>CM073000.1:8754415-13554415 GCA_037038555.1 Rhynchonycteris naso
GGCTTCTTCAAGCACATAGGAACAATTCAAGATTTCTGTAAATTCCTGTGAATTGATTGGTTCAGCATTGTCAGGAATATGCACACACGTGGAGGAAATAAGGCAAAATATTGATCATGGTTCAATGTTTGAATCTAGGGGATTCAATCTATGATGGCTATTATTTCTATATTTTGTAGGTTGCAAACTTTTCATAATAAAAAGGTAAAAAAATAATGTTGAGAAAGCTGCATGCTCTTCCCATTCCTCTCCACCCACAGTCACCCCCTTTGGTCCCAGAGGGCATCTACTGATAGGTTCCAGCTGGCAATAATCTCTGTCTCCTCTTAACCCTCCCTGCCAGGGACCCTACAGCTCACTGCATCGCCATCGTCATCGTCTGCTTGTTTCATCACTCGTTCCTGCTGGGTCAGGGTCAGGCAGGACAGTCTGCACTCATTACCTTCCTATTCCCATCCCGATCCCTAACACATGCATTCCAGTCCTCCTAGAGAAGTGAGAGGAAGCCCCGTTTAGTGGGTCCCTCCCCTTGGCCACCTGCACCTCTCTCCCAGCTCGCCTTACCTGAGACCCAGAGCAGCAGCAGCAGCAGCAGCCGGGGCCACTGCCTGAGCTGCGTCCTCTCCATTCTATCCGCTGTGTGCTGGCTGTCCAGAGGCTCGGCCGTTTGCTGGAGGATGTTACCCCATAGGGCTATTTTCCGTCTTCCCTGAGAGGTTTAGCTGTTACTTTGCAATTGAGAAACCCAAGGGAAATGCGATGAGAGAGACCAGCTCTGGAAAATGCAGAAGGAGGAGAAGAGAGAGAGCACTACCCTTGTGAAATCTTCCTTCCTGTTTTCCTTATGTCATAGCCCTATTGGGCAACACCTGCTAGCTCCCCGCTCTCCCCACAGCATGTCTACACCCACCTGATGTCCCACCTCTGCTCCATTCACCTCCTCAGGTCACCGAGGCATTCTCATCACTGGACACTGACCACCACATCCCCAGCCCCCCGCCCCCCCGCCACTCTCCCTGTCTGGAATGAATGGTACATTCACCTTTGGTTTGCCCTTCAAGACCCATTCAAACCTTCCTGATGACATGCCTTCATTAATCTTACCCACACCATTGTTCTCAAGGATCGGCATAGGGCCAAATCCCCAGGAAGCGTGGCAAACACACACATGCCTGGGCTCCAGCCCTAGAGACTCTGATTTGGTAAGTCTAGAGAAGGTCTACAAACCTGCATTTTAAAAGCAGCCCTGGTCAGGGCACACAGAAGTACTCATCTGCTTCTCCACCCCTCCCCCTCTCTCTTCTTTCATTCTCTCTCTCTCTTCCCCTCCTGCAACCATGGCTCAATTGGATCGAGTTGGCCCCGGGCACTGAGGATGACTCCATGGCCTCTGCCTCAGGCATTAAGAAAAGCTTGGTTGCTGAGCAATGGAGCAATGCCTCCCAATGGGCAGAGCATCCCCCCTAGTGGGCTTGCCGGGTGGATCCTGGTCAGGGTGCATGCTGGAGTCGTCTCTGCCTCCCCTTCTGGCGCTGAATAAAAAAAAATAAGAAAAGCAGCACTGGGGATTCTGAGGCAAGTTGTTCAAACAGATAATACCTATGGAAGCTCTGCATGAGATAAAAGGGGCCCCATGGCTTTCTCAGGGTACTCCGCCTGTGTGTGAGGTGTGTGCTTCCCTGAGCCCCCAGTCTAGGCAAAAGCATGGAGAACACAATTATAATGGTATAATGGTATAATGGTAACTAACTACTATGGATTGAAGGCCTACGTGTACCCAGTGTCTTAGCCAGGGTATCTCATTTAATCCTGTCAGCTTTGGGAGGTTGTGTGAAGAATATTTGTCATCTTTTGGGTCTCTACCACCCAATGCTTATTCCTTCTAGGACAGGGGTCAGGAACCTTTTTGGCTGAGAGAGCCATGAATGCCACATATTTTAATATGTAATTCTGTGAGAGCCATACAATTTGTTTAACACTAAATACAAGTAAATGTGTGCATTTTATGTAAGACCAACACTTTTAAAGTACAATAAGTCTCTGAATTCTTTTTTAATAACGTTGTTATGCTGTTGCTAACCAATGATGAACAAAGTACTTCTTACCATTAATGCGACTTCTGGTGCTGCATGGTTTTGCTGATGGCTTTGTAGTCTGGTGGATACGTGGTGAGGTTAAGCTTCGTGCAGGCGTTGAGACTCCCATCCATTAAACGTGATCATAGGTTGATCTTAATGTTATTTAGATGTGAGAAAGACTGCTCAAATGCATACATAGAGTCAAACATTGTCAGTACAGCAATACTCACACGCTGCAATGTGTGGTATGTGACGGGAAGCGCGTTCCGAGTTTTGACAATCAGCTGATCCACGGGTTGAAGTTTTTTCATTTCTCCCCACTTGTGTTTGCTCGCCAACTCTGCTTGCTGTTGTGCAAGTCTTTCCAACTCTTCATTCAGTAGACTTGAACTTATTCACCCACATGTCAGGCCTTCAGGTCAGCAGCTTGTAGCTCAAAATCTCTGACGGAGACACCGGGTATGTAACTCAGGTTGGCGTTGTCCACTGCACACTTGTGTGGATGGGTGATAAACTTAAAAAGACGAGTACGCTCACAAAATTCTCCAAAGCATGCTTTGAATGACTGCAGGAGATTAGATGTGAAGCCCGCTAGCTGCTGGAGATCAAGATGTTGAGCAGGGTCACTTGCTGTGCATGCATCTTTAAACTCTCCCAGTTTTTCAAAGTGTAGTAAACGACCTGTTTCAATGTCAGCAATAAAGAGTTCCAGCTTGTTTTCAAATGCAAACACTGCTTGTTGAAGGGATAAGACTGTATTTCCAATGCCTTGCATTTTCACACTGAGCTGGTTCAGATGTTCAGTCATGTCCACGAGATAGTAGAACTTCAGGAGCCACTCAGTCTTAGCTAACTCAGGATGCTCCATGTTTTTCATTTCAAGAAAAGTCCGGATTTCGCTCAGACATGCCACAAAACAGCTGAGCACCTTCCCTCTTGACAACCAATGCACATTGCTGTGCAGAAGCAGACCGGGATAATTATTCCCAACTTCATCCAGCAGTGTTTTAAACTGGCGATCATTTAAAGCTTGGGCAACAATAAAGTTGACCACCCGAATGACCAGCGACATCACCTCCCCAAGCTGCTCGCCACACATCTGAGCACAAAGCACCTCCTGATGTGGGATGCAGTGAAAACTTAGGGTGGGTCTCTTTTCATGTTCACGAAGAAGCGATACAAATTCTCTGTTTTTCCCCACCATGCATGGAGCACCATCAGTACACACCGAAATAAGTTTATCCATCAGTAGATTTTTTTCTTTAGCGAACTCAGTGAAAGACTTGAATAAATCCTCCCCTCTTGTTGTCTCTTTCATAGGCAAAACAGCAAGACTTTCCTCACATAGGTAGTGTGTCACTGACAGCATACCTTGCAATCACACTGAACTGGGATAAATGGCTTATGTCTGTTGACTCATCCAAAGCGAGAGAAAAGAATGGTGCTGCATTTATGTCCTTCACTTGTGTTGCCTCAATTTGATTTGCCATCATGATGGTACGATCGTGAACAGTTCTTGCCGACAGAGGCATGTCTTTTATTCGTTTGATTATCTTGTCTTTATCCAAAAGGTCGTCAAAAAGTTAATTGGCAACATCAAGCATGAATGTTTTGGCATACTCCCCATCTGTGAATGGCTTTTCATTTCTCACAATTGCTAAAGCACCAGCAAAGCTAGCCGAATTCCAGTCCCCTTGTTGGGTCCAAACACAGAGTTGCTGCTGACTAGCTTGCACAGTGGCTCTTGACATGCTTTCTTCCTGCTGTCCCCCACTGGATATTTCGATGCAAATGTAGTATGGCGTGTGTCGAAGTGACGCTTTATATTTGACCGTTTCATCAATGCAATTTTATCATTGCATATTAGACACACTGCAGAACCTGCTCTCTCTACAAATGCGAATTCCTCTGTCCAATCCTGCTGAAAAGTACGATACTCCTCATCTATTTTTCTTTTAGCCATCTTCTTCGTCCAAAGGGTTTCTGCAATTAGCTAGCTGACTACTTGATTAAAAGTAGTAAAGTTTACTTCCTGACCTCACAACAATCCATGTATGTTATGCATTATCCAATAAAAATTTGGTGTTGTCCAAGAGGACTGCTGTGATTGGCTCCAGCCACCCGCAACCATGAACATGAGTGGTAGGGAATGAATGGATTGTAATACATGAGAATGTTTTATATTTTTAACATTATTATTTTTTTTATTAAAGATTTGTCTGCGAGCCAGATGCAGCCATCAAAAGAGCCACATGTGGCTTGCGAGCCATAGGTTCCCGACCCCTGGTCTAGGGGATATGCCCCAATGTGTGGGTCTTAGCAGAACACAGAGTTCCACTTCCCCCTCCATTGATATTGAGGCAGGTTCCACCTGCCCGTCCCCCCTGGCACCTATGACACAGGCTTGTGACTTGACCTAACCTTGGCTAAATGCATAAGTCTGCCCAGGATTCGGGGTCCTACAGGTGTGATACAAGATGCAGGGCCAGTTGAAGAGGACCGCACATGGAAAGTCCATGAATAAATAGTGGCAAGTACTTGGTGGCTTCAAGTGTGTAGGAGCAGTGGTGTCACCGGCAAGTTCATAACTAGACTGTCCCACGCTAGAACCTCAGCTGTCCCATTCTCTCTCGGTTTCTGCTGTTTTCTAAACCTGATCCTCCAGCCTTCCAAGTGCCTCTATTAGCTACTGAGATCTTTCCAACTTCCCTGGCTGCTTGAGACAGCCGGAATTGGGTTCAGTTGTTGGCACCAAGAATCATGGCTGATGTTGGTTCCTTTGCCCATGAGGCAATCAGGAATCTCTCCAGGATGAGGCTGGGAGAGACGAACTGAATCCCTCACGATCAGACATACCTTGAGGGTGTTGTTTAATTCTAAGGCCTGTGTAATGAATCTCATAACACCATTGTCTCAGTCAAGGTCCCAGCAAGAAATGGCGGCTCGCTGAAACTGAGTGAGAAGTGTTTGATAAAAGTGTGGTAGAATTTAAGGAAATCAGCAAGAGATGCTGCAATATCTAGAGCAGTGATGGGCAATCTTTTGAGCTTGGTGTGTCAAAATTCGCCCAAACCCGAGCATAACTCGGGTGGTGTGTCACTTTGAGAAAAATAGCCTAACTGGAAGTCCCAGAACTAGACGCTCTGTGCTGGAGCTCTGTTGTTTTGGCCTACAGACCTCCGGCACAGAGTGTCTACACTACAGCAAATGTTTTATCCTCAGCTACTGTACCTGGCCGTGTAGGAACCGAGGCTGAAACGTCCTTCTCGGCATGCGGCCCCATGCTTCTCTGGTATGCGGCCGTGTATCGTTGAAAATGGCTACGTGTGTCAGTGCTGACACACGTGTCATAGATTCGCCATCACGGATCTAACGGCTAGTGACAGGGATGTCATTGCCACCTCTAAGCCTAAAGGGACACAGGGATGGAGCAGTTGCCCAAATTTGGAGTTGGTAGCTGTTTGGTGAGGGACTTAAAGGGGATCCCAGTAGAGGAAAGCAACCATTCCACAGAGAGGGAGCCCAGAGGATGAAACCCCCGCCTTCACTCTCTTCCCTTCTTCTGCTCGGTTTCCATGCTGCCCACTGGCCAAACCCAACAAGAAGCTGGTGGGCAAGAGGGCCTGTGAATTAAACCCACCCTGGTCAGGAAAGAAAAGGACGGGCCCACAGGTGCAAACATGACAGCATTCAGCACAACCATTTGTCTTCCGGTTTAGCGTACATAATTCCTAAGGCAAGTGTAATACATTGGACTTAAGCACCACGTACTTGATAACTGAGTTAGGCACACAAGCACACCAACTTATATGGTTGGTTCTCTTCACCACAATGGGTGTGTCATGGTGTTTGGTAAAGAGCATGCTGGCTTCCTGGAATCCTAACTCCCAAACAAGCTTGAGAACCACCAAGAGAGAGCCACATGCACATGCTGGCATTCAGTAGGGACAAAGAGGCCCCTGGAATCTGCATTTTATATTATTTTTATTTTTTATTCTTTTTGAAAGAGAGAGAGGAAGGGAGAGAGATGAGCAGAATCAACTCGTAGTTGTGTCTCTTGAGTTGTTCATTGATTGTTTCTCATATGCACCTTGACTAGGGGGCTCCAGCCAAACCAGTGACCCCTTGCTCAAGCCAGTGACCTTGGGCTGCAAGCCTGTGACTTTGAGGTCAGGTCAATAGTCCCTTATTCAAGCCAGCAACCCTGCGCTCAAGCTGGAGACTTGAATTGGGGTTTCAAATCTGGGACCCCAGCATCCTAGGTCAATGCTCTATCCATTGCACCACCACTGGTCTTTTAAACAAATGTTTCAGGAGACTCTGATGCAGGTCGTCTAAGAACTAGAGTTCAGAAACACTGCCCTGACGTGCTCTGCCTCTCCTAGATAACACATAACAATGGCACCTCCCTTGCCTTGGCCTTTTTTGTTGACTTCGTGAGCAAGGACAGCACTGGACCTGCTAAACTGAAGGTCCCAGACCAGCAACCTCAGAAAACAAACACTTCAGGCCCTGTGGTTACTGCCTTTGAGCCACTCGACTCTCTCAGGCAGGAAAAATAGATGCGCTGAGAGGAAGTTTCTGGAAGAAGTGTTTCTTAGAAGACATGAATTCCCTTTACACATCTTCGGATGGCCTCAAAATCAAAGGGTCAGAGAGAATCTCTCTGGGGTCAGTGCCATCTTCCTGGAGGCTTCCGACAGAGCGTTGCTTTACTGTTGGTGAGGACGTCCTTGTACGATGGCCACCGAAGATCTGGACGGGGCATCATGGGCAGAGCAACCTGTAGCTTGGCATTCAGTATCTTTTTTCACAGCAGTGGGCGAAAGTCATACTGAGTGTAAGAATACATTTTCCTAACACAAAGTGGATTATGTGCTGGAGGGTGTGTTTGTCCTTAGAGAATTTAATATGAAACTGGCCTTGATCATTGCTGATTTGGACTAAAAGGACCCATCATTTTAATTTTTTCCATCGAGGGGCAACCCTCCCCCTTCAAAACCAAAAGAAGTAAGAAACTGGAAAGTCCTGATTTAAATCTGTTGAATGTGGTAAGACACAGGTGGGCCCGGACACCGGACACCTACGTTCTGGGTGATCGTGGGAGCTGATAAGGTCTCAGAGGGGCAGACCAAGAGAGGAAGAGGCAGGCAGCGTGGGGAGCTGGGCGTGCACACGGGGGAGGGCCTCCGGAAGCCTGACCGGTGAGATCTCGTCACCCCACCGCCCCTGCCCCTTGCACGGTACAAGGAAAAGGGGCGCTGGAGGCATTCCAGACAGAAGTCCTGGCTCCTCGCTCGTACACGAGGCTTAACCTCCAGTAAAGGAGCTCTTCCGTTTATGCTCCTGCCAGCAAGTGGTGACTGACTGCTCGGGTGGTCTCATTCTGGTCACACACCTCCGTGCCTTACTGTTCTGAGGGCCCAATGACAGACACACGCACGTCCTTTGACTCCTGTCTCGCCTGCCCAGCATTGCCCCAGGGTGCTGCCTTCCGGTTAACTCGGTTTCTCTTTCCCAGATGCAGCGTTCTCTCCGTGGTGTCGTGCATTGGAAAGGACCACAGATGAAGGGAGAAATACAAGCTTCTGGTTCTAGAAGAAAGGAGGGCCCCGATGGCCAGGAGAGCAGCTCTGTCCAGGGCAGGCCATGGTGCAGTGGTCCCGGGTAGGGACCAAGGCCGATGTGACAGCTGTGTCCTCTACACTCACGGCCCTCACTAGACCATCAGTGACAGTGAAAGGCATCGGCTTCTGTCTTATTTTAATGCAGACCCTGGGCTTCTGGGGGAATGCGGGCCCCAGGCAAGTTGGGGGCTGTGTCCTCTCTTCTGATGAGGCAAAGCCCCCACCCAAGGTTGTTCGTGCAATGATGGGAGTCAGCAGGGCCAGGAAGGTGGGGTCCTGACCCTTGGAAAGAACCTGTGTTAGAGGCTCAACTCAGTCTCTGTCCGCCCTTCCCTCCCCGTCCCCGATGGACATGGATAGCGGTTCCAGGGCATTCGTGTAGGTTCATGGGCCTAGGAGCCCAGTGACCGCTGTGTGACAACCAGCAGGGCAGTGAAGACCAGGCTCTTACTCAGGATTCCGCACACCACCATAGTGACGATGCCGATGAGAGAGACCCTGGGGAAGAGAGAGGAGTGAGTGCTGCCCCCTGGCGGCAAAGCGCCCTCACGCTTGAGTTTTACTCCGCAAGGTCCTTCACACGACTTCCTGTATCCGCGTGCTCCCCAAACTGGCCCGCCCTGTGCATTTAGCTGCTCTCAGTACTTCAAACTACTAATCGGAAGTTGACTCAGTAAAGAACGCTGGGCCGCGAGGAGAAAAGGCAGGTTGATTAAGCTCCTCCTCCACTGTGATGAGTAAAGAGAGAGGTCCCAGAGACAGAAAGCCTAGCTTCTATTCTTAGCATCAGGAGCCACTTCCTGGGAGGGCACCCCCCATACACACACACACACACACACACACTCACACACACACACACACACACTCACACACACACACACACATACTCTCTCTCACACACACACACACACACACATACTCTCACACACACACACTCACACACACACACTTCTTTGGCCTCAGACTTCTCATCTATCAACTGAGAAGAACCCAATCCTTGTCAAAATACCATCATGAATTTTGTTTAGATTTTTAGCAAAAATGATTCAAAGGTCCTGGGTAAATGCCAGTGGATAGGATAAAATAGGGGCAGAAATAAGTGAGGACACTTGGCCTGTCTAGACTCAGGAGACATGGAACTAGGTTCTAGCACAACTCACCTGCTTGATAAGACACGGAGACAAAAAGAGAAATAAGGCAGCAGTGAAACAGGCTGAAACCTACAGACAGACCCAATGTTATTGTAAGAGTTGAACATCAAAGGCCGTCAGTAGGCAACCCAGTGGGGGGTACCTGGCTGGCAATATGAAGGGAAAGTCATCCTTTCTACAGTTTATACCCTACAGAAAATAATCCCCCCTCCCAAAGATGGGCGAAAATCTTAAATACATATTTTTTAAACAATAGAGAAGTCACTGGGAAGTAGAATAAAGCAAAGCAGCAGTTTTAGGATTGACATTTGCTGACACAAAACTGAAAACCCGAAGTACAAGCTGGCAAAGGGACAAATGACACAATGGCCATAGAGAGTGGGAAATTGGCGCTTTGGCGCTGACATCTACCCCCAGCCTGCAAAACTGTCCCGAATCACCGGAAACTGAATGTCGCGTGCAGCCTTGTCAAGTGCAGCCTCTGGGGGCGCTGGCCAGGGCTTGGGGCAGGGGCCAGCCTCTCTGACCCTTCTCCCTGCGGGTGGGAGGAGGTTGAGCCCTGCTGTGGGAAGGTCCCAGCTCTGGGCTCTGATAACTCCACCTCCTTCCAGTCTCTCTAGCCAGTGTCCCACCTTATTCCCTCCCAACCTATCTAAATTTTCATGCAGGGAGCTCCTGGGTGTGCTTACCCTCCTGGGCCAGCACACAGCCCTTCCAGAGACTGAACACAGGCTGTCAGACCCCTGCAGTGCCTGGGAATTCATGTACCTCTGGGCCACCCTCACCGAGGACTGGAAATTTGGTCATATAAATAATCTGCCTCTCCACCCCCACCACAGAAGACTCTGGATGTGCCCTGTGGATTCCCAGGACCCTCTGCAGGACTGAGCTCCCCCTGTGGGACTCAGCTAGGGTATGATAGATATGCTTTGCTAGGTTTCCTTCTCTTGTGGTTCCACTTCCCGAACGGTTTTAGCTGGGACCACTTCCTAAAACATCTGCACAAGAGTTTCCCCACAGCTCACTTCTGGGAAACCCACCCTAAGACAGGGGGACAAGTGGCTTCTTCTGTGGTGCCTTTCCACCCACCCCAGGCTGGGATCTCTGCTTTTCCTTCTGTCCCCCGGGCAAACTGCTCCCTGTATTCAATTACGTTGTTTTCAAACAGCTCAGTGACTTCTGCTTTCCTACCTGGAACTCCAAGAGACTAGATCGTAATTAATGAATGGGTCGAGTAAACAGATAAAAGAGGTGAGGCCTCCAGAAGGAATGTGGGCAAAAGGTATGCACTCTCATTTCCATCCTGGAAATGAAAAGCTGTAAATAAAAATGTTGATTCTCACTAGGTCATTTATTTTATTTAGTTCATAAAGATTAAGTGAGCACCTGTTACGCACCAGGCACTTAGGCCGGTGGCAGTGAGACAGTCCCTGGGGAAAGGGACCGCCCCTACCCAGATGGAGCTCATCTTCCAGGGCAGCAGAGAAAGTACCAGTTCGCATCTGTTTGGGCTGAAAGGGTTCAGAAATACTAAGTGTAGACCAGCCTGCAGTGCACTGCATTGTTCCCAGTCTTTGGGAGAGCCCTTGGTAAAATGTATGCAGAGCGATATACATGTTTAAATTCCCTTAACAGGCCTGACCAGGCGGTGGCGCAGTGGATAGAGCGTCAGACTGGGATACGGAAGACCCAGGTTCGAGACCCCGAGCTCGCCAGCTTGAGTGCAGGGGCCCATCTGGCTTGAGCAAAAAGCTCACCAGCTTGGACCCAAGGTCGCTGGCTCCAGCAAGGGGTGACTCGATCTGCTGAAGGCCCGCAGTCAAGGCACGTGTGAGAAAGCAATCGATGAACAACTATAATGTCGCAATGACAACGAAAAATTAATGATTGATGCTTCTCATCTCTCTCCGTTCCTGTCTGTCTGTCCCTGTCTCTGACTCTCTCTCTCTGTCCCCGTAAAAAAATAAAATAAAAATAAATTCTTTTAACAGGAACTTCATTTGAATATATGATCTAAAAAAAAAGAAAAAAACATCGGCAAAAATATGTCCATCTCAGAGCTAATACTATAAAAAAAGAAAATAATCTCAACATCTAAAAACTGGCTAATGGCCTGACCAGGCGGTGGCGCAGTGGATAGAGCATGGGACTGGGATGCGGAAGACCCAGGTTCGAGACCCCGAGCTCGCCAGCTTGAGCGCGGGGCCCATCCGGCTTGAGCAAAAAGCTCACCAGCTTGGACCCAAGGTCGCTGGCTCCAGCAAAGGGTGGCTCGGTCTGCTGAAGGCCCGCGGTCAAGGCACATGTGAGAAAGCAATCAATGAACAACTAAGGTGTCGCAATGGCAACGAAAAACTAATGATTGATGCTTCTCAGCTCTCTCTGTTCCTGTCTGTCTGTCCCTATCTATCCCTCTCTCTGTCCCTGTAAAAAAATAAACCAAAAAACAAACAAAAAAATACTGGCTAATGAAGCTTCGACTACAGTATGTAGCTCATTCAGCTAGAACGTCGTCCCCATATGCCAAGGTTGTAAGTTTGATCCCCGGTCAGGGAACATAACAAGACTCAACCAATGAGTGCACAGACAAGTGGAACAACAAATCAATGTTTCTTTCTCTCTCTCTCTTCCTTCATTGAAATTATAATTACAAAGACTAGACAGCAACCTCAAAGAACAGTTTTAGCACAGAAAAACAAAAAAAAAAATGTTTAGAATTACTACTGTGTGAAAGTATGTATAAACATGAATAAACACTAGCACAGAATGTGGAAAAAACATGGGAGATTAGTGGGAATATGGAAGAATATTTCTCTCTTAATAACTCGATATTTAATGGTAAACATATTCTGAGATAAAGCAGCAAGTGATAATAAACTGTAAAGAGGGTGTGCGTGCAATTAGCCGTTCTTAGCTTCCCCTGCGCATTAAGAAATTCCCTCAAGATCTTATCAGAACTCCGGAGACGGACCCCACCTCCAGAAATTCTGCAGGAGGGCTGAAAACAAAGGCAGAGCACGCCCTCCAGGTCACCCTACCACGCAGCAGCTACTGAGCACTGCTGGGTTCTCATTCCCACCTCCGGTTCCCTAGCGTGCCTGCCTGCTGTATACACAGAACACCTGCAGCCACAGAGGGTTCCTGGCTCACCCAGAGTCCCACAGCCAGGCAGCTGGCTGGCATTGGAATCCAGGGTCCCTCGCTAAGAGCAGTGGTTCTTAACCTTTTTTGAGGTACCGAACCCACCAGTTTCATATGCGCATTCACCGAACCCTTCTTTAGTGATAAATAAAATAGGATTTTTTTTCCAAATTCAAGACATAGGTATATGTTTTTTTTACTGGTGCACAAAATGAGCCGTGCATGAACATCACCTTGGTCAAAGAACAAAACCAACAAAGTGCACAAACTCACAACAAATTACAGTATTACTTTATTCTGGCCTCCGTGACAGAGGCTTCTCCGAACCCCTGAGACCGACTCATGGAACCCCTAGGGTTCGATAGAACCCAGGTTAAGAACCACTGGCTAAGCGTGTTTTCTCTGCTACACCGTTAGACCCTTGGGCTTAGCTGGGGTCCGTTGGAATTCAGCAAAGATGCCATTTCCCTTCCTCCTCTGGCATGGGAAGAAATAGTGGAGACTGGCAGCCTCACCATGAGCCTCCACCTCACTGGAGCACCGTCTCCTTCCTCCCCTGGGAAGTTCTGCCAGATCAGACAGGGGTGACTCAAGTCTGTTCCCGCACTCCAGCCTCTCCATTCCTGACTCCCCACACCCTCTCAGCACATGGACTGGGAATAAAAAGGCCAGGTGTCCAAACCAGCCCTGCCCTCACCCCCTACTCCAGAGATCTGGAAAGCATACCCGATGACATCCGTCCCATGTGTGGTGTTGACTCCAGGCCCAGGAGATGAGAAGCTGGCGGTTGACATGGGCAGAAGTTTAGTCACAGTCCTGTGGCTGGTTTGGAGCTTGCGCTGGGCCTTGGTGGTGGTAGGAAGAAGGGTGGGTGTCTGAGTCACACTCTGGGTAGGCTTATTGCCTGAGGCAGGACCTGCAAAAAGACACATTGGAAGATGGATGGATGGATGGATGGATGGTAGGGTAAATGGAGCTGAGGAGGGTAATGACATAGACGTTCATGAAGCAAGGTTTACTTTTGCTAAGATTGTTTTTAATGTGTGGCGTCCACCTGGGTCAGTGACAGGAAAGAGGGAAGGGAGAAAGAGAAAGAGGAAGGAATTCTCTGTTCGTGTCATTGGAAATGCACTTACCTGCTATTTTTCACCAATTCGTATGTCCCACCTTCTTCAAGAATAATTCCTTGATTAGTCTAGTTTTTGACATCCACTCTGCTTCACAAGTCATCTTTTATTAATACATGACATAGGTTGCCTTGTCTTCTTCAGGCTTAAGATTCCCCAGGTGCTAGGAACGTTTATACCTCTCTTTCCTCTGCCCTCCTTAATTTCTCAGATCAACATCTACTACATTAATCACTGGGGGATTTAGAGCTGAGCAAGGCACAGATTCCTCCCTCAGAGAGCTTAGAGATGAACGAGATAGATAAACTGGCCACTACTACCCAGTGAGATAGTGTTGTCCATGAGAAGGGGTACAAGGTGAGCTCTAGAACTTTGCTACCCCAAATGGGAGCCATGGACCTGAGTAATGGAACCTGGGAGTGCAGAATCTAGGTCCCACTCTAGACCTACTGAATCAGTCCGTATTAGGAATAAGATCCCCTGGCGGTCTGTGCCCACAGTAAGATCAAGGAGAACCACTTTGTAAGCACATACGAGGGTCATCAAAGGTGTCTTTGGGAGGGGGAGGGTGGATCACAGAGGCTTCGCGAGGAAATGACTTCTACGTGGAGGAGACCTGAAGAATGTGACTAAATTATCTGAAATCTACCACTCCCCTTTCACTGTATCCCTCTTCTTATAAGAGCACCCCAAATTAGCCTCTGCTACCCAAGAGGAGTTCCACACATGGAAACCACTTCTTACTGTTGGGCCAAATGCCTCGCAGGGACCTCAAACGAAATGGAGCTTCTGGGGGCACACAGTCTGCTAGGAACCCTGAGCCCCAGCTGTGACTACCACCACGGCCCCTCCCCCCACTGGCCTGGCTCCCCCACCTTCTACATCCCAGGCCCGGGTCACTCACTCACCCTTTGTCACCACCAGGCGGACAGGATGAAACAACACGAGCGGGTCTTTGGGGGGCTGGTAGAGCACACACTGATACAATCCAGAGTCCTCCCCTCGAAGGTCGGTCATTCGGACACGCAGCATGCCGTCAGCGGGGATATCTTGTAAGAAGTACTTCCCCACCTGGATTTCAGTGGTCTTCCCTAGAACCCCCTCTGTTTCTGCCAGCGTCTGAACCTTCCCTCCGTCTGTCAGCCTCTGCCATGCCTTCCGGTTGTTGGGGTACTTCCAGACGGTGAAGGGACACTCCACACTCAGGGTCTGCCCCTCTGTTCGGTGATAGACCTCTTCTGATTTAGCGGCAACTCGGAGTTCTGTAAGCGGGGGATCCAAGTTAGGCTCTGTAAGGAATAGTTCTCCTCTCTTTGGAAAGAGAAGAACCACCTGTTTTTCTTCCTCAACCACCCATTTTTTCAGACAAGATCTTTATGGCCACCAGCAAAGAGGTAACTTGCTTGGCAAGCAAGCACCAGATGCCAGGTCTTTCCACTGTGGGTACTTTTTGTTTATTTTTTAACTACAGGAGATAGGCTGAATATGATTCTTGCAAATCAACTTTTATAAATGTTTTTTTTCTGAGAGGAAGAAATTTCCTGATTAGAGAGAGAACATGGCTGAGACTCTGAGGGTGTGGCATGATGGGAGGGAGAGATTAGAGAGAAAGATACACAGAGAGAAGACTGGATGTGCAGACGCGACACCAGCAGACAGCGGCTCCTTCGGACGGGTAAGGGGACTCCATCTATTAGGAGAAAGAGGTCAGTTCAAGAAACCAGTGCGGCAGCCATCTTGAGGACATGGCAGACAGAGATATCCGACTCTTTGGCATTCCTCTGTGCCTTTCTTGGGTATCAAAACACCTCTTTCTCAGGGGATCCACTTTTTGTGGCTTTATTGACGGGTCTGCCCACATTCTCAAGGATGGACCCATAGCACAAGCTTATCCAATCAAAGAACCCCCTCACCCTGGCCACTCTGATTGGTTTAGGAATGGGCACATGACTGGGGCTGAGCCAATTAGAATCCTCCTGGAGACGACTACTGTAGCTATTAAGAATAATGCTCTTCCTTGCTGGAGTTGATAAGTCGGTGGGATATGAAACTTCAATTGCTATATTTCCACTGAGGATAATTTCGCCTGGGAGCACAGGGTGCTATTGGAATCTAATGGGTACGGGCCAGGGATACTGCGAAACACCCTACAATGCACAAAATAGCCCCATGACAGAGAACCGTCTCACCCTAAATGTCAGTAGTGCCACAGTTGAGAACCGTTGGGTCACAGGGATAATAGTTGCAATCATACTCTTGAAGGTTGAACCAGGTTAACCCCCTAGAGTTGGGAATGATCCAGTCTGGTTGAAGAGAACCTTACTGACAGCAGGGCCAGGTAGCCTAGAAGTGAGAAGAAGACCCAGGTCTGTTTCCCACTGGGCTCACAGGGCTTTGTAACTTTATTGAGGGACAACACTGTACCCCCTCGGGGCTGGGATAACTTCCTCCATAGAGCACCAGTTATCAGCTGGACAGTCATGCCGAGTGAAATTCTAGTTCAGACTATCACCACTCTTAGTACATCACTGCAAACACACACTTCCCTCCTGAGCGGTCGCTCTGAGAGTGCGTGTGGAAACATGTCAGCAGCCGCCTCTTTGCTGGAGTCTCAGGGCTGCGATCACAGCGCACTCACATGCTCGCCTCACCACGGGCCAAGAGCGCTAGCAGGTCCGCCTACCTCAGCCTGACCTTGGAAAGGTCAGGGACTATCTCAAGGACTCCTGAGGAGTTGAAAAGTGAAACCAGCCCTGGCCGATTGGTTCAGTGATAGAGTGTTGGCTGGGCGTATGGAAATTCCAGGTTCAATTCCTGGTCAGGGCACACAGGAGAAGCGGCCATCTGATTCTCTGCCCCTCTCCGTCCCCTTGCCCCTTCTCTCCTCCTCTCACCCCCCACCTCTCGCAGTCATGACTCAGTTGGAGCAAGTTGGCCCCAAGCGCTGAGGATGGCTCTATGGTCTTGCCTCTGGCACTGAAATAGCTCTGTTGCCGAGCAATGGAGCAACACCCCAGATGGGCAGAGCATCGCCCTGTAGGGGCTTGCCCAGTGGATCCTGGTCAGGGCACATGCGGGAGTCTGTCTCTCTGCCTCCTCACCTCTCACTTAATTGAAAAATAAAACAGAAAAAGGAATAAAAAACAAACATAAAAAGTGAAACCAAGTAGTCCGAAGGCTATTTCTAGGACTAGACTTTGGTTTCTAAGGAAACCTTTGAAATAAAGTCCCGGTGATGCCCGTGAACTCTGGTCAGAAACACCACTGCAAGAGACAGGTGAGCAGAGGGGTTACGGGTTGTCCAAAACCAAGTTTGGTTGGCTCGCTTATTCATGCATCCATCAAACTGTGGGTGAGAACCCGCTCTGTGCCGGGCACTGTGCCAGCTCTGAGAAAGATACAAGGGCCCCGCTCCCCACCCTCTGTAACATTGAGAAGCCCTACTCTCTTAATTAATGCTACAGATAAGTTATTTGCCAAGTCCCTAGGCAGGGTGGATGCTATGGTCTGAAAGTCTGTGTCTCCCCACAATTCATAGGTTGAATCCCGACCCTGCAGTGTGATGGTGCTAGGTGGTGGGGCCTTAGGAATGATTATTAGGTCAGGAGGGCTTTTTCCCATTGATCAGGATTAGTTTCCCTGTGAATGAGGCTCCAGAGACCTGCCCTCCCCCCTCCAGCATGTGAAGACGCAGTGAGCAGTCCAGTCGGACAGCCTGGAAGAGGCTTTCACCTGACCCCACCCTCGCTGGCGCCCTAAGCCTGGACTTCCAGCCTCCAGAGCTGTGAGAGATGCATTTTTGTTGTTTGAAAGCCACCCAGACTGTAATATTTTGTTAGAGCAGCCCGAATGGGTTAGGATGGCAGTTAGTTACAAGACGCTGAGGCTGCTCACAGACTCGCCTGTCCATCACGGGTGCAGACAGGCAGACGCTACCACAGAAATGCTCTCTGTGTACCATTTCAAGAAAGGAATTCCTTATAATATGTTAATAAAAACAACAACACCACTAATTTCTAAGTGCTTGAAATACTATCTCATTTAACCTTCATAACTTGACCCTTTCATCTTATCAGGTTGATATTGCTCTTGTTCCTATTTGAGAGTAAGGGAATCAAGGCACAAGCTATTTAATAAAGCAGAGATTACTGCTTGCCCAAGGTCCCACAGTAGGAAGTTATAGACTCGGGGCTCAAACCCAGGCAGTCTGACTCTAGAGTCAGCCTCTGACCTCTGAGCTACACGGCCTGCAGTAGCTGTCTGCTTGGGACCAGAGCAGTCCCAGCCTGGGTGTGAATGGGTCGCCCCGTGACTCTGTTCCCTGCGCGCAGAAGCTAGAAGGAACTTTTCGTCAACCCTGAGCCTGCCCCCACGGGACACAACAAGAACACGACCTCAGCCGTCCACCCTCTCTCAGTTCTCCTTTGGAAAAACATCAACACGAGGAAACGCACTGGCCCGTAGGAACCAAACTCCATCTGCCCACCAGGATTATCACCCCAGCTCCAAGAAGACCCAAAGCGAGGGCTGTGCGCAGGTTCTGCAAGGTGACCGTTTTGACTGTGACCTTGCTCAACGTGGTGGGTCCCCGGGAAACACGCCCTCCCTGGGATCGTCCATGTGTTTCCAAGGCAAGCCTTACTCTTAAATCACTGTTGACATTTTCCCCGCTCTCTGATTACCTTCCCATTTTACTGATAAGGATAAAGAGGAGGAGCCACTAAAGCCCCAAACTCCCCCAGTTTCAGTGACTGTGTGAGCTATGCAAGAGGAAGAGAGAAGGAAGGGCCTGGAGAGGGAGTAGAGGGGACAGCAGCATCGCCAGCCCAGCGGCCACTGAGCCTGGGAGCAGACCCTCCACGGAAACCGGCACACGACCCCTCTGTTCCCTTCAATGTCCTCAGCGGTAGCCCATTTCCTGGCCCATAGAAGAACCCTGGGAAGTATTTGTCGAATGAATTATGACCTTTGGGTGCAATAAACTGTCAATATCAAAAGCACCTTGATGGAACATAAGAAAAAGAAAGAAAAAAAACCCTTCAAACTCAACATTATTTTGGAGCATGTCAAGTTTGGATTTACTATCATTTTCCCCATTCAGGGTTTTGCACGTCTCTGATGACATCCTGTTTCCCCGCCCTCTTTTATTTCTGTTCTCGGGCCCCATCTGTCCCCAGTTGTGCTATGTCTCGGTGGAGAAAGCCAGCCTCATGGAACCATTGGTTGGTTCTATCTTGGGTGGTCACGTCTCCCGGGGGCTTCGAAAGAAAAAGGGAGATGTTTCTCATGGTGGGATCTCCCAGAGTCCCGGCAGGGTATCCTGGGGTCTGCACCTGCTCATACCTTCCCGTCGCCTTACCTAAGATGAAGACCATCCAGAGCAGCCCTGGGAACGTGGTCTTCCTCATCCTTCACGGGCACCAACTCCAACTGCCACCCTGGCTTCTGGGACAGATTCAAGGCAACACTCTGACCAAGAGGCTCCAGAGGGTTGCACAACAGGATATGATGCTACGACTGGGAAGTCCTGAGTCCCGCCGTTGTTTTCATCACCAGCTACCTCGGCTCCAGACGTCAGAGACACCGCAAGCATCCAGAGACAGGGCTCAGGGCTCTGTGAGGCCCACCCACACCCCAGCTTCCTGTTCTCTGGGGATAACGACAATCATCTTTAAAACCAACCTCCCAGAATTGCAGTGAGAATAATATTTTCGTGTAAGCAAAAGTGAGGCATTAATGTCACCAACGGACTAGACGGCCGCCTTGCTCTCTGGAGGCCGTGCTCTATCCCTATCCTGCACAGCACAAGGCGGAGGGCCGGGCGCCCAGGGGTGTGGGCTGGAATAATAAAGCCTCACCTTTAGGGTGTTCGTGAGGACTAAGTGAGGACCTCATGGAAAGAGCTCAGTAAGGTGCCTAACACACATGCTATTTCTACATCCGGCCCCTGCTCAGCCCCGCCCCGTCTCCCTGGGCTTTTTCTGACATGACACGCTCCTCTTCTTCATCACCAGGTTGGCCTGCACCCACACTTGACCTCAGCATTCTGTACCAGACATGGCCTGGGTGTGGGAAAACTCAGAAACAATTTGAGAGGACATGGCCACCATTAAATAAGAATAGACTTAGATTAAAAAAAAAAAAGGAACAGGTGCCAATAGGACACAACAGAGATGAAAGAAGAAAAAATGCAGCAGATTCCATAGAAGAAGCAATAAAAGACAGATTTTTTTTTTTTTTTTTTTTTTTTTTTACAGGGACAGAGAGAGAGTCAGAGAGAGGAACAGATAGGGACCGACAGACAGGAACGGAGAGAGGTGAGAAGCATCAATCATTAGTTTTTCGTTGCCGTCGCAACATCTTTGTTGTTCATTGATTGCTTTCTCACATGTGCCTTGACCACAGGCCTTCAGCAACCAAGCAACCCCTTGCTGGAGCCAGCGACCTTGGGTCCAAGCTGGCGAGCTTTTGCTCAAGTCAGATGGGCCCGCGCTCAAGCTGGTGTCTTCCGCAACCCAGTTCAACGCTCTATCCACTGCGCCACCGCCTGGTCAGGCAAAAAGACAGATTTGATGGCATAAAAAATCAAATTAATAACAGAAGAGTCACGTGAGAAATACTAGCATATGCAGAATGAATAAAGACATTCTGAAGAGCTTAGAAGCACTTTGGAGGACAAGTCATAGAAATCCAATCTACAAATAATCTAGAAATAAGAGATGTCCTTGAAATATAATATGGAACAATGGGTCAAAATGAGGATAGCAAAGTATATTTTACAAAGGTGTCCAGGATAGTGTGGCAACCACGGGTAACAATATTGTATTGCATGTTTGTAAATTGCTAAGAGAGTAGATCTTAAAAGTTCTCATCAGGGCCCTGGCTGGTTCACTCAGTGGATAACACCAGGCCCAGTGTAGATGTCCAGGATTCAATTCCCAGTCGAGGCACACAGGAGAAGTGACCACCTGCTTCTCCCTCCCCCCTCCCCCTTCTCTCCCTCTTCCTATATGCAGCCAGTGGCTTGATTGGTTCCAGCATGGGCCCCAGATAAGGGTTGCCAGGTGGATCCTGGTCGGGGCACATGCAGAAGTCTGTCTCTCTCTCTCTCTTTCTCCCCCTTCCTCTCACTTAAAAAAAATAGTTATAAAGGTTCAAACTCAGACCTTTTTCCCAAAAAAGAAAATAAAGCCACACCATCAGGTCACAACTTTGTGTAAATCTAAAGTCACCGCTAGAGGAAGCAATTTACCTGGTAACCCGAATGTCAACAGAAAAATGGATCAACAGATGTGGTATATTTTCATGCAATGGAACATTGCTCAGGAACAAAAAGGGACTAATACTGAGACACGCAGTGACATGGATGAAACTCCAAAACATCTTGGCGAGTGAAAAATGCCAGACGCCAAAGAGTCTACTCGCTATGATTTTGCTTATAAGAAGTTCTAGATAAGACAAAGCTAATCTGTGTGAAAGAAATCACAGTGTTTGCCTCTGGGGATAAAATGGCAAAGAATAATTTTACATATTGATACAAGAGTGGGTTGCTTGCATGTGCCAGCACTCCATCAAATTATACATTTAAGAGCTGTGCATTTCACTGTATGTAAACCGTAAAAAAAAGTATAAGCTTCAATCAGCAAGGTAAACAAACAAAAACAATAAAAAGTAAAAAAGAAAAACGAGAAGTTTGCAGGATAGGTCTATAAAGCCTGACATTTCCATAATAGAAATTCCACATAGGAATAAAATAAAACGAAAAAAAATGAAGAAAGATTATAAAAGAAATAAAAGATGTATGCCTCAGAGTTAAAAACACGATTTTGCAGACTGTAGAGACCTCCTGGGTCCTCAGTACAAAATAAATGGCAAAACCCCTACACCAATACACACCAGCACGGCGTCTCGTAGCACTGGGGACAGAAGAGAAGATCCTAAAAGCATCAAGAGCAAAGCCAGAAGGAGAAACAAATGTCTTGGTCAATGCATTGGAAATAAAAATGGCATTGGGCATTTCAAAAGTAAGGGAAGGTATTGAAAGAAATGTTCCCATGAAAAGAGAGATAAACCCAGAAAGAGAAAGTTATGAAATTCAGGAGAGAGCCGTCCAACACTTGATGGAGGCCAAGCGATCCCTGAGAAGACAGCGAGAAAGACCCCAGGGCAGCTGTGCAGCGCGTCAGCAGAGGCGAAGCGCACATCTGGCGGTCCCGCGGGAAAGGATCTAATTGATGGTGTCGTTTGAACCAACTGAGATGAAATTTACACTGTTGGTGGAGAGTATAGAAATGAATTCGTAGGCCTGACCTGTGGTGGTGCAGTGGATAAAGTGTCGACCCAGAACACTGAAGGCACCAGTTCAAAACCCTGGGCTTGCCTAGTCAAGGCACATATGGCAGTTGATGCTTCCTGCTCCTCCCCCCTTCTCTCTCTCTATCTCTCATACTCTCTCTCTAAAAATGAATAAACAAAATCTAAAAATTTTTTTAAAAATAAATTAATTAGTAATGAAGACTTAGAAAACAAAATGAATGAAAAATGAGGCAATTGGGGGAATAATAAAAAGTTATATGCCCCAGCCAGATAGCTCAGCTGGTTAGAGAGGTTGTAGTTCGATCCCTGGTCAGGGCACACACAGTATCATATTGATCTCTCTCTCTCTCTCTCTCTCTCTCTCTCCTTTCCTCTCTATCTAAAATCAATATTATAT
Source organism: Rhynchonycteris naso (assembly GCA_037038555.1). Taxonomy (NCBI): domain Eukaryota; kingdom Metazoa; phylum Chordata; class Mammalia; order Chiroptera; family Emballonuridae; genus Rhynchonycteris; species Rhynchonycteris naso. Next base: position 8,776,253 of record CM073000.1, read on the forward strand.
AAATATATAAAAGAAAACATAATCACAATACATTCGTTCCATGGTTAGACTATAAAGATATTTATAGGGTCAGAGTACATAAAATCTAAATATCCATTTCATAGACAGCTGTGATTTGACCACATTATAGGTTTAGAGATAGAGGAAGTGGGGGGTGGGGGGGAAAGTTGTGTTAATGTTAAATGACTCAGTTCTCATCTTTATTAACTGGAGATTGATGGATGATACCTGAAACAGGAAAATCAAGAGGGCAGTATATGCTTTATTTCTTTCCTCTTGCAAAAATACAGAAGTAAATATCAGAATAACAGATACAAGATTTGAAGTGAATATCTTCAGGGGAATGAGCTGGGGACCTGGGATGGTGGAGCAGGGGACGGCTTTGGTTTTTTGAGTCCTGTACAATGATTTGTCTTTTCCAACACCGCCAATCATCACACGCATCAAATTACTTAGGAAATGTTTGGAACTGCTGTTTCCCAGGCTAGGTGCTTCTTGTGGTTTTCTTTTCCTGCCTTTTTAAAATAAATGTTCCTAACATCCTTATTCACAACAGCCAAAAATTAGAAACAACCCAAATATCCATCAGCAGTGGAATGGATGAATAAATTACTTTCTCTGTCTTTTCATTCATCACCAGCTTGCCCTCCAAGAGGAGGCTATCAATTATGTCCTCCCAACAATCCATGAGGGTCCCCTTTTCCTACCTCTCTGCAGTGCAGAATGTGATTATCATTTATTTTAATCTTCCTTGCACTGATGGGCCAAGCGCGGGGTCCCGCTTCATTTCGCAGCCCTTTGATTACCAGCCATTTTGAATCCGTGTTCATACATAGTGTTTTTTTCTTTATTCTGTAATGAATTCCTTGTTCATATCCTTCACCCTTTTGAAAATGGAAATGTTTGCCTGATTCTCATTTGTTTAAAAGAAAGACATGTTTGTGTACTGAAGCTAGAAGTAACCCTTTATTGCGGCATATAGGATGGGAATATTTTTCCTGGGTCGCCATATCCTTTCTAAGTTTATGTCATTTTTAGAAAGATCAAATATCCCCTGGCTGGATAGCTCGGTTGGTTAGAGCATCGTCCTGAAGCACAGAGGTTGTTGGTTCTATCCCCAGTCAGGGCACATACAGGAATAGATTGATGTTCTTCTCTCTCTCTCTCTCGCTCTCTCTCTCCTTCTCCCTTCCTCTCTCACTAAAATCAATAAATAAAAGAAAAGATAAACTATTACATGTTTATATGGTATGGACCAACGGTAGTTCCTTCGATGGGAGAAAGAGGAACCAGAGCTGACCGCGTGGGTAATGGCAAAGTGGGCGGCCAGATGACTTGTGGAAAAGCCCGGAGGGCAGGGAGAGGAGCAGGTTAGGGAAGGGTGCCCTCCAGATGGGTTTGGTCCTGCTGGGGGGAGCTGGGTGGGAGAAGGCTGACCCAGAGGCACTGGGAGAGTCCCACAAGTGGTGGGTCCACGCCCTGGGAGCACGAAGTTGGGGAAGGCACTCAGTGGGTCCTCAGCTTTGGGGTAGAGGTGATGCCACAGCAGTGGACTCAGGTGCTGAAAGGTGTATTCCAGGGGCACAGAGGGGCCTTCTCCTCAGAGGGCCCGGATCTCAATGGGGCAGGAAGAGGTGAGGGGACACCAAGCTGAGCAGGGAATGCCCACTGGCCCCGGGGCCGTGGCGGGGCAGGGGGCAACTGTTGCTGCCACTCCTGCAGTATTGGGACAGCCCTGGACAGTGAGGAGGAGGAGAAGCTTGAGAACGAACGAGAAGTCCATTCAGTGAATATGCCACACCTTGTCTTTAACCTGACCTCTTCCCCGACCCATCCTGTCCAGGTCCTTAGTCTCTCCTCTCACGGGGTTCTCTCTCTTCTTCTTCCTGCCCACACTCCCCCACCCCCCGCCCCCGCACTCGGGACACAGAGTGATACAAAGTCCTGGGATGGGAGCTCTAGAGTGTGAGGCTCTGCCTCTCCCTGAGGGTTGGGGGACACTTAGATCATGGAAGACGCCTGAGACCAGTCTCAAATCTGGGCAACCCAGCTGCTATGGGTGGACAGGACCCAAGGGCATTAATTTGCAGGTCAAAGGAACTGGTGGTTTGTAACAACCAGAGTGTGAAGAGACGGCCAGGATAAAAGACTGTTTAATTTTGTGTACGTTACAGTGAACACAATGCCGCCTGTGTGATCCTTGGCTACTCCTGTCCTGCAGCCCCCCTTCCCAGGAGAGAGGCCTCCCCGCTTCTTTGCCCTCCCCAGCCCCCCACACCCCCTCACCAAGGCTCCACTGGTCAGGAGCATGGGGAGGGCGGTCAGCACCAGGACCTTGATCATGACAAGTCCACCCAGAAGAAGCATGAGAAAACTGTTACAGGCAGACAGAGAGGAAGGAAGAACTTTGGTCCCACTGAGGGAGAAGGGAGAGAGGACCCAGGCTGGGGAAGCAGCCTCTGAACTGAGCATGGTGCTTGTTTATGAGCCAGACCCCTCTGAACTCACTCAAGTCAGCCACAGGGACCTCCTGGAACAAGGTCACAGGGACCCAAGCGTCCTGAGTGGAGGGAGAGGTGGACCAGGAGAAAAGAAATGAGTAGGGTTGTTACTTCTCTGGGTGACACTGTCAGAGGGGCCACAGCACCCTGGAGACCCCAAACCCACAGATGGAGGCCGCAGAGGCTGTTGCTGAAACGGAAGTGTGAGCGGTGACCACACAGAGAAGGCGGCAGCAGCCTGGAGTCCCCTGCAGAGAGAGGGGTCAGTCCCCAGTCCTGAGAGGAAGGGAGACAGAGCCAGCCCCTCAGGGTGCCTCAGGCCAGAGCTGACTGGGACCCCAGGGGAGGGAGCTTCTCCCAGAGCTGCTGGAGGAAGAGAGGCGGGACCAAGGGGCTGGGCAGGGAGAGACCCCCACAGGCAAGGCACGCAGGGGGGCCCCTGTGGAGGCAGCACAGGCGGTATTCCTGTGCTGGGGGGCATGGCTTGCGGGGATACAGCACGTGGTTCTGGGTCAGAGAAACCCAGGAGCTGAGCCTGACTCTACCCAGAGGCACAAGATGGAGAAAGGAAAGGGCCCTGATTGGGTAAGTGTGGGGCTGGCAGGGTGGGTTCTACGGACAGCAGGAGAGCAGGGCGCCCTGGAGAAACGTCCAGCTGCTGGGACCATCTCTGCTCTGCAGGAGCCTCAGCCCTGCTCAGCCTGGAGGCCGGGGCCTAGTGGCTGCTGCTTGGCTCCCCGTGCACCCCCACCCAACACTTACTGGGTGAAAGTCAGAGGCTACCCTCCTTCTTTCCATTTCTCTCCCTTTTGTGCCATCCTTCCAGAGCCCTGGTTTGCTCTGCCCACCGTGAAGGTCCTGAGAGACCACCCGCTGAAGACAGGTAGAGGCTCAGGGGAGTGGCCAGCTCTTAAGCCCCTCAGGTCCCCAGGGAGAGCAGTGGAGGGTGCATAGTTGAGATGACCCAGGGCATACCTACTCCCAGACTCTCCCAGCCCCTAAGGCTGTGTCCTACCAACCTGGATTTACTACAACAAATAGGAACCATTAAAGCAGTCTTAGACCAGCCCACCCCAAGGCAATTTCCTCACTTACGCACCTGAATTACCAGTTCCAAGATATACCGCAAAGTTTTAAACACCAGAAAGCCACAGACCTCATTATATTCATGTCTAATACTGTAGTGTCTTTCGTGAGTGAGTTGGTGTGCATGCCAGACACACGGGGTCTACACGGCCTTGGGTACGTGTGACAAATTACATTTCCCTTCTACACTGTAACCGACATTGCCTGTGATGTAAATAAACATGAAATAGGGAGTTGAAGCTGCTAAGGATTTTATCTAAATTGGACCTGGGCTGGTTGTGCCCCCAGCTGCCTGAACCCTTCAGCACTGACGGCCAGTTCCACTGGGGAAAAGGCCCAGATCCCTGCAGTTCTGAGATGACCACTCTCCCTGGACTCAGGACTCCCTGACTGTCTCCCTAGTGCTTGCAAACTATTGTAACAGTGGGTTTTTCTATCAGAGAGCACACTTTGGATTGATAAATTGGTACAGGGGATAGAAGTGACTGTTTGAGTAGTTCCACTTCAGCTCCAAGGGAAATCTGCATTTTCCATTTTGAAAGATTATGCAGGAGCTACAAAGCGACAGGAGATGGAATTGCAATTTTATGCAAACAAAGTGTGGGGGGAAGACCTTTAAAAAAGGAGTAAAGACGGACTTGCAACTCAGAGTTTACAAAGCCTGGTCAAAAGAGTATCTAACTCTGGAATTCCCAAACACATCTACATCTGAGAATCACCTGGAGATTGGGGGGGGTGGGGGCAATGCCCAGGCCAAGCGCCAGACCAGTGATGTGATCCAGCGTGACAGGACCCAGCATCAGTGTGCCCACAAGTCTGGGAAACAGTGGTCTCAGTTAACTTCCAAAGAACCCTTGGGAAGGCAGCCCTCATCACCCTCTTTCACAGTGAGGAAACTGAGGCATGGGAGTCTTGAACCCTGCAGGTTTCCCCAGGAATCTGGCATCCCCGGGGCCCAGGCTTGGGCAAGCAGAGATCCTAATACTGCTGGTGGCGCCCTCCGCAGGACGGAAGCCTCAGCCCGCGGTCGTCTGCAACAAGCTTGGGGTCCTCCCCGAGACTGCTCCGCGTGGCGCGCGGGCTTCCCCCGCCCTCTGCTGGCCAGAGGGTGCTGTGACCGCGAGGCTGCGTGCGCGCGCACGTGTGAGCAGCTCGCGGGTTCTGGCTGCCCTCTCCTCCACCGCAAGGTCACCTCCTCGCACCCTCTACAGCAGGGGTCCCCAAACTACAGCCCCCCCCTTAGCGGAGCACAGGATGCATCCGCACCCATTGTTCCCATTGAAATACTGGTCCGTTTGTTGATTTAAATTTACTTGTTCTTTATTTTAAATACTGTATTTGTTCCCGTTTTTGTTTTTTTTACTTTAAAATAAGATATGTGCAGTGTGCATAGGGATTTGTTCATAGTTTTTTTTTATAGGCGGCCCTCCAACGGTCTGAGGGACAATGAACTGGGTCCCTATGTAAAAAGTCTGGGGACCCCTGCTCTACAGCCTAAGACCCGCTGCCCTCCTACCTTGCCCCCTGCTGTGTGACAAACGGGCTCTCTCTTCCCAGCAAACAGTGAACATTCTCTGCGCTGTGGTCTCCCCACCAGTGTGTGTGTGTGTGTGTGTGTGTGTGTGTGTGTGTGTGTTTGTGGGGGGTAATCATCGAAAGTGCAAAGCCGGGGTCTCAGACCCTGCCCAAGAGTGCGGACCTTGCCCAGTATCTGAGCCGTAGGTCCTGTTCGAGCTCAGTGAGATCCCAAGGGGGTGGAAACTGCAGAGGGAGGGCCCCAAATCCATCTTTGGTCCCCAATCCTGAGAGGGGTGGCCTCTTCGCATTCCAGGAGGAGCTTGAGGCTCCTGGCTATGTGAGAACTGTGCTCTGGGGGTGCCGGGGAAATGTGGGAGTAGGGGTCACCGCCCAGTTACCTCTGGAATCCCACACTGCTGACCTGGGGAGTGCTCCCTCCCCCACCCCAAGGCTCAGGGGGGCATCAGAAGACTCTGGGAGACACTCAGACCACAGCAGTCCCAGGACGGGGAAGGAAAGGCTGCGCTCCCTGCCCACTCCTCCCGCTCAGTATGGCTGCAGGGACAGAAGGGACTCGTTTCCCTGTCTGTGAGGTAGGAATACACCTCTCCCATCAAGTCTATGAGATTGGTTGGTAGCTTGGGCTAAACTTCCAGAGGTCTTTGCTTAGATGTTTTTCTTCGGGTCTTCCTGCTTAGGACCCTCTGTTGGGTCCCCTCCAGAGATTTGTACCAGCCCAGGAACACATTCAGGGACAGGTGTCTTAGAGCCAAGTGGCTCTGAGCTCCTTTCTCAACACCTCCTACCACTCCCGGCCTCTCAACACACACACACACACACACACACACACACACACACACACGTGATTGGTCTTATCAGGCATGGAGCTCTGGCTCAATCCTCTGCACTCCTAGGGCTGCTCAGCCCAATTCTGTGTCCTCCGGGACAAGGCACAGGAGGTGCAGCTCACACTGCAGGGGAGACCCTGCGTGGATAGCTTCAACCCCTGATGGAGGTCCTCATCCTCCACCACCCCCAGGTGCTGTCTGATCACCTGGCCTCAAGACTGACCCTACCCACACAGAGCTGCTGCCCTGGACAGTTGTCTGGTCACAGTGGTGGGCCTTATAGGAGCCAGGGAACACATTTGTGTAAACCCATTGAATTGGGGTCGTTCATTACACCAGCAAAATCCCACCTGTGCTGAAAGCCAGTTTGCACCTCTTTCAGCAATTAACACCAGAGCATCGCAAAGGTCTTCCATCACTTCAGAAAATCTTTCTCCTAATAAACATATATTTGTTGAGTGTCTCATTCTTCCAGCCTCTCCTTCAGAAATACATGGGCTGCCTCTCTGTTCTCGGTCATCTCCCATCTCTGAGCTCAGCAAACTTTTCCCATAAAGGTCCAGATAGTAAAGACCCTGTGCTGTGGGCCATTGTTTCTGTTGCAATCACCCACCTCTGCCATCGTAGCACAAAGCACATCATAGCAGGAAAGCTTGCACGGATAACACACAAATACAGGAGCAGGTCTGCAGTTACTTTATTTACAAATTCAGGCAAGTGACTCAGATTTGGCTCAAGGGCTGTAGTTTTCCCACCCTTACCCTAAAACGAGGCAGCAAACAAAGAAAGAGTTGGATAGGGTGTCAAAAGGAAGCACTGTCCACACTGCACGGGGGCCTAACCAGATGGTGAGGCAGGGGATGGAGCATTGATCTGGGACGCTGAGGACCCAGGTTTGAAACCCCAAGGTCGCCGGCTTGAGCCTGGGCTCATAAACATGACCACATGGTTGCCGGCTTGAGCCCAAAGGTTGCTGGCCTGAAGTTCAAGGTCACTGGCTTTAACCCAAAGTCATCGGCTTAAGCCCAAAGTCGCTGGTTTGAGCAAGGGGTCACTGGCTTGGCTGGAGCCCCTCCCCTTCCCCCCTCAGTCAAGGCACATATGAGAAAGCAATCAATGAACAACTAAGGTGCCGCAACTATGAGTTGATGCTTCTTACCTCTCTCCCTTCCTGTCTGTCTCTGTCTCTCTCTCACATGCGCAAAACAAGCAAACAAAAATAACAGTGCGTGGGGGCTGAGGGAGTTCCCAAGGAGGTGAGGAAGGGATGTATCAGGGAGGTGCCCAACGCCCAGAGGGAACTGGTCCAGATTGAGGCAGGAGGGCATTACACCACGTGGGGGTGTACTGGGGGAACAAAAAGAGTTGATAAACGAAAACATTCAAACGTACTCAGATGACGTTTAAATTTGAGGATAGAGTTTACAGATGAAGTAGTGATGGTACCGAACTACGAAGCAAGGAATAAATGAGGTAATTAATAACTCCATCGAAAATAAAAATTGGAGCAAAAAGGAAATGTATATGACCGGGCCATGCAAAAGACTTGCACAGTCATGAAATATAAAATTTTAAGAATTTTACTGGTAAGTAGATTTGACTACTGGGAGAATAAGGGTAGGGGAAAGGGACAAGCATGAGAGCAGTGGCCAAGATGAGCAGTCCTTGTCCCCACGGGGCACAGCTCATGGCTAATGCCTAAAACTGTCACATAGGGACGTATCAATATGAGAGTCGACATGCGAACACTTCAAACGGAGTCCCTTGGGAGAGAGAGACTTGGGGTCTACTGTCGGAGCACAGAGCTGCTATTACCTTTTTATTAATATGCGTTCTATAACCTGAAATTTGGGGCTACACAGTTTGAAGATACACCTATGCGTTATTCTGATGAAAAACCAAATAATAATAATAATAATAATAATACTGCAACAGCCATTGTACCTCTTTTCAATTCCTAGATTTAGAATTGCAGAGTCAAAGAGGATTTCTTTTACAAGTAGGTTTTGATTCATCTCAACCCACTGACTTTCAGAAAAGTGCTATCAATTATTTTATGCCCAGCAGAATATGTAATTGCCTTTCCCCTAAAGTTTCCCCAACCTGGTTCTCATCATTTATTTCCCTCTTGTCAATCTGATGAGAAACATGGTGCCACATTTATTTTAATAATATCCACTTTGAATGAATTTTATTAACACTGTTCACGTGTATTTCTTCTGTAGAAAGTTACCTGATCATAGCGTTAGCCCCTTTTTCTATTGAAATACAGTATGTTTTATGTTATTATTTAATACTTGTTTTTATATGAAGTCTAATGATGCTTTATCTGCTAAATAGGAAAAAAACATTTATTTGCAAATGTGATTTGCTTTTAAATGTTATTGTATCTTTTTACAATGTCCAAGTTTAACTTGTATATAATATAAGTTGCCATTTTCCCCTGTATTGTTTCTGGCATTGGATCATGATTTGAAAGCTCTGCTACACCAAAACATTACATAAATTTTATTTTTATTTTCTTTTAGAATTTCTCTGTATAGTTATTTCATATCAACACATACATATCATTAAAGTCCAGCAAATTTGATGCTGTGGATGTCAATTATTAATTGGGGAGATAGCATGAAATGAGCACTTCTATAGATGTTTAGAAGGCATTACTCATTTATTCCCAGGGTAATCATATTAGCAATCCATCACTATGTATTTAAGAAAGGAAGGAACAGAGTCTTTTAGATGTGTAACAATTGGCTCAAAAATTTCAGAGCCCCAAAGAGGCAGAGTAAGAACCCAGAACAGGGAGTGTGTCTCAAGAGCCCAGGTTTTTAACAGCGTGACTTTACAACCTGGACGCCTTGAAATCTAAAGTTTGTGGTGGGTGGATATGAGTCTGACACACGTCTGAGAATGCCCCTTCAGGTCCACAATGGGGACAGTTCCAGGACCCCAGAAAATGTATGTGTCTGGCATGCCTTTCTTGCTGCCTAACTTTTTATTATTATTATTATTATTTATTTATAGACAGAAACAGAGAGCCAGAGAGGCTGGCAGGGACAGACAGACAGGACGGGAGAGAGATGAGAATCATCATCTCATAGTTGCAGCACTTTAGTTGTTTTTTTATTGCTTTCTCATACGTGCTTTGACGGGTGGTGCGGGGGGCGCTTCACCTGAGCCACTGACCCCTTGCTCAAGCCAGCGACCTTGGGGTCATGTCTATGATCCCATGCTCAATCCAGTGACTTTGGGCTCAAGCCAGTGAGCTTACACTCAAGCCAGATGAGCCCGTGCTCAACCTAGCACCTCGGGGTTTCAAACCGGCAACCTCAGTATTTCAGGTCAATGCTTTACCCACTGCACCACCACAGGTCAGGCAGAATTCCTTTACTTTTAATAATAGCTAATGTTTATTAAGTACCAAGCTTTTCCGTACGTTATCACATTCAATTTGGACAATGATTGGTGAGCTAGGTACCTACCATCTTCTCCATTTTGCAGGAGGTGGCGTTGAGCACAGGTTTGCCTGACTCTCAGGTTCACTCCTGATGGCTCCAGCACGTTGGCCTTAGTGAGCTGACTTCAGATGTGTTGACTGCAGCCACCGTGGCCTTGGCCTGCCCTGGAATCCCCAGGATGAAGTCCTGGAGGCAGCCCCCACCTTGGACCTCCACCTTGTAAATAGCGATGACAGCGGTGTGGGTGGCAGACCATCCCCTCCCCCACTCAGGGAAGCCGGACAGCATAGGGTACTCCTGATCTCATGTCTGGGCAAGCCCAGGCCCGGGTCAGAGGGGTCGGTGGGGATGGGGGTGGGGTTCTGTGGAAATCTCTCAGGGCCTGGCAAGGGTCCTTCTGCTCCACTGTGGGGGTCCTTTCTGCAGACGTCTCTACAGATGTAGACCCCAGCAGACGCTGCCCACATCGTCCGTCAGCCCCTCTCTGCAGGCGTCCCTCCTCAGCAGCGTGTCCTCGCCGATTCCCCTGGGCTTTGTTCAACCCGTACCATCTTCATGGACTTGCAGACAAAACCCCCGGCTCCACCGGGCACAGAGAAAGCACAGCCCCGTGTTCACCTGGGGCTGTCCCCGCGCGCCCTCCTGCGCTGACCTCAGGAGGCTGCTGAGTGGCCTGCGCGGGGCCTGTTTCCCCCACTCTACATCCCTTACCATGTAAAGTACTTCCTAACATAATATAAAATATAGCCTTTACACAGCAACATGTGAATATATGTATACAAAGTCTCTGTATTAAAAACAGACACTGCATAGTATAAAGAATTAAAGCCCCCTTCAGTCTTCCTTCCCCTAACACTAATCATGCTCCTTCCAACCCCCACCCCCTACTCCACCCCCCCATCACCCCGCATCCTCTGTCCAATGAATGTGCAGCGTTCCAGACATCTCAGCGTTCCTACAGACATAGGTTGATGCGCTCAAGCAAACGCACAGCCTGAGTTCATTGTCCTTGACAGAAGAGGGGTTACACGTGCCTTCCGGAGCAACCATTCCATTTGACAAGGTGCTTGGAGACTGAGCTGTGTTCACGCGAAAGGTGTGCCCCATTCTTGTTGAACTGCTACATGACGTGATATGGCACTGCCTCTAGAGGAAGTGCACCCTAAGTCAGCCCATCACTCCCCCTTGGGGCTGCTAAGACCTGGTCAAATTAACATTTGCTAAGTAAAGCACAGGGTGTCACATGGTGAGCTGGAGTTCATTGAAAAGCCACAAGAGAAATTGAAATAGAGAAGTGTATCACGCATGGGCGCTGGAGGAAGTGAGGACACAGCACACCTGGAGGGGCCACATGGGGAGGTGAAGGCAAGGCACAGGCCGGGTCAGAATCTGGGGCACATGCCTTTATTAGGATCTGTGGGTGTGGTGATTGGGGCTCCCAGGTTAAGTCTGGAGTGGTCAATTCAAACCTAGAAGAGCCGGATTGTGGCAGGGGTGGACCCTGAGAGGCGGGGATGTTGTTGATCACAGGGCTGTTGGGGAAGTCAGATCAGGAACTTGCATTTGCCTGTGACTCTGCAGGTTGTTATCTATGGTGTGCATCTGCATGAAGGGGCTAGTGTCCGATTAAGGTCCCTGCAGGTCACCTAGCCAAAAGATACGTGTGCCAAGGCAGGAATACCGTGGAGGAGCTTAGCTCATCTCTCAACGGGAGCTAATATTACAAACAATGAGCGATGAACATCTTTGTGCACATCCTTTTGTGACGCTGTGTGTGATTTTCTCAAGGATGGGTACCTAGAAGTGGAATCAGCAAATCAAACATTGTACCCGAGGCCCTGACCGGGTAGATCAGTGGATAGAGCATTGTCCCGGCATGCCGAGGATTCACTCTCTGGTCTGGGCACATATAAGAGGCAGCCAAGGAGTGCACAACCTAAATGGAACAACTCAGTGAAACAACGAGTTGATGCTTCTCTCTCTCTCCCCACCCACCCCTTCCTTCCCTTTTCTTACTCTCAAACCAATGGAAAAAAGTTTTTTAAATTGTACACATGAAACTTCATAGGTTTCTTTCAATTCACCTTCAAAAATGCTGAAGTTATAGTCCCACTGTGAACATGAGATAACACCTGCTTTTCCACATCCTTGACGACACTGTATCTTCTTAAAGATCTGTCAGCCCTGGCCAGAGAGCTCGGTTGGTTAGAGCTTCGTTCCAAAGCAGAGGTTGCTGGTTCGATCCCCAGTCAAGGTACATCCAGGAACAGACCAATGTTTCTGTCTCTCTTTCTCCCTTCCTCTCTCTCTCTCTCATCAATAAATAAAAATTTCTCAATAAATAAAAATAAAGATCTTTCAAACTAGTGAATAAAAATGTCATAATTTGCTTTAGTTTGTAAATGCCTGATCAATTTAGACAGTATAATATCTGTGTAAATATCTCTGAGGATCTTTATTTTAGTTATTTTAAGTTTCTCTCTCATTTCATGAATTATTATCATTAATTCTAAATTCAGGTGTTGGTGCTCTGCATGCTTGTGCTAAATCTTTATCATCATGCTATTAATTTTTCTCAAATGTGTGGACTACCTGAGAGTCAGAGTATTAATGAATTAAGGAATTGCATTTTGGCTGTTGAGCATTCTGCTTCTGACATACTAATTTTTCTGATCTTAATTTTTATTAAAATATATTTAACATGTAACATTGTGTAAATTTAAAGTATACAACATGTTCATTTGATACATTTATATATCATAATATGATCGCTATTGTAGCAACAATGAGCATCTCTGGCACGTTATATAATTATTTCTTTTTAGTGGTCAGAATAATGACGTTCTAGTCTCTTAGCAAACTTGATGGTTATAATGCAATATTGTCCATCTTCACTACAGTGGTCATTCGATCTCTAAGGCTTATTTATTATCTGTTGCAAGTTTCTACCCTTGAACAATGCCAGTCCTATGTCCTCATCCTGATTTTTAAGAGATCAAATCCTACCTCTGTTGATGATCACTTTTCTCATTTAACTTAGATTTACCTTCTTTTTAATTTAGTTTGCTGCCACTTCCAAAGTTTGGGAGCAGGCAGGGAGAAATGCCAGCAAGCCTGGAAACTCTTTCTCACCCTGTGCACTTGAATGTACTGCCCTAAAAATCTAAGCACAGGAGGGAGCACACACCTGCCTTTCTAAGACAGTGGGTTTCCTTTGGGTGTGCATAAGCACATTTGAGCTGGAGGTGGCAGAGGTGAGACCCCACACCAGACCTGGCCTCCAGGAGGCTGGAATGAATTGCCTGTGGAGCGGCAATCCTGGGAGGCTTCTGAGAGGGGGTATATGGCCATGTCAGCATTGCCCTGGAGGGATAAACCAGGAGGAGCCTTCTGCAGAGCCCCTGGAGAGGAAGAGGCTGAGAGTGGGGGCCAGTTGGGGGACAGGCACCCAGAAGAGGCCGTGAGGTGGAGCAGCTTGTGAGGGAACGAAAAGGATGGAGACCCCGGAAGGCAGAGGGAACCACAGCTGACAGAGTGGGTGTCTGGGTGATTCATGAACTGAGAAGCAGGAGGAGGGCCGGAGGAGGAGGACTCTAAGGGTGGGGAGAAAGAAGCTGAGTTGGGTTCGGGCCCCACTGATCGGAGCATTGGACCAGATGCACAGGGAGTGTTCCGAAAGGGTGCCAGCACAGTCATGGCTTCAGGGGCAGGGAAGCATCTTTTAAAGACACGGATGGGACCTCGGCTCAGAAAGGATCACAGTGGTAATGGAGAGATGGCAGCAGAGGTGTGGGGACTGCGTCATTCGGGGGCCTGAGCTGAGCGGGGGCCATCAGGAGTCTCTTCTGCCACTGTCCCCAAAGCATTCTTATGGCCCTGGGGGTGAGAAGAAGGAATCTCACAAAGCGAAGTGCACGCACTGTCCAGTCCTGCCCTTCCCTGCGACTGCCCACTGGGCCCGGTGTGAGTCACTCCCCAAGGGCCTGACTGCTTTCTGGTTGAGCAGGCTGGCTGTATTAAAGGAATGAACAAGGTGTGTGTGTGTATGTGTGAGTGTGGGCACCCTGGTCAAGGGGCCTGAGAGCCTGAAGCCAAAGGGTCTGGGTGGCTTAGAACGAACAAATGAATGGGCAGAGATGGAGGAGTGAAGAGATAGTCAAATCCGTATGAACTCTGATTCTCAAACCCCACCTCTGTGACAGATGACACAGCTGTCCCCAGCTCTGTTTTGTCCCTGCCCGCCACCCCCAAGCCAAGCCCAGCCCCACTTACCAGGCACCTGTAGCACGAGAACGCGACCAGAGCTGACAGCGCCAGGCCCTTGGCCACGAGGATCCCACATAGCACGGGCACCAGGGCACCGGGAGCCGCAGGTTTGGAGGAGGTGGGAGTGAGGAGCCTCGGAGAGAGAAAGAAGAAGCTTTCACAGGCTGGGGCAACTGCCGCTTCCCACGCTCCCTGAGAGCAGACCTGGGGGCTCTTGGGGCTGCAGCCTGACTCTGGGCCTGACCCAGAGGGACTCATTGTGAGTGGCAGTGGCCCAGACTGCACGCAGGCCACTCAATGCCTACAGTCCCTCTGACTTGTCTGGTGAGGAACATGAACTTGGAGTCCAGGTTAGAGGAACCTGGCACTCTGAGCGTCAGAGGGTTCTAAGAGACTGGGAAGGGACCAGAGTCTATTGGTCACAAGGGCAAGGCTGACCCAGCCAAGCAGAGAGACTGGGCTGGGGCAGGAGCCAAGAGCCACTGGGCTAGAGGGACAAGCAGACGGGGGGATTACAAGGAGAAGACACCGGACACACAACAGGCAAACCTGAATGGGGACCACCCAGAGGAGCCCCGGAGAATCTCTGAGCCAGGAAGAGCACTGGACCAGGAGGCAGAAAGCCCTGGTCTAGTCCTGCTTCAGCCCTTGAGGAGCCCAGTGACTTTAGACAGGCCTCACCTCTCTCCCCTGTGAACCAGCACTGATGGAGTCCCGCAGCCCTGAGAGGCGGCGATTTCTAGGCTCTGGCATGGGGGAAGTCCAGAGCTGCTCTTTCACCCTGGTCCGGTCCGGCCCAGCTCTGTGCTGAGACCTGGGACCCCTGCCAGACTCTCTGATCCCTAGTCTCTCCCTTCCTGAGTCAGAGACCACACAGTCACCTGTCTATCCCTTCCCAGACCACCCCTGCTGGGGAGACCTCAGACCTACCTGGGCTCGGAGACACGGACGGAGGCAGGAGCGGATGTTTCTGAAAAAGCAAGTGTGAACAGTGACCACACAGAGAAGGCCACAGCCGCTCAGCGTCCCCTGCAGAGAGAGGGGTCAGTCCCCAGTCCTGAGAGGAAGGGGGAGGGGCAAGGTCTCAGGCTTCCTCAGGCCAGGCTGACTAGGTTCCCAGGGGAAGGACCTTCTCCCAGAGCTGCTGGGGACAGAGGCAGGGTTGGGGTGTTGGTAGGGGCGGGCAGAGAGGGAAGCCTGGTACTGGGTCCCCTGAGGGCAGGCAGAGCTCAGATTTGTCCCAAAAGCCTGGTCACTCATGATCAGAGTTCCTGTCACCCTGAACAACCAGCACTTCCAGCCTGGGGGACCTAGGCCACAGGGTCCCACACAGACACCCTGTGCCTACAAGGATGGGGTGGCTAGTTCCAGGGTGGGGGTGAGGGTGTGTCTGAGCCAGAGTGAGGGCTGGGGTTCTCCACCCAGTGAGCCGCAAATGTAGCTTCTGCCTGCCAGGGCAGGACACCCAAGGATGAAGGTGGCAGACTGGGAACCCAGCTGCACACAGTCATTATGGGAGGGAAGAAGAAGCTGGTGGCAACCGGTGCAAGGGAGGCTGAGGAGGGGGTAACTGGCTTCCTGTGTCCAGTCAGCCCAGAAAGGCCTCCCCTCCACAAAGAACTCACCTGGAGTCACCACTAGGTGGATACGTTTGAGCGGAATGATGCCTCCTGTGGAGCTCCTTCTGGCTGCGCACAGGTAGTGTCCTGAGTCTTCCTCTTTGAGCCCAACCATGCGGACCTCAATGATGCCTGAGCTCGGTTCATCCCACAGGCTGTAGCGAGCGTCCCAGGCCCACGTCCTGGGCTTGGAAGTGGAGACTAAGTGGATACGCTTATCTGCTATTTTTCTATACCAGCTTTTGGCAGTATATGAATTTCTTGCTTTGGCCGAGTATTTGCATGTCTCAGAGAACGTCTGCCCCACTGTCCCATGTCGCAGTATCTCTGCCTCCAGTCTCTGTGCCCAGAAACCTGCAGAGGAGACCCGCAGGTCACGCTGAAGAAGGGGGGCATCCCCTCACCCCAAACCTGACCCCTGTGGCCCTCCGGTCCCGCCACCGCCCCTGTTCACCCGCTCACCCCCACCCTACCACACCTCTGCTTCTTCCTCTCACCCCTCCGTCGGCCCCTCACCTGAGGCCAGGAGCGCCAGCAGGACCAGTGGCAGGTGTGAGGGCTCCAGAGCCATGCTGCCTTCTCCCCGTGCCAGGGTGTGTGGCGTAGAGTATGACGTGACTGTCCAGATGCCCTAGCACGTCGAGGTGCAAGATTGAGAAAGGAACATCCTTGCTTGTGTAAGTCTGAGGCCTGCAGGGCGCGTTCTGAGAATGGCGGGGGCGGGGGGGGGGAGGGTACCCTAGCTACTGAGAGCATCTCAGCCCTGCTTGGCCTCCGGCCAGGCTCTGTGGCTGCTGCTTGGCTCCACGTGCAACCCACCCCCACTCCCACCCCAAACATGCACTTCCTCTCTCCTCTCCATGCTCCTCTTTCTCCACGCTTGCCTCCCTCCCACCCTCATCATCCCAGGAAAGGACAGGCTCAAGGTTGATTGGAGATCAGGGAGCTGACCAGCCTTTAAGCCCCTCTGGACCCCAGGGAGAGCAGAGACACCCCTGCTGGAGGGTACAAGGTTGAAATGACATAGGACACACCTACTCCCAAACTCTCACAGCCCCTGAGAATGTATGGCACAGTATTAAATACCAAAACACCATCTATTGTGTGATATAATTGTTAATGGTCCTTTAGCCTGACCAGGCGGTGGCGCAGTGGATAGAGCATTGGACTGGGATGTGGAAGACCCAGGTTCAAGACCCCGAGGTCACCAGCTTAAGCATGGGCCCATCTGGCTTGAGCAAAAGCTCGTCAGCTTGGACCCAAGGTCGCTGGCCCGAGCGAGGGGTTACTCTGTCTGCTGAAGGCCTGCAGTCAAGGCACATGTGAGAAAGCAATCAATGAACAACTAAGGTGTCGCAACAAAAAACTGATGATTGATGCTTCTCATCTCTCTCCATTCCTGTCTGTCTGTCCCTGTCTATCCCTCTCTGACTCTCTGTCTCTGTAAAAAAAAAAAAGTCTCTTTTTTTTTTAAAAAGTGGTAGGTTTGTGAGCAGTAGGCAAGGACTCTATATAGTATTGGATACAAATGACATTTTCCTTCTACCCTGTGATGAACGCTGGCTGTGATGTAAATAAACATGAAATAATGTGTGGCTCCAGGCATCTGGCAGAACTAAACATTGCGAACCCAGGAACTTCAAACCCAGTCTATCTGTCCCTTGGGGAAGCAGCTGACACCCTGCAGGGCCTTCCACACCTTCTCATTGGAGCTCACAGGCAGCGAGAATGCTCTCATTTGCACACACTTACACTTTCAACATAGTGGGTTCTCAAATTGCACAGTGCTTTGTGGATAATTTTTGCAAGTTATAAGGTGACTATTTCTGTACCAAAATTAGTAAAAAAAAAAAAAAAAAAGAAAGAAAAGAAAAAATAAATGTGTTCTCCTCTCTCCCCCACCCCCAGTAAAAGACACTTGAGTTTGATCTTTGGAGCAATATGCCCCCAATGACAGCTATGATTCTTAGCTTTCCTTGAAATGGAGGTCATGTAACTAAGATCTGGTAATGATTTGTAAACAGCGGTCTTATCTGTGCTTCCATAAGACCCTGTGAATCATTACTAGTACAAACTCTTTTATCTTTATTTTCCTCCACTGCTGCCTAGAATGAAAATGTGATGGCTGGAGCCCTAGCAGCCATCTTGAACCATGTGTTGACCTTAGGAATAGATGGATGCCCTGCATGGTGGAGCAATAGGAAGGCTTCTGCTATTTTGGAGTTAACGTGCTAGCCTTAGATTCCTTATCTCTAAAGTTCTTTTTTTTTTTTTCTTTTTAGAGAGAGGAGGGAAGAGAGAGACAGAGAGACAGGAACATTGAGCCATTCCTGTATGTGCCCTAACCGGGGATCAAACTGGCAACCTCTGCGCTTCAGGACAATGCTTTAACCAACTGAGCTATCCAGCCAGGACTTAATATTTTATTTTTATTGATTGATTTTAGGGGGACAGAGAGAGGAAAGGAGAGAGAGAGAGAGGAAGGGGTAGGGAAGCATTCATTTGCTGTTCTACTTGGTTGTGCATTCATTGGTCATTTCCCGTGTGAGCCCCGACCAGGGATACCTTGTTGTTTTTAACTGACTGAGCTAACTGTACAGAGCTATCTCTGAACATTTTTCAAGAGGAAAATAATCTATGTTATCTAACCCAGGGGTCCCCAAACTATGGCCTGCATGCAGCCCCCTAAGGCCATTTATCCGGCCCCTGCCGCACTTCTGGAAGGGGCACCTCTTTCATTGGTGGTCAGTGAGAGCACAGGATGCATCCACACCCATAGTTCCCATTGAAATACTGGTCAGTTTGTTGATTTAAATTTACTTGTTCTTTATTTTAAATATTGTATTTGTTCCCGTTTTGTTTTTTTACTTTGAAATAAGATATGTGCAGTGTGCATAGGGATTTGTTCATAGTTTTTTTTATAGTCCGGCCCTCCAACGGTCTGAGGGACAGTGAACTGGCCCCCTGTGTAAAATTTTGGGGACCCCTGATCTAACCTGTCTTTGTTTTTAATTCTTTGTTACTCCCAAGTGAACCTATGACTGATAAACCTGCGATGGTGTTTCAGTCAGTTATTGCTACAATACAGTGTGTCCGTAAAGTCATGGTGCACTTTTGACCGGTCACAGGAAAGCATCAAAAGACGATAGAAATGTGAAATCTTCACGAATAAAAGGAAAACCCTCCCAGTTTCTGTAGGATGATGTGGCAGTATGCGCGCATGCGCAGATGATGACGTAACACCGTGTATACAGCAGAGCAGCCCACGGCCATGCCAGTCGAGATGTGGACGGTACAGAGGAAAGTTCAGTGTGTTCTGTGGCTCACTAAATTCGAATCCGTGACCAAAGTGCAACGTGAATATCGGCGTGTTTATAACGAAGCGCCACCACATAGGAATAACATTATTCGGTGGGATAAGCAGTTGAAGGAAACCGGCAGTTTGGTGGAGAATCCCCATTCTGGTAGGCCATCAGTCAGTGACGAGTCTGTAGAGGCTATACGGGGTAGCTACCTAAGGGACCCTAAAAAAATCTGTGCGTGCGTGTGCTCGACAATTACACCTATGCAAGACTACAGTTCATAAGGTGTTAAAGAAGTGTCTCTGTTTTACGGGGTACAAATTGCGGCTGTTGCACGCTATCAAACCGGTGGATAGACCTACACAATGAGCGTTTGCTACAGATATGCTTCATGAGGTCGACAGTAATGCAAGATTTTTGCAGAAGATTGTGTTTAGCAATGAGGCGACCTTCCATATCTGTGGACATGTTCATCGCCATAACATCCGAATATGGGCTGCTGAACATCCTCATGCCTACGATGAGTACAAACGTAACACCCCTAAAGTGAACGTGTGGTGTGGCCTGATGCATAATAAGGTGATAGGCCCATTTTTTTTTGCGGAGCAGTCTGTGACGGCAAACACCTATCTTGACATGTTGGAACTGTATGCAGTGCCACAATTTCCAGAAGGTGTCATCTGTCAACAGGACGATGCTCCTCCACACTACTCCACCATTGTTCGTGAGTTTCTGGATAGAACATTCCCCCGGCGGTGGATAGGCAGGGGTTCTGTCAAGCCATGGCCACCACGATCCCCGGATCTGACGCCCTTAGACTTTTACTTTTGGGGTTATGTGAAGCAACATGTGTACAGTGAACATATCAACGACATTAATCACTTAAAACAGAGAATCACAGACGTTATTCACTCTGTTACACCAGACGTCCTTACCCGTGTGTGGCAAGAACTTCACTATTGTTTGGATGTCTGTAGGGCAACAAATGAAGCCCACATCGAACTGCACTGAATAGGTATGAAACTGGGAGAGGTTTCCTTTTATTTGGTGCAGATTTTACATTTTTATCATCTTTTGTTGCTTTCCTGTGACTGGTCAAAAGTGCACCACAACTTTACGGACACACTGTATAACTGCATAAAAAAAAAAAACACCCAAACTTGGGACTGGAAACAACTTTCATTTATTCTTGTTCATGCATCTGTGGCTTGGCTGAGGGTCAGCTGTGCTTGGCTCAGAGTGGCAGGTAAGATTAAGTGTAACCGTGAAATGTAAAAATCCTAATTGATGTTTACCTAATGCAGGAACGCTCTTACCTCTTCCCATGCATGCCTGGCTTTCTAGGGGTGGCTCCACTGCTTAGGGGATTAGAGTAAGCACCTTTAATTAATATCAAGACACAAGTTTAGTTCATTGATTGGGAACTCTGGAATCCTTACACAGTCTCTTCCCCCGAAACATGAGACAAACGAGCCCAAGCAGACAAAATAGACAGACACTAATCACTCAACAACAATGGGACTCTCAAAACTGAACCACACAAAGTGATACATAGGAAATTTTGGAGAAGCAAATGAATGCTTCCCTTCTCCCTACCGCCTCTCTCCCTTCCTCTCTCTATCTCTCTAAAAATATGTCTTATCTCACGTCCCAAAATAAATAAAGCTGCCTGTATATATATATCAGTCTTTTATTGCTCTTGTTCACTCTGCCCCCAAGTCCTGCAGAGGTGCCCAGCTCAGGTCCCTAAGATCCCACCTCCTTCTTCCCAGCTCCTCATTGTGAGGGGGACCTGTTGGACTCTCAGAGTTCCCACGTCTCCCTTCCTCCAGAACCAGTGGCTCCTGAGTGCTTCCTGGATGAAGCCAGGACCCCCAGCCCAGTTAGCAGCTCCTCGGTGAACAGGCTGGTCTCCCTCACCCAGACTGAGCCCCCCCGCCACCACCGCGAGGCCCACCCACATGCAGGCAGGTGCTGGAGACCGCAGGCCCTGAGGGAGGCAGTTCAGTGCCCAAGCAGGGCGCATGTCCCGACGCCCTCAGTGGTAATTATGGAACTGACTCTGTGCACGTTACGGAACTCTCGGAAGAATTAAACGGTGAGGAATATAAAACACCAGATGTGAACCAGTGCTGAGCCGAGGTAGCGGGTGTGGGGCCAGCTCCACGGGGAGTGGAATCAGAGCTGCTTCTGATCAGCGCCTGTGACATCTGACACCTGTGTCTGCTGAGGAGGGCCTCAGGAGAAAGCCGCCAAGATCCCCTGCGAGGTTCCCAGGGCAGGAAGCTGGGGAGCCAAAAACAGATGGGACAATAGAACAGAAGGCCTAATTTGTCCATTTTTTCAGAGAAATGAAGCACTAGCTGGCCCAGACCCAATCTGGGAGAGGAGGGTGTGGACGCCATCACGTGGTGTCTGCAGCCTCCCGGCAGCTTCTGTGAGTGTGACTGTGAAGTCTGGAGAAGCTGTGGCCATGCCTGGCTTCCCTTCTGCCCAGGAGGGTGGGCAGAGCCCCAAACCCGGGCCTCCAACTGGATCCTGTCCTGATAGTGGCTCCTTGCCCCCATCTCATGAGGATGCCTCTGAAAGAGCCCCAAATACCACCATAATGACAGTCCTCAGCCCTTCCTGCAGAAGTGCAAAGTCTGGCAGGGCTTCCTGTGAGCCCCCTGGGAACCAGCCCACCCTAAGCCCAGGTGCCCTCCCTCAAACTTTCACAGAGAAGCCCAAGACTGCCCGGCATCTTTGGAAAAAGTGTCTGTGCCTGGCACATAGTAGTTTCTCAGTAAATCTATTGCCATAAACCATCCCCACTGTGTTGGTATCACGTTGGTCTGTCCCATCCTCCAGACCCAGATGAGGGGTCAGCAAACTATAATTTTTTTAAAATACAACCACGCCCTTTTGTGCATGTATTATCTATGGTTGTTCTCTTGCTTTAACAGCAAAGTTGAGTAGCTGTAACAGAGACCATATGGCCCCCAACCCTAAACCCTGTCACTCTCTGACCCTCTAAAAAAAAGTTTGCCGACCTTAGTCTAAAGCAGAGCTTTTCCAAGTATCTGTGGTTGCAGTGGACTGAATGCTTGCTTTCCCCAAAAGCATATGTTAAAACCCTAACCCACAGGCCCTGTCTGGTTGACTCAGTGGTAGAGCATCAGCCCAGCATGCTGAAGTCCCAGGTTCAACTCCTGATTAGGGCACACAGGAGAAGCAACCATCAGTTTCTCCACCCTTCCCCCTCTCTCTTCCCTTGCTTTCTTCCCCTTCCGCAGCCATAGTTCAAGTGGTTTGAGCGAGCTGGCCCCAGGCACTGAGGATGGCTCCACGGCCACAGCTTAGCTGCTAAAATAGCTCAGTTGCTGAGCAATGGAGCAGTAGACCCAGATGAGCAGAGCATCATCCAGTAGGGGCTTACCAGGTGAATCTCAGTCAGGGCACATGCAGGAGTCTGTCTCCCTGCCTCCCTGCCTCTCATTTAAAAAACAAACAAACAAAAAAGAAATCCTAACCCCTAATGTGATAGTGTTAAGAGTGGGGGGCCTTGGGAAAGTCATTAGGTCATGAGGGTGAGGCCTCTATGAATGGAATTAGTGTCTTTATAAGAGACCATCGTAGACCTCATCCTCTTTCCACCATGTGAGATCACAACCTGCAAGAGGCTCTCACCCAAACCCCCCAAGCTGGTGCCCTAATCTCAGATTTCCAGCCCTCAGAACTGTGAGAAATAAGTTTCTGTGGCTGCTAAGCCACCCAGTCTGTGGTACTTTGTTATAACAGCCTGAGCAGACGAAGAAAGCGGTAGAAGCGAAATCTTAAAAAAAAAAAACAAAAAAAAAAAACCCCAATCCATTCACAACTTTTTTTTTTTGGTAAAATATAATAAAAATAAATTACTAGAAACAATGACCAAAAAAAGCAAAGAAGACATACAAAGTATAATCCCCAGATGCTTACTGGATTTGGCAGACACAAAGTTACATTTCAACAAATACAGTCAGCACCAACATAACATGAGGGAGGGGACAGATGATAAAGACCTCACACAGTGCTCATTGAAAGTTTGCCGATAAGTGACACCATGGCTGACCATTACACCTGTAAGGCCTTATACCCTCAGTCACAACTAAACAAAAAGCTAGAAGCAAGAGTGAAATTTTACATATCAAATACCAATATTTACAATTTGAACAAATACTCTGTATATCCACATTTAAAGCTTTTATTGTGACAAAGGAGCATCCTTCTTGTTTATTAACTTACCTAATCCGAGTAACATTAATGACACCATAACTCTCAGGGGAAAATGTATACAGAAATTATTTTGATCTTTGTTTTAATAACACGTATAGTAGAGAACTGGTCTCCCAGAATTACATTGGTAAAAATACAAGAAGGGACTTTAAATCAATTCCAATAAGCTCCAATTTTTACTTTCAACTTTTATAAAAGGCAGGAAGTGGTGCTATATTTTCAACATGCATCTTCAGTTTTCCACCAATAGCTAGTTATCTTATAAGGTTAGAGTTATATTTCAATTATCTTTGGATAAAAAAAAATGTATTCTGGATTTATGGATTTCCTATGCATACTCTTCTTTGAGGAGAAAAGAAAATTCAAAACATTTCATCAAAAAAAACATTTCATCAAATTATTAAGGTTTTTATGCATACTTTTGCAGATAAGCAATACCAAGATCAACAATTATCATACCATGATAATCGTTAAATTAAGAACATGCCACCTGACCAGTGGTAGCGCAGTGAATAGCACATTGACCTGGAACACTGAGGTTCCCAGTTTGAAACCCAGAGGTCTCCGGTTTAAGCCTAAAGGTCAGTGGCTTGAGCCCAAGGTGACTTCTTTGAGGCAAGGGGTCACTGACTCGGCTTGAGTTCCCCCAGTCAAGGCACATAAGAAAAGCAATCAATGAACAACTAAAGTGAAGCAATAAGTTGATGCTTCTCTCTCTCTTCTCTCTCTCTCAAAATCAATAAAAAATATTTTTAAAAAAGAACATGTCATAAAATTTTACAAAAACTATTCATCTAAGCTTCTAACATTTGCTTTTGCCCTTCAATTTTATTTGCCCTCGAAAAACATGTTGTATTCTTTCCTTGCATAGAAATACTAACATCAGGGCGATGATATAAACAAATCTAACTGTGCCATTCATATCTTTACCAAACCAGCCTTTATCTTGCCAAAACATTAGGAGTTCTTCCCATAGATCAAACATTCCCAACAGAACCTTCCCCTCAGCAATCAATGAAAATTGGCATGTAAAAACAACCATTTATGGTGCTTCCATATTATCATATAATAAAGAGAATGATTTCAAACTTAATACATTCATTTCTGTGTAATTTACAATTTTCCACATCAATAAGCACACTGTTAAGTTCAGCTGATATTTTCTGTGTGTATGTAGCAAGATTTTCTCAATGAAGGAAGCGATGCATTGATTTATCTGGCCCGGGGCTCCCTAATCTGAAGGACTCGTCCAGACTGTTTTCCTGTCCCGGCAGCTGCAGCCATCAGAACATACTCCAACATGAAGCCACCCCCCCAAGCCACTTGTTGATAATGTGACGCTTCATGGTTTTACACAACCCATCATTAGTTGTGTTTTTGGCAAGGAAGCTAAAAGATACGGAGGAATTCCTGCATATCATCGTGTTCAGGTTGTACACACAACCACAGAATAGCTATGTCAGTAATACAGTTTGTGTGCATTTCTCCAGTTGCCTTGAAAGCCCCTTTGCTACTTTATTGCTCCAGGACTTGGTCTTCCACACCATCAGCCAATGCCCAAATACATTGAGCTAAACAGTCAATGGAAAGTGGCATTTAAGCTTTCTTTTTTGCCACAAATTAACCCAACTTTCTGAAGCAAACCTCTGGGTTGCAGTCTTTCAATAACGTTTTGGCGATTGTAAGATAGATTTATAGTTACTTCACAAGAGCCCACAGAACACTCGAGTGTATCTGTGAAATACTGACTGCCCTCAAGCTTTTTAATTCAATACTCTTTTTTTAAATTAGTTTTAAACTTGTGTTTCTCTGGGGTGGGGGTGGGGGGTCATATGTCAATGCCACTTGTTTTTCTGATGTATTTGCTTCCTTAGCCAGTACAGATCCACAAATAACCCCCATTGGGCTCTGGTCTTCCCTATTGTTTACAGCAGCGTCTTTGTTCGTAGTCTAGTGCTGCCATAACAGATGTCCGGGGCTTAAAACAATACAAGTGTCTTTCTCACAGTTCTGTCAATCAGAAGTTGAGCATGGTCTCACCCAGACAAAAAACAAAGGCGTCCGTAGGTTGTGTTCCTTTCTGGGCGCTTAGAGAGAATTCGTTTCTCGCTCACTCGGGTCTTGGACAGAATGCAGTTCCCTGTTGCTGTTCTTGCTGAGCTTCCCAGCGTCTGGACTCTCCCACATTCCCCGGCTCTGGCCCCTTTCTTCATCCTCCGATGCGAAGGTCCTTTCCCTTTGCGTCTGTCTGACCAGCGCCGGGAGCCTTCTGCGCTCTCCAATGCCAGCCTTCCGATTGGCCTCGCCCGGATGATCTTGCCAACTCAAGGTCTTGACCTTTCGTCACCTCGGAAAAGCCCCTTTTTCCAGGTAAGGTGACACACTCACAGGTTCCTGGGATTCGGATGTGGACATTTGCGGGTGGAAAGGGGATTGATTATTCTACCCATCACAGGGAGAGAATACATTTTCAAATAAAACCAGTACAAATCTTTGGAATTATTTCAGGAGGAAAAATTTCTTTGGAGTCAATTCCACTAGCATCGTTGGGCTTCTTATGACTGCTACCTTCAGAAGAAATGTGTCTTTTCTTGACAAAAAATAGTTCGGTGACTTTTGCTACCTCTGCTATCTGTAAATTAGCACCTGAATTAGCTAATCACTGCTCTATTGTAAATTAGCTAATCATGTAAACTAGATTCTTTTTAGAAAAAGAACAGGTTGAGCCTGACCTGTGGCGGCGCAGTGGATAAAGCGTCGACCTGGGAACACTGAGGTCGCCGGTTCAAAACCCTGCACTGGTCTGGTCAAGGCACATATGGGAGTGGATGCTTCTAGCTCCTCTCTCTCTCTCTCTCTCTCTCTCTCTCTCTCTCTCTCTCTCTGTGTGTGTGTGTGTCTCCTCTCTAAAATAAATAAATAAAAAGAAATAAAAAGCCCTTTCTTTAAAAAAAAAAAGAACAGGTTGAATTGGAAATGTAGATGATTATAAAGATAACAAATTATAAAAGTAATTTTTCCAGGTGTTTCTGCACTTTGGGATTACAGTTGACTGAGTTACCTTACTAATCACATACCTGGACCTTGAGACGATGTCAAATGGATATAAAAGTTTTGAAATCCTTACTCCAAATTTCTCTATTTACCTTGGCATAAACAGGTTTCAGTTTGCGGACCAGCCCTAGCCCCTAGATCACAAATTCAATGAGTAGTTCAGGATGAAATTTTTCCCATGTGTCCCAAGGCTGGGCACATAGATTGGTCCTAGTCCTCACTCTGGGAAGCCTCAGAGAGGGTGTCCCTGTGGGACAGGAGCATGTGGACATGTCCATCAGCCTGGGGCTCCCTCCAGAAAGCCCACCCAGTGCAGCCTGCTCTCTCGGGTAACCCCTCCCTGGGCCCCTCCCAGCCCTGCCCCTCTCTTCCCAGCTTTGGGGGACAGCGCTCCTCTCACTGCCCTGGGTTGGTGTACAGATCCAGCTAAGGACACTGAGAGTCCTCACTTCCTGTCACAGCCTTGGGGCTGACATCACTTCTTTCCCTCCTGGGCCTGTCACCCACCCCCCGCAGCCACTGTCTTCTCCTTATCCTCAAAATCCCCCGTTACTTTTCCAGAGATGACGTATGTCCCTCAGCCTCCACCACGGGCTCTGAGCACCCGTTGTTTGGGGTCCTTCTGAGAAGGCAGAGTGGTGGGCATGGTGAGCAGGCAGCTTACAGAGTCTCTGAATCAAGAGGGGCCCACAGAGGTATTTGCCCAAGCCCATAGGCAGTGGGTCAATGGCTGGCCCACGGCTCTGCTGCAGGACCAGAGGGAAGGGGGTGTGGAAGTCGTCCCTAAAACTCCCCTAACAGCCCCAGAAGTGCGAGGGGCCTGAGTGTCAGAGATAAGACCAGCTTAAAGACATTGCGTCCACACTTGGGGCAGCTCAGAGGTGGGCAGGGCCTGTGCGAAGAGGGAGAAATGCTAAGAGGGAGGCCCAGGCCTCCTGACTCCTAGTCAAGTGCTCCTCCTGAACCCAGTGATGTGTGACCCCCACTGGAAGAGCCAGAGAGAGGCCCCGGGGGCTTCCTCTGCCATGATCTCCTCTTCACAGTGAGTTCAGCAGGGGGTGGGGGAGGGGGTGGACCCGACATGACACACCCTCCTCCACATGGTCCTGGCTCAGGGGTCCAAGGACAGAGGCTGTTCCTCTGTCCCCCACAAAACAAAACTTCATCCTGTCCTCCAGCCCTGCAGCCTCTGGTGCCCTGGTCCCATGCCCTGTGGACTTGTCCAGGCCAAGAGCCTGGTATTGTCAGCCCTGCTTGTCCAGTTAGTGAGGATTGAATTGAATTTGGAGAAAATGAAGCAGGGAACAGTTTCTGTCCCTGGACAGAGGGTCAGGGGGTGGATGTGAGGAGGAATCCACCAGAGACCCCAGAGGCAGGAAACATTACCGTTGACAGGGCTCTCCAAATAAATCCCGTGCCGACTCCTTATCGGCCCGCTTCAAAGCTTTTATGGGGCCCTCTCTTTATCCTCGTGGATGGAGACGTACAATTTTATCCACTTACTGCCAGTTCCCACACAGTTTCCACACCTCCTTAGTGGGAGTAGAGAGGAACCCCAGTATTTTCAATCAACCGCCCCTCCCAGGACCCACTATCATGGGCCGGAGCCAGTGAAACCCCCCCCCCATCTCCACTTGTGGCTTGTTATAAAGCCTCCTGGCTCTCCCTCCTCCCCCATGGCCAGCGCTGAGCCCCCGGGCCAGCCTCATCACTCTTTTATCCCTATTCACTCCAGTTAGTACAAGATGTCCAGGGTTCCCTGCTCCTCTCTCACCACCCAGAATCACATCTCAATAAGACCTTATAAATTCATTCAGTTAGCCCCCTGTCCCACTCTTCCTGAAATCTGTAAACCTCTTCACACTGCCCTCTGAGTGAGGCATCAGCACGAGCCTCACAGTCTCAGCTTCTCTGAATGCCACCTTCTTCCTCCCACTGAAAGCTGCCTCTCCTCTGAGGACACTGCTCTCTCTGTACTTCTGCCAGGCGGTGGCTTTTTACTCTCCTTCACCTCCTGCCACTATGGTTGACATCCTCTTCGCTCCTCGTGGCCACTTTCTATTTTCTATACCTCCCTAAACCAGACCCACAATTGGGCTTTCTGCATGAGATGGCACCACGGCCCACTCACCATTGCCACAGATCTTACTCAATCTGGAGTACTCCTCTCTCTTCTCTGTTGGTCCTAACCCCTGGCTCACTGTCACTCTCACTGCTCCTGCCATGACCCGTGGTGAACTTGAGCCCATGTAGACTCCAAATGCTTGGCCTCTCAGTGCCTTGACCTCTTCTCCCTCAACGATCTTGTCCTTGTCCTTTTCTCAGCCGCCCATTCAGATGCTCAGCAATAATAGCTGTTCTCTCCTTAGTCTCACCTCTGAGATACCTCCTCTCCAACCATTGCCTACCTCTCTAGCTCCACCCTATTCCCCTGATCACTGAACCTCTTCCACCCTGGGGATTCATGCCCTGCTCCAGCCACCTGTGACCTGACCTTGCCCAGCCTGCTGGGACTTGCCACTAAAGGCTAAAGGTGCCCAGGGCCGTCGGCCCCATCTCACATCACTGCGGACGAGCCTCGGGTATTTCTTCCAAGTAGCAGCTAAACTGATCTCATTTCTTACGGACACAAGGGCCACTTACTATGCCTCGCCTGAATATTCGGGTTTTTATTCATCCCTCGAAAATCTCTGTGGGTGTTAATAGTCTTTATTTTCTGCTGCTTTGTTTAATATATAGTGTCTCCTTTATTCCTCCTGCCTCAATGCCCCATGCCTAGTTTAGGCTGAGACCTGCTCCTAATTTAGATGAATTTACCTCTGCCACCCAGCACAGTGTACCCCAAGGTTCTCCTCACCACGCCACGGCTGCAGAGCCCCAGGGAAAGGCACCCTGGCTTCATCTCTCCAATTTAAAGAAAACAAAAGCTCCATCCCATACGTGCTGCAAAGGGCTTTTCCAGTCTACCTCAATCGTTACCAGCTAGAAGCAGTGGTCATTGGGACCTGGACTCTAGCTGCAAAGTGTAGAAGTGTAACCACAACTCCAGTGCCTTGTGGACTTTCCCTGAATGTGTGTGCCTCCTGCTCCTTGGGACAGTTCTCAGACTGAAGTGGGGTTGGGATACATTTACAAATAATATGAAGCAATGATGGTGTCAACATGGACTTAGTGAGATTACATTAACATGTTAAGGACATTCAAGACTGTAAGAATTTTATTATAAATCCTGTTGTATTAGTTAAGACTTTGCTTGATAATGTAATCACTTAATTGTATTAGGACACTTGTTATAGCATCTGTTAGCATTGGCTATTTCAATTTTGTTGTTTATTTTATAGTTTTCCAGTCTGCCTCCAAATTAAAACATGGGAATTCAAATAAATATAAATCACAACATACGAATTGAAGTTTTAAAAAATACAAATAAAAAGGGGGATATGTTGAGGACCAAATAAATAAACAGGGTATTTTTGCAATCTGGACAGAGGTGCTGGTCCCAACCCTCACCTCATTTGCCTAGTTAACAAAGAGCTACACCTGCTTCTCATTTCTCACCCATGTTCTCCGGAGGAGGCTGGAAGCTAGTTTCTTATTAGTGTAAAGTAGATTTGAATGGTATGATGGGGGTTGTCTTTAAGTTGCCTTGGAAACTTAATTGAACTGCTGATGGACCACATTTTTTTCTATGAATAAAAGTGGATGTGCTTCTGGGAGCGTGGGGGTTACGGCTAAGGAACAGTAGAGAGTGTTTGCCGTGGCGTCCTCCCAAACCCATCTGTATGTATATATCTTTAAGTCTCTGTCTATCATTTATTTAAATTCCATACCTTTTCCCATTCAGGACCCCGGTATATACTTGTTGTGGCTGGATTGCAACAGCTTCCAGTAAAAAAAAAAAGAAAAAGAAAGAAAAGAGAAAAGGAAAGGAAATAGAAACAGCGTTTTTCTCCTAACTCATCTGATGCTGAATAAGTTACTCCAAAACTTGGTGGCTTAAGACATATGCATTGTGTTATGTCACAGATTGCTCTGGAAACGGGTCAGTAATTCGGGAACATCTTAACTGGGTGTTTCTGGTTCAGAATCTCTCGTGCAAACTTGACCGGTGGTGGCACAGTGGATTGAGCATCGGTCTGGGATGCCGAGGGTCTCTGTTCGAAACCCTGAGTTCACCAGCTGGAGAGTGATTATCTTCAACATGATTCCAAAGTCTCTGGCTTGAGCAAAGAGTCACTGGCTAGCTTGAGCCCTCCTCCCCGCCCCACCAAGGCATGTGTGAGAAACAATCAATAAACAAGTAAAGTGAGGCTACTACAAGTTGATGCTAATCATCTCTCTTCCTCTCCGGAAGGAAGGAAGGAAGGAAGGAAGGAAGGAAGGAAGGAAGGAAGGAAGGAAGGGAGGAAGGGAGGAAGGGAGGGAGGGAGGAAGGGAGGGAGGGAAGAAGGAGAGGGATGGAGAGAGAGAGAGAGAGAGAGAGAGAAAGAGAGAGAGAAAGGGAGGGAGGGAGGGAAGGAAGGAAGGAAGAAGAAAAGAAGGAACGAGGAAGGAAGGAAGGAAGGAAGGAAGGAAGGAAGGAAGGAAGGAAGGAAAGAAGGGAGGGAGGGAAGGAAGAAGGAGAGAGATGGAGAGAGAAAGAGAAAGAAAGAAAGAGAGAGAAAGGGAGGGAGGGAAGGAAGGAAGAAAGAAAGGAAGGAGGGAGTGAGGGAGGAAAGAAGGAAGGAAGGAAGGAAGGAAGGGAGGAAGGGAGGAAGGGAGGGAGGGAAGAAGGAGAGGGATGGAGAGAGAGAGAGAAAGGGAGGGAGGGAGGGAAGGAAGGAAGGAAGAAGAAAAGAAGGAAGGAGGAAAGAAGGAAGGAAGGAAGGAAGGAAGGAAGGAAGGAAGGAAGGAAGGAAGGAAGGAAGGAAGGGAGGGAAGGAAGAAGGAGAGAGATGGAGAGAGAAAGAGAGAGAGAGAAAGGGAGGGAGGGAGGGAAGGAAGGAAGAAAGAAAGGAAGGAGGGAGTGAGGGAGGAAAGAAGGAAGGAAGGAAGGAGGAAAGAAGGAAGGAAGGAAGGAAGGAAGGAAGGAAGGAAGGAAGGAAGGAAGGAAGGAAAAGAGAGAAGGACTCTCTCATACAATAGTCAGGATGTTCGCAAGAACTACAGTCATCTGAAGGCTTGAATGCAGGACCACTTCCCAGATGGCTCACTCACACAATTGTTGCAACAAGGCGTCAGGTCCTTGCCACGTGGCCCTTTCTTCATAACACGGCAGATAACTTTCCCAGAGTGACCAACCCAAGTGAAGGAGGAGGAAGTCACGGTGTCTCTTGTAACCTGGTCTCTGAACTCACGTACCATTACTTCTGCCTCGTTCATCAGAAGCTAGTCACTGGGGCTAGCCCAAACTCAGCTGGGTCTGTTGGTGACGGTGAGAAGGTAAAGGAAAAGGCACCAGGTTTAAGACTGGTGGGGTCAGACTGGTCCCTTGGTACTTGAGTTCTGGCTAGGAAAGGATTCAGAGCCAAGATTCAAAACATAAGAGAAAGTTTCTTTAGAAAGTCACAGAGGTAGAAGAAACAAGTTAACAGAGGCAAAAGAAGGGCTGCTCTCCAGCTTAGGAGAAAGAGAGGGGCAAGGAAAATGTGCCTGGGGGAGGAAAAGGGGAAGGGTGGGGGAGGGAAAAGGCTCAGGTGTGCTCCCAGGAGGAGAGCATGCTGGGTCCTCCATCCTAAGGGTTTACGGACAGGTATCTTAGGGGAGGTCCCTGAGGAGGACCTCAATAGAATAGTCATCATCTCTCCAGGTGTGTCCTTTCAGGGTCCTGGTCTCCACTGATTGGCTGGCACCAGGGGCATCATTGGTCAGTGCAGCTGGTCCTGAGGTCAGCGGTGGCCTTGTTTGTCCAGTTTTGCTGCTTTTCTGGGCCCTGAAACAAAACTGAGGCCTAAATGTAGTTGATCCGGGTCAGAACCTCAGGGGCTTAGTCCTTAAAAGTCATTCTCTAGCCCCCTTGTTCATTCCCCTTTCTAAGGGGCTCTAATCCGCATGGCCATCCATATGTTAGGGGAGGAAAGGTCGCCCTGGGGGGAAGGTCCTCATTCTCTAAGTGTCACAGTGTCACCTGTGGCTAAGCACCTGAGGCTTTCCACATGCTCACCCCCTGTACCTGGCCCATCGTTCTTGCCCGGCTCACGGCTGCCTAACTGACCCAGGTGTGGGTGAGGCTTCTCGGTGTAGTTCCTTCCGTACAGCACAAGCACAGCTTTCAGGAGGAAGACCCCAGTAGGGAGGCTGTGGCCACCAGCCCGGCCTGTGATGGGACAGGAAAGGGGCAGTCTAAAGAAGTGATCAATCTGCCACACACACACACACACACACACACACACACACACACACGGCCTACATACAATGTCGGTACAGCGTGGTACACAACAGACATTCGTGTTCAAAACAGGGTGAAATGGGAGACCCAGGGAGCACTGACCCACAGAAAACCTGAAATTCAGCTGGGTAGGTGCTAGAATTTCCTCTCTCTCCTCCCCTCACACCCCTCCCTTTTCACCCTTCTCCTCTCTGCTCCCCACCCCTCCCCTCCCCTCTCCCTCCTCCTCCCCAGCACCCACACAACCTCCTAGGGTGGAAAGACATCACTGACCTACCAGTCAGACCTGGGTATAGGCTTATGGGGTCCAGTGGGGTTCAGGACTGTGGGCAGGATCAGAACAACTCTCTGACTTTGTCAACAATCTCTAGCCCATCGTCCTGGGGTAGAGGTAGCGCCAGGACCCAGGCGAGGGAGGCCCTGTGCAGAGAGAGCAACAAGAGAGGGTAGCCTGGAGTCCACCAAAAGTCTCCTCCCCCCCCCACCCCACCCCACTCCCTCACCCATCCCCCTGTCCCCTGTCCACCCACCTGAATGGTGGGAGGAAGGAAGCCGGGCAAGGAGGGGCCAAGACCACCTCAGTTTCCCGTGCCTGCCTTTCCTGGCAGAGCAGAGGTCTCTCTCAGCCCAGAGACTTCCCATGCACCTGGGAGGAGGGGCTCTCCCGGCCCCGCCCACTTCCCTGCTTTATTCCCATGGAGCCCATCACACCACCCCTCCCACTTTCTCAAAGGAAGCTTTGTGCTTCTCGGCTCCTCCTTCTCAGAGGTGCTGGGGGAGTCCTAGTGAATGGGGCCCAATTCCTTAGCCACTGCCCCCCACCCAGGAACTCCAGGAGAGGGGTAGTTTGGCTGGGAGGAGCCTTTCTCCTGTTGGTGCTGCAAACGCCCTCCACCAAACCTGCATGTGCGCTTGACGTCAGATGAGGGGCTGGGGAAGAGGACTGGAAAGAGTTTGGACCAGAAGGATGGGGCAGACAGAAGTGGCTTTGTTGCCAGAGGGCCTTTGTTCCAGGGTGAATACACAGCCTTGCAGGGTCCCTGACCTGAGGCCTTGTATTTCAGGCTCCCGCCCCAGGAAAAAGGGCAAAGGAGGGGGTCTCAGCAAATCTCTGTGACCTGCCAGTCACTGGACCCAGGCACAAAGCAGGACTATGTCCTACCTTCTCACAGGTGACTCTTCTCTGTCACCCTAACTGCAGTACCCATACAAACAGTTCCCAACACAGAAGCCAGAAAGGAAGAGACTGGTAGATTTCCTACTTAAAAAGCCAATTCTTATGTATAATAAAAGGTACTACAACCTGACCTGTGGTAGCGCAGTGGAAAAAGCATTGACCTGAAGTGCTGAGGTCACCAGTTCAAACCCCTGGGCCCACCTAGTCAAAGCACATATGTGAAGCAAGTTGATGCTTCCTGCCCTCGCTCCATTCTTTCTCTCTCTCTCTCTCTCTCTGCCTTCTATCTAAAATCAATAAATAAAAATATCTTTTTTAAAAAAAAAGATACTATACACTATGTTTTTAAAAAGTGACAGTGTAGAAAAAAATGATATATGTTATACAAAGATTAATATCCAGGATATATAAAGAACTTGGGAAATTGATAAGAAAAGGGCAACAACTCAATAGAAGAAACAGAATAGAGACTCTAAAATTAAAATTTAAAAAACACCATGCAGAATTCGATAAGGAAGACAGGATCCACATTATCAGCCAATGGGGATGTGCAAATGAAAACAGTGGCTGCGGTCATTTTTCACCCATTACATTAATAAAAATTTGAAAGATTGGTCATTTCCAGTGACAGTAAGGCTGTGAGAGAAAATTGGCAGTTTCAAAAGCTTTTGGCAGGAATATAACTTAATGTACCCTTTTAAGAAATCAATTTGTTCAGATGCTTTAAAATATTAAGTGCATGCCCCCTTCCTGCTAACAGTTCAATCATTCTTTTGTTTTCCATGTGAAAATATAATGATGTGTGCACAAAGAGGTGTAGAAAATGTCATTTGTCACAACAGTTTACGTAATAGCAAAATATTTCTATCCAACTGGCCAAGAATAGGAAAGTAAGTAGAGTCTCACCTTAGAGATATTGGGATGGGTTTCCAGACCACCGCAATAAAGCAAATGTAAGACCAGTAGCCACGGCCACGATCACAGCCGCCTGGTCCATGCAGGTTCGCAGTAGATTCAGACAGGTGGTAATGAAACAACAGAGTCAAGAACTGGTGAACCATTAGCTTTAATCCTAGCTTGCACCCGGCGGGTAAGAAATACACACAGTGGGAAACCACTTCCCTTTCCATTCAGGGCTCCCAAAGCCACTGACTTTTCCGAGTTTTCCTAGAATCAAAGGTTTCTAGCTCACCAGCCTTATTCACCTCTGTTCCCCATCTCCTTCTCTCTGCACAAACTCTGCACAAACTGGCTTCTCCTTCAGGACTCCGCCATCTTGGCTGCTTCTCCTCTCCTCCATGTGACCTTTCTCTGCTCTCCTTGCAATCCTAATTTCAGGAACCGAAGAGAAAGCAAGCCCCGGTCTGCCCCATTTTATAGTGTAGAAATCAAAACCTTTAATCTAATATACAAACAAGGAAGTCTCTGATCTGAGGCATAATGGGATTCCTCATGAGAGTGTACCATCCCACATCATGCAACAGTCAAGGGTGTGGGGACAAGCTTAGTGTTGAGAAGATCTTTAAAAGGGTGGGAAAGGCTTAGTCTTAAAACTAAGCCTCAGGCTATAATGACCCTGCCTGCTTACAGCAGGCAAACTATAAGCGAGCAAACATATATATCATATTTACAAATTTATTTGACCAACAGCAAACATCGCAATAAAGCGAGTCACCGGATTTTGTGGTTTCCCGGTGTGTACAAGAGTTATGTTTATATGATGCTGTAGTCTCCTAAGTGCACGATAGCATTATGCCTGAAACACAGTGTACCTACTTTAATTTAAAAATACTTTATTGCATATATATATATATGCTAACCTTCATCTGAGTCTGTTGGGGAAATGGTGCCAATAGACTTCCCTGGAGGCTGAGTTGCCACAAGCCTCCAATTGCAGAATACGCAGCATCTGTGAAGCGTAATAAAGCAGAGTGCCCTAACACAGGCGTGCCTGTAACTATGTGATACGCGCCTTGCAAAGGGCTGAGAGAACTGGGCGGAGCTGTGTGCTGGCTGCTGAGATCAGACCGTCAGAACATAGTGAGGTCCAGAACTATCAAGCTGTCGAGTGGCACATATCATAGAATCTCACTGACATATGTTAACACGAAGCTTAAGCCATATTCATGGACACAGTGTGTGTGTGTGTGTGTGTGTGTGTGTACACAGACGTGGGTGTGAAGGGAAATTTCACCTTTTATTCTGTATTCTGTATTGTTTGAATATTCTTACCATACAATGTATGTGGACAAAATAAGACGGACATTTTTTCTGACTGTGGAAGCGAGTGGACAATGAGGATATCAGAGGCCAAAGCAACCTTGCACCCTCCCCCTGACACACACCCACTTCCATCCCGTCCCACCCCACCCCTGACAGGACAGTAGTGGACCAATGTGTGTGTCTTATACTGACCATTTCTCCTGGTGACCGGAAGTCTCATCGTCCTCTCTGGAGGCTCATCTTCCATATGCTGAGTTCTCACTGGCTCCCTGACACATTAATTACACATCTGTTCTGTCCTCTCCATCATTCCACAAGCTTAGTATGACCAACTGAAGCCCTACTGTGTCCCTCCCTGATTCTCGCATATCATGCAACCCAGCAAGAGCTTTACTTTATGTTCACATAAAATCCAGACACAGATGCTTAGAGTGCCTGTATTCATAACTGCCGTAAACTGGAAACTACCCAAAGGTAACCTTCAGCTGGAGGCTGGATAAAGGCACCGTGGTGCAGCCAGACCATGAAATGCTTACTACTCAGCCATGCAGGCGAATAAGCTACTGGTACACGCCACGAACTTGATAAATATCAAATGCATTATGAAAGAAGCCAGATTCAAAAGGCTAATTATACTTCAATAAAAAAGAAAAAAAACAGAAAAAGAAAAAAGGCTCCACACAGCATGATCCCGTATCCATGACATCCTGGAAGAGACTGAACTATTAGGACCGAAACCGCTCACTGAGGGAAGCTGGGGGCTGAGAAGAGCGGTGTACATCTGGGATGTGTTGCTGGCTTCATGACTATTCATCTGTCAGAACTGCATGCCACGTAGGTAAACCAAACAGAAACAGGACGAAACAGAGACATTTGTTTCCTCCACCAAGGAGCCTACTCACTGCAGCCTCCCCGCTCATGGATGGATCTGCACCTAGCGTCACCTAAGCCAGAGTTTCCCTCACCTCCCGCATTCCTATCTTTACCCCTCCTGTCTCCCTGTCTCCCTCTCCTCCTCATTCTCCAGCCAGGGAATGCCCCCTCCAATGCAGCTCTTGACGGGGACGGGGGACGGTCCTATCTCAACAGAACTATGTCCCGTGTCTTCATTCTGCAGATGAGGACACTGAGGCCCCAGAAGGAAAGGGGCTCCCCTATTGCACCCATGCCCCATGCCCCCAACCTTCCTATAGTGTGGCTTTCAGAGACCACTCAGGCTGGGCTCAGAGGGGCCATCACAGTGAACAGATGATCCTAAGCATTCTAGAGTAGTCTTCTAACTCTGCAGTCTGGTCATGAGGTAACAAAATAGACACAGATTTGGGGGGCAGACGGGACATCCTTTCCAATAACCTGTCCACTCTGCCCTCCACCCTACCTTCTCATCAGCAGATGTCAGAATGGCCATGTGTCCAGCAGGAAGGACCGGTTCTTCAGGTTGGCCAGGACCTTTGCCATGATGTAGACACAGCCCTAATAAGGATCACCTCTCAGCCCCTTGGTGACTGTATCTCAAGACTCCAGGGGTCCAGGAATCCCACTTCTGGAATTAATACCAGAGATACACAAATGTGAGAAGACATATGTAGACAGCTGTCCATGTGTAATCCAAAAAATTGAAAGCCACCTACATGTCCAAGCTGTTGTACATCCATCCATTCAGTGGGATTTCTGCATTTTCACGGGATAAAAAAATCTCCCTACAGACTGCTATGGATTGGTTTCCAAAATAGTCTATATTTTATTAGGTACAAAATTCTGCCTATCATATGCTAGCTTTTGTGCTTTAAGAATACATACTCACTTACATTTTTAAAAAACTCTGGAGATAAAACAATAAACCACTAGCAATGGTTGTTGGGAAAGAATGGAGGTGGGGTGAAGGGGGACAGTGTGGAGTAGAGATTTTTCTCTTTTAGATACATTTTTGTCCATTTTGAATCACTGGATCTATTCAAAAATTAAATTTTTTTAACAATGATTGTATGAGAGCTTCCACTTCCGGGAAAGTGGAGTAAACGTGCTTTTCCCAATTCTTCCCTCCAAGGCCCGCTGAAAGTCCAGGACATCGTGTATAATAAAGCAAACACAAAATAACCGGAAAGTCGGGAGAAGAAAGTGACTGCCTAATGGTCCCAGGACCCGAAGGACACCCTGCATTGAGTTCTCTGAATTTCCTGTCACCTCTTGCACCCCAGACTAGATGCCAGATGCCGGAGACACTGCAGCCCAGAAATGCCAATCAGCACCAAAAAAGCCCTGTGGAGCGCCTGCTCCCTCCAGCCAGAGCACCAGGAAAGGGCAGTCTAGCAAGACAGAAACTTAGGGACAGCAACCTGCCTACTCCAGTGGCCAAATGCCAGTGAAAACCTGCGGCCTCCCCCCACCAGCAGGAGCCCAGACTCCCTCCTGTGCCAGGCTTTGATAAGGGGCCCTTGCCACCCTGGGTAGAATAAGGAAAGCCAAGTCGGAGGAAGCCACGATTTCCCTCCCCGAAGGGCACAATCCACAGAGACCACACGGGGAGGCTAGACTGCCACCTCTTACCTCACGGTAATGAGGGGCCCCCCACCCCTCACTGGGGAGATGTCAGGGAAGGACTAGTGAGACACCAGGACCTTCATCACTGTGTGATTTTTAAGAAGGCCACCCCCCAACAGTGCCAGTAGAAGCCACTGGGTAGCAGATGAGGCACCCCTGTTCTCTCCAGTGAAGGCCTAACTCCCAGCAACCCAGCAGGGAGAAGGAGGGCCTTCTCATCACCCCTGCCCCCTCCTCACCAGGTT
This sequence comes from Rhynchonycteris naso, assembly GCA_037038555.1. NCBI lineage: Eukaryota > Metazoa > Chordata > Mammalia > Chiroptera > Emballonuridae > Rhynchonycteris > Rhynchonycteris naso. Next base: position 8,814,712 of record CM073000.1, read on the forward strand.
GTCAACAGAGGCCCAGAGGAGGGCCTGGCCTCCGCCCCCTGCCTGGCCCGGAAAAGGCAACAGCCCACCGTCAGCCAGAACCAGAGACTTCCTGCTAAAATACAAGGTTTCAATGAGATCCAGAGTCTTAGAACATTCTACCCCAAATGCCCAGGTTTCAAATGATAATATTCATCATAGTGAGGAGCAGGAAGGTTCAAGCCGGGAAAAGACAACCAACAGACACCAACGTAGAGATGCATGAATATTAGGATGCCTCAACGAGCCGTTAGGAAATTGTCGGTGGGTTTGGGTCTGCCGTTTTCTGTTCTTGCCCTCTGTGTTTTGTGTCTCTGTTCCCTTTTGCCTGGTTCCCTGTGGGTTACTGGAACATGTTTTAGAACATCATTTTAATTCTTCCGCAGGGTCTCTGAGTGTATTATCTCTTTGTACAGCGTTTTTAGTGGTTGCCCGAAGTATTACATTATATGTACACAGACATATACATTTATAACTCATGTTGAATGACATGTTACCAGTTTGATGACACGTACAAATCTCAATCCATTTGCATTTCTTTACCCTCACTCATCCATAATACAATAAAGATAATAATGAAGATAAGGGCAGAAGTTAATAAAGTTGAAAATAGAATGATTGGCCCTATTCATTTGGCTCAGTGGTAGAGCATTAGCCTCATGTGTGGATGTCCCGGATTCAATTCCTGGTCAGGGCACACAGGAGAAGCAACCATCTGCTTCTCCTCCCCTCCCCCTCCTCTCTCTCTCTCTCTCACTTCCCCTCCTGCAGCCATGGCTCAATTGGTTCAAGCATATCAGCCCAGGCGCTGAGGATGGTTCCTTGGAGCTTCCATCTCAGGCACTAAAAATAGTTTGGTTGTAAGCATTGCCCCAGATGGGCAGTTATCGTTCCCAAACGGGGCTTGCAGGGTGGACCCTGTTGGGACACTTCTCCCCTCTTTTCACTTGGAAGAAAAAGAAAAAAATAATAATAATTAAATTTTTTTTAAAAACCCTACTGCTGCCTGACCAGTGGTGGCGCAGTGAATAAAGCGTCGACCTGGGAACACTAAGGTCGCCGGTTCAAGACCCAGGACTTGTCTGGTCAAGGCACATATGGGAGTTGATACTTCCTGCTCCTTCCCCCTTTCTCTCTCACTCTCTCTCCCGTCTCTAAAATGAATAAATAGTAAATAAATTAATTTAAAAAGAAAAACAAAAAAAACCCTACTGCTAACATACTTAATGGTGAAGACTGTTTCTTAACAAGCTTGAATAAAAGGTAAAGATGTTCATTCTGAGTTCTGCTATGCATACAGTCCTGAAAGTTCTAGATAGTACAATAAGGCAAGAAAAGTAAATAGAAGGCATACAGATCATAAAGAAAGAAATAGCCTGACCAGGCGGTGGCGCAGTGGATAAAGCATCGGATTGGGATGCGGAAGACCCAGGTTCGAGACCCCGAGCTCACCAGCTTGAGCACGGGCCCATCTGGCTTGAGCAAAAGCTCGCCAGCTTGGACCCAAGGTTGCTGGCTCCAGCAAGGGGTGGCTCGGTCTGCTGAAGGCCCACAGTCAAGGCACATGTGAGAGAGCAATCAATGAGCAACTAAGGTGTCGCAACGGCAACGAAAAACTAATGATTGATGCTTCTCATCTCTCTCTGTTCCTGTCTGTCTGTCCCTATCTATCCCTCTCTCTGACTCTCTCTGTCCCTATAAAAAAACAAAAAGGAAATAAGACATTCCTCTTTGCAGATGACAGGGCAGTCTGTGCAATAAACCCCCGTTACCCACAGGGGGAGAAAGGACTTAGAACTAACAGGTGAATTTAGCAAGTCACAGGATATAAGATCAACATACAAAAACAAACTATATTTTATATGCTAGCAATAAACACATAGATGTAATAATTAAATAATTATAAGACCCTTGACAATCACTCACAAAATATAAAGTTCTTAGATGTAAATCTAACAAAACATATACAGGAACTGTATGCTGAAAGCTAGAAAACATTAATGAAAGAAACCAAAGAAAATCTAAGTAAATAGAATGTTCAGCGATTGTAAGATTTACTATATTTAAGATGTCAGCTCTCCCCAATTGTTTACAGGTTTAATGCAACTCCTATCAAGATCCAGCAAGATTTTTTTTGTAGACATTGACAAAATTCTTCTAAAAGTTATAAGGAGAGGGAAAGGAATTAGAAGAGCTAAAATAATTCTGAAAAAAGAAAAGAGTGGGAGGAATCATTTTACCCAGTTTCAAGACTTAGATAGCTACAGTAACCAAAACTCTGGGATACCGGGGGAGGGAACCAACAGAAGGAATAGGGAGCCCAGAAATAGAGCTGCACAGGTATGGTCAACCAATTCTTGACAAACGTGCAAAGAGCAATTCATTGGAGGAAGTATAGCCTTTTCAACAGATCTTGCTGGAGCAATTGGATAGCCATACACACACACACACACACACACACACACACACACACACACACACGAAATTTGCTCTAAACCTCATACAAAAATTAACTCAAAATGAAGCACAGGGTTACATGTAAGACACAAAAGTTTAGGAGATAATGCTGGAGAAAATCTTTGAAACCTAGGGTTTAGTGAAGAGCTCTTAGGTTCATGATACCAAAAGCATGATCCAGCCCATTTTTAAAACTTAATATATAGATTTCATCAAAGCTCAAAACATTTGCTTTTATGAAAGACCCCATTAAGAGGATGGTAAGACAAGCTACAGACTGGTAGAAACTATTGGCAAGCTGCATATCAGACAAAGGACTCATATCTCCAGTATATAAAAAACTCTCAAAAGTCAACAGTGAAAAAAATAAAATTCAGTTCAAAAGTGGGCAATTGCTTCTCAGCCTTTTGGCTAAAATCAAGTGCAAAAGTGTGCACAAGACATGAGTAAACATTTCACCAATGGCAAGCGGGCTCATGAAAAGATGTCTAACATCACCGGTCATTAGGTAGATGGAAATTAGGACTATGATGAGATGTTACTACACACCTATAGAATAGCTGAGATTAGAAATAGTGACAAACCACCTGAGCAGGCAATGGCACAGTAGATAGAGCGTCAACCTGGGATACTGAGGAACTCAAATTCGAAACCCAAAAGTCACTGGCTTGAGTGTGAGCTCATTCAGCTTGAGCATGGGCTCGCCAGCTTGAACCCAGGGTCGCTGGCTTGAGCGTGGGATCATAGACATGACCCCGTGGTTGCTGGCTTGAAGCCCAAAGTTGCTGGCTTGAGCAACGGGTCACTGGCTCAGCTGTAGCCACCCCCCTCAAGGCACATATGAGAAAGCAATCAATGAACAACTAAGGTGCAGCAACAACGAGTTGACATTTCTCATCTCTCTCCCTTCCTATCTGTCTGTCCCTGTCTCTCTTTCTCACTAAATTTAAAAAATTAATAAAATAAAATTTTAAAGTGACAAAACCGAATGCTGGTGAGTATGCATAAAAGCTGGATTTCTCTAACACTGCTGGTGGAAATAGAAATGCGAAGCCACTCTGGAAAATAGTTTGGTAATTTATTTAACTAAAGATATATTTGGCATAAGAAACAATTGTACTCTTATGCCTTTATTCCAGAGAAATAAAATATTGTTTCTATATTAAAAACCTGTGCATGACTGTTTGTGGCGACTTTGTTTTTAACAGCCAAAAACTAAAAACAACGCAGATGTCCCTCAACAGATGAACAGCTAAACCAAGGGAGGTACATCCATGGAGCATGACTCAGCAAAGAAAAAGGAATGGAGTATTGATCCATGCAACAACGTGGATGGATCTCAGCATTTTGTGAAAATCTGAAGAAGAAAAGAGACATTCACAAAAAGTTACATACTATATAATTTTATTATTACATAACATTCTCCAAATGACAAAATTATAGACATGGAGAACACAGTACGGACTGTCGGTGGTGGAGACTGTTGGGGGAGAGAGGTGTGGGTGTGACAATAAAGGGAAACACCACCGAGGTCTGGTGGTGATGGAAAACCAGTTCTGCATCTCGTTTGCTGTGGTTGTTATAAGAACCAGCACATGCCAGGCAAGGGTGCCCGGAACTTCTCTGTACTACCTATGAACTTCCTATGGATCTAAAAATTTTAAAGATTGTAGAGTCATTTTATGTCTCACTGCTCCCCAAATAAAGCCCAAGCTCGTAGCGGGAGGGGGGCCAAAGGGAGGGAGGGCTTCCTGCAACCCCTCACATGGTCATGTTCATGGTAGGCTCTTATTAAATGTGTTTAGGACAATGATCCTGGTGTTATGTGGACACAGCTCTGGGATGTTGTGCCGTCAAACGTTTCCAAAAACTTCACCTCTCTCTCCCAGGAATCCTGTTTGGCCTCTCTGGAGAAGGAGCCTTTGTCCGTCCAGGGAAGAAAGGTAAGAAGGTGATGGCAGTCGTGTCCTACCCCACTAGGGGGCAGCAGAGGATGGAGAACAGTTTCCAGCTCCGCGCTGGCAGGCTGTCCGACCAAGGGGAGAGGTTCTAACCAGGAGCCCTCTGCCTATGCAGATCACTGCAAGTGCAAAACCAGTTTGAACAGTCCCAGGGTTTGGTAATTAGGGAGCTCCCCCCGCTCCCCCCGCACACACACACACCAAGCAGGTGTCTTCCGTCCTTGGGAGTAACGAGGGAAAGAAGCATTGAGATGGGCTGTGTAGTCATCCCTTGCCTTCCCTTCTTTCGTAAAATCTGAGGGTGCAGGAGCTGCCCCACTCAGAGCATCATCAGGAACGAGGTTGCTCAACCAGCCTGAACCCCGGAGAGGGGACAGAAACCCCTGATAAACCACCTCCTCGTCGCCCCTCCCCACTTACCACCACCACCACCAGCCCACCGGCCACTCATGCAGTCTGCAGGAAGGAACAGCTAGCTGTTCTTGAACTGGTCTCACCCTGCAGAACACGCACCCGTCTGAGACAGGCACAAAGGGAATTGGAGAAGGGACCTTGAAACATTCCCAGAGACAGATTTGGAAGTTTAGCGCTAAAGACATAATTTAGATGATTCGTTAGGGCCAAAGGCGGGGAGAGATTTCTAGGATGAAAGCCAATTTTTTTCCTCTTCAAAAGATAGTGTGAACGTGAGTAAATCACTCTGCCTCTTAATAGCTACATGTTCTTAGACAAAATACATTGCCTCTTTTGGCCCCAATTGCCTTGTCTGTATAGTGAGGGAAATGATGGTTCTCTCCCCCGAAGTTACTCTGATGGTTTAAAGTAAGTGAAGGCACAGCACCTGGCACCTGGCACCTGGCACCTGGCACCTAGCAAGCCATCCGTAAACCTGTTCCTGCGCCCCCTATGTTCCTGGTTCTGCATCTTGTACCGACTCGGCTGCAGTATCTTCCTTGGCCACCGGGAGGCGATGCGGGACCACGATGCCAGCTGTGCGCGCAACTAGATATTTATCCAGGGAAAAGAATCCGAAGCCTGAGCCTGGTGGATTTGGAGTGTTGGAGACTGAATCTTACCTTCTTGAGCCTAGTTGCCCACTCTGCCTCCAAAGCTGGGAAAAGGCCCAGGGTAGGCAGAGCAAAGGCAACAGGTGTGGTGGGGAGTCAGAAAGTGGAGACGCCTGAGATCCTCAGGCTGGGGGTCCAGAAGTCCTCCCCCACAGCCCAGATTCCTGAGTGGGCAGATTTAGAGATCCTATCTTCTGTCCCATTCTGGACACTTGCCTAAAAGTACGGGTGGGAGGAGCAACACCGTTTCAGACACTCCTGAGTCCCTGCTGGAGCAGTCTTGCCTAACGATGCATAAGTGACACTGAACTGGGGCACATTTGGAGATATGGGTTAGGAAGCTCACAAACCTGGAAACATGACAATTTTGTTAAATTCTGTTTATCATTTTTATAAACACAAATTAAGTTGTGTTGGTCCCCATTTTTTAAAGATTTTTTAAAATGTATCAATTTTAGAGGAAATCTAGAGAGAAGGGGGCGGAGGAGGAGCAGGAAGCATCATCTGGTCGCAGTTGCTTCTCATATGTGTCTTTGCTGGAGGTTTGAACAGTGGACCTCAGCATTCCAGTTCAATGCTTTGCCCATTGCGTCACCACAGGTCAGGCAGTGTGTTAGTCCTTTTTGAGAGATTCTCCAATGACTTCCCAATCACACGTAGTATATAATCCGAAACGTGCTGCCACCAAACACTGGGCTTGACTTCCATTTCCTCTACTTCCTCTCCCCTCCTTGTCAGGCTGCACCTCAGGCCCTTTTCACATCTCCACTGCGCTGGCCCTTCCTTTGCCTGGGCCCTGACCTTCCAGGGGTTTGTATGGCCCATTCCAAGCTCTGCCTCCCCCCCCCCCCCGCCCCCAGACAGGTCCTCTGAAACCCAGCTTTATCTTACTTACACAGCACAAGGGGCTACCCTACCGAACATCAGATTATGTGCCTGAGTTTTCCTGTTTCTTGTTTTTCCATCCCAGGAGAATGTAAGTGCCCCGACGGCCAGGCTCTTGGTGTCCTGTTTCTCCGTCACTTAGTAGGACCTCAGTAAGTATTTGTTGAATGAATATGTGATGTAATTTACAAAATGCAGAAGATCAAGAAGGATTGCCATGGCGACAGCTCTCTGTACATTTAATTCACTATATTATCGTGCGCCTATTTTTGTGCCTATGATACCGACTTTAGGTATCATCGCTGTTGTTACTCATTGTCATAAAGAGAATGCCGTGGGAAATCTGATCTGAGCTCAAAGTGCAGGCCTCAGGCGCTGTCCATCCTCTTCCTTGTGCTCTTTCCATTCTTGGATCCGAAGGCAACCATCGTACCATGGAGAGCAAAGCGCCACGCGTGCCAGAGAGGCTCGAGGGGGCGGCCGTCCCTCTTCACTGTCCCCTGTCCTCTGAGCCTGGAGTCTCCAAGATGCAGACAACAGGAGAGATGCCCCTCTCCTCCATCCCCCATCATGGACTGCGGTTCTCCTGTCCCTCTTCTCCCGAAAGCCCGACGGTCCGGGATTTGGGCCTGAGTTCCAGCCCTGGGCGGCCGGAGCGAGCCTCGGGAGATTCGTGGATGGGGTCACAGGACACGCGAAGGAAGCACCGGCCCGGAGCACAGCGCTCCCTGCCGGCCGAAAGAAGGCGAAGAACAGGAGGAGCCAGAGGACCGCGGTAGTCAGTATTAGCGAAACCCGCGAGGCGGACTGCGTGGAGAAAGGACACGCGCGGGCGGGAGGCTCGCGGCAGAATAGCGAGAGCAGCCTGCACCTGCACGGGGTGGGGTGGGGGACTCCCGTGAGTCCCCGCGGTTGTGAACGCGAGTAACAAGTGTGGGACTGGCCTGTGCACGTGGGCACTTGAATGCTCTTGAAGAGGCCAGGTGCAAGGATCTTCACTGTTCACATAAAGAACGCTTAGACGGGGAACATTTAAACGGGGGGTGGGGGCGGTGTTGGGAACCCGGTGGGTGTAGGACGGGATCTCGTCCGGGTCTCGGGCTCCGCGGCTCCGCCAGGGAACACGCCGCGGCGGGAAGTGCGGGGAGGACGAGCGCCCCGGCCCGCTTCTCGCCTGTTCTCCGCAGAACTTTTCCCCCTCCCTCTTCCCTCGCTCTGCCTCTCTCGGGGCGGTCTCCCGGGACTGTCTCTCACATCCATTCTCCTTTCCTCCTTGATTTATGCTGCAGAGTGGAACGACCTTCCCTGACCTCATTTTCATGACGGCGCGAGCACGCCCGGAGCCGGCTACGCACATTCCGGAGCAGGCGCGCGCCGACGCGTACACACTCACATTCACACATACAGCCCCGAGCTGGGGGCCGCTGGACCCTGCCCGGCCCTCGGTTCACGCCAGCGCCGCCACTATTCCGGGCGCTGGCAGGGCTGTGGACGCTCAAAGAATAGCTCCTCATTAGCATTTTGCTTTGAATATCATTTGCATTTTATTCATTTCATGTCAAAACGCTTAGAACTCTCCCTAGCCCGCACTTCTCCCCAGAGCTTAAGAGTCATAGGCTTCTAGCTCCAGCCTCTTCCCTGTGGGCCGCACACTTGATGGCTGCCCCCACTCTCACTCCCCGTCGCGTGGCCCCAGCAGCAATAACAAACCCACAACCCCCCCACAAAAGGGGCTAACGTCTCCCGGGCTCTTGGCAAGTTCCAGGCCTGCCCTATAGGAGATTATGTGAATTTTAGTCCTTACAATAATCCAAAGAGCTAAACACTGCGTTGTACCCATTTGAGAATCGGGGAAACTGAGTCACAAAGACTACTTGCTCAAGATCATGAAACTAAAAATGGAGGAAGCGGAAATGAAATCCAAGACCGCCCGACGCCAAAGCAGAAAGCTTAGCCATGTCGCCGCCCCGCGTCACGCAAGGTCAAAGCTAAGGTAACCACGACTGGAGAAAGTATGTTTTCCTTTGAGGGAGAAAGTCTTTCTCTGCCCCACCGCGACCCTTCCCCCAACCCGGCCGGGACGGGGCGGGGGGTTGGGGTGGCGGAGGACCTGGGCGCATTCCTAGCTGGGGGCTCGCAGCGCCCCTCTCGTCGGGCCGACCCCTGTCCTGACCCCTTCCCAGCGAGGGCTCGGCGGGTCCGGCCGCCGCGCTCTCGGGTCGTCTGTCGGCGCTGGCTAGTTAAGAAAAATAAACAACGTTCCAAATGGAGGCGATTCCTTTCAACCTAAGCCCCGCCGCCTGCCAGAGAAATGCAAACAGCGGGGGACGGCCCGAATCGGCTCGGGCCTCCGCGCCCGAGCTGCGGGTGGGAGGGCCGGGCCGCGGTAACCCGAGCCGCCGCGCCAGCTCCCTGCGCGCTGTCCTCCGCCTGCCCCTTCGCCCCTGACCCTGACGGCGGCGCGCCGGGCCCGCGCCCGCCTTCTCCGGCGCTCCCCCACCGGGCCCGGACCCCCGCCCGCCGTCCAAGGCGCTCCGAACTGCCCTCCCCCAGAGCTCGGCTTGGCTCCCATTCCGACCAGCCACCCGGGGAGCCCACCCCCGCCAATCCGCGCCCTAGCGCCCACATGGCTCTTGTCAGCAACGCTCTTCGGTGGAGGCCGCGCGTCAGGCCTCCGTCCAGGGATCATTAAACACCAAGAAAAAAAATAGGCAGGGGTGTCAGAAGCCGGGGTAGCAAACTATTGCCTAGTGAATAACTCGGTTGGGGGTCTAATTCCAAATATGTCCCTTCCCCATCCTTTCACAGCAGAGTAAAGCCACCGCAGGTCCGACGAAGCCAAAGGGGTAGCGAATGTTGGGGCGGGGTGCCCAACCTGAACCAACCAGGTGAGCATCTCTCTTAGGGCCTGGTTTCCCCAGGTCCTCGGCGGCGGAGAAAAAAACCCATGCGTACCGGGCCACCAGGGGGAGCCGATGGACGTGTGAGGATGACCCCCTCACATCCAAACTCCACTTCGGGGATGCGCGGCTGGGCGTGAAGTCCACGCAGGGTGTTACAGCGCTAACTTCATTTTTATTGCTGCGCAAGTGATTCTAGGGAGTCGCAGTGACCACTTGTGCGTATGAGACGCGGGAAGGCGTCGCGAACAGTCCCCAGAGCTGGGCGCAGGGATGAGAGGGAATCCCGGTATCCAGGCACTGTGGCCTCACCAACTCGAGGAGGGGGTGGCCGCGCCTCTGGCTCGGCGGCCCTGCGGGTCAGAGTGATTACAGGGATTCACTGGAGCCTCAGCCCCTTCGGGACACGTGGCCAGCGTCTTCCGGGCTACCACCAGAGTGCACCGAGTTTCAAGAACTGGAGGGTTGGGGAGAAGCAGTGGCGCACCCGCTTCCTCCGAATTCCTTCATTTCAAATCTGGGCGGCGCTGAGGGCGGAGGAAAATGCCCAGAGTAAAACTCCCTCCCATCGGTTTCGTAAGAGTCGGGACCAGAAATGGAAACCTGAAGGGATTCTGGTCGCCTTTATCCCCAGTTCCTTTTGGCAGGACAGACTGTCGGTCTGTCTTTAGTGCAGTGTCCCTGCATTCCTGCCTTGGGAACCAAGGTTGGGAGCCGAGCGGTCTCCCGGGACTGATGCTGACACACGTGCGCACTCGCGTGCGCACACACTCGCCCACACTTCCAAGTCGGAAGGCGACGGAGTCCCCCCGCGGCTGCGGCGCACGGCTGGTTGGCTGCGGCAGTTCAAACGGCTCTCGAGCTCCCGGCCTTGATTTTCCCCAAGCCTCCGGACCTGAACACCCATCAGTAACTCCGATAAGTGTGCAGGGGTCACTCGCTGGCCTCCACCCTTCCTCCCCGCACAGACGTATGCACCGCATTCGAGATTCCCTTTCTCACACTTCCGTGCGGGGCGCAATGTGAAACAGAGAAAATTGTTCTTTCCTCGAGGATTCCCTATCTGGTCTTCGACTGGGTATTTTTCTCTCATTGTAGTAAGATGAGAGGGGGTGCTTAGAGTGTAGGGGAGAAGTAGGCATGGACTGCATCCACCATCTCTCCCCACATTCCTAGTTCGGTTTCTTTACGCCCGCTGAAACCCAGCAACTCCGCCAAGAAGGAATCGGCCCTTTAGAGTCCTTCGAAAACGACCATGTTGGAGACCCGCGATAAATCCGCGCTGCCTGAAGCCGCCCCTCTCCCCATCATTGCTCCTGCCGGACCGTGCTGCGAGGCGTGACTTGAAAGAGTCCGGGAGGGAGCAGGTTTGAAAGCCCAGCTCCACGTTCCCGGGGCAGCGTTTTACATGCCAGCCCCTCGCTCTTCTCCTTCCCGCTCCCCACCTCCTACAGTCTCCCTCTTCCACCCACCCCGACCCTGGGGCGAAGACGCGGCTGACAGTTAAATTGCAAAGTAGGCCGAGGGGGGAAAAGGGACGGTGTCTCTTTAACGGGCCCTGCAGACAAAGCGTCTCCGGGAGCCGAGTCGGGCGCAGCCGCGCGCAGACCTGTCAGCGCGTCTCCCGCGTTTGGGAGAGAGTTTGCAAAGTCATAATTATATCTCTTAACCTGTCTTGCTCTCTGCAGAAGAAGGTCCCATTATATTGAAATGAGATTATTAGCCATCAAATACTTTCTTTCTTGGGAGGTTTTTTTTTTTTTTAATTCAAATACCTTAACGACTTGGCAATGCATTTTGATCAGATTTCGTTGGCGCCCCGGCCCGGCGCGGGAGCCGGGGCGGGAAGGCAGTAGGTGGGGGAGGGCAAAGGGGGTGCCGAAAAGGTTTGCAAAGAGAAGCAACCCCTCTTTTATCCTGCTCTTAGGTCTCATCTACCCGGGCGGGGACCTGGAGGCCTCCGGAGGGGGAGTGAAAGGAAGAAAGTTGGAGATAGATTGGGCGATGTCTTCCATTCCTTCCTGCCTGTGGTCTTAAATCACGTCTCTGAAAATGAAGCGGGAATTTCAGGTGGGGATCTCAGAAGGTGGGCCGGGGCCGGGACCAGGATACGGAAGTTCGAAGGCGGCAGAAGCAGGGGTGGGTCGGGGGCACCAGGTAAGGACCGAGGCGGGAGCTGGCAGTCACGCGGGCTCTGCTGTTTCCGCTCGAGGCTGGCTCAAGCCTCCCTCCAGGTTCCTGGTGGATGGAATTTCAGTACGTCATAAATGGGGTTTTGCTCTCCGCGCAAAGTCTGTCTGGTTTTCCCGAAGATTGTGAGCCCCTTGAGGGGGAAGCCCATCTTGTTTCCAGACCTTGGAACCCCTGTCCTCGCTGCCAGCAGATCTCGCCTCCCCCCATCTTTACCCTGCATTTGGGGCAGGAGGGAGGATGTGAGGTGGAAGATTTTCCAGACTCTAATTGTAAAGCCCCTCACTTTGACTTCCCCTGGTAGGTGGAGCGGCCAGGCCCGTGTTTTCCTTGGCTTCCGCCCAGGCTCAAGGAAAATGTAGGGAGCAAGACAGCTCGGCCGCCCCGCCTCTCCCACACATACTCGCTCTCGGGCTTTACATATAATCCTGGTGGGTCCAATCATGCACCAGCCCCCACCAACCTTCCAGATGAGCATCTCTCTTCAGGCATTCAGAAAGTGAGATGGGATCCAGTGTCCAGACACTTGGCTGCTAAGCCAAACTAGAACCCACCACCACCTCGCACCAGTTACCCCTTGCCTCTGAGCCTGTTTCTCCCTGTGCATAATGAAAACCTTGGACTTGAGCTCTCTAGGGTCCCTCTCATCCCGGATATTTGCCTGCAAAGAAGGTTCTTTGGACAGACATGGTCTTCTGGAAGATTCTAGAGAGGCTATACCTCCCCCCCACACACACTTCTCCCAACTCTTCAGAAAAGCAGTCCAAAGGGGGGAGAAACCAATTATGGCCTTAAAAGCCTCCAAATACAAAAGCTGTAGGAAATAGGCAGTGTCTGGTTAAGCTGAAGAATGCGTATCTATGACCCAGCCGTTCTGCAGGTAGGCATCACCCCAGCAGAAATGTAAACTGTGTTCACCGAGGACATGTACGAAATGTTCACAGCAGTGCTCTGCACCATAGCCCCAAACCAGAAACTGCCAAATATCCTTTAACAGTAGAGTGGATTGATCAACAAACTGTGGTAAAGTCACACAACAGAATACTATAGGGGAAAGAGAAAGAATGAGCCAATGCTACGTGCAACAGCATGGATGATTCTCACAAGATTGGGCAAAAGCAGCCAGGCACCAAGAAGTACATAGTCCATGGTTCCATTTATGAAAAGTACAAAAAAAAACAGGCAAAATGAATCTGTACCACTAGAAGGCAAGCTGGTGGTTACTTCATGAGAGGATGGCTGGAAGGGGGTATGAAGGAGGTTTCTGGACCAAGTATGATCTTCTGATTCTTAATCTGGTTACACAAGTGTGTTCAGTTGTGAAAATTCATTGAGATGTGCACCTATGTTAAATGCATTTTGTGGGTATATATTATATTTAAGCCTCAGCTTGAAAATCTCTTCTCCCCAGTCCTCAATCTCATCCACAGACTCACACATTCTAATGCCCCGAACTCCATATAGGCAGGAAATTAATAAGTAAAGTCAGATTCGGTCTCCTGCCCTGTGCTCAGCACCATGCAGCATCCAGAAACACACTTTAGTTTCTGCCCTCGAAGGGCTTGCAGTCAGTTTTGGGAGGAAACAATCAAGGAAATGTCTAGTGGGACAGAGTGAGTGGTTTATGACCCGGTGAGCCAAACAGCCTGGATTTGATTCCCAGATCCACCACTTGCCACTGTGTGACCGTGGACAAGTGACTTCACCTCTCTGGGCCCTAGTATCTGAAATATGGAGAGTGCCATACATTTATTTACCCACAAGGCACTGGTAAGATGACATCAAATTGTCTATGCAACAGGATGGGGTAGATGCTCCACAAAGGGCGGGCACGAGCATCTGCTGGTGTGGTGGCAGCCTGGGCAGCTCAGTGTTCAGGGGGAGATGAGTGTGAGCTGGGAGAGGCAGGAAAGACCTACTGGTGGCGGGGGGACAATGTAAGCTGGAGAGGTTGATGAAAACGGGGCTTTAGAAAGACCATTTGGGGCAGCAGTTCTCAATGAGGAGCTATGTTTTCCTCTAGGGCATATCTAGCGATGTCTGGAAACAGTTTGGGTTGTCACACTCGGGGCAGGGTGGAGGTGCTACTAAGAGTTAGTAGGCAGAGGTTGACATGATGCTAAACATCCTACAGTGCACAGGCCAGCACCGCAAACAGAACATTATCCATTTCCAAATGTCAGTGGGGTCCCTGGCTGGTTAGCTCAGCCAAGTGTCATCCTGAAACACCAAGGTCGCGGGTTTGCTCCCATACCAGGGCACATATGGATAGCAACCAATGAATGCACAACTACGTGGAACAGCAAGTGAATACTTCCCTCTCCCCCCACCCATCTCTCTAAAATCAATAAATATAAAAAAAAAAATACAATGTCAGTGGTGCCAACGTTAAAAAAAAGAAAAGAAAAACCTTGACCCGGAGGACAGAGAGACTTTGGTGGCAAAGGCAAAGCACTCCAGGAGGGAGAACATTTAGTTCTGGAAGTCCTGATAGGAACTGAGGGCGGCCCCATGGCGGCGGCCCAGGGGTGTTGCTGCGCCAGTCTTCCTATCTCAGGCTGCAAGCTCTTCATTGGCCTCCTTGATTCCGGACCCTGCTGAGGTAATGAAGGCTCAACCTGGACCTGGATTTTATCTGAGAGAGAGAGAGACTTGGAGAAAGCAGAGCAGATGCTCAGGAGACCCACAAGGCTGCCGCATCATGTCTGCCTTGGAGCCACAACTCAGGAACCGCCAGCTCTCAGGGGCTCTGAGGAGGAGGGGGGCCTGTCCGCCATCACGTGGTGCAGCCGGATTGCAGGGATCCTGGGGCTCCATCCTTGGTGCACAGCAGGTTAGGGGAGACAGGGTGACAGAGGTATTTTTCTGATGAGGAAGTATTTATTTTTTCATTGAATTTATTTGGGTGACCTTGGGTAATAAAATTATATAGCTTTTAGGAGTACAGTTCTCTATATCTCTATTAAATATCTGTACTGATAGAATTGTACACCTGAAACAGATATTGATTAAATAATTGAGATGGTGGAAACATGACATTTTTTTTAAAGTCGAAAGGAAAATTGGCACTGAACTTTGAAAGTGCCCAAAAGAAATATGTGATTCCAGGTCCTAAAACCATGCTTCATAGCCATAAGTTTCTGGAAGAAGGATTTAATGTTGATTAATCTAAAATTTTTTCTCTTTTGAAGCAATTTCTATATGCCAGGCACCAGGGCTCCAGCACTGAACAACAGAGGCAAAGAGACCTCTCTTGGGCATATACTGTATACAGGGGGAGGAGAAGGATACATTAATAAAACAATGTATAAGGTAACATCGAGCATTCCATCGAGTGCCTACTCTGAGTTGTGTGTTTTTTATAAAGCTTCTAAATTTTACAAGAAACTAAGGTCAAAAGTCCTTCCCGCAACTGAAGACGGATAAATGGAAGTGCAAAGAGCATGACTTGCCCTAAGCAGAATGACTAATACCCAAAAGATTCATGAGTTGAACTCAGTATAGCAAGCTTTGACCAATTCAACAAACAAAAACAAAACCTGACCAGAAGGTGGCACAGTGGATAGAGCATCAACCTAGGATGCTGAGCACCCAGGTTCAAAACCCTGAGGTCACTGGTTTGAGAATGGGCTCATCCGACTTGAGCACGGGGTTGCTGCCTTGAGCGTGCAATCATAGACATGACCCCATGGTCTCGGGCTAGAGCCCAAAGATCACTGGCTTGAAGCCCAAGGTCACTTGGGCCAAAGGTTGCTGGCTTGAGCAAAGGGTCACTGGCTCAGCTGGAGCCCCCCCCCCAATAAAGGCACATATGAGAAAGCAATCAATGAACAACTAAGGTGCCACAACGAAGAACTGATGCTTCTCATCTCTCTCCCTTCCTGTCTATTTGTCCCTGTCTGTCCTTCTCTCTGTCTCTGTCTCTCTCGCAAAAACAAAAAGAAAAAACACTTAGTAATTTATAAAGAACATCCTTAATCTGATAAGACTGTCTACAAACAAACAAAGCCCTACTGCAGCCACCGTATTTAATGATAAAATCATGGAAGCTTCCTCCTTTAGATGAGGACAAGATCCAGTGTCCATGCTCAACATCTCTGTTCAGCACTGCATGGGTCACCTTCCCCGGGAGAACCAGACAAGAAAAGAAAAAACTCAAGAATTGGAAAGGGGGAAAATCCAAATATTATTCATGGATGACGTGGTGTTGTACATAGAATCTACAAACTACTAGAATAATAAGTGTATTTAGCCAAGTCACTGAATGTAAGTGATACGCTCAGGCAAATTGCATTTCTCTATACCAGCAACAGAAATTAGAAAAGAAAATTATAAAAAGCAGTATGATAGGACAGTAATGGCTAAAAGGCACTGGGGTTTCTTTCTTAGGTGATAATATGTTCTCAAGTTCATTGTAATGATGGTTATACATGTCTGTGAATATGCCAAAAAAACATTGAATTGTACCCTTTAAATGGGTGAATTGTATAGTATGGAATTATAGCTCAATAAAGGTGTTTTGTAAAAGAAGAAGGGTAGGTTTTGCAGAGGCTTCCCTTCACCAGTATCTAAAATTTTTCTCATAAAAATAATACAATATGCAAGAGCAGCAAAAACCATCTAATATTTAGGAGTAAGTCTAATGAAAACTGCGCAAGACCCCAATACAGAAATTACAAGACAAATTGACAGAATTTGAAGACCTAAATAGAGATATACCATGTTCACAAAGGGGAAGACTCATAGTTTAATGATATTAGTTCTCAATAAATCTACCTACCAACTCAATACCATTCCAATCAAAATCCCATCAGGTTTATGGCAATTGAACACAAGTGGATCTGACTCCGTGGCCCACTGGGCCTGGATACTATGGAAAACATCCAGTGTCCCCCAGACACAGGACTACAGGCCGCCATACCGAAAAGACCATCGGGATCCTCAATCATAAGACCTGGAACACCCAACTGGAAGTAGAACAAGAAGAGAAAACCTATTCTCAGTTAAAACAGACCCTTACCTTACCATGTTTGCAGAAAGATCATAACTGACTAAGTACATTTTTGTTTATTTAAACAAAAATGGTAGCAAGGACTGGCGTTTGTCACTTTCCACAAGTGAGGTCACTGGGTCTGTGGCTCCCAGGCTGGGGAAATGGCCCCTTCACGGTAGGCTACATATAGGTGTGCCATAATTGCTTTGGCAAGGACTTAGACGATGGGTAAAGAAATTCTTGCGGCCACACCCCCATGGGTGCCAGCTTCCGTAGTGCCATAGTACTGCAAGAAGCTCTTGACTTTCCCTCAGGTGGCAGCTGGGGTGTAACCTTGGCCCTGGGCTTTGGAGAACCCTGGGAGGGTTGAGCTCTGAAGACAGTCACTGGAGGAGACAGCTGCTTCTTCCCTGATGACAAGCTGGGGAGCACCAGAGAGGCAAGATGGGAGACGGGCTGGGGACGGGCGTGCAGCACTACCTTGTTCCTCAGGCTGCACCCACAGAGGCAGGGCTTAGAGACAGGGGGTGCAGCGAAGCAGGGCTTATTCCCTGTTGAGTGAGAGGGCAGCTTTCCCAGCTTGATTTCTTGGGGTGCCAGTCTTTGCTAAAAGAGAGAAATTTCAGATCAGTTGAAAAGAGATTCAGAAGAGATAAAGAAATATAAGGCTAGAGCTCCCCTGCCCCAATACAATATACACTCTGCCTCCTTCTGAGGACTTGGAGATGGATTCTGCAACAGGGAATCCCTTCATTTTTTTTCTAAAGAAGAAAGAGAGAGAGAGAGATCCGGGGGAAAGGAAGATAGTGGCTGGGAATATCATTGAGCCAGAGGACTTTTCAGGGAAAGGAATGAAGGGTGAAGGACAAGGAAAAGAAATCTGATTCTTTCAGGCTGGAGGGTTAGAGCACCCCCAAAATTCTCTCTCCCAACACACACCTCTAGTAGGGAATCAGTCAAACTCACTCTTTGGTACAGTCTAGCCTGGAAACTGAAATGCAAGAGAGTCCTGAGAAAGGAAAAATGTAATTGGGGAGAAGGGGCATTCTCTTTTCTTACCTCTTGTAGTGTCTTTTTAAGTCCATGGAAAGCCATGTAGTACACGTCACTGGAGGCCCTGTCCCCACTATGATGTCACAGATGAGCTGTAAGACCCGTGTAACCTTATGCTGAGTGACGGAGCTGTGGCCAATTGCTAGGCCCCATGGTGGTCCGTTTGGGTGTTTGTGGTGACTTGGGTAAAACACTGGGGAGGTTGGACTTTTTCCCAAAGGTTTAGGAGCCACTGAAGTCTTTTGAGAAAAAGCATGACAGTTTTCAAAATTGTCACTTGAACAGCACAAAAGATGGGACAGGGGATCAACAGTGGGCAAGACTGGCTGCACAATCTGCAGGGTCCAGTGCAGTGGGGACCGTTGTTCAGAAATAAGTGCAGCCTGACCGGTGGTGGCACAGTGGTTAGAGCGTCAACCTGGGACGCTGAAGACCCAGGTTCAACCCCAAGGTTGCCAGTTTGAGCAGGGAATCATCCAGCTTGAGTGTGGGCTCACCAGCTTGAGCACAGGATCATTGGTGTGAGCGTAGGATCATGGACATGACCAATGGTTGCTGACTTGAGCCCAAAGGTCTCTGGCTTGAACCCAAAGGTCGCTGGCTTGAGCAAGGGGTCACTGGCTTGTCTGGAGCCCCCTGGTCAAGGCACATATTAAAGCAATCATTGAACAACTAAAAAGTACTGCAAACACGAGTTGATGCTTCTCACCTCTCTCATTTCCTGTCTCTCTCTCTCTCACACACAATAAAAGAAAGGAAGGGAGGGAGGGAGGAAGGGAGGGGAGAGAGAGAGAGAGAGAAATAAAGAGAAGGAAGGAAGGAAAGGAGGGGAGGGGAGGGGAGGGAAGGGAAGGGAAGGGAAGGGAAGGGAAGGGAAGAAAGAAAGAAAGAAAGAAAGAAAGAAAGAAAGAAAGAAAGAAAGAAAGAAAGAAAGAAAGAAAGAAAGAAAGAAAGAAAGAAAAGAAAGAGAAGTACAAATTCCAAGGTGGTGACAGCAGAGTATTAAATTAAGTGCAGGGCCTTTCTAAGCATGGGGCCTGGGGGACCCTTGTCCCGCCGTGACACTGAGGGCATGAAGGGCTTCCAGGTTTTGCCCTTCCCCTCGTACATATCGCTCAAAATATAAAAGAAAGCAAGAAACAGAAACACAACTCTATCTTCAATAGAAATAGAAACCATCAAACTCCCTGAAGCACAGTGAGGAACAAAGCAGCTGGCGGCAGGATGGCGTATGACCTAGCGAAGAGGAGGAGAGTCAGACCCCCCAGGAGGAATCGGGAGAAGAAGAAAACCTCTGGTTACAGAGAACCCAGGAAAGGGGCAGAAACGAGAGAGCCAGATGAGGTGGAAGGGTGGACATGGCATTGTTTGAAACCCTGTCTGAAGGAGCAACGAGACCACTCTCAGGACCCACCAACCACCCCTACCATCGGCCTGTCGCACCTCCCCACCTCCAAGAGACCTGACATTTCTTCTGCAGTTATGGAGTTTTGAAACAAGTGAACCAGGGAGGCTCCAAAATGGGAACATTCTAAGGCCCAGGAAAATCAAAGCAGAGTCCACATGGTAAGGAGCTCCCTAGACCCCAGAGGCTGGGTTCCAATGCAGGAGACAGGAGAAGCCTTCTCCAACCAACACTGGCATTTGGAACTTCCAATCAAAAACAGCCAGCTGGCCACCTGATCAAGACACACCAGTCCATAAGCCCACCCATGCATGCGCTTCCAATCAGAAACATCCAAGAATAATTAGCTATCTGAGGAAAGAGTCAAACATTAAAAACACTAAAAGGGGAAGGGGTGAACTCAGAGAAAAAAGGGAATTGTAGAAAGCAATTTTTTTTTTAAATCTTATCCTTCAGGCTGACCTGTGGTGGCACAGTGGATAAAGCTTTGCCCTGGAAGGCTAAGGTCGCTGGTTCGAAACCCTGGACTTGCCTGGTCAAGGCACATACAAGAAACAACTACTATGAGTTGATTCTTGCTTCCTGCTTCTCCCTCTTCTCTTTCTCTCTGTCTCTCTCTCTCTCCTCTCTGAAAAACTTAATAAATAAAAATTTTTTATAAATAAAATAAAAACACTTATTATTTATAGCCTCAGAAAGATAACAAGATCTTATGTCCATGAAACAAAAATGGGATGCAATGTTTTAAAAAAATAAAAAGAAACAGCAAATTAAAAATGGTGGTCAAGCTGAGGTCGCCAGTTCAAAACCCTGGGCTTGCCTGGTCAAGGCACATATGGGAGTTGATGCTTCAGTTTCTCCCTCCACCCTACTCTCTCTCTTTCTCTCCCTCCCTCACCACCTCCTAAAATGGATAAGTAAAAAACAAACAAACAAACAAAAAGAAACGGTAGTCAAAATGTAAAAGTTGGTAGTAGGGTTGATAATAAAAGCCAATGAAATCTCTTGGAAAGTAAAACAGAAAGGTAAAGTGAGGGATAACACCTGGGAATAGATAAGACAAGTGAAGGATTTGTCCAGGGAATCAAAACTGACTAGCAGGAGAAAAGTAATGGAAGGAGAGAAAGGGGAAGGAAACGATAGCAGATTGGGTTTCCCAAAGATGGCTGTAACATCTCCTATCCCATACACTTTTCTAGAACTTGACCATGCCCCCCATCAAGAAATGGTGTTTAACTCTTTTACCCTTGTTTCTAGCAAGGTTTTTGTGACTGTATTCACCAGTATGGTATGGTGTAAGGGAGACTATGTGACTTCTAAAGCTAGGTCATCAAAGGCTCCTTCTGCTTCACTAGCTGGAAAAATTGCCCTGGAGCCCTGAACCACCATGTAACTGGCCAACTGATTGCCTAAGGCTGCCATACTGTGAGGAAGCGCAAGCTGGGCCATGTGGAGAGATCACATAGAATATCCTGAGAAGACAGAGAGATGCCAATAGGTTCCCAGATGCTCCAGTCCCTTCTGTCCCAGCTCCAGCTACCATCTGATTACAATCTCAGGAGGGGAAAACACCTTGCTGAGCTTTACCCAGACCCATGGGAGATTATAAAATAACTTGTTGTTTTAGGTCAGGATGCTTTGGAAGTGATCTGTAACACAGCAATAACTGACCAGAATATCGCCTAAGAGATAAACAGTTCCCTACTGAAAGATATGAGTTGCTAGACTTTAAAAAGCCCACTGAGAGTCCAGTATAATCAATGGGGAAAAGACCGATTCTAGGGCACAACCTTAAAATTTCAGAACAAGAGGAGGAAGTAAGAATCCTAAATTTAAAAAAAATGGTGAGAGTGAGGGTTATATCAAGCAGGGAAATGACACAGAAAAATATCAGTATAGCACTGAACTTCCCAAAAGTAACAACAAAAGATACAAAGCTATGTATCAGTATCTTTGCACTAGGTAGGATATGTTCTGGTAACAACAAATCACCGAATTAACACAACAGAAGTTTATATTTTGGTCACATAATACTGTTGGATGGATGTTCATATAATAGGCAGACTCTTGTCCATGGGACCCAAGTTTCTTCCACATTGTGGCTCAGCTGTACTGCAGGGTATTTTTGTTCCCTGGACCCCTTTGGCTGTCTGAAGCCTGTGGACCCCTTCTCAAAACATTTTTAAATCTGTAAAACTCTCCTGACCAGGCAGTGGCGCAGTGGATAGAGCGTCGGACTGGGATGCGGAAAACCCAGGTTCGAGACCCCGAGGTCTCCAGCTTGAGCGCGGGCCCATCTGGCTTGAGCAAAAGCTCGCCAGCTTGGACCCAAGGTCGCTGGCTCCAGCAAGGGGGTGCTCAGTCTACTGAAGGCCCGCGGTCAAGGCACATGTGAGAAAGCAATCAATGAACAACTAAGGCGTCGCTACAAAAACTGATGATTGTTGCTTCTCATCTCTCTCCGTTCCTGTCTGTCTGTCTCTATCTATCCCTCTCTCTTTCTCTTTGTCCCTGTAAAAAAGAAAGAAAGAAAGAAAGAAAGAAAGAAAGAAAGAAAGAAAGAAAGAAAGAAAGAAAGAAAGATCTGTAAAACTCATAGTAGGAAAAATCAAACCAATTGCATGAACATACAGGTATCAAAATGTACAAAGACAATTTTTTGATATAGTAATATGTATGTGCTTCTGTATTAATTCAGTTGCTATCAAGACCACATGTGATTTAAAGTTACATTACTCTGTAAATATATATCATTGTGAAGAGTGACTATGCTCGTGGACTTCATACCTCTCAATAGTAAGAAAAGTTAAGATTTGTTATTTGAATCATCTAGTTTTACAAACCTTTAGCCAACAATAAATACCACACACCTGCTAACACCAGTAACTGACCCACAATTGCAGGAATTACTGGAAAGCAGTCTAGATATCTGGTTCATCAATATGAGCCCATGGGATTTCGTCTGGTGGCTGAGTGCCTTCTCGACTCAGCGTCGGCCAGTTGTGTTGCATGTCTGTCAATGGGAGGACTGCAATTAAGTGCAATCTACTAGCAGATCTAATAACTGCTGTAATTCCCGAGCAGTGATGAATGTAACGATATTTTGAGATATCAGCAGCAACTGCAATGTGATATGAAAATATCTGTGATTTCTACGGATGACAAAGTCACGGGTATTACAATTACTACTGTGGCTTGTTATCTGCATTCATCATAAAAAAAAAAAGCTAAATTTCAGTTCAAGGTCAGGGAAAATAAAGTGATACTTTTCCATCCAAGTTCATAGAACCCTCTGAACTTGGGTCCGTGGACCCCAGGTTAGGACACTTGCTCTGGAGCCTTCTTGTCAGATCTGCAACCAGCCAGTAGGGAGGGAAAGAGCAGAGAAGCAGACGTCACAGGGGAAGTCTTTATGGGTCACGCTTGAACTCGGCACACACTGTTTCCATTCACATTCCACTGGAGAGAAGTTAGCCACACGGCTATGTCTCCCAGCAAGGGAGACTGTGCGCCGGGTAGAGACAACAACAGATTTGACCGCCCAGCGAGCAGTCATTACAGTACGTGTAGACTTCCTGCCTCCCATAGAGCACACTCCGTCCCCTTGCAAAGAAGTCGAAGCAAAGCCCCATCCAGCTCCTGCTTTCTGCTTGATGTCCAGTCCTTGAGGTGACGTGCACTCTTTTCCATCAAATCAGATGGAATTTCTCTTGGTCCAAACACTTAGGCACTGTGTCCCACCTTCCAACCCTGCATGCACCCAATATATAGATACTTGCAATTAAGATTTGGAAACAATGCCCTGACCGGATAGCTCGGTTGGTTAGAGAGAGCATTGCCCTGGATGTTAGAGCAGTGGTTCTTAACCTTTTTTGAGGTACCGAACCCACCAGTTTCATATGCACATTCACCGAACCCTTCTTTAGTGATAAATAAAATATGATTTTTTTTCCAAATTCAAGACATAGGTATATGTTTTTTTACTCGTGCATAAAATGAGCCGTGCATGAACATCACCTTGCTCAAAGAACAAAACCAACAAAGTGCATGAACTCACAAGAAATTACGGTATTACTTTATTGTGGCTTCCATGGCAGAGGCTTCTCCAAACCCCCTGAGACCGACTCATCGAACCACTAGGGTTTGATAGAACCCAGGTTAAGAACCACTGTGTTAGAGGTTGCCAGTTCGATCCCCAGTCAGGGCACATACAGAAACAGATTGATGTTCTTGTCTCTTTCTCTCTCTCCTTTCCTTTCTCTCTAAAATCAATAAATTTTTAAAATGTGAGGAAAAAAAGACTTGGAAATACAGGCAATCTATGGTCCATAGCTATGATAGAATGTGCCAGGATGGCAGGCTTTAGCACTGGAGGAGGACACGCACACACGGGAGTCTGTGACTTATCTCGGAGGAACTTCCCACTGCCTCCCATGGTCCCTCTTCTGCCCTCTGGGAACCTCCCCTTCTCCGTTATCTCCTGTGGCCACACCTAAGCTGATTATTGGGAAGAGGCCCTTTTGCAGGGTTCCACTGCTTTTACAACCCATTTGTTGCTCGTGTAAGTTTTGGAGTTCAAGTGTTTTAGAGCTTATTTATTTATTTATTTATTTATTTATTGGCTATGGTTGTGGTTTCCTTGGAAATTTAACTTCTTCCTTTCAATAGATTTCCAATCTATATGCTTCCCATACATAGTTCCATGTGACCATATGTAGCTACCAGTACCACATCCACAGTTTTCTAGTCATGGCTCTTAAGTTTGTTTGCTTGTTTGTTTGTTTGTTTTCTCCTTCATTGGCCCCATGTCAATCTCTATATATCAAATTAGCAAGAGGCTAATCAAAGAGACAATATCCTTAACCTGATCTTGCTGCAGAGAGGAGTCCCTTTGTTTAACTGAAATGACTTCATGGTCTTTGTGACTGCAAGGTATACTCAGTCTTAACTTATCACCTCCTCTGTGGGGTCCAGAGACTGTTTTTTCAACTTTTTTTTTTTTTTGTGACAGAGACAGAGAGAATCAGAGAAAGGGACAGATAGGGACAGACAGACAGGAAGGGAGAAAGACGAGAAACATCAATTCTTCGTTGCGGCTTCTTAGTTGTTCATTGATTGCTTTCTTATATGTGCCTTAACCGGGGGGGGGGGGGGGAGGGAGGGTTACAGCAGACCAAGTGACCCCTTACTCGAGCCAGCAACCTTGGGTCCAAGCTGGTGAGCCTTGCTCAAACCAGATGAGCCCGCTCTCAAGCTGGCGACCTCGGGGTCTCAAACCTGGGTCCTCCACATTCCAGTCCGACGCTCTATTCACTGTGCCATTGCCTGTTCATGCTGTTTCTTCAACTCTTAATCTGTATTTGCAAATAGCCCAGTGCTTTCTTGAGCTCATCTCTTCCTGGTTAGGTGAAGTAAGTATCTGACAACATATCCCGCCTACCTTCCAGTCTCTTCTTCTATAGGCACAGACTCAGCAGAATATTAAATTATCTCTGGTATCAGTGTTACCAAATTTTTTCTTCCCAGTAAAACAGACATCTCCAGTTCTCCATTCCATTATATCTGTTTTCTCACTACCTACCCCTAGCCAATGCCAGTGGTTTTAGTTTTTATGATGACATCACCCCCACTCTTAGAATCAATTTTTGTACTAGTTAGAGCAGGTTAGATGGCATAACAAGTAGACCCTAAAATTTCACTGGCTTAAACAATAAGTGTTTACTTTTAGCTCATATAACATTTCTGGGTGAGTTGTTCAGTTCTCCATTGTGACATTCTTCTTATATCATGTCTCTGCTAACTCCTAGAATTTCGTTTTCATTGTCTCCATCCATCTTGCCAGAAGAGGGAAAAGCATGGAGGAGAATGTATAGGAGGAGTTGAATGGGTCAGGTCTGGAATTTTAATTACATGGATAAATTTTATTGTAGTCTAATTGTGTGCCCAAGGCTTTAGTCTACAGCAAGTAATCTCTGCCATGGTTATTTTGAACCTAGGTTTCTAGGGCCACCCAATTTATCAATCACATATGTGGCTGATAAAATTTCAGACATACAAAAAATCTCAAAAATACATCTTTCGATGACCCTTTCTGAGAAAACAACTAGAGGATGTGCTCCATCAAAAAGAGGAATTAAACAAAAAAATAAAAAGAAAGAAAGAAGACAGCATGGGATCCAGAAAACAGAGAATGAAAATTGTGTAGATCTAGGGAACCTTTAGTCTATATTAAAGCAGAAGTTTGGAGAGTTCCAGAAAAGCTCTGTTTGAGAAAAAGAAAATTGTAACTAATAAATGATATAACAGTATGATAGAGTGAAAAGTTATAATAAGGTACAGCTTGTAGAAAATTGTTGAAAGATGGGGGGAATTTAGAATATTAAAAAAATTTTTTAATGAAATAATTATCAAATTTAGAAAAATAAACTTTTTACAATAAAAGAAAATCAATTATAAAAGATTATTTAACTCACCAGTGAGCAATCTTGGGATAACTATAAAATTTTGAAAAGAATAATGATGGACTTAACCAAAAATTAAGATATAATTAGGAGGGTTTGGAGAAGGGTATAACTTAACCAAACTCCTCATAATAAGATTTATATTAGTCAGAAAGGACTAAGTTATTCTATAGTAATGACCCTTAGATCTCGATGGCATAATATAATAGAAGTTTATATGTCTTAAAATATACTCCTCATGTGGGTTGTCAAGGGTTCTGCTCCATGTGGTCATTCAGGGACCCAATTAGACATTCAATGCAAACTTGAAACTCCACCATCTGGAAACATGGAATCCTCAGTCCCATAGTAAGGCTGTGAAAGTTAGAAAAACATGTTTGAGCTTTTAGCATCTCAGGATTGATACTCATCGCTTCCTCTTACAATTACACTGGCCAGAAATAGTCACGTGTTCCTGTCTCACCAGAGGAGGCTCAGAAGTGCAGTCTTCTACATGCTCTGAAGGGGAGAAAAATTGCTAATGTTCACCAGGAGAAGGTTACTAAACAATCCAAAATGAGTGAATCAAGACACAGCATGATAATTGTATTATTTTAAATTATGGAAGTAAATACCAGAACATGTTGAGAAGCTAACAGACAAAGCAAAAAAAAAGTTAGAGAACGGTGCCTCTGGTGAACCCGGCATGTAGCCAGCACAGGGAGTGACACTGGGTGAGGCTGGGTTCTGCTGGAAGATTTTCAGCATTGTTTGACTTTTTAAACTCTCTGCATGTATTGTTTTCATTAAATTATATACAACTTTTTAAAAAGTTGCTTTAAAAATAAAGAGTGGAGTCAGGAAGAGTGTCACAAACATACCCTCAGTAACCCCATTTGGAATCATAACTGAGATGAATGTTAAACAACCGGTCAGCAATTTGCGGACTCCCCGTGCTCCCTGAGTGCTCCAAAGCCACCAGCACGCCTCGGTAGGCCTCCTTCCCCAGTCTCTCTCAGGAGATGTGAATTTGCTTAGAGAACCAGGTGCTGTTGTCTTCCAGTTTCTGAGCCTGTCTCAAGCTGCAGCTCTCCCATTCCTCAACCCAAAGATTCTTATCCATGCAAAAAACGAATACAGAATACCAGTTGAAAAACTCTCCCTCTTCTTCTTATCTCTTAGTAAAACCCCATTGGTCCAAAGCTTTTTCACTTGCTCTGACAATTTCTTTAACTTTCGTTTTGAAAACTTAAATTAGGGATCTAACTTATGAGGAGTTTCTATTTCCTACTTTCTGTCCTTGTTCCTGCTCTTCTTTATAAATGTTTTGTTGACCACAAAGCATTCCGGGAGACTCCGTATTCCAGTCCTGTGGATGTCCCCTCCTTCCCCTCCTCCACCCAGCGGCCAGAGAGCAGTGATGCAGTACATGTCACCCTTAACAACTCCCTTTTGTCTTCTTAGCAAAATATCCAGGGTCTTTTCCAAGCTGTCCCACCCCCTTTTCCATCCTGATTCTTCCCTGCCCCCACACTCCCATGCTCCAGCCACATCCCTGCCCATCATCTGGGCTCCATGGGCCTCCCTTCCTGGAATGCCCTTCATCTGCTGGGTGTAGCTCACTCGGATTAGGAAACCTTCCCAGATTCCGGGCGGAGGTGGAAGACGGGAAAGATGGGAAGGCGGGAAAGATGTGCACTAGAATGGGTGGTGTGAGTTCAACGCCCACTCAGTAATTCTAACATTGGGAAGGTTTCTCAACTTCTCAGAGCTTCCGTTTCTCAGTTGAAATGTTGGCCTGGATAGCTTTAACATCTCCTTCAGATCCAATACTAGCCACGCTCCCCATCCCCTCACCATGAAAACTACATTGAATTGTGACTTTGTTTTAAAGAGCATAGAGTCTGGAGCTGGAGCCAAACAACCTGGGTTCAAATCCCAGCTCTCCCACTTACTAGCTGTAAGTAAGTTTGGTAATTGAACAAATTACCAAACCCCTCTGTGCCTTATTTTCTCACTATTTAATGGGAGATAGTAATAGTAGTTTTCATCGGATTGTTGTGAGAATGAAATTATATATAATTTATATATATATATTACATTATATATATAACACATATGAGTATATTGTGATTTACATTAAGTGTTCTATAATAGTTCTAATAGGCTCTTACTAATTATTACCATTAGTCTCCACTACCAAACTCAGCAATTTGAGGAACCGGGCCACATTCTCTTTCTCTTTAAATCCTCAATGCCCAGGACTTTGCCCAGCATATGTTAAAAACTCAGTATTTTTGCCTGACCTGTAGTGGTGCAGTGGATAGAGCATTGACCTTGAATGCTGAGGTTGCTATTTCAAAACCCCAGGCTTACCCAGTCATAAAGCAATCAATGAACAACTAAAGTGAAGCAACTATGAGTTGATGCTTCTCTCTCTCTCTCTCAAATCAATAAATAAAATCTTTAATAAAATAAAAACTCAATGTTTTTCCCAAAGAATGGAGAAAATGAGGTAAACTGCCACTGTATCATGCAAGTTAGGTTTCAAGAGCTTCACCCAACCTCTTTGAACTGTCTTCCTTTTCAGAAAAATCACTCCACCAAATCACGTCTGACTTTTCATTAATTTGGAAGACTTGAGGGTAGAGATAAGGGTACTGATGGGAGGAGCTGAGCTCGATTTAAGCTTGTACAGGACTGTCCCTAGTTCTGAGACCTTTATAGGAATAAACATTTGTGAATTTAAGAGACTGAAGAAGATGCACCCCTGAAGGGCCAGGGGTGGTTGAACAGTTAGCACAGCCAAGAGGGGGACACCAAGCAGTGCACCCCTCCTGGGGAGACCCTGGGAGACTGGCCCTCCCGGAAATGTACCAAAGTCAGGCTGCTCCTTCATACCAGGCCACTACCTGGACACAGAGGACACTGGGAGGGAGAGGTGGGGAGAAAAGAGTCCCCACAGCAGAAGAGGTGAAGCTCAAGCCACTGAGGACTGTAGAAGTGCGGGTCAGGACCGAAGAGAATGAGTGACAGGGCGGGGAATTGGTCAGAGAGGACCCAGAGAAGGCCTGGGAAGGGCACAGGTCTCAGGAAACTCCGGGGCTCAGGTGAGCATTCCAGACTGAGACCGGTACCTCTGTCCGTTATATCTGTTGCAGGTTATTTAATCAAGAGCTGCTGAGGTGATTGCAATTTCATCATTAATGTCCCAGTGCCTCGCAGTTCTGCATCTTAACCTCGTTGCTGGGGCTCTGGAGGTCCCTACCCACGCAGCCTCCCAGCCCAATGCCCCCTGCAGCCACTGAGGCGGAGCGTCTCACTTTGCTAGAATGCCATCCATTTATCAAAGGGTAGGATCAGCCTCCCTCCTCCCCATTCGGAAGACAGCCTCTCCCTTTCTAATTTCAACTCGACAACGGCTTCCTTCGGTTATTAACCTACTGGAGTATCCTCCAGGGTCTCCCTCTCACACCACGCTGCTTCCCTCATGTTTTCCCAGCATTCGCACCTGATTCTCTTTTTCTCTAGGGCTGTGCAACTGGAAACGTTTTCCATCTTCAGATCTTTATATGTGGATAAAAGAAATCCCTTTCCGCACTCCGATCGGATGAGGGATGGGCGTGCAAGGGCACTCATGGAGAGCGAGGGGACTGAGGGGATGCTCTCCAGGACACAGGGAAGACTGGGATGCCACTTGGATGACACATCTGGGAGGTGAGGAGGGAAGTGGCAAGAGCTTTGAACTAGGAGTCCAGAGACCTGGGGTCAGCACCTTATTCTGTCACTCCCTCAGCCTTTGACCTTAAAGAAAAGTCAACTTCTCTCTGGACCTCAGTTTCCCTGTCTGAAAAGAGAGGGATGGATGAGAAGCAGGGGTTCAAGGACTCAGGACACCCCAGGGGTCTGTGGGCCACCCAAGTAATTGCATCTCCTCATATAAGATCATGAGGAGCGGTAGGCAAACTGCAAGGTACAGCACGCGCCGTGGTGACCTCAACCAGGAACGCTGGGTTTACCCAGTCAAGGCACTTACAACAAGCGATCAATGAACACATGAACAACTAAAGTGAAGCAACTATGAGTTGCTACTTCTTGCACCCCATCCCTCTCTCCTCTTTCTCTGTAAAATCAATAAACAAAATCTCTTAAAAATAAATAAATAATGTTTTAAATTGGAAGGCACACGTCCAACTAACGGCATGCAAACCTTGAAAATCAAGATTTTTCTTTACCCACCAAAATAAGATCTGTTGGAGAAATTAAGGCCAAGACTCACCATTTTGTAGCCACTAGAAAGCCCTCCGAGGCCCGTTTTCATTGTAACGTTCTACCATATAACTGTCGGCAAACTGCGGCTCACGAGCCACATGCGGCTCTATGGCCCCTTGAGTGTGGCTCTTCCACAAAACACCACGTGCAGGCGCTGCCTTGATAAGGAATGTACCTACCTATATAGCTTAAGTTTAAAAAGTTTGGCTCTCAAAAGAAATTTCAATCGTTGTACTGTTGATATTTTACTCTGTTGACTAATGGGTTTGCCGACCACTGGCAACAGGTCCCATCTTAAAAGTAGATACAACGTGAATTCAGGAAACAGGTCTGCTGCCCACCCTACTCCCACCTCCTGAAGTCCAACTGATTCACTCTCTGCAATTTCTTGGGGGGAAAAGAAAGTGATCAGGTTAAAATATGTCCACAAATTATTTGACATTTTTCCCTTCAAAAGGCAAAAGCTAATTCTTCTCCCCTTGTGTGTAGATTGGGCTTAGTTACTTGCTTCCAACACATAGAACCTGTTGGGTGTGCCAGCACGTGACTTCTGAGACTGTAATAAAAGGGATTGTAACTTCCTCTTCCTTTTCTTCCTCCTCCTCCTCCTCCCCCTCCTCTTTCTTCTGTCTTTCTCCCTCTCTCATCACTATTTCTAGAGAAAGCTAGCTGCCGTGTCACCAGGATAAAACAGCAACCCTGTGGAGAGGCCCATGTGGTAGGAACTGAGTCCTCCTACCAACAGCCATGTGAGGGAACTGTCCTGGGAGAGGCTCATCCGACTCTGGGCAAGGCTGCAGACGACTGTAGCCCTAGCCAACAAACTGACTGCAACCTCATGAGAGACCTTCAGCCAGAATGAGCCAGCTGAGTCACCCAAATTCCTGATCCACACAAACTGTGGTAACTATGTGTTGTTTGAGACTGCTAGGTT
Organism: Rhynchonycteris naso; assembly: GCA_037038555.1. Lineage (NCBI taxonomy): Eukaryota > Metazoa > Chordata > Mammalia > Chiroptera > Emballonuridae > Rhynchonycteris > Rhynchonycteris naso. Next base: position 8,845,287 of record CM073000.1, read on the forward strand.
TGGGGGTAATTTGTAACACGGCAATAGATAATAAATACTTTCAGAAACAAAATTCCCGTTCCATAATGGAACCTAAGACATGAATTCACATACCTAGGGAAAGCAAAACACCGCAAGTGGGCACCAAAAATTAGGAGAAAAGGGAGAAAAGGCGTGCTACACAAGCTGAACACAAGCCCTGCTGGCTTTAGAACGTACTCTAAACTGGTGATTTTCGATCTTTTTCATCTTATGGCACACACAATCTAATTACTAAAATTCTGCGGCACACAAAAAAATATGTTTTTCGCCAATCTGACACACACACACACAAGAAAGGTATAATTTTAATTCATTCACACCTGACAGTTGTTGTTGTGTTGACTGTTGTCATTTTTAAAATTCAACAGTCTAAGGGGACAGAGGTTCCTGACCAATGGAGGTGTAGTAGACTGAGCGTCAGCCTGGAACGTTGAGGATCCTGGTACAAAACTCTGAGGTTGCTGGCTTGAGCGTGGGTTTGCCAGCTTGAGTGCAGGATCATCAAGATGATCCCAAGATCACTGGCTTAAAGCCCAAAGGTTACTGGCTTGAAACCCAAGGTCACTGGCTTAAAGCCCAAGGTCGCTGGTTTGAGCAAGGGGTCACTGGCTCAGCATAAGCCTCCTAGTCAAGGCACGTATGAGAAGCAGTCAATAAACAATAAAGTGGAGCAACTACAATTGATGCTTCTCGTCTCTCCTCCCCACCCCCTTCCTGTCTCTCTCTCTCTCTGAATAAACAGAAACAAAAAAAGAAAAGAGGTCATTGCCCCTGACTAAACAGTCATGTATTTTAGGTTTAAAAAATTCTTACATGCCCTAGCCAAGTAGCTTAGTTGGTTGGAGTGATGTCTGGATACACCAAGGTTGTGGGTTTGATCCCTGGTCAGGGCACATACAAGAATCAACCAATGAATGCATAAGTAAGTGAAACAACAAACCGATGTTTCTCTATATCTCTTCTCTCTCTCCCTTCCTCTCTCTCTCCAATCACTAAGTTAAATTATTTTAAAAAGAATTCTTGTGGCACATCAGTTGAAAATTGCTGCTCTAAACCAACACTGGAATTATCACAAGTAAATTATTAGAAACTAGGCAGTGAGCTGTATTGTAAGTCATCACCCAACTCCACCTAACTTAGACTGCCTACTAGACACACTTAACTCACATAGTGTACTGTCCCCTCAACCTAACATCCCATTCTCTGTCTAGCCTTTATGTTCTCAGTCTCCATGTCTCAGAGAATGGTACCAAACATGGGTCTAGGGGCTGAGGCAAATGGGGAGCCACCTCCAGCTTCAACTTCACAACAAGCTGTAGATTTCACCTGAAATATTTCACCATGTTAATGGCAGCAAAGAAAACAGGGAGATAGGGGGTTCTCTTAAGTTTTCAAGAATACTTCTATTTCTTCAAGGACGTGCATATCCATCTCCCCACGTGGTCAAATTATCTACTACTATGTAGCAAGCCACCCTAAAACTCAAAGGTATAAAACCACAATGATCATTTATTTTGTCCATGAGTCTATAGTTTACATGAGCCTCACAAGGACAGCTTCTCTTTGCTTCACAACATCCCAGGTCCCAGCTGGGAAGTTTCCTATGGCTGGAGGCTGGACAGCTGCAGGCTGGCCCACAGTGGTGTGCTGAAGCTGGCTGCTACCAGCCTGCAATAGCCATTTGTTAAATATTTAGAAATTTTTGCCTTCCAGTTATTATACCATTAGTAGCTTGACACTGGCCCTAGTGGGAACAGTTACACCCAGATCAACAGCCACTGTAAACCAGGGCACCTATTTTTTCAGAGAGCAGGTTTGCCAGCATACCACCTCTGTTAGCCAGGCATCCATCCCTCTCTCTTCCCACCACATGGCTAGCTTGGACTCCCTTACAGAATGAAAGTCGGGGGTAACTAGGCTTCTTACAGGGTGGTAGGCTTCCTCCAGAGGAACAGGTGTTCCAAAAGGTCTAATCAGAAGCTACACAGGCTTCTTATGACCTAGTTCAGTGATGGGCAATCTTTTGAGCTTGGTGTGTCAAAATTCGCCAAAACACAGAGCATAACTCGGGTGGTGTCTCACTTGGAGAAAAACAGCCTAACTGAAAGTCCCAGAACTAGACGCTCTGTGTCGGAGTTCTGTTGTTTTGACCTATAGACATCCGGCACAGAGTGTCTACACTACAGCAAATGTTTTATCCTCGGCTACTGCACCTGGCCGTGCAGGAGCGGAGGATGAAACATCCTTCTCGGCATGCGGCCCCACACTTCTCTGGTATGCGACCGCATGTGGCTGCGTGTCATCGAAAATGGCTACGCGTGTCAGTGCTGACACACGTGTCATAGGTTCGCCATCATGGCCTTAGCTAGAGGAGTCCTGGAACCGGCACTTCTCTCACGTTCTATTAACTATCACTACAACCAACCAGAATCAAGGAAAGAGATTGGACTCCACCCCTCAATGGAGGAACAGCACAGAGGATCTGGCCATCTTTGGTAAGGGAGAGACTATGGTGTAGGCTACTATACTAGACATCTGGAGAGTCAAGTCCAAGTCCTATTTCTACATGTGTTCCTTCAGCAAGTCCTTTAATTTTTTTGAATCTCCTTTTCCTTATGTGTTAAACAAAAAGGAAAAGAGAGAGAGAGAGAAGTGGTAATAACTTTTATCCTGCCTACTTCTCAATATTTTCATTAGGAGCAAGTAAGATCATTTTAAAGTACCTTTATGTAATTTAGTGCCATCGAGATTGAAGATCTTATTGCAGATGTTTTCATATATGTGCTTCAACTAGGGGACCACATAATTCATAGTTCAAACCAGGCCACTTTGCCGAGAGACAGGGAGTGCTATTAAAAATCATGTAACAGGTAGGATCAGGCTGACCCCAGCATGCTAGCATGCAATGGTCACCCAGCTATAATAAGTGCACCAGCTTTCAGGAAAGAAACTGAGTAATGTGAACTGGCCCAAGTTACCCAGTGGTGAGCATTTAGCGAGGAAGAAATAAAACAAAAAACATTCTGGGAAGAATTTAGCAAGTCAGAGATCTAGCTGACAATCTTTAATGGAATAAGGCAGACTATAAATAGATATCTAAAGTAAAAATGAAGTTTAAAAATCTCTTTTTCTTCTACTTCAAGTCCTTTCTCCATTCCCAGGGTCAAGTAGACAATCAGGTCTACTATTCAACCTCCAACTAGTGTTCTCACCTCTATCCAATCATTCCTCCACTGTGCTCCCCTCCCCCAGAGAATTCTATCAAGAACGCACATTTTTGGCCCAGTCCTGTTAGCTCAGTGAGTTAGAGCATTGTCCCAAAATGCCAACCAAGGTTGTAGGTTCAGTCACTGGTCAGGGCACACATGGGAAGCAACCAATGAATGCACAACTAAGTGGAACAACCAGTGAATCTCTCTCTCTCTCTCTCTCTCGCTCCTTCCTTTCTGTCTCTCTAAAATCAATCAGTCAATCCATAATAATAGAATGCACAATTTCTTGTATCATCCCCTGGCATAAACCCTTCGATGGCTCTTCCTCACCTACTATCAATTTGAAGCATGGAACAAGCTCACTGTGGTCTGGCCCTCCTCCCACCTCTCTATCCAGCGTCCTCTCTCGCCTCCTCTGACCTCACACTTTATTTACATTCTAGGAATTCCAAAGAACTTTTATCTCTTGGCATGCAGTGGTGAGGTTTATAGTGTGATACCTCTCTCTGCCATTTTCTTTAGCCTGGAATGTTCTTTTATGTCTCTTTGCCTCTGCAGCCATTCAGAGGTCATCTCTTCAAGGAGGCCTTTCTAGATGCCCAAGTCCAGGGACAATGCCCTCCCCAGTGGTCACTGCACATCCTGGATACACCTCTGGCCTTGAAATATTGAGATGGTTAAGGGCACAAACTTGGGTCCCAGACTACCTGGGGTCCAATCCCAAGGTAGTCTTAGGAAAATCATTCAATCAACCTGTGCCTCAGTTTTCCCATCTGTAAAATGGGTTTAATAGGACCTACCTCTGGAATTGTTATGAAGATTAACTGAGTTCATATAATACATGCCCCCCCAAAAAAGCACAGAGAGGTTGCCTGTTCAATCCCTGATGAGGGCACATTCAGAAACAGCTCAATGTTCCTGTCTCTCTGTCTCTTTCTCCCTTCCTCTCTCTCTCTCTCACACACACACACAAAAAGATAGATTGACCGGTAGATAACTCAATACAGTGCCCCACACATAGCAAATTCTCAATGAATAGCAGTCATCCTCTTCAGATGGGGCCTGCATCTGGCACCCAAAGGTGTAATTCACGGCCGAAACCCTGGAGGAGTCTATAAGTGTTTGTTGAAATGAACTGAGTTTAGGAGCTCTTGGAGGACTTTAGAGAGACTCAATGCTGTAGGACAGGAAAACTAGAAGTCAGAAGGCGGCAGAAAGACAAGAAGAAAGAAGAGGTGGAGGAAGCGGAGGAGGAGGAGGAAGACGAGGAGGAGGAGGAGGAGAAAAAGGCGGACACGGAAGGGGAAAAGAGAAAAGAAGGAGGAGAAGGAAACTAGTACATATACTAGAAGCTGGAGAGTGGACTAACGTAATAAGGTGACATTGGAACTTCATGCTCAGCAGGGAATGGGGTGACTGCCAGGAGGAAAATGGCCCACCCTGTGCACAAAGCCCCAGGAAAGCCAGCTCCAGCCTCCCTGACTCTGCCTCCATGCCTTCCCCAGCCCTGTCCCTCGGTGGCGGCCCCTCTCTGCGACAGGGCAGCCTCAGGTGCCCAGCCTCTAGAGCCACACACAAGCCTAACCACTTAAGGCGATAGACGGAAGTCATAGAGCACCTTGCGTTTGTTTTCTCCAAGTCAGGGCGTTGGATGTTTTCCCTCCAATTTCAACTTTTCCTTTCCCTGGCCTCACATTTCTAAATACACCCAAATGAAGATTTTATGAGCAAAACAAGTTACGCATAAAACATTTTTACATTCCTAAACTGACACAATGATTTAAATCTGGAAAGTGTACTTAAAGTCAAAGTATTACATATGCTTCGAAATTTCCTTCTACTGAAAGAAAAGAAAGAAAGAGAGAGAGAGAGAGAGAGAGAGAGAGAGGAAGAAAGGAACGAAGGAAGGAAGGAAGAAAAGAAACAGAGAGGAAGGAAGGAAGGGAGGGAGGAAGGAAGGAAGGAAAAGGAAAGAAAGAAAGAAAGAAAGAAAGGAAGGAAGGAAGGAAGGAAGGAAGGAAGGAAGGAAGGAAGGAAGAAAGAGACAGAGAGAGAAAGGAAGGAAGGAAGAAAAGAACGAGAGAGGAAAGAAAAAAGGAAGGAAGGGAAAGAGAAAGAAAATTGATTTTGAACAGCTCTAGAATTCTCAGACATTTTCTGGCTCTGGACTCAAGTGGCAGGCTGTGTCCATGAGACAGCCTGTCCCACCAAGAGCACCCAGGAGCTGAGAAGGTCAAGGTCACCTTGTCCTGTGCATCCAGACATCAACGGGCCCCATCCCCAAGCCCTTACTCCACCCTGTGCTGACCTCCATGAGCAGAAGAGGGCTTAAGCAGCTGGAGGCTTCCCTGCCAAGTCAGCTCCCAGGGGCTAAACATCTGGGCAGCTCAGGCTCGTCCAGCTCTTCTCCAATGTAGTGACACGAATGCCCCTTGCTATCTCCAGGCCTCTTGGCAAAAACCTAACTGCTTTATGGGGAAATGACACCCAGCAAAATGCTTCAGGGAAGAACAGAAGAGAAACCAGCCGCTCCACCAGAGTCCTATCCTAATAGCTCTTGAATCCAGGGCTGGAGCCAAAATGAGAGGGTGACAATGGACTTGATCTCAAAACAGATAACAGGAGATGGTCCATCTATACCAGCAGGAGTTCAGACTCAAAGTTCCTGATGGTCAGTCAGTTGGTTGGTGAAATGGGGACCAATAGAATTGCTTCTTCCTGGGTTTGAATCCTGGTTCTTCTACTTACTGGCTGCGGCCTTAGATAGATTCCCTACCCTCTCTAAGCCTCAGCACCCTCATCTATAAAATGGGGATAATAATAATAATTCCCGCACAGTGGTTTTATGATGAGGATTAAATATAAAAGGGCTCAATATAGAGCTCGACATAAAATAAGTGCTCAGTAAATATTACAACCATTATTGTTATTTCCAAGGTTTGTGATCCCTCCAAATAATCAGGAGGAGACCGATCCCTAAGCCAGCACCTGCCTTTCCACCCCACGACCTGACCTGTCTCCATCATGGAGTCAGGCATATCCACAACTGCCCAGTTCCCTCCATCTAATGGACGCCTCAAGAAACTCCTGTACACCTTCCGGCTGACCACCCCAGCCCCATCCAGGCCCCCGAGTCTCACCAGTGACCCCTATCCACCCTGTCTCCTTGCGCCGACCCCATCCCAGCTCAGAAAGTGAGAATTCTGGCCAGGACCCCAGACACATATCCGCAGCCCCCCAACTCCGAGAAAGGGGGCTCCAAGGAGGCAGAGCTGTAATGAGATGGAAGATTTGCGCTAATCCTGAGCCAAATGAGGGTCTAATTCGCGCTGTAAAAATCTGTCAGCTGCTAGTTAACAGTTCCTCTGCCCCTGAGCTTGGGGGAAGGGAAGGCCTTTGCTTGCAGGAGCGTTCGGGCCGGTACCTAGGGTGTTGTTTTTCTCCCTTTTCCTTGTTTTTTCGTTTTTTTGGAATGTGAATATAAACTTTATGGAGGGGCCTGGTCTCTGTTCACACTGGGTGCTAATAGTCCGCAGCTGAAAGCGGAGGTGCGGAGGGAAGCAGAGGTGGAGCGCCCAGAAGGCTTGCGGCGGAGCCGGGAGGGGCTGCGAGGGGCCAGTGCGGGGGCCCAGGAGGCGTGGAAGGATATTTAATATTGCATTTGCTTTTTTTTTTTTTAATGTGGAAACTTTTAGACACAAACCGGCCCCTGTGTTTAAGTCATTAAAACATCTTTAAGCATTTTCTGGTTTGAGTTTGCTCTGCAGCCGTCCTGGTTCCTGGAATGTATTTTATTTTTCTTTTAAGTCGGTGAAAGCAGGAGAAGGGGGAGGTGGCAGGGGGGAAAGTGCATTTCCAACAGATTTTTCTTTTTCTTGTTCCTGGGGTGGGGAAGAGGGCGGAGAAGGAGAGAACAGGCCTCCCTGTGTCTAATCCTTAATCCCCAGGAAGCCCGCTCAGCCTTTTATGGCCCCTGCACTTGCTGACACCATCTACAGATACACATTCCAGGTCCGTGTCAGGGTTGTCGCCTGCCGGCCCGCCCACCCGGAGGACCTGCTACCCGGGAGACCGGGGAATCCATACACGCTAGGTTTAAGGACTCCTGGCCATGGGAGCACACTGGGCATGGTGCAAGTGGCCAAGCACATCACGATGCCGCATGTTAGGTAGGATGCTGCGCAGGCTGGCTGGGGCTGAGTTGTCGTGTGGTCTGCAAAGGGACCCAGCTTCCTCTCCGCCCTGGCGCAAGGCGGAATCTCACCCGCTGCCACTTGGCATCCAGGCCCTGCGCCTGCTGCCTTGGCTGGCGCCACACGTGGCAGGGATGGTGACTAAGGCTGCTATATGCAGCTGGGGACAGAAAGCGCACGTGGCAGCGGGGCCTGGAGGGGACGCCCACAATGCTCCCCAATGGCTCCCTTGACTTCAGGGCGAAGCCCTATGGTTCTAGCACCGATGACCCTGGCGTCTTAAAGGAGGACGCCCAGAACCCGATTCCTGGGCCGCGGGACCTGACCCAGGACTCATAAGAGCCACCACCAAAAGACTGGCTTCTTTCAGGACGAGAAGCACAGCTGGGGCTTAATGGGGATCCCCAGCCATGTCTCCATGGAGTAGGGCAGTGACCTTGGCACTACCTCATCCTCAGGACTAGGCCAGAGGATTGGCAGCCCAAGGATGGTGCCCATAGACTGCTGAGCTGGAATCCCGGCGGTGGGCGTTCAGAGCGGCTGGATCCAGAGCCCCAGCCCTCTCTCGCTCTTCTGGGAACCCCGCCCCTGCTGAATCTCTGCTTTTCCATTTGGACAATGGGTGGGAGGAATGGTCAGTGTTCCAAAAGGGCTTCTTTGTTTCACAAGATTGGAAAATAGCACGCAGGTGCATCTAAGAAATGCAAACTGGGCTGGCAGTCCTGAAAGAGTGTGTGTGCACGCGCGCGTGTGCGTACGTGTGTGTGTGTGTGTGTGTGTGAGAGAGAGAGAGAGAGAGAGAGAGAGAGAGAAAGGGACTTTAGGGAAAGACTTCATCTGGAAAGGTGCTCTTGTAAGGTGACCCGCCTCCTCCCCAGTGACCAAGAGGCTGCTGGGGCAGATGGCCCGTCGGCCTGCTCCCAAAGGCTCTGTCCCACTGTGGTCCTTGACTTTCAAACAGGCCAGTCTTGAAATCTAGCCTCGAACTGGATTCATTTCTCTTTTGCCCGCCGCAGTCTTTCCGGGTGCTTCCGCGAGCGAAAGTGAGATCGTGCAAGCGCAGGGCACAGAAGGAGGACCCTGAGAGCCCTCTGGGCATACGTGTGGGTTCCCTGTGGGGGACTGGCGTGGGGGACCTGCATGCAGACCCGCTGCGCACCCTTGGCCCCCTGGGGAAGGTGGTGCCAGCCTCCCTGAGGACGCAGTTCTAGCCTGTGAGCAGGCGGGCCCTGGCAGTAATTTGGCTCTAAAAATTGGTGCCACGGAACAGCTGAGAGCTGGCAAGGCCGGTGCCCTCGCAGGTCAGCATCTGTCAGTCCACATTAAGATATGCAAAACCGAGGCGTCAGCGCAGCCTCCGCTGCCTCTCTGCCTGGTGCTGCGTAATTGGTGTCAACTATTTGATTGTGATAATTGCTACTGTCTGGGGAAGTGGCTTCCAGGCCTGATGGGACAGAGCTGGGTCTGCAGGCAGCTGGGCCCGCATCTCGCCCCTGAACGCCTTTCCCACATTTCCCGATCCTCTACCCCCCTTCTTCTGCCTATTGCTCCCAGAGACCTGCAGGCATGGGACTCCAAAGGGACTCCCTGCGCCCCCTCCCTTTCCTTGAGAGGATGGTTGGAATTGGGAGGAGCAAGCTCTGCCCCCCTCACCTCACCAACACAACCTACTTCCCACGGAGGAAATAGGAGCAGGCCGGCTTAGGCCTGCATGATTCACCCACCCTAAGCCTCACATTCCCCACCCGGTTATAGATACAGCAGCAATTAGCTTTGCGCCATTATCTTGGCTGACCCTCACCAAAGCCTGTGAAGGCAGAATTATTGCATCCACTTTAGAGATGGGACTCAGTCAGGGGTGTTAGGTCCCATAGCCTCTGCCTTGTCTCTGGTAAGAGGCAGAGCTAGCTAGATGCTGGAACTTGGTTCCCCAAAGCCCTACCCAGCTCTCGCATCCCACAGAGGCTGCGCAACCCAGTACGTGCGGGGTTTGCATCCCATTCACTAGGCAGCCGAATGTGGGTGTTTGGGGCCATGGGGACAGGACCATTTGGGGGAGCCATGCTAGCCTTCCCATCCCCACCTTTCTGTAAGGTCTTAGAGAAGGAAAGGGGTTGTCCAGAGCGTCTCCTGGACAACTGGGCTTCCAGAGCAGGATCTCTCACAGGCGGGCTGGACAGGTCTTTGTTGCAGACTCTTTATAGGGTTCAGCAGCATCCCTGGCCTCTACTCACCAGACAGATGCCGGTATCACAAACACACCCCTCTTCCCAGTTATGACAGCCAAAAATGCCTCCAGAAACTGCCGAATGTCTCTAGGGATGAGGAAGACAAACTGTCCTGGTTAGAACCACTGGCTCCCATTGGGACTTCATGGTGTCAGGACCCAAGTGTCTGGCAAGTGAGCCCAGTTCAATTAATTAAAGGAAATTTTCCAGGCCCTGGCCAGTTGGCTCAGCAGATAGATAGAGCATTGGCTTGGCATGTGGACATCCCGGGTTCGATCCTCGGTCAGGACATATATGAGAAGCGACCATCTGCTTCTTCCTCCTCTTCCTCTCTCATAGTCAGTGGCTCAGTTGGTCTGAGTGTCAACCTCAGGCACTGAGGATTGCTCCGTTGATTTGATCATCAGCCCCAGACGGGCTTTGCTGGGTGGATCCCGGTCAGGGTTCATGCAGGAGTCTGTCTCTCTACCTCCCCTCCTCTCACTTAAAAAGAAAAAAAAAATTTAAAGAAAAATTTTTATATTACTTGACATTAAATGAGAAAGACACCAGGCCAGGTTTGTAGGGGGTTCAGAGATGACTAAGAACCTTCCTGCTCTCAAAGCTTAGCTTGGTAGTGTTTGCAACCAGACTTCCTGAGTGTGAATCTCAGATGCATTTTCTAACCAAGTGAATATCAGTGGTTAGGTCTCCCCATCTGTCAGAGGCAATAGTAGTAACTACTCCGTAGGCTTATGATGAGAATCAAATGAACTAGTGTTCAAAAGTGTTTAAAACATGCCTGGCATATAGTGAGCACTAATAAGTGTTTGATAAGTAAAATAAATAGAAATAAAGCCCTTACTGTCTGTGTAGGGATGGGGGATGGGGAAGGGATTCTTTGTTGTCTGCAAATGGGTACAGCATGGAGAAGAATCTGGAAAGGTTTAACCAGAGGCGGAACTCTGGCCAGAGACAGGTGGCATAGAGGAAGTCAGGAGGATAGGTCTTCAGAGAGAAGAAAGATTCAGGCCCGGTGTCCTCGTGCATTAGGAACTCTGCCCTGATAACTCACCAAGATAAAGCCAGTTTTACCTGTATAAAGGAACAAGAGCAGGGAAAGCATGCTCGTAAGGGCAGCCTGCTTTAAAACCTAAACGAAGACCCCCCCCCTCCCCTTCTCTAGGAAGTGCTCTCTGACCCTTTGGTCATTTTCAAGTGACCCCTATCTTCCAAATGTCTGCAACGTTGTTGCCTTTTCTACTCTCTGGGTGTGAAACCTAACAAGGCCTTGCGTTGTTGTTCTTCTCAGCCCCTGCTTTGTGCTGGGGGTATGAAGCACTTTAGATTTATTATTACATTTCAGAATGGTTACACCCTTTATTGTTACTATTTAGCACATCTATTACGCACCAAATTATATGATAATCACTATTGCGCCATTTTGTTTAATCCTCACTAATTCTGTATGTCCATCCAGTAGAGGTTAAGAACATGGTCTTGCCCTGGCCATGAGTTCACCTGGTTGGAGCATCGTCCCAAAGTGCAGCAGTTGCTGGTTCGGTCCCCAGTCAGGGCACATATGGGAACAGATCTATGTCCCGGTCTCTCTCTCTCTCCCTCTCTCCCTTCCTTTCCTTTCTCTAAAAGTTAATAAATTAAAATATATTTTTTAAAAAAAGAACACGGGCGGGCCTGACCTGTGGTGGCGCAGTGGATAAAGCGTCGACCTGGAAACACTGAGGTCGCCAGTTCAAAACCCTGCACTGGTCTGGTCAAGGCACATATGGGAGTTGATGCTTCCAGCTCCTCCCCCCTTTCTCTCTCTCTCTCTCTCTCTCTCTCTCTCTCTCTCTCACTCTGTGTCTCCTCTCTAAAATGAATAAAATAAAAAAATTAATTAAAAAAAATAAAAAAAGAACACGGGCTTTGGATTTCGAATCCAGCTTTGTTTGTATGCCACCTCTCTAAGCCTCCATTTCCTCATCTATTAAACGGACTTAATAAAACCGAGATAGTTGTGAGCATCAAATGCGCTAATGGACGGTGAAGTCTAAACACACAAATGCGGACATTCGGAGGATAGGGGGTCACCTGAAGCCTAGACAATGGTATAGGTACTTGTTAGAAATGTGTTAGTTTCTTTACCCTGCTCACCAACAATGCTGGCTGCTGCTGATTAAACCTTATTGCTGTCTGCACTTGTTTTCCTTACTTGCCTGGGTTGGGAGGGCATGGACCAAAGGTTTCCGGAATATGGCGCTGTGAATGTGCAAACCCCAGTGAAGCACCAGAGGAGGGAGGGGGCCATGGGAGCAGCTGTGTTGGGTGCAGGCAACAAAAGGGTTTATTGTCTGTAGAGAACTTTAAAACAATAATAAAATTGTAAGTTGATCTGCTTTCTTCTTATCACCATGCACCAGAAATTCTGTGTCAAAGATAAAAAATACTCCTGCTGGGGGAAAAACCTGTGGTGCTGTGTTCTAAGCAAATACTGTGGTTACTGTTGAGTTTCAATAATATACACATGAGTCTCAAATGAGTGCATCTCTGTAGCGTATCCTTTTGTCAAGATCCTGCGATACCATACGTGGTAGTTCATGTGAAGAATTCTCGTGTCTCTCGTCAGCCAGAAACACAGAACGGCTACACTTCATTTCGAGAGTAAGTTTGTAACAACTCAGAGTTATGAGAGCTGGCTTCAGTCACAGTTTGTGTCAGCTTTTGTAGGTCTACGTACACATCCTTGCGTTAAACAGCAGATTCAAAAATAACCAAGGAGCCACAGTGATTGCGAAGACAGAAGTAACAGACTCAACCATCTTCAATACTGTGATTTGCTATGCAAATCACCCTCTGAGACGTGCAGAGCCCGCTTTGGGGGGAGATTTTCTTCATGAGTTTCCTTTCCCTTCCCCTCCAAAAAAGAAACGCATTTAAGTATTAATTAATTACTGTTTTCTGTACTTTAATTTTCCTTGTATTTATTATTTACTACTATGATTATACAAGGTTAAAGAACATTTTAACTGTCTGATTATCTTTTTTTGGCCATTATGAATATTTATTTGTTATTTATTGTTTATTATTAAGGCAATCATTTTATCATACGGAGGCATGTTTAATGGTTTTCTCAAAGTGTCTAATAATTAGGCACCCTACAGGGCTACCTCAGACCAGATCCTCGTGGTCGCCCGCCAGGCTCTGGTACCTTCCTCTCCTTGGGGGCAAACCGATAGCCCAGTGGGCAGCAAGGACCTGCCCCCCCCCAGCCCCCTTCCTTGCTAGGTCCTTCTCATGGTAGCCCCACATCACCCCCATCTCCTCTAGCCTGCCCTCTAAGTCCAGTCTCAGCTGTGACGGGGTAAGGGGGTTCTCAGAGGAGCTGATGTGTGTGTGACCTCAGGGCAGACACCCTTCAGCCTACAACGCAGCCTGCCTCTCCGTCCATCTTGTTCCCCCAGTATGAGCTGAGAACAGGGCCAGTGGGTGATGGAATTCTCTAGAAGGAGTCTGAGGGACCTGCAGCCCAGAAGCCCTGACCTTTCCCTGGCATCAAGCCAGGCCTCAGAGCTGTTGGCCCACAAGGTGAGGCTGCCCCTCATCTTCAGGAAAAGGAAAGTCTAGGGTCTTTCCCAGGCCGAGACTCTCCGCACGTGTGAGTTCCACGTGCAGGAAACCCCTCCCCCCCACACACACGGGTCTGCTGCTGCTGAGACTTGGCTGCTCCCATTTCAACCAGCACTAGACCCATTAATAGCATCCATTTTATTTGCACCAGCCCTGGCTCCCTCCCCACTCCCCAGGGGCGCTTGATCCCGAATGCCAGGCCCTGCTTCCTTTTCTCCTGGAACACGTGGACTCCCTCCCTTGGCGCCCGGGGAGTTGGCAGGATAATAACCTGTGAGAGGAAAACTCTCTATCTCCCTGCCTTCTAATCTGCAGCGCTCACCAAATTAGAAAAGGCATCAGAAGCCCATCGGGCCAGGGATGTCATACCATTAACCCCGGGCCGCCTCCTGCCGCTGTAGGCAACTGGAAAGGATGTCTCAGGCACCCAACCCTCCCCAGCCCCTTGCCTGTAAGCAGGAGCGGAATCCACCCCCACCTACATCTCCCCAGCCTCCATCCCCACATCCATCAGTGGCCATGGATCCCCCATCCATCCTCCTCATCACCTCCTCTACCTCCCCTCCTCGCTCTCATTCTCTTCATCTGCACCCCCGCCCCTGTCAGTGGGCATGGATTCCTAGAATCGCCAGAAGGACCCTTGGACCCCAATCCAGGCCCTCATTCCAGAGGAATGTCTCAGAAGACAGACCCAGGGAAGGGACACTTATCATCCTGTTCCTCCTTTAGAACCGAACCCGGCTGGCTCTTCACGCGTCCACTCAGCAAAGATTGACAGCTACTCTGTGCTAGACCCCATTCTAGGCCCTGGGGATACCACAGTGAGCAAAACAGACAAAGTATCCCCCTGCCCCGAGGAGCTCATTAAGTGACTTCTTCCAGGAAACTGCCCCTCATCCCTGAGGCTGGGTGAGGTGTCCCCCACAGGGACAGGTTTACTTGTCTGCCTGCCCACGCGCCAAGCAGGGACCACATCTTATTCAACTCTGTATCACTAGCACCTGGTTTGGCTCGGAGCCTAGCACACTTAGACGTCCAATAACACCTGAACTAAGTAGTCATGACTCACTCTCACGTGGCAGTTACCACGCACTAGGCACTAAGTGCTAAGGGACTATCATTATTCTTATTTTAGAAAAGAAAACTGAGTCCCAGAGAGGTTAAGTGACTCATCCAAGGTATCCAGCCAGCATGAGACTCAAACCCAGGCAGCCTAGCCCCCGGGCCCATGCCCCTCACACTTTGCAGGGAAGAAGGAAGGAACGGCACTGGTGATAGAGACACCAAGCTTCTCTGGGCACCTGTTCCCATGCAGCCGGGTCAGAAGTTCTTCCCTATACCTGACACGAATCTCTGCAATGGCAAATGCCACCCTGTGCTTGTTTTGTGACCTCTGAGAACATGGAGTGTGTACCCGGCTCCTGACCTTCATAATGTCGCCTCACTAAGCACAGGAAGCGTGTGGGAACTGAGATGCGGTCCCCAGTGGTTCCCACTTTCCTGCCTAAGAGTCCTGTTATTCCCAAACCCTACCCACACCGCCCCCTGCAGAAAGGCGGCCTGTGTCTACAGCACCAGCTGGGCAGGAAAGGGTCTAAGCTGCCCTGTGTACTACCCAGTGTGGCACAGCCTTGTCTGCTCTAATGTTCCAGGGCTGGGTCCATAGTGCACGCTAAGTAAACATCAGTTGGTTGGCTGGTTGATCGGGTGGTGAGTGCACAGGCCGGGCTGAATTCTAGTTCCAGCCCTGCTATCATGCAATAGAGACCTGGGCCAGGGCACCCCTCCCTGAACCTCAGTCTCCTCACAGACAAACGCTGAGGGGTTGGACAAGTTGGCCTCTGGCTTTCTTTCCTCTATCAAATCCCAGGGTTGACTGTAAACATCAGTTGCCTCTACAGGTCAGTGTCCGTCAGAACCTCTGTCCACGACCTCCGGGCAGGATCTTCTTTGGAATCCGGAGGGGGGGGGGCGAAGAGCAGGGGTAACACGGCACCCCCGCTGCATGCTGGGCCCCACCGTGGGGACCCTACCTCTGTTCTCGGATTCCGTGCTCACAGCCTCCTTGACGTGAGTGTGCTCATGCCCGTTTTACAGATGAGGAAACTGAAGCCCCCTTCAAGGTCACACAGCATATGAGCGGCTGAGCCAGGAGTGGGGCAGGTCCGTCTGGCCCCAAGCATCAGCCACATCCAGGGCCCAGAGCTGCACCCGCCAGCTGCTGGTCTGCGTCTGCCTGGACTGTGTCCCGCCCCTCCACTCTGTGCCCCACACCCAGGGGTGCACGTGGAGGTGGGGAGGGCTTGCGTGAGGCTCCTGTGCTCACACTGTATCTGGAGAGCCACAGCCAAAAGAGAGAGAGAGAGAGAACTCAAGTGACTGGAGAGAGACGGAAAACCCAAGGGGTGGGGGTGGTGAAGCACAGAGGGAGGAAGTTAATATGCAGCGAACCAGGGATGACAATAATAACAACAACAATAACAAGGATAGCAGAAACCTTGCCTACTATGTTTTTTTTCTCCCCAAGCCAAATGTGAGCTGGAGTGGGGCTGAGGGGATTAATCTCTTAAAAAATAAGTGCGGTGTGAGGAGACAGGCAGTGATTAAGGTTTTAACTGATCAGTCTGCATCTGACAGTGAACCAGCTATTATCTTAACGGAATCAAACGAACATTCAAAGCCGTGCTCAGCCCCAAACATGAAAGGAGATGTCATCTGCTGGCAGCTGGGAAGCCGCAGGGGGAGCCCAAGGGGAGAGGAATGGAGGGAGCGGGGAAGGGAGAGAAAGGAGAGTGTCACAGGGAGGGAGAAGGGGGGACAGGGAAAAGAGGAGCCGGCCGCCCCACTTCCTGGTCCCCTGCACAGCACGTGGTAGCACCAGACCAGGATCCTGAAACGCAGGTGCGGTTGATGGTGTCACTGCCCTGCTCCCAAGCCCCCAGTGCTCCCCGAGCCCTGAGAGATAACACTGATGGAACCTGATTTAGGCAGGGGCCGAGGGTGGGGGTCCGGACATGGGTCCCGCTTTTTCTCTCACAGAATGGTAGCTCACATGCTCAGTAAATTCTTCTTAAACAAATGAAACAAAAGGGATAAGGAAAAAAGAAGTAAGACAAAAAGAGAGAATGCCTCTGGCGGGCATCTCGGTTTGTTTTCTCATAGACATTGTTAGGATCTTCTTCCTGTGCGAGGATGGAACAGAGGTCAGAGAGGTGACGCCACTTGAGGCAGATTCCAGAGCTTGAAAGGGACAGTGATGGGGTTTGAACCCAGGCCCCTCTGGCTCCACTTTCTCTGCATTGTCACCAGAAAGCGGGACAGAAGACAGCAGGGACAGAACCAGGAAGCACAGGGCTAGCAGAACACGGGCCCCGTTCTCGCACCCTGTGCCTCATACGAAGCAGAAGATGTTCCCTTCCTGTCCCACCCTCTCAGAGCAGGTGCACGGCCAGGGTTCCAGAGCTGGCCAGTCCGGGGCCCCTGGGTCTGGACCACCCCCTGGAGGATCGTTTATGTGCACTATGTGTTTGTTAGGGAATGGCAGAGGGAAGGCAAGTTTGGGCTGCAGCACGAGGGAGAGAGTTAGCTAGTCTGTCACTGCCCCCTCCCCTCGGGTCCCGGTCAGGTTCTGAGCTGAGGACAGGCCTTGGCCAAGGAGGGGGCGTCAGGCACCCTGTCATCAGGCCCCCTCCTCACTGACCTCCTGAAGGAGCGGCTGCATGTGAGTGGCCCAGCTTGGGGAGAGAGACAGAAAAGGCAACAGCGGGAAGTGTTTAGAGGAGAAAAAAAGAGTCAATGTCTGAAAAATCAGAAATACCGACATGCAGGGCCCAGTTGGTGGAACAATTTGCTTACATGGACGTGGTCCTCTAACCCCATGTCCCCTCTTCCCTCCCGGACTCACTCACTTGAGGAGACGTCTGCTTCTCAGAGAAAATAGACAGATGGCCCTCCCTCTGGTCCTCCCTCTTCCCTCTGTCACACACAGTCTTCTGTGACACACACAAGCAGCAAACACACTCTCTCACACGCAATCTCCCTCACATACAAACAACAGATACACAATCTGACACACGCGCAATCTCCCTCTCATACACACACTATTGCTCACATGCAAACGCATGTGCGCGCACACACACACGCGCGCGCACACACGCAAACACGCGCACACACGCACGCGCGCGCACGCACACTCGCACGCACACGCTCACACACGCACACGCACACACACGCGCACACACGCACACACACACGCACTCACACACACATGCGCGCACGCACACACACGCGCGCACACACACACGCAAACACACACACACACACACACGCGCGCGCGCACACACACAGCACTGGGTTTCTGCTCAGCCTGCCACTCTGGGCATGCAGGCCAGGTCTGGGCCACAGCCCCTCTCCCCAGAATTGCTGCTTTTAGTCCAGGTCCACGTGGTGAGACCAGGTGGGGTCCAGTCTGTCCTCTGGGGAGAGCTGGCCCTATGCTTCCCCACCCCGGATCAGCCTTCAAGCCTGGCCCTGAAGGGGAAAAGCCAGAGCAGAAGCCTGTGGCCAGACACAGGAGGTGGAGTGACAGGAGGCCGCCCAGACTTGCAGTGATTCCTTCCGCAGATCGCCAGTCCCTGTCCTGCCCCTCATCCTCCACGCAGGCTCGGGACAGGCCCACGTCAGGTCTGAACTGTGGCAGTTCTCGCCTAAGCCCTCCCTCTGCCTTTACTCCCCCTGCACACCACTGCCAGGGCCTCTGTCAGAGACACGGCCCAGATGGCGTCCCTCCCTTCTTAGAGACCTTTAGGGGTCAAGTCCACATTATTCTAACTGGACGTGGGGTCTCCTGCAGCCTCCCCGTCCCCCATCACTCCTCTCTGCCTCTCCGCCTGTGCTAAGTCTCTCTCTCTGTCCCTGAGCATGACACGTACCCGCACCTTCCTGCCTTACACGTGCAGTCACCGTTTCCGTCCACCTGGAGACCTCTGTCCCTCTTCTCCACCTGGCCAGTCTTGTCTCTTTTGGGATGGCGAGGTTGACTCAACTTGATCAGGACTTAACCACGTCCAACACTGTGGCCCTTTGGGGTAAATTAGGTCATTTTCTCTTCCCTTGAGCCTTAGGAGTTAGACACCCTGTTACAGAAAAGACACTGAGGCAGGAAGGCTGAGCACGGGGCCAGGTCACAAAGACACATCCCTGAGGTAGCAGAGCACAGATCTGACAGCAGGCTCACAGCCTTCACTTGCCACCCAGCCTCCACGTCCAATCTCTTTGTCCTCCGTCTCCCTCAGGTGTGTTCCCCGTACCTCTCAGGGGCTCCTTAATTACACAATGCCTCGAATTAGCACTCTGATCTCTGCGTGTGTTAATTTTATCTCATGAACTAGATTATTTATTATCAGGAGTATAAACTGTTTTTTCCATTACTCTTGTACCCCCCCACCCCACCCCACCAAGTTACCTAGCACAGTGTTAGCCATATGGGTTAGAAATAAAAATAGTGCCAGCTCACATGGAGTGAGTGCTTACCATGAGCCGGGCACTGTCCTAAGGACTTTCCATGGATCGATGTAGTTACTCTTCACAGAGGACACAGATGGAAAACGAGAAAGGCTCAGTAATGTTCTTGTTCAGGGTCACACACACTGGTAGGTTAAAGATGACTGCAGATTCTGGTGTTTGTTTCTCTTCCCCTTGAATTTAAACAACAGGATGCAACAGAAGGGAAGTTTAAGTCTTAAGAAGGTTTGGGGCTCTCACCTTCGTGCCTCGGGGAGCTCTGAGCTATTGCATATAGGAAGTCTGGTTGTCCAGCTAGGGCAGTGGTCAGCAAACCGCGGCTCACGAGCCACACGCGGCTCTATGGCCCCTTGAGTGTTT
Organism: Rhynchonycteris naso; assembly: GCA_037038555.1. Taxonomy (NCBI): domain Eukaryota; kingdom Metazoa; phylum Chordata; class Mammalia; order Chiroptera; family Emballonuridae; genus Rhynchonycteris; species Rhynchonycteris naso. Next base: position 8,864,433 of record CM073000.1, read on the forward strand.
AGCAAAGGCCAGCTTAGGAGAACCCTAATTAAGTTAATAACAATGTACCTACCTATATAGGTTAAGTTTAAAAACCTTGGCTCTCAAAAGAAATTGCAATCGTTGTACTGTTGATATTTGGCTCTGTTGACTAATGAGCTTGCTGACCACTGAGCTAGAGAGAGCGTACGGAGAGGGGACGTCCCGAGGCCCATGGAGCACACGAGGGCCGGCCATCTCAGCGTCTAGATCAGTCCTCTGGGTGACTGCAGCCCCAGCCACAATCGACTGCAACTCTGAGACCAGCAAAAGAACCGCCAGGCTGAGCCCGGCCGGCCTACACGCTAGGACAGACAGTACAGTGGTTGTTTTGAGCCACTATGCTTTGGGGTGGTTTATAGCAACAGGTTGGTGCTGTTGTTATGCACATTTTTTAGAGAAAGAAATAGATAAAGAGCCATTAAGTTTACACAATTTACTTATCCAAGGTTCGTGGAGCATGACAGCTAAAGGGAGGGCCCAGGTCTGTGCGGCTCAGCGCTTGGGGAGAATGAGTTACAGCAAGCGTAAATAGCCAGAGACTGAGGGTAACAGGTTTTCTCGGACTGGGTGTGCGAACACAGCCTCCAATCGGCTATAATCTGAGAGTCCAGGGCAGAGGGTCATCAGGGGTGGGGGGCAAAGGCAGGACTCTGGGCATCACCCTCAACCTCCCACCCCCCTTCATACACACACTCATTGATCTGTGCATTGTTCTGATTTCTCTATACAACTTCCACAGAAGCTTTTCTTTGAAAAATGCATTCTGGTTTAAAAACCACTGGAGCAGCTCATCTCGAAGGCCCTTTCTAGCCCTGACATTCCAGGATTCCGTGGATGAAGGACGGGAGCGGAAGGATGGGTGGACGGTCAGACTGCGTGGTTCCGTCCGTGGATGAGTGATGTGCAGGTACACCGAGAAGGAGGGAGTCCCCAAAGCACTGAGCTACTTGGAACCCGGGGCAGTTCTGGGACTTGGCAAGACAGGCAGGGAGGGTGCTGGAGACATCTGCGGGGGGCGGAGGGAAGGCCTGGATGGGCTTGAGCTGGGGCGGTAGCCCGGGTGCCCGGGGACACAGGATGACATCCAGGGTAGACGCATGTACTCCCACTCAAGCTCTTTACTGCGTGGTGACCTTGGACACTGCTTTTAGCCGCTCTGAGCCTCGACTTCCTCATCCATAAAGCAGAAATTATGCTGTACCCATCGTATAGGGCCGACGTGGGCCCAAGGGAGGTTAGTGTCCATCAGTGCTGGGCACGTGGTCGCTGTGGCTTCCTTGCAGGAGACTCAGAGTGACCAGCATTTGTGGGAGCCCCGCAGGCATAGCTAACCTCGGGGGGGGGCAGGAAGGTGACCCCAGGTAGAGGTGCACATGGGATGTGTGTTTGGGGTGGGAGTGGGAGAGGAAGACAACAGCCGAGGCTGGTGGGGTGTCAAGCCGAGAGAGCAGGGACACGTGGCAGGTCCCGGACCCCTCCAGGCAGGCCAGGAGCAGGGACCAGGCAGCACAGAGCAGCAGGCTTCAGAGCACATGGCGTTAGGGTCAGGACAGGGTTGCCGAGCTAGCGTGGATGTTAATGAGGGGTGGGGGGGGAGTGAGCCACTTGAAGAGGCTGGAGATGAATCTGGAAGGCTCGGGCACCATCCCACCCTAAGATTTACCCTTTGGCTTGTGGCAGTCCCTGTGTAAAGCAAATAGACTCTAGCAGGGGTCTGCCACCTCATGAGAGTGAGGTCAGGCCCACAAGTGACACAGGACAGGTCAAAGAGGCAGTGTTCCTTAGTGGCCCTGTGCACAGACTCTGGAGCCAGGCAAATGGGATTTGGGATTCTGATGCTGCTATTAACTAGTTGCATGACCTTGGGCAAGTTATTTAGGCTCACTGCACGAAGTGCATGACAGTCGTCGCAGTTCCTGATCTCGTGGTACCTGCGGTCTAGCAGGACAGACAGATGCTCAGAAACCGCTTGCTGCATAGAGGTGGCAGGTGACACACCCAGTCACAAGGGAGGGTTGGTGACTTGAGCCGGAGCTAAGGGGAGACGTCAGTGTGTGTTCTCGAAGAGGCCTCCATGAACCACAAAACTTCACCCAGGTTTGAAGAGATTAAGGAAAAGGCATGCAGGGAGAGAAAACCCCGAGACAGAAATACAAATGGTCTGTGCCCCACCCCCCAGCAGCCAGGAGGTGGTAGACTCATAGGGTCGGCTTCACTCTGGAGGGGCCCTCGGGCACCAAGTACCTTGAATGGAGATGGAGAACTTTGATGTTCCCGGCTACCTCCCTGTCCACTGGGCTGAGGCAGGACTGAGAGGCACGAAGTTGAGTCCGGGTGACTCACGGGTACCCCAGCCGAGGCTGTGCCCATGCCGATAGCCCCTGCTAGCTGCCCCAGCATCCCTGGGTCCCCAGGGTCAGGCCATTTACAGGGAGAGATTTATCATGGGCAGGTGTGCTCCAAGACGGTATATTATCCAGGATTATGAACTGTAACAGGATAATCTCGCTAATGTAATTCAAGCTCTCGACATGGCTTATGGCTCCTTAATGTACCTCAGACTGAAGAATTACAAGAACATTCTCCCCCAAGCTCCCTATGTGCCCTCCCTCCCTTCTCTGTCAACCCCTAAATGATTTAGGCAATTGCTTGAAGCCAGAGCTTGGCATTTAGTCATAATTCAGTGCAGTTCAGTAAACATGATGGGCAAGGAGCTTCCCCTGCCTGCCTTTGGCTCTCTTTCTTCCTCCACCCAGATCCACCCCCGAGGACTCTCTCGACGCAGGGCAATCCAAGAACCTCAGGACCCACCCGGAGGTACCACTTGGTACCTGACTTAAGCTGCCAGGTTTGGGTTTGGGTTCCCCAGTCCTCCAGCCTGGTGCTCCCCTGGGCTTCTCACCCTCCAGGCGGAAAAGAGAACCCCAGAGCCACAGAATAAGGTGGGAGCTGGGAGTCGCAAGAATGTTCTGGTCCTGTGACTCAGCCCCTCAGGGAAACGTTCAAAGTTCCTGCGAGCCACATCCCTGAATCTTTACTAAATTTTCCTTTCTCCAGTTTTGCCCCTTCTAAAAAAAAAAAAAAAAAAAAAAAAACCTTCCCCAGAGAGCTGCGGCCCTCACAATCGGAAATCACTCATCTAACGGAATCCCTTTCACTGCAGTGGGCTGCTGGCTGAGATGCGGCTCTCCTAGCACAGTGATGGGTTAGTGTACTGAGCACTTCCCATATGCCAGGCATTTTCCTAAGAACTTTACACAGCTCATTCATTTAACGCTTCCAACAATCTTTGAATGAGGGCTACTATTCCCCACTTTACCGATAAGAAAACTGAAGCTCACATGACCTGTGGTGGCGCGGTGGATCAAGCGTTGACCTGGAACGCTGAGGTCACCGGTTCGAAATCCTAAGCTTGCCCAGTCAACGCACATATGGGAGTTGATGCTTCCTGCTCCTCCTCCCCTTCTCTCTCTTTCTCTCTCTCTCTTCCATATCTAACATGAATAAATAAAGTCTTTAAAAATTTTTTTAAAGGAAAACTGAGGCTCAGAGAGGTGAAGTCAAAGCCACGGATCTATTAAGCGGGGAAGCAGCGATGTGAGCCCAGCAGCTTGGCTCCACACTGGGCAGGATCATACAGGGCTTGAACCAGAACGCAGTGTGTTCCACTCCTGCTCCCAGGGTTTCCTCCATCTACTGAGTGCCCTGCTCATACAGCAACGGGCCAGAGGGAACAGGGTTCCTAGACCACATCGAAACATTTGCACAGTGGGCCGTGTGCCCACCTTTGCTTGGCAATCGCTGGGGTGAGCTGAGACCCAGGCCCCACTCAGCCAGTAGGTGGGGGGGGGTATCTGTAAGCCCCTCTTCCTCAGCTGAATTCTTTGTGGCCATCTCCCACCTCACCCCTTACCATAACACAGAGCCAAGGCTTCAGGCTGCCAGGAGCCAAGGAAGGCAGGAGAAATCTCCCGTGCTGTGGGAGGGGACCACAGGTTAGGAAGAATTCCTCCTAATATCAGCTCCCTGAAAACAAGACAGTCTCATGGACACATTGTGGCATCTATCAGGGCCTTCTGTATACACAGTCTTGGTCCTTTTCTAATGTTCCTCTTGACCTTAGCAATTTGCTTGGTCCTTTGGTGATTCACTGTTCTTACCTCTGAAGTGGGCTAATAATAGCAGCAGGGATTAAATTAGAAACTGCAACACACACACACACACACCCCTCTCTCGCTGAGTGGGTCGTTTAGTTGTGATTTTGACGTGCCCCATCCTCATCCCGGTACCCACGCCCCGCTAGAGGGAGAACATCCCAGGGAGTGGTCCAACCCTGATCTCTGCGACCAGAATAGATCAGCTCTGAGGTTATACCAGAGCCCTGGAATGCAGAGCCTTTGGCATTGGGAATCTTCGTCCTGGGAGAGGCTGCCACCCAGTCAGAGGCTCTCGGGGATGCTACCAGATGTAGTGGGAGTTTGCAGTCTATACTGTTTGTTCACTGAGTCGTATAGATGCATATGATACTTGGTGTCCTGGAGCGTATGGGTACCTGAGTCATGGTCCTGCCTCTTAACTTCCTTCACGGAACCCCAGTTTCTTCAGCTGTAAAATGGGATGCGGGAAGGGGTCCTAGGTACCCTCCCCTCTAATGTTCTATTTTAGGATTTGCGTCCTAGGCAGGTGTGCCCTGTTCCTTTCCCAGGTGTCCAGGTTCTTGCTTTTCTGGCATCTTCCTACTCCCTTTTTAGGGCTAACCCCACCCCATCTCTTCTTGCTCAGAGACCTGTTATTCCAGACTACACCACAAGGGGGAGTCTTCATTTGGACGTCTGGGGTCAGAAAGAAAGCCAACACAAGTGTAAGGCTATGCAGGGAGTTAGCCAGTCCCAAGGGACCCCAAGGTCCAATTAAAGTCGAATGCCGGCCAGGGGCCTTAGGCTAGGGTCTCTAAGCTACAAAGACCATGCTCTAAGCTCTTGAACACTGAGACCTTGCTTTATGTTATTTCTTGTCGTTCTACCAGGCACTTAAGTGCATACAGTGAGATTATTTCAGTTGTCCCTCAATCTAATCCATGAATTATGCAGGGCAGATAGGAGTCTATCACTTTTACAGTTTAGAAGAACTGAGGCTCAGAGAGGTTCCAGGCTCACCTAGGTCACACAGCTAACCAGAACCTCGGCTGTTAATAGGCCAAATCTCCTGACCACTGGCCCCGGACTCATTCTGCATACCCCTACATCCCCTGGGGACTTATCCCACCCAGGCTGGGCACAGAAGGGACCTTCAGGGATGCTTCTCGAGTGAATAAGGGTGCACTCTGGTCTAGGATGCAACCTCCGTGGGGTAAGCCTTCTCTTGCCGGCCACTTGGTCGGCACAGACGCAGAGCTGGCTGACAGCTCGATTCAGCTCTCTAGTCCCACACTCCCCTTCCAGAATCACAATGTTCACCCCTAACCAAATCAACACCTGATCGGAAGTCCTCGCACTGTGCTCACGCCCTCCCCAAGAGCCCAGCCCTCCTTTCTGTATCTTTTGAGTCTGGCTCAGGTATGTCACCTCCTCCAGAAGACCTCCTTTGACATACCCTCCCATGGTAAGAAAAGTTGGGATCAAGCTCCTGGCTGTTCCCAAATAAGTTGCCTGGTTATAACACATGAATCATTGTATTAAATGTATTAGATACTAGTCTGAGCTTCCCCAAAGTGGAAACTGAATCTCATTCACCTTGGACTCCCAATGACTTGGAGCCTCTGGTCAGCTGGCCCTGGCCGGGTGGCTCAGTGGAGTGAGTGTCGGCCTGGGGCACCAAGATCTCCCACTCCATCTCTGGTCAGGACACACACAGGAAACAACCAATGAGTGTGCAACAGAATGGAACAGCCAAGTGGAACAACAAGTCAATGCCTCTCTGCCTCTCTCTCTCTCTCCCCGCCTTCCCCTTCTTCTTCTCCTTCCTTCCTCTCTCTCTCTCTCTCTCTCTCACTCACACACACAAACATACAAATCAATGGGAAAAAAATTTTAATCTCTGATCAGCCTTCGAAGACCCATCTTGAGTTCTCCGCTCTACAGCACTAGAAGCCACTGTGCCTCTGCCCTGGGGACCTTTGTGCAAGGACATTTGAAGCATATGCAATGATTGACCAGCGAGTCTTTCCCCTCTTACCTCTCCTGATCTCTCAGGTATCAGGAAAGGTGACAATGCCATATTTCTGGAGAGCCTTCAGAACCCTCCTCAGCCCACCTTCAACCCTTCTGGGCCACCGGCTCTCCATAGCTCCTGTGGATATTTTAGATAGTGGACATCTGCCCAGCTCGGCTTCTCCAGGTGACCAAAGACCTCTGGCCAGAGGAGAGGGCGGGTCCATGGGACTGCAAGGAAGGGGCAGCTCCTTCAGGGAGGAGGGGGCTCCTCTTCCATCCTCTCCTACTGACCAGCTGCTAGCAAACCTAGCCTCAGGCCTCCCCTCCCATGAAACCTGTTCTATACCTCCCAGCTCCCTCCCCAGCCCACCAGGTGAGTTGTAGAAGGCCTAGAATATGATATCTCACAGGTAAGATTTGAGAGGAGCCATGGGACTCTCAAAATTGAGGGGGACTTCCATTGGATCCAACTCACTTGTACAAGTGAGGAAAGTTGGGCCCTGGAAAGAAAGTGACTAATTCATCCCTTCATTTCCTTGTTCATTCAACAAATATTTATGGAGCGCCTACTGTGTAGGAAGCCCTGTTCTAAGGCTGAGACTTTTTAAATTTTGTTTTGTTTTGTTTTTTTTTAAATTTTATTTTATTCATTTTAGAGAGGAGACAGAGTGAGAGAGAGAGAGAGAGAAAGAGGGGAGGAGCTGGAAGCATCAACTCCCATATGTGCCTTGACCAGACCAGTGCAGGGTTTTGAACTGGCGACCTCAGTGTTCCCAGGTAGATGCTTTATCCACTGCGCCACCACAGGTCAGGCTGGCTTTTTAAATTTTTTAAAAGAGATTTTATTTATTTATTTTAGAGAAGGAAGAGAGAGAGAGAAAGAGATAGAGACAGAAGGGGGACAGGAGCAGGAAGCATCAACTCCCATACGTGCCTTGACCAGGCAAGTGCAGGGGTTCAAACCAATGACCTCTGCATTCCAGGCTGATGCTTTATCCACTGCGCCACCACAGGTCAGGCAGGTTGAGACTTTTTTTAAAAAGCCATTGTTGTCCTAGCATCTACAATCTAGTGGGAGAAGATAGGCAAACAAATCAGCAGGTAAATATGTAGCATGTCAGATGGCAATACATGCTACTGAGAAAAGTAAAGCAAGGGACAGGAGATGAGAAACCTTTGGGTACTAATGGAAGAGAGGTTAGAGAAAGCCTCAGCAAAGTGAGAGAAGTGGTGTAGGAATCTGAGGAAAGATTATTCCAGGCAGAGGGAATAATAACAAGTGCAAAGGTCCTGAGGCAGAAGTGTGCTGTTCTGCCTGTGGAAAAGTGGGGAACCCAGTGTGACTGAAGTAGAGTGAGGGGAGGGGAATGGGAGAGACGGTCCTGGAGGCGATCAAACCATCCAGCTCCTTGTAAGAACCTTTTTCTATGAGTGAGATATGCAGCCATTAGGAGAGTCTGAGGGACACGATCTGACTTTTGTTTAAAAAGATAACCCTGGCAGCTCTGTTGAGAACAGATCAGGGGAGACAGGGATACATTCCAAGCAAGAAAAGGTGGTGGTTTGGGGTGGTGGGAGACACCGCTGGGGAAGAGTAGCAGGTTCTGGAGTATTTTGAAGGTAAACAAGATTTGCTAAGGCATTTGAATGAAAAATGACAGGAAAAGAGGAAAGTTTGAAAATAACTCCAAGAGTTTCCTCCCCGAGCAGCTGGAAAGATGAAGTTGCCCTTTCCGAGATGGAGAAGACTGAAGGAAGCAGATCTGGGGAAGGATCAGAATTCCAAAGTCGGACATGTGGAGTGATGTGCCTGCTAGACAGTCAGGTGGAAATAGGAAACAGGATTTACAGGTCTGCGGCTCAGGAGGGAGATGACGATAGAGCTAAGAGAACAAAAACAAGATCTCAATTCTCCCGACTCCCGGTAGAGCTCCTTCCAAAGGACAGAGAGGACTCTCCTGTGGGTTGGAGAATTAAATACCTGCGCTCAAAATCTAGGGCGCACGGAGAGGAAATACGGTAACCCTGCGAGTACGCACCCCTAGCCCCAGCCCGCCCTGCGCCAGGGTAAGGGGGGTCTAGGGGTTGGGGCCGTGCCTGAACCCGGCTGGCTATCGCGGGAAACTCGGGCGAGGCCCAAACGAGCCAGGGCTCGGCACGCACCAGGGGCGGAGCGGGGGCTGCCGGCTCCGGGGCGGATCCTCTCAGAGGTCTGGGTTTCTTCTCTCGGCAACCGTCTTGACTCGTTTCCTTGGGCCACCGTCAGATATTTATTTAACCTCGCAGTTCAGCCTCCCAGGGGCCGGCAGAGAGGGATGGAGGCAGGGCAGGGGGGGGGGGTGAGGTTGGTGGAGATGGGGAGCGAAAGGGGAAACCTTTCCTTCCCTCTGTACAGGCCGTGGCTGTCTCGCTCACTCGTGGGGTCCCACCCAGGTCCCCCAGATCTTGGGGGTCAGCCAGCCTCCTGGATTCCGAGAGAATCCAGAAATCATGCTGGTCTACTCCCAACGATTTAGGACCGAAGAAACCAGGGGAGGAGTAACTTGTCCAAGGGCCTAGATGGTCAAGGCGATGCCAGGCTGCCAGTCTCTGGGGTCCCCTGTTCCTTGTCCATCAAATGAGCACCCGAGACCCCGCGGTGCTAGACTTTATTTCTGTAGGAAACCCCAGCGTTTACCAGCCTTGTGACTTCGAGCTACACTTCACCTCTCTGAGCCTCCGTTTCTTGGTTACCCCGCCTTCCTTGTCTTGTTGAGGGACAAATAATTTTTTTTAAATGCCAGCTGCCAATTGCCGAGCCCCAGTGAACCCGGCACTGCCCTGGGCGCCGCCATAGGGCCTACTGTTCTCCCGGCTCTCACACCCGCCGCGTGTCTAGCCAGGCAGGATGGGGGGTGAGAGGGAGGGCCGAGGGGATGCCAGAACACCAGCTCCCAGGCCAGAAAGGAGCCCCTAAACCCCAAGTCACGGCCCCCGCCACTGGCTTAGAGGTCAGTGCTGGGGACGGTGGAGAAGGGAAACCGGGAGGCATCGGGAGCGGAAGTCCCTGGTAGAAGGCCCCACTTTCCCTCCTCCCCAGGCCGGCCCCGGGGCAGGTGAAGAGGGGACCGGGCTCCGCTCCAGGTGGCGGGGCAGCGACGGGGGTGGGGAGAGGCAACAATAGCACTTTTATTTGGGACTGTTTGGTTCAGAGCGGGTGGGCGGAGAAGGAGGAGGCCGACGGGGCTACGGGGGAGGAGGGTGGTCAGCGGCATCTGGCTGCACACCTGCTCCTGCTTAACCCTGTGCGTGCTGGGGCTGCGGCCGCGGCCCCGCGAGGGAAGCGGGCGGATCGCCCAGGACTAGACCCAAGCGGGGGCGGGGACGGGGGCGGCTGCCAGGATGGCCAGCTTCCCGGGTCCCCGGCCAGGCCCGGCGGTCTCGGACACCCGGGAATGAGGATCCTTGGCGGGACAGTGGGGATGTCCCGTGCCCTTGGCTGTGCTCCCTCGACCTGCATGGGCCTCCTGGGCGCAGCCCGCGTCCCCGGAGACGGCCTCCAGCGCGCCAGCGCGTCTCGAGCGGGAGAGGGAAGGCGAGGGGTGGCTCCGGGGCCTCGGCGCGGATTCCCCGCCGCCCTCGGGCCGTTCCGGGAAGCCGGCCTTCCGGAGGCGGCGCGGCGGCCGCAGCCGTGCCAAGGGCGCGGGGCGCGGGCCAGGCCCAGCGGGCGGCCGCCGGGCGGGGAGCTCGGCTGGGCGCGCCCTCTCGAGCTAAACGCTTCCAGGCTCCGCGCTGCAGGTGAGCGCGGGCGCCCGGCGCTCCCCACCCCGGCCCGGCCGGCGGGCCTCGCCGACGCTCCCTGCCGGCTGGGCGCCACGGCCCTCGCTCCGGCGCTGCACCTGCCCGCGCCGGGACCCCTGCCCGCCCGCCCGCTGTCCCCCCGCCGCGGCTCCCGGCCCAGGGCTGGCGCGCTCGCCCGCCGCACAATCGGAGCTTGTTTGTGGGCGGAGGAGCCGCGCCTGGTGCGGCGGCCCCGCGCCAGCCCACTGATCCCGTAAAATATTATTTGTGTTTAAAAATTCCAGTAATTGGCTATGCAGCCGCTTTTTCCGAGCCCAGTGCCAAACGCAGTAAAATCGCAGTCCGGCTGGGGTTATTTTCATCATGCAAATTCCCATTTCTGTAAATAGGGTTAAAGCCCCTGGAAGAGGCCGGGCTGGAATCAGAGAGGGAAAGCAGGAGATGTGTCCTTGGAGTCCAGGAGCCGGTCAAGTTGGGTCTCCATTCCCGGGGTGACCTGGGACGTTGAGGAGGGTTATTCAGATAATCCTCCCAGTCGTTTTAACTTGACGACAGGGTGTCTGGGCTCTACTGGGCAAAACCTCTGGTCTCTTTAACTCTCCCTTCCCTTTTCTCTTTTTAAAAACTTACATCATCAAGTCACAGAATTGTATTTCTTGTCTCTTTTTTAAAAAAAAATCTCAGAAGCAAACTGATACCCAAAGAGGGAAAGGGACTTGCCCAAGGTCACACAGCAAGACTGTGCTCCAACCCAGGCGGGCAGGGCTTGGAAGAGGAGGAGGCTGGTGAAGGTGCCCCAGGGCAGCCAGCACAGAGAGCCCAGGGCCTGTTTCTGGGACACTGCCCGTGGGCACAATAACAGGGAAGACTTCATCCCTCTCCAAACATCCACACTTCCTGTCCCCAGGAGCTGGGAGCCGCCTGGAGAAAGAAGGAGGAGGAAGTCCCTGCCAGGGCCTTGGAAACCCTGAGTAATGGGCAGGGGAGCCTCTGCCCTGCCCCGCCCAGTGATGGCTGCTGTCTGCAGCCCAGAGCAAAACCACAGGAGTGGGAGGAATGGACTTGTTAAACAGGGAGCCCAGATTCTGAAGCTGAAGAAGTTGGGGCTCAGAAAAGAGCAGGTCATGGCGTATCATTTGTAATATAATATCATATTCATATATATATCATTGCTATATTTTATTGGGCACTTACTGTGTGCCAAGCGCACCTTCACATTGTATCTCATTTAATCCCCACACCAAGCTTAGGAGGGGGGTACTCATATTATACCCATTTTCCAGATAAAGGCTTGGAGGCCCCAGGAGATTGAGTCCCTGGCCCAATATAAAACCCTTTCTCTGCGGATTTCTGTGAAGGAAAGACCTCAAAGTTTCCTTCTTTTCTGCACCAACTTCGTGTTTCCATACCAGCCCCGCCTCTTCCTGTCTTCCTTCATTCCCCCTGCAAGCTTCCCCCTGCAGACCATCCCCTCCTTACCCTGGATCTGGGTGTTCCTCCCCCCTCCTATTCTCCATCTTCCCCTCCCCTTCCCTTCCTCAAATAGTGGGCTACCCCTCCCCCCAGGCTGAGGATGATCTATCTGCATAGGTCAATCCTAGTGATGCTGCACTTGAACCACTGACTGGGGGGGGGGGGGGGGGGAGGGCAAGCAGGTTATATAGCTCTTTGCATTTAAACAACAAAACTTATTTTTCTATAAAAGTGGTTGTGTGCTTAGTAGTGCCTCTCCCGTGTGTGTGTGTGTGTGTGTGTGTGTGTGTGTGTACACACACACCAGAAACAGGAGTCCAGGTTGTGATTCTAAAGAAGAAAGGCTTTCCTACTGGTGCAGGACTATTTTACAGCAGGGTGGGCTCCAGGAGGCACTGAGCTTCCTGTCACTACAAAAGTTTCAGCACAGACTGGAGGTCCCCTGTGGGGAACAAAGAATTGTAGTACCAAACAAATTCCTGGGTCCCCTTTGGCTTACTTGCTCCGAAATCAATTCTACCCCCAGGATTCCAGCTACATTACTGTACAAATACAGGCCCTACTTGTGATCAAAATTGAATTCAGAGGTAGTGTGTAAGTTTCTTGTCAGTTTCTGAAAATAAATGCCTCAAGGTGGCTGATGCCAAGGCAAGAAGGAGAAAGGATGCCCAGGGGACCAGAGGGGAGGACAGCTCCCTGGGGTGGGGAGGGATGCATCGTGATGGTGTTGAGAAAGGACAGGAAAACACAGAGAACAGTGTCTAGTGGATTCTGTGGGCGCCTGCAGCATGGGGACATGAGAACGGGCTCCCAAGGGCCTAGCAGGTGTCTCTGATGGTCTTGTCTGCCCTGGAGCTCGTCTCAGCCTTCTGGATTTCCTTTCCTGGGCCTTTCTTCCCACTCCAGTGAGGCCTTGAGTGTGTAAAGCTCAGGTGAAGGGCCCTCGTTCTCCCATCCTTGTGTGGCCAGGACATAGACTTGGGACCCTTGAAGAGATGTATGAAGGATGTCTTTCCCTGCCCGTGCCTCTGTCTGACTCGGGGTCCTAACATCCTCCTCCCCAGAACTCATCACAAAATTAAGAAGCAGGGTGACCGCTTCATCCATTAGAGAAGAAGAGAGCTCCCCAAATGTGCTGAGGGCTCTATCTGTGACACAAAACGGGGAAATCGGGGTGCAGGGCATCTCCTGAGATCCCACCTAGGCCAGGCTTGATGAGGTCGCCCTGACTTCTTGGGGTGTGTGAGCCATGATGATGCCATAGTGGGATTTGGAGGTATAGCTGACACTTTGAGCTCATTTCTTTTTGGACCTTGAAGGCCTGAGACAGGGGTACTTTTCCATCATAGTCCCCTCCCCCCCTTTCCATAGCCTTTTGTCCGTTTGGCAAGTGAATTTAAAGATCCTTGTCAGGGACAGGCGTGATCCAGATCACAAGTCCCAATCTAAAAGGAAACACCAGTTAGAAAGAAAGATATATATAAAAAGGAATAAACCATTATGGTACAATAGGGATTTCAATGTGTACCTTAATGCCAGGTACAAACTACATGGTCGAGTATGAGAGAGGATCGAGGTGCTGAGGTGACCTAAGCAAGGAGTGCTTTGGGGTGAAGGACTGTGGAGGCTTTGAGCAGGTTCTGCATGACTGGTAGAATTTTTATCAGGCTGAGAGGGGGCCAGCAAAGTATTCTGGGTGATGGGAACAGCACTCAAAGAGCCTGAATAAGCAAGCCTAAAGGAGGAACCTGGGATACGGGAGTTAGCTAGGAGATATAGTAGGAGATGGGGGTTCCTAACTGCGCCCCCAACCACAAGATTTGTCCTCAATCCTGAAGGGTCTCCACCTCCTCTCTCACTGCTAGCTGTTTTTTTTGAGAGAGAGAGAGAGACAGACAGACAGGAAGGGAGAGAGAGGAGAAGCATCAACTCATAGTTGCAGCACTTTAGTTGTTTATTGATTGCTTTCTCATATGTGCCTTGACCAGGGGGCTCTAGTCGAGCCAGTGACCCCATGTTTAAGCCAGCGACCTTGGGCTTCAAGCCAGTGACTTTGGGCTCAAACCAGCAACCATGGGGTCACATCGATGATCCCACGCTCAAGCCAACAACCCTGCCTCAAGCTGGTGAGCCTGCACTCAAGCCAGCAACCTTGGGGTTTCAAACCTGGGATATTAGAGTCCCAGGTCAACGCTCTATCTACTGTACCACCCAGTAAGGCTCACTTTTTTTTTTTTTTAACAAAGGTGAACTCCATGCCTAACTGTGTGTGAGATCCCACCAGTGGAAGACGTTTGTGGTAGAGAGGAAGGGGAAGAACATGTGTTTGGCAGGGCACCATCCTGCCTTCTGCCTTGTTTGCTGTGTGTCTCCATCTCTGACTCCTGCCTGGGTCTTCTGTCTCCTCTCTGTTTGGTCTCTCTGCCTCTGTCCTCCTCAGGGTCCCTCTGCTGCTGCCTCCTGGTGCTCATCTCTTCCCAGTGCCTCTTCCCTCCGTCTCCAGCTCCACCTCAGTCTGCCTCTGCTTCCCCCTTGACACGGGAGCAAGACTGTCCTCCAAGTGCCCGGGCAGGTGTCAGTGTGGGAGCCGATGGCTTGGCCCAGGTCCTCCAGGGGGCAGCCCTGTGGTGGGAAGATGCATGTTTCTCCCTGACCCCCACCTCCCTGGGCCCTGCTTCTCTGGGTGCCACCTGAGGACACAGGGGAGGTTCCACCCCTTGCCCATTCCAGCGTCCCTTCCTCCAGTGGAGCCTTAGTCAGCATCCCACATGATGACCCTCAGTATAGATCTAGCCCCCCAAAACCAGACCACGGGCCTTCCCTGAGCCTCCAACACCTCTCAGGTCTTTGACAGCTGGCCCAGCACCGATTTGGTCTCCAATTAGTATCAAAACCCCCACCAAGAACTCATCTCTCAAAGGTCAACATGCACTCTCCAGGTGCACGTGACAACTCCTGTCCCCACTTTCCTTCAAATCAATATTTTTGTTAGATTAACCACAGTCTGCCTTTTTCTTCTGTTCCAAAAGAGAGATGAAAGAACAACCCCAGGCAGTTTCAAGAGCACTATTTCATTGCATCTCCCCAATAGCCCGGAAAGGTTGAAAGTACAGCAGATTTTGTAGATGAGGAGACTGAGGTTCAGAGAGGTTGTAACTTGCAGAAGTGAGAGTGAAGATCTAATCTCAGATCCGAGTCTGAAGCCCTGGTCCCTTGCTCTGAGCCATGCAATGGCATCCTGAAGGCAGATCAATGACAGTGCAATGAGCAAGAGACAGGAAACTTGCAAGACCTTAAACTTTATCATCTGAAGCCCGTTTTAATCTGTCAGGTTTCCTTTGAAGACATAGGGCCAACTACCCCCAAGGTCCTACCCTGAAACCTCATTTGCCCCATATGTTACTGAGCCCAAGACAAGTAAACGTTACACACACACACACACACACACACACACACACACACACACACACATGCGCACATGCATACACACACACACTTCTCCTGCCCAGGAGACGTACGATGCAAATTTTTCTTTCTTAATCACCTCCTCCCAAACCCAGTCCATAACCAATTGCAATACGTGGACCTAATTTGAATCCTGATTTACATAAGCTAAAAGAAAGGTGAACATTTGAACATTGACGGTATTTGTTGGATATATTACAGACTTAATTTTGAAAATAACAGACTTTTTATTTTGACAGAGACAGAGAATCAGAGAGAGGGACAGATAGGGACAGACAGAAAGGGAGAGAGATGAGAAGCATCAATTCTTCATTGTGGCACCTTAGTTGTTCATTGATTGCTTTCTCATATGTGCCTTGACTGGGGGGGGGGGCTACAGCAGACCAAATGACCCCTTGCTCAAGCCAGTGACCTTGGGCTTAAGCCAGTGACCATGGGGTCATGTCTCTTATCCCACACTCAAGCCAGCAACTTTGCACTCAAGCTGGTAAGCCCGCGCTCAAGCCGGATGAGTCTGTGCTCAAACTGGCGACGTTGAGGTTTTGAACCTGGGTCCTTCGTGTCCCAGTCTGACACTCTAGCTCCTGCAGCACCACCTGGTCAGGCTAACAGACTTCTTTTTTAAATTTGGTGTTTTTTTAAATTTATGGATTTGAGAGAGAGAGAAAAGGAGAAAGAGAGAGAAACATGGACTTGTTGTTCCACTTATTTATGCATTCATTGGTTGATTCTTGCATGTGTCCTGAACGAGGATCGAACCCACAACATTGGCTTATCTGGACAATGCTCTAACTGACTGAGCCACACAGCCAGGGCAACAGACTGTGTTTTGGAACAGTTTTATATGTATAGCAAGACTGAGAAGGGAGTACAGAGAGTTCCCGTATACCTCACCCCCCCTCCTCCCCACACACCCACTCTCCTCTGTTGTTAACATCTTACACTTACCTCACACATTTGTTACAATTCATAACCGATACTGATACATTATTATCAACTAAAACCTATAGTTTATTCAAACGTCCTTAGTTGTTCCTTACTATTCTTTTTCTGTATCAGCCGAATACCACATTACATGTTGTCCTGTCCCCTTAGGCTGGCTCCTTTTGGCTGTTGGCAGCTCCTTAGACTTCCCTTATTTTCAATGACCTTGACAATTTTGAGAACTACTGGTCAGGTATTTTGCAGCATGTCTCTCTATTGAAATTTGATGTTTTTCTCACGATCAGACCGGGGTTAAGGGTTTGGGGGAGGCAGATCACAGAGGTAAGTGCCATGTTTATTACATCATATAAAGGTTGCACACTATCAAGGTGATTTATGACTGTGGACGTTGACCTTGCTCACCAGGTTGATGTGATGTTTGTGAAGTTCTCCACTGTAAGTGGCTCTCCCCCTCTTCTTTCCATACTGTACTGTTTGGAAGAAAGGCATTGTGGCCAACTCCTACCTAAGGGATGGGAACTTCTACTGCACCCTCTTAAGGACAGAGTGTCTACATAAATTATTTGGCATTCTTCTGCATGGGAGATTTCTTTCTCCTTCCCCATTTATTTATTTAGTCAATTATTTATTTTCAGCATGGACTTGGGGATGTTTACTTTATAATTCGGGTAATAATCCAATACTGCTATATTTATTTTCTTGCTCAAACTGTTTCAAATTTGGCCACTGGGAACTATTTCAGTCGGCTCCTGGGTCCCTTTGACATATACCCCCATCAATGGGAGGTTTTTGTTTTTGCTTTCTGTTTTGCTTTGTTTAAGTACTTGAGTAGTTTCTGGCACTATAGATACTCCAAGTCCAACTTGTCTGTTTTTTACCCCTGGTCCTAGAATCAGCCATTTCTCCAAGGAGCCCTGGTAGTTTGCTGCAGCATGATACCAGGAACCTGAATCTGGGTTCTAGGATGCTTGTGGTTACATCCCGCCCTCAAACCTGTCTCTTTCTTTCCACCTTCATTTCTGCCTGTTCTGACTCTATCTACCACTGTCTTTACCTTTTTGACATCTCTGTCTCCAGCTTTCTGCCCTACTTTCTCCTGTTTCTGCCCCTATGACCTTCTCTCTCCCTCCAGCCTGACTGCCCCCGGGGTGGGGGTGAAGAGGGCATTCTTCCTGACCTGAGCAGGAGGTGCTACATCAGGGCAGGGCCCCCCACCCCCCCGCAGGAAACCAAATTCACCCCTAGTTAAAGACTTCATTTTAATTTTTTACATGATAATGGCATTGAGGTTATTTTTAAAAGAGTCCTCATCTTTTTTAGATACATATGAAATATTTACAGCTGGAATGATATGTCTGCAATTTGCTTCAAAATAATATGGGGAGAGCTGGAACAAGCCTGGCCATGAGTGACTCGTTGTGGAGGGCTGGGCGATGGGGTACAGAAGCGCTCCTTATACTGTTCTGTCTCCATCAGTGTACAAGGTGGGCAAATGTAGGTTTACAGTTGTTCATATGGAAACTAATACAATAATTACAAGATAATAATACAAGAATGAACTCTTGTGTTTCACGTACTCACAACCATAAGCCCACTTTTGCCCCACCCTGTATGTTTGAAACACCTGGAATACAAATTTAAAGATAAAACAAAACTCAGTCCCCATCACCTCCCCTTAGCAGCTGTCCTCCGTGCCTCTCATGTGGCCTGGTCTCTGCTCCTCAGCCCCCTGGCCCTCCAGACCCACCTGTGTCTGAGCCAGCGCTGCTCTGCAGGTGTCCTGGCCTCTGTTCACAGTCAGCATCTCCTTAGAGGGGTGCCCACTGCAGCATTGCCCATCCGGGTGTGACCAGCACCAGGGAGGGTGCCAGCCATGCCCAAGAACTACAGCATGGCAGGCATCGTGCCAGGCATCTTCCCAGGTGCAGTCTCAGGCTTCCTCGCCATGCAACCCTAGGAAGGGGGCGTTATTCTTACCCTGAACTTACAGGTGAGGAAACTGAGGCTCAGAGAACAATAGAACATCCCTGAGCACGTGGCTTCCAACAGGCAACAATCTAAGGTGCCACGTGCTCTCCGTTTGCCCTCTGCAGGCTTCCCTCCCTTCCTCCGCACCCAGAGCTGACCCTTCCGGCTGCATCACCCTGCCCTCTGTCCTCTGGCTTCCTGTTGGGTTTGGCCAATGGAGGCACAGCAGGAGGTTGGAGGATGGAAGAGAGAAATGGGGTGCCGGGTCGCCCAGTGTTTTCCCTGCTGTGCAGGTTTGGCTGTGGCTGTGTTCCCCACTGAAGGCCCTGGTCCTGTGGGCCAGCCTTGCCCACAGCTCTAGCACTAGCTGGCTTAGGGAGTCACCTCCCCTGCTGTCCGGGCCCAGTGCTAACGGAGTCCCACTCAGAGCCTGGCCCCTGCATCCCTCGTTGATCCTCTGTATTAAATGCCCCCTGGAAGGTCCCCACTGATACAACTGGTTCCCCTAGAAGAAGGCTCCAGTCCAAGCTGATGGGCAGAAAAAGACACCATGCTTGTGAAATACAGAGAAGTCCAGAGCCGAAGGCTGTAGGCAGAGGGAACTTTGGTTTGGGGCTGAGGCTTTTAATTAAATGAATATGCTTAGAGTTTTGTGTTCTTTTTAAATTGCCTCCCCCAGATCCTTCTGTCACGGAATCTCCGGCTTTTATTTCCCTTTGTCCCTCTCTCTAGCCCATTTCCCATCTCTACCTGCCTGAGCGTCTGCTCTGTCCTTTGTCATTTCTACCTGTTGATGTCAGTCCTTTCCCTGGTGTCTTTCTGTGCTTTCCTCAGACTCCAGACTGTCTGCTCCGTTTCTATATACCACTGTCTTTACCTTTTTTACCTCTGTTTCTAGCTTTCTGCCCTGTCTTGTTCTGTCTGTTTCTGCCCCTCTGCCCCCCCTTTTTCTGTCTCTGTCTCTCCCCCTTGGGCATGCCTCTGCCCTGGGGTTTTTTTGAGGCCTGAATAGAAGGTGCTACGTCAGGCAGGGTCCCAGCAGGAGAACAGAGTCACCCCTAGTTAGTACAAATGAAGAGATGTTAAGAAAGGAATTTTCCCAGAGTTAAGAGGGGAAACTAGGAATGTTGGGGCCCAGAGATTAGCAACACAGATGCTGTTACCACCCCAGGTCTGAGTAAAAGTGCTGGACACGTACGTGAAGGCTGCAGCCCAGGGGGGAAGGGCCGCCTCGCAGTCTTGGAGAGGTGATACCAGACCAGAGTCACAAGCCTGAGTGTCTCCTCCTACCCCCAAATCCCTGTGGGATACTCCTATTAGGTGAACCAGCAGCCAGGGTGCTCAGCCTCCTGGCACAGAGCAGAGCAGAGACGGGTAGAGAGCAAACTGACTGGGCTTGAGGCAAACCGGCACACTGGGTGTCCTCCTCAGAGTCCTGGCTGAGCAAACCCTTTGGTCATCAAGCTCCAGGGCAGACGCCTAATCGCCCCCTAAGCCCTGCAGAGCCAGCGTCCAGGAGCTGAGTTTATAGGTCTCAGCCCTACTCTTCACTGTCAACACCGTACATTTCCCAAAGCTGAAGTGCAAGGATGCTCTGACCATCTGTTCCCTCTGCTCCCATGCAGTCCCTGTTTTGCCAGCAGATCAGTTAAAAATAGGTTTTTGCCAGTGTCAGAAAATCCAAGAGAGCCTGACCAGGCGGTGGCGCAGTGGATAGAGTGTCAGACTGGAATGCGGAGGACCCAGGTTCGAGACCCCAAGATCGCCAGCTTGAGCATGGGTTCATCTGGTTTGAGCAAAGCTCACCAGCTTGGACCCAAGGTCGCTGGCTCCAGCAAGGGGTAACTTGCTCTGCTGGAGCCCCCTGGTCAAGGCACATATGAGAAAGCAATCAGTGAACGACTAAAGTGCAGCAACGAAGAATTGATGCTTCTCATCTCTCTCCCTTTCTGTCTTTCTGTCCCTATCTATCCCTCTCTCTGACTCTCTCTGTCTCTGTAAAAAAGAAAAAAAAAGAAAAAAGAAAATCCAAGAGAACAGTTGTTTGTTAAAGATAAAATTTTATTTTTACTACACATATAGAAATCCTATATATAAGAAGCTCAGAGTCAGGTGGGTAGGTTCACAAAGTCATTAAAGGTCCAGGTTTCTTCTATTCTATTGCTCTGTCTTCCTTAGTACATAGCTTCTGCCTCAAGATCCAAAAAGGGCAGCTCAAGCTCCAGCCATCACACCTTCATTCCAGTGAGCAACAAAAGGAAACCTCAAAGAAGGATTCTGCTCCTGTGTAAGATTTCCTGGAAGCCCCACTGACTTTCATTGACATATCAGAGGCCAGGACCCTGTCTCGTGGCCATGCCAAGATGCAGAGGAGACTGGGAAATACAGTCTTTATTCTCAGTGAAAACATGTGCAACAAAAGAATTGATGAGTTCATTACTAAGGAAGAGAATGAGAATAGATATTGGGGTCAGCTGCTAGCAGTTTCTGCCCCAACTGAAATGGTTGGTGCTGCCGGATTTGGAGAATGCTGAGGAAGCAGGGAGGAGAGTATGCATGTAGCAAAGTTTAAGGAAAAGAAAAACACAACTTGATCTCTCACTTTTTACTTTCATCCTTCACACAGTTTGTCTTCCCAACAGTGAGTTTTCCTTCCTGCTGCCCTACTTGTGGCCACAGAGCTCCATCCTCACTAATGCACTCTGCCAATCCCTAGACATGTGGCCAAGACCTGCGGTCACTTCTCTGTCCTCAACTTCCCCCACTTCTCAGAGGCTTTTTTTTTTTTTTTTTTTTGTATTTTTCTGAAGTGAGAAGAGGGGAGGCAGAGAGACAGACTCCCACATGCACCAGACCAGGATCTACCTGGCATGCCCACCAGGGGGCAATGCTCTGCCCATCTGGGGTGTTGCTCTATTGCAACTAGAGTCATTCTAGTACCTGAAGCAGAGGCCATGGAGCCGTCCTCAGCGCTGGGGCCAACTTTGCTCCAGTGGAGCCTTGGCTTCTGGAGGGTAAGAGAGAGATAGAGAGAAAGGAGAGGGGGAAGCGTGGAGAAGCAGATGGGCACGTCTCCTGTGTGCCCTGGCCTGGAATCAAACCCTGGACATCCACACACTGGCCCGACACTCTACCACTGAGCCTACCAGCCAGGGCACTCAGCGGCATTTGACGTCATGATGAAGGCACCTTCCCCTTGAAACCTCCTCCTTTCCTGAATTCTCCATCACCCCTCCCCTTGCCCCCTTCTTCCCCACAGGCAGGGCCTCTCCATCCTTGATCTTGCTGGCCTCCCTCTAACTGTAGATGCGGGGCTTCCTCCTGGCCCAAGGCAGACCCCTTTTCTCCTCTAAGTATACCCCTTGCCCCGGTGGGCTCCATCCGGGACCAGGGACTCACAGACTCAATTGCTTATCACCCTAAAATTTTTATCTCCAGCCCTAACTTCTCCTCCCAATTCATATCTCCAACTTCTCACCTCCCGTCCTCACAGACATCCCAGGTGTAACAGAACCAAAACAGAGATCTAGTGTTCCTCTCCACACCCCCTCCCACGGGTTTTCCCACTCAGGAAATTCTGCCCACATCCGCCAGAACACTCGGGCCCAAAGCTCAGGCGTCCACTTTAATCCCTGCCTCTTCCTCACCCTCACCTCTGCTCCCCAGCCCGTCAGCCAGGTCACAGCCCCCCTTCCCCGCCACCCCCCCCCCAGCTGACTTCTGCTCAGCCTCCGTGGGACCCCTGCTCTCACCCTGATCCTCACTCAACCATTCTTCTCAGAGTAACAGGGACAATCCTGGAGCCGTGATCAGATGGTCTTCTTCTCTTTCCAATGCCCCCCAAGGCCGGGACTAAAACATCTCACCCCCTCACCATGGGCAACAGTGTCCTACCCACTCCACTCAGCCTTCTGCCCCTCTGCCACCGCGCCGCCACCGCATCCAGAGATCTCTGCACACCTCACCACTCTTTTTTTCTTTTTCTTTCTTTTCTTAATTTCCTTTTTCCAGTTCTGCAGACTGGCCAAGCTCTTTCCCGCCCTGTTACTCTGCGCCCTCTGTCCCTTCCTCCTGGCTCCTGCTGGCCCTGCATGATCAACCTCCACGCCACGCGTCCTCGCGTGACCACCCATCTTAGCCCCTTGTTAGATTCCTTGTGGTACTTTTGCAATTGTTTTATGTGTCCATTAACTTTCTTCTTCCCTGTGTCACTCCACTGAAATGCAAGCACCACAAGGCCGGACACGGGGCCATCTCTACAGCACAAGTGGTCCCGCATCAGCCTTGGTACGTGGAAGATGTTCAAAATTCTGTACTGGATCCATAAATGCCTCTTCATCTGTCCTCCATCCTGTCCAACTCACGGCCAGGGCAACCACTGCAGCTCAGTATAGATGCTGCTGACCATTTAGTTACCAGCTTGAACCATCCCGAACATTTCCAGGGTTCTTCAGAGGCCTCAATACCTGGGATTTCTTTGAGTTCACTCTGGGCTCTCTCTCTTCCGGCCACCTCTGTCTCCTCTTTCCCTCTGTTCTCCCCAGGTTGACCCTCACCCCACGCACACACAGGCACACACCCACCAACAAGCCTGGAATAAAGCATCCTTCACAAATCACCTACTATGTGCCAGGTATGCCTACTTCTCACATCCAAACCCAGAGGACAGATTAGATTTTTTTTTTTTCTCCAAATGAAAAGACGTATCTCAAAGAGGCTACGTCATTTACCAAAGACCACACTAGTGATACAGTGGTATAGCTGGGGCCTGGCTGGTGGCTCAGTAGATAGAGTGTCAACCCAGTATATGAATGTCCCAGGTTCAATTCCCATCAGGGCACACAAGAGAAGCAACCATTGCCCCCTCCCTCTCTCCCCTTTCCTCCCTCTTCCCTTCACATAGCCAGTGGCTCAATTGGTTCAAGCATGACCACAGGCACTGAGGGTGGCTCTATTGGAGCACATCAGTCTCAGGTGCTGAGAATGGCTGGGTACTTGAGCATCTGCCCCAGATGGGGTTGCTGGGTGAATCCCAGTCAGGGCACATGCAGGAGTCTGTCTCACTATCTACCCTCCTCTTACTTAAAAACAGAAAGAAGAAATCAGAAAGAGTGGTTGTTGGGCAGAAAAAATATAATATGCTCACTTTGTTAAAGATGGCGCTGCCCACATGGAAGCCCGTCACCCAGGTGATATTATTTGCCCTTATGCTTGGAATGGGTATGGGGGAAAGGCTGTAATATAAGCAGGCCAGGTCGTTATGGCCTAAGGCTTGGTTTTAAGAGTAAGCTCTTCTCTACACCCTTGACCGATTGGATGATGTGGGGTGGTGCACTCTCCTGAGGAATCCCATTATACAGAGACTTCCTTGTTTGTATAATTGGATTAAAGGGTTTGATTCTACGGTATAAAGTGGGAGAGACCAGTAGCTTGATCTCTCTTGCTTGGTTCCTGAGGTAGAAGAGAGGAGAGCAGAGTAAGGCCACATGGAGGCCAGGAGAAGCAGCCAAGATGGCAGAGTGCTGAGGAAGAAGCCAGTTTGTGCAGAGTTTGTGTAGAGAGAAGGAGGTGGGAAACAGTGGTGAATAAGTCTGGTGAGCTAGAAACCTTTGATTCTAGGAAACTCGGATAAGTCAGTAGCTTTGTGAGCACTGAATGTGTGGGTTTTAGAGCCCAGTGTGTGTTTTTGCTTGCCCGCTGGGTGCAAGCTAGAATTAAAGCTGATGGCTCACCAGTTCATGGGTCCTGTGTTTCATTACCGACTGTTCGAATCCAATGCAAACCTGCGTTGGCCAGGCGGCTCTGATAGTGGCCGCGACTACTGGCTTTACAGTGGTAAAGCTGGATTCCAGTCCGGGTCAGTCTGAGTCACTTCAACTGGACCAGGTTGGGGGTGGGGGTGGGGGTGGGGGTTTAAGCCCACCCTCTCTGTAGCATGCTCACCTGGCCCTGACACCCCATCTTGCCCCTCAGCCCTGTGGGTTCGCCAGAAGTGGGAGGTAAAGAAGCAGGACTCTGAAAAGTTAGAAATTCTTGGAGGATAAGGTCAAGGTGGTGGCATGGGTGAACATGGGGTCTGGTTAGGGGTAGGGGCAGACTTCTCGCTTCAGGGGTCCTGTGAGAGGAGAGGGAGAGGAAAGGAAAAGATGGAGAGAGGTTGATCAGGAGGTTTAAGCACCCCAACTTCTGAATGCGTGTCTCCATGCCTTGCCTGTCACCCAGCTCTGCTCAGGAGGTTTGAAACTCCCCCTGGGACTGGGGAGGGAGGTGGCCATTGGCCACTCCTTGACAGCCAGCGGGCAGTCCGCCCAGGCCACCTGAGAGGCACAGGGTTAGCTGCAGCCCGGAAGAGGAGAGCAGGTTGAATGGAAGGGGTTCTGCTCACCTCTGGGGAAGAAGTGAGGTGACTGGGTCTGCAGCGGGAACAGGGGAGCAATGTCAGGGGTGGGAGGCTCTGGCAAGGGACAGCAGGGCATGAGAGGGACAACTGTCAGGAGAAATGTCCCATTCCGCTGCCACCACCGCACACACACACCCCAGTTTGTCCAGAAGGAGAGTGGGAGGGGCCCTGTGGCCAGCTCTCTGCAGTCAGCAAGACAAGCCCCTTTCTAACCCAAAGCCTCGGGTTCCCAGGCCTAGCAGGCCTGTAGGGTAGGGACAGTGGGGGGGGGGGGTGCAAACCCCTCCACGTGGGCCACCCTGATGAGGTTCAGCTGGGACTGGGGCACATTCTTGTCCCAACTTCACACCCTGGTCCCAGCCCAGCCTGGGAGGGGAGCCACCAGGATCAGAGGGCCAGGTCACACCTGGCATCCCTGAGAGCCTTCCTGACTGCTAGGCCCCGCCCCCATCCGTGGGTGGGTTTCCCCTCCGCCCCTATACTGGCTCTGTGCTCTCCTCTCCCTCCTTCGCAGACACCCTCTTCCCATATGCATAAGAAAGGTCATGCGTGGACAGTGGACTCAGAAATACTCAGTTCAAAGCCTGACCTTGCTGCTCAGTAGCTGGGGTGCCTTGAGGAAGTCACTTAGCCTTTCAGGACCTGAGTTTCCCTGTCTCTAAAAATTATAAACATAAAACCTAGATTGACTTAATAATGTGTTAGTGAAAATGCCAAAAGCACCTCAGCCACCTTCTCCACAGGGTTCTTTTCCAGGAAGGGGAAACCCTAGCGAACTTCCGGGAGGAGGTGGCTGGGGAGGCCCGAGGGGCCAATAGGGCCGCCGTGAGTGCGCAGGCCCATCAGGACCTCTCCAGGGCTATGCATTGCGAGGTGTCAGGTTTGGCGAGGACTACGTCTAAGAGCCCACACCCACCCTCTCCAAACACGCATCTCCCACCTCATCTCCTCCTTCTCAGCCCCGGGCAAGGCTTGGGCCGCACTTCCCGGGTATCCTCACCCCCAACCCCACCCCCTCCCCACCCCAGTGCGGGCTAGTCTCCCCTTGGGGGGCCGGGGCCAAGAATGGGCGCGTCAACTGGGGCAAATTAACACGTAGGAAAACACCCCAGCACCTGGAGAAACAGGAGCTGGGGCCGGGGGAGGGCGGCCAGAGCCTTGGATGTCAGAACCCGAACGGGGCGATAATTCACCCGAGTGTCCGCGGCCTCCCGCCCGCTCCGCTCCCCACCCGGCCGCTCGGCCTCCGGTTTCAAAGGCAGACAAACAGCACACTGTGCTGGGCCCGGCTCTCCCGCTAAATCTTCCTGTCTTCAACTTCTTGTAATTTGAGCCGGCAGAACTGACCCTCCCTCGGAGGCCTGATGGGCACTAGGTGAGGGGGGAAGGCAGAGGAGGGAGGAGGGGTAGAAAGAGGAGAGGGGGAGGGGAGGTGGGAGGGAAGAGGAGGGGGCAGTAGGGAGAGGGTTCTGACCAGTCCCCCTGGGGGCCTCAGCCCTCCCCCATTCTCTCTCCACTGGGCAGCCTCTGCCCCCCCCCCACTCCTGGCAGCTGCCTCCTTCCCTCCACTTTGGGTGGGGGGATCTCTGTGGGGCAGATGTTGCCTTAGAGGACGCCTTTGCTTTCACAAGCACCACAGCTTTGGAATATGTTTGTGATTCTAGATGCTTCTGAGCGTGAGCAGAGGGTGAGTTTGTGCATGAGAGGGGGTGGGGAAGGCTGTTGTGAACTCACACCTCAGCATCTGGAAAACTCATTTTGGTGCTTGAGTTGGGAGCAGACAGGGATGGGCGTCCTCCTTCTCTTCCTCTCACCCCAGGGGCAAGTGGAGTAACCTGGGAGGCCCCAACTAAAAGGCAGTCCCGGCCTGAGACAGTGCTGAAGCCATTCCCGCCTGGAGTCCTCTTCCACAGCTCCAAGGCCTGGGGAGGCCTGGGAGTGGGCCCTGGAAGAGGCGATGGGGGACAGGAGCCTGTCCCCTCTCGGGGTTTCACCTGGAGAGCCGGCAGCGTGGCCTCTGTTGGGACTTGCAGTGGAAGGTCCTACAGCAAGGCCCAGAGTGGAGGGGGACCCCACAGCACACGGGAGCTGGAGGCTAGCAGGAAAGGCAGAGGCCTGCAGACAAGAAGAAGCTGGCTAGGGGTGGAGGTGGGGTCACAATTTGATAGGTGGGAGCAAGGGCAAGAGCAGAGGTGCTGAGCAGGCCTGCGGCTGCAGCTGACCCCGGGATAAGGGAGTAAGCCTGAGATCCGAGGGGAAGGAAATAGTTGTGGAGGGAGGGGTTAGTGCAGAAGCAGGCCTAACCTGAGCGGTGGACACAGAGTTGGAGTTAGGATTCAGCGGAGGGAACGGTGTGGGGACAAGCGTAATGGTTAGTGCCGAGTTCATTCATTGGCCAGAGAGAGAAACACATAGGAACTGGGCACCTCCCACATGCCAGGCACCCCTCTGCCTGCTGGAGATTTATGGCTGTGCGCACCACACGCCACGACCCCTTCCAAGGTGGCGTGTTGGCTGTGTGTTCAGATAATAAAACAGAAAAGTAGATAAATGACATGTTAGGTGTCTGTGAATGCTTTGGAGACAAAGCAGGGCAGGGGGGTGGGGGTGGGGGTGACAGGGCCTCGCTGAGAAGGTGATATCTGTGTCAAAACCTCAAGGAGGCAGGGAAGCCAGCCAAGCAGATATCTCGGTAAAGAGCCTTCCAGTCAGAGGGAACAGCAAACACACAATCTCTGTGGAAGTGTGTAAGCATGGCAGCAGCGTGCCCACAAGGGAGGTGCAAGACCAGCAGAGATGAGTGTGGCTGGAGGGGCAAGGAAGAGGGGAGTGAGGGAGAGTGAGGGGAGATGCTGACAGTCTGGGGCGGCGGTTAGATCAGATTCGGGTCTTCTGAGGAATGGGGAAACCAAACCATGGAGGAGGAGGCCTGTCCTGGAGAGCCTCTGACTGGGTTGGGCCGTCTGATTTTGAGGCCTCTCCCAGCTTTACCCAGCGTCTCCTCTCGAAAGCATGAGACTCCACTTCGCTTGGGGCTTGTCTTCGAAAACTTTGTCATCTAACCTCCCCCTCCCATTTGTTTGCTAATAAAAAGATGGAGGGGGGCCTGTCTGCCTTCCCTGAATCTCCAACCTTCTTCCCTTCTCTCCTGCCTGCCTCCTCTTACCACTCCCCTTCTCTCCCCGAGAGCTGATGCAGTTAATTGGAGCATCTTGAAAGTGCACATTAACACACAGAGAGCCAAGGAGACGTCTTGGCAGCGAAATATCATTATCACTTCTTGAGCTCCAGCCAAAATCCCCTCGCGGTCAAAACACAATTCTTTAAACTAAACAATTAAAGATTTGTGCAAGTGTGGCTGCCATTGAGGTATCAGGCTGGGGCAGCCACCCCTGCCCGTGTCAGCAGAAGTTAGCAACCTGCTCCACACTCCGAGCCAGGTGATGGGCGGGGCGACTCCCCGGAAGGCGGAGAAACAGCGGGCCCAGGGAGGGCCAAGGCCTGGCCACCGGGACAACCTGCCCCAGTCCCCAAACCCAGACAGTCACAGATTTGAAATCCCAGAAAAACCACGGCAGGCCCATCCAAGTCCACCGCCATCGCACATCTGGAGTTGGGGTTCAGCATTGACCTTGTAGCTACTCTGGACTTAGCCAGCAAGGGGTCTAGTCCCTTCCCAATACCAGACCCCCAACCTCTTTGATTCCTGGCTCCTACCAGCACATCTTCAGAAGCCCAAGGTCCTGGAATAAGAAACATTGGGTGCCACAGCGCCCCTTGTGGCTGGGGCCACACAGGGTCATTTCATTCTGGGGTTCTGAGGGGTTGAATGTGATGCTCACCGTTGCAAAGCTAAATTCCTCTGACCGCTGGTGCACTGTGTCATCATGTTATCACAGAGCCCTTCCGAGATGCCCCCGACTCCAGCTCAGCACTCGAACACAAGTCACGCACAGAGACATGCACACGTGGATGAGTCTGGAACAGAGGGATGCTGGGCCCTTCACCCCAGCCCCGCCCCATATGTGTAGTTTCTGCCCTGCACGGGTCTCAGCGAGGGCCCTGTGTGTGGTCGTGGGGTGAAATCTGGCTCACCGACGTGTTGCAGAGTAAGTATGCTGTATCTCAAGCAAGTTCCCACCTCTCTCTGGCCTCAGTTCCCGTGTCCGTACTGCATGATTCGGGCTTGATATTGAAGATTCCATTCAAAACTGTTGTGGGTCTGTGATTACAGTACCAATAGTAAGGAATGCGGGTGTGCTCAGGCAGTAGGCTCAGAAAGCCCTCTCCTTCCGCACTTGGAAAAGTTTCTGTCTTGCTGTGCATTTCCGCAAACCGATTCAATCAGACACCTGCCATGCCCTGGGCCAGGGAAGTGGGGAAGACCAGAAGTGGTTTCTCCATCTCCAGCCGAGTTGGAGTGTTCTCTCTAGACTGCCAAGGAAGCTTGAGTCTGTGAAGCAAAGAGTCTGGAGTCAGACAGTCTGGGTTCTGTACTAGATCCCCACTCACTAGCTGTGTGACCTCAGCCAAGATGCTTAACCTCTCCGTACCTCGATTTCCCCATCTTTAAAATGGAGTTAACAACAGTACCCATCTCATAGAATCGATATGAAGATGAAATGAGTTAAAATATGGAGACTAGAACAGTGCCTGGTCCATGGAAAGCACTGAATGAATAGCAGCTATTATAATTTCTTTGGCTTTTCTAGTAGGAATCTATGACAGCTTAACTCTAAAGATGGCCTCTTAATTAACCATAGTTCCCTGAACTTATACTCTTCTGTGGACCCCTCTCATATTAAGTCTGGAACAGTCCAGGGTGACCAATAGAATATGGCAAAAGTGACATTGTGTGACTTACAAGGCTAGATAAGAAAAGACTTTTCTGCCTAGCCCTCTTGATAGGTTCACTTTCAGGCACCATGTAAGAAGTCCAAATACCCTGAAGCCCACCATGCTGTGAGGAAGCCCAAGCTCCCAGGAGGAGCAGCTGTGAGGAGAGAGAGAAGGAGAGCATGGCCAAGCAGCGAGCTAAGATGCTAGACATGTGAGTGAAGAAGACACCTGGACATCCCACATAATCCAGCCTTCAATTGACCCAGTCCCAGCTGCCACCTGATTGAACCCCACGAGAGAGCCCAAGCAAAAGCCACCTAACTGAGCCCAGGCAGCCCACAGAATGGTGACAGATAATACATTTTTATTCTAATCAACTAACTGTTGGGGATGCTTTGTTTCATAGAAATGAACCTTAAGGTCATACTGGTTCTGAGTTGGAAGGAACCTTGCTGATTCTAATTTTGACTGAATCCTAATCAGGTCATGATGTCACTTGTCTTCCCTTAACTCCACATTGGCCTCTCCTCACATTTTTAATAAAATCCAAAGTCCCCACTAAGACCTACTAGGCCTTACATGCCCTGTGCCCACTCCATCTCCGACCCATTTGTCTTGCCCTCCTCTGATCCAAGTACTCTGGCCTCCTAGTCATTCCTTGAACATGACAAGTACCTGCCTCAGGACCTTTGCTAGTGCTGTTCCCCTTATTTTCTCACAACTCACTCTTTCACTTCATCAGGTCCTTGAATAAATGTCACCGCTTGGGGGGGTGCTTTTTAAAAATAGTAAACCCCCCCCTCCCCAGATCTTCTAATATCCCTCTCTCCTCTTCCCTGCTTTATTTTTCTTCAGGTGACTCTTCACTGCCTGATATCATATTACACATTTATTTCTGCATTCATTTACTATCTGTCTCCACTCCACTCGAATGGAAGCTCCATGAGGGTGAGAAATTTGTGGGGTTGACCACTGAGTTTCAGGGCCCAGAATAGTGCCTGACACATAGTAGGTCTCAATCAACACTTGTAGGCTAAATGAAACTTCTCTATCCCAGGGAAGGCAACTGAGGCCTAGAAGGGAAGAGTGACTTGCCCAAGGTCATACAGCTACTTAGCCGGACCCTGTCCCAGGATTCTCTCTCCCCAGGTGTCCCCAGGCACACCCCCACCCCCTAGAGCCCTTTCTCCCCTTTGCCCATGGAGCGGCAGCGGCCACTCCTGTCTGCCACTCAGCTGGGCCAATAGCCCTCAGCTCTCCCACTTGTTTCTGTCAAACAGTATTTACAATAAACTTTGTTTGAACTTTTGTCTAAGTGATAATAATAATAACACGATAATTATATGGCGTATAACGTACAGCCAGCTGTATTTAATTAAAGCGGTAATTTCACTAAGGGTTTCTGGAAACAGAGTAAACCGCAAGAGCTGTACCACCCGGACCTCTCAGTGGGGATTACATCTGAACAGGAGCGGGGTGACTGGAGCAGCGGCCCCAGAAGCCAGAGGCCACCAACAGGGTGCAGCTTCCGGAGCCGGGGTGTTCCCATCCTGGAGCCACGTGTAGGGTGGGTCTGTGGTGGCCTCAGGCCAAAGACTGAGTCTGGAACCTCTCAGAACAGGAATGGATCCCCTCTGACCTTTCCTGGCTCGCGGGAATGTTGTTTCTTTTAGGACTCTGGAATAGAGCGCTCAGGAGCCGAAAAGGCCCCACACGGCAGCAAGGAAGACTGCTCAGAAGGCCCAGGGTGGGGGGACAAAGGGCAGGATTAGGCTGGGCATGGATTCAGTCAGCTAAATTTTGCTTAGTGCGTATCACGTGCCTGGCACTGTGCTGGACTCGGGTTCAGGAAACCTGGGCTTTGCTCTGCTGGGAATGTGGTTGAGCAAGAAAACAGCCTCGTATGCTAATCACAGAGGAGCAGGGGGAGGATTGGCTAGGCCACTAGCTAATGGGGTGAGCATGCAAATTTAAATCCTGGCTCCGCCCCTCCCAGCGGGGCTTGCCTTCCGACGTCCCTGTGCTTCCATCTGTAAAATGGGAATAATACTGCAATAGCATCCTCGTCATAGGATTTTTATGAGAATTGAATGAAGGAATCTGTGTCAGGTACTTAGGACAAGAGTGGAGGGGGTCGATAAATGTTAGCTGTATGGTCGGATATTTCTGTGAGCACAGAAGGAGGGTGACCTGGAAATAGGGTGACCAACCGTCCTGGCTTGGATGTGGAACATTCAGTGCCAAAACCAGGACAGGGACAGGAAAATTGGACCGTTGGCTATCCACCCTGGAGAGCCAGAGCTGGGTCTCAGGGAGAAGGTGACATCTGAGCCAGGCACATGCTAAGGATGACAAGGAAAGGATACATGGAAAAGTATGGAACCAGGGATTCAGATCCAGGTCAGTCATGAGCTCCTGTGTGACCCTGAGCAGGTCATGCCCCTTCTCAAAGACTCAGTTGTCCCATCTGAAGGTTAACAGGAGACTGATTGCTCTCTGGGGCCCCGGGTAGGTCTGCAGTCCCAGGAGACCGGGGCTGCAGGAAGGAAGAACCTGGCAGGACGGCCTCATGGGTCACCGCACCTGCGCCCCGTGTGTATGCGTGTGCACACACAATGGTGGGGCAAGGGGAAAGATAAGGGAGACCCTGCCCACATATAAAACTCCCGTTCTCATATAGAACACCTCTTTGAGGCTTGTAGCAAAGCAGGACCCATAGGGTTAACTGGAAAGTCAGTTTTAATTGTCTAAAGAGGCTTGCTGCTGGGGGTGGGGGTTGAGTGAGAAGATCTCTGAAGAGATGCAGAAATATTCCTGGGTAATAAAATATCCCCTTTTCAGTGTCAAAGTTAATGTTCCAGGCCTCAGGTAAAACCGGCTTCTTATCAGCCAACACTCTCCCCGGAGAAGGCCGGGCAGCTGGTGGGGGAGCGGGGAACAGCT
Organism: Rhynchonycteris naso; assembly: GCA_037038555.1. Taxonomy (NCBI): domain Eukaryota; kingdom Metazoa; phylum Chordata; class Mammalia; order Chiroptera; family Emballonuridae; genus Rhynchonycteris; species Rhynchonycteris naso. The sequence goes on from CM073000.1 coordinate 8,896,419, forward strand.
GGGGCTCCTCTACCCTCCAGCTGGGGGAGTGGGGGCTTGGCCATCAGAGGGCACTGAGCCCCCTGTTTGCCCCCATCTCTCTCTCTCTCTCTCTCTCTCTCTCTCTCTCTCTCTCTCTCTCTCACACACACACACACACACACACACACAGTCCCCTGGCCCTAGGAGGTCAGCCCCAAGTGCAGGATGCATCACCCACCCCATACCAGGCTGTCTAGTGCTCTGCCTGCCTCCCCTGGTGCTCATTCATGCTGCCACTGTCCCTGTCCCTTGCTCACTGACCTCTTTTTCCTTCATCTTTTCCCTCAGACTGTTCTTCCCACCTGTCTGTCCCCATCTCTTCTGCATGTGCCTGCCTCTGTAATGGTGACTGTGTCTGTCTGTCCTGCTGAGGTTCTGTCCCCAGAGGCCAACACAAGAGGCAGGTGCCCCCCCCCCACGATGCCTGGGAGCGACATGTATGGGCCACATGCTTATGCACCTCTGTGCAACTCTGCACAAGCAGGTGTGGGTGGGCAACGGCCTCGCCCCATGCGCTGGGCACCGCGCCCGTGCCCCAGGCTGCCGCCTGCACCCCTGCCTTGCCCGGGCCCCAAACCCACTGGCGTGTGCCAGCAGCTCAGCACAGTGACTCTGACAGGCCGCTGGTTTAAATATAGAGTTGCATACGCAAGATGGGGCTAATTTTAGCAGGAATGTGCTGGAAACTTTCTGAGGGCTCTGTTCTCTAGCTGTCTCCCGGGTGCTCATCGCTCAGGGCTGGGAGTAAACCTGCTCATCCTCCATTCTTCACCTTCCCGCCCCTTCCACCTCCCCACCACCTCGCTCCACACTCTCACCCCCAAACGCTGGCCCTGCTCCTAGTCTGGGCGGTGCTCCGTTTCCAGGGGCCCAAGATCACCCCACTGCCCGAGGCTCTACATCTCTCATGTCCCCTCTCTTTCCTCAGGTTCATCGGCGTTGCCAAGGCTGGCCAGCCCTGGGGGAAATGGTCAGTCAGTCACAACGTCCCTTCATCCTGCCCCACCCGAGTGATGTGTCCTGTTGGAGGAAAACATATGATGGATACACCAACACAATCTGCCACCTGCGGACCAGTCCTTACGGGCCAGGCAAGCACTCGGTGCTTGTGAAGACTCATGGGTTAATCCACTCAACAACCCTGAAGCAGACATGAGTGGTAGCCCCATTTAACAGACCAGGACAGTGAGGCCCAGAAAAGTTCAAGGAACTGCCCAAGGTCTTTCCACGCCACACTGTGGGTCACCTAATACATGACCTTTCAAAGGGAGGATGCTCGCCTTTCACATGAGAACCCTGGGAGGAAGAGTTCCTGTTCAGCATGAAGAATGGGGATGGTGAAACTTCCAGGCCTGTGATTCCAGAAGGGCAAAGACAGATCCTCAGGCTGGACAGGGGGAGGCTCCTGACCCCGTCCTTCCTGGGTCCTACCACCCACCCAGGAGCCCAGGGCAATAATAGGCCATACTTCTCTCCCGCCAGATTCCACATGCGATTTTGCTTCTCTCTGCCCTGCTTCCCCTTCCTGCTTCAGCAGCATTTATGGGGTTCCTGCTTCGGCAGCAGTTATGGGGTTCCTGCTGTGTGCCCGGTGCTGGTGCAGGGTGGGGCCAGCTCTGAAGTCCCCGTGCATTACTTGGCTGGCGCGGGCCTCGAGTAAACAATTAGCTGCATCCTCGTTGGTAAGGATGATTACGGGAGCTGAGAGGACAGAGGAAGGAAAACGCTGACACCCAGAAGGGGCTGCACCACCCCCAAGAAACTCCAGAAGCTTCAACTCCCCCGTGGCGCTCTGACTCTTGTCTCCAGCAGCTCCAGAAAAGTGCCCTGTCTCCCACGGGGCTGTGTCACAGCCCTGCGTGGTGGTTGTGTTTGAGCATGGGGACAGCTCCCTGTAATGAGGATTAGAATAGTAACGAGGAGGATGACACGCTGTAGTGGAAGAGCAGCAGATCTCCAGGGGAGCGCAGGCCCACCCGCCACGATACCAGCCATGGGGACTGTGCCAGCGGCTGTGCCCCATCAGCCAGGCCTGGAGCCACTGGGCAAATGTCTGACTCTGACCATGGCAGTCCCCAGGCCACTCCGCTCAGGGGAAAGTGGTGGGATTGGGTACCACAGGGCTCTGGCTCACAGCCTGGCCTTAGGGGCCAAGAGGGAACCCTGGCTACGAAGGAGCAAAGGATGCACTTAAGACTGCAGCCTCACCTGGCTTGGGGTGTCACAGTGGATAAAGCATCCACCTGGAATGCTGAGGTCGCTGGTTCAATACCCTGGGCTTGCCTGGTCAAGGCACATGTGAGAAGCAACTACTATGAGTTGATGCTTCCTGCTTCTCCTCTCTCTCCTTCTGTCTCTCCTTTTCTTTCCTCTTTCTAAAATTAAAAAAAAAAAATTTAAGAGACTGCAGCCTCTTCCCACCCCTCCTTCTCCTTCCTCCATGGCACATAATTCTTTCTCATATGATACCATTTCCTTATTCATTCTTCTTACTGTCTCCTGATTACATGTAATCTCCACGCTCTGTCCCCTGCTGTTTCGTCAGCAACCAGAGTAGTGTCTAGAGCACAGTAGGTGGTCAAGAAAGCTTAGTGCAGAACCGGACTAATAGATTTGGGTGTGGACCCTTGGTACCTAAGGGATTAGACACGCCCGTGTGGTTGAAGTCTTCGTGCCAAATTGTGTTTATGTGTCTGTGAGGTGTGTCTATGTGTGTGTTTGTGGAGTTGTGTGAGGTGTGTGTGTCTCTGTCCTGCTGGGATTCTGTCTCCTGTATGTGTCTTTGAGATGTGTGTGTGTGTGTGGTGTGTGTGGTGTGCATCTGTGAGGTGTGTGGATGTCTCTGTGAGGGGTGTATGTGTCTGTGAGGTGTTTGTGTGTGAAGTGTTGTGTAAGGTGTGTGTGTGTGAGGTGTGTGTGTGTGTGAGGTGTGTATGTACATGTCTGTGAGCTGTGCAGGTCTCTGTGAGGAGGGGTGTATAGTGTGTGTGTGTGTGTGTGTGTGCATGTGTATGCGTGCGTGCGCTCTCAACCTGCTTACCGCCTCCCCTCACACACTTCAGCTGCTGAATGATTGCACCCACTCGGGGAACGGCCTACGTCTCTTCAGGGGAACCCCTCAGTGAACTGAAGATGGCATAGGCATGCCTTTCCTGCTTAGGCAGGGGCCCTTTGTCTCGTGGGAGATCCCTGCTGACACCCTTGCCCACGCCAGGCCTCTGGGAGAGACTCCTCCAGGGTCGTTCCCATGTCGAATCATGCCCCCCTTAGGGCCTTGGTTCCTGCACCAACTTTTGGAACAGAGACTGCCATGCCCAGAAGTGGGCACCACCCCAGTTTGGCGTTCCCAAGTGCGTTTTCATGCACTCCATGATGGAAATGCCAAGGCCCATGAAAAGTAACAAGAATGTCCATACTTTGAGTATTGCCTGTTATGTGCGAGACATCATGCAACAGCCTAATGATTCTCGCAGCCCTGGGAGGTGGGGGTTACTGGGACAGATGGGGAAACGGAGGCCCTGGGGGAAGAAAAAATTTGTCCAAGGTCACACACTAGGATGTGGGACAGAACACAGGCACCATTCTTGATGCCTCAAGTCCCGCTCTTGTGCCACTGCCTGAGGACAGCACCCAAATGAGACCGTGGGCCCCCTCCCTTACCCAGATTCACCACCTCATTCTTCTGCAGGAGAAGGAACTGTGAGGGCATGAAGGGACTGTCTGCTGTCTAAGCGTCCCACATGTAGTTCACCACCCGAGCGTTACTGACAGCTGTCCCTGCCCTGGTGCAGATGTTCCCTGCGGGAGGAACGTGCTCCCCGAAAAGATATGCTTAGGTCCTAACTTCTGGTACCTGTGAATATGATTTTATTTGGAAATAGGGTCTTTGCACATGTAGTCAAGATGAGGATATACTGAGTTAAGGTATGGGCCCTAAATCCAATGATTGGTGTTTCTGTAAGAAAAGAGAACCTAATCTGCGGTGGCAAGGTGGATAAAGCATTGACTGGGAATGCTGAGGTCGCCAGTTTGAAACCCTGGGCTTGCCTGGTCAAGGCACATACAAGAAGCAACCACTAGGCATGGATGCTTTTCTCTTCTCCCCATCCACACACCTCTCTCTCTCTCTCTCTCTCTAGAATTAATTTTTTTTTTAAAGGGAAGTTTGGATACAGACACAGAAACACGCAGAGAACACGTGGGAACTGAGATTGGAGTGATGTGCCTACAAGCCAAGGATTGCTGGCAGTCACTAGAGGCTAGGAGAGAGGCATGGAACAGACTCTCCCTCTGAGCCCTCCAGAAAGAACCAAGTATGCCCCAACCTTGACCTGAGACTTCTAGTTTCCAGAACTGTAAGAATAAATTTCTGTTGTGTAACCTACTAAGTCCACGGCAATACTGCAGCCCTGGGAAATGAGCGTACACCCTCCCTTCCCATTGCAGAAGGACCCACATACACACAGTAACTTAAATGCACAATTGCTTAGACCCACACTTCGTCCAGGCCTCACAAGCCTACGCTGAGTGGTTCCTGTGCAGGGTGCTCCCTCTCACAGCGACGCCACACCCAGCAGAGTACACACATCCCTGCACAGCACTAGCCGGCCTTCCCACCCTCCACCTCCCCCCACCCCCTCTCACCCCCCACCTCCCCCGACACCCCCTGCTCTGTCAACATTAGCCTCCCTGGGGACAGAACCCTCTAAACTCCTTTCCTTCCTTGTCTCCCTTTCCGTTCACTTCCCAGCCCCCAGTCTTCTGGTCCGGCTTCCTCCCTCCCTCCCTCCTTTCTCTGCCTCTTTTTCTCACCCTTTCTTTCAGTTCACGAATTCCTCCTTCCTTTTTCTGCCTCTTTTTCTCGCCCTTTCTTTCAGTTCACGCAGTCATGTAGCAAGGCCGTACATGTTTTCCAAGAGTTGCACGTCGCCACCTGTTGCTATGGAGAAGCCTCTTTATCACAAACACTGAGTAAACAGCTGCTGCTGGGAGCCCCTTTCTGCTGGCCAGAGGTTTATTTGGAGAAAGTCAATAAGGAAAAATAAACATTCCCAGTCCTGTGTATATACAGCTTTGGGACTGGTGCTCCACAGCGGCTCAGGCCTGCCACCTCCCCAGAGGGTCTGGTGAGGCTGAGCCCAGCTCCGGCCTCCGAGCCCAGAATCTTCCACTCCGAAGAGGGGTGGGGGCCAGGCAGCCACCTTCGTCCGCACTTAGTCAGGTCAGGTCGCTCTGTGGGCTGCGCCCTTCCTTCCACAGGCTTGGCCCCAGCCCCCAGCTCCCAGCTCCCAGTCCCTCTGACCTCCACCTCTCTGTTCTAGGCCAGGGCGTGATGAAATAGCCCCACCCACCTGCCTCTTCCAGGTTGTCCTGCCTGCTGGCTTCTAGGGAAGTCCACTCTGTCTGAGCCCCCACGGGGCGCTGGGATTCCTGGGAAGAGCCATCCATGGTCCCTTGGGCCAGGATTCTCTCTTTAGCGTCTGAGTTTCCATTGAAGTTAGCATTTAAGTGTTTAATAACCCAACACTCCATTCATTCAGCACATATTTATGTAAAGTTATGACTATATCACCCGGCTGTTCAGGTCATGCTGGCTCCTGCCCTCAGGGTGCTCCCAGTCTAGTAGGGAAGATAGATTCAGTCACCATGGCAGTCGGCTAACTACCTCCAGGTGCGTGAAGTTCAATGCGGGAGAAGCAAAGGTCCTAGCGGGTGTGGAGATGCCCTGGACACCTTGCTATCAACCTCTGTTATGTGCATCAGCTCCGTGAATCTTTAGAGGAACCCCGTGAGGTGGTGACATTTTCATTCCCATTCTACATGTGGAGAAGTAACTTACCCGAAGTCCCTTAGCTACTAGAGGGGAGACTCCAGATTTAAATGCAAGATGGCCTGAGGCAAAGTCCCAGGCTCTGAACTACTGTGCGATTCTGTTGGGCTTGCAATAGGTATGCCACAATCCTCACAAAGCTCACAAGAAAAGCTCTCATGAAATGTTTACATGACAGGTGGGGACAGGCAATGACAAGAGTGGCCAGTGAGGAATGCCAGTCATTCAGAGGACATCAGTGTGATCCCGAGGACTCAAAGCCAGAGGCAGGGGTTGGGCTGAGCTTTGAAAGATGGGTAAAATCTAGATAAAGCCGGAGGCAAGGAAGGGGGTCTCCCAGGGGCCACGTTGGGTAGAGCCTGGCTGGGGGCTGGGGGGAGGCAGGAAGACCTGTTTCGGAGAAGAGAGAGGAAGCCTGCCACCTTGCTTCTCACTCCTGACCCCCATGCCTCCCTAAAAAAACCCACCTCCATCCACACCACCCCTGCTTGGGAGCGTCCTCTCTTTCCTGAATGTCTGCTCAGCCTCCTGCCTGGTCTTCCTGCCTCCTTCCTGCTCAGCGCTAGCCCACTCCCTGCCAGCCCCCGGGAACTTCCAGAAACACAAATCTAATCATATCACACACCCTCCTTTGTGTCCTCGCGGTGAACGAGGCCACACAGCCCGGCCCTCACCTCTTCCTCTTCCAAGGGCATTGTGGGCACGGAGCTTTGCACTCTAACTCTTCCAACTGCTTGGAAATCCTCCCTGAAGACTCGCATTCATTCACAGACTCTTGATGGGCACTGACTTTGTGCCCATCGCCGTTCTGAGCCCCGGTAGCAAACAAAACAAATGAAAGTCCTTGGCCTCATGGAGCTGATGTCCTGGTGAGGGATAGACACTAAAACAAAACAAAGAAGTAAACTATAGACAATAGTAGATGCAACTGAGAGCTATGGAGGAAATTGCAGTGGGGGAGGGGGAGGGCCTTGAGGCTACAGTGATGATTCTGGGTAAGTTGGGGAACTCTCCCTTAGGTTTTCCGGGGATCCCTTTGGCTGCTGCTGTGTTGAGGATAGAATAAAGGTCGTGTGGTGGGAGCAGAGAGACAGACAGGCCACAGGAACTCAGGGTCCCCACTTTCCTCCAAGTCTATCAGGGCCTGTGTCCAGGCTGTATACCCGTTCCAGCCCCAGGCCCCCAAAAGTTCTGAGGGTAGCCAGGTAAGAGAGGGCATGCATGCCCCCCAGGCCTCATCCAGCTCCACGGGTCCCACAGCACGTTCTGGTTTAAGGGTACATCCTCGATGGCCTCCAGGCCGGGCTTTGTCTTTCCCCACCCCCCACCCCCCACCCCCTGACTCCCTTCAGGCTGCCTGCCCAGCTCCCCTCTCAGCGCTCTGAGGAGGACAGGAGCCCCGTGAGCAGTGATCCACATATCAGGGACAAGGGAATTAACATTCCCAGGCTGTAATTATACCTCCCACCCGTGACACCTGAGGAAGCATCTTTTTATAAAAGCAGGTAAATTGGAGGCTTATGGGATTGCAGGGGATGAGTGTATTTTTAGCACACTCCCTCACCACACGTGATGGCCGCAATCCTGGTAATTACTCTGGCACCAGTGGGCTGAACTGAGGCTGGGCTGCTCAGAGGGAGCTCAAAGTGTCAATGTGAAGGGAATCTGGGAGTTCCTGGGAACCTGGTTAAGCCAAGTGAGAATCTAGGAGAGAAACCTGGAGAAACTCCCTTGATGGGGGAATTAGGGGGAGGAGTAATTCATGAGAAGGTGGGGAACACACTTCTTAAACTATATATATATATATATATATATATATATATTCTAATAATAGAAACAACAATAGTAATGATAGCTAACTTGATGTTAGCTACGGTACTTCTTAAGTGCCAGATAGTGTTCTAAGTGCTTTTGTATATTAACTCCATTCTTACAACAATCGTAGGAAGCAGGTCTTACTGTTATCCCCACTTTGCAGATGAGAAAACCAAGGCTCAGAAAGTCTGTGTCATTTTGAGTAAGGCATTGGAGATATATACATATATCTATACACACATGAAAGTCTGCTGACTTTCATGGTTGAACGAATGACTTCCCTCACTCTGTAGTTCCCAGTTTGTTTACAGAGAAGCCTAAAGTTTGACCAATCACAAGCTCTGAAATTAGGAAGTCCCTACCTTTTGAGGCAGGGTCTCCAATCACACTCTGGTTCCTCTTGAACGGAGACATCCCCACTGAGTGCAAAGTCAGCCATCTTGGTTGGCGGGCAGCCCCACCATGCTCTTAAGCACAGGACACCTGAGCAAGAGTCTGTGATGAGACAGACGTTCCAGGAGTTGAGCGCAGAGTCCCTCACACTTCTGCCCATTGAGGGAACTGGTCGGAATAGTGGATCTACTATTCATGGAGCAAATGCAGAAAGAGAGGAGGAAAAGGCGGGATGAGGGTCTCCCTAGATGTGGTCCAGCACTCGCTGCTGTCCAGGGACAGTCCTTCTCCAGCAAGGACATTGGCATAGAGAAGACATGAGAGAGAAAGAGGCAGAGCGAAAATGTGATTTTTTTTTTTTTTTTTAATGCAAGGCTCGATAATCAGCTATTTGTGATGGAATTTTATCTGTCCCGGTCTCTGAGGGACGAGAAGCGGGAGTGAGGGAAGAGGGGTCAGAAATTAGTATGCAGAAATATCTGATCAGCCAAAGTAATTTTCTTTAATAATCGTATTCATACTGCCTGCGCTCTGCTCACTAGAAGAATTAAGTATTTAATAGTAATATATTTCATCTGGCAGTGGTTCCGTTTCGTTAGGAACCGCGATGCTGCATCCGGGTACATGGGTGGGTGCAGGTCTGGCGGGGGAGACAGGTTGGAAGTGTCAAAGCAAAAAGAAATAGCTAAGTGAGCAGGACAGGAGGTGTGGGTGGGCAAGACAGGAAGTACTGTGAAGGGGGAGCTGTGTGCCAAGGTGAGCCCAACAGCCCCCCGAGGTGTCACTCAAGTGCCTTCGCTGCCTCAGCTGGGCTGTCCAGCTCTGTCCTCTAGACCCCCCCAGAGACCCCCCCACTTCTGACCCAATTCCTAAAACTTTATCGCTAACCCCCAAAGACAGGCCCTCCTGTGGGACCTCTGGCGTGTCCCCCAGCTCTGAGACTGAGGGGCAGCTGAGTGGCGGGTCCTCCAGGCGTAGAATCACACAGCGAACTCCAGATCACCCTCTGATCCCCAGGTCCAAGCTTCCAGAGCTCGAAGGCAGATTCCTGGGGCTGCCCCCATGTGTCCCCCGGGCTGGGGGTGAGCCTGCACTTCCCAGCTCATGCATGAGCGGGGCTGCTGTAGAGGACAGAAGCGGCTTGTGCTGGCTGGAGAATCTGACAGCTGCCTCTCTGCCCCGGGGGCTGCAGAAGCAGTGTGCTTTAGCTATTACACGATTTTAATAGTTAAAAAGCAGGCCCAGCGCGTGCCAGGGACATAATTGATGACACCTAGCACTTGGAAACCCGATCTCCATCGCAGGCATTTGGAGAGGCTCTCTGCCTCCTCTGCCAGGCTCCCTGAGCTCAGCTGCCCCTGTGGAAACCGTCGGTGGGAAAGGCGCGACCACATTTGTCCGATGAGATTGGAGACAAAGAAAGAGACGGCCAGCCGAGCTGCAGATAGCAGAGTTCAGCTTCTCCCTGCTCTTTTAAGAGCAAACTCCACAAACTGATGTGCAGTGATGCTGGCATTTCCAGGCGCCTGACAGGCTGGAATTAAACACCTGTCCATTAAACTGTCAGCCCCAGGAAGAAAAGAGAGGGGGAGAAGAAGGAGAAGGGGGAGAGCTGGGAACCCAGCTGCAGGCTGGCTGCTTCCCTACAGGAGGCATCATGCCTGTCCCCCGAGAGAGAGGGCAGGGTGAAAGCCAGCAGCCGGCAGTGACTATGGGTCCTGCTCTCCAGCTTCTGAAGCAGCGTGTATGCAGGCCCACTGCAAACCAGTACTCAGACTTGGACCCGGGAGGTGGAGAAGAAGCACATGAGGCCCCCAGGAGGCTGGGCCACGGAGAAGTCAGGAAATTTATCCTCATTTGCTCAAAACTCCAGTTCAAAGGCTTGCAGTGCTCTGGCATCCTCTGGGCCTCCTCCACACACATGCTCTCTGTCTGCTCTGAACCCTATAGGCATGCACCAGACATCAGGCAGCCCATCCGTGCTGCCCTGGGGCCTCTCGGGCTGTTGGACATTTGGGTGAGTCTATGCTGGCTCCCCAAACTCAAGTAGAAGCTTCTAAAGAAACCAAAGCTTGCCTGACCAGGCGGTGGCGCAGTGGATAGAGCGTCGGACTGGGATGCGGAAGACCCAGGTTCAAGGCCCCGAGGTCGCCAGCTTGAGTGCGGGCCCATCTGGCTTGAGCAAAAGCTCGCCAGCTTGGACCCAAGGTCGCTGGCTCCAGCAAGGGGTGGCTCGGTCTGCTGAAGGCCCACGGTCAAGGCACATGTGAGAAAGCAATCAATGAACAACTATGGTGTCGCTACAGCAACGAAAAACTGATGATTGATGCTTCTCACCTCTCTCCGTTCCTGTCTATCGTCCCTATCTATCCCTCTCTGGCTCTGACTCTCTCTCTCTCTGTCCCTGTAAAAAAAAAAAAAAAAAAAAAAAAAAAAAAATAGTGGTGTTCCTCCCTATTCTTAAAAGAAGAAAAAAAAAGAAAACGAAAACAAAGCTTGTTATCTACTTCACAGCTCCTCTCCTACAGAGCTCAGAGAGCTCTGAGCTTCCTAGTGGTGGGACTGGGTGAAATGAGCTTATGGTGGATAGGGTTCATGGATGGGTGGATGGATGAACAGATGGATGGCTGTAATGCTGATAGGTAGGTTTGTACTGGTTGTTCAAATTGCTGTATTGATTAGTAAGTAGCTCCTGCCCCTAGCCCGATTGATGCTGCACTCTCCACCAGCCTGGCCACTGCCCTGTGATTTGCTGGACCTCCCCAAGAGTCAGCAACTAAACATTAGCACCCAGCCCAGCAGGGGGCCTCGGGACTCTGCTCCATTGCTATGACCAGCGTCCATTCTAGCTGGTGAGTAAATAAGCTTATCATTTCAACCAACACCCTTGGGTGGGTAGATGAACAGATGCCAAGACTGAATATTGATTGAGATGAGGTGATCTTAAGGAAGGAAGGACTGGAAGGAAGTAGGGAGGGACAGAAATGCCTTATCAGGTGGCTGGGTTTTTGTTTTTCCACACTGGCCACCCCCTTGGGATGTGCAGAAGAGCTGTCTGAACTTCGGCTGGCTCACCTCTCAAATAGCGACATCTGCCCTGCCCAACTTAGAAGTTGGCTCTGCCCAGCTGGAACCTGTCCCTTGATCATTATTCATTGCTGTGTGCATGTCCGTTTCTCTAATAGAGGGTGCGCTTCTTGGAAGCAAGGATGCTGTGGAAAGCACCACATCCTAGCGGGTGCTTGGTGTTTTGTGAACGGGTGGAGGCGGGAGTCGTGCAGAAGTGGATGAAAGAAGCAGCGGACCCTGAGGCGTACAGTGGGAGAGGGGTGCTGGCGGGCAGAGAAGGAGGGAAGGCGAGCTCGGAATGCTGCTCCTGGGTACCCAGAGGGAGCTTCTCCCATCCAGCCAACCCTCCCCTGCCCTGGCAATGCCCAAGTTTCAGGTGCACTAGACCAGCATATGTTGGCAGAGAGTGCGAACACAGGTTAGATCCAAGAGTTAGTAATGACACTTTATCTAGCTTCCCGGGATAAAATGTTGCAGTCCTCGGAAGCTCCAGGTACGGGACATGGGATTGTCCCAGAGGGGGGGAGGGGAAGTGTCAGAGGAGTGAAACAAGGAGCCAAAGGCTGGAGGAGCTCAGACCCCGTCCTCTGCCCAAGTCACGCCACTCAGCCTGTGTCCTTCCTTCGATCTTCAGGCCTGGCTGGCTGCCCCTTCTCAGGCCTCTCCCTCGTGCCCAGGGCTACGGCCCTGTCCCCAGATCATGCAATGTCAAGACTCACCTCCCAGCTCAGGACCATACAATTTAGCGCTGAATTATTTCCCATCTTGCACGATTCTCAATTTGCTGGTGCCAAGTGTGCACTGCACGTGAGGGTGATCTCGCACGACATTTGTCACCCTGCGACTTGCCAGGGCTAGTAGTTAATACACCTGGTCCGGCTGGCTGGCCACTCTTCCTGTCTTCACGGCTTCTGGCAAGAAGGCAGTTGCCACAAGTGGGGGGTGGAATGGGGGGAGCAGCTTGCTGCACCAAAGTGTGTGCGCGGCACCCCCTGACCAGAAGCACACATGCGTGAGCCTGGATTTTAGGGCCAAACCGACCTGAGTTCAAATTCGAGCTCTGTTATTTATCACCTGTGTGACTTTGGACAACTTCTTCGACCTCTTTGAATCTCACGCATTGGCCCGGTTCCCCTTTCCAAGAGCTGTCCCGAGGATTTCATGAGAACAGGGGTGTGAAAATGCCCACAGCAGAAGGTGCACAAATGCACAGGAGCAGCGTGGCGATTAGTGGCGTCATTCTCGAGAGCATCACTGGGCTAGCTGCAGCTGAGAAAGCAGGACGGGGCAACGGCCGGATCTTATTAAGGTTCTGCTGTGGAGCCGGGTGATAATGTGCAGACTTCTGGGGGAGAGACATTCCTTGCCATCTGTTTGTGTTAGAGCAGAACTTTGCAGCTACTCCAGCCCGCACAGGCCCCTCTGAACCCATTCTGAACCCCTCTGGGACCGGCTCGCTTCAAGGCCCGGCCCAGCTCATCCTGACGCACAGCGGCCACTGTCTCCAACTGCCCTGGTTTCCTGCAGTGTCTGCTCTCCCCGCCGCCCCAGACTGTAAATCTTCCCTGGCCCGAAGGCCTCTCGTGTTTCTAGTGTATCTTGACAACATTTAGCACTGGGGTGGCGGGCTCGATGTGTGAAGGAAAAATAAAATGAAGGAAAGAGGGAACGAGGGAGGGAGACCCGTTCTGGCTTTGGAGCCCATCCCTGGTCCACCACTCTCACTGATTTGAGTGGCCTTCCCCAAGGGGCTCCACCTCCTGATGCCTTGGCCTCCCTGTGGGCCTACAGAACCTTCCAGCACCTTCTAGAAAAGAATCAGAGCACCTGGGACTCTCAGACCTCACTTCTAGCCAACCACAATTCCCACCAGACCAATCTCTATAGGAAGCCAGCCCCCTACTGATCCATTTCTGGACCCCCCAGTCCCGACATGACCTTGCCCCCTGCAGACCCCCCACCCATACCCTCCCAGGGACACCCCAGCTCCAGCCCGTGTTTGTGAGCTCACCAGGAACGGCGGGACATGGGCCTTTCTCTCTGCCGTAATGAAACCCTTTAATCATATTCAAATAGGTTACTGTTCAGGGGGAAAATAGAAATATGGATTTGATAGCAATAAATTTCCCTGGCTGGCTAAGCCCAGTTCTTAATTGTGCTGTCCCAGGGCTCGCACATTTCATTGTTCGTTAGGTGCTTAAGTCCCCACTCTCATTTTGTGGCGGTGACATTACCGTTGATGGCTCTAATACTCTCATAATTTGAAAGGGGATTTGCATGATAGAACGCAGAGTATTAAAAGAAAAAGAAACAAGGGAGAGAGAAAAATGGGGGGGTCAACATGGGAGGAGGAGCTCAGAAGGGAAGGAGGATAGTCGGAGGGGGGGGAGCAGGCAGAGGAGGGACTCCATCCAGCTTTCACTTTAAAAAGTCACTTTCTTCAAAGTCAAATCATTGTTTTCATTAAAGTTAAAAAAAAAAAAAAAAAGAAGAAAGAAAGGAAAAAGCCACGGCTGCACATTGGGCTGACTGGGCACTGGTATTCTCCTTATTGTTCCTAATGGTTATTAATTATTATTATCCGGCCGTGCAGGGCTCTGTGGACGTGATGTCCCCAATGTCCTTGGGGTGGAGTTAAGGGAGGGGGGGGGCATCAGGCTGGCTCTGAATGGGGAGGTTTGATCCTGGGCCTCAGGAAGATGCAGATGCCAGTAGGAGCCAGGTTTGAGGACCTGGAAAGGAGAGGTGACACTTCCCTAGAAAGAAGGCCTCTGTGGAAGGACCTAAGCCTTCTGGGTCCTGGCCAACCTTTCTTGAGTTCCCTAGAAGTTTCTCTTTTCCAAAGCCAGTGAATTGGGCACAACCAGCCTTGCTGGACACAAGACAATTCTGGTCACTGGTGAGGTCTTCCAAGCCACTTTTGCAAATTGGATTCCCCGCCTCCCCAGGGTGGCCATCCAGAAATTTCCAGGCGCTCAGATTTGGCTGCACTCCCATAGTTAGACAGGCTAGGCAAAGGAATGCCAGCCCTTTCCTCCTGGCTGGGGACTGCAGTCCCTGAAGTTTCAATGACATGCCCTCTTGCTACTTAGCATCTTTTTACCTGGGGCCAGAGGCTCTAGAAATCACTGCAGCCCTGGGTTTCTGGACTCTAAAGGAGGCCTCTGACTAACCCAGCTTTCGCTGAGGTGACAAGGGATCCTTGCCTCTCCTCAGATATGGAAGTGTGTGTGCCTGGGTCTCCTTAGACAGATGGAGTGAATGTTCCAGGGGCCATTGCAAGGGGCAAGGTGTGCCGTGTGTGTGCCCAGCGGGTGTTGACTGAGAAGGGCTGAGGAGTGTTGCCTGTCTGGGCTCATGAGTTCAGGTACCCGAGCTCTCAGCCTCTATGCAAACTCATCGCTCTCTAGTTTTGTCACTTTCTATCGTCACCCCGTTTGCCTGGCCCCTGGCACCTTCCTCTGTGGGACAGAGAACAGGGCCAGGGCCAGGCTGTGACCTGCTCCTATGTCTTTGGTATATCACACACCTGTCCCCCTGTGTTCCTGCCAGCTCTCAGTGTCTCCTGGCCTAGCTGTACTCCCTCCACTTCCTGCATATTCTCTTCTCTGATTAGAATTTTAAATCAAACAAACTCCAGGCTTGGGAGAAAAGCTGTCTGCAGAGAGCCAGTTCACACCCCTCCATCCCCTCTTTTTGGCCTGCTTGCTGCTGGAACTCAGGGGCCTGGGCATGCACACCCTTGGGGCATCCTCAGTCCCCTCACTCCCCATGTACCCCCAGAGCCTTCCAATCAGCCCTTCCATACCTGCCAGCCCTCTGCTGCCCTGCCCCTCACTTCTCCTCACTCTGAGCCCAGGTCCACCACCAACTGGGAGGACACCCAGTCCCTGAGACATGGATCTGGACTCCACTTCCCCAGAGGAAGCTGCCTTGCTCAGTCCTCTGTAGCTGCGGAAATCTCGAATACCCCCCCAACCCCCATTGAATGGGGCTGAAGTTGCAGGATGAGGGAGGAAGGAGTACAAGGAGCCGCCATGAGGATAGAATCCAGAACCCCCCCCAAAAAAAGTGTCTATACTAGACCATAAAACTCTTATTTTTTATTATGAAGATCCAAGAGGAGGATGGACAAGTGGCAGGCCTGTCCTCATCTCTCCCCCGCCCAGGGTGGCAGCCCCCAGCCTACCCACCCTCCTGGGAGTGATGGAATGCTGCAGACCCAACCTCTCTGCTCCTCAGCCTGACTACTGGATTCAAAACACTTTCCACACAACCATCCTCAGAGGTGCAGTGTGAAGCTGCAGAGAAATGAACTTGGTGCCCCCCACCCCACCCCCAAGACCCCCAAGGAGAAGCTGTCTCCAGAAAAAGGAAAAAAAAAAAAGCCAGAGAGACAAAGTGATTCTTAAATATTTTCCTTCTCTGCAGTCACTCAGGGAGGAGGGGGTGAGGGGCGAGGGGGCCTGGAAGGGGGAACAAAGGGGGTTTAATAGGCTCCGGTGACAGCGCAGTGTCCACGTTGGGAAAAGATTAATGACGAAAATTAATCGCCTGACCTTTCTTTCCAGGAGCTGGAGGTGAGGCGGGCCATTAAAGCCTCTTATGTTGTAATTAACGTTGGAGGGGAGAGAGAGCTGCCTTCAGAATGGATGTGATCATTTAATTAGGCTTAGGCGTAGGTGCCACAACAGGTCCGGAGAAGTCATAATTTAACTATAGCTTTAAATTACACAGGCAGAGTAGGGCGAGCAGAGTTTGACGGCCTGAGCGCCTGGCGCGGAGCTCAGGAAAACAATTAAATAAACACCCCGAGTGAGGGAGAGAGATGGTGGCAGAGAGACAGACAGACGGACAAAGAAAGCAGTAGGCGGTGGCAGCAGGACGGTGGGAAACGGGAAGGACACGGGGTACAGGGGAAAGCGAGGAGAAGTGGGGTGACATTAGCAGCCACGTGAGGCTGGGAAAAGTGAGATCGTGGAGTTAGCAACGGGGTGGGTGCGTGCATGTGTGAGTGCGCGTGTGTGCGTGCGTGCGTGTGTGTGTCTCCCCAGACAAGTGCCTCGGAGTACCCTCAACCCCAACAGAGATGCAAGCTGTACCCACAAACACACCGACCTTCGACCTTCGAGGTTTTGCAGACACTGAGGTCAGAAGGTAGACAGGGCCTCACTCCTCACCATCTATCTCCCTACCCAGGACGAGTCGCCTCCCTTCCTAACCTGGACAGTCTGGGGGTTCCCAAGCGCCACG
Organism: Rhynchonycteris naso; assembly: GCA_037038555.1. Taxonomy (NCBI): domain Eukaryota; kingdom Metazoa; phylum Chordata; class Mammalia; order Chiroptera; family Emballonuridae; genus Rhynchonycteris; species Rhynchonycteris naso. Next base: position 8,912,800 of record CM073000.1, read on the forward strand.
AGGCGCCCGCGTCCTGGGGGGGGGGCGTGGAAAAGCCATGCCCGCCGCGCGTCCTCGCTGCTGGTGTGGAGGCGCGCAGGGTGCCCGGCAGGACGTCGAGCGAGCCGGATTGGCTCTGGCTCGGGAAGGTCAAGGCCGCGGCACTGCGCCGCGCCGCGGAGGGGGAATGACCCGCGGTCTCTGGGGTGCTGGGCCCGGGAGTTGCTCAACCTGCGGGATTAGTCACTGGGCGGGAGGAGCCGGACCGCAGGAAAAACGCGAGCAGAGTGCTTCCGCGCAGGGGGTGGGGAGAAGAGGGACTGGCCATTCAGATGAATGGGCAGCAGCGGGTGGACCCGGGCGGAAGGGGCTGCATGGGAACCCCGCAGGGCTTTTGTGGAACGCTTTTAGAGAGGTGTCACCTTCTCCAGTTTTGTTCAGGACGGTGGGGGTGGTCGACTCCGAATGGGTCAAAGAAAGGCTCGGGTTGGCGCCCCCCCACACACACACACACACATGGGTCCCTCCTCTGTCTTCAGAGGCTGGTCACTGTTGAGGTTTTCCTGCACCCCTGGGGACTGCGATGACCTCACTGTCCCCTCCCATTCTAGTCCTTCGGAGGGGACTCTGAAGAGGGAGCCTGGAAAGAGGGAGAGTGAGAAGGAGAGGAAGAGAGAGCGAGGGATGGAGTTGAGGAGGGAGAGCAGGGTGGGACTTCCTCTACCCTCCAACAGGCTCCTGAGATCCTCGTGGCACCGGGCTGAACCCAGCTGCCAACCCTTAAGGCCTGGCTGGTGGACCGTACATCTCCCCCTAAACACAAACCATTGGGATCGAAAGAAGAGAGTTATGGATGAGAAGAAGACAGAGATGCCCCCCCCAAACCCCCAATCGTTCACTAGTCCCCACCTCAGAAAATCAAACTACAAGACCCTGCCTCCTGCCCCTTCCCCACGGACAACACAAAAGCCACCAAATGGTCTCCCATAGGACATTTTTACCCCCAGAACAAAGCAGAGTTTCCAGTTTTATTCAACATCCACTAATTCTACGAATTAGTGAAATTCTCGTTTAGAGCTTTGTCCGTGCTCCTCTAGTTACTTGAATGATAGATGGATTGATTGATTGTCTGATGGGTCTTTGGTCTGTCTTGCAGCTTGGGAGTCTGTCCTGAGAATGTTCAGCCTGCACTGGGGACAAAGGAGGAACTGTGACCTGTAGGGACTGGAGAGCGATGGGGGTGTCAGGTGGAGGGTATAGGGCTCCTCTCCTCAGACCAGCGCTCTGCTGGCCCACGGTCTGGTCATGTCTTGATGGTTCCAGGGCTGCCTTTGCTGTGTGATTGACCGAAGGGTCCCAAAGCCCAGTTGCTAAACTCCTGAGGCCCTGACCTAGGTCAGATGGGGAGGCAGAGGCTGCCTGGTACCCAGAAGACCAGAAGGGGGGTGGGGGGAGCATGGAAAGAAGGTGGGAACTGGAGAGGCAGGAAGGAGGGGTATTACTAAACAGAGAAGGGAAGGGGGAGGGGGCTGTGGGGAGAAGGGCAAGCCTGGATCAGACCTACTGGTTCTGTGAAGTCCCTGTCCCCCACTCCCCAAGTGGGACACTGCTTTCCCCACAAACCCCAGCCCACAGGAGACCTTTCAGGTATTCCCTTCCTCTCTCTACAAGACTGTGGGCTCCAGGGAGACCCTCTCTCTGCCCTTCCATTTTGTTCAGGATAAAAATCTAGACTAGTAAGAGCCTAGAAGGTCGCCTGTGCCCTGGGTCCTACCTCTCCATTTCAGTCTCCTCTCCCTTGTCCCTCCCTCAGTCCCTCCACACTCTGCTCGAACCACATCACCCGGCTTTCTCTCCCTCTCCCCAACTAGACTTGAAGCTCCCTGTGGGCCAGACCAGGCTGACAACATGGCCTGTTGTTCCGCAGTGCCTAGAATGGTGCTGTGGTAACAGCCAAGTAAACATTTACTGACTAAATGTCTTATAATTCAAGCTCCCTCCCCAGCTGCGCCTGGCACACCCAGAAGGCCCCTCCCCTTATGGATCCCTTATGGCCTGCTTTAGCTCTTCCTATTCTTTGTAATGTTTTCTTCTCTGCAGAGACCAGAATTGAATGTTTCTGGGAGGGTCTCATACAGAGGCCACAAATTAGCCTGCGGCAAAATAAAGCGGTCCACTTGGTTGGCTGAACTACGTGGCCGGCTGGGATAGAGAGCCCAGCCCAGGAAGTGCCAGGACTCACCTACCAGCAAGCGCCCCTTCCCATCCTGTGTAGAGCCCTGCCAGTGCATTTCTGGAACATGGAGGAGGAAAAAGCTATTGGGAAAAGCAGCTTTTCAGAATAGACAGCAGGGCGATCTCCTTGGGATGAGATGAACAGAAGCCTAGGAGCCCGTCTGGAGGAATTTGGTTAGGAAGACGCTGGGGTGGGTGAAGGGGGGTCTGCCTCTCCGTGAGAACAGCCAGCCACTGGCCTATTTGTTTTTCTGTCTGTTTGTTGGATGGGGGCAGGAGAGATAAGGACATGGAAACAACCTTAAAATAACCTCTACAATTCCCTAGGCACTGCCAGGACTGGGTGCTTGGGTCCAGCAGGCTTGTCTTGTGGCTCAGGGGGGTTGGTTCTGGCCTGTGTGTCTGTCTGTCTGTCCGTCTGTCTGCGTGCATGCATTGTGCTCTTGCCAGGTCGCCAGCCCCCATTTGCTCCCTTGTGTGCTGAGTGAGCTGGAGTTGATTTCAGCCCTCTCAGCTGACGCTAGCAGAGGAATAAATAATCCCATGACTTGAGTTAGGAGGCAGGGCCCCAAGGAGACACAGTGACTGCATAAATCCTGAAGATGTGGGGCTCAGGTGGGGCCCCCTGAGCACAGGGTCACTCCCTGGGACTTAGGACTCCTTAATTCAACACTTGCCTCCTCCTTCTCTTTATCCCTGCCCAGTTGCATCCCACACACAGAAGGCTGAGTCCTGGCCCCCTGCCTCTGTGTCCTGGGGGGCTGGGGCTTCCCTGCAGAATTCCTGGAGGCACTGTGATGCAGACTTTCTCAGACCTCATCTCCTCGGCACTCCTCTCCTGGATTCCCTCTCAGCTCCCCCCCCTCCCCCCAGCCGCACCCTACAGGGCATCCACAGCCCAGGGAGCAGGTCTTTCCCACCTAAGATCAAGCCAACACCCTTCTGCCCCAAGAGGGCTGTGGATCCAGGCCAAAGAATAGAGAGGGAGGCTCAAGATTAGTCACCCTTCCAGATCTGGGCCTCTCTATGCCCCAGGGTCTTAGATAAAAGTGCAGAATGAGGAACATTTGCCTTGACAGCCAGTCCCTTCACTGTCCTCCCTCCCCCCTTCTCTCAACCTGGGCTGGGGTTCCCACTCTGCCCCCAGCCCATACCTGGGAGCTTCACCTTGAGCAAACATTCTTCTCCCCCACCTACTGCTTGGATTATCACCCAACCAAGTTCCTGAGCATTCAGAATTGATGTCCTCAAAAGAGTGTCTGAATTTTAAAAGAGGGGCTTTTTAAAACTTCTTTTTATTTTATTCATTTTAGAGAGGAGATAGAGAGAGAGAGAGAGAGAGAGAGAGAGAGAGAGAGAGAAAGGGGGGAGGAGCTGGAAGCATCAACTTCCATATGTGCCTTGACCAGACCAGTGCAGGGTTTTGAACTGGCGATCTCAGTGTTAAGAGGGGCTTTTTAACCCAAAGTTTTTGTCATTAGGTGGATGTGTACGTATAGGGGAAATTTCTGAAATGGGGCTTTTCAAGGGATGTCCCCTTGCCTCAGAAGGCCCCTTCAATCGGCAGAGTTCTGCCAATTGGCCCCTTCACTTTCCAACTGGTCTCTGCCATCATCACCCCAAATGAAAAATAACCAGAACTCACAGAGACTGGGCCCCAAACTACCAAAATAAAATAATCATTTTTCAATCAAATTGTTTAAAAGTATGATATTCATTCCTGTAGACATTAAACATATATTGAGCAACAAATGCGAAGCACCGGGCACCCACACGAAGATGAAAACCAATGACAATTTAGATTACAGCTGTGTGGTCAATGGTTTACAGTCTAGAAAGCCATTGCCACTTAGCCGTTCAGTGAGACAGACAAAGATCAGAAAAGGAATCGGATAAGGAGAGGGAAGGGATAAGAGTAGGATTAGGGTATCACCTTTCTCTTCCTCCTGACCCCATGAGGCAGATATGTGCTCTCTCTTGCTGGGTGGCTGATGCTCATTACCTTTTTTTATCCACACCTGGGCCTGACGCTAGACGGCCAAATCACAATTTCAAGGAAGTTAGTTGTTCCGTCTCAGGTTACACAGGGACGGTTGTTGATTCATTTCTTCATTCATTTAACAAGTATTTCCCAAGCACAATCCCACGCTTAACAGAAAACTCCTAAACTACAGACATATGAAAGACACTGATAGCCATTTGGAACAATTAAGCCAATGGTGATGCTGGTCCAAGTGTGCTCATCATTCGTGAAGGGCATAGGCTGGCAGGGGCAGGAGCTCAGCAGACAGAGGTTGCCCTGGGGCAGGGTGGGGATGAGCAGTGGAGGAAAGCTTCCAAAGAGAAGTGGTACCTCAGTTGTCTTCTGAAGGACAGGTATAGTGGGTGTCGACTGGTAGAGTGAAGGGAGGAAAGTTTTGGCATTCAGAAAAAGAGGAAGAGCCCTAGCTCCGTTGGTTAGAGCATTGTGCCGATGTGCAAAGTTGTGGGTTCAATGCCCAGTCAGGGCACATTACAGGGACAGATCAATGTTTCTGTCTCTTGGTCTCCCTTCCTCTCCCTCTAAAATAAATAAATATAGCCTGACCAGGTGGTGGCGCAGTGGATAGGGTGTCGGACTGGGATGCGGAAGACCCAGGTTCGAGACCCTGAGGTCACCATCTTGAGCAAAAGCTCGCCAGCTTGGACCCAAGGTCGCTGGCTCGAGCAAGGGGTCACTCGGTCTGCTGAAGGCCCGCTGTCAAGGCACAAGTGAGAAAGCAATCAATGAACAACTAAGGTGTCACAACAAAAAACTGATGATTGATGCTTCTCATCTCTCTTCATTCCTGTCTGTCCCTATCTATCCCTCTCTCTGACTCTCTCACTGTCCCTGTAAAAAAAAAAAAAAATTATATCTATATCAGATTTCTTTAAGTGGAAGAATAGGGATGGAAAACAAGTAAAGTGAGGCAAGTGGGAGTGAGTAGGCTTCTCGGGATGTGGAATGAACTGGCTTGGCTGGAGCTCAGTTGTTGGAAATGGGGCTGGAGAGTTAGGTGAATGGAGACTTGTGGAGATGACCTTGAGGCAGTATTACTCAGCCATCACCACAGTAACTCTGCCTAGCAAATCACATAAACACTCCACCGTTTACAACAACAAGCCTTTGTTTTTCTCAGACTGTGGGTTGGGCTCAAGGCTATTCCACATTCTCTTTGAACCAGCAGGGCAATCACAGGAGCTCTAGAGACCAGCCAAACAGCACAAACATTTTTCAAACATTTTTAATCCTATGCCCTGGTCACATTCACTGATATGCCATTGGTCAAAGCCAGTCACCTGACCAAGCCAGCCTTACTGTGGTCAGAAAGGAGAGTCACGTGACAAAGTACGTGACAAAGCACGTGAGGTAAAATCCTACTACTGGCGGGAAGAATTGCGACCAGGGATCTCATTCATCTCAGCTACTATACAAAAGCCACCGGAACTTCCTAAGCAGTTGAGTGGTCCAAGCAATACTCTATGGTAGCTGCATTCCTGGTGTCTGAAGCCTTTCACCGACGCTTTCCCATTCCTCTCTTCCCAACAACCCTAGGAAGGAGGTGTTGTGATCTCGTTTTTCAGACAAGGAGAGGAGACCCCGAGTGATGTGGCTCAACCAAATGACACTGTTGGAAAGAGACGAAGCTCGATTTAAAAAGGGCTCCCAGCCTAGAGCCCCTTGCTCTTCACAGCGGACTTGGAAAGCTGGGTGGGCCTCGGGGTGCAGGCTGGCCAGCGGCGTGGGGTTGTAGATGGCTGGGGGATGGGAGGGGGATAGAAGCCCTCGGTCCCAGCCCCTAGAGGAGGGCACCAGCGAGGCTGGCGGCAGAGGAGGGGAGACAAAAGTCTAAGCTCCTTTCGGTTTGCTTTTGCATTTTCTTTCTTTATGGAGGTAAAATTTTCACTGAGTAAAAAAATGCGCAGATCCTAAGTGTACAACTGATGAGTTTTGTCAAAGGTATCTGCGTTATCAACACCCAGTCAAGGTAGAGAACATTGCCATAATCCCAGCGAGTCTCCCGGGCACCCCTTCGCAGTCAGTCCTGCTTCCTCAGCGCAAACGTTTTTTTGGACCCCTTATCACCATAGATTAGTCTTGCCTGTCTTTGTACTTTATATAAATGGAATCACACGGCATGCTCTCTTTCAGGTCTGGTTTATGTCACTCAGCATAATGTCGTGGAGCTTCATCTATGTTGCTGCATGTTGCAGTAGTTAGTTTATTTTTACTGTAATACATATTCCATTGTATGACTTTACCACAATTTAATCCATTTTCCTGTTGGTGGACATTTTGGGTTGTTTCCAGCGTTTTGGCTATTACTAACAGGGCGGCTGCTATGAACATTCTAGGAGAAGTCTTCGTGTGGACAAGGCTGTCTTTTCTGTCTGGGTATATCCCTTGGAGTAGAATTGCTGGGTCATGAGGTAGGTGTAGATCCAACTCTTTTGGTCCTAGCAGCAGACAGAGTGATCTAGTCCAGGATGAGGGGCAGCAGAGAAGCCACTGGAAAACGCCTGGGTAGGCGCAGTCTGTCCCCCCATGGTCATACCCTCGGCACCATGCTCATCCTCCTTGTCCCCTCACCACCACCACCAACACCAACATTGCCGTTTGCAAGATCCAGCTCCCCCTCTCACTCTGCTGCCCCTGAGCTTTAGCCCAGAATGTCCTCCATGACCTCCCTCCGGTGCATGCCCTCCGTCTCTGGAGGCTCCCCTCCTCTCTTGCGCTTAGCGCCATCGTCGCTGACTGCTGGGCGAGTTTCCCTCCTAGACAGGGAGGCTCTTGGGAGCAGGTTCTAGGTCCTAGTCACCTTTGTGGTTTTGGTACCCAGCACATAGGAAGTGAACAATAAACATTTCCTGAATAAGGAGAGGAAGGAGTGTTCCCACAACTAGAGCCAAATGCTAAGGGCTCTGCTAAGCTTATTCCCATGAAGACACTAAGTTATTGAATCCCAGGGACAGTTAAATAGAGGATAAATACCTTAGCCCAAAGGACTGGTGGCAGCATTGATCATGGGCCACTGAGGGAAAATATATTTTAGCTGGGATGCCTCACAGTGATGCACAGACGTCATCGCATGAGACCAGTCTACCCATCTGTCATCGTTTCAGCACCACTACCATCTGGTACACCCAACGCTGTGCCAGGTGCACTGCCCTGCTTAATCCTAATGATGACCCTGTGCAGTGACTACTATCATCATCCCCATTTTACAGATGAAAAAGCTAAGGCACAAAACGATTAAGCAACTGATCCAGAGACACAACCCTAAGTAAGGAGCAGAACTTGGAACTGCGGCTGGCTGACTCCCCAGCCCATCCGCCAGCCCAGTGCATTTCTATGACCCAGCTGAACGTCCTCATGGACAGGCCTCTGCAAGGTGACTTGGATGGAGGTCGGGGCCCCAGCCTGCTAGAGTTGTAGATTTTAAGGTGAACTTAGTAAATTCACAGAAAAACTTAGGTGAAGGCTGAGGAAGATGGGAGAGGGCAAGCAGCCCTGTGTGTGTGTGTGTGTGTGTGTGTCCACGTGCATGAGCATGTGTGCATATGTGCCTGTGCTCACATGTGTGTGAACATGTGCGTGCATGCATGCATGGGTTTGTATGTAGAGACATGTATGTGCCAGGGCCAAGGGGACGGGCTTGCCAATGAAGAGAAGTTAGTGTGAAGTTTTCTCACATGGTCAGCACACAGTAAATATTTGCAGAATTGAATTAAAATGCTAAAGAGAGTGCTCTACAAATGCGAGGTGTTGTTATTACTATTATCTCCAAATTGCAGGCTTTAAGAAAAGAGAGGCAGGCAGAGAACTGGTGACAGGGTGAGCTAGCCTCTGGTCACCTCCGGGCCACACTGCCCTGACTCCCCTTCACAGGCACTGTCTGGGTGCTTTTCCTCCTGGGCTGGCTGAAGCCGGGTCGTGCAACCTGTCAGGATGGCAGTGACAGTGACGGTGGAAACTAACACGGAAGGAGCCCTCTACATAGGTTGTCCCGGGCTACATGCTCTGTGAGCCTGCTGGCTCTTAGTCCTCCCCAAGCAGCCAGGGAGGTGGCGCCCATTGGAATCTCGAGCGTTCCCAATGCGTGGAGAAGAAAACTTGAGGCTCAGAGGGGTTGTACAAGAGAACGTCCATGGGCATTGAGAGCGACTAGAGGAGAAGGACTATATACAGTGTGTCCTTAAAGTCACGGTGCACTTTTGGCCGGTCGAAAGTCAAAAGTACGTCATGACTTTACGGACACACTGTACTTCTCCCACCATGTAGACCCAAGTCCTCCTGCACAAGGCTAGCACGGAACAAGTTAACAGGTGGTCGGGACCATGCAATGGACCGGAGAGAGAGCGTGGAGTGACAGGCCCTAGAGCCATCAGCCCCAAGCTGGGTACTTCATCTCCTACCACCTCGCTTTCCTCGTGGGCAAAGGGGGAAATGAATAATTGCCCCAGCGGAAAGTCGCTGGGATGAGAGAGCGCATGTGAATTGCCTAGTACCCAGTGAGCGCTCAAATATGTTAGCCATTATTGTCAGTGGGCCGAGTTCTCACTTGAATCTAAAATGTATTCCTTCTCCCACAACGTAATAAAATAAGACTCAGGGCACTGGTGCACATTTAGGAGTTATTTAGTCCAACCCCCTCGGGTAAAGGGTAAGAAAAGTGAAGCCCAAAAAACAGCGCCAAGGTCACAGGGCTCGCACGTGGCAGGGTGTAGATTCAAACGCAGACTTTATGCGCCCTGGCTGGGCCTCTCCCCAGCCCAAAATGCCTCTGATGGGGACCCCCAACCATTGTCATGGAGCTGGCCTGAGGATCCAAGGGGGATTTGGGGAGACAGAGTGTCACTCGTTCATCCCGGAGTCCTTAGACCGTCTTCGTCTCGTGGGGTGGGGGGGTCTTTTCTCCTCCCTGCTCTCCCCTCTAGTGTTAGGATCTTCAACAGTTTGAAAGCCACTCTCCAAGAGTGGGGGGGGGGAGGGAGATCCCAGGCCCTATGCCGCCCCCACCCCTCTCCCCTTCCCCTGGCTTCCACTGTCTAAGGCCTGTGCCCTCCCCTCCAGCCCCAGTCACTCTCCCTCCTGACTGCCACATAAACCCAGAGCCACAACACTCCCTGTCAACATGCCTCCTCCCCGGAGGTCCAAGCCCTTAAAACTTAATAGTCTCTCAAATGCTATAACGCTAGAGGGGGCTTTTATGGACTCAACAGGGATAATATTATGAAGGGGTGTTAGCTGCCTAACGTGGGCTGCTCACAGTGGGCCCCCAGCCCCTCACACACACTTCAAGGAGCCTCCGAGGGACCCCCTCCACTGCAAGGGCCACCAGCTCCCTCTCCAAGTCCCCAGCCAGCCAGCCAGCTCTCTTCTGTATTCTAACAGGTTAGTACAGAAGAGTTCACTGCAAATAGGGGCCTAGTGGGAGGTTGGGACCCCTCTGGCCCTGGCTCGATTGAAGCTAGACCAATGGGGGGAGGGGGTACAAGGGAAATACCTCAGTGACTAATGAGCTGGCAATTGAATGCTCCCTGTGTCAATGGGAGCAGGTGGGGAAGGAGAGTTCCTGAGGCCTGGCCTCAGAGCTATGGGTGGGTGGTGGAGGGAGGGTGGGCTGGGGGACCTGAGTGGGGTCAGCAGGTGGGGGAGAGGTGGCCCCAACTGTCACTGGCAGAGGAAAAGGGCTTCTGGGGCCCAGGCAGTGGGCTAGGGGCAAGGCCAGGCTGTGTCCTGGGCCTGTCTGCTTTTACCTTCTCCTCTTCGAAGGGTCATATTGTTCTGCTCTCCCCTTCTTCCTCTGCTTCCTGCTTCCCCCTTTGTTGCCTACCCCGTATGTACCTCTATGTCTGCCCTGCCCTGCTGCCTCATCCTCTTCCTCCCTGCCCCCTTTCTGAGCCCCCTCCTCTCCTACTACTGAGAGACCCCAGACATTCTGCCCAGGCTTCAGTAGGAGTAGGTAACCCCCCCACCAAATAAATAAAATACTAAATAACACTAAATAAATACTCTGGCTGACTTGCCAACAGACACATCCACACACACATCCACACATACACGCTTATCCCAGACACACATGTGCGCACGCACACACACACACACACACACACACACACACACACACAGAGGCACGCACACATATTTTCTTCATTACCGCCTCTAATACTGTCTTTCTTCCATCATGAGTTCAATGTTGTTTTTTGTCTCTTTTTGACCCTCCCCCTCCACTTCCCCTCAATTTATTCCAGCTGTGAAAACCTTTCTCCCATCTCCTCTGTCACCCCAGCAGATAGGTGAGTGGCAGGCAGAGGAGTCCACTCCGCAGCCACTGTTGGTAATCGGTGCCAGATGTCGTCCTGGCCCCCAGCCCAGCCCCAGGCGGGACTCCCGCACCCGGCTCCAGCATCTGGGTGTAAAAGGAAGGACCAGGCCTAGGTCTTGGTGGGATCAGGAGCCCAGGCTAGGGGGGACATGGGTGGGGAGGGCTGGGTCCAGGGGCTGCAGGATGGAGGAGGCTGGGGTGCAGAAAATCAGGGTGTGGGAGCCCCTCGGAGGAAGGTGGAGACCACCGACAGGCTGGCTGGAATGTGAGTCAGGGATGACAGAAGCCAGGGCAGCCCGGACGGAAGACACTGAGAGCAGCCTTCCCCGGGCCCCTCGTCAGCCATTTTATTTCTCGGGGGTAAAAGTTTTGCTGCCACTGTTGTGTATAAATGTACGCATTGGGTAAAAGACAAAAAACCAATTATAACACTTTAGGATTCTCCACGATTACTCTACTACTAATGGTCGTGAAACTAGTTCACGTTCATGGAGTATGTTAGGTGCTTTCTGAGTACATGAATTCACTCATCCTCTCCTTCAATTTTCCCAGCAATCCTGTGAGGTCGGAACCACGGTGGTCCCCATGTTATGGATGCAGCAGAAGAGGCCCAGGGCATCTAACTGGCCCACTTAGAAAATGTGGGTACAGAGATTGGAGCCCAGACCATCTGACTCCAAAAACCACATTAGGCTCTCAGGAACTACTGTAAAATCTTAAAAGAAGCTAGAAGGAACTGTTTCTGTCCGGGGAACAGAGGTGCAGAGAGGAGAGGTGAGTTGGGCAAGGACACAGAGATTTGGGCCACAGCAGGGCTGAATCCCAGGGTGTTCGTTCGGTTTGTCCTCAGAGCCAGCCCTTCACACAGCACCACGGATCGGACTTGGAACAAGGTGAGGACAGAAACCAGCAGACAGGCAGAGGGAAAGTTCACTGGTGGTGCTGGCAGACTGCACTAACTGTGTCTCTACTGCCAGGCCCTAGGCTCACAAAGAGGTCTTAGAGAAAAATTGCCCTCAAAAAGAAAGAAAGAACCGGACCAGGCAATGGCACAATGGATAGAACATTGGCCTGGGATGCTGAGGACCCAGGTTTGAAACCCCAAGGTCGCCGGCCTGAGAGCAGGTTCACCAGCTTGAGCGCAGGGTCAACGGTTTGAACGTGGGATCATAGACATGACCCTATGGTCGCTGGCTTGAGCCCAAAGGTCACTGGCTTGAAGCCGAAGGTTGCTGGCTTGAGTCCAAGATTGCTGGCTTGAGCAAGGGGTCATTTGCTTTGCTGGAGCCCCCCAGTCAAGATACATATGAGAAAGCAATCAATGAACAACTAAGGCACCACAATGAAGAATTGGTGCTTCTCATCTCTCTCCCTTTCTGTCTGTCTGTCCCTGTCTTCCCCCCCCTCCCCCACTCTCACTAAAAAATAAAATAAAGAAAAAGAAAACAAGGCAAGAGCAAGTAGGGAGCAGCACAGAGGCAGAAGTACTCTGTTTTAAGATACAGTGGCAAGGTGATGTCTGAGCAGACCTCTGGAGAGATGAGGGAATGGCACACCTGACACCTGGGGTAAGAGTGTCCCAGGCAGAGGGACAGCAAGTGCAAAGGCTCTGAGGCAGGGCTCTGCTCATTCAGCTAATGTGTCCAGAGTACAGGGAGCAAGGGAGAGAATAACAGCAAAGTCAGAGCCAGGAAGGGCGCAGGTCACAGAGGACCTGATGGCCACTGAGAGAGCCTGGCCACTATTCCCAGTGCAGGACTCTGGGCCGGCGTGTCATGGGACCGGCGGGGCAGCCATGGAGATGATGAGGAGTGGTAGGGTTCTGCGTCTATTTTTAAATTAGCGCGAATCTGATTTCCTGAGTTGGGTGTGGGGTGCGAGAGAAAGACAGCAGCCCTCAAGTAGGACTGCAGGGTTTCTGGCTTGAGCAACTGGACAGACAGAGTTGCCTTCGCTGAGGCAAAGGGAGCAAGGTCCGGGGACAGAGTGGGAATGGGCTTCCGAACCCGCTGAGTTTGAGGTGGCTGCTCTCAGCGCCTCATGAGTCCCCTGGAGAGGGGGACAGCAAGGGCAATCAGTAAGATTGCTCCTGTCTTTACTTAAAATTGTGGTCTTTCGTTCATCATGGGTCTTTTGGCATTTATTTTGATTTTTTTAAAATATGATATCAAAAGATTTGTTTACCTCGATTACTGAGGTGTTGCGCCCCTACTTCGCTTTTGTTCCCTAGTCTCATCCCTGCCTTGTTATAGATATTCACATGGAATGTGGGGGCTGGGCTCACCCCTCTTTGGATTCCCAGATGCCCCCAGAGCCAGTAGTATGCCCCCCAGACCCGTGGCCAGAATGTGACCGAAAGGGTGGCCACATCCAGCCAGGAGGTGGTCCTAAGCAGAGCCGGTGGCCACGGTAGGCAGGCAAGGGGTCTGCTGAGACATGTGGCTGGCTGGCTGGCTGGCTGACCTAGAAGCAGGCAGAAGGGTGTGAGTCCATCAGCTCACCGGGCCCCACCCGGCCCCAGTGATGGATGGCATCTGTCTTCTGCTTTATTAAACTCACGCTGCTCAGTTCAACCCTGGATTTGCAAAAGACTTAATAAGCATTTGGAAGGGATCGGGGAGGGAGGCTGGGATTTCAGGGGGTTACCAAGACCCAGACAGGAAACGGCTTGCGCCCTGAGTGGGCCCCGGGAGGGAGTCCAGTGTCCGGGTGGGAAATTGGGGGGAGTATCTGGTTTCACAGAAGATACTTTGAAGGCCCCAGAGGAGGGGGCCCACAGCTCTTGGGGCCACCCCTCCCCAGCACACACTAGGAGTTCCCAGCACTTGGACTGGGTGTTCTGGGCACTTGGATGGGCAAGGGGCTGCAGGGACTATGCAAGGATAGGGGAGGAGAAGAGGACATGTCTGTCCTCCGGGCATTCCCAGCCGCAAAGAGCAGCAGGATACACAGCACAGGCACCTACAGCCAACTCCCCGCTCTCCCTTCCAACTTCCACAACCTCCAGAGCATGTGCCCTCGGTTTGGAACCGACTGTCTAACTACTGGCACTGAGTGTGAGTACCCAAATGGGGCTGGAAACTCCCAGGGGTAAAGGGTACGGCAAAGTCACCCTCTCTCTCTCCACAGGCTCCTGGGGCCGCACTTACCCTGCAGGTGTGCCCTAGCCAGTCCGCCTGGGCTTGCCAGAGCAGAGAGCAGGCGTCTCTCTCTGACTCCCCACAGTGAAGGCCACCTTGGTAGCTTGGAGGCCACAGTGGAGGGAGTATTTGCACCCTGGAAATTGGTAAGCACTTTTTTCCCTCCTGGAGAGCCAGCTGTTGAACGTTTACCAGCATACCTCTCTCTGCCTCATATGCCCTTCCTCCAGCAAGAACCACAAGCCCTGCCGGATATACAAATAAATCAACTTTTCCTCCTTCTGGACAGTGCAGATCGGGACCATGTGTCTCTTATTAATAAGGACAGCACCCCAGTGCAAATGAGTCTCAGCTGTCTAGGCTCAAATCATGGCTCCAGCATTGAATGGTGATATACAGTGTCATTCTGTTAGATCTTGGGTGGGTCGTTCTGAGATTTAAATGAGATAGTATATGAAATCAGGCCTGCAAACAGTAAGTAGCCAATAGATAGATGCTAGTCCTTACTCTGGGTCTCTGGTGGTACTAAATACCTTGTCCTACATCAAGCCTTACAACCACCCTGGAGGGAGATATAGCTATTATTCCCATTCTGTAGATGGGCAAAGTGAGGCAAAGATGTGTTCATACTTTACCCGGAGTCACCTAGTAGCAGAGCAGGGGTTGGAAGCCAGGATCGTCCTGGTGCTATAACATGGCTCTCTCAGGCTACTGTGCCATCGGACTCCTCCAGTATGGACATGAGGTGGGAACTGTACTAGTGGTAGCAGCGGCCCTTGGTTCTTCTCCTTTCTCCGTCTTGCCACCAGCAGTGATAGGTCCTTCCCCTAGATGACCTGAAGGAGGAGCCCCTCAGAGCCCTGTCCCCCTGGCTATCCCCACCACAATTGCTCTTGTCCATCCAACAGTCCCTCCAGAGGTTGGGAACTTCCTTAGCAAGGAAGTCCACACTTCTCTCTGACACGTTCCCGTCTCTTCCAACTCACTGCCTCTGTCTCTGGGTTGGTCACCCAGGCTGTCTCTCTCTCCCTCTCTGGTCTTTGTCCTCCCCTGCCCATGCCCCATCTGCACTGCCCAAGCTATGCAAACACCCACCCAGGAGCCACCTGACTCTGCAAGGAACCCAAGGCCTGGCTCAGCAGCCCCAGCCCCAGGAAGGTCAAGGACCCCGCAGCCTTCCTGAGATTTTCCTTCCAAGTCTCTATTTTTTCTTCCTACTTCTTACCAATTTCACCTTCTCTTCTTCCTTTTTCTCCCGCCTTTTCCTTTCTCCTCCTCATCCTTGTTTGTCTCTTTGGAGGCTGGTCTTTCTGTCTTCTGCCCCTCCATTTCTCTTCCTATTTTTGTCTTTCATTTGGTCAGTCTGTCTGGTGACAAGTGTGCATGTATGTGTTTGTCGTTCTCTTTGTTCTTTGTGGATGTCTGTGTGTCTGTCTCTCTCCCTTTCTCTCCTCCCCTGTATCCCCCTCCCCCCAACATCCTGAAGTGTGTGTGTGTTGCATGTGTGTCTATGTATGTGTGTGTCTCCTCATATGAGAGCCTAACTCTACCTCAGGGTCTTTCCCACTCTGTGTGTGTGTGTGTGTGTGTCTGTCTGTCTGTCTGTCTGTCTAGCTGCTGCCGACTCCATGTGTCTGTCTTCAGAGCTGCCTCTCTAGTCTCTCTCCGGCAGTATTTGTTAGGGCTGCACTTTGGAGGCTCCCGGAGGAGACCCCCACTCAGCCCTCCCAAAGTTCACTGCCTTGTCAAACGGAGCTAATCTCTTATGGGAGGAAAAAGCCTCATTCAAACCGGGGTGGGGGGAGTAGAGGGGGAAGGGGAGGTCTCCTTGGCTGCAGCCTGAAAACACCCTGGCCCATAATACCCCTTTTGTTCTAGGCTGGTGGGAGGGGGGTGGGCGGGGGAATGAAAGAGGGGGGTATTAAAGGAGCAGGTGAAAGACGTGTGTCTTCAGCAGCCAGAGATAAGCGCTTACCCCCTTCTAATCTGACGGAGGCCTATTATCTTCCCGCCACAGTCATTACTATTAATATTAAACACCCCCCAATCCAGCTAGAAAACAACCTGAAGGGGCTGACTCCCTGCCCCAGCCAGTTCCACTGGGGAGACCCTGCCCTGACACCTCCCACTGCTGTACTTGACCACTGCTCAGTGCCCCCGCCCAGACTCCAAGTCCCCTTGAACTTCCCCATTACCTCCAGCCCACAAGAGCTTCTCTTCTCCTCCGCCGCCCCCAGCCCCACCCAGCAGCCTCCCTGGTCACCAGCCCTTTCTCCCTCTAGTAGACCCCCCCATTCCAGCTCTGTTTCTGTTTCTGTGGGTTTCTCTACACCACAGCCCTCTTCTCCGCAGGCCCCCTTACCTGGGCAGGACAGAAACAGGTGAGGTTTACCCACACACACACTTTGACATCTGACAGAATGGATTTACATTCCAGTGTCAGCCACCCCTTTCAGGCTAGGCGATCAGGGGCAAGTGCCTTAACCCTCTGAGCCTCAGTTTCTCATATCTCTAAAATGGATGCAAGTTATACTCCTTATGACATGGGGTTGTCTTAAGGCTTATAGGAAAGAATGAATGAGAGCACTCTTAGCGCATGCCTGATACATTTTAATGGCTCGGTCAACAGCGGCAGGAACTGTTGTTAGTCGAACAGCCACCGGACCCCTACTCCACACCAAGTACCGTGTGGAGCACTGGAGATACAGGGATGGAGAAAATGACTCCTGCCTCTAAAAGGTCACAACCTGGTGGCAGCAAGAGGCACGTAAACGAGCAAGCACACGGGCGCAGCGCTCGGTCACCTGAACCCCAAGCGAAGTCAGCTCAAAGGGCTTCGGTAGCGTAGGTGATGTTGTGTCTAAGTATCCACAAGATGGCAAAGCCAGTTATCACCATACTCGTGTCTGTGGGTGTAGCTCCCAGGAGAAGAGAGTCATAAGGCTCCTGTCAGGAGCGGCAGAGGTTTGGCTGGGGGCCATATGTGGGGTCCCCATCCCTGGTCGCGGGGTCCTGGATTGCCAGAGCTAGCCTAAGGAGCCTACAGACACAGAAGGAGGAAAGTGAGAGGTGACCTTTACAGTCTCCTCATTGGGACCAGGCACAGGGCTGGGTGCTTTGGTATCAGGGCGCTTACCCCCTATCACCGCCCTTCTCCCAGGCAGGCATCATTGTACCCATCTGACAGGGGATAAACTGGCTCAGAGAGGAACATGACTTTCCTAAGAGCTCATGCTAGAAAATGGCAGAGAAAAGCTTTAGGCCACATCTCCCTGGCTCCAAGATCCAAGTTATTTCCAATTCTAGTGCATCTCAAATTTTCCACCCCATCTCCATCCTTAACATCAGGGAAGCTTGAAAAAATATACAACAGATTGCCTGACCTGGTAGCAGGGTGGCTAAAGCATCCACCTGGAATGCAAAGGTCGGAGGTTCGAAACCCCGGGCTTGCCCAGTCAAGACACATATGAGAAGCAACTACAATCTGATGCTTCTTGCTCCTTCTCCCCCACTGTTAAAATCAATAAATAAAATCTTGAAAGAAAGAAAAAATATACAAGAGATGAGAAGCAATCAATGGCATAACTAAATGGAGCAACAAGTTGATGCTTCTCCCTCTCCCTCTCTCTTTCTCTCTCCCTTCCTCTCTCAGAAAAAAAGAAAAAGAAAAAATATACAAGAGGTAGGGGGGAATTGGGTAAGGAAAACAGCCTCCTGCAAGTTCCAAACGTTTTTAGGGGGGTGGGGGGAAGAGAGAGAAACATTGATCTGACATTCCACTTATTTATGTATTCATTGGTTGATTCTTGGATGTGCCCTGACAAGGGATCGAACCCGCAAACTTGCTATATTGAGACAATGCTCTAACTAACTGAAATACCCAGCCAGGGTGCCCAAAACTTTTCTGACATCTCCTATTTTATCTTAGAAGTCTATGCCTGACCAGGCGGTAGTGCAGTGGATAGAGCATCGACCTGGGATGCTGAGGACCCAGGTTTGAAACCCCAAGGTAGCAGGTTTGAGCGCAGGCTCACCAGCTTGAGTGCAGGGTCCACAGCTTGAGCATGGGATCATAGACATGACTCCATGGTCGCTGGCTTGAGCAAGGGGTCACAGGTTCACCTGGAGCCCCTCACAACTACGAGTTGATGCTTCTCATCTCTCTCCCTTCCTGTCTGTCTCTGTCTGCCTCTCTCTCTCTCTCTCCCTCTCTCTCTCTGAAGAAAAAAACAGTTTTTGAATTTCACTCCATAATATAGCTATGTGTGTTATTAATCAAAATAATGTTTTAAAATATCATTAAAACCTTTCCCCAAAAAATCTTGGACTAAAACGTGAAATTCCAGGATATGAAGAGCGTTTGTTTGCACCTGCCCAGCAGCCTCGGCCACTTTTGGTGAGTGCACCCTTTCTCCCCTTGCAGAACGGCTGCTCCCCCATTCCAAAGGATTCTATCGGGCGGCCAATCACAATTCCCCACCACTCTGGCCTCAGGGTGGGCACATGAGCCAGGCTTAGCCAATCATGGCACATTTTTCTAGCCATTTGATTCATCTACAAAGTGGGCACGTGACTGGCTAGGCCAATGGGAGTCCCGCCCCCCAGGTTTTTATAGACAGAAGGTGTTGGGATTGGCAGGCACTCTCTTCTCTCTGAGAGAGGAACGTGAACTTGTCTGTTGCCATGCTCTTCTACCCACTTCTCCCTGTCCTCCAGCAGATGAGAAGCCCTGACCTCCCTTTCTCTCCCACTCCCAAGGGGGGAGGAGGGAGGAGGCCATCACACACCAGAAAACATAGCCAAGATATGGATGCGATCAAGAAAGAGCGCAGAAGAACCTGGCAGGTGGTGGCGCAGTGGATGAAGTGCTAATCCTGCATGCTGAGGTTGTAGGTTTGGAACCCTGTGGTCACCACCAGCTCTGAGCACTGTTGTCAAAGCGGGGTCTCTGGCTTGAGTGGGGGAATCTTCCACATGATCCCAAAGTCCTCCAATTTAAGTCCAAAGGTCACTGGCATGAAAAGCCCGAGGTCACCGGCTTGAGCAAGGAGACACTGGCTCAGCCCTGGTCAAGGCACATACAAGGAGCTCAGTGCACAGCTAAACTACAAATCAATGCTTCTCACCTTCTCTCTGCCTAAACTGTCTTTCTCTCTCTCTCTCTCTCTCTCACACACACACACACACACACATTCTCTCTCAAAAAAAAAAAAAAGAGAGAGAGAGAGTGCCAGACTAAAGTTGGTTGAGGCCCCGGGCGCAGAAGAAAATATTGGGCCCCTTACATTAGAAAGAAGTGTAAAGTTGGGGTTTTGTGGGCCCTTCAGAAGTCGGGCCCAAGGCACACACCTGGTGCACCCACTGTAAAATCCGCTTCTGGAGAGAAAGAAAGAATGCAGGAGAGAAAGCTGATGGTTTTCTTTGAGGCATGGCAATTTCTAAACTGTACCCCTACTCCCCACCACATGTACACACACACACACACACACACACACACACACACACACACACACACACACACTCCTGTCCTTCACAGTTATTTGAGTCAATACATCCCTTCCTTTTGCTTAAATTACGTGGAGGTGGGTTTCCATCACTTGTTTGCTAAGCAATACCCCCTGGAACACTCAGTCCTACTTCTTCCTCCCAGCTCCCAGCACCTACAGGCAAGGGGAGCAGGGGCCCGACAGGCTCTGGAATTGCAGAAGCTCAATATATGTGGCCTGGGTGTCACATGTCTTTCACCAGGAACCTCCTGGGGGCTCTCCCTCACATGGTTTTGGGTGGGAGAGAATCACAGCAAAGGGATGAGAGGGGACCTATCCCAATGAGGGGGTTCTCTACAGTCTTCCAGCAAGATAGACTCTGCCTCCTGCCTTAGAAACATACCCCAGGGAGCCCATTCTCTGAGGCATTCCAAGTCTTTCCGACTGCAAGTCAAGACTGTTGCACCTTGTCCTGCCCTCATGGAAGTTCGACAATAACAGTCTTGCCTCTTCTTTTCTCTTCCTTCACACGCTCAACCTGCTCCTCCCTTCATTACCTCTTACCCTTGTTCCTGTAGGCTCACGTGTGCAGTAGGTGCCACGGGCTGGCTGAGCGCCCGGGCTCCGCGCAGGCTGCCCAGACCCAGATCCTGGCTCTGCTGCTTACTAGCTGTGTGACTTTAGGCGAATTGCTTGCTTCTCTTCTTTGGGCTTCAGTTTCTTCAACTTCAAAATGAGGCTGCTTGTATGAATTAATACATGTAAAGTGCTTAGACCGTTCCTGGCGCATAGTAAGCACTCAATAAATATTAGCTATTATTATTATATGTTAATGCTGTGCATGTGTGCGTGCGTGAGTTTAGCCTCCCCGTCTCCCTGAGAGTTCCCTGAGCGCAGGAGGCAGACCCTGTGCATCTCTGAAGGCCCAGGGTCACGAAGCGCTCAGCGTAGAGAGGAAGCTCAAAAAGTATTAACTAGCCTGACCTGACCTGTGGTGGCGCAGTGGATAAAGCATCAACCTACGACACTGAGGTCGCCAGTTCAAAACCCTGGGCTTTCCTGGTCAAGGCACATATGGGAGTTGATGCTTCCTGCTCCTCCCCTTTCTCTCTCTCTCTCCTGTATTTCTAAAAATGAATAAATAAAATCTTTAAAAAAATTTTTTTTAAGTATTAACTGAATGAACGGTGAATCAATGAAGATTGGTTGGCTGAATACCTTGAGAATTTGAATCCTGATTGCTGTTCTTAGGCCTTTCATCAATTCCCCCCACTCTTGCCCCCAGACGGGAAGCTTTGTCAGGCAAAGGGGGTGGTGAGCAGAGTGCCAGTGACAGCAAAAGCAGTCAGCTCTGCCCTGTGTCCGGCCCCTGACATTGTCCAAGGCTCTGTCACAACATCACATACCACTGTGATGTAAACAGAGCAAGGGTTACCATTAGGCCATTTTACAGATGAGTACACTGAGGTGTAGGACAGTTAGGTGACTTTTCCAAGGACAGACACTGCTAGCTACTGGCCCAGCTGAGGCCACAGCCCAGTCAGCAGACTTAATTAGATTTCTGCCAACCACAATCTAGTGACCAGATGCTCCTGGCTGGGGGTGGGGGAGGAAGGGCAGGACCTAGGCCATGCAGTACCCACCACACCATCTTAGTCCACTGGCATCCAGGCAAAAGCAGAGGGGCGCAAAAGCAGGTGACCAAATTCATCTTCCATTTATCCTGAGATGTGTCCAGTCCAGTGGGAGGGTGATGGCGAGGAAGGGGAAACCCAGAGTCCAGGAGTGACAGTGACTCCCGACACACAATGGCCCATTGTGCCCACCCCCACCCCCACTCCTGTGTCCCCTTCCTCTTTCACCACACCCAGCACACAGCATCCTGTTTACCTGCCTCCGGGACCTGGCTCCATCTCAGGTGCCACTCTAAATGGGCGAACGCCCAGGCATTGCCAAACCCTCTGCCCACAGGCTGAGGCTTGGCAGCCGGGCCCCTCCCTAAGGACTCCCCCAGCCTTTGTCCTCCTCACTCCCTTCTGGCCCAACATGACACCTCCCCGTGGCTCACGGCACAGTATCTGGCACACAGTAGACTCTCTGGAAATGGGTCCTGACAATGATAAGTGGTTTCTTGGTGATCATGATAACCTTCAGGCACACGGACCTCTGTGAAGGAAGGGCCTCTTCCAGCCTCCAAAGTGGGAGACGGCGTGGAAAAGAAGATGGGCCGGGGGCTAAG
Source organism: Rhynchonycteris naso (assembly GCA_037038555.1). Lineage (NCBI taxonomy): Eukaryota > Metazoa > Chordata > Mammalia > Chiroptera > Emballonuridae > Rhynchonycteris > Rhynchonycteris naso. Next base: position 8,934,230 of record CM073000.1, read on the forward strand.
TGTCAGCTAAACTTAGAAAAGGCTTGCTTTCCTGCCCCCTTCCCCGAGCCTGGGATTGTGTGCGTGGGGGTGGGGGGCAGCGTGGGAATACAGAAACTGTCGGTCTCTGGGGACATATGACCCATATTAGGCATTCTCTTGGTCCAGCTGGGAGGCCATTCTCCTGCTCTCTCAGAAGTCAGAGGTCAAGGGTCAGGGCACCACCAAGGCCTTTAGGGACTGAATCCCAGCCAATAGGACAGATGGAGAGGCCTGGCTCCAAGGGCCCAGATTCTGTTTGGGGGTCAAGAAGCCAGGTAGAGATGGAGGGGAGAAGCTGAGGAAGGAGTCCAGCATGAGTTTATCCACACAGCCTCCAGGCCCTGACAGTGTGGCAGAGGAAGAGAGAAAGAAGGATAATACAGCCAAAGAGAGCAAGAAGGGCAAAAGAGGGAAGCCACGGAACAAAGCTAAGAGTCAGGTGGGAAATGGGAGCAGAAAACCACCCCGTGCGATACGCAGGTTCCAGAAGGGAAGAGGAGGCTCCCCTGGCGCAAAGGAGAAGCAGACATAAACCACAAAAGCTGCAGCAGAGCCTGGAGAGTGTCCAGTCCAACCCACTCATTTTACCTCTGAACAGTCCAAGGCCCAGAGAGGGGACATGCTTTGCCTAAGGACACACAGCAAGTCAGGACTCAACCCAGGTCAGAGCCACAGAATAGTGGCTCCAGGCCAGAAGATGCTTCTTGGCTTTCTGCTGAGTAAGGAAAGGGGGCTTCAGAAAGTCGTGCTCTGCTTGGCCTCGGGAAGTGTGAGAGCAAGAACAGTCATCATGGCTTGCCCAGCCAGCTGCTAGGTATCAGAGGGAGGAGACAACACCCACTGCACATAGCATTGTCTACCTAGTGTCACATAAGCCAAGGTGTGACAGGTTTTCTGTCTTACCCATCCCTTGAGCCTACCACTTATTCTGTGTGCCCAGCACTGTGCCAGGCCCTCAGGTTAGGCAGGGAGAACAGGGGAGGGTGCCAGGGAGGTCTGTACATATCCTTTGGAAGAAAGGGATCATTCATTCAGAGCTCACCATGTGTCAGCCGCTTGCCTGTATCATCCAGAAGATCCTCACAGAGTACTTACTATTATTAGTCCCACTTTTCAGATGATGAAATTGAGGTTCAAGAGGTCAAGAAGCCCGAGATCCCACAGCTGATGTGGCACAGCAGGAAGTTGAACCACACCCTCTGGCTTCAGAGCCCTTACTCCTAACCACTAGACTGCACTGCTTCCCCATGAGCTCCCAAAGCTAGAGCAATGAGACCCACCACCAGCATCCTGGGGTCCATTGCACCCCTCCTCCTATCCCAGCCAGGGTGAGTCAGTCCCTCCTCTGGGCACACCCTGAAGCTTTTATAAATACCTCACTTGGGTCTTATTTTCTGCCTTGTCTTAGAATTGTTGGCATGTCTGTCTCCCTGGCAAGTTTCAGGACAGAAATGGTCTTTCATTATCTCCGGATCCCCAGTGCCTACCATAGTGCCTGGCACGTGACAGGTGCTCAATGACTGCTTTTTGAAGGAGCGTAGCTGGGTAATATGTCATCTCATCTGAATAGATAATAAGGTCCAAGAGAGGCTTGGGCCCCCAAGGTCAAGAAGTCTCATCCATCTCCACCTCCTGACTCTAGCACGCTGCCTGGCACACAGTCGGTGCTCACAAACACCTATTGGGATGAGTACAGCCCATATGGAGGGTGATCCAGGTCGGGGGCTTCTGTGGGACCTGTAAGGGTCAGGTCAGGACGTTTGGGATGGCTTCTGGACTGAGGCCAGAAACAAGGGTCTCTCCCCAGAAAGCCAGAGGCCCAGTCTGGCCGCCATGAGAGCCCACAGAGGACTGGGACCTCTTTTAGTGCTCAGGCTGTTGTTCCTAGGGACGCTGGCAGGACTCAGAGCAGGCGCCTGGTGGTGGGCTGGATGGTGTGAAGAGTAGTAGACAGGCTGGAGTTGGTGCCTGAGGACAGTATTCCAAGCCTGCAACTCTCACTGCTCCCTACACAACTGTCGCCAACAACAGGGAGACAAATGGCTGCCTCTTGGGCTTCAGGGTGTGCCTAGGACAGGAACCATGGAGACTAAGAGGTGGACTGAGAGAGGTGAGGAGAGAGAGTTGCAGAGGCCCTGGGGAGGGGAAGGAAGGTTACTGAGGAAGGAAGTCTGCACTCTGGGCCAGCCAGGCCTCTGGCACCAGCCCCACTGGGCCAGGGTCCCAGGGATTTATTGACTAATCCTCAATGACACACTCTCCCGGATTTATTTTCTCTACCCCTTGCAACTTCACCAGATCCCATTGTCTTGGGATACCACTGGCCCAGGGCCTGGCCGGGGGCCTCCTGCCTCCTGTCCACTTCTGGGAATCATGGAGGCTCCTCGCTGCTTCTAAGCACCATGACCCTCCGACCCTACGGCTTTGCTCTCCCCACCCAAGGGTCAAGCTGCCAGATTGCAGGGCAGTGCCCTGCACGAGGCTGGCAGCACCTAATCATCCCAAGGAGGCGCTGGTGAACTGGGTGATGGCTGGGAGCTGCTAGTGTTAGCATTGCTCCCCAGTGGGAGGTGGGGGAAGGCAGCTGGCCGGTAGGGTGAGGGGCGTGTCGCCCAGGAAGTGGGTGTCAGGGTGCTGGGCGAAGGGGCAGAGGCAGGTCAGAGTCCAGGATTTCACTGACCCGCATGGGCGGGGGTAAAGGGAATTCATAAAAAGTTTCTTTCTTCTTTAATGGTCGTTTTTTTTTCCCCCTAACTGAGGGCTGGGGAGGGAGCAAAGACCAGCGGGGGCAAGGCAGGCCCTCGGCAAGTGACACTTAATTCCTGGTCTGGACTGGGCCGGTGCTTGAAAGCAGCTAAATTAGCAAAACAGAAGTCAACTGTCGATTGCTTCATTGGAGGATTAAGTGTGATAAATGGGGGGTTTGTTCGCTCCTAGGTCCAGATGTTGTGTCTAAGTGAGGATTTTTTTCTTTTCTTTTTTTTTTTACATTCTTGGCCCAGGGCCCATATATATTTTGGATACTGCTGGGAGTATATAATATCATTGGAAAATGATGCGGTCTGCTAACCTTTTAAATAACATTTCCTCCCTCCTCTATTTTCTAATAGTTTGTTTTTCTTTCCATGTTTGCCTTTTATTGGGGGAAATTTTTTTTGGAAATTAATGAGGCCCAAGTTTGGAGACCAAAATATATATACTCATATATATATATATATATATATATATCTTTTTTTAAGGAGTGTGAGAAGTAGAGGGGTGTGGAATAGGCTGTTGTAGGGGGAGGGCTGCTCTTTGTGTCTTTTAAAACTTTGCGCATTTTTCTTTTTCTTTTTAATTTTCTTCTCGGAGGCTGCTGTGGCCCTCCGTCGGGGCTGCGGGTGGCGCGCCGGCAGAGAGCCCGGGACTCTCCGCGGTGCCCGGTACCCGGCGCCCGCTCGCTGCCTGGGTCGCCGGGCTGCGCGCCGCAGGCCTCCGGGAAGAACCTGCCATTCCCCCCGCAGCCGGGCGCGACGTGAGAGGGGGCGGGGTGGGGGCGCCTCCTTCCTGAGTGAAACCTACGGAATCCAGCAGGAATTCGGGCCTCCCAGATTTAAGAAAACAAACAAAGGAAAGATTGTCAGAGAGGGGCCGCCAAGAGCCGCCGGGCCGCCGCACTGCCCTCCGCACTCACCCCCGGGGCGCCCGGGATCTCCCGGCGGGGGCGGAACCCGAGGTTGGGGAGGGCTCCCCCGGGTGGTCCCCGGTGGGCTTCCCTGCCCTGGGCTTCGGCTAACCTGCCATCTCCCTGTCACTGGAGATGAAGAGGCCCCAGGGCGCTAGGGAAAGGACGGTGCCGCTGGGGTGGCTGACTAGTACAGGAGCCCCCCCAGCAGGAGTCTTTCGGGGCATCCTCCTGCCTGGAGGAAAACCCCCGCAGAGTCCCATCCGGCACCCGCCCGCAGCGTCCAAGTCACCTAGCCAGATTTGGGAGCTAACTCTCCACGGCTCAGGTTGCTTTGGGGGCGAGGGCTCTTCCTCCGCGCAGTCACCCAGGCTCCTCACAGCCCGGACTAGGTCGCTGTGCGAGTGGGCCCGGTCCCCAGCTTCGCTGGGGTCTAGGAAGAGTTATGAAAAGTGAGAATGTGAGAAGGAGAATCTGTAAAGCAAGAGATGGACACCCCTAAGCAGCAGCGAGCCGGCGGTAAACATGGGGGTCCGGAGGGCCGGCTATCAGCGCTTCCTGCTAGTCTGCTCCTTTCTCCCTTCTGCAATCGCACCAGTCAGCCCTGACTGTTCCTGTCTCTCCAACTTTCTGGGTGTCGCTCTCCCTCTCTTCTATCTCTGCCCCCTTCTAAATCTGACTATAGCTCAGTGTTTCTAGTTCTCCCTTTGTCTCTTTTTGAAAAAAAAAAATTCTCTTTCTGTCTGCCTTTCTTCGTATGTCTCTCTGTCTCTGAGTGTCTCTTTCTTTCTTTCCTCTTCCCTATTCCCCTCTGTCTCCTCATCCCGACCCCGCCCCAAGTAGTTCAGAGGCCCGACCCCGGGCCAAGGCCGCCCGGCAGGCCTTGCCCGCGTTGACAGAGCCTCGCGCCTGCGGCCCAATGAGCGCGCGGCGCGAGGGACGCGGCATCTGGAATTGCGCTGCGCTCACGGCCAAGGCCGATTGTTTAGTCTGCGCGGCGGGGAGGGCGGCCCGCGCGGTGGCCCCACATCTGGAGCCGCGGCCAGACGGCCCTGCTGGCGGCTGGCCGGGGTGCGTGTGCATTTTTAACTCTGGGATTTGCTGACAAGTTAAGAAGTCAGAAAGTCAGTGGCGGCGGGAACTGGCGAGGCGCACAAGGAAGGGAGGGGCAGGCCGAGGCCCTGGCACACATGTCCCCGAGTAGACACGCTCCCGGGGCGCTCACAGCCGCTAAGCGCGCTGGCCCAGCGTGGCTTTCCCCAAACGTGCCCCCACCCGCAGCTGCTGAGCGCCAAGAAAAGTGTTGACTTTTCTTCCAGATTGCTTCCCTCCCCCCAGGCTTCGTTCTCTCCCCTTCCTCCTTCTTCTTCATTAATTAACTGGCTGAATTATCCTGAAATCCCACAGTCCCCCACACACACCCCCACACCCCAGTGAGAGTTCCTTGGGGGAGCTCAGAAGGAAGGCCTGTAATCTCAGGGCACCTACACTTTGAACAAAACCCACAGAGGCCCAGAGAGGGCCAGTGACTTGGTGAAGGTGGTTAAGTGGCAGAGCTAGGACCAGAGGTTAACTATCTCGACCCCTAGTAGGGCTCTTGGCGCAGCTCTGTGTCCCTCTTGGGGCTGGTCCAGACTGATGAGTGTTCTCACATTGTCAGAGTTCCTTCCCACCCTTAAAAACATGCTTTAGCTCTTCCATTCATTCATGTAACAAATATCTGTTGCATACTGTGTGTCAGGCTTGGGGAATGCAACCATAAACAAGAAGTCATGTCTTTATGCTGCAGAACTTATATTTGAGTGGAGAAAACAGAGATGTGGGGGAGTTAGACACTTCACAGTGAACATATATAAACTATCCAAAGTTACCAACTATCCAAGGAACAGGAACAAGATAGTTAATGTTTATTGAGCACTTATTATAAACCAGTCACCTTTAGGTATTTTCATTTGCACGAACTCATCGAATCCTCATCATGTCTCCATCAGGGAGGTATGCTCCACGTTGCAGATGGACAATCTGAGGCCCAGAGAGGTTGAATGATTTGTCCATGGTCACACACATCCACAAGTGGTGACGCTGAGGTACAGATTCAAGTCTGACTCCAAAGCCAGAACTCTTACTCTGATATTAGGGTACAGGGGCCTGCAGGAAAATTTCAGTTGCCCAGAACCGGGTAATTGGCATCCAGGTGGTAGACAATTTCCTCCCAGTAGCGAAACTAGTATTCACTGGACCTCTACGGTAAATGCTCATCACTAGCACTTGTGTACACCTTTCCATTTTCTAAGTCATTTCCAGTTGCTTGGTCACCTTTTTATCTTCAACACACCTTAGAGATATAAGCATTATTATCACTTCCACTTCCACATCTGGAAACTGAGGCCTGCCAATGCCCCCAAGCTTCTCTGGAACAGGAAGTTCCTTTTCTCTCCAGTTTTGGCCTGATTTTTTTCTTGTTTTGTTTTCCAAGGGAACAGACTTCAACACCCACCCCCATCCCCAGGGGATAGTGACTACATCATGCCCTCTCTTGGCCTCAGTATCCTCCCTTCTGAGACGGGAGATTTGAGGCAGAGCAAATCTACTTTTCCCGAGTTACTTTGAGACTTTTCTGAAAGCTCCAGATCACCACCTTAACACAGCTTACTTGCTCACATAAACTCATACCGTCAATTTTACACGTATTTTTCAAGAGATTTAAGAACTCCTAAAGTTTGTCTATGGTCATCCTAGGGATCCCAAAACCCCCACGTTAAGAATTTCTATCCTGGCCCTGGCCTGCTGAATCTGTGGTAGTGCGTTGGCCCAAGTGGTAGAGCCTCAGCTCGGCATGTGGATGTCCTAGGTTTGATTCCCAGTCAGGGCACACAGAAGAAGTGACCATCTGCTTCTCCACCTCCACCCTTTTCTCTCCCACAGCCATGGCTCAATTGATTCGAGAACATCTGCCCTGGGCTCTGAGGATGGCTCTATGGAACCTCCACCTGATGTGCTAAAAATAGCTCAGTTGCTAGCATGGCCCCAGATGCGCAGAGCATTGGTGTTGGGTGGATCCCGGTGGTTGCGCATGCGGGAGTCTGTCTTTCTCTCTATCTCCCCTCCTCTCACTTGGAAAAAAAAAGGAATTTCTGTCCTAAGTGGTTCCTACATTCACCAGCCCTTGAAAACCTCACTGCTGACTTAGAAGTAAGGAACCACACTCCACCTCTACAGATTCCCTTGGATCCCAATGGGATTCCTTCCACGGAGGAGTCAGAAGTTTGAATCCCTTTGGTTTTTTTTTTTTCATTCTTGATACTTTCTTTACCTTTGGAGTTGTCGTGGGAGAGGAAGAGATGGGAGATATCCCAGGAAAGTCAGGGGCACACACTGTGTGTTCTGACCCAGAGATAAGCAGAGCAGGTGGCAATGTCCCGGTTTTACAGAAGAAACAGATGAGGACCAGCGTGGTCGTGTGTCTTGCTCTGCATCACATAGTGAGTTCAAAACTGAGCAATGGGGAGAATCCAGGTTTGCCCGGTTCGAAGCACAAACTTCCTTTGGTCCACAAATCATGAGGGGTGCCTACTGAGGGCAGAACTCAGCAGAGGATGCCCCTGGCGCCTCGCCTCATCTCCCCCAAGCCTGCAACTCAGTTCATCTGCAGCTGCCATGGACAAGGCACAGTGAGCCTGGAGTTGTCCACCCAGGTAGCCTTTCAGTTTCTTTAGTGCTGGGCCTGAAGGACCTCCGCCCCCAGGGCAGCTCAGAAGTGCTAGGGATTTCCTGTCCCAGGGACAACCCTCAACTAACAGGGGAGGAGTGGATGGGACAGTTCTATGATGTGCCCTCACAGTTCCCCAGCAAGTCCCCCTTGTCCAGAGGGTGTCTCCCCCATTAACCTCTCGTCATTAGGTGTTCCCCTTCCCCTTCGGCTCATTCGGTGATGCCCCCTCCTCCAGCTACCAGGGACTGCCTTCCAGATAAACTGTCTCTGCACTCAAGGTCTTTTCTCAGAATCTCTTTTCAGGGGACCCAAACTAGAAGCAACCTTCTCCCACCTCACCACACACACACACACACACACACACACACACACACACACATCTCTATGGAAAAACTGAGCATAGAGAAGCGTGCTGCCCAGTCACGTCTGGGTGACACCAATAATAAATGCTGACACGCCTGGAGCCCCGGGACTGTGCCCCTCACTTTGCTGACTGACCACATTCTGCACTCACTTCATTAAACTTCACAATGATCCCATAACGATGATACCTATTTCCCAGAGCAAGAAACTGAGACTGGCAGGTTCACCTGCCCCGGGTCCCTCCCTTTAGTAGTAAACCCAGGCTGTGCGCCCAGACCTGTCCACAGCCGAAGCAGCTGACTCGGAATGACCACGCAGGGCTCCTAGGGCCAGTGCAGTAGGAAGGCTGCCCAGAGAGGTCCATGAGGACTAAGGGTGGGGAGACTTCCTGGAGGAGGTGGGGCTTGGCTAGGGCTTGAAGGACAGGGTAGGCTTTAACTGGCCAGATGGGAAGAAGAGAAAGTTCTGGGCAGAGGGTGAAGAACTTTGAAAACAACTGGGAGGAGCTGGGTTTGGCTGCCCAGGGTTGTGTGTCTGGGAACTGGAGCAGGTTGAGGCCTGAATATCAACTGGGTGGGGGGGTGGGGGGGGTCCTTTCTTCTCCTCCCCCAACCAGCCTGTGTCAGCGAGCACTCACCTGGAGCTGTCTCCAGGACCCCAGGACCTGGGAAGGCAGAGGTTAGGGACTGGGCAGGACAGTTCCGCTCAGGTATGGGCTACAGAGGGCTCCCACCAGGCCTGTCCCCTGTTTCCTGCCCAAGCACCTCTGGGCTCAAGCCTCCCCTCCAAGTAGTAAATATATGTGTAAAGCAACCATTTCCATTTAAAGCTCTGAAGACCGAGGGGAGGAGGGCCTACAGGCCATCTGGGCCCTTGTTTGGCAATGTTTGTGCTCACAACAAACCTGATAGACAGAGATTTATCACCGTTTAAATTAGCTGGGGTTGGTTTGGTTTGCTGCTTTTCGACCACAGCCCCCCCACCCACACTCAGGAGTTACAGATTTATGGTGAGTGGGAGGGTGGGGGGCACAGGGGAAGGGGAGGGAGGAGGCTGAGAGCAAGGTGTGGGCTTGGAGCAAACCAGCAACAGAGAAGGGACTGAGGGAGGAAAGTGTGTGGATATGTGTGTGTGCGTGTGTGTGCACGCACGTGTGTGTTAGGGAGTGGTCGAAAGACACCTGCAGCAACACTCCCCCCCCACACACACACATACACAGCTCAAACTCACCAGAATTGCTGAGCGTGGAGGCCTCTGACATTCTAGGCCATCGCCACCCGTGCTAGGACAGAAGCCAGAAGGGACGCACAACTGGCAACCTCGGGGCCCATTCCGGCCTGAACAAAGGCTCCTACAGCACTCCTCCTATTCAGATGCTGTTCCAGGCCTTCCGTATATTTGCTCATTTCACCCTGAACACCCTCCCACCTGGACAGTATGATTATTACTATTTTTACTCCGCCCCCTTCGCTCCCCGCTGCCACAGGCTCCACCTCACGTTTCTGTAGGAAGGAGCCAGGCCTGGTGTTCCCAATTGTTGCAGAAGTCATCTTTTACCCCTGGATGGTCCCGGACACTCCTTTCTGAGGTCCTTTCCACCTCCTCTCTGGGACAGGACCCGCCATGCCAGCTGGCCTTGCTCTGTGCCCACATAGACTATGCATGCCCTTCCCATCCCACACACCTGCCTCATACACCCTCCCCACACCGTCACAACCCTTCTAGCATTCAAGTCCATCGTGACTTCCTCTACGAGGCCCGTCCCGAGCTCTTTCAATGTGGTTCAGACCTACCAGTCGGGGACACGTGGAGCTGCCCTTAGAAATGATCTGCAAAGCAGAGGTAGCCTGCACGAGTGGGCTCCCCACCTCTCAGAAGCAGAGCAACCCTACTTTCCATGGCCGAGTCCCAGTTTGGATTTCATTAGACGTACAAATCCCATTGTTCAGAGAAAACTGCAAGATTTCATCCAGTGATCAATCCTAACTTCCTCATTTTATGGACGAGGAACCCAAATCAGAGAGGCTAAGCGACTGACCGGCAAGTTCACCGCAGGGCCAAAGGGCAGGCCTCCGCTGATGTCCTTTCCTCGTGATGATGTCCCCTCGTGTGTGAGTCCATTTTCCTGGGAGACTGTAAGCTCCGGAGGGCAGGGGCCAGAATCCAACGTCTCTGTCTCCCCTCAATGAGCCATGGCCGAGTAACATTGGATGGGCTTTCGCTCTCTGAGGCAGGCAGCTGCATCTGGAGTCCGTGTCCTAGCGTCTGTGGCTCCCCGGTAGAGGCAGGCTGTGGGGCTGAGGCAGGGTTGGGTGGGGAAGGAGCAGCTGCTTGTCCTGAGAGAATCCCCTCCAACTGGAACCCACCCTGCCGAAGAAGCTCTGCCTCAGAATTCACAGCACTCGAAGCACCTTCCTTTCCAGCACTACTCATACCCCACGGCCCTTAAACAGAGACCTTTGTTGGGTTTGTTTGTTTGTGTTTTTGCCCGGAAGGCCTTCAGCTATAATCTGATGGAAACCAAAGGAATTTCCTCTCCCCCACAAACCAGACCATCAACCCACCCTCATCCTGCTGAGTGCCTGCCATGTCCCCATGGAAGGCACCCTTTGGGACGGGGCCATGTTGCCAGCAGGGCTGAACTCCACGAAGCAGGAGTGTCATAGGAGCTTTGAATATGGCTGGATTCCTCAACAGAAGGAGAGTAGACTCCAGCCACATGTTCTTGGGTTCTAGCCCTGGCTCAGTAACACATATACTGAAAAATCCTGGGCAAGTCGCTTTCACCTCTCTCTGCTTCGGTGTCTTCACGTGCAAAATAGGGATCGGAGCAGCCAGAACAGTGCTCCTGGGATTCTTACAAGGATTGGAGGCCCATCCTCACCTGTTCGTATCTTCCTGTGAGTAGGGGCCTCAAGATTATGCAAGTGAATTGCTTGGCAAGGGTTCCAAGGAATGGGAGGATGTAGAAGGTGGAGCTAGAAGAGGGAAGGTACCCAAACATCAGACAGCCTTAGAGACGGGTCTCTGGAGGCGGGGAAGTGGGGGAAAGATTGCTGAATGACCCCAGTGGGGAACTCTGAAAAGTGAGAGGAAAAAGATTCGGCACCAAAACCAACTTGGACTCCTTCCTTCATTTGCTAGGAGGTGCCCCTTAGCTTGGCTTAAAATCCCCTCCCAGGGCCATGTTAGGTGATAGCAATAACCAATGTTAAATAGCGAACACTCACTGCCTCTTCCCCCAGTGTCCTGTGAGGCAGGGTTAATTCAGGATTATTGTCATTATCTAGTCCTGCAAGAAAGGACCTCTGAGGGTTAAATGACCAGCCCAGGCCACTCGATCCTGAATAGACTGGGGTCCTGGCTCCTCACCCCCAAGCCGAAGCCGGCTTCCTCCCAAGCACCTGCCCAGGACACACCATCCCAAGGCCTCTGCAGTGGCCTCACCAGCCTTTCTCCCAGGGCCACAGGAAGTCCACATTTCTCGCTATCGGGCTGGGATCTGATTCTCTTTCCAGGTTGGTGGAAATTACCGAGACCCAGGGGCCTGGGGCGGGGGGTGGGGTGGGGTGCGGAAGGGAGAGTGAACTAGGCAAAGAAGACCTAATCCGGGCTCTGGGGAGTTTTCCACTCACCCCTCCTGGATCGGGCAAAAGTACAAATGGAGTCCCACATTCCATACGTCTAAATATTTAAAAGTTATAAATCAAGTTAACAAACTGTTAAATAAAATATGTTCTATTCTCCCATGCTGACACGTCTACCTTCTAAAGATCTGGAAGGCCAGGTTCAAATTTAGATTTCTCAGGCTTTCTGGAGTTCTGCACAGGGCGGGGCAGGGAGAAACTGTCCCCCTCCCCAGCCCCTGCTTTCCCATCCCCGACATCACCTTCAGCCATGAAGAGCTTCAGGAGACACACGTGGACACCCCGGTCTACATACACAAGCTTTCTGCACACCCCTGCATTCAGCTCAGCCTGAGGAAGTGCAGACATGCTTCACCCTGGAGGCCAGACCTGGGGACGCAGCCTGCACAGAGTCTGCAGACAAGAATTCCGGGGCCCTGGATATCTGAAGAATGATCTGGAAGGAAGGTGGCTCCCAGTGGGCTCTACAGACTCCTTGCCCTGTGAGGAGGCCCAGAGGAGGGCCTTAAGTGTGTGTGGGGGGGGGGGGGGGTGGGTAGGGGGATTCTTACTTAGCCTGGATGTACTGGAGCTAAACATGGGTCACTATTTCGTTCTTCACCCTTTTATCTAAGCAGCCAGCATCTGGACATTTTGGGTGACTTTCCTTTCAAAACACATCTTTGAGCCCCATCACAGCCCCTGCAGTTTACGTCACTCTCCCAGTTCTGTCACGGGGGTCTCCACAACAGCCCTCAGTCCTGCCCCTCCCCCTCCCCTTACCCACAGCCAAAATCATCATTTCCCAGCACAAATTGGACTCTATGGGGGCAGGCTTGGTACTCTCTGTGGCTCTCTGCCGCCCAAACTTTTCAGTGTGGCTCCTGGCCCTTTGTGTCCGGCTCCCAACCTCTCCAGTCCCAGCCCACGCCATGCCCTATTTCTCAGTGACATGCTGGCTCATCTACACCAATTCCAGCTCCCTGCAATGTGTGAACCACTCATCTCAGCTCTTGCTGTCCCCTCTGGCCCATCTCCCATCTCCTGTCTGAGCCAATTCCTCCTCATTGAAGATTCAGTCTGTGATCAAACCTCCAGCGATCCATTCTTGTCAACAGTCCAGCCCTGTCTCCAGGCGCATCGGAGGTCCCTAACGTGCGCTCTCCTAATAAAGTGTCTACACTGTATCACAGTGATCTCTTCCCAATACCCCAACCACCCCCCTAACCCAGCTTTCTAACCTGCTCCTGCCCCCATTCCAGGCTGTTCTCCAGCTGCAGTCACAGCAAGCCTCCACCCCCACCCCCACCCAGTGGCTCCCGTCTCTCTCTAAAATTCAAAGGCCTTGCTAAGACCACGGCACCAAAAAAAAAAAAAAGACCATGGCACCCATTATCATATGACCCCTGGTTCCTCTGAGTCATTTTCCCATCTCTTCCCCTCATTCATTTATCTCCAGTCACACACTGACCTCCTTGAACATAAAGGCATCTCTGCCTCAGGACCTTTGTACAGGCTATTCCCTTCTTTCCCTCAGGTCTCCACTCAAATGTCTTACTTCCAAGACCCTTCTCTTTCCTACACCCTGCCCTGTTTCCCTTCACTCACTCACCCCCACCTGGCAGATGATACATCACTTGGCTTAGGCTTCATTGCCTGTCTTTCCTTCAACCATGGAAGCTCCAGGAAGTGGAGGCTTTATCTGTTTTGTTCACCTCAATGTCCCTAGGGCCTGGAACAGCATCTGGCACATAGTAGGTGTTTAACAAATATTTGGCAAAGAAATTAATAAGTCAGCCTGACCAGGCGGTGGCGCAGTGGATAGAGCGTCAGACTGGGATGCGGAAGACCCAGGTTCGAGACCCCAAGGTCACCAGCTTGAGCGTGGGCCCATCTGGCTTGAGCAAAAGCTCACCAGCTTGTACCCAAGGTCGCTGGCTCCAGCAAGGGGTGGCTTGCTCTGGTGAAGGCCCGTGGTCAAGGCACATATGAGAAAGCAATCAATGAACAACTAAGGTGTCGCAACAAAAAACTAATGATTGATGCTTCTCATCTCTCTCCGTTCCTGTCTGTCTGTCCCTATCTATCCCTCTCTCTGACTCTCTCTCTGTCCCTGGAAAAAAAAAAAAAAGAAATCAATAAGTCTGTTTATGTTTCTATGTTCCAACTAAATGTGTCAGTCTGAGAGCAGGACCCTGGCTTATTTATCCCAGTGTCCCCCTGCTTAGCCCGGCGCTGGGAACACCAATGGAGGGCACGCTTCACTTGGATGGTAAAGAGTGGAGGGCAGGTGCACATCACACAAAAAGGCGTGGAAGCAGGTTGCGGTTTAGGTGATGTGGGGTTAAATTATGGGGTCAAGGGCTGGAAGGCATCAGGGAAGGGTTGACTCTATCTGATACGGAACATTACTAGGTCTTGGGCCAGAAAGAATTTTATGCAGAAACCAGAATTTGAGAGAACAGTAATCAGGAAGGCATGAAGCGATGGAACGGACTTCCTTGCGGCCCAATGGCAGAAGATCCCAAGGACACAGCATTACCTGTGCATCAGACACCACAAGGCTGGCCTTCTGCCACTCTGGGCCTGCTTACGTGGGTTGATGGCTTCTTAACTCTGAAAATTGGTCGTGAGGATTCTGGGATTTACATGAGAAGGGTATATACAATATATGAGAGAAGGACTATATGTAATGGGTTCCCTAGGGGCAAGGACAGGGAAGGGACAGGGAGATGACAGTGGCTCTGCCAGCTGGGGACAATCAAAGGCCTCCTCCTGGCATCACCTCTGGCCCAGCCCTTAGTCACCAAGAAAAGCTTGGGAAACAGGGCATCAGAGCGTCTCTGGTCTCCCTGCCTGCCCACTGTCTCCCCCCACCCCCCAACAGGCTTTACTCTGGGCCAGTTGGAGCCTGAAGTGGCTTTTAAGCAATTAGACTAAGCACTGGGCACTTGCAAATCTAATTGTTTCAAAAGCTCTTGAAGGGCTTGAGTCCGAGCTCTTAAAATGCCTGAAAAGAGGGAAATAGTGATGTGGGAGGTGTGGAAGCTCTGCTTCTCTCCCCCTACCCCCAACAGTTCTGTCGTCCTTCTGCTGGGGTGGGGGCTGAGGGCTCTAAAGGCTGTGTCCCCTCCCCCTGCCCTACTTCAGGTCTCCAAATTCCTGCTACTCAAACTCAGTGCCCTCCCAGCTGAGCTGATGAGAACTAGGTCTGTCCAGTAGTCAGAAAAACCCTCGCCAGGGGCTCAGCAGCTCACTTACACCCCAGAACCCAGGGTAACAGCTTTCTGTGATTGCACGCCTGGCCTCAGAGAGCCCAGCTGTCCAGGCAGAGAGAAGAGACCTGCTTCAGAGGAGCAGAAATGCAAGAGAAATTGATCCTAAGGGAGGGGCCAAAGCAGGAGCTCTGGGTACAGAAGGGCTGGAGGTGGGGCCAGAACAGGAAGGCTCCACAGAGGAGGTGCCATTGAGGGTGGGTGGGATTTTCCAGGTTAAGTTCCTCATGAGTCCAGGGAATAAACATGAACCAAAAGCAGGTCACGGAGGGTGGAGGACCCCAAGGACCGCCATCCTCCCCGGTGTTTCTGACTCTGTTTCCTTGTCTGTAAAGTGGGTCACTGAACTAGCTTTGGAGTTCCACAGGGGAGCTTTGGAACAATTCAGGGGAGTGGGGATACGCAGGGTCCAGCCCCCCTCCCCACTTCAACCATGGACACAACCTATAGCTGTTTTTGCGTTTTCGTGTAAGTTAAGTTTATTAAAAAGCTGTACTACTTTTAAGCCACTCTACCCTTTGTAAACTACCGGAGTAGGTGATTTCTCTCATCCCTTTCAGCTCTGAGCTCAGAGCCTTCCCCTACTAACTCACCATTAACCCCTCTCCACTGAGAAGGACACACAGAGAAACAAACCCAAAACCCCGACTGCCAATGGCCCCCTTTGGAAAGTCCACGGAAGGCCTGATGTTCCTGATGGGCTCCTGCCCAACTGCCCCTGAGGAGCTCAGCCCCATGGCCAAATTAGAATAAACTGATCAGTGGACACCTGAAAATCCACCATGAGAACATGTCCCTTTTCAGTTCAAGCAAAGGCCCCCAGACTTTTTCACAAGGATGAGTTACCTTTCCTTTCACTGAATTATGAAAAGGAGAGTTTGGATTGCTGCCACTGGATCTACATGTTGTGTAAGAGGGCGGAGGTGTCATTACCGGCAAAGGCCAAAGCTTGGACACCAGCCCACCAAACAGCTTAGAGATGTCCTGGCTGAGGCTCTCAGATGGGATGCAGGGTCCCCAGGAATGCCAAAGGAAATTGTTGAGTAAATCAAAGAATGAATGGACAAACAAAGAGGCCGTTGCCAAAATGCACTTCTCTCTTGGAAGGGTCACTTTAGAAGCTGTTATCAGTCGTGTTTACCTTGGTGCGAATGAAGTGAAGTATTCTAGAGCCTTGTTGCTGGGGGGGAAGAAAGGTTTGGAAAAGTGGGTACCATAAAAAATGATACAAATGTCTCTCTCTAGCTCACTCTTTTCCTCTCTCTAAACATCTTTTTAAAATTAAAGAAATAAAAAACACCATTGCCCAGATAGCTTAATTGGTTAGAGCACGGTCCCAATGTGCAAAGGTTGTGGGTTCGAACCCCAGGCAGGACACATAAAGGAACAACAGATTGATGTTTCCGTCTCCCTCTTTTCTCCCTAAAAAAAAAAAAAAATCAATTAAAAAATTTAAAATAATACAAAGAAGGAAGGTGATGAGTGCAAGATGATCGCTCACTAGCTCTGTCCTGGCCTGGACCACCTCCCACCTCCCCACCTTATCCCACCCACCCCAGCCTCCTCCTCACACTCTCCCCCTTGTCTTCCTTGGAAGCTGGGCCCAACACAGGGTCCAGGTGCTGAGAGGTGCTTTCAGGGTGAGGGGAAAGGTATTTGGCCCAGAGCAGGGTGGGGGAAGGGGACGTGTAGAGTGGGGCGCGGGAGGGGTGTCCCTCTGTGCTATTGTGAGGGTGGTGGCAGAGCTGGAGCTGCTGAGTGTAAACACAGAGGGAGGGGCGGTGGCTTCCGGCCTGAGCCCTGGGCAGGAAGGAGTGGAAATTCCTACCTGCCTTCTGCTCCGTTCCCCACCTGCCACCCCAGCGTCTCCACTTCACAAATAAAGCACAGACTGCAGTCAGGAGAGTGTGCCATGACACCGGCCCCTGCCCGGGCCTCTGCCCTTAGGAGGCCCCAGGACAGGCCTTGGCTCCATCCTTCAGCGCCTGGACCCCAGATGGCCTGGACTCTCAGTGGCCTCTGCCCCATTCTCCTTTTAGGAGCAGCCTCTTATGTCTACAATAGCCCAGGCACACCTAGAAAAAAACAAAACTAAAACCTCTCCAGGGTCTTTCGTATTTCTGGGTTGAGAAGTCAGGTGCAGGACTTCGACCATTTCACCTTTCTGCATTTCAGGGTCTTCCTTGGTGGATAAAAGAAGTGTGAAAACAGCTCAAAAAATATGAAGCCCCCTGCCAGGGTCAGGAATCAATATTAGACCATTTAATGTGAGTTCAAATCCACATCCCCCTAGCTGGATGGTCTTGGGCGAGATACTAAGTTCTCAGGGCCTCAGTTTTCTCAACAGAGGTGCCCACATGGCCTACTTCCAAGCTCAGGGCAGTGGATTAAATAAGGGAATGTCTGCAAACCCCATAGCCCAGGCCCGCAGGTGGCAGACGTTAGTTCTCCATTGCTCTCCTGCAGCCTACCCTTACCTGCTGCTTCACTTTCCACAGTTTCAGTTACCCGTGATCAAACGAGGTCTGAGAATACCACATGGAAAATTTCAGAAATAAACAATTCCAAAGTTTTAAATTCTGCGCCTGGATAGTGTGATGAAACCTTGAGACATCCAGCTCCATCCCACCAGGCCGGCCTTGAATCATTCCTTTGTTGGGTGTCTCCACACCTCACACACTGCCCACCCATTAGTCACTTGGGGTGGGGGGGCTCTCGGTTATCAGAGTCAAATAGAGAACACAGTCACACGACTTTTGTCACAGCGTATTGTTCTTATTGTCCTGTTTTATCATTAGGGATTGTTGTTCGTCTCTCACTATGCCTAATTTATAAGTTAAACGTTATCATGGCTATCTACAGGAAAAACTATAGTATATCTAGGTCTTAGTACTACGGGCTGTTTCGGACATCCACGAATGGGGGGGGGTGTCTTGGAACAGACCCCCCTCTGATAAGGGGGGACTACTCTATTTCCTCGAACCTAAGATTATAAGATGCACTGTTACTTCATGTCCCTCTACGAAAGGGATTTTGAGACACACCCGATTTCAGGTGTGAGCACCTTAGAATTGATGAGATACTCTATGACCAGGAAGATGGGGAGGGGACGGCCAGAGAGTCCGTCTCTACAGAAGTAGCTCTCGGCTCAGGAGACATTTCAGAATCGGATGCCCACACTGCATCCATTTAAACCTAAACCCCTGGCGGGAGGGAAGGAGGTCCAGTAATCGATCTGTGCCTTGGCTTTCCCATCTGCAACACTGGGATTATCCCAGAATCTACTTCTAGGTCTGTTGTATTAAATGAGATGGTCCACATAAACTATGTAGAACCGTGCCAGGCCCGCAGACTTTCTGAAATCAATGTTAATAATTACTCAACTCTGTTTCCCAGGCCCTGGCATGGACTAGGTGCCTCCCCCAGGCCCTGGCATCGACCAGGTGCCTCCTTAATGTTGGTCAAAAGCAGGAGTAAATATGCTGTCACATGACTACTGCCCTGCCCTCCTCCCAGCGGCTGGAAGAGGCCCACTCTGGCTTCTCTCCAGGGCGTGGGGGCCCAAGAAGAGGCTCACCTGGCCAAGGGCTTTCAGTCCGAAGTTCAAGGAAGCCCCACCCTTCCCCAGCGCTGCACCCCGCCCCCCAGGCTGCCCATCGGTGGGCACTGCCTTCCAGGCCCTGCCAAGACCTCGTGGAGTCCATGACAAGAACCAAACTTCTCCCCCACCCCTCCCCTTTCCTGCTCTTCTTATTTTCTTTTCCATAAAGATTTGCCTGTGTTGCTCCTCTATCAGGGCTTGAAGGATAAACAGGCGGTCAGGGAGGCAGAGAAACCCCAGGCTTGAAGGCCCCTGGCTGCCCCCACCCCGACAGCATAAACCCAGGGCTTTTAAGCAGGGAATGGTTTTCAGTAAATCTCTCCTATCAGCAGAAACCTTTGAAAGAGTTTGTTTAAAGGCCAGGGAGATAAACAGCAAGGAGAAGTGTTTGTTTAAGATGTATGTTCTCTGGGGGCACTCTGGGGCCCCGAGCCACATCTAAGGGAGAAGAGGCTCTCAGAGTCTAGGGTGCGGGCCTCCCAGGGGCTCTGGGTGTGGCCTCCAGCGCAGGCGGGAACCAGAGCTCAGGGCGGGAAGGGGGCTGGACTGCACCTGCGGACTGCCCCCCACCCCAGCCTCTCCCAGGCAGGGTGGGAATGGAGTGGGGAGGCTGAAAGTTGCTGCAGGGAGGAGAAGGAGCCTCTTTCACCCTGTTAGGAGAGGAGGGGTCCTAGAAGGACCTGCTAGTTGGCCTGCAGGCACAAAGCGCTCCCACTCAAAATTCAGAACAAGAGCCTGGCTCAGGGCCCCTCCATTGGTTCCATACTCAGCAGCCCAAACTGAGTGAGGGCTTGAATCCGGGTATTGCCAGCTCTGTGAATTTGGACAAGCCACCTAACCCACACATAGAGACCTGGGTCCTCTCTATTGTGAAGATATCGTGTCTGCCTCAAAGGGTTTTAAGTACTTTCCCTTCTGCTTGACAAATACGCATTGAGTACCTGCCGTATACCAGACACTGTCCTCTGTTGTAAGTGCCTGGGATACGATGACAGAAAACAAAATAAAGTCTCTGCCCTTTTGGAGCCGAGAATGGAGGGAAACCAACAATGACTGTACTAATGACTAAATTATACATTAGAGCAGTGATGGGCAATCTTTTGAGCTTGGTGTGTCAAAATTTGCCAGAAAACCGAGCATAACTTGGGTGGTGTATCACTTGGAGAAAAACGGCCTAACCAGAAGTCCCAGAACTAGACGCTGTGTGCCGGAGTTCTATTGTTTTGGCCTACAGACCTCCAGCACAGAGTGTCTACACTACAGCAAATGTTTTATCCTCGGCTACTGCACCTGGCCATGCAGGAGCCGAGGATGAAACGTCCTTCTCGCCACGCGGCCCCATACTTCTCTGGTATGCAGCTGCATGCGGCCACGTGTCATCGAAAATGGCTACCCGTGTCAGTGCTGACATGTGTGTCATAGGTTCACCATCACAGCATTAGAAGGTGGTAGGGGCTAGGGACAGAGATAGAACAGGGCACGAGGAACTGGGAAAGGATGGTGAGGTTTGGTCCCACTGGGACAGTGGTCTCTGAAGGAGGTGCAGATCTCTGAGGTTAGAGGACGTGGTGGGATTCAGCCAGTGTGCACCAGTTCAGCAGAACTGATACCTAACTTTTTGTTATGTTTGGAGAATCGGTTGTTAAAATGGCACTTGTCATCAAGGTTCTCTCTAAGATGAGAGCCTGGGCAGCCACCCAATATAGAAATCACACATTTACATTCCTGACTCTTTTTAAACGTTCATCTGCGCAACAGCGTATTCTAAGTGCCCGTAGTCATGTTCATTCCGTCCGTAGGTGAAAAACATGGCAAGTGAGGACGCCAATCAAGAAGCAATATGGACATGTCTTAAATAACAGTTTTATTGTTCTTTGTCAGGTAATATTTAATATTTTTTCATTAACATTTAAAACCATTTCTTATAATCTAGTTTTGTATACCTCTTTTATTCTTATTTAAGTATTAAATGCATGAGATAATTAAACTACCTTTCGGTATATCTTTTTTTATATACTTAAAATGGTCATTAGGGCTGAGAGCCTGTTGTTAAGTTACTTGAATCCCACCACTGGTAAGAAGGGTCCAGGCAGAGGTCTGGGCCAGAGAGAGCAATTCTCCAGGGAGGATTGAATGAGATGCCCCCAATTATGCACAGAGCCCTAGAGCGTGGTCCCTTGGTCAGAAATAATAGCTGAGGTTGTCATTGAAGCAATTACGGAGGGTGGGATGGCTTTCAGGGAGGAAGTGGAACCTGAGCTGTGTGTCCCCTGGAATTCCTTCCCTTGCCAGGTAGAGAAGAGAAACAGCCTCTCTGGAACAAAGCACCTTGAAGGTGGGGAGGCAGGCAGACCAATGACAGAGCTCATGGTGCCTGAGGGGTCCGGGGACAAAAGCAGCTGGATTGGCAAGGAAAGTCCTCAGCAGGGACCAGGGGTCTGCCCCTTGCCCAACACATCACTGGGGCAAGTGACTTGCAGTTTCCTGGGCCATTTCTCTCCTCTACAGTAAACTGGGTATAATACATCCTCCCCTCGCCAGAGAGTTGGGACGATGAAAGTAGTATGGGGGTGTTCGTGCCTGGAGCAGAGTGGGTGCTCAGTAAATGCTGGGGTATGTTTCGGGTCCTCCCGCATCCTTTCAGACCCCTTTCTGGCTCTTCCACGGGAGGGTGAGTGGAGTGGTGCTGGACTCACCAGGTCCCAGAATTGAAGGAAACGTTGGACAGCTGAGCTTTGCCTTCGTGTCGCTGAAAGGCTGTCTCACCAGAGGAAGTTTAGACTTGTTCCTGGGCTCTGAAGGGAAGGTAAGAATTTCAGAGAAACAGATTTTCACTGCGCTTGGGAGGAATTTTTCAATAATCAGTGGCAAAATGGAGGCACAATATTTGGGTTAGAGGTTGAGCAGAGGGGAATCCCTGCTCTGGGAGGAGTTTGACCCACTGGTTTTATTCGCCCCCCTCCTGCCCCAGCTGTGAGATTTGGGGACCTGCTTCCATCCCTTTCCAGGGTCCATAGTCCATGGAGATCTGTCTACACAACAGAGTTGCTCGTTCCCTTGTGATAACTTGCCCAACCTGTGTCCTTAGGGATGTGAGACGTGACAGGCCAGCACATCGGACACATGAGTCCATGCTAGATTTGGAATGGTCACAGATGAGCATCTCAGTCCCACCAGGTAACCCAGGGGCAGTTTAACCCAGTCTAGGATGTGTTCGCTCAGAACTGGGGAAATGTCAGGCATTGTGCGAGACCGAGGGACAGATATGTCTGGGGAAACGTCCTGAGTAGTTCAGCAGATAGTTCCTAATGCCCTCCAAACCCTATGTATAATGAAAGTAAATTTGGCTAAGAACACAGACCATGGCCCAAAGATTTACAGGGCCTGACTGCCCGCCCCAACCCCTCCCCACGAATAGGCTGAAGTACAGGGGACCTCTGAGGCAGCTTCTCCCTGCCTCACACATGCCTTGCCAAGGAGAAACCACTCACTGGGCAGCTGGAAGCCTGGGCTTTTCTTTTCAAAGCCTCTGCGTCTCCTTTCGCTATTCCTCCTCCTTTCTTCCCACCCTTCCACCCCCCAAAAGGAGGATGCCCCTTCTGTTGAGTACACAGCCTGTAATTTTGCTGTCAGATCTCAGCCAGGAGGTCAGTGTTGTGACTGACTGTTTAAGGATCGCTCCCTTAAGGGTAATTACACTAAATTCCCTTCTGAAGGACAGCTCTCTGGCTAGAATGCAAGAAAGCCCCGCATCCCCCATTCACAGAAATGTATGATTTCTGTCACTGTCACTGGCACCCTGGCAGGGAGACACTTCGAGGAGCTCCAACTATTCTACTCGGAGGTGAGTCCGCAGCGCAGCAGGATCCAGGTAGCGGGGAACGTTGGGGGGGAGGTGGTGATGGATGGTCTAGCAGCAAAGGGAGAGGGGGTCCAGAGGGGTCACGCTGGGAGCTGGAGGCCTGGCAGGCCCAGTAGGAACTGTGCCAGAACCAGGAGCTGGCCATGATCAGAACTGGGAAAGCAGGAAGCCGTCCGCTGATATCCACCTCTTGGGCATCTGCTCATTCCTTTGTTTAACAGGTTGGCATTGGCACCGATCACCTGCCCTCCCCTGTGTGAGGCACTGAAGGGGGACCCTGCGATGGACAGCAGCCCCCTCTGGAAAAAGCTGGAGGGGCTTGAGCAAAACAAAGCCCTCCAATGGGAGAGGTGAGTCATATCCAAGCCCCCTTCATCCCCAGGCCCCTTCAGAAGCACAGTGCCCTGACCCTTGTCCCCATCGGCCCCAAGGGAAGATGGCAGACATGGCCAAGACCTTCCCGATCTCACCCCCAGCAGCCCAGCTGCCCCTGCACGCCCCACCCCAAGGAGACCCCAGCGAGAGTTGGGGAGTCACTTACCCACGACAAACAGTTAAAAGGAAGAAAGCGGGTCTGGCGATATCAATGCACTTTGATAACAATAAACTCCGCTTTTAATTTATGCTAATGTGTAAGGCTGTGGTGACAGTAAGAACTAAATTACAGAGTGGCTTTCGAGCTGGTAATTACCCCTCCATTTTTCGCTGCTCTGGAAGATGGACACACAATTATGCGCTCTTGCTGTATATTAATACAGATTCTTGACATCTTCAGCAGACCTGGAGCTGTCATCGAGCTTTTTGTCTCCTTTAATTGAAAATTAATGGTTACTGGGTTGCCACGGAAACAGAGGCCACGGACGCCAGTGGCGTTCACGTCTCACTGAGGGACTGGCGGCTTCAGGAGTCCGGAATGACCTTGAAAGTTAAAAGAAAAAAAAAACTTAAAAAAGAAGGGGAGAGGAGGGGAAACGAGGACAGGAGGGTGGGAGAGTGTGTCAGGGCTGAGAGAGAGGAAAGAGAGAGAGAAAGAGAAGGAGAGAAAGAGAGAGGAAGGAAAAAAGGATAAAAATTGTAAAAACAGAAAATCTGCAGGAGGTTGGGAGCATGGATGCTTGAGAAATTAGATTAGTAAATTTTACCTCTCGATTTCTGTCTCTTCTCTCTCTCTCTCTCTCTAAGGCCCATTGATTAACTGGGAGCTGGGGTCTCAGTTCCAAAGTCCAAGATTCTACAACTCTGTCTTAGAAAGAGTGACAGCATCCACCTAGAGCCCCCAGGAGGAAGAGACAAAAAGGTTCCTTGGTGCCATGGGAGGTGGCAGGCAGAGGGAGGGGTGAGGGGTGCAGGGCTGAGGTCTGAGCAGCAGTGTGGGCACTTCCCAGGTCCAGTGGGTTGTGCCGTCAGAAGCGGGGAGCTGGGAGGGGCTGCCTCCTGGGGAACCCAGGAGCTGCCACAACATTGCTGGAGCAATAATGAGCAGGAAAAGGGGCTCTGTGAGCTGGCCTTGCAGCCTGAAGATACAACAAAAGGACTGAGATGAGTCAGGGATGGGGACCTGAAAGAGGAGGGTCTTGGCAGGGGAGTGGGGGGGGTAGGGGGAGAAGGCCCAGTTTGGTTTGCCCAGAAAGAAGATAAGAGATAAAACCAGGTAGTTCCCTGGGACTCCAGGAAGGCCAATGGCTCTGGGCTTGGGAATGTTTTGTGTTTTTTTCCCCCCCAGGAGAAATTGGGAGGCCCAACAGAGAAGCAGCGGGAACCCCTGAGTAATCTAACTGGGAAGGCCCACCATTTTAGTTCCTCAGCTCGGAGCAACAGACTCCAGAAATGCAGTGCAATTCAGCAATGACTGGGTGTCTACGGAGGGAGAACCAGGAGCCAAGCTGGTTCCAGACCAAGAGCCTGCCCTAGAGGGCTGAACACGGGGGCTGCGGAAAGACCTCTACACAGACAGTTGCAGGGTCAGCTGCCCCTCGGAGACTTCTCTACAAGGATGTTTGTCACAGTGCTGTTGATAATAGCAAACATCTAGGAACAATCAGGACGACCAACAATTGCGAATTGATCAAGTTATATATGCCTTAAAATATACCCAAAAGATGGAGGTCTCTGCCGTCGTATAAATGAGGTTGGAGAAGAATATGTAATGATCTGGGGGAAAGGTTTCTCAATACATTGTTTAATGGGGAAAAAAAAAAATTGTTGTTTAAAAAACGGTAATGCATTTATGATTTCATGATGTTGTTTCTAAATTTTTTGAGATATATATTAAGTGTGTTATGCTGTAATAGAGTTATCTATATGTGTGTAAATGTGCATAAGAGTTCTGTGAATAGGTGTGTGAATGCTCATGAGTGTATCTATATTTTTTATTTTGGAAAACGTTTTCTTTTCCAATTACAGTTTACATTCGATAGTATTTTGTATTAGTTTCAGGTGTGCAGCACAGCGGTTAGATAATCATATACTTTGCATAGTGTCCCCCCGTTTTACAAGTACCTGGCACCATACATGGTTATTACAATATTATTGGCCATAGTCTCTGTGTTTTAATTTACATCCCTGTGACTATTATGAGTGTGTAAAATCTTACCATGGTTATCTCTGAGTGGTGGTATTATCTTTATATGCACTTTATCTCCTTTTTTATGCTTTTCTGTATTTTCTAAGTTTCCTATAATAAATAGACATAATTTTTATTGACAGGGGGAGGGCAAGAAGGTGTTTCTGAAACGAGCTTCCCCAGAAACCACTCCCCTAAGTGAATAGCCCCCAGCCAGGAGCTTACCCTGCACCTCTGAGACTAGGCCCACTGGTGCAGGGACTCCCCACCCCACCCCCGACTACTCAGCGGACCCTTTTCTCAATGGCCAGTATCCCATCCCAGCCTCTCCCACCCGCTGGGACCCTCTCCCCACCCTCAGGCGGTGGCCATGGTGTCCAGGCCCAGGGTGAAGGGCTGAGGACCACCGGGGAAGCTGCAGGGGTTGCCAGGGGGAGCAGGCTCTGTGACAGGCAGTCCTAGACGGCACCGCCCTCCTCCTTGGTTCCTGCGTCAATCTTTATTCCGTTTCACAGACCAGGCAACTAAGGCCCAGGGATGCTAACTGATTTGTTCCAAGTCACACAGCGGGTTGGTGGTAGAGTTCGAACTCAACCCCAGGGGCTCTCTGCCAGCAGGTTTGTAGTCTCTGCATCTTTCTCTGCTGCCTTGTCTCTCAGCAGGTTCAGAGGACTCAGGAGTTCTAGAAGCCTCTATGAATCGCTTGAATTTCTAGAATAGCCCCTTTCTGGGAAGGTCACCATGGGAAACAGCAGCTTTTCATGGCCTTTGCACACTTGGCTTGCCCTTGGCGGGACTGGGAGAGAGCGGTCCTGTTACCCCTAATTAGAGCTAGAATGTTGGAACTGGCCAGGATGGAGGTCCCCGGGAGGGCATCCTTCCCACCCCCTACCAGACACACTCTTAAACCCCTGCCCCTCTCACACCCACACTCACCTGGCACATGGGAGCTTGCCTCTAGCCCCCAAGCTACTCCTTTACCCCTGCCAAGCCTCAGCCTCCAAAATCCGATCCACACTCCCTTCCCTCAGGAAGCTTTCTGGTGATTAACTTCATGCCGCCACGGTCGATCCCTCGCTCTGCCCTTGCTAAGGAACGAGACCATTCTCCCTGCACACGTTCTCTGTGGCAGGCCCTACTCCGGGTACCTCTCACATGTCCACTCCCTTCATCCTCTTAACAGCCTTCTAAGGGGGTGCCACTCTTTTCTCCCACTGAGGCATAGAAAGGTTAGCTGACTCGCCCAAGGTCACACCGCAAGTCGGTGGCAGAGTCTAAATTTGAACCCAGGCATCTGAGGCCAGAGTCCGTGCTCTTAGCCACCACCTCCCAGTGACAATGCATGAAACTGAGGTTACACCAGAATTTTGTTGTACTGGCTGACCTGGACCTCTGTATCGGTAGCCTGTTTGGCTGGGATCTGGTGACATTTCAATGACAGGCAGGTCTCGCAGTGATGACCTTTCCCCAGAACAGGGGACTTTGGCATTTGAAGGCAGGTAGAAACAGATGTGTCCTCTTTCTGGGGGATTATGTGGCCTTATCAATTCTGTCCCCACTGGTCCTGCCACCAACACTCAGGACAGGCTCTGAGCAAAGGAGAAGGGTAACGGGTCCGACTGGCTGCCTGCCCGTGGCTAACCAGGGACAGCGAGCGGGGAAGGGCCCCAGGTGAGGGCCCCACACCGTTGCCCGCCCTCGAGGAGCCCTGAGAGCCAGAGACCTGGCACCCCCTCCTCTCCACTGCCTTCCACCCTGCTGCCTGCCTTCTCTATCTCTCCCCCCTCGCCCTGCCTCACCCCTGCCCTCTTCCCTCCCTGTCCACTTCCCCAGAGGGAGACCAAACAAGAAGACAAACTTGGGGGCAGAGCAGTGGTGGCAGCGGCGGCGGTGGCTGCAGCGAGGGGAGCTGGGAACAGGCCTTCATTTCCCCAGCTCCCCTGATCCCAACCTTAATCCCCGCTCAGCATCCTGTCAGCCAGTTGTTCTCAGGCTGACATTGCTGCAGGCACCTTCTCAGCAGCCCTGCCTCAGATCTGCCTCCTCCGGGACTTCTAAAGAGGAGCCCGAGCTTTCTCTGTTACAGCCGGCTTCACTCGCTGCCCTCAAGCAGAGCCCGGGCTCCCAGGGGGCCCTGGGCAGCGGAGGCAGCAGGGGGGCAGTGCCAGGCCTGACATTTCGGAGGATGAGGGGAGGATGGAGGTGGCTGGACCCAGATGCTTTCCTCAAAGCCCTGCGAGCCTTGCTCGAGTGTTTGGGTCTGAGAGACAGAGGGGAAACTGAGGCTGGAGGCCCGGAATTCAGGCTGGCCCTGGTTCTGGCTGTGGAGAAAGCAGAGGTGTCTGTGACTTTCTGAGTCTACTGAGAAGTCTCTGCGCAGGGTGGGTTTGGGGAAGAGCAGCTCGGGCCGCACCCAGCATGTAGGACAGAAAGCCCCCATACACACTCACCAGGCATCTTTCTGAACAACCTGCTGGGTGCCGGGAGTTGAGAGAGAAGCAGGGAAGGCGGCCTGTCCATGAAAAAGGGATGAAGGATGAGCTTGGCATGAGATGGGTCCAGATCCCAGCCTGGCTCTACCACATAGTAGCTGTGTGGCCTCAGGCCAATCCCTCTGCTTTTCTGAGCCCCATTTTCCTCATCCATAAGGTTGGTGGGTCATGATGAAAGCTTCCTTGCACGATCAATGTGGAGTTTAGGGACTAATGTGTAGACCTCCTGGGGTTTAAGATGATTTTTACTATTCAGGTCAGCAGCCACAGGGGACGTTAGAGTCCAGAGCTTTGGGTCTTCCCGGAAGGGGCTCTGTATGCAGGGGAGTCCCCTGAGAGCATGTGTGTGCAGGTGAGCGTCTGTTGGGGGCGGCAGGGGTGTCCCAGGCAGGGCTCCCATGAAACTGCTGAGTCTCCATGCTGCAGCCTGAACAAGCATCTAGGGCAGCGGGCTCTGGCCAGCCCTCCCTTCCCTATACTCCTGCCCTGCCAAGGGGACAGGGGCACAGGAGGCTCCGGGAAACCCAGGAAGGGGTGCTCCTCGAGCCCCCTCACATGGTTCCTCTCTCCTAGGAACCCCAGGACTAAATTAGAAGGTGGTACCCAAGATAGCAGGTGCTCGGTCTTAATGTCCTTGTCCTGGAAATGTGACCACTTCTCTTATCAGCCTGGATATCCCTGTAGGACAGTCCTGGAAGGACCCCTGAGGTCACGGGACAGGAGTGACCCCATGGTACTGTACACACACCTCTCCGCCAGTCTTTGGGAGCTGGGGGCTTCCCGATTCATCTTCCACCATGGACTCTGCATTCCTGGGGTCAGTCCCTCTGGGTATCCCCAGCAGGTGACCTGAGATACCAATGGGGCTTCCTGTCGGGCAAGGCATGGGCTCCCTGCCCTTGCATTCAAAGAGACAGGCTCAGGTGGCGGCATGTTGCCTTCCAACTTCCCAGAAACCTCCTGGCACCACTCTGGGTGTGGGGAGCCCAGCAGGGCAGCCTCCTGCTGCTTCTCCCTCTCTGGAGCATCTCCCAGAAGATGGCTGCCTTCGTGTTTGGGGAAAGACTGGGGGCATGTCTCAGATCCCTGACATCTCCCATTCCCCCACATTCCAGGCCCCCACACCCTTGTAACTACTCCCACCTGCCTAAGCAGAAGTCTACCAAGGGAGGTGCCTCTGGGAGAAGGGGGCAGGGGGCTGTGCGAGTTTGAAGCCTTGGCGCTTCGTGGCCAGTTGAACAGACCTCAGCAAGTCCATCCCCGTCCCAGCCCTCAATGACCTCACCTGGGAAGCAGCAGTTGAAAACAGTGAGGCCTCAGAGACACCACAGACATGACTGCAGAGTGGATACAAGGCAGGGATCTTTACAGAAAGAATTCTTCTGGACCCTCCCCCATAACAGGTGCAGGCTACCTAGGAAGCCCCTTGTCCACTGCCTCCTCTCAGGGAGTCCTAACCCCAAGCTGTCTGGCTCTTAATATAAGCCCATCTGTTTGGGGGATTTCAGGAGCAGCGGGGAGGGGAACCTCACCCACCCAACTCTCTGCAAATCCGTGAAGTCAGAGAACCCCTGTGTAAGGCAGCCTTGGGCTTGATGTCTGCCCCTAGGCTAGGGTGTTGGGGGTGGGGAGGAGGGGAAGAAGGGACGCAGGGAGGGGAAGGACCAGGAGGAGGACTCTGGGTGCCGGATCCTGAAACTCCCTTGGGCGTGCGACCAGAAACCCAAACCCCAGGCCCCCCACCCCACCCCCCAAGCCACTGTCCGGAAAAAATAAACTATTTCCTGCAACCAGCTCCGAAACAAAGTCTGTGAGTGAGCTGTGACACATGTTACATAAATAGAAGCCGCAGAGGGGAAAAGCCTGTTTTCTCTTTCATTATTTATCACTCTCTAACCATCTCCAGCTGGGTGAGTAAACAGGCGCATTGGCCCATAATGAGGAACAGACTGCTGCCGTGGGGGGGCGGTGCGAGGCTGCGAGCGTGTGCATGTGTCTGTCTGTCTGTCTGTCTGCCTGCTCTGGGGAGGAGAGAGTGGGAGTCTGAGATGGAGAAGGCTGTGCAGGTGCCCAGTTCTGGATGGCAAGGGGCCGTCCACCTGGCGTCCTGGCCGGGATGGGGCGCAGGGGCCAGACTCTGTCTCCCCACCCTGAGGGTTGGTTGGGGACGGGGTGTGCTGAGTGGAGAAGCAGTCAGAAGGGGAGAGACTGTGTGGGTGGGAGAGGATGTGAGAGGTATGAGCCAAGTGTGAGGCTGCGAAGGTGCCAGGTCTCAGAGCATGACCCCCAGGGATGGCCTCTGAGTGTGGCCAAGGGGATGTGGAGGAGTGAGGGGGTGGGGGGCACGTGAAAGAGAGCAACTGTGAGGCGTGAGGGGGACTGGATACAAGACCCGGAGACTGAGGAACAAGACATTTATGGGAGTGCACGTGCGAGATCCCGGCGGTAGATATGGGTCCGTGTGAGTCTGTGACGATGGAGATGTGTGAAGGTATGAGTGTGCGTATCTGCGTGACTTCGACCACGTGTCCAGCGGTGCGTGGTCATGAGAATGTGCTAAATCCATGAAAGATTTTATGGCCATAAGGTGTTGTTACGGGTTGAACTGTGTCCGCCAAAAAGTATGCTGTGGTCCTCACCCCAGCGCCTCAGAATATGATCTTATTTGGAAGCGGGGTCAGAACAGATGTGATCGGTTAAGTTGAGGTCATACGGAAACAGGGTGGCCCCTAATGCTCTAGGACTGGTGTCCTAACACCACGATGTTCATGTGAAGACACAGAGACACAAGTCCCTGTGGAGATGGAGGCAGAGACTGGACTGAGGCAGCGACAAGGCCCTTCAGAAGCTTGCAAGGAGCGAGCAAGAGGCAAAGAAGGATTGTCCCCTACGAGTCTCAGAGGGTACCTGGATTTTGGAGTCCTCCAAACATGTGAGACCGTAAAGCTCTGTTGTGTCCAGCCAGCCAGTGTGGGGTACTTTACAGAGGCACGCCTGGGAAACTAGCGCTGGTGTGTATAGACATGTGGGATGAGCTTGGGAGTGCGTAAATCGTGTGGGAAACCATAGGAAGGCGCGTGTGTGTGCGTGTGTGCCTGTGCGTGCATGCACACACGGGATCCCAGCACTGAGGGTGCTTATGGGTGCGACGATCTGACTATGGGAATATGTGCACACAGATGTGAGACCCGAGACAGCGTGAATGTGTGTGTCCTACGTACTGGCACACAGATACACCCTTCGTTTCTAAATATCATCATTCTGGAAAGGAACCCCGCAACCTTTCTTTACCCCTGGCTCCTCTGCGCGCCCCAGATGCTGCCCTGACCTCGGGTAGCCCTGCCTAAGGTGGGGCAGCCCTGGAGGAGGGCTGAGACTGTCCTACAAAGGGCCGCCCACAGCCTGCCTCTGCCCCACGGTCATCCCAATCTC
The DNA here is from genome assembly GCA_037038555.1 of Rhynchonycteris naso. Lineage (NCBI taxonomy): Eukaryota > Metazoa > Chordata > Mammalia > Chiroptera > Emballonuridae > Rhynchonycteris > Rhynchonycteris naso. The sequence continues at coordinate 8,964,841 of CM073000.1, forward strand.
AAGGTTTAAAACCCCACTCTGGCCCGTGGGACCCAGAATGCTCATCAGGGACCCCAATAAGGCCAGGCCTGGAGACTGGAGGAAGATGAGGGGTCAGATTCCCTGTTTGTGGTCTTGGGCGTGCTTGCCTGAAGGCTGATTTTTCTCTAGTTTGGGGCTAGTTGTGATTCCTGTGTGGGGAGTTCTAAGGCAGACTGGCCTAACTTCAGACATTCTCAAAACAGAATGAAGCACCTGTGCTAAGCTGGTCCATCCCAGTCAACCACTGCCTGTCACAGGGCCTGCTGGAGCCTTGCCTCCAGGCCAGCCTGTCCTCCTGCTGGCCTTGGCCTCTGCCCTGCAACCAGGGGACACCACAGTTGTTCAATTACAAAGCACAAGTCCCAAGGCCCTTGTCTTGGAATCCTCAAAGTTGCCCCAGAGAGGCCTTGCTATAAACCCCCAGAGGGCCACGTCTCTCTGAGCCTCAGTTTCCCCCCGTGAAAAGGGCACAACGACCTTTGCCTACTTTATAGGGATGGTGTCAGGGATTAGGGAACCTAACGGACATGAACTTGTCTTAGAAAGAAGTGCCTTATACAATGCCCCCACAGCCTGATTCTGAATGGGACATCACAGCGTTGGCCCCCCACACAAAGTGACATCACCTATAACGGTTTGATTTCACTCAGGGCTCTGAAAACTGTGGCCCCTGGGGACTATGTCCTGCCTATTCTTGTATGCCCTGTGAACTAGGAAATGATTTTTATAGTTGAGCATTTGCCATCAATTTGGTGACAGGGAGCATTAATTAACTTTGAACCCCAATTAAAACATGTATCCCCCTTCCCCATCCCACGCTTCTCATTAGTAGACCTGTTTTACACACACAAAAAAAATTGTACTTGATTGTTATTGTAACCATAATCCCGTCAATAAAAATTTGGGGGAAATTTGTTTTCCCTCTTGTTATGTAAGTCCCTACATAATATCCTCAATTTTGCCTCGGCCTACAGAGCCTAAAATATTTACTGCCTCCCGTTATAGAAAAAGCTTGCTGGTGTCTGCCTCCGCTACAGTTGTGTCACGGCAGGAACAAGCTGGCCACCGTCCGTCTCCCCTCAGGTTCCAACAAGCCAGCCTCTGCTTGATTGGCCGGTTGGACTGAATCAGGCAGGATGTGAGTCTGAAGCTGACGGGACTCCCTCCAAGGACTCTGAGAGTGAAGCACCCCCAGGGAAAGTCAGAGTCAGCCATGCAGAGAAGCCAACAGCACTGGTGTGAGGCCCCTGGATCACACATCACCTGCAGTATGCTCTACCCCTCGATTACTCGGTGCCGCACATCAGTCCATTCCCATTGGGACTTAAGCCACGGGAAGCGAATTTTCTGATACTTGCACGGAAACAAAAGCACGAAAGATGAGTGCCTAATCCAGCTCAGGGGCACACAAGGAGAACTTCCAAGAGGAGGTGTCATCAAAGCTGGGTCTCAGCATCAGCCCCGAGAGCAAGTGAAAGGGAAGGTACTCCAAGCAGACGACAGGAGAGGAAAGATCACAGCACCCCACAGCTCATTTCAAGTGGCAGAGCTGGGAGTAGCCAGGGATGGGATCAGAGGTCAAAGAAAGGACACCCTCTACCCTGTACACCAGGCCAAGATACTTGAGTTTGGCCCTGGGGGAACAGATCTTGAGCAAGGCATGACAAGTTCAGGTTGGCAATTTATTTATTTATTTATTTATTTTTCCACAGAGCCAGAGAGAGGGATAGATAGGGACAGACAAACAGGAACGGAGAGAGATGAAAAGCATCAATCATCAGTTTTTTGTTTTGACACCTTAGTTGTTCATTGATTGCTTTCTCACATGTACCTTGACCGCGAGCCTTCATCAGACTGAATAACCCCTTGCATGAGCCAGCGACCCTGGACTCAAGCTGGTGAGCTTTTGCTCAAACCAGATGAGCCCACGCTCCAGCTGGCGACCTCAGGGTCTCGAACCTAGGTCTTCCGCATCCCAGTCTGACGCTCTATCCACTGCGCCACCGCCTGGTCAGCCTATTTATTTATTTTTTAATTAAAAATTTTTTTTTGTCAATACACTTGACATTCAATATTATTAGTTTCTGGTGTACAGCATAGTGGTTAGACATTTGTATAACTTACAGAGTGGTCACCCTCCCCCCCCCCGATTAGTCTAGTACCCACCTGGCACTATACATAGTTCTTACAATATAATTGGCTATCTTCTCTGTGCTGTGCTTTAATCCCTGGGACTATTCTATAACTGCTGGTTTGTACTTTTTTATTTTTTATTTTTTTTATTTATTCATTTTAGAGAGGAGACACAGAGTGAGAGAGAGAGAGAGAGAAAGGGGGGAGGAGCTGGAAGCATCAACTCCCATATGTGCCTTGACCAGGCCAGTGCAGGGTTTTGAACTGGCGACCTCAGTGTTCCTAGGTCGACGCTTTATCCACTGCGCCACCACAGGTCAGGCCGATTTGTACTTTTTAATCTCTACCTTTCCTTACCCTGTCCCCCCGAACCCCCTCCCACCTGGCAACCATCAGTTTGTTCTCTGTATGTACATGTGGGTTTCTGTTTTGTTTGTTACTTTATTTTGTTTTTTAGATTCCTCATGCAAGTGAAATCATACGGTATTTGTCTTCCTCTGACTTATTTCACTTAACATAGTATCTTCTGGGTTCCTACATTCTGTCGCAAATGCTGACATTTCCTTCTTCTTTAGAGCCGAGTTGTTGTAGTATTCCATTATGGAAATGTGCCGTAGCATTTAAATCCACTCGTCTATTGATGGGCACTTGGGCTGCTTCCATATCTTGGCTCTCGTAAATAATGCTGCAATGAACATAGGGGTGCGTATAGTCTTTTTAATTAGTGGTTTTGGATTTCTTTGGCTAAATACACCAAAGTGGAATTGCTGGGTCATCAGACAGCTTGAGTTTTAATTTTTTGAGGAAACTCCATGCTCTTTTCTATGGTGGCTACACCACCTGCAATCTCAAGGTTGGTGCTTTAGATAGAACGTTTCGCCACCGTAGAGGATGAGCTGGAAGGAGGTGTTGGGAGATCATGTTGGAAGAGGGATGGCAGTTAGGAGGCTCAGGGAATATTCGGGTAGAGGTGATGGGGGTCTAGTCCAACGGCAGTGGGTAGGGGATGGAGAGAAGGAAGTGACTCTGAGAAATATTTTCGAAGCCCCATTCACAGAACTTGGTGACTGACTGGACATGAAGAGAATCCAAGGATGAGTCGTAGTTTCTAGAGTGATTGGGTAGGTCATGATGCCACCGCCAAAGAGCAAATGCAGGGGTCAGACATGTTTTTGAATACAGATGACGATTTAGGAATAGGCTCTGTGGACTATGGCATCATTGGAGGTTCACAGACATGGCGGGGTGGGAGCAAGCTCAAAGTCAGGGACAGCACGTGGAGTCACCAACTCACAGATGGTAGTTAAAACCATGAGAGTAGATGGGATTGTCCAAGAGGACACGTAGCTAGTGTGAGCAACAGGTTGAGGCTGAAGCCTTGAGAACACCAAGCATTTAAGAGGGGACCGTGGAAGATAGCATGAACCCACAAAGGTACATAGAAAGGGAGAGTCAAGAGGAAGAGGAGAGGGATGAAGCGTGGCGGGTGCTGGCACCTTGCCTGTATCTCTCAGCACTTACCTCTAGACGGAGAAGGTTACTTACTGCCAACACCTGCTCTTCGCCTGAGGGCTTTTTCCTGGCCATGGAAACACTCTTGGCGCCTGCTCAGGGCAAGCCAGAAGTGCCGGAGAGTGGATGTGGCTGGGGCAGCCCTCAATCAATGACCGGGAGGGAGTTGGTGGATAAATATTCCAGCTTCCTTGCCCCATGGAATGGAGGACTTGGGGCATGGCTCATGCATCTTCCGGGGTTCCCCGGCGAGACTGCGCCCCTCTTGCTCACATGGTAGCATAATCTGCGTGATGACACTCCCTGTACCGGCTCCCTGCTGTTCCTTCTCACTCTCCCACTCCCCTACTGCTATTTCCTGGGACCGCTTCCCAAATAAACGATTTGTGCTCAAATCCTCGTCTCAGAGTCTGCTTCTGGGAGAGCCTAGACTAAGACAAATGTGTCCCGAAAATCAAACAAGTAGAACATTGCAAGATGTTCTCTCCATGCAGCTTTTTGTCTTTGGCAGACCGTGTCATCCCTGCCCCATGCCCCTCTTCATACTCATAAAAGAGGCAGGCCAACTTCTCCCCTGGGCGTGAGACTCCCAGCAGGGGACTTTCCTTCCACATTACCCAGCTGAGCACACGTCACTATCAAGAAATCCTTTCCGCCTGACCAGGCAGTGGCGCAGTGAATAGAGGGTCAGACTAGGATGCGGAGGACCCAGGTTCGAAATCCCGAGGTCACCTGCTTGAGCGCGGGCTCATCCGGCTTGAACAAGGGCTCACCAGCTTGAGTGCGATGTCACTGGCCTGAGCGTGGGATCATAGACATGACCCCATGGTCACTAGCTTGAAGCCCTAGGTCACTGGCTTGAGCACAGGGTCACATGGCTTGAGCAAGGTGTCATTCGCTCTGCTGTAGTCTGCGCCCTGCCCCCCTGACAAGGCACATATGAGAAAGCAATCAATGAATAACTAAGGTGTCATAACAAAGAACTGATGCTTCTCATCTCTCTCCCTTCCTGTCTCTCTCTCCCTCTGACTCTGTCAAAGAAAAAAAAAATGCTTTCCTATTTCTCACCACAGGTCATCCTGCTTTTTTAGGGGCTGCTGTGTCCAGAGAAATCTAATCACGGCCCCTTGAACAATACAAAGGCTAGGAATGATTCCCCAGCTCCAAGCCTGCCCTAATTTGTACCCCTGGCTTTGTCCTCTCCCTTTCCAGCACCCCAAGTGACTTTCACTATTTTCCGTTGGTTATATGTCCAGCCCTGTAGGTGTCCATTGCTTCTTTTTCCGTCTGCGACCCAGGGGCTGGCTCTGTCTGCCTGCTGGTGACTCACAGGGAGGCAGGGAGGGCTGTATGGCCTGGAAACACTCCCCACTTCCAGTCAGTGATACCTGACCCACCCTGCTCCTTGCCTCTAACCTCTCAAGTCAAGAAGAAACCCAGGGGAATGGACGAGGGAGGGCCCTCAAGAAGCCAGACGGTAGAGCGACGTAGCAGAGTGGCGTGTCAGCTGTGAGTGCAGAGACTTCTCCACGTAGTGTGGAACTGCGTGTGGGTCTCATGCTCTCAGAGCTTCTGTCTTGTCATTTGTAAGATGAAGATAATAACAGTGTCCACCTGACTTAGGTCGGGTTCCCCCAGAGGCAGCCCAGCGACAACTATTCCAGTCCACATGGCTGACTTAGAAAACCCCAGGAGAGAAGCGGGGGGTAAAGATAAGGAAGGGAAAGAAAGCAAGAAAGTGTGCGATCCAGCCAGCTGTCAAGTGGGTTCAGTCTTCTGGGGAAACCCTGGGAGTGCACAGAGAACTCACACTTCAGAGTCATCGGGGCAGAGGCGGTGAGGGCATGGGGTATTCATACACCAATTCCCATCACTATGAGTAGAAGGCCTTCCCAAAAGGTGTTAATTCCCTGACAATCTGGCCTCCCACATGGTGGCAGAGAGGCTTCCAGGGCCCAGAGGCTGCCCTCAGGCAAGGCCAGGAAGGCACTGGTGATTGGAAGCCTTAGGGGATAAGTGGTCAGGGTGAGGGCCTATGGGCAGGCCACTGAGGGCACCTGGCCTGTCATCTCAGAGGGCTGCTGGGAGTTGAAATGAGGTCATGCATGAAGAATGGTTAACACAATGCCCCATACACAGGGTTCTTCTCGAATCAAGATCCAGCCTCATCCCAGACCTAGGAGGCCTGGCTCAGGGACCTCCTGCTGCCTAAGACCCATTAAGGAGGTCTTGGAGACGGGAGGGGTCAAGAGCAGAAGGGACTAGAGGAGAGAAGGCCTGAAAGAAGAGAGGGTACAGGAGAACTGGGGTCCAGACCAGGCATAAAATGTGACTCAGACCAGTGTGTGGAAGCCCCAGGAGAAAGTCTGAGCACACTCCATGGGCCCAGCTGGACGTCGCACACAATAAGGAGCGCACAAAGACACTCTCTTATCTCTCCATGTAACCACACGATATCCATTGCCTCTACCATCTGGGGCACTTCCTTCTCTTAAAGCACAAACATTAGGACCACCGAGGAAATCAAGGATAACAGATGAAAAGTGTCTGGTATACAGTAGAGCAGGGGTCGGGAACCTTTTTGGCTGAGAGAGCCATGAATGCTCCATATTTTAAAATGTAATTCCATGAGAGCCATACAACAACCCATGTACGTTCCGCATTATCCAATAAAAATTTGGTGTTGTCCCGGAGGACAGCTGTGATTGGCTCCAGCCACCCGTTACCATGAACATGAGTGGTAGGAGACAAATGGATTGTAATACATGTGAATGTCTTATATTTTTAACGTTATTATTTTCTTATTAAAGATTTTTCTGCGAGCCAGATGCAGCCATCAAAAGAGCCACATCTGGCTCGTGAGCCATAGGTTCCCGACCCCTGCAGTAGAGGCTTAATTGGTGGTGGCTATTTCCAGTGTGAGGCTACTTTGGCTTTGATTTTCCTCCTTCACATTGAACCTCACCCTCCAGTGCCAGTGGCTGAGCCCACAAACCCTAGGTAGACCCTCAAGCTCCCACGGGGAAGGAATACTTCTTTTGATAAAAACAGAGTTCTAAAGGCATCCCCACCCAATAAGCAGAAAGGAAGCCTGGGGGGGAGTGTTGAGAAGAATGGGGGACACTGATGGCCCTTGGGAGGGAAAGTGTCACCTTGTCCCATCTTCTATCCAAGCTCCCCCTACCTTGACCCCCAACTCTTTCCCTCCAATCATTGAAGACATAGTTATGACATGAGTTCTATGACCCCCAGCTGATACCTGCAGGGTACCAACTTGCCCTGAGGTGTCAGGCTATTTAGGTGAGAGGATGGGAGATAGTGAGACAGACTCCCACATGCGCCCCAGCCGGGATCCACCGGGCAACCCCACCTGGGGCCAACACTTGAGTAATGACCTATTTTTAGCGCTCAAGGCCATAACGCTCCAACAGAGCTATCCTCATCGCCCACCCAGGGCCAATGCTCAAACTAATCGAGCCACTGGCTGCAGGAGGGGAAGAGGAAGGGAAACTGAGCCACAGACATCATGTGCCTTGACTGGGAATTGGACCCAGACATCCAGACGCTGGGTCGGTGCTCTATCCACTGAGACATGAGCCAGGACCATGGCTATTTTTTTAAATTTTGCTCTAAATTATCAAATCATAATCAAATCAGATCAACATGCATTACTATGTATCTACTACGCAGACCACATGATGCTGGATGTAAAAGGAAATTCCAAAATAACTAAAACTGTGGGTCCCTATCTCAGTTTATTATCTGGTAGGAGAGATGAGACCCGGGTGGCTAAACCGTTAACAAATGATACAATGTATTTCAAGTTAAGAGGTGTTTATTAAACAAAAGTCAGCCAACAAAACATTGTAGCATCAGCATGTGTGGTAAAGAGAAGAAAGGGAGCCCTGGCCAGACAGTTTGATTGGTTAGTTAGAGCATCATTCTGAAGAGCAGAGGTTGCTGGTTTGATCCCAGGTCAGGGCACATTCAGCAACAGACTGATGTTTTCTCTTGCGCTCTCTCTCGCTCTTTCTCTCTTGTGAAAATTATTAAGTTAAAAAATATATATATAGGATAGGGGAAAAGAGGTGGGCGTGTAGGTGGGGTAATTAAGAAATAATGCCAGTATTTCCATGCTAGCCAATGCCTCGACTGAGAAGAGCCCTCCATGAGATATATTCTTCCTCACCAGCTACCTGCCAACCCCTCCCCCAGTCTGTAGTTGAAGAAATTGAGAGTAAGCCCCTTGTTTCAGGGTTTCGGGTCTGAGAGTGTCTTCCTTTTTTCTTTTCTTTTTTTAAATTATATTTTATTGATTTGAGAGAGAGAGATTTATTGTTCCACTTATTTATGCATTCATTGGTTGATTTTTTAAAAAGATTTAATCGATTGATTTTACGGGGGGGGGCGTGATGAGAAGGTGGGATCAAAGTTTCAACTCATAGTTGCTTCGCTTTAGTTGTTTGTTGATTGCTTGTTGTATGTGCTTTGACCAGGTAAGAGACCAGGGTTTCAAACTGGCAACCTCAGCGTTCCAGGTCAGAGCTCTACGCACTGCGCCACCACAGGCCAGGCTATTGGTTGGTTCTTGTATGTGCCCCGACTGGGATGGGACCTGGAAACCTTGGGTTGTATCGAGATGATGCTCTCACCAACTGCGCTACCTGGCCAGGGCAGGGTAGCTCCTGAAGGATGAAGAACTACATGAAGGCAGAAGCTGTTCTTTCCTCTAAGCCTGGTTGCTCCTTGGCTTTTCCTTGCCCCAGGCATGTTCGTTCCTCAGTGAACAACTGGGTGAGCTGCAGGGGAGAGGGGAGGAGGGCCAGGTCTCCCTGCCTGTGTCCTGCTCTCTCCCTGCACAGAAACCCCTCCACAGAGGGGATCTCATTTGACCCCAAGACGCTGTGTTCTAATTAATAGAAAATTGTCTTCTGCTTGTCAGGTTATTGTTCATTTCCTGATCCTTAATGACTGATTTTCCACCAATCAGTCTGGGGTTCTTGCCCACATCCCTGGGAATAGGCCTGGGTTTCGGAGTCCCTAAATGTGACGACAGGGGGGGCTGCAAACATCTCTCAGGGCTGGAGCACCAAGAAGGGCAACCCAGCCCCTCCCCCAGTCCTGGCGCCCTCCCCTCCACCTTCCCTGGGACAGCTCCCCACACTGCATGGTCCTCTACTCGGGGCAATGTGGTAAGCTGATAAGCCTCCCCCCCAGGAGTAGGAGCCCCCCTTAAAAAGGGGGAGTCTGGAGAGTGCCTTGAAGGTTCCTGGCACAGTTCATTAAGATATCAACCCTTAATGAAATATTTCTTTGTCTGAATCGTCATTTATCTTGGGGAACAGGGGCCTTTGTGGCAAGGGAAAAGACTGCCCCTTTCTACCCCTCCCCCACCCCCACCTCCACCCAGCACAGACCCTGGGTCTTTCTGAGTCAGAAAGATTGGGAAGCAGAGTGGGGAGGAACAGCTGGGAGACATGGGAGGGGAGAAGATTCCAGAGTGGGGGAACCACAGGGGAAAGGGGGGACAACTTCACTGAGCAGGAGGCAATAGAGAGTGAAACAGAAAGCCCTGGAACACACCCCCCCCACCTCGCCCCTGAAAGGAAACCCACTGTAGTGTGACCACAATGGCCAAACGTCGGAAACAACCCAACTGTCCATCCTGGGGAGTCTGGCAAAGACGCCAGGGCACACTGATACCATGGAAGGCTGTCCCCATGAGTCTTTTCAGTTAATGACCCAGAGACACGTGGAGCAAACCTAAATTAATCTCAGCAACATGAAGTTGACTAAAAACAACAGCAGCAACCAAAAGTAAAAGCAAGGAGCAGATGAATACCTTTCATTTAAAATTTCAAGAAGCCCCAGCAATACTAAATGAGTAAGAGCATAAACCTTACTTGGGAAGGCCACCTACCACCTTCAGGAGACTGGCCACCTCTGGAGGGGAAGAATGGAGCAAGAGGGAAGGATATGAAAGGACCTCAACAAGATCAGCAGCCATTTTAAGTTTTTTATTTTTGTTTTTAAGAATAAAGAAAAATGCACAAATCATAAGTGTACATTAGCCTGATTAATTTTCACAAAGTGAATACATTCATGTAACCAAATTAAAAACACACACACGCCTGACCTGTGGTGGCACAGTGGATAAAGTGTCGACCTGGGAATGCTGAGGTCGCCAGTTCAAAACCCTGCACTGGTCTGGTCAAGGCACATATGGGAGTTGATGCTTCCAGCTCCTCTCCCCTTTCTCTCTCTCTCTTTTTCTCACTCTGTGTCTCCTCACTAAAATGAATAAAATAAAAATAAAATTTAAACACACACACACACACACACACACACACACACACACACACACACACACAAGTGCTGGCCAGGTAGCTTAGTTGGTTAGGGTGTTGTCCTGATAGACCAAGGTTGAGGTTTTGATCCCCAATCCAGGCATACAAGAATCAAACACTTGCCCTGTCCAGTTGGCTCAGTGAATAGAGTGTTGGCTCAGCATGCAGATGTCCCAGGTTCGATTCCCAGTCAGGGCACACATGAGAAGCAACCATCTGATTCTCTTCCCCTCCCTCAGCCAGTGGCTCGATTGGTCCGGGCATCAGCTAAATAAGTGGAACAACAAATCAATGTTTTTCCCTCTCTCTCTCTAAAAAATCAATCAATCAATAAAAAATTTAGCCTGACCTGTGGTGGTGCAGTGGGATATAGTGTTGACCTGGAAGACTGAGGTCGCCAGTTTGAAACTCTGGGATTGCCTGGTCAAGGCACATATGGGAGTTGATGCTTCCTGCTCCTCCCCCTTCTCTCTCTCTGTTTCTCTCTCTCTCTCTCTCTCTCTCTCTCTCTCTCTCTCTCTCTCCTCTCTGAAAATTTAATAAAGTCTTAAAAAGAAAACTTTAAAAAAAGTCATTTAAAAAATAAAAAATTTAGAAAGACACACAGTACATTCCCAGAAGCCCAGAAAAGCCATCATGTCACTTTTAATCACTCCCCCACCCAGGGGAGCCACTCTTCTGAGTTGTAACACCATCAGTTAGTTTGACTGATTTTTGAATTTCAGATAAATGCAATCACACTGTGTTTTCTCAGGTGTCTGGCTTTTATGCTTAGCACTCTGGTGGTGAGATTTCTCCACGTTCCTGTGTGTAGCAACCGTTTGTTCATTCTCATTGCCAAGTTCTAGTTCATGTATGCGAATACCATGATCTATTCACCAAATTCCACTGAAGATGATGGTAATAGAACTGCTAAGGACATTCTACCGTACGTCTTTTGGTGGACATATATATGTATATGTATGCATTTCTGTTCGTAAGTACAGAGGAGTGGAGCTGCTATGTTAGGTTGGTAAAGTTTTATTCCTTAATAACTAAAAAAATGTTTTGAGGAGGGAAAAGGGTAAGAGTCAAGCAGTCAGATGAATAGAAACAAAATATCTGGGCATAGATGTGTAGGGACTGTGGGAATAAGGAGACCAATGTTTCTGAATATACACAGCCCCAAGTGCCAGGCCAGGTACTCAGAACAACCTCACCCACTAGCCCATTTCATTCCCGTAGCAGGCAGGCAGCTGACCTTGGGAAAGGGCATGTGCTTCGGAGTAAGAAGACCTAGAAATAACTCTTTGCTGCACCACTTCCTAGCTATGTGACCTAGGGTGAGTTGCTTGACCTCTCTGAGCCTTGAGATCCTCACTTATAAAATGAGAAGAGCCACCATGCTGAGCAGCTCATGAATCCAGTGTCCGACTCGCAGCATGCATTAAATATTAACTGCGGTTTTATGCATGATTCACAGTAGTTTCTTTATTTATTTTAGATTTTATTTATTCCTTTTTAGAAAGAGAAGAGAGAGAGAGAGAAGGGGGGAGGAACAGGAAGTATCAATCCCCATCTGTGCCTTAACCAGGCAAGCCCAGGGTTTCAAACCTGCGACCTCAGCATTCCCAGGTCAACACTTTATCCACTGCGCCACCACAGGCGTCAGGCCAATTTGCAGTAGTTTAGTGAGGTCAATGTCCCTTATTTTTAGGTGAGGAAATTGGGGCTCACAAAAAGAGAAAATGAGCGTTTATGGGGAGTACTCAATGAACAGGCCACAGAGCTAGACTTTGCCCATATTTTTCCATGCTATCTCCCAACCACTCTAGGAAGCATCCCCCAGTTTTTGTGGATGAGAAAACTGAGGTTCAGACATCATATAACTTGTCCAAGTCACCCAGCTGGTAAGTGACGGAGGCCGAAGTTCAATCCCAGGCTGCTCTCTCTACCCCCTGTGCTCTTAACTATAGCCTCCTACTAGGGACCTGGTTCTTGCCACAGCTAAAGCCCCTGGCCCTGGACCCCTTGAAGGAACAAGGACAGAAAGGGAGGGGACCCTCCTGCCTGTTCCCAGTCACTCTACCCGAGGAGCCAAGGGCTGTTATTCTGAACCCTCACACAGAGTCCCTGCAGCACAAGGAAGACCTTTGGACCGGCTGCTTTGATTTCGGGGTGTTTGTTTTGCACCTTTCTTTGGTGAGGCCTTGTTTTCTCACTAAAATGCCCTGTTAGGTGAAGACAAGACAGGGTCTTTGGCCTCCCTTGTGCTTGCCCACCCCCACCCACTGTGACTCACAGGGTGCTGGGAAGTCAGCTGGCTCAGCCATGAGGGGTGAAGAGAAATGAGAGCCCAAGCATCCCCAGGAAATCCCTTTGGGCAAGGAGGCCCACGTGTGAGGCAAGAATGGCTGCCGCAAGAAGATGATGGAAAAGGACTCAGTGGCTTGGAGAGACAGCCAGAAAAGGGCTGGGGATGCCCACTGGAGGTCAGCAGATTCCACCCCCCACCTGCAGACCTGTGCAGGAAGGATGGGAAGGAGGTCATGGCCCAGCTGTGCTTATACCAGGACCTGCCAACTCCAGGCCTGGCCCAGGCATGGCCCAGGCCTGTCCACACACTCTGAGTCCCACCAGAGCTGGCTCTCTATAGAAGATAAATCGGACCACACAACCAAAGCCCAACCCCCAATGATACTCCTCGAGTAATCCACAAGCAGGCTGTACTGCTTCAAAGATCGCACGTGCTCTTTCCTGTCCTCACTAAAGCGACTGATTGGAATCTTGCATCAGCACATACCAACTGTGTAAGCCTGGGAAAGTAACTTCTTCAGTGCCTCAGTTTACACCTCTAAATGGAAATAATGATACAATGTACTGCATAGGGCTATTGTGCAGATGAGTGCCTGGCACGTGCTCCGACTCCAAAGTTAGCTGTGTTATTTTGTTCTTAGTGCTACTGCTATTGTTACAGTAGAAAGGACACTTTCCAATAATAGTATCTAAATAAATGGCACTTAGAGTACTTCCCCCAAGGATTTCACACCTAGATATCTGAAAGGGTCCAGCAGGGCCTGAATATGCCTGTGACACTCATCCAAGAGGGCAGATACATAGGATCTGGACCTGACCAGGTATCACTAAAATGACAACGACAGTTCTGGCTATTTGCACCCACAGGAAAGAAATGGAGTAAGTGATGGAAAACAACCCAAGAGGGAGCCTCCTCTCTCAAGACCCTTTTCTTCCCAGCCCCACTGGAAAGGCCTTCTGGAACAAGAAATCCTCTCTCCCCAGGCCACAGTACTGACACACCCTGAGTACCAATCCCTGAAGCACCCCCAGCTCACATTCCACAGGAGCAACAAGTGTCTGCCCGTCCCCACCTGCCTCAGGTGACCTGGCCCAGGAAAGCCTTCAAGAGCCGCTGTCTTCTAACCCCCATCCCACAGGAGGGTTCTCCCTGGGTCCTGGGCACTCCCTGATGACCCCTGAGGCACTCTCACCTCTACCCACAGCGACACACAGGGTCAGACGAGAGAGACGTTTGCGGGGGGGGGGGGGGGGGGGGGGGGGGGAGGGAGGCCTTAGCCTGCCATTGGTCTCTGAGCAGATTATCTGCTACCAGCATAGCCCTCCCGCTAGGATCTTGGGCCTTTCCTCACCTGGACTTCCCCCTCCCGACCCTAACTAACACACACGACTGCCTCCACCACAATCCCCTCACTTCTCCTGGGCAAAGGACGTTGAGTTTTGTTCACAGTTTAATTTATCCGGATAATTGACACTACTTTGCACTTCTATAGGCCTCGTGGACCCGACTTTGGGCCCCTTCATTACTGGTTCGCAGAGCACTTTAAGGGAAATTCCCCTTCCGGAGAGGGAGGCAGCGATTGCCCCGGGTGACCGTGCACAAAGCCCAGAAGGAGCCTCGCCACTTCCCCCACCCAGTTTAAAAACCCATCCCCAACCCCCACGCAGTGGGGAACAGGAGCGAGGCGAGGAAGGGCACAGACCCGACACCGGCTCCGGGCCCCCCGGCCACACCCCGCGTGGAGCGCAGCCCGCCGGGAACCAATGAACCTTGTGGGAGCAGGGCTTGGCTGTACCTCCAGACTCCAGAGAAGGGCTGGGGTTTGCAAAGCAGGCCGTAGGATTCAAGAGACCAGGGTGAATTCCTGGGGTCTCTCCACCTCCCCCCTTTTTCAGATCCGCAGCCCCATGTCTTATTCTGGTGTCCCCACTTTCCTTCCCCTAAGTTTGGTCCACGTGGTCTTCTCTCGCTGCCGACTGGCTGCCTCGCCTGGTGAAAGTTGCTGCACCTGCTTTAGGCGAATTATGGTAGCGCTAGAAGTTGGTCTCCCCTCCCTCCCTCCGCCGCCCGCTCGCTCGCTCCCTCCCTCCGCCCAGGCTCTCGGCGCGCTCCCTCCTTCCCCTCCACCCGCCTCCCCGCCCCCGCCCGCCCCGCCTGCGCACCGCCCGCTCGCAGCCACTCGCAGCCGGGGCTCAGTCGCAGCCCCTCGGAGTCCGGAGCCGGTCGCCCCTGCGGACCGGACAGTGCGACCGGCGGCCGGGACGGAACCCCCATCCTGAGAGGAGGGCGCGGCGCAGGCGGCGGCGCCGCCGCGGGGAGGAGCCCGGGCCGGAACCAGGGCTGGGCCGGGGGCGGGGACGCCGGGGTCCCGGAGCCCGGAGCCGGAGCGAGCGAACCAGCGTCGCGGGAGGACCGGGAAGGAGGAGCACAGCCGGAGCTAGCCGAGCTACCCACAAAGTGCGATGCCCCGGCGGGGCTAGGGCGCGCGGCAGCAGGCGCGGCGCGGAGGGAGGACGCCCCGGAGCTGCGCGGCGCCGGGCGGCGCGGAGGGGCAGCCCCAGCGGGCGGCGGCGGGCCCGGGCTGCGACCCGAGCGAGCTCCATGCCCCGCGCGGGCTGACGGGCCGGAGCCCGCACGGAGCGGCCGGGCCGGACAGGTAGGTGGCGGGCCGAGCCTGGGGACGCGGGGTGGGGGCTGGGCCGGCGACTAGACCAACTCCTGAGCTCGCGCACTCTCTCGCCCGCTCCCTGGCTCACTTTGTGTTTGCAAACTGCCCGCCGGAGCCGCGCCGGGAGTAGCCGGGCCCAGGCCGGCACACTTTGTTCCAGCCAGGGCCGGCTGCTGCGTCTTGACCCCGCGCAGCCGCGACACCCCGCCCCGGGCCGGGCCCTCACGGCCCCGAGCTGCGTAGGGAACAGGTGGGGGCTCCCGCGCGGCCGGCGGGGGGGGGCAGCCGGAGGTCGGCCGGGAGGGGGGGGTTGCTGGAAAGGCTACTGAGGCCCGCCCTTCCCCAAGAATCTGGGCCCCGCCCCCTCCCGGCCTGACCGCTGGGAATGGGGTGTAAGGGGACGCGACACCCTTGCCCGCCCCGAGTCAGACAAAGAATACTTCCCGGCCCGGACGTTCCTAAACTGGGGAGGGAAGTGGGGAAGTGAGTTCCCTCAACTCCAGTCTGTCCCGGACTCCCCAAGACTCGCCGAGGCAGATGGGGGGCCGCGGTCCCAGCCGCTGCGTCGCCTCGGGTGCGGAGGGGGACTCGTTTTGCTGGGGTCGCCCCTGGGAGGTTCCGGGGCTAGTCACTGTCTTTCCCCCATCGCTCGGTCAGCGCGGAGATGAAGTGGATGGAAAACTTCTTGGGGACTTGAGAGCGTCTGGAACCGGCCCCTGTGGTTTTGTGCGCTGGTGCTGGAGAGGGGAACTGACCTGGCCAATACCTTTATTCACCCCTTTTGAGAGCCCCTGTCTCACCGTGTGTGTGTGTGTGTGTGTGTTGGGAGGGAGGAAAGCAGGGTTCGGAAGCCACCTGGAAAGTGCCCCGGAGTGACCAAGCGGGAGCCTTCCTCGAACTAAGGTTTCTAGTGTTTCCTCTGGACAGCCCTCCTCCCCTCCAAACACCTCTCTTTGACCCGCGGTCACCCCCGCGGCGATCCAGCCTTACACTCCCCACCAACGCGAAACTAACTTGGCCTGAGCCAGGGCAGACCCTGTGTCGCTAGAAGGTGGCGTGCTCTGAGCGACGAGAGGTCCCGGCCTCCCCGCAAAGGACGGTGTGATTTCGCGGGATGCGGATTCCGAGGCAGCGGCCCTTAGGGCTGTAGATTCCTCCTCTCGGACTGGGGCGACCTCCTGAGCACACCGGCGCCCCACTCGGACTCTGTAGGTTGAGGGAAGAGGATATGGGGTAGCGGAGACCCTGAGTCCCACAGAGCACCTGGCTCGTCCCTCTGCACTCCCTGCTCTCCTCCAACCCCAGCTTGGCCGATTTCCTCCCTCGCTGTGCTCTTGGGGTTTAAGGCGTCTGGAGGTCACTTAGTGTCTGGCACCCCAGCGCCCCTCGGGGCTCTCTGCAGGTTGACCTCTGAGCCTGGAACAAGGGTTGAAGGGGGGCTGTGCAGGAGCAAACCTGAGTCTAAAGTTGTCCTCTCCACGGTTCCTAAGAAAGTCCAGGAGCATTTTGGCCAATGCGGGTTTTTACTTGGACTTCAGCATCTTCGTGCCATGCTTTAAGGCCCTCTCCTGAATTGTCCCGCGGGGAACTGTGTTCGTTCTGGGATGGAGGGCCCTGGGAGCTAAGCTTGAGTGATAACTAGGGTTGGAGCCTGAGGCTGGGCCCACTACCCCCTTCTTCCACACAGAAAGAAGGAGCAGCGGGGTGGTCTGTCCAGCCAGCCTGTATAGCCTTGGGAGGGTCGAACCACTGCTACGGAACACGGTGGTGGAGCCCACCACACTGAGAACCCAGAAACTCACTCTCCTTGGAGAATGGGGGCTGAACTCTGTGGGTACTGGGCATTTTATGCCCCTGACGTTCCTGGTGAGCCAGCCAGTGGATGCAGGGGCCCCAAAGGGCAGAAGGCTGGGCTGTCCCACCCCTACTGGGGTAGAGGGAGCCACTGGCTGCAGACAGCCCCTGCCCCAGACAACCCCTGCTCAACCCAGGCCACTGCCAGGAAGGGGAAGTCTGCAGGCTTGCTTGGTTTTGGTTGTTTGTTTGTTTTTTAAAACTTGAGAAACTTTGTCTCGCTGGGGTTCTGCGGCTCTTTGTCACTGGGCAAGCCAGAGGGAGGGCTGAGAACTGCTGAGAGCACCTGGACAGCCTGCTCGTTCTACACCAGCAGATCGAAGCCTCACAAAAGCAGGCCTGTGCCTTGTGGGGAGTGTCCCCATCTGCTGTCACTCCCACTCTAAGCAGTGGGGTAAGGTGGCACGGGGAGGAAGTGGTACTGTGGGTGCCCTCCCCCCCCACACACACACCCAGGATCCCACCAAGATCTGAATCTCTCCTCCTGGACCTCACCCTGGCCCCAGCTTTGGCACTAAGGTGTGGGAGACCATGGGAACCTTCTCTCCTGGCACTGAGTTCTGGGCCCCTGGGTGGGGTTTTCTGTCCTTCTCCCAGGCCTGGGCAGGTTTCCCAGGAGTTTTGGGGTTGGGGAACCCCTGAGCCCTGGGGGGAGAAAGGCCCGACAGCAATGCTGGGGAATGCCTGCACAGCAGGGAAGGTTGGGCCCCACTTGCAAAGGGACCTGCCCTATTTCTTTCTGTGTAGGTGCCCATGTTACACCTAGACACCCCCCACCACACCCCCTTTCCTCCACCTTTGGCCAGAAACTTCTTTTCTGGCTGCTGGAAGGTTAGTCCCTTCTTGCCAGGAATGTGCATATCCTGGTGGGCCCCTACTCCAGACATACCTCTTCCTTGGGGTGGAGTGGGGGAGCAGAGAGACTGGGGGGAGCTTCCTTTGATCCAATAATTCCCCAAATGTTTGCTGAGCCCCTACTCTGTCTGGGCAGGTACCAGGCTAGGCACCAGAGTACCCAAGCAGTGAAGGCTGGGGTCTGCTCTCTGGACCTCACACTGTCGGGGTGGGAGAGACAGGTAAGACACCGCATAGGGAGAGGAGGGTGAGAGCAGGGTGTCTGTTTTAGAAGAGAGGTGTGAGGTGCAAGGGGAGGAGGGCTCATCTTCCCAAGAAGGTCTCCCTGCTCTGCCACACCTGGAGCTTTACCCTCCTTACCTACATCCTAACCCATCGCAGCCCCACTATCTCCGTGGGTTTTTTTGTCTCTGCAGCTGAAATGCAAGCCCCTCCGCTCCTGTCACAAGCAGGCACAATGTCTTCACTTTTCTAATAGCCCAGACTGCAAAATAATCCTTTCTTCCATCCCAGGAGCTCGGCATAGTTCTCCTTCAGGATCCTACGACTCTCCCAGACCAAGGCTGGGTGGGGAAGATTGGGACAAGATTTTGAAGCTTCATTGGCAGAAATGCCTTACCGCCACTTGGTTTTAGAACTCTGGAACCCAGGGCGAGTAACTCAGGCCTTCCTAGGCAGAACCTGGGCCAGAGTGGGAGAAGCGTTGGAACTTGCCAGTAGTGATGGGACTCTGGGGAACTTAATTAAGCTCTTGAAACCTTGGTTTTTTATGTGTAAAGTAGGTCAATAATACTCATTTAGCCCATTTTGGAGCTGGCTGGGAGAGCAGATGGATAGTACCTAGTACAGAATCTGGCACATTGTAGTGCTGACCAAGGGGTGGTTTTTTGTTTTATGTTTTCTATTTTTTTTTATATTGATTGATTGATTGATTTTAGAGAAGAAGGGGGACAGGGAGAGAAACATCTATCTGTTTCTGTATGTGCCCTGACCGGGAATCAAACCTGCACTCTCTTCATATCAGAACCATGCTCTAACCTCCCAAGCTATCCAGCCAGGGCGCTTTTATTATTAGAGTCCCAGCACCGCCAGACCATGGGGTGAACTCCATACTGGAACTGCTCGGGGACTTTCCTCCATTTTGTGGAGTGGGACGATGGAGCCCAGAGAGAAGCGCTTGACTAATGTTGCACAGCTGTTAGTGTGAAAGCAGGGACTGAAGCATGGTGCTCCTAACTCCAGTGCAACCAACCAGTAAGGCAGGCGTAAGCCTCTGCTGGGGAGGGGTGAGTATGGAGGACCTGCCAACTTCCCGCTCCCTCCTTCAGAGGCTTGGATGTGCGCTACCGCTCTGCCCTTGACCCTGGAATGTGCAGTTGTTCCCTCTCTCCCCAGCCTCCTAAGGTGCTTATGGAAACAAATAAAAATGGGAGGGATAGTTCCCCAGAACACAGAGGAGGAAAAATGGCCGGCAGCACAACCGCTCCCAAAAGAGACTTCTGTAGTTTGAAACCCCTAACTTCATGGCCTCATGGAATACAAATCTGGTAGCCAGTCTCAGATTAATTTGGTACCTACCCTTGGATGGGTCATCTCGAAAGAGCAAAACGAAACTTCCCTTGAGCCTGAATGAAGTTCCTGGCTCTTTCAGCGCTGCCTTTCTGGATTCTCCGAGGGAAGTAGTGCCAGTTTGCCGGGCTGGGATCTCAGCAGGAAACTTCTTGACTCCAAACCTTGTGACTTGTCATGCCCTGCTGATGCAGTGGGTGGTGCTGAGTGGGCCCCGCGTGGAACCTGGACTCAGGGCACACCTGAGCTCTAAAACAGCGTAAAAGGTGTACATTTGGATAGGGCCACAGGGTGCTGGGCCCTGTAGACCAAGCTTCCTGTGCCTCTGGGGAGTCATCCTGCCCTGGGCTTGATCCTGATCACAGGACTCCCCCCTAACCCTCTGTGGGGGTCTTTGCCTTTGCTCTGCTGTCCCTAGATCCCATGCAGCCTTTCATCTTGCCTCTCCCCAGCCCGGGCCTTAGCCTTATGACCTGTGTCCCCAATCCCAGCAGCTCTGCCCATCTCCCTGGGCCTCCTGGAGCCTTCTGAGCTGGGACCTAAGGGTGAGTGGGACCACTGGTTGTTCAGGACAGAGGTGAATGATATTTTCTCTTCCACCTGGAGTTTCTGGTGTCACCTGGGCTACTATGCAAAGGCAGGAGAGGGAGGCAAGGTTGTGGGTTTTCCGATGACAGTAACAAAGTCAATGACAGTAACAAAGTCGAGTGTTGAATAGTGACCCTCTGGTATTTGTTCAAGGTAGGCAGGGTGAGCTGGTGGAAGTTACCCAGAATTCCTAGCACAGGGAAGGAGGGGCAAATGATGGCGAGGTGAGGACAGGGTGGCTCAGGGAATGGAGTCGGGGCTTCTCTTCCTGAGGGCCTGGTGCAGGGGTTTACTAAGGGGTGGCTGGCTTGCACCTTGGACAACTATACATGGAACAGGTGGTGCCCCCTGCCAGCATCTTTCAAAAAGATGTCAGGCTAGCGCTGGTTCTGACACTCCCCAGCAGGGACAGGGTGCCTGGGCTGGCTCCTGGACAGCCCACAGCAGGGCTGGGCTGTGTGAAGGGACACTGGCCCTTGGCTAGTGAGGAGGTTCTGTTCTTGTTTCCTCCACCCGGAGTTTCCCCCACCGAGCCCACACTTCCAGGAGACCCAGGCCTAAAGAAGTTGTTCCAAAAGAGGGTAGCAATAGACTTCCTTTCCTTCAGGGATTCCTTGGGTAGAGTGCATCTGCACCCTGAAAGGAAAGGGCGCTTGCGGCTGGGGAGAAATTTTGGTGGAGATGGAATGTCAGGATTTGCAGGAGACAGAGGGGGTGGAGGCTGCTTTCTGCACTCGGGGAGTGAAGCGCTGAGCATGGAGACCTCCATGGCTTCCAGAGGCTTGAGCCTCTCCAGATGGGAGTCGGAAGGTCGGCCAGCTCTGCTGAGGGTGAAGAGTTGGTCCACACGGGAGAATTCCTCCCTTATGAAGGCTCGGGGCTTCCGGGAGAGCCAGGGCCGCTGGTTCTCCCCCAGCTGAGCGCACTCGCTCTGGGTGGTTAGTCCGGCCCGCATTTCCCTGCGCCTCTGCGAGCGCATCTGTGCGATTGGCAGGACGCTCCTGGATCTCTTAACACCTGAGCACCTGAGACCCCGCTGCCTGGAGAAAATGCTGGGCGCCTGCCGACTCTGCCCAGTGCCGCGGGGGGTGGGGGGTGGGGGTGGGAGGCTTCAGCCCCCTGGAAAGAGGGGCTGCTCGGACAGCGCGGCCCCTGTCGTTTAGCCCCATGGAAGGTCTCCCCAGGCCGTTTGCTGCCCTTCTCGCTTTTGGGGATGACTTCAGGGGTCTGGGACTCCCCGGTGAGGGGCACAGTAAGCATGCTGTACCGACTTCTGCTTTCCCTCTGCTACCTAGAGGTGACCTCTCCTCTCCGAGCCTCGATTTTGCGGACTGTACAATTGGTGCGGGAGCAGCCGCACACCCCTGCCTGGCCTCCCCTTCCCGCAGCTGAGGGTTGGGCTTCTAGCGAGAAGAGATCCGATCCGAGGTCTCAGCGCACTTCCCCTTTGTTCCACCGCGTCCGGAGGCCTCCGCCTCCGAGGTCTCTCCCGAAAGGGGCGCTAGGCGGGTGGGCGCGGGGCGGGTGACCCCGTGGCCCAGGCGGTCTCCTCCTTCCCAATTAGACAGCGCAGCCTGATTAAAGGGGCGCTACCCGACCCCTCCCGCCCGATCCCCATCGAAAAGAGTTCCCTTCATCAGAATCCCACATCCTCTAGAAATTAATTTGATGCCTCTTGTTATCAATTAATTGAATCTCGTTGGGAGAGAGAGCTCAGCCGGGCGGCTTGGGCTTGGCCCTTGAGCGCGGCCCTGCCACCCTCCCCCTCACACCAGGACAGCCGCACCCTCCCCATGTCTCTTTTTCTGCCTTGCTTTTCATTTTACATATTTTCTAATAGAAAACCACTGCTGTGGCCCCTTTGCCCAGTTGGCTCAGATGGAGACCCGTGGGCTGGGTCCTGCCTGTGATTCACACTTTCTGAGCTGTGGGGGACCCTCGTCCTCTCTCCTGGGCCCTGTTTGGTTCTTCCTTAAATCAACAGCACCTCACTCACCCTTGGGAATTTGGCCTTGGCCCTGGCCCTGTGTGCTGCAGGGTCTGCTGAAGAGAAACTTGGAGAACAGGACTGGGGGAGGCAGGTCTGGGGACAGACTCCAAGAGCCTCCCCTCTTCACATACACACCCTTAGCTGGGAAAGGGGGACACTGAAGGACCAGCCTAGGGGCCTGTCAGCCATCAGGATTTTTGTGAAAGTACTGTCTTTCTTAGACGAGGCATTTAGGAGCTATTGACCCGGCCAGGGCTAATCTATTAAATGTCAGGGAGGGGCACAGGTGTGTGGTACCTACCCTCTAAGCTACCTAATAGCCAGATCAGCCATCTGCAGACACCAGCCCTCAGCATTCCCAAGTTCACTTGGAAGCCCAAACTCTGTCTGCTGCATGGCAGATGGAGGAGGAAAGTTCTGGAAGACATCCGATCTGGGAGGGGATTGCGTCAAGTACCGGGCAGAATGAGGTGGTCTCCAGACCCCGAATGGGGAACCGTGTTTTGTCAGTTCACTCCCTCCTAGTTCTGATAGTGATATTTATTACTTTTCATCTGACGGGTGGAGGGCCCAGGCCCAAAGAGTTGCTAAAACTTGCCCAGGGTCACACAGCCAACTGGACCCTGCCCCTCGGGAAGGCTGGCCCTAAGGGCTAATGAGGTCACATGTTGACTTAACCTCTTTATCACACATTTTTAGTTTTGTTGACTCATACAGGTAAATTTCACACAAATATTCCCATTGGCTCCTTTTTAAAAACCCAAACACTGAGCCATAGTTGTTTCTGTGTGGTTAAGGATAGACTGGGGATAGGGTACCCCCCCCCGACTTTTCCCTTGGCCTCCTAGATGGTCAGCAACTCTGTTCTGGAGATTTCTCCTGTCCTATGTGGGGGTCTCTACAAGAACTCAGAGAAGACCTTTAAGGAGGTCCCCCGACCCAGTCTAATGCTCACACAGCTTCTTAGGAAGTAATGGTGGTCTATAATTGTTTTTCCTTCTGTCATGGAGAGAATTACAGGGTCTTGTGTCTCGAGGGGCCTGTTCCAAGCTGAAACCAGCTCATCCCTGCCCAAGTGAACCCCTCTAGCCTGCCCCCAACTTATGCACTTTCTGTTGGGGGTGGAAGAGATTTTCTTTTCTAAGAATAGACTCACAGGTTAGGACCAGGGAAGAACTGGACAGAAGTCACCCTTCCAGAACCCATCTTGGAACAGGGAGAGAGAGATGTGGAAAGGTGCTGAAGACTTGTATACTCAGATGTAGATGTGTTTCGGAGTCCTCTAAGTTGGTACTCAAGGTCCCCGTGAAAGCCACACCTAGATGTCCCTGCAGAGACAGAGCGGAGGGCCAAGGCCTGTCAGGCTGGCTGAGCATAATAGCCAGGACCCCAAGGAGGGCCAGTCCCAGTGATCAGGCCCCCGGCTGACTGGAGCCCTTCCTATGCCCGTAGGAGCCCCCCTGGTGCCAAGGGCACTATCAGAACCAGGCTCCAGATGGCCACTCAAGCCATGGGTGAGTAACCCCCATCCCTTAACCAGCAGGCCCCCCACAAAAGACATCACTATTTAATTAGCCATCTCTGATTAACCAAACTTGGCATTCGCTCCTCTTGCCCTCATCTTTCCCAGCTCCGAATCAATGGCTTTGATATGCTAATTAGGGAGTAATTTAATTTCAAAAGGCCGCAATTAACAAGGGTGTTGTGGACATGCTGTAGTTAAGCGGAGTAATCTAATTTGCATTAGTAACAAGCAGGGACTAATTAGAAGCTTAATTAGACACTTAGACGGCTCTTATGTTTACTTTCTTAATGAGATGGAGTGGGATCTTGGGTTCTTTTTCTTATTTTTTTTTTCTTATTGTTAATTTTTCCTTTTGGTCATTGTACTAGGAAGGAGTGTTGAGGGAGGCCACCTTGCTAGGGCGTGGTAGGAGCATTTGGGGGCTGGAGCCAGTGAAAAGTGAACTGAGGGGTGGTGGTGGTGGTGGTGGTGGTGAAAGGTTCAGATGCCAGGGAAATTCCAGAGTGACCAACCTCAGGGCTTTGCCACCACTGAGGTGGGAATGGGGTGGGAGCAGAGCACTGGTTTGGGAGTGGGCAGAGCCCAGGTTTCACTTTGGCTCAGCCTCTTAGCAGCCAGGTGGCCTTGTCAAGACATCTTCAAAGTGTGGTTCCTTCTTCATCTGTCAAAGTGGGCGCCAGGTTGTGTGGAGAAGAAAGGAGGGGACAGGGTATGGGAAAGGACTGTTAAGTACTCTGTGAGTGGAATGGTTATTATTAGAAATAAAAGATGTTCACACAGCGTGCGCCCAGGCTTCATTTCTTTGACTCAGCTCAGGAGACACCTCCTACAGGAAGCCTTCCCAGAGCACTCCCCTCTAGGCACCCATAGCACCCAGTGTCTATTTAAGGTAACATTTATAACGTTTGTATGTTGTGTAGGGCAGAGGCTCTCAACCCTGGCTGCAACTGAAGTTTTAGGATATTTGGAAAGCTTTTGATATCCATTCCTAGGCCCTACTTCCCAAAGAATTCAATTTAATTGACCCAGGGTGGAGCCTAGGGATGGGAATTTTTGTTAACGCTTGTTTTTGCTAGTGCCTCTCTTGCCTCCACCAAATGGTAAGCCCCCAAAAAAGCAAAGGCTATGTTTTACTCACATGTGTGTGCCCCAGACCCCTGTACTTGGTATCAGTTTCAGGCAAAGGCCCATCACCCAGCCATGTGCCTTATAAACTCCCAATTTAACAGGGTCAGTAGTATTGGATTTTTTTTAATATATTTTTTTAAGATTTTATTTATTTTTAGAGAAAGAGAGAGAGAACGGGGGGGTGGGGGGGGAATCAGGAAGCCTCAACTCCCATGTGTGCCTTGACCAGGCAAGCCCAGGGTTTTGAACCGGTGACCTCAGCGATCAAGGTCGATGCTTTTATCCACTGCGCCACCATAGGCCAGGCAGTAGTGTTGGATTTTGAATGCCTTTATGCAGGATCTGAGACTCTTCTAGAGAAGGAGATAAGAATGGAGGTGAATCTCTAAAAAGCTAAGAGGTCCTTGTGTTTTCTGGGACGTGGCCCATTGTTTAAGGGAGGGCAACATTGGTACAAATTTTATGACATCAATTAGGGAACAAATGTATCAAGTGCCATAAAAATCAGCAGATCTGCCCTGCAATCACATAGGCCAGTACTCAGAAATGTAACATGTTTGCTCGCATGGGGGTGTTTATTGCAGAGTCCTAGTAAAAAAAAAAAAAAAGAGGTAGGTTACAGTCTGGATGTCCAGTTTTAGGGGATTGGCTAGATGCAGCCCATTCGAGCAACTATGTGGCCACTAAAAACTTGCTTAAAATATTTGATGTCATGTGGAAATGGTTATGATAGTAAGTGGTGAGTGGAAAAATAGGAAAATTCAAACCATGTACAGATTATGACCCCGGTTTCACTTTTTAAATGTTTATATGCCAAGAGAGAGTGAAAGGGACTGACTGGAAGGGGCGGAGCCACGGGGCCAGCTCCCTGGGTGGTAGAATTATGGCTACTAATTATTTTTTATTTCTTTTTTTTTTCCTCCTTCAAAAATTTCTACCAAGATTTTTTTTTTTTTTATTTTTATGATTAGAAAGCGGTTACTTGAAACTTGGGAGAGAACCTGGAACAGACAGCACAGAACGGTGGCCCGCCTTCCGAATCCGGCTCCTCGCAGCCTCACCTAGCCGTGCGCCCTAAGCGTCTCAGGCCCTGATGTTTTGCGCTAAGAAGAGGCCTTATAGATGGTCCTTGGAGTTGGGGCAGGTAGCTGCGAGGGTGTCATTTAGTGGTACTGGTAGGCAGAAGTGTGAGTAGAGAGGAAGTTTAGGGTGCTAGCCCCAACCCACATAAGCGACAGTCTGATGTACCAAGGAGGGTAGGGGTCAGAGAGGGATTTGCTCCCTTCCACTAGAGGAGAGATGCCACTGGCCTGTTCCGAGAGCCAAGTGGTCGTATGAGGCGTGACCCTGATCTGGTCTGGGTCCCGTTTTGGAGCTGTAGTTGAAATTCTCACCCTTGGATTCCTGCTTTGCTTCCCTGAGTGCTGAACCAAGGGCTGGGATCAATTTTTAAACCATAGCTCACTCAGTGTTGGGGTGTCGCAGGGTCTTCTGGGCTGCCATCATTGTAGTAACTTACCCTTTCCTTAATAAAACACCTTCATCTAGTGTGTTTTAATTGATACCATAACAACCCTGAAAGGAAAGCTTGTTGGTATTAGCCCTATATGACAAATAGGGGGACCCAGGGCTCAGACTGGTGACCTTACTGCTCAATACTCTTATTACAAAGATAACAAGGGAGCAGAGAAAGGTCAGCAGGTAGGATGGCAAATGAGCGGGCTGGCTAAGGAAGGCCAAGCTCCCCTCACCTGGCAGGCCTTTGGGGCCTGAGCTGAATGGGAAAGGGGAATCTCTGGGCCCTTGGATGACAGATTGGGAAGCATCCTTCAGTTTCTTGTACCGCCAGTGCTTGTTGATCTGAAAAGCCCTCTGCTTTATTTACGTCCTTGACACAAGTAAGATCTGATCACAGAACAGCTAGCTAGAAAGAAAGGAGAAGAGAAAGAAAATATATGGCAAATTCATGCTCTGTTCTATATGGTGCCCACATGGGTGCCCTGCAAAAGTCTGAAACTGGCAACCTCTTGTACAATAAGGGTATTTGCATATGCTGTTTCCCCTCCGTTTGATAGACACTTTGCCTGGCCAATACCTACCTTCTTACCTTTCATTTCTAAGTATAAATGCCATTTCCTCAAAAAGGAGGTGTGCCCTTTGATATCATTTATTTGAGCTTATCTGTTTATTGGTGTCCTTATTTATCACCGGCCCCCACTGCCACTCCCCGCAGGAGAGCAGGGCCTGTGCCCTGTTCTGTTCAGGTCTGCGTACTCAGACCAGGTACACTGTAGGTGCCTATGTATTTGTTGAGCCAACAAATGGAAGAGGGGTCTTTGCTGGTGAAATACTCTCCTGGCCAGGCATTGGAGGAGAGAGAAAAATGACTGTTCGCCAGCCCAAACTCCACTAGTAGCTAACTAAGCATTTAAAAAGACAAATGCCAGATTTACTCAGAAAAAAAGGGGGGGGGATAGGACCTTCGTTATTACCGGTTGCCCTTAAAGCATTGAGGACACTGGTGGCCTGGCTTCTTTGAGTTTTGTGAGCCTGCAGAAGGCAGGGGTCCCTTTTCCGCTCCCTGCAGCGACATAGATCCTCAGGGCTTGGCTTAATCAGGCACTAAATCCATGGTGAGTGAATGAGTGGCCTTGGAGGAAGCTCATAACTCAAGTCAATGCTGTCATTGGAGCCCTGTTGCCTTGGGCAAGTTGCATGGCATCACAAGGGAACTTTTGAGAAATGACAATTCTCAGGCCCACTCTAAAATCCCTTGGATCAAAAACTCTATCCAGGCTTGGGTGGGGCCTAGCAGTCTGTGTTTTAACAAGCCCTCCAAGGTGGTTCTGTAGCTTCAGGGTTTGGTCCATTTATTCTCCCTCCCTCCCTCCCGCCCCCCTCCGTGCGTGAGATTGTATTTTAAGAATCTTTATCTGTCTTTCATGGCAGTCTGCTGCCTAATCTTTTTTGGAAGTTGATAGGGGTATACATTATAAATAGTTCCACCTAGTCCAGTTTCTCCCAATATCCAGAGGAGAAAAGGGGGGAGTTAACACGGCCTAAGTCACACAAGCAAGTTGGTGATAAAACTGGGGCTAGACGCCAGGTTTTCCAACTTCTAGTCTCAGTCTTAACAGCTCGCTCCACATCTGGATGGTAGGTTTCTGGAGGGGTGGACACAGTGTCTCCTTACATCAGCTCAAACCACCACCATTGCTCTGGGTACAGGTTACCTGTCGTCACACCCTCGCTCTCCGTGCTTCCCAGAGACCTGGAAGTGCGCCCCCTCCAGCTGCGCTCGCGCATGTGCGCGCCCTGCTTTACGCGCGCACAGAGAGCAAGCTGGGGGCTGCCCCTTCCTTCCTTCGCTCCCTTCCTCCCTTCCTCCCTTCCTTCCTTCCTCCCTTCCTCCCTCCCTCGCGGGTAAACTGCGGGCATCCATCAGTCTGTTAATTGCACTAATTAAAGATCGCGGAGGTGTTAATTGGAAAACCCTGGTATTGTGCCTGTTTGGGGGAGAAAACGTCAATAAAAATTAATTGATGAGTTGGCAGGGGGGGCGGTGCCGGTTCGCGGCGCGGCGCAGGGTGTCGTGGCAAATGTTATGGCTCAGATTAAGCGATTGTTAATTAAAAAGCTACGGTAATTAATACTCTCTTACACCATATGGGCCCGCGGAAAAGGCACAAAGGTTTCTCCACGTGTAGGGCTCCCCATCTTTCTGCTTCTCCGAAAGCACCCTAGACTTTGGGTCCTCCCTTTGTTGCCAAAGTAGGTGGAACTCATCACTTCCGGCCAGAGGGGAGACAAGACGCACCTTATCTGTACCTTAAGGATTCTTAGAAGGGCCAGAAGCCTCTGGGGAAGTGGGAGCCCCCAGTGGTCCGCAGACTCCCCCAGAGTGTTAGAGGAGACTGCGGCTTTGACCCAGCTTCCTTCCTTCCTTCCTTCTGAAGGCGGGTGTCTGCAGTTGCTTGAGACCTGGTCCAAGGCCCTGAGGTGCCCTAGTACCCTAAGGGGAACTCTGAGAGATGGGAGACTAGGACCTGCCTAAGGGCAGGATCAGAGCCTCAGAGAGAAATCTTAGATCATCTCAAATAACTCCCCTAGTTCTTCTGCCCTGCCCCCAGCACGTGGTAGGAGAGGGATCTGGAAAGGCTGGGGTAGGTATGAGGGTCTCAGTTTATTCAATCCTAAATCCTAGAAAAACCTAACGGCCCCCATATGTGTTGTATAAAGGAAGAAAGAAGAACTCAGTAATTTGGGCAAAGGGCAGTGACTTGCCCAAGGTCCCACAGCTGGCCCTTGAAACCAGGTGGTCTAATTCCCAGCGCTCCCCTTCTCTTCTGTGTGTGTACAGCCGCTTTTTGAGGAGGAAACGGATGACTGGGGAGGAGCATATGGAGAGAGGTGGGAGGGCAGAGTGAAGGGAGGAGGGAGCTCTTAGAGGGCACTCCCCCCTCCATTACCTGAGCAGGAAGCTCAAGTCTACATTGGGTGGAGCCCCTTGGCAAAGGGACCCCAGCTGTGACTCTCCTAGGCTCCTTCCAGCCAATAGAACACTGGCTTCATGTCTACAGGCTGGACCAGGGAATTTTATTCCTGGCATGTCCCAAGTCTGAAGAGACCTTCAAGACCACCTTTCCACGTAGAGATGGGGTCGTTGAGTCCCAGAGAAGGAGGAAGGCAAAGAATTCACAGCTGGTTGTGGCTGAGCTCAGGCTGCCTGACACCCAGGCCCCTGCCTTCTCCTCTAGCGAGGGTCCAGGTTCTCAGGACACCGGCCTCCTCCGCTGCACTCTACACCGTTGTAGTTAGTTACAGGGCACCAGATCAAGGCCTACCTCCAAGCACCCTGCCCCATCCCAGCCCTAGCGGGCGGGGCCCCAGGCTCCCAGAGCCTGCTTACCCACTGTGCAGGGAACACCCCAGAGCTATTGCAACAGCCTGTGGAGAGGTGAGCTGAGCTGGAGGCGCGAGGCCACTGGTGTGCTGGTCCTCAGAGTGCAGGTGTCTAAGGGCAGAGGTGAGGGTTTGGAGATCACCTGGGAGCACCAGCCATGCAGGTTTCAGTGGGTGTTGGTGGCTGGCAGGAGCACCAAAGGAGGTGAAGTTCCCAGGAGGAGGCAGAGTGTGCCACTTGGGAATTAATGCCATTCCTACACCCTGCGGAAATGACTTTTCAAATGCATATAATCTCAAGCATGCAAATGAGAGGCTTGCTTCACCCTGTTTAATATGAATGATCGGCCCTTGAATAGCTATTATTACACGCCACATTGCAGCAATTATGTTGTTCACTGGGTGTCGCTATGTACCCCCCCATAAAAAAATAACAGAAAAGAAAGAGACACCTCTGTTTGTATCCTCCTTCCTTTTTCTCCCTTTTCCCAAACTTGCTGTCTGATCTACAACTTTATGGTGTGTGTGTGTGTGTGTGTGTGTGAGAGAGAGAGAGAGAGAGAGAGAGAGTGTTGGAAGGGGGTCACTCATTCTTACCCCAGAAAAGTAACTGCTGGATTCTCTTTCCTTTCTCCTATGCACACACACCCCTGAGGCTCTGGTCTTTGTCCCCTGGGGCCCAGGAGTTCTCAGATCTCAGAGAAGCCAGACTGGGAATCAGGGCAGGCAGCTGCTCTCCACCCCCCAGCAGGGCCAGTGTTATAGGAAGAGGGAGAGCAGAGTGGACCCCTACTGTCTCCCCATCCTCTCATGGAGCTGGGGCCCAGACGGACCTAAGCGGGGGAAAGTACCCTGCAGGCTGCTGGGGAGACTGGGGTAAGGGGGGCTGGAGCCCTGGGCTCTGGCGGGTGGAGGACGGCGCCCACCCCATCGATCATGTGGCAGCCACTGGCCCTCTGGCTGACACGGCCATTAAGGCCTGAGACCAAGTGCTCAATCTCTTCCGAACCACCGCCCCCAACTTCGTCCTCACGCCTGGCCCAGCTCCTCAGAACCCAGGAGTGGGAGCGGCAGCTGTGTGTGTGTGGGGAGGGGGGCACACAAGAGAAATGTCCCTTGGGAACACAGAAGTGCACAAACGCGGGACACTCCAGCAGCACAGGTTCACGAAGGAAGCCACACAGATCCACTGGGACAGAGACACCTACAGTCACAGATGGGGAGGGCCCATAAGAGCAGGGATGTGGCACACGTGTGAGCTGGGGGGCTCCCTGTGGACCCTTAGCAGCTCTCTGTCCTGCGGGCCCCAATACCCTCCCTTCAACAGGTTTTGCTGACAGCAGAGGAAAAACAGAGCACATGGCGCAGTACAGTGAGCGGGGGAAAAGGGAGAGAATTTGGGGGCAGGAGGGAGATGCTCGTGGGAGCTACCACTTTGGGGAGGAACTAGGGAAATAATCCAGTTTCTTCCAGCAGTTTCTCTGATCTGCTACCTCTCCAGGTCTTCACCCACCCTTTGGTTAGGGAGACTATGTGATTTTGGGATCTGCTCAGGCCAAAAGGGAAATAGAGAAGGGAGGAAAGAACACTGGCTTCCACAGGTCCCCACTAGCTGCTGCTGTGGCTTCTGCCCCCTTGACTTCTGTGTGACCTGGGCTAAGTCTTTGACCTCTCTGAGCCTCAGGGTCTTCACCCTCACAAATAAATAGGGCTGGCGGGAGAGGGGGTTGATTGGAGCTTACCCTGGTGGTAGGTGGTTTGTGTGTGCTGGTTTATTTACTCCTTACAGGACTCTAAAAGTGTAGGGTTGATTGACTTCTACAGATAAGGACACTGAGTTTAGGTAGGGAGTTTAAGACCTGTATTGAAAATCCCTGGCGGACCAGCCATGTCCTGTTTCACCGAAATCCATGTGCCTCTCAAGGGGCGTTGGGGGTAGTTGGAGGCCTCACAGACATCCACAGCAGCTCCGTATGGTCAGGCTCCCCCAACACTGTGAACAAGCCCCCTGAGAGAGCAGGGCCTCCATTAGTTGTAGCGGGAAGCTCAGACCTCCTCATGACCCCTGGCATTCCCAAATGTACCCTTGTTTCCCACCACTCCTTGGGAGGCAGTTGGGTTGGGGGAAGAAGGGTATGGGATTCAGGCCTTGGCTCCTTGCCCCGTAAATTCCCAACCTCTGGACCCTCGGCTTTCCCGTCTATCAAGTCAGGATGATAATAACTCTCACACTTCTTGTGATTAGGAAGCATGGTGCCTGTAGAGACAAAATATGATCAGGGGTCTGGTTTTGGCCAGATCCTAGGCTGCCAGCTTTAGGACGAAAGGTCAGAGAAGCGGGACCATGGCGGCCTTCACTGCACAGCGCCCCTCCCCCCAGGCTGTGTCTGGCTCCCTGTAGGTACTGGGCACGCATGGCAGCCATTTTTGCTGTGGAGCAACATTGGTTAGAGCTTCTGTGCCCTGGGGAAAGGGACTCTGTAAGGAGGCTCCTGCCCTGAGGGAATTCCCCATCTCTGGGAACAAACACAATGGCCATTACAGGTGTTTGTGCAAAAGGGGAGGGTGGTGTAGTGAGTCCTAGTGCATAGCTCATCTGCTCTGAAGTCCCTGCAGAACCCTCGCCCCTCCCTTTTTCCACCCCCCTCTACACACACATCACACCACACACCCTGGCCTGAAGGGAGAGGCCAGAGCTGGTTAGGGGGTAGGGTTGGAAGGCATCACCTCCTCCCCTGCCCTGCAGAGTGGAGGAAAAGTAGGTGAGAGGGGTACCTACAGTCAGGAACTGCCATTTACCCAGGCCTAGGGGGAGGAGGACATTGGGAGAGACTGCACCCCAAGGGGGGGTCCCAGGAGCAGCTCCCAGGAAGTTGAGGAGGAGAAGAGGCCCCAGAACTGGGTTGGGGTGTGTTAGGTGGGGATGCTGGGTAGGTGCTTGAGGGGCCCCGGTCGTCGCCCCCTCCCACCCCCCACCCCCCCGTTTGAACCCGCCCTGCCCATTCAGCCTGGAGCCTCAGCCCCTCCCCCGTCTCTCCTCCCCCTCCAGGTCCCGCTAGAGCGACATGATGGTGGAATCCGCCTCGGAGACAATCAGGTCAGCTCCCTCTGGTCAGAACGGTGTGGGCAGCCTCTCGGGGCAGGCCGATGGCAGCGGCGGGACCGGGGCTGCGGGCCCTGCCGGAGGCGGTGCGGGCAGGGACACAGCGGCGGGCGCCGACAGCAACGGCGAGATGAGCCCTGCGGATCTGCTGCACTTCCAGCAGCAACAGGTAGGAGCTGGCGCCCCTCCCCGGCCACGGCCTCGTCTGCTGGGAGACGGAGAGGGGCGCCCCAGGCCGCCTCCCACTCCCTCTTGGCCCCCTGCCGCCACTGCTGTGGGCCAGGCATCTTCCCTCTAACATTCTCGGGGAAGGTCCAGCCTCCAGGGGCTCCCTCTGCACCCTCCCATTCTAGTGGCCACCTTAAAACAGGGCGTGGTGGGCTGTGCTTTCAAGAGAAATGGAGCTTAGAACAGTCTCAGAAATGCCCACCAGGACGGACAGACCCGGGAAGCAGGCCTGAGCTGCCGGTTCGCGTCTCGCTCCCACAGGCTGGCTAAGTTAACAGGGTTGAGGGGAAAGACCCTCGCTTTAGAAGTGTGTTCACTGCGGAACCAGGGCCATGCAGGTAAGAGGTATCTCTACTTCATTTATATTGTAAAACATCCTCCCAACCCCCATCTCTGCCTCGGACCCTGACCCAAGCTGTGAAGAGATTAAAATTCCAACCACCCTGAGGCCAAAGCAGCTGGGAAGAGGCCAAGAGCCAGAGGCAAAGGCGAAGGCAGGCCTCGGGTTTTTGTTTTGTTTTGTTTTGTTTTTTTAGCGCTCAGACTGGGAACCGTGTGTGCACCTACTGGTCCTTCTTCCCCTCCATCATTCCCACCCTGAACTGCAGAGTTCAGGAGTTTAAGACCAGCCTTTATGTGGATCAGGAGGCCCTAGGGTGGGGAGCCTGGTTGGGTGATGACAGAAAAGGGGCCCCAGGCCCAGCCCCACCCGGGAAACCGGGAGAATCATGCTTGACAAGTTCAGGAGAACCGGCCCAGCCAGCCCTGGCTGTGATGTTCTCCTTCTCTTATTTTGCTTCTTGCTCCTCGAGTCACTGCTGCTGGTGGCCCTGGCCCTTGGGGGCTCTGCTGGGAATGAGGAAAAGTCAGGTCCTGCCTGTGCCCGCACCCCTATCTTACGCGCACAGATGGGTATGCGTGGCCTTCAGACTGTCCCCCAGGGGCGCCTCCTGGCACTGCATAGCCCCAAGGGGTCCCTTTCCCGCCACACGCACCTTCAAGTGCATGGCCAGAAGCTGGCCACCCTGCTTCTGGGCAGCCAGGACTAGCATAGGGACGGAGCAAGCCTGGGCTAAGTCCTAGCCTGCCCCTGAGTGTGACCTTGGCCAAGTCCTGGGTCTCTCTGGGCCTTAGCCTCAAGTACAGGGGTTGATAGGATCAGATGCAGTTTGGGTGTGAAAGCCCTGTACACACAGGCTGTGGGTGTGAACAGAGCAAAGGGCTTTAGAGATCACTTCCTCTTACACGCAGTGGAGGCTTGAGTGGAAAAGGCCTATCACCTTGCCCCAGGAAGATGGATAGTCCTTTGGGGTTTCCTGGCATCTCCCAAGCCTTCCTAAGCAGGATCTCGGGGACAGAAACTGTGCCATCTACTGGGGACAGAAGGTCAAAGGGAAAAATCCTACCTATTCGTTATCAAAATAATGACAAAGCACACCCCTCCAGAAGGCTCCATGGCCAGCCTCCCCTCCCAAGCTTCTGTGCAGACGGAGCAATGAGGATTTTTGCATGGTGGGTCGGGGGCGGGCGGGAGAAATACTGAAATGGGAATGGCTTTTGAAAATGTCTTAGAGCGAAGAGTGAACCCAGCTCTGGATAACTGGGGGGCTGAGTGGGGTGGGGGCAGAGAAGTGTCTGCAAGATCGGGTTTCTCCGTTCTGCTCTGCACGCACGCTGTATTTTACCGTCTGTATTCCACGTTCCAGTCACTCCTGTTTGTTTTGGGGAGTATCCCAAAGTCCTGGAAAATCCTATATCTGTTTCACAAATAAACTGGGGTGGAGATTTGGAGGCAGGCAGAGAGGGCTGTTTTATCCATTTGGGCGCACTATGGGCGTAGTGCCCGGGGCCAAGGAAAATATTTGAGACTTTAAAAAAGGTTTTGTTGGCTCCAAACTATGAAAAGAGGCCTGCAAAATTAAAAATACAAAATTTTTAATTAAAATGTAGTCAGTCCGTAGGCCATCCTTCCAACCCTCACCCCCCCCCCCATTATATGACTGAGTTTTGGGGTGAAGTTTCAGGGATAACACTTTCTAGCCCCCAACCACAGATGTTCCCATTTGCCCGCTAAAACAACTCTAGGGAAGAGAGCCTGGCACAGGGTTCCGCTCCCTCTCAGTCCCAACCAGGAAGTCAGTCCTTCAAGGACAAACAAACAGATAGATATACCTTGTGTCTGGGGGTTTGGGTTCTTTCATATACATTGTGTCGTTTCATTGTCTGGGAGAGGGATATTATCCTTCCATTTCACAGATCAGGGCAGCCAGCTGTGGCACTGACTTGTCCGTGTGACATGGTCAAAGCTGCAGCTAGACCTCAGGTCTCCCAGTCACTGACACAGCCCCCTGCAGGAAATGGAGGGAGCCAGGCCGGCAGCATAGTAGGTGCTAAGTAAATGTCTACTGATGCATGAATGAGAGCACTCCATTCCCAGCCCAAAAGGGCTCTCAAAACAAACAGAAGCAACACTGACCACTGGCCCTAAGTAGCCGCTCCAGAGGAAGGAGCGGGGGCGGGAGGTGTCTGCGGGCGGTATACTGGTCCCCATCCTCCTGTACCTCCAAGCCCCTCTCCCTCTGTCTTTCTGTCTGTCCGTCCCTGCACCTCCGCTCTGGGTAAACAAGCCCTGGAAATGCGAGCTTGGCCTTAGGGAGTAATGAGTTGACAGAGGAGAGAGAGAGATAAACAAGGCAAGTCAGAAGTCAGACTGGTGACAGGACTTTAGGCCGAAACAAACGGCTGAAGGGGGCAGCCACGTCACTTTGGAACAAGAGCAGCCGCCTGTTCCCCGTTTCCATGCAACAGCAGGCTGGTGCTTGTTTAAACAGAGGCTGGGGCCCGGGCTGCGGGTGCGGGAGGCAGAGGCAGAGCTTGGCCGCCAGGCCCCCCTCTGATGGAGAGAGGGTCCCTGGCCCCAACTTCCCACCCCCCTCCCAGCACCCTGTTGGTGAGGGGCAGAGCCACGCCACATCCACCCCCTCCTGGGTTTTCACCAAGCCTCTCGTGGAGAATCTGCCCTGAGATAGAGGCTGAGAGGGCAGCAGGCCCTGGGGCCCTGAACCTTCTTTCCCGCGTTTGTGCCAGGCACCCTGTTGGCTGGCTGGAGTCGGTGATTCCCCAGAATTCCCTGGGCCAGCAGACATGCCAGCTGCCCCCCAGTCCCCTTCCTCACTGCCTCCTCCCCCCAGAGCTCCCCTCGGAGGGCTGTCTTCTTTGAAGGTTGCCCTTAACATTTTACCCTTTTATCCTAATCTGACTTCACCTGTTTGAAAATGTCCCCAGAGTGTGCGGGTTTCCTTGGGGGCTGCACAAATACCTTGTGGTCTCTCTTAGGGGGCAGTAGAGCCGAGAGGCCTGTGTGCCAACTTTTGGGAGGCGGAGGGCCCAGGGAGCTCTTGGGGGCCAGACTGGGCGCTCTGGAGGAAAAGAGCTGGACGTGGGGCCCGGAAGGCCGAGCAGGCCCAGTGGGGGCCCGCTGAGCTGCTGGGAGCTGCTGGCCTGCCGCTGAAAGGCGTCCTGGGCCTCCAGAGCCGCACTCCTATTGTCCTCAGGTTGTGGGGGTGACAGGTCAGCGAGGGTCACTGGAGGGTTGCCTAGCGTCTGGGAACTCCCACTGCAGTTGCTTTGGCAACCAGGGCCAAATCCCACCCTGTGCACATCCTGTGAGGAGATTCAAAAGGGTTGTGTGTGTGGGGGGGAGTTCTGCCCGTTAATGGGCTTTTAACTCACCCCCCTCCAAAGAGATGGGGGGTGTCGGGGAATGGGGTGAGGGGGAGAAGAATGGAAGAGATTTTTGTTTTCCTTCTCCATCTGGCTCTCCTCTGCCCAGGCTACTTAGGGGGATGGGGTGGGGAGGGGAGGCCTCAGAGGTGAATTAGCACACACACACACACACCCCACCTCACACACATACTATCTACAGTTGTGGTTTTTAGTCTTAGGTCTGGGGCCCACTTCTTCAGTCTGTGGGTTCATGCCCCATATTCTGCCCTTTCCAACCTGATCCTCCGCCTTCTCTCCTTTTCTTTCCTTCCCATAGAATGAGCCCCTTTCTCCCCCAGGAGGTAGGTGCTGGGGCCGGCGGGAGCGCTGGGGCTGACTCCCCAGAGGGGGGTACTTAGAAACTTCAGATCAGTGAAGTCTCCTGCTCTCCAGCAGCTGCAGGGCGATGCTTACTTAGAAAGTGCCCCTGCTGCTCGGCCTGGGAATAGAGGGCAGGGGCGGGGCATGGGTTCAGAGAAGACAGGAGAGGAGAGGGCCTTCACCTCCCCCTCCTTGAACCCCTCCTGGGTTACTCTGCCAAAGACCACAGTTTGCTGCCTCTGCCTCCCAATCCGAGGAGTAGAGCAGCTTCCCTTGGAGGGCACTCCAGTCAGAGGGGGGAGAAGACAGGAGAGAGGGCCCAAGGCTAGGAGAGGGGTCCCTAGGCCCCCACTTTTTTGGGGATCAGAAAGGAATCACCCCACTCTACCACCTGCCTTCTCTTTTGATACAAAATTTTGAGACTTCTGAGTTTTCTCTCCTCTCTAACCCCCACCTTATGCCAGAGTTTTCACATGCCAGCACCTCCTCAGTGGGTGAGCTGGTTTCTCCTGGGGGAGCGCTTGTAGTCTGAGGAAGGAATTGTATGTCCCCCACAACCCCCACCCCCAAGTCCTACCCCCTGCATAGGGTGCAGGTGTGAGGGCAGTGGTTGGGCTGTGGTGGCCCTGAGCCCAGACTTCCTTTTCTTTTTTTTTTTTCTTTGCAACAGAGTCAGAGAGAGTGACAGATAGGGACAGACAGAAAGGGAGAGAGATGAGAAGCATCAGCTCTTTGTTGTGGCACCTTGGTTGTTCATTGATTGCTTTTTCATATGTGCCTTGACAGGTGGGGCGGGGGGGGCTACAGGAGAGTGAGTGACCTCTTGCTCAAGCCAGCGACCTTGGGCTCAAGTTGGTGACCTCGGGGTCTCGAACCTGGGTCCTCCGCCTCCCAGTCCGACGCTCTGTCCACTGCGCCGCCACCTGGTCAGGCCCAGACTTCCTTAAGACCTGACTCCTGATAGCTCCGCAGTCAGGATCACCCATCTGGGAAGTGGAGAGCACCCAGGGAGGCAGCCCAGGAAAGAGCGGGGCTGTCACCCGTCCCACCGCCCTCACTATTCTGGCCTCTTCCCGGAGGCCCAGACTCAGTGACTCTGAACACCCTAAACTCACAGGCCCTGCCTCCCAGCACCCCACCCAGCTGGTCTTGGCCCAGAAGGGCTGCATGGGCCACCCTGGGTTGCTCTGGGTGCTAAGCTCGCAGGGTTTAAGAGCATCCGCCACTGGGGGCTGGGTGCAGGGAGGGAAGGGAGAGGGAAAGGAGCCTGCGAGGTGGGGCGCCTGTCTCTTTTCAGTGCTGTTGGGATCGTCGGTCTATTCATGTCCAGCGGACAGAGGCCGGTCCCTTGCGGACAGGAGGCATTTCCAAGACACTGGGTTGGGAAGGGGCCCTGCAAGCAGGCTGTGCACCAGGGCCCCGTCTCTCCCACCCACGTGGGCCTGTCTGTCTCTATGTGTTGCTGGTTTTCATTTTAATGGTTCTAATTTGAGAATGCGCCGATGTCATTTTTACGAGGCTGGTGTAAAAAAAATTTACAGCCTTTTCCAAAAAGCTTCTTTTTTTTTTCCAAAGGAAAAAGGTGTAGAATCACTTCGGGGGTTTTATAGTCTCCACTCCCCCACCCTCTGTGCCCCTCTCTTCTGTGTAATTTTGTTTTTATGTCTCTTTGCTGGAGGACAAAGCCTGGCTGGTGGAGAACCTGGGTCTCGCTGTGGTCAGTACCTCCCCTGCGTGGTTGGGACCACTGACCTCTGGCCTTCTTACCTGCACCCCTCCCTTCGACTCTGGTTCTCTCCACTCTGTTCCCCAAGGGAGCTGCGGATCAAGGGGGTGGATAGAGAGATGTGGTTGGTTTTTTTTGGTTGTTTTTTAAGGTAAAAAATAATAGAAATTTCATTATGAAGATTTTTATTAAATTATAGTATATTACAGTTTATGCCCTAATAATAAGATTTTACTCCTTAGGGTAATGTGGTATTAAAACCTGCGTGGCCATGGAGATGGGTTTAGCCTGTGTTGTTTGTAGGCAAATGACAGTGGCATCTGGTAATCAATTAGTAGAATGTCAAGAGTGCCATAATCTCTACCACCAAGATTGCCATAAACCCCAAGTGACAGACAAGGAGGTGAATGACCCGCGCCTGTGGTTGTTTTTGTTTAGTTCACAAGTACTCATCTGGCACCTACTGTTAACTAACTTCGGGTTAGGAAATTATATCATTTCCTTGACTCCTTAAATTCACTTGCTTAAAATCCTCCAGTGATGTTTCCTCAAGTGTAGAATGAAATAAAACGCCATCGTCCCCGTGGGATCTGGCCCCTGCTCACCTCCGGGCCATCGCCCCGGCCTTTTCCTCCAAGTGCCTCCTCATTCTCACTGTCTCATCAGAGAGCCTGCCCTGGTCACACGACCCAATTAGCCAGCCCGCCTCTGTGTGACACCTGCCACCATCTCTTAGCTTGCTGGCCTCCTCCGTTTTCGTATCTGCCTCGTCCCATGAGGATGGGAACCCCGTTAAAGCATAGCAAGCTCATAGTGTCTGGAACCATGTCCTGTGGGGCTTCAGGAATCCTTGCTGAATTACTGACAAGGGAAAGAAGAGAAAGCCCTCCTGTGGCCTCCCGGTGGGGGGAGGAGGTATAGATGGTGGGCTTCCTGGGTGTGCTCTTTGGGTTTGGGACGGGCCAGCACCTCCTAACAGCTGTCCCCTGCCCCCTCCCCGAAGTCGAGCCTCCTCCTGCTGAAATGATCAGGGCGGTGTGGGGGTCCCCATTTGGCCAAAGTTAGCTAGGTGCAGACAAAAGTCTGGAGTATGTTTATGTGGGCTGCCCCTCACCATAATCCAGATTGCACCAGAACCTGCCAGGGGCTCCTCCGTCCTGTCGGGCCCGTTTGCAGACCAGGGGACTTGGGTCTGTTCTGCGGTGTGACTTTGGGCGTGTCACTGCCCCTCTAGGTCTCTGCATGTCCTCATCTATAAAGTGACTTAGATCAGCTCTTCGTAAACGTTTTTGCTTGAGAGCCACAGCAAGAAATACATTTTATGGTTCCCTGGCCAGTTGCTCAGTTGGTTAAGAGCATCATCTCAAAACAGCAAGGTTGTGGGTTTGATCCCCAGTCAGGGCACACATACGAGAAGCAGCCAGTGAGGGGAACAACAAATGAATGCTTTCCTACCCCCCCCCCCCCCGTCTCTCTGAAAATGAGAAATTAAGCCCTGGTCAGAGAGGTAGGTTGGTTGGTTGGTTGGAGTGTCATCCCAGAGCACAGAGGTGGCTGGTTCGATTCCCCAGTCAGGGCATATACAGGAGCAGCTCAGTGTTCCTGTCTCTCTCTCTCCCTGCCCCTACCTCTCAAAAAAAGAAAAGAGAGAAAGACATTTTAGGTGGAACCCCAGCATACACGATTTTATGAAACAATGCTTATGCTTACCTGTAACTCTGACTTTTTAAAAAATACGTGTGTGTGTGTGTGTGTGTATTTCCTATTTTTTGAACCCACTAAATTGACATTGTGACCGACCATTGGATTATGACCAGCAATTTGGAAAACACAAGGCTGGGTTCCCTCTAAGGCTTCCAGCTCACCAGGCCGTGGCCTG
This sequence comes from Rhynchonycteris naso, assembly GCA_037038555.1. NCBI lineage: Eukaryota > Metazoa > Chordata > Mammalia > Chiroptera > Emballonuridae > Rhynchonycteris > Rhynchonycteris naso. The sequence continues at coordinate 9,005,251 of CM073000.1, forward strand.
TACGACTCCTCATTCTCTGAGCTCAGCCTTGCAGCCCGACTCTCTGAGCTCCAACCACACCCCCGCCCTCCGAATCACTCGCACAGTAAGATGAGGCTGGGACCCCAGCACAGACAGGTGTCCTACAGCCCAGTAAACTGTCCTGCACCTGGCTTCCCCAGGGAGCAGGCCTGCCCACCCCGCTGCATTCTCAGAGACAGGGATGAGGGCGTGTTCTGCTGTAGATGACAGGCCCTCCTGTCTCAAGACTTGTTTTTCTTTTCTCAGCAGTCCTCTGGTGCCCTCACAGCTCTAGCTTCTTTCCCCTCCATCCCAACCGCCCTCCCTGGATGCCATCCGTCATAAGCCATTTGTTCCTAATTGTGGAGATCCTGCTAATGACTACTGAATGGGTGATAGGGGGAGGAGAGTTCAGCTTCATTAGCGAGACAGAGTTCTTAGGCTTGAGGGGGACTGGGGGTGGATGTCAGCTGGAAGAGGGTTTGGTTAGCAAGTCCTTCTGGGTGGCGTAGGACAAACGACCAGGAGTTGCTTGGGAAGGCAAAAGATAGATTAAGTGACAATAGTTAATGTCCATTCGGGACCTCCTGGGTGCCAGGCAATGCACTAAGTACTCCTTGTATGTTGTGTCATGCTCTTCACAACACTGTGAGCTAGGTACAGGGTTATTCCTGTCTTGCAGAGGGAGACACTGGGGCTCAGAGCGCTCAAGTGACTTACCCAAGGTCACTGCGTATATGGTGGAGACAGGATTTGGATCCAGATCTCTTTGGCCAGGGTTCTTGCACTGAACAAACCCATCCTGCCTCCCTTAGAGGAAAACAGGACCTCACTCCCCAAACTGCAGAGCTGGGCATTTGGTTTTCCGTCCAATGGGTAGAGAGAGGAGGTAAATGAGGTTTAAGAAGTCAAATGGATCCCAGTTTCTGCCCTGAGTCCCCTCTTCCTCCTCCTCCCCAGGTTTTTCATGATGACTTCTCCCCAGGGTGGCATTCCCAATGCCTTTCCCCGCCCAGGACTGTGTTTGATCTGTGGCACCCCCCCCCCCCCCCGGAAGGGAAACAGCCCACCTTTCCCCTAGAGAGGGTTTCCTTTTTCTTACCTGTACAGTGGAGACAGTGACACTTGCCCTGCCCAGCTCAAGGTTGTCAAGTGTCAACTAAATGTTCGTCGAAGTGCTTTGAAAGCTGCCAGGCACTATCCAAATGCTAGCTTCTAAACCCCGTGTCAGCCTGTGCCTGCCTCCCACGTTCAGCCCAGACCAAAGTGACGTTTCACCAGAGTGTCTGCTGTGTGTTGGTGGCTGGGGCTCGCAGATACATCTGACATCTGTGTTTCAAGGAGGCTACGGCTGGCTTGGTATCATCAGAGAAAGTTGGTCTGGATCCTTTGTGGGGGCTTCATTTTCCACATACCCGGGAGGTGGGCAGTCCAGTGACGAACAAGACCCCAATGCCAGCAGCCCCTGTGGACACTGCCACCCGTGCGTCAGGGTGCTGGCTGTGACTCAGGTGGGGCTTTACAGAGTCGCAGTCCTCCTTGTTCCCTTGGGTGACCGCCTGGAGGAGGGCGTCCTGGGTCCTGGGTGGAGGTCTGGATGTGCAGTGAGGACAGTGGCAGGAGGGACGAGTGGAGCAGCAGTGCAGTGTCCTGAGCCATCAGTGACATGCCCAGGCCATCTAGGGAGGGCAGCTTGGGCCCCAGCCCAGGGTACCTGCAGCATGATTTTTAGGTGGTACCCTGTTCACCTGAAATTATACAAAATCACCATCTCCAAGCCCAGGGCCTTTTGGTGCCCATGAGTATGAGTGCATAGTGGAAAGAAAAAATGAATGAGTGAAGTGTCTGGAGGTCAGGGGCCCGAGGGCCCATCAGCCTTTCCTACGGCTGTCCCCCCCCACCCCCCAGCACAACTCGACTTTCTGCCCCTGGGAATGGTCAGGTTTCCCCAACTTGCTGGGTCCTTTCCCTGCTCTGTGGCATGTTGGTCACTGTGCTTAGAACATACCTCAGTTAGTGCTGCCACCTCCCCTGAAGGCCTTCTCAGATGTCCCCAGACAGAGGCGGCCCTCCTCTGGGCTCTGTTACTTCAGTCTCTGATAGGCCACTGTCACCATAGCACCCAAGCTGTGAGCCTGGGTTGGGGCCACATGCTGTTCCTCTGTCCTCAGCATCTAGCATGGTCCCTGGCTCACAGCAGGCTCTCGGTGAGCGGGGCAGAATGGGACGTCAGCGGAGGGGACAGCCTGGGCCAGGCTTACGTCCTACCTGGCTCTGATCAGCTCTAGAGGGGAGGTCCAGGAGGAGGAAAGGTCCAGAGTGAGAGGGAGATCCAGACTGGGGAGTGAAGGGCCTGTCACAGGGACGTCTCGCAGGAATGAGATTGCAAACCCATGTCATATTTTTTCCTGTAAATCTTGTAATTTCATGCTCCAGGGGACCACAAAGTAAGAGAGTCGGTGGGGAGTATATGCAGCTCCCCAGACGTTCCCCCAGCTTCCCGGGAAGCCTCCCTGCTGCCACCTCTCCCCTGACCCCTCCACCTTCCTCCACCTTTGGAGTACAAGGAGCATTTGTCCAACCCATGTTATTAGACCAGGAGGGTTTCCTAGAAGCAAGGCAGGCATAGGCGTGGGGGCTCCTTCCTGGGGATCCCCTGCCCACACCCCCTATCCAGACTCTCAGAGCCTTCTGACTCAGGCAAGTCAGACTTACACTTTCTGAATTGAATTTTTTTTTCTCGTACAACCTTTTTTCAGGCAGGGGCGGGGGACCTCCAGCATGCACCCCACCAGAATCCACCCGGCATGCTCTGCCCCTCTGGGGTGTTCCTCCGCTGTGGCCGGAGCCATTCTAGCACCTGAGGCAGAGGCCATAGAGCCATCCTTAGCGCCTGGGCCAACTTTTGCTCCAATGGAGCTTTGGCTGCAGGAGGGGAAGAGAGAGAAAGGAGAGGGGGATGGGTAGATAAGCAGATGGGTACTTCTCCTGTGTGCCCTGGCCAGGAATCGAACCTGACACTTCCACATGCTGGGCCGACATTCTACCTCTGAGCCAACTGGCCAGGGAGGGTCCACTGAATTGAATCTTGACAAGAAGAAACCCCAGACCACTCAATAATCCTGGTGTGAAGTCCAGGGGCAGGGGAGGGGTGGGGGAGGCCTCAGCTGGGTGGGTGGGGGGCTGCTGAGAGGCATGCCTGTCTGGACTCCAGGTTTGCTGGAGGACACGTTCCCATAGATACACCTGTGGGTGTTTAGATACCCTCCTGAGGTAAGCTGGATTTCAGCCTCGAGGGAGGCTCAGTGGCTCTGCAGAGGGGGAGGGTGTATATATGCTCGGTACACGGGCATACTTCAAAGGGTTTGCCAAGGGGCCAGTGCGTGTGAGTGCGTCCGTACCCACCTCACAGAGCCTTGTCTGATGGTGCTTATGGTGTGGGGTAGGAGAGTAGACGTCCACGTGAGGGTGGACAGAGGTGAGTGAGCCACAGGCGGGCACGGACCGGTGCGCCCAGCACGAGGCTGCAGTGGGTGAGGCTGAAGGAGATGAGGGAGGTAACGAAGAGATTCATGAGAAGGGAAGGGGCAGACACTTCGCAAAGGCTGCCACAGTGAAGGCCTCGGTCCTTTAATTCCCCTAGTATCTCAGAGTGCCCTAGTTTTGCAGGTGAGGAGGCTGAATCAGAAATGGAACAGCTTGTCCAAGGTCACACCACTGGCAATCACCCTGGGATTCAAACCCAGGTCTGCCTGATGTCAGGGCCCCGAGTCAAAGACCTGGACACAACGGCTCCAGCTCCCAAGGAGGTCTCTGAGAAACCGGGGGGCAGACAGGCTTCGTGCTTCTGGAACATGGGTTCAGTACAGTCCCCCACATCCCTTGCTCTGAGCCTCCAAGCCTCCCACTGACCCAGTAGTGGGGGAGTGCAGGGCTGAGCTGACCTTATGAGGACTTCGCGGGCATCCCTGGCCCCTCACTCCCCCACCCGACCTCTCAGCGCCCATCTGCCCACGTCCCAGGCCCACCTGTCCGAACTGCTCCTCCTGTAAATGTCACACACTTCTCTCTCCTGTGACTGCTTGCTCAGACTCCACACCAAGTCAGTCATGGCCTCCAGGAATAGACCAACACAGTCAGTATAACTCACTGATGCTTCACAAGCCCCCTTTCAGGTCTAGATTGAATTTCCTCAGTGCCACCCAAATCCCCTAGACCCAGAAAGCCACCCTGAGCCCCCACCCTCATCCCTCAGCTGCATGCTCTGATTCCAAGTGAGTGCTTCTTCCTTAGCCCTTAGACCCACCACATAGTAAGGCAGTTGGCCTTGGAGCCAGGCTTCATGGGCTCAAATCCCGGCTCTGACACCTCCTAGCTGTGTGGTCTTAGGCAAGTTACTTCACCTTCTGGGGACTATGTCTGCAAAATAGGGCTGATGATCCCTACCTCACAGCCTTGCAGGAGGGGATTAAATGAGATTTTGCCTGTTAAGGGGAGTAGTATTTGCCTTCCCCAAATATGTCAACTTTGGGGTGTTCTTTTTTCTTTCTTTTTTTCATTTTTCCGTAGGTAGAAGCGGGAGGCAGACAGACAGACTCCTGCATGTGTCTGACTGAGATCCACCCGGCATACCCACCAGGGGGCGATGCTCAGCCCCTCTGGGGCATTGCTCTGCTGTGGCAGGAGCCATTCTAGCGCTGAGGCGGAGGCCATGGAGCCATCCTCAGCGCCAGTGCCAACTTTGCTCCAATGGAGTCTTGGCTGCAGGAGGGGAAGAGAGAGAGAGAGAGAAAGGAGAAGGGGAAGGGTGGAGAAACGGATGGTCGCTTCTCCTGTGTGCCCTGGCTGGGAATCGAACCCAGGACTTCCACATGCTAGGCCGATGCTCTACTGCTGAGCCAACTGGCCAGGGCCAGGATGTTCATTATTTTAGGCTGGTTAATTTTAAGAACTAGCAGACGTGGGAGAAGCTCTGAAAACCAAGTAAAAGGTACCCTACGCAAAAGGCATTTATATCGGCAAGGGAGCTTGCCCCCTGTCTAGTGTTTCCTGCATCGTGCTAGGCCTGCCATCACTGTCCACAGAAGAGCCGTGACTTCAGTCCGCACAGCCACCTTCCCCTGCTCGGTGTGCTCTTCCTGGAACCTCTCGTAACTGACTCTCCACCCCCAACACTGTCTTCTGTCTTTAGCTGAAATAGGTATTTAAGGTGGTGGTGTGAGCTACTCTGTTCCTAGGTCTCTCCCATGTGTACAGGAAGTATACGTGCTTTTAAACTTTAAGGTTCTTCTCCTGCTCATCGGCCTTGTGTTGATTTGATTATTGATAGTCCAGCCAGAAGAACTTGAAGGGAAGAGAATAATTTTACCTCCCAGAAACCTGTGAAGTGTCTGACACATAGTAGATACTCAACAAATAGTACCTATGATTAGGACCGGGAGCCCCCACCCCCACCCGTGCCTCGTTCAACCATGGACCCTTCCATTGGCTCTGGGGCAGGGGGCGGCCTCCAGGGCAGTAAACCTCACCAGGTTCCAGAGTGAAGTCCCTACAGGTTCTAATCTTCAGTGACTCCTATATACTTACCCCACATCCAAAGGGTTGGCTGGGAGCCTCTCTCACCCCGAGACCCTCCCCCATCCCCGGACCTCCTCCCCGTTACTGCCCCACACTCCCAGGGAATCCTGGGACGGCACCCCTGCACGGACTTGCAGCTCACAGGCCCCGGGGCAGGCCCGCTGACTCGCCCTGTCTTGCAGGCTCTCCAGGTAGCCCGGCAGTTCCTGCTCCAGCAGGCCTCGGGCCTGAGCTCCCCGGGGAACAATGACAGCAAGCAGTCAGCCTCTGCGGTGCAGGTGAGGAGGAGGGCATCCCTCTGGGCCGGGCCGGGCGGGGCCAGGCTGGCCAGGCTGGGCTGCAGCCAGGTTGGATGGTGGGCTTGGCAAAGCAAGCAAGAGGAAGAGCCAGTTGGAGAACCGCACTGGCCAGTCCCCAGTGCCAGCCGGTGGGCAGCTGTCCAGAGGGAAATGCTGGGACAGGGTGAAGAAACTTCCACTTTCTCATCTCCACCTGATCCCCAGGGCCTTTCCTCTGCTTGGCCTTTGTCTGTGAGTCTGAGCTCGCGCCCCTAGGATCTGTCCGTCTCTGTCACTCCCTGCAGGCTGCCTCTTCCTTGGCCCCAGGGTTACTTCTCAGGTTTCTGTTTCTCCATCTCAGTGTGGCCATGCGGCCAGGGCCTGTCTGTCCCTCTCTGCTCCCTTCCCAGGCTCTCGTGATGGCTGAGGTCACATGTCTCCCCCTTTATCTCACACCCACCAGTTCTCTCCGTCTCCCCGTGCTTCCTGTCTCTTAGTGTCTCTCTGTCTCTTTTGTTTTCCTTTGCACAATCTGCCCTTTTTTCCCCCTCTCCCTTCCCCCAGCCTATGGCCCATCTGGCTGGCTGGGGGAGGGGAGTCTGTGGTGGTGTGTGTGTGGGGAAGCCAGGCCTTCTGTTTACCTTTTGTGTCACAAAGAACTTGGGGGAATCGCCTGTCTGAGTCCGGGGTGGGTCACAACTCAGGCAGCCGGGTCTCCTCCCCCTCAGCCCAGCAGCCAAGCTTCCTCACTTCTCCGCCCTCCCCGGCCACACACCCCTCCCCACAGCGGCGAGAGGAGGGGGAGGCTTGGAATTGGGGAGAGGATTAAGCAGGGCTTTGAAAGGAAGTTTATCTAAGGGAGGAAGGCTGAACTCGATCTTGAGCACAGAGCTCTGGAGTCTGAGGGTGGGGTGCTGAGGGGGAGAAGGAGGGAAATGAGAAGGGGGGCAGGCCGGGGTGGGATGAGGGGCACCCTGAGAAGGATCCAGGACTGCGTTTTATGTAAAACAAGGTTCTGTTCAGAAAGTGCTTTGATGAAGTTCAAGGTGCAGGACAACGGCAGGGCAGCCTTAACTGTAGCCCTGTTTTAAAGTCTTGAATCTAAATGGGACAGCCCTGAGGGAGAGGGGGAGGGCTAAGAGGGGTCCTGGCCTGGGTGGGGAGGAGAGGACACAATCTGGAAAGCCACCTGGGGGAAGAAGAGGAAGTTCTCGGGTCCATGTGGTGTCAGGACCAGGTCTCTTTGAGTTAGGGACCCCCCCCCCACACACACACACATACTCCCTGGGTCTGAAGTGACCTTCAGGCCACTGTTCTTAAACCTCCCCACCAAGGGCCCAGCTTAGTACCCCTTTCTGAGGACAGGGAGAGAGAGGTAAGCTGGGAAACAGGAACATCCCCCCAACCCAGGAGGGACTGGCTGGCCCAAGGCGAGAGAGAAGGGGCTTGAAGGGAGTTAGAGGGACTGAGGTCAGGCACAGGGGGGGCTCGGCGGCTGGCTGTGAGGGGCAGGAGGTCTGATATAATGAAAAAGGAAGGGAGGCTACGGAGTTTTCCTTGGGAGATGCCCCTCTCCTCCCCCCGCCCCAGTCCTGAAACGAGAGAGGTCCTTGGATGGCCTAGAATGAGAGGCAGAGAGAGGTTTTGGTTAAAGGGACAGAAAAAATGATTCTCTCTTCTTGTCACCTCACTCCCAATGATGATTGATTCGCTCACTCAACAAGGATTCAGGACTTCCTGAGCTAACAACACGTTTACAGAGCACAGTTATAGACTGCTTGCCCAGGGGCAAACACCCGGTACTTTCCGGGTGCCATCTCCTTTATTCTCACAGTGCTGTGAGGCGGTTGCCGTTATTTGTCTCATTTTATAGATGAGGAGACTGAGGCCCAGAGAGGTTAAGGAGCTTGTCCAAAGTCACACTGCTGATAAGGAGCGGAGCTGGGATTTGAAACCAAACAACTAGCTCCAGAGCTCACACTTGAATGCCCATGCTGTGACACTGCCCTGTGGTTAGTACAGTAGTAAACACTAATGGCCCACGGGGACTTTTGTCCTTGCTGGATGGTTCCCTGGGCCTAGGGCGATGGCACTTTTCGGGGCCATGTCTGAACTTTCCCAGGGGTCTGGAGCCCTGTTTATTTACTGATCCTTCCCCTCCTCCAACCCTGATTCCTTTCCTGTCTTTCGTGTTTACAGTCTCTAAGGAGGTGGGATCTCTGTTCCCAAGGCAGGGCCCAGGCCCTAGAGATTACTCTGCTGTGAGCTCAGGGCTGGTGGGGGAACAGGGGAGAGCCAATAGAAACATGCATTTTGTTGACTTGAGGCTTGAGTGAAATGGGTGATGAAGGGAGGTCACTGGCAGCCCCTTCCCCTGTGACCCCCACAGGGCGCTGTCCTGCTCCCCAACTCAAGGAGCGGGGGTTCCCACCCACACTTGCCTCCTCGTGTTCACCACCCTCTCCCAGAGCCAGCTTCAGAAGAGTTTCTAAAACTAGGGAAGGTCTCCAGCTCCAGCCTAGAGATTGCCCGGGCTGTGCCCAGGCCCGGCTGCCAGGCAGAGAGAGGTCTGTCTCAGAAGAGGACACAGGCAGCCGGGAGCGCGGGAGACAGATGCCGAGGCCAGGCCCTGAGCCCCGCCCGCCACGGTCTCATCTCCGAGTCCCTGATGTGCACCCTCATGGCATTTCTAGAAGTTCTCCTTAGTGTCCCACCAGGATCTTTTTTTTGCAGATTCAGCTTAGAACGAGTCTGAGGACCCCCTTCTGATCGCACACAAGGGGGAGGCAACCTAAAATCAACTCTGGCCCAGTTCCGAAACCCCTCACAGACCCAGACCCTGTACTGCGGCGGTTGTTTGGGGCCTGCTTTGCTACCCTGGTGCATCCATCCCGACCCTCAGCCCCCAGATAAGCTTCCTCTACGTCAGGACCGTTTCTGTTCCTCCCCGTTGTGCCATTCAGCCCAGCACACTGTCGTCAGGGTGGGTGGAGGGCCCCGGGCCTGAGCAGGGCCCTGGAGGAGAGTCCGGAGGCAACTGCCAGCATGTAGCCCAGAGCTCACACTGCCAGGGCTTCAGTAAGCATGGAGCTGCCCTGGCCACTCTCCAGATGGTGACTCACAGGCTCTGCTGAGCTGACGAGCCCCGGTGCCCATCCTGACACATCCTAGCTTGGTGAGGAGTCAGTGGGGACCCCAGGGGAGCTGCCTCTCTGTGCTCAGAACCCCAGGGGGCGGGAGGGGAGCCGGCTGTGTCAGCCAGTTTAGGAGACCCGAATGTGGCAACCACCTTGTTGACCTTTCTTGACCTTCCTGGGCCACCTTACAGACAAGTCCACAGAAGGTAATCCATCCCCATCTATCTCTGCAGCTGCCTGCCCAGCCAGCAGCTCTACCACGTGGCAGGAATGGAGGGGGCTGGGAGGCCTTCCAAGGTCACCTCTTCCACCCCCCCTGCCTCCATGTAGGAAAGCCCCAAGGAAGGAAGTACCACATCCTTTCTCACATGCCACTCCGAGTGACTCACTCCTGGTGCCTGGAAAGACCTGGGTGGCCAGTCTCATTCTCCTGCTGTGAGCCTAGTCCAGCTCTGGTGCCGCTCTGGCTGCCATCAGAATGGGAAGCCCATTGCTTTTGTTCTAAGTGACCCTTGTCACCCAGTGACCTCCGAGGCCCCTTGAGTACTAAAGGTACCCTGGTGGAGAAGAGAGAGGGAAAAGAGGGGAAAAGGGAAATTCAGAATGTGTTTTAAAAGTAGTTGTCTTTACAGTGGTATAGAATTTAGTGACTTACAGATCACTTTCACTTACCCCGCCTTCCTTTGTCCCTTTGAGGGAGGGCATGTTGTTTAACGTTCCCAGGCCTCAGTTTTATCATCTGTAAAATGGTAACGAAGATGCCACCCTCCTCTCAAGGTTGCTATGCGGATTCAGGGAAATCATGCTCATTAAGGGCTCAGCCAAGGGCCTGGCACGTAATCACAGTCAACCACAGCCTCTTGTGTTGTTCCATGAGGCGGGGCAGGCAGGTGTTTCAAATCCCAGTTAGAGGACAGAGAAAGTGAGGCTTGGTGATTTCAAAGAATAGTCAATGTCAAAGACAAGAACCTAGGTCACGTGACTCGGAAATCTAGGGCTCTGAGCTCACCACCACCATGCTGGGTGCCCCCGCGGGAGGAGAAAAGGAAGGACAGGTGAGCAGCCCAGCTGCCTCGGGGGTTGCACTGGGGTTGGTTCTGCAAGGGGGGTGGGCCCAAGCCACTGCCTGGCCCCTGCCCTGGCCCCTCCAGGAGTGAGGACCAGAGCACCCCTGCAGCCTGGCTTTCCAGAGTCCTCTCTGACACAGTAAAGAGGGAGGTCGGCCTTTGGGGTCTCCAGCCCCATCCACCCTTCAGCTCCCGGGATGGTTCAGCTTCCACATGCTCTCCATAATGCCTAGCAAGACCTGCTGCATCGTGGGGCAGGCAGGGTGGGGTGTGGGAACGCCAGGAGCCAGGGAGTACGCAGACGTGGGCTCGAATGACTCTCAGACCTGCTACTAAGGACTCCATGGTAGAGGCCCCTTGGGGCCCCCTTCCCACAAGATGTCCATGGCTAAGAGCCGGGCAGTGCCCCTCCTGGGATGTGGGCAGAGATGGTGGCGGAAGGTGGAAAGTCCAGGGATGGTCTCAGCCACCAGTTATAAGGCAAGAAGAGCTGGGGACAGTGGGACTTCCCATGTCCCCGGACTCACCACACCTCCCTGGCTGCCCCACTGCTTGGGGATTTTCTAACTGATGGCCTGGGGCTGAGTACTGCCCCTGCCAAGGGTCCCAACGCCCTGCCCATGGGAGTGGGGGGAGGTGACAGGGGCCATGAGTCCCCTGGGGACCTAAGCTGTCACATGTTACCCAAGACAAGTCCTGGCAGGATACTCCTCCCTGACTGGGCCACCCTGTACCCCTCCCTCCCCACCACAAGGCTGGCAGGGGCCTTCATCTGCTGGGGGAGGTGTTTCAGCTCAGGGGAGCAAGCGCTCTGAGTACCTGCTGTGCACTGGGCACAGCCTGGGCATGAGACGGAGGTTAGAGGAGAGTCTTGTGCGCTTTCAGAGTGACGGGGGTGGCAGGGAACCCCTTCAGGAAACCTGGCCTGCTAAAATGCCATTAGGACAATGTTGCAACTTGGGCCTCCCTGGCTGTGACTTCACAAGCCTGGGGGTTTCAGGGGAGGCAGGGCTGGGAAAAGAAAGAAAGATGTTACTGCTTTTCCCTGCACCCTTGAGCTTGTAGCCAGATTCTCTGAGCATCCTCTAGAGCCTAACAGGGCGGGGGAGAGAAAGCTGCTGTGCTTCTTCGAGTACCCTGCATGTCCCAGCTGGAAGGAGTCATCTGTTATAATCCAGTCCCTGTTTGACGTTTGAGGAAATTGACACTCCAGAGAGGGCAAGTGACTTACTGGGGGTCACACAGCAGGTTCGGTGCAGAGCTGGGAGTAGAATTCTGCTTCCTAACTCCCTGCTCGGGTTCTTTCCACCCGGCTAGAGAAATAACTACACCCCCACACACAAATACCCCAGGAACGGCACCCTCAGCGCTCTCTGGGCCTCTTTGCTCTCTAGACAGGTGTGCTGGCGTACGTGACCTATCTGTGAGCAGAGCCAAAGTCCAGGGCTCCTGCCGTGGGGGCCACTTTTTGAATCTTCCCAGTGGCTACAGGCTGCCGGCCCCAGCTGGGCCCAGCTCACACTGTACCAGCACTGCTGCTGTTTTCATTCCACAAACAAGCAAACAGGAAGTGCCCCGCCCAGATAATTGGGTTGGTTAGAGCATCGTCCTGACACAGAAAGGTCGAGGGTTCGATCCCCTGTCAGGGCACATACAGGAACAGATTGATGTTTTTCCCTCTGTCTCTCCCTCCCTTCCTCTCTCTCTGAAATCAACAAATAAATTTTTTACAAAACAGTTTTAATGGAAACAGGGAGCAAGTCACTTGTCCAAAGACACCCAGTGAGGAGGTGGCAGAGCTATAACTTCAACCCAAGCAGAGTCACTCTGGAGCCTCCGCCATAGAGTAGGTGGGGCCGTGGGTACATGCCCCCCCTGGGGTGGGGTTGAGGTGAGCAGGCTAACAGGGCCGGATCCCGCAGGTGCCCGTGTCAGTGGCCATGATGTCGCCGCAGATGCTGACCCCCCAGCAGATGCAGCAGATCCTGTCTCCCCCACAGCTTCAGGCCTTGCTGCAGCAGCAGCAAGCACTCATGCTCCAGCAGGTGAGTCTGCCCCGGGCAGCTGAGAAGTGTCTGTGTGTGGGGGGGGGGTGGGGGGGGGGTCATTAGCCTGTTTACTACCAACATCACTGAGTGGCAGAAACCAGAGAGACTGCCCAGGCTGGACTGATCTGCATTCCTCCAGGGCAGTGGGGGGAGGTCAGAGGTCAGCCACCCCCCCAACTCCTCGCTCCCTCCCTGGTGCTGGGCCCACCTCTGTCTCCACAATTCCATGGAAGGGCAAAGTATTGGGACATCGTGGTTCCTAGCACCTTGACCTATTCAGGGACCCACCAAGAGGCAGGGGGTGCTGGGTGGTGTGGGATGAAGCTCCCCTCTCCCTTCTTTGTTCACGGAAGCTCTTGCGGAGCAGAAATCTCCCTGCCAGGACCCATGTCCCCCTCCTCCAGTCAGGGTGACCTCCGGGAGCCAGGTCGCCACAGGGCTGGGGGGCTGCCCGTGGTCACCCTCTCCCACCTGGCCTCCCGTTGCCCAGCTGCAGGAGTATTACAAGAAGCAGCAGGAACAGCTCCACTTGCAGCTCCTCACCCAACAGCAGGCTGGGAAGCAGCAACCCAAAGAGGTAAGGGGCTCAGGAAGGGCCGTGACCATCACCACAGCCCACTCCTGGCCCCCGGCTGGGAGTCCCATGCGGGAAAGTCAGGAAGAGCCCGGAGGAGGGGATCGGGAAGCACGGGGGAGACGAGGACATTCTCCTTCGCCCCTCATCGCCCTCCTTGCCCTGTGCTGCTGAGCTAAGGAGAGCAGGGAGACAGAGCCCTGTGTTGTCTCCGTGCACGCGTGTCGACACATGTGTATGGCTGTCACGTGGTCCACAATCATAACAGCTATCTCACTGTAGTGTTGTGCCCTCTTCCTGCCCACTTGTTTCTTAGTGACCCAACAGCTCAGTCTTCCACTCTGGTCCTGAAAATCTATTAGTTGCTCAGCAAACAACTTGTGCCTGCCCAACTCTTGTCCCTTCTTACAATATCTGGCCCTGCCCAGCCTACACCCCCTGCCCCATCGGGGCCACTGTGCTTCCTGAGCTTCCATACCAGGCCCTGTGGCCCCGACCCCTTGTCCCACACATGGGCCTCCCTCCTGCTGGTCAAACCACAGCCAAGTTCTCAGTTGCCTCTTCCGGGAAGGCTGCCTGCTGACACCCAGGCATTCCCCAGTGCTTCAGCCTCCTCCTCAGGGGTCTGGTAATCAGTGCATTCTCTGCACTATCTCCAGGCTGGGTTTATTGACTGGCCAGCCCCCACCCCCAGGGCGGGTGGGCAGGCAGGCTGGTGTGCAGGCAGGCAGAGACGTCCCTGCTTCCCAAGCATCCATGACAGGCTCAGAAGACTGCTGACAGGCTGACTTGTCACTGCCTGTGAAGAACTGAATCTTCGGGGGGGGGGGGGGCGGTGCGGGGGGGGGGTTGTGGCAGACTTGGAAAAAGAGAGCACTTGTGGGTGAGACCTAGAACGAGTGTGAAAGTGCCCCCCAGCAGTAGGGATATGACTGTTCCCTGAGCCGGGTCCTAATGACCAGCTGATGTTGATCTTTTCAAGTCCCATCAGGCTCTGTGATTCTCTGTATCTAAAAAGCAAGAGAGGAGCTGGAGGGGAGAAGGCCCCCCCCAGAGCAGAAGGGGGGCACCCCGGGCATGTGGGAAGGGTGCCTGCCAGGCAGGAGTGGCCCCCGGAGTCTGACAGGCTCATCGATCATTGTGATGAGAGCGGCCCCCCCCCCCCCAGGCATGCACAGCTGCGGTGCGGGAGCCAGAGCAGGAGCCAGAGCAGGCGCTAAGCACCAGAAGGAGGGAGGCGGGAGCGAGGAGGCGTCGTGCTGCGCGTCTGGGTCTGGCTGTGTGTTTGCGCGCGTGCGTGTGTGCGTGCGTGCATGCGTGTGTTTACTGCGAGGAGGCATGCAGCCCTATGGAAGCTGGGCCGGGAGCAGGGAGGCTGCAACGTCGGACACTGCACCCACAGGGCCGGGGGCTGAGCGGCCCTGGGAGGGGGTAGGTGCAGGGTGGGTGCCAGATAATGCACCTGAGGCTGATGGCACCCCTCTCTGCCCTCCCCCTCGCGTCCCCCACCAGGCACTGGGGAACAAGCAGCTGGCCTTCCAGCAGCAGCTCCTACAAATGCAACAGCTGCAGCAGCAGCATCTGCTCAACCTTCAGAGACAGGGACTGGTCAGCCTGCAGCCCAGCCAAGCTTCAGGGCCTCTCCAGACCCTCCCGCAAGGTGAGTAGCTCGCTCACCCCCCCACCCCGCCAGCCCAGCCCTGCCCCCCCCCTCACTATACCTGAGAGTGAGAGCTGGCATCCCCTGCTCCTAGGGGTGAGGTGGGAAGGCTCTTCGTGTCCCTGGGGCCCTGCTGGCCTCTCTTCTCTCTCAGCAGCCGTGTGCCCCACGGACCTGCCCCAGCTATGGAAGGGCGAGGGTGCCCCTGGGCAGCCCGCCGAGGACAGTGTCAAGCAGGAGGGGCTGGACCTCACTGGCACGGCCACCACCGCTACCTCGTTTGCCGCCCCCCCCAAAGTCTCACCCCCGCTCTCCCACCACACCTTGCCCAATGGACAGCCCACGGTGCTCACACCTCGGAGAGACAGGTATGGGCCCAGGTTAGGGGGGGGGGCACTGAAGACCTGCCCCAGGACACAGCTGGGCCTCTAGGGATGGCATTGCATAGGGGGCTGGGAGGGAGGGCAGAGCTCAGGGACCTGGAAGTGTGCCTTTCTTGCAGGGCACGCAGAACTGTGCTAGGTCTCTGGCAACCCTGTGTTAGGGGCAGAAGCGTCACCAGCGGGGGATCTGGGGCTGCTGGGGTCTTTGGGGTCCCTGACCACCACCTTTGTCCCCTGTCCTAGCTCCTCCCATGAGGAGGCCCCTGGTTCCCACCCTCTCTATGGACACGGAGAGTGCAAGTGGCCCGGCTGTGAGACCCTGTGTGAAGACCTGGGCCAATTCATCAAGTAGGTACCCACCCCTACTCTCCCCCACCCCACCCTGGCCCCAGGCTTCCCAGCTCCAAGGAGCCTTTCCAAGGGGTCCCTCATTCCCCAGCCTACCATCTAGCTTGTCCCTTCTTGGGCCTTCGGTCACCAGCTGTCCTCCCCCAGGGAGACCTAGTTCCTTCTATGCTCTGATCATCTCCCCCTCACCCCCACCTGCCCGCCCACCCACCCAGCAGCCTGTATTCTCCAGCCTCCTCACCCTGTCCCCAGTCTGCACAGCCCAGCAGAGTGAGGGTGTGAGGAGGAGAGCCCCCCTCCACTGCCCTCTCCCCAGCCTCAGCCCTCAAGAGTGATGGCTTAGTGACAGTCCTGGCCAGTGGACAGGCAGGGCGGGAGGCAGACAGGCGGCTGGCAGCAGGCAGCCAGCTGCCACAGCCGTGCCAGGCTCTGTCACTGACTGATTAACTCCACTGTCTCCCAGACCCTTGCAGCATCAGGGTCAAACAAATTGTTTTCACGCTTCGTCAGAGGTTTACTTAATTAGTTCATTTGCAATTAGATCTCTCTGTCGCTGGGATTTTAGCAAAGACATCAAAGGAGGGTGACTGGAAAGCGGCTTCCTCCTTTGCCCCATTTTTCCCTCCACCCCTTTTCCCTTCTTTGTATCTCTCGGTCTGTCTGCTTTGCAGGCTGTGGGCAGGCTTAGAGGATGGGATGGGAGGGTGGTGACAACAGGAAACCCAGGGCCAACATTCTCTTCTCCTCGCCCTCCTCCTCCTGAAGACACCTCAACACAGAGCACGCCCTGGACGACCGGAGCACGGCCCAGTGCCGGGTGCAGATGCAGGTGGTGCAGCAGCTGGAGATCCAGGTGCGCGGAGCTGTGAGGGGGCGGTTGCTATGAGGGCGGAGCTGTGAGCAGTGTTGGGGGAGGGGCGCCAGCCCCTGCCCCGCCCACTGCACTGACTTCCCAGGAAGGTTTTTGGGGAGTCTTAAAGAAGGGGCCATACGGTCCAAGTCAGCATCTTTCATTTTCTAGGTCCTAATGACCATAATTTTGAGGTGAAGAGACTCATGCTAATAAAAACAAAAATAATATTCATAGCTAAGATTTCCTGTGTGCCGTCCTGAATACTTGACCTATATAACTCAAGGAATCCTCTAAACAACCTATGTGATGGGTATTATTTTTACCGCGACTTGACAGAAAACAGGCACAGAGAGGTAAAGGAACCTGCCTCTGGTCGCCCAGTGAGCAGGTGGCACACCTGGGATTAGAACCTAGGCAGTCTGGCTCCTGAGTCAAGTTCTGTAATGCAAGAGTACTAGGGAGGCTCCTCAGGACAGACTGCCAGGCAGCCAATCAGTATTTACCCGGTTCCTTCTGGCACCTAGCAGAGGGCCCCCGGGTGAGATTGCTAGTTGGGAAAGATCTGTTGAATTTATGAATGGGGATGAATGAATCATTCATCCATTCCGATGTCTCCATTCAGTGCATGAGGACCCTCTCACCCACCAGTGCCGCTGAACCTGGGTGTTGTTCAGCCACAGCCTCTGCCCCTGTTGGGGAGAAGAGGCAGGTGCTGTTAGGAAGAGGGCCCCCGACTGTTGAGGAGAGCCTGGAACACGAAGTCTGGAGAAAGAACAAGGAGGGTTCTGGCCTTGAGGATGTGAGGGGACAGAGAGGAAGAGGACAGTGGGAGCTGGGGCGCTGAGGCTGGGAGGCAAACATGGGTGGGAATAGGGGCTCTCTGGGGAGTCTGGTGGAATGTGGAGGAGGCAGAGGACCTGGCTGCCTCCAGGTGCAGCCCAGCTCACCTCCAGCCTCTCTGCCCTCCACAGCTTGCCAAGGAGAGCGAGCGGCTACAGGCCATGATGGCCCATCTGCACATGCGGCCCTCCGAGCCCAAGCCCTTCAGCCAGCCGGTGAGTGGCTCTTCCCCTCCCAACGGCCACCCTCACTGCCTCCATAGCTCCCTGACCCCTCCCTACAGCCTCCTTCACTGTCTCCATAGCTTCCTGACCCCTCCCGGCCTCCCTCACCGCCTCCATAGCTCCCTGACCCCTCCCGGCCTCCCTCACCGCCTCCATAGCTCCCCTGACCCCTCCCGGCCTCCCTCACCGGCTCCATAGCTCCCTGACCCCTCCCGGCCTCCCTCACCGCCTCCATAGCTCCTTGACCCCTCCCGGCCTCCCTCACCGCCTCCATAGCTCCCTGACCCCTCCCGGCCTCCCTCACCGCCTCCATAGCTCCCTGACCCCTCCCTACAGCCTCCTTCACTGTCTCCATAGCTCCCTGACCCCTCCCGGCCTCCCACACCACCTCCATAGCTCCCTGACCCCTCCCGGCCTCCCTCACTGCCTCTATAGCTCCCTGACCCCTCCCGGCCTCCCTCACCGCCTCCATAGCTCCCTGACCCCTCCCGGCCTCCCTCACCGCCTCCATAGCTCCCTGACCCCTCCCGGCCTCCCACACCGCCTCCATAGCTCCCTGACCCCTCCCGGCCTCCCTCACCACCTCCATAGCTCCCTGACCCCTCCCGGCCTCCCTCACCACCTCCATAGCTCCCTGACCCCTCCCGGCCTCCTTCACCACCTCCATAGCTCCCTGACCCCTCCCTATGGCCTCCCTCACCGCCTCCATAGCTCCCTGACCCCTCCCGGCCTCCCTCACCACCTCCATAGCTCCCTGACCCCTCCCTACGGCCTCCCACACCACCTCCATAGCTCCCTGACTCCTCCCGGCCTCCCTCACCACCTCCATAGCTCCCTGACCCCTCCCGGCCTCCCTCACCGCCTCCATAGCTCCCTGACCCCTCCCGGCCTCCCTCACCGCCTCCATAGCTCCCTGACCCCTCCAGACCGGCCCTCCCAGCTGGTCTCAGCACCTTCCTCATTGCTCACAGCTGATCCCAGTCCCCGGCTCCTCATTCTCCAAGGTGACCGTCTCTGCAGCAGACTCGTTCCCAGATGGCCTCGTGCACCCCCCCACCTCAGCTGCTGCCCCTGTCACCCCCCTGAGGCCTCCAGGCCTGGGTTCTGCCTCCCTGCACAGCGGGGGCCCTGCCCGCCGGAGGAGCAGCGACAAGTTCTGTTCCCCCATCTCCTCAGGTAAGGGCTGCGGGAGGAGCATTTTCCCCCCAAGCTGGGCCCCCCAAATGGCTACCTGATCCTCTGCCTGTCTCCCCAGAGCTGGCCCAGAATCACGAGTTCTACAAGAACGCTGACGTCAGGCCCCCCTTCACCTACGCCTCCCTCATCCGCCAGGTGAGCATGGAAGGTAGCCGAGGGGCCAGGGATGGCACACGGGCCGCTCCCTGGCCTCAGGGCCCCGGCTGCAGGAGGATCCTGGGCCTGGGGACATAACGTTCCCTGCCGTTCCCTGTCGGGGCTGTCCCCTCTGCTCACCCACATTTCCCTTCTTAGTCCTAGGTCTCTCAGATAGGCTCCAGCTGGTCACGTGACCATTTCTCTGGGATCTTCTGGTCCCCACTGTACTCATTCTTTCATTTCCATGTACGCACACTCCCACGAGACTGTTTTCTGTTAGACTTTTGGTCACTTTAAGTCGGCTTCCTGTCCCTGTCTGTCTCTCTCTCTCTAGGTCTTTCTGTCTCACACACAAACACACACACGCACGCACGCGCGCGCACACACACACACACACACACACACACACACTGTCTCAGAGGATGCCCTTTGCCAAAATTGGGATCAATTACAAACAGCCCCTGCCACCTAGATATCTTATTCCCACTCCAGCGCAGGGGCCCTCGGAGTCGTTTTCCCTCCTGAGAAATTCATGTGCCCCTCGCATAAGCACATTGCCCTTGTGGCTTGTGTTCCCTTTGTGACTGGGCTGGACCCAGCCTGCCCTGCTCAGGGCCCCGTATCAGCGGTCCTTATCCACAGGCTTCCGCCATGAGTCCCTCTTCTCTCAGGGTGGGTTCATGGCCAGGCTAAAGAGGGCGATCCTTGGGGAGAGAACACAAGCCTCGGACCCTTTGAGCCCAGACTGAGGGTCCCCTTGGGTCTGCCTTGCCCACAGGCCATTCTGGAAACCCCTGACAGGCAGCTGACCCTGAACGAGATCTATAACTGGTTCACCAGGATGTTCGCCTATTTCCGGAGGAACACTGCCACCTGGAAGGTGAGGCATGCCCCTCTCGCCGGGGCCCAGGGCCCCAGTCACCCTCAGACGTCCCATCCCTTTAAAACTAAGGATGCTTGAGCCTGACCAGGCGGTGGCGCAGTGGATAGAGCATTGGACTGGGATGTGGAGGACCCAGGTTCGAGACCCCAAGGTCACCAGCTTGAGCGCGGGCTCATCTGGTTTGTGCAAGGCTCACCAGCTTGAGCCCAAGGTCTCTGGCTTGAGCAAGGGGTCACTTGGTCTGCTGTAGCCCCCCAGTCAAGGCATATATGAGAAAGCAATCAATGAACAACTAAGGAGCCGCAACGAAGAATTGATGTTTCTCATCTCTCTCCCTTCCTGTCTGTCTGTCTCTATCTGTCCCTCTCCCTTCCTGTCTATCTGTCCCTATCTGTCCCTCTCTCTGACTCTCTGTCTCTGCCACAAAAACAACAACAACAAAAAAAAAAAACCCAAAATAACTAAGGATGCTTGATTGAGAGACAGTCATACAGAAATGGCCCGCCTAGAGCTCAGACTAGGCTATATGCCCCTCCACCCTCACCTTTTCAGGGCCATGGAATGTTCCTTAACTGCCTCTTAATGATTCCTCCCTTCTAGCCTTGTGCTGCCTTCTTTCTGGGAAGAAACCCTCCTCTCCTCTAGAGTGCTACACCATGGGCCCCAAAGACTCCATGAAGTAGGGGCCCCAGGGACCCTAAGGGTCTGATACCCTGGCTGAAGGCACCTGCTCTGAGCTCAGGATGGGGTAGTGGTGGGGGCTGTAGGCCCGGACACCTGGATGGACTGGGACCCAGGGACGGTGTATACACTGGGCACAAACATAGGCAGCCGCACACTCTCCCTCAACTCTGCCATCGGCTGCAGAAAGATAATTGTCTCCATCCAATTAGTCATTTTGGCACCTTCACCCCCTAAGAGTTTTCCTGAGGGACTAGAGGCAGGCAAGGGAGGGACCCTAGAAAAATAGGACACGGAGATGTGGGCTGAGCTGCTATAAGCCATTTGTTTCTCTGTAGCCAAGATGGTACGTGTGTTGGTGAGCCTCTGTCTGATGAGTGAGCTTAGGGTCTTTGCAGCAGAGTGGTGGGAGGAGTAGGGACAGAAGAGGGGAGTGTTGAGCCCTATGGGGAAGTTTAGACACCTGAGGAGTCCCTATCCCAGAACCTTACTTGGATCCCTGGCTCTTGGATCCCCCTGCTGGCCAGTGAAGAAACTGCAGTTAAACAGGCTACCTCTCCCCATCCCACCACGTTTCAACAAGTGTCACCTAAGGCCACCTCCCCACCAGGCCTGCACAGGGCCCAGCCTTCTCTACTCTGGGAATGCGCTGAGTGCAGCAGGAGAGACTGCTCTGTTATCTTCCGGATCCCCCATGCCCAATTCCCAAAGCTTGGGTGAGAAGCTGTGAGTCTGGGACAGCTGCTCTGATTGGTTGTGAGTGATGTCATTTCCTGCCAACCACAGTCCTGCCTTCTCTCTGAGCCTGCAGGGCCTTCCTGGGGCCCTCCTAGTGCAGTCTCCCACCTCTAGGCCAGTTGGATATTGGGCTTTGTAAATGACAGAGTCCCATATGAACCATTAGGGCTATTACCTAACGTTTACTCTAATATTGCGTATTAATCCTTTGCCTTTAGAGGTCACAATGTAGAGCCTCACTTTCATAAAACAGTCTCTTCCTTGGGGGCAGAGTACCACCCACCCACCTACCCTCCTCTTCCTGTTCTCTCTTGACTGCCCCGCCTCCGTGCGTTTTTACTCTCCTTTCTTTGAGATGGGGGGGGGGGCTGGTTTCGGTGACTTCCTTAAACCCCTTGATGACTGTCCTGAAGCTACCCTCCCCCATAGCCTTTCATAACACCTTCCACTGGTTGCCCAGCTTTGGTCCCCTCAGCAGCACCTCTCCTCTCGCTCCGCTCCTCCTCCTCCTCCGGAGTCTTCACCTCCATCTCCCGTCACCTAGCCTGAGTCTCAACAGGAAGCTGGCGGAATGACCAGATGGGTGATCTTCCCGGTCAGCAGTGCCCTGCTGATGCTTCTGCCACCTGAAGCCCCGGCTGAGCCCTCCTGTAGCTCAGCAGACTCCATGTTGGCTTGGGTCCACTATGACCGCCAGGAGTTTTGCAGCTGGGTTCACGTCACTTGGGAAATGCACCCTGTCTGTACCCAGCTCTCTGCCACGCACCTCCAATTGCCCCCCTCTTATCTCCCCCGAGGTCCCGCCTCCTCTCAACTGTTTCGGCTTCCTTTTCTCCATTCTCTTGGCCTCTCTGGCCCCCACCTGAGATGCTGTCCGCTTCAAACCAGGGCAGAAAGAGCAGAAGCTGGCGTTGGCCCGGCCAGCTGCTGTGCATCCGGGGACAGAGCTGCCATCTGCCGAGCTGATGGTCCTCTCCAGCATCCCCCCCCCCCGCCTGCCCCCCCCTCCCCGTGTTCGTCCCCTTCCAGGGCCCATGTTGTGGGCCCGTCCTTTTGTTTACGCAGCCCCCGCCAGACCCCTTAAATTGCCGTTAATGTTTCAGCGTAACGAATTAGTCTCTCATCACGAATCAGGCTTCGAAATGAGGGAAAAAAGCCCCGGTGAGGCCATCCTCGGAAATTGGGGTCATTCTCATTTGCAAAGCGGAGGATCGAAGCCCCGTAATGCGGGCAAATTTATTCCGAGGCAGGAGCCCCGGCGTGATTAGGCCCTTTGTAATTATCGCTCCAAGAGATTCCACTCTAGCCGCCCGCCTCCCTCGTGGATTAGCAAGCGAGTCGGAAAAATACACAGGATTTAATTAGAGGCAAATTAAAATTGGTAATGAAATCGGGCCAGTTGCAAGTGGCAAGAGTTGGAAAGGAGAGAGGGAGAGGGGATCTCCAGGGGGCACCCACCGGCTGCCTGCCCGGCCTGATTTCTTCTCCATTTAGAAATGTAAAGAGGAGACAAGATGGGGACAGAGGGGGAAGAGGGAGGACAGGTACCAGGGACAGCTGAGGGGGGACCTGGTGGGAAGGGAGTGGGTGGGTTAGGGTTCTAGCCCAGGCCCCCGGGGTGGGTGGGCAGGGAATTGGGCCAAGCATCCCCACCTTCACCCAAGTGTCCTACAAACCAGATGACCTCAATTCCAGAAGTTACCCTGCCAGGAGGAGGTGGAGTGGCTAGCTGACTTCCTCTGCTCTCCCCTCCTCCTGCCTTACAGCGGCTAAACCCACACCCTCCTTTCTCCCGGTCTGTTTCAACATGTACTAGGCCTCTGCCGTGCTCCTCACGCTGCCCACATGCTGTCCGCTGTGAGGCACAGCTCGGAGTCGTGGCCCCCGCCCTCCCAGAGGCAGAGAACGGCTGCTGTGAGGGTTCCTGCGTTAGTCCCCGAACTTCCCGGTGCTAAATGGGGACGCTGTGCGTACCTGAGATAGGGCGGCCCAGCTCGCTGAGTTGCCAAGGCCTGAGAGGGACTTCTTGATAATCAGAAGCCCCGAGTAACAACAGCTTAGGTGTCTGATGAATGACGTGGACAAACAGTGTGACTGACTACACGTCGTTAAGTTGGCTGACAAAGTTTCCCAGAGTTTGGCAGCAAGGGGAGCAGAAAATGCAGTGGCCGTCAGTCGTGGAGATGCTGGGAACCCCTGGCCCCAAGGGCGGGAGAGGGGATTCCCCTGTGGCCGGGTCTCCTCTCCCCTGACGCCTCCCCTGCTGGCCCCTGTTTGAGGGAAGGTGGGACAAGGGCCTTCCTGTATGGGCTCCCCTGGGCGGAGGCGGGGCCTGGCAGGCTACCTCTGAGCACCTGTCCCCCGTCCCTGCACCCGCAGAACGCCGTGCGGCACAACCTCAGCCTGCACAAGTGCTTCGTGCGTGTGGAGAACGTCAAGGGCGCCGTGTGGACCGTGGACGAGCGCGAGTATCAGAAGCGGAGACCACCAAAGATGACGGGGTATGTGGTCCCGGACCCCCGACAGGGTGCACCCACCGGAGCGTGGGCCAGGTCACTCCCTTCCCACTTTGCGGGGTGAGGTGGGGAGAAAAGGGGTGCAGGACCTCAGGGGGACTGGAATCTAGAAATGACAGGTGGTTAGACAAGGACATTTATGTTTTAGTCTACTCCTCTGACTGAGGGAAGGATCCAAGGGACACCAGGCACTCGAAGGGGACAGAGGCCCCAGATAGCATGATTAGAGCTGGGACATGGCGGATGTCAGGCACTGGCTGTAGGTGAGGGAGCTACCATCCCCCGGAGCCAGTCTCCCCCATCTTATCTCAGGAGGAGGCCAGGTCTAAGACCTGTGGGTCCTCACTGTTCATTTGACAGGAGAGGATTCCCAGAGAGGACAGGGGCCGGAGGGAGGTCACCCAGTGGAGCCGTGCAGAGCCGAGTCTCTGACTTCCTATTCTGTGATCCCAGCCACACAGCACTTTGAATGGAAACTGAGGAACCTGGGGGAGGTTCAGACCTCCTCTCTGGGCTTCCCTTCCAGCCCCCAAGGCCTCCCTACTCTGGACACCCCCACAAGGGCCACCCTTTGCCTGTGCCTCTTGGCCCTAAGGCCTGGGGTCAGGAGAGAGAGGTCTGGGGCAAGTTAGATGGGTATCTCTGTGTGGGTTCCTGTTGTCCTCAAAGAGTCCTTCTTCCTGGAGTCTCTACTCCCAGGCAGCTGTGGGGGGTGGGGCAGGGTTGGGCCTGGGAAGGGGAAGGAAAGCCATCCCCTTTCTGAGTATCCCCACGTGCGAGTCATGCCTGGTACCTTCATGTCCCATTACCAACTTGGATTCAGGAGGCCTGGGTTCAAATTACTTCTTACCAGCTGTGTGACCATGAGCCAGTTCCTTAACCTCTCTAAGATGCTCTATAGCCATGATGGTGAACCTATGACAGGCGTGTCAGCACTGACACACGTAGCCTTTTTCAATGACATGTGGCCGCTTACCAGAGAAGTATGGGGCCGCATGCCGAGAAGGACGTTTCCTCCTCGGCTCTGGCACGGCCAGGTGCAGGAGCCGAGGATAAAACATTTGCTGTAGTGTAGACACTCTGTGCCGGAGGTCTGGAGGCCAAAACAACAGAACTCTGGCACAGAGTGTCTAGTTCTGGGACCTCCTGTTAGGCCGTTTTTCTCAAAGTGACACACCACCGGAGTTATGCTCAGTGTTTTGGCGAATTTTGACACACCAGGCTCAAAAGATTGCCCCTCACTGCTCTATAAACTGGGGGTGATCACTGGAAGAGGCACAGTGTCGAGCCCTTGCTTCCCCTGAATCATCTCCTGCACATCCTCCTATGCAGAAAGGTCTGTGTTATGGAGCATGTGGTGACCGCTGAGCACGAGACCTACGAGGTGTCCCCAAATTCAGGATAGCAAGAACGTGTGGATTTGAAAAACCACAGGACAACTGAGGCTACTATAGCTTGGACTTGGCCAACCATTGGAAACACTAGACTAGGGAGAAGTGCTGGGGCAGCACAATGTGCAGATGGGGGCGGGGGGTGGTGCCCCAGCCCCTGACGCCCTAGCACCTCCCCTGTGTGGGGCGCTGGGCTGCTGGCGCCTGCTCTGCCAGGCCAGCATGACGACTAAGGAAGATGATGGTGGCCCACCCTGCTCTGCCCCCCGGGACTGTGCATGGGACAGGCCGTGACACCGAGCAGGCCCTTAGCCAGGGTCAAGGGGTGAAGGGGGAGTAACTGGATGAACGACCCAAACCCCTCCTTCTCTCCTCCAGAAGCCCCACGCTGGTGAAGAACATGATCTCCGGCCTCGGTTACGGAGCACTGAATGCCAGCTACCAGGTGTCTGGGCCCTGGGCCCTCCTGCCCCCTCCTCGGTTTCCCTTCAACTCACTGGGCCTGTAGAGACCTCCCCTCCCTGCAGAGGCCCATCTGGAGCCAGAGGGGAGGGAAGACTACTTTAGGTGGCCATCCTCCCCCCTCTGCCCACCCCAGCTGCGGGGAGTGGGGGTTACCTCTGCTTTCAAGATGAGGCCTGATAGAACAGGGCAGCGCAGGGCTCGGAGGGTGGCAGAACCCGCGGGGTCTCCCTCCCTGGCTTGTAGTCCAGAGGGCCTGCCTCCTGGAAAGGAGGAGGTCAGGGTCAGAGCTCTGGCGTTAGGACTGTGGTGTTGGAAAGGCGAGTCTGGGTTGGGCGCTGCCATGGCACCTGCCAGTGGGGGAGGGCGGGCCAGACCAGGGGCAGCCCTGGGGGTGGGGAAGGAACAGACCCTGACTGGGGACAGCGTACTGACAGGCCCACCTGTGCCTCCAGGCTGCCCTGGCAGAGAGCAGCTTCCCAATCCTCAACAGCCCTGGCATGCTGAACCCGGGCTCGGCCAGCAGCCTGCTGCCGCTCAGCCATGATGATGTGGGTGCCCCCGGGGAGCCGCTCCCCAGCAATGGCAGCAGCACCCCGCCTCGCCTCTCGCCACCCCAGTACAGGTGAGCACACAGCATCCCCTCCCCGCCCCCAGCCTGTAGATGTCAGGGAGGGGGCTTCTCCCACTGCACCCCCACCATGCCTCTCCTCCCCTTTATCTCTCCTTCATCTTCTTTTCCCCCTTTCTCCTTGCACCCTTCTCCCCTCCTCCTCACCCCTCTCTCCCTTCTTCTCTTCTCTCCCCTTCCCTTTGACAAGAGCCCTGGGGGAGATCCGGCCCCAGAGGCTCAGGGATGCTGGGGTCCTGGGGAGGCCAGCGGTGGACACCCCACTTCACCCCCAAAAATTCTCGATGGGTTTCTAGGGGGAGCAAGGAAGGGCCACCAAGGTGCCCACGTGACCCGTTCCGCCCCCTGTCCAGCCACCAGGTGCAGGTGAAAGAGGAGCCGGCAGAGGCGGAGGAAGACAGACGGCCGGGCCCCCCTTCGGGCGTCCCCAACCCCAGCACTGCAGGGCCTGCAGAAGACAGGGACCTGGAGGAGGAGCTGCCAGGAGAGGAACTCTCCTAAGGGCCTCGAGGGGCAGGCAGGGCAGGGGTGAGACCCCGCCCGGAGCCCAGGCCCCACCCACCCCCACTCCACAGCCCCACCCAAACCTCAAGGCACTTCTGGGACTCAGATGGTGGGGCTGGGCCAGCAACTTCCAGTGTGACCTGACTGACAGATGCTTAGGGCAGGGACGGTCCCTCCCCCAAGGGGAAACAGGATCCCTGGTCTGGGACCAACAGAGGACGCGGAGGGCCCAGACCCCTCCTCAAACCCTCCCGGCCACCAGCAGCAGGGCCCTTCTCCCCCACCAGCTCTCCCCACAGGGCCCCGCAGTGCCATGGAGACCCGCAGGCGGGGCTAAGCCACCCCTCAGACCCAGGGCCCCTCGCACCTGGCTCTGGCAGTGTTTTCCTAGCCGGAGCTCTCCCCCCCGCCCCCCTAATCTGTGCTCCCTTCCACCTTCTTTTCCAAACTGTGAAGAAAAAATTCTCTACCCTTCACTCCTACCCGCCCTGGCCAGGGTGGAGGAACTGACGTTTCCAACCATCCCAGAAGAAATCAGGCCCCTCGGCTTTGCCCACCCAAAATCCACAGCTGCGGTGGGGGGAGGGGGGACACAAGTTGTATGCCCTGTGGGGTCCATGGGAGCAGGGCCACCTGGCTCTAGCCCCTCCTGATTGGAGATGGGACCCCGGCTGCACGGAGCCTTCACCCATTTGCTGGGTGCCCCACAGTCCAGGGAGCAAGCGTAAGGAGAGGCCCCCTGCTGCCGCCTCCGGAGGGGTCCGTGCCAGGTGGACTTCTGGATTGGGGCCATTGAAGGGAGCCCAGCCACCCTGGAGGCTGGAGTTGGGGCAGAGGTGGCATCCTGCCTCTGTCGCGGGAAAGGCCAGGCTGACGCCAGGCTTGAGGGTGGGGGGGATTAATTTGGTGGCAGCTCTGACCCACCAGGTCATCCCCGCCCCCAGCCTATAGGTCCCCTATTACAGTCCTTCCTCACCCTCCCTCAGCACCCTTTCCCTTGTCCCCCAGTTAAACGGATGACCAAAGACCTTTCTTATGCCGGAAGCAAAAACCAAAACTTTTTGTTGGCTTTTCCTTTGTCGCCTCCCTCCCTATACCTCCTGCCCCCCCTGCTCCCTACCCCGGCCCCAGGCTGGGAGCCCTCCCTCCACTTAAGTTATTGTTTTAAACCAAAGTTTACAGTGTCTGTTGGTGGCCAAGACCCTCTCCACCCTTTTCCACCCTACCCTGAGGACCCTGGGACTCCTAGGGGCTGGGGGCCTCCCCGTTCACCTCCCATCTGCTCTTGCCCAGCCTGGGAGAGGGAAAGGGGGCTGGAGGAGGTGGGCCGTCCTCAGCCCCTGCATCCCCTCAGGCAGCGGGCACTTGAGCCCTAGTGGCAACCCTGGGCTGCTTCCTGGGGGCTCTCCAGACCCCTCTCTAGGACCAAGTCCCCCATCACGCTGGGAGTGTGGGTTCCAGCAAAGGAGCTGGGAAAAGTGAGACTCTCCACAGACCCCCTATGGGGGATCCCGACCTGAGGCCAAGGACTGGACAAGTGGGATGCTCGACACCCCAGGCCAGGCCCCTTTGCTGAGAAGACTCCTTGGACTATTTCCCAAAAAACCCCTCACACACACCCCTTCACAAGCCTTCCCTCTCGAGAGGCAGGGGGCCCGCCGCCCCCTCCACTGTGTCCTCCCCACCTGTGTTTTGTTTGACCAGCACAGAAATATTAAACTTCCTCTATACACCGGCCTGCGTGTGACCGAGTGAGGGGCGGGGCATTCAAGTGGAAAGTCATCTGCTCGGGAGCTGGGGGCAGGAGGCACAGCTGGACAGTGGGGGTTCCGCGTGAGTGGGCATGTGTGCGGGCACGGGTCAGCCTTCAGTCCCCCTGCTCCTGCTGCCCGCTTCCACTCGGCATGCGGGCAGTCTGGTCGGATCACTCCATTGTTCTCCTCGCCCAGAGTCGTGACGCCCTGCTCCTTCCCGGGTTTGAATCCAAGTGCCTGCTAGGGTGTTTCCAGCAGGGACGCCTCCTGCAGGACACCTTTATCTGGGCCCATCGCCCATGTCTGTGAGGGCTACCTGCATGGGGGGTGGGGCACGCACGTGTGTGGGGGCATCGAGTAACAGGGTAGCACTCAGGCGATCCGTGTATGCCCGCATATGATGCATGTCCGTTCTGGGCTCAGGGTCAGAAAAGGCGTTGTTCTGGCCGATGTAAAGGGGACCCTGGACGACTGGGGGAAAGAAGAAAAAGGAGGAATCGGCCAAGCTGCTGAGTCCAAAGGTGTGAGTCCTGACATCTGTCATGGTAGGGATCCCCAGGCCTCTCAGTTAAGGCCCAGGATGGAGTGTGTACAAATGATCCTGGAAAAACTCAGGGGTTAGTAGACACCCCTGCACAGTTGAAAATTCATGTATAACTTTTTACTCCCCCCAAACCAGTCACCCCTAGATATCCACCGGTATTGGTTCCAGGACCCGCCCACAGATAGTAAAATCCACAGGTGCTCAAGTCCCTTATCTAAAATTACACAGAGCAATACCACAATGCATACAGTTGGCCCTCTGCATCTGAGTTTGGTTGAATCCAGGGGTGAATGTGGAGGGCTGACTGTTGGGAAGAAACCACATATAAGTGGAATTCAAGCAGGTGTCACTCAAGAGTCGGCTGTACTTGGGGACATGGGGCAGTAGAGGGAGGGGTGTAGAGAAAGCATACCACAATCCATCTCCCTTCTCACAAGTCACCAACTGCTGGAACTTTCCAAAAGCCAAACCTGGGGAAAAGTGGGCAGGAAAGAGGATGTAGGATCTGGAGCTTGAGTCTTTGCGGCTTCTCTGTCCCAGGCCTGTCTTGTCCTTCTCATCATCATCTGTTCCCTTTAGTTTCTCTCATGCCCCATCTTCTGTCTCACCCCATCTACTTTGCCTCCTCCCTGGCCCTGATCCTCAACACTGGCCAGAGCCTGGGGTGGACCACCTGTCCCCTCTTAGGGCACCTCTGACGTCCTGGCCAGGTCAGGCCAAAGGAGCTCAGCCTGGGGTCTCAGAGTCCCCTCCCCACTTGCAGACCAGCCCACAAACACTGTGTAAAGAAGCAGAACTGCTGTGCACTGTCCTCCGCCCCTGCCCTTGATGGAGGCTGCCGGGTCCTGGACACACAACCAGTTGCTTGTAATCTGGATAATAGCATTCTCTACAATGCAATAAAACACATGGCCATCATTTCACTGTGCCTGTTTCTCCCCTCCATGACCCACCAGCCCCCTAGAACCCTCAGGGCACCAGGAGTGTTGGCTGCCAGGCTCCCAGCTCCTTCACTCTGAAAGAAAAAGGTCTGTTCTACAAGCTGACCACAGAGGCTAAAGGGATGAGAACACCCTCGGCCTCACTCAGGACAGTTCTCCCAACAGTCTAACTGCAGTTTCCAGAGTTTTTGTTTTGATTTTTGTATTCTTCTCACAGATATTTCATCAGTGCATTTGGACATGGGTAAAGATATATCTTGGACTTGGACAAAGGAGAGGGTCTTGCAATATAAGAAACAGGTGGCTGCTGTGGACCACCACCTTCTGCATATATTGGGCTTACAGACAACTTTCTTAGTGACCTGACAGATTCCATGAAGGGCACCAGCTTCCCCACCCCCATGATTGCCTTCTAAATAAGACCTTCTCCATCCCCACACCCAATCATGCTTTGCTGTCAGGAAGTTCTACATGCTGTCTAGCCTCTCTTCTTCCTATTATCTGCAGTTATTAGGGTAGGTCATTAGCTGTGGCTGGCAACTTGTCCTTCTGTTAGCATTTCTGCCCTGAAGGGGAGAGGACAGCTATCTTCAGAACCTGTTCTCAGGTTGGAAAAAAAGGATACTTGAAGCAAACATTCTGAGGGCGAGAAGGTAGCACTCTGGGCTTTGCATTGGACAGAAGTCCCCTTTCTTCCCTCCTTACCATTAACTGGTGGCCACCCTTGCCCAAGGCCTTTCGCCAATGACCAGCAGAGGGCGCTTTAGACAAAGGAGACCCTATGTTCCTCCTTGGCGCAAACTTGCCCAACCTGGGAGGAAGTGGGTGGGGATGTGGGAAAAGGGGTCTCAATGTCCTTTAAGAACAACAGTCCTGCAACCCCCTGTCCCAGAGAGTAGCTTCTATCCTAGGGCAGAAACGGTTCTTTCTGTTGGAGGGGCTTCCCAGACCCCTCCAACCTGTGACCTATGAAAAATATCCCCTAATTTTTATGAGCAGTGTAGAAACGGAAGATGGGGTGAGAGGTGGGAGGGGGATCTGGAGAGAAGGGAATGCTGGAGGCCAGGACACTGGGCACACGAAGGGCTCCATAAGGATTTGTAATGGTAATGACTATGGCTAACGAGCTTTTATTATGTACTACACGCTAGTCTAGAAGCTTTACGGTTTATAGAATCCTCACAACTCTGAGTTAGATACTACTGTTATCCCCATTTTACAGATGAGAAAACTGAGAGAGAATCAAAGAAGTTAACAGATGAAGCGCTAAGAATGAGAAACTATGGGTTTCCAGAGGGGGAAAGCGAAGAGGGAAGCTCAGTGGTTAGTCTCAGCTTTCTTAGTGACACTATTTACTTTGGCTTCTCCCCCCCCCTTTTTTTTGAGACTCCCAATGGGGAAACTGAGGTACAGAGTGCCTCAAAGCCAGGAATTAGGCACTGGCATCAGAGTTCCCCAGCTGCCGTTCTTGTCTAGGCAGAATGAGTTGAGTTGGGGCTTGGAATAGCCGCTAAGGGTCAGAGGGAACCAGAGAAGAAAGGCCGAAACACGCTATAAAAATAATCTAACAGGGGCCTTCTGATGGGAAAGGGAGTCAGAGCGGCAAAGACAGAGAGGCCCTTGCGTGAGGCAGGGGACTCACAGCAACCACGTGCACGCGCACACACACACTCACGCTCACACATACACCTGAGCATGGGTAGGCACACTAGGGTACACACGGGCCACTCCTCAGATACGTTTACGCCTCGAGGTCCAGCAAGGGCAGGGACACAGACCACACGGTAGTCACAGTGACATCCCATCACACAGGCCCAGGTCCCCTCCACACCTGCAGTCTGTCTCCACCTAAGGATCAAAAGTTTAGAAAAACAGCCCCTCCTGAGAAGGTGATTGTGGTGGCAGCCAGGGCTGAAATGCCCTATGTCCTAGGCAGGATGGAGTGGGGGCAGGCCTGGCTGGCCTCCTTCATAAATGGGCCAGACTAACAGGACTGTACGGAGGTAGGCCGGCTGCGAGTCGTCTGGAGCTCCTCCTGGCCCAAACTAGGCTTCTACCCCACCCCACCGGGGCTTAATGCAGGTCTGTAAGTCCGATGTCTCTATCAGGCTGCTTTCTCAGCTCGGGAGTGGGCTAAGGGCTTTGTGGGCAGGGCTAAGGGCTTTGTGGGCGGGGTCAAGGGCTTTGTGGGCGGGGCCAAGGGAAGGGAAGGGCAGAGCAAGCTGTGTTCTCAGAGAGCTGGTTCTCTGGCGGGGACTCTGATGGAGATCTGCTGAGTGCTGCAACGAATGAGTCAACTCAGGCCCCACAGGAGTCAGCTCAATAAGGGTTCAAATCCTGCCCCTGCTTCTTGCTCACTCTATGGCCTTGGGAAAGCATCTTGACCTTTCTGGGCTTTGGTTTCCCTGTCTGTAGGCCAGAGTGGAGGTGATCATCACTGGCTTGTTGAGAAGATAAATAATATAACATATATAAAAAGGTGTCTGGCGCCCTGGCAGGTTTGCTCAGTGGATAGTGTCAGGCCGGCATGCAGAGGTCTCAGGTTTGATTCCTGGTCAGGGCACACATGAGAAGTGACCATCTACTTCTCTCCCCCTTCTCTCTCTCTCCTCCTCCTGCAGCCAGTGGTTCAATTGGTTCAAGTATCCACCTGGGCACTGAAAATAGCTCGGTTGGTTCGAGCATTGGCCCCAGACAGGGGTTTCTGGGTGGATCCCCATGGGGACAAATGCAGGAATCTGTCTATCTCCCCTCTTCCCACTTAAAATAAATAAATAAAGTATGTCCAGCACATTTTAAACCCTGAGCACATAATAGCTATTAATAAAACATAGTCTTAGATGCCAATTATGATAGCAGCCAGGGGCACCAGAGTGCTCCTGGAGGTCTCCATGGAGGAGAGGCTGGAGCCTGGGTGGGGAAATGTGGGTAGGAAGATGGAAGAGCAGAGATGAGGCAGGCTTGCGCAGGGGCCCAGGGGGAGCTCGCAGGCAGTCAGTGTGGCAGGACAGAAGGACGGAAACGGGGGTGGGAGCCATAGAGGCAGGGCAGGGAGGCCAATGGGCAGCGGCAGCCTGGACCAGCCGTGTCATTGCCAACCCTCAGTTACATCCTCTGGCACCGGGCTAGGCCTGGGGCAGGTGAAATGACGAGTGACAAGAACCCCTGACCACGCAGAAGACTAAGGGGAGAATGCAGTGGAACAGCGGCTATGAAGCAGGTGCGCCCGGTGATGCCCAGGGAGTGGTGGTGCTGATGCAGATAAAAGGATGTGGCCTGTATCCCTGAGGAGTTTTCATTCAGAGGGAGACAGCCTTGCACTTAACTACACAGCAGGCTTCTTGGGCCCAAGGCAGCGGTTTAACCCCACAGGCTGTGGCCTGCAGAGGCTGTTCTAAGCTGGTGTCTTAGAGAAGATGAGGTTAGTGGGAACCTCGAAAGGAAGAAAAGACATTGCAGGGCCGCTTGGCAAGAAGGGCAGCAATGAAGAGAAGGTGGGCGGGGCTGGCAAGGACATCTAGGGGACAGCCAGGAAGGCCAGGAAGACCGCGGTTCTGGGAGATGATACGGGGAAGGTGGGGGCCAGGCTGTGGAGGGTCCCAAGGCCGAGGGGACTCAGGGTGAGGACTGAGGGCACTGTGCCCAGGAGAGGGTTTACAGCCGAAGAGTGAGGATCAACATTGGGTCTGGGGAGAAAGTCGCTGTGGGGAGAACAGGCCGGACAGGTGCCTACTGGGGTCATCCAGGTGACAGGTGATAAAGTCCTAGATAGGGAGGTTGCTTGGAAGAATGAATGAGGGTGTTTTTGAACAACTGACTAGAAGATGGGACTCTGTGGCTATATGAGAGAAGAGGGGTCATGAATGACAGACACTGGAGATATCCTAAGTGCCTATTCATGGAGAGCATGTAGTTTAAAGAAATTACAAAAACAATTGTACCCCCCTAAAAAGCACAGTTTCACAATGGAATATTATGCTGCTGAAAAAGACAAATAAGAGCTACTCATATCAGCAGAGTGAATTTGAGGAGAAAAAGTGGAAAAAAGATATATAGAAAGTGCTGCTATTGGCCTGGCCTGTGGTGGGCAGTGGATAGAGTGTCGACCTGGAATGCTGAGGTCCCTGGTTCAAAACCCTGGGCTTGCCTGGTCAAGGCACATATGGGAGTTGATGCTTCCTGCTCCTCCCCTTCTCTCTCTCTCTCTCCTTTCTAAAATGAATAATAAATAAAAAAATTTTAAAAGGAAGTGTTGCTATTTACATAATGCTTGAAAACTCACACAAGAATGCCAAATATGATGTCAGAGCAAAATACACATGCAGCAAACACTTAAAGAACTTGTCGGCCCTGGGCGGTGGCTCAGTGGATAGAGCATTGGCCTGGCATGCAGATGTCCCGGGTTGGATCCCCAATCAGGGCACACAGGAGAAGTGACCGTCTGCTCTCTCCCCTCCTTCTCCCCCTTCTCTCTCTCTTTCCCTCTCACAGCTAGTGGCTCGATTGGTCCGAGCACCGACCCCAGATGGAGGTTGCCAGGTGGATGCCGGTCAGGACGCATGCGGTAGTCTGCCTCACTATCTCCCCTGCTCTCCCCTTAAAAAAATAAAAGAATTTGCAGAAATGGTCAGGATGATTGCTGCCTCTGGGGGGTAAGAGAGGATGCAATGGGGGAGGATACTCAGGGGCTCTGAGTCTCTCTGTAATGGTTGACTGGATAATTCTTGAGCTGGGAGGTGGGAACAGTTGAGCTGGGAGGTGGGAACATGTGAGATGGGAGGTGGGAACACTTGAGCTGGGAGGTGGGAACACGTGAGATGGGAGGTGAGAACACTTGAGCTGGGAGGTGGGAACACTTGAGCTGGGAGGTGGGAACACGTGAGCTGGGAGGTGGGAACACGTGAGCTGGGAGGTGGGAACACTTGAGCTGGGAGGTGGGAACACGTGAGCTGGGAGGTGGGAACACTTGAGCTGGGAGGTGGGAACACGTGAGCTGGGAGGTGGGAACACGTGAGATGGGAGGTGGGAACACTTGAGCTGGGA
This sequence comes from Rhynchonycteris naso, assembly GCA_037038555.1. NCBI lineage: Eukaryota > Metazoa > Chordata > Mammalia > Chiroptera > Emballonuridae > Rhynchonycteris > Rhynchonycteris naso. Next base: position 9,039,663 of record CM073000.1, read on the forward strand.
GGTGAGAACAGTTGAGCTGGGAGGTGGGAACACTCGAGATGGGAGGTGAGAACACTTGAGCTGGGTGGTGGGAACACAGAGGTTCATTCTATTTTTTCCTGTACCTTTTGTTTGGCTGGAGTATTTCATTTAAAAACAAACAAAGAAATGATCCCAAGTTTTGGGTCCTGGTCCACTCGAAGAATTCTCACCCTTTTAGCCCTTTGGGGTTCATGGAAGACAGGGCCAAGGAAGAGGTCAAATGTTAGACTGGGTTTGCAGGGGGCAAGACATCAAGCTCCTTGGTATAGAGGGAGAGAGAGATCAGCCCTGGAAGAGCACATCTGGGCCCACATCTGGGCTAGGGGTCGAGTGGCAAGAGTCATGTCTGTGAAGGAGGGCAGAAATGGTCAGTGGGCAAGGAGGAAGGAGAACTAGGAGATGGGTGATCCCAAGGCTGAGGCTGGGGGTCTGCAGTGACAGGATTCACAGAACTCCAGGCCTGGGAGACTCCACACCCCCCACCCCTGGGCTTGACAGCAGGAGGCCTCTGGAGCCCTAGGGCAGAGTAGTTTCTAAGGAGAATGAGAGTGAGAGTGATGGGGTGAGCCTTCACCTGTGGAGTGGAAAAGGAAGCACAGGTGTAACCTCTCGTTCAATGACTTCAGTAGCAAAAGGAGGGAAAGGACCCTGGAAGCGGAGGAGAGGGAACACAGCCATGGAATGTCAAGGAAAGATTTTATTACTAATTATCTCAGCTATAATAATCCTGTGTATTTTTAATATATTTTTGGGGTGGGAAGAAGGCAGAAGAGGCTCAAGCTATAAACCCCCAGGTAGGCGTGCGCACGTGTGTGTGTGTGTGTGTGTGTGTGTGTGTGTGTGTGTGTGAGTGCCCTCTCTCACAGCCACTGTGGTCCTCGAGGTCACACCTTCACCACCGTTACCCAGGCCCGACCCCAGGCCCAGCTGGGATTTCTGATTTTGTTTTCATTTCAGAGAGTCACCCAAACTGGCCCGTTTATCGTCTCCTGCCCTGGAGTGTACGTGATCCAGGCAAATCTTTATTGAGCACCTACTGGGCCCCCAGGCTGGTGCTGGGTGCTGAGGGTAATGCCAAAAGTTATTGCCTACACAGGCCCTGCCTGCAGGGGGTGCACAGCAGAGTTGGAGAAAGAACACTGATGTGGAAAGAAGTAAAATAATTGGCCCTGGCCTGTTTACTCAGCCTGGGGTGTAGATGTCCTGGGTTCTATTCCTGGTCAGGGCACACAGGAGAAAAGACCATTTGCTTCTTTACCCTTCCCCCTTTTCTCTCTCTGTCTTCTTCTCCTGTAGTCATGGCTCAATTGGTTCCAGTGCATCAGCCCTGGGTGCTGATGATGGCTCCATGTAGCCTCCACCTCAGGCGCTAAAAATAGCTCAATCAATTCAAGCATCAACCCCAGATGGGGGTTGCCAGGTGCGTCATGGTTGAAGCACATGCGAGAGTCTATCTCACTATCTCCCCTCCTCTCACTTAGAGAAAAAAAAGAAAAGAGCTTGACCTGTGGTGGTGCAGTGGATCAAGCGTCGACCTGGAACGCTGAGGTCACTGGTTCAAAACCTTGGGCTTGCCTGGTCCTATGGGAGTTAATGATTCTTTCTCCTTCCCCCATCTCAATTTTTTTTTTAAATTTCTTTTTATTGTATTCATTTTAGAGAGGAGACACAGAGTGAGAGAGAGAAAGAGAGAAAGGGGGGAGGAGCTGGAAGCATCAACTCCCATATGTGCCTTGACCAGACCAGTGCAGGGTTTTGAACTGGCGACCTCAGTGTTCCCAGGTCAATGCTTTATCCACTGCGCCACCACAGGTCAGGCTCCTTCCCCCATCTCTCTCTTTCTCTTTCTCTCTCTCTCTCTCCTCTCTCGAAAAAATGAATAAATAAAATCAAAAAAAGAAAAGAAAAAGAAAGAAATCTGAGGGTATGGAAGTCCAACTGTCCATTTATTGAAAAAAAAATCCAGACCGGCACAGTTGAAGCCTGTGTTAAGAGTCAACTGTATAACTATAAAGTCACCCACTCATACACCCAACATTTACTGAGGACTTACTGCATGCAGGCCACCAAGCTAAGCACTGAATGTACAAGACGGATAAGACACAGCCCCTCCCCTCACAGCACCCCAAAGGGAGACAGGTACAGAAGCAGAAAAGTGACAAGACAACATTCAGCTTGGGGTGGGAAACTAGGAAAGGGTGTGTGCAACTTCCCCGTGGCAACTGGAAGCTTCTCGAGAGAGGCAGCGTCAGAGCTGAGTCTGTGAGGTACGCAGACAGAGGGGACCATCAGGAGGCCCAGCGTCCCCAGGGCCTGTGATCACAAGCAGTGGCAGGGGAGTGCGGCCGGAGAGGCAGATTGGACTTGCACTCTGGAAACTTGCCTGACAACTCAGAATTTTGGACATTTTACTTTACACATATTGTTTTTTTTGATCGGTGAATGACACGACCATGGCTGGGTTTGTTTTCCTTTTCTTTTTTGATTTTTTGATTTTTCCAAAGTGAGAACCAAGGAGCGTCCGACAGACAGACTCCACCCGGAATCCACCCGGCATCGCCCACCAGGGGGCGATGCTCTGTCCCTCTGGGGCGTTGCTCTGCTGCAACCAGAGCCATTCAAGCTCCTGAGGTGGAGGCCATGGAGCCGTCCTCAGCGCCCGGGCCAGCTTTGCTCCAATAAAGTCTTGGCTGCGGGAGGGGAAGAGAGAGACAGAGAGAAAAGAGAGGGGGAAGGGTGGAGAAGCAGATGGGCGCTTCTCCTTTGTGCCCTGGCTGGGAATTGAACCCAGGACTTCCACAAGCTGGACCGATGCTCTACCGCTGAGTCAACTGGCCAGGGCCTGTTTTCCTTTTCTATCAGACATTCTGAGGGCTGGCTGTGAAGGGAAGATGCCTGAAGCCCGTTGACAGGCCACTCACTTGGACCTGGGTGTGAGGACGGAGCCCGTGGTGACGAGGGCGGAGAAGAGGGTAAATGGGCGGGTGCCAGAGGGAGAGAAAGAAGGGAGGCTGGTCCCACAGGTAGGGGGCGGGGCAGGGGAAGCAAAGGTGCAGAGGGGACCCCAGGGTTTTACATCTTAGGGGACAGAGTACCAGCAGCCACAGGCAGACCTCAGGACGCACAGAGAGCGAGCTTACGTCGTGGCAGAAGGCAAGGGACTGGACTGGGTCACACTGAATTGGAATAACAGAAAATCCAGTTGGAGCGACTTCTAATTAAAGGTGAGCGGTTGGGCTCCTGCATTTCCCTAATGTCCTCTGAAAACCCCTCAATGACAGTTGAGGGACTTATTTTTCTTAAGGTAGAGAACCATAGAAACAACCAGAGCAAGGCAAACACAACAGCAGCAGGTTTCAGAAGCTGGAGAGAGGGTGGGCAGAGGAATCTGAGTCCTGAGCCAGCAGTGACGGGGCTGAGAGGCACCCTGCCCTACACCATGGACGTCCCCACCCAAGGCTCCGGAGTCAGTGGCTGGCTGGCCCGGGTTACCTCTGGAAGTGAAGGTAAGATAGATTTTTAAAAAGTAAGTGTTTGCCAGGGGTTAAAGGGAGGGAAAGATGAATCGAGGATTTGGGGGGCTGTGAAAACCACTCTGATATCACAATGGTAGACACGTCTTTACACTTTTGTCCAAACCCAGAGGATGTGCAACAGCAAGGGCGAGCCCTAATGGGAGCTACAGACTTTGGGCGATAGTGATGCATGACAGTGGGTCCACTGACTATAGGACGAGTACCACTCCCGGGGGGGATGTTGATAGTGGGAGGGGTGGTGAGTCAAGGGAGGGGGCATTTGAGAACTCTCTGCACTTGCCACTCAGTTTTGCTGTGAACCTAAAACTACTTTAAGAAAATAAACCCTATTTAAAACAACAACAACAACACAAACTGGTTAAAAGCCAGATTAAGGAGCAGTTAGTCCTCCAGATCCCCTCCCTCACTCTGGGCAGTAGGTCCCTTCTCCGGACGCTGGGTCTGAGGGCTGGGGGGCATTGCTGTTTTCAAGGCAGGGGCACTACTGGGAGATGGAGTGAGAGACAGAGGCCAGGGTTGTGAACAGCCAGGGCAGCAGAGGCCCACCACGGGAGCAGAGCTTCTAGAGTCCCATTCCTCAAGAGACACTCAAGGATCAAAGACATATGTGGGCTTGACCCAACATCTCTGTTGGTTAGAGCACGATCCCAATACGTCAAGGTTATCAGTTCAATCCCCAGTCAGGGCACATACAGAAACAGATTGATGTTTCTGTCTCTCTCTCTCTCTCTAAAATCAATAAATAGTTTTATATATAAAGAAAAGCATATGTAGCCTGATTGGTGCTGGCACACTGGATAGAGCGTCGACCTGGGACACTGAGGTCCCAAGTTCAAAACCCCGAGGTCACTGGCTTGAGCATGGGCTCATTCGGCTTGAGCACAGTGTGGGATCATTGATATGATTCTGTGGACACCAGTTTGAGCCCAAGGTCACTGGCTTGAGTAAGGTCACTGGCTCAGCTGGAGCTCCCTGGTCAAGGCAGGTATGAGGAACAATCAGTGACCAACTAAAGTACTGCAACTAAGACTTGATGCTTCTCATCTCTCTCCCTTCCTGTCTCTCTCTCTCTTTCTCTCTCTGTCTTTCAAAAAAATACATATGTGAACGGCATCTAATATGAAAACAGAGGTCAAAAGAAACAGTTGAGAGCAACTTGAAGAACACTGCTATGCAGAAAGAATAAACGTTTAAAAAATCATTTATTCACAGAGAAATATGCTATTGCATCCATGAAATAAGAATAAGATGCTATATAAGTGAACATTCAGAGAATGAGATAAAGTCTTAGAAATGAAAAATATAACAGAAATGAAAATGAAACAGGAAGGATGGAATTTAAAGATATCTTCCCAAAATGACAGCAAACAAAACAACAAGAACGGAAAACAGAGAAGACAATGAAACCAGAGGATCAGTTCAGGAGGACCAATATCCAAATCACAGGAGACCTACAAAGAGAAAAACAGAGAAAACCCCTTACAAAGTAATTGAAGTGCCTTTTCTAGGACTGATGGGCATGAGTTTCCAAACTGAGCAGGTCAAAGAGTGTATAAAAATGTACCCTCCTCAAAACACACCATCCTAGAATTTTAGAGCCCTGGAGACAAAGAGGAAACCCTACAAACTTCTAGAGAGAAAAACAAGTCCCCATTAAAGGATCATAACTCAAAACAGCATGGGTTGTTCAACAACACTTTTGTAGAACATAATGGAGTATTGCATTTAAATTTCTAAGAAACCATCATTTCCATCCCAAAATTCCATACCCAGCCAAATATGAATTATATGTAGAAATGAAAGCATATCAAGACATGAAAATTCTCCAAAAACTGCCACTGCCATTCACCATTTCTCACAGTGGTGATGTGTTTCCTCAAAAGAAGAAAAGGAAAGCAGGTTAACATATGAGAGAGATTAGGACCCGCACCAGGAGCAGAGGGCACCATGTCTGCTCGGAAAAGTCTAGGGCTCTGGGAGAGATTTCTTCAAGAAGATGAAATGTGTAGAATGCCTCAAATTTGAACGTATTGCAATGAAGTCTACAGCACTGGGGAAGACTTGGGGGCTGACTCACTGATAGGTAAACAGAAAACACTGAAAGTACAGGGGTGGGAGGGTCCTCAGGTTACAACACAGCTCCATTCCTACAACAGTGATGTAGCCCAAATTTTGGTGTAAGTCGAAACACACCCTAGCCTAAGTCACTTACCTATCCTAACACAGTCGTAAAAGCATAATCTGGAACATAAAAACACAACTAAACCACAGAAAAAGGAAAAAGACATAAATGTACTCTACTGTACACTGTACTGTAGTAACAGAAAACATGACAAAAGCCCTGGCCGGATAGCTCGGCTGGCTGGAGCATGGTTCTTATGCACAGAGGTTGCCGGTTCGATCCCTGGTCAGGGCACATACAGGAACAGATTGATATTTCTGTCTCTCTCTCTTTCTACTATCCTCTCTCTCTAAAATCAATAAATAAACAACTTAAAAAAACATGACAATAAATGAGTGTAAAGAAACCTTACCTTTATTCCTGTGGCTGGCTGGCTTGCACACAGGAAGGGACGTTGCAAGATGGGAGAGAGTGACCTGTTGGGAGGAGGAAGCTGGAGAGGCAGGAGAACCTGCAGAAGGTGCTGGAGATACTGGGTCAGGTGAATCAGGGTTGCCTAAGGAGCATGCAGGAGACGTTGGAGATGATTCTGCCAGTACTACAGGTGTTTCATCTTGAAAAGCAGCTGATGTAGAGGGTACAGGATCTGTTGTGGGCCTCTCTTATCTTCTTTAAGAATTGTTCCATGCTAGTCTGGAAGGTTGACGACTTCTTCTCTTCTAATACCTCCCTGTAGCATTGCAAGGCATCCGTAAGAGCTCTGTAGACCTTACCAAATCTGTCATGCTGGAGTCTCCATCCTGAGATTTTGCCAACACATCCCCTGCCGTAGAAAAACCTTCTGCCAAACCCTTGGTAGTAAATCTCTTGGGTTCTGGGGTTTCTATCTCTTCCTCTTCAATCAGCGGCTTCTCTAGCTGAATGAGGTCCTCAGCAGACAGCTCCTCTCCATGTGATGCCAGTAGCTCTGGCTTTCACTTAGGAGCCATGATAAGGGCCAATGAGTCGCCAAACAAAGCAACACAAATGGAACGCTTGTGCTTTTAACAGTCCAAGATGGCGGAGGTAAGCGTGCTGGGAGACTGCGACTCCCTCACTCCTGCACCACGTTACTGCATGTTCTGCTCTCGCGCAACCAAACTAGTTCGCCCACGTGGTCTTTAAGTGTGATGCTAACGGCATAAGTCGAAACACTTACGTCTCCGTTTTTTTTTAGGTTTTTATGGGAGTGAGCATCGTACACTTGAAATGTCGTATGTTGAGACTGTCGTAACCCGAGGACCCACTGTGATAATAATATACTATGTGTTTTGCCTATAAATAGCATTTAGTCCTAATGATGAAGACATTAAATTCCCATCTAGGTTGGGGCACATTTAGGAGTCTGTCTCTCTGTCTCCTTGCCTCTCACTATATTAAAAAAAAAAAAAAAAAAAAAAAGAATTCCCATCTAACCAAGAGGATGATGTAATCTTATTGGGAGAATAGGGAGAGGAGAAGGGGTTGCTGGGAAAGGTTATGATGGGGAGGGCCGATGAAAGCGTTTAATCTGCATCTCATCTTACAGGGCAAAACTGAATTGGTGGCATATAAAACAGAAAACAAACAAACAAAAAAAATAGTGACGCCCGTCTCTTTTCTGCAGGGGGATGGTGCTAAAATTCAAAGCAATCATCTAAGAATTGGGAGTGGCTGGGCCTGGGGAATGGGAAGCCTTGGCCGGGAGGCTAGGAGGCGGCTGCTTTTCTTAATGAGGCTGGCAGAACTCCGTGAGCCCTTCCGGGACAGACAGGTAGCCTCTGTGTTATAATTCTGTTCTTATCTGTCAGCCTGACTTCCTAGGAGGGGACTGGGCCGGGCTTCCCTCCTCTCCTTGTCCTGGCGCCTGGCCCGGTACCTATCAGACAGCGGGCCCTCAATTACCTGTGTGTGGAATGAATCATTGTAGGTTCAAGCTGGGAGGGGACTTCCATTCCCACACTGTCATTTTAGGGTTTGGAAAACTGAGGCCACAGAGGAGAAGGGACATGTGTCCCCGTGCCGGGGTGGCAAGTGGCAGCTCCAGGGCTACGCTTTCAACCTGTGGGTTCTCTGCCTATTGCTCCCGCAACAGCAGGCGCTGCCTTCTCATCTGCATAGAAGTGAGAGTTGTGGGAACGGAACAGCTCTCTCAGGGAGAGGGTTAAAAACCGAGGAGAGGGAACAAGAAGAGCCAAGACGGCCCAGGCAGGTTGGCTCAGCGGTAGAGCGTCAGGCCGGCACGTGCAAGTCCCAGGTTCGATTCCCAGCCAGGGCACACAGGAGAAGTGCCCATCTGCTTCTCCACCCTTCCCCCTCTCCTTCCTCTTGATCTGTCTCTTCCCCTCCTGCAGCCAAGACTCCATCGGAGCAAAGCTGACCCGGGTGCTGAGGATGGCTCCATTGCCTCTGCCTCAGGTGCTAGAATGGCTCTAGCAACGCCCCAGATGGGCAGAGCATCGCCCCCTGGTGGGCATGCCAGGTAGATCCCAGTCGGGCCCTGCTTCTAACTTCAGAAAAATACAAATAATAATAATAATTTGAAAAAATAAAAAAAGAAGAGGCAAGACAAGCCATTCAGAAGAAGAGAGCCAGAGTGTGTGAAACGGCCCAAGCAGAGAGAGCAGGGTCTCCCAGAAGAGCAGGTAGCCACAGGGACCTGCCGGGGCGCTCCTCCCTCTGAGGCTCCACTGGAGCTCAGATCACAGCCATGGCTGCCATCCAGGGATCAGAAAGTGGCTGCCACCGCCACACCTGCCTCTCCACAGCCCGGACGACAGAATGACCCCTGGAATGCGGCAGCAGGAAGACAGCACATTTCCGCCACCTGACTGTGAGCACAGCAGCCGGGAAGGGCGCTCCCCGCTGCCCTTCAAATTCCAGCCCGGTGCATCGACATTCAGTGGAAACTCATTTGCACCTGGGTCCCTATTGCATCGAGTTTTGAGAAAACATAGCTTTCAGTTCTCAGGTGTCTGCAGAGAAGAAAAGGGGGCCCAGAGGTCAGGTGACCCCACAGACTCCTCTGCTGTTTTCATATCATCACTCTCAGCTCTCCCCCTGTCCCTCAGCCCCGAGGACCCCGAAGGAACACCGCGGGAACCAGGAACTCATGCAAACAGGTGGCTGGAGGGGCCCCACCAAGGTGTGTGCCTCACCGGCCCCTGGATCCCAGTGTGGATGTAGCAAGGACACCCTGCTCCACATGCCTGAGGAAACTCTAGTGTTGTGAGTGGGCCACCTTGTCCTCCCTCTCCCATCCACCAGGGGAAGCACCCAGCATCCACGAGGGAGCTTGTGTCTTGAGCAGAATGTGGGGCAGGATGCCAGAGCCCACCCGATGTAGAGAGGCTGGGTGAGCAGTGAGTTCAAGAGAAAGAACACAGCCACAGTTCAAATGCTCTTGAGATGTTCACCTGAAACCTATGTACTCCTGTGGATCAATGTCAACACATCAATTTTTTTTTTATTAAGTGAGAGGCAGGAAGCAGACAGACAGGCTTCCGCATGCACCCCAACCAGGATCCAGCCAGCAAGCCCCCTACTGACGATGCTCTGCCCATCTGGGGCTGTTGCTTTGTTGCTTAACAGCAGAGCTGTTTTAATGCCTAAGGCAAAGCCATGGAGCCATCCTCAGGGCCCAAGCCCAATTTGCTTGAAGCATTCAAGCCATGGCTGCAGGAAGGAAAGAGAGAGAGAGAAAGAGAGAGAGAGAAGCAAGAGGGGGAGGGGAGAAGCAGATGGGTACTTCTCCTATGTGCCCTGACTAGGAATCAAACCCAGGACTTCCACACACTGGGCCAACGATCTACCACTGAGCCAATCAGCCAGGGCCTAAATTTAATTTCTAAATAAAACAAAAGAGAAAGAAAGAAAATGATGTTCTCCTCAAAGGGAGTCCTATGTGATCCCTCTGTTCATGGACCCCAGCTTTGTGCCCAGGAAATGCCCAACATAGGTAGCCCCATGGCCATCACCACATGGACACTGAGCAGCAGGAGGCTGGCCACATGGGTCCCCAGCTTGGTGAGTTGGAAGAGCCAGAATACCTTTTCAGACATAATATCCAATTGGGACTATGTGGAGTCTGGTGGTGACTCAGGCAGGGCGGGGCTAGGGTCTACCTGGGTCAAAGAGCTCCTGGTAATGGAGACCTTTGCCCCTGGAGTCCTTCCTCAATGTAGAACCTGGTCTCCCATTCCATCTTGCACGTGCCCTCCTCGGCCTGCCAGGCTCCTGCTATGGCACCAAGATGGACCTCGGGGGCATGAGATGGGCAGCACCACACTCCCCATCCTCCTGTCACAGGAGCCTGTGCCCATTCCTGGTCCCCTAGGTATCCCTTGTCCTGCCCAACTCGGAGTCAGACAGACATGTGTAAATCCAGGCTCCAGCACTTTCTAGCTGTGAGACCATCGGCAAGGTGATGTCACCCTCTGGGCCTGGGTTGTTTCATGTGTAAAATGAAGCTCAAAGTAACCTTCTCCCAGGGATGTTGTGAGGATTAAATAAATAACATGTGTGAGGCTCTTAGCAATGCTTGGCGCCTGTGTGTCAGTTGCCTACGTTTGGGTAAAAGCCACTCCAAGACAGAGTGACTTCAAACAGCAGCTACTTAGTATGTCTCAAAATTCTGGGGGCTCAGCTGGGCTTTCTCTGCTCCTTGAGGGGGTGACTGGGGTCAGTAATGTGGCTGCATTCAACCGACAGTTCGCCTGGGGTAGTGGGAATGGACGGGCACTGGTTGGACTGCTTTCTCTAGCAGGGCGGGATTTCTGCAGGGTAGCCCAGGGCTCGGAGAAGGTCCACTCAGTTAATGCCTAGACTGGAACAGGTACCCCAGAGGTCGGGAACCTTTCTGGCTGAGAGAGCCATGAACGCCACATATTTTAAAATGTAATTCTGTGAGAGCCATACAATATGTTTAACACTAAATACAAGTAAATGTGTGCATTTTATGTAAACCAACACTTTTAAAGTACAATAAGTCTCTGAATTCTTTTTAATAACGTTGTTATGCTGTTGCTAACCAATGATGAATAAAGTACTTCTTACCATTAATGCGACTTCTGGTGCTTCATGGTTTTGCTGATGTCTTTGTAGTCTGGTTGATACATGGTGAGGTTAAGCTTCATGCAGGTGTTGAGACTTCCATCCATTAAACGTGATCATAGGTTGGTCTTAACGTTCTTTAGATGTGAGAAAGACTGCTCACATGCATACGTAGAGCCAAATATTGTCAGTACAGCAATACTCACACGCTGCAGTGTGTGGTATGTGACGGGAAGTGCGTTCCAAGTTTTGACAATCAGCTGGTCCGCGGGTTGAAGGTTTTTCATTTCTCCCCACTTGTGTTTGCTCTCCAACTCTGCTTGCTGTCGTGCAAGTCTTTCCAAATCTTCATTCAGTGGCTTGAACGTAGTCACCCACATGTCTGAGGCCTTCAGGTCAGCAGCTTGTAGCTCAAAATCTCTGACGGAGACACCGGGGATGTAACTCAGGTCGGCGCTGTCTACTGCACACACGCATGGATGGGTGATGAACTTAAAAAGACAAGTGCGCTCATGAAATTCTCCAAAGCGCGCTATGAATGACTGCAGATTAGATGTGAAGCCCACTAGCTGCTGGAGATCAAGATGTTGAGCAGGGTCACTTGCTGTGCATGCATCTTTAAACTCTCCCAGTTTTTCAAAGTGTAGTAAACGACCTGTTTCAATGTTGGCAATGAAGAGTTCCAGCTTGTTTTCAAATGCAAACACTGCTTGTTGAAGGGATAAGACTGTATTTCCAACGCCTTGCATTTTCACATTGAGCTGGTTCAGATGTTCAGTCATGTTCATGAGATAATAGAACTTCAGGAGCCACTCAGTCTTAGCTAACTCAGGATGCTTGATGTTTTTCATTTCAAGAAAAGTCCAGATTTTGCTCAGACAAGCCGCGAAATGGCTGAGCAAGTACCCTCTTGACAACCAACGCACATTGCTATGCAGAAGCAGACCAGGATAATTATTCCCAACTTCATCCAACAGTGTTTTAAACTGGCGACCATTTAAAGCTCGGGCAATAATAAAGTTGACCACCTGAATGACCAGCGATATCACCTCACCAAGCTGCTCGCCACACATCTGAGCACAAAGCGCCTCCTGATGTAGGATGCAGTGAAAACTTAGGATGGGTCTCTTTTCATGTTCACGAAGAAGCGCTACGAATCCTCTGTTTTTCCCCACCATGCACAGAGCACCATCAGTACACACCGAAATAAGTTTATCCATTGGTAGATTTTTTTCTTTAGCAAATTCAGTGAAAGACTTGAATAAATCCTCCCCTCTTGTTGTCTCTTTCATAGGCAAAACAGCAAGACTTTCCTCACATAGTGTGTCACCGACAGCATACCTTGCAATCACGCTGAACTGGGAGAAATGGCTTACGTCTGTTGACTCATCCAAAGCGAGAGAAAAGAATGGTGCTGCATTTATGTCCTTCACTTGTGTTGCCTCAATTTGATTTGCCATCATGATGCTATGATCATGAACAGTTCTTGCCGACAGAGGCATGTCTTTTATTCGTTTGATTATCTTGTCATTATCTGAAAAGTCATCAAAAAGTTCACTGGCAACATCAAGTATGAATGTTTTGGCATACTCCCCATCTGTGAATGGCTTTCCGTTTCTCACAATTGCTAAAGCACTAGCAAAGCTAGCCGAATTCCAGTCACCTTGTTGGGTCCAAACACGGAGTTGCTGCTGACTAGCTTGCACTCTGCACAGTAGCTCTTGACATGCTTTCTTCCTGCTGTCCCCCGCTGGGTATTTCAATGCAACTGTAGTATGGCATGTGTCGAAGTGACGCTTTATATTTGACTGTTTCATCGATGCAATTTTATCATTGCATATTAGACACACTGCAGAACCTGCTCTCTCCACAAAGGCGAATTTCTCTGTCCATTCCTGATGAAAAGTACGATACTCCTCATCTTTTTTTCTTTTAGCCATCTTCTTATTAGCTAGCTGACTACTTGATTAAAAGGAGGGAAGTTTACTTTCTAACCTCACAACAACCTGTGTACCTTACGCATTATCCAATAAAAATTTAGTGTTGTCCCAGAGGACAGCTGTGATTGGCTCCAGCCACCCACAACCATGAACATGAGCGGTAGGAAATGAATGGATTGTAATACATGAGAATGTTTTATATTTTTAACGTTATTTTTTTATTAAAGATTTGTCTGCGAGCCAGATGCCGCTATCGAAAGAGCCACATCTGGCTCGCGAGCCATAGGTTCTCGACCCCTGGGGTACAGCATCACTTCTGTGCATTCTGTGGTCAAAGCAGGTCCCATGCCAGCTCAGATCAAAGGCCGGGGAAACGGCCTCTGTCTCCAGGTAGGAGGGGCGACATGACCCGGGGATGAGAGAAATTGTTGGGGGCTGTCTCCGGAAACAGTATGCCCAGCACACAATGTTAGATCAACGGCAGGTGAAGAATGGTAGCAGTTGGGTTCCACCACTCGGATTAGCACCGTCTTGGAGTCTGGCTCAGAGCAGTGTTCCCCGACAGCGGGGGGCTGCATCACCGGTGTCCTGGATGTGATTTGGTGGACCTCGGGCATGGCAAGAAGTAACTTTGTATTTTGAATTCTTTTCCAATCCTTCAATATCATCACACAGAGAGATCTCAGGTCAGTGCGCGCCTGCCTCTGATCTGACACTAGCCCTCTCTGGCTCAGCATCCTGCAGTGTCTGGCAGGCAACAGTGCAGCCGGTGCTCAAATAACGTCCTTTCATCCAAGGTCCTTTCGTTATAATGTTGATGAGGGAAAAAGACTGACTCCTGGCCAGGACCACTGTCTGTGAGGACTTTGCACGCTCTCCCCATGTCTGAGTGCCTTTTCTCCAGGGACTCGCTTTCCTCTCCCACCCCAAAGACGTGCACATGCGGTGAATTGGCACGTCTGCATTGTCCCAGTCTGAGCGAGAGTGGGGGGGTGAGTCACCCTGCAATGGAAGAGCATCCTGTCTGGGGTGGGTTCTCACCTTGCGCCCTGAACAGGCTCCGGCTAACTGATTCTAAACCCGCATAAGTGGGTTGGGAAATAATGATCTTATTTGTTTTTATTAATCCTTTTTTTAAAGATTTTTTAAATTGATTTTACAGAGGGAGGAAAGATGGAAGGGGGAGGAACAAGAAATATCAACTCATAGCTGCTTCACTTTAGTTATTCAATCAACTCATAGCTGCTTCGCTTTAGTTATTCATTGATTGTCGTATGTGCCCTGACCAGGCAAGCTCAGGGTTTCAAACCAGCGACCTCAGTGTTCCAGGTTGACGCTTCATCCACTGCACCACCACAGGTCAGGCTTATTAATCTTTCTTGAATGTATGTATAGTTCACATCTACTTCTTTTTTATATTTTTAAGATTTTTATTTATTAACTTTTTAGAGAGGAGAGAAAGAAGGAGGGAGGAGCAGGAAGCATCAACTCCCATATGTGCCTTGACTAGGGAAGCCCGGGGTTCAAACCAGCGACCTCAGCATTCTAGGTTGATGCTTTTATCCACTGCGCCACCACAGGTCAGGCAGCTCACATCTATTTCAATGTTTAAAACTGTTTTGGATCTTTACTTAGAAGTTTAGCGATGTTTTTATGACCAGAAGTATGCCCTGGGAACTTAATTCTTGTTTGTATCAACTAGACTACAGTATAATTGGTTTCTTTCTACTGTACATCATTTCACCTAAAGTCGCAGTATCGAAGAAACTATTAATGATGTTAAGCGAGGACTTACTGTGTCTTGCTAGAATATAGTATGTAGCTTTGTTTCTCCTGCATTTTTTTTTTTTTTTGACAGAGACAGCGAGAGAGTCAGAGAGAGGGACAGATTGAAACAGACACACAGGAAGGGAGAGAAATGAGAAGCATAAGTTCTTCATTACAGCTTCTTAGTTGTTCATTGATTGCTTGTTTATTGATTGCTTTCTCATATGTTCCTTGACCCGGAGGTTACAGCATAACGAGTGACTTTTGCTCAAGCCAGTGACCTTGGGCTTCAAGCTAGTGACCTTTGCACTCAAGCCAGTGACCATGGGGTCATGTCTATAATCTGACACTCAAGCCAGCCACCCCATGCTCAAGCTAGTGAGCTTGCACTCAAGCCGGTGACCTCAGGGTTTCAAACCTGGGTCCTTCGTGTCCCAGTCTGACGCTCTATCCACTACGCCACCGCCTGGTCAGGCTCCCCTGTGTTTAATTTTAAAATTGCCAAGTGACACTGGCTTTCTATTCCTGAAGGGAATAGGGCATTGGCTAAGGTAAAGACAGCCAGCCCAGAAGAGGGGTCAGACCCAGGGGCTCTCAGCTCCAGGCTGCAAGCTGTCTCCTGATAAGCCAGCCCACTTTCAGTGAGCTTGCTGTCCCCAGAGGAGAAGCCAGTGCCCCAGCCGCCCCACCACTCTTACTCTGTACTCCTTACTGCCTTCACCCATCAAACTTTCCTCGTCCCCACTGAACTCCACTCCCCACAAGGGTTCCTTGGCATCTTCGCTGACCTCTCCCTGCAACATCTCTGTGCTTTACTCTCGCCCAAACCTCCCCTGTTCTCTACAGCCAGGCAGGGTGGTGCAGTGGGAAGCACTGGGGGCTGGGGTCAGACCCCCTGGATGAGGTCTGGGGTCTGTGGCCCACCAGACACAGCCCGCCTTGTTTGTGTCCCAGGGCAAGGGTGCAAAGGAAACTCTGAAATTCCAGATCTTGGTAGTTCAAAGTTACATATAAAGCTAACAAACTTACCTAACACATGTTCCAGCTTCCTAGGTTGACAAATATATCTTCCTTATAATCAAAACGTGTGTTTGGGTTGACCAGGCAGTGGTGCAGTGACTAGAGCATCAGGTTGGGATGCTGAGGACTCAGATTTGAAACATTAAAGTCTCTGGCTTGAGTGTGGGCTCATAGACATGACCTCATGGCCGCTGGCTTAAGCCCAAAATCACTGGCTTGAGCAAGGGGTCACTGGCTCAGCTGGAACGCTCTGGTCAAGGCATATATGAGAAAGCAATCAATGAACAACTAAGGTGCTGCAACTATGTGTTGATACTTCTCATCTCTCTCCCTTCCTATCTGTCTGTCCCTCTCTCTCTCCTTTACTTAAAAAAAGGATATGTTTGTACATGTGGGAGTATGTATGAGTATATGGCCAGATCTATGGTATTTCTATGATGAAAGAGAAAGATTTTAAAGCCACTGAATTTGATTAATACTGTACTTGTATGGGGGTTCTGTTGATGGTCTGTCAATGTTTGGATAAATAATTAATAAAATATCCATAATTTATGAATTGTTATATGTTTATTCTATAACATCTCTTTTTCTTGCTTTTGTTTCATTAAAATTACCAATTACATTTTTATAATCAAGATTCCCAGGTAATTGTTTTATTGACAGTGATGAAATGAAAGAATAAATATAGAACATAATTGTGTTCAAAATATACATTAGTCTATTTTTATTAGAAATGCATTTCTAGGTAAACAGTCAAAAGATTAAAATTATTTCAATTTTTAAAAAGGCTCACCATTATTAAAATTTTAAAGTTAATACAAATTATAATTGATGACTGCCAATTAATCATTTGCCTATACATGAATAACACACTGTAATTTTATATTAAGTCTTGAAATCAGGTAGCATAAGTGTTTCTACTTTCTACATGTTTTTTGTTTTGTTTTGTTTTATTTTTTTAAGTGCAAGAAGGGGAGATAGTGAGACAGACTCCCACATTGCTTGATATGATCCTAACCGGGATCTACCCAGCAACCCCTGTCTGGGGCTGATATTTTAATGAATCAAACTATTCTCAGTGCCTGGGCTGATGCTCCAACTAGTTGAAGAGAGAGAAGGAGGTATGTGTTGGGGGGGAGAAGAGAAGCAGATAGTCACTTCTGTGTGCTCTGACCAGGAATTGAACCCAGACATCAGCATGCTGGGCTGATGTTCTATCCACTAAAACAACTTTGTCGTGACAAAGCAGCCAACAATTGGTGGTACTGAGCGTGAGAAGGGCAGTCAGTCACTCCAGGCTTTGTGTGTTTTTTCCATTTGTTCAGACCAAGCTGAGATCTCACCTGGCTCCTTACTGGCAAGCTGTGCGTGGTTTTCCCATTCTGGGCCTCAGTTTCTTCATTTGTCAGGTGACGAGAATGAAACAGAGTTTTCTCCAGATCTCTTGCACACTGTCCAGGCCTGAGGCACAGGTAGGTGAAGAGGGTCACCCAACTCCTATCCCAGTCAAAATGACAGCTCACTCTCCAGCCTCTTAATTCTTGACTTTTCTTTAACAAGAGACAGATGGATACCTTCTTCAGGGGGAGGAGAGGAGCCCAGTCATTGGGACCCACAGGAGGAGAGTTCCCTTGATGGCCAGGACCCCTACATCTTTTTAAATTTGCTTTGTCTATTCTAGGTCCTAGTTTGTCTATGTCAGAAAAAAGTATCTAGGTTGCTTTTATCTTTGAAAGATACTTTCAGCAAATATAGAATTCTAGGTTGATGGGGTTTTTTCCTCTTAGTATTCTTTCCCTCTCTACTGTCCAATGGCTTGCATAGCTTCTCATCAGAAATATGTTGTCTTTCATTTTTTGTTGTTGTTCCTCTGTATGAGATGTGTCTTTTTCCTCTGGCTGCCTATACAATTTTCCCTTTATCACCAGCTTTCTTCATGTTTCTTATGCCTGGGTTCATTGAGCCTTTTGACTCTGTTGTTTTATGTTTTTATCAATATGGACATTTTTTTTACTATTATTTCTTTTCTTTTTAAAGCATGTACATGGCGCATGGGAGAGAGAGACAAGAAGAGAGAGAAATGAGAAGTATCAATTCAAAGTTGCAATATTTCAGTTGTTCATTGATTGCTTCTAATATGTGCCTTGATCCAGGGGCTCCAGCCCAGCCAGTGACCCCTTGCTCAAGTCAGTGACCTTGGGTTCAAGCCAGCAACCTTGGGCTGAAGCCAGCAACCTTTCAGCTCAAGCTGGTGACCCCACACTTAATCTGGGTGAGCCCACACTCCAGCCAACAACCTGGGGTCTCGAACCTGGGTCTTCTGCATCCCAGTCTGATGCTCTATCCACTGTGCCACCGCCTGGTCAGGCTGACCATCATTTCTTCAACTTACTTTTAACCCCCCTACCCTAACCTGAGTCTCCAATTATTTGTGTTAGTTAGATCACTTGATATGATCTCAAGTGTCACCCATGTTCTGTTTTTTCCCCATTTTATTTTCTCTCTGAGCTTCATTTTAGATGGTTTTTATTGCTCTACAGTATCTTTAACTACCTTGATAATTTCTTCTACATTATCTTATCTGCTCGCGATCATATCCCATGTGGTTTTTTAAATTTTTTTATTTAAGGTATTGCAGTTTTCACTTCTGGAAATCACACTTGGCTTTTTTCTTACAAGTTCTATTTCTCTCCTTATAATGTCCATGTGTTTCTCTACCTTTTATCACAGTGAGGAACTTTCCTTCTATTTTATTCCTAGTTTTGTAAAAATTTTTTGTAGAAATAGATGTTGAAACGGTTATATGCTTTTTCTTTTTTAGGTTCTTTAATGGCAAATTAAATTGATTGGTTTTTAAACATTAAACCAACTTTGCATTTCTGAGATAAAACCCACTTGGCCATGATACATTATACTTATTGTTGGGTTTGATTTGCTAAAATTCTGTTTCTAATTTTTGCGTCTATGTTCATGAGAGGTATTGGTCTGTCCTTTGATTGGATGCCGGACATTGTAAATTTTTTATTGTTTGTTGTTGGAGTTTGTTGCATTCCTTTAAGTAGCGTTGGACTGTGTTCTGGCACATAGTTAAAATACTTGGAATAAGATGTAACTGTTGGGGCTTGCTTTAAAGATTTTTCCGAACAGATACAGAATAGCAGCTAGTCTAAGGTTAATTTTGACCTCTACTAAGGCAATTGCCTTCTGGGGACTGTACCCAATACCCCATGTATTATGAGGTCTTTCCACTGTGCCCATTGGGAACACAAACTAATCCTGGCCCTGTGTCAGCTCCAGGCACTGCTCTGCCTGCAATGCCTCTTTCCCTAGCCTTCCCTTTCATGTGTGTGCAAATCAGTACGCAGCCAAAGACTCAGGGAGACACTTTTGCAGATCTCTGGATATATGTTCAGCTCCGCCTCCCTGGGACTCTGCCCTGCAAATTCTAGCACCTTGGCCTCTTGAACTCCAAATCTGTCTTCTCAATCAGCGAGACATCCAAGCTCTGTTTGGATTCCTCCCTCCCTGCACTGAGGCCTGGAAACCGCCTCCGGCAGTGAGCTGGGGTAATTATAGGGCTCACCTCATTTGTTGCCCTTTTCTAAAGGATCACAGTCATGAGCTGTCTTTGTCCAAAGTCTGAAAATCATTGTTGCATATATTTTTGTCTGCAGTCCTAGTTTCTTTAAGGCAGCAGAGTAAATCTAGTCACTGTTACTTCATTATGGAGAGAAACCAGTCTTGTTCTGTTCATAAATTTATAGTGTGTGTATAGCTGTGACATTCAGGGCCTTCTGAAATGCAGGTCCCAGGTCGAGAGGCCCCTTTGCCTCCATGAGAGCAATTCCCCTGGGCCAGTTGCTAATCCTTTCTGTTTTCATGACTGTGAATCGCAGGGAACAAGAACGGTATTGACCGTAAGGACCGTTGTGAGCATTTACCATGTTAGCACTTAAACGGCGCCTGGCACACAGTGAGTGAGTGTTCAATGAATGTTCAAAAAAGGGGGACAATCACGACTAGCAGCTAGGGCTCCCTTACCCTCTCGTTGCTCAGAGAACGAGTCCTTCCTTGTTTTCTGAAGTCGTCATATCCCCGGGCTAATGAGGTAAAAAAGATCCTTTCTGGTTTTATTTTCTCTACATTCCTTTCATCCCCCTGAGTTTTCAGCTTCTCTCTTTCCACAGACTGTTTCCCTCAGACTAAAGACATATTTCTGTCTACTGCCTTCTAAACACAAACAGACACAAACGCTCCCTCCCGCTTTCCTGCTCCCCCTTGAGCTCCTCTTCGCTGGCTGTCTGTCTCCTGCCAAATTTCCTGAAAGAGGGCTCTGTCCTCCCCACCTTCCTGCCCTCACCTCCTGCGCGCCGCCATCGCTCACACCCTGCCTGCTCACACACTGCTCCCTCACACAGTCCGGGGCCACCCTATCCTGCGCTGGCCCCTTCTCAATCCTCTCTCTGCTCAACCTCCCCGGAGAAGGTGACATCACATGAAACCTCTCCTTGTGGCCTCAATGATTTTATCCAAAACGGGCTTTAGACTGGACACCCAGAGTCCCCGACAGAACGGGATGCTCGTGGGGCCAAAGACACACGTCCTCCCGGAAAACGTAGCTTGTCTTCTAGAGTGTGCTCTGGGTACCCAACATTTGGGAATCCTTTGCCCAAGCAGCCCCAGGCCCACTTCCAGAGCTTGCAAGGACTCTTCTTTTGCTTTGCCCTCGAGGGTAAAGCATGACTGGTGTGTGGACCCTGGGCCTGAGGGGTGATTGGGACCGCTGCTTGCAGGTGCAGAGTTTGGGCAGAGCTCAGGTGTGAGGTTGGAACGCGCATGCACGTTAATGAGACTCCCCCCCCACCCACACACACACGTACACACTCTGCAGGACAAGCTGAAAGTGTGAAAAGCATGAGGGCAGTTGGTGAGTTCTCCTGGGCCTGCACATTTTAAGGATGAGCTTGATTCTGCCCTCTGGGCTCCCCTGCCAGCCTTCCAACCACTTGCCCCTGTCTCCCTCTCTGCCTTTGCTCCCTCTCCAGCCCCCTGAGAAAGCTTCCCAGGAGCCAGGCTCTGGCTTCCATGCTCTCCCTCCTCTATGGCTCTCTCTGATGGCACTCACTATGAGGGAGGGCCGCCCAGCCACCTTGGTTTCCCGAGCACAGAGCTGGCACCCGCTGGGGGCTCCATCAATGTTTGTTGACTGACAAAGGGAATGAGTAAGCCAAGTCACTCATTGTTCCCAGGGTCTAAATCTACCCTGCTAGGCTCCCTCTACCATGTGATGAAAAGACTAAGAGCAGAATGTCTCCGGTCAGACTGCAGGGCTGCAAACGCCAGCTCACCACTAACCAGCTGGGTGTGCTCTAGGGCAAGTCATTCAACTGCTCTGTGCCTCAGTTTATTTTTCTTCAAAATGAGGATAATAATAGTACCGACTCAGTCAGGATGTCGTGAGGAGTAAAAGACCTAATCCACGGGCCCCACTTCTCTTGCTCTCTGCCTTTGCTTGTGTTGTCTGTTCTACTTGGCATCACCTCTGCTTAGTGAAGCCTACCTGATCTTCAAGGCCCAGCTGAAACATGCCACCACCTTGCAGCCTTCCCGGATTCCCTCAGTCTGGTGCCTCCTCCCCAGTTAAACCACCACGATGTGCTTCCTGAAGGCCACAGCCCTACCCGGCCACAGGATATTGTTATGCCAGCCCATGCCTCACTCTCTCTATAGGATTGGAGCTTCCTGAGGGCAGGGGCTCAATAGTTGGTTCTTAATAGATACTTATTGAATGAATGAATGAATGGATGGATGAATGGATGAATGGATGGATGGATGGATGGATGGATGGATGGATGGATGGATGGATGGTTGCAGGATATTCCAAATAGTCTGGCAATATTCTGATAGATTCACAAGGACTGTTTTTAGGGAGTCTTGAACTGAGGCCTCTAAGAGCAAACACACTTCCTTTAACACTTTGGATTGAAAGGCTTACGGAAGAGTCACCTCCAACTTGCTGAGAGTTCATTATCAGCAGGGTGCTGAGCTGGGAGGCACAGGGCCAAAGGCCTTGCCCTCCTTCTGTGCTATCATACGGTGGAGATGCAATGACACCGTGTTTGCAAAGGCCTAGCAGAGTGCCTGACACGACGCTGACGCTGGCAGAATCAGCATCGGTGGGTTTTGTTCTTGTTCGGAAGAACCGATCTTGCAGGGAAGAGGGTTGCCCAGCTGACTCACTGCAGTTAGCAAATAGTCGTTTCTGCCTGAGGACTACAGTTCCACGTTCAGCCCCAGCCCGCATACTAGTTTCCTACTGCTGCTGTAACAAGTTACCACAATGCCAGCAGCTTTAAACAATGCAAATGTATTCTCTTACAGGTCTGCAGGTCAGAGGTCCACCACGTATCTCACGGGGCCAGCAGGGCTGGGGGCCTTTCTGTATCCCGTGCCCCCCTCCCTCCGTCTTTAACATTAGCAATGGCAGGTGAAGCCCTTATGCTGCTGTCTCTCGGACCTTGTTCTGCTGCCGTATTGTGTATCTCCTCTCTGTTTGTTCAAGCAGGAAGGTTTCTCCACTTGGAAGAATTTGCTTGATTAGCCGGGCCCACCCGGATAACACAAAGTAAACTTCTCATCTCAAGGTCCATACCCTTCACCACATCGCCACGTAAGGTAACAGAGTCATAAATTCCCGGGGCACCACTGGGGTGGAGTTGTTATTCCGCCTAACCTTACAAGTTGTCCTAATCATGTCTTCTCTGCAGGGACTGTCCAATGTCCTCTTCAGAGTGTCTTCCCATCATCATCATCATCATCATCATCATGGCAAATCATTAGATGGAGTTTATACCACATGCCAGGCACTGTTTAAGGAAGTGACATTTCTTAACTTACTCAGTCTTCATAAAAACCTTATGAGGCTCCCCACTCCTTAGGCGTGGGCCACGCACAGTGACTTCCTTTCAAAGAGCGCTGTCAGAAAGGAGGTGGCAAGTTCACAATGGACAGACCTGACAAACGCCTCCAGGTGATCAAGGTCAACATCAACCATCATAATTCACGTTGATAGTATGGACTGTTGATAGGATGTGCCGTGAAAGGCACGTTAGCGCTGTGATCTTCCTCTCAAAATATCCATCACCCCAGTCCAAGCCTGAGAAAAACATCAGGTAAATTCCACTGGAGGGGCTACCATGTACCTGACCAACACTCTTTTAAACCATCAAGGTCAAGAGGAGACGAAGGGCACGTGACAGCTGAATGCGATGCACTATGCTGGGTGGGGTCCTGGCAGAAGACCTACATTAAGTACAAACTAAGGAAATCTGAATAAAGAGTGCCTCTTTAGTTGGTGATAATGTATCAATATTGGCTCATGGATCTTAACAAACGTTACTAATAGAGAAAACTGGTGGTGACATATTTGGGAACTCTGTACTATCTTCTCAACTTTTCTGTAAATCTAAAACGTTTCTAAAAAAAATAAAGCCTATTATAAAATAAAAGAATAACTTCATAAAACTCAACAAGGTAAGTGCTATCATTCTCGTTATTTTCCAGATAAGGAAACAAGGCACAAAGCTGTAACTTGTCCTGTAAAGAGTGGAGCCTGGACTTGAACCCCAGATTCTGGCTCCAAAGTGTGTGTTCTTAATAACCACCATGTTTTCTTCTCCTCTAGGTTCTGTCCAAACTCCCCAAGGTCAGGATGTGTCCCTTCCCTCAGACTAAACAATACGAGGTTGTTTAGCAATGCAAGGGTTGTCTCTTTCCCTTGAGGGGTAGGGGCTATATTTTCTGCCAGACTGGGCACTATCTCCTGGTTACTACTGGGCAGTGTAAAGATACATCCTTAGTTTTGGGGATGGACCAGTGCTGTTCAACCAGGAGGCTTTACCTCTTCCACTCACCCACCCACCCAGCCAAGGGACATTTAACAATGTCTGGAGACATTCTGTCATAGCTGGGGGACTGCTGCTGGCATCTAGTGAGTAGAGACCAGAGATGCTGATAAACATCCTACAAAGCCTAAGAAAGCCCGGAAAACAAAGAATTACTTGGTCCCCGAATGTCCATAGCGCCAAGGTTGAGAAACTGTGGGATAGACCTTGTTTCTCAGACTCTCCTATTTTTCTCATATGGACAGTCATCTGTGTCTAACCATACCTACCAGTGTTTGTTCGGGGAATTACGATCACCGATCACCGTAAGTACAGCAGTAACTGCGCAGCAAGACTCCACCCTGGGAGCCAGAGGAGGGAGAGGCCCGCGCAGCCCCTCCTCAGTTGCCCAGACTGCCTGGCCTCCATCCTGGCTTGTTTGGCAGAGTCATTACGATGCCCTGTATCCTGGGCAGGAGAAAGTTATCAGCCCCGAGAGGTTGCCGCTGAATCAGCCCTCCTTGGCCTCTGCTCGAGGAGCACATGGAGACATGAAAGAGACGTCCATCCACAGCACGCTCACGGCTCGCTTGGGGTGGCCAGCCGGGAGGTGTGGCGGGAGCGGGTGGCTGTCGACTCAGCCCCGTCCTTGCCCAAAGCTTTCCTGAGGCTCGCCAGACGGGCATGTCAAGGCAGCTGGGTTCCTCTGGGCAAGTCATGACTTTCTGGACCTTGGTGTCTTTGTATACAAGTTAAAAGTGGAGAACACTCACCCTCTCTATCTTCGAGAGGACAAAGTCATCGGGCAGAACATTTTTATTGAGCGCTAATTCAGGCGCCGGTTCCAGGTGCTGGACAAACAGCACTCTGTCCCTGGTGAGGGGAGACAGAAAATACGCTGGTCCACAGGGACTCGTTCTCGTGGCTGCGGCACCCTGGTCCTCAGCCGGAGCCCTCCGCTTCGTCCCTCCCTGCGCGCCCAGCGGGTGCTAGGGGCCTGGAAACTGCCTTTCCCAAGCTCCGGTTCGGTTCTGCCAGGGGAACCACTGAGAGATGGGAGGGTACGAGGGGGGAAGAAACCAACAGCTTTACCTGCTTCTGCAGGTGGCTTCGGAAGCGACAGCAGCAGTGGTGGGTGCCCGGGGTAGGTGCCCTCTCTGCCTGAGTGGGTTGCCGCTCCGGGCCTGCGGTTCCGGGCTGCTCAGCACCAAGTGTGGGCTTGTGGCTTCCAGCCCAGGGAGGCAGCGGCTTCCGGCCTCTGCACATCACCTCCTCCCTTCCCAGACATTTGTAACCAATTCTCTGCGTTTGACCCCTTCTACTTGAAGCACCTGGAAGGGTTTCTGTTTTTCTGATTGGATACTAATGAATACAGATGGTATTAAATGAGGCGATTAAACGTGAAAATGCTTAGCTACTTATTTCTGCAAGGCCCAAAGCAGGAAGGAAACCCCAAACCCAAACGCTCGGTGATTTTGTCCCTCTGTAGGAATCTGACATCAGCCCACCCATCAGCTTGACTGCTGTAGGCGGGAGCACCTGTCATCCCAATGGGAACCCACAGTCATCTTCAGGATGCAGACAGACACGTGCACACGCGCGCGCGCACACACACACACACACTCACACTTGCACCCACGCACGCACGTGTCCTGGCCAATGCCCTTCTCCCTTCCACCATCTTCTTCATCACCGCTGGTCCTGTTCTAGTCTCTTTCTTTTCAGGGGCACTTTCTGCTTCCCTGACTTAATCCCACTCTCTGTACTCTCCATCTATTTTGCTTTGTTAGTTCTCTGCAGCCACGTCCGATTACTCTCAAACACTGATAGGCTCTGTAAATAAAGTTAGCTGGTTATGCCAGCATAAACTTAAAAAAAGAAAACAATCCACAAACCTATCGACTCAGAACAGGGCCACAGAGGTGGATAAAATTCTCTCTCCCCACCTCCAAATGCCACTCCATGCAGCTGTCTGGCATTCTACCCCTGAAATTTCAGATGAAAGCAAGTAATCTTAATTGAGGCTTTCTGGGGGCCCATAGGTTTCCCAAACTTGTGTGGGAAAAGCTATGTTTTTTTTTAAGGGGCTGCTTATGGGGGAAGCAACCATATCTCCTGTCAGATCCTGGAAGAAAGATGTGATCCAGGAAAAACTGCAACCAGCAGACTAAAGCAAGGCTGTCTGTCAGTTACATGTACTCCTTCAGGAAGAGCCTACATCATTGTCTCCATAGTGGGGTGAAGAAAGCAACACCAATTTCTATAAACTTCTGTTTGGCTAGGATTCCTTCATATTTACATTTTGTCTCACTTTTTTTCTTTGATGTATATATATTTTTAGGTACATTATGTGTTAACACAATAGTACAAGTATATAAGTTTATAAGTAGACATATATTGGGACTGATGTTCAATTTAATATAGGTGCCCTGTAAACATAGTTTGGAGGAAGCAGGACTCAAGCAGACACTGTAGACACGTGTTTATTGAGACCTTATTCACAACTGCCAAAAGGCAGAAACAGCCCAAGTGCCCATCAACATGTAACTGGGTTTTTAAAATGTAGGACATCCAGACAATGGAGTATAATTCAACCATAAAAAGAAATGAGGTTCTGACACACGCTACAACATGGAAGAACCTTGACAGCATGACAGGGAGTGAAATAAGCCAGACACAAAAGGACAAATGCTGTATCCCACTTACAGTATATGATTACCTAGCATAAGCAAATTCATAGAGACAGAACATAGATTAGAAGTTAGCAGGGGTTGAAGAGAGGGAGAAATAGGGGGTGTTATGGCTTGAACGGTGTCCTCCTCGGGAAGATATGCTGAAGCCCCAGGATGTGATATTATTTGGAAGCAGAGTCTGTGCAGATATAACCAGGTTAAAATTTTATTTGGAATTACGTTTATCCAATGTAAATGATGTCCTTATGAAAAAGGAAAATTTGGACACAGAGACAGACTCACACAGAGGGAAGATGACGTGAGTACCCGGAAAGAAGATGGCCGTGTGACTGGAGTGAGGCATTTACACGCCCAGGAGCCCCAAGGACAGCCAGCAAACACCAGAAGCCGGAAGAGGCTAGGAAGAATTCTCCCCGAGAGAGAGCATGACCAGGCCAACACCTCGAGTGGCAACTGGTAAGAGTTGATACTCCCGCCTGACCTGTGGTGGCGCAGTGGATAAAGCGTCGACCTGGGAACACTGAGGTCGCCAGTTCAAAACCCTGCACTGGTCTGGTCAAGGCACATATGGGAGTTGAGCTTCCAGCTCCTCCCCCCTTTCTCTCTTTCTCTCTCTCTCTCTCTCACTCTGTGTCTCCTCTCTAAAATGAATAAAATAAAAATAAAAATAAAAAAAGAGTTGATACTCCCTGTTCCTCCTCCCCTTCTCTCTCTCCCTAAACTCATTAAAAATAAAAGCTTTAAAAAAAGTTTAAATGAAAAATTTTATGTTTTATATATTTTACCACAGTTTAAAACAATCAATAATGTAATATGCCAAAAGCCATTGAATTGTACACTGTAAATGGGTAAATGGCATGTGAATTATATCTTGATAAAGCTATTAAATAATAGTTTGTGTATGGAGAGACAAAGACCCAGAATAGCCAACACAATATCGAAGAAGCACAAAGTTGGAAGACTGACACTAATCAATTTCCAGACTTACGATGAAGCTACAGTGATCTAAACAGTGTGGTACTGGTGAAAGGGACAAGTAGGTGAACGGAACAGAACAAAGAGCCCAGAAGTAGACCCACAAATATAGTCAACTGATCTTCAGTAAAGGAGCAAAGACAACACAATGGAGCAAAACAATCTTTTCAACAAATAGCGTTGGAATAACTGGACATTTACATTAAAAAAATAAATCCAGACACAAACCTTACACATATCACAAAAATTGACTCAAAATGAACCATAGACCTACATGAAAATACAACACTATAAAACTCCTGGAAGACAGCATAGTAGAAAACTAGATGACCATGGATTTGGCAATGACTTTTTAGATACAACCCCAAAGGACCTATAAAATAATTAAGCTGGATTTCATTAAAATTAAAAGCTTTTGCGCTACAAAAGAAGCTTTCAAGAGCATAAGAAAACAAGTTGGGCCTGACCAGGCGGTGGATAGAGCGTCTGACTGGGATGCGGAACACCCAGGTTCGAGACCCCAAGCTCGCCAGCTTGAGCGCGGGCCCATCCATCTGGCTTGAGCAAAAGCTCGCCAGCTTGGACCCAGGGTCGCTGGCTCCAGCAAGGGGTTGCTCGGTCTGCTGAAGGCCCGCGGTCAAGGCACATGTGAGAAAGCAATCAATGAACAACTAAGGTGTCACAACGAAAAACTGATGACTGATGCTTCTCATCTCTCTCCCTTCCTGTCTGTCTGTCCCTATCTATCCCTCTCTCTGACTCTCTCTCTGTCCCTGTAAATAAAAAAAAAAAAAAAGAAAACAAGTTGGGAGAAAATATTTGCAAAAGACGTATCTGATAAAGGATTGCCATCCAAAATGTATGAAGAACTCTTAAAACTCAACAGTTTGAACACAAACAACCCAATTACGTGGGCAAAAGACCTGAACAAACCCCGTCCTGTAGGATATATACAGGTTGCAAACAAGCATATGGGAAGGTGCTCAACATGATACTGTACATTATTAAAGGAAGTGCAAATTAAACAGCCCTGAGATACCACTACACTCCTATTGAACTCGCCAAAATCTGGAATGTCAACATCAAATGCTGGTGAGGATGTGGAGCAACGGGAACTTTCATTCATTGCTGGTGGGAAAGCAAAATGGTACAGCCACTTTGAAGACAGTTTGGTGGCTTCTTACAAAATTAAACATAAGGTTACCATACAATCCAGCAATCATACTCCTTGGCATTTACTCTAATGAGCTGAAAACTTAGGTCCACACAAAAACCTGCACAGGAATGTTTCTGCAGCTTTATTCATAAGTGCCACTGCTGGAAGTGAACGAGACGTCTTTAGTAGAAAAATGGATAAATGAAACTGTGGTACATCCAAGACAATGGAATGTCATGAAATACTAGCAAGAAATGAGCCATCAAACCACGAAAAGACATGGAAGAACATTAAATACGTATTTCCAAGAAGCCAACCTGAAAAGTCTACATAGTTTATGATCCCAACTATATGATGTTCTGGAAAAGGCAAAACTATGGAGACAGTAAGAAAAATCCCTGGTTGGCTCAGGCCAGGTGGCTCAGTGGGTAAAGCATCAACCCAGCACTCCATCAGTCACAGGTTCAAGCCCTGGTCAGAGCACAAAGGAGACTCAATCAATGAATACACAACTAAGTGAAACAATGAGTCGATGCTTCTCTGTCTCCCTCTCTTTCTCACATCGATGAAAAGATTTATTTTTAATACAAAAACAACAACAACAAAGGAATTATCAGTGGTTGCCAGAGGTTTGCAGGGGGGATTGAATAGGTGGAGCCCATTTATACCTGTAGGTGTGTTATTATACATTCGTCAAGACCCACAGAATGTACAACACCAAGAGTGAGCCTTGATGTCAACAACGGACTTCAGGTGATAATGAAGTGACCATGTAGATTGACGGACTGTAACAAATGTAGCGCTCTGGTGCTGGAGGTTGATACTGGGGAGGCTGTGTGTTTGTGCGGGCAGGGGCCATATGGGAACTCTCTGTACTTTCCATTCAGTTTTGCTGTGAACCTAAAACTGCTCTAAAAAATAAAGTTTAAAAAACAAACAAAAATACTGGCACTGTCCAGAAATTTTTAATGGGTTTATTTATAATTGTTAGAAAGTTGAGTTACTTTAAAAAAAAGTTTGGAGGCTCCCCTTGCGAGGGCACTTATATATGTGATTAATAGCTCGGATTTTATTAAATTTCATGGAAATGAAGGGTAAGAAATTTTATCTGGGGGGCGAATCAGTGAGAATCTGAGCCCCTCCCCTGTCAGGCAAGATGGCGCTACAGTGGAACGGGAGAGGGGCGCAGGGCTGCAGCCAGTTGCTTGACCTCTCTGTGCTTCAGTTTCCTCCCCAAGTGAAATCGGGGAGATACAGGTATTTTATATTATTTTATATTTAGTATTGTAAATGTCACACTGGTTAATTCATGTAAAGCACTGTGAACTGGGTCTGCCGCATAGCAAGCCCTGGCTAAGGGTTTGGACCTAAGATTCGCAGTAATAGACTTGCCGCTGATGTTCACTTCCTGCTGAGTGAGCACCCAGGAGGGAAGTGTTGGGCAAGAGTTAACATTTACTGAGAGCCCATGATACTGCGCCAGGTGCTCACTCAGTTGTCGAGGGGTGGGAACTCTCTTCCTAGGTTTACACTAAGGTGACCAGATTTTAAAATTGGTAAAGCAGGACACCATTGATGGGAGGCGGGGGGTTCTTGATTAAAAATTTGGTCTAGCCTGACCAGGCAGTGGCGCAGTGGATAGAGCGTCGGACTGGGATGCGGAAAACCCAGGTTGGAGACCCCGAGCTCACCAGCTGGAGCACGGGACCATCTGGCTTGAGCAAAAGCTCACCAGCTTGGACCCAAGGTCCCTGGCTCCAGCAAGGGGTTGCTCAGTCTGCTGAAGGTCCGCGGTCAAGGCACATATGAGGAAGCAATCAATGAACAACTAAGGTGTCACGACGGCAACGAAAAACTAATGATTGATGCTTCTCATCTCTCTTCGTTCCGTCTGTCCCTATCTATCCCTCTCTCTGTCCCTGTAAAAAAAAAATTTTTTTTTTGGTCTATATGGAGAAAAAAAATTTTCATAGAATGCAAAAATAGTATTGTAATATATTGTTTTTAATTTCAACATAAGTACAATTTACAAATATAATACATTAAAAATAATTATGTATAGTATTTTATTCTTTGGCATATTTCTCATTTGAATGAATTTTTTTTAGTAGACTGCTGTCGTTTAAAAGGTCATGAAATTTTTCACAAGAATTTGTTAAATTATATTTCACACATAAAATGGCTTTCTAAGTCTCAACACTTAATTGTGATTTTTCTGATATCCACACTTTATTTACCGTAGAAAAAACGCGTTCAGTCGCAGCATTAGTTCCTGGTAAAGGCAGCCATATTCCACAATTTTTAGTGCATTATTGTATGGAACATGGTTTGTTTCAAAATGATAAAATATTTCTAATCATTTGTTCTCTATTGTGATTTTCACTGATGCCCAAGATTTAACCTTTTCCTTATCAATATATTTTTAATAATGATACCTCATTAAAAAGATTATTTTTGGAAATATTACTATATGGGAAATTTTGAGGGAGCCCGGAGCCACACGCTGGCGTCCAGGACGCGGACCTATGGGTAGTTAGGGGACTTGACAGCCACCACCCCAGGAGGTACGTCCCACCCGTAGTTCTTTGTTTCAGGGCTCTGCACACTGGCAGCCATCTCTTGGGGCAGTGCGGGCCCTTCCAGGTCAAAGTGGGGTCTCTCCACCGAAAACCGTATATTTTCTTCCCGTTCTCCCGCCGTTCCCTAGCTTTTCGTGCATTCTTTCCAAAATTTGGGACTTTTTTTAAATGCTGTGAGACGCGGGACAAATTGTTAAAAATCGGACTGTCCCGCCAAAAGCAGGATGTCTGGTCACAGCTTTACACAGAACTGGAATCTCAGAGCATTCAAATGATTTGCCCAAAATCTCATAGCTAGATGGAAATGACTGAGCCAGGATGCCAATTGGGTTTCCATGACACCAAACCAAGCCCACTCTTTCCACTATCCTCTGCCAAGTTCCTGGTACCCCCGTTACCAGTGAGACAGAGGAGGGGTGCAGAGAGCCACCAGCTTGGAGGTGGAGGACACGTGAGGAAGAGAAGCACAGTTCTCTGCACCTGCAGAGGGCTGTAGGGGAGATTGGATACTGCACTTGACCTCCGAAAGTGCAGTAGAAGCCCCAGGGCACCCACTATTAGTTGTGTGGCCAAGGACAAGTCACTTTACCTCACCGTGCCTCTGTTTCCTCATCTATAAAATGGGGACAATAACTCTGTGGCCATAAAAGGAAGCAACAAATTTAGAACTATCTAGCAAGGGGTTGGCACAGAGAGCATCCCCAACTCCTGGTTACTAAATGTGACACACCATGGTTATCTCCCATCACCAGGAGTGGAAGAGAGGGACAGACTCAGGCCTGGAGCTTGGAGCTCCCCTCGCCCCATCAAGTCATTCTTTCAGGCAGGGGGGATTAGAGCCCCATCCGCCACTCTGTGCCCATCAGGGAGGGAGTCCTGCGGGCACTGGAGGTTCTCAGTCCCCCCCCCCAGCAGCCTCCCCCAACTACACTCAAACACACCCCTTCTACCCAGCCCTCTGCAGGGAGGTTGCTCCACAGTGTGCTGTCCGACATTCTCCAGGGCAAGGCGGAGGCCACAGCTGTGGTCCAGCTGCAGAACCCAGCCCAGCCCACTGGCCCCCTGCCAGAGACAGGAAGCCAGGAAGAGCTGTACATGCCTTCTGGACGCTGGGGCAGGGTGGACGCCAAGGGCTGGAGCTGGGCCAGGCCTGCTGAGTGCATTGTGTGGAAAGGACTGTGCAGAATTGCTGTGCAGGGTCACTGTCACCCTTGGTTGCCTGGAGGGCTCTGGGGGAAGAGCATGAGGAAAGAGCACTAGGGTGGGAGTCTGGAAACCTGGGATTCAGTAGACTGTGGCGCTAAGTCACTGTGCAGCTTGCATTAATAATATCCCCTTCCCTTCTCTGGACGCTGGTTTTCCTGTATGGGAAACTGGAAATACCTATTGAGCTCTTCGTGGCAGATACAATTCTTGGGAACACACCAGCAGGCAAGACCAAGTCCTCTCTCTCCCGGAGCTTCCACTTTGCCAATAAACACGCAAATAGGAAAAGTGATGAAAGGTCTGTGAAGAACAAGTCAAGTGGTCTAAAGAGACAGAGAGTGAGGGGTCTGGAATGGCCTCTCTGAGGTGACGCAGAAGAAATAAGGAAAGGAGGAAGGTGGCCATGTGTCTATCTAGGAGAAGCACACGCTGAGCAGGGGGAAGAGCAAGTACAAAGGCCCTGAGGCAAGCACATGAAGCAATTTGTTTTCTTTTCTTCTTCTTTTTTTTTTAAGTGAGAGAAGGGGAGATAGTGAGACAGACTCCCACAAGAGCCCCGACTGGGATCCACCTGGCAACCCTGTCTGGGGCCGATGCTCAAATCAACGGAGCCACTGGCTGCGAAAAGGCAAAAGGGAGAGAGAGAAGGTGGAAAGGGAGGGGGAGAGAAGCAGATGGTTGCTTCTCCCACGTGCCCTGACCGGGAATCGAACTCAAGACATCCGCACACTGGCCGATGTTCTATCCACTGATCCACTGAGCAAACCAGCCAAGGCCACATAAGGCAAATTGAAAAAACAATCTCAGGAAGCAGCAGAAGAAGGAAATGAGTGAGAGAGATAAAAGCCAAGGGAGATAGAGTCCAGCTCATGGAGCGTGAAGGCCATTTTATGGACCTCACATTTTACTCTGTACTGATTAGTGGGCCCAGGAAAGCAGAGCCCACTTAGTGTTGTGTGTGCATGGGGAAGGCAACTTCAACCTCCACTCATGTACCCTGGGCCCGAGCCAGGTCCTTCAGGAAGACAGTGATAGGCCAGGGGCTAGGTGAGGTATCTAAGGCCTAGAGTGAGTGAGGCACTTGGCTCAGGTGTAAAACTTAAGGGGGCATCAAAAACCCAATTAAGGTAAACAATATTTTCCTGCAATATATCTAAAACTCAAAATTAATACAAAATATCCACGATGAACAAAATGCCAACATTTTAAAATAAAGACAGAATGCGGCCCTCAACTTTATTAAACGTTTTTTTATAGAGGGCAGAGAGAGAAAGGAAGAGGGGAGAGAAGCAGGAAGCATCTACTCATCTACTCCTAGTAGTTGCTTCCTCTATGTGCCTTGACAGGGCAAGTCCAGGGTTTTGAACCAGTGACCTCAGCATTCCAGGTTGAAGCTTTATCCACTACGCCACCACAGGTCAGGCAACCCTGAACTCCCATGATGCCATCTCACTCTCCTCACTCTAATCCCGACCCTGGTTCCAATAGAACTTCATGTACAAAAACAGGCTGCTGACTGACAGGGCTGTAACTTGCTGATTTGGTTTTTTAAAATTTTGGATTACAATGTTATATATCTTGGAGCCCTCCTAAATTTTGCAAACCAGATGAGTGCCCCACTTACCTCACTTATTCAGGACCTTAGTCCTGGTTCTGGATAACAAGGAATGATTGGGTTCCACATTGAAGGCCCCAATGTTCACCCTTCCTGAGGCTCAGAGAGGTGAAGGGACCCCCTCCCCCCATCCCAGGGCTGGGATCTGAACTGGAAGCCGCACCAGCCACACTGCCTGGCCGGCGTGCACTACCTACCACACTGCTGCCCTGGAATGTTGATTCCAATGAGTGTTGATTTTTTTAAATCTTTTATTCAAGTGTGATCTTCACACACACAAAAAGCACGTGGAGCTTAAATGTCCAGCTTGCTGAATTTCCACAAACTGAGTGCGCTTGTATAACCAGCATGTGGGATTAAGTTTAAAGCATATTCTACATTTCCAACAAACCAGACATATTAGTTTGCACTGGGCCAGATTCAGAAGACTCTGAGCTCCAGCAGGCGACTTCGGACAGTAAGGCTGGGGAATTGGGCTGGTCCAGAGTTTAGGCGCCCTGGATAGAGATCGAGAAGGGGGCGGAGTGTAGCGCTAGGGTCTGTGGCTGGGGAGGGGGCAGAGAGAGACGGTGGGGGCTGCCCTGGAGACACTGTCCATCCCTTGGAGGCGGGTGAGGCCCAGACCCCAGGCCCAGGTAAGCGGGTAAGAATGCAGCAGTCGCCAAGCCCCGGCGCGGGCGCGTCCGGGTGACTCAGCCCTTGCCAGGAAGGGGGAGTCCACCCCGATCTCCAGAGCTCCCAGACAGCAGCGTGATCAGAGCTGGCTCCTGGGACGTCAGGCTAGGCCTCTGCGGCAGGCAGCCCGGCCCCGGGGTCGGGACCCCCGCCTCCCGGCCCGGGGCCCCTCTTCCGGCCGCAGCCACCTGGGCTCATCGCGGGGACGCGGGCCCGGGTGGCGAGAGCGCCGCGGGCGCCGTGGGGGCCACCGCGATCCTGGCCGAGACGGCGCCTCAAGGACCTTCGAGAGCCGTAAGTAGCGACTGCGCGGGCTAGGGGAATCGCTCACTCGGCCCCCTGCGTCCCAGCCCCCGGCTTCCGCGGGACTGGAAGGACTGCCCTGGCGCCGCCGCCGCCTCCCTAATTGCTCACTGGCCCTCGTGGTGCGGAGCCCAGACGCTGCTCTGAGGCGGCCGGGTCAAGTGTGGCCGAGACGCTGTCACCCAGCGGCCGGCCCCACTGGAGGATCATCCCGCGGGCTGGTCCAGCCCCACCCGGTGGGCTGTAGGCTTCACGCCCTCCCCCATTCTCAGGGATGTGGTCCCGGGGTCACGTTGAGGGTCCTTAAATCCCCTCTGGCTGCCTGGCGGCGACTTCCTTTCTATCCCTACGGCCCCAAGGAAGGACCCAGCACACAATTCCAGATGTGCTGCCCAACTGTCCCCGCCTGGAAAGGTCCCTTCTCTCCTCCTCCCCCCCCCCCCCCCCGCACCCGCAACTTGGAAGGCCTCAGTTTCCAGTTCGGAGTCAAAAGAAAGGTTGAACTTGGAGAAGTTCTCTTCGCTTTCAAAGTCACGGTTTTCTGACACAATTCCCACGCACAGCTGGCAGGGTTTGGGGTGATTAGGGATGCGTAGGGCTGTTAGGGGGACTCGGGAGCCCAACTAGTCACTAACCAGATTTCCCGGTGGGACAACCTCTAGTGAGGTAGCAGGACGTCTATGAGCCCCCGACTCCGGGTGCCTGGTTTAGGACACCCAGCGGGGTCAGAGGGGGTTGGCGAAGGGTGCCTGAAGAATTTGATCACTCCCATCTTTGGGACAAAGATATTTGGGAGCCCCAGTTATTCAGACAATTAGCCCGAGGTGGTTGTAGTCACAGTGTTTTCTCTCTGATTCGCCTGACTTTCTGCAAACTTTGGCAGAGTTTAGGACAGGAGAAGGAGAACGCGCAGCCCCCTCGGCAGCCCCTCGGAACGCTGGGCCTGGGGGGAGGCGGAGATTTGGGGAGACTCGGGCCCAGTTCTGCCAGCGCGGAGGAAACGCGCGGAGCCAGCTTCCTGTGGGGGCTCGGGCCGCGGCGCCCCGCGGACAGACGTGTCCGGCCCAGGCAGCGCCGCTGAGCCCCGCGCTGGGGAAGGGACACTGCGCGGGAAGGGGGGGGCGGGAGCAACAGGGACGGCGAGGAGGGGGCGGGGAGAGGGTGGGCCTGAGAGGAAGGGAGGCGAGAGGCGGACGCGGGAGGGGGAAAAGGAAGAAGGAAGGGGGCGCCACGGCTCGAGCTGGCGCCGAAATGAGAGCGGCGTGAGTGAGAGAGGGGAGGGGGCGCGGGGCGGGCACCGGGGAGTTGCGTGGCCCCTCGGAAGGGGCGTCCTGGGCAGGCGCGCATGGCAGGCCCGGCGCTGTGATCCCGGAGGGGCGAGAGCAGAGCACGCAGCTTGCGCGAGTAAGTTAGTCTGTGGCCGGACTGGAACGGGGTCCGGAGCAGGCGCGCGCCTGCCGCAGATCACCCCCAGCCAGTTCCCCCTTTCCCGCACGCGCTGAGTGGGGGAAGGTTGCCCGCGTTCTCTGAACCCTGTCTTCCGCAGGTCCCGGGCCGATGTCCCAGGTGAGTGTCCCACGCCAGCAACCCCCTCATTGCGACGCGCCCCATGAAGCCCCCAGCGCGGCC
Organism: Rhynchonycteris naso; assembly: GCA_037038555.1. Taxonomy (NCBI): domain Eukaryota; kingdom Metazoa; phylum Chordata; class Mammalia; order Chiroptera; family Emballonuridae; genus Rhynchonycteris; species Rhynchonycteris naso. Next base: position 9,075,853 of record CM073000.1, read on the forward strand.
CCAGGCCCAGGTACGATCGGGGGCGGAGAGGCAGGCTGGACGGGAGCGGGGTAGGCGGCTCCGGGGTTGGGGTGTGTTAACTCTCCCTCCCGCTCCCTGAGACGCGAGGAGACGGTTTCGGGGAACTTGGGTGGAGGTGAGGACAGGGCGGGGGGAGGTCAGGGGAGAGAGTGGAGCGTTGGGGTGCTGGGGGCAGGGCTTGAACGCAGGCGGTGGCTGAGCCAAGTTGGCTCTAACTCCCCCACTCCCAACACCACACACACACGCACAGCAATAGTGTCTTTCTGTCCGTCTGGGATTTGTTTCCTGCCCAGTGTGTAAATATTTATGGGGGCCTCAGGCGGGGGTGGGGGTGTCTGAGTCTTTCTCCCCTACCCTTCCCCCAACCCAACCAGAGCCGGGCCCTTCCCGAAAACTTTTGTCTGCCTAAAGCAGCCACAGGACCCGGCCCCTCCCCTCCTTGCCATCTGTCTCGCTCTTGCCTTCTTCCCCACCAGGGTCTGGCCAGTTCCTGCTGCTCCCACCCTGCTAGTGGGAGTTCTGTAACTCACAGGGTCTGTAACCTCCCCAGGATTCCTTCAGGAGCCTCCCTACCCAGGGAGGATTTGTGACTCCCTGTGGGTGGGAGTTCTGCCGGCTATGGTTCCCAGTCCTCCTCACTTCGCAGATGAGCGGAGGCTCACAGTGGACGGGGTCAGGGAAAAGTCAGGAACTTTTGGGACTTGCTCAGGGCAGCAGGCTGGGGTGCAAGACTAGAGGCCCAGATTTCACGACTGTAACCCCAGCTTTAGGTGAATCTAATCCCTTTGCCTTTCTCTTGTCCACCGGCCATTTCCTTTCTTCCCCTCTTTGAGTCTCTGATTAATAACCGTCTGATACTGGGCCTCTGACAGGGACTCCCTGCATGGCCTCGGAGGAGTTCCTTCCCCTCTTGGGCCTCAGTCTCCACATCCACCCATAGGGGCTTGTCTGCCTATTTGGAGAGGCTTGTCTCAGCGCCCCAGGTCTGCCTAGTGAGGGGATGCAGACTGGACACCTGGGGCTCTGGGGTGGCAGTTTCCTAGAGCAGGTGAGGACAAGTGGGAGGTGTCCAGTCAGGGTCCTGGACGTGAGTGACACATGTGTCTGCTGCACATCCCGGCTAATCCTCAGGTTCTCTCCTCTCCGTGGGCCCCTGGAGCAGGGGCTTTTCTGGGGAATAAGGTCCTCCAGGAATCGGGCTCCTTCAACTTGGAGAGAGGTGGAAGCAGGAGCTGGAAGGCGTTCTCTGTGTCTGGGAGCCCTCTCTCCCTCTCAGCCTGTCTCGCCCTTCCTCTCTTTCTCGGCCTCCTGCTTCTCTCCTGCCTCCCACCTCCCTGCTTTCTCCCTCTGCTTATCGGTTTTCTCTGCTCTCTCCTCCCTCCACAGCCTCTTTCCTCTCCCTGTGTGACCCATTCTCAGCCCAAAGAGAGGGCAGGGGCTGAATGTGCTGGGCAGGGGGCAGGGGACAGGGGGCACTAGGAGAGGTAAGCCCTGAGCTATAACTTGAACCCTTCCCCCAGCACCCCAAGGAGCCCCCTCCCCAGGCTGGGCTGGGCCAGACAATGTGGCTTTCATAACACAGGAGGCCTGGCTCTGCCGCCTTGGGAGAATGAGGCTGCTGCCCAGGAAGCCCAAACCGCAGAAGACCCAGCCAAAACCCCACAGACGCCTGAATATGAGACCAGAATCCCCACGCTCCCTGTTGTGAGCCCTGACAGCGCAGCAAGGCCATGGCGCTGCCCCCGGGGGGTGGGGGGCTCTGCCGGCAGGGCAGCGGGAACAAGTCAGCTCCTCTCTCAGCCACATAAGATGAAAATGGGGTGAAGGGGACTCAGGTCAGCTCTGGTTGGGGCAGGTGGCCAAGCCCCACACCCTTGGCGCCCCCAGTGGCCTCTCCCCACCCACCCCCTGACAGCCCCAGAGCCTGGCTCCCGAACCCACAGCAGATTTCTGCCCAGCACTGGGGCGTCACATTCCTGCTCTTGGTTCTAAATTGAATTTCCTGGGGAATTAGAGCCTTCAGACTTAAAATAAAACCAACCCAACCCAGCTTAACTGGCCAGCTCAGGCCCTCTCCAGTCCTCAGCCTGGGGGCCTAGAACTGTGACCAGGGACCAGTGTGTCACAACTGTGTGTCAAGAGAGTTCAATTCCCTCCTTCTTGGGGTTCAGAGCCAGGTTCACCATCTCATTCGCTCTCCTTCCCGGACCTGGGCTGCTTCGAGCTCCAGAGTTCGGTCCGTCCAGCAGACATGTGTGGAGCCCACTGTGGTGCAGAGATGAGACCGCACCACCCTAGGGAAGGCGCTGGGGACACTGTGTCCGGCTGGGGAGCCCGGACTGGACTACCAAGTTATAATTAACAACAGAGGATGCTGAGCGCTAAGTGCTCAGTTAGCGGGCCACCCAGAGAATGGACAGTTGGCTCAGGGGCCAGAGGAGGCTCTCTAGAGGAAGAGGTGGAGCTTGAGCTGGGTTGTGAAGGATGGATTGGATTTGGGGAGTGGGAGGAGGGAGGGGAGGACCTTCTGGTCAGAAGGAACAATCTAAGCATGGCTGGGCTGAGACGAAGGCCAGGGACCAGGGAGAGATCAGTCTGCCTGGAACATGGGATCCTTGTCCATTGATTAGGTTGAAGATCTAGACTAGACTGAGGCCTCGAATATCAGGCCAAGGAGAGACTGGAGTGTAGAGTTTCAGTCACCACTTTCTGAGCAGATCAGATCCTGGCCCTCTCTCTCCAGAGATGGTCAGAGCTCCAAGGGGGAAGCCCAGATCCACTGTCCACAAAGTCAGTGGAGAAGGCTGGGTGCGAGGGATCAGGCATTGGAGCCCCAGAACAAGGGCCCTGTGGGCACTTTCCAGGCTCGGAGTGAATCCATCCTACCTGGAAGAGGTCCCCCCATTTCTTTCAATCTAGGAGGACTCCTGAACTTGGTGGACAGCAGGCAGAGGGAGCCCACAGGGTCCCTGCCGGGATCATGGGTCTCTCACCCTTTCCTCCGGGCAGATGGGTTTCACGTGATTTCCCCACTCCCTTCTGGGGCTGTGCTTCCGGAGTTCAGGGACTGGATTGCCATCCTACCCTGTGTCAGGAAAGAGTGTGTTGAGGCAAAGGGGCTGTGGCCTTTCTGTATCTCCCGCTTGTAGAGGGCGACCTTTGACAGAGGGGCAGGCCTGGGGCTTCTGCTCAGAGCTGCCACCAGCACGTATGGCCCTCTGTGCACATTAGAAGATGGTGGCCCTCTGGTCAGATGCAGCAGGTATGCCGCTGTCTGAGTCAATGCCATCTCCAGGAGGTCGGTCCACAGACAGGGTCTCCAGCCACCCCCACCCCCACCCCCAGCAGGCGCCACTATGTAAAATGTGAATTGCATAATCACATGGCGGACCTTGACCTTGCTGGCCCCCCTTTCCTCCAGACCACTCTGCATTTCTATTGTCTTGGACATCTCTCTGGGCATTTTCCTCAGAGGTGTTCTCCTCTCGGTGGCTGGACAGCAGGATCTCATGGTCACAAGAAGGAAAACTGGGCTCTTTCCATCTCTGGATGGTTGAGCGCTCGGGCTCTGCCTGTTATCTGGCAAGCGCTGTTTCTTGGTCCAGCATCTTGGCACCAGGCCCTCTGGGCAGCATCTCACTCGCAGGTCAGGTCTTCCCGCCACTTCTGCTCCTTCTCACTGCGCTGGCAGGTCCCCGGGACCTCAGCACAGATTTCTCTCCTGCCCTCAGAGCTGTTCCCTCGGCAGCTGCTGGGTCTCCTCTGCTGGCCCTCCTGACCCCAGGAGAGCTGTTCCTTTGCATTTCCAGGTCAAGATGCCTGAACTAGATTCTCCTTCCTGGTTTCCTTCCAAGAGGTCCGATGCTCACCCTAGAATAGCTGGTCGTGCTCTGTGCTCTCTGTAATCTCCCGTTCCCACAGATCTGAGGTCACTAGCCTCTCGGTGACTATTAGAAGAGACTGCCCAGAGCGGTGACAGAGAGAGGGGGGCGGAGATGAGGACCAGCCTCCCTGACCCCTCTTTCTCGCCTTCCTCCCTCTCCAACCCTGTCCCTGTCGGCCCATAGAGCTGCTGTCTGGCCCCTGCTGCTGCAGGACCGACAGGGTCACCGCTGTGCTCCTTGTGACCTCAGGAGAGAGCCTAGGAGATGACCACAGGGCCCACCGGCCCCCAGCTCTGTTTTTAGGTGCACCACCCCCCTCAGCACCTCCCCACGCAGTCATTTCCCTCATCCACGCTCAGCTTGTCACCCTGGGGTCCTGCTTCCTGCTGCGCCTCTTGAAATGGCCTTTGCTGCTTCTTCACTGACTTATTCAAGATCCAGGGTGAGCGGTGCCTTATCCCAGCATATACCGGGGGCGAATGCCAGTTTTCCGTGCTTCCCCAGTTCTTAGATCACCCTACGGCCACTCTTGACCCTGTGAGTGACTGTCTCCCACCCTGCCCTGAAGGAGAGCTCCTGAGGCAGTCACCTGTCTTTCTCATTTGTTCTACCAGTGCTTGCTACCTGACAGGTGTCTCGTAGCTGCTGAGCACCGTAGTTCCCCGTGGATAAGACGCACCTTAATTTTGGAGCCCCAAATTTGAAAAAAAATGTATGACATAAAGTTATTGAACTCAAGTTTTATTCATCATAAAATTCATACAACTGCTCATCATGGTCAGAACTCGCATCCATTAGCTTGTCTTCATCTGTGTCTGATGACGAATCTCTGTCTTCAACAATGAGCACAAAAACAAGCTCAAAAAAGCGGGAAATGCAAGTAAAAACCATCTACAACTACTGTATAAGACGCACCCAGTTTTGTTTTTATTACAGGGACAGAGAGAGAGTCAGAGAGATTGATAGATAGGGACAGACAGGAACGGAGAGAGATGACAAGCATCAGTCATCAGTTTTTCGTTGCGACACCTTAGTTGTTCATTGATTGCTTTCTCACATGTGCCTTGACCGCAGGCCTTCAGCAGACCAAGTAACCAACCCCTTGCTCGAGCCAGTGACCTTGAGTCCAAGCTGGTGAGCTTTTTTGCTCAAGCCAGATGAGCCTGCGCTCAAGCTGGCGACCTCAGGGTCTCGAACCTGGGTCTTCCGCATCCCAGTCTGACGCTCTATCCACTGCGCCACCGCCTGGTCAGGCAAGATGAACCCAGTTTTTATTCTTTTTTTTTTTTTTTTTTTAGAGAGGAGACACAGAGTGAGAGAGAGAGAGAGAGAGTGAGAGAGAGAGAGAGAGAGAGAAAGGGGGGAGGAGCTGGAAGCATCAACTCCCATATGTGCCTTGACCAGACCAGTGCAGGGTTTTGAACTGGCGACCTCAATGTTCCCAGGTCATCGCTTTATCCACTGCGCCACCACCAGTCAGGCTGAACCCAGTTTTTAGACGCCAAATTTTTCCAAAAAAGGGTGCATATTATACATGGGGAAATACGGTAAGTGTTAAAGCAACCAGCACAGAAAAGAAGGGAAGGAGGGAGGGAAGAATTGAGGGAGGAGGAAGGAAGGGCAGTTAGGTGGTTGGGTGGGTGGATGGAAGCATTCCTGAGTGGCCCCTGGTGACCAGGACACTGCTGAGATTTCTCTTATTTCTGAAACCCTAGAGATAAGGACTAGGAGAGCCCCCCCCCACACACACACACAAGGTAACCTGAGTCCCGGTGACGTGCCCACGCTGGCAACTGGTGAAAACCTGGGCTCGGATCTCACAGCTTCTCTCAGACCTTTACTTTCACCACGTGGGAGGGCAGCACCACCAGCTCAGGGCCAGAGGCTGTCACTGGGCAGGATCCCTTCTTCCCAGGGACTCAGGGCCCAAGCCCAGAGCCTTCCCCTTGGCACACAACCTAGGATCTGAGCCCTAAGAATCTTGCCTGAGCTGCTGCAGACCGGCTCGTGGCTCAGAGAGGCGCCCTCCGGCCAGCAGTGGGGCCCTCCCTGGTGTCTCCACTTGCCTGCCTCCCCACCCTGGCCCAGCTTTGTCATCTTCCAAACGCCATTTGACTTCACAGCCCAGGTGATGGCAGGCTTCTCAACAGGCCCAGAGACACGTCTCGAAATAGAAACAAGTTGACAATGAAGGACAGAGGGGCTTACCTTACATAGGGGGCACCTTTCTGCCTCCAAATGGGGGGGCGTGGGAGAAGGGAGGTGACCCGGGTTGGGCACACAGGACTAGGGATTGAGGGCACCTTGAAGGGAATAGATGGTCCAGGGCTCGGCGGTTTGCCTAGGGCCTGAGCATCCCTGTGTGGCCTCTGACCTCAGAGACTGGAGAGAAGCCGCCCCTGTCTCCATGGAGCAGCGGCACCACCATGAGGGATGAGGGGTCCTGACACATAACTGGCATCCTCCAGAAGTCCCGGGAGCCCCAGCCCCTTCCGCCTGTGGACCTTGGCTTCTGTTTATAGGCGGAGCCTATGGTCCTCAACCCCCCCACCCAACTCCCCCCCCCCTCCCCCCCGCAGCAGGAGCATGTCTGGCCGGCTAGGCGAGGGACACTACGGTCTTGAGAACAAGGATTGCTCAGAAGCCACAGTGGGAGTTCAGGACCCAGGGAGGCGCTGAGCCCCTGGGTGGTCTGCTCCTTTCGGGATGCCCCCACCCCTGGACCTGCATGCCCAACCCTGTTATCTCCCTCCTCCTTTCTCCGCACCTCCCCTCCCCCATTTGGAGACAGTCAGAGAGGTACCCTATAGGTAAGGTAAGGCCCCCTGTCCTTCATTGTTCATTTCTTTCTATTTCCAAGATGCGTCTTCGTCTCTCTAGCTTGTGTCCCTCTGGGTGCCTCTGTCTCGCCTCTGTGTTCAGATGGTTATGGATCTTTTACTCACTGGGGTTCACCTCCTTTCTCATCATCATTCTCTTTCTCCCTGAGTCCCTCTCCTCTCCCTATGTCCCTTTAGTCTCTGTGTCCCTCTGGGTCTCTCTTTTCTCCCAGTATGGCATACGGGGGGGGGGGCACCGTCTTGAGGCGCCTGTCATTGCGACTGCACACCCGAGGTCTGATGAAAGGCCACACTCCGTAAGTGCCAAGCCTGGCCCGTGGCCCCATGACCCCCACCTTCACCTTCCTGCCCCCTGCTCCACCCCACCCCCACCCCCCAGCCTTTCCACACCTGGTAACTGAGGCTGTAAGAACTGGGGCCGCCTTCTGCCTCCCTCCTCCCCAGCCCATCCCCCTAACCTTGCCCCCTGGGCCCAGGGGGCCAAGTCCCTGCCTCAGGAGCTGTGGGTTTGAAGGTGGCTCCATTCCTTCCTTCCGCCCACCGTGCACAGAAGGCTGAGCTGGTCCCTATAATTACATGTGGCTGCGGTCCGCCTTGTCCCAGCCCTCTCGCCCTCTCCCTGTCTCAGCTCCTGCCCTTGACCCCTCCATCCCGGGCTCCAGCCCTCTCCTCACCCTCAACTCACTGCAGGTTTCCTCTGACTCTTTCTCTGGCTATCATCTGCTCTCTCACTGTCTGTCTCCCTCTTGCTCTGGCTCTGTCTGCATCCTCTCCCTTCCCCTTCGCCTCTGCCTCTAACCCTGTCCTTATCTCTCTCCATCGCTGACTCGCACTCTACTGCTGAGTCCCCCTCCTGTCCCACTAGGCTGTCTGTCAGTCACTGTGTTTCTGGGACTCCCTTTACGTGCCCAATCCCCTGCCTTCTGACACTCTATCTCTCTCTGCTTCTACCTTTCACTGTCCCTTCGAGTCTTTCTCTCTATCTGTCACTCTTGGTGCCTGTCCTTATCTCTCCATCACTGACCACCTGTCTGTTCTCTGCTGCATGTTTCTCCTTCCTCCCCTGACACCACACAGACACACATATGCGCACACGTGCACCGGCACACACATGCACATGCCCACACGCCCTTGCTCACTCACGCATTGGTGTTTGGGAGTGTATTTTGGAGTCGGGTGCTGCTGCCAGACTGGGTGAGGGCTGGGGAACACTACAGAGGCCAGAATGAGCGCTCACAGCATTCTGGGCCGCGGGAAGGGGGCCAGGGCTGGGCGAGCAGGAAGGCACCCTGAAAATACCTCGGCCACCTGCTTTTTCCCTAGCCCAGACCTCATCCCTTCTGCCTGAGCTGGAGGTAGGAACAGGACCCACTCACGCTGTGGAGGCAGTGCTAGAAGAGGGCTCCCTGGAGGAGGCGGCATCCCCCATGCCCCAAGGCAATGGCCCTGGGGCCCCACAGGCCCTGGATGGCACTGACCTGGATGTCCCCACAGAAGCTGTGACACGTGAGTCCTGGGGGGGGCGGGGGCTTGGGTGGCAACGTGAAGGGTTGCACTGGGGAATTCAGCTCAGGTGGGCTGGCAAGAATGCAGTGGGTGCTCTCGGGAACCTAGCACAGGGCCAGGGCCTTGAGGGGTGGGTGGGGGAAAGGTGTATGGCACCGGCACTGTCCCTTGTGTCTAGGAAGAAGAGCTCCACATATAAATGATTGGTGTAAAATGAAATGAAAATGAGTGGGCACAGATTCCAGGGAATACAGTTCAGGACAAGAGCATGAGGCTGCCTGGGAAGAGGCGCCCTCCCCTCAGGGAGAGAGCAGGGGGCCAGGGCCAGGCAGCTGGAGCCTACACAATGCCACCCATCAGGGTGTCCAGGGCAAGGGGAAGGAGAGAAGCCCCCAGCTGGTCTGGGCAGAAAGAAGCAAAATTCAGCTCCATTCCCAGACATGGCTAGTTCTCCAAAGATATCCTGGGAGAGGAATCCCCACCTCCACCCCAAAGACAGGGAAGGGGAGGCCATGATTGTTTTGGAATTGTTATGAAGGCCCCCCTAATCTGCAGGTACAGTCGCATTTTCCCATTTTCTTTCCCTGAACCCCATGTGTTCTCCAGATCAGCCTGCAGGGAGGCAGCTTAGCTACTGCCAACCCATTTTACAGGCCAGGAAACTAAGGCCTAGAGAACCACTCAGCCTGAACACAAACAAGCTGGGGATTCAGGTCTCTCGACCCAGGGCTCTTTCTTGGGCCTGCCTGGCCAGCTGGCACGCCGTGTGGGGAGCTGCCTTCAGGCAGGACATCTGGGGTGAAGCTGGACTCCCTGGAAGTCAGCGTTGCTAAATCCTGCTAGCGCCCTGCCCTTAGCCTCCTCCACACATGCCCACCAGAAGAAGTGAGAGGAAGAGGTCAGTGGACTGGCCACAGAGGAGGGAGCCGAGGTGGGAGCTGGATAGTCCCGCCTGTGTCTATGGGCCCTGAGTATTTTCTCTGTGACTCAGTCCCCATGGTCTGTCCACAGTGATGGCCACAGGCAAGCACTGTGTCTGCCCACACCTCCCGGGCCCTTCGCTCACCACAGATGCCTGCCCTCTGCTCACTGTGCCATATTTAGGCAGCAGGGCAAGGGGCACCGAGGCTAGCCAAGGATTCAGCCCAGTCACCCCCATGGGGCCAAGTGGTGGGGGCATGATGATTCAGTCCTGGCCACTTCCCATGGCCTTACCCCTGTTTACCCAGATGCAGACATCAGCCGCACTTCCGGGTAGAAGGCTTCCAACATGGAGCCTCTCCAGAGCCCTGTCTCCCATACCCCCCAACTCCCCACCCTGTCCTCTATTCCTTTCTCCCAATCTCCATCCCCTCCGTTTCCTAGTTGTGGGATCTTGGCAAGTTTTATCCTCTCGGGGCCTCAGTTTTATCACCTGTGAAATGGGGCTAATGATAGATCTACTGTAATACATGAAGACATTACTACACATAAAGCTCTTAGCCTGTGTCTGGCACCAGAAACAGCTCCAAACATGTCAGTTACTAGTTACAAGCATAGTGACTGTTGTGGTAGCAGCTCCTTCCCCTGCCCCTTGTCTCCCGACCTCTGCCCCCTCCTTCCCTCTCTGGCCTCTGAGCCTCAGCCTTTAGCGTCTATGTTGGTCCATCTCTGACACTAGCGATAGACCTTGGCCAAGTTACTACACCTCTCTGGGACTCAGTTTCCTCAACTGTAAAGAAGGATATAGCCCCAGAGAGAGACCGAGAGGACCCAGTGAAAGAATAATTAGCAGGCCGAGGGCTCAGAATCATGGCTGGCATGCAGTAAGTGCTCGGGGGTGTGACTACTACTGTTACTGGAAGGCCCAGCCCCACAGGCATGGCACTGCGGCCACCGGCCTCTCTCCTCTGGCTCCAGGCACCCTTCCCCCACCCCCTCCTACCACAGCTCAAATACAGAGGCCAGGCCTGGAGGGATTTGGGGATCCAGACCCCAGCACCTGAGAGGTGGAAGTTCTCCACATTCACAGAGGTCCTCAGGGCCCAAGGGTCCTGCCCAGGCATGCCCAGGTTCTGTCCCAGAGCTCGTGCGCCCTTCTCAGTCCCCTCCCCCAATATACACACACCTGCCCTAGTGTCTTGTGGACAGAACTGTGCCTTTCAGGTGAGTAAGCTGAGTGAGGTGAGGGCAAGAACTGGGTGTGTGGGGTCTCTGGGCTCGCTTCCCTGCCCCTCCCTGAAAGAGCTGGAGTTGGGTCCCTCAGCCTGAGATGGGGACTGGGGGGTTCCTGGCCTCGGAGGCCTCCCAGCCGGACCCCCTCATCCCTTCTTCTCTCCTTCCTCCCCTGGACCCCAAGGGCCCTCAAGCAGACTCCTCCTGCCAGCCGCCCCACTAGGCTGACGAGGCAGGGGAGTGGCGGAACAGGAGATAGAGGGGCTGCAGCGAGGAGCCCCCGGATTCCAGGGCTAGGCATTCATCTCCAAACAGATGTTTCTAATAACTCACCCAGCTCACGAAGGGCAAAAACAGCTGGGGGCTTGGCAGAGGCTGAAGGGAAGGTTAACTGCTTCACTGCTGTCCCCCCCACCCCAGCCAAGTTGCCCCTGTCCCCCTCCCCAACCATCCCCACTCTTGCCAAAACCCCAGGACCCCCAGAGAAGGAGACTGGATTTCCTCTGGGGTAAAAAGATGGGGTCCAGGGCTCTGAGCCCCTCTCGTACTTCTGTCTTTTCTGGAATGAGCTCTGCTCATTCCAGGTATTTTCTGATGTGCCTCTGGGCAAGTGCGCTCTGCTCTCTGGGCCTCAGTTTCCCCATCTGCAGGATGCAGACAGAGCCAGCTAGGTGAGCTGTGTCCTAAGAGAAGAAACAAAGCAGGCATGAGCAGAGCAGAGCTCTGGGGGGCCGGGCAGCGCCTGCCACGCCCCTACCCCGCCCCCAGTGCCCTTTCTCCTCATCTCTCCAGGCCAGCCTCAGGGGAGCCCCTTGGGCTGCACCCCACTACTGGCGAATGGTTCTGGCCACTCCTCAGAGCTGGGCGGCGCCCGGCGCGCAGGGAATGGTGCCCTGGGTGGCCCCAAGGCCCACCGGAAGCTGCAGGCTCACCCATCTCTGGCCAGCCAGGGCAGCAAGAAGAGCAAGGGCAGCACCAAGTCCGCTGTCTCGCAGATCCCTCTCCAGGCACAGGAAGGTAAGTGCCCACCTCTCCCGCCCAGGGGCCTCCTAAGCCAGGTCCCTCAAGGTCATCCAAGGACTAGCAGCCAGCAGCCGTGTCTTCCCCACAGGCTTCTGGTTACAAGGGCAGCCTCAACCTCGTGCCAGGCCCAGCGGAGCTGAACCTCTGGGTGGGGCAGGAGCCTGGGTTTAACAAGTCCTCCGGGGAGTCTGATGCCAGACTCTAATCTGAGAACTTTGCAAAGGTTGTTGGATAAACTGAGGCATGCGTCAAGGCCAGCCCCTTCCAGCCCCTGTTCTCCCAGACGGTCTGTAACAAGGAATGGAGGCATCTGGGCTGAGCCAGCTTAAGTCACAGAAATTTTCCTGGAGGAGTGGACCATCTGTTTAGTGCAAGCAGATCACCTCGTAGAATAAAGCGAGGTACCATCAGAGGCTTAGTTGGAGGTGGGGCGGGGCTGCAAGGTGCAGTGGGAGGTCGGAGGACCAGATACACCAGCCATTGTTTCTGCAACACGAAGGGCCTCTAAAGGGCTGTGCTGGGCGGCCAGCTCTCCCCATCCTCTGCCCCACACAGGGCATCCATCAGTTCAGCATGGGTCCCAGCTGGCCTGTAGTTCAGTGGTGCTTGACCTTTACCCCAGGATGTTTGAGTGATGCCTGTCCATGTTGGGGGACTCTGGCCTGGTCCTCTACAAACAAGATTCAATTCAGTGCACACAATTGCAGATAATGTGTGCAGATAAACCTTCGTACCCTGCAGAGCAGATTCTGCCCAGTTAATTTATGAAAGAGGCATTCATTCCTTTAAAGTGTAGTGGGCATGTGCTAGGAGCCAGGTACCATGCTATGTGCTGGGTACCCGGTCCATGGCCTCATGAAGCCCTCAGGAGAGAGACACAGCAGATAGTCACCATATGGTGTGATAAACAGTGATGAAGCCACACATGGGATTATGAGAACACAGGGGACACCACTCCAGCCCAGAAAGCCAAGGAGGGGAGTCCAGGGAGGCTCTGGAGGAGCCTGAGCAAGCCTTAAATGTTGAGTGGAGAATTTACTAGGAGGGTATTAGCATAGAGGTGAGAATGTCTAGTGTGTCTAGATTATGAAGTTCAAGGTGAGGAACGGTGGGAGGCTAGAGCCCACACCAGCAGAGGCTTGGGGTGGGGGATGCCTTGTAAACGATCTATCCACTAGTGGACCTGGACTCCATCTGGAGTGTAATAGGGAGCCACTGAAGGTTTTAAACAAGGTAGTGACCTCATCAGATTTGCATTGGAGGATAACCCCCTTGTCCAGTTGGCAGGCAGATTGCCGGGGTTCCAGCTGTACTAGACCCCACACCCGCCACCCAGGAAGGGGCTGGGGAGTCAGACCCTCCGAGACAGTGTGAGGTTCCCACAGGACCAGCAATCTGTGCCAGGGGCCCACCTACTCTGGGGGGCTAGACATTCTGCCCCTTGGCCTGCTCCCTGAGTGCGGACTCCAGAGCCTGCCTGCCTGGGTTCGGGGCCCAGCTCCACCACTGACCTGCTGGGTGCCCAAGGGCGGGCTCATGCATTAAGTCACTTACCACTTATTCACTCAGCACCTACAATGTGTTGGCCACAGTTCTAGGGACTTGTAACCTATCAGTGACCAAAGCAGACATAGACGCTGGTCCTTGTGGAACTACATTCTAGCGGGAGGAGAAAGCTATGTAGCCCAGTAGAAGGTGACAAGTCCTGGGGACAGATAAAGGTGGCAAGGGGGTTGGGGTGCTGGTGTGGGGGGTCGGGTTGCCTTAAGAGGGTGGCATCTGGACAGTGAAGGATGGGAGGAAGTGAGCAGAGTGCTATCTGGGGCCAGAGTGTGCCAGGTTAAGGGTAAGGCGGGGGAGTAGCAACCAGGAACATCTTGGGTGGCCACAGCAGTAACACTGGGGGACAGAATGGGGGGGGGCAGATCACATGGAGTCATGGGGGCCACTCTGAGCTTTTTAGCTTTTACTCCTAGTGAGGTAGAAGCCACGGGAGGGTTCTGTGCACAGGAGGGACAGAATCCCTGGACAGTTTCTCAAGGGGCCCTGCTGTGTGGGGTGTAGATGACTGGAGGAGGAGAAGGAGGTGGGGAGTGGAGAGGCAGTGAGGGGCAGCTGGCATGGGGAAGGTCTGGCTATATTTAGAAGTGACTTCTCTGGTCTCCTACTCCTGATCAGTGAAACTGACTTTCCGTGAAGAAGCGGGAATAAAAATATAGGGAGAAGACCCTATGGAGCTTTAATTAATCAACCCCAAAAAAGATCTAATGTTAATCAATGAGATAACCACATCTTAATATGGGAGGACAATTTGGTTTCTTGAGCTGTAGAGGGGGGCTAATTGTAGCCCCGCCTCATGGAGCTGTGGCAAGTTGAAATGAGTTTAACTCATACGCAGCCCTTAGAACAGTGCTTGGAACATGCCATCCCTCAGTGTTTGTTAGATAAATGACTAAGGAGGTTTAAGAGCAGGGCTCAGGATCCAGACTGCATGGGCCAACCCTCACTCTGCGCCTTACCAGCTAGGGCTGGGTAAGTCCCTCTCCATGCCTAAGTAGGGCTCCCCACAGTCCCCAGTGCACTGAGCTGCCCCGCAGAGCACTGAGTGCTCGGGAAGGCGGGAAGGCGGCTGTGGCTGGGTCCCTTGCCCGGGCTCTCTCAGCCGCTCCCTCCCCGCCCACCGCAGACTGCTGCGTCCACTGCATCCTGTCCTGCCTGTTCTGCGAGTTCCTGACGCTGTGCAACATCGTCCTGGACTGCGCCACGTGCGGCTCCTGCAGCTCGGAGGACTCGTGCCTCTGCTGCTGCTGCTGCGGCTCGGGCGAGTGCGCCGACTGCGACCTGCCCTGCGACCTGGACTGCGGCATCCTGGACGCCTGCTGCGAGTCCGCCGACTGCCTGGAGATCTGCATGGAGTGCTGTGGGCTCTGCTTCTCGTCCTGACCCTGACCCGCCGACTCCGGCAGCGTGGTCCGAGGGGGCCGGCCCCGGGGCTGTCGCACAAAGCTGGGTCAGCCTCCTCTCCCCGTCCCCTCCCCCACCCCGTGACCTCTCAGAACCCAGCGCAGTGAGAGGGGGGGGTGCGCTCCGGAGGCCACCTCGGTCACGGGAGCTGGGCCCACGGCAGAGAGCCGGTCCTCCTGCCGGATCCCGGGGACCCGGCGGGGGGGGGGGTCAGGGTGGCTACCGCTGCAAGGCTAAGGGACACTGTGAAAGTTGGGGGAGGGCAGGACCGTGAGGAGGCGGGCCCTGCGCTTCTCTACCTCTCTCTGCTCCTGGTGCTCCCCCCTTCCGCCCCCTCCCCCCCCCCTCCCCCGCTGCCGCCCCAGGCTTAGAGCACAGCAAAATGTGAAAAGAGACACCCACCCTGCCCTCAGCCAAAACCATCCCTGATCTCCTTTCCTGGGGGTGGGGTACTGACCCTTACAGTGACCCCAGCGCGCCTGGCTGGGCTTGGACCTGGGGCAGGGAGGGAGGGGGAACGGTATAGAAAAGACTGGAAGGAGTGAGGGAGGGAATGGAGGGAGGGTCTGTCCTATTTGTGGCTGTAAATAAAGGTATTTTGTTCATCTCAGATTTCCTCAGGACTCATGGACCACGACTCTGAAAAGCAGACATTCCCCACAACCCCCCCACCCCACTCCCGCAAACCACCCAGATGGATGAGGCCTCACTGCCCCAAGGGCCCCTCCCCCTTTTCCCTCCCTCATTCATGCTTCTCAGGAAGGGAAGGTAGGAAGGGGCTACCAACTCCCCATTATTTCCCTGTCCGGGCCAAAGGGAAGGGAAGTCCAGAAAGGGAAGAGTTAACCCTTGGCATAGAGTTAATTAACAACAGATGTGTTCAGGTTTTGCTTAATTAAGCTCCTGCTGACTCCAGCTTCCAAGCCCTTCCCAGTGATGGCTCCAAGGTGCAGGGTGGCACCTATGTCAGTGGCAGAGTCATGCCTGACGAAGGACAACCCAAGGCCTGGCAGGCTTGGCCTTGTCCCTACGCTGCCCTGGGAGGGAGGTGTCGCTTGGGTGCGGGTCACACGGCCCAGTTCAGTTGTCCCGATTGCCAGGGGGCTTGAGAAAGAAGAAACTGGCCAGATTGACAGGAGCCTCCGAGGCCAGGGGTCCAGTGCCCTTGGTGTGCAGGGGGAGGGGCAGATGTGAGCACTGCAGGCCCCCCCTGGGGACAGTGGACTCAGACAGTGGGGAGGGCTGGCTGGGCTGAGCCTCTTCCACCCTATCCTGGACCTGGAGGAAGCCAGAGGGGGCCCAGGGTGAGTGAGAGGATGTCTTGTGGTTGGACTTGAATTGTCTTAAGAAGAAGACACGGCTTAAAAAGGCCTTGAAAAGTGGAGACCTCATGGGAAATTGGCGGGCGCTGCTTCCGGGAACAGTCTGCAGTGGTCTGGAGGGATTCTGGAAGGAAGGAGGGAGCCCAGAAAAAGGGCCAAACGAAACCTCCACTCTCTTAAGGAATGTCATAGGACTAAGTAGTCTTGGACCTTGGCGATGGGTTGCAGTTGCAGCAGGAGGAGGTAATGTGAGATGGTGAAAGGGACCCCCCACCCCCCACGGCTCCTGCCCCACCCCCTTGTGCACAGGAGCACTGGCCTCACTTTGCCCGCAGGTTCTCTGACCTCTGGGACCACATAGGAAACTCAGGACACAGACAGAAAGTGACCTGCCCAGGGTCACGTATTCAGGATCAAAGCCGAGAGAGAGATTTCATCTCCTTAGGCCACCAATGCTTGTTTCTCTGTTTACTTATCTCAGTTTTTTTTTTTAATTTCTTTTTATTTATTTATTTTAGAGAGGAGACACAGAGTGGGGGGGGGGGGAGGAGCTAGAAGCATCAACTCCCATATGTGCCTTGACCAGACCAGTGCAGGGTTTTGAACTGGCGACCTCAGTGTTTCCAGGTCTACGCTTTATCCACTGCGCCACCACAGGTCAGGCTCTACTTATCTCAGATTTTTGCTTAGTTATTGCATGCCCCAGGTACAAAAGGTTCAAAAGTCTAACTTGGGCATAGATGAATATTTGCACATATTGCTTTCTTTTTTTCTTTTTTCTACAAAAATGTCAAAATCCTATACACCTAGTTGTGTTCCTTTTTTTATCATAACCATCTGTTTTGATCTTCCTTATCAGGAGTTTCACTGAGGGATGAGAGACAATCCAGCCACCCATCTCCAGCTTAGTCCCTTCCATTGACTCCCCTGTTATAAACAAGGTTTCAAACACACCCTTTTGTTGCATGAGCACATTCTACCCCTGGGCCTCAGGGTGCTTGCATGGTTTGTGACTGTGACAGGCTGCCTAATCGCCCAGCCCTCCGTGGGGGTGTGCCAGTCTGTTCCCGGGGCCTCAGGGAGCGTCCATTTCTCAAGTTGTGGCCCTTGGTCCTGAGGAGGAGGACAATGATGGGAAGGTTCAACCTCAGGTCTTCTTTCCCAAGGCTGGGGTCTGAGGGACTTAGGGGGGCCAGAGGACCAAGGGTAGGGGGTGGGGGTGCACCAAACCAACCAGAGTTCTGGTCTAGGTGGGCAGGAAGGCCCCCTCCCTGGCCCTCTCCCCTGCAGAGAGGCAGGAAGAGGCGCTCTGCAATCCAAATAGTGATTTCCTGCTTCAGGCTCCTGCCAGGCTGTTTTCTTTAGGACAGTGGCTGAAACCCGAGAGGCTGAGCTGGGTGGGAGCTGGACAGGCAGGATTGAGCTAGCCAGCCTTCCCCCACCACCCACACACATGTGCGCACGCGCGCGCACACACACACACACACAGTCATTCACTTACATATTACACAAACTCTTCCTATAGTCACATACTCACATGCCTTTCACAAAGTCACACACAGCACACATAACATACATGCCCTCACACACTTCACATTTCAGCCCTGTGCTCTCTGCCCCCCCACCCCAGGCCTGCCCTGCCTTCCCCAGGTCACCCTCCTATCGTCTGGGAAGTAGATGGCATTTGTCTTAGAGCCTACCTACCCACCCAAGCCTGCCCAGATATCCTGCCAGGGCCAGCCCTAGTTCTAGACCCCTCCCTTCCACTGCCTGGCCCTTCTCTGTGGACCCCCAATCTCTGCTTTCCAACCAGCCAGCTCCATCCCTGCTTCGCCATGGGCCCCAGGGAAGGCCCGTTCACCCTCTGGGCCTCAGTTTCTTTATGTGTACAATGGAACAGCAGCAAGACTCTGGAAACCTAGCGGTGGCCATGGTTTCCGGGCAAACAACCGGCCTCTCTAGTTTCCTGTTATCTGTGGAGTAGCAGACCACCCTTTTGCCCAAGAGACTTCTTGAGGGCCCACCCTCATGTCTAACCCAAAACAGGGGTTAATCATGACACCTGTAGAAAGAAGGCGGTGAGGCCAAATAAAGTTGTTGCTGGCCTGGACTGCCCATGGCACTGGGTGACCTTATATGTCTAACCCAAGAGATGTTGTCCCATGACGGAGCAGGTGGCTGAGCCAGGGGCCAGCCTGTGGGGGGAGGAGTGGCCAGCCTGCCCCTCTGTGCCCATGGCCTCCATCAACTCTGCCTGTACCTTGGCACGTTTCATTGACATTCTCTGTGCTCCTACCCAGAGCTAGGCTAAGCGGGCTTCAGGCCCTGCCACGCCCTGACTCGCGGCTGTCAGGGCAGGACCCCTTTAAGCAGCTCAGTGTGGCATTGCCTGCAGCCACTGTGCCCTGGGACCTTCGCCAGTACCCCGTGGGGAGCTGGGGCAGCAGTGGGGACTAAGGTCTGCTCCCCGAGGCCCCTGGACACCTGAGGCAGACATGCCTCACTGCTAAGCAGTGGGAAAGCAGAGCGGCCTACGCAGGGAGTGCTGGGGAGGAGGCAGGGTCAGGGACCTCAGGCCACACACAGGGGCAGCCGAGGGGACAGAGGTTACAGACCTGCCCTTGTCACCTCCTTTCTACACTGTGACTTTCCTAGGGTGAAGGAGACACAGTCCTCCTCTCGCCCCTGCCAGGCCCTTACCTTCCAGCCTCTTCAGAGGAAAGCCCCCCAACCTGCCTCGACCCCTGCCTGGTTTAGCCACCTGTCCCTGACCCTGCAGCAGGGTCTAGCCCACCATTCCTGCTATGTCTGCGGGGACTTCTCTCTGGGTCCCAGCCTCTTTCCTTCCTACTGTGTGGGGGGGGGCATGTTCACGTGCAGTGTCTACCTGACATTTCTCAGTGTGGCCACCTCAGGCGTCCAGGGAAGGTGCTAAGGGTCATCCCAGAGCCCGTCACCGTATCAGGGGATGAAGGGTGCTGATGAGCAAGGCCTCTGCGGCCAGGGGTCATGGGTCACTGGACTGGCCCCCCAGAACCACATGGAATCAGAGGAGAAAAGCTTCCCCAAGAAGCAGGGGTGCTGTAACAAAAACGGGGGAACAGCTGGCAGACTAAAACCACAGAAGCCACCATAGGGTAAGACTAGCATGGGCTGTTCAGCGGAGGTGCTATGGTGGGGGAGGCCGCCTGGGACCTCAAGTTGAATGCAGCTCAGGGCATGTAGCTGGAGAAGAGACATCAGGACAACAGCCTTCAACTCTCTGCAGGCTGGGAGGAGATTGAGGCTTATGCTCAGGGTCAAGCAGAAGTTAAATCAAGAAATAGACATAATGCCTGACCAGGCAGTGGTACAGTGGATAGGGCATCGGACTGGGACACAGAGGTCCCAGGTTCAAAACCTCAAGGTCACCAGCTTGAGCATGGGCTCATCCAACTTGAGTGTGGGATCATAGACAGGACCCCATGGTCACTGACTCTAGCCCAAGGTCACTGGCTTGAGCAAGGGGTCACTTGCTCTGCTGTAGCCCCCTGGTCAAGGCACATATGAGAAAGCAATCAATGAAAAACTAAGGTGCCGCAACAAAGAACTGATGCTTCTCATCTCTCTCCCTTCCTGTCTGTCTGTCCCTATCTGTTCGCCTGTCTGATTTTCTCTGTCTCTTGTTAAAAAAAAAAAAAGAAAGAAAGAAAGAAGAAAGAGAGAAAGAAATGTGACAAGGAGAGGACTCCGGCTCCAGACAGGAGAAACCGCTCAATGGGGAGGAGTGCCCCCAGTGGCTTGGACTGCAGTTGGGGGGGGGGTTCCCTGTCTAAAAACTATTCTGGAGCGGGGTGGGGGTAGGTGGGGCTTCTTCCCTGGTGTCGACTGCTGCCATGGATGACAGATGGTGGAGGGTTGTCGCAGGTCGTCCCCACGACTTCTGCTAACTCAGACCTTCCATAGTCCACGGGTGCTGACAGCAATGGTCTGATAAGAAAGAAATAGAGATCAAAGGTGGGCGGAAGGTGCAGTGAGATGAAGAAAAGGAAGCCAGAAGACACGGAGGCAGACTGGACAGTGCAGACAAAGCGTCCAGAACGGCCTGGAGACGGAAAAGCAAAGCAGGCAGAGGATGGGCACACGTCCCCCAGCTCCTCCCAAGGTCGCCCGCAGAGGACTGTGGAGGCAGTGGTGCCCCGCAGGCAAGGTCCCTCCCATGCCCAGAGCACCGGGCAGCTCAGCATTAATGAGGGACCCGACTAATGGCTCGGAAGATTGGCCAGTTTCAGGGACGCTGCTTGAATGGAGACCTCGGTGAGATTTATTCTTAATTATCTCATTTGTCTCCCCCCATTACTCTTTATGGCTGGGATTTATGGGGCCATTACTGGGACCCGGCCAGGCCGGGATGAGTGTGAGCCTTAAAATACTTCATAATAATAACAATAACAACGCCACTCTCCCTGGCCAGATTAATGGGGGATTTGCCTTCTTGCCCTCTCCACCCTCTGTCCTTGGGACCCGAGATACCCGCTGCCCACATGTCTGTCTCCTTTCCAGGTCCCCTGCTTCTCAGCTCCACGTCCTCAGCCACCTGTGGAGCTAAAGCCTGTGACCCCCTCTTCCCCCACTCCAGGCCTGCCTCTTAGCCTTTCCCTGGGGCCACCGACTGGGAGCTTCAAGGTGATAGTGTGGGGGTGTCACTTCCAACAGTAACACCTCTGGGAGAAGGCCTGTGTCTGTAATTAATGAATTTGGCTACAAACAGCAGAAAACCCAAATGAAGATGGTTTAATCTGTAAGGACATGTATCGTC
Source organism: Rhynchonycteris naso (assembly GCA_037038555.1). Lineage (NCBI taxonomy): Eukaryota > Metazoa > Chordata > Mammalia > Chiroptera > Emballonuridae > Rhynchonycteris > Rhynchonycteris naso. The sequence goes on from CM073000.1 coordinate 9,096,365, forward strand.
TCCTTAACAGAAAATGCATAGGTAGGTGAGCCCAAGCTGATAAGGAGAGTCATAGATGTCATCCTTCTGCTCTGTCATCCTCAGCATGTTGTCCGAGTCTTCACTCCTGGTCACAAAGTGGCTACAGCAGCCCCAGACATCACACTCACACACACAGCCTCAACACAGAACAACAACAACAAAACCTGGTGGGATAGAGGCCCTGGCCAGCTAGCTCAGCGTTAGAGCATCAGCCTGGCTTGTGGAAGTCCCGGGTTCGATTTCCGGCCAGGGCACACAGGAGAGGCGCCCATCTGCTTCTCTGCCCTTTCCCGTCTCCTTCCTCTCTGTCTCTCTCTTCCCCTCCCGCAGCCAAGGCTCCATTGGAGCAAAGTTGGCCCCCAGTGCTGAGGACGGCTCCATGGCCTCCACCTCAGGCGCTAGAATGGCTCCAGTTGTAGCAGAGCAACGCCCCAGATGGGCAGAGCATCGCCCCCTGGTGAGCATGCCGGGTGAATCCTGGTTGGGTTCATGCGGGAGTCTGTCTCTCTGCCTCCCCACTTCTCACTTCAGAAAAATATAAAAACAAACAAACAAACAAAAACACCTGGTGGGATACAGAGAACTTCTCCTTCTGCACCTTTTACCAGAGGGGAGGAAACATTTTCAGAAACTTCTAGTAGGTCTCCTTACATCTTTGTCCAGACTGGGTCCCATGTAGTCTTAAGTTGGGCTCCCCAGAAGCAGACCTTGGACAAGGCTCTGAGTACAGGTAAGTTTGCACAGTAGGGGCTTCCAGGAGCCACCTGTAGGGGAAAGGCGAAGGCAGCCAACAGAGGGCATGGCATCAAATCGGTTACCGCCAAGGGCGACCAGCACTCAATCCCGGAGGACACGTGCCTTTGAGGAGCTGAGGTGTTTATTATACACCAAACCCACTGTCACCAGATGAGGGCTGTTCCCAAAGAAGTGTCCATTTTTTTGGCACTTGCTGCCTGATTAGGCTCCTGATGGACCACAAAGGATGGAGACACCGGCAGGCAAGGCTGGCCAGAGAGCCCTGCCCTTGTCAGGCCGAAGGGACCAGGTGGGGCCCGTCACCCAGCACGGGTATGTGCAGCTGGCAGCCTGACCAAGCCAGAGTCACTGCCGGGCAAGGAGAACGGGCTAGCTGGTGGAGGCCACCACCGGGTCTGCCACAGCCTTTCCCCACCTGTGGACTCTGCTACCGGCGGCCAGTCACAGGGGCTGAGAAGTTTCCACATCAGCGTGAGGGAAACATGGGGTTAATCCCACAAAGAGGGTGAGTTTCCGCCTGTCCTGCTAGAATCACCTGAGTGTGGAGTGGTCACCTCAGCCTCCTTTTCCAGCTTAGCTCAGGAAGAAAGCAAAAGATGGTCCTTCCAGACTCTTCTCACAGCCATCCTCCCTATAGACTGCAACTCCTGAGGTGTCATTGTCCCTGCCTTCCTGCCACTGCCCATTGTCAGGGTGGAGAAGTCCTTCTTTCCTCCAGGTGCCCGCTTCCCCACATCTCACTGTGAGGAGCTACAGCCTGCCCACCGTGTGAGGGCACAGGGCACCCAGAACCCTCATGGACCACCACTGGGAGTGCCAGTTGATGCATCTCCTTCAGCAAAGTCTACTAACGTAGACGCACGCGTACCCTTCACCCCAGTGAGTCTCTGCTAGTTTTATATGAAACAGGGACGTGTGTGTGTGTGTGTGTGTGTGTGTGTGTGTGTGTGTACACTCCGAAAGGCATGGGCTAGCGTGTTCCCAGCAACACCACTCAGAACAGCCGCCAAATGGAAACCCAAGTGTCATTAAGGGTAGAATGGACAAACACACCGTACAGTCACAGGACGGCATCCTACACAGCAGTGAGAACGAACCCTGTGCAGCCACACACAGAGCAACACGGGTGAGCCTCCCAAACCCGGCGCTGGGTAGAGAAGCCGAATGCAGAAGAGCCGACTGCGTGATTGTTTCCACACGAAATCCAAGGGCAGGAGAAGCCAGTCCACGGTGTTGGTAGTCGGTTACTGTCACCCATCGTTACTGTAAGGGCAGGGCTGGGAGGGGCATGCCGGATGTCTGGGGCTGGTGAGCTTCTGCTTCTCCATCTGGGGGCTGGCTAGACAGATGTGTTCAGCATGCAAAAATGCACTGGGCTGTATGATTATAGTGTGTGCAATTTATGTGTAAATAAATTTTTTATGTTCAATTTTATTTATATATATATACATATACACATACATACATATATGTGTGTGTGTGTGTGTGTGTGTGTGTGTGTGTGTATTCCTGACAGACACAGGAGAATGGGAAGGTAGCAAGAGCGTTCGTTATCCAATCTTGTTCCCTTGTTTTATATAAGAAGAAACTGAGGCTCAGAGGGACAATGACTTTGCCGAGATCCCAGGTCTGGTTAGCGCCCTGGCTGGAGGAGGGTGCAGCTCTCTCAATACCCAGCTTCTCATACTTCCTTTCACAGCACCTGAGTGACAGCTTGTGCCCTGAAGAGGACATGGCGGTCTGAAACCTGGGAGGATGGGCCTCACTGTGACGTCCCCCCTCTTCGGCTCGCAGAGCCGCTTCGTGCAGGGCAGCACGTCCGCGCATCCTAAGACCTCACAGCGGCACTTCGGGGAAGTGAGAGTCACGCAGTGGGAGAGAAGGGCCGTGCAAGAAAGGGTAAGAGAGAAAGAATATCTAGTGAGCAAATACCGCATTTGTTATCTATTACTATGGAACTACAACAACAGCAAAAACAAACAAACAAAAAAACATAATAGCTTAAGGAAACAACGAACATTTATTCTTTTTTTTTTTTTAAAGGATTTTATTTTTATTTATTTATTTACAGGGACAGAGAGAGTCAGAGAGAGGGATAGATAGGGACAGACAGACAGGAATGGAGAGAGATGAGAAGCATCAATCATTAGTTTTTCGTTGCCATTACGACACCTTAGTTGTTCATTGATTGCTTTCTCACATGTGCCTTGACCGCGGGCCTTCAGCAGACCGAGGCACCCCTTGCTGGAGCCAGCGACCTTGGGTTTAAGCTGACGAGCTTTTGCTCAAGCCAGATGGACCCGCGCTCAAGCTGGCGACCTCGGGGTCTTGAACCTGGGTCTTCCGCATCCCAGTCCAATGCTCTATCCACTGCACCACTGCCTGGTTGGGCCATTTATTCTTGCACACAGTTTCTGTTTCTGCATGTTGGGAGTGTGGGCGTAGCTGAGCAGGGCTGGTCTGGTTCAGGGTCTCCCGTGAGGTGGCTGCAGCCAAGGGTGGGCCAGAGCTACGGTGTGATGGGACTGGATGGCCTGCTCCCGCAGGGGCTCCCTCACATGGCTGGCCGTCTATGCTCCCTGTTCTGTTTCCTCCCTTTGCTGCCAAGGATGTGGATGCCACCACTCTGGACCGTGAGGACAGTGAGCCGGAAGGAGCCTGGGGCCCTGAGAACCATGAGGCCACAGCGCTGCCCCAGCCCCGTACCGCTCTCCCCAAGTGAAGCTATGTGAGCGAGAAGTAAACTTATAGCAGGTACGATGCTCGTGAGCCCAGGCAGGCAGGCAGGCAGGCAGGCAACAACACCGTCTGCTACAGGTAGTGATTGTCTGGGTGCCACCGCCACTGAAGGGGACAGTCTGAGTATGAACCCTGGACACCTGACTCCCAGCATAGGGCACACGCTGCTCCCTAGGAAACAGCATGATCGGGTGTGGAAGCCAGGAGGCCCAGGGTCCGGGGTGCCTCACCGGGGATAGCCTGACAATGTGAGTTAACTTCTCCAAGTCCGTTTCCTCACCTCTAAAATGGGGTAATGATTCCGACCACATAGGTGCCGTGCACTTGATCGGGCCTGGCTGATTATAGAAACTTAATACTAATTTCTTTCTTTTTTTTTTTTTTTTCTATGACAGAGACAGAGCAAGTCAGAGAGACGGACAGATAGGGAGAGCCAGGAAGAGAGAGAGATGAGAAGCATCAATCCTTCACTGCAGCGCCTTCATTGTTTATTGACTGCTTTCTTTTATGTGCCTTGACCAGGGGGCTACAGCAGAGCGAGTGACCCCTTGCTCCAGCCAGAGACCTTGGGCTCAAGCCAGCAAACTTGGGCTTCAAGCCAGCGACCATGGGGTCATGTCCGTGATCCCACGCTCAAGCCAGTGACCCTGCACTCAAGCTGGTGAGCCCACACTCAAGCCAGATGAGCCCATGCTCAAGCCAACAACCTCGGGGTTTCGAATCTGGGTCTTCCACATCCCAGTCCAATGCTCTATCCACTGTGCCACCACCTGGTCAGGCATAATACTTATTTCTAACAATGACTGAGTGAAGAGGAAATAGGCAGTGGAGCCTGGTTCATAGTGAACTCGGCAGCCAGCCTCCCAGAGGTGCGGGACTCAAGGCAGGTCATACAGACAGTGGGGCCCCCACCATGCTCTCTTGAATCACTCGTTCTGGGAGAAGTCAGCTGCCAGTGGTGTGAGGACATTCGGACAGCCCTCCGGAGCGGTGTACGTTCAGGGAACCGAGCCCCCGCTAAGGGCCAGCACAGACTTGCCAGCCATGTGAGGAGCCATGTTGGGAACAGATGCCCCAGCTTCATCAAGCTTGAAGATGACCACAGCTCTGCCCAACGTTCTGACTGCAACCTCACAGAAAACCCTCAACCAGACCCGCCCAGCTCAGCTATGTCCAGATTCCTGACCCACAGAAACTGTAGGCAAAAGACCCAAATAGACATTTTTCCAAAGGAGATACAATAAAGGCCAACAGGTATATGAAACGATGCTCAACATCACTAGTCATCAGAGAAATGCAAATCAAAACCACAACGAGATATCACCTCACACCAGTCAGAATGGCCATCCTCAAAGAGACAAGAGCTAGATAAATGCTGACGGGGATGTAAGGAAAACAGAAACCCTCTGTTGGTAGGATCGTAAATCGGTGCGACCATTATGGATAAAAGTATGGAGATTCCTCAAGAAATTAAAAACAGAACTATCATATGATCTAGCAATTCCACTTCTGGGAATATATCCAGAGGAAACAAAAACACTAAGTTGAAAAGATATCTGCACCTAAATGTTCGCTGTAGCATTGTCTACAGTAGCTAAGACATGGAAACAACCTAAGCGTCCATCGGTGGGTGAATGGATAAATAAGTTGTTTTAGACTGACCTGTGGTGGCGCAGTGGATAAAGCATCGACCTGGAATACCGAGGTCACCGGTTTGAAACCCTGGGCTTGCCTGGTCAAGGCACATATGGGAGCTTTCTGCTCCTCCCCTCCCTTCTCTCTCTCTCTTTCCCCCCTCTCTAAAATGAATACATTTTTTTTTAAAGCATTAAAAATTGCCTGAGCTGTGGTGGCGCAGTGGATAAAGCATCGACCTGGAATGCTGAGGTCGCCGGTTCGAAACCCCGCACTTGTCTGGTTAAGGCACATATGGGAGTTGATGCTTTCTGCTCCTCCCCCTTTCTCTCTCTCACTCTCACCCTCTCTCTTCTCTAAAATGAATAAATTTAAAAAAATATTTTAAAAAAAGCATTAAAAATTTTTATAAATGAAGTTGTTTTATATATACAGATATATTCTCTCAATAGATGATAGATAGATAGATAGATAGATAGATAGATAGATAGATAGATAGATAGATAGATAGATTCTAGCCCAGTGGTTCTTAACCTGGGTTCTATCAAACCCTAGAGGTTCGATGAGTCGGTCTCAGGGGTTCGGAGAAGCCTCTGCCACAGAGGCCAGAATAAAGTAATACCGTAATTTCTTGTGAGTTCATGCACTTTGTTGGTTTTGTTCTTTGAGCAAGGTGATGTTCATGCACGGCTCATTTTGTGCACCAGTAAAAAAACATATACTTATGTCTTGAATTTGGAAAAAAAATCATATTTTATTTATCACTAAAGAAGGGTTCAGTGAATGTGCATATGAAACTGGTGGGTTCGGTACCTCAAAGAAGGTTAAGAACCACTGTTCTAGCCAAAGGAGCCATTCTATTATTACATATATATATATGTAATAATAGAATATATATATGTAGTAATATATATAATTGTAATATATATAATATAATATATATATAATTAAAGGCATTATACTAAGTGAAATAAGACAAATACTGTATGATCTCACTTATATGTGGAATCCTACAGAGAGAGAGATCAGAGGCAGAGGGTGGGAAGAGGGGAGATTGGAAGAAGGTGGCCCAAAGGTACAAGCTCCCATTATAAGTGCGTCCTGGGCTGTCACATACAACACGGTGACAGGAGCCAACACTGCAGTGTGACATGGAGCAAAGCTGTTGAGAGAGTGAATCCTATGAGTTCTCATGCCAAGGAGAAATATTTTTCTTCTTCTTTTCTTTTTTTTACTATATCTATATGAGAAGATGGATGTTAGCTAAACTTATTTTGGTAATCATTGCGCGATAGATGTAAATCAAACCCTCATGCTGTGTGCCTTAAACTTATACAGTGATGTATATCAATTATTTCTCAATTAAACTGGAAAAAAGCCCTACTAACTGATCTGCTTCCCCTTGGCATTCGTTGCTCTCTGAGAAGAATGGGAAGGTTGCCCCTAAGTCTCACTTTCCTAGCAAAGAATTCAGAGAGCTCTGTGTCTCTAACATGCTAGTGACAGAAATCCTCTGCAAATCAACTTAAGCAAAAAAAAAGAAAGAAAGAAAGAAGAAGAAGAAAAAGAAACTTATTGACTCTCATAGCTAGAAGAAACACTCTGGTGTTTGTAAAATTAAAGAAAGCTCTCAACATTCGCTGGGAGCTAGGGACCAATGCCACCAGGAGCCTCTCCCTCCCTTCTGCCTCAATGCTGTGACTCACTGTCTGTGGGCCTCAGTGTCCCCTGCCGCAGACAGATCTCCTCCACCCTGGTGGACACACAGAGAGCAAGGCGAATAGGAGTCAGAGGTGCCAGCAGCCCCACGGGGAAAAGGGACTCTTTGCATAGTTTATAAATCTTAGAACTCTGGGTGGCTTTCTTGGATCAAATGTCCATCCTCTGGATGAATCACTGTCCCAGGAGCCTTGGACACACTGATCAGGCTTGGGTCATCTGTGCTCCTGCTCAGAACCACATGAAGGGGAAAAGTAACAGTTCTCAAAGCAGGCGTATTGTTTCAGAAGAAGCAGGGAAAGTTTGCTGGGAAGACAAGACAAGAACAGGTGCTTAAGACATACCCCATCACCCCGAGGAGAGAGACCCCACATGGCCCTTCGCTGTCACTCAATCTTGCCAGTACACTGAGTGAGACCAAACCTGCTGCCCACTGACTGTGAGGATGGCGCCCCTTCCTTGATGCTGGACAGTCTAGAAGCCCTGAACTTGATAGTGCCTGGTTGGACCAGAGATGGTGGCTGAGCCGTGAAGGAAGCCAGCGTCTCTTGGGGTCTTAATCTGACATTCTAGCCAAAGGAGCCACTCTATTTTGAATGATGGTTCAACAAGTTGGGACCAGTTAGGAAAAAATTAGAGAATTCCAAATTGTACATCTGTATTGCGGAGGTGTGGGGGGGGGGCATTTAAAATAGGGAATGGGTCTGTTTATTTGTTTTTCTCTTGAGAGAGAGAGAGGCAGGAAGGGAGAGAGATGAGAAGCATCAACTTATAGTTACATCACTTTAGTTGTTCATTGATTGCTTCTCATACACAGCTTGACTGGGGGGCTCAAGCCCAAGCCAGTGACTTTAGGATCATGTTGATGATCTCATGCTCAAGCCGATGACCCCATACTCAAGCTGGTGATCTACACTCAAGCCAAATGAGCCCACACTCAAGCCGGCAACCTCAGGGTTTCAAACATGGGTCCTCAGCATCCCAGGTCAATGCTCTATACACTGCGCCACCACCGGTCAGGCTAGAGTGGGTTTAATGGGTGATGGCAGAACTGAGAAGCCTGTGGGATTGTGAGGCACTCCAGAAATGAGCAACAGTGGGAAGGGGTAGAAGTAAAACAGGAAGAGGTGGTATTATCAGAGCCTGGAAGCCAGAACCACATGGAGGGTACTAAAACCACCACAGAGGCTGCCTAGCAGAAGCTGCACCCATGAAAAAGGGCTGTCTGGGGGAGCAGGAGCCACAGAGAGGACATAACTGTTTCTGAAGAGGCACCCCAAGGCAAAGAGGAAGGCACACAAACACCGTGACCTCTCCCTTCCTTCTGTCCTACCATCTCCCTCCAATATCCTTTACTGGCTGAACTTGGATGGAAGCCAGTTGATATAGAAGCCTGAGAAACACAGGGTGCCCTGTGACTCAGAGCATAGCATATCAGGGGCAGGGCAAGGAATGACTCTAAGGACAAATGGGCAAATGACAGGCACAATGGCCCCATACGATCCTTTCCCTTAGGAAGAGTGAAGGCCAGCACAGGTCATTTCATATAGCCGGCTGACAGCCCAGTTCAGGAATGAAGTCCTGGAATGAATACCTTCTGTGTCTGCACAATCCTGAGTGTTTCACAATGAACTCTCATCCCCAGAAAGGTCCTTACTATATATCTTTTCAACTTGTCCCTACTCAGTGCTGGGAGTCAGAGCTGCTGCCCTCCAAATCCAGCTGAGGCTGACAGGATTGTTACCAAAGGCAGAGCATTCAGCTGCGTGGCTGGGAAGGCAGACAACAGAAAACAGAGGAGTGCAAACCCCCAGAAACCAGCCCGGAGCCAGGGGGGAGAAAGGTCCTTTCATGGCTTCCTCACCTCACCACTACCACACTCTAGAAAACATTGAACTGAGTGAAAATAAAAACACGAATCAAAATTTATAAGAATGCAGCTAACACAGTACTTTGAGGGCAATTTATTCCACTAAATGCCTTTATTGGGAAGAAAAGAAATATTTAAATCAATGCTCAGTACTTCCACCTAAAGAAACTAGAAAAAGAAAAGCAAAATAAGAAGAAAGTAAATAATGAAGATCAGAGCAGAAGTCAATGAAACAGAAAACAGAAAGACAAGAGAAAATGAATGAAACCAAAAGCAGATTCCTTAAGAAAAATCAGTGCAATTGATAATCTTCCAGTTAGTCCAAAATCCCAGAAAAACACTGAGAATAGCATTGAAAACTCTGAAATACTTGGCAATAAATCTGATAAAAGATGTGCAATATGGCACACTAAAATATTAAAATACATTACTGAGGAAAATGGAAAAAGAAATGGAAAGATCTACTGTGTTCATGGATCAGAAAAGTCAATAGTATTCAAATGTCAATTCCCCCCAAAATTGATTTGTAGATTTGATGCAATTCCAATGAAAATTCCAGCAATCCTTTATGTGAAAATTGAAAGGCTTATTCTAAAATTCATATAGAGAGCCTGACCAGTGAGGGCCCAGTGGATAGAAAATTGACCTGGAATGCTGAGCTCCCAGGTTCAAAATTCCAAGGTCTCTGGCTTGGGCACAGGATCATCAACATGACCCCAGGGTCACTGTCTCGATCCCAAAGGTTACTGGCTTGAAGCCCAAGGTCATTGGCTTGAGCAAGGGGTCGCTGGCTCAGCAGAACCTCCCCCCCATCAAGGCACATATTAGAAAGCAATCAATGAACAACTAAGGTGCTGCAACTATGAGTTAATACTTCTCATCTCTCTCTCTTCCTGTCCGTCTGTCCCGTCTGTCTCTCTCTCTGTCTTTGTCTCTCAAAGAAAGAAAGAAAGAAAGAGAAAAAGGGAGAAAGGGAGAAAGGGAGAAAGGGAGGGAGGGAGGGAGGGAGGGAGGTAGAGAGGGAGGATGGAAGGGAGGGAGGAAAGAAAGAAGGAAGGAGAAACATGGATACATGTAATACGTAGATGAATCTCAAAATAGGTATGCCTACTGAAAGAAACCAGAGCGGGAAAAGGCTGCCTAGTGTATGATTCCATTTGGGTTAAATTCTAGAAAATGCAAACTAATCTATAGGAACAGAAAGCAGGTCAGTGGTTGCCTAGGGGTGGAGGTGGGCACAGGGGGGCACTTGAGGGAGGGATCACAGAGGATCACCAGGAACCTCTGAAGGGGATGTTGTAATGGAACAGTGAGAAACAAACATTTTGCCACACACACAATCAATTAGACAAATTAAGAAATTAAGGAGTCGTTAATGCCAGTGTGTGGACCACATGGAGGTCGAAGACTTTCAAATCAGTGTGGCGGTGACTACAGTTTGGAGTTAGGTTTTATAGGCAGAATTGCATACTCACTGAGGAATGGGAGGAGAGGAAGCATAGCAGTGAAACAAAGCCGTGAAACAAGCTTTCTTGCAATGATTATCTATCAGGTTAATTCAGGGAGAAACATTCTGAGAACACCTGCAACTTTGTAAAGCTAGTCCAAGGCCACACTCTGGGAAACCAGTCTCAAGGCCAGGAATAGGGAGTCTTTTCAGAAAAAGTAAGTTCTGCTAAAAGTCTCTTTGTTTTAGAGAAAGTAAGTTTTGCCAAAAAGTAAGAGCCTTTCTTTCCCACACTTCAGGGATGGGTATGTTCACTATCCTGATTGTGGTGACCCTTTCATGGGTGGAAACATGCAGCAAACCTTATCAAATTGTAGGCTTTAAATGTGTGCAATACACCTGACCTGTGGTGGCACAGTGGATAAAGCATCGACCTGGGAACACTGAGGTCGCCAGTTCAAAACCCTGCACTGGTCCAGTCAAGGCACATATGGGAGTTGATGCTTCCAGCTCCTCCCCCCTTTCTCTCTCTCTCTCTCTCTCTCTCTCTCTCTCTCTCTCTCTCTCTCTGTGTGTGTCTCCTCTCTAAAATGAATAAATAAAAATAAATAAATGTGTGCAATAAATGTCAGTTGTACCTCAATACAGCCATGCTAATAAATGGAGAAGAAATGATTTCCCAGAGGAAAACCGAGGCAGAAAAGAAGAAGTTGGTGGTGGGGGACCGAGCATGGTGTCATCCCTGAGTGCACAGCCTGGACAGCCAGCCTCCGGTGTCCTGAGTGGCTCTACCACTCAAGGCTGTTGGACGTTATGAATAACACCGCCACGGACGTCCTTGAACATAAAACCTTCCATCACATCCTGGGTCATTTCTTTGCAGTTAAATTCCTATATGTTACTTAACCTCTCGGTCTCTCAGTCTCCTCATATGTAAAATGGAGCTCGGAGGGTTATCTCTATCACTGGCATGTGGAATGAAATAAATCTGTATGTGTGTGTGTCCTAGATCAGTTTCCTGACACGTAGTAATTCTGTTACCGAAAGTTATCTGGATGCTACAAAGGCAATAAAGCAGACGACCCCATAACCTTGTGGTGTTGGCCAATGAATGGTTTCCAGCTAGATCACCAGCTCCCAGAGCTTGGGGACCAGGATGGAGACCCAGACCAATGGAAGGCATCGAGGGGACCAGGCAGGGGAAGGGCAGGGGCAGTGAAGGGTGGGGGTTAGAGGCGGAAAGGGGAGCTCCGATCACCTAGCTTGTTTTCTGGGCAAAGCCCCCAGGATAGTGCAAACCAAAATGTTGTGATATTTTTCTTCCCCCAGTTTTATCCTGGTGGAATTACTGGCCAAGCTTTACCTAGGAAATTAAAGAATCTACCAGGACCCCAATTAGGTACCCGAGGACATAATTGGTCCCTAATTAGAAAGAGTTGTCAAACGGGAACAATTATCTCTGTTCTGTTTCATTTCCTCCCCTCCTCAAGCCCAGTCTCTCTGCCTCTCCGCCTCCCCTCCCCCACTGGGCCTTCCAGTGACTCCTGCTCCTGGGAGATGGGGGCAGAGAGCCAGAGGCTCCTGTCCATCGAGGCAGGGCTCCAGCTGTCCTGTGTTCCCAGGGGCCCCATGTCCTCGACACCTTGTTTTCTAAGGGCCTGTTCCCTTGTCTCCTCTCCCAGTAGACTGGGGGCTCCCTGTGGGTTTGTCTTATTTCTCTCCCTGTCCCCGGATCTAGCCCAGGGCCTGGTTTCTAAAACTGTTTAGAAAGGGTTGTTGAGATGAAATGATGACTCTGAGCCCCAGAGTAATGACGCTGAGTGCCTCCGTCCACGCGCAGGGTAGGAGCTTACTGCATGACCCTCACTTACCCACAAACGCCTCCCTGCCACACCGGGCAGAGGGAGCCCGGCAGGAAGGTGACCTCAGCCACCCTCCTGGGGTCCGCATTGCTCCGAAGTCAGGGGCATCATTTCTGGGTTGAGGAACCAGAGAAAGCATCATGGAGCAGCTGGTGTTTGGTTTGGGGATTTGGAGTTAAGAGTAAACAAGAGAGGCGACGGCAGAGAGCAGGAGGCGGGCGGCTCAGGCCAGGTGAGATGCCCGCTCCGGCTGCATCGTTGGGGTACACAGGGGAAGAAGGAAGGAACAAGGCTGGGGTGCAATAGACCTTGGTGGGTCACCAAGGAGTGCGGGCTTCCTCTCGGAAGCATTGAGAACCATCCAGCAAAGACATTTTAGAAAGTTGAAGCCAGAGCCCTTGCTGGTGACAGAAGCGAGATAAGAGAGGAGAGAAAGAGGGCAGGGGGGTGGGGTGGGTTATAAAGTTACTAGAAAAAGATGGCCGTCGGGGCAGGCACGACCCCCAACAACGTAGAGAGCGAAGGCAGAAGGGGGTGAGAGGTAGATCAAGCCACGGCCTCGTCTTTTGTCTTAGCAACTCCGCTTCTAGAATTTGCTCTAAAGAACTTCTCCCACAGGGACTTGACGGCCTATCTGCTGCAGGTCACCCGCCACAGTATCACTGAGAACAGTAACGCGTGGAGGAAGGCACGTGCGAAAGGAAAGAAGCCAGTCACAAAAGAGCACAGATTGTACACTCCCGCTTCTGTGATTTATGTGAACTGTCCAGAACAGACGTATCTGTAGAGACAAAAGTAGATTAATGCTTGCCTAGGGCTGGGGGGTGCGGTGGGAATAGGGCGTGACTGCTTATATAACAGCGTTCTGATGTGGAGTGATGAAATGTTCTCAAGTTGCATTATAGTGATGGTGAAACAACTCTGTAAATATACCAAAAACCATTGCATTGCACATTTACAATGAGTCAACTTTAGCCCTGGCTGGGTAGCTCAGTTGGTTAGAGTGCTATCCCAATACGCCAAGGTTGTGGGTTCGATCCCTGGTCAGGGCACATACAAGAATCAACCAGTGAATGCATGAATAATTGGAACAACAAATTTATGTTTCTCTCTCTCTCTCTCTCTCTCTCTCTCTCTCCCTCCCTCCCCTTCCTCTCTCTAAAATCAATAAATAAAATTAAAAAAAATAAAATGAGTAAGTTTTATAAGTTATATCTCAGTAAAACTTTTTACATTTTGTTTTTATGAGAGAGAGAGACAGACATGAACGGGGAGAGATGAGAAGCATCAACTTGTGGTTGTGACACTTTAATTGTTTATTGATTGTTTTCTCACTCTCTCATATGTGTCTTGAACAGGCGGCTCCAGCCAAGCCAGTGACCCCTTGTTCAAGCCAGCCACCTTGGGCTCAAGCAGGTAACCTTGGGCTTCAAGCCAGCGACCTTTGGGCTCAAGTTAGTGATCGTGGGCTCATGTCGATGATCCCATGCTCAAGCTGGTGACCCTGCGCTCAAGCTGGTGACCTCAGGGTTTCGAACCTGGGACCTCAGCATCCCAGGTCGATGCTCTATCCACTGCACTACCACCTGCCAGGCAAAACCTACTTACATTTCTAACCAGGTTCGGGGAGTTCAGGGCAGAGGGATTCTATTCTCTGTGAAGAAAGCGGTTTCTGCCTGATGCGTGGACAGCCTGGACCCCAACCAAAAATGAGCGCCTCTGTGAAGAGAGAGAGACCAGGTGGTAGGGATTGGAAGAGCCTCAGGGACAAAGCTGGCCAGGAGCTTGGAGAAAGGTGAGAGAACCACTGAGCATGTGCCCCAGTGCCTTCCTCGCAGACAGCCGAGCACCTGGGGCCTTTGGTCCAGCATGCCTGTTCCACCAGCTGCCCCCTGTGGACAGGAAGGACACCCATGTGGCTCCATACCCCACTGCCAGGCCAGGTCTTGGCTGAGTAGTAGAGGAAGCTGGGATGCCCACGTAGGGGGCAGAGGAGAGGAAAACAAGAATCTGACAGTCTGCACTGGCTGGTTGGCTCAGTGGTAGAGCGTCGGCCCAGCACGTGGAAGTCCCAGGTTTGATTCCCAGCCAGGGCACACAGGAGAAGCGTCCATCTGCTTCTCCACCCTTCCCCCTCTCCTTTCTCTCTCTCTCTCTTCTCCTCCCACAGCCCAGGCTCCATTGGAGCAGAGTTGGCCTGGGTGCTGAGGACGGCTCTGTGGCCTCTGCCTCAGGCACTAGAAAGCCTCTGGTTGCAGTGGAGCAATGGTTCAGATGGGCAGAGCATCACCCCCTGGTGGGCATGTCGGGTGGATCCTGGTCGGGCGCATGCGGGAGTCTGTCTTCTGCCTCTACCCCACCCCAACCCTCCGCCCGGCTTCTCACTTTGGAAAAATACAAAAAAAAAAAAGAATCTGACAGTCCTGGGGGTGAATCCCAGATCTGCCAGCTAACTGGCTGTGTGGACTTGAGCAAGTTACTCGACCTCTCTGGGTCTCGGTTTCTTCACCTCCCTCAGGGGGAAGCAGTTGAAGTTACCCGAAAGCAGATGTGGGGAACAAGTTGCAATGCCTTCAGGGCCACCTCCAAGGACACGGCGCAGGGGTGTCACCATCTGGGTCCCCATATTGCCATGACCAGAGCCAGTGGAAGTGGGATTGGGGCCAACAAATCACGGACTCCTGACCTGGAGGGGGCACAACAGGAGGAAGTGGTGCTTCCCTCCATAGCTGTTGTCTCTCCTTACATCCACCTCTTTACCTCCCACCCCCACTTTTCCATTCCAGAAGCTTCCAACACGAGGGTCTTTCGGGCTTCTCTGAAGAGGGGACTAATTAAACCTTAATTGACACAGCACTAATTAGCTTCTTAATTACACAGAACCACATGATTAGCTGTGCAGCAGACACTAATTGTTCATTAGGAAGCAGCCTCCCTTCTCCCTCTCCCTTCTTCTAGAATCTACCAGCAAAGCCATCTGAGGGACCCACGGTAGGCGCAGCCCTCCACCCTTGGCCGGATCCCAGAGGGAGTCCGCTGGCTTCGTCACCACTGCCCGGGCCGAAGTCCGGCGCCTTTCCGTGATGATAACCCAATAACAACAACTTCTACCACTTTGAGCATCTTAGATTCAGAACCCTGAAGCCTTCCTTCAAAATCCCTGACCCCAATCAGGGTGAAGGCGGGTTCTCCTGTGACCACAGAACCAGCTCAGGGGGGTCCTGTCCTGTTTCTAACAGGACCCAGAACCAAAGTTTAGAGCTTGGATACGCCGCCTCTGACAGGCAACACCTGTGGACTGTCACCTCCGCCCACCCCACGGGACCAAGGGGTGGGGACCCTCTCAGAAGAGAAGCGTCTGTTGTCCAGGAAGATCCGGTGTTGAAACCCCTTAAACCTCGCCCCGAACCCTGAATGGGGGAAGCGGTTTTGAGTCTTGTCTCCTGAATCCTTGACAGTCGGCCTCACAACAAAAGCTTTTTCTTTGCTCCAATTCAACAGCTTCTACGCATGTCGGGCAGCGAGCCCTTGCTCGGGAATACACTGGATCCGGGAGCCTTGGCCGTCTTGGGGGTGAGGGGACTCCAGGGATGGCCCAGCTCGGAGGGTGAGGGGAGAGGGAAACAGCATTCATGAAATTCCCACCTGTGTCCATCACCGCCCACAGTTTAGTATCTAGCACCTAGACACCAATGGAGCAGGTGTTTCCCAGAGGTGAGGGGCTCTGTGACCAGGATGGACCCGGATTCAGCCCAGCTCTGACTCCCGACCCAGCTGCCTTCTGCGAGTCCCGCCGCCTCCAGAAGAGCTTCCCGATCCCACGACAGAGGTCACGGAGAAAAAGGAGGCCTCGTTCGCTGCTGGTGGGAATGTAAACTAGCACAGCCACTATGGAAGACGGCGTGGCGGTTCCTCTAAACATTCAGAATAGAGTCACCATGTGACCCAGCAAGCCCTCTACTGGGCATCTACCTGAAACACTCAAAACCACTGTATGCCGTCGTATGCCCCCCACGTTCATTGCAGCATTAGTCACAGCGGCCAAGACATGGAAATAACCAACGTGTCCCTCGATAGAGGCTTGGATAAGAAGATGTGGTACATATATGTACAATAGAACTCTACTCAGCCATAAAGAAATGATGACATAGTGCCGTTTATGACGTCACGGATGGGCCTGGAGCACATCATGCTGAGTGGATCAGAAGAAAGCTCAGAACTATACGATTTCACACACAGGTGGGACATGAAACCAAGACTCATGGACACAGACAACAGTATAGGGGTTACCGGGGGGTGCGGTGGGTGGGGGGAGTCAAGGCGGCCACACACATGGTGATGGGAAGTGTGGTGACTTCGGGCGACGGGCACACGCCATGGAGGTGTATACTTGAAACCTATGTGATCCTGTGAACCAATGTCACCCCATTAAATTTAATTTCTAAATTTAAAAAAAAAAAGCAAAAAATGATTGGGATATGACTTGCCACCCCCGGGGAGCCGTTTGTCCCCCGCATCACAGCTTCACTCCGGAGCCCGGACCCCAGCTCTGCCCTTCCTAGCTCTGAGGCATTGGGTGCGTGACTCTTTGGCTCTCTGTGCTCAGCTGTCTCCTCTGTAAAATGGGGATAATAATGGCAGCCCCCCCCCACACACACACACCGCTAGGCTCGCTGTGAGGATTCAATGAACCAATGCACGGAGAGTGCTTAGAGAGGTTCCCGCCCGGCCAAGCCAGCGCCGTGTGAGGGCGGCGGTGACACTGGGACCTCCGGGAGAACAGCTTGGGATTTGAGGCCCCCGCCCCTCAGATTTCCTCTCCATGTCTGGCCTTGGGGGCCACTCCTAACAACTTCACCTCCCTTGTCTCCCGCACGTCGTGTCCCCCTTCTGAGATTCTACCACCAGGTAGGACCCTCTCTGGATGCTCCCTCAGCTCCTAGCAGTGCTGGCTTCTGAGCAGGTCCCCAGGTGGCCAAGCCTATCTGACCCATGGGGGCATGCAGATGCCCCGGCCCATCCTGCCAGAGGTAGGGGCAGGAAGGGGACTGACGCCGAGTACTGGCCTGGTGACCACACACCTTGCTTCGCCAGGACAGCCCTTATGTTCACATGCGGCCCTGGTGTGACTATTCACAGCACCCTCTTCCAGTCCCAGTGTCCTGATCTGGACGGCACAGGCTATGATCCTACAGTGGACAGGGCCTCCCTGCCTGCCACCGGCCAGGTGCTGCACACACCACGCCCAGGGAGCTCTCAGCCTGAGGGGTTGGGCTGCCCCCTCCCCTGCCCACCACCAGAGAGAGGAGTTGGGGTGCTAACCTGCATTTGGGGGGCCTCAGAGCCCACAGCTGTTCTCCCCCAGCCCTGCCATGCTCTGTCTCTGAGTTGGCCAGAGGGCTCTATGGAAGAAGGGCCAGAGGCTGCGTGTGAGGCTTATGGCCCCCAAGTTGGGTCTCTGGTGGGCAGGGTTGGGCGCACTGGGATACAGGGAGGGATCAGTGTGAGCAAAGGCACAGCCAAAGCCGCGTGTTGTGGGAACAGCAACTCGGAGTCTCGGAGCATGGGGGGCAGGTGACGAGGAGATGGGGAGTGGGTGAGCAAGAAGAACCTGCAGAGGGTCAGGGACAGGGGTGTAAGCCAAAGGGCCACCCAACCAGATGAGGCATAGCCCCTTGTTTGTGCTCGGCCATTGGCCCGAAAACTTGAGACACACAGGACGGAGGGTCCCAAGAGACAAACCCGGAGCTTTGTGGAGGAGGGCCCGTGGGTTGGGTGGGCACCAGCAAAACGCACTGCAGACAGAACAGCTCGTGGAGACACTGAGGAAAAACATGAGGCCTGGGATCGATGTAATGGGCATGAGACATCATGGCGTGTTTGTGGAGAGCCTTGGGCACCCTGATAATTGCGTGTGGAGGGGTCCCCTGGGGTGCGGCCATGCTGGCTTCAGGGTGGGGTGAGCAGAGAGTTGCTCACTGCACTGACTGCCTCCCCCCACAACAGCTTGCCCTCCTGCATTCTCTCCTGGTCCTTTTCCAGAGCAGGGGGGCTGGTCCCCAGGTCTGGGATGCTCAGCACGCTTCACCCCTTCCCTAGCTGAGTCCTTGGTGGGGGAAGAGGGGGAGGTGAAGATGGCCAGCTCCCCCACCACCATCACCCCAGTATGCTGTGGGTTGTGCCGCATTATCCCCTGGTGTCGTTGCAAGAGACACAGCAATTAGGTCAGAACGCCTCTCCAGATGCTCACCCTGCTCATTATCTGGAAGCAGTTACAGTGTATCAAGGCAGGCCCTCTGGGGGTGTTCTCCCATCTGTTGCTATATTTCTGACACATGCTGCTTCCCCACCTGGAATTCCTGGGCCCTCCTCCCCTTTTATCTACGCCCCTCCTGTCCTTGGACAGCTTTCCAAGTCTCTGCACCTTCTTCCCATAATGTGGACAGAATAGTACCTAGCTCCTGGGGGTCACAGAAGACTCAGAGGGTTCATTCATACAAAGTGTTGAGTGCAGGGCCCAGCACGGAGTAGGCACTCACTGAACAGTGGCTGCAATTCTCGAGGCCTAGCCTCAAGCCCTCTTCCTCCAGGAAGCCCTACTGGCTGACCTAAGCCTAAGGTGGTCACTCCCTCTTCTGCCTTCCACAGCCCGCTCCTCAGGGCATTTCATATACTGACGTGTGTACCTTGTCATAGGTATACACCTTGCCTCTACATTGGAGGCTTGCCATGTGCCAGGCACTAAGTGCTTGACAGCTGTTCATTCATTGAACCCTTACAACATCCCTGTGAAATAGGTACACTATTATTATCCCCATTTTGCAGAGGAAGAAAGTGAGACACAGAGACGTTAAGTAACTTTCCCAAGGTCACACAGCAAGTAAGGTGACCCAGGCAAACTCCAAAGTCCAGGCTTTTACCCTCTACTGTAATCATAGGTTAATAAACGTTTTGGGGGATGGGAGAGTACACACAGACAAGGAAGTTTCCAGTCTCAGTGGTGTGTACACTTGGGGCTCACACTAGGGCTGTGTGTATATGTTCATTGCGTACAGAGATGTGTCTAAAGGCTGCATGTTGTATGTGTGGAGAGTGTGTGCACATGTGTGCGTATTTCTGCAGGGGGTTGTAGAAGAACACATCACACTCTCCGTGTGGCTGTCATTCTGCCTTCACAGTTAAATGCCAGTGAGGGAAATGGAGCAGGACTTATGGCCCCTTCTTCAGAGCTTGAGATGCTGTAGCCTGCAGTGGGTGCATGACTGGCCCACTGTGTGTGCACAGAGCAAGCACATGTGTGTATCTGTGTGTGCACGCTGACTCCACCACGCATATTTGTGTCAGCAGTGCACAGGTGAACATCTGCAGTGCATTGATCTACCTTCATGCACAGAGGATAGATGTGACCTGTGTGTGTTTGTTCATTGAGAGGTATATATATGCACGTATACATAAAAGCAGATG
The DNA here is from genome assembly GCA_037038555.1 of Rhynchonycteris naso. Taxonomy (NCBI): domain Eukaryota; kingdom Metazoa; phylum Chordata; class Mammalia; order Chiroptera; family Emballonuridae; genus Rhynchonycteris; species Rhynchonycteris naso. Next base: position 9,115,878 of record CM073000.1, read on the forward strand.
AAGGGGTGTGAAGATTGCAAAGTAACACAGACCTGAAGCCCACCCTGCGTCTGCCACTGCCTAGCCGCGTGGTCTTGGACAAATTGCTTCATCTCCTGAGGTTGCATTTCTGCATCATAAAAGGAGAGCAGTGCCTCCTGCCTCAGGGGCCTGGAGGGCTAGCGGTAATAGACTGGAGCCCCGTCGGCACTCGGTGCTCACGCGCTACTTGAGGACGTGTCTGTGCCCATGTGTACATGTGTGAGCCAGGAGGCTGTGTACATGAAGCTGTGTGTGTGTTCACCCGGTGTGGAGTTGAGGAGGAGCATAATGGGTGAGCATGCGTGTGTGTCTAACTCCCTGGGTACACTGGGGGTGCGTGCCCAGGCTATGGGGGTGGCGGGCATCCAGTGATGTAGCAGTCATGTGTGTGACTCTGTACATTAGGGACTCTGTGCCCCAGGCCCCTTGTTCTTGGTGGGGCCAGACTGGAGGAGCCTGGCTGGGCTGAGGGGGTATCTCTGGCTGTCAGGCCCTCGATGGGTGGGGGGTGCCCCCGCTGGAGGCGACTGAGCCCCGGCTCTCCCACCAGGCCTGCCAAAATACAGCGAGACAGGGTGTAATTACCGGCACTTACCGTGGCCATTACCCCCCTCACCGCTGCGTGTGACACACGACCCGTCAGCTCAGCGTTTGCACCATTAAGGGGCCTCATTAGCATCCCGGCTCAGAAGCAAAATTACCCTCACTGCTCATTTCAAGATGTCATCAATTTTAATTTAGGGCCCAAAGATAGTACAATGGGAAGGCACTCCCCAGCCAGCCGCACATGGAAAGGGATGGGAGGGGGGAGGGGTTGAGGCAGTCAGGGGGGAGGGAGACGAGAGAGAGAGAGAGAGAGAGAGAGAGAGAGAGAGAGAGAGAGAGAGAGAGACAGGGCTGAGCAAGGGGAGGAGAGAAATCGCTGACCTGGCCCTGCCCTGCCCCACCAAGCTCCCCAGGCTCAGGCTTCGGCTGGCACTCCCTTGGGAGGGAAAAGAAATTGAGGACATAGCCAGGATCCCTGGCCCACCCACCCCCTTTAGGACCATCTGGAAGCTGTGACCCCCAGAGCCCCATCTCGAGTGCTGTGCCGTGCCTGGCTCTGCCCTTTAGCTAGTCATTCCTTTAATTCTCACAACCATCCTGGGAGATGGATTCTGGAACCCTCTTTACAGGAGGGGAAACTGAGGCACAGAGAGCTTCCCTACCTCCACCCCCTTAACACAGCAAGCTATGGCAGAGCTCACATTTAATTAAACACAGGCCTGTCTGGCTTTGCTGCTCCCCGACTTTCTGAACTCAGAACCCGTGGCCTCATGGAGCAGTCTCCCAGTGGACTTGTGGCGGGCCACCTACCCATTGTGACCCCTGGCCCTCCTCCGGGCTGGCCTTCACCAGGCCTCCTCACTCTGCGCCCTCCTGGAGTCAGACTAAGTTGAATATTGTCAACTTAGGACTAAGTTGAATATTGTCGCTCCCTTTTCTATTGTTTTACCATTTACCCCCCCCCATCCATACCCTCCTCCACCTCCCCTCCCCCACAACTATCACTTTAAAAAAAAATCTGAATGAATCTTCACTGCTGCTCAAGCGGCTGCCTCCCCGCCCCCACGCCCACTGGTCCCTGGGATTGGGTGTCCCTCATCCACCCGCGGCTCAGAGAGGGGGTGCTCAGGGTGTGCTGAGCCCACGGATGACCACTGCCTCGCAGCCCTCCTCTGGCCGGCAGGTGGAGGCCAGGACCGCTGAGTCGAAAGGAACCACAGGCCTCCTCGGTCCACGCCCTTTGTGCAGAGAGACGCTGAGGCTCGCGATGAGGTGGGCGGGGCTTCGAGAAGGGCTGTTTCTTAGAGGGCGCAAATGTTTGTTGAATGAAGGAATGATTGAACACTTAAATGGATGACCAAGCAACTGAAAAGGCACCTTTCCCCAGGCGCCTTCGGGTCCCTCCAAGGACAGAGACCTCAGTGCTTCCCTCACCCGGCCTTGCAGTGACAGGACCACCTGGGACTCCTGGGGCATTTACATCGTACAAGCAGCGCCCCCATCGGCAAGGGGGACTTTCACAGGCCAGCCGAGAAGTTTCTGGACAGTCTGGTTTGGGAGGTGGGGGAGCCTTCTTGGTCTTTCCAACCAGCTCTGCCACCCCAGTCTGTCTTAACTGGAGGGGGAGGGGGGCTCAGGTCAAGTCCCTGCATCCTGTGGCCCAGGGTTTCTCCAACTGAGAAGCAGGAGCCCCAAACCCATGTCTCAGCTCCTCAGGCCTAGCACGAGGCGGTGAGGCAGCAGGGACACCGGGCTCCGGCACCCCCTGAGGGGAAAGGGCACTGCCAATCACTGCACCTGCCCTCGCCCAGCCAGGCCTGCCTGCCTGCCACCGGACACCCAGTCCGAGAGGGAAGGGCCCCCATCCTGAGCCGGGAGACAGGGTCCTGGCTGGCGGCAGGCGCCGTTCCCCGGCCTCATGGAAGACGGATCGCTCCCTTAATCACTCTGGAAAAGAACCCCAAGCCGATATAATATTATAATTAATTAATTCACTAAAAAGGTATTAAATTTCTCTCCCCCCTGTGGATATTATCTGAATTCATTGACCTTTAGAAAAATCACCCTCTAATTGTAACCAGGTCCAAAAGCATTTGCAGCCCGTCCCTTTTACATTAATAATATCTTCCCGGACTCGGCTCTGGCTGCTTAAATATTGTATAAATTCCACTGCCCCCTTCGGAAAAGAGACAGCAAAGAAAAAAATGAGGCTGGAGGAGCCTGAGGGGGGGATGGGCAGGGTCCCGGCGGGTGGGAAACCTGAGGTTAATTGAAAGGGCTCTTTCTAGCTGCTCCAGCTGACATGCCAGGTGCCTTGGAGGGGCGCAGGAGGGGAAAGGGACATGGACTGGGGACAGGAGTGTTAAATTTGGGGTTCATTTTTGAAGGCTGGGGGGTTGATTCATAGTGTGTATCAGATTCTCATCCAAGTTAGTGGCTCCAAGAAGCCAGGGAAGGACCTCTGACTTAAAGGAGCAGTGGGCAATGGCACCTGTGAGATGACAAGAGCATTCTGAGGTGCCGCTTGTCCCCTCCCAGGCTGCACCCAGGCCCCGCTTCCTGGACAGCCCTGTCCCGCGGACAGTGCGCAGCCCTGGAGGGGGTATGGTTGGACGGCTAATGCAGAGGAGGGAAGTGCTGAGGAAGCGTCAGCCTCAGGCTGTACCCACGATCCACCCTGCCCTTGAATATGAAGACACTCCCTGTTCACTCTTGTTCATTCCCAAGGCCCTAGGGGTTTCCTAGTGAAATGAGGGGGTTGGACAGGCCCACCCCTGCTTTCACGCCAGCCCACTTACCCCCTCCACCTTTGGACAAAGCATTCCCCCCTGTGGACCTGAAGTCTGGAAAGGGCTTCTCTCCCAAACAAAGAGCATGGATGAAGAACACATTCCCTTCCTATCCACCCAGAGATGGCCACAACCACCAGTCAGGACGCTGTTGGCCTGATTCCTTTCCAGCCCCAAACTCAGCAAGGTTGGTGCGGGCCAGTCTCAGGTACACAGACACGTCCTGGTGGCTTGTTGAAATGCTGGAGGTAGCATGCCTGCCTGCCTTCACCAGACCAGTCGGACTGCAGGGTCCCCAGGCAGACAGTTGGGAATGTACAATTAAGCCTGTACTCCCGACCTCCTTACCCCTTAACCAGGTTGACAACCGCCAGCTCCTGACCCTTTGGCGCCCTCTTGTGGGTAGAACCCTACTCACACCCTCAGTCCTGCAGGAAGAGCAACCGGACCCTGCCTCCCAAGGAACCCAGGGAGCAGGAAGTCAGCAGGCAGGTGGGCGGTGCTGATATGGTGGTCTTGAGGGGCTGCGTAAGGAAGCCAACAGGAAGCCACTCTGTTGAGTGAATCCTCAGGATGAAGGCGAATAAACAGGGGAAAGCCAGAGTTCCCAGTCGCCTGAAGGAGTAGCCTTGAGAGTTCCCGACCCCCACCTCCTGGTACCTATACAGCCCACACCTGGGCCCATCAGGCATCTCCCAGCCAGAGCCCAGGGCTTGTCCCAGGAGGGACTGAGGGGGTGCTCCTGGGACCTGGCAGGTCCCTGGCGGTGGGGTGGGGCCTGGAGCGGGAAAGAGGTGCCAGTGCCAGGAGCAGTCAGACTCCACAAGGTCATCCCCTGCTCCATCTGACCTTGACATTAATCTTGCAGCCTCTGCCAACCTGGTGCCACCAGGGCCCACATGCCTGGCCCCCTTTCCTGCCCACCTCACACGTTAATTGTTCCAACGTTGATCTGATCTCCATTTCTGCACAGAGGAAATTGCCCTCTTAGCCATTTTCATCCTGGCATTTTCTTAATTTTTTAATTGGGCCCCTTTGGCCTTTCAGGGTCTCACAAGAAGGAATCCATTTGGATCTCTGCCGGAAGAGACTGGGAAGTGGAGGGAGAACTTCCACTTTGGGAGCCCCCAAAGACCCCCCACACATACAGTCCCCCAGGAAGCTGCCACTCCACGCCTTGCTGCCTCGGACCTATTTTCTCATGCTGGGTGAGGTCATACAGCCCCAGGATGTTGGAGCAGAGGCCACGGGAACTGGTGGGGCAGGGGTGGGGGGTGAGCCCAGAGAGAGGAGATGTGTTGAGGCCTCACTATTTGACCAAAGCAGGGGGCAGGAGCCATGTCCTCAGCTGCACCGAGGGTGCTGTGTGCCTGCCTCCTTCCAAACCAGTTCACGTGGGTCCTCGCTCCCCACACCCGCCCGTAGGACACAGCCCCTCATTACTAGGGAGTCTGTCCTGCTATAGACACTAAGTCAGAGAGCAGGGTGACCTGCCTTGCCTGCTTCTCAAGCCAGGTGAGGGGGAAGACTCTGCAAAGAAGAGAGCGGAGAAACAGGAGAAATATGCCTTCCACCCCGGCCAGGGGTGGCCTGGGCCCAGGGTATCGAAAGCATCAGCTAAGAACAGTGGACTTGGTTTATGTGCAACCTGGTCCCCCACTTCGTCCTGCTCAGCTGGCTGGGAACGTTTGAGACTAGTGTGACGTCAGCGCCATCTGGCGGCCGAGAGGAGTAACGCCCCTCTCAGCACCAAGCCCCCTGAGTAAGCTTTCCCTGGGGCCAGGCAGGGCTGGGGAGTTGGGGGGAACCAGGTGACAGGTTTGCCCCGTCCTCCCTGTATCGCCCTGACCCCCCCACTGGGGGCACTAGAACTCTGTATCCAGAAAGGAGCCCCCTGAACTGAATCGCCCCCTGTTCCCCGCCAGCCCCAGACCCACTCCACAGAGACAGGACGAGCTGGTACAAAGCACAGTGTTTACTAAAGGCACAAAATGGGGAGCCCGGAGGGGAGCTGCTCTCCCAGCAGTGACCCCACACTAACCTGAACCCAGCGCCCCCCACTGCAGGCCACCCTCGCCCTCACACCACCTGGAGGAGAGCTGTTAGCACCAAGGGGGGCGGGGAGGGCACCCCACCTGTGTGAGAGGGGCAGCTAGGCTAGAGGACGGGCTTGTTGCTTTCTGAGTCCCAGAAAAGCAGGCCTGGGCAACCCCTGGGCCAGCCACTGCTTCTGGGAAGGAACTTCCTGAACCCCCTGCTCCAATGTGTCCTCCTTCATTGGTAGGGGTAGGGGAGAGATCAGGCTCAGAAGATAGGACCCTCTTAGGGCCTCTTTGTACCCCCAGCACGGCCCCTAGAGCCAGGTTGAAGACCTACCCCGCCTAGCCCCATCAGGAGGGCTGCCCTGGGGAGTGCTGAGCCGGACCCCACAGGCTGCCAAGCAGGCGTTAAGTCCAAATGAGGGCCGACAGGGAGGAGTGAGGCAGGCGGGTGGCTACTTCACACACGAGCGCAGCCTGAGGGGAGCAGCCGCCCTGGCCCTCCCAGCCCCAGGCCCACCTGTCCCCAGCGTGGGGGCGGCCAGGGTCACAGGACCTCACCCTCCTCCATGCTGAAGCTGCTCCTGCGGCTGCTGGCCTTGGAGGCCTCGGGGGACATGGTGGAGAAGAGGGGGTCGGAGGCCAGCGGCAGCAGCGAGTTGTCCAGGAGCATGAGGTCCAGGTCCTTCTTGGACAGGTTGGGGAACAGGGAGCCATGCTCTGGCCCCATGGCTTCAGGGTAGCCCGGGGGCCCTTCATCGCCCCCGCCCCCAAAGCTCAGGCTGTGGCTGAAGTCCAGATGGTGGAAGGGGGAGGGGGGCTGGGCTGCCTGGGCCGGTGGTGGCAGCGGGGCCTGTGGGGGCGGAGGTGGCAGGGACTCAGGGTCAGGGACCTCCGCCCCCAGCAGCAGGGCGTCCCCCCGGCCCTCCTCGGCGGGCAGCTCCTGCTTCACCACCTGCTGCGCCAGCTCAGCCATGTTCATGCCAGACGGGGAGGCAGTGGAGAGGCCATGCACTCGGGCCTGCATCTCCAGCTCCTGCGGGGCGGAGGCAGACAGAGCACTAAGGACCTGTGCCCCTGGACCCCTCCCCCTGTGACATCCAACTCCACAAAATGTCTCAGCGTCGGCAGCTCGAGACTAGGCCAGTGTTTTATCAAACTAGAAGTCTCATCAGTGGGCTGTGAAACCAGTTAGTGAGTCTCGACCAACTCTCTCTCTATTTTCCTTAATTGAAACAGACATGCCCAGACTAGAATAGACTAGAAATTACCAGAATGCACTGCATTTATTAAGGATGAGGGTTCTTTGATGAAACTTTGATCTTTCATTTGGCTGTGGCTATGTGTCCGGGATTGTAATATAAATGATAGTATCTACTATGAAAGATAGAAAATAGAGAAACAGAAATAGGAAAGTTTAAAACCTTTAGTCCAGTTGCCCTTCATATAGACGGGCAGCCTCAGGTCCAAAGAAGACAGAGGCTCTCAACACTGAGCCAGGACCAGACTAGAGCCTGTGGCCCAGGTGACTTTCCCAAGCCTCTCTTCTGTAGTTTGCCTCCTCTGGGGACTCTCAGCACCAGCCACCAAATACCTCCAGCCCTGCCCCCCCCCCCGGGGACTCTCAGCACCAGCCACCAAATACCTCCAGCCCTGCCCCCCCCCGGGGACTCTCAGCACCAGCCACCAAATACCTCCAGCCCTGCCCCCCCCCGGGGACTCTCAGCACCAGCCACCAAATACCTCCAGCCCTGCCCCCCCCCGGGGGACTCTCAGCACCAGCCACCAAATACCTCCAGCCCTGCCCCCCCCCGGGGACTCAGCACCAGCCACCAAATACCTCCAGCCCTGCCCCCCCCCCGGGACTCTCAGCACCAGCCACCAAATACCTCCAGCCCTGCCCCCCCCCGGGGACTCTCAGCACCAGCCACCAAATACCTCCAGCCCTGCCCCTGCCTGGGGACTCTCAGCACCAGCCACCAAATACCTCCAGCCCTGCCCCCCCCTGGGGACTCTCAGCACCAGCCACTAAATACCTCCAGCCCTGCCCCCCCCTGGGGACTCTCATCACCAGCCACCAAATACCTCCAGCCCTGCCCCCACCCGGGAACTCTCAGCACCAGCCACCAAATACCTCCAGCCCTGCCCCCCCACCCCCCACGCATGGTAGGTTTGTGCTTTCCTGCCCCCCGAGGTTGGATGTAGACATGTACTTGTGTTGATCAAGCAAACATATGCAGAAGTGACAAGTGTCACCTTAAGAGTAACGTAAGGCTTTACGAGCCAGCTCTAGATGTACCTGTCTATCACCCTGGGTCCCAGAATAAAGGCCTCACAGAATAGAACCTCCAGCTGATATTTGCTGCTTAAAGTTGCTGGGAATGTTTGTTACCAAACCATCGCAGCCTGGCCGATACATTTGCCCTTCTTGTGCCCTCATTCCCATGACTTCAGTGTAAGCAGTGCCCCGAGGTCAAGAGCCAGGCCAGGGGTCAGGGGTCAGAGCTGCGCAAGAAGTTCACGTGCAGGGGCCACACCTGGATGCGGAGCCAGAGCTGCTTGTTGGTCATCTCCAGGCGCCGAGAGTGGTTTTCGAGCTCCCGGGACTTCTGCAGGTCCTTCTGCATCCTCCGGATGTAATCGACGGAGGCCTTGAGGATGGTGCCCTTGTTCCAGCGCACGTCCCTGCAGGCCGGCAGAACCAGAGGCGCGTGCTCAGAGTGGCCAGGTATTTGCCATGCCCTCAGAGGGTGGAAATACAACCCTGCTCTGGCTGCAGGGGCTGATGCCATCTGTCTCAACTTTGCCCACACACCCCAGACCCAGCCAACCCCTATGTGTGGATGAGGCTGATCTCCAAATGCGCAGAGCATCCCTCCCAGGTGACTTCTCTGCCACCACCCACCTCACTAATCCCATGGAACCAAGCAATTCAAAACAGCCCGCTTCCCCAGGCCTTCCACTTCTGCCACCAAAACCCATACCTCTCCTTGGCCCTCCCTCCTCCTACCCCTGGACCACCTCCACCCCAGTCCAGTGTCCTCTCCAAACTTTCCCAGAGTGGCTCCTCCTCCAGGAAGCCTCCCTGACCCCAGCCTCACTTCCAGGACATCAGCTCATCTGCTTTGAGTTTCCTGATTTGGGCGGGGGGGGGGAGGGGGTGTCTTCTTTTCCCAAACGGCTGATAAGCTCTTAGAAGGCAGCAATCCAGGGACTCTCTCCCTTCCCTTCCCCTGGCAAGCAGCGTGGGGCTGGGTGCTCCAGCGCCCACCGCCCCCCCACCCCCACCCCAGAAGCCCGCTCACAGGTCGTTGGCCTTGGGGATCAGCGTTCCCAACTCCTTGATCCGATCGTTGATGTTGAACCTCCGTCTCCTTTCAACTAAAGGTAACAAATTCCAGAGGGAGCCATTAGAGCCATGAGGACCCCACCTGGGGAAAAGGGGCCCAGCCCAAGAGAGGGTGTCTCTGGCCTTCTGGGAAGGAATGGGGTTGCTCCAGGGTGAGGTGGGCGGGCGCAGACCGGGCACAATCAGGGGGCTCAGTGAAGGGAGCAGAATCAGGCTGCTAGACGCAGGCCCACACCCAGAAGAAAACAATCTGATAAACTCACTTACTCTGAAGTGCTGGGATTTCATGACTATCCCTTCCATGGAGCCCCCCTCCCACCCCTTCCAAAACAGGGGGCTCTGAGTTGGCCCGGTCCCACCAAAGGTCTTGGACAGGGGACGCTTCCTAGAACCTGGGCGCAGAGGGAGGCAGGGGCAGGCAGGCGGGGAAGACTCACTCAGGTTGTGATTGTCTTTCTTCTGCCGCTCCTTGGCCAGGGCCCGGCTCTCGGCATCTGGAAGCCAGGAAAGAAGCAGCGAGGAGCTGGCAGAGAGGGAGGGTGAGCGGGAGGAGGGGCCGGGACACAGGGGGCAGGCAGGTGGTACCTGTAAGCTCACGCTTCTGGGTCAGGTCGGCTGGACAGGAGCTGCTGGTGACACCGACCAGGGAGGCTGTGACCTGGGGGTCACCACTGTACACGTTCAGGTGGCTGCTGGACAGCGGCAGCTGTGGGGTAAGGTGGGGAGAGGGACCCGGTGAGCACCCTGCTCTTGGTGGGGAGTCCTCCCCGGGGGACACTGGGAGAAGCTGGCATCTCCCAGAACAATGTCAGCTTTAAGGGGCCTGCTGCCGGCACCAGGGATGTCAGAACTCGCTCTGGGCCTCTTCGGCCAGCAGCTCCACCTGACAGTCTGCAGAGTCCAGAGCTGGACAGGGGCCCCAGCCCAGAGCGGCTGGAGCCTCCAAAGACAGAAGGGCCAACCAGGTACCGTGCGGGACAGGACTCACACCCTTTGGCGTGGGGTCCAGGGGCGCCTCGTCTATTTGGACTTTCTGGAAGGCTTCCTGCAGGGTGTGGAACTTGATTCCTGAGCAGTTGTGGGAATATTACTACTGGGGGCGGGCGTGAACAAAGAATGGGGGCTAGGCAGAGTGTGGTTTTCAGAGCAGCCCACGCTGGAGTCCAGTGTGACGTGGGCTGGCCAGCAGGCGAGGCTGGGTCCTGGGGCTCTGGGTTCAACTTGCAAAGGCCCTGGGATTTTGTGGTGGGCGGCCAGTGGGGGTTAAGCAAGGGCCCGCAGGACCAGGCTTGCGCTCTGGAAGGATCTGCTGCCCTCCTGCCACAGGAAGAGAGCAAATCAAAGGCCCGGAGCCCCGTACGGTACACAGGCACCACCAAAGGGACCGGACACCTGCGTCCTCCCTCCCTGCCCTTCACCTCTCCCTTCCTAGACCTCAGTGTTCCTGCTGGCCCCGGCCAGCTCCTGCTGAGCCACTGGATGATGTCACCAGGGCACCGGGAAGGAGGACTGACTCCATGGTTCCCAAGAGTTGGGGTTTCCTCCCGGGGGTGCATGGGCTGGGGCCAGGATCAGGGTTACAGGCTCGGGCCCAATGGGGAGGAGCAAACAGCTGAGGATCAGGACCTCCAAACCAGGGGTGGGGACACCTGCAGTTCCCCCCGCTGGGTATAAACACCTGTCACTGTGCCCAGCTAGCCCCCAATCTCTTGCCTCATCCACTCCTCCCACAATCCTGTGAGTAGAAGGTATCGTCCCCATTTTGCAGCAAAGAACACAGGCTCAGAACATGGGAGGGACTCCACAAGGTCACAGCCCAAACCAGAAGCCAGGCCTCTTGACTCCAGCCTGGCTCCTTCCCACCTGCTACCTGCCCTCCGCCCAGGAGGCCCAGAGGGTATTCACGCTGCCAGAAGGCTGCTGGAGGAGGGGACAGAGCTAGCCCCTGCCGCTCGCCCCCCTCCTCCGCAGAGGGAGGCACACAGGCACGTGCCCACTGGCCTTAGGCTTGGTAGAAGAGGGAACCCCAGATCTCAAAGGAGCTCACCAGCCCTGGGCCTTCCTGCAGAGACTCCCGCCTCCCCCCTGCTGGGGCCCAGCTCCCCCCTGCTCCCCCCCCCCCCGGCCTCCGGCCCCACCCCACGAAGGAAGCCTTCCTAGAGGTGCCCAGGCACCTGTCCCCGCTGAAGTCCCATGGTGCATGCCAGCTGAGGCGCATCCTCTGGGCCCTACTTCTCCTGGGCCCTGGGCCCTCCCTCCTTACGTGACCTGGAGGAGACTCTCATCTCTGCCGCTAAGGGCCCCGTTTCCGTCCTCTCCAGAGTCAAAGCCATGTAGGGACCCTGCCCCTCCCTCTGGCATAGGCACCCATGCCGGCCAGCCGTACCGTGTTGGGCATCTGCGACTCAGGATTGATGAAGCCCAGGACGTCGTCCAGACACATGATGTTGTCGATGACATCAAACTGAAAGAGAAAAGTCTGCCTGGCCTAAAAGCACCCTGGAGCCCACCTGCTCAACCAGCTCATCTGGGGGAGAAGGAGACAGCCCCAGGGGAGGGCTGTCCAGGCCCCAGGGCCCCAAGACCATGGCTCTATATAAGGAGACACATCACCCGAGGAGATTGCTTTACACACCTTCCATCCGCACAGGGCTTGGCAGGTGTGCTGGGCTTTCCTGTGGGAGTCTCCTAGCAGAGCTTTCAAAAGCAGGGCCGTGTCCCCCCAGACTGGGGCTCCCCGAGGACAGGGACCATGTCCCCCTCAGACTGGGGCTCCCCGAGACTGGGGCTCCCCAAGGACGGGGCTGTGTCCCCCTCAGACTAGGGCCCCCCGAGGACAAGACTGTGTCCCCCTCAGACTGGGGGTCCCCGAGGATGGGGCTGTGTCCCTCCCCCACCCGACTGGGCTCCCTGAGAAAAGCACCTGGCCTCCACCATTAGCCCATGATCCCAGGCGCAAAGCACCTGGCCCTACCTCTGCTGGTGGTGGCCACGGGCCAGCTCCCCTACTCACCTCCCTCTCTGGGTTGGAGCCGATGTGCAGCATGGCCATGGGACTGTTGGGCGCACTGTTGCCAGCCGAGGAGGACACCACATGTCCAGCCCGCACCCCGGGGGAGGCGGCCGGTAGGGGCTTTGGGGAGCCCTGGGCAGGGCTGATGTGGGCAGCAAACTTGTTCCCGTAGGTCTCAGACAGGTACTCCCGCACCTTCTGGTCCCGGGACTGCTGGAGGTGGTAGGAGGTGGGGTTCTCCAGGTAGGACTGCACCTGGGAGGGGAGAAGGCAGGGGCTCTAGTGCGTCCCCAGACCAGGGCAGGGGGGGACAGGCCAGAGCAGGCCCTACCTTCAGCACCTCCCCAGGCACGGGTGGTGGAGACTGGAAGTGGACAGGGGTGCTGATGGCCGGGGTGGACGGCCCTCCGAGCTGCTGCTGCTGCTGCTGCTGCTGCTGCTGTTGCTGCTGCTGCTGCATGTAATGCATGACGGCCTGCTGCTGCATGCGCTCCCGCTGCTCCTCCTGCTGCGCCTGCTCCCGCATGAGCTGCATGCGCAGCCCGATGCGCGACGCCATGGCGGCTGCTGGCGTTGGCTTCCTGTGGACGACGGGGACAGGTCAGGGAGGCATGGGGCCTCTTCAGAGCACTGGGGCTTAGGGCAGGGGCCAAGACATGAGGGAGTGCGCCCATTGCGCAGGAGAAGACACCGAGGCCCAGAGAAGGGAAAGCAGTGTGCAAGGTCACTGAGCAAGTGACAGAGCTGAGGCTTGAATGCAAGTTTCTGGGACAGAAGGAGAGATACTGTCTGCTTCACTCACTGCTGCTGGTCAGCCCCAAAAGCTTGGTGTCAGCCTCACTCCTCTCTCTCTCTCACGCCACACAGTGATCCTGTCAGATCTGACCTCAGATGCATCATTAGCCACCACCTTGCGGCCACCAGTATGGGCACAGCCTCCACCTGGCCTTATCTGTGCCCACCTGTGGACCCCTCTGACCCCATCCCCTCCTTCTCTCCTCTGTTCCACCTGCTCTGGCCAACCCCAACCCCACAAAGACACCAGGTATGCGTCCACCTCAGGGCCTTTGCACTTGCTCTTCCCTCTGCCTGGGGTGCCCTGCTGCTGAATACCACTGTGGCATGTAAATAGTGCCTTACAGAGACTTCCCATGGCCACTCTATTTAAAATTGCAAAATCCGGGCCTGCCCCCTACTCCCTATGCCCCCTCCTCTTTTATGCTTCTCCCTGTCACCTATCATCATCTTAAATAGTACGCATTTTTGTTTAGTTCTTTCATTCACTATCTCCTTCTTACCAGGAATGCAGACTCCCCTGACAACAGGCATTTTGTTTGTCTTGTTCACTGTCGTCCCTTTGGCCTCTAGCCCAGGGCCCGTGATGGCAGGTGCTCTATCAACGTGTGCAGGGCATGTTTACTGTTTGTGAAGCAGGCACTGGCCACCCACAGCAAGCTGGCCGTGGTCCCTGGCTTGTGTGATCTACAGCCCAGCCAGAGAAAAGCAAGTCCACCAGTCATCACAAGCCTGTGCGGGAGAGCCACATCAGGGCACCTGGTCCGCCAGGACTCGGAGTGGGCCTCCCTTTACCCAGCACACCAGCCTGAGCTTCCATAGGTCTCTGTGGGATGGGGGACTAAGGCCCCCTGGCCTAGTCTGGGAAGAGGGAGGACAGGACAGAATGAGTCCTGCATCTGGGCCCACTCTGTCCCTAGCTCACTAAGTGACCCAGGTCACATCCCTCCCCCACTCTGAGCCTCCATCTCCCCGTGCACAATGGAACAGCGTTGGACTGGGCGATTTCTAAGGTCCTTCCCAGCTGTAGGTACCCAGACTCCATACAGGTCCTGGCAGGGGTTGGAGAGTCCCTTTTCAAGATATTGCAAGAGGCAGCATGAGTTTGTGGTTGAGCAAGTGCTATCAAATAGGGCAGGTGTGGGCTTGAATCCCAGCTCTGTCGCTTTTTTGCTGTGTGATCATAGGCAATTCACTTAACCTCTCTGAGCCTCCGTTTCCTCATCAGTAAACAGTTTCTACTTTAGAAGGCTGGTGAGAGTGTTACATAAAAATAATGTGTCTTGAGCAGCACATGGCACTTGGTAGGTGGAGTGAATGAGTGACGGACAGGTGCAGACAGGTGGTGTAGACCAGAGGCCAGAGCTGTACCCGGGGCCTAAGGATGAGCCTCAGCCCTCTGTTGGTGGCAAAGGAGCAGAGCACAGGCTGGCATGCTCTGTCCAATGTCAGATACCAGACATAAGCATGAATAGGAGGTGCTGGCAAAGTCGAAAACATCACCAGATCATGGACAAAGAAATAATCTGCACCCATCTGAGCATTTACTGTGTGCTGGGCACTGTGCCAAGCACTTTAACCTCAAACAGTCCAAGGAGGTAGTTTTGGTTATTATTCTTTCACAGATAAGGAGAAACAGAGGAATATGGAGGTCAAGTACCTGGCAGTGAGGACAGAGGCTGGGACCCAATTCCAGGGTATCTGGAGATCACCACGTCTCCACGTAGGGCTGGGAAGGAGCTTGCCCCAGGGTGAAGGTCTGGTTGACCCAGGGCCAGGAACGGAGCCTAACCCAGCTGACCTCAGCTGCTTCCCAGCAAAGCAGGATAGCGTTCTCCACCTGGAGGTCTGAGCACCATTCGGTGGTCTGTCCTCACCACCACCCTCCCTCTCTGCCCTCCTAGGTTGGCAGTTAGCAAAGGGGCTGCCTCAGCCCCCTGGGTCTCTGCCCAGCTCCCAACAAGGCAGTTTCCAAGGGAAGAGGAGCAGACACCGCCTCCTGCCACCTTTTCTACCCTATAGCAGGGGCAAAGCTGCAGCCTTCACCCGCTTCCTGTGCCTGTACAGAGGGGCAGCCTGGCTTTGACCCCACTGCCCACCTCGCACCAGCCCAGCTGCCCCTCGCAGCTGCACCCACACACCCACACAGCAGCACGGCACACCCCTCCACCTCAGGAACAATCTCACTTCAGTTGGCCTCTGCTAGGGAGGGGACCGGGCCTGGTAGTGCCAGCCGGCATAGGGAGACTAGGGAGAAGGAGCCCCTTGTTTCTGTGACAAAGGGCTAGGCTAGAGTGGCTTTGCCCAAGGAGAACCGGGGCCGGGCCCTGCTCAGCACGCACTGGGCACGCCAGCCTCGGTTTACCCATGTGTAGGATGGGCACAGGACTCCCTGTCCCATCGCCCTTGGGGGCTGCGTGAACCTCCCGGAACGTGATATCAGAGATTGTGAACCAGGAGGGGTCTGGACTTCGAAGGCTATGGAACGTCTTAGCCTGTCCCCTGTCCTCTGACAGGGTGGCACAGTGGCATCAGAAGGAGGCTTTCTCACCCCCACCCCCATTGTCAAAGTTGTCACCCCCTCACAGAGCTGCTCTTCCCACAAAGTCCTGGCCTCCCTGACCCCAGCCCCCGGGCTGGCTGGGATGGGTGTGGGGTTGAGGGAGGTACTTGCGGGGAGCTGAGGGTGGATGAGGTGATCCACCCAGAAGAGACCCTGGGCATGCTGACACCCCCGGGGTCCCACACACACACCTGCTCACGCTGAGCTGGAAGGGTCATTCGCAGCCTCCCCAGGGCCCAGTCTGGGCAGGAAGAACTGAGAGGAGGGTCCCAGGAAAACAAAAATGTCCCCCGGACACGATGAACACACTATATAGTATACAGATGATGCATTATAGAATCGCACACCTGAAACCTATATAATTTTATTAACCAATGTCAGTCACCCCAATAAATTCAATTAAAAAAAGGAAAAATATTCCCAGAGCCCTCCCTGCCATCTGACCTCCAGACCCACTTGGCCTGGAGAGGGTCCCCCATGCATGTCCTCAGTAACACCAGGAGCCGCGGGTGCCCACTCCGTGCGGACACAGGATCTGGCGTGTTTCCCTGGGAACCGACCCCCCCTACCCCCACCCCCAAGTAACATCCTCCTCTTGAGGGGGCCACGGGGTGTGATGCCCCCGAGAATTCCTGTCCTTTCCCAGCTGTATGGAATTGTAGCAGGGCTGAAGTGTCAGCCCAGGGAATGAGAGCCACGCCCACCTGCGCCCTCAGAACCCACAGGCCACTTCCTGACACTGTTCACCAAGAACCTCCCACCTGACTACCTCTGCCCTGAGGTGACTGAGTTCTAACTTAGCTGTCACCAAAATGAGCCTCACACTCCGATAAAATCAGCTGAGGCCCCTGCCTTGCCCTGCCCTGCCCTGCCCAAACTAGCTGTGTGACTTTGGGAAAACCACTTAACCTCTCTGTGCCTTGGTTTTTTCTCCTTTGGTAAACAGAGTTGTGAGAATTTGAGAAGAGAGTGTGCAGAATTCCTCTCAGCTGAGACTTCAGCCCCTGCTCCATTTTCCATGGGACGGTGGAGGGCAGGAACTCTCTGGGATGGGCCTGTGGGCACTCAGTAACAGTGGATATTGGGCTCCCTTCTGAAACCGCCCCTCTCTGCTCAGGCCAGAGCAGGTTACACCAGCACGTGGGGGGGTCTCAGCAGTCATTTACACGAGAGGAGTGGACTGGGGGAGAGGAAAGAGGGAGAAATCACTGGATTCCCTGAGGGACGGACAAGGAGAAAGAAGACCCCAGAACAGGAAAGTGTCCGACATCGGAAAAAGGTTCTCAGAGGCACAGCATTGACTGGAGCAAGCCCACTGCAGAAAGCCTTAGGCCACATAGGCAGGAAATGGGTAAATGTGTAGAATGCATCAGAAGGATCAGATGCTCCTTGAATGCTTGCCACCGGTCGGGGCTGGTCTGTGTGCTTTTCAAATATTAACTCATCTGTTCTTCACAACAGTGCTATGAGGTGACTGCTATTACTGCCCCCAATTTCAGGGAGAAACCAAGGCACAGACATAAAGTAACTTGTCCAGGGTTTCGCAGCCGATAGGCAGCAGAATAGAGATCTGATTCCGGCAGCCTGGTTCACAGCCCCACTCTTTATCCATTATTCTGGGTTCCCCCAACACCCCGATCTGTTCAGAGTAGTTACCTGTGTGTGGGGGGGGGTAAAGAAGGGGTTTCACAGTTTCACACTCTATTTTTGAATCCCTTAACTCTTGGGGTGTGACTACGTACTACTTATGTGAGTCTTTCCAAACAAGGGAAAGGAGAGTTTTTGAGGGGTGCAACCTGCTTCCAATCAGGTCCAGAGTTGGGGTCCCCCCATGTCTACCTGGAGTCTGGCCCAAGCCCTGCCCTGCTCAGTGGTATGGTTTTTAGGCCAGCTGAGGACCCTGGGTGAGGACGCTGGTCACCAGAGGTATGGGCCAAGGCCAGAAGCCACATGCCAGGTAGAGTTCTAGGGCCAGCACCCAGGGCCCATCTCATTTTTCACAACAGCCTCTGACAGAAGCCTCCAGAGACAGCACAGTCTTCATGCCCCTTAAACTGCTCTCAGCCGAGGCAGGTCCTTTCCATGCTTGTGGGCCCTAAACTGCCTTCCGGGTGATCCTTTAAAAATCAGAGCAGCAAACAGAAAATACACACACTCCAACAAGCCAGCAACTCCATCCCTAACTGTACGCCTAACAAAAGCCCATGGATGCTCCGCAGAAGACGCCCCGTGGACAGTAGCCCACCCTGGAAAACACCCACATGTCCATTAACAGGAAAATGGGCGGGGGGAGGTATGAAGCAGTGTGCAGATGGTGTTATACTGAATTGTTCACTCGAAACTTGTAGAGTTTGGCAAACCAGGTCAACCCAATAAATCAAAAAATAAACTTAAAAAAATAAAATAAAAAAGAGTGTGGTCCATCCAAACTCCAGAATGCTACTCACAAGAAACGCACCCCTGAGATTGCTACACGCAGGTCAGGTGACTTTAGCAGACATGATGTTGATCAAAAGAAGCCAGACAACAAAAATGCATACTGCATGATGGACGTTTATGAAATTCAAAAACAAGTGGACTGAATTTTCTGTGTGAGAGGTCAGGGTCCTGGTTCCCCTTCGTGGCAGTGACTGGGCCGTGCATGGCACAAGACAGCGTGTGGCAGGGAAGAAGGGGGAGGCTAGGAATGTCCCATAATTTGATTTGGGGCGTTGGGCACACAGGAGTGTCCAATTTATGAGAATGCATCCAGCTACTCACTCACAATTTATTGTCTGTGTGTTACACTTTAATTTAAAAGATTGCATAAGAATACGAGCAGGCCCTGGCCAGTTAGCTCGGTCGGTTAGAGCACGGTCCCGAAACACCAAGGTTGCGGGTCCAATCCCCAGTCAGGGCACATATGGGAAGCAACCAATGAACACACAACTAAGCGGAACGACAAATGACTACCCCCTCCTCTCTCAAATCAATCAATAATCAGAATAATTTTAAAAAATGAGGGCAGACCGTAAATAATTAAAAAGTTGAACTAATTACCCTCCCACCCAAGTGTGGCTACGACTTCAAAATTCCTGTGGTTCCAGGCAGCTTCCACACAACCGCCCAAGTGCAGCTGGGCACATCCGCTCTGGAAAAGCAATTTGGCAATATGTATCAAAGCCTTAAAAATTATCCACTCATGCCTGACCTGTGGTGGCTCAGTGGATGAAGCAGTGACCTGGAATGCTGAGGTTGCTGGTTCGAAACCCCGGGCTTGCCTGGTTAAGACACATATGAGAAGCAGCTACTATGAGTTGATGCTTCCTGCTCCTCCCCCTCACCTTTCTTTCTCTCTATCCTCTCTTTAAAAGCAGTAAATAAAATCTTTTAAAAAATTATCCACTAGCCCAATGAAGTAACCCGAAATGCAGAAAAAGGCTTTTCTGCATAAAGATGCCCATTCACATTATATAGAGAAAAATAAAAAATAATCTCAATATCTAGCAATAGGATGCTTAAATAAATTATAGAGCATCCCTCCTGGTGTAATATTATGTTTACAGTAAGTCAGGTGCTGATGCAGTGGATAGAGTGTTGACCTGGGATGCTGAGGATCCAGGTTCAAAACCCCAGGGTCACTGGCTTGAGCGTGGGATTTTTGCCATGACCCCATGGTCGCTGGCTTAAGCCCAAAGGTTGCTGGCTTGAGCCCAAGGTCACTGGCTTGAGCCTAAGGTCGCTGGCTTGAGCAAGGGGTCAGTGGTTCAGCTGGAGGCCCCTGGTCAAGTCACATATGAGAAGCAATCAGTAAAAAAAGTGCCACAACTACAAGTTGATGCTTCTCATCTCTTTCTCTTCCTGTCTGTCCCATTTATCTCTCTCCCTCTCCCTCCCTCTTTCTCTCTCTCAAAAAAAAAAATAGTAAGTAACATATGGATGTGCCAAGTGACAAAATCAGGACGCAAATCATATATCAAAGCTGATCATTACCATGTTCAAATATGTGTAGTAAACCTCCCAGGAGGAAGTATATAAAAATATTACTGACTTTTTTGGATGATGCAATCATGAATGGGGTTTTTTTTCCACCTTTTGGAATGTTGCTCTTTTTCTATAATGAGCATGTATATCTTTCTAACTGGGAAAAATAGGCCATGCTTATGGAGTACATACTTTGTGGCAAAGCACCTTATTTAATTATTGCAATTATTTCATGACATGAGTACAGATGAGAAAACAGGCACAGAGAGGTTGTCACTTGCCAAGTCACAGAACTAATGAGTGGCAAGGCTGGACCCTGGCAGTCTGGCTCCAGCAGACTTAGAGTCTAGCCTCGGTCCTGCACTCGGGGTAGTGGGTGCCACGTTTCATTTTAGGGACCCCCACTGAAGATGCCCCTGACAGTCAAAGACTTTCAGCTGGTTTCTGATCTCTTTCATCTCGCCCAGGGGCCAGAGGGCGCCTGGAACGATGAAATGGTCTGGAATCCCCAAACACAAGCAGAAAAAGCTCTACCCTTCCTCAAAGGGCAGAGATAATTTCCTGAATTCCCAGAAAAACACATGTCTGGCGGCTGAAACAACAAAGCGTGGATGCCCAGAGGCCAGGACGCCTGGTTAAGCCATTTATTACGTTCTGTGCCTCTGTGGTCTGTACAAACGACCAGTCGTGCGGGAACTGCGCAATGTGGCAAAGGAAAATCAACCCGACTGCTAAAGGAAGGCCTTCTGAACAGGTGGCCCGGGTCCCGGAGGCAGGGGAGGGGACCTTGTGACCTCCTGTGGAACCTTTCGGCCTTGGGAAGGGAAGAGAGAGAGAGATGCCAGGACTGGGGTTTCTCTTGTTTTCTCCGAGCCCCTCTGGCAGCGGAGGCCGCCAAGGAAGGCCCAATGAACAAGGAAACAGAGCAAGAATGTCTGCACAATCTTGAACGTTAGGACAAAGACATTCCAAACTACCAAGGCAGTGGCAGGTCCCTGCGGCAGCTGGGGGCATCAGTTGGGTCAGAACCAAAGAGAGCGAGGAACGGAGAGGTGTGATAAATTCCCAGGAGCCAGCAGCCCTTCCCACAAGCGGCTGGGGGAGCCTGAGCCTGACTCAGTGTTTGCACCTAACCTCCATCTTTCCATCAGGCACATGGGGCTCCCCTGCTGGGGCCCCTGTCCCACGGAGCTATTGTGACCTAAGCTGGGGCACCTCTGCAAGGGTGAAGGCGCGGGCAGAGCCACATTCTCACCGTCACCGTCCCTGTCACTGTTTACTGTTGCTTTGCTCATGCCCACCAGGGGCATCCCTGGACCCACCTTCTCTTTCTGCTCCTCTTGAGTTTTTCTGAGACAAGGTGTCTCATTCTCTCTCTCTCTCTCTCTCTCTCTCTCTCTCTCTCACACACACACACACACACACACACACACACACACACACACACACGTGTGCACGCGATCAAGGCCCCAGGCTTGGCAGAGCAGCCCAGCGGTAACCCCAGCTCTGTCTCTCATAGGACAGGGTAGGATGGCCTCGGACTGTTTTTCCCATTATTGGGCACCCTCTTTGCTTCCTCTCCAAATGCCTTGGGTTTTAAAAAGTCCCCCCGCCCCAGCTGGTAGGTCACACAATTCTCTGCAGTGCCGGGAGGGAGGCAGGTGGATGATGATGCCCGCCTTTGGGTTCTAAAGAGATCATGAGTGGGCAGAGCACTCACCACAGCGCCCACACACTGGGGGTACTTACTAAGGCAGGTTGTTATTACATCATTTGGACCCCCAGAGATCATGAAAGGCAACAGTGAGGCTCCTTCCAATATTGAAAACAGCAAACGGAAGTCACACTTGCCCCTCGTAACAGGAATGAGGTCAGTGGTACATGCTTTTAACATGTTCATTTTAACATTTTGGTCGTTTTCCTTTTTACTGAGGCATGATTTACCCGAGCAAAATGCACAGATTTAAAGTGAGCAACTGGATGGATTTTCACGGGTGTGCACCCACATGTGATCCAAGACAGAGAACATTCCCACTACCCTAGAAAGATCCCTCCTGGACCCTCCCCCACAGGGACCCTCCAGTCCGGCCTCCATCGCCACAGCTGAGTGCCCCCTGACCACGGGCAGGCATTAAAGCTATGAGGCAGGGTGTGGTGTGGTGTGGTCCTCTGTATCTTTTTGCAACATAATCACTCTGCCGAGTGGGAACACTCCTGGCGCAGACGGATTAACCCCCATCTGTGATGAACAAGACTAGGGAGCAAACAGTGAGTTACAGGCAGAAGCTGAGGCTCCAAAAGGGTGAAGCAGAGCACTACTCGAACCCAGGACGTGCCCCGCTCCAGCACACAGAGCGCCTGCCCCTCCAGGACTGGGTGCGGGACGTGGCAGGAGGCTGGCGGGCTGCAGGGAGGGGCAGGAGGGGAGTGCGGTCAGAGGTTTGATGTTGAATCTGCTGCAGGCAAGCGGGAGTGGGGAAAAGGGGAAGGGGGAGGGGACGGGACGGGAAGCCACAGGACCTCCCACCCCACTCAGTGGCCTCAGCTCAGGCCACTGGACACACGTCCCAGCTCAGTCCCACAGGGCAGGGTAGGAACTAGCATCACCTGGCTGGTGGGCCTGCTGGCCCCGGGCAAGGCAGAGCAATTATGCGACAAAGGGCACAGCTTCCAAGGCCATCCCAGCCCAGAGAGGAGCCTGTTCTGTCCCATAGGGTCTGGCTGGACCCTGACATGAGGCCAGTCCCAGGACTGCCACTGGGCTTTGAGGGACAGGAGGGAAAGGGAAAACCAGGAAGGTCCTGGGGGTGTCCCCTTGTGGTGTGCACAGAAACCGCCCAGCCACATGTGCCCCCCCACACACACACACGCCAGATCCCTCACACTGCCCCTCCGCGGGCAGCAGCCACCTTTCTCCTGGGCTGCCCTAGGGCGAGGACACTGGAAGCCCTCTCTGTCCCTTGCTCCCTGCACCCCCGTCCTGGACACTTGGTCCACCTGAGCATCCTGCCTGCGCCCACATTGCTCTGTTCTCTGGTTGTTTCCTGGCCACCTACCAGCCCCTCCAGCTACAAGGAAGCTTCCAGAGAAATCAGCTTTCTTCTTCGGATCTTCTACCCCATCCCACCCCCCAGACTTCCCAGGATGAAACTCAGAGTCCCCGGAGACTGCTTGTCCAACGACCCACCACCTGCTCCATTACCATCCACCTCCCACAGCGAACACTCCGAGTCCCTACTGCGGACCAGGCCCTGCGCTGGTCCTCATGACCCACTGCCAGGCCTCGCCCATCTTCCACAAACACCTCCTGGAACAAAGAGCACCTCAGACAGATGAGAAAACCAAGATTCAAAATGTGACCTGTCCAAGGTCACAGCGCAAGAACACAGTGAATGGGGATGGAAGCCCAGGTCTCAGGTGTGTGACCACCACCAGCCTCAGCACAGGGGAGGCAACTGGGGCTGCTGGGGAGACCCACAGAGATGAGCCATTGTAGCAGCTTAGGGACCCAGCCTTTGCTTTTCTGTCTGCCAGCGCTTGCACAGAGAAGGCGGGTCGACCCCTGGTGTGAGAGGACTCAGTAACACACCGAGTGGCTTCTGGTTCCTTGCTCCATCTGAGGCCTCACTCCAAACCCAGCCCCAGTGCAAAGCCACCCTGCCCCACCCTCCCTGTCCCCAGCCCTGCCCATGGCACAGTGAGCCTCCAGTGCCTGCCTGGCCCGCTCTTGGGGGCCTCCTCTCCTCCACCACCTGCATCCCTCCCCCACCCCACCCCACTGCAACAGCCCTCACCAGTCACCCTGTGGCTAGGACACTGCAAATGAGCTCCCACTATTTGGGTCCCTTTCTAAGAGTTTAATGTACCTCTGAGCACTTTGAAAACAACCTCCTTATAACCGAAGAACCCAGGCTTTGCGAAGTGAAAGAAGGGGTTGGGGGGGGCGGGAAGGCTGACAACACCTGTGAGCAGGATGATTGCACTAAGTTCACAGAAGGTGGCCTACTGTCTCTTACCTCCCAGGTGCAAGCCAACAGGCCTTCCCTACTGCTCCTGCAGAGTGCTCAGGGTGCACCGGGCAGAGGCAGCCTCTGACACCCAGACAGGCCAACCACCCGCCCAGGGCCACACAGCTGGCAGGCAAAGGCACTGAGGCACCTGGTCACGGAGTCTGGACACCTGCCCGGTCCTGCACAGGCACAGAAGCACACGGAGCAAAGCGGTGTGCTGGGCGCCCCGGCGGGGGTCTGTTTGGGGCTGCCCGAAGGGCAGGCAGGGGGTCTTGAGCCCATTAATGGAGGGGCCCCAACCCTGGCCTCCTCCAGCACGTTTCCCCATTCAGCTCCTCCTTCCCCTCACAGCAGGGCCCAGCCCCCACGCAGGACTGCCCAGGCAGTTCCTGACAGCTGTGGTCCATCCCCACACCCATCCCCCTGAGCTGCCTGCGTCGGGTCCTTCTGCATCTGCTCTCTGGCAGACAGTTGGGTTTAGTGGAAAGTGCTCTGGACACCAGCAGACCAGAGTTCAAGCCCAGCTCTGCTGCTCACCAGCTGTGTGACCAGGGAAAGGTCCTTAACCTCTCAGAGCCTCAGTTTCACCACCTGTAAAACAGGATGGCTCCTCCCTCAGAGCAGGTGAGGGGATTGAAGGAGCTACAGTGGGTCACCGCACTGCATGGCACCTGGGACATGGTCTTTGCTGGCTCCCTGGCTGGGTGAGAAGCATATATCAGGATGGAGTTTAGACAGGGGAAGGCCTTGTAAGTCCTCACCACTCAAAGCTAACCCCACTAACCCCGGGGTGGCACACCCCCTGGGAACCGGTCAGGATGCAGCCTCTCAGACCCCAGCTGAGACCCACTGTGTCCGAATCTGCACTTTATCATTACACCCCAGGAGCTAGGTGAGCCATTCAAGTCGCTTTACTTGCAGACTTCTGAACATCAGTGACCAGCGGGAGGAGACGGCAGGAAGGTACAGGCTTGTGGTGGGGTGAGACACTTTCAGGGTCAGGCCGGGCCCTCTGAGCCCCACAGGGAACCTGAGCAGACAGCCCTGACTCACAGGCCGGCAGCCGAGGTGGCAGCAGAACATAGAGCTCCAGGTCTGCCCCGCACTGGGCACTCACTGGGCGTCACAGACGGACGGTCCAGGTGTGTGTGGGGAAGCAGCCTGGGGGCCGATGTGGTTCCCGTGGAAAGGCAACCCGGACAGGCCGTGTGAGACCCCCCCCACACACACACACAGCATCCCCTGTGCACACAAAGCATCTGCGCACGCACCGCCCAGGCCCTTCCTGCCCGAAGCGCAGCCCCCGCAGAGAGCAGACCACCTGGAGAACGGTGCGCCCCCACAGCAGGCTTCTTTTCTCCACACAGCTTCGCCCCCCTCACCTCCCGAGGCCCCAAATCCATCTGAGCAATGAGAAACCCAAGTCCTGCTCACTCAAGGTTGACAAGGACCCACATCTTAGTTGGTCACTTGCAATGTGGCTGCTGACTGACCCCCCTCCTACACGAAACCCACCACCCCAAATTGCGGGGGGGGGGTGATAAAAGAAGGGTGGAGCTCTTACGTCAGGGTGCCCCTGAGAGGCAGCAACACTCGGTGGAGGCTGTGCCCACCCACCCCCCACGGTCACGCAGAACGAGAGCAGAGCCCACGCTCTCCCTGACCACACAGCGGCCGGCGGGGCAGAGGAGACCCCTGTCTCCCCTCCTCTCACATGGGTGACAGCCCCCAGCTCTACACCCCCGTCTCCAGTTCAGAAACCCACATCCACTGACCTCTTCCACCACGGCAGGCTGGACTGCCCGGGGCGCCCAGGCTCATGCGGGTCCCAGAGAAGCCCAGGAACGTGGGGCCAGAGCCTCACACAGGCTTGGGATACCCACAGAAGAATCATGGACAAACTGGGGGTCAGTGGGGCTGCTGCAAAGTATGTGATGTCATGGGTTCTGGAAAGGCCCTTGGACTCAAAATATCTCCCCGGGGTCCGGAAATCCCTCCCACCCCTCTGAGAGTCACTGCGGGGACAGGGTCCCCACCTGAGGCTCCGGCAGCTCAAATCCTGGCAGAGGTGGCTGACAGCGGCCTGAGTGTGGCCAGGGGAGGACAGCCCAGGTGGGCAGTGCTCAAAGCTGGTGACCATCACCCCCCCCCCCAAGGGCTGCCTGCCTGCGAGCTCCTGCCGGGAGGGGGCACTACCCTTCCAGCTCCCGGAAGGCTGGTTCCACAGAAGCCAGTTCTGCTGGCCAGGGAAGGGGGGGGGGCACAAGGGAGGGCTTAAGCACCCACTGCCCCCTCTTCCACCCCTGCATCCATTCCGGGGGAAATCAAGTCTTGTCCTAAATGTCCCCTTGAGGAAGGTAAGGAAGGGACGTGCGGGCCACCAGGAGGGGTGGGAGCCCTGAGAGGAGGGGCGGGGGAACAGGAGGGGGAATTAAGCAGGTTCCAAAATAGCACAATTGGTTCTGCCTCGCTTCACCCCGCGCAGTGTCTGGCAGCTTCTGCTTTCAGTCTGACTCACGCCCGGTGGGGGCAGGACAGCAGGACAGGGCGGCCAGCGCAGGCACAGGCCTCTGGAGAACCAGAGACATCTCCCCGCGGGCGCGCGACCCGCACCTACGGCCGGCCCCCTCCCCTGCCGTGCCCATGCGCTGGGCTTCTGGGAACAGTCACTAGGGCCACAAAGCCCAGGAGCTCCCTCACCTGGGCCCTAGCCCGGCCCTCCGCCACCCCGGGTGTCCCAGGTATGCCCCTGCACCAGCCCCAGAACTTGGGTTACTCCTGCCCTGCGCCGATACACTCCGCCAGCCTTCACCCTAGCTCCACGGAGAAGTCAGAGGAGACCTGCTCTAAAGACCAAGCTCCCGCCCACAGGGGACAGGACCTTCGGCAGGCCCCCACCCCCGCCAAAGGAGCGAGTCTGCTGCCCCTACGCCCACAACAAGGTGGGAGAGAATCAGCAGTCTTCCTCTCAAAATACACACGGCAGCTCATGCACCCCTCTTTTCTGTCCTTCAACTCCACAAGCAACATTGTGCCCTGGGCCAGGCAGAGAGAGGAACCGAGCGCCCTGGGTTTTGTGTGTGTTGGGTGGGGATATCTTGAGAGGGGTTTCTCCCCCTAGCAGGCAGGCAGCTGCCCTATGCTCACTCCTCCCCAGATCAGGTGCTGCAGCCCCAACCTGAGACTCCAGCAGAGAGCCTGGTCATCCGCTCCAGCTCTGGGTCCCTGTGCGAACGAGGGCCCCCCTTCCCCACCCTCATGCTCACACTGCTGCTCAGAACAAGCACAGCACCTTCCTACCCAGGTGGGGCAGGTGCAGAGAGGCTATGTGCTACGCCAACCCGGCCTGCCCACAGCCTGGAGGGGGGGGGGGGGGAGTGGCACTTGTCAGCAGGGGGAGAACGTCCAAGACAATGAGGCTGGCTGGCACAGGTAGGCTTACCAGGGCCCCTGCCACCCTGGCACACGCACCCTCACCAAACCTGGTTTGAAAGTGAAAACATCAAGGGGAAAGTCTGTGGGTGGCAGCTGGAAGACGATGCAAAGGGACCAGGACGTGGCATGGCTGCTGTGCGGCCCAGTGAGGAGTCTTCAGTATGAGCGTACCAGCTGGGCACAGCCCCTGCCCCATCCCTGCTGCCTGCTCCCCACCTCCAGCCCCCACCCCATCCCCTACCCCACACCAGAAGGCCTTCACACACTCCATTGCCTGCTCATAACCCTTCCTACGCCGTCAGCCCCAGAAGGTATGAGATGGACAGTCTGGGGCAGGGGGCAGCAGGCAAGAGGGAGGAGGCCCCTCTCCAAGAAGCAGGTACCAGGCAGGGCCCTCGCCAGGGCAGGGACGAAGAAGAGCGCCCTTGAATGAACCAAGCCCTCCCCCCACTGCCTGTGAATTGCATCTTGTTCCCCACAGGGACACAGAGGGAGGGCCCTAGAAGGCTCGCTTCTGACTAGAGGACAGGCAGCTAGTGGCCCCAGGAAGGGAAGAGGCAAAGGCAGCAAGATAACGGAAAAGGAAGTCAGAAAAACCCAGACAGTCACATCACAGTCTCGGGACACTAGAGCTGGGAGGGACTTGAAGGTGGCTCCAGGCGATGTGGTCCCCAGCATGTCTGTCCCACCTTCTAGGACAGGGTGCAGCACAGACAGGCCCATCTGCCTTAGACAGGGCCTGCAAGGGGCGGCCAGGGTCTGGCGCACGGTAAGGACAGTCACACTGGGATCCTTTCCCCTACTGTGAATGCCTAGAGGGACCCTGACAGCGTCCTCTTTTTCTCTGTGGCTCACGGCACACAGTAGGTGCTCCTTAAGGCTCTGTTGAACACAATGACCATGTGGTGACAGGCCCCAGTGGAGCTGGGGAAGGGGTGGTAGCTCTGTGGGCGTGGAGAGAAGGGGGTTTTGGGGAAGAGGGCTTGACAATAGCCACACTCCAAGGGACCAACCAGACCCCCAAGCCTGGGTTCAGCGAGTGCGACAGAGGCTGTTAGGGCCCTGGCCACATTCCCTGGACGCCTGCTCTGCTGGCCCACCTGAGCCTTTCAGCTGCCAGCCCTGCACCTGGCCAGACCCAACAGAGGTAGCACCCTGCCCTCCGCAGCACTCCTCAGCCAATAGGAAGGGAGCAAGGGCACACACACCCTCTGCCCTCCCTGTATCACTATGGGCCACTTCCGGTCTACAGAGGCCCACAAGGGGACCGGACCTCAGGTGCCCCAGCAGTCACCACTCCCTAACACGCATTATTGGCTTCCTTCCCTCCCGTCTCACTAGTCTGCCCCCTACTGCTGCTTCCAGGGTCACCTCCCAAGGAAACCACCTGTACTCACACCCTTGTCTCAACCAAGGAGGCAGTTTTGACCTAAAACGAGCACCTAACTCTAATGCTTAGAAAGAAAGGCCAATAAAAGGGCCAGAGTAAAATGGGGCTGCCACCCTGCAGAGAAGCAGGGACGTAAGAGCCCAGTCACTGGAGGAGGCTGGTGACGCTGGATGCAGCAGCCCAGTGTGTACCTGGAAGTCTCCCTCAGAAGAAGAGTTGGTAAGATGGAGAGAAAATATTAGGATATGTCAGGGTTGCAAGTTATGGGAGGAAGAAGCCTCCATTCCAGGGGTGGTGATGGCAACATTACGCTAGGGGTGGCCAATGCCAATGGGACTAGAAGCTCCCTATTGCCCCCCTCCCCAGGCTAACAGGCTAGAACTATGTATAGGACTGGACATCCCAGAACCCAAGCATGCCCATGCATTCAGTAGCACGGCTGCTATGTGCCCCACTCAGAACCAGGCACTGGGGACACCCAGGAAAACCGTTTGATTCCACACGAAGAGCGTGTGTCCTGAAGCAGGTTCAGCTGAATCCCAGATCTATTGCTTACTGTCTGCATGGCCTTTAGCAACTTAGTTTCACAGGGTCTCATAGCCTCTTCCCAATAATATTCAACTTGGAGAGCTATTGTAAGAATTAAAATGTAAAACATCTAATATTGGTGTTCGATAAATATTTGATGAATCCATGAACAAATACACAGATATAACAGATGTGTGGGTGAATACAATGCATGGATGGATGGATTCATGTACAGATTAATGAATGGATGCATGGACAGATGCATGAATGCATGGATAAATGCATGGATGGATGGATACATAGATGAATGGATGCATGCATGAATGCACACATGGATGCATGGATGGGTGAATGGATGCATAAATGCATGAATGAATGGATGATGGATGGATGGATGGATGGATGGACAAATGGACTGATGGATGCATGGATGAATGGATGAATGCATGCATGGATGGATGGATGGATGAGTGGATGGATGGATGGATAAATGAGTGTGTGTGTGTGTGTGTGTGTGGGTAGGTGGGTAGGTGGGTTGGTGGGTGGATGGATGGATTGATGAATAGGTGGATGCATGGACGAATACCTGGACGGATGCATGGACAGACAGATGGACAGATGGATGGATGAGTGGATGGATGGATGGTTGGATGGATGGACAAATGGACTAATAGGTGCATGGATGGATGGTTGGATGGATGGATGGATGGATGGATGGATGAATAGGTGGATGCATGGACGAATACATGGATGGATGCATGGACAGACAGATGGACAGATGGATGGATGAGTGGATGGATGGACAAATGGACTGACAGGTGCATGGATGGATGGCTGGATGGATGGATGGATGGACAAATGGACTGATAGGTGCATGGATGGATGGATGGATGGATGGATGGATGGATGGATGGATGGATGGATGAATAGGTGGATGCATGGACGAATACATGGACGGGTGCATGGACAGACAGATGAACAGATGGATGAATTAGTGAATGGATGGATGGATGGATGGATGGATGGATGGATGGATGGATGGATGGTTGGATGGATGAGTGGGTGAGTGAATGGGTGGGTGGATGGATGTATAGATGGATGAATACATGGGTAGGTAGATAGATACAGTGTGTCCGTAAAGTCATGGTGCACTTTTGACCGGTCACAGGACAAAAGTACACCATGACTTTATGGACACACTGCATTTTAAAGGAGACAAAAGAGAGCAGTAGTTGTCTGCAGTCTGATTCCCAACTGGTTAAATATTCCTTTCTGCAAATTTAATAATCAGAAAATGAAGGCCCATCACTCTAATTTATGTTAGAGAAATCTTCGTCTCCATTTGTCAGGTTGACACATGCAAGGATCCTAATGAGCCTTAGCAACATTATTGAGGGAGGGCTGTTCCCTAAAGGGTGTAGCGCTACATCAGAAAGAAGGGAATCCTCCTGGCTCAATCACCATCACACCAGTTCCAGCCACACGGTCCCATAAAGGCTGTATCCCTTTCCCCTCAAGCCCAACTCCCCCCACCCCCCACCCCCGCCCCAGGGAAGATGGGTCAGGGGCCAGGGAGAAGAGGAAACCAAGCAAAAGCAGGGAGGGGGAATAGGCCAGGATGGCTGAACAGAGAAAGTCAAAAACAGTGCGGATATGTGGGATGGGGTGAGCAGGGAGCAGAGAGAAGGGACTGAGGAGCAGAGAGAAGGGTTTATTGTCTGGAAAAATAAAGGAAGAAAATAGCCCTGCGAGAACAAAGGAGTAGAAGTAAATGGTCTGAGCAACAAACGTCATTCCCTGCTCCACCGCCTCCAGTGGCTCCCCACTGTCCACCAGATAAAGTCCAAACTCCTTAGTTGCCTTCAAGGGAGGGGAGCACACCCAGGGTCCCTCCCCTCCCTCAACAAGCCTAGGGCTCAGCCCTGGGGCCTCCCCACTCCCTCCCCCCACACACTATGGGCCCCTCGGCCGCCAGGTGCTCCCCTGCCCCAAGCCCTCCACACACTGTACAATCCCCACTCAGCCCTGGAAGCCTTCCACATGCCCACCCCCTGTGGCCTGGGGTGAAGATGCACGGACTGGCGGAGGGAGTCGTGGAAACTTAGAAAGATGTGCCCATGTGGCGTGGGAAAGAGGTAAGGCTCCTCCCCGGCCTCCACGTCCCTCCCAGCTTCTCTCTCCTCACCTGTCCCTGTGGCCCAGCCCTGGCATTGTACAATCTGCGGTCAGGCAGAATGCCCTGTCCGTTTGCTAAGAGGGCTGAGGGGGCACTGAAGAAGGGAACCAGGCCCGTGTCCAGGACGGAGGAAGGATGAGAAGGGTGGGCTGGTGAGAAGAGGAGAGCCTCAGCTCTGCCCAGCCCCAGGCCCGGGCTCCTGAAGTGGACGATCTAAGCACAGAAAGTGGGACATGGGAGACCCCGTAATGTGTCTGGGCCCAGAGCCTGAGGGGCATGGGTGCAAGGCAGCTGTGGGACCCCCTCGGCAGGCGGCCCCTCAGCAGGCGGCAGGCGGCTCCTTCAGCAGGTTCCTGGCCTCAAAGGCCCCTTCGGGGCTGGGGAACCTGAGGAGATAGGGCAGCTCAGGACGGACTCCCAAAATAGAAACAACCAGAGCCTTGGCACCCCTGCCCGCAGGGAGGGTTGGGGTGGGGAAGGAGGGCTTCCCCCAGCCTGTGGAGCAAAGGAAAAGGGGGTGCGGGGTCAGGCCTCAGCTCTGTCCGTATATCCCCTCTAATTCCTGTACCCTCCCCAGGAGCAGAGGGGATACACAGTGTGGGTGGAGCAGGGAAACTGAGGCACAGAGCTACCCTCCAGCTCTGGACGCTTGCTTTGCCTGTCCAGCTATCAGCATTGTCCTTGAAAATTAACCACCACATTTCCCAAGGGCACATGGGGACCTTGCTATCCCAGGGTCCCCTTCCACTCTGGGGACATATGGTTTCTAGAAAGTGGCCAGCCTTGGTCTCCAGAGTCGGGCTGCCTTTTCCGGAGCTCTGACCTGGAGGCCAGGGGTGCAGCATGGTATGTGATGCGGAGCACACTCAGGACCTGAAGGACCTGGGCTCAACCCCCCGCCCTGCCCTCTGCCAGCTGTGTGACCTTGAGCAAGTCGGTCGGCCTCTCGGTGCCTCGGAGTCCCTGCGCAAAGGGGAGACACCACTCCGGCTCTGGTACTGCACAGTTGATGAGAGAAACAAATATATTTCTTTGGCTCCTCAAGTATCTGAATGATCCCTCCACTCAGGACACACTCACAGCCTAATGACCAGAGGCCCTGACAAGAGGTGCTGAGGAGCAGCCTGCCACTGATAGAGCTGGTGCCAGGTCCATTGTGGGCATGGGGCCCAGGCGTACAATGGGGCTGTGTGTGCGCCCAGAGTTACCCTGAAGTGGAGCTGGGCAGGCCGGCATCTGGGGTCAGGCCAGGAATTCATTTCCCTGGAGAGGGCCCCCCCACCCCCTTCTAGGCTACACAGCCCTGTGAGGGGTGGGGGCACAGGCACCACCCTCTTCCCCAGCGAGCCCAGACAGTGGAATGGGGACATGCCTGGTGGTGGGCACTGGGGAATAGGGACTCCTGAGTCCAGTTGCCAGACTGGACTGCTCACTTGTGAAGCATTTTGGACCCATTACGTCACCTGGGGCTGTGGCCTTCCCTGTGCACAAAGGGAGGATGAAGTCCTTGGAGCCAGGAAAGGAGGCAAGGAAAGTCTGCCCCAGACAGAGGGCCTCACTCCTCAGTGCCCTGCTCGCTGGGCCCTGGGCTCAGCCCCAGGCCCCGGTGCCCTAGGAGAGGAGCCGGCCCACTCCCCAGGGGGATGAGTCACCAGTAGGCACAGCCAGGAGAGTAGGGAGCCGGTGGGCAGGTGGAGTCTCTCCTGCCTCCCTGGCAGGTCTTCTCTCCAGCTAGGAAAGCACTGAGCTGGGCTGGGGTGCTGACCACAGCACCCCAGCAGGCACGCTCTCCCTCTGGGGCAGGGGACTGCCCAGTGCCAGGATGTGGGGTCCCAAAGACCTCCTGCTCCTCACACCTACTCCACAGCTGCAGTCAGGGGTCACCCCCCAAAATGCCCCTGAGAGGGGTGTCAGGCTGTAGGTCAAGGCACCCACTT
The DNA here is from genome assembly GCA_037038555.1 of Rhynchonycteris naso. Lineage (NCBI taxonomy): Eukaryota > Metazoa > Chordata > Mammalia > Chiroptera > Emballonuridae > Rhynchonycteris > Rhynchonycteris naso. The sequence continues at coordinate 9,148,432 of CM073000.1, forward strand.
ACCCCCAAGTGAGAAACTGGGTCTGAGGCAAGGGGTGGGGGGACACAGGCCTCCAGTGGGGGAGGGGGCCTGGCCCGCCCATGCCTCAGGCTGTGGGCTTCTGCATGAATCACCTTCCCTTCTTCTCAGAGCGGGGGAGCACCAGCAGCAGGCAGCCACCCTTGCCCCTCACTGGCCTGACTCACACCCCCCTTTCCATCCAGTCATGGCGACACAAGTACACGCCCCTGTGGCTGTCGCCCACACTCCCAGAAGGTCACACACAAAAGTCACGGTGGTGGCCCAGCCCAGTGGACACAGTTGGATGCCCACCCTTCTCCTCACACCCACAGGCCCCCTCCCCCGCTGAGCCACAGCTCAGCTCATCATACCCTGGAAGCCTCGAGGAGCATGGCAGTGCCCCTACCCCCTCCACCTGGGAGGACCCCCGCCTGGGAGAGGGGGAGGACCTTCCCCAGCAGGCCCACCCAGTTGTGTGTGTGTGTGTGTGTGTCTGTGCATGCATGCGTCCATGTGTGTCTGTATGTGTATGCACGTGCATGTGTGCATGTATGTGTGTCTGCGTGCATGTGTGCGTGTCTGTGTGTGTGCGTGTGTGTGCATGTGTGTATGTGACCTGCCCTGAGAACAGAGGCTACAAGAGCCAGAAGGAGTCTCCTGATGCTGAGCCCATCACCCTCATTTCAATAATGAATAAACTGAGGCTCAGGTTGGGGAAGCATCTTGTCCAAGTTTCTGAGCAAGGCTGAGAGCCTGGACCCCAGGGCTGGGATGACTGTGGCTGGTCAAACAGAGCGGGGGATGGGGAGAGCGGGTCAGGGGCGAGACGGAGGAGGAGGGTGGCAGGGAAGACTTGCCACCGCGACAGAGGGACTGCTGTCCCGGATGCTATGCTGGTACCACTCCATCTGTTCATCTCAAACATTTCTTGAGCACCTATGACAAGCCAGCACCATAGCAGGGGTGATCTGGCCGATCTCAGCCCTCACTCCTTCCTGGGGGGTTCTGCTCCTAGGGCTCAGTCATGTCCTCAGGGCACCCATGCCCCACAGGCAGCAAGGCTGGAGTGGGCTCAAACCTCTCCTCTAAAGAGCAGTCTGTGGGCCCTGCGGGAACGCCCTCTGGGCATCAGTGCCCAGGGCTCACCAGAGCCCCTGCACAGGTGCCTCCTAGAGTCAGTGCCCAGTTAGAGGACACAGATGTCAGATGACAGGAGCCTGGGAGGTCACCCAGCAGCAGAACCCCACTTTCAGACAAAATTTATCAGAAACCCTGATATGTAAAATACAAGTGAAGCTACTCTATGGGGAAGGAAGAGGCCAGACCACCTGGCGTCCAACTGGGGGTCCCCAATCCCCCCTGGGGTTCTGAGGAAAAGCTAAAATCACAGCTTTCTCTGGACTCTGCTTGTCACAGAAGCCCAAGGGAAGTAAGTAATGCATGTGGAAGCCATAGCTCAGGGAGAGCTAGGGCTAGAGCCCCCCCACACACACACACACCACGCCAGGTCACACTCTCCTCCCCGGCTACCAGAGCAATGGCATTCCACCTGTCACATGGGCGAGGGACACAGCAAAAAAAGTCCCACGGATGCAGCTCCCATGTATGCCCAGCAATGCTCCACCAACATCGATGTTTCACTTCCCACAATAATTCTATGGCGTACACATCATCACCTTGTGTGTAAAGAAACAGATATTCAGAAAAGTTCAGCGACTCACCCAGCCTGTGAAGGGTGACGCACATTTCAACTCTGCATGCTCCTGGCCTCCAGTTGCAGCCGAGCAGAAGCCACCACTGTGAGGGGCCCGGCTATAAGCACCCCCGAGCCCCATTCCATGCTGCACCTCCCCCAGAGAAAAGCTGACAAGCCTCCTCCCCAGCTCACTCTAACAGTACAGCACCTCCAGAGCTTTTCATTAGTAATGAAACAATAAAAATAATAAAAGTCCCACCACTGCCTTACAACGGCAGCACTGATAATTTAGGCACTTTGTACATTATTATTTACTTAATCCTCGCAACACTAGACTCCCAGCCTCATCTCACAGATGAGGAAACGGGCACAGAGAGGTTGATGATTTGCTCAAGGTCACACAGCTTGGAAGCAGCAAAGCCAGGACTCGACCCTGGGCTGTCTGGCCTGCAATGTCTGTGGCTCCTCCTTTGGTGGTGACTCTAACAAGTGCCCTAGCTTGGGGCTTGCCTCCTTCCTCTGAGCCTCCTTTGTCGGGGTCAGAGACCAGCTGGAACCCACAAGGGCTGGACAAGGGAAGCCTACCTGATGGGCACCGCCAGCTCATGCCCTGCGGCTGGATGGTAATACCCATGCCACCTCCCCGCCCCCACCAAGAGCTGGAACTAGAATGATGTGATGAGGAGAGCACTTAATGCACAAATATAAATAGGATGCCTACTGCGTGCCCAGCCTCAAGTGTGGCAGGTGCAGGAAGTAGAAGGCTCTGTCCTTGCCCTCCTGCCAGAGGCTCCAGTCCCCAGCAAAGCCCAAGGGGGTCGCCTGCCACCCCCAATGCCTTCGGTACTGGCTGCACCAGATGTTGGCAACACTTAGACACAAGGCTAAAAATAGACTATAATGAGTCAGTGCTAAGAATAAATGGGGCAAACAGCCCTCCTGGAGAGGACACTCTCTACCAGGGAGGTACCACGTCCTCCCACCTCCTGACCCAGCCGGACCCATCACTGGCCTTTCGCTAGGATTCCGCCCCGCCAGTCAGCAGAGGGCTGGGGGTATTTACCCACCGACTGCCATCTGGACAGAGCAGTGGCCAGCCCTCTACGTGAAGGGTGGGGGATCCAAGGTACAGAAGCTGGAGAAGACCGCCCTGCTCAGAGCAGAGTGGACTGCGGCACCCAGCCACTCGGGTTTCCTTCCCAACTTGACTACCAACGCCGTGCAGGAAACCAGGCAATCCTGTGAACATCATAGGCGATCGCGATTGGGGTGGAGGGACTGAGCCCAGAGAGGGAGGGCAGTATACTAAAGGCAGACATCAAGGGAGGCATGCATCGGCACCATGCCAGACTCCACGGCCAGGGGTCTCCCTTATTTCCTCCATGTTCTCCCCTCTTTGCCCTCAGAAGTGGTAAGAATTGTTAGACTCGTGGACGTCTGTACGTGATGGAACCTTAATGGAGCTATGGGGCACACGCCCGTCTGGTGTTGGGTGGCCTCTCAGTACTCCAGACAACAGACAAGAGGATGAGCTTCATTCCGCAGTGGGAGAGCCTGGGCTCAGGAAACTGAATCCACTTGCTCGGGGCCCTGCAGCGGGATGAGCCTGTTGTCATTCATCAGCGGGGAAATTCTCTCCAGGCGCCCACGTGCTGGGCACAGATCCACCTCCCCAGCAATGCCCAGAAGGGTTGCAACACCCTCTAATGCTGCTGGGAGCCCAAAGGACGGGAAAAACAGCACCACATACATTTCTCTGAGATGAACAGAGAAAGGAGGAAAAGGAGGGAAAGGAGGGGGAGTCCTGAGCAAAGCCCTCCATAGCCATGGATTCAAGGAGCCTTGGGTTCTAGCCCCAGCTCGGTGAAAGACAATTTCATGATCTGGGGAAATAATTTCCTAGGACCCATTCACTCCAGGTCTGTTTCTCCATCTGGGAAATGGTGCTTTGAGGAGCAGGCCTTTGAGGTCCCCCGGGGCGTATCACAACCACATACTGTGAGGATACAATGAGCACTAGTGTACCAAAGACTCTGACAAGGCCTGCAGCAAAGAAACCAATTTGCTTTGTTTCTGGACCCACACTCTGCCATACCTGCTCAGCCACCAAGCCCTTCCACAGGACACACCTTGGGAAACCCCCAAGTACATCTGGGGTCACATGCCTGTGGGGGCCAGCAGGAAACATGAAAGCTCGAAGCAAGCCCAAACAAGATGCACCAGGACCCTGCAGTTAGCTACAAGCCCTGAAAAATTCCTGGCAGCTCCTGGGTTTTGGGGTGTCTCGCACCTTTGTTCTATGACGGCCTCCCTGAGGACCCACCCAGGGTTTGAATCCCATCTGACCCTCAGCAAGCCACTGAGAGGGGCAAGGAAGAGGCCAGGATGCTGTGTCACTCAGCTGAGGAGACTGGGACCCCAGGAGACCAGAAAACTGACCCAGGGTCACACAGCAGGTGACTCCTACGGGTAGGAGACAGTGAGGCAGACTTCCCTTCCCGCGCCCTTCTTACGCTCTAAGCCCGTGATGGCAAACCTATGACACGCGTGTCAGCACCAACATGTGTAGCCATTTTCAATGACACGCGGCCGCATACCAGAGCAGTACGGGGCGCATGCCGAGAAGGACGTTTCCTCCTCGGCTCTGGCACGGCCAGGTGCAGGAGCCGAGGATAAAACATTTGCTGTAGTGTAGACACTCTGTGCGGGAGGTCTGTAGGCCAAAACAACAGAACTCCGGCACAGAGCGTCTAGTTCTGGGACTTCCGGTTAGGCTGTTTTTCTCCAAGTGACACACCACCTGAGTTATGCTCGGTGTTTTGGTGAATTTTGACACACCAAGCTCAAAAGATTGCCCATCACTGCTCTAAGCACTGCACTGCCACGGTCCCGGTCCCGTGTGCTTCTCCCAACAGCCCTTTGAGGAAGGCTCTGTTGTCATTCCCACTTCATGGAGTGAGAAACTAACAAAAGAGAGAGTCAGTCAGTCACTTTTCCAAGGTCACCTGGCTAGTGAGTGGTACAGCCCAGATTTCATCCCCGGCAGCTCGAACCCAGAACTCATGCCCTCAGCCCAGCTCTGTTACTCATTAGCTAGGCAACCTTGGGTGAGAGGCTTAACCATTCCTGGCCTCGGTTTCCTCACCTATAAACTGGGACAATAAGAACTGTGTGGCCTGCCCTGTGGTGGCACAGTGGATAAAGTGTTGATCTGGAACGCAGAGGTCTCCAGTTTGAAAGCCCGGTCAAGGCAAATTGAGAGAAGCGACTTGATGCTTCCCGCTCCTCCCTTCCGCCTTTCTCTCTCTCTTTCTCTCTTTGAACTCAATAAATAATATATAAAGAGATAAATAAATTTTTAAAAAAAATAAAGAAGCCCTGTGTAGCCCTGCCAAGACAGCTCAGTTGGTCAGAGCATCATCCAGAAGCGCAGAGGTTGCTGGTTCGATCCCCGGTCAGGGCACACACAGGAACAGATGGGTGTTCCTGTCGTGCTTTCTCCCTCTCTCTCTCCCTCTCTTCCTCTCTCTCTCTTTCCCCCTTCCTCTCTAAAATCAATAGATTTTTTAAAAATTTTAAAAAGAAAGACCTGTGGATTAGATATTGTTATGATTAAATTTGCAAATATACAGAGGTGCTCAGTGCCCGGGACAGGGGAGATGCTCGATTCTGTGGCCTTTTAGTAAACACCACATTCGTGCCTGAGCCTCTGGGCTCTGGACTCATCAGGCTGGGAGCCTCCCACAGCTCCTGGAAATTGGTCCCTGCCAATCAGTCTCAGGGCTCTGTCCCTCCACCTGACAACATGGACCTTCACGCTGGGGTTCCTAAGGTACCCCATGTAGGTGGGGACTCTGGAAGTTGGGGTTCCCAGACCTAGGCCAAACCTGGGTCCCATCTTCTGAGGCCGCTAACAAGCCACTTCCCCCACAGAGCTGGGGGTATCCCCAGCTCACTATGGGCCACAGCCCTTTCCCTCCCTTGCCCCACGGCCCCAGGTCACGGGGTAGCGAGGCTGGGGGCTCCCCAGCCAGACAGCTGATATCCTCATGATCTTCCTCAGCCCTCCTGGCCTTAGGCACGACAATAACCGCCCACCCAGAGCTCTTCGCACTTCCTATAGCCAGCTCACCCACGTCATGTCACAAGATGGGCACCACCGCCCACAAGGCCAGCCGCTCAGGAGCCGTAAGCCCATGTTACAGATGAAGAAACTGAGGCGCTGGTTTGCCCTGGGTGAGGCTCTAAGTGGTAGTCAGGCTCCTATCTCCTGGACCGGGGCTCAGGGCAGAGCCACGTGAGCTAGCCCGGGCAGCTGGGGGGGGGGCGTCTCGAGAGGCTCCCAGAGCCAACGGGGGGCCATCAGTAACTGACTCCTCCTCTTCCCCACCCCACCCCAGTGCCCTGAGGTGCCCCCCACCCCTCTGCTCTAGCTGGCACGGGCACCTCTGGCCAGACCTAGCCCTGCAGCCCTGTACTGCCAGGGAATACCCCCTCTTGAGGTGGCTCTCCAGCTCCAGACCCCCAGGCACTGTCTCCCGGCACTGTCCCCATCTAACGCAGGGCAGCACTCAGAAAGCCCTCCGTCTGCCTCTGCAGAACCCGCTGGGTCCGCTCACCCACACACACCTTGCTAAGAACGGGGTCCGGCTCCCCAGGCTGGCCCCTGCCATGGGGTGCTGGGCCTGCCTCAGGATGTGCCTCATAAACACTGCGCGGGAGGGAGATCACCTCTAAGGCACTAGCCCCAAATATTGTGATCACGACTCACAGAAAAATATTTGTATTTGACCCCAGTACGCACACACACACACACACACACACACACACACACACACACACACGAATGCATAGAGAGCATGCATACATATGAACATGAAACAAAATATGTTACACAAAACAGTCCTTAACGGTATTGCACAACACACTTGGATGTTTCTATTTGTTTCTCATAAAAAAAATAAAGAAAGAAAAAGTTCACTGAGACCCACTAAGCTGACCTCATGGCCAGATTAGGGTCCAGTTAGTGGTTCTGACCCACAGTTAACTCTTCAGGGCTATCCACGTGGCTCAAACTCCCCATTCGACACATGAGCTCCCCTGCACCAGGTGCTAGTCAAGGCATTTCTCTGTGGGACACGTACTCCAGGCCAGGCCTCTGCTAGTCATCTTACGGTGGTGTTTCCTTTCTGCCTCACCGTGCCCTGAGGAGGCAGGGTGCTGCTATCACCCCCATTTTACATGTGAGCAAACTGAGGCCCGACATCACAAAGTAACTGGCTCAGGCAGAGTTCAAAGCCAGGTGTGGCTGAAGCTGGAACCACATTTATCACCCCAGCACCATACAGCCCACCAGCTGGCCTCCAGCCCTCTCTCAAGTCCACAGGCCGGTAGGAAGCTTGCCCCAAGGAAGTCTGCCCCAGCACCAACTACTAAAATGCCACTCCCCGTGGTAACTTAATTCTCTATGTTAGCTGACGGCACGACTGGGGATGGGCCACAGAGTGAGTGTGAGGGAGGGTGGTCCAGGGCAAGCGCCCAGCGCAGCACCTGACGCGGAGGACAGCCTGGGAAATGTGAGCTCTCATCTTCATCCCCCGTTTTCACTCAAATCCCCATCATCACAGTAATCACCATGAGCGTCATTGACAGTAGCCAAGATTTGGAATCAACCCAAGTGCCCATCAACAGACCACCAAAAAAAAAAAAATAGTTGTGGTATGCCTGTGGAATATTACTCAGCCATGAAGAAGAAGAAAATCTTACCATTTGCAACAGCATGGATGGACCTGCAGAGTACTCAGCTAAGTGAAATAAATCAATCAGAGAAAGGCAATACCATATGATTTCATTTACATGTGGAATCTAATGAACAAAATCAATGGGAACAAACAAAACTGAAACAGACGCATTGATACAGAAAACAGACTGATGGTTGCCAAAGGGGAGGAGAGCGGGTGGGGGTGGGGGTGGGGTGGGTGAAAAAGGTGAGGGGATTGAGAAGTACAAATGGGCATTACAGAATAGTCACGGGGAGCCTAGGGACTACAGCGAATAACACTGTCATACAATAATTATGCACGGTGCCAGGCGGGCACTGGAACTGTCAGCGGAAACAGTTTGTAAAGGATATAACCACTATGTCTAACCACTACGCTGGACACCTGAAACTAATACAAAGTAATATTAAGTGTCAGCTGTAACTGAAAAATATATTTTTTAAATTATTTTATTAAAAAATTTTATTCATTTTAGAGAGGAGACATAGAAAGAGAGAGAGAGAGAGAGAGAGAGAGAGAAAGGGGGGAGGAGCTAGAAGCATCAACTCCCATATGTGCCTTGACCAGACCAGTGCAGGGTTTTGAACTGGCGACCTCAGTGTTCCCAGGTCGACGCTTTATCCACTGCGCCACCACAGGTCAGGCCTGAAAAATATTTTTATAGAAAATCGCCCGGAACCCGGGGCAGGTTTTCGTGTCTGCACACGTTTGCACACAAACACGCTCACGTACCAGTAAACGTTAACCTGTGCACAGCGCTCACGAGCGCCAGGCACTGTTCAGAGCATGAATTCGCTTTTTCCCTCCTCCCAGTGAACTGAACCCACATGGTAGGTGCTATAATTGTCACCTCTATTTTACAGAAGAGGAAACCGAGGCACCAACAAGCTAAATAACGTGCCAGGATCATGTAGCTGCTAAGAGGCAGGGCCAAGATTTGAACCCAGGCAGGCTGGCCCTGCTCACCAGGCTGGGTGCTCCCAGTCGCTGCTCCCAATCCCTGATGTAAGCGTGGCCTGACCTCATCGTGCCAAGCACACCGTGCCCAACCTCCTTAGTAGAGCTCCAGAACAGTCCTGGAGAGTGAGGAGAGGAGGCAGGAGAGCTTACATTGGTTCCCAACCAGATACCTGGGGTCCTCACCTTCCCCAGCCCTCCAAGCCTTAGGGACAATAACCCCTCCCCAGGGGTGCGGGGCTCCTCAGAGGTGGGGCTGGCAGCCGGTAACTCTCACTTCTGATTTCCCACGGTTTCCACCATCCCGGGCTTAGGGAGAGGGATCCCTGTCTTCTCTCCCCTGAACCAGGGAAAAGGTCCCTCCTATGGGCCACCTTTTTCCCCTGTCCTGACCCTGCTCAAAACGTGTCATCATGTCAGCACAGCCCGTAAGCCGCATCCCCACTTATCCACCACCCCAAAGACCCAGCACAGCACGCTCCCTCGTACCTGGAAGAGGGTGGCCCCCTGGACAGAGGGCCCTTGGATCGCTCCGCTCCTCGGGGGGCCCAAGCCCAGGGCCGCAGCCCTGCTCTAGCACCAGCCCCAGCCCCAGTTTCCTCATTTTCCCCGCCGCTGTTTCTCACCCAGCCCCCTGCACCTCCACCCGAGAGGAAGTTGCACAATCCCCTGGGAGCTGCGAGTGTGGCCAAGGATTACTCACAACACCCAGAAGGCCTCGCTCACCCACAGGTCTGCCCAACTCGGAGGGCCTCCCAGCTCCAATCTCACCAACCCCTGGCTCCAGGCTGCGGACAGTGGCCCTCCCCCTCCCAGACTGAGCCTCTGACAGCCACCTCCCACCCACGCAGCCCGGACTCACAGGGTCCCGGCCGCACTGCCCCCTGCACCAAGGTGGAGAGGCACAGAGAGCAAGAGCTTGCAGGAATCTTACTGGCTCCCGTGCGGGCCCTACCCTCCCAGCCCCTCCTGCAGACCTGTGCCCTCTTAACCAGGGCCTCACAGTTGGCCACCTTCTGGACTGACCGCACACCTGTCCCCTTGGCCTTGAGCCTTCCCAGGGCCTCCAACCAGTTCCAAGTCTTACTACAGCCCACCATAGAATGGACCCTGAAACCAAGCATCTCCTCAAAGTTCTGGGAAGAGCTGAACCACCACACCACGTTTACTCGTGGGACATGCTCTTGCTGCACGTGTGATTTCCGAGGCCCCGAGGCCCCCGAGTTCTCTAAAAGCCTGCCAGAGACTCGCCACTTCACTAGCTCCCCGTCCCAGTAGTTCAGGGATTCCCATCGCTGGTAGGTAAATACTCCTCGTCAAGAAAGGCTGCCAATCAGCGAGCTGCTCCAAGCTACCTACACCTCAAGGGAGGTGAGTTTCTAGGCCCTTCCTGGCTCACGACGAGCCTAGGCAGGACACACACCTGGAGAGGGCAGGAGAGGCTCCTGAGGCGAGGTGAGCCCCAGGAGACCCAGGGATGCCTGGCCGCTCCCTGGGATAGCACAGAGTGTGAGTAGGAGCATGGCCTGGCTGGGCAGAGGCCCCGAGGATGACCTCTGGCTCCCCCTCCCGGGCTCGCAATGGGCCTCAGATAAGGAGTTTGATAAGTACGCACCTCTTATCCTTATCACCCCACACAACCTTGGACTCCCACCCAGGGAAGCGCACAGTCAGAAGTGGTTTTGCCTGGGCCCTGGGCTCTGTGGAGAGCCCAACATTTCTGCAGCCCTCATCATAAGGCTGGGCCTCCGGGCAGTTCCTCCACAACCCTTTGAGGCCCTAGAGGAGCAGAAACCAGGGCGGAGGCTCGTGGCCAGTCACCTGACGCCTCCCTTCCCGCTCAGTGGCCAGGGAGCACAGTGTGGGGCGGCAGGCCCCTTTGCAGGGATGCTTCTCAAAGTGCCCACACAGCCACCCTCGCCCCAGTCCCGATAACAGCCCCACGAAGAGGGGAGGGCAGCAGCCCGTGCCACTCTTATTCCCTGATGAGGAGCCCGAGGAGCACAGCACGGCGTGGCTTCCCTACGGCCATGCGGAGGCTCATGGCTAATCCGTTCCCTGGCCCTCTTCCTAGATCCGGGTTTCCCAACTTCCACACAGTGGACGCTTCGGGCCAGAGAATCCCTTGTGGGCGCTGTGCTGAGTATCTCGGGACACTTAGCAACATCCCTGGCCTCTACCCCCTAGACGCCAGTAGCATTCTCTGAGTCACAACAATCAAAAATGTCATCAGAGCCTGACCTGTGGTGGCGCAGTGGATAAAGCGTCGACCTGGGAACACTGAGGTCGCCAGTTCAAAACCCTGCACTGGTCTGGTCAAGGCACATATGGGAGTTGATGCTTCCAGCTCCTCCCCCCTTTCTCTCTTTCTCTCTCTCTCTCTCTCTCTCTCTCTCTCTCTCTCTCACTCTGTGTCTCCTCTCTAAAAAATGAATAAAATAAAAAGAAATTAAAGGCAGAGCTTTTTTAAAAAAAAAATGTCACCAGACATCGCTCAGTGTCCCCCGGAAGGCAAGGTCAGCCTTGGTTGAGAACTGCTGCCCTAGAAGTCCCTAAACGACAGGCACCTGCCAATCCAAATTTGAAGGGGCGTTGCTGGAGGCAGAGCCACCCTCCCCTGTGCCCCCCGGTGCGCCCAGAGGGAAGGTCTGGAGGTGCTGCTTAGTGCTCTGTGGGCTCGGTACCCTCTGGGCAGAGGCCGCCCCATTGGCAGACACCCTCCTACCCCCAACTTAGAAACCAGCCTCTTCCCCGGCTTTCAGGGTTATAACTGTCGTTCCACTATTTTCATCCTATATTCCTCTGAGTAAAAATGTTTGAGCAATACCGATCTATGCTTCTTTCCTCGTAAATTATTTCTAAATACCAATGCATACATATATCATGCCTGTCAGCAAACATAAACAAAATTTGCTCTATAAAAAAGAAGACAAGGTGAATGTACCTTACACCCAAGATAAGGCAACGTCACACTCTCCCCAGCATGACAGACGTAAGCAGTCTGCTAATACCAACTGTTGGCAAGGATGCGGGGCAACAGAAGCTCTCAGGCACCTGCGCACAATCACTCAGCACGGTCTCTACCACAGGTGGACTCTGCATTGTGTACCCTGTGCTCCAACAACTTCACGGTGGGTTGTACACCCTCCGAAGAAATGTAGGCACCACTACCCCAGGCAGCAGGTACAGAAATGTTCTTGTTTATCCTAGCCAAACTGGAAAGCACCCCAAATATCCACAAGTAGCGTTCCAGGTCACCACTCTGGAACGCTGAGGTTGCCGGTTTGAAACCCTGGGCTTGCCCAGTCAAGGCACATATGACCAGAAATCAATCAATGAACAACTGAAGTGAAGCAACCATAGGTTAATATATACTTCTCGCTCCCCATCTCTCTCTATAAAATCAATAAATAAAATCTTAAAAAAAAAAATCAAGACTGACCTGTGGTGGCACAGTAGATGGAGCAGGGACCAGCAATGTTGAGGTCACCAGTTCGAAACCCTGGGCTTGCCGGTTCAAGGCACATACGAGAAGCAACTACTCTTGAGTTTATGCTTCCCACTCCTCCCCCCTTCTCTCTCTCTCCTCTCCCTAAAATCAATACAGTAAATAAAATCCTTAAATAAAAACAAACAAGGAAGTGGTTAATAGAAAAGTCAGGATGACCTTTCTATTAATGGGAAGGGCAGGGGGTCATGGCCAGGACGGGGCACACAAGCTGACTTCTGAGTGAAGGCTGCACTCTGTTTCTTCATAGGGTGGTAGTTACCTGGATGTCCACTTTTCTTTTTAATTTTAATTTTATTTTATTCATTTTTTTTTAGAGAGGAGACACAGAGTGAGAGAGAGAGAGAGAGAGAGAAAGGGGGGGAGAGCTGGAAGCATCAACTCCCATGTGTGCCTTGACCAGACCAGTGCAGGGTTTTGAACTGGTGACCTCAGTGTTCCCAGGTCGACGCTTTATCCACTGCGCCACCACAGGTCAGGCCTGGATGTCCACTTTTATAATTATTGATTATATTATATATAGAATACATTTAGGCTCTCTTGCACCAAGTATGCTACAGTTCGCATTAAAAAGGGGGAGAAAGGGATAAGATAGAAATAGAAATAGAAGTTCTCATATTCTCTTCTCACACCTGGCTTTAAAAACCGCTATCATTAGGCCAAATGGGATGAGAAGCTTAGTCACAAGTGTGGAGAGTGCAGACACTCGGGGCTGTCTGTGGAGGGCTGCCCCAGATGGCACAGCCCCCAGGGGCCGGGCTCCAAGGCCCCTCTCAGCTCCCACCATCCCCAGGGCATCCCAGCCCCCAGTGGCCCTAGCTGCCCAGGGACAGGGAGCTGTGCCAGGCTGGGCACCTCCCGCCCACTCACCCTGCCCTGGCCCTTCCTCTGGGCCCCGCAGAGGCTATGTGGGCAGGTATCCAGGGAGTGGGGTGAGCCTCAGACACTGAACACACCAAAAGGAGGGAGGCAGAGAAAAGAACTGAAGAGTACGAAGAGGGGGACAGAAAACAGGAAAGGCACACACACACACACACACACACACACACGCTAAAGACCAAGGTTCCAGATGCGGTGAAACGGGACGAAGGATCAGAGGGACTGGGGGGAAGGGAGGAGGGGTGAAGAAGTGCTGGAGGCAGGGTGAATGGATGCAGTACCTGGGGTCCAGGCCCAAGTCTGGAGCTCCAAAGAGGCCTGAGCTGTTGGGCCCTACTTAGCACCCCATCCCACATGGCCCGGGGGCTTCCACATGGCCGGTGGGCGGCTCAGGGGCCTCTGGTCCTCCCAGGAGGAAGGATCTGTCCAGAAGGGAAGCCTCCGGCCTGCAGAGGGACCCCCAGGTGAGGGCACCCCGGGGAGGTAGAGTTGCCCTTTCCGCGACCCAGAGAGAGAAAGGCTGAGCCAAGATTGCCATGCTAGTATGAGCCTCTGGTAACAACCCTCTCCAGACCAAGGAATAACGCTCTTTAGAGCGAGGGGTCAAGTGTGGACATGTTTACATTCACGTATTTAGGATGTTATTCCGTCCTACCTTACATCTCTCTGCTTCTCTCTGTCCTCTGTGGTTCCTGAAACTCCCCACTAGTTTTTTTCTTATTTATTTATTTAATTTTGTGACAGAGACAGAGAGAGGGACATAGAGAGGTACAGATAGGGACAGACAGGAAGGAAGGGAAATGAGAAGCATCAATTCTTCATTGTGGTACCTTAGTTGTTCATCAACTGCTTTCTCATATGTGCCTTGTCTCGGTGGCTACAGCTGAGCAAGTGACCCCTTGCTCAAACCAGCCACCTTGGGCTTCAAGCCGGAGACCTTGGGCTCAAGCCAGCGACCCTGGGGTCATGTCTATGATCCCACGCTCAAGCCAGCGACTCCCACTCAACCCAGATGAGCCCGCACTCAAGCCGGCAACCTCACGGTTTCGTACCTGGGTCTTCCGCATCCCAGTCCGACACTCTATCCTCTGCACCACCGCCTGGGCAGGCTCCCACTAGCTCTGAGGAGGAACCATGTCGTTATCCCATCACCCTGCTGGGCCAGCCCTGTACTAGGCACCCCGGAAGTTCTCGGCTTACTCCTGTGGACCCCAACAGTGACGAAGGCCCTGGGGTGCTGCAGCAGTACCCTCACACTGCCCTGGCCTCGGTGCCCTGAGGGCAGCTCCGGCTGGCCCCCCAGCCCCAGGACGCCCACAGCAGAGCCAGCCAGGGCCACACTGGCAGGGGCAGCTGAACACGCACCTGGCTGGAGCCAGAGGGGACAAGAGGCAGCAGGGGATGGACAGTATAGTGTGTCACTTGGCACCGCTTAGAAGCTGTGGGGGGCTGAGGCAGGTGTTTTCCCAAAACAATTATAAACAAGGGAGAGGACAGGCTGTGACTTCCCTTGGCAAACAGGAGAAAACAAACCAAGCCCCGCCTTACAGCCCCATGGGGAAAGCTGGGAGCGGGGACTAACCCTCTGTGAGAAGGGACCCATGTGAGCCCCACAGCAGAGGAGTGGGGCGGGACTGGGGTCCCTGGCAGGCCAGGCCGAGGCCGGGAGCGCCCTGTCGAGCTGTGCCCGGTCCCAGTGTGAGACGGTCAAGCAGATACCCAGCCGCTCACAGGGCAGAGACCATGGGTACAGCATCTGTCGTGTCCTCGTCCCCAGGTACATGAGGGGACTCAGGTCAGGCTCACTCACACTCGCACTCCACACAGTCTACCGGGCAACCACTCCACGGCTCGCTCTCTCCCAGGCACTGGGAACGCGTCACTGAACAAAGTGGACCCAAGACCTGAGCCCGGGTGCTGGCGTCCAAGTGTTCCCTTCATCTGATGACAGACTGGGTCCCACACCAAGCTCCCCCTGCCTCCCTCTACAGGGCGGAGGGGACAGCCACCACCTCTTTCCACCTATCAGCTTCGCTCCGGCTCCTCCAGCTTCTAAGGAAGACTCTTCCCCCCGCAGTTCAGGGGCGAGCCCCCCCCACCACCCCTCTACCTGCTCTCCGCACGGTGATGGAGACACCCTACCTCGAGCACTGACTCCCTCACCCACCTGCCCTCCCAACATCTCCAGTCTGGGTGGGCAAAGGAGAAGGGAACGGCTGCTTTTTGTGCATGTGAGCATTTTTATTATTAACAGGAAATACAATTCAGTGATCCAATACTTGCCCCCCATGGGGTGGGAAGGTAAAATAAGGTAGTGGGTCTTTCTACAGCCTCCCTGCAACAAAGTGGGGACTGCTTGGGACGCCTGCCCCTATTCCAGTAATGCTGCTCGGGCGCCAGGCACGTCTGCAGGAGCTTCAGGCCTGTCCCTGTTCGGCTGGGCTTCGGGGCTAGTGCGTCCTCATTGTCCACCTCACCCGCCTTGATCCACAGCGAATACTCCCTGAGAACTTGTCCCAGAGGACGGTGCCAAGACTACAAGGCCGGACGGTGGTCAGTGTAACAGGAGGCGGGGGCAGAGAGCCAGGCTGCGGAAGGGAGGTCTGACTATATATACCAGGGACTCGGGGATCAACAAGGGGACTCAGAATGGTCCCTGCCCCTGGGGACCTGGCTTGAAAAAGGAGACAGGCCTAAGAGGCCCAAAGCGATCAGAGGGCCGGGAGACAGAAAGCTCTTGCGGGGGTAGCTGCAAAGCTGTAGGTTCTGAAGTGTGGCTTGGGTACCAATGGCATTAGTGTCACCAGAGAACTGGTCAGAAATGCAAATCCCATACCTATGAATTCCAGACTCGCTCACTCAGGGCCCCTGGTGGTGGCGCCCAGTAAGCTGGGTTTTAACAATTCCTCCAGGAGATTCTGATGCCCACTCAGACGTGAGGACCACTGTTTTAGAGAAAGGGCGTTAGAATCATTTGGGGAATTTTTTTTCATATTAATGCCTAGCCCCCCACCCCAAAACTCAGATGCAATGGTATTTTTTTGTGTGTGACAGAGACAGAGAGAGAGAGAGATAGGGACAGACAGACAGGAAGAGAGAGAGATGAGAAACATCAACTCTTCGTTGTGGCATCTTAGTTGTCCATTGATTGCTTTCTCATATGCGCTTTGACGGGGGAGGGGGGCTACAGCAGGCTACAGCAGACCGAGTGATCCCTTGCTCAAGCCAGCAACCTTGGTCTCAAGCCAGCAACCTTGGGCTCAAGCTGGCGACCTTGGGGTTTCGAACCTCGGTCCTCCGCGTTCCAGTATGACGCCCTGTCCGCTACGCCACTGCCTGGTCAGGCTGCAATGCTATTCTTTAAGAGCTTCTAGGCGAGCTTAATATCCCGCCAGGGCTGCATTCAGATAGAACAGCCCCCTGGGTCTCCCAGGAAGGTGCGCCTTGATGAACAGAGGATTGGGGTAGAGAGGGGAGCAGGAGACGGGGTGCCATAGGGAACAAGCACGGGCAAGAGCTGGGAAGAGGCAGTAGACCAGGGGTTTCTGGAGGGTCTGCTGGGATTCCTGACTAATCCCCCTGGCATCACACTTTACTTTGGGACCTCCACTGTGCAGATAAGAGCCAACAGCAAGCCTGCCCCCAAGGGCGCTGGACGGGGGTAGGTATGGCCAGACCTCATTCCTCCCCCTCCTGTGCCCACACTGAAGAGACAGGAAAGGAAGCTCGTAATGATTGCCTCTTGCTTCTGCCCGAGAGCCGCCCTGTGCTCCCACCACTGCCCCACTAGCCCGCAGCAAAGCCCTTACTGTGGGTGTGCTAAGTCCCAGATCCTGCTCTACCTCTGGGATCAGGGTTGTAGCTCGTAGCTCGGCCTGCAGTGACATCGCAGCCAAGGGGATTTGTGTCTCTGGCGCAGAGTGGAGGAGGGGCAGGCCGCAGGAGGGCAGGGGAGAGCCACAGGTTCTGAGTCAGTGGTAAGTGACCAGGCCAGATGCCCCTCCCCTGCAAGGGAGAGGCAGGACAGGTGGTGGGGATGCAGGCATTGCCAAGTCCCCTAAGCTATCCTGTTCAATGTGGAGACTGGGCTGACTGTGGTGCAATAGGGAGTGGTGAGGACTGTGGCCACAGAGTCTGCAAAGCCACATAAGGCATTTCTGTGGCAGATGTTAGACACATGGGGGCTATTTACAACCCATAGCTCTTTATTTCTTCCCCAGAGCTCTCTATGCTGCTATTTTCTCACTTGAAAATGACAAAGAAATTAATAAGCTTGGCCAGGTGGTGGCGCAGTGGACAGAGTCTGCCTGGGACGCTGAGGGCCCAGGTTCAAAGCCCCGAGGTCACTGGCTTGCGCGCAGGCTTATCCGGCTTGAGCGCAAGCTCACCAGCTTGCGCGTGGGATCAGACATGACCCCATCGTTGCTGGCTTGAGCCCAAAGGTTGCTGGCTTAAAGCCCAAGGTCGCTGGCTTGAGCAAGGGGTGACTGGCTCAGCTGGAGCACCCAGGTCAAGGCAGATATGAGAAAGCAATGAACGAACGACTAAGGTGCTGCAACCACGAGTTGATGCTTCTCATCTCTCTCCCTTCCTGTCTGTCCTTGTCTCTCTCTCCCTCTCTCTGTCTCTCTCTCTCAAAAAAGAAAGACACGAGTTATAAGAGTTAATGATGAGCCGGACTAGGCAGTGGCGCTGTGGATAGAGCATCAGACTAGGATGCAGAGGACCCAGGTTTGAAACCCCGAGGTCACCGGCTTGAGCACGAACTCATCAGCTTGAGCGCAGGGTCACTGGCTTGAGCGTAGGATCATACACATGAACCCCATGGTCATTGGCTTGAGCCCAAAGGTCACTGGCTTGAAGCCCAAGGTTGCTGGCTTGAGCCCAATATCTCTGGCTTGAAGCCTAAGGTCGCTGGCTTGAGCAAGGGTCACTCGCTCTGCTGTAGCCCCCCACCCCCCCATCAAGGCACATATGAGAAAGCAATCAATGAACAACTAAAGTGCAGCAGCGAAGAATTGATGCTTCTCATCTCTCTCCCTTCCTGTCTGTCTGTCCTTATCTATCCCTCTCTCTCTCTGTCACACACACAAGAAAGGTTAATGATGATAACAACTAATATTTTGAGCACAGCACTATCCTTAGTCCTGTATGCAGGCAGGTGCTTCTGCAATCCTCACTTTCCAGGCGTGGAAATGGAGACACAGTGGGCTTAAGCAGGTTGCCGAGTCACAAAGTTAGTACGTGGCAGAGCTGGGATTCCAAGCCAGGAAGCCCGGCCGCAGAGCCCACGCTCTCAGCGACCCCCTGCCTAGGGCACACTCAGCCCAGTGCTCATTACATGGCAGCTGTGGCTATGTCCCAAGATATACTGGCTGGTCACTGCACCAGAGCTGCCTTCAGCTAAAACTCTATTGAGGGGGCTTCAGCAGTCCCCCCTACCCCCTGCATTCCACGTCCCTCACTCTCTGAAAGCACTCCTGTGCTGGTGTCTCTGCCAGGGGTCTGTAGGAGGGTTGCACCAGAGGGGATCCCACAGATAACTTATAGAGACCTGTCCCTGCCACAAAGCCTGTTGAAGCCAGGGGTGGGGGTCTCCCGGGTTCTCATGACTTTTCGCTGCTGTCTCGCCCCCACCCAATAGTCCCCACCACCTTTTCTCCGTATCTGATTAAACAAGTGCTCAGGCTGCACTGTAAGTTAACTGTGTGGTTTCCAAGGAGACCCAAGAAGCCTAGTCTGAACCCAGGCCAGTTGACAGCAACAGAGCTCTCAGCAGGGGTCCTGTGAACGCAGCAGGGGAGCAGCTAAGAGATGCGTGGTCCTGAGGCAGGAGCCTCATCCATTCCCACCTCTGCTCGGACCAGGAGACCCCGATGGAGAAATGAAAGTTCCTGGACCACCACATTCATACCTTTTAAGAGAGAACTGGAGCCTGAGCAGGCAGTGGTGCAGTGGATAGAGCACTGAACTGGGACGCAGAGGACCCAGGTTCAAAACCTGGAGGTCGCCGGCTTGAGCGCGGGCTCATTCAACTTTAACAAGGCTCACCAGCTTGAGCGCAAGGTTGCTGGCTTGAGCAAGGGATTGTAGACATGACCCCATGGTCGCTAGCTTGAGCCCAAAGGCTGCTAGCTTGAAGCCCAAGGTCACTGGCTTGAAGCCCAAGGTTGCTGGCTTGAAGCCCAAGGTCAGTGGGCTTGAGCAAGGGGTGACTTGCTCTTCTGGAGCCCCCCAGACAAGGCACATATGAAAAAGCAATCAGTGAATAATTAAGTTGCTGCAATGAAGAATTGATGCTTCTCATCTCTCTCGCTCTCTGTCTGTCTGTCCCTCTCTCTGACTCTGTCAAAAAAAAAAGAGAGAGAGAGAGAGAACTGGGAACCCTGAAGTGGTCGCTAGGGATTGAGCACATGGGTTTGGAGTCACTTGAGCCTTGGTTAGAATCCCTACCACTTTTAGGTTGTGTGACTTCATGCAACCTACTTAACTGTTCTGAGTCAGTATAATGAAAATAATAATTCCTACCTCATTCTAAAGAATAAATACACAACAAATGTTGGCAGCTACTGTTTATAGCTAAGTTTTATTATAATATTGTTCTACTATAGCAGAAAGAGAATAAATGAATATTCTATTAGCATAATAGTGTGTTATTGTTATACTCTCGTAGACATACATATACACAATCCATCTATACACATACTTAGATAGATAACCTATGGTTAGATAACATAATCACACACAACTCCCACCCATTACACACTCCCCACACAGACACCCAGAGCAACACCATAGACTCACCAAGAATCAGCCCCAGCTCCTCTCTGAATCCTCACAACAGCTCAAGGGCTGTGTGCATTTTTACCTCCCTGTTTTCAGATGAGGACACACACATTACATGTATATGCTGCATCCTTATATATATGGACACTTCTGATAGCTCTGGAATGCCTGAGCTCCCTCCCTCTGTATCAGAAGAGGCCAACTCTTTTTCCACGGTCATCTCCAGGGCAGCCCCAAGCTGGGCCCCAAGTGCTGACTGCCCTCCATCCATAGGACAAAGGCTCAAGCTGGCTTTCATGCCAGCTGTGCTTGGGGAAACCCCTGCTGCCAGCAGAAACCAAGTTGACTTTGAAAAGGAAGAGACAGAAGCCAGGGGTGGCTGGGCCACTCCCTGTGGGGGCAGCTGCTAAGTAACTCTGTAAACTCTGGCTAATGATGCAATTACAGCCAGTCCCCGGCTATGAACGAGAGAGGTTCTGTAGGTTTGAAAACGTTCAAGTATTTATATGCAAAGAAAGGTAAAAATTAATACTATGTTAAGACAAACATCTAAATTGAATTTAACAGGTAAATGGACCTGTTCCAACATACATACAAATTCAACTAAAGAACAAACCTACAGCGCCTCTCTTGTTCGTAATCCAGGGACTGCCTGTATAGTCATAAACAGCCCCAGGAAGGATCAGGGCCAGAAGCCCAACCCTCAAAGGGCAGACGGACCTGAGGGGTGGCTTTCCCGGGAGACTGAAAGGGGGTTCTGACTGGCAATGGGCATGGGCACTGGCTATCTCCACTATTCCGGGACCCTATGTGGGCTCCTGCCTGCCCTTGCCCAGTGCCTGTCCACCTCTGACCGGGAGTCACAAGGCCATCAACCCTCAGAAGCCCAGCTGGCTCTCCCTGGATTTAGTGCTCACCTGAGGAGATGTCTCCTGCCCCAAACCCTGCACCCCTTCCATGAGACCCAGACCAGAAGCCCCAGTCCCCTCCCTGTTGGCTGCACCTCGCTGAGGCCAGGCAAACAGCACCACAGCTGTAGCGGGCAACCCTGGGTCTCCTGGACAAGTACTGAGTCACCTCCAAGAGCCCTTCATTCTCACTCTGGTTCCCGCTCTCCTGTCCCAGAGCCCAGAAAGAAAGGAACCAAATCAGTTGCTGTTTTCCCCACAGCTAGGGAAACAGGCGCACACAAGCATACCAGCAGTCTAGCAGGTGGGACTCTGAAGACACCAGCCCTTCTCCCGCCAGAGCCTCCATGGCCGCCTTTCACTATTGCTGCTGTCTCTTCCCCAGACTGTAATCGCCCTAAGGGCAGGGTGTAGGAGCTGTCCCCCAGACAGGGCACAGAGAAGGCCACAGAGGGAGCATGCCAAGGAGCCAAGAGCTGCATTCTCAACTGAGCACACGGCCTTCTGTTCTGGCCTCCCTAGAGGAAAGCAGGTCTCGAGCTCGTGGAATCTCGGCCAGGGCAAGTGCAGAGCCTGAGTCCACACCCCAGAGGTGTCACGGGGTGCCTGCACCAGCCTTGTCCCTTTCCCTGCTCCACTAAGCACCCCCTCACTCAGGGTCGAGGGGCGGAGGGTGGGAGCTGGGCGGTAATGAACAGCGAACCAACGCGAAGCCAAGGCACTGTACTCAAATTTAGTCCGGAAACTGCCCGCGCGGAACCATCCGCAGAACGGACTGGCGAGAAGACAACGGCTGGAGTGGACCGGGTATCCGGCAAGGACTCAGTGGTGAGGGGCTGGCGGAGAGCCGGAAGGGGGAGCCCTGGGCAGCGCGGGCGCCCGCCCTCCTCCCCACGGGTGCAAGACCGGGGTGCGCCAGGCGGCTGCGGCGCGAACCTGCTCTCACAACCCAAAGCAGTTCGGGGCAGCCGTGCGTGAAGCCAGAACCCGGGCGGGGAGGAGGCCGAGGGGCGGGACCGAGCGGGCATCAGCCCGCTCCCTTCCAGGGGGCGAGCGCACAGCGCTGCGGCCGAATAGCTGTCCCGAGTACCGGGAGGGGAAGAGGGAGCGCTGACTTGTTGGGCGGGACAGCCTGGGGTTGGGCTGCGCGGACTCGGGGAATAGGGGGAAGGGGACGTGTGTTCCGGGATTCCGGACCGAGACGGTGTGGGGGTGGGGGTGGGGGGTCCTCGGGGGACAGGCAGGTGGCCGGGAGCTCCCGGGAAAACAGAAAGAAAGAAGGGCGCGCGGAGAGTAAAGTATGGGGTTCGAGTTCCCTAAGGTCATGGAATAATGCAAGGGGGGTGGAGGCTGTGCTCAGGGATACAAGGGGACGCGAGCAGGGCGGCTTCTTCAAGAGACTAAGCGGGCCGAATAGACGGGAAGGGAGGGAGGGATGGTACTTCCACCCTTCGTCCTCCCCCCCCCTCCACCGCCTCCCGCACTCGGCAGCCCAGCCCCCGGGGCGGGGCATCACTCCGGCCCTCCCACTCCCCCCAGACCATCCAGGCAGGGCCTGGCCCGGCGGGACTCGGCCCCCGCACGCCTCCCCGCCCTCCCCCGCACCACCCACCCCCACCGCGTCCCGGGGAGCAGAAGGCGCGAGCCCACATGTCCCTCAAACTTCTTGCAAGTTCAATTCCACGCCTCCCGCCCCTTCGGCTCCCAGCTCCCGGGCCGGGAAGGCCCGTGCCCTCCCCGGCCCCTCCCGCCTGGTTACATAAGGTCGCAAAGAAGCCGCCCCCGGCCCGGGCCTGAAGGGAGGGGCCGCACGGGTTCCCGGTATCGGCGGTCAGCGCCGCTTGGGCCACGCGCGGGACGTCCTGGGCTAGACGGACCGCGGGGCCGGTGGCGGCGCGGCGCACACCGTCTCGCTCCCCTCTCCAGCCCGCACCCCCACTCACCCACCTGTCTCCCGCACCCACGGGATGGGGGCGGGGGAGACTGGGCCAAGGGGTTCCGGGCTCTCTGCGCACCTCTTGCCCCCCGGCCCCGCTCACCTAGCTCTGAAGGTCAATCCGTCCGCCGCCCGCGCCCCGGGGCTCCGGGAACTTGTCCCAAGTTCAGATGTCCGGCCCGCAAGCTTCGCCTGACGCCCCCTCCCGAGTTCCTCCGGCTCGGTGCCACCAGGGAGGCCCGCCCTGCCCGCCCTTCCCGCTGCTGTCTGTGCCGCCGCCGCTCCCTAAGTCTAGCCAGCGGCCGCCGCCTCCGCTGTCACCAAGACCCGAGACCCGCGCCCGGCGCCCGGGCTCCCGCTGTCACTCCGCACTCACTTCCCGCGGCGCCCGGCAGAGGGCAGCACCCGACCCCGCGGCCCCGCCCCGCCCCGCTCCGCCCCCAGTCGGCCCGCCGCGGTGCCCGCTGGGAAACGTAGTCTTTGTTGCGGTTCTACCAGGCATGCTGGGGTTTGTAGTCCCGCTCTGTGGGCCTAAGGTTCTATACAGGGAGTTGGCATTAAACTTGGAACCTTTTGTTCCACTAAGTTTCTGCCCCATTTGCAAGTTTTCTTTCTCTTCTCAGTTAGTGATGTCCCGAACCAGAGCTCAGTACTACTATCTCCTTTGTTATGTGATCCCAAGGAAAGGCGTGCGGCAGACTGTTAATCCCAGAGCCTGGGAAAGATACAGGGTTCCAGGAGGTGTGCTGTTGCCATAGGAATTATTCAGTGGCAACCTCAGTTTTCCACCTGACTTACAATGAGGTGATTGGTCTGTGCTTTCACCCCTGCCCTTGAGCATAAGGGGCGCGACAGGGAGAGAGGAGTGTGAGGGTGGAATGGAGCCCACCTTCCTGCCGGTTTGGGTTTTGCATTTATAGCTCCTCCCTACCTAGGTCTCATCAGTCCGAGCTTTTGGGTACCCCCCACCACTATCAAAACCAGCAATACTCTGATCTTTCATGTCACCTTCCACTGTTGGAAGTTACAGGGTGCTGACTGAGCCATCCTTCTTCCCTCCCCTAGATGGCTCCTGAGGAGGACAGGGATGGATCCAGAGGGACAAGTCCTCTTGTTCAGTTGGTTAGAGCAAGTGGGCTTGATTTCCATGTGATTCAATTAGCTCTCCCTCTTGTCCACCGTTGAGGGCCAGCCCTTCTTCTACAGACCCTAGGACATAGGTGTCTGGGTGAAAATATGATCATCTTAACTCCGCTCAGACCTTCAGAAACCCTCCTGAAAATAGGTTCTGGTGACCTCTGCCGCCTCCCTAGAGGACCCGTGGCTGTTGCAAGTGCCCAGAAGCATCCTAGGTATCCGGCATGCCTCCGGAAGCTCCCAGTGCAAACTTGGTCCCAGATACGGAGGTGGATTTGGGACTCAGTAGGCCCCCAGCCTCACTGCTGATGGACGTGTGTGTGGACATGCATGGGGTAGTTCTGGTGGTAAGTTAGGTCAGCAGAGCATTTCGGGTTATCAGAGGAGGACACCTTTTCCCTTCACAAAGCAATGCCCTGCCTTGCTGCCGCTACCACGGTCTTCACTCTCCGGAGAGAAGTTATGAAGGGTAAAGGGCCGTCCCCAAGCCCTGCCTTATCGCCCATTTCTCATACAAGCTCAGTGACCCACCCAGAAACCTTGCAGCAACTAAGGAGCAACGCGGCTCAGCAGGAACAAATTCACTCCTGACTTTCACGCCTCACTCCCTAAGAACAGGAGCCGCCCCACGGGTCACAGCTGCCCTTTCAAATCAACAGGCTGACCAGCATAGAGAAGAACGGTTTATTATTAGAAAAAGTCCAGAGTCCAGGAAAGCAAGGCTGAATATAGAGGGAAAAGCGCAGAGAGATGCCCCTGCAAGGTGGGGGGCCAAGAGGAAGCAGGGAACCCAGGCGCCCTGGCACTGAGCCTAGGCAGCAGTGGCGAAGCCCACCCGGTTGTTGCCCATGTCGTAGACGGAATAGTAGGACCTGAGGAAGACGTCCCCGAGGATCCACAGGGGCTGGCCATTCTGGGAGGGCAGGTAGGTGGGCTCGACCCCCACGGTGCAGTAGCCATTGTTCTGCACAAGACAAAAGCACACCCTCATTCTTTTCACTCACCTGTGGACAGCACACAGCTCAGCCCTGAGCCCCGGGCCAGGGTCGCAAATGCAAAAATGAGTGAACCGGGGTCTCTGCCCTTGAGGGCTCAGGCCACCTGAGCTACAAGAGCAGAGGCCGGTGGGACGGATTATTGGAACAGGGGAATGCACGCTGTCGTGGCCCTCTGCAAAGACTCTTCCCTTCGTGTCCCCACCACCACCACCACCTCTCTCCTGCTCCTGATTTATAGAGCAGGATGGCCTGGTCGTCAAGCCTTTGAGGCAGACCAACTTGGATCCAAACCTCAGTTTCACCCTGCTTAGCTGTGTAGCCTTGGGTGAGTTACTGAACCTCTCTGAACCACCAAGTGTTCACTTATAAAATAGAAATTAGCCTGGCCTGTGGTGGTGCAGTGAACGAAGCGTGGACCTGCGACGCTGAGGTTGCTGGTTTGAAATGCCGGGCTTGCCTAGTCAAGGCACATACAACAAGCAACCCAATGAACTACAAAAGTGAAGCAACTATGAGTTGATGCTTCTCATTACCTCCCCCCCTCCTCTTTCTGTAAAAGTCAATAAATACAATCTTAAAAAAAAAGAAAGAAAGAAATTAGAATGTCCCTTATGGAATGTTGTGACAGTTAAGTGGGATACTGGAGACAAAGTACTTCTCATTAGTGGCTGACCCTGGTAAGTGTGCAACAAGGAGCCCAGTGCCCCTCCCACTAATTAATAATAATAATTAATAATAGATGTCACTCTTCACAGCCTCGTTCCAGAGAAGGGCGTTTAGAATGAGCAGGAAGTCGGGAAATGGCACAAGGTAAGGAGAGGGAGCAGGAGGCTTTCTGGCTCCCACACCTTCCTCCTGCCCCATCATGTCCCTGCTGGCTCAGCCTGGGGGGACCAGGACTGACTTACGTTGAGGATGTAGGAGGAGGGCGGCAGAGGGAACTGCACCCCATTGATGATGAAGGTGAAGGTGGGCAGGTTCTGGATGTAGTTACAGTTCACAACAAACTGCAGAGAGAGGGACAGACAGGGCCCAGGTTGTCTCATCACCCCTCTGAGAGTACTGCCAGCCTGTCACCTCACTCCGCCAGTCCCAGGCATGAGTCCCAAGCCTGCTTATGGGCTAGAGGTGGCAACATTAAGGGGAGGTCCTGTGTAAATGCTGCTGGCATTACTGATGGCGACTCACACATGGGAGGTGGGGTCTGGGGAGACCTGAGCACCTCTCCCACCCCAAAACATTATTTGGGCCTGAATTTCCCTCCATGACAGGTTGACTCTATGTCCCATCTCTGCAACTGTCTTTTGAAAACACACAGTTCTGTAGAGAGAGTAACCCATTGGTCCCCCAAAGGTTTGGAAATGAGTTACTTAGGCAAACCTTTTGCTGGGCTCAGGAAAGAGGGGAGCTGAGGGTCTGGCCCTATGGAGGTGAGGGACATGTGGATTAAAAAGTTGCCCCTTGTCACCTACCAGCTTGGCCCCACTTTCCAGTAATCTCACTCTAACCCCAGAGTCAGGCAAGCATTCAACCTGTTTCCTCGGAGGGGCAGGGGCTGAGGCTCAGGAGAAATTCGCCTGGTGGGAACCTCCTCCCAGCGTCTGCCCCCTGAATCAGACTCCAGGCCCCCGTCCTGTCATCCCAGGGCTCCCGCCCCCAGTGCTTTAGGAAGCTCAGCGGATGGAGGCCAAGGATCAGGCTATTCCTGGGCTCCCAGGAGAAACCATAAATATCCCCTGGCTGCCCCCCCCCAGGGCAGGCACGCCTCCACCAGGCACACCTGTCCGTACTGGTCCTCCTGGGCCCCGGTGGCCTGCAGGAGGGCACTCATGTACTGCTGGGGCACAGTGAGCAGGGAAGTGCCAGTGTCCACAATCGCCTGGCAGCCCTGGGAGCACCAGCCGGAGGCCTGGCCACCGATGAGGAACCTGAATGGCAAGGAGAGGAGCAGCCTTAGCACCCAGTGCTCGGGCGGCGAGGGATGGGCTTTCCCCACCCCTAAGGGGCTAACAGCTACGTGCACCTCGGGAAGGGAAGGACTCTGCAGAGGCCAACCCAGCCATCCTCCAGCCTCACACCGCCCCAGCCTATCTAAGGCCACCTACATGGCCATGGAGTCTCTTCTTAAAAGTTCCAAAGAAGGTTCTAGAAATGTTGACAACCAAAGCTACCGCTGATTTGTTGTACTCTGAACTAACTAGCCCCCCAACCACCACACACCCCAGTTTCTAATCTGTAAGGGTTGGTCTGAAATGTCTGGGATTCCAAATCCCGTCCCTTCCATCGTCATCATTCCACTCCTCGGCTCCAAGCCGGGCTGGGGCTTGACATTCCAGGCTTTGTGGGGGCAGGCCTGAGGGGGTGGGGTGGTCCTCGGTTCCCCCTAACCATGTGTGTGTGCAAGGGGGACACACGAACCGCCTCAAAAGCTGCTCCAAAGAAGCGTCCCCATCCCCGAGGCCCTCCGCACTTACTCTTCAATGCCAATCTGCCAGTACAGCTCCTGGGTGACTGGGGCCCAGTAGATCTGCCCCTGGTACAGGCTGTTGTCCACACCGCCGAAGACGACTGCGCCTCCGTTCTGAGAGCCCTGCTGGCTGCAGGAGGCGAAGGGACAGTGAGTCAGGGAGTGGCTGTGGGACAGGCCAGCAGTCAGCTCCAGACCGGGGGTAGGGGGGCTGGGACCCTCAGAATACCCAGCACCTTAAGCTTCTGGACGACGCTTCCCCAAGTCCTGCCTCTGGGGCAGCCGCAGCTTGTGTAGCCCCCAGCCTGCCCTACACTCCATATTCCTCTACCCCTGCATGATGCTGGTGGAGCCCACCAGGCCTGGCTTGCTACTTTCTGCTGGGATGGGAGAGAGAGAGGAGGAGAGGGAGGCAGGGAGGCAGGGAGGGAGGGAGGAAGGGAGGGAGGCCTGGGTGAAGGGGAGGGAGGGACTCCCCGCCCAGCTGAACTTGAGAAGCCCCTAAAGCTAAGCTCAGTCATTGTAAGCAGAGGTAGGAGTAAAGCAGCCTCGCACCCTCCCATGCCCTGGCCCTGGCTCCTGGGACATCCACGTCATAACCCGTTGGCTTGTGTTTATGGTGGGGATGACCATCTGTAAGGAGTTCGTGGCGGACCTTAACCACACCTGGACCTGTCTGTAGTTCTAGAACGTGGCGATGACAAAGGAGGTGAAGCAGTCAGATGACTATAGAAGAGAGGTGTCCAGGTAGCAAACAGTCGGTGTGAAGGGAGTGAGCTCACTGAGCTCTGGGCAGGAGGTGAACCTGAGAGGTCCTGAGAATCAGCAGCAACACTTAGAGCAAAGCCCGGCAGGCCAGCCAGAAGAGGAAAAGTGGTCAGAGAAGGGGTGGGCTGTGGACAGGGGCAGGGAGAGGAGAGAGAGAGCTGGGCAGTGTGTGTGTGTGTGTGTGTGTGTGTGAGAGAGAGAGAGAGAGAGAGAGAGAGAGAGGGAGTCAGGAGCCCAGGAGGGAAGGCCCCATAACAGGAGTGTCTGGAGCCAAATGCCTGCTGGGAGGCTTCCAAATCACCAAGGCTGAAGCCTCAGGTAGTCCAGGGGCTAGAGGCTGGGGACCCCCAGGCCGCTCCTCACTTGCTGAGGTAGAAGCTGAAGACGGGGCTGGTGAGGGCACCCTCCTGCAGCAAGCCCTGCAGGGCTGTGGTGGCCCCGCCCTCGGCCAGGGCCGGGTAGGCCATGCCCATGATGCCATCAAACTGCGCGTAGATGAAATTGGTGCCCGGCTCGTTCTCACTCAGGCCGAACTCCTGGTTGGGGACCTGGATGCTCTGGACCTGGGGGTGGGGGCACAGAGGATGGGAGGTGACATAGATGATTACTTCCCCCAGACATCCCGGAGACCCCTCAAGACTTACTCTTCGTCCCTATTTCACCTGCCCTCCTTTCCATTGTGACAGGTCTGGCAAGAGCCACTTTCTCTTGTGAGTGGCCTTTCTGGACTGCTGCAGCCCCCCGCCCCCCAAGGACCGGACCTCCCATTCATCATGTGTCCTCAGTGTCCTGCCCAGGATGGCCCCCACTGAGGGTTCAGTGAGTGAATGAGTGAGCCCTTATTGTACTGACTTCCTGTCCTGTCTCCCTGAAGCACAAGGCATCTTCCCATCTTTTTCAGGGTCTCCATCTAAGTAAGTCTCCTGATCAGAATCTGAGGCGCACGGGGTTAGAACCCCAGTCCCGGGCTAAGGAGCAGCGTTGCGTCACTCACTGTCAGGGTGTCGTAGCCGAAGAAGCCAGTGAGGCTGCCGCTGCCGTACTGCAGGGAGAAGGTCTGCCCATTGGTGGAGTAGGTGGAGGACTGGCTGGGGTTGAAGCGGCTGTGGCCACCTGCAGGCGGAGGGAGGATGCAGGAAGTCAGGCTGGCACGTGGGGGGGCTGCCCTGGCTCTCAGGCCTGGGCTCACAGCCGGGGGCCTCAGCATCCCCATACCCTGCCATCCCTCAGGAGGTGGACAGCCCAGGTGCCGGGCATTGGCCCCATAGCCCCCTCTAACTTACAGACTCTGGGGAGGCCTAGGACCCCCCTGTGGGCAGGTTGCACAGATCCCTCTCTGTATCCCGGACCCCAGCAGATGGCCAGGCAAGTGCCAAGAAGTAAGTTACTTATCAGCTGAAGGAGTGAATAACTCTCCAGGGTGCCCCTGCCTTCCCCCACCCTCAGCAGGTCAGGAAGCTGACCATACCAGGATCCTGAAGTCCAGGAGGGTGAGGCCAAGCCTCTGGGCTACAGGAGTGAGCACCCAATCCCCAAGGCTTTGGCAGAGACCGAGGCAGCCTTCAGAAAGTGAACATTGTCTGTTTCCAAATTTGACAACAGGCCAGAGACCACATCCTACGTGCCCTCTGTGTGCCTTGGGGATGCTCAGTGAGGACTTAGTGAAGAATTCTACAGAGCAGGGTAGGCGGGGGGGGGGGGGCAGACCAAGGACTAAAGGTTGGTGAGCAGCAGGCAAGGCGGAGGTGCCGGTCAGCTCCGGGATCAGCTCCCTCCCTCCAGCCTGGATGTGCCTTGTGACCCTGGACAAGTCCCTGGTCAACCGAAGCTCCCCCCAGCAACGCCTGTGAAGACGGCCCTTCCCCAGAGGGCAGCAGCGCCCTCCCCTGCCCAGCCCAGCACTCACTGCAGGCCTGGCTCTGGCAGTACACAGATGGCACCCACAGGTTGGAAGAGCCAGTATCAAAAAGGACCAGGAAGTTCTGTGGGGGGGTCCCGATGCTGATCTCACCAAAGTAGGCAGCCTGGGGGTGGGAGGATGGAGAAAGCTGATAGCTCTGGAGGGACCCAGGGACCCTCAGGTCCAAGCACCCTCCATGGGCAGAGCGAGGAGTGCCAGCCCCTGCCCTACAGCCTGAGCCTTCTCTCCACACTTGCCCAGAACCCACAGAGCCTCAGCCCATGCCTGCCCTGCGAGGCTGCAGAGGTCTCTGGGACAGGTCAGTAGGGGCCTCTCCACTGCTCTGCCCCCCAGGGGAATAAGCTCCAGGCTGGCAGGTCTGGGAGAAGGGAGCAGGGGTTAGGGGGTGCAGAGAGGAGAGGCGGGGTACAGCTCACTGCGCGGGGCCGCTGGGAGGGTTGGGACTCACATCCATGTAGGCCATGGGCTCGTAGGCCACACTGAAGTCACCGAAGCGATACTTCTGAGCAGGGTCGTACTTGTGGGTCCTTAGGAAGTCCTCCAGTAAGCCCTTCTCCTTCATGGTTTCACGGATGGACTTGAATTTCTTCAGGGGGACCCTGCAGAAGGTCTGTTTGTCAGGGCTGGTCCTCCCTCTTTCCTACAGAGCCTCCAATCCATAGTCCCAGTCTCTCTCCCTCTCTGTCTCTGACTATACCTCAAGCTCCCTGCCACTCTGTGCCCTTGTGTCTGTCATTTGCGTGTGTCTGTGTTTTTCCTTTCCCTGTTTCTCTTTCTCTCTGTCGCTCCATCTCCTTCTCTGTGTCGGTCTGTCTCTGTCTCTTTCCCCCCTGCCTCTCTCTTTCTTCCCTCTCCTTCCTTTTCTTTCAAAACTCTTCTCAGGACTGGCCCCAAGATTCAGGAAACTATTACCTTCCCTCCTGATGCTCCCTCCCAGTCTCAAGGGTCCGCATCCCACCCTGACCCTCTGCTCTCAAATATCCTGCAATTCCTTCGCAGGAAGGAGGAGGGACTTCAGGCGTTACCCTTTTAAAAAAGTTTTAGAGATGGCAAACTTCACCCCCGAGAGAGTCCTCTGCTGTGGGGGCCCTCAGACAACCGACACCAGCTGAACGTGACAGATTGTGGGTCCAGGGTAACAGCACTAGGCTGGGACTCCAAAGACAGGGTCCTGGTTCTGCCCCTGCTCTGAATGTCTGGCCTGGAGTCACTCACTGCTCTTCTCAGGACTTGGGACAATGGGGACCGGGCGGTCTGGAGCCCAGATCAGCTCTGGAACTGGGACTTAAGAATTATGGGTTTCTGCCCATGTCATCCCTGGTTAGCCTCCCAGACCTGCATGCCGCCACTGCCGAGGGGCATCTGCAGGGCTACCCAAGCCACCAACATGCCTGCTTATTTCTGTCTGCGTCCCCATTCCCCAGGACCCTGCACACTCCGGACGTTCCCTGCTAAACTCACTCACTGTGAGCCCATAGCGTCTCTAAGAACTCGCCTATTTAAGAGGTTTCTAAGAGCAGCCCTCTCCTCACCTAAGGCACGGCTCTCCCTCTCCTGGTGGGGGGAGCCAGTGTGGCCACTGCAGCCCCCCCCATGTCCTGAGAGACCCCCTCACTCCCTTTCTCCTGACCCCTCAGCGTAGAGAGGTTACATTACTGACTCTGCTGTAAGGAAATGTTAAGATAGCAAACGTCTCCCTGTCCAGAGATCGCCGCTCCTCTCTGCGGGAGGAACTGCAGCCGCCACTCGGGGTCTGCTGGGGCAGCAGTCACCTCCCTGCTTTGTTTCTGGTCCATCTGTTCTCCCTCAGACTGGAAGCTTCCTGAGGGCAAGAGGCTGGATCCTCTCTCCCACCTACGATTCCTGTCCTAGGTGGCTCAGGGCGCCCGTCCTGCCCCTAGCAGAAATTCCGGAGCAGAGGCAGGCAGGGTGTCCCCCCACCCCCAGGGTCCTGCACCAGCAGCCGGTCCCCAGACTCACTTGACCACTTTCGCCTCCAGCAGCTGGAGGCAGAGCAAGGTTACCACCATCCACTTCATGATGCCGATTCGCATTGGCCGGAGAGCAGTCACCGCTCCGAGTTGGGCACCTGCAATCGAGTGTAGTCCTGAACCCTTCCTCCGTCCTTTATACCCCCGGGATCCAGAACAGTCCCTGCCCCCCTGCCCTGGGCACGCATGACCTCAACCCCTGGTGTACCCTGTGCCTTGTGTATCAGTTGTTTCTGTGTGTTTTCCCTCGTGAGGGTGGCCGCAAAGGACTTTTCATCTTATTGACTTTTTAACAACCAGTCTGGAAGCCGGGAGGTCCGTGTGATAACAGAGAACAAAGCTGCAGTGGCAAAAATTACGTCTTGTCCAAGAGCCAGAGCGTGATGTGGGCATTTTGGGAAGAGGGCCGGAGGAGGATCGGGCCAGAGTGGCGGCCGGCCGTAGGACCTATAAGTGCATTTCTCATCCTCGGCACTACTGACATTTTGGAACAAATCCTTCTTTGGTGTGGGCACTGCCCTGTGCGTTGTAGGATGTTTAGCAGAATCCCTGGCCTCTACCCACTAGATGCCAGATGCAGTCTTCCGGTTCTAACCACCAGACATTGTCACCTGTCTCCTCAGGGACCAACATTGTTGAGAACTGTTGGTTTTTAGGTGACAGGCTTGGCGGTCTGACTCAAGTCCTGGTTGCCCGCACCCCTGAGCCCTTGGGGGCTGCAGTTGGTGGTGTTTGGGGCATGATGGGGTCAGTGGCTGGGATGGTGGCAGCGATAATGGGCGTGGGGAGAGTGGTCCCTATGGTCATCATGGCGGTGTTGTTGGCACCGGGGCAGGTGGTGGGCTGGGATGCCGGTGGCTGAAGGCAGAGCTCTTTGGGGCAGCTTCGGAGGTTCTCAAAGTCCAAGGGGACATGTGGAGAAATTCTCATCATCAGTCATCAAGTTTTCACGACACACCCATTGCATAAGCTGAACTGGCTTCTGGTTGGGCCTGGGTACTGTCGTCTGGAGCCACAGGAGGCCTGGGTAGGAACCCGGAGAAAGGGATGCACCTGCTCTGCTCCTTTTCCCCCTGTCTCTCTCCTCCATCCCCACGGCCACTCCGCCCCTGTTCTCTGCTCTCCTGAAATGCCCATGTCCCCTGTTACCTTCCTGCCGGGCCCTTGTCTCCCTGTCCCTTGTCCCCGAGTCTGATCTATCCCACGCCTCTATCGTTCATCTCCAGGTCCTGCCCGCTTCCCAGCTACACCTCTCGTTGCCTGAGGTGACCTGCAGATGGCCAAGCGCCCGCTAACCTGGCACAGGAGAGCTCCCCATTTTGGGGTGAGTGGAAAAAATGTTCCCATGCCAGTACCCTTTCTGCTACCTGGTACCCCGCATTCAGGACTCCAGACAGATTTGTTAGGCCCTCGAGCCCCAGGCGGAAGGCCAAGACCAGGCCTGCCAGACACCGATCTCATCCAGCCAGTGGGGGATTTTCCACTCCGGCCACCACCACCACTGCCCAGTCTGAGCCCTGGAGCCTCCCCTGGCCCTGCGATGGGGGAGGGGAGGCAGGGAGGCCACTAGAGGTCTGCCCAAGCCTGGCCTGGAGAGGGAGGTACCTCCCTGACTGGGCCTCAGGACGGATCAGCTCCCATTTCTCCTGGTAATCCCCAGGGGACACGTTGGACTCTGGAGTGACCACCCTCTCCGGGGGTAGGTCAGAGATTGTAGATTTGGAAGTACAAGCAAAAGAAAGTCATGGGGTCCTAGGAATCTTGCCAAATTCTCTGACTATAGTAAAATCCATGGGATTCCCCAAGTTGTGCAAGGCCTACCGGACTCCCCAGCAGTGGTTCTTAACCTTTTTTGAGGTACCGAACCCACCAGTTTCATATGCGATTCACCGAACCCTTCTTTAGTGATAAATAAAATTTTTTTTTTTCCAAATTCAATAGGTATATGTTTTTTTACTGGTGCACAAAATGAGCCGTGCATGAACATCACCTTGCTCAAAGAACAAAACCAACAAAGTGCATGAACTCACAACAAATTACGGTATTACTTTATTCTGGCCTCCGCGGCAGAGGCTTCTCTGAACTCCTGAGATCGACTCATCGAACCGCTAGGGTTCGATAGAACTCAGGTTAAGAACCACTGCTCCCCAGCATGGGCCTGCAAGGACCTTTGCTTCTCAGGTAGGACCTGAGGAGTGTGACAGCTACCAGGCTGACTTTCCCCAGTCCTCAGTGGCACCACGTTCCTCTGAACACCCCTGACCAAATGCATCAGGTCAGGACATCCTGCTGGTCTGTCAGGCCTTGGGGGTCTGCCCACCAAACCCGATCTGACAGCTCAGCCAGTATCCTCCGCACCCATAGACGTCCCAAATCCTAGTCTGCTCCTGCCCCGCCCCCAAACTGGAAATCCCACTTCTTTCCCTTCTACGCGTTCAAATTCTGCCCATCATTCAAGGCCTCATCTCCTAGAGCCAGGCATGTGTGTGCAGAGTCTGAGGACACCTTAGACGTCATCCAGGGCCACGCCTGGAAGGAGCCCCAGGAAGCCTGACGTGCCGCTTCCCACCCAAGTTCGTTTCTACTCCTAAACACCGCACAGCCGGCTGTGTTCCCCTTGGGACCGGATCTCACACTGTCTAGGATCAGTCCGCAGCCGTTTCCTGGGTATGTTCCCTCTCTCCATGGACCGAACTCTCAGAAGGAAGGGGCTGCGCTTCCACCTCCTTGTGCCTGGTCCTGAGCTCAGGAAATCCTGAACAGTCAGTGGAGCCCAGGATTGTTCACCATGGACCTTGGTTATCTCTTCCGCACCCCATTATCTCAGTGCTCGGATTTCCACCCCACGCTTCAAAGGGGTCCTGTTAAAATCCAGGCCCAGCGACCCTCTCATGGTGACAGTGTCCCAGGAAGGAGGTATTTTCTCACCACCCCCTAGCTTCTTCTCCCTTTAAACACCACCTGCCTCAAAACTCATCAAAGGCCTCCCCATGGCTAAGGAAATAAAATCCAAGCTCATTACCCCGGCCTTCGTGACACACTCAGCCCAGCTGCTCCCTGGGTTTCCAGTGTCATCTCCCACGACTAACCTGTACATACTCACAGTGACCTCCTTGTCCCCTCCTGAGGAGGGGCCTGTTGTTTCCCAAGTGGGCCGCTTTCATCCGTGCTGCGCTCCCCATCTGGAACGCCAGTTGCGAGCATCTCCAGCTGCAGGGTCTCCTCATCCTTCCAGGCCCACTACCAATGTCACAGAGTCTTCTCTGCTGTGCCCGCCTACTCTCAAACTGGCCCTGATTGTGGAGGGCATCACTTTTTCTCCCTTTGTGGTATTTATTGCATTCCATCTGATATCCCCGTGACTTGCCCCAAATCCTACTGCTTGTAACTAAGAGAATAGATCACTTCCTGTACAGGGTTCCTTAAACAGCTCACTCATCTTTCAGGGTGTCTATGAAAGTGACACACTGGTTGCTGCTGGGAATGTCTTAAGAAAAGATGGCAGGTATATAACATGCACACTGCCATTGCTATTCTTTCACCCATGGCAGACATCACTAATCAAACATATCACTCTTTTCCATAGTGCTGAGACATGGCCTTAGGATCCTTCTCAATCTAGTGCTCCATACAGACATTTTCAATCAACCTTGAAATGACAATTCCTGGGCCTTTTAATAGAAAATTTAAATGTAAATTCTGGATTCTGAATTTTATTTAGAACTGTATACATATATGACTTCTTTTTTTTTTTAATCAAGGCAACTTGAGCCCTGGACTAGTAGGTCAGTTGGTTACAGCATTGTCCCAATAGGCCAATGTTGCAGGTTTGATCCCTGGTCAGGGCCTATACAAGGAGCAACCAATGCATGCATAAATAAATGGAACAACAAATAGGTTTTTCTCTTTCTCTCTCTCTCTCTAAAAAAATAATAAAGATAAAAATTAAGTCAATTCAAAACTAGAAGTGTTTGTACCCTTCTAAATTATCTTCTAGCTCTTAACGTACACACTTTGGTTTTAACATCGCTGTAATCAGTGTGTAAACACTCCTGTTACTTACCATTACTACATACACATTTCCACACATTAAGATAAGGCACAGTCTTATCACTTTCCGTGGCTATGCCATGCTCTGTCATCGTGATAGCTAGGATTACTTTACCCTATTCCTTTGGGTTAATTCCAATTTCTCATTACTACCGATAGCACTTGGGCTCGCAAACTAAAAATCATCCAAAGGAAGAGAGTCACGAGCTCTTCGTTATTGGAGTTATCCAGGCAGAGGCTAAGGGAGCGCCTTCTGAGGAATGTTGGTAAAGGGGTCTCCTGAAGCAGGTTTGAGATTGAGCCAAGGATCTGAGTTTCTGTGTGCATTCTAACCCCTGAAACGGGCTCATAGAGCTAAAAGACCTCAGCTCTGGGGACAGGCACTCTATATACCTGAAGTCTTTGACAGCTGTCTACATGAATTTTAGTCACAGCTTCAGCTATTATCTCAATTTTATAGGTTTTTCCTTAAACTTTGTATGTGTTTTATACTTACGCCCAACCTACTGGGGAATATACTGGACATGATTTTCCTTTCAAGTTCAAGGATTTGTGCCTTTTAAAAAATTCTTATTTTGGCCTGACCTGTGGTGGCGCAGTGGATAAAGCGTCGACCTGGGAACACTGAGGTCGCCAGTTCAAAACCCTGCACTGGTCTGGTCAAGGCACATATGGGAGTTGATGCTTCCAGCTCCTCTCCCCTTTCTCTCTTTCTCTCTCTATCTCTCACTCTGTGTCTGTCTCCTCTCTAAAATGAATAAAATAAAAAGAAATTATTTTAAAAAAATTCTTATTTTGACATACTTTTTGACTTACAGAAAAGTTGTAAACATTGCACAGCGAGCTTCATCCAGAATCCCCTAATGTTAACATCTAACATAACAGCAGTACAATGACCTATCAAACCCAGGAAATTAACCCTGACCTAAGACTAGTAACCGATTTATAGGCTTTATTTGAATCTCACTAGTTTTCCCATGAATGTCCCTCTTCTGATCCAGGATCCGATCTAGGTTCCCATGCTGCGTTTAGTCTTCACGTCTTCTTAGTTTCATCCAGTCGATGACAGTTTCTTCGTTCTTCTTTGTCTTTTATGACCTTGATACTTCTAAAGAATACTGATCTATTATTTTGTAGAGTGTTTTGTATGTTTTTCTGATGCTTTCTCATGATGAGATGGAGGGCTTGCGTTTGGGGGCAGAAACCATCGACAAATACACCCTTCCCAGCGCATGATATCAGGAGGCACGTGATCCGTGACCTGGATGTGTCTTATTGCTGGCGATTTAACCTGCATAAGTTGGTTAAGTGACATCTACCAGGTTACTCTACTGCACAGTTACTATCTTTCCCTTCGTAACTTATTTCATTTTATTTTATTTTTTGAGAGAGGAAGGGAGAGAGATGAGAAGCATCTTAGTTGCTCATTGATTGCTTTCTCATATGTGCCTTGACCAGGGGGCTCCATCTGAGCCAGTGACCCCTTGCTCAAACAGCTGGAAATTGATCTCTGTTTATATAAATAGATAAATAGATGAGTGTTTTTGCTCTGGTCTGTTGATTAACATCCCTTTTCTTAAAGACAATAACTTGCTTATCTGGCTTAGGAGGACAGGGGGACACATTGGATAGATGGGGGGGTCATACATTGCAAGCAACCGCAGGAAGGGGAGAGAGGGGGCGGAGCCTTGGGGTCAGCTGGAATCTGGAGTCCAAACACCACTAGGATGTTTTCTCTGCTTCCCATTCCAGTATCCCTTCCCTTCCCACCCCCTACCCCCCAACTATTGGCTGACTTTTCCCATGTATCTGACAAGCAGAAGCTGAGTTTCACATTTTCCAGGGAAAGAATATAAACCAACATTTTCAGGAAAGCTCTCTGATTGATCAGGCACCCAGCCCTGGACCAATGAATTGTTGCCCTGTAAGAACTTGGCAGCTTCGTCAGGAAACATTTTGAAAGAGTGTAGAGGGATGTCCCCAGATGAAGTAAGGGATGTTTCTGGGCAAATAATCTCAGAGATACCCACACATACTTTTCTTCTGACAATATATGGACCCTGCTTCTATCTCTTCATCCACCCCTCTTGGCTCATATGAAAGACTGTGCTGGTGTATGACACGCAGTTGGCTTTAGAAGACCTATCTTCATCATTTATTGACCCGTTCACCCTGACAATTCATTTGCTTTTCCTGAGCCTGAGTTTCCCTGGCTGTAAAATGCGGATAATCACCCTGCAGGGTTGTTGTAATAATCCAACAAGGCCATGATTATGAAAGTGCTGGCATTGACCCTGGCTGTTTGACTCAGTGGATAGAGCGTCAGTCAGCTCAGCATGCAGATGTCCCGTGTTCCATCCCCGGTCAAGGGCACACAGGAGAAGCAACCATCTGTTTCTCTCCCCGTCCCTCTCCCCTTTCTCTCTCTTCCTCTCTTTCAGCCAGTGGCTTGATTGGTTCAAGCATCAGCCCCAGGTGCTGAGGATAGCTTGGTTGATTCAAGCATCAGGCCCACGTGGGGGTTGCCAGGTGAATCCTAGTCAGGGCGTATGTGGGGGTCTTTCTCTCTATCTCCCCTCTTCTCACTTTAAAAAGAAAAAAGAGAGCCTGACCTGTGGTGGCGCAGTGGATAAAGCGTCGACCTGGGAACACTGAGGTCGCCAGTTCAAAACCCTGCACTGGTCTGGTCAAGGCACATATGGGAGTTAATGCTTCCAGCTCCTCCCCCCTTTCTCTCTTTCTCTCTCTCTCTCTCTCTCACTCTGTGTCTCCTCTTCAAAATGAATAAAATAAAAAAAAAAAGAAAAGAAAAAAGAGAGAAAGAAAGAAAGGAAAGGAAGAAGGAAGGAAAGAAAGAAGAAAGGAAGGGAGGAAGGAAGGAACAAACGAAGGAAAAGAAAGCGCTGGCATGTAGCAAGCCCTCCAGACTATCAGCTGAATCAAATCTTTTTCTTTTCACTCGGTCTACTGTAGCCCCTGGTCTAGACACATACGAGGAAGCAATCAATGAACAACTAAGGTGCCGCAATGAAGAATTGATGCTTCTCATCTCTCTCTCTCTTCCTGTCTGTCTGTCCTTAACTGTCCCTCTCTCTGACTCTCTGTCTCTTTCACACACACAAAAATAAATTATATTAAAAAAATAGAATCTTTTTCTTTTAAGTGGACAGGGTGCGGAGTAGGGGCTGATGAGGAAAATGACCTTTAGGGAGAGCAGATAATGTTCTGTTTGCTGACCTGAGTTCCAATGACATGGGTCTGTAAGAAGTCAGTGAGCAGTATCATCATGATATGTGTACCTTTTCATATGTGTTTCATATTTCCACTGGGGTGGCACAGTGGAGAAAGCGTTGACCTGGAACACTGAGGTCACTGGTTAGAAACCCTGGGCTTGCCCGGTCAAGGTACATATGAGAAGCAACTTATGAATGAATGCTTCCTGCTCTTCCCCCTCCCTCTTTCTCTCTCACTCTCTTCTTTCTCTAAAATCAATAAAGTAAAATCTAAAGAATTTTATAAA
Organism: Rhynchonycteris naso; assembly: GCA_037038555.1. Taxonomy (NCBI): domain Eukaryota; kingdom Metazoa; phylum Chordata; class Mammalia; order Chiroptera; family Emballonuridae; genus Rhynchonycteris; species Rhynchonycteris naso. The sequence goes on from CM073000.1 coordinate 9,187,734, forward strand.
GTTTTCAATTTAAAATTTTTTCATGGTGATTAGACATTTATATAACTTACAAAGTGATCCCCCTATAAGCCTAGGACCCACCTGACACCACACATAGTTTATTACGATATTATGACTGTACTCTTTACGCTGTTGTTACATCCCCATGACTATTTTGTAACTGACAATTTGTTACAGACATATTTTTGAAATAAGGAAAAGGAGAAGGAGAAGGGAGAGACGAAAGGAGACAGAACACCTGCCCTCAGAGAACCTCAGAGGACCCCAAAGACAGAGCGGGGAGGCAGTCCCCACATAGGGAGTTCGCGGCAGGTGGGGGCCCTGTACGTTTCCCCGTGAAAACGTTTCCCACCACAGAAGAGAGGCAGAGATGACTTTAGGTGAAATGAAGATGAGCAGGCCTTTTTCGCATAGCCACATAGTTATTATATTCTAACACAGATATATAATCATGTTATGGACACTGTGGGTTAAGACAGGTTCCTAACCAAGAAGCGTCAGGAAGAAGCAGAACGCCACCCTGTAATCTCTGTCTCGTAGGAACTTGTCTCCTAGGCTGGCCATCTGGGAAGAGCAGAGCCTACAGGTGTCCAAAAACCTGGGTCCCCCAGCCCTGGAGTCTGCAGGTGTTAGATTTCTCTTTCTCCTCCTCCTGACCAGTCCAGGGCCCCATGGGGAGGGGCAGTTTCCAAGATGTGAAATCCAGCCGGGAACTCCCAGCTGTAACCCCAGCCAGGGCACTTTCCAGGGGTGGCCATCTCCATTTGACAGGCAAGGCAGCTGTGAGCACACGGTCAGTTGTCATGCCAAGCTGAGGCTTCTCCACTTGTGGCTTTTTCCACACGACCAACTCAACTTCCCCCCAAACTACCGTCTCTGAGTTAGGGCAGTGCGATGTTCCGCATTTCCAGAAATGGCACCTTCACAACCAGAGCGCTTGGGGCAGAATTTGGCATAGCCTCTCCCCGACCCCCACATCATGGGTTCTAACCACTGACCGCTGCAGATAGTGGTATTTCAATGACACATTTGGGACCCACTGACCTAAATTGAGCGGGCATGAAAATCAAACTGACCTGACCCCCTTATCCAACCCCCCAGTCACCTGCATCGTTCTTGGAAGCCAAAGCCTTCAGAGCAGCTTTATTTGGGGTCTCTCAGATCAGCCCTGAGAAACAGGGTTTGATAAAGTGTGTGAAAAATGTGGCTCCCCCCGCCACGGCCGGGTAGCTCATTTGGTTAGAGCAGTATCCCAATGTGTCAAGGTTGTGGGTTCAATCCTGGGTCAGGGCACATATAAGAATTGACCGATGAATGCATAAATAAGTGGACCAACAAATCAGCGTTTCTCTCTCTCTCTCTCGAATCAATAAATTAAAATTTTTTTAATAAAGAAAAATGGGGACTCCCCAACTTCTGTGAGACCCAGAGACGCGGAGGGATACCCGTGATGAGGGAGAGGGGCAAAGCCAGCCCACACAGCAGTGGCCAGGCCACCTTGTTGTTGCCCCTGTCGGAGATGGAGCGGGAGACCCTCAGGAAGATGGTGGAGCCACAGGAACCACCATTGTCTGAGGGCAGCAGGTACAGGGGCTGGAGCCGCATGAGGCAGTTACGGTGCTGACCTGGAGGAAAAGAAATGAGGCTGTCAGCCGGCAAGTTTCACTGGGTTAAGGAAAGAACCTGAGCTCTGAAATGAGAGAAGCCTGGGTTCAAATCTCAGCCCCCCTCTGTCTGGCTTGCTGTGTGACATTGAGCAAGTCACTCAACCGCTCTGAGGCTCAGTTTCCCCACCGTGAGGGAGAGGGACAATGTGACGCGCTCTGTGTTCTTCACGATGAATACAAGTTAGGCAGGTGAAGAAAGTGAGAAAAGAATCTTTCTGGCAGGCAAAACAGCACATGCAAAGGCCTGAGGTAAGAAAGACAAAATGATGGACCCAGTGAGGCGGGAGCAGGGCGGTGAGAGGGGTCTGCCAAGGGAAACGGGGGCCCAACCACCAGCACTGAGGCCTTGAGGCGTTTCTGACCACAACCCACAGTTAGACATATATTTTACACCATAACATTATAGTGTATGCATACACATCATATAATTAAAACAAAAGCCTCAGCCCGCCATAAAGAATCCTAGTCCATAGTACATGTGATGCACCCTAATTTTTCTAAAAATTGGCGGTTTCAACCAACTAATTGACTTCTAATGGGCTGTAAGCTGCAGTTTGAAAACCACTGATCTATATGGCATCGAACACGTATGTGAGCACACGTGCACGCACGCATGTGTGCGCACCCACACTACTGCAGTCTCAGCTGTCGTTTTGCACATAAGCAATTAATTAGTCACAAGTGTTTGGAGAGCGAGGTGGCATCTCTCCTTCCGTTGTGTCCCCCACAGTGGAGGCAGAGAAGATGCTCGAGGCATATATGTTCATTAGAAGCAGGGTTGAAGGCTGGGAGGAGAGGGGGTGGTTGAATGCTTGGCCAGTCCCATGAAGAGGACCTACTGACCACCATACCACTTACATACTTTGGCTTCAACCCCTCACTAGTGGTCGGCAAACTCATTAGTCAACAGAGTCAAATATCAACAGTACAACGATTGAAATTTCTTTTGAGAGCCAAATTTTTTAAACATAAACTATATAGGTAGGTACATTCCTTATCAAGGCAGCGCCCGCACGGGGTATTCTGTGGAAGAGCCACACTCAAGGGGCCAAAGAGCTGCATGTGGCTTGCGAGCCGCAGTTTGCTGACCAGGGCCTAGGCAAATGGAATGGGGAGAAGTCAGTGCCAAGTCTCGGGGTGAAGAAGGGGCTGAGTGACCACCTGTAGGAATGATGCCAGGATTATCACGAGGACTCGAAGAGCCCTTGACGCAGCGCCTGACACCAGGAACGGTGAGGTGAGCCACACCATGGAGAGCTCAGTGTGTGCCTGGCACTGCTCTAACCACTTCATGTCTACCAGCACATTTAATCTCACAAGGACCTTATGAGGGAAACACTGGACTGGCTCTTGTTTATAGATGAGGAAATACAGACTCAGAGACGCTAGGCGACTTGCCCAAGGTCACAAAGCTCAGCAGTGGGAGAACAGTGCCGGTGGACTCCACCACTATACTGACTGCATCTTGGAAAGCTCTGAATCGATGGTGGTCCTGGGTATTATTTTTGTGGGAGAGACTGATAAAACAATCCTTAAGGTTTTTTGCAAATCTTATGTCTCAGAACGTTAAGGGCTGCACGTAGGCTCCCGCCCCACCTGGCCTCCTGGGCTTTCTCCCAGGTCCAAGTTGTAAGGGGACGGGGAAGGGAGGTGGAGAGTTACAGGGAGGAGGTACGAAAGCCCAGCAGGGGAACTTGGTGCCATTGATGTGGAAGATGATGGTGGATGGGATGTGACCACTGCAAGAGCTGGTGACAAACGGGAGAAATAATAAGGGACATGGAGACAGGTGGTCAGAATCTGCTCCCTCCAGGGCTCCAGAGGCAGAGGTGGCCAGTCCCACGCTTAGAAATCCATCCTGCACCCCAATCCTTCCTACCTGATCCCTCAATCTCCCACCTCCTTGCCCCCAGCACCGCAGATATACTCTCACCCCAGATGAATGCCCCAGGGAAGGCACCAAGATGGAGTCCAAGCATAGGGCAGAAATAGGAGGAAGGGGCTGTTGCTAAGAGAGCCTTTGAGGGAGATGGCGCAGGGAAGGGGAGGGCGGGGAGAGCCCAGGGCACCGGCATCAGCAGCTGCCAGGTGATGCCACACAGACCCTCTGAGGCTGGGATTTGGAGGGAGCCCCTCAGGTCAGCATTCTTCCTCCTCCCAGGGACAGTGCATTGGGGTGCCTGCCTCTCTCCTTGGCTGTTCCCAGGGACCCCCACTGAGCGGAGTCAGCTGACCAGAACTCTGCCCAGGGACAGTGATGTGAGAGATTCCTGTGTCCATTACAGTCAGGAAGCCATGGGTGGCCTAAGTCCCGGCTCCTGTGGACCACCTGAGGGAAGGAGTCATCAGAAGTCAGAGGTCATGCCATGCCTTACCTCAGTCTGGGGCTCCCTGAGGACGGGGCCGTGCCCCCCACCCAGTGACTGGGGAAGAAAAGAGAGGGGCAATGCAGGCTGGCAGAAGGTCTGTACAGAATCACTGGGGGCCAAGGGAGTGTAGCTGGGAGAGACCTCAGGGGAAAGAGCACAAGTTAGCAGAGTGTGAGACCCCTGGACCCAGCGAATGAGGTGGGTCTGAGAACTAGGGAATCACTGCACTTGCACAGGAAGCCCTGAGCCCCAAGTGCCCTTGTGTGAGACACCTAGCGGAGCGCCCAGCTTGCCTGCGGCCACCAGGGGGTGAGGACATCTTCAGAGCCCCCACTCCCTGCGTGTCAGCTGTTCAATCATAGAGGGTCCCTGTGCCCAGCTCACTCCAGGTGCAGACGCCCTCAGGCCAGGGCCTTTCAAACCCATTAGGGTGGTGAAGTCAATCTGGTAGATCCTGATGAGGGTTCTCTTTTTACTGCAACTGCCTGGAATAGGAGAGGCCAGAGTGCAGTTCAGAGGGCGTGGCTATGCAGTGCTATACAGGTGCGTGTGTGGCTCGTGGTGCAAAATGCTGAAAGGGCCCCATGCTCACGTGGTCTGGATGTACAGACACAAACACCCACATGCAGCCACACGCCTGCTCGTATATGTGCTCGCAAAACGTTGCGTGCAACACACAAGCTCCTGCTTCCCCACAGGACATCTGTGTGTGTCCATGTGCACCCACACACCTTCCTCTAAGACCTCCCCATGATTCTCCTCCTCCTGTCCCTTCTCCTCCCCTCCCTCTTCCCTTCCTCCCACTCCTCCTTCAAACTGTCCTCCCGTCCCCCCTCCTTTCCCTCCGCCTTTCCCCTCTCCACTGGGGCTGTCCCCTCCAAGTCCTTGCTCAGAGACTGCCCCGGGCCTCCTCTCAGCACAGCCTCCAGGTCTGGACCAGGGACAGCCCTTCTATGTGACTACAGTTGTCAAGGCTGAAATGCGAACGGGTAGTCTGACTTGAGCACAAGACCTTGACACCAAGCCCGTCCGAACTCCCTGTTCATGACGCCACCCTGTGGGTCTATACAGCCTCCCTCAATTTCTCCTCCAGAGACAGTGGCCCACTGAGAAACCTCTAGAAACTCCCTCATGTTCTTGGTCAGTCTCCCCTTAAAGCCCCCAGGCCTGTTGGAAGGGGCCAGGCTTGTGCTCCTGAACCTAGTGTCCTGCTGAGACCCTAGAGGCTGGGCAATGGGGGCCGAATGGTGGCAGCGAGGGCTGTAGGGACAGCGGGGCTGAGCAGGTAGGACAGGCTGTGGTGGGGGGTGGTTTGGACTGTGGCTCAGGCCAAGTCTCCTTGGTGGGAGAGTGGGCAGTGCTGTGTTTGGGCACTGGGTGGCAAGGAAAGGGTCCCATGCCCTAGGCTTGGGCATATCAAAGCCTAGAGAATCTAATCACCCAGGACCTAGATAAGGAGCTGGAACCAGATCTGTTCCCAAAGTCCCAAACCAAACACTGATAATGGATCCAGGAAGCTTCAGGTCTGACCCCTTCACCTCTCTCGCCCTATGGGCTCTAATTGGGCCTCAGATGGGTGTGGATATGGTCCCAGGCCAGATCCTGGCCAATTTACCATATTTCCCCGTGTATAAGATGCTCCCATGTATAAGACGCACCTTAATTTTGGGGCTCGAAATTTGAAAAAATAAACGTATCACATAAAGTTATTGAACTCAAGTTTTATTCATCATAAAATTCATACAACTCCTCATCACTGCCAAAACTCCCCTTCATTAGCTTGTCCTCGTCTGTGTCTGGTGAAAAATCAGTCTCCAACAATGAGCGTAAAAGTAAGCTCGAAAAAGTGGAAAATGCAAGTAAAAAATTTACAACCACTGTATAAGATGCACCCAATTTTTAGATCCCAAAATTTTCTTAAAAAGGTGCATCTTATACATGGGGAAATATGGTAGTTTAGATTCTGAAAAGGTGGGCCTGTGACTGGCAACAGGCAACTTTCTAGGGTGCTTCCTCTTTTCCAGACGCCCTGTGTGAGAAACCTGGGTCAGGGAGGGCCCAGAGACCCAGGCCAGGGAGCTGGGGGCGGGCAGCCACACCAACTCTCCCCAGCATCTTGTTGTCTGAACAGCCTGGCTCCACATACCCCCTGTACCCCAGAGAAACAGAGGCCTGCAGTGAGAAGGGGGACCCATATGCTCAGGGAGTCCCTGAGCACCCAGGAGGGATGGCAGAGAGGCAGGCTCCAGGGCCTTGGGCACCCGCAGAGCCTCCTCTGTCGCTTTCCTGGCTGTACTCCCGTTCTCCAAGTTCTGAGGATATCTGAAAGGGGCCTGGCTGAGCGTGGCCCAGCTTCCTATCAAATCTGCGCACCCTCTCCCCACCTGGCCCCGATTCCAGGAAGCTGAGACTGTGATCCTGAGGCTCTGGGAGGTTTCTGAGGGTCTCACCTTTGTCCCTTTGCAGGAGAAGACCTCATCACTGCTCCATACTGGCCCAGGGCACTGATGATGGCTTGCCCTCCAGGGACATTCTGCCTAATGAACCAATCCTCTCGGTACTGACCTGCCCCGGGCCTGGGTCAGACATCAACACCCCTCCCACCTGTGGCCTCACCTCCCAGAGTCCCAGGGGTGTGATGCGGGCTCAGCATCCAGGTCACCCCTGGTCGTAGGTACAGCAGAGAACAGATACCAGATCACAGGCTCAAGAGTAGCCAGGTGGGTCCCTGCAAGGCTTGGCCTGGAGCCCTCAGCTCTGGATTGCCCTGAGGACGCTGCTCTTCAGCCTCTGGCCCGGTTCCCTCAGGGCCTCCAACTCAACCCTGTCTCTCCTTCCCCCACTGCCCTTTCCCTGCCTCTTAAAAGGCACTCCTCCCTGGCCAGCCTGGAGGAGGAGCAGGCCCCAAACCTCAGAGGCCTCCTTAATCCATCTTGAAGCCCTCCTTTCCCTTTCCCCACGCCGTTCCCCATCGCCTCCATCATTAATGTCCTGTTGGCTCGACCTCCAGAGTAAATCCCGTATCTGTCCTCTCCTCTCCTTGTCTGCTGCTGCCAGCCGGCTCCAGCCACCATCACTTCTCTCCAGGATTACAGTAATTCTGCCCTTTCCACACCCTCCCTGCCCCCCCACCCCATCTTCGCACAATGCTTAGAGCTATCTATCCTATTCAAACTCAAGTCGGAGCTCCTCTGCACTGATCCCTCCACAAGCTAAGCCAATCACATCCCTGGGCCCACAGGAGCTCATGCATCCTGGGCCCTCCCCCTGCGCTCTCTCCCCTCCTTCACCCCACTCTAACTGGTCACCTCCTTTGACCTTTTCCCTTTCCCTGAATCTGCAGGGCCTTTGCACGTACTGTTCCCTTTGTCTGTGACTTCCTCCCCTCAGCGGTTCACTCAAACCTCTGCTCCAGAGTCACCTCCCCGGTGAGGTCTTCTCTGACATGCCTGTCCCTGATGCTCAATCACTTTCTCCCTTCCGCAGTTCCCTCAAAGTTATCTTTTCCCTGGATTTAACTTGTTCATTTCATTAGCTTGCTGGTCCATTGTCTCCCCCTCAGGAGAATGTGGGTTCAGGAGAGAGGGGCCTTATCTGTCCTGATTGCTCCTGTGTCCCTAGCACCCACCGCGGTGACTCACGCAGGTACTCATTAAGTATTTGTTGAGTGGATGAACGAGTGTACGCTCCTGATCTGATACACGTGCGGGCGCACAGCCCTGCTGTTTCGTGGCCTAGAAAGGGCAGTCACCTCCGTCTTCCCCCATGGCCCCCAGTCCAGCTCCTCGCCTCTCAACCCCATCCCCCAGGCTGATTGCTGGGGCCCATACTCCCCGTTCCTTCCCCAAATTCTTCTCAACCTTCACGGTCCACCTCCTTCTGCAAGTTTCTTCACCTCAGCCCGGCCAGCCAGGCCGTTGCTGTGACAACCACACTGAGCCAAGCTTGGGCTCCAGGCCAAGCACCCACTGAGCACTTCATGAGCCTTTTCTTATTTAACATCCAGCAATAATGTGACAGAAGTGATATTACTTAATAGATGGGGAAGCGGGCTCAGAGAGGTTGAGTGATCTGCCTGAGGTCCCACAGCTATCCCATGGTAGAGGCACGTGTTCCAGGATCTTGTCTTGTGGGAGGTTCACTTCAACTAGGCTGGGAGCTCTGGGAAGTCGGGCCTCATCAGGACTCAGCCCACAAGGCCGAGATTTTGAATCCTGGACCCGCTGTGTCCAACGTTTGCTCGGGAGGCAAAGGCGGCTACACTTGTATGACTGTGCATCACGGCCCCCCTCCCACCCCAATATATCAGTAGTCGATATAGTCCGCAGGCCCTTTAATTCCAGGAGGAAAGGAGCTCCCTAAGGAAAGAGGGCTGAGCCAGCTCAGGGCCGGAGAGGAGAGGCAGGGAGCCTCAGAAGGACATCAGGGACTCTTCCCCATTCCCGCTCAGCCTGCTGCCCTACCCCTCACCCCTCTCAAGCCCTCCTTGGACACTGCTGCCCAGGTCTCCCCAGCCCAAGGAGCACCCAGTGAATTTGTGATTTCATTATACTTACATTACATTTCCCCAGAGGATCAGGGTCCCCAATTCCCCATATCCTCACCCCCACATCTTGTCTTGGCCACACTCTTTCTGGTACTCTGTCCTCCAGAGAGAAATGGGGCAAGACTAAAGGGGACCAGGTAGAGGGAGGTGGCAGGGAGGGACCCCCAAGGGACTATATCTCCCAGCTATGGGGACAGACCGGAGGGAGAAGGATGGCTAAGGAAACTCCACAGCCATCACCAGGCACCGGGAGACGTTCAGGTCCCCCCTCCCTGCACTGCCCATTAACTCAGTGATTATATTAATAACCCCTTAGGAACGGGCGAAAGGACACCTGGAGCCCAGTGACGCTCTCGCCCGCCGGACCATGCCACCCCAGCTCCACGGCCATTCCCAGGGGCCACAGGGCAGGAATGGCCATCCCCTGGCAACTGGGCCCAGAGAAGGGTCCACCTGGTGAGCAAGGCTAGCGGCAGGGAGGCTACCTACCAACCACTGGCAGCCAGAGTGAAGCTTCCAGAGCAGCTAATCTGAGGCCTCCACAGCAAACCCTCGTGACCCACATTGCCCACGGAGAATCTCCCCCCAGTCCCCATCTCTGTTCTCCTCCATGTCTGCCGTGCCAAAATGTCAGCACAGACCCAGACTAGCAACAAGGAAGGTCCCCTGCATAAATGGGCAGTTGGGACTTCCACGAGCCAAGGACTGCTAATGTTTGTATGGAAAGGCCTGGTGGTTTCAGGCCAGTTGGAAGCCCAGCAGCCAGCGGAGCCCAGGAATCGAACGCTAGCTCGGGCCGCAGCAGCAGAGCACGTTCACGGCACGGAAGGTGAAGGAAGGGCTGAAGGAAGCTAAGGTCCAGGCCTGGGTACTCCACTTCGTTCTGGGCCCGACAAGAGCACAGAGGGTGGACACCTTTCTGGTTACGTTCAGATGAAAACATCTGTTATTTACTGAGCACTTACTTACTATGGGCCAGCTGCAAGGATTCCTCCCGGGCGGACATTCTGACCCTCGCTACAATACCATGAAGAGGGGCTGTCAATGTCCTCGAGGCATAGATGAGGGAACCCAAGCATGAAGAGGGCACGCTGGTAGTGACGTGTGGTGCCAGGTTTCAACATTCAGCACTGTGGGCAGGGAAGCCGGTCCTTGCTGTGTATAGACCTGTGAGCAGAGTTAGGACCCAATCAGAGGCAGTGGATAGATATCCTAAGGCCCAGGCAGAGAGAGACTTGCGAAATGGTGAGTTTCCCGCCCGCCCGTCCCAGGAAGTGTGAGAACAGAGACCTAATAAACATCTCTAGGAATCATCCTGTGGAAGGGATCCCTGGATGGGTCCTGGCTCAGCTGATCCACAGGATTCTATCCTGGACTCAGCAGAGGCCTGGGGGGCCCACACAAGTCCCTCCCCCTGCTCAGCTCTCCCTCCCTCTCAGCCTTCCTCCATCTTTCTGGAGGATCAGGGGTCTTTCATTGTCAACCCCTTCCACCTGTGAGTATGACTCTGCTTTAAGGCCTTGGTCAGAGAGCACCCCAGAGCTCAGGGAGGTCCTGGCCTGAGTGAGCCGCCTGTGGCGCTCAGGTGCCCCCCGGGGGGCAGGGGCAGGGGCAGGCCAGGCCTTTCCCTGCACACCCATCTACAGAATGGAAGCCATTCCAAGTCCGAGGTAGAGGGGGCAAGGTCGGTGGGTGGGTGCTGGTTGGGTCCTAGGGGAGAACAGGTTCCCCCTGGTTTTGGAACTCAAAAGGATTCCTCAGTGGCAGCGCTCAGGAATGTGCGGCTGTGGCCCCCCACGACACCCAGCCCTCTCATGTGGGGCGCAGCACCCAACACACTCCCCCGCAGCCCACCCGAGGAAGCCACCGAGCCCCTCCAGGCTGGGTTGGGAGCCACAGGAAGAGACACAAGACTGGCACGCAGCCCCAGCTCAAGCCACTAATTAACTCCATGGCCTGAGGCAAGTCACTTCACCTCTTGGCCTGTTTCCTCCTCTGCACAGTGAGATAACAATCCAGCCCAGTGAGCCCGAGATAAATGGTAAAGCTGACTGTGTTTATATGGTTCTAAAGTGCTATTATTATCCAGGGGTGGGCTTGGAAAGGGCCCCTCCTGGTATAACCTGAAATGTGACTCCCAGGCAGGATGCTGGCTCCGCTCCTTTCCTGAGGGCAGCCCAGGGAGTGGGCAGGGTCTGTTTCCAAAGAAGAGAACTGAGCACTCAGCAAACATTCACTGATGTTGCTGATGATCTTTGGACAAACGGATTCCATCTGCACACCACGCCCTGACATCAGCCGGGCAGGCTCAAACACAGTGGACCCCTCCAGGACCTGGCTCCCACCCACCCCTTCCTACCAGGAAAGCCCTCGGCTCACTCCCCCACCCACCCTACTAGAGGAAAATTCCTGCAACAGACCTCACAGGTCAGAGGCAGGGACATGGAGAGGGGACAGGGAAGGTTGGAGACTGCACTGGGCTGGGAGCCAATTCCTGGGACACGTCTCCTGGACACCCCTGTCAGGCCATACAAATATGTGCAATAAAGCAATTACAACTTGCTCTGGGGGATCCCCAGGGGTCTGACCAGGATCTGGCCACCCAGAGAATGAGGCCAAACTGCTTTTTCTTGTATCACTCAGCAAAGGATCAGTAACGAGCCTGAGGTCTCTGGACCAAGGAGTTGTGACTTCCAGTTGTTTTTCCCTCGGGAACGGTTGGGTTTGTACAGCTTGCCCGGTCTGTCTACTTTTCAAAGTGGTGTCATGTTCATCATCTCACTGGCTACTTTTCACAACTAGCTCCGTGTTTCCTTTTTTTTTTTTTTAGCAGGAAAGACAGAGAGAGAAAGAGAGAGATAGAGAGAGGGACAGATAGGGACAGAGAGACAAGAAGGGAGAGAGATGAGAAGATGAGAAGCATTAACTCTTTGTTGTGGCACCTTAGTTGTTCATTGATAGCTTTCTCATATTGGCCTTGACTGGGGGGGGGGGGGTGTTTCAGCCAAGCCAGTGACCCCTTGCTCAAACCAGCAATCCTATGCTGAAGCCAGCCACCCTATGCTCAAGCTGGCGACCCTGTGCTAAGCTGGATGAGCCTACGCTCAAGCTGGTGACCTCGGGGCTTCGAACGGGGCTTCGAACGTGGGTCCTCTGCATCCCAGGCCGATGCTCTATCCACTGCGCCACCACCTGGTCAGGTGCCACAACTGATGCGCATATGAGGTAACCAAATGCTCAAGAGAGCACAGACAATAGCCAAGTCAGAACCAGAACCCAGCCTCTGGCTTCCCCGTGACAGTGTCCATGAGTGACAGGAGCCTGAACAGACTTGAGTCACTAGCATGGCCAGCTCCCATCTTGGCTCCCCCATTTGGGGAGACCAGCACTCCCAATTGTGGAGACTAAGAAGAGCAGGGACGGCATGGGAGGATATACAGAAGGCAGGATTGAGCGCCCGGCTGCACCGCAGAGCACAGCATGTCCCTACTGCAAGGTGGGAAACAGTGTGAAGAATCCGGGCCCAAGATCAAAGGACGAACAGCAGTTTGGTGCCCGAGCTGGGCTTGCAGCAGCTGCACCCTGAGCCCTTTCTCACGTCCTGTTGTGGCCAGTCCTCTTCGCCACTCCACTGACAGAGTGCCACCCAAGGTCAGCGGGGTCTGGAAGCTGGTCAGTTCAGTGCCCACCAAGAGGAAAAGGCACTCCCGGAACTGAGATCTGGGCTGTGCTGGTTTGGACCAGAGAGGGGAGGGGAGCCAGTAGGCCTCGCCTTGGCCTGTTTCTCTGGCGGGGAGGAGAGGTCTCGCCCCTTTCTCAGGGCAGAGCAGTGGCACCAACAGTGACCAGAGATGAGAAGGCTTGTCCCTGAGTCTTGGCCAAACCTCGCCCCCACTCATCACAGACACTGGATTTCCGGATGAACCATTCGGGGACTTGGGATAGAAGTGGAGTATTGGAAACAGGGAGGCAGCGAGAGGAACAGGGGGAAGGAGCTCCCCCAACAGCCACACCGGGTGGGTGGCTGGCACCTCCCTGGGCAGACCCCGGGCTTCCAGGCTGTCATTGCGATGTGGCCACTGTGCCGGGCTCCACCCCTATGGTAGGGTGGAGGTGCCTCAAGGAGTCCATTCCTGGGGAACAGTTCTCCGGGAAAGGGACACTTTGCGAGCCAGCTTGCTTAGTTACATATTACACTGCGCTTTTTCCCTTTGCCGTCTCTTGGCTTTCGGTAAAGTCCTGTTTAAAGGCTCTAACCTTGTCCTAGCCATGCTGGGGGTGCCGAAGGAGACTCCAGGGTCCGCCTTTGGACCAGGGTGTTAAAGGAAAGCAGTGTCCACATCACCCACTTGGTAGCAGAAGGCAGGAGCAGCAATGGGTTCCAGAGAAAGCGACTCTGGTAGAGAGAGCCCTCCTTACCCATACCCTCCCCCCAGCCACTGCCAACTTCAGAGGGCCAGGGTTTTGCCCCATTTGGGCAGTTTTTCTACAAATCCCCTCCTGGGATTCTCGTCCTGTAACCTTCCTTTGACAGACAGAGAGCACCCACCGCTGGCAACTTTAAGTTCTGGGCACGGGCTTTTGGAAGAGAAGAGGAAATGGTCAGAGACTTGTCACAAAAAACACCACCCCAAACGTCCCATCAGGAAGCCCCCACTTCTATTCGCCCTCCCCAGCCGCCCCTAGACGATGCCAGAAAATACTCTCTAGTAATTTGATGTCATACACGAAGCCAGAATTTAAAAATAATTATATTAATAATAAATATGTTAAAGTACATTTGAAACAATAAATAGAAAAATAAACTGATAAATAAAATCAACAGGTACAAAATGTTTTAAAATTTCAACCAAAAACAATACACAGATGACAGACGACAGGTAAGACACATGGACGAAACGGGAGGGCGCTGAATGCAGTCGTGGGACCTTCAGTTTACACCAAGGCTCCCTCCTTTCCTGGCCACCCCCCTCTGCCGAGCTGGGAGACCAGGCCACTCAGCGAAGGATGTCTTTGGGGACTCCGGCCAGCACAGGGAAGCGCCTGGCCCCACCTCTGCGCCCTTCTGTAGAGCAGCCCTGAGCCCTGGGTGTGCGGGCTCAGAGGACTGGAGAGCAAGGCCAGGTTGGACCCGGGCGGGTGGAGGAGGTCCCTACAGAGGCAGGTCGGTGCTGTTGTGCCGGGTTTTCCGGGCGGTGCCATCATCTCGGGGCAGAGCCCTCTGCAGGTTGGACATGGCCACCGTCTTTTTGAGGTCAATCACGGCGTAGGAGTCTGAGCTGCGGACAGGGTGGGTGGTGGGCATGGGGGATCGGGGGACCGCGGGGTTCTGGGGCCCCTTGGGGTGGTCTCCACCCCAGTCTTTTAGCTCCACCTGGATATAGTTGAGCTGCCTTGGGGGTTCGGGGCCTGGACGGCGGAAATCAAAGCTGAAGACCCTGGGGGAGCCCCGGCGGCGGCTCAGTGGCACGGGGAAGCTGCCGCGACTGCGGAGGGCAGCCCGGGTGCTGGCCGGCTTCTGAAGCGGGGTCTCGTCCTCCTCGCCATCCGGGAAGCCACTGGAGGAGGGCGTGAGCCCGTCCCTGGAGTCGCCATCATCTCCAGCCTCCTCCCCCGGCTGCTGGGCACGGCTCTCCCACACGGGGGGCAGGGAGGGCAGGTTCTCATAGTGAAGCAGGGCAGCCCGGCGGTGGGCAAGGCCGTTCCAGCCTGGTTCCTCAGGGCTCAGTCTCCAGCCGGCCGCTGGCCTCAGCCCCCCACTGACGTTCTGGTAGGTGCACTTGGGCTGGGCCGGGCACTCAGAAAGGCCCTCATTGTTGTTGTGGTGAGGGGGGTCCCGAAGGCTGGGGCACAGGCCCTGGCACTTCATCATGTGCCGCCGAGCAGGAGTGGGGCCCAGCACGAACTTCACCTGGCCAGGCTGCCAGAACACTTGCGGGTCCCGCTGGTCCGGGCCCCGGGCCTGCGGGGGGCAGGGCGCCTGGCCCTCAGGCAGCAGCTGCAGGCAGTGCCGGCTCCTGCAGGGGTCATCCTCACTGGCTGGGGTGTTGACGTAAGTGTGGGACTGGAGAGAAGAGTCCAACGGAAGAAGGGGGGTCCAAGGGCAGGGAGGAAGGAGACAGAAGGGACAGGAGAGACAAGAAGCACAGGGGAAAGAGTTGGAGTTTTCTCCTCATCCTGTCCTCCAAACCTTCCAGGAACGCTGCCTCCCTCTCTGGGGGCAGGAAGGGAGCCTACGAATTTTCTTTCCCCCATGATAACAACTGGGAGGAGAGGCCCTATTTCCTACCTCCATTCCCACCCAAGTCAACAGGGGGGCAGGGCAGGTGCTTGCTCACCTGCTCATCGGGGGCAATGAGGGCATGGGTGGACTCCTCCCCAAGCGAAGGGTGTTGAAGGCTGCTTGTCGAGGGGCGCCGGGGTGCTGAGAATCTCGGGCCCTCTCCTGGGCACCCAGGGAAACCATTAGAGAAACTGGAGACACTGTAGCCTAGAGCTGGGCACAGAGGAGACAAGCCCGGGTGAGGGGCCCTTAACCCACCCCAAACTATACGTGTAGTATCCTGGAACTCTTCCAATTAAAGGAGAGATACTTCCAAGGCCCCCGAAGTAGTGATCTGCACCGAACCAGCAGTCTTCCCTTGCCTTCACCTCTCTGTTCTTCAAACCCCACCCTTCCCTCAAAACTCAGCCTGAACCCCGTAACACTTCCCCGTCATGGCCTTATCTGAAACACTCGAGGCACACCTTGTCATCACTGGACTGTCCCTTTGCCTCGTTCTAGCTCTCCAGGAGCTCCGGGGAAGCTCCCTGGACCCCGCGCTGTGTTTCCACTGCCCTGCCCCACCCGACGCCAGTCCAGGTGCTCAGGGCAGACTCGCGCTGTGTTTCCACTGCCCTGCCCCACCCGACGCCCGTCCAGGTGCTCAGGGCAGACTCGCGCTGTGTTTCCACTGCCCTGCCCCACCCGACGCCCGTCCAGGTGCTCAGGGCAGACTCGCGCTGTGTTTCCACGGCCCTGCCCCACCCGACGCCCGCGCGTGGAGTGCGGAACGCAGAGCAGGCGCTCAGGGCAGACTCAGGGAATGAGCGAGCAGGAACTGTGGGAACCCCTCCAGAAACTGGCCATGGGCAGAGATGCCTACACCAGTCAGGAGAGGTACATGGGTATGACCCAGTAGGCAGAAGGAAGGAAGCAAAAAGGCTATAGACCGGTTTCCATGGAAACCCAATGCTGTCCTGTCTGCTCCCTGACTATCAGTCAATAAAAGTTCCAGGACTCCCCCAACCTCAGCTGAGTCACCCAACCAGCCCAGGCTGGGCCTTGCCCATCCTCAGGAGAGGTTCTGATGAGGGATGCCTGCCTGACTCTGGCCTCCAAGACTGGGGTTTGCTGGGCCTGTGCTTTCGTGCCTACATGTGTGTGCACGCGCATGCGTGTGCCGGGCAGGGTGCCGAGGACAGGTCTCCTCACCACTGGGAGGCTGGGCGGACCGCGAGAGGTCGAGCTCGGCCGGGTGGCTGTTGCGGGTGATGATGACGGGCTCTTCCATCACGTTGATGCTGTTGCACTGCATCAGATCCTGAAGCAGGTTGAAGATTTCCTCGGCCCGGGAGCACTTGAATGCAAATATCCCTGAGACAGGAGAGGGAGGAATGTGGCTCCTCTGCCCTTGTACCCAACAGGGAAGGACCACAGAGGCTAAACTGGTACACAAAGCTTAGAAAATGTCCCTATACTCCAGCCCCAGGCCTGTGGGGTGGGGGCTGGGGGGAGAGCTCCCTCATTGCCCCCCACCCCTGTACACTCTGAAATAGAAGGATGTGGCCCCAAGCACCCTGCTCTCGCCCTCCCGCTGGAATTGCTGTCTTGCGAGCTAATTCTTCAGCTATCCACCCTCGGAGGTTAAGCACTTTCATAAGGATGTACGTGCAGAAACGAGGGGGAGGGAAGGAAAAGTCAAAGCGGAAAGGGAAGCATTAGATGAGTGACCACTCCTCACACACTGCCCCTTTCTCCCTCTGCCTGCTTCCCCTTGCTCCCCAGAAAAAGGAGGTCCACCCAGGGTACCAGCCCTCAGCTCAATGCCCAAAGGTCTTTGAGGGTAGAAGGTCTGTCCTGTTCACTGTTTAGTCACTGGGTACTTTCCCAGTGATATTTACCCCAGACCCTGGCCAGAGAGGGAACATCTACTGTGCACAGGCCCCTGACCTCATGGAATTTAAATTCTGATACAGAAAGGAGCCTGACCGGCGGTGGCGCAGTGGATAGAGTGTCGGTCTGGGATGTGGAGGACCCAGGTTCAAAGCCCCGAGGTCTCCG
The DNA here is from genome assembly GCA_037038555.1 of Rhynchonycteris naso. Lineage (NCBI taxonomy): Eukaryota > Metazoa > Chordata > Mammalia > Chiroptera > Emballonuridae > Rhynchonycteris > Rhynchonycteris naso. Next base: position 9,204,639 of record CM073000.1, read on the forward strand.
GCTCGAGTTCAGGTTCCCCAGTTTGAGTATGGGGACGCCAGCTTGAGTGTGGGGCCACCAGCTTGAGCATGACATGACCCCATGGTTGCTGGCTTGAGCCCAAAGGTCACTGGCTTGAGCCCAGCGTCGCTGGTTTGAGCAAGGGGTCACTGGCTCAGATAAAGCGCCCTGGTCGAGGCATGTATGAGAAAGCAATCAATGAACAACTAAAGTGACACAACTACAAGTTGATACGTCTCACCTTTCTCCCTTCCTGTCTGTCAAAAAAAGAAAGGAAAGGGACAAAAGGACAAATACAGCAAAGTGGTCGTGTGCCTTCTCAACACAGATGCCTCACAGCCCTTCAAACTTGAGCACAGAAACACAAAGCCTCAGGGTCAGCAGGACTGGGCTGGGCACCTGGGACTCGGAGGACTGTGCTAGTCCAGGATTCTGCACCCCCTGTAACGGGCCCAGGACTGAGGGGAGGCCCCTGAGGGTATGTGCATGTGTGCATACATTCACACTGAGGGTATGTGCGTGTGTGCATACATTCACAACAAGACAGATAGAGCCTGACTGGGTACGGGACCGCTGAGACTTGTAAGTATGGGACAGGGAGGATGGAGGCAGAGAAAACAAGGCTATACTGCCAGGCTATATCAAGGGCTAAAAGGCTGGGAAAGCCTGACCTGTTAGGAGAACCCTGTGTTGGGGCCTCGGGCAGCCCTTCCAGGACCCCAGGCGTGGATAAACACCCCCAGGAGTAGTGAAGCCCCTTCCTCCCCTCTGCCCGCTCAGCCAGCTATAACTGCCTCTGCCTCATGAGCTCCAACGGTCAGGTGCTGGAGGGGAAGGTGGCTCCCAGCCGACACAACCTCAGAAACGCACTGTCTACTGGCTGCCTCATAAAAGGAACTCTTGTACTTCAGCTCCCAATCGTCACAACCCAAACTGCATTTATCACAGCTGCAGGCAGGACTCCCACAAAACTAACACCTGGGTCCTAAAAGAGAAGCCCAGGGCACATCCCCCCTTCAGAGAGTCATGGCAAGCTCTAGCCTTGACCTCAGGGAACGAGCCAGCACTGGCCTCTAGCTTCAGGGATAAAAGGGAAGAAGGGAGAACACATCATACTCCATTGCTCACAGAGGGACGGGGACCGTTGCTCTGGACACTGTGACCCAAAAGACCCCTCCACCCAAATCTATCAGTCCCAAATATGCCAGGGCTTCCTGCCTGACCTTGCTTTATTCATGGGCTCTAGGGTATGTGACCTGGGAGCTCAGAAGAGTTTTTTATTACTTAGGGGACAGCAGGGACCCTTGCAACTGGAGTATCAGAAGGCGGAAGAACCCGTTGCCTTTCCCAAGCAGGCTCTGGCTGGGGAGCACTAGTTCTTTCCTATGGGCTGCGTGATAAATGTCCCGACCAAGAGACACTAGCCAGAGCTGCACGAACTGAAGTGCAAGAGCACTGGTCTGAGAGTCCATTTAGTCCGGCACTTACACGCTGGTGCTCTTGGCCATGGCCCTTCCCCTAACTGGGCTACACCTGCCAAGTCTAAGCTACGACTTCCAGCCCTGGCCCCTGGCCCCTGGCCCCGGTGTACGAGCCACTCTGCTAGCATGGCGCAGGGGCTGGTACTCACCCTGGCCCGTCTGACACCGGCGGCCACTCTCAAAGGAGAAGAGGTTGGAATCATAGCCATAGCGCCGCAGGCAGAGGTATGGCCAGCGAACAGCTTCACGCTGGTGTAGGTGAAGCACCAGCTCGCTCTGTGTCAGCTCCATCACCCCGGAGCCCAGCTCCACCCCCTCGTCATCCACATTCGTCACCTAAGGGGGCGAGGGACAGAGAGTCAATAGGTGAGTCCGACCAGTGTCTGGGTCCCTGAGACCCTGGGAGGCAGGCTGATGAGGCAGGGCTCGAGCTAGGGGACTGAGGGGCTCACTCACCAGACTCTGCAGCTCGCCACGCCACATGGTTCCTTAGTTACTGACCCACCCTAGTTCTCTAAGCCTCTGTTTTGTCATTTGCATGGTGAGGGGAGGGGCGGTTAGTTAACCTCCAAGGTCGGATGGTTAAACGATCAAGGTTAAGTGATTTCAGGTGGTTCACGGCTTAGTTCTCAAGGAACAGATGTTAATGGGAGAAGGTGTTTAATATTAAGTACAAGATCTTAAGACTCTGGGAGAGTCAAGCTCACAGCAGAGCAAATGCATACTGCTTCTACCACCTTCCCACATGCAAGGCCTTGCTGGGGGCTCCCTCTTGTGGTTAGCGGGAGAAAACGGGGCCTCAACAGGCGGGGAGGGCATCAGGAGGGGGCTCCGAGCGGAGGTGGGAGGAGCAAGTCCCTGGAGCCTGGCTTTAGCTTCTCAAAGCAAACAGCAAACACAAACAGTGATTACCACGTGTGTAAGCACTGTTGTAAATACTTTATATATATGAAACTCACAAATGCAGACTTCCTTGTTTTGCCCAAAACAGTTACATGTAAAGTTATGAAGATATATTGACAGGAATGAATAATCTAAAAGCATGATTTTTGCTGCTATCTTACAGCGTTTCTTCATCCTTGGTAGTACCAAGAGCAAACAAAGGACAGTGGCCTCCTCAGAGACACTGATCTCAGGAAGTCTTAATGAGCCCACAGCCTCAGACTGTCATTCCACCTGCACTAGGGAGACTAAGGCAGCCTGACAGCTTGTGGCCGGAGCCACTAGGCCATGCTGGGAACTTAGGAGATGAGAGGAGCTGTGAGTACCTTGAATTTCGTAGGGTGGTTGTCTGGGATGCTGTCTCTATTCAGGCAGCTGCAGCAGCTCCCCATGGTGTCAGAGCAGCCAGCCCACCCTAGGGAAAAGCATAAGGGATAAGACAGTCATCAAGGTCAGTTCCAAAAAGCCCTGCTCAAGGGAGCTCTGGCAGAACCACCTCACTGTGATCACTTGGTCTGCCCAAGGAACTACATGATATAGTCCCTCCCTCAAGAAATTCCCCCTCTCAAACCAGGGCCAGACACACATTGAATAAACATTAACTCAAGTTAGGATGTGTTAAAGATTAATGCTGACTGCGGGGTGGGGGGTGGAAAGAGCTTCTCAGACGTATCATTTGATCTAGACCAGTGGTTCTTAACCTTTAAAAAAATTTTTTTTATCCATTTTTAGAGAGGAGACAGAGAGAGAGAGAGAGAGAGAGAGAGAGAGAGAGAAAGGGGGGAGGAGCTGGAAGCATCAACTCCCATATGTGCCTTGACCAGACCAGTGCAGGGTTTTGAACTGGCGACCTCAGTGTTCCCAGGTCGACGCTTTATCCACTGCGCCACCACAGGTCAGGCGGTTCTTAACCATTTTTGAGGTACCGAACCCACCAGTTTCATATGCGCATTCACCGAACCCTTCTTTAGTGATAAATAAAATATGATTTTTCCCCCCAAATTCAAGACATAGGTATATGTTTTCTTACTGGTGCACAAAATGAGCCGTGCATGAACATCACCTTGCTCAAAGAACAAAACCAACAAAGTGCATGAACTCACAACAAATTACGGTATTACTTTATTCTGGCCTCCGCAGCAGAGGCTTCTCCAAACCCCTGAGACCGACTCATCGAACCCCTAGGGTTCAAGAGAACCCAGGTTAAGAACCACTGCTCTAGACCTTGAGAAGTATATAGGATTTTGACCAAAGTAATGACAGGAAAGGGAGGCCGCCTGGGTAGTAAGAAAAACATGAAAAAAGTAGGAACACAGAAGAATAATTCGCCTCAGGTGGAGTTGGGTGCCCACCCGGGGTACCATCCAGATTTAGTACAAAAATTAATTTGGCAGTCACACCCTGTGCTCTTCTCTTTCTCCATCTCCCTCTTCCCACATCATCTAACTCCTCTTCTCCCCCACCACCACCTGGACATCCACCTCGACTTTATCTTTCTGATGTTCTCTTCACATGAGATGCTACATATGGTCAAAAGACTAAACATTTAAAAGAATATACTTTTTATAACCTTAATGAGGCATTTCGTTATTAAAAAAAAATAAATACTGGGTTTGCTTTGGACAAAGGCTTTTCCCCTCCAAGATTATGGCCCTTGGATTGTATGTCACAAAAGCAGGAAGTGTGCCTAAGATGGAGAGGGTACCACCACGCTTGAGTGACCGAAGGGAGCAAGCAAATGCATGGACTGATTCCAACCAGAAGTTGAGGGGTTGCTACTTGTTGCAAAAATGAATCTGTAAGATTAGATATCCTTCTAGAACTCCCGCTGAATGTATAAAGCCTTGATCAAGCCTGATCTGAAGCCTCTGTTCCTCCCAACGTGGGAAATTCCAGGAAAATGGTTCCTACACACAGATCTCACCTCACCTAGGCCACTGGGGAACTGACCATGGGCGGGGCATGGGGAAGGACCCCCAGTTTATTCCCCCCGTTCTTGGTGGGGCGTCATGGCAAGCAGTCTGCAGAGAAGTCACCTGGATCCCTCTGGGACACACCTGAGGCTCACCTAGCATAGAAGATAGAGACCACAGGTTAGCAGAAACACTCCATCCTCACCCATTGTTAGTGAAACTCACTTCCTGTCAGTCCATCCTACCTGAATAGCTGTTCCAGGTCCTAATGGGACAGAAACACCAATAAATAAAGATCAAGGGCAAAGGGACCTAAATTCTGAACTGCATAAGCCCTGGGAAGAATATTCCCCTAGCATCAACTGATTTGAAGTCTGAGGCAGCCCATGACCTTTAAAGTGGCCTCCTGACCCCACCATCATCAAAATCACCACCTTACCTTTGCAGAGAACTTTACAAAAAGCTTTCTCAAAAAGACACTATGATGTATTGGAAAGTGCACTGGCCAAAGATTCAGGAAACTAATGTTCTAGTTGGTTTTGTTGCTAACTATGTGGGAGACTGCCAAGTCAACTCCCCCAACACCCCCAACTCCCACCCCAAGCCATTAGTTTTTAAGGGCAACATTTGTAAACAGAGCTTTCAGCTTAAATAACCTCTAGAGGCAAATGTGTAGGACAAATCTCACTAAAATTTTCCTCTTCCAGGACAACCTCACATTTGAAAGCATGATAGATTTTCTGTTCTCCAAGCTCTGAAAAGGCCTAAAATTTTAACACAAATGCTAACCATACACCAATATTTCAGGGATCTGAGCTGCAGGTGACAAGCTGACAGGCCAGGATCCTGGAGACCCTTGAAATTCCTCTCCTCTCTGGAATAACAGTATCATTTCCCAGGGTCCCTTGTGTTCCACATCCTTGGAAAATTTTCCAGGTGAAAGGACCACCACCCTCTCGGTTTGGCTTTTTCTTTGGAAGGTAGAAGCAGGCTGAGGGAAGTGTGCACAGCCTAAAGACAGGAGGCTGGGAAAATACTGGGGCTTGAGTCACCAACAAGGAGTCTGGGGGTGAAGCCAAGAACTAACTATAGGGTGCAAGGTGGAGGAGGGCGTTGCACCTTTTCCTGTCCCCTTCTCTTTAGGACCATTATCAGGAGTTATGACAGCCCAATGAAAGGGATCATCACATTGAACGGGTCGGAGAAGGGGGCTTTCCTCTGGGATAGGTTTGGATTGGGGAAGAGAATTAAGAGGAGGTTATGAGGACTCAAAATATATGGGGGCTGGGGAAACGTGGGCAGTTTTTTGGATCTGAATATGGTACAAGGAGAATGGGGAAGGGGCACGATGGATCTGAGGAATTTCAGGCCGGCGGGAGAATGTGGGGGCACCTAGGAGAGAATGTGGCTCTGTGGACGTATCGGAAATTCGCAGGAGTGAGGGGTGCTGAGGGGACCCGGACGTGCGAAGGTGTGCCGGGGGTGGGGGTGGGGTGTTTTTGAGGAGTGAGAGGATTTTAGGCTGGGGGGCTGTCGGGGTCTTTCTAGACACCGAGAAGGAATGGGGTAGATCGAGGCCGCGCGTCGTCCCAGGATCCCCGCCCCCAGCCCCGGGGCTCCACCACCCGCCCGCCCGGGGCTTCCGCGGATGGGAGTGGAGACTGCGGCGCGGCGCGGTGCGGCCTCGGTGGAGCCGCCTCGTCCCCGCCCCGACTCACATCGCCCCGCGGCCCGGGCGGCGCTGGGCCCCGCTCCCGGGTCCCGCTGCAGCAGCCGCCGCCCGCCCCGAGCTAAGGTCTCCCCGCCCCACCCCGCGGCCACGGGGGTCGGAGGTCACCGGCAGCACCAACGAGACGCTGCAGGCGGGCGAACCCGCTCGGGGGGGACCGGCGCGCAGCCTAGAGGGTCCCTTTGGAGGACTTTGCAATCGGGATCAGGGAGCATGCGCACGCGCCAGAGGGCGCTCCTGGCCAGCGGCTGAGCGCTCTAGGCGGGGGTGGGGCGGAGCCTGAGGCAGGACCAGGGGCGGGGCTGGGTGGGCCAGAGGTGGGACCAGCCCCGGGGGGTTTCCACGCCCCGGGGCAGAAAGGGACAGTGGGTGGAGGGAGATACACTAAAGATGGGGGAGGGGTCTGAAAGGATGAGAGAGAGAAGGGCAGTCCGAGGGACCCTGGAAAGAGGCTGAGGAAAGGGGAAGGGCGGAGGGGCCGCTGCGGAAAAGGGGGAGGAAAGTGGATGGGGTGGGGACACGGAGAGGGGCGTGGCCAGAAGGCCAGAGGGAGGGTTGGAGGGACCTGCTTGCTAGGAAAGGCCAAGGAAGTGGCAGAGGACCCGGCATAAACCTGGCTCCCGGCTGTCTGCTCTGCGGCGCCCTCGGGGGAGAGATCTCGCACTGAGCCCCTGGCAGTGGGGTGGAGGGCAGTGGAGCCTGCATACTTTCCACCCCGGGAGTCCACAAAGGCTTTCCTGAGTCTGCAGCCCAGGCCCCTCCCCGAACCATCCAGCTCCGCCAGCCCCGGAGGACGTGGGAGAGGAAGGACCGCGCACCCGGGGCGGGCAGAGGCGGGCGCTGAGCTTCGGGGTGGGGACTGAGTGAGTGGCAAGACGGCGGGGTCTCTGTCCAGAACGGCCCAGACTCCGGCGCACGGCGAGGGTGAGACCCAGCGAAGTCCGGTCCCCTTCTCTAAACTTCCAGCAGCCAGACTGGGAACCTCAGCTGACTAGGCACCACACCACACCACGCCCCGCCTCCCGCTGGGGTGGGCCCCGCGAAATCCAAGAAAAAACTTTGGGGATCTACCAGGAGGGTATTTTGCGGGGCTGGGCATCTCTCTCCTTTTCATTGTTCGGGGGAATCTTCCCATCCCTTTATCTCCCCAGTCTGTAGGGCGGCTCAGGCTTTGGGGTAGGTTGGCGAACGCCGTGACCTGGTTGCACTTGCGCACAGACTGAAGCAGGGTTCTGGCTTGTCCCTTGTCTAAGGTGGGCAGAGGAAGGGGAATTCTGTAAGGAATCGGCATATTAGAAAGGTCGTGTCCAGGGCTAAGCGGAGGTGGAGTTAGGCCGCCCTTAGCGGGAATGGCAGGGTAAGGGGAGAGGGCTGATTTCTGAGCTTGTCTTGTGTGGGACAATTTCATGCAAACTAGAAATAACTTGGAAGAGAGGGTGCAAGTCCCCTATGTGGCCCCAGATGTTTTCCCCTTTTCCTGTGTGACCTCCTCCCCCAAGCACCTCTTGCTGCCTGGAGCAGGGACACTGTTGTTAGCAGAACTGGCTACTCCTGGCCCTGAGTGTGACTGGCCATTCTGGCTGCCTTCCACAGGAAACCTGACCTGAGGGACAAAACGGGAAGGAAGCAGGTGGGTGTGGAGCCAGGAAACAGGGAAGGTTAGCACAGGACATTTGAAGGGAGTTCTGAGGGGGGCTGTTTGCTGGGAAGCAGTATAACTATTAAGAGTCCAAACCTTGTTCCCACCCCCAAAGCAGCATCTTACAGAGGCCAGGGATTTGGTGATTGGCCCTCCTGTGCCCAGTCAGACTCCATCCCAGCTCTCAAAGGCAACCTCCTCCTAAAGCTTTCCCACTAGCCTTCTAATATGACTTTGAACTTGGTAATTAATCTCAGTTTGTTTCAACAGGAAAATGGGATCATAGAAACTACCTCTTAGGATTGTTGCGAGCATAGATTATATTATGCAAAATGCTAGAATATAGCCCTTGGCAGGGAGTAAACAGGAAAGTTTGCTTTGGTTATTTTTCTTCCTAGAGTGCTGTGTCTACCTGCCCAGAGCTCTAACCCCATTCTGCCTGGTTTCATCTCTGTTTTACCCACTAGACCATGAGCTCCTTGTGGGGAGGGCCCATTCCTTTTCTACTTCAGAAGGCACCCTACACCCCCCTGGGGTCATACCAGGGCTTGCCCAGTGGAGGGCTGAAGAGATGCGCTTACAATTGTCCAATGACGGGGCTGGTATAAAGACGATAGAAACACAAGATTTCCTTCTGTCCTGGAGGAGCTTACAGACTAGATGAGGAGCTGAGACACAGGGAGCAAAGAGAAACACGAAGTGCTAAATCTTGGGATACCGATTGTATTCACTTCTGGAGCTCAGGGAAAGGAGAATAATTATGGGCTAGAGAGGCTGAGAAGGGCTTCCTGGTGAAGTGGTCCTTTCACCAGGTCTAAGCTACAGCTGGAAGAGTGGAGCCTGTGGGGGGAGCGGGGAGGAAGCAGGCTCACTGGCCTGGTAAGTACACAAGGAGGAATGGTGAGAGTTAAGACTCATCAGAGAGGCAAAATGTCCCCTCCTCTTACTGAGGACCTTCTTTTTCCTCCATCCCAATCTTGGGAGACCCCAGAGTTTGAGCTTCAGTAACTGTGGAATCCAAGGGCCTGGCCTCAAGATCTGACTCTGCCACTTACTAGCTGTGTGGCCTTGGACATGCTATTTATGCTCAGTTTGGCCAGCTGTAAATAAAGAAAAAAACCCCATCACCTGACTCACACGGTTGTTGAATGAGGGAACGTCTGCAGAGCACTTAGCACTGCTGAGTAGCACTCAGTGAGGACAGAACACAGGGGAGGTGGTGCTGTTGTTTTCTGGGGAGACTTTACCACCAGTGTCAGTGCTGAACTCTGGCCCACCAAGAGAAGAGCCTCACACTAGGGAGCTGGGTCCACCAGTGAACCAAGGCCGTGGTCCGGGCCACCTGCCAGAGGAGGAACCTGAGCAGACAGCTCAGGTAGCAGGAGTCCTGCCCTTTCTTCTGAACCCAACATGCCTCCTCCCTGTAGACTCCCATTTCCACCAGCTGGGAAGGGTTAGCCTTTGTGCCCAACCTTTTGTGGCCCTTTTCTCTTTGCAGAAGTCGGATTCTATAGCCCCCTCAGAACATGAGGGTTTGATCTTAAATGTATTCACACGAATACCCATTACCTTCCTCCACAGGGGGTCTGTGCTGTCAAAGCAGACCTGAGGGCCTGTGGCTCAGAGTGAAGGGGGTGACTTCAAGTATAAGAAAGGAAGCTGTTTTGGGGTGTGAGACCTCCCTAACCACCACTCAGACCACAGATGCAGGAGTGGATTAGCTGTCCTGGTGATCTTGCAGTTGATTGCCCAAAATCGGGGGGGGGGGGGGGGGGAAGGGTGCTTGGATGTTGTTCCAGATTGGAGAACTGTTGGCAATGAGAAGGGAAGGAAAGATGGGGAAAGAAGGAAAACCTAGCTCCAGTCCTCATCTTCTGCTGTTTCTCCTTAGGATCCTGAAGTTTTGAGCCTGGGGTCCCCTGGCATGGACACCAACCAAGCCCCCAACCGGCCTGGGCTCCGGACACTCCTACAGCAACTCCCTCCACAGGACAGCGATGTTGGTTCCCCTCTCCCTAGCTCCCCTCTCTTTACACACTGTAGGAACATGGATGGAAGGCCTACTAGGCCACAAATTGGGGAAAACCATTCCCCCCCCAGCCTGAATTCTCACACCTACATAATGGGTACAGCTACCTACACGACGGCTATTCTGCCCACCGCAATGCTTAGTTGAACAGCAAATGAGAAAATGAGCATGAATGACTTTTGGAACAAATAATGGCATGTACAAATGTAGGGTTAAGCATTTATTGAGGACCTATGTGCGCCCAGTCTAAAGGCTTATAATTCAGTTGGGAAGGTAAGACAGGAGAATATGAACTAAGTAGGGAAAACACAATGAGAAGTGATATTGAGCTAGGGCTCATGATGAGGAGCAAGGACCTAAATGTATGGTGACAGGGCTAAGTGCTATGGGGCTGTCAGACCTGAGTGACGGCCATTCCTGGGGGTGGAGGGAGTAAAAGTGAATGGTTTACTGGCACTCCCTCTCCATCTCAATGTCCTATGTATGCTGCTACCACCTGCACATCTACAACCTTCCTTTGACCCAGTAGCTAAGCCTTCTCTCTCCACTCAAACATCAATTTTGCCTGTCGAGGCTTCCCCATCACAGCAGAGCCTGTTTCTGCAGGAGCGATACTGCCTGGCCCTTGGGGAGGAGGAGCTGGCTGAGCTGCGTCTCTTCTGTGCCCAGCGGAGGAGGGAGTCCCTAGGACAGGGGGTGGCACGCCTGGTACCTCCCAAGCTGGAAGGATGCACTTGTGAGAAGGTATATAGTATCCGTCCCCAGTATTCCCCTTCCTCTCAATTCTGCAGAAGACGCTGGCTTCTGAGATTCTGGTGGGAAAAAGGGGTTTGGGGATTGAAAGCTTTTGTAGGGGGGAGAGGATGATAGTTTGGCAAACTTTTTCTTTTTTTTCAGCTGAGAGAAGGGGAGATAGTGAGGCAGACTCCCACATGCGCCCTCTACTGGGATCCACCCAGCAACCCCGTCTGGAGCCAATGCTCTAGTCGAGTACTTAGATAGTGCCTGAGGGTGATTCCTTCGGACCACTGTCTGTGGCTGCGGGAGCCCGAGAGGGGTGGGGGGTGGGGAGGAGGAAGGGACGGGGGTGGTAGTGGGGGAAGAAGCAGATGGCTGCTTTGCCTGTGCTCCTTGACCTGGAATCGACCGGGGACGTCCATACGTTGGGCAGACGCTCTATCCACTGAGCCACTGGCCAGGGCCGGCAAACTTTAAGGAAAAGGGAAACCAAGTTTGGGTGTTCTTGGTGAGCCTGCAGGGGAGATGGGTGGAATGGAAGTGCCAGGAAGGAAGCTAAGAGGGTGGTGCTGCCTCTGACCAGCCAGCATTTCCACCCAGCAGTGCAGGGAGCGTCTGAGGCCAGGGGAATACGGAGTGTTTGCAGCCCGGGCAGGAGAAAGGCGCTGCTGGCATCGGGCTTGCTTTGCCTGCCAGGCTTGTGGCCAGGCCCTGATAAACCTCATCTACTTCTACCACGACGGGCATGTCTACTGCGGCCGTCATCACGCTGAGTTGCTGAGGCCGCGCTGCCCTGCTTGTGACCAGGTACAGCTCTGAGGGGGAGTGGCTAAGGGGATCTGTTCAGGGTCCAACTTGACATAGGGGAACATCTCTCCCAATATCAGGGAGTGGAGTAGGGAGAACGAGGCACCTGCCTGGGACATTGGTGTTCCAGTTGCTCTGACTTGAGCTCTGGGCGTGTGGGACTCTTTGCACCTTCCCCCACCGCACGTGGTGCCCCCTTATTTTCTAGGACTGAGAGAATTTCTCCGGAGCAGGGACTCGGGTAGACGTTCCCATCAGTATGCTGGTGCCCAGTGCTGAGCCTGATCATGCGGGGGGATTTCCTTAATATCTGCTTAAGAGGCAGCGTGGAACCCTGTGTTGGGAGTACTTTGGCTGTGCCACCTGCTAGCTAGGGGGATCCTGGCTAAGCCAATCAGCCCTCCCTGCGTCGGAGAGTAGTTGAGTAGATCAAATGGGAATGTCAGTAGACGTGCTTTATAGCGTTAACTGGCTATAAGACGTGGATGGATGGATGGATGGATGGATGGATGCATGCATGGATGCGACGTTCTCCTCTCCCTCTCCCAGCTGATCTTTTCCCGGCGCTGCACCGAGGCGGAGGGACGGCGCTGGCACGAGAACCACTTCTGCTGCCAGGACTGCGCCGGTCCCTTGGGCGGAGGGCGTTATGCTCTGCCGGGGGGAGGCCCTTGCTGCCCCGGCTGCTTTGAGAGTCGCTATTCGGATGCCGGCGCGACCCCGGCCGCGACACTGGAAGGAAGGCCGTCCCTTGGTAAGGGAGGAAAGGTGCAGATTGAAGGGGAAGGGGGCAGCGGCTTGGGCTGAACCCTCGCCTCGGTCACACGCTGTCCCGTCCCTCCAGCAGCGGTCCCGTCCTCCAACCGCACCCCCAGACCCGAGCCTTGGGGCCCTCAGCTCTCACCGCGCATCCATGGCCGGAGCGCTCCAAGGGCCTCGGGAACCCACCCCGCGCCGCGGCTGAGGCTACGGTGCGGGACTCACTCCTTGACTGGGGACAAGGCCGCCCTCTGGTGGGAGGAGGCGGGGAGGGGCGGGGAGCCCCGGAGAGCCCGCGCGGCGGCGCGCACGGCTCAGGGGCGGGGCGGGAGGTTGGGCCTAGCTACCAGCTGTCGCCCCGCCTGGATCTGGGAGTGGGAGACTCGGGTATCTGAGACAGACCTGTCTGATCCCTCCCGTAGCAGGAGAGGCGGGGCTCGACAGAGTTGAAGGAGGGAACCGCGCCCCACTACACTCCGCTACCATCTCCGGAGCAGCCCTCGCCGATGCTACCAGCTCCAGTCCGGAAACCCAGAGGGGGCTGCTAGGATCCATCCCGGAGCTGGAGTGCCGAGTTGGGGACAAGGCTGTGGCACCCAAAGGGCCAGGGCAGGACCTTCTGGAGACGCCTACTGACCCCAGGGAAGACGCCCTCTGCCCCACCTGTTCCTCTTCCTCTGACTCAGAACCCGAAGGCTTTTTCTTAGGCCAGCGCCTTCCCCGCCCCTGCAAGTCTCCTAGAAGCCTCCAAGCTGGGGACAGCGACACCTCCAGGAAGCATTGCACCATTTGCTAGTGGCACGGCCCGGAGAAGGGGAGTCGGAGGTAGGGGTGATCTGTAAAGCGGTAGACAGACTCTTCTATAAAAATCCTTCACTGAACGCTATCAGGGACACGCCTGGGAGAGGCGGCGAGATGACAAACTTGAGTATTCCCTCTTCAGTCGCGCATTGTGGTTTTTGATGGGGAACCCCCATTCCGCAGCATAGCCCCTACTTCGACCCCACAAGCTGGTACAGCTCGATCCCCCCTGAACCAATGAAGTGATCACTCAGAGCCCAAGTGTGACGTGACCGGCTTGGCGAGCCGAAGGCCTGCAGAGAGCCGGAGGTGGAACTGAACCGCAGCGCCGGGCCTCGTTCCCCCCCTTGCAGAGCTCGTGGACGCGCAGCCCGGGAGTTACACCTCTCTAGCCCGCATCAAACCAGAGCTGCGGCGTCCACTGCATGCGAGCGGCCGGCGAAAGCGCGAGACCGGACGTTGCGTCATCTGTTCGCGCCTGGGCGGTTGGTTGTCAGAGACCCTACGGAGCGTGGAGGTGCTGCTATGGCTTCCAGCGGGGTCGTAATGAACCCTGGCGGCTCGGCAAATGAAGCTCCCGAAATTCCAGACAACGTGGGGGATTGGCTCCGGGGCGTCTACCGTTTCGCCACGGATAGAAATGATTTCCGGAGGTAACTGTGGCCCCTCTCTGCCCCTCCGCGCCCGTATTCGTAAGCTGCCGCATTCCCCTTCGCCAGGCTGGCGCCTCCAGGTTTCTAGACTGCCAGCATGTAGGCTCTGGCCGTGGTTTGCTAATGTCCTTGATCAGGGGAGTGCCCGTGCGGCCGGAGCGATCTTTTCAGTTACCCGCTGTCTAGAGAATTCACCGTGACTGAGAGCGGAGCGGGGTGGTAGGGTGGACTCGGGAAGAGGAGGCACCAACACATGAACAGTCTTCTCGGCCCTGGACGAGCTTAAATGGCCTTCGCATTTGACCCTGATCTTATTAGACACAGAAACAAAGTCTGTATGGGTCTTGGGCAACTACCATGTAACTGTAAACGCTCCTGCGGTCTAGAAGTGTTTTGGTCTCCGGGTTTTTCCAGGATGGTGGTGGGAAGCCTTTTCCCTGGTACCTTTGGTTAACCAAAGACAAGTGACTCGGTGATCACAAGGTTGATAGAATGCATAATTTTTCTAGGAACTTGATCCTCAATTTGGGACTCTTCGCTGCGGGAGTTTGGCTGGCCAGGAATTTGAGTGACATTGACCTAATGGCACCTCAACCAGGGGTGTAGCCAAAAAGGTAAGTATGTGACCACTGCTCTGTTGTGTCTTAGGATTCTTAGAGGCTGAGAGAAGCAATAACCTTGTCAGCTATTTAGAAAACAGAGCTGATGTAAAACCCTTAGCAGGTTCCATGTGTTAGATGTGTTTCCATGTGATAGAAGGGATTAGAAGCCAGCTTCTCTCCAGCACTTTTACATTTCTAATGCCACCTGTTGGCTTGTGGTCTGATTGCAGACACATGGAACCCATGCTGTACTTGAACTTTCTGAACATAGAGCCTCCAGTCTTGGACCATTACAAGACTTGCCCTCATGGCAGCTGAAGTTTGATTCAGATGGATACCTTCCCTTCCCTGCCCGATTTCCTTTTCTTCATAGAGTCTACTCAGAACTCCATTCTCTGGTCAGCAGCCAGGCCTCAGAAGTGTTGTCCTCTGTTTTTGTCTTGAAGAATAACTTGATGGTATTTTAACAATTATTTGAAATAAAGACTGCATACAAAGACAGCCATTTTATATTCTTTTAATAAGAAACTTCCGCTTACAAAAACACGGTGTAAAAAGTTGATTTACAAAAATCATAAAAACATGATTTATATTTCACACTCAAGAAACAGGAACAAACCCCAAACATGGGTTGTGACCGAGGTTGTTTGCTTTATATTAAAAGAAAAATGGAAACTGTAGCCACCATACATCATGTTAACATAGGATGAGGCTCATTTTTGAGCATCACTGGGGGAAGAAGTCATTTGGTGTTGCATAGCATGTCGGTGCACCAGCTGGGTTTCTGGCACCAGGGAGGCATTGGTGCTGAAATAGAATGGCATTGACTGGCAGAAAGAGGGCAGTGACGTGCGGGTAGAGGTAAGGTATTAAGTAAGCCTGGGTGATGGGCCCTAAATTGAGCAACTGTCTGCTTGAGAAAGCTGCTTCCTTCATAAGGAAATAGATATTTTCTGGCCCTGAAATTCACGGTAGTGCCACTGTCCAGGAGTTTAGGGTTCTTTGGAAGTGGAATATTTAAGGAACTGGCCTGGAAAGACTCATGTAAGAGAGATGTGGAGATAGAGACAGGTTCCCCCTGGCAACATTTTCCTAGTTGACTTACTCTACTAGTCATTTAAAACAATACTGCTTCTCTGTGCCAAGTCCCTTACAGAACTGGTATGGGATTAAGGGACATGAACTGGAAAGGAGGGTCAGTATAAATGAACCACAGTGGCCTAATTGTTACAGTTGACAGATGTTGTGTCTAGCAATCTGTTCACTAAACAGGATAAAATAGTCCTTTTTGACACTGTTAGCATAAATCTCATTAAGAAACCTGTTTGAGTATTAATTTTTAATATATTTTCTTTTAAAAAGCGCCACTCTCTTGTATTAATCAGGTAGGCCCCATGTGTTAGGAGGAAGGAGTTGAGCCAGTGAGTGTAGGACTGTGGCTGGTTTAACATGAAACCAAGACCCTTTAAGAGTCTACAGTGGGCCTCACCAGGCAGTGGCGCAGTGGATAGAGTGTCAGACTGGGATGTGGAGGAACCAAGTTCAAAACTCCGAGGTTGCCAGTTTGAGCATAGGCTCTCACCAGCTCGAGAGCCGGGTTGCTGGCTAGAGCATGGGATCATAGACATAACCTCATGGTCACTGGCTTGAGCAAGGGGTCACTTGCTCTGCTGTAGCCCCCCAGTCAAGGCACATCTGAGAAAGCAGTCAATGAGCAACTAAGATGCCGCAACTAAGAATTAATGCTTCTCATCTCCCTTCCTGTCTGTCTGTCCCTATCTCTCTCTCTGACTCTGTCAAAAAAAAAAGTCTACAGTGGGATTAGTTGATTTGACAGACTGAGGTCTTAGCGGGTGTTAAGATAAGGAAGGGTCACATATATGAGAGCAAAGCTTAGGTCTGAAGCCATCAACGCCAACATGGCTACCAGAAAGGAAACTTTTAAACCACAGCATAGATCTAAGCTCCTTCCCACCTGCATCAGACCACTACTTAGACAAACACAAGCACTTCCTGTTCTTTATAACAATGAAACTTATAGCCTTGAAGTCTGCTACCACATTTCATAATTGTCAACAATTTTAGTTCAAAAAACTTTTCAAAATTAAAAATCAAAACCCGGCCCTGGCCAGTGGATAGAGTATTAGCCCTAGTGTATAGACATTCTGGGTCAGGGCACACAAGTAAAGAAGCTGTCTGGTCCCTCCACCCTCTTCCCCTATCACAGCCAGTGGCTTGATTAGTTTGAGCTTGGCCCTAGGCACTGAGGATAGCTTGGTTGGAGTGCATCAACCTCAGGCACTAAAAATAGCTTGTTACTCCAGCATTGGCCTCGGATGGGGTTGCTGGGTGGATCTCAGTTAGGGTGAATGCTGGAGTCGCCTATCTCCCTCTCACCTAAAGAAAATAAATAGATTAAAAAAATAAATAAAAAATTAAGACATGGTAGCTTTCAAAAGCATTACTGAAATTTTACTCAAAATTTAATGCCTTACTATATTTCAACTGCAATTAAAATATTTTTTTTAATTTAATGTTTTAGCTTCAAGTAATAGTGTTCATTGTTGGTTGGTTTATAAAGCCATATGCTGGTAAGGTAAATTTTCATTTAAACTGGCTTAATTCCTCAGAGCGGTAAGACTAGCAAATAAAGCTACCAAATTTACAATTTCAACAATCATGAATAATCATTCTATAAATGAAAGTGCTGGCTTTCACTATTCTAACATAACATTCTCCCCAAGGGAAGTGTTTTACATCCTTTCAGCCCCCGCTAATTCACAGAACTATGAAAATCCCTTATACTACCTAGTTAGATTTTAAATGGAAACATGCCGGTGGAGTAAGTACAGAAGGGGTCCACAAAAATGACCGTTCCCCTCAATGCTGCAGTGGCTATGGTACATTTAGGGCATTGTGTGGATTGCAGGAGTACACAGTGGTTCAAGTCAAAGCCCTAGTACCAGAGAATGGTTCATTTAAATGTGGAAAATATAAACTAAACTCAGTCATATTTGGAAGGCGCTTGCAGTTCTAGTCTGACTTAAAAGAATCTGAGCCAACTGGTAAAAAATGTAAGTGGCCAAGGGAGGCTTTAATCCAAAGACAGAACCTCCTCACCTAATTAAGCCAGTAATTAGGCTGAAGTACCCAATTATTAAATGTGCTTTGAGTGGTGCGCTTTCTAAACACCCTTTGGTGAAGTCTCATGAGCTCAGTGGAAACCTTATGGCTGGAGTAAAAAGATAAGCTGTCAACCACCCTGCGGGCGAGCAGACTGGGTCCTCACCTTCCACAGCCACTCAGCACCATCCCTGTTGGCACAGGCCAGGGAAAGGGGCTGGGCTGGGTTCTTTGAGCCTTCTCTTTTGCATATTACACAGTGCACTGGCTTGCCTTACAATCTAAAAGGTTCAAATATGGGGGATTATGTTCTACACTGCTTTCTGAAATGTTCTGCAAAGGGACTTCAGAACTAACGAAGGTAGCACTTAAGGGGGCCCATTTTTGTTTGACTTCTACCATAAGTTGCCCGGCATCAGAAAAACACCTTTTCTGAATGTTTGTGCTCTCCCAACCATCTGGAAAGCAACCCTTCCACTCCTAAGATACAACCCCAGAGTGGGGTATAGTATATGGTTAAGAAGGGGGTGGCCTTCCCAGCTTGATTTGAAAAGGCTCAAGTTAATGTTTTGAACATACAAAGGGTGAAAAAAATGGGGTACACAGTCTGCCTTGAAAAGCAGACATTTCATGAGTAATCACAAATACACATTCTGGACATTAAAATTTCAGATCTTGCTGGTAAGAATGATTTGCTTTCACACACGAGACAGGAAACGCTTTTAAAAAGTCTTGACACCAGATGTCCTTTACACTATACAGACCAATTTGCCACTTGAAATGACCGGAAGGGCTCCCTAATCTGTTCAGTCCCATGCAAACCATAATTGGGTACAAGGCACCAAATTTTATGAATTGTATAAAATTAGTTCACAAAGCTTTATCGGTAAGTAAAACAAACTCCATTTCTCCCTCCCTGCCTGCCCACCCCTATCCCACCCCCACACCTAAACAAGTTTTCATTCTGCACTACCGTTGACCTCTCAGGCTAATGCTGGGGCCTGCCCAGGGCCATGCCCACTGCCAGCCAGCTCCATTAGTTCTTGCACTAGGATGGAGCTTTAATATAAGCACAGCCAGAGGAGGGAACTCATACAATCAATGACTCTAGAAGCCTTGCCATTAAAAACAAAAATAAACTCTGCTATTGAGTCCATAGGACACATTAACACCTCTACTGTTTCCAATTTTATTCATGACATTTAAAGAGACATTTGGAAATTCTTTACAGTGTGGCACTGCCCCACTCAGCCTAAGGGGCTGGATCAAAGCTGGCAAGAGCTCTGCCCACCATGTCCTAGGAGCTCCAGGTTCTGGCTGTTGAGTGCATTCCTAATCTTTTTTCGCTAGCATGGGTGCTCACCTCTGAGGCCACCACAAGTATGAAGGTCAAGCTAGACTGAGGTAAAAATCCGTTTTGAGGGCCAGGGTGCATTCATTTTGGCTGGCTACAGCAGGGAGTAAACACACCAGCCAACTGCTAAGGGTTCCTGGAACGGGACGCTACTTGTCTGGGAGAGAGGAGATCTTGGGTTTGGTTTGGTAGCATCTAGTCAACTTCTACCTGGTTCTTATTTTCTTCTCTTGAGAATGTTTCAATTTAAAGTAAGATGCAACTAAGAAATTCATCTACTTCCAGTATGTAAATAAATTAAAGGCAAAGGGACATTTCCCTCACAACTGCCATTGGCTTATGTAGCAGGGAACACTTTTTTAATAAAAATCTTCATAAATACTAACATCTCAACAGCATCTAGTGCTGCTGCCTCTGGGTACCTGAGGTGTCTGTGACTGCAGGGGCACCTTCAAGAGTGTGCAGTTCAGTGAGGACTCGGATACTGGTTTCTATTCCAACTCAGTCTTTAAAAATTTATTAACTTGATACAGGTGTGTTCAGCTAAGTTAAGCGCTTATTTTTTACCAAGTTTTAGTCTGCTTAATATGCCTTATACTATTTGGTATAAAACTTTTTAAAAATTAAATTTGAAAATCTTTTAATTTTCCATGTTATTTTTCTTAAATATTTCCCCCTGGACCGGAGGGATGAAGTAGATGCTCTATTACCTCTTCATTTGTAAGTTCTCTTCTTCTAGAGTAACAAACATAGCATTCAATAAAAGCTGAGGCACAATTTATATTTTCCTTTCCTGGGTTTTTAGTCCATGGGCTTTTCTATTGCCACAGGAAGTCATCACCAGTCATGCCGACTTGAACAGGTGGACCTAGCGAGCACAGCTTCACACCAGAGCCTCTGGTAGCATGGGCAGAAGGGGCACTTTAAAACAGTGCCTAGGAGAGGGTGAGCCCAGGCCACACATCATACAAAGAAGCCTGCAGCAGACAATATAAACCAAAGAGCATCAAAAATGCCATACGCTATCGCTTCCAAATAAAAGCTAAATATTATAGAAACCTCACAGTGTTGGAAAAAGCAAGCTTAATTTAAAATATCGTCACTCCCCGTTATCAGGGTGAGCCATTTTCTGTCTGAATTTCCTCCATGTCTCAGTGCTATCCGGCAGGTTCTATGGGAGAGTCCATCTCAAAAGAGGTCAAAAACAAACACTACGGACCTGCTCTGTAATGTGGTTCATCTCGGCGCTCAAGCTACGGCCCTTAGTCATTAGCCTCTTTCCCAATTTCCCACCCCTCCCCAAACTCCCTTCCATATCTGCTTCCTTCAAGTGACAACTACCTGAATGGAAAGAGTAATATGGTACACTCAGTCAGAAGATGAGCATTCATATGACAGGCTGAGGCAGGCTGCAGCGCCCTCACCATGAGAGCTGTGGTTTGCATTCACTGGTGCTGGTGGGTCTAGAAGTGAAGGACTGAGAAGGGACATTCAGTGTCGCCGGGAGAGGAAGGCTCCCACCTGGGCACTTTCATCCCACTTAGACACTGAGCCGGTTTAGAAAGAACGGTCTGTTTTGCTAGCACTGGAGTAGAGGGCAGGGTGCTCTGATTTCCTGGCGGACTGTGTGGCTGGCTGGGTAGAGAAACTGTAGGGTTAGTTAGTGGGTTTGGGAAGAAACAAGCCAGAGCCATCAGTAAACTGTTCGGACACAGAGGGGCCGATTCCTAAGCCCCCAGGAAAGCAAAAGCTCCTGCACCTTGTAGTGAACAACAATGTTCTAACCTTCCATGAGCAAGACAGAAGCCACGAGCTCAGAAAAGCTGCACACTGCACCGGGCGAGGATGGGTGGCAGGCATTCAGATAAGCCCTGGCTGCCACCTGTTCCCGCCCGCCCTCAACTGAGTTCTGAGACAGCCTCAGACAACCAAATTAAAGTCCAATTCCAACCAACCCCTGGGCCTTGAGCTGACCCAAACCAGGGATTTGCTACAGAACTGGGCAACCAGCTGTGCCCTTAGGCTCAGCAGGCGACCAAGACCACATCATGTGCCAGTTCATTGCTTCCCCTCACGAACGGCTCCTTTAGAATGAAGGGGTGTTCACGCCATTCTCAGAAGATATGAAATGATTAAGTGAGCAGCGATTTGGGGGGACAGGACACGTTGGAAAACCTCCCATTTTGTATGGGGAAATTTGCTCCAATCATCTCATTCCACTCTTCAACTGCTATCCTCCTAAAAATTAGTCTGCAAGTTTTCAACCCTTGAAGCTTCCTTCCTTTGTGGGAACAATTCCTTAGACTTCACCTGCTGCCTTGGAACCAAGCCCATCCAGCAAGCTGCCAGCCCGGGACCCCACCTCACGTGCTCTGTCCAGGGCTGCTCACATCAGGACTCTTCTGATGCTGCAAGGAAGTCCTGATCAGCAGGGGAATCATATAATGGGAAGAAAACATGGCTGCTCTCCTGCTTAGATATGATCAATTTACTCCCTCTTTGTTCTACCCAGACCCCTCTATATTCAGAAGTAACTGATGAAAGAATCTTCACATAAGTTACTCCTTTTGACTTGTTTTATCAAAGGAGGGAATTTCTAAATCCATTCAAAAGAAAGTGACTACAGATTTGATGATAGCATGAGTCACCTGACACCTGCACTAGACCCAGTGAGGCAAACCTCGTAACCTGTTCCTGCAGTAAACCTTATTTCCTCTAAGAGGAAAGATGTACACACACCAATAGTTTAACAGCAAGCCAGTCTTTGATATGTGCCTCCCGTTCAGGGGAAGGTCCGTGGTCTGCCCTCGTTGCTGCTGGGCTGCACCTGAGCTTGGAGTTGGGTTTCTGAGATTCCTGCATTGCCCTGAACTGTCCTTTGAGTGTAGAAAAGGATGTAGGCTTGAGTTTTGCACACTTCCTCGACACTGCATACATTCAGCTTTGAGTCATTGCAGTGGACCCAAAAACCTAGGAAACCAAAGGAAAGAAAGAGCAGATGACTACCCAACTTACATTTCCAATCGGCAGGTGAGTCCAGGAGACGAAGAAAGGGACAGAGTGTGAATAGAGCCAACCCTTGATTACTGGGGGGACGACAAGTAAATGAACCCAAGAGACTCCCCTGTAACCGCTGGTCTTATCCCCAGCACTATACTGCTTTCAGTATCAACTGAATAATTTATATCCTCACTTTATTCAGACTTTTTCATTCCATTAGGTCCTTCTACAGAGACAGCCAGGAAACTGAGGGCGAAGAGAGGGCAGGAGAAGGAGGAGGGAAGGGGAAATGTCCACAGAGACCAGTGATCAAGGGACATTTAGAAAGAAAGAATGAAAGGGGCTTCATTCAGCCAGCACCGTCTGGCTAACCCCCAGGGCTGAAAAGACCTTCTTAACCTTCCTGCCCCCGGGCAGCAGCTGGGAGGCTCCGCTCTCAGAAACAAGGTCTGAAAGCTTCCTGGGAGGGACCCTTGGACCCCCATAACTCCCACGGTAAGAAATGTAGTAAGGACACAGTAAATGCTCAGTAAACGTTCTCAACTTTATTGTGAGCTGAGGCTAATAAGGTCTCCTGAGGTTAGATGGCTCATAACATTTCTGCACAACCAAAAAGGAAACAGGCCCACAGCAGAAGTATTAATAATAATAACCTCTAACATTAACTGAGCATAATGTGCTAAGCCCTTTTACATGTCAGTTCTTGTTAATTTTTAGAACAATCATATATTATTACTTCGTAATATATTGAACATTTTATCAAATTTTCAGAGTTCTTCCAACTGGATTTAAATGTATGTAATATCCCCTATAGATGAAATAAAAGGAAAGAAATGAAATGTGGACAAACCAACCCACTCCGTGTCCCCCACCCTGCAGAGTAAGGCACACGCACCTCCCTCCGTGTTGTAGCAATAGGCTGTGTAGTGTCCTGAGCCAAACCCTTTCCCGTGATGCATGACCACTGCGGAGAGATCATAGGCAAAGGTCTCTTTGTCAAGAGAGGAGAGCATGTCCCTGCAGCAGTAAGGTTCCATGGTTAATACCTGGTCAAAGACGACATGGACCCCAATCTTCTCTCGATGATTACGGCCAGACCACCTAGGACATGGATATAAACTTCTCATTAGTACGAAATTGCATAAGTGGTCACAGGTAGGAGTGGGTAAAACTGGAAACTTAGAAAACTTAACCTTCTGGCTTTGGTTTTCACATCAATTAAACAGTGGTAATTAATGTCCACATACATTTCTTGTGAATGTTCCATGATGTACCCTGAAAATACAGATCCTTCAACAAGCAATTCAGGCAATAATCTATACTGTATTTACTGCCTGCCCTTCTTTTCATGGATTATCTCATACTTTATTCTGAAGATGACTCTAGTTAAGCACAGGCAAGGCTAAAACTTCACGCACAGACCCCTGGTGTAGGTTAGCCAATCAAACAGGCCATGAGAGCGGAAGCCCAGTCCTGCTGGGCCCCACCATTAACTTGCCCCTCTGGGCATGACGCATTTAATCTCCGCACAAAGCCCAAGGTCTCTAAGGAACCAGCGTACCCTCCCAACAGCAGACCTTTGCCCTCACCATTTGCCTTTGAAGCAGCTGTTCCCACAGTTCACAGCCACCTGGGACTCCCGAGAGCAAGCTCACCTGAATCTTTTAAGGTGCAGCCGGAGGACCTGAGGTAGTCTGTAGATCATTAACTGCTTTTTAGCTTCACTCAGAACAAGGGGTTTGGGATTGGATTTTCGCCGTTTGCCTATATGGTTTGGGAAGGTATAAGACACAAATGGTGAGTCTCATTCTCTCCCGGCTGTGGCCGAGAAACGACTGCCACTCAACCAGCATTCTCCCTATTTCTCAGTTCCTGAACCTCGACTTGATCTGGGGCAGCTCTGTGGCCGTCGGTAAGACCGCAGTGCCCAGCCTCACCGGTCTGCATGTGGCCACGGAGTTCCACAGAGATGAAAAGAAGGGTTGTGTGGCACTCTCGGGATGGCAGCTTAAAGAAGGCTGACTCCGTGGTAAGGTGCATCCTTGTCATTCCCACTGTTTGCAACTGTTGGAATTCCTCTTGGGACACGAAGTAATCTTGAGGATGGAAGCCCTGAACTTGGATAGAAAGATGACAGACGGAAGGAGCATGGCCCCTGAGTGGCCTTCGGACTCCTTTTACATAACTGAAGAAAAAAATCACTGCTCCTTCTAAGTCATTGTTATTTGAGTTGACTTCCCAGTAACTGAACCTAATCGTGATACATCCACTTTCAAATGTTTGCCATCAGCAATTTCCAAAATTGGTATATGTTTGGGATGATATACTCCTGGTATCATGGGTTTATTAATGGGCTCAAATGCGTGGTCACCATAACAGCATGCACACAGAGGCATATGTTGGGGGTCTAAGCCTTTGAATATGGACTTTTAACTTAAACTATGATGTACCAAAACATAACTTTTTTCACCTGAAAGGCCTAATTTCCTGCTCCCATGCTATTGGATAAGTTATTCAAAACTCTGAATCTCAGTTTGCTCTCCTATAAAATGGGGAACAAGGCATATACTTCAGGCTTAGGAAAAAGGTAAGAGGACACAGTATTATTGAATGGCAAAGTATTTAAACAGACCCTCCTCCTACCCCCCAGCGTGATATGAATATTTAGAAAGGAGTCTTTTATGGTTTTATATATGTTGAAACACGTTTCTTGGATGAAAGCACATGGATGGACATGCAGGACAAGGCTGACAGGCAGGCCGGAGGCACCCAGTCGAAAGCAGAGTCAGTGCTCAGACCTCAGTTTTGTTTCTAAAGCCACTGAATTTTAGGAAATACCCATTTTTAAATTACAGCAAATAAACAATGGAAATAAAGTTCTCTTAATTTCCTTTAGAAGCTTTCTCTGTAATCATTTACTGATGACTGCTCTGTTATTAATTAAATCAGTCAATAGATGGAAATATAAAATTAGTCAGTGGTCCACTTGGTGTGCCTTGAAAGCCGTTGATATTATGGTCTCAGTGTCTGAAGAGCTGGGATCTGATTCCAAGTCCTGTCTGTACCACTCGTGAAAGGTAGCAAATTACAGGCAGATGACGCATCACGGAGCTTTCTGTGACAATAAGACCTGGAGCTGCTGCTGCACATAACAGACTGCAGCAGAATGAATGTGCCATCGCATTTAGTAGGCCTGGCAGGCATGACATGTGGGGCATGAACAGAAAGAAAATTCAAAGCAGCGCCTGACCTGGCGGTGGCGCAGTGGATAGAGCGTCGGACTGGGATGTGGAGGACCCAGGTTCAAGACCCTGAGGTCACCAGCTTGAGCGCAGGCTCATCTGGCTTGAGCAAAAAAAAAAAAAGCTCGCCAGCTTGGACCCAAGGTCGCTGGCTGCAGCAAGGGGTCACTCGGTCTGCTGAAGGCCTGCGGTCAAGGCACATATGAGAAAGCAATCAATGAACAACTAAGGTGTCCCAACGAAAAACTGATGATTGATGCTTCTCACCTCTCTCTGTTCCTGTCTGTCTGTCCCTGTCTATCCCTCTCTCTGACTCTCTGTCCCTGTTAAAAAAAAAAAAGAAAATTCAAAGCAGGGCCTGGCCTTATTTTACACCCCTATTCACTCACAGGTTTTTGAGAATTGCAGCTTCGCCTGGGAACCCTGGCAGTGACTGCCACTGTCAGCAGAGGGGGTATGTGAGCTAAGATGAAGACCATAAAGAATCTGGCTTTGTTTCCCTAAAATGAAATTCACAAAGAAAAAGAAATTACTGATTCAGTTGAAATCGATCAGTTCTGTCTCCATTTGATTAAGCTGGACACACAGAGGGATGGAAGGCTGATAGTTTTGAAAATTCACAGGTAAAAGATCAATTCATCTCATCCCTTTACCATAGCTTTCCTTCCCTATTATTTGAACTTGTCTAGAGAAACCCTGATGAACTGGCACATCTAGTAACCAGAAGAACAATGCTTTCATGCAAAAATAAATACAAGTATTTCTTGCCTAATCTATCATGTCCGAGAATGATGGAATTAAGAAGCTCTTAACATCCTTCTCTTATTTCTTACAAGTAAAAAGCTTTATGAATCAATATTTAAAACCAAACAAGCTGATACTGCTCTAATAAGATAATTTAAGTCACTGCCTTTGTATCTCAATATGGAGTAGGACAGGTAAGTCTACATACAGTTCATCAAATACAGCATTTCAAATTTTGTTTTAAAATAGCAAAATAATATCAAGTATTTTGATTTTTGTCCTGATTCTTCAGAGAACAGGTTGCCCACAATTTACTAATTGAAAAAAAAAAAACCCATATGCAAATACATTAGAAAGGACTACCATAAGATTTTTGTTTCCCAGATGTGTAGTCCAAACTACTGTATGGCTGCAAGTTGATTTCTAGATCTCTGCACAATGCATTAATTTTAGTTTCCAAATCTTTATATTCCCAAAACCCCAAACATGAGCTTCCAAACATATGCTCTGCATTTCCTCTGTACATGCTGAGTTAAAAATGTATTAAGCGTCAGTGTGGCAAGACAGAAGGGGCCCTGCATTAAGATGCCCACGTAACCACATGGAAAGAGTTCCACTTTAAAATTAAAGCCATGTAGAGAAATACTTCCTCCTGACTTCCTCCAACATGCCAACTATTCAAGCATGTGAAGAAACAAATGCAGCCTGACCAGGCGGTGGCGCAGTGGATAGAGCGTCGGACTGGGATGTGGAAAACCCAGGTTCGAGACCCTGAGCTCGCCAGCTTGGACCCAAGGTCGCTGGCTCCAGCAAGGGGTTGCTCGGTCTGCTGAAGGCCCGCGGTCAAGGCACATGTGAGAAAGCAATCGATAAATAACTAAGGTGTCGCAATGAAAAACTGATGACTGATGCTTCTCACCTCTCTCCGTTCCTATCTGTCTGTCCCTATCTATCCCTCTCTCTGTCCTTGTAAAAAAAAAAAAAAAAAAAGAAACAAATGCAGACTGTACTTCCACGGGGCAACGCACCTTACAACTGGCTTTCCTGATCTTACTGCACAGATCTTCAGCATCACTTCTGATATTCTAAAACTACAAATTCCGTACAGAAGTGCACTGTTCTGATACCACAGCCGTCAAACAGGCTCTGTCACCTGAACTTGGACTAAATAAGAACTGTCAGGCTATATTCATGGATTTCAGCGGACCTCTGTAGCACCATGAAGCTAATTACGCACATTCTCAAAGGCCCCATTTCAGAATCCATACTTTCAAATACCTCCCAAGATAACAGCTAATATCAATCATAGCAGAAGTCAAATGGGGCACCACTCCTAGCTTTGGCATGTTTTTTAAAAAATATAATGTCCATATATTTATTTTCAGTAAAAAGGAAGGAAAAAAAGCTTTAAAACATGCTTTAGAACCATTCAATATTATCAGTGTGACTTGTGACTACAAGGGGCACCAGAAGCACCTTAAACTGAAGTTCCAGTTGCCCCCCCCCCCCCCCCCCCGTGACCTGGCACTCACTGTTACACTGGTCACAAGCGTAGATCCGTCCTTCCAGGGCCTCTGTCTCTGTGAACTTGGCCAGCATCTCAGTGAGCAGGCACTCTGTCTGATTCAAAGGGACAAACCCCTTTTCTATGCAGTGATAGCGTTCAGGGAATTCCAGGGACAGATCCCAAAAGGGCTCAATGGTGTTGGATTTGTAATTGCATGATATACATGTGACCTAGAATGAAAAGATTGGTTTACAGGTTATATATTGCCATGCTTCCCAGGTATGTTTTTGCTTGCTTTATACAGGATACATAACTTGACCAAACTAACTGTACAGTTTCCAAAAAAGAGTTTAATTATAATATTAAAATAATATACCATATTCCCCCATGTATAAGACGCACCCCTTTTCGAAAAGCTTGGGGTCTAAAACTGGGTGTGTCTTATACAGTGGTTATAGATTTTTTACTTGCATTTCCCGCTTTTTTGTGCTTGTTTTTGCGCTCATTGTTGCAGTGATTCGTCATCAGACACAGACAAGGACAAGCTAATGGATGCGAGTTTTGACAGTGATGAGTTGCATGAATTTTATGATGAATAAAACTTGAGTTCAATAACTTTATGTAATGCATTTTTTTTTCAAATTTCAGGCCCCAAAATTAAGGTGCGTCCTATACATGAAGAAATACAGTACATACCTGTAAGAGAACGCCAGCATCTGACTTCTGTATGCATTCCTAACTATAACGCTGGCTGCAACTGGAAAGCCGTCCAGTACAGGTCTTTACCTACACCTTTCTGTCTTCTCACCTAAGCACGCTCTGCCAGACTCAGTGCTACAGTACAGACTGCCAATTACCACAGAATCAGTCTGAGAGGGAGAATCTGCAGGTTTCTGGCAGCTTCTCTTAACCCTACTTGCCTCTCTTTTTGCCCCTTGTCCTTACAGTACCCCTACACTGGTTGACCCCGACACAGAGCCTCAAAGTACCTTGTGATTAGACCTCCTCCACATACCTTTTATAACCTTCCCAGACGCGCCTTTCTCCCTACCAGCCCCGGACCCTCCAGGGGATAGAAGGAATGCGGGTAAATATTCCCCTTTCAGATGCTAAAGCCTAAACAACCGGAACAAACTTTCTCTTCCAGTCCTGCTCACCATTAGTTTACAGCCTGAAGTACCAAGACGCAAACCTCAGTAGTATAGTGTAGAGGTCTCAGCTGAGTGTCTTAGGCTGCCCACCTTTTTAACTCTAAAAATTTTCTTTCTGTGTATTCTTACAAAACCTTCCCTGTGCGTCTTTGCTTATGTCGCTACATGGCTAAAGATCTAGGAAATGAAAGGTAATGGGGACCAGGAGGGAGGCGTATTAGGCCTTGGTCATCCTCTTAGCCACTTCCCTTACTTGTATGCAAAGATACTCTTTCAAGCTACCATGGGACCAGGGCTACAGGCAAACTGTTCAATTTCCTATACTGACCAAAGGATGGCATGCCAACTGTGGGCACTCAATTATAATGAGAATGTTAGATCACCCATATTGCCATTAAAGGTAAAAGACATTCACTGAGAATTAAGCGATATGGCAAGTTATGCTGAAAATCAGCCCAGAAAAAGATAGGAGGCAAGTTCACCAACAATGCCATCACAGTGTATAGTACAATGGCCACCCTCCCTTATGAATAATTGTATAACCATTGTTGGCTACTCCATTAGTCCTAACCAGCTGTAGGAGGCACGCACAGAGAGCTCCAACATACACGCCTCCCCCAATGCGATGGGCAGAGTCGGGGTTGGGGTGGTCACACACCTACCTGACTGAGTAGCTGCCCGTGAAAGATGGTGTTCACCACCTTTAAGACCTGTTTGGTAAGCTTCCTCTGGGAGAAGGGAATGAGGATCCGGCGTGTTGCACCCTCGGACTCAAGCTCCTGCTGCACTTTGTGCAACAGCTCGCAGAGAAACTCCTGAGCGTCCTGCTGGTCATAGCCGCGGAAAGCAGGGATCAGACTCCACACGGAGTGAAGCATGGCGAAGGGCGACACCAGGGCCCACTTCCCGGACCACATGACTCGGAAGAGGGTGTGCAGTTCGTGGCAGAGGGAGATGTGCTTCGAGCTGGGTTCCTTGTTCTGGATGAGTTCTAGGCTCCTGGTGATGGAGGCCCCACCATTCCAGCAGAGGCCATCCCGCTTGCAAGACTCTGCCCTGTCACTCCTTGGTGACAGCTCCGTGGCGGAGCTGCTGACCCGCCTGCTAGAGAGCGGCGCCTTACCATTGGTAGCCCTGGAAAAGAGTTGTTCCGTCTGGGAAGGGTCGAGATTCAGGAAACACTCCCGGAACTTCTGGAGGTGGCTGAGCACTTGCAGGATGGAGTTCATGTAGCAGGTGTTACCCAGGTTGCGCAGGCCCGTGACACCCGGAGCCACCGCCAGTGCGCGGCGGGGCGGCAGGCGGCCCCCTGAGGGCGCGCGCGGGGCGGCAGCGCGCGGCGCGTGCAGCAGCAGGCGCGCGCTCTTGCGCGGAGGCGCGCTGGCAAGTTCCTCCAGCAGCCGCCGCTTGACCTCCCGCCGCCGCTGCCGCGCCGCCTCTTTCTTGCGCTCCAGGGCTTCCTCCTGCCGCCGCTGCTCGAGTTTCGCCTGGCCCCGGGAGCTCTTCTCGAACCAGAGCCGCAGAGTCTTGGCCAGCAGGCGCTGGCGCCGGTACCACAGGGCCGTAAGCATTTGGGGCTGTCCCTGAGGAGTGCGCGGTGGTGGGGACGCGTCCTCGCCCAGGGCCATGGAGCGCAGTGTCCGGCCACGCCTCCCTGGCGGGTCCTGCTTCTGGCCCCTGACCGCTAGGAGGGAGCTTCTCAGCAGCTTCAGGTCCCCCTCTGGGTTATCATTGAGCACGTAGTCCTTGCACAGGTAACAAAAGACGTAGAGATCCCGGACCTCCATGGCTAGCGGGTGTCCTGTCTCTTCGAAGTGTTTAAGGGCGTGGTCCTCGATGTAGCGGCCACATGCCACGTGCGAGCACTTGAGACACGCCCACACGGACTCCGTGGTGGTGCACTCCCTGCAGCACCACTTCTGAGGGTTCAGGATGGAGTGGTCCTGGGCCAGCCGCAACCGCCCTACATGTTTGCATCTATCCATGTCTCACAGGAGGCTCCACTCTTTCAACCTGGCACAGGGGACCCCCAAAGAGAGAAACAAAAGCTTTCAGCAAAGTATTTTCCTTAAAAAAAAAACAAAAAACTTGAATCTGGCAGTTTCAACTCAATACTCACTAGTTTTCTATTCAAAATCGATTCCTTTGGAAGGAAAAATTTTTAAAAAGTAATTTTGGTGTGAAATGAGAATTACAGAAAGTTAAATTCCCTAAAAGGAAGAATCATAAAATACTATATGAAGAATGGGGGTTTAGCACCAATTTGAAACTTTGTATTTTCTAAGGCTGTTTTATCAACTAATTTTGATGTAAGGCTGATTCTGTGTTCCTTAGAAACTGTCATTACCCTTATTTCATACTGCACCCAACTGGTCACCGAGGAAAGACACTTGTATTCTAAACCATTTCTGAACTGATGATGTCCCGGGAAGAAAACGTCTACATCTCATACTGATCAAGAGGCTGGCTGTATGCAGAAAGGGACAGGGGGGAAGCAAGAAGAGGAGGCAGTGTTTCAAATGCCAATAGGAGAGAGAAGAACGTCAGTTAAAAAGGCAATTAAGCCTGACCAGGTGGTGGCGCAGTGGATAGAGCGTCGGACTGGGATGCGGAAGACCCAGGTTTGAGACCCTGAGCTCGCCAGCTTGAGCGCGGGCCCATCTGGCCTGAGCAAAAGCTCGCCAGCTTGGACCCAAGGTCGCTGGCTCCAGCAAGGGGTGACTCCGTCTGCTGAAGGCCCCCGGTCAAGGCACATGCGAGAAAGCAATCAATGAACAACTCTGGTGTCACAAGGTAATGAAAAACTAATGATTGATGCTTCTCATCTCTCTCCATTACTGTCTGTCCCTATCTATCCCTCTCTGTCCCTGTAAAAAAAAAAAAGGCAATTAATTCTAGGTTGGTCTCAATGTATTTCAAAGCAGAGATAACAGGATAAGATAAAGGTAAGAAAAAGAAAGGCCTCTGTAATGTATCACTTTTATTTCCCCCAGTCCAGAGAACCTGGCAAAGGAGGCAGCCTCACCCTAAGTAACACTGTATAAGTATGTTGTGGTCTGAACATTTGCATGTCACCCCCCGCCCCTTCATATGCTATCATCTTAACCTCCAAGGTCATGGCATGAAGACATGGGACCCATTGGAAGATGATTAGATCATAAATGGGTTGATCCTCATGGGATGAGCTCTCATGAATGGGATTAGTGCCCTTATAAAAGAGTTCCCTCACCCCTTCTGCCATGTGAGAGCATGGTGACAAGCTGTGTATGGCTATAAAACAGGAAGCCTTACCAGACAGAGAATTTGCTGCCATGATATTGGACTTCCCAGCCTCCAGAACTGTGAGAAATAAGTGTTTGTTTATAAGCCACCCAGTCTATGGTAATTTCTCATAGCAATGTTGAGGATTAAGACAATGTATCTTTTTGAAAAGAACCTATACATCTTATAGAAAGGATGGAAAAACTTGACCTTTACTGAAAGGATAGGTAAGTATGGAATTAGATTTGACTCTTAGGACAAGAGGTGAAATGACTACTAGTATTACATTACTTCACCAAACTACCATGACAAAGAAAAAAGCAAATCTTCCACATGATATACATGAAAATGCTTTTTAAAACAGTAGCAACAAACTAAAGCGTGTGTGTGTTTGTGTGTGTGTGTTTTGTCTTCCTATGTTGCTTTTTCTATATTGTTTATCAGAGAAGCCTAATGTGCAATTTCTCCAAGGAAAGATGCTGAAAAATTATTTTAAAAGAAAACTTTATTCTCTGGAAACTTGACAGGTTTCTTCCCCCTAGTACTTGTATTTAAAGTTACCTAAAGATAGTTCCTCTTATGAAGAGAGCTTCCTTCACCTCTATTTCGTCCCCACTGTCAGTTCTATGAAATGCAAATCCAGTTCCATGGCTGTGGGATCACCCTGAGAAGTTCTACATCCAGTGCACTCAGCGTAGTTTTAGCTACTTTTCCAGATTCCCTCCTGGGCTGGTCTTGTTGCCAAAACCCAGAAATACACCGCAAGACCAAATTAAAGATCTCTTCCATTATTTATTGCCATTCCAAGCGGCAAAGGCCACGTGTACATATAAGAAACCCTCAAATCGTACAAGGGGAAGTAACCTAGATAATTTTCGGTCAAGTCAGATCATGGCTTTTCCTTTGAGTACTGTCAGGATTTAGTTTCTACTATATTATTTTTCTAACTGTATTTACCCATTTCCTAAAGAGGTAATATTTTTCAGAGAGGAGATCATGTGTTTATATTTCTTTTTCTAATCCTTTGTAATTTCAAGACTTGTGATCAACTCTTTTTTTATTTTTTTACAGGAACAAAGAGTCAGAGAGAGGGATAGATAGGGACAGACAGACAGGAACGGAGAGAGGTGAGAAGCATCAACCATTAGTTTTTTCATTGCTGTTGCGACACCATAGTTGTTCATCGATTGCCTTCTCACATGTACCTTGACTGCGGGCCTTCAGCAGACCGAGCCACTCCTTGCTGGAACCAGCGACCTTGGGTCTAAGTTGGCGAGCTTTCTGCTCAACCCGGATGGGCCCGTGCTCAAGCTGGCAACCTCTGGGTCTCGAACCTGGGTCTTCCGCATCCCAGTCTGATGCTCTATCCACTGCGCCACCGCCTGGTCAGGCATGAGTGATCAACTCTTAATGGTCAGAGGTGCTCTGTCAGAATCATTTTCCCACACAGCCCAGAATGAAACTTCCTGTAGGGAAGAACCAAATTAAAACGTACACACATTAAAAAGATAAAATGGTAAATAAATAAATTTTCCTTTTTCTATTTATTACCAATCAAGTTGGGTACACAAGATGCTTACAACCAATTACTGTGGACACAAAAGAAAGTAAGTAATAAAAGAATGAAAAAATAAAGAGAGGCAATTTCTAAGTTTCTCACTAATTTAACATTTTTCACAATGTAGTTCCTAAACTACCTACCAGATCAGAATTCCCTTGGATACTTAAATATACAGACTTCTGGTCAAGTTGATTCATCAAACTTGATGAATCAACAATCTGGGAAAGTTGACCTGTGGTCGTGTCGTGGATAAAGTGTTGACCTGGAGCGCTGAGGTTGCCAGTTTGAAACCTCTGGCTTGCCTGGTCAAGGCACATAAGAGAAGCAACTACTACGAGCTGATGCTTCCTGCTCCTCCTCCCCCTCTTTGTCTCTCTCTCCCCTCTCTCCAAAAGAAAAATAAAGTCTAGAAAGGGGTCTATCTAAAGTCTCTGTTTTATTTTATTATTATTTTTTTTTTAGAGAGAGAGAGAGAGAGGCAGAGAGACAGACAGGAAGTTGCATCACTTTAGTTGTTCATTGATTGCTTCTCCTATGTACCTTGACAGGGTGGTGGGATCCAGCCAAGCCAGTGACCTTTTGACTCAAGCCAGTGACCATGAAGTCATGTCTATGACCCCATGCTCAAGCTGGTGAGCCTGTGCTCAAGCTGGAGACCTTGGCGTTTAGAACCTGGGTCCTCAGTGTCCCAGGCTGATGCTCTATCTACTGCGCCACCAGGTGGCACACCAGGTGTGTCAGGCAGAAGTGTTCTTTATCTGCACTAATACCGTACTACTATAATTAGCCGTATATGCCTAATGAGCACCTGAAATGTGGCTGGTGAGACTAAAAAATTGAACTTTAATTTTATTTACCTTTAATTAATTTAAATCCAAGCAGCCACACATGGCTAGTTACTGCAGTATTTTATAGCACAGACTTAAATATACCAGGACGTACAATCTTTATTTAGCTCACTCAGCTTTCCTTTGTTTCATTTGAAAGATTCCATACTCACTGAATCATATCTGAATAGCCTCATATAACTCAAAACTTGGCAAAGCCCCATTTAGCCAATAGGAGGCTTGATGTGTCTTCAGGAATTTAATTGCTACTGAGATCTTATCACGTGAAATAGCACAGTTTCAGGTCCTACAGAGATTGTTTCTGTGAATGGGAATACATCAACAAGACACACCAGAACACTGATGCCTTACGAAGTCTACTCCAGTGCTACAGAGAATATGCCGGAACAACTAAAAGCCAAACTAGAAAAATGCTAAGAAAACCACTGCACCCTCTCTCCATGGAGAGCCATCAAACAGAAAGGGCACTCTGGAAACTCTTCCTCCTGATTACATTTTCTGATCTATAAATCTGCTGATCACGCACATCCCTTCCGCACGGCCCTTTCCCATTACAAGTCTGTCGTGGCGACTCACTAACCTGCCATATGGCAGAATAAGTCCATTCAGGAAAACACAGAGGCACTCCGCACCTTGCCACACTGAGTTAAGCTAGGTGGACGAGCTTTTCTAGAGGAATAACACAGTTGGTCATTTTCATGCAATGGAAATCACCCAAAAGTGACACAAAAGAAAGAAGCCACCTTAACACACAACAGAGAATAAAGAGAACACATCTCAGGTACACTCAGTCCAAGAACGACAATGTGTTTAACTCCTTTCATGCATATTCTGACCACTTTATTTCAGAACAAGGCACGACTGAGTGGGACATAAAATGAATGCTTCCCTTCCCCCTTCCCTTTTTCTCCCTTCCTCTGTCTCTCTAAAAAGCCATAAAAATTAAGCCCTGGCTGGATAGCTCGGTTGATTGGAGCGTCCTCCTGGAGCATGGAGGTTCCCAGTTCGATTCCTGGATCAGGGCACATAAAGGAGCAGCTTGATGTTCCTGTCTCTCTCTTTCTCTCTGCCACTCTCAAAAAAAAAAAAAAAGGAATATACAATTCTCTAGGAAATGACTGAACACTATAATCATTCAAAAATCTATAGCTTGAAAATATTAATTGGACTATTCCAATTATTCTCAAGTAGCAATTTCTTGGTGCATCCTAAATGCATTTCTGCATCATCAAAAATTTCTGGGGAAAAAAATCAACAAAAGCAAAACAAGAAAAAATAAAAAGCATCTATCTACTTTAAGGAGATTTCCATTTCTTCTCCTTCATCGTATTGATTTCTTCTCAGTTCTTAACTACGGACAGTGGAATAGTCCTGCCTGGTCTTGGTGAGACCAAGTGACAGAAATTCTGGCTTCAGAGAGAGACACTATGGTAACATGCTGACAGCCTTCATTTACATAAAAGAATACTAATTATGTGGTATCATCAACATCTGTGATTCTGCTCACTGCCATATGCGACAGCGCAGGGTATTTTAACCCTTCAGCTTACTAAATGCTCCCTAAACTACACATACCTCAGACCTGCAAGCACTGCCTGGAGGGACACTGTGAATAATTCTTTACAAATAACAAGTATTTAAAATGAATTTTATTTTTGGCTACCATTTTATTTCCAAGAGATATGGGAAAATATAACTTAATTAATATACAATTAAAAAAAAGATTTTTTAAAACAAGGTGGAAATCACATTAAGATGCAATTAACAACCCAAAAGGGAAGAATGCTACATTCTAGAACATTCAGTAGGGCTTTAAAAGGCTGTATTTCAAGTATAATGAAACTAGCCTTTTGAATTTTAGAATTATGGGTAAAATAAAAACAAAACAACAATAAATACAAACTAATATAAAAAGAAAAGGTAGGGGCAGAGACTGCGAGGGCAAGGTGAGGGAAAGAAACTGTTTGGAAGGCTTTTGCGGAGGGGCAGTGTATGGGGCTGGCTAACCAGGGCTGGGGCTGGGGCTGGGGCTGGGGCTGGGGCTGGCTAACCAGGGCTAGGGCTGGGGCTGGCTTTTGGGGAGGGGGGGGGCGCCCTCACAGGCTGCCGAATTCTCCCTTTTCCCAGATCAAAGGCTTCCAGGTCCAAGGCGCCTACTTGCTGCATGCAACCTGTTGTTTTAGCACAACCTCCCTGACAAGCTAGTGTTAAAACAAGGTCCACACTGAAGGCTGTTCTTCTCTCCATTGTCATGTGGGAAAATTCTATTACTACCACTGAGAGAATCAGTAGTCTGTCCTTGCAGTATATGCCTCCAACACTATGTTTACTGTGGCAGCTAGGCAGTCATCAAAAAATGCACACATATGTCAAAATATGTGTGCACATGCATGTGTATATATGTAAAAAATTCTTGAGCTGTGCCTTTTAAATATGTAGTTTATATTGTATATAAATTATACCTCTAACAGCTGTTAAAAATCACACACACACATATGCACAGAAACACACACAAGTGAATAATTTCCCCCTGCTGAAATAATAAATCTAGGTGGCAGCTCCTCAAATTACTAGGTGAAAGCTGACAGGAAATTTTATAATGGATGGATAAGGCTGACCCCACTGACCAGTTGCACACGGAAAGCAGGACAAGGAGATGCTATCTGCTTCCCTGATATCTTGCAATAAGGGGTTCACAGCAGCATCCTTTAGAAAGCACTGTTACTAAAAGAACTGAACCCGAGTCCAAGGAAGCCTCTGGATCAAATACCAAGTTGTAAGAAATATGGAAGACAGGAACACGCAAGGCTGCAGTCGGCCAAACTGCCAAAGCAAAGTGTAGCAAATGCTACAGATCAGTGATCTAGAGTGTCTAATGAATAGATGACATGAAGAAAAAAGGGGGTATCTGGGTGGATGGACTGACCTGCTATGGATGATAACAAACCTAGAGACATAGCGACCAAATACAACATGTGGTTCTTCTTTAGATTCTTCTTTGAAGAAACCAACCATATATAAAAAGATATTTTGAGGTAACTGGGAAAAAATGTTTTAAAATACTGTCTTCCTCTAGCAATATCACTATATATATCTTTAACAGCTTAATTGAGGTGTGATTGACATACAGCCAACAGCACATATTTAAAGTATATACTTTGATAAATTTTGACATGTGGGATGTACTTATGAAATCACTACAGTCACAATAATGAACACACCCACTACCCCCAAACGTTTCTTCATGGCCCTTCACCCTTCCCTCCACCCTCTCTCCCACCTTGGTCTGCAACTGGAGGAATTGAAACACACACTAAGTATTAGATAACATGAACTTATTCTTAGTTTGATGTCGCAATGGTACTGTGGTTATATTATTTTAGTCATTATATATTAGAGATATCTCTGAAGTATTTATAGGTGAAATATTATGATGTGTAGAATTTGCTTTAAAATACTCTAGAGCAGGGGTGCGCACACTTTTTCAGCTTGCAAGCTACTTATAAGATGATCAAGTCAAAATGATCTACCTACAATAAAAATGCAAAACATAATTTTATTCCTTCTATATTATCATTACTTAAGTTACTATTATTACTATTTAATACTGTGTATTCTTCTTTCACCTTTCTCCCTCTCAGCTCTCTTTTCGGAGGAAAGTCAATGTCATAGTTTTTATGAACAGTCTGAAAAAGCCACTCCACATTTCCCTTCTTTGGAATAGCAATGGCACACAGACAGATAAGGCAAACGCACTTAGAATATGACATAGTGAAAAAAATCCCATCCCATTCTGTATGAAAGTGGTAGGTTTTAGGCTTCTTACTCGGACCAGCTACGGCACTCATTTTTATACCCTTTGTTGTATTTAGTTTAAA
This sequence comes from Rhynchonycteris naso, assembly GCA_037038555.1. Classification (NCBI taxonomy): domain Eukaryota; kingdom Metazoa; phylum Chordata; class Mammalia; order Chiroptera; family Emballonuridae; genus Rhynchonycteris; species Rhynchonycteris naso. The sequence continues at coordinate 9,242,401 of CM073000.1, forward strand.
TAAATTGAAGGCTAACTACGCAGCAATGTAACTGAACAAGTTAGCGCGGTTTAACGCGCATGCGTAAGGTGTCAAAAGTTCAGACGTCAGATTGGCTACCCTGTATGCCAATCAAAAGACAAATGTCTTTTTAATGTCATGCGATCTACCCACACTTCCTTCGCGATCGGCCAGTAGATCGCGATTGACGTATTGAGCACCCCTACTCTAGAAGGAAAGTGGCAGAAAAAGAGATGAAACAAGGTTGTCAAAACGTTCACAATAGCTGAAGCTGGTTGATGGGCACGTGGAGTTCATTATACTCTTCTTTTTTTGTGTGTGCATGCTTATAAAGTTCCATAAAACTTTTAAGATGAAAAAAGCAAACAATATGCTCTGAGAGCAAAAGAGAACCATTCACAAATTAGACAAGTTATGAGACACCTTTCATCTCTATAATTTACCATCATCTGTAGTATAACTTTTAAATGTTTATTTTTATTGATTTTAGAGGGAGAGGAAGGGGGAGGACAGAGAGAGAGAGAGAGAAACAGAAACATCTGCTCCTGTATGTGCCGTGACCAGGAATCAATCTGGTAACCTAGGTGCTTCGAGATGATGCTCCAATCAACATAGCTATTCGGCTGGGGCCCTAGTTTTACTTTTAAACTCACCCTCCCCACAGACACAGCACATCAAAGTAATGCGGTTTTTCTTGACAGTGTTACAGAGATTGCTAACATTGTCCTTTTGGTCTGAGCCTCAATTATATTCTTTGGAATCAGGTGGCACTTCTTTGCAACCCCCCAAACTTCTTTCAATAACTTCACCAGATGTTTGCCCACAAAAACTCCTGAGTATCCTTGTCTTTCGAGGACACGAAGCCTCTTTAGTCAGTCTGTTGGAATGTTCTTGCTTAGTCTGTTTTCTCTCTGAAACTTCCTCTTTTTTTTTTTATTTATTTATTCATTTTAGAGAAGAGAGAGAGAGAGAAGGGGGGAGGAGCAGGAAGCATCGACTTCCTTATGTGCCTCGACCAGGCAAGACCAGGGTTTTGAACCGGCGACCTCAGTGTTTCCAGGTCGACACTTTATCCACTGCGCCTCCACAGGTCAGGCTGAAACTTCCTCTTTTATTGGGAAAGAAAAATCTCTTAATTTCTTCACTCTTCTGCTTCTTCCTAACTCTGATCACACAGGTAGCAAGGAGCTGATCCTACACTTTTCTAAGTCTCACTGTAGTCACAACATACAGTTGCACAAAAATTATATATATATATATATATATATATATATATATATATATATATATAAAATTACAGTAAAGTCTTTTTTTTAAATTTTATTTTTATTTTATTCATTTTAGAGAGGAGACACAGAGTGAGAGAGAAAGAAAGGGGGAGGAGCTGGAAGCATCAACTCCCATATGTGCCTTGACCAGACCAGTGCAGGGTTTTGAACTGGCAACCTCAGTGTTCCCAGGTCAATGCTTTATCCACTGCACCACCACAGGTCAGGCCAAAAATTATATATTTTAAATAACCAAATATTTTTGTTTCTCTCACTCCAGTCACATGAAGGTTTACTCTCAGTTCACGTTTGCTGAAGAGAATGTGGCCTCACAGGTACCATTTAAACTCATAAACTCCGACAATCCGGTTGTTTCCCAGTTGAGACTCGGGAACATGCTTCTAAGGAAAGTCCTATGGCTAGCACCTGGCCGAGTTAGAGGCCTGCTGAGCCCACCACGTTTCTTTCTATGGTACTGTACGAGCACACCAGTGCCACCACCATGGAAGATAACTCCCAGATGCATTCTTCTGAGAAAATTAATTCAAAGTTTCAACTTGAAACGCCAAGAACTGCTTTCCCAGCTGCAGCCCAGGCAGTGAGACTGGGAATCTCCCTCCTCCCCCTTTCCCCACGTGGCCGCCGAGGGCCTTCCACACGTGGCCATTTGTATGGAAGACACATATATACGTTAGGAACTGCCTGCAGTGGGGGAAAGGAAGAGTTCCTTTGAATAGAAAATAAACCTGACTAGAATTCACAAACGGATCAGCAGGATTAGATGCAGCCTTGGCTTTTTCAGTGGCTAAGGAATGGGAACCCCATCTTCCGATGGCCCGTTTCCTAAAATGACAGCAGTATATTTAGTCCTGTGCCTTCCCCACAATAATACACCTAAGGATATCTGTCAGGACCGGGCACCATCATGTTTTGCATGAATGGAGACACAACTTCTAAGTGCTGTATTTCAAGAGCAAAGACAACAATCGTCCAAAAAGAAGGGGTGGAATACCAAAGGGTGTTTGTTAGAGACAAAAGAAGAAAACTGGAAACTATAAAGAGATCTTCAGGCACTTCAACAAAGGACAGGTTAAGTAAATTAACAGATTAGCCAAATGACTGAAATCACCAGCAGTTTTATTTTTCTTTACAGAGGCAGGGCTATGTGTAAAACAACTCAAAATATGGGATGTAAATAAAGCAAAGGGCAGAATGATGTCTATAACTCATATGCCATCATGACTAAAAACTACACATACACAATCTCTCCCTCTCTCCCTCCCTCCCTCCCTCCCTCCCTCATGCAACTAAGGGGATAAACAAGAGACTACGACCACCATGTGCCCTGTGGGGGAAAACGGGGTGGAGATGGACAAAATGGAGCCTCAACCTTTGCACCTTTTGGGGGAATAAGAAATCATGTGTTATCTATATTTTAAAAAGATGCAACACTAAGGAGACTAGTTCAACAATCTTAAAAATTCAGGCATTGGCAAGATGACTGAAGATAAACAGAGAGCATATATGGTTTATTACGTTTTCATTAGAAAATAAGATTTAGAGGCAGATCGTCTGATGATATTTATTGTTTAGGGAGAATCCAAGGAATTGTACTCTAGAAGCACTAATCACTGCAAAAGACCCCCCCTCCCCTTTCCCATAAGCTTATGGCCGGCAAAGTGCAGACTTCTTTGGCTTATTGCGGAGTGGCACTATAGCAGAGCCGCAGTCTTCAAGTGTCAATCATTTGAAATTTCATACCAGCCAAGGTACCAAGGCGATTTCTCTTCTATTCCCCAGGGGCCACTACAAAAAACTGTGCATGGAAGGGAATTCTGTGAGCAGACCCTTTCCTTTCCCCACTCTCCAGGGGTCTTCCCTTCCTTCATGAAACAGTTCCTAACACTGTTCTAGCTTGCTGGTCAGCAGCCTCTCTGAAGAGGATGAGTGTGAGGTGTGTGTCAGGAGATGGATGGGCAAGGTAACCTGCTGAGTGTGAAGGACCCTTCTTGATACCATTCTGAGTGTAAAAGGCGCACTATCAGCCTGAGTTTCTCCGTCTGTAAAAGTGGGCAGCAGTTATACCTACATCAAAGGGCTGTTCTGAGGGGGGCTCCAATGAGATGGCCATGAGACTACACTCTGAAAATGCCTGCCTCTAACCAAAGGATTGGCTAACCCCTGAAAACAGCTGTTTTTGCCTCCACAGGACCTAATGTCAGGCTGGCTAATAAAGCAGCTTCCAGTAACTGACTCAATGGTCTTGATTTATCTAGATAAGTTTCATCTAATAAAACATTCATGATAAAATAATGTTAAAAAGAGCATATTTTTATATTAAAAATGAGAAGTCAGGGTCAGGCAACACATGCTCATAAACAAAAGGTTTAAGTTTAGAATAATTGCTGTTCCAGTTATTTTTAGATGTTATTTATGAATTACACATATACCTTGTTCCATTTATACCTCCCTGATGATTATAATTCGGTGGGTATGTACCACTTTCAGCATACACATTATGGGAGGGATGCTGGTAAAATAGTGAAGTCAGTGAGGCTTCTTTGTGTGTTCTTGTTTTCTTTAGGGACCTCCTTTCCAAAGCAAATTAAAGGATTTTTCAAATATTATCGTTTTTGCTTATGTCTTTAAAAATTATGTTTAATAACAACACAGTGCAAGAATAATAAAAGTCCAATTAAGATGTTTAAAACAACCCATAAAATGCAGCTGAATTCAGGAAGAAGACAGTCTCAGCTCACTCTTCAGCGGGGTATGCCCAATGAATACTTACAGGTCCAACAGAATGTGCTGCATGGCAAAAATAGAAAGGGGACCTTCTTTCAAATAAGGCATGGAAGGCATTTCAAAGACATGAACTGTGCATGAACCCTCATCTCTCCTATGAGAATAAAGCAGAAGTACTTCTGGGAACTCAACTATGGTGAGCAGGCACAAGAGAAAAGCGGGCCAGTGCACACCCAGGCAATGAACTTTATGTAGTTCAAATCCCATCAATCCCAGCCACTGCTGCTCCTATTTGAATGATATCAACCCTCCTGGCCTGCCAAGCTGTCCCACCATTTGGATTAAGGTACTGACAGCCCCATTAAAGGCAAATACTGTACAGAATCTTATAAGGGAAACACACAAAGCCAATCAAGCCCTAGTAACAAAGTGCAGATTAATTTCCCACAGCAGGAAGTGGAAAGCGGAGCTGTAAAGGACAGGGTACTGCACAGGCAAATGCAGCGAGGAAGAAACTGGCAGGGGATAAAGTATGTATAGCTGAGACGGCACAGAAGAAAGACTTGAGCCTTAAGGGGTAATGGACACAAAGGACGGAGGTCCCTAAAGAAACAAAACGAGAACACACAAAGAAGCCTCACTGACTTCACCATTTTACCAGCATCCCTCCCATAATGTGTGTGCTGAAAGTGGTACATACCCACCGAATTATAATCATCAGGGAGGTATAAATGGAACAAGGTATATATGTAATTCATAAATAACATATAAAAATAACTGGAACAGCAATTATTCTAAAGTTAAACCTTTTGTTCATGAACATGTGTTGTCTGGCCCTGACTTCTTGGTAAATTTCAGTTTGTTATTTTTAAGTTAATGTCGCTAGCAGCCTATTGGCAAGGGCAAACCACATAACTGAGCTACAGCCAATTTATCAAAACATACACATTAGGCCTGACCTGTGGTGGCGCAGTAGATAAAGCGTTGACCTGGGAACACTGAGGTCGCCAGTTCAAAACCCTGCACTGGTCTGGTCAAGGCACATATGGGAGTTGATGCTTCCAGCTCCTCCCCCCTTTCTCTCTTTCTCTCTCTCTCTCTCTCTCACTCTGTGTCTCCTCTCTAAAATGAATAAAATAAAAAAACAAAAATAAAATATAAAAAACATACACATTACCATACCTGCCATTCATGCAAGAACTAATAAGAACTAAACCAAACTGCTCTGAAGGGAGGACTATCAATTAAAAACATTGTATCTAATATTGGCAGAAGCAAAATTATAGGCACTACATATTCCAAGAAATCAATCGACAGACCTCTAAGGGACCATATAATGCATTCCTAATCCTAAGAGGCCAGTTTATCAATCTGACAGTAAAGCAAACATTTTACAGAATTTTCCCAGATACAACTGGACCTCAATGGAAAGGGGGCAAGACCATCATGGTGTTGATGTCATTGAGCGGTTCAAGATTTAAGGAGTCATCACCTCATGTTCGTACATGGCAATGACATAAAATGTTTCAAACATAGCAGATAAGGCTATGAAAGAAAAGGTAAGGTTTGAAAGAAAAAACATAGTCAACACAATGACCCATCTGTTAAAAATACCAAAAATCTCAGGTCTGAGTGACCGCAGAGTTCTGGGGACGCCTAAATGCAATCAGTGTGACAGAGGGAGGTGTAACCCAGAAAGCCCGGGAGAACAGGACCACTGCTGACTGGCTGCACCTGGCCGCCAACTAGAGGCCAGAGGTATACTCCCCGCAGCACAGGCATCCTCGTCCGACACCGCTGAGAGGAGCAGGTCCTCCAACTCGTAAATACAACTACTTGAGTCTGGTGATATTATATAAGGGCCTGCCGCCTGTCCTAGTCACTAAAACCATTCAGCAGACTCCACTGGCACTGATTCCTTGCACAGAAAACCAAAATTGATTTTCCATGTCGCGTGCCTTCAGGGAGAGACTGCAATAACCAGCAAACTCAAGTATGGATACACTTAACAGTTATACTTCTCACCATAAAGTGTTGCTCTGATTATTTTGACCGTATAAGTCAGTTCCTAAGAAACTGGTCATCATATTATGTTCATACAAAATTGAGTTTCTTCTGAACCTTTAGAGTTAAGGTGTGGACCCTAGCTATGATGTCACAAGCTAACGCCTCCCCAGAGGGCATGAAGTAAGAAGCTAACTAGCTGGCAATCTCAGGAGTAGCTCTGTTTAGGGTCTCTCGTAGTAGTGGGCAACATTTGGCTGGGGCTAGATTTTTCAGTGTATTTATAATTAACTTACATTATAAATAATTAAATCAACCACAATATAATTTACAGGACACTTACCACATCCAGGCACTGTTGTAAAACACACATACACACATATATACAGTATACTTTATTCTTTATGACAACCTGATGAGGTAGTACTTTTAACTCCATTTAAAACAGAATAAAAAGGCCCAAAGAGGTAAAGAAACTTCTCCAAGGTCACACTGCAGGTACATGGCTGAGCTTTGAAATCTTACTGTTTTAATTTTCATTTTCTAGATTACCAGACTAAGTTTGAACAGCTTTTCATACATCTATTGGTCATTTTGTTTTCTGAGAACTGATAAAGCAGACACTCATCACTGTACCTACCACTCTACCAGAATCAGTAAGAACTAGAGTGCTCTGAAGGTGCTATCAACAGAAATATATCTAATATTAGCAGAAATAATATTAAAATAGGTAATATATAATCATTACGTATTCCAAGAGATTGACAAACCTTTGCCTATTCTTTGATTGGGTTGTCTTTTACTTATTAAATGATTAGAGTTCTTTATATACTATATTCTGTATTCAAGGACTGTGCTGGTTATATGTGTTATAAATATGCTCTCTCAGTCTGTGCCTTGTCTTTGGTTTAAGGTGTCTTTTGATGTGGGTAAGATTTAGTTAACAGAATTATATGATGTAATGTATTTATTTTATATTTTATGAAATCCTTTCTTGCCTCAAGGTACTAAAGATATTCTCTTATAGTTTCTTCTAAAAATTTTAAAGTTTTACACTTAGGTTGTTAATACATCTGGGTTTTTTCCCTATTCTGCTTAGTTGGTCTGCCTGACTAGCAAATACTGTTCTGATTAGCACAGGGACAAATTCTACACATCTGGCCAGCCTATCCTTCAAAGCAGTCTTGGCTATTTTTGCTTCTTTACTCTGAAATTGAGGATGAACTTGTAAAATTGTCAAAAAACAAAAACCTTTTAAAATTTTGACTGGTATTGCATTGATTTAAAAAGTTATTTAGAGAAAATTATTAATTACTTTGATGTTCTAAAACATTAGAATAAACATAATTCAGTATTTGATTCTTTTGTAACTGAAGGTCCTTTGGTACTTCCAGCTACCTTTCCTCCCCTTTTCCTTTTATTGGGGTGGGGGGGGAGGGATTGCCTTTGACTTGAATTCTAGTTTATGAAAAATTTAGACTTGTTTCAGGAAGTAAATTTTTGTAATTGGTAATTGAATGTAAAATGCTTCCTCATTACTTCTCATAGTTGAAATAAGTGGTTAATAATATAAGAATTATATTAGGTGAAAAAATGTTTAAGCACTGACAGGCAACACAGTAATCAAGGTTCTTCCATACTCTAACAGTGTAAGATTTTGGAAATTTACCCCAGTTTGAAATTCAAACACAAGTGCAAAAAATTCCACAAGAACCTACCGAGACTTCTCTCTCACTAGTTCTTGTTGGTCTGAGAGATAATCCCCTCAAACCTGCCACTGATCACGGGTGAAAACATGGGCTTACAGAGGACATAAGTGGACAAGATTATCACAGTATGGGTGTAAGGGAAATGTAAGAAATAGTAGCAACCCTGGCCTGTGGTGGTGCAGCAGATAAAGCATTGACCTGAAACATTAAGGTCACAGGTTCGAAATCCTGGGCTTGCTTGGTCAAGGCACATATGGGAGTTGATGCTTCCTGCTCCTCCCCCCCTCTTTCTGTCTCTCCTCTCTCTCTAAAATGGAATAAATAAAAATAAAATCTAAAGAAAAGAAATAGTAACAAAACTTCTGTATCCCAAAAGAGGCCAGGTGACAAAGAATAGGCTAAGTTCATCAGGAAAAAAAACCATTTATTTAAAAAAAACTATTTATTTTATTAATAACCTAGCCCGGGCATTCAGTGTCTGATTTCAAAACTGACCTGGCAGTTTCCTAAAAAGCTGTTGCAGAATTCTGCCCTTTTAATAAAATATTGTCAATGATGCTAAAATGATCAAAAAACTAGAAAAATGTATTGAGTATATTAGCAGGTTCACTGGTATATTGACAAACAGGAGTTTAAAGTCAAATGCTCACATATTTCAATAGCTAAAAACATTAAAACATGCATGCCCATCACTAGGAAGAAATCAAAGTGTACTTGGTACATCAAGTATCAAGTATTTTCCACAGCTTCTCTAGTCCTAAAACAGCCAGCTACTATTACTATCATTGAATATATGAGGATCCTGAAGCTCAAAAATGCTAAATAACTTTCTCAAAAACACACAGGTAGCCCTGGCCAGACAGCTTGGTTGGTTAGAGCATCGTCCCAAGGTACAGAGGATGCTGGTTCGATCCCTGGTCAGGGCATATACAGGAACAGCTCGATGTTTCTCTCTCTCTCTCCCTTTCTCTCTTGCTAAAATCAATAAAAATTAAAAAATAAAAGAAATACACAGCTAGAAAATAGTTAAGCCAAGATTCAAATGTAGTATTGTCTATCTTCAACTTCTATAGTATCTGACTATATTCAAGAGATAGAAAGAAAAAAAGTAATGTAACAGTAATGAGGGGGAGATGTCAGCAAGGGAAAAAGGAGCAGTGGTGATTCTTGGGGAGATGGCACCAATCTGAAATGAAACCGCCACATCTTCAGTCTGAGTCTCTACCCACCGTCAAAGGGACACTCCTTTGGTTGAAGACCACAGCTTACTACTGGGTTGCTATGTCTTACACTTAATTGGCACCTCCTCAGGTAGCAGAGGCTTAAGAAGGTCTTTAGGATGGGTAGATGAGTAGGCGGAGGGATGACAAGTACTTAGCATGCGAGGAAGGCTGCAGCCAGCCCTAAGAAACGCTATGCCATTAGCATGTCCATTACAAGATTCTGAAATGCAATCATAAAGGCCAACTTGATTGCAATTTAGTTTTAATAGGCTACTTGAGTGTGGAAAATGGAAGGCACTGAGATGTACAGAGATCACTGCTGTTTAAAGAACCAGAGAAGCTGACAAAAGGTAGGCAAAGGAAGAATTTATACTATTATATACACTGAAGAGGTAGGAAGGAAGTTAAGAGTAGACAGGGTAAGCTGGCAGAAATCTGAGAAAGAAGGTCTTTGGCTCACAGAGAACACTAAGTCTTTTTTCTCAAAATAGTAGCTAAAAGCCCCCAAGTAACACACTCTGGCCAGGAGACACAAACAAAGCCACTTCCATTCCCTGTTCTCTCCACCCCTCTTGCACTTAGTCCAACGGGGAAAGTCAAGGGCTCCCTCCTATTTTCCCTCTGCCTACTGCGCGTCCTCATCAAAGCAGCCCCTCCAGATCTCAAAAATTCTCCCTTCACCGTGGAAAACCATTCCCACCCCATCTTACCCAGACCCCCTTTCCAATCATAAGTGCTACAAAAATGTCCATGGCACCTCACTATGCTTTTCTTAACACTTAAGGCTTATTATCTGGTCCCTATTGTCCTCTCCAACTACTTCTGAGTAGTTATTTCATAGGCTCCATCCAATGCAGACAAACTAAACCACTCATTGTCAGCCTCCCAAACACACTACACGCGCTCCAGCCGCTCCACTTGGCTCATACTGTTCCCCTCTAGGAGGGGCCTCTATCCTCCCTTCTGCTCGTTCATTTGTTCAGTAAATAACTTCAATAACTATTAGGCATTCTGCTGGCCCTAGAAATATAGTGAATAGATGCACAACCCCTGCCTTCAAGGAACTTACAATGTAGAGTCCTATTCTTCCTAAGTTCAATGCTTATCTATTGATGAGGTTCTACTTGGACTGCCCGTTGCATTTATAGGCTGGACCCTTATTATAGTCTACCAAATACTGGCACATACAGAACAGGTTGTTGTTTCTATCTCTCTACCTCACCCCCCTCTCTAAAATCAATCAATCAATCAATCAATCAATCAAACAATCAGTAATAAAAGAACTAGAAAAAAGAACAAACTAAACCCAAAGCTACTAGAAAGATAAAAAAGATTAGATCAGAAATGAAACTGAGAATAGAAAAAAAATCAATAAAACCAAAAGTTGGCTTTTTTTAAAAGATCAAGAAAATTGACAAAACTTTAACTAGATTAAAATTTTTAGTGATTTAAAAAAAAATTTTCCATTGAGAGAAAGAGATGAGAAAGGGAGAGAGAGAAAGAGAAGGCATCAACTTGTTGTTCCACTTAGTTTTCCATTTAGTTTTGTATTCACTGACTGCTTCTCACATGTGCCGATGGGGATTGAACCCGTGACCTCTCAGTGTGCTTTACCCACTGAGCCAACTGGCTAGGGCCTTGATTAAATTTTAAAAACATAGAAGACTTAAATAATTAAAATCAGAAACAAAAGAGAAAAAATTAAAATCAGTTTTACAGAAATAAAGAGAATTATAAGAGAGAACTACAATCAATTGTATACCAACAAATTGGATAACCTAGAATAAAATAACAAATTTGTAGGAATACACAACCTACTAAGTCTAAACATAAACAGAAAATCTGAAAAGACCAATAGCCAGAAAGGAGATTGAATCAGCAATCAAAAACCTTCTAACAGCCTGATCAGGCAGTGGCAAAGTGGATAGAGCGTCGGACTGAGATGCAGAAGACCCAGGTTCGAGACCCCGAGGTCACTAGCTTGAGCGTGGGCCCATCTGGCTTGAGCTAAAGCTCACCAGCTTGGACCCAAGGTTGCTGGCTCCAGCAAGGGGTGGCTCGGTCTGCTGAAGGCCCGCGGTCAAGGCACATGTGAGAAAGCAATCAATGAACAACTAAGGTGTTGCAACGGCAATGAAAAACTAATGATTGATGCTTCTCACCTCTCTCCGTTCCTGTCTGTCTGTCCCTATCTATCCCTCTCTCTGACTCTCCCTCTGGCCCTGTAAACAAACAAACAAACAAAAACCCTTCTAACAAAGATAATCCCAAGGCCAAATGGCTTCACTGAAGAATTCTACCAAACATTTAAAGAATAAACACCAATCCTCCTGAAACTATTCAAAAATACCGAGAGGAGATAACACTTTCAAGCTCATTCTATGAGTACAGCATTATCTTGATACAAAAGCCAGACAATGACACTAAAAAAAGAAAGAAAACTACAGACCAATAGCGCTCATGAATATTGATATAAAAATTCACAACAAATGTTAGCAAACCAAATTCAAGAGCACATTAAGGACTATACACTGAACAAGTAGGATTTATTCTTGGAATGAATGGTTCAACATAAAACAATCAATGTCATACACTACATTAACATGATGAAGAACAAAAACCACATAAGCATCTCAACTGATGCAGAAAAAAGCATTTGACAAGATTCAACACTCTTCTTTTTTTCTTAGCGAGAGAGAGAGACAGAGACAGGGACAGAGACAGATAGGAAGGGAGAGAGATGAGAAGCATCAACTCATACTTACAGTACTTTAGTTGTTCACTGATTGCTTCTCGTACCTACTTTGATCAGAGGGGCTCCAGCCAAGCCAGTGACCCCATGCTCAAGCCAATGACCTTGGGCTTAAAGTCAGCTGACCTTTACACTCAAGTCAGCGACCCCATGCTCAAGCAAGTGAGCCTGCATTCAAGCCAAAAACCTTGAGGTTTCAAATATGGATTATCAGTGTCCCTGATCGACACTCTATCCACTGTGCCACAACCAGTTTACGTGACACCCTTTCTTGATAAATAAAAAGTTGCCTGACCTGTGGTGGCGCAGTGGATAGAGCATTGAGCTAGAACGCTGAGGTCGCCAGTGTGAAACCTTGGGCTGGCCCGGTCAAGGCACATACATACAAGAAGCAACTAGTATGAGCTGAGGCTTCCACTCCTTCTCACCTCTCTCTCTCTCCTTTTCTAAAATCAATAAAATAAAATCTTTTTAAAAAGCCCAAAATACTCAACAAGCCATTTTGCATGGTACTATTTTCTTATTAAAAGTACTTTTAGCCTGACCTGTGGTGGCGCAGTGGATAAAGCGTTGACCTGGGAACACTGAGGTCGCCAGTTCAAAACCCTGCACTGGTCTGGTCAAGGCACATATGGGTGTTGATGCTTCCAGCTCCTCCCCCCTTTCTCTCTTTCTCTCTCTCACTCCGTGTCTCCTCTCTAAAATGAATAAAAAATAAAAATAAAAAAAAAGTGCTGCAACTTATATGTATATATAAAAAGTACTTTTATTATTTCATTTTATGCTTCTTACAATCCTGTAAAACAGTTATGGTTGATATTTTTTTTAAGTTTTTTTTTTTATTTTTTTCATTTTAGAGAGGAGACAGAGAGAGGGGGGAGAGAGTGAGAGAGAGGAGCTGGAAGCATCAACTCCCATATGTGCCTTGACCAGACCAGTGCAGGGTTTTGAACTGGTGACCTCAGTGTTCCCAGGTTGATGCTTTATCCACTGCGCCACCACAGGTCAGGCCTGGTTGATATTTTTTTAACATGTCATTTATAAGTAAACTGAGAGGTAATATAGCATAGAGGTCAAAAGGTCAAGCCAAACTGCCTGGGTTGGAATTCTAGCTCTGCCCTTTTTAGTTGTGTATGACCTTGGACAAATAATCTCTTAGGACCAGTTCCCTTGTCCGTAATATGGAAACAAATAGTTTCTACCTCACAGGGTGTTGTGAGGATTAAATGAGTTAACACATATAAACCCTACAGCAATGCCTGGTACATAGTTAGAGCTCAACAAATGACTGTCATTATGTAGAGTGATCCTGTGAGCTGTTCCAGATCACAAGCTGACACCGGTAGGACTATGACTAGCTTGCTCTCTGCTAAGATCCTTTCACCTGACCCACAGAACTGCCCTTCCCATTGGCAAAGTATTCTATAGGTAAAGTACAGATATGTTGGGGCAAACTATTACTGTGTGCTCTTGTTAGTCATTTCTTCAAGTAAAATCCATCTGTTTAGTCCCTCATAATCTGATCCTGCCGCTTTAATACTGTAAATTCTGTTTACAATTTCAAACTACCTTCTTTAGACCCCTTTTTTTGCTCAAACAACTCAAAACTTGATACATTTAAGGCACTCAGAACTTATACATTAACAAGCTCCACCACTTTCAGTAGTTGCTTTCTGAAATCCCCTGCTGTGCATTCCTAAGAGATGAGCTTAACGGAGATAACTCAAGCAGAATGGGAAAAAGAAACACTTGGAAGACACACGAGATAGAACTTCCAATGATACGGCACCACTGGAGATACAGAGAAGTCGAGTGGCAGATAAACTGAGGCAGCAACAATGAACACCTGGAATATTTCATTCTGAAGAGAGGATGGCAGGTACAGACTGTGTCCAACTTAGCACACGGAGTCTGCACCAACAGACCGTGGACAGTGTGGGCAGCTGGTAGGGGCCTGCTGGCTAGGCAGCAATCGCTGGTTAGTGGTTATCATCTTCAGCTACAAAGGCTGAGGTGTGGCTCTCTCTATCTGCATTCTTCAACTGGTTATTTATCTCAGTGCCAAAGTGACAGTTGGTCTCCACGCAAATTACCCATCTGCCCAAAAAATAAAAATAGAATCACACACAAAGACCTTAATAAAATTTGTATTAATGGAATATGACTCAACCATAAAAAAGAACGAAATCTTACCATCTGTAACACAACATGGAGGGACCAAGAGGGAATTGTGCTGAGTGCAATATGTCAGGCACAGAAAGACAAATGCCGTGTGATTTTACTTATATGTGAAATAGAGAAAGCAAAATAAATGAACAAGGGGAACAGAAACTAACTCAAAAATACAGAGACCATTCTGATGGTTGCCAGATGACAGGGGGGTTGGGGAGAAAGGGTAAAGAAAGAGAAGGGATTAGGAATTACACATTGGTAGTTACAGAATAGTCACAGGGACGTCAAGTAGATTAGGGAATATAGTCAATGATACTGTAATAACTATATAGGATGTCAGATGGGTACTAGATATACTGGGGTGATCACTCCAGAAGTTATATAAATGTCTGATCATGGGGTTCTACACCTGAAACTAATGTAATACTGGACACTAACTGCAACTGAAAAATAAAAAACATTATTTAAACAAAAAATTAAATTTGCCTGACCAGGCGGTGGCGCAGTGGATAGAGCATCGGACTGGGATGAGGAAGACCCAGGTTCGAGACCCCGAGCTCGCCAGCTTGAGCATGGGCCCATCTGTCTTGAGCAAGAGCTCGCCAGCTTGGACCCAAGGTCGCTGGCTCCAGCAAGGGGTTGCTTGGTCTGCTGAAGGCCCGCGGTCAAGGCACATGTGAGAAAGCAATCAATGAACAACTAAGGTGTTACGATGGCAATGAAAAACTAATGATTGATGCTTCTCACATCTCTCTCTGTTTCTGCCTATCTGTCCCTATCTATCCCTCTCTCTGACTCTTTCTCTCTGTTCCTGTAAAAAAAAAAAAATTAAATTTGGCCCTGGCCAGATAGCTCAGTTGGCTAGAGCACCATCCAGATGCAAAGAGGTTGCTGATTCCCGGTTGGGATCATATAGAGGAACAGAATAATGTTTTTGTCTGTCTCACTGACACTTCCTCTCTCTCTCTAAAAAAAAATAAAAATAAAAAGCAATAAATATACTTTAAAATGTTTAAATTAAATTTGTACTGAGCCATATGATAGGTTAGCTCCTTTCAACCCTTTTTATACCTTACTACAGAAAAGTCCCTTAAAAATTTGGTAACTGCCTGCCCAGGCGGTGGCACAGTGAATAGAGCATTGACCTGATATGCTAAGAACCCACATTTGAATCCCTGAGATTGCCAGCTTGAGTGCAGTCTCATCCAGGTTGAGTGCAGGGTCGCTGGCTTAAGCGTGGGATCATAGATATGACCCCAAATCACTGACTTGAGCAAGGGGTCACTGGCTCAGATGTACCCCTTGGTCAAGGCACATATGAGAAGCAATCAATGAACTAAGGTGCCACAATTGTAAGTTGATGCTTCTCATCTCTCTCCCTTCCTGTCTGCCATGAATGAATGAATAAATAAATGCTTTAATCTTTAAAAACTACCTTTCATACCTTCAGTGAAGGGAAGCTCAAATGCCACCCAATTAAAAAAAAAAAAGAAACTTGTATTAAAGTGCATTTTGGGGGGGGGGGACACCATGCTAGTTTTATTTACAATGGTACCTTGAGATATGAGCAGACCATCTTTTTAAGATACTAGTTGCGACATGGTCCGTATTTTTGTTTGAGATCCAAATGAAATTCCGAGATACAGGTCGTGATTCGGGAAGCTGCCGCTAGTTGGTGCATTGGCACACGGATCCAGTATCGGCAGCACAACACCAGCATCTTGTTTTTTCTCACGTGTTACCCACAGAATCAAGTCGAATCTCATGCGCTGTACTCATTCTTGCATCATTTTTTCATTTTTTTAAAAAATTTATTTATTTACTATTAATTCATTTTAGAGAGGAGAGAGAGAGTGAGAGAGAAAGGGGGAGGAGCAGGAAGCATCAACCCCCACATGCGCCTTGACCAGACAAGTCCTGGGTCTTGAACCGGCGACCTCAGTGTTCCCAGGTTGACGCTTTATCCACTGCGCCACCATTGGTCAGGCTCATTTTTTCATTTTTTACTAACTTTTTTGTGTGCTATCATGGGGCCGAAGAAAGCGAGTGTAAAGGACAGTGGTGAGAAGAAGAAGAGAATGATGTTGATAGAAGTAAAGCAAGAAATAACAGAAAAACATAAGCATGGTGTACGAGTGACTGAACTGGCAAGGCTGTACGACCACAATACACCTACAATTTGTACCATCCTGAAACAAAAGGATGCCATCAAAAGCGCAAATCCAGCGAAAGGAACTACAATTCTGTCCCAATTAAGGACAAATATCCATGAAGAAATGGAGAAGTATCTGCTGGTGTGGGTGAAAGAGAAAGAGCTGGCAGGAGATACAGTGACGGAGACTGTAGTATATGAAAAGGAACGTGTTATTTATGGCAGCTTGAAGAAGAAAGAACCATCAACCTCAGAAGAGGCCGCAGAAGACACGTTTAAGGCGAGTCACGGCTGGTTTGAGAATTTCAAGAAGAGATCTGGCATCCACTCGGCGGTGAGGCACGGTGAGGCACGGTGAGGCACGGTGAGGCACGGTGAGGCATGGTGAGGCACGGTGAGGCACGGTGAGGCACGGTGAAGCTGCGAGTGCTGACGTTAAGGCAGCTGAGGGGTACATCGCATGTTTTGCTGCGCTTATCGCAAAGGAAGGCTACATCCCCCAACAAGTGTTCAACTGTGATGAAACAGGATTGTTTTGGAAAATTATCCCCCAGATGACTTTCATCACCACAGAGAAGAAGCTGCCAGGCCATAAACCCATGAAGGACCATCTGACCCTTGCATTGTGTGCAAATGCAAGCGGTGACTGTAAAGTAAAGCCACTGCTAGTGCATCATTCAGAAAATCCTCAAGCCTTTAAGACTCACAAGATTCTTAAAGAAAAGCTGCAGGTTCTGTGGCATGTCAATGCTAGGGCATGGGTTACTCTGCAGTTTTTTATTGAATGGGTAAATCTCGTCTTTGGTCCTGCAGAGAAGAAATATCTTCAAGAAAATAAACTCCCGCCTGACCAGGCTGTGGCGCAGTGGATAGAGCGTCAGACTGGGATGTGGAAAACACAGGTTCGAGACCCCGAGCTCACCAGCTTGAGCGCGGGCCCATCTGGCTTGAGCAAAAGCTCGTCAGCTTGGACCCAAGGTCGCAGGCTCCAGCAAGGGGTTGCTCGGTCTGCTGAAGGCCCGCGGTCAAGGCACATGTGAGAAAGCAATCAATGAACAACTAAGGTGTTGCAACGGCAACGAAAAACAAATGATTGATGCTTCTCACCTCTCTCCGTTGCTGTCTGTCTGTCCCTATATATCCCTCCCTCTGACTCTCTCTGTCTCTGTAAAAATAAAATAAAAGAAAATAAACTCCTGATGAAAGCATTACTAATCCTTGATAATGCTCCAGCCCACCCACCTGGTCTTGAAGATGACATTCTCGATGAGTTCAAATTCGTGAAAGTCCTCTACCTTCCACCCAACACAACTTCAATCTTGCAACCTAGATAAGCAGGTCATTTCCAACTTTAAAAAGCTTTACACAAAGCACTTGTTCCGCCTCTACTTTGAGGTGACTGAGAATACAATTCTAACCCTTCAAGAGTTTTGGAAAGATCACTACAACATCGTGATATGTTTACGCATTATTGACTTGGCATGGCAAGAGGTTATAAGAACCTTGAACTCGGCATGGAAAAAGTTATGGCCTGACGTTGTTGCAGACAGGGACTTTGAAGGATTTGAACCAGAGACTGAGACCGAGGTAGAAGCGTTGGAAGAGATTGTGTCCCTCGGAAAGTCGATGGGTCTGGAGGTAGGTGAGGTGACGTAAACGAGCTTGTCAAGGAACATGAGGAGGAACTCTCAACTGAGGAGTTGAAGGAGCTACAGATGATGCAACATAGGAGCTTCTGCAGGAGGTTAGTAGTAAGGAGGAGGTAGAGTTGGAGGAAGTGATTTCTACAAGTGAAATTAAAGACATGCTGGCAATGTGGGAGAAGCTTTCAAGTTTCACTGAAAAGAAACACCCAGAAAAAGTTTCAACTGGTCATGCTTCAGCACTTTTTAATGACACTTGTTTGTCACATTTTAAAAGGCAGGCAAAAGCAAACCTCTTTGGATAAATTTTTATTCAAAAGTCCTGCAAGTGAAAATGCTGAAAGTGCAGCCAAAAAGGCAAACACAGGTGATGATTAAATGAAAAATATGTAAATAATGTTAAGCTTAGGTTAAGTTTAAAGTTAAGAAAGTGCATTTTTTTACAAATAAGTTTTTGTGGTTTTATTTTAAGTAAAGAAAGTGCAAATTTAGTTTTGTTTAAAGTAAAGAAAATGCAGTTTTAGTTTACGTGTCTACAGTGCCTGCATCCCTTCCTCCCTCCCTCCTCCTCCGCCATTCACCTCCGTTAGCTGCAACCGTCTGTCTCCAAGATAAGAATACAGTACTAAATAACTCATTTTTCTTTTATTTCATATATTTTGTTATGCATTGGTAAAGCATACATGTATGTTTCTTAATTAAAAACATGTCTTTTTTCATAATTTAGGATGGTTTGGGGATGTCTCATAGGGCTGGAACAGATTAAACCTATTTCAGTTATTTTAAATGGGAAAAATTTGTTTGATATACAAGTTGACTGATTACGAGCTCGGTTACAGAACAAATTAAACTTGTATCTCATGGTACCACTGTATATATAATTTTTTGTATTTTTCTGAAGTGAGAAGCAGGGCCTCAGGCAGAGAGACAGACTCCCGCATGCGCCCTACCGGGATCCACCCGGCATGCTCACCAGGGGGTGATGCTCTGCCCATCTGGGGTGTTGCAATGGAGCTCCATTGCAACTGGAACCATTGTGTAGCACCTGAGGCAGAGGCCATGGAGCCGTCCTCAGCACCCGGGCCAACTTTGCTCTAGTGGAGTCTTGGCTGCGAGAGGGGAAGAGAGACAGAGAGAAAGGAGAGGGGGAAGGGTGGAGAAACAGATGGGCACTTCTCCTGCGTGCCCTGGCTGGGAATCAAACCTGAGACTTCCACACACTGGGCCTGTGCTCTACCACTGAGCCAACCGGCCAGGGCATTGAAGTGTTATTTTAAATTAAAATAATCTTTAGAGACAATTTTTGGGCATTCACATTTTGAATGTCAGTTTCTTTTTCCGTTAATATTCCTATAATATTCTCAGTCCTTTGCATTTGGAAATGGCTGTAACTAGTGAGTGATATGCTACACGTCTAGCAGGTGAGCAGGAGTTGATGGCCACACTAGTTAACCTTCAAGTCACTATTAAGTGACAGAATCTAATGAGCCAAGTAATCTCTTTCTGTATAGAAGTCTATTAAACAAATTACAGGGCCTTGGGAGCAACTCACTCACCAGGCAAGAAATATCCCACATATGTAAGAACATTTTTCTTCAAATAATAAAAAAGAAATTAGAATAAACTTAACATAGCTTGGTATTTAATTTTTTAAGTTAAATTTCTTAATAAACATGACACTATCTTTGAGAACCAAACAAGATTTAAACAACAAGGGTAACTGGACAGGCCCGCCTTTATTGCTATATCGGGGTTCCACGTTAGATTTGAAAAATCCCAAACCATTTGGTGGTGCCTTTTGAAAAAAGAAATCACAAATCACAAAATGTCAAGCAGTTTCCGCTCTATCTTCAACACTCGGACAATGAGAAACACCCGTCAGTAGCCAGATGCCCAGTGGCCCGGGAAGGAGGCTGTGACGGGGCGAATCGCTGAGACCTGCGATGGAAGCTCCATGAGAGGGGCGGGTTTTCACTCTCCTTCTGTCCGCTGATTTCCAGCCCCCGGAACAGGATGGAGCCCAGCAGATACTGTTAACACTGAGAAACAAAGCGCTGTCCTGAGAGGTCCTTTTGGTCCTCCCAAAGTTGGGAGCAACAACACAAAGAGCAACCGGCAAGGCTGACAGTGTTGCTGCTTAACACCAAACCCTTTTCCTCCCTTAAGTCAGCTTTCTACAGTTACTTATAATTTGACCATTCCCTCTAGCACAATTATGGGAAAGGAACAGGATTTTCACTTCTCCAGACTGGGAGACACAGCCCCAATCTCTCAGGATGTCACTGGAATCTGCACGGAGGTGTTGTGTGGTGGGCACGGCCTGTGAGCACTCACAGTCTACCCAATCACTAGGGAGGGCATAGGACAGTGTGACCCACACTGGGGTCACTGTAACGTTCCAGGGTAGAAACAACCACCAGTGCTTATTTATCACTGCAAATCTCATGAGAAGCATGAACTTATTTTGCATCCTTTGTAAATCTTTCCAACGTGTGGATTAAGGAAGACACCTGGATTCTCCTATCTTATCTCTGCATTCAGTTTGTTCACCGGGCAGCCTTTGGAAAGCTCCACTGCATACTTATAAGTCAGTAATGTTAAATTAGTATTGCTATGAAAATGAAAGTGTCTCGGAGGCCCCTGGACCACCCTTTGAGACACTGTTGTAGAAGATATTCAGAGCCATTAACTTTGATGAACATTCAGAATGGACTCTCAAACAAGGAAACGGAGTTTAAAAAGATGGCGAAAGGGAAACATTACTGACTACATGCAGACACTTCAGAGGAAAGCCAAACCGTTTTATCAGCATACTTGCTACTGTAAATGTCGCTTACTCTTTGTACTTTATCACAGAAAAGCCAATCTGACAAGACAGACCCCCGGACAAAAACGGTGTACTACAAGTCCTTTCAGTTCCTATATAAATGTCGATTGTTAATGCATTTACATTTTGACCATCACTTATAAATGACATCTAATTATAAGCCGTGTAAGTCACCTTTCTCCTGCTTTTCTTCTTTGCACAACTTTCTGCTGACTGACAGTCAAATATTATTTAACAGGACAAAAGAACAATTTCCAATTACCAATCAGTTCCAAACTGCTGCACAGTTAAATCTTTCTGTCTGCCTGTTTCCATGAATAGCAGCTAAATGGTAATCTACAAATCAACTCACTCTAACCTCTTCTAAACATGTATTTCGTCCTGAGCTAGGTGGTGATTTCTACCCACTAAAAATGACTCCTAATGAAGCAAAACAGCTTTAATCATGTAAGTATGGTCAAGAAAAATAATTATTTAAAATAATCATCTTACATCATTCTTCTTATACTTAAGATACGTGAATTCAAATTTTCCTTTCCACAAGGAAGCAAAACCAGATCTGTTATGGTGACATTTTTAGGAGATATTTGGCTTTTCTGTTTTATTTAAATTCATACTCTTCTTAGGAAACCTTAAGAGTTTATTAACTGGACTAGCACCCCCTACTCAACAACACAGCTTCTGTGACTCTGGGCAAATGACTCCACTTATGCCTCACTGTCCTCAGCTTGTAAAATGAAGATAATAATATCTGCTTTCCAAGTGGATGACAGGATTAAATAAAATAATGAATATATTAGTAAAGCATTAAAAAATGTGTCTGACATATAATAAATACTCAGTAAATGTTAACTTGTTTTTATATATTTGTCTTCTAAAATAGAGCAGAAAGAGTATCCATAATAGTCTAACAGCGCCCCAAAACAAGACAGGAGAAAAAATATTAAAAGAGATGACTATTTTAGTGTCCTTGCTTCTTAAAATAGATAACTGTCTGCACCACCTAAGAAAGTGCTGACAAGCCATGGAAAAGATGTCAAAGGCACTTGCAAAACTATTCCAATTCTGTGGAACAAAAGAAAAAGAAACTCAGAAGACCTGTCCTTCAAAACAAGCTGAAGGAATCTTAGAAGGTTTAACATATCTATCTATCCAGAAACTAGAGGAATGTGAGTCCAGCTTTGACACAGATACTTTTATGAACAGGATGAAACTATCAAAGCGCAAAGACACTGTTTATTCATACACACCGATAAGCACTACGTATGCCATAAGGTGTGCAGTAAGTGGTGACGGTGTACAACTCTATTCTCACTTAGTTCAGTAGCATACTCTGAGAAAGATGAAGCTTAAAGCCAAAAAGAAAACTTGCATGAAAAAATGTAAAGCCTGATCTGTGGTGGCGCAGTGAATAAAGTGCTGACCTGGAACGCTGAGGTCGCCAGTTCAAATCTCCAGGCTTGCTGGGTCAGGACACATACACAAGGCAGCCAGGAGGTGATGCCTCCTGATGCCCTGCGTCTACACACGCCTTTCTCTCTCTCTTTCTCTCAAATCAATAAATAAAATCTTTAAAAAACATTTCTTTTCACATCTTTGCCACAAGGGTTTTTAACCTTATTCAAGACACCAGGGTTTTTAACCTTATTCAAGAAGGTTTAACTTTTGGGATATATCAGAAAAAGATTAATTCCGGAGGACTGGCATGTAAACATGTTAACTGGGATACATATGAGACTTATAGTTAACATTTACCTAACACTATCTTCCACGCGTTATTTAAAGCTTTTAATAATAGATTAACTAAATATTCTTCAACATGACATGGGATAGGCATTGTATTGTTCCTGCCTTATACCCTAGGAATGGAGGCACTGAGAAATTAACTTGCCCAGCTGTCAAGTTAACAGTGGCTGGTCAGTAACAGTTTAGCTCTGAAGCCCAAGTGTTGAAACACTAGGCAAAGAAGAAGGTTGCACAAATAGGTATCACACACTTACATACTCTCTGCAAGGGGGCTAAGATGCAGGTAGAGGGCTTTGGTTATCCATGTTTAAATTACTGACAATGAGAATGTATGGACTTGTGTAAGTAAAATACGTTACAGTCTTGCAAATTTAGTCACACGCTTTATTGGGCTTTCCGTGGCACTCTACCTGATTACCACCTGACACAGTCTGCACTTGCCAATTAATGGGACCCCAACGTGAGCCCAGCATCACCGCAGCTGGCAGTATTTGGAGAGCCAGAAAAGGTGATTAATACCGACCGGTGGTGACAGACATGTTCTCTATCCAAGCACTGTAAACTTCAAGACCTACCCTGGACTTATTTTAGTATGGCTGCTGGTTCCCAGATCCCATCCTTATCTTCAGATATGGTAAGGTATTTGTGCCTTCCCTCAGCTTAGTTTAGTTCATGGTACTGAAAAGTTCCCAACAGTGAAAAGTTCAGAACGGAGATAAGACAAAGACAGAGATGAGTCACTCACACTAATAGTCTGCCAACCTCAGGTACCTATTATAGAGTGGCCATACATACGCTATTAGTTTTCATTAATAACATTTTATTATAGTTTTATTTCTTACCCATTAAACAAGTTTACTTCCATCTTCTTCCATATTATTCCAGTCATTGATTAGGTTTCCTCTTTTCTATTACCTATGGAGGAAAACAATCTGTAAGGTTGGGCTAATATATGGCAAGAGAAAAGCAATTTCATGAATTTTATTTATAAATTTAAAAAAAAATTAATCAGTATATTACAATGCAATTTAATGAACTCCCTATAAGTACTCAACGCAAAAGAGTGAAAGACACTGTGACATTTTTCCAGGTCGGAGCAATCAAAGATCCTGTCACTTACGAAGAGACTGAGACAAAAATGGAAGTATGCAAGGTTTATGTTCTGAAAAATACACTTCTGCATTTGCTTTAGGTTTTAAAAATTATATGTTATCTTTGCATATAACCCCAGACTGTCAGAAGAAAAAAATTAATTCATGGTAACAAAAATACTCGAGTACCAAAAGCTAAAATTATTTTTGCATAGGTGCAATATGTAATAATAAAAGATGCCATTAGGAAACTCCTTTGTGTTAGGTGAGCTTGTGCCTTTTAGAAAAATCAGCGTGTTTCTTTAAAAGTAACATACATTCTACATACAAGGACTGTGGATTAGTCAAAGATATGTACAGAACATGATTTGGACAAATTACATGTATAATCATCTTTTAGGTGTTTTCTTTTTCGTACTTTTTAGGTTTCTGACACTGTATTCAGGAAGCAGTACTCAATAAACTTGAGATTAGTACATTTTCAGCCACCATGTAATAAGAGGAAAAATCCTCTATTTTGTCACGCTATAAACTAACACAAAGTTCCTCTTACAAGGGACTTTCTTTGTGAAAATATATGTTCTCTCGATATGGTCACCCCACCTCTCAAGTCCAGGCCTTTGGAGTGAATGGATTCCTGCAGAATGGCTGTCAAAAGCAGGTAATTGCTGCACATTAGGCAAGGAAAAACATTAGTTATTTTTTCTCTGAAAGGGACAGAGAGAGGAATGATGAGGAGAGGGAAAGGAAGAGAAGACTCAGTGCAGTGGAGCACAGCAGGGACTCAGTGGGGGTGAAGTGCTTGGGTCAAGGGTAGCCTGAACACATTTTCAGAACAGGGAGGCTGTACCGGGGCCGCCGCATTAATGCAATGTAGGACTCACCCCACCTCTGTTGGTCTCCTTTCCTCAGTTAGGTGCACCCGACCCACAAATGCCCGGTGTGAATTAGGGCCTTTCTGAAAATCAGAGGAAGAACCAAGTCTCACGTCTGAGCACGCACAGTGCACATCAGAGGTGCAAAGTAGAAAAACGGGCCTAGGAGGCAATAGTGACTGCTGGAAGATAAAACCAAGGGAGTGCATGAATATTTTCAGGAAGAGATTATAATTTCCACACCATCAAGGCTGGTGATTTGAGGCAACCTTATCCAGGAAGCTAAGCTGACATTGTTTAATTGGGGGTTTTATATCTATAAAATTTCCCTCTTTCCTATCCCAAATAACCCTACTTTCAATATAAGAACATCAAAACATTTTTGCCTGACCAGGTGGTGGCACAGTGGCTCGAGTGTCAACCTGGGATGCTGAAGTCCCAGGTTTGAAACCTTGAGGTCGCTGGCTTGAGTGCAGGCTTATAGACACGATTCCATGGTTGCTGGCTTGAGCCCAAGGGCATTGGCTTGAGCAAGGGGTCACTGGCTTGGCTGGAGCCCCCTGGTCAAGGCACAGCTGAGAAGCAATCAATGAACAACTAAAAGTGCTCCAAGTATGAATTGATACTTCTCTCTCCTTTCCTACCTCTGTTTCTGTTTCTCTTTTACTAAAACAAACAAAAAGAACATGAAAAGATTTTTAAAAAGAACTTCTTCTCAAAAGATTAGAAGTTAACTTAATTACATTTAAATCTAAGTTATTTTAATTAATCCTGGATGCTCTCCAAAAGCTGACCACAATAATCAATTCTATTCTAAACAGCACATAGGATATTTAACTACACGGAGTTTAGGCTTAAAAGCCCTATGAGACAGGCATTAATTTGAAGAGTAATGACTTCAATAATTATGATGGCAATCCTGAAAACTGGGAAATTATAATAAATCAGCTTACTATAAAAAGACACGCTTAAAATTTTCCATCTAGGTCCCTCTTATATCACTTAAAGTACCGTAATCCACTTCTGAATGGGAGAAGGGGAATTACAGAATGTGTATATAAAATAAATCACTATAGTAGAAACAAACAAAATGTGATGATGTCCCTTTAAATGGCCAGTAGAAATGAGGTCCCAAACAAGCACATTCAGGCTGATGTATCAGTGAAACCTGCGGCATCTCAGGCTTTCTGGTGTCACGCAAGGCGAGATGCAGCGTCACCGAGACCAGTTACCATCAGTGTCCACTTCCCAACACACGCCTTACGCACATTACGGTGCTTTGCTTCCCTGAGCCTGCTTTTCTCATCTACTTCAGAGCGCGGGTGTAAGGATTAAATGCGAATGCTGGTAACATGCTGGTATACTGCTTGGCACATAGCTGATGACCCTTACCTTTCTACCGTTAGTTTAGAGCAATTTTTCAGGGCTTGAGAAGGAGAAAATTCACTCTTGAAAACCTTACTCAACTTACTCTTATTCTGCCAGATTAAGAGTAACAATAATGATCATGATGATGAGAGCTGCTTGCTGATGACACTTACATAGCCTTTAATGTGTGCCAGACACTCATCTAAGCACTTTTACATACATAACTCATCCAATCCTCACAATTATGCTGGAGGCATTATCTTTAGTCCCACTGCACAGACACTGAAACTGAGGAACAAGTGCCAGTTAGTACATGGCAGAGCTAGGGTTCAAACCCAGGTTTCTGCTCTTAAGAAATACTAGCACTGCACTGCCCTGGCCAGTGACACAGTGTGTAAGAGTGTTGTACCAGAGCCCCAAGGTTGCCAGTTTGAGCCCCAGTCAGGGCTCAATCCCAAGGGCACCGGCTGGACCCCAAGCTTGCTGGTTCAAACCTCCGTCAGAGAACACACAAGAAGCAATCAATGGTTGCAAAACTAAGCGGAACAATGAGCTGATGCCTCTCTTTCTCTTTCTCCCTCCCCACCCTTTCCTCTCTCAAAAGAAAAACAGAATACTAGCACCAGCATCTAACATCAAAGTGAGAGCAGCAAGGTCCTATCTTTTTCCCTTCTCTCTTTCTTTCTCTCCTTCCCTTCCTCCCTCCCCTTCCCTCCCTCCCGCCCTTCCTTCCTTCCTTCCCTCCTCCCCTTCCCTTTCTTTTTCTTAAGTGAGAGAAGGGGAGATAGACAGAATCCTGCATGTATCCCGACCAGGATCCACCTGGCAACCCGTCTCAGGCTAATCAAAGCAACTGAGCTATTCTCCGTGCCCAGGGCCAATGCTCAGATCAGTCCAGTCACTGTCTGCAAGAGGGGAAGAGAGAGAGAAGGGGGAAAGGGAGGGGAGAGAAGCAGACGGTCACTTCTCCTGTGTGCCCTGACTAGGGATCAAACCCGGGACATCTGCATGCTGGGCCAACACTCTATCCACGGAGCCAGCCAGCCAGGGAGCAAGGCCCTTCTTTAAGAGCTTTCTAATATTAATGTAGTCAGACAGGTAATGTTCAGATGGCTTACAAAACAGAATAGATCCATATTTTAGTTAATTAAAGTCATCTTATACATATATAGTTTATAGATTTAAAAAAGGTTTGTTATGTAGCTTAAAAAATATTTAGTATATTATATACATCTTACATTTCTAAAAGTTTAAGAAGTTGACCAGGAGTGTTACTAAATTTAACTCAAGAAAAGAAAATTAACCAAGATAATACCCTTTTCAGCAAGGGCAGTAATGTGGCACATTCCAAAACACAAACACTGAGTATCCTACGCTGCATCTTACCTGTAAGTATCTTCCCCTGCAAGCTCTTGGAGAACAGCAACAGAATCTTGTCTAAAAAAGTGCCCGGTCCTTACCAGGTGCTCAATACATACTGATGAAAGAAGAAAGAGGCCGGATACTAAACAAAGGAGAAAGTCAAGTCTGCCTAGTGTTTCCATCGACATTTTAGGGCGCTAACGCTACGTGCTTATTTCCACCACCCATTCACTATAGACAGTTTTACTATCAGCGCAGCCTTGTCAAATTAAAGTGTTTCCTTGACCCAGCCACATTTTTGGCTATTCCAATTTCTAAGCACATGTAGCAAAATGTCTTATGACAAAGAGTCTCAAGTACACAGTGAACAGAAGATCCATGCATGACTACATATATGCAGCCTACTATGACGGTTCTCTATGGTTTTCAAAGTTCTTCTACATATAACTCCCAGGTGCCTCAGACAGCCCTGAGTGTAGACAAGGTAGGTGTATTAATAGGAAGCTACACGTAATGTGGATGGTTTTGAAGTAGAAACATATCCTCATAATCACTGCCAAAGAACCAATGGCTCAGAACCTGAATTCGATGCCTTCTCTGCTGTTGGGCAGGAAGTCTACAAAATGACATTTTAAAGCCAATGTTGTAAGAAAAATTTTAAACCATAAATGATCAGTTATAATTAATCAAACTAAAACCAGACCAAATTCCTTGGAAGATACAAAGGTAGAAGAAATCCCCAAAACTAAATAAGGAAAAATTTTACATGCATCCACAACTACATAAAAAAAACCTTGTCTGACCAGTGGTGGCACAGTAGATAGGACGTCAACCTGGGGTGGTGAGGTCTCAGGTTCAAAACACCAAGGTTGAACTGGGGCTTATCTGGCTTTAGCGCATGCTTTCTAGCTGGGGTCGCTGGCTTGAGTGTGGGATTGTAGACATGACCCTATGGTCACTGAATTGAGCCCAAAGGTCACTGGCTTGAGCGCCAAGATAGCTGGTTTGAGCAAGGGGTCACTGGCTCAGCTGGAGCCCCTGGGTCAAGGCACGTATGAGAAACAGTCAGTGAGTCAGTGAACAACTTAAGTGCTGCTACTATGAGTTGATGCGTCTCACTTCTCTCCCTCACTCTTTTTCTCAAAAGAAAAGAAAAAAAAAAAAAAAAGAAAAGAAGAGAAATGAAAACAAAACAAAAACCTTGGTCCTGGCCAGATGACTTGGTTGGTTAGAGCATCGTCCTGAAGCACAGAGGTTGCCAGTTTGATCCCCAGTCAGGGCACATACAGGAACAAATTGATGTTCTTATCTCTCTTTTTCCCTCCCTCTCTCTCTAAAATCAATAACATAAAGATTAAACAACAACAACAAAAGGCACAGATTTAAAAAAAGAAGAAACCTTGTGTAAAATTGTAAGAAGCCCAATTAAACCTGTCATGGCTTCAAAATTAGGAAGCCCAACACAACTGGTGGGAAGGGGGGGAGCTAAAGTAGGCATCAGAAAGCCTGGGGGGCCTGACCTCTGGTGGCGCAGTGAATAAAGCATCAACTTGTAACCCTGAGGTCACAGGTTTGCCTGGTCAAGGCACATATGGGAGTTGATGCTTCCTGCTCCTCCCCCAACCCTTCTCTCTCCCCTCACCCCCTGAAGTGAATTAAAAAAAAAAAGCCTGGGGGTTTCAGTCCATACTCTGCCACTGAAGTCCACTCAAATTTAAAATTCTAAATGTTGTGCATATTACCCCAAGTAGTTAATAATGCAAAAGAAACATAATATTTTACATTTCAGTGCATAGCATGGATAGTGTCAACAAAAGGCTCAAGATCTGCTGACTTTACTTTTCTAAAATTCTAAGTTATTCGCTGTGGATTTTACCCATTAACAGCTCTGAATAATAATGATTTAAGTTCAAATTCAGGACCTCTGCACAGAAATTGCAAAACAGACAGATCTGTGATTGTTTGTGAAGAAACACAAGGGTGCAAGGGTTGCATTTACACCTTCTGACCATGGTTCAGAATAATCTCGGTGGTAAAAATCTAAGTTCACTTGCCAAATTGACTTCTTATAAGCTATTTATTAAATGTTACACATCAGTGAGTAGAAATGTGGTGCATGGGTCTGTAAAAATGTTATACAGTGTAGAGGAAATGACAACCGACTGTGAGCTTCCAGCGGACAAAGATTGTTTCTCATTCATTTGCATGTCCCATTGTCTTTATATTGTTGCTTGAATGAATCACTGATAAGAGGACCTGTTTTAGATTTAAGTTTATTGTGTCTAGGCAGGAATTTTGCACTAAGGTAGAAATTTTGTTCCGCATGACAGACAGACGCCACCCACTTGCTTTGTAAGAGAAAACTGAGGCCCAGAGAAGTTCAGGGACGGCTGGAGGTCTCAGCGCTGTTTTGTAGTGGAATCTGTTCACGTGTGTCCCTAGAGTAAAGGTCTTCTGATGCTCAGAGAAACCAAATAGTGTTACAGGGCCTTTGAGGGTTTTTTTCCTCAAAAAATACCCCAGGATGGGTCGGTAGCAGTGGACAATGCAGGAGACTCTAGACCAGCTCCTGAACTGAGTGCTTCTGCTAACAATGGGAATCACCAGCACCTGTTAGCTGGTCAGCTTTCCTGGAAGTTAGAAATGGGGCCCAGGCCAGTTGGCTCAGTGGATAGAGTCAGCCCAGCATGCGGATGTCCCGGTACGATCCCGCCAGGGCACACGTGAAAAGTAACCATCTGCTTCTCTTCCCCTCCCTCTCCCTCTTCTCTCTCTTCCGCTCTTGCAGCCAGTGGCTCTACTGGTTCCAGCGACAGCCCAGGGTGCTGAGGATAGCTTGGTTGTCTTACAAGCAGCCTTAGGTGCTGAGGATAGCTCAGTGGTTTTGAGCATCGGCCCTGGGTCGGGTGAATCTTGGTTGGAGCACATGTGGAAATCTATCTCCCCTCCTCTCACTTAAAAAAAAAAAGGTAAACAGAAATCTAACCTATGAGTAAGCATAAGGCCTTTATAAAGGTGACCAATTTGATGAAAATAATCAACAGTTATTTTATTGGGTAGTGTTCTCACTGCAGACAGCAAGGTTTTTCCTTCAGTGACAAAGCTTTTTCATGAGTATGACTTGCTACTTTTCTAGAAATACCGTAACTACGATGCTACCTCTGGGGAAACAAAACCAGTCATTAGATATGGTGTGTGCTTTTGCTTCTCCACACTGGAATGAAACGGCTGTCCTCAAAAATCCCCGTGTCCATGCACACACTCACACACACGTACACACCCTCACTTCTCTTAAACCAAAGTTTTGTTTTTCCTTGTTACAGTGCCGATTGCTTTTGTTTTTGTCTTAATCATCTGGCATTCATATGTGGCTGTTAATATGTGCTTGTTTTTAATTAAAAGAAGAAGCTTTAATAAACTAATAAATAAATTTAAGCAAAATTTACTTCTTAGGTCATATGCTTTCTCACATTCATAATGTTTTTTACATTAAAAACTTCACATGGCATTTACCACTGTAAATTATCATTTTTATCATACATTTTGTATTAGAACAAAACATTTCCCATTGTCTTGGCCTTCTTAAATAAAAACAATTTGGGGTCAATACAATGATATATAAGAGCTCCAGAGTCTCAGACTGAAAGATGGTCAAGTGCACATTACAGACTTGCTTCTTGCCTGGCCTGTGGTGACGCATTAGATAAAGCACTGACCCGCAGCACTGAGGTTGCTGGTTCAGCTGGTGGTTAGTTTGAAACCCTGGGCTTGCGTGGGCAAGGCATATATGGGAAGCAACTACTATGAGCTGATGCCTCCCATTACCCTGCCCCTCTAAAATCATTAAAATCTAAGAGAAAAGAAAAGCTTGCTTTAATAGGCTCAAAAAGGCTTTAGGAATCCACCTGCCTTATTGACTTTCATATCTAGTAAGAGACTAATGGGTCTGTTTATAAGGAGTGTAGGAACATGGCAGAGTAAAAAAACCTTAGATTTAGAATCAGAAGGTCTGGGTGGAAGCCCCAGATTATTCATTTATTAGCAGTGTGACGTTGGGCAACTCACTGTCGGACCTCTACATCTTCACCTGTAAGTGAATATAGCATCAACTCTATTCCCTATCAAGGGTGCTGCGAAGATCAAAAAAGACTATGTGTAAATGCACTGTAAACAGTCAAGAGCTGCACAGGGGTTAGCTATTCTTTCCTTGCTACCAAAGAGAGCAAAGACTTGAGATCATTATTCTGGTGAGAAGAGACATTGATATTCGAACATTCCAGGAGGTTGGGGGGCATGCTGGGATAAAAGAGCCTGATCATCCAGGTACAGCTAAAGAAACCTAAAATGTGTTTGGTATCTGGGTCTTTATTTTACGTAAATAACATCCTGATTTTAACCAACAGTTTAATAAGGATTAAAGGGCATCAGATTAGCCAGATTGGGAATCTTTCTCACTAAAAAATAAAATGACCTAAAAGCAACAGCATAATATGCTTGCATTCTCCTCAATCATCCAAGATAAACATATGCAAACAAAGCAATACCAAATCCCCTTCAGTCTGTAGAGCCTCAGTGCTAGCCACAAAATGACTTTCCATATAGCACACACCGAGTGACTCTTCCACCGCTGTGCTATCTTATCCTGCTTTTTGTGCTCCCCATACATAATATTATTAATTGGTAGAGTTCAGTCTGACAGCACACATTCACACCATTTTTAAAACATTAATTCTATCATTACCAAACATATTTATAAACACTATACAACAATTCTGTCAGCACAGCGTGGCAGTTTTAATGGGAAGAGGGCATTTATGAACATTTATTATATTCCTACTAGATACCATGCTGTGAGGTGTTTTCATATATATTTGCTCATTTCTCACAATGGTGTCAGGAGCACATTGCAGGTGAAGAATGGTTATTAAATAATTAGCTCAGGATCATGAAGCAAGAAAACAGCAGAGTCTAGACCCAAGATAACTGCTTTGACTTAGCACAGTTCCAGTGGTAAAAGAACAGATTTAGTGTAAGTAAAGTTACGTTGGTGAAACTTAGTTGGCAATTAGCAACATCCTGAGGCACTTTACCTGCCTTGCTCTAGACCGGGGGCCCCAAACTCTTTACACAGGGGCCAGCTCACTGTCCCTCAGACCGTTGGAGGGCCGGACTATAAAAAAGAACTATGAACAAATCCCTATGCATACTGCACATGTCTTATTTTAAAGTAAAAAAACAAAACGGGAACAAATACAATATTTAAAATAAAGAACAAGTAAATTTAAATCAACAAACTGACCAGTATTTCAATGGGAACTATGGGTGCGGATGCATCCTGTGCTCCTCTCACTGACCACCAATGAAAGAGGTGCCCATTCTGGAAGTGAAGCGTGGGTTGGATAAATGGCCTCAGGGGGCCACCTGCAGCTGGGCCGTAGTTTGGGGACCCCTGCTCTAGAAGTTATTGAGCTGTAAATCTACACTCCCTCTGAAGCAGGTTCTTAAAAACAAAGACAACTGTTTCTAACTTCAAAATTTAAACATAAAGAATTATTACAGCTTGTTGTTTTCAGAGAAAACACTGCAAAGGAAATATTAAGTCACTAAATAGAGTCAATAACAGTTTTATAAATCTTGTCTGGCCAGTGGTGTCGCAGAGGATGGAATATTGCCCTCAGACACTGAGGATCCAGGTTCGAAAACACGAGGTTGCTGGCTTTAGCACAGGCTCATCCAGCTTGAGTGCAGGGTCTCCGGTTTGAAAGCAGGATCATCAACATGATCCCATGGTCGCTGGTTTGAGCCCCAGGTATCTGCCTTGCGAGGGTCACTGGCTCAGCTAGAAACCCCCAGTCAAGGCACATATGAGAAGCAATCAATGAACAACTAAGGTGCCGCAACTATGAGTTGATGTTTCTCATCTCTTTCCCTTTCTGTCTCTCTCTTTACAAAAAAAAAAAGTGATCTCTTGAAGATCATATCTAGAGAAGTGTCAAAATTGCTTGTATCTTACAAACATGTAAATATTTTAAATAAGAACTTTAAAAAATTGTATTAGAAAAAAAATCGTATTAGTAAAATGCTTCCTATAACCACAGCTCTTTTAAAAAGTAAAATTTTCTCTAATTGACACATCACTATTCACTATACTGCAAATATGTGATGTTGTTGGTTTTTCCTGAAAATTCCCATTAAAAAACTACTACTTATAAAATAAATATTTTAGAAGGGCTCTGAAATGAACAATAGTAAAGATATAATAAGATTATCTGTGCCAAGCTATGAGATCTAAAAGCCAGTAGAACTTTCCAACAAAATGGTTCCAGCAGAAACAATAGAGAGCTTGATGGCTGCATTGTTATCTGGTTAGAGAATTCAAAGATGCAAAACAAATGAAGATCTGAGCAGTTAAGAGAGCAGGTGTAAGAGCCAGACTGGCTGAATTAGAACTGGCCCACTGGGGCGGGACCAATAGCTAGTTCCATGCCTCAGTTTCCTAGCCTATCTCATACGGTTGTTGGGGAGTGAGGATGTGTAAGGTGCTCAGAATAATGAGCGGCATGAAGTAAGTGTTCAATAAATGTTAGTGATTTTCCTAGTACTACCTTTTGTAAAAAATACATGTTGGCCAGGATGTGGAGAAAAGGGAACCCTTACGCACTGTTGATGGAGATGCAAACTGGTGCAGCCACTATAAAACCAGTCTGAGGCTCCTCAGAAACTTGAAAGAACAACCTATGACCAGCAACCCCACTTCTGGGTATATATACAGTGGAAACAAAATCAGGATCCCAAAGACATTAACTACGCCCGCATGTTCACTGCAGCATTATTTAAAATATCCACGATATTCAATAAACCTAACATGCCCACTGATAAACAAATGAATGAAGAAAATAAACACACACACACATGCATACCAGAAATATTACTCAGCCAAAAAAATGAAATGAAACCTTGCCATGTGCTACAACATGTATGAACTTGAGGGCACTATGCTAAGTGAAATAAGTCAGAGAAAGAAAAATACCAGATGATTGCACTTATATGTGGAATCTAAAAAAAAGCAACAACCCCCCCCCCAAAACCCCAAACCAAAACAAAATAATAAAAACATACACACACAAACACACAGATACAGAGAACAACAGATTGGTGGTGGTCAGAGGTGGGGGTGAGAGTGGGAATAAAACAAGGGGGTCAAAAGGCACAAACTTCTGATTATAAAATAAATGTCCTGCCTGACCAGGCAGTAGCGCAGTGGATACAATGTCGGACTGGGATGCAGAGGATCCAGGTTCAAACCCCAAGGTCACCAGCTTGAGCACAGGCTCATCCAGCTTGAGCCCAAGGTGGCTGGCTTGAGCAAGGGGTCACTCGATCTGCTGTAGTCCCCCACCTCCCCGTCAAGGCACATATGAGAAAGCAATCAATAAACAACTAAGGTGAGCAAACAAAGAACTGATGCTTTTCATCTCTCTCCCTTCTTGTCTCTCCCTGTCTGTTCCTCTCTCTGACTCTGTCTGTCAAAAAATAAATAAGATAAAATAAAATAAAATAACTGTTCTGTGGATCTAATACACGACATAGTGACTACTGCAAACAATAATGCATTGCATATTTGAAAGTTGCTAAGAGAGTAACTGAGAAGTTCTCATCATAATAAAAAAATTCTTTTTGTAAATATGTGTGGTGACTAAGTTTATTTTGAATTTACTGTGGTGATTATGTCATAATATGCACAAATACTGAATCATTATGTTGTATACCTGAAACTAGTATGTCAATTATACCTCAATAAATTAAATATACATGTAAAAAGACTAAAGGCCTTTTATCACTAAGCTATTTTGCTTTCAAGTTTATAATTTAAAACATAATAACGAATAGTGGTCAGGATAGTGGTTAACCTGGGATGGCGCATAGGGAGGCTCACAAAGAAATCTTTTATACTTATAGAATGGTTACTCCAGCTTTTATTTTAATATTCTTTAAAATGTTTTCTTTTTCTTAAGTGAGAAGTGGGGAGGCAAAAAGACAGACTCCCACAAGTGCCCCCACTGGGATCCACAGGGCAAGCCCTCTGTGAGGCAATGCTCTGCCCATCTGGGGCTGTTGCTAGGCAACTGAGCTATTTTAGCACCTGAGGCAAGGCCATGGAACCATCCTCAGTGCCCTGGTCCAACTTGCTCCAACCGAGCCATAGTTACAGGAGGGGAAGAGAGAGACAGAAAGAAGTGAGAGTGGGAGGGGTGGAGAAGCAGATGGGCGTTTCTCCTGTGTGCCCTGACCGGGAATCAAACCCGGGACATCCACACACCAGGCTCATGCTCTACCACTGAGCTAACCAGCCAGTGCCTAAAATGTGTTTTTAAATGTATTTCACATATATCATATTTCACAATAAAAAAAAATTAACAAAAAACTTGACTCGAAGGAACCACTGAGCTAAAGCCAGACCCCAGAAATTAAAATGCACTTTCAAAGTATAATGAGAAGGCATTGTTTAACCTTACTTAGATGAGGGAGAGAAAAAAACAAAGCTCTATCATTCTGAGCATTCTGAGGTTATTTCAGATTATGTTTGCAACAACTTAGCTCAGTCATGAAAATATTTCTACTGGATTTCACTCAATCCTAAGAGACATTATTTTTCTTTGTCAGTTGGTTGTTATAAAGGGTGTCACTGGTTCACTGGGACTGCTCTTACTGAACATGAAATCTGAAGGTTATATGGAATCTCAAAAGGCTTCTCCTCCCACATGTTCACTCCCAGATACGGAAACATTAGAGCCCTAGCTTCCAAACAACAGGTTTTCCCTGCTCTGCTCCCAGCTGTTATTATCAGTCACCAATGTGACACAAACAAAGGGGCCAAGCCCATTCTTTCAATTCACTTTCTCTAACAGACTAGGGAAAAGGTGGATTTATACCGACCACCAGCAGCCTGTCAAAGAGCCAATATGCACCCCAAAAGATGCTAGCGCCTGCAGAGGAACCCACGGCCTCAGAGAAGGCGCTCCATAAGGATGTGTGATTTTATTTAAAAGCATATAACAGGGTTTCTGCCCCGAAGGATATTACATATGAATTAAAAACACCAAAGAATTCTCCATCAACACAGAATTTCAGTGGTGTGGGCCAGACTGTGCAAAACACAAACTACAGGAGGGAAGGAGAAAAAAGGCAAAAGGTTTTATAGTATCAGGTAAAATGCAGAAAGGGGCTTGAAAGAGAAGAACTGAGAATTGAAAAATTGGTAAAGAAAGCCCTCCAAAATTTCTTCAAAAAAACCTGTTGACATTTTTACACCTGCTTCCCTTTTCCACATTAAGACATTTAACCAGCATAGTAAGTTGTTTTACTTATTATAATTATATTTAGGAAACGGTTTCCACCTTGCCCCACAAAGAACATTTGGAACCCAGTGAGAAGGGAACAGTAGGAGGGAAAAAAGACACCCTTTAAATGCTTGATATAAACTCTTCAGGACAGAAACATTTTTAAAAATTTTTTAAATTTTATCCATTTTAGAGAGGAGACACAGAGTGAGAGAGAGAGAGAGAGAAAGAGAGAAAGGGGGGAGGAGCTGGAAGCGTCAACTCCATATGTGCCTTGACCAGACCAGTACAGGGTTTTGAACTGGTGACCTCAGTGTTCCCAGGCTGACGCTTTATCCACTGTGCCACCACAGGTCAGGCCAGAAACATTTTTAAATAAACAAAATCTTTCAAGTTTTAAAGTTCACCAAAATAAAACTAGACCTCCAAATTTAACATAAAGAAAAACATTTTAAAATTCTATGACTATCACCTAAGTTAACACTAAATTAACAGAACATCTGGGTGACACAAGCATGGATAAAGTGCTCCTGCTTCCAGGTACTTAAATGAGAATAGAACCCTCCTGGTAAGAAAAAGACCACCAGAGAAGAGACTCAGTCCTAGGGCTAAATGAATG
Organism: Rhynchonycteris naso; assembly: GCA_037038555.1. Lineage (NCBI taxonomy): Eukaryota > Metazoa > Chordata > Mammalia > Chiroptera > Emballonuridae > Rhynchonycteris > Rhynchonycteris naso. The sequence continues at coordinate 9,279,298 of CM073000.1, forward strand.
AGCGAGCAGAAGCAAGCCACTTCTCAACTGAACCAGATGTCTGTTTCCACATCTGCACAGGAACATTTAAGTGACTAATAACCTAAATTTATGTTATTCTACCTATAAACTTCCCAAAGTCATCCAAATGTCATTCTCTTATAGCAAGCTACAGGTTAGGCATTAATACGTGAGAGCAGCAAAAACCAAATGAATTTATGTACTGTATGATTCTGCTACTACAGCAGAACTCTGCAGTTGCTATCAGCCAGCGATTTTCAACCTTTCTCATCTCATGGTGCACACAAACTAATTTCTAAAATTCTGCGGCACACCAAAACCTCTATTTCTTGCTGATCTGACAAAAAAAAAATTGATATAATTCTTATTAATTCATACTGGACGGCTATTGTGTTGGCTGTTGTCATTTTTTGTTTTTTTGACAATCTAAGTGAAAAGAGGTCAGTGCCCCTAACTAGTGAGATACTGCATGTTTTAGAAATTCTTGTGGCACATCAGTGTGCCATGGACACTGGCTGAAAATCCCTGCTCTAATAGATCCCCCTATGAAGTCTTGTGTTGAAACACGGCATCAAAGAAGTAAGATTGAATTTCCATGAAACATAATGCACTGAACACCTGCATTTACCTCTGCTCTCTCCATAATTCCACTAAAAGGGCATTAAAAACATAACATACACATAAGGACAAGGAATAGGAAGCAACCACAAAACAGTTTTTGGAAGCTGAAAAGCAAACGGATAAGGTATTTGATTTAGCAGAACAAAGAAAGCAAAAGCTAAGAGCCTGTTAGGGGGAGCCCAAAACAAACGGACTTGTGCTGAGATAAACCAGAAAAGCTCAGAAGCTTCTGAAAGCAGAGACCGCAGGCAAGCCTGACAATTAGAACACAGTGAAAGTTCCACTCCAAGACTCCCACCTTAAGTGCAAGTACCCACAGGTCAGAGGATAGGAAGTTTGCTCCCGGGTAACTAAAGACACTCTGGGCTTAGGTACAACTACAGGCAGCCCTATTAGTTAGTCTAAGGAGATGGGGAGGAACGGAGAGCTGGAAGTAGATACCCAGCTCTTTCTTTTCCCCATGCAGCTCCCCAATGTTACAGCCAGCTGTGCGAGCCAATGTAGGGAGCGCTCTCTCTGGGGAAGAACCTGGCTGAGAGAAAAACACCTACAGACACTGACTGCTAGAGGTAACCCGCCCCCAAAGCTGGGTCCCTGCCATCACCTTATGATGCAGGCCACCAGTGAACTTCAGAAGCCCTTACTGTGGCAAATTTAGCTTTCAGTTTTTCAATGGCTTCTGTGGAAATCAGAGTAAGATATCCAAAGTTGTACATTTAAGGAAATTCCCTAAATGAAAGACCAAAACAAATGATCAAATAAAGATATTTTAAAGAAACAGAAATGGTGCAGGAGGCTGAAGGAATTTTAAAAAAAGTATAACTGACATACTCAGAGAAGAACTATTTCACCTCAAAAACAAAAACTGATAAAAAGCAACATTTGGAGAAAAAAAACTTTAAAAAATTTTTTTAATTTACTGACTTGAGAGAGGAAGGGTGGGGGAGACAGAGAAAGACAGGAACATCAAGCTGTTCCTGTGTGTGCCCTGACCAGGGATCAAACCAGCAACCTCTGGGCTTTGGAATAATGCTCTAACCAACTGAGTTACCCAACCAGGGCAAGGTAAAGAAAACTCTTGAAACTTAAAAATCAAATAGCAGAGCCTGACCAGGTGGTGGCGCAGTAAGTAGAGTGTCAGACTGGGATGCAGAAGACCCGGGTTCGAGACCCCGAGGTCGCCAGCTTGAGCGTGGGCCCATCTGGCTTGAGCAAAAGCTCACCAGCTTGGACCCAAGGTCACTGGATCCAACAGGGGGTTGCTCGGTCTGCTGAAGGTCCGCGGTCAAGGCACATGTGAGAAAGCAATCAATGAACAACTATGGTGTTGCAACGGCAACGAAAAACTAATGATTGATGCTTCTCACCTCTCTCTGTTCCTGTCTGTCTGTCCCTGTCTATCCCTCTCTCTGAATCTCTCTCTGTCCCTGGAAAAAAAAAACAACAAAAAATCAAGTAGCAGAAACAAAAAATTCACTAGAAGAGGATAAAGATGACGTTCAAGAAAAATCTCCCAGAAAGAAGAGATAAAAAACATGAAAAATAAAAACATAGAAAAATTAAAGGATCCATCAGTCCGTAAATTACAAATACAAATAATAAGAGTTCCAGAGAGAAAGAATAGGGACACTGGGGGAGATGGGAAAATTTGGTTCAAATTTAAGAATTCAAGAAAATTCTAGAAATGAAAAAAATCTGTTTCTAAATTGAAGCCCTTGGTGTGCCTAGCACAACAGATAAAACAAGGCCTGAGTGAGGCTGATAGTCATTAGGGACAAAGATAAGATCCTAAAAGCAACCGAGGAGAGAAAATAAATCAAGACAGAACATCATCAGACTCTCCTTAGCAGTAACAGAATCAAGAAACCAATAGAGCAAAGCTTGTTAAGCTCTGAGAAAATACTGTTCAATCTAAAATTCTACACCTAGGGAAACTACAAATCAAGTATGAGAGAAAATGAAGACATTTTCATACATGCATATACACAAATTTATGTACCTTTTTCTTGGGAACTTTATGGAGGAATTAAATTATAAACAATAAAGAAGATGATATGGGGTCCAAGAAAACAGTGGGGCCCAACCTAGGGAGGTGAAGGAAACACCCAGGGTGTGCAGGAAACTAGATCCCAGGATGATAACCGTGCAGACCTAGAGAATAACCCGTACACATTTTAAATATATCAGGCGAAGCCCCGTCTTCAGAAAGTGGCATTAAACAGAAAAAGAAACAGCTCAAAGAGTAGAAAATGGAGGCACCTGGAGAGGCAGAATATTGGGGAGGGAAAACCAGGCAGTATACTTTTCATACTAGATATAGGCTTAGCATTGATAAATACTAAATTTTAAAAGATTCTTGAAAGGCTAAAAACGATGTTTTAAAACCACACCTAAAAATAAGATTTCCCAAGCAAGATTTCCGAGGGGGAAAATAAATCAAGAAAGATAAATTTTCAGGCAGCGCAACATCCAAGTACTTGGAAAACACTACATCTCTGCACAGAGTGTAACTTTGAAAAAAATTAAGAGCAGGAAAAAATGCTTTGCTGATACTTACTCAGAAGTCAGAACCACAACACCAGCAAGAAAAATGAAAGAAAAAATTGTAACTTATAGATTATTGGGAAAAGTTCACGGTTTACGGCTACGCCAATCACATCACAATTTCCTTTTTCACTCAGTCAAGCAGATGCTAAATCAAAGTCAAAAGAACAGCCTGACTGCACCACATTTTAGTCGGAAATGAAAACCTTTAAAAAGCTGTGTGGCTTCCTCAGGAAAGGAAAGCACAAACTCTGTCAATCAAACAGCATTCTCAGCGGTCGCTCCTCCTGTCCTGAAGACTGAACAAATAGTAACGGGACTCATGCACAAATCTGAAACAACTGCTGCCCAGCATTCCTTAGGACCCCAAGAAGGAGCACCTCAATGAGGAAATGTGCATTTCTCTGTCCCCAAATACTTCACATCTACATTTCCTATGGTCCTGCCACAGAAAATCTGACAGTGTAACATGGTCCTTGCTCACTATATTTAGTGCCATGACTTGAACAGTGAATGAGGGTTAAGTCGGAAATGACTGACCAAGTGACGGGCTCTCTCCATGGAAAGGCAGGCAGAGCTGTTGCCTGCTGTTTGCTCAGTTTTTCTGACTTCTAGGAACACAGTGCACAACGGGAAACAGCTTCATCTGAGTTTTATTTTATTTATTTTTTTACAGGGACAGAGAGAGAGTCAGAGAAAGGGATAGGTAGGGACAGACAGACAGGAACGGAGAGAGATGAGAAGCATCAATCATTAGTTTTTTGTTGCGACACCTTAGTTGTTCATTGATTGCTTTCTCACATGTGCCTTGACCGCGGGCCTTCAGCAGACAGAGCAACCCCTTGCTGGAGCCAGCGACCTTGGGTCCAAGCTGGTGAGCTTTTGCTCAAGCCAGATGGGCCCGCGCTCAAGCTGGTGACCTCGGGGTTTCGAACCTGGGTCCTCTGCATCCCAGTCGGACACTCTATCCACTGCGCCACAACCTGGTCAGGTGTTTTGTTTTTTAAAATAATCTATTGATTTTTGTCCAGAGGTGATTTTTAAAAATATCTAATATGCTATAGCACTTTCCAACCAAATCTATTCTGGTAAAAACACTTGCTCTCATTTTTCAGCATAAATGAGCACAATGAGACTGGATTAGCCAGGTGGTTTAACTGTAGCGTTCTTTACAGCTTTCAAGTTGAATGCTGAAAGATGTTTGTTTCATCATTTCTTGCCATCAGGAAGAAAACAATACTTTAAGCTCCTACGTAAAGTGTGATGTTCTTCCCGTTTTGAAGTTCGAGAAAATAGATCTAGCTCACAAAATATAACACATAACCCAAAATTCCTCCAGCTTAAAAGAATAAAATATTATGTTTATTGTTTTATGTTTATTTCACAGAAAGGAAACAGCTACCTAGAATATGAAGAAGTGCTCAAACTCACCAATAATTAATATAACATTATTAATAATATAAATTAAAATAAGACATTGTTAAATGGCAAAATGAGAAATGTGGATAATACTAGGGGTTGGGGATGGGGATGGGGGGAATACAATGCCTATAGAATGAAAATCGATACAGCCATTCAATAACCTGGCAACACTTATGCCACAATGCCACTCCTGAGTTCATGTCCCAAAGAAATTCTCCAACATGTCCATATGGACATGTAAAAGACTGTTTATTGGTAGCACTGTTTACAGTAGCCCAGGCACCCATCACTATGGGAATAAATGCACACCTAGGAATAGTAGGCTGCAGATAGAACCAATTAGCCAAGTGTACATCCCAAAACACACATAGCTCTTAAATCAATGCTGAGTAAAAAAAGTAAAAACCAGAGCAAGTCTACAGCATTTTATCAGAGAGAACATTATAGCCAAAGTCTACAACAGTGTGATATAATGAGAGGCTTTGGAACTAAAGATACATATACGAAAACATCACCAAGTATGTATTTTACAAAGAGGCATACAGAATCAAAAACACACAGCAAGCACATTAGAGAGGGTGCTTGTGGGGCTGAGAAGAAACTGGGCACAGGAACAGGCCTAAACAGAGAGCCCATACACACTAATGCTAGACTGTGCCCAAATCACAGAGTATGAAGTCTGAATTCAGAACATTTTTCATTCAAGTATATATTTAATTTATTCAATAAAAATGTATTGAGCCTGCCAGACCAGGCGGTGGTGCAGTGGACAGAGCGTCGGACTGGGATGCGGAAGACCCAGGTTCGAGACCCCAAGCTTGCCAGCTTGAGCGCAGGCCCATCTGGCTTGAGCAAAAGCTCATCAGCTTGGACTCAAGGTCGCTGGCTCCAGCAAGGGGTTGCTCGTCTGCTGAAGGCCCGCGGTCAAGGCACATGTGAGAAAGCAATCAATGAACAACTAAGGTGTCGCAACGGCAACGAAAAACTAATGATTGATGCTCCTCATCTCTCTCCGTTCCTGTCTGTCTGTCCCTATCTATCCCTCTCTCTGACTCTCTCTGTCCCTGTAAAAAAAATAAATAAAAAAGAAATCTGGAGGTCGCAGACTTGAGTGTGGGCTCATCTGGCTTGAGTGTGGGCTCACCAGCTTGAGTAAAGGGTCTTCTTGGTTGAGCCCCCCAATCAAGGCACATCTGAAAAGCAATCAAAGCACAACTACTAAAATGAAGCAACTAGAAGTTGATGCTTCTCATCTTTCTTCCTGTCTCTCTCTTGCTCTCTACAAAAAAAAATAATTATTGAACACTTCAAATGCCAGGTACTGTGTTTAAATATAAACTCTTCTTGTTATTTCTCCTGAAGGTTTATATTTTTAAAAACCCTCAATTATGTTTTATACATTTTAAGACATGTTTTAACTGGAAGTGGAGGGGGAAGTAATTTAGATTAGAATATAGTATGTATATACTATAGCAGGGGTCCCCAAACTATGGCTTGCGGGTGGCTTGCGGGTTGCATGCGGCCCCCTGAGGCCATTTATCCGCCCCCTCCGCACTTCCGGTAGGGGCACCTCTTTCACTGGTGGTCAGTGAGAACAGCACAGGATGCATCCGCACCCATAGTTCCCATTGAAATACTGGTCAGTTTGTTGGTCTAAATTTACTTGTTCTTTATTTTAAATATTGTATTTGTTCCTGTTTTGTTTTTTTACTTTAAAATAAGATATGTGCAGTGTGCATAGGGATTTGTTCATAGTTCTTTTTTATAGTCCGGCCCTCCAACGGTCTGAGGAACAGTGAACTGGCGTCCCCTGTGTAAAAAGTTTGGGGACCCTTGTACTATAGTGTGAGAAGTTCATCATCTTAAAATAGACTTAATTTTTATGGTATAAACATTTATACTTTTTTCATCAAATATAAATATACTTTGAAGTTCTTTAAATGACAAACTTAAATGAGAAGGTCAAATACAAAAGGAACTCTAAAGCCCTACAAAATTACATTGTCACATTGCAGTTCACAGGCAAAACATCTTTTCTTGTGGCTCTCAGGGGTAAAACAATGTTTTAGAGAAACTTAACTCGTTCTACTTTGTTTTATGTAATTTTCCCACAAAAACTGTTTCAACTGCTTAGGAACTCTTCTCACCAGATTTCTGTTTTCTAGAAGATTTTACAAGCTGACTGTTGGCTGCCAATCTGGGTGTCATAGCTAATATGCTCATTATGCAGCATTGCTAACAAAAACTGATGAACACATCTGGCGAAAAGTGACGCATCTATTCCACATCCCACAGGCACAGGAAATGATCCTTTTCCCCAAAATTACCTGTTCCCCTACTTTTACAAACCTTAAATGTGAATTAGTATATACGGTAACTAGTAAACAAAACCAATACAACTTGTAGAACATTATGAGTCTAGAGCTCTAACACTGTAACTTTGGTAATTTAGATTTTTGGTACTAAGCATTAATTAGTAGGTGGAAAGATCAAAGTGAAGAATAGGAATGGTTGGGCCAACCATCCACACCACTGGAAAAACCCAGGCTACATGATGTGTCAGTGGGGTCCATACTCACCATCGTATATAATAAAGATAACACATTAATTTATTGAAGTTTGTGAAAGATATTTTTATCAGTAATAATAGCTAACATTGAGCTTACTATGTGTCAGTCACCATTTTAAATATTTTATAAGCATTATTTAATTAGTCCTCACAACAACCCAATTGACTGGGTACTATTATCATTTTCATTTTATAGATCATTTTTCAAAGCAAACACAAGCTCTTTTTATCACCTTTTTTTCCCCCCTAAAGTGAGAAGCAGGGAGGCAGAGACAGACTCCTGCATGCGCCTGACCTGCATCCACCTGGCAGCCCACCAGGGGGCGATGCTCCACCCACCTGGGGCATTGCTCTATTGCAACCAGAGCCATCCTCAGAGCCGGGTCCAACTTTGCTCCAATGGAGCCTTAGCTGCTGGAGGAGAAGAGAGAGACAGCAAGGAAGGAGAGGGGTAAGGGTGGAGAAGCAGATGGGCACTTCTGTGTGCCCTGACTGGGAATCAAACCCGGGACTTCCACAGGCCAGGCTGACCCTCTACCTTTGAGCCAACTGGCCAGGGCCTTCATCACCTTTAAAAACCTCCACCCAGCCTGACCTGTGGTGGCACAGTGGATAAAGCGTCGACCTGGGAACACTGAGGTCGCCAGTTCAAAACCCTGCACTGGTCTGGTCAAGGCACATATGAGAGTTGATGCTTCCAGCTCCTCCCCCCTTTCTCTCTCTCTCTCTCACTCTGTGTATCCTCTCTAAAATTAATAAAATAAAATAAAATCTTTTAAAAAAAAAACAAGCCTGACCTGTGGTGGCGCAGTGGATAAAGCGTCGACCTGGGAACACTGAGGTCGCCAGTTCAAAACCCTGCACTGGTTCGGTCAAGGCACATATGGGAGTTGATGCTTCCAGCTCCTTCCCCCTTTCTCTCTCTCTCTCTCTCACTCTGTGTCTCCTCTCTAAAATGAATAAAATAAAAATAAAATAAATTTGAAAAAAAACAACAAAACCTCCACCCAAACGGCCTCAACTTCCACTCTATTCCTTCTTTATGCCATTGCAGACATTTCTGACACAAATATATGACTGATGGTTCTCATATGAATGGATCAGTTCTCTTCCCTAGCCAGCCCCCTCCTTCTTCTCCCTTAGGACCACAGAAGATTCCCTTATGAAGATGTTCTCAGTTAAGCCCTTCCTTACATGCTTATTAAAAGTAAACAATGTTTACTACCTGGCTGGTTGGCTCAATGGTAGAGTGTAGGACCGGCGTATGAAAGTTCCGGGTTCAATTCCCAGTCAAGGCACACAGAAGCAACCATCTGCTTCTCCACCCCTCCCCCTTCTATCTCTCTCTCTCTTCCCACAGCCATGGCTCAAGCAGTTTGAGCAAGCTGGCCCCAGATGCTGAGGATGGCTCCATGGCCTCCGTCTCAGGTGCTAGAATGGCTCCATTCCTGAGCAATGGAGCAACACCCCAGATGGTCACAAAGCATCACCCCTAGTGGGCTTGCCAGGTGGATCGCGGTCTGGGTGCATGTGAGAGTCTGTCTGCCTCTCTGCCTTTCACATAAAAAAAAGAAGTAAACAATGTAGAAAAGTATACAGGGTATAAAAAGTGCCTACCTACTCCCCCAAAAGGAAATACCTTAGTAACAGTCCTTAACATTTTACAAAAAGAGGAATATTTTACACATATCGTTCTATGTGACTTATAAAATAACTTTACAATAGACATCTTTCTGCGACTTATAAAATAACTTTACAATAAACATCTTTCTGTATCAGTGTGTAGAGATTCACTATCCTTAACAGCTTAGAGGCATTCCTCAGGGCGGACACATCATACATCATTTAACCAGTTCCTAAGTGAGGAACTTCACTTTTTGCTATAGCAAGCAATGCTACAATGAAACACTTTGTACTATAGTTTTCAGGCAAGTATACAGAATATATCTATAGGAAAAATTTCTAGAAGTGCAATTGCTGGGTCACAGAGTATGCACATTTAAAAAAAAACTTTCTTATTTGATTGGAGAGAGAGAAAGAAACACCCATTTATTGTACCACTTATTTATGCACTCATTGGTTGATTTTTTAATTTTTTTGCAAAGTTTTCTTTTTAGAGGTTTTTAAAAATTTTTTTAATTTTTAATTTATTTAATTTATTTATTTATTCATTTTAGAGAGGAGACACAGAGTGAGAGAGAGAGATAGAGAAAGAGAGAAAGGGGGGAGGAGCTGGAAGCATCAACTCCCATATGTGCCTTGACCAGACCAGTGCAGGGTTTTGAACTGGCGACCTCAGTATTCCCAGGTCGACGCTTTATCCACTGCGCCACCACAGGTCAGGCTCATTGGTTGATTTTTGTATGTGCCCTGACTGGGGATCTAACCTGCAACTTGGGTGTATTGGATAAAGCTCTAATCAACTGAGCTACCTGGCAGGATCCAGGGTATGCAGATTTTATTTCATTTATTTATTTCTTTGTGACACAGAGACAGAGAGAGGGACAGATAGGGACAGACAAGAAGGGAGAGAGATGAGAAGTATCAATTCTTTGTTGCGGCACTTTAGTTGTTCATTGATTGTTTTCTCATAGTGCCTTTACCAGGAGGCTCTAGCAGACCAAGTGACCCCTTGTTCAAGCCAGTGACCTTGGGTTCAAGCTGGTGAGCCTTGCTCAAACCAGATGAGCCCGCGCTCAAGCTGTTGACCTTGGGATTTCAAATCTGGGTCCTCCACATTCCAGTCTGATGCTCTATCCACTGCACCATAACCTGGTCAGGCAGGGTATGCAGATTTTAAATTCCAACAGACAACTACTGCCTTTCCAGCGGTGGCGCAGTGGATAGAGGGTCAACCTGGAGCACTGAATAAAGCCCCAGGTTTGAAACCCCAAGGTCACTTGCTTAAAACCAAGGTTGCTGGCTTGAGCCCAAGGTCATAGGCTTGAGCAAGGCTTGAGCCCCCAATCAAGGCACTCATTGAGAAGCAATCAGTGAACAATTAAAGTGAAGCAACTATGAGTTGATGCTTCTCACTCTCTTGCTCTTCCTTCCTGTCTCTTTCTCTCAAAAAAAAAAAAAGAAAGAAAAAAACAATAAAACAAAATAGACATTACTAAATTTACCTAATTTACCTCCAAGGAAACCTATACTCCTCCCACCAACAGTGTGTGAAAATTCCAAGTTCCCTACCTCCTCATTCACTTGTTCAATCTTTCAATGTGATATGCAAAAAGTGGTAATTATATGTTTTATGTTATATTTATTTAAATGAGGACTACTGAATTTATAGCTAAATATATTTTGAGTTTATTACTAGTTGTAGGCTAAACTGAACTGCCTACAACAATAAGGATTAAAAAAATTCAAGAAGCACATTAACATTATAATGGGGAGACTGGTAACGTTTAATTAAGTTGGGATTTTAGCACAGAGTAGAGGAGACCAACCACAAACAAGCTGGATCTCTGCATGAAAGTACACATACCTTTCAAGTGAAATGCACTGTTATCAGTTCTTCAAGCTATGCCACACATTTTAGAGATGTTTCTTTTAAAAGAGAATATATTTAATTCCGTAGTCGTGTATTCACGTTTTCATCTTTACTTATAACACCTCTCTGTATGACCAATCCACTTCAATATTTCATTTTATATGTTGCTTATAAATCTAACCTTTGACCTCTTTTTAAAATTTTTTTTTATTTTTACAGGGACAGAGAGAGTGTCAGAGAGAGGGATAGACAGGGAAAGACAGACAGGAATGGAGAGAGGCGATAAGCATCAATCATTAGTTTTTCAATGCAACACCTTAGTTGTTCACTGATTGCTTTCTCACATGTGCCTTGACTGCGGGCCTTCAGCAGACAGAGCAACCCCTTGCTGGAGCCAGCGACCTTGGGTCCAAGCTGGTGAGCTTTTGCTCAAGCCAGATGGGCCCGTGCTCAAGCTGGCGACCTCGGAGTCTCGAACCTGGGTCCTCCGCATCCCAGTCCGACGCTCCATCCACTGCGCCACCGTCTGGTGAGGCTAACCTTTGACCTCTTTAAGATGTTCAAGCACAAGAGTATATAATTAATATTTAGCCATAAATTTCCAAAATAATTAGGAAAATTAACATAGACTGTTGTATTAGAACACAAAAGAAGGAAAATAAAAGAAGTAAATGGGAGCAATACATACAGCCCACACACTCCACAAGACTGACATCAATGGAATACCCTCTGATCATGAATGCTGACACACTGTCCAAGGCTGGACGTTCACGGTTACATCTACTTAGCAGAGATGGCTGAACTGAACTATTTACATGTATTCTCACCTGATTTTCCTTGTGGCCACCTCCAGGCAACAATTTTTTGTTGGGGGACTCTAATTGACTCTAATAGGGACTTTGACCTTATTATCCTTATGAATTAGCATACATAACTCAAAAATAAGTACCACAAATTATCTAGCATGCTAGAAGGTTCCGGCTCAAAACTAATAAATCAGCAAACCCCTCTCTATCATTCCTTTAATTCTTAATTAAAATTACATTCCTCATTAACAAACTGATTCTTGCCACTTCATTTCAAAATCAAAAGCTCTTGCTCCTTTCATATGCCCACACAGCCCACCCAAGTGAGCCCAGAACAGATACTACACATCACCTTTCCATGTCAGAGACTAAAGGAGACAGACTGGGGGCAGGAAAGAGCAGAACACCAATGTGACAAAGTGCTAAAGCCAAGCTATAAATTATCTTTCAGTCATTCGCAGCCGCATTTAGAAAAAGCTGATGCAAAGTCAGGCCGGCCTATCGTTCCTTTGGAGGGATATGAATGTCATAAGAAAGCGTCTTCCTAACTCACTAGCAGCAGGGCTGCCCTCCCACCCCTCACAAAGTGTGCCCAGCAAGAGAAGGACCCCTGGGTTCTACAGACAATGACAAGAAGCTCTGCATTCAGACGACGGGAGGAAGCAGTGCAGACCAGCTTTCTGGGCTCTAAACTACGCCAGACTGCCCTGCTAATCCTTCCCAAATCCCACAGTGTTGGGGTGGGGGTGGGGACGAACAGAAAACAGTTCAAAGTTGAAGCGGGGACAGTTGCTCTAGATTACAGAGGTAATAACATTTGTATTTAAATGGGGGAGGGTGGGGTGCAGAGACAGAGCATATACAAAAGCCTGTATATTTATAAAAACACAAATAATAAATTTTAGCCTTGATCCTTCTGATGTGCTAAGCAACATCTGCCCCCAATCATTTGCCAGCCCAGGCTGCACGGAGGGCAGAGTGGCAGGCATTTTCACACAGCGAGGCTGGAAGAGATGCTGCTGGAGTGTAAATTACTAATTAGTTCCATAGAAGACAAAGAGAGAAAATACCTGTCATGGAATGCCGTTTACAACGGGACATATAATAAAAACAGCCCTAAACATTTCAGAACAGCACCTTACTTTTCAAACTTCTATTAACATATAAATAGCAAAGGAACAGTATTATAGTCTTTAAAAGACAGCCCATGCCTCAGAAACAATAATGCACGACTGGGAAGAATACTTTCCAAATAATTTGTAATTTTCTCATCCTTATGAAAGCAAAGTGTTGTTAATGATTACAATTGGGTTTCATAAGAAGCTGTATTTCATCAGTTTGACGATCACTTCAAATGGAGGAAAAAGAAACTTATAAGTGTTATATTTTACATCTGTTGGAATACAGCTAATAGTGCTTCCACTGAACTTGGACAGGCTTTATTCTGTGGTTGCGCCTTTACCAAAGGTCAGGCTACCATGGGGATGGGGTCAGTAAAATCTCCTTATGTGACAACAACTGAAAAGACTCCTAAAACTTAAGCTATTTGGGGGGAGGTTCTAGAATGTTACAATATTTATATTCATTCCCTTCCCATAGGCAAACCTATTTATTACATAGTATGAATTGCAACCAACGCTCTTATACATTTTGCTCTTAGATCTTTTCCAAATCCTTGAAGCTATAAAAGGATCTTCAAAACATGTCTTAAGTCACAGTGCTGAACAGCCCTGTAGCTCCTGTTTTTGCATAATAATTACCCCTACATCATCAATACCTAGCATACCCTGACGACCCACTCTATGAGAGCACACCATGCCAGGTGCTAAGGAGGTCGCAAAGAGAAAGGTACACCATGACACAGTTTTTGCTGATGTGGGAGGGGCCAACAAACATCATTCACAGGTAAAAGAATGTTTTTCAGAATAGACTGAAGAAAACAAACCATTAAACCACAAAATCCATTGATTCCTTTGTCTCAAATGGTATGCTTCACATACCACCTTCCTGATACACTCAAGACAGTCTTCCCTTCTCTCTTCTTTTTATAGAAAGACTGTCTTTTTTTTTTTAATTTTTATTCATTTTTTTAGAGAGGAGACACAGAGTGAGAGAGAGAGAGAGAGAGAGAGAGAGGGGAGGAGCTGGAAGCATCAACTCCCATATGCGCCTTGACCAGACCAGTGCAGGGTTTTGAACTGGCGACCTCAGTGTTCCCAGGTCGACGCTTTATCCACTGCGTCACCACAGAGAGGAGAGGAGGCAGAGAGACAGACTCCCGCATGTGCCCTGACCGGTGTCCGACTGGGATCCACCCAGCAAGCCCACTATGGGGAGATGCTCTGCCCATCTGGGGCGTTGCTCCCATTGCTTGGCAACCAAGTTCTTCTTAGTGCCTGAGGTGGAGGCCATGGAACCATCCTCACCAACTGGAGCCAACTTGCTCCAATTGAGCCATGGCTGCGGAAGGGGAAGGGAAGGAAAAAGAAAGAGAGAGAGAGAGAGAGAGAAGTGAAAGGGGGAGGAGTGGAGAAGCAGATGGGCACTTTTCCTGTGTGCCCTGACCAAACATCGAAGCTGGAACATCCACACACCGGACCAACACTCTACCACTGAACCAACTGGCCAGGGCCCTTCTCTTTTAAAAATGCCTTCCTATCCTTTTTTTTCCAAGTCCACTTATTTAAAAATAAGTGAGATAAAACGATAAAGCAAATGGAGCAATGTGAAAACAACTGGTGAATCTAAATAAGGGTATATAGATATGATTTTTGTAACTTTTCTGTAAGTCTGAAACATTGTAAAAAAATCAGAAGTCACACACAAAAACTGAGCATTAACAACAGATGTTCTCTCACAGGGTTATTACATTTCAATCCATTGACATACTTAGCTCATGCTGGGAACTCAGTAAACACTAATTATTAGTTATCCTTTTACAGCAATGGATCAATTTTATCAAATGAACCACTCCGGGGGATGTTGATAATGGGGGAGGGTGTGCTTGTGTGCAGGCAGAGGGTAAATAGTAAATCTCTATACCTTCCCCTCAATTTTGCTCTGAAGCTAAAATTGCTTTAAAAAAATTAAGTCTTAATTTTTAATGTAATGAGTGCATCAGTTTACTTAACCAAATTAAAGCATGCATAAATGTACTTAGTATATTACTTATACAGGCGAACAAGGAAAAGAGCAAAACCTCAGAAAGAGTCTGAAGAGGTCATGCTTATGGACATCTCCACTGACAGCGGAGTTCCATTTTCTTCAAGGGCAACACTCTTCCAACTACAAACCCGTAGGTTACATAACAAAGCCCAGAGCCTTTTTCTAGCTACAAGGGTGGACAGGTAACCATTAATCAGCAACACTGTTAGTCATTTTTTAAATTGTTTTTGCCTTGCTTTGTTTCATAAATACAATTTTATAACGAGAAAAATAGGAGCGTGTAAGAACCTTGATGTAATCTTTGCATTAGACATAATCCTCAGGGTGTTTGTCCCAGGTTCCCCATCTAGAAAGGACCTGAGAAACAGTTAATAACAGAACCATAGGGATAATTTAGGGACTGGCAAACAAGACCCATTAAGGGATTAAAATGAACCAGCACTGTTTAATCTGGAGAAGAGCGTGGTAAAGGCCGACTTCACAACAAGCAAGTAAAGATAAAGCCAGACAGAGCACAGTGAATCAGAGCACAGACTGCCAGCAAAATACCAAGGTTCAAACACTATCCCCCACTGCTTAGTAGAAGTCTCAGTTATGAACTTTAAAAAAAAAAAAAGAAAGAAAAGATTAAATGTATCAGTTAGTTTGACAAAAAATAAACCCAAGTATTATTTGTACTAAAAGATTATCAGCTATCAAACAAGTAACTATAGAAATGTCTTGAGTATAACCTTGGGCAAATCACTTCATCTCAAGGAGCCTCTAATTCTTCACATGTAAAATGGGAACGGGAGTAGCACCAACCTCACAGGATTGATGTGAGGAGGAAACGAGTTTACAACCACGTCTAGCGCAAAAGCACTTATACATGCTAGCTACTGTTATTAAGTTTATGAAGAACCAGCACCTTCTTAATATTAGAGTAAGCAGATATTTTTACCAAAAATTTGAGACTAGGGCAAGAGAACAAATACAAATAGAGCATTACATGTGTTTTAGTTCGACAGAAGGCAGATAGATGCTCTTTAGAGAGAAAATAATTAAATGCTGAAAAAGATTATCTACAAAGGTTGCCACATTACCTCTGAAGAGATGAAAATAGGATAAATTTTTATCTACCTGGGATGATTTAAGTGGGATTGACTGAAGTTGCATGATAAACTAGAGGTTCTTTCAAGGTTTCGTCCCATCCAAAGAATCTACAATTAACCAGAAAAACAATTATGTACAACCTACTTATTCAAATTAGAAAATATAAATTTAAGTATTTTGCTTAGTAAGTAAGATTATACACAAAATAAAGTTATACTGAATAGAATCCTACTCGATGAACAAATGAAAATAAAGCTTAAATTTATCACTAGAGTCCTTACTGACAAATAGTATTAGTTGAATTAAAAGATTATCCCTTTCCAATTTAGGACTATCAACAGAAATAAGCGCAGAGAACTGATGATTAGCGCTCTGGCGGCACAGAGAAACAAAGGACAGGATCAAAACATACTCTTTCCTTCTGCTGACGTTAGTTTATATTTTCTTCTTTATCAGTATCAGCAAATCTAAAATAATTTAAATAAGAACACCAAGTATAAAACAATTATATTTTACAAAACCTAGATGATTCTAGCCCAAACGCATCTGTAAAGAAGGAAATATGCACACACATCTCACAGAAACACACACCTCATACCAAAGTTACTCTGCAGCTTGAAAGTTAACATTTCAGACTAACCCACTTAGTCTGAAACCTCACAGCAAAAATTGTCAATTTTTAAAAATCCTGTAAAACTGCTAAATCAATCTAGTCACCTTGAACACCTGCTTAACACCATCTAGAATGCATGGATACAGTTAGCAGCTGAATTCAGAAAGATTTAAGATTCTAAGTTATTCATATATATATCAATAACGAATGTGTCCACAAATCAAAATTGAATCATTGCTATTACAAATGCCTTCAACCTAATCTTTGCTTTTACACAAACACTCTCAAGAACAGTTTGCATATTTTCCCTAAGTAAATTATATTCTATGCTTTGGTAAAGTATAATCATTCATATTCTTAGTTAAATGTAAAAGCTTCAGAATAAAAATCATCCAAATACCCAGTAAGAATAACCTGAATTTTGTCCCAAATTTCTTATCTTCCTTTTAACTCCTAAGTGTCTTAAAAATCAAAACCTTCTAGAAAATTAATATTAATATGGCCTTCTTTATTCACGCCCATAAACAGGAGAGGCAGTGGAGCTGTCCAAGGCTCCAGCTTGCATTATTTTTGCAGACGTTTTTCTCCATGATAAAACTTACTCATAAATTCATTACTTAATCTAAAAAAACAAATCCCACTCCAAAATCCTCCCCTATCTTACAAATCTCCCTTTCTTTATTCCATCTTGCTAAGTGGGTGAGTTACCGCCTACAGTGTAAAATGTCCCACACAAAGCTAAAGGTAGCTTAGGAACTCAAAGCCGTCCCAGCCCTGATTTAAATCTTTCCCCCAGCAAACTTCTTTGGGTGGTTGTTTGCCTTTCTCTGAAATGATTTCTCAGTATTCTCCAGCCACCAAACACATCTAGGCAGAAATCTGGTTGATTATCAAAACAAAAAATTCTTCATCTTTATCTCAGTAACAGTGGGCTCTGCACTGAAAACGAAACTGCTGTAGATGAAGCAGTCTACCTGCCCAGTGAGCTTCAGGCACAACCCAGCGCACGGGCACAGCCACCCTGCAACACACACCCCGTTTTCCTATCATCACAACCCTAGTGGAATGCGGAGCTGTTCAGCACTGAGCTGATGCTTTCACATTCCGACAAGAACAAAATCAAATCAAAACAGGTCTCATCTTTTCAAAGTGGACATAAAAGTCACATTAAAAGCAATGAAAGGTAAAAGCAGATTTAAGATTCCTTGAAGAGAAAGAGGTTTCTGGAATTTCCTACTTTTATGGACAAAAGGACTCGCAGTCTCAATACAGTTCTCTTGTCAATGAAGAATTCCTTTCCTGTGCACACCCCCACTCTTCTTAGTTTTACCCCTATTTCCAGGTCTCTTTTCACTCACCATGGTTCCTCCTCTTCCGTACCAAAGGATCCCTATACTTCATCCTTGACTAAACAGCATCTGTGTCCTGATCCACACAGACCTTCTGGAGTATCTCTCCCCATGCACCTTCGATTCCCATCCCTGTGCAGTCAGTCTATCCCAGTTCTGCATCCATCAGGACTCCCCTGGCTTCCCTTAACCCTGTTCTCTCCCCTTACTCCCCATCTCATCCTTTAAATCCTGGGACCCATCTCTGCCTTGATCTTGGTCCTCTCACCCTCCGCTTTTAGCCCTGTCCCTTCACCTCACTGTTTACATTAGCTCCCGCCGAACCTCGTCAATTAACACAATTCCCTAGTTAACCTATCCCACACTACCACCACTTCTCACCCGCTTGCTCTTTTCCTTTCAGCTCTTCTGGTCCCCGAATTGTCCTATAGACGCCCTATCGCTCATCTCTCGGTCCTTTCACCCCTTCCAGTACGCTCTTACTCCTAACTCCACCTGGTATTAGTCCACTGCTTCGTTCACCCTCTCTCACTTTCAAGAATTTACACCCCTTGTCCACCACTAACCCATACCCTTCTCGGAACCTCGCAGTTCAGTTCCCACCCCAGCGCCGGTCCTGGTCCTTCAGTTCATCTCCCTCTGCACTAGTTCACACTCTTGTCACGTCTGGCTCTTAATCACGCTTTCTCCTCTGCTCTCAACTATTACCCCGGCTCTGCCCCTCCTTGCTGCCCACTTCCAACTCTTACCCTGGCAACCCCTCACCCCACTACCATCCCCTGCAAACCCTTGCTCTTAAACCAGACCCAGGATCCCTCTTCCAAGCCTTGCTCTTCCTAACCTCATTCCCTGCCCGGCTCAACAGTCATCCTGGGTTTTGCCTCCTTCCTACCTCCTCTTCGGCTGGCTTTATCTCCAGCCTTCTAACCCTTTCTCCCCTTAATCCTCATCTCATTCGCAGACCCGATCCCCGCTACCGCCCCTCAAGCCTTCCGTCCCCTCTTCTCAAGGCTTTTACCCCGAACCCAGTCGTCGCCCACCCCGCCAAACCAAGCGCCCGCGCTCCGGGACTGCCGGCTCTCGCCTCCCGCCGGCCCCCGCCCCGGGCGCCCCAGTCCGCCGCCGCCGCCGCTGCGGTCCCGCCCCCTGCCGCCTCTCCTCCCGCCTGAGAGGCGCGCGCCGCCTTTGTCGCCCCTCACCCGGTGTGTGAGGATTTTGCTTCTTTAAAGGGGAGGGCCAGTGTGGCGGAGACTCCTGTCCCCGCCTCCGAGTCTTGGAATGGGATCCCTGGCCGCGGCGTTCCCGCTGGTCTCCGTCCTCCCCACCCCCTGGAGCTACCCCTTTGCTGCCTCCCCACCTCCTCCGCCCCCTCTCCCGTTCCCCCCCCTTCTATTTACCGCCATCATCAGCACGCGCGAGCTGTCACCAGGGCGCGAGACAACCGAACCCGGCCCCGCCCCCTGCCCGCCCATTGGCCCTCACGCCGGAGCCCCGCCCCGGTCTCCGCATTGCGCCAACGGCGCAGCACTGGACTCCGACCCCAGCACAGACGTCCGCTCCCAGGTTCGCGCCACAGGCGCAAAGTTTAGGGTCAGTCACAACCGAGAGGCCAACTTGAGCCTGGCGTAAGGGGCGGCGGCGTAGGGGAGCATTGTGAATCGCGGGCCGAAGTTTGGTTGAAGCACAGGGGAGTAAATAAGGAGGTTTCCAGACAAAGAGACTCTTAAGGTACCGAGCGTTCTGTCTGTCCCTCCTTCTTAAAGGGCCATTGTCCCGAACCCGTCTCCGACCCCTTCTCCCCAGCCCTTCAACCGCGGAACAGTAAGGGAATTTTGCATTAGTTCCCCGCACTCTTTCTGGAGCTCCTTTAACAATTCTCACCACTGCCAAGGGGAAAAGCCTTTCTCATTATCCCGTCTATGTTTTTGTTTTGTTCTCTTAAAAGACTTAGTTTTATCCGTGCCGTTCTTGCCGAAAGCAGCAGCCTCCGAGCAGCGGTTTCCTGAGGCAGCTCTTTTGCAAAAGTTACTACTGGCTCCCAGACAAGTGAGCACGTGTCCGACTTTTGCCACTGATGACCCAGGCGAGGTTCGGTTGTTTTATGCAACCCCTCCCCACCCACCTCCAGGAAGAGGTTTGACTCCATAAACTGAAGACGTTCTGCAGATCGTGGGGATGAAGACCACAGGAAAACAGAACAGCCGCTATTTCTATGAGTCGTCACTGTCTCAGAAAAGGTTTCCTTTCTGAGCGGCCTCTTAGATGCATTGTCCTGACATAATTTGCGGGGGGCTGACGTTACCCCAAACAAGACCAACACTGTTACATCACCCAACACATGGCTAAAGAAGATAAAGGCTTATACTTAAATATAAAGACAAAGAAAATTAACATAGATATGCATCATCATCTACACTGGCTCAAGTCTACATACACACTTGTAAATATGAAATCCAGAAGCACCAAAGCCAAAGAGCAATAAAATGTAAGAATGGGAAACAGTATGTGCATGTTTAAGTACAAACTACAATGCCTGAAGTCAAGCGCAATTAGGCATGAAAACATTTCCAAAGGTAATTACCTAGACATTTTTAAGAGACTTGATGGAAAGAAGGACCTAATGATTGATTTGGTGAGGATTTGTCATGTGGTTCGTGAGTTTAGAATTAGATCTAAAATTCAACATTCCCTTTGTTGTCTATCACCTTTAACATTATTTTCTTTAACGAATTCTTATAACTCCTTAATCATCTATATTCTCCCCTTGGTCCCCAAACCATCTAAGAAAATTCTTGGAGAATAAGGATTGTATGTTATTCCATGTTAATTCACTAACAAAGAGCCTGACACATAATAGGTGCTTTTGTTGAGTGAAGAATTTTGGAGACATTTAAGACTTCTGAAGGAAGGGGTGCTCTCAGAATAGCAATGGGGGGGGGCTCTCGGTGCTGCTAGCACTTATTAGATCAGTGGTTCTCAAAGTGTGGCCTGTGGAGCCCTTGGGATGCCTGAAACATTTTGGGGGGTCTGAGATCAAAACTAGTTTCATAACAGTAAGATACTATTTGCCCTTGAAAAGAAAAGAAAAAATGAGCAGCCCTGCTGGGTTGCTCAATTGGTTAGAGCAGTGGTAGTCAACCTGGTCCCTACCGCCCACTAGTGGGCGTTCCAGCTTTCATGGTGAGCGGTAGTGGAGCAACCAAAGTATAAATAAAAAGATAGATTTAACTATAGTAAGTTGTTTTATAAAGATTTATTCTGCCAAACAGCAAAAATCTGACATAAAGTACTTTGGTAAGTGATTATTATTATATGATTTAACTTGTTGTAACTCTGCTTTATAAATTTTATAAAGTTACGTTACTTCCCTACTTTATAAATCACCATTACTGTGGAACCGGTAAATTTTACTACTAACAGAGATACAAAAGTGGGCGGTAGGTATAAAAAGGTTGACTACCCCTGGTGTAGAGCATCGTCCTAATATGCCACAGTTGCAGGTTCAATCCCCAATCAGGGCACATACAAGAATCAACCAGTGAATGCATAAGTTGAAAAACAAATCAATTTTTTTTTCTTTTTCTCCCTTCCTCTCTAAAATCAATAAATAATTTAAAAGTGCAAAATAAACCAATGAACGTTAATATTACAGAGTATAAAAGATCACTGATTGAGTTTGAGATTCTACATTGCAACCTTTAGTAGAACTGTGATATAATCTCAAAAAACATCCACAATTATCTGAAAAGATTATTAATATATTCCTCCCCTCTTCTACATAACTACGTAAGGTTAGACTTTCTTCATATTCTTCAACCAAAACAACATATTAAATATAGAAATAAATATAAGAATTTACTCTTCTATTATGGCAGACATTCAAGAGATTGCAAAAATATAAAACAAGGCCACTCTTCTCACTAAAATTTTTTAAATAGTTATTTTTCATTAAATATTTTATTTATGTTAACATGTGATAGGTTTACCATTGTTAAAGGAATTAAATATTTTGCTTTTCTTCACTATACTTTTTTTTTTTTTTACAGGGACAGAGAGAGAGTCAGAGAGAGGGATAGATAGGGACAGACAGACAGGAACGGAGAGAGGTGAGAAGCATCAAGCATTAGTTTTTCGTTGCCATTGTGACATCATAGTTGTTCATTGATTGCTTTCTGACATGTGCCTTGACCACAGGCCTTCAGCAGACCGAACAGCCCCTTGCTGGAGCCAGCGACCTTGGGTGCAAGCTGACGAGCTTTTGCTCAAGCCAGATGGGCCCGCGCTCAAGCTGGCGAGCTCGGGGTCTCGAACCTGGGTCTTCCGCATCCCAGTCCAATGCTCTATCCACTGCGCCACAGCCTGGTCAGGCTCACTATACATTTTTATGAAGGTAAATATCAGTAGTTATAACCTACACAAACAAACAGTCTTTGGGGTACTCAATAATTTTTAAGAGCACCAAGGAGTCCTGAGACCAAACCATTTGAGAATAGTGTATGGATGAAAATAGAATAAGAATGCTATTTTCACTAATTCAAATATGAAGCGACTATGCACGATAACAAAAGGATCTGTTGTAGCTTCAGAGCTAAGAGTGTAGGTGGTTCATCAATGAGGAATGGAAAATAGAATCAGGAACACTGAACTTTCTTTAAAGACACAACCGGTTACGAGTGCAATCATAATATACATGGCATTAAAGAGACAAAACTACCTGACCTGTGCTGCCACAGTGGATCAAGCGTCAACCTGAAGTCATCGGATCAAGGCTCTGGGCTTGCCCAGTCAAGGCACATATGACAAGCAAGCAGTGGACAGCTAATGTAAAGCAAATATGAGTTGATGCTTTTCATTCCCCCCTCTATAAAATCAATAAATCTTAAAAAAAATATATATGAAGAATACATTCTCTGACCCCTCTCTACACTGCTTGTTTTCTTTTCTTTTTTTACAGGGACAGAGAGAGTCAGAGAGAGGGATAGACAGGGACAGACAGACAGGAACAGAGAAAGAGGAGAAGTATCAATCATTGGTTTTTCCTTGTGATACCTTAGTTGTTCATTGATTGCTTTCTCACATGTGCCTTGACTGTGGGCCTTCAGCAGACCGAGCCACCCCTTGCTGGAGCCAGTGACCTTGGGTCCAAGCTGGCGACCTTTTGCTCAAGCCAGATGGGCCTCGCGCTCTAGCTGGCCGCCTCGGGGTCTCTAACCTGGGTCCTCCGCATCCCAGCATCCCAGTTCGACCGACGCTCTATCCACTGCGCCACCGCCTGGTCAGGCTACACTTCTTGTTTTCTATTACAACACTTTGCCCTGGACAATTTTAACCTGCCACTAAACAGTAATGACCCCATCATCTCCCAACTTAAACATCCAAACCAAACACCAATCTCTTCAGCACCATTTAAAAGATGCAAGAGCGGAATAGAGAGAGCATCTCCTTACCTACAAAGCATTCTTCAATCTATTCTCCCCTGAGCTTCTCAAGGAGCCAATGGAATATGGAAAGTCAACATCATCATTCCCACTTTACAGATGAGATCCAGAAAGGCCAACTTGATTAAAGCTATGAGGCAAGTTAAGAGACAGAACTTTGGCTAGCCCCCAGTCATTGGCCTCCTAATACATGTTCTCTTCCTGTTAATAGGCTGCCTCAGAACAACTCACCTGTCATACCTGCCCTTGCCTTTCCTACAAGATGTCTAACCTTAAAAACAGCCCTATACCATTTGATGGGGCATGAATATGTTGGGAAATAAAACAGAATAAAAGGGAATTAGGATTCTTTGCCCTAACAGTTCCAGGAATTTTTTTAACTTGCTAATTTCATCACAGAGACTAGGAACTGTTTCTCTGCCTCATTCATCACCTCCTTATGTAAACCTACTCATTATGCCAAATTCCATCACAACAGAATAATTTTCAGATTTCACAGAATGTGTCATGATGAAAGAGCAACTCCTGGGGCCACCAAGAAAGCTGTAAAGATTGCTCCCACTCATTCTTAAGGTTCTGTATGTGTATGAAGAGACAAGAGAAGGGGCAACCCATTGGAAAGATAAGAGCAGGAAAGAAGTCCAGCTTCCCAGAAACTGAAGGAAGGGCCCGAGGAATAGAAAATGAGGGAGGAAGTCCCTGGAGAGGACCCCAGGTCCCAGGTGTGGCATCCACAAGCCAGGGCTAGGTCTTGCTCCAGATAAGCCGACTAGACATAGCTCACCCCTGCTTTCTGTCTTCCTGCTGTTTCCCTTCAGACCCTATAAAACTGCACATAGAGACACACCTGTGTCCAGTATCAGGCATCTTAGGGCTCTTGTGGCTTGCCTCGGGGGTTGATAACCCGTGGTAATGTTAGAACCCCTGCGTCAGTCATAGTTCCTGCAAACTCCAGCACCAACTAACAACTCCCTCTTTAAGCACCATACAGTCTCCACAGTCTGGGAGGGAAAGGGCAGGTATGTTTTGTTTTGATTTTTGTCTCAAAAGTTAATGAGAAAAGGGATGAAATACAGAGGTAAGGGACTTCCCTAGACGAGGCCAAGTCAAGGCTGCATGACTTTCGGGAGGGACGGGACGGGGGAAAGACATGAGTACTGATGGTCAAACTGGCTGGCCTAGAGGGCCCATTCTAACCTAAGAGGCTGAATTTGCAATGCTCTACAAAATGACAGCTCACTGTGGGGAAAGTCTGCCCACAAGAAATGACTGCTCAAAGGCCAAAGACACCAATCCCTACGAGGTGATCCAACTTGCAATGCAATTAATTTCAGCCATTCCACATGGCAGTTTATAACCGGGGCCTACAGCCCAAGGCACAGATATGGACAGGAAGGCTATGGTGAGGGAAAGGCCGTAGTAGGAGTTACACGTATGGGCCTGGAGACAGAAAGGCCACACACACACACACACACACACACACACACACACTCCCATGTAACTAGATTTTCAGTGGAAGTCTTCTAAATAATCAGCCTAGGCGCTTCCTATATTGTACTTTAAGAGCCTCAACTCTCAAAACCTGGAAGACATGCTTAAATGGGAATTTCTAACCACTCCTCTTACCTGCTAGGACTTGGAGATAAAAATTCCCCTACCTCATCCAGAAGCCTCAGGATTGAGGAAGACCCACTGACTGGAGGAGTGGTCAGGCAGTTTTAGGTATTTCCTTCAGTGGAGCAGTGACACCAATAGATGGTCAGGAAATAAGACTACTTGGTACTCAAGATCTGAGGAAAGCAAGCAGGAGGCAGCACAGCAACAGGCGTACAGTGAAGCAGAAGAACCCACCAACATAGAGAAGAACCCACCAACGGACACAAGACATGGACTAGACACAAAATAGAATCCAGTGTCCCCCAATCCCAACATGCACTTTCTGCTTCCACAGATCTTGCCATTTGCAGGCATCATCTGTACTACAACTTAACAGTTCTCCTTAAATGGACTCTTTTTCAAAGACACCCTCATCCTAAAGAATAAAGAGCTAGTGATAGTTTTCTCTAATATACATTCGAATAAGACACAAGTGCTAATATAACAATGTTTTCCTCGTTCCTTTGAAATCACCTGGCACCACACAGGAGTCCAGGTGCCACACTTTGACACATGCTGGTAGCTGGGAGTCCTGGGGTGAAGTCTGGTCCTGATTCCAGCCTCATCTCTAGGCATGACCTCTCTGAGAGCCCCTACTTCCCTGTCTTACAGCGAAGGAAAATGAGATGAACCCCACAGTTGCCCTGCCAAGCTCTGACATCAGGGTTGGCCGAGTTCTCTGTGGCTCTGGCAAAAATACCAACCAAGGTGACTTGTTTGCAAGATCCTAGAAATTTCCCAGTTTCTGCTCTTTGAGAGTAGCTACAGATAGAGAAAGGGGTACCGCATTTGAAAGCAAAGCAAGTTGGGTAGAAGACGGCTTAGCGTAAAAGGAAGACCATGAGATTTGAACCAAAAACCACAGCATCTCCATTTAGCAACCAAGTTTAAGTTTTTTCATTTATAAAATGGGGATAACCATGCCCTTCTTCCTTAAATTTATACATTTACTTCTCAACTTTAATTCAACCTGAAATTACAAAAATGTATACACTGACAACCCGAGGCTACTCCTGAAAGCCCCATTCAGACCTGCACACAAAAGCTGGAAGCCATTACTAGTTACTTCCCACTAGTTACTAGTTCTGTCTGGGCAATTTTGCAAGTAGAGGCATATTTGTTAAAATGTGTTGCATTACCCATCTTTATAGTGATAAACTTTCTTTAATTGACACAAAGAACAAACATAGACAAAGGTACGTAAAGTGGCAGTTCTTAAAGCTTGATCTGGTGTTCATTGGACTTAAAGCTGGTCAAATGTACGCTCAAATAAAGAAAAAACAAAAGTGAAGGATGCTGGATATGTAAGAGACAAAACTGTGTTTAAAAGGCAAAATATAGCCTGATCAGGTGGTGGTGCAGTGGATAGAGTATCTATTGGCTTGGGATGCTGAGGACCCAGGCTCGAAACCCTGAGGTCACCAGCTTGAGTATGGAATCACAGACATGTCCCCATGGTTGCTGGCTTGAGCCCAAAGGTTGCTGGCTTGAGTTCAAGGTCGCTGGATTAAACAAGGGGTCACTGGATTGGCTGGAGCCCCCTGGTCAAGGCACATATAAGAAAGCAATCAGCCTGACCTGTGGTGGCGCAGTGGATAAAGCGTCGACCTGGGAACACTGAGGTCGCCAGTTCAAAACCCTGCACTGGTCTGGTCAAGGCACATATGGGAGTTGATGCTTCTAGCTCCTCCCCACTTTCTCTCTCTCTCTCTCTCACTCTGTGTCTCCTCTCCAAAATGAATAAATAAAAATAAAAATAAATAAATAAAATTAAAAAAAAGAAAGCAATCAATGAACAACTAAAGTGCCACAACTACAAGTTGATGCTTTTCATCTCTCTTCCTCCTCTCTGTCTGTCCCCCCCACCCCTCTTGCTAAAAATACTAAAAGAAAAAAAAAAAATAGCGCCTGACCTGTGGTGGCGCAGTGGATAAAGCGTCGACCTGGGAATACTGAGGTCGCCAGTTCAAAACCCTGCACTGGTCTGGTCAAGGCACATATGGGAGTTGATGCTTCCAGCTCCTCCCCTCTTTCTCTCTCTCTCTCTATCTCTCTCTCTCACTCTGTGTCTCCTCTCTAAAATGAATAAATAAATAAATTTAAAAAAAAAAATGGCAATGACCCTGGCCAATTAGCTCAGTGGTAGAGCGTTGGCCTGGCATGTGGAAGTCCCAGGTTCGATTCTCGGACAGGGCACACAGGAGAAGCAACCATATGCCCCTCCACCATCCCCCTTCTCTCTCTTTTTCTTTCTCTCTCTCTCTCTGTTCTCCTCCCACAAGCATGGCTCAAATGGTTCAAGCAAGTTGGGCCTGGGCATCGAGGATGGTTCCATGGCCTCCAGCCTCAGGCACTAAAATAGCTTGGGTGCTGAGCAACAGAACAACGGCCCCAGATGGGCACAGCATTGCCCTGGTAAGGGACTTGCAGGGTGGATCCTGGTCAGAACACATACAGGAATCTGTATCTCTGCCTCTCCACCTGTCACTTAATTAAAAAAACAACAAAAAAGGGCAAAGTATAGTTAGGGATTTTATATTATTTCAGGGAAGAAAACCCCTCCTTATAAGGCACACATCTAGCATCAAATTTACCACACTCAATGATCAGGAATACATTATATCCAAAATGCTGTCTCATCCTTATAAAAGACTAGAGGCAGCCTACAGAAAAATACAAATAGATAAATCTGGATAAGAGCAGATATAAATCAGAAGGCCAAAAACATAAGGTCTCTGCATTTTATTGTGTGTAAATGTTATCTAAACCACACCTCAATTTCAACATAGCAAAAATAAAACAAACAAGAAAACCGGGGAGGAAGTGAGAACGAAAAATGTAGATGATAGGTCCTGTAGTTATAAAGTTGAATTGAGCTTCCTGGCAGCCAAAGCTAAGAGAAACATGACCACTACCTGATTCTTGTTGCAGAGCCCTTATATCGGAAAACAATTTCTCTCTAGGTGCTCTCAATGAGGGACAGTATCCTTGAGGACAGCACAACAGTACGTATATTAACACAGTTCCTAACTGTGTATCCCAGTGTTAGCCTGGCTTAACATTTCTGCAGCAGGAGTAGGGTGGGCAGGCAATGTCGGTCAATCGAGCACCCGGGAAGCTCAAATGGGATGAGGAGAAAGAGCTCAGGAAACCATGAAGCACAGTCCAAGTATCAGGTCGCCTGTTCCAACACTGGTACTGTTCTAGCTCTGGGTACACGACAACTTGGGGGGCCCAGATGCTGAGACTTAGGCACGTGGTTAGGAACTGACTTGACTCCCTAGTGTGACTAATCCAGCTAGGCCGAAAGGGGCGCTGGCACCAGTCCTATCCTAGTCCAGTTCCTACACAGTGGCTTAGTTACAGGTGGTACCAACAGCAAAATACCAGCCAAGCGCACTCCCGGGCACATCCACTGAGCTCCGTGTAGCAAGGCCACTAACGGGATCCCCACATCCCTTTTGGTACAGAACCCCCTGAGTTTTGACTGGGTACGCGACTACCCAGACACGAGGCTCTATGCCCCAGTGTCCCTTTCAACAGAGTGGCCATAGTGGTTTGAGCAACTCCAGGTCAAATCCTTTAAAAAAGAAACTGCTTTGCTATCCCTTCCCCAGAGGAGTGGACACAGAGCTGATGAGTCTGCTTTGACCTTGCAGGCAAGGACAACCACCGAAGAGTGGCTGAACAACAAGATAAAAAGAAACCGAGTTCCTGGGGCCTTGTAGAACTAAATCTGCTCTGGACCGTCTGGCTACCTCTGTACTACTAGAAGAGAGAAAACTTAACTTCTGCTAGTTTCTCTTCGTTACAGTGGCTTAGCCTGTGTCTTAACATAATTCACAACGAATGGAAAGTAGTTGAGGGAGACAGACTTCAAGGGACTCAGGCAACCCCCTAGAAAAGTCAGCTCAAAAACACAATTCACTCCAGCAAACAGGTCAGAAAATGACATCCATAAAAAAAGTCAGCCTCCTACTCCTTGCCCAGGAGAGGCGTAGCTGTATCTACCAAGTAGAGAAGAGGTCTTTATTACGGCATCGCCCAGACACAAAATGCAGCCTGTCTGCTGTGGCCTGAGGCAATCGGCAATAGTTGGGCATACAGCCTTCTTTCCCCAGCAACCTTTGGCAGGGACACCCCTGTCCTACCTGTTCCCCCACAGCAGGAAAAGCTCCAAACTTCTCCACTCTTCATAATTACCATGCTTGAGGACAGGCCAAATCCAGAAAGGCATGGGGTGAACCAGCTGTCAGGGGACTGTATGTGAGGGTCAGGGGAGGGGAGTCCAGAGCCCCAGAACAAAAGCCACAGCTGGGAACTGAAGACGGAGAGAAGCCTTCATGTTTGCCCTGGGTTTTGGGGCCCAGGGGGCTGAGGGTGCAGCACCTGCTCCTGCTGTGGAGTCCCGTGGTGACAGAGCTCAGCCAGACAGCTGCCAGTCACTAACGGATCCCAGCCACTGGCACCTGCTGCTGCTTGCGGATCTTGTTGAAGAGCTCCATGTACTGGACCATGGTATCTGCTGGGCTGTAGACCGTGTCGTGTCTGTTGCCAAACACTACGGGAGCCGCTGGTGTGTGGCTGCCTAGAAAACTCTGCAGGAACTCGAGCAGCAGGCTCCAGCAGTCACTAGCTACCACACAAGGGCCATACTCCACCTGGAGACCAAAGGAACAGAGAAGGCGGTGAGCGCAGGCAAGGGTGAGGGCTTCGCTTTCCTGCGCCTCTTACCCCTGCTCCCATGTTCCAACACTGAGCTAAAGACACACAGCTTCTAGCACAGTGTCGCTGCACAGGAAACAACCCACACCCCAGGATCGGACACCCCACCACCACTCCCTTTAGGCAGCTTTGACATTCTCACCTTGGAGTTATCAACCTGCAGCCCTACCCACAAGACCCTAAGGCAGATATGAGCCCCTTTGGATTTTCTCAGAACTCTATAATCCCTCTTATGCTGGGAAGATTCAAGGAGAGATCAGGAAAATTCTGAGAAAATGAAGAGAGAAAGTGTCTGAGTATGTATGTTGGGGGATCAGTCTGGGCAAAGCAGACACATATGATCAAAAGTCTCTTCAAGACCAAACAATACTTCCAGGGTAGACACAGCCTCAGCTCCAACCCTAAGAAATAATTTCCTGATCAATGTAGCAGGGGCCAGAGGATACACAATTCGCTTTTCTCATTCCTCTCTCTTAACTTGTGACTGAAGAGACAGCAGGGGGAAATCACTGGTGACTTGGAGGGGAAAGAATGAAGAAGTAGCTGGGAAATGTTTGCATTACAAAGTTGGAAACGTGGAGGAAAAACTCCTGCTGAGTCTCAACAAATGCAAGGTGTCACACACTGAAAAGGAAAATCTTGGCCCTCAAGGACCCTGGAGTTTCAGAGCAGTAATCACCACTAATGCCCTCTTTCTCATGGGGATGCTGTTGACTTAGTTGTCACTGTGACTGCCCTCCTTAAATGCTAGTGCTTCAGGAGGTATCACAGTCCCCCAGGTCAGCAGCTCTCCCTGGTCTGAGGTCCCAGAGCTATCTGTGCCTCTTGTGGTATTTTTTTTTTTTTTTTTTTTTACAGGGACAGAGAGAGAGTCAGAGAGAGGGATAGATAGGGACAGACAGACAGGAACGGAGAGAGGTGAGAAGCATCAAGCATTAGTTTTTCGTTGCTGTTGCAACACCATAGTTGTTCATTGATTGCTTTCTCACATGTGCCTTGACCACAGGCCTTCAGCAGACCGAGCCACCCCTTGCTGGGGCCAGCGACCTTGGGTCCAAGCTGGAGAGCTTTTGCTCAAGCCAGATGGGCCCGCGCTCAAGCTGGCGAGCTCGGGGTCTCGAACCTGGGTCTTCCGCATCCCAGTCTGACGCTCTATCCACTGCGCCACCACCTGGTCAGACTCATGGCATTTCTTACAGACTACCTTCAAAAAACAGCTTGTGCTTCAACCCTGCTCTTTCAGTAAGTCAGAAATTGGCAGAAAGTAGGCCTCACGGCTTGTTTTTTCTCTCACACAGTGCTGGTCACATGGTAGATTGCAGACTCCCACTGGTCCCAAAGCCAGCTACTGCCACACTTCCTCTTTGCCATGTCTGCTATATACCTCAAAGATAAAATCTGAAGTCTCAACACACCCCCAGAGATAAAGCCATCGCATGCATCCCTTTCCACCGTGGAAGGAAGTGGACACTGTGGCGAGGAGAGCCACATCTCTGCTACACAGCTTCTGAGACCCACTGTGAAGCACACTAAGAGGAGGTGTGTGGACCCACCTCCCGAAAGTTAACTGCACCAGAAGCTGTCCTGGTCTGCTCCGATCCTTCCTGTGAAGGGTGACTAATCCCTCCACATCCTAACTCACCTGCCTGCCTTGACTATCCCCTCCCTTCTCCAGCAAACCAACCTTTCTAACTTTCTACTGGCTGTGAACCCAGCTTCCAATTCCCACCCTGGGCTAGAGCCCCAAATGACTACAGAAAGGGTAAAAGGTGCAGGAAGAGGGGCACAGATGCCCCGGACAGGGAACAGGTACGCATAAACACCCGTCTGCGTTCAGAGGGACGGGGACATCTGCAGAGCCTTCCGCGTGTGGCCCCTTCAGCACACCCTGTTATCCTACCAAGCCCTTACCTCCACGGAGATGCCTCGGGCGCTGGGCCCCATTGTGACCGTGCCCACCTTCACCAGGAAGTCACAGTACTGGTAACGGGTGCCGCGGGTCTCAATCTTGCTGGCCTTGGCACTCTGAAAGAAGCCCTTAAGCTTCACCATGAGCACATCAAAGTTAGTGTCGGCAATAAGGCAAGGGCCACTCTCGAAGAGGGCGAAGCAGCTCAGAGAGTACTCGGAGTTGTGCATCACGTACATCAGCTTGCCCGTCTGACCTGCAGGGACAGAGGCCCCGCTCAGCATCGAGAGCCCAGAACAGAGGCAAAGGCAGGGAACGGGCCCGATGGCAATCTGGCACTACCTCAGCAGTCCTGGGGTGTGGGGCAGAGGCACCCCCTAACAACAGCCTTTTCTGGAGAACAGTAGGTGAGGCAGGTTTGGTAAAACCTTTCACTGCCTTGGCAGGGTAGCTCAGTTGGTTAGAGTGTCGTCAATACGTCAAGGTTGCAGGTTCTATCCCCAGTCAGGGCACATACAAGCATCAAGCAATGAATGCACAAATATGTAGAATAACAAATTGATGTCTCTATCTCCTCCCCCACCCCATCTCTCTAAAATCAATAAATAAAAATTTAAAAATAAAAGAAACAACTTTTTTTTTTTTACAGGGACAGAGAGAGAGAGTCAGAGAGAAGGACAGACAGGGACAGACAGACAGGAACGGAGAGAGGTGAGAAGCATCAATCATTAGTTTTTCGTTGTCATTGCAACACCATAGTTGTTCATTGATTGCTTTCTCACCTGTGCCTTGAGTGCGGGCCTTCAGCAGACCAAGCCACCCCTTGCTGGAGCCAGCGATCTTGGGTCCAAGCTGGCAAGATTTTGCTCAAGTCAGATGAACCCGCACTCAAGCTGGCGACCTCGGGGTCTCGAACCTGGGTTTTTCGCATCCCAGTCCGACGCTCTATCCACTGCGCCACCGCCTGGTCAGGCAAGAAACAACTTTTTTTTTTTTCTTAATTGTTCATGAGGCCCTTCTCTTTAAGCTACCTTGATTTTTTTTTTAATTTATTTTATTTTTATTTTATTCATTTTAGAGAGGAGACACAGAGTGAGAAAGAGAAAGAGAGAAAGGGGGGAGGAGCTGGAAGCATCAACTCCCATATGTGCCTTGACCAGACCAGTGCAGGGTTTTGAACTGGCGACCTCAGTGTTCCCAGGTCGACGCTTTATCCACTGCGCCACCACAGGTCAGGCAAGAAACAACTTTTTTAAAGAAACCACTCACTCTACAGAAAAAGGCAAGGAGCACACAGAAACTTTGCTAGTGCTGATAACAACTGAATTCTTTTTTTTTCTTTAAGTGCAAGAGAGAGACAGACAGACAGACAGGAAGGGAGAAAGATGAGCTGCATCAATTCTTCATTGCAGCACCTTTGTTATTCATTGATTGCTTTCTCATATGTGCCTTGACCGGGGGCTACAGCAGAGCCAGTGACCCCTTGCTCAAGCCAGTGACCTTGCACTCAAGTTGGCAACCTCGAGGTTTTGCGCCTAGGCCCTCCGTGTCCCAGGCTGACACTCTATCCACTACACCACCCCCTGGTCAGGCAATAACAGCTGAATTCTTAAGATGGGCTCACAGATGGATATTGAATGATGATGACTAGTAACTCAGAGACTTTACTTAGTCTTTTATAAAATCATATATCACATACTACGGAAACTGAAGTAAAAGTAACAATATTTCAGTATACCAAATGAAGCAGACATGCTCTTCTGTCCACTCCTACCGTCCGTCCTTGGTCTCTCCCTCGTGGCCCCAGAGACGCAGCAAAGAGGAGTATCTGAGCATGAGGCTGAGAAGGCAGGTCAGAGCCCCGATGTGCTAAATCTTGTCTTCCATGCCTCCAGAAGTCTGGCCTTTATTCTAAAGCAGGGGTCCCCCAAACATTTTACACTGTCCCTCAGACCGCTGGAGGGCCGGACTATAAAAAAGAACTATGAACAAATCCCTATGCATACTGCACATATCTTATTTTAAAGTAAAAAAACAAAATGGGAACAAATACATTATTTAAAACAAAGAACAAGTAAATTTAAATCAACAAACTGACCAGTATTTCAATGGGAACTATGGGTGCAGATGCATCCTGTGCTCCTCTCACTGACCACCAATGAAAGAGGTGCCCCCTCCAGAAGTACGGCGGCTGGGGGGGGGGGCGGAATAAATGGCCTCAGGGGGCAGCGGGGGGCCAGATAAATGGCCTCAGGGGGACACATGCGGCCGGCAGGCCAGGCTGTAGTTTGGAAACCCCTGTTGTAAAGGCAGTGGTAAAGCTTCAGGCAATTTTAAGACATCAGCCGACTGGGGAAGCCAGAAGTGCACTACAGCAGAATGAACTCAGCATCAGGAATAAAAAGATCTAGTTTTTTCCTTCCAGCCTCTAGAAATGAGTTTTCTCATTGATCACTATCGATTTTCTGCAAGAAGGCAGGTTAAGTGGAAGATGGAAGAGAGCAAGATTCCTCTCTCCTACAAGTGTTAATGGATAGACTGTCACAGTCTCAAATATTTATTATGCACTTACACTACTCCCAACACTACACTAAGGTTTAAGAAGCATACAAGTAGAGGACTGTATGCTGGCCTCAAGAAGCTGACAATCTCAACAGAGATAGGTGAAAACCTTTTAAAAAGACAATATGCAAAAGTGCTTACCTGGGGTAAACCAGAAGTCTCTGTGGAGGAAGCAAAGACTTTAGGGTAGAAAGAGATCAAAGTGAGCAAGAATAAGCAGGAGAAACTCTCATGGAAAAAATAGGACCTGGACTAGGATACAAAGAGAGGGTAAGACTGAGCCACACGGGGAAGAAAGGACACTCTAAGCAGCCTGAGAGTGTAGCACTGGAGAAGAGAAGGGGGTGGGGGGACAGGGGGCGCTGTCAGCTGGACACACACCTCCACTCTGCTGCCACTTCCTGAACACGACAGGCTCTGCACAGACTTCCCTGCGGAGTCCTCCTGAGTGCCTGCTGCCCGTTCACCCCCGGTAACCCACGCCACATACTTCAGCCCTCAAAGTGACAGCCAAAGCTGACCTGTCATTCTGTTCTTGTGCGAACTCACTCAAATTACATACTTAATTCTCTATGAGTCTGCAGTATTTTTTAAATAAAGTTGGTACTCTGAGTTGTTTACAGACAATACTATTTTTTTTTAAATCACATCAAAGTACTTTCTTATCCGCACAAATGTGTGAAGCAAGCAGAACCAGTCTTCCTGTCCCCCTTTTACAGATGGGGAAAGTGGAGATTATGGGTCCCAGACCAGCCGCCGCAGCAGCACGAGGCGGGAGCTTGTTATAAATGCAAATTATGCACCCCACCACAGGCGGACTGAGTGGGAAAGTCTGGGAGAGAGGCCCAGTGGCCTGCGTGAGCAGCCCTGCAGGTGAAGCTAACGCTAATCAGAGTGAGAACTGCCGGCCTACAGGCACAGAGCCAGCAAGCAGCGGGGCTGGGGCTCCGATCCAGGCCTTCTGACTGGTTTACTGCTCTTCCCATTCAACCCCACTGCCTGCCAGGAAGCTGGTCCTCAACCGGACTGCAGCTCCTTGGAAATGAAAGGTCTAATCAGGAGGAAAACAGAGCCCATGCCAGGTAATTTCATAAAAGTAGAATTATCTATATATCTCCAAATGCTTTCATAACTGTTATATCTTTTGATTCTTACGCCCTTACTACTAAGGGAAAACAATGGTTAGTACTGTAATTTTACAGATGATGAAACTCAGTACACCTCTTAGGTACCATTTAAATAAAGATTTATTATGTGACCACCTCAGTTCTAGTGCTTTGCACGTATTAACTCATTCAACTAACACCACATAGGAGATAAGTATCACAATTTTCTTCATCTTGTACATGAGAGAACTGAATGGGAAGGGAGCAAAAATATAACCCTCACCAGATAGTTTCATTAGAAGGTATTTAATACAGGGAACAAAACACGGGGTAGAAGAACTAAAAAACCAACTGCAATGATGAGGTCATCCAAAGATCAGCAACACTGGAGCCACTACCATCCCTAAGGCAGGAAGGAACAGAGAGGAGGTGCTGTTGTTAGAGGCCCGAGTGAAGCTGCCCAGCGGGAGCCAGAACCCAGGAGACAAAGCTGCGGGACAGAAGCTGTGGTCTCCCTCTCTCCTGTCCTTTAATCTTCTGCAGTGCCTCCCACTGGCCAAAGGTAAGTAAAAGGGGGCCTGGCAAATGTCGTTTGCAGGGGAAGTTCAGGGAATAAATCTATGGGAAAACAGGACAATGTCCAACATAGAAAACGCTGCCGGTGTTGGGACTTACCTAATGTGGCAGAGCCAGGACCCAGTTACCTGGTTTCATATCTAGATTCTTAATCACTGTGCTATGGACCTGTCCAAGGGAAAGCTACTGCAGAACCCAGGTTCCCTAACTCATATTCAGAGATCTCCTTTGCCTCCTTATCATCACCACCACCACCATCCACAGCCCTCTCACCTCTTAATACACCTGAATATAAAGTTGATTTATTGGTCAAGGTTATGCTAACAAGGTAGCCAAGGCCACTGTCTAGGTGTGAGAAATAGGAAGCCTCTCTGAAAAAGTTCTAAAAACTGTTAAGCTCTATTAGAATCTCATACAAAGACTTCTGAGCTTAAAGGAGTCTTTCTCAAACTTGAGAGCGCAAAAGAACATCTGGATGTGGATTATGAGGCCTGCACCCACACTGGTAAGTACAGCCAGGTAACTGCACCTTTAAGAAGTAACCCAGCCTGACCAGGTGGTGGCACAGTGGACAGAGCTTCGACCTGGGATGCTGAGGTCCCAGGTTTAAAACCCCCAGGTCCCTAGCTTGAGTGTGTGCTCATCCATTTTGAGTGTGGGGTGACTGGCTTGAGCCCAAGGTTGCCGGCTTTCAAATAGGCCTACTGGCTTGGCTAGAGCCACCCCCCTGTCAAGACACATATGAGAAGCAATCAATGAACAACGAAAGTGCCACAACTATGAGTTGATATTATCTTTCCCCCTCTCCCTCCCTTTCTCTCTAAAAGAAAAAAAGTTTGATGAAGTTAGTAAATGACCCTCTGAGAAATACTGTTTTTTTTACTTAAAAAAATTTTTTTTAATTCATTTTAGAGAGAAGAGAGCGAGAGAGAGAGAAGGGGGAGAGGAAGAGCAGGAATCATCAACTCCCATATATGCCTTGACCAGGAAAGCCCAGGGTTTCGAACCAGCAACCTCTTCCTTCCAAGTCGATGCTTTATCTACTGTGCCACCATAGGTCAGGTGAGAAATACTACTTTAAAAGAGCAAAGTGTACACCCTGCCCAGGTGGCTCAGTGAATAAAGTGTCAATCCAGCACGCCAGAGGTCACGGGTTTGACACACACACACACACACCCCGGTCCTGGTCAGGGCATGTACAAGAAGCAATGAGTGCAAAACTAAATGGAAAAACGAAGTGAAACAATGAGTTGATGCTTCCCTCTTTTTCTCCCTCAAATCAATGAAAAAAAAAATTTTAATATAATTTTAAAAGTGCAAAATGCAAAAAGACTAAAACATAGGCCCAGTGTAAGAGACGAAGGACCAGGAATTAAAGAATTAAAAAGAACAGAATTAATGAATTCAGAAACACATCTGCCACGTATTCAACAATATCACCCTTAGAAGAGCAAAAGAGCCTGACAAGGCGGTGACGCAGTGGATGGAGCATCAGATTGGGAGGCGGAGGACCTGGGTTCGAGATTCTGAGGTTGCCAGCTTGAGTGCGGGCTCATCTGGCTTGAGCAGAAAGCTCACCAGCTTGAACCCAGAGTCACTGGCTCGAGCAAGGGGTTACTCGGTCTGCTGAAGGCCCGCGGTCAAGGCACATATGCGAAAACAGTCAATGCACAACTGAGGTGTCGTGGTGAAAAGCTGATGATTGATGCTTCTCATCTCTCTCCATTCCTGTCTGTCTGTCCCTATCTATCTCTCCCTCTCTCTGACTCTCTCTCTCTCTGTCCCTGTAAGAACAATTATAAAAAGGAAAGAGCAAAAGAATTGCAATTAAGATGAATGTCTATTAACTCCAAGCTAGGCTGCAGCCACCCTACAGACCCCTGTCACTAACCTTGGCTGCCAAGGGTCGAGGCAGCTGTGTGGTAGGTCTCACAGTCCACACAAAACGTTCCTTGCTTCTCTGCCCCAAGCACCTCCAGTTTCCGGGTGAGGAGCTCCACGGTCTGCTGCACACTCTTGCCCTCAGCCACAGGCATCTGGCACACGCTGGAAAGGAGAGAACCAAATCATCAGTATCCAAGGACACACGTGCATCTGCTGAGCCACTCGATCACCTACAGAATCACAGCTCATCAGGACCATAGAGACCACCTATTGTGATGCCCTTATTTTTTTTATTTTAATTTATTAATTTGAGAGACAGAGAGAAATTTAAAAAACAGAAAGACAGAGACAGGAACATCGATCTGTTCCTGTATGTGTCCTGACTGGGGATCGAACTGGCAACCCCTGTGCTTTTGTGCTTTAGGAAGATGCTCTAACCAGCTGAACTACCCAGCCAGGGCCGTGACCCCCTTATTTTAGAGATGAGGAAATAGAGCCCCACATTCCTTAGAACTAGAGCACAGATGTTAAGACTCTCATAAAAGTGCAGTGAACTTCCTATCACACCAGAATTTCCCAAGCATGGCATGTGTGCCAACATCCACGAGAAAATTTTAGGTGGCACACAGACTGAGCATTTGATAACAATGAGTCACATAATGAGTAAGGATTTCCTTTACAATTATTTCAAGGAGAAAGCCTCTATTTGGGGTAAGCATGTTTTTCCCAACTCTAGCCCAGAAATTTTCAACCGGTGTGCCACAAGACCTCTTTTCCTTAGACTGTCAAAAAAATGACAGGCTCCTTCCTCTGCTTTTCTCTCTTTCCTCTCTCTAGTCAGTAAAGCCTTAAAAAAAAAGCACTGAAATCTAGCATTTTTGAACTAATGCCTCCAAGAGCATTAGACCAACACCTTTCCCTACCACCCTGACTTATATTAGGTTTGAAAAGTCCACAGAAACCACACGCGAGTCATGTAGAAAACGTCCTAAATCTCCTGATTTCCATAGCTTCCC
This sequence comes from Rhynchonycteris naso, assembly GCA_037038555.1. NCBI lineage: Eukaryota > Metazoa > Chordata > Mammalia > Chiroptera > Emballonuridae > Rhynchonycteris > Rhynchonycteris naso. The sequence continues at coordinate 9,317,844 of CM073000.1, forward strand.
CCAATCCGCCTCTAGACCCAAGACTTTAAAATGGCCACACTAGAACAAGACACATGCTGGTCTACCTACATTTAGTGGCTGTAGGGAGGGGCAAGCGGAAACCTAAAAAAAGAGACTGTCTCCTCCTTGCCTACGCCCAGACCCTTCCATCCCTGCCTGCTGAGGGGTTAGTCCGCATGTCCTATTTCCGACCCTAAAGTTCCACTATGGGCCTCACAGGCAGGAAGATGTATGAAGAAAATGGGAAAGAGGTACCCAACCATTAGTAGGTTGCTGAGATAAAACCCAGGAGGAAGGGGTCGCATTTGCGAGGAACCAGGCCCGGAGACTTCAAAGCCCTCACGGTGTCGTTCCTCCCCCCCCCCCCCCCCCCGCCCCACAATCCGAGGATATTTTACTAAGCTCTGGGGTGACGGCACACCTTGGTCCGGATCCTTCTCCCGGTTCCGAGCGCCCTTCACGACCCCAAGTCCCGCCCCACAAAATCCCTGGCATTCCTACCAAGTCACTCCCATGATGTCGGACCAGGAGGGTGGCAGGACCCAACAGTTGAAAGGCAGAGCTCTCTGGCCGCGCAGAGTGAGCGAACTCCCCTATGCAGGTATCGGTGGAGGGAGGTGCCCCAGAAGTGACGTAAAAACAGAGCGCCCAGTCGTCGCGCGACAAGAACATCGTAGCGGCCAGGCGCCTCCTTGGTGACACCTCTATTGGTATCACTGCCCGACTGCTACCCCCAGTCTTGCAGCACCCTGAGCCTAAATCCACAGAGCTTAGAGAAGCCAATGTTAAATGCAATGAGTGTATGTGGTAGTCTAGTTCCAGGACCCGTGAGCTCTTAGCAGGTGGGGCGGCGCTGAAGGCACTCCTGGCCTCCGAACCGTAGGGGGCGCGGTGATCTCCGTGTGGCCTCTTGAGACCCGGGAGCTCGCAGCGCAAGCGCACTCAGGGCTTCTCAGTCTCACGTGTGAACTTTGCCGGTAACTTTTTCGAGAGAAATGCCTAAGTTCAAGGCGGTCCGTGGAGCTGGGGGTCAAGAAAAACACGCCCCCCTTGCCGAGCAGATTTTGGCTAGGGACGCGTTGCGGGCAGAGGCCCGGGAAAAACGGCGGGGTCGCGGAACAGAAGAGGAAGAAGAGTATGTGGGGCCTCGGCTGACCCGACGGATTTTGCAGCAAGCGCGGCAGCAGCAGGAGGAGCTCGAGGCCGAGCATGGGACGGGGGGCAGGCCCGCGGCTCCACGGGAGCGCATCACGCGGCTGGGTGAGTGGCGAAGATGAAAGTTAGCTGCGGGTGGATGGGTGTCGGGCAGGGGAATAGCTTGGAATAAAAGGCTGGGGAGCATGGGACTTCCTTACAAAGGTAATAGAATGGCAGACCCAACTCTGGAGCGAATTTAGAGTAGTCAGCCTTCCACTCGCACTACTAGTTTTAGACGGTCTCTGTTAGGTACTCCGGAAGTTAGTCCAACAGGAAGTGAGTTGTTCCCAATAAATTATATTTACCCATTTGTTCTATAACCACTTATGGGGTGTCTGCTAATGCTTCCCATTGTGCTAGGAACTTAGAAGGTTTGGATCAAGAAGTAAACAAGGTAGACACGTGCCTGACTTAAGGATTTTACAGTCTAGCCCAGGAGAGAGTAGACAGTAGAGAATAATAATACATTAATTACATGGTGAAGTATAGTTTCTCTTATGACAATAGCATTGATTTTGGAGGTCAGGCTCCCAAGAATTGCATGACCTTTGTGCTGAGACTTGAAAAATGAGTGGGGAGTGCCCTAGCAGAGAGAATAATATTGTTTAGGGGCCAAAGAGGGAGAGAGAATAAGTAAAAGTTGATCAACGTTTTATTAGGACGGGATTGTTGACCTCCCTAATCCATTTCTCAGAGGTCATTTCTTTGTCCTGACAGGTACTTCCTCACCTCTAAGTGTCTTTTGCTCCCCTTTGATCCCCAACCTCTTATGAAGTGCCACAGGGTTAATTAAGTCTTTGGACTTCTTCACTTCTCTGGTGCTGTCATCAGTTTCATGGTTTAAATACCATTTATTTGATTACTGCTCCCAACTTTATAGTCTAGCCTTGATTTCTTCCATGAAACCTAGATCCTTCAGTTGTCTGTTTGACATCTCCAGTTTGAAGTCTAACGGACATCTCAGAGTTAACATGTCCAAAATAGACTTTCTTGCCGAACCTGCCCCTCCAACATCTTCCTTATCTCAGTTAATAGCATGATATCTTTCCATTTACTTTAAGACTAAAACCTTGGATTCCTCTTTCCTTTTTCTCATATCTGTTGGGAAATCCTGCTCATTCTACCTTCAAAATATATCCAGAATCAGGCCACATCTCACCACCTTGAAGCCACCCTCTTCAAGCTACCACAGTCTCTCACCTGGATTATTGTAGAAGCCTCTTCATTAATATCTTATACCCTCTACAGTCCACTCTCAACTTAACAGCTAGTGGATTACAGTGGTTTGCAAAGCCCTATATCACCTACTCCCATTGCAGTCCGACTTCTTTCCCTTTTTCACTCCACCCACATATGCTTAAACATGCCACATTGGAGCCTTCTGTCATACACCTGTAGGTGGACACCCTCAATTCGTCAACTCTCAGAGGGGCATTCTCTGACCCCTGCATTAAAAATTGCAACACTCCTGCCCTGTCTCCACAGTCCCAGTTTCTCTGTTCTGTTGCTTTTTTATTTTCTTTTTAAATGTTTATCTTAGTGATTTTGGAGAGAGAGCAAGAGAGAGAGTAGAGAGAAAGAGAGAGACAGGAACATCTATCTGTTCCTGTATGTGCCCTGACCAGGAATTGAACCGGCAACCTCTGTGCTTCAGGACGATGTTCTAACCAACCGAGCTATTCGGCCAGGGCTTCTTTTGCTTCTTTTCATAGCACTTGTCTTTTAACCTGTTATGTGTTATAGTTATTGTCTCCTTTCTCCCACTAGACTAGAAGCTGTATAAGGGCAAAAGGTTTTGTGTCTCTTGTTCATTAATATATCTCCATCTCCCAGAACAGGGTCGCACATATAGTAGGCACTCAGTGTTTGCTGAGGAATGATGGTGAGGTGGGTAGGAGTTAAATCTGCCCAAGGCTTGGAGGCTGTGCCCAGGAGTTAAAGCTGTCGCAAAGACAAGGGATAACTGTTGGAGAATACGGAAACCAGTTGCGGGAGGGGTGACTTAATCTAGGGCAAGAGATGGTGCTGATCTAGGCTTAGAGCTATGAAGGGTTTGGAAGATACCCCATGAGGTGGAATCGAGTAGGACTTGGTAATGAATTGGGTGTTAAGGGTGAGGTCAAGGGGTGAGGCAGACCTGCCTCCCAGCTTCTGGCTTAGCAGTGGGAGGATTTTGATGCCATCCATGTGCTTAGATGTAGAAATCAGTGAGTAGTGTAGACCTAGGAGGAAAAGAGAGTGAGTTCGTTGATGGTAGGTGAAGTTTGAAATGCCTGTGGGTCATCCGAGAGCGGCTGTACAGGTGGCAGCTCGAGTTACAGTCTGGAGTGGAGGGACATCTTCCTACAAGGACAGATTTGGGAGTTTTTAACATGGGGAGACAAAACACATGTGCCGTTGCCCCCCCCCCCCATTAACTTTTATCACACGCTTTCTTTGTTAATGACCTGTTTATATGCAGCATTTTATTTCCCTGACTGGAGTATCGCATCCCTTACCGGATGCCCAACCAGCTGTAGCCTTCTAGTAGTCACTGAGGGTGATTGAAATCTGACCTGCACTGCCTGGCCTCACTTTTCCCATCCAGCCTTATTTCTTGCTTCTGCTTAACAGACACTCTTGGAACCAAGCCCTCTGCTCGCATTATCATCCAGGTTTGGAACATGTCCCACCTGCTTCTGTGCTTCCTGTCCGGAGCCTGATCATCCCCTGCACTCTTTACCTTCTAAGTGCCTGCAATATAGGCTGTCTCTACCATTCAGTTGGCCTAGAATCAATACCCGACCGTTTCTGTAGAACACAGGTGATGAATGCACAACCTAGACCCAGACTATCTGCCATAGGCAAGTTAGTTAACTTTGTGCTTTAGTTCCCCATCTGAAACTGGGTATAATACTTACTTCTTGGGGTCGTGAGGGTTATATACCGTGTTTAGAATAGTTTCTGCTGCCTAGCCTCAGTAGCAGAGTGGATAAGGAGTTGACCTGGAATGCTGAGGTCATGAGAAGTGACTATTGCAAGTTGATGTTTCCTGCTTCTTACCCCCTTTCTCTTTCTATTCTCTCTAAAATCAATAAGTACATTTTTTTTTAAAAGAAAACAGTTCCTGCTACACGACTGAGTATATATTGGCATCACTGTCTCACGGGTTCATAAACGTACATTTTGTTTCTCAAGATAGTAAGCCCCGCCCTGGCTGGTTTGCTCAGTGGTAGAGTGTTGGCTCAGCGTGTGGATGTCCCGGGTTCGATTCCCGGCCAGGGCGCACAAGAGAAATGCCCATCTGCTTCTTCACCCTTCTCCCTCTCCCTCCTCTCTGTCTCTCTCTTCCCCTCCCACAGCCAAGGCTCCATTGGAGCAAAGTTGACCGCTGGCGGGCGCTGAGGATGGCTCCATGGCCTCTGCCTCAGGTGCTAGAATGGCTCCAGTTTCAGTGGAGCAACGCTCCAAATGGGCAGAGCATCGCCCCCTGCTGGACATGCCGGGTGGATCCTGGTCAGGTGCATGCGGGAGTCTTGTCTCCCTGCCACACCCCCCTTCCCACTTCTTACTTCGGAAAAATACAAAAAAAAAAGATAGTAAGCCCCTGGTACGGGAAAGTAGTGTGTGTACCACTGTTCACTATACACGTGTCTATTACAAGCACGTGTGTGGCTTATACTATACATGGTGGTACAAGTTAATCTGACCTCTATGTCCCTCACCCGCTGCTTGCCTTTCTCATCCATTTCCTCTCCCCTCTTCCAGGTCCAGGGGTGCCACAAGATGGATCAGATGAGGAGGATGAAGAGTGGCCCACCCTGGAGAAGGCGGCCACGATGACAGGGGTGGGCCAGCATGCAGAGGTGGTCGTGGACCCTGAGGACGAGCGTGCCATTGAGATGTTCATGAATAAAAACCCTCCTGCCAGGTAGGAATTTGGGGTAGTGTGTCCTGGTTGCAACGTCCCCCAGGGAAGCATGTGTCCCAGCAGAGTTTTGGTTCCCTGCATTTGGGAAGGGCCTGGGAGTTGCTGGTTGTCAGGAACCACCTTAACCAAGATTGGCCCGTCCCCAAAGGACCATTCTGAGTGAGAAGGACACAGACTCAGAATACCTTCTCCCCCTCTGGCTACCTGTGCTAGAACTGCTTAGATGACCTGGGGAAGCAGCTACCGGACCTTTCTCTGTTTCTGGGGAAATGTGTCCCATTGTGTATGACCTGGGCATGCTCAAGTTTTCTAGTGGTAAGCTCAGTTTTCTGGGCCAAGCCTCTTTCGTATCCTATGATTCATTTCGTTCGGGTTTCTCAGCCTCGGCACTCCTGGTGTTCGGGGCTCTGCGCGCATGGTCTCGTGGGGGCTGTCCTGTGCAGCGTAGGCTGTTTAGCAACGTCCCTGCCCTGTCCCCACTGGATGCCAGTGGGACCTTTCCCTCTACTGTGATAACCAGAAACGTCTCCGATACTGCCCAGTCTCCCCTACGGGGTAGATTTACCCCCAGTGAGAACCACTCATTCATTCCTACCCGCAACTAAGTCTAGCTGCAAAGCGTGCAGGCTCCTGAGTGTGTTAGCTCGGCCGGGTGGGCGGTGAGCAGAGTCTAGGGTAAGGGCCCTCAGCTGCTTCATTCTGACCCTGTGGTAGCAGCACAGCGTTGTTCTTGGTTCTTGAGGCTATTTTGGGTTAATGCATCTCATTGCTAATAACACGATGAAAGACGGGGAGGGTGAATGGTAAGACCTGTGGTGGTTGGAGAGCACGGGATGAAGAAAGGAGTTTCTTTGCCAGATTGATGCCCAACGACTAAAATAGATGTCACAAGGTGTATACTTGAACTTGTGGGCTTGTCCCACCAAAGCCCCTCTCAGTGCCTTGTAACTCCTTCTGACAAGCTTGGCAGAATGGTTTTCCAGCTTGCAGTAAACAGAAGAGTAAAGCTACTAGAAACAGGGACTCCGAATAGTCTTGAGAAGCGACAGCTGGCGCCCTCTGAGAGCAGGGCTAGGCCCGTGTGGACTCAGCAGTCCAAGGCCATTTAGTTGGAGGCATGCTGGGGTGTACTGTAAAGTAGCCAAACCTTAGGACCCGAACAACCAGGGTTTGACCCTTTCCCCATCTGAGAGCTTTGAGCCTTGGGTGAGTTACTCCCCTTATTCCATGTGTAAGATAACATCTGGGAAGCCCTGTCTCAGTGCCTGGCCTCAGCAAGACCCTCAGAAAACAGGGGCTATGTTAAATATACCTTAGCAGCCTCAGAAGGTACCCTTATACCAAAGCCAAATGTAATGAGAATTCCGAATCATCGCAATTGTTTGATAAATTGACTAATGAGGCTGAGAAAAATGTTCATCTTAGAGATAATTCCATAAATTTTAATAAATTAAAATGATAGAGCCTGACCTGTGGTGACACAGTGGACAAATTATTGACGTGGAACACTACAGTCGCTGGTTCAAAACCCCGGGCTGCCTGGTCAAGGCACATATGGGAGTTGATGCTTCCTGCTCCTCCACACCTCTCTCTCTCTCTCTCTCTCTCTCTCTCTCTTTCTCTCTTCTCCCTCTCTAAAATGAATAATATAAATAAATAAGTAAAATGTTAGAAAGTCTGTGCCCTGACTAGGGTTTTGTAATTGGAGAGACCTCTGTATTGCCAGCATATGAGGGATGAGTGTGAAATAGACTTATCACACATCGGCTATGTACTTACAGGTCCAAGTAACGTACAAACATACGTGCATTCATGAACCCTGCCTGGCGTTAGTGAATAGATAGGGAACTGAGGCATGGAGATGCACAATAGCGTGCCTGGGGTCATACAGGGAGTGGGGAAGCCGGGACTTAAACCCAAGCAGGCCGACCTCGGAGGCCAGGCTCTTAACCTCGACACCACTGTCCGCTTTGTCCTAAAATGTCTGGTTGGTTGTGCTCTGCAGGGTTCTGTGGTGGGTGTTCGGGCCCAGAGGGGAACTGAAATCGCATGTCCCAGCAAGATGACAGGTTTATTGGAGCTCACCTGGGAATATGTGTGGAATCTAGAGCTTCCTGGACTTTGACCACAGCACTCATACCCCCTTCCCTCTGCACACCCCCCTATATACACTCTTAGGCGCACCCTGGCTGACATCATCATGGAGAAGCTGACTGAGAAGCAGACGGAAGTTGAGACAGTCATGTCAGAGGTGACAGGCTTCCCTATGCCCCAGCTGGACCCCCGAGTCCTGGAGGTCTACAGAGGGGTCCGGGAGGTAAGAGCTAGAATAACCTCCCGGGGGCTGTAGGTTCCCACCTAAGCTCATGGCTGCCCTCATCTCTCATACAAAAAAGGTCTGCTGGTCAAGAACCATCTTAAGCCAGAGTGTAAGGGGTTTAGAGTCCTTCTGTGCTACTTAGTGATTTGGTTGCCATAGGTAAGCTTCTTAATTCCCTGGTCTCGGTTTCCTCATCTGGAAAACAAGGGTGATGATACATAGTATCTCCTCATAGGGTTTTGTGAGGTTTAAGTGAGTGGGTATATGAAAAGTCCCCGGACCAGCGCCGGCAAGCAGCGTACTGTCTATGTTAATGTTGGTGACTTTACTCCCTCCCCCAGGTGTTGTCTAAGTACCGCAGTGGGAAGCTGCCCAAGGCGTTTAAGATCATCCCTGCACTCTCCAACTGGGAGCAGATTCTCTACGTCACAGAGCCCGAGGCCTGGACTGCTGCCGCCATGTACCAAGCCACAAGGTAGAGTAACGGGAGCACAGAATGGCCTTCGGTCTCGGGCAGGACGGCTGTGGGAAGGGCAGGCTTTCCTGGCCTTTGCCGCAGAGCTCTCTTTATTATTTTAATATTGATTAGCTGGCTGATTGATTTCAGAGAGGAGGGGAGAGAGACCGAGAAATACCAATTTGTTGTTTCGCTTATTTATGCATTTATTGGTTGAGTCTTGTATGTACCCCGACCGGGGATCAAACCTGCAACCTTGGTGTATCAGAACAATGCTCTAATCAGCTGAGCTACCTTGTGCTTCTCTCTATCATATTCTCCCAGCTTTTCTCGTTTCGTGTTTTGGGGCCAAGACCCTTTTGAGAATGTCCTGCGTTGAGCTTCATACCTACTGGGCCACCACCTTGGGGTGTCAGGCCGGCCTCAGAAGTCTGTGCTTGGGCCCTGGCCGGTTAGCTTAGTCAGAGCCTTGTCCTGAAACACTAAGGTTGCAGGTTCGATCCCCAGTCAGGTCACATACGGGAAGCCACCAGTGAGTGCACAGCTAAGTGGAACAAGAAATGAATGCTTCCCCGCCCTGCCTCTCCCCTCTCCCCCTTCTTCTGTCTCTATAAAATCAATTTTTTAAAAAAATTCAAAAACAAAGGCTGGCTCCCTGGATGTTCTCAGAGTAGAGCAGAGAAGACCCGTGCCATGACGGGGCAGGGGGGCAGTCGAGCACCCAGCGGTTTGCCAGCTCTCTGGCCGTCTCAGTGTTCACCTGTTTGAATACGCCCTGTAGCCCCCTCTGATCCCTCCAATCTGACATGGCTGACGCATGCACACAGCTCACATGCCCCTCAAATCTCACATGCAGTATTCACAGTGATACTTATAGGGCCAGCTCCACTATCAAGTGACCTGGGATCTCCCTGTTACCCCCCCCCCCAAAAAAAACACTAGGATTTTCGCCTCTAACCTGAAAGAACGCATGGCACAGCGCTTCTACAACCTTGTCCTGCTCCCCCGGGTACGAGATGACATTGCTGAATACAAACGGCTCAATTTCCACCTCTACATGGCCCTCAAGAAGGCTCTGTTCAAGCCCGGAGCCTGGTTTAAAGGTGAGGACCCAGGAAGAGATTAAGAGAGGGTAAGAAGCATGACTGGGGAGAGAGCTGTCTGCAGGGGGCGGGTTGGGGTGGGGGGGAGAGCTGTCTACAGGGGGCAGGGTGGGGTGGGGGGGAGAGCTGTCTGCAGGGGGTGGGGTGGGGTGGGGGGAGAGCTGTCTGCAGTGGGGGTGGTAGGGGAGGGAGAGCTGTCTGCAGGGGGCGGGGTGGGGTGGGGGGGAGAGCTGTCTACAGGGGGCGGGGTGGGGTGGGGGGGAGAGCTGTCTGCAGGGGGTGGGGTGGGGTGGGGGGAGAGCTGTCTGCAGTGGGGGTGGTAGGGGAGGGAGAGCTGTCTGCAGGGGGCGGGGTGGGGTGGGGGGAGAGCTGTCTGCAGTGGGGGTGGTAGGGGAGGGAGAGCTGTCTGCAGGGGGCGGGGTGGGGTGGGGGGAGAGCTGTCTGCAGTGGGGGTGGTAGGGGAGGGAGAGCTGTCTGCAGGGGGCGGGGTGGGGTGGGGGGAGAGCTGTCTGCAGTGGGGGTGGTAGGGGAGGGAGAGCTGTCTGCAGGGGGCGGGGTACATCCTAGAGTGCTGCCTTCTCTCCCCCTGGGCTCAGTGATCACCCTTCTGACTCTCCCCAGGGATCCTGATCCCTCTCTGTGAGTCGGGCACCTGTACCCTCCGCGAGGCTGTCATCGTGGGCAGCATCATCAGCAAGTGCTCCATCCCTGTGCTGCATGCCAGGTAGTGTTGGTGGGGAACGAGGCCAGCTGGTCAGTGGAGTCACTGGGGTGGGGGGCACAGTGGAGATGGAGCTAAGAGTAGCCCTGAGTGTGTGGCCTAAGCCAGTCGGCATACCATTACTCCACTGAATGATAAACCCCACAAGATCGGGCCCGGCGCCCGGCACACAGTAAGTGCTCAGTAAGTAGTTGAATAGACGAATAGGGAATGTGGGAAGAAAATAGGTTAGGGGTGGAGATGTTGAGAGATTTGACAGTCTAGTTGGAAACTGAGATAAGCAGTCTGAGCCAGAGGGAGGGTTTGGGATGAGTCAGCATCCCAAAGTGCAGGGGGGTGATTAAGTCTGCGTAGGTGAGCCCTGGCGGGGTAGCTCAGATGGTTAGAGCATTGTCCCGGAGCAGAGGTTGCTGGTTCAACCCCCAGTCAGGGCACATGCAGGAACAGAACTTGTCTCTCCCCCTCTCCCTTCCTTTCTCATTAAAATCAGTAAAAATTTTAAAAACTTAAAAAAGAAAAAAAAAGCCTGCCTAGGTGAGAAGGCGTGAGATGGCCTTCTTAGGAATACACAGTATAGGGCCAGCAGAGGAGGAGGAGGAGAGGGGAAAGGGGAGCAGTAGAACCTCGCCCCCAACACTGCCCACCACTGACCCCAGCCTACCATCCCGCCAGCGCGGCCATGCTGAAAATTGCTGAGATGGAATACAGCGGTGCCAACAGCATCTTCCTGCGGCTACTGCTGGATAAGAAGTACGCTCTGCCCTACCGTGTGCTGGACGCCCTGGTCTTCCACTTCCTGGGCTTCCGGGCAGAGAAGCGCCAGCTGCCCGTGCTCTGGCACCAGTGCCTCCTGACTTTGGTCCAGCGCTATAAGGCCGACCTGGCCGCAGAGCAAAAGGAGGCCCTCCTGGGACTGCTCCGGCTGCAGCCCCACCCACAGCTGTCCCCCGAAATCCGGCGAGAGCTGCAGAGTGCAGTGCCCCGCGACGTGGAAGATGTTCCCATCACCATGGACTGAGGGGTGTCGGAGCACCCCAGGCTCCCTGTGGGTGACTGAAGGTGACACTGAGCCTTTACAGCCGAAGACCCAAATCTGGGCAGTGAGAGCTCACAGGCGTCTGTGACTCCCCATTGCCCTACCGACCGGGAAGGCTGAGGGTCTGCCTGCCTCCCTCCTCCATTCTAGGCCATGGGTCCTGCTCAGTTCTGGAACCTGTTGGAAATACCACACCCTAGTATTCCTACTCCCCTGCTGGGGCGTAGAGGAAGTCCTCTCTCAGGCATTGTGCCAGGTCACTGGGGCATGGGTAAAAAACCCAGTATTTATTGAGCTTCTGCGTTTTACTGTGCTCAGTGGAGATCTCCCTGCTTTCCCTCTATCCAGAGGTAGGGCTTCCACTTCCCCGCCCGTCTAGGAGTGGATTCTTCCATTGTTCACACAGGACCGACCCCATCCTTACTCTACAAGCTTGCCTCTCCAGGCTGTGCCCAGCATTAGCCCCTCAGGGCCAAGCCCCACCCTCCCTGATACAGGCAGCTTGGAGAGAATGCCGGCAGCCACAGCCTCCAAACATGGTCTGTCCCAGCTGTGGATGGAGAGCGAGGAAGGCGATACAGAGGCCGGACAGGTCGGAGACGAATGAATACTGGTTGTGCCCAGGAATGACTAGGTCTGGGTCACCACCAGACAAGTTTCTTTTCAGCTTTCTTGGCAGAGAGCTTTAGACCAGAGTTTGGCAAACTGGTGTAATATCCCCATCTTCTTAGAAACTTACGTTCGGCATACTCCAGTGAACTAAAAATGGTTTTTAATAGATGTGAGAATTTTTGAAGCAGTGTTTTGTGATAGGTGAAAATGACCGGAGATTCTAGTCTCTGGAGTCTGACTGGGACACGGCCGCTCCCGTCCGTGTCCATGTCCTCACGGCTGCCGTCTGGCTGCAGCACCCAAGTCCAGTCCTGGCACCCCTGAGCCTTCGAAAATGGGAATTTATTCCAACCCAGTTAATATATTTGGGAACAATTTGATCATAACACAAATGTCATTTATTTATGAGCAATTTTGTCCTTGAGAAACGGAGGGAAAGAAGCCGAACCAAGATCTACATGAAATGGCACGCCCTTGACACGGGTGGGAGCCACACCCATGCATGCTGTCTCTTCCTGCGACCCTGACACGGGTGGGAGCCATACCCACACATGCTGTCCCTTCCTGCGATCCCTGACACGGGTGGGAGCCACACCCACGCATGCTGTCCCATCCTGCCGCCCCTGCTTCCAGGGGACTTCGGGTCTTTCTGAAGATAAAGGACAATACTGTACTTGTTTCTTAACCATTTAGTGCATATAAAACTATTCTGTCCTGTCCTAAGTGTTGCTTATTAAGTTCCCCAGTGTGGTCCCTTTAAGCCCCTCAGGCTGGTGGGTTTTACTACGCAGTTTTGCAGAGTACAGGGAGTCTTAGGAACGTGCACATTCCATTATAAAGTAGACTGACAAAGATGGCATGGCCATCAAGCCCAGAACCTTCTACTCTGGCCCTTTGCAGAAAAGGCTTGATGTACCCATGGGAGACCATTGGTTTCTGCCCTCTCCACCTCATGCAGTTTAGAAATAGGCTTTTACCCACCTTCACCACCATCCAACCCAGGGGTCCCCAAACTCTACACGGGGCCAGTTCACTGTCCCTCAGACCATTGGAGGGCCGGACTATAAAAACAAACTATGAACAAATCCCTATGCACACTGCACATACCTTATTTTAAAGTAAAAAAACAAAACGGGAACAAATACAATATTTAAAATAAAGAAGTAAATTTAAACCAACAAACTGACCAGTATTTCAATGGGATCTATGGGTGTGGATGCATCCTGTGCTCCTCTCACTGACCACCAATGAAAGAGGTGCCCCTTCCGGAAGTGCAGTGGGGGCCGGATAAATGGCCTCGGGGTCGCATGCGGCCCGTAGTTTGGGGACCCCTGATCCAACCCAATAAGCCAAAGCCAGTTTTATTCCAGATTCTTTATTAAGGTGTCAGAACGGTCCTGGGCCAGCAGCCTGGACCTTGTAGCCTTAGGAAAGACCTGTGTCAACAGGGTATGCCTCCCTCCAGAGAGGGGGCTTAGTCATTCCCAGATCATCCCTGCTTCATCCCCGCTGAAGGATGGGGCAGAGGGCCAGAGGGAGAGGCCTGGCCTCTTCCCAGGCATTAGCAGCTCCTGGTTCACAAAGATCCTAGCCAATAGCAGAGGGGCAAGATGCAGCAACCACCAGGGTTAACACCACTTGTGTGGCAGGTGGGCCCCACCACACCCTCTTACAGTTGTATTCAATGCAATTAATAAATTAAAACAACCTCTTCCTTCAGCACTGACCCCCCTCAATCACACAGGAGAAGCTGAGCGGAAAGCAGAGCAAGGAGGGATTATTGGTTCTTGAGGCTCTTCCAGAGGCTCGGGCAGAGTGTGGATCACTCAGGGCTCTCCAAAGTGTGCTGAGAGAGCTAGCCAGACTAGGTCCCCTCGGAATATAGGAAACTTCAGGAAGGCCCCCGTCCCTATGCAGTAACTCTAGAAGGTGCAGCACCTTTACAAGGCACCGGAGTGTTTTGGCATTTGAGAACATGAGAGCCCCGAGATAAGGGGGCCCCAGGAAGGAATGCTGGTGCGTGTATTCTACCTAGTGGGATCACGCCTCTGACCAGCTGGCTGGCCCCAGCCCCAACAGGAGCAGAGCTGCTCAGAGGCAGAGGGGAGGGGCCTGGCCAGCCACCCAAACATAGCTGGCCGGGCCCCTTAGTGCACACGGCGGGGATAGGTAGGACCTGCCCCCTTCTGTTTAGCAGAGGGCAAATAGGAAGGCGCCCCTCAAACAGTTGTGGCAGCTGTGGCGTGGTTAACTTCTGCAGGGAGGGAGGGTGGCAGTGTCCCCTCCTCTGCTTTCGGTGGCCACGGGAGGGGGCCTGTCCGGGGCTACAGGTGGATGGCGGTGACGTCTGTGGGGGTGCTGGTCTGGCTGGGCCCCTGGCTGCTGGAGCCCCGGGGGGCTTTGGGTGCCGGGCTGGGGGAGGTCTGGGCCGCTTCCCTGAGGCTCTCCCTGAGTGCTGCTTCAATCTGCTCCTGGCAGGCCCGCAGGCAGTCCTGGGAACAGGGGAAATGGTGAGGAGGGACTGGTGCGGGCAGTGGAGGAAGGTCCCCTTGCCGGCCCCCATAACAACCGGCAGCAGGTGCAGGGGACGGACACCTCCCAGCACACGGGGAAGTCTGGGGAGGTTAGGCCACAGCCCAGCTCCAGGAATCAGCTTTCAATTCTCAGAAACTGGCAAGAGGATGTGGCAAAAGGGTGTGAGAGCAGCCCTGCATCTGACACCAAGCCCTCACCCCCACTCCTGTACACTATTTGGCAGAAAAGGGCACCCAGGGGTGGTGCCCTTCGACCCACCTAAGACCACTTGCTCTTCTCCAGACCAAGGCAGGAGATAAAAGGCCACAGAAACCCCAAGGGCAGGGCACATGAAACCAGGAGTGGGGACCAGGTTGGAGCTGGATGGCTCCCTCTGCTGGAAGCTCAGGGAATAGCAGAAACTCACGAATCGACAGGCGGAGGCCCAGCTGCCCAGCACTCACCACTTCAGTGCCTGTGATCCCTGCCAGCAGCTCCGTGAGCTCATCACCGGATGTGGAACAGGCACCCAGGCCTTGCACTGCAGCGCCAATGCTGCCCGTGGCGATCATGGATGGCGGGTACATGGCAAAGGTATAATCTTGAAAAGAGGGAGACGGAACAGTGAGGCAAGGAGAACATCAAGAATAACAGGCAGGGTGGGCTTCCTGTTCCTCAGGGAGCGCCAGGCAGCACGAATGGAGCAGGGGGCATCCTGGGAAACACCAGCAGTAAGTGTAAGACTGGGCAAGGGAGAACGGTGGGAAAGGCTTCTGGAGAGGCTCAGGATGAACAGACTTCACAGGTCAGGTACAGAGTAGTCCTTAAGTGATCCTGGCCTGGAACCAGGGGGTGAATGAGCCTCCCTGGTGTGGAAACAAAAATAGCTTCTTGGGTTCTGTTCCCAACTTAAATCACTACAAAACCTTGCAAAAAAAACCCTTAGAAGTCACTTCTTTCTAAGCCCTCAGTCCCTGCCTCCCTGTGTCCAGAGGGTCTCTACTATCCCATACAGTATGAACTATGTAACTCTGAGTGTGTACCGCTCCTTTTCTGTATTGATACTGGGGGCTGAAAGAGGATACAAGTTTCAAAACTTGAAAGGCCTATCAACCACAGTCTCCAAGTTACCTCTGACCCTTCAAAGTCTTGATTTTCCTGATTTGGCAAAAACGTGCCTGGAGACCTTACCTGTAGCACAGAGGGCCAGAAAGGTCTGAGCATGCTTTTTGACCAAGGCCTGGCGGTCGCTGGGCAGAGAGAGCCGGTGCAGAATCAGGGCCAGGAAGTCGTGGGCAATCACAGCAGCCAGGTCCCACTTGAGCTTCCCCAGGACCAGCACCTCCCAGTCCTGGCGGTTGGAGAAGAGGGTGGGGTCAGTGGCTGAGGAAGGGAAGGGTAGGGAGTAGAGCAGAAGGAAGCCCATGGAACTTGAAGATCAAGACCCTAGTTTGACTTCTGGATGTAGGGACCAGCACTGTGGAAAGGGGGTGCAGGGTAGGCAAGAGCTGAGGGGCAAGCTGTACACGAATTCTTTAAATCCTGTTTGGATGTCCTCTGGAGGCCAATAATAAAGGCCTTCTCCTGACTTCATTCAGGGCTCTGAGCACTTCTCCAGCCAGGGCCGAAAGAAAAGACTGCCGCTACAGATACCACCAGCATCTCCACAAACTTGGGGCTCCTCTGGGGTAAAGCAGACTCTCTATAATCCCAAGGATTTGTAAAAGGGGACATGATCACGAGCCTCCCCTCCAGCTCTGCATCCCAGCCAAGCCTCTACTTCTTGAAGAAACTGCAGGAGAAGGAGGCCACGCCTCCTCTGATAAAGCCGCTGAACCAACCCTGAGGTTCCTCAAAGGGGAGGTTGCCCAACCCAACCCACATCCCCTTGGTGGGACATCAAGTTTGGGGCCAGAGATATAGCACCCCATTCCACCCCTTCAGCTGGAACCCACAGTGCATAATGCCATTTGACTCTAAGGAAGAGAGGCGGGCGCCAAGCCAGAGGATGGGTCTGGGTGAGCCCTGAGGGACCGACCCTATCTCCACCTGCCCAAGCCTGCACACCCCTGCTAGGTCGCAGAGGGAGGCTGGTCCCATGCCAATCCACTCTTGTGGGGTTCCCAGCCCTGGCCCCATTTCTGAGTTGCACACATGAGGATTTCTTCATTGTTTTATCTCAGGAAGGAACCCGTGGGTTTGACCCTGTACTGAGGCTGCCCCACCCAGCCTCTTCCAGGCCCCTGCCCCGGTGTCATCCTCCCGAAACTCTCCCAGGGCCCCGCAGAAAACAGACTGGCATGGAGCCCGAACAAGTTGGGAAGAGAAGCTAGCATTCTACTCCCGGTGCTTGTCCCAGTAGCCAAACTAACTCAGAAGTGACCAGAAAGCACCTAGCCTCCAAGGAAACATCTGGAAGGCACCTTGGGAGTAGAACTCGCCCTGCGGGGAGAAATGTGGTCTTGTGTGAGGGAAGGTGGCCACCCTGCCCTGTATCCGGGCAACCCCTGAGAATCTCAGCCCTGGTTCGGCAGAGAGCACACCCCTGGGAAAGATTAGCTGCGGTGGCTGGCAGCTTCCACCATATCCCAGCCTTGAAGGCCATCTGGGCTAGCCAGAAGACCCAGATTCTCTTCATCTGCCCAGCGCTGCTGGGCAGGACCCTCCTCTGGGCCTCCTTTGCTTCAAAAGGATTTGGACAGATGAGTTCTTCGAGGTGCCTTCCCACTCTGACCTTCTAGGAGCCATCTGCGTGCTCCACGCCCAGCTCAGGCACAGGGAGTGGAGGGAAGAGTACTCTGTGCTCGTTCTGAAAAACGTCCCTCACACCAGGGCACACATACCGTCCCAATCTCTTCACAAAGAGGAAGTCCCCTTTTACCTTCTCCAGCCCAAACCCCGCCAAAAACATCTTGCTTGCTGGCCCTGGAGCCCAGCTCCACCTTCAGACTTGCCAAAAACTACCAGATTCATCACAAAGAGCTGTGCGGCCTCCCAGATTCCCAACTCCGGCCTCCTGCTCGCATCTCTGAGAGCTACTTGGCAGGAAGAGGACTCCTGTTCCTGGACAAGCAGCAGTCGGGGGCCCCAGTACCCTGGCTTCCCGGCCAGTCAATCACAGCAGCCTGCATGCTGCCCTCCTCCCCAGGAGATGGGGCCCAGAGACTCCTCTCAGGGTCAGCACAAGACTTGGCTGTGCAGAGCCAGGTTGAGGAAGGTGCCCGCTCACCCGCCCTCTCCCCAGACCCGACTATATGCACCACCTAGATGACCTCTTCCCTAGGCTTTAGGGAAGGAGAACCAGCGGCTTGCCTGCCCTGCCTCGGAAGACCCAGCCCCAGTTCCCAGCAAGAGGCCCGGGGAACCACTTCCCAACCACAGGGGTGACAGCAGCTCCCCACAGGGTTATGAAAGACCTTGGTCAGGGTGGGCGGGCCAGGGGAGGGGGCATCATTATCACATCGGAAGCAGCTGCAGCTCAGTCCCCTGTCTGTCCCTCAGCTCTGGCCTTTGGCTAAGGGGAGAGGGAGAGATGATTCCACCAGGCCTGAAGCAGCTGCTCAAATTCCTCAGAATGAGGATTATCTGCTGCCATATAAGAGGAAGGAAAGAAGGTGGGATGGGACTCCTTGGCCCTTCCTCAGAGCAATCAGGGCTGGGCTTTAATCTGCTCTGGGAGGCTTTTCAATCACAAAGTCCACACCGGGATAAAAACTCACCCAAAGCAGCCCCCTCCCCCACATGAAGCACATTCCACTCCCCCACTCCAGTGGGGGTGTGCAGGCATGTCCTCCTGCTGCCAATAAATAACTCATGATGGTTGTGTAAACCCAGAGGCAAAGTACTAGCAGTTTGACTTGTTGCTATCTGGGGGAAAGACCAAGGAGTGGCACCCCCTGGAGGTCAGGAGAAGGAGAGTTAGTTCATGCGGGTAGCTTAAGCCTGTGCTGGGGTTACTCTAACCATGGCCAGGCAATGCCCCATCTTTTGTCCAGATATAAAGCCTCTGCATCCCTCAGCCCTCCAAATGAGGCAGAAAGCCTCTGGGTGTCCGTGTTTTCCTTTTCCCGGTAAATGCGGCGGCGGTATGTGTTGGGGGGTGGCGGGGGGTGGGGGGGTGGGGGAGTGGGAAGAGGTAGGCACGCACCCGCATCTGGTGGGGAGAGACAGCGTGGTCGGTGTAGATGCACAATTTTTCGATGGTCAGGGGAGTAGTCTCACGCAGTTTGGAGGCTAGCAGCATGCAGACCGCACCCAGGAGCTGCAACTGCGCCTTGGGGGTGGGGACACAGGACAGGTAGCGATCCAAGTAGTTCATGGCCAGGGGGAAGACTTCCTCCTCACAACGTTGCTCCTCACATACCTGGGTGGAGGACACACAGTCACTGCTAGGCAGGGGCGTGGGAAGCGCAGCAGCACTAACGGTGCAAGGGGTGCGCTAAAGGGAAGTGGGACGGGAGCAGAATCAGAAGGGGGTAAATGTATTACAGTGACAAGGACTAATACAGTGGACGCGCTTTCCCCAAGGTGTCGCCCCCGCCCCACTTTCCCAGTGTTTCCTTCTTCCCTCCTTCCCCTAGGAGGGTACGCCAGAGGCTCCCTTACTTAAGGACTCCACACTGAGACTCCCCTCCCCCATGGGGGCGGCCCAGGAGTCACCCAAAGGAGCCAGAGAGCTGGGACCCTGCTCCCATTACCATCACCCACTCACTGCACACACCCAAAAAGAAGGGAGGAGACTCCTGCCGCTGCCTCCCGCACTTTTCATTTCCCTGACCGCCGGAAAAGTGCGCGCGCCACCCCCACCGCCTTCCCCGCCAGAACCCCGCGACAGACACAGGAACCGGCGCTGGGGCGGGGGCGGCCGAGCCCAGGGTTTTCCAGGCGCGCTCTCCTAAGAAGAAGACGGGGCGGGGAAGGGAAGCAGAACACGCTCGAGAAGCTGGAGGAGAGAAGGTGGACGCGAAGAAAGGATTAGTTAAGAGTGCGAAACCACTGGCACTCAGAGACGGGGATAGAAGAGGGAAAGGGACACAGCACGGAGGCAGCCAGCTAGGGTGCCGAGGGAAAGGCCAGGCCCGGGGGTCTGGGCCACCGAGGCTTCTTGCTGATTGCTGCTGAGATCAGGATGTCCCAACAGGGCGGCCCCGGGATGTCCGGAGCCGAGGACTCAGGGACGGCGGGGGAGGGGAGACCGGTCCGGGCGATACCTCCAGCATCCAGTACGCCAGCATCTTTCGCATGTGCGGCTTGATCTCCCTCTGCACGCACTGGAAGTAAGAGGCGCGGGGCACGTAGCGCTCCTCCAGGCGGAGCAAGCTCTGCAGGACACGCTGGTCCCCCAACAGTCGCGGGTCCGGCCCGGCCCGGGGCGCATGACGGGTGCCCTCGCAGCACAGCAGCTCCATACTTGGGCAGCGCACAGGAAGGACCGGAGTGCGGGCTCGCAAGCCAGAACACAGGCGGCGGGCCGGAGAGCGCGAGGCGCGGGACTGGTGCTGGTGCTGGCACTGCGCGGTGGAGCGCCGGCCCGCCTGCGCCGGCGCGCGCGCCGCTTCCCTGACAGGCGCCCCGCCCCTCGCGACGATGTAGCAACCGTGGAATGCTCAACGTCACAACGTTGGCTCCAAGGGGCGGGGCCGCGGGCGTCCCAGACGGAAAGGGCTGGCGGGCGCCCCCTCCCCCACAGCGGCTGCTTTGGGCGCCCCGGCGCGGGCCGGCCTGTTTCCGGTCGCCCCGCGCCCTTCTGCCCACCCGGCCGAGAGACCTTCCTTGGAGGCGGTCCTCTTCCCCATCAAATGGGGAATGTTTGTTTCTCTGACATTAGTCGCCCGAGAAAGAACTTTTCTCCAAAGGTTATTCATTCATTGTTCAAACCCGACCTCACCCGCTGCTTGCTCTGGGAATAGAAAAACTAATCAAAGAACTAGTTCTTCGCGAACACGGTTCTCAGCACTTAACGTGCAATAACTTATTAAATCCCCACAGAGACGCAATGAGTTAGGTATTATACTTATTTTGCAGATAAGGTAACAAGCACGCTTAACAGTCTGTGGCAAAGGTAGGAAGGAATGGGAAGCCCGCAGTCTGGCCCCAGAATCTGTGCTCCCCTGGTCCCCATTGCTACACCTCGCTGTGATCCCAAAGCACGCACCATCTGCAAGGCCTAAGAGCTGGTTAGAAATGCAGATTGTTAGGACTATGCCGGGCCTGTGGGATCAAAATCTGCATTTCAACAAGACTCCCGCTGATTCCAGTGCGCATTCAAGTATGAGAAGGCCTGGTCGAAAGCTGCACATTACAAATACAACTGGGAAGAGAGGCCATAGACTCAAGGCCTCACTAGTCACAAAGTCGGCTGCGTGGCCTTGGACAAGCCCTGAAAGTCGGCCTTAGCTTCTGTTTGAGGAAAACGTGGGCGGAGAAACTAGATCCTCTCGGAAGGAGTTTCTTGCTCAGACTCTATAAAATCTCCCAATTGCCATTTCTTATACCTCCCAAACTTTGGGTTACTTTGTAGTTTCCCCAAAGCTGGATTCCACATGGCCAAGAGGCAGACCACAAGCCTCCAGTAATGCTCTTGGTGGGAGGAGGCCTGGGGGAATTCCTGCCTCTCCTGAGCTCCTGCAGAGGGAAAGGACGTGAAGGAAGTACTGGAGAAATAACACTGTATAGAAGAGACAAGTTATATGCTAAACGTTTTCTCAATGAATTGCTTTTCATATAATAAGTTTTATTGTAGTTCAAATATCATGGAAATATTCACTCACATTTTAGAAAACTTAGAAAATACAGATAAGCCACACAAAAAAGGAAAATACTAATTACCTGCAATTTCACCATCCAGAGATAACCCTTTAAAAAATGTCAATATTTATCTTTTCTTTTCTTTTTTTAAGGGGAGACTATAAGACAGACTCCCACATGCACCCTGACGGGAATCCACTCTTGGGCCAAGCAACCCTTGTCTTGGCCCAATGCTTCAATCAACCCAACTATTTTTAGTGTCTGAAGCTGACACACTGGGGCCAACCATCTATCCTCAGCACCTGGGGCAAAGCTCCAACCACTGGAGCCACTGGCTACGGGAGGGGAGAGAAGGGGGAGAGCGAAACGGAAAGGGAGAGAAGCAAATGGTTACTTCTCTTGGGTGCCCAGACTGGGAATCCAACCCAGCACATCCATACGCCAGCAGACCCTCTATCCATTGAGCCAAAGGGCCAGGGCCTATTTTTCTAAAATTGTTCTATTTTTTTTAAATATGAGATCATCAAGCTGAACTAGTGACCCTTTGCTCAAGTCAGTGACCTTGGGCTCAAGCCAGCTACCTTTGGACAGAAACCAGCAACCTTGGGGCTCAAACCAGAGACCATGGAATTATGTCAGTGATCCCAGCTCAAGCCGGCGACCCGCACTCAAGCTGGATGAGCCCTCACTCAAGCCAGCAACCTCAGATTTCCAACCTGGAACCTCTGTCCCAGGTCCATGCTCTATTCACTGCAAGACCACTGGTCAGGCCCCAGGTTTTCTTTATTGATAAAGAAAACTGGTAAAATGCAAAGTAATTTACTAGTAATATTTTTATACTATATTAGAAGACATTTACATTTCTAATGTAAATAATTACTTATTCATGCCCTTTGCTTATTCTTTTATAGAGATGTTTGTTATTCTTATTGATGTGTAAGTGCTCATTACATTTTAAGGATATCTTTTTTCATATTTTTTGTCATAAATCTTAAAATTTTCTTTAGTTCACTGTTTGCCTTTAATTTTTGACTCATGGTAGAGTTATTTTTTAACAAAGAGGAAGTTTTTATTTTTCTGTAGCCTGATTTACTGATATTTTCTTTTTGAGAATTTTTTAAAATTTGTATTTATTGATTTTTAGCCAGAGAGGAAAGGAGAGAGAGAGGACGAAAGAGAGAAAGACATAGGAACATCAATCCATCCCTGTATGTGCCAACTGGGGGTCAAACCAGCAACCTCTGTGGTTCAGGCTGATGCTCTAACCAACTAAGCTATCCCTCCAGGGCTACTGATATTTTCTTTAACGGCTTCTGCCTTTGAATCATGTGAAAATGTAGGAGGTGCTTATAGATTTTGTTTTATGCCAGGGATGTTGTTGAAAATGCAGATTTCTGGTCCCTGCTTCAGGGTTTTTCATTCTTCAAGTCTGTGACGAGGCTTCCAAAGTCTGTATTGTCAAGAGTACACACAATAAAGCTTTTTCTTTTTCATGTGTACATTGTTACCAACCATTTATTCAGTGTATTACATATTAAGTGAGGCTCTATTTCTTTCCCCCAATTATCATCCAGTGTATCCCATGGCACTGATTAACAATCTGTTCTTATTTCATTCACTTTCCTGCTATAAGCACCCCTGGGTCTGGTTTTTGCATCTCAGATGATGCCTTGTTTTAGACATTCAAAGGCAAAGACTTTCCCTGAGACCTGGCCATCAGGATTCCTGTCATTTTTGTCTGCGGAACCTCAGCTGGTCTTTATCCCAATTATAAGGGTGCTCAGTCAAGACATCAAAAGTTCATGTAGGCCTGACCAGGCGGTGGCACAGCGGATAGAGCGTCGGACTGGGATGCGGAAGACCCAGGTTCGAGACCCCAAGCTCGCCAGCTTGAGCGCGAGCCCATCTGGCTTGAGCAAAAGCTCGCCAGCTTGGACCCAAGGTCGCTGGCTCCAGCAAGGGGTGGCTCAGTCTGCTGAAGGCCCACGGTCAAGGCACATGTGAGAAAGCAATCAATGAACAACTATGGTGTCACGACGGCAATGAAAAACTAATGATTGATGCTTCTCACTTCTCTCTGTTCCTGTCTGTCTATCCCTATCTATGGCTCTCTCTGACTCTCTCTATCCCTGAAAAAAAAAAAAAAGTTCATGTAGTCTGAAATAACCACTACCTTCCACTTCTAGAGAGAACTGGCCTTCAATTGCAGCGAGAGGGATGCAAGTTAGATAATGGGAAATGCCAATCAGACAATGATACAGGAAAAAGAAAAAAAGAAAGAGAGTTGAATCTGCTTCTCTGCAGACCTCTAGAAGCATGCCAGAGCCTCTACTGCCCTCCCCATCTCCTCAACCCCCACATCCATCACTGGGCAGCCCATTTATCCTCTCTGCTCAGTTTATTCATCTTTCAAGGCCCAGCAGAGATCTGACCTCCTCCGTGACGCCTTCCTAGAACAGTGCAGCTACAGGAACCCACCCTCTGGCCTCCAAACTCCTTCAGATGCCACTGCATATGCCCTGCATCTGGCTGGCGGCCCTGTACCTGCTCTCTCCCTACCCAGAATATATATTCCTGCAAAGGGGAAGATGATCTGCGTGTACTGATATCCAACTGTGTGCCGGGCACTGGGCAGGGGGTGCTTATGATCCACCATCTCACTCCCTAAGAATTGTTTTCGGATGGGAAAACTGAGGTACGCTGGATTTAAGTAACTTATTAAAGGCCTATTTGGCTCCTCCCAAAATATACCCTTTTCAATCTTATAGTGCTTCTCCTTAAGGACAGGGATGGTGTCCTATATGCCCAGGTCTCCTCTGAAGGCCCAAGCACTGTGCTGTGACCACCAACGGTGATAACAGCCCTTTGTGGAATGCCCACTGTGTTCTAGGCAGTGTACGTACCTGGTATGTAGTAACTCATCTCATTTTCACACCAAACTAATGAGACGTACACTATTCTTTGCCCACCATTTTATATAAAGGAAAAACCTGTATTCAGAGTGGCTAGCTAATTTGCTAAGGTCACACAGCCAGAAAGTGGTGAAGGCAGAATTCAATCCAGCCAGTCTGGCTTCAGAGTCTGTGCTCTTAACTGCTGCATTATTCTGCCTTTTCACGTTGTTCCTGATGAAAGGCAGAATGAGTGTGTACTGATTTATTAAGGGATGATCTATTGAGGAAGGGACACAGAGACTGCCCAGTCTAGAAGCCAGGACATGAACCTGCACCCTGGGAAAGGAAGCTTCTGGTAGGCAGGGAGTTTTGAGGGACACCTCTGCCTTGCCCCTGGCTGGCCTTGCCCCTGGCTGACCTTTCCCTGCCCAGAGGAAAGTGAGTCATCCTAGACCTGCAAGACCAAAGCACCAGTCAGCTACAAACCAGCTGTCTTCTGAGTGGCCAGGTAAACTCCGCACAGGGCTAAAGTAGAGGAGTTCCTGGAAGGCTGGCTGAGCCGCCTGGGAACTTCAGTTGCTTCCACCTCATAGGAACAGGGGCTCCCCTTGTTTTGTCATAAAGAAAAACAAAGAGCAATGACCACAGCCAATATGGGGAGGAGTTTCTGCCCAGGCGCATTCAGTTAGAAAAAGTCACTCAATGAAATGACAAATTAGAGGAGGGCTGGGAATGGAATGTCACAGGCCAGATGAAAAACCCCAAGGAGGAAGGATCCAATGTTTCCTTCCTTCTCCCCCACCCTTCATCATTGAAATGTCCCTATCTGCCAGTGAAGAGGATGAACAAAGTGATGGATCAGGCCCATCACCCCACAGTCTGGTCTATGGCTCAGTTCCCTTCAGACAGATTGAATGATAGGTAGAGGACAGGCCACCTCAAGGCTGGGGAGGAGGTCCCCTAAACAGGGAGGTGGACGAGGCCCTAGACTCAGGCTGCTAGAGTTCAAAGCCTGCTTCCATGCTTTGTGACTCTGAAGGAGTTACTAAAACCTCTCAGTCTGGGTCCAAGGAAGATAATAACAGTCTTTACCCCACAGAGGGGTTCTGAGGACTAAACAGGCAGAAAATATCTTACCCATGCCTGGCACATAGCAACCATTCAAAGACGGCCAGGGCTGGTTAACTCAGCTTTAGAGCATCGTCCCGAAACACCAAGGTTGTGGGTTCAATCCCCAGTCAGGACACAGATAGGAAGCAACCAATGAACACATAACCAAGTGGAATAACAAATGAATGCTTTCTGCTCTTTTTCCATCCCTCTCCCTCCCTCCCTCTCTGTTTCTCTAAAAGTCAATTAATTAAAAAAAAAAAAATTTAAGCCCTGACCAGATAGCTCAGTTGGTTAAAACATTATCCCAAAGCACAGAGGTTGCCGGTTCGATCCCCAGTCTGGGCACATACAGAAACAGATCAATGTTTCTGTCTCTTGCTCGCTCTCTCTTCCTTTCCCTCTAAAATCAATTTTAAAAAGAAATTAAAAACAGTTGTGACTATAATACTTAAAAGCACAAATTTCTTTGCATATGTGGACTTTTTAAGATAATAAATGTAATAGAATGGATATGAAGGCCCCTGGAAAATAAAAAATGTCAGGGATTACTACTGTGGTGGAGAAGATACGACAAATTCTTCTATACTTCCAAAAGGGTGAAGAAGACAATGTTCCAGTCCATGAAACAATCTAGTACCCTAAAAGTGGTCTGACACACCACTATGGGATGTCCTCATTTTCTGAGAACTGGAGGAACCTCTATAAATATTATTTCCCCCTAATTTTTAACTTGGAAATATTTCAGACCTACAGAAAAGCTGCAAGAAGAGCAGTGAACACAAACATACCCCTTCCTTAAGTTCATATTTCAGCCTCTACCTCCTAAGAATGCGACAGTCTCCCACATAACCACAAACCAATTAGAAAATTTAATACAATCCATAAACAGCCTATATACAAAGTTCCTCAATTCTTCCAATATATCCTTTTAGAGCTTCTTCCTTCTCAACCCAAGATCCACTCGAGGCTCTTGTTTATGCCCTGGCCGGGTAGCTCAGTTGGTTAGAGAATCATTCCGATACACAAAGGTTGCAGGTTCAGTTCCTGGTCAGGGCACACACATGAATCAACCAATGAATGGATCGATAAGTGGAACAACAAATCAATGTTTCTCTCTCTCTCCCTTCCTCTCTCTAAAATCAATTTTTAAAATAAAGGATCTTGTTGGCATTGTTACCCTAAATCCTTAATCTCCTTTCACTTAAAATAGTTTCTGACACTTTTTTTAAAAAAGTCCTTGATTACACACACACACACACACACACACACACACACACACACACACATTTATTTTTTTAGGTTAGAGGAGGGGAGATAGTGAGGCAGCCTCCCACATGCCCACCAACCAGGACCCATCTAGCAACCCCATCTGAGCTCTTACTCAAGTACCGAGTACCGAGCTATTTTTAGTGCCTGAGGCTGATGCGCTCTGACCAACAGAACTATCCTCAGCAGCCAGGGCCAACACTTGAACCAATAGAGCCACTGGCTACAGGAGGTGAAAAGGAAAAGAATGGGGAGAAAGAGGGGAAGAAAAGCAGATGGTCGCCTGACCTGTGGTGGCACAGTGGATAAAGCGTCGACCTGGGAACACTGAGGTCGCCAGTTCAAAACCCTGCACTGGTCTGGTCAAGGCACATATGGGAGTTGAGCTTCCAGCTCCTCCCCCCTTTCTCTCTTTCTCTCTCTCTCTCTCTCACTCTGTGTCTCCTCTCTAAAATGAATAAAATTAAAAAAAAAAAAAAAAAAAAAAGATGTTTTAGCCTGACCTGTGGTGGCGCAGTGGATAAAGTGTCGACCTGGGAACACTGAGGTCGCCAGTTCAAAACCCTGTACTGGTCTGGTCAAGGCACATATGGGAGTTGATGCTTCCAGCTCCTCCCCCCTTTCTTTCTCTCTCTCTCTCTCTCTCTCTCACTCTGTGTCTCCTCTCTAAAATGAATTTAAAAAAAAAAAAAAAAAGATGTTTTAAAAAAAAAAAAGAAAAGCAGATGGTCACTTCTCCTGTGTGCCCTTACCAGAAATCAAACCCGGGACATCCATACCCTGGCTGATGCTCTATCCACTGAGTCACCGGCCAGGGCCAATATTATATTTTTGAAAGCCAACTGTTTTACACAGTGTGCTCCAATCTGTATTTGTCTGTTTTCTCCTGATTTGATAAGGATTAAATATTTTTGGTAGAGATAATTCATAGGTCATGATGTGTCTAAATGTATATTTTATAATGGAAATATCAAGAATTAAACCAAACTAAACAAAATTTTGCTTGTTCTTTGAGGATTCAGGAGAGACTTTAGGGCTTATAGTATTCCAGGTCGTGATTTTAAGCATCTGCTATACTTGTACAATATTTCATATTAGTAATCTTCAAAAGATTTTGCTTGTCCATTCCTCAGTAAAGAACAGTTTGAGCCTGACCAGGCGGTGGCGCAGTGGATAGAGCATCGGACTGGGATACAGAGGACCCAGGTTCAAGACCCTGAGCTCACCAGCTTGAGCGCGGACTCATCTGACTTGAGCAAAAAGCTCACCAGCTTAGACCCAAGGTCACTGCCTTGAGCAAGGGGTTACTCGGTCTGCTGAAGGCCCGCGGTCAAGGTACATGTGAGAAAGCAATCAATGAACAACTAAGGAGCCACAACGAAAAACTGATGATTGATGCTTCTCATCTCTCTCTGTTCCTGTCTGTCTGTCCCTATCTATCCCTCTCTCTGAATCACTCTCTGTCCCTGTAAAAAAAAAACAACAAAAAAAACTAGTTTGAGTGCACTATTCTAATATATTTAGAATACTTAATTTATTAATTATGTGCATTCCTGCTACTCTAAACACTTATGTGGCCCTGGCCAGTTTGCTCAGTGGATAGAGCACTGGACCGGTATATGGATGTCCTGGGTTTGATTTCTGGTCCGGGCACACAGTAAAAGCGACCATCTGCTTCTCTTACCCTCCTTCTCCCCCTTCCCCTCCCACAGCTAGTGGCTCGAATGGTCTGACCATCAGCCCAGACACTGAGGATAGCTCGGATGATTCAAGCATCAGCCCCAGATGGGGTTGCCAGGTGAATCCCGTTGGGAGCATGCAGGAGTCTTTCTATCTCCCCTCCTATTACATACATACATACATACATACATACATACATACATACATACATACATACATAGAAGGTTATGTACATTATAGGACATACAAAGAAACGTTAAAGAGTAAGGCAAAAATACATGGAATTAATAGAATTTTTCACATTTTTCTTCCTATTCTACAATGGCATGTCTTATACTCAGAGTTACCACTATCTGCCTATCTAGCTTCCGAGACAGGCTTCACTACTGATCAAGACACTCTTTCCCACTAAGCCCGATGGGCCTTAAAAATCTCAACGCGGCATTCTAGGCAGAGCCCCCAAGTCAGAGCTAGCACAGGAGCTGACGCACTGTCTTCTGTTTCTGTTTCACACAGGAAGCAACTCCACCTGGACGTCCAATGGGCACCAGCAAACTCAACCTCTCTGAAACTGGGATCCTACTCTTTCCCTCAGTAAACCTGCTTGTCCCACAGGCTTCCGCATATCGGAAACGGGAACTCCATCCTTCCACCTGCTCAGGCCAAAACACCTGGTGTCATCCCTGATCCCTCTCTCTCCAATCCCACATCCACCCTTCAGCAGAGTGTAGAGGCTCTATTTATTTTCCAAATAGCTCCAGAAACTACCTTCTTTTCTTCTCTTCTGCTACCTCCCTGGTCCAAATCCTATTCTTCTTTGTCTTTACCGGGCTCCCACATCCAACCCGTGCCCATTTCTGGTTGATTTTATGTCCAAAAGACAACTGCAATCCTTTGCTTTTCGCTATTTTCATAGCTACCTCCCTGGTCTAAATGGAATTATCTCTCACCAGGACTACATGGTGGCCTCCTGATGGGTGTCCCGGATCCATGCGGCTGCCTTCCAGGGGATCTCCATGTCACTCATGTTGATGGCCGAAGCCCTCACGATGCCCACAGATGCTGTGTGACCTGCACCGCACCCTTACCCCCGCCACTTCCTCCCACTCTCTCTGCCTTGCTCTGCCCTGGCCACTCTGGCCTCCTGGTTGTTTCTGAAGCACACTGGGCACGCACATTTCCTTTATAATTGCTGTTCCATCTGCCTGGAATGTTCCGCTTCAAACATCCATATGTCCATACCTTCACTTCCTTTCGGTTCTAAAGCAAGTCTCACCCCTCAGATATCCTCTCCTGGCTACCCTGCTCCAACCCTGATTCTTCCCTGGCCCTTTCACTGCTGAATACTAACCACTAACCTATGATATGCTCTACTTATATACCCTGGTACAGTTTGTCGGCTCCCTCACCATCCCACAGAAACAGAATGGTGCCCGATTCATAGTATGTATGCAGAAACCTTGTTTGAATGAATGAATGAAACAATGTAAGAAAAACACCAGCCTGAGCCACATGATAAATGGCAACTCCTTGGCGGTAAGGAAGCGGCAGGGAGAGCTGTGTGTTTTCCAAAGCCAGGAGATGCCACTGAGTCCTTGCCTTTTGCCACACCATAGGAACGGGTGTTCGCATACATTCCCTTTGTTTCTAAGTCACATGTAATGATCTAAGGACTGGATCTGAGGGGAAGGGAACAGTTTGCAATCTCTAGAGCGTAAGCTTCTTGTGAAAAGAAACTTCAGGTACTGAGCCTGAACCTGTCAAGTCTCCTCCTTTTCACAAAATTAGAATACAACCTATAGAGTTACACATCTGCTTTTTTCCCCCCTTTCTGGCTGCCTGGATTCTGATTAAATGAGGCTTCTTGTCCTATTATTCCGTTTGAGATTCCTATTCCAGAGCTACAGGTGAGGTGAGCCTCTGGGCCTTCGGAGGGGCTGGGTAGCTTGCTACAGCTAACCACCCGGTAAAGAACTCTGTCTCTGGGCTCTCAGCTGGGATCAAGGAAGCTGGCATTCTTCATTTAGGTGCAAGCCAGCCTTGGTACCAGTTCAGCATTGTAGTTAAGTGAGCTCTGGCGTTAGAGGAGATGCCTGGCTCTGCCATTTGCCAGCTGTGTGATCTTGGGTAGGTTACTTAACCTCTCTGTCCTAGGCTTCTCTTCTGCAAAATGGGGACAGTAATAACATTTATCTCATAGGGTGTTTGCAAGGATCAATATGGGACAAGCACTGATCACAGTGCCAGGCTCCTAACAAGTGCCCAATAAAGGCAGCTAGGATCATCATTAGCGACCGACCATTGTTAAGTGCCTTCCCCACCCTGGCCTCAGCAGGTTTTAGCACGCTGGACCCCCGCGAGAGATGAGAAGCCTCTGTTTTAAGAACTTCCCATCTGAAGTAGATGCCTATGATGAACCCGCAACATGGGGAGGTCCCGGGAGGTCATTACGACTGTAGGCTTCTACTTATAGCACCCAGGTGGCAGGGTGGTGGCTTATGGGTGATGGAAACGGTGGGCTGCATTGAGGGGGGTTGGTGGTCCTGGCTCCCTGAATTCCACAAGAAAGCCTATGATGGAAGAAGCGGGGCAGTAGATGCTCAGAGAGTGGGGGTGGGGGGTCAGAAGGGAGAGGCAGGAAGGGGGCACCCATAAAGTTCAGGCATGGAGTGATGTGTCCCAACTATGGGGCAACTAGCTACCCATGCTAGCACACCAGATCATTTAGGTAGCAATAACAGACGACATTTGCTGAGCACCTTCTCTGAGCCAGGCAGGGAGAGCTTCACCAATGTGCTCGTGAGGTTTAGGTGCTAGTATTACCCTTCTGTTACAGATGGAAACAGGGACACGGGGGAGCTACGCCCCAGCGCCGTGCTGCTAGCAAGTGGCCGCCTTAGCTGGGTCTCCCCAGAAGCAGACTCTGAGACAAGGATTCAAATGAAGTGACTGACCTGGGAGATGATTCCAGGAAGCACCAAGAGTGGGGAAACGAGAGGAAAAGGAAGGAAGCCAGTCAAGAGTACATTGTTGAGTAAGCTACCACTGTGGGCAAATGGAGCTCCGACCTTTGGGGAACGCCCCCCCAGGAGTAAGGGAGCAGGGTTACCTGACCGTTGTTCCTAACAACCAGGGGCGGAGGGCTGCTGGGGGTGGAGGGAGAGGCCAGCAATAGTGACCCAGGATGCAGCTTTCCTGCGGGACAGTACAAGGGACTCCGAGAGCCAGGAGGAGCCACCAGGCAGAGTCACAGTGCTGGCGCCTGGAAGTGGGGCTGGTGCACTCTGGAAGGGGGAGCGCCCAGGGCACCCGGGTGTAGACCAGCCGCATGTGCTACACTGGCAGAGCTGGGATTGGAACCCGGTCAGGCATTAGAGCCCAAGTTCTAAGCCCAAATATTTTTAACAGTTGTGAGTGTGTGTGTGTACACCAGAACAACAAGACTAGCTTTCCTTTTACTGTAAACTTATTTAATGAAAAACTTAACTTTAAGCCCTGGCTGGATAGCTCCATTGGTTAGAGCATCGTCCCGAAGTACAGAGGATGCCAGTTTGGTCCCAGGTCAGGTCGCATAAAGGAATAAACTGATTCTCTCTCTCTCTCACCCTTCCTCTCTCACTAAAATCAATCGATAAGCATTAGAAAACCCTTTAAACACATTAAGGAAACAACAGCAGAGGAGACACATGGCTGTGGCAGTTGTGAGGGTGACGTGTAAGTGACAATTAGGAATTCACAGAAGAGGAATAAAAGGACAGAACTTTGAAGACCTCTGCCTGTACCCCAGGACCTGGCTCTGGCCCAGTTACAAATCAGGCCAGCACCTTAACTTGGGGGGTCTGTTTCCCCATCTATAAGAGGAAAGCAAGAGCCCAAACTGCTTAGAGGTGGTTTTGAGACCCAGTAAGATAAAACATGAGTTAAAAAGCACAAAGCAAATTACGGGTCATTCTGAGGAACCCCGGAGAACCAGCAGGGGCGGGGGCTCCTACTCTGCCCCTCTTTATGTGACCGTGAAAGCCCCCACCATCCCACCCCAACTTCTGCCTTACAAACAACCCAGATGTTACTGAGGTATGAGGCAGTTTTGTGTTTCAGGGGAGACTGGACACTCACTTGTCGCAGAGGTTGAATTTGAATTACTCCAAACCAAATCCTGATAATTCCACAGTTGGTTTAGGAATGGGCACTTGTCATATTCTAGCCAATAAGGTATGAGGTAAGTCTGCTAAGGGGCTTCAATTATTGGGGTTCAAGAGAAAAACAAGTTGATTTCTGCCTCCTGTCAGAATGGAGTTAAATATGCTAATATTGCCCCGGCTGGATAGTTCAGTTGGTTAGAGCATCATCCCAAAGCACAGAGGTTGCCAGTTCAATCCCTGGTCAGGGCACATACAGGAGTAGATCGATGTTCCTGTCTCTCTCTCCCTTCCTCTCTCTCTAAAATCAATACAATAAACATAAAAAAGAAATGCTAATATTGACTGTATGCTTCTATGTACCAACCACTATTCTAAAAGTTACAATAAAAATACCTAATTCATTTAATCCATTAAATATCAAACTTTTTTTTAATATTTTTCTTTTTAGATTTTATTTATTCATTTTAGAGAAAGGAAATAGAGAGAGAGAAGTGGGGGAGGAGCAGAAAGCATCAACTCCCATATGTGCCTTGACCAGGAAAGCCCAGGGTTTCGAACCAGCAACCTCAGTGTTTCAGGCTGACGCTTTTACTCACTGCGCCACCACAGGGCAGGCGCTAATATCAAACTTTTAAGGTAAAGCACTATATCATCCCATTTAACAGTAAGGTTAAGCAAATTTAGCCAACATCATGAATTTTTGGGATTAGGAATCAAGTCTGGCTACAGAACCCACATTCTTTTTTTTTTTTTTTTTTTTTTTTTTACAGGGACAGAGAGAGAGTCAGAGAGAGGAATAGATAGGGACAGACAGACAGGAACGGAGAGAGGAGAGAAGCATCAATCATTAGTTTTTCGTTGCCGTCGCAACACCTTAGTTGTTCATTGATTGCTTTCTCACATGTGCCTTGACCGCGGGCCTTCAGCAGACTGAGCAACCCCTTGCTGGAGCCAGCGACCTTGGGTCCAAGCTGACAAGCTTTTGCTCAAGCCAGATGGGCCCGCACTCAAGTTGGTGAGTTAGGGGTCTCGAACCTGGGTCTTCTGAATCCCAGTCCGACGCTCTATCCACTGCGCCACTGCCTAGTCAGGCCAGAATCTGCACTGTTAACCACCATGCTGTGATGCCTGGAGCAGCTGCAGCCATCTTGCAATGATGAGAGAAGCTGACACTTGAGCATGACAGCTCAAAGATCAGAACACATTTCTTTCCTTGATGATGTTGTTGAGCTGCTGCTGAATTAACAAATCCTGGAACCACCTACCTAACTATGGACTTTCTGTGGTATATGAGAATAGTACATTTTCCTTATTGTTTAAGCTACTTTCATCCCCCAAGTAAAAGGTCCTTTCTCACTATCACCCACATAATGGAAAAACCTTCAATAGCAAACAGGCCAAGAGTTCTACCAAACATTCAAGAAAGAAGTCATTTCAATCATATATAAACTCTTTCAGAGAATATAAAAGGAGAGTTCACTTCACAACTCATTTTCAGAGTAACTTAAACCCCAAAACCCAACAAGAACAGTATGAGAAGATGAAATTATACTTAGGAACATGAATGCAAAACCCTAAGCAAGATATTAGCAAACTGAGCTCCACAATGTATCAAAAGGGTTGTCTGTTACAATTATGTTGACCTTTTATCAAAAATGCATGGTTAGCCTGACCTGTAGTGGCGCAGTGGATAAAGCGTCGACCTGGGAACACTGAGGTCGCCAGTTCAAAATCCTGCACTGGTTCGGTCAAGGCACATATGGGAGTTGATGCTTCCAGCTCCTCCCCCCTTTCTCTCTCTCTCTCCCTCTCTCTCTCTCTCTCTCTCTCTCTCTCTCACTCTGTGTCTCTTCTCTAAAATGAATAAAATAAAAATAAAATAAATTTCCATTTTAAAAAAATGCATGGTTAGCCTGACCAGGTGGTGGCGCAGTGGATAGAGCATCGGACTGGGATGCGAAAGACCCAAGTTCAAGACCCCGGGGTCGCCAGCTTGAGCGCGGGCCCATCTGGCTTGAGCAAAAGCTCGCCAGCTTGGACCCAAGGTCGCTGGCTTGAGCAAGGGGTTGTTCAGTCTGCTCAAGGCCCGCAGTCAAGGTACATGTGAGAAAGCAATCGATGAACAACTAAAGTCTCGCAACAAAAAACTGATGATTGATGCTTCTCACCTCTCTCCATTCCTGCCTGTCTGTCCCTATCTCTCCCTCTCTCTGTCCCTGTAAGAAACAAAACAAAACAAAACAACAACAACAAAAAAACAAGATTAAAGGGGGAAAAGTCATGATCCATCAACAGAGGCCAAAAAAATTTTTGATAAAACTCAACAGCCATTCACAAGAAGAAAAACTGTTAGGAAAGTAGGGAAAGATGAGGCCAAAAAGAGGTTTTGATAAAATTCAAGAGCTATTTACAATAAGAAAAAATTCTTAGCAAAATAGGCGTAGATGGGAACTTCCTTAGTCTGATATGGTGCTAAGGTGACAACCTTTTTACAACGAAAAGAAGGACAAAAAATAAATAGAAGAAAAGGATATTGTAAGTAAAAGAAACATTTTATTCATTGCAACAATGATACACTATAATATGACAAATGCATAATAAAAACATTTGTAATATTTTATATTGTAATTATGCTTACATGCCTATTAATTTTTAATAATAATTGTAAGAAAATAGTACTCATTTAGATACAAATAAGTCACATCACACGCAATGGATAGACTCCGCATTCACTGAATATGGACATTTACAGATGAGTCTTCTAATATCCAAAAGGAAGACATGTAGGAGGACACTTTTCGAGGGAGACGGAACTTACAAAAGAAGGACTGTCCTCCCTAAAGGAGGACGATTGGTCACCTTAGATATGGGGCACCTACTAAAACCCTACAGTGAACAACCCTACAGTTGATACATAGAAAGTAAACTAGGCAAAGTGCCAAACGTCCAGGCCAATGGAGACCCTCTAGGGCTGGGAATGACCAAGAGGCTCCTCCTCCATGACCAACCTGGGTAGAGCTTCCCTGGGACTAGCCAGGCCTCCTGTTCCCAATGTTCTCGAGGCAGACCATCAATCTCCCACCCCTCTATCAATCTGCACATTTTTATGAGCAGCACCATCTTCCTGCTGAGTCCTCAGGTTTTAAGCCCTGATGCCATCTTGGATTTCTTCCTTGCTTGGGTTTCCTGTACCCAATCAGTTACCTGGCCCAACAACACCACTGGCTGAAGCTCACTTGGGTCCTATTCTTTCCATTGCTCTGGTAGGCTGTGAGCCAGTTTCTCAAAATTTGCCACCGAAGTAAGTCCTTTACAGTAGAGAAGAAAGTATCCAAGGCATCGGATAAGCATAATCTAAAATTGCCCTCTGCAAACCTGCAATTAACTTGAAGTCTAACATTCCGCTTTAGAAATGTATACACATTTAGGATTCTGGTCCATAATACAGCCGTAACTGTCATAAAGTAAAATTATATTTACTTTAAATTACTTAAGAGTGAAGGAAAGGAGACGCCACGGAAACCAGGTGTCGTGAGACTGGCAGGAGTTTCAAACCCTCATTGAAAGGCTGGGTGCACATTACAACTGCAAAAGCCTCCCTGAGAGCCTCCATGGTGCTTCCAGGGAGATGCAGATTGGTGGCGGTGGCACTTGGCCATCAGATTAATCTCCCACGGACAGTCCTTTCATCTCTCGTCCAAGGACCTGCTTATCAGGTCAAATTTAAAAGTCAACCAGCCTGGCTTTTCAAGTTCTTCTTCAAGAGGCCAGCCACCCTATCCAATTTTATCACAGCTAGAGCACTCCAGCCCACCCCAAGGCCTTATCACCCACCACTGGCATCCGGGTCCTTTCTCCAAATCCACGTCCTTCCTGCAGGTCCTAGCTCCTGCCTCACCAGGGTGGTAGCATTAAAGATCAGGGAAATTCAGAGCCAGGACCACAGCCTCCCACCCACCCCCAGGGGAGCTGACTTGCCCAAGGGCACACAACCAATTAATGATTGTTTTAAACTAATCTCATTGTTTCCTTTGAATTAATCCTATTTCCCCCCAAAAGACTGGAAACTCCTGGGGGTAGGTACCAGATCTGGTTAACCAGCCGCAGCAGGCATAAAGACTTGGGCTTTGGTTTCAGACTCCCTGCTCCTGCAATTCCCAGGCTTTGGAAGGTCTTTCCTCAACGTTTTGTCAGCCGAATATTCACACTAACAAAATCCAGTTTTTTAAGATTGCTCTCACTAGAGGGTTTTCTTTTTGTTTTTCCTTTTTAAAAAATTAAATGTTATTGATAAATTTTAGAGAGACAGAAGATGGGAGAGAGAAAGAAAGAGAAAAACATATCAATCTTTACCTACTGACGCACACACCGGCTGACTGCTGCATGTGTCTCGAGGATGGAGCCCAGAACTGGGCACATCCAGGACCGGACTATGCTCCAACCAATGGAGCAACCCAGCCAGGGTGTTTTTCCTTTTTAAACTGCCACTAGTGTTGTTACAACACGGAGCAAAAAAAATACATTTTTAGAAAAGACTCAGACTTCCCCCAAACTCACAAATCCCTGCCAGTTGACTATTCCTTTTTTTTTTTTTTTTTTTTTGCTCCAGGACAGTTTGTATCATTCATTCTCTCATTCATTCATTTATTCCACAGATCCTCATTGAGACTATGAAACACCAAGATGCTGCTAGGGCCATGGATAATACCCTGACAAGTAAGACAGCTCTTTTCTTTTAAAGAGAAAAAATAAATCTCCTGAGGGAAATGAAATGCGTTTTGCTTTCCTTCTTAATTCTTGACCTTTACTTGATTCTTTAATTAACTTAAGTATGTGGGTTTTGGGGCTTTGACTCATCATGTGCCCAGAAAGTTCCCTGAAATCAGGAATTGAATCTTCTAGTTTTTTGGGTATCTAAGTAGACACATAATATGTTCCAGTTCCTGCTGGTTGTCCAGGTATAATTATTAATGCTGCATCCTTCATTTTCAAAAGTGGCCCCAGTTTGGAATAACAAGTGCTGGTGAGGATGTGGAGAGACTGGAACCCTCATATACTACTGCTGGTGGGAATGTAGAATGGCGCACCCTCTTTGAAAAAAAAATGTGGAAGTTCCTCCAAATGTTATACATTGTTGCCATATAACCAACTCCTAGGTATATACCCAAGAAATTAAGAACACATTCACACAAAAGTTTGTATTCAAATGTAAGAGCATTATTATTAGTCACACCAGCCAAAAATAGTGGAAATAACCCAAATGTCTGTCAACATCTGAACAAAGATAATAATATAATGCGATCTATGCATACAGTGGAGTATCATTTGGACATTCATAAAATGGAATGGAGCTCGGGGACATGCTATCACAGGTATAAAAATGAATGAAGTGCTGAGGCATGCTACCAACGGAATGAACCCCTAAAGCCTTCTAAGTGAAAGAAGCCTACCGAGAGACTGGCTATCGTGATTCCATTTATATAAGTTGTGCAGAATAGACAAATTGATAGAGACAGAAAATAGCTTAGTGGTGCCAGGGGCTGGGGTGGTTGGTGATGGCAAGAAGAAGTGTCAGCTAACGGGTACTGAGTCTCTTTGGGGGCTGATGAAGATGTTCTAAGATTAGATTACAATAATGACTGCACAACTCTAACTATACTAAAAACCACTGAACTGTGTGACTTTTGAAGGTGAATTCTATGGTATAAAAACTGTATCTTGAGACTGACCTGTGGTGGCGCAGTGGATAAAGCGTTGACCTGGAATGCTGAGGTTGCCGGTTCAAAACCTTGAGTTTGCCCAGTCAAGGCACATATGGGAGTTGAAGCTTCCTGCTCCTCCCCTCCTTCTCTCTCTCTCTCTCTCTCTCTCTCTCTCTCTCTCCCTTTCCTCTAAAATGAATAAATAAATAAAAATAATTTAAAAAAATACCCACCAAGCTCAACTGGGTATGCTAAAAAACTGTATCTTGAAAAAACCTTTTAAAAATCATCCTAGTCTGGATAATAAATGATATGTCATTTTACCTAGGGAGGTCTTAACAGGAGGGGCTGAGGGCACAGGGGCTATTGAGTTAGACCTGGGCTGGATTCCACCTCTACCACACACTTGCGTGACCAGGGAGGGTGGGGTGTCCGGGGTGGGAGTTGGGAGGGCTATGATTCCTCACCTGCAAAACAGGGTAAGAGTGCCTTCCTCAGGGGTCTGTTATAATGTAAATAAGATAACGCATGAAAAGTGCTGGGAGCCCCCAAACCCATGTTAAAAGTGTTCAACTTTTAGTAGATATTTACACAGGCAAAAGTCTGATGACAACAGAATGAATGGATGGACCAACAGATGGAGCAAACCTGACACAATTCAAGACATAGAGCAGATAATACCTATTCCAGTAAACCAGAAGTTCCTCTTAAAAAGGAACTCAAGTCGGACCTGTGGTGGTGCAGTGGATAAGGCATCGACCTGGAATGCTGAGGTCGCTGGTTCAAAACCTGGGGCTTGCCTGGTCAAGGCACAACATACAAGAAGCAACTGAGAGTTAATGCTTCCTGCTCCTCCCTCCCTCTTGCCTTTCTCTCTTCTCTGTAAAGTTAATAAATAAAATCTTTAAAAGAAAAAAGAACTCCAGAAGAAGCAGCAGACCAAGTTCAATGCTGCTGCCCATTCTGCTTTGTCTTTCAGCGTCTCTCTAGTGTGCTCAGTCCTAGTGTGCAAAGCCCTAGGCTGAGCGTCCCGGAAAATAATGAGGGAGAAGCTGGGATCCCCACTTTCAGGAGTTTGCCCTCGGCAGTAGGAGGCTGGGCACGTGCAGAGGAAAAGCAGAGCCCCCACAAAGGCCATGTACGCAAGCCCAGGATGACCGGAAGAATCCCTTGTCTGAATGCTTCTGAGCAGATAACCCAGACTAGGTCAACCCAACTAGGCCCCTGAGATGGGGCCTCCATCGCCTACAACTAGACACGGAGGTGAGTCAAACAGTCCCAGAGATGTCTTAATCAAAATGCTCATCTCCAGCCCCTGCCC
The DNA here is from genome assembly GCA_037038555.1 of Rhynchonycteris naso. Taxonomy (NCBI): domain Eukaryota; kingdom Metazoa; phylum Chordata; class Mammalia; order Chiroptera; family Emballonuridae; genus Rhynchonycteris; species Rhynchonycteris naso. The sequence continues at coordinate 9,356,579 of CM073000.1, forward strand.
TGCCTCCTCTTTCCTCCATCGGCCTCTAGACCAGTGGTTCTTAGCCTTTTTTGAGGTACCAAACCCACCAGTTTCATATGCGCATTCACCGAACCCTTCTTTAGTGATAAATAAAATATGATTTTTTTCCAAATTCAAGACATCGGTGTATGTTTTTTTACTGGTGCACAAAATGAGCCGTGCATGAACATCACCTTGCTCAAAGAACAAAACCAACAAAGTGCATGAACTCACAACAAATTACGGTATTACTTTATTCTGGCCTCCGCGGCAGAGGCTTCTCCGAACCCCTGAGACCAACTCATCGAACCCCTAGGGTTCGACAGAACCCAGGTTAAGAACCACTGCTCTAGAGCTACAAACATCTTGCAGGGCATAAGCCAAGACCCGTGTTTTCTCATACAGAGTTCTAGAGACCTTATTTTATTCCTTCAGCCTCAGCTTGCATGTGTCTCCAGTTCTAACCTCCTTCCCTCACTCCCAGCTCCCATCCCTACCTGGAGGTCACACGGGTGCCTGGAGCGCAAGCTGCTCAAACCCCACCCCTCCCCTTCTGCATTATGGGTCAGTTAACCACGATCCATTGGGTCCTCCAAGCTCCACATGCTGAAATTATTCCTTCTGGGCTCCTTCTGCTCCAAACTTCCATGTTAAACCTGTAAGCAGATCCTATCACCTTGTCTACCACAATGTCTCTGGAACCCCACCCCTCCACTGCACGCTCAGGTGACCCAATGTAACACTGTTGCAATAACTCGTCTCACTGCATGCACCCTCTTCAACCTGCACTCCCCTGCACACACACACCGCCCCCCCCCCCACTGCTTCAAAAACCTCAGGAACGCACAGGTGCTTCCTTTGCTTCTTAAACCCTTGAAATCCCGATGTCTCCAGGATAAAATCCAGACCACTTATCTGAAATGAACGTGCACAGTCTGCCATTTAAAAAGTTAAAAGGGCTGCCCCAACAACCCTACATTTTCCCTGGAACCGTATCTCCCCTCCCCCAACACCTGCCTGACCCCTCTATTCCGGGTCCACTGAATGATCCAAGCCTCATGCTTTTGCTCAGCGTTTCTTTCTGCCTAAAACCGCCATCCCACCTCTCTTCAGAGTTTGCTCTAGGTCCTTCCAGAGCATCCCACCTCTGCAAAGATGCTCGCCTCAGTTCCTCCTGCTGAAGTTTGAAGGCGAATGTGGAGTGAGACACGGTGCTGCCCACAGAGGTCACCTGGACTACTCACCAGTGAGGTCAGCAGCCACGTTGCCGTATCTCACTGTCTTGTCCTCCACTTTTTGAGGCTGCCTGGAAAGTACACACAGTCTGACTGTCTCCGATAAAGGCCACAGAAGAAGGTAGACAAAACAGAAAAACAGAGCCACCAAGTGAGCCTGCACACCAAGCCAGCCACTTAGCCCATGCTCTCCTTGACAGGGGACGCCAAGCTCCAACCCGGGAATGAGAGCTGGCTCGCCCTCAGCCAAGGCAACTGCTGTGTCCCACAAAAGACGGTGTAGTAGAGTAATGGCTAACAGCCTGAGTCAGGAGTTAGAAACGTGGGTTGGAAACCCAGCTCCACCCCTTACTCTGTCTCTGACTTTGGACGACTTACCTAGACTCTTGGCTTCCACATCTGTCAAGTGGAGCTCATGACCTCCTCTGTCCTGGCTACTCCCTCCTGCCCAACCCCTGTTCCCCTAGATATACAGAGTCCCCCCCATCTCTGCGCAAGCCTCCCCTTTTCAAGGCGGTTTTCCTAAACTTCCCATATAAAGTAGGAATACCTCCCCCACCTCTCACGCACCCCATCCCCCCTTACCTTGCCATATCCCCAGTGCCTGGACCAGGGCTTGACCAGAGGGAATTAATTGTTCAATAGATACGGTAGAATGAATAAATAAAGCATACCTCACCTTGTGAAGGTGTAAAGGGTTTAGAATTGTGTTTGGCCCACAACAAGGATTTAGAAATGTAGTAACATTTTAGTAGGAGAGCCTGCCCCACACAGACACCTAGAGACGCCCGCAAGGAGTTGGGGATCCTGAGTCTTGTTGGAAAGACAGATGGAAGCCTGGGGAGAGAGGTTACCACTCCAGCCCATGCATGAGTGTGAGTGTGTGTGTGTGCGTGCGTGTTGTGTGGTCTTCTCCCAGGAAAGACTGAGTCACGCAGCAGTGAGACAGGTTAACCTGGCGTATTTGGTGTGTGGTTCAGCCCTGCCACCAGGGAGGGTCAGGGTGTAAGACAGTATGGTGGCAGGAACCGGGGCTGGACAGGAAGGCAGGACACATCCTGAAAGCCCTTGTGGCTGCAGCAGAATTTGAGTTGTGCCCCGAAGGCAACCGAGAGCCATTCAAGGGTTTTTATATGGACCAGAACCTGAGGACAGGAGCCTTTGGAGGCTGGGGAGGAGTAAGCTGAGAAGGCAGGTAAGAGGTTCTTGCAGTAACCTCGTGAAAGATCCCAAGAGCAGCTTATGACAACAGAAGAAATGCAGGAAACGGCATCGCTGGCACTCGGTGGCCTCTGGACGGTGGTGGAGGGACAGCTCAGGACCATGCAGGCTTCGGTGACCTGGAGGGACGCGTTTCCATTCCCTCTGACAAGGGAGGATGGATTCAGGGGGAAAGGTGCTCTATTTCACATGTTGCTTTCAAAGTGCCCACATTCAGGTGAAATCCCACACCAGCTGGATATAATAAATAAATACCATTTATCGAGTTCTCACGGAGTGCTTGGAATGCCAAGTGTCTGTTTTCATCCTCACAACAATCATTTAAGGTGGGCCTTACTATCCCATTTCACAGCTAAAGAAGCTGGGCTTTAAACAATAATAATAATGTAAAATAACTCCTAATGTCCACAGTCAGCAAGGGGCCCGGGTGGGATGTGAACTCTGGTCGTATCTGACGACACCCTTCCCTGTCCCCCACCTTAGCGTCTTGGTGCCTGAAGTCTGGTTGCCAGGAGCACACACCTCTAGAAGGCCTCAGCTCAGGCAGCCACCTGCCCGCTACGAGGGCATGGGGGTGGGGAGTGGGGTAGAAGGAAAGGAATGCAGAGAACACCCACATGTCAGGGGTAGGTGGAGGAAGAGCCTGGGAAGGAAACAGCCGGAGAGGTCAGGAGAGAACGGAAGGCCACGGAGGGACTGACGGACGACTGGATGTCAGATCACGATGCTGCTAAGGTCGGCAGGACAGGGACCCCTCCCTCAGCCCGAGTGGTGTCAAACTAACCAACCCAAGCACCCTCCCAGCCCACTGACGCATTCTTTCTTTAGATATGTTAATAGAGGGCACGGGTTAAGGCTGAGCCGGAGCTCCGGGAGTCTTTGTGTCTCTTTAAGTCGGTCTGCACAGCTTTGCTCTGACCTGTGATGTAGCAACTTGATAGTTACATCAGGGCAGACCATTTTAATTCTGATTTCTGGGAAGGTTCTTCCAGGCTGACCTCCTACAGTGCGGGATGTAGCAAAATACATTAGGCCTTGAGATTCAGACCTAGACTAAAAAAATATGGGCTCTGTGCCGTGACCTTGGCCAAAATTAATACTTAAACCTCAGACTGTTACCTTTTAAATGGGGTGGTTGTGAGGGCGAGAGAAATGTACCTCAGACCTCCCGTTTATAGTATGTGCTGTTACTATTACATTGTCACCATTTACAGCCTGGCTACATTCCTGAACACTCCAGGTTAGCTTTTGAGAACTGACGCCCCAGGCCTGGAGGTCGGAATCTCCTGACTTGGGGCTGAGATTCTGCACATTTATCCCCAGGTGACTCTGAAACACATCCAGGGCTGAGAACCACAAGCTAAGAATTCCTTTTTCCTTCCCCTGAGGTCTGTATATCTTCATACTGCACTTATCACTCCATCAGTGAACTACCCTCTTAGTAGGCAGGTCTCTCTCTCAGATGATTGGAAATTCTCAGAGGGCCACCCCGCTCCACTCTGAGAATGAGTGTGGCTATTCCCCAATCAACAATCTATTGAGTCTTCATCCATCACAATAATCTCATTTTCATAGGGCAACCCAGAGCTTTCTAATTTATTAATTTATTCACTCATTTGCAGTTGCCCCCTTAAGCGCTTTACCACATGAATTAAGAATTCAAGCACATTCTGGGGTGGGACTAGAACAAATGAGAAGTTTGGCACAAGTTCCCCCAAGTCTCCTCCAGGTATTAGTAACAGTCCCATAATGAATAGCAACAAGAATAACAGTTACAGAGCAATTACTTTGTGTCAGGCATCATTATAACTGCTTTACATTAACTATTTTAATCCTCCAATTCAGTAGTAATCAACTGGTATACCACAAGAATTTTTAAAACATGCAATATCTGACTATTTTGTCAGGGGCGCTGACCTCTTTTCCTTTCTATTGTCAAATAAAAAAATGACTACAGCCAAAGCAACAACAGCTATCAGGTGTGAATGAATCAAAAGTATACTTTTTTTTTTGTCAGATCAGCAAAAATCGCATACTTTTTGGTGTGCTGCCGAACTTTAGTAATTAGTTTATGTGCTCCGTGAGATGAAAAAGGTTGAAAGTCACTGCTCTAATTTATTGTTATGCCCACTTGACAGAGAGGGAAACAGAGGCACTGAGAGGTGCAGTGACCTGCCCAAGTCCACACGCCTAGGAAGAAGTAGAGGCAGAATCTGAACACTTTGTGTCTAGGATTACGATTTTACTATTTAAGGACCAACCAAGGACAGGGGCTGGTAAGTCCCTGGCAGCCCAACATCGGAGACCACTGAACAGGAAGATCCAAGGCTGTCCCCAGGCCTAGGGGGAGGAGGGACGAGTCCTAGAGAAACCAGACTGGGGGTCACAGCTGACCACAGCCCGATGGCTTCCTGGATTGCCTGGCAGAAGAATGAGAGATATGAAAGGGAAATTCCTCCAGGAAAAGAGAACATTCTTGAGGTTTTTTGTTGTTTTTTGTCTTCCTTTTCCCTCATCTCTGATTTCAGACCCATACTTTCTTTGCTGAGTCATGGAGGACATTTTGAATGTGGGGTGGTGAAGGAATGTCACCTCCACTCTCCCAGGGCAACAGAACCACCAAGACTGGACACTCTGGAGGCCTTCAGGGCAGCCCAGCTTGGAAGGGGCTGCCAGACAGCACCTATTCTAAAAATAGTTCACCAAGAGGAAGCAGGTCCTACTGCTTGTCTTCCTTAGCTCTCCCTGAGCCTCTTCAATGAATAAACAAGAACATTCAGGGATGCTTGGATTTATAATCAAGTAGAAAGTGATTCAATAAACACTGATCCCCTGTTGAAGGCTCCAGAATCAGACACAGCTGGATTTGATTCCAGCTCTGCCATTTACAACCCTGGGCAGGTGACAGAGCCTCAGTTTCTTCATCTATAAAATGGGGATGTTTGTCTCACTCTACAAGCTTGGGGTGAGGAACACATGAGATAAGAGAGGTGACGCTCTTGGCACACAGCAGGCATTCCATCAATGGCAGCTCCTGTGTGCCTGGCACTGAGAGAGGCTGGAGCTCACAGGGGAGCCATCTCACAACTCTAGCACCTGGGTGGGCACAGAAATAGAAATGTAATGAATCAACACAATGAATGATACTAGAAGAGAGGTCAATTCCCAAGTCTGAGGACCCAGGGAGGAAATAGACCAACTGCCAAGCTGGGCCCGGGGACATCAGGAAGATCCTGTGAAGGTCTGCGGTCCAGGGCTTCTTGGACAATCGCCTGAGCAGAATCACACCGGAGTTTGGGACAGTCCAGACTGCCATTCGGTAGTCCAGGTGGGGCCCGAGACTCTGCATTTCTAACCACCTCCCTCCCATAGCACTTGCAAGACCTCAGGTCCTACCCTGAGTCCACATCCAGGTGGTTTGTAGGGATTCTCGTTCATAGACTTCCCTAGGACACTTTTGTGTCCATCTTAGAGTGACCTGCTAAAAGGGACCTGCACAGAGCCTGCTAACTAACGAGGCCACTACCTGAGCCCCTCCCCAGAGACACTTGCTGATTCTAAAGAATGATTCTAATACCCACTGGGGTTCGGATCCTTGAAGGTGGGTATTTGCCTCCCTGCAGCCATTCCTGTCCGGACCAAATCATTCAAATGCTTCACATGTTTTCATATCTGGCATTTTGTAATGAATTCCCTTCAAAAGGTCAGAGATTTCTGAGAAGAAGTTAATTACAAATCTTTTATTAACGTAAAACCATCTTCATTCTACGTCAAGAGGTAGGAAGAGGAGAAGCTGTCCTGGAAAAGATGAGATTTTTTTTTCGCTGATTTGACACAAAATACTGATAATCAAAGAAGATAACATTTAGCTGACAGCAAACAGGGTAAGAAGTATCCAAGTTTAAAGACTTTTTTAGATAAATCACTATACCAGAAAACATGAAATGCTCTAAAATTTTATGGCTCATATATGGAAGAAAGTTTGATGGAGGTTTCCCCAAATTTGACAACTACTTTAAGATTTACATGCCATTTACCAATAATGACCTAGGAAGCTGAAATCATGCTTTCTAAACCACCAATAATTTAAAAACTTCTAATCAACAAGGCTAGAGAGGAATATTGGGTTATAGCTTTTATTTTATATATGGAAAGTATTACAAAATCATTGTCATTTGGAGTGCCACCAAAGAGGATGCAGCCAGCCTAGCCTGGGGGGGGGGGGCACAGTGGATAAAGCGTTGACCTGGAATGCTGAGGTTACAGGTTCAAAACCCCAGGCTTGCCTGGTCAAGGCACATATGGGAGTTGATGCTTCCTGCTCCTCCCCCTTCTCTCTCTCTCCACTCTCCAAAACGAATATATTAAAAAAAAAGAGAGAAATAAAAAAAGGATGCAGCCAAAAGATGGAGGGAACAGAGGCGTGTCAAGCAGTTAACACAGATACAGTATTTTCCTGGATTTTATGCTGGTTCAGCTTTAACATTTGTTTTTTTCTTATTTGTTGTGACTTTATTTCAAAATCTAAAGAAATATTCACTTGTGTGTCTTTTATTTCTTAAAATTTTTTATTTATTGATTTTTAGAGAGGAGAGAGAGAGAAAAGGGAGAGGGGAGGAACCGGAAGCATCAACTCATTGTAGTGGTTGCTTCTCGTCCGTGCCTTGACTGGGTAAGCTTGGGGATTTGAACTAGCGACCTCAGCGTTCCAGGTCAATACTTTATCCACTGCACCACCACAGGTCAGGATCTTTTTAGATCTGTGATTTTATGTTGTGTTTCTTTTTCTTTTTTTTCTTTTAAGATTTTATTTATTGATTTTACAGAGAGGAGAGAGGGAGAGAAATAAGTGAGTGAGGAGCCAGAAGCATAAACTCATAGTAGTTTCTTCTCGTATGTGCCTTGACCGGGCAAGGCTAGGTTTCCAAACCTGCGACCTCAGCGTTCCAGGTCAAGGCTCTATCCACTGCGCAACCACAGGTCAGGCGACGTTGTTTTTCTTAAACAGGGCCTCCAAAATTGCAAAAGCTTTAGGCCCAACAAAATCTGAATCTACGCTGGGTCTACCGGGAAGCACAAGCGTGGGGTCAGACCTGGGCTTACATCTCCTATCCACCACTTGCCAGCTGTGTGCTGTCTGGCCTTTGACAAATTACTTCCCTTCCCTGGACCACGGTTTTCTCCCTTATCTAAAATGGGATGGTGCTCGCTTTCCCTCCCGGGAGCACGCCCGCGACTTTCCCATTCCCCGTCTTCTTCCCCGACAGGCGTGCACCTCCTAAGCTCGAAGGGACCCCACGAGACTTGCAACCAGGGGAGCAGTGGGCAGCGGCAGCTCATCCCAGGCTAAGCCCCTAAACCAAGGCCCCCTTTTCTCTGACTGCCCAGTGAGCCAGAGCGGCCCCGCCTGGGTTCCTTTCTTTCCTACAACCTTTCCAGACAGCCAACCGGCCCCGCCCAGGCCCTCCTGTCACAACTGTCCTAAGCCCTTCTTTGTTTCACTGTCCCCAGTTTTCATAAATGTACTCTCAAAATCAAAAAACAAACTAAGAAACAAAAAAACAAATGGCATAGCAATATCTATCTTCCCGGTTTGTTTGAGGATTAAGTAAGAAACTGCGTGTAAAATGGCTATTATGTGGACACCTTACTGACCTTGTGGGAAAGAGACCACTGAGGTTCGAGTGACGTCACGCAGCTGAGAACACATACTTTAGAAAGAATCTGGACTTCAAGTTTAGGTGAACAATCCTCCTTCCTCTCTATCTCCCCCTCCTTTCAAGGCAGAAAGTAGAAAACAATCCTACAGCGTCCCTGAGCCCAAGAGGATCTAGCCCATCCCTCACTCTTCCCTAGGGAGAGAGAAGAGGCGTCCCCACTGCCGGTGCAACCCGCCTCCACGTGGGGAGCGTGAAAGGAACACCCATCCTACAGGGCCTGTCAGAAACAATGAATCAGATGAAATTAAGAAATACTTGCCCTTTTGTTGAAATCATAAATTTGGTTACCAGTTCTGTTTTCTCTTTTTATTTTCCACCAACTCGAACAACCCCAAGATTCTTCTCTTCTTTCCACAAGCTTGTGCCAGTCTCCAAGTCTGTATGAATATTATACTCATTTCACTCTCACAGGGGCCCCATACAATAGAGTCGTTATTACCCCATTTTGCGGATAAAGAAACTGAGGCTCAGAGAGGTGAAGCATCTTGCCTGGCATGAATCCCGGTGTGCCTGTCAGCGCCCAGGCTCTTAATCAGGAGGCCACCCTGCATCCTGCCAGTCGCCCCCTGCGTATGTTTCTGCGCAGTGGAATGGGGGCTTAGGTGCAGGGGTAGGGCATGGAGGACAGCAGACCCTTGTGGTTCCAGATCTCCCTTGAACCACACTCCTGCTTCTCCCGAACCTGCCCTTCCGATCCTGCGTTTGCTCCCAGTGCCCCCTGCAGAGTAGAGCAAAGAGCTGTTTGCCTCTGGAGGAGCCACTGGGTAGGTGTCAGAAGACCCTGGTTCTAACCTGGCTCGGCTACCTGGCCCTTAGGCACACTGGCTGATTGGTCTCTCTGGATCTCCTTAGCCACACTTTAAAAATAAGGTAGGAAAGCGATACTTCCAGGATCCTCTGCAGTTCCAACATTCTCTAAGTGAGCCCATCTGGTGCACACAGAATGCAGGTCACTGAACGTGTGTGTGTGCTGGTTTTCTGAAGATTGCCCCCTGCCCCAAAGCCACAACATCCTCTGTTTCCAGCGCAGCAGGAAGGTTGTAACATATACAGGGTGATTAATACGTGACTATGGAGTTGCAAGAGACGTGGCTCTGAATGTTGGCTCTACCAGGACCCGGCTCTATGCAAGTTGGGCAAGTCCCCTTTTCTTCCTCTGTAAAATGTTGGTGAAATAATAGTCTCCATCCCATAAAGCAGTTATGATGGTAAAAGAGCTGAGGCCTGAAAAGTGCTCAATACTATGCTGAGGCCAGTAAGGTCACTACCATATATGACGTTGTCAGACCTTCTCATCTGGGTTTGTTATTTTGTTTTAAGAGAGAGAGCGAGAGAACAGGAAGGGAGAGAGATGAGAAACATCAACTCATAGTTGCAGCACTTTTAGTTGCTCATTGATTGCTTCTCATACGTGCCAGGGGTGTGTGTGGTTCCAGCCGAGCCAGTGACCTCGGGCTGAAGCTGGTGAGCCTGAGCCGGTAACCTCGGGGTTTTGAATCTGGGACCTCAGCATCCCAGGACAGGTCAATGCTCTATCCACTGCGCCACTACCAGCCAGCCTCATTTGGTTTTGAATGTGGGACCCTAACATCCCAGGACAGGTCAATGCTCTATCCACTGCGTCACTACCAGTGAGCCTCAAAGGAAGACTGAGGTGGAGAGGTGCAGAAGGGGCAGGGACATGTGATAGAGAGAGGAACCCCAGAGGGCTGCAGATGGCTGATCTGGGGAAGAGAGTGGGTTCAGTCTTGGCCCCGCCCCCACGAAGGCGGGTCTCCGCAATGAGCTGTCAATAAGATGATGCTAGAGAACACTAAAATATCCTAGGTGGGACTTACAGAGATTCCTGAAAGGCATCCCAAATTCTCTCTCTCCGCAGGCACTGCCAAATCCTGGGCTGAAGCACAGGGTCTGTTCTTTCCTTCCCTCCACACTGGCGCCCTTCCTAATAACAATTTCATTCTCCACTCAAGCAGTTAGCTCGCAGCCTCCAGTCCGGCTAGCCGCTGAGAGCTCAGCCCATCTATCGGCTCTAAATCCTTTCAAACCAACAAATAAACCGAACAACATTCCTACCATTTCTCTCTCTTTAAAGGAGAAATCATGGCACTCATTTATAATAGTGAAAAAATGAAAACAACCTAACTGTCCAACAACAAAGGCATCATTCAACCAACTATAACCCTACAATAGAGTGTAATCTATACAGAATCCTATAATATAATAAATTCTATGATGGAATATTGTGCTATATTATAAAAAATGTTATATATTAAGATTGAATATTAAAAGCAGCCACGGAGCCTGACCAGGCGGTGGCGCAGTGGATAAAGCGTCGGACTGGGATGTGGAAGACCCAGGTTCGAGACCCCGAGCTCGCCAGCTTGAGCGCGGGCCCATCTGGCTTGAGCAAAAGCTCACCAGCTTGGACCCAGGGTCGCTGGTTCCAGCAAGGGGTTGCTAGGTCTGCTGAAGGCCCGCGGTTAAGGCACATGTGAGAAAGCAATCAATGAACAATTATGGTGTCGCAACGGCAACAAAAAACTAATGATTGATGCTTCTCACCTCTCTCCGTTCCTGTCTGTCCCTATCTATCCCTCTCTCTGACTCTCTCTCTGTGCCTGTAAAAAAAAAAAAGCAGCCACGTAGATAAAATAGAGTGGTCAAGCCCTGACCAGAGAGGTCAGTTGGTTAAAGAGTTGTCCCGAAGCACAGAGGTTGCGGGTTCAATCCCCAATAAGAGCACATACAGGAGCAGACCTGTGTTTCTGTCTCTCTCCCTTTCTCTCTCTCTAAAATCAATCAATAAAAGTAAAACAGAGCGGTTGTTACCAGTGTGGGTCCTGCAGTGGACTGACCTGGTTTGACTCCCGGATCCACCACGTACCAGCTCTGCCTTGGTGTGCATAGGAAGAATGACAGTAACAATAGGGTTATGACTGCACTCAGACTTTGGGACTGGTTTAAATCCTGGTTCTGTCACTTTCTAATAGCTGTGCAATCTTGGACAGTTCAATTAAACCTTCCTCGGTCTCCTCATCTGTAAATTAGGATCTCATACAGGGATTTTGGGGGGAGGTGAAAACTAAATGAGAGAACACATGTTAAATAAACCCTTAGAACAGTACCCAGCACAGCCCGTGTGACACTATCATTATATTCCCCCTCCCCCACCCCGCCTCTGACCAACCCCCAGTGATTTCTAAATGGAGATACACACCCAAGTCACTCCGCACATGCACCTTGGAGAGGAACACCTGAGCTACTCCAGATGTGCAACATCAACCTGCATCTAGCTCAGGTGGGCCCTTGACAGTGGTGTCTGTCATTAGCAAGAACTGGTTAAGCAGGCACTGACCCTCTCCCCCGCCCTAACAGAAGCAGCTGGGGCTCGTGGGGGCTCAGTTGAGTCTGTTGGAAAAACAACAGGCTGACTTCAGTGGATGGTGAGCCACATGACAGTGTGCACTGCCCTTGAGCTTAACTGGAAACTCACCGGCTTTCTGCAGGGGGCTCCCGATGAAAGGTCCCAAGTGCCCTCGTTACAACTCAACAACAGCCCAACTTAGCTGGGGTCACAGAGAGGCAGCCACCTGTTGAACCACAGCACGGTTCAGTTCCCATCTTAGTTCTTGGCGCTGCTATCAACTTAACCCATAAAAGGGGGGCACTGGGGTGGGGGAGTCAGCCTGCTATTATTTCTCTTGAGCCTAACTGTCAATTCCCCCCTAGTTCTTGGCTTCCAACAGAATTAGGCAAATCCATAGGGCATGCTCTACTTTTCAAAGAGTTTACATACACATGATCCCCTTTGAAAAGGATGGTCATTTACATGTACACAACGTCAACCATTTTAGAAAATGCCTTCTCCTCCACTAACTTCATCTTCACCACAGCACTGGGAGCTGAGCTAGGAAACGCGAGCGAGAGAAGGGAAGGCCAGTGGAGGTACGGGGTGCTGCCTGGGGAGGTCACCAAGGCCTCCCAGTGGCATGACCTGAGCGAGGACCTCACGTCTGGGCCTACCTCAGCCTCTCAGGCCCCAAAATATGACCGGACAGCAGAGACTCAAGGTAACCAGGGCCCCAGGATAGCAGGGCATCCCACACAGTCAAGTATAAACAGGCGGCGGGAGACACAGCTGCTGAGTGGACGGGACGGGACAGAGGCACCGGGCCCCTGGCCAGCACATTCTCTCCTTCAGGCTCTTCGCCAGGCGCAGCCAGCGGGGAAGGAGAAGGGGACTTGCTGGGGAAGAAACTGGAACTAGTAAGGGAGGCGGCCACAGTGTTCCCGGGTTGAGGGCACAGGCGGGGGGAGGTGACTCTTTCTGCAACCGGGAAAATCTCCAGGCCATTGGGGCTATCAGACCTTTATTTGTAGATATGCTAGCTTCCTGGTCCAGGGATCACTGGGCCTCATTGGTCTGGAAGCCATTCTGTCTCTTTAAGGTAACTCCATCCATTGTGTTTAGGTCTCATTCTCTGCCTCCCTGAGTCCAATTCTTCGTCCTCGCTCTGGGTGGCGGCGGGGAAGTGGGGAGAGATGCATCTGTGCAGCTGTTAAGATGGTGGTATTATTATTATTTTATTAATGAGGAAACTGAGGGTCTGAGATGTTATGATAACAAAACCGTCTTTCTGAATATGAAAGATACCAGACTCTAAGCATTTTGGGGTAGAGGCCTGCTGGACTGACCTCGGTAATACCTCCTGGCCCCCAGCACAGAGCTCCCCACTAGGAGCCCTCAGCATGTGCTTGCCAATTCCAATGCACGTCCTGTGAGCTCAGGGCCACGGGGCAGCTGTCCCTAACGCAGACCGACTCACTGCCAGGAGGGTATCTTCCAAGAGATGTACCATTGTTATAGGGACAGAGCTCTCCATCCGTTCACATCTCTAACTCAATCCCAACTAAAAGCTCCCATTTGCAGAATAACTGCCTCGGATTAGGGGTCTGGCCTGGACCCTGAAATGAGAGAGTCTTGGGGTCACAGAGAGGATTCAGAAATACCTAATTTAGCCTAACCAAATTATTCATTTTCCCCACACTAGTTCCCAGAAACTTACATCTCAAAGACCAGAAAAATTTCCCCCCAAAAAATCTAGAAACCAAAAAGAAAAGCTATTACCAAGTAAAGTTATTAGGGAAAAAACCTATAGTCTCTCTCTCTCTCTCTCTCTCTCTCTCTCTCTCTCTCTCTCTATATATATATATATATATATATATATATATATATATATATATATAACGTATTTCATAAAATACCCAGGACATCATCTGATGAGAACTAGTCTGGAATCCCAGTCCTGTCCAGGCCCCCGTGATCCATATAGCTCCCGGCACTGCTTCAATGATGGTAGCTCGCACTCAGACGAACCAATTTATTTTCAAACAACTTTACCTACTGAGGTTTTTTATAAAAGGTATAATCTATAAATATATTATAAAAACTAAAACTGTTAGGCCTGACCTATGGTGGCGCATGGGTAAAGCATTGACCTGGAATGCCAAGGTTGCTTTGCTGGTTCGAAACCCAAGCCTGGTCAAAGTACACATGAGAAGCAACAACTACGAACTGATGCTACCAGCTCCTCCCCTACCACCTTTCTCTCTCTCTCCCCTCTCTCTAAAATCAATAAATTAAATCTAAAAAAAAAAAAAAAAATTAAGCGGTTTGGGATAATATTCCATGGACCTATGTGGAGAGACATAATCTGTATCACCTTCCGCTGAGGCCAGGTCCCGGGAGTAACAAGAATAACTGCTATAATATACTGAGCACCTACTAGGAGCTGAGCATTGTTCTAAGTGCTTAACATGCTTTCATCCAATTACTCCTAAGAACCACCTTCCGGGGTAAGTACCATTATTATTCCTATTTACACTATTTTTATAAAAAGCACCAAGTAATCTGCCCAAGGAAGTGGCCAAATTCAGATTCAGACCCCAGAAGCCTGACTCCAGAGCCCATACTCTTAACCACCACACTAGTTTGTGGTCAGGCTTCCTTACGTATCCAACTGGAAGGTAAAAGAGACACTTCCATGGTGCCTGCCCCAGTCTATGCTCTCCTTCCCTTTCTCCTGGACTACTGCACTGAACCTAACCTACACTCCTGCCTCTGTTCTCTTCATCCAGAGTCCTGCCTCTCATCCTGCGCGTATTTAAGCTGCTAATCTGCAGTTATTCTCATAAAAGTAGTCTTGCTCAATTAAAGAAAACTTGGCAAATATAGAGTAAAAAGAAAAACCCCCAACCTATTCATAGTTAACAGCCACTGAAACCATCTCTATGACACATTTTGATAAAGTTCCTCACATTATCTTCCTTTTTCTTTTATTGTACAAGCCATTTTTAAAAACATGAGATTAAAAAAACAAAAACTTGGCTCTAATCCTATTATATCTAAAATGATCTCCTGAGCATTTCTCGTGTTATTAAACATATTTACATTGTCAATGCAAAGCTAAGCTCTGATCATATTAGTTATTGCTCAGAAATGTGCCCTGTCTCTCCCCACCCCATGCCTATCAAATAAATTTCAAATTCCTTAGTTTGACATAGAAGGTTCTCTAAAATCTATCGCACTGTGTTTCCTCTCCTATTTTTCCATACCTAGCCTTGTCTCTACACATATTCTTACCAAATCTCCATTGCTTGGATACTTCCTGTACTCCTTTTCCCACACACCCTGGGCCTTTGCTGACCCACATCATCTATGTTTTAGAGGACACACCCAATTTCAATTGGTCTATGCTTAAAATGAAGTCTTATTTCACACACACACCTATGTCCATCCCTCCCCCGACCCCAAGCTCCACCATCACCAGCTCAGAGCAAAAATCTTAAGAGTCATCTTCGAATCCCCCCTGCCGCATCCCACATCCAATCATCAGCAACCTCAATGGGCTCGGCCTTGCAATATCGATCATGAACCAAAACGTTTTTAGGAACCTGCCCCACGACCTCTCAAATCTAAGCCTCCTCCATTTCTCTAATATATATTAGCCTATTTCTGGACTTCTCTGCTTCACTTGGCCCTCCGTGCAGACTGTTTTCAATGCAGCAGCCAACAGTCCTTTATGTTTGTTTTTTGTTTTTTATTTATTCATTTTAGAGAGGGGAGAGAGAGTAAGAGAGAGAGATAGAGAGAGAGAGAGAAGGGGGGAGGAGCAGGAAGCATCAACTCCCATATGTGCCCTGACTGAACCAGTGCAGGGTTTTGAACCGGTGACCTCAGCGTTCCAGGTCGACGCTTTATCCACTGCGCCACCACAGGTCAGGCCACCAATGGTCCTTTAAAAACATAAATTAGAGCAAACCATTTCTTGCCTTAGAAGTGTCCGATGGCTTTCCATCACATTTAGAATAAAAGCTCTATTGCCTTGACCTCACTTATGACTCCTACTACCTTCTTTCACTCCCCTCCAGCCTCCGTTACCCCCTGGGGGTACCTGAACCTCAAGGTTACATTCAGGTCTTGACACCTCTGTACCCGCTGTTTGCTGTGCCTGAACGCTCCTCCACAGCGCTGCTGCCCAATACGGTGGCCACCGGTGGCCCGGAGCACTTGGAACGTGGTTATTTTGAATTCAGACGTGCTTCTGAGTGTAAGATGCACACAGGATCTCAAAGACTTAGTACCAAATTAATAATTTTTATGTTGATGAAATTACATTTTAGATGTATTAGGTAAAGCTAAATACGTTATTTATATTAATGTCACCTTTTATCCTTTTTTTTTTTTAATTCTTAAATGAGGCTACTAGAATATTTTAAATTACCTACATGGTCTGAAGGGTACTTCTATTGGATAGAGGGGCCCTGGACCACTGGTTCTCCGCCCTGCCTGCACACTAGAATCCCCCGAGGGACTTAAAAAGCATCGGTGTCTGGGTTCCCTCTCCCGATTCTGATTCAGTTGGCCTGGAATGTGTGTTCTGGGCATTGGAATTTTTCAAAAGCTCCTCCAGATGATTCTAACGTCCAGACAGAACTGAGAATCACCGTGGTTCTCCACGAGATCTCTGCTCTAATGTCACCGCCCCAGAAAGACCTCCCCTGACCAAGCCCATCAAAATGGCACCGTCACGCCCAGTCACTCACTCTCTATGCCCCCACCCTGCTTCATCTTTCTTCATAATTTTCTCACTGTCAGATGATATGTTACAAATTCATTTGTTTATGTGCTTATGATCTGACTGTTCATCAGAGCTGGTGAGATTCCCAAGGCAGAAAGTTGGCCTCATCCTCCATCCTAGAATAGCAAGAAGAAGGTGCTTAATAAATATTTGTTGAATGAATAAATGTTCAGGCCCTGAACCCATAAAATTGAGGACCCCAACTGCTGGAAGGAGCCACCAGCCATCAAGCTGGTCACTTCTCAGAGAGCCACCATAAATAATGGCTGCATGCTGGGCACCCCCAGCTTTCTCCTTCTCTGGTTTCCTCCCACACTCCCTTCTCCGTTAAAATATTGCTTCTACAGCAGTGGTTCTTAACCTGGGTTCTATCGAACCCTAGGGGTTCGATGAGTCGGTCTCAGGGGTTCGGAGAAGCCTCGGCGGCTGAGGTTAAGACACACTTGTGTAAAGTCGTGATGACACACCCCGCTTGGCCATCACTTGCTGCAGAGGATCACGTTACATTGCTTGGCCAACCAGTGCTGTGGGGAATTTAGTGCGCGCAGTAGTCAACGGCTGTCGTAGTTGTACGTCGTGTGGTTTCTTTCTTAATATTCTAATCCATACTAAATATGTCGAGCAAAAAAAGAAAGTGGTCGGACGAATATGTACACCATGGATTCACATGTATCACGGAACGGGATGGGAGTCAGCGTCCTATCTGCATGATATGCAATGCCAAGTTGAGCAGCTCTAGTCTCGCACCGGCAAAACTAAATTTGGGGGAAAAAATCGTATTTTATTTATCACTAAAGAAGGGTTCGGTAAATGCGCATATGAAACTGGTAGGTTCAGTACCTCAAAAAAGGTTAAGAAGCACTGCTCTACAGTGTAAACTATTCCTGGAAGATGACTGAACAGTAATTTCCAAACATTTAGAAAATACTCATATTCTTCTAAGAGTATAGTCTAAGAAAGCCAGAGAAGGATACAAATATGTGCATTTATTTGGGTAGCCATCTCAAGATTATACAGAACATTAAAAATATGGAGAGCCCAGGCCGGATAGCTTGGTTGGTTGGAGCATCGTACCAAGCGCAAGGTTGCCGGTTCAATCCCTGGTCAGGGCACATATAAGAATAAATTGATGTTCCTGTCTCTTTCTCTCTCTCTCCCTAAAGTCAATAAATCGACACAAAACAAAACAGAGAAATGCTCACAATATTAAGTCAGAAAAAAAAAGAAATTTGAGTAGAAAGCTAATTAAGATGGTTAAAACCAAAACACAAACATAAAAAACTTGGCTAGAAAAATATGATCCTACTATATTAAAGCATCGATGCCTAAGAGAGGGTGTGGGGGAATGCCAACATGTTCTGTCTCTTGATCTGGTGCTTTGTGCTTATCACATGACACCTGTGACTTGTGCTCCTGTTTTAGGCTCAGAGAGAAATACCCTAAAACATTACTGTTAGTAATCTACATACTGGAATTATGGGTGATTTAAATTTTACTTTAAAAATGTCCTTTACTTTCTGTAATATCATGCTCTATTTCTATACTTAGAAAAAAAATGAAAAGAATTTTAAACCTCACTTCTATTAGAAATGATCATGCCTTATTACAGGTCTTTTGGAAAGCAATTTATTGATAGGTATCAAGACCTTTTTAAAAATATTCAAATCAGACACAGAAAATGTTTGGAAAAATCCACAGGAAACCATTAACAGTGATCACTTCTGTGGAGTCAGTCTGGAGTAAGGGGGTGTTGGGAAACTTTTACTTTTTGTACCTTGTATATTTCTATACAGCTTATTTAATAATGACCATGTGTTACTTTCAGAATCTCACACACACCAAACTCTTGACCAAGAATCCTATCTTCAGAAATCTATGTTTAAAAAAATGTTAATAAATAATCTGAATGGGCCTATATATTTTACAGATTTTTATTTTTATTTTTACAGGGACAGAGAGAGAGTCAGAGAGAGGGATAGATAGGGACAGACAGACAGGAACGAAGAGAGGTGAGAAGCATCAATCATTAGTTTTTCGTTGCCGTCGCAACACCTTAGTTGTTCATTGATTGCTTTCTCACATGTGCCTTGACCGCAGGCCTACAGCAGACCGAGCAATCCCTTGCTGGAGCCAGCGACCTTGGGTCCAAGCTGGCGAGTTTTTTGCTCAAGCCAGATGGGCCCGCGCTCAAGCTGGCAAGCTCAGAGTCTCAAAACTGGGTCCTCCGTGTCCCAGTCCGACGCTCTATCCACTGCGCCACTGCCTGGTCAGGCTATTTTACAGAAATTTAATCAATAATTAATAACCTTCCAAAACAGAAAGCACCAGGCCCAGATGGGTTCACTGATGAATTTTACCAAACATTTAAGGAAAAAATTATACCAATTCTTTACTTTTTATTTTATTAACTTATTTTAAATTTTTTAATTTATTGATTTTAGCGAGGAGGGAGAATGAAATAGACAGAAACATCGATCTGTTCCGGTGTGTGTCCTGAATGGGGATTGAACCGACAACCTTTACACTTTGAAATGACACTCTAACCTACTGAGTTATTCGGCCAGGGTGAGATTATACCAATTTTTTATGATAAAAGCAGAATGAATACTTCCCAACTTATTCTACAAAAGCAGTATTACCCTATTACCAAAACCAGACAAAAATATTAGAAGTATAGACCAAATCTCTTATGAATATAGATGTAAAAATCCTCAACAAAATATTAGCAAATTGGATCCAACAATGTATAAAAATTATACACCATGACCAAGTGAGATTTATCCCAGATATGCAAGACTGGTCCAACATTCAAAAATCAATTAACATAATATATTATATCAATAGGCTAAAGAAAAAAAACCACATAATAATATCAGTAGGTAGAGAAAAAGCATTTGACAAAATTCAACACCCACTCATGATAAAATATCTCAGCAAGGTAAATAAAGGGGAAATTCCTCAACTTCATAAAGAACATCTACCAAAAACCTACAGCTAATATCATACTTAAGGGTGAAAAAACTCAAAGTGTTCCCACTAAGATCAGGAACAAGGCAAGGATGTCACCTCTCACCACTATTTTCAACATTGTACTGAAAGTCCTAGCTAATGTGCAATAAGACAAGAAAAGGAAATAAAAGGTATACAGATTGGGAAGGAAAAAACAAAACTGTATTTGTTCACAAATAACAATTATTTATTTTAAAAATCTGAAAGAATCAACCAAAAAAACCCTGAGGCTAATGATTATAGCAAGGTTATAGGATACAAGGTTAGCATATCAAAAGCAACTGCTTTCTTAGACGCAAGCAAGTAGAACACGTGAAATTTGAAATGACCATTTACATTAGCACCCCCCCAATGAAAATATGTACAAAATATGTACAAAATCTAAATGAGAAAAACACAAAATCCTGATAAAAGGTATCAAAAAAGAAAAAAAAGAAAGGTATCTAAAAAGAACTAAATAAACAGAGAAATATTTTATATTTGTGAATAGGAAGACTCAATATTGTCAAGATATCAGTTGTTCTTCCCAACTTGATCTATAGATTCAACACAATGCCAATAAAAAAAATCCAGCCACTTATTTTGTGGATACTTAAAATTTTTTTTTTTTTAATTTTAGCAAGAAAGGAAGGGAGAGAGATATAGAAACATCAGATATAGAAACATATTCCTGTATGTGCCCTGACCGAGGATCAAACTGGCAACCTCTGCGCTTCAGAAAATTCTCCAATCAACTGAGCTATCCGGCCAGGGCTATTTTGTGGATATTAACAAACTGATTCTCAAGTTTATATGAAGAGCCAAATGACCCAGAATAGTTAACTCAGTATTGAAAGAGAGAACAAAGAGCCTGACTCTACCCAACTTCAAGACAGTGTGGTATTTGTTAAAGAATAGACACATAAGGCAATGGAACAGAACAAAGACCACAGAAATAAACACACATAAATACAACCTACTGATCTTTGACAAAGGAGCGAAGGCAATACCTACCATGGAGCAAAGGTACTCTTTTCTTTCTTTTTTTTTTTTTTTTTTAACAGGGACAGAGAGAGAGAGTCAGAGAGAGGTATAGATAGGCACAGACAGACAGACAGGAACAGAGAGAGGTGAGAAGCATCAATCATTAGTTTTTCATTGCCATTGCAACACCTTAGTTGTTCATTGATTGCTTTCTCACATGTGCCTTGACCGCGGGCCTTCAGCAGACCGAGCAACCCCTTGGGTCCAAGCTGAAGAGCTTTTTGCTCAAGCCAGATGGGCCCATGCTCAAGTTGGCGAGCTTGGGGTCTCGAACCTGGGTCTTCCATATCCCAGTCCAACGCTCTATCCACTGCGCCACCGCCTGGTCAGGCGCAAAGGTACTCTTTTCAATAAGTTATGCTGGAATAACTGGATATCCACATGAAAAAGATGAATCTAGACACAGACCTACACCCTTCACAAAAATTTACTCAGAATAGATTATGGACTGTAAATGTAAAATGCCAAACTATAAAACTCCTAGAAGATAACACGGGAAAAAACCTAGATGACCTTGGGTATGGTGATGACTTTGAAGATAACACCACCAAAACCCAATCCATGAAAGAAGTGATAAGCAGGGCTACACTAAAATTAAAAACCTCTGCCTAACCAGGCGGTGGCGCAGTGAACAGAGCATTGAACTGGGACGCGGAGGACCCAGGTTCGAAACCCCAAGGTCACTAGCTTGCATGTGGGCTCACCAGCTTGAGCGTGGGATCATAAACATGACCCCATGGTCACTGGCTTAAGCCCAAAGGTCTCTGGCTTGAGCAAAGAAGGGGTCATTCACTCTGCTGGAGCCCCCAGTCAAGGCACATATGAGAAAACAATCACTGAACAACTAAGATGTTTTGTAACAAAGAATTGATGCTTCTCATCTCTTCCCCCTTCCTGTCTGTCTGTCCCTATCTGTCCCTCTCTCTGACACACTCTCTGTGTCTCTTTAAAAATACAAAAACAAAAAAAACACTTTTGCTCTGCAGAAGACAATGTCAAGAAAGTGAGAAGACAAGCTATAGATTTGGATAAAATATTTGCAAAAGATATGTTTGATAAAGGATTATTGTCCAAAATATACAAAAAATTCTTTTTGTAAAAGATTTTATTTATTCATTTTGGAAGGGGGTAGAGAGAGAGAAAGAGAGAAGAGACAGAGAAGGGAGAGAGAAAGGGGGAGGAGCAGGAAGCATCAACTCCCATATGTGCCTTGACCAGACAAGCCCAAGGTTTCAAACAGGTTTATCCACAGGTCAACGCTTTATCCACTGCACCACCACAGGTCAGGCTATAAAGAACTTTTTTTTTTTTTTTTTTCATTTTAGAGAGGAGGCACAGAGTGAGAGAGAGAGAGAGAGAGAGAGAGAGAGAGAGAGAGAAAGGGGGGAGGAGCTGGAAGCATCAACTCCCATATGTACCTTGACCGAACCAGTGCAGGGTTTTGAACTGGCAACCTCAGTGTTCCCAGGTCGACGCTTTATCCACTGCGCCACCACAGGTCAGGCGCTACAAAGAACTCTTAAAGTTCAACAATATGAATATTAACAATCTGATCTAAGAAGGGGCAAAAGTCCTGAAGACGTCCCTCAACAGATATTCAGACGGCACATAAGTACTATATGAAAAGATGCTCAGCGTCGTATGTCATTAGGGAACTGCAATTTAAAACAAAAACGAGATACCACTTGTATGGGAAAAACCTCAGTCCTTCCCTTGAATGTCTTTCTCCTTGACTCCCACATTGTCATACCCACAACACTCTGACACCAGATCTGCGCTTTCCCCGCAATTCTGCAATACCAGCTGGCTGTCCTATTACTGAACTCAATTCTAACACTGTCAATTCTTACCCACAGGGTAAGGGCTCAGTTCCATGTGACTGTCCCCTACTTCAGATGCCAAGTTACCCTCAACGTCTGCCTGACTTGGCTACATATCAGAGGTTTGCATGAACTCCTCCCCCTTGGATTTGATTAATTTGCTAGGGCAGCTCACAAATCTCAGGAAGACCCTTGACGACCAGTTTGCTAAAGGCTATGATAAAGGAGACAGATGAGCAGCAGATGAGGAGATGCGTAAGGCAAGGTCTGGGAGGGTCGCTAGTACAGGAGCTTCTGACTCCATGGATTTGGAAACATCACTCTCCTGCTAAGTGGATGTGGTCACCCACCTGGAAGCTCCCCAAATCCCACACTATTGGGATTTTTAGGAGGCTTCCTCACGTAAGCATGATCAATTATTAACTCCATTTCCAGCCCTCTCCTCTCTAGAATGGAGGGAGAGCTCTGAAAATTCCAAGCTTCTAATCATGGTCTTTCCGGTGGCCAGGCCCCATCCAGAAACCATTCAGAATCCCACTTAGAGTCCCTCATTAGAATAAAAGACAGTCCCATTATTACCCAGGGCATTCTAATGGATTCAAGAGCCCTGTGTCAGGAACTAGCGTCAAGACCAAATATCACAACAAGGATGCTACCAGTGCTATTTTCACTCAGAAAATTACCAGGGGTTCAGGAGTCTGTGCCAGGAATTGGGAGCAAAGACCTACATATATATTTTTCTATTACTTCATACCACTACACACCTATGAGAAGGTCAACATCCAGAACGATGACAACACCAAATGCTCATGAGGATGCGGACCAGCAGGAACTCTCCATCAGTGCCGGTGGGAATGCACAATGGTACAGACACTTTGAAAACAGTTTGGCAGTACCTTACAAAATTATACGTCCTCTTCTCATTTGGACCAGCACGAGCGCTCCTTGGTATTTACCCATCTGAGCTGAAAACTTATATCTATACAAAAAACCTGCACATGAATGTTTATAGCAGCTTCATTCATAATAGCCAAAACTTGGAAGCATCCAAGATGTCCTTCAGTAGGTAAATGGATATATTAATAACTGTGGTACATCCAGAAAGTAAAATATTATTCAGAACTCAAAAAATAATAAAGAGGCCCAGGCCAGTTGGCTCAGCAGTAGAGTATTGGCCAGGCGTGTGGAAGTCCGGGTTCAATTCCTGGCCAGGGCACACAGGAGAAGCGCTCATCTGCTACTCCACCCTTCCCCCTCTCCTCCTTCATCGCTATCTCTCTCTTCCCCTCCTGCAGCCAAAGCTCCACAGGAGCAAAGCTGGCCCGGGCGCTGAGGATGGCTCCATGGCCTCCACCTCAGGCGCTAGAATGGCTCCAGGAGAAACGGAGCAACGCCCCAGATGGGCAGAGCATCGCCCCCTGGTGGGCTTGCCAGGAGGATCCTGGTTGGGCGCATGCGAGAATCTGTCTGCTTCCCTGTTTTTAACTTCGGGGAAAAAAAAAAAAGAAGTAGTACATTCACATCCGAAAGTACAGAAACGTAACTACTTCATAACCTTTGAGAATAACCAGGTAGGTTCTCCTCTACTGCTTCTCTAAAAAAATAAAATATAAATAAAAATAAAGAGCTTCAAGGCCATGAAAAGACAGAGGAGCTTAAATACGTATTACTAATTGAAAGAAGCCAATCTGAAAAGGCTACATACTGTATCATTCCAACTATGGAACATACTGGAAAATCCAAAACTACAGACACAATATAAAGCTCAGCGGTTGCCAGGGCCGAGGGGGAAGGTAAGCATGAACAACAAACAGGTGGAGCACAGAGGAAATTTAGGGCAGTGAAAATGCTCTCAATGAAACTATCGGAGTGGATGCATGTCATCGACATTTCTCAAAACACACAGAACACCACCCTGGCTGGGCAGCTCAGCTGCTTAGAGGGGCGTTCCTGATAAGCTGAGGTTATGGGTTCGTTCCTAGGTCAGGGCACCTACAAGAAACATCCAATGAGTGCATAAATGGGTGGAATTAACAGAATGAGGTTTACCTCCCTCCTTTCTTCTCTCTCCAAAATCAATCATTAAGTAAAAATTTTTAAAAATACAGAAAGGGGTGGCCAACAGAAATCACCCCTATGTCAGTATCTAGAGATAACAGAAGTCTCCTTAAACTGTGAGACTCAGGGCTCTTTTCTTTTCTTTCTGTATTCTAATCTTTGTAGCTTTTCTAATATTTGTAGAAACCACCATATACTTTTATAAAATCCTCCATGGGCATCTGTTCCAAGGCCACCATCAGCCTTTGTGCAGAATCATCCAAAACTTCTGATTTGAACGGCTCTCTCTCCTCCTTGCTTATTATACTCTGATGTCCGTCTCAGCTCGATCGAGTTCATTTTGTATGCTTGACTCTCTGCGCTACTTCCCTCAACCTCTGCAGGCAGGTACAAGTCTTGCCCATTTTCACATCCTGCCTCACCCCCTTCAGCCCCTAGGCGCTATGTCTAGAAATTTATTGGTGAAATATCCCTGCCATGTCCCTGCCAGTATCTTCATCTGCCCCCTCCCCAGCCAACAGGATGGGTGCTCAGGGAGGCTCTGTCCCTCCCACATACCAGGACACAAAGGGCAGGGCCTGCTCCCCAGAAGAGCCCCACTCATAATGCACCTTTGTGTGAAGCAGCAACCTTTGCACCGGCAATTAGTACTTTCAGAGGAAGCCATTTATCAGATTAACTAGTTGGCACTGACATGCAGAATCTGACCCTGGGACAGAGATGCAGGAAGACTAAGGTGAAATGAAGAGGGGGGGGCAGAGTGGAGATGTAAATGGTGGGGGACAGTGTGAGTATTCTGGGGTAGAAAAGTCAGACTGGGGCAAAGCAGACAGAGCAGCCGGCACTTAAGCTCAATTTCACCTACTTAACTAAACAGCTTAGGACCAAAGCGTGAGCTGAAAACCAGGAGGGTTAGGAGGAGAATCCGGCTGGACACCAAGAACTACAGCCCCACGGTGCTCGGTAGAGCTCAGACACAGTCACTTCTAAGGGACCTTAGTCTTGTCAATTTAGGAGTTCAAGCAACCATCTCTTTTCTGTCCCTGATGATAACAATATCTGCAATTATACAGCACTTACATTGTGCTAGTCATTGGGCCTATGCTTTTTATTATAGTAACTTGCTTAATCTAAAAACCAGAAGAGGGAGGTATTATTATCTTCATATTACAGATGAGAAAACTGGCACAAAAAGATTAAGTAGCTTGCCCAAGGCCCCACTTCTCCAAGCCACCCAGCTGGAGGGTGAACCCATCAGAATCTGTGCTCAACCACGCTTGCTTGCTCCGCTAGCTTCAGGGCTAAGATCCTCCCTTCCTGCTCCAGCCCCTCGGGGCCTCTGCTCAGCCCTGTAATTTTTCCTTTCTGGTTCATAGGAGGGAGCATTTTGCTGGAAACGTTCAAGCACGGAGGTGATTTGTTACTTACCTTCAGGGGCAGTTCAGAACAATAAACAGTTTGTTTTTTAAAAGGGAGATCCTCTCATCCCTGATTGTAGAGAGGGTTCTGAAAGCTCCCTGGATCCATCCCTTCCTTTTTTCCCTCCCCCTCTCTCTTACCAGCCCACTCAAGTGCTGCATTTAATTTAGTCTTGCAAATAACCTCTAGCCAGTGAGAGAATTCATACATTTAAAAAATACTTAGTCTAGCCTGACCTGTGGTGGCGCAGTGGATAAAGCGTCGACCTGGGAACACTGAGGTAGCCAGTTCAAAACCCTGCACTGGTCTGGTCAAGGCACATATGGGAGTTGAGCTTTCAGCTCCTCCCCCCTTTCTCTGTCTCTCTCTCTCTCTCACTCTGTGTCTCCTCTCTAAAAAAAAAAAAAAAAAAAAAAAAATACTTAGTCTGCAAAAAAAAAAAAAAAAAGATTTGGCTGGACAGCTCAGTTGGTTAGAGCACCGGCCCAAAGCACAGAGGTTGCCACTTGGATCCCATCAGGGCACATAATAGGAACAGATCTATGTTCCTGTTCCTGTCTCTGTCTCTCTCTTCCACTCCCTGTAAAATTAAAAAAATAAAACTTATTGTATACCTACTATGTGCCAAGCACTTATCCAGGCACCAAAATAATTTTTTCTTGGTTTGGAAGTATTATTAAAGTGAACAAGATGAAAGAAATAGAAATGGAGGTCCTCATCAAGCAGGGATTGAACAGGAGACTACTGAGCTGATGCTCCTCTGCTCCACGGTTCAGGCCTTTCCTAGCAGAGCAGCAAAAGGATCCTGTCAGTAGGGACTGATGCCAAAGGTGCCTCTGGGGCAGCTATGGCCCAGACTGGTTAGAAGCCCACCAATCTCTTTTGCTCTTTCAGGTACACAGAAAACCCACAATTCCCAGCTTCAATTGCAGGTAGGCGGGGTCCATGCCACTGGGTCTGCCCAATGAAAGGCCTAGCACAGTCCTCACACTAAGTTATAAGAGAGTAGGAGGCAGGAGGAACTAAAAGAGGACTGTCCGGATGCAGACACTGTGTAAGGAGGAAGGCGCCTAGACCCCTGTGTCACTGCTTGGAAGTTATGAAGTGAAAAAATCTGTTTAATGTTATGTACCCCCATCTGCGGTGGTGAGACAATGGTTCTGGTATGTTTGGTGAAAAGGGGGAAGTAGGGTTCCCCTGGTCTGGGAAGCTTTCTCTGACTTGATCACCTCCTCCCCACAGGGCTCATTTCCTCTCTAGGGTGTCCTGAAGCACCTCATATGAATCTCTACAATGGCATTTCTAGAACATATTTTAAGGTCAACTCGGTAAAGGTAGAGCTTAACTTAAATCCATCACTTAAGTGCTCAAGAAGCCAAAATTATTTGGTGGGGAGAAAGGATGAAGAATTTAACTTTGGACAGAACTTGATGGTAAGGTCTCCAAGTGGTGCTACTTGACTACATTTTTTTAAAATTTTTTAATTTTATTTATTCATTTTTCAGAGAGAGAGGAGAGAGAATGAAGAAAGAGAAAGAAGGAGGGAGGAACAGGAAGCATCAATTCCCATATGTGCCTTGACCAGACAAGCCCAGGGTTTCGAACCGACAACATCACTGTGCCACCACAGGTCAGGCTTGACTACATTTTAAATAAGGGCTTCAAACTCAGGTAAGAGGTCAGAGATGATTTGGACCATCAGAAGAATGTCAACATTTAAAACTCTAATAACAAAAAGAGATTCTTTAAGATTAAGATTCTGGTAACCATGACACTGTACCAACCTCTTTTTATCATTATTTTACATCGTTCACAGAGCAACACTATGAAGTACTAATTAGTTTCTAAAATGAAGTTGAGGCTTAGAGAGATTAAGAAATTTGCTTATGATCATACACTAGTAAATTGAGAATCTAGAACTCAGGGTTAAAGCAACAGCAACAATAATCATAACAATGATCACAAAATTAATGAGTTACTATTTAATGAACAATTACTATGCTCCAGATAACTTAGTACTTTAAATACATTTACACTTTGCAACCACCCTATGAAACACTATTTGCAAATGCAAAAGCATGCCTCTATCAATCATGCCCTTAACCACTATGGCTTTAAATAAGTTTTGGGAGAGACTCAAAACAATATTATTGTCTAGATCAATAATAATTTGCAAAAAAAAAAAATACAGTTTGCAAAGAGATTTCATTTGATTCTCAAAACACAGTGAGCCTGACCTGTGGCGGTACAGTGAATAAAACATTGACCTGGAAGGCTGAAGTCACCAGTTTGAAACCCTAGGCTTGCCTAGTCAAGACACATATGGGAAACAACTTCCCACTTCTCCTTCCCTCCCTTCCTCCCTCCTTTCTTTTCTTTTCTCTTTCTCTCTTCTTTCTCTAAAAATCAATAAATAAAATATGTTTATTTTGGGTGAGAGGAAGAAATATAGTAAGGTAGATTCCCTCACGCACCCCAACCAGGTTCCACCCAGCAACCCCTTCTGGAGCCAGTGCGCCAATACTGAGCTATTTTTAGTGCCTGAGGTTCTCACCACTCCAAAGGAGCTAAACTTGGTGCCTGGGGCTGATGCTCAAATCAATTGAGCCACTGGCTACAGGAGGGAGAGAGGGAGAGAGGTGGGAGAGGAAGGGGGGAAGAAGCAGATGGTTGCTTCTCCTGTGTGTCCAGACCAGGAATCAAATCCAAGATGTTCATATGCCAGGCCATTGAGCCACCAGCAAGGGCAATAAAATCTTTTTTAAAAACCTCAGAAATCTATTAATTAAACTCTAAAAAAACGGTGAAGGGTAATGTGTAAGGCATGTATTCTTGCACCCAACTGAACAATGAAGAACCTAAGACTACAGGATACAATCAAGACTAATTATAGGTCTTATAATTTCTAGTCTAGGCTTCATTAAAAGCTTAGGTACAAAAGAAATAATACAAAGAAGAGGCTACTATTTAAATAATGGAAAAATACTAACTGATAAGAAGCTGACACCAAATATTAACAGAAAAATAGGTACTATGGCAAAAAGCATTATAAAGAGATAGTCACCATACGATGATTTCAAAATTGGCTACAATAATAATTTATTACTGGAGGTATAGTTATTCCTTTTTCAAAATTTTACTTTTCCTTTTAAAATTATTTTTATTTTTAATTGAATTTATTAGGGTGATTGGTTAAATTTTACTTTTAAATTGCAGTTTATATTCAATATTATTTTGTATTAGTTTCAGGTGTACAGCACAGTGGTTAATCATATTCTTTACAAAGTGATCCCGCAAATATTTCCAGTACCCACCTGGCACCATACATAGTTATTACAATATTATTGACCATATTCCCTATGCTGTTATATCCCCGTAACTACTGATTTGTACTTCTTATTCTGAATCCCTTTGCCTTCCACCTGGTCTCTCAACTACCCTCCCCTCTGGCAACCATCAGTCTGTTTCTGTATCCATCACTCTGTTTCAGTTTTGTTTGTTCATTCATTTCGTTGTTTAGATTCCCCATATAAGTGAGATTATATGATATCTGTCTTTCTCTGATTTATTTCACTTAGCATAGTACCCTTTAGGTCCACACATACTGTCACAAATGTAGGCTCTCACTTTTTTATGGCTGAGTAATATTTCATTGTGTGTATATATATATATACGTATATATATATATATATGTATATATATATATACATATATATATATATATATATACGTATATATATACGTATATATATATATACTCCACAACTTTTCTTTTTAAAGATTTTATTTAATGGTTTCAGAGAGAGGAGAGAGAGAGAGAGAAAGGGAGGGAAGGAGGCGCTGGAAGCATCAACTCATAGTAGTTGCTTCTCGCATGTGCCTTGACCAGGTAAGCCCAGTGTTTTGAACCAGTGACCTCAGCGTTCCACATCAATGCTTTATCCACTGCGCCACCACAGGTCAGGCTCTACAGCTTTTTTATCCACCGTGTGTTGATGGGCACTTGGGCTGTCTCCATATCTTGGCTGTTATAAATAATGTTGAAATGAACAGAGGGGTGCATATATTCTTTCAAATTAGTGTTTTGGGCTTTTTCGGATATATTCCGAAAAGTGGAATAGCTGGGACATAAGGCAGTTCCACTTTTAATGTTCTGAGGACTCTCCATTACTGCTTTCCACAGTGGCTGCACCAGTCTGCGTTCTCATTGACAATACACAAGGGTTCCCTTTTCTCCACACCCTCAAAAACACTTGTTTGTGGACATATTCATGACAGCCATTCTGACAGGTGGGAGGCGATCTCACTGTGGTTTTAATTTGCATTTCTCTAATGATTAGTGATGTTGAGCATCTTTTCATATGTCTATTGGCCATCTGTATGTCCTCTTTGGAGAAGTGCCTATTCATACCCTTTTCCCATTTTTTAAATTGAATTACTTGTTTTTTTTGGTGTTGAGTTATATTTCTCTATAAATTTTGTATATTAACCCCTTTTCAGATGTATCATTGGCAAATATGTTCTCCCATTCAGTAGGCTGTCTTTTTGTTTTGTTGATGGTTTCCTTTGCTATACAAAAAATTTATAGTTTGATGTAGTCCCAGGAAAAAAATTACAATAATAATTTATTGTTTGCTAAAATAATGTAGCAATTCTAAATTTGTATATCCCAAATAGTAAAAGTTTCTAAAGCATCAAGTTAAACTTGATAAAACTTCAAGAAGAAAAGGATAAATCCACCACTGGGATAGGAGATTTTAATACAGCTTTTTTAGTAATTGGTGATTGAACAGACAAAACCCAGAAAGGATTTTGAAGATCTGAACAATGCCATTAACAAGCCTGAGATCTATTATCTATATATTTATATATATTTACATGTGTGCACTTATAGATCAAGCTTGGTAAATAAATGTATATATGTGTACATGTGTGTGCATTGAAGATTAGATCATAACACAAGTCTCAAGACATTTTTAAAAATTAGTATTATAAAGATGATTTGACTTTAACTGGTGGGTACACAATGCAATATGAAGATCATGTTATCATAGAAATGTACACCTGGAAACCTGTATGATATTAACCACTGTCACCCCAATAAATTTAATTTTTCAAAACCCTGTTAAATATAAAAAAAGACTATAACAGACCAAAATGTAATTAAATTAGAAATCATCAAAAGAACTACAAATCATCCTACACAGGTGGAAATTTTACAGCATACTTCCAAATAACATATTTCAAAGAGAATAACATAGTTCAAAGAAAAAAATCTTCATGTAAGAAATTTTAAAGAACTAGAACTGAATGATAATGAAAATACCACAAAGTAAAACTTATTGGATGTCTACACTAAGACCAAGCCTTTACTGTTCCAAACAAGTGAGTGACAAAATCACAAATGTACAACTAACTACAGCCCTGTACCCGCACTGCTGGCCATGTTTAACATGATTCTGAGGAAGCAGGAGCTGACTTTATATACAAGTCCCCTTTTCCAGCAAAACTGAATGAAAAAACAAAGTCAGCATTTTTTTTTATTCATTTTAGAGAGGAGACACAGAGTGAGAGAGAGAGAGAGAGAGAGAGAAAGGGGGGAGGAGCTGGAAGCATCAACTCCCATATGTGCCTTGACCAGACCAGTGCAGGGTTTTGAACTGGCGACCTCAGTGTTCCCAGGTCGACACTTTATCCACTGCGCCACCACAGGTCAGGCCAAAGTCAGCATTTTTTTAAGCTGGTTTGCTCAGTGGATAGAGTGTTTGCCTAGCATATGGATGTCCTGGGTTCGATTCCCTGTCAGGGCATGCACGAGAAGTGACCATCTGTTTCTCTCCCCTTTCTCTCCCCCTTCCCTTCTCACAGTCAGCGGTTGGATTGGTTTGAGCATCAGCCCTGGGCCCTGAGGATGGCTGGGTTGGTCCAAGCATCAGCCCCGGGCACTGAGGATGGCTGGATTGGTTTGAGCATCAGCCCCAGGCACTGAGGATGGCTGGGTTGGTTTGAGCATCAGCCCCCGGCACTGAGGATGGCTGCGTTGGTCCAAGCATCAGCCTCACATGCTAAAAATAGCTCAGCTGATTTGAGCAACAGTTGCCAGGTGGATCCTGGTGGGAGCACACGCAGGAGTCTGTCTCAGTATCTCCCCTCCTCTCACTTACAAACAAACAAACATACTAAAACTGTACATCACTGTCCATTCAT
This sequence comes from Rhynchonycteris naso, assembly GCA_037038555.1. Lineage (NCBI taxonomy): Eukaryota > Metazoa > Chordata > Mammalia > Chiroptera > Emballonuridae > Rhynchonycteris > Rhynchonycteris naso. Next base: position 9,388,435 of record CM073000.1, read on the forward strand.
TTAAAAAGCAAAGTCACTAGGATGGTATAAAAGTGATAACTGTGCCTTTTAACTTTTTGATGACGAACTCATTTTCTCTGAGACTGAGAATTATCTCCATTCTGAACTTCCACTAACCAAGAGAAATGAAAGCTTTGTCCACAGAAGACTGGTATAAGAATGTGCATGGGCGCTTTATTCATCATCGCCAAACACTGAAAACAATCCAAACAACCATTAGCAGAGAAAGGATAAATAAATAGTGAATCTCCATCCATCTAATGGAATAAACTCAACAATAAAAATGAGAACAGCCTGACCTGTGGTGGCGCAGTGGCCTGACCTGTGGTGGCGCAGTGGATAAAGTGTCGACCTGGGAACACTGAGGTCGCCAGTTCAAAACCCTGCACTGGTCTGGTCAAGGCATATATGGGAGTTGATGCTTCCAGCTCCTCCCCCCTTTCTCTCTCTCTCTCTCTCTCTCTCTCTCTCTCTCTCGTCTCCTCTCTAAAATGAATAAAATAAAAATAAAATATTTTTAAAAAAAATGAGAACAAATGCACTACTATACACAATATATACTGCTGAAAGAAGCTACACACGAAAGAGAAGACTGAATGATTCTACTTAAATGAACTTTCAGCCCAGTACAGCCCCAACACTGGTTAGTTCTGGTGGTGAAGGGAAGATGGATCCTAAATGGGCTCCATGGAGCTGTCAAGTATGACTGCAATATCCTGTATCCTGCTTTGGATGATGCTAACATGGTTGTTTACATTTGCCAAAAGTCATAAAACTGAAAACTTAAAATATGTGCATTTGCCTGACCTGTGATGGCACAGTGGGTAAAGCGTCGACCTGGAATGCTGAGGTTGCCAGTTTGAAACCCTGGGGTTGCCCGGTCAAGGCAAATGCCAAAGGGAAGGCACATACGAGAAGCAACTGTTATGAGTTGATGCTTCCTGCTCCTCTCCTTGCCTGTCTCTCCCCCCTCTACTTTCTCTAAAATCAATGAATAAAATCTTTAAAAAAAGATACATGCATTTTATGATACGTATATTCAATAAAGAATAAAAACCTTACAGGAGTCGATTCAAACAATATTTATAGGGCAATATATACACTAAAGTGCATATACATAAAAAGATTCAATATTGATAAATCAGGGATAGATGTTAGAAAGTTAAAGAAAGAGCAGCAGCCTGACCAGGCAGTGGTGCAGTGGATAGAGAGTCGAACTGGGATGTGGAGGACCCAGGTTCAAGACACCGAGGTCGCCAGCTTGAGCGCGGGCTCATCTGCTTTGAGCAAAGCTCACCAGCTTAGACCCAAGGTCGCTGGTTTGAGCAAGGGGTTACTCAGTGTGCTGAAGGCCCGCGGTCAAGGCACATATGAGAAAGCAATCAATGAACAACTAAGGTGTTGCAACGAAAAACTAATGATTGATGCTTCTCATCTCTCTCCATTCCTGTCTGTCTGTCCCTATCTATCCCTCTCTCTGTCTCTGTAAAAAAAAAAAAGAAAAGAGCAGCAGAATAAGTCTTAAGAAAGAAGAAAGATGAAAACAATAAAATAAGAGCAAAAATTACTGAAATTTAAAAAAATCAATGAAGTCCAAATCTGTACATCAAAATGACTAACAGAAATGGACAACACTTAGGTAATATTGATCAAGACAAAGAAAAAATACGCAAATAAACAATGTCAGAAAGTTTTAAAGTAATATATTTAAAGCTATACCAGTTTTAAAAATGAAAAACACTATCAACTTTATGCCACTAAATTTGAAGCAAACCAGACAATATGTGATTCACCAAAACTAACTGAAGAAGAAAGAGAGCCTGACCAGACGGTAGCGCAGTGGATGGAGCATTGGACTGGGATGCGGAGGACCCAGGTTCGAGACCCCAAGCTCTCCAGCTTGAGTGCGGGCCCATCTGGCTTGAGCAAAAGCTCGCCAGCTTGAACCCAAGGTCACTGGCTCCAGCAAGGGGGTGCTCGGTCTGCTGAAGGCCCGCGGTCAAGGCACATGTGAGAAAGCAATCAATGAACAACTAAGGTGCTGCAATGGCAACGAAAAACTAATGATCGATGCTTCTCACCTCTTTCCTTTCCTGTCTGTCTGTCCCTGTCTGTCCCTCTCTCTGACTCTCTCTCTGTCCCTGTAAAATAAATAAATAAATAAATAAAACATTTAAAAAAAAGCAGAAAGAGAAAAACCTATATAGTCCTATATACAGAACAACCACATATTGTATTATACAAACAAGGACATTCTTGAAAGTGAAAAGAGGCATTATTACTAAGTATGCCAAGGAATAGACATCACCTAGCCCCAGTCAAGGCAAATGTGGGTGCATCTGGTCATTTTACACATAGCCAAAAATAATATTGAATAGGTAATTTAAAGTCTTCCTACAAAGATAATACCAGGCCCAGAAAGTTTTAAAGAAATAATCTGACAAACATTCAAGAAAGCATCAATTCCAATATTAAGCCACCATTTCTTAGAGATTAAAAAAGGGAAAAAACATCCTAAACTTATTCAGTGAGTTTAGTAAAACCCTAATTCCAAACTAGTCAAATATAGCATGAGAAAAAAAATTTACAGGTTAATATCACTTATGAACATAGATGCCGACTGCCTGTTCAAAATATAAGCAAATAAAACTTAGTACTAGGAAAAAAGATAATATATCATTTCCCCATGGAACTTATCCTAGCTATACAAAGAAAGTTTAACATAAAAACAGTAACGTAATTTATAGCATTCACAGATAAAAATTTTTTAAAAGCCCATAAATTCATTTTAATAGATATAGAAAAAGCATTTGATAAAATTTAACAATCAACTAGAAATAAAAAGAAACTTCCTTAATCTATTAAAGGGCATGTACCAAAAATCTTTAGCAATCTTTATTATTAGTGAAGATCCATCAATAGCCTTTTACAGGAACAAGTCAAGGATGTCCGCTATTCCTGCTTCTATTTGATACTATATTGGAGGCCTTAGCAAAATCAGAAAGCAAGGGTATAGAATTGGAAAGAAACAATGTCATTATATATTACATATCTGTGTAGATAATACCCCTTCAAATCTACAACATTAAAATTAATTCAGAGAATAAAAGAAACAAAATCCCGAGGATCTCAGTGGGGTTTAATAGAAGGATGGCCCAAAAAGGATAACCAGGAAGCTTCCACGGAATTAGGGATAATCTATTCCTTATAACAGCTTTATTACATTGCTTCATGATTCATATATCTATACATACATATATTCATATACGTGTATCTGTATTCTTTTAAATCATAATTCATAGTTCAATTAAAGTAAGATGTATTTTTACTTTCTGTATTACCCAATTATTAGTCGTTGTACTCTTTTACAATGAAAATATAAAAATGTCTGTATTGGAAGAAAAAAGGATTAAAAAAATAATAAAAATACCAAAGCCAAAGAAGGGAGCCCGGACTTTCGTGAAGGGTTTGACGGATGGACTGGTGGGCAGCAGGGCGGGTGGTCAATAGGGCCAAGTTCCATTAAAGTCAGGACAAGGGCTTAGTCAAGTACCAAGAAGAGGCTGCTAGATTCGGAGGGAAGACCCATAGCAATGACCTTTAAGAGGGCAGTTTTTACAGGCTGGCAAGAGGCGGGGCCCAAAAGGAGGGGGTTAAATCATGAATGCATAAATAGCAAAGGACTGGAAACCACCCAGACGCCTAACAATCAGGGCCTGGTTGAACAACCATAGTACCATTCATAGAAGGAATGATGCTGTGTCCATACACAGGCGGGCTTACAAAACTAGGTGACGTAGAAAATTTCAGGATACAAAATAGCATTTGTGCAGATTACAATCATGAAAGGACATGCGTGTGCAGTGAGAAGCCGATGATATGACTGGACAAGATCAAGTCATGTGTGTGGATGCTGTGGAAGGGCTCTGGGACTTTCATTTTCCATTTGGCAACGCTGGCAACCGTCAAACAAAAACAGGTCGTGTTTCTTTAAAATGAAAAGACTGGCTGTTGCCTGACCAGGCGGTGGCGCAGTGGATAGAGCGTCGGACTGGGATGCGGAAGACCCAGATTCGAGACCGAGGTTCGAAACCCTGAGCTTGGCAGCTTGAGTGCGGGCCCATCTGGCTTGAGCAAACCGCTCGCCAGCTTGGACCCCAAGGTCGCTGGCTCCAGCAAGGGGTTGCTCGGTCTGCTGAAAGGCCGCGGTCAAGGCACATGTGAGAAAGCAATCAATGAACAACTAAGGTGCTGCAACGGCAACGAAAAACTGATGATTGATGCTTCTCACCTCTCTCAGTTCCTGTCTGTCTGTCCCTATCTGTCCCTCTCTCTGACTCTCTTTCTGTCCCTGTTAAAAAAATAAAAATAAAAAAATAAATAAAAGCAGTCTCAGTTCTGTACAGCTTATCGATGAATTCAGCAGCTGTGATAAAATGCCAATTTGCAAATCGCAAATATAAATGTGTACCCTGGCCGGGTAGCTCATTTGGTTAAAGCACCATCCCAATATGCCAAGGTTGCGGGTTGGGCACACACAAGAATCAACCAGTGATTGCTTGAATAAATGAAACAACAAACGAATGTTTCTCTCTCACTTCCTCTCTCTCTAAAAATCAATCAAATTTTTAAAAAATATTTTTTATTGCTTGATTTTACGGGGGCGGGGGAGACAGGGGGAAGGGTGCTAAGTAAAAAGTATCAACTCGTGGTTACTTCACTTTAGTTGTTTGTTCATTGGTTGCTTGCCGTATGTGCCTTTACCAGGCAAGCCCAAGGTTTCGAACGGGAGACGTCAGCATTCCAGGTCGATGCTTTATCCACTGCGCCAGCACAGGCCAGGCTCAATAAATAAAATCTTAAAAATAAATAAATAAATCTGCTTAGGTATGTGTCCCATTCCTCTAGTATTTTCTTTCTCGAGAGAGAGGCAGACAAGACAAGAAGGGAGAGAGATAAAAAGGATCAAGTCATAGTTGCGACACTTTTAGTTCATTAGATTGTTTACTCATGTGTGCCTTGACTGGAGCGGCTCCAGTCAAGCCAGTGACCTCCTGCTCAAGCCAGTGACCTTTGGGCTCAAGCCAGCAACCATGGGGTCATGTCTATGATCCCACACTCAAGCTGGCGACTCCATGTTCAAGCTGGTGAACCTGCGCTCAAGCCAGATGAGCTCACGCTCAAACCAGAGACCTCAGGGTTTCAAACCTGGGACTTCAACATCCCAGGATGATGCTCTAGCCACTGCGCCACCACCGGTCAGGCCCCTCTTTTCAGTGTTTTTTAATTACAGAGTGAAATAGTCTTGTTAAATATATAGGATTAGATGCCTGACCGGTGGTGGCACAATGGGTAGAGCATGCACCTGGAATGCCGAGGTCGCCAGTTTGGCTCTTGGCTTGAGCAGGGCTCACCAGTTTGAGCGTGGGGTCTCTGGCTTGAGCATGGGATCACTGACACCATCCCAAAGGTCGCTGGCTTGAGCGCAAAGGTCACTGGCTTGGCTTGAGACCGAGTTCTGATCCCTGGGCAAGGTACATGCGAGAAATAATCAATGCACTACTAAAGTGAAGCAACTGTGGCCTAACCTGTGGTGGCGCAGTGGATAAAGCGTCGACCTGGGAACACTGAGGTCGCCAGTTCAAAACCCTGCACTGGTCTGGTCAAGGCACATATGGGAGTTGATGCTTCCAGCTCCTCCCCCCTTCCTCTCTTTCTCTCTCTCTCTCTCTCTCTCTCACTCTGTGTCTCCTCTCTAAAATGAATAAATGAAAACAAATTAAAGTGAAGCAACTGTGAGTTGATACTTCTCTCCCTCCCTTCCTGTCTATCTCTCTTTAAGAAAATAAAATTTTATATATATAGAGAGAGAGTATTAAAAAATATAAATAGTGGAATTTCCCATCTTCCTGAGCTAACATCTGTTGGTGGTCTGGAAAAGGTCCTTCCAGACATTTTTGTCTGTGTACGTGTAAATACTTATATAAATATATTCATCTATAGCTTCATGGTTGGCTGTTTTTACAAAAGCAAGACCACATTCTACCTATAGTTAATCAATTTCACTCTGTTATGGTAGATCACTCCCAAGTCACCACATAGGATTACCTTCATGCTTTTGAATAGGTGACTCTTCCATAGCATATAGTGAAAGACAGGCTTCAGAGAATGCAAGGGCCTCCTTCTCCTCCTAGATAGGCAGGAAAGGAGCTATAGAAACAAAAGATTCAAGATGGCAGAAGCATTGCTCGCAGGGGGCTAGCTGTGAGGGTGGGGAGCAAGCAGACAGAGGGTTTTTTTCTGCCTTCTTTTTAAGCCACTGTCCTATCTAAATCTAATTAAATCACATAGAACTGAAAGTGAGGAGGGTTGTGATTTAAACCCAAGTGATAAGGCTGCTGGGGCCCAACTTCCTTGAGTGACATGTTCTTCCCCAGTGGTGGCTAGGCAGAGCCCACTTACCAGAGATCTTAAGGGGAGCCCCTAGAACAGTGACTCTCCAGGTGGGGTCCCCGTGCCAGCAGGAGCAACAATGACTGTGAAACCAATTAGAAATGCGAATTATTGGGCCTCACCTCAGTGCCACCGTATCAGCATCTCCAGCATCTCCGGCTGGTGGGACTCAGCAGTCCCTGTGTAACAAGCCCTTCAGGGGATAGCAGACTAATGCTCAATTCTGAGTACTTTTGTTCTAGAAGGTGGGATTTGAGTCTGATTGGGCCCATTTTCTTAAGAGACAGGGAGGAGTCAGCCCTGAAGTGGAGAGGTTGGCCAGCTTCCTATTGGTGGTTTTGAGGACCTTTCAGGTTGGTAGGCAAGGTCAGTGACCCTGGAAGTCCCTGGAACAGCACTCCTCTCCCTTCCGGTGACATCTACACAAAGAGCACCACAGAAAAGGCTGTGCAAACCCACTGCGTTCCACCTTCCCCTCAAGTGTCCCCTCCGCCTTTAAGGCAACCCCTCTCCCGGGCACTGCCCTTTGCAGGCTGGAAGCTTTCGAATGCTGGGCAGGAAATGGGATGTGGCTTCAGCAAGGCTGGGCCCTGGAGGGAGCGGAGGGAGAGGAAGACTGACTGCCCTCATTTTGCCCAGCCAATCCACCTGCACCTGTTCCGCTGAGGCCCAGGAACGACACCAGTACATGACACACAGCCAACGAGAGGGGCCCCTTCCCACACTGCAGCGCGGCCCCCTTAACTGACAGGAAAACTCTGAATGGGTTCAGGTGGCTGAAATGACAGGCTGGGGGAAACAGCTGGGCTCCTCTGGGGGGTGGGGCAACTGTCTTCGGTCACCCGCAGGCTCTCAGAGTTCAGGGCAAACAGTGGGAGGGTGGGGCAGGTCAGAACCAGCTCAGAGACCTGCCAAGCTCCCTCGGATTCTGAATGGGATGCCACTGAAGAGAGTAGCTTGCATAGAAAGGGGTACACACACCTGAACACGGAGCAGGTTCCTGGTTGGTGAAGCCCTACAACACTCCACAACATTCTTTAGTAACCTTCATTAAAAAAAGAAACTTTAGTGGTTAGCCTAACCAGGCAGTGGCGCAGTGGAAAGTGCGTCAGACTGGGACGCAAAGAACCCAGGTTCAAAACCCGAGGTCGCCGGCTTGAGCGCTGGCTCATCTGATTTGAGCAAGGCTTGCCGACTTGAGCCCAAGGTCACTGGCTTGAGCAAGAGGTCACTTGCTCTGCCATAACCCCCCAAGTCAAGGCACATATGAGAAAGCAGTCAATGAACTAAGCTGCCGCAATGAAGAATTGATGCTTCTCATCTCTCTCCCTTCCTGTCTGTCCCTATCTGTCCCTCTCTCTGTTTCTGTCACAAAAAAAGGAAAGAAAAGAAAGAAAGAAACTTTATTTTAGGTTTGCAGCAAAACTGAACTGTGAAAGTGGACAGGGAAAATTTGAAGTTTCTTCTTGGTTTGTACTCCATAGAAACAAAGAGCAGAAGTCCACTCAATCACTCAATTCGTCAATCAGTTCATCGATAATTTTATGAGCATCCAATAGGGCTTTCAGCAGCAATTCTCAAACTTCTAAGAATCACTGGGAAGTTTATTCAAGAGGCAGGCTTGGGGGCTCCTCCCCGGTGATGCTGATTCAGGAGATGTTGACAGACCTGACCCCTGGGCCCCATGTGGAGAATCTCTAAGGTACAAGAGGCTCTGGTAGGAACAGAGGATGCCATGAACATAAGACCAGAATCCCAGCCCCCAGCCCCACACTGAGAACTGAGGCCATAGAGTCTGAGGCCCTGGGCACTCACGGGCTCTGAAGATCTCAGAGCGGAGGCCCGGGGTCTAGAACTCTCACCAGCTCTGAGATCCCTCATGCAGCAACCAGCAAAGTCAGGGTGAGGAGGAAATAAGTCAGGAAACTGTCAGAGAACCACCCTGTTTGAGGCCCTGAGAAGGTTCACCTTCCCATGCCTCCCTTCCCTGAAGGGCAGAGATGGAGCGATGGCCAGAAGGCCTTGAGTCTGGAAAGAAGCAGGGTCCCCTTGAGGACAATTAGAGGGACCACCTAAGAGGAAATGCAGGGCAAGGCCAGAAAGATGACGTAGAGTGCTGTGGGTTGAATTGTGTCCCCCAAAACAATATGTTGAAGTTCCAATCCCTGGTACCTCAGAAGTGACCTTATTTAGAAACGGAGTTGTTGCAGATATAATTCACAGGAGGTCATATCGGAGTCGGGTGAACCCTTAAACCTGACATGACTGGTGTCCCTATATAAGAAGAGACACAGAGGGAAGACGGTCACGTGAAGACAGAGGCCGACTGGAGTGATCCAGCTACATACACACCAAGGCACTCCTGGGGCTACCAGAAGATGGAAGAAATAGAAAGGATCCTTCCCTACCGACTTCAGGGGGACGTGGCCTATTGCCACCTTGACTCTGAACTCTAGCTTCCAGAACTGTGAGAGAATTCATTTCTGTTGTTTTAACCCCCCACCCGAGTTCGTGGTCCTCTGTTATTGCTGCCCTAGGAAAAGAATAAAGGGGCTTTTGGATGCTTCATGGTGATCAGTGTGGATCCACCACCAGCATCCAAACAGGGAAATCATTCTTGAGTAAGAAACCAAAGAAACCTGAGGATCCATCTCAAAACCTTCTCCCTGTCTGGGGTCATTTTTTAAAAAAGACTTTGTTTGAGTCTGACCAGGAGGTGGCACAGTGGATAGAGCCTTGGACTGGGATGCGGAGGACCCAGGTTCGAGACCCCGAGGTCGCCAGCTTGAGCGTGGGCTCATCTGGTTTGAGCAAAGCTCACCAGCTTGGACCCAAGGTCGCTGGCTCCAGCAAGGGGTTACTCGGTCTGCTGAAGGCCCGCGGTCAAGGCACACGTGAGAAAGCAATCAATGAACAACTAAGGTGTCGCAACGAAAAACTGATGATTGATACTTCTCATCTCTCTCCGTTCCTGTCTGTCTGTTCCTGTTTATCCCTCTCTCTGTCCCTGTAAGAAAAAAAAAAAAAAAGACTTTGCTTGACAGTCCTTTGCCCACCCATCAAAATGTTAAGATCATGAAAGACAAAGGAAGATTAAGGAAACATTTTAGGTTAAAGGAAACTGAGACATGACAACTGTATACAGCCTGTGATCTGGGACTTTTTTTTTTTCTTTTTGGCTATAAAGCGTATCATTGGGACTATTGTGACATTAGAAAAGGGCTGGAGATTGGATACCAGCATTGTATCGGTATTAATTTCCTGGTTTTTATCATTCTACCGGGTTACATAAGAGAGGATGTTGTTTTGAGAATGCACACTAAAGTATTTGGAAGTAAAGAGACATTATATCTGCAACGTACATTCCAACCACCTATAAATACATTAGACAGACACACAGACTGACTGAATGAATGATAGAGCCAATGTGATAAAATGTTAACATTTGGGAAATCTGGTGAAGACTATATGAGTACTTTCTGTATAATTCGTGTAACTTTTTCTCTCTCTGAAATTACCAAAATAAAAAGGGGGGAGAACCTGCTGACCAGCCTGTGGCTCTCTCCGGCTGAACATTCTCTAACCCTCTGAAGCTTCTAGAGCTCAGATCTGGACACGGAACTAAAGTGATGCCTCAAAGAGTTCTGAGTTTCTACACGTTGGGATCCTACCAATGGCCCTGGTGGTGGTTGGCTATTAAAATGTGGTTAATGTGGAATTATCTATGTTACAAGTTATGTGCAGAAAACCCTTTTCTCTTCTTCTCATACACAGTGTGACCTGGAACTGGAAGGAACCCTCCATAGTGACTCCAAGCTTCTACCACATTCATTATAGCCTCATTAATATCTGACAGGTAAACCCAGGCTCTTCTTAACAATTTTGGAGAATGGAGTCTCACCCTCTCTCATGGCCCATTCATTCTATTACTGATCAGTTCTGACCATTAGAAAATTCCTCGACATACTGAGCGGGAGCCTAGCTTTCTGGGTCCTCTTCCCACCCGTCTTCTGGAGGGGGTTACAGCATCCCCTCCCGCCATGATCTTAGTCACTCTCCCCTGAACTCGATCAGGTTTGAACGTGTCCTTCAAGAATATAAATGTAGCCTGACCAGGCGGTGGCGCAGTGGATAGGGCGTTGGACTGGAATGCGGAAGACCCAGGTTCGAGAACCCCGAGGTTGCCAGCTTGAGCCCGGGCTCACCAGCTTGGACCCAAGGTCGCTGGCTCGAGCAAGGGGTTACTCGGTGTGCTGAAGGCCCGTGGTCAAGGCACATATGAGAAAGCAATCAATGTCTGTCTGTCCTTATCTATCCCTCTATTTCTCTGTCCCTATATATATATATATATATGTATATATAAAAAGAATGTAAACGCAATACTAAAAGGCTAGTTTGGTGATTGGAGGGCAGAAGACACAATCTGTCCAGTGCTGGGCATTCTGTTCACACAGCCTCCAACAGAATTAGGCCTTTTGGCCGACTGCATTACACGGTTGACTCATAATGAATTTAGACTTAACTTACACCACAGTTTTCTCTTGAGAACCACGCTAAACTGCTGTTGATGTCAGCAGTTATCGCCACCTGATTTCGCATTATACACTTGTCTGCTCGCTGCCAGTCTCTACCCACAATAATGCAAGCTTCACGAAGGAGGGGCTTGGCCTTGTTCCGCATCACCCACACCCTGAGTGGGGCCACTCCCACAGCAGACATTCAATAGACCTGTGCTGATTAAATGAATGACTGTCAAGCCCTATCTCCCTTTATCCTTCTGTACTTGTGCAATTTATTTATCATGCACACCCAGTCAACTAACAAGAGGGATCTCAGGTGACTTGCTTTGCAGAGGACCTTTTGTTAATGTCAGAGCTTTGTTTTTGTTGGAATTTATAACTTATTTAAAAAATGCATCACTAGTTATAGCTTGTTAAGATCTAATCCCTGGTTCTCTCAACCAACGTGTCTGCCAGCCTTCCTAGCGTCAAGCCATTCATTCAAGAGTGACTCTTTACTACAGCACGCTGGTCTTCTTGCTATTCCTCAAATATTCCAGAAGGTTCTAGTCCCAGGACCTTTGCTTTGGCTGTTCTCTCTGCTAGCACACACCCTCCTAAACCCCAGATAGCTACAATACCAATTCCTTACCTTTGAGTCACTGTTCAAATACAGTGTGTCCGTAAAGTCATGGTGCACTTTTGACTGGTCACAGGAAAGCAACAAAAGACGATAGAAATGTGAAATCTGCACCAAATAAAAGGAAAACCCTCCCAGTTTCTGTAGGATGATGTGGCAGCATGTGCGCCTGTGCAGATGATGACGTAACACCGTGTATACAGCGGAGCAGCTCACGGCCATGCCAGTTGAGATGTGGACGGTACAGAGGAAAGTTCAGTGTGTTCTGTGGCTCGCTAAATTTGAATCCGTGACCAAAGTGCAACGTGAATATCGGTGTGTTTATAACGAAGTGCCACCACATAGGAATAGCATTACTCGGTGGGACAAGCAGTTGAAGGAAACCGGCAGTTTGGTGGAGAAACCCCGTTCTGGTAGGCCATCAGTCAGTGACGAGTCTGTAGAGGTTATACGGGATAGCTACCTAAGGGGCCCTAAAAAATCTGTGCGTGCGTGTGCTTGACAATTACACCTAAGCAAGACTACAGTTCATAAGGTGTTAAAGAAACGTCTCTGTTTTACAGGGTACAGATTGTGGCTGTTGCACACTATCAAACCGGCAGATAGACCCACACAATGCGCGTTTGCTACAGATATGCTTCATGAGATCGACAGTGATGCAAGATTTTTGCAGAAGATTGTGTTTAGCAATGAGGCAACCTTCCATATCTGTGGACATGTTCATTGCCATAACATCCGAATATGGGCTGCTGAACATCCTCATGCCTACGTTGAGTATGAACGTAACACCCCTAAAGTAAAGTGACCAGATTTTAAAATTGGTAAGGCAGGACACCATTGACGGGGGTGAGGGTGGGGTTTCTTGATTAAAAATTGGGTCTATATGGAGCAAAAAAAATTTTCATAGAATGCAAAAATAGTATTGTAATATATTTTTTAATTTCAATATAAGGCCTGACCAGGCGGTGGCACAGTGGATAGAGTGTTGGACTGGGATGTGGAAGACCCAGGTTCGAGACCCCGAGGTCGCCAGCTTGAGTGCGGGCCCATCTGACTTGAGCAAAAGCTCGCCAGCTTGGACCCAAGCTCTCCGTTCCTGTCTGTCCCTATCTATCCATTTCTCTGACTCTCTGTCCCTGTAAAAACAAATAAATAAATAAAGCAGTGGTTCTTAACCTTTTTTGAGGTACCGAACCCACCAGTTTCATATGCGCATTCACCGAACCCTTCTTTAGTGATAAATATTATTTTTTTCCCCAAATTCAAGACATAGGTATATGTTTTTTAACTGGTGCACAAAATGAGCCGTACATGAACATCACCTTGCTCAAAGAACAAAACCAACAAAGTGCATGAACTCACAACAAATTACGGTATTACTTTATTCTGGCCTCCGCGGCAGAGGCTTCTCCGAACCCCTGAGACCAACTCATCGAACCCCTAGGGTTCGATAGAACCCAGGTTAAGAACCACTGAAATAAAGTCAATGGATAAATTTCAACATAAGTACAATTTACAAATATAATACATTAAAAAAAATTATGTATAGCATTATTTTATTTGGCATATTTCTCATTTGAGTGAATTATTTTTAGTAGATTGCTGTCGTTGTTTAAAAGGTCATGAAATTTTTTACAAGAATTTGTTAAATTATATTTCACACATAAAATGGCTTTCAAAGCCTCAACACTTAATTGTGATTTTTCTGATGTCCACACTTCATTTAGCGTAGAAAAAAACGCGTTCAGTCGCAGCATTAGTTCCTGGTAAAGACAGCGCGTATTCCACAATTTTTAGTGCATTATTGTATGGAACATGGTTTGTTTCAAAATGATGAAATATTTCTAACCATTTATTCTCTATTGTGATTTTTGCTGATGCCCAAGATTTAACCTTTTCCTTATCAATTTATTTTTTTAATAATGATACCTCATTAAAAAGATCATTTTCGAAAATATTAGTATATGAGAAATTTTGAGTGAGTCAGAGGGATCGGGTTACACGGTCCCCAAACCGATGCTGGGACAGGAGCAGGCAGGGCAGCGCTGCTGCGCGCTCGGCGGCCGTGCTCCCGCGTCCAGCCCTGCCACCCACTGGAGACCGAGTGGCTTGCGCCTTACAGAGCCCAGAGCCGCAAGCCGGTGTCCAGGACACGGGCCTATGGGTAGTTAGGGGACTTGACAGCCGCCACCCCAGCAGGTATGTCATGCCCGGAGTTCTTAGTTTCGGGGGCCCGCGCAGGGAAGCCAGCTCTTGTGGCAGTGCGGGAGCTTCCAGGTGGAGGTGGGGTCTCCCCGCGAAAACCGTATATTTCCTTCCCGTTCTCCCGCCGTTCCCTAGCTTTTCATGCATTCTTTCCAAAAATCGGGACTTTTTTAAAACACCGCGGGTCACGGGACAAATTGTTAAAAATTGGGACTGTCCCGCCAAAAGCGGGACGTCTGATCACCTTATCCTAAAGTGAACGTGTGGTGTGCCCTGATGCATGATAAGGTGATAGGCCCATTTTTTTTCGTGGAGCAGTCTGTGACGGCAAACACCTATGTATCTTGACATGTTGGAATTCTATGCAGTGCCACAATTTCCAGAAGGTGTCATCTTTCAACAGGACGACGCTCCTCCACACTACGCCACCATTGTTCGTGAGTTTCTGGATAGAACATTCCCCCGGCGGTGGATAGGCAGGGGTTCTGTCAAGCCACGGCCACCACGATCCCCGGATCTGACACCCTTAGACTTTTACTTTTGGGGTTATGTGAAGCAACATGTGTACATTGAACGTATCAATGACATTAATCACTTAAAACAGAGAATCACAGACGTTATTCACTCTGTTACACCAGACGTTCTTACCCGTGTGTGGCAAGAACTTCACTATCGTTTGGATGTGTGTAGGGCAACAAATGTAGCCCACGTTGAACTGCACTGAATAGGTATGAAACTGGGAGAGTTTTCCTTTTATTTGGTGCAGATTTCACATTTCTATCGTCTTTTGTTGCTTTCCTGTGACCAGTCAAAAGTGCACCATGACTTTACGGACACACTGTACTTCCTTCTCAGCTGACACTGATGGTCCTGTTAAAAGTGTAAAACAGGCCCTCGCCAGTTGGCTTAGTCTGGATAGAGTGTCGGCCCAGCAAGTGGAAGTCCTGGGTTCCATCGGGCACACATGAGAGGCGACTCTGCTTCTCTTCCCTACCCTCTCCCGCTTCTCTCCCTCTTCCCCTCTTGCAGCCAATGACTTGATTGGTCTGAATGTCGACCCCGGGCACTGAGGATAGGTCGGTTGTTCGAGCATCGGCCCCAGACAGGGGTTGCTGGGTGGATCCCAGTTGAGGTACATGTGGAAATTTTTATTTCCCCTCCTCTCACTTAAAAGAAAAAGTATAAACCATCCCCAATCCATTACTATCCGCTAACTGGCTCTATATTTTTGTTTTGTCCACAGTCCCAATCACCTTCTAATGAGCTTTTTTTTTGGGGGGGGGGGGAGGAGACAGAAAGGACAGATAGGAAGTAAGAGAGATTAGAAGCATCAACTCATAGTTGCAGCACTTTAGTTGTTCATTGATTGTCTTCTCATATGTACCTTGACCAAGGGTGGGGGTGGGGAGATGGTCCGGCTGAGCCAGTGACCCTTTGCTCAAACCAGCAACCTTGGGCCTTAAGCCAGTGACCATGGGGTCATGTCTATGATCCCACGCTCAAGCTGGTAATCCTGTGCTCAAGCTGGTAAGACCACGGTCAAGCCAACGACCGCAGGGTTTTGAACCTGGGTACTCAGCATCCCAGGTCTACACTCAATCCACTGTGCCACTTCCTGGTCAGGCTTTCATGAGCTTTATAACTTTACTTATTTATATAATGTGCATGGTTTGCTATCTGTCCAGGTCAACTCTCTATCCACTGCGCCACCAAAGGTCAAATCGAAGAATATTTTGGCTTGACCTGTGATGGTGCAGTGGATAAAGCGTCAACCTGGGAACACTGAGGTCGCCAGTTCAAAACCCTTCACTGGTCTGGTCAAGGCACATATGGGAGTTGATGCTTCCAGCTCCTCCCCCTTTCTCTCTTTCTCTCTCTCTCTCACTCTATGTCTCCTCTCTAAAATGAATAAATAAAAAGAAATCTAGCCTGACCAGGCGGTGGTGCAGTGGATAGAGCCTCGGACTGGGATGCAGAAGACTCAGGTTCGAGACCCCGAGCTCGCCAGCTTGAGTGCGAGCCCATCTGACTTGAGCAGAAGAAGCTCGTCAGCTTGGACCCAAGGTCGCTGGCTCCAGCAAGGGGTTGCTCGGTCTGCTGAAGGCCCGCCATCAAGGCACATGTGAGAAAGCAATCAATGAACAACTAAGGTGTCGCAAGGGCAACGAGAAACTAATGACTGATGCTTCTCACCTCTCTCCCTTCCTGTCTGTCTGTCCCTATCTATCCTTCTCTCTGACTCTCTCTCTGTCCTTGGAAAAATTAAAAAAAAAAAAGAAATCTAAAAAGATATATATATTTTAATGGCATTGGAAAAGGCTCATCTTACACACGAGTTCAGGTCAGTGGAAGGCTCAAAACTGTAATACAGCACACAATCCCAGTTTTAGGAAAACAGCTGACTAAATAGAAACAACACTGGAAAGAAATATACCAAAATGTTAATTAACCATGCTTATTTCTGAGCAGCGGGATCATGGTTCACTTTCATTTCTTCTCTATGTTTTTCAAAGTTTCTAACAAAAACAAGTCTTCTCATATAGTAAGAATTCTAATATATGGGTACTTGTCGTAATAATCTGGACCACTCCCTGCCTTAGTGAGGACCTCACATGGCCTCACTAAGGTGGAGAGAACCCAGGGAACACCTTCTTAAAATTGACCCTGCCCTCAGAAAGCTTCCAGTGTGGTTGATATCAGTAGCAAATATGCACATGCAAGACGCATTCATTGCAATCCTAAAATAACCTGCACATTACAGAAGAAGACACCGAGCCTCCCTCCGAGAGGTTAAAGCAACTTGCTCCAGGTCACTTATCGAAGCCTGGTCACAGATCAGAGCCTGGATTTTGAATTCAGGCAGTCAAGCTCCAGAGTGGATGCTCTCAACCACTCTGCCGTGCTACATAAACTCAAACCAGCACTTCCCAAGGAGCAAGGATGCTGAATGAGCGGTGGGGAGGCTGGGAGCTGGCATGCTTGATAGACATGGCCTCGCTTAGTTCTTGCAACTACCCTGAGAGGAAAAGGTGCGGTTTTCATCTCCCTGTTTATATAAACAAGGAGAAGGAGAGACACGGTCAGGGGTCTGGACCTCTGTTGGGATACTTTAAGTTTATTCTGCCCTCCAGTTTTCCTCCTCTCCAACACGGGGATAATACAGTAGCAAGCCCTATCATGCTGGCTGTTGGGAAGCACTTAGTGAGAAAATAGATTCAAAACACTCCTCACGGGGCCTGTGATAGGCTAAATGCTTCATAAGTGTCAGCGACTGCTACTCTCACTCATGATGCCGAAGTTCAGTCTTTCAAGGGCAACACCCTGACTTGCACAGTGAGCAAAGGAGAGGAGCTAATTCTGAGTGATGCCATCAGGAGACGTCAGGTGAGCGAATGCAGTCACGGGGGGTAGGGTGGGGGGGGTGGGGGGGTGCCACCCCAAGGGGCTCTGAAAGAGCTGCGTCTCACGGGGCAGGCGGGCGGGGGAGGGCAGGGGCACGCCCTAGAAGTGCTAGGGGCACGGTGGTTTGTTCCTGTCCCTCACCCTGGCTTTCCCCTGAACCGCACCCTGCTCTCTCCACCTCTGCCCCTCACGGTAGCCTTCCAGGGCTCCCGCACCTCTGCCCAGGGTCCCTTGCCTCAGCTGTTTCCTTAATCAGGGCCTCACAGCCTTTGCAGCAGGGAGTGGGAGCCCCCAGCCCTGGGATGGCCCCTGATAAACAGCTGGGGCCCTTGGCCACAGAATCTGTCATCTCCAAAGGAAACACAGAAACAAAACTCTGGATCCAGGGGGGCAGCTGATAATAAGTCACACCGCTCCAGGAGGTCTCTCCACACTCTGTCCTCCTGCCTCTGCATCTGGAACCTCCTGCTTGTCCTTCTAGACCCAGCCCAACCACGTCTCCTCTCCACACAACCTCCCTGGAACATTTCCCCAGCCCCTCACCCCTTGCAAGCTTCCCTTGCACACAGTACAGAATTCACTCAGCCCGAGAGAGCCACCCAGCCCGAGAGGGCAGACACTGTTTCGGGTGCCCAGCACAAAGCTTAGAGCTTAGGAAATGTCTGTGGGGACCCTGCCGTGAGTGAGTAACATAGGCTGCACTGTGACACAGGCATTTTATTTTATTTTATTTTTTACAGGGAAAGAGAGAGAGTCAGAGAGAGGGATAGATAGGGACAGACAGACAGGAACGGAAAGAGGTAAGAAGCATCAATCATTAGTTTTTCGTTGCCATTGCGACACCTTAGTTGTTCATTGATTGCTTTCTCACATGTGCCTTGATAGGGGGCCTTCAGCAGACCGAGCCACCCCTTGCTGGAGCCAGCGACCTTGGGTCCAAGCTGGAGAGCTTTTGCTCAAGCCAGATGGGCCCCCGTGCTCAAGCTGGCGAGCTCGGGGTCTCGAACCTGGGTCTTCCGCATCCCAGTCCAACGCTCCATCCACTGCGCCACCGCCTGGTCAGGCATGTTTTGGTTTTTATTATAAAGATTTTATTTATTGATTTTAGAAAGAGGGAGAGAGAGAAAGGGGGAAGGAGTGGGAAGCATCAACTCTTAGTAGTTGCTTCTCGTATGTGCTTTGACCGGGCAAGCTGGGATTTTGAAACGGCGACCTCAGCATTCCAGGTTGATCCTTTATTCCTGGGCCACCACAGGTCAGGCAGTATGAATTCATTTTGTATAACAACAGAAATTTAGTAAGATTTATAGCATAAAAGATATATAGCATAAAAAAATGTTATGTAAAAAAAGGAAAATGCAACATTGGGCTTGTAAAATGACCCTAACTTTGTAAAAATAAAAATGATTGCATATGGATAGTATTTTATTATAGTATTTTAATAGAATACAACTATGAGTGTATACAAACAGAAAAAAGTTCAGAAGATTTGAGCAGGGGGTCATTCAGTCTGCTGTAGCACAACCCCCTTCCCCGTCAAGGCACATGTGAGTAAGCAATCAATGAACAACTAAGGTGCCGCAACTATGAGTTGATACTTCTTATCTCTCTCCCTTCCTGGGTATCTGTCCTTGTCTGTCCCTCTCTCTCTCACTCAAAAAAAAAAAAAAAAGTACACATATCAAACCTTAACATGGTTTTCCCTGGAGGGTGGGACTTGCATCTTTATTTTCTTCCTGTCTGTAATATGTGTTTTTTAAAATATTTATTTTATTGATTTTAAGGAGAGGAAGGGAGAGACTATGTGCCCTGACCGGGGATCGAACCGGCAACCTCTGTGCTTTGGAACGATGCTCCAACCAACTGAGCTATCCGGCCAGAGCTGACTTTGGGTGAAAAGAATCATGAACAATTTATCTAGTTTTTTTCCTTTTTTTCTGTATTGTCCAAATCTCCTATACTGAGCAAGTATGCATTTTATAATTTTTTTAAAATCTTTTTTTAAGTGGCTGAATGCGTCAATGAATGAATGCACGCACAACTTTTTTCCACACCCTTCTTTGTGCCCGTATCTGACCTAACGTGCAGCAGACTCATGGCGGTCCTGTCCTCCTTTGCTTCACTATGTGGACTGGGTCCTCAGAAGGACCCTGTCCACAGGTGTGCCTGGTCCAGACCGCCGTCCGCAGTGCCCTCCCCAGATCAGGACACCTGTGTGATGGTGATGGGCTGGAGTAAGAATCCTGGCTCTAGTCAGGATGGTCATGGTGCCTGCCCTGCCCTTGTCTCTGCCTCCCAACCCTTCACTCCTGAGACCACTCGGCTCTCAGGAAGCACTCCCTTGACCCCAGCCTCCCCTCCTCTCCCTCATCTTGGAATGCGCACAGCACAGAGAGCCTGCACTCCAAGACTCGTACTTGCTGCCTTCTGTTCTCACAGTTTCCCCTCACTCGTTCTTTGGACCAGCGTTTACTGAGCGAGTACACATGCAGCGAGGCCGCTGCTGGAGAAGCCACAGGCGCCAGGCACAGAACAGTCATTCCTCATTCGGGCTGAATGAATGAAAGTGGGTGCAGTCCAGGAAGGACAATAAGCTGCCTCCACACATAATATACTGCCCGGGGGGGACACGCCACCCCGGAGGCAGGAAACGTCGGGGGGAACAGCCGAGGGAGAGGATTTCAACCTGAAGAAGGGCCAAGTGTGGACAGACAGGGTGGATGGGAGGAGGATAAAGGGCATTCCAGGAAGGGGGGCAGTGCGAGTGAACACCCCAGAATGTAAGGCACTCTTATTGGCAGGAATGGGGTTATAAAAGTCGATTGGATTGTGCCTCCTAGCATAGAAAGGTGGGTGGGGCCCAGAAGCTAGGAGAACCAGAGTACTATGGTAAGTCGAATTTGATTTCACAGGCCCTGGGAAGCCTCTGATGGTCCTGGAGCAGAGGTGCAAGAGAAATGCAGAGCAATCCAGGTGGGCGCTCACGGAGGTCTGGGGCAGGTGAGTGGCCAGCTGGCCAGAAGGCTGCAGGAGCAAGGAAGAGGCACAGAGGGGAAATTGCAAACTTTGCTCCCATGTGCGGGGCATGTCCTTAAAGGAGGAAAGTCACATGCAATGAGTGCTGGCTATGAGCAAGTTACTCTTCTGCTGCCTTAAACCCTGAAACAGACTTGTGAGAAGACAGGGTGCGATTCCACAAATGAATCTGCCCCACGGGCATCTGGCTGGTGAACGGTCCGAGCGATGTGAATCCAAGAGCCAAGGTGCCCCCTTCCCATCCCACTTCCTGCTCTACCTTTTCTCTTCGCCAGGACCTGGCGTAGCTACATTGGTTCAGCACGCACTGAACGAGGGAATGAAGAAACGGAGGAGCAAACGCCTGGATCCCAGGCCTGCCACGAGAGCCTCTCAGCACACAGAAGAAGGGTGGAGGTGGAGATGAGCTGTAAGGGTAAATGGAAAACAAACAATCGCCTTTGTCACCACTTCCTCTGGGTTGGGTCACGGTTGTTAACGGTGTACAGCAGGCGCTCAGTCTGGCACACGCACATCCACACCGAGAGCTATTTATTTACTTCCTCTGCTGGGTAAATAAAGATCAGTTCAAAACAGGCTCCCCAAACCACCAGGGGGGGTCTTCCCCAGGTGTCACTGCAGCACTGAGCTGAGAGAAGTCACAGGTGGCTGCCTGCTCGTGTCACCCACCTCCCTTTCTGTATGTGTACATCTGGCCCACCAGGGAGATCTCATGTGCAGCAGGGAAGTAGCAAAGGGAGGAGGGTGGCAGGGCGAGGCCTCCTCACCCCTCCTCCAAAGTGGGCCAGAGCTGCAGAATTCACCCACCCATTCACAAGAGTCAACCAGTGGTATGGCCTGGGAGCTGGCCCAAGTGTGGCACAGGGTGCTGTAGCCCCTGCTGGGCCAGGCAGTCAGTCCTTAGGCTGCTGAATATTTGGGGAAAGACTAGGGGAGGGGGCACTTCTGGGAAGCAGGCAAACACCAACCCACGTGGCAGTACCTCCACAGAACACCCCGTGCGGGCGCTGCCTCGATAAGGAATGTACCTACCTATATAGTTTAAGTTTAAAAAGTTTGGTTCTCGAAAGAAATTTCAGTCGTTGTACTGTTGATATTTGGCTCTGTTGACTGATGAGTTTGCCGACCACTGATAGGGGAACTACAAGGCCAAGAGGGACCCAGGGAGGAGCCTGAGACACCAAAGGCCCATAAAGGAAGTGTCCCCACACAGATTTCCACTTTCCACACCACCCCCTTTCCTGGAGCAAAGAGGTGCAGCTGGCCAACTGGCGTCCTGGGTCCTGGGAAGGAGGGATACCACCAAAATGGGATACGGAAGGGACAGGCAGGTTGGGGGTGGTGAGGGAGAGAGGACATCTCCCCAGGGTTCAGATGAGAAGTCACACGACTCACCAACCGCGAGAAAGCAGATTCCACGCCTGGTGACTGAGAAAGAAGTGAAACGGCCGACGGAGCCTGCCCCCCGCTGCCCCCCGCGCTCGGGCGCCCGGGCCCACGCTGCACCTGGCCACCCCAAGATGGCAGGAATCCCGCTCAAGATGCGGCCTGCCACGTGCTTTCATGGGCTCCCTCAGGAGCCACATGGCTGGCTCTCCCAGACGTGTGATGGCCTGGTCTTCCTTCGTGAGGTCAGGGACTGCGCCTGTCTTGTTTTTGTCTCTTCTGCCCACACTGAACACAGTGCCTGGAACATCCATGGTGGGCCCGCAAGAAAACAGGCACTGGGTGGCTGGGTGGGTAGGTGGATGGACGGACGAATGAATGAGTCAGTGAAGAAGCAGACACTGGACCCGGAAGGCTCTCTTCTGGACCTAGCCACTTAAAGAGTCACATGTCCAGAGAGGAAAAGCATTTTCCGCACTTTGACAAAGCTCCCGCCGGAACTCGGCTTACTTCCCGTCACTGAGACTGGCCCCAGAGCTCTGGGACTCTCCACCACCACCTGTCACTCACCCACTCGGTGTCTCCATCTCTTGATGCTGCAGATGACTGCATGGGATCATGTCCACCACCTCACTGAGGTGTGACCTTCTCGGGGAACATCTGGGCCTCCCCAAGGGGTGAACATGGTACCCTTCAGTGACCCTCACCGTGATCCGACAGGGCGGCTGGCACAGGGCTCCATAAAAACTGCTAGGGGGCTCCTGGTCGGGGTGAGAGAGAATCACACGCTCTACCTCCGACTAGAGATGGGGCAGTCCAGGGGAGAGGGTGTTAGCCACGAGGTTGCTGGCCCCTCTGTCCCAGGCCTTCCCAAGAGAGAAGTCCATTTAAGAAAACTTCCCTTCTCAGAGGTTCTACATGCAAAGAGGTCCTCACCCATGCGACATGGCTCTCGTGATCCCTTCTTATCTAGATCCCGGCAAAGATGGCCGATTGTCCCCAGGAATCTATTCCCCTTTGTACTAGAAGCCCCAATATGTATGATCCTCAAACTCCCTTGCAGCCACATGTGACATGTGACCAATTTTTGGCCAAAGGGATAAGTGATCGGGCAATGTTTAGGCCACATCCTGAAAATGAAGGGCAGTGCCCCCTCCTTCCCTCTTCTCCTACCCCACGGCAGGGTCACAGACCCAGGAGGTGTGGCGCTGTATTGCCGTCAACAGTGGGGGACACAGGAGCGACACCTCGGGGGGTGCTCGGGTCCCCAGCACTGCCGAGGGGCAGCTCACCCTCCCAGACTCTATGTGAGAAATGTCCATTCTGTTGAAGCCCCTGGGGTTTGGGTCTCTGTGGCAGCTGTCTCACTGCCCATATGCCTATCACAGCCAGTCCTTTGGTGCAAGGGAGCCGACGGGCTAAAGGTGTATGAGATGGGCCTCGGTCCTCACCCGTGTCCTTAGCCCTTCAGTCCCCTCCGTGTCACTCATCTCCATCAGATCTGCCTTCCAGGTAGATAAGACACCTCCTGAACTCCACCCCAGTGCATGCAAAATTGAGGCAGGAAGTGAATGTCTCCCTTTCTCACAACACACAATTGATTCTTTCCTCAAATCGACCATTTCTCCAGCTATTTCTCTCCTTTATGAGAAGAATTTCTTTCATGCTCAAGGAACCACTGCGCCTGGCCGGGCCAGCCCGCCCCATGCCCCACGCCCCACAGCCCACGGGGAAGGCGGAGGAGGGGCCCAGAATGCACGGGCTTCAGGCTGGAGCCCAAGGGTCCTCCTCTCTACCAGCTGTGGAACCCCGGACAAATTTCTGAGCCCCTCCAAGCCTCAGTCTCTTCTGTTATAAAGTGAGGATCATAACTGTTTACAGATTTGTGGACAGAATCAAGGCTATATATACACTTATAAAATCCCTAGCAGTCTGCCAGGCACATAGTAGGTGCTCATTAAAGCACTGCTGTTACTACCATGGAGATAAGTGTGGGAATATTGAGGAAGCAGCTGGGAGAGTCCTGAGTGAACGTCCCAGCGGAGGATGGCTGTGGGGAGGGGCGGTGGAAGGGAGAGCTGGGAAGAGGAAGAACGAGGCAGAGTTGGGGGTGATAGGAGGGTGGAGAGGGCTCAGTGATGCACCCCGGGCGAGAGGGTGGAGGGCACAGCTGTGGTGTCTATCAGTTGCCTCCGGTCCATACAATTCCTGTGCCATCTCACGTTGTCCCCACCCGGCACTTCTGGCTGGCTGGCCACCCTCTCACCACTGCCACCATTGTTGCCGCACTGTCAGCTGCTGCTTCTTTCCTCATCTTCCTTCCTGTCCCTGATAGGGCAGAAGATGCAGACGGGAAGCAGCTGCCTTGCCCAGCAACATCCCTGCCCCTGTCCCCTGTAGGCTGGAGCTGCCGGGGGTGGTGGTTAAGCGCCCAGGCTCTGTAGGCAGACAGGCTGATCCACCTCCGCCCCCACCCCCCTTAAGAGCTGGTGACCTCAGGAAGTTATGTGGTTTGTCTAATCCTTCAGTTTCCTCATGCACACAATAGGGATAATGGGGCTGCTGAGGGGAAGGAATGAGATCATGCACAGTGAGCACCTCGCACGGTGTCCGGCCGGCGCTCGATACATGTCAGTGACCATCCGGGCTGGCTTCGTGGGCATGTGACGTACTGTGGAGTCACACAGACCCCATGCCGTGGAGGGCCCCACCCATGGTTTAATTCTCTATTGTCACCACCCTGAAATTATTAGGAATTTTTAAACCAAGAGCTATGCAAATTATGTAGCTAGTCCTGGCCATTATTAGCGTGTATTTATTGAGTCTGCTGGTGGGGGGGGGGGGTGGCTGGGGGATATGTCAGAGGGAAGATGCCCAGCAGTCTGCTGGAGATGTGGGACATTAGTGGACCTTGGGGACCTCAGGGGAGTCATTTAAGTACAGTAACGTGGGGCCCTGCTAGGTTGTCAGCAGTTAGGGACTGAGAGAAAGGTGAGACCCTCCATACACACTCTCACGGGACAACGGAAATGTGTGGGGTGCCCCCTCCACAGAGAGCCAGGCCTGTGGGCACCCTGGGAGCCCCCACTCCCTTCCTCTTTCAACAATTCTCCTATCCTGACATACCTCAGAGCAATACCCACCTGCTGCCCCCTGGATTTGATCCTCTCTACGCCCGGGACACAGGCCATGGGCAAGCTCGGAAGTACAGGAGTGATGGCCAGAGTCTACACCTCTGAGATGGAGAACTAGCACGTGGTGGGAAGGTACTGCACCAAAGCCCCTTAGTGCCCAGATCTAGCTGAGTCTCACTGTTCAGTTTGGAACAGAGAAGGAGTGTTAATTACCACTGATGGCCCAGGAGCATGGGCCAGCCCCAGGAGATGGGAAACATCTGCTCCTACTATCTTCCTTGATGTTCTGGGGTTCTTTTTGTTGTTGTTGTTGTTTTGTATTTTTCTGAAGTGAGAAGCGGGGAGGCAGAGAGACAGACTCCCGCATGCGCCCAATCAGGATCCACCCGGCATGCCCACCAGGGGTTGATGCTCCGCACACCTGGAGCATTGCTCCGTTGTGGCCGGAGCCATTCTAGCACCCGAGGCAGAGGCCATGGAGACATTCTCAGCGCCCAGACCAACTTTGCTCCAATGGAGCCTTGGTTGTAGGAGGGGAAGAGAGAGATAGAGGAGGAGGGGGAAGGGTAGAGAAGCAGATGGGCACTTCTCCTGTGTGTCCTGACTTGGAATCGAACCCAGGACTTCCACACACTGGCTGACGCTCTACCACTGAGCCAACCGGCCAAGGAAGATCTCTTTGATTTTAAATCCCAGGTTAGCATATCTAAAAAGGAGTCTGGAGGGTTTTGAGCAGTGACTTGAACCCTCAGGAGACATGGGGCCTTGCAGGGGGTTAGTCCCTTAGAGCTGGGGAGACTCCTAGGCACTTTGATGAGGAATTACCTCCATAGCCTCCGGAAGCCTCCACGGGAGACACATCTTGTACCTGCTGTCTGTCTCACCTCATGGACTGCAAGTTCCCAGAGGGCAGTGCCCATGGGCAGTGGGGGCTGACCAGATGTTTGCAGCCCCAGGCATCAGGACCGTGGCACACCCTCCTCCCCATCCAGCCCACACTGCCCCAGGCCCTGCCTCAGCTTCCCCAGACTAGCCACCATAGCCCAGCCCTCTTCTGGTCCTGGGCCTTCCTGGAGTAGCCCACGTGTGAGTCTGAGGGTGGCCCAGCCTGGCAGGTGGAGCTCGGCCCTGGAGCAGGTCCCTCTCCATCCGCCTGCAGCCACCTGTCCTGAGCACTCACTCCCTTCCAGACAGCTGGAGAGCGGCCCCAGAGCCTCTGGTTAGGGAGGTGGGAGGGTGGCCCTCCTCGCTGATGGGGATGCTGAGTGTGCCTGTATGGGGGTGGGATGGGGGAAGGCACTGGGAAGAAGTGGGAATTGGGGGTGGGATCGGAGAATGGAATGTGGAGTGCTTTCTCCTGGGGGCACAGCTGTTTATTCTGATCTCCCCTGTCAGCTGCTGCATATTCCTTATCTTGGGGCTCAATCCAGACTCCACCTCCTTCCCTGTTGCTGAGCTGGAGAAGGCAGATACTGGATACAGTCCTGCTCCTTGCTCTTTCCCCCTTAGCTCCCCACGGCTACGGCTACGGGCTGCTGAAAGGGACAAGCAGAGAGCAGGCCCCAAAACAAATGCCTGCCTCACACTTCGGACCTACTCTGTGCTCAGCTACGGGTAACTAGGTCTTAAAAGTGAGTCACCCAACGTCAAGCCCCACCCCCAACCGTCATGACAACCTGAGTTGGTCACCCCAGAGTTGCCTGCATATTTCAGTTTTATTGGTGCTTCAGGACTTAAAGGGCCAGCAGATAGTGCCGGCTTACTTGGGAAGTTGGGGCAGAGGCAGCTGTCACCTCCCAGGCCACACCAGGCTCTCCTCTAGATGGTCACACTGTTTACCTGGCACTTACTGTCTCCAAAGAGATGCTATGAAAATGACAGCATGGACCTTCTATACACTTATGGAAACACAACTCATGACTTGTTTTGCATTTTTCATGTTATTACAGAACCAAAACATTTAGAAAAAGGGGAAAGGTAGAAAAAGTTCACGGATCGTTTCACTGCCCCCCAAAAAACAACTAGTGTTAACATTTTGGTATATTTTCTTCCAGTCTTTTCTCTATTGATATGTGTGTGAAATATAGTTGTAAATACATTGCATGTATAATTCCGTGTTATTTTTTTATCTTATTTATTTATTTATTTTAAGTGAGAGGAGGGGAGATAGACTCCCACATGTGCCCCAACCAGGATCCACCCAGCAACCCCTGTCTGGGGCAGATGCTCGAATCAACCAAGCTATCTTCAGCACCTGAGGCTGACGCTCAAAGCAATCAAGCCATGGCTGCAGGAGGAGAAGATAGAGAGAAGGGGGAGAGGGAGGGGGAGAGAAGATGGTTACTTCTGATGTGTACCCTGACCAGGGATGGAACCTGGGACATGAGCATGTCGGGCCAATGCTCTATCCACTGGGCCAACGCTCTATCCACTGAGTCAACTGGCCAGGCCTAACTTTGAATTCTGATTCTTCCTTAACATTAACATGCAATTATTGTGATGTCACATATTTTTGCAGTTGACATTTTTAATGACTAATATTTCATTTGCTATACAGTGAACTCTTGAACAACATGGTTCCACTTATACATGGATATTTTTCCAAAAATACAATAAAATGTATGTTCTCTTATGATTTTCTTTCTTTCTCTTTTTTTTTTTACAGAGACGGAGAGGAAGTCAGAGAGAGGGATAGATAGGGACAGACAGACAGGAACGGAGAGAGAGAGATGAGAAGCATCAATCATCAGTTTTTTGTTTTGACACCTTAGTTGTTCATTGATTGCTTTCTCATATGTGCCTTGACCGCAGGCCTTGAGCAGACCAAGTAACCCCTTGCTCTAGGCAGCAACCTTGGACTCAAGCTGGTGAGCTTTTGCTCAAACCAGATGAGCCTGCGCTGAAGCTGGCTGACCTCGGAGACTTGAACCTGGGCCATTCCTCATCCCAGTCCGACACTCTATCCACTGTGCCACCGCCTGGTCAGGTTGTTATGATTTTCTTAATAACATTTTTTTCCTCCAGTTTACTTTGTTGTAAGAATATGTAGTACACATGACATGCAAATTACATGTCCACCAACTGTTTTTTATGTCATCGGTAAAGCTTCTGATCAACAGTAGGCTATTAGTAGTTTAAGTTTTGGGGGAGTCAAGAGTTATACATAGATTTTTGACTGTGACGGAGGTCGGTGCCCCAAACTCCTATGTTGTTCAAGGGTCATCTGTACTATACTTTGATCACGCTCTATTGTGAGGCATTTCGGTTGTTCCAAATTTCTGTCATTGTATGTAACACTTTGATGAAAATTACTGGACTATTTTTCTACATTCAAAATTATTGAACTTAGGATGACGCCTAGAAAGTAGAATCACTAAGGCAGAGAGGGTCAGGGTGTTCTAGAAGCATTTGATTTTGATGCCTAGAGCCAAAACGCTTTCTGGAGGAAGAATTTGCCACATGACACAACCGCGAGCAGAGCAAGAACATGCCCATTTAGATACTGTGTAAGGACGCCGCTCACCACGAGATGTCCCTTCAGTGCCTGAGTCCTGCTCTCTACTTTTTGTAGGATATTCTTTTTTCACTGCTGAGCACCCAATTCCCTTTTCAATAACACCGTTACTTCCTTTTGGGGGAGTCCCTCTCCTCTAGTGCATATCAGGGGCCAACCTGCGTGACCGTGTTATGGAAACTGGATAGGCCGGCCCATCCACTCCTACCATGCCTGGCCAGGGAGAAGCGACAGGTCAGCTGCTGTCATCTCCTCATCTGTCCAGCCCCTGGGCACTTTGTCAGTTTCTGCCCATTTCCAAACCTGGTTTGGGAGCCTTTCTGGTGAGTTTTTGCACTCTCAACCCTCTTCCAATAAATTCCCTTTGCCTCATTTTGGACAATCATTTCTGATCCTTGAGAATACTGATACCTCTCCAATTTAGTGTTTTTCAAATTGCAAGTCAGGACACTTTACTGGGTCATGAAGCACATTGTACTGTCATTTTTAAAATAATGAAACAACAGAATAAAAAGAAAGTATCAAAATATATGATCTAGAGTAAGGGAAAGCAATGTTTGATATATGCTTACGTATAAATATGCACACACACGTGTCTGTGTGTATAAAATGGGTTAAAATAAAAACATTTCTAGTTAAAAAAATTTTTTTCTACTTTTGCAAAACAGCCTTGACTGACCCTGAGTTACCTGGGAACAAAGAGCAGATAATCTTTCATCTCTCCTAGATGTTTTTCATATTTCTCCCCAAATCTGTACTATCTAAAAAAATAAATTCCTTGCCAAAAGAACATGTCTTTTCAGGTCCACCCACTGTCCTCACTCACAGCTTGACATCATCTCCCCCTACTCTTTACTTAATGATACTTAGTGATAACGAACATCATTCCCTCCTGGCCTTTAAGTTTCTGTTAATGGCACCAGTAATTTACCAGCTACCCAGGCTGAAATATTCTGGGGCTACAATTCTTGATTACTGTCATTCATTCATTGACTGAGCACCTACTGTCGCCTAGTAGGAGAGAAGGCACACAGCCAACTACAACATATGGCCACATACTTCATCTTAGAAGTATGCATGGTGCCTAACAGAGGGAGGGAAGGGCACTTGCACAGAGCAGATGACTCTTCCGATGTTCCTGCCAGATAACTAACTCCTGTTGCTTCAAAACATTGGGCTCAATCACCACTCATCGCTTCCATTTCCACTGGTGTCACCCTCGTTTCAACCCACTTCATAGTTTGTGTGGACTCTCTTGCCAATTCTGTTGTTCCACTAATGCCCAAGAAATCATCTTAAAACAGTTCTGAGCCCTGGCAGGTTGGCCCAGCAGTAGAGTGTCAGCCTGGCGTGTGGAAGTCCCAGGGTGGATTCCCAGCCAGGACACACAGGGGAAGCACCCATCTGCTTCTCCACCCTTCCCCCTCTCCTATCTCTCTGTCTTTCTCTTCCCCTCCCGCAGCCAAGATACCATTGGAGCAAAGTTGGCCCAGGCCCTGAGGATGGCTCCATGGCCTCCGCCTCAGGCGCTAGAATGACTCTGGTTGCAACGGACCAAAGTTGGCCCAGATGGGCAGAGCATCGCCCCCTGGTGGGCTAGTTGGGTGGATCCCGGTAGGGCGCATGCACTTCCCTGCTTCTCACTTGAGAAAAGTAAAAAATGGAAAAAAAAAAACAGTTCTTATCATGTTACTACCCTTCTCAACAGCCTTCAATGGCTCCCCATTACGTCCTAAATAAAGTCCAAACTCTCTAATCCAATACTATAGGTTCAGCCCCTTCACTGTTGCCCCCAGAGTTCGCAGCAGTAAGTCTGACTCGGGCGGTGATCCTCTAGAGTGGCGTTCCTTTCCAACCCCATTGCTGTCTCCACACACATCAACTAAGACAACACCCCTGTCCTCACTCACAGCCCCAACGGACAGACGCAGAAGCCGACCTGCTGGCCTCTAGTAAGCCAGGCATTCAAGAGATTTGCAAAAAATGTAAAACAAGGCTACCCTTCTCACTTTATTTTTTTTCTTTTGAACATGTAGTTATTATTTTATTAAAGAAACATGATGCTATGTTAACAGGAAATGAGTTTCTTATCGTGACTTTAAAGCAACTGACATATTTTTCAACTTATTTAAAAATTTTTAATAGAAGTTAAGTGTCAACGGCTACAACCTTCAAAGCAAAACATGTCATTCTTTAGGATGTGTTAAAAAAAGCATGTTTCTGAGACTAGAAAGTTTGATGCTGACCGCCTTAGCTCAAACACACCGGTTTAAGCAGACACAGGGTCTCTGGATCACAGTGGCCTCTCCAGTCTCTATCAGTACTCAGGCCATACCTTCCCGCCTCAGTAGCTCGCTGCTGGATTTTTTAAACCATTAAAACAATGATAAATGGTCATATTAAGAACAATTGTTGTTGTGGAAATCGTGATTAGAGAAAAAGCCATTAATTATTTTCAAAAGACTCAATACTGATAGTCAATCAGCCTCATAATTGCCGTGGAAATTAGAAAATGACTATGTCTATAATATGGCTTTCAGTAAAAAACTATTCAGAGAAGTACAAACCTACAAAAGCAAACACCATGTAAAACTGAATTTCCCATCAAGTCCACGCCTCTTTTATTTCCCCAAATGGCACCTCTTAGCAGAAATTCCTAGCTAATCCACCCCAAAGCAACTGCTTCCTTCCTCCAGATTCCCAGAGCACTGTCACTCAAACCTTCCTCATGGCTCAGGGAGCCCAGAGGCCCATCAGCGAGTGCATACTAAATTCCTAACGGCACATTTAATTATCACAGATTCAATGAGATCTACTGGAGAAGTCACCAACCAACCACAGAAACCGACACGTTGTTTTTTGTTTATTTTATTGACTTTAGAGAGACAGCAACATTGATCTGCCCTGGACTGGGGATCAGACTGACAAACTCTGAACTTCAGGACAATGCTCTAACCAACTGAGCTATCCCACCAGGCTGAGAAACCAACATACTGTTTATACAACTTTGTCCCTTACCCCCAAGCTCAACATAACGTCCCATCCACCAACTGGCCATCTGTTTCAGTAAAATCTGGCTGTGCTGAGAGTCTTCGAGATGGGAGACAATGCACAAACTACGTGCACTGTGTTTTTTGAGCAGCTTAAGGAGACTTAAACGGTAACTTTGATGTGCGCTTTGTTTTTACACTGACTTTGAACCCAACACTGCACAAAAGCATGGCTCTACTGTGAAAGAATGATTCCCTGAGACCTACTGATATTGTTGGAGGCAAACTCCAGGTGGGTGGGTCCAGGAGTCCTAGACCTCTACGGCCCTGTCGTCGTCGGACAGAGTAGGTGGCATCCACCCTGGGTAAAGTATCTTGAAGGTCAAGGTTGCAGTTCTGACATTAGGACCCAGCTTAACCACCAGCGCCAGGGGCGTGCCCCTTCACTGCTGCCTCTGTGCCACAGCCCAGCTGAAGCCTGGGTCCGGGCAGAGAGAGGACAGGAACGAGCGCTGGAGGGCGAGCTGGATGGAAGGAGAGATTGTTTTCGCCATCACCGCAGTCAGGGCGGCTGTGGTCGCGCTGATTCATCCAGGGCCCCCTGTCACATAGGTTAGGGCCCAGCCCCACCCAGCAGAGGTCACAGCGCCACCACCCACTGCTGCTTCCTGGGCCCTGTGCAACACCTGACTTGTCAGCTGGGGCAGTGCTGGGCCATCCTTGCTCCTTCTCTTCCATCTCGCTGGCTTGGTGGCCCACTCTGAAGCTCTCCAGGAGCACTGAGGGCGGGGTGGGGTGTGGGGTCAACAACTCTGGGCTGCCTGGGGGACTCGATCCACACAGATGTGCACGTCACACACAAATACACGGTCACACACTGAGGCAGCTCAGAGGCTTACCGGCTTGCTCTAACTACCCAGACTTGTTCAGAACAATGACTCAACAGGGACCTTGTCATCTCACGCTCCCCCTGGTGGGTGGGGGGAGCACACACATGTGTGCACAGACACACACAGATACCATGTGCATGAAAAGTCAGGTCAGAGTCCCTGCAGCCATCCTGCTGTGAGCACTGACTGGCTGTTTGATCGGGGGCAAGTTCCTTAACTTCTGGGTCTCTGTTCCGCATCTGTTAAAAGATAAGGAATCCTCCGGGACTTTGATGCGGAATCACTGAGAAATGAGCTGATAAATATCCTATTTACTATGAACTCACTTCCTCACCCATGGCGTATAGCATGCATAGGCCCTTAGAACTGTCCCTGGCACACGCAAGTACTGGGGGAAGGTATGCAAGTACTACTGTCCCCAACATCTTCACTGCCGTGGCCCTTGGCAGAAAGGAGGCTTCAGAGCAATCCACAAGATTGATTCCTACAAGGAATACTAAAAACGACTCCCAGAAACTGTGTCAGAGGGAAAGAGGGAAGGCAGGGAAGGCGCAGGGAGAGGCAAGACTTTCCGAGGACCACCCAGGAGGCACCAACCTCACATCTAGTGGTTGTAAAGAGAGTTTTGAGTTAGAACTCAAGTGGCTGGGCCCAAGCAGGGAAAGACTCCGTTTCCTTGGAGACCAAGAGACCTGACAGAACAACTCAGCCTGGTCCTAGAGGTGGAAGTTAAGTCAATTCCAAGAATAGAAAGAGGCCACCCTGAGGACCGGCGGGCACCAGCTGACGGGGAGGGAAAAAGACAGCCCCCCCCGGGGGGGGAGATATCTGGTCCACCCCCAGCCCCTCACCCCGCCACCCAGGGCCTCCGAGAGTTTGCAACCCCAAGATCCTCTCCCACTGTGATGAAAATAGATTCCACATCTGAACGGTCTCCAAGTTTGTGGTTCTGCAACAGATGCCGTTCAGAGGCAAGGGAAGGGGCTGGAAGGAACGGGAAAAGCGGCCTTGACTCTCAGGGGCCTAGCGTTGGGAGGGAACAGTACTCCTCCCCTCCGTAATCCAAAGAGGGCTTGTGAGATCAGCCTGCCTGCCGGAGAGGAATAAACCCTCCCCTGGGTCTTATGCAGAGCTGATTCTGACCTGAGCACCCAGCAGAGCGAGCTGAATAAACCGGAGCTTAGGAGAGTCTGTGAAGGACAGATGCCCCCATGGGGACAGGGGACAGGCAGCCCCAGGGGGTAGGGGTGGGGAGGCTCTGTGTCCCATCCCCCTTCGCTTCCTCTGGCCAGTCCTCTCCTCCTCCCCCAGCCTCCAACCCCTCCAGCTGGGGCCCAAGCTGGAGCCCAAGGCCTGCATGTGTCTGAGGCCCTGCTTAGGTTAGGCCTCCTTTCCCAGAACTTGGGCCCCCCAGGGGAGGGGCAGGAGGACCCGCCTGGAAGGAAGACAACAGCCAGCTAGAGGGAGGGTAAGCTGGAGCAGACAACGCTGGGGCCCGAACTGGGAGTTTCTGGGACAGCCCCAATTTCAAGCATTCTGTCCAATTGTCTGACCACAGGCCAGAACTCGTGGGCTGATTTTTATTTTAGGAAAAAGGGTGAAATGAAAAGGAGAGAAAACAGAGCCGTCTCTTTGTTTTTGGGTAGCCCCCACGTCCACCCCACTGAGCTCAGCCTGGGAGGTAACTAGGATGATGGGGTGATGATGACAGAGGCTATCACTTAGAAGAGCTCAGGATCTGCTGGGCCCTTGGCAGGGCTCTGAAGCCTAGGCCCCTTGCACTGTGTAAACCATTCTATGCCTCAGTTCCCATATCTATAAAGGAATAACAAAGGTGCCTACCTCAAAGACCTGCCGGGAAGAAACAGAAAGCTCACACTTGTCACGGAGCAGGCACGCAAGGAATACCAGCCATTGTTGGAATATTACTCAGACGTTAAAAAGAATGAAATCTTGCTCCTTGCAACAACACTGATGGACCTACATGGTTCTGTGCTAAGTGGAATAAGCCATACAGAGAAAAATGAATACAGTAGAATTTCACTTATATGTGGAATCTAAAAAACAAGATAAACAAACAAAACAGAAACAACCTCACAGATATAGAGAACAAATTGATGGCTGCCAGATGGGAGTGTGGGATGGGTGAAAAGGAAAAGAGATTAAGATGTACAAGTTGCCAGATATAAAGAGTCACAGCCCTAGCCGGTGAGTTTATGTAAAGCCAGTAGCCAAGGCCACTATCACAGCAGCCTGACCCATGCAGGTTCGCATTAGATTCGGACAGATGGCAATGAAACACAGGAGCCAAGAACTGGTGAGCCATCAGCTTTAATTCTAGCTTGCACCCGGCGGGCAAGCAAAAATACACACTGGGCTCCAAAACCCACTCTTTCAGTGCTCACAAAGCTACTGACTTATCCGAGTTTCCTAGAATCAAAGGTTTCTAGCTCACCAGACTTATTCACCACTGTTTCCCATCTCCTCCTGCACAAACTCTTAACAAACTGGCTTCTTCCTCAGCACTCTGCCATCTTGGCTACTTCTCCTGGCCTTCACGTGGCCTTACTCTGCTCTCCTCTCTAATACTAACCTCAGGAACCCAGGAACTGAGAGAGAGAGATCAAGCTACTGCTCTCTCCCATTTTATAGCATAGACTCAAAACCTTTAATCCAATTATACAAACAAGGAAGTCTCTGATACAAAGTCACCCACCTGAGGCATAATGGGATTCCTCCCTACATCACCACCCTACATCATCCAATCAGCCAAGGGCGTGGAGAAGAGCTTACTCTTAAACTAAGCCTTAGGCTATAATGACCTGGCCTGCCCACAGCCTGTTCCAGAACACACATTAATATCAACGAACTTCCATGTGGGCAGCGCCATTTTTAACAAAGTGAGCATAATATATTTTATCTGCCCAACAGTTTAGTCGGTTAAGAGCATCCTCCCAACCTGACCAGGCAGTGGCGCAATGAATAGAGCGTCGGACTGGGACCTGGAGGACCCAGGTTCGAGACCCCGAGCTCGCCAGCTTGAGCCTGGGCCCATCTGGCTTGAGCAAAAGCTCGCCAGCTTGGACCCAAGGTCGCTGGCTCCAGCAAGGGGTTGCTTGGTCTGCTAAAGGCCCGCGGTCAAGGCACGTGTGGGAGGGCAATCAATGAACAACTATGGTGTCGCAACGAAAAACTAATGATTGATGCTTAAAAAAAAAAAAAAGCATCCTCCCAAAACAACAAGGTTGCAGGTTCGATCCCCAGTCAGGGCACACAATGAATACATGACTGAGTGCAACAACAAATGAATGCTTCCTTTCTCCCTCCCCTCTCTCTCTCCCTTCCTCTCTCCATTTCTTTAAATTTATTTTATTTTTATTTTATTCATTTTAGAGAGGAGACACAGAGTGAGAGAGAGAAAGAGAGAAAGGGGGGAGGAGCTGGAAGCATCAACTCCCATATGTGCCTTGACCAGACCAGTGCAGGGTTTTGAACTGGCGACCTCAGTGTTCCCAGGTCGACGCTTTATCCACTGCGCCACCACAGGTCAGGCTCTCCATTTCTTTAAAAATCAATCAATAAAAAACCCTGGCTGGTTGGCTGGAGCAGTGTCCCAGTGTAGAAGCTGACGGTTCGATTCCCCAGTCACGGCACATAGAGGAGCAGCCCAATGTTCCTCCCTCTCCCTGCCTCTCTCTCAAAGAAAAGACTATAGCTGATAATACTGTAATAGCTATGCCTTGTGCCAGGTGGGTACTACACTTATCAGGGTGATAAATCTAATTTAACTTACTCACAATGCCAAAAATGTCTAATCTCTATGTTGTACACCTGAAACTAATGTGTCATCTGTAGTTGAAAAATAAAAAATAGCAATAATAACAATCAGTCATTCTTAACCCTCGCAAGGACCCAGGGAGGTGGGGACTACGTTATGCGCACTTGACAGATGAGGAAGTCAGGGAAGGAGCCACACCAGGACTCAACTCAGGGCCTCAGGGCGGTTTCTCTACTGAGCACAGCCTCTCTCAACCACTTCGCGAGAGAAAGCACGGACTAGCCATTATGTGCACAGACTTTACAGCCAAATGGTCAAGTCAGGCTTCCGGCTCAGACACTGACCAGCTGTGTGAATGCCAGCAAGCCTTGGTCTGCTCATCTATAAAATGGGTGTTCTGCCTCACAAGGTTGCTGGAGAGAGTATAGGAGTTACTAAGTGCTTGGGACACTACTCTTCCTCTGAGCCCGTCCTCCACAGTGTCCTCTGGCCATAGGGTTTGTAATTGCGCTCTGTCCCTGCTCATACTGGGCCCTGCCTACTCTGTCCTGGGGCCCTAGTGGCTCTGTGCCTTCCTATGGATCTGAGGTGGCAGCAAGCAGATCTGAGTCAACAAACAGGGCAACAAGCCACCCCCTCCTCCCCCTCCTTCCTAAAGACACCACGTCAACCCCTCCCCCTCTTAGGAGTGGCTGTCCGGAGGGAGTTTCTACCTGGGTAGGAGAACTGGTCAGGCCACTGAGGGTAAATAGTTTCAGAGGGGTGTGGATTCCGAGACCCCTCAGAGCAGATGACATGGGTTATCTGCCTTTGGAGGGTCAGAGGAGCCACGCCACAATAGGTACCCTGCTATGCTGTTGAGGGCTGCTGGCCTTTGCCCACTGTGCCCCTGACACAGGGTTTTCCTATTTCAAGGGCAAAGGAAGGTCGGGGAAGGGAAAGAGAAAGTGTGGGAGGGAGAGGATCCCTGATCTGGGGAAGGGAGCCGCCCCAGGGCCAGAGGCCTGCCTAGTCTAGCCTGAGCCCCGAGGAGACCTAAGAGGCACTTCATGGGGGTTGTGCTGGTCAAAAGCAGCTCTCTAGGCCCTGGTATGCAGATAACTGGGGATGGGGTTGGGCAGAGGCCCCACAACCAGATGGCAGCTCAAGGACCAGGTGGCGCTGTTCACCAATCCAGCCACCTCTGAAACAACACACTGGGCAACAGCCCCACCTGGTGGACAGAGGGGGATCACCCAGGGCCAGGGCGTGTGGAGGAGCAAAGGACAAGGAAGGGGGGGAAATCACACAGGAAGTTTAGGGGTGGAAGGGGTGCAGGATCTTCTCCAGGGCAGAAGCCCCTCCAAAGCACGTGCTCTAGATAGACTCCCTTACACAGGGCACTGGCTTCTTCAAAAGAGAATTAAGCAATCATGTGTTAGAAAGTTTTCATGCTTTTTAGAAATCTGCCTCCACCAGTCCCCCCTACCTGGGGGCTGCCAAAGGCAACATTTCAAACATCTGAACACAGCTATGCTATTCCCCCTAAAGCTCCTTCCCGTGTGGTTCAGCCTTCCAGAGTTTGCCCTCAACCTCTCATCCACTCCGTTTTCTTTTTTTCACTCTGTTGTTCTTTTTTAATACACTAACTTCCAAGAAATCCCTTCTAATTCTATACTCAAGGCTTCCCCTCCCCACACGAGGAGCATCATTTTTAAAACATCTCTGGGTGTCAACCTCCCTATTGTTCAGGGTCTGACATGTTGGGGAGATCGATGCTCCAGTGCTCTGTCTCGGGGTTAATTTAGACATTAAGGGCACTGGCTTTGAAATCAGACCAGTGTTCAATCTGCCCTCTGCTATGAACTAGTGGGGTGACCCTCAGGCAAGTGTCTGAGCCTTTCTGAGCCCTCTTACTAGCAGGTGACCCTCGGGCAAGTGTCTGAGCCTTTCTAAGCCCCCTTACTAGCAGGAGACCCTCGGGCAAGTGTCTGAGCCTTTCTGAACCCCTTTACTAGCTGGGTGGCCCTCGGGCAAGTGTCTGAGCCCCCATACTAGCTGGGTGGCCCTTGGGCAAGTGTCTGAGCCTTTCTGAGCCCCCTTAATACCCGGGTGGCCCTCGGGCAAGTGTCTGAGCCTTTCTGAGCCCCCTTACTAGCAGGTGACCCTCGGGCAAGTGTCTGAGCCTTTCTGAGCCCCCTTACTAGCAGGAGACCCTCGGGCAAGTGTCTGAGCCTTTCTGAGCCCCCTTACTAGCCGGGTGGCCCTTGGGCAAGTGTCTGAGCCTTTCTGAGCCCCCTTACTAGCAGGTGACCCTCAGGTAAGTGTCTGAGCCTTTCTGAGCCCCCTTACTAGCAGGTGACCCTCGGGCAAGTGTCTGAGCCTTTCTGAGCCCCCTTACTAG
This sequence comes from Rhynchonycteris naso, assembly GCA_037038555.1. Lineage (NCBI taxonomy): Eukaryota > Metazoa > Chordata > Mammalia > Chiroptera > Emballonuridae > Rhynchonycteris > Rhynchonycteris naso. The sequence goes on from CM073000.1 coordinate 9,426,745, forward strand.
CAGGTGACCCTCGGGCAAGTGTCTGAGCCTTTCTGAGCCCCCTTACTAGCCAGGTGGCCCTCAGGCAAGTGTCTGAGCCTTTCTGAGCCCCCTTACTAGCCAGGTGGCCCTCAGGCAAGTGTCTGGGCCTTTCTGAGCCCCCTTACTAGCCGGGTGGCCCTTGGGCAAGTGTCTGAGCCTTTCTGAGCCCCCTTACTAGCAGGTGACCCTCAGGCAAGTGTCTGAGCCTTTCTGAGCCCCCTTACTAGCAGGTGACCCTCGGGCAAGTGTCTGAGCCTTTCTGAGCCCCCTTACTAGCAGGTGACCCTCGGGCAAGTGTCTGAGCCTTTCTGAGCCCCCTTACTAGCCAGGTGGCCCTCAGGCAAGTGTCTGAGCCTTTCTGAGCCCCCTTACTAGCCAGGTGGCCCTCAGGCAAGTGTCTGGGCCTTTCTGAGCCCCCTTACTAGCAGGTGACCCTCGGGCAAGTGTCTGGGCCTTTCTGAGCCCATTTCCCCAACTGTAAATTGAGGATGGCGGTGTTTACTCCGAGGTTGTGGTGAATACCCAATGAGATAAGGCAGGTGAGACACTTAGGACAGCACCTGGCAGCATCACGCAGCTCCTAGGTGGCGTGAGCGCCACATTCCTCTGAGGAATGCAGGGCTGCAGGAAGGGCTTTGGGGAAGAGCACAGGAAAAGGGCAGCGAGAAGGAGCAAAGGAGACTTTCTGGAGTTAGTCAGCCTTTCCCAACCAGCAGGAAATTCAAAAAATAGGCGCCTTGTTCCGGTACCATTCCCAAGCGTGTCTCCAGCCCGCCGCACCCTCCTATTGTCATGGGGCAGGCCTCAACAGCTCTTTGAAGCTCTTCAAAACTCGAGGGTTTAAAATTTAAATGTCTTTGAGGGCAAGAGAAACACACCAAAACAAACACATCTACCCGCTGGGCGCTAAAAGGGAAACTTGGCAGGGGCCCCAGAACTTTCCCCACCCCAACCCTCCCCGAACTTCCTCTTGTGGTTTCTCAAGAGTACAACCTGTTCTCCCTCCCCAGCCAGAAGTGTGCCTGGAGCAGGGGGCTGGGGCACCAATGATGAGGGAGAAAGGGGGGTGTGTGGCAGAGGAGCAGCCTGGAGGCAGGTAAAGTTCCGAATGTTCACATCCTGCCTACCTGTGAGCTTGGAGTGGCCACCTCTAACCTCTGGTCCCAGCATCAACCCCCACCCTGCCTACACACACCCTTCTCTCCAAGCCAGGAGGTGAGGTGGCTTGACTGAAGGCAGAAAAGACAGCCTTGGGGCTTCCCCAGCTCAGTGCAGAGGGCTCCCGTGACAAAGCTAGAGTTTCAGACAGGTAACGGGAAAATGACTAGAATCCATGGAACCTCTGCCTGATGGCCTGGTTCCTTCAATGGGCATTGTCTCAGCCTGCCTGGAGGTCTGGGGCCAGGCCCGCAGACTCAGCATCGGGATCCTGCAGCTGTGGCAAGAGGTGAGCGTCTCATGATTGCTTCCACTTGTGGACCATGTTCCTTCGCTACCGAGCAGGACTGGTCCTCTCGCAATCTAGAATGTGAGGACCCCCGCTATGCTTAAAGACTCCCAACAAAAGAGGTGTCCTCCCAGATTCCGGCACTTCAGATCCAAGGCGATTTATTTTTGCATCAGACCTTAGTCTATACCTCTCAGGGAGTGAGGCTTAAGAAACACACACACACACACAGCCATTAGGGGACGATACCAGTTCTGTATGGTCGCCCCAACCCTACTCCAGGCCTGCTGGGGCTCCCTGTGAACAGTATCAGCACACACGCTGATATTCTCCTCTGTATCACCCGAGACTGTCTTTTGGAAACTCCTAAACCCCTGGCTCATGCGCACATTTTACGTGGTCAGTCAAGAAGACACGTTTGCCCAGTGGTTAAGAACAGAGCCTTCCACGCCAAGTGACCTGGGTTTAAATCCCAGCGTTGCCATTTATTTCTGGTGTCCTCCTCAGGAAAACTGCTTGTCTCCTCTTTGCCTCAGTTTCCTCATCTAGGAGATGGTGAGTCTAGTGCTTCCCTCACAGGGCTGTTTGGAGGGTTAGAGACGTCGCACCTGAAACATTTAGAAGAGTCCTGACAGAGCTGTGTGTCAGCTAGCTCGTATTCTGAAACTTTGAGGGAAGAAAACAGGAAAGAGAAGGTGTTTGGCACCATGGAGGTCACAGTCTCGAGGACTGAGGTCCAGCTGCAACTCTCAAGAGATGCTTTTGATTCTAAATTGCAGGGGGTGGGGGTAGAAGCTCTGACATGTTTTCCATGATGTCCCTGACGTCCTACCTGTGCAGACAGAGCATGGCCACAGCGCGCAGGTGTTAATATATTCATAAAGTGTTGGGTCAGTCACCTCCCAAAAGAGCAAAGAATCTGTAGAAATGCAATGCAAAAGCCAGTTCTCTTCACTCGTGTCTAGTCTCAGGGAGAATCGCAGTGGGAAGTGCAGAGCAAGGATTTGTTCAAAGGACAAGTTCAGCCCTGGCTGGATAGCTTGGTTGTTAGAGCATTGCCCTGGTACACAGTTTCCAGGTTTGATTTTCAGTCAGGGCACATACCGGAACAAGTCCATGTTTCTGTCTGTCTCCCTCCATTCCTCTGTCTCTCTAAAATCAATGAATAAATTATATAAATATGTATGTGTATATTTAAAAGAAAACAGTCCTAGAATCCAGGGATGAAGACTGGGTACTCCAAGACTGTGTGGACATTATTTCCAGGTGAACTCTCCCAGCTGAGAATTTCTGGGTTTGGGGGACCAGTCCTTTCCCCGAATCCTGTTCATTACCACCTCTTCTTCATGCCCATACAGGGGATTAGATCAGGGTCCCCATGGTACCCCAATGCCCAACACCCAAGCCAGGGTTTAGTGTAGCTCTGTGGAATGAGTAAATGCCTCCAAAGACTTCCCACCACTTCTGTCTGGCGACTTCATTCAGAACCCAACTCACATGTCCCCTCCTCTCTGAAGCCTTCCCAGCCACCTCAACTTGACACCTTATCTCCGTTGTTCATGACCCACGCTAGCTGTAGATGAGTAACAACACTGCATCATCAGCACCCAGTACAATCCCAGACACATAGATGCTCAATCAATGTTTGGAAATAAATACATCAATGCTCCCTTAGTAACAGCAACCGCTCTCTTCAGTTATTCCTCTTGTTGACACAGAAGAGGATAAGAACATCACCTGTGCACCCATCACACATCGGCGGGATGAGCACTGAGGGGTTCCTCTTCCCAGTCCTGTCTGTCCTCGGGCTTCCCTTCTCGGCCCTACCTGGCAGAAAAACCCGAAGGCTCCCTGCCCACACCGGTTCTGCCCTCCTACTTGCCTCCCTCCTCTATTCTAGCCTTAATGTATGAAGAGTAACAGCCCATCGCGCTTCCAAGACAGCTTGCAAGGGGGCTGCGCGGACACAGAGAGCACCCAGGGCTTTGGTGGGGCTTCTCTGCCCTCCACTCGGAAAGTGAGTCGAGCTCTGGGGGACAACCAGGACGTGATGAGATCGCGGCGCGGTGTCCTCCTCAATCCACCCCCGACCCCGGGAGTCCAGCCTGAGCTTGGAGGCCCCGGCGAAGGGAGGGATGCTGAACCCCCGTTATTTTGGCTTCTCCAGCCTTCAAGCCTACCTCCTTGGCAGGTGAGTCCCCAGCATCTCTTGAAGGAGCAGACACTCTCTCCCGCAGCCTCTGGCTTCAGTCTTGTGGAGATGGGGAATGGGGTCCGCAACCTCCAGCCGTGGGAGGGGCGTGCACCAGTCTCGCAGGAGCCCAAACAGAATCAGTTCTCCACCCCCGCAGGCGCGGTGTGTTTACAGAGTTCTCAGCCAGCAGCGGATCGCGAGTTTAAAGCTGGGCAGGAAGTGGGGAAGAGGGGGCGGGGGAGACAAAGAGGGCTGGATGCTCCGCTCAGCCAAGATTAGGGCCGGGACTCCTGCTGCGGCCCCAGACCTCTCCCCAGGGCGCTGGGTGAGGGGGTGGAGGCGCCCCCCAGGCTCAGGTGCGCGTGGTCCAGCAGGTGCGGCGCGGGTTTCCAGCCTCCTACCTTCAGGGCCACTCATCCACGCGCCTCCAGGGAATAAACAACTGTACGCGATGTTTCCTGTCCTCTTACAGTACGTGTAGCACCGAGATAGACTCTTTGTATTACCTCGTTTTTCCTCACCTACTCTCGATCCCACCCGTTTCACAAAAGAGGAAACTGAGGCACAGTGAAGACTGGTCATGTGTGTGGTAGTCCCATAGCCAGTGAGTGTGAGAATTTAAGCCCAGTGTCTGCGTCCTGCCAGGCACCCGCAAAAGAAGAAGTCCCCGCACGAAGAACCCCTATCCGGCGGGGCTGGCAAGCAAGTGAACAGAAAAGTCACAGTCACCGCACGCCCAGGGAGTGAGGCGGGTAAGGGGCATAGTAGCCTCTGGCCGTCTGCGCCTCTCGGCTAGCCCCGCAAATACCTGCGGATTGAGGACAGCAGGGTGCAGTGGAAGACCTGGCTGGTTTAGGTGGTCGTTAGGCTCTGGTTGCACGTGGGCCACTGGCGGGCTGTGGAGTTGAAGCCCAACATAATAAGATCTCCCCAAATTTCCCGCTCAAAATCACCTGGAGAGCCTCACAATATATGCTCAGGCCCTTCCTGCAGACAGTGTGTCACTGGAACTGGGCGGGACCCAGCCAGGTGTTGCTAACAGTCAAGTTTTCGGCGGTCCAGAGATGTTCTCTTTATGAAAAAAGAATTTCATGTTGAAAGAGGTGTGAAACCATGGGCGCATTTTCCAGGGTAATTTCGAAGCTCGCTGGAGCCATGAAGCCGTCGCTCACTGGAAGTCACGTGAGCAGGGTCTTCAGAAGTGATCACCTACCCACCCTACCCGGGTCACCCCGCGGGGCTTCGGAAAACCAAGACCCGCGCGCGCCGCCCCGCCCCCTTGCCTCCCCTCCTCGCCCGGCGACTACAAATCCCATCCTGCTCTGCGCTCGCGCACATTACGCCAGAGCAAGATGGCCGACACGATGGCCACTGCTGGAGCCGGCAGCTCCGGAACGGTAAGCGGGGGAGGCATGGGGTCGAAGCTATGGGAGTCTGGGCATTCTGTAACTTTCCCCTAGCCTGGGCAACCAGATTATATCCGGACATCTAGCCTCACCATGAGCTACGAATGGAGAGAAGTCTTTCAGGCCGTACATGCCCCCCCTCCTTGGGTCTTGGCGGCGGCCTCCTGAGTTGGTGAACCTGTGTGCTGATTGGCTCGGTCCGGGGTTGGGAACCCGGAACACCTCCTGATTGGTCCGAAGAGCCCATTTACGTCTTCTTATTGGCTCGCCAAAGTTGGGAGGGATTCCTGTTTCAAAATACTGAGCTTTCTTACTTTTTGGTGCTGTTATCATTTGCCCTCCGCTCCTCAGCCTCATGTGTTATTTTAATTTTCTTTGTTAGTGAAACGGTGTGAAGAGGTGAGGAACAAGAGAGATCTTTTTTCCCCCCCGATAGACATAAGTTCAATCCCATCATGCCTGTTTAACAAGAGAGAGACCATTTATTCTGGGAGATTTTATTAATTCAATCCCATCATGCGTGTTTCTGAAGCCATATATCCTGATAATATACTAAAGCAGAAAATAAGAAACAGCCATTTGTTATTAGAATTTTAAGTTTTAGGAAATCAGAAAGGCTATCCCATATTTAGAGCCCCTTGGGTGCTCAATTACTACTTATTGGTCAAGACCTGTAATTCTAAACATCAAGGGCTATCACATTTTTTAAGCACTGATGAATAAATATTTATTTAGCAAAAGTACATTTGCTTGCCGTTGATGATGTGTGAACTCTGTGATTGCATCCTTGTCCAGTGGATAAAAATCTCTCTTTCTGGGCTGTTGATTCACAGAGATCAGGAGGTAAGCAGTCCACTAACCCTGCTGATAACTACCATCTGGCCCGGAGGCGAACCCTGCAAGTGGTGGTGAGCTCCTTGCTGACAGAGGCAGGGTTTGAGAGTGCTGAGAAAGCATCTGTGGAAACATTGACAGAAATGCTACAGAGCTGTAAGTACCAGGAAACAACAGGCCTTCAGGTCAACCAAACATCTGTGCTGTGTCCTGCATTGTGATAGTGTTCAAGAGGATTTAAGGAAAAGAAAAACATAGTAAAGTGACATACAGGCTTCAGAATTAGATAGACCTAGGTGTAAGTCATGCTCTGCTGCTTAATAACTTGGGCAAGTTGCTAAACCTCCTGACTCTTAATTTCCTCATTTGTGAAATAAGTGATATGTGTACATCAGTCAGTCAATGCTGGAACATTGTACGCTCTTGATGGCTTGTAGGTGCTTTTGTTACTGCCATTTTTGTTCTATACTCAAAGAACTTAGAGCTTTGTATTTTGTGTGAGTTTTTTTGGTGACAGAGAGGGACAGATAGGGACAGACAGGAAGGGAGAGAGATCAGAATCATCAATTCTTCATTGCAGCACCTTAGTTGTTCAGTGATTGCTTTCTCATGTGTGCCTTGACCAGGGGGCTACAGCAGATCGAGTGACCCCTTGCTCGAGCCAGTGACCTTGGGCTCAAGCCAGCAACCTTGGACTTAAGCTGGTGAGCCTTGCTCAAACCAGATGTGCCCACGCTCAAGCTGGCAACCTTGGGGCCTGGAACCTGGGTTTTTGGCATCCCAGTCCGATGCTTTATCCACTGCGGCACCGCCGGGTCAGGCAGAACTTAGAGTTTTGTTGGAGAGTTAGGATTAATTCCTATAAAATAGATACTACCACATGATGTAATCAAATGCTGTGTTACATATAAAGAGACAGAGTAAGGGTGAGTAAGTTTTACAGAACAGAAAAATACTTTTAAAAAGAAATATCTTGAGGTTTAGGATACAATGTATTTCCCTGTTTGGGCCTTTTGGGTGGTTGGGATGGGATAAGGAATGCGGTATTTAAGGTGTTTTGGGGGGATCAACAGCTGTGAATGGAAGTGAGAGAAAGGGTTAGGTAGAAGGATAAGTTGAACCACAATGCAAGCCAAACAAAGAATTGGCCACCTCAGTGGGGAACTCTAGGGTGGTAATTGCTTATCAGGTCTCCCTCATCAGTGGAAAAGGCGCTGTCTTTATACTTCGGTATTGATCAGTCACTAGATATGGGCTGCCCAGGAAGGGCAAGATCTGGGATACGATGGCTCTCTGACGTTTGGAACTGTTACATACCAAATGTTTTCATAAAGCAGTGATCTCAGACTTTTTGGTCTAGAACCCCTGTGGACTCTCAAATATTGAGGACCCTGTAGAATTGTGTATACATGAGTTGGATAATATGTATAATGTTTTGCCATATGAGAAAATAAAACAGGATATTACAAACATAAGAATGAACAAGCGTATGATCCATCATCCATCAGAGCCATGGATGTAGGTTATATGGCCTCTGGAGAACTACATGACCGAATGAGTGAAAAAGTCAAAGACTGCTGTCCCAGCTGGATGGCTCAGTTGGTTAGAGCATCGTCCTGATACACAAAGGTCGTAGGTTAGATCCCCAGTCTGGGCACATACAGGAACAGATCCACATTACTGTCTCTCTCTCCCTTCCTCTGTATAAAATGAATCAATCAATTTAAAAAATGGTTTTTTTAACTTGAAGGGAAAAAAAGAGTCTTGCCTGACCTGTGGTGGCGCAGTGGATAAAGTGTCGACCTGGGAACACTGAGGTCGCCAGTTCAAAACCCTGCACTGGTCTGGTCAAGGCACATATGGGAGTTGATGCTTCCAGTTCCTCCCCCCTTTCTCTCTCTCTCTCTCTCTCTCTCTCTCTCTTTCTCTCTGTGTCTCCTCTCTAAAATGAATAAAATAAAAAATAAGAAAAAGAGTCTTAATTTTATTATGAAAACAGTTTTGACCTGTGGGCTTTGGAAGGGTTCTTAGGGTCTGCAGGGATTTCTAGACCACAGTTTGAGAACTTTTGTCCTAAAGGAATGGACTAATAGTTCCTATTAGATTTGCCCTCAGTAAAATGACGCTGCCCACTGTTTTCATGTGTGGAGGCTAGTGTGAGTGATTGCTCAGGGCAGCGTGACGAGTTGATGGTAGGTTTTCAGTTAAACATCCTTCCCTGTCAAGCACTACTTGCTTTTATCTTCTGAACCGTTAGGCCTCCAGAACAGGTGTTCCATACTGTTTTGGATCCCTTTTACATCTGATGAGTTCTGTGGACCCATTACCAGAAAAGGGTGCGTGTGCGTGTGTGTGTGTGTGTGTGTGTGTGTGTGTGTGTGTGTGTGTGTGTGTAACATTGAGCACAGGTTCAGTTTTCATGGAACCTTCCATCTACTTCTGAAGCCCATTATTCATGGAGTACAGCTTCATTCCCTTTTCCCTGAATGACTTGAGCATGACTTTTTTTTCAAGACTTTTATTCATTTTAGAGAGATTAGGAGAGAGAGAGAGAAAAGGGGGCAGAAGCAGGAAGCATAAACTCCCACATGTGCCTTGACCAGGCAAGCCCAGGGATTTGAACCGGTGACCTCAGCATTCCAGGTCGGTGCTTTATCCACTGCGCCACCACAGGTCAGGCCGCATGATTCTTATATAGAGAGGTTCAGCATTAGGCAGGCATTACAGACAGTAAGACCCTTTTTCCTTTGGTGGAAGGTTATATATAGCGTACAAGTTACCATTTTTAAGTGTACAATTCAGTGACATTAAATGTATTCACAGTGTTGTACCACCGTCAGCATTATCCATTTCCAGGACTTTTTCATTATTCCAAACAGAAACTCTATACCCATTAATAATAACTCTGTATTCCCCTCTTCCCTCCACCTCTGGTTACCTCTCATCTACTTTTTGTCTCTGTCATATAGGTAGAATCTTAAAACATTTCATTTTTTTGTGTCCGGCTTATTTTCTTAGCATAATGTTGTCAAGGTTCCTCCATGCCGTAGCGGGTGGCAGCTCCTTTCTGATGGCTAAATAATATTCCATTGTACGGATAGACCACTTGTACCCATCCGCTCAGTTGTTGATGGGCACTGAGTCCTTTCCATCTTTAGGTTACTGTGAATGATTCTGCTATGAACATTAGAGTCTGAGTTCCTTCTATCAGTTCGTTTGCGTATACACCCAGGAGCTGAATTGCTGGCTCATACGGTAATTCTGTGCTTAACTTTTTGGAAACTGAGAATAAGACTTTATGCCTTTGATCCATTCCCAGACATTTCAGAAATTGGAAGGAGTGCTAAGTCTTACTGTGAGCACACAGCCAGGACCCAGCCCACGCTGTCGGATATTGTGGTCACACTCGTTGAGATGGGTGAGTACTAAAGTTTCCAATTCTTCAGTGTAGCTGAGCTGGAGTCATGGGAGAGAGAGGCGTCCCCAGGAGTGTATTTGAATTCCCTTATGGTTCTCCTGGTCTGCTTTTAGCTTGATTGGGTTATCAGTAGAGGGTTCCTCTGAGCTCTTGTAAGAGACCCGCTAACTCCTAGTTGGGGGACTCTGCTGGGGCTTCTTCTCAGTGCAGCAGAATGTTTGAGCTGCCGGTTTAAGCTAGTTCTTTCTTCTCTTTTTTTTTCATGTTTATTTTTACTGATTTGAGAGAGAGAGAGAAAGGAAGGGATAGAGAGGGAGAAAGAAACAAGAACATCAGTCTGTTCCTGGATATGCCCTGACTGGGGATCAAACCAGCAACCTCTGGCTCTTCAGGACGATGTTCTAACTAACTGAGTTATCCGGTCAGGGCAGAGTTCAAGCTCTTTCAACCCAGTATATTGTCCCTTCCATGTTCAATATCCAGGGGTCTGGGCAGTAACTTTTGTTTTCCTGTGTCTTAGGTTTTAATGTGGACACTCTCCCTGCTTATGCAAAACGGTCTCAGAGGATGGTCATCACAGCCCGTAAGTGACTTAGCACTGAGGTGCTCAGTTGCTCTCAGTTAATGTGTGTGGAATGAATTAGTTGAATAGGGCAGGGATCAGTTTGCTGAGCTACTTTCTTGCGGCAGGCTCCCTTCCATTACTTGGGGCTCCCTGTAATGTGATCTCTGTTTGGGCCAATAGGCTGGGGATGTGAAGTGCAGTTGCCAGGAAGGAACACCGTCTGGATGTTGCTGTGGTCCTCGTGCTTTAGCCCCACCAGGCAGCTGCTGCTGCTTGCAACATGCTAAGGCTCTTGTTCTTCCTTAGACCACGGGCCAGTACGCCCTGGTCTGTAGGCCCACCGCCTGTTCTCTAGGCCCACCGCCTATTCCCGTGAATAAAGTTTTATCGGAACATAGCCATGTGTACTCACATTTGGTTGCTTTTGTGCTATAATGGTGGCATTGAGCAGTGGTGACAGACTGTATGGCTTGCAAAACCTGAAATATTTACTCCCTGTCTCTTTTTACGAAAAGTTCTGTGACCTGTGCCTGCGATAGACACTGACCGTCAGGAGCTGAGCTGGGGTAACCAGTGTGACCTGGCGGACCTGGGGACGGGGGGAGGGGTCACTAGGTTGTTTTTCTATCACTTGTTTCAAGATGGCATTTGTGTGTGTGTGTGTGTGTGTGACACACATACAGTGAGAGAGGAACAGATAGGGACAGACAGACAAGATGAGAAATATCAGTTCTTCCTTACGGCTCCTTGGTTGTTCATTGATTGTTTTCTCATACGTGCTTTGACCAGGGGGCTTCAGCAGAGCTAGTGATCCATTGCACAAGCCAGCAACCTTGTGCTTCAAGCCAGTGATCTTTGGGCTCATGTCTAAGATCCCACGCTCAAGCCAGTGACCACAGGCTCAATCTGGATGAGCCTGCCCTCAAGCCAGCGACCTTGGGGTTTCAAACCTGGGTCCTCTGCATCCCGGTCTGATGCTCTGTCCACTGCACCACCACCTGGTCAGGCTTAAGCTGGCATCTTTGAAGAGCTTTTCTCTCCAGGAGCAGTGGCAGGTGCCATTTTCAGTCCCCTGTTGCTGGTAGTAGTCCACGCTTCCTTACCCTGGTGGGTATGTCCCTGTTTTCTGGGGTCTGTGAAGAGATTCAGCAGCCCGCCTAACGCCTCAGTTCCTCAGCGTCCTCTGCACGCTCTTTTGTTAAATGAACATTGTCCCTGAGAGGCAGAGAGGCAGGCAGGCAGATTGTTGTAGGTTGGAATGTCACCTCCCATCATTCAGCAGGTCTGGGTGTGTGGGGGTGACCTCAGGTCCTTAAAATTGAAATGCAAAGTGCTTGTTCAGAAAATTGGGATCCAGCATTTACTTTGAGAACAGGAGGGTTTGGGTGGAGACCCAAGTCCTCGGGTGGAAGAATAACCGGTTGTGACTCTGTTGCAGCTCCAGTGACCAACCAGCCAGTGACCCCCAAAGCCCTGACCGCAGGCCAGAACCGGCCGCACCCACCGCACATCCCCAGCCATTTTCCTGAGTTCCCCGACCCCCATACCTACATCAAAACTCCGGTGAGTGACGGACACGTGACAGATGCAGAGCAGCCGGTTCGCACTGCCCATCAGACCAAAAGTGTGTGGGTGAACGGTGGGCTCAGAACTCCGAATGCCTTTTCTCACGGATAAACGATTTGGCAAAGGAGAGCTGTGTCCTCTGGTTGGCTGACGGAAGTGTAGTTAACAAGAAATTGAAGCCGGAGTTTTGTCTCTCCCACCAACACTCAAGGACCTGGCCACGTGGAGAAGAGATGGGAAGGATATTCCGCAGAGGGTTCATAGCAGTTCTTAGTGGGTCATATGTAACTCTTGTTTTGTGTGTGCTTCTCTGGGTTCTCCAGATTTTCCATAGAGAAAGAGTTATTTTTGAAACTGGGGGAAAAGATTGTTTACGACATACTCGGTGGTAACGTGAAATGGGACTTACTATACCTGAGTTCTGGGTCTGAGAGAGGACAGACTGATTGTCTTCCATGGTTCCGATGTGCTCCCACTTGCCAGTGAGTGGTTTCACCCTCCTGGGAAAGGGCTTGGGCAGAGGAGTGCCCGAGCCTCTCCCACACACTTCCTTTGTCCCCGCTTCCACAGCATGTACTGGTGGTCAGGGGACGTCGTCCAGGACATTTCTCCGTACCTCAGGACGCTGGGCAGGAGTCGGTGGTCACTCGCCATTGCAACACAGCTATCGCCCTTGACCAGTAGTCTCTGTTAGTCTCCTACAGCCACCCTAACAAAGGCCACAAATTAGGTGGCTTAGAACAACAGAAATGTATTATTGTCTTACAGTCTGGAAGGTACATGGGCAAAATCAGGGTGTTGCCAGGGCCATGCTTCCTCTGAGACCTGCAGCAGAACTCTTCCTTGCCTCCTCTAACTGCAAGGGGTTTGTGGGCTGTCTGGGCGTTCCTGCGCTTGTAAAGACAGCTCTCCAGCTCTCGGTCTTCACGTGGTGTTCTGTGCGTGGCTCTGCCCTCACATGGCCGTTTTCCCACAAGGGCTCAGTCCTATTAGAGCAGGGGTCTCACCCTACTCTCATATGCCCTACCTCCCTTCCTTCCTTCCTCCCCTCCCCTCCTCTCTCCTTTCCTTCTTCCTTTCTCTCTCTCTCTTCCTTCCTTCCTTTCTTTTCTTTTCTTTCTTTCTCTTTCCTGTGAGAGAGACAGACAGGAAGGGAGAGAGATGAAAGGCATCAACTTGTAGTTGTAGCACTTTAGTTGTTCATTGATTGCTTCTCATATGTGCCTTGACCGAGGGGCTCCAGCCAAGCCACTGACCCCTTGTTCAAGCCAGTGACCTTGGGCTCAAGGCACCAGCTTTGGGATCATGTCAATGATCCCACACTCAAGCAAGATGAGCTTGCGCTCAATCCGGTGACCTTAGGGTTTTGAACCTGGGTCCTCAGCATCCCAGGTTGACGCTCTATCCACTGTGCTATCACCTGGTCAGGCAAGTCTTGCATTTTTAATGTTTATAACAAGTATGTTCAAAATCCACTCAAATTCTTTATTTTTGGGATGATTTTAAACATGACCAAAAAATCCTGCTTCTGTGTTTAGGTGTGGACCTGGGAACTGTATGTAGGTGACACACCTGAATTAACACTGACAGCAGTAGGGATGTTTTCATGTGCCTTTTTATAAAAGCCTATCTCAAAAAAAGAATTCCTATTTCCTTATCACAAAGAGTAGTTTACTGGCTTTTTTTGTCACGGTTACAGCATCACCCCTACCATCACAATTTGAAATGTGCTGGCCGACTTCTCATTGTGATCAGGTCTCAGTCAGGTTTCACTCGCAGCATGACTGCCGAGGAGCTCGGAACCAAGAACAGGAGGAACGTCGGGCCTGCCGTTTCTCGTTCCCTTGCACTTTCATTGATGTCTGTCTATACTCTTGGGGGAATCTTTTCAGACAACATGTCCATTTTGTGAAGGTTGGTTTAAGACAAGATGGTACAATCCACAAATCCATTTAAATAGCCTCTCGTGTACTGTAAGACGTCATATCACGCTGAAGGCCTGGTGGTCCTGGTCAGGGTTTCCATTGAGGAGTCCTGCTCTTCCTACACCGGAGACCGGCCGTCACGCGAGCTAAGTGAAAGCCCAGGGTCCGTGTAGAGCAAATACATGTATGTTTCTTGACTTTTCAGATGAAAAACAAATACTAAGGACAGCTCTGCCCTTCCCTCGGCCTTTGGGGGTCTCTTCTAAGTGCTGGTGGAAAGATAGAGAAACAGCAAGGCAGGGCCCCAGGGAGAGCAGAATGAGCCGTTGGTACCATCCTGGTGTCTTTGCTGTTCTTCTAGACGTACCGTGAGCCCGTGTCTGACTACCAGGTCCTGCGGGAGAAGGCTGCATCCCAGAGACGAGACGTGGAGCGGGCACTCACCCGCTTTATGGCCAAGACTGGCGAGACCCAGAGTCTCTTCACAGATGATGTCAGCACGTTTCCATGTGAGAGTCTGTCCCCTCAATGCACCCTGTAAAGTCTTATCATATGAGGTAGTCACAGCATCTTCCCTTACTCGACATGGGAGGAAGAGACGATGTCCTTGTCTTGGGGGCATCTCATTTCTCAGATTTCTGGCTCCTTGTCCCAGGTCGTAAGGGCTTTGTTCCTAACTGAGGCCTCTGAACAGCTATGGCCTCTGTTGGGATGGGCCACCTGAGATACATTGAATTTAGGTTACCTCCAGGGTGCCTGAGCCCTGGGTGTCAGAGGGACTCATGCAGTAGAATTGGCAGCCCTGGTAGTAGAAGGGACAGTGATATCGGGGTGGGACAGTTACAGAACACCTGCCAGGCCCTGCCCTTCACCACGTCCTCACAGGGGTACCCTCGTGTGATTTCTCATCTCGGAACCACCACTTCCCTGTTTGACCGAGTCATTTTGTCTCTGTAGGCTTCATGTTTTCCAGAGGTGAACGGGGGAGATTGGTTTGGGTGATTCATTCAGAGAGTGAGTGTCGCTGTGTGCCTGTCCCCCCCCCCATAATAGCAGCTAAGTTATTAAGTTCCAGACACTGTGCTAACCGTTTCCCTTAAATCATCCTGCTAAATTCTCTTGGGCGCCTGTGAGTTAGGAGCTGTTAGCAACACCGTTATAGGAAGCCTGGGCTGGTAAGGAGGAGCACGGAAGTAAGTTGCCCAGGGCCACACAGCTAGTGGCTTTCAAACCTATAGTCTCCCGAGAGTCACATTCTACCGTGCAGAGACTTATTCATTTTGTCAACAATTCCTTCTCATCCGCGGTGCTTTCTGGAAGAACGAGAACGCTCATTTACCTGCCGGACCCTCTAGCTCGGTGGGTCTGCTTACAGGCAGAGCGTTCTCACGTTCAGTATTTGGACTTGAATCCTTAGGCAGGCTGATGGGATTGACGTGTCTGCTCTAGAAATGAGGCATGCAGGGCTCACCTGGCCTTGGGCATGAGATCACTAAGCTGATGCCTTACTAGGAGTCGGCCCCAGTTCTGTCTGATTACAGTGGCCCTTGGGGGAACCGGGCTCTAAAGTTCTATCACTCAAGTTCAGGTCCCACTCGGCCCGTTTCCGTGTGCTGGAAGAAGTCGTTTAAACCCTTCTGTCTCCGGTTCCTGCGTACACAATGGGGCGGGTAGTTACACTTAAATGTGATGGTGGAGGTGAGGGCTAGAGACGGCACGTGTGACGTCTGTGGGACGTGGCCTGGCCCGTGTAAGTGCTCGGTGTGTCGGCCACTGTCCTCATGCAGTGCGGCTCCCTGACCTGGTGTGAGGCTCCCGGCCAGCTGCACGGACCTGACAGCGAGTTTGTGCTTCTCTTCCAACCCCACAGTGATCGCTGCCAGGCCTTTCACCATCCCCTACCTGACAGCTCTTCTTCCGTCGGAACTGGAGATGCAGCAAATGGAGGAGACGGACTCCTCGGAGCAGGACGAGCAGACGGACACGGAGAACCTCCCCTTGCACATCAGCACGGTGGGCCCCACCTTCTGCCTGCCCCCGAGTGACCCCACGCTAGCCCACCCTGCCCTCAACCTGTCACCCTGGGAGATGGACATGCCCTATTCTGGGTCTCTGCCTGTACGTTAGGGACTTGCATAATGGGTTCGTGATGCTCTCAGTGTGACTGAACTGTAGCTGGAGAGGTATGTCCTGGGGATTCATTCATTCAATAAATAGTGAGTGAGCGCCTGCCAGAGCTGGCGGGATCAGTAGGAGACAAAACCAACAGAATTTCCTGCCCTCGTGGAGCTAAGGTGTGAAATAATAAATTAGGAGGTGGGGAGCCGCTGTGGGCATGAAGCCACGTGGAATTAGGGTAACTGAGGTGACTTGTGAGTCAAGACCTCAGAGGAACAAAGCGTACACGTATCTGGGAGCAGGATGCAAAGGCCCTGAGGTGGAAGCTGTTGTGCTGAGGAAGAGCAAGGCCATCATGGTGGACCGAGTGGCATGAATTAAGGGGGAGAGGAGGGCAGGGGATAAGGTCGGGAGCTCATGGGGGAGTCAGATCTTAAAGGCTGTGTTACACACGTGGGCTTTCTCTCAGAGCTGACGAGGGCTTCTCACCGGCGTCAGTCGGGTTGCTGTGTCGAGAGTAAAAGGTCAGGGTAGGGGCCGACAGGAGGCTCTTGTAGTAAACTGAGAGATGGTGGTAGAACCAAAGATGATGACATGTGACCAGATGAATTATCCGTCCAATTCTGGATTGTTTCCAGATTAGAGCCAACTGATGGGTGGATGGGAGATGGGAGAGGAGGAGGGTTGGAGGTAAACGCAAGGTCTTTTGCTTGGACAGCAGGAGAGATAAGAGTCACCGTTAGCCATGACAGGGAAGACTGTGGGGTGGAACAGGTGTTGGGGGGCGGGAGCAGAGGCAAGCCAGGAATTCAGGGTTAGAGGAGGTAAGTCTGAGATACTTATTAGACATCCAGGTGGTGATGTCAGGTAGAGAAATGGACGTATGAGTTGGAGTTTGGGGGGCTATTAGTGCTATGTGTGCAAATTTGAGGCTCATGTGTATGTAGTGTCTAAAACCAGGAGACTAGACGAGCTCCTAGGGAGTGAGCAAACATGAGAAAGGCGAAGCGTGGGAGGCCCTGGAGGCCTGGGTTCCGGGCGCTCAGGGGCTCCCGCCGCTCAGGGGGTGAGATGGCCCTGCACAGAGGTGGAGGGCCAGGAGGCTGCGTGTCCCGGAGGCCGAGGGAAGGAAGCGTTTCAGAGGGAAAAGAGTGATCCCCTGGTCAGAAGCTTCAGGTAGTGTCAGTAATGTGAGGACTGAGAATTGGTCTGTTCGGTTTGGTGGTTGTGGATGTCATGGGTGACCTCGACCAGAGCAAGTTCAGTACGGACGAGAGCAAGGGTCTGCGGTGAAGCCAGACGGGAGTGGAGGCGTTGGCATCCGTGAGGACAGATTTGCGCCGTCCATTACTGTCACCGCTGGCCACATGTGGCTGTTTTTATTTTTTTAATGTTTACGTCATTGATTTTAGAAAGGGGGCGGGGGGAGAGAGAGACAGGAACATCAACCTGTTCCTGTGTGTGCCCTGACCAGGAATTAAACCGGCAGTCTGTGCTTTGGGACGATGCTCTAATGGTCCAGTGCTCGGCAAACTCATTAGTCAACAGAGTCAGATATCAGCAGTACAACAATTGAAATTTCTTTTGAGAGCCAAATTTTTTTAAATGAAACTATATAGGTAGGGCCTGACCAGGCAGTGGCGCAGTGGATAGAGCATCGGACTGGGATGTGGAGGACCCAGGTTCGAGACCCCGAGCTCACCAGCTTCAGCATGGGTCCATCTGGCTTGAGCAAAAGCTCGCCAGCTTGGACCCAAGGTTGCTGGCTTCAGCAAGGGGTGGCTCCGTCTGCTGAAGGCCCACGGTCAAGGCACATGTGAGAAAGCTATGTTGAACAACTATGGTGTCACCACGGCAATGAAAAACTAATGATTGATGCTTCTCACCTCTCTCCGTTCCTGTCTGCCTGTCCCTGTCTATCCCTCCTCTCTGACTCTCCAGCTGTCCCTGTAAAAAAAAAAACAACTATACAGGTAGGTACATTCCTTATCAAGGCAGCGCCCGCACGTGGTATTTTGTGGAAGAGCCACACTCAAGGGGCCAAAGAGCCACATGTGGCTTGCGAGCCGCGGTTTGCTGACCACGGCCCTGAGCAACCAAGATAATCGGCCAGGGCACATGTGGCTGTTTTAATTTAAATTAATTTAAATAAAACTAAAAATTTGTTTTTTAGTTATACTAATCAACATTTTATTTTTATTTTTTAAGATGTTACTTACTGCCTGACCTGTGGTGGTGCAGTGGATAAAAGCATCAACTTGGAAACGCTGAGGTTACCAGTTCGAAACCCTGGACCTGCCTGGTCAAGGCATATATAGGAGTTGACGGTTTCTGTTCCTCCCCCTTTCTCTCTCTCTCTCTCTCTAAAATGGATAAATAAATAAATAAGATGTCACTTACTGATTTTAGAGAAGAGAGAGAGAGAGAGAAAGGTGGAGGAGCAGGAAACATCAGCTCGTAGAAGTTGCTTCCCGTATGTGCCTTGACCAGGAAAGCCCAGGGTTCCAGACCTGTGACCTCAGCGTTCCAGGCCAGCGCTTTATCCGCTGTGCCACCACAGGCCAGGCTACACTAGCCACATTTTAATGGCCGCATATGGACGGTGGGCAGGGCAGATAGGAACGTGTGTATCATCACAGAAAGTCCTGTTGGCCAGCACTTTTATAGATAGTTGTGTCAAGGGGTTTTGCAGTAAAGGGAAAGAGAAAAGTGGAATGGCAACTAAAGGGATAATTACGGACTCAAGAGGTGGGTTTTGTTTTTGTGTTTAAGATAACAGAAAGATGTTTGCTTGCCGATGGTTGTGGTCTGATAGAGAGGGAGGATGGATGCGAGAGGGAGAAACGTGCAATGCTGCTCTGTGGCTGGGGACAGGGCGTGGGATCTGGTGCCCAGGTGGAGGGGTTAGCCTCGTTCCGGGCATTTCACACACACGTACCCGCTCCCCGGTAGGAGGTAGACCGCGTGAGTACAGGGACAGGTGGTGAGTAGCAGGGCTCACCAGAACTTGTGGGTGTTCTTTTCTGGTTATTGGGGTGCGTGCCTGGCAGGAGAAGAGATAAGAGCTCACTCGTGTTTCCGCATCTCAGGAGGAAGTAAGGGAGACCCCAGAACTGCAGGGAGCTCGGCTGCCTTGCGGGCTTAGGGACCCTTAGTGGCAGGTCACCATGCTCATCCATCACAGAGACAGGCCCGGCTTTGAAGCAACGGCATTAGTGGTCAGAGTTGGACCGGGCGTGCCTGTGTCCTATGTGGTGCGATGACCAGGTGGCCGCCAGCGGCTCCAGATGGAGGAGGAGAGGACCAGGGCTCTTACTTGCTGACGCTCTTCCTTGCTTGAACACACATTTCTTTAATGTTGAAGGATTCCTTTCAGAATTAGGGCCAGAGCCCACGGCTCCACATAAAGCAAAGGAACTTGTTCTACTCTTCTGTGTTGGAGTCAGTTCATTTGGTTTGAGGTAGGGTGATTGGGTGTTGGGCTGAGGGTAGGGTTACCCTCTGGGAAGGAGGACTCTTCTAAGCAGCCGTCGCTGCTCCTGTGTAAATACAGAGTGGATAAAGGGCACGCGGCTGCTACCTAACATGTCAGGTGGTGGCATAGTGAGATCATGGTGGTGAGTCAAGGCTGAAAGACCGCCGGGAGCTGTCAGCACTCTCCTGGGCACCCAGAGGCCAGGCCCGGCGGTGGAGGGCAGGAAGGCCTGCCCTAGGACTCAGTCTAGCCTGGCTTCAAATCCACACTGTGCATTACCCAACATCTGAATCTGTTTCTGCACAAGTACAGACAGGGTAGGAACACCTGCCTCCAGAGGAAGCCGGGGCTGAGATCACACGGGCACACACGGCACACACAGCGCATGCACTACCACCCCCTCCCGTGATTTGGGCTGGATACCATGTGCTGTCCTGTAAAACTAAGTGCAAAGACTGAGAATACGATTTGTAAGGCCAGTAGCCACGACCACCATCACAGCCGCCTGGCCAGTGCAGGGCAGGTTCGCATTAGATTTGGACAGTCAGTAATGAAACAACGGAGCCAAAAACTGGTGAGCCATTATGTTGGGCAGATAAAATATATTATGCTCACTTTGTTAAAGATGGCGCTGCCCACATGGAAGTTCGTTGATATTAATGTGTGTTCTGGAACAGGCTGTGGGCAGGCTGGGTCGTTATAGCCTAAGGCTTAGTTTAAGAGTAAGCTCTTCTCCACACCTTTGACTGATTGGATAATGTAGGGTGGTGCACTCTCCTGAGGAATTTCACTATACAGAGACTTCCTTGTTTGTATAATTGGATTAAAGGTTTTGAGTCTATGCTATAAAGTGGGAGAGACCAGTAGCTTGAGCTCTCTCTTGGTTCCTGAGTTCCTGAGGTTAGTATTAGAAGAGAGGAGAGCAGAGTAAGGCCACGTGAAGGCCAGGAGAAGCAGCCGAGATGGCAGAGTGCTGAGGAAGAAGCCAGTTTGTTAAGAGTTTGTGCTGGAGGAGATGGGGAACAGAGGTGAATAAGTCTGGTGAGCTAGAAACCTTTGATTCTAGGAAACTCGGATAAGTCAGTAGCTTTGTGAGCACTGAATGAGTGGGTTTTAGAGCCCAGTGTGTGTTTTTGCTTGCCCGCCGGGTGCAAGCTAGGATTAAAGCTGGTAGCTCACCAGTTCTTGGCTCCGTTGTTTCATTACCATCTGTCCGAATCTAATGCGAACCTGCATGGGCCAGGTAGCTGTGATGGTGGCCGTGGCTACTGGCTTTATAGCCTGTGACCAAGGGGCGCAGCCCCACCAGCATCTCCATCCCTTACGATCACTTAGGAGTGAACTTCAAGGCCAGGTTCTACATGTTATTTTGCCACCTTCCCTTGTTCTGCTCGTTTTACAGAGTTTAGAAATTAGGCAGGAGTATAAATAAGGAAAGGAGAATTAATCACCCATGTTTGCAGAACCAGTTTTTAAATATTTTTTCTGTTTACACACAATTGTAATGTTTAAAATTTTCTAATTGGGTTCATACTGTATATATGTAAGTTTAGGAACTTTTCTGCAGAAGCACTTCAAAAACCAAACCATGGTCCTGGCTAGTTGGCTCAGTGGATAGAACTTCAGCCGGTGTATGGACATCCTGGGTTTAATTCCAGATCAGGACACACAGGAGAAGCAACCATCCGCTTCTCTCTGCCTCCTTCTCTCCTTTCTCTCTTTCCCCTCCTCCTCCCACAGCCAGTGGCTCAGTTGGTTCAAGTGTCAGCCCCAGGCGCTGAGAGTAGCTCGTTGGTCCAAGTGTCAGCCTCAGGTGCTAAAAATACCTCTTGATTAGAGCATCTGCTCCAGGCAGGGGTTGCTGGGTGGGTCCTGGCCGGGTGCATGTGGGAGTCTCTCACTTATCTCCCCTCCTCTCACTTCTGAGAGACCTGGTCTCCAGGCTGCCAGCGGGGCTGTCATAGATGCCCCCATGTTGGTGCCACAGTGAGAGTCCTCAGGGCCTGAGACATCTCTGGCCTCGGCTGTAGTGTGACCGTTGGGACCATGTTACAAGTACCAGATATTTGAGAATTTGGTGGGGGGGGGCACCTCCTGCTTTACATTAGCTTTGATCCGGGAGAGACCCTCAACATATGATCTGTTCTGACCCCATGTCTCAGTCCTGCAAAGTATAGATGGTCACTTCTCTTTTTTCTTCATCTCCCCACAGGTGGCTTCCTTCTTGAGCACCTAAATTTTAGCCCCTGCCCCCTGCCCCCCTGCCTCTCCCTGGTCTCTGTTCCTTCTGATTCCTGTCCCTGCCTTGTCCAGAGCTTGGGGTGTTGTGTCCTGTGCCCCCTGCCAGAGCTGCTGGTCTCCTCTCTCCGCAGCCAGCGCTGCCGGGCCTCCTTGCGTGTGCGACAGAGATGGGCACCTCGGAAGGGACGTGGTCCCCGAGCTCCCAGTCTCTCCGTGACAGGGATGCTAATGGTAGTTCTTACGGGTACGGTCTCTTCCTGACGCCACGCGTTTTGCTTTATCTCGGCTTTCGCTCAAAGGATGATTCTGGAGCCGAGAAGGAGAACACCTCTGTGCTGCAGCAGAACGCGGCCTTGTCGGGGAGCCGGAACGGGGAGGAGAGCATCATCGATAACCCCTACCTGCGACCCGTGAAGAAACCCAAGATCCGCAGGAAGAAGTGAGTTGGAGGCTGGGGTGCAGACAGGCTTCTCTGGCCAACTGAGCTGGTCTTCTCTGCCTCGTGGCAGAAAAGAGAGGTTCACCAGTGGGTCTGAACCTTGGGGAAGCTACTCTGATGCGAGCAAGTAGTTTCCTTGTCCTCTCCTCCATCATTTCCCATGGGTACCTCCCATTGCATGGAGGTTCCTACAGCCCCAGGACCAACCCTCACCGCCCTGGGGTTGTTGCCTCCTAGAAGGCCAGCAGGTGGGGCCCCCACCAGGCAGGCTCCATGGGTTGCTCTTCTTTCTAGGTCTCTCTCGTGAGCCGAGAAGGAAGCCTGCCTTGTACAGAGACGCAGCGCCACCCTCCCGGGGGAGTTAAAGCCACTCGAGGGAAGCAGAGAGGGTGGCCCCCCCGTGGTGTGACTGAGCATGATTTTAAAAGCAAACTCTGTATTAACATTTGCTGTTTTCCCTGGATGTTTGAGCCGAGGAAGATATGATGGTAATAACGAGGCTTTCTTAATCAACCAGGCCACACTGTGGGGCGTAGGAGCAGCCGGTGACTCCATTTATTCTCACAGGACCAGATCCCTCTGAACCCGAAGGACCAGGGAGGCGCAGGAAAGAAGGTTCTGGGCCTTCTTTGCTTCCTCCAGAGAGGCTGTTGGCCTAGTTTGTATTTCAGGCTACCCGGACCCCTTCTGTGGACTCACAGATCATCTGTGGCACCAGATTGTCGCCCTGGAGCCTCTTTTCTTATTTCTCTCCTCCCCTGGGCTCTGTGTGCCCTCTTGCACCGACCGAAGGTCACTTTCCCTCCCCTCATCTGGGAAGCGAGAAGCCCACGTGTCACCCCTGGATCTGCAGCCGGTGGGAGTCAGGCTGTGTGGGCAGGTGCATCATGTTGGAGAGTACTGCACACCAGCACCCGGATTGGCTCATGGGTGTGTGATGAGCACTCCCTCCTGACAGATGTATCCTTCACTGTGCCTCGTGGAATGTGCGCTTGGAAGCTGCTACCGGCAGGAGTTCTGCAGTCATGTCGTGCGCCGTGACTTGATGGAGGAATTACTATTAAACCACAGGGAGGGAGGGATTTGTGGGGGGTAGCGGGAGGGGTGAGGACGTGAGGGCCGGGAAGCCCGCTCTGTCTGCGGGAGGCCAGCACAGACCTGAAGCTGTGCTCCCACCTTGCCGGGGGATGGGGCCGAGAGGAGCCTGCAGGCTGGCTGGCCAGGTGCTCTTCCAGAACCTCCCTGCCTCCCCGGGAGAGACTTCATTCTCGTGTGCCCCGCAGGCCGGAAAACGTGTGTTTAGGGCAGATGCTGGGCAGGCTGCTCCCTTTGGCTGGTCTCTGAAGGAAGAGACCTGAAAACGTGATCCGAGGAAGTAAAATGCCAGGGGCAGCTGGGAATTAACGCGGCGTAAAGGAGTTCCCTGGGTTAGCACCCTCAAGTCCTTGCTGAACTTCTACGCGGCTCCCTCTCCTGTGCTCAGGAGCTCGGAAACTCCCTTGACGGCAGGCTCCGTGGCCTTTCGGGCTCCCTGTTGTCTGGGGCCCTCCTGTCACCCAGAAGGGAAGAGCTGTCAGGAACTGAAGAGGGGACCCTAGTGAGAAAAGGGGACCCCCAGCCCTGGACCAGAGGAAGCTTTTCCAGGTTATGGTGCCGTGGAACACTTGCTGTCAGAAGCAGTCAGGGAACCCTTGGATTGGTGATTTGGCTCTTGGTGATTCTTGGCCCATTGAGTTGGACTCTAGTCCCAAGTCTGAGTCCTGGCAGAGGCAGGAGGAGACCTCCCAGCTTGCTGTCTGTCCTTGCGGCTCTCGGGCACGGTCACCTGGTCAGTATTCCCGCAGGTCCTCTTGCAGGTACCATCCAAAGCTAAGACCCGCCACGTGCCATTCGCTAAGGAGAAGGTGGGATTTGGGAAGGAGTCGCCCTGTCTCCTGTGGGGACTGCAGAGGCTGTGCCGCTGTAATTCTGCCCTGGAGGACACGCTGGGTGACGGTTAGACAAGTGACATACTGCTGTGTAACACCTGTGCCTACTTCTCAGTGTACATTCACAGATTCCTATTTTTTATAATTTGGAGGGAATTCTCAGAGGGAAAATGTAGTAAACAGAGCCAGATTAAGGATGTGGTGTGTGACCTTTTAATGAAAGGTCATAAAGAAAACTTTGTAAATGAACAATTTTATAAGCTTTGAACTTAGTTTGTATTCAGAAGTCATGGCGGTAAGTCTGTAAGCAGGTAAGTGAGGCTCACCCCGTCTGTTGACTAGGTCCCCCTGGGAACTATCTGAAACTTTATTTTGGAAATTTTTAAACCCAAAATTAGAGAGGAAAGTATATTTCCCCTATATATGTGTTTCATATGTGTTTTTCCACATTTTTCCCTTCTTTTCTTCCTGGAGTATTTTTTAAAGCGTATCTAAGACCTATGTCATTTAATCTGGAAATGTCAGCATGCATCTCTGGTAGGCTTTCTTAGATTTTTGAAATAACTAGGGAATCATAAGATGCTGCAGAAGAAAATGTTCAGGGAGCTCGTACATACCTTTCACCCAGGTTCCCCAGCGGTAGCATCTTGAATAAACACAGGTGCAACATCAAAACCAGGAGATCAACGTTGTTGCCGCCCACAGAGTGCATTCTCGTTCGACCGTCTCCTCTGTGTGTAGTTCTGTGCGGTCTGGTCACGTGTAGATCCAGGTAACCACCACCGTCGAGGAACAGGACACATCCATCCATTACCACGGGCTCCACCTCTCCCCAGCCCTGATGCCTGGGAACCGCTGCTCTGTTCTCCACCTCTCTCATTTTATTTTTAAAATGCTATATATAGCCTGACCAGGCGGTGGCACAGTGGATAGAGCGTCAGACTGGGATGCAGAAGGACCCAGGTTCGAGACCGCGAGCTTGTCAGCTTGGACCCAAGGTCGCTGACTCCAGCAAGGGGTTGCTCGGTCTGCTGAAGGCCCATGATCAAGGCACATGTGAGAAAGCAATCAATGAACAACTAAGGTGTTGTACCGACAATGAAAACCTAATGATTGATGCTTCTAACCTCCATTTCTGTCTGTCCTTATCTATCCCTCTCTCTGACTCTCTCTCTGTCGCTGTAAGAAAAAAAAAAATTATATATAAATGGAATCATAAAGTTTGTTATCTCTTCTGACCTGTGGTGGCGCAGTGGATAAAGCGTCGACCTGGGAACACTGAGGTCGCCAGTTCAAAACCCTGCACTGGTCTGGTCAAGGCACATATGGGAGTGGATGCTTCCAGCTCCTCCCCCTTTCTCTCTCTCTCTCTCTCTCACTGTGTCTCCTCTCTAAAATGAATAAAATACAAAGAAGTTTAAAAAAAAAAGAACCACTGTTCTAAACCTTTAAAAAAAAAAGTTTGTTATCTCTTGAGGTTGGCTTTTTTCACTCCACATAAGTGAGAGCGAGCGTTCCAGGCTGTTGTGTGGGTAGGTAGCTCCTTTTTATTGCCGAGTAGTATTCCATGATATGGACGTACCACAGTCTGTTTGATCTTGTCACCACCTTGAGAGACATTTAGGCTGTTCCCACTTTGGGGCTATTCTGAATACAGTATCTGTGAACATTTGGATATAAGTTTTTGTGCGAACATAAGTTTTCATTTCTCTGAAATAAATGCCTAAGAATGCAATTGCTTGGGCTTCTGGTAACTGCATGTTTCATTTTAAAAGAAACAGTTTTCCCATATTGCATTCCTACCAGTGGTGTATGAGGGATCCAGTTTCTCTATGTTCTTGCCAATATTTGGTGCTACCATTATTTTAGCAATTCTCACAGGTGTGTGGTAGTATCTCATTGTGATCTTAATTTGAATTTCCTTAATGGCTAGTTGTTGAACATCTTTTTTTCTTCCCTGAAGTGAGAAGCGGGAGGGAGGCAGACAGACAAACTCCCATATGCGCCCAACCAGGATCCACCTGGCATGCCCACCAGAGGCCGATGCTCTACCAATCTAGGCCATTGCTCCGTTGTAACCAGAGCCTTTCTAGCGCCTGAGGCAGAGGCCATCCTCAGCGCCCAGGCCAACTTTGCTCCAGTGGAGCCTTGGCTGTGGGAGGGGAAGAGAGAGATAGAGAGGAGAGGGAGAAGGGTGGAGAAGCAGATGGGCACCTCTCCTTTGTGCCCTGACCGGGAATTGAACCTGGGACTTCCACATGCCAGGCCGACGTTCTACTGCGGAGCCAACCAGGCCAGGGCCTAAACATCTTTTTACATGCTTATTTGCTCTTTAGATTCCCTGTTTAGTGAAATGTTCATTTAAGTTTTGCCTATTTTCTAAATGGATTTTTTTCTATGTTTTGAGATCTCTTTATATACTTTAGATACAAGAACTTTGTTGGACATGTGGTTTCCAAATACTTCCTCCAACTTGAGCTGGTCTTCTCCTTTTCTTCACAAGATCTCTTACAAAACAGAGTTTTTAGTTTTGATAAAGTGCCAATTTGGTCATTTATTTTTTTGTGGCTTGTGTTTACATGTCAGGTCTAAAAACTCTTCACCAAGCCCTCTGTCCTGTAGATTTTTTTCCTATATTTTTCTAACATTTTTATAGACCTAGTTTTACATTTTAGTCCTTGATCAATTTTGAGCACATTTTTACAGGAGGCACGAGGTTTAGGTTGAGTTCGTTATTTTGCTGGTGATGTCCTGTTGATCTAGCAGCATTCGTTGAAAAGCTACCCTTCCTCCATTGAATCACATTTGTACCTCTGTCAAAAATTAGGGGGTTTTTTGGTATGGGTTGTTTGGGTTCAAAGATACCCCCCCTACTTTTTAACCAGTCATCCTGTCGTTATTACACTTAACAAATGAGCAGTAGTCTCCTAATGTTCATATTCAGATTTTTCTAGTTGTTTGTTTTTAAGAGTTGGCTTGTTTGAATCAGAATCACAGTGAGATCCATATGTTGCCACTGGGCGTTCATGTCTCCTAAGTGTGCAACAGCCCCTCTAGGTTACTGATGACGCAGGCCTCTTCCTCTGTTTCTGACCAGGAGGACGCTGAATGATTAGTAGAGTTAACCGAGAAACCAGTAACAAAACGGTCTGGGCTTTTGGGAAAAGCAAGGTAAAAGGACCTTTGTTTTTGTGGAATCCTGGAGTCTCTCTACTTGGAGGCCATGTGGTTTGGTAAAAGAAGGCTCGGTGACATTTTTTATTTTTTTAAGTGAGAGGTGGAGAGGTAGTGAGACAGACTCCTGCATGCGCCCCTACTGGGATCCACCCAGGACCTCCCGTCTGGGGCCAATACTTGAGTACCGAGCTATTTTTAGCACCTGAGGCTGGTATGCTCAGACTAACCAAGCTATCCTCAGCCCCTGGGGCCACACTTGAGCTAATTGAGAACCAGATGGTCACTTCTCGTGTGTTTCCTGACTGGGAATCAACCCGGGCGTTTATATGCCAGGCCGATGCTCTATCCACTGAGCTACCAGCCAGGGCCTAGTGACATTTATATTTAGTTTACCAGCTGTGAGATTTGGGCCAAATCACTCAGCCACCAAGCCAATTTCTATAAAATGCAGTTATTATGATACCTCGTCGGGAGGATTTAATGAAGTCTGCAGCTGTACTTTATAACTCACAATTATTCCGTTGCCAGGCCACTTTTCTTTTCTGTTGCTTTTAAAATTATATATCAAGGCTAATACTAATTGAGTACTGTTGCCAGTCATGGTTCTAAGTGTGTTACACTTGTCAACTCATTTCGTCTTCAGTTACCTCCCAAGTAGAGGTTCTTAGTATCCCCATGTGTAGTTGAGGACACGGAGGCCCCGGGAGGCCAGTAACTAACCTCAGCCACCGTCCTGCCGTCCACCCAGTCGTTCTGTCCCCGGGTCGGCCCTGCCGACCTTTCACGTGCTCGCCCGTGACCACACGTGCTGCTGTTCCTCGCGTGCACTGAGCACTCCCAGGTCAGGGTGATCCCACCGCACACGCACGCCCTCCTGGGCTCGCGGGTGTGAAGGGGAGACAATAGAAGTGGAACCACTTACGGAGAAGGGTGGTGACGCTGCTGATCACTGCTGGCGTCCACTCCTCGATGAAGTGGATAAGGGGCAAAAAGGTATATGAAGACAGCCCTGGCTGGGTAGTTCAGTTGGTTAGAGCTATGTCCTGACACACCAAGGTTGCAGGTTCAATCCCTGGTCAGGGCAAATACAAGGATCAACCAATGAATGCATAAATAAGTGGAACAAATTGATGTTTCTCAAATCAATCAATAAAAATAAATATATTTTAATAGATTTTTGATCAGTTTATGAATAATGGATCTGTAGTGGATTATTAGGGAAACTAGGATGTCCTGGTGCACAGAGGAGGATCTGGTCAAGGGAAATGCCAGCGGCCTCTCGCCTTGGGATCCCTGGCAGAGTTGGGCTGGAACAACTTTTGACCTGATCTGAGGTGGTCTTTCTACCAGATTACGTGGTGGGTTCCGATATGAGTTAGGCTCTTCTAACAAAACAATCCTCAAAATACAGTGGTTTAAGACAAAGTCTCATTTAGTGGCTGCAGACCTTCTCATTAAACCCACCTGACGAGGCATCATAAGACTTTCTATGAAAGTCTGGGTAAGAGGTCAGGCAGCCTTGGTGTCCTGATGGTGGCCTCTCCCGTTTCATGGTTCCTCCATCCCCTCGGGTACCACTTAACTATGTCCATCTTCTGGGTTCACATCCCAGCGGGGGGAAAGAGAGAGAAGGGAGATGCCCGTATAAAAGACTCGAAGCTGCTCCCTCGTAGCCACGTGGCCCCACCAACGCTCAAGGCAAGAAGATGGGGGACTTAGCTGGTTCTACGTAACATTTGGAAGCCTCGTCACCAAGGTAAGGAGGAAAGGATGGGTTTGGAGGACTACTGGCAATCTTTGTCACAAATGAAGTTTAGGGCATGTGCCCAGAAAGCCAGGTGGGATAGGAGCAAACCCTTCTCTTAACTGAACCCTTTGCTCTCCTAGCGGGTCCCAGAGGCCAACAGTCAGGTGCCCCTCCGCTGGGTTGGGGCCCTCAGTGCAGTCCAACCCGGCTTTCACCTCTGCCTGTGACCCTGTTGGCTGCCCCTTCTATAGAGTTTTTCTGGCTTCCATGACATTGACCTCCTTTCCTTGTTAGGCTGCCTCTTAGCCTCCCTTTTCTTTGCTGGCTCATCCTTGCAATCTATCCAGCTGGGGACAGTCCCATACCCTCCCCTGCTTGCCCAGGGAGGTGGCTCACCCGTTCCTCCACTGCCAGCTGTTCTACCCACGGGAATCCTCAGTATGTCTGTCTGTCACTTGCTGTCTACTGAGCCTTCTGGTTTTACGTGCAATGCGCCACAGTCAGAGTGGATTGGATTCACCCTTTCCCCAGAGCAATCCACTCCCCAGCTCTCCCACTTCACGTAGGATTTGGAAACTGCGGCCAATAGCCGTGGCCCCGGAGTACTCATCTTGGGCCAGGACGGCAGGCTTTACAGCCTGTCTCACCCTCTGCATCCGCAGCCGCCAGTCATCAGATGCTGCTGCCTCTGCCTTCCTCGCCGGCCTGACGCTGTGTAATGCCAGTGGCCAAGGCCAGGCAGGTTCACATTGGGTTTTTGGAGCCAGAAAGGGTTAGGCCATTCTGTTTAATAAAGTCTCACAATGGCAGACATGCACACAGTCAGGGAAGACCCCTTCCAGGCAAACAACAAAGTGGCCCCTCGTAGTGGCGGGCAGGCACTCACACACCCTCAGTTCCCCTGAGCGCAAGCACCCATAGCCTTATATAGGTCATGCTGACGTGGCACTGCCACGTGCTCACGCACCAATCAGGCAAAGGGTGTGCAGCCGGTAAACCCGTGAGCAAGCCTAACAGCCGTTTTCCCCACATTCCACCCCTTTAGGGTTGCTCGCCTCAATCTACATAACAAAACACTACAACAAGAGCAAAAGTTACACAATAATTGCAAAGGTTCCCTTCACAATATCTCCCTGAGCACTTTGCCCAGGGTGTCAACTGGAGGCCCGCCTCTAACTCCCTATCCCACGGTAGGTAGGAGGACCTGTATAGTCCAGGGCCATGTCCATGGGAAACAAAACTGTCCTTGATGTGACTGCAACTGGGTGAGAGCAGCTTCTGGTGCAGGAGGGCCTCCACAGGTGCTACGGCCCCCCCATCAGGATCTCTCATAGGTGCAGTCCAAGGTCAGTCCGTGATAGCCCAGCTGTCTGTGCACATCACCAAGGTAAAAGTCCATTGCAGGCAAGTAGCCATATAACTCTTTATTAATGGGCCTCAGCACCTTTCCATAAGTGCCCTGTCTGTTGCCACAAGCCCCATCTAAACCCCTCAACAAGTTCACAGGGCCTGGCGGGTTCAAACACATTTAAAGGCATCTGTCACCTTAACAGTTCTCTTAGCTGCTGCTGCTGTAAAAAAAATCACCTATTACCTTCTTATGCACATTAGAAAGGGACCAGTGGATCGCTAATCTCACGTGGGGCCTCTGGCCCTCACCTGTCCCTGTCAGACGGGTCCCTTTCCCTTCCCCCTATTCAGACTGGGACTATGATTCTTAGGGATCCTATAACCTGAACACCATCTGTTTTCCTGGCAGATGCCGGGGCCACCTGCTTCCCTCGCTTTTTCCGCGGCTGGAACCTCTGTTCTGACTCAAGCTTCCGCCAAAGGCTTGCCATCTAATTTCTATCTGCCCTGGCCACAATCAAATCTGTCCGTATCTGTGTTCGGGTAACTTTCACAGGCCCGTTTCTCATTAGTTTCTCACAGCCTTACTTACGGTCCATCTCTGTTCCAGCATGATGCCATTCACCTGTATGTCCCAGAGCTGCAGCAAGCAGGCTGCCAGGGGCTTGGTGGCTTTCTGCCTGAATTTTACCCCCACCCCCACTCCATCTGCTCTGCCAGGGTGTAGCACCAGACCACAGGAGCTCCACTACCTGGGGAGGAAGGAGGCTGTGGCTGCCCCCAAGGGGCTCTTGGCTGCTGGGTCTTTACCTTCTTGGTGACCACCAGCCGGGCTCCTGAGTCTACAGATGGCAGTTGCAGCCTGAGCGTCGTTCTCAGAAGAGGAGGAATTGGAAACGCCTGCTCCTGCTGATTCAGAGCCACTCCGCTGGTGGGAATGCAGCTCCTGCTTCGGCTCCTGCAGCTGTCGGCTCTCAGCCTGAAGCTGCCTCTCGAGCTCCTGAACCCACAGTTGTTTCTCCAACAGCCGTCACTGCCAATGCTCAGCTTCCAGGGCAAACTGCAACTTGTAAACACGCAAACCCTTCTCCAGAGACTGCTCCAGTGCCAGGTACCATTGGCGCTCAGCCTGCACACCATACTGCAACTCTCAGACCTGGCCGGCCTCCCTCTCTGGCGCTCGCTCCAGCCGGTCCAGTGCTGGCTCCAGCCAGTCCACACCGTCCTTAGCGTTCAGTATGCAGCTCATCCTGGAGCTTTCGACCTCGCTCAGCTTCCCACACAGAGCTCTGGGTTTCTTCTCGCAGGATTGTAAGAAACAGCCAGCCCACAGTCCCCACCAGAAGAGCCACCAGGAACAGCCACTCCTCCGTGCCACCCCTCAAGGGTGCTGGTGGCTCCATATCCATCTGCCCTGAATCCTGCCCACTAAGGCAGGTGTAACGCTGGTGGCCGAGGCCTGGCAGGTGCACACTGGATTCGGGCAGGTGGTAGAGAAACTGCAGTCAGAAAGCGTTGGGCCATTCTGTTTAATACAAGCACACAGGCAGGAAATAAACCGCTTCTGTGGCAAAGAAACAGCAAAATGGCCCCTCACAGTGGTGGACTGGCACTCGGCACACCTGCGACCCCCCTGAGCGCAAGCACCCATAGCCCTACATAGGCCGTTACACACGTGGCGCTGCCACGTGCTCACGCACCCATCAGGCAAAGGGCGTGTAGCGGGCAAACCCGGGAGCAAACCTAACAGCCGTGTTCCCCACACACGGCTCCCTGCATGCCCGCAGCATGTGTGCCCTGCCAGGCCCACCTCCCCACGCACTGTCCTTTCCCTTTCTGCAGTTCTTCCCTGTTGCTCTGCACTCCAAGTCCAAACCTGGCTTTCAAAGGCCCCTGCCAATCCCCCGTTTCTTTTAGATAACTCATATTTCTTCCCTTTGTTCGACTGACACGGATCTTGCTGTGCAGGCCAGGATCTGAGGATCCCACCGCAAACAAGCCGGGACATGGCCCTGCCCCCAGGGGTCCATTCTGGGGGGGTTGGGGGGGCGGATATACAAAGAAAACAAAACCCAAAGCATCACAGACTGTGGGGAAGTGCTAAGGCTGTAAAGGGGCCTTCGAGCCTTGAAGGGCATCCACACCTACATTGCACTATATTGTCCTCGGTGCTCTTTGCCTGAAACCCCGCCCCCTCCCAGCCTCCGCATCCTCTCCAGGTTACAGGCTTCTTCCCTTCCTCGTTCACTCATTCAACAAACACTGACTGGGCTACTTTGTGCAGGCCCTGAGCCAGACGTTGGGATGCAGCGCAGGGTATAATAAAGACACTGACTTCTCTGAACTGTGGTCCAGTTGGGGGACAGACAGCTCACCAACAACAGCTGTGGGATGGCAGGGGGTGAATGCAGGTCCCTAAAGAAAAGTGATCCTGTACTTTGGGTAATTGAGGAAGGTCTAATAAAGGGATGGCCTCCAAAGAAGTGGGCCAGGTCTAGGGGAAGCCAAGGGATGGTGTCATACCTGGGTGAGTGGCAGGGAGGGGAGGGAGCAGTCACCAGAACCGGGAGAGAGGACTGTTGCCAGGAGCTGAGGCCTTGGCGTCCTCGAGGAGCCAGACAGCACACAGCCACCCTGCAGGGAGGGAGCCAGCCCAGGAATGAACACCCTGACCTCTCCTCCCTCCCATCTTCCAGGATCCTGCCTGTTCTCTGATGGAAGCCAGGGGGCACAGGTCCTAAGTCACAGACGCATGGTACCTGGCCAGCCTACAGGGCGGAGAAGGCAGAGAGTGTGTATATCTATCTGGAGGGGCAGATGCGAGAAGGAGCTAAGTGCCAAAGGGGTTATTTTAGAAAGGGTAGGGAGGGAAAGCTGTCTGAATGCACTGATCAGCACATGGAAAAGCATTCCAGAGAGAGGGAACAGCATGTGCACCAGCTCTGAAGCAGGAATGTGTGTGCCCTGTGACAGTGAAGAAAGGTGGGAGGGGGACCAGGGAGGAGCGGGGGCCACACTGTGCAAAACCTCCTAGGTCTGAGTAGGGCCATCAGATCGAAATGAGTAGCAAAGGATTGACTTAGCTTGTCAAAGGATCATTCTGGCTGCTGGCTGGTATCCTGGTTGGAGGGGTCATGAGAGACACTATTGCTCCCCAGTTAATTTCACAGGGTTTGGCATTTAGCAAAAACGATTCAACTGGGGGGACGGCCAGCCACCCTGGAACCAGGGGGAAGTTAGTCCTGGCCCCACCAGAGCCAAGAAGATGTGACTCCTCCCTGCAGACTGAGCCTCTGTACCTAGGGGAGAGGGAAGAAACACAAGCCATGGTAAACCCCTCCTTGGGGCGTGGCCTTGTAGTCAAGGAGACAGACACAGGATCCTGTTGAACACTTACCAAGGCAGAGGAACAACTGTCCACAGAGGGCTGGACTTGAGGATTTAAGGGTGGAAAGCTGTGCTGAGATCCAAACAGGGTGGGGTTAGCAAGAGAAGCTTTTGGAAGAGATGAGTAAATGTACAGGCGAGGTCCAAGATGGCTGGAGGGAAGGCAGGGGCATCAGTGACCCAGCCTGAGAGGACTCGAGTGCCAGCTGCC
This sequence comes from Rhynchonycteris naso, assembly GCA_037038555.1. Taxonomy (NCBI): domain Eukaryota; kingdom Metazoa; phylum Chordata; class Mammalia; order Chiroptera; family Emballonuridae; genus Rhynchonycteris; species Rhynchonycteris naso. Next base: position 9,460,194 of record CM073000.1, read on the forward strand.
GGCCTTCCCCAAGCCCCACCTGCCCCAGCATAGCTCCTGCTGCTCCTGTGCCCCTCCTGTAACATCTCTTTTGAGGCTAGTTTGGTGTCCACCGAAACCAGCTTTCTCCCTTGGAAAGTTGGCTGAGGTCCCCCTCCATGGCACTGGCCCTCAGACTGTACCCTGGCTCGATCAGGTTTGGGCTTGGGGCGTGTCTGGCGGCTTCACACCAGGGTTGCCCCAGACAGGGGTCATCTGAACTGGTGGGCCTCCCCACCAAAGCCCTGGATGCAGGCTGGGCAGGGACCCTACTGCAGCTGCTTCTCCCAGGTGAGCTCCTGATGGTCTGAGAGGCTTTTAAACAGAGGAGCTGGAGCCTCAGGGGCAACGAGACGTGCTTTGTTCTGCGGGCATGAGAGGAATGACCCAAGGATTATCTGTCATTTGTCATCATGAAAGAGTCCTGGGACCCCAGGTCCTAACTCTATTTTGTTTGGACTGGGCTATGCATTCGCTGATGAATTTCCTTCCACCACTGATAGAGGGGTTCCTATTCTTCCGTTTCACCCAGGCTCATACTGAAAATACGTTTTTAGTTCTCTGAACATCAAGTGACAGTACTCAGGTACCAGTGAGGGCAGCGGGCCTGAGGACAGGCATTTCCCGTGGACACTCATTCCTGGAAACAAGTTCAAGGTCTTTTTCCTCCTCTTGGAGCTAGTGGCTGACCCTCGTCTTCCATTTCACTATGAGATTTTCCTTCTTTACTAAAAAGTTGTTTGATTCTGAATAGATCATATGTGCACACAGTATAAAATTTAAAAGAAAAAAGACTTGGTAACTCAGCCTCTCCCTCTTCCTGTTTCCCGGACTCCCAGCTACCCCCACCCCTCCTCCAGAGCCTACCAGTATGTTGGTAGCAGTATTTTTGTTATTTGTGTATCTTTTAATATTCTTCTTGAAATAATCTGTGCATCAAATGCAAATCCTTGTTGTAACGCTGGTGGCCAAGGCCAGGAAGGTCCACATTGGATCCGGGCAGATGGTAGAGAAACTGCGGACCCGGAAAGAGTTGGGCCATTCTGTTTAATAAAGTCACAACGGTGGACAAGGACACAGGCAGGGGGAACCGCTTTTCAGGCAGACACACAGCAAAATGGCCTTTCACAGTGGCGGGCAGGAACGCGTGCATCCGCAATGTCCCCTCTCTCATCTCTCTCCAGCGCAGACACCCATAGCCTTCTACAGGCTCTGCACACGTGCCTCTGCCGCGTGCTCTCACGCCAATCAGGCAAAGTGCTTGCAGCTGGTACACCAGCGAGCAAGCCTAACACAGCTGCCCCACACCGGTATAGACTGCCTCCCCTTTTTACACCATGGCCAGTCCTGTATAAATGTTTGCATTTTTCTCCACTTTTCAGTGTAACTTTTGACCATGGTTCTGTGTCAATAACAAAGGCTTCTTGGCTCTGTTTCATTGCTGCAGGGCAGGCTGCCCACACTTTTTCAGCTTGCAAGCTACTTATAAGATGACCAAGTCAAAATGATCTACCTACAATAAAAATGCAAAACAAATTTATTTCTTCTATATTATCATTATTTAAGTTACTATTATTACTATTTAATATTGTGTATTCTTCTTTCACCTTTCTCCTTCTCAGCTCTCTTTTCGGAGGAAAGCCAATGTCATAGTTTTTATGAACAGTCCGAAAAAGCCGCTCCACATTTCCCTTCTTTGGAATAGCAATGGCACACAGACAGATGAGGCAAACATACTTAGAGTATGACATAGTGAAAAAAGTCCCCTCCCATTCTGTATGAAAATGGTAGGTTTTAGGCTTCTTACTCGGACCAGCTACGGCACTCATTTTTATACCCTTTGTTGTATTTAGTTTAAATAAATTGAAGGCTAACTACGCAGCAATGTAACTGAACAAGTTAGCGCGGTTTAACGCGCATGCGTAGGGTGTCAAAAATTCAGACTTTTTAAAGTCAGATTGGCTACCTTATATGCCTAAAGACAAATGTCTTTTAAATGTCATGCGATCTACCCACACTTCCTTCGCCATCGACCAGTAGATCGCGATGGGCGTATTGAGCACCCCTGTTGCAGAGTGTTCCATTGTCTGGTGCCCCATCGCTTACCTAGTCAGTTCCCAGCTGATGGGACGAGTAGATTTGTGCTTATGTCATTTCGCTATATGTGCCTATAAGTGCGGACAGATGTGGCCACGTTCTCCTCACAGGAGGGACCAATTTACACTCTAACCTCTGTACCGATTTCCCTCCATTTTTGCCGCCTTACCGTTTCAAAACCTGTTCACCTTTGCCAATCTGGCGGATGGAAAATGGGATCTTGTTGTGGTTCTGTGAGTGGCAGTGAGTGTCTCTTCCTATTCATTTTATTGTAACAAACAAGTGTGCCTATGAGCCGGAGTCGGGGACACGAGCAGAGACACCCCGCAGAGGTGCACCGGGGTGCTCTGTCATCAGAGCAAGGAGCACAGACTCCTTCCAGCTGCTGTGACGTCAGGAGGAGCACGGGGGTGGGGGTGGGGTCTGGTGACATTTGAGCTGGCCCTGGAGGGTGGCCAGGTCAGGCACAGAAAGGGAGGACATTCCAGGCAGAGAGACCAGAGATCACAGCACATGAGGGAGCCCAGGCTGAGTGTGGGAACGCAGGACCCCAGGGGTCGCGTCGGCCTCGCGGAGGAGTTCGTGTTTCAATCCTATAATGACCAAGGTGTAGATGAGAAATCAAGAGCTATTCGAAAACAAATTCATCCGCTGAGCACTTGCTACACGCCTGGCCTTGCGCTGAGCGCTATTAACGTAGCTTGTCTGTTAATCCTCACAGTAAGTTAATGAGGTGGTACATTTATCCCCACTTACACGCGTGTCACATCATTTATTAATAGCACTAGTATTTTTATTGCTTGACAGAGAGGAAACAGAGACTGAGAGATTAGTAATTCATGTGAGGTCCCCAAACTACTATTAAATGGTTGAATGTCTGGGCTCCAAACCGGCCCTCTCCTGTGCACTTCCGGCCCTAGCCGCCAGAGGGAGCATGCCTGGTCATTCCCTGGATAGGTGGGGCCCCTAGGGGCCAGAGCCTTCACTGGTCGCCAAGGCTGTTGTAAGACTACAGGCCTCCTCCCAACGTGCAACCTGTGATACCAGTTTCTGAGGTGTCTTCCAGAGATCTCTGTGCACATCAAGCAAAGACAAACAACGTGTATTTTCTTTCTTTACTTCTTTTTTTTCTTTCCTTCTTTATTTCTTTTTCTTTTAAACACAAACAGCATACTGCATACACTTTTCTGCATGTTCATTCCATAGTGATTCATAAAGAGCTTCCTCATTTTTTTTTTTTTTACAGGGACAGAGAGAGAGTCAGAGAGAGGGATAGATAGGGACAGACAGACAGGAACGGAAAGAGGTGAGAAGCATCAATCATTAGTTTTTCATTGCCGCTGCAACACCATAGTTGTTCATTGATTGCTTTCTCACATGTGCCCTGACCGCGGGCCTTCAGCAGACCGAGCCACCCCTTGCTGGAGCCAGCGGCCTTGGGTCCAAGCTGGCGAGCTTTTGCTCAAGCCAGATGGGCCCGCGCTCAAGCTGGCGAGCTCGGGGTCTCGAACCTGGGTCTTCCACATCCCAGTCTGACGCTCTATCCACTGCGCCACCGCCTGGTCAGGCTCCTCGTTTGTTTTTATGGCTGCAGAGTGTTCCTTCGTAAATCTTATTGTAATTTACTATCATTTCTCTAGAGAAATTGAGAAAATTTCCAACAACCGATGCTACAATGACATGATGGCATTTTGCTGGTGTACCTACAGGCCAGCTTTCTGAAAGTATATTTCCCAACTCACAATATATGGTATTTTACAGTCGGTAGTTATTGCCAGTTGCCTCCCATAGGGGCTGTACCTTTTCAGCTTCCCTCCAGGGAAAAGAGCCTACACGCTGGTCAACACGACGTGTGATCCAGTTTTCCATCTTTTGCCAGACCGATAAGTGAAAAACTGGCATTTGAGATGAGCTTGAGTTTCTGTTATGATGACTGAGGTGAGCTTTTCCATGGTGTGATTTGCAAGTGGGCATTCCCGGTACCACATCCGGAACGTGGCTGTCTCCACTATCCCTGACATGCTGGGGACACCTGCCCAGCCTTTCGATTCAGGAATCACCTGGTGCGCGCACATGGGCGTGAAGTAATCGTTCCTTGGGAAACTGCATTCTCGAGGCGGGGAGGGCTATTCCACAGACAGCTGCCCCCTCTCCATTTGTATAATCCCCTCTCCAATGCCGGAAGCTGCCCCTACCTGGCCATCCTCCCTTGAAAATCCAAATATAATTAGCAAAGCAGTTTTTCTTCCCCCTCCTTCACGTTCCTCAGGCCAGAGACATTCTGGACAATTACCTGTATTAGCCAGTGCCCTAAGCTCCCAAGTGCGCCCCCAAGTGGCCAGTCTCCAGTAAAACAACAAAAGTAAGAAAAGGCACACACCTATAAGCACGCCCAGGTCTTGTACACCTTCCAGCCCCTACTGGGGAGGGGCACTGTCCCCCACACTTGTCACAAACAGCAGAACCTGGACCTGGGCCCTGTCTCCATGGCCCACGTGACAAGGCCAGCTGCAGCTTTTGGAAGGTCATTCAGCCATCCCAGAGGAAACAGAGGCTGCTGTACCTTCTGAAATGCTTTGTCCTTCCTGCCAGAGGCCTCCATGGCAGAAGGGAGAAGCATCAGATCTCATACCTCGCCTGAAGTCGTTCTCTGGGATCTCATCAGGAAGCACATCCCTAGTTGTACGAGGGAGATCCACATCCTTCCCGAGCTCTCAGACGCACCCAGGAACCCTGTCCCCAGGAACCATGTCCTCTGGCATGACCTGGCTGTGCAGCTGTCACCTCCCCAACCGCCCGGACTGAGTCAGCTCCACTCCCACCCAAGTCATATTATATGATTTAAAAAGTAGCAGTAACTAGCCTGACCTGCGGTGGCGCAGTGGATAAAGCGTCGACCTGGGAACACTGAGGTCGCCAGTTCAAAACCCTGCACTGGTCTGGTCAAGGCACATATGGGAGTTGAGCTTCCAGCTCCTCCCCTCTTTCTCTCTCTCTCTCTTACTCTGTGTCTCCTCTCTAAAATGAATAAAATAAAAATTAATTGGCACCTTCTTTCATATATATAAAAAAAAAGTAGCAGTAACTATAGTTTATATTTATAGTGCACCTTCCATGCTGTGACTTTGGCCACCCGAATGCCCACCCCAGAAGCTGTCGCTCCGGCTGGGCTCCCGCGTGTCCCTTCAAAGCTACTGGTCATGTCCTGTCATTGGTGTTCTTCAGGCAGTGGCACACAAAGAGCCATGCTCTGCATCTTTGCTTTGTAAGTTCATTTTCCCAGGTTTGCTTTTCACTCTCGTGAGATTTCTTTTCTTTTAACATGCGAGAGGGACAGACAGGATGGGAGAGAGATGAGAAGCATCAAACCACAGTTGCGTTACTTTAGTTGTTCATTAATTACTTCTCGTACATGCGGGGGCTCCAGATGGGCCAGTGACCCCTTGCTCAAGCCAGTGACCCCTGGACTCAAGCCACCGACAATGGGGTCATGTCCACAATCCCACACGCAAGCCGGCGACCTTGGGGTTTCAAACCTGGGACCTCAGTGTCCCAGGTCGATGCTCTATCCACTGCACCACCACTGGTCAGGCTCCCATGAGATTTTTATCCCCTTTCCCACCTCTCAATGCTGAGTGCATGGTGCCGGCCTTTGGAGCCTGGCAGCTATGCCGGGTCCCCTGTTCTGCACTTGGCTGACTGCAAGTGACAGAGTGCTCAGAGTCTCACCTTCCTCATCTAGAAAGGGAGCTAATACTTACTGAAAGACGTGACATTAGAGATGGAAGGTGTGACACATGGCTGGTGTGGATATTGTTCCCAGGTAAGCTGAGTCCCCCCCTCAGAGATGTGGTCACCCGATGAGTGGCAGAGTTATGGACCAGGCACACATCCTGACCGTGGACTGGCACCCGGGAACAGGGAGTGGTAGGAGCATCAGAGCCCGCCCTTCCCTGCTTCCCAGAAGCCTGCAGGGGAGGGGAGGAAAGGATGAAGGAGGGGCCTGTGTTCTTGGCCTTTGTTTCAGATGCGACAATGACCAGCGTGTAGCTTTGGCCAGTCCTGAAAGTTTACCTGGGCCCCTTCCCCGCCAGGGAAGCCCGGGACCCCTTCCCCGCAGAGGTGTCTGCCTCACAGAAGACAGGCCTCAGCTCTGGGTACTGCGGGGGCTGCCACTACCCCGAGGCCTTCCTCCCTCAGCCGCCCACAGCTCTGACCGGCCTCGGGGGCCCATGTCCAGTTGAAGGAGCCCCTGTCCAGCCCTCCCAGCCCTTGGTCCTGCTCCCACTGCCGTCCTGTTTCCTCCACACCCTGGCTCCTCCACCCAACCACATTCAGAAATACCACCCATTGCTCCACCCAGCCCAGTGGGAACTGAGAGCTAACAAACGCCATCCCTTCAGGAAACTAGGGCCAACTGTGGGCGCGGAGCTAGGGAACCGTCCCAGGGAGTCTTCCGGAGGAGACAGTTTTATAATTGAATAAGTATAACTATATTAAGGAATAAAGTGAGACATGTCTGTGGCCTCAAGGAAATCTAGCTCTGTGTGTGTGTGTGTGTGACAGAGACAGAGAGAGATATAGAGAGGGACAGATAGAAACAGCAGACAGAAAGGGAGAGAGATGAGAAGCTTCAATTCTTCGTTGTGGCACCTTAGTCGTTCATTGATTGCTTTCTCATATGTGCCTTGACAGGGGGACTACAGCAGAGTGAATGACCCCTTGCTCAAGCCAGTGACCTTGGGCTCAAGCCAGCGACCTTTGGGCTCAAGCCAGCGACCATAGGGTTACGTCTATTATCCCACGCTCAAGCCAGCAACCCCTCGCTCAAGCTGGTGAGCCTGTGCTCAGGATGGGCTCCTGAGCCCACACAGAAATCTAGCTTTTTTAGAGGCAGACTCAGGCTTCTGTTCCAAAACCTGAGGAGGTGGGATACAGGGTGTGTTTGTTCCGCTCTGCTGTTTGGAAATCTTGGTAGAAAAATATTACAAGGACTAATCTAATGAATGGTTCTGTCATTGACCATATGATCACCAGCTAGTTCCTTTTTTTTTCCTTTTTTTTTTTACAGGGACAGAGAGAGAGTCAGAGAGAGAGATAGATAGGGACAGACAGACAGGAACAAAGAGAGATGAGAAACATCAATCATTAGTTTTCATTGCCGTTATGACACCTTAGTTCATTGATTGTTTTCTCACATGTGCTTTGACCGCGGGCCTTCAGCAGACTGAGCATCCCCTTGCTGGAGCCAGCGACCTTGGGTCCAAGCTGACGAGCTTTTGCTCAAGCCAGATGGGCCTGCGCTCAAGCTGGCGAGCTCAGGGTCTCGAACCTGGGTCTTCCGCATTTTAGTCCAACGCTCTATCCACTGCACCACCGCCTGGTCAGGCTAGTTCCTTCTTTATATATATATTTCATTCTGCAAAGGCTTGGAGGCAGCTTATAACAAAAACAATACATTATAATAAAACATATATAATGAAAAAGCAGGACCAGTGGGAAGTGGACATTAAATAAATCAGGGTGAGAGTGAGGAGGAAGAGAGCCAGGGATGAACAAATAAATATGTATTTGGTCCATCAGATGATGATAAGTGCTAAGGAAAAAATAATAAACAAGGTAATGAGATTTGGGAGGAGTGAGTGCCCTTTTATGGAGTAGTTAGGAAAGCCAACCTCTCCACAAGGGTAACATTTGGATTGAGACCAGATAGCTGGAAAAGAGCTCTCAGAGATGCAGATACAGCAAGTGCAAAGGCCCTGGGGCAGGAAAGAGGATGGCGTGTTAAGTAGTAAAATGTGGCCAGCATGGAGTGGTAAGGGACTGAGTGGCAGGAGTAAAGTCAGAGATGAGGGACAAGTGAGTCATGTAGAGTCCTATAGCCTTGTGATCTTTCCCTGAAGCAATGTGGGCCTGCCAAGCTGCCTCTTGTGAGCTTATGAAAGAGGTAGAGAGTGAGTCTCCAGGACCCTCACAACTCATATAACTTCTTGGTGCTCCAGTTTCCTCACTTGTGAAATTGGGATAATACTTATCTTCAAGGATTGTGAGGTAGGAGGTTCGCCTTCTAAACCCTCTCTCCACCCCATGCTCAAATATGTCTGACCACCTTCACCAAAGCCTCCTCCCAAGTAGGCGCTGTATTGGGACAGTGCTAGGCCCACGGTGTCCCATGTAGTCACCTGCTCTATTTGAGACCAGGCTTTAACCTAGATTTCAAGGTATCTCAACCTGACATCTTAGGCTGATACTGTGTGTGCAGCTGCTTTGTGTACTGTGGGACATTTAATAACATCTCCGACCTCCATCTCCCAGATACCTTCATGACCCATCCAGGTCTGATTACTGGAAGTCTCTGGATGTTGTCAAATGTCCACTGGGGAGCAAAATTGTCACCAGATAAGAACCACTAAGGTAAACACACAATGCAATATACAGATGATGTATTATAGAATTGTACACCTGAAACCTGTATAATTTTCTTAACCAATGTAAAGAGAATCAAGAAGGAAATGGGAATAAATAATAGAAGAAGAACCACTGGACTAAATTAAGGAGCAGGGCTCCATGTTCAGACGCCAGCAAGAGGCTGATGGGAAAGAATTGGGGGCTACAGGGATTGTTTTCCTCTTCAAATCAGAATATATCATATATCGGAAGCTGTTTCCTTTGCTTAATCTCCCTGAATGTTCTGGAAAAGTGTTGTATAATATGTACTTCAGATCTCATGAGTCTGACCACTTGCATAGGAATCCCGGCTCAGCCACTCGCCAGCTCTGTGACCTTGGGCAAGTGACTTAGCCTTTCTGGTCTTCCGCTTCTCATCCCTGAGCGCAGGATATACCTCCCTCCTGGGCTGTTGGGAGGATCGTAGGAAATACCACATGTAAATGCTTAGAACACCCGGGACACGACCCGTTGCTGCAGGACAGGCTGGCTAGGAGGCTAGGAGACGGAGATGTGCATGCAGGACATTTGCAGGGGACTGCCTTCAGAATGCACACCCGTGGGGCGGGGGAAGGGGGACGGGAAACCGAGGAAGGGGGTGGGCCAGAGGCAGAAGCTGCTGGGCTGCCTTCACTTGCAACAGAAGCCCTGGGCAACCCTTCAGAGTTGCACTGAGGGTGGGGAAAGGACCAGTCTGAGGACACGGGCTGTCCCCAGGGAGTGGGTGTCGTTAGATACAGCAGGAAAGAAGTCCCGAGGGATATCAACATTGATCAAGAAGAATATTTATTTGAGGCCTGTTTGAGCAGCGGGAGGTCGAGTCTTAAGGACGACAACCTCCCCGAGCAAAGGTAGAGGAGAGGTTATACAGGGGAATGGTTGGCACAGGCTGCTGGCACCCAGTTAGGCTCGTCCGTTCTCACGGTGGTTCCTTTGTGCCCTCAGGGAGGGAAGGTTTCTTCCTGCCTGCCGTTAGAACTTACAGAAACCATCATGATTCATGTCTAGTTAGTTATGTTTAGAACTTGACTGAAACCGGCTTGGGGCTAGGCTATTGTGATTTTTGTTAGGGTCAGTTATTTTTGTAATTTTAACTGAAACTGGCAGCTGCAGGGAACAACCTTTAGCTTATTTATACCTGATAGGTGTGACTTTGGGTGGGGTGGCTCTCTGGTGGGAAGGAGCATTCCAGGGGGGGGCCTCAGCCGAGAGCAGTCAGCTGCAGCAACATCCCAGCTGGCTGGCCACTGGGGAAGCGAGCATTAGTCCCGCAAAAGGAAGGGTCATGGCAGTGGCACAGTGGCCATGGTGTGAGTGCTTACAGTATTAAAAGGCTAGGTAAACAGAAGCGAGATGAGGGGTGATAGAGAGACTCCCACATGTGCCCTGACCAGTATCCACCTGGCAACCCCCATCTGGGGTGGATGCTCAAATCAACCGAGCTATCCTCAGCGTCTGAGGCCAATGTTTGGACCAACCGAGCCATCTGCTACAAGAGGGGCAAAGGGAGAGAAGAGGAAGAGGGAGGGGGAGAGAAGCAGGTGATCGCTTTTCCTGTGTGCGTTGACCAAGGATCCAACCCAGGACATCTGCCCACCAGGTCAATGCTCTATCCACTGAACCAACCGGCCAGGGCTGTGAAGTGCTTTTAAAACAATGTAGACACCAAGGAATTGCTCCCAGCCTAACAGTGCCCCGTGTCCTTGTCACAGTACCCTGCTTATGCCAGGCCTGCTCTCTTCTTCTTCTTTTTTTTTTTTTTAAACAGAGACACAGAGAGAGAGAGAGATAGGGACAGACAGACAGGAATGGAGAGAGCTGAGAAGCATCAATCATTAGTTTTTTGTTGCCATTGCAACACCATAGTTGTTCATTGATTGCCCTCTCACATGTGCCTTGACCACGGGCCTTCAGCAGACCGAGCCACCCCTTGCTGGAGCCAGCGACCTTGGGTCCAAGCTGGCGAGCTTTTGCTCAAGCTGGTGAGCTCGGGGTCTTGAACCTGGGTCTTCCGCATCCCAGTCCAACGCTCCATCCACTGCGCACAGGCTCTCTTCTTTTTTTTTTTAACAGGGGAGAGAGAAAGAGAGATGAGAAGCATTTACTTGTAAGTACAGTACTTGAGTTGTTCGTTGATTGCTTCTCATATGTCCCTTGATGGGGGAGGGGGACAGCTGAGCCAGTGACCCTTTGTTCAAGCCAGAGACCTTGGACTTCAAGCCAGTGACCTTTGGGATTAAGCTGGCTGCCTCAGGGTTTCGAACCTAGGACCTCAGAGTCCCAAGTCCACGCTCTTTCCACTGTGCCACTGCGGGTCAGACTGCTCTCTCTTCTTACAGGAGTCGCTGGAACAAGGGTGGGCAGGCAGAATCCGAGAGATGCTGCGCACCCATCCCAGACACGCTGTCCTTGAGGCAGAGGGCAGGACAGCCCACTCGGTTGGGCTCCTTACGGTGTTCCAGCCGTGTGGCCTAGGCAAGGTCACGTGGCCGGTCGGGGCTGTCGTATCTCCGTTGCTAAGCTGGGAGTGGTGCTACCCACCCGCAAGGGGTGGGGCAGGGGTGGGCGTCCATGGAATACTGCACAGCAGCAGTTTTCAAAGTGTGGTCCCTGGCCTATCCGGACTGGCAGCCCCACCTAGGGTACTTGTTAAAAATGGCCCCACCAAACCCACTGAATTGGGAGCTCTGGGACCAAGTCCCCCGGAATCTGTGTTTTAACAAGTCCTCCAGCGCTCAGTTTTGAGAATTACTGGCATACCAGACAGCACTCAGCTCTGCGCCCGGGTCACAGAAGGAGCAGGGTCAGCCTCTGCTGAATCTAAATCTGAATGCGAGCCTGAACTCCACCTGCGGTACTGGAGCTCAGGCACCTGTGAGCATAGCGCCACCTGCTGGTAGAGTCCTGCCCCGCACGCACACACGAGGCTCACCCAGGGACATAGGGACACAAGGACAGCAGTGCTGGACACAAGGGCCACTTGCACAGATATCCTCTCCGCACTCCCCTCCACTCTCCATGGAGACATCGGGTTTAAAAAATGTCAAGGAAAACTTTATTTTTTTTTAAATTTAGGTTTTAGAGAGAGAGGTAGGGGGAGAAAGAGAAACATCGATTTGTTGTTCTCCTTGTGGGGGTCCTTGGGTTACGACAGTCTCGACATACGACGTTTCCAGTTTACGACGCTCACGCCCATAACGACTTAAAAAAAATGAGACGTGAGTGTTTCGGCTTATTCATTTATCTGTCATTCTTTCTGTCACTACAGTACAGTGGACAGCACAGTATATTTGTCCTTGTTCTTTTTCTGTGGCTTAGCTGAGTTTTTGTATTATAGATTATGATTTTACAACTGTGTTAGGATAGGCTAGTGACTTAGGCTAGGGTGTGTTTTCAACTTATGCCAAAATTCGGGTTACGTCACTGCCGTAGGAATGGAACTGTGTCATAACCCGAGGACCCTGTGTATTTATGTATTTATTGGTTGATTCTTGTATGTGCCCTGACCAGGGATCAAACCTGCAACCTTGCTGTATCAGGAAGACACTCTGAACAACTGAGCTACCCAGCCAGGGCCAAGGGCAGCTTTAAATGGCCAAGGGAGGTCACCAAAAGACAACAGCAGTGTGTGTGTCAGCAACAACTGGTACCTTTTACTGAGCGTTTGAGTGTCAGACACTGTAGGGAAAGCAAACAAGCAAATGGTGGCCTTCCTTTCTCTAACCCCTCTCATCATGTCCTCCCACCAGGATCCCCTGTAGTCACCTGTTATACTTGGCCTCCTGGTTGTCTGGGGGTGGGGGAGAGAACGTTGTACTCTGCTTTATATTCCAGTTGTGTGTGTGTGTGTGTGTGTGTGTGTGTGTGTCCCGAGATTGACTAGAGCTTCTTGTCTGGCTCCTTGGCTTGTATTATAGTCCCATTTGTTTATCTTGCCTTTTATTTCATTTACACATGGAGATAAATCGGCAAAAATATTGCTGCTACAGATGTCAGAGAGCTTGCTGCCTATGTTTTCTTCTAAGACGCTTATGGTTTCACGGCTTACATTTAAGTCTTTTATCCATTTTGAGTTTGTTTTTGTGAATGGTGTAAGTTGATGGTCTAGTTTCATTTTTTTGCAGGTGGATGTCCAATTTTCCCAACATCATTTGTTAAAGAGGCTGTCTTTACTCCATTGTATGTTCTTTCCTCCTTTGTCAAATATCAGTTGCCCTCCTTGGCTTGTATTGAGTAGCACCTCCTAGTGTTGAAATGAATTGATGGAGGCCTGACCAGGCAGTGGCACAGTTGTTAGAGCGTCAACCTGGGATGCTGAGGTTGCCGGCTTGAGTGCAGGCTCATCCGGCCTGAGTACAGGCTCACCAGCTTGAGCACGTGGTCACCAACTTGAGAATGGGATCATAGACATGACCTCATGGTCACTGGCTTGGGCAAAGGGCCACTGGCTTAGCTGGAGTCCCCCAGTCAAGGCATATAGGAGAAGCAATCAATGAACAACTAAAGGCCTGCACCTACGAGTTGATGCTTCTCATCTCTCTCCCTTCCTGTCTGCCTCTGAAAAAAAAGAAGAAACCAACTGATGGAGTTTTGTGTTCTGCTTAGGTACTTGGAACAAAATGCTGGACGACTTTTATCCCAAATGCAGGTGGTTCACAGTTAGGGTTGGTCAGGGAGAGAGGAAAACCTCGAGCCTACCTAGCCCTCTTCAAGTGGCTCAGAAAACAAACTGGATCACAGTGAAAGAAGTGGCAGGAGACACACCTCTGCGGTGGGGACAGGTGAGGTGGACGGCCCAGTCTGTGGAAGGCCCCAGAAACGGTGCCCGCAGTGCCCCAGCGTTGAGAGTGGCACCAGCATAATTACCATGCCTGCGCTGAGGGGGAGGAAATTGCAAACAGCCAGTTGGCTGGGTCCCTCTCTGTGCCGACATTCCGCCCGTGCATGCAGGTAGCTGTTTAATGAAAATAAGAACTAGCCCTGGCCAGATAGTTTGGTTGGTTAGAGCATTGTCCTGATACACCAAGGTTGTGGGTCTGATTCTCATCCAGGGAACATACAGAAACAGATTGATGTTTCTGTCTGTCACGCTCCCTTCCTCTCTCTCTAAAATTAATCAAAGAATAAATAAATAAACAAATAAATAAGAAAATAAGAACTAGAGCCAAAAGGCCTTCCTCTTGAGGGAGGGTTCTCCAGGTCAGGAAGGACAGTGAGCGGTCATCCTGACTGGCTTCTGCCACCCTGGCCCCAGAGGGGCTGGTCCTTCTCATTCTCTGGTCCATGTTCAGCAGCAACTTCTCCCTCGGCCCCCGTAGCCCCAGTGAGGCAGGCTGGAGCACCAGATGACGTCACTGAAGCTGAAGGAGGTCAAAGGGCAGTGAACACAGAGAAAATATTTTGGATGGCTGGAGCTGGTGGCTGGTTCACTCACAGAACACAAAGGCTCTGCCTTGATATGATGGCAGCCTAAGACCCCATGCCTTGAGCATTTTGAAAGGACTTGAATGACCTCACCAGCTCCCATCACCTCTCGGCTCCTCCTGTCTCCAGCCAGAGGGCATGGTGTCTCAGCCCACCAGGCAGGAGCCTCTCCAGGGTATCCTGACACCTTTATGAAAAAACATGTGAGTCCCATCCCCAAACCCACAATTTTGTGTCATCTGAGAATCTCAGCATTAGGTCAGGTCACATACATCTAGAAATAAGAGGATGTGTGGTTGCCTGGCTGGATAGCTTGGTTGGTGAGAGCATCGTCCTGAGGTACAGAGGTTGCTGGTTCGATCCCTAGTCAGGGCACGTACAGGAGCAGATTGATGTTCCTATCTCTCTCTCCCTCTCTCTCTAAAATCAATATAATAAACATTAAAACAAAAAGAGGGTGTGTGGTCCCTAGTCCATGGGAGACATGACCTTTATTCTCAAGGAACTTAAATAGTGTTCAACAGGGTTTGTTTAAATACCAACATGTATTCATTCAACAAACATACATTCAGTACCTTCTGGTGCTAGGAGTAGCCCTACTTGCAGGGGATACTGAGATGAATGAGACAGGTAGTCCCCGTGTTGTGAGCTTGCAATCTGGGGGGGGGGAGGAAGTAACCCAATGGGAGGAGGACCAGGGGGCTATGGGAGCCTTTGACAGGAGTGCTGAGGCCGAGGGGGTGAGGAGTGTGTGAGCTGAGCCTGAAGGAGGGGGAGGAGCCTGCCAGGGGCGGTGGGTGCAGAGGTGTGGAGGAGGGAGTCTCTGACCCCGGCAGGGCTGGGGCTGGGGGGTCTTCCTGAAGGATCTCTGATCCAAGATGGGGCTTGAGGAAGCAGAGGGGGCAAAAGTAGCGATGTGGGAAGGAGTCTCTGGGGACAGTGGGGCCCCCAGTTGTGTGAGAAGGAACTAGGGGAAGAGCGATGCTTTTGGAGAGGCTGACTGTGTGTGGCTGGCCAGGCATCCACACGGAAATGTCCAGGGGCACGCCCACGTTCTACACGTGCAGCTCAGGGACAGGTGAGAGGGGGTGAGACTCCGTCTTCTGAGGAAGGAACTACAGAGAAGGAAGACTGGCAACCGAGGGCAGATGCCAGGACACCTGCATGGAGGAGCCCGGAAGACAGGATCAGAGCATGTACTCCGTAGAAGCTCAGAGACAATTCTTTGGGAGGGGAGGGAGGAGTGGTTCAGAGACCTGGGCAGGCAGCACGGGGTGAAGATGGATCATTCAGGATCCATTGGCTCGGTCCTGCCCCTCTCAGACCGCACCTTCCTGGCTGTAAACATCCCCGGAGGCCCAACAGCAGGACTGCCGCGGCTGGCCATCCCTGCGGCTTCGGAGGGAGGAAGCCGAGGTTCTCAGCCTGGTGCCAGTGGCCACCCATCCCGGACTGACGGCTCACTAATGACAGGATGCCAGCCCTGCCTTTGAGCTGCAGAGATGAAGGCAGCTGGGGGTGGGCCGACGGTGGGGTGAGCAGGTCCGGGCAGGTCTGCCCCACAGCTTCCCACAGAAGGGAGCCCACTGCTCGCATGGAGTGAAAGGAAGCCTCTCCACTTAAAGAAATGGGCCCCCGGGAATGCTTTGCTCCATCCCGGGGGAACAGGGCCCTCACACTTTGCTGACTGCAGGCGCCAGGCTTCCAACACTGCTGGCCTGGGGACTTGCCCTGCTTCGGGCTGGCAGGGACTCACCTGAGAGGTAGGGTTCTGGTCACTGCGGCCTGGGCCACACCCAGGGAGCAGTGAGGAGGCTCCAGAAACCAAGGTGTGGCCCACCTGATCCAGGAACACCTGTACTACCACCCCATTAACCTTTCCTAAGTGGTTTACCTGTCTCGTTCTAACTGTATCCTCCCCCATCTCTACTCGTGAGAACGGACAGGGACAAGGGAGACAGCTGTGATAAAGCACACAAATTCACGTCTCTTCTTGGAGCCTGAATTTTCTCATCAACAAAATGGAATGAGGGGTATTACAAGCCCAGCACATTTTTGAGGATTGTCGTGAAGAAACGAGAGAATGAGGGAACCTTTCAAACTGTCAAGGTTGAGTGTTGGTGGTTACAACTATTACATCAACTTTACTCTTTTTATTATTTTTGTTTATCGATTTTAGAGAGAGGAAGGGAGAGAGAGCAATCTGTTGTCCCACTTACGTAGGCATTCATTGGCTGATTCTTTCTTTCCCCATTGATTGAGAGAAGCATCAACTCATTGTTCCACCTACTTGCCCCATTTAGTTATGTGCTCATCGGTTGGCTGTATGTGCCCTGCCCAGGGGTCAAACCTGCAACCTTGGCATATCGGGACAATGCTCTAACCAACTGAACTACCTGTCCAGGGCCTGTTGCATCATTTTTTAATGTGAGGTCCATGGAGCCCAATTTCGGGAAGATGTGTGGCGTGCCTGAAATAATGTGTAAAAATGCACATGACAGCATCTTTCCAGGGTGAGGACCTATAGCTCTTAGAGAGGTCTGGGTCCCCACAAGGTTTAAGACCCACACACAATACAAGTCCGGCCCTGTCTCTTTTGAGATGAGTTAGCGGAGACCCAAGCTCATACAGCTTGTCAGGGGCAGAGCGAGATGTAAGGCCCTGACCCCCACCCCCACTACTCCCTGCTGCCCCTCCAGGTCAGGCGAGGGGAAGGACCTAGGAGAGATCAGGGAAGGGAGAGCAGCCAGAGGTGGAGCCCCAAGTCCTACTGGGAGTAGGGGCCCCGTCCTCACTGTTGATACACACTAGAGGCTGGGGGACAGTGGGACAGAACAAAGTCCCAGGATGGAGGAGGCCTAGGAAGCCCTTCCAGGACGCAGCTACTGAATCAGTGCATCATTCTCCCAGTCTCCCTTTCCCAGGGACCCCTCCTTCCCCAAAAAGGACTCAGAGGAGGAAACATAACCCTCTCTCTGTCACTGTCTTGAGATGACTTCTCTTGTGCCCCATTTCTGCTTTTGGAAAAGTTGAAGATACCATGGCAAAGTGTTCTGGAAAATTGGGAAAGGCTACACACATGCTTAAAGTTGGCATCACCCAAAGATGCAATTTATTGAGCAACTACTGAGTGCCAGACATGTGTTGGATGCTTTCCCTAAATCGGCATAAATATCACCACTTCAAGAGGCCTTCCGTGACTACCTGGCTTACGTAAATCCACTCCTCTCCCTCACCATGCAGTTATTCTCAGGGTGAGTAACTTTCCTTCCCTGCTTCCCGCTTACTATAATTTATATTTCTGTGTGCTCTTTTCACCCCCTCTCCTGCACTAGGCTATAGCCTTGCCCTGAGCTGTTGTCATGTCAGTGAGCTGACTGTTGCATATCCATACTAAGCACAGCCTTGCCATCTCGCAGTCACTCAGATACTTGTAAACCGAATTCATGACTGTCTCCAATCTTCACAGCTGCCCGATGAGGTGGGTATTATTATCATGCTTGGTGTACAGAAGGAGAAACTGAGGCTCAGGGAGTCAAAGAGACCTGCTTAAGGACACGGGGTGTTATTGCCAGATTTCAGCTCTGCTCCTTGCCCCGGGAGGCTTTGGAGAACAAGAGAACCCAAGGGTCAGAGGAGAAAGCTTGGGCCCAGCCACCACCCTGTACTCATCCTTCCCCGACTGAGCTCTCCCAACCCCTCCTTGCACCTCAGAATCCCCGAGTCAACAGTCCGCAGCCACTGAGCTGGAGGCCCATCCGAACTGGCCTGTTTATTTCCCAAGCCAAGTGAGAGCCAGTCCTTCCCGCACACCCCAGAGCAATCTACAGCTAGGAGCACACGCCCCACCCCTCAAGCCTTAACACAGCAGATAAATTAGAGAACTCCTTTATAAAACATGTACATGGAAAATACATACATACATAGACAGCCAGTGACAACGTTGAGGTGGGGTTCGCTTCTTCAACACAAGTAACCAGATCCTGCCCCATCCGGGTGCCTGCCCACCCACCCCTGTACTCTCTTCCCCTGAAGTGGCTCACCTGCTGTCCCCATAAATTAGTAGTACCTTGGCAGGTCACCACAAATCATAAAGGCCCAACATCTGGCCCCCAAAGGGAACTGCTTCCTGCTGCCCACTCCTGGCTTGCTCCTCTGAGGTGGGCCACTCCCTGCCCTCCCTCCTCACAGGCAGCCAGCCTGCCTTGGCCTGGTCCCAGGAATTCAGCCCAACAAGACCTAAAGGGAGGGAAGACAGACCAAGGAATATGGTTTCCTGATATGTTTGGTGATATATCATCCAAACCAGGACTTTTTTGAAAGTGGAAGGGGGTCTAATTCACTAAAAAAGTCATAGCCGGGACTGCCCCGGCAAAGGATGAATGGGCACCCTACTGATAGGTCCCCTGCTCTGAACAGGCACGGTGCCACCAGTCAACTTTCCAAAACATTCCTTTTGGGCAGCAAATATCTCTCAGATCCTATTTCCCGTCTCTGCCACCTCCCACTTTCCAAGGCCTTGCGGCATCTTGGCTATATGTTTTAAGGTCTCGATAATATTGGGGACCTGTAGTAGCAGAATTAGGAGGAGTGGTCGGGAACTATGCCCCCTCCAAATGCCTGATGGGACCTGACTATGTAAGGCTTTCAGTGCTGAGTCCTAGGCCTTCGGGCTCCTTGAGCCCAATCCCCAAATCACAGCTGCCTGGGTCTGAGTAAAGAAGTCAGCCTTAACCTGCTCTCTCTAAGCACCCCTATAGCTAAAGGCCAGAGTCAGAGCCAACCAAACCTTCCAGCCCCCTGCCCTGCCCTTGGCCAATCAGTGCAAAGCACTGTCTGGTACATTCTCTACATGTTATATAAGCACATTCCTGGTCCCACCTTCTCTGCTAGGAGCCCCAGCAATCACCTTTTGGGGTGGCAACCGGTGGAATGGTGGAGGCTAGAGAAATCAACTTATAGTGCCCTGCGCTCCCACTTGGACAGCCCTTCATGAGGGCCCGACAGGCAGCCAACCACCCCAAGATGGGGTGTGATTCAGATGTAATGCCCCACCCCTTGCTTTTAGAACGGGCTCAGTAGGCCATACTTGTAAAACCTCTTTAAATAAGCCTTGCTAGAGCAAACAGTACCAGATAGCAGAAACGCAGGCTTCAGGCCCTTAAAGGTACTTCCTCTTCTCCCTCCTCCCCCCCTCCCACCCCATCCCATTGAGGCCCGCTCCTGATCTTCTTGGGGCCACTGCTTCTCCCTTGTCGTCCATCTCTCTGTCTTTGGGGAACAAAGATTCCTCTGTGCCCCAGTCAGGTTGCCTAGCTGTACTGTGACCCTCCCACCCCCACGGAAACAAGCGCCCAGATCCGACCCCCTGGAGTAGAGCTGCCTGACCCTGGGCTCAGGACGGGGCATTCCGATGGACCCCTGGAAAGGCGTAGGAGATGGGATGGCGGGTCCCAGGCCTCACGGTAAACGTGTTGATGGGGCTTCCATAGTGGGGGCTGCTGCGGGCAGACCTGGTGGGGAGCAGAGGAGAAGTGAGGTTAATCTTTGCAGCTGGTTAACCAACAAGCCTGTCCCCGTCCCCCCTATCCCCCAGGGCGTAAGAGGGAAAGACGCAGCTCAGCGCTGTTTCTGCCCCCCCCCCCCCAGCCCTGGGCTTATCCACCCCGCCAGTACTGATTCACCAGCCCCAGGCCCTGGCGGCTACAAAGGACTACCTAATGAATACCCTTCATTCCTGGCCTGGCTCTGCACCCTTCTGTGTTGTTGGGAAATCCCGGAACCTAAGGACCACCCAGATCTCTGCCACCCCACCCTTAGGCTAAGCCATGGGACTCCAGCGGGTGGGAGAGAGGAGGATGAGGATGAGGAGCTGGTGGGGAAAGCAGAGAGATCGAGGGAGACAAGGAAGCAGGTGAGGGGAGCGCCCTCTGCAGGTAACGTGAGCCTCCCTCCCCTTGCCCAGGGCCTGAACGCCAGAGGGGAGAACACCAAAGGTGCCCTTGACTGGCCGCCCCGGCCTGGACCGAGGGCAGTGCTTCCGCCTGGCTGCCCACCCCCAGCTCCCTCCATCACCCCCGTCGCCCCTGCCCCCAGCTCACCGGCCGGTAGCGGAGGCGGGAAGGTGGTCGCCGCCGGGAGCTTTGTACTTGACCTCTCCGCGCGTGGAGCTCTCCAGGGACATCCTCCGTGCTCGCAGGCCGCCGGGGGGCGCGCGGCCCGCCGAGTTGACGCGCCGCATCTCCGGGCCTCCGAAGGGCGTTCCGGGCTGCGGCCCGCAGCAGTTGGGGGTGCTCAGGCTGCGGCCGCTGCCCCCGCGGGTCAGCCCGTGGCCGCGCTGGGGCTCCCCGACGTACAGCCGCTTCTTGATGAGCGAGCGGCCCCCGCCGGAGAAGCGCTCCAGGCCCCCAGCTGCCGAGTAGCGCGCAGCGGCCGGGAAGCGCGCGGAGGTCGTGAGACCCACGTCCAGGGGCCCCAGGTCTGAGAACTTGTTCCTGGGAGAGGAGCCCCGGTGGCCCGGATACGGGAGGGCCTGGGCTGGGGGCTCCGGGTCGTTGCTGAACTCTGGCGGTGGTGGGATGACCTCAAAGCCGAACTTTTCCTCCTGCCCCTTGGAGGAAGGGGAAGAAGGGGACGAGAAGGACTTGGGCGGCAGGCAGCCCTGGGGGACGTGGGATGACGCTGATCTGTCCCAGGCCGCAGGCGTCTGGGTCTCTACCTTGGTCCAGTTGTTGCCCAAGCTTGGCTCTGTGTCCGCTGGGTCCCTGCCCCGCCGGGCCTTCCATGGACTGGGGACGGTGGGCTGTGCTGAGGAGGCCAGCTGGAGGTCCTTCTCAGCCTCCGTGGGTAACTTGGGGACCACAGTGAAGGAGTTGGGCTGGCCGTCCTTGAGGAAGATGCTGTTAGAGCCTGCCTGGGGCTGGATGTTGTGGCCTCGGAGACTCCCTGGCAAGGAGGACCGACTCAGGGCAGCCCCTCGAGAACGCCCCTTCTGTGCCCTCTGCCTGGCCGCAAGGAGCAGGGCCATCGGGGAGCCCCGCTCCACCACCTCCCCAGTCACCGGGTGCCTGAGCAGTTCATCAGGCTGAGCTGAGGCTGGGGCTGGGGCTTGGGCCGGCAGCCCCTGGGGCTCCTCTGGCCCTGCAGCCTCTCCTCTGGCCACGGTGGGTGTCACCACAGCAACCTCTCGGCTGGGGCTATTCTGGCTGCGATGGGACGTGGCCTCTTCTCTGTCAGGGGCTATCTTTGGTGGGCCAGCGGCTGGAGATGATAGGGCTCCCCCTGAGGGAGGCCTACTGGCCCCTGAGGGGCGGCCTCCTGCCCCTGCCTCTGGCTGGGAAGGCACTGTGGATTCTTGCGGTTCTGGTTCCTTCCGCTGCTCAGCTGGGACCAGGTTCTTCTCTGCTGTGTGTTGGAATGATGTGGTGGGCAGAGTTGTGGCTGCAGTTGGTGTGGTCTTGGGTGGTGTGGCTGTGACAGGCATGGCCTTGGGCGGGTGTGGTGTGGTTGGCAGAGGGGCGGGGGATATTGGTGGCGTATTCTTAGCCACAGGCTTGGAGAATTGGCCATTATCAGCTCTGTTTGCAAAGATTCTTCCTTCTCCTGGGCGAGGAGGCTTAGGGGGCAGAGTCACCTTGCTGGGCTTGGCTTCCTTCTCAGCAGACAAGGAAAAGCGGGCCTCCAGCTCCTTCCGGATCTGCTGGACACTGGGGGTCAGAGAGTCCTGGTGGGTGTAGTCCACAGGGGGCATGGGCAGGCTGGCAGTAGCCTCTCTGTCTGGACAGGGACTCTTCTCAGGGTCACTTGGGGGGATCTCCTTCCCTGGCAGGCTGGAGGGAACCTCCTTCTCCAGCAGGTCGGGGCCCTTCTTGCCTTTCCTTCCCTGAGAGGCTGCTGTTGGGCCTGGCCTCGGACTGGTGCATTGGTCCTCTCTCCTGGAGCCAAAGAGGTAGGCTGCCAGCTCACTCCGAAGCTTTGCCATCTGGCTGGGATCCCGCCAGTCCACAGGTTCTGAAGAGGCCGTGTCCTCTGGGCTGGGCGGTGTGTGTTTGGGAGCAGGAGAGCTGGATTTGGGGCTTTTCATAAACCTAGCAGGTGGAGGGTCTGCCTTCTCAGCAGAGGGCAAAGGAGGGGTAGCTGGGGGAGGGAGAGGGGGTGCTGGGGGTGGGAGAGGGGGTGCTGGGGGAGGGATCTGGGGTGTGGGAAATGACCCCGGAGAGGCTGAGGGTGGAGTCTCAGCTTGTTCGTTTGTCCAGGTCTGGGACTGGCTTAGTCTCGGGCTGGCAGGTGTCACGGACCTGAGCTCCCTGGGGCGATCTGGTTCAGGGGCCCTATCTGGGTAGGCCTGGGATGCAGGGCGGATGTGGAAGCTGGGAGGCAGTGGGAGTCGACTGGAGGCCTTCGTGGTGGCCTCCTCTTCCTCTGGAGGAACCCCTTGTGCCTCCTGAACTGGGATGGATGAAGTCCTGACTGGGGTTGGGGGAGGCACCTTGAATGAACGGGGGAAGGTGAGGTGGGGCTCTGGCTTGGGTCCCAGGGGGCTCCCTTTTGGCTCAGCAGGGCTTCTGGGGGGACTGGTTCTGGGGGCCTCTGGCTGATTGCCATTCAGTGCTACCTCCGATTTCCACTTGGTAACACCGGCAGGGGGTAAGAGGCGAGTCCTTGCTGTGTGAGGAGATGCTGGAGCTGGGGGTGCTGGGGCTGGCATGGGGGGTGGGGGCGGGGCTAGAAAGGTCGACGGTGGGGCAGGGGGAATGAAATCAGGAAGGGTGGGTGTGGAGGGGGGGGATAGGGCTTCTGATCCTGGGGGCGGAGGTGGAGCCATGCTGGGTGGGGGTGGGGGTTCCAGCAGCAGGGCGGGTGGTGAGGAAGCTGGGAGAGGGGGAGGGGGAGGGGGAGACTCCCCTGGAGGTCGCAGGGAGTCTGGAGGAGGTCCTGTGGGTGGTCCCGGGGCTGGGCCTGGGGGAGGTGGGGGGATGAGTGTGTCCCCGTCATAGTACCCAGGCCTTAGGTCACCCACAGAGCTGTACAGCCGGAGGTTGCCATTGACTAGGGAGCTGGCACCTGGAAGGACAGAGAGACAGAGATGAGGAGGTGTGAGGCTGACCAGCCCTGGAGGCCTCTGTGTGCCCAGGGCACGGTGGTATGGGCAACCAGGGTAGTAACTGACCAGGGGCATGCCTTTCCTCTTGAACACCAAGTGAGAGCAGCAGTGTCTCCTGTCTCCTGAGCTGTCCTGGGAGTGACCCTCTTCTTTCTAGGGAAGGACGCCTGCCTTTCCCTGGCCCAGTCTCTGGAGACTGTACTGAATATTCTTCCCTCGCTGTCCTGCTCACAGTCTGGTAGATCCTCATGTTATTGAACCCCCTTCAGTTACCCACACTGAGAGCACCCTCTGTTTCTTACAGGGGTCTTGACTGGTACAAAGCTAAAAAGACCAGGGTTCAAATCCCAGCCCTACCATTTACCAGATGTGTGACCTTAGACACATTAATTAACCTTGCTGAGCCTCAGTTTTGTCATCTCTAAAATGGGCACAATACCAGAGTTTACCCCATAAAGCTGTTGTGAGAATTAAATAAGAGAATTCACATAAATCTGTGCAAAGGGCATATTATGTTGCTAGGTGCATGGTAAGCACTTACTGAATGAGAACCGCTTTGATTACTACCACCTGTGCCTGACGCTTCAGCCTGTGCAAGACAGACAGGCCAAGTAAGAGAGAGGAAGTCACGGATCTCTTCAAATGAGCAATGGGAAGGACAGTTCCAGTTCTGGGCCAGTAATGAAGTACTGCATAGGATGTAAGTCACTTCTCGTCACACCTCTTGCTCAAAACCTGCCAGCGACTTTTGTTGTCACTCAGAGGAAAGGTTCCTGCCAGGACTGCTCCTTCAATTCCCAGGCGTGGGTAGGGGCCTGGAGGCCTTCTCAGGGAGGAAATTCAGGTGAAACTTTGAGAGGGAGCAATTTGTATCAGAAATGCCTGCTTTCTAAAGACCCGGTATCTACCAAGAGCCCAGCTTCCACCTCCCAGAGAAGTTCTGAGCAGATTCTGGACTGTGGGACGGAATGGGCATGTAGAAGGAAGGTGACCGGACAACCTGGCCCTAGAGAGATGCTGAGCATCCCCTGGGCCAGCAGCTCACACCCCGCCCTTCTTGGACCCGGTCCCGGCTTCTCCCTCGCGTCTGAGGACAGGCGGAGACCCTGGTTGCTTCTCTCTTGGGGGAACCCTTCCTTCGCCTTCCCTCCGCCCCATCCCTAGCATAGACGTAAGAAGCCTGGGCAATGTACAAAGAACAGAAGAGACTGCCTGGGAAAAATGAACATTCATCGACACCCTAACATCCCAAGAATTAGGAGCTGGGGTACAGCCGCAAAAAACAAAACAAAAATTAGTCAAAATACTAGCCCTCCTGGATGTTACGTGTTAATGAGACAATAAGACAGACCAGGAACACAATCTGTGGGTAAAGTGTTCCTTCACTAGAGGATGGGCAATATGAGGGAAAGACCCAGGAGGGGTGCTGGGGGTGCAGTTTGAATGGGGTGATCAGAGAAGACCTCACTGAGGTGAGAGCTGAGCAAAGAGGGACGGAGAGGGGGGCTATACATCTGTCCTGGCGTGGAGCAGTCTAGGCAGAGGGCAGGGCAGCGCACAGACTCCAGGGTTGAGACGCACCTGGGTATTGAAGGAGCAGTCCTGGCAGGAACCTTTCCTCTGAGTGACAACAAAAGTCGCTGGCAGGTTTTGAGCAAGAGGTGTGACAAGAAGTGACTTACATCCTATGCAGTACTTCATTACTGGCCCAGAATGTCCTTCCCATTGCTCATTTGAAGAGAGAGAGAGGTGCCAGGGGTTAAGTGATGTGCCCAAGGGGGCAAAGCTAATGTGTAGGGGACCTGGGATTCAAAGCCAGGTCTGTCTGACTCCAGGGTTCTTTCTCTCGTCATGCTGCCCTTGTTCCTGCCCTGGCCCTAGCCTTGACCTCCTGGCCCCTGGCAGTAGGCCTTACCTATCCCTGGCTCGCCTCCACTCCCACCCACTGCAGCCCGTCGTCAAGGCACCAGGAGACTCCGGGTTCATCACCAGCTGGGGAACTCGGCCCAATGCTTGGACATAAAGAAGAAAGAAAGATGGACAAGCCCCAAGCCCAGGGTCCTCTTACCTGTCACTTCTTTGTGTGCAAAGTCTTCTGGGACAGAGGGGGTGGGCACAGCCAGCCCGTGGTTCTCCTGGGCATTCTGAAAGAGTGAGCAGAGCCATCAGGGAACAAGGGAAGATGTTCAGATATTCTTAAGTCGCTGCTGGCCATTTCCCGGCTGTGATGGCGATGCTCGCTCAACCTTGAGTACACTAACGCATAAAAGGGCTCACTGAAAAAGGTGAGTTTTATGTTACAGTTAAGTTTTGTTATTCATGGCAATTGCAGTCTAGAAAGTGGCCTCCAGGGAAATACAAGGTCTTGCTAACCTTGGTTACCGAATTTTCATCAATGGATCAATACGTAGCCTTGTTTGAGGCATGTTTTCATTTAAAGACAGCTAATTTAATAGATATTGCTGACTCCCTAACATAGAACTCCGAGCGGACAGCACCCTCAGTCACGCCTGAGCGAAGCATGTCTCGCACACGTGTTTCTGCCCCGAAGCACGTCACAGCCTCCCTGAACGTGGGAACTCCCGACAGTAACCCCCACACTACGCTTGGAGGTCACAGGCACCGGTGAAATCAGCCACAAAAATCAGAAACAGAAAGTATGACACAGAACAGAAAAGGACACGTGTTTGCAGGATGAGGGCTGGGACAAGAAGTCAAATGTCGTTTCAGCCGGGGACGTGTGCATTGGCGGGCTGAAATATTTACCCCTCTACCTGTCCACATGTCCAAAGCATCTCAAATATTGACTTTAGGGGAGCAAATCAATTTTCATGAGTAGGTGAATTTCCAAATATAGAACCTACAAATAATGAGAATCAATGGTGTATGAATCATATCTCAGTGAACACAAAACAGAACTAACAGGCCTGACCTGTGGTGGCGCAGTGAATAAAGCATCGACCTGGAATGCTGAGGTCGCCGGTTCAAAACCCTGGGCTTGCCCGTCAAGGCACATATGGGAGTTGAAGCTTCCTGCTCCTTCTCCCCTTCTCCCTCTCTCTCACTCTCCTCTAAAATGAATAAATAAAAATAATTAAAAAAAAAAAACAAAAAAAAAAAACAGAACTAACAGAAAGTCTGCCATGACTCGGGTGGGTGTGTGTGAGGTCAAAGATGACCCTTGCAGCCCCCCCTCCTGCTCACACTTAGTTTGCATCAGGGAGTTACAGAAAAGTAAATGAGTAAAAAGAGGCCCTGGAGCACTTACACCACTGCCATGCCCTCTGATCTCTAAGCTTAACAGGCGGCAGTGTTTACACAGCTGTGGGTTTGTACATACTATTTTGCATTCTATTTTTTTTTCTCCAAACACACATTTCTATGTCAACAAAGTCCTCACACCTGTCCTTTGAAGAGTGGAGAGCATTTTATGGCGGCTTTCAAGGTCCTCAACAGCCTGGCCTCACACTTCCCTGCCAACTTTGATTTCCCACTCCCCAGTATGCCCGTCCTGGGTGCTTGCCCGACTCCTTCCCACTGTCCTTCCAACCGTCTTCCATAGTTCACCTCCATCCCTGTCACTGGTGTTGGTCAGGCTGTAACCCTCTCCGCCCCCTCCATTTCTAACAATAATACCCCTTGCCCTGTGCTCTAAACACATGGTCCTTGTCACACCAGGCTACTTGCTCATGGCCGGATGGTGCTAATCCTGTGGGCTTAATGGCTTTATATACAAGAAGGAGGATTCAAGGTAGATGTTTCAAAAATATCCACAAGATCCTGGGTTCCCCAAGGTAATCTCAAAATGACTCTTGGCTCATTTGAGAGCAAAAAACATTTTCTTATTCTTAAAGAATGGCCTTCAGTCATCATCTAGTATCTTTTTTTTTTTTTTGGCCTCTACTTGATGCACACTACTAACACACACCTGCTTTCAACATCTCTCAAATGCAGTGGTTCTGACTGAGGGGCAGGCACAGGGGCCAGCCCACCCATGCACACACGTGTGCACACACACCGCCAATGTCTAATAACACCCACTGAATATGTACACTCTGATTGTGATGAGATGGAGGCCAGCCCTTCAAAAGCCAGATTGAGATCTCTGATTACTCTTTTGAACATAACTAGGAAGTAGAAAGACTTGGGGACTTAGCATCAAAATTCATGCTTTGAATTTTGCCCGCCGTGTGGTGTCCAATGAGAAGGGAGAGACGGGACGGAGGTGGTGATGCTAACCTCTCATTTAAGCACCCACTGTGTGCTAGCACTATCCCGAGAGCTTTACCGGTCCTATCTCAAATCCCTTAACAGGGCCAGGGTGCAAACCTAGCTCTCCCAAATTACCTTTTTCTGCAAATCACCAAGAGCCATTTCTTCTCTTACAGAATGGAGATAAGATTTTCTACTTTAAAGGATCATTATGAAAATCAAACGAGGTAACATTCCTAACCCAGGGAATTAGTGCTAGTTGAAGTACTATGTCATCCCCTCCTCTCCCCTGCAGAGGTAAAAACAATGAACAAATAAAGCTAAGTTGCCTGGAATCCTAGAAGCGCTTCCTGGGTCACCCTGAGTGCTTATGTGTAACCGTGCATGGAGGAGGAAGATGGACGGACTTTACGGGGCCGGAGGCAATCCTGCTCACCCACGCTTTGATCCTAGAGAACTCTGGAGACTCATGAGACTCCCAAGACCACAGAGGGGAGACTGTCTCTTGAGCGGCCTTGGAGCAGCAGCCCAGGCAGAGTCCCAGCTTTTTCAGATCCCCACACACCACGGGTCTCACGACTCACCTACCACCTCACCGCAGTGCTTGAGGTACTGTGGCACCCCACTGTCCACCACCCTTGGGGCAACCCCTAAGTCCAGCCTCATCCTTTTAGGAGTTCCCAGGACTGATGAACACAGCCCTGCATCCTCCGAGCCCCAGCCAGGCCCTGCTCCGTCTCACTTGTGCCCACACGTGCTCTGGAGGCTCAGCTAACTGTCCCTGCTTCCACTCTGTGTATTCAGAGAAGGCAAATACAAATTCATTTTAAAGTTAGTCCTAGAAAAACAGACCCAGAGGTGAGCTCCCCTCACCCACCACAGGACGCGGGCAGCTGGCACTGCGTGCGGTGCTTGGATGGTGGCATATTTCAGGGTGCAAATGCATAGGTGTAGACAGCATCCATCTCCATGGTGCTGCACTTCCTGACCTGCCTCTCTTAGTGTCCGAGCATCGAGAAAAAGAAGAGGGCTTGGAGGTGACACCCAAATGCAATGCATGATCCTGGATTGGATCCCGGGCTGGGAGGAGGGGTGTGCCATGAAGGGCATTAGTTGGACAATTGGCAGTAATTGAATGTATATTAAGGTGTATTAGATTATACTGTGGTACAGTGATGGGCAATCTTTTGAGCTTGGTGTGTCAAAATTCGCCAAAAAACCGAGCATAACTCGGGTGGTGTGTCACTTGGAGAAAAACGGCCTAACCGGAAGTCCCAGAACTAGACGCTCTATGCCGGAGTTCTGTTGTTTTGGCCTACAGACCTCCAGCACAGAGTGTCTACACTACAGCAAATGTTTTATCCTCGGCTACTGCACCTGGCCATGCAGGAGCCGAGGATGAAACGTCCTTCTCGGCATACGGCCCCATACTTCTCTGGTATGCAGCTGCGTGTCATCGAAAATGGCTACACGTGTCAGTGCTGACACGCGTGTCATAGGTTCACCATCACGGCTGTAGTATTATATCAACACTGAATTCCTGGATTTAGATTTCTTTTATTGACTGACTTTAGAGAGAGAGGAAAGGAATGAGAGAGAGAGAGAGAAATCTTTATTTGCTGTTCTACTTATTTGTGCACTCACAGGTGATTCTTGTATGTGCCCTGACTAGGGATCGAACCCACAATCTTGGTGAATCAGGGTGATGCTCTAACCATTTGAGCTATAGGCCAAGGCTAAATTCCTGAATTTGATCATTGTGTAGAGAAGTCTCTATTCTGAGATAGGGCACACTGAAGTATTTGGGAGAAAAGGGGCATGATGTCTCAACTTACTCTTCAATAGTTCAGGAAGAAAACCTGTGCACATATCAAGTGAGGGAGGGAATGAAGGAAGCCAATGTGGCAAAATGTGCTGAATCTGGGTGAAGGCTCAAGGAAGTCCTTTGAGCTATTCCTGCAACTTTTCTGCACCTTAGGTTTGGTTAGAGAGAAAAAGTTACTTAGCCAGGGAATTGTACATCGAAAAATGGTTAAAATGTTATGTTTTATGTTATGTATATCTTACAATTTAAAAATGTTAAAACAATAACGAGAATAGAGAACATCAAAAGAGAAAGAAACCCAGGGCTTCTCCCTGCACCTGACAGGCCCTCTTTCTCCCTCCGCCTAACACTACCGACCTTAACAATAACAACAGCTGCTATTTTCCTAGCACTCACTGTACCAGATACGCTTTCTGCATTTCCCTTTTCTTAACTCATTTACTTTTCACACAATGACCCAATGAGTTAGGAGCTGTTATTGCCACCTCCATTCTTATAGATGAGGAAGCTGAGGCACAGAGAGGTTAAGTGACTTGCCCAAAGACACACAGCTAGTTCTATATCACTGTCTTCCCAGGCACCCAGCTTGTCATAGAGCCCTCCTTGGCAGCAGAACACAGGTTGTCCGCCTCTCTGTCCTGTATTCTTTCCAACCCCCATTCACTTATCCAGGAATTTACTCACTCAACAAACATTTGTTGAGTTGCTAGTCTATGCCAGCCACGTCCAGAGAGTCGGCTATCACCCAACCCACAAGTAGGCTGGGCTGGGGTAGCCTGACTTCATTTCTCTTCCCCGTGTGTTCCTCACACTACGTGCATTATTATTACATCGATTAGGGGCTTATTATGTGCTAGGCACCTTTCTGGGTACTTCATGTGCTGCAACCCAGTTAGTCTTCACAGTAACCCTAAGAGTCAGGTTATTGTTTTTATTTTATAGGTGTGGAAACTGAGGCACAGCGGGGCTAAGTACACTACCCAAGGCCACACAGCTAGTAAGTGGCAGAGCCACCACTGGAACCTCAGAGCCTGCCCTCGCCACTATCGCGTTGGCCCCACACTTTCCCCCAGCAGAAACCGAGCCCACGGTAGATGACCGCAGTCTTTCCTGCCCCAGCCCAGCCAGCTTGTGGGTGACGGCTGACTCTTTGTATGTGCCTGACGCAGACTGGCAATTCCACCAATGTTTGTTGAGTGAATGAATTCCCAGATGAGTGAATGAGTAATAGAAAGAACACAGGAGAAAGAGGCGGGCAACCTGTGCTCTAGTGCCAGCACCACCAGCCATAAGCAAAGTCGTTTCTCTCTGGGTCCCCTCGTCTCTGCAATTAACACTCTCTAAGGAGCCTTTCAACCATGGTGTTCCAAGTAGAGGCTATAAGATGTCCTGTCTGTGACTCAGCTCACCCATGCCATGTGGATGGTGGCCTGGACACTTGGGGCCACCCCTTGATGAAAGGACGTTGAGACAGAATCCACCATTGTCTCTGGATAGTTCTCTGCCTCCAGAGAGAGAAAGGGGCAGGTGGGGAAAAGGAGGACAGCCGGGAGGAGGAGGCCAAGGGGGCAGAGCTGAGCCTGAGGTCACTGCTGGCTTCAGGCATGGGACTCCGACTGCTGCAGTCAGTCAGGGAGCTGGTTGTGTCCCACCCTCGGTGCACCTGCCCTGGGAGAAGGATGGGCCGGCCCAGTGCTGCCTGCAGGGGTTGGCGTGTACCCTGAGCATACTCTGGGGAGAGGGGCGTGACCTTTCCAGGGTGGTGGCCCCACATCAAGAGAGAGGGACACCAACCTGTGGGCAAGGAAACAAACTGAGATCATGCAAATGGGCATCAGAGCTCCTCTGCTCCCTTCACGGGCCAGTGGGCAGCCGGCCAAGGCCATGGCCACTCCCTGCCCTGCCGCCGCCGAGCAGCCCTTGCTCAATGCTGGGGGCAGAGTCTAGATCCAGTCCTTCCGGGTGGGGCACTCCACCTGAAACTGGACTCAGCGCTTCCTCGTCCCTACCTCTGGACGACGCCCAGAAGCTAAGATCACTGGGTAGCTCACTCACCTCACAGAGGGGCACAAGTTGGCTCCCTGGCGTGTTTTTTTTTTTTTAATTATTATTTAGAATTTTTAAAATAGATTTTTAGAGAGAGGGGAGAGAGAGAGAAAGAAAGGGAGGGGGAGCAGGAAGTATCAACTCATAGTAGTTGTTTCCCATATGTGCCCTGGCCAGGCAATCCAGGGATTTGAGCCAGCGACCACAGCATTCCAGGTCGACACTTTATCCATTGCGCCACCACAGGGCAGGGAGTCAAGCAGCCCTTAAGAGCCACCCACAGCCTAGTATACTGA
Organism: Rhynchonycteris naso; assembly: GCA_037038555.1. NCBI lineage: Eukaryota > Metazoa > Chordata > Mammalia > Chiroptera > Emballonuridae > Rhynchonycteris > Rhynchonycteris naso. Next base: position 9,491,662 of record CM073000.1, read on the forward strand.
AAGTTACTCAGCAATGATTAGTTGGGGGGAAGCTGGGGACAGGGGCGTTATTCAAAGAATATTAATATTTATTTTCTTCCTTATACTTATCTATAGTTCTAGGCTCTTAACAATGAACTTTTGTTTCCCAGCCCAAGTGTCCATCAGTGGACAAATAGATTTAAAAAAAGCGGTGGACTACTACGTGGCCATGAAAAAGAAGGAAATCTTACCTTTTGCGACGGCATGGATGGGCCTGGAGACTATTATGCTAAGTGAAATAAGCCAGGCAGAGAAAGACAAATATCATATGATCTCACTTATATGTAAATCTAATGAACACAGTGAACTGAGGAACAGAACAGAGGCAGAAGCAGGGTCACAGGGAGCAGAGGGACAGCTGTCAGAAGGAAGGGGGATGAGGAGATGGGATCAGAGAAGGTGAAGGGAGTAGTGACATTATATACACATAACACATAGACACAGATAACAGGACAGCAAATCCGAGAGGGAAGGGGGGGAGTCACGGGGAGGGGGACAAAGGGGGCCAAGTGGGGGGGCCATTTTTTGGGGGGTGAGGATATTATAAAGAGTGGGACACTTGAACCCATGTTAACATAATTAATTTTTAAAATTAATTAAAAAAATTTAAAAAACCAATGAACTTCTGTTTCTTTTATATAATCAAAATTATACTCAGTACAGTAGTAATTAAAAAAAAAAATTCTTGTGATGAAGTGGAAAGAACACAAACTTTGGAGTCAGGCAGACCAGACTGGCAATCTTAATTTAACTCCATTGTCCCAAAGCAGTCACAGGCAGTACCTGACATGTAGTCAGTGATCAATAACTGTACCCTTCCCTTGCCTTCTGAGGCTCAGTATTTTCGTCTGTAAAATGGGAAGAATCCCACCTTCCTTGTGCGCAACCGCACACCTAAAGAGATGCCACAGAGTTAGTGCTCAAGAAAGGGCCCTTCCCCTGGGCTCTCCCCCCAGGTCCTAACACAGCTCAGCAGGCCAGCAGTGGTCTGAGTCCTTGGATTCCCTGCTCTGAGCACAGCCGCCCAGGTTGTATCTGCCTGGTGGATTGGAGAAATGGGTGTTTCCCCATGGTCAAATTCAGGTCGCAGGGAACTCCTTACTGCCCTTTTGACTACAAACATGTTAGAGTTGAAGGAAGGTGGAAAGAAAGGAAGAAAAGAATGAGGAAGGGAAAGAAAAACAGTATTCGATGTTGAAGCTAGTCTCCCCCTTCGAGGTTTAGGGAGTCAGAGCCCACTGCGAGGGCCGTGACGCTGCAACAAGGCTCTGGGGGCAGGGCTCACCCTACTGATGGCCCCAGCTCTGCCCCCTTGGCCGCCTCGTGCCTGAGACACACATCCTCATGCCCGGGATTCCTCAAAACCCAGCCAAACCGCAAGGTGGGTCACCAGGGTTGGGCTAATGGGCAACACATAGTTGACCTTGGGCCTGGGCCAGCTCTGCGTCTTAGCTACACATGGTAGAATGCAAACCTCCTCACCAGCTTCCTCCTCAGGGTGGGGTACGGAGCTGCAAGGGTTGACGGAGGTGACCCTGACCCAGAGCTGGCATGGGGGGGGGCACCACTGTAGGATGGGACCCCAGAGGGAAAGCCGTGGGAAACCATTCAGGCACAAGTCCCCCGCTGGGTGAAGCCCAGCCAGGTGCTTTCCTGGCTGGGGGGTGGGTGGGTGGGTTGAGGTCTGTGTGCCCCATGGAGCGGCGTCTCTGGAATCAGTAGCCAGTGAGTATTTTCTAAAAGAACTCACTCCATTGCTTCCCTGTCCCGGCTTCCACCCTCTGCCATGGCTCATAGCCACTCCTGGGGGCCAGAGAAGAATTCCACCAATGAGACTGTCTTCCTCTGGACCTGCCAGCCATCCCAGAACTGCTCGTAGACCCAGGCTACCGGGGCCCTACCCTGGACTGTGTGTTACGGAGGACCCTGCTCTGGTCCCTACAAGGGCAAGGAGTCCGTGGAGTTAGGGGGACATGTCCTCAGAACCTACATCACCTCGCTTCCTGACCCTGCTTCAGACACCAAGGCCCAAGAATTCCCGGCTTAGATGGCTCTGAACTTCCGTGAGCAGCCTGAGCAGGGGGCGCACCCCTAAGCCCGAGGGGAGGCTCTTGTGGGTAAGGGTGAGGCTTTGGGGAAGCTTGGGGGGTTCAGGCAGAGGCCTTCCCTGAGAGGATAGGTTGGGACCACAAGCTGACAGAGTCCTTGCAGTTTAGATTTTTGGGGGGACAGAGGAGTGGGGGACTGGCAGTAAGCTGACAGTCTGTCCAACCCCCCACCTCACTTGCCAGATTAAGTTGCTAAAGGCTAAGGTTTTCCCCACACCTCCATGTTAGCTATGATGATGCTGGATTGTTTCTACTGTCCTATCCCCCATGTCCCTCAGAAAGACTGGAGGCGGTTTTCTTCTTACCCTGTGTTTTATGAAGTTAAGATGCCATGCAGGGTAGAGGGTTTTCTGCACTTGGGAGAATTCTTGGGTTGCCTTGGAAATGTAACATTGTATCAGAGATCTCTTTGATTTGCTAATGACTTTACTCTGCCCTATAAATAAAATGGTTTGGGGGTGGAGACTCGCTCTTGCAAGCTAAAGGCTGCAAAGAGACCTCCCGATCCCATCCGTTTTTCTCTCTGAGTTTATTTCATTTTGCACCATTCTCGCTCAGGACCTGGACAATTACTAGCTGCGCTGGTTCACAGCAAGGAAAGGAGTCAGGTGGGGAGAGGGGTGCGTGGGCCACGCTGGGGCTGGGAGCTCCATCTGTCACTCCCTGCCGGTCTCCGACAAGAACACACGGAGTTCACGGTCATGACATGTTCCCCACATGAACACACAGAGCTTCCTCATGCACAGCCCTTCCAGCCAATGTAGGCCGCGTCATTCAGTCAAAAGCCAATGCCCTCTACGGTCCTGCCCAGCTCCCCCTAGGGAGCCCTGACCCCAGCCCCAAAGGCTCTGGGCCTCTGTTCAGTGCGGCAGGGTGCAGGGGAGAGGGGGTACCCGGCTGGCACGACTGTTTCTCTGTACCTCCCGGGCGGAGGGGGGGGTGTCCCCGAGCAGGTGGGGCCTGCCCCTGCCCAGCCTGGCACCTCCCCAGGCACAGCCGGGTCTGCCTGACTCAGAGGGTGGGGTAACCAAGGGAGCTCTCACTGCCTGAGGCACCCCTGGGGACCTGTCTGGCCAGTTTCCCTATACTTGCCACAGTGGCATTTAATGTTTAATTCCTCCCAAGTATCACCCTGGGGATGGTTTCATTCAGAGCAGGGGAGGGCCAGAGGGAACCCCCAGGAGAAGCACAACCCTCCCATGACCAGCTGCCCCATCCACTCAGCTCCGGAACGCTAGGGACAGGCCCTGGCTTGGGCCCGGCTACCACTTGGAGGTAGAAGTAGGCGGGGAGAAAGGGTCCTGCCCATGCTCAGCCCAGGCTGAGGTGGTGTGGCCAGAGGAGACTTGGCTCGGGCATCATTGCCGCCCCTGCTGAGCAGTGTGACTGGGCAGGACCCCCCTTCCCTGGAAACCAGTGAGCTCATCCAGATGAGCCCTGAGGTCCTCCCCTGCTCCAAAGCTTGGTGATTGTGACCCAGCTCCTCAGAGCTCTCCACGCAGGAAGTGGGGTGGCCCTGGGCGCCGGAACACTGCCCTTTGTAGAGGCGGGAGCCAAACTCCACGAGTAAGCCTTGTGTCACGGAGCCTGGCTTCTCTGGGGGTCTCCAGAGGGCTGACCAGGCCTCCTGCCTCTCGCCTGGAAAGTCGCTTTACCACAGACAGTCACAGCAGGGGAGACCCTCCCATGGGTGAGGGGCAGGGACTGGTGCCAGTTGCCCGAGGATCAATCGGGTCCCGACTCAGTCACTGAGGGACCCCCAGGTCCTTCCATAATTGGCTTATGGCTGCTGGATGCCTGAGAAAGTATTCTTAGTCCTCTGAACTCCCACCTCAAACACAAAGAGGAGGCTCCAGGGAGGGGGCAGAAGCCCCTGCTGTTGTCCTTGCCCCCATCTTCCCTCTCCCCCCGCACTGTCCCTTTGCGGGTTCATGGGGGACACTAACAGTGAGGGCACGTTTGGAAGACGTCTGGGCCCGACAGAGCTCAGGGAGAGCACTCGCCTTGCCAGGCCCATGCCTGGCTTCTCAGGCCGCTGCCTCCCCTGCCCCAGCACAGCTGGGCCCAGGAGGTGCCCTCCCAGCGTGGGAAGGCAGGGTAGGGAGGGGCGAGGCCCCACTGGTTAGGACAGCGTCACTCCCCACCCACCCTGACTTGGCGGGGCTGGGGGACTGGGGGCGTGGGAGTATGTGTCTGTGTGTGAACCACACCCACAGGAGCTCTGTCTTCCTGCTCCTCCTCAGTCTCCCAGCCTCCTGCTGGAAGGAAGCAAAGGACTTGGCCCAGAGCCTAGGGGGAGGAGTCAGATTCCCCGCAATGCAGGAACAGGTGACGAAGGGTTGGGACTGCTCTGTCTCTTGTGACCTAACTCAGAAGCACAGCCATATCCCGAGGGTATGGGCCATCAGGTCAAGTCTTCCTCAGCTAAAGGTGCCTCACAATGGGCATCCGGGAGTCTGACAACCACCTGCTGAAAGTGTAAGCAAACTCGCACATATGTGGTGTAGAGCCTCATTATGGTCGCAAAGGGGTCTATGACCAAAAAAAAGGGCAAGGGACCCTGGTGCCCAGCTGCTGGACAGGGGACCAGAGAGAAAGATAGGATGGCCTAAATAGAACTCGGACCCTGGAGCCTGGATGCCGGGGTTCAAATCCCAGCTCTATGACTTAAGAGCTATGTGACCTTAAACAGGTTACTGCCACATTCTGGGCTTCACCTTCTCCTACTGTACCATGGGGATTAGTGACAGCACTTTCCTGCCAGGGTGGCTCTGTTGACAGACATGTGGAACAGAGACTGCCACTCTCCTGGAACAGCGCACGCCGCTCCAGCCGCCTTCCCTGTTCAGCAGCACTGAGGGCATGGAGCAAACCTCCCCCGGGGACTCAGTTCCTGACCCTGTGAAATGAGGCCGGTATGGAACCCATGAGCTGGCTGACCATACGGACCTCTGGACATACAGCTGTGATGAGCCCCTGTGCATATCTGTTCTCCATGCTTTCATTCTCTGCCCGCCCCAGGGAGGGCTGTGAGCAAGGGGAGAGGTCCCACATCCTGGACTGGCTCTGGGGCTTGCCAGGGAAGACCCCTCCCAGAGAGTGTCTCAGAACTCCAGGCTGACCAACCGGCCAGCCAAGCCCCCTCCTGGGGGCCACCTGGTGGGGGTCTGCACAGCCCCTGGGTCAGGTCCTGGTTGGCCCAAACCAGATCTAACCAGAGTGCCCAAACCAGAACTGAGGAGAGCAGAAAGGCTGGCCTTGGTCTGCAAAGGGACCCACAGTAGGGGGTGGCGGGGCATGTAGAATACCAGCCAATCAGAATAAACTCAGCTGTGCCACATTAACCCTTTCATTGCTGGCTCAGATCTGGGGGAGAAACCAGGACAGGACAGTAGGAGCCACTCAAGGGGCAACAGCTATTTATTTCCATATTTTGACAGCCAAAACAGGTTTGGGTGTGTCAGCCCTGGGCTCACACCTCTGTGACCCTGAGTATGTATGTGTGCTGGGGGTATACCAGGGGAGAGAATCTAATTACCTCCAGTGATAGAAAATCTCAAAATTATTTTGTCTGCATTTATGACTGCAATGACCCCAGTAAAGGCTGGATGCACCTCTTTGTTGGTGGTGCTGTACTTTCTGTGTTTGTCTATAATGTCTATGAATCATTTTATAAGCTGACAATAAATTATTTAAAGTTGTATTTCCAGAGGTCTGTATGGTCAGGGCCAGCATAAGAATACAGCAAAGAGAATGTAAGACTCGGTCTAGCCTGTCTAGAATCTTGGGCTCTGGTTGGTGAGGTTGGACAAACCAGAAATAAAATTGGTGATGGAGACAGAAAGGTGGTTGTGCCAGGTGGTGCTGGGCAGAACCTGCTCGTGCCCAGGACTGGGGTGTGGTGCGCCTGAGGTCTAACAGGCCCCAGAGAACTCAGAGCAGGAGTCAGTGCCCGCTCAGTCTCGGCGGTACAGAGGCTCATGAACAGTACTGTCCCAACAGGGACCCATCTGACAGGCAGGAGTGAATTTATGGGGCTGACTGTTCAGGCTCTAGACCTGGGCTGCCCTTGAAAACATTGCTAGTCAAAAGCAGGAGGTGTGTGCTCAAAGTGCAGTTCACCAGATTTTAAAGACTTTGTGTGAAAAAAACATAAAACATCTCATTAGAATTCTTAACATTGATTAAATATTGAAATGATGCTCTTTTGAATAGATTGGGTTAAGTAAAATATGTTATTAAAAGTAATTTTACCTATTTCTTTTAAGGTAGCTACTAGAAAGTCTAAAATTACATGAGGATCACATGATATTTCTATTGGACAGTGCTGGTCTAGGCTGTCCTGGAAAACCCAGGAACTCTCATCACAGTAAATAGGACGAGTCACACAGCAGTCTCCCTGACCAAAGAACAAAAGCTCAACCACAGGCTTCAGAAGAGAGTTTTTGGTTTTCTGCAGTTTTAGACCCATAAACAAATCTGTTCCAAATGCTCTTCTTCCAAGGACCACTGTTCTTTGTCCTTTGAGACAGCTCAGATGTCACCTCCTCCAGGAAACCCTCCTTGACCACCCCCATTGTTGGATCAACTGTCCCTGCTCTGGCCTATTTCTTTTTCTTTTCTTTTTTTTAAAATTTTAATGGGGTGACATAGATCAATCAGAGTACATAGGTTCAGAAAAAAATTTCTTCTTCTTTTTTGCCAAGTGAGAGGAGAGGAGATAGAGAGACAGATCTACCCAGCAGCCCCATTTGAGGCCAATGCTCTGCCTGTTTGGAGCCATGCTAGCAACCAAGCTATTTTTAGCACCTGAGGTGGAGGCTCCAGAGAGCCATCCTCAGTACTGGGCAGATGCACTCGCCAAAAGAGCCATGGCTGTGGGAGGGAAAGAGAGAGAGAGAGAGAGAAGGGGGAGGGGTGGAGAAGCAGATGGTTGTTTCTCCCGTGTTCCCTGACAGGGAATCAAACCTGGGACATCTATGCATCCGGCCAACACTTTATCACTAAGACAAGCGGCCAGGGCCTGGCCTATTTCTAAGTCTTAGAAATGTTCACTCATGACCTGCCTTGAGCAGGCTCAGTCATTCTGTACCGCAGCATCTAATGCAGAGCCTGGCATGGAGCAGACAGCCATCAATGATTATGGAATATAAATCCTGCTTAGCTGGGTACTGCCACTACACTGCACTGCACACAAGTTCCCCATAACCTCTCCCCGGGTTTCAACCAGAACAGCTGACACCCCTAATCCCAGCCTTTCTGCCCTGAGTCTCAGCCTTGCCTCCTCCCGGTTGCCACCCTGGGTTGGCATCAGGAAGGAAGGGTGAGACCGATGTCTACCAGCCCAGGGCAGGTGGGGCTCCATCCTCCACAGCAGCCAAGGCGGCCCATCCAGAGCAGACCCTCAGACCCCAGAGCGAAACGGTACTCACCAGCGGGAGGAAGGTCAGCAGGGGCCGGACCCTCGGCCGAGCTTTTAGCGTGGCCGTTCCTGACTCGCTCACCGTATCGAACCGATTGTCTCCATAGTAGATCCCATCTAGAGTAGACAAGCGAGGGAGACCGTGAGCTGGATGGCAAAGGCCTGTGGGCCACTGAGCTCAACCTGCCGTGCAGTGCTTCGTGGGAAAAGCCAGGCCCTGCGGATGGCCGTTTGACTCACATCCTACGGATAGGGTAGGTGTTAACAGGACAGGACTGGGAGGGACTTCAGGGGGTGGTTTCTTGGGGTCTTCCACAGCATTCCTGGGGCTCTCAGCTCCCAACCACCACCTGTCTCCTGATCCACCCTCTTCAGGTCTTAAGCCCTCACTCCCACAAGTCATCCCTCCTTTGGGGGCCCTGGGAGCTTGGCCAAGCCCCCAGCTAAAGCTTATCTCAGAGCGAGGGAGAGAAACAAGCTGGCTTTTCTCTTAAGTGTTTAAATTTCTAATCTGGAACAAGCAGAGTGGGTGAGGCCCCCTGCTGCCCCCAGTGGCCTAGCACCCACCTTCAGAACTGCCCCATACCCCAGTCCACTCGGGCTGTGTGTGTGTGGCTGTGTGCGGCACATTTGAGGGCAGAGCAGAGAGAGCAGGACAGTGGGGTCCACGTGACCCGGTACAAATCCCAACTCTGCCGCTGATGGGCTGTGTCCCTCCACCTCTCTGGCCTCAGTTTTCCCCTGTGTACAATGGGAGTAGTGGTAGCGCCAACCTAGTAGTCTGTTCTGGAACGTAAGTATGACCAGCACATAGTAAGCGCGCAACACACACGGTCCCTTTTTCTGCAGGCAGATGACGTGAAGGCCCCTCCTCTTCCTCCAGCGACTGGGCCTGTGCTCCAAGCTCTTTCCACAGTGGTGGGGAGGGGTGGAGAGCCACTCACACTTTCTCAACCTGTCTTGCTCATGACCGCTAACACACTTCATAAGAATGTCACACCGTGTCTCAGGTTCACACCACCTCCTGGAGGCAGGGGTCCCTGCGTCACTCACGGGAAGGAAGGAGGGCTGGGAGACATGTAAGGGCCAGGAGGTTCTCCTCTGTAGCCGGAGGGCAAAGAAAAGAGAGGTGGAAATCCTGATTAATCAGGATCTTACTGCCAAGCAGTAAGGGAACGGCGGGTGCTTTTCCCCTTGCACTGGACGTTAGAAGAAAAGCGCACGAAGGACAAATAATTCATTCAAAGAGACTGGGCTTGTTAGGGAGGTCCCGGGATCACAACGCATTCATCCCTAGTTCCAGCTTGTAGGGCATGGCCCTCTACGTGACAGTCTGAGCTTCGAATGTGACGTGGAAACTCCTGGAGCACCCCAGGAAAGGGTGTAGAGCCTTTGCCTGCCTGTCAGCAGTGCATGTAAGACTTGTCATCTCTCAAAAGGGGCCCAAATGGCCAGTGTTCTGGGTGCTCCACTTGTCCGAAGGCACTGCAGGTCCAGTGCTGCCCTGCGGGCTGCGTGCACTCCTGGGCTAGGGCAGACAGGACTCCCCAGTCCCGGCTGCCGGCTCCAGGCCTGAGGCTGGAGACCCAAGAGCTGGGAGGGGCAGGGCCTGGGTGAGGGGAGGCAGGGGGAGAATGCAGACTTGGCCCAACCAGAAACCACCAAAGTAGAGATAACTGGAGTCACCCAGCAGCTACTCTGAAAGCCCACCGGGTTCTCTCTGGCTCCCAGGAGTCTGAGTGTTGGCGCCAGAATCCCCTGGGCCATTCTCTAGATAGAGCTGTGTGGGGGCCAAGCTCTTAGATCTGATATGGCTGCGGGCCCTGAGTCCTGGTGGGGGTAGTAGTGGGCGGGGCCGACCACAGGGACAGGGTGAGAGGCACACCCTACCCTCCCAGGCAGACCCTCTCTCTACTCTCTGCACCGTGTTGGGGCCCAGAGAGCCTCTTTTCTACAGCTGAGTTATGCTGAGATTAATGGCTACTGTTACTGTGTGTCTAGGAACTTTAAATTATCTTTTTAAAGTTTTAATTGGTTTTAGAGAGAGAAAGAGAGAAATATCAGTTTGTTGCTCCACTCATCCATGCGTCCACTGGTTGACTCTTGTATGTGCCCCAACCAGGGACTGAGTTCACTACCTTGGTGCATCAGGGACAATGCTATAACCAACTGAGTTGCCTGGCCAACGCCTAGGAACTTTAAAAGCAAGCAACCTGGCAAGGTGATCACTATAATAGCAGAAACAATATAATAACAGGTAAAACTTATGGAACAATTTTAATGGGCCAGGCATCTTACACATGATTAATTTTCTTCCATTCTCAAAACAACCCCGTGCAATTTGCATGATCGTTATCCGTATTTTACAGATGAGAAAACTGAAGCACAGAGAGGTCTAATACTTTGCCCAAAGCCTCAAAATAAATGGTGAAGCTGGGATCTCTGATCTCTGAACCACTAGGTACACACTCCTAAAGGGAGGGGGGGGGTCCTCGTCCCCCATTTACGGGATGTGGGAAGGAGGCTATGGGTTCCTGGGGCAGGAAGGATAAGGGAGGCTCAGCTTCACCATGGAACAGGGCTGGGGAGGAGGAGGAGGTGCAACAGCTCGTCCAGACCCACACAGGGGTCAGGGCACAGCCAGATCTGACCCACAGACAGGCGGGCCCTCTAAACACCTCACAGATTCCATGACTCAGCCGTGACGACCAGGTCCTGTTGTCTCCGTTGGTTTGTCGCTGTTTTCAGCAGGGGAACCCTTTCTAAGAATACAACTGTTTTCTGGGAAAGCCGCTGAATGGGAGGGGCTGTGGTTGAGGTAGAGGTGGAAGGCCCAGGTGGCTCCCCCACCCCCATACCGGGGCACCCCTTGAAAGACCAGTTTGATTTCCCAGTTGTTAAGAGGTGTGGCTGGGAGTCAGGGAAGGAACAGGGCTGGGGTGACAGAGTCAGAGTGGTATGATGTGAGGGAAAGACTTGACTGGCCGTCATCGCCTTCAAAGGTGGCAGGAGACCCTGAGTCAAGGACCACAGGCAGCCTCCAGAAAAGGCTGGAAAAGACGAGAAAACAGATTCCCCCTTACCACTTCCAGGAAGGAACAAAGCCTTGCTGATCCTTTCATTTTAGCCCAGTGAGAGACCACTGTCAGACTTCTGATCTACAGAACTATAAGATAATAAATGTATGTTGTTTTAAGCATTTCCCCACCACACACTTCAAAAAAAGAGCTGTGGCTAGAACCTGGCAGTCCCTGGGCAACCTCGGACCTGCGCTGGCTCAGGATGGCTCCAGGCGCTCCAGCAGGCGAGGCAAGTGTGGTCACCACCATAGCTAGGTCCTCTAGGGTTCAAGGTCAGGGCCAGAGTTTTCTGAGTCTCAAAGTCAAAGTTTAAAACTAAATAGAAAGACAATCGAGTCCAACCCCGGGGATTTTCCTATGGAAGTAAATGAGCTCCAGAGGGATCACAGTGTCCAGGACACTAGACTGGGACTTCCTGAGGAACACAGTCCTCTCCTCAACTGAGGAGGTGAAGGGGGTGACGGAGTAGAAGCTGGGTAACGTGCCCTCTGAGGACACAATGAGACTGCCCGATCGGAAAAGAGGGACCTTCTCCTAGCATCTCGTCTGCCCCGAGACTTGGAAGTGCCCTCTGTGTCTGCCTTTTGCTTGACCCCTTTCCCACTGGAAGGGTCGTTGGGGGTCTCGGAGGTTTTGAGCTTGACACACAGAGAGGCCGCTGAGAACCATGCCGGTGGGATTCAGAGGGCGGGAAAGAGAACCACGTGGACATAGAAGCTTTCAGAGAAAGGGGCAGGCGCCTCTAGAAGACCCCTGGCGCCTTCCCAGCAGCCAGGAAGCCTCGGGAGACCCAGGAAGCAGGATCCAAGCAGAGGCTGAGTTCTAAGTGGACCACAGCCCTGTCAAGATACAAAGTCAAGCCTCTCTGTTTAGCAAATTCATTTAAAAACGACACAGTGACAAAACAGGGGGAAATCCAGGGCTGCCCCCATTTACCCAAACCTGATCATTAAAACAATCCCCACCCCCCACCCCCACCCCACTCCCCCGGATGAAAGCCTGTGACAGGGTTGTGCACAGGAGTCCTCACGCTTGGGTACACTGCTCCCTCACAGATCAACCGACTGGAAATGAAGGCAGATGTGCTTCCTTTACACTCCCTTTGGGACCTGAGTTCACAAAAATACCACCTAATATCCAGAAACCTGGTTCGAAAGTAATTCTTGGTCCCACACCTGTTTCAGCAGGAAGGCTGTGCTGGGGATGTCAACCTGGGCACAGCAGCTCCCTTCCTCCAAGGCCTCCCTCAGGGAACCTGACCCTGCCGTTGGCTTGAGAGGTCTTTGCGATGTGGCTGAGGGTGCCCGGGCTCTGAGAAGGCCAGAGCCAAAGCTCACCGCTCCCCCACCCCCACCTGGGACCCCACGCAGCCCCAGCTCCTCAGCTGGGCGGGGGGCAGGACACTGTGCGTGCAGGGTGGAGTCCATGGTTGTAGAGCTCGCTTGACCTTGGGTTCCAGCCTCTGTTCCATCAGTTATCAACTGTGGGGCCTTGGGAGTGTTACTAGATCTCTCTGAGGCTGTTTGCTTGGGCTTGTGAACGGGAGCAATGGAGCCTCCTGGGTGGGTTGGTGTGGGGCCGAATGAGATAAAATGTGCAACAGGTTTAGCGCCTGGTAGATAATTTGTGCTCAAAAAAAGGGAGGGCTGCTGGTGTCATCAAGGGTTTGGGCTGAGCTTGGGTCGGGCCGAGTCGCTGACATACTATAGGGAAATACCTGTACCCATGGGTAAAAGCCCAGTTGTCAGGGGTTCGGAACGCCGAGTCTGGACACCTGAGGCTACCCTTTTTGTTGATGAGGACACTGAGGCCCACAGTCACAGAGCAGCAGGGGTGCCAGGGCCCAGACAGGGCCCCGCCCTGCAGTGCTGGGCTCCAGGCACAACAACTGGAGTGCTTTCCACCCGGCACACAGCTCACTGCCTCTCCCCAAACAGGCCGACCTGGTTCTCTTGGTCTGGGGCCGTGTGTGCGTGCATGCATGCACACACACGTGTGTGTCCGTGTGTTAAGTGGAGCAGGGAATGCTGAGAGCTGGGTATCAGCTGCTGCCTCACACGTAGCCCTGTTTCCTCCCTTTCTTCCCCAAAGGAGGAGCCTCCCACCAGCCCAGGGCTGCCCCTGGGTGTCCACGAAGGCTGAGGCTTCGGATGCTTATGTAGCTCATTCTCCAAATCTTAGACAGGTCTAAACTAGAAAAATATTAGTGATAAAAATGTAAGTGTCTAACATCTATTAAGCTTGTATTATGAGCTAAGCACTATTGCAAGTGCCCTTCACAAACCTGTGAGACGGATACCCTTATCACCCTCCTTTTGCAGATGAGGAAACGGAGGCTCAGAGAGGTTAAGTCCCGCCGCCCAAGGTCACACAGCTGGTGAGTAAAAGGGGCCAGATTCCAGCCCAGGCACCTAACTCTAGAATCCAGTTCTGTCTAGCCTTAGCCAGCACAGCAGGGAGCTAACGCAGGGGGCAGGCAGCTCCTTCCTTGGTCTCCTGTTTTTCCAGAATGAGACTCAAAAGTCAGTGAGGTCTAGAGGGAACGAATGAAGCCAGGCATCAGAACGCCAGCTCCTCCGGGCAAAGCCCGACGGCTTTGAGCACCTTCTCATGCTGTTTTCCCATCTGCCAGATGGGGCTAATTACTCTTACTTTGCGGGAAGCCTCCCAAAATCAGGGGAAAGGAAGAAGCTAGCAGGGCCAAGATGAAGGTTGGGGTGATGATGTAGGATTCTGAATTGCTGGGAGCCCCCAAATGATCCCCGAAGCACTGGCCATGGGTCTAAAGGGATTTCAGGGGTTTAGGAGGGGTGGAGCTTTAGCTGGGGGAGTGTGTTGCTTTGGCCCAGAGTAACCCAGGACCCCAAAACAGACACCTCACTCTAAGTCCACTGAGGGGGACCATCCAATCCTTGGCCACTAGTGGATCCCGGGCTTCTCAGGGCCATGTAAATGTAACCCACAATGGCATTAATGAGGTCCTTCATTGCTAATTAACAGGTCCACATGACAGGAACCTGAAAAGGCCAGTCTGTCCCAGCAAGCCCCAGCAGGTCTTACCCCAGTACCAGAGAGAGGCCTTTGTCCAAGGGCAGAGGGAACAGCTGGAGGCTGGGCTGGGGCTGGGAAGGGCAGGGAGCCACAGAGCAGGGGAAGGGGAACAGAGAGGAAGGAGCCGTGGGGGCAGGCTGGAGGGGGAAGACCAGAGCAAACATGCCCTCCGCTTCCTTGCTAGGACAGGCTACTCAAAGCAGGGCCTGCGGATGGACCGGCAGGAGGACTTCACCTGGGAACCAGTAGAAAGCGCAGTCTCCCTTCATCCCTAACTGACCGTGTCCGAATCTGAGTTTAACAGGGTTGCTGTCTGAGCTGCCCTGAGCTGGAATGACAGAGTCCTTGCACCTCTTCAAACCTTCTGAGTCCAATTCCCCAAATGGGAAAACATGCGTAGTTTTCAGCATAGTGCCTGGTTCAAGAAATAACTGATACTGATGGTATTATTATTATTAAGTAATTAGCAGTGAGGGAAGAGGCACCCCGCAGCTGGTATGCAGTGGTTGGGGAGGGCCTGTCTCTCTGACTTGAACTATGGAGGCAAGAGGAGCTTATATAATGGGGCAGCAGGGTGGGGAGGTGTCCTAACTGCCAGCAAACCACAGCGCGCCTTCAGGGGACAGGAGTAAACAACAGTCTCCTTCACACCCTGCACCAGCGCAGGTTGGCTTTCCACGGGCTGGTGCCAGCCCGAACCTGGAGGGAAATAAATGCTCAGCTCCTGAGGTTCACGGTTTCCTACCCTCTAGCCTGGCCAGAGACACAGGTCAGGGGACCCTCGGTGCAGGGAGAACAGAACCAGCAGCCACCCCAGCGAGCACTGGGGCTGTCCTAGTTAGGAGCTGGTCACAGTTCTGACACACGTATTTAGACCCTGCAGGAAGTCAGAGGGGGAGAGAGAGTGGCCCAGCTCCCACCTGGGGAAGGAAACCGCAGGGTTCTCGAGTCTTCCTGTACAAACAAATCACCTAGGAGTTGGTCAGAATCCAGACCCCGGCCCCCCACCCCGCGATTCTGACTTTAGGTGCCTGAGGTGGGACCCCAGAAAGCCGGTAAGTGTCCTAGGTGGTGGTCATGAAAAAGGCGATTTACATTCAGAGGAAAAGAAGAGAGTTTCCCTGCAAGCTGGGTGTGCTGTTGCTGGGCTGGGGGGCAGGGGGGTCCACAAAGAAGCCTGGCTCAGTTCATCCAAGGGGCAAGGGAGGAGTCCGAAGCGCCTGGGCTCAGGCTGCTACAGCCCAACCCTCATCTCAGGGCTTGCACGGATCCCCCTCTCTGCCTTCTCACGCATTTAAAGAACAATTGTGCAACCCAAGACCCTCCGCGAGCTAAGGGAAGGCAGGATGCTTAATTAGGATTGCAATTGCACTAAGTGAAGTCCTCAAGTGATGTAATTTCTGTAATAAATGTTAGGGAAATTCTCTCGAGAAAAATTTATCCATCACCACCTTCACCTGACTGTTTGCATTTTACCTGCTGCACCCAGCCTACCCTTGGGCAAACAGAATTTTACGTGGCTGGAGTCACCAAGCAAGCGGTTACTCCTCACTTCCCGCTCACACACAGTTGTTGATTTCCCCCCTCCCTTCCACCATCTGTTCTCCAAGGGCTGGTACCAGCGGCATCACTGAGAATGTCACAGGCTCAGGGACCGGATGAGACCTTAGGCTAGTCCTTCATGCCACAGCGTCCTCTGGCCCACAGCGTTAGGAAGGGGTATTGAAGCTGGCAAGGGTAGGGGGTGCTCAGGCTTGGGAAGAAATTGACAGTAATAACGCTAGTAAATATTCTCAGCTCTGTGGGCCACACAGTCCCTGCTGCAGCTACTTAATTCGGCCATTGTGGCAGGAAATTGGCCATAAACAACATGTAAATGATGGATGTGGCTGGCTGTGTTCTAATAAAACTGTATTTACAAAAATAGGCCCTGGCCCTGGCCAGATAGCTCAGTTGGTTAGAGCATCTTCCTGTAGAACAGAGGTTGCTGGTTCGATCCCCAGTCAGGGCACACACAGAAACCTATCGATGTTCCTGACTCTCTCTCTCTCCCTTCCTCTCCTTAAAATCATTAAGTAAACATTAAAACAAACAGGCCATAGGCTAGGTTTGGGCCAGGTCCATAATTTGCCAATTCTTGCTTTAGGGCATTTCTTTTCATTTTTAATTAATTATTCATTTAAATGTATTGATTGATAAGAGAGAGAGAGAGATGCAAAAACAGCAACCTGTTTCTTTATGTGCCCTGACCAGGGATCGTACCCACAATCCTTCAGATTTGGGACAACATTCTAATAAACTGAGCAATCCGGTCAGGGCTAGGGCATTTCTTTTCAATGCTTTTCAGAGGTTTATACAAACCTCAAACAGATGTCTGTAGGCAGATTGAACACCAACAGCACTAAACTGAAGGAAAGAGGCTGAGAGGGTGGCTAATCCCATGTCTTCCCCCCCCCCCCCCGCCCCCCCCTGTATTGACAGAGGCAGGGCCCCAGGACAGGTCTGGGATTTCCATCACAATCACAGCAGTCCCTTCTGCCCCACCTCCAAGTCCTTGTCCTGTTGAGCAGGGGGAGGAGCTCTGCCACACCCACCAGCACCCAGGGGAAGGCCCCAGAAACACTGGGGAGCATGCTGCTTCCACCCCTCCATGTGCAGGGTGCAACCAGGCTGAGTCAGCTGGGGGCCCAGCCCGGCCCTGGGGCACGGGAGGAGCTGCCCCCTGGTTCCAGCCCTGCCCGGGCTGGTGAAGCAGCTGGCTGGAGATAACAGGGCACCATGACCCGGTTTCTGTCACCAGAGGAAGTGAGCCACCAGCAGCAGGCTCAATGCAGGCAAAGACTAAGAGAAGTGTGTGTGTGTGTGGGGGGGGAGGTGTATTCTCAGACAGATGCCCCCACCCCAGTCAAATTCTCCCCTGAATTACAAATTCAATTCAGCAAGCGGACTAAGAGCGTGGTCTCTATTTTCTGATTGCTTGGGTTCAAATACTGGCCGTGCCTCTGAGAGAAATGGAGTAATGGCTATGTTCTAAAAGCGCGGTCACGGCCGCACAACTCTGTAAGTCCGCTAAAAATCATTAGCTTGTACACTTATGAACATTCTAGCCTGGCCATTTGGAGCTGTGTGACCTTAGACATGTTACTTAACTTCCCTGTGGCTCCTCATCTGTCAAGCTGGAATAAGAGTACCTGCATCATAGGTTAGAGAAGGATTTCACAAGTCAGCAGCAACTGTAGAATGGTACCTGGCACCTAAGGGGATCAACTAATGTTTGCTACACAGGTGACGGGAGGTGTTATCCTTGGCTGCACACGTGTATCTGTGATTGCCTAAACCGTGCCTCCAAGCGGCCCAGCCCCTCCTAGCCTTTGCTCCTGCTGCTTGCCCTGCAAACGCTCGATGCCCTTCCATCTCAGCTCCAGTGCTAGTTGCAATCAGAGGTCATCCTCCTCTGCTCCTTCTGCACTTAATCTTTCATCGCACAGGCCGGGAAAGGGCTAAAAGACACATGGTTAACTGTTCACCCACTGGTTTGAGATCCTTGGGCCAGGGAGAGGCGGCATCTTGTTCGCCCTGCTCCTGTCCGGGGGGCTAGTGTCCCTACTTGTGACAACGTGGGTGCTGAGCTGAATCCAACAGCAGGGGCTGAGGCTAGAACCTCCTCTGGGAGTCCTGGAACAGTGGCCATAATGGTCAGGGAAGGTAATGGGGTGACCGTGAAGGCAGGGGACCCTCCTTGGGCCCAGAGCCTTGAATCATATACAAGAAGTGAATTCTTCCCAGGCTACCTGCTTGGTTTCCTCTCAGTTACAGAGGGTACGAAATGCAGGAAGATGCAGTGAGAAAGAAGGTAAGCTCCAGCTAGAGCCACAGGGCTGGGCGGGCATGGTATTTCAGGGAGGTCTCCACCCTGACCCAGGGGCCAGGCTCCCAGACAGGAGGGGCTTCTAGAGCCAAGCGCATAGACAACCCAGGCCGCAGTATGTGAGTTGGCGTCTTGCACAGGCTGGTACCCTGTTAGCAGTGGCCCCTGTCGACTTTCCCCGGCCTCCCCGGTGCAGAGCCCGGTGTGTGGGCGCCCAGATAGCGGCCCCTCTGTTTGCCTATGACCTTGGGCGGGGGAAAAAAGGGGCGGGGGAGGGGGCGGCAGGGTACTGGAGGGAACTGAAGAAGCAGAAAGGGGGAGGGTCGAAGGGACCGTCCCTAGTCCTCAGTTGTGGGGGAGCACTTTTGATACAACAGTACTGCTGGGGGGTGGGGTGGGGGAGCCACTGCAAGCCCCAGGAAGCCTTCAAGAAACCCTAACTTCCAGCGACGGGGGAAAACAAACCTCGGAAGAAAGACTAGGGTCAGACACGGACCGCCAAGGCCTCCACCCTCCTGTAGGCAGGGTCCCCCCTTCCGCGCACCTTTCCCCCCCTCGGCCTTTCCCAGAGACACCCGCTGCGGCGCCGCCACCCGTTCCCGGCGGCTCCCTCCCGGCCGGTTCGCAGGTTCCAACGTGTCCCGTCCCCTCCGCCCCGTGCGGCGCCGAAAGCCCGCAGCCAGGAACGGGCAGCGCCGCCGGCCGCCTCCCAGGGGTGGGGGCCGGTCCCCCCTCCCCCCGGGCGCACTTACCGAAGTCTCTGGCCCCCTCCTCCAGGGCCTCCTGGGTGAAAATCCAGGGGCGGTTGGCGAGGAAGAGGGAGGTGCTGTCAGCGTTGGCATGCTTCTTGCCGAAGATTTTGCTGAAGGTACCCTGCACCGTCTGGTTCTTTTTCATGCTGCCGCAGGCCACGCGGGCACCGGGGAAGGAGCGTCCCTCGGTCGCCCTGCCCTGCCCGGGACTGAACCCCGCACCGTCTCCCCCGGGCTCTCTACCAGCCCATGCCCCGCGCAGTCCTCCCCGCCCGCGCGACGGGCGACAGGTGGTGAGGGCGCCGCCGTTCGCCTGGAAATGCGAGCTACCTGGACAGGTAAGAGGCTGCGGCTGAGAGCGGCCCCGCCCCGCGGCCGCCCAACTTCCCCGGCCGCATTCCTGCCCGCCTCCTTCCACAACAGGCCATTGTTGGCACGGCCCAGTGGGCTGGGGACCTCGCCCGGCCCACGCCCCGCCGGGAAGAAGAGCCACCCCCCTGCCCAGGCCTCCTCCTGGCCCTCCTCCTCCAACCTTCTTCTCCCTGGGGAAGGGAAGACGCGGGCAAATCCCTTGCTTTTAAGGAGGGTCACGACCAGGTCGCTATGGGAACTTTGGAAACGGCTCTGTGCCCGGCTAACTCTGGGGACGGCTGGCTAAAGCAAGCGCGCTGAAGGGTTCTACAGGCCCTCAAAAATGGGGGCCACTAGCCTGACCTGTGGTGGCACAGTGGATCAAGCCGGCATCAATCTGGAGGTGCTGAGGTCGCCAGTTCAAAACCCTGGGCTGCCAGGTCAAGGCACATATGGGAGTTGATGCTTCCTGCTCCTCCCTTCTCTCTTTCTATCTCTCTCTCCTCTCTAAAATGAATAAATTAAAAGTTTAAAAAAAAAAAAAGGGGGCCACTAGCCTTCAGAGGGTATAATGAGATGCCCCTGAGGATAACAGATGAGCAGGAAAAGCAATTCAACTAGCATCCCAACCTGATGACAGAGGTGGAAAATATCTTCACTGCCAGAGCTCCAAAGATGACTAAATCTTGGCATTTTTTGTACATTAATTTTTTTTTTTCTGTGAAGTTAAGTAAATAGAGTTTTAAAAAATTCAGGTTGAGTTCACTGTCCTGGGAAAGTTGTGGACCGTCAAGGTGTGTGGGACACCATCGTAGCTGATACTGGGGGTGGCTGTCCTCTGGGGAAGGTCTGGTCAGATGAAGACCAGGGGAGAGTATGAAAGATGCTGGGTGGGGAGAATCAGGCCACAGGGCTGGATTGGATGCTTACTGGGTAGCTGGAGAAGGCTGGGGGGATGGGTCACAGAGAGTCGCCATGTTTCTTCCCGTTCCCGGAACAGCACCCACTGCGTGTTCCCCTTCTCTCTCTCCAGGTAGTTGGGATTGGCTCTCTCTTTGTACCAAAAGCATCTCCTCCTTAACTTTTCATTTTGAAAAATTGGAAATGACCACCCGTATTCCTTCCTCCTGGATTTACCAATTGTTGATATGTTGCCACATTTGTATTCTCTCTCTCTCTCTCCAAACACACACAGTTATTTTTTTATTTTCATGTTGCTGAAGGTTGAAAGTTCTGGCTATCACCCCATATCTCCCCATTCCCACTGCCTAAGAATAAGGTCATTCTCCCAAGGGACCATGATACAGTCATCACTCTCAAGTTCAACATTAATCCACTAGTATCTTCTCCCAAAATGTCATTTTCATATTTTTCAATCCACAGCCTAATTATGACTGCATTTGCCTGTCATGTACCTTTAATCTCTTAATTCAGCATGGTCCCATGCCTTTATTTTCCATGACAGTGACACTTTTCAAAAGTCTCCTTTACTTGCTCCAGTGTCAATGAACAAGATGAGTTGGACCTTCAGAGACTGTGGCTATGAGATATTCCCCAAATGTTTCTGGTTGGGGACACGCCTGTGGTCAACCCTGTCCCACCCCACCCACCACCATGGCACACCTGGAGACAATTCCTGTTCATTTGTGGAGTGTCTGGGGAGCCTCTCCCAATTGCCCAGTGCTGTGCTGAGGGTTTGGGGTACGTGGAGAAGTCTTATTTTTACTACAGATGATCTTGGGGTCTCATCAGGGAGATAAGGTTTTATGTGATTCAAGGTAGCAGGCCATGGTGACTAACTACAGAACAGTGGTTGCTGTCATTAATACAGCAGGAATTCAGAGGAGAGGAGGTCGGTGTGGGCTGGAGAAGTCCTGGAAGGCTTCTCGGAAGAATTGAGACTTGAGCTGGCCCATGAAGGATGACGAGGATGTTAATAGAGAAGGGAAGGAGCTCATTCTAGGGCATGCACGTGTACCCATGCCATCCATCCCTCCGCCCTCTCATCTCCACATCGTGGTTCCTCCCACTGTCTACGCAGGAAGGACACAAGGGAACCCCTGATGCCCCATTATGCCCTGGACATCCTCACAACCCACTCAAGTGCTCTAGACACTCAGGCACAAGATAAAGGCTTCTTTCTTGGAGACCTCCGCGGTATGAGGTCCCTCCCACCTTGGATAGCTCCTGGCTCTTCCACCCAGGACCAGCCGCAGCAGAGCCCTCATTGAGTGACTCCATTAATAGGCCACTTCCACTATATAACTAATATTCTTAAGCACTGCTGTGTGCCCAGCTTAGGGCTGTGAGGGACCCAGAGAAATCAAAGGCATGGTTCCCGAATTCAAGTTGCTGTCGTCTTATTTGGAGAGAGAAAGAGTGGGGAGGTAAATGAGGAGGAGGAGACTAACAGAGGGCCAGAGATTCAGGGGAGGAGCAACCAGGTGGGCTGGAGAATCTGTGTGGGCAAGCAGGAGGTTTGAAGGCCCCTGCAGGGGCTCAGGGTGGTGGATCTGGGAACTGAGGAATTGGAAGGAGGTCACAGCAAGGTTGGTCTGGGTGTGGAAGGCCCACTGGGAAGATCAGAAACAACTCAAATTGTCCACCTGGCAATGACTGAGTAAATAAATTATGGCACATCCACACAATGAAATAATAATGCAACTCTAAAAATGAATGAGTCAGCCGACTGTGTCCAGTTATCTTCAAGATAAACTGATAAACTGTTGACAAAACGGTGTGCGTAGTAAGCTACCATTTGGAGCAGGATAAGTCATCATGGCCTGCCGCCTTGTTTGTGTTGGCACAGAGAAATTTGGGGAAGGTCCATAAGAAATTAATAAAGGTGTTTACTCAGGGGAGGAGGTGGGAGACCTGGGCAAATAGGGAGAATTTTCACTGAATGCCTTTTTATTTCAATTTTTTAAATTTATTTATTGATTTAGAGAAAGAGGAAGGGAGAGAGAAAGAGACAGGAACATCGAGCTGTTTCTGTGTTGCCCACAATGGGGATAAAACCCACACCCTTTGCATATAAGAACAATGTTCTAACCAACTGACCTATCCGGCCAGGGCACTGAATGCCTTTTTTTTTTTTTTTTTTTCTGAATGCCTTTTTATGTTTCTAAATTTACAACCACAGGCCTGACCGGTGGTGCAGCGCATAAAGCGTCGACCCAGAATGCTGAGGTCGCCGGTTCAAAACCCTGGGCTTGCCCGGTCAAGGCACATATGGGAATTGATGCTTCCTGCTCCTCCCTTCTTCTTTCTCTCTCTCCCCGCTTTCTAAAAAATGAATAAAAATAAATAAATTTTGAATCATATACATGTATTTCCTATTTTAAAAGTAAAGAAACATAGGCACAAGAGTTTAGTGTAGAAATGTGGTCCATGAACCAGCAGCATTTGCCTCCACTGGGATCTCACTAAAACTGCAGACACTCTGGTCTCCTCCCAGATATTGAGCAAACACTCTGGGCCTCAGTTTGTTCACCTGTAAAACAGGCTATTAATTTAAGGTCATTATGAGTGTAAGCGAGCCGATGGACTAAGGTACAGTGAGGATCTTTGTTTTAACAAGAGCCTCATGTGACTCAGGAGCATGTCCGGCTTTGAGAAGGTCGGGCGACTGTGCAGGCAAGGGTGACTGGAACAGCTGTGTTTGAGGGATGTTCATGTAACATCTGGACGGAGGATAGATGGCAAGGAGAACGTGCAGGCTGAGGGGCTAAGAGAAGGGGGCTTAATTCATTGGTTAATTGGGTAATCAGGTGGTTAATAGATACAAGCAGGAAGGGTTGAGCCAGACTTGTGTGCTGGTGGCAGAAACAGAAAGAGCAGAGCTGTTAGTTTGTGGGACATTTCTTAGGAAGAAAGGAAGGTAAAGCACTTGCATATAGAAGAAATAAAAAAAACAAATGAACAACAACAAAAAACAACTCTGAGCCAGTTTCCTCAGCTGTGGCAGCGGAAACAGCTGTGTCCCTCCCCCCTCCCCTCCCCCTGCCCCAGGATTGTTATGAAGATTAAATAAGATGATGAATGTGAAGTACCCAGGACAGGGGCACTCCTTAAGGCTTTGTTCATTTCTTCGCACTTGTGGTCCCCTTGCTTTGGGGACTGGAGGGAAAGGGGAAGCCAGGGTGATGGGTGCACACCAAACGGCTGGAGCCTGCAGTCTGGGTGTCAGGCTCTCCCTGACCTTGTACACCCATTTCACCCCAGTCTCATCCTCATGTTGGTTTGGACTCAGGAGGAGTCTCTGTGCCCCCACCACAGCCCCAGTTGAAGTTTCACCCTATCAGCTTAGCAGCTTTTGAAGCCACGTTCCCTGGGGCAGGGTCGGGACCTCACTCTCTGTCCAGCTCAGCACCCTGTACAATTGCTGCTCGGCCCCCACTCCATCTAATGACAACACTCTGCACCTGCTCCCCTAGTAAAAGAAACAGCCACATAACAGGCTCCCCTCGGACCAGCCTAAACCCAATCCTGTAATTACATCTCTGCTTTGCAATGACTCAGTAACCTGCAAGGGCCGAGGTTTCTGGCCAGTTGTGGAATGTAGGATGGGATTGGGGCCTGGAAGTTGCCTCTGTCATGTTTGTGGTCTTTCCTTCAACAAAGCCAAGTGTTTCTGGCTGGGAGACTGCCCTCTGAATGGGAAAAGGGCAGGCTGAGAAGTCCTGAGAGTCACCCTCATCATCACCCACGTCTCTGCAGCTAGCTCTCCATGGGCAAAAGCCAGACCTCTGGTCACCCCAACTTTTAAGTGATGCTGAGTTGTGGGTCATCTAGTCCAGCCTCTTGGTCCAGGCTGGAAACACCTGGTGCCACCAGGTCCAGAGACTGTTTCCTTTGGCCTGCGGGGAGGAGAGGGAGGGCTGCAATCCCCCTGCCCTGGCATTTCTTTGAGCTGGTGGCCTAAGAGGAAATCTGGCTGGTGTGGGCTCCTGCATGCTCAGGGGGCTCAGAGAAGTCACGATCTAGTCCCTGAGAGTGTGGGAATCCAAGGTCCAGCCCTGGTTGGGGCGTGGTGTGTGTGAAAGTGCTGGGAAGAGACTCATTTCCTTTTGTAACCAGGGACCCTGTTGATGGGATAGTGACATAGTTGGTGGCACATCAGTTTCGATTCTGACTTGGCTGCTTAGCACGGGTGTGACCATGGCTGTGTTACCACCTCTCTGAGCCTTAAGTTTGTTCATCTATAAAATAGGGGCTATTAATGTAACTTCGTCATGAAATTCAGCGAGATAGTGGGTTAAAGTGCCCAGCAGACAGTCTGACTCGTGACAGGAACAGCGCACTTGCGTGTTTCTGTCCTTCTCTACCCTGACTCTGGGCACGGGCGTGCTAAACAGAGACCACACAAAGCAAAGATCCTCAAGAAGGAAAAGTCAACTGGGGCCAGGAGACATGGGGGGGCAGGTGTCTGCAAGGTCACCTTGAAGGCTAGGCACATTATGAAACACATTCTATAGTCTGAAATAATGTGTGTGAGTATTAAAAAAAGAAAAAGAAAACCAAAATTCTATGCAGATTGCAACTATAAATAAAGTATATTTGTGAATGGCCAGGGATCAGAAGGAACCAGGCTGTGAAAAAGGTTCAGTTGGACTATCAGGACTCCTGGTGGGGTTTTTACTTGTTAGTAATCTGCTCTATTGAGAGATCATTTCACTTGAACCCTACAAGTAATAAAGAACACAGTTTAATATGGAGTGCATTTTCTTTTTTTTTGAAGAGCACTGGAGCCTGACTGGTGATGGTGCAGTGGACAGAGGGTTGACCTGAGACCCTTGAAGTCCCAGGTTCGAAACCCTGAGGTTGCCCGCTTGAGCCCAAAGGTTGCTGGCTTGAGCAAAGGGGTCACGGGCTCAGCTGGAGCCCCCAGGCAAGGCATATATGAGAAGTAATCAGTGAAGCAACTACGAGTTGATGCTTCTCATCTCTCTCTGTTTCTTTCTGTCTGTGTCTCACTTAAAAAACAATAACAACAACAACAACAACAAAAGAGCACTGGAGAGGGTCCTGTCACTCACCTCCTGCCTCAGTTGCCCTATCTGTAAAGTGGGGTAGATGGTGGGACCCAACATTGAGTGGTGGTTTCACATCTGGGTGAAAAGCTTGCATCTGACCTGTGGTGGCGCAGGGGATAAAGTGTCGGCCTAGAACAATGAGGTCACTGGTTCGAAACCCTAGGCTTGCCCAGTCAAGGCACATACGGGAGTTGATGCTTCCTGCTCCTCTGCTCTTCTCTCTTCTCTCTCTAAAAATGAATGAATGAATAAATAAATAAATCTAAAATAATGTTTTTAAAAAGAAAAAAGGAAAGCTCACTGGCTGGAAGAACAGAGGCAGAACAGCAAATGTCTGCTGCCTCCCGTGAGGAGGCTGCTCTGGCTCTCAGGACAGAGGCGGGCGTGGAGCGCGCAGTGGGCATTTCCTGGGCACTGCCGTCTCCTTGGAACCACCCTGGCCCGCCTGTGGAGCTGCACCGCCACACACGCTTCTCGCGTATTTTGGAAAACAACTTTTTTAAAAATTGATTTTGGAGAAAGAGAAAAGGAGAGAGAAACATAGATTCATTGTTCCACTTATTCATGCATTCACTGGTTGATTCCTGTATGTGCCCTGACTGGGGATCGAACTCACAACCTTGGTGAATTGGGATGACATTCTTATCAACTGAGCTACCCGGCCAGGGCTGCTAGGAGACTGACTCTTGAACTGGATCTCTGAGCCCCGGGAGCATTTCTATGCATCTCGTCTTGGGTCCGGCTTACTTCTCTCTGTCCTTGAGACCTGGGAAGAAAAGCAGTCACATCTGCCATTCACGGAGCATCTCTCTGTGTCTGACACGGGCTGAGTGGATCGCAAGCATTAACCCATCACCGTCAAGTCAGCCTCGCAAAGGAGGGGCAATTCATCCATTTTATGGATGCAGAGGAGAAGACTCCAAATTATGGTTACTCATACTCTACTCCTGGGGATATGCCTTCACCCAGGTCCATGGCAGGACACAGATATGATGCCGTTGCTGTGCTGTCTGTGGGGATGAGGAGTTGGAGGCACCTGGGGGTCCATCCCTGGGGCAGCAGAGACCTTAAATGCGGTGAATGCACTCGGTGAACTACATAGTAGCTGGAAGCCAGGAGCGCGCTGCTCATAGCATCACAGATGGATCTTGGAAACAGTAGGGAGTGATCAAAGTAAACAGCATGAGATCTAAAACACACAATACCACTCAAGTACATAAAAACGACCTGCATGCAAAACAACAATATGTATGGTTTGCAAGAACACGTATGAACAAGAAGATACTCATTAAGCACATGAGAATGGTTGCCTCCGGCTGGGGTGGGTGGGGAATGTGATTGGAGAGTGGAGATAAAGGGAGGAAATGAATACTATGAGAGAGGAGGCCCTCTTGGACCAGGGATGATGCTAACGCACCATGAAGCGACATGTACAACTAACTCGGCCTCCTGTACTTGAAGTGCAACAAAGGGAAAATAAGTAAGGATCAGAGAGGTTAAGGAATTTGTCCAAATCACACAGCAGGTAAGGAGAAGTGGAGGGAATGTTCAGGTAACCAGGGCTCCTTAGAGCAGGGCAGTAGCAGGACACTTGAACCATCTGCCTGCACCTCAGTCGCAGAAAGGGCAGGAGGGGTAGAGGCTGTGTGTGTGGCAAGGTGTGGGGGTGCTCGGTGGAGCTTGCTGTGAGCCAAGCCAGCCCTGAGTCTCACTAGCTCTCCCTGTCCTTCCCAAACACCCACTGTGCACTGTGGGTACAGATCACAGTTTGTACCATCCAGGAACCTTGATGATAAATAAAATGAGGTCATTCCAGGAGTGTGGTAGACAAGGCAAAGAAAGGGGAGCTTCCTGGAGGCAGGACTGAATCAGTCTTTCGAAGTTTAGAAATAATAACAATGTAACTATTAGCACTTAACCTTGCAGCAAGCACTGCTCTAAACTCACCTGGTCCTCACAACAAGCATTCCAGGTCAATTCTCTTATCAGCCTCACTTTGCAGATTAGGGATTTAGGTACAGAGAGGTTAATGATTTGTGAAAGTCACACAGAAGATAACTGGGATTTAACCCAGGCACAGTGGGTCCAGAGACTGTTATCTTAACCCTTTTGGGATTTACAAATGAAATAAGACAGATGTGGCTTGACTAGCCAGGCCTTCCTAAAGGAGGTCTCCTAAGCCACAGTCCCTTGTTGAGATTCCCACAATGAGGGTAACATAGCCCAAGATGGGGACACTCCTGGCAGGGTCCAGTCCAGTGGTCAGTCAGGGGGGTCCCTGCCTGAAGTCCTCAGGATGTGATTCAGTTTCCCCTCCTTCAAATGTCCAAGATACAGAAACCCAAGATCTGAGTCCAAGAAACTGAGACCCAGAGACAGGACTCCTAGCAACCAGCCCTCTACTTCAAGCCCTCTTGGGCTGAGACAAAATGTAATGTGTGCCTTGCTCCCCCAAACACCCCTTCCGACCTCCTGGGCTCCTTTCTGACAGCTTCAGGACCTAGGCTGGGACCCAAGTCACTTTCCCCAGAGCCAGAGACTGGCCACTCCACCCAGAATGCCATGCTCCCAACCTCCACTCTCCCAAGCAAGAGCATCGCCCCAGAGCCTTGGCGATCCCTCTTCAGAGGCTCCGGCAGGGCAAGGCCTGCTTGCTGCTCCCTTCCTCCCTCCTCCTCCCTCCTGGTCCCTCCCAGCCTCCTCAGAAATTAGGGGTCATTACCATCAGGGCGTAAGATCTGGACACAGTGCACAAGTCATCAACACCCCAACTCCCAGTCCGCCTGTGGGCCCCAAAGTCCACCCCATAATTAATAGTCAGGCTGACTCCGTGCCATGAAGGAAACAAGTCCTGGCCCGGCCCAAGCAGGTGTGGCAGAGGGATAGGAAGTCACCAGCTTGCTCTATTTCCCTCCCCTTGGCTCTCCCTCACCCACCCACCACTCGACCCCAGGAAGAGCCCAGGTCTTTCCACATGTGAGATTTTTTTAAAAAAATTTTATTGATTGATTGCAGTGAGAGAGGAAGGGTCAGGGTGGGGAGACAGGAACATTGAGCTGTTCCTGGATGTGTCCTGACCGGGGATGGAACCGGTAACCTCTGTGCTTCAGGACGATGCTCTAACCAACTGAGCTATCAGGCCAGAGCTATATGTGGGATTTCTGACACATTCCTGGGAGGTGCCCAACAAGTCTGGTTAGGGAGATGGTTCCCTAGGAATGAGGGGGGATCTGGTTTTTGAAGATGGGGACCTGACAACCCATTCAGCAATCCTCCATCAATTTCATTACCAACCCACACGTGATAATAGCTCGTATTTGTTGTGAGCTTGCTCTGTGCTAGGGACTGTCCTAAGTGCTTTGTCCAACTCTGTTGGAGACCTTTAGCCCACTCAGTCTACACATAAACAAAGTACAGAGAGGTACAGAGAGGTCATTACTTGCCCAAGTTTACACAACTACTAAAATAGCAGAGCCAGGATTAAAGCTCAGAGTCTGACTCCTGGTCTGCAATCCCATCTTCTATAGTGAAACCACCCATCCCACCTACCCATTTACTGACCATCTGTCCATCGACTCAGCCACAGACAACACGCCTAACCACCTGTCTACCCACCTATTCATCCATCCCCGCATCTCCTGAAGCCCTATTTGAAGCGGTCCAGGAGAGGGAACAGCATATGCGAGGGCTCAGGGGGGAGAGAGCAGGGTGTGTTTAAGAAATTAGCTACTGCATAGAGGAAAAGAGAGCAAGAGATGAGCCTAAAAAGGTGAGCAGGGCCTGACCAGGCGGTGGCACAGTGGATAGAGCGTCAGACTGGGATGCGGAAGACCCAGGTTTGAGACCCCGAGCTTGCCAGCTTTTGAGCGTGGGCCCATCTGGTTTGAGCTAAAGCTCACCAGCTTGGACCCAAGGTCGCTGGTTCCAGCAAGGGGTGGCTTGGTCTGCTGAAGGCCCGTGGTCAAGGCACATGTGAGAAAGCAATCAATGAACAACGAAGGTGTCACAACGAAAAACTAATGATCGATGCTTCTCACCTCTCTCTGTTCCTGTCTGTCTGTCCCTATCTATCCCTCTCTCTGACTCTCTCTCTGTCCCTGTAAAAAAAAAAAAAAAGGTGAGCAGGACTCAATAAAAAAGGGGCCACCTGCCTGACCTGTGTTGGCGCAGTGGATAAAGCGTCGACCTGAAATGCTGAGGTCGCTGGTTCAAAACCCTGGGGTTACCTGGTCAAGGCACATATTTGATGCTTCCTGCTCCTCCCCTTCTTCTCTCTCTCTCTCTGTTGCTCTTCTCTAAAGTGAATAAATAAAATTAAAAAAAAAAAGAAGGGGCCACCCCTCTGCCATCTCTCCCTCTACCCACACTCCGCCCATCCATCCATCTGTCATCTCTGCAATGTGGAGGGCAGACAGAGAGAAAGAATGCTAAGCTGGCTGGGTCCACTTCCTCCATACCAGTGGTTTCTAGTGACATGTCGGGCAGCTGGGGGAACTCAGGACTTCTGGAGGTACCTAGATAACTAGGATGATTTTCTCCTCTTTCCACAGGTCAGGGGTCGTGGGAGACTGTGGGCAGAGGAGATTGCAGAATGGGTCAGTGTCAAGGTTAAAAAAAAAAGACCTTTCCAGACCTTGAAACTTCAACTCCCAGCCCTGCCCCTGTGTCTCCTTGGGGAGACAGAAGAAATTGTGCTGTCAAAGAGGCCTCACAATGTCATGGCCCATGCAAATTGTCCCCGTCCTGACACTCGCAGTGGCCTCCCAAGAGTCTCTGGGAGCCCCCGGAGCCCCTGACTACTGGAAGTTCCATCTCACCACCAAGGAAGACCCTGGTTAAGGATGACCCAGGTGGGTGACATCACAGGGTTAGATCAGGGCAACCCAAGTTACAACAAGTTTGATTGGCAGGAAGAAGTATGAAGGCCCCAGCCCAGCCCACTTGTGTAGCTAGCCGCTGGAATTCTCTTACAAAAGGCTTAGGGGGCCAGTATCACTACCCAACTCTTGTTCGCCTGCTCTAGGGCCTGGTGGGGGGCAAGGAGGGGGCCACCATGCAGCTTCTCTGGTTCTGTCCCTTCACGTCCCCAAGACACTTCCTTTTTTTTTTTAATTTATTTTATTCATTTTAGAGAGGAGACACAGAGTGAGAAAGAGAGAAAGAGAGAAAGGGGGGAGGAGCTGGAAGCATCAACTCCCATATGTACCTTGACCAGACCAGTGCAGGATTTTGAACTGGCGACCTCAGTGTTCCCAGGTCGACGCTTTATCCACTGCGCCACCACAGGTCAGGCACTTCCTGGACCCTTAGTTGGCATTACCCCGTCTCATAGCTAAAGTTTATAGCATGCTTGAGAGGTCTAGGCACTTTGTATATAATCTCACGAAATCTTCCTGGTAAGCTTATTCTCACTTCCTACGTGGGAAAACTGAGGTGCGGAGGGTTATAGATACCTAGTGGGTGGTGGAGCTGGGATGTGAAGTCCAGGCCCTCGAGCCACACAGCCTCATGAGGACGTGGAGGCCCATTCGGCCCCCTCCCCATCCATGCCCTCTCATGTCCCCCAACACCCAGCCCAGGCAGACATGCTCACGTCAAGGCTCAGAAGAGTGTGCTCAGAACCAGGCTGACGATAATGACCATGTGCATCGTGTGAGCGCAGTTCCCACTCGCATCGCACCCCGCATCGCACCCCGCAGCAAGCTGATGCGTAGATAACAACCTTATTATCCCCATTTTGTAGATGAAGCAACTGAAGCTCAAAGAGGTTCAGCCACTTGGCCAAGGTTGCCGGACCTGTCAGGGAGGAGCCAGGCCTTGAGCTGAGGCTCTCAACCTGCAAGACCCAGGCACATTCCATAGAGCCAAGTGCCCCAGGACGCTTAACCGCTTACCCGGAAGCCTCTCCCAATGCAATTTGCATGTCAGCAGGGAGGAGGCCTTCTACCAAAGAGCCAGGGCTGATGGTGGATTGTCAGGCATGGGCCAGGCTACTGGATGTGCTGGGGGTGAGGGAGGGAGCCTGAGAGGACAGAGTGTCTTCCCACAAGACCTGTAGTAATGTCACCTATGAGGTCCTCTGGCCCTGCCTAGAAAGCCCCACTCCTGCCTGACCAGGCGGTGGTGCAGTGGATAGAGCGGACTGGGATGCGGAAGACCCAGGTTCGAGTCCCCAAACTCGCCAGCTTGAGCATGGGCCCATCTGGCTTGAGCAAAAGCTCACCAGCTTGGACCCAGGGTCGCTGGCTCCAGCAAGGGGTTGCTTGGTCTGCTGAAGGCCCGTGGTCAAGGCACATGTGAGAAAGCAATCAATGAACAACTAAGGTGTCGCAACGGCAACGAAAAACTAATGATTGATGCTTCTCACCTCTCTCCGTTCCTGTCTGTCTGTCCCTATCTATCCCTCTCTCTGATTCTCTCTCTGTCCCTGTAAAAAAAAAAAAAAAAAAAAAGAAAGCCCCACTCCTGAGTCACCCTCTTCCCCATTCTAAGCAGTCCCGGTGTACAGGACAGACGTGTGTGTGTGTGTGTGTGTGTGTGTGTGTGTCTATCGAAAAGGCCTTGCTGGGCTCTGCCAGCAGGGGTGCAGGGCACGGAGGGGGAGTTCTACTCAGATTCCTTCTTTTGGGCCTAGCTAGAACCCCAAGTGCAAACAGGGAGGGAAAGGGCTGGTGGGACCCTCCGCTTGCCCTTTAAGTTTCATTGCCCCCTGTGGAATGGGAGGCTAACCAGAGGTGCAGGAAGCACCTTCCTCAGACCCCTCAACCTTGGCGTTGTGTGCTGATTTGTGTTGTGGGACTGTCTGTGCACTGTGGGGGTGCTTGGCAGCATCCCTGGCTTCAACCCACTAGGTGCCAGGAGCACCCCCCACCTATGACAACCAAAACAGCCCCTGGGGGAAAATCACCCTCAGTTATGAACCACTTTTCTTATCACACACACACACACACACACACACACACACACGAGTGCACCTGACAGGTAGGGCCTGAGTGCACCTGACAGGTAAGGCCTGAGTGCACCTGACAGGTAGGGCCTGAGTGCACCTGACAGGTAAGGCCTGATGGGGAGGAGATGGTTAAATGAAACTTATGTTAACCCAGAAAGTATGCGGTCAGGCCCCGCCCTCAGTTTTGGAGGCTGTGCTGGGCCCTGGGTGGGGGGTGGGGTGTTCTCACCCTCTGAGGTTAGTCACTTGGGGCCTCACTAGGCCCCTGGAAGGGGCGGGGCAAGGCTGGGGCTGCTTGAGCTCCCCCCTTCTCCTCCCACTCTTCTCTGCTCAGTGTCTTCTCTTGCTCCTTTCTTTCTTCCTCCTTCCTCTCTTCTTCTTCCTCCTTCTGGGGGCCATCCTTTTGTCCCAGTTTCTGTGAGGTCCTGGTCCCTAGATGTGTCCCCAGGCCCCCCACTGGGATACCAGGTGCTGCAGCAGCAGCAGCAGCAGCAGCAGGGACACAGCTGACTAGTAGACCCAGGGCAGGTGAGGAGGGGAGTGCTCAATTCCTGGTTCCCGCGCTAACTGGTTACGAGGTGTGGGACTTCTGCAAAGTTCTTCCACACCACCTCACTGCTGTGTGAACTCAGACAGATGCTTAGACAACCCTGAGCCTTGGTTTCTGCATTTGAAAAATGGGTGTGATGTCCAAAATGGCTCTCAGGAGCTTGTGTAGAACCAAGTGGTTAGTACTTGGCATTTCCGTTGATAGATGCTCAATTCTGTCAGCAAGGAGTGTCAACCTTCCATTTGTGGGGGTCTCTGGTCACTTCTGTGGCTGAGGGAAGGGAAGATTCTACTGGGCCAGGCTGTCAACCTCAACACCGAGGCTAAAGAGATTCTCATGGACTCTATAGCAGTGAGGTTCACTGCCCTCAGGTGGCATTAGCAATGATGACGGACACTTCTGTCAGTCACAACCGGGAGGTGGGCTAAATGACTAGAAGCCAGGGATGCTGCAGTTCAAGGACAGCCCCCACCACAAAGAATCATCCAGCCCAACATGGCTGTCCCTCTGTCCCACCCCTCTGTCACATGGCTATGGTGCCGCAGGTGGGAAGCCCCGCTCCGCACACACACAAATATGCTTGTTCATATTTGTGGTATCTTTGTTACTTGCACACTCAGAACCTGGCATACAAGAGGAATAGTTTTGATTGATTGAATGAATGAATGAAGCCACCAATGTCATCTGCTCAGCTCTGCTAAGAATGGTAATTCATAGAATAAACCTCACACTTCTCAGTGCCTTGTCCTGTCCACTCAGGGTCCAAGAACCTGGAACCAAATTCCAGCATTTGAAACCCCAGTGTTCCAGCCAAACCGGGCAATCTGGCCACCCGGTCCCCTAGTGAGCCTGGGGGCTGTGGAGGGCACTGTGGTGGCTCACTGGTGGCCTTGGCAGCTCTCCAGTGACTATGGTGGCTTCCCAGCCACCCAGCACACCTGGGCTCAAGTGACTTGGTAGGCCCTGCCCCACAGTGCAGTGGACACAGGATACTTCATGGAGCATAGGGTGTGAACCTTGGGGTCAGCCAGGCCCGGGTTCAAATCCAGCCTGGTTCTTTATCAGTCACATGACCTCCTTACTTCATTTTCTCTCCTATAAATGCGGTCAGTAGTAATACCTTCCTTAAAGGGTTGATGTGAAGATTGGGAGAGATAGTCCACTTAAGGAGTATGGTTCCCTGATCATAACCAGTTATGAATGATCGCTGATGACCACCATCATAGCTCATTTCCGGTGCTTGCCCCTCTGCTTGTAATCCCGCGTCCCAGGGCTGAGCCTGGAACAGTCTGGAAGGCTGCTGAACACTTGTTTATGCCCCTCTCCAGCTTGGCTGCGTGCCAGCACTGGGTAAGCACCGGGGACACAGAGGTGCACAGGATGTGGTCCTGACCACTGGGAGCGGTCTACGGGCCTGTTAGAACGTTAGCTGGAACCCAAAGGACCACGATTGAGGAACAGAATGAGGCAAGCACGGCACCCAGGGTGCAAAACGTAAGGAAGCACTCACTGTGCCCGAGCAGAGCTCTGCGCGTGAGCACCCCCTTAAAACTGATGCACTTGCCTCGCCTTAGTCCCAGCCCATCAGAGGATCACATCCCAGGGCGGAGTGCCTGAAGCACAGAGAGGGGTGAGAGGGGGCAGGGGCTGTAGCACTGGAGGCTTCCTGGAGGAGTTGTCGAGAGAACTGCTGGCTTGGGAGAATAGGAAGAATTTTGAAATGTAAAGCTAAGGCACATATAATATTCTCCTGGGGAGGAACCCATAGGGGCAAAGACTGCTCTGAGGAAAGCCATGGGCATGTTTGTATCGTGCAAGTGGTTTGTCAATTAAACACAAAGGAGTGTACATTATGATTCCAGTACAGGATTTCTTTTGTAAAAGGGTGGGTGGCACTCGGCTTTTACAACTCAGCTGCTAGAGGTTCCCTCCCGGTTCCCCAGGGGCTGCGTCCCTGGAGAGAGGAAGTGGGTACCCTGACAGTTGTCCCAGAGGGGCATGGGGGGGAAGCAGAACACACAGGCACCTCATCCTGCGGGGTCGTACTGTCCTGGCTCTGAAGATCCCGAGGGAAACGGGCATTCAGCAGCTGGGAATTGTGTGGGGACTCAAGAGTCAGAGGACAGTCAAGGAGGGTGATGACAGAGAAGAAAATAAATGTCAGGACACTGTGATAAATGTGGCCATTGGTACCTCCTAAAGAAGTCAGCTTCCATACCTGGTCACCCAACAGTGGTGGTCGTGGGGAGAAGGCATTGTTGGCTAGGGGACACTTCACAATAAGAGAATCTAAAATAGAATGGGCTGGCTGGTCAGAAGGGAGCTAGCCCTTATCAGAATTCAGTCCATGTGAACTATTACTTATTGTGGGCTCATAAATACTTCGGTAAAAAAAAAGAATGGGATTCCGGAGGCTGTTATGTCAAGGATAAGGGTGAGAGGGAAGAACAGTTTCCATAGTGAACGGAAAGGGGAGAGACACCAGGCTGGGGAGACAGTCTGAGCAAAGGCCCGGAGGCCTGGAAGGACAGTGGCTGGGGAAAATAGGGAGGTGGTAATGCTGGAACATAGGGTGTGTGGAGCCCCATCCTTAAAGGTCTTGCCTCTTAGGCTGGGGGCCTTGGGCTTTCTTTTCTAGGCAGTAGAGACCAAAAGAGGTTTTTTATTTTTTAAATTTATTTATTTATTCATTTTAGAGAGGAGACACAGAGTGAGAGAGAGAGAAAGAGAGAAAGGGGGGAGGAGCTGGAAGCATCAACTTCCATATGTGCCTTGACCAGACCAGTGCAGGGTTTTGAACTGGTGACCTCAGTGTTCCCAGGTCGAAGCTTTATCCACTGTGCCACCACAGGTCAGGCCCAAAAGAGGTTTTGAGGAGGAGAGCCATTTGATCTGGCCATTCATAGGGAGAGGTTAATTCGCTGAGGGTGTGAAGCAGGCTGAAAGGCAGACGATTAGGAGGCAGGAGGACCTGGTAGGAGTGACTCCGTGGGGGACAGGAGGGAGGCGTGACTGAAGGTGGCAGAGGGCAGGGAGAGGCGCATCCGAGGACAGTGGCATGGAAGACGCCGACAGACAGTGTGAGTGTGGGAGGAATGGAGGGGTATCCGAGGCTCCCAGCCTCTGAGCTCCCAGAGGTCTCTGAGAAGCAGGCGGAGGTCTGCACTGCAGCAGGGAGGTCACAGAATCCTGAAGGCTCTGCCTGGAGGTGTCTGGCCCCCCGGCCAGCAGAGCTGTGCCCAGGGTGGCTCTGTGGGTTCTGACCAGTGACCCCTTCCTCCTCCTCCTGCCCCTGGCCCCAGCCGTGGAAGTCCCAGTGTCCTATACCCCAGCTCTCCCCTTCTTTCCTTCCCCTCCTGCCCCTGGCCCCAGCCGTGGAAGTCTCAGTGTCCTATACCCCAGCTCTCCCCTTCTTTCCTTCCCCTCAGGACTCACAGACAGCCCCAGTGCCTGGGTATGGGCCGAAGACACCATCAGGCAAAAAGGTGAAGGCTCCCCTGTCCCGGCCGTGGAAGCAGAACCGTGAGCAGACTCTGGCTGCAGCTTATGTGCCAGTGGTGGTGGATCCCAGGGGCTGGAACCCAGACAAGCTCAGGTTCAACTTCTACACCTCCCAGCACACCAACTCCCTGAGCCCTTTCTACACTTTGCAGAAGCCCACTTGTGGCTACCTGTACAATCGGGACACGGACCATACCCGCAAGCTCTTCGACGTGTCTCCTGCAAACAAGGTTTTGTGGCGTTCAAAGTACCTGCACAAGCCAGGAGACCCCCACCTGCCCCGTTCAGCCCACAAACCCTAGTCCTGGATGGGAGGGGCCGTGGCCGGGCTGGGACAGCTGTGTCATCCCCACGACAGCTCTGCCACGCCCACTGTCAACTCGGGTAAAGGGAAGTCTCTCCTCTCTGCAGCAATCAAAGCTTGGTCTTCCTCCCCCTGGCCTCTGAATGAGTGACTGTGAGTGTGCACACTGAGGTCATTGGGGCGTTTTACCACCAGGTTATGTCCAGAGGGGCCTGAAGACTTGGAAGGACCTGATTCTTAGTCCCTTCACCCTGAGAAGCATCCCCACCCCCGTCAGAGCCTAAGTCCCGAGCAAAGCCCATGCTGGTCAGACCTTCCACACGGTCTAGGCTGGGCAACCCTTCCATCAGCTGGCCACACCCCAGCTCTCCTCTGAGGAAACCCCCCCCCCCCCCAATGTCAGAGCAGCCGCTGCAGAATGGGGAAGGAATGCAGGGAGCAAACGCAGGCTCAAGAGGTTTACGCTCCAGCCCTAGTTTTATGTAAAACTGCCACTTTTGACACACGGTTTGTTGGTAGGGGGTGGATTTGCCATCTCAAGCCTCTCCTCTGGTCCAGAGGCTCTGCCTCCGAGCTTAGCTAGGCTCACAGGCCATGGTTCACGGAGAAAGGGGATGAAGGCAGAGGGTGGTTGGCACATAGCAGTGGCCTGAGTGAGTCCCTGGTCACTGCCACCCAGGGTGAACCCATGGTGGGCTGGAGGCAACTCTGACCAGCCAGCGAGAGCCAACTGTGGGCCTCCCCTCCCAACTCCACAATGTTGGTAGCTTAAAATTGGCCGTGGGAATATTTACACCACTGAAATCAGCAAACACTACATACTGGGTTGTTTTATTTTTGTTCTCAGAGAGTCAGCTGTTTAATACTTACCAGCATGCCACTGAGTGAATTCACCTGGTTTTGTTTCTAAATCTCTCCTCTCATTCTAGGTAGAGCGGCATATTCAGTGAGGCGTACTTCTGAGCACAAGGGGTTGAGGCTGGGGTGGGATAAAAGGACAGGATGTCTAGGGGCTCCAACAAGCAGCCAGGGCAGTGGCCCTGGGTGCCCTTCTCCGAGGAGAAGAAGAAGAAGAAGAAGAAGAAGAAGATAAGGAAGTAGGAGGACAGAAGGCCCTCCTGAAGGGTCCCCAGTCAGTAGCGTTCAGGTTCTTCTGTTTATTGTAGGATCTCTTTCAACTTAGAGGTCTTCCTCACATGTCTGGTGACCCAGGCTGGATGCAGGCCAGCTGGCATCTGTACCAGGTCTCTCCTGCCTGGTTGTGGGGGTCTGAGGAGTCAGCATAAGAAGGAGCTGGAAGGGGGGGTCTCACTGTTCCCCTGATGCCCCAGTTTTCAGAGTGGCCCTTTGCTCTTCCTGAGCTGTGCCCAGAGGCTGGGGCCTCAGGTTCAAATCTCCAGGAAACCTTCTGCCAGGCTTGGGAGGGGGACAGATGCCTCTGGGGGTCTCCTGTGCTGCCTTGCAGAGGGAACCTGGGGAAGCATTGTTCCTTCCACAAAATTTCTGCCAGTCCACTAGCATTTCCGCCCACGTCTTGCACCCCGGCCAGGGAGGGACTTTGGGACTGTGCCGACCTCCATGTCTTCCAGCTCCGTGGCAGTGTTCAGGTCTCACCTGTCTGCACTCTGATCAGGCAGCTGCCACTTGTCCATCTGCCTCCTATTTCCTATCATTTTTATTAGAACCTCTAAACCAGGGGTGCCCACACTTTTTCAGCTTGCGAGCTACTCATAAGATGACCAAGTCAAAATGATCTACCTACAATAAAAATGCAAAACATAAATTTATTTCTTCTATATTATCATTATTTAAGTTACTATTATTACTATTTAATATTCTGTATTCTTCTTTCACCTTTCTCCTTCTCAGCTCTCTTTTCGGAGGAAAGTCAATGTCATAGTTTTTATGAACAGTTCGAAAAAGCCGCTCCACATTTTCCTTCTTTGGAATAGCAATGGCACACAGACAGATGAGGCAAACATACTTAGAGTATGATATAGTGAAAAAAGTCCCCTCCCATTATGTATGAAAGTGGTAGGTTTTAGGCTTCTTACTCGGACCAGCTACGGCACTCATTTTTATACCCTTTGTAGTATTTAGTTTAAATAAATTGAAGGCTAACTACGCAGCAATGTAACTGAACAAGTTAGCGCAGTTTAACGCGCATGCGTAGGGTGTCAAAAGTTCAGACGTCAGATTGGCTACCCTGTATGCCAATCAAAAGACAAATGTCTTTTTAATGTCATGCGATCTACCCACACTTCCTTCGCGATGGACCAGTAGATCACAATCGACGTATTGAGCACCCCTGCTCTAAACTGCTGTCTTCCTTCTCTTTTCCTCAGTGGATGGGTAGCTTGCATTTTTGTTTTTTTGTTTATTTTAATGGGGTGACATTAATAAATCAGGGTACATATGTTCAAAGAAAACATCTCCAAGTTATCTTATCATTCAATTCTGTTGCATACCCATTACCCAAAGCCAAATTGTCCTCTGTCACCTTCTATCTGGTTTTCTTTGTGCCCCTCCCCTCCCCCCTCTCCTCCCCTCCCTCCACCTTGTAACCACCACACTCTTGTCCATTAGCTTGCGTTTTTTAAAAAAAATATTCATTAGTTTTCTGACCTGTGGTGGTGCAGTGGA
The DNA here is from genome assembly GCA_037038555.1 of Rhynchonycteris naso. Lineage (NCBI taxonomy): Eukaryota > Metazoa > Chordata > Mammalia > Chiroptera > Emballonuridae > Rhynchonycteris > Rhynchonycteris naso. Next base: position 9,530,297 of record CM073000.1, read on the forward strand.
TAAAGCGTCGACCTGGGAACACTGAGGTCGCCAGTTCAAAACCCTGCACTGGTCTGGTCAAGGCACTTATGGGAGTTGATGCTTCCAGCTCCTCCCCCCTTTCTCTCTTTCTCTCTCTCTCACTCTGTGTCTCCTCTCTAAAATGAATAAAATTAAAAAAAATTAAAAAAATATTCACTAGTTTTTTGGGGAAGAGATGGCAGAGAGAGAGAGAGAGAGAGAGAGAGAGAATCATCAGTTAATTGTTTCACAGAGTTGTTCCATTAATTGTGCACATTAGTTGTTCCATTAGTTGGCTGCCTCTCATTTGTGCCCTGACCAGCGGTCAAATCCATGACCTCCGGCTTGCGGGGTCGACACTTTATCCACTGACTAACCTGGCCAGGGCAATGTGTAACTTCTTTTCTTTTTAGGTTTTTTATTTTTTATTTTTTTAATTTTTTACAAGGACAGAGAGAATCAGTGAGAGGGATAGATAGGGACAGACAGGAACGGAGAGAGATGAGAAGCATCAATCATTATTTTTTCGTTGCGACACCCTGTTGCTCATCGACTGCCCCCTCATATGTGCCCTGACCATGGATCCTCAGCAGACCGAGTAACCCCTTGCTCAAGCCAGCGACCTTGGGTCCAAGCTGGTGAGCTTTTGCTCAAGCCAGATGAGCCTGCGCTCAAGCCGGCAACCTCGGGGTCTCGAACCTGGGTCCTCCGCATCCCAGTGCGACGCTCCATCCACTGAGTCAAAACCTGGTCAGGCAGATGTGTAACTTTTAAAAATGCATTTATCGCCATTGTAGTGGGACTTTGAACAGCATCAGAGATAATTACAAGTTTTCTGCCTCGGTATAACCAAAAGGCTTCATCCTCCAATAAATCATCCACAGACACCTGCTGACTACGTGGTGCTGCTGGGTCCTCAAGCTGCATAGATGAACAAAAGTCATCTCTGCCCACACAGGCCTGATGGCTTTGGGGACAGTGGGGGCGAGACCAGCCTCTTTACTCCTTTATCGAGATCTCCTCCCTCGATAAAGGGACTGTCCTCGAAGAACAGTCTCCCCCTTGAGGTTCACCTTGGTAGCGCAGTCCCCATGGAAGGTTCCAGGAACCTTTTAAAGAAGCTGTCCCTGGTCCTGGTGGGACTGGGTGAGATGGTCCCAGGAGGCAGAAGTTGGTGCTCAGGTTCTGTTGTATTTCCACGGGGGAAGGCGAGTGGGTGGGCGGCCAGCCTTGGGAGGGGGTCGTCAGGCCGATATTCATGGCCTCTCCAGTCTCTTCCTGGCCTGGCTTCCTTCCACTCCTGGCACCTGCCCCACCTGTTCCTCCCCTTGGTACCAATCTGCGAGGTAGCTCCTCTCATTCTGGTATGGCAGCTGTCCCGGAAGGGATTCCTGCAGAGAAAGCAGCCAGGGGAAGCCACAAGGCACCGCTCTGTGTCCACCCCCATGGACCCGCCTCTCCTGGGAGGCCGCAGTACGGATCTCAGTCCTCCCTGACTGGGCGTCCATGTCTGGGTGGAGACTGGAGAATGGGACCGGCAGCGGCAGCTGAGGGGGGAGCAGCTGGGCTCAAGGCTGGAGGAACTGTGGGATGCTGTTCTCACCACAGCCTGGAGACATGGGATGGGGCCCTGCACCCACAGGCTCTCTGGCAATGGAGTTGTGCGTTGGGGGGGAGCGCCCCACCCAGACCTTCCTCGGGGCTTAGGGACGGGCTAAAAATATGGTGATGAGGTACAAAGGCTTTCATACCACCACCCTAACCTTTCACCAACCTCAGAGTGTGGTTTGTCTGTCCCCAACCCGTCTCATCTCCCGTGGAAGTGATACCCACCCCGCAGAGCCATGTGATCTTCCGTCAAGCTGAGCGTGCTGCCTTGGACCCAGCAGAGGTTTAATAATGTGTAGTTCCATTTTGTTTTAGCTTTCTTCGATCATACACACACACACACATTCACTTAACATTTTACTGAGCTCAGGCCCCTGTCAGTCAAATGTTACTCTCAGAAAGGTCACTGGGAAGAGTCTAATGAGGGAACTATTTACAGAGAAGTGGGGTGCTTGGGGGACAGCTGATGTGCCCAGAGAGTGGCAACAGAGGTAGGCTCTTCCTGCTCCAGAGCCTGAGGGGGAAAGGAAGACTTTGGTCGGGGAGCACGGTGGCAGCCTGGCGGGAGCATGGCAGGAGGCAGAGGAAACAACCAGCCCTCCTCCCTCTGTCCGCCGCCCAGTCTCCTCCCAGTCTCCTAGTGCTGCTCAATGGGCGAACCCAGCCTGAAGCCAGAGGGCGGGGGAGCCAGGTGACCCAGTCCATGGGGGGTCAGCCTCCTGGGCACAGAGCAGACAGAGAAAGGTGAAGAATGAGCAGAGAGGGGCAAACAGAATGAGCAGCACAGGACCATGTGGAGTCTATGGTACCAGGTGCTGGGAGGATGCCAGAGATGAATTAGACAATGGTCTCTGCCCTCCGGGAGCTTGCTGGATTCCCGAGGGCAGGCCGGCAACAACACTCCGGAAAGAAGTGAATATCATGTCTATGTTATAGTAAGTGTGTAAATGAATATCATGTCTATGTTATAGTCAAGTGTGTATGCTGTCATAGGACCTAGGGGGACTCCCACTGATTCTTCACCTCCTGTCATCTCTGCCCTTGTACTGTCCCCCCCTCCTGAATGTGGGTGAGATCTGTGACTTGCTTCTAACCCACAGAATACGGCAAAGGTGATGGGATGTCTCTCCCTTGACTAGGTCACATCATATAAAATTTCATTTTAGCAGATTGGAGGGAGATTCTCCAATATGTTCATTAGGAACCATTTTTTTAAAAATATAGATAGTTGCCTGGCCTATGGTGGCACAATGGATAAAGCAGCAGCCTGGAATGCTGAGGTTGCTGATTCAAAACCCTGGGCTTGCCCGGTCAAGGCCCATATGACAAGCAACCAATGAACAGCTAGAGTGAAGTAACAACTTCTCATCCTCCCCACCCCCACTCTGTAAAATCAATAAATAAAATCTTTTTAAAATACAGAAAATTTTTAATAGCAATGATAAAAAAAATCACTGGTGATTCCATGACCTAGAAATGAGCATCGTTAACATTTTATCGGTCATTTCCTTCTGATCATAGGTACACAACACGTGACAGAGAAACAATATGAATATCACCTAGTCTCAGTCTTTCTCTCTGGTCTTCTAAGGAATGTTCTGAGCTCTGGGCCCTTTGGATTAACTTGCTCAGGATAATGAGCAAGGAGAGTTGTAGGCTTGGAAGGAGTGATCTTTAGGATAGAAAGAGAGAGAACTGGACCCGAGGGAAGACCAAGTCTGAGAAGGCAGATGTAGTTCACCCCACACCCAGGCCCTCCCGTGGTCATGTCTGCAGGTGCCCATGAGGCTGGGGCAGAACAGCAGCCATCCCAGCCTTGTTCAGTTCACAGCGAGCTTTTTGGCTCATTCCGTCTTAAGCATCTTGTTCAAGAAGGGAGATCCCTCCCTAGGTGTCCAGGGTCTTGCTCCTGGTGGTTCATAAGTATCCTGAGATGTGGGAAGGGGGTGTTCGCCTGAGGAAGGGCTGATCCCTGCCACTCTGGACTCCTTTCTGCCCAGGCAGTGGGCACAGCCTGTAGATGCAGATATTGGGTTGTCCCTGACGGTTGGGAGGTGATGACTGTCCTTCCTTTACAGAGCTGGGCCATACCTCTGAGCTGACCTCCAAGCCCCTGGTCTTCCCTTCTGTCTGGTTCTCAGGGAACCCTCTGAGAATCAATAGCCTGGCATTCTTCACACAAAATTGCAGAAAAACCACCAGGTGGATCCCAGTTTGGGTGCATGCAGGAGTGTGTCTATCTCCCCTCCTCTCGCTTAAGAAAAAGAAATAAAGAAAAGCATTTAGAACAGGGTCTGGCAAAGAGTAAGTGTCCTGTATCAGCTACCACTTGATTATTGCATATCTGCTACAGTGGCTGGTATGCTGTTGACTTCAGAATCTAGGTGCAGTTACATGGCATCGTGGGCACATCAGTGTCCCTAGATGACAGACAGCTATGTCTCTTGTTCCTTAGACCCATTAACTCTGGCCCTGGACTGTGTGGGGGGCAGACATCCACCTGGCTCACATAGGATGTCTGTCAGCTGTGGTCAGGCTCTAGAGAAGGTAGGGATCTTCATTAAAACCTTGCTAGCTCCAACCCCATTCCCAACTCCCTGCCCCCTTGCCTGCCGCTCCTAAAAGGAAGCTGGAAAGGAGCCTGACCGGGCCATGGCGCTGTGGATAGAGCGTCGGACTGGGATGCAGAGGACCCGGGTTCGAGACCCCAAGGTCTCCAGCTTGAGCGCGGGCCCATCTGGCTTGAGCAAAAGCTCGCCAGCCTGGACCCAAGGTTGCTGGCTCGAGCAAGGGGTAGCTCGGTCTGCTGAAGGCCCGCGGTCAAGGCACATGTGAGAAAGCAATCAATGAACAACTATGGTGTCAAAACAAAAAACTGATGATTGATGCTTCTTATCTTTCTCCGTTCCTGTCTGTCTGTCCCTATATATTCCTCTCTCTGACGCTCTGTTCCTTTAAAAAAAAAAAAAAGTTAAAAAAAAAGTTAAAAAAAAAAAAAAGAAGCTGGAAAGGAAAACTGTTTTCTTAGCCTCTCTTGCAACCAGTTGTGGCCACATGACATGGTTCTTTCGGGCCAAAGAAATCTAAGTGAAGGTCTGCCTTGGTTTTCTGGGGAAACTTTGCTTTCTTGATAAAAAGTGATAAAAGATGCAGCTGCACTGCCCTTCCCCTACTGTTGGCCTTGAATGTGAGTGCGGTGCCTGGAATGTAGCAGCCATCTTGGGACCATGAGGTTATAAGCAGAGGGAAAGGCTAAGAAAACGAGGGATGTCAACCATCATTGCCGAGCCATTGAACCCATGGCAATAACCAATGCCTCTTTCTCCAGTTCTGGTTAACAGAATGACACAGGTTTCAGGCGCACAATTCCATAACACATCTCTGTATTCTGTACCACGAGTCCACCTCCCCAAGTCAAGTCTTCGTCCATCACCATTTATCCCCCCCTGCTCCCCCCCCACCCTCCCCGCCCCCAGCAATCACCACACTGTTGACCATGTCCATGAGGTTTCTTCTCTTTCTTTTTTTGTCCTTTTTTGCTCAATTAACCCGGCCGACCCCAGCTCCCTCTCGGACAGCTGTCAGCCTGCTCTCTATCTACAAGTCTGTCTCTATTTTGCTTGTTAGTTCATTGCATTCATTAGATTCCACATGTGAGTAAAATCACATGGTATTTGTCTTTCTCTCACTGGCTTAGTTCATTTAGCGTAATGCTCTCTAGGTCCATCCATGCTGTTGCAAATGGTAACATTTCCTTTTTTTTTATTAAGCCGCTGAGATTTTAGAGTGGTTTGTTACTACAGCACAATCTGGCTAATTCTGAGAGATATATGTATGTACTAGGATATCTAATGTATGTTATATATAATACGTATTGTATAACATACTTGTATAAAGTAATTTATGTTTATATTATACAATTTATGTAAATATAAGTACACTTACATACATACATGAATATGTAAAACTCTCCCTAGTCTTCACTCAGGAAGAGATAGTGCCTTGCAGCCTGGAGGCAAGAATCCCATCCTTGCCACCTTGCAGCGTGTGAGACCAGGCTCGCCGCTGGGGTTCCTGGGAGGAGCTCAGCAGGCCTTGTGCTGCTAGAAGAACTCGTGACATTTGACATGGTATTTAAACCTACAGTCAGGAGAGGGTAGATTAGCTGCGGTAACAAATGACACCAAAAAGGCACCCCTTTCTCAAGTATAAAAGACACTTTTGTGCTAGTGTGTCAGTGCACAACCTGTACACATATCCAAGAGCCTGATGGGAGAACAGGAATGTGGGTGCTGGTTCCCTCTGGCCAAGGAAGGAGACAGGCAGGGTTCCCATGCAAAGGAGGGAGGGAAATTAGGGGAGGGGCCAGGGCAGAGCGAATGCTGGCTCTGGACTTTCCCAGCGGCATTCAGCTTAAGGGCACCTGGATGTGGGCTCCATAAATGAACCAATGTTAAAGACTATAGCCTGACAACAACCCACTGTGGGTCAGAAAGCTGGTGCTGCATAGATGGCCCCCAGGATTGGGCTGGGAGTTTCCAGGATCAGTGGATCGCAGCTCACTCTGCACGTGTGTGCCAGCCCTCCCCCCCCCTCACACACACACACACACACACACCCCAGGCCACCAGTCACACACTCCATGTCTCTTATTCCCACACCCCTGGGAGGGGATGGTGTCAGGTTCAGAGTCAGATGCAGGGCTGAATTCAAGCCTCCCAGGATGGGAAAGGTGCCACCTCCGGGAATCCGAGCGTGTGGTCAGACCAGGGCCAGTGAGGGGGTACGTGCATGGCTGTACATGCTTGTGCACGTTATTGTCGGGGTTCCCACCGGCTGCTCAGGACTCGTCTTGGAAGCACACACACTGTGCGTCACCCAGTGCTCTCCTATGTCAGCTCTCCGTGGGGGGGCTGGAACCCCTCTGCTGTGATGGCCACGGGCAGCGTACAGCCGGGCTCACTGTCCGCAGCAGGCCTGTCAGGAGCCCCCAGCTGGCCCGGCTCTGGAAGAGGAAGCAGCCCTATTTCCTCCGTCCCTCCATCCCGTGTCTGAGGGAGGAACCCGCTCCAACAGGAGTAGAAGGGAGGAGAGGTGACAGGATGCACTCTGTCCTGGTAAGAAGGGATAAGGAGACTACGAACTGGGTAAGAAAATCCTCTCACCCTCAGCTCAAGGCCATAATCCTGGGCCCCAGCTCCTCTAAGGTTTGCTCTACTTCCACTCCTCTTCCCAGGGAGCCGTCCCATTGGCTGCAAGGATTTAGTGGGGACTTCTAACACTGGTTCTCTGGCCTCCCCTGGATTTGGGGGTTGGCTCGCTCCGCCTTGTTACCTTCTCCCTTCTGCCCTGACCCATCAAGTCCTTTCTCGCTCGGATCTGGAGAACTGGGGCCTGCAAGCCAGGGGGACCAGGTTCTGAAAGGCCAAGCCGCACTTGCGGCAGGGAGCAGTGGGGCACAGGACTTGTGGGTCTCGGGCGTCCGCCACCCGCAGGGCTGGACAATGGGCAACGTGATGGAGGGGAAGTCGCCGGAGGAGCTGAGCAGCACCGAGTGCCACCAGTGGTACAAGAAGTTCATGACCGAGTGCCCCTCCGGGCAGCTCACTCTCTACGAGTTCCGCCAGATCTTCGGTCTCAAGAACCTGAGCCCGTCGACCAGCCAGTACGTGGAGCAGATGTTTGAGACCTTTGACTTCAACAAAGTGAGCAGGGGCCTGGGTGTGGGGCATTGGAAGGATGCCAGGGGAGGCCCAACCAGTGTGTGTGTATGTGTGTGGGGGTAGCAGATATGAGAAGAGCAAGGTCCACTGGAGGCGTGGCTTCATTGCTATAGATTCTTGTTTACATGGGAGGTTGAATGTCCCCTCCAGGGATTCAACGGGTCTCACATTCATTGAGCACCTGCTGCGAGTCAGGCACTGGGGGTTCAGCACAACTTGGGCAGGCCCTGCCCTGGCTCTGGTTCTCCAGGGGAAGACAGAGAGGTCCGCAGTTAGTGTTCAGGCTGCACTGGGTGCGCCCTCTGCCTCACCCACAAGCAATCTCTGATTTACTCCAGAACAAGTGAGAACACTTTCAAGATAGTCACTGAGCACCTACTAAGTGCTCAACGCCATATGTGGGCTGTCTCACAAGGGTGCTGAAGGAGGGGAGGAAGGGAGAGAGCGAAGTGAGGAGGCTCCGGCCCCAGCCGGGCTGGGACAGGCAGGCCCACATTACCTGGGTCACCCATGATGCTCTGTGGACACTAGGACCAGGGAGAGGCACAGGTGTCTGGTCACTGGGGAATCCAGGCTACTCCAACTCCGAAATACCCAGTGACCTCAGTTCACCTTTTCTCAAGTGGGCCGAAGGTCTGCACAGGGGTCAGATTGGAGGTCTCCCCAAGAAACTGCCTGGACTTATTGGGGGAAGACTTCCGGATAGGCTAGAGAGAATGAGTTAGGCACTGTGAGTTTGGACCCCTCGCTGTCATCCCCTCGCTGTCATCCGCTGGGTGACCTTGAACCCATTCTCTCCCCCTCAGCCTCAGCATCTTCACCTGCATCTGCTATGGATGGTGGGAGCATTAGTTAGGATGTTTGTTGGTTTTCAGTAGCAAATCTTCCATTTATTTGGAGCAATTTGGTCAAGATGGAGTGGTGGGAAGAACCCAGATCCCCAGATTCATTTCCCCGGCTGGGCTAGTCCCCACCTGGCTGGGTGCATGGCCAGGTGTCCACTGGAGGCCGTGGAGAGGTGCCCAGAGCTCCCAGCTCCCCTCACTGCCCAGAGGGCCCAACAGCCTTGTAGGCGGGGCTCCTAGGGAAAGCTGGGCTCAGAAGCTATTTAAAACTCGCTAATATTTGGTGTCAAGGGACCAAAGCAGATTATGGACTTTGAGTCCCAGCCTCAAGGGCAGCATCATGGTGCCTGAGGACTTTCCTGTAGGGGCACCAGGGTGCGAGAGCTGGAGTCCCAGCTATGGAGGCCAGGAAGGATGGCCTCGGGGCACTGGACCGCCCACATGCTCCAGAAGAAGCAATGATTCCTGAACAGGAGCGGGAAGAGCCTCAATACCTCACACCCAAAGGCACCAAAATAGCTCAGCTTCTCACCCACTTAGGAAGCCCTTTGGGTCAAGATACGTCCCCAAAAGGACTCTCTAAAATCGCACCTATGACGTAACAGCAACCCACCAAACCTTGCATCTGCATAACCTGAGTACCTCGTATGCCATCTCTTCCATTTTTGTCACTTGCAAGCACCACCTGGCCCATCCCAACCTGACCTCCTCGATTCTGCCGTGCACACCCCTGCCTTAGGGCTTTGGTGCTGCCTGGGACCCTCTTCCTCCAGAATTCTGTGTGGCTCACACCTTCCCTGGCTACAAGTCGCGGCTCAGAAGTCCCCTTCCCACTAACATCTGGCCTGTTTTCCTTGTTGAAACCTTATTTAACGGGGACTAGCCCATCCTCCTGTGTTTCCTAGTCCCGCTCTCCAGAGCTCCCCAGAGTACCCCTTATCTTCTAGTACGTGGGGCTGAGCACCATTCAGCCACTGTGTTTATTGTCCGTCTCCCCTGTGGGAACTTGAGCTCCATGAGGGCAGGGACTGCTCTCCGTCTTGGTCCCTGCTCTATCCTCAGTGCCCAAAGCAGTTCTGGCAACACAGCGGGTGCTTAAAAGAGATTTGCTCTAGGAGTGAATGAATCAAGGAGAAATCATGAGTGTATGGGCTCGTTTTATATTTCATAATAACATCCATTTAAAGACATATTTATTGCCTGACCTGTGGTGGCGCAGTGGATAAAGCGTCGACCTGGGAACACTGAGGTTGCCAGTTCAAAACCCTGTGCTGGCCCTGTCAGGGCATATGTGGGAGTTGATGCTTCTAGCTTCTCCCCCCTTTCTCTCTTTCTCTCTCTCTCTCTCTCACTCTGTGTCTCCTCTCTAAAAATGAATAAAATAAAAATAAAATAAATAAAGACATATTTATTTATTTTTTTAACTTTTAATTATTGATCTGAGAGAGAGAGAGAAAGAAACATTGATTCATTGTTCCACTTATCTGTGCATTCATTGGTTGAGTCTTGTGTGTGCCCTGACTGGGGATTGAACCTGTGACACATTGGGATGACACTCTAACCTACTTGGCTACCCAGCCGGGGAAAATACATATTTATATAAATGAAGAGCATTTTTGTAACATCTAAAGTGCCTCATGGACACCAAAAGCCACCTTTGAGGCCCCATTGTCTCCACTCATTGGCACGAGCACAGAGCACTTACGCAGACTGGCTGGGACGTTTCACTCTATACAGCGGGAAGTTAAAACTGGGGTGTGCCAACAATGGCCTGTGGGCCTATTTTTTTTTTTTTTTTTTTTAAGATGGCGCTGCCCACATGCAAGTCTTTTTTATTTTTTTAATTTTATTCATTTTAGAGAGGAGACACAGAGTGAGAGAGAGAGAAAGGGGGGAGGAGCTGGAAGCATCAACTCCCATATGTGCCTTGACCAGACCAGAGTAGGGTTTTGAACCGGCGACCTCAGAGTTCCAAGGTCGACGCCTTATCCACTGCGCCACCACAGGTCAGGCTGGACCTATTTTTATAAATAAACACATCACACCCATGTGTTTACATTTAAAATATATCTATTTTATTTATTGAGTCTTAGAGAGAGGAGAGAGAGAAAGGTGGGGGGAGTGGGAAGCATCACTTCGCAGTAGTTGCCTCTTGCATGTGCTTTGACCAAGCAAACCTGGGGCCTCCAACCCACGACCTCAGGGCTCCAGGTTGATGCTTCGCCCACTACGCCACCACAGGGCAGGCCCCGTAAGTTTACATTTTGTCAAAAGGAAAATATTTGCCACCTGGCCTGTTAGAGAAAACAGCCTGCCAGCCCATGAGTCAGAGGAGGGTTATAACCTATGGTCCTGTGCCAGGTGGGGGGTCGGGGGTACAGCAGTCTGAGGACATGCATATGCTTTGCTTATGTCAAAGCTTTTCGTGGGCCTGCCTATGCCGGCAGGCACACGGGGCCACCCACATCAGTATAGATCTTCTATCCGTGCATCTGAGCACCAGGCAGGACTTAGGAGACCCAGTTTCTAGGCAAGGGTCTGTCATTCACTAGCTATGTGGCCTAAGCTCTCTCCTCTTCAGCTTTCTCAGCTGAAAATGGGAAGAAATCACCCACCTCCTGGGAGCGGTCGTGAAATTAAATGAGTATAATGAACAAAACGCTCAGCGCGGGAAGCACTGGAAAGCAGGATTGTTGTAGCATTGTTACCGAATCTAATCCACGTCACAATCTTGCGAAGCACACACTGCTGTTCCCACCTTAGTGCTGCGGAAACTGTGTCTCAAGAGGCCATGGGACTGGCCCCACTCCTAAAACATAGTTTAGGTCTTTCTGGAACAAAAGCCCGTATTTTTTCATTGTCCCTTTTAAGCCATTAAAAAAAAAAAATTATACTATAGCACATTGTAAAATTTCTGACAATATAGAAAGATAAAAAATAAAAAGTGAAAGCATTCTCCTCGCCCTGCCTCCCCCGCCTGGAGGACACCTCCTTAGTTGTTTCCCTGCCTCTCCAAGCCTGTTGCACGGGGACCTTGCTCCATCCGACTGCCGCCCTGGGAGGTGGGTTAGGCAAGGACCAAACGAGCAAAGGCATGTGTGGAAGCCTTTGAATGCGGGAAAGCACACAAATATTTGCTGTGATCTTGATACTCATTGTGGGGCTCCCTGGGGTTAAGGCCTCACGTAAGGCCAAAGGCCGGTACAAAACCAGGAGGTCTCAGAGGCCGTCCTGCCCAACTTCTGGCACTTCCTTAATAACAGAGCTCTGGCTTCTGCTTGTCACTTTCAACGACAGAGAGCTCATTACTGAGTGAGGCTGGCCTTCCACTCTCCCTGTGAAAGAGTTCTTCATACTGACCCCACGTCTACTTCCCAGGAACTTCCTGGTTCCAGGGTCATGGTTGGGAGTAAGTGGAAGAATAGGCTGGACTCCAAGTTCACGTGCTCTCTGGTTCAACGCCCTTTCCCTGACAGGGCACAGCCTGTCTGCAAGACGCAGGCTTCCCTCTCTCAGCCTCACTCAGTTTGGGAGAAGTGGGCAGAGACAGTTCTGTGCTGCCTACTTCCCTCAGTGCCTCGGCGGGGCCGGGCAGACGGTCAGCTGGTGAACATTTGGGGATCCCAGGAGAAATGTCCTGCAGGGATGCCTTGTACCACCCGGCCCCGTGACCAGCCCCTTCAAGACTCAGTGAGGGAGCCCTGGCTCAGTGGCAGAGCCTCGGCCCGGCATGTGGACGTCCTGGGTTCGATTCCCGGCTAGGGCACACAGGAGAAGCGCCCATCTGCTTCTCCACCTCCCCCTTCTCCTTCCTCCCTGTCTCTCTCTTCCCCTCCTGCAGCCAAGGCTCCACTGGAGCAAAGTTGGCCCAGGTGCTGAGGACGGCTCCCTGGCCTCCACCTCAGGTGCTAAAATGTCTCAGGTTGCAACAGAGCAACACCCTAGGTGGGCCAAGCATGACCCCCTTGTGGGCTTGCCGGGTGGATCCTGGTCAGGCATATGCCGGAGTTTGTCTCTCTGCCTCCCCACTTCTCACTTCAGAAAAAAAACCCAAACAACTCAATGAGGGCATCACCTCTCTCAGGACACCACCCTAAGCCCCTCGCCTAGCCTTGCCCCAGTGGAGTCGGGTGGAGCCTATCCCGTGGCTCCATAATGTTCTATCTGGATGTGTTATTGCAGACTACACATCATGTCGACATAGTGACCTCTTTGTAATAATAGTAATAATAACAATAGCTAACATTTACTGAGTGTTTATGTCAGGCAGTGTCGAGTGCTTTACACATACAAACTCATATACTCCCACGACAATCCCATAGAGGCAGGTGCTGTTATAATTATTATACAGTAGATGAAAAAGTCGAGGACTGAGGATGTATTGCATCCTTTGTCCCAGATCCCCTGGCTTTGAGAGGATGAAGCCAGGATTCAAACCTGCATCCTCAACACTGCATTCCCTCCATTCCCCTCGGGATGGGGTCTAGATCCTGTTTGTCACGGTGTGCAGTGGGCGCCAGCAAAGTTTGAAGACCAAAGGAAGGCTCTTCATGCCTCCTCATCTACCTCCTGCCCTCACCCGCTTGGGAGAAGCTCATCCAATTACACCCCCACCCTGGGAATTCGGATCTCCTCTCCCATCTACAAGCAGCTGGAAGTGCTCAAGTTTAGGAAGCACAGGGAACTAGCCAGTGACAGCTACAGCCCACATGCCTCTGGAAAGAGCTCCAGCCAATCACAGCCCAGTGGGGGTTAGTTAATCAGGTTTGATCGCAGCCTCTGGGGTGGGCTCTGCAGGGCGTCCAGGACAGATGGGGGTGGGCATCAAAGGGGCAGGTGTATGGGTTAGAGTGTGAGTGGGCTCAAGGCAGCCTCGCCCTGCCCAGGACGGCTACATCGACTTCATGGAGTACGTAGCGGCTCTCAGCCTGGTCCTCAAGGGGAAGGTGGAACAGAAGCTGCGCTGGTACTTCAAGCTCTATGACGTCGACGGCAACGGATGCATCGACCGAGATGAGCTGCTCACCATCATCCGGGTAACTCCAGGTGCAGAGGGCCGGGCCGGGGGCTGGGGCAGCTGCTGGAGGACCGGAGCTGAGGGCTGGGGGTGGGGGTGGGGTCTTCCACGGGCAGAGCTGTCAACTCAGAAGGGGACAGGATGGAATTGAAGGTCCTGGCAGGAGCTCTGGCCCTCACCAGCTGTGTGACCTGAGCCATGTTCCTTCCCCTCTCTGGGCCTCAGTTTCCTCTTGTGTGCCAAGAGACTGCGTAAGATCTTAAGTCTCAGCTCTGCCACCGCTGCCCACTGTGTGACTGGCACCTTGGCCTCCATGCCCCAGAGCTGCTGGGGTCCAGGGGAGCGCTCCCTGTCTGCCCCCACCAACACCGAGACTGAGTTAGGATGAGTCCTGTCCCTTCTTCCTTCCAGGCCATCCGAGCTATTAACCCCTGCAGCGACTCGACCATGAGTGCCGAGGAATTCACGGATACCGTGTTCGCCAGGATTGACGTCAATGGGGATGGTGAGGAGGCCGGGGTAGGGGGTCACCAGGGTGTAGGGTCCCAGCCACAGATCCACATGTTAGGGACTCCTGGACCAAACTTTGGCCTCTGGCTCGTTTGCCTGCCCCAGCACTGGCTTTGTCTGACCCCTTACAAGACTCCCGCTCCCGGTGCAATTCTACCAGGGAGACACGAACTCCTTCCTCCCCGTGACTCCCTCTCTCTCTCAGGGGAACTGTCCCTGGAGGAGTTCATGGAGGGCGTCCAGAAGGATCAGATGCTCCTGGACACGCTGACGCGAAGCCTGGACCTCACCAGCATTGTGCGCAGGCTGCAGAATGGCGAGCAAGACCAGGAGGGGGCCGGGGGCAGCACAGCCGAGGCCGCTGGCTGAGCCCACTGTCCAGATGCCTCTGCGCCGGGGAGGGGGTGTGTGGTGGTGCTGGTGGTGCCCATGTGGTTTTTATACTAGATAGAGTCAACTGAACTCAAAAGCTCACCTCGCCTCTTTGGGCTGCACAGTGGTGGCACAGGGACAGGGTGGGGGAGGTGAAGGATGGTGTCTGGACCTCTGTGTGACTCAGCTGGTGGTGGCTGCTTCCAGTTGGGGGTACTCCTCAACATCCCTCTGGCCTCGGGGTCCTCTCCTGCCCTTTCTTGTCCCTCCCCCAGCTTTCCACTCCAAGCTTCTCCAGCCCCACTCTCCTCTGTCCTGGAAGTTCTGTGGCAGAGCTGAGCTTTCCCGGGACTCCGATGGAATCCCTCAGGTCCTGTGGCCACAGCCTCCATCCTGGCACTGCAAGCAGCCGACTTGTGTGGTTTGCACTGATTCGTCCCTCCCGTGTATCATTTATTGAATGCCTACTACCTACTAATGCTAGATGTTACATGTGCAAAGAAGAAAATGTCTCATCTCCAAGGAACTCACAGAGACTGAGCATCATTATAATAAAATACGCAAAGGGAAGCTATGAGCGGATTCCTGCAGGAGCACAGGGAACTGTGAGTCTGACTCAGAGACAGCCTCACAGAGGTGACCCTTGACTTTCAGCATGAAGGAGGAGTTGGGGGTTGCACGTGGAGGAGAAGGTGGGGTGTGTGGGAGGTTGGAGGTGCATTCTGTGTGATGTGTGTGTGTCGTATATTGGGGGCTGTGTGATGTGGGGAGTTTTTTTAGGTGTAAAATTGGGATAAATCCCTTAGGATTTACCTTTTACCGAATTTGAAACAATAAGGGGTCATATCCATCTTTAGGGGGTACCTCCAAGAACCCCAGTCACAGGAAAAAAAACAAACTAAACTCCTTCAAAAAGTTACAGTGCTCCCAAGATGAGGATGGAATGTTTGGATGACTGGCTGTGATGTGTATGCTCACGTGCACACATCCACACACACTGGGCAGCCTTGAGCTGGATGTTGGCCAAAAAAGTGCAAGAAGGTGAGGTGGTATTATAGCAAGTCCTCGTTTAGCCAGAGGAAATCCTGTTTATTCAGAAGTGACCGTACAGCCCCTTATACTTCCCCTGGTGGCTGCTTGGTGGCATGTGGTGGCTGCTGCATGGCTCCCTACAGTCTAGACTCACTGCAAATGACCTGAACACTCCTGGGCTCACCTCTCTGCTGCGGTCACACCTGACATCAGTTGGGAAGTGGGGCAATCTGTTGGGTCTCACCCCCGTCCTCTGCACACTCCAACTTTAGGGGTACCTGTCCAAGAACCTGAGAGAGACAGGCTGAAGCAGCTATGCCTATTTTTTAAAGATGTTCTTTCTTCTGGGCTTTGAGTCTTCACTTCAGCTGGGAGTGGGGGAGTGCAGGGAGTTAATAAAAACCCAGGGTGGGAGGGAGCAGAGGGGGACAGGGGAGTGAAGCCCCTGGTGGCAGACAGGGCCCCGGGGGTGGGTACTTTTTGCTCACACCCATCCTATCACTTGGACTACCCAGACTGGGAAGCCAGCCAGGGCTTGGGCACTGATATGGGGGATGATGAAGGTCAATGCCAGGGGCAGCCTGAAAACACAAGCTGACATTTCTCTTCCTTCCCCAGGGGGTCGCCTCTGGGAAAACCCTGAAGGTCAGTGTTGGGAGGTCATCTGCATAGAATAAGGACATTTCCCCAGTGTCATTCTCATACCACCTTCATGATCTGGGGCATAGCTGTGCCCCACCTGGATTGTTACTTTTATTTTTTTAACTCAACCATTTTTCACCTAAAATTTATTTCTAAAGGAGCCTTTTATATGAATGTCATAACTGAAACCACAAGTTCAAACAAGTTAGTATTATTTTTCGCACATCAACATAAAAACATATCTATTCAAGGTAGAGCAGGTGTTTTTCCAGGTCCCACTTTATTATCTTTTTAAACACCAATTTGTTGTTCCACTTATTTATCCATTCACTGGTTGACTTCTGCATATGCCCTGGTCGAACCCGCAACCTCAGTGTATTGGGACGATGCTCCAACCAAACGAGCTATCCTGCTGAGGCCAGGGCCCATTGAAATGGTCTCCCAGGGTAACACTGACCCAGGCATTGTGTCCTCAGAGGTGCCTCTGGCTCCAAGGGTGGAGGGGGTCTGAATTGCTCAGCCCCCCTTCAACCAGAGCGGCGACCTTTTAATCTAATTTCCATATTGGGGTTGCACACTAAATTTGTATTAACAAAAATAATTCCACATCTAAAAAAAGAATCATCTGAAAACTGCTATTCTAGTCCCATCCTGCTGACTGTGCAGATGAGGTAACTGAGGTCAGGAAGGAAGTGGCTGCCTTGGGTCACTTAGCAGCTGGAGGCAAAGCCTGCCTAGAACCTGGGTCATCAGGCCCCCAATTCTCCCCAGAGACAGAGGGAAGCTTCCTCCATTCATCAAGGAGACACATTCAGCTTGTGGTTGGGACTCATGGAAGGGCCATGCTGGGGAGGGTATTGAGAGGCAAGAGTGGGGGAAGAGGAATGGCGGGCAGAGGGTTGGGGGCGGCAGTGGGGACTGGGGAAGCAGACCCTTTGAGAACCGAGAACCGCTGGCCCCTTCACGGACAGGAGACCACAGCCTGACTTGCTGCAGTTTTCCTGGGGACAACTTGGGGAGGAGGAGGCAAGCACCCTCCCATGAACAGGTCTCAGGATCCTGGGGGGATATCATCATACTGCCCTCCCCATCAGCTGCGACCTTTTCTTCAGACCCAACACCTTCCAGTCCCCGCCTTCTACCAGCCTGCTTCCCACAGTATGGTGTGCTCCTTGTTAATTTAGCCTCTGGGCCCACTTCCAGCTAAGGACCATGTAGGAATCTGTGGGAGCCCCACAATCACCCAGCCAAGGCCTAGGCTCCCCCCCCAACAGCAGCTGAAGGGGAAGCCATTCCCTTCAACACCTCAGTAACTCCTCCCAATGGACCGTGCCCTGTTGGCAGCTTCAGACCAAGACCCCCCTACACTGCCCCTCAGCCCCTTCCCCTCCTCAGGGCTGCCACAACGACTGGGCATTGGAGGGCTGAGTCAGGGGCCCTGCCCCTGCTCCGGTAGCCTGGTGAGCCCAGAGTCCTGGAGAGGAGCCTGTGGACCCTGCAGGGGGCCCGGCCGCAGACACTCAGAACATAGCACTGCTCCGCCTCTGCTGAGAGATCCAGCCACTGGGGTTCACATCTATCTGCAACATCTGCATCACCCACTGGTCACGCCGGGCACCTTCGATGAACTCATTCAGAGACAGCTGGCCTGAGCAGGGGGTGGGAGAGAGGGTCAAAGGGAAGAACGGAAGTAAGGGGGCGGGGCCTGGGGAGAGGCCCAGGGCTCCTCAAGGGGCGCAGCGATTCTCTAGGAATCTCCTGGAACCTCCCAGGGTTTCTTTAAAGGACTTTCTTTGCAAATGAAGTTTTACTTCTGCCCATGGCACCCTCGAAATGTTCTAGAGGGTTCTTCTGGGTGTGTTCCCCACCGGCTGCCTCCCTGCACAGCTTTGGGACCTCAGTTATCCCAGTTAGTCCTCTCAGCCATTATTATCACCATTTCCAGGTGCGGAAACTGAGGCCAGGCCGAGAGGCTAATAAATGTATCATCCCATCTGCCAGACCCTTGCCCACCTGCCCCGCCCCATGGCATCTCCACTAGGAGTTTTAATCACCCTTACACACATCACGTGCCAGTGACACCCTTTGTTGTTTCGTGGGGTCCTGTCCACACCCAGCTTACAGAGGAGAACACCTGCTATTGAGAGGTGGAGGGTTTTGCCCAGGGTCACACGGCCGGGCAGTGGGGGTGCTGCAGGGGGCGGGGGCCACCACCTCTGCCCCTGTTACCATCTCTGTTCACATCCACCAGAAGGAAGATCCTGTCCACGACCTCCTCCGGCGTGAGCAGCTGGCCTTGCTGCCCGCCCTCCGTCTCCACCCTGCACGCTTTCTTCAGCTTGTAGATCGCCTGCGGAGAAAACCGGGTGGCCTCCAGGGGACCCTGCAAATTCCGCCCCGCCCCAAGCCCCGCCCCCCAGCGCAGGCCTCGCAGCACACTGCCCGCAGGCTGTGCAGGAGAAGACCACCGGACCCAGGTCCAAGTCAAAACTGATGTGTTTCAGGGTCCCACCGGTCAACTTGCCACTGACCTCACCTGCTGGCCCACCCCGATGCCACCAGGATTTCTGCCATGAGCCTCACAGCCCAAGCCCAAGACCTCCAAAGAGATGCGTGTGGCACTGTGATGGTCTCAACGCTACTTGACAGAGGAAAATGGAGATTCAGAGAAAAGAGAATTTCGTTTGTTTGTGGATGTGCGTGTCTGTGTGTGAGAAACAGGACTGCAGGGGAAAGAACAGATTTCTCCTTTGCTGTTTCTCCGCCCAGGGAACCAACGTTTGTGCAGTGAAATGGAGAAGAGACAGACAAGAGGACTGTCCTTAGTCCTCAGACTGGGCGTCCTCTGAGGACAGAGGCATGTCTTGGTCATCCCAGGGCCTCTGTGCCCAGCACAGCACCTGACACAAAGCAGCCTCCCTGACGGTGTCTGCGAATCTCAGGGGTTACAGCCAACTCCAGCGCCTCCCGGGTGGATGAACTTGGGCAAACACAGAACTTCTGTGAGGCGATGCCCTTACGCAACTGTGGGGACTAACAGGCTCAGTGTCCCCATGGTAGGGGTCAGGGTCTGCACTCCAGTGGGCACTTCCTTTCTCTTGGTGCTCATCTTCTCCCGTGGTAGTTTTATCAGCTTTGTTAGTCTTTTTGAGAACCAACTTTATTTTGGTTTTGTTGACTTTTCTTTTGTGCATTTTTTCCATTCCATTAATTTCTGCTCTTAACCGTATTATTTTCTTTCTCTTAGTTTCTTTGGGTTTAATGTACTCTTCTAATTTCTTGAGATGACATCTTAGATCAGTGATTTCCAGCCTCATTTTCTAATAGATATACTTTAAGGCTTCCCATGTTTCTGCAGGCCCAGTTTTTAGCTGTGTTCCACGAGTTCTGTTACGTTATTTTGCATTATTTCAGTTCACAATATTGTATGTGTATGGGGGTGAGTGTGATTTTATGTCTCCAAGTCAGAATATTTATTTATTTATTTATTTTTAAGCATTTCTTTCTTTTTTTTTAAATTTATTTATTTATTTTAGAGAGGAGACACACACACACAGAGAGAGAGAGAGAGAGAGAGAGAGAAAGTGAGAAAGGGGGGAGGAGCTAGAAGCATCAACTCCCATATGTGCCTTGACCAGACCAGTGCAGGGTTTTGAACTGGCGACCTCAGTGTTCCCAGGTCGACGCTTTATCCACTGCGCCACTACAGGTCAGGCCGATTCAGAGTATTTAGAAGTATATTGTCAAACACATGGGGATTTTTTAGTTATCATTTTGTAATTGACTCCTAGTTTAATTCCACTGTGGTCAAAAAGCACACTTGAATAGTTTCGATGCCTCTTCCCAAACGCCAGCCCCAGGGGCGCCCGCTTCACGGGCCAGCCCTCAGAACCCAGCGGAGCCCTTGGGCCTCGGCACCTGGCCGCACAGGTAGACACTGACCTCTACAATGTCGAGCAGCTCCAGCCGATCGATGTAACCATTGCGGTCTTTGTCATAGATCTTGAAGGTCCACTTCAGCTTGTGCTCCAGGGTGCCTCTCAACACCAGGTTCAGGGCTGCCACGTACTCCAGGAAGTCGATGGTATTGTCCTGCATTGAAAGTGGGAACTGTGAGGCCCCTCCCAGTCCACTGCCCAACCCCAGAGCACAGATGTGTGCCCTCTTCTGGGCCATCCATCCCCACAAACTGAGGCCTCGCCTCCTCTTCCTCGCAATCCACGCAGCCTCTGTACCTTTGCTCACGCTGTTCGCCACGCCAGCACCCTTCCCCAGTCTCCAGGATCAACCAATTCTACCCATTCTTCACGGCTCAGCTCAAGGGTCCCCTCCTCCAGGAAGCCTTCCTTCTCAGAGCACTTCAGCCACAGTGCTCCCTCTCCTAACATTCATAGCACCTACTACTTATTCTGCACAGTTGGGGACTTACTCTGGCATTGTCACCTGTTTGGTACACATGTCTAACCCCATAGCTGCACTGTGTGCCCTGGAGAAAAGAGAGGGGCTGCAGTGCTTCTGTTTCTCTTCCATGCCCAGCACAGTGTGACTTCCGTGCAGAGTCTGGGGGCTCATAAATATTTATGAATCAATGAATAAATAATTGGCTTAATCTGAATTTGAGACCAAGGTAGCTTGGAAAGGAGATTAGAAAACTGTGCTTATATTTAAATTTTCATTTGCAATTTCATTCATTCTAAGCCCAGGGAAGGTGGGTAGGTCGTGCAGCCTCTCAGGTGGACATTACGCTGACGGACATGCCTGTACCTGCACCCGCACCCAGGAAGGGGGGAGAGGGAGACAGAGCTCAGGTGCTCTCTAGCCAGAGGTAGGAGAAGGGCAACCAGGCCACTTCTGAGGTGACTCTGACCAGGAAATCCACCTCTCCTCCAGCAGGAATGTGATAGTCACAGTTATTCCAAAAGCAATCATCAAGAAGTATGGAGACAACATGCTCGGACTCCAGAGCAGTTAGAGGTGAGAGACTGGTGACGGTGGCTTCAGTGGGGGGGGGGGGGAGGGGGTCAGTCCAGGGTCTCGGGCTGGGCTTCACAGGTTGAAGCTTATACCTTGTGACTTTCCATATTTCAGGGTGGGGGCCTCAGCTCTCCAAATCAAACACCTGAGTCGCCAGTTCCCCAGGAATGTCTGCTCTTTCAATGACTTTGTAATCAGAAATGACATCGCTGGCCCAGAGCACCTGTCTCATTGGGTCAGCACCAGATAAGGGGTGCCTGGCTGAGCAAGCTGTGAGCAACGGGAGGACACACAAAAAAATGAGGAAAATAATAATAAAAAAAAACCTAAGGAAAAACCAAGAAGAAAATAAAAACGAGCCGACCTCAACACCTGAAGTGTTTTATTCTGTATTGCTCATATGATCCCTCCTGCATTTACATAATGGAGGTCAGGCTGTAGCTATAGTTTTATTTCCTGGACTTTTATTTTAAAATGCCCTATGTCTTCAAAGTTATTTAAAACCATACCTTTAATTTGTTTGAGGCGTACTGCGCAGTCCCTCTTTCTGAACACGATTTTAATATTCTACATTACATAACAAACATATCTTTCCTACATCTCTGGTAGTCTCTGGGGTAGAGTGTTAGCATTGGCTGTTTGTTCCTCCCTCCCCTCCACTAGTCTCTAGTGCACTGTTTTTTGTAGGTATATAGTTTTATGAAATTTTATCACATGTGTAGATACGAGTAACTCTCAACACAAACTCTCTTGTTACCTCTTAATAGTCATATTCTTCTCCGAACCGAGTCTCTTGGCCACCCCTGATCTGTTCCTCATCACAATAATAGTTTTGGTTTGAGAATGGTATAGAATTAGAGTTATACTGTATGTAACCCTTGAAGACTGCCTTCCTTCCTTCCTCCTTCCCCTCCTTCCTTCCTCCCTCCCTTCCTCCCTCTTTCCCTTCCTTCCATCCTTTCTCCCTCCCTTCCTCCCTCCCTCCCTTCCTTCCATCCTTCCCCCCTCCCTCCCTCCCTCTTTCCCTTCCTTCCATCCTTTCTCCCTCCCTTCCCCCCTCCCTCCCTCCTTTCCTTCCTTCTTTTTTATACACCACAATGCCCTAGGGACTCATGCAAGTTACTGGGTGTAGCAACAGTTTCTTCCTTTTTTATTGCTGAGAGGCAGTCCACTATATGCATGGCCCCTAATCTGTTTCCTACTTGTTGAAGGTTATTTGGCTTGTTTCCAGTTTTTTCCACGGCTTTATTGAGATATAAATGCAAAATAGCCTTTTAAAGAACATAGTGTCAGTATAACGTGCACAATGTAATGACTGGTTGTTCTTTAAAAGGCTATTTTCATTAGTAAACGTGACTTTTATTAAGCTTACTAAAAATCAACCTAACATTTCTTTTTTAATGAGCTGAGTAGGAAAATGAATGCAAATGTCTGATAGGGAGCATCTATTTTACAAACCTCACCTCCCTCGGGTCTGTTTGCCCCACTTGATGGCTGAGGACCCTGAGACAGAAGTCTAACGAGTTGCCTAAGGCAGAGCCTTTCAAGACACACCTCGGCTCATCAGGCGGGGAACTTTCTTACCACTCCAGGTCTGTTCTATTGCTGTCTGAAAAAGGAGCCTGGTGTCTATCTAGCACCAAGGGGAGAAAAACAACAACAAAACCAAACCACTGGCAAATCCCTACTTTCTAGCTAGCTATCTGGATTCTCCCACATTCTTATTCTAGAACCCTCTCACAGTATGCTCTCTCAACATGATTTGCTTTCCACAGTGACCCTGTAGGGTTCAGAACAAGTCACCACATGATATGCTTCTATGGGTTGAGGATTGTTTTGAGCTAAAGGCAACTTTTTATTGCTGAGTAGTATCCACGGCATGTGGGCCCGAGAGAAACCCCTGCGCCTCCCTTAATGACCTAGAAGAACTTGAATTAGGGGCCCTGTCCATAGTAAATGATCAGAGACAACCTCTTTCTAGCTATTTATAGGACAGGGCAGACTTCTTTTTACTAAAGATCTGTTCTTCTTGTCATCCTGCAATGACCCTTGGAAGCCCCCAAGGGAGGTACCTTAGCCCACCCCTAGCTCAGAATGGCTGATACACCCATGTTCCCTGTCTCTGAACCTCTCCTGCCTGTGGGGTCTGTGACTCTCATGTATGTGGGGTTCCCATACATATGTATGTATTAAATGTGCTTATTTTCTCCTGTTAATCGATCTCATGTCTATGTGATTATTAGACCAGCTGAAAGAACCTTGAGGGTAGAGGGAAGTTTCTTCCTCCCCACAACCCTTCGCCCTAGAAGAGTCATAGCCCGTTCCGGTCAAGTGATCTCACCTGTGAGATGGCAGCAAACCTCAGAACCACTTCCGGGAAGCTTCCCATTGGAACTGACCCTCCTCAGTCAGCCTTAATTACCCACAGAAGCCCAAGATGATGGAAACGCCTCTGTCTACTCAAGAGGCAGGAGCAGAAGCGACAGGCATGTGATCTGCTCTGGGATTATCTGCCCCATTTCTCCCTGAATGGGCTGCATTTGTGCCCCAGCTCTGACCCCAATGCATGTTACATAAGGATTCCAAATGAAATTTGAGCTTCAGCCTCCTTTTCTTCCATAGGTCGACTGGCAGAGAGGAGACAAGAGAGTTTCACAGGGGGGAGAAACCACAGAGAGAGGCGCCCTTCTCTCCCTGTCTCCACCAAACCTGTTTCTGTCATCCCAGATTTGAACATGTGAGCTAGATCTGATTTTATTTGCCCCCAAAATTTCAGACCAATTGCCCCGAAATGACACTTGCTGATGTAAAGCTTGTACCAAGGTGGGAGGCGCAGCTGGGTGTTGTCTCGGAGAGGAGGTGGGAAGAACAAAGACAGAGGGCACACCTCCTGGGGAGGTCTGTCTTGCCCTGGGATGCCAACTAGTCAGCACATAGGGGCTGGTGGAGTTAGAAAACCAGCCGTGGCTGCCAAGCCTAGTAGACGAAAACCTGAGGAGCAACAGAATACCTGCTTGTCTCACAGTGGCCCCCAGACGGTGCTTGCTGGTCACAAAGGAAAAATAGTGACTTACAGTGGAGAAACTCAGAAGAGATCACAAACCAGCGTCACATACGCCCTGACATCATGCACTGAGAAGGACAAACGTCACCTCTGTGGCATGTCTGCCAGAAGTGTGAAACCTGAAGCTAGTCACGAGGTGACACTGAACAAACCCAAATAATTAGCTTGCAATCTCCAAAAATGTCAGGTCAAATGAGACAAAGAAAAGCTGAGATGAAAGGTTCCGAAGGAAGGAATAAGGAGACAGGACAAGTAAATGCAATGAGCGGTCACACACACACACACACACACACACACACACACACACACGCACACATGCGCACGCATGCATTGAGGAACACGACAAGTAAATGCAATGAGCGGTCACACACACACACACACACACACACACACACACACACACACACACTGAGGAACATTATCAGCACAAACTGACCAAACTTGAATACGACCTTGTTCTTTGGAGAAACAGACTGAAATACTTAGGGGGTAAAAGGGAGTGCAGTCTCCAACTTTCTCTTTAAAATATGCATTTATATATAGAGAGAATGATAAAGCAAATGAGGCAAATGTAAACAATTGTGTGAACTATAGATGGGAATTCCTTGTACTAGTGTTGCAACTTCTGTAAACTTGAACTCTTATAAAAATAAAAGCTATAAAGAAAGGGAAAAAAGCAGCCTAACCTATGGTGGCGCAGTGGATAGAGCATCAACCTGGAGTGCTGATGTCGCCGGTTTGAAGCCCTGGGCTTGCCTGGTCTGGGCACATACAAGAAGCAATTATGGGCTGATGCTTCCTGCTCCTCTCCCTCCACTCCCCCAGCTCTCTCTCTCTCTCCTCTCTAAAATCAATAAATAAAATCTTAAAAAAAAGAAAGGGAAAGGAAAAAGCAATTGATGAATGTAAATGCTAATTTGTAGGATGAGATCAGGCATAAGAGGTCCAACTATATTATGCCCAGGGCTAAAAAATCTCTTTTGGCTCTTGAATTGTTATATTAAATTTTTAGATAAGTACGGGGTAGATTGATATGTTTGTGATTGTAAGTTTTGTGATCTATGACCAATTTTATTTATTTTTTAAATTTAAGTAACTTATTTATTCTAGAAAGAGAGGGAGAGAGAGAGAAACATCAATCTATTGTTACACTTATTTATGCCTTTATTGGTTGATTTTTTTTTTGTGACAGAGACAGAGAGAGGGAGAGATAGGGAGACAGACTGACAGGAAGGGAGAGAGATGAGAAACATCAATTCTTTGTGGTACCTTAGTTGTTCATTGATTGCTTTCTCATAGTGCCTTGATCGGGAGGCTGTAGCAGACCAAGTGACCCCTTGCTCAAGATAGTGACCCCGTGCTCAAGCTGGTGAGCCTTGCTCAAACCAGATGAGCTTGTGCTCAAGCCAGTGACCTCAGGGTTTTGAACCTTCTTACTCCGCATCCCAGTCCGACACTCTATCCACTGTGCCACCGCCTGGTCAGGTTCAGTTGATTCTTGTATGTGACCAGGGTTGGAAACTGCAACCTTGGCCTATGGGGATGACGCTCTAACCAACTGAGCTACCTGGCTAGGGCATGACTTGCTTTTTAAAAGATCATTTTCCCTCTTTAACAAAACAATCTGCGTCCTAGATGGGTGCACTTGCCTGGGACTGTGAACCCCTGAGGATGTGAACCGGGGCAGATTAATTCACTTCCTTTGCCCCAGGTCTCTCGTCATTTATTTTGAAGTAACCACCTCTGCCCTCCGCCGCAGAGGCCTGCTGCTGACTCAGAACCGAGGAAAGGTGCTGGAGGAGAGGAGCTCGGTGGAAGCCCACACGGCTCATCCCTTCTGGGCAGCTCTTGCTCCTTATCTTTAGAGTGACAGGGGCTCTGATGGGGGCGGGGGTGTGTGTGAAAAACCGGGTCCTCGGGCTGCAAAACCCTGGCCAAAAATACGGAGCAGACGGTGCAGACAGGACTGTGTCCTGCCTCCCAGCCTAACCGCCTCGCTCAGGAAGTGGAGGGGGGAGTCAGAGAAGGCGGAAAGAGGAGCGGAGGGAAGAGAGGATGGGAAGGGACAGAATGAGGAAAGAGAGAGGAGAAGGCTTTTGTAGAGGGAGAGAGACAGGAAAGGTAAGAGGGGAATGGGGAGAAAATATCAGGAGGCCGGGAGCGGAGAGCCCCCTGAGGACGCTCTCTCAGTTCAAGGTTGAGAAACGTGCTGAATGCACTGGTCACCAGCCCCCCACCTTCAGGGCGCCTTACCCCATTCTTGTCGAAGGCTCGAAACATGCCTTCCACATACTGGGTGGCCTCCTCATTGCCTGTGACCCTGAAGAAGCGCTTAAACTCGTGCATGAAGAGTGTGCCGCTGGGGCACTCCACCACGAACTTCTTGTACCACTCCTGCAGCTCCGCCACGTCCATCCCACCGGCCGCCTCCGCCTCCTCCCAGCTGAACTGCTGCCCCATCCTGGCCGCTGGGCCGGGACGTCGGGAGCAAGGGTCTGCGTCTCCTCCCGGGCTTCTGCTGATGGAGTCCTCACTTAGGTCAGGTCCTCTTCTGCCCTTTCCTTCGCTCAGTCAGCCTCCTCCTCATCTCCTAGGCAACTGAGCAGATGGGCAGTGTAGGGGGCAGGCGACCACGTGGGCGGGGCCAAGCGAGCTAAGCGCACTAAGGTCATTACAAGATTCCCCTGGAAGGTCTGACCTCCAGCCTGCTAAGCTCCACCAGCCTCACCCCTCCCTTTCATCTTAACCACTCAACTAAGCCACCCAGAAGGTTCTGAAGAGGGAGAAGGGGAGGAAACCGAGGAGAGGGTAGAGTGAAGATGAGTTGGGAAGACAGGTTGAGACCCTCCCATGTCACACACACTCCCTGTCCCTTTAGTTGGGTACCACATCGCTCCAGAGAGGACCATCTTGGAGACAGGACACTCTGAAGTCCATAGAGGAAGGCCAACTCCCAGCCCGTAAAATAAAATCTGTAGGGGACCTGGGATTCAGCTGCTCCACGAGGTCCAGTGAGGAGCAGTGGGATTTAGGGTGTGGAGGGCTCCAGGTGGGCAGCTCTGCCCCCAGCTAGCAAACTCAGTCACCTGTGCTCCCGCTTTAGCTGTTATGGATCACACCCTTGAGTCTCGGAAGTTTCCCTCGTTCCAATTTAAAGCACAAATGCTTCCCTCCAACACTCTCCACGTAAGACCTAGTGGTTCTTCCTACTGGAAGCCTGGCTTCAAACACCTCTGAAGTCTCTTTTATATTAAAGGCTCATGCCAATTTGCTTTTGAATCAATTACATATTCATGCTTGCTTTCATGTAATATAAAAACGACACCTCCAAGAAGTCAGAAAATCGGGAGCACTGCCTTTTCTAGATCTCAGGGGCAGTCATTCCAGCGAGTCTCAGTCTTTGGGGCAACGCCGCCATCGTGCATTGACGCGCTGCGCTGTTGGTACAGAGGCCAGAGCCCTCTCTCCTGGCTCTCTGCCTCCAGGCACCCCTAAGCTGTCATCCTTTCAGGCCCGGTGGGCTTTTCTCCCACATGCCACATCTCTCAGGGTCTGGAGAATAAAGCTAGCCTCCTCTTTCCTCCACCTTTTCTCCCTAAAAACGCCAGTCCCTTCGCAGCATCGTCCGACTGGACCTCTCCATCCCTGTAGCCGTTATTCACTAGTGACTCTGCCATGTGTCTGAGCATCCACATCTAGGTGGAGAGCTGACCCATCCCACAGTCTGGCCTCAAAGGCGCTGGGTCTCCTTAGTTCCAAAGAGCTTTCCCTCTATCGTGTGTGGGCCTCCCGTTCACTGGGGTCCCTGGCCTAGCAGTTGCAGCATCTGGGAGCTTGTTAGAAATGCAAATTCTCAGGCCTCACCTCCTGATGAATTCAGGAACTTTGAGGGTGGCCTAATAATCTGTTTCCACAGCCCTCCGGGTCTTGCCAACTCACACAGGGTTTGAGAGCCATCCCCAGGGCCTTGTAATCAGGCATTTCTGTATTCCCTCTGAAACATGCAGACACCATCCACTCCCCTTCAGAAGCACTGGAGGAGGGGAGAATGTCAAGGCGGAGGCAGCCATGTGAAGACCTGGGAGCACAGCAGTCCAAGCAGCAGGGCCAACCAGGGCTAAGACCCAATGAGCTCGGGTGGCTCTGTGTTCACGTAGACTAAGCGGGCAGGGGCTAGATCGTGTGATGCATCCCAGCTGTGGGAAGGAGTGTGGGTTTTATTCTGACTGTAAATGGGAAGCCATAGGAGGGTTTGGAGCAGGAGAGAGAGGACTCTGAGTTATGCCTTAACCAGCTACCCTGGCTGCTGGGGATGGATTGTAAGGGGGCTGGGTGTTGGCAAGAGGGGCCGGAAGACTGGTTAGGACCTGCTGCCATGGACCGGGTAAGAGGATATGGCCTGGATTAGAGTTGCAGTAGTTGGTTGAAGAGAGGTGGTTGGATTCAGAATGCAGTTTGGAGAGGGAGCTGATAGAACGACCTACTAGTAGATGGAAATGAGACCTGTGAAGAGGATTCAAGGATGATCCTAGATTTTGGCCGATGCACCTGGACACGGTGATGCCGTTGCTGAAGCGGGGAAGGGCTGAGAGAGGGCGTGGGAGGGACGGCAGTCGCTGGGCTTTGGCCTTGGCAAATCTGCGATCTGAGTCCAGATGTCCAGTAGACAGCTGGGTTCATGAATCTGGACTTCTGAGGAGAGATCCAGGCTGAAGATGTAACTTTGGAAGCTATCAGACTATAAATGTTATGTAATGTTGGGAGATGAATATGAGTTCATTATCCTACTTTATTTTCTTCATAGTGTTTAACTGAGCTGAAAGGATCTTATATTTTTGTTTATTTATGTCTTTCCCATAGAGCCTAAGACCCTTGAGAGGTGGAATGTCATCATAGACACTGCCACATGCCCAGTGCCTAGGACAGTGCTGGGCACACACAAGGAACTCAAATACTTGTTGCATAACTGAGCCACGTGCATGACACAGCACTGAATTAATGGGACTATTATTCCTTGATTTTGCGAGACAGCTCTTCTTGGCTCCTTGGGGGGTACCTCGGTTAGCAGGTACTTATTGATGCGAAAGGTAACGGGACTTCAGAACTAGAAGAGGCCTTGACGATCACACAGCCCAGTGATTTTCAGCCTTTTCTCCATCTCACCACACCTGAAGACAGCATGTGCCCACCAGCTGCTGTGGCTCTGAACCAAAAGGGACTCGACTGGCTGGGTGTAAAGATGGTGTCAGTCCCATCGCCTCTTCCTAGTTATTGATATTTAAGTGGCATTGGGGAGTAATTAAAGGACAGTCACTAGACCCATATTAAGAAAGTGTATAAATGAATTATAACTTGATTTAGCCTCTGGCTAAGGGATCTCAAATTGGCTTTTGATGTGGGTCAGTTGCCCATGACCTGCCCCATAAATACCGCTGAGTGGTGAAAGATAAATATATCGTTTTAAAGAGGATTAAGACTGTAGAGAGGAATGAGAGCTTAAAGTGAGTAACAACAGTGAGGATTTAAGGAGCGCAGGGTTAGAAACTGAACGCGGATTTGCAAAGAGAACCCTGGGGCTCACAGGCAGTGGGCCACAAACCCACAAGCCCAGCTCCGGGAATAGAGAACCGCGTGAGCGCCTGACCAGGCGGTGGCGCAGTGGATAGAGCTTCGGACTGGGATGCGGAAGACCCAGATTCCAGACCCGGAGCTCGCCAGCTTGAGCGCGGGCCCATCTGACTTGAGCAAAAGCTCGTCAGCTTGGACCCAAGGTCGCTGGCTCCAGCAAGGGGTGGTCGGTCTGCTGAAGGCCCGCGGTCAAGGCACATGTGAGAAAGCAATCAATGAACAACTAAGGTGTTGCGACAGCAATGAAAAACTAATGACTGATGCTTCTCACCTCTCTCCGTTCCTCTCTGTCCCTATCTATCCCTCTCTCTGACTCTCTGTCCCTGTAAAAAAAAAAAAAGCGTGAGCTACAACCCTGCGTCCACTGGCCTGGCCAGGCCTGGCCTGAAGCCCGACTGTGAACAGCCTCCGTGCCAGCATCCTTGGGACCCAGTAGGACCATCCCTGATGCAGCCCAAGCTCTGTGCGGCCCCCTCACACTCGGGACTCGGAGGACAGAGGCCGCACTGTGCACTGTACCTCCAGTCTTTATTCAGGTAGATGATTTTGCTTCTCAGCTTTAGAAGTACATTTGCCAGTGTGGAGGGGAAGTCAGTCTGGGTTTCAGGTGTGATGGTGCAGGGAACAGACTGACAGCTGTCTGGGAGAGAAAGGTGAAGGGACTGAACAAAGAGAGTGGGGGCCGCGGGAAGGAAAGGGGTTGAGGAGGTGGGGGAGGGCAGAGGGGCTGGATGGTGACGGAGTGAGACAAGACTTGGGGTGAACGTGCAGCGCAGTGTACAGGTGGTGTGCTGTGGGCTGTACACCTGAAAGCTGTATGATTTTATTAACCAGTGTTGTCCCAAAACATTCAATACAAAATTTTTAAAAATAAAAATTCGGTTCTGGGTCTGTCCCTGTCATTGACCCGAACTCATACAAGTCCGTTTCAGCCTTTTTTTTTTTTCAACTTTAATTTATTTTTATTTATTCATTTTAGAGAGGAGACACAGAGTGAGAGAGAGAGAGAGAGAGAGAGAGAGAGAGAGAGAGAGAGAGAGAGAGGGAAAGGGGGGAGGAGCTAGAAGCATCAACTCCCATATGTGCCTTGACCGAACCAGTGCAGGGTTTTGAACTGGCGACCTCAGTGTTCCCAGGTCGACGCTTTATCAACTGCGCCGCCACAGGCTCGTTTCAGCCTTTTGTCTCCACACTTCTCTAACCTGAAAGTGGGATGAATGGAGAAATCACAACTTGGTCTTCTGTCCTGGAAGGTGGGGATGATGGTAACTACTCTGTGTTGGGTTGTTGTGAAGGTTAAATGAGAGTACCTGCAAGTGAATGTCTAGAAAAAAATGCGTGGGGCCCTGGTCGGGTAGCTCAGTTGGTTAGAGCGTCATCCTGATACGCCAAGGTTGTGGGTTCCAATCCCTGGTCAGGGCACACATAAGAATCAATCACTTACTGTACAACTAAGTGGAATAACAAATCAATATTTTTCTCCCCCACCTTCTCTAAAATAAATAAATTTTAAAAAATTTAGCCTGACCTGTGGTGGCACAGTGGATAAAGTGTTTACCTGGAATGCTGAGGTCGCCAGTTCGAAACCCTGGACTTGCCCGGTCAAGGCACATATGGGAGTTGATGCTTCCTGCTCCTCCCTCCTTCTCTCTCTCTTCTCTATAAAATGAATAAAGAACATAAAAAATAAAATGCCTGGCATAATGTATGGTGGGGACCATAAAGCACATGACATGTCTTCTCGCCTAAACTGACCTCACAGCCACTCTGAGGCGAGTGCTGTCCTCGCCAGGATGCCCGGGCCCTCCAGCTGGCGTGTGAGCTCACAGGTACAGACAGCCGGAGCCCCTCCCACCTGCACTCGCTCTGGTGATTACGAGTATTTACTGAACGTCTATTATCCACAACATTCGGCCTGTGAGGTGTTTTACAAGTCATCCAATTTTATACTCCTGCTTAATGAACAGGCATGATTTCCTACGTTACTAACGAGTAACTTGAGGCTGTCAGGGTTAACGATCTTGCCCAAGTTTACTGCAGTTAGTAGTTCTGAACTCTCATCTGCCTCAGACCTGTCAGATTCCAAAGTCCATGTTTTCTCCGCTCGGTCTGCTACTCATCGGTTAGTCAAACTAAACAAAAGGCGCAGGAGAGAGGGAACCGTAGCTGACAGAAATGTTAAAAAAAAATTGACTACTTGTTTAAAACAGCTGCTTTATTTTGTGGCACGTAGAAGGTGGCCAAGAGAATGCCTGAGTAGTTCTCTTTGAAAGCAATGAAACTAGGCATTGAACTACTTTCACCTGTAGAGTCTTATCAGTAATTTTCAATAGACCGTAACATTATTTTACTTAATATAAAAAGAAAATATCCTTCGGATCAGATAAAGCAGCAATGAACTTCAGGCTACACCTTAATAAAAACTAACCTCACTTCTTTTTTTTTTTTTACAGGGACAGAGAGTCAGAGAGAGGGATAGGGACAGACAGACAGGAATGGAGAGAGGTGAGAAGCATCAATCGTTAGTTTTTCATTGCCGTCGCAACACCTTAGTTGTTCATTGATTGCTTTCTCACATGTGCCTTGACCGCGGGCCTTCAGCATACTGAGCCACCCCTTGCTGGAGCCAGCGACCTTGGGTCCAAGCTGGTGAGCTTTTGCTCAAGCCAGATGGGCCCGGGGTCTCGAACCTGGGTCTTCCGCATCCCAGTCCGACGCTCTATCCACTGCGCCACCGCCTGGTCAGGCTAACCTCACTTCTTACCTGCCTCCCTCCCCACCACGGGCAGACAGTGCGACCTGGGTATTAATTCTAAGTTTTAGAATATGCGTTTCACCTGGGAAACCCAAGTAAAAAAACTTTCTCAGCCTATCAGGATCAAGAAATTACCTTGTTTATATCAAGGAGGCTTAGAAGATGCCAAATACTTTTGTCAGAGATATCACTAGTTTTTCTCACATGTGTAGTTTATTTGCACATGTATCTTAAAACAAGGTTTTTAATAAATAATTTTTAGTTGATCTCGAGAGAAAGGGGGAGAGACACTGATTCGCTGTTCCACCCCTCCGCGCATTCAATTGTTGACTCCGGAGTGAACCCCAACCAGGGACCACACCTGCAATCTTGGCGTGTGGGGATGACGCTCTACCTGAACCATCAGGCCAGGGCATACCATAATCTGAAGCACTAAACTAAGTAACCTGCTTCATGGGTTAATCTAACGTGAAAACAGCTGGAAGTGGATGTGCACCCTTGAAGGAGCTCACAGGGAGTCCCCGAGCTGAGTGTGTATAAGTCATCCTATTATACTACCAGGATTACCACTGTCTAAGGAAGAACACAAGAAAGCTATATTTATTTTAACAGAATTACTTCTTTAAAGTAGCAATGGGTCACAAATTGTTGCTTCGCCAGACTAGATATAATTACCATTATATCGCTCGTTTCATAGACTCCTTAATCCTGAGGCTTACACCCGAGATAAGCACGCTTTTAGGCATTTGTGAATGACACAGCCAGCCGCTGAGCTGTGAAGAGAAGGAGGTCACGGGGCACCGGGCTGTAATTCTCTCCATGGTACTGGCAGTAACAGAAGTCTGATACATAAGCAGTATGCATTCAGAACACCGATACCTGAGAGTGGGTCGGGAAAAGAGAATAGGAATTCCAGTTTGGGGGAAAGGCTGAGATGTCATAACTACTCCAGCGATGGGAAGGAAACCACAAAAGGTGAGGCCCTGGTTCTGCTGTAGAAAGGAAACGAATCACTCCCTGGGGGCTGATACATCAACAGTTTCAGTCCATTGTAGTCCTGCTTCTTTCAGGGCTTTAACTACTATTTAATTTCACCGAAAAGTAGACATCTCCAAACAAAAAGAGGGCCATTTACCAAAAGAAAGAGGCCTTCTTATCAGCAAGGAACTTAATAAGGAAAATATTTTCTGTGCCGTGCACAACTTTCAAAAGCCGTTATTTCTATTCAATTTTTGGTATTTACTCCAGTGCTGGCACAAAGTTGACTACACAAAAGCCTGCTGAGTGAATGAAGCACAGGATGAGTGAACCGATCCAGGCGGGAATTTCCTGAGAGCTTCAATTCCATCGCGGGACCCTTTCCGGCAGCCCTGCAAGGCCTGGGCTCCCAGGAGTTCAGTGCATGCCCAAGCGTGCTTGGCCTGCTGCAGAGTCTACTCACTTTCCAGAATGTAGAGCTTCAAGGAGGCAAAACTTAATGTCATCGCCCCCAAACGAGCATATGCCAGCCTGCACTAAGGTGAATGTCAAAGTTTTACTTGCTTAGTGTTAATCAAGTTAGCCAAAGGTTCCTTCTATAAACCTCAGAAGAAAAAAAAAGTATGTAACAATAATACAGACATTCACTTTCAGATGAACGATATGATGTACGTTAAAATCAGTACAAACTAATTGAATAGCAGAATAAAATATAAAATGACCCTTGGTGATAGTAGTCAGAATGGTTTACTCACATTTGTTAAAATCAGAACTGAAGTGACAACACGTATGAAAGAACAGCCACAGGGGTTCCTGCACCACAGTCCACTGTGACCTTACTGTCCCACCCCTGCTGCTGACTGGGCAGGATGTGTGGACCCAACAGAGCGGTCGGTCCCAGGGCCTCAAGGCCGTCTCCCCTGGAGCCCGCCCACTCCGGCCTCCAACGCTTGGCTGGCCCACCCGCATGTCAACAGCCCCACTAATCACTCTCCCGAGACTTCACGACTTGCTCTCTTCTTTTCCCTCTGGCATCTTCTCCCAGATTGGCTCCTTGATGTGTTCTGGTAAGCGTTCCAATTTTGTCTAAAAAGAGAAAAAACCGTAATATAATGTGGACTTAGCTGAACTCTTTGGCCGCAAAATTATTAACTCTGTTCCCTTGAATCCTCTTGACTCTTTCCTTGTACCCCCTCATCTTTTCGTTGGCTTTGAAACAAGGGAACTTGATGGTATAGAAAACTCTTGATATCCATCATCTATCTGACCCTGAATGATCTCTGGGGACTGCCACCTAATGGGCGCCCAGGCGGCTCGAGGATGTGGCTGCAGAGGCAGGGTTTAGGTGAGCTGCCGACGCCGCACCGGGAGGTGGGGACCCCGATCACTGTGGCAACGCTGCCTCTGGGCCACTGCAGGCCAGGTCCAGGCTGCAGGGTGCCACGACCACAATACAGATCGCTGGGATGTGTGTTCCGCTTGCCTTTCCTGCTCCCAGGATACAGGCTGGAGACAGAAGTGTGGTATTAGGACAATCTGGACCAGGTATACGACTGACCCCAGTTAAGGCCTCCTGGGTGCATGAATAACCCGAGTTAGGGCCTCTGTACAAACCTGTGAAATCTGGCAGGCGGGTGCAGAAATCTAACCGCCCTGCAGCTGCCCAAGACAACGCTGGCAGCTAAGTCCCCTGTGCTTACCAAGCAGGCCCTACGATTTGGAGTGGTCTAGCTTTCTCTTCGGTCTCTCCTTGCCCTCCACGTCCAGGGGAGCTTTCAGATCAAACCTGGAAAACTCCCAAGCTACCCTCCAAAAGAGGTCACAATGAAAGTCGCACCTTTGTAACTTCCATGGCGACTCCTTCGGGCAAGTTGCGCTGAATGTATTCCAGGTAGACATTTGCTGTACTTCCGGTTAGATGTTTTAACTAGAATTTAAACATGACATTAGTTCATGCTATGCTGTTAGAGCGAAACCTTTTTTTATTGGTAAAAGTGGTGGAGTCTTTTCTTCCTTTATGAACTCTTACACAGAATCCCAATTAGAAAGAACTGCGGGTCCGCTGGTTGAACCGAAACACCCTTCCTCCCAAACAGCTGACGGCCAGGGCTCCGTGGAGCCCAGCCGGCAAGTGTGGGGTCCAAGCAGTGTTCGTACAGGAGTTCCACAAAACAACTTAAATAAAAGGAGACAAAAAACTGGACTATAAAATAGTATGAGATTTTCTGCATGCTCCCTGCTGGGGTGTTTCTGATGGACATGGGTGCATAAAATTTTGGGTGTTTTTTTTCCATTAAGGGTGGGACTATGTTTTAATCATATTTGTGCCCTTAATGTCTAGTACAGTGCTTCCAATGTAAAAGATGCACAAGCACTTGTTTTAATAGCACCTATCAACCATTTACTACTATGTGTCCGAAGTATTCTCTGTGCTTTAAGTAAATATCTCATTTACTCCTGACACTAATGCAGGGGAGGGGAACCATTATTACTCCCATTTTACAGAAGGAGGAGCTGAGGTGCCAGGACTAGCCTGCTGGCTGACTCCAGGACCTACGTACACCTCCACAAGGCCATGCTGACCCTAGTGGGCACACAAATGCGAAAGATGAGTGAAAAATGTTAACGCTGACCATTAGACATGGAAAATCCGGTTAGCAGGTAAAAAGAATTGTTAAAACTGTGTAAAAATTTCACTAGACTTTTTGAAAAGCAATCAAATTATTCCAATACTGTCTTATTATATAAAAATCAGCATAATCCGCATTACTGGGTTAAAGTATGAACTATTCTAAAGGATGGCTTTATTTGAGCTTGGTTTCCCTATCTGTTCTTGCCATAAACACAAGGACATACCTTCTCTATAACTATTAGGCATGAGCTGATGGAGAGGAAGACCACCCAGTCAATGTTCAAGGAAAGTTATGCTAGTATGAAATTTGGACGTTTCAAAGATGCCTGAATGTCTCAAATAGACCCACCTCGAAACATCTGTAAAGCGTTCTCATTTCATACTGTACTCTGTGCTTCTTGAAAATATGCACTGATTTGAGAAGTGTGAAGCGCTCTATTTTTCTTGGAGGTTCGTGTCTGAAAATTAATGGGCAGAACAACATACTTAAGATAGGTGATGCTAAACCCTTAGTCGCCGCTATCAAAGCATGATTCCACAGTTTAGTAGGTCAGGCTCACACTCAATTACAGGCATGAACTCCCATTTACAGACTTCCATCTGTCAGGACTATCATCTGAGCTGTAACAACCCGTGTCATGACGCTGGGGCCAGAATAAACACCTCACACAGCAACATACATTTCCCCACAGACTCAAAACTGAGCCTTGGCACGCCAGTATACGTGTACACACAGACACACAAGTATACGTGTACACACACACACACACACCACCCCCTCCTCCAGCTTCTGCAGCCTGCAAGTTCCTTACTGAACAGATATATGTACTCTGAAGGGTAACCCCAATGTGATGGCCACAGTTGTAATGTCTGCTGTCTGTGTTATCTTAGTAAAATATACAGACACATAGATAATCACAAAACTAGAGTCTGTTATGGAAACGTAGGATCCTTCTGTCTTGCTAAAAGGCAAGACTAGCAAAGCCCCAAATGGGTTTGCTCTATCATTAGGGCCAGGTGACAAGACCCTGCAGTGACTTCAGGGTCATAGGAAGCTCACCTGGCCCACGTATGAAATTACTGGGGGAGTGGTGTTCCTCAAGGCAGTTTTTTTTTTACAGGGACAGAGAGAGAGTCAGAGAGAGGGATAGACAGGGACAGAGAGACAGGAACGGAGAGAGATGAGAAGCATCAATCATTAATTTTTCGTTGCCGTTGCGACACCTTAGTTGTTCATTGATTGCTTTTTCACATGTGCCTTGACCGCGGGCCTTCAGCAGACCGAGCCACCCCTTGCTGGAGCCAGCGACCTTGGGTCCAAGCTGGCGAGCTTTTGCTCAAGCCAGATGGGCCCGCGCTTAAGCTGGCGACCTTGGGGTCTCGAACCTGGGTCTTCCACATCCCAGTCCGATGCTCTATCCACTGGGCCACCGCCTGGTCAGGCTCAAGGCAGTTTTGAAACAATGTATCTATCAGTCAAAGATCATGGAAGCAAAGTCTCTAAAAGGACTGCCTGTCCACCTAATCTGCCTCCCTGACCCATAGAGACTCCAGACAGAAGGGCTACGTGGGCCTCCTGATATCTGTGAAATTGGTTGAGAAAGGATTTCCTTCATTTTCCTGGTTCACTCATTCTCATATTTAAACATTCTAGAACACAGAAAGGGACAATCCTGCAGAGGCCAACGTGACAAAGCTACCCCCTAACTATCATGAGTTCATCCCATTTTAAGAGCTCAGGCCTCACCGGAATCAGCAGCGTTTCCCTGGGTGATCACGTTACAGTAGCTGACAGGTCAGGTTAACAGAGATCATACTTACACTTTAATAGAGATACCAAGTTCTTTAGCAGCAAGCACGGCAAAATATTCATAACTGTCCAACACAGCCTTATCATGGCCTTTCACCAAAACTGACAGGCGCTTATATAATGTGTCTGGTTCGTCTGAAATGGTTATCTACAATTTCAAAATAAAAAAGAAAAGTTTCATTCATGGTTCCGCTAATATTTACAACTAAAATAGTTAACATATTACCCTATTACCCTCAATTGAACAACTTCAGAGATTAGTCATAAATGGGAATAAAAATGCTAAGTAACATTTCAACACTGTTAGCTTAAGTATATATTTAGATACTATCACATTCAGATCTGCACAATGAACCTCAGAATCTATTAAAATGCAGTTTGAATCAAAGGCACTTTTAAGACAACCTACAAAATCATTAATGGAACCTTCTAACTTAAAAGTCATCGAGCCCTAATTCATAATGGGTGGGAAAGGATTTGGAGGTCTGTAAACAAAAGTAGCCTGGTCAGAAGACCTGGCTTGAGAATTAAACTCCACTTCTTCTAGCTGAATGACAATGGGCAAGTCATATAACGCACTGCACCTTGGTTTTCTCATATAAACGAGAACACTGATACTGATGTTACAGCTCGCTGCATTTCTTTAGGGAAAAAATAAGCATGCACAGATTAAGGTGTGTAAGTGATAAAACGTTGTTATATAAAGGTGAGCAATTACTATTCATATTCTTTATTAGGTTGACTCGTGTGTTTTGCCTGCCAAATATTATTACTCAATTCGAATTAAAATGTTATGACATGAATTGTACATGTAACTTCTCTCTCTTCCATCCTAAAACTTCAGACATTAGAAATAATGGGTTTGACATTTCTGATTTTCTCCCAAGAGATGAATCAAACCAGCAATTTATATACTAATCCAGCGATTCAGGGTTATTTTGCCCCTTGAAGGACATCTCCTTACCTAACCAGGAAGCTAGACATTTACTCTCCAAGACCCCAAATAGGGTTGTTGCAAGAACAGAATATACTGATATCCTACTGCAAAAGTTAGGGACAGGGAGAAGGGGAATATAGCCCTAAGATGTATTCTGACTGGTTTCTATAGGATATTAAAGATGTTTTGAATCATCTGTGAAAAATCAGATTTCATAAAAATTTAGATTTCAGTTCAGCTTGAAAATTTTAGACAATCTGACATCACTAGGTCTAATTTCCCACATGGCAACAAGGGCTAGAGTAACTGGCAGCTTGTTCTCTTGTCAAAAGGCATAGTGACTACCTGATCACCGTTCCTTATAGGCCTGGCCCGTGCAGGCATCTGAGCTGGAGACCCAGGCTGTACGTATTGTCATGGAAATAGACCCAGTGTCTACTAAGTGAACAGAAAACAGCAGTACAGTACACATAACACACCTCCACCTGATGTGCACACGTACAGATAGAATGATTGCGTACAGATAAACATCTAAAAAGAGTCTTACTAATCAGTTAAAAAGGGTTATATTGGGACAGAACGGGAAAAAGATTGGAATCTGTAAGGGTTTCAAAAAGTTATAAATAACACAAAAGTTGGGTTGAAGAAATCATGGTTTTTACTTAAATAAAACAAGGTTATATGGCACTTTCAGGAGCTCACTTGTGCTAACGCTCTTTCTTATGGCGAATAATAAGGCACTCGCTGGGCCCGGGCTCACTGTCTTAAAATGAAAACAAAGACTTGATGGCCACAAGAAAACAACTTTCCTAGAACACATCAAATATTCTGCATCATTAATTATGACAACTCTTCACATTATGCTGAGATCAAAACCAAAGACTGCTCAGCACCACAGTTCCGTGGGATAAATAATTTATCCCTTAGAACTTATCTGGACACCCTGACGAGAACATGAGCACCAGGCACGTCAGAGAATACTTTACTCAGGCCTGCTGCCGTTTGCCAATTGCCAGAACAAAATTATTTTAGTGAGAAAGTATTTGGGAAACCACTCCAAACGAACTACGAAGGAAAATTTTAACATACAACATGGCTAACATACAAGAAATAGAGAGTACATACTGCAGGCTTGGTCAAATCCTTGGGAATATCAACGTGCAGGCTTGAAAACTGTATCCACTTCATACTGGTAGTGCTGCGTGGGGGGGAAGAGAACAGAGCCCTCAGTAAACAGCGCGAGAGCCCGCCTTCTGGTTCCGCTTCGCACACCTAATCACATACTTACAGACGAAAGCCACCAGCTTTGGATGCACTGCTCTTAGAACTGTTTACGAAAAAATCCCTCCGACTCTTGAAAAAAGAAAGGGAACACATTAGATTTAAAGTCAATCCCCAAATGATTTGTAGTTCCCCTTATAAAATCAAGGGCACGACCCTCCAAAGCAAGGGTTAGCCTGTTATTTCAGATGGAGATACTGGGGTGACTAAAACGCTATGCTAGATTTTATTGTTTTAAAAAGACAACAACCTGACCAGCAGTGGCACAGTGCACAGAGCATTGGCCTGGAACGCTGAGGTTGCCAACCTGAGCACAGGCTCATCAGCTCGAGCACAGGCACTGATATGATCCCAGGTTGATGGCTTGAGCTCCCCAGTCAAGGCATGTATGAGAGGCAATCAACGGACCTGTGGCGGCGCAGTGGATAAAGTGTCAACCTGGAACACTGATATCGCCTGTTCAAAATCTTGAACTTGCCTCATTAAGGCACATACAGGAAGCAACTACTAGGAGTTGATACTTCCGTCTTCTCCACCCATTTTCTCTCTTTCTTTTTTTAATTTTTTCTGAAATGAGAAGCAGGGAGGCAGACACTGACTCTCATGTGCCCGACCAGGATCCATCCGGCACGACCACTAGGGGGAAATGCCCTGCCCATCTGGGGTGTTGTTCGTTTCAACTGGAGCCATTCCAGCACCTGAGGCAGAAGCCCCAAGCCAACTTTTGCTCCAAAGGAGCCTTGGCTGCGGGAGGGGAAGAGAGAGATAGAGAGAAAGGAGAGGGGGAAGGGTGAAGCAGATGGGTGCTCTTCCTGTGTGCCCTGGCTGGGAATCGAACCCAGGACATTCACATGCCGGGTCGACGCTCTACCACTGAGCCAACCGGCCAGGGTCCTCTCACTCTCTCTTAAAACAAACTACGAGAGGCAATCAATGAACTAAAGTGAAGCAATTAAGAATTGATGCTTCTCATCCTACTCCTCCTTCTCTCTTCCTGTCTTGCTCTCTCAAAAAAAGGGATGAAATGGTAGAACCGACAATCAGAAAAGACTCTTGGAATACTAGAGAATCTATATTCTAAAGCTTAAAATAACTTTTAAAAAATAACTTATTGACTGATTTAAGAGAGGAAGGGAGAGAGACAGAAACATCAATCTGTTACTGTATGTGCCCTGACCAGGGATTGAAGTGGCAATCTTTGCATATTGGGATGATGTTCTAGAACACCAACTGCCATCTGGTCAGTGCCAAAGAACTTTATTTTTTGAGGTGGGGGAGGACGGGAGAGAGATGAGAGGCATCAACTCATAATTGTGGCACTTTAGTTGTTCACGGATTGCTTCTCATATGTGCCTTGACCAGGGGGCTCCAGCCAAGCCAGTGACCCCTTGCTCAAGCCAGTGACCATGGGATCATGTCTATGATCCCATGCTCAAGCCAGCAACCTCGGTGTTTCGTAACTGGGACCTCAGTGTCCCAGGTCAATGCTCTATCCACTGCACTACCACTGGCCAGGCTAGAAGAACTTTTTAAAAACGTGCAATTCTTATATTAAAATAACACTATCTGTTGTATTTGTGGACATCAAAGAAAATATGGCTTAACTTTCCCATTATTTTTTAGATGATATGAAATTCAATTCAATACTTTTGAGCAATAAAAAGAAGTCTTGGTGCCAGGTTGGGTAGCTCAGGTGGTTAGAGCACTGTCCCTATATACCAAGGTTGTGGGTTCGATTGCTGGTCAGGGCACATATAAGAATCAACCAGTGAGTATGACAGTG
This sequence comes from Rhynchonycteris naso, assembly GCA_037038555.1. Classification (NCBI taxonomy): domain Eukaryota; kingdom Metazoa; phylum Chordata; class Mammalia; order Chiroptera; family Emballonuridae; genus Rhynchonycteris; species Rhynchonycteris naso. The sequence continues at coordinate 9,571,888 of CM073000.1, forward strand.
GACATAGCATCAACCTGGAACGCTAAGGTCCCCAGTTCAAAAGTCCGAGGTCGTCGGCTTGAGCAAGGGGTCACAAGATTGGCTTGAGGCCCCCTCCCCAGGACAAGGCACATACAAGAATCAATGAACATCTAAAACTGAAGCAACTATGAGTTGATGCTTCTCACTTTCCTCTCTCCTCCCCTCTTCTTCTCTCTTAAAAAAAACAACTCAACCAATGAGTGCATAAATAAGAACAAATTGCCGTCTCTCTCTAAAAATCAATTTTAAAAATCTTTATAATTTATTAAGAATTGTAGCCTGACCTGTGGTGGCGCAGTGGATAAAACATCGACCTGGAAACACTAAGGTCTCCAGTTCAAAACCCTGCACTGGTCTGGTCAAGGCACATGTGGGAGTTGATGCTTCCAGCTCCTCCCCCCTTTCTCTCTTTCTCACTCTGTGTCTCCTCTCTAAAATGAATAAAATAAAATAAATATTAAAAAAAAAAAGAATTGTAATAAGAATTCTAAAGTACCCTTCTTCTTTCGAACCTTTCATGCATCTTTTCTAGCATATGTTATTTCTTGGCTTTTCCAGCATATGTTATTTTTTGGCTTTGCTGGGATAACTAGCTTATAAATAAATTGAAATACATACCGAAATTTACACCCATTTTATATACTACTACTATGCCCCACAATGCAACAATCCAGTGTTTCCTAATCCCTAATTGTCAGCTCCCCTAGGGGATCAAAACCTCTAGTGACAGGAAACTTATGGTACTATATGTATTAATAATTTGCCATGTTTTTCCTTTAAGCTTTCCTGAGATTTAAATGGGTAACTAGAGAAAGTAGAAGCATGATAGGATCCTTAAAAATACTCTGAAGATGAGAAAAACTGTTTAGCACAAGTGAAGCTTAATTAAAACAACTGAGGGTCACCTAAGTATGTCTAAAAAAGCCTATTCTTAGCTTACTGCCTTTCTTCCTCTATTTACCCAAGGTGGAGGTAAATTAAAACTTCTGTATTCTCCCTTGGGTCAAGAGATAAACAAAAAGAGGAGGATATCAGGCACAATACAAGGTAGGAAGAGGTAAGCGCCATTCTTCATGCATCATCATATAGAAAACTCCCTCCCCACATTTCTGCCAGTGACCCCAACAATTCAGTTGTGCCAAAGGGCCACAGGTCTGAGGAATATGACACTTGCCAATCATAGTCTCCCACTATTAAACCTCTGCTTTTAGAAGTTGGAGGCTGAGTGCTGTTATAGCCACAAATCAGCCTTAAGAAATTCTTAAGGTTTTCTTTTTGAGGGGGTTGACAGGCATCTGGGTAGGTGTCTTAGTTCGAAATCTCAATCTCTAACGAGAACCTCTGAAGGCCTGGAAGATTGAAACTACTTTCATAATACTAAGGCTTTATTTGCAACTTTTCCCACTCTCATTCTCTTACAACTGTACAGTGAAGTTTTCCTGAGGCTGCAAGGTCTGTGATATGAAGACGGAAGCTGATGAGAGAGTCCAGCTGTCTTCTGTTCTGCCAGACTAATTAAAGGGCTTTGTAGACCCATAAAACACTGGCAGTTTTCTCATTAAATTTGCTTCGGAAAATTTATTTTCCATAAAAATGTAAATTATGTTAACATGTAATGAGTTTATTAGTGGTATTTCTAAGGAATTAGCATTTTTTAGAGTCTCGGTTTTGTTAAGTTCACGATTGAGAACTAAAACCCACAAAAACAAAAGTACTTTGGAGTACTCGGCCTCAGAGGTAAAAAAAAACCTTTGAAAAGTGCTGAAGTTTTTGCTTCTTCTCCAAAGACCCGCGCAGACGATATTTCACCCAGTCCCCTGGGTTCAGAGACTCCCATCTAAATCTCAGAGCCTCTGGAGAGGAGAGCATCTCAATTTAGTTCCGTGGGAAGAATTGAGATCTTGTGCCGCCAGCTCAGCCCCTAGTTTTCTCAAGGCAAAGTTCCTGTCTTCTGAGCCCTGGTTTATTCTGCAAACGTGAAAAGGAAGGGGGTGGGGAGTTTGGAACGCACATGTTCAATATCCTTTCCAACCCTGTCCTTTTTGTTCCTGTCTGCGCCCTGACTTACGTTTCATCCCATGAGAGGATTCGAGATAAAAACAGCCCCGCTCTTGCCACCGCGCTGCAAAGGACCCGAGATGCGGAATAAAATCCAAGACGACGGCTGGCAGTCAGATTTAGTATCAACTGTCCCTGTGGGCCCATCTAGTTCCCCCAGCCTGCCCGGTACCTGCCTGCCAGAGACACCGGCACACGGCCCCAAGCGCTGTTCGCGTCGCCATCTTGCCGGCCCGGCCTCCCAGGATCGCTTCCGGGGTCACAGTGCATCCTCTGACCATAGAGTTCCGCAAAGGAAAAAAGTATATCTTTGTGTTCCGGCGGAACAACCATAGAGATACAATTCCGTGGTTTTTGAAAGTGGGACTAAGAATAGTGGGTTTCTCGTGGGTCGGCCGCTGGCCTGTACCAGGTCTGGCTGAAGATCTTTTGGCCCATATCTAGATAGCTCCTAAGGGCCCACAATGTTTTCTGTTACAAATCGTGTTTGTCTATGTGGTTGCTGTTTTGTTGGAGGCAAACATAAACACGTGCTTGGAAAAAAAAAAAATATATATATATATATATATATATACAGCGGTTATCTCAGAGTAGTGGATTAATGGTTGTTTTCTTATTTCTTTATTTTTCTTAAAATTTTTATTGATTTATTTTAGACAATGGAGGGGGGAGGGAGAGAGAAATGAAGGGGAGAAAAACAGAGAGGATAAAATACCTTCATTTGCTGTTCCATTTATTTGTGCATTCATTGGACGCTTCACTACGTGACCATTTCCGGACGACCCTCTAAGGACGGAGCAAACCGACCAGGGCATAGTTCTGTATTTTTCGGAATGTTACAAAATCCATATTTCATTAAAATTTTAAAAAAGTTTGCTACTCCATTGAGTCCAGGTTTCATCCTTTTTCCTCATTGCTTGTAGTTAAGTTCCTTAATCCTACCTTCCGTCCTGTACACCACTGTCCTCCTGATCTTTCTATGTCTTTGTTTTCTTGCGTTACTCTATTTCAGAATTTCCGCTGGCTGCCTTCACCTTGTCCCACAGCCAAATTGTTAAAAACCAAAAAGTGTTATAACCAAGAAGTGTTCAGTTATTAAGGTACACCGTAATTTAGCTCCAACTGAAAGGCTTGTAACTGGGTTTTGCTATAAAACTTTATTCCATTTGTGCAATCCTCTTAAGTTTTATTTCTCTCAAGTGCTTTCACATATGCAATGTAGCATAATGGAAAGCCCCAGACTTATAGTTGGGAGATCTGGATTGTAAACCCAGGTTTACCAGTTAGCTGATTTGACTTTGGGCAAGTTACTTTCCCATTCTGGGCCTCAACTTTCTCGTATGCCAACTAGAGATGATAATAATAGTCCTTACTTCAAATAGTTGCTATGAGGATTAAATGAGATACTGATGTATGATGTTTAGTAAATGCCTGGCATATAATGTAACTAAATGTCATCTAGTATTTGTACCATAAAGTTGCTACTACCTCACCTGCCTCACAAGATTGTTGAGAAGATTAAAATTTTTTAAAAATCAAGTTTATAGGAATATTTTGCACCATCTAACTAAAGTATTGTGCACATGTAAACTTATTCTCCCTCTCTCACAAGTAGGCATTGCTTACCCTAATTTTCAAGCTGGAGAACCAAGGAAGAGGTAGAATGATTTCCCCAATATCACACAAATTTATGAAAGCTCTAGAACCAAAACCCAGTTTTTTTGCCCCTTACACTGGGCTCTGTTTGCTAAAACTCAGTCCATGTGGAGGTGTAGCAGAGATGCCAAGTGCTGTCCTTCACCAGAGTGCGGAAACACCACGCTTGACCTGTGTGCACCTCTGCTGTGCGTGGCTGTGCCACACTGTGACAGGCTGCCCAGTACCTTTTTCAGGATCCTTTTCTGAATTGCGACATTCAAAGTTGGCTGGTCTCTCTCAAATGGTGGAGCTTTCCGATAACTCTCTAACTCTGTTGCTGCTTCTGAAGTTTGCAATAGTCTCTTTATTTGCAGCTTCTGTATGGCGCCTCAGCCTGCCTCTGCCCTCTGAGTAGCCTCAACTGAGGAAGGGTCCTGCCGCCACCATGAGGGTGACATTACAGCTTGCAAGTGACTTTCTAATCTGATCCTCAAGAAAAGACATATATTTTATCCTACTTTTATAAGTGAGAAAACTGAAACTTGGAGATGAAATGACTCACATAAAGTTGTATGGTGACTTAGTTACAGCTGAACCAATAACCATTTCAAGATCTTAGTTCAATGCCTTTCCACCCCTGCAGTGGGCGGGTACTGGTCAGTTGCAGTTCTATTTAAGTCTTTTGGATGTGAGGATTACAGATTTCCACTTCCCCACCCGCCTGCAAGAAAAGGTGTTTTATTTTTTTGTTTGTTTTTTTAAAGACGTGCAGCTTGCACTGTGGAAAACAGTATGGAGATCCCTCAAAAAATTAAAAATGGAACTGACTTTTGACCCAGCTATCCCACTTTTAGGAATATATCCTAAGAACACCATATCGCTCATTCAAAAGAAGAAATGCACCCCCATGTTTATGGCACCATTGTTCACAATAGCAAAGATCTGTAAACAGCCAAGTGTCCTTCAGTGGACGAGTGGATTAAAAAGCTGTGGTACATATACACAATGGAATACTACGTGGCTGTGAAAAAGAAGGAAATCTTACCTTTTGCGACAACATAGATGGACCTGGAAACTATTATGTTAAGTGAAATAAGCCAGGCAGAGAAAGAAAAATATCATATGACCTCACTCATTTGAGGAATCCAATGAACAATGTGAACTGAGAATGGAATAGAGGCAGAGGTGGGATCAACGGGACCAAGGAAAAGTTGAAGAGAAAACGGGATCAGAGAAGGGAAAGAGTTTAGTGAAATTATATAAACATAACACAGCATTATAGAGAGCAGGACAGCAAATCCTGGAGGGAAGGGAGGAGGGCATTGGGGGGAGGAGTGCAAGGGGGATGTTGAGGGGAACATGGGGTGGGAGGGATGTATTCGGTGGGACACTTGAATCTATATAAACACAATAAATTAAAATCAATTAAAAAAAGAAATAAACACTGAAAAATAAATACATAAAAGACATGTGGCTTGGACTGCTTTTGCAACTGGCTATGTGGGCTCAGAGCGCCTTTAGGGATTGATGTCCTCTCCATTCCTGCAGCCAAATGTGGTCTCTTTATTGATGGGTTCTCTCTGCTCAGAAAGTTTCTTTTCTTTATATATATATATGGAGAGAAAGAGAGAGAGAGAAGGAGGGACAGGCACAGACAGACAGGAAGGGAGAGAGATAAGAAGCATCAACTCATAGTTATGTCACTTTAGTTGTTCATTGATTGCTTTCTTTTCTTTCTTTTTTTTTTATAGGGACAGAGAGAGAGTCAGAAGAGGGATAGATAGGGACAGACAGACAGGAATGGAGAGAGATGAGAAGCATCAATCATTAGTTTTTCATTGCCATTGTGACACCTTAGTTGTTCATTGATTGCTTTCTCACATGTGCCTTGACCGCGGGCCTTCAGCAGACCGAGCAACCCCTTGCTGGAGCCAGCGACCTTGGGTCCAAGCTGGCGAGCTTTTGCTCAAGCCAGATGAGCCTGCGCTCAAGCTGGCGACCTCAGGGTCTTGAACCGGGGTCTTCTGTATCCCAGTCCGATGCTCTCCACTGCGCCACCGCCTGGTCAGGCTGATTGCTTTCTTATACGTGCCTTAACCAGGGTTTTCCAGCTGAGCCAGTGACCCCTTGCTCAAGCCAGCGACCTTTGGGTGTCATGCCAGTGATCGTAGGTCATGCCAATGATCCCATGTTCAAGCCGGTAACCCTGTGCTCAAGCTGTTGACCTCGGGGTTTTGAACCTGGGTCCTCAGCATCCCAGGTCAATGCTCTATCCACTGCACACCACCTGGTGAGGTTGCTCAGAAAGTTTCTGCTCCTTCAGAACTCTGCCTTGTATGCAGCCACTGTCTTTGGCTCATCAAGTTTCTTTGTTCATATTCTCAAATGTGGGATTTTTTTTTAAGAGAGAGAGAAAGAGAGACAGGGACAAACAGGCAGGGAGAGAGGTACGAAGCACCAACTTATGGTTGCGGTACCTTTGTTCATTGATTGCTTTCTCATATGTGCCTTGACTGGAGGGCTCCAGTGAATACTTGCTCAAGCCAGCAACCTTGGGCTTCAAGAGAGCGACCTTTGGGCTCAAGCTAGTGACCATGGGGTCATGTCTATGATCACATACTCAAGCCAGTGCCCTCAGGGCTTTGGATCTGGGTCCACTGCGCCACCACTTGGTCAGGCTCAAATGTGGGAATTTGATTTGGTGCCCTCATCTTCCTGGACTAAGCTATGCCATGTGTTACCTAACGGCCTATAGACCTAATAGCTTGGGGTTAGGTGCCAATCCTAGACCAATTAACTGGGGGACGAGGTGGGAGTCATTATGAGAGGCAAACCCAGGTTTTGCCAACAGTGGGGCTGTGGACAGGGCTCTTTGGTATGGTGTGTTCTAAAGCTTGGTCTATTAGCTCTCTTCCCTCCCACCTAAACTTTCAAACCTCTGACCTAGTGTAGATGAATAGGTCGTAGAATTCTGGGGGGTTGATGCAGGCCGACCTTGCTTTACATCCAGGAAAAATAAAAGGAGTGCATCAAGTATTTCTAAGTTAGATCAAATTTTGATTGCAGTAGTGGTTCTGCTTTACAAGACAGCCCTTTTCTCTTTGTTGTGATGTTTTCGTGGTTATATACTTACCCCAAAACTCATCAAGTTGTATGCCATAAACATGTAGAGCCTTTTAAATCAATCATGTCTCAATAAAGTGGTTGAAAATGGTGATACTGCCAAAAGTAAAATTGCACAAGCAGAGGAAGTAATAACCCAAGAAGTCAAGAGAGATCAGTATTGTATATGACAATATCTATGTTTGAATGCAAAACAAGCATGGAGGGCTGGCCTGGCCTTTCCCACTCAGACAGAAACAAACACTCCCCTTGCTAGGGAAGGGGGAGGACAGCCTTTCTTTAAAGATTGTATCTCTTATGTAAAAGGAAATTATTAGCCCTTTGGCTCTTCCCTACAGGGATGTTTGTGATCCAAAGATCACTGCCGTTCTCTGCGGAATATATTGTTCAATTTCTTGACATGCCTTCTTAATTGTTTTTGCCTGAGTCAACATTACAAACTCATTCTCATTCCTCCAGCAAACTTCAGCTGGCTGGCTGTGGCCGAGGAGTCTGTGGGATTTAGAACTGACTTCAGGTAACCTCAGGAGAGGCTTTGTTTAAACACACACACCACACGGATAAGCATACCTAAAAGATCAGGGATTAATTTAGCAAATAGTTGCCCAGCACCTATTTTAAATCGCTGTGTACGAGTGGGTAATGGTGAGACAGTTCAAAATAGTAGTAACGCATGGCCTTGGCTTTTCCCTGGCGGAACTGGATCAGCTCCCAGGGTCCCGTATGCTCTAAGTATTAAATTCCTTGGCTGGAAGGAATGATGTCATACCCAGTTTTATGCATTCAACTCCTCCATGTATAAACACAGTGTGGAACAGTGCCTGGTACATGGGGCTCGCGAGTACTGAATGAGTAAGAGTACAAGTCTTCAGATTGGACACCTGAGCCCCTGGAAGCAGAATTTAGGTTGGCAAAATGCAGTGCTTCCAGAGGAGTAACTGCTTAATCCCATACAGGACCGCCTTTCCATCGATAGCTAAAATTAAAGTACAACAACAAAAGAACCTGGAAGATCAAAGTTATAGCAAATTCTGCATAAAATCCAGGATTTCCATAATTGGTGGTTGACCATTAAAAAGTAAATCCCCTCTTTAGAATTTGGAAATCCAAATTAGCAATGCATGCGGACTGCGGGATCCCGGTGTGAATGTGAGCCCCCTAATTGCAGTTGGTCTACTATGGTTAGGGACCACCAACTCTGCCTCCAGCATGGAGAGGGGGCACTTGAATGGGCATTAAATCTGACCAGCAGACCTCTAAACTGGCATAGAGAAACCAACTAACAGACAAATAAGCCTTTACCCAGTGTTGAGAAGTCATTTCGGTGGCTAGAAATGAGGAATGTTTAAGCCAAATGTAACTCAAAAGATAACATTTTATTTCCAGAGCAGCTGATGCAATATTGAGTCAGATTTTCACAAATAAATAGGACAGCGTCTATGTGGTTACATCTCTATTTGAAGAATGCCTCTCTATAAGAACTGTCATCAATTTCTGAGGCTAATGACTGGAACCTTTTAAATCAAGTTCTCCTGGTTCGCCTTCCAAAAAAAAAAAAAAAAAGTGATCATTTAAAAAAATACTTATCACTCGAGGGTAGGGGGTGGGGGTGGGAACGACCAACCTAGACTGCCCCAGATGTTTTTGTTTTTAAGGAACGCATCTTTTTAGCACAAGTCTATAAAACATCTTTATTTGTTACATATGATGTTTAAATATAACTTTGCTTTCAAGCTTCAAACTCTTTTTTTTTTAAACCCTGGTAAAATAAGACTTCTGGTTCACCTTAGCAAAAACTGACCTAGGAAGAAACAGTTTTAGCAAAATGTATTATAAAATTCACTAGAAAATACTGTCCTCTTTTTTTTTTTTTTTTTTTGCCAAAGTATTACATAAAATCCTTATGAAAAATACACACATTACAAAAGAAAAATTTTGAATATCCTATACATAGTGCTCTTGATATGGACCACAGGGACCTGCATTCCGGGAAAAATACAGTTAAGCACACTAGATATTATGATGTCAACTTATAGTGCAAAGCTGAATAAATTACATCCTGAAATGGGAAGGCGTGCAAGTCATTTGCTGAGAACAGAACGGAACGAAACCAGAACAGGAAGCGATCACGACCACCATTTTAAAAATGTTTTTGTTTTTATTACATTAATTTTTTCAAAAATACTTTTCTTTACAATAGAACTCCTAGAAAATATTTACAACCTTCCTCTAATAAAATATAACAGCAGTTAAATATATTTGAAAATAAGATGGGTTTTTCCATAAAATATATCTGTTAACTTTTTATATACAAGCTTTCTCAAAGAGATCTAAATTCACTAATGAAAAACCATCTGATAGTAAACAGTAACCGTGTTGAAGACATTGACCTTTCAGGAAGAGAAGTTCTTTGGGGTGGGGAAGGCTGAGGGGAGCTAGTCCACAACACATACATGCAGGCAGAATCATTTCAGAAAAAAAAAAAAGGAAAAGTACAAGATTTTACTATGAAGTCAACTCTTTAAGTCGATACTGTCAAAAATACTAATTCAGGAATTTGAACTGTCTCATTGAGGAGGAGTTCTTTGGTTATTTCAAGTCAAAAATGCTTGCGCTCTACTGCATGGAAAAACCAAAATTGTGCACTATATGTTTGCCTTGGCAACTCAAGTTTATTTTTAATGTTTAAAAACCGTAACGGCTGGGCAAGTCTCCAAACAGGACAAATACATTTTGCTTTATAAACATTTTTTCTGGGTGTTGGCTCCTTGGATAGATAAGCTTCCGGATACCCAATAGCAGAACCTTTCCAGAATCCCTTTCAGACATCCGCAAGCAGAGGGCGCAGTCGCTGGGAAGGACGCCATCAGCCAGCATCACAGCTGGGATGGTCCTGGGATAGTTCCCTCAGAAGTTGATGCGGCGTCTGAGCTCAAAACATAAGAGTCACCTGTCTGAAATGGCAACGAATAAAACACCCCCCGCCCCGCAAAGGAAAGATGAAGGAAACCTCCAAGACCTCTCTTCTGAAAACAGAATGATTGAAATGAAAAGAACCTTTGTATTTATCTTGGCTTTCCTGAGATTCAGAGAACATGGCCTGTGAGGGGCTGCCACAGGCCCTGAGTTCGTGCTAAATGCTTCTGCACAAACTTCAAGGATGCTTGGGTTCTATCCTTATGCTTCCACTGACATTTTCTCTAATGGCCAAGCTATTAATGTGCCAGTGGAGTGGCATGACTGTCACACCTATAGGAGCTGGAGAAGCCAGCCTACCTGGGTGGGCAAGACTTAAAAGCCCCTTCTCTGGGGGAGCAGGGTGCTCTCCCCAGAGTGGTCGCCTCTGTGCCGGGGCCTTGTTCCAGTCTGAAGGTGTGGATTCCTTTGCCCTAACAGTGGGATATGTCAGGCAGATGCTAAAAGCCTTTGCTAAACGACATTTTTGAAGGATTACAGGTTTATTACCTTCAAGTATAACAGCAACCCTGATGACAGGGACAGGAGGAGGCAGAGTTACGTAGCTTGGAGGATTCTAGAATTGCTTTGGTAAATGACTTTAAATGAACACATTCATTGTTTGAATGTAAGCATTGAATAAAGTGGTATCCGAAACCATTTTCATTGGCCTTTAATGCTATTTCCCTTGTGTGTGCTATCAAATTTCTTAGAAAACCCTTTTTATCACGGTTAGCGTAAAGGTCAGCTTCAGTCCAGCACGGATGAGTTACAGAAAGATCCCAAGCAAGTGAAGGTTCACAGTACTTCCAAATGGCACAGGGTCATCTCAGAACTCCACCGACCATGAACGGTGTTGCAAAATAGAACGGGCTCTTCCAATCTAGTTTTTGGGCAAAAGAACACTTCTTGGCATTTCAGGAACTTCAATGTGGACCTCTCAACCACCCTCCCTAAAAACAGCCCCGGCAACTTAGTAGTCAGGGTTATTTTCTTCCAGGTGGGCCTCCAGTGAGCTCTCGCTGAAACACAGCTCTGCCAACAACCCACGACGAGCCAGCCAGCTCTGGCGAGCGCGGAGGACACCCGGCCTGCTCTGTGAACCAGGTCTGCAGTAACTCCCTGCCAGGGAGTGCCGGCCTGAAACAATCCAGTCCTCATGTTCCTAGAGACGGGCCAGTGACAGGCAAGGCAGGGAGAAAGCTTACTCTCCCATTTGGCCAGCTCTTCAAATGACGTGTGTGCGGAGGGAAGAGTGGCACGTGAGGGCTCACTTCGCTCTCTGGAATGCTCCCCGCCAGCAGAATCTCCTCCTGGCAAAGACGCCAAGTTCACTGCACACTCCGGAATGAGGTCAGAACTGAACCAAAATAACTCCTGGTGGGAAAGGATGGCCCAAGGCCCCAGCGAGAAGAGGAGAGCCTCACACAGACACACACACACACGCGCGCACGCGCACCGCAAGCTCTGGGATAAAAGGCTGTCGGGACGGTTGACATCTGAAAGCAAAAGAGGTTCATTCATTCCCCGCCAGGAATGAGTTCACAGGAATGTAGCCCAGATGAAACACCTCTTAAATAGAGTTGTGCCAATTATTTATTCCCCCCAACCTCCCATAAAAACAAAACAAAACTTTTTTTTTTTTTTAAATAAAAGGAAAAGAAACTGGAATTTTTTTCTTCTTCTAAACCTGAATAAAATGACCACTTTTTAAACAGGTAGTTTAAAATGGTTCCCAAACAAGCAGGCAGTCCGGGTTTCCTGATTAACGAAGATGGAGGCTGTGAGTTTCCGCTGTCCCTAAGTGACCCAAGGGCCTTTAGAGCTCCGTGTCACCCTGAAGCAACACTGAATCCTGATCATCCAAGAGGAGATCGGCGTCTACGACCTCGGCCGCCTCCATGACGCCGCCTAACTGCTGCACGACGTCGTCATCGAGGATGTCCACGTCCTTGATGGGTTTGATGAGGCTCAGCTGATCCAGGGGCAGCAGCCCCGGCGTCCCCGCCGGCCCTGTAGTCCTCTCGATTGTGGCCGCCATTTCTGCTGCAAACGCTGCCTTCTGGGCCTTCTGCCTCTGCTGCTCCTCCTGCTGCCTGTGAGTTTTCATGTGTGCATTCCGGCTTTTGATTTTGAAGAAGACTCTAAAGACGGAGAGAGAGGAAAACGTGAAACTTAGCAAGGGATCCGAGGTCAGGGCACACGTGGTCTGACCTCGTGTTTGGGCTGCTGTGACCACGTCCTTGGCTCCTTGGCATCGAGGACCTCCTCCCCTGGTGACCTGTCACCTCTCCTCTGTCTTCTCTGAGCATTACAAGGAAAGGGATGGGGACAGAAATACATTCATGGCGTGGCGGGCCTCCTTCCTGTGCCCATCTGTGTCTGGGGCACCGACCCTTTCTCTCTCCGCCACTAACCAAGCCTTTCCGACCAACCTGAGAATCCCCACATCATGCTGCCGAGCTCGGATAGTTCCCCTCGTGAAAGAGGTCCTCCTTCCCCCTGACCTCTGTCCCTGTCCTTCCACAGGCAGAATTCTTTAGGATCTGCACACACTTTGTGCAGTTCCTCTTTCCTCCACCCACTCCAACTGGACTCCTGTCCCCTCCGCTTCAGCCCACCTGCTATTCTCAAGGTCGCCAGGCACACTGGAGGGCCAAATGCAATGAGCCCTCTTCTGTCTTTATTGCACCTGACTTCTGAGCTGCAGTCACTTTTCTCTTTCCCCTGAGGCCCCTTCTTGTTGGCTCCCCTATTATCACCATTTTCTACTGTTTGCTTTAGAATAAAATAGTGCTTGTCGCCCTGGCTGGTTGGCTCAGTGGCAGAGTGTCGGCACGGCGTGGGGAAGTCCCAAGTTCGATTCCTGACCACGGAACACAGAAGTGCCCATCTGCTTCTCCACCCTTCACCCTCTCCTTCCTCTCTCTCTCTCTTTGCCCCTCCTGCAGCCAAGGCTCCATTGGAACAAAGTTGGCCTGGGTGCTGAGGATGGCTCCATGGCCTCCGCCTCAGGTGCTAGAATGGCTCCAGTCACAACAGAGCAATGCCCCAGATGGGCAGAGCATCACCCCCTAGTGGGCATGCCGGGTGGATCTCAGTTAAATCTTTGCGGGAGTCTGTCTTTCTGCCTCCCCACTTCTCACTTCAGGAAAAAAAAATAGTGCTTGTCATCTGGGGATCATTTTGCTCCCAGTGAACATCTGGTAATGTCTGGGGGCATTTGTGATTGTCACAACTATGAGAGGGAATACTTGTGGCATCTAGTGGGTCGAGGCCAGGGAAGCTGCTAAGTGTCCTGCAACGCAGAGGGCTGCCCCTCTTCCCCAGACAAGCCATAAGCAGACCCAAACGTCAGTGCTGAGGCTGAGAAACCCAGGATGGGAGGTCTGCAAGCCATGGGCAGCGGGCCATTGCCTGTTTTTAAGTGAAGTTTTACTGCAACACAACTACGCCTGGCCTGCACATTAAAATACTCTATGGGGACCTTTTCCTGAAAATGTTTGTCTCGACTGAGACCGCCTGCTTATGGAGAGGGGGTGGTGTAAATGCTCTATACTCATTCCTTTGCTCACAAAGGAAAAACAAAAACAAAAACAAAAGAAATAAAAACCTAAGACCAGAGTCAGAGTTGATGTTGCAATTGGATGTATTGAAAAGTGAATTTCAGCAGCTAGTGGGGGCATTCTGTAAATATTTGCCTAATTTTACGCCTAGTTGAGAAAACCACAGAAAGTATTTCTATTTTCCATTTTAAAATCTTAAATGGAGTTGACAGAAAAGGTCCCTAGTAGCATAAAAACAAGAGGAGAAAACGTTTAATGGATATCACTGAAAGAGCCAGAAAGCTCGAACTATTGTTGTTCAAATGCCCTTTGTCTCCACCTTGTGGAGTAAGGAGGTCAGCTGGCTGGAGCTGATGAGAGGAAGGTTGGCTCCCATCAGAGGAAACTGGCCAGACCCCACCCCCTCTCCCAAAGCAAGCAGGTAGGAAGTAACAGGAGTCTGAGGAGGTTTCATTATTTCAAATGAATAAACCTAACGATCAATGCAGGGGTCATTTCTTCCATGGTGACATGAAGCTGACATCACGCCTAATTCTACCTCCCTCATCTGTGTGTCACAGCCGCTAGTTCCGTTCGCTCTGGTGGGGCCATGAAACTGAGTCAGCTCTCCTCAGGGGCTCAGAGCCTGCCTGGGGCCAGCCTGCATGGTGTCAGACCCCACTCAGCTCTGCACTGTGACAAGCAGCTCAACCTTTCTGTGCCTCAGTGTCTCTGCTTGTCAAAAAGAAGCTACTAAAAGTACCTACTTTGTAGAACTATTGCAAAGATTAATGAGTACATGTAGAAATCCTTAAAACGAGTGCCAGGCAGATATTGAACACTTGGTAAGTGGCAGCTGCTATTAAGTTGCCTGGAACATTCCACAAGAATGTACAGTGTGTCCGTAAAGTCATGGTGCACTTCTGATCAGTTGCAGGTCAAAAAGTGCACCATGACTTTACGGACACACTGTCTATCATATGTAAAGATCCCAGTCGGCCTAATTCATACTACGGGGAATGTTTTCCTGATAGATTCAGCAGCTAGCTGGTTGGCCTCTCTCAGGTAATATTATTACCCTTCCCATCTGAGGCACTGGAGAGTGTGTGGAGAGAAACTTGGCAAGGGTCCTCAAGGATGTCACCCAGGACCCTGTCACACCCCTCCGTGTCAGGCAGACCCACTGAGAAGTGGACCAGCATTCTGTCCGGATGCTGTGGGAGGGAGCCGCTGCATCTCACCATCAGTGATATTTTCTCTCTAAAGTAAATAAGTAAACAGTGCAGACCACCAGGATGGAGCGGTGGGCAGGAACTGGGGCTCTGTATTCGGACAAAGCTGGGTGCAAGTCTCAGCTTTACTCTTAATGGGTGGTGTGACCTGGGGCTAGTCTTTTCTCCTAATTTTCACTGCTAATTTATAAAACAAGGATAAAAACAGGATCGCTATCACACGGAGTGTCTGGGTAAGGATTAAATAAGCTCATGCACATAAAATATATAAGTGCTCGGTAAATGTTAGCTGTTATTATTACTACCCAGGGTCAGTTTCCCCCTCTAAGGTTTTGTTTTAAATTATACTTACAAGGGCAGGGATGCCAACTAGGTTCTATCTCATGAGTCAACCCTGATCATCTGGTTGGGCCAGCTTGAAGCATTACAATGGGAAAGACTGAAAGCCTTGTCTTAATGTGGTAGCAAACGTGCAGCAATTGATTAATGATGTCTGCACTGGGCACAGGAATGAGCAGCAGTGGAATGACAGCCATCTCTGCTACAGAGAATTCCTGATTATGTGTCTTAGAGCCATTCTCAAACTTAAGAGGGATGCGAAGGGAACAACACTAGTGAATATGGTTTGGGTCTGACTGGCAGAAGTAAGAATCAGAGTCCCATCCACCATTTTTGGAAAGAGTCAAGTTTTGTCACTAGAGGTTTGCTCTCTGAAGACATCCATCCTCACTGGGCTTAGAAGACAACAGAATGATCACATTCTGAGTTAGGGACAAAGTCCACCCACCCTGAGGCACTATGCAGAGACCCCATGGATTGTCTCAGGGAGAATGGAGAGCGTCCGGGTTCTTTTTCTAGCAGAAGAAACCACAGACTGTCTTAGCCAGGCCCCCTACAGAGCAATTATCTATAACAAACTTAGATTCAGTCCCGGGTCCAAGTCCACCTACTTGCCACACTCCTTGCAGGGGAAGATGGTGGTGGGGTCTGTCTCGCCGCTGGTGGTGCTATGAGAGGGCGAGCTCTTCACTGAGCAGTAGCCGCTCTGGGCACTGCCAGGCTTCTGCTTCCCAGAGGGGACAGCACCCCGGGCTTTGGTCACCTGGTTGGTGCCACCGTGGATGCGGGCGTGGCCGTTCAGTGCCTGTCGGGAGCTGAATACCTGGGGAAGAAAGGGAGTGACATGACATCTACAGTCCTGAAAAGGAAATTAGGGTTATTAGTTACTTACTGGTAAAACACGTGATACTCGAAACAGTGTCTAATGACAGAACATTCTATATAAGCCAGCTTTAGGCATACACCGCCACTACAATGCTACACTACCGAAAACCCCACCAGTCTTATCCCTGGAAGACAAGGGTGGAAGGGCAGGGTGAAGGGCAAAGCTGCTGTCTAGAAGTCAGGAGACTGGGGGGGCTAGATCCAGTGCCTGTGTAATGGGGAGATCCTGGGACACCCCTCTACCCGCCATCTGCAAAACGAGGGGGTTGGACCAGCTTCCAAACTCTTTTTAACCAGTAACTACCTCCCCCTCTTTTTCTTTTCTTTTTCCCGTTCCTTTCTTTCTTTACTTAAAAAAGACAAAACCAAATTGGGTCTTGCTCAAGGAGGAGGCAGAGGTGCTCTGGCGGAAACAGAGACAGCAGCCCAGAGCGGGGCGCTCCGCTCAGCTCTGCCCAGGAAGCCTGGGGCCCTGAGGAACTCAGTTTGAGAGACACAGACTGGCTGCCCCGACATATTCTTTACGTCATGTCCCAACCCAAACAGCGGCCCAGGACTGCAGCAATGGTCCGGGTCTCCCAATTCTACCCGACGGTGATAAAAAGGGAAAGAACCAGGACAACTTTTTGAAGCTTGCCAGAAGCACGGTTTCCCAAGCTCGGCACTACTGCCCTCTGGGGCTGGGTAACTGCTGTGTGGGGTGTTGAGCACCCTGGCTTCTGCCTCCCCAGGTGCCAGCTGCACCTCCCCGGCTGTGACACAAATGTCTTTGGACACTGCCAGACGTTCAGGGGGAACGAAATCATGGTCAGTTGTGAACCGCTGCTATAAAGGGATAGAAGCCACACCCCTGAATTAGACGTCAGCTGACGGGAGTGCCCCCCAAGCTTCCAGCTATGGGTGGTTGCTCCGCATTAAATTCACAAGCTCTGTCTGTGGTCCTACAAGGGAAAAAGTCTACTGCTGACTCAGTAACCCAAACCCTCCACGGTTAGGCAAGGGTTACAACTAACACTTTTCCCCAGGGATTTTTAAAAGTCGTTAAAAGATATCGGTCTTGCGGAGACCTTCTGACTGGGAAACGTAAAAGGTGACATCTAACTCAGTAAAAAATTTACGTCAACACTCTAAATGGAGGAAGCATCCAATTCCTAAACAGATTTGCACAGAGCTACTGTCACTTAAAGGCTCGCCTTGATCATCCCTGGACGGAAGCGCTCTATACAAAACGGCAATGACAAAGTGAGACGTCCAGGTCATTCATTAAACATCAAAGACAAAAACAAGCTAGCAACTTCCTACGTTCTCTTCGAAGCGAACGTAAAATGTGTGTGCACATTGTCATTTTTTCTTAAATGTAAACCAAGCGCATTTCTGCTTTAGGATCTAAATATTTTAAAGACCGTGGCCTTCTTCATCTAAGTGACAGAACCGATAAGCAGCACTCGGTACACTCTGGAAACCAGAATTATTCTGCGTGGCGGAGAAGCAAAGAGAAGCACTAACTTGAGGACAACAGGGCTTCTTGGGAAAGAAGCGACATCCTCGTCCCAGTAACGCCCTCGGGACCTGCGTGCACAGGTGCGCCTGGCTGTAGGAAAGCTGCTTTGGAAAATACTCGGTAATTCAGACCAACAGGGAACTGGTGGAGGACCGACAAGCCAAAGTAGACGACTTTTAAGAAATATCGTTTGAAACATACAGGGAGCCCGAGACCAGGCCAACACAAGCTCTGTAAGGCCTTCCTTCAGCGCGAAGAGTGATCAAATGGTAGACTGGTTGCCCTGTAGCTAAATGGTGTTTCTAACGTACTTGCAAAGGTCCTAGGTTAACTCATTATACAGACTCCTTTTCAGTCTCTTTACGTGATGAATTTGCTTAGTAAATCTGCTTTGTCTCCCCCAAGGAACACGAAGATAAACTTTAGCCAAGTCTTTGTAATTATGTTGCATTAGACAACTGTCTTGTGCT
This sequence comes from Rhynchonycteris naso, assembly GCA_037038555.1. NCBI lineage: Eukaryota > Metazoa > Chordata > Mammalia > Chiroptera > Emballonuridae > Rhynchonycteris > Rhynchonycteris naso. The sequence continues at coordinate 9,589,655 of CM073000.1, forward strand.
CTCCCAGTGCATGACCCGGTGTGACACAGCCCAGAGGACTGAGGAGGCCCCAAGAAATGGAGAATGTGAGTTCTGGAGGCCAAGGTTCCCTGCAGAGTCCCAGGTACTGAAGCACCCCAAATCTCACGTTTCCTGAGGGCAGGGACCTGCTTTGTGTCCTCTGAGCATGTAGCTCCGTGCTTAACACAGAATACATACCCCAGAAATAGCTGCCGGAAGAATGTGTAAAGGGGATAAAAAACCACGGCAGTGCAGGATTCCCTCTGCCCAATGTCCACAGGAGGAAGCGCTCTCTAAAATGCATCCTCTCCTAAAGCCAGGCCCTGGCCAGTCCCTGATCCCCGGGGGACAGAGGACGCAGACACTTACAGCCCCGCAGTTGGGCATTTCACAGATGAAGGCGCCTGAGGGCTGGCCGAGGGCCTGCAGGGCCGGCCCCTCTGCTGGAGCCAGCACAGGGCCTGGCTGCGGCTCCGGGGACCTGGGCACTTCGCTCTCCTCTTCTCTTGTGGATTTCCTATCTTCTTCCTGGTCCTCCTCCTCCTCCTCCAACTCTTCTTCTTCTTCACTCGTCTAGTGTTAAGGCAATAAAAACAAAAGGGGGAAAAGTCCCCAAATGGCACTTTTTAGTGATGTACAGAACCCACAGGCCAGGAGAGGGGAGAGGGGCTGAACACTGGGGCAGTGTTGGATTCTTTCTCCATAAGGGACAGCTGACAAAACCCAGGGGGTGGGCGTGTGGACCACGGTCTTTTTAAAAGGTTGGTCACTGGATGCTTGGAACTTGGAGGTTGAGTAAGTCCCCCCGCCCCATGCTGGGTCCCCTCCCTACTTATATAAAAGTATTTTAAGGCAGGGAGGAGAGATTTCTGTATGTGGAGCTTCTCTCCTTTGTTTGAGACCAGCAGACCTGGAAATGGACTGAAACCCAGGCGGGATGCCCCCTTGTGCCTCTCTGTGTCCCCAGAGCCGTGTGGAGGGTTTCCGAGCAATAACAATATGGTGGAACCCTTTGGAGAGACTAAAGACCTATCCGGATTTGTGTCACAGGCCTTGTGACCCACTTCTGAGATGCTGATCAGCCTGTGGAAAGCTCGTGACACAGCATGTCCTGACGCGCTCCTGCTCTGGTCTGGTCGGAAAAGAGAATCAGGAGTGAACCACGACTTTGGAAAGGATAGAAAATGGAAAGGGATATTCCCTATATTCCCTTCTATTGTGTGTGTGTGTGTGTGTGTGTGTGTGTGTGTGTTTAATCCGGGTCTCTGATGATGGGCTTGTAGAAATGCCTTCCAGAGGCATTCTATGGAAAAGAACAAGAAAAATGTTGCCTATGAATAATTACCCTCTCTGCTAGGGCGCTTCCTCCCTCTACTCCAGAATAGCAACCAGGTGCGGAATGAAGCAGGATATCCACGTCTTCCTCAAGGTTAACAAGATAGCGAGTCAACTGAGCAGCTTGGAGTGGGTACTGGTGGAGGACGGGGGGCAGGGGTCTAGGAGACCCTCATCCTCCCTCTTGTTTAACCACCGACCTCATTCTGTTCTCTGTCCTCTTCAGGGGTGAGGGATGCTGGCTCCTCCAGGCCCAGAAAGGGTTGGGGACCAGGGAGAGGGGGTTCTATGTTCCATCAGCCTCATTTCAGCTTCTACTTCCACAGCACTTTACAGTTTACAAAGTGCTTTCACTGTCCTATCACTAAATAGTCTGTGAACAAACTAGAAAACGAAAGGTCTCCCCAGCCGACAGACCGAGTCATGTGAGTCATGTGTCTCTGCCACGGGCACAATTTTCTACATTAAGTTTCATCTTTACTCTTTTTAAATTAAATGTATCGGGTTAACAATGGTTAATAAAAGTATGTAGGTTTCCAGTAGAGACTCTGTATACTGCATGGCGTGTTTACCATCCAGAGTCAAGTCTCCTTCCTCAACTGCATGTTTGATACTGTTGCTCTCTCTTTGCACACCCCCTGTGTTCTCTCTTTGCACGCCCTGATTACAGCGCATGGGCTCCAGTCTGGTTTACCCCAGACAGTGTCGTAACTCTGGGTGAGCCTATGTATGGGTCTTAGAACCCAGAAACAAGAATGTCCAAAAAAACCAAAGGCTTTTAAGAGTAGTGGTGCTCTGGGATCTAGAAACCACAAGCTTCCCCTCTCCGGTTCGGCCTGGGAAGGAAGACCATGCCAGTGAGTGAGCACAGTGCCTTTAGCACGCCCTCAGGGTTCAGTCGTGTCTCTGTGTAGTACCACGTGTGCGTGTTTAAGATGACGTAGTAGGAGGGAGTACTGAAGAAATGGTCCCAGTTTCCAGCGAGTTAATTAGGATTAATTAGTAATGATTACATTTGTAGAGACATCAATGAATAAAGATGTAGGGCTAATACGTTTACAGAGTGGTTTATGATAGAAGCTGTGGGTTTCTAACACATAAACATACAGGTTGATTGCACCTGAATGGCCTCGTTCCCGTATGAACCCATCATCTTTCAGTCTGAGAGTTTTAGGAGAACCACATTATGTCAGACTCCAAGGGTTCACGCCAGACGGGAACTCTGTAGTCTCAAATACCAGTTTGTTAAAGCAGCCCAGGGCCTATAGCTTGGCTTTTAAAATAAATTATATAATAACTCTGAACGGCAATGGTATTTTTTCATGGTACTTGTTATAATTACAGTTTTCTCACAATGCCATTTTTTGGCTTCAGAACTCTGAGAAGAAATGTTCCACACAGCCACAAAATGAGAGGTGCAATTATATGACACTGTGATACTATGTCTCAGGAATTTAGATAAGTTCTATTTACCTGTGATCTGTACTTGTTCACCAAAAGATTTCTCACTAAGCCAGAAGGATCACTGAAGTGACTGAGATGCAAAAATAGGACAAAAATCCTAACATGTAGAACTTTCTATCAACAAGTTGATAGACGTATTATGAAATGAAACTTAGGAATATTCCAAAATCAATAGAAGGTAGGCAAAGACAGGGAGGTAGTTATATATTTAACATGGTGCACAACACCTTAAGGGTCCACAGTAAGAGTTTTTCTTAAAATTAGATTTACTGGGGTAACACTGGTTAAAAACATTATATAAATTGCAGGAATAACTTGAGGTGGAGGGTGTTTTCATTTCTCAGGCATGCCAATGTGTATAATGAGAAGTCTCCAAGTTAAGACACAAATGTTCAACACCCTATGCTCACTCCAAGAAACACATGTGAGTGTCACGGACACTAATGACGATGGTGACAACATTCTGAACGAGTGCTATGAGCCGGGCGCCACGCACACATTTCTGGTTCTCACAACGACCCTGGACAACCTTTTCTTCTTTAAACAAATGAGGAGGTTGGCCAGAGAACTAATTTTCTTGACGTCCCAGAGCTGGTAAAGAAGTTGAACTGAAATGTAAAGCCTGGGCGATCTGATTCCCAAACCCCAGCCGCTTCATTTCCTGGCCCTGCTGCAAGTGCCAGAGGCACCTGCCTGTCCACCTGGGCACGGCTTAGTTGTTCAGCTCCGACACAAGGACCCGGACCCTCTCAGGACCACTGGGACCAGCTGCCTGCAAAGGTCAGAGGGGGATGTTTCCTGGTCAGGGGACCGGGATGCAGGCACCTAAGGTGCAACGGCCATGGGTGAGCTTTGCCCGCGGAGCCCTGACTGCTGTCTTCCAAAGCCAGTCACTGTCTTGAATTGTATTAAGTTTTGGTCACAGCCCAACCCGCAGATTTGTCTGGAATGGGATGATGAGAATGGACAGGACACTCTCCCCACCTCCTTCACAGAGCCCATCCTGGCCCCTTCTTCTGCCTGCAGGGGCAGAGGGGTCTGGATGGATTCAGGCCAGAAGCCAGCCTCCCCTGCTGGCTCCTTAAAGAGCTGCCCTTCCTCACCAACTCTCTTTCCTTCTGCCTCTCCCCACACAAGTCCCCACGCCACCTGAGCATGTTCCCTCTGGGGGAAACGGTCACCTGTCCCTTGAATAAAACACTGAACACATGATCAGGAGAGCTGTCCCAGGCAGGCTTGAAGGACAAAGGGCTGGACCCCTGTCCTAGGACAGCGCCTTCTGCACCCTGCCCAGTCCTTGGCATGGTCCCGGGGTTCCCTCTGCAAACTGCCCTCTGCAGGCTGCGCCTTCACAGTACACCAAAGCGAGCTGGCAGCCGCACGCTGGACTCAGATCAAGGTTTTCTTGTTTTTGTGGGTCCGAGTCATCTCGGCACCTAACTTTTTGTCCTCCCGCAGCTCACAGGTCACAGGGCGTGGATGCTCTGGACCCAGCCTAATCCAGGCTCCCGGGATTAAGCCCAAGGAGGTGTGGCCCTTCGGGCACCATTTTAACCTCTACTCTTCCTGAAGCTACATGCTGGCTGGCTTTTCCACCCACCTTCAGAGCCCTGTTGGCCCAAGATGGTGCCTCTGCCTTGCATGGTAACATCTTCTCTGCCAGCTCTTCTCTGCTCAGAATCCACTGTTCACCCTGTCTCCCTCCAGAGTTTATAGACGGATTGTTACTATGCACCTCTGAAATGTGTCTATCCAGTCGTTAAATAAATGTTTGCAGAGTGAGTCTATTATGCCACACACTGTTCCAGGCACTTGACAACATCCAAGCCAAAGAGACACCAATTTGCCTCAGGAAACCCTATCCTCTGATTTCGCCCTCTTCCAAACCATGGCTCTGACAGAGCCCCGAACACTCCAGAATTGGCATGGACCTTACAAATTATCTAAGGCATTTGCTCCATTTTACAGCTTAGGACCCAGGTCCTCGGTCTCCAGGGCCAGGACTCTTTGGGCTTCCTTATTTACTGTCTATTCGACCCATTTGGAAAGCAAAGCTCTGTGTCACCTGGGGCAAGCCTCTCTGCCTCTCTGGGTCTCAACCCTTTGGTTCCGGGTAAACTTTCCACTTATACATGCCGCCTCCTTCCAACAAGAATATATGCGTACCTCGGGGGCGGGGAAGTGGGGGCAGAGGTCCAGTAACATCCCTGAGTCACCCCCTGCAATACATACATATTGTTGTTTACACTGGGAACTCCACTGGTTTTTAGTGGATTGAACCAGGTGAGGCCACATTGCTTTTTTGTTTTTCATTTTTCCCATTGTGCAATCTGCTTCAGTGCCTGCAGCCTACGGGCAGAGGCCAGGCAAGGGTTCAAGGCCACAGTGTGCTCTGGGGTGGAGCCCTACGCCAGATCCAGGGGGATGCGCCTGCCATAAATCCAAACCCATGCATCCCATTCTTTTTTTAAACATTAAGCCAAAGAGCAAGAGGCTATTCTGATGTAAGACATCGGTACTTGAACCAGTCAGATAAAAGCCCTGGTTGTAGGAAACCCTCCATATAGATAGAATACTGCCTACACTGATCAAAAAAAATGGAATTTTCATTCTATTCCACGGATGTTAACTTTGTCTGATATTTGGGTCTAAATACAGTGTGTCCGTAAAGTCATGGTGCACTTTTGACCCTGTGACCGGTCAAAAGTGCACCATGACTTTACGGACACACTGCATGAAAGTTGCGGCGAGGCTCAGCGCTTAGTTAGCAACCTGGGCTTTGAATGGTTAATGAGTCCAAGTGTTTTTATATTTCTTTCAGAGAATTTGCATTTGAATTAAGTATTTAGTAAGGGAATCAGGCTCAGACAACACACTCCTTGTTCCTTGGTCTCCTACCTCACAGAATGGGTTTGAGGATTAAATGAGTTGGTGTTTGTAAAGTGCCTAGCACACAATGCCTGGCACATAGAAAAAGTGTCTTTTCTAGAATATAACCCACCTATGTGCCAGCACTTACACTGGCGCACGACTGGGAATGAAAATACGAGTACAAATATCCATAAGCGCTCACGAGTTCTAAACACACGCCGTGATGGTGACCGAGGCTGGGGGCTAGTAATCTGCTGTGAGACATGTCACTTCTATATACACTCATACTAGGCAGCATCTTCCACAGCAGTTGAGAAGGAGCTGCCCCTGGCCGTGGACAGAGAGAGGAGAGTTCACGGCAGCGTGAACGTGGGAGTCGTGACCAAAGCCATGCATACGGGGCTCTGAGACAATTTTGAACTTACGCCTTTAGTATGTACTTCATCTCAATAAGCAGGCAACATTGACTGTCTGCTAATGAAGGAAGACAATATCAGGGCTAAATGGTGATGTGAGGATCAGAATGATTACACCCTGCTAACCAGTTCCTCGATAACTGAGCATCCCTGGCACTGTCTGGAAGTCAAAGCTCCTCCTTGCTCATGCATTGCAAAAGCCGTGGTAGAAGCCGAGGGCTCTTTCGTCATTAGGAGGCACGTTACGTTCTCTGGCAAGTGGCACCTGTGACATGGAAGGGTGAGGAAGGGGCATGCCAGCGGGGCGGGGCACCTGCTTATAAATAACCAACCAGCCAAGGTCGGGACCGCCCTGGCTTAACTCCCTGGCTCCTACCTGCCTTGGGACGCAGGTCAGCCCCTGCCTCCTTCACCGGACACTGAGCCACAGGTCAGATCCCTACGCTGCTTTCCCTTTGCCTCTACAACGGGAAGTCGAAGCCCAGCCTCCGCCGGGCAGTGGGATGGTCACCCGCTCGCGGTGGCCGCCCTGGTGGCAGAGCCAGACCGAACGCCAGCCCCTTACTAACCTGGGCGTGGGGCGGGAGCGGGCCCAGCACAAGCAGCGGCTTGGCAGCTGCACTCACCACACAGTCGTCCACGAGCTCCGTGAGTCGTGTCCGGTGCTTCCGTCCCAGCCGTGTGAGCTTCTTCCACGTGTAGTAGTACTCCACACACTGAGCCACCGTCTTCGACTTCACCTGCCGGGACAGCCACGCATGGTCAGCCTCGCGGGCGCGGGGGCAAAGCAGCGGGCTTTTGTGGAGATTTAATTTTGTAACAGGTCATAGGGATATGCGGTTCAATAAAAAAATGTATATAGAGAAACATCTCCACCCACGCGGTTCACTCCCCACCCTGAACACAGCTAGCCCCTCCTACTCACTTCTTGAATAACAGTCCAGCATTTACGCATATACCAGCAAGGACACAGAAATATATAACCCTTCCCCGCCGTTTTCCTCACAAATAGCACTGCATATATATTTTGCAACTGAATTTTTTCCTCACAAGATAGCCTGGAGATTTTTCATGTCAGTCCAGAGAGCTCCTTCCTTTTTGGGCCCCGTAAAACAGCACAGTTTTCCATTAAGTGTGCCCGAATGTGTCTGCTTGTCTGACTTGTTGACCTGCAAAATCTATCTATAAAAAAATGTTCCTCAGTCATCGACATAAGGCACATAAAGCAACGATAGAATAACAGAGCTTAGTTCTTGCAGGAAACAGCCTTGCTCTATTTCCCCCCAAAAGGGAAAAGGAAAGAGTGTCCTTATTTTCTTCTTTGTGACAGAGACAGAGAGAGGCAAAAAGAGGGACAGGCAGGAAGGGAGAGAGATGAGAAGCATCAATTCTTCTTTGCGGCTCCTTAGTTGTTCGTTGACTGCTTTCTCATATGTGCCTTGACCGGGGGGGGGGGTATGGCAGAGCGAGTGACCCCTTGCTCAAGCCAGCGATCTTTGGGCTCAAGCCACCGACTATGAGGTCATGTCCATGACCCTGCGCTCAAGCCAGCGACTTTGGGGTTTCAAATCTGGGTCCTCTGCATCCCAGTCCAATGCTCTATCCACTGCACCACCACCTGGTCAGATGGAAAATGTCTCTTAAAGAGAAAATGATTCCTTTGTTTAGTTCATATTTCTCTAAGCTCAAAGCTACCTTTGATAATGTAGCTTTTCTGGAGGCAGGTAAAAGTCTGGCAGTGACCTTCGGGGTGGCAACCCGGCTGCCCATGTGGTGAGATGAGGACACCACCAGAAGTCACGTCTCCTCAAAGCCATTCCCTTAAAACAAAAAAGCCATTCCCTTCACATTCATGAATACCTTGAATTTCTATGCTGGAATTGCCCAAGGTATAAGAACAGCGCCCCAGAGAGCCCTTGCTTAAAAACCGGAGCTGCTCAAAAAGCATGAGACATGAATCCACCGCCATTCAGCAAGGTGTGAGGCCCTCCAGTACAGGCCAGTCCTGGAGAAAGTGAATCGAGAAAGATCAGCACCTGGGAGCTGCTGGGCGGAGAACGTGGTCTCTAGGACAGGGAAAGGTGACAGTGAACTTGGGTCTGGAGGGGAAGGCAGGCTGGAGGAAAAAGTCCACCTATTCGATTCTCATCAGCCAAGGCCCCAGATTAAAGACATGGACCCAGAATGCCCCTGGTTCTGCTGACACAGCTTGGAGCCAGCGGGAGCTATCTGTCACCCATGACCCTGCTCTCTGTGGGCCTGGACATCACAATGACCTCATTATACAGTATGGCTCCGTCACCGCTCAGTCTGCTGAAACATACTGAATCCTTGTAACTTTCAGCCTAAACCGCCTCTCAGCCAGTGAAGGCCTATTGGGTGTATTACCTGCTGTATGGAGTGCTTGTTCAGCTCCGTGACAGAGTACTGATTTGCTATGAAATGCTGCATATGTGAAGTATGTATTATTTTTACTATTAAGTGTCATTATGATTGGGACCCAACACCAGAAATACTGTGACTGGCTCGGGGAAGGGCTCATATCCGCCTTCTCCAATTTCCCAGGAAAAAATTGTCAAAAACACTGTAGAGCCATCAAATATAGCCCTATACATGACATACATTATGCAAATTGTGAACCAGGAAGCCCCAGTTCTATTTATTCTAATAGGATGTACAAATTACACATTTCTATTAAGATAAAAATAACCCCCATTACTGATATTACTGACACGTCTAAATAGTCTCTATTCTCTTTCCCCCTTGTATCCCCAACATTGGGGCCATCCATCCCATCCCATAACAAATGCCATCCTTCACCAGCAAGGAGTGAAAGGCACCCTTTTCATGACAGCATGAAGCCTGAAACCAAATACTTCTAGCATCTTCAAGTGTATAGTTTCCCAAACTCATTGTCAAGCGAAGAACGGGAGAAAGCATGCTTACCATCTTCTGTACAAAAATAAAGTCTTTGCTGTAAGTGGCTAGTGCTTTATTAAACAGTTTTCTTTCTAGGGAGGTCCACTTGTCCGAACCTACAACAAAACACAAACTTTGTAAGAACGGCTCACAGTTCTCCCCACTTTGCTGGTTCCAGCTTCACAGCCCCCGCCCCCCCCCCCCCGAAGCTGACTCAATTAGCCGAGTTACAAAATAAAGTTGCTCAATGTATAACACCGATCAAACTCCTTTTTGAATAAAAAGCCAGTGTAATGGGCACCAGCCCTGCCACCTGGGATCATTTCAGCCATGGCCTTGACCCTGGCCCATTACTGAACCGAAGACACAGTTTCTTTTTTTTTTTTTTACAGGGACAGAGAGAGAGTCAGAGAGAGGGATAGATAGGGACAGACAGACAGGAACAGAGAGAGATGAGAAGCATCAATCATTAGTTTTTCGTTGCCGTTGCAACACCTTAGTTGTTCATTGATTGCTTTCTCACATGTGCCTTGACTGCGGGCCTTCAGCAGACCGAGTAACCCCTTGCTGGAGCCAGCGACCTTGGGTCCAAGCTGGTGAGCTTTCGCTCAAGCCAGATGGGCCCGCGCTCAAGCTGGCGAGCTTGGGGTCTCGAACCTGGGTCTTCCACATCCCAGTCCGACGCTCTATCCACTGCGCCACCGCCTGGTCAGGCAAGACACAGTTTCATCAACAGCAAATGGGAATAATTCTAATAGCCCCAGCTTTCAGGATTTTTGTGAAGGTTAAAGATAACACACAAAGTGTCTAGCTTAGTGACCGGAAAACAGTGAGCACTCAACAAGTTTCAGCTACAGCTTTTATGGAATTGTGATGCTCACGGGTGCAAGCATTCACGTAGCAAGTGCTCCCCAAGACGCGGTGGGTTCAGTAGTCTCCTGCTCAAGGGGTTCACAGCCTGGCGGGGAGACAAACCAGTAGGCCACTGCATTCACGGGTGCCAAGGGGCCCAAAGAAAGAACACGACACTCAGGTTATGGCAGGACACCCAAAAGGCTTCCAGGTAAACACCGGAGTTGAGTTTTTCAAGGACACAGAGCAAGTCAGACAAGGAGATGGAAGGGAATCCTCGGGAAGTGTGTGCGTGAAGTTAGAGGCAAGCAGTGAGAGGATGCATTTTGTCCGTCGGTCCGTCCATCCATCCATCCATCCATCTTTCCATCCATTCAACAGATATCAGGTGCTGACTACCAAAAGTTGTGCTGGGGGGTAAAAAATCTATGTGTCAGTTTCTAAGTACTTCACAGTCATTTGTCCTAGCAACAAGTCTGTGAAATTGGTATTAGCACTGCTCCTTTTACAGCTGTGGAAAGAGGTGTTCAAGGAATGAATAGGAATCCAGGATGAATAACTACAGGGCTGCAGCAGACGGAGAGCAGAGGAGGCTGGGAGGGAGTGGGGCCAGCTCCTGACATCTGCAGACCTAGGAAGAGGCCCTGCGATGCCGGGCTGGTGCGCTTGCCTTACTAGCTAAACTGGACGTCCATGTCTATTTCCTCCTCCATGAATGAGAAAGCAGGATCTGCAGATGATCAGAGGGAATGGTGCTGGGCTGTTTCGGGCAAGAAATAAGACCCATTTCTAAGGGGAGTCCTATTTTGGGGGGCTCCGTGGCCTAATCACTGTGGCAGGTTTGCAGAAAAGTTAGCCTCGCTCTTCTGTTGTTTTTTTTTTAATTCTCCCGTCTCTGATTCTTTGGATGGTACAGAGCTGGGCTTTCGACCTTCTTCCAGTTACCAAACTGTAACCCCCCACACCATAGTATTCTCCCTCCTAACCAGGACAAGCCCAAGGTTTCCATTTTGCTATCGTTGACTGATGGGGCTGATACACAGGAAATCCAAATCGCTTCCTTCCTTGGAAGATGTAGCCGAAATGAGAGAATCAGGTGAAAACCCTCTGGGCAGGCAGTGGGTGGAAATCCTGGAATATATGACTCACTGATGTACACTCAGATTTCTGATACAAACGCCTCTTTCATGTGACTCACCAACAGGTCGTCAGGCCTGGAGCTCTGACTCCAGACTCAACAGTATACTCTCCACATCTGGGCTGGTTCAAACCTCTGAAGAAATCAGGGCCATCATCTCTCTTCATTTATTGCTTTACTTCCAGGAGGAGAGTTTTTCGATGAATCCTCAGCCGAAGGAAGCATCTTCGACATTCCACGGGCTCTGGAGGCTGGGACATGTCTGGCTGTGCCAACCGCCGCGACAGAGACGAGGAGCTCTGGAGCAGGTCCATCACCACTCGGATTCTTTTATTTTAAAGTCTTTATTCATTTTTAGAGAGAGGGGAGAGAGTGAGAGATAGGGGGGAGAGAGAGAGAGAGAGAGAGAGAGAGAGGAGAAGCAGGAAGCATTAACTCCCATATGTGCCTTGACCAGGCAAGCCCAGGGTTTTGAACCGGTGACCTCAGCATTTCCAGGTTGACACTTTATCCACTGTGCCACCACAGGTCAGGCTTCCACTCCTCAGATTCTGTTCAACACTCAATGCCTTGGAGTCCTAGCTCCTACGTGCTCCTCTTACCCAGGGGCGGACATAGAAAGGCAGAAAGAATGAACCAACAACTTAACCAAAGAGGAGCCATGGTCCCTTTCAGGTATCCATCAGAACAGCAGAGAGAGATCAGTGTCGTGACGGGGACACATCACATACGCTCAGTCCCTGGGCAAGCTTATAAAGAGGGTGAGGGGCTGCCCGCCATTGGCCTAGACTCTGTGCAGCATCTCAGACGGGGAGCCAGGGGACGTTCTCCAAATTCGAATTCCTGGGGAGATGCGAATAGGGCCACAGTCTTCTCTGGCCAGCACTGTCTCCACAGTGGATACTTTCTTCCACCCCACGCCGGGCTCACCCACTGGTTACTGCCCACACAGCCGTGTTCAATTCCCAGGTCTGTCTACCTGTGAGAAGCATGTCCCTCGTGTCCCCAAATGGCTTGCTTGAGGCAAACGTGCAGAGATGGTGACTTCCTGGCCCACCTGTTAGGGAGGCTCCTCAAGCCTCAAGGGGGAAGGAGATGTCCTTTGGCTGACTCCTTTGTGGTTTTAGGGCTGCTGCTCTGTGATGGGGTCTTCAGTCTCCACCACCTCAGGGGTCCCCCCTGCACCACCAGCGCTGGACTGGAAGGAGGCTGCACGCTCTCGCTGTCCTGTCACCTCCCCTTCCCAGGGCTGCAGTGGCGGGGGCCGGGAGCAAGAACTCAGAGTAAAGGATGGCTCCTCTTTGTCACCCGAGCACCCAAAATTAGTACAAATGATGTGCGCACGCGTCTGGTCCACAAAGGCATTTGCGAATTGATAGGTAGAGGCAGGGCGAGGGTGGCATCTTCACTGCTCCCTGGTCACCGGACTCCCACAGGGCTGAGCATGCAGCCCGGGGCCACTGCTCTGGGTTCCCAGGTGAAAGCTTGGTATATATATACAGAAACAACACCTGACTGTGCACTTCCCAAATAAGGTCACTGAGCTGTGAGGCAAAGGGTGACGTTGATCAGGACACCGGAGGCTGTGAAGTCAGTTCTACCACTTATTCCTGTGGACCCAGATCGGTTTACTTCCCTGAGCCTGTCTCCTCTCCTGTGACACAAATAGCAGGACAGTCACTCTGTGACCAACAGCCTTTTATTCTGAGCAGATGCACAGTAAACGTGTTAGATCTTACCTGGCCTGCAGCTGTGGGACACACGCCATCCTGTCTGACCTACGCATGAACAGCACTCACGGAGGCGAGGGTGGGGGACGGGGGAGATTTGCGGGTGCCCCCTGCTCTGTGCAGGGATAAACCCACAGCCTCGCTGCTGGCCGCTCGTAACTTCCAGTCTCCTTCCCGCCTGAAGCCCTCTCTAATTCAGCCAAGGAGAGGCTCGAGTGTCTCTCATCCCTGTAGTTTCTGCTCAGACAGGGGCACTTCCCTCCTTCTCGGGCAAGGCTCCCTAAGCTAGCCCTTCTTGTACTGTGTGTCTTGGACAAAGCCCAGGATGAAATGCAAAACCGAGGCAGGGGGCTGCCTCACACCCTCCACCAGCCTTCCTTGCGAAGACCCCCGCTGCCCACTCAGCGGGCACACAAGGTTAGTGAGCTGACAGTCCCTCGGCCCTCATTTGTTCTACCTGGGATTCCTGGCTCTCGGGCTATTAGCAGCAGGGGCCCCTAACAAGTTGATTAGGGCTAATTACAAAGAGCCTAATTAACTGGAGGTAACTGGTGCTGGAGCAGTATGCAGAGGAAAAATGCTGCGGGTGTCCGTTGCCGGGGAACAGGCTCTGGACCATGGCTAACTTTGGGGCAATAGTTAGCGAACCCAGGCAAGCGAGGAGATGTGGAGAGGAGAGAGGAAGTCTGGGCCCCGTATTTTGTCAAGAGGGCCTTTCTATCTTCCTTTCAAGCTTAAAAACTTTTATTGATGCTGTTGTTATTGCATTTATGCAAGAAGGACACGTTCACTGTAGAAACAGGGCTGTTTTTATACAAGATCTTCATTTCCATCAAAGGTTTCCCATAGTGGGTTAAGGATGAATAATTTTTTATGGGGGTGCAGGATGAAGCAGGAGACCTGGATCTGAATCCAGAACTTGTGTCCACGAACCCAGTTCTTCACAAGTTTGTGCAAAGCAGAAGAGTAACTGCTGTCACTTCCTGCCCTTCGGAGGACGACTGTCCAGTGAGAGACATGGGCTCAAAATGCCTGGAAAATGACACCACAGCTGTGTTTCTTGAAAGGTATTCTCTTGAGTATGTAATTCTGTCTCCTTATTAAACTGGGGCAGCTCCCAAGATCAAGAGCAGGTGCCCCCCAACCGAATGGGCGTTCATTTCCTCTGGGTCCCCCTCATCTCCAGATCAGGTGAGGCTTCAGGGCCCAGTGACCACTCAGGCTGTGGTGGGGGCCGATGGTGGCTTCTGCAGAACACTGGCCGAGATGCTCAGGGTCAGTTCTGACACCTCTCCACACCACGCCCATCTGCTGGAATGACCAGCTCGATGGAAAACCAAGGATGCTGCAGACCCTTTAGTCACAACCAGGTGTCCCCTCACCTGAGTCCGCAGGCTCACGCCTTCCCCACCCAATGCACATGTCACCAGGGAGCCACGCGGACAGGGCCGGACCGGGCACCTGGTGTGGACTGAAGAGCACAGGGAGTGCGCTGCAGTAGAACTCTCTTCTAGGATCTCAACAGGGCTCCTCGGGACTCTGCACACAGACCCTAGATCTGGGTGGGCCGCCCACCCGCCCTGGCATCTCTCCTGGGCCCCCACATCAGCCACTTTTTCCTTTTCGTACTGAGTTTCTTGGGATGGGGTTGGAAGGGGAAGGTCCTGAGTCAAGTAAGAGAAGTGGTTTTTCACAGGCTTGTGTCTCAGTCTCCGCAAATCTGCAGTCTCCCGCCCTGAGCCGTCTCTACCTCCCCTTCAGGGCACAGCCAGCCTGAGGGACCTGGCCCACCTCTCCAGGCCTCTGGAGAACAGTCTCAGGGCCAGGAGTCAGGTGGTGACGCTGGGCACAGACACAGGGACAGAAACCACAGCACATCCAGAAGGTAGTGTCCCAGCGAGGAACTGAGCTGACACAGTCCTACTGGACAGCAGCCCAAAGGGGCTTGGCCAGGACAGGGCCTCAGGAATGGGATTAATCAACACCCTGGAACCAAATAAGGAGCATGGGAAGGGGGAAGGAGGTAGTGGCCAGCAGCTGGGGAAGGAGAGGGGGGTAAACTCTGTGGCCTCCCCTGTGGCTTGGAAGGGAAATGTCAAGAGGATGGCGTCGGGTCAGACTTTAGAGACCAATGACCTCTGCCCTTTTTGCTCACAATTCCAGAAGATTCTCTGGGGCCCAGCCTGTGATCACTTCCTGGAGAAGGTAAATGACTGGCAGAGGTAGGTGAGCACACTTTTCCTGGGACACACAGCTCCCAAGATACCAACCCCTCACACGTCAGCTCCACCTCTCCTCCCTCCGAGGGCAGAAGTCCTCCTGACCTGCCAATGGGGCTAGGGGGCAGGGTGGGCAAAGGATTAGCTAGGAACCCCCAACCCCAACAGATCTATTCATTTTAGCAGAGTTTAGGGCTAATGATACCAAAGTTCTTGGTATTATTTTCATGTTTTGTTTTGTTTGGGGTGGGGGTGGCCTCTAGTCCCCAGCTTCCTAACCTTTTTGATGTCATGTCTGTCACACATAAAAAACAACAGTATTTGCCTGACATACTGGAAAGCGCTGGGGGGGGGGGTTTGGTGTCAGATGAGGCTGCTCACAGCTGGAGCTGACCAGCCGAGCGGCGCCAGACACCCCAGTCACCCTGAGGGCCCAGAGCAGCCACCACTTCACAGCAGATGGCTTGGAAGCTCCATACCGTCAACCAACTGTCTCAGCCACTCCGTGAAGCCTCAGACAGGCTCCAGGAGGCTGGGCAGCCTGTCAGGGTTTAATGGGCAGCAGGTGACACTCAGAATTAGGAGAGGATTGCATTGTTTCCATGGCAGGTTACGGAGAACTCCCGTATCTTTCTGTCCACACTCAGGCAGACACCCAGCAGGAAACGATGGAGACGATACTAAGAAACTGCTCCATTAGGGCCAGTGGTTAAATGATGGATTTCTTGTCCTTTGTGGCTGTTTGTTTCCTTGCCATGTGGTGGCCTGTGCACCGCGAGTGGCCCACAGGCAGGCTTCCTGGGCTTACTGTGCTCAGAAGAGTGGCTTCTGAGGCTGTTTCACCCTGCGATGATGGGCAGAAAGGCCAACTCATAAAAGGAGAACGCTGAGGGAGGCACACAGTGGTGGGGACAGGACGCCCCCGACAATGCTCCACGATTTGTAAGGTAGCCTTCACCACAGGTCTGTCTGGACCAAGGCCTGGAAAAGGTAATACTAGGTCCCTGAACCCTCTGGCATACTCAGCACCTGCCTATTAAGAGTCTGCCCAAGGCACTAAGGACATATACAAATGATTAAACCAAGGGGCATTGGAAGAGCCAGCCCCCTCTGAAAGGGAGAACCCAGGCAGTTCGTTGAGACCCTCAGCACGGACGGGTGTGTAAGTTAATGGAAATAAAAATGCTAATGTCAATTTCACATGTCATCTCTAGGCTCCGTGACCCGTTTCCTTCTCTCTCAGGATTCTTATTCCATCCACTCTCAAAGGTGTCTCCTCCCTTCCTCTGCTTGGTGATGCCATTGTGAATCTACGCCCTCTGCAGACACACTCACATATATGTGTATGTGTGCACGTAAGTATATGTATATACCGTCTCGCCTGCTCCCAGTGGGACCCGTTGGTTAATAACTGCCTCCCCCTCAGACTGCACCCTGCCTGAGGCAGGACTGTGTCTCAGTCTGTCATGGTCACTGCCTCCTCCCAGTGCTCAGCATAGCCCTCGCACAGATGAGTGCTCCACACGTAACTGTTAGGTAAAGTGAGTGAGAACATCCTCTAGGCCGTGCCAGGCACTGGGCTACACGCACTCTCTCAGATCCTCACGGAAACACTGCAAGGGATGGAGCATGAGCTTCCTTTGGAGGGAGAGAAAATGAAGGCTGCAGGCGGCCAGGGGTGCAAGTAAGATCTCAGTCCCCACGGACGGTCCCGGAGCTGGGGGGCTGCGGTGCGGCAGCCCGAGCTGTACTCTGTGTGGCTCTTCCGCAGAGGCTCACGTCCCGCGGCCGCACATGCAGGCGCATCCACTGCTGCCCGGCCCCCAACGCGGGGCGGGAGCCCGCACAGACAAATGCCCGACGGTGCCCAGCCCAGCAGACACAGCTGCCCCGTCAGCTACGCCCAGGAAGCCAAAAGCGGTGATTAGGACTGAACCAGAGCATTCTGTCATTAAAGAGCAAGCAACACGACCAACATGCCAACAGCCCGCGCGCGTGACGCAGCGGGGCACGGGGCCGCGGGCGACCTACCGGCATAGTGGTAATTTGCTAAAGGATGACATTTTAACCTGACCGGCTTCCGCAGCAGCAGCATTTCCAGAGCAGCCTGCAGACCCAGGGGAGAGAAAAGGCGAGAGTCAGTAATGGGTCTGTGTGCCCCGAGGAGACCACCCACCTACGGGGGCAGAGGGGTCGGCACTGCAGTGTGGGGCCGGGGGCACCGGAAGGAAAACCAGAGGGAGACTCCCCTCATAAGGGGTGTCCCTTTCTGGTCAGCACCCAACAGGGTTGGTCACTCTAACCCCGCCCCCAAGCCCAGGCCTGCAGCCAGCTGGCCCTGCCCGAGACCCCACACCCTCCTGGGGAGAGCCCCGGCCTCGGGGAGAGGGTGGGGGGCCTCCTCCGACTGAAGGCTGAGGCTCTGGGTAAGGATTCTGGGGAAGTGAGTGGGTGATCTGTAACTGTGTTGGCAGAAAAGTCACATTTCATTGCAATGGAATATCAACAGCTGTATTTGTGATAGCCACTAGCCACTGTCCTTGCACAGCCTAGCTGAATATACCCTTTCAAATCTGTCTCCTTCAGCCTCGCTGGCTTGTTATTTTTTTAAGTGCTGCAGGTAGAGTTGAGAGTGGATGGTGTACGGGCAGAGCAAGGTGCAGGATCTGGTTACTCCAGGTGCGGTCTGCAGTCCAGCAGCGTGGCACCCCAGAGAGCCGGCAGGAAGGCAGAACCCTGGGCCCCACCGCCAGAACTGCTAAATAACCGGAGTGTTAGCAAGGTTCCCAGGGTGATTCGTGTGCACGGCAAGAGTTCAACAAGAGCTGCTCTTCAACAACTAATCTGAAAGGGTTAAGGAGAGTTCTCCAACATTCTCGAAAATCCTTGAAGAGTATCGATAACTCGTGAGACGGCAGGACTGGGACATCAGCTGACGCTCACCTTTTCATGAAATCGAAAAGCAGAAAGCTAGGTTTGGTATGGAAATCACGTATTCACTGAAGGGGACACTGAGGTTAGAGCTTGTGACTGAGCAGGCACACGGTCAGCTCTGATTCTGGGAAGATGACGCCAAAGTTCTGGTCTGACCAAAGAGCTGTGTCGAAGGTGGAAAAATGAGGCAAACACTTCATGTTGGTTACGGGAGGAGATGGTTCTATGAACATCGACTCTGGCCGACTTCCATAGCAGGGAAGAATAATCCACAGAGTAGGACAGGCTATTTTAGGCCAACACTTGTCTCACTGAGACCTACCTCTGTCACTGGAAAGGTCTTATGACGCAAGATATAAGAGTGCTGAAAGCAGTTCTAATTTCCCGAGACAGAGGTGCCCATCATTACTGCTCAGATGCATAAACTGAAGTCCCCCGGAGTTTTCCCTGTGGGCTTAGGAATCCTGACTTACTCACTGAGATTAGGAACAGGAGGTATGCTGATTGGCCATTCTAGGAATGAATCAGTTGTATGGTACACGGGACAACACAGAAACTTGGGAAAATGCTCTTCAGAATTCTGCCGCGAAGACTGTGAACTGTGAAGGCTACTTTTCACGGTTCCTTACCATCACATCACCTTTGGCCTCAAAGAGACAGTGCAACGCTAATTCTGAATTGGTTCCTCCACCTGGCAACGCACTTGAGCAGCAGAAATTCAGGAGATTCTCCACTGTGGGAAACAAGAAGCCACTGCGTCAGAGAGCTCAGCACTGTGGTAAAACACACGGATCCCGGAGCCAGGGATGCCCGTGAGAGAACCAAGCCTGCCCCGCCCACTTCTTCCCACATGCCAGCACCTCTTTGCTGGAGGTCGTGGTTTTCCAGCTCTGGCCAGGGCTTCCAGACCAGCGTGGCCTTGTGTGTGTCCTGGGCCACGGCGGAGACATCCTGGAGTTCTGGGATCTCTGCTTGGAACCTCAACCCAATGTTGATGCGCCTTGAATCACAAGAAGAAAAACAACAGTGTAGCTTCAATTTGAGGCCAAGGGCAATGGTCAGGAACTTGAAAAAGAAGGAAACCAGTTCCTCCTGCAAGAAGAACGCAGGGGCATTTCCTCACAGTGTTATCCTAAGATTCCAGGCGTGGCCTTTTCACTGGGACAAGGATCAGCTTTAAGATTGGGGTGAGATGCTGTGGGAGCAAGAGGGAAGTCAGCCTGGGGCTTCCCCGCTCTCTGTGACTGAGCGGGAGTGTGCTAACTCCAGGGAACCGCTGCCCAGAGCACAGCTGGTGAGATCCTTAACCAGGGAAAGTGGGACCGATAAAGTCATCATTTCATTTTTATCTCTTTCAGGCCACTTTCACAGAAATCATCTCATCTGAACCTGTGAAAGACTGTGACGTAATCAAGGCAGTGATAAATTATTCCCATTTAATTGATGAGTTAACTAAAGCCTAGGAAGGTTAATCTGATTAAGATCAAGTAGCACGGCTCTGGCCGGTTGGCTCAATGGTAGAACATCAACCTGGTGCGTGGATGTCCCGGGGGTTCAATTCCCAGTCAGGGCACACAGAAGTGACCATCTGCTTCTCTTCCCCTTCCCTCCCTCTTCTCTTTCTCTCTCTCTTTTCCTCACGCAGGTAGTGGCTCAATTGTTTTGAGTGTTGGCCCTGGGCAC
Source organism: Rhynchonycteris naso (assembly GCA_037038555.1). NCBI lineage: Eukaryota > Metazoa > Chordata > Mammalia > Chiroptera > Emballonuridae > Rhynchonycteris > Rhynchonycteris naso. Next base: position 9,609,216 of record CM073000.1, read on the forward strand.
TGAGAATGGCTCCATGGAGTCTCTGCCTCAGGTGCTAAAAATAGCTCAGTTGTGAGCATGGCCCCAGACAGAGGTCGCCGGGTGGATCCCGGTAGAGGTGCATGCAGAAGTCTGTCTATCTCCCCTCCTCTAAAAAAATAAATCAAGTAGCACAATGGTGCCGGAACTCAGGTTTTCTGATTTCCGACTCAATCCACTCAGTGTTCGACCACAGGGCCTCTTTTCTGTGCTTATTTATGAATATAATCCCCTTTCCCTTCCATCATACCTCCACCAGCCACCCGCTACTCCACAAGCCCATCTGGAGGACCGGCCAGGAACTTTAGGGAAGGGACATGGGAAGCAAGGACATTTGGAAGAAGCCTTGTAGCGATCTGGGCACCCTGAGAGAGGTGCCTCAATGTCACAGGGGATGTGGAAGCATGTGACCACAACCAAACTGGCCCATGGAGCCACACATGGGGGTGCTAGGTTCTCTGAACCCAGGGATTCATGTTTTACTATGCATTTAGTCATTGGCAAAGGCCTTGAAACATTGGCTATTACAGAGCAATAATCGTACTCAAGAAATATCATGATCCTACAATTTCTACAACTTCTCCCTCAGGGGTCACTCCGACCCCAGCAGTACTAACTCCACTTCTCAAAACTCATCCCATTCCTCAGCTAAAACTTCTGTTCTAAAGAATAATTTGGTCCTGGCCAGTTGGCTCAATGGATAGAGCAGGGGGCCCCCAAACTTTTTACACAGGGGGCCGGTTCACTGTCCCTCAGACCGTTAAGAGGGCCGGACTATAAAAAATACTGTGAACAAATCCCTATGCACACTGCACATATCTTAAAGTAAAAAAACAAAACAGGAACAAATACAATATTTAAAATAAAGAACAAGTAAATTTAAATCAACAAACTGACCATATTTCAATGGGGACTATGGGTGCGGATGCATCCTGTGCTCCTCTCACTGATCACCAATGAAAGAGGTGCCCCTTCCGGAAGTGTGGCGGAGGCCGGATAAATGGCCTTAGGGGACTGCATGAGGCCAGCTGGCCGTAGTTTGGGGACACCTGGGATAGATCATCAGCCTGGTGTGTGGATGACCCGGGTTTGATCCCTGGTCAGGGCACACAGGAGAAGCGACCATCTGCTTCTCTTCTCCTTCCTCTCCCCCTTTTCTCTGTTTTCTCCTCCAGTGGCTTAATTAGTTTGAGTGTCAGCCACAGGCGCTGAGGATAGCTCAGCTGGTCTGAGCTTAGGCACTGATGATAGCTTGGTTGATTTGAGCAACACACCCAGATGGGTGGATCCCGGTTAGGGCACTCTCCTCCTCTCACTTAAAAGAATAAAAAAATTGGCTTTTCCTTACGGTTCAACATCAACGGTCTGCTCTCCAGGCCCGGGGGTGACTGTCACACTGCTGCCATCGATGCTGTCTGAAGCACAAAAACCAGAGGCCACTAGTTAACAGGGAAAGGGTGCTGAAGAAACTAAAGCAAATACGTCACCTACACAGCCACAACAGAGCCCTCTCCTACCCTACCCAGGCCAGAGTTCCACCCAGTAGTCTCTGAGGAGCCATAGGGGTACCCATTCTCACACAGGATAAGGGACAGCAGCTGCCCCACGCTGGTCCACGAAGCTGTGTTATTTCTCGGAAACTATTCTTGCTCCAGAAAGAGATTCTAGCCACAGGCCTCTCCATCCTTGATCACTATACAGCCAGCTAAAATGTGGTGGCCTGGTCTTCTTGCATGCCACACCTAGTCCTACTTAGACATCTACTTAGCACATTTACTTGGTTTGATGATCAAGGACACAGTCTTATTTAGCGTATGCACACTTCAGCTGTTTTCTTATCCCAAAAGGTTGTAATTATCAACCTGTGTGTGTGCGCGCGCGCGGGCCACTCCTGGGAGACCGTGATTCCCTGGGGGTAAGTATCCTAGACTTCTATAAATCTCTCCAGCATGGAGCACAGTGCCCGGTATGTACAGTAGATACGCCACCACTGGTGGCATAAGAGACAATGAAGAAAAGTGAGAACACCCAGGGCAATGCCCAGCACAGACCCGCTGGAATCCCCGGGGGGTCGCTGAGGAGGCACAGGGGGTGACTCACTGGAGCGACAGAGCAGCACGCGCGGCGTGGGCGTCAGGGGCGTGAGGGGCAGCTGCGGATGGACGCCGGGGCCGTGCCCGGCGATGAGGACATTGCTGAAGAGCCCGGAGCCCTGGCGCACCGGGCTCAGCATAGGCGGGGGTGTGTAGGGGGGCAGCTCGTGGGCGGGGTCCAGGAGGAGGTGGTCCCCCAGCACGCGCGGGGAGCGCAGCTGGCTCTGGTACAGGGTGGCGCCCGTGTAGGAGGCGGGGTTGGGGTTGTAGGAGGGCGGTGGCGGGATGAAGAGCGGCTCAGGCCGGTGCCGGAACTTCTTCTTCTCGGGCGCGGTCTTAAGGGGCTCGTCGGCTTTGGCTACGCCAGGCTGGTGCTTCCTGGGAATTTCCTGAAATGGCACAAGGATCCGACTCAGACGCTTTCCCCACAGACCGCTCCTGCCGGGGACCCCCTTCCTCCTGTCTGACCCCAGGGTCCTCTGCCTAAAAACACACACACACACACACACACACACACACACACACACACACACAAGAAACGGCCACACCTGACCTGTGGGGAAGGTCCCCGTTAAAGAGGTTCAAAACCCCGGGCCTGCCGGGTCAAGGCTCTTACGGGGAGCAACTCCTCTAAAGTTGACGCTTCCTGCTGCCCCCCCCCCCCGCCCCTTTCTTTCTCTCTCTCTCAAATCAATAAGATCTTTAAAGTAAATTAAACAGCCACATCCATTTTCAGGCAAGGTGAGTTCTGGTGGCTTGCATAGGAGAAAATGTTTGGTTTTAGAGGTTCCGGTTGTGGCTGGAGAGAGATGAGGGTGGGAGGAACGGGGTGGGTGGGCAAGAAAGAATAAATTCACATTCTTTTTTGCTTATCGCTGCATTCCCATCTTGTGTGTGGAATCCAGCTGAGCGGGCCCTTTAATTCCGCTGTGCTCCCTGCGGGCAGCCACTGGGGACGGATGATAACACAGGCTCTGAGAAGGGGACACAATCATCTACTTTGGGAAGCTGGGCAGAGGCTGTGCGGCAGGAAGAGGGGATCAGGCCGCCCTGGGCTCCCCTTCGAGGTGACTCTGGGCTGAGGGAGGCCATCTGTGATCTTGAAGGCCCACCTCCCCGCTCAGCACCCCTCCCCTTGCTCCCAGCAATGATGGCTCAGCTGTAGCAAGCCCGTCTCCTACATTGGCTTCCTGTCAGCAGGGATAGTTTATCTCATGGCAGCCGAACCCAGCCTAGTCTGCAAGTCCTGCTACACAGATACATATATAGTAATAAGTAAACATATGCATGTAAATAGACAAGCAGGGCATGCCAAAGCCGAACAAACAGACTTGGGTTGGGTGAGAGCAACAGTCCAGAAGAACCAAGAGCTGGGTGTGGCTGGATGGGCAGCAGCGAGGCTGGAGAGACGTGGAGATACCTGCAGAAAAGTTCTGGGCAGTCTGTGGTGCCCTCCCAGGCCCTGCAGGCCAGTGCCCGTCCCAGCTGCAGTCCCTGGCAATTTCTAAGCCCAGGGTGGTGCCTGAGTAGAAGGAAGCAGGGGCTGATGGGAAGGGCTAGCCATGGTCATGTGACTGGTCATGTGACCAACTGCCTCTAGGTCATGTGACTTTCCCCAGCCCCCCCAGTTCTGGGGTCCCCTCCCTCTGAGCCTCTGGTGCTGCCTTCAGCACTTCAGGCGGCACCCTCCTGTTTCTCTTTGGGCTCCACTGTTTTCTGGTGCCCTCCTAGCCCCTGTGTGTGTGGGGGGGAGTTTAGGGAAGCAGAGGTGGGAAGAGGAGGAGGGGCAGAGGGCCCCTAGGCTCCCAGCTCATCCCCCAGGAGGCTCTCCTTAGGCCAGAGCACCCCAATGTGCCTCCCATCCCCACCACAGGGCTCTTCATGGCCTGAGGCAGAGGTGGGGTTGGGGGTTGGGGGGTGATGCGGTCTAGAATGAGAGGATGCCTGTTGGGGAGCAACCCTTAAATGTTACACCCTGTTCCTGGGTGAGGGATGAGGTCATCTGAGCACATGCAGACTCCATGTGACTTAGATCCTGCATCAGAACCCAGACCTCTGATCACAGGGACAAAGGTCCCCTTTAGGCTCCTCTACTTGAGCCTTTGGTTCTGCTCTCCTCCCGGCGACGCTCTGAGGCCTTGGCCAGGGAGACCACCCAGGACATCAGACTTGGATGTCACTTGAGGGGAAGCATCTTCAGTGTTGTGCCGCCACCAAGCCATTCGGACTCTGGAAGCGGAGTCACCACTGAAGGGTTTCCTAAGCACTCCAGTGAGTCCCCGAAGGTCAGGGGAGAAACGGAGGCTCTCAGAGGGGAGGGTCTCCGCTGCCTACACCCTTGCTGGCTAGGAGCAGAGTTGGGACTAGAACTTGGGGCTCCTCCCTGGACATTTTAATTTCTTTACATCAGATGTCAGGACCTTGCTCACATTCACTCAGTCCTGCCTACCTTCTCCACTTAACCATGTCTCACCGTGTTCACAAAGCCAAGTTCAGCTCCGCCTCCAAAGCCTGCTCAGAACCCTCCTGAGGCTGACCTGAGCAGACCCACACCAAGTCCCCCAGTCCCTAATCACTCTTTCCAGGTGTATTCCCCTCCAGCCACACCCAGGGCTTCCGTTTCTCTCTTCCGGGGCTTTATCTCGCAGTATTGAAGTGGGAGAGGGATGCTGCCTGGGGCTCCAGCTTCAGGCTGAGAGTTCTCCAAAGGGTAAAACAGTGCTTCTTCCAGCAAGTCAGGAACTTCCCTGGGCAAAGAGGGAGCCTGGCTCCCTCATTTCATCTGTCTGTTGCTGGCCTTAAGGTCTACCAGCTGTGAGAATCCTCACCCCCAGACTTCTCCATCAGTGCCCTCTCCTGAGGCTTTGATATTACATAGAGAACCGAAAGGCTCTTTCTAGACTTCTAGTTCTCATAATTACCCTTCCTGCTCCTGTTCCGGCCAACCCCACCCTCATGGCTCCTTGAATCCCAGTAGCTATCTATTCTCCCAGGACAAACATGACCCAGCAACCAGTTGTGGGCAATGGAAAATATGATGTAGTCAACCACATGGGTTACAGACTCCCTGGGGAGAGAGGGAAAGAGAGAGACACACTGAGAGAGGTAGAGGGATCTCTGCTCCAGAGCCAAGCTGGGCTGCTTGGATGAAGCCCTTAGAATTGGACAAAGAGAAAGAAAACTTAACAGTGAGTGAGAAACACAAATCTCTTTGCTTTCCTGAGGTTGGGGTGGGTGTCTCTCAGTGGAATTACTTTGGGAACCATAACAAATTAGGTCCTCCAAAGGTATTTACACAGGTGTGATTCCAAAGATATGAAGCACCTGGTTGGTAAGGCTAAACATCAAAATGGATACCAGGGCTGTTGCCTGAGGCCCCGCTGTGCCAGGGCTTACATCTTTGGTTGCTGGATTTGGGGACGGCTGAAGTTTCCAAGGGAGCCTAGGGTCCCGGATAATAGCTATTATCTTGGACAGTACGTGCATATTTTAATAACTGTGGATACCAGCTGAGTTATCACCTGTATCAATATGGGAACACCTTCAGTTCTCTTAGGATCTGCCCCAGCTCTTTAGGCTGGTAGGAAAACAGGTGTCCCTGGGTAGTGGGCAGTGTGGGATGAGATTCCCAAGGTGGCTTTAGGGGCTAAGTCCTGAGAGGCCAACCCATGTCTGAGCTCAAGCCAGTGAGTTTGGAAGATCTGTCCCCAACTCCAAGAAAGCAAAGGGATGTTCCCACCCCACGCACGAGGGGGCAGAGCAGCAACTCACAGCGGGCGTGCAGGGGATAGCCCCTTGGGGTGAATGCGGGGGAGAGAGGGTCATCCTCACGAGCACGGGCATCTCGTCGTCCGACACGGAGCTGGCTGGCTTGTCTCTGGCGGAGGGGGCGGCAACGACGCTGTTGGCGAAGCCCTGAGAACTGGGCTTGGGCACGAGAAGCTTGACAGGGACAGACACGGGCATGACCATAGGCGTGAGGCTTTCTGCCTCAGGAGGGAGCTGCGGTGGCAGTGGAGGCGGCAGTGGCTGGGGCTGCGGTGGTGGGACCTTGTCTCCTTCCTCCTACACAGACAATAAAGGCTTTGATCCCGGGCTGAGAGCAGCTCTCCTAGGGGGACGCACTCTGCTTTCCCTGACAGGTTCCAGGGCATCATGCATGGGTGGCAGAGGACCACTGCAGGGTGGCTTCCCCCCTGCAACCCCGAGTGCCTCGCTCAAGGGACGCCAGTTGGCAGTGGACCGGGCCATGCACTCTATTTTTTACATTTAAAAAATCTTGACCATACATCACATGTATATTAAAACATATATTAAATTTTTTTTTTTTTTGGTGTGTAAGACCTTTTAAAATTCTATGGGCCGCAGTTCACTCCTCTGTCAAATGGAAGACAGTTTTTATCTGGCAGGGTCAAGAGATGGAGTGACCTGGGTAATCCACGATTTTGGTGGAGAAAAGAGTGAATCCCATAGATTTAAATTCATATCAACAATTACCAGAGAACTGAGAATATTCTTTGGCTTTTAATCTAACTTGAAAACTGCATGGCTAGTTCATGGCATAGATGTCCTGCCCGGATAGTCCTGAGGGTATTTAGAGATCTCTGGGGACTCGAGTTACATTAGAACACCGGTGAGCAGAAGACGCTGGCTGACGGCCTGCAGTCACCCTGGCCCTCAGCCACTGACCTGGAAGGCCCAAGTGGCCTTGCTCCTGGCTGCTTCAAGCAGCAGAGGTTAAAAGTAACATCACATCTACATGTGTTCTTGGCTGTCTTCTCCGGGAGGTGACAGGGAGGAATTCCCAGGGAGGCTGGGATTCCCTAAAAGTATTTCCAGCATTTCTGCTGTTCTTGGTGCTTGTTTCCGAGGCCAGTGGAAGTGGGCTCTGTCTCGCGTGACGGGCCCCTTTAGAAAAGGACCGTGCCTCCCCCTGGGTGCCCGCACGGGGCTCACCACACTCCCTGTCTGACGGCAGCAAAGCAAAGCAAGCAGCACAGGGCCTGGGAGAGACGGGGGCGGCTCGGGCTAACCTGTTTGAGGCTGGGAGAGGCCCTCATTCCCCCGTGGGACCGCATGTGGCCATTCAGGGCGGGCAGGCTCTTGAACTCCTTCAGGCAGATGGAGCATGTCAGCTTGGTCTTGGCATCCGTCTGCTCCCCAAACACCCCTTTCGGTTGGCCGCTGCTCCGGGGTAGGGCCAAACAGAGAGGACATGCAAGTTGAGAAAGGGGAAGAGTGGTTTTTCTCAAGACCTCACCCCGACAACGAACCCACTGTATTCATCCAGTGCTCCCATGTCCGTGGTCCCAACCTTATATCTCTCCAGTACCCTTCAGAGAAGTAAGCCCAATTTCCTGACGGAAAACTGAGGCTCAAGAGTAGAAAGGACTTTGTTAGAAGTCATGCAAAACGTCTTTCTTCATTGTAGGCCTTCAGGTATTAGATTTTCCCCAATGAAGGCTTATTATCTTTCTAGGGCCAGCTTGGACATGCTTCTTCCAGAACCTTCCCTCAGAGACACATATCTAAGTCCTCTTGTTCAGCTTCCAGACTGAACGTTTTAGCCCTTTATCAGGTTCTGGCTAAGTCATTATTTATTCACTACGCCCGTGACGGGAAGGAATCAAGTCTGAACTATTTATTCACTGTGGCATTCTCAAAGCTTAACTCTATGCCAGGTACACAGTAGGTACTTAATAAATACTCACTGACTGAATGAATGGACAGTGGACAGAAGGCAGGCTTTGCTGCTTATCTGGTGTCACCTTAAACCTCAGTTTCCTCACTTGTAAAATAGTAGCAACAATAGCTAACAAAGGCTGAGTGCTCACTCTGTCCAGGCACATGGTAATCATGCTCCCCCTCACTGGGTTACTTTGTTACTATTCCACAGATGCTTAGCACACAGCTCTCAAACCCAGTCGCTGCTATTATTATTATTATTACCCCTATAAACTTCTTTGAAGAAATTACTTTGAGTTTGAAAATGAATCAGGAGACATTCCAGGACAGCCTCCCAGTCTCCCAAAGTGCCAGCGAGCCTCCTCGCATCAGTCCTACCTTGACTCAGGGGACCCTGGCTGGGCTCTGCCATCAGGTACGTGCATCTAATGGTGAACCATGCAGGACACCGAAAGAGAGAAGGAGAAAAAAAGGTGTTTTTGAGGGGAGCAGTCCTGGAGCGGGGGAACCCCGGGCCGCCATTCCAGGGCTCTGCCTGCTCTCCGCCTGACACTGACACTGAAGGCGAAGGCGCCTTTCCCCCCACTACTCCCTAACCTGGGACCACAGCCCTCTCCAGGAGCTGCCGCCAGCCACATGCCCAGCAGGACTCAATCCCCCATGGGCTCTTTCCCATTCTCCCAGCCCACCCACTCTGCGCACATACAGGCCCTCCTGCTCAAGTTCTTTCCCGTATTCTGTTACTACTGGGCCTGAGCCCCAAACAAAACAGAATCTAGGGGAGTTCCTCTCTGGCCTACAGCCTCCGTCGGGGCCCTGTCTCCATCTAACCGGGCCCCGTAATAGGTCCTATCCTTCCCCGACCACTCTGTCACTCTGAGAGTAGCACTTGGAATATACCAACACATGAACAGTATCCAGCCCAGAGCAGGCTGTTTGTGGTCAAATACTTTTGGGAAACAAGCAAAGTTTAGTAACTGTGGCCTACAGGCTAAATCTAGTGGTATGTTTTGTATGGCTAGAGGGTTTTTAAACATCCAGAACTAGCATGCCATTAGATGGGGCATCTGCTCTCCAGGCTGCCATAGTCACCACCGCTCCTTATTGTCTCTCATCCCAAACCATTTTACTTGTTCACTTTTCCTGCGTGGATCCTGTGGGCAGCTAAGGTTTTCATCCCTGCGACTACATGCGGTATTCCCCTTGGGAGAGTCACAGTGCACGTTAGCATTTTAAAGGCACTGAGAAGCCCTGTAGCATTGTAAACTGTTTAAGAGGCCCCAAATTTATTTATCTAGAGAGCCCACCCCACCCCAGCAATATCCATGCAACATTCTATGGAACTCCTGTTCTGAGGAATATACTTTGAGAAATGCTGTCACAATGTGGTCTCCCTCGCAAATGGGATACAATTTCTCAGGTCATACCCTAAGGACACAGACCCAAGGGGAACCAGATGTTTCCACCACGTGCTCCCCGGGCACTTGCCTCAAGGCTTTAATCATTATACGCATCATTCAGAACCTGATGTGTATTTTGGCCATTTTCTTAGTAAGATTAGAAGCTCTAAGGGCAAAGGACCGAGTCAAAATTGATTTTGTATTCTAGTGCCTGACATAGTTAGTGTCTGGCACATGTAGGTTAAGGTTTGTGGAATAAATAAAGAACAGGGGGTTGAGGGGTTGGAGAGAGGACTGGGCACTGGGTAGACTCGGCCGTGGCTGGCCTGGGAGCTGAGCTAGCAGGAGAAACTTCCGCTGTGTGAATACCTGGGGCCACACGGCACTGGGAGACGGCTGCTGGTGCTGAGGCCCTACGTTGTTGAGGTGGATCCCGCTGGGGGACAAGAGCGGCCGATGGGGGAGGGCACTGCTGGCCCGGTTCAGGTCCAAGCTTGCTGGGTCTCCCATTCCCGTATCAGGAGGCCCCAGGTCCCCGTGGGAGCTCAGCATGGCCTGGGCCTGCCGGTCGCTGGGATACGTCTTGGGCTGACCGTCCTCCCGCTGCTGGTGCTGGGCCAGGTGGCTCGGCTGGTAGAGGGGATGGCTGTAGGGCTGCTGGGTCTCCTGGTAGTAATACTGGGGCATGGAGCCTAGCTGAATGAGCTGGACCGCGTGCGCTTGCTCCGGGCTGTACTGGGCTGGGTCCCTGTGATAAGAAGAGGGCTGCAGGTGCATCTGTTGCTGCTGCTGCTCTTGCAAGTGCTGCATCATGGGTGGGGATGGGTAATACTGAGGTATCTGCATGGAACCCTGCCGCTGCTGCAGCTGCTGTTGCAGCTGCTGCTGCTGCAGCTGCGACGGGCGAATCTGCTGTTGCGGCTGCATTTCTTGCATGGACATACGCTGCTGGCCAGCTTGCTGCTGCTGCTGCTGCTGCGGGTAATACTGGTGCTGCTGCATCTGCTGCATGTGCTGGGGAAGCATCGGTGGGCCCTGTAGCGGCTGTCCTCCCTGCACTGGCATCTGGGCCAGTGGCTGCTGGTAGTCGTAATACAGGTGCCCCTGGCTGGGGTGCTGCCCGACCTGAAGAGTTGGTTTGGACAGCCCACCGGCGAAACCAGGGTGCGGCTGCTGGGGCACCTGCTGGTAGCGGGAGGGGACAGACGGCGCTGGGGGCTCCATGGGCTTCTGAGACAGCAGCTGGCGGAGGGCACTGTCGGGGGTGCCATCCATCACTGCCGACTGCGTGTGCAGCACCTGGGCCATGTTGTTGACCTGAATCCGCAGGTTTTGGTTGGCGAACACCTGGGTGAACGAGTCTAGCTTGTGCAGGACACCACTGGTGAGCTTCTGGGTGCGGATCTCACTGGCCTGGGAGTAGGTGTACTGGTAGCCATCAGCAGTCTCAGCCTGGGCGGGTGTCCCCCACATCATGTTTGAGTTGGTCAGGTTGCCTCGTAGCTGGACGTGGTTTCCAGGCCCTGCATGGCCTCCCCATACTCCCTGCCTCGAGGTATCCACTTGGCCAAGGTTTTTGGAGCCAACAGGCAAGCCTAGACCATCCCGAGAATCTTGAGGGAAGTGGGGGGAAATGGGTGATGCCTGCGGGGCGTCCATGCCCGCCCCCGCGACCGTATTCCCATAGTTGTGGTTCAGCCCACCGTGAACACCAAGTGGCGGCTGCTGGTAGAAAAGGTTCTCACCACTGTGAGCCACGTGGTTGGTCTTGTACAGTTGCTGATCCCCCATGGTGCCCGCCTTGGTCGTCAAAATCCAGCCACAAAACCATAAAAGGTCAGTGAAACAAACCCAAAAGGACCGAAACCCTGAGAAGGTGAGAGAAAGCGTCCACACTACTCCACCGCTGACATGTCTGTGAACGTGGCTGCAGCCAGGTGTTCCTGTCGGCCTGTACCACTCCTGTGCAGAGCGGGGGGTGTTACACCCCCACCCGGGCTGAGGCACGGACCAAACACCACTGTGGTGAAGAGATGCCACTCACACCTGCAAGACAGATACAAACAACAGGAAAGGGTTTACGTGGCTATTTTGCAACGAGCAGTTGTACCTTCCATGACCAGTGATAGAAATCAGCACAAGCAGGAGACTCAATTAGAGCCAGCATCAGACACACCACCCCCTTTACACAGATTCTGCACATCTTGACCCTCACTTTCAAATCATTCATTAGCCAATGGCTTATTAATTCATTGATTTGTTAATTTATTGTTTTGCTCACTGATAAATTCATCCATTCCCCTGGGACCCTGCTATTGAAAGCCCACTATTCTAGGACCTGTGGGAGATCTAAAAGAAGTTTAAGACATTCATTAATCAATAAATCTGCTCAACAAATACTCATTAAGACAACTACTACGCTTGACCTGTGGTGGCGCAGTGGATAAAGCAACTACCTGGAATGCTGAGGTCACTGGTTCGAAACCGTGGGTTTGCCTGGTCAAGGCACATGTGGGAGTTGATGCTTCCTGCTCCCCCCCCTCCCTTCTCTAAAATGAATGAATAAAATCTTTAAAGAAAAAAAGGGACAACTACTAAGTGTAAGGCACAATGCTAGGAAATGATTAAGACATGGGACAGCTCTTAAGGAGATGACAGTTAGAAAACAGTGATGGATGTCTTATTGTCTTATTGTCACTGAGTAAGTACAATACAAGGACGAAAGAGATGTATGTGAGAAAAAGGTTTAAATCACAATATGGGATCTCATGGACTAGAGAGCATTTTCCCAGCAGAACAGAATTGGAGACAGTTTCAATGAGGAGTGCTACCCTTGGTAGTTTGCCTGTTAGGTCAACAGTTACCTCCTTCCTTGTGGTCCCTGCTCAGGGAACATCTGTGCAGAGGGCTGACCACCTGGCCAGAGGCTATGATGTGGCCTGGCACAAAAAACACGCAGGGCCAATCAGATTCCCTCTCTTAGAAACTGGAATGTTACACCCCCACCCGGGTAGGACAAATATGTAGGTAGGACATTTGCAGAGACCGGTCCAGTCTGGTTGGAGATGGACCAGAACCTGCATGAGCAAGTTCTTTCGTAAATTTCAAACTAGGGTGTGCAAACCTGTGGGAGTATACGAAGACTGTCCAAACACCACGCGGGCACTCAACACGCACACTCAGGGCGCAGGAGAATCCATTTCCAGATCCTCGGCCTCCACAGCAACTCTATTCTAGAACTGCTGGGTGATGAGAGAGCTGTCCTTTGAAACCCGCTCTTTCACAATGCCTTCCTCCTCTACAAAAGAAAGGCAAACCTTTTACCTACCCCATCAAATCGTCCCTGGGTTTACTGGCCTAGGGATTATGCTCCTGACCACCACACAAGAGGACATTCAGAAAACTGAGAAAGCAAGCAAGTCTAATAAATGCGTAATAAATCTTTTCTGCATGCTGGATGGTTTCCACTTCTTTTATTTTTTTTAAGGAGGGCCAAAAATAGTCATTAAAATGAAATTGTGAGTAATCACTACGTGAGTTGTGGCGTATCACTCAGAAGCAGATCAAGAACGAGTGACCCTGCTTTCACAACATTTATATTTCTACCTACTAGTTCATGCAAGTGAGGATTTTCAGTGCATATAAACGTGGAAAGATAATCAATGCTGAAAAAAAAAGAGAAAAGAAAAAAGAAAGACAACCGAGGTTGATCCTTGTCTCACGTCTGTGCAATAAATAATAGTCTTCTTAGGACACATAAACAAATTGGAGAAATAACCCAGTACCACCAGCATTCTATTTCTGGACCTGGGTGATCCCAGCGTGGGTGGGCTCGCTATGGGATAACTCACACTGTCCACTCCAACCTGGCCACATACAGGCGTTTATACTGCACGTTAATAAAAACATTTCTTTTACATCACTACGGTCTCACCCTTCTTACCGTCTTGTCCAACTGAGGCCCTCCTTCCATCATGTCGCTCCCTCTGTCTGGAATGTTCTCTCTTTCTTTCCTCACTTAGCCAAGCCACACATTCTTCAGGTCTGACCCTAACCAGCACTTCTAAAAGGCGCTCTTGCCTCTAGAAGCTACCGCATTACCTGTTCCAGGTACTTCGGTCAGCATCTGACACAATTAAAGTCAAAATATTTGTGGAGTGAAAAAATCATTAAAAAAAAAATCATCCAGCATCATCATCTCATTAAGAGATGCATTTTCAATATAACTTTCGTTTTTACGCTTATTAATTATTTATCCAAATTAGCAATGCATTTGTGTGGCTTTGATCAATTGCATGCTATTAATAATTATAACGATAACTCAAACCAGAAGAAAATGTTAATACTTGGAGCTTTACGATTTCAGGAAATTAAAAAAAGTTTTAACTTCATATAAAATTGTTACAGAGAAATATGATAGAGAAATAAACGAAAGCGTTTTTAAGCATAAAAATATATTACATCTATTACCTCAGGATAAAATTCCGTGGGGGAAGTAAAACAAATAAAATTTCAAGGAGAAACAGGAACACTGACTATTAACCGAGAGTGTGTTCATGCATTTTTAAAATGGATGACGGTAGGTATCAGATTGCCATGGTGTGGTGTTGAGATTTTACTGGATACATTTGAAACAATGATGTAATCGTTTTACTTAAAAATATCAATGTTTACAATATACTGGGAATTGCAGCTTCTACAAATATAAGATTAAAAATGTAGCTGTGAGCTTAAAAACGTGTGCAGGGGTATACAGTTTTACGGGATCCTTTTTATGGAGGCTTGTAAGCAGAAAAATTTGAAGACACGACAGTAAGCCCCCTCCCATGGAAGGCTAGCTTGAGCTGGTCTCTGACCCTTTCTGAACAACAAAGCAGGAGACGGACACAGGCAGAGTGAGGGGTGCGGACTGGTGGAATGAAGGGTAGAGGAAAGGAGGCAGAGGGAGGAAACTGCATTAGCCAAAGGTGGATGAAGCTGACCCTGACTGGATGTTATGCGTGAGCCATGAATGGTCACTGAGGCAGTCGGGCAGACAGCGGCCTAAGGATTCTGGGTGTAAGGGTGCTGAGCATCGGGGAGATCGACTCTCCTTCCTGCTCACCACGTGGTCCGAGACACTTGGGAGCTTTAGCCCAGATCTACTCATCAGGAGCTGCATTTCATCAAGACCCCAAGTCTCCTGTGTGCACATTAAAGTTTGAGAAGTATGCCCTGGCCGGATAGCTCAGTTGATGAGTGTCGGCCCAGGCACAATGGTGGCTGGTTCAATCCCTGGTCTGGGCACATCCACGAACAGCTCATTGTGGCTGTCTCACTCTCTCTCTCCCCCCTTTCCCTCTCTCCAGAATCAATAATAATAATAATAATAATAATAATTTTAAAAAAGGTTGAGAAGCAATGGGTTAGCAGGTTCTTACCTATCCAGGTCAGACATAATTAAGACCTGAACTTGGTTCATGGTGAGCAGGAAAAGATGGAGAAATGAAAGCAACCTCCTCCATGCTGCCAGTGGGGAGTGACTCTCCTTCCTCCCAGGGCCCTGCCCTTGAGGGGCTGATGGCCCAGTGTGGGGGGACACCCCTCTTTTTCTCACACACTCTGTCCCCAGACATCCCCCCCCCACACACACACGACTGCACCCAGCTCAGCGGGGCTGAGGTCCTGATCAGCTGCCGACCCCACAGCACCACTTCCGTGTTCAAAACCCAGTATTATCGTCTCCGAAAGGGATACTTGTCCAAAGTCTTTTGCCTTTGACCGCTCCACTCAACTTATCAACTCACCTCCCCAAATTCTCTTAACTTCATCCGTTTTACTCCGCTGCCCCTATTGTCACCCCATCCAAGACACCGTATGTGTCTTCTGGACTATTTCAACAGCCTTACAACTGCCCTCTCTGCTTCCGGTCTTGCCCAGTAGTCTCCAGACAACAGCAGCGGAATGAACATGACAAAACACGACTCTAGTTCCATAATGCCACTGTTTAAAACCCATTCGTGGCATCCTAGTATTCTCGGGCCAAAATCAAAATCTCCGTGAAGTCTGTCCCAGCCTCACGATAAATACTAACTTCCCATCCCTCACCGCCAGCCATTCTGGTCTTCTTTCAGTCCCTTGAACCTGCCAAGCTGCCTCCCATGATAGAAACTTTGCACATGCTGGTCCCCCCACCACCATTTTGAGAGCTTTCTCCTCTTCCCCCTTCATCTATCCAAGACCTGAACATCCTTCAGATCTCAGCTCAAACTGTACTTTTTCAGAAAGTCTACCCTGTCCCCCACCCCCGTCTGCATCGGGGGCCTTTCTTATATGTTCTCATGACGCCATCTTGCTTTCCTTTGACCACTCTTCTCGGTTGGTAGCTGTGCTCCCTCCCACCAGCGCCACTGTTTGATCAATGGGTCTTTCTGTATCGGAAGAGGGATCATATCTATTTTTGTCTATGATCCTATTCCCAAGCCCAGCACATTGTAGCCCTTCCAATAAGAAAGAGTCCTATTTGTTGAGTGAATGAATCAATGAATGAATAAAAACAAGATGAGGATCAAGTGTACAAATGAACAACTGATATAGGTAGAAGAAAAAGACACCCAGAGTAGGCTGAGCGGATGGTAAGTTCCCATGGAGAATAGTTAGATTTCATGTTGGTTTTAATGGACAAATAGGGTTTAGTGAGGCGAGAGGACAAGGAAGGGTATGCCAGAAGAGGGAACAGAGTGCACAAAAGCGTGGAGTCAGGTGCAGGACTCCATGATGGGGCAGGAATGCACCAATGACCAACCAATGACCAGGCTGCATTCGTACAGCAGGGATAAACTGGGGGGGCCGCATAATGATGTCCACCAGGGTTATCCTGTGGACATCAGGCCTGGTCCCTGTCCAGCGTAAGCCTCGCCACTTAACCTTTCTCGAAAGACTTGCGCCAAATCACTCCCCTTCAGGAAGAGTAACCTGTGTCTCTCCTCCCTCTAGCTGTGGTTGAAACGGGAGCTACTTCTGCTGGCGCATCTGCTTTGTTAAGTGTTCACAAACCACTGGGCGAGAAGGGTCACTGTGTTCCGAACTACAGGGACTATTCTTCATTCACTGACATTTTCAGAAACGGAAAGGTACCTTATTTACCTGCACAGAACCTTAGCAAGTCAGAAGTCAGCTCCCAAGGTGTGGTTCTTGGGCCAGCAGAATCAGCATCCCCTGGGAACCTGTTATCAATGCTATTTCTTGGGCTCCACCCAGACCCACTGAGTCAGAAACTTGGGGTCGGGGCCCAGCCAGCAGCCCGTGTTTTAATGAGCCCGCTCTTTCAATCGGATGCGCTCCCAAGTTGAGGGACAGCCTTAGACGTCCTCTCGTCTCCCCACATTCCATATGAAGAAACCAAGGCCCAGAGATGGAACTGCCGGGTCTGGAACAGTGCCTGGCTCGCCACTGTAGGCAATCGAAAACCGCGTGCTAATAAAAAAGAGGGAGTGCCTGACCTGTGGTGGCTCAGTGGATAAAGCGTCGACCTGGGAACACTGAGGTCGCCAGTTCAAAACCCTGCACTGGTCTGGTCAAGGCACATATGGGAGTTGATGCTTCCAGCTCCTCCCCCCTTTCTCTCTCTCTCTCTCTCTCTCTCAATCTCTCTTTCTCTCTCTCTTTGTGTCTCCTCTCTAAAATGAATAAAATAAAGAGAAATTAAAAAAAAAAAAAAAAAGAGGGAGCATAACCTCCCTAGGAAGACAGGAGGCAGTAAGGGCACAACCAGGTGCTATTTATTTCGCACTAACTTTATTTCTTTTTCTGAATAGGCACTACATTCACTCAAAGTTCGAAAGGCATGAAGGAGTTTACAAAAAGAGTGAAAATTAGCCCCCCCCCCCCGCCCAATGTTTGAAAACAAAGTGAAAATTGAGAGCAAATTAAAAAAAATAAGGGTATGTGTGAGAGGTCTTCCTCCCACCCGTCTCCAGACACCTGGCACCCCTCCTGGGGCTATCACTCAGGTTATTATATATTCCAGGGACATTCTACGCCCAGATAAGAATGCTTTGGACAAACCCCCGTTCCCACCCCCTTCACACAGCTCAGAGTCTTTCTTTCAAAAGGCTACTTTCAACACCGCATTTAAAACCCGGAGCCTTCTTGGAGAATTAGTCAATCTCATAGGACTGTGATAATACCCACTCAGGATTCACGTTTCTATTTGTCTACTAAGCAAATGGTTTTGCTCAATACGTACGACATCTCCTGTTGGGTAACTGGCTCGAGGACCTTTTCACGCTCGTGAAGTTAGTAACAGAACTACTACTTTCGCTTTGCTCTGGTCAATTCCTCCCTTTGGGCAAGACCCCGGGATTCTGGAGTACGTTCAATAAATCAATGCCTGTTCACAGGCTGAGGAGTCATCGATGCTCCCCCACCCCCTGAAGTCTTATAGTCAAACCACTGCTTCTGTGCCCACCTCCCCTCTGGCTGTCCAAAGCAGGGACAGCCTCCTCCCCATCCTCTTTCCAGTGACTGGGACATAGCAGATGTTCAATAAACACTCACTGAACGGAAACGCTGAGCCAGGTAAGAGAAACCCAGAGCAGGGACTTCACCTCCTGGTTTCCATGCTTCTGATGAGCACCGAGGCCTGGAATCCACTCCTTTCTGTTGCGGGCAGTGCCCTAAAGCACACAGACCCCCAGCACTGGGCTTTCTCTGTACAGGGCCAGCTTAGTCAACAGTTTCAGCTTTGCAAGCCGTCCGATCTGGGCCGGACAGCGGTTGCAGCGGCCAGAGGCGACGTATAAATGAATGGGCGTGGTGGTGTTCCCAAACAACTTTATTTCTGGACACTGAAATTTGAATTTTATATCATTTTCACACGCCAAAGAACTATTTATTACTGTTCTCCTTATCCATTTAAAAATGTAAGAACGCTCTTTAGCTTACAGGCGGCACAAGAATAGGTGTGGGCTGCATCTGGCCACAGCCATTTTGCCGACCCTGTCCTGGTGCATCAGGGTCGCTCTGCCATCCCTCCGCACCCCCAGGGGCACCAGGAGACTAAGCACAGGCTGTGAGGAAGAGACTGTCCAGAAGAACCATCCTTTGAACCAGAAAGAGAGAGAGAAAGAGAGGAAGTTGACTTTGGCCAAGGTCTCAGCAGGACTTGTTTGCTTACAATTTGTAAAGGGTAACACCCTGCCCCGGCCAGACCACCACCGCGTGTTTGAGAAAGAAAAATCAAAACTATTTTCCTTTTTCCAACACTGGGCCGTCATTCAGAGACTGTGTACACAATTCCCCAAATGACTTGGCTTAGGCTGTGGTCCAGCCTTCCTCGCAGGTCTGTCAAAGGAGCTGAACTTGGATTCCTCTGGGAGTCTTCTTTAACTCTTGCTCGCTCCCCAACTTCCAAAAGGGGGCAGAAGCCAAGGCACTTCTCCAAGACATGGGTTCATGATTCAGGGTCTCCTTTGCAGCAATGATGTTGTTCTAAATGATTAGTCTTCTAAACGAGGCCGGTGGGTATTTTATAATCCAGTAACCCAATTACCACGCTGGAGTGCTGCCAGTGCCAGCGATTGGCGCCACAGTCTTCCTCCGTGCAGAGACTGGCTGACCCTTGTTCCTTCGGGGCCACTACCCCCTGGACAGAGTGGGTGTCATGCTGACTCTCAGCTGTGGCGGGGGGGTTTCAAGGCTTCCTTGGGGCAGCAAGGGACATTCGTTTCTCCAACCCTTAGTCTCACCCTGTGGCATCCGTTGTTCCCTCCAAGCTGTAGGGATCAGGAAGGAGCTCAACTCACCCTGGGAAGACTTGCAAAATGGGGAGTGTGGACTTTTCTGCCTGAGGACTGCTCTTCTTCAAGCAATGAAGACTAGAGCTACTTGCTTTCTGGTGGCAAGTTCCCAGTCCTCCCCTTCCACTGCTCTCCTCTACCTAGCAGTAATTCTCTACCTGGGAATTAGCATCATCTTTCCTGGTGACTGCCCCTTGCCACTCTTCCTCTCCCTCCCTCGCTGGCATGGAGAATGTGGAAGCTGAGGACAGAGGGAGAGAAGTGGGGACCAGAGCAGTCCTGGGTGGCTTCCTGGAGGAGGCAGCCATGGTCCAAATGGGGCCTTGTTGATATATTCCTGAGTACAATTTTTCCAACCTCCCTCTTCCACAAATGGCTGGGATGAGGTAGGGAGCTCAGGAATCTGGGCACCGACTGTGAACAGGGTGCAGTGAGAGGGGCTCTGGAGAGCTGGAGGTTGACAGATTCTGGAGAGAAGGCAAGG
This sequence comes from Rhynchonycteris naso, assembly GCA_037038555.1. Lineage (NCBI taxonomy): Eukaryota > Metazoa > Chordata > Mammalia > Chiroptera > Emballonuridae > Rhynchonycteris > Rhynchonycteris naso. Next base: position 9,628,675 of record CM073000.1, read on the forward strand.
CAGGGAGGCACCGGCACAATTCACATGTGAGTTCTTAAGTGACCCAAGCCCTGGCTGCTTCGTAATCACAAGTTTCTTCTATGGAGGAGCTGCTAGGAGAATTTCAGCATCGATCTGCATCCATACTGAAGACATAACTGGTGTCAGATTGGACTAGGTCACGGCCACTGTCCTCACAACCCAGAGACCGGCAGCTGTGCCCTGTCCTGTCTTTCACACAAACTTACACTGGGGTCCTCCTGTACCAGGACTCTGCCACGGGAGCTAACAACACACAATCCTGTGTCTTTAAGCTCACAGTCTGGTGGGAGAGGAAAGGCATCCTGAAGATTCTGAGATGCTTCCCAAGGAAGGGGTAGAGGAGGGCCTCGAAGCGGGGGCGAGGTCACTCTGGCCAGGGGTCAGGATGCACAGTGGGCAGGCCCTTGCTGTCAGGGACTCAGGGAGGGTCTCAGTGGGGTGTCAGCTGGAGGGGTCTGGGCCTGGGCCTGCAGGGAGGATTCTCCACTCCCACCCCCAAGGACTTGGGGCTCAGCCCTTATGAATCAGCTCTTGGGACTTTGGCCAAAGAAAGGATGCCCATCCCCACAGCTGTCCTGGACAGGACTGGGCAGGGCCAGGAGAATGGGAGATTTCCTTCCAGCTGCTTTGACAAAGCCCCAGGGAGTGTGGGGGTGAAGACAGAGGGGAAGGGGTGCTGGTCGATGGGTAGATATGGCCCACCGGCCCCACCCACAGCATCAGAGTACATTATAAACTTAAGAAAACACACACTGAGCACCTGAGGGCTCTGCTTCTATCACTCAAGCCCACACCTGGTTGCCGAGTGCTGAGCTGCCAGGACAGCCGACAGCAGACCAGCTTCCACTGCGGGGGGCCACGGGGAGGGGAGGAGCCTGCACTGTCACCTCGCACTACCTCCCAGACTTTAGGGTTCGGATCTGAAACGGAGCAGCAAGGTTCTCTTGGCCTGTGGCTGTCAGAGTCATCAGGCTATAGAAAAATCAAAAGCCCCTGGACACACAAGGTCCCAGAGAGGGGGTGGTGTCTTGGGGAAGCCATTCCCCCTCCTTTCTGGAATACAGCTCCTGGTTCACTGGGTAACAGTCTGCGAGGCTCTCGTCGGTGTGAAATAACTGTGCACTGGCATTCCTGTGCTTGGCATGTCTTGGTTTCACTTGGCTCTCCTGCCCGTGTTCCAGGCGGGAGGTACCCCAGGTTATGACAATGGCCCACACTCAGGCGTTCTATGAAGAGCAGCTACAACTCAGGCCCCATCCTCAGGCAATGCCACGGCCCCTGGGCTCTTCACTTGTAAGGTGAGGACGTTTTAGACAAGCGGCCCCCATGGCCCTCTGGCTCAGAGCTCTAAGATTTTGGGATGGAGGGAATTCTGGGAGTCAAGAAACAACAGACCAGAGGGGCCCCTGGTGTCTGGGGCTGGAGGCCTTCCCAGCGGCACTTCCTGAGAGTCTCCCTCCTGCAGGCCTCTGCAGGCTAAGCTCTGTTCTCTTCCCGATATGGCCACCAATCATTACTGACACCCCCACCTCCCCAGCAGGGGTGACCTTCTCAATCAGATGCAAGGGGCTCCTTGTCCGGGGGTCCCGAGGAGCGTCGCTCAATCAGGAGCAGCTGGAGCAGGCTCCCAGGGCCCACAGGAAGCTGCAGAGGGAGGGGAACACGGAGCGGGCAGACCAAGGGCACAGACGGGGAAGACACCCTGCAAGACGAGAGCCAGTGGGAGCTGCTGAGCCCAGTTTCGTCAGGAAGGCCTTGTTCCCAACCACAGCGTGCTGGGGTCAAGGAACACTGTATGCTTTAATTTAAAGATGTGTGTGAGAATCCAAGCAGCTTAGAACAGAGTTGGAAGTGAATGTACCCTACCACCCCCCTCACCTGATGTTCCTGCTGGCCTCCATCCACCAAATGGTACTAAAAGGCCTCAGGGTGTCAAGAGGGTGGCCTGTCCCTTTCTGGGTTTGTTCCCTCCTCTGCTAATCCTTTACACTGCCCTGGAAAGCCCCCACACCTGGCTGGAGTTGCTCTAGACCCGTGATGGCGAACCTATGACACGCGCGCCTGACACGTGTAGCCATTTTCGATGACACGTGGCCGCATACCAGAGAAGTATGGGGCCGCATGCCGAGAAGGACGTTTCATCCTCGGCTCCTGCACGGCCAGGTGCAGTAGCCAAGGATAAAACATTTGCTGTAGTGTAGACACTCTGTGCCGGAGGTCTGTAGGTCAAAACAACAGAACTCCGGCACAGAGCGTCTAGTTCTAGGACTTCCGGTTAGGCCGTTTTTCTCCAAGTGACACACCACCCGAGTTATGCTTGGTTTTTTTGGGCGAATTTTGACACACCAAGCTCAAAAGATTGCCCATCACTGGCCTAGACACGTGTCCTGCTGGTTATTGCCTCCCATTATATCACCGTACCAATATCTGGCCAAAACAACTTCCTTTTGCTGCTACAGAACCAGAGGGCTGAAGGGATGTGCCCACCGGGAGCCCCTGCAGAGACTGGGAGACACGGCGAGGCCCAAACCCTCGCTGCAGAATTCACAGGCCCACACACGCACACTTCCATTTGTTGGAAACATTACTCCACCAGGCCGGCCACCTTGGATGGTGTATTTTTCAATCAACACTAGGTTTTGAGTTTTCCAGGAGCAGAGTTATGTCTCAATACCTCTGCTTTAATGCCTCTCCCTCCCTTCCCCACCGTGCCCTGAGCAGTGTTTAAGCCAAAGCAGATTCACTCAATGTTTATGAATGCACCAAACAGGTTAGTCAAACATCAACCCTCTGTACATGGCTGAGGAGCAGGAAGTGAAGGGGCCCCCTCTCAGGAAGCTTGTGTGGTCCAGTGTTAGGCTGGGATGCCAGTCGAAGGAAGTCCCTGACACTGGTCGGGCATCATCCAGCCTGCTGTGGGGCTGGGACTCAGGGCGGTGGGTGGCGGCGGGAGAGCAGCAGGAAAGACACGAGCACTGTGCTGAGAACTTGGGCTGAGACGCTGCTGAGCAAATGGGAAGGAGAATGATAATGATGGCTAACCTGGGAGCTGACCTCTGGACAGACACGGGGCCAGGCCCGTCACCTGCCCCTCACAATAACCACACCAGGTGGGACCGTGCATGCGTCACACTGACTCCCTTGCCAACTTGTGATGAACATTCTCCGATGTGTGCCCTTATGAGCCCCTGCAAGAATTTCTTCAGGATATACACCCAGCAGTTCAGAATTCCCTTTCTAATAAGTCGAGACACGTATGACACATGCAAATGATTTATAGACTGCAGTACGCACTGAGTACTGTTTGAAGAGCCAAAGGTTGAAAACACCCCAGATGCATAACCAATAAGGGATCACATCGGTTAAAGAGAATCATGGAATAACCTTACAATGGAATACCATACAGGTGCTGAAAAGGACACAGAAACTGGTTAACATAGACCACATAGGCAAATAGGTGATTCTCTTTATCACGGTAGTGATGTTCTATAAAGTTGCTACGAACACTGAATTAGCGAGCACTGTACCATTGCTTCCTGGGGAAATACAGGGTTAGGTTCCCACAAACCTCTGGTCCTAACATTTTCATCAACCGATCAACACATAATCTTGTTTGTGTTTGTTTCTGTTTAAAGATCCCTTATTTAATATACATTGTTGACTCATTAACATTGAATTCATGGCCGACAGCAGTATAACTCACGTCTGAATGAAGTTTATCTCGCAAACGTATATCACACAGCCTTCCTGCCCCTAAGGGTTCTAGATAGCACGTCAGCGCTAGGCTCAGGGGCCGTGGGAAACAGCAAAATCATCAACAAGAAAACACAAAAATGTAAGAAAACCCAAAAACCCACAAAGAAAGTGCACTAAATAGTGAGAAGGGCACTTGCTTACAGCATGAAAGTTGAAACAAGATGGCACAGTGTCACCTGGATCGGCCTCGGCTGGGTGTCAGGCAACATGGAGTTTTCATGGCTCTGCGCATGTCCGCCAATGACCACGAAAACACCATGAGCACGGGACGAAGGCTACGAATGAATTTCAGAGAGCAGGGGAATTTGCAAACACAGCATCAGCAAACGAGGATCGACTAAATGTTTACAGTTGCTTGTTGTGCATAAATCTAGAAGATTCAAGAAACGAATAATACTTGTCTGCAGGGAAAGGGGTGTCTCTGGGCTGAACGGGAAGAAGAGTACAAAGGAAACTTCATTTTAGAGCTCTTTATATTTTTCTAAATATTGAACCATGGGAATTCATTACTTCTTAAAAAAATAAAGTTATAATAAAACTGTGAGAAAAACCTGCATGTACACTTAAAAGCAGCATATTCATGGTTTAAAATTTTATTTTAACTTAAGACACAAATATCCTACTAATTCTCCTATTTTCACCGGTCCCTAAGTATAAAAAAAAGTTGAAAACCACTATGCTACTGCACACTTTAATAGACCACAGTAAGTGCAACACAGCTTTTGTGTGCACTGGGACCCCAAAACATTGGTGTGACTCGCTTTATGGGGGTACTCGCCGTGTCGCGGGGCCTGGAACCGCACGGTAGTCTCCCAGAGGCGCCTGTACAGCGCTAAGTGCACCAGGTTGCCGAGTTGTGCCTTCTTGCCCTGTTCATTCTTATTGCGTCTGTCTCTCGGCTTAATTATGTGTCTGTGGATCAGGCGCAGACTCCCTGGGGGGCAGAAAACTGGGCTCTCCGTGGTGCTCAGGACAGACCTCGGGTGGGGGAGACCCTCAGTGAACGTTTTCTGCAGTGAGAGAACTCCCCCCACCCCAAAGGCCTTCAAAGTAGGATTTCTGACAAAGCTGACATTTAGACATCACGATTTAGGCACAGGATGAGGAAAGGCAGGGCTGTTAGATGTCCTTAAGCGCCCTACTAACCCCCAGAGGAGCTGTTTGGGATATAAATCCCCAGTCTAAGTTCCGGGCTGCTCTCAGCTGATGTAAATCCCCCAAGAGTTTAGGGACCACGTGGCATCCTCTGCTTGCAGAAGAGGGAAGAGGCCAATGTCTAGGTACCACCCGAACCCAAAAGGCCTTTGTCTCAGCAAACGACCCTGACGCTACTTCACAGAGAAAATGGAGGTTGCAGGCATTGACACCTTGTCCCCTAACAAACTTCCACCCCTCCGCCTCTGTCTTCTTTTCTCTTCACTCATCTTTAGTAGTAGAGGAGCCTGAATCAGAGACCTGGGCCTCCAAGAGCCTACATCTCCCAATAGGTCCTCGGTTCCTGTTGACCTCTCCTCCCCAGCCTCCTGCTCTCATCCCCACTGTCTACCGTACGGTACAGGCTCTCACTGTCTAATGTATGGAACAGGCTCTTCACAGGAGGCCTCGGCCCCTCAAGGCCTCTCACCCCTCCGCTTAAAACCGCCAGAGCTCACTCTGCCGACAGAAGCATCCAAGCAGCTCAGCCTGGCACACAAGGCCCCTCGGAAAATGGCCTCACCTTACCCTTCCAACCATTCACCCACATACATTTGGAGTTGGCCTGACCTGCAGAGCTAAACAGTTCCTGAATGCTGGTCTCTGTGCCTGAAATCTCTCTCCCATTCTCCATCTTCTTGGTCAACGAGTCCTGTTTAAATTTCAGGTCTTTCATGAAGCCTTCCCTGATTCTCAGTCATCCACCATAACAAAATCTTTACTGCGTGCCCACTCCGCACCAGGCACAGTGGCTCCATGACATGCTGTCCATCTGCGGGCAGTGTCAGATGTGGACAAACGGAATTCCGGGACTGTAACAAGTGGCTACAATAAAGACCATGGCTTCAGCAGAAAGGTCAGGGGAGGACCGTCTGAGGAAGTCAAGGTGATGTTGTATCTGAAGGATGAGCAAGACTCAGGAGGGAAACTGTGAAAAGCTGTGATCCAGTCGAGTCAAGGCCCTGTGGCAGGTGAGGACTTGCTGAACACAAGGAAATGAAAGAAGGCCGGAGTGCTGGGAATACAGGGTCAGGGAGCATGGTGAGGGGACAGGGGCCCCCTCTAGGTTTTAAAGGTAAGCAATTTGATGTTTATCCTAGGAGCAATGAGGAACCACTAAAGTGTTCTGAGCAAAGTGTGTGAGTGTGTGTGTTTGCACAAGTGTGAGTGACTCATCAGATTTCCATTTTGAAAAGGCCACAGTGTAGACTAGGGTCAGCAACTTTCTCTGGCAAGAGCCAGACAGTATATATTCTAGACATTGCAGCCAAGAGGCAAAGAATAGTCTCTGCTATAGACCGTTGTATAATAAAAGAAAAAAAAATATTCCTACAAATATTTTTGGAGGAAACTCAAAATGTAACAGTAATTGAGTATCATTTTTTGTAACACAGACCTACTAATGAGAAGAATAGAAATGCTGTTTTGGAGGGCTCACTTCTTGCCTAATTGGTGTTCAACGTTGGTGTTCCCACATTTTCGAAGGTTCACGCGTATGAGCCACTTTTGGCTCTATGGCCGTACAAAACCAGGCAGCAGCTGGACGGCCCAAGGACCGTCGTTTGTGAAGCCTGGTGAGGACAACAGACCGGAGGAGGGTCAGCAAGGCTATGCGGAACCTCGGCTCTGCTGCGGTGCAGGCCAGGCAGCAGCATGGGTGACGGTGGTCACGGAGGAGCACTTCAAGGTGACCTGGCGGAACTTAGTGATGACAACGGCATGGGGGTGCAGGGCGGGGGGTCAAGATGATGCCTAGATGTCAGGTCCACACCAGTGAAAATGGGGAGCGCCATGCAAGTTCAGTTTTGCTTTGGGACCTACAATAGAAGCTGTCCCCGAGGCAGCCGGACCAAAGGCTCCAAATGCAGGCAGAGACCTGAGGACAAGTGCCCACAGAGCAGCTGAGAATGGGCCCAGGACTCGGCCTCTATGTCATTGTGACACCACCTCGCACACTGTTCCCCCGTTTTATCTGCCTGTACCATTAGACCGGCACCTCTTCTGAGAAGTGCGGCATCCACTCTGTCCTCAGCGGTCAACATAATCAGGGCACCCACTGGGTGCTAAGGACACAAAAGAAGGAGAGAGGGAGGGAGGGGAGACCGTTTGCTTCCACAGGACAACACGGAGAAGAACCCTTCAATTCCCGATGGAAGCTGACTCCCCACCTCTTCGCCGAAGGGCTGCCCCTCTCCTGTGGCTGACCTTCCACAGGAACTTCTCTCGATGGGGGTCACTGGGCCCTCCCGGTCACTTTAAATCAGCCAACTGTGTGCATGCGCACACACATTTACACGCAAATCTCCTCCCCACCAACCCTTGGAACGTGATTTATGGTGATGCTGTACCGACAACATACCCATCAGCTGTCAGTTCAGCATGTCTAAATACTATGTTCCATACCAGAACATCACTTTTTAATTTAAAAAAAAAGTTAAATGGCAATCCCACTCCCAGCAAGGAAGAGAGAAAGAAAAAAAATACAGGTCAAAGAAAATCAACTATTTTCCGACTTATCTTTCTTTCTCTTTCCTGTTTTGAACAGAAGAGTAAAAAGAGCTCATGGATCCTTCTCTTTCACAGCCCTGGGCTGAGGAGGTCAGTGCTGAGACGTAGCGTGACCCGTCCTAGGGCAAACCAGCCCCCCTGAGCCCTGGCCAGGAACACTCTGGCCCAATGTGGAGTCTCTGATAGGAACACCGAGGAGTCCACAGGAGGAAGTGAGTATCCTCATGGCCGATTGGAACATTTTGGAAAGCACTGTGCAAAGCATGAACATACACTATTTTGTCCCCATTATAAACCTGTGAGGTCAGAATTATTTTCTCTGTTTGAAAGGTGAGAAAATTCACCTACCGGGGATGATCTGCCCAAGGTCACACCACTAGTGTGTGTGGGCTGAGCGTCCAACCCTCCGTTGCCAGAATGAGGCTTCCTCTGATAGTGTGCAGTGTCCCTGCCCTGCTACATCCACTGCAGAGTGATCAGCATGAAGCTACTCTGCCCTTGGTGGGTCCTCCCAGCTCTATCCCTGGCTTCCGAAGGGTGAAAGAGCGCGAGTGTATACCATAGTACAGACATGCCCGGGAAATCTGGCCATCGGCTCCTAGCAACCTTCAATCCTCTAGTGTATAGTCATGAACTTGGAAGTATGGGGGATAAGAAAACAAACCCCTCATATACTTTATACCAAGAAAACTTTCTAGCATTCAAGGGCTAAGCCACTGGTTCTCAAACATTTTGAAGTCGGGGCACATTTAAAATCCTACAAGTAATTGTAGGCGCCCTATATACAAATTTCTGAGAAATGTGTTATAATAGTTAAGTCAAATATTAAAGAAAAAAAAAAGTCCAAGAGTGCTTTTATAGTAATTAAATGAAATAAATACGACAAAATTAAATTTATTCTGACATTAAAAAATATTTTTATGGTACATTTTTTGTTATGCTTTTTAGAATTCATAAAAAAGAGGTTAAAAAATAAAAAAACAACAAAAAAGTTCTCTTTTTATAAATATAGATACATTCTTACTAAGATTTAGTAAATTCTGCAGGATCCAGCGTGAATGTGTTAAGTTTTTTCATTCTTGTACTTATGAGAAACATAAGCCTGATGTGTTCTAGCGACTTCTTCAATGTTTGGGCATATATTTGAAAGGCAAACTCTCATTTCCTCGTCAATACATTGAAGAATTCCTATCTTTTTACTCTTAATTGTGTTGATGGTAGAAAATTCTAATTCACATAACTAGGATGTTGAAAATTGTAGTAAAATGTTCAAAGCCTTTTTAGATATTGCCACATATTCTTCTTTTATAGAAATCCAAAAGGCTTCAAAAGACAATTCCTTATGTTTAATCATCAATCTAAAACCCCCACCACACATATCATCTTAACTCTACACCAAACAAAGGATAGAAGAAACTTGCCTCCAGTCTTTCTGGGGAACATGGGGGGTAGTGTAAACAATCCAGCACCACAGCTTAACAGCCTTTTGCAACCTAATCAGGCAAGTGAGGTGGGGGATTGGGTAGACTGCCAGCTTACAGCCAATTCCTCACACCTCTGTCCCCCCAAAATCTAAACTCCAAAATCCCTGTTGGTTTTTTGGTCCCCAACAGGCATATATTTCTCTGGAATACCATAGGGCGCACCTGGAAATCTTCTAGGGCGCACACTTTGAGAACCACTGAGCTAAGCTCTAGCAACCTGGAAAATGGTTCTTTCATTCATCAGGAACTTTTCACTGGAGAGGAACAAAGGGGCCATGAGCCAGGTGTTCTCGTCACGGAAGGACCAAGTACACTGGTTCTGGGGTCAGAAGATCCAAGTTCGAATCTTCATCTTTCGCTGGCAAAGTCATGGTGCAGCAGCCTGATCTGATCTGTATTTTTTTTTTTTTTTGGAGGGGGAGCCTCAGTTTTGACATCTGTAAAAGAGAAATAATACTACCTATTGGTCCAGGGTTTTTGAGAAGATTAAATAATAGAATGCCCAGGACCTGTGTGGCCCCCATGAGGACTCACAGAGGCTCCCAACCCTGGGCGGGGCTTCGGTTGTTTGACATGGGTAAAGTGTAGGTCAGGCTCAGTGACTCAGTTGTGATTGAATCCGTTTGGTTCTTTGTTTCCTGGGTAACCCTCAGCCTTGCTTTTCTTTCAATGAGCAGACTGGTGCTTGGGGGCAGGAACTGCCAGCAGTGGACACAGGAAGGAAGAGAAAAACCACCCGCCGCTGGGACAACCTCAGTAATCTGCGCCCTGTGGAGGAGGGCGCAACAACGTCACATGCCCTGACACCCTCTGGGCGCACCAGCGCCTCGGGGGATAGTCACTTGTATGCATAACTAAGACCCGGAGACATACTGGAAAAGCCACAGTGCATTTAGTGTATTGTTCACTAGGCAGAGAGATAAACACAGGAGTAGAGGTGTTCATGTGATTTGCTCATTGTTGGGGAAGTTTCTGGGGCAGGTCAGCCTCTGGGAGAGAGGATTGCAGTGCCAAGGGCAGCATAATTCAGGGGGTGCCTACGAGGAGCTCTGAGTGTGGACCGGGTCAGGCCACACGGTCCAGCGTGGTTCCTGGTAATGAAGAAGGTGGTCTGCTCTCTGGGGCCTGGCTCTCAAACAGTTCGAGGCCCAGGAGAGAAAAAGAGACGTCATTCAGTGACCACCTAACACTTACGGATATCTGTGGTTATCATTAAAGAAAAAAGTTTGAACAGGGGGCACTCCAGGTACCCAGCAAGAGTCATTTCATGCCCTTCATAACACCAGATGAGGTGACAGTCTATTCCCTTTCCTGTTTCGAGGGACCCCCAGCTCTCAGATTCCAGGAAATTGGCAGTCACTCTGTCCGTATCTGCCTCTCTCTGCTTAAAAAATGGCCCCCTTTCATGAACTTGGGACACCCTGTCTGGCGGGGCTGTCCCCGGGAAGCAAGCCTGGGGCGGCTGTGGTGGCCTGATGGGCAAACATGCCTCCTTGGTGGGGGCTCCTGACCCCCTTAGAGCTCACATCATAATCACAGATGTTAGAGAAGAAAAAATGAGGCCAACCTAACCCTTAACGTCCTGGGGACGTCCTCATACCCACCATTCTCCATAAGGCAGACCCAGCAGGAAGTTGTATTCCTATGTTGAGCTCAGTTATGGCAGCTCAGAGGGAGAAGAAGACTCCCAGAGGACTCCGTGAGCTGGTGAGAAGCAAACTCTGAGGGAGGCGAGGGATGGAGACCTCTGGTTTCAGGCCAAAGAGCCCCCAGAAACCACAAAACCACCACAGCGAAATGAGGCCAGAGCCTCCACGTGCCTGAGTGTTCTCCAAGAACACAAACAAGAAGGCCTCACGGAAGTGCCAAGAAACAAACTCCTACTGATTCCTATTCCATCGGTAAAAATGTCACAGGCTACTCCGAATAGCTCTTGTTTTGTCCTCCTTGTTCCCGCCTTCCTCGGTCTCCTGGACCTGAACCAAGTCTCCCCGGGCCTCCTCACTGTGTGCACACCGATGACCTCCCTCCTGTGGGACACTCACCGGAAATTTAAACAGTCTCAGATGGGGTTTCTGTAAGCCCACTTCCCCTGTCCTCCACCCCTCCCCCACCAGTTACTGTGTATTCAGGAAATGCAAACCCCACACAGAGATAACCCGGACCAAACAGAAAAGGAGACCGGTCCTGTGACCTTGTTGGGTAGATGACTTCCCCTCCCTACACCTCAGCCCCAGCTTCCGCAGAACGAGGAGCTTGGACCCGATGGGCCGCAGGGGTCCCTCGAGCCCTGTGACCTGCCAAGGCTCAGCTGGGTGAACCTTCTCAGACCCTGCCTGTCTCAGGGACACCGGGCAACCCTGAGCCAGGAGAGAGGCAGTAGGGTTTTCCACCAAGGACGCCTGATCCCCAAGGATCCCAGCCTAGTGGGGGGAAGGAGCATGGGGGGGGGGTCAGCAAGCCTGGACTTCGGTTTCAGGTCTGCCCTCTTTTGGAAACGGGAAGGGAGTGGAAGAGCTTATCAGAGCAGCCTTAAACTCGAAAAACAGCTATCGTGTTTTAAATTTCTTTTTTAAATAGAATAACGTGTATGATTTGTATAATAAAGATTTAAAGACTATTCTTTTAGAAGGGCGACCGCCCAAGAGTGAGATGGAGCTGACGGTCAATCTCCAAGCAGCACGTGTGTACAGACTCAGTTTATACCGTATTCTGACGGCTTTTAGGCGGCCGTGCAAACCTGGGAGTCTCCTGTCTCTATACCCACAATAACCCAGGTTCCCCAAACTCCCCAGATGGTCCCCTGGCACGACGTGGCCCAGCTTCCTGGTTCTGGAAATGGTCTCCAGTTGGCGTTTAGGACGTCTTGTTGGCTGTGCAGGGCTTGGCCAACAAAGGGAACTCGGCCTGGGCATCACTGATGAAGCATGTTTAATCTACCAGTTGAGCTCCTCATGGGCAAGGCCCGTTGGATGGTGTCAACCTTGGCTCACAGCTCTGCGTAACTAAAATGGAGGAGGGACAGGAAGCAGGAATCATCATGGGGAGAGAGAATGTTAACAGACTTGGAGGCTGGTGGGGAAGGGGGGGGGGCTGGCCCCTCAGATGAACCCAGAATTCCCAGGATATTATCATGGGGGTTGTGGAGAAGAAAGAAGCCTCTCCCTAAGTCCACCAACATCAACGCTCAGGCTCCTAGAAACCCTTACCTTTCTTTTTTTTTTTTTTTTTTTAAATTTCTTTTTATTGTATTCATTTTAGAGAAGAGACACAGAGTGAGAGAGAGAGAGAAAGAAAGAGAGAAAGGGGGGAGGAGCTGGAAGCATCAACTCCCATATGTGCCTTGACCAGACCATCGCAGGGTTTTGAACTGGCGACCTCAGTGTTCCCAGGTCAATGCTTTATCCACTGCGCCACCACAGGTCAGGCGAAACCCTTACCTTTCTAGATATTTGAGCAACCCTTGGAAAAAGAAGACAAGGGGTTGATTCCAAATAATTTTTTGGTACTCACAGACTACATTTTTACTTAAAAAAATTTTTTTTATTCATTTCGAGAAAGAGGGGAGGGGGGAACCTTAGCTCTTCATTGATTGTTTTCTTATATCTGCCTTGACCGGGGTGGGGGGGATGGGGGTGGGTGGGGTTCAAGCCAAGCCAGTGATCCCTTGCTCAAGCCAGTGACCTTGGGCTTTAAGCCAGCAACCCTTGGGCTCAAGCCAGTGACCTCGGGGTTTCGAACCTGGGACCTCAGTGTCCCAGGCTGACATTTTATCCACTGTGCCACCACCGATCAGGTCACATAAGTTGAATATTTAGAGAAAGTTGCCAATCTCTGTTTAACAAAAATTAGTTGGGGGCCTGGAATGAACTGAAGCATTTGCTAGAAGCCAAATGCAAACCCACTCAAGACCCCTGTGTCCGTGGGCCACGAGTGATCAGAAACACTTGGGAAACCTGGTGAAACACAGCCAGACGATAACTGCAGGACTTCTCGGGGCTTCTGATATGCTTATGGAAGTGGCTGTCCCAGTGGGCCACAGAGGCCATCTGCGGGGCTGGAAGCATTCCAGTAAGCCCCACTGGCTTACAAGAAGACCCACCTCAGTTCACACCACTTCTACATCCAGAAGGTCCCAGGCTCCTTCCGCTGCCTCATCCTGCCTGCCACACAGGGCCAGCTCTAATGGACTTCCTCCCACCTTCCCTGACCATGAAAGGGCACAGCGCCATCCCCCCTTGGAAACCTACGCTGAAAGCCTGACACGTTACCTCAGAAAGATGGTTCATCCCTTGTGCATTTTGGGGGTCATAAAGTCTTTTAAAACTAATAGGGTTTATTTTTTAGAGCAGTTTTAGGGTCCCGGCCATGCTACACGTTTTTTTTTTATACCACTTAACCCGCTCTGCAAAGCCAGAGTGCTACAAATAGCAGGTGCTGAAAAAAGTTGTTGCCTGATAAATATCAAATCAGGAAGTGACGCAAGTCTGAGCGTGATATCAAGCCACTTACTAGAAGGGAGTGTGTGAAATAAGGTGTCACAGCAGCCACAAGAGTGAAAGTCAAATGGATAGTGAAGACCACCCCTCCCAACCGTGTCCAGCGGAGCGGCTGTGCCACCCCTTGACCTGGGGGCTCCACCAGGGAAACTCCCCAGTGACTGGCGGTGTCAGGAGGTGCCAGCCCCCTCACAGCTCCACAACAGAGGGGCCTTCAAAGGGAGGGCCGAGATGCTGGGGGGCACGGCATTTCTAGAACCCGTCCAAACTCTGGCCAGACCAGTGTGTTCTGTTTTCCCTCACATTATTTTTAAAGACACCCCAGTTTGAAGAACATAACAGGGAGGCCGGGAATCCCACCCTGACCCTGGACTCCTGCCTCCATTCTTACCCCGTTTCATGCACCAAACATGAAAGCATCACGGAACAGTAGCCCTGGCCTCGCAGGGGTCTGCTCTCTGTCATAACAATATTAACGACCACGGGCCAAGCACCTCCAGTTCTCCAAGCTCATCATCTCATTGTGTCCTTGAATAGCTCTGTCGATCGTCTCCACACAGATGTGAGTTACGGAGTGGCAGAGCTAGATTCAGACTCAGCTCTTTCTCCCTAAGCCCCAGTCTCATCATGGTACCCTGAGGCCTCCCTCAGATGGAAGGCGTGCTACCATGAGACAGAAGCGCCAAGAGCAGACAGGACCAGTGGGGGAGGGGCACAGGGAAGGAGGAGGAGGAGGAGTGAGTAGCAGGGGGACAAGAAGAGGCAGGGGTCCGGCTGCGGGGCCAGGCGACCTCTGCAGAGCAGGAATGCAGCAGGAAAGCGCTGGTGACCGCCAGAGACACAAGTCACAAAATATGCAGAAGCCATTTCCTCTCTCAAGGAAGATAAACAATAGATTCATAAACAAATTTTATGAAGCTGTCCAACTATTTAAAGCGTTCTGGTAGGGACTCATGTCCTTTGTGAGCATAAAGCGAATCCTCCAAAAATTGGTCAAAGTTATTCTGGGGAAAGGGAAGGAAAGGACAGGGGACAGAGGAAAGGGACATACTTCTTCCTGGCCTGTCACCTGCACGCCCTGTGATGGGAGCCAGTTACGTGTCCTCTCTAAGCCTTGGCTCCCTCTTCTGTGAACAAGAAATAGTCATTCCTGCCCCATAGGGCCATGGTGGAGAATGAAGAAGACATACCTTTCAGCCCTACTTGACTTTCGCAACTAAAGCAACCAGCATGCTGGGTAAAACTTAAAGTATAAGAATTGTACACACATTGCTAAGCGGGTACAAATGGGAGGGTTCTTCAAAGACCAAAACCAGACCAAAAGCAGGAACCCTGGTAGGTAATGGAGCAGTAAAGTTGGCTTTTGCCCTGAGGGTTCCCGCTGAACCCTAGATATTCTATGTTTCCCACGGGAGCTACTCAGGGTTCAGGAAACAGGAGAGAAAGCCAGGTCCTCTGTAAAGCTGGGGCTCCGAAAGGCTGTTCCTCCCTCAGTGAATGAGAAACAGAAGCACAACATGGAAGGGCACCACTGCAAGGACACCTGGCTTTGGGCTGCAGAGAACTTTCCCGAACATTCGTAACCAAAAGCTGGACCTCACACCGGTTTGCAGTTTGCATTCTGGCTACTTCAGTAGCCAGAAAAAAACCTTAGGTAGAAAATTAAAGTGATTTTTGATTGGTAGTGCCCCCAGACAACTAGCAGAACTTAATGCAAACCCTCTCGGGAAAACTCAACGTCATCCTGTACCTCCAGTAATTCTCCAAATAAAGCTGCAGCGGAAATGAATAGCTCATAGAAGACACCAGGCAGAGTCGGACCTGTGAGGATATCAGAGCCTGGAACGACCAGATGTGAAATCCTACAATTTCTACAGCCACTTCAATATATTAAAGGAATAGGGAAAAAAAATTGCAATATGGACAAGAAATAAGAGAGCAGAAACCAAACAGATTTGAAAAATAATGGACCGGAACTTCTAACAACAATCAATAAAGGCACGGCAAGGAAAAATTCAACGGAGGGATTAGATAGCACTTGAGACACGGAGTAAATTAGTTTAAATGGAAGACAGATTTGAAGAGACTGTTCAGAGTTCACAGAGAGACAAAGATTAAAAACATGGAAAGAGGTTAGAAGGCACGGAGAATAAAAGGAGAAGAAGGTCTAACTAGCATTCTGCAAGGAGATAATAGAACAGAAAGAAGGTCCCAGAATTGTTGAAAGACACTCATCTTCAGCTCTAGGCATCCCAACAAACCCCAAAGCAGAATAAAGACAGAGAAATTTACACCAAGTTACATGACAATGCAGCTGCAGAACACCAAAGAAAACAACAATATCATTAATATATAGCCAGAGAGACATGCCTGGTCATGTGTAAAGGAACAAGCAGACTGACAGCCCATTTTTCAACTACAACACTCAGAACCAGGGACAGTGGATTAAAGGCTCAAGTGAGCTAAGAGAATACAACCAGTAAAATACCTTTCAAAACCGAGAGTAAAATAAGAAATCTTCAAGTCAGCAAAACAAAAACAAAACAAATCGAACCATAAGAGAAAAAGCCTTGAGACTTCACTACTAATAGCCTTGCACTAAAGGATAATGCTAAAAGATTTATTATATTAGGAAGAAGGAAAATGATCTCAGATTCATGAAAGAACAGTGAGAAAAGATATTGATAAGAATGTGGGTAAATCTATACAAACACTGCATAAAACAACGAAGCCTAAGCTGTAAAAGAAAAGATCGCAGGCAAATACAATGGTTAGAATTAAATCAGTCCATGGTTCATGTTTGGGAGGAAGATACAGACGCTGATCGATTTCAGACTTTGTTAAGTCTGCCTGTTGAAATAGCTGGGTAACTACTGAAAGAAAAGATACAGAGCATAGAACTCTAGAAGGAAAACAGAATGAGAGGCGAAAACACTTTAACCAGAAAGAAGAAGCAAAGCCCGGTTGGAGAGATCTATTGGTTACTGCATCGGCCTGAAGCGCAGAGGTTGCTGGTTTGATCCCCGGTCAGGGAATGAATGGATGTTTTTTTGTCTCTCTTTCTCTCTAGCTAAAATCAATAAAAAGAAGCAGAAAAATTGGAAAATATATAAAGATGGTAGAAATGAATCCCAATTCATCAATAAGATATACCTAGTCTAAACATTTGTGCACTCAATAACACTGCCTTGAAATATATAAAGCAAAATTTCCAGCACTTCAAGGAGAAATTGACAAATCCCCTGGGAGATCTTTAACACATTTCTCTGAATAACTGATTAAGGAGACAAAAAGAGAAAGAACACATTACAGATGATTTGAAAAGTAGTGTACCGTCTCATTTTGATGCTCACATATAGAAAATTATATCCAATACTTAGAGAATACACATTCCTTTCATTCATGGAACATTTAAGGAACAAAAAAAAAAACCAACCTGGAAACAATATTAAAAAGGGACACACAGAAGTAGTTTAGTGCTCACTTCAAACTCTGTAAGGCTCCAGACCTATTTTGTCTTAAAAAACATGAGAGACTTTGTCGTTCTTGTTCACTGATGTATCTACAGAGCCTAGCACTGTGATAGCAGCAAAGGAGGCCCTGATTGCGTACAGCAAGTCCTCACGTGACCTCATCAATAGGTCCTATGACTTTAAATGAAATGATGCAAAACAAAACCAATTTTACTATAGGCTAATTAATAACAAACAGGAGTTAAGTTCCGATGGCTTCTCATCAGGGTTCCACCGGAATAGTTTGGAACGAAATGATGATGTTTGAGCACCAGCGATCCTAATGAGGAGCAAATAAAGGAGTCTCTGTTGAGAACAGCACAGGTTAAGGGCACAACTGCAGCTCCTGAAGTCCTTTCCAACAGAGAGGACAACAGAGGACGAGGTGAGTGGCACCAGTCTCTTGGGAGGATCTACACAGGAGAGGAAAGTAGTCATGAGAGCCATCTTCAAATCTGAAGAAAGAGTCACAGGGAAGAGGCTCTGAAAGCCAGACTTTGTGGTTCCACACGGCAGAGCAGAGAAGGACAGAAATGGGAGAGAAAGAATTTGTCCCGGGGGCTCTATTTACCAGAGCACCCCCATACTTCTCCTCCCTCTTTCTTCACTTTAAGGTGTATATCTCTCTCCCTCTAAACTTTCCCTTATAATTTGGAAAAATAAATTTGCCCCAATGTTAGGAAGAATTTTCTAACAATTCACTGTGCAACATTGGCTTGGAGTTGGCTACTAATTCTCTGAGGCCTCTTACAATCCTGCATGGGACAGGAGTTTCTGTCCAGAATGTCCTAGGAGTCCCAGACCACGAACTGACCACTCTTCCAATGCCATATTTTTCTTTTTTCTTTAAGTGAGAGACAGACAGGCATGTAGGCAGGCAGACAGGGAGAGAGATGAGAAGCTTCAATTTGCAGTTTGTCCCTTTAGTTGTTCATTGATGTGCTTTGACTGGGGAGGGACCCCTTGCTCAAGCCAGCGACCTTTAGGCTCAGGAAGGTACGTACGTCTGCACTCAAGCCAGATGAGCCAGCACTCAAGCCAGCAACCTCGGGGTTTCAAACCTGGGTCTTCAGCATCCCAGGCCAATACTCTATCCACTGTGCCACCACTTGGTCAGGCTACAATGCCATCTTATTCTAGAGACTCCTTCACCCCAAATTCTCTCAGTTCCTAGTCCCTAAAAGACCTGCTCAAGGTCGTGTTCAAGAGGTCGGGGAAGAATAACGAGAGCTTCAGTCCCCAGAAACTCTAGTCAGGGTCCTACCTGCTCTACCATCAGCCTCTCCATTAACCAAAACAAGCACATTTTGCCCTGTTAGGCTGGCACCCACTTTAACGTCTACCCACGCATGTCCCAGGAAACTCCACTTTCTTAGCACATGGTGCGGGATCACAAAAGCCTGCAGAATACGTTAAAACGAACGTGCCTAAACCTTCCAGGGGAAGGCAAGCAAGCTCACCTTGACCTCGGCAGCCGATGGCTGAGTTGGGGGCCTGGCTCTGAGGGCTTCTCCTGTGGCCGGCCGGTCATGCTGCTCTCATGCTGCTGGGCAGGTGGGGAACGGAGGCCTGGTTCTGTGGGAAAGGGAGAAGCAAGGGTCACTTCTTCATCACTCACGCCACCCAGCCTGTGGAGGACACTGTCCAGAAGCCCTGGGAGTTCCCGGGGCCGGCCTCAACCCCCTCCCCCCCAATGTCACTGGCGAGCGGGCAGCCCCAAATCACACAGGCATTTGCCGCGCCCTCCAACGTGCCAGGCAGGGCCCTGAGGGACGAGGCCACAAAGATGAACCAGACGCAGTCCCTGCTCCCAAGAAACTGTCTAGCGAGCGAGAGAGACGAGTTCCATCACAACATAACGGAAAAGTGCTGTGATTTCCCCACATTCATTCAACAGTTTCCCTGCCCCACAGGGAGCCCACAGGGGCCACAGCACAAGGCTGCTCTATTAGTGACAAGGGACGGGCTGTCTTTCATTTCCAATCCATCACAAAGGAACAGTTTCATAAAATATAATCAAAACGAACCCCTAGGAAGAGAAAACGAAAAAATACTCATACAAAGGACAAGCCTATTTTTTAATTCTTCGGTTCAACCGATGACTCTGTCACATCAGTATGAAAGTCTGCAAGCCCTTCCTCTCAGTGTCTGTCCTTACGCCGCGGACGGGTCAAGTGCGCACGCAGCCCAGCCCCATCCCACAAACCACAGTTAGGGAGCATTACTAACAGTCAAAGTTTAGAGAGTGCAACTTTCCCGGGATGTCTGGCTGAGTTCTTGGTTCAGAGAGAGTGGCTGGGAATCAAAACTCATGTCAACTTGACCCACTGGACTACCATTCAAAGGAGTTCAGCCGGAGGCGGACGCAATGGTGGGCGCACCGGGTGCGCGCCTGGGGCCCTGACTTCTGAAGGGCCCCGCAGAACCCCAACTTGACACTTTTCTCTAATGACACCAGGTTTGGTTTCATATGTGCAATTTTAACATGAATAGTACGTAATATTTTTTAATTATTTAAAAATATGGTTACCATGTATTTTTATTTCCCCTGTCTCCTTTTTTTAAGGGGCCCAATATTTTCTTCTGTGCCCAACACCTCCACTGACCTTAATCTGCCTCTGAGTTCAGTGAGTCTTTCCAGAAGGGAGAGCCACGGTAGGGACTTTCTGGGGAAGTGTGCCTCTGAGGGGACCGGACAAAGCCAGTGGGTTGGGGTAACAAGAGCAGGAGGCTCATGGAACCTGGTCACAGCTGTGCCAGGAGCCCAATCCTGCTCCGTCTTGCACTTCCAATCCGATGACAACCCCAGCCCTGAACGGGAAGCACAAAATGTCAGCTACTAAAATGAACTGGGACATTTCAGAAAATAAATCCTTCCCAGAATGTCAAGAGGGCTGCTGGTGTTCATTCCTACTGTTTAATGCTATAAAAATGTTATTTTTAAAAAAAATAATTGAGAAATCCTTTGTCTGTGACAGCCAGCTCCAAAAAAAGCTTTTAAGTGCCTAGTGCCTTAATACTTGAGGGAAAGATTACAAGTCATTTTCACCCATTTTTTGAGTGTTTAAGAGAAAGTGCTCATTCCTCTAAACTCTCAGCTTTTAAGTAGTTCTTATTTTAAACTCTACAAGAAGATAACTCTGTAGAAGAAAAATTCTTTTCAAAGTCATTTTTTTTAAAAATGCAAACACACATGCACTTTCACTCCCTGCTTCAAATGCTAAATCATCTGCAAGTTGGGAGGTTGTTGCTCATGAAATTCTAGTGAGAAGTACATCATAAACATTCCTGTAGCAACAGAATGCTTTTGAAGCCGTGTCTGTGATGTTACAGAGATTGTACATCATTATCTCTGAACGCGAGAGAGGAGAAGGTTATGGAAATAGCTGTTTATGTACAAGTAAGTCAATATAGTGAGTGGCAACTGGAATAGCAGACCACGGCATGGGGAGGGGAGCAGTAATGCAGTTCCCTCAGCTTCCATGTAAGAGGAAGGACGCACATGCTGTCCTTACTCTCATAATGGGAAAGTGACTCTCCAAGGTTGCCCACAGCAGCGCGAGTCCTTGGGACAAGTCACAAGGGCAAGCGTTAGGCTTAGACAACCACTTGGTCACCTTGTATTGACCATCTCCTCACTGTCTGTCAGGTGCTGGGCTAGACGTCAAGGTTCTCCAGATGAGTTCTTTTTCAAGGAGCCCCAAGCGAGACATATAAACAGGTAATTACAATTTCCCACCCCTGCTAAGAATAGTCTATTGTCTGGAATTAAGGGAAAGGAAAAGAAGGTAAATAGCTCAATCTGCCTATCCAACCAACCATTTGTCCATCCAATGGTGACCCACTGCCTAAGGTGTCCCAGCCAAGTGCGAGGCCCTGAGCATACAACAGCCAAGACCAACGTGGCCCCTGCCTTCACGGAGCTTACAGTCTGAGACAGAAAACCAACACTCACAGATTAAAAAAAACTACAACTATAACAGTGACAGGTTCTAAAGAGAGAACGGCTGCCGTTAGAATAGCACACGACAGGGGGTAGAGGTAACATGGAAAAGGGCCAGTGGTCTTTCCCGAGGAGTCAGCCTCGAATCTGAGCCCTAAGAATAAACTAGTAAAACAAAATAGGGAGGGCGGCAGAGAAAAGACAGAGGCGGTGTTGCCTTCACAATGAAGAGCATGTGCAAAGGTCCTGCGACGAGAAGCATGGCCCGTTCTAGCTCTAAAAGGAAGCTGTGATAGGATCAGTTGGGCTCTTGACCTTCCACTATGCTCGCATCCCTGTCGTATTCAGGGAAAGCATCAAAAAGTGCCAAAGACGATGCCAGAAAGGTAAGGTGCATATCTGCTAAATTTTCTCCATCTCAGGCTGGCACAAGGCATCCCAAACAGAGGCCACCTTCCCCTCCTTCCCATTTTATAACAAGTTTTGGAACATCTGTGTTCTCTTCAACCGTGGTGACATCACTAAATCCAATTTGGCCAGTGGTAAAAACTGGCTGGTCAATGCTGGCACAGACTGACGGCGAGTGTGGCTTTTGGGACGTGGACCAGCATTCTATGATTAAAATTATTGCTGGAGAAGCGTCGTGATGAATGTTACTTGACAGAAGGTCATACGATTTAATGCACAGAACATGAGCTCGGGCCCAAGCAGACCTGGGTTTAAACCTGACCCCACCCCTCAGTGGCCATTCTTCTATAAAACGGGGTTAGCAGTGCCTTCACTGCCGCCATGATCCTGGGGACCGCAGCAAGCACGCCCGTCCCACACCGAGCACACTGCCTCACAACAGGTCCTGGATAAGTGGCTGCATTACTGCCAAGTCACACCAGTGAGTGGAGACCATGCAATGATGTCCCAGCCAGTACCGGGGCTGCAGGGCAGCTTTGCAAGGACACAGGGTCTTGAAGACTCACCATTTCTTGGTGTGTGACCTTCAGAGTCCCCAACCAGACACGGGAAACCCACTGTGCTCAGGGTTCCCAGATGGACGTCCCATTCTGCACCAAAGCTGCCCCTCCCTGAGTCACACCTCATCGTCCCCTGGCTCAACTTCCCCAAAGGAACTCAGATGCCACCACCAGGGACTCATGGGTAGGTACCCCCAGGGATGACCCAGTAGTCAGCAGAGCTGGGTTCTAGTTCCAACTCCACTGTGAATGGCTGGGGTTTCTTTGGACAAACAGCCGAGTTCCAGATGGTAGCGGAGATGGAACAGCCACGCCATCCTGAAGGCCTCCTGCAGGCCAGGCCCAGTGCTGGGGCCTCCCAGACAGCTACAGGCCCTACTACAGCACGGGCAATGTCTGCCTTTGTCACCTTTATGTACTCAGTCCTGACTGCACAGAGTCAAAGCAATCCATGGAGTCACTCCTTGTCTCACCATTTACGAGCAAGGAACATGAAGTCCAAGACCACAACCCTGAGCAGCCGAGCTGGAATGTGGAACCCCCGAAGGCTGACGGGATGGAAATCTTATCTCTTTCCCACCAAGACCAGCGAGGACGCAGCCCTGAGGTTGTGTGCCTCTCCGAAGACCCACAGCCAACTACTGTCTGGCCTCAGTTTCCCTTCTGCACACTGGCGGTGATCAGTGCTGCCTTACAAATCACACAGTTGTTAGAGTTTAAGGGGAAATGAAGATCGAAGAGTCTTGGGGAGGGAAACATGAATATACAGAGAGGAACACTTCCAGTGGGTGTCAGGAGTCCCAAACCAAAGATGAAGGGTTCTCCTCGGCCACAGGGCATTTGAAATGAAAAGAACAGATCACAGGTCATTGGGAAGGGAGAGGGTATAGCCAAGGGTCAGAGGGGACACAGGATGTAAACTGTGGAACTTCTGAAATGGGCAGCAGGACCAAATGAAGTGTGAAGAATTCCCCATGCCACCCACAATACATTAGAAGGTGGCACATATTTTCAAAAGCAGGAGAAGTGGCAGAGGAGAGAAGGACCACAAGGAGGAGGAGCAGGAGGGTAATCAGTGCAACGAGAAGCCTGGGACTCCAGTCACTGGGGCCAACCATTCTGTCCTGTGAGTTCTCCAGTGTGGAGACAACAGTGACATGGAATAAGACCTCATTTTCAAGTGAGACACACTCCCCCTAGAGCCAGGGAGGCCTGAAAGCCTTTTGAGATGTGAGGAAAACTCCCACCTCCTCTCTAAAACTCTCTCCTCTTCTGTTGCTGCCCCATTTCCACCACATGGAAGTTGGGCAAAGAATAATTTTCATGTACTGGAGGGGGGGCTTCCTGCCCAGACCATCACGAGATAGAGGCAGACCACTTAATTAGGCCTTTTGACAGTTGTTTTTTTCAGAACACAGAAGCTGAACCATTCACATCAACGTCAGTCAGAGCAGCTCACACATTGCGAGCACATCAGATGGACTCACCGTAGGCTGAGAACGGATGGCAGGCCACCATCCACTCTGCATTCCCCTCAGGCCTCTCCTTCCCTTGCTTGCAGCTCCACTAAGCTGGTCTTTGAGGTCTTCACACACTCTAGGCTCTTCCCTACCCCAGAGCCTTTGCACATGCTGGTCCCTCTAACTCGATGCTCTTCCCCTAGGCAGATCCTTCATAGATGTTTAGTGAGCTTTCAGGTTATATAGCCTCAGTGAGACTTCCTTGGCCCTCCAGGAATTTAAGTGTGCAGCAGCACTTATCACAGTGGTAATTAATTAATTATGTGCTGAACCAGTTGGTGTTCTCAGATTGGAAGCCCTACTAGGGAATGGGCAATGTCTGATTTTTTTCACATTATGTTCCATGGGCTAGCAGAGCAGTTCTCAATCCTGACTGCACATCAAAATCACAGAGGGAGATTTAAAAAACATAGATGCCTGGGTTCCACCGCAAGTCTATTAAATAAATGTTTAAAGCTTGCCAGGTGGTTGTAACATGTGGTTGTAATCCTGTGGCCAAGTCTGAGAACCGCTGACTCAAGGAGGCTGTGGGTGCTGCTGGGCTCCTGTCCTAGAACAATCTTCAAGTGCCCCAGGGAGTTACAGCAGGGCCTTGCTCCCTTTGCTTGTGTGGATACAATGTATAATCTAAATGTTCTCTTCCACCCCAGAGATTAAATTTGAGGAAATTCTGGACAAGGGAAACAAGCTCCTCATTGTTAAGAGAGAAATACTATTCCTTTCATTACATGCTCCTCCTACAGCCCCTCCCCCACACACCCCTGACCACTGACCCTGGTTTATCTATATCACCTTGATCCTCAGGGCCACAGGATTATTAACCTGATGTGTTCCTGAAATACACTTAAATGTTTGCAGTGAAATGGCTTATTAAAAAAAAGAAAATTTAAATCAGGCCCAGCTATGCTATGCATTAGAGTGCAAAACTTCACATTAAATTTTATTAAAACAGAAAGAGTTCAAAGCCAGTTCTGTGCTGAGAAAAGGGGCTCCAGGCCAGCCCCCCAACCCTAGGCGGGTGCTTTGCATAAATTCGCCTATGGGGCACTGGGTGGTGGATCATTCATGGGGACAGGTGGGTTATTCATGGGGATATGTCACCTGAGCTGATCTGGCCTTTCTAGGGCAAGGAGAGAGCAAACTGTCCCCACCCACTCAGTTTCCCTTACTAAAGCACAGGCAGTAAGTGCTATGGGCTAAATGTCTGAGTCCCTGCCCCAGAATTCATATGTTGAAATCCTAACCCCCCAAAAGTGAAGGTGTTCGAAAATGGGCCCATTGGGAGGTGCTTAGATCACGAGGGTGGAGCCCTCATGAATGAAATTAATGCTTTTAGGCCTTAGCTGGTCGGCTCAGTGGTAGAGCATCGGCCCAGTGTGTGAAGGTCCCAGGTTCAATTCTCAGTCAGGGTACATAGGAAAAGTGACCATCTGCTTCTTTACCCTTCCCCCTCTCCCTTCTCTTTCCCTCTCTCTCTTCCCCACCCACAGCCAAGGCTAAAACGATTCAAGCAAGTTGGCCCTGGGTGCTGAGGATGGCTCCATGGCCTCGCCTCAAGCGCTGAGATGGCTCAGTTGCCAAGCAGTGGAGCAGTGGCCTCAGATGGACAGAGCGTCACACAGTAGGGGGCTTACTGGGTGGATCCTGTTCGGGCACATGCAGGAGTCTGTCTCTCTGCCTCCCTGCCTCTCACTTCACTAAAATAAAAAAATAAAAAAAATTAATGCTTTTATAAAAGAGACCCCAGCTAGCACCCTAGCCCCTCCTACCAAGTGAGGACAGCCAGAAGGCATGCTGACTGTGACCCAGGAAGGAAACCCTCACCACAACATAACCATGCTGGTTATGGTTGTGGACTTCCCAGCCTCCAGAACTGTAAGGAATACATTTCAAATTTCTGTTGCTTATAAGCTGCCCAGACTGTGGTATTTCATTAACAGCAGCCTGAATGGACTAAGGTTAAGATAAATGAAAAAATATCCAACCTCTTAAACATCACACAAACTAACAACTCCGATTTCTGATGGTTTCACAAGCCACACCAAAGCACTGTTCAACGGGGTCCCACGACCCTGTGCAAACAGACGGTCACTTAATTCACTGCAGGTGAGTGCTCCTTCAACCAGAGATGTTCACGTCCATAGGGACCACTCAGGGAACTAAGAATGAAGCTTCCCTTCGCACTCACTAGCTCAGCCATAATAATGAAGAAACAAAAACAAAAACCAAGTGTTGTGAGGATGTGGAGAAGTTGGAAGCCTTATGCATTGCTGGTGGGAATGTAAAATAGTGCGGCCACATTGGAAAACAGTGTTAGCGGGTCCTCAAAACCTTAAACACAGAATGACTATATGACCCAATAATTTTACTCCTAAGTACATAGCCATAATAATTAAAAATGGGTACTCAAAATCAAAACAAAAAACTTGTTTATGAATGTTCACAAAGTTCTCCTTTCGAAGCAGTTCTATTCATAATAGCCACAGAAGTAGAAATGACCCAAATATCCATCAACTGGCTAATCGATAAACAAATCTGGCTTATGCAGACAATAGAATATTACTCAGCCCTGAAAAGGAATGAAGTACTGACACGTGCTATGGCGTGCATGACCCTCGAAAATATTATGTTAAGTGAAAAAGAGTCAGACACAAAAAGGTCACCTATCTATGATTCTTTTTATCTGAAAACGCCCTGAATAGTAAGTCCATAGGGACGGCAGATCAGCGCTGCCAGGGGCTGGGGGGAGGGAAGGATGGGAGCGGCTGCTTAATAGGTATGAGATGTCCTTTTGGGGTGATGGAAATGCCTTGGAAGGAGACAGAGGAGATGGTCCACACTGTGATTGCACTAATTATTTGCCACAGACTTACAGACTTTGAAATGGTCAATGGTTTATGTTATAGAATTTTACATTAAAAAAAAAGCACCTGACCAGTGGTGTCGCAGTGGACAGAGCATTGACCTGGGACATTGAGGTCCCAGTTCAAAACCCCAGGTTGCTGGCTTGAGTGTGGGTTCACCAGATTGAGTGCAGGGTCACTGGCTTGAGCCCAAAGGTCGCTGCCTTGAGCCCAAGGTCACTGGCTTAAGCAAGGGGTCACTGGTTTGCCTGGAGCTCCTCAGTCAAGGCACATATGAGGAACAATCAATGAACAAGTAAAGTGAAGCAAATATGAGTTGATGCTTCTCACGCTCTCCCTTCCCGTCAGTCTGTCTGTCTCTCTCAGTCAATCAATGAACAACTAAAGTGAAGCAACTACAAATCAATGCTTCTCATCTCTCTCCCTTCCTGTCTGTTTCTCTCTCACTCACAAAAATACAAAACAAAATAAAACAAACCCAAAAACCAAAAAACCACCTTTTTGTGCCCCACTGTGAGGGATTTTCACTGAGTAGGTATGGGCTGGACCCAAGGACCTGCTTTTTCAAAGAACAGCTGGGTGATTCTGACATGCGGGTTCCACAGCATGACTAACAGGACAGGGCTGATTGTGAAAATAATGCCTCTACTTTAGGTGACTTGCTGTTATTTCCTGAGTGTCGAGTATGTGCCAGGCAGGCACTGGGCTTGGCATTTGCAAATACAGTATCTCAGAACCACAATGCAGGGTAAGGAAGACCGCGGTTTTATTTCAGAGATGAGGAGCCTGAGGCTCAGCCAGGGTCAGCCAGTTACCCTGGGCCCGCGGCTGATTAAAATGGATTTGAACCATTATTGGTCTAATTCCACAGACCACATTTTCCCCATCACCCTACGTTTACCCACTGTGTTCTTTAAGGTTTTCCAGGTGGTAGAAATGTCACTGTTGTGTTTACACACTGGTCCCTCATCTATTGCGGGGGTTAGGTTCCAGAACCCCCCCGCAACAGGCACAAATCCGCGAAGTAGTGACGTTCTATTTATTTTATTATTTACATATATTTTAAGGCTTTATAAACCCTCCCCGCACTCCTATAAACCTTTCCCATGCTGTTATTAACCTTTTCCAGACTCTTATAAACACTTCTATGCTCTTAAACACTTTCTACACTCTTAAACCTAAGTAATTTTAACAACATATATAAAATTCTAAATGGGTACTCACCAGTGAATATACTACAACTTGAATGATGAAGATGATTTAATATTTTTCTGATATGTTCTAATTAATACTTTATATTGTCTTCAATTTTTTAGGCTAGAAAATGCTTATTTTATTGAAAAAATAATTAAAATAACAAACATATAAAAATACCGATATACCACAAAATCCCGTGATACAGTGAAAAGTCGGCGATACAAAATTAGATATATACAATTTAAAAATCCATGACACAGTGAGTGAGACAGGGGAAAGTGAACCGCCATAGGACAAGGGGTGACTGTATATGAGTAAAAAGCTCTTTGTTGGAGACTTAGATCATCTTACTCAAAGCACGGTCTTCGGTATGCCTTGGGAATTTACTAGAAACGCAGGCTCGGACCTCACCCGAGGTTGGCCGAGTCTGACTCTGACACTCATGTGTACGCTACATTGTGAGTGGGCCTGTCTCTCTAAAGCTACCACAGGGTAGCCCCCAGCCACAAGTCCCAAAGCAGGGCAGGAATCATTTTTTGTTGTGTAGGGCTTCAGGCATATAGAATAGGAGTTCTCAATATAGGGGGGTTGTGCCTCTTCAGGGACAGCTGCAATGGCAAGAACTTTTTCTGGTTGTCATAGCTGGGGGGTTTCTATCGGCATCTAATGGGTAACGGCCAGAAATGCTGCTAAACATCCTGTCATGCACAGCAGCGTTCCACAACAGAGAATTTTCTGGTCTACAATGTCAGAGGGTGTGAAGGTGAGAAACCCCGCTATAGGGTGCTCAAGCAAACAGTCATTCGCAGTAAAACACAGGCAGGAGGTCCCTGAGATCGAAGCACCCCACCCCTTTCCTTTGCCCAGTTCAGAACCCCTAGTCAAACAGATGTCTACTTTTGCCAGGAGGACAGAATAAGAAGTTCTGGTTTCTAAAATAATCTATAAACTCCTAACTAAAGCGAAGTCCCTACACTTCAGATCCCAAGGGCTGGGAAAGGCCTTCATCTTTGGCACCGTTGTTTGGGATGTGCGGTAAATCCCACAGGACACCGTAAGGTCTGCCTTTTGGTCAGGTGGAGATGCCACTTACTGAGCACTTACTATGGGTCAGGTACACTTTTGTGTCGGAAGCAGACAAAGGAATTCAGGTCCCTGCCCTGGTGGAGGTGGCCGACAGTACGCACGGGGCCATATACGCCGGCAGCGGAATGGCGGGCGCGATAAGTGTTATGAAGAAAAAATACACCAGGGTAAGAGACCGATGAGTGATGGGGGGCAGGTATCTGAGGTCACCTATCTCAAGAGTGACCAGGGAAGGTCACCTAAAGAGGTGACATCTAAGAAGAGACCTGAATGAATTTGAGGTTGAACCAGGTAATTCAAGGTGGTGAGCGGACCCCAGATAGAGGGAACATGGGTGCTAGGCCCTTTGGTGAAAGGAGACCGGCGGAGGGGGAGGGCTGGCAGTGAGGTCCACGGTGCAGGCAGTGGGGACAGGAAACCACCCACAGCTCTGAGCAGATGACAGATGGGCCTGATTAACTTTTCTCATGGAAAACAAACTCCAGGAGGACAAGAGTAGAGAAAGGGCCAGACTAATCTTCTAGGCAAGAGATGGTGATGACTAATTATGAATGAATTAATTAATGAGACCATTAATATTAATATTAGTTCTCACTTGGCCAACGTTATTAATATTGTATCTCAGATGTGTCATGGGTAGACCACGCATCAAGTTCAAGTTACTTCTATAGAAAAATGCATTCTGGGTCCCAAACAATCCACCTGGGTTTTAAGTTGGGGACTGTGTGACCTGAGAGAAGACAGAGAAGGAAAGGAAGGTGGTGGCTTGGGTAGAGATATGCAGGAGGAAAATGTAAATATTACCCAATTGTTCCCCTTTCTCCAAAGCCATCAGAGAAGAGGCGTCGGAGGGGACAGTCCCATCATAATTCCGACAAGGGTTTTGGGCAGTGGATGGATGAGACCCAGCTCTCCCGCGACCGGCAGAGCCGAAGGGACAGGCCTGGTTCTCTCAGAAGAATGGCCCTGCAGCCATAAATGGAGGAAGGCATGGAGTCTTTTCTAAAATCAGGAAAGCCTCTACTTCTGCGGTCTCTGAGCTTTCAAGGGCAACACAGCCACGCCAGGGAAACAGCCGTCAGGTCGGGAGATTCAGGGCACAATAGACCAGCCGTGCCTCTTCCTAAGGGCACAGCACTGGGCATGCCACCCTGTCTCTCCGCTCCTCTGTGAAACGGAAACAGGAACCCTGGCACTCAGAGTGCTTATGCGGAGTCCAATCGGGCAGTGCCTGGGCTGCCAACTTCTTGTCCACGTGCGGAAGCTGGGCGCATGCGTCTTCTGGGGCAGGAGCAGGACGCACCATCGCCCACAGGCACGTGGGTCCGTGCTGTCTTCCTGCCCATGTAGTTCAGCTTTACCTGTCATGAATTCATCCGTTCGACACACCTTTTTGAATCTTAGTGTCAGGTGTGGTGTTTGGATGAAACGGAGAGAGAGTAAGAAGTAGCCCTAACTCCCCAAAAGCATCTGGGCGGTGGGGACAGGGCATGGTGACCATTGCCCAGATAGATTTTATGCCTGTGGACTGGAGCCATTAGCTTCCTATCCCCCGGGGCCCACAGCCTCCTCTCCCCCTACAGCATCCACCCTGGGGACCGTGACCTCTGTTCCTTTCCAGACTAGCCTGGTCCTTTCTGCTAGGGTGGGGAAAAAATGGTGAGAAAAAGGCAGGGTTGCCTTCAGCAAGGCCTTCCTTACGGCCCCCACATCATCCCTCTAGGGGACCCGGCTCCCGGAGAAGAGGAGACGGGCGGGTCGAGGACCAGAACACCCACGCCTGGCCCCAGCATCTCTCCCAAGGAAGAGCTTCAAGAGGAGCCTCCAGCTCTGAGTCATCTGAAGCAGAGAGGAGACCTTGTAAAAATAACTCCAAGTCTGAGGCTCCTGTATTCACATTATTCAGAACACATAAAAAGAATTTAAAAGCAGGCAGGAAGCAGAGGAGGCAAGTGTCGTTCACATCAGTTCTTGTCACATGACAAGCAGCCAGAAACACACTTACTTGCTGAACCCTGCTGCTCTCCTGCGCCCTCTGACTCTCCTACCCACCCCTCTGCATCTGTCACCTTTCAATCTGAGCCCCCCCTGCCCTGGTATAGCCCCAGGATTCGGGGGGCTCGCTTGTGCCCTCTTCCAGATATCTCCCTTGATACAGAGAGTTCTCTTGAAGTCCCAAGAGCCTCCACCAAGCCCCAGGCATTGGATTTCTGGCACCATGACTGTGACCACACATGGAAGAATCCCCAGGAGTAGGCGGGCAGGGTTGGCCAGATCCCCGGTGGCATACGTGGTGGGCTTCCCTAGAAGACCGTGGATTTCACCAGTGTTGGGCTACCCAGGATGTGGCTTTGGGGGCTCACCTGGTCATGTCCAGGGCTCCCCAGGCTCTCAGAGGGGAGGTGCTGCTGGCTACCTTCCGCTCAGCGTTCGGGAAAATGGGGGTCTTTAGGGGTCATGGAGGCAAGGGTGGGATTGTGAGACAATGAGGAGAGCCCCGTAGTACGAGGAGAAGCAAAGGAACAAGATGGGAGTAGGGAGAGGTGAGAAATAAAAAGACCCTGGGTCACAGGGGACAGGCAGAGGTGTGGCCTTAGGGCTTTTATTTAGCGCTCATTAAACACGGCCCTTTATAGGAAGCCACGATAGCAGCGGTCCCAACCCCTCCCCCTTGTGGCTTATAATTAAGAACAAAGTAAAAACTACATTTAGACAGGCGCACGTACCTATTAAGAAGTAAAAAGCACAGCCGAGGCGTGGTAAATGTAAGTCACAGCTGAAGTCACAGCAATGCCTCACGCCAGTAAAGGAACCACTGGCAGATTCATCGCCTTGTGCTTTGCAAACACCTTGATTCACGAAAACATTACGTTTCTGGCTTCACAACAAGAAGCCGACCTCACCCTCGTTTTCAAATGTCCACAGTTATGTTAGGGCACAGACACTAGTAAGCCTTGCAACACCGAGCTCGTGCATCCAAAAAAGAGTTGCTGAGTGTCTGTTACATGCTAGGCGTTGGTCTATGTGACGGGAGTACAATGGTGAACAGGAGACAGAACTCCTTGCCCTTGTGGGGCTTTCGTTTTCATAGGCGGAAACAGAAAATAAAGTAATTAAACTCATAGTACGTTAAATAATTATAGATACTCTGGACGAAAATAAAGAATGAAATGAGTAGTAGTCAAAGAAGGTCTCTCTGAGGAGGTGACATCGGGAAAGCGACCTGAAGGTGAGGGAACCGTGGGTCAATCCGGGGGAAGGGCGTCTGGGCAGAGGGAACAGCATGGACCAAGGCCCAGAGGCCCTCACTTCACAGGCTTGATGTGACTGCAGAATAAGGAGGACGGTGTGGCTGCAACAGGGAGAACGAGGGGGGAAGCACTAGGAAACGAGGCCAGCGAGATTCTAAAGATGATGTTAAAATGAACACCACAGAGAAATATAACCCGATGGAGCAACCAGGCTGCTCACACAGGACACTTAGGAAGGCTTGGTAAGGAGGTGTCAGCTGAGCTGAGACCTACAACACGAGAGCTCTGAGAAGAGACTACTCAGGGGCAGCAAGAGCAAAGGCACTGCGGCGGGGAGGAGGGTGCACGTGGCAGGTGCCCGGTGGGCGAGACAGAGGCAGCGTGGTGGGAGGGGGGCTCCCATGACGCAGGGCAGTGGTTCTCGACCTGGAGCGAATCTGCCCTCCAGAAGGCATTTCACAAAGTCTGGAGGCATATCTGGTGGTCACCACTGGGGAAGTGTTATCAGCATCTGCTGGGTAGAGAGCAGGGATGCTGCTGAACAGCCAGCCCCTCGGCACGGACTTATCCGCCTCCATATGTCAGTACGCCAAGGATGAGAAGCCGTGGTGTGGGTGGGGCCTTACGTGACACGATGAGATGAGACGTCTGTGTGCACAGAAGACCAAGCACGGACTAACCAATCAATGCCTGTGCCCAGCAGACTCACATCGTCCCATCCCAGCCCAGGGTACGTGTGCGGAGAGGAGGGAGGACGCTAGGACCAGTCCTCACAGCACAGGAGTCAGGGAGGGGACAAAGAAGCTGTGATAAGGTCGCACCAGTCCAATCTGGAGCTAAGAGGGGGGTCCTGCAGCACACACAAAGGAGTCTGAATGAGAGGAGGTCACGGAGGCTACGTGCAAGCAGACAGATGACACTGGGGGATGTTTTCAAGCAACTAATGTCCCTGAAGAGTCAGCCCGGGGTGGTGGGGAGAGGAGTCGCTCTGTTACAGAGAAAGGGCAAAGGGCCGGAGACTGCCACAGGCGGGGACAGTACAGTTTGAGGTCAGTGTGCGGACAGCTCAGGACTCCAAATGAAATGACCAGGAGAAACAGCCATGGGTTGAAGAGAAAGGACTTGGGAAGGTGTGTGACGTGGGGGCGGAGGGGAGAACCACCCAACCCAGTGACATAATACCTAGAAGAGGAAAATGAGGAACCAAGAGGGGCCCGGAAAACAAGGCGCGCTTCAGCGTGATCTGGAATTGGGTCACTACTACAGAATGGCTTGTTTTCTGCTCCGCTGGGCGTGAAGTCACCCGGAAGTCAGGTCTCCTCACTGCTGGTGAACACAGACAGCGTTTCAGGTCACAGGGGACTTCATATCTTCCCAAAGTCAAGTAGGTCCACGATCCGGGGAAGTGGCCCAGATGACCGATGACTCTGCCATGCAGTTAACCCAAGCATGCCCCTCTTCACCCTACTGATAATCTTGACAAGTCATACGAAGAAGCTGGTTTCACCCCACTGGAAACAGAATCCAGATGAGGTTTTCGTCGCTTAGAAATGAGAATAATTCCTCAGAGTGAAAGCAGGTCATGACCACTCGGTAGGGCAGCCTTCCTAATCTGGGGGAGGGTGGGGAGGAGGGCTGCTTCCCAGTGACTTTGTTCCAGCAGGATTCCTGGTGGCATTCTCAGTCCGGGCTTGTGTGGGCACAAGGAGGAGGACAGCCTGACACTTGTACTCAGTCCTGCCTCCCTTCCTCTAGTTTTAAATTCTTCTCTACCGATAAAACATGTTCCCTGTAAAAATGTTAGCTAACATATACAAAATAAAAATAAAAATCACTCATAATCCCGTTACTTTATGAGAATATTTCTTTCCCATTTTTTTTTTGCCTAAACTTTTAAGACACTCTAGTTGAGATCATATTGTATATATAGTTTTGTATCCTGTTTCTAACATAAGCATTTTGCCCTATTATTAAAAGCTCTTTGTAAATACTAGTTTGAATCACTGAATAATAACCCGTTGAATATTATGATATATTCTCCAATGTTATTTATTTTTATTCAGAAGTTAAATTTAATGGGATGACACTGATCCAGAGGTCCCCAAACTTTTTACACAGGGGGCCAGTTCATTGT
Organism: Rhynchonycteris naso; assembly: GCA_037038555.1. Lineage (NCBI taxonomy): Eukaryota > Metazoa > Chordata > Mammalia > Chiroptera > Emballonuridae > Rhynchonycteris > Rhynchonycteris naso. The sequence goes on from CM073000.1 coordinate 9,662,612, forward strand.
CCCTCAGACCACTGGAGGGCCGGACTATAAAAAAAACTATGAACAAATCCCTATGCACACTGTACACATCTTATTTTAAAGTAAAAAACCAAAACGGGAACAAATACAATATTTAAAATGAAGAACAAGTAAATTTAAATAAACAAACTGACCGGTATTTCAATGGGAACTGTGGGTGCGATGCATCCTGTGCTCCTCTCACTGACCACCAATGAAAGAGGTGCCCCTTCCGGAAGTGCGGCGGGGCGGATAAACGGCCTCAGGGGGCCGCAGTTTGGAGACCCCTGCACTGATCAATAAAAGTACATAGGTTTCAGGTGAACTTTTTTATTTTTTAAGTGAGAGGAGGGGAGGCAAAGACAGATTCCCACATGCACCCCGACCAGGATCCACCCGGCAAGCCCATTAGAGAGCAATGCTCTGCCCACATGGGGCTCTTGCTCCATTGCAGCAGGAGCCATTTTTAGCGCCTAAGGCCATGGAGCAATTCTCAGCGCCCGGGGCCAACTTGCTCTAATCAAGCCATGGCTGCAGGAGGGGAGGAGAAAAGAGAAAGAGAGTAAGAGAAGCAAGAGAGGGGAGAAGTGGAGAAACAGATGGGCGCTTCTCCTGTGTGCTCTGACTGGAAATCGAACCCAGGACTTCCAAACACTGGGCTGATGCTTTACCACTGAGCCAACTGGCCAGGGCCTCAGGTGAACATCTTCATAGCATTTAAACTGTTGATTGTGTTGAGTGCCCATCACCTAAAGTCAAATCATTTTCCATCACCCTGTATTTGTCCCTCTTTATATTCCCCAATGTTACGAGAAGCATATCTTTCAAGGACTTATTTCACTTAACGCAGATACCCCCCCTTTATTTTTATAAAGCGAGAGAAAGAGACAGACAGGCACGAAGGGAGAGAGATGAGAAGCATCAGTTGTAGTTGTGGCACCTTAGTTGTTCACTCATCGCTTCTCATATGTATCTTGACCAAGGGGTTCCAGCCGCGCCACTGGCCCCTTGCTCAAGCCAGCAACCTTGGACTTCAAGCCAGCAACCATGGGCTCAAACCAGCAACCTTGGGCTTTTGAACCCGGGACCTCAGCATCCCAGGTCAGTGCTCTCCACTGCACCACCATCGGTCAGGCTTAACGCAGGTACTGTTAAGTGACTCCCAAGCACAGAATATAGGAATTGTCACCATTTTCTTAGTGTGTGCTGCAATACACCAGGTACTGTCTCCTGCTAGGTCAGGTGGCTGTGGGAGTTAGACGTGGGAATGACTTAATTGTCCTGCTGTCACATGCAGAATGCTTTCCCTTTCTCCAGACTTGGGACCTCTGCACTTCCCTTCGCTGAGGGTGATATCTCACCCCATTCTTCTCACAAGAAAACAGGGTCTCACTCTCCTCAGTCAGTTGAGGGGAAGCTCCAGGTGCTAGTTAAGCATGGAGAATGGAGAAAACAGGAGTTAGGTCCTGAAAAGCAGAGGAAATGTGGATGATGGAAAAGCTCCGAATGGCCACCAGGTATAGGGATATGAAGAGGTCGGTCAATCACAGCCTGCAGGCCAATCAGCCACCTGTTTATGCAATTAGAGATTTACTGGAACACATGAAATACTGGCTACGGCTACTTTCAGCCACAATGAGCAGAGTAACTGTGATAGAGACTGTATAACTCAAAAGCCTAAAATATTACAATTTGGCTCTCTAAGACCAAGTTTGCTGAGCCCCGTGTTTGCAGGCCCACCACCCTCCAAAAATCCGTGCTCCCTCTTATTTAGCAGAGAGTTGTCGCTTAGAAGCCAGCACTCCATCTCCCAGCAACGCCTGCAGCAAGGCGGGACCCTGTGACGAGCTCTCACCAATGACATGTGGGCCAACGGACATGTGTCATTTTGGGGCCAAACTGGTTAAGAAGTGGGAACCTCCACCACCCTTTTGTCCCTTCTGCCCAAACGCGGAGAAGTCCTAGGCCCTGCAGTCATGTTTCTCCTCCTCTATTACTCCTGAAAGAAGCCCTTTTAGACGCTTTTGTCCTAGTCTCCTTCTTCCAGGAAGTCTGTCAGAGCAAAGACGCACTGTCTGTCTATTTACGTACCGCAGGTATATTGACGATTTATGTGAGATAATGCGAGATTTCTCCCTTCTCCGTGAGTGTGACATTTACCCTGAAAGAATGTATCCTCCAGGGCACAGCAGAGTCACAGATGGAAGGTGCCCAGGTCCCTAAATTACATGGTGGAGGATGCTGGGCACATTTGATTGACACCTGCATTTATTATGAGAGCCAGAAATGACTTCTGCCATGTTTAACCCCCCAAACCAGGTGATGATTGTGGCAGCTAACATTGCCTTAACAATGTTAACACAAGATCTAAATTTGATAGTTTTTTAAAAAGTCCGATTGAAGAGGATTAGATAGGCATGTAATATTATCCATAATAAGTTGCTCCTAAACCTTGAATAAAGTAAATTCTATGATCAGCAGTCTCTACTTTAGATGAGGGAGAGTTTAGTCTGTTAGGTCTTGAAGTGATGTAAGCAAAAATTTAAAACAGATTCAAGACGAGTTGAGATCAATTCATGAGAGCAACCTATTAAAGATAGACAACCAAGTTAACTTTCATATCCTTTCCATCTGGACATATCACTACAAAGATGCGTGGAATGAATTTTTTATTCATTTTAGAGAGAGAGAAAGAAGCAGGGGAGGAGTGGAAAGCATCAACTCTGTTGTAGTTGCTTCCCGTCTGAGCCCTGACCAGGCAAGCCCAGGGTTTTGAATAGGTGACCTCAGCATTTCAGGTCAATGCTTTATCCCCTGCGCCACCACAGGTCAGGCCTAGAGTGAAATATATATATTTTTAAAGACATAATTTCGTCTGACCAGGCGGTGGCACAGTGAATGGAGCGTCGGACTTGGATGCGGAGGACCCAGGTTCGAGATCCCGAGGTCACCAGCTTGAGCGCGGCCCATCTGGCTTGAGCAAAAGCTCGTCAGCTTGGACCTAGGGTCGCTGGCTCCAGCAAGGGGTGGCTCGGTCTGCTGAAGGCCCGCGGTCAAGGCACATGTGAGAAAGCAATCAATGAACAACTAAGGTGTCGCGACGGCAACGAAAAACTAATGATTGATGCTTCTCACCTCTCTCTGTTCCTGTCTGTCTGTCCCTATCTATCCCTCTCTCTGACTTTCTCTCTGTCCCTGTAAAAAACAAACACATAATTTCAAACAGCAAAGGAAACAGGTGAGGGCTACTGAGAAAGAGATGCAAACAAGTTTACGGAAAAGAAACAGACTGTGGAGGATCAGAACTGAGACGCTGCTCGTGAAGCCGGAGCCTAGACAGGCTCGGATATGGGAGCCCATCAGCCTGGCAGAGTGGCCGAGGGCACATGGCTGAGAGGGGCCTGGGCAACGGGAGGCGGGCATCCGCTGCGAGGCTGGACGGGGTCCTATAAACTCCGAGTCACACAGTGGCGGCCTCCACAGGTAGCTCAGGGCAGCCAGGTATGTCCTCTACTAAGCAAAAGAAAGGAATTTCTTCTCTGAAGAAACTGCAAGGTCCAGGAAGAGGTCGAACTAACCTACTAGAACAGTGTGCGAAAATCCCAGGTCACAGTTGTGTAGGAGACCTAGAGAGCAAGCAGGTCAAACGAGAGGGAAGGGAGAAGACAGAAAAGACCCCCGTGGCTGAGAATTTAAGGGGACAAAATGAAAATGGTAGTGGCAAATGTTTGTGTTTTTTTTTTTTTTTAAAAAGAAAGGCAATGAGATACTCTTGGTAAAATAAAAAGCTGTCCCCTTGACCCCCCCAAAAAAGGGATTCATGACATATTACTTGGCTCCAAAGAGGATAAGAGATCAGGCCTCAGCATCACCCACTTAAAAGCCTTCAGTGTCCGACACGTAAGCAAGGGAGCCAGGCAGGCCAGGTGGTGGACGCACGCATACGCCGCTCGCTCGAGTGGCGGGGACTGTGCACACTGGAGAGGCCCTGACCTTGGGGACGCAGGCAGCCTCCAGCCGTGTCCCTACATGGCAAGTCAGACCATACGTGCCAGATCTCCCAGCTTCCAGGACAGTACCCGCAACTCTCAATCTTTTGTGAAAACTCTTCCTTTTTTAGAATGTTGGCTGAAAAAAAAAAAAAAAGCTTTTTTTAAATCCCTGGGCAAACCAAACAAGTATGTCTGAGGGTGAACTGTCAATGCACAACTTGTCGTTTGATACGTTCACAGGAACGCAAACTCCATCTGCCGATTTCTCAGTCTTGAGGATCAACCCACAGACAAAGCGTAGAAGGCTTAATGGCAGTTACAAAATAAAAATGTGGACACCCTGCACCATGCACAGGATAGCAATGGCAGAAACTGGAAAGTGGGAAGCAGTTGGGGTGAGGACACTAACCTCCTTCTCTCACTGAACTAAGGGAATCAAGAGATACTGTTGTTCATGAACAAAAAATAGGACAGCAAGAATCTCACTTATCAGACTAAGCAACTAGAGGAACAATAAATGGTGATACAGCTATGTGGTGAGGATGCGGGGAGAGGCTAGAAGGTAAACGAGCTAAATCGTCATCTATCCCAACGGGAAGTAAGCTGAGAATTTCTAAAATAGGAGTAAAATAAAAGGCCCATTATTTTAAAATATGAAGCTCAATGTCAGAAAAATCACTGAAAGAGTTAAAAGGGGGGTCCCCAAGGGAGTGGGACTGGGTTAGGCAGAGAAGAGGCCCGGAGAATGAATTCTTCCGAATGTGTCTCTCCCTCCTGACCCCCCACCTCTGCCAATGCAGAGGGTGGGGGGAATACCTTTTGCAAGAAAATGAAACATCAGTTTATGGGGTTAGTGACTGGGCCACATAACTAAGCTTGCAAGGTTGACAGTCAGTAAGATACTAGAGATGGTGCTCAACAGAGTTTCCATGAAAGTAATTTGACAAATGGACCAGTTACAGAGGTGCGGGGAGGGTTAAGGGAACCAACACGGATGGTTCGGCACCCCGACACTGACACCAGGAAGAAGCCCTTGCTATTTCCAGTGTGAAGGGAAGTGTTGCTGGATCCCAATGGAGCAAAGAGTGTCTACACCCCACCCTCTCTTTTACTCCGTTCTTGTATCTCCTGCTGGCCACGCCCAAACCCGGCAGGTACCGGAGCCACCTGACACACACAGGAGGACGGAGAATGGGTCTGGGAGGAACGGCCGACGGGGAAGAACCATACACACTCTCACATTCTCCACCACCTAGCTAACGGTGAAAGAGTGTATCAGATAAAGCACGCATGTGCCCACAGTGGTCATTTTGACCGTCTCTAGCTGAGCAGCAGAACAAGGGGACTGCTAAGAAGAAGTGACAAAAGATACAAAATACCCCCTCCCCCAATTGTCATGAGTGAACGTGGATGGATGACTCCCATATGTAAGCTCTACATTTAGTCAACAGAGAAACAGGGTTTAATATGGAGCCAGAATCCCATCAACTGAAAAAAGGAGAGAGAGACAGACCTGCATAGACAGATGATGACACAATGTGGTGTGATGAGCATCCCATGAAAAGTACAAACGCACACGGTTTCTGAGCCCCAAACCAGGAGGCAGCACATCTCCCCAGGCCCCCACCCTGGAAGGGTGAGTGGAACTAGACAAGAGAGGCAACGTGGGAGACATGCTCGCGGGGCAGCGAGGGGTCTGCCTGATCACGGAGAAACAAGAGACAGGCTGGGCAGCATGACGGAGGGACCCAAATGTCAGTCTCACGGGCTGGAACTCTATTTTTGGAACAGGATGTTGCCAAGGTTTTGGATCAAGTGACATGTCTGAAACAATAGGGAAATGACATGGGTGGGTCCTGAACCCATGTCAGAGAGAGAAGGTGGGGATAGAAGGAGGAGACCTCCTCCTGGTGGGTGTTAAACATCTGCCAAAGGAGGACAGGAGGGAGAGAGCGAGGGAGAAAAGGAGGGAGGGAGGGAGGGAAGGAGGATGGATACCGGCAAGCATCTGGCTTGTCTTTTGACGCTCAGCTACAGGGTCATCTTCCCTATTGAATTTTTCTTGACCAAACCCTGCCTTTCCTTGATATCGGAAATTTTAGACCCCAGCTGGCTGAGATCGGAGCACTTCACTGAACTCAGGTTTCCTGCTATGAATATATGAATCCTATAAATGCAATGATGGTGACTTACTCTCTATAACCCCAGATGCTAGCTCAGGGCCCGGCCCACAATCAAGCTCCAGTGGATAAATGCAGGCATGGGAACACGGGTGAATGGACAGATGGCAGATGATTGGGAGGACGGGTCTGTGTTAGGGCGGCAATCGTGCGGATGAATGAAACGGTAAAATCAGAAGGCTGATACCTGGATGCTTCCCAGAGCGAGCAGGCCTGATGCCTGTCTCTTTTGGAAAGTGGGAGATTATAATGTAATTGCTTTATCACTCAACAAATATTCACAATTGCTTTATCACTCAACAAACACGCCTGGCTTGTGAGGGCATGCTTGATTATTAACAGATTGTGCAACAAATTAGACATAGGAAGCAAACCGTGAATGCCAGAAAGGCAGGTGGGGCCCAGGGCAAGAACCCGAGACCAAGGCGCCCTCCTAGGACATACTATTTAAGTGGATGGGGTCAGGCAATCTTTCCAGTCGATTTTGAGAGGGTGACAAGGAGCAAGGATCCCTTTCCGCGGGGCTGTTTCCGCACGCTACACCACCGGCTCACCTACCCCCGTGAGCTTGTTTTAACTAACGGTCTTGTAGAAATCACAGAAAGCAAAACACTGCTGTTGGAATTAAACAGCCAGGCCGGGAGCCCAAGGATGAATAAGAACAACTTCCTTCAAAGAGTGCCATTAAGTAGGCAAGGGAGGCACTTTGGATTCCTTGTCCAATAAAACTCACCACTTCCAATCAGATAGGACTGCCACCCTAAATATCACAACCCTATTGACCAGTCACATAAGCACAGCATCGTGACGTCAGTGGACCAAAAAATGATTTCGAGGTCCTTGCTAAAATCTTGGGAGACATTTAAGAATCCCTGGATACTGTAAAATGCCTCTAAATAAGGGGAGAGAGTGAAATCTGGTGAGAACTTGGTACCACAAGGACAGAACTGAGTGGTGGCTGCTGATTCTTGACCTCTCCTTCCTCTAGGGAATACTCTTGCTGCTGTGTAGCCTCAGAGTGTCGATGTCCAGTGACTCCCTGCTCCTGTAACCATCGCGTGCAAGTCCCAAAGTGATTTTACCAACAGGTCTCCCAAGAATCCCAAGCAGTCACTGGGCCAGGTTCCTTTATTCCCATTTCACAGATGGGAATACACAGCTGCGTAAGCAACTAGCCCCAGGGTCTCAGAGAGGAGTCCCTAACCCAGCATGGTTTGGAACACTGGTCTCCCGATGTCCTGAATGCAAAGACGGTGACCTACTCAGGTCTGTACCCCCAGATCCTAGCACAGAGGCTGGTCCCGGTCCATAGTAAACGCTCCAGATGTGTTTACTGAAGAGACGACTCCTGGTGCCAAACCCCTATGTTACCCTCTCTCAGGACTGGATTTCTTTATCTCTAAAATGGGAATAACCATTTTCTTCTCATGGACCTAACGCGAGGGGCAAGTGCATTCACACACATGAAGCTTTCGCCACTCTGCCTGGCACGTGGTTGGTACTCTAATACCAGCTACCACTATGTCTGTTGATGGTACAACTGCTATGAACACAGGAGAATAAGGTTATTGAGGGCGTGTGGCGTGAATGCGGGGGCTGGAGGACAGTGCTACCTTAACTAGGGTTGGAGGGAAGGCCTTCCCAGGGAGGAGGCCTTGGAGCAAGCCCTGGGTGAACTAGGGGGTCGGCCCAGCCGAGCCGGGGGAAGGGCAGGGCAGGAGGAAGGCAAGGGCCAAGGTTTGGCGGTAGGTATGGACTCGAGTGTCTAAGGGGCAGCAGGAAGAGGAGGTTTTATTGATCACAGTCTGACTTATTAGGGTGTTATGTCACAATTCCCACCCCTACTTTGTAGGTGGGAATGTGGAATCATCCATTGAACAGCCGCCTCACACTGAGCAGTCTTAAAGGCCACTCTGAAGGACCTGCTTGTTCCTTCAGCACTGTTCACACATTTCTAAAACTGATCTTACTTTCCAGCCCATGGCCGACACAGTGTGGGGAGAACGAGGCTCCCGGTCACCCCCATCCTAAAAGTCCCTGCATACACCGAGAGCAAGTTACCAGCCCCCCTCCCTCGACCCCACTCCTGGGGCAGGTCTTGCCAGGAGCACATCTGCTACACGCAGAGGAAGGAGGCAAGCTGGTGGCGAGCTTAGGGAGAGGCCACACTGGACGGCGAAGTCACTGGGCTGAGACTACTGCCCTGCGTCACTGGAGGCCATTCCGAGCTATTATCACAGGAAGCCTGAGCTGAGCCCAGTCATGTGGGCCCTTTCAAGCGCTGGTCCCACTTGTCTTGTCCTAATTTCCTTTTAGGCTTAATCAGTGAAAACGGATTTGGTCAGAACAGCCCCACCGCTGAGCACTGGCCCCACGGGTCAACACTGCCCCCTCAGTCCAGCAGCTGGTGGCATGATGGGCTTACATCATGTTCATACCTCAGTGACATCCACCCTTCGTCTCTGGATCACCCCATGCGAGGTGGGTCCTAGAACACTCTGGTCAGTGACACTCAAGGTCAATAATGTGGAGTCCCAGGCTGGGGCTGTCTCCTCCCCAGGACCAAGCTGCTGCCCTCCCACCCCCCCCCTACCACCACGGTTACACAGCCCTCCTTCTTCTAAGGAACTGAGGACCACAACCTAGAGCTCAGCTGCAGACACATTTGCAGTCAACCCATCACTCAGGGCCCAGAAAATGAAGAAAGAGAAACCCAGGAGGTCTAAGTCCTGGAAACTCTGGAAACACACCGCAAAGGCAAAAAGACAAATTGTCCTGTTTAAAATTTGTCAGATGTAGGTGGAAACAAACAAAATTAAATGTCCAATAAAACATTTGCCATATGCATTACTAAGATCCTTCATATATAAAGAAATCTTAAAAATCAGGAAGAAAATGATAAACACACAAAGAACACAAAAACGAAAACGGGTTACAGGCAATCCCTGAGAGGAGAACTAGAAACAGCACAAACCCATGAAACACTGTCAGCCTCAGGAGAAAAATCAGTAAAATGTAGGTGAAAATAACCCACCAAACCGGAAAGGTTTTCATATCTCACTGCCACACTAAATTCACCAAGGTCTTTCAGAACCTAAATGTGCATGCACTGTGACCCAGGAACCCATTCTGCAGAATATTCACATTCTACACACAAGAACACACGTTCAAAGAGACCCAGCCCTGACAAGAGTGTGGAGAAGCTGGCACACTCATGGACTGCTGGTGGGAATGCAAATCAGTGTTGTATGTATAAAGAGAAAGTTAGCGGTATGCACCGGAAATGTCTTCAAGTTTTACTTATCCTTTGACCCGGAAGTTCTACTTACGGAAACACCCTTAGGAAATCATCATGTGTATACCCGAAGATTTAGCTATGGGCATGCTCCTGTGCTGTGTTAATGGGAGCCGGGGGGGGGGGGTTAGGGAGCACAGTATAAAAGGGCAACATGCGAGGCTGGGTACGCAGAAGCTACAGACCGAGAGCGGAACACTGGGAAGCTACTCCAAGGTAGGCCGGAGGCCTGGTGAAAACCAGGAGATGGCAAACATGTGTTTATGTCCTTTTCTTCTAAGACGCCACAAAAATGATAGCGATTTTTAAATTGTACAAACTTAACAACATGGAAAAGAACAGAGAAGAGGCCATTAGCAACACAAATGGACACGTGGCGTAGCTGAGTCGGCGGGGCGGACAGCTCAGAGAAGGGCGGACTCTGCTCTGGAAAGTCCAGACAGCGAGAGAAGCAAGGCTGCAGGAGTGGCGAGGGGTGGGCAGGAGAACAAGAAAATGGGGACAACCCGAAAGCCAGAAAACAGAAGACAGACATCCCTGTGCTCTCATGCCCGGCCTTCCTCCCGCCCGCAGGCACCTTTCCAGTAGGAGACTGGAGGTTCCCTTTCCAGATTAATGACAAACAGGTCATCCTGAGTAGTGGCCAGTTCCCTGTGGGTCACCTAAGTAAGTTCCCCAGCTGCCACCCACTAAGTCAGTGGCACATAGGCAGAGACACAGGAGAGCGCAGGGTCACTGGGTCCTGTAGGTCTCTGAGCAGGGGAGAGGAAGGGACTCAGAGCCCAGGGCAGAGTCCGACCTTAGGTGGGTGGAGGGTCTCACTGTGGGCCCTGAGCAGTGCAGGTTGCCATTCCTCCCAGCCCTGACATTCCGGGCCACTCCAGATGCGGGTAAAGCCAGAGTAACAGCGCTGCCCGTGGACACGAGCACCCCCAGGCCACCATCCACACAGACAGTCCCTTCTGTCCTCACCCTTCCTCCTTTTCTTGAGCTCGGCCAAAGAGTTGGAAATGGGGAACTTCCCAGGAAAGTAAAATATGTGTCACCCACCATGCTTTTCCTGAAAAGTCAGGAAATGTTCTAAAGCAGGCGTGATAGCCTTGCAGAAAAGAGGCCCAGTGTGTGTGTGTGCGTGTGCATGCGTGTGTGTGGGGTGGGGTGGGGAGTAGTGTCCGGACTGAGCCCAAGGAAGCTTTACCCACTCTGCCTTTTTCTCACATCTTAGAGAACAAGGGCCCGGAACAGACTATTCACTTCACGATTCCCGTGGATCATCAAGGTTGTCCCAGAGGTGGAGGTAAAGCCACTTCACCTCCTGGGGCTGCAGGCAAAGGGGAGAGAGACTTCAGGGGGTGGGGCTGCAGGCTGGAGCACCCTCCTCAGCCATGTGGGCAACGGTCTCAGCTTAAGGTCTTAGCTCTCTGATAGATGGGACAGTCCCCTCTAAGGCAAGGAGACAAGTCTTCTTCCTTTTCTAGACTCCCTCCCCATCACCATGAACCTGACCTCGTAACCATGCTCAAAGGGCTCCTGCAACCACTTAGGGCCTGTCGGAAGACACCTGTTTCCCCTGGCTTCTTAAAGGCAGGCAATATTTAATTCCTTGTCACAGTGTTCATTCCTTCTAAGAATTCCAAAAGGCGGTGTTCTGGTCATTAAGATCAAGGTCACAAAGGGCAAATGCTTCCCATTGGGTAAAATGAGGGTCTTCCCAGGAGGCACTGACTCAGAAATGCCAGACCTTTTTGCTGAGCAGACAGACAGCAAAGGACAGGAAATTGGCTTGCGGTCGTGTTATAGAGACCGCATCCATGATGTTCCAGGGACTGCTGGAGAGGGGGTTCCTACCAAGTGACGGGGTCGGAGGTTAATGCACAAGCCAACCCCGGCCAGCAGAACAAACTGGCCTCCCACAGTCCAGCATGGGAGCACGCCCACGTGGTTTCCGATTAAAATCGTCAGTAAATGAAGCCGTGTCTCCATCTTCAGAAGCTTTTCATTTCTTGCTTTTATCTTTCTCGAATTCCACATAAACTGGGGAGCCAGGTTCAGGCAACATTTCAGGGAACTCCAAAACAGTCATCAGCGCTCGAGGCCTTACATACATGAGGCGGCGGCCATTTGCCCAGTGAGACGTGAGCCGGACATCCGAGGGGGGGCTTTCTGAAGGTTCTACGGTGTGTTTCTATCCAGTACCTAACTCGTTGGTTGCTTAAGCTTCTTCTCTGCTGGTGCTCAGTTGGCCTGAGAACTGACCTTGGACCCTGAACAAAGATGTGGAGCTCCTGCCACCATTAGGTAAAAGGACCTTACTATCCTCACCCCATTCCAACTGGTACAAGGGGCTGAAAATAACCACAAGACCCAAAGGGGCCCCGTGACAGACTTTAGCCTCCATGGGAGGAAAACATTGGCGCCTCCTAGGGCCACATGGGCCCCTCTGGTGCTTACTTAACGTGAAGAGGAAATTGCCCCACAGACACACACCAACGGATGCAGATGCGCCCAAACCAAGGGCAGTGACGAATCCCAACGGCCACATCCGACTGACTACCTCCACCCCCGTAGAGACACGGCAAATTTCAAGGATGCAGCAAAGATATTTTTTCTTTTAGGTCAGAACCACTAAAACAAACGGATAAAGATATATGGAGGTTAATATGTGTTACTATGTATAATACAAACTCTAATGCATATTCACAAACACATGTATAGAGGTTAATGCAAAATCTACACACACATCCATATGCGTGTGTGCATGTGTTTTATATACAAGCCAAGAAGCCCTGGAGGGATAAATGTGGAAATCTAAAAATAAAACAAAACCAACTTTGGAAAGGCAAGTGGAACCCAGTGATCTGAAGGCCGCTGAGCCGTGGGGGGTGACGGACGGCTTAAGACAGGAGCCTCAAGAGCTCCGCCCGCACTGACCACCGCCACTGACCCACGCTGCGCCTTCCAGAACAACCACCATCTCGGGTTCCTCAGCAACTTCAACTTCTGCCACTGTGACCCTTTTTCAATTTCTGAAGCAACTCAAGTCCCAGCTCTAATATTCTCAGCGATTATATTACCTAACAATATTATACAGGTCAATCTCAAGTATCAAATCTCACCGTAAGAAAGAGCTGCTTGGATGGGCCATGTTACGGGGATGTTTAGATTTGGATAGGAAAAGGCCTCTGTGGGAATCGAACCTACACAGCACATCCTCTCTCCAGGCCGACCATGGACAGTGGTTACTCCCTGTGCTGCAAAGAGCCAGCTCTGAGAGGTCAGGAGGACAGATCTGAGCACGTCATGGCTCTGCTTGTGGCCTCAGCTCCCTAAAGGGAAAAGGGAATCGAAATCTGAGACCCCATCCGGGCCAGGGCCACCACACAACAGGCCCCGAAGCTCTGGGACAGACAAGGTGAAACGGGGAGACCTGGCGGGATGCCCCTTCTCTGGTTGCAGAGCTGCACATGAGTAATCTGGTCGTGGCAGCGGCAGACATCAAGACACCCTGCCTACACCCGAGCGACGCCTCGATGGGGACAGAAATGGGACACTGGGGTTCCGGTCACCATCGGCGAGAGACTTCCATCTCGAGGGTCTTACCGCTCCCAGTGATGTGCGGCTGACACGTTAGTGCCCACACTGGCCTTGCTGGGTGGTTAGTAGGCTACATGGTACAGGGGGCCGCAGAAACAACCACCCTGCTGTGATTTCTGCACAGCCAAACCAAGTGTGGTGTCAGCTGTGGGAAATGAAAGCAAAGAGGATGGAGCTGGGCAGGGGTGGGAGGGGGCAGGAGGAAGCCAGAACTCATGGCTCAACTGGCAGTGGGAGCCAAGAGCCAAGAGCCAGGTAACCCTGCTTTAGGTGCTGGGGGCTAGCCCTGGGTACTCCTTGATTGTACAAGCAGCTTGAGGGAGGGCATCTCTCTGCTGACAGGGCCACCACCATCACCAAAAGCCAACACTTAGCGCTCCTGGGGTGCTAGGTGCTCCCAGGTGCTTGGCATGTCTTACATGCACTCACTTTATCCTCAAGACAACTCTATCGTGCGCATATTATTCTGCCCATTTGATAGTTGAGGAAACCGAGGCACTAAGTGTCTAAGTTAGGGGTGCTCAATACGTCGATTGCGATCTACTGGTCGATCGGGAAGGAAGTGTGGATAGATCGCATGACATTAAAAAGACATTTGTCTTTTGATTGGCATACAGGGTAGCTAATCTGACGTCTGAACTTTTGACACCCTACGCATGCGTGTTAAACCGTGCTAACGTGTTCAGTTACATTGCTGCGTAGTTAGCCTTCAATTTATTTAAACTAAATACAACAAAGGGTATAAAAATGAGTGCCATAGCTGGTCCAAGTAAGAAGCCTAAAACCTACCACTTTCATACAGAATGGGAGGGGATTTTTTTCACTATGTCATATTCTAAGTGCGTTTGCCTCATCCGTCTGTGTGCCATTGCTATTCCAAAGAAGGGAAATGTGGAGCGGCTTTTTTGGACTGTTCATAAAAACTATGAGATTGACTTTCCTCCAAAAAGAGAGCTGAGAAGGAGAAAGGTGAAAGAAGAATATTAAATAGTAATAATAGTAACTTAAATAATGATAATATAGAAGAAATAAATTTATGTTTTGCATTTTTATTGTAGGTAGATCATTTTGACTTGGTCATCTTATAAGTAGCTCGCAAGCTGAAAAAATGTGGGCACCCGAATATTATCTGGGACGGCAAGATGGCGACGGAGTAGGCGGACGTACCAACTTCCAACTCCCGGAACCAAAGTGGATTATAACTTAATTTTAAGAACCATCATCTGGATAAACCAACTTTGAACTAAACTAAGTGGACTCTTCAACCAAGGAACACAGAAGAAGCCACACTGAGACTGGTAGGAATAGCGAAAACGCGGAGAGACCCGTGTGGTGGGAGGAGAGTTTGGCGGAGAGGGAGGGACCTGGGTCCCAGGAACAAAGCCCCAGCCTGCAGCCCCAGAGCCTAGAAGAGGCGTTTGGGCAGTATTGAGCTGTGAAACAAGTGAGGATACTGTTTGTGAGAAAGAGACAGTTTTCTCAGACCCAAGATTCTTCTTAAAGTGACAACACAGAAAACTTCTCTCACAACCACTCACCCGGGGCTCCGGGGAATGGGGACAGAGGAGAGGACCAGAGCAGCAGGAAGAGAGCGTGGACTGGAAGGCACAGGGAGAAACACTCTGAGGGACAGCCACCCTAACCCCTGGGCTGAGTCACTTCCCTAATCAAAAACGAATATTTCCCCTGAAACTAGCAATAGCAGCAAAGGGAGACAAGACACCAGCCAAACAAGCTCTCCCGCGGCACTTAGAGCAGAGCTGCTTAGATGGAGGGAGCTTCCACGACTACAGCTGAGTACAGTGCGCAACCCCACCTGTGGGGGCGAGGCAAAGGCCCAGGCAGGCTAAGGCTTGTAGAGCCGGGCACCAGAACACAGCCGCTCCTGCGGAGGAGAGGCGGAAATCACAGCAACAGCTGCAGTGGGCCGGCGCTGGCAGCGTCCATACCCAACCGCCCTAGGCAGTGGCAGAGGGGGTGGCGGGCCTGCAGACAGACCACATCTAGAGAACACAAAGGCAACACCCATTGGACTCCAGTGGCCACACCCTTCTTATACACAGACAAAATGGGCAGGCAGAGGAATACAACCCAAATGAATCAAGAGAAATCCCCAGAGAAGGATCTGAATGAACCAGATATAACCAAATTACCAGATGCAGAATTTAAAATAATGATAGTTAGGATGTTCAAAGAGATTAGAGCAACAATGGATAGTCATTATGAACACCTAAATAAAGAGATAACAAGTATAAAAAAGGAAATTGAAATAATAAAAAGGAATCAGACAGAAATGACAAATACAGTATCAGAACTGAAGACCACAATGGAAGGAATTAAAAGTAGGATGGATGACGCTGTGGATCGAATCAGCGAGTTAGAGGACACAATAAACAAAAGCACAGAAGCAGAGCAGAAAAAAGAAAAGAGACTCAAAAAATCTGAGGAAACTCTAAGGGAGCTCTGTGACAACATGAAGAGAAATAACATCCGCAGCATAGGGGTTCCTGAAGAAGAGGAGAAAGAACAAGAAATAGAAACTTTGTTCAATCAAATCATAGCAGAAAACTTCCCTAAATTAAGGCTGGAAAACATTTCACACGTTCAAGAAGCACAGAGAACTCCATTAAAGAGAAACCCAAAGAAATCTACACCAAGACACATCATAGTTAAAATACCAAAGCTAAGGGATAAAGAGAAAATTTTAAAAGCTGCTAGAGAAAAAATGGCTATCACCTACAAAGGAGCCCCCATAAGGATGACATCCAACTTCTAAACAGAAACACTTGAGGCCAGAAGGGAATGGCAAGATATATTCAAAATATTGCAGAACAAGAACCTACAACCAAGACTACTCTATTCAGCAAGGCTAACGTTTAAAATTGAAGGAGAAATAAAGAGCTTCCCATACAAAAAAAGCCTCAAGGAATTCATTAAAACCAAACCAATTCTGCAAGAGATGCTAAGGAGCCTGTTGTGAACAGTTCAAAGGGGGGAAAAGAATATAGCAAAAGAATAAAATGGCGATGAACAACTTTAAAGAATAAAATGGCAATGAACAACTACATATCAATAATAACCTTAAATGTAAATGGATTAAATGATCCAATAAGAGGACATACAGATGGCCAATAGGCATATGAAAAAATGCTCAACATCACTAATCATTAGAGAAATGCAAACTAAAACCACAATGAGATATCACCTCACACCAGTCAGAATGGCACTCATCAGCAAAACAACACAGAACAAGTGCTGGCGAGGATGTGGAGAAAAGGGAACCCTCCTGCACTGCTGGTGGGAATGCAGGCTGGTGCAGCCACTGTGGAAAACAGTATGGAGATTCCTCAAAAAATTAAAAATCGAACTACCGTTTGACCCAGCTATCCCACTTTTAGGAATATACCCTAAGAACACCATAGCACTGTTTGAAAAGAAGAAATGTGCCCCCATGTTCATGGCAGCATTGTTCACAATAGCAAAGATCTGGAAACAGCCCAAGTGTCCATCAGAGGACGAGTGGATTAAAAAGCTTTGGTACATATATACTATGGAATACTACTCAGTCATAAGAAATGATGACATCGGATCATTTACAACAAAATGGATGGACCTTGATAACATTATACGGAGTGAAATAAGTAAATCAGAAAAAAAGAAAAACTGAGAACAGCATGATTTCATACATAGGTGGGACATAAAAGTGAGACTATGAGACATGGACAAGAGTGTAGGGGTTACGGGGTGGGGGGAGGGAGGAGAGGGGAGGGAGGAGAGGTTGGGAGAGGGGGAAAGGGAGGGGCACAAAGAAAACCAGATAGGTGACAGAGGACGATTTGACTTTGGGTGATGGGTATGCAACATAATTGAATGATAAGATAACCTGGAGATGTTTTCGTTGTACATATATGTACCCTGATTTATTGGTGTCACCCCATTAAAAAAAAAGATAAAAAAAATGTGGGCACCCCTGGTCTAAGTAAAGAGATCTGAACCCAGGCAATGGGAACCCAGGGATAGCCAGCCAGGGCCTGCCTTCCACACAGTTCTGGACCAAACGGTCAACAAGTGTGCACTCCAGGCCTGACACTGATCGCATGCCAGCGATATGCCAGACAGGGCACTTTCTTGTGCATTAAGTCTGCTGTTCTCTCCCTTTACCCTCCTCCTCAACTTTCCTGCCAACCTGAGGACACCCCGGTCCAACTTCAGCTCAACCATCATTTCCTCGGGGAAACCTGGTTCCCCCAGCTCAGTCTGATCCCCGTTATTTGCTGACAAGGCCCCCTCTATTTCATTTGCCCGTCAGTTTCTGTGCCTCCACATGAATTGCTCATATGTTGACGTAATAATACATGCTTCTCTCCCTGTCTAGACTCTAAGCCAGTAACATCCATTGTACTGTTCTGCAATAGTGGAAATATATTATATTTATGCTGTCCAGTGTGGTAGCCACCAGACAGTCACATGCGGCTGTTGAGCACTGGAAATCTGGCTAATGAAACTAATTTGGCTAGAGTGGGCTGAATTTTAGATGTTCTTAATTTTAATTAAGCTTAAGTATCCACATGTTACTGCTGGCAAGTCTACTGGATGGTGCGGGCCTAATCCCCACGAGGGCCTGGTTTGCATGGCAATATCCCTGGAGACTGACCAATGAGCACAAAAACGCACAACAGCGTAGCTGATGAGGCAGGAAGAAGCAGGACGTTGGAGGCCCCGCGTTCTTCTTTCCCGTTCTCGCTGGGCTGCCCTGCTAACATGCCACGCCAGGCTGCCCCAGACCATCACGCCCTGTCCCTGGTCTGGAGAGGCTCCCAGGAGCAGCTTCCTGCTCCACCTTCTACATCCTCTAATGTCCCCTAGAGTCGGGAGCCACAGATGCCTGTTTCTATCCCTCCCGCCACTTCCGGCAGAAGGTATGTCCTCTGCAGGCTGTCTTTATTCCACTTATTGGAGCTGCGCTGGGGTCTACGAGCCATCCTGTGCAAGACAGATCACCCCGAGGGAAGGACCGTCACCCCTCCTTCCCCACTCTACGCTCTGCACACTTTGTGCCTTTGGGGTTCCCATCGCACCTGCAGGGAACTGAGCACAGCAAGTGAAAATCTTCCTATCAGACCCTTGACCCCAACGCCTGGCTGAGCAGCGTGACCTGAGGCAAGAGTGGCTTGCATGGCTCAGGGCAAATCCACAGCACCCCAGACTGGGTGCGCAGCAGTTGAGGTCACACTTTGATCCTGCCACTAGCAGGTCACATAGCTCGGTAGAGCCTCCCAGGCCTGTCTCAGTAGCTGGTGCTCAGCGCTCGCTCAGGTCGTGTTAATTCAACCCTGACGGCATCCGTGTGTGAGGTATTGGGTGGGGTATGGTTTCTGCAGCCTTAGCACATGCCAAAGGGAAAAATACATGCTGGTTTTCTTCCTTTAAGGAGGGCAGCTGGGGGTAATGGGGTTGTGGGGGTGTGGGAGAGCAGGTATCTGGAAAGGGGAGGGAAGTAAGGCAGGCAGAAGCATGCCAGTGAGACTCTAGGCCCCAGATGCATCCTTTGGGCACCCCGAGCCCAGCGCACGTGTGAGCATGGGAAGCCTGGCACAGGCCTTCTGCAGAGGTGCCACCCCAGGCCCAGCGGGGAGGCAGCTGGTCAGAGAAGGGCATGAACAGGTGGCCAAAGGACCCATCTCAGAGCTGAGTTGAATCAGCCATGTGCAGCCCAAGGCAAGCACTGTAACAATCCTGACACTTCTCCAACATTCATAGAACCTCTTCCCGCTTGGCCTCTTCGTCTTGGAAAAACTGGGTTTCAAGTTCTTACTCTCCTCCTGTTCCATAAGGTGACGCAGGAGAAACTAGCTGCGGAAGGTCTGAGGCCCCTGCGGGTTGTCTCTGGGCCCAGGAACAAGCTGACTTACTCCACAGTTGCAACGTTAGTATTTATTAAAAGCTCCTCCAATGGGGCTGATGCTGAGAACTCTGGTTTGAAACCCGAGGTCTCCAGCTTGAGTGCAGGTTCATATGGTTTGAGCAAAGGGTCTCTGGCTTGAGTGTGGGATCACAGACATGACCCCACGGTCGCTGGTTTGAAGCCAAAAGGTCGCTGGCTTGAGTAAGGGGTCACTGGCTTGGCTGGAGCCCCTGAGTCAAGGAACATATGAGAAAGCAATCAATGAACAACTAAAATGCCACAACAAGTTGATGCTTCTCACCTGACCAGGTAGTGCGCAGTGGATAGAGTTGAACTGGGATGCAGAGGACCCAGGTTCGAAACCCTGAGGTCACCGGCTTGAGTGCAGGCTCATCCAACTTGAGCATGGGCTCACCAACTTGAGCGTGGGGTCGTTGGCTTGAGCATGAGATCACTGACATTATCCCATGATCGCTGACTTGAGCCCAAAGGTCTCTGGCTTGAAGGTAAAGGTCGCTACCTTGAGCACTCACTCTGGTAAACCCTCCCCACCCCCCCGCCAAGGCACATATGAGAGAGCAGTCAATGAACAACTAAGGAGCCGCAAAGAATTGATGCTTCTCATCTCTCTCCTTTCCTGTCTGTCTGTCCTTATCTATCCCTCTCTGTATCTAAGTCTCTGTCACACACATACAAAAAGTTGATGCTTCTCATCTTTCTCCCTCCCTGTTTGTCTGTTTCTCTCTTTTAAAAACAAAACAAAACAAAATGAAAACATGTCCCCAACACCTCCCCAAGGCTGAGGGTTGAGAGCCTTGCTACCTGGGCCAGCAACGTTAGCATTACTTGGGAGCTTATTTGAAATGAAGTCTCGGGCCCCACCCCAGACCTCCTGAATCAGAATGTAAATTTTAACAAGATCTCTGCCTGGGTGCTTGGCGTGCACATCAAAGTTTAAGAATCTCTGCTCTGGAGAATCAGAGAAAGAGAGAGGAGCTGCAAGGACATCAGCCAGCTTACAGTTTTCTGATCAAAGGCGTCTGGCTCACTGCTGTGGGGAAGTGGCAGGACCCCAAGAAACACTGACCAAAAGCAGCAACATCTATATGTCAGAGAGCAGGCTTCTACTGAACCCCATGGGGGAAGGGTCGCCATACGTCACAGATAGAGGAAAGACACTGAGGGGGTGAGCAGGGAACCAGTGTTCAGACAAGCCTGGGATTCAGTGAGGCAGCGGAAAGAAAAAGTGATCTGGGCCATAGGGAGGTGAACAGAGGGTGCACGTGTGTGTGTGTACACGCACACATGCAGGAGTGACATTAAAAACGGCACTAAGTATGTATCAGACTTTGAGCTACTACCAGAAGCCAAGTAGCTGAAATTAAAAGCATCTGTTTATTAAAATGGCATTTCAGAAGAAATGAACAAGTGTTCTAGTTAGCATTAATTTCCAAAGGCAGCAAGCAGTCTTGCTTCTGAGGAGTATGGGCCGGTCCAGAAATGTGCTAGTTTTCACCCAGAGAAGCGCTACCTTCTGGTCGCCACTCCCGCCCGGCAAGGCTGAAGATGGCGTTCCCTGAATCCAGCCTGCATTTTTACACGCAGACCTTGGCAGTGATCAGCCTTGCTGCTGGAACGGGACCGGAGAGGCCCTTCTGCACCCTAACACCGGGGGTTCCTATCTGGGGCGCCATTCACAGTCCACACATTGGAAATCCCAAGACCACCTGAGTTTTCAGTGGTGATGATTCAACAAGTATTTGTGTTTTGCATCCCCTGCTTCCCACACCTAGTCTGTGCCCAACATTTGGCTGGATAACCCACCACCCATCCCCCAACCCGACATGCCCGCCTCCAGTACAGGGGCTGGGAAAGCGAAATCACCCCTCCACCAGCCTCCCTTGCAGCTAGGGGTGAGCACATCACACTGCTAGAACTGATGAGACAAGAATCACGAGACAAAAAGCCAACACATTAAGGAGGGCAAAGGAGAAAGACTGGTAAAACATCTGCCCTTGATGTCATTGTTGAACTGCCAGACCGCCACCAGACTGGCAATCACTGCTTCTCCTTAAACTTGTGTGATGACAAGATGTATATTGGGGCCACCATCCATTTGTTTCTGTTACTTAAAGCCAAAAGCACACCTGTGATCTCTTTCCTAGCCTCTCCCGTCTCTCTCCATTTGCTCCTTAACTAACAGCAGGGCCAGGTGTCCAGACCCTACTTTTGAAATGTCGAGTTTGAATGGCCAATCTTTGGTCTTCACGCAGCAACCTCTCCTGACCCCTGAAAACTGTAGCATAGATTCAGATTTCATCCAAAGCCGTAAGAACAATGAGCAAATTCTATTACAATACTGCGTTTCTTTACTTCCTGGGTTACCGTTATGAGCTGATAAAAGTACATAAGGCTATTTCTCAAGAGCATTTATATCTAAGAAACCTTGAGTTTCATAGCTGGTAGGAAGACTCAGCCACTTCAGCCAGGCTGACACGTCAACAGCGACAGAAGGCCTTGAACAAGTAACTACTCCTGAGGACAGATGTGTAAATAGAAACACAACTTATGAATTAGCTCCATGCTCTTCCCAACGTTGACGGATGTCATCTGGACACTACCTGGCTGGGCCCCAGGCCCTCCTTCCAGCATTTCCTAGGATACATGATTGGGAAAATACTCAGTTCACCACTTAACATCCGTGCAGACCGACTCGTTTCCTGCAACTATCGACCTGCCTCGGCCTCCTGCAGGTTGCACAGTGCTCACAGGCAGGGACCGCGTCCAAGTGGCACAGTGTCCTTCCACACTGCACCCAGCCCCGGGGGCCACGTCTGAGCCCATCCCCAAAACAACAGCAACCAGTCAAAATCAGAAATGACACGGCAGTTGCCAGTCACAACCAAACAGCCATTTCTTACCTGTACGTGCTACAGAAATGAGTCACGTTTTCAGGCCTCCCTCATTTCAAGAATGATTCACAATTTTTTGTGACTCAGACGCACCACCCCATTCCTGGTCTAGCTCATAAGGAGTGTGGAGCAAAAGCTTTAAGGGATGAACCAGCAGCCGAAGACGGCGCCGGGGCCGGGTGGCCGACCATGAGAGGGACGGGGGCTCACCGGTTCCATCACAGAAGGTGGGGGGGGCACTCTCTACAACTGCAGTGCCCAGTTTGCCCAACCAGGAATGTTCTGCATGGTCAACATCAGTTCGTGACTATCTGTTTGATCGTTTACAAGTGTGTTTTTTTCCCCCTTTTCCTTAGCTTTGTTTCTTCATCACACAACACACATAAAGCTTCAGAAGGGTTACCTTTCTCCAATCATGAAAATGAGCAACAAAAAAGAAAACTCTCTTATCAGATCACATTAAATTAACATTCTGAAGATTCTCCTGAAATGATCTATTTCTTTCTGGAAGTTTCTCTGATCAGCACCTCACTCCTCCATAACACACCCAGTTGACTGGATCTTAAGGGTCATCTTTACGCACCCAGCACTTGCTGTAGGTGCTGGGAAGCTACTCAGAACCAGTTACTCCAAGGTCCCCTGCCAGTTAAGATGCTGGGAGCCCATGGGTGGTGACAGGCTCCCAAGCGGTTCCCACGTGCAGTGATGGGCCCAGCCTGGTGGCTTCCCCTTAAGTCCTTCCAGATTTGGGTGCGGGACTTTCATGACCCCAAATCATTTACTAGCAGAAGAGGGGGTGGAAAGAACAAGGGACTTTAGAGACACAAATATCTGGGTAAGAAGCCAGCTTTGTGTGGCCCCAGGTCTATCACTTAACTTCTCCAAGCCTGGGTTTTCTCATCTGTAAAGTAACACCTGCCCTGCGGGGTTGTTTCAAGGATTATAGATAGTATGAGGTGTTTCTGGCCCAGAAGAGATGCCAATTGATGCCAGTTGAGCAGTACTGCTCAAGTCCCAATAATCAACATCCTTATCACCATAGTGAGGACACTCCAGAAACACACTCACTCACCTATGTGCTGCTGAAACGCTTAAACACAGGCACTGCCTGGTCTCTGCATGCCTCCATGCCGAGTTTCCATTCTGTGCTGCGGCGGTGAGTCTGCCTCAGATTCTTAAGGCCCCGGGGATGGGACAGGGTGAGGGGAGGACAAGGTTTAGACAACGCAGAGGAAACAAAAATGATGAGGCGCCTGTTACTTTTCTGGGAGATAGGGCTCACTATCACAAATCAGTGGTTAGCTAACTGTCTGAATGATGCTGGGGCCCCAGGTCTGACCCTGACATGGCCCCGTCCTCCACCGTCCGGGAGCCCACACCCTTCGATGGCCAGCTGCTACAGGAGGCAAATGATCCCCGGTCACAAAACGCGAATCCCCACAACCGACTGGCACTGCCAGAGGAAAACTAAAAACCTGTTCCTTGGCCCATCCTGGGCACAATGGTGGGTAGGAGTTTCAATTTTATTCGTAGGAAGAACAACATTTAAATGTTCAATATCGATTCATATGTTGACACCGCCCCTCCCCACCCCACCCCCCGCCGCAACCCCGGGCTTTGGTAATTATTAGCGGACCCATCTGCTCAGCCTAATGAAATGTGCAATCTCCTGTACATATAATTAGTGAAGTCATTTTAATTAATTAAACAAATTAATTAATTGCAAGGATATTGCAACCATTTCCCAGGAACTGCATTCAACTCATTTATTCTGCACGCATCTACCAGGGTCCTCCTGAGGGCACAGCCCACGCTCATGCTCGGGGGAGATATGAATGGTCAAGGCACACTTTGAGGAGAAACAGAAGTCCAACAGGCAATCGCTGATGACTGTCCCTTCCCCTTACGGGGACCAGTTCATCCTGGTTTTCCTCGGATTGTCAGTTTTAAAACTGAAAGTCTAGGTTTCAAGAACCCCTTGATCCCAAGCAAACTGGGATGGGTGGTTGCCCTACTTTTCTGCTTGACCTGAGTCAAAGTTCACCACCAGGCAGTTCCCACTGGAGAGCAGATGGCTAATGCTGAGCACCCTGCAACCTGGCCCCATCAGGGCAGACATTGCTAATCGATCAAGGAACTTCTTAGCCTAGACTGAGCCAGCCCCAAACCCTTCTCAGCCTTGCTCTAGGCAGCCACTATTAAATACCCTGAATAGGAGGCCCAGAAAATTAAATGTATTTTCCATCTATGCCCTAGAATCACAGAATCTCTAGGCTAGCGAAGATCTTTGAAATCTGGTCTCATCACTCATCCTGAGCTTAAATTCCCTCTGTAGAGGCCAGCCAGCCTCTCCTTGCATACTTCTAATGATGGCGAACTCACTGTCTCTTAAAGCGTCTCTTTCTTTTTCCAATAATTTGAGCTGTTAAACGCCTTCCTGTAATTACTAAAATGTTTCTCTTATCAGTCTCTTATTTGGGGACCACATAATGCTTCAAATAATGAAACACTGTTATTAAATTCCTCCTACATCTTTTCATTTAAAGGCCTAACTTCTTCATCTGTTATTCACACGGCTTGGTTTAAGGTTGGAGTCCTGTCCCAGTCTTATAATATCCCTCCTACCCAAGCCCCTCTTGGGTTCCAGTACCCAGGTATGTCCCCATTCCAGATATCTCGCTCCTGGCGTATTTTCTGCTCTGTCCCAGCATGTGGCAGCCCCACCGCACACTGACTCATACCAACACCCTAACACCATTTCTGAACATGCTTCTGTCCAACCACAGTGCCCTCCATCTGCCCCAGGACTTCCCAGGAGCCCACTCTCCATCTGGGATCCTGGGACACGAGAACCCCCACGAGATGGCTGAGAAAATACACTATGAATTACCAATTGCCAATTTCACGGTTACAAACAACTTGCTGCAAGGGTTTGCTTAAAAGTAATTTCTTTTAGAATCCTGCCAGCATGTAGCCACAGAAACCATATTTAAAATGATGGTTAGACTCCCAGGCCAGCCCACAAAAGCCTTCTGAACTCACAGTGTACCTGCCGCATAAAACCAACAGTGCTATTTTAACTACATGTAGCCACCATTTATATTATGGTTTCCACGGTAACACACTGCTCTGCGTTCCCTTTCAGAGAAGGAGACTCAAGGTATATGCGGCCATGCGTTGCTCTAGGTTGTCAATGGGCACGGGGGTGGGGGGTGGGGCGCTCGGGACCTGTTCACCTCAGAGGAGAAAGGACTCTGGACACTAGTCTCTCACAATCTGTTTAGACCCACGGGTCCTTTAAAAATGCCTTGTCCTGAGGACAATTTGACTTTTGGTGATGGGTATGCAACACAATTGAATGATAAGATAACCTGGAGATGTTTTCATTGTACATATGTACCCTGATTTATTGGTGTCACCCCATTAGAATTAATAATAATAAAATATATATTAAAAAAAAAAAAGCCTTGTCCTAAGGGCACAGCCTACCCAGAGCAGGGCGTGTTAGGACCTGGCGAGGCTGCTGCCAGGAGACCTTCTGGAAGGAGCCGAGTGGTAATGGTTATGAGGTTTGGTTGTGTTGGCAGTGGCGGTGGTTTTCAACAGTCAACTGCAGACACAAGTGTAGGGATATCTCTCCAAACCAGAAACTTAAAACTGGAGAAGTCACTAATTATCAGGTTCCTCTCTGAATCCCTGAGATGGATCTCTGCTAGTCAGTGTCTGCCGAGGCTGGCAGGCGAAGGGGAAGATTCCCCCGGCCCCAAGCTGACAGCGCTGTGGATGCCACGCAGGCTGCTGAGACTCTTTTCTTCCCAGGAAGCTCCACGCCCTTGCTCCTTCCCTCAGGGAGCACCCCTGCCACCACCCCGCAGAGGGCTGCGTCTGAGGGACCTACAGAGCAATCAGGAAGACACTCACTGCATTTGTGGCCATGTCTCCTCCTGAAGCAGGAGTGGCTGAGCCCAGGGTCTAACACAGTGGTTCTTAACCTTTTTTGAGGTGCTGAACCCACCAGTTTCATATGCACATTCACTGAACCCTTCTTTAGTGATAAATAAAATATGATATTTTTTCCCCAAAGTCAAGACATAGGTATATGTTTTTTTACTGGTGCACAAAATGAGCCGTGCATGAACATCACCTTGCTCAAAGAACAAAACCAACAAAGTGCATGAACTCACAACAAATTACGGTATTACTTTATTCTGGCCTCCACGGCAGAGGCTTCTCTGAACCCCTGAGACCGCCTCATCGAACCCTTAGGGTTCGATAGAACCCAGGTTAAGAACCACTGGTCTAAGACCAGGCTCCAGCACCCACCATTAACCTGAACTTGGAAGCCAGTGCCGATAACCTCCTGCAGCCTCAGCAGCCTCATCTCTGAGCTGAGCACATACTGCCTGCAGGGCTGTCCCACGTGACCAAGGAAAGGTAATAATAATCATGGTTGTGCGTCTTGGTAATAATAAGCGCTCTTATCAGCACTGCTCTAAGCACTTGGGATTCGCTCATTTAAACTGTGCAAGAATGCTAATCTTTAGTAAAAGGAGGAAACTGAGGCCCAGAAAGGGTGGGTTATTTGCCCCAAGTTGTGCAGCTAGTAAACAGCGGGGCCAGGGTGATAGATAAAAAAGTGCTTTGGAAACTAACATGTTATGTAAGGGGTGCTCATTAGTATTGTTAGTGGCCAGCACAGGACAATGCTTGGATGCTCGAATCTGTGTTTGCAGCCATAGGGACCTGACTGGTTCCCTCCAGCACTCCTGATGCTCAGCTTGTGTGTCCCCTCGGGCCACAGCTACAGACCCTATGCTATCCCAGGCCTCCCCCTCACCTGACACCCCTGCTTAAAACTGCAAAGTGCACTTTCCCCCCTCGCTCTCACTCTCCTTCCTTATCTCATTTCTTCCCATAGTACTTGTTACCCTCTAATCCGCCGGTCCCTCTGACTAGACGACTTTCCGTGAGGGCAACGAGTTTTATGTTTTTGTTTTTTCAATATGATATCCCCAGCACGAAGAACAGTGCTGGACAGGTGGCAGGCATTCAGTAAGGATCTGCTGAGTGAATGCTAAATTAATCTTTATCGGCACAGAGACAATGTCCCTAATATACGGGGAAGCAAAAGAAAGCAGGTTCCTAACTTTTATAAAAAAATCCCATCTGTGTAAATACACTATTGTGTGTGAGTATGTGTGTGTGTGGGGGGGGGTGGCGGCGTATGTGTAAAAGCACAGAAAAAAAATCTAGAAAGATACACATGAAAATATTCACTGTGATCATTCTAAGGAGTAGGTGTAGACGGTTGTTAACTTGTAAATGTTTTACAAAGACCTCGTATTATTCCTGAAAGTTTTCAAAGGTATTTACGTTTGAGGCTAAGCGGCGCCTGGGCCCGCACCCTGCAGGCGCATGCGGCTGGTTATAGAAGACCCAGCCCGAGGTGAGGTTGGCCACAGCTCCAGGTCCCCACCTCCCTGGCGGGGGCCAGACCAACACTGAAAGGAAGGACAGAATCAGGTCTCCAGGGTTGGGGACTCAGCAGCACCTCCTTCAGAACTCCTCCAAAAAGGGAACGAATCAAAAAAGAAAAAACTCTATAAAAATCAAACCCACTTTCCTGCCTCTCTAGAGCACTCTTGGAATTGTCTCAGCCTCTATGATTATTTTAAAATCACATTTGAATGTTCCAGAAAATGTAAGCTAACCTAATACATAAAATGACGTAGGTACTTGGTGACTAAAAATTCACTCTGGGTTTTCAAAGTCTCATTCTCCAGTGTTACTGACGAAGTCGGGGGAACTGGCCTGGCCGGGGGTGGGTGGGGGTGGGGGTGGGGCACTGTCTCAGTCCCTGTCCTCCTCCGGGCGCAGCCACCTGCTGTGCGCCCAGGTGCCCCCACCGTCACCCACAAATCACTGAGGACCCGTCAAGTGACAATACGTGTCAGGCGAGGGCCAGCTGTGAGCCCAGCCCAGGCCAGGTGGCAGGAAAGGAACCAAGAAGCCTGCCTTCAAAGGCGGACTGACATAGGACAAACGCGGAACAATCACAGTGGCTTCATGCAGCCGCGCTCGCTGCACGTGTGATGCGAGGTCTGAGCATTAGAGGTAAGTGGGGGCAAGGTGCCTTCGGGGAAGAGGGCAGGCCTCGCTGAGCTGAGCGGAAGTGGAGGAGCTGCGGCGTGGGGTGGGCCGCAGCGCCCGCCACCCAGACTGCTGGCGAGCCTGACCTTCCGGGTGGGGGGTGCTGCTGTGCCCGCCACCTGAGTGCCACGCGTGTGCGAGGATCCTCCCGCCGGCAGGGATGACTCTCCCTGGGCGGATGAGCTCTAACTGGGACGGAAGCGTCACAGCTCTGCTGACTTCAGGAGCCAAGCGGAGCCAGATGAGCAGGCAGCACCTATGATGACGTCTCCTTCCAAGAACTTGGGTCAGCCCGCAGTGGTTCAGAACACTGGTTGGCAAAGCCTTCCAAGAGAGAAATGCACACAAGGCTCATGGGTTACCCTGAAAGAGCTAGGATGGGAAGCAGAGAGAGAGGAGAAAAGAAGAACCAAATCAAGGACCTTACAAAGAGAAAAGAAATTGAGAAAGAGAGCTAGCCACAGCAGGGAAGGGAACAAGTGGCATCTAAAGTGACCATCCATGGTTTTCCAGGGACTGAGGACAAGTGGCATCTAAAGTGACCACCCTGGTTTTCCAGGGACTGAGAACTTTAAGGACGAAATCCAGGCATACCACAATGAACTGGTCAGCCCAGTGGTACCACACCACTCAGGGATACCAAGGGGTTGCTGGCCTCTCATGAGCACCCACCCCCACCCAGCCATGGAAAGAAAATGTCAACACAGGGAGGTGACCACGTGCCCCCACAGACTGGCGTCCTCTCATCTCAACCATGCAGATTTCTAACAGGGTTCAGGCAGAAGAGAAAAATTCTTTATTGTTATTGCTTTAAAGAAAACCTAAAATCACAGTCACCACTAACCTTACTGAACTATTTCTCAGGCGTTAAGCTCACCAGCAGCCCAGCTGGGAGATGACATAGCACTCTGCCAGTGAGAGAAGAGCCTTATCTCTACTTCGAAATCAAAGGAAGCAGGAGGGTCGGCACACCCAGCTTTTTTTTTTTTAAAGATTTTATTTATTCATTTTAGAGAGAGGGGAGGGAGTAAGAGAGAGAAAGAGAAGGGGGAAGGAGCAGGAAGCATTAATTCCCATATGTGCTTTGACCAGGCAAGCCCAGGGTTTCAAACCAGGGACTTCAGCATTTCAGGTGGATGCTTTATCCACTGCGCCACCACAGGTCAGGCAACACCCAGCTTTTAAACCTAGCCCACCCAGGTTCAAGCACCCTTTTCCCCTTCAGAACTTCAGTTCCCATCCACCTCTTCACAAAGCAGGTCTCAAAAGGGTACTTACCAATGCCCCCCCCCACCATAAAACCTATTCACTCAAGAAGGATTTGCTGAGCATGTACTATGTGATAGAGCCTATTAGGCGCTATCAGATACTATGGAGAACACAAAGAACAATAAGATAAAGTATCTGCCTTAAAAAAACTTAACGGTTCTGCAGTATGGGGAGCAGGGGAGGGTAAGAGGGTGGAGGTGGTGTACAGATGAAAATCATCAATCAGTCAACACATATTGACTTTGCCCTAAAAATGTGCCAAGAATATACTGGCGAAAGGGGGGGCACACACACACACACACACACACACACACGCCATTATGGGTAGGATGGTGAAATGGGAGCACTCAGGAGGAACACCCACTCCAGTAACTGAACCAAATACCGACTCATCACCCATTTCACTTTAAAGGTAAGTGTTGTGGAGGACTAAAAAACAAAAAAAATTGTGGTGGCCCTTGCCGATAGCTCAGTTGGTTAGAGCATTGTCCCAGTACGCTAAGGTTGCAGGTTTGATTCCTCGGTCAAGGAACATACAAGACATACAAGAATCAACCAATGGCCTGACCAGTAGAGTGTCGACTTGAGACACTGAGATTCCGGGTTCAAAACCCCTAAGTCACTGGTTTGAACGCAGGATCCGCAGGCTTGAGTATGAGATCATCGACATGATCTCAAAGTTGCTGGCTTGAGCAAGGGGTCACTGGCTCAGCTTGAGCCCCCTGGTCAAAGCACATATGAGAAGCAATCAATGAACAGCTAAAGTGACGCAACTACGAGTTGATGCTTCTCATCTCTCTCCCTTCCTGTCTGTCTCCCTCTCAAAAAACATACTGCTCACAAAAATTAGCAGATATTTCAAAATGAATATGAAGCGATAAAACATCCCCTAATTTTTGTGAGCAGTATAAATTAATAAATAAATATGAATCAGCCAATGAATGCATAAATAAATGGAAAAAGTCGCTGTTTCTCTCTCCCTTCCTTCCTCTCTCTTTAAAATTGATTTTAAAAAATTCCTCCGTTACCCTGTTCCTCAAAATGGTTTTTAAAAAGTGGTTAAGATCAAACACTGACCTCAGAATTAACAATGAATAAGGAGATAAAACCCACACAAATGAGACAATCACCGCATCACAATGTAGGGTGAAGTGCTGGCGGTGGAATGCAGACCTGCAGCACAAAGAGGAGACCTGGAGAGTCCCCAACGCTTCCCAGATAAAAGTGGACGTAAAACCGCTTGGAGAAGAAAGAAGGACAAGGTGGGGTTGTCCCGGCAGGTGTTAGACAATAGGTACCTATATGATTATCTCAAAAAGTGAAAAGCAAATGTCCAGTTATCACTCACAATATTTCTAAATGGCACACCACGTCACAGGTCTTTGGTTTGAGCAAATGGGAACCTTGCCAGTAGTGACTTTCACAAATGTAAGTTACATTTAAATGGAAAGACAAGCATCAGATCTAATCTCAGCTGCCCATGCTGAGGAGGCAGAGAATCGAAACATACTTAGTTTTGTAATGCAGGTACACATACACACTCCATACGCATGCGTGGGCACGTGCGCATGCCCACACACTTTGGCTCCTTTCTGTATGTCTATCCTCAAGGGGCCCAAACTCCATCCTTCTGTTGGAAAATCCTCATAATTCAGGGAAAGAGAGACTAAATTACCGGGGACACTTTACAAATTAATAACTGGGAATCAACCGCATTGGTTTTTGCTATAATGATATTCACAACATATGAACAGAAAGGCCACATTTGGTC
The DNA here is from genome assembly GCA_037038555.1 of Rhynchonycteris naso. NCBI lineage: Eukaryota > Metazoa > Chordata > Mammalia > Chiroptera > Emballonuridae > Rhynchonycteris > Rhynchonycteris naso. The sequence goes on from CM073000.1 coordinate 9,693,677, forward strand.
TGATGGTATACCAGTCAGTCAATAACGAGTTAACAACTATTGATTGACTGTCTATTTAATGAAGAACCCTGCGCTGGGGTTGGGCGAGTGTGAAAGAGGGGATGGCGGGAGGGATTAGTAGACCGAGGATACTGTGACAAGAAATGGAAGACCCATAAGACAATGAATCTGGTCTTAGGTCCACCACTGACAAGGCCTTGGGTAAGCGGATCCCACGATGAATGTCACTTCCTCATCCATGAACATGTCCTCCCCGCCTCTTACCATCATTACAGTTTAAACAAGAGAATGTTAGCTTAGGTGCTCGGAAAGACAGAAGGCTCTGTACAATCATTGTGGAGAGTTGAAGGCACCAATGCGGTGTCACTCACTACCCTGTCAACTTTTCCAGCAGTCCCCTGAATCTCCCAGAGAGTCGACTTGCCCCACCCCCTCCACACCTTGCTGGCTCAGGAAAGCGCGGACTCCAGGCCAAGCCAACCAGGGGAAACTAGATTCCATTTCAAATGACGGACACACCAAAGATGACATCTTCCCTCCCACTACATGAGAACAAAGAAACAGGCCGACCCAGAGCCGTGTGAGCTGTCCTCTTGGGGCCAGAAGGGAAACTCATACCTGAGAATGGACTCAGCATTGAAGGAGTAAAACCCGGGTCTTGGGGACTTCGCTTGGGCCTTGGACAGTCCCACCTGATGCCAGGTGGGATCTAGTCCTGGGCTGCTGGGTCACGTAAGCCAACACGTGTACTGGTTTTGCTTAACCCTTTGGGTACTACGAACGTTCATGTACGTCCTCGTGCCTCCTGACCATCCAGAGTGTGATCGTACGTGTGAGGCACCATTAAAAAATGGCAAATGTATGTTCTTCTTGTTTCCATGAATTGGTTATCAAACAAACATGATTTTAAGTTAGTGAAACTAATTTCATTTTTTAAAAAAAAACTCACTCCCGGGGTCAGCGAGCATGAAAATAATCTCACTACTCAAAGGATTGATTGAACCAGTGTGGGCCAGTTTTCAGTTAATCTGTTACCTGATATAAAATGAGAGAAATTATAGCTAATGCAACACTATAAACTTCTCTGGTCCCTCACCAAATCCCTGTCTCCATAAACTTGGGGAACCACTTGTATACCTAGTGTTCTCATGAAGGGGTGAAGGTACCACGGAGATCAATCAAGGAACAAAAGGAAGAAAGGCGATCATAGGCAATCAGACTTACGTGATGAAAGAGGGGAAAGAACCCTAGAGGATCAGCTGATGAACCCCAGTTTCTGCCTCGGCTCTACTTCCGCCTGTGTCCTCCGGACGTTTACCTGTCCTCTTTTGTGGTCACCACTGAGGAGCCCAGAAGAACAATACCAGTATCCTACTGATTTATTTCTATATTGTAAAAAATTACTCAGGGCCTGCAGCACTGAGCTCATGTTCAAATTAAGTTTGTTGGAAATCTAATTTGGGATGAGTAATTTAATTTGGCTACTACAATTCAAAGTGGTGCAGTATTTGTGTTTTAGAGGAAAACCATATTAGGTCCATCTAATCTTATTAGGTGAATATCACATTTAGATCACATTATATCTAGAGCAGATATATACTGGATTGATTTCTTTCATAAATCACTGGGGAGACCAAAGGGACTAACCCCCCCACCCCCACATCACCCACCAATCTACCTGACACAGGTCAGGACAGGCAGTGTGTGTAAAAGAGGCCTCATGGGGAACTCCACTGCACAGCCCTGGAATTCACACACTCAAAACACCACCTACAACAACCTCTCAAGTTCTGCAGGTGAGTAAATTGAGGAATCAAGTGGCCAAGTGACTTGCTCAGGGTCACAGTCAGTGAGTAGTAGCACAGCTGAGACTACACTCAGCTAAAGCCATGAAGTCCTCAGAGACCCTGTCGTCCTGTTCCCCTGCCTCTCTTAAGCATCCCGGGAAGGTAAAGCCAATTTCACTATCTCCGTGGACAACTTAAGACTAGTGCCCCAAATTCTTCTTCTCAAGTCCATCTTCTTGATGACTACTTTTAAACTCCCTCACTCCTAGATAACTGAGATTCACACTGAGAACATTTCAAACCATTTGATGGGTCAGAAACAAAGTATCTACTTTGCTTTTAAAAATGGTATTAATCTCAGGGCTACTGCTAATCAGGATTCAGTGGGTGAGATATCACACATTAATCCAAAAAATTAGGTTATGGAATGAAATAAAGGAAAAGCTAGATAAAAATAGTTATAACGTATGACAAGTGAAATACAATATACTGCATAAAACTCTGTTATAAATGATTGATAAAGGATGGAACACTGAAAAATAAAAATGAGGAAGGACTCAGTGAAGCAATTCTCTCTCTCTCTCACACACACACACAAATACACACACACACACACACACACACACAATAACAGTTACTGGTGGTCTCATGAAAATAATGATCAAACTTATCACTAAACAAAGCTTGCAAATTAAAACTATGCAATACCATTTGCAACACTTGGCAAAACCCAAAGCAACTGTAATGCCCAGGACAGTCAAGGGTACTCAGAAATAAAAATCTTCAGCCACTACTGATGAGACTGTAAATTAGTCCACATTTCTGAAAGGCCATTTAGTAATATGTACCACCAGCCTCAATTCTGAGCAAGTGCACTCTCCAGAATTTTCCCTGAGGAAATAATAAGAGGAATACTCAAAGATTTATGCACAGGACATTTATAGCAGCACTATTCATAATAATAAAAAGTTAGAAAAATCTAACTGTACTATAATAGAAAAATGAATTATGATATACCAATGTAAGGAATAATATGTAAACATTAAAAACCTCATATTTTTGTAAAAAATAATTAAAGACACAGGGGAAGTTCACAAAATGAGGCTGAAATTCAAAACTCTGAATAGGATGATTCCATTTTGGAAAGACAATATATATCCCTCTATATTATAACTATAATAAATGGTGGCAGGTTGAGCTAAATGTCCAATAAATATTCATGCTTTGCTTTTCAGAATGTCATCTTCACTGGGAGGCAGCTGCCCAGCCAAGGACTACATTTCCCAGCACCCCTTGTATCTAGGTGGTGCCATGTTACTATTCCCACCAATGCAGTATGGGCAGAAATGATGCGAGGCACTTTCAGGCTAAGGTGGTTAGAAAGTGGTCTGTTTTCTCCATGCTCTCTTCCTCTATCTGCCAACTAGCTGCAAAGGATCCCAAAAGGTTTAGGGAATAGGAAAGGCTAAGATGGAAGGAGTGTAGGCCAGTGCATCATTCACTGGATGACTGTCAGTCAAGAGCCGCAATGGTGGAGTGAGTAAGAAAGAAATAAACCTCTACTGTGTTGTTAAAATTTTGGGTTTTAGTTGTTTCTACAGCATGTGTTACTCTTTAACTAATAGACACATAAAAAAAATGGACATATAAAACTATCAAATTTATTCAATGCACTGTATGATAGTCAAATTATTAGGTCAACTTTTAAAATGTATTCTTGTATACCACACACGTCTTATTTGATAACCAATAAAGTTTTAAAGATAAAAACAAACTTTAGAGGGCAATGCTACATAATAAAATTTCTTAGTATAAACTATTGAATAAGGTATAAAAATAAAAATGTAGAGAATTACAAAGGTTAAAAGAGGGGGGCCTGAGCAGGCGGTGGCGCAGTGGATACTGCAGTGGTAGTCAACCTGGTCCCTACTGCCCCCTAGTGGGCATTCCAGCTTTCATGGTGGGCAGTAGCGGAGCAACCAAAGTATAAATAAAAACATAGATTTAACTATAGTAAGTTGTATTATAAAGATTTACTCTGCCAAACTTAGCGAAAATCCGACATAAAATATTTGGTAAGTAATTATTATTATATGCTTTAATTTGCTGTAACTCTGCTTTATAAATTTTATAAAATAGTTACTTCCCTACTTTATAAATCACCATGACTGTGGAACCGGTGGCCGTTTAGAAAATTTTACTACTAACAGAGATACAAAAGTGGGCGGTAGGTATAAAAAGGTTGACTATCCCTGGGATAGAGCATTGGACTGGGATGTGGAGGACCCAGGTTCCAGACCCTGAGGTCGCCAGCTTGAATGCAGGCTCATCTGGTTTGAGCAAGGCTCACCAGCTTAAGCCCAAGGTCGCTGGCTTGAGCAAGCGGTCACTTGCTCTGCTGTAGCCCTCCTGGTCAAGGCACATATGAGAAGTCAACTAAGGAGCAGCAACGAAGAACTGATGTTTCTCATCTCCCTTCCTGTCTATCTGTTCCTATCTGTCCCTCTCTATCACTCTTTCTGTCTCTGCAAAAGAAAAGGGGGAGGGTCTAGATTTATTACCTTTAAAAATCTAATACAATTCCAGACAAATGATGATTCAAAAATGCCCTAAGGTTAGACAACACACATAAAGTACAGGGGAAATTTGTAATTTATACACTATATGAAATATCAGTATTCTTTAATATGTAAAGAGCCCTTATGAATCAATAACTGAGGGACAAATACAAAAATTGGGGGAAAAGATATAAACACCTAGCTACAAAATTAGAAATACTAGCACACTTATGAAAAGATTTTTAAACTCAGTAATAATAAAATATGCAAATTAAAACAAGATATCCTTTGTCTTTTTATCAGATTGGCAAGCATTTAAAATAGCAACTATAGCATCCAGTATTCTGAGATTATGATAAATTGGGTAATCATATACACTACGAAAGGGAGTTCAAAATGGTATCACATTTTCAATGAGCAGTTTGGCACTGCAAAAGGAAAAACAGCCTTAGAAATCATCCAACATTCTACCTATTTGTCAAAAGACATAAACAAGTATGCAGAAAAATTGAATAGAAAAATAAAGGCAAGATATAAAACAATACAGACAGGTCGGCCAAATATATGAGGACAGAAGATAACCTGACTTTGGGTGACGGGCACACAATGCAATATACAGACCATGTATCATAAAAATCTACACTTGGAACCTATATGAGCCAATTAACCAATGCCACCCCAATAAATTTAATAAAAAACCCCAAACAATAGTTTAATTATAACTTTTTAATTGCTTAACAGTATATATGCCTAAGAATATATGTTGTAAATGCAGATGAAAAACGTGCACAGAGTTTTATTCAAATGTTAACAGTATCCTGACCAGCAGTGGCGCATTAGGTAGAGCATCAACCTGAAACAATGAGGTCCCAGGTTTGAAACCCTGAGGTCACTGGCTTGAGCGCGGGTTCATCAGGCTTGAGCATAGGTTCACCAGCTTGAGCACGGAGTTGCCGGCTTGAGCATAGGATCATAGACATGACCCTATGGTCGCTGGTTTGAAGTTCAATGTCACTGGCTCAGCTGGAACACCCTCTCCCCCTCCTCCACCCATCAAGGCACATATAAAAAGCAATCAATGAACAACTAAGGAGCTGCAAGGAAAAATTGATGCTTCTCATCTCTGTCCCTTCCTGCCTGTCTCTGTCTCTGTCTCTCTCTCTCTCTCACACACACACACACACACCACACACACACACACACACACACACACACACACTCGGTGTCCAAAGTTTTTTCAGAATACATGCTAGCTCAGTGACTGTTCATGGCCTGATTTGTTTTTCCAAACACATTCCTTTTACATTTTAAGTCCATTGCTACCACCCTCTGAAGCAACAGCACCCCCCCCACTGAATGCCTATGTCATCCTAGGATTACAGTTGTCTTTAATATTCCTTTCTTTTCTTTCTTTTTAAAATGTGCAATGTAAGCACATAATTACACATTTGGAAATAAGAGAAAATAAAGAAACAAATTACCCATAATGTCACCACTCCAGGACAGTCACTGTTACCTGTACGTATTTCCTTACTATCTTTATTAGAGATATGCACTTTGTACCTAATTGTAATCGGTGAATAATGGGTTTTAATATTCCTTTAGTTAACATCAAACACATTTAAATTTTTTGTAGCTTATGTTAAGGGTATAAAAAATAGCAATAAAATATGCACATGTGTCCATATCTCAGCTTAAACAAGAGAAGTTGACCTATCCCTAGGTCACCCCCAGGGGCCCCCCTGTCATCCTATCCTCTGCTCTTACCACTATACTGAAATTTTGTCTATGTTCATTTAGCCTTGTAGTCTGGCCGCATGCATATGGATGTCAAACACTATACTGTTAGTTTTGCATGCATCTGAACTTTATGTAATTGGACTCACACTGCATCTACTCCGCTACTTGCTTTTTTAATTTAATGTTATAATACCTGAGATTCTCCTGGGTTGTCATATGCAGCTATAGTTCATTCATTTTAACGGTACGGCTATATAGCTCTATTCCACTGTGAAACTATGCTGCAATTTATAGTGCAATTTCTGCACATAAAATTATATTGTAAATGCCTTGTCACATTGCCACATTTCTTCAAAATAATTATTAATTTATAGTAGAGTATTATGCTGAGAGAAGCCTATTTTATTTGACAGTTACCCAACTGTTGGACATTAATTGTGTTTGCGTGTGTACCTGCTTTGTAAACAATGCATCAAGGAGCATCTTTGTCTAAATAGCTTATTAAATATTTTGTATTACTTTCTTCATGGGAGAATGTGGGAAGACGGTCCACAGAAGTGGTATTACTGAATCAAAATGTATAAATGAATTATATGGCTCTTTAATACACTGTAAAATTCTTTCACAATGTTGGAATCGCACCAGAATTGGGGGTAATCATTAAAATATATTTTTTGGCTAATATATTAAAATAGTACTTTACTGCTGCTTTATTCTACATATCTCTTACTACAAAACTGAACACTTTCCATATATATGTTTAGCGTTGTATTTATCACCCACTCAAGTGTTCTACCAAGGTGGCAGAACCTTTCGTTTTAACTCGTTTGAGCATTTCACATCAGAAAAATATTAACTCTGTCACGTTATTGCAATCTTCCTGTCTACTATTTCCCTTTGTGGTTTTTAAACACGAAGAAATCTTTGACTCTCCTGTAGCTTGACTGACTTTTCTGTTCTTTTCCTTTTGAATGTTTTAATTTTGTTTCTAAGCAATATTCACATCTATAGATTTCCTACACCTCTATATTTTGTCCTTAATTGTTTAATCCATCTATAATTCATTTGGGGAAGTCAAAATGATTTTTTCCAAATTGCTAACTAGGCGTCAAAATTATTTATTGAAGAATTTCCCTTCCCCATTGATTTATGATGGCTTCTTTGCCATTTATTAAATTATTTATGTGAGGGTCTATTGCTGACCTATCCTAGCTCACTTCCCTACCTCCCTGTCTTATGCTAGAGCTGCAGTGCTTTAAATACAAAGGCTTCCTAATGCATCTTAATATCTGGTCCTGCTATATATCTTTTCTTTTTTTATTATTTTAGATATTATTTATTCATTTTTATAGAGAAAGGAGAGAGAGAGGGAGAGAAGGGGAGGAGCAGGAAGCATCCACTCCCACATGTGCCTTGTCCAGGCAAGCCCAGGGCTTTGATCCGGCAACCTCAGTATTCCAGGTCAACGCTTTATCCACTGTGCCACCCCAGGCCAGGCCCTGCTATGTATCTTTATATCCAATAAATGCAAGTCTCTTTCCCTAACACCTTTTTCAGAATTCCCTTTAAGATTCTCATTTACTTATTTTTACAAATAGTCTTCGAACCGTCTCATGAAATTTTAAAAGTCCTGATGAGACTTTGAGAGGAATGGCATTGGTCTCATGAACTCATTTCAGTGATACCCAAATCTTTCTTTTTAACCTCACTACCCAGAAATGAGGTTTTTAGCTAAGGTCTTTAAATCCTGTTGGCCAACAGCTAAGCACTCGGTAGTTAATGCTAATTTTATTCCTCCTTTATAGTATTTATTCTTCAAGTTACTATTTTGTAATTTTCTGCACTGGCTTTTTATTTTGATCTCAATCATACCCAAAAATGCCTTTTTGGGGACCCCAATAAGTATCATGCCAGTGAATGTATGAATTCAGCCTTCCTTATCATATTAATGAATGGTAATTTTATATATATATATTTTTAAGTCATTTGTAAAAATTGGACGTTGAATCAGTTGAATGTACTTTTGGAATTAATGAGATTATTACATAGCTCTACTTAAACAATTTATGTGCATCCTATGAAAATATATGCCTATGCAGCCAATCCTGCATTCCAGGAACACAGCCCACTGGGTAAGATGCAACAGTCACGTACGCTATCGTTGAAATCTACTCACTAGAATTTTATCTAAAATTTTAACATTCCTAAGCAAGACTGGTATAAAGCCTCCCATTGGGGGCTTGCCAAGTTTGTTATCAGGGTCATGTTTGCTTGACAGAGGGCTGGAAGTTTTCCATCATTTTTATAAATCCTGGAACGGTTATATAACACAGGAATTATCCATTCCTTGAAAGTTTACAAGGATTCTCAAATGCTTTTTTATATTTTAAAATATTCCACCTGGCACAGTGTGTGTGTGTGTCCATGTCCATATGGACATTACCATCTTTGTACATGTTTAAAATGATACTGTACGCTATTGATCCCCACTGGAACAGGGGACAGTTTTATTGTAATTTAATGCCTTTCTTTCCCCCATAAAAAGGGAGAAAATGTCCAAGATAATAAAGTGCTAAAAAATAACCCCATTTTCCCAGGGTTTGGTTCCAAGAGCTTCCTTTTCAGAGGCCTATAGATGGTGGTCAGGGAACAGTGAATACTGAACCATCCAAAATGTCACTGAGGCTAACCAAGCTAAGCAGCCACAACTTATCACTGACATATAGAACTAGTAAACCTAGGCTATACGAAGACAATCAGGTCATCAGTCTATGGCAAGTCACCTCTAGTTCTGTGGTAAATAAACGTCTTCCAACTTCTGGTCCACCAAGCCCTCCAGATGTAGGACACTACCTCTATCACAGCAATAAAAGCTTGTAACTCTTAAGGCTTTCTCTACTTACTGCAGGGCTCTTGAGCTAATGACATTGTGAGCATTTCAAGGAGTGACAAATAAAGATTCAAAAGGTTATGGACAGAATATTGGTGACCCTCCCCCTCCCCCCCAAAATGCACAGGTTTGAGGTTCTAACCCCTAGTCTGATGCTATTAGGAGCTGGTGCCTTTGGGAGTTAGTTAAGATGAGTCACGAGGGTGGGGCCCTCGTAATGGGATTAGTGCCCTTATTATAAGAAGAGGAAGAGACACCCGAGTTTCCTCTCCTCAGAGTGCACAAAGGATAGGCCATGTGAACACACAGCAAGATGGTGGCCACCTACAAGCCAAGAGAAGAGGTCTCAGAATGAAACCTACCTTGCCAGCACTGTGATCTTATACTTTCTGGCTTCCAGAACTGTGAGAAATAAATTTATATTGTCTAAGTCACCCACTCCATAGTATTTGTTATGGCAGTCCGAGCTGGCTAAGACAAGAGTGTCCAAAAGCACACTAAGCTATTGCTGTACAGATTACATAACCTGCTGTACGGTGAGGAACAAGTGGTGAGGAGTCTCAACCAATTTAGACGGAGTGTCTACTAGAACATGCAGGGACTGTGCCATATGAGCATATGTGAGAATATAAACAGGACACCGTGCCTAAGAATGAAACTGTGAACAGGGCAATGACTGCAGATGTGAGTGGGCAACAGAACAGTCTGTTTTCTCTGGAGAAAGACACATCTCATCTATCATCCTCGTTCACAAAGAATCCATACAATGTTAGAGCGCGATGAAAAGTCAGGATTAGGCCAGTGAACATGAAGACCATCAGGATAACCTGGCAGGAAGGCAGGGACCTCAGGACCCTCTTAGGCTCTAGGATCCCACAATTCCACCCAGAATTTCACAGCGGCACAAAGCAGTCTTTTCCTCCCGCTCCACCAGGGCAGGGAAGCTGCTTCACACCAGTCATGGCCTCACACGGAAGCTTAATCCCTGGCTGGAAGGCAAAACATGTTTGTGGTACAGCCAAGCAGGCATGTGAAGTGAAGCATAATGAGGAACATTTTTATTACTGTTTTGGGTGCCAGGGGTGGTTGAGTGTGTGTTTGGGGTTTTTTAATGACTCCAAAAGGCATCTTAAAAAGTCATACTTTTTTGGCAGCTCCAAGATACAACTGTTGCTACAAGTACTAACGCTTACCAGTGACGTACTGGCTGCTTTTCTCAAAAACACCCTTTTCTTTCTGGGACTTTTCGGATCAAACTAAGTTTGTGTGTGCGTGTATGCGCGCGCGCATGCGTGCATACGCACATGTGTGTGCACCTGGACTTTCCCACTCACAGAGGTATATAAGACATAACTGAGGCCTGGCCTGTGGTGGCGCAGTGGATAAAGTGTCAACCTGGAAACACTGAGGTCGCCGGTTCAAAACCCTGGGCTTGCCTGGTCAAGGCACATATGGGAGTTGATACTTCCAGTACCTCCCCCACTTCTCTCTCTCTCTCTCTCTTTTTCAATCTCTCCCCTCTCTAAAATGAATAAATAAAAATCTTGCCTGACCTGTGGTGGTGCGGTGGATAAAGCATTGACTTGGAATGCTGAGGTCACTGGTTCAAAACCCTGGGCTTCCCCGGTCAAGACACATATAACAAGCAATCAAGGAACAACTAAAGTGAAGCAACTATGACTTGCTACTTCTTGTTCTCTCCCCTCCACACTCTGTAAAATCAATCAATACATTTTAAAAAAAGACATAACTGAAGGCTAATCAAATTGAAGAGATACTTTGTTTTTTAGGGTTAAATTGTGGAAAAAGAAAAACTGTTAGCACACCTTTTCATTTGAACAATTTAGATATCGCCAAGATTTTTCTTCTTACTGGTGGAAAAGTAACAACCTAAGTTAACGGCTTGAGAGTAAACAGTCCCTTCCTTATAAAATGAATTGTGTTTGTCCAAACTTCTGTTCAAGTGAATTTGTCCCATCCCTTTAAATCAAATGAAGACGTGACTTGAAAGGATTCTTAGGGTCCAGTAGTGGCTCTAAAAAGTACGCCCGCCCAAAGCTGCACATAAGTAGACAGCCCCTCATCTTCCCAATACTTGCTATTAGCAGACGGCAGGGCGGCACCTGCCCTCGAGGTACTTTTCACAGGGGATGTCAGAAAAATAAGAACAATGCAATAAATTCTTCCTAAAGCTGACTATTTTCTATGTAAAGACTCATGTTTTATTCCAAAATTATCTCCTTCCTTCTGTTTTACCATCAAGATAGCCCTTTTTTTATGAAATTGTGGTGACAGGTGTTAGATTTTTGAACACATCAATCATTCCTTGAAAAAATAAAAAATTGGTAGCCCTAAGCCAACCCTCCAAATATTTTTATTTTGGTAGCTCTTTGGCCCAGACAAATCTACGTGTGAGAATCACTTATATGCAGCACCCTCTGAACCATGGGGTTTAGGCTGATCGTGTAGCTACCTCTAGTTCTCATCTAGTTATCACGATGGTGACCAGCCCCGGAGGCAACAAACCACCTCTAGAAGATTTAAGTCTAATTTTAACCAATATTTAGGAGAGAGGGGGATGAAAAATTTTATGGTCTACAAGGTCCTGGTTCCTCTAGAACTTTTCCTCTCTCCACAGGCCCCTTCCCATGCCCTATCCAGCCCCACCACAAAGCCATCTCCGCCTGATTTTGGAACACAGGTGATAAGAGTCTGGGGGTTCTGAACCAAGCTGTGCTTTCCCCATCACTAATCTGGGAACCCCAAATCACTACAACCTCCTGGGATTATGAGAGGTCAGCCTTATGGCGCCAAAGGCTCTAGAGAATGAGTCACAGTATTTTGTCGGCTGACATATGTAAATGCCTAAGGCGAGCTTCTGGCTTCGACAGCACCGCACGCAATCCAGGTGACCCTAAAATCCATCTACTCAGAAAAGCCTGCTTGAGCGGCTGCTTTAAGAAACCAATGCTCACGGGGTCACCTGCCCCTGCAGATCTCCAAACTGAGATCAAAGGCAGGAAAATCAGCCAGGATAGGTCATGACAGGCCATCAACCATCTAAAACATTTTTGAGCTAAGAATACATTCATATTTTAGAGTAAAATATAAAATTCCTATTTTTCCAGGGATTCTATACCTACCTTTAATTTAAATGTATGCTACCTAAAATTCTCTTTATTTAGGTTTTCCCCAAAATAAACTCTAAAATAAACCCCACTTCAGTAAATAAACAAATCCATAAACACTTAAATTTTTTTAACTCCTTTACTTACTTCATCTCTAATAGGGCTAATCAGTAACAGATAATGTATTTGTTGTGAAGAGAGTTAATTTTCTAGATTAAATACGCACTAAACATAAATGTGACAATATTTTAGGATATATGAGGCTAATAAAGGCAACATTTATTGGGCCAGCCACTGGGCCACTGGGCACGCTACTTAAATGACCTTAGTTAATCCTTCCAACAAGCCTATAAAATAGGTGCTATTCTTATTCCCGCTTTATAGACGAGGTTATAAATGAGAAACCTCATTATTGTAATATATCTCCACTGACCCAAAACTTGAGTTCAGTGTTTACTCTGGCTATAAAAAGGTTGAATAAGCAAATCAGAAATTAAACAGAATTGCAGAAGGCATATTTAACCTACTAGAAAGTTCTAGGTTTCAAGACATACTGAAAAGCAGATGCTAATTGCAAGCATGCCAACAGGAACTATCTGGGAAGATTCCGCCTGAGACTATGCTGTGTTTTTTTGGTGTTTTTTTTGTTTGTTTGTTTGTTTGTTTGTTTTGTGTGTGTGTGTGTGTGTGACAGAAACAGAGACAGAAAAGGACAGATAGGGACAGACAGACAAGAACGGAGAGAGATGAGAAGCATCAATTTTTCCTTGCAGCATCTTAGTTGTTCATTGATTGCTTTCTCATATGTGCCTTGACTAGGGGGCTACAGCAGACAGAGTGACCCCTTGCTCAAGCCAGTGACCTTAGGCTCATGCTGGTGAGCCCTGCTCAAACCAGATGAACCTACACTCAAGCCGGCGACCTCATGGTTTCGAACCTGGGTCCTCTATCCATTGCGCAACCGCCTGGTCAGGCAAGACTATGCCGTGTTAAAAGGTTAAAAATCCACACTTTTACTAGTTAAGAGCTGTTCCTCTCACTGCTATCCGCAACAATTAGGCCAAATTACTAAGATTCCTAATAGATCAGTGATGGGCAATCTTTTGAGCTTGGTGTGTCAAAATTCGCCATAAAACCGAGCATAACTCGGGTGGTGTGTCACTTGGAGAAAAATGGCCTAACAGAAAGTCCCAGAACTAGACGCTCTGTGCCGGAGTTCTGTTGTTTTGGCCTACAGACCTCCGGCACAGAGTGTCTACACTACAGCAAATGTTTTATCCTCGGCTACTGCACCTGGCCGTGCAGGAGCCGAGGATGAAACGTCCTTCTTGGCATGAGGTTGCATGCGGTAGCCTGTCATCGAAAATCTCTACGTAAGTTCGCCATCACGGCTATAGATGGTACAATATGGTGGATGTCAGCTGCCACTCTCCCAGAATACATTTTCCTCCCTGAATAGTATCCAGAGCTCTGCTTACTTGTGGGGTCCCCTCCCCCAGGCCTGGCACTTAGGGGAAAGCTGACACTCTCTCCACGTCAGTAGAGTGATAGGCTAACCAGAAGGAGAATCTCCCATCCCCACCAATCAACAGAGGGCATTTGCCTGGCCATTGGGATTTGCTAAGAAATGAGCACATAACTCAACTCAAGCCAATGAAATGGCAGGGTTGGTTTGTTGGGGAGGGACTTCTGGAAAAGATTCTTTCCCAGTCTTTTTTAAGGGTTACTGGAAGGGATGCTTCTTTACTTCTGGCCGTATACGCAAGCAACAATAAGCCCAAGAACTTGTGCACGCATTCTGACACCATGAGAGAAGCCAACCTGAGAACGAACCGATACCATGGAAGAATGAGCGGAGAAATGGAAAGAGACTGGACGGTTGACGGCATGCTGAGCTATTTTGCACTCAACCTGCAGTCCATCCCACAAGCTGATTAATTAGTCCCCTGTGCCCTGGGAGCCCCTCTGCATTTGGATTTCTGATGTTCACACTCCCCCACTCCAAATCAATAAATGAGAAGTAAGCACTAACGCACAGCTTTGTCCAAGCGCTTCTCAGATGTTGCTTCCTGATATTTTTTAATTGCTTTGAGTGTTTTTCTCAAGTAAATGTAATCTTTCAAGAAACACTTTCATGAACTAATGAATGCCCTTGGGCAAGTCCTTGACTTTCCTGGGTCTTTTCAACTTTAAAAAGATCTAAGTTTGACTAGAGGATTTCTGTTGTTCCTTCCAGCCCTCACAGCCCACAGTTTTGGTTCTAAAGGAGAAGCATCCTTTATAATATAATCCAAGCATTCTGCATCTCTTGCTGGGTCAAATATTTTTCATCTGCACCTCCATATCCATCCCTCCACCCTGCTCCACTCAGCTCTGTGCCCCAAAGGTTCTGATCTCTACAGACAGCATCAACAGGGCTCTCTGCCTTCTGGCTGAGTGTGCCTAATGGGAGGCACCATCAGAAGACAGGATATTGATGCTCTTGGCTCTTTGCCGACCATTTTGGTGTAGGTTTACTGCATCCTTCTACCAGAGACAGCCTTTCCATGTGACTTCTCTTTCTAGTTCCAATAATCAATCCTGCCCTCTTCCTTTCGGGCCCTGGCATGAGAACAACTCCTTGACATTGCTAGCCCTGAGATGCTTCAATATCCTGAGCTGGCTTCGCTTACCCTGCCTCAGCCTCTATGAACGGTCCCATCAGTAGTCCCTTGAAGTACTTCACCCGAGGGAATCATCTGCTTCCTACTGGAACCCCAAAACACAATGGCTTCCAAGTTAAATCAAAATTAGCCATAGCAAAAAAGAAACAGAAGCAATCACCTCTGAGTCCCACATAAGAGAAGTATGGCACTTGCCTAGAAAAATACCACACACACACCAACAGCTTCAAATTAGACATCACTACCCTCCTTCCCCACTCTCACTGAGAATTTGGGGGAAACAGCCATCTCTTGGTATACCAGGGTTTTAACTTCAAAAAGAAAATCTGTTTATATACAAATGTATTGACCCTTCAGACAGCTTCTGTGTGGAACCTGGCAGAGGAATCATAGCTGTGTATCCATTTTCTAGAAGGACAAACTGAGCCTGGAAGAGGACAGAGGGACAGAACTAATAAAAACACTGGAAACACCCCAGGACCAGCTCAATGGCTCACTGGTCCAGGAATCTGCCTCTGACAGGCTCTGTGGAGCTTCGTACCACCCTTCTCCAGAGATGTTCAATTCCCTCTTAATTAACATTTCTAGAGTTACCATTCACGAACAGGTTTTGGATCCTTTACTAATCACAACACTGTGAAGTTAAGAGAGACAGGACAGGATGCCCTTGGCCCGATGCTGAACTCCAGCATGTGACTCCACACTCACTCACTGATCACTTCCCAGGCAAAGTTTTCTAGAAATCTATGGTTATCCAGGCCCAGAGTGGCCCTCCTCTCCTTCTGGGGGGCATTTCCCACCCCATAGAGGTCAAAGAAATGATCTTATGACTCTTTCAGAAACCATTCAGACAGCAAGAATTTCAGAGAAGCTACCTGTTTCAGGATCAAGAGGCTTAATCTTTCAGGGTCGTCCTGCTTTCGTGCCTTCCTCCTTCAACATCCTCCAGAGCCAGGGCCTGTAGGAGGGATCCAAAGAGTACATTTAGGGTAAATGGCTTCAACACGGGGACAGATGTCAATCAGGGAGGGACCAGAAGCAGCCAAGGATGGAATCATGGAAACTCCAACAGCTGACAGACCTGCCCAGGAGGACCCTGCAGAGGCTGCTCAGACAGGTCCCTGAGGGAGGAGAGGATTTGGGAGAGGATGACACCCAACTCCATTCCTGTAGTTACATGCCCCAAACCCAAGAGTCATGGTGATTCCCCCTTTTCCTCACACCCCACGTCCAGGCCATCAGCAAAGGATGTCAGCTTTATCTTCAAAATATACTGCTCACAAAAATTAGGAGATATTTCAAAATGAATATGAAACGATTAAAAAAAAGTATTTTATTTTATTTTTTTTACTTAAACAAGAACATCAGAAAAGCAGGCGACAAGTCAAAGAAAGTTGTTCGAGTATGCAAATGAGATGCAAAACCAACTTTTATTTCATTGGTGAAAATGCATTATGCAAAAGGCTGGACGTACTGGAGTATCTGCACATTCCCTGAGCCCCATCTCCCCACCTCTGCCGCTTCCACTCACCAGGGTACTGCGGTAAGCTCCTGACAGGTCTCCCTACGCCCACCCTGACCTTTCTCCAGGCCATATACGATGTGGGTTGAATCGTGGTATAGGTTGAATGATCTCCCCCAAATCCCTCTGTAGAAGTCCTAACCTTCCCGCCAGCTCAGGATATGACCTTATTTGGAAGTAGGGTCACTGTCATTGTAATTAGCTGTTAAGAAAAGGCCATACTGGAACGAGGTGGGCTCCTAATCCACCTAAGGACTGCTGTCCGTATAAAAAGGGGAAATCTGGACGCAGACACCCACACAGGGAGCATCAGGTGAACACTGGAGTGGCACTGCCACAAGCCAACGAACTATCCCAGCACAGAGAGGCCTGGGCCAGGTCCTTTCCCAGCACCTGCAGCAGAAGCCTGGCCCTGCCGACACCATGACCTCAGACTTCTAGTCTCCAGAACAAGACAATACATTTCTGCTGTGTAAGCTGTCCAGTGTGTGGTACTTTGTTACTGCAGTCCTACCTAACTATCACATCATGCTTCCCACAGCAGCCTAAGCGATCACTTAAAAATCACTCTTCTACTCAAAACACTCTACAGTGTGTCCATAAAGTCATGGTGCGCTTTTGACCGTGTGACGGGTCAAAAGTGCACCATGACTTAACGGACACACTGTATATTGTTTCATCTCTCTTGAAGTAGAAGACAAAGTTCTTGAAATGACCTACAAGGCCCACATGTCCTGGCATAACCTCTTTCCTGACCTCCTCTCCTCCTACTCTGCTCTTCCTCCAGCCACAATGGTTTCTTCAGACATCCCAAGCAGGTTTCCATCTCAGGGCCTTTGCACCTGCTTTTCCTTCTACCTGGAACACTCTTCCACTAAGCATCCTTTACTTCGTTCAGGTTTCTGCTCAAATGTCACTATCTCAGTGAGGCCCTCCACCCCCACCACTGCCCTCTTTCTACCCTGCTCTGTTAAATTTTTCTTTGTAGCTTCATCACTTACATAACATTTGTTCATATTTTTATCTCTCTTCTCTCACACTGGACCATAAACTCCCTGAGAGTAAGGACATCATTTTATGGTATACCCCTGAGCCCAGCACATAGTAGCTGCTCAAGAAAGTTTAGAGATATATTTGTGGAATGAAAGGGTGCAAAAGAAAAGAGAATTACCCAAAGGAGGAAGCTGTCCAGTGTCAAAAGTAGCAAAGAGTCCAGAAAGATAAGGACCAAAGTGTCTGCTGGGTATGGTCACATGGAAGCTACAGGTGACCTTAGAGAGGGCAGTTCCTGTGGAAGGTGGGAGCCCTCTGTAGCAAACCCACCAGACCCCTCCCCTGTGCCCAGGGCCCTGCTCACAGGCAGAAGCCAGCCAGAGTGGGCTGTAGTCAGTGAAGGAGCAGTACCTGAGGGCAGGAACCTTCCAGATGTTCAATCCGTGAGGGGGCGAGAAAAGGGAATGCAAACTAGGGGGGCCCAAAGTTTGGGGAAAGAGTTTTTGCTGAATGACTGATGGGGGTGAGGTCCCAAGAGCTACGGGAGACAGAAGGTCCTTCTCTGAGTGGAAGGAAACCAGGTTGAGGTGAGCCCAGATGCCAGTACCCACCTGGGAGTGAGGCAGGAACCTGAATGGGCTCGCTGCTGTGCAAGTCACGCAAGTGCAGGGTTGGCGCTGAAACTGAGTGTCCCCTTAAATGTGGTGCTGTAGGTGCGCCACTATCCCGACCAGTGCCGACCCTGATGTCCACAGCGGGCTGCTAGCCAGCACCACGGAGGGCCCAGCTGAAACTGGAGGCCACGCTTTCCTAAAGGCACAATTACCATGACCGGGGCTGCTGAGACAGGTCCTCGGCAGCCTGGATTTAGGAGAGACTTCCTAAGATAGCTCCATCCATTTCCGCCAAGTCTGCATCCTCGCAGGCTCCCAGATCCAACCCTTGGGAGTCCTCCCTCTCCCTTCCTCCAATTCCACCCAGTCAATCACAGACCGTGCCTCACTCTATGACAGGACTTGTTTGGCTGAGCACCTACCTACTCTGTGCGAAGAGAGACACAAGTTAAAATCCTCCCACCACAGTTATGTGTGAAGTGTTTATAGTTTATATTTGCAGGTGATTAAATGCGAGTTCAAGAGATTAAGTAACCAGCCTGACCTGTGGTGGCGCAGTGGATAAAGCGTCGACCTGGGAACACTGAGGTCGCCAGTTCAAAACCCTGCACTGGTCTGGTCAAGGCACATATGGGAGTTGATGCTTCCAGCTCCTCCCCCCTTTCTCTCTTTCTCTCTCTCTCTCTCTGTCTCCTCTCTAAAATGAATAAATAAAATTAAAAAAAAAAAAAAAGAGATTAAGTAACCAGCTCAAGGTCACATGGGCAGCAAGTGACAGTGCTGGGACTTGGAACCTTCCCCATCTTCTTTTGTATATTCACATTATCACCCACGTCCAAGCCCTCAACATTCTGTTCCTAAAGTTTACCATGACAAAGGTTCTCCAACTCATCCCCCAGCACCCCCATTCTTCAGCGCTGTTCTCACCTATTCCCGTCCTATTCGATTGACTTTGGTGGCTCCCCAATCTGGGAAAATTTCAAATTCTGCAGCCATCCCTTGAGATGCTTCATAACCGACGTACATCTCCTTCTTCAACCTTGTTTCCCACAAGCACCCTCTGCTCCACCCCATCCAGTACGCTCCTCCCCTTAGCATCAACCCCACCCCAGGCTCCACCCCGGAATATGGGGCACATTCCTCCCGCTGAAGCCCCGCCCTCTGACCGCTGAAGCCCCGCCCTCTGACCGCTGAAGCCCCGCCCTCTGAGCACCCCGCTCCCCCGCAGCCCGCTAAGCAGCACCGCCCAACTTGCTGAGCTCTTCCCAGCTCTCCTGTGCGCACCACGTTGGCTTCTCTTGGCAAAGGTTCCATTTGCCCTTGTAGACTATAAACCCCTAGAAGATAATTATCTGTGTAGCAAATTGGGATTGCTCACTGCTCAATAAGGGTCAACGTTACTTGATCAATGGAACAATTCTGATGAAATTCAGATGATGGACTTCTAGGAGTCTTTCAGAAACTATAAGGGTCCTGGAATGAGCAAGGAAAGGGACACATGGCCTTCTTGAAGTTTTCAGACGCATGCCTAGTTCTGCTCGGCACCCTGTGACAGGGTGGCCGCTGGATTCAGTGCTTCCCTCTTCCTCCTGCCCCTACACACTCCAGGTGTTGGTATTTATCCTTAGCTGCCCGCCCCTTCACACACTTTCACAGACAGAGATGGAGATCCTATCTTCTTCCCTCTTCAGGTCAGAGATCTAGTTGAAGGGAGTTCATGGTGACCAGCAGAATGGTCAGTGCTTGGCACCCAGAAGGAGGAAAAAAGGATACTCCATTTCTGGGGAATTGGGAGTTGGCTTTAACTCACTTCAATCGTCAGCACGGATCACACAACAGTTCTGGGATTCCCAGGGCCACAGAGTGAGGGTGGGAGGGAAAAATGAAAGTCAGCAAAGCCCTCAAGACCCATCCAATTACATCATCCCACACGGACAGAACGGGTAGCACCTGCACAGGAAGAGTTCGGAGTCAAGGTGAAGTTGTCAGCCAGAATACCCAATAAGAAATCGAGATCTCCCCAGCCAGGGAACCAAAGGCACAGACATAGCTGAAATAATAGGAGCTCTGGAGTCAGGCCTGGGATCAAATCCTGACCTTCTCACCCAGTGGCTGTCCCAACCTTGGGCTGGTCACTTAACTTCTCTGAGCCTGGTTCTGCATGTGTTAATGTGGGGCCTAAGTAAAACAAGCAATACATAATACCCAGCACAGTGCCTGGCCGTTATATAAAGGGCCCAGTAAATGCTGCTTCCCTCCCTCCTGCCGCTTTCAGATCACAGGGCTCTCAATCCTCACTAACAGGAACCAGTGCAGAAGCGCCAGAGGTTCCCAGCCAGGAGGTCTGCAAAGGATGGCAAAAAGCCGGCAAAAGTGAGGAAAACTGAAGGGCCACCCCACTGCCGCTCGGAGAGAAGCGCTGGACGTCTGTGAACGCCCAGGTTTCAAAGCACACAAGGCTTCAAGCCTCAGGCCGAACCCAAACAGGAAGTTTGTGACAAACTTAGCCAACACGCATGCACTACCGCAGGAGGTTGTACAGCACTCAGAAAAGACAAAAACCAGCCCTTGTGCATGTGGGCTGGGGGCCCGATCAGTGTAGAATAAAAGGAGCATGCCTGGCCAATGTCCCAAATGCACAAAACTCTTTCTGGGTGCCTGGGAGCTCCTGGCCCCAAGCACTGGGCCGGACCACAGGGAGCTAGCTGCTCTGGGTTTCCTCCCACTCTCTGTCCCGTTCCCCACCTCCTCAGGCACACTAGGGATAGTGAGCACTCTGAACAGTGATCAGGGGCCTGGGTCCCGTAGGTGTGTAGGGTCAGTTTTTGGCTGGAAGACTGCAGCACAGAAAGAGAAAGTGCCGTGCCCCTGGGGGTCCCACAGAGCCGCCTGGAGCCCCACCTGGCTGCATGTTTTACTGGCCCCCTAGTGCTCCACAATGGGGTCTTCAGGCTGCTGGGATTTCCTCTTCTGAAATCCAGCTTGGCACTATCATCTGCATGTGTACTGTTCACACTGGTAGGGGGTTCCAACTTCAGCTCGTTTATTTGTAAGTGCCAGCAGAGATGGACACACCTAACCTCCATGATCTACCTGTGTCCCATCTCCCAGACCAGACGAAAAACGAGGTGGTTCCTTCCCTTTTGTTCACCATCTCAGCACCTGCGGATTAAGTCTGAATTCCAGGCCATATGTGTGCTGGGTGTGCTTCAGAAAATAGTTGGTAAACGAATAAACATTAATGCCATTTGTGCTACTCTGCCCTCACCAGTTTCTGACTTGATCCACCCTCAGCAGACAGGTCCCAGGTTTCACCCCTCCTGGGTGAATAGCCCAATTGCCAACCCAGTCCCCTGTCTGGTCTGTCAGCCTCTTTGCCCGCCCCTCCCTCGGCACCTCAGGGCTGTGGTTTCCCCACCTCCCCAAGTTAGGTTCCTTTAAAAAAAAAATGACTCATTTAGGAAGAGGCAAAACCAAAAGCTTCAATTGTAAAGATAAAACAGCACCAGGTCTCTTTAAACACCTCCTACTCCATGTAGAATTTAGATCTGATAACAAGCCTCCCCAAACTGGACCTCCTAATTTGGAACTTACGGTATACATAATTCTTCTAGCAAAAACATTTCCAGTAATGTCTCCTCTCTGAACTTTTTCAGGGTCTTCTTTACCAAGAGAGGCAGCCTCAGGCCCTCACTCAGTAGCTTTGCAAAATGAGGGAATCAGAAATTCAAGTCTGTGCTCAACTCCTGGGTCAAAAATGAATTATTTAATGTTTTACAATTACGTTTATGATTCCGACTTTTTGGAGAGAGAATGTTGGCATGATTTCATTGGCCTAATGAGATTTATGGGGAGTTTTTCATAAATAGTAAGACTTCTTGCTATGTAAAAAGTTTACATTTGTGCACAATATTTTTGAAAGGAACAAAATTGTATAACACAATACTTAGAATCATAACATTTTAGGGCTCAAATGAGCAGTTAAGTCATCTAGAGCAGGGGTGCCCACACTTTTTCAGCTTGCAAGCTACTTATAAGATGACCAAGTCTAAATGATCTACCTACAATAAAAATGCAAAACATAAATTTATTTTAAAACATAAAATTATTATCATTATTTAAGTTACTATTATTACTATTTAATATTGTGTATTCTTCTTTCACCTTTCTCCTTCTCAGCTCTCTTTTCGGAGGAAAGTCAATGTCATAGTTTTTATGAACAGTCCAAAAAAGTCGCTCCACATTTCCCTTCTTTGGAATAGCAATGGCACACAGACAGATGAGGCAAACATACTTAGAATATGACATAGTGAAAAAAGTCCCCTCCCATTCTGTGTGAAAGTGGTAGGTTTTAGGCTTCTTACTCGGACCAGTACGGCACTCATTTTTATACCCTTTGCTGTATTTAGTTTAAATAAATTGAAGGCTAACTACACAGCAATGTAACTGAACAAGTTAGAGCGGTTTAATGCGCATGCACAGGGTGTCAAAAGTTCAGACGTCAGATTGGCTACCCTGTATGCCAATCAAAAGACAAGTGTCTTTTTAATGTCATGCGATCTACCCACACTTCCTTCCCGATTGACCAGTAGATCACGATCCAACTACTGAGCACCCCTGGTCTAGAGGTTCTCAATGTTGGCTGCACTGAGAAAGTCACCAGGCCCCACCTCCAGGGATTTGTGGACTAGGTGGGGCTCTGGTATTGGTTTGTTTGTTGTTCAAATTTCCTACTAATTTTAATGTGCATCCAGGGATGAGAAGCACTGATCTAGTGCCGATAAGAAAACTGAGATACGAAGAAATTCAGGTCCAGTCCAAGACTGCTCAGCCAGCCACAAAAACCAGCAGCAAATCCGACATTTACAGCACCCCGTCCAGTTCTGCAGTGGGGCTCATATTTCTAGTATTCACAGACTTCTTACCATCCTTTTCCTTTTTTTAAAATTTGGGGGACTAACACAGAGTTACCACCTTTTTGTTTTGTCAAGCAAGGTATTTTTATAACTATCTACCAGTGACTATCACCACTTCCTAATAGGTCTCCAGCTCATTTGCACATCCACCACCCTCTTCACCCCAAGCCCCCCACCCAGGAGGTAAGATTTGACAATGGCAGGCCCTTGGTCCAGTCACTCACGTCTACTTGCTCTGTTCCTCACCAACACACAAATCCAAACAAAGCTCAGGCCTCAAAACTTCTCCATGACCTCATGTCCCGACCTCGACAATAGCTATTTCTGAACCTTCACTAACAAACTACTTGCTAGTCCACCAAACCCACCTTCTACCTTCTTCCTGAGTGACATGTGACAGCTAACATTTGTACAAGTTACAAGGACCGACCTTTACAGTTTGTTACTTCACATATCATCCCCTTTAAATTCTTCCTACTTAGGCCCTGGCTGGTTTGCTCAGTGGCTAGAACGTTGGTCCAGTGTGTGGACGTCCTTGGTTCACTCCCCAGTCAGGGCACACATGAGAAGCGACCATCTATTTCTCTTCCCCTCCCTCTCCCCCTTCTCAGCCTCTTCCCTTCTTGCAGCCAGTGGCTCAACTGGTTTGAGTGTCGGTCCCAGGTGCTGAGGATAGCTCGGTTGGCCTGAGCATCAGCCCCCTAACGAGTGTTTCCCGGTAGATCCAAAAGAGGCGTGTGTGGGAGTCTGTCTATCTTTCCTCTTCTCACTTAAAAAAATTAAAAAATAAATAAAAACGCCTCCTACTTCAAGTAACAATCAAACCCTTAACTTGTAGATCAGGAGCCAAGAAACTCTTTGGATGGAATCCTCCACAGTCCTCACTACTCCCTAATGTCTAACAAGGCAATGAAAGAGGGGTGAGAGTCTTTCTAGCAACAAGAACCATGGGCTGAAAGGCCTGGAAGTCGGAGCGTGTGTGACATGTTCAAAGAAAAAGGTGTCTGGGATGTCTGGAGCATATCTCCCAGCATGTCCAAGGCCCAGCAAAGAGAGGCCCCAAGCAACGGGTTCTCAAACTTTCATCTGCTACTCATCATTCCAACTGCTTCTTCACAACTCATTCTACCCTTCTCGCCTCCAGCTGGGTCGAGGCCAACAGGAGTGGGTGGAAAAATAGGAACAGAGAAGAAAGAAATGAGATTGAGCAACGCCAAATCAAGGCAGGCTGAGGTCCTCCTAGTGCAACGAAAGTGGCCTTGGGTGACTCGTGAGGGGGACAGGGGACATGACATCTCCTTGATGTCAGCTCCAAATGTGAAAGACGTTTATCAATTATCCAAACTTCCAGGGACCCGCCAGAGACATTTCTAAACAAATTTGAAACTTTAAACTGCCAAAAGACAGACTATCCATGCTCTGCCCAGATGCCTTTGTGCCTGTGGGGCCTTCTGGGTAATCCCCATGGAGGGCATGGACTGGCATCACCTCCTATCTTAGAAGGAAGGCTTCCACAATTTTAGCTCCTTAATTGTCCACCTCCATCGGGACGGGCTGCATGGTTGATGGTCCATTCATCTGCCCAGGGAAATGCTAGTCCCAAACTGTGCCAAGCTGTTTTAGGCAGCAGTATGTGCCCGTCTTCTCTCCCCCACACTCCCCCCGTGGTAAGCTCCTACCAAGCTCAGCTTCTGTTCTTCTCTTACCTTTAAAAAAAAATTCTGCCTGACCTGTGGTAGCACAGTGGGTGAAGCGTCGACCTGGAATGCTGAGTTCACCGGTTCGAAACCCTGGGCTTGCCTGGTCAAGGCACATATGGGAGTTGATGCTTCCTGCTCCTCCCCCCCTTCTCTCTCTCTCCCTCTCTCTCTCCTCTCTAAAATGAATAAATAAAAATATATTTTAAAAATGTCCTCCCACTAGCTTTCAGTGTGCATTTATTAACCAAGTAGAAAACCAATCTTCAAATTGACTCTTATCAAATTAGAGTCTCCTTGGAGACTGAGGAGATGTACACACTCAAAACAGCTGGGTAACAGCTGGAGGGTATGGTGGACAGTTCCCTGCCTCCGCTTGCTAAAGGAAAGGTGTGTGTGTGGGGGGGGGGGGGCTGGAATGGTTGGAGAAGGTCTCATAGAGGAAGTGAGATTTGAGTTGGGTCTTTAAAAAAAGGGTTCAATTGGGTCAAGTGGAGAGGAAGTGGGAAGACCATCCTAGGCAGTGGGACCAGCGCACACGTGGGGCTGACCACAGGGTGGGGAAGGCCCCACTGCAGGGGAATGAGACCTTGAGGCAGTGAGAGGTTATGAGTGTGCACTGAGGAGCCAGACCGACTTGCTCTGAGCCCAGCTCTGCCTCTTGTTAGCCATGCGACTGGGCAGCCTGCCTCAATCCCACGTTCTTCATCAGCAACACGATGAAGATAAGGATGATAACGGAACCCACCTGCTGGGTTATTGGAAAGATCTGATGCGAGGCTGCACAGAAAATGCTTAGGATGCTCAGGGCCTGCCATTAGTATTATCCGTTATCCTGCTACAGTCAAAGCTACCCAGCGTCCATCTTCTTTGTTAACAGCCACGGTGCTTGGGATGGACCACTGGCTGACTGGTCATGTCCTGGGAAGTGTAAGAGCCAGCTGAACGTGAGGTGCCCAGGCAGCCAGGTGTGGGCATTCTCAAGCCCACACACACAGACACACAGTTCTCCCTCCTGGACCACCGACTTCCTTGTAATAACTACAAATTGACCTCCCTTTTCCTCTCGCCTCTCCCCAGTTTGGCATCGTGGCTGTCGTGGTGGGTTCCTTCTCCTAACTCCGGAGCTCCCAGCTCCTGACCTAGGGGAGAAAACAGCTTCCCACTGTTGCCAGCCCTGGGGTGCCTGGCTCTCTTTTGGTCCCCCCTTCACCTGCCCACATTTCTATAAACACTCCCCTTCATTAACCTCTCTCCAGTTAAACCCTTAGCATGTGGCCACCAGATGCACAGGGCTGAGGTGCAGACCTGTCACCCACCCACTCCCTTCTTCCCCTTAGAGGCAGTGTGAGAGACAGCGTTGAAGACAGAAGCCCTCGTGTGTGTTGCCTGAGAGCACACACTCACACGGGAATCTAACATCCCTAGGAATCTAGATATAACTCAAGCAGCTCAGGAAGAAGTACCTATTCCAGCAAAAGCAGGGCATATGCAAAGGCCCTGTGCTCCTCCAAGTCCATCACACAATGGAGCTCCTCCAAAGTGACAGAACCTAGATCAGCGCCTGTCACTCAGTAAGCACTTGCTAAGTATTAGTTGGTGCGGGTCCTTCTGGCTGAGGATGGGAGCTGAAATCCAAGAGGTCTTTAAGGAAACGGTCTTTACTCTATGGAAGCAGCTACTCCATGGGGCAGCTCCGAGATGCCCTGGGCTCATCCTCTCATGTGACATAGAGCCCTGAGATACCCCCATAACCAGCAGGAGTTCATACTCCAGGCCTCTATATCACAAATGTTATTTCCCTGTCACTTACCATGTAATACCTGAGGCTTAGAGTATCCTAACATCTCCCTTGCTGCTTGTATTACTCCCACTCCCTCACAGAGACAAATGCATCCTTGACTCACTGGGATTCAAAAGCATTTAGAGCCTTGGCCAGATAGCTGGGTTGGTTAGAGCATCATCCCAAAGCACAGAGGTTGCTGGTTTGATCCCTTGGTCAGGGCACATGCAAGAACAGCTTGCTGTCCCTGTCTCTCTCTCCCACCCCTTCCTCTCTCTAAATTAATCAATAATTTTTTTAAAAAAGCATTTAGTAATTGCTTACTGTGTACAAGTATCGTGCCATGCACTGGAAATCCCAAGGTGATTAGTAAAGGTCTAGGGACCTAAGAGCCACAGAAAACATGAAGGCCAAATGCTTTACTCCTGACTAAGGGGATTCGCTCAAACATCACTGACTGTTGAAGGGCAGGTGGACCATGGGGAGGGAGGAGGCAGCAGGAGATGTGAAGAGGCAGGTGGCAGGTGGAGGAACACAGGACAAGGACAAGAAAGACTGAATTGAGAGAGACCAGAGCAGAAAAACACTTGGGCAAGGGGTTTATCTCAAATTGAGACAACCCACCAGATTCAAAACCAAGCACAGTAACAGCAGAAATGACACTTTAACCAGAAGGAGGTTTCCTCCCTGCGGTCTCCAAAGTCAGAACGTCCCCACTTTGGAAAAGGTTAAAGGAAGCTGGGCTGAGTCTGGGGCAGAGATGCTTGTCCTCAAGGGACAAGCGCCTGGCACTCACTGCCGCTGCCCACCAACCTGGCCCTGCCGTGGGCTCAGCCACCCAGAGAGACCCAGAGCCAGCGAGAGCACCCCCCACAAACCCACAAACGGAAAGCTTCCGCACGTATTTGCTCTTCCTTGGAATTCTGAACTTAAAAATTGAACGGTCATTCATCTCACCTAGAAGTTTTCTCCCTTTATAAACTACTATGCAAATGCCTGGGAAGGGGCTAAGTCTTAGCAGCCCCATATCCGCCTAGATGAATGCTTCCAGATCTTTCCTGGAAAACAAGCTTTGCATAAAAAGGATGCTCAAGAGATTATCTGTGAGGGAGGGAGAGGCAGGAAGGAGAGAAGGGGGCTCCCACATGCACGGAACAACACCCGCCAAGGGCTGAGGGGCGGGCGGGCGGAGAGTTAAAACATCAAGCCTTCAAAAGACTTTCCTCCACTGCCTGTTTTTTTTTTATTTTTTTATTTTTTTTATTTATTCATTTTAGAGAGGAGACACAGAGTGAGAGAGAGAGAGAGAGAAAGGGGGGAGGAGCTGGAAGCATCAACTCCCACATGTGCCTTGACCAGACCACTGCAGGGTTTTGAACTGGCGACCTCAGTGTTCCCAGGTTGACGCTCCTCCAAAGTGACTCTATCCACTGCGCCACCACAGGTCAGGCCTCCACTGCCTGTTTTTAACGCGACCCATACAATCCACCTCATAACCTGCACAAGCCAGTGGTTTTTAGCATATTCAAGAGACTGTACAACCATCGCTCCTGTCTCATTCCAGGACATTTTTCAGAAACCCCCAAAGAAACCCCGTATCCCTTAGCAGTCACCCCCTCCACCCCTCTCTCCTTGGCAACTAGTTTCTCTCTCAGCGGACTCGCCCATTCTAGACATTTCATATACAGTACATGGAATCACACAGCATGCGGTCTTTGTGTCTGGCTCCTTTGAGTTGGCATAATGTTCTCCAGGTTCATCCGCACTGCAGCATGGATCAGTCAGTGCCTTACTCCTCTCTGGCGGCTGGTAAGGTTCTATTGTGGGGATAGACCACATTTTAAAGGGCCAAACCCGTGCTGCTGCTCCTGCTGCGGAAAGGAGCATCCAGTCCCCCTGGGGCGGCCTGGCCAGTGCCGGTTCAGAAACCTCCCTTCCCTCCTGCTGCCACCAGCGCCAGCATGCCGTCCTGGCGGGTTTTTCCAAACACACTGGCTCAGGACCTGGGCCCTGAATCAGCAGGCCGTGACAGAGACGATGCCAATGCCTTCAGAAGGAATTTGTAATGACTCTTCAAATGTGTTTTATAAACCTCCATGGTCCTGGGAACGTCAGATGACAGAGCAGAACCGGCATCACGGGCCAGGGTGCAGCCTGGATGGGCTCACGGGGCCCCTGCGTTTGCTTTCAAGGGCCCCTGTAGCCAGCCCTCTTGAAAGTCTTAATAATTTTTAAACAAGGGCCCCGGCATTTGCATGTTGCTGCGGGCCCAGCAAACTGTGTAGTTGGTCCTGGGCAAAAGGCAAGGGTTTGGGGAGGGGCTGGAACTTGCCACTCTCACTCAAGAGCCCGCTGAGGAACAGCAGACAGCTCAGGGCAGGTGCAGAAGGGCCTACAGGGATGCTGAAGACCCAGCTCTCAGCCTGCCCGAGACCCCCTCCCTACCCTGAGGACTCTCACAGTTGGCTGACAAGGCCTCCCCGGAACAGCCAGACTAGTTGAAAGTAAACGTGATAAGCCAACAGGCCTCAGACTGTAAAGCGGGGGACTCAAACTGAAACCTGTTTGATCTTGTAATCGCTTACAGGTTTACAGAAGAAAGAGAAAAAAATCGACATACTTACTGATGTAACTGGTGCTGAGAAAACTTTTTAAATATTAACTTTTTTTTTTTTTTAAACTGTCACCTTTAGTTCCAGCATATCAAGGAAGTCAATGGTTTCACCAAAAACCCTGTCTTCAATGCAGAGAGAGGGATGAAGTTAAAACGCAGCTGTCTGTGCTGATGTCCGCGCTAGAAGGGGAACCATCGGAACAGCACGTCCACATGGATGCCCAGAGCCTTGATCCCTCCACTGCTCCCCCCCCCCAGGTTTAGCCCAATTCTCATTTTGCAGATGAGGAAGCTACGCTGAGAGAGGGGAAGCAACCGCCGCGGCCACCCACGAGAAGGGGCAGGACCAGAGCCTGGGAGCCTGTCGCTTCCCCTTCCAACCTCCCAACTTCATGCGCCCAACCAAAATTCATACACTGAGTACAGGCGCCCCACCCCCAATGTCCTCCTGGATCCTCCACTCAAATCGTCGTGTGTGTGTGTGTGTGTGTGTGTGTGTGTGTGTGTACACACACACTCGTCCCGAAGGAAAGAGTGGGGCCCCGCCACCGTTAAACTGAAGATGTAGGGACCCTAAAGAAGAAGGCTGCTCCTTCCAGCAGCACAATCTCTATTCCATCCTCTGGCAAGGGGCCAGGGAGCTCCCATGGAAGGTTCAGAGCCTTTCCACACCCAGAGCACTTATTAAACGGTTTCTCTGGGAAGAGTCCAGTTTAACCGAGTTCTTACCAGTTATAAGGTACAAGGGTCGCACAGGGTAGACGGAGCTTGAGGGTAAACAGCCCGCCGTATCACAGAGGCAGGTCCAGGAGGCCACTGGGCAAGGACGCGACTCAGCCACCCGGTCAAGTTCTGTCCCTTTTCTAAAGCGCAGACGAACCGAACCAAACCATTCTTAACACTAAGCACCTGGATTCCTTTGGTTTCCATTTGTGTCTCATCCTCTCTCCCTCCCTCCCTTTATTCTTCCTTTCCTTCCTCTCTCCTTTTCTCCTTTCCTCCCTTGAACAAATAGATATCGAGCACTTCCCATGTGCCAGGACTACTCTGGTTGCTGGGGATACAGCAGTGAACAAAATAAAGGGTGGAAATAAGGAAAAGTGGTAAAAAAAAATAAATAAAAGTCTCTGGAGGAAAAAGCACAGCAGGATGAGATGAATAAAAAAATGGCAGGGAAGAAGGGCATTTATCCAGAATGGCCAGGTTAGGTGTCTCTGATGAGATGAAGGACTGAGCTGGTGATGATATTCCAAGCAAAAGAATCAGCAAGTGCAAAGGCCCTGAGGTGAAAATGTCCTGGTGTGTTCCGAGAATGAGGAAGAGAGTGGCAGGTTAGAAGGGCAGGGTGGTGAGTAGGTGGGAGCCAAATCATACCAACCCTGAAGCCACACCGAGGCCTCCAAGTGAAACAGGAGCAGGCAAGGTTCTGAGCTGGGCATAACTGACCTGACACAGGCTTTATCGAAACCTCCCGGATCACTGCTATGACCAGGCCACTTGTGCTAGGGGACCAGACTCAGAAGCCAGACCCAGCACAGCCTCTAAGCAGTGAAAAAACACTTCCCTTCTCTGAGTCTCCACAGTCGCCTCTGTGAAATGGGTAGATAAGACTAGATGATGTCTAAGGTCCTTATTTTTTGACCCTAAGATGAATTGCCCAAAGGGTCTAAAAGTCTCACTCGCTGACTTGGGAGAAGGCGGGGAACAGCAGCCAAGTGTTAGGAGCCCCCAACCACTCCCCACTGCCCTCCTCTGCCCCACACCAAATTCTCACCCCGTAAAAGGCACAGCTCTCTCGGGAGAAAGGTCCAGCCCAGGAAGCAGCCACGTCAGCAACGTCCTCTGAAGATTACGAAGGGTGACCACTAAAGATAGCACAGGCCCCACACTACTTCAGGGTGGGGCTCAGCCTTTGAGGCCACTGCAAGTGGCTGCTACAGTCGAACAGAGGACCCTGCTGAATGGGCTTCCGCCGGGGCTGCCCGTCTGTCTCTCCTGTCTCCCTACTTCTACCAAGGAGAGAGAAAGAAAGTTACGGGGTTCAGAACTGCTCTATCCCATCATCTCCTTGAGGGTTCTGTCTGCTCACACGTCATCAAACTGGGTCCAAAAGCAAGACTCAGGTCTCCCCCATCAGGCTGGATAAGCAAGGGGGAAGTTTGTCCTTCTCCCATCAGACTGTGAATACATCCTCTCTCTCCTCCAGCAGACTGGGGGCTCCCTGAGGGCTGAGGGAGAGAATGTAGGTGGGGAGCATCTGATGTCAGGGACTTTGTTAATGCCCTTGGACAGGGTTTGCCTGCTCCTTTCCCTCCATTGCCTCACTGCAACCTAGACACTTCTGTACATGTAGTCATTTCTTAAAACAAGGTGCTAATTGAAGCACTCAGATTGAACCATCCACCCATCCAGGCACGAGACCCTGTGATCCCTGGCCAGCGAGTGAAGACGAACTTCCAAGCTGAATAAAAACAAAATTAAAAGTTGGGTCTGACCTGTGGTGGCGCAGTGGATAAAGCGTCGACCTGGGAACACTGAGGTCGCCAGTTCAAAACCCTGCACTGGTCTGGTCAAGGCACATATGGGAGTTGATGCTTCCAGCTCCTCCCCCCTTTCTCTTTCTCTATCTCTCTCTCTCACTCTGTGTCTCCTCTCTAAAATGAATAATAAAAAAAAAAAAGTTAGCTTCACCGAACCAGCTTTTGGTACACCGCTGGTGACTGTGGCTGAGGCCAAGCTGAAAGGCACCATGAAGACAAAGAGAAGGGAGCCCACTGGCCCGACCTGATCACACGGGGACCCAGCTGCAAAGGCAGCCCACACCCCAGACATGAGCCTAACCCCCCAGCTTGGTGCGACTGGGCTTTTCCAAAGCAGTCACACGTGATGATGGAATGAGAAATGGGCAAGTGGCTGTGGGAACTGAAATCAGAAGAGAGGAATGAAGGGGACCCCTCTCCAAGAGGCAGAGCCACGCCTGCATGCGCAGGATGGGGGGGTCCGGGGGGGGGACAGAGATAGGGACAGAGACCACAGGGCAGCTCAGCATAAGCTACTGAGGCCTCCTGAGAGAAGCAGAGCTGCCCAGACATGGGGAGAGCACTCGTGTGCACATGGACTCAGGGAAGTCACCTGGGGCCGCCCTGGAATCTGGGATGCTGGCTCATCTTAGCCAAGAAGTTTGCACAGAATTGCAGAGAGGGGGGCAAGAACTTCCAAAGCTGTAATCAATCATCATGATCATCATCATCATTATCATCATTGCTAAAACTTACAGGCACTGTGCCAAGTCCTTTCCTTATACTAACTCAATCTTCACAACGATGCTCCCCATTTACAGATGAGGCAACTGAGGCCTGCCCACAGTCTTATGTGAAAAATAAAAATTTCCAGTGGGCAGCACGGGTCCCCAGCATGCACTCCTGGCTACTTCCCTCTCTAAAAACACAGGGGAAAATCCTAGGGTATTTCTGCTGATTCCCTTGAACCTTTGGGGTTGAAGGTCACCAGGTGACAGTCATCCTGAGGACTTAGGAGACTGGGGGGATGCTCACAACTCAAACAGAGCCCAGCAGGGTCCCAGTGCTCTTCTCCCACTGTGCAGAGAGCCTGGCCCCAGGCCCACCGGCACCAATGACTCTCCCCTTTCAGGAGTCTCGGGTTAAAAAAATGTCACCTTTTCTGTATCTGACGTATCCATAGGGGAAAGAGCGGAAGCAGGGAGGAGGACCAAGTGGTAGTGACAGGTCCCAGCTCCCACCGGAAGCCCACAGGGCATCTGAAAACTCAGACAACGTAAGACAGACTTATTTTTAAACACTGTGCTAGTGACATTTTCAAAGTGGCTTTCTTCAACCTGCTCCTCCACACCTTTTTAGGTGAAGTTCGTCTTCATGTTACAATTCAGTGAGTCGAAATGTGATGGTACAGAGAGGCTTTAAATTGCGTGAAAACTGAAGGAAATAGTGGCTCTATTGAATTTTATTTTCAGATGAACAACGGGACCCCATCCTTTATAGGAGGTTTTCATGTATTGGCACTGTTAGCATTTCGGGCTGAAATTCTACGTTGTGGAGGCCTGTCCAGCATCATCTGGATGCCGGTGGCATTCTCCTTCCTCTCCTCCCCAAATGTGACAACCACAAAGGTCTCCCGTCATCGCCAACGCCCAGGGTGCAGGGAGCAGGGGATCACTCTCCGTTGAGAACCAACCAATGCTTCACGTTAAGATAAACTTCTACGCAAAGGTGTCTGAGGTTGGGGAAAACAGAACATATTGAGCGTGATGCTGAGACTGTTAACTGGCACAGTTCTTGAAAATAAGCGTATCCTGGTTTTCCTGACTTGTCGAACACCGTGTGTTTGAAATTGTTCTGTGTGGTTGCCAGGCCTCTTTCCTGAGAATCTGCCTAAATGCAAAACACTCAGTAGCCAGGGTGCCCACGCTCTGCTCTCCTCCCTCCCTGGCCTCCCCAGTCTCACGCGTGTCCATCCCCGAAAGCAATCTAGCCTCACGCGTCCAGCACAACCAGCGGGCACTTGCTCTCTGCCTGAGGGAAGTGCTGCCGTCTCTGAAGGAGCTGCAGGGGTGAGCCCAGAAGCCACCAGGCTCGGGGACCCCACAGCCTCAGAGGCAGCAATGGCCGCCCAAGAGAATGGACCCATTTTCCTGACGAGCACTGCCCACTGACCCTGCTCTCCAACGCCTGACCTGTATGCCTCGTCTGCCTTAGCCCCCGGGGAGTGAGCTATGCCAAGCAGGAGCGGGTCCATGGCGGACCGACTGAAAGGCCAACACCCTGGTCAAAACATGAAACAAAGACTATGAATTGAAAAGACAAGAAAAAACAAATGGATCTGAAACTCGTGGGAAAAAAAAAAATGCTCAACCACACTCATAAAAGAGATGCAAATTGTAAGTGACTGAGAAACCCATTTTCATCTATCAGATTGGCAAAGATCAAAGAGTTTGATACCTCACCATGTTGGCGAAGCCGTCTCATTCATTGAGGGTGTCAGTGTCGACGGCTACCACCTCCTTTAAAGGATACTTGCAATTGCCTACCACCATCACAGCGGCACATTTGCTTTTACCAGCAACTCCACGTCTAAGAATGTGTGCTGCAGACATACTCCTACGTGTGCAAAATGGTGTGCATACAATGACAGTCACTGCAGGATGGTCTGTGGTGACAAACACTGGAAAGAGCGCGAGGCCACTGCTTCCGTAAATCATGGTTCACCCATAAAATGACAGGCATGCCGTTGTGAAGAACAACCAGGGCATCCTCTGTGTCATGATACGGAATCAGCTTCCGTGTACCCTGTTTGGTAGTACAAGTAAGGCGCAGAAGAACATGACCAGGATGCCAGCAGTTGTTGGAAATACTATGAGTTCATACATATACTTAAAGGCACAGATCACCTTTGAAAAGATAGCCAAAAAGCTAAGAACCAGGTACCCTTAGGAGAACTGAGAGACAGGAAAGAAAGGGAAGACAGAAATTACTACAGACTTTAGACTCTTTGTTAACTTTCAACTTTTACACCATGTGCATCTATTAACTATTCAATCAATCGACCGATCAATCAGAAAAGATTATAGGTGACTGACCTGCCTCTACTATTATTGTGCACGTGTACATGAAACAGATATTGCAGGCCACTTTCAATAATAAATTCTCTATTCCTATAAGTATCCATACTCATCAGTTCAAGTTTCTTTTTTCTTTTTCTTTTTTATTTAAAGAAGGGGAGGCAGAAACAGACTCCCGCCTATGCCCCAATCCACCTGGTAAGCCCCCTATAGGGCAATGCTCTGCCCATCTGGGGCCGCTGCTCCGTTGCTCAACAACCGAGTTATTTCAGCATCTGAGGCGAGGCCATAGAGCCAACTTCAGAGCCCAGGGCCAACTTGCTTGAATTGAACCATGGCTGTAGGAAGAAAAGAGAGGGAGAGAGGGAGGGAGGGAAGAAGGGAGGGAGAAAAAGAAAGAGAGAAGGGAAAGGAGAAGTGGTGGAGAAGCAGATGGTCGCTTCTCCTGTGTGCTCCAACTGGGAATCGAACCAGGGACTCCCACGTGCCAGGCCGCCAGGGACTCCCACGTGCCAGGCCGACGCTTTACTGCTGAACCAACCAGCAAGGGTCATTGTTTATTTTCTTTTCCTTTCTTTTTTTTAATTCAAAAGTAGGGTGATCACCACGTCCAGAAAACAAAGGGAACTCACCAATTAAGTTTTAGAAGAATTCATCCTCAAAATGATCTTCCTTATCTGAGCAATGTACAGTCGCTGACCCTGGGACCACTGCCACTCTAAGGTTCCGAACGCAGGCAGTTGGGTCCCTTAAAGCTGCAGGTAGGATCCGCTGCTAGGGACCAGGAAACACACACTTTTAATAGAGCCTCAAAGCACTATCACCTAGGACAGCATGTGACTAAGTGACTTGGACCCCAGTACCCAGTGGGAGTGGCTGGCACCACAGTGGCACAGAGAAGCCTCCCTGCAGCTCTGCCCGCGGCAGTGTTTTAATGGAATGAAACTCAAAGGGGCCCCAGCCGTCACTTTCAAACCTACCCCAGTCCCATGGCTGCTTCATCATAAAACAACCCTTCTATATATTTTAAGCCATAAATCAGCGTTTGTCAAATTCTAAATTGGGCTACAGCAATATTTATTCATCAAAGGATAAATCTTCCCTGCAGAGTCATAAAACTGCCTAATAATTTAATATGCTATCACTCTTAACCTGAAACTTGTCAAAAAGTGGCCTGAGAGGGGCTGTGTTTTATAGTTGACTGGCATTGAGTCTACAGTTTATTAAATAGTTCATATTTTTAATTCTCTGGGTGGGTGGGGGGCTGGCACAGGGGACACATCCTGTGAGGACCCATCCTGTTTATTAATCTATTGGAGGGCAGAGAAAAGCAGAGTCCCCAAAGAGGACCAACGACTGCGACTGGCCCAATACAGCTTAAGATGGTAGGTTTAGATAGAAAAGAAAAGAAAAATCAAATTACACCATTTTGTATGGGACGGGGGAAAAATACACTAAGTTAGAGAATTCATACGGGGGACAGGTCCATGCAGTGACAGGGTGGGGCAATGTTAGAAGGTACAGGTGAGCTATGACTCTAAGCTGCAGAATGACTACAGCTGGGCCAAGATACCAACTCCAGGGGCTCTTTTCGGATCTTGGGAGCAGCAAGCCTTCCGGACCTGGAGGTTCGCCTTCAAAAGTTCGGACTTTCCACAGTCCAGTGCCAAGACAGGGCTCTGTCTGAAGGTAGACGGCTGAATGGACAGCAACCCAGCCCTTCGATCGAGGTCCCTCTACCCGGGCACCCCTGACACTCTGTCCTGGTGACTGCTTGTTGTGGGGGCTCTCCTGTGCACTGTAAGATGTTTGGCAACATCCCAGGTCTCTACCCGTTAGTTGCTAGTAAAGTGACCCCAAACAGTTATGACGACCAAAACTGTCTCCAGACATTGCCAAATGTGCCCCAGGGGCAAGATCATCCCCACCTGACAACCACTGTCCGGGAAGAATTACATCTATCTTGACAAAGGCGGGCTAGCGGAGATAAATCCAGTCCACGCCAGCAAGCCTAATGTTCCTGTATGGTGTTTTGTCTCTAGCGTTTCAAAACACAAATCAAAAGAAATGCAGAAATTAGAACACAGATACTTAGTTCACACACTGTGTACCTCCTCTCACTCGTGACGTCCAAACCCACGTGTGTATGGACGGACCACAAGCACCCAGCCAGGCTCTGCCTTCCTCTCCCCCACCCCAGCTCTGCAGTTCTCCCCCATCCCCCCCAACCCCTAGGCTTTACCTTTTTCTTCTAACTCACCCTCTATTTCTTCTATGTTTTTTCCACAACTTTGTGGTTTACTCTGGCACCAGAACATGTTTCAGGCTGGCATTCACTGGTGGTTAGTGAGTGACAAGGTGGGTTTCTAAGCCACAAACACTATTATTTCTAAGCTGTTCAAATTCACTGTCCCCTGTTCAAGAGCCAGAAGGGGGAGGCACTCTCTCCCCAGTACAGATACTGACCGCCTCACAGAACTTAAATAGTCAAACAAGATAGTGAACGTAGTGAACCACTATTTAGTTAAAAAAAAAATCCACCAAGTTCATATGTCCACGTTCCAGGCCATATTTCCCACAAAAATTTTACATTCAACACACCAAGATACACCATTGAACCTTGCACGCTTCCACCCAGGGGGGCTGCCTTGCTCGCAGGGCACGTAAACCCAACTGGGAGATAATAGAACCTGGACTGAACTCAGATACATGTTGTTAAAAGGTTCAGCTTTGCTTTTTTTTTATTGTGGAGTAACCTTTTTTATTTGTATTTTTTTGAAGTGAGAAGCAGGGAGGCAGTCAGACAGACTTCCACATGCACCCATCCGGGATCCCCTCACCACCAGCATGCCCACCAGGGGGCGATGCTCTGCCCATCTGGGGTGTTGCTCCATTATCATCAGAGCCATTCTAGCACCTGAGGCAGAAGCCATGGAGCCATCCTCAGCGCCCGGGCCAACTTTGCTCCAATGGAGCCTTGGCTGCTGGAGAGAAAGAGAGACAGAGAGAAAGGAAAGAGGGAAGGGTGGAGAAGCAGATGGGCACGTCTCCTGTGTGCCCTGGCCAGGAATCAAGCGTGGAACTTCCAGATGCCGGGGCCAATGCTCTACCACTGAGCCAACCAGCCAGGGCAAAAAAAGGTAACCTTATTAAGGTAGTACTGGAACAAGATGGGCAATATTAAATTGAAACCAGACCAAAGGTGTGGAATGATTTTTCATCTGTATAGACTCATCTCTCAGTCAGATGGGACCCAATGACCAAGGGCAGAAGAATGAGTGCGAGAGGGACTGTATCAGCCCATGTGGCCGCGGACTCAGGGCTGGGCCACCTAACATCAGAGCCTCACCATGGCCGTGGACCACAGCCAAGTGGTACAGGTCCCAATCACACAAAACCACCTTTCTGCACATATGATTCATAAAAAACTGAAAACCACACTGCTGTGAGATTTGCCTTAAAAGCTCTGTCTTTCTTCCCCAAGTTCCATTCACTTGAAAAATGCCAGCTATCACCGTCATCCACTCTAGACAGCTTGGTGGAATCCCCAGAGTAAGAGATGCCTCAGGCTTGGGTTCTTCAGAAGGTGGGACCCCATTAGTACGGTGTTTAGAACTCCCAAAATTGGCCCATGGATGCCAAACTTCCACTGGGGATGGCCTGCTCAGGTTATTTAAAACTGTTTAAGTCCCATGCCCCGTTCATTCTAGTCACTGTGCACAGGTTGGCTAAACTAGCTGACCATCCCGCTTGCTGTGCCCGTCATAATTCCAGTCCAACAAGATTAAAGAAACAAACAGAACAGAAATGAAGCCACAAGAAGAGAGGGAGGTGCCCAAGTCATGTGACCCAGTCTCACAAGTGAAGAGAGTCTCTGCCCCAAAACCCTTCCACCAAGACTTGAACTTAAACACTCAGAGCAGGCTTTGCATATGATCTGGTCATGGCAGAGCCAAAAATGCCATAGATCTAAAATTGAATTGGGGAGAGAAGTGGCTCAAAAAAGAAAAAGAAGGAAGGAGGGAGGGAGAAGGAAAAGGAAGGTAGGAAGGAAGGGAGGGAGGGAGGGAGGGAGGGAGGAAGGAGGAAGGGAGGGAGGGAGGAAGGAAGGAAAAACCAACTTAACTTTTCCTTGAGCTAGCCTACGTCCTGGTGCATTTCTAATAAACTGCGGCAGACACAAATCTGCAAGGCTGCTTTGGATAGTAAGTTGCACCTGTGGGGGTCGGGACATCACCTGGACCAGGGAGCTACCCCCAGGGAGAAGTTCTACTGCCAGGCCACAGACCATACCCCAAACTAGCCATCTCAGAAACAGACACCAGTGAACACAAAAGGTGTCACCAGAGACCCAAGCTCAGACACAGTGCACTAAGGGCCAGGACACTTGCACCCTCATTTTGGGTCTGAGCTTACTGTTCCAGGCTTCTGCTGTCCTTCTGTACAATGGAGTTCCCTCAGCAGTAATTAAGATGTACGTGTGACCTAGCACTGGGCCTTTGGACCCATAGAATGTAACCAGTAAGTGCTGGCTTACCATTCCTGTTCTCTTCATTCCATTACTAATACCGTATTTCCCCATGTATAAGAGTACCCCATTGTGAAAAATTTAGGATCTACAAACTGGGTGCGTCTCATACAGTGGTAATATTTTTTTTTACTTGCATTTCCCACTTTTTTTTCATGAATAAGGAGTTGTATGAATTTTATGATGAATAAAACTTGAGTTCAATAATTTTATGTAATACATGTTTTTTTTTAAATTTCGGGCCCCCAAATTAAGATGCGTCTTACACAGTGAGCATCTTATACATGGCGAAATATAGTATTATCCAGCCATCACAGATTGAGTGCCTATATCTTTTTCTCCCAACTTCATAAGCTTGGTAGGAGGGTACATTGTGGAAATGCAGATGAAGCTTCTACAAACACACAGCTCTCATCACCAGCAAGGTTACTGTTGGGCTCAACCCCCCACCTCCAAAGCCCCAGCATAGCTAATTCAACCTGAGCTGATTGGGCTCCACTATCCAAAGAGGGACCTCCAGTCAGTAGCTTCAATCTTCAGGACCACATTTGCTCTTCAAATGAAGAGCTATTTGTCTAAACTAACAGTCCCTCTCTCCATCTGGCCAGCCAGTGATTCCCCACCCCCCAACATACACATGTGAAGTGTGTCCCCCAACGTGTGAAGTGTGCCACCCCTGGGGGGAGGCATCTTAGGGAGTGACAGTTCCCGCCTGGCCTAGCGAGAGGCCTGCCCCATCTTGTTAAAGTCAGCCTACAGCGGGCCCTCGCAATACCAGAAACTAATTACTGAGTATCTGCCCTCTCTCCTTTTGAAGTCATTGGTAGGAAATGAGACATGAAGGTAAGGTAGAGAGGCAGAAAAAGTGTGGGGGCAGAATTCCACTTTCCCCACGTCTTCAGTTCAGTACAAGAAGAGCTAAATCAAGTCCTACAAAGCAAGGCTTAAAAGAGGAGCAATTTAAATAACTTTCCCCAGCCCTTAGGAGAGAAAAGTGGAGGGGAAAGCTCACACAGCCCCAAGAACACTGACTGACATGAATTTGCATACCTTTGCCAAGCACAGGTGGGGGGGGGGGCGGCTCACGTCTTCCCTAAACTTGTGCTACACCCACCACATACTCTCTCCATAGGCCTCTTAAGGGGCTGAACCTTTTAAAACAAGCAAGAACCTTTACCTCAACAATATAAGAAGACTGTATAATTTTAAAAAAGATCAACAGCGTTCTGAGTACACATCACAAGCTTTGTTCTGCTCACTTCCCCACTTCCTGTCGCTCCCTCACCCCGTCACTTTTTAGTTTTGAAGCGTGTGTGTGTGTGTGTGTGTGTGTGTGTGTGTGTGTGTGTGTATTTGCTCTGGTATCACTGTAAGGTTTCAGTGGGAGGCCCCCGGGGGTTGAGGGGACCAGGATGAGGACTGTTCCATTCTGACACACAAAATTACAACTGCCCAACCACCAGGAAAGTCCACCC
Source organism: Rhynchonycteris naso (assembly GCA_037038555.1). Lineage (NCBI taxonomy): Eukaryota > Metazoa > Chordata > Mammalia > Chiroptera > Emballonuridae > Rhynchonycteris > Rhynchonycteris naso. The sequence continues at coordinate 9,734,181 of CM073000.1, forward strand.
AAAGTTTCGTCCCCTCCCCGTCGATAGTGGGTGAGCTAGGAAAACACTTGTGGGCGAGCTTGACTTTGTGGGGAATGTCCTGTGTGGGCAGTGGCCACCTAACCACAAGCAAACACCAGGTGCCTCAGAACTGGGAACTGAGCCGGAAAAGATTCAGCACCCACAGACCAAGAAATTCCCTGAAGGAGACACAGTCCAGCCCTTACATCCTTCCCTAAACTCAGCACTCCGGAGAGCAACCGCTGCTCGCCACTCAGAAAAGGCCGAAAGACTTGAATGCCATGTGGGTGGGACCCTGTCTAATATTCAGGGTAAAATCAAGGTTAGAGCGAAAAGGGACATCAGAAGCCACCTGACCAGCCCCTCCTGTCACCGAGGAGAAAGCCCAGAACAAGACTGTATCACAAGGCTACTTTATTAACAGCAGAGTGATCGCAGCTCTCTTACCTCCCAGGACAGGGGTTTTCAGTATCTTATCAAACGAACACAGAGCAGATCATCAGTGTTGGCTCCACCACGCGGGACACTGGCTGGTCCACAATGCAGGGGGAGGAGAGGTGACCTTAACATGCTATCTTGTCTGTTACACGCAAGTAGCTCCCATCTTCCAGAAGTATGTGTTGCGGGGTAGAGTAGCCTGTCCTCAACCCATTCTGGCCCCTGAATTCCTTGCGTGAGGGGCTGCCCTTCAGCAATCCCTGAGCTGGCTTACCACACCCATCTGTCATTATTCTCCAGATGGGGAGCCAGCGGCATTGCACAAGGTGCAGGACTGGGAATGGAAAACTGGGTGCCACCCTCGGTGAACACAAAGGTGGCCTCGGGGGAATCACCCTGCCCTCCACGCCTTCCTATGCCCATGTAGATCATGAGAACGTTCACCTTCAAGAAGCTGCTAGCCCCCTTCCCCCCCCCCGGGGAGAGGAGTCTAATTCTAAACCTGCGTCACCTTTCCCACCCCGTGATCACCACAGAGCTCACTCTTTCTGCCACCTTCCCTGCTCAGCCCTCCTGCCTGCTCCACCTGCCCAGCACACCTGGAAAACATCAGCATGGGCGTCAGTACACGGCATGGTCCTCTGGGCATCTGTTCCTGATTTGAGTTTCCCAAGAGCTCTCACGGTGCCTTCTGGTATCATCCCCGTGGATATGACTTTGCTCCCAACCACCCAGCCAATAAAAATGTGATGAGGGAACAGTGTGTGCAGGGTGCTCAGCTAGCTACAGAGTGGACCGTGTTTCAAGAGTGGTAAGACAGACATCTGGGGTTAGAATCTACACGGCCAAACTCCAGCCCTGCCCAGCAGTCTCTCCTTCCCCTGATTGATTTCCCTTGTAGACCTCGCCAAAACCTGGCATGGCAGTATACGTGTATATACCCTCTGTCTTGCTTCCTCTAAGAAATGCTCCATGAGGGCCGGGACTGCTTGGTCCATCCTAGCAGCCAGAGCAGCACACGGCACATGGCAGGAGTTAGATGTCTACTGAATGAATGAATGAATGAACAGTCGATCCTGGGTCTTCCTCCAGCGTCACCAAGTTACTTACCGTCTCTTAAGTTTCACATTTTCCTCATTTTTAAAACAAGGATAATATCAATGTATTCTTTACGTGACTAGAGACAGGTTTAACCAAGAAAATGATTGTAAAAGCATTTAGAATGTACCTGGCGCACAGCAAACAATCAATAAATGTTAGATTATTACTTGTTAACCATTATTATTACAGTCACTGATAGAAGCGGGGGGGGGGGGGGAGTCTCTTTATTATACCCCGGGCAGTTTTTAGGCTAACTAACTAAGATTCTATGTATGTAAGACCCACCTATAAAGGATTGTTAAGAGAGGACTGGGCCATGGGCCTGCGTAGATACTATGGACCCGCGTAGATACTATGGACCCCTCAGAGCCTACATCTTAGTGAAAAATGTTTTCGTGTAGTTTAAAGTCATGAGCTCATTTGCGTAAATGCTGCTTTATGGGTCCTTATCAAAGCCATCATCCAAGCAATTTAAAGTCTTAAAATATCCAATTCTTGCCCTCAAGAGCTTGTAAGTCTAGCTGGGGAAACAAGACGTTTATATAGGCAGACCCTCAGTTTACTGTGCCTCGCTTTATCGCACGTTACAGATGCATTTTTTAAAAGCTGAAGGCAAGATCCTCCACCAGCAAAGAGTGTCACTTTATTGTAATACTCACTTTTTGCAGTGGTCTAGAACCAAACCCACAGTATCTCTGAGGTATGCCTGTATATGAAAGAACTATATAAACAAATTCAAAACAGTGTATGACAAATGCTAAATAAGTGCACTGGAGACTAGGACAGTCAAGTACAGGTAAGTGCTTAACAACCAGCTCTCAAAAAAAAGTTCTTGATTATAACACATGTCACTTTCCATGGTGTAAATATTCCCACTGCGGCCACTCTCACGCTAGCAATATAAAAACACGTGGACAAAGAGTTGGGAAGAGATATGAATGATAGACTCTCATGAGCTGGTGTGTACCAGCTGCAGGACACCACTGGGTCTTGTTCCTCAAGGTCAAGGGCCATGGGCCAAGGGTCAAAGGTAACAACAGGGGGTCAACTAGCTACCATTTTTTTTCCTGAAGTGAGAAGCGAGGAGGCAGAGAGACAGACTCCCACATGCGCCCGACCGTGATCCACCAGGTATGCCCACTAAGGGGTGATGCTCTGCCCATCTGGGGCGTTGCTCCATTGCAACCAGAGCCATTCTAGCACCTGAGGTGGAGGCCATGGAGCCATCTTCAGCACCCGGGCCAATTTTGCTCCAATGGAGCCTTGGCTGCAGGAAGGGAAGAGAGAGGTAGAGAAAAAGGAGAGGGGGAGAGGTGTAGAAGCAGGTGGGCACTTCTCCTGTGTGCCCTGGCCAGGCCGACGCTCTACCACTGAGCCAACTGGCCGGGCTCTAATAACTAGCATCTTTATGGTACTTTGGGTTACAAAGCAAATCAGAGGCCATAAATATATTTCACCCTAACCATGTGGTCAGAAAGTTATTGCCCTTATTTTCTATATAAGAAAACCAGTAGATTGGATTAAGGGTTTTGATTTCTACTCTATAAAGTGGGACAGACCAGTAGCTTGCTCTAACTCAGTTCCTGAAGTTAGTATTAAAGAGGAGAGCAGATTAAGGCCACAAGGAGTAGAGGAGAAGCAGCCAAGATGGCAGAATGCTGAGGAAGAAGCCAGTTTGAGCTGGAGAAGGAGATGGGAAACAGAGGTGAATAAGTCTGGTGAGCTAGAAACCTTTTGATTCTAGGAAACTCGGATAAGTCAGTAGCTTTGTGAGCACTGAATGAGTGGGTTTTGGAGCCCAGTGTGTGTTTTTGCTTGCCCGCCGGGTACAAGCTAGAATTAAAGCTGATGGCTCACCAAAAAAAAAAAAAGAAAACAGAATGTCAAAAAGTACAAAACTTTTTCAGGGTCATTCTGCTAGTGAATGACATTGTCGGGGCCCGGCCCAGGATCTTCTGGGGCACCTGTGAATTATCACTGCACCACTGCCCCTGATAGCTAGGACTTCCTAGAGGACACGTGGTTGAAGAGCAGAGACTGAGGCAAAAATGCAGACAAGGTATGCAGTGCTCACGTAGTCGGGAAATACACCAGCAGACCCCAAAGATCTAGGGAGCATACGAGGTATGAACAAACTTGAAACTAAGGAAGCCAGTTGGTTCAGCACGTTTCACCAGAGAACTACTTTTCTAAAGCAGTAAGCCAGCTATTAAAATCTGCATTCTCAAATTCACTGCAGCAGGGGGTGAAGGAGCCAAAGAAATCGCTAACTATGTAAATGACAAATGATAGGGGGCTGAGGGCACAACAGAATTCCCTGCCACCACCCAAAGTCAACCCAAAGTCATGTAAAGAACAGTTTACAACTAGGAAATTCTAGCAGAATACTGTTTTGAAAGCACATTACATAATAACATGTGCAGTAGGATTCCAGTTTTGTCAAAATTAACTAGCAGGCACGCACAGCCGATGTATCTATGCATTTTTAAAAGACTGGAAACAAAGACTGCAAAACCCTCACACTGGTTTCTCCCAGAAGGGTGGGGCTGTGGACGATTTTTATTTTCTTCTCTGTGATTTCCTAGATACTCAAAACTTTCCTCTAACATGCTGCTGTTATAACCAGAGAAACAATAAACGGACCATATTTTTAAAACCGTGATTTTCAAAGGCTGAGAAGACTTAACTGCAAAGAATCAGAGAGGTAGACCCCCCAGGAAGACATTCTTCTGGGCAAAGGTCCAGGTCCTCAGATATATGGTGATTCTGAAACAGGTACCCCTACCAACATCTGTCAGAGGAGTTAAGTGAAGTTCAGAAATGATATTTAGGGTCACACAGCCCATGAGTACTACAAATTGGAAAAGAAACCCAAGTCTAACCAGAATTGGTCTATAGACGTTTAAGTGGTTGCCCAACAACTGTACTTAACTATCACAAAGTACAAAATATCCCAGTTCTACCTACTTACCATCAGGCTCAAAGTGGAATGCACCACCAGTCCTGACTTGAGACTGTATAGATACTTAGTAATTTTAGAAAGAAAGAAAGAAAGAAAGAAAGAAAGAGAAAGAAAGAGGGAGGGGCTCTCTCATCTCTGCGCTCATCCCTCATTCAGTGAAATAAAAATAAAAACCGAACCTTCCCCCAATACACTGTGCTCTAATGAAAGCACAGAGCCAATCTTCACTACCACCCACCCCAGCCCACTTCGTTTAAATTTAGGCAACCACCGGGCAAAATGTACCCAACTGCATGATCTGAAATGAAGTCATGAGGGCCTCATCGCTTCCAGGGAAAACGGGGCGGGGCCGATAGGGCCGGCTGCGCGGTGCACTCTGGGGCTGCGCCTCCGAAGACCCCCTTTGCAGAAAGCAGGTTCTGTGAGCTGGCTCTCCGCCTGGAGCTGTGCAACCTTGTGGCTTCCCCCCTTCAAAGTCAGGGGTGGGCTGACAAAAGGGATCTCGAAGGCACATCTCAGTGTATACACAGCTCTCTAGTTTCTAGGACCCCACCATGAAAAACCTAGGCACCCCGCCCCACCCCCCAGCACCCAGAGAACACATGAGCAGCAAGCAACCCAAGATGTGGGTGACCCGGGCTGAATGAGCTGTCTGAACCTGACGCTGGAGTTCTTTAGCTCCAGCTCTGGAGTAAATGTTTGCAGAGAGAAGGCTGCGTTGCGAGGAAGGCTTCAGTAAGGAGGGCTCTGTGGCCAGTCGCCCCCTGGTCCCACCCAGGCCACACCAGCAGGGGTTCTGTCAGCAGGGACTCAACAAACCTTTTAAATGAGCTCTGGCAAAAAGGGGAGTTACTAGCTACTCAAACACTCTCTGGTTTTCTGGATGACTCTGAGGCTTTGGGGGTCCACAGGTTAGCTGGATTTTTCTTCCAGAAACCTAGTGCATGGATTTCTTCTCATGGTGACTTCCAGTGTTGCATTAAGTATGTCTAAGCCTTTAGAGTAGTCCCTATCCGCTGCCTCAAACAGAGGTACCGGCGCGGCAAAAGAGTAATCAAACAGTCACAACTCAAGGAGAAGCACTGCCTTACTAGAGCACAACTCACAGTTCCTTACTGGAGACATCAGTCACCTGTGCTCGCTGAGACCCAGGCAGGGCACACTGTTTAACCAAACCAGGTCCCCAATCTCTGCGAGCAATGGACAAGCAATCCAGAGCTCAATTCCACACATTCTCAATTCCAGTCCTCCTCAGACCCTGCCCTCCCCCCTTCACATCTGGAACCTTCCAAGCGGGTTGTTCCCACTTCCTCATCTGCTGAGCCATGCTCTAAGGACTCCATCAGAAATCCGGCAGACCAGAAAGAGGCAGAGAAAGATTTTGAGAAAGAAGAGGGCTGCCCATGGCCTCAGTATTTGGAAGCTCTCTGATGTGTGACAGACAATACTGCCACCCAGATCTCTCCCCTACCCTGCCTGTCACTGAAACCAGGAACCCGAGCCTGAGTTTCAACCCTCCCACACTGACCAGTCATCAAAGCCTAGAATGCCTGACCGCCCCAAAGCAGTACTCTCAAGGTGATTAAAAGTGAGATCCACACATTACACTGCTCCACATGGAGCTAAATTTACCCAGCCTACCTCCCTAAGAGAAAGAGATAATAGAGCAAGAGCCAGCGACCCTGGGCTCAAGCCAGAGACCTTTGGGCTCAAGCCAGCGACCTTTGGGCTCATGCTGGTGAGCCCACGCTCAAGCTGGCAACCTCGGGGTTTCGAACCTGGGTCCTCAGTGTCCCAATCCAACGCTCTACCCACACTGCACCACTGCCTGGTCAGGCACATATTTTTGACTATAGGTAAAAACATGGCTGCTGCAAACAGAAGTAAAAATCGTGAATTCTGGAATCAGACCTGGATTCAAATCTAGGTCTTTCATTTATAAATTGTGTGACCTCCAGCAAGTCACCCCACCCCTTCTGAACTTCCTGGTCTGTGAAATGAGCATTAGAGGAGAGAGTATATATAACTTGGAACTTACTCATTAACCACAAGCAGTTTCCCTCAGTAAGCTGGAATGAATGAGGGAGAACTGTGACTTCCCTAAGAACTAGAAGGACCCAAATTCCAGAAACAGGGTAAGAGCAACTGTGCAGGTTCAGGTTCATGGGTCGGGTCCTACCCAGCACCCCATACATGCACCCTGCACCAGGCAGGGTGGCCCTTGCTCACAACTCCCCTTGGGCCACCCTGGCGGGCAATGAACACTGAAGAAATGCTCTAGGCATCTGGTTCTCCAACCTTTTTTTTAGCAGAATCCCAGACCCCAATATAGAGAATCAAGATAAAAAGCAAGATGTTCTTGGAGAAGCAGATTCTAAGATTAAACTGATCTGCAGCCCTGGCAAAAAAATATTGCAAACTAAAATTGTACGGTAATGGAGAAAGAAGAGGAGGATGCAGAAGAGGAATGCAGAGGGAGTCAACCGAGAAGCGGGGGACAAGAAATTAGCTGTGTAACAGGACTGGGACCTGTCATGAGGACGGCAACTCACTCATGTGACAAAACCAACAGCCTCAGGCACCTTCTTCACAGTACTTGCTGCACAAACCCCTCGTAGAGAGGTCAAAATGATAAGACAGACATGCCACTGAGATATAATTAAGAATTACAGTATTATTTCATCATTGCCAAAGATTTCCTAAGATTCAAATATCCGCCCCACTTCCAGAAAGACAATCACCTAACCTGACATGTATGTCCCTCACGTCCCAAGACATCCCTTGGGGAAAAGGGTGCCTCTGCCCTAGGAAGTGCCATGTCCTACCCAGCCACTGTTCCTCATCTCACTCACTTTCAGTCTCTCTCCATTTAAATTTCATGGGACAGCATCATTTTGTCCAATAAAAACTTCATCACACCAAACAGAAGGGTATCGGGCCAATTCTGCCAGCTCAAAGCTTATCTCCGTGAGAAATGCACAGAATGTGACTTGCCAGTTTGGGCAGGTCATAGGTGAGAAAATACTTGCTCCTAGAAAATGACATGTACGGCCATCATCCGATCAACGGCTCAAATGGCACATTACAAAGAGCGGTACCAGGGAGAGGCCTCCACAGAGCATGACCTCAACGGGAATATTCCTTCCACGAATCCCAGAAACTTGGGAGTGATGTGAGTTAGGACAGCAAAATATTTTCACAAACATTCCTACCAGTCAGAAGCCAACTCGACTTTGCAACTTGGATCCTACTGTTTGGGAATGAGTATTTAACATCAGCAACTTTCCAGGAGACAGGGGTAAGGGTAGCATGGGAAGATCGGGGGTCCTGGAGTCCGAGAGTTCCGAATTCAATCCCAGCTCCAGCGCTTGCTAGCGCTGCGTGCTCTGAGGAGATGCTGTATGTTAATTTGATAAGTGGAAGGAAGACACTCAATAAATACTAGACCGCTCTTCATGCCAACTTCCACCTCCAAACACAACCCCAAAGTAAAGCAGGTCCAAGCAGTCTGCAAAACCATTACTGAGCAAGTACGACTTCAAACCCAGGACGGGATCACCTCTATGTTTGCACACTGTGGCACTAAGGAACCCAGGCTGTAACCACGGCATGTCCTTGGTCCGTGTGCCCCCAAGTACCTTTTCATAGACTGCCTAACACCAAAATTTTGTTCATCCTTCAAAACACAGCCCCACTGCGTCACTCAACAAAAGTTCACACACCCCCCTTCCACTGTTCCACGTCGCTTGTATGCTCCTTATCCTACTGACTCTGCTGTTTCCCGTTTATGGTTCCGTGCCTCGATTCCAAAGAAAAGATTCTTCGGAAGTGAGATTTCTGTCTCTCCTCTCTCAAACCTTCTGACCTGACACATTGCCTTGTGCAGAGCAGGTCAAGAAGTATTTCGGATAAACGGATGAACGGGGAAGCAGTCCGTTCAGGACTGTCCTGACATCACGTAAAATGCATTGTTATAACAATGCTTTCGCAAGAGCTCAGGTCAAGTGAGCCAATGAGCCCACAGGAGGAAAGGCCACATAGCAACAGGGAGAACCCCCACCCCACCCCACCCCCCGTCTAACTCCGGCATCCTTGGGAGGGGCGAAAGCACTGGCCTGGTTCCGGTCTTACTCCAGTGTGAGCTCTAGTCGACTCCCATTGCCTCTTCGGGCCTCAGTTTCTCCATGTCAGCTTCTACCTGCTATCCCCATCAGATACATAGAGAGCCACGACCTGATGGTAGGAAGGGAGGTGCCCTGAAGAAAAGGGCTGTGTATTCCCCGGGGTCCAGTGTTATTTTTCTCACTGGTTTTGGTTTTTATATAGTGTGTATGTTGTTTCTGACTCTTCTAAAAAGAAAAGTCCAGAGGAAGAGAAATGAAACAGATTGTACAGAATATTTAAAAATAAAACAAAAAATCAAAAGGAAGTCGGTCCCTCTCACAGGTTTCTCATCGAACCAAGAGTCAAATTTTAGTAATCAGTTTGTGTTATGGTTTCCATTACAGATGAGAGCATACATACTACACCTATGACGATCAAAGAGAAAGTACAGGCCCCACGGCAACCAGGTTCCTCCCCCAGAGGTCCCCAGACAGCGAGGTCGTATCTGTCCCGATTGCCACCTGCGGTCCCTGGGTTTCCTCGGGAACCTGCTCGCATGGAAAGAGGAGACACTGCTGAAAGGAAGAAGCCATTCAAGTGCCAGCACTGAAGCAGAGGAGGACCCAGGCTCCGAGAGGCCACGGCGGTGGGCTTCCCGGCAGGTGCAACCCTGATGCTGCTTTATGAACGCTGGAGAGCAAGACAGCTCTTCCGGATCGAAGGCTTTGGAATAGGAAGGTGCATCGCTGCGGAACAGCAGCTTCCATCCAGCGTGTTGCAAGAATCGTTAAAACGTGCAATTCCTGATGATTCAGTCAGGGGCACTCACCATTTTTCCCTTCGATTCTCAAATTAAAGAAAAAAAAAAAAAGACAGCCAACACAATAGCTGTCTGCTGTGAATACGTCAAAATTATACCTATTTTTTTTTTGTCAGATCGGCAAACAATGTAATTCTTTGGTGTGCCAGAGAAATTTTAGTAATTAGTTTACGTTTGCCATGAGATGGAAAAGGTTGAAAACCGCTGCTATAGACAGTGCCAGGCCCAATGCGGATTGGAAGGAACCGGAAGTTGACAGAGGGGTCAGAGGTCTGGGAAGCAGGGAGGAGAGAGGAGCTCCAGGGCTGACTGAGACCAGAACCACAGTGTCCTGAACTTGTTCGGTAGTCCCTGAGAGCTCTGGGAACAGAGAGGCCAGCTTCTCGGGCCCAGTTCCCGAGTCCCACCCTCAGTCAGATCCTCTCTGGCCATTGCTTTTGGTGACCATGACTATTCATACTCTTTCTGTTCTCCAGGCAGGTTCCTCAGGACCCAGGGTGGACTGGGATTCTGACGTCAGGTCACTCTAGTGTTCTGGAGTCGAGGGGACGCTACACACTCCTCTGGGGTCAGAACCGTGTCAGGATTCTGTTACACATGGAGGCCATTCAACCTCTCATGCCCACCTGGCATGAGTAAGCTTTCTTCTTCCTGTTGGATCCAGCTGTCGTGAAACAGAGGTCATAGAACCACCCGACCAGGCGGTGGCGCAGTGGATAGAGCGTCGGACTGGGATGCGGAAGACCCAGGTTCGAGACCCCAAGCTCACCAGCTTGAGCGCGGGCCCATCTGGCTTGAGTAAAAGCTCACCAGCTTGGACCCAAGGTCGCTGGCTCCAGCAAAGGGTGGCTCAGTCTGCTGAAGGCCCGTGGTCAAGGCACATGTGAGAAAGCAAGCAATGAACAACTAAGGTGTCATAATGGCAATGAAAAACTAATGATTGATGCTTCTCACCTCTCTCCATTCCTGTCTGTCTGTCCCTATCTGTCCCTCTCTCTGACTCTCTCTTTGTCCCTGGAAAAAAACAACAACAAAAAACAGAGGTCATAGGAACCATATATTTAACGCAAGAAAAATACTCCTGCTCCCTGTCGCAGACTGTCCCCTTGGCCCTAGCCAGCCACACCCTAAGGCCACACCGCTACCACACTCAGAGAAGCAAAGGGAACTCTAGGGATCAGTGTGGCCAACTGATATGGCAGCTACGCAGCCCAGCACTCAAATATATACAAAGAAGAAAGAATAATGAATTATAACTTGGCAGTTACTTTGCCCTGTCTGAGTGTTTACTCGTTGTGAGGGGCTGTCATGTGGCCCTTCATTCCTTCTGAGGGGGTGTCCCGGGGGTGCTGCTGCTAACAAGACACAAAGGCCCACCTGACCAGGTGGTGGCACAGTGGATAAAGCGTCAGACTGGGACGCAGAGGACCCAGGTTCAAGGCCTCTAGATCCCCAGCTTGAGCGCAGGCTCATATCGTTTGAGCAAGGCTCACCAGCTTGAGCCCAAGGTCGCTCGCTGTCTTGAGCAAGGGGTCACTCGGTCTGCTGCAGCCCCCCGGTCAAAGCACATATGAGAAAGCAATCAATGAACACCTAAGGTGCCGCAACGAAGAACTGATGCTTCTCATCTCTCTCCCTTCCTGTCTGTCTATCCCTATCTGTCCTTCTCTCTGTCTTTGTCACACACACACAAATAATAATAATAATATTTTTAAAAAAAGACACAAAGGCCCCCCACCAATGACTATACCCTCTGGAAGGCAGTGAACAGCAGTCTGGAACAGACGACAATGTCACTGTGAGACTGGCAAGCAAATTCAAGAAGCAAGAGCAGCCCTGGCCGGATAGCTCAGCTGGTTAGACTCTAGAGCAGGCGTGGCCAATAGTTGTTGCCTCCAGGCCAGATTAGAAAGAAAACATTTTTCACGGGCCAGACAAAATATTTACATTAAAATATGTTAAATACAAAAATGATTCGTTTAAGTAAACAAAATTTTATTAGGTAATTTGTTTATGAATAAATGTGAGTGAAAAGAATTTTAATATGCAATATTATTTTAATAAAAATATAATACATACCGTATAAATATCCAAACTGTATCGCAATCAATCAAAACAATAATTAATAGAATGAGCTTGAAGGGGTTATATCACAAATAAAACAATTATTTCGTTTTACAAACAGCCTGGACACGTTTTCAGTTACCAACTGCAGCTATCGTCTATGCTACTGTGCCACTTGATTCAGCACACTGACCACAGAAATAACGAATTGTTTGACCTTGGGTGCGCACTGGCAAACCCCGCCTAAAAGAATGTGGGTTTCACATCGCCGCTAAACCTCAAACAGTTCATATATCGAGTACAGACGAGTACAAAAGTTGTAAATCTTTATAACGGAATTTTTAAAAAAAATAAAGATGTATCGCGAATCCATTCGACCAGTTATTGGAAGTTAACCCTAGATTAGTCACATGCGGAATTCTTTTCCATGTATCACTATCTTCTTAAATATCTCGATTTCCAATAATCAAAGACGCTTCCGTTTCTGAGTAGCTGAGATTTTAAAGTAGTGCAGAATATTAAAAATTTAATCGCAGGCCGTATAAACTCATTACGTGGCCGTATCTGGCCCGCGGGCCCGTATGTTGGCCATGCCTGCTCTAGAACATTGTCCTGACACCCAGAGGTACCAGATCGATACCCAGTCAAGGCACACACAGGAACAGTTTGATGTTTCTCTCTCTCTCTCTCCCCCTTCCTCTCTCTAGAAGCAATAAGATAAGCATTTAAAGCCTGACCTGTGGTGGCGCAGAGGATCGAGAAAAAGGAAAAGAAAAAGAACCAAGGGTGCTCTGCTCTTGGTAAACAAGCTCCACCTCCCAAAGCTGGCTTACCGAGGCGTTACCCGGGGACGGGAGGGAGGCTACCCTGGGACAGGGAAGACAGGATGGCCCCTTAACCCTATTATCTTTCACCGCAGATAACATCCAGCTATTACAACCTCTATTCCGCAAAGTCCTAATGGCAAATAACCTGTCACCACGGCACCCCTTATGCTTTAGCTAAGTCCCAGGGAGCCCCCCATTTCAGAATTCCAAATAGAGGCCCTCTTGTTTGCAGGGTAGGCATAAAAGTCTCTGGGAGACCCAGGCCCTAACTGGGGGCCTTGGAGTCAACCCCTGTGCCTGACTGACTACAGCACAGCGGGAGGGTATGAACCAAAGTGCAGGGGTTCATGAGCATCCTCTAAATACACCCGAAAGCATGGTCCTCCAATCATGAGAGCAGCCCGGGAGGAGGATGGGAACGGGGGTGTTGCACACAGGCCAACAGCAAACCCAAGGAGGAGAGGCAGAAACAAGTCAGACGCATACACAGAGGCCATCGTAAGAGACTGACTTCATTTCCACCATCGGGGAGTTGGCCACTAATTACCCAGAAGGAACGACTTCACTCCCTCTTCTCACCGAAGGGCTCCCGCCACCATCCTTGCGCTCAGAACAAGGGATACGGAGCGCTTCTCATAATCACATCTACCACCTTCTGAGCCCTAGTTTGTACAGGCCTGTACTAGGAACCTTACATATTTCATCAAATTCTCTCTCTCTTTTTAAAGATATTTACTGATTTTACAGAGAGAAGGTGGAGAAGCGATAAGAAGTATCAGCTCAGAGTTGCTTCACTTTAGTTGTTCATTGACTGCTTGTCCTATGGGCCTTGACCAGGCAAGAGCAGGGTTTTGAATGAGTGACCTCAGAGTTCCATTTTGACGTTCTACTTACTGCGCCACCGCAGGCCACGCTTATCAAATCCTTAAAACCACTCCCATAATGTGTCAGCAGGCCCATTTTACAGATGAAGAAACCAAGATGGAGGTTACATAATTTACCCAAGGCCCCATGGCAGAGATGTGCACACAGATAGGCACAAAAGTGTTTCACCCGTCCAACGGGAGTTTAAATTCCGTGAGAGCCCCAGGCCCTGCCACACAGCTTGCTTGCATGCCCCCCACACCCTGCCCCACAGGCAAGAGGGAACACGCTGCCAGTCTTTTTATGAACTCTTCCCAACCGAATTCATCCTCCAAGTCTGAACCGCCCTAAGCCCTGTCTACCTTCGGAGACCAAATGGAACCCCACAGGTTCAATTCTTGAAAGGAAAGGAAAAGAAAATCATCACCTCAGGCAGAAAGGAGCCAGAGACACTTTCACTTCAAAGAGAAAAAAGGGCTCGGGGCTCTGAAGCGCTACTCTCAGTGGTCAACAACCAAGAATCAAGAATAAGTCCCTTAAAATCTGTGTCATATTCCACAAAACAAAACAATAGACTCAAGCATAACCCTCTAGTTTAGCAATAAGCAAACACAAATTTGCACAGACTTATTTAACCAACTTCAAAACATGCCAGCCACTGTTTTATTAGAGCAAACTCAAACTCCGGGAGGAAATCTGAGAAGGAGGAAGCAGAAGGCTGGGGACCCTCACCCACTGGAGAGCTCCCCACCCCTGGAAATGCAGGAAGTTTACATCTCTTCTTCGACACTCTCGGCCGGGCTGCCAGGTTGCAGGCGCTTCTCTCCTGATTGGCGTGTGTCTGCCGGGCACCTGAAAGCCTTACAGTAAATGGTGACTCATCCGTTGCAGCCACCAGAGGTACCGCTAAGGTAATAGGCCGAGTCTGTTCCATCCACATGAAAGAGAAACTGGCGGCAGGGCTGCGAGCCTGACTCAAACTGCGACCCCTGCACACCGCCCCTCGTCAGCACCGAACTGAAACTTAAACTGTCATTCCCCAGCGCTCAGGCCGAGGGCAGGAAGGAGGGGGGTGTTCGGAGGAAGGGTCACATCCATAAACACAGACGTGTCAGTTCTCATCAAGTGAAGTCCCCTCATGCAATTAGTTATTCCACCAATGTTGACGGAGCACCTACCAAGTGCCAGAGGCACAGAGGGAACCAACATGGCAACCACCCTCGTGGACATCCGGAGTCCTGTGCTGGCTGCTTGATGGATTTAGTCTCATTTCAGAGCTTCATCCAACAGAAGAGGAAGCTGAGGCTCAGCAGTTAGAGCAGGATCACATGGTTCATTAAGTGGACAGCCAAGACTCACATCTACTTCCACGGTGCTCCGGAGTTTGGCTCTCAAACCCCAAGTTACTCTGTAGTAAGGGGAGACGGGCAAGGTCTGGTCCCCTCTCCCGAGCTCAAGCCTCATGGAGGACACGCACCATAAAGAGTGTTGGGGTGCCCACGGAGAGAAAAGCTCACAAGATGAAGTAATGAGCCTCAGCTGGGGTATACTCTGGTAATCTTCCCAAGAGGAGACCATGGTGGGAGGAAGGTGAAAATTCAGCCCCCCAAAAACCAGATGGGGTGAGGCCTATTTATACTGGGTTGAATAGTCTCTGCCCAAAATTCATAACTACCAAGAACCTCAGAATATGATCTTACTAAGAAATAGGGTGCTTGCAAGAGGATAAAAAAAGCCGTGGTTCATATATACAATGGAACATTATTTGGCCATAAAAAAGAATGAATTCTTACCATTTGCGATAACCTAGATGGACCTGGAGAGTATTAGGCTAAGTGAAATAAGCCAGCCGGAGAAAGACAAATAGCATATGACCTCACTTATATGTGGAATCTAGAGAACAATATAAACAAACAAACTAAACAAATACAGAAGCACAGATCCAGAGAACAGACGGATGGTTGACAGAGGGGAGGAGGGCTTAGGGGATTGGATGAAAAAGGCGAAGGGATTGAACTACAGAGTGGTGGTTACAGAACAGTCACGGGGATGCAAAGTACAGCACAGGGAGTATAGTCAATAATACTGTACTGTAATAACTAGTACAGCACAGGGAGTATAGTCAATAATACTGTAATAACTAGTACAGCACAGGGAGTATGGTCAGTAATACTGTAATAACTAGTACAGCCAATCATACTGTACTGTAATAACTAGTACAGCACAGGGAGTATAGTCAATAATACTGTACTGTAATAACTAGTACAGCACAGGGAGTATAGTCAATAATACTGTAATAACTAGTACAGCACAGGGAGTATGGTCAGTAATACTGTAATAACTAGTACAGCACAGGGAGTATAGTCAGTAATACTGTAATAACTAGTACAGCCAATCATACTGTACTGTAATAACTAGTACAGCACAGGGAGTATAGTCAGTAATACTGTAATAACTAGTACAGCACAGGGAGTATAGTCAGTAATACTGTAATAACTAGTACAGCCAATCATACTGTACTGTAATAACTAGTATAGCACAGGGAGTATAGTCAATAATACTGTAATAACTAGTACAGCACAGGGAGTACAGTCAATCATACTGTAATAACTAGTACAGCACAGGGAGTATGGTCAGTAATATTGTAATAACTAGTACAGCACAGGGAGTATAGTCAATCATACTGTAATAACTAGTACAGCACAGGGAGTACAGTCAGTAATACTGTAATAACTAGTACAGCACAGGGAGTATAGTCAATGATACTGTAGTAACTAGTACAGCACAGGGAGTATAGTCAATGATACTATAATAACTAGTACAGTACAGGGAGTACAGTCAGTCATACTGTAATAACTAGTACAGCACAGGGAGTATAGTCGATAATACTGTAATAACTAGTACAACACAGTGAGTACAGTCACTAATACTGTAATAACTAGTACAGCACAGGGAGTATAGTCGATAATACTGTAATAACTAGTACAACACAGTGAGTACAGTCACTAATACTGTAATAACTAGTACAGCACAGGGAGTATAGTCGATAATACTGTAATAACTAGTACAGCACAGGGAGTATAGTCGATAATACTGTAATAACTAGTACAACACAGTGAGTACAGTCACTAATACTGTAATAAGTAGTACAGCACAGGGAGTATAGTCGATAATACTGTAATAACTAGTACAGCACAGGGAGTATAGTCAATGATACTGTAGTAACTAGTACAGCACAGGGAGTATAGTCAATGATACTGTAATAACTAGTACAGTACAGGGAGTACAGTCAGTCATACTGTAATAACTAGTACAGCACAGGGAGTATAGTCAATAATACTATACTGTAATAACTAGTACAGCACAGGGAGTATAGTCAGTAATACTGTAATAACTCTGTCCGGTGTCAGGTGGGTATTGGAAATATCGGGGGAACATTTTGTAAAATAAAATACATGATTGCCTAACCATGATGCTGTACTCCTAAAACTAATATAAAATAATATTTATGCCTGACCTCTGGTGGTGCAGTGGATAAAGCGTCAACCTGGGAACACTGAGGTTGCCAGTTCAAAACCCTACACTGGTCTGGTCAAGGCACATATGGGAGTTGATGCTTCCAGCTCCTCCCCCCTTTCTCTCTTTCTCTCTCTCTCTCTCTCTCTCACTCTGTGTCTCCTCTCTAAAAATGAATAAAAAATAATAATAATAATAATATTTAATGTAAAATATATATATATTGTTGATTAAGTTTTTTAAAAGGAATTTTTGCAGATGTAATTAGTTAATAGAAGGCCATACTCATCTTAAGCCTGCCCTAATCCAATGACTTATGACGAGAGAGAACGGGGACACAGACACATACAGAGAGAAGGCCATGTGACAACAGAGGCCAACTGCAGAGATACGTCTACAAGCTGAGCAAGGCCAAGGTTGCCTGCAGCCACCAGAAGCCAGGAGAAAGCCATGGCACAGCACTCCCTCAGGGCCTTTTGGGGGAACCAACCCTGCCAACACCTTGATTTCAAACTTCCAGCTTCCAGGACTGTGGGAAAATACATTTCTATTGTTTTAAGTCGCCCAGCTTGTGGGACTTCGTTACCTAACCTTGGAGGGTAATACAAGGCCTGCTCGGGGCAGGCCCTATACATTGAACTAAGGAGTTTGGACTCCACCCTGCAGCCTGTGGGGCAGATCTTCAGCCACAGAGGGGTGTAGGTTCAGGGTACCGTGTTTTATAAATATCGCTCTGGAGGTTACGCCCATCAAGTCTGTGGACTCCAGTCCTATACTTGCTAGTGCCCTCCAGGCCCCCATCTGCTCCTCATCCACACTTGTAGCTTTAAGTACCAGAATTTGTTTGCAGATGGCACCCAACTTCAGCCAAGGCATTCTTCTGACCAGACACCTCCACCTGCCATTCTCACAGGGTCCTCAAACTCAAGTGCCCCCAAATAGGCTCAGCTCCACCTCTTTCCCCTCCACCTGGTTTCTGTAGGACTTTTCCCTCTGTCGGTGGTGCTACGCACACCTAGGCATCGCCCTAAAGCTGGGGCTCACCCCAGTTTCTTGTGCACACCTCCACATCCAGCGGCACCACCCGTGTCCACGCTACTCCCACGTGTTCACCCCCACTAGACTTCTCCGTGGCCACATCATGGGCTTGCGTCCCTCTGAGGAGGACTCCCCCCCCACACACACACACACACCAACCCGGTTCCCCCCTTCCCCCTACCACAGGCCAGCTGTCCTCAATACCACAGCAAGAAACAGCTCTCAGAAAGCCGCCCCACCGCGTCCAGCCAGAAGGCCTGGCTGATTCGCAGGCCTTGATCCGGCCAGGAGCCCCGCCCAGGAGCCCCGCCCACCTCGTTTCACCGTCTGCCCTGCCTCCGCCTCCCGCTCCTACCCACTAACCTACCCACTAACCTTACTGCGTACTGCGGGCTGATTCCTCCTTCCAGTCCTCGCTACGCGACCAGCCCGAGAAGTCAGTCCAGCACCCTAGGACTGCCCGCTTTCTCTCTCTCTTTGTTGTATTTTTCCAAAGCGAGGCACGGGTCGGGG
Source organism: Rhynchonycteris naso (assembly GCA_037038555.1). Classification (NCBI taxonomy): domain Eukaryota; kingdom Metazoa; phylum Chordata; class Mammalia; order Chiroptera; family Emballonuridae; genus Rhynchonycteris; species Rhynchonycteris naso. Next base: position 9,752,428 of record CM073000.1, read on the forward strand.
GAGGGGAGGACATCAGACAGATAGACTCCCGAATGCACCTGGACTGGGATCCACCTGGCATTGCCCATCAGGGGGCGATGCTCTGCCCATCTGGGGCATTGCTCTGCTACAACGGGCGCCATTCTAGCGTCTGAGGTGGAGGCCATGGAACCATCCTCAGTGCCCGGGGCCAACTTTTCTCCAATGGAGCCTTGGCTGTGGGAGGGGAAGAGAGAGATAGAAAGGAGAGGGGGAAGGGTGGAGAAGCAGATAGGTGCATCTCCTGTGTGCCCTGGAGGGGAATTGATTCCAGGACTTCTACTCACCGGGTCAACGCTCTACCACTGAGCCAACCCGCCAGGGCCTACCCGCTTTCTCTTACTAAGAACGCTCACATTGACTTGACTTTGTATTCATCAAAAGTGGAGCCCTGTTCACTCACATCACACCTGCAGGACTCAGAGAACTTGCCCTGCCTGAAGGCACAAAGGGGGACTGGAGGGTCACTAAAGTGCTTACATTCTGTCAAGGTGGACACCCATTCCCCAGGCTAAAAGGCCCTTTGCCAGGGGGCTGGTAGTGCCTGAGGTTGTAGCCACCACTGACAACTGTGCTCTTGAACTTCAAGCTAACCCTCTGAGTTAGTTAAGTGCTATTATCTCTGCCACTCCACAGATAGCAGAGTGAGCCATCCAGGGGTTAAGTACCTTGACTCAAAGTCTTACAGTTAGGAAGGAAAAAAGCCGAGATAAGGGACCACCCCAGCTGTCCCCATTCACTGAGGAAGAAGAGGCAGGGAATCGGCTCAATAGGGCCCCGTGACACCAGGCCTTGAACAACCACCAGCCCCTGCACAACGTGCTCACTTTAGTTCTGCTCAGGAGTCGAGTCAGGGTTTAAATCTCCTGGACTTTCTGAGCCTCAATGTCCTTATTTGAAAAACAAAATTAATTAACCTCACCTCAAAAAGTAATTGGGAGGATGTAAATGAGCTAATGTATATAAAATTACAGAGCAAAATGCCTGACACATATAAGGCACTTACAAAAGGTTAGTTTCTTTTATAAAAAGAATTATTGGTTGATTTTAGAGAGAGAGGTAGGGGGACAGGGAAAGAGAGAGAGAAACATCTATTTGCTGTTCCACTTACTTATACATTCATCGGTTAATTTTTTATATATATATATTTTATTATTATTAATTCTAATGGGATGACACCAATAAATCAGGGTACACATGTACAATGAAAACATCTCCAGGTTATCTTATCATTCAATTGTGTTGCATACCCGTCACCAAAAGTCAAATTGTCCTCTGTCACCTTCTATCTGGTTTTCCCTGTGTCCCTCCCCTCCTCCTTATCCCACCCTTCCCTCCCTCCCCCCACCCCGTAACCACCACTCTCTTGTCCATGTCTCATATTCTCACTTTTATGTCCCACCTATGTATGAAATCATGCTGTTCTCAGTTTTTCTTTTTTTCTGATTTACTTATTTCACTCCGTATAATGTTATCAAGGTCCATCCATTTTGTTATAAATGATCTGATGTCATCATTTCTTTCATTGGTTAATTCTTGCATGTGCCCTGGCCAGGGATCAAATCTGCAACCTTGACATTTCAGGAAGATGCTCTAACCAACTGAGCTACCCGGCCAGGTCCTAAAGGTTAGTTGCTTTAAACTGAAATTTGAGAGGGGCAGAGAGAGGGAAACATCTACCTTTCAATGTGAAGTTAGAAGTGTTACTGACCCTCTAGGCAGTAAATCCAACAACAACACAGAAATACCTTCATTTCAAAGAAGCCCCAATCCTTCAGGATCACAGAAACAGTAACCGCCGCTAGCTAGCATGCCTTACTCTCACCATCCTGAGTGCCACAGACGATCCACACACGCTTCGAAATGAGATCAGCCTCCCTGGGAGGCGAGGTGCTATCCCCATTCTACAGAGGGGAAACTGAAGCTCAGGAACTTTGATTAGCTTGGTCTCGGTCACGAGGGCTGGTGGTTGTTAGGCTGGGACTGACCCACAGGGGACTGGCTGCAGGTCCCGCACCCTAATCACTCCCTCACCTTTTCGAGAGGCCATGTGGCACAGAAAAAGGAGACAGGAAAGGAAGCAGGGACTCTCCTGGGCCCTTGCCACACAGTTTGCTAGAGGCCTTGCAGGAGGTAACAGACATTGAAGTGGTTCCATATATCCTATAAGGCTGCACAAACCTATCTGAGGCCTTCTAGAACCTTCTCCCCCCCAAATACCACCTCTTTCTCACACATCCTCACACCCCACCTCTTGACTAGTCACTGCTGTCTTGCCGTGAATAGCCCCAAGTTCTCTCATCCTAAAAGCACCACCCCTGACCTTGCTTGCCCTCTCACGACTTAACCTTTGTAGGGATTTGGGTAATCGCCCCCTCTGGGCTGGACTAGTTCCCTGGAGACTGCGACAATAATTCAGACGGCACGCCTACGGGGCACCGCATCGTGCTCTTATGGCCATGTATTCTGAGAAAACCTTGACAAGCAGTCATTGAAAGCAGAGAACATTTAAGTACAGCGTCCTAAGTCATTCTCACAACCAACCAGGGAGACGGAGAGTCTCCTCACAATGAGGAAACTGAGGCTCCGGTCAAGAAGTTCAAGGTCAACCAGCTCCCAAGTATGAAGCTCGACACTAGAATGTATTAGTTGGGCCCCAAAGTGTCCCAAACATACCAGAGAAGTGGCTGGCCTCCTTCTCTGCCTGCCTTGTCCACATGGGACAGCGATACATGTAAATCCAGTCACCACATGGTCTCCCTGGGTCTCTGTCTTTCCGCCGTGGGCCACATCTCCCATCCCGAATGGAAGGGGCAAATATTTCTTTGTTTATGTTTCCAGGGGGCTGCAGTGCCTTCTCGGGGTTATTTGCAACAGCTCTGGAAGCAGCTTATTTGGGGCGGGGTGTTTCCCTGCTGCTTTTTCTCTGCTGCCCCACTCGAAGCAGGCCTGCCCCCAAACTAGAGATGGGGGCAAACTGAGGATCATCAGGAAAGGGCCCCAGCACCCTGCAGAGCAGTTAATGAAAAGAGTGTTTACTCAGAAGCTAAGAACCCTTGCGATCTAATTTGTGGGTGTCACCATTACCCCCTTCTGGGGTGGAGACAAGGGATCTGGGGAAGATATGTGACTTGCCCCAAACCACAGGGCAACACAGTGACTCAGATCCAGCCCGCGTGGACTGCCGTGCCCGTCGCCGTGTCTCCACCACACATACTGCCCACGTTTCCTCTTTTTGCTATCAGAATTTCCCCCTTCCTTTCTTCTTTTAAAAATCTGCATCACATACCAACACCTCGACAGGGAGGAAAAAGAACCTGACCAAAAACACATCAAATGAGCTCTGCCCTTTTCCAGATTCTATATCAATAAATAATTGTGCGCATAGATCTTTACCTGCTTGCCGGCAGCCCAGGTAAGCCACCCCTCATTCCTCTCTGCGTACATACTTGCCTTCCGCCTATTAGGCCGTGGGTAAGCATCCCACGGTATCAAGCAGCCCACTGTACGTCCCAGGGTTTACTTGACCATTCCCTAATTACCTACATTGGGATTGTTTCTGATGTTTTCCCCCATCTTTGGGCAAACTGGTTTTCTGACCCTTTGGGGTTGATTTTTTTTCTCTGGGACTGTCAGAAGTTAAAATACTGTCCAGAAGGTATGAACACCGTCACTGCTGTTGTTGTCCAAAGTCCCCACGCTCTCCGGGAAAAAAACAGCTCCACTCTTCTGTACCCGAGTGGTCCCCTGGCCTCTTTCCCATGGCCTCAAGGCTGGGCTTTATAAATCTTGTCTATTTGTCACTAATAACATAGGGCCACTGGAGTACTGCCCTGCAGCAGCTTTAACACTTACATATCTTTTGTGTTTAGGAAACTGAACACTTATGCACACCCCAGGGTATTATCTGGGCTTCGTGTGAAATGATCCGTTCCTATGTCTTGTTATTTTACCAATAGAGTCTGAATATTTGCCTTTGAGGCCTTTAATAGTTCTGGCCTGTTCTTCTCCATCAGTTTATCACCACTGTTTCTCTCTCCCATGACCTTCCCCTTTAGCACACTTCTTCTTCTTATTATTATTATTATTTTTAAAACCCACTTTATGGAGTCACACCCAGCTTTAGTAAACATGTCACTGTGAGAGCCCAACCCCTAGGCCACACAGTCCATGACGAAATGACTGGCTACATGGGTATTATTATTTTTATTTTATAGATTTTAGTCCTTTAGCGTTAAATATATACCATTTCGTCAGTGATCATTTTGACAGAATTTTCACAAACACATTTGTTCTCTGCAGCAGGATTAAATATTCCATCTGCTTTCTCTGAGTTTTGGAACTAAGTTTTTAATACATCTAGAACTTATAACAGATAATAAAGCATAAATCTAAGTTCATTTTTTCCATACTGTCACCTAGTTTTTCCCAAGAGCCATTTACTTATAAAATCATTTCTTTCACTATTGTTTGACTTTCCAAAGTTGCCATTTACAAATGTCTTTCATTTATTTATATCTATTTTACTGTACCAGTCTGACTATTTTTTGTGTGCATGTTATGCTAATACTCCACAATTTTAATAACCACTGCTTGCCTGCCTAGTTTGCTTAGTGGAATCCCAGTGTTAAAGATTTTCAAAACACATTTCAGTATGCTGCCCAACAATGCTTCCTGATTATCATTATCACTTTTCATGCTTGATAAACTATTTCACTGGAATTTTAATTGCCAGGGCAAAAAATCCAGGCAGAAACCTTGGGATACTGACCCTCGACGCTCTTACTTCTGATCAGAAGCAGACACGCAGAATTTTGTAATTTTCTTTGAATAGAAATTGTGTCATCTGCAAACCGATATTTTTATCGCTTCCTTCCCTATACACCAATCCCTCTAGTTTCTTTTTGTTCCTATATTGTTATGACAAGTGTCTGTTAAACTATGTTAAATAAGAGTCGCGATAAGGGACATTTTTGTTCAGTTCCTGTTTTGGGGATACGCTTCTAGCATTCTGCAGTCAGTATCTCCAGCTCCTAGGGATGGCTGGGTACATGATTATATATAAGCAGGATCTTTGCTATATTTAGGACTAACCCCCCCAACATACCTACTTTTAGCTTTATGAAACATGTATCATTATTTCCAGTATTTTTTTCCATCTGCTGAGACCACCTTCATTCATTCATCAAATATTTGTTGAGCATTCATTTATATTCCAAGCACGGAGCTGAATACTGACTGTTCTGGTTTTTATGGTTTATTTCTATCCAGATTAGTCTCTTTGTATTGAACCAGACATATATTCTTGAAATGAATCTCGCTTGGTAATTTTTCAACACTCATTTTTCTCAAGCCTAAGTGACTATAAAACTCATCTGGAAAAATTAATAGACAAGAATATTGAGATATCAACCTCCAAGAACCGGTTCAAACGTCACCTGATCAGAGAAGCCTTCCCCAACCCTCACTTTCCTGAAGTAGAATTCTCAGCGCCTTCCTCCGGGCCCCCACAGCCCTCCCTCCATAACACCACCCATATCTCAGGGACTGAAACACGGTCCACGCCCACACGCCTGCCCAACTCCATCCCTGCCCTGCTGACAGAAGCATGGTGGATCACCAGTGCTAGGCACCATGACTAGTGGATGGGGAGTTGCTCATTAAACCTTTACTGAAGTAGCTAGGTCATTCTTCTATTCCTTTATTTTGTTGTTGATTTCTATGGCTGCCCTTTTAAGTGAAATTGATCTGTACAGTCCTCCTTGGGATCAGGACATGGAAAGGCAGCTGATTCCATGTCCACACAGCTCCTCTGTGGTCCTTTGGGCAGGCTATCTGCCCGAGGAGATGCTGAAGCTCTCCACCTGGAGGTTGGGCTCCCAGTGACTTCAGGAAAGAGGACAGCACAAGATGAAGTGATGAACGGTCCCAACAAATGGGCAAAGCCCTATGATAGGGGAGCCGGCATAGCTGACCCCTTGTAACACAGGCAGCAGAACCCCTATGAAATGTTACCAAGGTTGCTGCTGGCTAGATAAGGCAAGATTCCAACCCCTGGGAGTAGGACTAGTCATGCTAATTACTGGTTATCAACACCTACTATGCACCAGACACCTTACACTATCATCTTTCCAACCACCCTGTAAGGTATATATAGTCTATAGTTCCCATCACACACACCAAGAAACAGGCCAGTCAGGTTGTGTAATTTACCCAGAGTCACACGGCCAGTAAGTGAATGAGCTGGGATTCAGACTGATGTCTTCCCGCCATAACTTGCTATCTCCAGCAAATGGCCAGGGCAGGGTCTTGGTCCCTGCACAGAACTCAGATATCAGTCATGCTGGCAGAACAGGAACCAACAAAGAAGCCTCTTAGAAGAACTGAGACTTAGAGAAGGAAACGGGACACAGGAACAAGGCAGGAGGAGGCAGGCTCTGCAATGTGTAAAGCCAGAACAGTGTCTGAGCCCAGAATCCTGGCCGGAAGGGATTGGAGTGTCTGCTTCCTCAGACCCGACGTGATTCTAGAAGCTGAGGGCAGCACTGAGCTGCAGGAAGTAACCCGTGGCACTAGCCTCCCCCAGGAGGCTGCAGGCTGGGTCTGGGTGGGTATGTCCCTGCTGGCTCCACAGAACCAGCGTCTAGCCAAGCAGTCTGCCACTGCCGTGGGCCACACCACCTGCACTTAGAATGGGAACTAGGGAAAAGTGGGAAATCTGCCTTTGAATAAATGCCTGAAAATCCGGGCCTGTGGTTTCCTTCTCTGCACAGTGGACAGTGCCGGACCAGACGGCCTCTGTAGGGCTATGAATTCTGTCCCTCATCTTGGGAGTCTTCGCCTTAGCAGTGCCCTTTAAACCAGGGGCCCCACTATCCATACTCAGGCTCCAGGATGTTTGAAGTCCACAAAAATAAAGGAAAAACTGGGTATTCAGTGTGAGGAAGGCCACCGCTCCTATCATACTCCCAAGGGGCTCCAAGTTATAAAAAGGTTCAGAACAACTAATCCAAATGTACCTATGAAGTCAGCGGAGCCAGTGGAGGCTGGTCAGTGGTTCTGGGCCCGGGCAGTCAGCTTACCCAACCAGATATGCCTGAAGGTATTCTATAGACATTCTCCCCTCAGACCATCTGGGAGGTGCACGGTCACTTATGAAACCAAAAAAAGTGACTGGGTGGGTCAGGACATCCTATCTTTATGACTGCAGAGGAGAACAGTATGAGTTTTATTGCAATTAAGTTAGAAGCATCACCTTTACACAGTTGATGGGCTCGCCGGATGCTGGACACAGCGACTCCCTGCCCTCCGGTCAGAGGACAAGCAGGTACCATTTCCTCTACTTTCTTAGCCCTCAAGGGTCGGCCGCACCTGGAGCCAGTTAGAAATGCGCAGTGTGAGGCCTCTCTCGGCCTGCTGGATCAGAATGCGCAGCTAACAAGGGCTCCAGGCCCCGGGCGATTTGTGCGCACCTTCAAGTTAGAGAAGTACCGCTGGGCTTGCGTGGACAGAAATTCATGACGTTAAAAAATGAAGGATAAAAGAAAAAGTGAAGAGTGAAAACAGAATTAATAAATTAATAAGAACGTGAGCAAATGTCCGGAAAGAGAATGAAAGCCAAGAGTTCACTTTTAGAAAATAATAAGTGAAATTACTAAATCATGCACCCAATTAATTTCAAAAGCATAAACTAGAAAAGTTAGAATGGGAACCAAAAGACCCCGTAAGCCACCGACTGACCTTAAACTAATAACTGAAAAAAAACAAACAAACAAACTTAAGACGATCCTTAAAAACATGTAAGATACCCAAACTAAAACGAAAGGAAAGACATGCAGGCTCCTCAGGAACAGAAGATGAATTAGAAAGCAGCAGAACCAACCCAGGGAAAAGCACCCGTGTTTATCGGGTTCCTTTGGAAAGTCTGTGTAGCGGAGACATCTTTTCATCACTTCAACATACATGTAAAACATACCTACTTTTCTTTTTACAAATTAAAGCATGAATTTAAAGCTGAGGCCTCTCTAAATATCACTCCATTCAATATTGGCCTCACACTGTACATATCATCCCGCAATTTGCTCTTACCGCTCACCCTTACATTCCTGAGACCTTCTCTTACCACAGGGTATCAGTCTAACATGTTCCTCTTAACTACTCTTGTAGTTATTTTTTCTCACCTTTTCAACTGAGCCCTGCAGTAACAAATATATTTTATATTGTGACCCAGTTCACACTTGTGAATATGCAAAACTGAAACAAAGATCTCACGAATGTTTACCGTCACTGTGTACAGTGCACTCTGTGAAACTGTTTCACACCGTGTCACACAAGCCACTAAGTTGATGTACTGACCCACTAAATGGTCTGAACAGTCCAAGTTTTATTTAGCCCCCACTAAAGAAACAAATACTTACCCATCCTACTGATGGGTACGTGCATTGCTGCCCTCAATTTTCCACTGTGACAACGCTGTTCAGTTGTTGGGCAGATAGAATATATATTATGCTCACTTTGTTAAAGATGGCGCTGCCCACATGGAAGTTCGTTGATATTAATGTGTGTTCGGGGACAGGCTGTGGGCAGGCTGGGTCGTTATAGCCTAAGACTTAGTTTTAAGAGTAAGCTTTTCCCCACACCCTTGACTGATTGGATGATGTGGGGTGGTGCACTCTCATGAGGAATCCCATTATGCCTCAGATGGGAGACTTTGTATCAGAGGCTTTCTTGTTCTTTCTTGTTTGTAGATTGGATTAAGGGTTTGGATTTTTACACTATAAAGTGGGACAGACCAGGAGCTTGAGCTCTCTTGGGTTCCTGAGGTTAGTATTAGAAAGGAGAGCAGATTAAGGCCATGTGGAGTAGAGGAGAGGCAGCCAAGATGGCGGAGTGCTGAGGGAGAAGCCAGTTTGAGCAGTTTGTGTAGAGAGAAGGAGATGGGAAACAGAGGTGAATAAGTCTGGTGAACTAGAAACCTTTGATTCTAGGAAACTCGGATGTCAGTAGCTTTGTGAGCACTGAATGAGTGGGTTTTGGAGCCCAGTGTGTGTTTTTGCTTGCCCACCGAGTGCAAGCTAGAATTAAAGCTGATGGCTCACCAGTTCTTGGCTCCGTTGTTTCATTACCGACTGTCCGAATCTAATGTGAACCTGAACTGGCGAGGCGGCTGTGATGGTGGCCGCGACTACTGGCTTTACATCAGTGAACATGGTGCAGGTATGTCAATGCTTCTCTAGGGCAAATACCCAGGAGTGGAACCACGGGGTCCAAAGATACAGGCATTTATAACCTAGATAAATATCACAAACTGTCTTCCAAAGCAGCTGTGCCATTCACTCTCACCAGCAATGTGCACAAGTACATTACTTTCCACCCTCACCAACTCAGTATATTATCAAATTTTTTTATCTTTTCCAATCTGATAGGGGATCAATGCCATTTTACTGTGCTCCTGATTTGCATATTTTAAGACAGTTTGTGCATCTTTTCTTTTGACGAATTGTTTCTTCTTCTTTTGCCGTGAATTTGTTCCTGTCTTTTGTCCATTCTTCAAGTAAGTTCCTGAGCCTTCAATTCCAAGAAGCTCTTTGCGTATTAAAAGAAAAAATAGATCCTTTTTTCATATATATTGCAAATTATTTTCTCAGATTATCGCCTATCCTTTCCCTTTGTCATGGTGCTCTTCTTATGCATGAGTTCTCCTTTCTGCATTGTGTTTATCAATCTTTTATGCCTTTTGGAATCTATGTCAAACTTAGCAAGGTCTCTTTACTTCAAGACTGTAGAAGATTCTTCTAGTACTTTTATAGTTTTATTCTCTATTTAGATCTTGGATCTATCTTTGGCGCTTATTTTGATCTAAGGCACAACGTAGGGCTCCTGCTTTCTGCACACACCCCCATATGGCTATTTATTTGTGAAGGTACTATCTTTCCCCATAAATTTGAAATACTGCCTTTTTCACAAATTACACACACACACACACACACACATACACCTATTTATTTTGGGGCTCTCTATTCTGCCCTTTCACAAGTTCCATTTATTCAGTACCAAATTATTCTAATTATTGTAGTTTTTAAAATACTTAGTATTAGGGGGTTGAGGGTGTTTCATGGAGTGGGACACTTGAAACCTTGTCAACATAAGGCATTAGAAATTAAAATTAGAAATAAAAAATTAAAACACTTAATATCTGCTAGAGCTAGACACTCCTTTTATTTTTTTCGTATTTCTACGCATTTTAATTTTTCCTATGAACTTAGAATGAGCTTTTACTTAATTTTTTTAAATTACAGTTGATAAACAATATTATATTAATTTCAAGTATAAAACATAGTGATTAGACATTTATACAACTTACATAGTTACTGCCCCCATAAGCCTAGTACCTTTCTAGCACCATACTTAGTTACTATACATAGTATTATTGAATACTCCCTTCGCTGTACTGTACATCCCTATGGCTGTTTTTATAGCTGGCAAATTGCACATCTTAATTCCTTCTCCTTTTTCACCCATCCGCCCAATCCCCCTCCCATCTGGCAGCCATCTAAACGTTCTCTGTATCTGTAAGTTTGTGTATTTGTTCATTTATTTTATTTTAAGATTCCACATATGAGTGAAATCATATGGTGTTTGTCTTTCTCTGACTTATTTCACTGAGCATAATACTCTCTGGGTCCATCCATGTTTTTGCAGATGCCAAGATTTCATTTTTTGATGGCTGAGTCATATTTCACTGTATATACTATGCACACTTCTTCTTTATCAATTTGTCTATGGGTGGACACTAGGTTGCTTCCATATCTTGGCTATTGTAAATAATGCTGCAATGAACATATAAAGGCATATGTCTTTTCAAATCAGTGTTTTGGGTATCTTCAGAGAAATACCCAGAAGTGAAATTGTGGGGTCCTTCTTTATCTCTTGTTATAGGCTTTGTTTTAAATTCTATTCTGTCTAGTATAGGTACTGTTACCGCAGCTTGTTTTGTTGTTTCCATTTTCATGAAGTATCTTTTTTCATCCCTTTATTTTCACTGTGTCTTGATCTGAAGTGGGTGTCTTGTAAACAGAATATGTATAGGTTTGCTTTCTTACCCATTCAGCCACTCTGTCTTTTTATTGGAGCATTTAATCCATTTACCTTTAAAGTAGCTATTGATAAGTATGTAGGTATTGCGATTTTATCATTTATATATATTTTTTCCTCTTCTTAAATAAGTCCCTTTAACATTTCTTCAAATATTGGTTTGGTGGAGATGAACTCTTAGCTTTTTCTTGTCTGGGAATCTCTTTACCTGTCGATTTTAAATGATAGATTTGCTGGGTAGAGTAATCTTGGTTGTAGACCCTTGGTTTTCATCACTTTGAATATTTCATGCCAATCCCTCGGGCCTGCAAAGTTTCTGTTGAGAAATCAGCTGAAAGCCTTATCGGAGCTTCCTTGTAGGTAACTGTAAGTGCTTTCCTCTTGGTGCTTTTAAGATTGCCTCTTTGTCTTTAACCACTGGCATTTTAATTGTGGTGTGTCTTGGTGTGGGTCTCTTTGGATTCACCTTGTTTGGAACTCTCTCAGCTTCCTGGACTTTTATGTTTATTTCTTATGCCAGGTTAGGAGATTTTTCCATCATTATTTCTTCAAATAAGTTTTCAATTCCTTGCTCTCTCTCTTCTCGTATGGCACCCCTGTGATGCAAATGTTGGTATACTTAATGTTGTTCTAGAGGTGCCTTAAATGATCTTTTTTTTTTTTTTTTTTTTTTTTTTTTTTTTACAGGGACAGAGAGAGAGAGTCAGAGAGAGGGATAGATAGGGACAGACAGACAGGAGCGGAGAGAGGCGAGAAGCATCAATCATTAGTTTTTCGTTGCCGTTGCGACACCTTAGTTGTTCATTGATTGCTTTCTCACATGTGCCTTGACCGTGGGCCTTCAGCAGACCGAGCAACCCCTTGCTGGAGCCAGCGACCTTGGGTCCAAGCTGGTGAGCATTTGCTCAAGCCAGGTGGGCCCACGTTCAAGCTGGCGAGCTCGGGGTCTCGAACCTGGGTCTTCCGCATCCCAGTCCGACGCTCTATCCACTGCGCCACCGCCTGGTCAGGCTAAATGATCATTTTTTAAAATTCTTTTTTCTTTTTGCTATTCTGACTGGGTGTCTTCTGCTACCTCATCTTCCAAATTGTTGATTCAATACTCAGCTTTATCTAACCTGCTATTGATTCCCTCCAATGTATTCTTCATTTTCAGAATTTTCTGAAATTCTGTTCTTCGTTTGGGACATGTTTCTTTGTCTCCGCATTTTGGCTACCTCCCTGCATTTATTTCCATGAATTAGGTAGAGCTGCTACATCTCCCAGCGGTGCAGCCCCTGATCACCTGAGTCAGTGCTCCAGGTGGGTCCCTAGAGTGGGCTGTGTGAGCTCTGACTGCTGTTAGAATGTCAGTGGGAGGATTGATCCTCAGGCTGACTGGCTATGAGAACTGGTCATGACTATAGTGGAGAAACTATTTATTGTACAGGGACTGACCCCAAAATGTAGGATTTGCCATAGTGGGGCTCTGATGTCTGCTAAGTCCACCCTTTGGGTGTGTTATTTGTAGAGGTGATTGGTTAGTGCTCTGGTGTGGTCAGAAGCTGGCCACCAGGTATGTTGATTCTGGAACCTCTAGAGATGAGATCTGGTGCAGGTCAAGGTCAGCCGCTGCCTTTGCTCTGCCCAGGGACACCTGCTATGAGCTTCAAAATGATCTTCAGATGGTTGCCACTTGTGTTGGGCTGGGAGGTGCCTGGGAAAAGCTAAGCTGCAAACCGAAGTTGGCTGCCACTAACATCAGGTTTGGAACTGTTTAGCAAGAGGTACAGGGCATGCCAAGGCCAGATGCTGCTTGTTTGGGGTTTGTGAAATTTTGAGAGACTTCACTAAGTCCATAGCATGAGCCAAGACATGCGGTTTGTCTAGAACCAGGCTTTTCTACTACCCAAATGATCCTACTGGTAATTTTATTGTGATCACATTTTACATGTATAGGAGAAGTGATATTTTTATAACACTAACTCTTTTTATCCAGGGTATATTATCTTTCTGTTTAAGTCTGTTATGCCCCTTTGGAGAACTGAATTTATACATAAATACAATTTTTATTAAGCTTATACCTAGATATTGCATCTCTTTTGCTGCTTACATAAATGAAATGTTTCTTCCATCATGGCTTCTAGTTGGATATTGTTTATGTGGGAGAGCTACTGATCTTTGTGCATTATTTATGTACCCAACTACCTTACTGAATTCTCTAATTATCTTTTAGTTTTGCCTTCTTCTAGTTTTTATACCTCTTATGTCTTTCTCCTATCTAATTATATCAGCTTATCCCTCCAAAACAAGGTTATATAATTATGTGCTTAATCATGACTTTAATGGGAATGCATCTAGTACTCACCATTTCAATGCTAAGCAAAACTTGGCTACTAGCTTGACAAAGTTGTATTTTCTGACGATGAGGAGGTATCTAATTATTCCTCCATTATGAGTTTTTATTAGAAACAGACGCATTTAATTTTTCCTAAACCTTTTTAGCATCTTATTTTCTCAGAGCCTTCAACATGGTGAATCTTATTAATAGAAATCCTAAAAGTAACCTCTGTTTGCATTCCTGTTCTGAAACTCTTTCAGTGGGCTCTTGAATTCTATTGGTTCTAATGATGTTATTAGGGTTTGGCATCAATAGTCAAAACTAAGATCCCTTAGTACTTTTTCATGTGCACATATTCTGTTACACTAGCTTCGTACAAAGAATTTAAGTGTCCCTTCTTTCTTTGTTCTAGAACAATTTAAATAGCATTAAAGTCACGTGTACCTTCAAACCTGCAAAACTGTCTGGTCCTACAACTATTTTAAGGAACAGCTCTTTAATAACTTTCTCAATTTCTTCTATGGTAATTGGCCTGTTTAAATTTATTCTATTCTCGTGTCAGATTTGTTTTTTAACTTTTAAAGAACACATACTCTCATATTATATAAACTATTTCTAAACTTAGAAAAACATTCTACCAGCATCACTCTAAGAAGTAAATATAGCCTCCACCCCAAACAGCCTGGTTCCTCATTTCTGGACCCATCCTCCTCGCTGCTCTTGAAGGCCTCATCTTCTCCCACCATCAGATTCACAAAGAGAATGGAGAGGTTTGTATTCAACTAGAAACACGCTGGCATGCCTCTTCCACATCCAGTCCCAGCAGGCATGGACTGCAGACAGAAGGTCCAACTCCCTCCACCTCCCTCAGTGGTGTCCACTCCAACTCTTCCAAGCTTCCCTGCAGAGCCCTCACCAAGCCGACCCCATCTCTGAGGTCAGCAGCCCACCTCACCTCACTCACACCAAATCCTCAGCCTCCTTCCTGGCACAGACACACCATCAAGGAATCCACGGGTGCTCATTACCAGGCACCTGCCAGATGCCTGGGCTCTCTGCCCTCTAACAGCATGTCCTCTGAGTGATGGGTGATGACCCGCCCACAAGCAACAAGGCCCGGAATGACTAGGTACCAAACACCTCAGCAGAGCAAACCAAGACTGCGGAGGACAGAGAAATTTCTGGGGGAACCGGGAAGGCAATGGGGAAGACACTCAAGCAAGCAACTCAAAGCCAAGCCAAAGGAGAACCAGCCCAGTGTGCTGAGGGTAGGCAGTGCCATGCTGCCTGGCCAGGGAAGGGAGCAGATGATCTGGGCCTTGAGGGCCTCGGGAGCCCCAGCGAGAGGTTTGGACATGACACAGCAGGAGTGGGAGCCACCATGGGCTCCTGTGCAGGGCAGTAACAGGAAGAAAGTGGTATATTGGTCACACCCCCACACACACATTCTCTGTTGCCAGACTTGCATTCATAGAAATGACTAGCTGTACCAAGAACTCGGTGAGCTGTGGGGGAGGGCTATAAACCACAACCCTAAGCAGATGCCACAAGTGACAATGGACACACACACACACACACACACACACACACACACACACACACGTCGTCCAGGTTCTAATTAAAGACACCATTCTGGAACCATACCAGGGTTGAAACACTCTATCGTACTGCACAGTAGAAACCACACTGGCAAAAATCTGTAACCCCAGGGGGCATGTGTGCTGGCCCAGTACTTCTCAGCGTTGAAGTACACCCAAGTTGCCCACGGATCTTGCTTAAAACGCAGACCCTGATTCTGCAACTGTGAGCTCTGCATGCACATCTAAGAAACTCCCAGGTGACGCAGGATGCCACAGATCCAGGGGCCATACTTTGAGTCGTAAAGGACTAGATGATATCGGGCCTCTAGTGAGCTCCCAGGGAGCATATTATGTGCCTTAGTTACAGGCACAGAGAAAGCTGAGGGCTGTCTGGGGTCTACAGCAGAGCACCCAAACTAACAGTGTATAGAGCGTCAGACTGGGATGCAGAGGACCCAGGTTCAAAACCCCAAGGTTGCTGGTTTGAGCGCGGGTTCATCCCCAGTTTGAGCGTGGGGCCGCTGGCTTGAGTGTGGGATCATAGACAGGACCCCATGGTCGCTGGCTTGAGCCCAAAGGTCGCTGGCTTAAATCCCAAGGTCGCTGGCTTGAGCAAGGGGTCATTCACTCTGCTGTAACCCCCACACCCTCCCGCCCCATCAAGGCATATATTAGAAAGCAATCAGCCTGACCTGAGGTGGCGCAGTGGATAAAGCGTCGACCTGGAAACACTGAGGTCGCCAGTTCAAAACCCTGCTCTGGTCTGGTCAAGGCACATATGGGAGTTGATGCTTCTAGCTCCTCCCCCCTTTCTCTCTCTCTCTCTCTCTCTCTCTCTCTGTGTCTCCTCTCTAAAATAAAAAAAAAAAAAAAAAAGCAATCAATGAACAACTAAGGAGCCGCAACAAAGAATTGATGCTTCTCATCTCTCTCCCTTCTTGTATGTCTGTTCCTACCTGTCCCTTTCTCTGTCTCTGTCACAAAAAATAAAAATAAAAACATTCATAATAGGGGTTCAATATATAGGCCTGGCTCCCTCCCTCAAAGCCATTAGTAAATGTAAACAGAGCATTTCACAACTGCAGTCTAATTACTCTCCCTGTAACATGTCACAGCGGCCCTAAGCCAGCTCTTTTAAGTGCTGATGCCACTAATCAAGTCACAAAGCCTTAAAGCTCATATTATTAGCCTTGATAACAGAGTGTAAAACAGACCCAACAGCAATCCCATTCGCCTTCCTCCCGGATGAAGCCATCAGTCAAGCTCACATCCCAGCCCAGGTCAAGGGAAAAGGCATTTAACCAGTGAGACCCTCCTATCCACAATGGGCCGTGCAAGAGAAATTTGTCAGCTCTTTTATGACCCTCTGAGAAGATTCTGGAACCGGATCGCGATCCACCGCACTCTTAGCAACTTCTTTACTGTCTCTATCTCCTTGGGTAACTTGGATACCTGGAAGGAACTCCTGCCTCCCTTCCCCGGCTTCTGCTGAGTCCCCTCCCCTCAAGGTCACCTACTCAGGCACAGAGTGACCCCTTCAAACCAACCCCATCACAAACCACAGAGCTCGCTCCTTGACATGGCTCAATTCGGAAACCAGATGGCCTGTGTCGCAAGCTGCATGCCTGTGCTGCTTGGAAGTGAAACAGGTATCGGTCAATAGAGGTTGTTCAAAGGTAGACCTGGACCCAGCCCCCATGTGACCCACAAACTACACACACACATACATGCACAGCCATCAATTCAATGAATCAGGTATCTAACATGTGCAGAACCTCAGTACCCCCCTATATACGCTGCAAGAATTTAGAAAACACAATAACTGAATTGGAGATTTAGCTGAAAAGGAGAGTTAGCACCCCATGATCATTCAGCAAGCAAACTTTAGTTCCCTGATGGTGGGCACCCCCCCCCCAGCCAATAACTTCTATAAATCATAAAATAAATGTACATCCACTGCAGAAACATCAGAACTTGTTAAAAGAAAATCCTAACTGTAAACACATCAAATTCTATTTGTTAATTACATCACATTCCAATCAAGAATCAAAAAAACCCCAAATCAGGAGACTTTCCTATAATTGTCACCTGAAATTCCGCAGAAGTCTTCGCAAAGACTTGGCCATTGGCTCTGGAAGGAAATAAACCCGAGGACATGTTCTGCTGGGGGTGAGTTGACTAAGCAATACCTAAGGAACAAAAGAGTTCATCTGTCCTCCAACAGCCTTGGGCAAATGACTCACCCAAAATTACACAAAGAGTTTTAAAGCTGGGAGCCTACCTCAGATCCCTCAACTCCCAGATCAAGTTTCTTTCAACTAGATCACACACTCCCTTTATCCCCACTTCAGAACTCCCCTATGAAATCAGAAAGTTTGCCACTTTGCTCTTTATTCCCACTGCCACCACCTCAATCAGCCTTTTTAAGACTCCCTTTCTCTTGGGGAAGCAACATAATTTAACCCATCAGAGAAGTGGTTCAGTTCTGCTCCCCATGAGATGGGTCAAAGGCAAAAGCAAAGTCACATCCCCTCTTCAGGACTTAGTAATATGAAGAGGTTATTGAAGAAGACTTCTAAGGTCCTTTCCAGCTTTAAACAGAATCAATGGAAGCTTCTTCAATTTGCAGTCAGGAGAAATGTGGGCCCCCCCCCCAAGTCATGGCCTCTGCATCATCCTGCTCTGTGCAGGGGGGATGAGCTGGTCCCAGCAACCAATAAGAAGCTGCAGCTGCAGTCCATGAAGAAGCTGTCCACCCTCCGCCTCCGTGGTCCACAGAGAGCTCCCCGGCCCAGAGAGGGGGAGGAACAGCCAACTGTCTTCAGTAACTTGCCAGGAAGAATTCTTTATTAAAGTTCTTTGTTGCAAAATGGTATTATATTCTTTCTAATGACTTTCTAAATTATAAAAATGATTTATGCTTATAACAGAAAACCAAAAAACATTTTATTTTTAATAACTTTTTTAAATCATAAAATCAATGTACATTCACTGCAGAAACATCTGAACCTGTTCAAAGAAAATCCCAACTGTAAACAAATTCAATTCTATCTGTTAATTAAATCACATTCCAGCTGAGAATCAAAGAAACCCAAGAGTTGGAACTGACCTTAGAGACATACAGCTTGCGTGTGTCCTGGGCCTTGCCACATAATGGCATGGGGATAGTCAGGGAGCCGTAACTAATGCTCCAGTCCAATACCCGTACCTCCACTGTCCCTAAAAGGTGGCCACCCTGTCTCTGCTTGAATGCTCCCTACTTTACCGCCCTTTTCCTGGCAGCCTGGGCCATCCAGGCAAAGCTCCGTCAATGGCTTTTCCTGTAGTAGAGGATAGTCAGACGCAAAGGTTTGTAAGATTCCTGGACTTGGGTTCAATTCTACACAAACCTCTTAATATGCTCCCAGACCCTGGGAAAGCCGCTGAGCCTCTCTGAAATAGAATTTACTCATCTCTAGGATGGGAATGGTAATACCCGCATGAAAGGGTCGTCATGCGATTTAAATGACCAAGTGTACATTAACCACTCAGCAAAGTGCCCGGCCCAGTGTAAGCACTCAATAGTTAAGTAGCATTGTTAAATGGCAGCTCAGAACAGTGGCTTCCCAACTTTTTCCATCTTACCCTACACAAAAAGTATACTTTGCATCAGGACTCGGTATATAAAATATATGCCCATAAAATATATACAACCGAACAAATATTCTCAAGGAACAATGATAACCCATACGCTTCTGGTCAACTCAAGACTTTTTCCTTATATTACTGTTTCTTTCTATTCTATTTCATTTTTTAAAACTGCTGGTCTTGACCACTGAATTGATGGCATGGCCCACTAATGGACTGCAAACTGCAGTTTGAAAAACACTGACTTATATATACTAAGACCAAACCACCTCCTTTGGATTCCAGCTTTACCTTCTAGAACGTTCTAGAACCACAGAGAACCCCGCTCCGTCTTGCACATGTTAGACTCTCAAAGCATCTGAAGCATTCCCTGTTCTCTCCAGCAGTCACTGTGTGTGATCTGGCCCCCTGACCTCACTGTCCACACTACCTCCTCTGGACTCCTCCCATCCGTTGCCAGCTTCCTGCCCTCCCTCCGTCTCTCGCTGCTGCCCACAAGGGCCATGCTCCCTGAGCAGGTAGGTGCTCTGCTCCTCTGGTAGCTTCTGGTCTCAGGTCAAGCAATCTGACATGAGCATCTTTCTGAACCTTCCCACCAGATGCGCTCTTCACCCCCAGAGCAACTCATCTGGGTCTCCCCCACCCATGCCGACTCCCTGTGGTTCTCTCGTAAGTAAGGAGGTGTTCCCTCCAGCTCCTACCCTGCGTGCCCTTCCACAAATCAGCTCAGGATGCCTCCGGCCCATCGACAAGAAGAGCGAAAGTGAGGAAGAGTTTCGATATGCGTGTGTGAGCCCAGATCTACCACCAGAAAGTGCTCCTTCCGTACTCATCTCTGAACTAGCTCTGCCTGGAACCAAACCGAGAGGCCTCATCACCGAGCCACAGCTGTCCCCTCACAGTGAGAGCCGCCCTGTGGCAGGGAATCTCACACCTGGCTGCAAACACAGCCCTTCTGAGCTGAGATCTCCCAGCACCGCCCTGCATGTGCAGGAAACAAGAAATATCAGATACAGACGCCGTTTCCCGTATCCTATCTGCATCTGCAGTCCTCAAAAACTGCATTCGTGCTAATTAAAAAAATAAATAAATAAGATGCGCGCACACACACACACCTAGTGTCACGACTCTGGTACCACGCTATATGGAAGAGTCAGGGTCTTGCTTTGTTAAATTCAACCTTAAATCACTAAGATGCACTCACGAGGTTGCGTGATGTTGTTCATTCATGTTGTGGCTATAAACAGCCCATCAGATCCTGGCCAGATAGCTCAGTTGGTTAGAGCGTCGTCCACAGTATGTACAGGCTGCAGGTTCAATCCCTTGGTCAGGGCATGTACAGGGAACAGATTGATGTTCCTGTCTCTTTCTCTCTCTCTCTCTCTCTCTCCTTTCCTATCTCTATAAAACCAGTAAACTAATTTATAAAAAGAGAAAACAGTCCCATCAGGGACCATAATATATTGACCCCTTCTCCAGCTGATGAGCTTCTGAGCCTCCATGTTTTTGCTATCAACAGTGCTACTAGGAATGTTCTTAGTACACATCTCCTGGTGCCCACACAAATCAGTTTCTCGTGATTACTGTGTCCCTAGGAGTGGAAACACCAGGCCCTCCAGTAGGTGCATGTACAACTTTACAAGATAGTAGTACCAAACTGTTTCCCAAAGGGGGTGTATCATCAGTTCACCCTCCCAACAGCAACACGTAATGGGCCGTGGTACTCTATGTCCTCTCCAGGGCTGCTGTTGCACAGCTCTTGGTGTGGGACTATCAAATGGGGACCAAATGGAAGCTCACCGGGATTTGAGACCCTCTCCCTATCTCATGCCCTGTGCTGTTCTTTTGCAGCTCTTATCAGAGTCTATAATTAAACATCTGTGGGATTATTTGATTAGAGCTGATAGCCATGCTTGTTTCCTTCACCCCTGCACGCTGTTCTCCAGGCACAGAGTAGGGCCCCGGTGTGTGTACTGAATGAATGAATGTGTGAACAGCTGAATAACTGAGACAATAGGCTCCAATCAATTTCATGAAAAGCCTGGGCTCAGGAGTCAGGGTCTGATCTCCCTAACAGTGTTATACAGGGGGTGGGGGGTTATAGAGGTGATGAGGCAATACCTGCAAACCAGGACTGGAGGGAGGGAAAGATCCAAAGAGGACAGAGCCAAGTCCAGTCCTTGTCCAGGCAACTCACAGAACCTCTCCAATTAAAAGTAACAGTAAAACAACTATTGGTGTGGACTGTGAGCCAACATGGACCATGCACTTCACATCAAATAATAACAGCTATTACTTCTGTAGTGTGCTTATTATATGCCAAGCACTGTGTTACATGCGTACTAAATTATTTACTTGATCCTTACAACATATCTATGGGATGATAGTCCCATTTTACAGCAAAGAAAATTGAGGCTCAGAAAGTCTAAGGAAGTGCCCAGTCAGAGTCAAATCAAGATCAGTCCCACCCCAGAATCCATGACCTTTCCGCACATCTGTACCAACCTCCAACCTGGGGTTTTCTGACTTCTTTGCATGGGGCTGCCTTTCCTCCCCACCTACCCCCACAAAGCTCCTGGGACTCCAAGTTTTGCTCCACAGGCCACAAATGCTTTCCCTGCTCAAGTAAAAGGTCAACTTGTCACTTAAATATTTGCACTGACAACACACTTACCGTCAGATCCCTGGCTGTAAGATGCTGCGTGTCACCCAGGAGGTTGGCAGGAGGACACTGCCCATACCTGGCTTTCCCAGAGTCCTCCCAAGTCAACAGCCCCTACCAACAGAGGTTCTGCAGAAACCAGCTCCTTTGCAACCTTGGAAAGGGTTTTTAGCGCAACTGCAACAAACGTCCACAAATCCCTCCCCTACCTCAGCCGGACATGACTTAGCTCAGCAAGAATTACTATGTAGCCACTAAAAGTCCACAATCCAGGCCAATGCATGGAAATATGCGTGTGGAATTATGTAAAGTGGTGGGAAAACAACTCAGAAACAGTATCCCCCTGCCAAATGAAGGACACACAGTACACCAGACACAGAACCTGTGCTCCCTAACACCTTTCTCTTAGTAAAGTTACGTAGGTTTCCAGTGCTCCCCCTACACACATAGCTACTTGCCAACTATTTATAACAAGTCTGATTTCAAAGCAATGCTGCACTACTAACAGTAGTGAAGAATTATTCCCAGCAAGAATGAAAGCTCCCTGCAGGTCATGAGCATGTCTGTTTTGCTCATAGCTCTATCTCCAGTGAAAGGGTTGAGGGGGTCAGCGACCATGTGGCCTGCCTGCTAAATCCAGCCCACCACCCAGAAATAAATACAGTTTGACAGGAACTCATCTATTTATGTGTTGCCTATAGATGCTTTTATGATAAATGGCAGATTTGAATATTTAGGACAGACACATGGCTGAAGATATTTACTCTCTGACCTTTTATTAAAAGTTGGCCAATCTCTGATCTAATACGTACCTTGGTATCCTGCGTACAATGAGGATTTACTAAATTAATTGTTTCAAATAAGCCCAAATCAAACTAATACATAAGAACAAAGACTTTATTTATCCAGGACTTATAACAAACAAATGCCTAGCAAATAGGAAGTAACTTTTCTTTTATATACGGTATTTCAAATATGAAACTCTTGATATCCTCAGTAGGAGGTATGCCCAAAAGCACTTTCTTCTTCCATGGTAGAGATGGACCACACCAAGGCACGTACACTCCAGAGCTGTAGTGAGGAACAGCAGGTGTGGGCTTGGCAGGCCATCTGGAGCAGCAGGAGTCAAGGCTGGGTAACTACTGGTCGAGATGCTGTACTAACACCCCAGCGAGGCTCAAAGCAGGATCTCGGCCTCCCCTAGTCTCAGATTCTAAACAACCATCCTCCAGGCCCAGAACGAACCAGCGGGGAGATCATTTCATTTTATTTCCTATGTAACTTCCGGTCAGGACAACATATCTATCCGTAAACCACTGTAAGCGTAATTATTTTCCCCTTCCTTTATCAGTACATCTGCATTATAATGCAACTGCATATTTTTAGTTCTGCACACTCCATTTTTCAGAAGCTGATCATTCATTCGGCTGGTGGCTTTTTGAAGCTCATTATGGCCCCAGAACAGAAGACAGGAGAGAGGAAATGAAAGGAGGTGAAACTCAAATCAGTTGGTATTGCTGCTTTATTAGCAGATGAGATACCAAGATTGGGGTGGAGGGGGTGGTAGAGGGTGAAACCTCAGGTCTGGAGAGACACGGTTCCCCCAAGCCCCCTTCCTCGGATCTCCACATCTGACACCAGTGCACGCCAAGAGTTTATCAATGATTTTGTTACCCTATTCCTGTAATGATCCAAGAATAACACTCTCTAAGCTCCCTTCCTTTGTTCATAAGAAAAAAAAATCAGAAGTCAAAAGGAGATTCAGAGTCAGAGCTCTGAGGCCTAGAACAAGCCTTTAGCCTGGTGGAATCAGAGGACAGGTTGGCCCGACTCTGAGAAGCCTGAGCATGGATTCATTTAGGGAAATGTTTCGAAAAGAATGCTGGGAAGAGTCTGAGCCACTTCCTCATCGATGCTGCCTCCTCCCTCCCTTCCACACACATTAATTATTCCCAGCAGGCCTTCCCACTTCCTAGGAACCCGCATATTCAGGAGAAACCCAGCACACTGGCTCCCAGCCACTGGGTTACACCCAAAGTCCCCTGACAGTAGCCCCCCTGCAGCAGAATGAGCAGGGACTGGAGAGCTGACTCCTGTCTCAGGCCCACAGACCCTTCAAGCCTGTCTGCACAACGCCTGTTGTACAAATGAATGAAATCCACTCGTTTCCAGTGAAAACTAAAAGTCACACTCAAGGAAGACCACACTCCTAATCTCTCCATGTGACGTCATTGCTCCAACTGAGCCACAGGAAATCACCTCCCTTCTCTCTCTGCTCTGCCCTCCAGCCTGCCTCCTCTTTCTCCCTTCCATCCGAGTGCTGGTGACTGCAGAAACCCTTCCCAGCGTCTCCTCTCCGGCTGACACCAGACGCGGACCCTCCCCTGGATGTGCCCTGCCCTGGGAGACCTGGGGAGCCTGCTCAGCTCCGCCCACCGGGGTCCAAGGCCTTCCTAAGCGAACCCACCACCAGAGAAAACCGGGAGGGGGACCGGCAGGAAGCACCCGCCGCCGCTGCTGCCTCCTCTCACTTTCCCCAGGGCCTCAGCTCTGTCAGATTTTGAAGCATAATGAGTTTTGTTTCATAACAGTCTTAAATGAACTGGAAGGGGGAAGGGAATGACAATGATAAAAATCTTAATTAAAAAAATTCCAAAAGGCAAAGAGATTTTCCAGATTCTAAGCTATGATAAAAAGTCTCTTGAGCTGGGGGTCCTACAGAGCCCACGAGGACCCAGCACTGAGTGTCCATTTACCGACAGCCCACGAGGCACCTGGCCTGACGCTGGGAAGAGCCAGGATGCTGCACTGACCGAACACGCAGCCAGCCCTAGCTCCTTGGGGCTCATATTCTCGGAGAGAAGACAGAAAAAATAATGAACGAGTAAACTATACGGAATGTTAGAGGTTAAAGCGTTTTGGAAACAAAAGAAAAAGAGCAGGAAAAGGGGCTGGGGAAAATCAGGCAGAAGGCGGGGTGCTAAGTACAGCCGTGAGAAAAGTCTCAGTGAGAGAGACATCTGAACAAAGACTTAAAGGAGGAGAGAGTGAGCAAAGCAAATGGGAAGAGCAAGCCAAGCAGAGAGGATGGCCTGTGCAAAGGCCCTGAGGCAAGAACACACCGCGTGTGTTTATGGAATAGCCATGAGGTCAGTGTGGCTGAAGCCGAGTCAGCAAAATTGAGAACAGTAGAAAGAAGACAGTAGTCACAGAAGCATGAGGAGAGGGGCAAGGTGTCTCCGGGCCATTGCAAGGACTCTGGTTTTCAATGTCAAAGAGAAGGGACCACTTGGAGGGGTTGTAAGCAGGTGAGGGACAGGTTCCCCCTCAATTCTCTGCCATCCTGTCATTCTTCCTGGCGATCTCCTTTAACACCATTCAATAAACACAGCTCAAAGCCATCTTTCCTGCCAATCCCTCTCTGACTAATCACTGCAAGTTTTAAACTCAAACAACCCAAAGGAAAATCAGCCAGTTCTCACACCTACCTTCCTCCCAAAAAGACACTGCACCCGAAAGGGAAGGCGGGTAGGAAGATGAAAGAGAAGAACGGGTACCCAGAAAAGATGACAGAAGGACATGGAGACACACAACGAGAGACCACGTTCCACAGGGTCCTTCCTCTCTGTCCCCTCCTGGCAGCTTATCCAGTCCAAAGCACCAGCACTTGGTCTTTTCAAGCCCTGCTGCCCTGTGGCTGGCCTGACACTCCAAGCACTGGGTGAGCCTTCTCTTTACACCTCTTTCCTCTTTATCCTGATGTCAAGTGGCACTGGGGAAATAGAGATGACTTTACACTTCCTCTCTAACCTGCCAAGGGACTCGCTCAGCTAATACTAACCAGTCAAATCAGAGAAGGAAGCATCAAGTCCCTTGTCATGAGATCCACATCAAGGATCAGCAACAGAGTCACTCCCAGCCACCAGGAAACCGTACCTGGTCAACCTATAAAGTGAGCTGCCACCACACAGCCCCGGCCCCCACAGCAACTTCTGCCCATGGCACCTCCTTTCCCAAACGGTCCCCACACTCCCACTCCCACTCATCCCCCAGCAACCACACTGCAGAGGAGAAAAATAATGCCCAACGAAGGAAAGGCCACGGAAGTCCTGGAGTGAGCTGAAATTGGTAGAAAGGAAGTAATACATTTTAAAAATGAGGTCAAGGTGGTACATTGTAGTAGCTAAAAACCATGGGCTCTCAATCCAGAATGCATGGCACAGCTCTGCATTAGGACAAGTGTTTGTGACTCTGGCCCTGGACAAGTTACCTGTCTGACCTTGGGCGAGTTATCTACCCTCTCATGCCACAGACTCCTCACTATTAAAGCCAGGATCATTATTTGTACCTTGTCCTATGGCTCTTAGGGGAAATAAAGTTCGTAAAATGAAGCGCTTTAGTAAAAGAATGTCTGGCACATGGTAAGCATTATATGAACATTTTTAAAGATAAAAAAAAACTTTTTTTTTTAAAAGAAGCTTCTTTCTGAAACATCTGAATTAAAAGTCTTTTATTTATGTATACGACATACGCAGGAAGACAATCACTACTGATTAATATTTTCTACTCTCAAAGTTCTATTTCATACTTTTAAAATATTAATAAAATGCTTTGAACAAAGACATTTACTGCATTATTTATAAAAGCAAATTATGGGAAATGACCTAACTATCTGACAAGAGAAGAATGGTTGAGTGGATTATAAAAGCATAAGAAAAGGTTTTGTGCAGATATTAAAAATCACCTAATAAAGAAAAGTTTCAAGGCATGAAAAATACTTCTGAGTCAAATAATAAAAGACAAAGAATTAGACTTCACTTTCAACTATTATGACATAATAGCTATTAAACTAACCAGACTCCTATATAGAACAAAATAAAAGGCACATAAAATACAAAACAATAATAATAATAACTGTTGAAGGTATGGGCGTACAAGACAGCTAGGCCATGAGGAGCCAAGCTCCTGAAGGAGAGGAAAGATCAGCGAGGTGTCTATCAGTAAATAAAGTCTCCCCTCCAGACATTTTGTGATCTGGTTGAAGAAACATTGGGGTAAAACAGAAAGAAGCATATCAAAGCTTGTGGCAGCTCTCTTCCTGGATCAAGGAGATTAAAAACTGGAGTCCAGGGCTATAAAAACATCCAGGATTTGACACACCAAGATACCAGAAAAGAATGGACCACACAGATGTGAACCCAGTGCTCTGCAGACTTCCCCTCAAGGCGTGTGCTGGCACCTAAGTCATGTGTGTGGAGGGCTAGCCTCTGGCAGCCAGGCAGAAAGAGGCTGTTAAAAGAGTAAGAAGTAGACATTTTGGTTTCACAGTGGCAAAGAAACAAAATGTGGAGATCTGGGCCTCCTAAATGGGAGGAACCCTAAAAAACATCCTACAAGAATGGGTGAATCAGAAACAGATCAGACTTAACTGAATCAGGGAGATACACTATCCTGAGCCTCTGCATTGTCCGTGTAAAATGCCCAGCATTCAAACAAAAATGACCAAACATATCAGCAAATAGGACCAAACCAAGAGACAAACACAATCATGAAAAGCAATCCCCTTGATAGAGGAATGGATTATAAGATGTGGTACACACACACACACACACACACACACACACACACATACACACAATGGAATATTACTAAGTCATAAAAAAGGAATGAAGTCTTGCCCCTTGGGACAACATGGTTGAACCCAGAGGGTAGTATGCTAAGTGAAACATGTCAGCCTGACCAGGTGGTGGCACAGTGGCTAAAGCATCAGAGTGGGATGCATAGGACCCAGGTTCAAAACCCAAGGTCGCCAGCTTGAGCGTGTGGTCATCTGGTTTGAGCAAGGCTCACCAGCTTGAGTCCAATGTTGGTGGCTTAAGCAGTCACTCGGTCTGCTGTAGCCCCACGGTCAAGGCACATATGAGAAAGCAATCAATGAACAACTAAAGTGCTGCCACGAAGAATTGGTGCTTCTCATTTCTCTCCCTTCCTGTCAGTCTGACTCTATCTATCCCTTTCTCTGTCTCTGTCACAGAAAAAAAAGCCAAAAAAAAAAAAGAAAGAAACATGTCAGAAAAAGACAAATACCATATAACTTCATTTAGAAATCTAAAAAACAAACCTGACCAGGTAGTGGTGCAATGGATATAGTGTCGGACTGGTATGAGGAGGACTCAAGTTCGAGACCCTGAGGTCACAAGCTTGTGCGTGGGCTCATCTGGTTTGGGCAGGGCTTGCCAGCTTGAGCTCAAGGTCACTGGCTCAAGCAAGGGGTCACTCAGTCTGCTGTAGCCCCCCAGTCAAGGCACGTATGAGAAAGCAATCAATGAACAACTAAGGTGCTGCAGGTCTCTGTCCCGCCTGTCTGTCCCTATCTGTCTCTCTCTGACTCTGTCTCTGTCTCACACACACATACACACACACACACACACACACACACACACACACACAAAACAAACCCAAACCAAAAAAAAACCTAAAAAACAAGATAAATAAAGAAACAAAGAAACTCACACAGAGAACTGATGGCTGCCAGATGGGAGGGGGTGGGGGATGCGGGGATGGGCAAACACAGTCAAGAGGATTAAGTACAAACTGCAAGTTATAAAATCAGTTATGGAGAGGTAAAGTTCAAGATAGGGAACATGGTCAATAATATTGTAATTTCTATGTCTGGTGCCAGATCGGACTAGACTTATCATGGTGATCCCTTTGAAAAGTACATAAATGTCTAATCATTATGCTATACATCTGAAACTAATATAGTATTGTATGTCAACTATAATAAATTTAAAATATAAAATATTCAAAAAAATTATTCACTCAATCTATTTTCTTTTAAATGATATTTTTACTGGGTATATATAGCATTCTAATAAAAAATATCCTATAAAAATATTTTCTATTTTCTATAAAATATTCTAAAAATATTCTATAAAAATATTTTATATTTTCAAATATGCAAGTATTACATATTATTTATATACAAGTAAAACATTTACAAAAAAACAAGAACAAATTAAGAACTGAATGCACTGGTTTGACAACAAATAAGAAACGGCAGAAGAAACGACTGTTGAACTGGAAGATAGGTCAGTAAAAAATGTTTTTCATACTGAAGTACAGAAAATACAAAATTGAGCTATGAGCTTCAGGGACATGTAAGATACCGTGAGAGCATCTAAGATATATGTAGGGATCTAAGAAGAGGGGAGAAATAATGGGGCAAAACAGTATTTGAAGAGAACTGCCCAAAAACTTCCTCAAACTATCAACAACAACAACAAAAAAGCAAGTCATGAATTCTGGAAGTTCTCCAAACTCCATGGAATACATATAAAGAGAACAACACTTATTGCCCATATAATTAAACTGCTGAAACACAATGTTGAAGAGAACAAGCATGTTACTTTCAAAGGCATCACAATAACACTGACAGATGACTTTTTAGTAGAAACGAAGGAAGCTAGAAGACAATGGAATATCTTTAAAGGATTAAATAAAAAAGAAAGACAAGCTAGCATTCTATACCCAGTAAAAATATCATTCAAAGATGAAGTTGTTCCAAAAAAAAAAAAACAGGAGAATTGTGACACCAGCCAACACCCTCTACCACACACAGACACACACACACAAAACTAAGCACAGTTCTTCAGACAGATGGTAATTAATCTAAGAAAGAACCTGAGCATGGTTATACAGGAAGAAATAAAGAATACCAAAAGGAGTAATTATGTAAATTAATCAGTTTTATTACTGTTTTTAAAACAAAGTCTTGTGGGACTTAATATACAGGGTGGGGCAAAAGTAAGTTTACAGTGGTTTTATGGAAAATAATATAATGATAAGAGTATAATAATAAATGTTCACATACTCATAACTGTAAACCTACTTTTGCCATACCCTATATATATAGAGTTAAAATCACAAGACCTCAAAAGGTATTAAGAACATAATGTAAGAAGCTTGCATTGTCCAGGAAATGGTTAAAGTATTAATTTAGGGTAGGTTCTAAAAAAATAATAATAAAATCACACACAAACCATCTAACAATGCAGATACATATATTTAAACAATACTAGAAACACTCCACTATTTTAAGCAGAGGTTTTATCAAGAAGATGAAATCATGACAGGTTTTCATTTTCTTTATATTCCTCAGCATTTTCAGTAGGACAACTCTTTTCTCAATATTTGGTTTCATATAAAACTACTACAATATTTTCTTAATACTCGAGAGAGGTGAAAGTAGCCTTCATTTTCTCATAAAGATTCAAAAGGAACAAATTCCTAGAAAATTGGACAGAGACCCTGTAATTCTGGAGCCAATTATTGGCAACATTTGCTCATATGAGTGAAGAATGCTGTCGCCTGCCAACATAGACAGACCAGGTATCAGACACATCCTGTGCCCCAGACAGGGACTGGCTGCTCACTCACTCTGGTGTGAGAGAAGCACTCCTTGAAGTAGTCTTTCCATAAACATGATAAATATGAGGAAATTCGAATATGACAGAATCACTTCTGATAGTAATTCAGGTCATCTGCGTAGTCTTTCCACAACAGAAATCCAAAGATCTTGCCAAATTAGCAAACAAGCGTCATGCGAGAGACATTTGCACTACACCTTGTAACAAGAAAAAAAATTGAGCCCCAGAGAAGTAACGAGTTTTGTGCAGAAGGGTAAATCCATGCAACATAAGAATTACAGCACCATTTTTGAGAAACAATGATATTAGGGTTGATTAAGTGAGGTGAGTACTCTCATATGCTACTAGTGAAAATACAAAATATTTTTTTAACTGATAAGGGCTTTTTTGGGTTTTTGCTTGTTTGTTTGTTTTAGTTAGACAGAAAGACAAACAATAAGGGAGAGAAGGAGAGAGATGAGAAGCATCAACTCGTAGTTGCGGCACCTTACTTGTTTAACTGATTGCTTCTCATACGTGCCTTGACTGGGGCCACAAGCCAAGCCAGTGACCTCTTGCTCAAGCCAGTGACCTTGGGTTCAAGTCAGCGACCATAGGCTTCAAGCAGCGACCTTGGGCTCAAGCCAGTGACCATGGGCTTCAAGCCAGCAACCTTGGGTTTCAGGCCAGCGAGACTTTAGGCTCAAGCCAGCGACCACGGAGTCATGTTGATGATCTCACACTCAGGTAGGCCACCCTGTGCTCAAGCTGGTGAGCCCCCACTCATGCTAGCAACATTGGGGTTTTGAACCTGGGACCTCAACATCCCAGATCGATGCTCTATCTACTGTACCACCACCAGTCATGCCAAATTAATTTTTAAATTTAGTGAGGAACAATTAGGAAATATTATCGAGAACCTTAAAAATGCTTACTCTCTTTAACATAGTAATTCTCCTTTCCCGGACTTTATTTTATGAAAATAATCTAAGATGTGATCAAAGATTTATGTTCCTGGATGTTCACCAAAGCATTATTTATAATAGTTAAAAATAATAAACAAGCTAAACTTCTAATAAAAGAGACTCATGAAATAAATTAAGGGACCCAGTACCTGGTTCACCATAGGTGCTTCATAAATATTTATTAAGTATAGAATACATTTGTGAGGATGCTATACAATTGTTTAGTAAAAGTAGTTTCTAAGGAACATTTAATGAGCAATATATTAAAGCACATTCAAAATAATCCTAATACCATTTTAAAGCATAACATAGCAAATGCTTGCTATAAACTTGCTGTATGCCGGGCACACCCCAAAGGTTTACACACAGCATCTCACCTCGCTAGCCCTACAGCTCAGCGAGGTTACTTCCAGGACTGAAGGTTCCTGGCTTCAAACCCAGGCATTCTGAGAGTCTAGAAAAAATTCTAGGAGAAAAATATTAAAATATTAACAGGAAGGAATTAAAGACTATTTTTCTTTTCTTCCTTATACCTGTCAGTGTTTTCCAAATTCTCTATAGTTAACCGTGTAGTCTTTGCAGCCTCGCTCTCCTAACGGAAGTTTTATGAACTACTCTCACCATTTCCACAATTTCAGTGGAAAAAAGCATTAGCGCTACTGAAGCTCTGGGTCACATCTCCTCTAGGCTTTAGAAGCAGGAGGGGACACCGTGTAAATCTGAGCCATGACACTGTGACCAGAAAAAGGGGATGGGCCACGAGTCCACTGAACAGACTGTGGAGTCCCTGATTCCCATCCCACAAACATGTCACCATCTTGCTCACAAAGTGCTAATTTTTACGTTCGTTCTGCCATTAATCTTCCTGAAGACCTATCCAAATAGATGTGACTGTTTCAGGAAACAGAGGTTGAGGAAGATGGAGTGACTTTGCCAAGGTCATGGCAGGACGCTCCAGCTTTGGTCAGCAGCCTATACCCACCTTGCGACCCAGCCACTCCTGTTCCCCCAAATCATGCGGAGCAGCAGGGGAAGGGCTGCGAGCACGTCAGGGCCCGAGCACCTCTGCAAGTGAACCGAGGCGGTCTGACCCACACTCGTCCTGCCCCAAACCCCAGAACAGCACCAGAACTTCACCCCGTCAGAAAAGTTTTATGCAGCAAGGTAAAGAATATGGCTTGGTAGTTCTCACAGCACTTTTTCAACTTTCATCTCCTTTGACTCTCAAAATAAACATTTTTAGCCCCTGAAGAAAGCAACGGTACCGAGGATGATGAGGACGAGGCACTGAGAATTCACCTGCCGCCCAGTAATACCCCCAGAGGGCTGGCGTGGTCCCCTTGTACCACATCATAAAAGCCCTATTTCCAAACAACAGTCAGGCCATGCTGGCTGGCAAGGCTAAACGGGAGGCAGGATGAGGAAGAGAGAAAAGCATCTGCTTTGACAGTCGCTCAGGCTTGGTTCCTGGGCTTAAATCCCTGCTCTGCAACTGACTAGCCATGAGACCTGAGTAAGTCTCTTCGCACTCCCCTCTCTCATGAGAAAGCAATGCCTTCTGCATAGAGTTGCTTTGAGGACTCAATGAGGCAAAACACAGGGGTGAGCAAAAGCAGGTTTAAAGTTGTGCGTACGGCCTAACCCGTGGCTGCGCAGTGGATAGTGTCCACCTGGAAATGCTGAGGTCACCGGAACCCTGGGCTTGCCCGGTCAAGGCGCATTTGGGAAGCAACTACGAGTTGATGCACACACCCCCCCTCACTTCCCCTTCTCCTTCTCTCTGTTTCCTCTCTCTAAAATCAATTTTAAAAAATAATAATAGCCTGACCTGTGGTGGCACAGTGGATAAACCGTTGACCTGGAAATGTTGAAGTTGCCAGTTCAAAACCCTGGGCTTGCCCGGTCAAGGCACATATGGGAGTTGATGTTTCCTGCTCCTCCCCCCTTTCTCTCTCTCTCTCTCTTTAAAAAAAAGATATTTCTTTAAAAATAATAATAATAATAATAAAGTTGTGAGTATGTGAAATATATAGTTTATTCTGGTATTATTTATTTATTCATACTATTAGTTATTCATTATTGTATTATTTATTACTAACCTACTTTTGCCCACCCCTGTATGTAAAATGATGGCACACGTCTGTACTTGGCAGGTAGCTGTTACACTGTGAGACGTATTTTATTTTCAGGCATGCTCAGTGTGAGGTCCTCGCGGAAAGAGCACACTGCTTCACCCTCCTAAAGAAAATAATCCTCTTACGCTTCTCTAAACTTTGCCATCCTGGTTCCTTCTTAACTATCAGAAAGAGTCTTGATTGATCTCGTTATTCTCCAGACCCCTTTTCAAAACTCTCCACAAGCTGCTTAAATTTAAGTCCCGAAAAGGGTCCCCAGAGAGGAACCTGGCACAGGCTGACACAGACAGAAGGCTGAAACCCCTGTCTCTGTGCCCTGAGCTTCTGCTCAAATTCAATCATCAGGGTTTAGAAATCGGACGGCAGCCTGACCAGGCAGTGGTGCAGTGGATAGAGCGTCAACCTGGGACACCAAGGACCCAGGTTCGGAACCCAGAGATTGCCAGCTTGAGTGCGGGCTCATCCAGCTTGAGCCTGGGGTTGCCGGCTCGAGCGTGGGATCATAGACATGACCCCAAGGTCACTGGCTTGAGCCCAAAGGTCGCTGGCTTGAGCAAAGGGTCACTAGTTCAGCTGGAGCCCACCCACCACACCCCATCATGGCACATATGAGAAAGCAATCAATAAACAACTAAAGTGCTACAACTATGAGTTAATGCTTCTCATCTCCCCTCCTGTCTGTCTGTCCCTCTCTCTCTAAAAAATAAATAAAAATAAAAAAGAAATGGGACGGCATACAGTGAGCCGTACCCTGGAGGGAAACGAATGATAAGCAATGGGAGGGAGGGCGGGGCGAGAGGGCAGCACACCAGCAAAGTCAGGAGTGGACAGGGAGGGTTACAGAGTGTTGTCCGGGCCCTCAAAGAGCAAAGGTGTGGAGGGACCCCAAAGAAGCGAAAGAGGATTCTTTCTGCGTTGCCCTTAGAAACGGAAGAGAACATCCAAAACGGAGATCAAAATGGAAGGCGATCCTGACTTGGCAAGATGGCTATGGTACTCTCTCAGCGTCACTATGGTCGCCTAAGAGTCCAGGCCCTCAGACCCCTTGACCCGGCGTTTCTAGCACTTTCCTAACTCATCCTGGGACCTACAGGCTCAGCCACTCCAGCCTGTCCTCCACACTGTTCGGAGGAATCTTCCTGATACAGAAATCCGAGTTGACCCCACTCCCCCTCAGCCCTCTCCTCACTAAAACCCATCGGTGACTTCCACCAGGTCAAGGCCGAGGTCCATTCATGGCACCAGCTCCGGCCTGCCCAATCCCTGGTTACCCACCTGTTCAGCTTCGTCACCAGCAGCTGTCACTGAGAACTGCCTATGTGCCCGGCCCCAGGTGAGTGCTGACATAACGACTCACAGGACACGGCACAACCATAGACAAGAAAGACCTGGCTCAAACCCTTAAGAAGCTGAAAGTCCTGTTGGGGAGACAAGACACAGAGAGGGATGGTCGCAATCCAGATGGACAGTGGGATGGAAGCTCAGGCTGGGCTGTTTAGGGCAAGCCTCTTGAGGAAGTGAGAGTGAGCCAGGTGAGGGGCAAAGGCGGACACAGCCCCTGCAGAAGAAATCTAGGAGCAAAGTTTGCGAGCAGCGCTAGTTAACAGAACTTTCTGCACTAATGGAAGTGTTCGATATGCTTTCCAATATGGTAGTCACTAGCCACATGCGGTTACTCTGCACTGGACATATGGCTAGTGCAGCTGGGGAACAGAACTGTTCCTTTTATTTAAGTTTTAATTAACCTATATTTAAATAGCCATGCATGGCTAACGGCTACCATATTGGACAGTTCTAGACCACGCTGTCTGCTGTTCCCTCCCCATTGTCTACCTGGCAAGCCCCCGCTGAACCCACACAACGCCACCCATGTTCCACCCCTCTATGAAGACTTCCCTGACTGCTCTAGAGTCTCTCGCACCTGCTACTTCTGAAATGTTGTCTTTTTTCAGGCAGGCATCACTGTGTATTATATTTACATGTTCTCATAACCAGCCTCCACTAGGCTTTGAGCTCTGTCTCTCACTTGTCCTGGTATTTCCACCTCTGATCTCAGTCAAAAGACTGAAAAGTGATTGTCCTGGCATTTCCAGCATTCTTGGCACTCGATAAATGCTTAATGAACGGTTGGCATCAAAGTCACAGTAGCCTGGCAAGGATGGAGGTGGGCACCTACCTTTTCTAACAAAGATGAGAATCTCTAATCCTGACCTTCCTCAGAATGACAGCTCGGGACGAGTCTTCATGGACATCCTGAGCCCTCTACCATAGCTACGGGCAGGCCTTACAAAGGCTCTCTTTTGCCCAGGTTCCTAGAATCTAGAGGTCTGAACAGGGGAAGTGACTAATCAGTTGTTAAAGGCAGCATAGGAACCAGCCTTCGGAATTAGTCCTGGGTCTGGGGACCAGATCCGCCACTCAGCACCTGCCTGTTCTTAAGCTAGGCACTGAAATGCCCTGAGTCCCAGTTTCCTCAAGTGAAAAGTGAGCATCACACCTGCCTCTTACAATTC
The DNA here is from genome assembly GCA_037038555.1 of Rhynchonycteris naso. Classification (NCBI taxonomy): domain Eukaryota; kingdom Metazoa; phylum Chordata; class Mammalia; order Chiroptera; family Emballonuridae; genus Rhynchonycteris; species Rhynchonycteris naso. Next base: position 9,787,750 of record CM073000.1, read on the forward strand.
TTGGGAGGCTGAACGACTAACACCTCTGTACAAGGTCAGGCACCTAGTAAGCCCTCTGTAAACAGCAGCAGGCAACCTGGAATCCTCATTCGGATACCCCCACAGCATATGCAAATTCCTGGGCCCCCAAATAGCCACTTCTTGGTGCTGCTCTCTGGGATGCAGGGGAATATAATCCTATCCCTGACTCACCATGTGTTGCCAAAATTCTTCTCGAATGCCCAAGAGAAAATTTATTTTATTTCTCTCTAACTTTAAATTTTAAACAGTCCTTCTAGCATTTCGGGGTGGCAGGGTAAGAAAGGAGACCATGAAATCCAACAAGCAGCTTTGAAAAGGTTACAAACTGATGGGAAAAAGAAAGGAGAAGGCAGCTGGAGGGGGTGAGCAGGGGGGGGAGGTGGAGACAATCCCCTGAGTTTCTGCTATTATTGAATACCCCAACTCTCAAAGCAGCCAGGCAACCTCCTCCTCCTCCACGTGGGCTAAGCTCCGTTAATGAGAAAGCGGTGCTCTGCCTACATTACCACAATAATGATTTCCCCCTTGCATTTTTACATGCCTGCTGCCTTATCATAGCAGAAGTAGACATATATTTTCAATAAATCCCTTCTCCCCTTCCTCCTCCCCGACTCAAGCTCTCCCAGTAAAAGCTGCTCTCTCCGCGCCCTCCCCCAACGCAATCCCAACCCTGGAGCACAATGAGTCCCACTAATCAAAACAGAAAGAAAAAGAAAAATGGAAAAATCACAGCTGCTGAAAAACAGCATTCGCTACAAGTCAAAGCCCTCCACATTTTTTTCTACACGAAACGTTTACTTCTCTTCAAGGACACGGCGCCCCTCCCCTATCAGAAATCTTATGCAGAGTTGCTCAAAGGGGGGAGAGGAGGAGGCGGGTGAAGAAATCTAATATTCACTCTTTCCTATTTTGACTAAGCCAGCACAGACAGAAATATAGATAAGGCCTTGAATAACTGATTTAACAAAATGTCACTTATTAAAAGGGATGGGGGATGGGGCCACATTTGCATTTGAGAGCTCAGTTAAACCATCCCAACTAAAGGCTGTGAGGCCACGAAGGAAAGAGGGAAGGAAACGTTTCTCTCCTCTGGTCCCCCCTTCAGCGGCGGCAAGAACTGACCCTGACTGCAGAGAGGCCTGGCTTTCTCCTCCAACAGGAACCAGTGGGAAGAAAACCAAAAGCAAAACAAACAGAAAACACAGCTGATTCCTTTCTTTTTCTTTTTTTATGTTTATTTTATTGATTTTAGAGGAAGGGAGAGAGCAAGAGTGAGATAGGAACAGTCATCTGTTCCCGTATGTGCCCTGACCGGGGATAGAACCAGCAACCTCTGTGCCTCGGGATAATGCTCTAATCATCCGAGAATCTGGCCAGGGCCCAGCTGATTCTGAAATAAGCAAGAATTTATACCGCACTAACTAGCGTCAGGCTCTGTGCTGGGTGCACAAAAATGAATGACCCAGTTCTGCCCTCCCCAGTGCCATCTAGAAGGGCGGAAGACACGCCCAGTGGTAAGTATGACAACAGCACCAGGGGTTGCAGAAGCTGAGGGCACCCTCTCCGGCCCACCCCCGGCCCTAACCCACAGCCAGGCACACAGCGCCCTCCAGAAGAACTTCAGGAATGAGTGTCTGCGCGGTGAAAATGTTTGAATTTCATACTGATTCCTAAAGAAGCTCAGACTCCTCAAAAAAAAAATGTCCTATCTGCTGCGACTCCCCATGAAAACCCCTTGGCAAGCATGTGTTCACCCAACTAAAAAAGAAAAGTAGACAAGTCCCAATACTTGACAATCAGTCTCCATTACTGGTACCCTTCAGTTGAATTTTAAGGGAGCTTGGTATCTCCCATTGTGATGACAAGAGAGGGAACTCAAACGACACTCATCTTAAAACTCCCTGAGCATCAAATCCACCTTGTTTTTTCTTAAAAAAAAAATCTATTCCAATAAATTTAAAAATAAAGAAAAAAATTCTAATTAAAAAAATATTTAAATCTATCAAAGAGGTTAAGTTGGAGGCAATTTCTGCAAGATAAGGAGAGGCATGGAGAGCAGCCTGTTACGACCAAGAGCCCTGGACCTTCAGGAAGCTTCCCAAGGTAGCAAACTGCTCAAGGCTCAGTTATGTCCAAAGTTCTGGGTTGTCCTGGTTCCTACGCTGAGGGGCCCCCACAGAAGGGACTGGGCTGAGAGTCAGATCGTGAATAGCCATGCAATTTGTTAAAGTCAAGTGTTTGGCTTTAATGATGAGGCAAGCTTAAAGCTGTGTGCTCCAGAATGAGCCAGGCGACTCAAGTCCTTAAAAATGTAATGCCAGAAACATGCTTAAATCATCTGAGGTTTTCCAACTAAGGTCACTGGAGCTGTAAGTCTGAAATTCCCAGATGAACTTCTTGCTTCCATAATTTTCTGCATCCAGTCTACCACATTCTCATTTAATATTGTACAGCATTGGCTATTGGGGACCATTCTAATTCTGGCCTTAAACCTGGGCTTTGAATGCCGGCTGGTCACGTGACCCCAAGTTACTCTTTTTTTTTTTTTTACTCACTCATTTTTATTATTTCAACTCTACTTCTTGAGCCTCACTTTCCTCAGCTGTAGACTGAGTATGATATCTACCTCCTATTGTTGCAAGACACATGAAACAGGACAAGCCAAAAGCGGCTCAGGACCTATAAAATGCTAAGTAAACACTAGCTATTTCAATGACGACGGCCATTTCCTCCCTCTCTGATTTATCGTTGATTATTTTCCCCCTCTCTATGAAACCAGATTGATATCTGTTCCAACTGATCTCTCAAAACTGACAACTTGTATTTATTACACAAATACCAACAGTCCGATTACCCATTGGTGTGCAGAATCTGATTATCTGCGGAATCTAGGTGAGGGGTACAAGGGAGTTAGTTCATTATACTACTCTGTCCACTTTCATGTATGTTTAGAGGTTTTTCATGATAATCATTAATGTGGGAAGAAAGAAAAAGCCTCACCCTACTAAGCAGAGAGTAGGGGTTCAAATAGTGAAAAGGATGAGATGCTCTTTTTAAAACCGGATGTGACTTCCCAAGCTACACAGTAAGGCTAAACAAGATATCTTCAGGTAGACTGTTTTACACAAGTCTTCATTTGCAAAACAAACGCTGAATGCAAATGAAGACTGCTAAGACCAGCGGACCACAGCTGAGTTACTTGGGTAGGTTCAAGGTTCCCCTGCACCCAGTTCACACAAATCCAGTTAGTTTGGCCCTTTGGATGGACAGGTCTCAAATTCTAAATATGGAATCAGAGTTTGAAGCTCTGTGCACAAACATTTCCCAGTCTGCATTCTGATGTCTGCCTTCCAATCGTAAGATAAGTTTCACCAAAGGGATCACAGAGGACTTGAAAACCCCAATAGGAAGCTGCTTCGAGGAGGGGACATCAGTGTGAGTGGACACGGTGCATGGTTGTTTAGAAGCTCTGGGGAACGAAGGGAAGTGTTTCAGTGGCTGTCAGGTTTTTACAGTCTGAAAAGAAGATCTGGCTGAAGATCAATTCACCTCGCTGCCACTTCTTACAGTTTACATAGCACTTTCCGTACATTATCTGACTCCATCCTCATGAGTCTAGGAGGGGAGGCCGCAGATGCTATCACCCTCTCTGCAGATGTGGAGACAGCCTCAGAGGCTGACTTGTCAGAGCCAAAGACGGCGCTGGACCCCAACCCAGGCTTTCTGGCTCTCTCCTCAACTACCCACCTTCCATGCAGACCCCAAGGTTGGCCAGAGGCGGTCAATGGCATATTTTGTGAGAGGCAGTCTGAACGAGTGGAAGACCTTTGCCCTTTTTTTTGCGTATTTTGTTCAAAACAGATGACACAGCACCCACCAACTTTTGAACAGGGCAGAAAAGTCACAGATGTCCTTTTCCAACAATAGTTTTCAAATAAATCTAACGTGAGGCCCAAATTACTTTCACTGAAGACTCTTTCTCCCCGAGCGAAAGAATCTGCTTTCCTCTCTACTGCTCAGTAATAATGCAGTCCAATGTTCAGAAAAATGCAGTACAGTTTTCTGATGCAGTCTTAACCCTTGCAGTCTCCAGATGGAGTCCCGTCCTGAGCCCAAAGGCCTTCCCAAGGAGGGGGGGGGGCCTCAGAGCACCTCCAGGCAGGCAGAGCGCGGCCCCCCCACCTTCCCTCACCTGCCACGTGGAGGAAGATCCCTCCTCCAGGAAAGGCCAGTTCTTCCCTCACAGACCTCAAGAGCTTTTGCTCAGCTGACCCAACCCATGGCTCTTGATCAATCACCCCTTCTCCACTGATCTTCCCCCTCAACGCCACAGCACCCCAAACACCCATCCTCTTACCGCATGTCCTTCCAGCTTCCTTTCCATTCCTCTGCCCCCTTTCCCAGTCAAGCTTTGTCCAGAAGTTGTAGATACAGGCCACGACCAGTTCGCCACCCCTCATTCCCCTGCCAACCCCCTCCGATCTGGCTCCTACCCGACCAGTCTTCCGCTGGCACTGCTCTTCACAGAGTCACCAATGGCTTCCATTTTGCCAGAGCGACTGGCTGGCGATGTTTCTGGCCTCATCACACATCTGTGCACACACTGCCTCCAACCTCCAGGCGCTTTAGGACATGCCCTGCAGTCTCCTGGAGTAAAATACCAACCCCTGGCTGATGATTCCCACATTTTCACCTCTTGCCTGGCCGGTCCTCTGCCACTGGATGTTGTATCAGACTGCTTGTTAATTAACATCCCCACCTTGAGTAGAAAAGGCATCACAAATTCAACGGAGCCCACACTGAAACAACACTATTCTGCTCCCCTCCCTCTTCCCCATCTCAGCAAATAGCACCACCCATCTACCCAACTGCTCAACCTGTTATCCTAGATTCCTCCTCCCCACCCCCCACCAAGTCCACCAGTAAGCGCTGTCCATGCTGCCTCTAAGGTGCTGTCTCACACCCTCCTGCTCCCGTCCATCTACTTCCTGTCACCTCCTCACCTGACCTGCTCCAACTGCCTCGCTACTGTGCTCCTGATACCACACCTGCCCCTCTCCACCAATGCACTGGTTACAGGCCGTCATTTCTCACTGCAAAGTTTCAATGGCCTCCCACTACGCTTCGAATGAAACCCAAACCTTTACAAGGCCCCCAGAGCCCTGCATGACTCGCCATCTCAAGCGCCCTCCCTCCCTCCCCACTGTCCACCTGTGCCTCTTTTCAGTTATCCCCAAAGCCAAAGTCCTTCCACCAAGCCTTTCCTCTGCCTGGTCCCCTCTGTTCCCCCGGCCACTCCCAACCCCCAGAGTGGCTGTTTCTAGGCTGCTCTAGCTAAAAGTTAGTCCAGGTCACTGTTTCCTGGGGTTTCGTCAGAGCATTCATCACATTTTGCAATATATATTTACGTGTCAACCTCCCCTCTGGACTGTAATCCAGGGGGTGGATGGGGGATGGGTAGAGGAAGAGGATTAAGGCTGTTTGAATTTATCAACATATTCCCAGAACCTAAACTCAGTACTCCGTGCCTAGCAAAGGATGAGTGCTCAGGAAGTAGCTGCCGAATGTATTAATGAACCAACCAGAGCCAGCTATGGCATGAAAATAATTGTTACCATCTAAGAGCCTAGAGTTAACACTGTCCTTTAAGCACACAAGTTCTTTTTTCCCCTTCCTCTCTACTAAAAGAAAAGAAAAGAAAAAAAAAGCTTTACTATTCCACCCATTCTCTGCTTGTTGTCTTCCATGAGGAAAAAAGAAAAAGTCATCCATTTGCTCAGTAAACCCAAATTAACCAGTAGACCTTTCAGGCAGTTGCCCAAAGAACTTGAAAACTATAAAATATCACAGGGGCTTTTTGTTGTGTATTTTATTTAACCACCCCCCCCAAATAAAAGATTAAGTGAGCTGTGGACTCAAAATCATGTTACCAAGCCTATACTATTCCTTTCCACCCTTGTTGAAGAGCACACCAAGAACAACAGATCCAGCTCTGTTGTTCTGACTCTGGCCCCCCACAGAAGAATACAACTGTTTTAATTTCCCACTTATTTTATTAGTTCCCCCAAATATGCAAATTCAGAAATATTACTAATCCACGAGATCCCAGCTGATTCTAATCCTCTCTCCTCTTTAAATCACACAATTTTAGGATGCTAGGAATAAAAAGAGCTAAATTCAACTGCTTTTAGAGCAGGATGACCAGCATCAATTTGTACTGCCTGGGGTCTGAGCCACTTGTCTGGATCCTTACTTTACATGTCAATATTTAAAGTCAATTAAAAAAAATCAAGAACTCCTCCCACCGAAAATGCCCACAGTGAAATATGAGATATTCCAGAAGCCATCGTAATACAGTATCATTAACATGACCCTATGGCAAACATACAACCAAACTGCAATTATCCACGTGTGAATTTTTTTCAGAGAAAGTGGGTAAAGCCACACTAGGCTTTCTAGTCTGCTCAATTAACCTTAGATTTGACCACGCATAATAAGACAGGTGAACCAATGGGCTGCAGGGAAAACTTCCAAGATGAACTAAAATTATTTTTGGTGTCTGGGATTATGGGCCACTCTTTATTAGCACATATAATTTGCGTATCAACCACGCCCTTGCCTTTTCCAAGAAGGTAGCAAGCCTTCATAAGTACATCCTTGCAATGATGGTCAAGATAACCAGGTCACTCAAGAGTCTCTTTCTGAATGCCAAGGTACATATCTACTCTCCTCATGAGAAGACAAAAACAGAAGTTAATCAAGTCGCCCAAGTCCATGAAGCAATGTGGCCGTTGGCCCAAGAAGATACTGTCGCAGCCTGTGGAGACCTCCCTCCACAAGACCAAGTCATAGAGTTTCAGACACAGATGGAACTTATAAATCAAGCCATGCCTTTTTTAATGAAAAATATCCAAAGCCCAGAAATGCTAGAAACTGGTACCCTTCCCATTTTTCAAGTTTCATATTCCCCCTGCTCTGAGCATCACAACCCCTTAAAAGTTCTTTGTCACTTTATAAACACTATAAACTTGAGCTGACTACTGAATGTTAAGACGGTGTTAATGCTTTCTGATTTATCAACTTTACGGTGAATTCTTACACTTTCCAAAAAACAGAAACAAAAAAATACAATGCTTTTGATTACTGTGACCAATCCAAGCATCAAAGTACTAATATATATATGTATGTGAGCTTTGTTTTTGTAACACACAGTTTATTATATAAGCAGCAGGCTTCTCGTTTATAAATTAATGCTCCTACCTCAACAAAAGCCGCAGGCCCAACCGGGTTGAAGAAAGCAAAACTGAGTACTTGCCACATAGTTCACAGAACAACTGTTTTCACAGCAAGCTCACATAAATGCTATGTGATATTAGTACACACCAGCTATGTGGAAGCCTGCTTACCAAGCTGTGAAAAGATTCATGTTTACCATGGAACCTGTAAAATTAATCTTCTCAATGCCCATAAAGCAGAAGAGAAAACGCTCTTTTTTGAGATGTCAAGCTGGCTTCTCAACAAATCTTTGGCAAAAATGGACATGCCTGAAAGGGAGGGGCCCAAAGAGGTGTGTCACTCCCAGTATCAATTCCTATAAATCAAATCCTGACAATCACCACAATATTTTTAAAAGAATGAATTATGATTCATGGGCCTTCAAACCTTTATTACCACAAGAACATTCCCAGCAGAAGAGGGGGGAAATAAAGTGACTTGATTAATGGCCAAAGCAAAACAATAAAGTAAATCTCATAAATATAAGGAAAAATAAAAAACTGCTCTCGGCTTCAAGGGTAAGCATGTCAGTAAGACCGCTATCCTAGGATAAACACACATAAAGATTCTGTGTCCCTTCTCAGCATATACACCAACCAGACGCAGATTTTCAGCCGGGGGTAAAAATCACAGCTAATTTGTTTAACTAATGCCTAGTTAGGAACATTTAATAAGTGGCAATAATATTTAATTCCCAACTAACTCAATTCTCAAGCTGCCAAATACCAAATTTTCAATCGGGAAATCTGATGACAGGAAGGAAGGAAAGAAAGAAAGCACTGTCCATCAGTAACATGTAGAGAAATATTTTTAAACCCATTTTTTTCCCCTGCTAAAATTGTGCCTGGCTACAGAACTGCAGAAAGCTTAACCAACTTTAGTTAACCACACTGCCTAGTGTTTACTCCCTGACCCTACTAAATATGTCTGGGTTTGAACCTCTGGTGCTAAAATTATCCTGGCAAAGTTAAAAATCCCAGCATAATCCAGGTATCTGACAGCCTAGACTTACAGCCCATCTGCAGAAAGCAGCAGGCTGAGGACCAGGAAAAGAGAAGAAGGGAGAAGCAAAGACTGCTGCTGGTTAACTAGTTAATCGCTTAGCCCTTCTACTTATCCTTCCAGTGGGCACAAAACCACATCGTTGGTGACTGCTTTCTTGAAACGAATAATGATGCAGAAGGTTGGTACCACCTGGGACAACTGAAAACTCCTTTCTTAAAGCTCTGCTCCAAGGCCTGCTAAAAAGTGCACCCAGCCGGCTTTCGGGGAGGCTTTTTTTTTTTTCAAGAACTCTTCTGCCATCCCTGGACCCGTCATTCCAAAGCATCACTTCCGTGCACTTCACAAGACAGCCCGGGCCAAGCTATTAGCAACCGGCTTCAACAGGAACGTTCACTTGCCAAAGCCGCGTCTACTCTGGAAAGAGTTTCCACCAAGCTGGCTTTCACAGGCCAGTCGAAGGCACACGGAGGAACCAGAAGTCATTTTCTTTTAACCTAAGGATGGCAGGCGCACATGCTCCAGCCCAGTGCTGACCAGAGGCTGCCCGCCAGGTGCTCTCGGCTTCCACCACTGAATGGGTGGTTTTATGTAGTTTTCTAATATCTATTTCTTTAGACCACCAGCAGCAACTTCCCAGTCTTCCACACTGAAGTTGGGATTGGAGGGGCAGGTTTACCCCCTTACACATTTCTCCCATCTGGGTGGCCACTTTAACTTTACCCAGCCACCCTTGGGCCCACAGGCGCATATACATACACATATGCATCATGTCAAAAACCCCAAAAGGCACATCCCTAGGGTCCTGCGGTTTCTTGGCTGGAAGAATGAAGGCTTTATAACATCACAACCTTCAAGTGCAAGCCCCACCACCATCCTTTAAGCCGGGTCTGCCAATTGTAGCGCCCATAGCAACCCTCTCCCTATACTGGGATGCCGTGCAGCACAGAGAAGGAAGAGGGAAGAAGGGAAGCAGAGAGAAGGCCCTGCTAACATACTGAAAGTAAAGAAGTGGGGGGTGGAGACTTTTCCTTCTTTAACCCCCCCCACTTTGTCCCTTCCCCTCCCCCTTCCACGTCTTCTCACGGAGCATCCCCCCAACTAATTTCTTTTAAAATTAAACTTAATAAGCTTCTTGCCTACCTTGGCTGTTTCTGCAACAAGTGCATGGACAATCCGACAAGAAGACCAGTGTCCGCTTGGGGGGTGAGATGGGGGGCAAGCAGAGCTGATGGAGTAATTTCAATATTAATTTATGTCAGAGCCGCCTTCTCGAAGCGCCACTCACTTACAGTAATGCCCTCAGCCTGTAAACAAATATCGCTCCGCCAGGAAACATACTCCCCAGATGCAAGCCCCTCTCCACAGCAGGGAACCTGGCCTTTCGCCCCCTCCCGCCCCCACCCAACAGCGTGCTCCCCCAACCCCAGTAGGAAGCTCCGGGTTTCCAAAGCACCAACCTACCACCTCCGCCACCACCCTAGCAAGAAACTTACTCGGTCGGTCTACGCCTCCACCCTCCCTTCAGGAAATCTACTCTCCATATGTATTCAGCCTCCCCGCAGGAAATCTGCTCCCCCCTCCCCCCTTCTATATACATGCACCCCTCCCACTCCTCCTCCCCACGCGCCCTCCCCGGCCAGAAACTTGCTAGTGAGCAAGCGTGCAGGCTCTCCTGATCCTGGAAACTTAGTCCCAGATATAGCGCCCGCCAGCCCCCTTCCCGGCCCTACTCCCCTTCCTACCCTCCGCCGCAAGCAACTCCAAACTCTCCGCATCCAGACACTCTCCCTCCCTGGTGGAAATTTGCAGCGCGGGGCCGCGCGTGTGCATCCACCCTCCCCTTCAGGAAACTTACTCCCCATCTGCATGCACCGCCTCTCAGCCATTGCTTAGAAGGAAGGGGGTGTGCTAAGGGGACAGAAATACATATGTATCTCTCGCCCCTCCCCCGGCCGCAGCCCACTCGGGGCCGAGCCGCGGTAACCTGGCCTTACCTTTTGCATTGCTCCCCATCATCGCCCCTCCCTTAACCCTGCTTATCCGCTCCCCGGCGCCCCCCTTTTTTCACCCTTTACCCACCCCTAGCAACCGTTCCCAAGCTCCTCTTGGTCTTTTTTTTTTTTTTTTAATCCAGGATGCAAATTCCTCCCCTGTCAGCAAATCGACTGTCAAATTATTTTCTTGCAAAAGGAGAAAGGCGGGGGGGGGGGGGGAGCAGAAGCAAAAAGGGTGGAGGGCGGGGTAAGGGAGACAGGGGGACAGAGGAGGGGAGAGATATCCCTCCGCAGAGCTGGGTCTGGCGGCGGGCGGGGAAGCAGGAAGTAAGGTGTCCAGCGCCCCGGCCGGCTGGTCCTATGCTGCGGCCCCCGCCCGCGCCCCGCGTCCCCCGGGGCGCCTCGCTTCGGCGGCCCGCCGGACGCATTGTTCACAGCCTTCCCGGCGTTGCGCTGCCGACCTTATTTGTTTGCTCTGCATGTGCGTGAGGCTGCACCTTTGTAGGCTGGCGAGACTCTGGACCAGGATGGGGCGGGGGGTTGCGAACCGAGTTACGGCCCCGCGCGGGACCTGTCAGCAAATCGAGGTGTGGCAGACTCTCCGGCGTGGCCGGAAAATCGAGGCCCAAGAGAAGGCGGCGTGGCCGGGAAGCTGCCGCCTTAGACCCGGACCAGTGCAGGATTGCTTCCTGCGTAGCCGTCCCGGTTATTGTAACGCGCTTTGCTATCTAACGATTGGGGTTTGAGTTTGGGTTTATTTTGTTAAAGGGGTTGCAAAGATACCAAGGTCTGGGGTTTAGATGGGCTGCGGGGAGATGGTCTGCACCCACACCCGCCCCCACTGCACCCCGGCCGCCGTGGGGCAGGCAGGGAGAAGGGCCAGGGCTCCGGCGAAGGGGCTGGAGATTCGCGAAGCGCGCGGCTCCATCCTCCGCCCCAATGGGGGCGGGGAGCGGGTGCTGCAGGCGGCGCTGGAAATGCAGCTCTCTGGGGAGGGGGTCTCCATCTCGGCTGCGCTGCTAGTCGGGGAGGGAGGTTGCCTAGGAGAGGGGTCGGACTGGGCAGCGGGGAGGGGGCGCGGATGCTGCTGCGGAGCGCGCTCGCCCCTCCTCGCGCGCCATGACTGTGGAACGTGGTGCCGGGGAGGAGGGACGGCCGCCTAGGGCGGCCCGGGGCTGCTCGGCATTGGTGCAGAAACCCGAGCCGGGAGTCGCTCCTCGCGCTGCCTGCTCCTCCTCCTCTGCGGGGGAAACCGCTGCACCCAAACCGAGAGCAGCTGCGAGCAGGGGGCAGGGCGCGGACTGAAAGGCTAGCCCGGGGTTCAAACCTCGGCGGCGCCAGGAGGGCGAGAACAGCACGGCCCCCAGGTCCTGAGAAGGCGCTGCTTCCTGGCGGTCCAACCTGGGACCACAGCAATTCCAGGCCCTGTCCGAGGAAAGGTGAACCAAAGATGGTTCGACTCTACAGACCACCTCGAGCTGGTTTGCGGCATCTATCTCATCGAGGGCACACGAAAGCGAGTCTTTTTTTTTGCTCAAGGGAAAGTTAAACCACGCTTTTTGCAATAAGGGGAGGGGTCGTTGCGCCCCTCCCCCCCCCAAATGTCACGCAGGATAAATAAGGTGCTTCTACCCAAACCTTGGCCACTGTCCCCCTCCCTACCCCCACTTGTCGCTGGGTGTGGACAGGGTGGAGGAAGGCTATATTGGAGCTTAAAGCATGAGGTCATGGACGGAGGAGGCTGCTGCCAAAAGCGGAGGAGGTTTTTGTGTATTTTGAGGGGTAACGGTTTTCATCTTAAGCAGTGATAAATTCTCCCCCATAACCCTACCAATTCTCCGGCACCTGGACCAGAGAGTCCTCGAAAGACGAGAGGGCCCTGGGCTATTTTGCTCTCTGAGTTTGGCGGGCGCCCAGCCCCCGATGGGACCCTTGCACTTAAGCAAAGAAAGTGTAGGGAGATGGCGCACAGTGTCGCGGGGACTGAGAAAGGCTCAGATGCTGGGTCCCCGCCTTCCTTTCCTCAGTCGTCGGTCATCTTCCAACCGGACTGCTTTCCGTGATAGCTTCCTGGCCCCCTCCAACCCATTCTTTCCAAGCAGCTAGAGGAGTCTTTGAAAAACTCTGACTACATTCCTCTAAGCCCCTCCCAATTGCTCTTAGAATAAAGCGAAGCCCTGAAGCCCCGGTGTAATTTCGCGTCTACAGACCTCACCACTCTCACAGCCCCTCCTCCTTTACTGTGAGCCGGTCGCGCTTCTTTGTTCTGTGGCTGGGATGGGGGACGCTAACCCTTTCCCCTTCACCTCTTTTTCCTAAATCCTGCTGCACTGGATTTAGCTGTCACTGCCTCCAAGAAGCCTTCCTGAGGATACAATCATCTCTAAATCCCTTAGAGAAAACGGCCCACCCAAGACCTCCGGGCAATGGTCGGTGCTGACTCCAGTGGCAACCCTTTTCCGAGCGGAGGAGAAATCGCCAAAACTGGGTCGCCATCTAAAAACTGCCTGGGGGCCTGACCTTCAGGGAGAGAGTTGGCCAGGACAGAACCTCAAAACACCCTGTTTACTCCAGAGACCAGGAAAAAGCAGCGCACCGCGCAAAAACCTCAGCCCTTCCAACTCCCACTCCCAGCACACACCCAGAATGCGAGGAGAGGTCTTTTCATCTAAAGCTCCTCCCTGGCACAGATAAAGAACCTAAAGCTGGGAGGGGGTAAGTAAATTGCCCGAGTTCAAGGCGGAAATTCACACCCTGGTTTTTCCTGCTCCTAAACCGGAAGCTGCAGAGAAGGAAGGATTTGGAATTTGGGGCTCAAGGTATTGTTGCTACGCAGCCAAGGTTGTATTCCCATCAAAAGATCCCTTCATGATTGGCCCACTGCCGATAGAGAGGTAGTATTGCCAGTGGTTAGTTGTTCAGGCTCTGACCTTGGGCAAATTACTTAATCTTACTTGGTTCCATTTCTTTGACCGTAAAATCCGTAAAATAGTACCTACAGTGTAATGTCATTAAGAGGTTTAATTTAGTCAATATACATGAAGATCTTAACACAGCGTCTAGGCAAGTTCTTTATTATTTGTGAGTGGGATTATGTGCCCCTCCTAAGGATTCTAGAAAATTAGGTCCCCAGAGTCTTAGCTGATTTGAGCATTAAAAAAAAAAAAATGGCCTTAAAAACCAGGGAAATACACAGACAATGTATACAAAGACCTTGTTTACCCAATTGATTTCAACCCTGGACAATGCATAGGCTTGAAGACCATCCACAGAGTGAATAATCCCAAATCTGTGACTGCTGGTTGTGAATTAGAGTGGGAGAGGGAGGCCAGCTGAAATTAACATATTACCTTGGATCTCTGAAATCTAAATCCGGCTGAAATAATCCCAGTCCTGGTGCAAGTCCTTCCTGCCTTGTATGACCGAAGCCCTCCTAGGGCTGCAAAAACTGTAAGGGGATTATTATTATTATTATCATTAGATCCTAGCCTTCCCATTTACAGCACTTGTCCCCATAGTAAAAGAGGGTGAAATAGGTTTAATGCATTCACACGATTCCAAACTCAAATAAACATTGAGAAGTCTCCCTCCCACCCTGCCTGCCACCCACCAGTTTGCCCTTTAGAGGCAACCAGCGTTAGCCTTTGGAAGACTTGTTTAACTGCTTTCCAGCTGAGTCCGCGGGAGAACTCCTCGGTGCCTATTTAATACTTTATGTCCAGGGCTCTCTTCTCCAACTCATACAGCAGCCGTATCCTGCTCCCATCCTTCTCAATCCTAAACAGGTTGTACTAACAAGGATGAACCACTGTTTTCTGAGCTATAGAAAAAAGCAAACTGATTCTCTTCCTCTACACTGATAATAACCACTAAGGCTTATCAAGTGCTTTCTATGGGCCGAGCACTGTACTAAGTACTACATTTGCATTATCCTATTTAATCAGCCCCCAACCATCATTATTACAGTATTCTTATTTTACAGATTAAGACAGAAGTGGAGTATCAGGTTATATAACTTGCTCCATTTTGAATCAGGCCAACGTGAACCCAAATCTTCTGTCTTAACCACTAGCCCTCTTGCCTCTCTGCAACAGAGGAAAAAATCTGGGAATCAGAAGAGGAGCAGTAGAATGGAGCCTTAGAACTTGGGCAGGTCTTAACTCAAATTCTGGGTCTGGCCCTAACCAGCAATGAGACCTTGGGGAGGTTTCTTAACCTCCCAAAGCCCCAGTTCACCCACCTGTGAACTGGGACCATACATTTTTCATTGGCTAATGGGAAGGTCAAATGCATGTAAATAAAGTATTTTTAATGCCTAGTAAACCAAATTCAATGTTTAGATCTTGTATGGCTCTAATATGAATAAGCAATACTAAAAAGACATTGTTGAGACAATGAGGGGAATAAAATGTAGATTTGATATACATGCTAAGAAATTCTTAATTTTATTGATGGGGTAATAGCATTGTGGTTATATATTTCTCTGCAGTTCTTATCTGTTAGAGATGTATAATGAGAAATTTGGGGTGAAATATGTTCAGGATTTATTTTCAAGTACTCCAGCTCCTCCCCAAAAACACATGAGAGAAATAAAACAAGATTAGCAAAGCATGGATAATTATTTTTTCAAGATTTTATTTATTTATTTATTATTACATTATTTATTCATTTTAGAGAGGACAAAGAGAGAATGGGGGAGGAGCAGAAAGCATTAACTCCCATATGTCAAGCCCAGGGTTTTGAACCAGTGACCTCAGAATTCCACTGCACCACCACAGGTCAGGCTGGATAATTGTTGAAGATGTCCATTTTACTGCTCTCACCACTTCTGTTGAATGTCTGAAATGTTACAAATAAATTTGAAATGATTTAACTATAAATTATATTCCAAAGCATTAAAATTTTTAATTATCAAGTTTATTCAATTATTTTAAGTGGCTATTAATAATTGTGAAATTTTCTCTGGCTAGGTAGCTCAGTTGGTTAGAGCATCATCCCAATATGCCAAGGTTGCGAGTTCGATCCCCTGTCAGTGCACACGCAAGAATCAACCAATGAATGCGTCAATAAGTAAACAACAAATCCATTTTTCTCTTTCTCCCATTATCTCTCTCAAAATCAATCAGTCAGTATTTTAAAAATAATAATTATGAAATTTAATGTAAATTACTGAAATACAGTACTGGCTTATAAGTAAACATGCGAAAATGGCAAATTTGGCCCTGCCAGATAGTTTGGTAGGTTACAGTGTCATCCCGATATGCAGAGCTTGTGGGTTCAATCCCAGGTTAGAGCACATACAGAAACATTGATGTTTCTGTCTGTCTGTCTCTCTCTCTCCCTCTCTTTCTCAAGTAAAATCAATAATATTTTTTAATTTAAAAATATCCGTTTTGTTAGTGTAAGTCACTCAGGGCAATATTCGCGTCTGGCAGGTGACCCAGTGGGGGGGGGGGTGCGCTCACGGGTGTGCATTGCACATAGCAGATTGCTTAGTGGGCAAGAACTCGTTAAGGACCTACCCATCTACACGAAGACCATGTACAGGAAGGTAAATGGCAGGAGGCCTGGATTACAGGAACAAGCAAATTATAATTGAAGGACAGATTTTCCTTCAGAATTGCATGGATTAGGGATCAGATGCAACTGGGTCAACTCTGCTCCCCAGTGCTGTCCCCCAGTCCAGAACTGCAGCTCTGAGTCCCTTTATTTGTCATTTGGGTGCAAGATTTCTCTGGCCCCTTCCAGCTGTCCATACTGCAGGTCTAAGAACTGTTGTTAGCTTTCACAAGAGAATAATTATTTCTGAGGCCACACTGGTTATTTGCGTATCTCAAGAACAGAGCAGAGCCAAATGGAAATGAAAATGTAGCCAGTTCATAACCAAATGAAATGTGTTAGGCTTGATGAGCATTTGTGTGTTGCTCCTGGAATAATTAATTGTTCTGTACTCTGGATTAAAACAGCTGGAATTATTTTTATGTATGACCCTGATTTGAAATGAAAGGTTGTCCTCTTTGAGAGAAAATTTGCATTTCAGAGAAAAGATAAGACAATATATTTGGAAACTCTTCAAAGAAGTGAACACTTCTGTATAATACTTCCCTTTATATTAAAGGTGGCTCTTGAAGAAAGTTTCTTAAAAGCTGGGAAAACTGGAGCCATGGAGGGGGAAGGAAAATACCACCTCTGCTTTCTGCTCTCTCCAAAGCTGCAGAATCAAGACTCTGAGAGGCCGCAGGGACCATGAGGCTGGAACAGATCAAGTGTGTGTTTTAGAAATGAGTGATGTACCTACTGAAGTTGTTGAAGGCTCAGTCACCAAGAGCAAATGAGTCTGTGGCAAGTTCAAGCAATGAAACAATATGGTGTGGGGCATCTCTCAAATCTACTTTCTTTGCTGTCCTTGAGTCAGCAACAACCAAAGCAATGAAAGCAAAACATAGTGGCAAAGAAGGGCTTATGAGACTCCCATTTTAAAACCAGTAAGACAGTACAAATTTTGGTAGTCACCTCAACCCCCAAGTCTACTGAGGATGGTGTTGAGAGAGCAGCCCTTACTCGACACAGGAGGCCTAGCTGGTTTTTCTTTAGTGGCACTAAGCGGTCACTATCTCAGGCAACTTTCCAGCCAGACAGAGAGAAGAATAGCTTCTAGGCTATGAGTGGGTTCTCAATTTAAGTCACATTTCCAAAAGAAAGTAAAAAGCTAGAATATGTAGTAGATCCTGTATCCAGTACAAAACATAAAAAGCAACTGACTGGTTGATGTCACTGCTAAAAACTCCTGCACCTGTTCAGAGGGTTTGCTTGGGAGTCCCACATTTCTGCTATGGTATTGGTAGGACACGGCAGGTGGGGCTCGAGGCCTGTGGGGGCCCACAGTGCTCCCCCAACGAGTAGCTGCTAGCTGCGAGAGTGAGGAAGAGAGAGATTCAGTGAATCGCCTATTGCATACTGCAGATGTAAATCTATTAGGAAATTTTCAATTACACCCTGTTTAAATGTAAGTGTAGACAACAGCTACTTTTCTAGAACCCCTAATGGAATCACAAATTTTTTTTTAAGTGGGAGAAAGAACCCATGAGACTGTGTATTGGAAAAGATCCTAGCCGGAAACAGGTGGCACACTCAGCAGGTAACTGAGGAGCATTTAAGGTAAGTACTATTTACACTATAGTATGCAGACAGGGTGAGCTTCAGGGGGCCAGCACACAGGACCCCATGCTTGGAAAGGTCCTGCACTTAGTCTGACGCCTTGTGGTTGCCATCTTAAAACTCTTAGTAACTCTAAACAAAGGTGCCTGCATTTTCATTTTGCACAGGGCTCCACAAATTATGTCATCAGTCCTGTGTTCAGTGTTATGTACCATATAAGGGATGGCATAGCACCAAGGGACTAAAATCAGTACTACCCCTAAGTCAGAAAGGGCAAGGAAGAGAAATATTTGGAATGGAGAGGGAGCTGTCGCTGAAGTTGTGGCTATGGCTATAGCTGTAGGACAAGGGCACACGACAGAAGTGGTGGCCTTCTGTAGAACAACCATCATAGACACACAGCCTACAGAGAGGCAGGCAGGTGATAAATATGCTGATTTCTCTCTGCCCCTGCCCTCTGACCTGCATGTGCCTCCCACTGACTGAACCAAATAGAAAGCCAGAGGATCTGGGAGCCCACTGATGAAATCAGAGGAGGTTAGCCTGCCAGGGCATAGGGTACAGTGGGGAAAAGTAAGAGTGAGTCTGGAAAGGTCAGAGAATATGCAGCTCAAGAACTTTACTTGAAATTTTCAGGATCAGGTTTACAAGTAAACAGAATAGAAATATCACAAACAGTGAGTTTTAGTAAAAGACTTTGTGATGATTTGTAAAATAATATCATTTGGTATGCAGTATGCACAGGTGTTTATACACTTTCAAAGCAAAAACAAGATGACCCGAGAATTTCCATGAAAAGAGGTTTGGGTGTTTGACAGAGCCATAGTTAGCAAAGACAGAAGCCTCAGATTTAAAAATTTTAAAAACATTCCAGGCCCCAAAGTCAAATTTTGCCGACAACACCCTGTTCCCCTTCACCTTGACTTCTCCTCTCGCTCTTAAGCCAACATCGACAAAAAGTACATGTGACAGCCAATTGTCCCCAGCATTGCACGGGCCACTGGGGTAATAGCAGCAGAATAGAATATATTCCAACAGAGGACTTTGGTATAATTAAATATTTGTAGATACCTTTTGGTATAATTAAATATTTGTAGGAACATTGGAAAACTCTGACAAAGGGAGTTTATTATGATGATTTGTAACCATTCCAATTTCTCAATTCCTCTCAACATTTTAGATTATAATCGTCCCTCCACGGGGTGGGTTTTGCTCCCAGTGGTTTCAAGCTGCCCATGGTTAACCGAGGTCCACAAATATTCAATGGAAAGTTTCAGAAATAAACGATTCATAAGTTCTGAGTAGCGTGATGATGTCATCCTGCCCCACTCCACAAGGATGTGAATCCTCCCTTTGTCCAGAGTATCTGTGCAGTAGATGCCCCCCCCAACATTTGTAACTTAGTAACCATATGGGTTATCATACTGACTGTCTCGTACCCAAGTGTTTGTGCTCAAGGAATTCTTATTTTACTTAATAATATCACATTCGCATAACCTTCTTTTTTTTTTACAGGGTCAGAGAGAGGGATAGATAGGGACAGACAGACAGGAACAGAGAGAGATGAGAAGCATCAATCATTAGTTTTTGGTTGCCATTACGACACCTTAGTAGATCATTGATTGCTTTCTCACATGTGCCTTGACCGCGGGCCTTTAGCAGAACGAGCCACCCCTTGCTGGAGCCAGCGACCTTGGGTCCAAGCTGGCGAGCTTTTGCTCAAGCCAGATGGGCCCGTGCTCAAGCTGGCGAGCTCGGAGTATCGAACCTGGGTCTTCCGCATCCCAGTCTGACGCTCTATCCACTGCGCCACCGCCTGGTCAGGCTCACATAACTTTTATTACAATATATTGCCATTATTTTTTTATTAGTTATTGTTGTTAATTTCTTACTGTACCTAATTTATAAATTAAACTTTAACATAGGTATGTATAAAAAAGTAGTATATATAGGGTTCTGTTCTATCTACAGTTTCAGACATCCACGAAATATTCCTCTTGGATAAGGGAAGACTACTGTATTCAGATCACTTTTTGAAAAGTATATATAACTGATTAACTTGCAGCCTTCTCAGATATGGACTAAATTAAATTAATCCTTTATAATTTCCTGGAAAAATAAAGTTTTGCGCCTGACCTGTGGTGGCGCAATGGATAAAACGTCGACCTGCAACACTGAGGTCGCCGGTTCAAAACCCTGGGCTCGCCTGGTCAAGGCATATATGGGAGTTGATGCTTCCTGCTCCTCCCCCCTTTCTCTCTCTCTCTTTCTCTCTCCTCTCTAAAATGAATAAATAAAAAAATAAAAAATAAATAAATAAATAAATAATAAAATTTTGCTACTAATGTGAATAAGATTGCAGGGACACATCTGTAAAAGTCAGAGAACACAAAATTAATCATTTTAAAGTATACAATTCAGTGACATTTAATATGTTCACAATGTTGTATAGCCATCACCTCTATTTAGTTACAAAACATTTTTATCACCAGCAAGGGAAACCCCATATCCACTAAACAGTCATTTCCCATTTTCCCCTCCTCCACCCTCTGGAAACCATTCATCTGTCTCTGACTTTAGATTGACCTATTCTCAGTATTTCATATAAATGAAATCATACAATAAATGACCTTTTCTGTCTGGCTTCTTTCACTTAGCGTAATGTTTCCGCGGTTCAGCCATGCTGTAGCCTATATCAGTACTTCATTCCTTTTCTATGGCTGGGTAATATTCCATTGTATGGATATACAATCTTTTCTTTATCCATTCCTCAGTTGAGAGACGTTTGGGTTGTTCCCACCTTTTGGCAGTTGTGACTAATATTGCTGTGAACATGAGTGTGCAGATACTTATTTGAATATGAGTTTTCCATTCTTTTGATTATACACATAGGAGTGGAACCATTGGTCATATAGTCATTCTATGTTTAAGGAACTGACAGATTGTTTACACTTAATCTTTTTAAGGAAACTCACTGTTTGGAATCCTTTCAGAAGCACTCATTTGCAAACACTTGTTTCACACCTGGAGTAACTGAGCCTAGTCGTGCCTACAAAGTAAAACACAACCCCCCAAAATCTTTATGGGAAAGATCCTCTAGTTAGTATTAGACTTGAGTTCTCATAATTTATTTAAATTATTAGTTTATAGAAGTAATACAGTCAAAAAGAAAATGCAGATCAGTTATAAACCCCTTTGAACACTTACACAGGTACTTTTCTTTTTTCCAAAAATCACCCCAGAGTGCTTACCAATAGACCCAGCCTAACATAGAAAATGAAATGAAGCCAATGAAGAAAAACACAACAACAGGCCTCTGAATGGTGGAAATTTTACATCAGAAAGCACCCTAACCTAACTTTTCGGTTCAGTCTGTTGCTCTACTAATGTGAAGCATGGCTGTATAGCTGAGAATATTTATCAAGTAAATCGACTCCGACACTGTTACCGAGCCTATACCCAGAAGTTGTGTTTTGGGTTTGTTTGTTTGGCATGTTTGTTGTCCCCTTTGGAATTAAGTAGGGAACACAAAATATTGGCAACTCTACCTCTCAGATGGATTCAGAGGCCCTGCCTCAGTATAAGTGGTTTGGGTGGTTTTTTTTTTTAATGGTTATTTTATTGATTTTAGACAGAGGAAGGGCAAGAGAGACAGGATGTTCTTGTACGTGCTCTGACCAGGGATACCTCTGCACTTCGGGATGATGCTCTAACCAACTGAGCTCTCTGGCCAGGACAGCGTAAGCTTTCTTTTCTTTCTTTTTAAAAGAGTTGGATAAAGAAGATGTGGTACATATAGACAATGGAATACTACTCAGCCATAAGAAATGATGACACATTGCCATTTACAACAACATGGATAGACCTTGAGAACATTACACTGAGTGAAATAAGTACATCAGACAAAGCTAAGAACTGTATGATTTCAGACACAGGTGGGATATAAAACTGAGACTCATGGGCATAGATAAAAGTGAAGTGGTTACCAGGGGGAGGTAGGAGGGGAAGGAAAGAGACAAATATATATCCCACATAAGTGGGATATGAAACTGAGACTCAGCCTGACCGCTGGTGGCACAGTGGATAGGGTGTCGACCTGGGACGCTGAGGTCCTAGGTTCGAAACTCCAAAGTTGCCACCTTAAGCACAGGCTCGTCAAAATGATCCCATGGCCGCTGGCTTGGGCCCAAGATCTCTGGCTTGAGCAAGAGGTCACTGGTTCCACTGGAGCCACCCCCGCCCTGGTCAAAGCACATATGAGAAGCAATCAACGAACAACTAAAGTGCCACAACTATGAGCTGATGATTCTCATCTCTTTCCCTTCCTGTCTCTCTTTCTCTCTCTCTAGCTTAAAAAATTAAAATAAATTTTTAAAAACTTAAAATAAATAACAAAAAAGGGCTCTGGCTGGTAGGCTCAGTTGATAGAGCATCAGCCTAGTATATGGGCATCTCAGGTTCAATCTCTAGTCAGGATACATATGAAGCAAATATCCACTTCTCTCCCTCTCCCTTTCACCCTACTCTCCCTTTTCCCCTCCCACAGCCAGTGGCTCCATTAGTTTGAGCATCAGCCCGAGCACTGAGAATAGATTGTGGGTCTGAGTGTCAGCTTCAGGTGCTAAAAATAGCTTGGTTGATTGGAGCATTGACCCCAGATGGTGATTGCTGGGTGGAATCCAGTCGGGGCACATGCAGGAGTCTGTTTCACGATCTCCCTCCTCTTACTGTAAATAAATAAATAAATAAATAAACAAATAAATAAATAAATACTGAGACTCATGGTCATAGATAAAAGTGAAGTGGTCACCAGGGGAAGGCGGGAGGGGAAGGGTAGTAAAGAACAAATATTTAGTGATAGAAAATTATTTTACTTTGGATGATGGGCACACAACACAATCAACAGTTCAAATGCTATAGAAATGTTCACCTGAAACCTATGTACTATTACTGATCAATATCACCCCATTAAATTTAATTTCTAAATAAAAAGTTAATATTTTAAAAGATAAATAAAAATTACAAAACATTAAAAGTAGAAACAAAAAAGAAAAAAATTAACATATAATAAAATTACAGGTGTGTATATGTGTGCAGTTCTATGTGTAAACATCATCACAATCAGGATACAGACAGTTCTTTCACCTACTCCCAAATCCCTTGTGCTGTCCCTTTAAAGTCACATTCTTTTCCCATCTCTGACTTCTAGCAACCATTGGTCTGTTCTCCATCACTCCTTTCGTTTGCCTTTTTTCTGAATGTCATCTAAATGGAATCATACAGTATAAAATCTTTTGAGATGCTTCTTCCACTTCACTCAAAGCCTTTGAGATAAATTCATGTTGCTGCATGTAATAATAGTTCATCTCTTTTTATTGCTAAGGAATATTCATATTATACTAGCAAGAGTATTTATTGTAAATAGTATTTTGCCCTGGCCCGATAGCTCAGTTGGTTAGAGCTTTGTCCTGTAGCACAGAGACTGCTGGTTCGATTCCCGGTCAGGGCACATACAGGAGCAGGTCAATGTTCCTGTTTCTCTCTCACATGTGCGCCCTTCCTCTCTCTCTCAAATCAATAGAATAAACATTTAAAAAAATGAAGAGTATTTTAATACTAAATAGTAGGAATGTACCCACTTTATTCACTCACCAAAGAACATTTGGGTTGTCTCCAGTGTTTGGCTGTGATTACAAATAAAGCTGACATAAACATTCATGTGTAGGTTTTGGGGAGAACATAAGATTCATTTCTCTAAAATAAACACTTAGGGGGAGGATTGCTGGGGGATATGGTAAGTATGTGTTTAGCTTTAAAAGAAACAGCCAAATCATTTTTCTTAGTACTATTTTTTTTCAAATAATCTTTTTTTTTCTTTTTATTTTATTCATTTTAGAGAGGAGACACAAAGTGAGAGAGAGAGAGAGAGAGAGAGAGAGAGAGAAAGAGAGAAAGGGGGGAGGAGCTGGAAGCTCAACTCCCATATGTGCCTTGACCAGACCAGTGCAGGGTTTTGAACTGGCGACCTCAGTGTTCCCAGGTCCACGCTTTATCCACTGCGCCACCACAGGTCAGGCACAGTACCATTTTATATTGCCATCAGCAATGAACAAGAGTTCCAGTTGTGCCATCAGTAGGTACTGTCATGCCTTTGTTGTTGTTTTTTATTTTAATCAATGTGTAGTAGTATCTCTTCATGGTTTAAATTTGCGTTTACCTAATGGCTAACGAGGCCTCTTATTATGTACATAGCCACCTTGGTGAAGTGTCTAGACATTTAAGTTCTTTGCCCCTCATCTTCTTTTTAGCTACCTACATATTTCACCTATTTATTTTACTTATTGTCTTTCTCCCTTATGAAATGTAAGTTCCACAAAGACAGCGATTTTGGTCTGTCATTCATCAGCTATAACCTAAAAGTGTGTAACTTATACTATCCTACCACCTATAATAGTGCTTCACATCGTAGGTATTTATTTGTTGAATGAATGAGCTTACACTTATTGAGTATACTTCGTATGCATCAGGCACCATTCTAAAAGCATTTATTGTTTTGTTTTTGTTGTCATGTAATTATTTTATCAAGAATTTTAATTTATGCTTTACAAGTCTTTAACTGTAAAACAAACATACTGAATGGTTACTATGTGACAGTAACTATGCAATGGCTTCGAAATAAAGCAAAAGCTACCCCTGAGAGACATGCGGATTAATATTTAAGATAAAGAAGGTGCTGTGAAGAGGTTATGAACAGGAATCCAGCAATGCACAGTGGAGGCACGCTGGAATCAGACTTAAGGGTCAGGTAAAGCTTTCTGGAAGAGCTGATCACTTGAATTAAGCTGAACTGAACAAAAATGCTTAACTTATACTTTTTCTCATAATATAAAACAGAATTGAATTATAGAGCTCAATAACTTCTGTTATCATTTACAGTTATGTAAATTATCCAGGAAGCACTTTATTTTTAAAAAGCATCAGAAATAAACAAATAAAAATCATTGGTCATTGTTTCCCATCATGATAAGTATCTTTGTTTTAACAAAACGTTTTCCTCATTTTTATTGGGTTGTCTGTTTTCCTACTATGGAGTCTCGAGAGTTTTTCTAGATACGAGTCTTTTTTTTTTTTTTTTTTTTTTTTTTACAGGGACAGAGAGAGAGAGAGAGAGAGAGAGAGGGATAGATAGGGACAGACAGACAGGAACAGAGAGAGGTGAGAAGCATCAATCATTAGTTTTTCATTGTCATTGCAACACCTTAGTTGTTCATTGATTGCTTTCTCACATGTGCCTTGACCGTGGGCCTTCAGCAGACCGAGCACCCACTTGCTGGAGCCAGCGACCTTGGGTCCAAGCTGGCGAGCTTTTTGCTCAAGCCAGATGGGCCCGTGCTCAAGCTGGCGAGCTCGGGGTCTCGAACCTGGGTCTTCCACATCCCAGTCCGACGCTCTATCCACTGCGCCACCGCCTGGTCAGGCTAGATACGAGTCTTTTATTGGATAGGTGATTTGAAAATATTTTCCTCTATTTTATAACTTTTCATTCTCATAGTGTCTTAGAAAAAGCAAAAAAATTTCATTTCAGTAAAATCCAATTTGTCATTTGTTTTCTTTTATGGGTTGTACTTTTGGCATCAAGTCTAAGAAAGTTTTCCCTAATTCCAAGTCATAAATATTCTACTATCTTTTATTAAAGAAATTTTATAGTTTACATCTATGATCCATTTTTGAGTTAATTTTTTTATAATATATTTTTTTAAGTTTTTTTTTTTATTTTATTCATTTTAGAGAGGAGACACAGAGTGAGAGAGAGAGAGAGAAAGAGAGAAAGGGGGGAGGAGCTGGAAGCATCAACTCCCATATGTGCCTTGACCAGACCAGTGCAGGGTTTTGAACTGGCGAACTTTATGTGTCGCCAGGTAGACACAAAAAGTGTTCCCAGGTCGACGCTTTATCCACTGCGCCACCGCAGGTCAGGCGAGTTAATTTTTTAATAAAATGTAAGACTGAGGCCTTTTTTTTTTTTTTTTACAGAACAGAGAGAGAGTCAGAGAGAGGGACAGATAGGGACAGACAGATAGGAAGGGAGAGAGATGAGAAACTCCTTAGTTGTTCAGTGATTGCTTTATTATATGTGCCTTGACTGGGGAGCTCCAGCAGAGCGAGTGACCCCTTGCTCACACCAGTGACCTTGGGCTCAAGCCAGCGACCTTGGGCTTCAAGCCAGTGTCCTTTGGGCTCAAGCCAGGGACCATGGGATCATGTCTGTGACCCCACATTCAAGCCAACGACCCCACGCTCAAACTGGTGACCTAGAGCTCAAGCTGGATGAGCCCACACTCAAGCCAGCAACCAAAGCCATACTTTTCATTTTTACTTTTTTTGTGGGAAATTGTTGCATGTGGATAGTCAGTTGTTGCAAAACCATATGTTGAAAAGACTATCCTTTCTCCATAAATTGTCTTTGTACCTTTGTCAGCAATCCACATTTTGTAAATCAATTTATGGACAATCCACTCCACTCCATTGGTCTGTACCTACCAGTATCCTTTATCAATACTATACTGTCCTGATTATCGCTGCTCCATATTGTCTTAAAATTAGGCAGACCCATTCCTTGTTTTTTGTTTGTTTGTTTGTTTTGGGGGGGTTATTTTGTTTTTTTGAGAGAGAGAGAGAGAGAGAGAGTAACCTGGAGCTGCTCCTATATGAGCCCTGATTGGGGAATCCAACCAGCAAGCTCCAGCTCTGGGAGGATGCTCCAACCCACCAAGTTATCCAGCCAGAGCTTTGTTTTGTTTTGTTTTTTTAGGAGCAACAGAGAGAGCCAGGGAGAGAAAGGGGAGAGGGAATGGAAACATTCATTTGTTGTTCTACTCAGTCTTGCACTCATTGGCTGCTTCCCGTGTATGCCTTGACCTGGGCTCGAACCCTCAACCTTGTTGCAGGAGGATGCTCTTAACCGACTGAACTAACCAGCCAGGGTATCCTTTTTCAAAATAGTTCCCTTTGACTATTGTTTCCTCTGCCTTTTCAAATAAATTTTAGAGTCAGTTTATCTACATATATCAATAAAAATCCTAGTGGAATTTTTATTGCATTAAATCTGTAGATTTATTAGGAGAAAATCAGCATGTCTAACTAATTTGAGTCTTACTACCCATGGACACGGTACGTCTCTCCATTTATTTATGTCCTTTAACTATTTTTCCCCTTAGTGTTTATGGTTGTCAGCATATAGATCCTGTACAAGTTTTGTTAGATTTATACCTAAGTATTTCTGTTTAAAATTTTTAAATGACATTTAAAAACATTTTTGGTTTGCAAATTGTTTACTGTAAGTATACAAAAATATGATGCTTTTTTAGTGTGAGTTGACGTTCTATTCTGTGGTTGTGCTAAACTCATTAATTTAGGGCATGCTGTTGTAGACGACAGGATTTTCTATATAGGAAACTATGTCATGGACAACTAGGCACAGTATTCTTTCTTTCTCATCTGTATGCCTTTTACTTTCATTCTCTGCCTTATTGCTTTGACTAAGACTTCCTGTGCTAAACTGAGTAGGAATGATGAGGACCACCTCGCTTTGTTCCCCATCTCAGGGGAAAGCGTCAGTCTCTCACTATTAAACGTGAGGTCAGGTCTAGGTATTTGTAGATGCCCTTTCTCAAGTCAAGGAAATTTGGTCTGTTTCTAGATTGCTGAAAGTTTTTATCATGAATGGATGCTAGATGTCTTCAAACGCTTTTTCTGTGTTGTTATTTGTACTCATCATTTATCCTCTTTAGTTTTTTTTAATATGGTGAATTAAATTGATTGAGTGTTTGAATTTGGAACCAGCGTTGCATTTCTAGGATAAATCCTACTTGGTCATGGACTATTATTATTCTTTTTTATATTGCTAGTTTCAATTTTGATGAGGATTTTTATATTCTAGTTATGAGAAATATTGGTCAGTAGTTTTCTTTCTTGCACTATTTTGGCCTTGTTTTGGTATCCACAGCCTTATAAAATAATTGGCGAGTGTTCCCTTTTCTTCTATTTTCTGGAAGATATTGTGTAGAATTGATGCTATTTGCTCTTTAAACGTTTGATAGAATTCACCAGTGAAAACATCTCGGACTAGAGTTATTTTATTATTATTTTTAAAGGTTTTAACCTATGGATTTAATTTCTTTAATATATATGTTGCCTATTTCTTCTTGGGTGAGTTTTAGAAGCTTGTGACTTTTAAGGAATTGATTTATTTCACCTGAGTTATTGAATTTATGTGTGTAAAGTTGCTACACACATAACAACTTTTTAATATCTGTGGGGTTGGTAGGGATATTCCCTTCGGCATTACTGATATTAGCAATTTTCATCTTTTCTCTTTTCTTATTGGTCAGAGAACATAACTGATACGATTCCAATTCCTTTAAATTTGCTGACATTCATTTTATTGCCCAGAATGTGGTCTGTCCTGAGAAAGGTCCATGTGTGTTTGAAAAGAAGATATATTCTGCTGTTATTGCATGGAATACTTTATAAATGTCTGTTAGCCCAGCTGTTGGATAGTATTGTTCAGCTCTTCTTGAGCCTTGCAGATTTTCTGTCTGGCTGTTCCATTTATTAATGAGAGAGGTTTATTCAAATCTCCAACTACAATTGTGAATTTGTCTATGTCTTTGCTTTATGCTTCTAGAAGCTCAGTGGTTTGGTGCATATATATTAACATTATTATGTCTTCTTGATGAATTAATCTATTTATTGTATATAATGTCCCTCTTTATGCTTATTAATTTTTTGTGATTTGAAGTCTACTTTGATATTAATATAGCCATTCTGGCTTTCTTTTGCTTACCTTTTGTGTGGTATATCTTTTTACATTATTTTATTTATATTACTTATGCTATGATATATATATTTTTTTCTACAGGGACAGAGAGAGAGAGTCAGAGAGAGGGATAGACAAGGACAGACAGGAACGGAGAGAGATGAGAAGCATCAATCATTAGTTTCTTGTTGCCATTGCGACACCTTAGTTGTTCATTGATTGCTTTCTCACATGTGCCTTGACCGCGGGCCTTCAGCAGACCGAGCAACCCCTTGCTGGAGCCAGCGACCTTGGGTCCAAGCTGATGAGATTTTGCTCAAGCCAGAGGGGCCCATGCTCAAGCTGGCGACCTTGGGGTCTCGAACCTGGGTCTTCTGCATCCCAGTCTGACGCTTTATCCACTGCGCCACCGCCTGGTCAGGCATTATGCTATGATATTTAAACTTGATTTCTTATAGACAGCATATCTTTGGATTTTTTTTAAAGAAAACAATTCTTGTCTTTTAATTGATATGTTTAACTATTTGCATTCCATGTAACTTTTGGTATATTTGGACTTATATTTACATTTTCACTGTTTGTTTCTTGGGTTTGTTTTTTTTTTCCTGTTTCTCCTTTATTTCTTTTAGATTATCTAAATATCTGATTATATGTATGTTAGAACTTTAGGTGTGGTTTCATGGATCCCTGAGGCTGTCTTCATTATTTTTCTATCTTTTTTTCTCTCTATTGTTAAGACTGAATTATTTCTTTTGATCTGTATTTAACTTCATAGAGTTTTTCCTCTGTCATCACCATTCTGCTACTGAGCTCATTCAGTGAATTTTTAAATTTTAGTTATTATATATATATTTTAATATTTCCATTCAATTTGTTATATCCCCTCATCTTCACTGAGACTTTCTATATTCTCATCTGTTTTAAGGGTGTTCATCTGTACTTCTTTGAGCATGGTTCTAATTTAGCTGTTTAAAGGTCCTTTGTCTCAATTACATTTGTGTCTTCTGGAAGTTGGTATCTGTTGATTATCTTTTCCGTTATTAATTGAGATTTTCCAGATTATTTTATCTGGCAAGGATTGTATCTTGGGCATTTCTAAGAGTAAAAAAATAAAGGCCTCAAAAATTAGAATTTATTAGTAAGCTTTTCAAGTTTAGGTGAGTGCTGTAATATCATTACAAACCAATGCGATATAAAAGAGGATTGGGCATCCTTTTTGAAAAAAACATACACTGAATATGTACATAAAGGTTCATGTTCAACTCTATTGCTTTTGAGCAGATGAACAACTTGCACTGATCTGCAAGTTAAAATACCTGTTAAAATACTAAAAAAATTTTTAATTCCTTTTTATTCATTTTAGAGAAGAGAGAGAGAGAGAGAGAAAGGGGGAGGAGCTGGAAGCATCAACTCCCATATGTGCCTTGACCAGACCAATGCAGGGTTTTGAACTGGCAACCTCAGTGTTCCCAGGTCGATGCTTTATCCACTGTGCCACCACAGGTCAGGCAAAATACTAAAATATTTTTGATAGCTGAGTCTCTAGTCCCTCAATCTCTTTCCACTAGGCTCCTGTTACCTCAGCTTCTTCATCAGGAAACCCCAAACCTTTAATTTAGCAACTAAAGAGTTAATGTCTAGCCCAGCAGGGAATCTGCTGGAGCCCATTCAACAACTATGGTTGAATACTATTCTGATTGGTCAACACCAGTGCTTATCCAGTCATTAATATTTGGAATATCACCTCTACCTGTACCTTTTATTTGTACAGTATTTTATAGTTTACAAAAGATATTTACATAGACTGTCTTAGTTAAGCTTCATGCCAACTCTGTGACATCACTAGGAACTATTATTGCCACCAGAAGATAGTTTAATTGTAAAATTAACATATATAGTGTGGAAAATGAATTATTATTGAGAAACTCCAGGCTTAGAAAGGTCATCACTTACTCCAGATCACATGGTTATACAAATTCTTTTTAATGTTTATTTTATTGATTTTAGAGAGAGAGAGGAAGGAGAAAGAGAGACAAGAACATCAGTCTGTTCAATGTGCCCTGACCCAGGAATGGAACCGGCAACCTCTGTGCTTCAGGACAATGCTCTAACCAACCAAGCCATCCAGCCAGGGTTGGTTATAAAAATTTGAGTCTAAACTCCTAATAGGTTCAAGAATGATACATATCTTGCCTGACCAGGCAGTGGCGCAGTGGATAGAGCATCGGACTGGGATGTGGAGGACCCAGGTTTGAGACCCCGAGCTCGCCAGCTTGAGCGCGGGCCCATCTGGCTTGAGCAAAAGCTCGCCAGCTTGGATCCAAGGTCGCTGGCTCAAGCAAGCGGTTGCTCAGTCTGCTGAAGGCCCGCAGTAAAGGCACATATGAGAAAGCAATCAATGAACAACTAAGGTGTTGCAACGAAAAACTAATGACTGAAAACTGATGACTGATGCTTCTCATCTCTCTCCATTCCTGTCTGTCTGTCCCTATCTATCCCTCTCGCTGACTCTCTCTCTCTGTCACTGTAAAAATAAAAAAATAAAAAATAAAAAAAAGAATGATACATATCTTAAGAGCTAGGCTTGGGGAAGGAGGGTTTCACTCTGGACAGGATAGATCTGGGAAGGCATTTATAAGTGGAAGGCACTGAGCCTGAACTAAGGGACTGATGGGGTCTGGAAGGCAGAGAGGAAGAGCGGGGATATTTTACTCAAAAGAGTGTGAAATGTGGCCCAAATATAGTAAAATACCCTATTTCCATGGCCATTTTAAAACCCCTTCTCAGAAGGTGTTGGAACTGAAAGTCCCAAGGCTTGGTCACAGAGAGAACCTGGGGCACAGCTCTGCTACGTTGTGTTGTTTGCTCATTTCTGGACTGCTGTTGAAGAGGCAGGAAGTGAACACTCAGGACCTGCTGAGGATGAATGGTACTTAATGGCCATTTTTCTCCTTCACATCTCAGTAATGAGCAACTACGGTGCCGCAACCACGATTCGATGCTTCTCATCTCTCTGCCTTCCTGCCTGTCTGTCCCTGTCTGTCTGTCTGTCTCTCAATATATATATACTGTGAGACTATTTTTAATGGTACTTGTGATTCCAGACTGCCTTTATCCCCTCCCCAGTACTTTTTTAAAAAATATATTTTTAATGTTTATTTTATTGACTTTAAAAGAGAGGAAGGGAAGAGAGTAAGAGAGAGACAGGAACATCCTTTCCTGTATGTGCCCTGACCAGGGATTGAACCAGCAACTTCTGTGCTTCGGGACGATGCTCTAACCAACTGAGCTATCCAGAGAGGGCCCTCCCCAGTACTTTTAAAACAGAGGAAAATATTAACAACCCAAACATAAAAGGGTAAGTATGGTTTTGAACAGAGAAACCAGAAGACCAATAATCCACAGGGAACTCCCAATCTTAAGGGCAAAAGTGGAGAACACACCTAAGAAAGGCATGCAGTCCAGAGGGGTCCTTTTTTATACACTCCTGGTGTACTTTGGGGGTGAGGTCATCAGTGCAGGAATCATGTGAAAGAAGAAGATGACAGACTTGTCTCCCATACTTGACTCATCGTAAACTCACCACGAAATTAATTTTGGTTTCTACTTTTGTGCCTTGTGTCTGCAGTCTGAGAAGGGTATGAGCCACTATTATGCTGAATGTGGACATGGGCCCAAGTAATGGAACAATTGTTCAATTATTGACTTCATCAGTGGTGTTCCCTGTACACCTGCTGTGCGGTGTCATAGAAGCAGAGATGCTTGCACGTGCCCTCTGCTTGGGCACTGGCAGATGCCAAGCTAGTTTATCATCCATGGCTGGGCCCCTATGTCCCTTCTAGGGCCACCTGGCCTCGTCATTTATTTCCTTCCAAAGTACTTGTGAACCGTACATTTGCGTCTCAGTGACCACTGTTTCCTGAATACCTTGTCTTATTACCAGGTATATTTCCCAACATACGCTCTCTCGTATAAATAGGTCTTTAACTTCTTAAAGGCAACTACATATTTGTTGTGTTACTTCTCAGCATCTCTATCCTTATTACAGAGCATACCAAAACTTGATATATATTGATTTTACTATAATATTCTTACTGTATAATTAATACTTGTCCATAATAGAAATGTTTGTTATGGAAATGCTACATAATGCAGACAAGCAAAACGATTTTTAAATGACTCCTAATTTCACTAACCAGGAATAACTACTGTTGACATTATGTATAGGGTATACACCAAACAAGATGTGTGTTTGCCCCAAGGGAGCTAAAATTTTAATGGAATGAATTGAAATTTACACAGCCACAAATAGAAAGGGGTAAAAGGATGAAGTTAAATTTCTTGTGAAGTCAGGAGATCATGTTTCTTGTGGCACAGGGTGGGCAGCATAAGTGTGCTTGCAGAGACTTGGCAAGTGTGCCCTCCAGGAAAGAGTTCGTCCATCACTTCTCAGAATCCTTATAGCAGGAATGAACAGTGTATTTTCACAGTAGTATTAATAGACTTAAGGAGAGGCCCTGCCCTGGTAGCTCAGTTGCTTAGAGCATTGTTGGATATGCCAAGGTTGTGGCTTCAACCCCCCCATCAGGGCACATACAAGAATCAACCAATGAATACATATATAAGTAGAACAACAAAATGATGCTTCCCTCTCTCTCTTTCCCTTCTCTCTCTAAAATCAATAAAAATTAAAATTAGCCTGACCTGTGGTGGCGCAGTGGATAAAGCGTCGACCTGGGAACACTGAGGTCGCCAGTTCAAAACCCTGCACTGGTCTGGTCAAGGCACATATGGGAGTTGATGCTCCCAGCTCCTCCCCCCTTTCTCTCTCTCTCTCTCTCTCTCTCTCTCTCTCACTCTGTGTCTCCTCTCTAAAATGAATAAAATAAAAATAAAATAAATTTTTAAAAAAGTTAAAATTAAAAAAAAAACACAGAAAGAAACTTAAGAAGTGTAGTCCCTGAATCAGCACCATCAGCATCATCAGGGAAATGCAAATTCTCGTGCCCTATCCTAGACCTCCACAATCAGAAACTCCGGGGTGAGCCCAACAGTTTGTTTTTTAAGAAGCCCTCCAGGTGATTTCATTGCACAATACAGTTTGAGAATCACTGTCTAAAGCTGGAATTGTATCTTGTTCATTATTGAGTGCTCTGTCTCAATACCTGGTACCTGGGAGGTTGAAAGGAATTCGTTAAATTAAGAATACAAATAGACCTTAGAGATGCATCAATTTTAAAAGTTTTTTGATTATGCTACATTTCTCATAGAAATAGCTAAAAAACATGCTTGACTTGTGGTGGTGCAGTGGATAGTGTCAATCCGGGACGCTGAGGTCCAGGTTCGAAACCCGGAGGTCAACAACTTGAGCATCGGCTCATCTGGCTTGAGTGTGGGCTCACCAGCTTGAGTGTGAGGTCGCCGTGGAATCATCAACATGACCCCATGGTCACTGGCTTGAGCCCAAAGGTCACTGGCTTGAAGGTCAAGGTCATTGGCTTGAGCCCAAGGTCGCTGGCTTAAGCAAGGGGTCACTGACTCAGCTGGAGCCCCTATCCCTGGGTCAAGGCACAGATGAGAAATAATCAATGAACAACTAAAGAGCCACAACTATGAGTTGATGCTTCTCATCTGTCTTCCTTCCTGTCTGTTTGTCTGTCTCTCCCTCTCTTGGGGAAAAAAATAATGTTGTAATACAACTGAAGGCTTTCTATGTATTCTTTTCCCAATCTCATTGTTCTTATTTTTTTCTCCAGAAATAACCACAATTATGAAGTTGGCATTAATCATTCCTGTATATGTTTTATGCTTATACTATATATTCATGTATCTATAAACAATGTTTGATGCAGTTTTGCACGTTCCTAAATGATTTAAATGCTATTACACTCTATATACCCTACAATTAGCTTTTCTATATTGTTTTTAAGATTTATCATTATGGAGACACAGAGCTGTAATTCATCATTGTAATTGCTGCATAATATTCCCTTGTATAAATACATGATGATATATGAATCTGATCTTCTATTAATGATATTTAAATGGTTCCACTTGATTTTATTTTTCACTATTAAGAGTAAAATCTTCACCCTGGCTGATTGGCTCAGCAGTAGAGTGTTGGCCTAGTGTGTGGAAGTCCTGGGTTCTATTCCCAGCCAGAGCACACAGGAGAAGTGCCCATCTGTGTCTCCACCCCTCTCCCTCTCTTTTATCTCTGTCTCTCTCTTCCCCTCCCACAGCCAAGTCTCCTTTGGAGCAAAGTTGGCCTGGGCACTGAGGATGGCTCCATGTCCTCCACCTCAAGTGCTAGAATGGCTCCAGTTACAATGGAGCAATGCCCCAGACAGGCAGAGCATCACCCCCTGGTGGGCATTCCAGGGTGGATCCTGGTCAGGCTCATGTAGGAGCCTGTCTCTCTGCCTCCCCTCTTCTCATTTCAGAAAAATACAAAAAGAAAACCCACAAAAAACCAACAGTAAAATTTTCTAGGGCAACCAAATAAATTTTGTCTAGGGTATAGGCCTAAGAGCAGATTTCCTGAAACGTAGGAATATAAACACTTCAAATTCACATATATAAAGTCAAATTACTCCCCAAAGGGTTGTACCAATTTCTCCACCTTTTTCACAACATTTGGTATTGGTGAACTTTTTAGATTTGTGCTAGTTTGTTAAGTATGAAATAGTATCTCGTTGTTGTCATAAATGTTTTACTACCTCAATTTCTAGTGAGGTGAGCATCTTTTTACATGCTCGTAGGCCATCTGGATTTGAGAGATATAAAATTAACTAAGGTGACCAACTGTTTTACAATGTAAAGGAGGACAAAAATAAATTGAAGAAAACAATATCATAAATAAAAGAAACATTTTATTCATTGCAACAATATACACTATAATATGATAAATGCATAATGAAAACATTTGTAATATTTTATACTGTAATTATGCTTACATGCCTATAATTTTTAATAATAATTGTAAGAAAAAAGTACTCATTTAGTAAAACTAAATATCAAACAAAATCACTAATTTGGAGTGATATTTGGTGTATTTATAATTTTCTAATTAAAAAACATCTGTTTTATGCAACTGTTTAATCAAAATGAAGTATTAATAGATATGGTTTGAGGTTAAATTTCCACTTTAAAATTCGAATTTCGGGAAAATACTTGTAAATAAAATTATACGTATTTGGAAATTATTAAATAGATAATGAATTAATAAAATGTGAATTGTGCTTACCTGTCTATGATTGAATATTCACTGAGAAAGAAATTGAGTCTACAATGTCGTAAGTGCCCTGTCGTGTTTCAGTAAGAAGCACACAAAGCCATTTGCGTGCTCGTACATCGCGTGCTCTCTCAAGGTCTCCCGCATGGAGTGCACGTGTCTTATAATCGCATCTCACCGCACTGTACTGATCCTTGAGGAATCGTCATGACAAATACAATCACATCACACGCAATGGATCAACTCTGCATCGATCGCATATGGGCATTTACAGATTAGTCTCCCAATATCAAAAAGGAGGACCTGTAGGAGGACACTTTTCAAGGGAGGACAGAACTGACAAAAGGACTGTCCTCCCTAAAGGAGGACGATTGGTCACCTTAAATTAACACATATTTACAACAAGATATAGATGCCTGAGATCACCTCCACTTCTAAAAAAGTTTTCATAAGGAGAAAGCTCGATAGGGAGGATGTAGGAAAACGGCTGAGACTAAACTGCAGCCTTGAGACAAGTCTTTGGTGTGGACTTCGGAACGCCAAGTCCTGGGGGGGCAGAATGCTGCCCTGGCTAGCACGCCTGTGATTGTTTATAGGAAGCAGCTCGTCCCTATAGCCATTTTCCTACATGCCTGGGGGGCACTGGTTGGTCATCTTTCTCTGCACCTGAATTCATCATAGACTACTCTGGCCCAGGCTCTGCTAATGTGCTTGATGAGCAAAGAGGCCAATAAATATGATGAGGCTGCAGAGATCTGGGCTCTCAGGCCTAGAGGCTAGAAGTTCCCTGTACCCGTCTTCTCTGTATGTCATATCTTGTGGGTATTTTTTCAGTCCTGCAGCGCCTTCCTTTCGTGCACGCCCACTGCTGAGCTGGTCTCGGCAGGAGGAGGATGTGGACCAAGTCCTGCGGAGAAGGGAGGAGATGAAGTGAGAAGCTTGAGGGGCCATGTAACTTCTTCAAGGTCCTTTCCAGGGATGGCCCTGGACAATCGTCATGGAGCTTTGTTCCCTTCCCCCAGAGATGGAGTTTTGAGCCCTAGGTGAGGCTGAGGTAAAATGGAGGTTGTAGTAAAATCTTCACTGAGAAAGGGTTTTTCTGGTTTTGAGTGTTTCAGGATTTTTTTTTAATTGAAGACTAGTTAACCCAGTAATTGTCAGTGAGAGATGTATGTCTGCATTAGGGTGTGTTTTGGAAACCTGGGGGGATTTTTTGATTATCACAATGATTAGAGGGCTGGTATTACTGGCATGCTTGGGGCAGTCCTACTCAACAAAGAATTCTCATGACTGCTCCACACAACAGTCAAAAGTTCTGCTGTGACTTCTGGTCAAGAAAGTAGTGTAGGTAAATGTAGTACGTGAATCCTCCCACAGCAACATCAAAATTACAACTGAACTACAGAACAACCATCATTCAGAACTGCCTGAAATCTGGCTGAGTGGAAGTCCTACAAGTAGGGAATTAAAGAAGCCACATCAAGACTGGGAGGAGGGGCAGAGACAAGAAATAGGCTGGTCTCACACCCACCTGTGACAGTTTAAAATCGGGAGTGATATCTCAGCTGCAGAGGCCCCCACTGAGGGGCAGTGGTTCCAGCCCCACGTCAAGGCCCCCAGCCCAAGGTTCCAGTGTCAGGAAAAGAAGTTCCCATACCTTCTTTTTTCTTTTCTTTTTGTTTCTTTTCTCTTTCTTTCTTTTTTTAGAGAAAGAAAACAAAAGTGAGAGAGAGGAAGGAGAAAGATAAGAAGCATCAACGGTACTTCTGTGACTTGAGCAGGGGGCTCAAGCTGATCCAGTATCCCCTTGTTCATGCCAGTGACCTTGGGGTCATGTCAATGATCCCACACTCAAGCCAACAAGCCGGCACTCAAGCCGGCGACCTCCAAGTTCCAGAGTAGGTCCTCAACATTTAGGTTGATGCTCTACCCACTGCACCACCACCGGTCAGGCCCATAGCTTCTGGCTGTAAAACCCAATGAAGATTGTGTCTGAGTGAGACAGAGAGCTGTGGGAGTCCCAGGCCGGTGCTTATAGGACCTGCACATGGATTTAATTGGACTCACTCCCTCTGAGCTCGAGCACTGAGGCAGCAGCTTGAATGGAACAAGGGACAGGGGGAGGAACTGATTTGTCAGGCATCAGGGAAAGATCTGGGGGTGGGGGGAACGCAGCTTCCTGCCAGTTAAAAGTGCTGACAGAGGCCATTGTTCCTTTTCTGAGATGCCTCCCCCCCCACATAAACACACACAGCCAGCAGCTGGTCACCTCATCTGAATCTCCATTGACCTGGCTCACACTGTGTACCCCTCCTTTATGATTCTCCCCACCCAACTCTCAAGCCTAAGCTCTTTCCAGCAGCTTTTCCATATAAATGGTCACTCTTGCCTCATCTTTTGGACTTTCTTAAAATCTTTCACAAACAAGCAGCATCTGGTCTCGGCATTCCCTGTACCTCTTGCTAGGTGGCCCCAGACTTGGCACTAGTGGCAGCCTGCCGTGGTTCACAGCTTGGCCTCTCCTGGGCAACTCCAAGCCCAGTATAAGTAGCAGCCATCTTACATCACTCTGTGGCTCATGCAGGATGGCCCCAATAGGGTGTACTCAGTGGGCATCAAAGCCCCACTGAAGCAAGTCCTACTCCCTGAGGTTGACTCCTGCATAGCAGCTCTTCCACTGTAGTCAGAGCTGGTCCTCACAGCTGATCAGCCTGGGGGCGGTACCTCCCAGTGACACCAACAGCCATCAAGGCTCAACTATAACAGGACAGTGCACACAGCCCACACAGGGACACAGCTGGAGCACCCAGCTCAGGAAACTGGTAGGCTGCTCCACTGGGCCGTAAGGACACTGACTACACAAGGCCACTCTACCAAGTCTGGGGAATGTAACAGCTCTACCTAATATATAGAAACAAACATAGGGAAACAGCCAAAATGCAGAGACAAAGAAACATGTCCCAAATGAAAGAACAGGAGAAATCCCAGAAAAAGAACTAAACAGAATGAAGGCAGTCAAATTATCAGATACAGAATTCAAAACAATGGTTATAAGGATGCTGAAGGAACTTAATGAGGATATAGAAACCATAAATAAGAAACAATCAGAAATGAAGGATATACTAACTGAAATGAAGAATAATTTACAGGGAATCAACAGTAGAGTAGATGAAGTCAAGAATCAAATCAGCAATTTGGACTATAAGGAAGCAAAAAACACCCAATCGGAACAGAAAAAAAAGAATTAAGCCTAATCAGTGGTGGTGCAATGGATAGAGCATCAACCCTCATTACTGAGGTCACTAGTTCAAAACTCTGAGGTTGCTTGCTTGAGCACGGACTCATTGGCTAAAGCACAGGGTCACTGGCTTGAGTCTAGAGGTCACTGGTTTGAGTAACAAGATTGCTGACTTAGCTTGAGCCTGAGGTCTGACTTCAATCAAGGCATGTATGAGAAGCAATCAATGCACAACTAAAGTAAAGTAACTATGAATTGATGCTTCTCACTCTCCCTTCCTCTCTCTCTCTCTCTCTGTCTATTTATTTTAATTTCTCTTTATGTATATCACACAAAAATATTCAAAAAGTGAGAATAGTGTTAGGAGCCTCCAGGACAAATTCAAGTGTACCAACATTCACATCATGGGGATGCCAGCAGGAGAAAAGAGAAAGCAAGAAATTGAAAACCTATTTGAAAAAATAATAACAGAAAACTTTCCTAACCTGAAGAAGGAAATAGACATACAAGTTCAAGAAGTTCAGAAAGTTCCAAACAAGATGAATCCAAAGAGGCCTACATCAAGACACATCATAATTAAAATGCGAAATGTTAGAGAGAGACAATCTTAAAAGTGCCAAGAGAAAGCAGTTATACTTACCTAAAAGGGAGCTCCCATAAGGCTGTCAACTGATTTCTCAGCAGAAACTTTGCAGGCCAGAGGGATTGGCATGAAATATTCCAAGTCATGAAAAGCAAGGACCTACAACCAAGATTATTCTACCCAGCAAAGCTATCATTTAGAATCAAAGGTCATATAAAGAACTCCCCAGACAAGGAAAAGCTAAAGGTGTTCATCATCACCCAAACAGTATTACATGAAATGTTAACAGGTCTTCTTGAAGAAGAAGGGGGAGGAGGAGGAGGAAAAAGAGGAGGCTTGGGAAGAGGAGAAGAAGAAGAAAAAGAAGAAAGAGGGAAGAAGAAAATGATAAAAAATATGAATGATAAAATGGCAATAAATACATATCTGTCAACTGAATAAAAAAAATAAACAGAAAAGAAACAGACTCATAAACACAATAGAACATTTTGAGGGTTGTCAGATGGGAAGGGTGTAGGGGGCTGGGTGAAAAAGGTGAAGGGATTATGAAGTATAAATTGGTTGTTACGGAATAGTCATGGGAGTGAAAAGTATGGCATAGGAAATGTAATTAATAAGATTCCAATAAGTGTATATGGTGTCAGATTGGTAGGAGACTTATCAGGATGATTGCTTAGTACCGTATTTTCCCATGTATAAGATGCACCTTAATTTTGGGGCCTGAAATTTGAACAAAAATGTGTTACATAATGTTATTAAACTCAAGTTTTATTCATCATAAAATTCATACAACTCCTCATCACTGTCAAAACTCCCCCCCATTAGCTTGTCCTCATCTGTGTCTGATGACCAATCACTGTCTTCAACAATGAGCGCAAAAACAAGCGCGAAAAAGCGGGAAATGCAAGTAAAAATATCTACAATAACTGTATAAGATGCACCCAGTTTTTAGACCCCCAAATTTTTCAGAAAAAGTGTGTCATATACATGGGGAAATATGGTAAATTATATAATGTTTAATCGCTGGGTGGTACACCTGAAACTAATATAATATTGTATGCTGACTGTAATTGAAAAACAAAAAAAGGATTTAAAAATAATAATAAAGTATAAAAAATGTGTTTAAAGTCCTGCTGGACACTTATATGGGAAAAAACCTGTTCATAAAAATCATCAAGCCTAACACCTAACTCTGTTTTCCATGTAATCAGAAAGGGTTTTAACAAGGGTTTACACTAATTATTCCAGAAATGTAAACACTGTTTAAACAGAGAGAAGATTCTAACTTCATTTTGTTCAAATTTTAGAAGAAAAAACCTTACACCCAACAATACTGATCATGGTATTTAAGTGACCAATACAAGCCACACAGTGGTCTGCAGCTGAAGTTCTCACCCTCACGGTGATTCTACAGATAGGTGCAGCATCTGACAACTGCATTATGTTTTCAATTACCTTTATTTATTCATTTTAGAGAGGGGGGAGAGAGAGAGAGAGAAAGTGAGGGAGGGAGAACAGGAAACATCAATTCGTAGTTGCTTCCTGTATGTGCCTTGACGAGGCAAGCTCAGGGTTTCAAAC
Organism: Rhynchonycteris naso; assembly: GCA_037038555.1. Lineage (NCBI taxonomy): Eukaryota > Metazoa > Chordata > Mammalia > Chiroptera > Emballonuridae > Rhynchonycteris > Rhynchonycteris naso. The sequence goes on from CM073000.1 coordinate 9,828,658, forward strand.
CAGCGACCTCAGAGTTCCAAGTCAACGCTTTACCCACTGCGCCACCACAGGCCAGACCAGCATTATGTTTTCTGTTACAGTTAGGTCTATAAATTTTATAGAGATTTATGATAAACTGCTCTCCTTTATTTCTCCTTGATATTTGAGTATTATAATTAGTTTTTAATTTTCTGTGTAGGGATGATCTTATCACCTATGAATTTCATTCTGATGCAGAAAAAAGAAAAATTACAAAATACTTACTGAGAACCAGTGATTTCATCACTTCTTGCTAAGAAAATATAGACTAAGAGCACAAAAACAAAAAAACAAACAAATACAAACACCTCATCCCAAAATGACACAGCTGGTAATTGAGAGAGGAAAGGTGTATACTCATCACTGACTGATATCAAATCTAGACTCTTTCCATTACGTCACTCTGCTTTCCAAAGCAATGGCCACCATCGAAAAACAAAAATAATAGTTTACGCTAACCTGGCACATGCTACGCCCCAGACACTGTCCCCAAGTGTTTTACATTCATTGACTCTCTGACCTCCACAACAACCCTCTAAGGTAGGTACTATTATGACCCTCATTGTACAGATGGGGAAGCCAGTGCACAGAGGGGTTAGGTCTGCCCAAAGGCACACAGCTAATGCATAGCACAGCGAATATGACAGCTGGCTATCTGGTCCTTTATTACTTCCCTGTGCAACGTCAAAGACAGGGTCAGGAGGCCAGGCACACCCAGTGGAGGCATTGGCCTATAGAAATGGGGGGCAATGGTCACACCCAAGCAATACCATCGCTCAATTATTAGAAGGTGCCAGGATGAGCTTCAGGGGTTATGTGGATCCCCTGAAACTATATGCAAATTATGTATGTCAGTGTGTGTATTTGCACATTTTTCTATGGAGCAAGTCTATGGTTCTCATTTCATTCTCCAAGGGCCCTGACTGCAGAAGAGTTAGAGCTACTCATATAAAGGAATGTCAGCAGGACTTGATGAGCAGGAGGATGCGGGCACAGAATTCCCCAATCCAACACTGGTGTGCGGGGACAGGCACAGGGACAGGGGTAGAAAGTCCCTTTGCCCTCTAGGTTACCGAACCTCTTTATTCTTCTAGGCATCCCTATTTAGGAGCATCCCCTTAATTTCTGCTCCCCTAAAAGCAAAACTTGAGGAAATCAATACGCCGTACTAATAGGATCCTTTCTATGTGTTCAGTTACATGCAAAAGATCAGAAGGCACTGGCTCCAAACTTCAAGGTAGAGAAAGGACCATACTCTAGGAGCATGAATGGGGTCTAAAGGGCCGCTCAGTATACAAATGACCCTCAAGCTTTTTCTGCCCCAACATACCTAAGGAAGGCAGCGGCCATATCAGGATATGGTGTGTGAGTTAGGGCTCCTGAGGGCAACGTGTCAGTGCTCCTGGATGCTCCGTCACCCCTCAGCCCGCCCAGGAGGCCACCTGCAGCTTCGGTGGAAGTTTCCGTGTGCACCTGCAGCGTCTTATCCCAAGCACTGAGCCTTCCCTGGCCCCAACACCATGTCAGTTCACACACTCCCAAGAACAATCCTTAATCAGTCAGGGTGGGAGTTAGTGAACAAATACCTCAGTGCTCTCGCATTCAGTGCGACAAGTGTAAGGTGCGTTTATTAGTCTTACAGAGAGTCCCCAGTGAATTTGAGCCCCAGCCACTGGGAGCAGTAGCCTGACCATTGATGAATTCTTTTTTGTGTGTGTATTTTTCCGTAGTGAATAGCAGGGAGGCAGTCAGACAGACTACCGCATGCACCTGACTGGGATCCACCCGGCATGCCCACCAGGGGGCGATGCTCTGCCCATCTGGGGCATTGCTCTGTTGCAGCAGGAGCCATTCTAGCACCTGAGGGGGAGGCCATGAAGTCATCCTCAGTGCCGGGGCCAACTTTGCTCCAATGGAACCGTGGCTGCGGGAGGGGAAGAGAGAGCTAGAGAGAAAGGAGAGGGGGAAGAGTGGAGAAGCAGATGGGCGCTTCTCCTGTGTGCCCTGACTGGGAATCGAACCTGGGACTTCCACATGCCGGGCCGACGCTCTACTGCTGAGCCAACCTGCCAGGGCCTGATGAATTCTTTATTGACATTTCCCCTTTCCTTGTCTCCATTTCCCCACCCCTTCACTGCACTTCTTCGGACCACCTCCAAAACTATTTATATCCAAATCCTTGTCTAAATATCTGCATTTAGGGAAACTCAAGCTATGACAGTATCCTTGGAGATCAGTGTCAGCTGAGAATCCTGGTTGAACAGGCAAGGCCTGTGGCAGACCCTGGCCCCTATTTTGCCTGATACATCATGAGCATGGCACTGTTTTGTGGGCAGGAGGGGTGTTGGGTGGGTGGGTGGGGGAGGCAGCTCACAGACCCTTGTAGGATGAATCTAAAGTGCTTCCAAAACTGGGCCAAAAAACATGTGTCCAAATTCCTACATGGTAACTTCTGTCAGAGACCTTCTCACTAAAAAGGCCGCTTAGCATATCGTCAGGCCTGCCCTGGGATAGACTCAAGGAAAAACACCTCCAAGAGTCAACTTACCAATAGGCCCTAAAAGAACAATCTTGTGCAAAAGGTCGTACAGTTGTGCCCTGGCTGAGGGGGCAAGGGAGCTGAATGCCACTCTGCATTTGCCTCACCAAGCTGTGTGCCCATGGGAAGGGTCTACCTTTTAAAATGTGCACCAAGGGAGGGTCCTCACATGTGGCCCGTGTGGGTGCCACCACAGCTGTCCCTGCTGGCTCACTCTGAAAGACCGGCTAGGCTTCGTCTTCAAATCCAAACCATCATGGTTAGAAATATATTCTTCGTAAAAATATTCCACTGATCTAGAACAAAAGCAATTTGAGAGCCCCGGGCTGTTTGTAGTAATGGAATTTTCCTCGTGTGAAACACTACGTATTGCTGTTGTATTATTAACGGAGTTTTATCCTTTTTTATTCCCACCAACTTGACAGTTTTAGTATCATGTTGGTACGATTTATTCCACTACATGATTAGAATACTTCTCTGTCACATTTCTATCTTCCTTCGCTAAATTGGAAATGTTTGTATTCTCGCTGCAAAGTCCGACATCTAATGAGATTTGAACTTGTGTGCTCTGTGTGGAATGGGATTAACCCCCCTGCCAGTGCCCACTCTCAAGTCTTTGTGTTGGGGAGGCCCCTGGTTATGCGGGCAAATGGATGGTTATTCTCAGCAATAAAAATGAGCAAATAACGTGAAAGCACCCATACTTCAAAAAGCAGAAGAGTGACCTCTGTTTGACCTTGAAGTCTGTGCACTGAAGAGAAAAGTTCCCTAACAGACAAAACAAGCTTCCAGCCAGAGAAAAAGAAGATTGCTTACTTTCTGATTACTTTGTTTAAACCAGCCTCCTCTCTAGTTTATAATCCTTTATGGGAGCGTATCGGGAAGGGGCAGTTTAAGGTCTGTTTAGAGCAGAGAAGAATCATGAAATAAACGATTAATATTTAGGAAAGGGGCCCAGAACCATCTATTTGTAAGCCTTTTCGCCCCAATTTAATGAATAATAGCCTTGGGCTGTGGTCTTAGGCATCCCGTGTGTTTATTTTGATTACCATTGTCATATATTCACTTATTACACTCTTTCTGCTATTTGGGACAGTCCAAAATTAGGAGAACTTGTTGAAATAAATAGTGTGATCATTTCTGCTGGCACGAGTCATGTATACAATACAGGGGTATCAATTCAGTGACGGGAAAGCAAATTCGGTATTCACACTGTATCCTGGCAAAGCAGTCCTGGAACCCTGTTGCGTTGGGTCATTTTTTAAAATTAGTCAGTATTCCTTCCCTTCCAGCCAAACACTCCATTACATTCCAGTTAACATCTGGTCCTTGTTGCTCCTGCCCAAGGCTGATCCACGTCATCCAGCTTCTGGGCTTCCGCTGAGGTCGGCACCTCCGGCTGGGACACCCTCCTCAGTCTTTGGTGCCTGTGGAATCTTTCTCATCCTCAAAGGGCAAGTGAAATCCCAGTTCTTCCAAAAAGCTTCCCCAGACTGCCTGACACCTTCCTTTCTCCTCCAAATTACAGCAACCCATGGCTTGGCCCTTCCCAATATACTGTTAGTTCTCTTTTCAAGCCTACACTTTCCTACTTCCCCAGGTGGATTGTAACTTCTGTAGGCAGAAACTGTAAGTTGCCACCAATAGCCATTCTCCCCCACCTTTTAGTATGAGAGGCCCCATTATTCAGGATGGCAATCAACCCACATAGGAAATACCCTCTCCGGCCGCCCTTGCCAGATATGGTCACGCACCTACATTCTGATCAATGAGCTATAAAGAGACATGTTTTCCAGAATGTGCAGGAAGACTTCTTTAGGAGAACTGATCTAGGTAGAAGGTTGGGCCTTTCATCCTTCCCTTCTTCTACCTTCCTGCTTCCTGAGGTGAAGAGGGGATGGCTAGAGCTAAGAAAGCCACATTGAATCTTGACGTGACCTTCAGGATGGAAGCACTGGCTAAGGATCATGGATTAGCCATTATTTTATCTCTCTAGAAAGAGAGACGTAGCTTGCTGTCCAGCGACGTTGTGAAACCCCTACTTCGTACCTGGATTATCTCCTCTAGATTTCTTTCCTGGAGAAGAATACACCCTTTTATGTTTAAGACATTGCAGTTTCGTACAGTCAAGTCCACCTCCTGTCTAGTCCAGCGTCCTCAACGGCAGGTCAGCTTTTCAGCCATGGTATTGCCCGCAGTGCCCAGCACAGCACACGATAATTCTCAAGACGTATTTGTGAAAGCTTGAAAGTATTTCCCTCCTGACCCATAGCAGTTCTCATTCTCATAAATATTAGAATCATTCCCTTTAAAATCATACCCACTGAGCCCTGGTCACAGTTGGCACAGTGAATAGAGAGTCGGCCTGGCATGCAGTTGCCCCGGGTTCAATCCCCAGTCAGGGCACACATGAGAAGTGACCATCTGCATATCTTCCCCTCCCTTTCCCCCTTCTCACTTTCTTCCTCTCTCGCAGCCATTGGCTCAAGGGGTTCAAGCATCAGCCTCAGGAGCTGAGGATAGCTTGGTTGATTTAAGCATCAGCCCCAGCTGGGAGTTGCCAGGTGGGTCCTTGTCTGGGCGCATGCAGGAGTGTGTCTCACTGTCTCCCCTCCTCTCACTTTAAAATAAAATGAATAAAATAAAATCATACCTATTGATCTTTTGCTCCAATTTCAAAAGCAAATATTGTTTTCATTGCGTAGGTTTTATCCCTATAGATGAAGCCATTACTTGAGAAACACTTTCCTGAGTCAATGTGCAGGTTGCAGGCAGCCTGAGCCATGGGCCCTGAATCTAGATGCTTCAAAGCCTTATATAAATGTTTGGATCCCGTGAAGCCCTACACACCCAGGTTTACCAGGAGATCTGGGTAGGAATGGGGTTGATAGATTTCATCTTTTATAAAATCAGGAGTGCTGATAAAGGAAGTAAAGCTTTGAACACTTCAAGTCCTGCACCTGCTTGTGGTCATCACTAACCAGCTGCACTGGGAATGCACATCAGTTTGGATGTCAGTCTGGCTGTAAATTTCAACAAGCTATGTTACATGGGAACATGGAATATCGCTGGTTACTGTAGATGTGCCATTATCTTCGTGGCTGTATGATGCAAAGAAAGAAAAAGAAGAGATAACAGGGAAAAAAGAGGAAGAAGGCCATTATTAGGTCACAGGGCGAATAAAGAGAGAAACTACTCTATAGCTCAGAGGAGCCCACCTGAATCAGTATCTATGACCTATAATACCGAGCCCAGTCATCTAGCATGAAGAAGTTAGATTTGAACCACGTGATCCAACATATCAGTCAGAGCTGGATCAAGAAACCAGAAGACATTCCAGATATTTTAAGAAATGAAGCATACTGTTTTTGAGAGTGTGGGATTATGGTGACTTTTCTATCTTCCTATTGTCTTATATTTTCTACAGTGGTCATGTACTACTTTCATAATATGAGAAAGTAAAATTAATTATATTTTGAAGAAAACGCTTATTCCTAAAACTTAAGACATTTCCATTCTCTTGGAGAGGAACGTATTAATCAGTGATTAAACTAAGAAAACAATCATCGAACTGTTCCTCGGGATCAGTTCCTTATAGATGAAGCCTTATAGTAGACCTTTAACAAATCATTTGACTTTGCTTTGCAGCCTTTTGTCTGTCTGTAACATTGTCACAAGCGTGTGCCTGTTCTCTCACACAAATATGGCTGGGATTAATGAGGTCACCATTTCTAACTACTCTTCAAGATTCTTCCATGGAGAAGTACTTTGCACAAAGAACACATGACTACCCCCTATTACTATTTCCTACAACAGCTGTTGCTACTAACCTTGAAAAGAACCTTATTTAGAAAGAAACACTCTTCCCTATGCATTTCTCTTGAATATAATAATTCTGAGAAATCAATGGAGGAAGAATTCTGTTCCAAAGATGTATAGAATCTGTGGGAAATCATAAGCTTTGTCATTTTTATGAAAAACAAGCTTAAACTAAAATTTATATTTTTCTATCCACTCACCATTTTCTTGCCATATGTCAAACTTATATACCTTGGGGGCGGGGGGGGGGCAAAATGAAATTGGAGGCTTAAATTCTATTTGTCCCATTAAATTTTAAATATATAAACACCCGCAACTAGAAAAGGACCTTGAAAGAATACTTGAGTGTGCCCTCTTTCTTCAGATAGATGAACATCTGAACCTCCAAGAACGAGTTTCAGCCTGTTCCGTTCATAAAGGTCTCTAGGAACTAGGAAACCCATTGCTTTCCTCGATAGTCCTGCCCAGCATCTAAAATTATTCTGTGTTTGACCAGTATATCTACATCTCGGCTCACAACTGCCCTATTAAGACAGTCCTAGAAAAACATCACCAATACATGGACTCTTTTATCAGAAGCCCAGTTACATGTAGTGAAATGGCAGCCATTGTGGGAGGAGAATTCCGCAGGTCCAGTCTCTGACTTGTTATAATTTTTGATTGAACATAAACAGCCACAACTACACACAGAAGATGCAAATGGTAGTTTTTTAAAACATCAAATCAGTAGCTAGGTGGACAAGGAGTTATGCCTGTCTTAAATAGAAAGCCTTTTCTCCATTGGCCAGGTCCTGAATTCAGTCCTGAAAACTCCTTTACAGAGGGTCAAGTGATGTTTCTGTTGAATAAAGGAATTTTTTTTGTGAAAATATATCTAAAAAGAGATAAAGGTTGATGAAAAATTGGACTGAGAGCCAATCTATATGAAACCCATATTTAAAATTAGGTCATTCATCTTTTTTATACCCAAATAATTATACCCTAATAATTATGACTCAAACCCTTAGCAGACTACTTGCAATTTACCACACACCTCCCCCAACGTGTTTGAGCTCCTGCTTAACCCACACCTGGTAACTCAACATTCTCCTGGACACAGCTCTCTTCAGCTGACTAATATTTACATCTCTGCCCAGGGGTCAGGGATTCTACTTTCCTTCTCTTTGCCCCAAGCCTGAGCACCAGCTCTTTCCTCATTTCCCTGCAGCATTGGTACTGAGCTATACGTTAATTAACATTAATTACACCTACAGGAAGTTGAGAGTAAGCAACAGGGTGTACTACTCAAGAACAACTTATAATTGCTTCCTAAACTCAGATGAGCCCCTGGCCTTCTCCTGGCCTGCCTCTAAGCAGCTCACTCTCTACCATGGAAGTGGTCAAGTCATTCCTCTCTATGAAGAATGGATGTTCCCACCATCAATCATTCTGTAAATAGGTTTATTTTCAGTCACACAACATATAAATGTAAGCAGACTCTTCAATGAGAGAGGAAAAGTGGAAATTTTATTTTTCTTCTGGAAATTAGAGATCAGGTCTTCTAAGACTCAGAAATGTGAAAAGAACTGGAATGACAACCATCTTGATACCAACCGAGGATGAAGCCAACCGGTAAATAAGTTCAGGACCAGGAGAAGTGCAGGGAAACAGAGCTAGAGATGCTGGATTCAATCAATCTTCAACTTGGCCTACCTCTGCATGATTAGTGATGACAGTCAATACATTTCCTCCCAGTCCAAGTCAAATTTTTAAAGACTTTTTTTAAAATTTCTTTTTATTTATTTATTTTAGAGAGGAGACACAGAGTGAGAGAGAGAGAGAGAAAGCGGGGAGGAGCTAGAAGCATCAACTCCCATATGTGCCTTGACCAGACCAGTGCAGGGTTTTGAACTGGCGACCTCAGTGTTCCCAGGTCGATGCTTTATCCACTGCGCCACCACAGGTCAGGTCCCAAGTAAAATTTAAATAATGTTATTTTTATTATTGGAGAAAAGCACCCCACTGACATGCTTCCATATTCTTAAGCATGATTCTACTGCCATTTCTTGGTTTATCAGTATTAGACATTGTTTATTTAATTTGTCGTATGATAGATTAAAAAATCAGCTCATTTTAAACACTACTTCTATTTCTTCTTTTAGTTAATCTATTGATTACCTTTATAACAATAAATAACATCTTACTTATTGTTCCATCAAGAATTTCTTTTCTTTTTCTTTTTAAGTGAAATAAGGGGAGATAGAGAGACTGACTCCTACATGCGCACTGACTGGGATCCCCCTGGCAACACCCATCTGGGGCCAATGCTCAGATCAACTGAGTTATCCCCAGTGTCTGAGGCCGATGCTTAGACCAATCGAGTTACTGGCAAGAAGGGAAAAGAGAGAGAAGAGGGAGAGGGAGGGAAAAAGAAGCAGATGGCCGTTTCTCATTTGCGCCCTGGCCGTGGACCAAACCCAGGACAACAGCACACCTGGCTGATGCTCTATTCATTGAACAAACTGGCCAGGGACCAATCAAGAATTTTTTAATGCTCTTCATAAAATTAAGATATTAGCTTCCAAATCATTCAACAAGTCTACACTTCACTTTGTACCTTCTGTCATCCATACTTGACTTTGTATTATCAAGGTTGATAACATTTGCATTATAACTAGGTGTTCTAAGTTTTATCTTTAAGTCAGTTGAGAACAACTAAAAACCAATTAAAGTTCTTTGCTATTGACAGTGAATGTATCATGATTGCACAGCTAGACACTGTTCAATAGTAGCATCCATCTCTTCTTGTTTTAGCTTCATGGAAGCTCGTAAAAACTTGACTTGCTATGTAGCTGAGATATATATAGGTGCTAGAGATATCAATAGATATAGATACAGAGAGAGAGAGAGAGAACCAGAGACAGGCAGACAACAGACGAGATAATATGACCATAAGAAACAAGGATAAGTTTGCTTGGGAGTTATACTTCACATCATAAATGGACAAAATTTTATTATGGCATGAATATTTGCAGGCATAAAATACTTGTGGAAATTAACAGATGTACATATTCTAAAGTATTTATATACTTACACACTCATGTACACCTGTGTAGAGGGACAGAGAAACAAAGCAAGCACTTCACATTATTGTGGCTCTGGAATATTTTTCATGAGAGAATCAGTGATTATTAGAGCTACATTTCCTTTCTTACCCAGGATTTCTATCTGCCCTTACTTTCCTTCTGTACTACTTATAAATTTTTATAAATAGTGTAGGAAGTTTTCCCCATCACTATTTATATTTTTTCCATAGTTATCTTTTATTCATTTGTGTATGTGTGTGTGCATGTGTGTGTGTGTGTAAAGAGTTTTATTCTACGGTTTTGTTTTACATAAATGTTATTACATTGCCCATAGTTCTTCTGACTTGCTTTTCTCACTTAACAATATATACTGGAGATTTTTCCATGTCAAATTTTAATTCTTCCCTAAGTACCAGTATGATTGGATCACAGTTTTATTCATGTGTTCTTTTTCTTTTTTTGTAAGAATCTTACGTTTTTATTCACACAAACACAATGTGCTCACAAGCTGTTTATTCATTTTAATTGCTGCGTAGCCTGAGGTTGGGGTCGGTGACTCTGATGGCCGGCGGGGCTGCTCTTTGCGCAGTGGTTTTGTGCTTCTCTGAGGACACGTGTGAGCAGGGTCAGCACAGTGAGATCTGTTGCTCAGCAGCAGCACCTCAAGCTCCTTGACGTTGTGAACCAGGAACTTCCGAAAGCCACTGGGCAGCTTGTGCTTTTTCTTGTTGCTCCCGTAACCAATATTGGACATCAAGATCTGGCCCTTGAATCTTCTGTGAACCCTATTCTCAAGGCCTCTGAGTTTCCACCAGCTGCGCTTAATTTTGACACATCCATCTGACTGCTGCCAGGTGAACTTCTTGGTCCTCTTGTTTACAATCCTGGGTTTAACGAGTGGTCTGAGGGCCGGTAGGAGACGGCAGCCCCCTCCCTCCACAGGCAGCGCCGAGGATGCTCTTGATAGTTTCTCTAATTGTGTTAGACCCCAGTTGTACAAATGGATTGACATGAGTTGATTATTCATACTCCTCATTTATAGCCAGTTTTGAATTTTATTCCTTTAACCCCATTCGTTGCCCTTCACCATAGGCATCTTTGTTTGATATTGAATGTGTATCTTTCCAGCCCACTTGCCATATTTTTCTTTAAAAACATGCAGCATTATGGTATTTTGTGAATTCAAAAGTTTTACAGCAATGGTACCATGCTGTGTGTCTAATTCACTTTTATAATGGAAATTATAAATATGATAAGTATGTTTGTATTCATTCTAACTGTTACATAATAATTTCTATTATGATTAGACCACATTTTATCTATTCCCCATCATTGTCACTTAGCTTGTTTTGACTATTTGCTATTATAAAGTGATGCAATGAACATTGCTGTACATGTATCCTTATTTACATGTACAATCTACAGATTATTTAACCATTTTACCATTGACACCTGGTTGGTTTTAAATATTTATTATTATAGATCCTTTTGTCATATAAGCATATATATTTCAAGTGTGTGTTGTGTAAGTAATATCCTTCCATAAAAAGATATGCATTTTTAGAATTTTGATATCACTAATTTATCTCCCAAAAAGATTTATCAACTTAAATTCTCAACAACTGAACATAAGATATGAATTTTCTATATATTTGACTGCATTTGATATAATCAATATAAAATTCTTGTCTACATCACAGTTAAGAAATAGTTTCTTATTGTTGTTAAGATTTACATGTCCCTCATTAATAAAAAATATCTTTTAATATTTTTATTAGCTTTTTGATTTGCTTCTTTATAGCCTTTGATAATTTTTTATTATTATTATTTTGTGTGTGTGAGAGAGAGACAGAGAGAGGGACAGACTGAGACAGACAGACAGGAAGGGAGAGAGAAGAGAAGCATCAATTCTCCATTGTGGCACCTTAGTTGTTAATTGATTGCTTTCTCATATGTGCCTTGACCGGGGGGCTACAACAGACAGAGTGACCCCTTGCTCAAGCCAGTGACCTGCGCTCAAGCTGGTGAGCCTTGCTCAAACCAGATGAGCCCGTGCTCAAGCTGGCGATCTCGGGGTCTCGAACTTGGGTCCTCCGTGTCCTAGTCTGACACTTTATCCCCTGTGCTGCCACCTGGTCAAGCGCCTTTGATAATTTTTATCGAGTTGCTTTTTACCTGCTATCTAACATATGGTGATATTAATTTTTTATTACTGTATATATGATGCAAATCTTCTAGCCTCTTGCTTTTTCTTTCAATTTGGTTTTAGTACATTTTATAAAAATAAGGGTTTATTTTGAGGATCAAGTTTATCCATTGTTTCTGCAAAGCTTTTTGTATGCCTTGCTTTAGAGAATTTTCCCTATCCCGTGGCTTATAAATATTTACCTATATTTTCCTGCATGGTTGTGTGTGTGTACATGTGTGTTTGTATTTAATTTAGGGGATCTCTTTAAAGTTGTCCTAAACATATTAACAAATGCAGGTGCCCTCTCCCTCTTGGGAGCAGGCTTGTGCCTTCAGGTGCATTACCTCTGCCTTTCTCTCTCCTGGGCTCCAGGGGCCCTTCTTTAGCTTCTGTAACTTGTTTCCTGAGCCTACACAACCCTGCTTGTTTACTTCCACTACTTCTATAATTTCCTAAGTAAACTTCCTCTTATAATTTGATTTTAAAAAAAGATATGAACAAATAAATATAAATATAAAACAATACCAGTTAGAAAATACAGTGAGAAAAAAAAGACCACATCTGCAATAGCAAAACAACAACAAATAGATAAACTACTTCAGAATAAATTTAACAAGAAATATACATCTTTATGAGGAAAATTTAAAAACACTACTGTGTGACACATAAGTCGAACTGAACAACGGAAATATATGCCTTGTTCTTTGGAAAGAAAATTCAACACGACAGAAAAGTGCAGTGTCTCTCAATTTATACATTTAATTGGATCTTAAAATTACCAATAGAATTTTTCAGGAAATAGGTAAGTTGTTTTTAAACTCATTCAAAATAAATAAATAAACAAACAAACAAGGATAACCATAAAAACTCTGAAAAGGAAGAACAATGTAGTGGAACTATCTCAAGCATATATTAAAATATACTCACAGGTCCCAATAATTAAAACAGTATAATAATGGTGCACGACTAGACAAACTAAAGGAGGAGAATATAAACTGCAGAAATAGAACCAAATACATCCAAAAATTTAGTATATGAAAAGGTGGCAACCCAAGATCAGAGGGGCAAGAAAGAATTTTAAATAAACAACTGGTAACCCCCTGGAGAAAAGTAAAGGTGAATTGATTCCTTTTATCATGTACTAGGAAAAAGGCAAGTATCTTTAAAATCTTAAGTGTAAAAAATAAGACCATAAAACTATCAGAAGAAACATAAGGGAATTTCTTTATGAGCTAACTATGACTCAAAATACAAAAGATACACAAAAAGATTAGTAATTTTGACTATGTTCAAAAATTTTTTTAAGTGCACAGAAAAAAATATGCCATAGCAATGTTGAGAGACAAATAAGAAACTAGGGAAATATATTTGCACCTTACCTCATAGATGAAGCAATGATTTTCCAAACATATAAAGAATTATAATAATCATACAAAAAAAGTCAATTAGCATCAATACTTTTTTAAAAAATGAGCAAAGAGCAAGAAGAGAAAGTCCACAGAAAAATGGTATATAAATGGCCCTTATGCATATAAAAAGAAAGCAATCTTCCTTTAACTCATAATTATTTTTAAAAATGAAAAATGAAACTAAACTGAGATAACTATTAAATTAGGAAAAACCCAAGATTTGAATAGCAGTTTATTAACAAAGCTTAGAGAATTAGGCCTTTTCTTACCCTGCCATAGAAGGTGGAAAAAGACACAACCATAATAGAAGACATTGGCTATAGTTCCCAAATTTACAGTGCATTTACCCTTTGACCTGACATTTTCTCTTGTGGAAATTTTATATTCACTTTGACAAAATGATATATGTACTATATAGGGCAATTCATCATTGCATCACTACCTATAATAGAAAAAGATCAGAAACAATTACGTGCCCATCAATAAGGAACTGGTTAAATAAACTGTTCTCTAGTCACACAGTAGAACACAATACAGCTGTAAAAAAAAAAAGAAAGAAAGAAAGAGAGAGAGAGAGAGAGAGAGAGAAAGAGAGAATGAAGAAAGAAAGAAAGAAATGGAAGAGAGGGAGGGAGGAAGTGAGGGAGGGAGGAAGGAAAGAAGGAAGCAATGAGGGAAGGAAGGAAGGAAGGAAGAAAGAAAGGAAGGAAGGAAGAAAGGAAAAAAAGAAGAAAGAAAGGAAATAAAGAAGGAAGGTTTTTATGTACTGATATAAAAATATCTTCAGGGTCTATTTTAAGAAATAAAAGAAAGGTGCAAAATAGTGATGTTTTGCCTTTTATACAAGAAAAAGAATAAAATAATATATATTCTTATTTGCTTACTAGCTGTACCCGGCCTCATGTTGCTGTGGCTCAGTCTGGTTAAATGGAAAAGAAGGAAAAGAGAAAGCGCACGTTTCTAATATATTTAATTTCACAATGCTTGTGGGTATACAATATTTTTTGTTGTTCCATTGTGCAGATATAGAGATTGTCTGGTTTGCCGACTCTAAAACACGCAACATATAATTGTCCATATGAGAAGCAACCCGTGTCTAGATCTAAACTGCACAATTTTAAAGATTGGCCCTGAGCTTTGTTGATGGCAATTGCAAACGCCAATAGAATTGAGAATTGCAATCTCTTAAATTGAAATGGCATATCCGTTGGAATCATAGAAATGTGAGGAATGAGGACATCTGCACCTTTGAAAGGTCTTGTCAAGATTGTTGCTTCTACAATGTTGCTCATTAATTTTTTTACTGCAAGCCATGTGCCGTTGCAAAGCTTTAGCTGGTTGATATTTTGCAACATGATAATTGGCATGCCGATTTTCAATTGCAGTACGTGCCGTGGCACCCCTGGCAGATCAAGTGAATTCAAAAATTCTGTTGGATAATAACAATGCAATCAGTAACATTGAAATGGAATCATAAAATATTTAGTATAGCATGTGTTGCTTTTACATCCAACAAATGGCACTGTTTTTCAATAAAAGCATGTTTTTACCTGTCACAGGTGTGACATCTATATAATATAGGTATATAAAAACACACATATTCGAATGCAGCGTTATGTCAAAATTTCAAAGCAATCAGTGAAAAACTTTCAGAGATTTAAGATTTTGAACAAACAAAGGTTTACATTTTTATTTATATAGATATCTGGATAAAGAAATATTGAAAGTAGTCAAAAGAAACTAATAAAAGCATTTAACTCCAGAGGGAAGGAATGAGTGTGGTAGCACATCAGTAGGAAAGGGAGAGACTGGATTTATCGTTCAGGAGGAGGGTAAAGATGTTAACTTTAGGTTTTGTTAGCTGAGTTCTGATAGGCTTGGTTATGTGCAGCAACAAACACAACAACATCTCAGTAATCTAACCACCAAGATTTCCTTTCTTTCTCCCAGGAAATGTCCATCATGAGCAGACCCGGAGCTCTATTTCATAAATCTAAGATGGGTGAAAAACCTAGTTCTGGCCAATAAAAGGTGATGAAATATCCTGCATCACTTCTGGGAAATATTTCCTCACTTTTGAAAAGAATAAAACTCCCTTCTACGTCACAGGTTTACATAGGATGCTTGGTAGTATGGGAGCCACCTTGTTGCCCTGGAAGGGGCAAACTTGAGAGACATGCAAATCTGACCTCCTGGGTATGTTACAATTAAAAATAAAAAGAACCTGGGTCCTTAATGATGTCAGCGAACAACTGAATTAACCAATTCTGGAGATGTCCAACCTCAGGATTTCTTATTATGTGAAATAATAAAATTTATTTATTGTATAAGTTATTTCAAATTAGATTTTTCTGATTGGGGAAGAAAACATCCTTATTTATAGGTTTCTTTCTCATTTTTCTTGTTTTATTGCTTTGACTAGATCTCCCAGTTTAATGTTGTATAAAAGCAGACATCCTTGTCTTTTCCCTGGTTTAATAAGATTACCTCTAAAATCACCTCTAAGTATTATGATAGTTGAAGGTTTTGTGTACATCCTTTTATTAAGATAAGAAATTTCTGTCCTACAGGTAGCTGCTTAGAGGGTTTTGTTTGTTTTGTTTTTTATTGATTTTAGAGAGAGGAAGGGAAAGAGAGAGACAGAAACATCAATATTTTTCTGTATGTGCCCTGACCAGGGATCAAACTGGCAACCTTTGCCTATAGAAACAATGCTCCAACCAACAGAACCATCTGGCTAGGCAGCTGCTTTTAGAATTTAAAAAAAAATCATTTATAGCTGCTAAAATTTATCAATTTGTTTCAGCATTTATTGATATAACCAGATGCTTTAACCTGTAAATGTAGGGAATTATATAAACTTTTCTAAGTTAAAATTAGATGGTTGAACTTCTGTAATTAACCTTCTTTTGTCTTGATCTATTCCCTTGATATACTGTTGTATTTGATTTGCTGATATTTAGACAGGATTTTTGTGTTTATGTTCCAAATGAGGCTGACATTCAGTTCCGGCATCACTGTTGGTCTCACAGAATGAGCTGGTTACTTTACCAACACTAGGATAATGTATACAACATAGAACTTCTCTCTCTGGAAAGTTTAATAATACCCACCACAAAACTGCTGGACTTTAGTATCTTTTTATAACTTAAAATTGTTTTTAGAAAAATACAGAAAATAATATGATAAACCCCCAGTCCTAACTCAGAATCAAAAATGACCCACTTGTAGCAATGATCATTTTGAAGCAACTATCTGACATCACACTTCATTTGTATTTCAGCATGTATCTCTAAAATATAAGAACTATTTTTTAAAACATTACCACAATATTATTAAATATCCAGTCAGTGCTCAAAGTTTCTTGCCATCTCATAAGTATATCACTGGGGAACAATTATTTTTTTCATTTTCTGTTGCATGAGGTTTTAGAACTTTTTCTATATATTTGTGCATCACTGATTCCAAATCTGAAATCCAGTTTTGGGTGCATGTTCTAGCTTTTATGCAATTCTAATTACTTAGTGTTAGAGTTAATGGCATGCATTGGTTTTTAAATTGGAGTTAAAGGGCAATGACTCTTGGATTGAACATAACCAAAAGTCAATTAATGTTTTACAAACATCACTTTTACATAATAGTAGTTGTTTTTAAATGTAAAAAGTTATTATCTGAAAAAACACCCTCTTATTTTGTTAAAAGATTGAATCATGGCTTCTTCAAGTAGGCATAAATGTAAGAATAATCCTGACACCTCTGTTCTATATTTGGCTGTTACACACTTCAGCGTCAAAGGTGCGATATTTCATCATTTCTGACACGTGCATATATTGCCTATTTTCAAGTTCTCCTTGGCAATCAAGACAAGAATTGGGCTCCTCATATTGTGTGTCATAATTGTGAGGAAATGCTTCGTGACTGGACAAAAGGAAAACGCAAAGGAATGCCTTTTGGTATTCCCATGGTTTGGTGTGAGCCTAAGGACCACAGCAGTGACTGTTATTTCTGTCTGATTCATACAAAGGGCATTGGCAAGAAAAAACGGCATATGATCACATATCCTAATATTCCTTCAGCAATACGACTTACCCCACATTCTGAGACACTCCTGGTTTAATGGTTTTATTTCTTCTAAGGACAAAGAAAGTGAACATGGTGATCAAGTATATTTTGATAAGATGCATGAGGAAATGGTTGTAGAATCTGAAGGGTCTTCTTCTGATGCCAAGCAATCATTAACCCCTCAGCAGTTTAGCCAACCTGAATCGAATAATTTAGTAAAAGATTTGGGCCCATCAAAGAAAGCAGCTGAGTTATTAGCCTCCAGGCTTCAAGAAAAGAATGTGCTTCACTGGTCATCTAAAGTATCCCATTTCAGGGAGCATGAACAAATTTCTGTGGACTTTTTTTCCTAAAACAAACACTTTGTTTACTGTCATGATATCAGTAGTCTTCTCAGCCAGCTAGGTGTTACCACTTACAGTCCAACAGAATGGCGGCTATTTCTTGACACCTCTAAATGGAGTCTGAAATGTGTTCTTCTACACAAAAGTAATGTTTATGCAGCGGTTCCAATTGGTTATTCAACTCATCTGAGAGGAGATTATAATGACATAAAAATTGTCATCGACTTAGTGAAGTATGAGGAGCATAACTGGATCATTTGTGTGGATCTTAAAATGGTAAATTTCCTGCTAGGACAACAGAGAGATTTCATGAAGTATCCTTGCTTTCTGTGTTTGTGGAACAGCCGAGCTTGGGAGAAACACTGGACACAGAAGGAGTAGCCAAAACGTGAAGCTCTGGAAGTAGGGATGCACAATATTGTGAATGAACCTGTAGTTAATTGAGACAGGATCATTTTCCCCCACTTCACATGAAACTTGGCTTAATGAAGCAGTTTGTTCAGGCTTTGAATAGAGAAAGTGAATGCTTTCAACATATTATTTCTGCTTTTCCTGCCTTGTCTTTCACGAAGATAAAAGCAGGTATATTCGATGGACCTCAAATTCGAACCCTCATACGGGATGAAGAATCTGCCAGGAAGATGAATAAGGAAGAGAAAGCAGCTTGGCAGTTAAAAAGAACTTCTTTGGCAACAAAAAAGCAGAAAACTATGAACTTCTGGTTCAAAGGATGCTGTTGGCTTTCTGCGACATTGGATGTAACACGAGCATTAAGATTCACTTCCTGAACAGTCACCTTGATAAGTTTCCCGAAAATCTTGGAGCTGTTAGTGATGAGCAGGGAGAACGCTTTCATCAAGATCTAAAGATGATGGAAGAGTGTTATCAGGGGTGATGGGACAGAAATATGATGACATACTACTGCTGGAGCATGAAACAAGATTGTCCTCAACAAGTACACAAACGCAAGAGCTTCAAACACAATTTTTTCCTGAATAGAATTTAAATAAGTTTTGTGCAAATTTTATAATTAAAATAAGGTTTTAATATGTTCTATTTCAAACTTGTAGACAAATTCTGATGCAATCATATCTTTTAGTGTATTTACTGCATTATATAAATTATTATATTTTCAAAAAGATGACGCCCAAGAAGGCATTCTACTTTATTATGTTAAACTAAATGTTGATAATTTTACAATGAGATGAAAACCTAAAATCTTGAATTGCAAAAATAACTGTAGCTTACAGAGAAAAACTAATGGCAGATTTGAGATTAGCACACTCAAATTAGGTAAGAACAAGTGTTTTTGTGGATGCAACAAAAATTTTGTTCCCCAGTGTTTGTATTGAGATTCAATTAAGGTCCATACCTGCCCTTGAGAGGTCTGCCTTGTTGGTCTCTTCCACCCCCAACTCCCACATCTTTCTTTTTTCCTTGGCATGGATTTATTAAAGAAACTGGATCATTTGTTCCATAGAATTTCCTACAATCGGGATTTTGCTCATTATATCCCTGCGGTATGGTTTAAAGTGTTTTTCTGTAACCTGTTTCTTGCAGAAAGTGACCAATAAAGATTGTGTGTGTGTGTGTGTGTGTGTGTGTGTGTGTGTATGAGAAAGAGAGAGAGAGAGAGAAAGAGCGAGACAGACAGTAAGGGAGAGACATGAGAAGCATCAACTCATAGTTGCGGCACCTTAGCTGTTCATTGATTGCTTTCTCATACTTGCCTTTAATGGGGTGTGAGGGAAGCTCTAGCCAAGCCAGTGACCCCTTGCTCAAGCCAGTGACCTTAGTCTCAAACCAGAGATCAGGGGTCATTATGATCCCACGCACAAGCTGGTGAGCTCGCGCTCAAGCTGGCGACCTCGGGGCTTTAAACCTGGGTCCTCAGTGTCCCACACCGACACCCTATCCACTGCCACTGCCTGCTCAGGCGGTGTTTCTGGGTATCATCAGCTTCCCCAAATGTTGCCTTGCCTGTTGCGTCCAAGGGTCTCTCCTCACTGTTGAAAGGACAATACCTCTGCTAACCACTGCATGGCAAAAAGTGGAAAGTGGCGAGAGACAGAACTATCTGCCTCCTCCTACTGGGTTGAGTAGTGTCCATATCAAATTCATGTTTATCCAGAACCTTTAAATATGACCATATTTGGAAATAGGGTCTTTGCAGATATAGTGAAGATAAAAGAAGGCCATACTGGATTGAGGTGAGCCCCAAATTTAATATGACTGATGTTCTTATAAGAATAGGAAAATTTGGCCTCTGGCCAGTTGGCTCAGTAGATAAAGCATCAGCCTGGCATGCGGACGTCCTGGGTTCAATCCCCAGTCAGGATACACATAAGAAGTGACCATCTGCTTCTCTTCCCCTGCCACCCCCTTCTTTCTTTATTTCCCTCTCTCAACCAATAGCTCAGTTGATTCAAGTATCAGCCCCAGAAAGAGGTTGCTGGATGGATCCCAGTCGGGGAGCATGCAGAAGTCTGTCTCACTATCTGCCCTCCTTTCACTTTAAAAAAAAGAAAGAAAGAAAGAAAAGGGGAATTTAGACCCAAAGACCCAAACACATAGAGAAGGTCTATGAAGACAGAGGCCAAGGTCAGAGTGCCAAGGAGTAAGCCAAGGATTATCAAAGATGGACAGCAGCCAGCAGCCACCAGAAACTAGAAGAGGTAAAGGAAGATCCCTCTGTTAGAACCTTCAGAGGGAGCAAGGCCCCGCTGACACCTTGATTTCAGGCTTTTAGCCTCCAAAACTGTGAGAGAAAAAATGTCTGTTGTTTTACGCCACCTGGCCTGTGGTAGTTTGTTACAGAGGCCCTAGGAAACTCGCACACAGCACAACCTCACCATCACTGTTGAGTCCCTCTCCAAACCACTCTCCGACTTGCCAGCCTTTCCCTGGAAGATTGTTGGTTCCATGACATACATCCTCTCCGTCTCCCTTGTAGATGACAATAGGTGACAGCACCCCAGCCCCATTCCTTTAGCCAAGAGAAAGAAATTTATCACACAAGATAGTCTTTCCTGCTTGGTGTCCCTGCAATTGAAAATCAATATGCACTCCTAGATATCAGGTACAATGAATCACTTCTTCAAGTCTCAGTTTACTTATCCAGAAAATAGGCATAAAAATACCCTATAAAGTTAGTATAAAGAGCAAAAGAGATAAGATTCATACAGGGGTTGTATGAGCTGGGACATGATATTTTTCCCTATGCTTAGACAAGCAGATAAAATTAGCGATGAAGACACATATTAAAAGTAACACATGTTAGCCTGACTGGGAGGTGGCACAGGGGATAGAGCATCGGACTGGGACACAGAGGACCCAGGTTTGAAACCCCGAGGTTGCCAGCTTGAGTGCGGGCTCATCCGGTTTAAATAAGTCTCACAAGCTTGAGCCCAGGGTCGCTGGCTTAAGCCAGGGGTCACTCGCTCTGCTGTAGCCCCTCTCCCCCGGTCAAGGCACATGAGAAAGCAATCAATGAACAACTAAGGTGCTGCAATGAATTGATGCTTCTCATCTCTCTCCCTTCCTGTCTTTCTGTCCCTCTCTCTCTCTGTCTCTGTCACACACACACACACACACACACACACAAAATAACACATGTTATCCTAATAATTAGACCAATAACCTTAATTCTGTGAATTTACCCAAGAAAATAACAAGCTACATAACCATCTTTATGTTTCAAAACGTTCATTATAGTAATTCTTGTAAAAGCAAGACACTGGCCAACACCCAAATAGACAAAACAAGGGGAAAATCATTACATAAATTTGCCTTTCCCTGTATATGCAGATATAGACATAAAGAATTTTTACTACGCAAGTATCTTTTGTCAACTCCTATGTAACCTCATAAAATTCATAGTATTTTTAAAAGCCATTTTATAATTTTTACATTATTTTTATTTAACAAACATATAGAATGCTTAAATATGGGCCTGACATTGTGTTATGCACTTCAGAAATATTTAAAATACTGTATTTATAAATAGTAAATCATTGATATATGTTTTTTAAATCTTTTATAAATTATTTACTTTTTTAACAAAATAGTATTAAAGTTGTACAATAGATTACTTTAATATAAGCTTCATTAATATCCATGTGAAGACAAAATGTAGCTTCCTATTAACATGTGACACATACTTTAAAGTAATTATATATGATAAAGTGTCATTTGTGATATGCATTTGGAAATGGGATCGTTTATTGTGTTTTGTTTAGGGACAAAATCTATACCTAATATAGCTTGAAAAAACTACATTACGACCTTAAAATGGGCAAAAGTTATTTTCATTGCCTAATGTTTAGAATTCTTGCATTTTAACTTAAAATATCAACTGTTTTATTTTTATAAGTGTCATGTTTTATTTACCAAGGAAGAGACAAGAGCTTTCAGACTGTTTTTTGCAAATACTTCTCTCTGAATACATTTGGGAATGGAAATTGGGTGTGGATAATCGTTATTCCCAGTAAATGGATTCCTCCCTCCCACTTGCAAAACCGATTTGAAGTATCAAATAAGTTTTGAAGTTTGAATTCATGGTTTTAGAATTATAAAATAGTTACATCTTACATCTCTGGTAAGGACTATCTGAAGAAAAAAACTCGGAATTTTAATTTTTTTATTGCGGTAAAATACACATAATGTAAAACTTACCATTGATGACATTTAGTACATTCACAGTGTTGTGCAACCATCCCCACTTTCTGGTTCCAGAACATTTTCATCACCCAAAGAGGAAACCTCATAACCATTAAGCAGTCACTCCCCCTTCTCACCCCACCCCTCCCCGCCGCCCCTGGCAACCACTCATCTGCTTTCTGTCTCTGTGGATTTGCCTCCGCTGGAAACCTCACACGAATGGAATCATACAGTATGTGCCCTTTTCCGCCTGGCCTCTTTCATTTAGTATCATGTTGTCAGGGTTTCTCCATGTTGGTGTGTCTCTGTGCAGAATTATAATTTGAATTCTTCTCATTAGCTTATTATATTTTAATGACAGTATTCCTTATTCTTTCTGTTGTTAGACTGCAACCCATTATGAGTGAAGATTTAATAAAGGCAACGAAGAATAAAGGCAACGTGCAATGGTCTCAGTGCTGATTATGTCTGCCCATTGTGCCCTGTCAAGAGGGGGAAGGCCTGACCGACCCATTCAGGATCTCCACCAATCCTGGTTGCCGTGTTCCCTGGACACACCCCCGGAGGTTCTCTCACTGCTCTGCCTTTCAAGGGGAAATACTTTAAATAACTAATTGAGCTACCCTTTCCTTTTTGAAATTCAGATGAATGCCATTGCTATCTTTGAATGTGGAATAATGTTCTGCATTCCTTGGGATTTTCGGGAATAAAGTTCACAAATCCTGCAGAGGATCACAGACACTTTATAGGACCCTCATGAGGTGGAATGTTTTGCAGCCATTAAACTTGTCGCTCGCGAAGACGATATATTACATGAAAAATATTTATGATATAAGGCCACAGGGAAAAGTAGGACACAGGGTCGTAAGTATGCCACGGAAATGAGAGGAAGACCACTTAAAGCTCTGTAAAAAACACTTCTAGAAACAAGACAGAAAGGGAAGATACAAAATAATAACAATAACATGCTGGATGGTAGACTTATTCTTTTCTTTCCTAGACTTTCTTATGACCTGTAATGTATTTCTATCACTCTCACAATTTGAACAATTATACAAGAAAGTAATAGCTCGTGACCATTGACCTTAACAGCTCTCTGCTCCAGTCAACCTTGATTCAGGCCATCATAAAAGGACATGCTCACCCACATGTACTCTACGGATATCTTAGAGTCAAATGATTGGAAAATTAAGGAGGAACTGCTTTCTAATGTTCACTTTGGAAAGGTAATTGCCATTGTCTTGCCTTTCTTTTAGGGGACAGCTCTGTTAATGAGGTCCTTTTTGTACCTCATTAATCCCCCCTGGATGGCCTTTAATGAGATCAAATTCTGCTTACTATCTACTTCTTAAAACAAAAACACAGCGCATTCATGGAATGTACCAAGCCACCTATTGTAATGTGCTGGGCAAGATCCTGGCTTGGGTGTCAGGAGGCCTGAGTTCGAGCCTCCTTGGCTATAATAGCCTTGAGCACGTCAAACTCTGTCTCTTAAACTTAATCTTCCTCTTCTGCATCAGGGGCATGGGAGTCCTGACTTTTATGGAGCACTCGGTGACAAGGAAATTCTTAAATAACAACCTCTGATTTCTCATAAGTAAGGATACTCAAAAAAAGTGTCTGATTCCTACCAAAGTAGAAACAGCTGTGTAGCAGGAAAGACAAGAATAATTAAAACAGGTACAACCTGAAAATAACAAGGCAGGAGAGAGAGAGAGCACTGGAGGGTGAATCTCAGGAGACCTGAATTCTAGGCCCAGCTCTGCTACTGGCTGTGGGTGTGATCCTGAGTTAGTCATTTCCCTTCTGTAGGGCCCAGCTTCTTCCTCTGTGAATTGAGGTGACAGGTCTAAGGCCCCTTCCGGTTACAACTTGTATTAATATGTAATTCTATATCACAGGAGAGGGGTGCCTGTTTTAACTTCAGTTGGTTCTTACAGGGCCTCTTCATTTTTCAAGGGGCTCAGCACAATGCTGACTTTTTAATCTTTTAACTCATTCTCATGTCAACCATGAAGTAAATCAGAAGAGAAAATCCAGATGGACATTCTCATGTAAGCCAGTTTCTTGGGGCTGATATTAGCAAACAATAAACTGATGAATCATGAGTTGGCCTTGGAAAATATTAGGCACTTAAATCTTCTCAACATTTTTCAGGAAATAGGCTGTAAATGAAGGAAGAAAAAAATGTAAATGTGTTCAAGATGGGGAACTGTCTTTAAAAATAGCTACATTTTACTTTTAAATTTAAAATATATTTCTCCTGAAAGAGCACTCAGGGCAGGAACAGGGCGTCCAGAATTTTTCTTGAGATCCCACCACCAAACTCTTCCTTTGCTGAACAGCATTTGGGAAAATTTGCATCGTGAATGCAGACCCAGGCAAAGAGAGTAGTTGAGACGGGTGACTCCTCCAACCACTGTCTCAGTTACTTGGTTTTCCTGATGGTCAGTCATGTTCTGCCCCCAAACCAAGCACATCATCATCAGGGGAAGGTGTGGGGTAAAAGTTTGAGGGTGGCAACATTTACCTCCTGACTCAGCATCTGGTCCTTCTGGTCAGTTGCAAGTCTTCTCCAAAGGTGCCTTGTTGCCTATACCCACCCTCCCTCCCTCCCTCCTTTCCTTCCTTCCTCCCTCCCTCCCTCCCTCCCTTCCTTCCTTCCTCCCTTCCTTCCTTCCTCCCTTCCTTCCTTCCTCCCTTCCTTCCTTCCTTCCTTCCTTCCTTCCTTCCTTCCTTCCTTCCTCCTTTCCTTCCTTCTTTCCTCCCTCCCTCCCTCCCTCCCTCCCTCCCTCCCTTCCTTCTTTCCTCCCTCCCTCCCTCCCTCCCTCCCTCCCTCCCTTCCTTCCTTCCTCCCTCCCTCCCTTCCTTCCTTCCTCCCTTCCTTCCTTCCTTCCTTCCTTCCTCCTTTTCTTCCTTCCTCCCTCCCTCCCTCCCTTCCTCCCTCCCTCCCTCCCTCCCTTCCTTCCTTCCACCCTTCCTCCCTCCCTCCCTCCCTATCCTCCCTTCCTTCCTTCCTTCCTTCCTTCCTTCCTTCCTCCCTCCCTCTCTCCCTCCCTCCCTCCCTCCCTCCCTTCCTTCCTTCCACCCTTCCTCCCTCCCTCCCTCCCTATCCTTCCTTCCTTCCTTCCTTCCTTCCTTCCTTCCTTCCTTCCTCCCTTCCTCCCTCCCTCCCTCCCTATCCTCCCTTCCTTCCTTCCTTCCTCCCTCCCTCCCTCCCTCTCTTCCTTCCTTCCTTCCTTCCTCCTTTTCTTCCTCCCTCCCTTCCTTTCTTCCTTCCTTCCTCCTTTTCTTCCTTCCTTCCTTCCTTCCTTCCTTCCTTCCTTCCTTCCCTCCTCCCTCCCCTCTTTCTGTTCCTTTCTTCCTCCTTTCTTTCCTTCTTTTTTCTCCACACATTCAAAATATTTTACCCAGAGAAATCTAAAATATTCTTCTGAGCTATAATTGTTGAGAATATCCTACAATGGGTAATATATTCCTGGGTTGGTAAGCTTCTTTCAAATTCAAAGTCTCCAGCCAATGGAGAACATTTCGTAGCCAGCGGCCATAGAGGGAAGGCGGAGGTGTGAGAAGAAGGAGCGTTCGAACGTTCTGTCACCCAGGGTCTGTCTGCAGATGTCTGAAACCACTTTGGCTAGTTTAAACTACCCTTTAATAAGGGAGTTGGGTGCTTACAAAATTGACTGACGGGCTGTCAGAAGAGCCCTAGGGTAAGTTTCCAGAACGATTTCCCGGAACAAGATGGTAGAAGTGGGTCACAAAGGGAGCCAGGACTCTGTCAACACTAGTAAATTGAGGAATCAGGAAGCTCCAGGACCACATTGCTCCTGACACCCACAAAGCCAAGAGCCAGACACTGGGACTCCTACCACTGCTGTCACAGAAGAACCCAACCCCTCTCTACTCCCCTGCCGGCCAGCCCAAATAACAGAAAGCAGCAGGATTATGCCCCCCCCCCCTTGCTCCTGCTTTCCAAATCCCCAGGTGGGTTTCCCTGATGGATTCGGAGCTCAGGCTGTCAAGGACTCTAGGAAACACGTAGTCTTTCTTTTTTTTATCTGAAGCATTTGGCAAGGCGTATTTCAAGGGAATTGGAATGGAGCTGAGCGAACCTATTTGCAATATTTGGCATAGGAGGAAGGAAGGGGGATGACTTCATTTTCCACAAGGCCCTAGGAGACTCACTCTCATCATACATCAAGGCCAGCCAATAGTGACCATATTGTGTCTAGGAAGAAACCATGCAGAGCATGGGGCCATCTGGTGGGGAAGACTCAGCATGTGAGTGTAAATCACTCCTGGCTTCCTAGTGCCGTGATGGCGAACCTATGACACGTGTGTCAGCACTGACACATGTAGCCATTTTCGATGACACGGGGCCATATGCGGCCGCATACCAGAGAAGTGTGGGGCCGCATGCCGAGAAGGATGTTTCATCCTTGGCTCCTACACGGCCAGGTGCAGTAGCCGAGGATAAAACATTTGCTGTAGTGTAGACACTCTGTGCCGGAGGTCTGTAGGCCAAAACAACAGAACTCCGGCACAGAGCGTCTAGTCCTGGGACTTCCGGTTAGGCCGTTTTTCTCGAAGTGACACACCACCCGAGTTATGCTTGGTTTTTTGGCGAATTTTGACACACCAAACTCAAAAGATTGCCCATCACTGTCCTAGAGCTTACACTGTCTGATCTGAGAAGTAGAAACACAGGCTCAGACTGGCAGGCCAATCATATACAAAACAATCATTGAAAACAAAGGCATTGGGGAATTATTATTTTCATTTAAAAAAATCTACCTTAGGTATCATCAGTATGTAGAGGTTAGAGATATGTCCATTCACAATATCTACTTGTTATGAGCCGATAGAATACCAAGGAATACTTTCATTATATGCTTCTCATTTAATCTTCATAATGTATGAATTCAGAACTCCTGAGAAATGGATATATTCATATTTGTATCATATATGTGTCATATATACATATATAGTGTCATATATATGTGTGTATGTATGTATATGGTATTTGCATGTGTGTTTTGAACTTCCCTGAGTGGACAAGGTGGGGAAGAAATTTGGTATGTGTGGTGAGTCATTTATCTTTATTTGAGAAAGTGAGAGTTGAAAGATTGATGCAGCTATATAGATGTCAGATTTCCAAAACCAGACAGTTTGAGGAAATTAAGTATCTATCTACCCTGCATAGCATTGGACTGCTGCAGGTAATTGTCACTTTATTTAATGGGTTACAAAAAAAGTGTTACATGACCTTGGTGTTTCTTCCTAGTTGGGCACTGTATGCGTGTGTGTGTGTGTGTGTGTGTGTGTGTGGAGTGGAGGGGTTCTGTTTCAGAAAACAGCAAAGAGAAAGCTTTTTTGCATTGAGGAGGGAACAGAAAATCACTAACCCATGCCCACAAGTCATTAAACACAGAACACAGAGCTAGCTGGTCAGAGGCCTCCTATTATAAGGCAAATTTGCCACTACTTGCAGCCAGAGACTTAAGCCACAGCCTGGGTGGTTCAACTAGAGGAAGGTGTTTCAGAACCCTCTTGAGGAAATTAAAGACTTTTTGGCAATAAAGTGAGTAAGGGTCCTATAATCATAAGCAGAATATGTTTAATGTGAACAAAGGAGGACTTCTTGGTTTTAGGAGGTAGGTCTGGTCACCAAAAGGTATACACCATTTTCTTGCTTGTTCTTTTTAACTTATTTAACTTTCTTTTTTTAAAATTTATTGATTTTAGAGAGAGAAAAAGGGAGAGAGCAAGCAAAAGATAGAAACACTGATCTATTTCTGTATGTGCCCTGCCTGGGGATTGAACTGGCAACTTCTATGCTTTACAATGCTTTAACCAACCAAGCTATCCAGCCTGGACACTTCTTTAAACTTTCTATATTTACAGTAATACTAATACTAATAGTGGTATCTATTGTGTTCTTTCTTTTTTTTTTTTTTACAGAGAGAGTCAGAGAGAGCGATAGGGACAGACAGGAACGGAACGGAGAGAGGTGAGAAGCATCAATCATTAGTTTTTTGTTTCCGTTGCGACACCATAGTTGTTCATTCATTGCTTTCTCATATGTGCCTTGACTGCGGGCCTTCAGCAGACCAAGCAACCCCTTGCTGGAGCCAGCGACCTTGGGTCCAAGCTGACGAGTTTTTCTCAAGCCAGATGGGCCCGCGCTCAAGCTGGCGAGCTCAGGGTGTCGAACCTGGGTCCTCCGCATCCCAGTCCGACGCTCTATCCACTGCACCACCACCTGGTCAGGCTATTGCATTCTTATCTATGTATTTTGTGTCTATTACCTCATTTAATAAAGTCATATAATTCCCATTTTATAGATAGGCCAGGAGGCGTAGAGAGTTTACCAAAGTCATACAAAAAAGTAAGCATAGACTCTGGGATTTAAAACCAAGTGTGACTTCAGAGCCTAAGCCTTTGATAACCATTGAAATCCCAGCATCAAGACTAAGTGAGCACAGTTACTGTGGAGGTGGGCTCAGTTCTACTCCAGATACAGAGAAGATGCTGAACAAAATACAATCCAAATGTATGCTTAAGTAAACAACTACTCTTGAAAACAGTAAAGGGGAATCTCCATAGGCTATGAAGGGAGAGAACCATCAGAGGCAGAACAACTAGGTGAGCTGATGTCCCAGAAGCCCACAAGGATTTGGATCTGGAATTAGGGTCAGGGGCTAATGCTTATGGCAGGTCAGGAGGCAGGCGCTAAGCTGTGACTGCATTCTCTGCATACAATCCAAGGCCTTGAAGAACACTTCCCTCTGAATGGGGGCAGAAAAACTGCACACAAGCCCTAGGAATTGGCCAGGAAGTCTACCATTTGTTTGTCTAGGTTCTTAGATATGGAGGAGAAATGTCACCCATGAGAAATTTAAACCCTAAGCCAATGCCATGTGCAGCAGTAAGGGATCTAAGTTAAGTTACCTGCCAAATTGGGCTGGGAGGACAGACACCACTAAAGCTAGCTGCAAAGTCAGGCAGCAGAAGTAAAATGTCACAATGACCCCTCTTTGCCGCGACAACTGCTTCCCCTAACCAAATCGCCAGATCACTGTGCCATACCTTTCTGTTTCTGGGGCACCCAATTGCTACATCACCTTTGGCTCATGACTTGATCTCTAGCTAATCCCTCTTCTCCTAATCTCCCCTCATTAATAATCCAGCATGGATATTCACTTCCCTCAGAACCCCTAGAATCCTTCAGCAAGGCCTGAACCTACAAAAGGCGCTCCCCGTCTCCCTCTGGGGAGCCACCTGCTACAGTTCTCCCTTCCCCCCGAGTCCCCTCCCATGCTGCAGGGACTCCCACAGGAAGAAGCAACTTCTGCTGAGTCAGTCAGTTGAGTCAGTTGGCAACTGATTTTGGCTGGACTAGAAACTTGTTCTTAGTGGCCTATGGCTGATTAGGCTTTATCAGTAGAGTTTGTACATGAAAGAAACAGAAAAATTGGCACCTCCTCAAAAGTCAAAATAATATAAAATCTGAAAGATATTATAAATAATAAGTAGATTCTAAGTATGATGAAAGTAATAGAGATAGCTAACACATAACACTGTTCTAAGGGCTTTCTCAGACTGTAACTCATTCAGTATTCACTACATCCTTGTGAAGTAGGTACCACCCCTTTCTTCATTTTATAGATGAAAAGTTAGGAGATTTGTCCATGGTCACACAGCTATTAGAGCAGCAGAGCTGAGATTTGAACTAAAGCAGCCTAGTTCTGAGCACATGTTATCCATCACTATAAATGAAAAGCAATAAAATACTATGAAATAAATGCAGACAGATCTGAAGAGAGAATTCAACCAAAGCTCTAGAAATGAAAAATAGAGTCACCCATTTATTCATTCACCGTGTATTGAGAACATATTGTGTGTCAGACACAGTTTAAGGCTCTGGAGATACAAAATAGACAGTGAACAAAATAGACAACAACAACAAAATCTTGTTCTAATAGAGTTCACACCCTGGCTGGATCGCTTGGTTGGTGAGAGCATCGTCCTGATGTTCAGAGGTGGTCGGTTCGATCCTCAGTCAGGGTACGTACAGGAACAGATCGACATTCCTCTCTCTCTCTCTCCCTCTACCCCTTCCTCTCTCCCTACAATCAGTTAAAAAATTAATAGCATTCTCGTTTTAATGATAAAGAAGGATAATAAATATAATCTATAGCACATGAAGTGGGTTAAGTGCTAAGCAGAAAAATAAAGTGGGAAAAGGGATATGAAACATCAAGAGGAAGTAGTTGAAATTTTATTTTATTCTTTTAAGATTTTTAAAATTTATTTATTCATTTTAGAGAAAGAGAGAGAGTGAGAGAGAAGGGGAGGAGCAGGAAGCATCAACTCCCACATGTGCCTTGACCGGGCAAGCCCGGGGTTTTGAACCAGCAACCTCAGTGTTCCAGGTCAATGCTTGATCCACTGCGCCACCACAGGTCAGGTCAGGCCTGTAGTTGAACTTTTAGATAAGGTATCTAGGAAAACCAAACAGAGCGAGTGACTTTTATTCAAGACCTGAAGAAGTTATGGATGTGTGGGTTAGAACTTTTCAGGTGGGGGAAACAGCCAGAGCAAAGGCCCCAAGAGGTGACATGCATGGTATTTTTAACCAATAGGGGGGATCCTAGTGTGGGCGGGGTGGAATAGAGAGAGAGAGCACAAGAGAGCAGGCGGTGGAAGATGAGTCCAGCAGGTAACAGGGAGCTGACCCACACAGGGATTTGTGAACCACTATCATGACTCTGCTTTTACTCCAAGTGACAAAGGAAGTACTAGTGGATTCTGAGCAGCGGGTAGTAAGGATTTCACCCCACATTTTAACAGGCTCACTCTGACTATTATGTTGAGAATAGACTGCAGGCAGACTAGGAGGCTAGTGCAATAATTCACGCAAGAAATCGTGATGACTTGGACCAGAAGGAAGCAGTGAGGATTGTAAGAAGCGGTCAAATTCTGGATCAATTTTTAGGTGAAATCCATAGAATTTGTTGTATTTACTGTGTGACAAAGACAGGAGATAAAGATGACCCGAAGGGTTTTAGCCTGAACATCTATATTAAGATTTACAATTCCTGACCAGGCAGTGGCGCAGTGGATAGAGCATCGAACTGGGATGCAGAGGACCCAGGTTCGAAACCCCAAGGTCGCCAGCTTGAGCGCGGGCTCATCCAGCTTGAGCTCAGGCTCACCAGCTTGAGTACGGGGTCACTGGCTTGAGTGTGGGATCATAAATATGACCCCATGGTCGCTAGCTTGAGCCAAAAGGTCACTGACTTGAAGCCCAAGGTTGCTGGCTTGAGCAAGGGGTCACTCACTCTGCTGGAGCCCCCCACCCTCCCCCAGTAAAGGCACATATGAGAAGACAATCAATGAACAGCTAAGGTGACGCAACAAAGAATTGATGTTTCTCATCTCTCCTCCTTCCTGTCTGTCTCTCTCTATCTCCCTCTCTCTGTAACAAAAATAAAAAGAAAATAAAGAAAAGTTACCATTAACTAAAATAGGAAAAACGGTAGGGTTTGGGAAAGAGGGCCAGCAGTTTGATTCTGAAACTTCCAAGTAGAGATGTTGCATAGCCAGCTGGCCTGGAGCTTAAAGGAGATGTATGAACTGGAGATAAAAACTTGGAAGATATCAGCATATTTTTGGTATCTGAAATCCCAAGATGGATGAGTTCATCTGGAAAGTGGTTTAGATTGTGAAAAAGAGAAGAGGTCCAACAGCCGAGTCCTGGGGACTTCATCACTTAGAAGTAAGGACGATGAAGAGGAACCCTCAAACAAAACTGAAATAGAGCAACCAGAAGTACAGGAAGAAAACCAGATAAAGATGTGTCTTCAAAGCCAAATGAAGGAAGTTATTAAAATGTAGAAGTCAATACATGGGTTACACAGCAAATTAGACCCACATGAAGATGAAATTAGCGAATTCAAAGAGAGAGAAAGATGGGCAGGGGGAAGAGTGATAAAGAGAAATGGAGGAGAAAATGAAGAAATCCAACATGCATTTAGTAGATGTCCCTGAAGAAAAGAATAGAGAATGGGAAAGGCAATCTTTAAAAAAAAAACACATCTAAGAATTTTCTATACATAAATTTAGAAAGACGAGTGTTGAAGTGTGGGTTCCCCAGAGAATAATAGATTAGTGTGCAGGAGGCTTATTGTGGAGACCTCTTTGGGTCAATACCAGTAAAAGGATGGGAGCAGGACTGGGCAGAGAGAGGAGGTGAGCTGCAATGAAGCCTCTTTACAAAGACCTCAACCAGCTTCATGGGAAGGATGACCAATTGTCCCGATTTGCCCAGGATTGAGGGGTTTCCCACAACATGAGACTGAGGGGTTTCAGAGATGCATGACTCTGGCAAACCTGAATGAGCCAATCACCCCACCATGGGGAGCTCGGAAGCTAAGATGGCCCTTTAGAATTGTTCCACATTGGAACAAGGCTGGCTCTTTGAAACCTCGCATCGACCAATCATTGGACGCAAGCTGTCTTCAGGAAAGGGGTGTGACTTTGTGGATAAAGCAGCACTACGCAGCTTCTGAGGGCAATTCTTGGAGAGGGCTGACATCTGAGCATTGTCTGCTGGAAGCACCCCCAGCTGCCTATACCTGGGGGATTAGGTCCTTTAGTCCTGAGGAAGGATCCAGGTAGAACAACACATCATCAAACAAAATGAGTCTTTTTAATTGAAGTAGCAGAGGGAGGCTTAGAATAAATAAATACAAACCCTCACCAAGAAACATCATCACACCTGCAGAACAATACAGACAAAGATAAATCCAACCAGATTGAAAAGACAGGTCATCTACAAAAGAGAAATCATTCCCAAGAACAGACTCCTCATCAGAGATAACAAAGGCCGATGAAAGTGAAACAATACCTTCAATGTCAACCTGGAATTTTACATTCAGCTAAATCATGTTTCTAGAACAAAAATGATGTTTTCAGACAAACAAAAGACTGAGAGGGTTCACTTCTCACTGACCCTCAGTGAAAGAACTCCTGAAGGGTATTCTTCAGTGAGATTGTTGAAGAGTGGGAAGCAAGATGCAATGGCAAGCAAACAGGCAGGCTGAAAATCTAAACCCTGGCCCTGGCCACATAGCTCGGTAGGTTTAGGGCATCACCCCCATACACAAAGGTTGTGGGTTCAATCCCCAGTCAGGGCATATACAGGAACAGACTGATGTTTCTGTCTCTCTTCCCCACTTCTCTCTCTCTCTCTCTCTCTAAAATCAATCAGTAAATATTTTTAAAAGACTTTTTTTAAAAAAAAGAAAGAAAATCTAAACCCTAATGATCACTGACTATTAAAAATTACTAATTTGGGTGGGAATATTTAAAAACAAGATGGAGCCCTGGCTGGGAAGCTCAGCTGGTTAGAGGTGTTGACCCGATACACCACGGTTGCAGGCTTGGTCAGGGCACATACAAGAATCAACCAATAACAGCATGAATAAGTGGAACAACAAATAGAAGTTTCTCTCTCTCTGTGTCCCTCTCTCTAAAATAAAAACACATTTTAGGTAATAGTAGCATGGAATATGAGAGAGAGGAGAAAGGAATTAAATCCTTATAAGACCTTCTATTTTTTAGGAGGATAGTAATGCCACTTAATTGTGTGCTTTTATTATGTCAAGAATGCATATTAAAATTCTAAGTGTAACTCCCCCAAAAAATAAAATTAGAATGCATAACTTTCAAACCTGTAGAAATAAAAGAGAGAGGGAATGAGCTAAACTTTACACTAGAAAGCAATAAAACAGAAAAAAAGTGATAGAGGAAAAGCACAAAAAAGAAAACAAAAATAAATCCAAATAGATTACTGATCCAAATAAATTTAAAAGATGAAACCCCACCTGTCAAAAAACAAAGATTCTTACCCTAGAAACTAAAACAAACCCCAACCATTATGCCCTGTAAAGAGAAACCTAAAACGTAAGGATAAAAGGGTGTTCAAAGTAAAAGGATGCCAGCACCAGGCAGATGCTGATGAAAGAAAGGCTGCTATGGCTGCATCCCTATTGGACAAGAATAGGGATTAAGGCAAAAAGTATTATTAGAAAGAAAGTAGACTTCAGCTTCCACCCAAGATGGAATAACAGAGACCAATTTTACCCTCTCCCCTGCAACAACTAAAAAACTGAACAGAAAATCCGAAACAACGATTTTTCACGCTTTGGACATCGGGCAGCACTCAGTGATTCCTGAGAGAGAAAGTGAACGAGGTGAGGCCAGGGACTGTTCCAGCTTAGCACCTGGGAGTCTCCAGGCCGTAGCACCCAGGAGGGGGAAGTCAGGCTCCCCTTTGTTCTCCTTGAGTCGTCGAAATAGATCTGTGAGGCTGAGGGAGCGAGCGCTGCTGGATTGCAGGCACAGTGTTGGGGAGGAGAGAGCTGCTCACAGAGACAGACAACTGCAGAGACCGCACAGGATCCCCATCAGGTCTTGAGATAAGTGCTCCCCAGCACGCGGGAGTGTGAGGCACCAACTCCCCAGCGCAGGAGTGTGAGGCACCAACTCAAAGCCAGAGAAACAATGACCCAAAAGGAGCGCAGGGAGCAAGCCAGGGAGATGACACAGACTAGGAACAGTTGGACTCCCATCAGGCAGGCAGAGTGGAAACCTTGGAATTTAGCTATAGACTCTGAAGATGACTCGGGTACCCTCCTCACAACACTTAAAAATAGTGAAAGCCTTAAAAGGATTAAACTGTTACCAAGTCATTTAACTGTGCCCCAGAACAAAACTCCACAATATTTACGGGAATCCAAAACACTCAGCATTCAATAAGGTAAAACATACAATGTCTAGCAGCCCATCAAAACTTACCAGACAAAGAGGCAGGAAACTATGGCCCATAACAAAGAAAAAAACCAATCCATAGAAACACAGCCAGAAACAACACAGATGACAGAATTAGCAGACAAGAACATTAAAAGTTACCATAAGTATAGTCCATAAATTCAAGAGGGTAGAGAGAAAAGATTGAGCATGTTAAGTAGAGACATGGAAAATAAAAAAGGCTTAAATTGTCTAGAGATAAAAACTACAATGTCTGGGATAAAATTTCACTGGATGGTGTGAACAGTTTATTAGACACAGGAGATAAAAGAAAATTCATCAGAAATTTATAAAAATCCTAACGCTGTGCACCTAACAATGGAGTCTCAAACTGTATTAAGCAAAACTTGGCAGGTTTTAAGGCAAGTTTTATGATGAAATTTTAACTTTCCTTTTTAAAAATAACAAAGTTTTAAGTGAAATTATATATACTGTATATAAAAATTGAAAATATAAATGTAAAGTAAATACAAACTGGCACTGAAGGTCTTACATCCTCGTGCATTGAGACATTTCTGAGACACTGTCATCTACTGTGAACATCTCCAGACCAGGAGGTGTGTCCTGATCAGGATTGCATCCTCAGAACCCTGACACATTTTAGTTTATCAAAAAGCAATCATGTATATTTTTACACTTGATCTTAGCCCAAAGACTGAGGAGAAATGCATGCATTTATTTATTTATTTATTTATTTATTTATTTATTTACAGGGACAGAGAGACAGAGAGAGAGAGTCAGAGAGAGGGATAGGTATGGACAGACAGACAGGAATGGAGAGAGGTGAGAAGCATCAATCATTAGTTTTTTGTTGCCATTGCGACATCTTAGTTGTTCATTGATTGTTTTCTCACACGTGCCTTGACCACGGGCCTTCAGCAGACCGAGCCACCCCTTGCTGGAGCCAGTGACCTTGGGTCCAAGCTGGCAAGTTTTTGCCCAAGCCAGATGGGCCCACGCTCAAGCTGGCGACCTCGGGGTCTCGAACCTGGGTCCTCCGCATCCCAGTCCGACGCTCTATCCACTGCACCACCACCTGGTCAGGCGAGAAATACATTTATTGTTTTAATTTTAAATGAAGTTGCTGAACATTTGTAAGACTACCGAGGACAAATGCACAATTAACGAGCGTGAATTAATGGATACTGATAGAACTGTACCTGGCTACAAATAGAGCAGACATTTAATTAAAAATATATATATAGCTATAAAAGTCAACCATATAGCCCGCCCTGTGGTGACCAGGGGTTAGGGTGTCGACTTAGAATGCTGGGGTTGCCAGTTGGGGACCCCAGTAAAGCTTGCCCGGTCGGTCGAGGCACATATGACAGGCCACTGCTACAAATGAGTGCTTCCAGCTCCTCCTCCCCATCTTCCTCTCTCCCTATCTTCTTTCTAGAATCAATAAATAAAATCTTTATAAATAAAATAAAGTCAACCATATAATTAGCATTCAACAATGGCAAATGTGCTATCACACTGCTGTGGGGTAGTCAAACTGTAACTTATGTTTTCTTACTGTGTAAGTATGAATTCAGATACTTTGGATGGTTCTTGCAAGTATTGTGAACATTGTTTTGTTTTCTAGGAGGTAGAGGAGGGGGCAATACTTCTCTCTTCCTCTTCCTCATGCTGACAAGCTAATGTCACTTCAAAATCAGAACACAGCAGGTCCCAAGAGGTGATTTAACAAACCTCACAGTCAGAAAATATAAGAATTCAGACAAGCTCTGTACTGATCTTCGCCTTTCTGGTAAGACGAAGATAAGAGTATTAGCTATAATATCACACTACATTAACTGCATAATAAACTGACGATCAATTCTCATTTCATATGTTGTTTCCATAAACTTCCCAGTCAAAAAAGACCATGTAAGAGTTGTTGTAGCTTTCTGGGTTGACTTAGCCTTATCTCATTATAGACAGCAGTCTGGCACCCAAAATCGTCAAAACAAAATAGACATTTGTCTTATAGAATATTGCCTTTTTAAAAATACCTTTATTGAGATACAATTTACACACCATGCCATTCACCCATGTAGAATATACAATTCAATGTTTTTACTATATTCACAGTTTGAAATCATCAACACAATCAATTATAGAATATTTTCATTACTTCCCCCCCAAAAATTCTGCACCCATTTGCAGTCACTCCCCATTGCTTTCCATCCTTAGACAAGCACTAATCTACTCTCAGTCTCTGTAGACTTATGTATTCTAGAAATTTCATATAAATAGAATCATGCACTATGTGGCTGTTTGTGGCTGACTTCTTCACTTATGACATTTCCAATAGTCATTCATGTTGTAGCATCTAGTACTTCATTCCTTTTTATTGCCAAATAATGTAGATAGTACCACGTTATTTATCTGTTCATCAGTTAATAGACATTTGTGTGGCTTCTGCTTTTCAGCTATTATGAATAATGTTGTTATAAACAATCTTGTACAAGTTTTTGTGGGGACATATACTTGTATTGGGTGTATACTTAGTAGTAGAATTGCTGGGTTGAATGCTATCTCTCTGAGGAACTGCTAGACTGCTTTCTAAAACAGCTGCACCATGTTATGTTTCACTGGCAATGTACAAGGGTCCCAGTTTCTCCACCCGCTTACCAATGCTTGTTATTGCCTCTCTTTCTCTTTTTTTATTATAACCATTCTAATGGATATGAAGCACTATCTCATTGTGGTCCTAATATTGCTTTACTAAGGTTTATTTCTGACTGGGTGTTCTGCAAGATGAATGAATGTGTTTAATCACTTTGCTATCATATGCATTTTTATTAACTTGGTTTACTCATAAAAATACTAAGGTTTGCCTGACCTGTGGTGGTGCAGTGGATAAAGCGTCGACCTGGGAACACTGAGGTTGCCAGTTCAAAACCCTGCACTGGTCAAGGCACATATGGGAGTTGATGCTTCCAGCTCCTCCCCCTTTCTCTCTCTCTCTCTCTCTCTCTCTCTCTCTCTTTCTCACTCTGTGTTTCCTCTCTAAAATGAATAAATAAAAAGAAATAAACAAATAAAAGAAAAAAATAATAAGGTTTGATATATGAAAATGAAAATACGTTTGGTTATTTATTACTATATAACAAACCATCCCACAACTTAGGGGCTTAAAATAACAACCATGTTATTATCTCTTACTAGTCCATAGGTTGACTAGGCTCAGTGGGATGGTTCTTCTGCTCTATGTGATACCAGCTGGGGCTTTGGTCACCTGAGAGCTCTGCTGCAAAAGAACATCTAAGGTCGCTCGCCTACATGTCTGGCACCTTCTCAGAGATAGCTGGAAGCCTGGGGTTCTTGGGCAGCTGGAACCCCCTCTCTCTTTCTCCATATAGTTCTAGGGCTTCCGCCACATTCTTTTGGTTTAAATCAATCTAGACCAGTCTAGATTCTGCATGAAGGAATCATACACAAGGACATGAATGCTGGGAGGCATGGACCCTTGGAGACCATCTTTGGAGACTAACTATACAAAAAGAATACTTTACTCGGGCAATAATAATACATTTTCTAATTTACTAACATAAGTCTTAAATGCTTTCAATTTCTAAGGTCTCTATCACTCAGGACCTTTTGAAAAGCAGGAAGAAACTTGAGCTCACAAGAAAACATCCTCCCTACCTTCTGTATTTCTTGTTTGCCAAAGTGTAAAGGAGATACAAAAAAAATCATTCTTACAAAAGAAGCTAAAGAAAAAAGGACCCTAATTGTCAGCTAATAAAGATTTGGGCCTGACCTGTGGTGGCGTGGTGGATAACGCATTGACTTGGAATGCTAAGGTCACTGGTTCAAAACCCTGGGCTTGCCCGGTCAAGGCACATACAACAAGCAATCAAGGAACAAATAAGTGTAGCAACTATTACTTGTTACTTCTTGTTCTCTCCCCTCCGCTCTCTGTAAAATCAATAAATAAAATTTTAAAAAAAATAAATAAAGATTTGGTCATACACAGAAATTGTCAGGTTATTCTCATTTTTAAAAACCCACCCTTTTTTTTTTCTTAAGAAAGAGAGATGAGAACTATCAGCTTATAGTTGCAGTATTTTAATTGTTCATTGATTGCTTCTCATACATGCCTTGACTGAGGGGCTCCAGCTGAGTCAGTGACCCCTTGCTCAAGCCAGTGACCTTGGGCTTCAAGCCAGCAACCTTTGGGCTCAAGCCAGCGACCATGGGATCATTTAGATGGTCCCATGCTCAAGCCAGTGACCCGGCACTCATGCTGGTGAGACTGCACTCAAGCCGGTGACCTCGGGGTTTCAAACCTAGGATCTCAACATTCCAGGTTGACGCCCTATCCACTGTACCACCACTGGTCAAACAAAACCCACCTCTTTCTAATACTTTTAGCAGATTGCCTGATCCACCATTCCACAGTTAGATTATTTCTTGTTGTGCAAGCTTTTATTTTCCAACGCAGTACGCTTCCCCCATGTGCTCCACTTTGAAGAGGGAGAGCAGCAGAGGTTGCCATGATGCAGAATTTCAGTCCTGAAGGTGTTCTGCATTTTACAACATTTAAAAGCATCTTGCCAACATCCAATCCTAAGATAAATTTGGTTTTATTATTTTAAAAGCACTCATTAAGTCCAACAATGGAACTAACCTCTGGGGAGGCAGGAAGCTCCCGCCCTCAGAAGGGTTCAGACAGAACTGGGTCACCTGTCAAAGATGCAGCTATAAGGATCTGAGGAAGTTGGAAAAGCCCTAACACATTCTGGATCTTATTATTTTAACCTTGTTAAATATAGACAAAGCACTGCCCGCTAATGAGAGGCTCAGGTTTGGAAGTCACAAGGATCTGGGTTTATAACCTGGCTTCCCCATTCACCGCCTGCATGACCTTGGATGGGTCATTTCAACTCTGCCGGCCTGTTTCCTCATCTGTACGATGAGAATAATAATATTACCTATATTTAAGGTAGGGCTTCTGCAGCTGAACCAGAAAGTGTGCAGGTGTCCCATTCTCGTAAGCAGGGTTTTTCATTTATGGGGTCACAGACTTCTCTGAGGACCTAATGAGAGCTTTGGGTTCTCCATGTCCCCAACCCAAGTAAGTGTAATGAAAATGTTGCTACAAGTTCTTGGGGTTCACAGGCCCCCAGTTGTCTATCCGTGGTCATTCTAGGGAATTGCCAACCCTGGCTCTAGACTAAACATGACAGCAAGGAACTCACAAAGAGAAAGCCGCGAGTTCCCGCTCACGAAAACCATAGCAGCTCTAAGGGCAAACTCGTCCTTTGTCTGCTGTCAGCCGCGGCCCATCTCTGCAGTCCAGAAGTGTGCTCTTCTGACGGTGAGCTGGATTGAAAGAAACTGTCCTTACTTTGGGTTTTAAGAAATATCTTGCGAGGAATGAAACTGAATAAACAACAAATGACCATGTTATCTTAAACAATTTATTCACTTTCTATCATTTTCACTTTTTGAGGAGTCCTCTGGGGAAAACCTAGTATTATTTTTTTCATAACCTCCCCCCCACACACACACACCAATTCTTCACTCTCATAGCCTTTGTTTTTTTAAAGATTTTATTGATTTTATGGGGGGGGGCTGAAAAGCACCAACTTATGGTTGCTTCCCTCTAGTTGTTGATTGCTTGCTGTTCGTGCCTTGACTGGGTATGCCCAGGCCCTCGCACCAGCAACCTCAGCATCCCAGGTCAACACTCTATCCACTGTGCCATCACAGGGCAGGTGTCCAGTCCTCACTTTCTGTTTTCCCACTTCAAGACCAGAAGGCATGAGTAGATGAAGAAGCTGACTTTGGAAGCCAATTTTGTCATTAAAAAGGAGAAAAGGAATGTTGTTAATTTGGGATATATTTTTTTCTTTTCTTTTCTTTTCTTTTTTTTTGAGGCAGAGTCAGAGAGAGGGACAGATAAGGACAGACAGACAGGAAGGGAGAGAGATGAGGAACATCAATTCTTCGTTGCGGTCCTTCAGTTGTTCATTGATTGATTTCTCATATGTACCTTCACCGGGAGGCTATAGCAGACCGAGTGACCCCTTGCTTGAGCCAGCGACCTTGGGCTCAAGCTGGTGAACCTTGCTCAAACCCAAAGAGCTCGTGCTCAAGCTGGCGACCTCAGGGTCTTGAACCTGGGTCCTCTGAGTCCCAGTCCGACGCTCTATCCACTGCGCCACCACCTGGTCAGGCTTTTTTAAGATATATTGATGAAGCCCTGCTCTGGAGTATTACAAACCTACGGGCTTACAAACCCTGTGAGCATTTATTTGATGGTGTAGCAGTTGAAAACTCTGAGTGTCCACTGGGTAAGAAGATCTATCCTGTGGACAATGAGGAGAAATAGGTTAACCCATCTCAAAACTATAGCTACTCTTTTAAGTCTATACCTGCCCACAGGTGGGCCAGAAGGTCTCTTCATGGATGCAACATTACGATATCTTGTAAGCATATTTTTAATTCTTGACTTTTACCAGAAACAAATGGATAACATCTCTTGTGCTTAAATAAGGAGTTTCTGTGTCCCTTACCTTGTATACTTTCCTCCTGGGTTGTCTTAAGCCAGAGCTTAATTTTTAATAATTCAGTAATGAATCTTGTTTAATCTCTCTTAATCCTCTTGCCTAATTCTCTTCTACATTAAGGAATTAAACACAGAAAATAAAACGTGGCCAAGTGATGACTCAGTCCTCTTCCGATGCTGATCCCCAAAGGCAGATAGACAGGAAGAAATGTCCCAGAAGCGAAAGAAACACACAAGTCTAAACTGAGAAATAAATCATCTGAGCCTCAGTCTCCCTAATTTGCCCTCTCATGGCGCAGAAATTCATCTCAAAAGGTTTGCAAATGCTATTCACCGTGGCACCTTCCACGAAATATTCTGCAGTAAAGCCGACGTTGCTAACTCACGGTCACAGACTATTTGCTTTGAGCTCTTTCTCTAATAGTGGGGATGGGCCACGCTGAGTCATGTACATTCCACTCTTTCCCAATCCCCTAAGGACCCAAGAGAGATACTTGAAGATTACCGGGCCTGGCAGTGCACGGACTGTGGCTGTGCCGTGGGGCAGGTAGACTTTTGGGACCCATGGCAGTATTAGGCAGAGGAAGCTGAAAGAAGACACTGAGTGTCAGTGTGGTTGGAGAGAGCCTGATCAGGTCAACTTACTCTACAGAACCTAGAAATGATGCCCTAGTCACTCCACAGGGCTCTGTGTTGCCCTCCCCTACTTCCTGTCTCTGCCCAAGCTGGTGAAGTATATCGCGAGGGGGTGGGGCTGGAAGGATCTCCGCTCCGGCTTGACCTTCCGAATCAAACCTAAAAAACTTCCCCTTTCCCACCACATTCTTACAATCACCAGCTGGGTGTGGAGGGGGGGAGTGAAGTAGGAGCTTCCCATGTGCCATGATTTGGGGGTGCCAGACTAAGCACCCCTTCCTGAGACCTGCCATGTGGCTTCATAGTCCTGCAGGACACTGTCCTTTGAGTCAAGGCGTCAAAGTGGCCGTGACAACACAAAGAAGGTTTGGGTGGTCTACAGATAAACCTCTGCTCTTCTATTAATACCTTATCAAATTAGTTTATCAGATTTGTCCACTGGGACATGGGAACTCTGAAAATAGCACCCTGGACTGGTTACTTTTACTGCAGCCTGGGGGCCCAAATGGTCAAATTCAGATTCCTGCATAATTCTGCCAATGATAACTCAAGCCATCACATTGAAACTTTGTCTCAAAATATGATGATGACAAACTCAAAACAGTCCTGGCTTTGCAGCCCCCGTCCTCAGTTGCTTCAGAAGCTACATTCTTTATATTGTAAGAAAGCAAAAGCCAAACCAAGATCTGGGAAAATGTTTAAATACTGTGACCTCTCAATGATCCAAACCAGGAGGGAAAAGTGAGACGCACTGCAAAGAATTCTGAGTAGCAGATTATCCGGTACAGAAGTTCATGTCTTTGTTCATGCACGCTCCCTGCCCTGCCCCCACCCAGCAGGCCGGGCGTTCTGAACTCATTCTAGTTTGGGTCCGTGTTTGACAACCTGGTCTGGGGGTACAGGTGTGTTCTGGCCTGTCCCGCCAGCCATGTTGAACAGGACAGCCCTGTCTCAGCAGAGGTGCAGGATTGCACTTTGGAGGGTAAGTTCAGAATAAGAAAGTATTAGTAAGCCCATTGGACTTCACAACCATACCATGTCCTCTGATCTAGCTTTGTAATGAAGCCAACTTTTTAATCTCCAAAAATATTTTTTTAATAAAATTAAAATAATAGCTAAGAAGAATCCAAATGGAAGAAGAGACCTACTCTTCTGTGTTGCCCCACCCTGCGTCTAGAGTGACTTTCGGTTCCATTTAGTAGTGTTTAGGAGGGCACTGCTGGGGATTTGGGCATTCGGGGAGAGTTTGTTCCTGACTCAGCCTTTACCAACAGCCCCACCTGGGCTTGGAGACTACTCGAGTGTGTATGTGTGTGTGTGTGTGTGTGTGTGTGTGTCCCTCCTGGAACAGTTAATATACAAAGTCTTGACAACAATGAAACAAAGCTTCTGTGTTAGATACCAAGAAGGATATTGAGTTACAAAAATGGAAGAAACCATGAATTGTTTGGACGATCTCATAAACATCACGTCAATCGTCAATGACTGTTACACCATATGCTCGAACATGGGTACTTACAAGGGTGGTAGGCACACAGAGGAGAAAATGGGAAGGGAAGGCTTCAAAGACAATAGATATAATTTGCAGCTGCAAATGCTGGGATATGCAACTGCAGTGCCCTAAGAAGTAAAGGTATTTATTATCTCACATAACAAGAAGTAGGAAGGCAGGAAGGACAGGTTTGGTTTGGAGGGCAGTAAGAACTGGACCCCTAGCCTGGTCATGTAGCTCTGTTGCTTAAAGAATGATCCCAAATTTTCAATCCCCGGTCAGGGCACATACAAGAATCATCCAATGAATACATAAATAAATGGAACACATCGATGTTTCTTTCCCTTTCCCTTCCTCTCTCAAAAATTAAAAAAAAAAAAAAGAACCAGTTTCTTTCGACCCGGGCATGGGGAGAGAAGCCTTTATTTGACTTTTTTTTCTTTTTCTTTTATTCATTTTAGAGAGGAGACACAGAGTGAGAGAGAGAGAGTGAGAGAGAGAGAGAGAAAGAGAGAAAGAGGGGAGGAGCTGGAAGCATCAACTCCCATATGTGCCTTGACCAGACCAGTGCAGGGTTTTGAACTGGCGACCTCAG
Organism: Rhynchonycteris naso; assembly: GCA_037038555.1. Classification (NCBI taxonomy): domain Eukaryota; kingdom Metazoa; phylum Chordata; class Mammalia; order Chiroptera; family Emballonuridae; genus Rhynchonycteris; species Rhynchonycteris naso. The sequence goes on from CM073000.1 coordinate 9,872,865, forward strand.
TGTTCCCAGGTCGACGCTTTATCCACTGCGCCACCACAGGTCAGGCATCTTCTCTATTATGGATTTAACGTGAATATCCCATTTTTATATCCATCATTTCTGATCCATTGGTTCTAGATTTCTCCAGTGAATAAAATATAGTATAATGTTTTATTTATTTATTTTTTACTTTAATAACTCACTCAAGCCAAAAATGTTCCCTTTATTTATGCTACATGCATGAAGCGGTGCCTTTCACTTCTGCAGGGGTGACCATATACCCTCTGGTTGCTCAAGTGCTGGGAATTGCGTCTTTAAAACAACTGTTATTGGTCTGACCTGTGGTGGCGCAGTGGATAAAGCGTCAACCTGGAACGCTGAGGTCTCCAGTTCAAAACTTTGGGCTTGCCTGGTCAAGGCACATACGGGAAGCAACTACTACAAGTTGATGCTTTCCACTTCTCACCCCCCCCCCTTTCCTCTATCTAAAAATCAATAAATAAAATAAAACAATTGTTCTAGAGTACAGAGATAATTTTACTCTCATTCTAATAAAAATGCCAAAATAGATCAACTTCAATTGTACTCAAAAAGTTTTAGAAAGAAACAACAAGGTGGCAATTTTTAAAAACTGAGTTTATTTGTTTGATTTCACAAGAGTAGCACACGTGCATCTTAAAAGCTGTGGGCATAATGAAGTTTGTACAAGCTGGAGGTGTGAAGAAAGAGAAAGGTGGCCTCCGGGAGTTGTGCAGTGCACAACGTATGAGACCGTATGTGGCAACCTTACTCCGAACCCAGAGCAAGAGGTGCAAAAACCCCCACAGCTCGACCTCCCAGCAACAGCATTAACATTTTCCTAAGCTTCCTTTCAGTCTTTCTTCTCGGCATATTGTATTTTTAATGATATTATAATGTATATTATAAACCTCTTTTACTTTAAACCTCTTTTACTTAACAATTAATTATGAACATTTTAAATACATCCTTAAACATCCTTGAAAACATTCTCGGTGACATTATATTTTATTCTTTCATTTGACAAACTCTTCTATAGTATTTTTTATGTGCCAGCCACTAGCCTAATGTTGTTAAAAATATTAACTCATGTAGCCCTGCACAGATATCCTGTTTGCCTCTTCAGACGCCTGTCCCCTCTTCCAGCCTGCTCCGTGCCCCTGGACGCTGACCTGTGTGAGCTGCTTTAACAAGTGCCTGTGCCTTCCCTTCCCTTGGGCTCAGCCAATGACGAGTTGTGGTACGTTGGACCATAATTCCCAACTGGACTCTCCCCTCTCTCTCTGAGTTAGGATTTGCCATGTGAGTTTGCCTTCTACCGCAGTATATGTAATATACATTTCTCTAGTTTAGGCTCAGTCACGTGACATGCTTTGGCCAATGGAACGTTTGCAGACTTGGCATGAGCAGAGACCTGAAATGAACTGGCCTGTTTGATTTGGCCTCTTAGCTGGTGGTCCCAAAATAAGAGGCCCACAAAGCTGACCTAAACCTAACCAATCCAAAACCTAAAGCAGAACAGCCCAGTCAACCTGGAAGTGAGAAAACCAAATGTTTGCAGGTGGTAGCCACTGAGATTTGGGGTGGTTTGTATGCACCATCATCACAACAGTGGGAGGCTAATCACAGATGTTTCAGAAGGAGCCTGGGGAGTGAGGTCAAGGTATTTATGAAGGGTTGCTGGGCTTTCATCAAAGGGCACAGCTCCCCCTAGAAGCTCTGTTTCTCTCTCCAGGTTTCAATAACTGCCCGACTTCTACCTATGACTTCCTGCCCTTATTCACTATCCCTGGTGGTCTCTCCCCACCCTGCTCACACCGCTGAGACAAGTCCCATTAGGGAGGATTCGGGGGACTGGGTGAAAAGGTGAAGGGATTGAGAAGTACAGATTGGTAGTTACAGAATAAATAGTACGGCCTGACCAGGCGGTGACGCAGTAGATAGAGCGTCGGACTGGGATGTGGAGGACCCAGGTTCGAGACCCCAAGCTCGCCAGCTTGAGCGCGGGCCCATCTGGCTTGAGCAAAAGCTCGTCAGCTTGGACCCAAGGTCGCTGGCTCCAGCAGGGGTGGCTCAGTCTGCTGAAGGCCCGCGGTCAAGGCCCATGTGAGAAAGCAATCAATGAACAACTAAGGTGTCGCAATGAAAAACTGATAATTGATGCTTCTCATCTCTCTCCATTCCTGTCTGTCTGTCCCTATCTATCCCTCTCTCTGACTTTCTCTCTCTCCCTGTAAGAAAAGAACAAAAGAATTAAAAAATAAATAAAGTCAGAATAAATAGTACAGTGTAGAAAATATAGTCCATAATACTGTAATAACAATGTACCTGTTGGTATAATGCCAGGCGGGTACTAGAAATATCTGATTATCTAACAATGATGCTGTACACCCGAAACTAATACAACATAATATTGAATGCAAACTGTCATTGAAAATAATAAATAAATAAAAGAAATCTGCCTTTGCAAAAAAAAAAAAAAAAAAGTCCCTTTATTAAAGGCTTCTCAAAATACCCCATTTGAGTTTGTCACCTGTTTCCTGAATGGACTCTGACTTAAAAATTCTCAGAACCATTCTATGGTGTAGATACTATTATTATTTCCCATTTTACTAATGAGGGAATTGAAACTTAAAGAAGTGAAATAACTTGACCAAGGTCACATAACGAGCAAGTGTCAGAGCTGCGAAGAGCCCGCGCACGCTGGGTTCATGCTAACTTCACGAGGCTGCTGCACGTCCACTCAACGGGCCTGTCATAATTTATCTAGCTCCCTGTACTTGGACATTTAGATGGTCTTTCTACATTTGTTTGTTCTTCTATTATAAATAATGCTGTGATGAGCAATCTCTGTATAAATATTTGCTCATATCCAGGGTGAAGAACATTTCTAAAAGTAAAATTGCTGGATTAAAGAGTATGAACTTCTCTGTCCCATAACCTTTTATTTTAAGAATTGTTTCCTTTTGATTATAAAAATGATCAGGTTCAATAAATAAAATTTAAGCATTACATAGGTATATATCATAGGACATGAACATCCTTTAATTCCATAGCCTCAAAAAGCCATTGTCTCAGGATCTAAGTGCTTTTTAATAACAATCAATAGTAATTATTAGCTTTTCTTACTAGAAAATCAATGAGCATGTACCGTAGAAATGCAGAAAAGTAAAAAAGAAAAAGAAAAAAAATCATCTGTAATGCACAAGGCATGTTGCGTGTAAGATCATACTCTGAATACAGCCCAGTAGCATGCTTTCTTTTTTTTAAAGAAAAAGCTCTTTTCATTGACTTATTTTAGAGAGACAAAGAATGGAAGGGAGAGCCTGACCAGGCGGTGGCGCAGTGGATAGAGCGTTGGACTGGGATGCAGAAGACCCAGGTTCGAGACCCCAAGGTCGCCAGCTTGAGTGCGGGCCCCATCTGGCTTGAGCAAAAGCTCACCAGCTTGGACCCAAGGTCACTGGCTCCAGCAAGGGGTGGCTCGGTCTGCTGAAGGCCCGCGGTCAAGGCACATGTGAGAAAGCAATCAGTGAACAACTAAGGTGTCACAATGGCAACGAAAAACTAATGATTGATGCTTCTCATCTCTCTCCGTTCCTGTCTGTCCCTGTAAAAAAAAAAAAAAAAAAGAAAGGAAGAGGGAAAGAGAGAGGGAAGCATTCATTTGTTGTTCCACTTGGTTGTGCACTCATCAGTCGCTTCTTGTATGTACCCTGACCGGGATCGAACCCACAACCTTGTCTGACCGGGATCGAACCCACAACCTTGTTGTTTCCAGATGACACTCTAACCAACTGAGCTAACTGGCCAGGGCTCATGCTTTCTACACTTAGCAATATACATCGTCATGAATATTTTTCATGTTATTAAATATTCCTCCATAAGACTAAATGCATGGTATGTATATTTCTCTAACTGCCTCGTGTTTTACTGAAGCAATATCCTATCAGTTATGTAATCATCTGCCGAGAACTAGACATTTGTTTCTTCCTTTTAACTACAATACATAAAATTCCTATGCACACAATCATCAGAGGACATTTGCACATATTTCTGATTATTATTTTAAAATATATAATATTTTAGAGGTGTGGAATTGCTGGGTCAAAATGAATGCACAGTGGGAAGGTGTTTTTTTTTTTTTTGACAGAGACAGAGAGTCAGAGAGAGGGACTGACAGGCTAGAAGGGAAAGAGATGAGAAGCATCAATTCTTCGTTGCGGCACTTCAGTTGTTCATTGGTTGCTTTCTTATATGTGCCTTGACGGGGGGTGGGGGCTACAGCAGAGAGAGTGAACCCTTGCTCAAGCTAGCGACCTTGGGCTCAAGGCAGCGACCTCGGGGTTTCGAACCTAGGTTCTCTGTGTCACAGTTGGACATTCTATCCACTGTGCCACTGCCTGGTCAGGCTGTTTGTTTGTTTGTTTGTTTAAGGCTTTTGATTTTTATTACCACTGCCTTACAGAAAGACTGCCAGTTTATCTTCCCACTAGTAAATGTTATAGTTTAAATTTTTCCTCAATGTCATTAAGTAAAACAAAGGTGGGGGAGAGAAAGATTATTTGGTTTTGTATTTACTTTCATTTGCTTACTAAGGAGATAGAACTTTTAATAATTTTGTTGTCATTTTTACTTCTGTGGTAAACTGTGTACTTTGCTAGTTCTGTATTTATAGGATGTTTGACTTTTTAAATGCTTTGTAAGACCTCTTTTAAATCGTTATATATGCAGAAAAGGTTTTTCCCATATTGTCGTTTCTATTGTACTTTTTTTTAAAATTTCTTTTTATTTTATTCATTTTAGAGAGGAGACAGAGAGAGAGAGAGAGAGAGATAAAGGGGGGAGGAGCTGGAAGCATCAACTCCCATATGTGCCTTGACCAGACCAGTGCAGGGTTTTGAACTGGCGACCTCAGTGTTCCCAGGTCGACGCTTTATCCACTGCGCCACCACAGGTCAGACCTCTATTGTACTTTTTACAACGGATTTTTCCTGTAGTCAAATTTAACCTTTTTACCCTTTTTTAATTTTATTATTTTATTTTTATTTTATTCATTTTAGAGAGGAGACACAGAGTGAGAGAGAGAGAGAAAGAGAGAAAGGGGGGAGGAGCTGGAAGCATCAACTCCCATATGTGCCTTGTCCGAACCAGTGCAGGGTTTTGAACTGGCGACCTCAGTGATCCCAGGTCGACGATTTACCCACCGCGCCACCACAGGTCAGGTACCTTTTTACCCTTTTGGTAGCTGCATTTCGTGTTTATATTTGGAAAGGTTTTCTTCACTCAACGATCACAGAAATTTTCACTAGTTCTTCTTCTGTTTCTTTGGCATCTTTATTTTTTTCACCTTAAATGTTGTAAGCCCTCTGAATTTATTTTGGTATTTTGGGAGAGCTAGGGACCTAATTTTACTTGCATTCAAATAATCAGTCTATTTGCCCAACCTCATTTCCTTCATAAACCATTATTACTCCGCAGCTGACCTGAACCACCTTCATTCTATACCAAATTTCTTCTGGGGTGTCTTTCTGAAATTTTTAACCTTTTTGGATTGACTGATCAATTCAGTGCCAATGCCTCACTGTTTAATGTACTGTGGTTTAATAATTTTTTAATACCAATAGTTCAATTCCCCCACCTTCATAATTGTTCTTTTTCAAAAAATTTTTGAACTTCTTTTCAGTAGGTATTCAAGAAAGTGAAGATAAACTTTAGAATTATTTTTGTCACAATCCAAGAAAAATCTTGTTAAGATTATTATCAAAACTGCATTCTGGCTCTGGCCAGTGGTTAGAGCGTTGACCTAGCATATAGACATCTGGGGTTCGATTCCCCATCAGGGCACACAGGAGAAGTGACTATCTGCATACCCCCCAACCCCTTCTCTCCCTCTTTCTCTCCAGCAGCCAGTGGCTGGATTGGTTTGAGTGTGGCCCTGGGCACTGAAAATAGCTCCATTAGAACTCATCAGCCTCAAGCACTAAAAATAGCTTGGTACTGGAGCATTGGCCATAGATGGGTTTGCCAGGGCACATCCAGGAGCCTGCCACACTATCTCCCCTCCACTTACCTAAAAAAAAAAAAATACTGCATTCAATTTGTTGACTAATTTAGGAGCAATAGTCTTTGCAATGTTGAATTGTTCTATTTAGAAATATGATATTTCATGTTCCATATATGCAAGCCCTTTGGATCTCAAAGTACAATTTATGTGTTTCTTCACAAAAATTTAAATAATGGAAGGCATGACTTGAATTTCCATGGCGGATATCTTCAAATTCCAAGGATCCCCAATTAGGAATTGAAAGACCTAACTCATAGTTTTGTTTAGTTACTTAATACCTGAAAAGAACTCACAAAACTCATCTCAGCCTCAGTTTTCTTGACTGGACTAATAATCTCTGCTTTTTCCTTTTTTCAGAGTTTGCTGAGGATTCTGCAAGCACTGCATTAGAGAGAGCCATGTCAATACAAGGGGTCATTTGTGTCAAGATATAGCTGAAACTGAGCATGTGCCAGTAGGGATTTTACCATATATAGCAGTCCCACCAATTAAGGAATAATTAGTGAGACTCTGTGGCTTTTCCAGATGTGGGGCCTTCAGGACTAAAACCAAGGAAGTCCCAGACAAACCGAGATGCATTGGTTCTCCTAGCTGTCAGCCACCCCCTTCAAACTCGGGAACGCTGGTAACTTCAGGGACCTGTACATAAGAGAGAACAGACCCATGTTCAAAGGCTGTTTCCAGTCTGGTAGTGCAGACATAGCGAATGCTTATGAACTGATGATGGGATGTATATGTACTGAATTGCTTCTTGAGGACGGGTGGCACAACAGGGCTTGCAAAAGAGGACGATGGGTTTAAACCAAAGACTCCTGTGGAGGTACTTGGACTAGACGTAAGAGCTAGAAGCACTTGAACAGCATAGGGTTTCAGATGTGGGGGCTGAGCAGAGAGAGGGTAAGTGTCAGAGTGCACCAGGGAGGTAATCAACACAAGCTCAGTCTAGTGCAATACAGTTGGTAACACAGAATTGGGTTATGCACTGAGCATCTATTTGGGGTCACACCTGCTGAAGTTTACAAGAGTCAACGATTAGAAATGCGGGAAGTCACCTAAGAGGCTCTCTCCTAAAACACCCCATAAAATACTATGAAATTTACACCACCTATGTGTTTCTCTCTTCCCTTTGGCTGCCAGAGTTTGAGCGCTAAATTTGGTGCCCAGGACAACTGCAAGAACCAGTCCCCATTTGATTCTTCCACTTCCTTAAGTCAGGCATTGTTCTTGCATACCCTGAAACATCTTAGTTTGCATGGCTTTATAAAAATAAGTACTACTGAAAGATACATTATGGGCAAATTATAAAGAAAACTGTAAAGATGAAAGTGGAAATTCCTGCTATTCCTTCTAAATCTAGCTACCGTGAATGTTTTAGTGTTCCTGCCCACACACATGCACCCAAAGACTTTTCTTTCTGGGCATTGGACTTTTTTAAACTAAATAATATTTCGTGAAGGTTTCTCCCTTTCAATAAATTGCTTTTACACCAGCATTCTTAGCTGTTAAATATTATTTCATTTTATGATGATATACTAATTTATTTAACTAATCTCCTAAAGAATAGGGGCATTCAACCTATCCTGGGGTGGCGCAGTGGATAAAGCGTTGACTAGGAATGCTGAGGTTACTGGTTCAAAGCCCCACACTTGCCCGGTCAAGGCATTTATGAGAAACAACTAACTATGAGTTGGTGTTTCCTGCTCCTCCCCCTCTTTCTTTCTCTCTCTCCTCTCTCTAAAATCAATAAATAAAATATTTAAAAATTATTTTATAAAGAGAATAGGGGCATTGGGATTTTTCTAGGAATAGCTTTGCTCTTAATTATTCACTTGTCCAATTGCTTTCATGAACAAAGTCCTGGAACTCAAAATCACTGAGCAGAGTCTCTTTTATATGATATCATTTAAGGTTTAGAGGCAGGTTCTAGGGTCATAAAATATAAATCCTGTATCTTGCAGCCCTATGGCCATGGATCTGTTCTTTAATCCCTCTGGTCCTTGTTGTTCAACTGAAGTTGAGATAATAATGGTACCTGCTTCATATATTGTTGTGAGGATTTAAGGGAGATAATGCTCATGAAGCCCTTAGCGCGGTGGGTGACAGAATGAGCACTCATTCTATACATATTTTCTATAATTACATTGCAAAGTGATCTCCAAAAAGATCACGCCAATTGTCATTCATACAAAGGTCAAGTCCTTTGAAAGAGTTCATAGGACTTAACTCAAATAAAAGTTAAAAAATAGCAACGGGGGCTGGTCCTTGACCCACCAGAACGACGGGGCCAATTTACCTCCGCTTGGAGCTGTTTTCCCAGTGACGCAAGCCTTTCCATCTGCAAGTGTTTTCATCCGGTCCCCCTAGTGGCCAAGAGACTAAAATTTCAAGATAACTAACCCTGTGCTTTCCAGGTTAATTCATAAAAGGGAAATAAAGCCACCTCAATTTTAAAAAATCATAATGACCCAAGTAGCAACCCTTAAGATCATCTTCGGTCTCTGATTTCTAAAAGTTGCCCCTTGGAAAATACAAATTCTCCAGATTCTGATTTAATGAGACATTAAATGTGGTTGAGCATCAGGATTTTAAAAAGCTCTCCAGGAAATTCTGACGTTCAGCTGAGGCTGAGAACCACTGGGCTAAAGAAAGTCGGCAGTCAAACTCATCTTAACGTCCTTCCAATCCATTCCCCCATAGGACAGGCTAGAGAGGAGCCGCTTCCTCTCTCACTGCTTCCTCTGTTCTTAGGAGGGTTCCAAAGAGAATAAACAACAAAGTTGAATAATTCCCCTGGATCTAACTTCTTGTTGCCTCTGTTCAGTTGGAAGTAAAGGAGCCACAAATTGAGCCACAGAAGTAATTTCTAGTAGCGTATTCAAAAAGTAGAAAAGAGACAGGTGAAAAATTTCAATGACATATTTTATTTAACCCAAATACATCCCAAACAATATCATTTTGATGTGTAATTATTATGAAACATTACACTGGGGAACAAAACTTTTGTTGCATCCACAAAAACACTTGTTCTTACCTAACTCAACAGTGCTGATCTCAAATCTGACATTATTTTTTCTCTGTAAGCTACAGTTTTTTTTGCAATTCAAGATTTTAGGTTTTCATCTTATTGTAAAATTTTCAACATTTAGTTTAATATAATAAAGTAGAATCTCTACTTGAGCATCATCTTTGTGAAAATATAACAATTTATATAATGCAGTAAATACACTAATACACTAAAAGATATGATTGCATCAGAATTTGCCTACAATTTCTAATAGAACATATTAAAACACTTATTTTAATCATAAAATTTGTGCAAAATATATTTAAATTCTATTCAGGCAAAAATTTGCATTTGTAGCTCTTGTGTTTGTGTACTTGTTGAGGACAATCTCGTTTTATGTTCCAGCAGCAGTCTGCTCATGACTAACAGCTCCAAGATTTTCGGAAAACTTATCAAGGTGACTGTTCAAGAAGGTAATCTTAACGCTCATGTTACATCCAATGTCGCAGAAAGCCACCAGCGTCCTTTGAACCAGAAGTTCATAGTTTTCTGCTTTTTTGTTGCCAAGGAAGTTCTTTGTAACTGCCACTAAAAACTGCCATGCTGCTTTCTCCTCCTTGTTCATCTTCCTGGCAGATTCTTCCTCATGTATGAGGATTCGAATTTGAGGTCCATTGAATACACCTGCTTTTATCTTCTCGAAAGACAAGGCAGGAAAAGCAGAAATAATATGTTGAAAGCATTCACTTTCTCTATTCAAAGCCTGAACAAACTGCTTCATTAAGCCAAGTTTGATATGAAGTGGGGGAAAAATGATCCTGTCTCGATTAACTACAGGTTCATTTACAATATTTTGCATCCCTACTTCCAGAGCTTCACGTTTCAGCCACTCCTTCTGTGTCCAGTGTTTCTCCCGAGCTCGGCTGTCCCACAAACACAGAAAACCAGAATAGTTCGTGAAATCTCTCTGCTGTCCTAGCAGGAAATTTACCATTTTAAGATCCACACAAATGATCCAGTTATGCTCCTCATACTTCACTAAGTCGATGACAATTTTTATGTCATTATAATCTTCTCGCAGATGAGTTGAATAACCAATTGGAACCGCTGCATAAACATTACCGTTGTGTAGGAGAATACATTTCAGACTCCATTTAGAGCTGTCAAGAAATAACCGCCATTCTGTTGGACTGTAAGTTGTAACACCTAGCTGGCTAAAAATATTACTGATATCATGACAGTAAACAAAGTGTTTGTCTTTGAAAAAGAAGTCCACAAAAATTTGTTCACGCTTCCTGAAATGGGATATGTTAGCTGACCAGTGAAGTTCATTCTTTGCTTGAAACCTGGAGGCTAATAACTCAGCTGCTTTCTTTGATAGGTCCAAATCTCTTACTAAGTCATTCAATTCAAGTTGGCTAAACTGCTGAGGGGTTAATGACTGTTTGGCATCAGAAGAAGACCCTTCAGATTCTACAACCATTTCCTCATATATCTTATCAAAGTACACTTGATCACCATGTTCACTTTCTTCGTCCTTAGAAGAAATAAAACCATTGAAAACTGGAACCGGGAGTGTATCAGAATGTGGGATAGGTCGTATTGCTGAAGGAATATTAGGATATGCCATTTTTTCTTGCCGATGCCCTTTGTATGGACCAGACAGAAATAACAGTGACTGCTGTGGTCCTTAAGTTCACGCCAAAACATGGGAATACCAAAAGGCATTCCTTTGCATTTTCCTTTTGTCCAGTCACGAAGCATTTCCTCACAATTATGATACACAATATGAGAAGCCCAATTCTTGTCTTGATCGCCAAGGGGAACTTGAAAATAGGCAATATATGCACATGTCACAAAGGATGAAATATTGCGCCTTTGATGTTGAAGTGTGTAACAGCCACATATACAACAAAAGGTGTCAGGACTATTCTTACATTTATGCCTACTTGAAGAAGCTATGATTTAATCTTTTAACAAAATATGAGGGTGTTTTTTATCAGTAATAATTTTTTATATTTAAAAACAACTACAATTGTGTTACCTGACCAGGCAGTGGTGCAATGGATAGAGCGTCGAACTGGGACATGGAGGACTCAGGTTCAAGACCCGGAGGTGGCCTGCTTGAGCACGGGCTCATCTGGCTTGAGCAAAAGCTCGCCAGCTTGGACCCAAGGTCACTGGCTCAAACAAGGGATTGCTTGGTCTGCTGAAGGCCCGCAGTCAAGGCACATATGAGAAAGCAATCAATGAACAACTAAGGTATCACAACAAAAAACTGATGATTGATGCTTCTCATCTCTCTCCGTTCCTGTCTGTCTGTCCCTATCTATCCCTCTCTCTCTCTGACTCTCTCTCTGTCCCTGTAAAAAAATAAAAATAAAATAAAAAATAAAAACAACTACAATTATGTAAAAGTGATGTTTATAAAACATTAATTGCCTTGTGGTTATGTTCATTCCAAGAGTCGTTGCCCTTTAACTCCAATTTAAAAACCAATGCATGCCATTAACTATAACAAAAGAATTAAAATTGCATAAAAACTAGAGCATGCACCAAAAATCGGATTTCAGATTTGGAATCAGCAATGCAGAAATATATAGAAACATATTAAAATTAATAATAAAAAAGGAAATATATAGAAACAGTTCTAAAACCTCATGCAACAGAAAATGAAAAAGAAATTGTTCCTAGTCTACATTTTTTTTCAGACTGTCTTTGAAATCTGGTGCGTAGTTTACACTCATAGCACATATCAATTCAAATAATTTGTTTTATTTATTTTTAACATTTATTTTATTGATTTTAGAGAGAGGAGAAAGAAGAGAGACAGACAGAGACGGCAGGAACATTGATCTGTTCTTGTACATGCCCTGACTGGGGATCAAACTGACAACCTCTGTGCCTTAGCATGACGCTCTAACCAACCGAGCTATCCGGTCTGGGCCAATTCAGATCATTTTAAGCACTCGGTAACCATATGTGGCTAGTGGCTACCATATTGGAAGGCAAGGGTAGGGGTGAAGTGCAAATTAATTAATTAATTAATTAAGCTCAATCTCATCTCCCTTAAAATGGGGATATGGTAGTGCTGTTCCTTGGCATTATTATAAGGGTCAATGGAATGCTTATTACAATTCTGAGTGGTTACTGAGCTCTTAATAATATTCAGTTTCTTTTGTCTTGTAAAAAAGATTTCATTATTGCCTGAGCTGTGGTGGCGTAGTGGCTAAAGCGTTGACCTGGAACACTGAGATTGCTGGTTCAAAATCCCAGGCTAGCCTGGTCAAGGCACAGATAGGAAGCAACTACTATGAGCTGATGCTTCCCATTCCTCCCAGCTCTTTCTCTCCCTTTCTAGAGCAAGAGGGAGAGAGGAAGGGAGAGAGAAACATCAACGTATTGTTCCACCTATTTATGCATTCATTGGTTGATTTTCATATGTGCTCTGAATAAGGATCAAACCCTCAAACTTGGCATATCATGACAATGCTCTAGACAACTGATCTACCCGACCAGGGCTGGTTTCCTTTGTCTTAAGGGGAAGAGATGCACCAGGTCATATGGTAGACGGAATGACTCCTCTTTTCCCTCTGAAACAGGGTTTTTCAACACGTTTTGTTTAATCCATGTTCCCTTTTGCTAAACATAAAAGAACTCATGCTTTCTTTCTGTATACATTTAACTCAAAGATACAATAAAATTTTTAATTTCATGACTGTAAATAAAAGAAATAGCACAAAGATTACGTTGCTATTACTCTCCCTGCCGCCACCTGAGGGCATGTGCTCCCCACTCCCCTTTCTGTTGTGAGTCCCCCTCTAAAACATCTTCCTCACTTCAGGACTGCTCTCTAAACCTCAGATGAGCCTGGCAATCCTGTGAAGTCTTGGAGTGCACAGCAACTTCTTCATCACTACAAAACCAACACATGCTTCCTCTAAAAATACCGGAAAATATAGCGAAGCAGAAAGAAAATCGGAACCACCAGATTCCCACAGTCTGCAGGCTGAACGGCAGTTGTTTCCAACGCTGGCTGCTCCTTAGGATCACCTGGGAGTTTAAAGCAGACTATGCCCAGCTGCACCCCAGAGACGGTGATTAATAGGTCTGGGTGTCACCTGGTATCAAGATTTTTTTATAAAATGCTCCTCAGGTGAATTCTAATGAACACCCAAGACAAGAACCCGTGTTTCAGAGCAGTGGGTCTGGGAGTGTAATGTGCACACCAGTCACGTGGAGGCGCTGTCAAAGAGCTGACTCTAAGCCAGAAGTGAGGCCCCGGATTCCGCATCTCCATCACACTGATGCTGATGCAGCAAGTGTGCCAACCACACTGGTAATATTCCAGATCTCAGCTATTTATAGATATCTACAGGTGCTTTTCTCGCAAAACATCCCTACCATAGTCTTGTTTTATCTTTTGTATTCAATGCTCTATCATGACCTCCTTTGCATGTTAAAAAATATACCATCACAAGGTCACTTTGACTGGCCACATGAGATTCCATTATAAGGACATACAACTGTAGGCCTCTTAGTGCAGTGCTTTGGGGGGTAGAGGAGTGCGGCTGGGGTGTCATGTTGTCTGGGAAATTCAACCTCTGCCTCCATCCTGGCGACACAGATCAAGGTTGGGGCTCCCCAAGCAATTCGGATATACGATCCCTCTCTCTTCTCCCTGGACCTTGAGAACCACTGTTTTAACAAGTTCCTATTTGGGGGGCATGAGATTTCTATAAAAAAATTTTGCAGCCTGACCAGGCGGTGGTGCAGTGGATAGAGCGTCGGACTGCGATGCGGAAGACCCAGGTTCTAGACCCCTAGCTCTCCAGCTTGAGTGCGGGCCCATCTGTCTTGAGCAAACGCTCGCCAGCTTGGACTCAAGGTCACTGGCTCCAGCAAGGGGGTGGTTCGGTCTGTTAAAGGCCCCCGGTCAAGGCACATGTGAGAAAGCAATCAATGAACAACTAAGGTGTCGCCACGGCAATGAAAAACTGATGACTGATGCTTCTCACCTCTCTCCGTTCCTGTCTGTCTGTCCCTATCTATCCCTCTTTCTGACTCTCTGTCCCTGTAAAAGAAATAAAATAAATAAAATAAAAATAAAAAATTTTGCAAAAAATAATCTGGAAAGAAAAGAATAGGTCATATCAGTCTCAGGAGGTAAGTGTTATTACTGCCCCCATTTTATAGCTAAGTGGCTCCTAGAAATCCACATTTGTAAAAATTTGCCCATGAGATTCCACTAGTCACCTGGTTCAGAAATCATTGAAATTCCAATATGCCGTATTTTTTGCTCAATAAGATGCACTTTTTCCCCCAGAAGTGGAGGGGGAAATGCCCGTGGCATCTTATGGAGCGAGTGCTCATTATTTTTTAGCTGTTGTGGGTTCCCAGACAGCTAGAAGAGTATTTGAACATTTGTTAATAACAGTGCTCATGGTTATTAATACTGCTGTTGAGTTTACATTGTTGAAATCTTATTGTGGTGTATTTTATTAAATATTTGAACACACCATTTGGTTCTGAATATTTTTTTCTTATTTTCCTCCTTAAAACCCTAGGTGCGTCTTATGGTCAGGTGTGTCTTATGGAGCAAAAACCACGGTAACCCCTTCGTGCTTGCGGGAAGGATAACGTGTTTCCTGGATAAAGCCAAGCTCAGAGGTCTGAGCCAGGGCCCTGAGCTGAAGCACAAGCCCTAGACAGAGCCACGTATCTCCCATGGCCACGGGTGAGTGGACCATGGGTTGGAAAACAATGCAAGGCTAGCCAGTGAGTGGCCCAACCCACTGTAAAAAGGCCGGCTTCTCGGACAGGAGGAGCCATAGAGGCCCAAGGCTCTTCTTGCTAAGCAGAGGCTTGGAGAGAGTGGAAGCCATGAGGTGGAGGAAAAAAAGTGAGAGGTAGATTTGCAGCAATAGAAGTGTGAAAAGCAGAGGCAGGGGGAAGCTGTGTCACCGTCATGCTGAGGAGTGAGCAGTCTCCTGCCAAGGTGGGGACAAGTCATTGTCCTGAGAGAGCTCTGGGTCCCAGCCCCTCTCCTGGTTCCTGAGCTGTGTTCTATTTCCAGTGATACCAGCTGGGAAGCCTCTCTAGGTGCTGACCTGGGGAACCCTGTTTATTACAAGAATAGAGCCCAACACACACACCAAGTAATCTGATTCATTTACTAAATCTTGTGAATAAAAGATATAAAATCTCGCCTGACCAGGTGGTAGCACAGTGAATGGAGCATCATACTGGGATGCGGAGGAGCCAGGTTCAAAACGCTGTGGTCACTAGCTTGAGCCCAAAGGTCACTGGCTTGAAGCCCAAGGTACCTGGCTTGAGCAAGGGGGGGGGGTCACTCACTCTGCTGCAGCCCCCCTGGTCAAGGCACATACGAGAAAGCAATCAATGAACAACTAAGGAGACTAAGGTGCTGCAACAAGGAACTGATGCTTCTCATCTCTCTCCGTTCCTGTCTGTCTGTCCCTATCTGTCCCTCTCTCTGTCTCTGTCACAAAAATAAACAGACAAATAAATAAGATATAAAATCTCATTTTAGTTGGAAGAAGAACAGAAACAGAGTGATTGGAGAAGATGGAGACTGGTGGGTCCCTGGGGAAGTGAGAGAGAAAACATTGCAGAGAGAATAAAGTTGGGGGGATAATGAACAGGCGTCTCCATCCGCACCTGGTCTAAACTCTTTGTGGGCGCTTAGACCGACTAGTCAGAAAGAGGACCCAACTGGAGGCTGGAGTCAGAGGGAAGGAAGCTGAGCTGCACAGTGCTGTACAAAAGGTGCTGGAGGGGCAGTGTGATGCCCAGGGAAGGCTCAGATGGTACAGAGAGAGGTGACTCCCACAAGGTGCCCTTTGCTCTGTTGATGACCAACTAGAACTAGGAACCAGATTTGCCAACCTAGAGTCCAGTCTCTCCATCCAGAACCAGAGTAAAGATTCTGACCCACTTTCAGAGGACAGAACTTAGGCATCCAAAAAGTTTCCACCATTTTTCCTAAAAAAAAAAAAAAAAAAAAGATGCAGAAGCAGGAACTATAGTTAGGGGTCAACGTCTTGCTGGTGACTGTCTGGCCCACTGGTTTATACAAGTCCTCAGCTACCCTCTAACCACCAAATAGAACTGGATTTCATCAGTATCTTTCCAAAAGCTCTGCTTTAGTGACTTAAGTATCAGTCTGAGAAGTACTATTCTTCTTTTTTTCTTTCTATTCTTCTTATTATAGAATAATAATCAATATTATTCTCAGTATTATAAATATTATTCTTAGTATTATAGAATAATAATAAGATCAGTAACAATGGCTAATAAGTAGTATGTCCTTAATGTGGTCCAGACACCATGTCACAAGCCTTATTCCCAATACCTCATTTCCTTTTCACATCAGCCTTATGACATAGGTACTATGACTGTTCCCACTTTTTAGATAAGCTGATGTTCAGAGAGGCTCAGTAATCTGACCAATGCCACAGAGCTAACTAGAGAAGAAACAGGATTCATATTATATCTGAATCCAGAGTCCATGCTCTTGGTCACTTGAGCTATACTGACTCTCTCATCAATTCTGACAGTTAAAAGTGACAGTAGAGCCTGACCAGGCAGTGGTGCACTGGATAGAACATCAGACTGGGATGCGGAAGACCCAGGTTCGAGACCCCTAGCTCACCAGCTTGAGCTCGGGCCCATCTGGCTTGAGCCAAAGCTCGTCAGCTTGGACCCAAGGTCACTGGCTCCAGCAAGGGGTGGCTCAGTCTGCTGAAGGCCTGTGGTCAAGGCATATGTGAGAAAGCAATCAATGAACAACTATGGTGTCGCAACAGCATTGAAAAACTAATGATTGATGCTTCTCACCTCTCTCTGTTCCTGTCTGTCTGTCCCTATCTATCCCTCTCTCTGACTCTCACTCTGTCTCTGTAAAAAAAAAAAAAAAGTGACAGTAGAGATGATCTAGGTTCAAAGCTGAATCTAAAATATGAAGACATCTTGCCTGACCTGTGGCGGCGCAGTGGGTAAAGCATCGACCTGGAATGCTGAGGTTGCCGGTTCAAAACTCCGGGCTTGCCTGGTCAAGGCACATTATGGGAGTTGATGCTTTCTGCTCCTTCCCCTTTCTCTCTCTCTCTCTCTGTCTCCTCTAAAATGAATAAATAAAATCTAAAAAAAAAAAGTTGATAAAATATGAAGACATCTTCAAAATCTCTCTGCTTCATAGAGTAGTAGACTTGGAAAAGTAAGAGTCACCCAGTCACCCTGCTCAGCCACTGAGGGTGAAGTCAAGCCCCGAGAGGCAGCAACTTCCATTTGCAAACACAGCCAGAAGTTTCTCATTTATAACACGCTAAACTCTTTCTGAAACCTTCTACCTCAGTGCTTCTCCAAGTGGTAGATAAACTTTGAAAAGCCATTAGGTCTTGAATTAGACGGCCAAATTGAAGCTGATATTGTGAATCAAACACCATCTTTCATCAGAGAAAGGGATCAGCAAGTCACTAAGCCAACACAGAGCTTTGCTATTTGCCAGCAAGGGACAACCCCAGGATTTGTTCCCATGGTACAGAGAGGGCCTCATAGATTTCCTCTGCAGAAGTTTCCACAAGGCCACTGTGCGACCACAGGATGGTAGGGCCAAGTCTGAGGACTGTGGAGAAAGGAGTAACAGAAATTGCTTTTCCTTTGCCCTATTTTATCAAGCCTGCTAAAGAGGAACATGGTCTGTTGAACTAAATTCTTGTCCAAACAATACAATCAACTTCCTCCTCCTCCTTTTCCTTTTCCTTCTCCTCCTTTTCCGGCTCCCTGAAGCTTCCAGAAAGTAAATTTTTCATCTTTCATTCAATATTACCTCTGTGCCTGCTGAGACTCCAGTGTATGTCTGCTAAGAGGCAGGTATCAGCCTCCAAACTGTGATGTGATTTGAAGAATGGTGGAGGGCCAATCTGTCCAAGCACTGGGCACTATAATTTTAAAAAATTACTCACCATATAGTTCCAATGTAATTAAACTATATTAAAGCATAAGAGAGAAAGAAGGCTTTCAGACTCATTTTTACAAAACCAACATTATATGGATACCAAAACCTGAATAATATAGCAGCTGAAGAAACCTACAGACAAATTTCACTCATGAATATAGATTTTAAAAATTAGAAAGACTTGCCTGACCTGTGGTGGCGCAGTGGATAAAGCGTCGACCTGGGAACACTGAGGTCGCCAGTTCAAAACCCTGCACTAGTCTGGTCAAGGCACATATGGGAGTTGATGCTTCCTGCTCCTCCCCCTTTCCCTCTTTCTCTCTCTCTCTCTCTCTCTCTCTCTGTGTGTCTCCTCTCTAAAATGAATAAAATAAAAATTAAAAAAAAATTAGAAAGACTCCACATTCATTTCTGATAAAATCTCTTAATTAAAAAGAGAAATATTTCCTTAACATAACAAATATATGCGGTCAAACCAAAAGCAGCATCACATGTAATGGTGAAATACTAAAAAGACACCCAGTAAATCTAAGAGAAAGACAAAGATGGCCACATCACCACTACCATGTCCCATTCTACTGAAGGTATAAGCCAATGAAATAATAGAAGGGAAAGAAATAGGAAGTAAAAAAAAATTAGTAAACAAAAATTTTATTAATTGTAGGTATTATGATTACATACTTTGAAAACTTAAGAGTAAGGCTATTGAGTCCTGACCAGGTAACACAGTTGGTTAGAGCATCGTCCCAATACACCAAGGTTGCAGATTTGACCCGTGATCAGGGCACATACAAGTGGAATAACAAATCGATGTTTCCTCTCTCCCTCTCCCTTCCTCTCTCTAAAATCAAGTTTTTAAATTTAAAATTATGAAAAAGAGTAAAATAATTGCAAAATAAATTATGAAAATGAACAGCTGTCCTATAAATGACTCAGATCTGAGAAAACAGAATTCTAAGATGGCAATGGGAAAGATACAAATCAAACTCATTTATGCTGTAGAATTCAATGCTAAGAATTGGGGGAACCAGCAACCTTTGAAAGTGAAGGGGGGATAAACAAATAGAACTGATTGAAACACTGTTTAAAAGGCAGTTGGGCCTGACGAGGCGGTGGCGCAGTGGATAGAGCGTCGGACTGCGATGCAGAGGACCCAGGTTCGAGACCCTGAGGTCACCAGCTTGAGTGTGGGCTCATCTGGTTTGAGCAAAAAACTCACCAGCTTGGACCCAAGGTCACTGGCTCGAGCAAGGGGTTACTCGGTCTGCTGAAGGCCCGCGGTCAAGGCACATGTGAGAAAGCAATCAATGAACAACTAAGGTGTCGCAACGAAAAACGGATGATTGATGCTTCTAATCTCTCTTCGTTCCTGTCTGTCTATCCCTCTCTCTTATTCTCTCTCTGTCTCTGTAAAAAAAAAAAAAAAAAAAAGGCAGTTGGAAGTCCTGGACAGCTAGCTCAGCAGTAGACCTTCAGCCTGGCATGTGGAAGCCCCAGGTTCGATTCCCAGCCAGTGCACTTAAGAGAAGCGACCATTTGCTTCTCCAGCCTTCACCTTCTCCTTTCTCTCTCTCTCTTCCCCTCCCGCAGCCAAGGCTCCACTGGAGCAAAGTTAGCCCGGGTGCTGAGGACGGCTCCATGGCCTCTGCCTCCGGTGCTAGAATGGCTCCGGCGGCAAAGGAGCAACGGCCCAGATGGGCAGAGCATTGCCCCCTGGTGGGCATGCCGGGTGGATCCTGGTCAGGCGCATGCGGGAGTCTGTCTCTCTGCCTCCCTGCTTCTCAGTTCAGAAAAAAAAAAAAAAAGGCAGTTGGAGCCCTAAATACCCTCCCTACTCCCTGCCCCACAACAGCAAAAGACTGAAGGTTTATTCTCTGGAAAGGGAAAACCAGGGGAAACTCTAGTCTGGAGGACACCGGGCACATTTGAGGGCAGAGGAACAGAGGAAAATATCTGTGAGTATTAGAGGAGGGCGGAAGCTTCTGCCCTCCTCTGCCTCTGCTTCTAGAAGCTGGCAGCCTGGCTTTTACCCTTCCAGAAGGAGACTGGAAAAGATTTATCTGGGGAATCTGACCAGCTCACAAGGAAAGACATAAAGATAGACACACCGCCTGACCTGCGGTGGCGCAGTGGATAAAGCGTCAACCTGGGAACACTGAGGTCGCCAGTTCAAAACCCTGCACTGGTCCGGTCAAGGCACATATGGGAGTTGATGCTTCCAGCTCCTCCCCCCTTTCTCTCTCACTCTCTCTCACTCCGTGTCTCCTCTTTAAAATGAATAAAATAAAATAAAATAAAATAAAAATATAGAGACACCAAGGGTTCTCCCACTGATACCATCCAGGCAGAATGCCCCACAAACCCTTCCCTAGGCAGACAAAGCTTCCAGTCAGCTTCAATGGGAGCAGATGACCCAAGATCACAAGGCATCTGAGGAAAACTTCTAACATGAAACATAGAAACTAAAATGTGCAAACAGAAAAGGAAACTCGGGGGAAGTGGATGAAGCAGTTCTGCAGAGAAGAAAGCAAAAACAAACAAACAAACAAAAGCTATAAATGATATCCTTAGCAAAATGAAAAGATACCGTTGATATTGCCTCTATAAAATAAGAATAGAATCTTATAAAGAAAAAATACACAGAGAAAAAATGTGGGAGAGATGTGTTCAAAT
The DNA here is from genome assembly GCA_037038555.1 of Rhynchonycteris naso. NCBI lineage: Eukaryota > Metazoa > Chordata > Mammalia > Chiroptera > Emballonuridae > Rhynchonycteris > Rhynchonycteris naso. Next base: position 9,893,586 of record CM073000.1, read on the forward strand.
TTAAAGGAATGACATCAGAGATTTGTTTTTAACTTACAGAAGATTTGAAAAATGAAGTTGAGAAAATCTCCCAGAGTTAGAACACAAGGAGATGGAAAATAGGGGGGGAAAGTGAATAAAATTAGCCCTGGCTGGGTAGCTCAGTTGGTTAGAGCATTGTCCTGATATACCAAGGTCATAGGTTCTATCCCTGGTCAGGGCACATATAAGAATCAACCAAAGACACGGACAACAGTGTGGTGATTGCTGGGAGCGCTAGGGGGTGGGAGAAGGTATAGGGAATAAATAAATGATGATGGATGAAGACTCGACTTGGGGAGGGTGAACACACAGTATGGTGTACCAAGCTGTGTTGTAGAACACACCTTAAAACCTGTATAATTATATTAACTAGTGTCACCCCGATAGAATTCAACGAAAAAAATAATAAAACAAAACAAAAAAAGAATCAACCTATGAATGCATAAATAAGTGAAACAATAAATCAATGTTTCTCTCTCTGTGTCTCTCTAAAAATTAAAAAACAAACAAACAAACAATAGATTTAATGAGGAAAGGAGCAGGCTGTATATGAGTGTGGGCCTGTGTTCCATGAGAGGGACCCCACGCCTTGAGGGGCTCCCTTCTTTTAGGGCAAGCATGAGGACTACTTTTTCAGTGAAACACAAGCTTGGACATTTTGGGCCACCTGGATAAGGTGGCAGCCAGTGTTTAGACACAATGTGCAGCAAACAAGGCACTCATCTCTGTGCAAAATTTAAGAAAGCACCAAAAACTCAGTAATCAAGATAAATTACATTTTAATGTTATATTTTAAAATAAAAATTAATGTATAATTCAATATGATTCCTCATGGTGCAGTTACTGATTCTATCTTAATTTTAAATTTTGATTTTTTTGTTCATCACAGATTTTTTGAATTAATATTAATTCTTTTAAAATATGGTATGGTATTAAATTTTATTTTACTTGATTACTAAAATGTAAGAGCCCTCCTTTTTTTCCCTTTAATTTAATTAATTTATTTTTTTGTATTTTTCTGAAGTTAGAAGCGGGGAGGCAGTCAGACTCCCGCATGTGCCCGACCAGGATCCACCCGACATGCCCACCAGGGGGCGATGCTCTGCCCATCTGGGACGTTGCTCCACTGCAACCAGAGCCATTCTAGCACCTGAGGCAGAGGCCATGGAGCCGTCCTCAGTGCCAGAGCCCAGTGCCAACTTTTGCTCCCATGGAGCCTTGGCTGCTGGAGGAGAAGAGAATGAGAGAGAGAAAGGAGATGGGGAAGGGTGGAGAAACAGATGGGCACTTCTCCTGTCTGTGTGCCCTGGCTGGGAATCGAACCTGGGACTTCCACCCGCTGGGTCAAGGCTCTACCACTGAGCCAACTGGCCAGAGCCTTAAGTGCCCTCTTAACTCAGCCCTTTCACCTTGTTTGCTGTGTCATCTGAGAAAGCCAGCTGCCAGCCCCTGAATGAGGGACCCCCTTGTTCTACCTACAGCCTGTGCAGCTGCAGCCCTGCCCACCGGGAGAAGTAGACTAAACTAGCCAGAAGGAGCACGTTCGGACAATCATTATACCACAAAGATGTTCACTAAAGCAGTCATCAGATAGAAAAGAGTTGAAATAACCTAAATGACCATCAATACCAACTAGTAAAACTTTTAAAAAGGATTTCTATGTGCCTGTAAAAAAGAATAAGCAAGACATAAAAGGTGGAGGGACAGGCAAGGTACAGAACAGATCATATAGAATGTGTCCGTTTCAATACTGAAGACATAGTATATAATATTAATGATATCAGTGCAGCGCCTTCTATGTGCCAGACTCATTTAACCCCCACCAGCACCCTGTGCGGCAGATACTATTGCTACCCCCATTTACAAATAGGAAACTCAGATCCAGAGAAATTAGGCAACCCTTCCAAGGTCACCCAGCTAGCAACCGGAAGAGCCAGGACTTGAACACACAGATAAATATTTGTGTATGTGCAAATGTAACCCAAACCCTTGATGGAGGTATCTCTGCACAGTGAGATTGAGAGCCTAAGGTCCTTTAGATAGTTTGAATTTTCTTTTTGACAGTTAGGGCTGCCAGATAAAATATGGGATACCCACTTACGTTTGAGTTTCCAAGACAGAACAAATTAATTTTTAGTATAAGTACATCCCTTGCCATAGTTGGGACATATTATGGGGGGAGGAGGATTGCTCCTTCTCTGAGATTCAAATTTAATTGGGTGTCTCGCATTTGTATTTGCTAAACCTGGCAACCTACTTATGATAATGAGCTTTCATTTACAAAGCCGGCAACTTCTTTGGTCCTGCACAATGGAATGTCAATTCTCCAGGAATGTGCCCATAATCTGATAAGGCTACACTTCAACAGGTGGCCTAATTCACCACTGACATTGCTCGATTGGATTTCCACATATTAATTAGGGGTGATTCAGAGACAACTGTGCCTGAAGCTCTATCTTCCCTTGATTTTTCTGACTGAAAAGGAATGTTATGAACCAGGAGAAAACTCAGGGTCCTCCAAGATACAGTTTGGCTCTGTCTCCAGCACCTGGAGGACTCACCCTGGACCAGGCAGAGGCTTCTGTTCCTCAAGCGCGCTACCACTAAAGAGTAGGCAAGTGGGCATAGGTATGGATGGGCATGTGGGCCCCTGGAGGCAGGGACCCCACAGCTGGGTGTTGCATCAGAATTTGCACAGGGTCTGAACCACAGGCCTCGCAAGCCTTGCAGGCAGCTGTAGATGCTGCCTTTCCTCTGGATTCAAATCACAGTAGAATAGGTGTCTCCTTGCAGGAGGGTGGCTAGAGTCCCTTTGGGATTCCTAAGGGAGGGGAAGGAATTGGCTTCAGACTTCCGGTCCTGAGGATGCCGAATACCATAACTCCTTTGGAATGTCAATTACTTACTGCTTACTGAATCCACGACAGCAAAGGGACAGCAACACTTCGGAGTCCCAGCGGGACTCAGTCGTGTTCAAATGAATACAAGCTCCATTGTTACAGAAGAGGAACCCCAGGGATAGAAAAGCGGTCCTCCTCCCCGCGCGGCAGAGGCCAGCCCTGGACAAGCGCGCCCCCTGCAGGCACGCAGCATCATTGCCGAGGAGGCGCCTTCTTACTCAGAGCCATGTCACCCACCCTGATTTCTATCAAAACAATCGCCCTGGGTGGCAGGGTATTCTTACACCTCGTCTGCTGGGGGCTCCTTCGAGAGGAGAATGAAGGGTCCCGTCCCAGTGGGCAGATTAAATGCAGTTCTTATGACATGAACCTGGACTCTAGAGAGAAAACAAGACATTCTCTCATGAAGTAAAATGTCTGGTCTGTGATTAATGTGTAGACCACTAGCTTGGCTACTTGTTTCAACTGGAGGGAAATTCTGACAAAATTAAGCTCCTAGTTCCTCGTGTGGATGCCACCAAATCCCTTCTGAGGGATCCCCTTGGAAAGAAGCCTACCCCTTGATGTTCTGACAAGATAAGGGAGGCGGGCAAGTGGACACATGACACCCAGGTAGAGCCAGGGCTCAAAACATTTAACAGGCAATATGCTATCTTCAACAGACCCGTAAGGTTGGCCTTTCCTCATCTGCCTGGAGATAACACCACACCCACTGCTGAAAGCTGCATTATATTTCTCTGCTGCCCAGCTCAACATGGACAAAAGCATGTTCACAATAATTAATGCTTAATTAGGTAAAAACAGCCTTTATGGAATCAACTTTTAGCTTTCTTAGAAAGCTGTGCAGAAATATGGCATTCCTGATTCCTCACCATCTAATTTAGAAACACAATTTTAGACCCTGGCCAGTTGGCTCAGCGGTAGAATGTCAGCTCAGCATGTGGAAATCCAGGGTTCAATTCCCAGCCAGGGCACACAGGAGAAGCGCCCATCTCCTTTTCCACTCTTCCCCCTCTCTTTTCTCTCTATCTCTCTCTTCCCCTCCTGCAGCCAAGGCTCCATTGGAACAAAGTTGGCCCAGGCGCTGAGGATGGCTCCCTGGCCTCTCCGTCAGGCACTAGAAGGGCTCTGGCTGCAATGGAGCAATGCCCCAGATGGGCAGAGCATCGCCTCCTGATGGGCATGCTGGGTGGATCCCAGTTGGGCACATGTGGGAGTCTGTCTGACTACCTCCCCGCTTCTAACTTCAGAAAAATAAAAAAAAGAAAAAAGAAAGAAACACAATTTTACAGCTAGTGTGATGCAAGAATGGGTTTATAATGTAAATACAAAATAGCCCTGCCAACATGCCCATCTCTCCCAAAGAGCAGGTAAGGAAAGATGAAGGAACGGACCCCTACTTTTGTAGCTGAGGATGTTCATTAGCTCAAGAGCATGCATGAGTAGGCCTGCCATCTTGTCACAAGCTGTTTACTCTGGTGATAACTGCTATCACATGCCTCCATGGTGGTAGGACCAAGGTATGAGCAAAATAATAGGGTACAAGAGTCCTGCCAATAAGTGGTCCAAACCCCCAAATGTACTTGATGATGCCACTTATAAAAGCACCAAATAAATATAAATAAGGAGTTTTAAACATTGCTTTCATAAAACACAACTGAAGACTTGGTGCAAAGAGTAGGAAAAGACTTATGAGCTGGAAAAATATAACAATTAAGCATGTGAGTCTAAAATGAAATACCCTCCCCCACCTTCTGGGTTTTACACAATGTGGGCAACCAATCTGAGGATAATTCACTGAGTAAGCTGATACAGGAACTTATGGTTTTACAATTCACCAGAAAGACTAAAGTGAAAATGAAAACTCCTTTTAACCAAATGGATAAATTATAAACTTACTCTCTGCAATCAAATCATAAAGAAGAAAGAGGCCTGGCTGACCAAGAGGTGGTGCAGTGGACAGAGCATCGAGCTGGGATGTGGAGGACCCAGGTTTGAAACTCCAAAGCCCCCTACTTGAAAGTGGGCTCATCTGGCTTGACGGGCTCACCAACTTGAGCGCGGGGGCGCTGGCTTGAGTGTGGGATCATAGATGTGACCCCATGATTGCTGGCTTGATCCCAAAGGTCACTGGCTTGAAGCCCAAGGTCGCTGGCTTGAGCCCAAGGTCGCTGGCTTGAGCAAGGGGTCACTTGCTTTGCTGCAGCCCCCGGTCAAGGCACATATGAGAAAGCAATCAATGAACAACTAAGGTACTGCAACAAAGAACTGATGCTTCACATCTCTCTCCCTTCCTTTCTGTCTGTCCTTATCTGTCCCTCTCTCTGTCTCTCTCTATCCCTGTCACAAAAAGAAGAAGAAGAAGAAGAAGAAGAAGAAGAAGAAGAAGAAGAAGAAGAGGAAGAAGGAGGGGAAGAAAGGAGGCCTAGGAAACACTGAATATGATCATAAACATAAATTTATATCCCCAAATCATATGAAGAGATTTTTGATTGAGTTTTCCTTTTCTAGTATAGCTGCTGTGTTTCATTTCATGGCCCCTACTGGTGGAAGACCAGCCCTTGATATAAGTGGGATTATGTCCTCCATTTGGATGCAGTACAACCTACAGCATGAGGTGACGCCTCATACATCAGTTCTAGAGAGATTGAACACATAAGAACCTTCTAAACTAGGATGGCATGAGAACAGCCACATATTAGCCCTGGCCAGTTGGCTCAGTGCTAGAGTGTCAGCCCGGCATGTGGATGCCCTGCATTCGATTCCTGGTCAAGGCATGCAGGAGAATTACCCATTTGCTTCTCCACACCTCCCCTGCCATCTTTCTCTCTCCTTTCTCCTCCTGTAGCCATGGCTTGGAGCAAGTTTACCCCGGGCTCTGAGGATGGCTCCATGGCCTCCATCTCAGGTGCTAAGAAGAGCTTGGTTGCTGAGCAATGGAGCGATGCCCCAGATGAGCAAAGCATCACCCCCTAGTGGGCTTGCCAGGATCCCGGTCAGGGAACATGTAGGAGTCTCTCTCTACCTCTTTTCCCCTCACCGAAATTAAACAAACAAACAAACAAATAAAAACAGCCACATACTCTAATTAACAACATTCAAATTATACAGTATTTGCAGATCAAAGCCCTGATAGGTGTAAGCTCAACCACTGAAGGATTCAACTATTGGCAAAAATAAGCATTGGGCAGAAATAAATGTCAATAGTACTCTAATTGTTATATGCAGATCTTAGATCACTGGAAATGATTTTTCAAAAATAGTATAATAGTGTACTTTTAGCAGTAAAAAATAAACACATTCATCCTTTCTAATCACATTGAGTTTTAAGTGCCTCAACCTGGGAGTGTGTAAGTTCTGTTCCTGCAGGTTCTGACTATGGGTGCCATATTGGACTACCCCCTTGAAAATGGGAAAAGATAAAACTATTTACCATCCAGGCTAAAGATTAGAATCTCCTGTGAGAAATATGACGAAAGAGGAGAGACCTGTAGATTTTGCTGTCAGAGAGCTCTCAACAAAACATCCCAGACAGATCATCCTACAGCAGATTTCACCACCAATATGCCCTACCCATGCTTTCAGAACATCTCATCAGTTTTTAATCTTCTACTCTTAAAAAATGAGCCTATAACCACCCATGAAAGCCTCTAATATGAAAAACAAAGGTCAAAAATAACTGAAAAAAGAAAATCAGATAAAACTGAAAATATACAAGAGGGAAGAAAACTTCAATAACAAAACAAAACAAAAAACCCACACCTGCCTGACCAGGAGGTGGCACAGTGGATATAATGTCAGACTGGAATGCAGAAGATCCAGGTTTGAAACCCTGAGGTCGCCAGCTTGAGCATGGGTTCACCAGCTTGAGCACAGGGTTGCTGGCTTGAGCATGAGATTATAGGCATGACACCATGGTTGCTGGCTTGAGCCCAAAGGTCACTGACTTGAGCCCAAGGTCACTGGCTTGAGCAAGGGGTCACTAGCTCTGCTGGAGTCCCCGAGTCAAGAGACATATGAGAAAGCAATCAATGAAGAACTAAGGTGCTGCAATGAAGAATTGATGCTTCTCATCTCTCTCCCTTCCTGTCTGTCCCTCCCCCCTCTGTCTCTGTCACACACACACACACACACACACACACACACACACACACACACACCTATAATTGAAATCCTTAGAGACAAGCTATTAAAATTATGCAATAATAACAAGATATTATTTTTAAAAGAGTGAACAAAACTGAGTTTCTGTAAATTAAAAATTCATTAAAAGGATTGAAGATAAAGTTCAGAAAATTTCCCAGAAAGAAAAGCAAAGAGACAAATTAATGGAAGTAGGAGAGAAAAGATAAGAGAAATAGACTAGCCCAGGAGTTCCAGGAGAAAAAAAAAAGAGAAAAATAAGAGGGAATATTATTTTTAAAAGCTAATTCTTTAAAATCTCCATGACCTTAAGGACATGAGTTTTCATATTGAAAAGACCAACTTAGTGCTCAGCACCAAGACTGACCCACATTAAATAACATCATTGTGAAATTTCAGAACAATAGAGATAAAAAATAAATAGATCCTTTGGGTTTCCAGAGATAGAAAAACATATCAGAAATAAAGAATCAGAAGCCAGAATGGCTTTAGATTTCTCAGTAAAAATATCGGAAGGCCTGACCTGTGGTGGCGCAGTGGATAAAGCGTCGACCTGGGAACACTGAGGTCGCCAGTTCAAATCCCTGCACTGGTCTGGTCAAGGCACATATGGGAGTTGAGCTTCCAGCTCCTCCCCCCTTTCTCTCTCTTTCTCTCTCTCTCTCTCACTCTGTGTCTCCTCTCTATAAAAAAAATGAATAAAAAAATAAAAGATCTTTAAAAATATCGGAAGATAGAAGACAACTGGGAACGGCCTCCAGAATTCTGGAGGAAAATGATTTCCAACATAGAATTGTATACTAAGACAATCTATTAACCAAGTGGAAGAGTAAAATAAAAATAACTTCATAATTTCAAGGCCTCAAAAATTAATTTTTCAAGCAACCTTTCTTAGGTAGCTACTTGAATATAAGCTTTACCATAAAGAGGTAAAAATCTTAAGTGAAGGCTGTATACTTTTTTTGATCATTTCTTCATATGACAATAATTTTGTAATATTTTTCTACAATTAGGAAGATAATCCAGTCTTTTCTTGAGCATAGTTAATAAAAATTTGTTTTTATTTTTGAAAGTAGAGATTTATAAAAACCATTTCAGGCCCTGGCGGATGGCTCAGGGGATATACCATCAGCCTGGCATATGGATGTCCTGGGTTCGATTCCTCATCAGGGCACACAGGAGAAGCAACCATCTGCTTCTCCCCACTCCCTTTTCTCCTTCTCTTCTTCTTCCCCTCCCACAGCCACTGGCTCTATTGGTTCGAGTGTGGCCCCGGGCAGTGAGGATAGCTCTGTTGGAGAGTATCAGCCTCAGACACTAAAAATAGCTCAGTACTCGAGCATCTGCCCTAGATGGAGTTGCTGGGTGGATTCCAGTTGGGGCACATGTGGGAGTCGGCTTCACTATCTCCCCTCCTCTCACATGAAAAAAAATTTTTTTTAAATAAAAAAACAACAACTTCACATATACATAGTACTGATGTAATAAACACAGGTTAAAACAAAATTCTGATAAATTCTATTTATGTGTTTCCCACTGAAAAAGAAAAATTGTACAGTGCATTTATAATTGTATGTGTTGCATTATTCAGTATATTTCTGCTGGTAGAGAACTGAATTGCTGAGACTGAATCCATCAGTTGTAATTTCTTACATCTGATGAATGGACAAAACATTCTATAGACTAGCTCCTGCCTGCATTACCTTCAGACTTTGTTCTTCCATTCCTCCTCATCCCCTTCTGCTGCGAGGGACAGAAATTTTCTGAACTTTATCTTCAATCCTTTTAATGAATTTTTAATTTACAGAAACTCAGTTTTGTTCACTCTTTTAAAAACAGGACATGTTCATATCCTCTGAACCTGCGCCTTCAGGTTACACAGGGTGAATTAGCACAGTTGGAGGGAGGAATATTCCTGGGGCAATTCCTACAGGGTTGACTGGCACTGATTTTACTTTATACAGACATGATGCAAACTGCATAAATAAATCCAACCAAATCTAAACAAAATGGATCTCCCACTTCCTTTCCCTTGGTTGTACCCCAGAACTTTAATGAGAAAGAAGTGTAACAGACAGAAAATTGGATAAGAAAGAGTGAATTGAACAAGTCACAATTCAAATACCCTACACTGCCAATTTTATAAAACTCATGATCATGTGAATACACTGCTGAGGAAATGAGGCCTCCTGAAGCATAGGTTTCACGAGCTTCACAGGAAATCCACTGTTGGCTAACAGGGCAACCAGTGCATTCAAAGTAGGTCAGAAAACTCCAGGAGAGATTTAAAAAAAATAAGATTTATAGGCCTGACCTGTGGTGGTGCAGTGGATAAAGCGTTGATCTGGAATGTTGAGGGCACTAGTTCGAAAACCTGGGTTTGCCTGGTCAAGGCATATATGGGAGTTGATGCTTACTGCTCCTCCCCCCTTCCCTTTCTCTCTCTCTCCTTTACAAAAAAATGAATAAATATAAAATCTTTTTTTAAAAACTGTTAAAAAAGAAAAGATTTATAGATAACTGGATGTGTCTCAGTATAATGAGAGATTTAGCAATTGGTGGAGAACCAGGGCTTGAATATTCTGGTGTGTTCAAAGAAAACTATAAAAATGAAAACTAAGTCTGACCAGGCGGTGGCGCAGTGGATAGAGCGTCGGACTGGGATGCGGAAGGACCCAGGTTCAAGACCTCGAGGCCGCCAGCTTGAGCGCGGGCTCATCTGGTTTGAGCGAAGGCTCACCAGCTTGGACCCAAGGTCGCTGGCTCCAGCAAGGGGTGGCTCACTCTGCTGAATGCCCGCGGTCAAGGCACATGTGAGAAAGCAATCAATGAACAACTAAGATGTCACAACGGCAAAAGAAACTGATGATGATTGATGCTTCTCATCTCTCTCCGTTCCTGTCTGTCTCTCCCTATCTCTCTCTCTCTCTGACTCTCTCTCTTTGTCTCTGTGAAAAAAAAGAGTAAAAATGAAAACTAAGACAATTATTAACTCCATGAAAAACAAAAAGTTGACCTGGGAGGGAGTCATTATAAATTACTGTATGACTCAGCTATAAATAACTTTTATCTGCATGGTAATGTAAATTGAAAATTCACCCATCTACATCACCATATAACCATATTGGGAGGAGGAGGAATGGAAGAGTGGTGTATAATGGGGACAGGGACTGAAGGAGAGTGATCTTTTATAACAGACAATGCATAAATAATGTCTAAAGTGGAAAAAAATCAAGAAGCAATACAAGAAAGCTATTTTGAGAAAATGGAAGAACAGTGTAACTCTTAAAATTTGCACCATGTGAGTATATCTCTGGGACTGATAAAATCTTAGGGCTAGACCCCTGGATTACATAATAGGATATGTGTTGTTGTTTTTATGATGGAATTTGTTTATTTATTTATTTTTAATTGTTTTGAGAGTGGGAGAGAGAGCCAGACAGGAAGGGAGACAGAGAATGAAAGAGGAGAGAGTGTGAGAACCATCAACTCGTAGTTGTTTCATTCTAGTTGTTTATTGATTGCTTCTCATACGTGCCTTGACCCAGGAGCTCAAGTCGAGCCAGTGACCTCTTGCCTAAGCCAGCGGCCTTTGGGCCCAAACCAGTGACCTTGGGCTTCAAGCCAGCAATCTTTGGATTCAAGCCAACAACCTTGGGATCAAGGTTGATGATGATCCCATGCGCAAGCCAGTGACCTCGGGATTTCAACTGGGGTCCTCAGCATCCTGGGTCGATGCTCTACCCACTGCACCACCATGGTCAGGCTCGATTAATAAACTTTTTAAAAGGATAGCCAAAGGATCAATTCTTATTAGGGAGTTTATTAGGTCAGAAGGAATAATATAAATGGTAAAAAGGCCAAAGGAGGAAAGTTAGGCTCAGAGTGGACAGGACTATGGAAAAGGCCCACTTGAGTGGCCACCTATTACACCCAGGTACACAGGGCCAATCAATTATCTAGAACTTCTCAAGGAAATTATTCTATCCATGAGCTTGATTTTTTAATTACGAAAAAAATAAAAAAATTAATTTTCGTTGAAATTAGGACATAGCGGGAGCAACATGACCTAGAGGGAATATGAGCCTTAGACTTAGAGAAAGCTTAGTCCAAATGCCAGCTCTGCTTCTAATCTAACCATGTCACTGAATTGACAAGCCATTTATGCATATAACACCACCTTTAAATTTACCTCTAAAACATTTAGTTCACAATCCTGCAGGTCAGCAATTCAGGCCAGTTCTTCTGGTCTCCCTGGATTCCCTTTGGTGCCTGCAGCTACCCATGGGTCACTCAGCTCAGTGGCTCTGCTTCCAGGAATCGGCAAGCTGCTTGTTAACTTGTGGATCTCCGTTCTCCATGTGGTTTCTCATTCTCCAGCAGGCTAGCCCTAACTTGTTCTCATGGAAAAACAAGGTTCAAGAAAGAAGGTGGAAGTGTACAAGACCACTTCTAGGGACATAGGTGGAACACTGTCACCTCTACCTGCATTCTATTCTCTGAAGCAAGTCACAAAGCCCAGATTCAGAGGATGGGAGGAAAGCAAACTCCACTCAGACTGGCAGAGTGATACTGCAAAGACAGTGGGTACAGGAGGGCTGTTAATTAAGGCCATAAAACTGCAGTCAATTTACCACAGTGACTTTGGGCAAGTTATTTTCATAAGCCTCAGTTTCATCATGTCTTCTCTGAGAGTAACACCTATCTGAAAGGGTTTTTTTATTTTATTTTATTTTAATCATTTTAGAGAGGAGACACAGAGTGAGAGAGAGAGAGAGAGAGAGAGAGAGAGAGAGAGAAAGGGGGAGGAGCTGGAAGCATCAACTCCCATATGTGCCTTGACCGGACCAGTGCAGGGTTTTGAACTGGCGACCTCAGTGTTCCCAGGTCGACGCTTTATCCACTGCGCCACCACAGGTCAGGCTGAAAGGGTTTTAATAAAGAATAGGAATGATATGCCTGTTACTGTTACTAGTGACCATCACATTTATTACTTTATCTGAAAACTTTCTGCCATAAAGCCATAGCTTTCTTCTTGTTCTTGATTCATTGCAAGTCTGTTTCAGCCTCAGGGCCTTTGAAACTGTTTCCTTTGTCTAAAATGCTCTTGTCAGCCTGACCTGTGGAGGCGCAGTGGATAAAGCGTCACCCTGGAATGCTGACGTCACCAGTTCGAAACTCTGGGATTGCCTGGTCAAGACACATATGGGAGTTGATGTTTCCTGCTTCTTCTCCTGCTTCTCTCTCCCTCTCACCCTTCTCTAAAATAAATAAATAAAAATCTTTAGAATGCTCTTGTCCCAGATATTCATGTGACTAACTCTTTCCACTCAGGGCTCACTTCAATTCTCCCATTCTCAGCTCTGCCTCCCTGACCAAAATATCCAATGTGCCCACCCCCCATCTTCACCTTCACCTTCCATAAATTTTCTATTGATTTTCCTTTAACATCTGTCAATATCTAAAAATCATAATATATTTATTTGCTTATTTTTCACTGCCTATTTCTTCTACTAAAATACAAGCTCCTGCCTGGCCTGTGGTGGCACAGTGGACAAAGCGTCAACATGGAATGCTGAGGTTGGCAGTTTGAAACCCTGGGCTTCCCGGGAGAGGCACATACAATAAATAACACTGGGAAACAATTTTTTTAAATTTTCTGTTGCATGCGGTTTTAGAACTTTTTCTATATATTTCTGTATCGCTGATTCCAAATCTGATATCCAGTTTTTGGTGCATGCTCTAGTTTCTATGCAATTTTAATTTCTTTTTGTTATAGTTAATGGCATACATTGGTTTTTAAATTGGAGTTAAAGGGCAACAACTCTTGGACTGAACATAACCACAAGGCAAATAATGTTTTACAAACATCACTTTTACATAATTGTAGTTGTTTTTAAATGTAAAAAATTATTATCTGATAAAAACACCCTCTTATTTTGTTAAAAGATTAAATCATAGCTTCTTCGAGTAGGCGTAAATGTAAGAATAGTCCTGACACCTTCTGTTATATATGTGGCTGTTACACACTTCAACATCAAAGGCGCAATATTTCATCATTTGTAACAGGTGCATATATTGCTTATTTTCAAGTTCCTGTTGGCTATCAAGACAAGAATTGGGCTCTTCATATTGTGTGTCATAATTGTGAGGAAATGCTTCATGACTGGACAAATGGAAAATGCAAAGAAATGCCTTTTGGTATTCCCATGGTTTGGCATGAACCTAAGGACCACAGCAGTGACTGTTATTTCTGTCTGATCCATACAAAGGGCATCGGCAAGAAAAAACGGCATATGATCGCATATCCTAATATTCCTTCAGCAATACGACCTATCCCACACCTGAGACACTCTCGGTTTCAGTTTTCAATGGTTTTATTTCTTCTAAGGATGAAGAAAGTGAGCATGGTGATCAAGTGTACTTTGATAAGATGCATGAGGAAATGGTTGTAGAATCTGAAGGGTCTTCTTCTGATGCCAAGCAGTCATTAACCCCTCAGCAGTTTAGCCAACCCGAATTAAATGACTTAGTAAGATATTTGGGCCTCTCAAAGAAAGCAGCTGAGTTATTAGCCTTCAGGCTTCAAGCAAAGAATGAACTTCACTGGTCAGCTAAAGTATCCCATTTCAGGAACTGTGAAGAAATTTTTGTGGACTTTTTTCCCGAAGACAAACACTTTGTTTACTGTCATGATATCAGTAGTCTTCTCAGCCAGCTAGGTGTTACCACTTACAGTCCAACAGAATGGCAACTATTTCTTTCTTTCTTTTTTTTTTTTAACAGGGACAGAGAGAGAGTCAGAGAGAGGGATAGATAGGGACAGACAGACAGGAACGGAGAGAGATAAGAAGCATCAATCATTAGTTTTTCATTGCCGTTGAGCCACCTTAGTTGTTCATTGATTGCTTTCTCACATGTGCCTTGACTGCGGGCCTTCAGCAGACCGAGCCACCCCTTGCTGGAGCCAGCGACCTTGGGTCCAAGCTGGTAAGCTTTTGCTCAAGTCAGATGGGCCCATACTCAAGCTGGCGAGCTCGGGGTCTCGAACCTGGGTCTTCCGCATCCCAGTCCGATGCTCTATCCACTGCGCTACCGCCTGGTCAGGCTGGCTGTTATTTCTTGACAGCTCCAAATGGAGTCTGAAATGTGTTCTCCTACACAACGGTAATGTTTATGCAGCGGTTCCAATTGTTTATTCAACTCATCTGCGAGATTATAATGACATAAAAATTGTCATCGACTTACTGAAGTATGAGGAGCATAACTGAATCATTTGTGTGGATCTTAAAATGGTAAATTTCCTGCTAGGACAACAGAGAGGTTTCACGAAGTATCCTTGCTTTCTGTGTTTGTGGGACAGTCGAGCTTGGGAGAAACACTGGACACAGGAGTGGCCGAAAAGTGAAGCTCTGGAAGTAGGGATGCAAAATATTGTGAATGAACCTGTAGTTAATTGAGACAGGATCATTTCCCCCCCACTTCACATCAAACTTGGCTTAATAAAGCAGTTTGTTCAGGCTTTGAATAGAGAAAGTGAATGCTTTCAACATATTATTTCTGCTTTTCCTGCCTTGCCTTTCGAGAAGATAAAAGCACGTGTATTCGATGGACCTCCAATTCAAACCCTCATATGTGACGAAGAATTTGCCAGGAAGATGAACAAGGAGGAGAAAGCAGCATGGCAGTCTTTTGTGGCAATTACAAAGAACTTCCTTGGCAACAAAAAAGCAGAAAACTATGAGCCTCTGGTTCAAAGGATACTGTTGGCTTTCCGCGACATTGATGTAACATGAGCATTAAGATTCCCTTCCTGAACAGTCACCTTGATAAGTTTCCCGAAAATCTTGGAGCTGTTAGTGATGAGCAGACTACTGCTGGAGCATTAAATGAGATTGTCCTCAACAAGTACATAAACGCAAGAGCTACAAACGCAAATTTTTGCCTGAATAGAATTTAAATAAGTTTTGTGCACATTTTATGATTAAAATAAGTGGTTTAATATGTTCTATTTCAAAATTGTAGACAAATTCTGATGCAGTCGTATCTTTTGCGGTGGTAGTCAACCTGGTCCCTACCGCCCACTAGTGGGCGTTCCAGCTTTCATGGTGGGCGGCAGCTGAGCAACCAAAGTATAAATAAAAAGATAGATTTAACTATAGTAAGTTGTTTTATAAAGATTTGCCTGACCAGGCAGTGGCACAGTGGATAGAGCATCAGACTGGGATGCAGAAGACCCAGGTTCGAGACCCCGAGCTCACCAGCTTGAGTGTGGGTCCATCTGGCTTGAGCAAAAGCTCGCCAGCTTGGACCCAAGGTCGCTGGCTCCAGCAAGGGGTGGCTAGGTCTGCTGAAGGCCCATGGTCAAGGCACATGTGAGAAAGCAATCAATGAACAACTATAGTGTCGCAACGGCAACGAAAAACTAATGATTGATGCTTCTTATCTCTCTCCGTTCCTGTCTGTCTGTCCCTATCTATCCCTCTCTCTGACACTCTTTCTCTGTCCCTGTATAAAAAAATAAAAGAAAAAAAGATTTATTCTGCCAAACTTAGTGAAAATCTGACATAAAGTACTTGATAAGTAATTATTATTATATGCTTTAACTTGCTGTAACTCTGCTTTATAAATTTTATAAAGTAAAGTTACTTTCCTACTTTATAAATCACCATTACTCTGGAACTTGTGGGCAATGGTTAGAAAATTTTACGACTAACAGAGATACAAAAGTGAGCAGTAGGTATAAAAAGGTTGACTACTCCCGTTTTAGTGTATTAGTGTATTTACTGCATCATATAAATTATATTCTCACAAAAATGATGCCCAAGAAGACATTCTACTTCATATGTTAAACTAAATGTTGAAAATTTTACAATAAGATGAAAACCTAAAATCTTAAATTGCAAAGAAACTTAGCTTACAGCAGAGAAAAACTAATGTCAGGTTTGAGATCAGCACACTCGAATTAGATAAGAACAAGTGTTTTTGTGGGTGCTACAAAAATTTTATTCCCCAGAGTAATCAATGAACAACTAAAGTGAAGCAATTATGAGTTGATACTTCTCTTCCCCTCCTCTGCATCCACTCTCTGTAAAATCAATAAATAAAATCTTTTTAGAAAAATACAAGTTCATTGAAAGCAGTAATCCTGCCTGTTTGTAATTTATTTCTCCAATTAGTAAGAACTTGGCTGGCACTTGAAAGTCAATAAAATATTTGTTTAATTAATTACTTAACTAACTGACCATTGAACAGATAAAAATGGCACTAGGTTAGGTTCTGAAGGAATGGCACTTATGTTGAGAAATTTTTCTGAGGTGCTAGAACTGACCTCCAGAGAACGAGGCCAAGGGACCCAAGGGAGAGGCTGACAACTGCAGAATTTTAAAAAGAGTTTATTAAGGGGACTTACCAACAGAAGCAGAGTCCTGGGCGGCAGCAAGGCTAGGGACCTCCGCATCCAAGAGGGAATGGGTGGCTTGATATATATGACACAGGCACTAGGAATACAGGTGGCTTATAACCAAATGGCATATGCTTTTTATTTTTGTCTTCTGTTTTCATTACTCAAAAAGCTTCATTTGT
The DNA here is from genome assembly GCA_037038555.1 of Rhynchonycteris naso. NCBI lineage: Eukaryota > Metazoa > Chordata > Mammalia > Chiroptera > Emballonuridae > Rhynchonycteris > Rhynchonycteris naso. Next base: position 9,910,235 of record CM073000.1, read on the forward strand.
GCAATTTAGCTTTCTGACTCTGTGGTTGTGCCTTCAATAACTTCACAACTTTCTGCTCCTCAATAAGGAAAGCACGCTTGATCCTGTCACGGGCACATTTAGCACACAGGAATCCACCTAGGCCCTGCTGACGTGTGTCTTCGTTTTGCACAACCTCGTTAGAACTTCAGATCCCACAGCACGGACGTCGCGAAGCCCACCTGCAGAGTTTGGTGCTTTCCCAACCTTCTTGGTATAAAGGAAAACAATTCTATTCCCAGGGGTTCCAGACAGCCTAGTTTTGTTAGAGGCCATATTGTAGGTCAACCTCTGATGGTATGTCACATGCTGGACCATTGGGAATGCTTTAAGGACACCATCCCCGGAAGAGCGGCATTTGCTTTTTAAGAGATGTATTTTGCAAAGCAGTGAATAACTTTAAAAAAAAACCACAACTTTTTTTTCTTCTTTTCCAAGTGAGACGAGGGGTTATAGAGAGACAGACTCCTGCATGCACACCCACCAGAATCCACCCCACAACTCCGTCTGGGGCTGATGCTCTGCCCATGTTGTAACCGAGCTATTTTTAGCACCTGAGGCAGAGGCTCCGCAGAGCCATCCTCAGCACTGGAGTCCTATGTGCTGGAACCACCAATCAAGCCATGGCTGTGGGAGCAATAGAAAGAGAGGGAGAGGAGAGGCAGAGGTAGGAGTGGAGAAGCAGATGATCACTTCTCCTGTGTGCCCTGACCAGGAATCGAACCTGGAACATCCACACACCGGGCCAAGGCTCTACCATTGAGCCAACCAGCCAGGGCCAGTAAATAACTTAATGGACCTACTTCTCTATGTAAGAACATTCTTTTCAGCTGATATGGGCCCAACCCCCCCAGGGTGACCTGGTTATCACTGAGAGCAACAAGCTTCTTCCTCTATTTTTTTTTTTCAGATTTTCATTTATCCATTCTAGAAAGAGAAGAGAGAAAGTAACAGAAAGGTAAGGGAAAGAGCGAGAAGCATCAACTAGCAGTAGTTGCTTCTGATATGTCCCTTGACCGGAAAAGCTCAGGGTTTCAAATCAGTGACCTCAGCGTTCCAGGTCAATGCTCCACCCATTGCGCCACCACAGGTCAGGAGCAACTTGTTTCTTAAGATGGTGTCCTGGCCATGACAAGCACTAAAAAACATTTTGCCTAACCACATAGATTGGTTACTTTTGTAGAAGGAGAAATATGAAATTAGGTGAAGATTTAGGATCATTCTGGGCCTAGTGAGAAGCCACACTGAAAAGCCTGGAACAAAGAGAATACCTTGGGTATTTGGAAATGATAGGTGGCCACCCAAGTGGGCCTTTCTTACATCCCTGTCCATGCCAAGCCCCGCTTTGTACCTTTGGCTAAGGTGACCAGACGTCCCACTTTGGGCGGGACAGTGCCAATTTTTAACAATTTGTCCCGTGTCCCAAGGCGTTTTAAAAAAGTCCCAATTTTTGGAAAGAATGCATGAAAAGCTAGGGAACGGCGGGAGAACAGGAAGGGAATATACGGTTTTCGGCAGGGAGACCCGCGTTGACCTGGAAGCGCCCGCACTGCCGCAAGAGCCAGCTGCCGCATGCGGGGCCCCCGAAACAAAGAACTTCAGGTGAGACGTACCTGCTGGGGCGGCGGCTCTCAAGTCCCTTAACTACCCATAGGCCCGCGTCCTGAACTCCGGCGTGCAGCTCCCGGCTCTGCGAGGCGCAAGCCGTTCAGTCTCCAGTGGGCGGCAGGGCTGGACGCGGGAAGCGCAGCCACTGCAAGGACAAGTCCAGGCGGGAGTGTGCATGACCACCCCAGCATCAGTTTCGGGACTGTGTAACCCAATCCCTCTCACTCAGTCAAAATTTCCCATATAGTAATATTTTCAAAAATGATCTTTTTAATGAGCTGTCATTATTAAAAAAATAGATTGATAAGGAAAAGGTTAAATCTTGGGCATCAGCAAAAATCACAATAGAGAACAAATGCTTAGAAATATTTCATCATTTGGAAACAAACCATGTTCCATACAATAATGCACTAAAAATTGTGGAATACGCGCTGTCTTTACCAGGAACTAATGCTGCGACTGAACGTGTTTTTTCTATGGTAAATAAAGTGTGGACATCAGAAAAATCACAATTAAGTATTGAGGCTTTGAAAGCCATTTTATGTGTGAAATATAATTTAACAAATTCTTGTGAAAAATTTCATGACCTTTTAAACAATAACAGCAATCTACTAAAAAAAATTCACTCAAATGAGAAATATGCCAAAGAATAAAATAATACTATACATAATTTTTAATGTATTATATTTGTAAATTGTACTTATGTTTAAATTTTAAAAAATATATTACAATACTATTTTTGCATTCTATGAAAAATTTTTTGCTCCATATAGACCAAATTTTTAATCAAGAACCTCCCCCCCCCCCATCAATGGTGTCCCGCTTTACCAATTTTAAAATCTGGTCACCTTACCTTTGGCCCTTTCACCAGTCACATTATTCTTTCTGACCTAGTAAACTTCCTTGCAGAAATTTATCCTCTGGTTATGCTCAAAAATAGTTTGCCCATCTGTTGGTCAAATAAGTTTGTAAATATGATATATATGTGTTGGGCAGATGGAATATATTATGCTCACTTAGTTAAAGATAGCCCTGCCCATGTGGAGGCCTGTTGTCCAGGTAATGATATTAGTTGCCCTTCCTGCTTGGGAATGGGTGTGATTATGTTAATATGTGTTGGGGGAGGGCTTTCACGCTAAAAGGTTTTTGTTTTTTTTTTAATTTTTTTTTTTAGATTTTTATTTATTCATTTTTAGAGAGAGAGAGAGAGAGAGGAAAGATAGAGAGAATAGGGGGAGGAGCAGGAAGCATCAACTCCCATATGTGCCCCGACCAGGAAAGCCCAGGGTTTTGAACCTGTGACCTCAGCATTCCAGGTCAGCAGTTTATCCACTGCACCACCATAGGTCAGGCGCTAAAAGGTTTTAAAAGGAAGAGAGATCATGTTGTTCCGGGAGAAGAGGGATTATGTTCTAGGCAGAGAACAAGGAAGAGAGCAAAGAAAGGCCACGTGGAGGAGAGGAGAAGCAGCCAAGATGGTGGAGTGCTGAAAGAGAAGCCAGTTTGGGCAGAGTTTGTGCAGGAAGAAGGAGATGGGGAACAGAGGTGAATAAGGCTGGTGAGCTACAAATCTTCGATTCTAGGAAACTCGGATAAGTCAGTAGCTTTGTGAGCACTGAATGAGTGGGTTTTGGAGCCCAGTGTGTGTTTTTACTTGCCAGGTGGGTGCAAGCTAGGATTAAAGATAATGGCTCACCAGTTCTTGGCTCCGTTGTTTCATTACCGACTGTCTGAATGTAATGTGAACCTGCGTGTGAATGGCCACGATGGTGGCTCCTGGCCATGCATTATGTTTGCTTTCTTATAGTTTGTATTGGATGTGGGGGGGACAGGATGTAAGCAGGCACGATCCTTATAGCCTAAAGCAGTGGTTCTTAACCTTTTTTGAGGTACCAAACCCACCAGTTTCATATGCATATTCACCAAACCCTTCTTTAGTGATAAATAAAATATGATTTTTTTCCCCATATTCAAGACATAGGTGTATGTTTTTTTACTGGTGCACAAAATGAGCCGTGCATGAACATCACCTTGCTCAAAGAACAACACCAACAAAGGTGCATGAACTCACAACAAATTACGGTATTACTTTATTCTGGCCTCTGCGGCAGAGGCTTCTCCGAACCCCTGAGACTGACTCATCAAACTCCTAGGGTTCAAGAGAACCCAGGTTAAGAACCACTGGCCTAAAGCTTAGTTTTAAGACTAAGCCTTTCCCACCTTTTTTGATGTAGGGTGGTGCACTTTCATAAGGAATCCCATTATGCCTCAGATAAGTGAGTTTGTAACAGAGACTTCCTTGTTTGTATATTGGATTAAAGGTTTTGATTTCTACACCATAAAATGGGGCAGACTGGGAGCTTGCTCTCTCTCGGTTCCTGAGATTAGCATTAGAGAAGAGAACAGAGAAAGGCCACATGGAGGAGAGGAAAAGTAGCCAAGATGGTGGAGTGCTGAAGGAGAAGCCAGTTTGTGTAGAGTTTGTGCTGGAGAAGGAGATGTGGAACACAGGTGAATAAGTCTTGTGAGCTAGGTACCTTTGATTCTAGGAAACTCGGATAAGTCAGTGGCTTTGTGAGCACTGAATGTCTGGGTTTTGGAGCCCAGTGTGTGTTTTTACTTGCCAGGTGGGTGCAAGCTAGGATTAAAGATAATGCCCAACCAGTTCTTGGCTCCATTGTTTCATTACCGTCTGTCCAAATCCTATGTGAACCTGCATGGGCCAGTCGGCTGTGATGGTGGCTGTGGCTACTGGCCTTACACCATCTATATAAATAGGAAATTTCACTCAGTATTACTTTAACACACAAAACCCTTGAAAGAGCCAATGAGTTCATCAAAAAGGTTAAATACATTATGACGGATTTATAGTGTGGAATACTATGTAGCCATGAAAATTATGAAGTATTATTAGGTTAAAAATTAATATGGACTCCTGGTTTATTTGTTAATTTAATAAATATGTAACCTGACCGGTGGTGGTACAGTGGACAGTGCATGGACCCAGAATGCTGAGGTCCCAGTTGGAAACCCTGAGGTCTCTGCCTAAGTGTGGTCTTGTTGGCTTGAGTGCAGGCTCACCAGCTTGAGCGTGGGATCATAGACATGACCCCATGGTCGCTGGCATGAGCAAGGAATCTCTCACTCTGCTGTAGCCCCCCTCCCCTGGTCAAGGCACATATGAGAAAGCAATCAATGAACAACTAAGGAGCCTCAATGAAGAATTGACGCTTCTCATCTCTCTTCCTTCCAGTCTGTCTGTCCCTATTTGTCCCTCTCTCTGTCTCTCTCGCACACACACACAAAAAGAAAAGAAGAAAAAAAGCTTCATTAATGTTATATACTGTTAACAGCAATAACAACAAAAACATGTCCCAAACCTGGACTGGGTCAGAATTTTTTTTATTTTTTAGCCAAATATAATTCTCAATCTCCTTCTGAGAATAAATTAGCATGCCTGATGAACTGTGTAAGCAATTTTCTGATAAACTCTAAGAGAATTGAAGACTTGTTCTAGGAAACTCATTAATTCCAACTGTCAGTCAAGTGTCCAATTATCTCTAACCAAACATAATTTTATGTTGTGTCTAATCTAACAATTATTTATTTCTGTAAAACATCCCCATCAAGAGTAAATCTTTGATTTGTCTTGGTAGACTCATTTTCCTTTGCAGTAAAATTATAATAAATTTTTATAAGTAGTCATAACTAACTTGCTTGGAAATATTTTCTTCACTAGCATTTAAACGTGTTGTTAAACCTTCAGAAACCTGGATGATGTTCACCTCCCTTACTGGATGAGGAGATGATAAACAGGGTCGTAGAACTACAGGAATAGAATGTAATTGATTCATTCATAAGACAAGTATTTGAGCGCCTACCGTATCCGAGGCTTTAAAAAATACTTGAGTGTCTACCACTGTTCTATAATCTGTGGATACAAAATTGAACTGATGGGATTGGGAGAATAAAACTACAGTTCCCACAAGATCTTGCTCTTCCGCCTCTTCCCAGGTGGGCGCTTCTTTCCTTTATTCTTTTCCCATGATTCTACTTGGGCAGAAAAGCTCCGCCCACTTAAATGCCTTTTGCACTGTCTCTCTTTAGGAAATGGACTACAACTCCCACAATGCCCACGGGCGTACCCTATAAGGGCTCGACTTCTTCCCGGCTGTGCCTAGCACAACTACAGTTCCCAGGATGCTTTGCTTCCTCTCTTGGGTGTTATTGCCCCTTTCCCGGTGCGGGACACGGTAGAAGCGAGGGAGAGTGCCAGGAAAGGGGTGTCCTGTGTCCTTCCCCGGAGTGGGGACGAGGCAGTGACTTGACTCTTGGGCGCTGAGCCTGGCAGGGAACCCAGGAGGCCACCGTCGCTTCTGACTTGGTCTCTCTACGCTACTTTCCGTCTTCCACACCCGCCGCCGGCTGGACGGCTCCGGACAGACTGTCTGGGGCAGAGGTGGCGATCTCGGCCACCGGGGCTGTGGCCAGGCCGCGTCCCTTGGGGCGGCGGTAGCGGCGTCAGCGCTGGGGAGGAGGACGAGAGAAGATGGCGTCGGAGCTGGAGCCGGAGGTGCCGGCCTTCGACCAGAGTTTGCCGGAATGTTCGGCTGAGGAGACCGCGGGGGTGAGTGCCGGGACCCGGGTCGGGACGTCCGACCCTTGAAAGCCGAGCCCCGTAGGAGGACTGACTCCTGGTAATGCCGGAGCGGCCTGGCCTTGACTTGGTGTAACCACCGCGTCCAGCTCTTCGGCCTCCCCTAGTGGGGAGCTGTCCGGGGAGGCCACGATCCTGCCCCTTTCCTTCGCTCTTTATCCTCAAATAGCCCTCTTAGCTGGTCTGTGAACCAGCCGCCTTTCCATTCCCTTTCTGCCCGGGAGAACAAGCAGCTTTTCATTATTCCTCCTTCCCCCACACTCCCATTAAGTCCCCAACACAGTATGCCAGGTCCTGCAAGAGGGGAGGAGAAAACTTCCTGGTGTTTTGGGTATAATCGCTCTACTTTCTCTTCCTGATTCCTTTTCCTGAGATCAAGAGGAGCGTTGGCTCCTCCACCGAAAAATGCCACCTTTAAACGAGTCCTTACTTTGTTTCTGGGGCAGCCCTGAGCACCAAAGGATGCAAACGACACTGTTCTTCCTCTTTCCCCTCTTCCGTGCGTTTTTACACGGGTTTGGTCTGTCAACAACGTTGATGAATGTGCGGAAAGTAGTGTTTCGACATATTTGCGGAGTGTGAGAAAGAAGTAGTGGGCGCTGGGAGATCAAAAAACTAATTTTTCTAGGAGTTGGGGGTAGTTGGGTGGAGAACAAACATTATATTAAACTTTGAAAGACCAGTCTCCAATAAACAGAAGTTAATAATGTGAGGTTTGGTCACAGCACAGTGGGAACAAGTTATGCCCCAAACTACAACCATTCAAACCCAGTGTTGCGCTTGATGTAATAAGAATATGCTCGTGTACATAAGTAGCGGGGTTGTAAGATGATTACTTTAATAATCTCGATGGCATGCATCTTTCTTCAAAGACAGGGAACACTCATTAGAACAGATTGTCCAGAGTGATTATGAATGGACCAGAACAGCTCAGGCCTCATCGCTAAGGCCTTCTGTTTAAAGCTGCTAGGAAGGAAGTGAACTTGAATCACAATGTAATGAACGAAAATTTAGCGGGTGGCTGTTAGGGATGCTGGTCAGTGAGGACTTATTTTGACTGAATTGATGAGGACACTAAAGTCAGAGTGGATGGAACAAATGACAGGAGTAAAGGCGAAAAGTTTAAAGAAATACATACTTGAATGATAAGTGTTTGCTTTTTTCTTTTAACTGACTTGTTTAATCTAGGTCAATTTTCATTTATAGTACTTTCTGCTTAATATTACAACCACCCAAGGATTTTCCAGCCCCCATGGGCCTATCATTTAGCAAAGAGATTTAAAAAAGAAAAAAGTGTTACAAGTAAACAGTAAAATGGCAATCATGGTTCTGTCTCCATGTCATCCCATTAATATCCATATTGATAACTAATCTGTTACTTTCTTCAAAGTAATATTTTCTTTTTCTCCCACCAAATTTCTCGTGTCTGTTGGCCCAGTGACACAGGCTATGTACTCTTATTTTCAAAATCCTGCAAGTGCAACTACTAATTAGATCAGAACTTCAACTTGTTGCGTTCCTGAGGAAACCAGTTGGAAAACTGGTGCCGGAGACCTGGGTCTTGTTTAGTGCAATTCTCAAGCATGCAACAGAGAAAATGAAGGGAAATGCAATCAGAATTTATTAATTTGGACTTAATTTGAGTTTGTGAAGATTATAATCTGAGCTACATTTTATTTATGCTCTTTACTTATAGATGGTTTTCTGAGCAGTAAGATTAAAAAAAATGTTTAGCCTTAAGACCAACAAAATTCTTTAAAGATGAATTCCAGCCCTCGCCAGTTGGCTCAGAGGATAGAACCTCAGCTGGCATGTGGACATCCCAGGTTCCAGTCCCACTTAGGGCACACAAAACAAGTGACCATCTGCTTCTTCTCTCCCCTTTTCTCCCTCTTCCCCTCCCACTGGCTCCAGCTTGGGCCCAGGTGCTGAGGTAGCTCGGTTTGTCAAAGCTAGTCAACCTCAGGTGCTAAGAATAGCTCTATTCAGGCATGGCCCCAGACAGGGTTTCTGGGTGGATCCCGATTGGGGTGCATGAGGGAGTCTGTCTCAGGATCTCCCCTCCTCTCACCCAACCAAGCTATCCTCAGCGCCTGGGGAGGACGTGCAAACGAATCGAGCCACTGGCTATGGGAGTGGGAGAGAGGGGCATAGAGAAGCAGATGGTCACTTCTCCTGTGTTCCCTGATGAGGAATTGAACCTGGGACATCCATATGCCAGGCTGGCGTGCTCTGTCCACTGAGCCACTAGCCAGGGCCTATGAGGGGTTTATTGTGTGTAGTCAGCTTAAGTTCCAGCACAGCTCTTTATCACATATTAAAATGAATCAAGTTTTCTCAGGTGAGAAGTCAATTTTAGGGAGGGTAAACAAGTTAAGAAAGTAGCCATTGCAGCCTTTAGACCTCTGATACTGTGGCTTGTTGGGATCACATCCATTTAAAATTACTTACTAAGCAATAGTGTCATGGGAAACATTTTATTTCCACATGGCTTCGCTTCTCTTCTGAGGAAGAAGGACTCCTAGCTAGTCTGCCTCACAAATAAAAGCAGGTGAGCACTCTCCCAATCCTTCCAAGTGTGGGATGTTAAAGGGACCCTCCCTTCTCAGTCTTCTGTGTTTCTTGGTGGAATTGATGCCACAAGTATGGCTTTTCTGACACTTTTTGAATCTATGTAGCGTGCTCCACGGATTTGATTATAGTATGTTCCAATGGATGAGTATGATTTAAGAAGTAATGTTATTTTTTCCCCAAGTATAAAAGAAATACATATTATTATAGAAGTTTTATGCCTTGGTTATTTTTTTGCTTTAAAATTTTTGACAGTTTTATATAGTATTCAAATACACAGTTTAATTCAGTGGTTTTTACTATATTTACAGAGTTGTGCAAACATCACCACAGTCAATTTTAGAACATTTTTATCACCCCCAAGCAATAATCCTATACCCATTAGCAGTCAGTCCTCTCCCTTTTTTGTTTGTATTTTTTTTTAAGAGGGACAGAAGGAGAGGGAGAGAGAGAGGAACACTGAGCTGCTCCTATATGTGCCCTGACCACGGAATCAAATCTGCAACCTCTATGCTCCAGGACGATGCTCTGGCCAACCATGCTCTGGCCAGGGCTTAACCTTTATTGATCTTTTCTTTTTAAGATTTTATTTATTCATGTTTTAGAAAGGGAGAGAGAGAGAGAAGGGGGAGGAGCAGGAAGCATTAATTCCCGTATGTGCCTTGACCAGGCAAGCCTGGGGTTTCGAACCAGCAACTTCAGGGTCCCAGGTCAGCGTTTTATCCACTATGCTTCCACAGGCCAGGCACAACCTTTATTGATCTTTAGAGAGACAGAGAGAAGAAGGGAGAGGGAAGGGATAAGGGAAGCATTTGTTATTCCACTCAGTCATGCATTATTTTGTTGTTGCTTCCTGACCAGAGATCAAACCTGCAACCTTGTTGTTTCAGGATGACATTCTTAACCGACTGAGCTAACCAGCCAGGGCCAGCAGTCAATCCTGTTTATTCCCTAAACTTCCAAACTTTAGGCTACTTTTAATGTGTTTTTGGTCTCCATTGATTTTCCCATTCTAGAAATTTTTATATAAATACAGTGTGTCCGGTAAAGTCACGGTGCACTTTTGACCGGTCAAAAGTGCACCGTGACTTTACCGGACACACTGTAGAATGGTACAGTATGTTGTCTTTTGTGTCTGGGTTTTTCATTTATACCCCATTCCTTTTTATTGCAAAGTAATATTCCATTGTTATGCATATACCAAACTTTATTTGTTCAGCAGTTGGTGAATATTTGGCTTCTCACTTTTCAGATATTGTGAATCATGCTGCAGTGCATATTTGTGTACAGTATTTTGTGGGTACATATGTTTTTATTTCTCTTGGGCTTATACCCAGGAGAGAGATTTCTGGGTCAAATGGTAATTCTATTTTTTTATATATATATATATATATTTTTTTATTAATTCTAATGGGGTGACACCAATAAATCAGGGTACATATGTACAATGAAAACATCTCCAGGTTATCTTATCATTCAACCGTGTTGCATACCCGTCACCAAAAGTCAAATTGTCCTCTGTCACCTTCCATCTGGTGGTAATTCTATTTTTAACGTTTTTGAGGAACCCCTAAATTGTTTTCTGAAGTGTCTACATCATTTTACATTCCTGCCAACAGAATATGAAGGATGTGGTTTTCTTCACATCCTTGTCAACACTCGTTACTGTCTTTTTTATTATAGCCATTCTGTTGGTTGTGAAGTAGTATATGATTGTAGTTTGGGTTTGTATTTCCCTATGACTAGTGATGCTGAACATTCCCTCCCCCCATTGATTTGAGAGAGAGACAGAAAAGCATTAACTCATTCCGTTTTGTTTTGTGCTCATTCATTGCTTCTTGTACGTGCCCTGACAGGGAATGGAACCCACAACCTCTGCATTGGCACAATGCTTTATCCACTGAGCCACCCAAGGTGATGTTGAGTGAACATCCTTTCATGAGTTTTTTTTTTTTAATTTTTTTTAATTTATTCATTTTAGAGAGGATACACAGAGTGAGAGAGAGAGAGAGAGAGAGAGAGAGAGGAAGGGGGGAGGAGCTGGAAGCATCAACTCCCATATGTGCCTTGATCAGGCCAGTGCAGGGTTTTGAACTGGCGACCTCAGTGTTCCCAGGTCGACGGTTTATCCACTGCGCCACCACAGGTCAGGCCTTTCATGAGTTTTTTGGCTATTTATATATCTTCTTTTTGGAAGTTTCAATTTCTATCTTTTACCTATTTTTAAATTAGATTTTTTTGTCTTTTATTATTGAGTTTGTATATTATTTTGACTTGTGAATGCTTTTACTCCTTTTTTAGAACTCTTAGTGTGATTTAAGTATTTCCTTATATATAGTCCTGAAAACTCCATTTCTTCACTAGCAATTGTTGTTTTACAATTAACTTATATGTTGGTTATCCTTGTTGGAAAGCAAATCAGACAGGGTAAAAAGGATACAATTTTAATTGGGTGTAGAATAACTAGGTAATGTAGTAAAAAAGCTAACCTCTAGGGAATCTTCCGTTTTTGTGTTTATTGTAGTTGCACGCCATCCCCAGGCTTCAATTTAGCATTCACAAAAAGGAAAGCTCCCAGAAACATTGTCATAACATGTTTACTTTAGTGAAATGAGTTGACAGTTTCTTCACTTCCCTGTCAAGGACTTCTAGTGCTACAGTGTTTATTACTCTGCTGTGTACATTGGTGTGACAGCCACAGGTGTCTGAATAAGGACAAATTAACCAAGTTAGAAATCTCAATAGTTTTTCACGTTAAACACACTATAAGCTTATGTTAGTGGGAATTAATATGAAAAGCCGTAGATTTTACTCTTTTGAGGAATACATGGGGAATTCTGAAAGGCAGCCAAAAACTTTTATCTTCCTGCTCACATTCTCTTCACAACTTTTTCCCCCTTTTAATTTATGCTGTTGCAAGTCAGTCATTCAGTATTTCTGGTATAGAATTCTCATAAAGATACTTAGTTTTATATATTATTTAAATTTAATGACACTAAAATGCCTTTAAAAAAATCTCAAATCTATCACATGGTTTGTTTGTTTGTTTGTTTGTTTTTTATTTATTTTAGAGAGGAGACACAGAGTGAGAGAGAGAGAGAAAGAGAGAAAGTGGGGAGGAGCTAGAAGCATCAACTCCCATATGTGCCTTAACCAGATCAGTGCAGGGTTTTGAACTGGCGACCTCAGTGTTCCCAGGTCGACGCTTTATCCACTGCGCCACCACAGGTCTGGCACACATGATTTTGAATTTGGAATATATGCCTGCCTTTCTTGAACCAGATTTTAATATCTTGTTAATAATTTATAATAATATGTGATAAATAATATTTAGAATGAAATGCTTGTTTTATTAATAATATATTATATAAGTTAGCTGATTTTTTCCCCTTAACCGAAAGCTGATATTAGTTTCTGAATTTTTTGTGTAAGAAATCTTTGAACAGATTTGACTTGTCAGTGTTGTGGAATTGCAAAACAACACGATTTCTTTTAGAAAGCATTAAAATTCTGCAAGTGAAGTTTTAAGAGAAATGGGAACATAGAAATAAAAACAGAAGTTGCTTTTAAAACTAAACCTTTAAAATTACCTGAAGCATAATTTTCCAGGATCATGGAGGTGAATTCTCTGAGTCTATTTTTCAATTACAGTTGACATTCAATATTATTTGATACTAGTTTCAGTGTACAATAAGTGGTTAGACAATATGATTTATGAAATGATCCCCCAATAATTCTAGTACCCACCTGGGAATTCTTTATATCTTCTTCTTTTTTTGAGAGAGAGAGACAGGAACACCGAGCTGCTCCTGTATGTGCCCTGTGCAGGGAATCGAACTGGCATCCTCCGTACTCTGGGACAGTGTTCCAACCAACCGAGCCAACCAGCCAGGGCAGTTTTTTGAATCTTAATGCTTAATTTTTCTTTCATAAACAGTAAATTGCTTAGGATAATTTGACTCTATTTTCATTCATATTTTAAATAGGGTTTGCTGACAATGGGTGAAAAACTGGACATTTACCCTTGAATGTAACCCAAAAGTGTTTTGTTTGTTTGTTGTTTTTTTAGTTCAAAGAATTAGATTCTAGTTTGCTCGTTGGTTGATGACTCTGACTTTTATTGTTGACTACTATATTTTTTCTCATCCTTTTATAATTACTGAACTCTACGTGTGTGTGCATGGATGTGCGTGTGTGTACTTGTATGTGTGATTTAGAGTTAGAGCCGCTGCCCTAAAGGGAGAAAAACCTTAAAGTTGTGGGATCGTCTCCCAGAAAGAGCTGTCGTTTTATGAGTAATTTAGCCTCTTTTCTTCTTGCATAAAACTTCCATCCAGCCCTTTAATTTGTAAACAAGTTTTTTACATTTTAGTAAAAGTTCTCTGAAATGTGCAATTGACTAGAAAGTTAATATATGCCACCTCGTGAATATTTAAAATCTTTTTATATGCTGTTTTTAGACGGGAGGAAGTGGGTGGAAGCTGTACAAGCGTTAAAATGAAGATCTTACTCTTGTCTTGTGCTGTTAGACATCATTTGAACATGAACTCTTTTATTGAGGTTGTAATTTGGAATTTAAAAAGTCATAGGGAGCCTGACCTGTGGTGGCGCAGTGGATAAAGCGTTGACCTGGGAACACTGAGGTCACCAGTTCATAACCCTGCACTGGTCCAGTCAAGGCACATATGGGAGTTGATGCTTCTAGTTCCTCCCTTCTTTCTCTCTTTCTCTCTTTCTCTTTCTCTCTCTCACTCTGTGTCTCCTCTCTAAAATGAATAAAATTAAAAAAAAATAAAGTCATAGGGAAACACTGGGTCTATAAGTTACTAATTTAGTTAACTGCATTTTTGTAGAAGTGAGTTATTTTATATATTTTATTTTTCTTTTATTTTTCATTGATTGATTTTAGACAGAAAGAGGAAGAGAGAAAGAAAGAAGCATACTTTTTATTTTTATTTTTAACACACGCAAGAGAGATAGACAGAGACTGAGAGACAGGAAGGGAGAGAGATGAGAAGCATCAACTCGTAGTTGTGGCACCTTGGTTGTTCATTGATTGCTTTCTCATATGTGCCTTGACTGGGGTGGGGCTCCAGCTGAGCTAGTGACCCCTTACTCAAGCCAGCGACCATAGGGTCATGTCTATGATCCCATGCTCAAGCTGGCAACTTTGGGGTTTTGAACCTGGGACCTCAGCATCCCAGGTCAATGCTCTGTCCACTGCAGTCAGGCAAGAAATATTTTTTTGTTGTTCCACTTAGATGTTCATTCCTTGGTTGCTTCCCATGTGTTTAAAGACTGTAGGCCTGGATCTGCTTTATCTCTGCTTTCAATAAAACCACATTGAGCCTGACTTGTGGTGGCACAGTGGCTAAAGTGTCAACCTGGAATGCTGAGGTTGCCGGTTCAAAACCCTGGACTTGCCTGGTCAAGGCACATATGAGAAGCAATTACTATGAATTGATGCTCCCCGCCGCCTCCCCCCGCCCCCCGCTCCTTCTCCTTCCCTCTGTCTCTCTCTCTTAAAAAAAAAAAAAAAGAGGTCAAACGGAGTCAGTGGCGAGTGAGTTATATAATGACTTATTGTGGTCATAGTCCTGCACTGCCTACAGAAGGTTGCTCCTGGAGTTGAGAGTTGAGAAGAGGGGTTCATTTCATTTTAATTTTATTATCCCTTTAAGTAGAATTCTAAAATAATTTGGAATTTAATAAATTTCTAAATCTTGCCCTTTTTGGAAAGAAGACATATAGTGATGAGTTGAGTGTTGTCAATAAAATTATTTTTTAAGACTCTTATTATTGTTGGACCTAAAGGAAATAGAGTAGATTTGTTCAAATTAGTTCATTGACATTGTTTACAACTCTTTTCTTTTTTCTTTCTTTAAAGAAATGGCTGCAAGCAACTGACCTTACTAGAGAAGTGTACCAGCATTTAGCCCACTATGTCCCCAGAATCTACTGCAGGGGTCCCAATCCTGCCCCGCAGAAAGAAGACACACTGGCCCAGCATGTCCTGCTGGGGCCGATGGAGTGGTACCTCTGTGGGGAAGAGCCTGCGTTTGGGTTTTCAAAACTTGAACAAGCGAACAAACCTTCTCATCTCTGTGGTCGTGTGTTTAAAGTAGGAGAGCCCACATACTCTTGCAGGTAAAATATTGCAGTTCTCTTTCTACAAACCACTTATTTTGACCTGACTTCTTTTTCCCCTGAAACTTTACATCTTTGATTTTAAATTACGAAGTATACTATGTAGAGATGAAAGAGTACACAGCAAGTATCTGCAGTGTAGTAAGTAATTATAAAACAAACATTCATGTGATTATTTTCCAGATCAAGAAATAGGATATCACCAGCATTCCAGAAACGCACTGTGTGGTTTCTGCCTACCCCACATTAATTGCTACCTTGACTCTTGTAATAATCGTTTCCTTGGTTTTCTTGATAGTTTTTAAGTTACAGTGATTCTTTTTGATGTTCACATTATCCCGTATTTGGCCTGTGGGAGCCCTGTCACACCAGCTGCTTTATCCTGTGCACAGGCCTCCAGGAGTGTTGGAGCTTCTTTGCTGTCCGTCTCAAGACGTCCACAGCTCATTTTTTACTTACTCTGACCCGTAGGATCATGTTACAGACTGAACCAGGTCCAAATGCTCAGTAGTTGCCAGCTAAAAGATGATTTTATGTGAAAGAACTTTCTTGTGAGCCAGCAAGCCAGGACAAACACCTAATCCATCTTTTATTAGGGGAAATCCTGCACAAACATCAAGGTAGACTTTGCCATTGCATGTATGGGTGGGGACTTGCTAGCGCTTGCGCAGTCAGGAAACATGCTTAAACATATATCAGGTTCCAAAATATGATCTGGGTGTTAGTGTTTTCTAATGAGGGCATAGTGAGGAAGGTTCATGAGGAGGTCACTGGAGGATTCTTCAGGCTGCTCCAGACTGTCTCAGGCGATTTTAGTTGGTTGACCCGCCCTGGTCCTACAAAACATCCTGGGCTTGTTCCTGAAAAAGTTGTAGCAATCGTCAGCATCAGGAGTGGCAGGGTAGTACACATATGAATAAACATCTGAGTAAGTCTTGGTCTTTCTGTGAAACTTCAAGCAAACTTCAAGATAGCGCGTTACACAAACCTTACAAATTTTACAGTTATCTAAGTGGGGTTATAGATTCATTGAGACAAAGTTATGAAGTCTAAAGGAAGGGTAGCTTATGCTAGGTTACTTGCTAGGCTACATGTGTAAGTTAGGTTATAATCAGCCATTTCTGCAAGAAGTTTTCTTTTGGTTGGGAGTGGCAGTGTGGAACTGTGATCTGAGTGTTATAGAAGTACTGTTATCTTTTACTCATTTATTTTTTTTATTTTTTATTTTTATTTTATGCATTTTGGAGAGGAGGCACAGAGTGAGAGAGAGAGAGAAAGAGAGAAAGGGGGGAGGAGCTGGAAGCATCAACTCCCATATGTGCCTTGAACAGACCAGTGCAGGGTTTTGAACTGGCGACCTCAGTGTTCCCAGGTCGACGCTTTATCCACTGCGCCACCACAGGTCAGGCTACTCATTTATTTTAATATCTTATGGAGAATTGAGTATATAAGAGTAGAAGATGGGTAAATACTCATCTCCTTTATGACTTTCTGTTCTTATTTCTCAGAACTAATCGTTGTTAACATTTTCTTACGTATCTTTTCAGAAATTTTATATGCATATGCAGGCCTATATATAAAATTCTCTTCAAGACACTTGAGCAAACAGACATAAGAAAGAGAGTATGTTATCTATACTGGGATAAATTTCCCTTTCACTGTTTAACAAAATTTTGACATCTGGTCCTATCAACTCATATAATTAGATTAGATAATCTTTGGTGGATGTACTATTTCTTTTATTTTTTTTAAGTGAGAGGATGGGAGACAGTGAGACAGACTCCCGCATGTGTCCCGGCTGGCACCCACCCAGCAAACTCCATCTGGGGCCATGCTCAAATCAACAGCTATTTTTAGCACCTGACGCTGACATGCTCAGACCAACCAAGCTTACTTCCGGGTTGACACACAAACCAATCTAGCCACTGACTGCAAGAGAGGAAGAGGGAGAGAAGCAAATGGTCTCTTCTCCTGTGTGCCCTAACTGGGAATCAAATCCTGAACATCCATACACTGGGCCAACACACTATCCACTGAGCCAACCGACCAGGGCCTGGATATACTATTAATCGAGGCATTGTATAACATACTTTTCCCAAATACTTTTTCTTGTAATTTTTGGGAAAGCTTCTGAGTATCAATGGCCATCTTTATTAGCATGGTTACAATACCAATATATAACATATATTGGTCATATATATATAGTATATTCTTTTCTTTTGAATAAAGAGATATAGGCAGGGAGAGAGATGAGAAGTGTCAACTGATAGTTGTGTCACTTTAGTTGTTCATTGGTTGGTTCTCATATGTGCCTTGACTGGGGGGCTCAAGCCGAGCCAGTGCCTCCTTGCTCAAGTCAGTAGCCTTGAGCTCATGAGCCTTGGGCTTCATTCAAGCTGTATGAGCCCACGCTCAATCTGGCAACATCATGATTTTAACCCTGGGACCTCAGTGTCCCAGGTCAACGCTCTGTCCACCGCCTGGTCAGGCTCTTTTCCTTTCTGACACAAGGTATGTGGGGCACTTCTTGGACTTTTCCCTTCCCCAGCCCAAAAGGAACTATTTCTCCAAGGATCCTGGGTCCTTTTTAGTGTTAGAAATAAGTCTGACTTTAAAGTGCATGGTCCTTAATTGAAATCATGGCCTTTCTGGTATCTCAGCAGGAAGTCTAGCTTGACCAGAATTCCAGAATCCTCTTGCTGGACTTCATGTATCTCGTGGCACTCAGTTCTATAGTGGCCACTCTCCAGTAAACTAGAGAGTGTCGCCCAGGATGTGCGCAGCCCAACCGTCAGCCGAGAGCTCATTCACTGGTGACACTCACATAGACTTTTGTCCCTCCTTGGCTTCTCCCATCCTGTACACATTCCACCTTCTGGTGCCCTGAACCTGGGCTATTGTGATTGTCCCAAAGTCTGATCTAGTCTCAGCTCAACAGAACCTTCGTGCTCTGCTTAGATTCTAGTTCATTGTGCCGCGGGCAGGAATTTCAGCCCTCGGTGAGAGGCGGGACCATCGTGGGGCTCAGCTCACGAATTTCCCTTCTCTTAGTCACTGCAGTCTAGTGCTGCCTGTTCAGTGCCTGCAGATGTGCTCATCTAGGTCTGTGGTTGTGGACAGCGGGAGGGTTAGTTCAGGACCAGTTGTCCTGTCATAATCGGTCCCACACTTTATTTATTTTTTTTTATTTATTTTAATTTTTTTTTACAGGGACAGAGAGAGAGTCAGAGAGAGGGATAGATAGGGACAGACAGGAACAGAGAGAGGTGAGAAGCATTAATCATTAGTTTTTCGTTGCCGTTGCGACACCATAGTTGTTCATTGCTTGCTTTCTCACATGTGCCTTGACCGCGGGCCTTCAGCAGACCGAGCAACCCCCTGCTGGAGCCAGCGACCTTGGTCCAAGCTGGCGAGCTTTTTGCTCAAGCCAGATAGGCCTGTGCTCAAGCTGGCGAGCTCAGGATCTCGAACCTGGGTCTTCTGCATCCCAGTCTGACGCTCCATCCACTGCGCCACCGCCTGGTCAGGCCCACGCTTTATTTTTACAATGAAAGTTGCTTATGTTTGTGGAGTACCAACCAATTTAATGCTAAGCATTTTGTATATAATCACCTTTAAGCCTTCTGTAAACTTCTTAGGAAACAGGCTCAGAGTGGTTTAAGGGACTTACCTTCAGTCATAAAAATTGAAACCAGGCTCTGGCCGGTTGGCTCCGTGGATAGAAAATCAGCCTGGCATACGGATGTCCCAGATTTGATCTCCAGTCAGGGCACACATGAGAAGAGACCATATGTGTCTTCCCCTCTCACAGCCTATGGCTCAATTGGTTCAGGCGTCCGCCCCAGGTGCTGAGGATAGCTCAGTTGATTCAAGTAACAGCTCCAGACAGGTTGCCAGGTGGAATCCTGGTCAGGGCACATGCAAGAGTGTTTTTCTACCTTTCCTCTTCTGACTTAAAAAAAAAATTTGAAACCAGGGCTCTCTGACTAAAGTATTTTTTTTTTCATTTTACCTTTTTATTTTTTTATTCTCAAACATTGGTCTTATGAATTTTTCACTCATTCTCAGTAAAATGAGGGGAAAACTGGGGAAAATGTACTGAGTTTTTCTTGCAGCTAAAGTTGTTTAGTTCTAAATTCTAAGATATATTCTTTATTGTTAAAACATTAGTGCCTGACCAGGAGGTGGCGCAGTGGATAGAGCGTTGGACTGGGATGCGGAAAATCCAGGTTCGAGACCCCCGAGGTCGCCAGCTTGAGCGCAGGCCCATCTGGCTTGAGCAAAAGCTCATCAGCTTGGACCCAAGGTCGCTGGCTCCAGCAGGGGGTTGCTCAGTCTGCTGAAGGCCCGCGGTCAAGGCACATGTGAGAACGCAATCAATGAACAACTATGGTGTCCCAACGGCAATGAAAAACTAATGATTGATGCTTCTCACCTCTTTCTGTTCCTGTCTGTCTGTCCCTATCTACCCCTCTCTCTGTCTCTCTCTCTGTCCCTATAAAAAAAAAAAAAAAGCGCAGTCATGTAAGGAAGAGCCGAATGCAGGGTGCAGCCTGGGGCCATTAAAAAAAAAAAACATTAGTATATAAGATGAAGGCAAGCCTCACCAGGAGGTGGCACAGTGGATAGAGCGTCAGACTGGGACGCGGAGGACCCAGGTTCAAAACTCCAAGGTCACCGGCTTGGGCGTGGGCCCATCTGGTTTGAGCAAGGCTCACCAGCTTGAGCAAGGGGTCACTCAGTCTACTATCGCCCCCTGGTCAAGGCACATATGAGAAAGCAATCAATGAACAAATAAGGCGTCGCAATGAAGAATTGATGCTTCTCATCTCTTTCCCTTCCTGTCTCTCTCCTGTCCCTTTCTCTGTCTCTATCTCTGTCATAAATAAATAAATAAGGAAGCAGTGAATTAGGTAGTTTCGTTTTGTTTTGAAATGTTCTTACCAAAAAAAAAAAAAGAATTGTCTTTTTTTGGCGTCATTCCACTGGTGCCTGGAACTCTGAAATATGGGAATTGCTACACAGTCGCACTCTGACCACTAACTGGAAAATAAAGTTGTATTGCAGTACTGTTTTCTGTTCCACAAAGTTCATGTAAAGAATATTAAATAAAAATCATAATTAGGCTGGAGAAAGGGCTTTTGGTGACTGAATTGTGGACTTGGCCTGAACCTCTCTCTCCCTCATTATCTCCTGAGACCACTGTGGAAGCTGCTGTTTCCCCTTTGCAGATGAGTGGCGCATGTAATTGTGCCTTGTGCTAGGTGCTCAGCAAGTATTTGTTGAGCAAACATCTGTTTTGTCAAAGCACAGAGCAAGCACAGTTTTAATGAGGCAGTTTCATTGTTTCTACTTTAGCTAATTTGTTGTCATGTTCCTATTTGTTGAACATTTCTATACTTGTTTAGTAGAAATATCATATTTATTGTAAACCAGTTATTTTCTAGGATTTGCTCATGGTTATATACAGGAAAATTTTCCATTCTGAATTTGGAAGACTTTTTTAAACCAAATACTTAGTCTTCAGCTAAGATTCGGACACTTGAGTAATGTCAGCAGGTACGGATGGCTGTGCTCCTGCTCTGTCTGCAAAGAAAAAGCTCTAATGTGGAAGAACTACTTAGTTCCAGTAAGAAGAGTTGTTTATTCAGTGTCTTGCTTTTTTAAAAAACCTGGAGACTTGATCTTTTTTTTCTAAGCAGAGTTCTATTTTAAAACTTTTTAAAATTGAGTTTATTAGGGTGACAGTGGTTAACAGAATTATACAGGTTTCAGGTGCACAATTCTACAACACATTTTCTGTACACCGTATCATGTGTTCACCACCCACAACTCAGATATACACATACAAAGTGAACGGATCATGCTACAGAAATGAAAAAATATAGAATGAGATATATAACAGGAAGATTTGGATGCCCGTCCGTTAGCTCAGTAAGTCAAGAAGGTTGTCCTGAGCCTGACCATGCAGTGGCGCAGTGGACAGAGCATCAAACGGACGCGGAGGACCCAGATTTGAAACTCCAAGGTCGCCAACTCATCCAGCTTGAGCCACGGGCTCACCAGCTTGAGCGTGGGATCATAGACGTGACCCCGTGGTCGCTGGCTTGAGCTCAAGGTCACTGGCTTGAGCAAGGGGTCACTCGGTCTGCTATCGCCCCTGGTCAAGGCACATATGAGAAAGCAATCAATGAACAACTAAGGTGTTGCAACAAAGAATTGATGTTTCTCATCTCCCTTCCTTCTTGTCTGTCCCTCTCTCTGACTCTCTCTCTGTCTCTGTAAAATAAATAAATAAAGAGGGTTGTCCCAAAACAACAAGGTTACAGTTCAGTCTCTGGTTAGGGCACACATGGGAAGCAACCAATGAATGTATGACTGGGTGAAACAAATAAATGCTTGCTTTAGGACTAAAACAAATGAATGTTTCCCATACCTCTCCTCTCTCTTTCTCCGTCCCCCCTCCTTCTTTCTTTCTTTTTCTCTCTGTCTCTTAAAAAAAACAAGCCCTGGCTGGATAGCTTAGTTGGTTGGATCATCATCCAGGAGCATGGAGGTTGCCAGTTCAATTCCCTGGTTAGGGCACATACAGGAGCAGCTTGATGTTCCTGTCTCTCTCTCTCTCTCTCCCTACCTCCCCTGCCTCCAAAAAAATACATGCACTCAAAAACATTTTGCAAGAACATATACAAATAAAAAGACACATAATAAGCACATTAGAGTGCTTACCTATGAGAATAGAGGAACCATGGATAAGGGAAATTTAAAGATATGCATAACTCTTCATCTCATTTTATGAAATTACAGAGATTCTCTTATTTAAAATCCTCTCTGTAGCCTGACTGCTGGTGGTACAGTGGGTAGAGCATTGACCCGAGTTGCTGAGATCACAGGTTCCAAACCCTGAGGTTGTCAGCTTGAGCGCAGGCTCATCTGGCTTGAGCGTGGGATCATCGACATGACCCCGTGATTGCTGGCCTGAGTCCCAAGGTCGCTGCCTTCAGCAAGGTGTCACTGGCCCGGCTGGGACCCCTGGGTCAAGGCACACATGAGGAGCAATCAGTAAACAACTGAAGTGACACAATTACAAGTTGATACTTCTCATATTTCTCCCTTCCTCCCTTTCCGCTTGCACGCAGGCACTTAAAAACAAGAAGGTATGATCTGTGGATGTATCTACCTGGCAGTCTGTCAAAAGCAAATGAAATAACTGAGAACCCCACAGTCGATCCATCCACCTTGTGGAATTCTTCCTTTCCTGTCAGGATATCTTATGAACCATAAACCACATGTGTTGTATGATCAAGTGAGGAGACCCATGTCAGTCTGTATATTGACCACTTAGAATATTTCATTTCCTTTTTAAATTAAATTTAAATAGAAATATAAGTTGTAATATTTTCTTGCATCCTAGTTAGACCTCTTGCCTTTTTGGGGGTGTATACATACCACCTTGGAGACCATTGGTCTGAAACACCTGTTTGGAGGAAGTTATTTTAAATCTCAGGATACATCTTAAGAAGTCATTAAATTTAAATTTTACTTTGTAACATCTGTGTGTTTTACTGTGAAATGTGATTTCCCCAACTCTTTGGGGGGAAATTACCTTCCTAATAATATGTGCCTTCAGAGATTTGCTAGTACTCATCCAGTATGAGAAGCAGGTTCTTAAACTGACTTCATTAATCAAAGATATGAGAGGTCTTTGGAAACAGTATTTTCTTACTTTTCACACCAAGGCACTTCCCTGTTACTGCTTTTCTCTGATGGATTCCAGTTGAAATAGTATGTTGTGAAATAGTTATTTTATGACACTGATTTTTTTTTTCTTTAACTTTACAGAGACTGTGCAGTTGATCCAACTTGTGTTTTATGCATGGAGTGCTTTCTTGGAAGTATTCACAGAGACCATCGATACAGGGTTAGTAATGTCCAGATAATAACCACACCCACTATTGAATTTGATGCTATACACCTTTTCTGCTTTTTTGAAATTCCAAGATTTAACACTAAAACGGAAGAGTGGTTTGAGCAATGTTTCTGACACCATTAAACGTACGACGGCAGTGCAGAAATGAATCCAGACTTCTTGTAACACACGGTATGAGAAAGACAACACAGATATCAGGTCCTCCATATTGGTTTTTAGCTAGTTTGTTTTGCTGTTTTTTGTTTATTATCTTCAGAACTCTAGGTTGATAAAGGGGGGGTATCAAAAATCAGGATACAGTGGCACCTTGAGATACAAGTTTAATTCATTTTGTAACCGAGCTAGTAAGTCAGTCAACTCATATATCTAACAAATTTCTCCCATTTAAAATAACTGAAATAGATTTAATCCGTTCCATCCCTATGAAACATCCCCAAACCACCTAAATTATGAAAATACATGTTTTTAATTAAGAAACACACATGTATACTTTACCAATCTATAACAAAATGTATGAATTAAAAAGAAATGTTATTAGTACTGTAGTGCGGCTGAGGAGGAGGGAGGGAGGAAGGGATGCAGGCACTGTAGACACATAAACTAAAACTGCTCTTTCTTAACACTAAATGTAAACTAAAACTGCATTTTCTTTACTTTAAACAAAACTAAAACTGCACTTTCTTTACTTAAAATGAAACCACAAAAACTTAATTGTAAAAAAATGCACTTTCTTAACTTTAAACTTAACCTAAGCTTAACATTACGTACGTATTTTTCATTTAATCATCACCTGTGTTTGCCTTTTTGGCTGCACTTTCGGCACTTTCACTTGCAGGACTTTTGAATAAAAAATCTATCCAAAGAGGTTTGCTTTTGCCTGCCTTTTAAAATGTGACAAACAAGTGTCATTAAAAAGTGCTGAAGCATGACCAGTTGAGACTTTTTCTGGGTGTTTCTTTTCAATGAAACTTGAAAGCTTCTTCCACATTGCCAGCATGTCTTTAATTTCACTTGTAGAAATCACTTCCTCCAACTCTACCTCCTCCTCACTACTAACCTCCTGCAGAAGCTCCTATGTTGCGTCATCTGTAGCTCCTTCAACTCCTCAGTTGAGAGTTCCTCCTCATGTTCCTTGACAAGCTCGTTTACGTCACCCTCGTCTACCTCCAGTCCTATCGACTTTCTGAGGGACACAATCTCCTCCAACACTTCTACCTCGGTCTCAGTCTCTGGTTCGAATCCTTCAAAGTCCCTGTCTGCAACAACGTCAGGCCATAACTTTTTCCATGCTGAGTTCAATGTTCTTCTTGTAACCTCTTGCCATGCCAAGTCAATACTGCGTAAACATATCACGATGTTGAAGTGATCTTTCCAAAACTCTCGAAGGGTTAGAATTGTATTCTCAGTCACCTCAAAGCAGCAGCGGAACAAGTGCTTTGTGTAAAGCTTTTTAAAGTTGGGAATGACGGCCTGACCTGTGGTGGCGCAGTGGATAAAGCGTCGACCTGGGAACACTGAGGTCGCCAGTTCAAAACCCTGCACTGGTCTGGTCAAGGCACATATGGGAGTTGATGCTTCTAGCTCCTCCCCCCTTTCTGTCTTTCTCTCTCTCTCTCTCTCTCTCTCTCTCTCTCTCTCTCTCTCACTCTCACTCTGTGTCTCCTCTCTAAAATAAAAATAAATAAATAAAATAAATTTAAAGTTGGGAATGACCTGCTGATCCATAGGTTTCAAGATTGAAGTCGTGTTGGGTGGGAGGTAGAGGACTTTCACGAATTTGAACTCATTGAGAATGTCATCTTCAAGACCAGGTGGGTGGGCTGGAGCGTTATCAAGGATTAGTAATGCTTCCATCGGGAGTTTATTTTCTTGAAGATATTTCTTCTCTGCAGGACCAAAGACGAGATTTACCCGTTCAATAAAAAACTGCCGCGTAACCCATGCCCTAGCATTGACATGCCACAGAACCTGCAGTTTTTCTTTAAGAATCTTGTGAGTCTTAAAGGCTCGAGGATTTTCTGAATGATGCACTAGCAGTGGCTTTACTTTACAGTCACCGCTTGCATTTGCACACAATGCAAGGGTCAGATGGTCCTTCATGGGTTTATGGCCTGGCAGCTTCTTCTCTGTGGTGATGAAAGTCCTCCGGGACATTTTTTTCCAAAACAATCCTGTTTTGTCACAGTTGAACACTTGTTGGGGGATGTAGCCTTCCTTTGCGATAAGCGCAGCAAAATGTGCAATGTACCCCTCAGCTGCCTTAACGTCAGCACTCGCAGCTTCACCGTGCCTCACCGTGCCTCACCGTGCCTCACCATGCCTCACCGTGCCTCACCGTGCCTCACCGTGCCTCACCATGCCTCACCATGCCTCACCGTGCCTCACCGTGCCTCACCGTGCCTCACCGTGCCTCACCGTGCCTCACCATGCCTCACCGTGCCTCACCGTGCCTCACCGCCGAGTGGATGCCAGATCTCTTCTTGAAATTCTCAAACCAGCCGTGACTCGCCTTAAACGTGTCTTCTGCGGCCTCTTTTGAGGTTGATGGTTCTTTCTTCTTCAAGCTGCCATAAATAACACGTTCCTTTTCATATACTACAGTCTCCGTCGCTGTATCTCCTGCCAGCTCTTTCTCTTTCACCCACACCAGCAGATACTTCTCCATTTCTTCATGGATATTTGTCCTTAATTGGGACAGAATTGTAAGTCCTTTTGCTGAATTTGTGCTTTTGATGGCATCCTTTTGTTTCAGGATGGTACAAATTGTAGGTGTATTGTGGTCGTACAGCCTTGCCAGTTCAGTCACTTGTACACCATGCTCATGTTTTTCTGTTATTTCTTGCTTTACTTCTATCAACATCATTCTCTTCTTCTTCTCACCACTGTCCTTTACACTCGCTTTCTTCGGCCCCATGATAGCACACAAAAAAAGTAAAAAATGCAAAAATGAGTATAGCATAGAAAATTCGGCTTGATTCTACAGGTAACACGTGAGAAAGAACAAGATGCTGGTGTTGTGCTGCCGATACTGGACCTGTGTGCCAATGTGCCAACTAGCGGCAGCTTCCCGAATCATGACTCGTATCTCGAAATTTCGCTCAGATCTCAAACAAAAAAAAACAAAATATGGACCGAGTCGCAGTTCATATATTAAAAATATTCATATGTTGGTCTGCTCGTATCTCAAGGTACCATTGTAAATGTGAGAATTAAAAATATGAGAGGGAGGTTCGTAGAGGGAGATTTATGTGACAAGGAATGAGGAAAAGTGACAGGATTATACATTTAAGAAATATTCTTTTGATTGGTCATCTTCTACAGATTTGTCAACTCTTCTTTTTTTAAATTTATTTATTCATTTTAGAGAGGAGACACAGAGTGAGAAAGAGAGATAGAGAAAGAGAGAAAGAGGGGAGGAGCTGGAAGCATCAACTCCATATGTGCCTTGACCAGACCAGTGCAGGGTTTTGAACTGGCGAACTCAGTGTTCCCAGGTCGACGCTTTATCCACTGCACCACCACAGTTCAGGCTCAACTCTTAATAATAAAGCAGCATCTACTGCGCTGACCGGATACTCAGTTGGCTAGCGCATCGTCCTGATATGCAGAGGTTGAGGGTTTGATTCCTGGTCAGGGCACATACAGGAACAGATTGAAGTTCCTGTCTCTTGCTCTCTCTCTCTCCCTTCCTCTCTCTAAAACCAATCAATAAATAAAAATTTTAAAGAAGCATCTACTACAGTGTAGAAGAGGGCCCAACTTCAGAACATGAGACCCACCAATTCTGTTCTTTTTTTCCTTTCTATAATACAGTCAGTACTTTTCCAAAAATCAGGCATGTTTGCCTTTAAGTCAGGGACACAAGGCCGATTATTGCTCGACCTGTCTTGGCTTCTCTACTAGAAGTTGAAAACGGCCATGAGCATTCAAAAATTAGGAAACTGTTAGTAACGGGAACTTTTGTCAGATAAAGTGGTAGAAAGGAATATAGCAATCTTATTCAGGAGCCCTGTTGGTTCAGGACTTTTCCTACTGTTTGTTTTATATATATGCAAGGGTTGATCATAATGGACTATAAACAGCTATAAAATTGAACTCCTTGTATTATTGTTTTATCTTTAATTTCATAAATTGGTAAGAGAATCCCAGTTTCCTTTAAGCTGTGCTGCCCATATTCAGTAACGAAAACTGTAGGGTGGATTTATCCTTTTTCAAATATCTGCCTTCCCATGTTTCTTGAAATACATCTTTATAGCCCCTAAGAATAACGTATTTTGTGAGTTTACATTAATTATTTTAATATTTATTTATTTAAAGACTTTATTCATTTGAGAAAGAGAAAGGAGGGAGGAGCAGGAAGCATCAACTCCCGTATGTGCCTTGACCAGGCAAGCTTGGGGTTTTGAACCAGTGACCTCTGTTCTAGGTTGATGTTTTATCCACTGCGCCTCCACAGCTCTCACTAATTATTATATAAACAGATAACTTTCTTTGGGCAGAATATATTAGGACTGTTCTAAAACTTGCATTTAATAACCATTTCTAAACTCAGGATTTTTTAAAAAGCAGACTTTTCAGTCTACCAATGATTAATAAGTTCTATAATGTCATATTCCTTGAATCCTTATATTTTAAGGAAATATGAATAATTCTTGAACACTGCAAATGGTAATGAAAAATTTTCTTTGTTTTAGAGAGAGAGAAAGGGTGAGAGGATAGAGATGAGAAGCATCCGCTCGCTGGTAGTTGAGTCACTTGAGTTGTTCATTGATTGCTTCTCATGTGTGCCTTGCTGGGGGGCGGGGGTGGTACAGTGCTCAAGCTGAGCCAGTGGCTTCCTTGCTCAAGATAGCCACTTTGGGCTCCAGGCCAGCGACCTTGGGATCATCTGCTAAAGCCCGCAACATTGCTTGCTCAAGCGATGAGCCCACACTCAAGCTAGCAACCTTAGGGTTTCAAACCTGCAATTTCAGAATTCCAGGTCGACACTCTTAACTGCGCCACCACAGGTCAGGCCAGGTATTCTATTATTTTTGTTGGTTTTTGTTTGTTTGCTTGTTTGTTTTGTTTTAGACAGAGTAGGGAGAGAGAGAGACAGGAATATCTATCTGTTCCTGTATGCGCCCTGACTAGGGATAGAACTGGCAACCTCTTTGCTTCTGGATGACACTCCAACCAACCGAGCTTTCCAGCCAGGGCTTAATTTTTTATGGAGAGACTTTTTTTGAGAGAGAGAGAGAGGAAGGAGAGAGAGGGGAGAGATAAAGGAAGCATTCATTTGTTGCTCCACACAGTCATGCACTCATTGGTTGCTTCCATTGTGTGCCCTGACTGGGGATCGAACCCAGAACATTGTCGTTTTGGGACTATGCTCTAACCCAGTGGTTCTCAAACTTTTTGAAGTTGGAGCATTTAAAATCCTACAAATAATTGTAGGCGCACTATATACAAATTTCTGAGAAATACGTTATAATTAAGTCAAATATTATAGAAAAAATACAAAGTCCAAGCGTGCATTTGTGGTAATTAAATGAAATAAATATGACAAAATTAAATTTATTCTGACATTAAAAAACAATTTTTTAATTTTTTTGCAGAGACAGAGAAAGTCAGAGAGAGGGATAGAGAGGGACAGACAGATAGGAAGGAGAGAGATGAGAAGCATCAATCATTAGTTTTTCATTGCGACACCTAAGTTCATTGATTGCTTTCTCATATGTGCCTTGATGGGGGTTGAGGGGTGGGGGCTACAGCAGACTGAGTAACCCCTTGCTCAAGCCAATGACCTTGAGTCCAAGCTGGTGAGCTTTGCTCAAGCCAGATGAGCCCGCGCTCAAGCTGGCGACCTCGGGGTCTCGAACCTGGGTCCTCCACATCCCATTCCGACGCTCTATCCACTGTGCCATCACCTGCCCAAGCTAAAAAACATTTTTATGTTTCATTTTTTGAGTTATGCTTTTTAGAATTCGTAAAAAGGTTAAAAATGAAACAATGACAAAAAAAGTTATCTTTTTATATATATAGATACAGTCTTAGTAAGATTTAGTAAATTCAGCAGTTCCCGGCACTAATGTTTTAAGTTTTTTCATTCTTGTGTTTATGAGAAACATGAGCCTGATGTGTCCTAGCGATTTCTTCAATGTTTGGGCATGTATTTGAAAGGCAGACTCTCATTTCCTCATCAGTACATTGAAGAATTCCTCTCTTTTTACTCTTAATTGTGTTGAGAGTAGAAAATCCTAATTCACATAAATAGGATGTTGAAAATTGTAATAAAAGGTTCAAAGCTTTTTGTAGATATTGCCACATATTCTTCTTTTATAGAAATCCAAATGGCTTCAAGAGACAATTCCTTATGTTTAATCATCAATCCAAAACCCCCACCATACATATCATCTTAACTTTACACCAAACAGGTTAAAAGAAACTTGCCTCCAGTCTTTCTGGGGAACATGGGGGGTAGTGTAAACAATCCAGCACCACAGCTTAACAGCCTTTTGCAACCTAATCAGGCAAGTGAGGTGGGGGGTTGGGCAGACTGTCAGTTTACAGCCAATTCTCCACACCTCTGTCCCCCCAAAATCAAAACTCCAAAAACCCTGTTGGTTTTTTGGTCCCCAACAGGCACATATTTCTCTGGAATACCATAGGGCGCACCTGGAAATCTGGGGCACACCAGTGCCTGGCGCACACTTTGAGAACCATTGCTCTAACCAATGGAGCTAACCGGCCAGTGCCAACTTTTATTATTTCCTGAGTTTCTTTTCAAAGAATACTGTTGTCTTTAGGAAATGTGAGAGAAGAAAATTAAACTTTTTAGTTTTTGTTACTTTCTCTGATGCAAATGCAGTCCTATTGGACTCTTCTAGGGAACAGCAGGTGTAGGAATCTTTGTAACTCTTGACTCTGGTACGCTACATTGTAGCACTAACTAACCCTGCCGCATAGAGGCCAGCATTGGACACGTTTAGCTCAAATCCAGTAGCTCAAATCCAGCCCTCAAGGCCGCCTTGTTCTCCTAATTAAGGAAGTTATGTAGGCGGGCATATTCTACCTCTTTAAACAATTTTTTTTTTTTTACAGGACACAGAGAAAGATAGGGACAGACAGACAGGAACGGAGAGAGATGAGAAGCATCAATCATTAGTTTTTTGTTGTGACACCTTAGTTGTTCATTGATTGCTTTCTCAGATGTGCCTTGACTGCGGGCCTTCAGCAGACCGAGCCACCCCTTGCTGCAGCCAGCGACCTTGGGTCCAAGCTGGCGAGCTTTTGCTCAAGCCAGATGGGCCCGCGCTCAAGCTGGCGACCTCTGGGTCTCAAACCTGTGTCTTCCGCATCCCAGTCCGACGCTCTATCCTCTGCGCCACTGCCTGGTCAGGCTCTACCTCTTTAAAGTATCCGTAGTTTACTAGTATATTACAAAGTAGCTTATTTATTTTGAAATCTCTTAAATTAGCTCCTAGGCTTATTTAAAATAAGCTTTAAAACATTGAGCAGTGTGATATTTTATTTAACTTGTATCGTTCAGAGTAATTTAAGTGCTTTAACAATGTTATTTCCTTAGTACTTATTTATAATCTGATAGCCCTGAGTAAGTATTTATTGACAAGATGCTTTACAATTTTTTTTCAAGATGACTACATCGGGAGGTGGAGGTTTCTGTGACTGTGGTGATACTGAGGCGTGGAAAGAGGGTCCCTACTGTGAAAAACATGAACTTAATACCTCTGAAATCGAGGAAGAGGTAAAAAACATTTTCAGTTGTTTTTAAGAAAATATTGTTTTAACCATGAGCTATAATATGAGAAATAGGTGAGCAAAATAGGCCTGTCACTATTAACAGTGACCAGGTATTCTTTAAAAGTTGCACTTCATGGATGCCATACCATTGTTAGTAGTACACATTTGGAATTCTAGAAATGTAGTTTAATTTGGACTTTTTATATGTTTGAGGTTTTGTTTCATGTTAACTACTTATCAGGGTATTTTATTGAACGGCTTAGTTTTCCGATGTGTGTAGACCAGTTAGTTGGTCTGTGTCTATTTGTGTTATAACTAGGACTCTGTAGGTCAGGTACCTTTATTTTCTATCGCCATACCTGTCAGCCAGACCTGATTGTAAACTGGTATATCAGTGACATTGGGTATGTTATGTACCAAGTGTAGAGATGACAGCTCTAAATATGTGCTTTTTTCATTGCTGTTGATCCTGTTTATTTTTCTCTAAATGATACTTATAATGATGTTTTCATAAGTAAACAAATACTGGAATCTCTGCTGCTGCTTATGACAATTTGATGTTTGATCCTTATTTCACATTATGTTTTTTGTTGTTGTATTTGTTTCTTTTTTTAGCAAGAGATGGTGGGGGACCCAGACAGGGAGAGATAGACAGGAAAGGAGAGAGATGAGAAGCATCAACTCATAGTTGTGGCACAGTAGATGTTCATTGATTGCTTCTCATGGGTGCCTTGACTGGGGTGGGGGTAGCTCCAGCCAAGCCAGTGACCTTGGGCTCAAACCAGCAACCATGGGGTCATGTCTGTGATCCCATGCTCAAGCTAGCAACCTCAGGGTTTCAATCCTGGGTCCTCAGTGTCCCGTGCTGATGCTCTATCCACTGAGCCACTGCCTGGTCGGGCTCAGATTATGTTTTTAAATGACAGACAGGTAGGTACCTTCACAATATCTCTGCATTATTAGTAGGTCTGACATAGTTTGGGGTAAATGGGCATTAATTCTTCCTACTGCTCATACCTTGCAGTTCTCAAATATTTTAACAGAATGATCAAGACTTTATGGCGTAAGACAATGTCTTCTACTGTTCCACTGTGTTTTGGACAAATAAAGTTTGCCCAGAATTGTTCAGTGCTATAGAAAATATATATCTTGTGTCTTATTTTGTCCAGGTATTCTAGCATTTGCAACAGAAAGACACTAAGTGATCAGGATTTCAGATTTTTTCACTCCTAGTTTATAGCATTTTACCTCATTTTATCAGATTGAAGTTCTATACATAAAAATACAAACAAAACAAAAGAAGATATATTTGAAAAAAACAGTTTTGCTTTTTAAAAAAATTGAAACTAGTATAAGAGATGGGACTATGGTAGAAAATTTTTGCAAACTCATATCTGATAAGGATATAATATCCAGACTATCTGTCTTACAACAACATAAAGACAAACAGCTCAGTTAAAAATGGGCAATATACATTTCTCTGAAGGAGATAAACAATACAAATGATCAGCAGACACATGAAAACATGCTCAATTATCATTAGTCACTAAGGAAATGAAAATCAAAACCACAGTGAGTTACTCTAGGATGGCTGTAATAAAAGAAAAATGGACAATAAGTGTTGGTGAAAAATTGGAACTTCTTGTACATTACTAATGGTAATGCAAAATTATTTCAGCCCTATGAAAAACAGTTTGGCCATATCTCAAAATGTTAAGCGTAGAATTGCCATATAAGCCTAGAATTTCATTTCACTACTAGCTATTATACTCAAAAGAATTAAAAAGAAATACTGAAGTAAGTACATGCACATGCATGTTCGTAGCAGCATTCTTCACCATAGCCAAAAGGTAGAAAGAGCTGAAAATCTGTTGATGAATGGATAAACAAATTGTAAATACATACAGTGTAATGTTACTTGGCCATAACAATGAAAAAATACCAGTACTTTCTAAAACATGAAATTCCACAACATTATGCTAAGTAAAATAAACCAGACACAAAGTCACCTACTGTCTGGTTCTATTGCTATGAAATATCCAGAATATATAATACAGTATTGTAGAGACAGGACAAAGACTGGGGGCTGCCAGGGACTGAGGAAGGGGAGAATGGGGGGACACTGCTCAATGCGTAAAGGGTTTTACTTTGAAGAGATAATAAAAATGTTTTGGAAGTAGATAGAGGTGGCAGTGGCACAAATTAGGAATATACTAAATACCACTGAGTGTTCACTTTAAAATGCTTTTATTTTATATCCTGTGAATTTCATCTCAATACAATATTTAAAAGTAAAAACTTTAGGACTTCTGTTGCCTTTTTATCTTTGCTTTTAAAAAGTAGACTTAAAGTAGTTTTCTAAGAAAAATTACGAATCTGCCTGCAGTAAATCTGTTCACTTTCTCTTCATACGCTATCAAATAGTGCAGACTTTGGTTAATTTCCTGAATTTTAAGAACAGGCCAGCAAGATAGATCACTTGCCTGGCTGAAACTACAAGGCCTACCTGGAGAATATGTACTCCAGAGTTTGACAAAATAAAACCTCTGGACCCGGTCATCTAATTCCTGTTTAAGAATTCAGTTAAGAGAAATGAGGTCATCAGGGATAAGACTATAAGATAAGATAAAAAGATAGCATTGTATTGAGAATACCTGGTTCCCACTTACTAAATTCATATATCTAGGTTTTATATTTTATGCTTGAAATAGAAGAAAGCTGTGTATTTTTTTAAGTCTGTCATAGTTTTTATTGAACTTTTGTTATTGTTGTTATACCTTCACCCTGCATCTTAAGAAAGAGTTGAAAAAACTTGGAAATAGACTTTCGTATGGATAATGCTCAACTCTCGGCAGTTGGGGCGGGACACTTCTTCACTGGGAAGGCCAGGGATCTACAGAGTAAGGCCCTGCAGGCCAGTCTTGTTTGCAGCCGGTTTCTGGTGCCACCCGAAGCCAACAGTGGAGTCTGTAGTTTTAAATAGTTAGGAATAAATCAATAAGATAGTATTTTGTGGCATGTGAAAATTATATAAAATTCAAATTTCAGTGTCCATAAGTAAAATTTTACTACCACACAGCCTCAATTGTTGATGAATAGTCCACAGCTGCTTTTTTGCTGCAATAGCAAAAATGAGTAGCTAAGACAGAGAACCTGTAGCCTACGAAAACTAAAGTACTTACTATCTGCCTGACCTGTGGTGGCACAGTGGGTAAAGCATTGACCTGGAACGCTGAGGTCACCATTTTGAAACCCTGGGCTGGCCCGGTCAAAGCACATACGAGAAGCAACTGTGTATTAGAAGTTGATGCTTCCCGCTCCTTCCCTATCTCCCTCTCTCTCTTTCCTTCCTCTCTCTAAAATCAATAAATAAAGTCTTTAAAAAGTACTTAGTATCTGTGTCTTCACAGAAAAGGCTTTCTGATCCCAGGTATACACTATGAGAAGCATTTTTTTTATTCATTGAGAGGAGGGGAGGCAGAGAGACTGCCACATGGTCCTGGACCAGGATCCACCCAGCAAGTTTCCTAGTGGGTAATTCTATGCCCATCTCGAGTGTTGTTCGTTGCTCAACAACTGAGCTCTTCTTAGCACCTGAGTTAGAGGCCATAGATCCATTCTCAGCTCCTGAGGCCAACTCACTCCAATGGAGCCAAGACTGCAGGAGGGGAGAGGGAGACAGAGAGAGAAACAAGAGTGGGAGGGGTGGAGAAGTAGATTGGTGCTCCTCCTGTACGCCCTGACCGGAAATTGAACCCGGGACATCCACAGACATGGCTGACACTGCACCACTGAGCCAACCTGCCAGGGCTGCATTTTGTTTATTATACCTGGTTCCCACTCACTAAAATGGCATCTCCTACCCTGTAACAACAAATAAATGGAAATTAGGTTTCCAAGTGGGCCATTGAGTGTGGGGGTAAGTAGGGAGGTTAGTGGAGACTCATCACACCTATATAACATACTATGTAGTGTCTCCTTTGTTGATCATCATAAGAACATAACAAATTTCTCTTAGGTCTCTGCAATTGGAAATGTTGTTTCTCTTGGTATGAGCCTGGTAACTGATTGTTTTTCCTTTGGTGGAGGATTCTGGGAAACAGAGCCAGATATTTGGAAATAAAGCCTATCTATAGTGCTGTATGGAAATTTATGATCTGAATTTATAAATAGATATTAACTTGTCTTCAGTTTATTTTCCTACTTTTTTCATTTTACCTGCTTTGTGTATCTATTTTTAAATTCTATTTTATTATACTGTATATTCTTCAGTTGCAGTAAATTCTTTTTGGAACAAAATTTAATTCAGTAACAAATATTAACTGAACAACCTCAGTGAATATTCTTTAATCTAAAATTTTTACTTATCAGTGCTGCTTTTATCTTGTTTGAATGCAGATTAGTGTTATTAATAGTTAAATATTATGTGAAGTACTATAATTAGTTTATCTCATTTAGTTCTTAGAATGTCCCTATAAAGTAAATATTACAGGTACCAATATTTTATAGCTACAGAAGAAGCTTGAGTTTTAGAAAGATAAAAAACTTGCCCAAAGCATCCACGCAGTAAGTGCGGGTACAGTGCTTAAAACCTAAGTAGGCTGGACTCCAGTAATGGAGCTCTTTGACAGGACCTTATTCTGGTTGTAACAGTGGAATTGTTATTTAAATAGGAGTCTTTAATCTAAAAGTCCCAATAATAAAATACATAAAAGTGAATTAGTAATGAACTCATTTTTTTTTATAAATTGAAATGTATATTTACTTTTTAGAAAAGACAATTTATGAAATAAAGGAGGCTCTTTTGATGACTGTTCAGTTTCTAGTTTATTTCTGGTTTTAGTTGGGTAATATGGAGAAAATCCTCATTCATGCTATACTTGCATGTGAAAACAGTTAAAATCTTTATTGTAATACTTGTTTACATTTAAAAAATTCAAACATTATTGAAGTGTAACACATAAAAGATTAAATAAAGTTCTCCATAATTTCCATTGCTCTCTGAGATAACCACGATAATTCTTTTAACGGTATGCCTCGCATTCTTGTAATTTGAAAGAAGAGTAAATCAAAGGCTTGTGTTCTCTAACATAATATAATCAAAGAACTATAATTATTAGTCATAACTGATAACACAACATAGGATAAAATGGCCATTTATTTACTCATTGCAGCTGACTTACGCTGTGGTAAGACACTTTGAGCAGAAGTCTTTCCTAGCCTTTAGTTTGCCATTATACATATGAGTAGATTTGCATCGCCTAGCACCTTTTGATTGCAGAAATAGTTCTTACTCAGTGACCATTTTAATAGAAGTTAAAGTGCATGTAAAGATAGCACAGAAACCTATTCCTAGTTCTGCCCCAAACTAGGTTAAGGTAGCAGCAAAATTACCAGTTGGTGATTTCCTTAACGCATTTGAGAGTGTATTTTTATATTACCATTTTAAAGGCATAATTATGTATTTTTAAGTTGATATGTAATTCAAATAGGAAACAGCCCTCCCAGGCCCTGCGATTTTGCAGAACTGAGTTGCAACACTGCTGGCTTGGATACTAAAGAACCAGCAGATGTTTCTGTCCAGGACCATTTAATTCTTAAATCCTGTTTACTGTAATTCTTCAGTCTTCTGAATGTCTTATATTATGGGACGTACTTTTAAGAAATGGGTGACTGTATAGTGAGATAATATTTTCAGGGTTTTGCTTTCTATTTTGGTGTGGTGTGAGGTGCATGTTAATATCTATTCTTAGGAATCTGCAGGAGGGACCAGATCTTGTTCCTTCTTTGTACGGGTGGTTCACTATGTTAACAGCTTCTGAAATGTATAAGAAGTAGTAGGAAATCTTACTAGTAGGATTTAAAAAAAATTTTTGTGTGTGTGTGAGGCATACAAAGCAGCCTGTTAGCCCTGGCTGGGTATCTCAGTTGGTTAGAGCATTGTCCTGATACACCAAGGTTGCAGGTTTGATCCCTGGTCGGGGCACACAAAAGAAGCAACCAATGAATGCATAAAAAGTGGTACAATAAATGGATGTTTCTTTCTCTCTATCTCCTTTCCTCTTTCTCTCTCTAAAATCAATAAATAAAACATTAAAAAAAAAACCAACAACAAAGTAAGACTGAATAAGTAAGACTTCAAAAAAATCATTTTCTTCTTAAACTTTTTCTTACATTTTTCAAATCCTAGGTTCATCTCCTTTAGGAATCTTTTTCCTTTGTGCATTCTTTTTATTTCTTTTCTCCGGTTTTGTATCAATTCCCCTAGGCTTATCTTTGTGTAGCCATATGTATATTTGCAAGAATGTGCTGATTTTTATTCTGTGATGTTGGAACAAACTGATCTTCTCATTTGAGAAATGATAATAACACTATTTAGCCATGAAGCTGAAGAAGGTGTGCAGATTTTTTTTTTTTTTTAAGTAAGAAAAAGGGAGAAAGACTCCCTCATTCTCCCTGACCAAGATCCACCCGGCAACCCCCATCTGGGTCAAATGCTCTGATCAGTTGAGCCATTTTTAGCACCCGAGGCTCCTGCACCGGGACCAGCTGAGCTATCCTCAGTGCCCAGGGCCTACGCTGGACCCAATCAAGCCGCTGGCTGCAGAAGGAGGAGAGAGAGAAGGGGGAATGGGAGGGGAAGAAATGCAGATGGTTGCTCCTCCTGTGTGCACCGACTAGAGATTAAACCCGGGACATCCACATGCCGGGCCAACACTGTCCACTGAACCAACCAGCCAGGGCCTCAATTTAAGATAAAACATTAAGATTAAAAGCATTTTGCCAACCTTTACTGAAAGATACCATAATAAACTTGGTGTATGTTTATAGTAATACTTTTTTACATTATCCTAGAAATTTAGTAACTTACTGTTAAATCTAAAGTAGGAAGGTCCCTGATACATGCATACATAACCTATGATACTTGTGACATCAAGGAGCAGTTTTCTGACCTTGTTGATGTCTCCCTTTTATAATCCTGAACATCAGGCTTTCCTTTATACCTATAAAACGAAATATTGGTGGTCTGTCCTTAGATAACATTCCTTTGTTTTTTCTGGAAATTGGGGATTTGTAGGATATGAAGCTATAAAGATTGTTTGATGGTAGGTTTTAAAGATCCTGGAATGTCATTCTAAAGTTTCTAGATTTATTCATTAGACATCGGAGTGCCATTGAATATTTTAGTTCAGTTGATTTCCGGAATTAGGATTGTAGTGAACAGAACGTTGTAGGAAGCTTGACTTGGTGGATGTAATATATAGGATCAAAGTGAAGGGAAGCTGAAGCGAAAGCAGTAGTAGTTTGTGGGGTGGGGCAGCATGGGGAAGAGAAGAATTAACGTGCAGTTAACAATTGTTTTTTGTTTTGTTTCAGGATCCTCTTGTTCATTTACCAGAAGATGTGATAGCAAGAACTTACAACATTTTTGCTATTATGTTTCATTATGCAGTAGAGATATTAACCTGGGAAAAAGAAAGCGAATTGCCAGCGGATTTAGAGATGGTGTAAGCACACCCATGTATTTTGTTGTATTTGTATTTGCTCACACTCAGTTTTAACCATTTTATTCTAATTCCTTGTGTTAAATACAGCTAGGATAGAACATAATTCTTAGCAGAATAATAACCTTGATTTCATATGTCTAAAATGTGTTCAATCCACTTAATTGGTAGAGTTTTCTCCCTGTTGGATGGTTTAGTTAGTTTAGTTGGTTTATAGCCATATTTAAGCCACATCAAGGATATACCAGTGATTTCAGGTTATACAGGCAATTTTCTCTTTGTGTGATAAAACTGATCAGATAATTCTACAATTCTTTTTTGTCTAATATGATTAGGAAATGAGCTCTTTGATATAAGTAAGTTTTCTGGTTTGACTAAGTGCTCAAACTCAGTTTTAACCATTTGATTCTAAAACTTTATAAAATAGCCTGGCCTGTGGTGGCGCAGTGGATAAGGCGTCGACCTGGAACGCTGAGGTCGCCAGTTTGAAACTCTGGGCTTGCCTGTTCAAGGCACATATGGGAGTTGATGCTTCCTGCTCCTCCCTCCTTCTCTCTCCCTTCTCTCTATCTCTCTCCTCTCTAAACTGAATAAATAAAATCTTTAAAAAAAATGGATTAAAAACAATAATAATAAAAGAAAAATAAAATTGTATAAAATATATTCCACACTTGGAGCTGCTTTAAGTGTGTATCTGACATATTTACCATGTGTACTTAGGTTATTGATGAGGCACAGACCTGTGAGCAGAGACTGTACTCTGCCATAGCTCCACTAAGATTAGGGGCTGACTTTTCCTTGTGACTGTGCTCACCTTAAAGCAGGGGTCGGGAACCTATGGCTCGCGAGCCAGATGTGGTTCTTTTGATGGCTGCATCCGGCTCGCAGACAAATCTTTAATAAAAATAATAATCATGTTAAAAATATAAAACATTCTCATGTATTACAATTCATTCATTTCTTACTGCTCATATACATGGTTGTGGGTGGCTGGAGCCAATCACAGCTCTCCTCCGGGACAACACCAGATTTTTATTAGATAATGCCTAATGTACACGGGTTGTTGTATGGCTCTCACGGAATTACATTTTAAAATATGTGGCATTCATGGCTCTCTCAGCCAAAAAGGTTCCCGACTCCTGCT
Source organism: Rhynchonycteris naso (assembly GCA_037038555.1). NCBI lineage: Eukaryota > Metazoa > Chordata > Mammalia > Chiroptera > Emballonuridae > Rhynchonycteris > Rhynchonycteris naso. The sequence continues at coordinate 9,949,558 of CM073000.1, forward strand.
TTAAGGAGTCCTCTCTTTTACTTTTAATTCTCACCAGACCTGTTGGAATTGTTTTCGTAATTCAGGTTGAATACAAGTTGAAGTGAGAATCTGATGAACAGCGGTGGTGTTTCTTTTTTGCTTTCTCAACAGTGTTTTAGATCATTAGTTGTGGGTTAAGTAATTTTAATAAAATGAGGTATTACATGCCTTTTTGGAAATGTTGAAAATGACTTAGTACCTCATGACTTTATGTACTTTAAATTAAGAACTGTTGATCTAAGATCCCAGTGTAGACTGCAGAGAATAGAAGCTTTGCTTTATTTTGTAGGGTCAGGGCACCAGTATAGAAAAGAGCTGACCTTGCTTCTGTTGTCTTGTTTTCACATCTTAGTAAATGGCATTCTGTCTCCCAGACACCTGACTCAGCCATATCCATTTAGATTTCAAGTCCAGCTGGTTCACCTCCTATCAAATTGTTCTACTTTTGTTCCTCTATCCTTATCTAAATTACATTAATTTTGCTTTGGGGCAATATGATCTTCCTATCTGGACTTCCATATCCACTCTTGTCCCTCACAGTTAATTCTCCACACTGTAAGGCAAAGTGACCATATCTCCTATTTAGATCCTTGATTGCCTTTAGGATGGCATAGTCAGAATTCATTATAAGGTCTTTTGGATTTCTGCCTCTTCCCAGACAAATCTCCCCCTTCCTCCCTGTGCCCCAGCTCCTAACAGTTACCTTTGCCACCACAGGGCCTTTGTTTTCACCTTCCCCTAGCCCATGGTTTCTCAGTCTTGGCACTGCTGGCCTTTTTGGCCAGATAAATTCTTTAACATGGGACCGTCCAGTGGATTGTAGGATAATTAGCATCCTTGCCCCTTACCCACTAGATGTCAGTGACACTCACGTACCAGTCATGGCCACCGAAATTGTCTCCAGACGTTGTCAAATGGTCAACTATGGGAGGCAGAGGAGAACCACTGACAGCCAGTTCTGGGTTTAGGCCTCAGATTACTTATCTGGTGGTTCTTCTCCGAATCTGCCCTGCTCTAGCATCTACTCTTGATAAAAGCCAGCCGCATAGAGTTATATAATGTCCAGTGTCTTATCTTTCCCACCAGACAGTAATGTCATAGAGCCTGGGGACCATGGAAAACTTTGTTATAGTTAGTACGGAGCACATTCCCTAGAACAAAGTAAATCAGCCTAGAGCAAGATAATATGCAATTGGGTAACATATCAGTGATGTTTTACTCCACAGTGAGAAGAGTGACACCTACTATTGTATGCTGTTTAATGATGAGGTTCATACCTATGAGCAAGTTATTTATACTCTTCAGAAAGCTGTTAATTGTACACAAAAAGAAGCCATTGGCTTTGCAACCACAGTAGATCGAGATGTAAGTAATTTTATTATATTAATGTCACATAATAAATTGAACTTTTATTACACATAAATTACCCTAGAATATAGAAGTAGAGGTACAGATGTCTAGGCTATTTTTTCAATTTCATTTGAATATTAGCCCGAATATATATTGGGTGTAACTGTAAATTCTTGTCAGATAGAAAGTTTAGGAGAAAAGGTAGATACAGTTGCCCTCATCTTACCCATTGATTAGAACTACTCAGTTATGACAATAGAATTTATAGCAGCCTCTAAGCCAGTGGTTCTTAACCTTTTTTGAGGTACCGAACCCACCAGTTTCATATGCACATTCACCAAACCCTTCTTTAGTGATAAATAAAATACGATTTTTTTTTTCCAAATTCAATACGTAGGTATATGTTTTTTTATTGGTGCACAAAATGAGCCGTGCATGAACATCACCTTGCTCAAAGAACAAAACCAACAAAGTGCATAAACTCACAATAAATTACGGTATTACTTTATTCTGGCCTCTGCGGCAGAGGCTTCTCTGAACCCCAGAGACCGACTCATCCATCGAACCCCTAGGGTTCGTTAGAACCCAGGTTAAGAACCACTGCTCTAAATACTATGCTGTATCCCCAGAGAGAAACAATGTTTGCCCTCATGATTCTAAATAAACTTTTTTCAAATCTGGTCAAAAAGAAAGAAAGAAATTCTAGAAGCCTAAAAGAATAAGTGTGATGTTATTCAAGAAAAGACATTTATTGGGAAGCCATGGGCTTTAGTGCGGATATGGCCACGTCCAAGAACCACAGCACCTGCAGCCAGTCCTGAAAATGGCACATAAACAACAGCAAGACACCCAGTCACAGAGAGAAGACTCTCTTAAGGGTATAGAGCCCAAGTTCCCAGGAGCATGCGTGTTCTGAAGACCCACAACAGGGGTCTGAAGAAGAGGCAGGCCGGTAGCACCAACGCCATGAGCACACGTGCCAAGACTCTCCAGGCCCTCCTAGAGCCCAGGGAAGTCAAGCCCAAGATCTCTGAGGGCGACCACAGGCTCAGTCAATTGCCTGCGTCCTCACCGCAAGGTTAGGTTAGGAAGCGTGCTCATGTCCGCATCACAACGGTCTTAGGCTCTGCCGAGGCTCAAACCAAGCCCCAGGCTGCAGCGCTGGCTCAGGTTCTCAAAGGTGCCCGTTGCCCATGAGGGTTCCACAGTGGAGGCATTTGCTGCTAATGTGAGGACAGAATGACTGGTGTGACCCTTGTCTGCATGGAGCTGGTGTCCTATGCTGTTTGTACAAATACACCCAAGGCAGGATCTGGCAAAAGGAAAAGAAAGAATACATTTATTAATGGCTTGAAAGTGTTGGGGTGGCTTTGAAGAAAAAGACTTAAAAAAAAAGGGAAGGAAAATACTTTCATTTACTTTTCATGAATAAATAGAATGAATGTTGCAAATATTAAAAACTGACCAGAGTTGTTTATGCTCAAATATGTTTAATTGTATACTGGTTAAAAGTTATTGATACTGAATGTTTTTACAGGTTAATTTTAAATATCTTTGTTTACAGGGACGTAGGTCTGTTCGATATGGAGACTTCCAGTATTGTGAACAAGCAAAGTCAGTAATTGTGGTAAGTAATTTAAAAACATGTTCACACTATTATTTTCTTTATTAGTTTAAAACTAGTTCTATATTTTGGCATTTATGAAAACATTTTTCTGCCTTCATAAATGTAAAGACAGCATCAGCCAAAAGTCATGTTTAACGATGTTTCTTGAGCATTGCATTTTAGCTTTATCTAGTTTCTTATGCTGTGTAAGATTATTATAGAAAATGAATGTTTAAATAACATATATGTATTTTCTGCCTTCTTATTTCTCCATCAGCGACATCTTAGAAAGCTTTGCTTTCATCTTGTTTTGTTTTTGATAGGGTTTCACGGTACTTTTTGAGAGTAAAACTGGCCTTTAGCAACAAGATTAGAATTGCAGGGAGGCTGTTACTTGATACCTTATAGCAAGGTGTGCCGCGTATCGTACAGCATCTGCTGTACGTGTTATTTCTCTAGAAGGAAACTTCCCCGCGCTTGAACTTATTTCTAAAAGTTAGCATATGTTATTTTTATTCCATGTAACTACATTTTATGTAAAAGTCTTTTATTGAATTTATTGAGGTCACGTTGGTGAATAAAATGATACAGGCTTCAGGTGTACAGTTCTACAGTACATCATCTGTATGTTGTCGTGTGCACTCACCACCCCAAGCCAAGTCTCCTTTCATCACCATTTGTCCCGGTTTGCTCTCTAATACCTCCTCCCAGCCCTTTTCCTCTCCATGCTGTTGTTTGTGTCTGTGGATGGTTTTGTTTGGTTGGTTGGTTGGTTTTTGCTTAAATCCTTCACCTATGTCCTTTTTAAAACATAATTTTGTATATTGTGAAATGCTTTTAATATACTGTTAAAATTGAGATAACAGTGAATACCTGTGTGCTCACATTATACACATTTTTTTTCTTATTTTTAAATAAATAAAATAGTATAGAGACCCCTGTATTATCCCTTAATCCTATGTCACTTCCCCCTTCCCTGGAGATAACTACTTTCATTAATTCATTTTCTCATTCTCATGTACACTGTCATACTTCATCTATTAAGTATCTGTAAAGATTTTTTATATTGATTTGGAAGCCTTTAAACATTATATAACAAGATTTATACTGAATGTATTATATTGCAACTTGCCTTTCATTTCCATGTTGTTTCTAGTTTCTAGATCTGTGTTGATACATGATGACTATACCGTGGTTTTCCCATTCTCCTGTTGATGGACAGTCAGGGTATTTCCAGTATTTCGCTATGATCTGAGTCCCGCTGTGGACATTATTTTGTTCCAAAGATGCAAAAGTTTCTCTAGGCTTTATACCCCCAAAATGGAATTTCTGAGTTGTTAGTATTTTCAACTTTATTATATTTTGCCAGATTAGCCTCCAAAATGGTAATAACAATATATTTCCATTAGTCTGTAAAAGTTCCCATTTCTGCACAGCTTTGTCAAAACTATATTGTTTAAATGTTAAAATTTTTGCCAACCTGATGTGTACGAACGGCAACTTGTGAGTAAAATTTGCACTGCCTTCATTATGAAATATCTTATTTTGTATTTATTGTATTGATCATTTAAGTTCCCTATGAATTTCCTGTTTATACCCTTACTTGTGTTTTTCTGCTGGGTTATTTATTTGTCTTTTTAAAAACTTATTTATGAGATAATATAAATTTTTATTTTTTGTTGCCAATATCTTTTCCCAATATATGACTTATTTTAAGTTTGTTTCCGGTGCCTCTCACTGAGCAAAAACTTTAAATTTTATTGTAGCAAAATATCTCTCTCTCTGAATTATACATTTTATCTATTATTTAAGAAATTCTTTCTTGTTATTGGGGCATATTCAATTGAATAATGCATCGGAAACTCTACTGTGATTGTGTAAAAGAACATTCCCTTTCTTAGGAACTGTTTCCTAAAGTATTAGGGGTAAGGAGACGTGACGCATGATGCATATAACTTAGCCTCAGTGTTTTGGCTTGTTTTTTAAAACAGCATATGTCTGTGTGTGGAGATAGATAATGTGCAAAGGACATGGCACTTGGAATAAAATGTCTCCAATAGATGAATCTGGGTAAAAGGAAGGTTTTTATTTTTTCCTTTTCATTGTTGTTTCATAACTTACATGTTTAGTAGTATCATTTAAATTTTTCCTTTTTTAAAAAATTAGTGCTTGTAATCTTTGGTGGCATTTGCATAGATACATTCATAATATAAAATACAGAGACCAGAGGTGAATACAGTCTGAGGGAAATTGAGAAAACAGTCGGTGCATTTGAAGGGATGAAGAGAACTTCTTAACCAAGATTAGGACCCAAGGAGTTAGAAAAGAAACATTTTTGACTATGTAAAAAAATTACATAGCAAAATACTCTATAAACAAGGTCAGTAAACAAAATAGATTTTGAAAAATTATTTCTAACACATAGGGTAGACATTTAATGTTTATGATATTCATAGATTATCAAGTGGGGAACAAAAAAATAGAAAAAGGGTTGTAAGATACAAAAAAGGAATCACAGCAGAGAAAATGTAGGTGGTCGATATGAATGAAACGAGACTCAACTCACCAGTAATCAGTGAAATGACAGATTTCATACCTGTCAAAATGGAGGGGATCAAATGGGAGCGTAGAAAGATGATTAAAAAATCGAAGGGGAGGAGCTGTTAAATAAGAAGATTTGATAGACTAAATAGATACTTCTTCAAAGAAGATATACAAATTGCCAATAAACACATGCAAACATTACTAATTATTGCTAATGCTCAACATTACTAATCATTGGGGAAACGCAAATAAAATCACAATGAGATACCATCTCATACCCATTAGGATGGTTATTATAAACAAAATAAAAATCATAAGTTTGTAGATACATGAAATAAAAATACATTTTTTTCTAAAATTTGTTTTTCATCCTGCCATTTCTTTTTAAGAGAAATACCAGTAGACAGACAAAGCCACTTAAAGTTCAAGTTATGCATTCATCTATTGTCGCACATCAGAATTTTGGTTTGAAACTGTTGTCTTGGCTGGGAAGCATTATTGGATATTCAGGTAGGTTAATATAAGCTTGTGCGACTTGAATTACAGATACGCTTCTTTGTCCTTGCAAAACTGTTTTGGAAAAAATGTCAGTGGAACTATATTTTGCATTAATGTCACATTTTAAAATACCATCTCAAAAAACCTTGTGCACAGAAAACCTGTTTTCCAGTATTGATCCACAAGATTTTATTTATATGCATACAGAGAATTTTGTGTTCAAATAAATGAAGGATACACTGGGTTTTAACTGTTTTGACTTTAATATATATGCCAGTGAAATCTAAATCTCACAAACTTGATAAAATATAACCTTTTTTTAAAAATAGAGCATCTGTGAAACTCTTACAGTAGCAAGCTGGAAAGTGCTACTGTAAATAAAACCTAAATGGTTCGTGGTTAAAGAATAAAACACTAATGTTGATATCTTTGTTTTGACTCCTAACTTTTGGTTACCAATCATTTGCAACTCTGAAAATTTGCAGATTTGAAGTAGTAATTTAGTTTTTTGTTTTTCCACAATACGAAAATTAGATTTTTTAAAAAACACTCTGGTAACAGAATTAGAATCCTCATGTCCAATGCCAAAATTACAAGTTTGGTGTATAACACCAAAGAGTAAAACAGGAATAGATTGAAACTATCTGTCATATATTGTTCTTTGGGCAAGAGAGTTGGTTTGGATAAGTGACATTCTAACGTTTATAGTAAAGGAAATTTCTAAAATACGTGTTGAAAGGCTATTAGAGCATTGTCACACTGAACTACCAGGTAAAAATAAGGTGTAGAGACTTAGGAGAACATATTTGCTTATCTTATAAATGTCTTTCCAATCATTTTTCTTATTCTTATTTTTTAAAGTTTGATGTTTTTCTTTAGATAACCTATAAGTAAAAATTACTGTTGTTTTTTCTGATTATTTTACATACTTGTAGAAGTCTATAAACAGTTGTTTTAAATATAAACTATGAGCAAAAAAGCATTAAAGTTTTGGTTATATTAATGCTTATAATCAGTATTTGAGCAACTTTTTAAAAAATTTAATATTGAAAGAATGTAGAAATTTGTTTTCTGTGCCTCTCACGTAGTAGGTCCACCTAGATAGATGCACAGTAAATTTTTATTTAAAGATGAAGGAAATTCTGTGTGGCATTGATAAAAAGGACTGACTGGTACATATTACGGTGCCAAAGTCATGCTTTCTTTCTTTTAAATCATAGCACAATTTTATGTAATACCTATATAATTTTGCTATAATATGATTTAATTAGTGTTGGTGTTTGAAAAATGATGTTTATTTCAGTGGTTTTTATCTGCTTTGCTCTTTAAATTCTGTACAGCACAACAGGTAATGCCTTTCTGATAGACAAATAGTTTGATGTTCTGGAATAAGAGTTGGTAAATAATGCAAGATTTGGAATTGTTCTCCTTTTTATGACAATATTAATAAAACAGTTAATATGTTTACTTTTAATAAATTTGACCCTTAATAAAACAAGTATTACTCCATAGATCCATTTGAACATTCTACTAAAATGCCATTTTACTTTAATGTTGGAAATGACTATTTCATGACTACTATTCCTGTTTTAAGATGGTCTTCGTCGAATATTATGTCAAGTTGGTTTACAAGAAGGGCCAGATGGTGAAAACTCGTCTCTCGTGGATAGACTGATGCTTAATGATTCCAAATTGTGGAAAGGTGAATCTTTTAACCACTTTCAGGCTGTAAGGGAACCTGCATAGGTAGTTTACGTGGGTAACTAGGACGGGTGTTAAAGTGTTCTTTTCTTTTACCCTCCCCATTGCGGGGGGGGGTGTCCAGTAAGTGTGGGATACAGGGTTAGCAGCACATGCAGGTCAGTAAGTGTGGGTCACAGGGTTAGCACATGCAGGTCAGTGAGTGTGGGGTACAGGGTTAGCACATGCAGGTCAGTGAGTGTGGGACACAGGGTTAGCACATGCAGGTCAGTGAGTGTGGGACACGGGGTTAGCACATGCAGGTCAGTGAGTGTGGGGTACAGGGTTAGCACATGCAGGTCAGTGAGTGTGGGGTACAGGGTTAGCACATGCAGGTCAGTGAGTGTGGGACACGGGGTTAGCACATGCAGGTCAGTGAGTGTGGGGTACAGGGTTAGCACATGCAGGTCAGTGAGTGTGGGACACAGGGTTAGCACATGCAGGTCAGTGAGTGTGGGACACAGGGTTAGCACATGCAGGTCAGTGAGTGTGGGATACAGGGTTAGCAGCACATGCAGGTCAGTGAGTGTGGGACACAGGGTTAGCACATGCAGGTCAGTGAGTGTGGGGTACAGGGTTAGCACATGCAGGTCAGTAAGTGTGGGTCACAGGGTTAGCACATGCAGGTCAGTGAGTGTGGGGTACAGGGTTAGCACATGTAGGTCAGTGAGTGTGGGGTACAGGGTTAGCACATGCAGGTCAGTGAGTGTGGGGTACAGGGTTAGCACATGCAGGTCAGTGAGTGTGGGACACGGGGTTAGCACATGCAGGTCAGTGAGTGTGGGGTACAGGGTTAGCACATGCAGGTCAGTGAGTGTGGGGTACAGGGTTAGCACATGCAGGTCAGTGAGTGTGGGGTACAGGGTTAGCACATGCAGGTCAGTGAGTGTGGGGTACAGGGTTAGCACATGCAGGTCAGTGAGTGTGGGGTACAGGGTTAGCACATGTAGGTCAGTGAGTGTGGGGTACAGGGTTAGCACATGCAGGTCAGTGAGTGTGGGACACAGGGTTAGCACATGCAGGTCAGTGAGTGTGGGACACAGGGTTAGCACATGCAGGTCAGTGAGTGTGGGGTACAGGGTTAGCACATGCAGGTCAGTGAGTGTGGGGTACAGGGTTAGCACATGCAGGTCAGTGAGTGTGGGGTACAGGGTTAGCACATGCAGGTCAGTGAGTGTGGGACACAGGGTTAGCACATGCAGGTCAGTGAGTGTGGGACACAGGGTTAGCACATGCAGGTCAGTGAGTGTGGGACACAGGGTTAGCACATGCAGGTCAGTGAGTGTGGGGTACAGGGTTAGCACATGCAGGTCAGTGAGTGTGGGACACAGGGTTAGCAGCACATTCAGTTTTATTCTTTGGGGCAGGGGAAGAGGTTTTGGAATCTGTGACCTAAATTAAATAACCTTTATATTTTGTTAGAAACTATATTTATAAAAACTGATTTTTTTTTTTTTTTTTTTGAGAAAGAGGAGAAAGATAGGAAGGGAGAGAGATGAGAAGCATCAGCTCGTAGTTACATCATTTTAGTTGTTCATTGCTTCTCATATGTGCCTTGCTGGTGGGGGGGCGGCTCAAGCCACGCCAGTTATCTTGGGCTTCAAGCCGAAGACCCTCACACAAACTGGCCAGTCTGCGCTCAAGCCGGACGAGCCCCCGACAAAGCCAGGGACCTTGAGGTTTTAAACCCGGGATTTCAGCATTCCAAGTCGATGCTCTATCTGCTGTGCCACCAACAGTCAGGCAGAATGGATATTTTTCTTTTTTTAAGAAGTAGGTTGTAAATATTTTATACATGTAGAGTTTTGCTTTTGAGATTTAAAATACAGTTGAGAATATAAAACACTTTGAGAATGTGATTTTGGGCTTGTTTTATGTACCCTTATCTTATATCTGCTCTTTTTGTTAAAGGTGCTAGGAGTGTGTATCATCAGCTGTTCATGAGCAGTCTACTGATGGATTTGAAATACAAGAAACTGTTTGCAGTTCGGTTTGCAAAGGTAAGTCATTTCTCAGATTTGAAGATTAACAAAATAGTTGCCCATGGTTATAGCCAGGTTTTGTAAAATTGGCAGCTAATAGTAATACATCAATGTGTTGATTTTAAATTCTAAGAAACTTCATAAATGATCTTTTTATCTTTTATCAATTGAATAAAATTCAGGGAGACTTTTCTTATTGATCATCTGCCATGACAATAGGACTATTCATGTAGACAGTATATGATATGAAACAATAAATGAATTTAAATCTACCCATTGTGAATTATGGTATTAATTCTATTAAAATTTATATAAGAGATCATCTTAGTTGAAACAGTATGAATAGTATGAATATACAGATATGATTCAAGAATCACAAAGTCTGGTTTGTTGATATAGTTGAATTATGTTCTTTTCCCTTTTAGCAGCATGTGATTAAGCTAACTGGGGTTGTTTTTGTTTGTTTTTTAACTCGCCTAAATTAGGAGTTCTTAACCAAGGAAGTGTGTTAGAGTCATTTGGGAGTTCTTCCAAAATACATGTGTTTGTGTTCTATTTCCAAACCTACTGAAGCAGATTCATCAGCAGTGGGGCCCAAGCACGTGTATTTTGCAAGAGCCATCAGGTGACTGATGTGTATCCAGAAGTAATGCAGTCTGGTTTTATCTGTGACAGTGTAGAGCGCTGTGGTCTAGCCCACCAGTACACAGGGATTTCGCAGGAGCCTAGTAGCTGTTACGCAGGGCTCATAAACTGCCGTTTGTGTTTGCACAGATTATTTAGTGAGTCAGTGTTTATACTCAGTTTATTTGGTAGAAATCATTTCAGTTATCATTCGTATAGTGTTATCTCGTTGACTCCTCCAGCGCTGACTTGTCATTATAATCCTTAAGCCTTTGGTCAATGTGGATTAGAGGTGCATCTCCCCTTGTTGTTTAGAATTACCAGCAGTTGCAGAGAGATTTTATGGAGGATGATCACGAGCGAGCAGTGTCCGTGACTGCTCTGTCTGTCCAGTTCTTCACCGCACCTACTCTGGTGAGTAGTGCTTGTCCTTTCTTAGTAACTGATAGCTGGCACTCCTTGCCTTTTTTTTGCCTTCTTAATAGAACTATGAGCGTTTGCAGAGTGATTATGTGACAGATGACCACGACAGAGAGTTTTCGGTTGCAGACCTCTCGGTTCAGATATTCACAGTCCCTTCACTTGTAAGTACTGAAAGACTAAGAAGAACTTTTTTGTTTTCCATTACCCAGAAGTAAAATGTTAAAATAAGATAACTAAGATTTGTGCATTCCCAAATAGAATATTTTCTTAATGGGCGATCAGACTTCAGACACCTGCAACTCTACTGGAACATATCCTCAAACATGTCATGTAGACGGGAAAAGTGATTTACCTTAATCTGTCTGGACTATCTCATAGTACTTCCCCGAGGCTTTAAACTGACGAGTTAAGCTGATTGGTTTAACAAATTTACCCATTAAAAACAGTATATTGTGCATAATGTTACAGTGTGAGAAGTCCCTTCCCCTTTAGGAGGCGAAGGGCTAGCTAAGGCACTAGAATCGCGATGATTAGTTGGTCTTGTACTGAGGGTCACCAGTTGCTCCGGAGGGCATCACTGCTTTAGTGCTGTTCTGCAGTTGAAGTTCATTTAGCTTGCTTAACAAGGATGTGTTGAGCACCTGTTATTTATTGGGTACAGTTCTAGGCTTTGGGAATGAACTGGTGGACAAAAACAGATGTGGACCTTGCCCTTACAGAACTTAACAGTAGAGGGAAAGACTCACATGCACAGTTGATTAAAATATGGAAACTGAAGGTTTGGGCTCTTTTGCAAGATCTGACCTTTTCCCACAGTTCACAAGGGGATTCTTGAGGGGCCTTTGTGCAGGTTTACAAAGGGAAGTCCGTGAGAGGGACTAGCACTTAGGAAAGCCCTGACGTAGAAAAGGTCCTAAACAGGGAGCCCAAAGCCCGTGTGGTTCAGGATCTGTGAGCATGGGATGAAATGAGACCAGAATCATTGGGGAGTCCGAACTGTACAGATTTAAGAGGGTTCTGTAGTGATTTTACCGACCAGGTATATTCTCTATTCAGTTAATGACCTTTTCCTCCTGAGTTACTTCTGTGTTCAAGGGTATATTCTAGTGCATTTGAAGCTGTTTGAAGTCTATTTCCCCATTAATAAAATACTATTATAGGCTAATTAAGGACTTTGGTTTTTATCTAAGAGCACGGAAAGGCATTTTAAGAATTTTAATTGGCACTTAGCAATCACATAATGTGGTTTTTAAAAGATCACACTGTTTGTAGTTGCAGACCGATTGGTGAGGGCAAGAGTGAGTGTGGGAATGCACTGAGAAGCCAGTGCAGTGACCAGACAGGAACTGACGATAACTTGAACTGGGGTTGTTGCAGGGGATTTAGGAGTTCTGGGAGATACTTAGGTAGAACCTAAGTATGTAGATAGAACCGGCCAGGTGTTGGGTTTGAGGGACACTCGGATTGGTGAATGATTGGTTGTTGGTTTGAAGAAAAAGTGTAAAGATGAATCCCAGGTTTCTGACTTGGCAGCCAGGTGGGTGTTGTGCACCTGCCTGGGGCGTTGGAGAATAAATGAGCAGGGTTTGTGCAGAGTAGGGGTGGTTTAGTCAGAGATGAGCTTGAGACGCCTCAGATAACCCATGTGTGCTTAAGTCTGCGGCTCTCTCCGTTTATCTTTCTCTCTACTTTCGTGCCAGTGCCCAGTTTTAATCATTGTAGTTTAATAAGCCATTTTGAGAACTTACAGCAGTGATTTTCAACCATTGTGCCACAAGGATTTTTATAACATATAATACCTGTGTAGTCAGGGACATTGACTTTTCCCATAGATTGTCAATTAAAAAGTGACAGTAGGCAGCACAGGAATAACCATCTGGTGTGAATGAATTTACCTATATTTTTGTCAGATTGGCAAAAGATACATTTTTTTTTTTGGTGTGCTGCAGAATTTTATTAATTAGTATATGTGTGCCATGACATGAAAAAGATTGAAAGTCTCTAACTTAGCTAAATTTCCTTTTGTTACTCTTGCCCAAAATTTTCTTAATTATTCTTAGGCCTTTTTATCTTTAAAGATGAACTAAAATGAGTTTGTCAATTTCAAAAACACTAAGATTTTCACTGAAAAGTTACTGTACTCAGATAATTTGGGAGGAACTGGTATCTTTGCAGTATTGACTATTTCCATCTAGGAACATTATATGTTTTCATTTATTCAAGTGTTATTTTATGCTTTTAGTAAAAGCTTCATAGCTTTCTTGTTCTGGGTCTTAGTTTAAAAATGAGTATATGTTTTATATTTTTGATGTACTAAATTATTTACATTTTAAATCTGGCTATGGCTAGGTAAGCAGGAAACTGATTTTAACATTTCTTCTAATATTTTGTGTTGATTCCTTCTAAATTCTAATAATCTGCACATAATTTTAGTTTTCTTTCAATATTTCAGTGTTTTATTTGTGTTTCTTGTCTGACTCCTTTAGTAGCACTTGAAAAATAATGTATGTATTCAGAACCTATTTAGCACTTTTATTAATTGGCACTATTTTGGGCTCTGGGGATAAATGCAGCAGCAAACAAAACAGACAGAAGTTCCTGTTCCTCTGGGATTTATAGTCCAATTGGGGAAAAGTACAAAAAATAGCATACTCTTTATTGTAAGCCGAGTATTGGTAAGTTCTGTGAAGTAGGAAAGCAGGTTAAGGGGAGTATCAGTGAAGGGGTTATATTTTATACGAGGTTAGCGGGAAGGCCTCTCAGAGACCTGAAGGAAATGAGGCAGTGAGTGCCGTGACTAACTGGTAGAGCGCCTCCTAGGTGGCGGGAACAGCAAGTACTAAAGGTCTGACAATGAACATGCACGCGGTATCTTTTGGAAGAAAGCACCAGAACAAGCTAGTGTTGCTAAAGTAAGTGGGGAAAATGGTCAGCGAGTTTGAGGACGGGTTCCGGTAGGAGACGGCAGTGCCAGACTCTGAAGGCCATTGTAACAATGTATAGCTTTTGTCTAAAGAAAGGGAAAAAGGGAAATAATAAAGAGCAGGAAATACTAAGAAGCAGAAATTAAATAATAAAACAAAGTAAATGTACAGAAGAGAAAAATCAACAAAACTAAAACTTGGTACTTTGAAAAAGCCAGAAGAAGAGCAGAAAAATTTAAATTGAAACAAAACTATAGATCTTGCAGATATTAAATAGAAAATAAAACATTACTAAGGCTCTGGCCAGATGGCTTAGTTGTCTAGAGAATCATCCCAACATGTCAAGGTAGCAGGTTCGATCCCAGTCAAGGCACATAATCAACCAATGACTACATAAATAAGTGGAACAAATTAATGTTTCTCTCGCTCTCCTTCTCTCTCTCCCCCCCTCTCTTTCAAAAATCAATAAATAAAAGTTTTTAAAATAAATTTAAAAGTAAATTTTAAAAAAAGAATACGAGGACCAACTTAGTGAAATTTGGATGAAATGAGAAGGAATTCCTAAGGAAAAATAAAAATTATTAAAAGAGAAACAGGAAATAGAATTTTTTTTAAGAACGAGAAAAGAGAGAGAGAAAGGACAGCAGAGGAGTGGGAAGCATCAACTCATAGGGTTTGCTTCCCATATGTGCCTTGACTGGGCAAGCCTAGGGTTTCGAACTGGTGACTTCAGCGTTCCAGGTCAACACTTATCTGTTGCGCCACCACAGGTCATGGGAAAATTTTAATTAGTTTAAAAATCTTCTAATAAAGAAATCCCCAGACTCAAATGGCTGCACGTGGAAATTTTTCTAAATATTTAAGAAAGCAATAACTTTTGTGTTATGTAAGATTTTTCTGGAAGACAGAGAAAGAGAATGTCCTTGCCAATTTAATTGAGTTCTCTGTCATCTTGATACCAAAACCCAACTAAGCAATTACAAGAAAAGAAAATTACCATCTAATTACCACAAACGAGGTCACACAATTTGAATCAAGTTATATAAAAAAAGAGATAATATATCATAATTAAGTTCAATTTATTTTCTTAATCCAAAAGCAGTGTAATGTTTAGAAAAGCTCAACTGGCATAATTCACCTTAACAGGCAAAAGAATGGAAAAACCATATCTAATGCTTTCTCTGAAGTAATTAAAATTAAAATCTTAACTCAAAGACAAACAAAGTATATATACCTCATTGCCTGGCCTCTGGTGGCGCAATGAATAAAAAGTGTCGACTGGGGATGCTAAGGCCTTTGGTTCAAAACCTTGAGCTTGCCTATTCAAGGCACATATGACAAGCAACCAATGAACAGCTAAAGTGAAGCAGTTGATACCTCTTGCTCCACCACCCTTACCCCTGGTAAAATCAATAAAGAAAATCTTTAAAAAACCAAAACAAAAGCCTCATAGCAAACTAGGAATGAAAAAGACCTTGAATCTGATACAGCACCTAAAACCAAAACAAAAAGCAAAAGTGCAAAGCAAACATTATACATAATAGTGAAATAATAAAAGTTTTCCCCTGCGATCAAGAATGAGAAAATGTTTTTATTTTATTCACCTTGTGATGACTGCCTTTCTTTTCTGGTGAGTGCATTTAAGGTTTAATTCCCATCTAAACAATATTATAGCTGTAGCCCACAACTTTATGTCATGTTTTTATTACTCAGTTCATGAAACTAAGTTCCTTTGTGATTTCTTTAACCCATTTTTTCTTTTTCCTTTTATTATTTCTTTTTCTTACTTCTTAAAAGTATATTGCTAACTTACTAAGAATAACTTACATCAAAAAAGAGTAATCAGCCCTGGCCAAGTAGCTCATTTAGTTAAAGCATCAGCCTGATACACCAAGGTTGCGGGTTTGATCCCCAGTTAGGGCACGGACAAGAATCAACCAATGACACAGACAAGTGGAACAAGTCAGTGTTTCTCTCTCTCTCTCTCTTTCTACTCCATGTTTCTCTCTCTCTAAAATCAATCAATAAAGAGTGTGCCGTTAGATATGTAAGAGCCTTTAAACACAAAATTGAATATGAATTACATAAAATAAAAACTTAGAAGGTAAATAGGGTAGTATTTCTTTTAAAGCAAAATGAATTGTAAGCATAGAAATCAAGTATAGTATTTTTTAGGGTAAGTGATAAGAAGTACTAGAATTATATAATGTTGGGTATTTAATGTTGACAATTACCTGGAGCCTTGGCCAGATAGCTTGGTTGGTTAGAGCATCATCCTGATAGCAAAGGTTGCAGGTCAGATTCATGTTTCTATCTGTCTCTCTCTCCCTTCCCCTCTTCCTGAAATAAAATTTAAAAAAAAGAAAAGGAATAGACTATGTTGAAAGGTTAACAGCAATCTAGGCAAGTGGTAATAAAGCCAAGCACTTAGTTTTTCATTTTTCTTTTCTGATGTAACCTTAGAAAATATATGCCTTATTTAGTTATCTTTTTAGAGGTAAAAATGCCTGAATAATTTCCTACTTTAATGGGATGGTACTAATTAATAGTCCACCCTACAGATTATTTTCTTTGGCACCCCGTAAAGACAGAATCCAATTCAAAACCACATAGTAGATGAACCCTCCCTTTTAACATTCATCTAAAACTAAGACATTTGTGGTGAGTGCCTTGGTTGGTGAGATTTACAGTCCATCAACATTAAGATGTCACTCTTCCAAACTTCCTTAACTCCCCCCTGTTGGAAGTCTTGTAAGCAGGCTCTGAGGAGCTTTTCCTCAGGTCAGTGCCATTGCATTATACTCACTTAATTCTTCCTCAAAATCAACTAATGTAGCACACAGGAAACAGAAAGGATTAAAACCATCAGAAAGGTAGAGATAAAACTGTTTGAAACTGCATTGCTTTCCTGAGGGCATGAGGGGAAAATATACTTTATACTTTGTACATGAATGTGTAAATTGGTAAACTTCTTTGAGTGGACAGTTTGGTGATATCAGTCAAAATCTATAATGTACATCTACTGTAACCCAGTAATTCCACTCTGAGGAAGTTGTAAGTATGCTTCCAGATGTATAGATACGTGTTGCAGCATCTTTTATAATAAACAACATAAAACTGGGGGGGAAACAAATGTTTCACCAGAAAGGGCCTAACTTAAGATAGAAACTAGCGATAGTTAAAAAGAATGAGGTAACTTATATGAATGGAAAACAAGTGAAAAAATAAAGTGCAGATCAGTGTTTGAACATGCTGTTCTTTGGGTGGGAAAAGAGATATACGTACCCATATTTTTATCTACTTAATAAAACTTAGTCCATGTATTATTATAAAAGTGTGCATGTATGTTTATCATTATATGCACATACACCAACTCCGGAAGAATATGCGAGAAAACTGCCAACACACGGCCTTTGCAGGGGGGCCTCAGGAACTAGTAGACTTGTCTTTTTACTGGTTTTTGCATCATTTAAATGTATTTGCTTATTCAGAAATATACAGATATCTATATTTATACTTAGAAACAAAAAATAAATCTCAACTAAGGTGATTAAGAGGAAATACAGTATTATATTGAGTTCTACAGAATCTGTGATATAAACCTCTGGATCCTAGAGTAATTATACCATACCATAGATGTCTAAATGTCTCAGTTAAGGAAAATTTGCAGCCTGGTTCAGACCTCCCCACCCTGAGTTGTCTTTGAATAATGAGCCTTGGATCTATCTCCTAACGTTCTGGCATCTTTCTTCGTAATATAATTGTTGCTTCATACAAGCGGCAGTTGGAGTAAGTAATTGTTATTTAGAAATACGCAGTAATGCATTTATGACATTGTTCTATAGGTGTGTTGAAAAGGCTTAAACTGAAAGTTCTAAACAATGTTGGTGACTTTTGTTAACTTCCTAGCAAGTAGGTTTTGATTGCCATGTATTCTGATACACCTTGTTCTAGGCTCGGATGCTTATCACGGAGGAAAACCTGCTGACCATTATCATTAAGACTTTCATGGATCATTTGAGACATCGAGACGCTCAGGGCAGATTTCAGTTTGAACGATACACTGCTTTGCAAGCCTTCAAATTTAGGAGAGTGCAGAGTCTTATTTTGGACCTCAAGTAAGCTTTTGTTTAATTATCAAACCAGTGGCAACTTGTAAAATGTCAGTGTTTATCCATATATTCATTGCTATTTTATCTTGTTAAGGTATATGTTGATTAGCAAACCAACTGAATGGTCAGATGATCTGAGGCAGAAGTTCCTGGAAGGATTTGATGCCTTTTTGGAATTACTCAAATGTATGCAGGTGTGTATAAAGTAACACTTTCAAAAGTGAAGCGCTCACTTTCCTTTTTCCTTTCTTCCTTTTTTATAAAATTTCTTTCTGTTCCTTGGACTGAACACCTTTCTGTCTATGTGTTTATTTTATTTTGGACACATTTCCAAAAGAATGATTTAGATGGCTACAGTTTGGACCAAGAAGCTCCTCTTTAACTAGAACAGTGGTTCTTAACCTGGGTTCTATCGAACCCTAGGGGTCTGATGAGTCGGTCTCAGGGGTTCGGAGAAGCCTCTGCCGCGGAGGCCAGAATAAAGTAATACCGTAATTTGTTGTGAGTTCATGCACTTTGTTGGTTTTGTTCTTTGAGCAAGGTGATGTTCATGCACCAGTAAAAAAACATATACCTATGTCTTGAATTTGGAAAAAAAATCATATTTTATTTATCACTAAAGAAGGGTTCGGTGAATGCGCATATGAAACTGGTGGGTTTGGTACCTCAAAAAAGGTTAAGAACCACTGAACTAGAAACTCTTAGAAAGGTGTAAAATGAAGGCAGTCCACAAGAAGGTCCTAGCATCTACTGTTCTTTTGTATTAGGTTTTCCTTGGTCACCATTAATATTGTGTCTTTGGGGATTGCAAGTTTACTTATTTTTTTCATATGCTTACTAGAAGTACTGTCAGTTATTTAAGAAACTAGAATGTTTGGGTCATTTTTTTTACAATTTCCATATTTCTCTTTTCTTAATGTGATATTTATATAATATGTATGTACTATATGTTCACTATATAGTATTCACTATATAAAGGTCACAGTATAGACCTTTCCCCCTCTGTTTATTACCGTAATTCTCTCTTTTGGAAATACCCCATATACAAAGTATAAACTGGAAGCAGAAACCAACCAGCATAATTAACCAGTTTTAACTAGAAGAAGATAGGTGACATTTCAACTAAGCAGTGTCCTGGTGATTCCTTTAGTAACTATCTGGCTTTTCTTAAGAAAGGAATAAGCAGAGTTGACCTGTTTTTAGAAAGTATTCTAGTTCCATGTTGGGTAGTGATTTAAGGGTGTTTAATTTATAACAATATTTCTATGTTTTGTGGGGGGTTTTTGTATCTATACAAACAATAGCTGCTTTGGTCATTTTGAATAAAATATATTTATAAATTCAATTATATATATATATATATATATATATATATATATATATATATATATATATATATACACACACACACACACACACACATACACACAGTGTGTCCGTAAAGTCATGGTGCACTTTTGATCATGTGACCGGTCAAAAGTGCACCATGACTTTACGGACGCACTGTATTTTTTATTTTTAGCAAAGGAAAGGGAGGTACAGACAGGGACAGACAGACAGACAGAAAGGGAGAGAGATGAGAAGCATCAACTTGTAGTTGGGGCACTTGAGTTGTTCATTGATTGCTCTCTCATATGTGCCTTGACCAGGGGGCTCAAGCAAAGCCAGTGACCCCTTGCTCAAGCCAGTGGCCTTGGGCTCAAGCCAGCGACCATAGGGTCATGTCTATGATCCCAAACTCAAGCCAGCAACCCTGCATTCAAGCTGGCAACCTTGGGTTGTTTTTCTTTTTTTTAATGTTCTTTTTTTAATTAATTTATTTTTTTCCAAGGACAGAGAGAGAGTCAGACAGAGGGATAGATAGGGACAGACAGACAGGAACGGAGAGAGGTGAGAAGCATCAATCATTAGTTTTTCATTGCAGTTGTGACACCTTAGTTGTTCATTGATTGCTTTCTCACATGTGCCTTGACTGCGGGCCTTCAGCAGACCGAGCAACCTCTTCCTGGAGCCAGCGACCTTGGGTCCAAGCTGGCGAGCTTTTGCTCAAGCCAGATGGGCCCACGCTCAAGCTGGCGAGTTTTGGGGTCTCGAACCTGGGTCTTCCGCATCCCAGTCCGACGCTCTATCCACTGCGCCACTGCCTGGTCAGGCAACCTTGGGGTTTTGAACCTGGGACCTCAGGATCTTAGGTTGACACTATATTCACTGCACCACCACCTGGTCATGCAAATAATATATATTTTTAACAATTTTATTAATTGATTTTACAGAGGAGGGGAGTTACAAGTATATCAACATATAGTTGCTTTAATATTTTAAAAGCCTGTCATATATCTTTGAATAATTTTCCTATAGATGACAGATCTAAAACGGAGGTGGGATTTTAAATTACATTTTAGACAATGTTATATAAATATGTAATTTAAGAAGTTGGCCTGGTCTGACCTGTGGTGGCACAGTGGATAAAGCATTGACCTAGAATGCTGAAGTTGTCAGTTTGAAACCCTGGGCTTGCCTGGCCAAGGCACATACGACAAGTGATCAATGAACAGCTGAAGTGAAGCAGTTATGAACTATACTTCTCTCTCCTTTTTCTGTAAAATCAATAAATAAAATCTTTAATAAAAAGAAGAAGAAGAAGTTGGGTCATGGCTGATTAACTCAGTCGGTGACAGCATCATCCAGAAATGCCAAGGTTGCAGGTTTGATCCCCGGTTAGGGCACATATGGGAAGCAACCAATGATGACATGAATAAATGGAACAAGCAGATGTTTAAGTTTCCATATAAGAGAACAAATATAATTTTAATTCATTTAAAATCTCTTCACTTTCTTTAAGGGAATGGACCCAATTACGCGCCAAGTAGGACAGCATATTGAAATGGAGCCAGAGTGGGAAGCAGCGTTCACGCTGCAAATGAAATTAACACATGTCATTTCCATGATGCAGGACTGGTGTGCTTCCGATGTGAGTTTCTTCTAGGGCTAGGAAATAGATGGAGGAGGGGGGAGTAAACAGACTTTTAAGTCAATTTTGAGGGGTTTTGGAAAAGGTAGTGGTAATACTTAGCTCATAAAACAGCATATTTTCCTCTTTTACCTATAAATTTGATAAAAGTGAAAATTCTAAAGGCTTAAAAAGAAAAACTTGGAAAATCTATGAAGGAGGAAATAAGCCATACTCTCTTTGTCTTAGGTTATTATCTTTGTTTTTCCATAATCCCATCTAGATTTTGAGCATATAAAAAGAAAAGTTTCTAAATTTATTCAAAAATAAAGTTTAGTTATTGGTACATTTGTCCTGTGCCTTAAAATTATTTTGTCCTTGTTTAAGCCATACAGTCTATACAGGAACCTGTCTAATATGTGGGGGGAGTCAGAGAGGGCTTCCATCACGTCTGAGTGGTTTTCCACCGTTATCTGGTGAAAGGGTCAAGAATGTTCCTGGCGGACGGGCAGTTGAACCCTGCTCTGATGAGGAGCGTGGTTGTCGGGGACCGTGAGAGGCTCTGGTTAGAACGTAGAGGCTGAAGGTAGAGAGGTGCACAGGGGTCTGACTTGGAGGCCGTGGAAGGAAGTTTGGGTTTTATCTAATTGAAAAGGGACGCCACTAGAGACTACAAAGCAGAAAGGTGATATGATCCAATTGAAACGTTTTCAAAAATTCCTCTGCGTGAAGAATGGACTGCAAGCGAGCGAGAGCAGAAGCAGGGACTTTAGTAGAAGGTAGCTGGCTTCTGTTTGAGTTACTGGAGATCATCAGGTGCAGGATTGAGAGAAAGTTAGAAAACGGGATTGATAGCCTGCCGGTAGATTGGACAGTGGGGAATGAGGAAACGAGGATGTTGGAATAATGTCTAGATTTCCCCAAATGTACAGAGATGTCATTCACGGAGACGGGGCACTTGGAGGAAGAAGGGCCAAGTTGGGAAGGGAGATTGGGTTTGATTTTGCCTGTATTAGTATTTGAGGTATTTACTCATCATCAAATTTGATGTGCTTATTCAATGTTGTAGAAACCCAACCTTTTGAGGAACTGACAGAAAACCCTCTTTTTGTAGGAAAAAGTGTTAATTGAAGCTTACAAGAAATGCCTTGCTGTACTGATGCAGTGTCATGGTGGTTTTACTGATGGTAAACAGCCAATCACATTGAGCATTTGTGGACATTCAGTGGATACTATCAGATACTGTGTTTCTCAAGAAAAAGTTAGCATTCACCTCCCAGTTTCTCGGTTACTTGCAGGTAAAGCATTTATCCCCCCAAAACCCCTGAAACTGTCTTTTTAAATTGTTTATAATGAATACTTATTGAATACCTACTACACAGCAGTCTGAGAGTTTTATGTGCGTTAACCTGTTTATCCGTCGCATGGCTCTGTGAGGGGGTATCATAATGCACGTTGCTTCGCATGAAGGGAGACTGGGGGACGGAAGTGATTTGCTGAGTTGTCGCACAGTAAGAAACAGAGTAGGAGGTTTACTCTGGAGACAGTGTGTCACCAGAGGCCATGTTTATAATGATTATACCATAGTGCTTCTTCAAACTGTTCAAGTTCAGGTTTTATTGTTTAATTCAACCTAGCTTTAAAGTCTGTTGTCACAGTTCAAATCAGTCTCTCACTTAAGAGTTGCTGACAGATGGAAACTACCCTAGATTTTTCTCTCATACAATCTGTTTCTTAATCATTTATTGATGACCTTTTTAAGTAGCAGGTCAAGAGTGAGTCCCAAATTGGGGTGATAGTGTTTTCATCTAAGTATTGTAGTTGAATTCTAAGCCATTTATACTTGAAACTGCAACCTTGCAGCAGCCAGAAACTTTGAATATGCCCTTGTCCATTTCTGCGCTCATTTCACTACACTTCCTTGCATAGTTCTTTTCTTTTTTCTTTTAGATTTTATTCATTTTAGGTGGGGACAGAGAGAGAGAGAAGGGGGAGGAGCAGGAAGCATCAACTCCCATACGTGCCTTGATCGGGCAAGCCCAGGGTTTTGAACCAGTGACCTCAGTGTTCCAGGTCGACCCGTATTTCCTGGTTGCAGGAATTCTTGTCCTACTTACATACCATACTATTTATTAGTACCTTTAGTTCCAGAGTATAAAAAAGTTCTAAAAGTAGATATTTTTACACATTACAGAATTTGTGATTTCTCTTAAGTAGCTCAGTAGCAATAAGATGTGAAAGTGTGTGTGTGAGTATGTTTGTATATATGTGTGAGAGAGAGGTTGATGGAGAATTGGTATTTCTTCCTTAAATGTTTGGTAAAATTCACTAGTCTAGTCTATATGGATGTGAAGCTTTCCTTTTTGATAGGTTTTTTATTATTGACTCAATTTCTTTAATAAGTATGGGCTGGTTCTGGTTATCCATGTCTGCTTTTATGAGTTTGATAGTTTTTGTTTTCCAAGAAATTGGTCCTTTTCATCTGAGTTATCAAACTTGTGGACATAGTATTGTTCACAGTGTTCCTTTTTTACCCTTTTAATAGTTATGGGATCTATAGTAATAATTCCTCTTTCATTTCTGAGGGCATTTTTTTTTTCCCATTGTTCTGAGCATTATCACATTATCCTGATAGCATTGTATCAGTCTTCTGAATTGTTTTGGAGTCGTGGTGATACGGATTAGACATCTGAGTATCACTAATACCACAGATAAAACAACAACTAAGTACCTAGACTGAAGTTGTGACTGTAGGAAGAAATCTCTGAATTCCTATAACTTGGTTAGGGCCAGTTCTGTTTTCTGTAAATGCTTTGAGCATACTGAACTTGATCCTCAGCATAGGGCAATGGCATCAATGGTGCTGGGAAAAAGTACTCAGCTGGGATGCAGGGAAGTGAGTCCTGTCTCCAGCTCAGCTGCTGATTGGTTTCTGCCTTTAAAAATCTGGTTGTACGGCCTGACCAGGCAGTGGCGCAGTGGATAGAGCACTGGACTGGGATGCGGAGGACCCAGGTTTAAGACCCCGAGCTCGCCAGCTTGAGCCAGGCTTATCTGGCTTGAGCAAAAAGCTTGCCAGCTTGGACCCAAGGTTGCTGGCTCCAGCAAGGGGGTGCTCAGTCTGCTGAAGGCCCGCGGTCAAGGCACATGTGAGAAAGCAATCAATGAACAACTATGGTATCACAACGGCAACGAAAAACTATGATTGATGCTTCTCATCTCTCTCCGTTCCTGTCTGCCTGTCCCATACATCCCTCTCTCTCTTGCTGTCCCTGTAAAAAAAAAAAAAATCTGGTTGTATGGGTGGTAGCTGATGCTGATATATGTCCACAGAGAAAACAGGGCTTTGAAAATGTACCAATTTCTGGCGACCCCATTAACCTTCCTCCGCTCTTCTCGGGGGTCATTTGGGAGTATTGTCTCACTGCTTAGCCTGAATGCTTATAATCTAATTGGAGAACTAAGTAAAAATACATAAAACAGTTTAGAAACAACTTAGAATGTGTGCTAAAATGGAGCTTGAGTGGCAAATGCTGCATATAAATTATTATAATAGTATTGCTAATGTAAGTCTTGGATGAGGAAAGCCTCAAACCAGGCTTGACCATGTGGCCACATTTATTGATAAGATTGTAAAAAACATCCTCTGTTTAGACAATATACTTACAAAACGCTTAATTCTTAGTTAACAGAATTGTCTGAGGTTGAGCTATGAAAGAGCCCTTTGCATTTAGGAATGAAAGAGGCTGTGGTCCCAAACTAGAAGTAAAGGCTCATCCCTGGCCAGTTGGCTCAGTGGTAGAGCATCGGCCGGGCATGTGGATGTCCCAGGTTCAATTCCTGGTCAGGGCACACAGAAGTACCCATCTGCTTCCACTACTCCCCCTCTTCTCTTTCTCTCTCTCTTCCTCTCTCTTCCCCTCCTGCAGCCATGGCTTGATTGGAGCGAGCTGGTTCCGGGTGCTGAAGATGGCTCCATGGCCTCCACCTTAGGTGCTAAGAAGAACTCAGTTGCTGAGCAACAGAGCCACGCTCTAGATGGGCGGGCAGAGCATCGTTTCTTAGTGGGCTTGCAGGGTGGGTCCTCGTTAGGGCGTGTCTCTGCCTCCCTTCCGCTCACTGAATATAAATAAATAAATAAGTTAAGGCTCTAGTTCTAAGTGTGCCATTGAGACAGAGGTTCATGAGAATAAAGCTTTATTTATGGATGCAATTCATTTTTTATTAAGATTTGTAGTGAATGTGTAGGGTTCTTTTATTTTCTAAATATTTTCACTTGTAAAAATATTTCTTTATTTGTTCTTCCATGCAGGTTTGCATGTATTGTTAAGCAAAAGTGAAGTGGCATATAAATTTCCAGAGCTCCTACCTCTGGTAAGTAGTACTAACTTTAAAAGTAAATGCCTGTGTTTTATGTTTCATGTATTTGAAATCACTTTGAAACAAAGTCTATTAGTCAGGGTTCTCCCGAGAAACAAAACCAGTAGAGAGAGAGAGAGAGAGTGTGTGTGTGTGTGTATGTGTGTGCACGCACACACATGTGTTTGTGTGTGAAGAGAGGAAGAGACAGAGACTGATTTATTTTAGGAATTGTTCATGCAGTTATGGGGCCTGGCAAGTCTGAAATATGGCCACAGGGCTACATGCCAGGCCAGGCCAGGCCGGAGAGCGAGAAAAGCTGGTATTACTGTCGGAGGTCCAGAGGCAGTCTGGAAGAAGAACTTCTTTATTGCTTGGGGGAACTCACTCTTTTAAGGCCTTCATCTAATTGGATGAGGCCCAGCCCTGTTATGGAGAATAATCTGCTTTATTTGAAGACTACTGATTTAAATATTGATCACATCTATTAGACTGATCTTAATCAAAAACTGAGTACTGTGGCCTACCCAAGTTGACATAAAATTAACAATCATATAAATGTCCACTGAAATTATTTTACTTGTGTTTTATTTGAAGCTTTCATCTCTATCAAATAATCATCTTTATAGAGTTGAAAGTTTTGTGTTTTTGTTTTTGTATATACAGAGTGAACTTAGCCCACCCATGTTGATAGAACACCCTCTTAGATGTCTCGTTTTATGTGCCCAAGTACATGCAGGAATGTGGAGACGAAATGGGTTCTCTCTAGTAAACCAGGTAAGTGTCTTTTTCTGTGAAGAATTTTCAGTTTTTTGGCTTCTGTGAAGGATGTAATTTTCACTGTACTTAGTCATTGAAAGTTGAGGGCCGGTGTTAAAATTATTTGAGAAAATGTTAAACCAAAACTGTTTATCAGAAGTTTTATCCATACCAAGGCAGAAATGAACTTAATTTTCTTGATTCTTTACTTGCAGTCATTTTTAGAACCAAATTGGACATTTATTTATTTATTTTTAGCAAGAGAGACAAAGAAGGACAGGCCAGGACAGACAGACAGACAGGAAGGGAGAGAGATGAGAAGCATCAACTTGTAGTTGTGGCACTCAGTTGTTCATTGATTACTTCTCATATGTGCCTTGACGGGGATTTTCAGCTGAGCCAGTGACCATGGGGTCATGTCTGTGATCCCACACTTAAGTCGGCAGCCCCACTCTCAAGCCAGCAACCCTGTGCTCAAGGCTGGTGAGCCCGCTCTCAAGCCAGTGACCTTGGGGTTTCGAACCTGGGTCCTCAGCATCCCAGGTCGATGCTCTCTATATACTGCGCCACCACCTGGTCCGGCCCAAGTTGGATATTTTAAAAATAATAAAAATTCAAATTTTATCTACTTAAATTGGGTTAAAAGATAAAAGTTCTATTAATATAGCTCTGAATTTGAGGTTTTAAATTTTTTTATTAGTTAATTTATTTTATTTCTTTTATTATTTTATTTTTATTTTTTTTACAGGGACAGAGAGAGAGTCAGAGAGAGGGATAGATAGGGACAGACAGACAGGAACGGAGAGAGGTGAGAAGCATCAATCATTAGTTTTTCATTGCAGTTGTGACACCTTAGTTGTTCATTGATTGCTTTTTCACATGTGCCTTGACCGCGGGCCTTCAGCAGACCGAGCCACCCCTTGCTGGAGCCAGCGACCTTGGGTTCAAGCTGGCGAGCTTTTGCTCAAGCCAGATGGGCCCGGGCTCAAGCTGGCGACCTCGGGGTCTCGAACCTGGGTCTTCCTCATCCCAGTTCGACGCTCTATTCACTGCACCACCGCCTGGTCAGGCTATTTTATTGATTTTAAAGGGAAAGAAAGGAAGAGAGACAGACAGACAAAACATTGATTTATTTCTGTATCTGATCAGACCAGAGATCAAATGGGCAATGTTTGAGCTACCAGATGATGCTCTAACCAACTGAGCTATTCAACCAGGGTGAGGTTTTAATTTTTAAACCTTAAGCAGGCTTGGTATAGGCTTTTCCCCAATGGAAACAGCTTTTTTGAGCAACCTAGAAATTTGGATGCAAAATGTGAACCATAGAGTGACTGCTGAGATCTGGAAATTTCTGATTAATTAATCTTTATTAAGACTATTATTAATGTCTGCCCTGTAGTGGCGCAGGGGATAAAGCATCAGCCTGGAACACTGAGGTTGTCAGTTCAAAACCCTGGGCTAGCCTAGTCAGGGCCCATATGGGAGTTGATGCTTTCTGTTCCTCCCCCTTTCTCCTCCCCCTTTCTCTCTTGCTCTCTGTCCCTCTCTCTCTCTCTCTCTCCCATTATGAATAAATAAATAAATAAATGATTATTATTAATTACTTGAAACCTGTGTACTCTTCCTGATCAATGTCATCTCATTAAATTTAATATCTAAATATATTTTTTAAATTGCGGGAAAAAGATAGATAGAAAGGAAGGGAGGGAGGGAGGGAGGAAGGAAGGGAAGGAGGGAGGGAGGGAGGGGAGGAAAGGGAGGACGAGAAGGACTGGAAGGAATGGACAGGGCCCCAGCACACCAAGAGCTAGCAAGATGATTGGATAGGACAAAACCCTCCCTTCCCTACCCCTGTGAGAACTAGGGCTTAAACCGGAAGGGGCCTTTGAGATGGGAGTTCACCATTTTCCCTGGTTGCAGCACCTGAGTGAACCTCTTTCCTTTTGCACCAAAAAAAGAAAAAGGAGGGGAAAACGATAGTATTAATTGTGGAAGACCACATTGTGTGTGCACGGGCACTTGCCCAGAACCCTCTTGCTCTTCTGGGGTGTGAGGAGAGGAGAGAGCTCCACAAACAAAACCTGTTTACTCAGTATTATCTTTGTTTGTTTGCAGATTTATTACTACCATAATGTGAAATGTAGACGGGAAATGTTTGACAAGGACATAATAATGCTTCAGGTAATGAATTAACACTGTTGATTTGATGACTGTTCCTCCTATTGCCTTCAGGCTTGGCACTAGGGTTTTAAGTCATCATACATTAAAATTGGTTTTCTTCACTCAGAGAACGTTAGGATAATGGGTTTTATCTGTTCATTCTCTGAAATTTGCGGAATCAAACACTAAGAGAAAAAAGCATTAAACTTAAATGTATGGGGAGTGTATTTCTTCTTGTTAATTCCATAGAACCCTGTCCCTCATAATCACTCCCGAATATGTAACTCCCACCTAGCCCTATCTACTGAGCTCCAGACTTACAGCTAACGGGCTATTGAACACTTCCGTCTAGATTTTCAGGACACGTTTTAAGTGTACATGAACGTATTCCAAGTACAATACCTCTTCCTTCCGCCATACCTTCTTTCTGTCTTGGGTTTCCTCCCTTGGTGAATTGTTCATCAGTCCATACAGTTGTTAAAGGAAGGAACCTGAAAGCCATCCTTTCTCCATCGTCCTCTGGCTAAAGACCCGAACCCCTTAACCTGATTTCCAAGACCCCAGATACTTAACTCTGTTAAAATGCCCTTTGCCATATCTCTTAAGTCTTAAACTCTGCACATTTATTTATTCTTCTGCTTCCTAGAGTGCCCACCCTACACCTTTCTTTTTCCATTTACCCAGTAACTTACTTCCCTGCAAGTTTTAGTGTTTATTTTAGTGTCACTTTCTCAGGAAGCCCTTCCTGCCACACACACACCGTGGCTAGGTTTCCCTTTCAGGAGGGCCTGTGGCGTGGGGCTCACCCCCACCTTAGCATAATGACTCCACATAATGCTCCCTGTTTACTTTCCATCCCTTCCACTAAACCGTGGCAACTGTATCTTGTTCCTTTTTTTTTGTCCTTTATTCATAGCTCAGCGCTTTTCACATGGTCACTTTTCTGTATTATTGCTGAATGGATTTCAAAATTATTTTTGAAGTTATAAAATGTAAATTTCAAAAATGATTGGTTCAAAATAAATTAAAATCCAAGTTGATTTAGAATTTATACATGTGGAATTAAAAGAGAATTAAAACCAATATTTAAAAGCTGTTGCCTCAGTGTAGTATTTATTACCAGAAATTAGTTTGAGTTTTTTTTTCAATTTCATATGATGTATATAAAAAATACTATACTAAAAGCTTAATTGGCATACCACATTTCTCTCCAAGTCTGTACACCAGAGTGATAAGAGAATCCTGAGGTAAAACTTTGGAATTGAATTCAGAGGGATACAATGAATTCAAAGCATTAAAAGGAAAAGTAACAGAATCTGTTTTGTTTGCTTTGTTTTGTTTACCAGCTTAGCTTCCTGGCCACTCTTAGAACTACCACAAGTAGGGTTGGGGCTCAATGGGTTTCCATGTGTTATTGGGATTGCTTTATCCTGTGCAAACCAAAATATCTCTCATTAATTACTTAGTAGTTCTTTTGACCTTCCTCTTTCCTTCCTCTGGAAAAAAATAAATAAAAAGACAGGTGTCTCCATGATGGATCCAAATCATTTCCTGATGATAATGCTCAGCCGCTTTGAACTTGATCAGATTTTCAGTTCTCCGGACTGTGGGAAAAGACTCAGTTCTGAGCTCACCCATAAGGTAAGGGCGTGTCTCCTGCGACCTCAGCACATCATTAAAGAAGCAGCTTTCGTTTTGGGGGGGTTGTGTTAATCGTCTGAAATAATACAGTGTCTGTACTCTTACCTCTGAACTTTATCCCCCACCACTTGTTACAGGATGTAGTTCAGCAAAACAATACTCTCATAGAGGAAATGCTGTACCTCATTATTATGCTAGTTGGTAAGTGTGGATTCTCCGGGACGTTCATAAATTATATTGGCTTTTGTGGAAACAGTTCAGAATTTCCGACCTGTTTCTTTTGTTTGAGTGGCTATCAGTTTTAGGAGGAGAGTGTTTTCCCCTCTGGTTACTTACGTGGAGAACAGCAGTGTGGTGCTTTGGGAAAGGGGAAGAGTACAGCTGCTGAAGCAAAGAAACGGAAGGAATTTGTTTTGGGGGGAATCGGGGAACAGGAGAACTTAGCAAGAACAGGATGTGTAGGAGCTGTTGACTGTTACTTTATACCTTAGCTATATTTCCCTCTGTGGTTTTGTGGCGCACGGTGCTGTATTGACTTCAGACGTAATAATTCCAAGTTACTGGAGACCTGTGGCTAATAGATGCACATATCGTATTGCCTATATTTTCAGTCCTTTTGCCTCCGTCTTTTCTATTCTTTTATCCTTTACCTTCTCCCACCTTCCCTGCTATTTCAGATTCTGTACAATCCAGAGAGCAGAGACTCCTGGCAGCTGTCAAGGCCTGATACCAGTGAAGGAGGTCTCCGAGGTGACCTCCTTTTAGCTCATTTGCCACTAGGTAGAAGGACACAGGAAGGCTCTCCTCCCCTGTGGCAGATGGCATGAAAGCAGTACCCTCGATGACTGGTACAACTACTGCTGTGCCACGTCTTTACGACAGCTAACCCCTTCTCACCTTCTGATCCTCTTCTTTTAAAATTGCAACCAAAGTTCTCTCACCACTCTCTAAAGCCTGCACTCACCGATTGTCCTGAGACTCAGAAGTGCGCTTGGGAGCTCCTTACTCTCCCCTAGCGTGTGAGATCTGTTGTTGCTCCTCCATTGTGCAGAAAGAAATATCTATTGTGTTGTGTGAATTATAGGTATATTGCACGTAAGTATTGTGTTCATGTTAAATGTATGTGAGTATACTTTCTCGTTTTTGACAGGAGAGAGATTTAGTCCTGGAGTTGGACAGGTGAGCGCTACAGATGAAACTAAGCGCGAGATCATCCACCAGTTGAGCATCAAACCGATGGCTCATAGTGAATTGGTAAAATCTTTACCTGAAGATGTAAGTACCTATATTTCTTAAAATAAAATTATAGCAATCTTTTCCTGTCAATCATATTGTGTATAGATTTACTTCTATGTACCTTTTTCACAGTTGTAAAAACTACAGTTCGAGGACATGTATAACTCTAGTTACTCTTATTAGAAATAATTAGGAAAGGAGAATGCTGGGGACTGGGAGTGGAAAGCAGCATAGGAATAGAATCTTTCACAGTGAAGCTTTGAAAGAGGTAAACCTAGCCCTTGGAACTGAGTTCATGTGTCCATAGGGATTGTTACAGTCTTTAGTACAAATTTGCCGTGGTTAGAATATTTTGAGGAAGGGAGTGAGAAACACCTACTGAGCTGTGTTGAGTAGTTTTCCAAAACCTTTTTCTCCTGAATCTTCCAGAGGGTCCTGATTGAGCCACCTCTTTCATTTTAGCGAATATTAAGTAATATTCCCATGGGCTTTCTTGGGTTAATGGTGATGAGTTTTCCCTCCAGGATCTTAAATACTCAACTGCCTATTTTTTGGCCATGAGTCTTTCTAGAAGCCCAAAACTTACAGTTGGGAAAGGACTTGATTTTCCTTGAGTCTTCAAAATGTTTTCCTGAATTTGAAACATAAAACTTTCAACCTTAGTATTCATTCTTCTAGGAGTTGAACCTATATTGTTACATAACAATACTTCTTTTAGACCTTGTATTATGAAAATTATAAACATCTATAGAAATAGGAAACGTGCAGAACCCATGACCAGCTCCAACAGATGGCCAGTCTTGTTTCCTCCATGCCCGGCCTCTCATCACTGCACCTGCAGTGGCTTATATTATAGGGTTGCCATTTGATCTGTGAATAGAACTGGACATACCTAAAACAGTAGTTCATAACCAGGGACGATTTTGCCCCCCAGGGGACATTTGGCTCTCAGGACAGGGTGTGTGGTGCTGCTACAGGCTTCTGTTGAGCAGAGGCCGTGGCTACTGCTCCACATTGCACAATATGCAGGACACACCCCTAAAACAAGGATTTAGCTGGCCCAAAGGTCAAAGCACCAAGGGTAATACCTGGCAGGAGGGAGACCATGATCACGAAGGTGGTTTTTCCAGATGAGGCTTATCCATTGCACTCCGGCTGTGCTGACCCCTGCGATTTCCCCAAATATGGGGAACTCAACTGCAGAATTTGTGGTAGCAGGGACTGCATTCACTCCCTCCTCTAAAGAAAAGTGCCGTGGTTAAGAAACTGATCTAAAAGATAGGACTTTTAGGAAAACCTATATGCCATATCACACCTAATAAAAAAACAATAATTAATGATTCCTTAATATCACTAAATATCAAGTCAGGGTAAAAATTAGTTGTACTTTTTAATGCAGGAAATGAATCCTGAGTTTGATGAGGAAGCAGTTACAGTTTCACTTAGACTTTAGAATAAGGAAGAATAAAATTTAAAACCACATTTTAAAAGTGGTATGCCTTTTATAAATAGATAGCAACTATATTTACCAAACAGTTTTTGACCAGAAAGTTCTTTATGCATAGAATTCCTATTAATATCTTATCACGAATGGGATATGATTTAGGAAATACTGTTTTACTGAAAGTAGATAAGAAATTAGTGTAAATGTTTTACAAAATATTACAGTATCTTACATAAGTTTTGTTTAAATGTTATGTGTACTTTGTTTTCATTTAATTCCTTTTGAAAACTATCACCTTAATTCCCTACGGTAATGACTTCTTTTTAATTACATCACTCTGAAGTAAGTTTCCCTAATGGTATATTAATGTGTACTCTAAAATCGTCGTCTGTAAATGGGGGTAATAGTATACCTGCGTCATAGCATTGCTGTGTGAGGCTACGGAGAGAAAGCCAGTGCTAAGGTGCTAGCCGCTGTTATTAACATGGAGCTTGCTTCCTATTTCCTGTACTGTTAGGAGAACAAGGAGACTGGCATGGAGACTGTCATTGAAGCAGTTGCCCATTTCAAGTGAGTTTACATTCTGTTTATTCAAGTTTAATTATTTTTATACACTCAAATTTTTCTTCGAGTGTTTCCTTTGCTGGAACTGAGAAGGAAATTGTTGCTTTCAAGGAGTAACATTTTCAGATCTATAATTCTGAACTATATTTCTCACTGACTTTCACTTTTAAAATCTAGCTCAGCAACTTAAAATAGCTTTATAGGGATTTTCATTGTATTTGGAATAGTTGTTTATAGCTGATAGTTTCAAATAATTAAAATTAGCCTGAGGAGCTGATCTAAGGAAATGCATTAAGCTTCCTTAAAATTGTTTTCTTTTTCCCATTCGAACGTGCCACCTAAGCTGTGGGCTGGCCCTTGAATGCTGCCTTCTCTGGTGGCCAATATGTCGCCCAGTCAGTGAGCTAGTCTGTTCCCTTAAGATTGTTGAGACAGTGTCTTGATCCTGCTTTTTCTTTGCTCCCCAACCTAGTGGCAATGTCTTTATTCTTGTTGATTATAAAGACAGTATGTGCTTTTAAAGAAAATATAGAAAAAATATATAGAAAATATTCTTTAGCCTGACCAGTGGTGGCACAATGGATAGAGCATTGACCTGGGGAGCTGAGGTCCCTGTTCAAAACCCCAAGGTCATTGTTTGAGTGCAGACTCATTGGCTTGAATGCAGACTTGCCAGTTGGAGCACAGGGTCGCCGGCTTGAGCATCGGATCATCTTATATCAGGTCCCAAACTTTTTTTTTTTTTAAACGACCTTTTGTTTTTTGTTTTTTTTTAAATTTCTTTTTTAAATTTTATTCATTTTAGAGAGGAGGCAGAGTGAGAGAGAGAGAGAGAGAGAAAGAGGGAGGAGCTGGAAGCATCAACTCCCATGTGTGCCTTGACCAGACCAGTGCAGGGTTTTGAACTGGCGACCTCAGTGTTCCCACGTCGTCGCTTTATCCACTGCGCCACCACAGGTCAGGCGGTCCCAAACTTTTTACACTGGGGGCCAGTTCACTGTCCCTCAAATCGTTGGAGGGCCAGACTCTAAAAAAAACTATGAACAAATCCCTATGCGCACTGCACATACCTTATTTTAAAGTAAAAAAAAAAACGGGAACAAATACAATATTTAAAATAAAGAACAGGTAAATTTAAATCAACAAACTGACCAGTATTTCAATGGGGACTATGGGTGAGGATGCATCCTGTGCTCCTCTCACTGACCACCAATGAAAGAGGTGCCCCTTCCGGAAGTGCGGCAGGCTGGATAAATGGCCTCGGGGCTGTAGGTTGGGGACCCCTGATCTACATGACCCCATGATCACTGACTTGAGCCCAAAGATTGCTGGTTTGAACAAGGGGTCACTGGCTCAGTTTGAGCCCCTCCCCCACTCCCAGTTAAGGCATGTGTGAGGAACAGTCAATAAAAAACAACAAAAGTGCCTGACCTGTGGTAGCGCAGTGGATAAAGCGTCGACCTGGGAACACTGAGGTCGCCAGTTCGAAGCCCTGCACTGGTTCAGTCAAGGCACATATGGGAGTTGATGCTTCCAGCTCCTCCCCCCTTTCTCTCTCTCTCTCCTTCTCTCTCTCACTCTGTGTCTCCTCTCTAAAATGAATAAACTAAAAAGAAATTAAAAAAAAAAAAACCAACAAAAGTGAAGCAACTATGAGTTGATGCCTAACTCTCTCCTCCCTTCTTCTCTCTCTCTCTCTAAAAACGAAAGAAAAAAAAATAGTACCCATTTACAGTCACCAGTAATATATGAGGGTTCTGTTTTTTATTCTCTTATCTAAGACTATCTCATTAATTACTGTATGACTTTAGTAATAATATTCTAAGGACCTTCTTTTTTCCATAGGAAACCTGGATTAACAGGAAGAGGCATGTATGAACTGAAACCAGAGTGTGCCAAGGAGTTCAATTTGTATTTCTATCACTTTTCAAGGGCAGAGCAGTCCAAGGTGACTGGGCACTAAAAGTGTGGGGCTGGGTTGGCATGTTCTGTTGTTGCTGTAGTCTAAGCATTCACTGCTTCTCACAGATTGAAAAAGGATACATTCTTACTGTAGGAAAGTTGGAAAATATGAACAGATATAAAGAAGAAAATATAGGTTATCTATAATGATAACACCTAGGCTTTTGAGGGCCCCCCCCATTTCTGTGCATAGATATATAAGATCTCCATGATGATATACATGCTCACACGCATAATTGTATTTTATGTGCTTTTGAAGACAAATTAACCCGTGTTGTAATCAGTTAGGTTATTTTACACTCATTTCAGAATTGTGCTTTTCCATAGGGATTTAGGAATTTTCCTGATCATTCTTAGCTAGCTAAATTTTGCATTTTAGCAGTCAACTCAGAGTATGTCTTTTCAATAAATGGCATTAAGCAAAAATTTAACATGAAGCTTTTTAGTTTTTGATGAGTCATAGAGCTCAAACCTAATAAGTGTTTGGTTTGTACATGTTTCTGCTACATTTTAAGGCGAGACAGACCCCATGGACGGGGGGAGGGGTTAGTTAACCTGATAAATTAATTTGGGGGGGAGTTAAAAACTAAGGATAAAAATCTCCTAAATCAGAAGATGATATGACAAAACTATGTCAGTAGTTTCAGACTGTGGGTTGTTTTGAATTACTGATTCCTTGTCCAAATTATTTTCCTTTTCATTAGGCAGAGGAGGCTCAACGGAAATTGAAAAGACAAAATAAAGAAGATACAGGTATTTTTAATCGTTCCAGAAAATCTCATGTCAGTCTCTTGTTACACATTGTTCCTGTTGACAGTAATGTTTATCCTTGTGAAGTGGAAGATTTATATATAAGCTTTCTGTGTAAACATTCAAAGGGCTAATAAATATGCTGATACAGAAATAGTCTACACTGAGTCACCTCCGGGTTCATCTTTTTTTAATCTCAGATTTTAAGACATAGGGAAAAGAAAGGCTTCCTTTGTACTGCTACTGTTTATGAAGCAGTGTTTAATGCATTTGACTGACTTTAAGAAGGTAAAATATAGCTTGATATTAATAAATATTCTTTGGACGAAGACTGTCTAAAGTATCTAAAACAGAGTTTGTTTGTTCAGAATGTTCTACCAAAGAAACAAATAGTAACTTTCTTTTCAGCACTTCCACCTCCAGCCTTGCCTCCATTCTGCCCTCTGTTTGCAAGCCTGGTGAGCATCCTGCAGTCAGATGTCATGTTGTACATCATGAGAACAATACTGCAGTGGGCTGTGGAGCATAATGGACACGCCTGGTCAGAGTCCATGCTGCAGAGGGTAGGTGTAAGCCATTATATTTACATGTTTTGTAGGTACACAGAAAACTTAGGACACATGCAGTGTTGCCTTAATTTAAATATAGTATATTATTCCTAGTTTTGTGTGTCTGACAATGAAATACAAGCCTGACAGATTTATTTTACACCGCATTGGTTGTGATGATCTGGATCCTGTTGGCTAACTGCCTCTCACTGTTTGGTCCTAGTAGGACGCTCCCTGAGTGTCATTCAGGCCAACCTTGCTCTGCCGCGTCTGACAAGCACAGTAGCCTTACGTGTAAGTGGGGATACAGAGACACCGCACACATAGCTTTTACAAACTCGGGAAAGCAGGATAGGAGCAGTAGAAGTGCAGATAGATTCAGTGTGGTTATATGTTCTCTTAGAAGTCTGGTAAGGAATTTTTTGAGATACACTGAACTGTGAATACCTTTATAAATTATATGACATTAGAGATAAAAGTATGTCTCTTTCTGAGATGATTGAGATTTTCAGTTCAAAGAAACAAATTAAACTAGGTAGTGTTGTAGACCAGATAATTACACGATAGATGTTTGCAGTTCTAATCACTTGGTCATTGATTCTTAAAAGATTTTTAATGACTGTACTATAGGGAAAGAATAAAACTGAAAGTTATGTATATATGAATTGCTGGCCACATCTGGTAATAACTCTAACTTACCCTAAAGATTTGCAATTGAATTTTCTTCCTAGCTGAAATAGGAATTGTTTCCTTGCTTTATTACAAAATGAACCATAAAGTTTGAATGTAATAAAAATTAATACTTTGAATTGTTTTTTATTACATTTAGTCTATAATAGTTCGATTTATCTTTTTTAATATTGAATTCATTTTTATTATTTCTGATAAAAATATGTACATGATTCTTATTTTACTAAAAGTTATAAAATGTATTTATTTGAGGTGTTACATTTAATTGGAATGGCACTACAAGAAGAAAAACAGCATTTGGAGAATGTCATGGAAGAACATGTAGTAACATTTACCTTTACTCAGAAGATATCAAG
Source organism: Rhynchonycteris naso (assembly GCA_037038555.1). Taxonomy (NCBI): domain Eukaryota; kingdom Metazoa; phylum Chordata; class Mammalia; order Chiroptera; family Emballonuridae; genus Rhynchonycteris; species Rhynchonycteris naso. Next base: position 9,986,801 of record CM073000.1, read on the forward strand.
TATGTATACATTTTTTTACTGAATTCACTCAAAATAGCAGTGATTTTAAATATATAATATAGCCTCTTCTATTTGATCACATAGGTTCTATTTTTAATATTATATTGTTTAATTTTTATTGATGTTAGTGAGAGAGGAAAGGAAAGAGAGAAACCTGAACATCAGCCTCTGTGCTTCTGGATGATGCTCTAACCAACTGAGCTATTTAGCCAGGGGCGATCAATAGGTTCTAAATAGGTCATACTGAATACAAATTTCGGTGGTTATATATAGTCCTCCGTGTATTTTAGGTACTGTGTCAGATCCTGATATATTCTGATCAAAATACTTAGGACCTGTACATGCTTAAATTATGTAAGTTTTAATTCATAAACAGAAAACTTAAGTCAATGTAGCATATACATTTAAACTCAAGATACACCCTTTTTTTTTCAAGATTTTATTTATTGATTTTACAGAGGGGAGGGGGATGAGAAATATCAACTCATAGTTGCTTCACTTTGATTGTTCATTGGTTGCTTGTTGAATGTGCCTTGACTGGAAAAACCTAGGGTATTGAACCGGTGACCTCAGCATTCCAGGTGAATGCTCTATCCACTGCGCCACCACAGGCCAAGATACACTTTTTAAAACAGAACATATGCTATCAGAATTTCACTCTAAATTGTTGATGTTACCTTATAAAAACATATTGAAAATAAGAAGAGTAACTATAGGGGATTAATTATTTTATATAAAGTAATGTGACTTTTTTAAAAAGCCAGGAAGTGTTTTGTTTCGCTCTTTATTGAAAATATCAAACAGAAAATTGAAAGAGTTGCACAGTAAATATCTATATACCTGCCACCTAGATTCAGTAGTTAGTATTTTGCTATATTTGCTTTTACATTTTGCACACAGTTTTGAACCATTTGTTTCAGACATCATAATATTTTGCCTCTAAAAAGACCTTTTTCTTTATACTTTTCAGAATAAGCAGTTGATCTGACAGTTACCTGCAGTGATGGCAACTGTGATCTTTTTGCTTAGGATTGTCTTTATTTTAATATTACTCATGGGTTGTTTTAGAATCTGTTGTAATCAGCATTCCTTTTGATGCTCAAACTGAACCAGTTTTGGTGAGTGGGAGCATGTCCAGCTGCCTTCTTTGTCCTGATGACCCAGCCTGTCAGTATTTCAGTACCACGTTGCTTTCAGGTACAAAGGGTGCCTGTCCTTTTGTACTGTCATTTTGTCCTTTCCTGCCCCAGACCAGCATCAGCCATTTGCTGAGGTATTTAAACGCCGACGTAAAGTAGGAGTTCGTGCATTCTCTGATGGCAAAGGATTGGTTCTGTAACTTGGGTCGGTGTCAGGTTCTCTGCCATGTCTTCTGAGAGATAATGACTGAGAGAATGCTAGACTCTGCTGCGACGTGGGCAGGAACAGTGTCTGTGTGCTGCTAGACTTTCCCTTGTCCTCAGCCAGTTAAGTGGGAGGGAGCGGGGAGGCTGCCTCCTTCGCTAAAAACCGCATTCTTAGGTGCCAGCCTTCCCCTGCTCTTTGCTGCCAGAATTTCTTCCTGTAAATTAACACGGCCTTTTGCCTTCATTATCGCTTTTACTTCAGGATAATAACACAGGAAACTCCCTAATTCTAAATTTATTGATTGATTTTAGAGAGTGAAAGAGAGACAGAGAGACAGAAACATTGATCTCTTTCTGTATGTGCCCTGGCCGGGGATTGAACTCACATTTCAGGATGATGCTCGAACCAACCGAGCTATCTATCCAGCCAGGACAAAACCTCCCTAATCTTACTCACTTAATACAAGACAATCTTGTGTTCTCTCTCTCTCTTCCTTCCTTCCTTTCTTTCAAAAATCATTATTTTCTCTTGACATTCTTCAGTATTTCTCTTTAAACGTTTTATATAATTACAACATGCTATTTAAAGTCAGACCCCTTACCCGGACAGTTGGCTCAGTAGATAGAGCATTGGCCCAGCGTGTGGACACCCTGGGTTCAATTTCCGGCCAGGGCATACAAGAGAAGTGACCATCTGCTTTTCTCCCCTTATCTCCCCTTCCTCTCCCCTTTCTCTCCCTCTTCCCTTCCTGCAGCCAGTGGCTTGATTGGTTGAGTATCAGCCTCTGGTGCTAAAAGTTTGACATCAGCCCAAGATGGGGGTTGCTGGGTGGATCCCAGTCAGGGTACACCCAGGAGTCTGTCTCACTGTCTCCCCATCCTCTCACTTAAAAAAAAATTAAATTAAAAATATAAAGTCAGATCCCTAATTGATAGCCACAGAAATTTAGATCTGGAAAAAATATTAAAGATCACATCGTTTAATCTCTTTTCTTAGGAAATAAAAACATTTGCTAGAATGGTTACACTTAAATCAAGAAAATCAGTAATTGTCCCTGGCCAGATAGCTCAGTAAGTTAGAGCATATTTCTGAAGCATAGAGGTTGCTGGTTCAATCCTCCGTCAGGGCACATACAGGAACACATTAGTGTTCCTGTGTGTGTCTCTCACTACCTCAAATCAATAAATAAAATTAAAAAAATAAAAAAGAAAATCAGTAATTGGACATTTGTTATTATAAAACTAAATTAGCTAATATACTCTTAAGAATATGGACTTGAGCCTGACCAGGCTGTGGCACAGTGGATAGAGCATAGGACTGGGACACAGAGGACCCACGTTCTAAACCCCAAGGCCGCCAACTTGAGCATGGGCTCATCTGATTTGAGCAAGGCACACCAGTTTGAGCCCAGGGTTGCTGGCTTGAACCAAGGGGTCACTTGGTCTGCTGTAGCCCCCAGTCAAGGCACATATGAGAAAGCAATCAATGAACAACTAAGGTGCAGCAACGAAGAATTGACGCTTCTCATCTCTCTCCCTTCCTGTCTGTCCCTCTCTGTCCCTCTCTTTCTCTCTCTCTCTCTGTCACACATACACAAAAAAAATATGGACTTGATTTTTTTGTCTTTTCCTCAAATAAGTAAATCCTAGAGGAAGATTTTTTTTTTATAATTTACATCTTATTAAAGAAAAGTTCAAAGCAAGTAGGTTTATTTAAACACAAAGGGTGATCCTAATTCATTTTCTTAGACTTGTAGAATCTCAGGTAGACTTTTTAGCTGGGCTTTTATTTAGTTTTGCTAGATACTATGTTAAAATAATCATTTGGTATAAGATGTCAGTTTTGAAAAATTAAAGTATTCTAGTTGATGTTGGTAAAGTACAAATATGTCACCTCCTCAAGAAGTACTGAGGCCCTGGCTGCTTGGCTCAGTGGTAGAGCGTCGGCCTGGCGTGTGGAAGTCCCAGGTTCAAATCCTGGCCAGGGCATACAGGAGAAGTGCCCATCTGCTCCACCCCTACCCCCTCTCCTTTCTCTCTCTCTCTCTTCCCCTCCCGCAGCCAAGGCTCCATTGGAGCAGAGTTGGCCGGATGTTGAGGATGGCTCTATGGCCTCCGCATCAGGCACTAGAATGGCTCCAATTGCAGTGGAACAACAGCCCAGATAGGCAGAGCATCGCCCCCTAGTGGGCTGGCCAGGTGGATTCTGGTCAGGCGCATGTGAGAGTGTGTCTGTCTGCCCCTGGTCCCCCCCCCCTTCTCACTTCGGAAAAATACAAAAAAAAAAAGTACTGAAACTCCAGTACGAAGAGCTGTAATCAAGTGATTAAGTAGATGTTATAAGCAGTTTCATTTATCTTGTGCATAGTAGTAGGCTCTACGAAGTGTTAACTGTTGTTATCACGCCTTTTATTTTCTCCGCCCTAGAACCTGGTGAAGCCCCAAACAACTCTCCTAGCATACTAGCCATGCTGGAGACCCTGCAGAACGCTCCCTACCTAGAAGTCCACAAGGATATGATTAGGTGGATATTAAAGGTAAAATTGCCTGTGTTGCTCTTGCTTTTTGCGGGAATCATTAAATATTTATCTTTAAAATTTGAAAATGTTTCATAGCTTTGGAATAACTGATGCACTTTTTTTTTAGACTTTTAATGTTATTAAGAAAATGAGGGAGAGTTCATCCAGCAGTCCTGTGGCAGAAGCAGAAGGAACCATAACAGAGGAGGTAGTAGAAGTAAAGCTTGGTAACACCGATAAATTGTAGCAAGTTCACGATATGAATTTATCTGCAATAAGTTATTAGCAAATATGTAAAATCTCAGCAATGCACCGCTATTTGTTTATCTGTATTAGTTATAACAGTTCTTTTGGTCTGGCTTTTTTTCTTTTTTTAACAATTTGGTTTAAGAAATCTTTTGTTTAGAAAAGAGTATAGACCAGTTTCTAATTAGTATTTACAATAAAGATACCTGCTTTGGGGGGGAGTGCATTTAGCATTTAATGGTCTAACTGAATGAAGCATAATTTCAGAGTTCGAGAGACAAAGACAAAGCGGAGAGGAAGAGGAAAGCGGAGCTGGCGCGCCTGCGCAGAGAGAAGATCATGGCGCAGATGTCCGAGATGCAGCGGCACTTCATCGACGAGAACAAGGAGCTCTTCCAGCAGACGCTGGGGCTGGACGCCTCCAGCGCCGCTGTCCTCGATCACAGGTGAGCGTTCCAAAACTCAAACTTGCTCATCTCCTGCTTGACCTGTGGTGGCGCAGTGGATGAAACGTCGACCTGGGAACACTGAGGTCGCCTGTTCAAGACCCTGCACTGGTCTGGTCAAGGCACATGTGGGAGTTGATGCTTCCAGCTCCTCCCCCCTTTCTCTCTCTCTCTCTCTCACTCTGTGTCTCCTCTCTAAAATTAATAAAAAAAGCCTGACCTGTGGTGGCGCAGTGGATAGGGCGTCGACCTGGGAACACTGAGGTCGCCAGTTCAAAACCCTGCACTGGTCTGGTCAAGGCACGTGTGGGAGTTGGTGCTTCCAGCTCCTCCCCCCTTTCTCTCTCTCTCTCTCTCTCTCACTCTGTGTCTCCTCTCTAACATAAATAAAATAAAAAGAAATTAAAAAAAAAAAAAAAACTTGCTCATTTCCTGACCATTGATTCTCAGCTGGGGCAGAGTTTGATTTTTTTTTCCCTTTTAAGTACACTTTTAATCCTAAAGTAACTAAGAGGATTGAGAGGTAAATTTTGCAACCTTCAGTTAGAGGAATTCATCTTAGAAATCTGTTTTTAGTATGTATTTATGAGTGTGTCTCTGCCTGTAGATAATCAGTGTGTCTAAAATGTTATACAGAAGACCCTTGGCATTCCTAAAAGAACGAGCACACTGGGCTCAGGTGACTGAGCAGGTGGCTTCTGGCTGCACACTGTAGTGCTGTGAGGATTGGGGGGGGGGTGATACATCTGAGAGATTCTGGCTGTCATCAAAACCACACGTTTCACATGTGCATACCTGGCAATCGCTGTTTCATGTTATATAGGAGCTTCTCAGGCTCCTTAATTATACCCCTGACCTTTCATTGCAGCCCCATGGTTCCAGATACGACACTCACAGCATTGGGCCCGGCACAGACTCGGGTCCCTAAACAGAGACAGTTTGTTACCTGTATCTTGTGTCAAGAGGAGCAAGAGGTGAAGGTGGAAAGCAAGGCCATGGTCCTAGCAGCTTTTGTTCAAAGATCAACTGTGTTATCAAAAAACAGAAGTAAAGTCATTCAGGATCCAGGTAAGTCATATCATGATCCCCTCCTCCTTTTAATAGTGACTGCCACTCAGTGTGGGTGGTGACGTAGAGAAATTTTATTAGTCTAATAACTCTGTGTACTTGATGGTAACTTAGGCAGAAATTCCTCCTTTGACAGATGTGGAGACATTGCAGAAGTCTAAGTATCATTTCTCAGTTACACATGTGGTGAATAGCAGGGACTCAGAGAAAAGCCTTTCTTTGGGATATAACATTAACATGCTTTGCTACTTAACCATCTCCCACTTCCCAGCACATTTGTAAATCAGTTGACACACGGAAATAACAAGAATGGTCTCATGAGCAGACCCAAAGTGTACTTTCCTAAGAACAGTTGTGTGAGTTACCTAATCCATGAGCCAAATTCTGACTTAGAGTAGTGAAATACTTCAGATGGCATTCCTCAGAAAGCAGATTCTTGAGATAGAGATTCCTGTGTAGGACATACATATATTTGGGAGAGCCATGCATCTATATGTGTGAGATGGAGGAGAAGGAAGCAGCTTTGGGCAAGGGAAAGATTAACAGTTCCCCAGGAGCTCTCAGGTAGCCGCATGGGAGTGCTTCAGAGGTGTCCTGAGTTGGGGTAAGGGGGCTGCGTGTTTTTACCTGGAGACTGATCAGTGACTGGTTGTGGCGGACCTCTGAAAAGAGGTGTGACCTTGAGCAAAGCAGTCATCCCTTAAAGAGTAATGACAGTTGAGTGTCTTCCAGTTATTTCTTTTTATTTGTCTTTTTCCGAAGTTAGAAGTGGGGAGGCAGACTCCTGCATGCGCCAATTCTCACGCCTGAGGCAGAGGCCATGGAGCCATCCTCAGCACCTGGGCCAACTTTGCTCCAGTGGAGCCTTGGCTGCAGGAGGGGAAGAGAAAGATGAGGGGGAAGGGTGGAGAAGCAGATGGGCGCTTCTCCTGTGTGCCCTGACAAGGAATCTAACCCGGAACTTCCACACACTGGGCCAACACTCTACCGCTGAGCCAACCAGCCAGGGCCCATCTTCCAGTTACTGAGGGAGTTACTAATTCGTTCCTACAGGTGCATCTAGGCAGCACATTCCTATGTCCACCACAGACAGACACCTTTATGTCTCTTCTCTCAGTGTTTGTGCATACGCCTCACAATACCAGTAAACTTCTTGAGAATAGGAACTGTTCGTGGGATTTCCGGAGTAGGAAGCTAGTGTCTTTTACATTGTAGGGTTAAAAGGAGGTTTGAAACCCCACTGGTAAGCTTGCCTTCTCTCTGTAAGGAACATCAGCACAGTGTGGCTCTCAGGCACCTAGTTAGGAAAGATTGGCATGTTTTCGTCTTTTAAAATGGTCATTTGAACTGGACGATTTATCATTTCATTCCAGGTCAAAGGTAAAGTCACTAAATTTATTTAGTTGGTTATTTCATGAAGAAAAATTTTTGGCTGCCTGTAAGCAGGTTCTTTATGCTGTGGTAATTTCACTCTTATATAAAGCAAATTGAAACTTGAGTAATTCTTTCTAAAACGTTGCAGAATTTCTAAGATCATACTAATTTATACAAAGAACTCAAAGAATTCCAAAAGAAACCAGGCACCCATCTTATGAGCATCTTTATTTTCCATTTCCTGTGACTAGAAAAAATTAGTACCAGAGCCAAAACTGAGCCCCTCTCCCTACCTCTGTCCTGGGGTGCTGTCCTGGGACTTGGCTGCCTCTTTGACTCTGGACATTGACTGGGGTTCTTCTCTGCGTGGGTGGTGTTAAGCAGAATCTCCTCTAGGGGGCGCCCCATTGCTGACAACACATCACCGAGATTCAGCTGCCCTGAAAGTATGAAAGGCAGCTGGGTGAAGAATATTCCTTTTACTGAGCTTAGGGCTTTTGGAGTCTCATTGCTTAGAGTTTGATATGTTCAAAAGATCAGATGTACTTAAATACAGAATTCCAATTTTAGTTAACAATTGCGGGGTGTTTTATTTGGTTAAGGTAATGAAAGTTAGAGGGTCCTGCTTTTTCTAAATAATCCAGGGTCTTGCACAAATGATTGATATCTCAAAGGAAAGGAATAAACTAGCATTTCATTTCAAGTTTATAAGTCCTTATCCAAGTATCTCTTTTTATTTTTTTTGAAGTGACCAGCATATGGCAAACCCACAGTACCCATTAGTTCTTTTTTAAATTTAATTTTATCTTTAAATATTTTTATTTATTGATTTTAGAGAAAGGAGAGAGAGAAGCAGGGAGTGGGAAGAGCGGGAAGCATCAATTCGTAACTGCTTCCCTGCGTGTGCCTTGACTGGGCAAACCTGGGGTTTAGAACCAGCAATCTCAGCGTTCCAGGTCAACGCTTTATTCACTGCGCCACCACAGGTCAGGTGTCAAGGGTTTCACAGTTTTGCCTGACCCAGGTGGCACAGTGGGTAGAGCAGCGACTTGAGATGCGGAGGACCCAGGTTCAGAACGACAAGGTCGCTGACTTGAGTGCAGGCTCATCCGGCCAGAGCACGGGCTCACCAGCTTGAGGGTCTCTGGCCTGAGCCCAAGGTTACTTGTTTGAGCAAGGAGTCACTGGCTCAGCTGGAGTCCCCCAGTCAAGGAACATATGAGAAAGCAATCACTGAACAACTAAAGTGGCTGCAACTACAAGTTGATGCTTCTCATCTCTCTTCCTCTATCCCTCTCTCTCTCTCCCTCTCGCTCTCTCGCTTAAAAAAATAAAAAGGATTTCACAATTTAAAGTTTCACTTTTGTCATAGGAAAATTAAATGCTTTGTCTCATTTCTTGTTTTGTAACGTAGAGACATATGACCCACTATTTATGCACCCTGATCTGTCTTACGGAACACACACTGGCAGCTGTGGCCACGTCATGCATGCCCATTGTTGGCAAAGGTAAGGTCATCTTCATATTAGTCAAGAAAAGCTTATTCGAAGGCTCAAAATTGAATTCTTATGTAAAGGACGTTCCATTCTAGAAAAAGAGAGAAAGAACTAAAGATGTTAAAGAAAAACCCCATATCACTACCTATTAAATAACAATTAAAATTGGTTTGCTTTGTTATATATGTAAAGGAATGACAGAAATTTCATAGCATATCAAATATATTTTTTTAATGTGGGGATATGTATTGACTAACTAATGGACAAAGAAGGTTTTTAGTGAGATAAACTCTGGGACAGCTCTTGATTGTGACGGAGTTAGTGTTAGTTCTTGCCTCTTACTTCCTGAGACCGCCCTGGCTCTTGACATAAGCTGGGGTAACCTCAGACTGGTTCTGCCTCCGTCTTTCTTTGCTTCTGTAAAACCAACAAACCAATACCGCTGTCCTGGCACTGCGCTGACGGAGTTACCTGACCTTGCTGCTCTGGCGAGCGGCCTCCGCCTGGCCGTGACCAGAGCACACCGGAACCAAGTTTGCTGCTTTGTGGCTGCTTCTTTGAAAGACAGTATTGTTTTTACTTTGCTGTTGTAGAACTCTTAGAGCCATTTTGATAAATAAAGTACCAGTGTTAAAAAAAAAAATTGTTCATTTTAATATTTTAATTTGTGGATTATTTGTGTAAACAGATTGCTTAGAATGTTGAAGCTTATGGCTCTCATTGAACAAACTTACCGTTTTTGATGCCTCGTGTTTTCTAATTGTGAAGGTATTTTGATTCCGTTCAAGCTAAAGAGCAGCGGAGGCAGCAGCGACTGCGCTTACATACAAGCTACGACGTGGAGAACGGCGAGTTCCTGTGCCCCCTCTGTGAGTGCTTGAGCAACACCGTTATTCCTCTGCTGCCGCCGCCGCGGGGCGCCTGTCACAGGTGAGTAAGTCTGCGGTCCTGAACCTCTCTCTCAACAGTTGCCCGTGAAGATAATGAAATAGTAAACAGGGCTGTGAGGAAGTCGCTCTGTAATTGTATATATAGTGCTTTCCAGATACATTCCAAACTTTTTAGTCACTTCTTTATGCAGGCCTGTAAAATATTTTGTTTTTGCTTGGGTTTTTTTAGATGTTTATTCATTTTCAGAGAGAGAAAGAGAGAAGGAGGGGGAGGAGCAGGAAGCATCAACTCCCGTATGTGCCTTGACCAGGGAAGCCCAGGGTTTTGAACCTGCGTCTCAGCGTTCTTGGTTGGTGCTTTATCTACTGCGCCACCACAGGTCAGGCCAGGCCAAAATTTAGTGGTTTCTTCTTTACCTATAAAACACACTATAGAAGATATAAAATTTGTCTGTATTCATGAAAACAGCCTTTATTTCTAAGATCTAAGGAGATCCTAGAAATATCTCCCTCATACTTTTTAAGAGATGCTCAGTAAGTTGATAGGGAGAGAGCAGCAGCTCTAACTGACTTTATTGACTATTCTAACAATTAAATGTAATTTTTTGCAAACTCCCAGCTGATAATAGGCTTCAGGGACTGGACCAAAACAATGAAAATCTTTTGGTATATTTAAAATGGAAAGTTTTGTCATTTCATAATTTTGGAGGGTGCTTCTAGTTAATAGGTATAACTTATTTCAAAATGTGAGTTTGCTACTGTCTACTATTTAAATCTGATTTGCATTTCTCAGTTTAGAATTGTATCTAGGCACTAGCTAGGTAGTTCAGTGGGTTAGAGCATTTAGTTCGTAATATGACCGGGTTCAGTATCTGGTCAGGGCATATACAAGAGTCAGCCAATGAGTGCATATATGAATGGAGCAGTGCCTGACCAGTAGTGGCACAGTAGATGGAGCATTGACTCCAAATGCAGTGAGGTCCCCAGTTCAAGGCACCAAGGTCACTGGCTTAAGCACTGGCTCACCAACTTGAGCGCAGGGTTGCTGGCTTGAGCACAGGATCATCGACATGATCCCAAGGTCACTGGCTCAGCTAGAGACCCCTGGTCAAGGCACGTATGAGAAGCAATCAATGAACAACTAAAGTGAAGCAACTGTGAGTTGGTTCTTCTCAACTCTCCTCTTGCTCTCTAAAACAAATATATAAAAAAAAAATGAATAGTCCCTGGCTGGTTGGCTCAGTGTTAGAGTGTCGACCCAGCATATGAATGTCCTGGGTTCGATTTCCAGTTAGGGCACACAGAAGAAGCACCCATCTATTTCTCTACTTCTCCCCTTCTCGCTTCTCTCTCTCTCTGTGTCTCCCTCTCTCTCTCTTTCTGCCCCCCCCCCCGCCCCCCGCAGCCACGGCTCGATTGGAGCATTTGGCCCCAGGTGCTGAGGATGATTTCATGGCCTCTGCCTCAGGTACCCAGAGGAGCTCCTTTGCTGAGCAATGGAGCAATGCCCCAGATGGGCAGAACATCGCCCTCTAGTGGGCTTGCTGGGTGGATCCCAGTTTGGGCACATGCAGGAGTCTGTCTACCTCTGCTCTTCTCACTGAATTTAAAAAAAGAATTGAGTAGAACAAAACAAATTGATGTTTTTCTCTCTCCTCCACCTTTAAAAAAAGTCAATTAAGAAAAAGAATTATGGTATCTACCTTACATGCACGAACAGTCATTTAAGTTTTATGAATATGAATTAACTGTTAACTTCTGTGCTATTTGTATTCAATTCAAAACAAAGTAATTTTTTTTTCTCTTCAATTGTAGAAGTTCAAACTTTGGTGTCTTAATTTATTCTACCACAAAATGTTCTTTAAATGTTGTTAGATTTGGTATAAGCTTATGCTTTTTAATCACAAAAGAATATCATGGTACTGACCTGTCTGCATTTGAACTGATAAATTAATCATTTTTAGATGAAGGATTCACTGCATAGAAGGAGGAAGAACACCCTTGTTGGGTTTCACCTCACTTTTATAGTCTAGGTTTTATGTTTTTTCCTTAAAAGCCAGTTATTCCATAGTATGAAGAAACCTACTTTGAAATCTGATATAACTGGGTGTGAATGCCAGATCAGTTCCTTGTATGGCCTAGTCAAGTTACATAGCTCTAATCCTCAGTTTCTTCATCTATAAAATGGGGACAAAAATATAACCTGTTTCATATGAATATTTTGAGTATTAAATCTAATACTGTTAAATGCTTTACTAGGTGCTTGTCACATAATAAGCACTTAATATGTATTAGTAGTGGGGTGGTGACTGTCATATTTAAGAAATACTAGCAAATTTCAGTACTGAAAAAGAGTAAAATTTTTGATAATGTTATTATTAGCATCATAGTAACAAATATATGTTTTTATTTCCATTGGTAAAATTATGTTTAAAATATGCCCATGATTATTTCAAGAGTCTTTTTGTATCTTAAACTAAGCAACAACAGACTGCTAAACACTCTCTATAATCTCTTCTAGCAGGTTAAATTTTTCAGACCAACCAAATCTGACTCAGTGGATTAGAACCATATCTCAGCAAATAAAAACATTACAGATTCTTAGGAAAGAAGAAAGTATTTCTAGTAAGTTCTAATAATCTGTTTTCATTTTTCCCTAAAGTCTGAGATTGTTGGAAAATTTAGTTCCTGAAAGAATTGTTTATATTTTAAATGAAACCTCTCATTTTAAAATTTGACTTACTCTAATTTTCTTTGTCTTAATGAACTAAATTTGACTTGACTCTGTTACTTCTTATTCCTTGAAAACTCAGACTCATGTGACGTTTGTAATAAATACTTCTCACTTACTCCCCCACTTTATTGAAGAGCCCTTGGGGGTGGGGGATGTAACTGACTATCGCAGAGCTGGCTTCAGTTCTCGGTGGCCTGCCTCCTTCTGTGGTCGGCGTTACCAAAGGCTTCCCAAGTTTCACAGTATGCACTGCAGTGTTGACCGCAGGCAGCGCAATCCGAGCAGAATTTATATCTTTGGTTTTTATGAAGACAAAACAGCCCACTCTTCTCTTCCTATCTTCTCTAGCTGCATTCTGGTGGCTCTGCTCTTAGGAAAAGCACAGATGACTGAGAAGGTGTCTTGATCAATCAGAGCTTTGAGTGCGTGTTATGCAAGTTTCTATTTCTATAAATGGAAGTTTTTCCTGTTGTTTTTAATTGCTTTGACCTATATTTAAAATGAAATTTATGGTGGAAATACACAGAACTATTGTGGACTGATGAATTATAATATGAAATACTTGTTTCTATAGATAGTGCCTCTTCCAAGAATTCAGAAAATATGGATGAATTGCAGCTCCCTGATGGGTTTAGGCCTGATTTTCATCCTAAGTGAGTGTATTATTTTATTCCTTTTAAGTTGGGCCCACTTGCAATGAAAAACTAAGTTAACAGTCAAAGAGAATATGATTTATAAGCCAAGGAGCAAAATATTATAGGACATTGATCTTGACTACTGAGGTGTAAGCATTACATGGTGAAATTTATTGCAGGTATATTAATCAGAACCTAAGAGCCACGTGGCATGTTTGATTGTCACCCACCCCTCCTGGTCCGCATGCAGACTCCTCTACTGCATCCTTTTATCTGGCCTTGGCAACACCTCATCAGTACATCTAAATCCACACTGCTCAGCTCCCCTCCAAATCCTGTGCTTTCCTTTTGATCTCTGTATTTTTACTTCTGGCCCCACCAACCTCTTAGTAAACCAGGATCAAAACCAGAGTGTTTTTACCCTCTTCTGTCCCACAGCCAGTTAGTTACAAAGTAGAGCCACGGAGTCTAGAGCCGGACTGCTTGGTTTGGCTCCCGGTAGCACTGCTTCCTGGCCTTGCAGCTGTGCAAGTCCCTTACCCTTCTGTGCCTCAGGGTTGTCATTGGTAGAGTATCATAAGGATAAAGTGACATAATAAATGTAAAGCCAGCCACCTGGAAGTTATTCCTGGCGTGTACTGAGTAACTCAATAAAAATAGCACCAAAAGGCTTAAATAGAAAAACCGTCAGTCCTGCGCCACCCACGTGCCCCCTCCCTATTCCCAGTCCTCTCATTTAGTTTCTTCTACTATTTATTTCCATCTGTCTAAATAAAATGCTTCGCTTCGTTAGCTCCTCTCTTGATTCATTGTTGCTGAACAGCAGTTTCTGGTGACTGGGTAGTTAGTTGTGTATTCAGCTCTTATTCTACCCTGCCCACTGCTCCTTACCATCTCCCCGAAGAGTTCTTCCAGTTTTTGGGTAAATCAGTTGGCAGTTTTTACTAAAGTATCTTAAATTTCTTACCATTGACAATTTTGTCTTTCCTATGGTTAATAATTACCTTTTTCCCCACATACTTGCTTTCTGCGTATGTTATGCCCCCCTCACTACTGCAGTAGCTTTTTCAGATGCCCAGCATCTTGTCTGAGTGCTCAGACCCTCCTCCCCCAGCCCACAGCCTGTGTACTCCTGCACCAATCAAGACGGGACCAGCTGTCACCCCGAGACTTCCCCTGGCTGCATCTCCTATTCTTGATCCTAATTTGCACGCAACCGTCTAGCTAGCATAGCAGATAACTGCTACTGTTCTAAAACATTTGATTGTTGTGAACACATTATTTGAGCTAATCTATGCATGTTCACTTCAGGAGCCCTTACTCTGATAGCATAAAAGAAATGCTGACAACATTCGGAACCGCTACTTACAAGGTGGGACTAAAGGTCCATCCCAATGAAGAGGATCCCCGTGTGCCCATAATGTGCTGGGGCAGTTGTGCATACACCATCCAGAGCATAGGTGAGCGATGCAAAGTTGTGTCTCTTCAGGTCACAAGCATATGTGTAGGAGCCTGTACTTAAGTGACATGTTTAAAGTGGGCAACAATATGAAGAAATATACTGCTCACAAAAATTAGGGGATATTTTATTGCTTCACATTCCTTTTGAAATGTCCCCTAACTTTTGTGAGCAGTATAATATAAAGGCTTTGAAGGAGGAAATGTAGCGTACTCACAAAATATTAGATTGACGGTTTCTAAATTAACCATTTCGGTGGTGGTTTTAGCTTTTCAGTTGAGGGAAAGTGTTTTCATTTTTACCTTTCATCCTAATTTAATGCTAGTGTAATGACTTGAAGATTTCCAAACCTGACAATATTGTGCTTCCTGCAAAAAGAATTTTTCCTATTCTTTGAAATTGTGATGAAATATACATAATGTAAAATTTACCACCTGAATCTTTTTCATCTGCAGAAAGAATTTTAAGTGATGAAGAAAAGCCATTGTTTGGCCCTTTGCCTTGCAGACTGGTGAGTTACCATTTTACTCAGTTCACAGAACGGCGAATAGGAATTCAGCGGTCTTGCTTTTTCTTAAACCTTAAAAATGTGAATTGTGTATTTAAGCACAGCTTTACTCATTTCATAGTAAAACCCATTTTCTGTCATGATACCGAAGTAATGTTTATGGTTTAATTTCTCATTTTTCTTTTAAATGGACTTTGGCTCTTTTAATCTAGAGATCTTGGTTGAACACATGAAAAGATGGAAAAGACTAAAAATAGTGCTTGTTCTTGAACTTCCAGTGCTATAATTGGAAATATAATAAAACAACACACCCTCTATCACTTTTGACTACCTTCATAAGCAATATTTAAATTAAGTACGAATTAATGTCAAAACAAAACATTTAATGCCTAGAAAAATGAAGAAAGGGATACAGTCAAAACTTGATAATTTTTACTGTGTAGCTAGTGTCAGGGAGAGTCAGATCTCTCTGCTGTTCAAGCTGACAATCATAAAAATGCCCTTAAGAGTAAAATTATGGGATTTGATTCTTAGCTAGAGAACTTTTAAAAATGCCTAGTCTTGGGGCACGTATGGGATCTTGTTCCCCGGTGTGTGGCGTCAGTTTGGCTCAGATAAACTCATAAAGTTCTCCAATAAAAAGGAAAGAAATGGCTAGCCTCTATCACGAGTCGCTTAAATCAGAGTCTCTGGAGATGGGCCCCACACCTTAATATGTTTTGAAAGCTTCCCACGAGCCTCTGATGGAAGCGCCTGACCGAGGAACAAAACCCAGGTCGGGCACACCTCAGAGATGTTGAGGTCCCCTTCCAGACCGTCACAATGAAGCGAGCATTGCAATAAAGCGAGTCACACGAGTGTTTGGTTTCCCAGTGCACATAAGGGTTGTGCTTACACTGTATTATAATCTAGTAAGTGTGCAGTAAGTGGCATTATGTCTTAAAAACACAGTTTGCATAGTTTAATTAAAAAGTACTTATTGCTGGGTGATCTGTGGTGGTGTGGTGGTGTGGCGGATAAAGCATGGACCTGGAATGCTGAGGTCACCAGTTCAAAACCCCAGGTTTGCCGAGAAGCCCAATCAAGGCACAGATAGAAGCAACTACTATGAGTTGATGCTTCCCGCTCCTCCCCCACTTTCTCTCTCTTTTCTCCCTAAAATCAATAAGTAAAATCTTTTAAAAATATACGTCTTGCTAAAGTCATAAACCGCCTAAGCCTCAGCAAGTTGTAGCCTTTTCGCTGGCGGACCATCCTGACCCGGTGCCGTGGGTGGTGGTTGCTAGGGTCGGTGGCTATGGTAAGTTCTTAAAATAAGACAGCAGTGAGATTTGCCACAATGATCGATTCTTCCTTTTGCTTGACTACTTAGAAGCATTGTAGGGTTATTATGTGGTCTGATTTCAATATTGTTATGTCTGAGGGAGTACGGAGGCCTGAGGAGAAGGAGATGGGGGGAATGTCTGGTCAGCGGAGCAGTCAGAGCGTGCACAGCAGTGATCAGTTCAGCTGGCTGTCGTCTGTGGGCACAGGCACGGTCTGTAGCTGCACCCCAAACAAGTACAGTAGCAACATCAGTCACTCGTCACAGGCTACTGTAACAGATATTATAATCATAAAAGTTTGAGATGCTGCAAGGATTACCAAAATGTGACAGACACAAAGTGAGCAAATGCTGTTGGAAGACATGGTGCCAGTTACCATACTTGTGCTGGCTTTCTTACTCATTCTGCCGCTCTCTTGATTTCAGGATGACTGTCTCAGGTCACTAACAAGATTCGCTGCAGCACATTGGACAGTGGCGTTACTTTCAGTGGTACAAGAACACTTCTGTAAACTTTTTGCATGTGAGTATTAATATATGTACCATATATACTATGGTAATTTGCCATCTGTAATTTTGTTTTTAATCATGCAACTTCTCTCCATTATGAAAGAAATATGTTGGTACTACTGTTTTATATGCAAGTTCTAGCTTACAAATTCATTAGTAATTTGCAGAAAGATAAATGTAAAAACTAGGATATATACATTTTTTGAAATCTTGTGTGGGGGCCCTAGCCAGTTTGCTCAGTTGATAGAGCGTCAGCCTGGCATGCAGATGTCCCGGTTCGATCCCCAGTCAGGGCACACAGGAGAAGTGATGATGTGCTTCTCTTGTCCTCCCTCTCCCCTTTCTCTCTCTTCCCCTCTTGCAGCCAGTGGCTCAATTGATTTGAGCATCAGCCCCAGTCAAGGCTCATGCGGGAAGTCTATCTCACTATCTCCTCTCCTCTCACTTAAAAAAAATAAAATCTGCCTGACCTGTGGTGGCGCAGTGGATAAAGCATCGACCTAGAATGCTGAGGTCACCAGTTTGAAACCCTGGGCTTGCCTGGTCAAGGCACATATGGGAGTTGATGCTTCCTGCTCCTCCCCCCTTCTCTCTCTTCTTTCTCACTCTCTTGTCTCTCTAAAGGTGAATAAATAAATAAATAATCTAAAAAAAATCTTGGCATATTAAATGTGGTAATGTATTTTTTCTTTAAATATTTAGCACTGGTGCCTGATGACGATCATGGAGACCTTCCGTGCATATTAGATATTGACATGTTTCATTTATTGGTGAGTATCTTGTAATTTTATGTTTGACATTTTCTTTATTATACTTAGAACTTGGTCATAGACTTGGTGAACAGTGTAGAGGCAGACAGGAGGAGTTATCATCTATTAACTCTTACCAATTCGGAGTATAATTCTTTCTGAGGAGCCTCTAAAGGAAAGTGTTAAAGAACCTGGTTGAGCCCTGGCCACATAGCTCAGTTGGTGAGAGCATTGTCCCGAAGCACAGAGGTTGTCAGTTCCATCCCCAGTCAGGACACAGATAGGTATAGGTTGATCTTCCTGTCTTTCTCTCTTTCTCCCTTTTCTCTCTCTAAAATCAATAAAATAATTTAAAATATTTTTGGGGGAAAAAAATCTAGCTGAGAGGCTTGAGCTGAGGCGTCTAATCCTCTTATTTTGCTTTGGAACTGAGGTCAGTAATTTTAATCTATGCTTTTTACTACAAAGAAGTAAACATAAGTAATATAAGGGCTGCTGCTGACCCTGCAGTCTTTTTAGGTAAGTACAGCCCTGTCTGTGGTCACACTACTTAGTAATGGACATACCTTTGTGTGATTTAGGGAAAGGTATGTCTTCTGTGCAGGACACACCCCTGGCTAAACTTGAGTCCCACCTCAGATGGTCCCCTTGGTTAGGAACCCCAGGTGCTGTCCCTTTCATCTCTTAGAGCATCCAATTCTGCACTTTTAAGCTAGTTAGTGCCTATCTCATCTGATTGTGTCCAAATGATGATGATCAGAGTAAAGAGCTTAGCGCGCAGTGTCCTCGGTAAGCATTGCCCGCTGCGATGGTTCCCACGGCTCCTGCGCAACCACCCTGGTACAGGCAGGAGGAGACTAACGGGAGGCTGACACATATTGTATACCTGCCTGCTTCCACCTGCATTCTTGTCTAACCCTTCCATCCTTCCTACCGCAGTATTAAAGACACATGTATATCATCTCTCGTTGACCAACAGGGGAGCTGAGGCTCACAGGTGTTATTATCTAAAAAGCTCGTAAGAGGAGCTGGGGTTCATTTCCAGATCTTTGTGTGTCCAAAACCCACTCTTTTTCTACTGCTCACCCCTAGAAAGAGCTCACCTGTTCCTTGTATTAAAATTAACAATACACTATGTATAGGAGAATCACTGGTTAAATGAAATGATAGTGCCTGTCAAACCGTTAGCTCTTAAGTGATTTCAGTTAGCCCAGTGTAGTGGCATTTCTAACGTGTGCACCATTCAAGAGCAAGCTTTCCTGCAGGGGAGGGGCCGAGCTCCAAGGGGGCTCCTGTCAGGACAGTGGAGATGTATTTAGGCGTGAGAGGAATGGCGAGCCCTCTGACGCTCTCTACCTGCTGTCTAGGTGGGCTTGGTGCTCGCTTTCCCCGCGTTGCAGTGTCAGGATTTTTCCGGGATCAGCCTGGGCACCGGAGACCTCCACATTTTCCATCTGGTGACTATGGCGCACGTCATTCAGATCCTGCTTACCTCGTGTACAGGTAACTCTTCCTATTGGTTTTTTTGAAGGAAGCACTTGAGTTTTCTCAGTTAATAAAAAAAGTATCAGCCTTGGTCAGGTTGCTCAGTTGGTTAGAGGGTCATGCCAACATGCCAGGGTTGTGGGTTTGATACCTGGTGAAGGTACATACGAGAATCAACAATGAGTGCAAGAGAAGGACAGCAAATTGATGTCTCTCTGTCTCTCTCTCCTTCCCTCCCTCTCTCAAATTAATAAATAAGTAAAAAAATATTTTTTAAGGATCAAAGGCAAAGGTGCTTGGATGAGGATAATATATAAATTATAATTAGACTTCTTGTTATTGTTTAATTTCTTGTGGCAAGTTTTGAAAAAAAAAACCTCATTAAAATCTCTTAGTAATGTGAATCATTATTTTTAATTCATAAATTTAGTAATACATATTTGAGGACCATGGACCAGTGTTTTTCAACTGCCCATTTGCAGATTGGTCCACCAGAAATTTCGGGCCAGTCCACGGAAGAGTTAACTACCCTGATGCTGTATGAAGATTATAAACTCAGTGATCTTAGTCACATTCACTCATGCTCAGGGTAATGTCTGCCTTGCTGGTCCCCAAGTGTACAGCAGTTGAAAACTACTGCCATACTGTCTATTTAGCCGAATTCGCTCACAGCATGCTGCCTGGCACCCTGAATCAGCACACTGGCTCTCAAAGCCTGAAGGCTCCTCATTATACTAGAGATCAATACTATGCCCACACCGAAGGAATTAAAGTTCTGTGTATTTTCTGGGAGTATTTTCATACTATAGTGAGCATATGCATATATTTGAGTGCTTAAATGACATGGTCACCAATTCACTCAATGGGCAAATACAGAGTGCTATTATTTTCTTCTCTTTCAGAAGAGAATGGCATGGATCAAGAAACTCCTGCTGGTGAAGAGGAATTAGCAGTTCTTGCTTTGTATAAAACACTTCACCAGTATACAGGAAGGTGAGATCATAAGCATCACATGACCAGCAGCTCGCCGAGTATTAGTACCATTTGTACCTGACACCCTGTAATAGGGCTACCACCCCTTTTACTCCTGTATGCCATCGATTCCAAAGAGCAGTTGTCTCTGTTGTCACCTCGTGATATAACTAAAATGAGCTCTTCCTGTTAAATTGTTCTGTTTTCTTTTTCTCTGTGTAGTGCCTTGAAGGAGACGCCCTCCGGCTGGCACCTGTGGCGCAGTGTCAGAGCGGGAATCCTGCCTTTCCTGAAGTGCTCTGCTCTGTTTTTCCATTACTTAAATGGAGTTCCCTCCCCGCCTGAAATGCAAGGTAGCCGGCAATTTCTTTCAGAATGTAGGAAATGTATGTAGTCCTTCCTTCCAGCAGCTTAGAGTTAAGGTGTTTCACAAAAATGAAAAAGGATTAAAAGTTTAGAGTATAGTTCATTGACTATGGTGATGTACACAATTATAGAATAAAAATGCTTACTTATATGTCTGATTGTATTGGGTCTCAGTAAATATGTTTTTTGTACGTTTGCATGTTCAATAACTAATTTTGCTTTCATCTGTTAAAATCTTCAGTTATTATTCATCAACTGGGTTCTTCAGCTTTAAGAAGTGAAAACTAACAATTTCAAATGTTTTCTTAAATTGAAACATGGCATTAAAGTTCAGAATATCCATAATGGCACATAAATCTGATCTTAATAGAGGAATTTATTTGCTATTTCCCAGTTGTTTCCTATGTTCTGTTTTGATTCATTTCGTAAAAGTGGTGTAAAGGTCGGCGTAAAGTTTGCTGTATCTCTGTGGCTCATAGTTCGTGGCAAAGGGCATGGGGTGCTTGCCTGGAATGATGCTCTCTGCAAGTCTGAAGGAAGGTCTGCTGACTAGCATCTCTGTTCTATCCAGTTACCCAGGCACAATACAGTATAATTTAGCCTTCCCGATTGTTTGCAGGAATGATTAGAATAAGCAGTTAAACCCTTCTCTGCTGATGAAATCATCTTATATTTCTGTACTGCTTTGTGCTTCTCTGGAGCACTCGTGTGGTGTTTTGTCATTGAATGCTCACCCCATGAAGTAGATCGTGCAGGTATACCATTTTGCAAGACACAACATTCTAAACAGTTTGATGTAGGAGTCGCCTGACCCCACTCTGAATTGTGTCCTGTCTGTGCATCCTGTCCATGTGCTACCTTCTTAACTTCCTGCAAGTCATGTTCCTAGCAGATTTCAACTCTTTCCTCATGCGTTTTTTTAAGCTCTGTTCTTGCTTTCCTCTGATACAGATCCTACTCTTAGTTATATGCATTACTCTTTTCTTCATTTGCAGTTTCTGGAACAAGCCATTTTGAACATTTATGTAACTATCTTTCCCTGCCAAACAACCTCATTAGGCTCTTTCAAGAAAATAGTGAGATAACGACGTTACTGATTGAAAGGTAATGATTATACACTTGTCATCATTATATTTAATGAAGTTATATGGAAACAAACTGAAGTTTGTTACCTATATTGTTAAATTCTTAGTGAACCTGGTAGAACTCAATCCATGTAGTGTAATCTATAATGATCAGGCCTTCTTAGTTAAGAACTCACTGTGTGTTAAGATTTTTACCAAGCTAGTGGCGAGCATAAGCATATTTGCTTGGAAGGAAGGTAGTTGTGGAAATGTTTGTTTACTCTGATCAACTTGCTTGTTACGCTCTCAGTTCTGTAGATTTGGGGAACTGAAAGGAACCTTAAAGATTACCTATTCCAATACCCTTACTTTAAAATTTGGCTGTTTTATGCACAGAGAGGGAGAAGTTATCTATAAAGCATATATCTGATATGGATTAACATCCAGAAGATATCGAGGATCTCTACATCTCAACAGCAAAGAAAGCAAACAACTCATTTAAAAATGAGCAAGGAACCTAACCTGTGATGGCGCAGTGGATAAAGCATCGACCTGGGAACACTGAGGTCTCCAGTTCAAAACCCTGCACTGGTCTGGTCAAGGCACATATGGGAGTTGATGCTTCCAGCTCCTCCCCCCTTTCTCTCTTTCTCTCTCTCTCTCTCACACACACACACACACACTCTGTGTCTCCTCTCTAAAATGAATAAATAAAAAGAAATTAAAAGAAAAATTTTTTTTTAAATGAGCAAGGAAAATATTTTAAGAATTTTTTTCTTTTTTACCAAAAGACAGGAAGGGAAAGGGATAAGCATCAACTCGTAGTTGCATCACTTCAGATGTTCATTGATTGCTTCTCACACATGCCTTGACCAGGGGGCTCCAGCCAAGCCAGTGACCCCTTGCTCAAGCCAGTGACCTTAGGCTTCAAGCCAGCAACCTTGGGTCATGTCTGTGATCCCACGCTCAGGTCAGTAACCTCGTACTCAAGCTGATGAGCCTGCACTCTAACTGTCACCCTCAAGGTTTCGAACCTGGGTTCTCAACGTCTCAGGTCGATGCTCTATCCACTGTGCCACCATCGGTCAGTCAAGAAAGAGAGAAACAGGAAAGGAGAAAGATGAGAAGTATCAACTCTTAGTTGTGGCACTTGAATTGTTCTTTGCTTGCTTCTCAAACGTGTATTGACTGGGGGGCTCCAGCCAAGCCAGTGACCCCTTGCTTAAGCCAGCAACCATGGGGTCATGTCTTTGATCCCAAGCTCAAGCTCGCCATCCCGTGCTCAAGCTGATGAGCCCACACTCAAGCTGGCAACCCCAGAGTTCCCAACCTGGGTCCTCAGCTTCCTACTTCAACACTATCCACTGTACCACCACCTGCTCAGGCATAAAAGGAGCAAAGGACTCCTCCAAAGAACTTATACAAATAAGCACATGAAAACATGCTCAGAGTCAGCCATTGGGGAAATGTAAATCAAAACCACAATGAGACACCACTTCATACCCATCAGGATGGCTGTAATCAAAAAGGCAGACAGTAATAAATTGTGTTGGTGAGGCTCCTGAGCAGTTGGAATCTATGTGCACTGCTGGTAGGAACAGAAAATGGTGCGATCAGTCTGGAAAACAGTTCTTCCAAAAGTTAAACATAGAATAACCATATGATCCAGCAGTTCCACTTCTAGGTATATATTACCGTAGTTTGTACCCCAGAAGACGCACCTAGGGTCTTAAGAAGGAAAATAAGAAAAAAGATATTCTGAACCATATGGTGTGTTAAAATATTTAATAAAATACCATATTTTTCGCTCCATAAGACGAATGGGCATTTTCCGCTCCACTTTTGCGGGGGTGAAAAGTGCGTCTTATGGAGCGAAAAATACGGTAAGTGTGTATAGCCACAAATTTTAATATATTTAACATTCTGTTTTTTAGAAAAAAAAACTATAGGTCATATTTTTGTGATTTTAAAAGTTGCAAACAAAATATGGAATTCCCCCAAGCTTCTTTTGATTAGATAAATACAGTAAGCAAAAAGGTGTTTTTTCTCTTACTGGATTTAGAGAGGAAAAAATGCTAGTTCTATCCATTCAAAAGTAAACGGTGTTTCTTTTCTCAATTTCATTAAAGTTGGTGTCAGAATATTGAAGTTAAAAGATACCTAGAAGGTGGAAGAGATGCTGTCAGGTAAGTTAAAGATGGTCAGATCCGTGGTGGGTGCAGGAGGTCAGTGCTGTGTTCCTTCAACACTGACGTCTGGGCCTTCGTGATTCCAAGAGGTTAGCCATCGTGCATCGTGTTTTTTCTTAGTCCCGTGATGGCGAACCTATGACACGCGTGTCAGCACTGACAAGCGTAGCCATTTTCGATGACTCACAGCCGCATACCAGAGAAGTATGGGGCCGCATGCTGAGAAGGACGTTTTATCCTCGGCTCCTACATGGCCAGGTGCAGTAGCCGAGGATAAAACATTTGCTGTAGTGTAGACACTCTGTGCCGGAGGTCTGTAGGCCAGAACAACAGAACTCTGGCACAGAGCGTCTAGTTCTGGGACTTCCAGTTGGGCCATTTTTCTTGAAGTGACACACCACCCGAGTTATGCTCGGTTTTTTGGCAAATTTTGACACACCAAGTTCAAAAGATTGTCCATCACTGTCTTAGTCTAATGAGTTTGTAAAAGGATCAGAACTAGGAACATAAATATACTACTGCCATTATTCTTGGCAGAGGGAGCAAAGAACAAAATTATTTTTGAGTGTTTGCTTTTAGAAAAATATGGGTCCTTTTTTAGTTTTTCTTAGTTTTTTTCCTTTTTTTTTTGTTAAGCAAAATTTCAAACTATCTGAAAGTTTAAAGAATAGCATAATACGATCCCACATACCTGTCACTCAGCTTCAGTAATTATCAAATGATGACCAGTCATTTTTTTCTTTCCTTTGACATTAGCTTTGTTCTATAGTATGCTATCCCAGATGATAACAGGTCTATTTCATCTATTAATATTTCCTTGTCTCTGCTGACTACATACATTATCCATAAAATTGAGAGAGCTGGAGGAGGTTAGGTGTTCTATTTTTTTAGATTCTATACCAGTGGTTCTTAACCTGGGTTTTGTCGAACCCTAGGGGTTCGATGAGTCGGTCTCAAGAGTTTTGGAGAAGCCTCTGCCATGGAGGCCAGAATAAAGTAATACCGTAATTTGTTGTGAGTTCATGCACTTTGTTGGTTTTGTTCTTTGAGCAAGGTGATGTTCATGCACGGCTCATTTTGTGCACCAGTAAAAAAACATATACCTATGTCTTGAATTTGGAAAAAAAAAAATCATATCACTAAAGAAGGGTTCGGTGAATGCGCATATGAAATTTGTGGGTTCGGTACCTCAGAAAAGGTTAAGAACCACTGATCTATACACAGTCCTAAATCCAGAGGTAACAACACCTCAATCATATTAGGATGACCCATATGAAATTACAGTTTTTATAAGTCAGAAATGGTTGAGAACTACCAATTTCATATGGTACAACCATGCAGTAAGTAAACTCATTATAGGCAATAGTCCTCAACTTGAGGTATACATCGGAACAACTTTGGAAACTTAAAAAAGTACTCAACGCCCTACCTCCCAAATCTCGTTTCTCTAAAGTTGGGCTCCTGGCATGTGTCACCTCCCTGGATCTTCCCACATGATTCGGTGTAAGAACTGCAACCCAGGTAGCTCCCCGTGGTTTCGGTGCCCTTCCATCTCTGCCATAGGCAAAGTGGGGAAGGGCCACACCACGACGTGGTCCGTGAGCCCTCAAATACCAGTTGGAGTTTGATCTAAATTTTATGTGAATTAACTTGTCATAGAATCATCATGGCTTGGTATCTATATTATCTGTTCTTTACTTCCCTCCTCCAACTCACTTGTGCCTAAAGGTCACCTTTAGTAAGCACGTCTGTCTTCTCTCTCCTTGGTTCTGTGGTTTTGGTAGAAGCCTGGGATGAAGATCCTTCTCTGTCCCTCCCCTGCTTCCAGGAGCTCCCATCTCACATTATCACTTAAGTGGGGCAGATTCTAAGTACTGTCTACTGTCCTGATCATCTGTTCTGAGTTTTTTAAGTAAAAATGTGAACCCCAAGGCCCTGTGGTATTTCAGTGTGAAATTTTAAGTTTAGTACTGCGGCTTCTGGAGCCGCTGTGGTAGCTCCCAGCACTCGGGTTCAGCCTGCCATTGTTTGTATTGACCAAGTTGAGTGATCCTGTCATTGTTGTGGTATGACCTTAGATTAACTGGTTTTATGTGTATGTGTTTCTTTTAAAGCTATCCGAGAGAATCTAACAAATTAATAGACCTTCCAGAGGACTACAGCAGCCTCATTAACCAAGCATCGAATTTCTCGTAAGTTTTTATACTAGAGTGCTGAGCATTCCTACCTCTGGGCACTCGCTTCTCCATGCGAAATGTAAGGGCTTCTGTCCCTTGTCCCGTGTTGACTCGAGAGATCTCACATCGCTAGTCTCGACACAGCTTGTAGAAGCACCACTCCACTGTGCTTCAGAATAAGGCACGGGAGAACAGGCACGGTTAATTCGAGGTTATCGAATAACACCGTAGTTCCCGATGTATAAGACACACCTTAATTTTGGGACCTGGAATTTGAAAAAAAAAAGGTATTACATAAAGTTATTGAACTCAAGTGTTATTCATCATAAAATTCATACAACTCCTCATCACTGTCAAAACTCCCCTCCATTAGCTTGTCCTCGTCTGTGTCTGATGACCAATCACTGTCTTCATATATTACCTCGTCCTCAGTTCCATCTATGGCATTTGAAATGCCACAACCACTGTGTGAGACGCACCCGGTTTTTAGACCCCAAATTTTTCAAGAAAGGGTGCGTCTTATACATGGGGAAACACAATAATTTACACTACATGTAAAGTAATAAGAGCCGGCTCCTTCATAATCTTTAATACATCATTAACTATTTAACATGCCAGTAGCATAAAAAACGAACAACGATGTAAAAATTAAAGGGTTGCCAAGATAGTTGAAGTAGTCTTTGTATCTCTTCCCTGGTGGGTCCTCGTCCTTCCCCTCGGAGTCCTTCTCCAAAGGGGGTACGAGCGCTCCTTTGCATCTGTGCTGCGTATTCCTAAGCAGAATTATTACTCCTTACTATTATTTGGCATTGTACTAGACATCCTTTGTTTTTTTATAATTTTAAAATTTTATTTAGAAAATTAATTTAACATGGTGACATTGATCAATAAGAGTACATAGGCTTCAGGTGAACGTCTCTCTAGCATGTGAACTGTTGATGTGTCGTGTGCCCATCACCCAAAGTCACGTCATTTTCCGTCCCCGTATATTTGTCCCTCTTTACATCTTTCACTCAGCACTGTTTGTAAGATTTACTTCTACATTTGACATATATAATGTTTAATTCATCAGTTTTCCTGCCTATAGTATTTTATTTTATTGTATGGTAGTAGCAGAATTTACATTTTTTCCTTCTGTTGATGAGTTTAGTTTTTCCCCTCTGGTTGTTAACTGTTTCCAGTACACGGCGCTTGTGCATGTGTGTGAGGTGTTTCCCGTGTGGAAATGGGGTTCCCGGGCTCGGTGTAGGCGCCTCAGCTCCTCCTGAGGCTGCGGGCCGCTCTGCCGCCGCTCCTTTGTTGAGCAGTGCCGTCTGCTTTGTTTCCTTCGTGGAGGTGTCCCAAGTCCGGCGGCGATAAGAGCCGAGCCCCGACCCTGTGCCTCGTGTGTGGGACCCTGCTGTGCTCCCAGAGCTACTGCTGTCAGACGGAACTGGACGGGGAGGACGTGGGCGCCTGCACGGCGCACACCTACTCCTGTGGCTCCGGGGCGGGCATCTTCCTGAGGTAAGGCCCTGCGCTGCAGAGCTCGCCGAGACTGCCGCCCTCGGCGCTTCCCTCACATCTCACCCGTCCTCCGTTGCCACCTCTCCTGCCCCGTGACAGCTCTGTTCTGCTTTCCTGGTTCCTCACTCCAACAGGAAACGTCCCACCCAGACCTGGCCGCAGTGACTCCTCTTGTTGTCGCTTGGCAGCTTGGGATTCGTATATACCACAGGCCAACGTACCTAGTTAAACATGTTCAGCAACCTACAGCAAGTAGTCTTCAGTGACTGCTGTGTCCTGGGCAGTGAGAGGGCAGTTGCCACCGAAGCAGACCAAAATGCTGCCTTCCTGGAACTCATTTTCTAGGAGTGAGACAGAAAATCCAGACTGCTAAGAATTTAGAAAGGGCTATGTGCAAAGGAAAAGAATAGGAAACGCAGCTATAGGGTGGAATTTTATTTTCTTTTAATTGTTTATTGATTTTAGAGAGAGAGAGGAAGGAAGGAAGAGAAACATCAATTTGTTGTTCCACCTATTTATGCATTCATTGGTTGACTCCTGTTCTGTGCTGTGACCGGGGACTGAACCCACAACCTTGACATATCCATACGATGCTCCAACCAACTGAGCCACCCAACCAGGCCTTGGGGGGAGAGGCAATTTTAGATAGGAAACCAGGAAAGACTCCCTGAAAAAGTGACTTTTGAAGACAACCCTAAAGCAGGGGGGAGAGCATTTTAAAATGGGAGCAGCAAGTACAAACTTGCCAGGGAGTATGCCTGCTTTTGTTTAGAAACAGCAAGGCAGCTGGTGTCACTGGAGGATGGCATGATCTAGTGTCATCTCTGGGTGAAGCAGAAGTCATTTCAGGGTTTGAAGGAGACATGACACGAGGTTGAGCTCCTCTAGGCTAGGTTATCTCCAGACTTTAGTCACCATAGTATCGCCCAGGGCCTGCCAATTTCTTGTATGTGACAGATTCTCAATATAAATGTTGAATTGTGCTCA
Organism: Rhynchonycteris naso; assembly: GCA_037038555.1. NCBI lineage: Eukaryota > Metazoa > Chordata > Mammalia > Chiroptera > Emballonuridae > Rhynchonycteris > Rhynchonycteris naso. Next base: position 10,014,851 of record CM073000.1, read on the forward strand.
ATTTTGAAAAGTCAGGCAGCCCGGGCCAGGTTGCTCAGTGGATTAAGCATCGTCCCAGCACACCAAGGTCACAGGCTCTATCCCTTCCGGGCACATATGAGAAGCAGACAATGAGTGCACAACTAAATGAAACAACTAAGTGGAACAATGAGTTGATGCTCCCCCCTTCTTTCTTTTTCTCCCTTCTTCTCTCTCTCTCTCTCTCAATCAATGCAAAAATTTTTAAAGTTGGGCAAACCTCTCAGGGATCAGAAGACACTTTTTGTTATTATTATTACTGATGTTAGAGAGAGGAAGCAAGAAAGGAGACAAATATCGATCTGATTCTTTATGTGCCCTGAGGGGCATCAAACCCACATTCAGGATGATAGTCTAACCAACTGAGCCATCCGGTCAGGGCTAGGAGACACATTTTTAAATAGCCCTTAGAAAAATGTGAAAGTAGCATTTTTCCCTGTCTGAGATATTTTAAAATTCTTTTGGTCATGAACAATATTGCTTAGTGTTTCAACTCAACCTAATTCACAATGTTTATATGCTTTTTTTGTGTGTGAATATTTTCCTCATAATCATGGTTAAAATACCATTAACTTTTATGTTTAGAAATTAACTTGCTCGCAGTGGATAGAGTGTCGGACTGGGATGCGGAAGACCCCGGTTCGAGGCCCCGAGCTTGCCAGCTTGAGTGCGGGCCCATCTGGCTTGAGCGAAGGCTCACCAGCTTGGACCCAAGGTCGCTGGCTCCAGCAAGGGGTTGCTTTGGTCCACTGACGGCCCGCAGTCAAGGCATATGTGAGAAAGCAATCAATGAACAACTAAGGTGTCGCAATGGCAACGAAAAACTAATGATTGATGCTTCTCACCTCTCTCCATTCCTGTCTGTCCCTATCTGTCCCTCTCTCTGACTCTCTCTCTGTCCCTGTTAAAAATAAATAAATAAATAAACAAATAAAAAAGAACCTATACTTTAAAAAAAAAAGAAATTAACTTGCTCACACATAATTTTTTAAATGCTAATATTATGTAAGTTGTCAATTTCTAATCCACAATGTCCATCTTCCTCACTATACTGATTTACAGTACAATCATTTTAGTAACTTTTTTAAAGTTAGAAATTAAATTTAATGGGATGCCATTGATCAGTAAGAGTACTTAGGTTTCAGGTGAACATCTCCTTAGCATTTGAACTGTTTGCGTTGTGTGCCCATCACCCATTCATTAAAGTCATTTTTAAAGTGTCAGCAGATGTGTTGATACTGTGTGTCTCTGCTGTAAATGCCATTATTTATTTTAATAAGACTTCAGTCCATTTAGAACTGAATCCAGATGTTGCTTGTCATGTACATATATAAATGGTCTCTTTACAGAGTACGGGAATGTCAGGTGCTATTTTTAGCCGGCAAAACCAAAGGCTGTTTTTATTCTCCTCCATACCTTGATGACTATGGGGAGACGGACCAGGGACTCAGGTAAGGGCCCCCATCCGGGGGGCTGGGCTGGCAGACTCTGGGCCTCCAGAGCCTTCAGTACGTGTTGAGTGTGATGCATGGTGCGGTCCTGAGGCCGGCCTGCTCTCAGCCCAGGCGCCCGAGAGCTTCTGTCCTGCCAGCGGTGGCTGGTGGCTGGTGGCTGTGGACGCTGCTCAGGAGGACACCTGGCCACCTGGTTTGCCATTCCCTCCCCAGCCCTTAGAGGGTCATGAGGGCCATCGGGATAGATCAGGGGAAGAACAGGACACAGTGCAACTGTCTTCCATTGCTCACTCTGAGGAGCCAGGGCTGTTTGAGTTGCCGTGTGGCATCCACAGCATCAGCACTGCAGGCAGAGCCCTTTGGAACTTGTGTGGCTTTGTGGGGGGAGACCCAGTGTTCTTCACGTGATCTGAGAGCAGATCTTCGTAAGAAATGGGCTTGTTACTCAAGAAGCTGGGAGACAAAGGTTTAGGACATGCGGAGCGGTACAACAGTATCTGAGGCTTAAGCACTTCTGGGGTAACTTCTATCCTAAGTATGATGCCAACAGTGGTTCCCTCAAATACTGTTACAGAACTTTGGTAGACCATCTCTTTTTGCCCAAAGAAGGTAAGAGTCTTTACCTAGACATAAAACCATCAGCCTCAAGGGGCAAAGTTCAAGGCCTGGAAAATGAGGCAGAATGAGTAGAGAGGCTGCCCCAGGTGCTTGGCTGCAAGGTTATAGGCCAGTGGGTCTTAACCCTTTTTGAGGTACCGAACCCACCAGTTTCATATGTGCATTCACTGAACCCTTCTTTAGTGATAAATAAGATATGAATTTTTTTTTCCAAATTCAAGACATAGGTATATGTTTTTTTACTGGTGCACAAAATGAGCCGTGCATGAACATCACCTTGCTCAAAGAACAAAACCAACAAAGTGCATGAACTCACAACAAATTACGGTATTACTTTATTCTGGCCTCCGCGGCAGAGGCTTCTCCGAACCCCTAAGACCGACTCATCGAACCCCTAGGGTTCATTAGAACCCAGGTTAAGAACCACTGGGATAGGCAGTGCCACCTGGGATGGTGCTTCCTGTTCTCAAAGGAATGTGTGCTCGTAGGGGAGTCCTGGTTAGCGAGGGGGAGGATTGTGAGCTGTGAACTGGGGCAGGGGCCCCCGGCATGACCTCCTCAAAACCTGTGCTTCTGTTAAATTCAACCCAGGTGTTGCTCACATTTGCCTGCTTTGCTTAGACTTTTTTCCATTGACTGAAAGGCAGCACACTGAAGAACATGTGTACCCTGTAATAATCCCTCCGTCCCCCCCCTCCCTTTTTCACATTTCACCGCCCAGGCGGACTTTTCAGCACTATTCCCCTCAGCTCCTCCTAGCAAGCCTGCAAAGCTAACATCTCAGCAGCCGCAGTTGCCTGCCAGACAGAAATATGCCCAGGGTCGAAAACCGCTAAGTTATAACTTCCTAAACCAGGAAAGGCTGGGATGTAGTGACGAGTAAACAAATGCATCCAGAGTGACATCTGTCTTCTTTCTAGACGGGGAAACCCTTTACATTTGTGCAAAGAGCGATTTAAGAAGATCCAGAAGCTCTGGCACCAGCACAGTGTCACAGAGGAAATCGGACATGCGCAGGAGGCTAATCAGACCCTGGTCGGCATTGACTGGCAGCACTTATAGTCACCGCGCTGCCGAAACAGAAACTTGGGTTTTTGTAACCCCGCAGCTTTTCAAGAAAGAGAACAGGAAATAAGTTCTACTGGATTTGGAAATAAATTTTTTAGTTAGGCTTTTCTCCCCGGTTTTATTTTTATAGTTTTTAGCTCCAGGGACTGATGAAAGTCATCTTCCGTCAGCATCTTTTCCTGCACCGTTTGCTGTGTCCCTCAAACGTGACTTTCCGTGAGGAGCTTCTCTTCCTGGGCTGGACACAGCCCCTCTGTGGGCATCTGACCGCGTTGAGCGTCCCCAGTCATCTGAGCCATGTCACATTACTGATCACAAGGCACTCCAGGCCTGAAGCGGACTCACCAGCAGGACACAGTCTGTGGTCTGTTGGGGTGACACTCCCTAGTTCCTCTCCAGTGACTCTCAGCACGGTCTGGGTCAGCATCCCCTCTGCTGACGGGACCCTGCCTCGGAATGCTGAGCAGTGGATTTGGGGAGCAGCACCCCCTGGAGGCAGGGCGCTTGTGCATGAGGAATTGTGGAATGACGGATTCAAGAACCGGGGGGTCTTCAGAGCTGTGGAAGGTTGGACTTCTTTTTCCTTTTTTTAGCAAGACTTCTGGCTTTGAGAGAAAAAACTTATTTTAAAGGGCTTTATGAAAACTTTTAAAGTATCCTAATTTTTCAGATAATATATTCTCTTATTTTGGAGACTAAATGGAGAAGTGTCTGCACCTCGAATCAAATACTAGCAAAAAGAAAAAAAAGAGAACTGCATTTTGAGGTTCCTGCTCCCCCATCCCTACCCCGTTTTCTGGAACAGATGGACTGCTGCTTACCTGCTGGCTCGCTTAGTACGTTCCTGGGACAGCCTGTGTGCCCAGGCTTTTTATTTTTAAAACATCATTGTTTTGACTAAGAGGTACCTTCCTAGAATGACAACTGCTGAGTAAAATAGATTATGACCATTGCATCCCGCACAGCCCTCTGGTGTGCCGCACATGCGCTGAGAGCTTGGATACGCGCAGAGAGCGGGCCGAGGCTGCGCAGGAGCCAGTGGGGCCTCGCTGAGGTGGGGCCAGGGGACAAAGGAACCGTGAGAGGCTCTTGGACTTTTTTCAGCCAATGCAAGCAACCCTTTACTTGGTTTTCTTTGAACTGCATCTCCAAGTTCCATGGCACTCAGTGTTACACACTGCGCAGTATGCCCAGGAGAAAGGTCAGACTTCAGGCTAAAACGGGGAGATGCAGAAGTGCCTTCCCTGTCTGCTCCCCGAGGCAGTTTTCTGGACGGAGGACCTTGACCGTTCTTGCTTGGGACTGGCTCAGCCAGCTGAGAGGAGGTGTCTCACCCACCAGGAAGAAAATCCAAATTAGAACCCAGTGCTCTTCGGAGCCCTTTTTCTAGCCTTTTTTCATTGGTATGACCTGCTGGTTTGGGCTATGTATGGGTGGCATAATGATTTTAATGTTTATTTTGGCCTTTGTCACATCCTCAGTCCTTTAGCTTTTAAGCCCAGCTGCTTTTGGCTTTTCTCAATAATGTTCACCAAGATTAACTAAAGACCAGGTCTCTCCTAATCATAAATGGATTATGGACAGTTTCAGCCAATCATGACCATTTTATAGCTTTCAGGACTGACTGCACAGAAGTGTCCCTGGGTGCCACCCCTGAGGGTGGCAGAGTCTGAGAGGATAAACTTAGAAGGTGAATTGGTGTTTGCATCATGAAGCTAATTGTCTTCCCTACCTAATGAATCATCTTAGTTTTATGATTTATTTTGCATGTATCATGTTTATTGTGGAAATGTTTATATAACATGCTTTCCATATCAGGGAAACCACATCTGTTTAATAAATTGGCTATAAACTTTAATAACTGTGGAAAACTTGTAAAATTTGGAATGTATCATATGTAAAAAGTTTAAAGATATCCAAATAAATACTTTAGGTATTGACCTTACTCTAGGTCTGTCTACACTTTCTTTGTTTTCTGTCACACACTTAAATACCATGGAGTGTTCCCGGTGTCACCTTGCTACAGATAAAGTGGGACATGTGTATTAGCTTGAAATTTAAGATGCTTATATTATTAGTGTCCATTATGGCCGGCAGCCAAATGATTTTGACCTTCCCATAGAAAGCTTGATCATCATTTCAGCTGATTAAGTTTCCTATTCATTGGCATTGACAGCTTGCGACCTTTCTGAACCATTATGGAACTCAAATCACCGGGAAAACGGGGCACTGTGCAGCTCCCAGCTTCAAGCCCTGCCTCCAACTTGAAACTCCTCCTGCCCATCCTTACCTGACCCCAGTCCTTGTCCTTACTCACTAGACACTTTTCTGCTTACGAGAGAGAGAGTGGGGGCGGGAGCTGCGCCCTGTACTTGCCGGGAGGCGGTGCCTACAAGAGCCCTGCTGTACCTTTCAGAACCTTCAAAAGAAAGCATCGCACTGAGAGAGCGGTTCCATTGGGCCGCCCCTGCCCATTAATGCTGCGCTCTGCTTCCTCCCTTACTCGGTCTCTACTCTTGGTTTTCAAGTCAGGCTTTGTGAGGTTCATTTAACAACAACCACAGTCAAGAAATAGAGCGGTTCCATCATGCCAGGCTTTCTCATGCCCCTTTGTACTCACCTCTCCCGTCCTGACCCCTAGCAACCACCGGTTCTTTTCTGTCCTTCTGTCCTACCTCTTTCAGAATGTTACGGAGCCCTATGAGTGGCTTCTCTCACAAAGAAGACACGCATGTGAGAGTCATCCATGCTTCTTTCGGTTGCTGAGTTATGCTGCATTGTGCATATACAGCAGGTGAATTTACATGAAACAGCAACACACCCTGTCTTCCGGTGTTTGCATCACCAGGTGATGCTTTACAGTTACAATGTGAATGACATTTGGGAAATTTTGGTGATTATAAAATAAATCACTTTAAACACTGACAGGTTTTTAGTTTTCCTTTATATCTTGACCCACTCTACACAAACCTTGTACAACATTCTTTTTTACTTTGCTATCTTTACTCATCCTGTTGGGAAGACAAGATAAATGTTCTCAGGAGTTAAAGACTGATATCCTCCTTTCAAGCCAGTCTCAAGTCCACTGAGGACTGGGCAGGCAGCCCCTCTCCCTGGACTTCCATATCAGTCCCCATATTCCTATTCCGAACAGTGCTCAAGTAGTGGGTCAGAGGACTTCATTACCTTGGTCCCCCACCCCGACCCGGCTAAGCTGCAAACCTTCTGGCCTGGCATTACAGGTGTCCAGACAAGGAGGGGCAGGGCAGCGTCCAGAGCCAGCAGCTAATCTTATTAACCCGTATTGAGGTTACTCAGGGTTTATGTACTGGTGACTCCATCTCAGGCTTGAAAATGTTGCAAGAAGCTAGGGGTTCTTGAGCTGAGTCCACAGATTTGAGGACTCTTGCCTTCCTAAATGTTCAGAATAAGTAGTTATTTTCAACTTCTTCACTGTGGAGTGTTTTAAAAATAAAATTTCTAAGGCACTGTCTTTACCTCTCACCCTATCCCAGGGCGAGGCTGGCAGGACTGCGAACTGGCTCAGTCCCTTGGCTGAAATGAATTTTCACTGACCCAAAGAAAGACAGGTTAGGTACAAGGAAGAACCGGGCACCTGAGTCTTGCCGGGCACCGGCAGATGACCAAAAGAGATGGGCCAGCTATCTCTGGCAGCTGTAGCTCCCTGAGAAGGCCTGTTAAAATGCAGCTCACCCTAAGTCTGCTCTGAACCAACCGGTGATGTTTACCGAAGGGTCAGTTGGTCCTTGATCCTCCCAGCGGCTGTCAGATCCTGACGTTTCTTACCTCTGCCCTATAACCTGGCCCCATCGAGACTCATTTCCCTGTCTGGGGAAATAGGTGTTGACCAGAACACCAAAAAAAAGTGCTTTGGATTGAGATACCACATATTAAAAAACTACATAAATTCAGCTGTGGTCCAGACTAGCAAAATGTGATCACTGGGATAACCTGATAGTCACTGTTCCTGCAGGAAGGAGAGGTAGAGGGAGAGGTGACTCCCATGCTGTTGAAACAGCTGCCCGGGTCACCAACAACGCTTCCTGTTAGTGTCAGTTTTGCTTTTGTTAAAAAGAAGACTAGGTAGAGTTGGGGGTCTGTGATACATTCTTTTGAACAGGCTAAGACTGGCTTTTCCATATAATACACAAAAGTAGTTTTCATACAGTGTAGTTTTTAATGTCTATTGTACAGCTTTTAACAGCATTGTTACACATCTGGCCTCGAGCAGCATTTTCGAGATGGTTCTCAACACTCCTGAGGGCAGAGGGTTCCGGGTCCCTCCGGGGTGGCCACCTCCCTCGGCACTTTCAGTGTGGATCATTCCTTGGTTTCAAGGAGACTCGAAGTCAAATCCAACCTGGGGCCTGAGTCTGACAGGGTCCAAACATCTTTGATCAGTCTTACGCCTGGGAGAGTTGGAGCCCCGGAGCAAACCCCAGGTAGCACCAAAAATCTTGCTTTCTCCACACTGAACACTCAGGACGGCAGTGAGATGGTGCTCTCCTTCCAACTAAACAAGCTTCCTTTCTCTCTTTTTCCCGAAGGAACTGAAAACTTCTGTTGCAGTTGCTAGCTCAGGAAGACGGGCTGTCTCGAAGAACCTTCTTTAATGCAGAGGCATTCCAGTAATATTGCTTGGAAGGATGGATTTCTGGGGATAGAAACAGGAAGAAGCTCCCGGAGAAGTCCGCCCTCCACTTTAGACAAGTAGTATTGTCCATGGGCTGCCACGGCCACCTGTGTGGGCATCCCTGGGCCCACCAAGAGCTGAGGCCTGGTCTCCAGAGGGTGGACTCCTGTCTGATGTTGCTCCTCTGGCAGAGTGCCGTCATCTGAACCAGTGCTCCCACGGACAAACCAAGGGAGGTCACCCACACCTTTTGGGGTGGAATATGCTGGAACATGCCAACAATTTGACTTCCTCAACCCGTAGCTCACTCCTGGCTAAGTGAGGACATGTGAATGAGCCACAAAAGCAGGCCTTTAATTGTGTTTTTGGTGGGGGGAGATTCCGTCTTTAAGTTCTCTTGCCCCAAGATTGAAGAATTCCTCTTTTGAGCCCTCACTACTTTAGAGAATCCATTACTCTTAGAAAAGTGGGACTGTCTCCCACTTCCGCCATTAAACAAATGAAAGGGCTGACCTGTCAATCTTGGCGTTAAAAAAAAAATAACAACATAGCCAGTACAGTTTTTTAGACTCCTGTGCTTCTGTACCTAGTGACACTTTGGATATAGAAAGAAGCAACTTGGAGCTCACAATAAACGGCCAACTCATCAAAGGGAAGCAGTCTCAGTTGTGGCCAGTAGCCTCGGGGTGGGGATGAATTTGGGGGTTGTGAGAGGTTGTGGGCATGCTCATCCACTGAGAGACGCTCTGAGGCCACCGTGAGGGCACATCTTAGAGCAGTGTGCAGAGGGGGCTCACTCACTCACACTTGGGTTCATTCATTCAACAAATGTTTGCAAATGCTTTTAGGGACCCTGAACCTTCAAGTCCCACCATCAAGGAGAGTGTAAGAGGGCCGCCCTCCTTGGGGGATTCAGATTAGACAGGGGGGGTATCTGCATTTCTTGGAGTCCACTACGCAGTGTTCAGGAGGGGAGGGGGGCCTGGGGCCATCAGCCAGCCTCTGGGGCCTGGCCCGCGTCAGCGCCCTCGGCCTCCACCTGGCTGCCCTTGCCCAGCCGTTTGAAGCTCTCCAGGAAGGCCCTCCAGGTCTCTGCCACGCTCTGCTCCAGCAGCCAGCCCTCGCTTGCACCCTCGGGGTCTTCGGCGTTGGACACGCTTTCCAGTGCCGTGTGGAGGTAGCGCAGCCCCACGGTGATGGCCGCCTGGTGGGGGAAAGGAGACTTAGAGGAGATCTGGGAGAGGGAGCTGGAGGTTGGGCCCCCAGGAAACCATGGGAGCCACTGGCCTTCTAAGGAGGCAGGCTCTGGTGAGTCTGGTTGGGGAGCCTGGCCAGGGCACTCAAGGGGGCTGCCCCTGTCCAGCCTCATCTTAACCCTCGTGCCCTTTCTGGCCACCCTGCACTTCTTGGGGTCCCAGCACACCCCAGCCTTTCTCTTCCCCAGTCTGTAGCACTTGCTGTTGTCTGTGCCTACAACATTGTTCCTCTCCACACTGACCTGTTACTTCAGCCTCAGCCCTCAGTGTGTGTCCCTGCTCCTCATTGTCCCTCCTCCTCATCTGGGGGCCCTGGGCCGGGCTCCTCCCTGTGCCCCCTACCCAGTTCCTAGCACGTAACTTGGCACAGACTGGGTATTCATTCGGTAACTTTGCTGGAAGGAATTAATTTAAAAATGACATTTTCTGCAAACAGCGTGCCATGTGCTTTCCTGTCCTGTCATTTCAGGAGTGTGGGGTGATGGGGTGATTGGTTTGGATTTGTTCACTAGCAGTCAGTGGGCCAGACTCTGGTGCCAGAATGCCAGCCTGGGTTCCGAGCCCGGCTCTGGCACTTAGCCAGTCACATGATGAGGAAACCTCAGTTTACTCATCTGGTTTGCAGATTTTCAGATGACGTGTCACTTGCCTTGTGTGTGTGCTTGTGACACTTCAGTATTTGTGGCACGTGGCACCGTGAGGATGAATAGAAGTGTCAGCTGTAGTCAGTTATTAATCTGCATGGTAAGTATTGTTTTAGTTGGCTGATAACATGTGTGTTGACCACTTGTCTCTACTCAAAGTCCTGATTTACTCTTTTATACCTCTTTTCGGGTCTAGCAGACTGAGAGGACTAGGCCTGCTAATGGAAAAGTCCGCCCCTAAGAGCAGGGGGCTGTGTTTTTCACCCACTATCCCAGGCCCTAGTACAGAACTGGCTGGTGGTAGGGCCTCAGTAAACATCTGCTGCATGGATGCTCGGGGCATTTTATAATTACGGTAGTAGATGATAATAACTAATAGTTTTAGGTTCTTGTTATTGTCAATTAAAAGTTTCATATTTTTAACTGAAACACCACTTCCTGGAAGTCCTCCGGGTATGCATGCACCCATGGTGACCCCCTCCCGCTTTCCTGGAGGAGGCCCACTGCTGCACTGTGAGCTTTGCCTTAGTAGTGGTTCTCTCCTAACAGGTCGTGAAGCCTGGGTGGGCAAGGCTCAGGGCAGAGTTCTGTCTTATCCCAGCCACCCTCATGCCCATCACGGCTCTGCCCACTAATGGCCTCGAGTGAAAGTCCAGGGCATTCAGGCTCCCTGTTCACAGCAAGCTGGTTCGCATTGTACGCAGTAGCCCAGTTCCTGGGACAGTGGGCACGCTGTGAGGCAGGCAGGGCAACTCCACCTTCCGGCAGTAAGCTCCTCTCCTAAGTCCTCCTACTCATTCTCAGCGCCTCGAGGAGTTGGTGGCTAATAAATCTAGATGAATACGCTTGAATTCAGCATTGAAAGAAGCCTTCCTTCCCCACCCCACCCCCAGGAGTACAGTCCCTCTAGTGTGATGTGGTGACTTAGAAGTGGGGTATCTAGCAGAGTAGATAAAACATTGACCTGAAATTCTGAGGTCGCCAGTTCCAAACCCTGGGCTTGCCCGGTCAAGGCACATACAACAAACATACAATCACTGAACAATTAAAGAGAAGCAACTATGAGTTAATACTTCTCACTCCTACCCCCACTCTCTCTGTACGATCAATAAGTAATGTCTTTATGTAAAGGAAAAGTGGGGCAACAGCCATGGGCACAGCTCCATGAGAATTTTCATAGCACTAAGACGTACTTGAAGGAAGCTTTCAGTGAATCTTCTCTGATGGGAAGTTTCCCACCTAATGTTTTTGATTTAGTATATTTGGAATTTGGGGTCTGGATTTTCTGCCTGTCACCCTGTATGCCACCTTGGTCTGCCACTCAGTCACACGCACTCTAGTTCAGCACCCAGGACAGCTCCCAGAGCAAGGTAGGTTTGTCCCATCTCTGCAATAAACGAGCTCAGCCTTCAGTGAGGGCTTGCCGCATACCAAGCCCTGTGGCTGCAGAGAGGAATTCAGCTTTACAGCTGATATAAAATGAAGCCACAAATAATGAGAATAACAGGTAAATGGCAACCGACATCTCGAGAGAAGCACAAATCCAAATAGCTCCCATTTACTGAATGTCCACCCATACCTATTACCTCCTGTCGCCTCCCGGTGGTCCCAAAGCTAAGTGCTGTCAGCCCCGGTGTAACAGGTCAACTTTCCAGGACCTCAAATCAAAAAGAGGTGGCATAGGATGAATCTCCAAAACATGCAGACTGAAAGCAGCCAGACACAGAAGTATGTGACTCCATTTATGTGCGTTACCCAGAATAGGTCGTCCTCAGGGACAGACCACAGATTGGAGGCTGCTGGCAGATGGGGAGAATGAGAAGTGACTACTGCTTAGTGGGTATGAGGTTTGCCTTGGGGGTGATTGAAGTGTTTGGGGAGTGGATAGAGGTGGTGGTTGCACAACATTGTGAGTGTACTAAGATGCCACTGAATTGTTCCCTTATAATGGTTAATTCACCTCAGCACAGTGGATAAAGCATTGACCTGGAATGCTGAGGTCACCAGCTCGAGGCCCTGGGCTTGCCTGGTCAAGGCACATACGAGAAGCAACTGGTAGTTCTTCCCCCTTTCTCTCATCTTTCTAAAAACCAATAAATAAAATCTTAATAAATTTCACTTCAATAGCTTTTTTAGGTGATAGGACAGAAACAAAGTGGAGGTACTGGGGTTCAAGCCTCAACCTTCCTGACCCAGAGCCAGGCAGAGGGCTGGTTCCTAAGAGGGAGGCATGAGCTACAGGCCCAGCTGCTCCCCTTCAAACCCAAATGGGGCGGGTGGCTCCCTCTTCCCCCGCCCGGACCAGGAGGCTACCTCGAAGAGCCAGACGAGGAGCGTGACGGCGCCCATGGAGTTCATGAGGCTGCTGTAGTAGCTCAGCAGGGCGGCCCGGCAGCCCCGCGCCCACAGGTTGAGCTCCTCCGTCTGGTGGTCGTAGCTATAGTGTGCCGAGTTGTTGGTGAGCTGGTACTGAATGCAGGGCCGAGGTGAGTTGGGGTTGCAGCAACTAAAGGGGACACCATCCACCAGGTAGCGGCCATCCACATTGCTCTTGATGCGGCTGAAGGAGAAACAAACAGCTTGAGAGGGTCTTCCTGGGCGCTTCACCAAGCCCCAGTTCCTCCCACCTCCCACCCACAACACTCATTCATTCATTCATTCACTTGCTCTCAGTAATATTTGCTGGGCACCAACTATGTGCCAACCACTGTTATAGGTGCTGGAGATGGAGCAGCGACTCTAGAGAGTCAGTGCCCCTGCCCTCCTGGAGCTTACATTCTAGAGGGTTGAGATAGATGATGAACCAAGCAGCAGGTAAATAGGGAATGTGGAGGTTATCCATCCTCCCTGGCATGCAGCAATTCCTTAGAACCATGCAGCCTGGTAAGCAACAAAACGGGCAGTGACCGTGGAAGAGACTCTGCCTGGTATTCATGACCATCAGACTTTAGCCCCCAGCCCCTCTTGGACTTCATCTCCCCCTCTTGGGTAACCGGGGACTGGGGGCCCCTCTGGCCGGATCACTTCTGCTCAGGAGGTGTTTCTAGGGTCCGTGCAGGAGATGAAGTTCAAGACCGGCACAGTCCTTGCCCTCCGTTTGCTCACCATCCACATGAGCTCTGTCCCACTGTGTGGACGCAACTTACCCACCTGAAGGGTGCAGCCCACATTTCTTTCTTTACTTACTATATTTATTTGGTTAGAGCACACTATATGTTCATGTGGGTTCGGAATTCAAAAGGAGGCAACATTTCTACAGTAAAAGTCTCCCCTCCGCATTAGGTGGGTTGTGTATGTTTGACCTTACCTGAGCAAGGTTACCTACTGTATTTCCCCATGTATAAGATGCACCTTTTTCCGAAATATTTGGGATCTAAACCTGGGTGCGTCTTATACAGTGGTTGTCGTTTTTTTTACTTGCATTTCCTGCTTTTCCGTGCTTGTTTTTGTACTCATTGTTGAAGCCAGTGATTCGTCTAAGACACAGATGAGGACAAGCTAATGGGTGGGGGTTATGACAGTGATGAGGAGTTGTATAAATTTTATGATGAATAAAATTTGAGCTCAATAACTATGTAATACATTTTCCCCCAAATTTCCAGCCCCAAAATTAAGGTGCATCTTATACATGGGGAAATATGGTAGGTCTTTGTGTCAAAATCTGTCAAGCTACACACTTAAGATTTGCATACTGTGTGCATGTTATCTTAAGTGATTTTTTAAAATTGCACATGATCAACGCATTTCATATAACAGCAGAGCTTTCTTTACAAGAATAGAATGCCTGTAATTATTTTAAATAGAAGTCATTTTCAACAATGGTCATTGAAATAATTATACTCTAAATAAAAGATGTCTATGTTTATCTTCTAAATAAAATCTTTTCAAAAAATTTATTAGGTCCTGGCCAGTTGGTTCAGTGGTAGAGCGTTGGCCCATCATGTGGATATCCCAGTCAGGGTACACAGGAGAAGCAACTGATTTTCCACCCCTCTCCATCCCCCTTCTCTCTCTCTCTTTTTCTCTCACAGCCGTGGCTCAATTGGTTTGAGCAAGTTGGCCCTCAGGCACTGAAATAGCTCAGTTGCCAAGCAATGCAGCAGCGTCCCCAGATGAGCAGAGCATGGCTCGGTGGAGGGCTTGCTGTGTAGATTCTGGTTGGGGTGCATGCAAGTGTCTGTCTCTCTGCCTCCCCACCTCTCAATAAAAAAAAAATTATTAATTTTAAATTTTTAAAATTTACTTTAGAGAGAGAAATGTCAGTTTTTACTCCAATTACTTATGCATTCATTGGTTGATTCCTGTATGTGCCCTGATCAGGGAATCAAACCCACAACCTTGGTGTATTGGGACAATCCTCTAAACAACTGAGCTACCTGGCCAGGGCTGTTGATTGATTTTAGAAAGGAAGAGAGAGAGGGAGAGACAGAAATATCTTATCTGTTTCTGTATGTGCCCTGACTGGGCATCAAGCTGGAAGCCTTTGCGTATTAGGACAACACTCTAACTAAACTAACAGAGCTCTCCAGCAGGGCTAAAATCTCCTTAAAACAATAAAAGTCTCCCCCTCATTCTTGTTCCTGGGCTCCAGTCCCCATACTATGGCCAGGTTGTCTGTCCTTCCAGAGAGGCTTCACACAGAGACAGGCAAATGTTCTTACTCTTTCTGGTTTCCTTTTTTATTTTAACCCAAGTAGCAGCATTATATACATACTGTCTTGAACTGTTCTTTTTCCCTTAACAATGTCTTAGAGATATTTTATATCTATCGGTCAATGGGGAGTCTTCCCAAGTTTTCAGTGAGCTGCATGCTGTCCCCACTGTGCAGACAGTTCATGGGGTACTGTGCAGTTCCCCATGGCGGGCATTTGTAGTTTTCAAGTCTTCTGTTAATACAAATGTGGACATGTGTCATCTTGCATATTGTGACTATCTAGAGGGTAAATTCCTAGAGGAGGCATTCATGCCTCAGAGGGTGGGTCCATCTGTACTCACACCAGACCCCTCCTGGATTTCTTTTTTTTTTTTCTTTTAGAGGGGAAGCATCAACTCATTGCTCCACTTTAGTTGTGCATCTATTGATTGCTTCTCATACATGCCTTGACTGGGGCTTGGGCCAGCAACCCTGGGCTTGAGCTGGCAACCCTGGGCTCAAGCCACAGAATTGGACCACAACCTTGGGTTTCGAAAGAGTGACCTCGGTGCTCCAGGTTGGCGCTCTATACACTGTGCCACCACTGGTCAGGCCCCCTTCTGGATTTCTCTTCAGGACTTTGCAATCACAACCCTCCAGCCATGGACACACAGGTTTGATAAATGATAGATAAATGAAAGCTGATCCATGAAAAATAGTATCTTGGGGTTGTTTTAATGTCCAGTTTCTTATTATGGGTGAAGTTGAGTATCCTTCAATATGTTTAAGACCCATCTGTGGTGTTCACTTGGGAGTACATATACTAAAACTGGAACCATACACAGAGATTACATATACAGAGATTAGCCTGGCCTGTGCGCACAGGTATGACACACATGCATGAAGCATTTCGTGTTTTTACTTGATAAAACTTGAGACTATAAAAAAAAAGATCCATTTGTGATTCCTTTTTGGTGAACTGCCCTTTGCTGTCCAATATGATTAAGACTTTAGGAAAGCTGTATACAATGTGGCCCCCTTCATTCCAGAACAGTATTTGCCTGGGTAATGGCAACCGTATTTCTACACTGACCTCTAATTCATAGACAGGAAGCCCTGCCCAAGGAATAGGTGGCTTTGGTTGCACAGGTGGTCCAGGTGACAAGAGCTGGACAAGTTCCCTAACCTCTCCAGACCTCAGCTGTCTCATCTGTAAGATGGAGTTGACATCAGGATTACCTGAAAGGACACACATGAAAGGCTACGGAGAGTGCCTGCTACATAGTAAATGAGCAGTAAGCGATGGCTCATGGGTGGGGTGCGCCGGGCTTAGAACAAGCCTGGTACATAGGAAGTGAGCAGTGTGCATGGGCCCGTGGGCGGGGCTTAGAGCAAGCCTGGTACATAGGAAGTGAGCAGTGTGCATGGGCCCGTGGGCGGGGCTTAGAGCAAGCCTGGTACATAGGAAGTGAGCAGTGAGCATGGGCCCATAGGCGGGGCTTAGAACAAACCTGGTACATAGGAAGTGAGCAGTGTGCATGGGCCCGTGGGCGGGGCCTAGAGCAAGCCTGGTACATAGGAAGTGAGCAGTGTGCATGGGCCCGTGGGCGGGGCCTAGAGCAAGCCTGGTACATAGGAAGTGAGCAGTGTGCATGGGCCCGTGGGCGGGGCCTAGAGCAAGCCTGGTACATAGGAAGTGAGCAGTGTGCATGGGCCCGTGGGCGGGGCCTAGAGCAAACCTGGTACATAGGAAGTGAGCAGTGTGCATGGGCCCGTGGGCGGGGCTTAGAGCAAGCCTGGTACATAGGAAGTGAGCAGTGTGCATGGGCCCGTGGGCGGGGCCTAGAGTAAGCCTGGTACATAGGAAGTGAGCAGTGTGCATGGGCCCGTGGGCGGGGCTTAGAGCAAGCCTGGTACATAGGAAGTGAGCAGTGTGCATGGGCCCGTGGGCGGGGCCTAGAGCAAACCTGGTACATAGGAAGTGAGCAGTGTGCATGGGCCCGTGGGCGGGGCCTAGAGCAAGCCTGGTACATAGGAAGTGAGCAGTGTGCATGGGCCGGTGGACTGGGCTTAGAGCAAGCCTGGTACATAGGAAGTGAGCAGTGAGCATGGGCTTGTGGGCGGGGCTTAGAGCAAGAGCCTTCCCTCGCTCTGTGCCCTCAGGGAGTGGCTGTGACAGTGTCAAACACTGCATTGCTAGGGAAAGACACTTGAGTGGGTGACAAGGGTTCTGCCAACTGAAGAGGCTGCTTGTGCCTTCTGAGACACAGCTAGGTGGGACTGTCAACCATTTGCCAGACAGCAAAAGCAGCTGCTGCAGCAGTTCTCAGTCCAGCCCTGCTGGCTGCAGTGAGGGCAGACATGGGTTCTGAGGCCAGCAGACCCCAATACGGAGCAGACAGGAGCTGCCTACCTTGGGACCAGCCCCCACATCGGGCGGGACCAGGGGTGTCGACACTGGAGTGCTGTTCATCCCTCTTCCTGGCCCGCAGGCTGTCCCTCGAGCCCACTCCCACCAGCATCATATCCTACCTGGGCTATCCCCAATGTCCCCATGGAAAAAGACCACCAGGTTTCGGGTCCCCAATCAGCCTTTGTGAGCAGATCTCTCCCACTTGTGATCTGCATCCGACTCATCTCTTGGGACCGGTGTGAGGCGGGGAGCCGCACCCCCCAGAGGCTGTGGGGAGGGTTAAGTGCACTTGACCCAGGCCCTTTAGAACGTTGGCTTCTACCCATGGAGGCCACCTCCAGGCCATCTCCCTGGCCCTTGCCCTCAGGTGGTTCTGCGAGGAGGCAGTGGGCCCAAAGCACGGCAGGCAGGGCCTCCCTCAGAGCCACGTGGGACATAGAGGACCAGCCCTCTGTGGTTGGCCGCCTCCCTTCAGTTTCCTCGGTGTCTCTCAGAGCCTTCCTGCCTGGTAGATTTTCTAATTACACTTCCTAGGACAGGTGAGTCCCTCCCTTGTTCCCTGTCCCCGCAGCTCTTTCCTGTCCACTGTCATCTCTCCTTACGCATCTCCAGGGGGCCCTGAGCTGGGTGAACCCACATACCTGTCTCATGTGAATGAGGCGAGGGCCAGGCCTGCAGCTCTGTGGGCTGAGGCCCATGGGGCCCTGAGCTGCCTTGTCTGCAGACTGGCCTCTGCCCGCTGCCATCCCCCTCCTCACCTTGCTGACCCCCAGTGGAGAAGCCACCCTACCAGTCTCTACAGGGCAGAGCCATGTCCCCCTCAGACTGGGGCTCCCCGAGGACGGGGCCATGTTCCCCCCCTTCAGACTGGGAACTCCCTCAGGAAAGCCCAGGTCAGCATGGGAGAAGCAGGTCTGGCTTGGAGGCAGGGGCTTCCCTGGGCCCCCAGCCTGGGACCTGTTGGGGTCACACATCTAGAACTAGCCCCCCCCCCAGAAGCATTGTCTTGTTTACTCAGTGCCTGCCCTGGCTCCAAGCCTAGATTAAGGCCCCACTCACCCTCTTAAGACAAAGCCAGGCAAAGATTGCTTCTTAGGTAGAGAGTTGGCTATTTATATCAGAGTGTTTCCCCGGCTGCAAATCCCTGCTCAGGGCTCACCCGGGCTGTACGAGTTTTGGTTAAGATAAGGCCTGTGTCCTAGCCTACTCTCCCGTGGCCACCCCACACACGACTCAGGAAAATCACATCCGAGTTTTCCTGGGAAAACCAACATAATTTAGTCAGTGAATCAATAAACCAATAGGAAAGCCACATGGAAATGAGCACGGCAGGGGAGCGGAGGGAAGCAGGGGTGTGACTGTTAGTGAATTAGTCCCCAGCACAATGCTAGCTGTGACACCTGTGGGATCTCAGCGGCTCGGCCTCTGTGAGCTTCAGTTTTCTCATGGACGGACCTGCCAGGGCTGTGGAGGAGACTAAGTGGGATAATACACGTAGAGCCCCTGGTATACAGCAAGTACCGTATTAATAGTTCTTTTGTTTAAGTTTTGTTAAGTGAGGAGGGGACACAGTGAGACAGACTCCCATGTGCGCCCCAGCTGAGATCTACATGGCAACCCCGTCTGGGGCCACCGCTCAAATCAACTGAGCTATCCAGCCAGGTGTCAGTTGCCCCCTTTAAAGATTTTATATTTATTCATTTCATAGGGAGGTAAAGAAAGAGAGAGAGAGAGAGAGAAGAGGGAGGAGCAGGAAGCATCAACTCCCCGATGTACCTTGACCAGGCAAGCCCAGAGTTTAGAACTGGTGACCTCAGCGTTCCAGGTCGAGGCTTTATCCACTGCACCACCACAGGTCAGGCCGGTTACCCACTTTAAATAGGTGAGTTATATGTTATGTGAATTATATCTTCATAAAGCTGTTTAAAAAGAAAAAATCTACCCATCCCTTCCTGCTGTGAGGTTTTAGGCATGTCACTTAACCTCTCTGAGGCTTGGATTTCTCATCTATAAAACAGATAACACCTTTAAAGATTACACACACACACACCAGGAGGGGTTTTGTACAGAACAAATGAGGACATTTTTTGCTCTCAAACTACCTGGCAACACAGGGATGATCAGGCTGGAGGGAAATGCAGCACAGGCTACTCGCCTGGGACAGGATGCCCAAAGAGCTTATAAAGTCTTGTAAAAATCTCCAGTTGGCCTGACCTGTGGTGGCGCAGTGGATAAAGCGTTGACCTGGGAACACTGAGGTCGCCAGTTCAAAACCCTGCACTTGTCTGGTCAAGGCACATATGGGAGTTGATGCTTCTAGCTCCTCCCCCCTTTCTCTCTTTGTCTCTCTCTCTCTGTGTGTCTCCTCTCTAAAATGAATAAAATAAAAATTAAAAAAAAAATTTTTTTTTAAATCTCTAATTGTACCTGACCAGGCGGTGGCTCAGTGGATAGGGCATTGATGCAGAAGACCCAGGTTCGAGACCTCGAGCTCACCAGCTTGAGCGCGAGCCCATCTGGCTTGAGCAAAAGTTCACCAGCTTGGACCCAAGGTCGCTGGCTCCAGCAAGGGGTTGCTCGGTCTGCTGAAGGCCCGCGGTCAAGGCACATATGAGAAAGCAATCAATGAACAACTATGGTGTCGCAATGACAACGAAAAACTAATGATTGATGCCTCTCATCTCTCTCCCTTCCTGTCTGTCTGTCCCTATCTATCCCTCTCCCTGATTCTCTCTCTCAATCCCTGTAAAAAAAAAAAATCTCTTATTGTTCCTACCTGGTCTCACTGGTTAGATCAGGAACCTTTAGGAAACAGTCCTTGGTCTTGGTCTAAAGATTCCCATGAGAAACCTCCCAACACCATGCAACCCCTGCCCCCCATGCGTGCTGATGCCCTGAGCTCCATGGGGCGGAGAGGGAGGAGTAAGGAGGGAACCCTGGGGAACCCCTCCTTGTGGGAACCCAGCCCCTCCTGGAAGCTGGACTGGAAATGCTGGAGGGAGAGGCCCTCAGTTTTCTCTAGGCCAGTCCAGTGAGGTGGACACTGTGCTGAATGGGGACAGGTCGGAGCAGAGCCTGCAGAAACGACCAGAAATCCCGGGCACCAGACACTCACTGCCCACGCCTAGCACCGGTGTCGCGGGAGGGCCCCGAGCACTTTTCCCGACTTCTCACCCCCTGAGCAGCTCACTGCTCCTGGGACCATCTCCCAGCATCCTCAGGGTCCAGGCTTTTGCTCCACCGCCTTGCCCTCCTGCTCCCCCACCCCGGCCCCCGCTTCTCTTTGCCTCCGTTGTCTCCGAATTCTGGTCCACAGGATAATGCCCAGAAGAGCCAGATAATGGTAAATGCTCACCACTACTGAGTGCTTTGGCATCCCCCCCAAATAAATGTACTTTCTACCTGGGGAGCCAGCTTTGTCAGGTAAACATAACCCTCCTACATGAAGCAGTCAAGATGTGAACACAAAATAATGTTAGTGTCCCCGGAGAAGGGGAGGGGCCACTCCAAGTCCTCTCGTTCTTTCCTTTGTTCATCCCACCAGCAGGTAAGGGTTAGTGCTGGTTCTCAGGCAAATCCTGTCCCATGAAGCTTTCTGGACACAGCCCTGAGGAGCCTCGCTTCGTTCACAGATAGTGTTCACTGATCATTAATTTAAAAATCTGGCCGGTGGTGGTGCAGTAAATAGAACATTGACCTGAGACACTGAGGTCCCAGATTTGAGGCCCCAAGGTTGCTGGCTTGACCACAGGTTCCCGAGCTTGAGCCCAAAGGTTGCTGGCTTGAGCAAGGGGTCACTCAGTCTGTTGGAGCCCCCCGGTCAAGGCACACATGAGAAAGCAATCAGTGAATAAAGTGACGCAACTACGAGTTGATCCTTTGCATCTCTATCTCTCATACACACACAGAAACAGTTTGTGGGAAATGATGTGATCCTCTCTCCGTCAAGGTGACCCTATCAGGCCGTGCCCTTGGCAGCACAGGGCTGTGACATCATTGGAGGTTTTGGAAGGGAGAAAGGATGTGAGCTCTACAAGTCCAGTTCTGGAAATTTAGCCTAAGGGAAGTGGGAGAGCCCCCTTCCCCTAGGAAAAGCCTCAGAGATGCCCATTCCAGTGTTGTTTATAGTAGAAATAAGTAAGGATAACCTAAATGCCTGCCTAAGTGTGTCCATTTGTTCTGTGGAATATTACACAGCCGTTAAGCATAATCCTTTTAGACAAATACTGTTTGAAATCACTTATATGTGGAATCGAAAAAACACAAACATGTGTCCTGGCCAGAGGGCTTGGTTGGTTAGAGCATCATCCCAAAGCACAGAGGTTGCCAGTTCCATCCCCTGTCAGGACACACATAGGAGCAGCTCAATGTTTCTCTCTCCCCCCCCCCTCTTGTCTCACTGAAATACATAAATACATTTAAAAAAATAAAATAAAAAACACAAATGCAGGTGGATCGAGCATTGTCCTGTCGCCCTGGCATACCAAGGGTGCTGGTTTGATCCCTGGTCAGGAAACATATGAGAAGGAACCAAGGAGTGCACAACTCAGTGGAATAACTAAGTAAAAGAATGAGTTGATGCTTCTCTCTCTCTCTCTCTCTCTCTCTCTCTCTCTCTCTCTTTCTTTCTCTCAAATCAAAGCAAAAAATTTTTATAAACCAAAGGCATAGAAACAGACAAGAATGGTGGTTACAAGGGCTGGTTGGTCAAAGTGCACAAACGTCTAGTTATAAAGTGAACAAGTTCTGGGGACAGCATAGTGACTATAGTTAACAATACTGTGTTATATGTACTTGAAGGTTGCAAAGAGAGTAGATCTTAAATGTCCTCACTACAAAAAAGAAATGTGTGACATAAAGGTGTGTCATTAAGGCTATGGTGGCTATCAATTTGCAATATATAAATGTATCTAACCAACACAGTGTACACTTAAATTTAGGCAATGTTATTTGTCAATTATATCTCAATAATGCTGGAGAAAAATGATCATTTTGAACATTTTGCAAATGTTACACTATCACATTACAAAATGGGGTACTCAATTGTATTTAAACCATGGTTACACTGTTAATATGTGGACTAGAATGTTAACAAGACTAGAATGAAATGCAAAATAATTAGAGCTAGTGATATTTAGCGGTGGAGGAGAATCTCTTTTCCTGTTTTTGTTTCTCTTAATGTTGTCACCATATTTTGTGTGACAGATACATTTTTTTAAAAAATCAATGTAGTTAGGATCGTTTCACACCAACATTAAGCATTGAGCTTAATGTTTGCTTGAAAAATTGATTCTGCTGACCACTGGGGATGGAACAGCCTGGAGAATTTCTCCGCTCTGGGACAAAAGGGATTTGGGAATTACAGAGAGATTTTAAAGGCTCCCCAAGGACCAACCCTGTGCAGAAGACAATCAAGGAAAACTACAGAAAAAGATGAAAAGTCCCTCATCAGCTCCCAAAGGCTGGTTCTGCCATCAACAACCCCCCTCCCCTATCCCATCCCCAGGAATTCTGCTTGTCTTCCTTCACACACACACACACACACACACACACACACACACAGAGGCTACTTATAGATCATGCCTCCTTGTGCTGTCCCTGCGGACCTGTCACCTAGGAAGGGCAGAGCAGTTTTCAGTCTCTCCTTAACGAGGGATTTGCAGCAGTAATCCCCGCTCACAGAGAAATTAAAACCCCAGAAGTGACCTTCAGTCTGAGGTGCAGCCTCCCAGGGCTCACTGGCGGTGGTGTCTGGCCTGCTGCCGGCGTGCCCAGCACCCTGTGTGCGAGTGCCCTTGGACTCGCCAGCCTTACGCACAAGAAAACTCACACTGAGCCTCTCGCTCAGCCAGGGACCCAGTGGAGCTGGACCAGGGGAAGGGGCTCAGGGCAGGCACCCTTTCTGGGAGAGCTGTGTGCTGGCATCCGCGCATGCGCTGACACTCTAGCTCAGAGGGGAAGATTCGCGCTCTCACCAGCACATCCCGACCTCCCACTCCAGGGCTTCATACTTACACATACCAAGAATACTTTAGAAACAATCGTGTTGCGCTACTATGATTTAAGAAATAAACACTTACTGGGCGCCTGCTGTATGCCAAGCTCTGGACAGAACTAAGAGATGACCTCCAAGATTATTCCAGGGTCTTTATTTAAAGAAGAGGCAAGTAAGGGTCCAGAGGGCAAGTGACCTGCCCACAGTTGCCCACTAATGGACAACAGAGCCAAAGCCACGGCCTAGACTTCCCGCCTGCCTGTCCTCTGCTCTTCCCACCACACCCGAGGACAAGCACTTTGAGAACAGATGGATGCTCGTGATCTGAAGGCTGGGAAGCAAAGGCACTGGCCGGGAAATGTAAGCTTCTGGGACCGAATCCACGTACTTTGAATGAATGAGACAAGCTATCCAATTAACATCTCAGTATATGTGCTCTACCAGGGCCCCATTTCCACTGTGCGCAGCAAACATACATTCCCGGCTGGGTGTTCCTCCCTGGGGACTCCTAGCCCAGCAGCTCCGATAACCAGACACCTTCCTCCCACCACAGCCAAACAGTAGGTTGAACCATATGAAGTAGCCATCTTCCTAGGTCAAACGTGTTAGAGCACCCGCAATTCCATATGGTCCGAACACAGCCTCCCACGCATGGGAATGCGTGGTGCAGAGACCACCCAAGGGGAGGACACGACGCTGGGCTTCCACGACCCCATAAACCTACGACCCCGGGGCTGGAGGCCACTCACTCTTTGACTTCTTTGGAGGAAAAGTCCAGGTAGCGGTTGCTGATCCACTGAATCTCAAACCAGTCCCGGAAGCCGTTGTTGCCGCAGCAGCGGAACTCGATCTGCAGCATGTCGATGGTTTTCTTCATGAAGCACCGGCCGGGGGTGTCCGTGTCCCGGTAGTACTTCATGCCGTTCTTGAGCCCGTGGGCCAGGGTGCTCTCCAGGGGGCCCCGCACGAGGAAGCAGCAGAGGGCCACCAGGAAGAGGACAATGTTGAAGAGGACGCAGACGGCCAGGTATGGCTTCAGCCAGGGCTTCCACTTGGCATACTTGGCAGGGTCCAGGGCGTCATAGCAGATCTTGCCAGCCAGAGAGTTGAAGAGGCAGGACAGCACCCCCACCCCTATCAGGGAGTTGGGCACAAAATGGCTCTCCGAGTTATTCATAACGTCGCTCCTCTTCCGGAGCTCGATCTTCAGAAACAACCCGAGGCCGAAGATGACGATGCCAGCCAGCACGGACAGCCAGTTCATGAGCCAGAGCCCCTGGGCCAACTTGACCCGCTTCTTCTGGTCAAATGTGACTTTCAGCAGCGCCATGCTTGCAGGGCGCCTTCCGGGCCGCCTCCCGCAGCGCAGCTGCCAGTCGTGACCTTGATGAGCCCCGGGCCTGTAGACTCAGGGCCTCGGGAAGGGTGCAGACAGTTCAGGCTGCCAGGAGCTGCTCTCGGGGCTGCCCATGTTGACTTCCTAGCCTGGGACCCCCATTAACTCAGTAAGCACAGCTCAAGAAGGGGCCAGTCCTCCGTGTTGTTTCGCGGCTCCCTTGCCAACCAAGAAGGCACAGCCTGAAGACTGCAGATTAAAAGTGGGGTCCACAAGGCATCTTGCTAATCGCTTTAGCCAGGTTCATCTCATTAGATAAAGCCATGCCTGTTTCCAAACATGCCCAAAGGGAGGCTCCGTGGACGCCCTGGGGCAGAGAGCTCTGGATTCAGCGTGGAGAATCAGGAGGGAAAAGACAAGACCAGCCAGAGCAGTGGGCTTGACCCGAGGTCAGGCTCAACTCACGTCTCTGCCACAGCACCCTTCCAGGCCAAACTCCTTCCAGAGGTAAAACCGTCTGTGGACAAAAGACATCATTATTCAAGTTGAAAAATGACAGATCATGAGAAAACATTTGTAACACTTAAAAAAATGAATGAATAAGCAATTTTTTTTTAACTCCTACAATTCCACCATCGAAAGATCAGCTATCAACTGGAGAAAAAGGCTATGGACAGGAACATGTAATTTATAATAAGGGAACTTGAAAAGTCAACAATCTGTAAAAGATGTCCAATCCAAGCAGAATACAAGGAAATGCAAATTAAAACAATAATAAAATACCAGAATAATAAAATACCAAAATACTGGATCCATCACATTGAACATGTGTCAAGATTCTGTCACAAAACACTGTAAATAACCATAGTATAAAGGAAGATATATAGATAGTATATAGACTCTTGCTGCATCTGTAATTTTTAAAAGTTCTTTTCCTTTGATTTAAGAGAGGGAGAGAGGAGCATCAACTCGCCAGTCCCCTTAGTTGTCCTGTCCAGCTGTGCACTCACTGATTGCTTTGTATACATGCCCTGAATAGGGATCGAACCCACGCCCTCGGTGCACCAGGATGATGCTTTATCCACTGAGCTAACTGGCCAGGGTAATCTGTACATTTTTTGTTATTATTTTAAATAATAAACTTTCTTTTTTTATTGATTGATTTTAGAGAGACAGAGAGAGGAAGGGAGAGAGAGAGAGACAGACAGAAGTATTCACTGTTGTTCCACTTAGCTGTGCACTCATTGGTTGCTTCTCGTGTGTGCCCTGACCAGGGATTGAACCCACAACCTTGGCGCTCTAGCCGACTGAACTATCCAACCAGGGCCTAAATTTTATTCTTTAAAGCAGATTTAGATTTCCAAAAATAAAAATTAAAAAAAACTGAACAGAAAGTACAGAGCTCTCATACACTCCTTTTCCCCAGCCAGTTTTTCTTATATAGCCGCGGCACAGTACGTTTGTTACAGTACGTTTGTTACAACTGATGAGCCAGTACTGATATATTGTTATCATTATTAACTAAAGCACAAGGTTACATTAGGATGAACTCTTTGTGTTGCACAGTTCTATGGGTTTTGCCAAATGCATAATTTCATGTATCGGCCATTATCCTATATATAGTGTCATACAGAATAGTTTCGCTGATCTGATAATAGTTCCTGTGTTCCCCTTATTCCTCCTCTCCCCGCTCAGCCCTAGGCACCCACTATTTCCATAGCTCTTCCTTTTCCACAATGTCCTATAGATTAAATCACAAAGTATTTTCAGACTTGTTTCTTTCCCTCAGCAACATGTTCTCTGTGTCTTTCTGTGGCTTCGTAGCTCATTTCTCTTTTTTCACTGAATAGTATTCCATTATATGGGTGTTCCACTGTTTGTTTGCCCATTCACCTACTCTAGGGCATTTTGGTTTGATTCCAATTTCTGGCAATTATAAATAAAGCTGCTATAAATATTTGTGTGGGGGTTTTTGTGTGAATTACCTAGGAACATAATTGCTAGATTATATGGTAAGAGTATGGTCATCTTAGTAAGAAACTGGCAAACTCTTTTCCGAAGTGACTATACTACTTTGCAGTCCCGCAGGCTGTGAATGAGAGGTCCTGTTGCTCTACACCCTCGTCAGCGCTTGGTGCTGTCAGCGTTCTGGATTTTAGCCATTTTAATAGGTGTGTAGTAGTATCTCACTTCAATTTGAATTTCCCTAAGGCTATATGATATGGAGCATCTTTTCATATGCTTATCGGTCATGTATATATCTTCCTTGGCCTGTCCAGCACTTTTGCCCACTTTTTAATTGGGTTGTTTTTTTTTCTTTAGATTGTAAACTCTTTATAGCCTTTTGGGAGAATGATTTATCTATCTCTGTTAAAATTTAAAATACACATTCCCCAAAATATAAAATAAAATGCACATTCCCAATGATTCAGCAATTCCACTTTTCAGAACAGCTTGTGCATAAGCACAAGGAGTTTAATGACAAATCAATCTTGTCCTCAAATTCATGTCCACCTAATACCAAAGAATGCTTCATAATTAGAATCAGAGGCCCATGAGCTCAAGGCAGTAAATGGGTCAAGTCTCCTTTTTTCCTTTATGTTCATTGATTCTACTATATTCAGCTCCAGCACACTCCTCTTTAAATCTCCAAATCACTAAGTAAAATCAAAGGAGTGTTTTTTTGCAGATAGAGGTATGAGAATAAAGCAATGGAACCTGCGATTATTTTTTCTAAAATGTGCTACTGGACTAACAGAGTCTGTTTGCCTGCACACATCAAAGTGAACAGGAGTTTTCAGCCAAGAAAGTAAGAGTTTATTAGTTGAGATAATGGTGCCAAGCCCAAGTTACAGGTAAGCTGGTGCTCAAAGACTGGGCTTATCAGTGGCTTCCAAGGGTTATATAGGGGAAAATAATTAATCATGGTGGCTGAAGGAGTTGGGGTTGTGGGCTCTACTGATTGGTTATGACCAGGGTAAGAAACAGTTGATCATTGTATCAGGGCCTGGTTTCAGCCATGGTATTGTTCTGTCTGGGTTCATGAGAGTGTGTCCTGTAGTATCATTCTGGTTTTATGGACTTGGGGTTCAAACACTGCTGAAGTCAAGATGTTATCTTAAGTTGACCAAAACTCTGTTTCTTTGGTCAACAGACCTGAGTCTTTGTTCTTAAGACAGTTTGATGCTGACCAGAATCTGATATCTTAAGAACTTAATGATTAAAGAAGGGAGTGGACAGAGAGAAAGGAAAAAGGATCGTGTTAAAGAAACTCTTACTCCATTGCTCAACCCCAGTTTGGACTCCAATTTGAGAGTGATCTCCAAGGCCACTTCTGAGCCATATGAGAAACCAGTCTTGTTATTATTATGTTCACTCTTCTCTGTTATAGCCAAGGCTTGGTTTCCAGTAGCTTTGGACCTTCAAAGGATTTTAACTCTTCACCATCAAAGACACTGAAATAAAAATGTAATATGGTTATGGAGTTTTTCCCCCCCAAAGAAGATGTTTAGAAATATGACCAGACTCAGAATCGAGAGCTCAGAAATAAAACCACACATATATGGGCAAATAATCTTCAACAAAGGAGCCAAAAAACACACAATGGGAAAATTGGAAAGCCACATGCAAAAGAATGAAACTTGACTACACCTTGTCCCCATGCACAAAAGTTAATTCAAAATGGATCAAAGACCTCAATATAAGATCTGAAACAGTAGCCACATCTGTGGTGGTGCAGCGGGAAAAGCATTCAACTTGAAATACTGAGGTCGCCAGTTGGAAACCCTGGGCTTGCCCTGTCAAGGGACGTAGAGGATGTAACTACTACAAGTTGATGCTTCCCACTCCTTCTCACGCCCCCTTCTCTCTCTCTAAAAATTAATAACATCTTTAAAAAAAAGAAAGATCCGAAACAATAAATTACCTAGAAGAAAACATAGGACTAAACTTATGGACCTTGGCCATAGAGAACATTTTATGAATTTGATTCCACAGGCAAGGGAAGTAATGGCAAATGTAAGTGAATGGGACTATATCAAACTAAAAAGCTTCTACACAGCAAAAGAAACCAACAACAAAACAAAAAAGCAGTCAACCAAATTGGAGATGATATTTATAAACAACAACTCCAGCCTGACCTGTGGTGGCGCAGTGGATAAAGCGTAGACCTGGGAACACTGAGGTCGCCAGTTCAAAACCCTGCACTGGTCTGGTCAAGGCACATATGGGAGTTGATGCTTCCATCTCCTCCCCCCTTTCTCTCTTTCTCTCTCTCTCTCATACTCTGTGTCTTGTCTCTAAAATGAATAAAATAAAAAGAATACATAGATTTAAAAAAAAAAACAAAAAACAACAACTCCAATAAGGGGTTAATATCCAAACTATATAAAGAACTCACAAAGCTCAGCAACAAACAAGTGAACAATCCAATTAATAAATGGGGAGAGGACCTGAACAGATACTTCTCTCATGAAGACATACAAACAACAAATAAATATATGAAAAGATGCTTATCTTCACTAGCTATTAGAAAAATACAAATCAAAACTACAATGAGATACCACTTCACACCTGTGAGATTGGCTGTTATCAACAAGACAGGTAATAACAAGTGTTAGAGAGGCTTTGAAGAAAAAGGAACCCTCGTTCACTGCTGGTGGGAATGTAGACTGGTACAGCCATTATATAAGAAAGTATGGTGGTTCCTCAAAACATGAAGACTAGAACTACCATATGACCCAGCAATCCCTCTACTGGGTATCTACCCAAGAAGCTCAAAAACATTGGTACGCAAAGACACGTGCACTCCTATGTTCATGCACAGTGGCCAAGACAACAACCAAAGTGTCCCTCAATAGAGGATTGGAAAAAGAAGATGTGGTACATCTGTACAATGGAATACTACTCAGCCATAGGAAATGATGACATAGTAAGTACCATTTAGAACAAGCATGAATGGACCTTGAGAACATTGTACTGAGTGAAATAAGTAAATCAGAAAAAGCTAAGAACTATATGATGTCACACATAGGTGGGATATAAAACTGAGACTCACGGACACAGATAAGAGTGAAGTGGTTACGGGGGGGGGAGGAGGAAGTGGGGGAGGGAATGGAGGAAGGGAGTAAAGAGAGACAAATATATGGTGACAGAAAATCATTTGATTTTGGGTGATGGGCACACAGCACAATCAACAAATAAAATGCTATAGAGATGTTCACCTGAAAGCTATGTACTCTGATCAATGTCTCCCTATTAAATTTAATTTTCTAAAAAATAAAAGACAGCCTGACCTGTGGTGGCGCAGTGGATGGAGCTTCGACCTGGGAACACTGAGGTCGCCAGTTCAGGACCCTGCACTGGTCTGGTCAAGGCACATATGGGAGTTGATGCTTCCATCTCCTCCCCCCTTTCTCTCTCTCTCTCTCTCTCTCTCTCTCTCTCTCTCTCTCTCTGTGTGTGTGTCTCCTCTCTAAAATGAATAAATAAAAAATAAATTAAAAAATAAAAGACATACGACCAAACTCCTACATCATATACACAAAATCTGAAGCCAACTGAGAGAAAAGGCATATAACAACCGAGAAAATTTATCCCAGAGAACCTCTTAAGAAATATATGTGGACAACAGAAAGTTAGAGGGAAGGAAAGGAAGAAAGATTTTATGTAAAAACCGAAAACAAAGATTGAAAAAGAGTCAATGAGGATAAACCGGATTAATCAAGGACTTCATTCTCCCTAAATGACCTGGAGGGGGCAGAGTTGAGCTGTCCCCCTGGCGGCCAGAAATAGAATGGGCTCAGTGAAGGCAAAAGGGGAAGTTCACCTGTCAAGCTCGAGTCCTTGAAGATGTTACCTTATCTAAAAAGGTAGAAGAGAACAAACAGACACTTCAGAAATGTTCGTGGCCAGACCTTTCGAGTATGAAGCAAGGCAGAATGTGGTGAGGAACAGCAGAGGAAAGAGGGCCGTCGAGGAAGAACTAAGGAACCTCTGGAGGAGGCTGTAGACAGCTGGTTCCCTCCCTCACTGGACCGGAGGTTAGTCTAGTAAATCAGCTACAGATTTAATAGAATAAGTTAATGGAATTAGGGATAATTTGCTTTCCTTTATAAATTTATTTAATGTTAATATAATAATGGAATAAAAATAATGAAATTACGTATACACTTTTTTGAAAAATAGAGAGACCCGCCTGACCTATGGTGGCGCAGTGGCTAGAGCATCTATCTGGATTGCTGAGGTCGCTGGTTCGAAATCCCCAGCTTGTCAGGGCAAGGCACACACAAGAAGCAACTACAAGTTGATGCTTCCTGCTCCTCCCCACCCCCCTTCCCCAATGCCTTTTTCTCTCTCTCTCCTTTCTCTAAAATCCATAAACAAATATTTTAAAAATTAAAATGAAGCCCTGGCCCAATAGCTCCATTGGTTGGAGTATTCTCCCAAGGCACAGAGGTTGCCAGTTCGATCCCTTGTCAGGGCACATACAGAAACAGATCAATGTTTCTGTCTCTTTCCATTACTTTCTTGCTAAAATCAATAAATAAGTATTAAAAAATACTGATAAAAATAATAAAATTAAATGAAATAAAGAGGCCCTGAACAGGTGGCCCAGTGGATAAAGTTTCAACCCAGAGTACTGAGGTTACAGGTTCAATCTCTGGCCAGAGCACCTACAAGAAGCAATCAATGAGTGCACGACTAAACAGAACAATTAAATGGAATGAGTTGATGCTTTCTCTCTGTCTCCCTTCTTTTTTCTCTCTCTCTAAGACATCTATGGAAAAATTTTAAAAATAAAATAAGATAGACCTGACCAGGCGGTGGTACAGTGAATAGAGTGTCAGACTGGGATGTGAAGGACCCAGGTTCGAAACTCCAAGGTCACCAGCTTGAGTCCAAGGTCACTGGCTTGAGCAAGGGGTCACTCAGTCTGCTGTATCCCCCCTGTCAAGTCACATATGAGAAAGCAATCAATGAACAACTAAGGTGCCGCAACAAGGAATTGATGCTTCTCATCTCTTTCCCTTCCTGTCTGTCTGTCCCTATCTGTCCCTCTCTCTGTCTCTGTCACAAAATAATAACTATAAATAAATAAATAATATAATAAGATAAAGAAACACAGGAGATCTTGTCTCTGGACCTTTCACCCAAGGAAGAATGAGACACAGGTAGGCTCTTTTAATAATTAACTGACTTTTGTTTCCTTAACCTCTTTTCCTTGATTGTTATACTAGCTTCCCTTTACCCTCTACTCTTTTGCCTCCTTCCTTTGTTCTTCCCCCCCATTTTCTTGATAAATATGTCATACATAAAGAGAGTAATGAATAATGTTCAAATGGATGTCTTTATTCCCTCCCCCAGCATACGAAATAGACCACCACCAGTACCAGTGGAGCAGCCTGGGTGCCCCTCTTTCCCCCAGAGGTAACCTAACCTTGGTATTTATCCTTCTCTTGGTTTTCTTTAGTGTTACTACCTATGCAGATATGCTTAAACAATATATTGTTTAGTTTTGCATGGTTGTCAACTTGACATAGATAGAATCACATGGTAGGTATTCATGTTGCTCTTGCTTCCCCCCCAAACATTACTTTTAAAACTTTTTTACATATAGAAAACCCCACAAATCATAAATGTGTAGTTTGATCATCAACAAATACACACAGCTCTTCATTCATTTTTTTATTTTTAAATATAAGTTTTGAGTGACCCTGGCCGGTTGGCTCAGTGGTAGAGCGTCGGCCCAGCGTGTGGAAGTTCAGAGTTCAATTCTCGGCCAGGGCACACAGGAGAAGTGCCCATCTGCTTCTCCCCCCTCCCCTCTCTCCCTCTTCTCTGTCTCTTTCTTCCTCTCCCACAGCCAGGGTTCCATTGGAGCCGGGTTGGCCCGGACCCTGAGGATGGCTCCATGGCCTCAACCTCAGGCGCTAGAAGGGCTCTGGTTGCAGTGGAACAGCCCAAATGGGCAGAGCATCGCCCCCTGGTGGGCATACCGGGTGGATCCCAGTCGGGTGCATGTGGGAGTCTGTCTGTCTTCCTCCTCCCCACCCTTCTCACTTAGGAAAAAACAATATTAAAACAAACAAACAAACAACAACAAAAAATATATATATACACACACACAGTATAACTTTTTTTTTCACAGTATAACTTTTGATACAAAGAATATACATAATGTTATAAATCATTGTAATAAATTATTCACTCAACACCCAACTTGAATATAACAAGCAACTTGCACCTACAC
This sequence comes from Rhynchonycteris naso, assembly GCA_037038555.1. Classification (NCBI taxonomy): domain Eukaryota; kingdom Metazoa; phylum Chordata; class Mammalia; order Chiroptera; family Emballonuridae; genus Rhynchonycteris; species Rhynchonycteris naso. The sequence goes on from CM073000.1 coordinate 10,047,191, forward strand.
ATATAATTTTTCCTATCACATTCCTCTCTACTATAGACTGTGTTCCCCCAAATTCATAAGTGAAGCCCTAACCCTCAAAGTGACTGTATTTATTAACTATAGGGAGGTAATTAAGGTCCTAAGGGTGGGCTTTAATCTGATTCAAAGAGGAAGAGACACCAGAGGTTTCTGGGAGCAGACTCTAAGGAAAGGCCACATGAGGTCATAGCACGAAAGCAGAAAGAGAGCTTTCACCAGAAACCAAGTCAGCGGACACCTTGTTCTTGGACTTTCAGCCTCTAGAACTGTGAGAAAATAAATTTCTGTAGTTAAGCCGCCCAGCATGTGGTATTTTGTTATGGCAGCCCAATGTAGCCACTACTCTGAGTACCTTAGCTTTTTTTTTTTCTTTTAAGATTTTATTTCTTCATTTTACAGAGGGCAGAGGGAGCGAGATGTATCAACTCATAGTTGCTTCACTTTAGTTGCTTATTGCTTCCTTGTCATTCTTTCTTTCTTTTTTTTAAATTTTATTCATTTTAGAGAGGAGACACGAGAGAGAGAGAGAGAGAGAGAGAGAGAGAGAGAGAGAGAGAGAGAGAAAGGGGGGAGGATTCCTTGTCATTCTTGCCTTGACCAGGCAAGCCCAGGGCCAGCATTCCAGGTCGACGCCCTATCCACTGCACCACCAAGGTCAGGCTCTTAGCTTTTCTTCTCATATAGAAATCACGGCCTGACCTGTGGTGGCGCAGTGGATAAAGTGTCGACCTGGGAACACTGAGGTCGCCAGTTCAAAACCCTGCACTGGTCTGGTCAAGGCACATATGGGAGTTGATACTTCCAGCTCCTACCCCCTTTCTCTCTTTCTTTCTCTCTCTTTCACTCTGCGTCTCCTCTCTAAAATAAATAAATAAAAAGAAATTTAAAAATAATTAAAAAAAAAAAAAAAAAGAAATCACGTAGGCCTGTGCAGTGGTGGCGCAGTGGTAGAACATCGACCTGGGACACTGAGGACCCAGGTTCGAAACCCCAAGGTTGCCAGCGTGAGCATGGAATCATAGACATGACCCTGTGATTGCTGGCTTAGGCCCAAGGTTGCTGGATTGAGCAAGGGGTCGCTGGCTCGGCTGGAGCCCCCTGGTCAAGGAACGTATAAGAAGCAATCAAGCTTGACCTGTGGTGGCGCAGTGGATTAAGCGTCGACCTGGGAACACTGAGGTCGCCAGTTCAAAACCCTGCACTGATCTGGTCAAGGCACATATGGGAGTTGATGCTTCCAGCTCCTCCCCTCTTTCTCTCTCTCTCTCTCTCTCTCTCTCTCTCACTCTGTGTCTCCTCTCTAAAATGAATAAAATAAAAATAAAATAAATTTAAAAAAGTAAAAAAAAAAAAAAAAAAGAAGCAATCAATGAACAACTAAAATGCTGCAACTATGAATTGATACCTCTCATCTCTCTTATTTTTTATCTGTTTCTGTCCTCTCACTAAAAAAAAAAACAACAAAACACACACAAAAAATGTATTTTTGCTCGTTTTTGAGATGGAAGATTCACAGAATTGTATCACATACATAGTCTTCAGGATCTTCTCTTTTTCACTCGACGTTATCTGTTCAGATTTATAAACACTGCCTGTAGCTACAGTTCACTTTCATCTATAGAGCATACTGCATGTGATCCATTTACCTGTCAATGGACGGATGATTTCCTGTGGGTTTTAAAAACTGACTTCTAGCCCTGGCCGGATAGCTCATTTATTTAGAGCATCATCCTGAAGCACAGAGGTTGCCGGTTCGATCCCCGGTCAGGGCACATAGAGGAGTAGGGCCATGTTCTCCTCTCTTTCTCTCTCTCCCTTTCTCATCAATAAATAAAAATGTTAAAAATCATAAAAAATGATTTCTAATGTTGCTTTTATGAACAGAGCTACTTGCAACATTTTATACATCTCCTGCTGGGCAATTGTTTCTCCGGGGTATGTAAGCCAAGGGAGGAGCTGCTGAGAAATAGGGTATGTGAACCTTCATCTTTATGGGGTAATGCCAAAACATTTGCTAAGGTCATCAGCCCAGTTAGTGCTCCCCCCAGCAGTGAATATATGACCCACAGCCTCTCCAGCTCTTACTATGGAATCAGATTTTTAAAAAGATTTTATCTATTCGTTTTAGAGAGGGAAGAAAGAGAGAAAAAGAGAGAGGAGGAGGAGCAGGAAGCACCAACTTCCGTATGTGCCTTGACCAGGCAAGCCACAGTTTTGAACCGGCGTCCTCAGTGTCCCAGGTTGACATTTTATCCACTGCGCCACCACAGGTCAGACTGAATCAGATTTCTTAATGTTTGTTTCCCTGGTTTTAATTGTGGCCTTCATTTGCATTTCCCTGGTCACTAATGAGTTTATGTATCCTTTCATAAATTTGTTTGCCATTTGTGCTTCCTCCGCAAAATGTATGTACTAGTCTTTGCCCACTAAAAAGAACTGGGGTTCTTTTTTTTTTGAGGGAGAAACAGGAAGAGAGAGAGATAAGAAGCATCAACTTGTAGTTGCCTCACTTTAGTGGTTCATCGAATGCTTCTTTATATGTGTCTTGACCCAGGGGTCTCAAGCCTAGCCAGTGACACCCTTGCTCAAGCCAGCGACCTTGGGATCATGTTGATGATGCTACTATGTTCAAGCCAGTGACTCTGAGCTCATGCTGGCGACCTCGAGGTTTCAAACCTGGGTCCTCAGGGTCCCAGGCTGACGCACTATCCACTGTGCCATCAGCTGGTCAGGCTTGACCTTAACTTCTAAATGATTCACCATTAAATATCATGGTTGCTGTAGTTTTTCAGCAGATGCCCTTAATAGATTAAGAAGTTTCCTTCTACTTCTACTTTGCTAAAAGTATGTTCTCATGAATAGCATCTGAATTTTATAGAAGGCTTATTCAACCTCTATTAAGATAATCATATGGCCTGACCAGGTGGTGGCACAGTGGATAGAGGGTCGGCCTGAGATGCTGAGGACCCAGGTTCAAAACCCCAAGGTCGCCGGTTTGAGCACAGGCTCACCCACTTGAGCACAGGGTCACCAACTTGAACATGGAATCATAGACCTGATCCCTATGGTCACTGGTTTGAGCCCAAAGGTCATTGGTTTGAAGTCCAAAGTCACTGGTTTGAGCAAGGGGTAACTGACTCGGCTGGAGCCACCCAGTCAAGGCACATATAAAAAAGCAATCAATGAACCACTAAAGTGCCGCAACTATGAGTTGATGCTTCTCATCTCTCTCCCTTCCTATTTGTTCGTCCCTGTCTGTCCCTCTCTCAATCTCTCGATTAAAAAAATAATAATTATGAATTTTCCCTTTATTTCTTTTTTTTTTTTTAGTGGCAGACACAGAGAGAGTCAGAGAGAGACAAATTGGGACAGACAGACAGGAAGAGAGAGAGATGAGAAACATCAATACTTCGTTGCAGCTCCTTAGTTGTTCATTGATTGATTTCTCATATGTGCCTTGATGGGGGAGCGGGGCTACAGCAGAGCAAGTGATCCCTTGCTTGAGCCAGCGACCTTGGGCTCAAGCTGGTGAGCCTTGCTCAAACAAGATGAGCCCGTGCTCAAGCTGGCGAGCTCGGGGTCTTGAACCTGGGTCCTCCACATCCCAGTCCAACGCTCTATCCACTGCACCACCGCCTGGTCAGGCTCCCCTTTATCTTTTTTTTTTTTTTTTTAGAAAATTTGTTTTATTTATTTATTTTTTTACAGAGACAGATAGAGAGTCAGAGAGAGGGATAGATAGGGACAGACAGACAGGAACGGAGAGAGGTGAGAAGCATCAATCATTAGTTTTTCGTTGCCGTTGCGACACCTTAGTTGTTCATTGATTGCTTTCTCACATGTGCCTTGACCGCGGGCCTTCAGCAGACTGAGTCACCCCTTGCCGGAGCCAGCGACCTTGGGTCCAAGCTGACGAGCTTTTGCTCAAGCCAGATGGGCCCGCGCTCAAGCTGGCGAGCTCGGGGTCTCGAACCTGGGTCTTCCGCATCCCAGTCGGACGCTCTATCCACTGCGCCACCACCTGGTCAGGCTCCCCTTTATCCCTTAATGTGATATATTAAATCAGTCATTTTTCTAAAGTCAGGCTATTTAGTTCTTCCTAGAATAAACTCTGGTATATTATCTTTTACCCTCTTCTTGTTTTGGTCTACTAACATAACAGGTGCTGTACCATCTCGTTGCTTTTCCTAAACCCTGCCCACAGCTTTGTAAATAACTCTTGTATTAAGCTCTTCTCAAATTATCCAGTTTGAGTGCACCATCTGTTTCCTGCCAGGTTCCTGACTGATACAGTGTGTGTGATTAATGGGTATTAGTTCAGACTAGTTGGAGCATGAAGTGTGTGTGAGGAAACAGTGAAACATCATTTCGGAACAGGAGGCTGAGAGCAGCTGGTGGTGGAGCTTGTCTTGCAGGCCAGGGAGTCCAGCAGGCCGTGGGAACCTCAGAAGGTTTAGACCAGGAGTGACATGCTTTACAAAAACTAATTCAGTAGCTGCATGCAAAATGGCTTAGAAATTAGAGATGGGGAAACAGGTTAGATTATTGCAATTACTATTAAGAAAGATAACATTTTATAGCTATCAGACTGGCAAAGACCCCAAAACTTGATAGCATGGTGTGTGGCTAAGGATGTGGAGAAATGGCGCTCTCAGACATTGCAAGTGTGTGTGTAAATCCTTTGGAAGCCACTTTGATAAGGTCTATCAGTGTTGTAAATGTTCATTATCTATGGACTGAACAATTCCACTTCTAGGGACTTAGCCTACAGATCATATTGCATACATGCTATATAATTTATGTATAAGGATATTCATTGTAGATTTTTGTTGTTTTTTTTTTTACAGAGACAGAGAGAGAGTCAGAGAGAGGAATAAATAGAGACAGACAGACAGGAACGGAGAGAGGTGAGAAGCATCAATCATCAGTTTTATTTGTTGCGACACCATAGTTGTTCATTGGTTGCTTTCTCATATGTGCCTTGACCGCGGGCCTTCAGCAGACCAAGCAAGCCCTTGCTGGAGCCAGCGACCTTGGGTCCAAGCTGACGAGCTTTTGCTGAAACCAGATTGGCCCGCACTCAAGGTGTCGGGGTCTCGAACCTGGGTGTTCCGCATCCCAGTCCGACGCTCTATCCACTGCGCCACCGCCTGGTCAGGTTGTAGTATTTTTCTAATGGTTAAAGATTGGAAACAATTAAATGTTCATCATATTGGTTAAATAAGTATGGCATATTTCTTGTAACAGAATACTACGCAGCAGTTAAAGAGAATGAGAGGACTCTGTGTACTTTTATGGGAAGATCTCCAATATACAGCAAGTCCTTAAAATAATGTCCTTTCATTCAAAGTCATAACATTTTGACCCTGGCCAATTGGGTTAGTGGTAGAGCATCAGCGCAGCATGTGGATGTCCCAGGTTCGATTCCCAGTCAGGGCACACAGGAAAAGCCACCATCAGCTTCTCCACCCATCCCACTCCCCTTCTTTTTCTTTCTCTCTCTCTTCCCTTCATGCAGCCATGCTTGATTAGTCTGAGTGCATCAGCCCTGGGCACTGAGGATGGCTCCGTGGAGCCTCCACCCCAGATGCTAAAAATAGCTTGGTTGCAAGAATGGGCAGAGCATAACCCCAGATGAGGGTTGGCGGGTGGATCCCCGTTAGGACGCATGCAGGGGTCTGTTTCTCTATCTCCCCTCCTTTCACTGAAAAGAAGAAGAATAAATAATCATAACATTTTAGCATTGCTGGGATGCCATAGGAACTAAACTCTTGTTTATATCAATTAGCCCATGGTAAAATTGGTTTCATTACACTGAGGAACAATTATTTTTTTTCATTTTCTGTTGCATGAGGGTTTAGAACTGTTTCTATATATTTCTGCATCACTGATTCCAAATATGAAATCCATTTTTTTTGGTTAATGCTCCAGTTTGTTCGCAATTTTAATGTCTTTTTGTTATAGTTAATGGCATGCATTGGTTTTTAAATTGGAGTTAAAGAGCAACGACTCTTGAATTGAACAAAACCACAAGGCAATTAATGTTTTACAAACATCACTTTTACATAATTGTAGTTGTTTTTAACAGGGACAGAGAGAGAATCAGAGAGAGGAATAGATAGGGACAGACAGACAGGAACGGAGAGAGGTGAGAAGCATCAATCATTAGTTTTTCATTGCCGTTGCAACACCATAGTTGTTCATTGATTGCTTTCTCACATGTGCATTGACCGCGGGCCTTCAGCAGACCGAGCAACCCCTTGCTGGAGCCAGCGACCTTGGGTCCAAGCTGGCGCGCTTTTTACTCAAGCCAGAGGGGCCCGCGCTCAAGCTGCCGAGCTCGGGGTCTCAAACATGGGTCTTCTGCATCCCAGTCTGACGCTCTATCCACTGCGCCACTGCCTGGTCAGGCAATTGTAGTTGTTTCTAAATGTAAAAAATTATTTAAAAAAAATTTTTTTTAAATTATATCTGGCCTGACCTGTGGTGGCGCAGTGGATAAAGCGTCGACCTGGGAACACTGAGGTCGCCAGTTCAAAACCCTGCACTTGTCTGGTCAAGGCACATATGGGAGTTGATGCTACTAGCTCCTCCCCCCTTTTTCTCTCTATCTCTCTCTCTCTCACTCTGTGTCTCCTCTCTAAAATGAATAAATAAAAAGAAATTTTAAAAAAATTATTATCTGATAAAAACACCCTCTTATTTTGTTTTAAGATTGAACCATAGCTTCTTCGAGTAGGCGTAAATGTAAGAATAGTCCTGACACCTTCTGTTATATATGTGGCTGTTACACACTTCAATGTCAAAGGCGCAATATTTCATCATTTGTGACACATGCATATATTGCCTATTTTCAAGTTCCCCTAGGCGAAAAAGACAAGAATTGGGCTCCTCATATTGTGTGTCATAATTGTGAGGAAATGCTTCATGACTGGACAAAAGGAAAACGCAAAGGAATGCCTTTTGGTATTCCCATGGTTTGGCATGAACCTAAGGGCCATAGCAGTGACTGTTATTTCTGTCTGATCCATACAAAGGGCATTGGCAAGAAAAAACGGCATATGATCACATATCCTAATATTCCGTCAGCAATACGACCTATCCCACACTCTGAGACACTCCCGGTTCCAGTTTTCAGTGGTTTTATTTCTTCTAAGGATGAAGAAAGTGAACATGGTGATCATGTGTATTTTGATAAGATGCATGAGGAAATGGTTGTAGAATCTGAAGAGTCTTCTTCTGATACCAAGCAATCATTAACCCCTCAGCAGTTTAGCCAACCCGAATTGAATGACTTAGTGAGAGATTTGGGCCTATCAAAGAAAGCAGCTGAGTTATTAGCCTCCAGGCTTCAAGAAAAGAATGTACTTCACCGGTCAGCAAAAGTATCCCATTTCAGGAAGCGTGAACAAATTTTTGTGGACTTTTTTTCCTAAAACAAACACTTTGTTTACTGTCATGATATCAGTAGTCTTCTCAGCCAGCTAGGTGTTACCACTTACAGTCCAACAGAATGGCAGCTATTTCTTGACAGCTCTAAACGGAGTCTGAAATGTGTTCTCCTACACAATGGTAATGTTTATGCAGCGGTTTTAATTGGTTATTCAACTCATCTGCAAGAAGATTATAATGACATAAAAATTGTCCTCGACTTTCTGAAGTATGAGGAGCATGACTTGATCATTTGTGTGGATCTTAAAATGGTAAATTTCCTGCTAGGACAACAGAGAGGTTTCACAAAGTGTCCTTGCTTTCTGTGTTTGTGGGACAGCCGAGCTTGGGAGAAACACTGGACTCAGAAGGAGTGGCTGAAACGTGAAGCTCTGGAAGTAGGGATGCACAATATTGTGAATGAACCTGTAGTTAATCGAGACAGGATCATTTTTCCCCCACTTCACATCAAACTTGACTTAATGAAGCAGTTTGTTCAGGCTTTGAATAGAGAAAGTGAATGCTTTCAACATATTAGTTCTGCTTTTCCTGCCTTGTCTTTCGAGAAGATAAAAGCAGGTGTATTCGATGGATCTCAAATTCGAACCCTCATACGTGACGAAGAATTTGCCAGGAAGATGAAAAAGGAGGAGAAAGCAGCATGGCAGTCTTTTGTGGCAATTACAAAGAACTTCCTTGGCAACAAAATGCAGAAAACTATGAACTTCTGGTTCAAAGGATGCTGCTGGCTTTCCACAACATTGGATGTAACATGAATGTTAGGATTCACTTCCTGAACAGTCACCTTGATAATTTTTTTTAACTTTTTTTTTAAATTTCTTTTTATTTTATTCATTTTAGAGAGAAGACACAGAGTGAGAGAGAGAGAGAGAGAGAAAGAGGGGAGGAGCTGGAAGCATCAACTCCTATATGTGCCTTGACCAGATCAGTGCAGGGTTTTGAACTGGCGACCTCAGTGTTCCCAGGTCAACGCTTTTATCCACTGCGCCACCACAGGTCAGGCCTCACCTTGATAATTTTTTTGAAAATCCTGAAGCTGTTAGTGATGAGCAGACTACTGCTGGAGCATAAAACGAGATTGTCCTCAACAAGTACACAAACACAAGAGCTACAAACGCAAATTTTTGCCTGAATAGAATTTAAATGTTTTGTGCAAATTTTATGATTAGAATAAATGTTTTAATATGTTCTATTTTAAAACTGTAGACAAATTCTGATGCAATCATATCTTTTAGTTTATTAGTGTATTTACTGCATTATATAAATTATTGTATTTTCACAACGATGATGGCCAAGAACACATTCCACTTCATTATGTTAAACTAAATGCTGAAAATTTTACAATAAGATGAAAACCTAAAATCTTGAATTGCAAAAAAAACTGTAGCTTACAGAGAAAAACTAATGTCCGATTTGAGATCAGCACACTTGAGTTAGGTAAGAACAAGTGTTTTTGTGGATGCAACAAAAATTCTGTTCCCCAGTGTTATCCATCATTTTGCTTAAAGTTGCAGAACCTATTGATGTTAAGTGAGGACTTCCTGTACTGTGAGTGACATAAGCAAGGTGCCTAGTTTCACATAAAGTAGGCTTCCTTTTGGCTGGAAGGAGAAATGATATTTTGTACTTAAATTTGTAAATGTATAGGCCAGAAGAATACAAAAGAAATAGTTGCTTTCAGAAGAGACCTGAAGGCTGGGGTCACGGGAAGGAGGGAGCTTTACTTTTTATTCTAATCTCTTTGTACCTGTGCCTGAATTATCTGTTTAAAAGAACCATTGCGCCTGACCTGTGGTGGCGCAGTGGATAAAGCATTGACCTGGGAACACTGAGGTCGCCAGTTCAAAACCCTGCACTGGTCTGGTCAGGGCACATATGGGAGTTGATGCTTCCAGCTCCTCCCTCCTTTCTCTCTTTCTCTCTCCCACTCTGTGTCTCCTCTCTAAAATGAATAAAATAAAAATAAAATTAAAAAAAAAATCTTCAATATTAAAAAAAAAAAAAAAAAGAACCGTTGCACTACCATCTTAGAATCAAACCTTGACCATGATACCAGTTGTAACAATTTGATTATGGATAGCTTTCTTGGTGAAACAAACACAACTAAAAGGAACTCAAGTAAAAAAAAATCTTTATAATGAAGTACTTTAATCTCTGAACAGAATATTGAGCTTGGTTATCAGGTGAGTAAAAGGCCTTGAATTGTCTGTCTTGCTTGGTTTCAGTCAGTTTTTCTTTTTTTTAATTCCTTTTTTCTTCTTTTTGACAGAAACAGACAGAGAGAGGGATAGATAGGGACAGACAGGAAAAAAAAGAGATGAGAAACATCAATTCTTCGTTGCATACCTTAGTTGTTCATTGATTGCTTTCTCGTATGTGCCTTGACCAGGGGCTACAGCAGACCGAGTGACCCCTTGCTGGAGCCAGCGACCTTGGGCTCAAGCTGGTGAGCCCTGTTCAAACCAGATGAGTCCACACTCAAGCCGGTGACCTCAGGGTTTCGAACCTGGGTCTTCCAGCCCAGTCCGACGCTCTATCCACTGCACCACCCCCTGGTCAGGCTTGGTCAGTTCTTAAAGTTCAGGGTAAGTACAGTATCTGAAAAGTTGGAAGGAAGGCCTTTGAATAACTCCTTCGATCTGTGATGCTGCTGCTCTGAGTAGGTAGTAGGCAGGGGTGTCTCCCAGGAATTTCACACCCTGGGTTGGTGGTCAGTGTAGATGTTTTACTTATGGTCACCTAACCTGGACAGGTTATAATAGGACACTACCTTATCAGAGTTCTCAGAACTTCTCTATCATGATTGTCTGTTCATTCATCTGATCTTCAACGAAACCAGAACTTCCCGAAAGGAGAAGCATGTGCTTACGTTGTTTACCATTGTGTTCTTTGCATCCAGCCCTAAATAGTGCATGGTAAATGCTAACATATTTGGTTCGTTGAATTGAGCATGGCTTTCTGTGTCATATTGTTCCTGCCCTTCTTGAAACTTAAAGCTGGGTAAATAATTGACCCTCATCGTAATTGTAATGGCCAGTTTATTTTCTCTCTCTTTTTTTAATGATTTGAGAGAGAGAGACAGGACAGGAGAGAGGGGGAGGAGAGAGATGAGAAGCATCAACTCATAGTTGTTTCACTTTAGTTGTTCATCGATCCTTTCTCATACGTGCCTTGACAGGGGTGGGGTGAGGGGATTCAAGGGGAGCCAGTGATCCCTTGCTCAATCCAGTGACCTTGGGGTCACATCAATGATCCTGTGCTTAAGCTGGTGACTTTGGGGTTTTGAACCAGGGACCCCTGCATCCGCGATTGATGCTCTATATACTTCACCACCACCCATCAGCCCAATTTATTTTCTTTATAAGAAATACTCAAGCGCCTGACCAGGAGGTGGCACAATGGATAGAGCGTCGGACTGGGATGCAGAAGACCCAGATTCGAGACCCCGAGGTCGCCAGAAGGCCCATGGTCAAGGCACATGTGAGAAAGCAATCAATGAACAACTAAGGTGTCCCAACAAAACACTGATGATTGTTGCTTCTCATCTCTCTCCGTTCCTGTCTGTCTATTCCTATCTATCCCTCTCTCTGACTCTCTCTCTCTGTCTCTGTTAAAAAAACAAATACTCAAGCCCTGGCTGGATAGCTTGGTTGGTTGGAACATCATCCCGAAGCACAGAGGTTGCCGGTTCAATCATCGGTCTGGGCACATATAGGAGCAGTTTGATGGTCCTGTCTCTCTCTCTCTCTCTCTCTCTCTCTCTTTCTCTGCCTTCCACTCTCTCTAAAATCAATAAAATAAACAAAGAAGTATACTCAAATAGTGTGACTAAGTTTTTGAGTTAGTTATGAGACTTTTGAATGAAATACAATTTAGTTGTCCAATTTCTGTGGTATCAGAGTAATTGCAATGATGTTTATAAAAAATTGTATTATTGTGTAACATTAACTGTGTTGAATCTTTACATCTTGCTGTTTTCATTCATTTCTAACTGAATAAGAAAATTAAAACTTTTATTTATTTTTATTTTTTTGTGACAGAGACAGAGAGAGACAGAGAAAGGGACAGAGAGGGACAGACAGACCGGAAGGGAGATGAGAAGCATCAGTTCTTTGTTGTGGCATCTTAGTTGTTCATTGATTGCTTTCTCACATGTGCCTTGACCCGGGGGGGGGGGGGGGTTACAGCAGACTGAATAACCCCTTGCTCAAGCCAGCTATCCTGTGCTCAAGCTGATGAGCCTCGCTCAAACCAGATGAGCCTGCACTCAAGCCGGTGACCTCAGGGTTTCAAACCTGGGTTCTCTGCATCCCAGTCTGATGCTCTATCCACTGCACCACTGCCTGCCTTTTTTACATTGTAATCAGAACTTCAACATTGGAACTGACAGGAAATTGACTATTTCTCTTACTCGTATGCAGTTGCGACGCTGGAGTGGTTCTTTATAATTATATACTTACCCATAATACTGTACATCACACTATATTTAATATCTGTTCATAAGTGAAATGTAATAAACTGATTACTTGACAAATGTGCTAGAGTTAATTTGAATAAAAACGTATGGTGCAATAGGTCCTCATTGTAATGAAAATTATCATTAGATTTGCATAATAAAAACTTACTAAAATTCTTTTAATCAATACTTAAAGTCAGGGGTGTGACTTTAACATATGTTTTGCTTTGTCTGGGTTGTTTTTTGGTTAAAAAGAAATCCATTGCAGGCTGACCAGGCATTGGTGCAGTGGATAAAGCATCGGCCTATCCACTGATGCTGAGGACCCAGGTTCAAAACCCTAAGGTTGCCAGCTTGAGCGCATGGTCCTTGGTTTGAGCCCAAGGTTGCTGGCTTGAGCAAGGGTCCCTGGATCGGGTGGAGCCCCTGGTTAAGGCACACATGAGAAGCAATCAATGAACAACTAAAAGTGCTGCAACTATGAATTGATGCTTCTCATCTCTCTTCTTTCCCGTCTGTCCGCCTTTCTCTCTCAAAAAAAAAAAAAAAAAAAAAATCCATTGCATCCTGGCCTGCGGTGATGCAGTGGATGCAGCCTTGACCTGGAACGCTGAGGTCACCAGGTAAAAATCTTGGGCTTGCCTGGTCAAGGCACATACAGCAAACAATAAGCAATGAACAACTAAAGTGAAGCAACTATGCTTCTCGCTCCCCCACCCTCTCTCTCCTCTCACTGTAAAATCAATAAATAAAATATTTTTTTAAAGTCCATTGCAGTTTGCCTGACCAGGCGGTGGCGCAGTGGATAGAGCATCGGACTGGGATGCGGCAGACCCAGGTTCGAGACCCCGAGGTCGCCAGCTTGAGCGCGGGCCCATCTGGCTTGAGCAAAAGCTCACCAGCTTGGACCCAAGGTCACTGGCTCCAGCAAGGGGTTACTCGGTCTGCTGAAGGCCCGCGGTCAAGGCACATGTGAGAAAGCAATCAATGAACATCTAAGGTGTTGCAATGACAACGAAAAACTAATGATTGATGCTTCTCACCTCTCTCCGCTCCTGTCTGTCTGTCCCTATCTATCCCTCTCTCTGACTTTCTCACTGTCCCTGTAAAAAATAAAAATAAATAAATAAGTCCATTGCAGTTTAAATTTAGGCAAAACATAGTAAAATCTGACTTTCTGAAATGGCAGAAAGACTTGAAAGGACAGGATGAAATGGGAAAGGCCTGCTCAGGGTAAAACTGACCTGATTTGGAAATCTAATGTTACAAATTAGTTCAGGGACTGGATGACCAGATACAGACTGTAGAAAAGGTTTTTCTTGCCTTGTACAATGCTTTACTTATTTTTTAAAATTTATCTATTGATTTTAGAGAGAGAGGAAGAAAGAGCTAGACAAAAACGTCAATCTGTTCCTGTATATGCCCTGACCAGGGATCGAACCAGCAGCCTCTGAATATTAAGGAAATGCTCCAAGCAACCAAGCCATCATGTCAGGGCTTATTTATTATTATTATTATTTTTTGCAAGAGAGAGAGGGAGAAATGATTTGTTCCAGTTAGCTGCGTATTCATTGGTTACTTCTTGTACGTGCCCTGACCAGAGATCAAACCTTCAAACTTGGTATTGAGACAATGCCGTAATCAATTGAGCTACCTAACTAGGGCCAGCTTGACAATGTTGTTGGGTTTTTTTTGTTGTTGTTTAAAGATTTGTATTTATTGATTTGAGAAAGAGAGAGAGAGAGAAAGGGGACGTGGAGGAGCAGAAAGCACTAACTAGTAGTAGTTTCTCATATGTGCCTTGACTGGGTAAGCCCAGGATTTTGAACTGGCGAGCTCAGCATTCCAGGCTGACTCATTATCCACTGCGCCACCACAGGCCAGGCCAGTTTGTACAATGTTTATTTTTTGTTGTTGTTTTTACAGGGACAGAGATAGAGAGTCAGAGAGAGGGATAGACAGAGACAGACAGACAGGAACTGGAGAGAGATGAGAAGCACCAATCACTAGTTTTTCGTTGCCATTGCGACACCATAGTTGTTCATTGATTGCTTTCTCACATGTGCCCTGACCGCGGGCCTTCAGCAGACTGAGCCACCCCTTGCTGGAGCCAACAACCTTGGTCCAAGCTGGCGAGCTTTTTGCTCAAGCCAGATGGGCCCACACTCAAGCTGGCGACCTCGGGGTCTTGAACCGGGGTCTTCCGCATCCCAGTCCGACTCTCCATCCACTGCGCCACGGCCTGGCCAGGCTGTACAATGTTTTTAAAATGCTTGAATTTGTCTGCCAAGTCATCTGGTCCCCTACTCCTCAGTGACTCATTTCCGGCAGCCTTGCTCACTGACCTTACCTGCTTGGCCCTAGTAAGCACTGAGCCTGGAGAATAGGTGTATCATTAAATAATACACAGAACTTGGGAGGGAAAGAGATTTTAAGGATATTTGGAATTTGAAAGGCAGGTGAACCCAGTGAGGGTGGAGGCTGGGGATACAGACGCAGGACTGTGCACAGACTGGTGGTAGTTGAGATTCAGCAGAAACAAATATAAGCAGCTAAAGACAAGACTTGGAGCATTGGTCGTATTTACAAGCTGTAAGTCACCAGCGTCTCACTGAAGGGAAAGAAGCTGTCATAGGAGAAACAGGGTAGAGCCAGGCCGCGGAGGCCAATGAAAGAGAGCACCTCAAGGGCGAGGTGGTAAACTGCACCCAGAGTGAAGGACAAGGACAGAGGAGGGGACGGAGCTGTTAGACTTGGTGCTTAGGCACTGATACCATCAAAGACCAGTTCAAGCCCTGGCCGGCTGGCTCAATAGTAGAGGATCAGCCTGGTGTGTGGAAGTCCCGGGTTTGATTCTCGGCCAGGGCACACAGGAGAAGTGCCCATCTGCTTCTCCACCCTTCCCCCTCTCCTTTCTCTCTCTCTTCCCCTCCCGCAGCCAAGGCTCCATTGGAGTAAACTTGGCCCAGGTGCTGAGGACGGCTCCATGGCCTCCACCTAAGGCACTAGAATGGCTCCGGTTGCAAAGGAGCAATGGCCCAGATGGGCAGAGCATCGCCCCCTGGTGGGCATGCCAGGTGGATACCAGCTGGGCACATGCGGGAGTCTGCCTCTCTGCCTCCCCACTTCTCACTTCAGAAAAATACAAAAAAATAAAAATAAAAAGACAGTTCAGCAGAGAAGAGGTAAAATGACAGACATAGAGAGTAGATATAGGTGTAGGAGACTCAGCTACTCTTTTAAGATGGCTGATAGCAGCGGGCAGGAGCTGGAACTTATACGGTGGAGGATCTCAGGATCTGGTATTTTGAAAAAGAAAAAGCCCCAGGGAAAGGGCACAAAATCTACAGTAGATTGGAAAGGATGGGATCAGGTGGAAGAGATGTGCCTTTAGTGAAAACAGCAGAGAAGATGGAAAACTTTTCAAATCTTGAGGAATGTTAAGGGGGTGCCAGTTGAATGGCCTTTAACATGTCAAGTGAGGCATGCAATTTTGAGCTTTAGGAAAGTGAAAAGGGTCTGGGGTAGTTGGCATAAATAATGTGATGGAGGCCATTCAGGAAGGCAGGACAGGCTGGCTAAGCAGCAAGGAATGCTCAACTGAGATCAGCAAGCATTAACCACCAAGATTTTGTGATTTTATTATCTATTACAAACTCCAGGTTAACAAAAGGTTCAGGGGGGTCATTTTTAGATGTAATTAGTTACCTTTCCTGTAAGATTGATCATGCCACACATACTAACTGCAAGCGCATTAAGGCCGTAAGCATGGCTTCTCCTGGAGTATACTTGGTGTGAATCTGTCAGTCTTCAAGGGCATAATCCTAGGATACCGGTCATAGTTTCCCTTTTATTTTATTTTTTTGTGTTTTTCTGAAGTGAGAGGAGGGGAGGCAGAGAGACAGACTTCCACATGTACCGGGCTGGGATCCACCTGGCATGCCCACTAGGGGGCGATGCTCTGCCCATCTGGGACCCTTGCTCCATTGCAACTGGAGCCATTCCAACACCCCAGGTGGAGGCCATGGAGCCATCCTCAGCGACCGGGGCCAACTTTGCTCCAGTGGAGCTTTGGCTGCGGAGGCGAAGAAAGAGATAGAGAGGAGAGGGGGAAGGGTGGAGAAGCTTCTCCTATGTGCCCTGACGGAATCAAACCTGGAATTTCCACATGCCGGGCCAATGCTCTACCACTGAGTCAACCGGCCAGGGCTTAATCATAGTTTCTAATGCGAAGATATGGTTGAGAATTCATTACAAAATGTCTCTTTTTATTATCAGGATTATTTGTCCTAAATAATTGATTTTATTCCTTTTCTTTGTACAAACGGAAACTGATAAGGATCCTTTTCAAGTCAGCTAACAGTTGAGGGGGAAAAAGTCTGGATTAATTTCGGACTAAGGAATAGAGCTCGGCTACACTTATTTTTTAGTGAGTAAGACAGAAAGGGAGAGACGAGAAACAGCAACTCATAGTTGAGTCACTTTAGTTGTTTATTGATTGATTGCTTCTCATCCGTGCTTTGCCAGGTGTAGGGGGTTAGGGGGAGGGGTTTACAATCCCATGCTCAAGCCAGCGACCCCGCGCTCAAGCCAGATGAGCCCTTGTTGAAGCTGCAGGTTTTCGAACCTGAAACGTCAGTGTCCCAGGTCAGTGCTGTCCATTGCACCACCACTGGTCAGGCTCAGCTACCCTGTTTACTGGCCTCATTCTACCTCCAATTTGTGACTTGATTCTATTCCTCCTTCTCATTTGTTTGTTATTTTGTTAGATTTCACATATTGTGGAAACCACTTTAAATCCTTTTTTGGAACAAGATAGAACATATAAATATTAAATATATAAATACTTAAGATCCTTCAAGCACATTAACATTGTGGCAATTATTAAATAAAAAGCAGTTAGTAACAGGTCACTAGACCCAAAAATGCTTTCTGAAAATCTTACAACTCTCCACTTAGGAATAATGACCAGAAAGTCAAATTTGTAACCATTGTCTACAATATGGAATTTGGGGACCAAACCTGTGCAAAATGAGTGGAAAAATTAAGGCAGATGTATACCTCAATTTTTTTGTATCAGGACATGTAGTTTAATTATGCCTGAGAATTTAACATACTGATTTTTTTTTTTTTTTTTTTTACAGGGACAGAGAGAGAGTCAGAGAGAGGGATAGATAGGGACAGACAGATAGGAACGGAGAGAGGTGAGAAGCATCAATCATCAGTTTTTCGTTGCCGTTGCGACACCATAGTTGTTCATTGATTGCTTTCTCATATGTGCCTTGACCAAGGGCCTTCAGCAGACCGAGCCACCCCTTGCTGGAGCCAGCAATCTTGGGTCCAAGCTGGCGAGCTTTTGCTCAAGCCAGATGGGCCCTGCGCTCAAGCTGGTGACCTCGGGGTCTCGAACCTGGGTCTTCCGCATCCCAGTCCGACAGTCTATCCACTGCGCCACCGCCTGGTCAGGCTTATGCCTGAGAATTTAAAAAAGCAATTTGCCCTTTAGTTTGGATGCTTTATTTTTAACTTAATTAACACTATTCCAAATCACTAGCATGTAGTGGGTTAAAAAAGCAGGTAGGCTCTGGAACCAAACAACTTTGTTTTTAATTCCAGTCCACCAGCAAGTGTGAACTTGAGCAACATACTTACCTGTTTCCTCCCTTGAAAACTAGTGCTAACAGACCTACCTTATAAGGTTTGGAAGACTTAATAAGTGAAAGGTACTTAGTACAGTGTCGACTTTTTTCCTTAGAACAGTGTAGATGACATTTTAAATGCACAAAATATTGGTAGCTATAATTATTTTGGGATTTTTATGGTTTGGTTTTTTGTGTGTGTATTTTTCTGAAGTTTGAAGCAGGGAGGCAGAGACAGACTCCCTGCATGCACCCCACGGGGATTCACCCTGCATGCCCACTAGGGGGCGATGCTCTGCCCATCTGGGGCATTGCTCTGTTGCATCTGGAGCCATTCTAGTGCCTGTGGCAGAGGCTATGGAGCCATCCTCAGCACCTAGGCCAACTTTGGTCCAATGGAGCCTTGGCTGTGAGGGGGAGACATAAAGAGAAAGGAGGAGGGAAGGTTGGAGAAGTAGATAGGCACTCCTCCTGTGTGCCCTGGCCAGGAATTGAACTGGGACTTCCACACGCAGAGCCAACCGGCCAGGGCAACTATTTTGGTTTTAAAGTTGGGAAGACTCATGAGCCTACTGGGGTCCAAGTCAAAATTTTGGACCCAAACCAGCTGATAACCAGCTGGATTCCACAAGCCCAAACTTAAGCGGACCCTTTTCAAAGAATGTCCTGCTGAAAAATACCTACAGGCAGTCAAACCTTCAAATCAAAAAAAGTTCTCATTAATGGTACTTTGCACAGGCTTGGTACCATAATTCCACATTGATTAGCTTCTACTAGGGCCCCCTAGAATTCATTGATTAAACAAGTATTTATTGAAGGCCTACTTTATTATACAGTAGGTTTTAAATGCCACAAATCAAAAAAAAAAATAGAGAACCACACCCTTTCCCCTTTATCACTTCAAACTATCATAGTCTAATACCACCTAGACAGTACTAAAACAGCGAAAATAATTTAAAGCATTATACCTGTTGTGAATTTAATGGAAATCACAAACAGGAACCTATCACAATTTCAAGTCTTAAATACTAAAAACATACACTGTGTGACAACAATAAGTAAACTTTGGTGTCCCATTAGTTGGCGTCAGTCCCACACGGGAAGAATTTGGTAGGAGGGAAGAATAGTAACAACTGCTTAGTCCCACTGGATCATTCGCTCTTCTTCAGGAAGAAGACTCCAGTTCGGGGAGGCCACATCCCGGGCCAGCCAGTTGAAATCGTCAACGTCGTCCCAGTTATTTTTGCTCCTATCTAAACCAGAGCCCTCAAAGTCTTTGTCGATCCCCGGGTAGCTCCAGGTGTAAGGGGCGAACTGGATCCCGTTGCAGTCCTCCACGATGGCGCGGCTAGTCACCTGAAGGAAGATGCGGGTGTTTCTCGTAGTGTGTACCCGCAGCTGTTGGCAGGCCACGGCCAGCACGCACTCACTGCAGTCATCCAGAAACACAGAGGTGGTCACCGGGCCGCAGAGCACCGTGCAGCTGCGGGCCTTGGTCAGCCGCAGGGTGTTGGGATTGCCGTACAGTTTGATCTTACAGTCGCTCAGTTCGGTCAAAAGGACGTCTCGCTGGTGCAATTCCTCCGCTCTCTTCTCCAGAACTTGGGACTGCAGGTTGGAGAATCCGCACAGCCAGCTGGAGCCCAAGCCTCCCTCCTCCTTCAGGGGCGGCGAGGAGGCCGGGATGCCTTCCGCCGCCGGGGCGCCAGGAGCCGCCTCTACTTTGGCGGCCGAAGGAGCATCTTTCCTCCGCGTCTTAAATGCGAAACGCTTCTTAGGCTTCACCTGCTGGCACCGGTCGGCCAGGGCCGCCTGCAATCGCGCTATCGCCTCCTGTCCCTGCCGCACGTCGTAGGCGGGCAGGAACAAAACCGAATCGCTGAGAAGTTTCTGCAGCCCCTGAAGCCGAGCGGCCACCTCCTCCAGCCGTTCGACGGACTCCCCGCCCGCTAGAAGCTCTTCCACGGCTGCTCGCTCCCGAGCGAAGGCGGCAGCGACGAAGTCGCTCTTCTCCTCCTTCACCTCCTGGTTCTGCCGCTTTTGCTTCTGCCTTTCTACCTCCAGCTGCCTCTCCTGTTCCCGTCTCTGAAGCCGCTCAGGCAGCAGGAACCGGTCCCCGTTTCCTCCCACCGGAGCGGAGCAACTGGCAGTGTCCATTTTAACTGCAACCTTCGTTTCTCCTGCCTTCCTTCCTCCTGGAGCGTCCTCCGTGAGGCCTCCCACCAACGCGCCCATTGATTGGCCGGACACGATGACGTCAGAAGACCGGCCTTATTTTCTTTGCCCATTGGTTCCTCCATATCTCGGGGGTGGGGCTTGGGCGGGGCCGACTGACAAAGGAGGTGGAGAGACAAAGGTCCTTGTGGATGGGTGGGGTGGCAGGCAGGCGGGGGAAGGTTTTTTCCTCTTAAAGGGACAGGACTTATTTCCGGGATTGTGGGGTGAGTTGCAGCAGCGGCAGCTGCACATGTGGGTTTGTTTATAAGAACAAGGTTAGAAACTCGCAGGCCTCCCCCTCCCCCCCAGCTTCTCCCTACTACCCCCTTACAGGCCAGAGATCTGTTACTGGTGGGGAGAATGTGTGCGTGTGGTGGGTGGGGGGACAGGTAGTGGTGAGAAAGATGGAGGGGGGGGGAATATTGCACCGCCCGGCGCGCGCAGGAGGAAGAGGCATCTGGAACAGCTGGCTAGGGAGCCGCTGGCATGCCTCTGGTTTTTTCTTTTCTCTTCCACCACCCTTGCCCCCAACCCATTTCTGCCACCCCAAAACCCTTATCCTACCCGCATCCTCCCACCTAGCCGCTACAGTTCGGCGTGGCCGGGGGCTCCGGGTCCCCGCAGGCAGTTACGGGGGCAGGAGAAGAGGGAGGGCATCCAGATGAGAGAGAATGGGCTCCTCATTGCTGCCAGGTTTATGGGGGTCCTGGGAGAGCCTAAAAACAGATTATTCTTTTTTTGGTCAACTGCGGCAGTCCGCGGTGTGGGGGCGGGGGGGGGATGAGATTCCACAACCCCTTCCTCTTCCTCCCACGCCCTCCCCCCCCCCCTTCGCTGTCACTCCCTCGGCAGCTGGGCGCTGCTGGGCGCGCCGGGGTGAGACCCCAGCCCCAGGCTCTTCAGTTCTCCCTGGGGCTGTCGGTCTTTAGGAAAGCGACGGGGGAAATGTTAACATTATTTGTAGAGGTGGTGGGAGGGCTTTGTCGCCGGAAGTGAGTGCGCCTAGCCCCAAGGTGTGAGTGGGCAGCCAAGACGGCGCAGTCCCTAGCGAAACCCAGGGCAGCGGGCCGCCGAGAACCTGGACGCGGCCAGCTGCCGGCGCCGGGCGACCTCGCGAGCTCTCTGCAGCCGGGCCGAGCGCCGGGGCCTCTGCGGCCCGGCCCATCCTTCCAGTCTTGGGTTTCACCCTTATCTCCCCTGCCCCCCCCCCCACTTCCCGGCCTTTGTCGGTTAATTGGGCTATTTAACTGCCAATTTGACAGTTCACCGACATGCCTGCATTTTCATGCAGAAAATGATGGGAGGGTAGGAAAGAATTAGAACTCATCTCCGATTCTTCACGCCCCACTCTCATCCTTTCCTTCCCATTTAAAACAAAAATAAAACACGTAAATTCCCGTATTTCTCCACTGAAAGTCAGCACAGGTCACCCGTTCGGCAAGTCCCGCGCGGGGTGGGGGTGAGGTGTCCATGGTGTGTGTACGTTCACCTGATGGAAATTGGGTTCTGGAAAATTCCTGTGCTTACGCTTATATACGCTATTCTTCGTTTTCCTTTGCTTTGTTTCATGGACAAAATAGACGAGCCTTTTTGGGTTTTGTGCGGTATGGTTCTGAGGCAGGTGAATGAACTATAGCTGATTATCTTGTCTGAGTCATACAGCTTTATGTCTTAAGTCATAGCTGCTGTAATTTATGAAAAGTTGATTTAACCAAGGAAGGTTTAGAGAAGATTTATTTTGCTAGGGGTGAAAGAAATCTGACCTGCCTCTCTTAAGTTTTTCAGCAATTGAATTTGTCTCACAAAAATTAGGAGAGTTTGTAGTCAAACAAGGTTTATTGGACTTGGGAGTTACAGCTAGGGTCAGGTGACATTTCTGCATTAGTCATAGTGAATCTAGGAATGGTTATTAGTGTCGTCTATATCAGAAGGCCACAAATGTCATTCCACTCTTTCAGGAGTTTCATTTCTGCCCAATGACAGATTTGGGCATAGAGTCCAGTAGACTTCAGAAGTTTCTGAATATTTTTAAGTTGGCTACTTCAAACTTTTATGAGAAAGAAGCAGTAAAGGATGAAAATGAACAGGTCGTCCGGATGACCCAGTGTTTAACGTTAAAGGCAGTTTGAAAGGCTGATGTGAAGCCTAAGTGGGGATGGGCAGAGGTCAGTGGTGTGGTCATCATGAAGCATTAGCTTGACAGTTTTCTACAGCCCGCAGCACAATTGTGAGGTGAAGATGTGGCTATATAACCACCCTTCCGAGTTCCAAAGCTGTAAGAAGGCTGTGAAGCCTCTAGCATTGCTGGCATGTATTTGTATCCTCTTTCTGACATTTGAGGGCACTCAGTTCAGTGTGCGTCCTTGAAATAGATCCCGGCTCCTCAGAGGTAAGTGCCTGTTGTGATGGAAATAAAGAGAAGTGCAACAGTTGAAATGTGACGGAAAGGCAAGCAGCCAGGAGTTCTGAATCCTGCTTTCAAAAATACCTTCTAAGGCTTATGAACTTGTGAATCAAAGTATTGCGCTCTTTTAGACATCTTAAAAAGTGAAAGAATTCAAAGGCATTAAAGTCTTTAAAAATTACTTAACAAAAATTTAGATGCCTGATCAAGTGGTTGTGCAGTGGTTAGAGCATAGGACTGGGATGTGGAGGATCCAGGTTCGAAACCCTGAGGTCGCCACTTTGAGCGTGAGCTCATCAGGTTTGAGCAAGGCTCACCAGCTTGAGCCCAAGGTCACTGGCTTGAGCACGGGGTCACTCAGTCTGCTGTAGACTCCCACCCCACCCCGTCAACAAGGCACATATGAGAAAGCAATCACTGAGAAACTAAGGGGCCGCAATGAAGAATTGACGCCTCTCATCGCTCTCCCTTTCAGTCTGTCTGTTCCTCTCTCTGTCTCTCTCTCTCTCTGTCTCTGTCACAAAAGAAAAATTACTTAACAAAAATTTAGATACTTTGGGTTTCTTTTAGTTAGATTTGCTTTTTAATGTTTTGTTGTTGTTTTGGGCCTTTTTGAGAGAGGAGCAGGGAGAGAGACACAGGAACATCGAGCTACTCCTGTATGTGCCCCACCAAGGAATTGAACTGGCAACCTCTGTGCTTCAGGACGATGCTCCAACCCAGGGGTCCCCAAACTACTCCCCAGCCTGCAGGCCACATGCGGCCCCCTGAGGCCATTTATCCGGCCCCCTCCGCACTTCTGGAAGGGGCACCTCTTTCATTGGTGGTCAGTGAGAGGAGCACAGGATGCATCCGCACCCATAGTTCCCATTGAAATACTGGTCAGTTTGTTGATTTAAATTTACTTGTTCTTTATTTTAAATATTGTATTTGTTCCCGTTTTGTTTTTTTACTTTAAAATAAGATATGTGCAGTGTGCATAGGGATTTGTTCATAGTTTATTTTATAGTCCGGCCCTCCAATGGTCTGAGGGACAGTGAACTAGCCCCCTGTGTAAAAAGTTTGGGGACCCCTGCTCCAACCAATGAGCTATCTGGCCAGGACTTAATATTTATTGATTTCTAGAGAGACAGAGAGGAAGGGAGAGAGATAGGAGGGAGAAGGGAAGCATTCATTTGTTGTTCCACTCAGTTGTGCCTTCTCCGGTTGCTTCCCGCCCTGACCGGAGACTGAACCCACAGTCCTGTCATTTACAGATGATGCTCTTTTTCTATTCTTTTTAATTTTTTTTAATTTTTATTTTTTATTATTGTTATTTTTTTACAGGGACAGAGAGAGAGTCAGAGAGAGGGATAGATAGGGACAGACAGACAGGAATGGAGAGAGGTGAGAAGCATCAATCATTAGTTTTTCGTTGCCGTTGCGACATCTTAGCTGTTCATTGATTGCTTTCTCACATGTGCCTTGACCGTGGGCCTTCAGCAGACCGAGCAACCCCTTGCTGGAGCCAGCGACCTTGGGTCCAAGCTGGCGAGCTTTTGCTCAAGCCAGATGGGCCTACCCTCAAGCTGGAGAGCTCGGGGTCTCGAACCTGGGTCTTCCGCATCCCAGTCCGATGCTCTATCCACTGAGCCACCGCCTGGTCAGGCCAGATGATGCTCTTAACTGACTGATCTAACTGGACTGAGCTAACCAGCCAGGGCTTAATGTTTTGAAATTTTCAAACATAGCAAAATGGAGAGAAGCCTGTCAGGTGTCCGTCACCCAGCTTTAACCATTAACAATTGATGCTCTTTTTTCTTCTAAACACCTCGCCTATTTCCCATCCTACTTCATTCTCATTATTTTATAGCAAATCCCAGACATTATATTAGTTCATACTTTACAATCTATAAATATTTCAGTGTGTATCTCAAAAAGATGAGTGCCCTTTTAAGACTTTTTTTTGTGACAGAGAGAGGGACACATAGGAACAGACGAACAGGAAGGGTGAGAGATGAGAAGCATCAGTTCTTTGTTGCGGCTTCTTAGTTCATTGGTTGCTTTCTCATATGTGCTTGACCTGGGGGCTACAGCAGAGCGAGTGACACCTTGCTTGAACCAGCGGCCTTGGGCTCAAGCTGGTGAGCCTTGCTCAAACCAGATGAGCCCGTCCGTGCTCAAGCTGGCAACCTCAGGGTCTTGAACCTGGGTCCTCCGCATCCCGATGCTCTATCCACTGTGCCACCGCCTGGTCAGACAATGATGAGTGCCCTTTTAAAACATAACCACAGTGCTATCAACGATCACTAAACTCCAAATATGTGGTGATATATCCTTAATATTATTAGAGTTCCAGTCTATATTCACATTTCTCTGATTATCCTATCATTTTCTTCTTTTTTATTTATTTATTTAATGTTTATTTTACTAATTTTAGAGAGAGACAGGAACATCTATCTATTCCTGTATGTGCCCCAACAGGGGATCAAACCAGCAACCTCTGTGCTTCAGGACAATGCTCTAACCAACCAAGCTCTCCAGCCAGGACATTTACTTATTTATTTACTTACTTTACTTTGAGAGTACATTTATTAAAGCTGGGGGCAGTGGAACAAAAAGAGTTTAGTGCAGAAGAAGCAATGGGAGAGCCTAGGCAGGGCTGCTTCTGCTCACTGAGAAAAGGCCCAGTGACAGAAGTAAGCCCAGGCGGGGCTGCTGTCATCTACTGGGGAGTCAGAGAGAAGGGGGCCTTGGAGACAGATTTGGGGGGTTAGCCCAGATGAGCTGCCGCTGCTCACTGCTCCCCTGGTTGCAAGTCTCATGGGGACCCTTAGAGTTTAGGAGGTACATGCCTGAGATGGAAGGAGGAGGAAGGGAAAGGCTCGTGCTTGCTCCCAAGAGGGAGAGCACATTATCACTTCCTTTTTAAAGTTATTTTATTTGAATAAAGATCCAAACAAATTCTATATAAATTATCTAGTTAATATGTCCCTTAAATCACTTCTAAGTGCTTTCTCTCTCTCTCTCTCTGTTGTTTTGTTGGAAAAAAAGCTGGTCATTTGTTCAGTAGTTTCCAAGAGTCTGGATTTTGCTGGTTACATCTCATGCTGTGTGTGCTAGGTTTTAAATATTTTTCCTATGTATTTGATCTTTTAATGTCATAAAGGGAATATTTACATATTGATATACCATAGGAAGCCAGTAACCAAGTAGGGAAAACATTTAAGCACAATAAAATGGTCTTCGAATATGGCTATACGGCAAAGAAAAAGGTCTTTTGCTGTTCTGTGGAGTTTGTCAGGGACCAGAAGAAGCCAGCCACACATAGGCACATAAAACAGATCCAGGCCCTGGGTTCTAGTAGCTCGATGTCAGAAGGAGGTGTCACCTCTCCTGGATGTAACGCGTTCATTGAAGAGCGCTATATGTTGAGTATTGCATGGTGGACAAATATTCCTACCTTAGTGGCTGATATTTCTGACACAAAGACAGTAAATGCTGTTCTTGAAAAGGCTCCAGTCTACAACTAAGGTGCTGCATCTCTCTCTCCCTTCTGTCTGTCCCTGGCTTGCTTGCGCTCTCTCTGAAAAGAAAAAAAGAGAAAAGAAAAGGCTGTAGCCTGACTAGGCAGTGGTTCAGTGGATAGAGCAAGCGTTGGCCTGGGATGCTGAAAACCCTGGTTTGAAATCCAGAGATTGCCGGCTTGAGTGCAGGGTCGCCAATTTGAGCGTGGGATCGTAGACATGAGCCCAAAGGTCACTGGCTTGAAGCCCAAGGTCACTGGCTTGAGCAAGGGGTCACTAGCTCAGCTGGAGCCTCCCGGTCAAGGCACGTATGAGAAAGCAATCAATAAACAACTACGGTGCCACAACTATGTATTTATGCTTCTCATCTCTCTCCCTTCCCGTCTGTCTGTCTGTCTGTCTCTATCTCTCTGTCTCTTACTGAAAAACAAAAAAGAAGAAGGCTCCAGGTCGGTTTGGGAAGCAGGACAAGAGCAGCCCTTCCCTCCGCCTTTGCCCAGGCTCTCCTTCCCCCAACACTTTCTGGAACTTTCCTCATCATCCTACACTTGAAGCCTAGCACAGAGGCGGCGCTTTATCAAACGTCAGTTTATTAAGCACTTGCTGTGTCCGTCACTGAGCTGGGAGGCCCACAGGCTGCCAAGGTGAAGAAGACAGACTCAGCCTCTACCCTTGAGGGGGCCCAGTCTAGGCAAATAATCACACAAACGTGAAGGTTGAACAGCTACGACTGCCAGCTGTTACAAAGGAAGGAGGAACAGAGAGAGTGGCACTAGTGGGTGGTTTGACCTTGTTGGGGAGGTCGGTGAAAGCTTCCCCAAGGGGCCAGAAGGGTGAGAAGTAATTCAGGAGAAATGCCTGAACCCTGAGGTGTCTTTGAGGGGTCTAGGGTCCCTGGGACTCTCTGGAGAGCTGTGTCAGAGGAGTGCGGTGGGCAGGAGGCAGACTGCAGGCTGAGCAGAGGGGTGGGAGTGGGCTAATGGAGAACTCTGGAGAAGTTTAGGAAGAGAAAGGGAGAGTAGCTGGCAGTGGGAGGAGGCCAGTGAGGTGTCTGTGATTTTTACAGAAAGGGAAGACTTTAAAGTCCAGAATATAAGGGTCCTGAAAAGGTTGTCAGGATAGGGTGTGGGGAAGGACCCCAAACAAGGAGTAGTGGTGAGTGGGAGGAGGGACTGCTTCTCTATTGCAGTGTTTTAGGTTTTTTTCCTATTGCAATATTTTAACTTTTTATTTATTTATTTATTTTTGTGGCAGAGACAGAGAGAGGGACAGGCAAGGACAGACAGACAGGAAGGGAGAGAGATGAGAAACAACAATTCTGCATTGCGATTCCTTAGTTGTTCATTGATTGCTTTCTCATATGTGCCTTGACCGGGGGCCTACAGCAGACCAAATGACCCCTTGCTCAAGCCAGTGACCTTGGGCTCAAGCTGGTGAGCATTGGTCAAACCAGATGAGCCCGCGCTCAAGCTGGCGACCTCGGGGTCTCGATCCTGGGTCCTCCACATCCCAGTTCGACGCTCCATCCACTGCGCCACCACCTGGCGAGGCTTAACTTTTTATTATGAATGTTTTTCCATCGTATCAAAAGTTTTTACTTCCACCCATCGTAACAGATGCACCATAATTGAGACAGAAGCTTTTTTTATATTTAAAATGTTTTATTGATTGGTTGATCTTAGAAAGAGTGGAAGGGAGAGAGAGAGAGAGATTTGTTGTTCCACTTATTTTTGCATTCATTGGTTGATTCTCATATGTGCCCTGGCTGGGGCTCGAACCCCCAACCTTGATGTATTGGGATGACACTGTAACCGAACTACCCAGCTAGTTCTAATCTCTGTCCTTTTTGGCATTTTGTTTGGCATCTCCTCTTAGCAAGCAAGTTTCCTCAACTTAAAATAATTTTCCTTTTGGCCTGGCTGGTGGTGGTGTAGTAGATAGAGCATCAACCTGGGACAGTAAGGCCCCAGGTTCAAAACCTGAGGTTGCCGTCTTGAGGATAGCCTCATCTGGCTTGAGTGCAGGCTCGCCAGCTTGAGCGTGGGAACATAGACATGAAGCCATGGTCACTGGCTTAAGCCGAGGTTGCAGGCTTGAGCAAGGGGTCACTGGCTCAGCTTGAGCCCTGGGGTCCAGGCACGTCATAAGAAACAATCAGTAAACAACTAAAGTGATGCAACTACGAGCTGATCCTTCCAGTCCCTCTCCTCCTTCACCTGAACTGGTCCCCTGTCTCTCTCTCTCTCTCTCAAACTATAATAATAATAACAACAGTAATTTTCCTTTTGTCTTAACAAGTGAATGCTCTAAGTTTCTTTCTTAACAGACATTTTATTTTATTTATTCTTTTAATTTCGGGGGGAAGGTAATTAGATTTATTCCCCCAGCTTTATTGACATACAATTAATATGATGTTGTGTGAGTTTAAGATACACAACATGCCGATTTTGTATATGTATATATTGTGAAATGATTACCAAGATAAGGTTAGCATATTTATCACATCACCTGGTTACCTTTTTTCATGTGGTTAGACCTTTAATATCTATTCTCTTAGCAACTTTCAAGTGTGCAATACAGTTTTATTAATTAGAGTGTCATGCTGTAAATGACATCCCCAAGACTTGTTCCTCTTATGATGGAGGTTTATACCTTCAGCTGCCTTCCCCATTTCCCACATCCCCAGCTCCCGCAACCCTGACAACCACTAATCTGCTCTCAGTTTCTATGAGTTTCATTTTAGCAACAGACTTTTAAAAACTGTAATCTACATGTGCTGTATCCAGTTTTTCAACAGTCATTCCCTCCTTAATTTCTTATCACGGGGCTTCCCCCTCTCCACTTTATTTGAAACTGAAATTGCCCTATGGCCATGATGGCGAACCTATGACATGTGTGTCAGCACTGACACGTGTAGCCATTTTCGATGACATGCGGCCACATACCAGAGAAGTATGGGGCCGCATGTGGAGAAGGACGTTTCATCCTCGGCTCCTGCACGGCCAGGTGCAGTAGCCGAGGATAAAACATTTGCTGTAGTGTAGACACTCTGTGCCGGAGGTCTGTAGGCCAGAACAACAGAACTCCGGCACAGAGCGTCTAGTTCTGGGACTTCCGGTTATGCCGTTTTTCTCGAAGTAACACACCGCCTGAGTTATGCTCGGTTTTTTGGCGTATTTTGACACACCAAGCTCAAAAGATTGCCCATCACTCACTGCCCTATGGTCACCATTCCCTCCTTTCACGCCCATTGCTGTTTGTAGCAGTAAGCTCTCACTTCTCCCTTCTCAAAGCCCAGCGCCCTGGTTCTGTCTTCATTCTCTGTCCATCTTTGATCACTGCTTCTTGTGTCCTTTATAGACTTCTCTCCGTCCACCCATGAATACCTGTGAGGCCAGCCTTCTATCCCGGGACCTCTTTGCATGTTATTCTCACCTCCTTTGACGAGCGTGCCATCTCCCCGGGCCCCAGGTCAAGTCTATCTGCTGAGTGACTCTTGAATCTCTGTCTCCTCCTTCCACCTCCCTCCTGAGCCCAAGCCTGAACTTCCAACATCTTTCTAGATAGTTCCATGTAATTATATAGATAATTCCACATAACTGTGTATTGCCCACGTAATTATCTGCTAGGTAAAACACTCAATATTTAAGATGGCTTAAAAGGAAATCCTTATTGCCCCAATGTGTCCATAAGTTTCAGTTATTTATTACTGTATAACAAACCAACCCAAACTTACCAACTTAAAACTGCAATAATTTATAAGTTCTTATAATTTTGTGGACACAGCTAAGGCTGTAGCCTCCAAAACAGCCTCACTCATATGTCTGGAGCTTGGTGCTGGCTGTCAGCGGGTACCCCTTGCTTCCTCCCAGTGTGGCATTCAGGTCAAACTCGGGCTCTTCACATGGTGGCTGGCTTCCACAAGGGCAAAAGCAGACACCCCTAGGCCTCTTAAAGCTTGGGCTGGAATTGGTACAATGTCATGTGTAGTGCATTCATTTGGCGAAAGCAAATCACAAAGCCAGCCCAAATTCAAGAAGGGGAGAAAGAGACTCCACCTCTTGATAGGGAGGGCAGCAGGCACTTAAAGGGATGCCAGGACTGCTGGCCACCACCTTTACAGATAGTCCATGATGCCGCGTGGCCGTGGCTTTGCTCTTATGTGACATCGGCTCTGTACCAGGCAATGACTGAGCATTTAGATGTATTTCCTCATTGGCTTCGCAACATCCCTGCAATGTAGGTACTAGTATCCCCATTTAAGAAATGAACTAAAGAGGTGAAGGTGACCTCCTTAGGACTGAAAGCTAGGGACTGGCTGGTGGAGCTAAGATCTGAGCCCAATCTTTTAACTCTACCTGTCCACTCATGGCACCACATCTGCTCCTGACACGGGACCCACAGTCTTCCCAACAGGAAACCAGGCATCCACAGTGCCTCTTTCTCCCTCACTGGTCCACGCAGTCCACGAGTGCTATTGTTGCTCTGTCTCTCAGGTCAGGACCCTCTCTCACGCCTTGTCCCCCTCTTCATCTTCGACACACCCGTCTGGTCCCCTACCCTGGGGTTTCCCTGAATCCCCCCAGTCCTGCATGTTTCAGCAACTTACTGCTTTAAAATTCAAGCCCACTGTGTCACTTTCCTTAAAACTTCTGCCGGCTCCCAACTGTCTAACACCGTTCGGACTCCTTTGTGTGAGCACCAGGCTCTTGACAACCCACGTACCCGCGTACCTCTCCATCCTCATTTCTGCCATTGCTTTTACACCAGCTGCACCAGGCTCGTTCTCTTCTGTCTGTTCACGCTGTGCTTCCCTAGCCAGCACCCGCCGTATGCTGGGCACTTGGCCGGGTGATGGAGGTGTGCTGATAAACATACTGACAGGTCTCCTTCAGAGCGTCCAGGCTAACTGAGGGATACAGCTTCTGGAAGGTGTGATGTATGCTATATTGAGAGGGATCTTAGATGCTGAGATCACTAAAGGTTACCTAACCCAGGCCGGGGGCATCAGGGCTGGTGGTCGGAGTATCTTTTAGGAAATCCAAGCTGGGGGCGAGAGAACAACTGAGATCTGACCTGGTGAAGGGGGAAAGCAGTCTCTCATTCATTCAATTCTTTCTACAAATATTTATGGAGCTCCAAATATACCGTATTTCCCCATGTATAAGACACACCCTTTTTTTGAAAAATGTGGTTTCTAAAAACTGGGTGCATCTTATACAGTGGTTGTGGCATTTCAAATGCCATAGATGGAACTGAGGACGAGGTAATATATGAAGACAGTGATTCGTCATCAGACACAAATGAGGACAAGCTAATGGAGGGGAGTTTTGACAGTGATGAGGAGTTATATGAATTTTATGATGAATAAAACGAGTTCAATAACTTGATGTAATACATCTTTTTTCCAATTCCAGGCCCCAAAATTAAGGTGCGTCTTATACGTGGGAGTGTCCTATACACGGGGAATTATGGTATTATATTCCGTGCACTGCTGTAGAGGCTGGAAATACAGCCATGAACAAGACAGACGAAAGGGCTCTGGCTTTATGACCAGGAAGCAACAGAGCAACATAAGCAGCAAACCTGGACGAGGGAACAAAAACATGTCAGACGAGAAATGTCCTCAAACCTGGCTGCACGTTAGTATCCCGTGGGGGCTTTGTTTGCAGTGTCCTGACGGCCAGGCCTTCCCTGAGCAGTTCAGCCAGGGTCTCTGGGAGTGGGGCTTTGGCACTGGTATTTGTTAAAATCCCCAGGTGGCTCTAAGAGGTTGGTAGGCCACCGTGTCAGAGGAACGGAAGCACATTGAAGCTGGAAGTGGAGATCAGAGATGAGGTTGGAGAGATGGGCAGAGGCCAGACCACCCAGGGTTTCATAAATCCCTTTCAGAAGTTTTGGCTTTATCTTGAAGGCCCTGGGAACTACTGAAGGATTAAGTAGGATAATGATGAGATCAGATGATTCTCTCCCCCCACCCCCACCCATTTTTCCTTTAACAAAGGATCAGTCTGGGTGCTCTGTGTGGAATGGATTCAGACGGAGCAAAAGTAAACTGATGTCAGTTTGGAGGCTGTTGCAGGAGCCAAGGAGAAATGGTGGTGTTGGACTGCAGTGATGGGTGTGAGGATAGAGAAGGAAGGGGAAATTCTGAGATCTGGAGGGAGACTACACAGGACTCGGTGATTAGTGAGAAGTAAAGGATACAGGAGGGAGAAAGCTATGGAAGGTTGAGGAGCTGATCTTGGTGCCTGGGTGAGCTGGGAGGAGCAGGTGTGGAGAGAGCCTGGTGAGACCATTTGGGACCTACTGCTTACTTACTCCCTTTTCTCCTGCCTGTGATCCTGTGCATTATCTTCTCTACATGACTGGCCTCCTCCAAGTCCTGTTTTATACACCCCCTCTTCCAGGAAGCCTATCTGGATTCTTCCCTCTGTTAGCTCTGGGTGAGTGTTTATCAGCTTGTGACGACACTATACATTTACAGATAGATACCAGCCCTGCAGTTTGGGCTCCTGCAAGTGGGCACGTGTTTTATTCCATACTGTGTGTTGGCACAATGCTTGGTACACAGTAGGTACATAATAAATGCGTGTTCAGAAGATGTGTTAGTGGATTAAGACTTGGGGCAGAAGCAGAACCTCTCCGTGGACTGTGATTAGAGGCGAATTGGGGCTGACTCTCATTTCTAGGGTAAGGGACAGAAAGGAGGGTAGCTGCTGAGCTAAGCAGGAAAGGTGCCAAGTTAAAGAGGTTGTGCTGTTGTCAACAGCCTGTGCTGTTGACTCTGTGATAGAGTGAGTTGTACTCAGCTATCTAAACTGTCATTTGAATAGTTTCAAATTCCTTTCATATCAAAGGCATATAAATCTCTCAGAACTGTTCTGCATTAGTTCTTTTGTGCGTCTTCCTGGCAGTGAAGTGTGATGGTGGTAAGAAGTGGACAGATCTGAGTTTAAATTTTGATTACTCGCTGTGTGACATTGGGCATGATACTTAACCTGTCTGAGCTCAGTTTCCACCAACAGTAAAGTGGGGGTAAAGAAATATATATATTTCTCCTGGGACTGTTGTGATGCTGAATAAGTAACGTGCAGAAAAGTACCGAGTACTGAGCCAGACCTGTGGCAGCCCCTCAACAATTAGAAGGCTTCCTTCTGACGTTCAGCCAGGCCCTTCATCCCTTTGAACTCCCAGCCCTCAAAGTGAGTGGGGGAGCCAGAGTTTGCTGCATGCATTCTGACCTTCTAAGAAAGGGCCCTTTACTAATTCTTCCATGAACAGGTTTCGGGCCTTTACCCGCAGTTCTGGGGGATAATTGGGCAGAATTGGCATATAAATAGTGCTAAAAAAACCAAAGCAACAAATCCCCACAAAGAGTCCTATTAAGCCTGACCAGGTGGTGGCGCAGTGGATAGTGTTAGACTGGGACGCGGAGGACCCAGGTTCAAAACCCTGAGGTCACCAGCTTGAGCACTGGCTCATCTGGTTTGAGCAAGGGTCAGCAGCTTGAGCCCAAGGTCGCTGGCTTGAGAAAGGGGTCACTCAGTCAGCTGTAGCCCCCCGGTCAAGACACGTATATGAGAAAGCAATCAATGAACAACCAAGGTGCTACAATGAAGAATTGATGCTTCTCATCTCTCTCCCTTCCTGTCTCTCTGTCCCTATCTGTCCCTATCTCTGTCTTTGTCACACACACACACACACACACACACACACACACACGAAGAATCCTATTAAGACTGAACTGGCCTGACCAGGAGGTGGTGCAGTGGATAGAGCATAGGACTGGGATGCGGAAGACCCAGGTTTGAGACCCCGAGGTCGCCAGCTTGAGCGCAGGCTCATCTGGTTTGAGCAAAGCTCACCAGCTTGGACCCAAGGTCGCTGGATCCAGCAAGGGGTGGCTCGGTCTGCTGAAGGCCCACGGTCAAGGCACTTATGGAAAAGCAATCAATGAACAACTAAGGTGTCCCAGTGAAAAATTGATGATTGATGCTTCTCATCTCTCTCCGTTCCTGTCTGTCTGTCACTATCTATCCCTCTCTCTGACTCTCTCTCTCTCTCTCTCTGTAAAAAATAAAAAAAGACTGAACTGATCAAGCCCCTGAGGGATCCTTTAATACCAGGACAAAAATTGGCTTGTACTAAAAGGAAAAAACAAGGATGTGTACTGATTTATTTTTTAATGACTCTTGATTCATTCAGTTTTAAATAACTATTGTGAGATCATATCCCTTTTCTTCTCACTCTCTAAAGTATTTCTTCTATGAAAGCACTTATGTGAAATTTTCAGTTTTGGGAACCACTGACCTAATCCTGCCTGACTTTGCAGATAAGAGAATGTAAAATAGTCATATGTTATGTAATATGAATGGAATGTGCATATATTCACAAATGCTAAGCTCTAATTTGACTATAGGCTCCTTGAGGACTCTGGTCTCTGGTTGTGTCTACTAAAAGAGAGAGACAGGAAGTGAGAGAGGGGAGAGAGAAAGGGAGGAGAGAGATGAGAAGCATCAACTCATAGTTGCTTCACTTTAGTTGTTTATTGACTGCTTCTTATACGTGCCTTGACCTGGAGGGAGGCTCAAGCCGAGCCAGTGACCCCTTGCTCAAACCAACAACCTTGGGCTCAAGCCAGCGACCTTGGGATCATGTTGATGGTCCCTCACTCAAGCCAGCAACCCTGCGCTCAAGCTGGCAAGCCCACCTTCAAGCCCACGCTCCAGCTGGTGACCTTGGGCCCCCAAACCAGGGATCTCAGCATTCTGGGTCGATATTCTATCCACTGTGCAGCCACCAGTCAAGCTACTGTTCTTTTATACCCCATAATCCCAGCATTGAAGGCTCACAACAATTATGTGTTGGATGAATGAATGAAATACTTAGCCCAGGGACTCTAGAATCCTAGTTTGTAATGATATTTGGCCTGTAAACTCTTTGAGGGGACCCTCTGTTCTCTGTTGCCCAGTAGGGCTGATGTTCAGTGAGTGATTGAGCCCACAGGACACACAGAGATCAGGCAGGTCCAGCAAAAGATAATCCAAGAACCTGATGATAGCAGGAGCCACCAGGTACCTCTCTTCTTAAAAAAAAAAAAAAAAAAAAAAAAAAAAAAAAAAATTGAGTTTAGAGAGAGTGGAGAGAGAGAAGTGGGGAGAAGTAGGAAGCATCAACTCATAGTAGTTGCTTCTCATATGTGCCTTGACTGGGCAAGCCCAGGGTTTCAAACCAGTGACCTCAGCTTTCCAGGTTGACACTTTATCCACTGCGCCACCATAGGTCAGGCTTATATTATCTCATTTAATCTGCCCCGTAACTTTGCCAGAAGGGTGATCATTTGAAGCAACAGCTGTTTTGAGATTTTTTTAGGCCCTGGCCAGTTTGCTCAGTGGATAGAGCCTCAGCCTGTCATATGGATGTCCCAGGTTTGATTCCCAGTCAGGGCACACAGGAGAAGTGATCATCTGCTTCTCTCCCCCTCTCTTTCCCCCTTCTCTCTCTCTTCCCCTCCTGCAGCCTGTGGCTCTGTTGGTTCAAGCGTGACCCCAGGTGCTGCAACTAGCTCAGTTGGTCTTAGCCATAGGCCTCGGGTGCTAAAAAAAAAAAAGCTTGGTTGATTCAAGCATTGGCCCCAGACAGCGGTTGCCTGGTGGATCCTGGTCACGGCGCATGCAGGAGTCTGTCTCACTATTTCCCTTACTCGCACTTAAAAAAAAAAAAAAAAGGAGAAAGCACACCTAAATTTAAATTCCCAAAGAGTTGTGAGTTTTAATACAGATGAGAATTATCTTTTCTGCCCTAGTTTCTTTCTTCTTCAGTATAAGGGTAATAACGATGCACAGATTTTGAGAGAATTTAAAGGCTCTTGTAGCAATGCTCATTCATAGAGATCAGTGCTTTTAAAGCAGTTGTTCTTAACCTGGGTTCTATCGAACCCTAGGGGTTCGATGAGTCGGTCTCAGGGGTTCGGAGAAGCCTCTGCCGCGGAGGCCAGAATAAAGTAATACCGTAATTTGTTGTGAGTTCATGCACTTTGTTGGTTTTGTTCTTTGAGCAAGGTGATGTTCATGCACGCCTCTTTTTGTGCACCAGTAAAAAAACATATACCTATGTCTTGAATTTGGGGAAAAAAATCATATTTTATTTATCACTAAAGAAGGGTTCGGTGAATGAGCATATGAAACTGGTGGGTTCGGTACCTCAAAAAAGGTTAAGAACCACTGTTTTAAAGCATCCTGGCAAGTTAAATAAAAAGGGGTAAGTTTTTCTCTTAACTTGTCTGCATAGGTTTAAGGTTCTTTCTTTAGGTAGGATTTTATTACTTGCTATGAGGTGCCACAGTTCTGTACATGCGGAGGCCAGGTGGGCCTGTCACCTGAACCATTCCATCCGCGGAAAATGCGTCGCAGCCACCCCAACTGTCTGTGATAGATTCAGTGGCCTGAGACCTCCAACACCAGCCAGGTGCCTTGATACAGTAAACCTCAAGGAATTTTAGCTTATTGCGTTCACGCATGATGCTGCAGCTGGCCCTGGGGTCCCCCTCTCCTTTCTCTCTATCTCTCTCTTCCCCTCCCACAGCCAAGGCTCCATTGGAGCAAAGATGGCCCGGGCACTGAGGATGGCTCCATGGCCTCTGCCTCAAGTGCTAGAATGGCTCCAGTTGTAACGGAGCAACGCCCCATATGGGCAGAACATCTCCCCTGGTGGGCATGCTGGGTGGATCCTGGTCAGGCTCATGCGTGAGTCTGTCTGTCTGTCCCCACCCCCCACTTCTCACTTTGGGGGAAAAGAAAAAAAAAGAGTGGAGAGTAGTCAGAAGGAGTGGAGGGGGAGAGGAAGTTGGGGCTGCAGCCCCCCATCATTCTGAAAGCCTCTGGAAGCCATCGAAGGGTTTCGAGCAGGTGGTCGGGTATCGGACTGGAGTTTTAGGAAGAGGAGTTAAAGAGAATGGACTGGAGCAGGGACATGCTGTTGGGAAGCGGCTGCAGCGGACCCTTGGATAAATGACAAGGCTTGACCAAGGGCAGTGGAAATGAAATGGAGGTTACTCAAGAATGATTTGTACTCGAAAGTCAATCTGTTAATTTATAATGGCTATGAACCTGTCCAACCGCCGGGGTTATTAGGTCAGCTGGCCAGCACACAACTTTTTAAATTGAAGTTCATTAATAATCAAAGGATTACTGGGTGAGCATGGAGTTAAGGCAAAAGGAGTTGGGTGGTCTGAAGATCTTTTACTCCATCTATAGCGGGTTTTGCGTCGCAGTAACAATAAAGCATTGTCTCTGGCGAGTTACTGTTCTGTTCTCCGGAGGAATACTTGGCCTGCCACTGTAGGAAGAATTGCTCCCCTGGCCAGCGCTGGAAGGAGCTAGCTGGCAGCATACTGGTGTATTCCACGATCTTTTGGTTGTAAGAAAAAGGAAGTCACTCAGAGATGAGCAAGGAAAATGGGGAATAAATTATAAGGGGAGGGAACCTTCCAACCTAAACAGTAGAAAGGCAGCCAGGCTTCATGGGTCTTAGAATACCTTCAAGGGCCGGAAGGCAGCCAGGCTTCATGGGGCTTAGAATACTTTCAAGGGCCTGAAGGCAGCCAGGCTTCATGGGGCTTAGAATACCTTCAAGGGCCTGAAGGCAGCCAGGCTTCATGGAGCTTAGAATACCTTCAAGGGCCTGAAGGAAGCCAGGCTTCATGGGGCTTAGAATACTTTCAAGGGCCGGAAGGCAGCCAGGCTTCATGGGGCTTAGAATACCTTCTAGGGCCTGAAGGCAGCCAGGCTTCATGGGGCTTAGAATACCTTCAGGGGCCTGCCAGAGACGCACGGATGCCCCAGTGAATACCGGTTGAGCAGGAAAGGTCAAGTGGGAAGGTAGACACAAGTGGGAAAGGGGAGGCTGAGGGTAGTTCCCAGGGTGGGGGGTGGGGTGCTTGCCAAGATGCTGTTCTGACTGAGCATGCTCAGTCAAGGGTCCGACTATAGGTGCACAATGTAGGCAGAAGATAGTCATGGAAAAGTACCAGGTGCTGAATTGTGTCTTGACAGGGAGGCTAGGGCTAATGGTCTGGAAGCCCTGGACCTGGACCGCCTGCCACCCACCCCCCCAACCCCTACTGGTTTAACTACAGGCTGCAAGCGAGGTCCCACCCCAGGGAGACAAGTGCTGGCCTGTGTCTGCCTCTAGCTCATAGGGTACCTTCAAAGGTGACCCTTTGCCTCTCTGGACCCCAGTTTACCCCTCTATAAAATCATGGGTGAAATTAAGGACTCTTCAGCCTTGTCTGTCTGAATGTTTGTAGTGGAAGACAGGTCCATCCTTCTCACCCATGGGTCCATGTGCCCGTGGAGACAGGACACCTTAGGATGTCCAGAATTCACAATCAGGAGCCTCAAGCTTCCTGAAACACCCTGTCAGTAGACCCTAGTAGGGTGACTTGGGCTGTTTCCAGGGCCTGTGAAAATGTACAGGGCCAGAAAATTTCACAAAAGGAAACTTGCTTTAAAGAAAACTAATGAATGTTTAAGTAAATGCCTCTATACATAACACTGTATGTCAGCTTTATGAAATGTTAGATTCGTTTTTTGTAAAAATGTCAATCTGGAAATAATTTCTAAATTAGATTTTTTCTCTTTGTGTGGGAGGACTACAGGCGAGTCAGCCAGCGGTGAAGCGGATGAGTTTCCAGGGGCCAGAGAATTTAAAAGGAAAAAAAAAAAGTCTCTTGCCATCCCAGGCAGTGGTGCAGTGGATAGAGTGTTGGAACGCTGAGGACCCAGGTTTAAAACCCCGGGGTTGCCAGCTTGAGCACAGGCTTGCCAGCTTGAGTGTGAAATCATCGAAATGATCCCATGGTCACTGGCTTGAGCCCAAAGGTCACTGGTTGAGCAAGGGGTCACTGGTTCAGCTGGACCCCTCGGTCAAAGCACGTATGAGAAACAGTCAGTGAACAGCTAAAGTGCCACAATTGAGTTGATGCTTCGCATCTTTCTCCCTTTCTCTCTCTCTCTCCCTCTCCTCCTCTCGCTAAAAATAAAAAATTGTCTTGATCTGAGACACAGGTGCCTATTACCATTTCCTTTGCCTCCTGGGAGGGCCTACGCATGCATGTGCATCCTTACAGCAGCGTAACTGCTCAGGACAGGGTCTTTGTTATCCCCAGAGAAGAATTCAGGTCACTCACAGGGGGGCTGGATTACAGAATCCTAAAACTTCTCTAAACTCCAGAAGTCCCTAGAACCAGATTCTATCCTCCACACCTCTCTTCTGCATCCTCACCCTCTTCCTCCATCATCCAGCCTCACCCTGTAATCCCCACGTATGGCACGGCAGCTGTCTCAAAAGAAAAAAAATTATATATATATATTTTTACAGGTACTTTGTCCTCCCCTCTTATGTCCTTCCACACGCAGTGAGAATCCCTTCTCCCTGACACTGGCCTTTCCTTTCCCATCTGCGTGCAGGGTCCCCTTATAATGCTCCAGGATGATGGCCCTGACCCCTCTCCTTTCCAGCCTCCAGTCCGCTCCCCGCTGCTGCCCCTGTTTCCGAAGTCCTGAGGCCAGAAGAGAGAAACTGATGGGCCCAGGTTATATTTAACCTCCCCCACAACACCCCCCACCCCATAAAGCTTCTCTCCTGGAAGCCATCTCCCTCCTTCTCCACAGTATTTGGAGAACTCTTACTCATCCTTTAAAACCCAGCTGTATAGTGTTCCTCTTCCCCTCTCTTCCTGGCCAAACCTGCCTGCTTCCTCCTGTGGCCCCCAAAACACTGCAGTGACCCCCCGTGACTGCAGGCCTCCACTTCCAGCCTGCCCTAGGGCCAGCCCCCCCAGGCCCACAAAGATAGTATTTTCATTGAATCACTCTAAGTACGTTTCTGATGACATTGAGCAAATTAGCCTCACACAAATGACGGTGCTGCAAATGAGCGGTGTGCAGAGCTGGGGGGTGTCGCCGGTAGGTTTCCTGTCAAGGGAGCCACGTGCTGCAGAAAAAAGGCTCCCTCCCCCGCGGGCAGCTGTCTCACCCGCGCATCCATCACAGGTACAATTCGCACCGGAACTTGCCGCTCGGGTTCATTACTGCGGTTCATTTTAGCTGCTCTGGTTTCTTTTTTGGTTTTTCTACTCTTTTCATTTGTTTGTGTTGCTGGGGACAATCTAGAGAGAAATGGAGCTTTAGGCAGTGCAGATAGAAAGGCCTCTATATATCTGCACCCGCCCTGCGGGAGGGGGTTTCCTTTCT
Organism: Rhynchonycteris naso; assembly: GCA_037038555.1. NCBI lineage: Eukaryota > Metazoa > Chordata > Mammalia > Chiroptera > Emballonuridae > Rhynchonycteris > Rhynchonycteris naso. The sequence goes on from CM073000.1 coordinate 10,087,141, forward strand.
GAAGTGGTAGGGAAGGAGGGTTTTGAGGTTTTTGAGTATTTGCTTCTAAGTATCTAAGTAAGAGATTTGTGTGCTCACATGTGCACTCTCTTGGCAAGCTAGCGATCCGATCCGACAGAATATTTTCTGCTTGATTTTGCTTGTACGTGGTTTTTAGTTTTGAGGAGAAGAATCGACGCCTTGGTTAAATTGTACTGAAAATACAATGGCTGTTTTTAAAATTTGCTGTTAACTTCAGAATTGAAGCTAGTGTGATTCCCAGGCCCAGCCTCTTGGGAGTTGTTGGTAGATTGTGCTGTGAACTATAACCGGAAAAGAAAAAAAAAATTAGACACGAGCAAAACCACTTAAATTCTTCCTTCAGCAATATTCTCATTTCGGTGTTTGTTGGTGGCTGTGTAGCTAAACCAGGATAGGCTGACTTGCTTATGGTGTGTGCATGTTTGGGGGAGGTGAAGACGGGCTGCAAACAGATCATTACTGCCCAGTGTGATAGATCGTGTAATAGAGGTATGTAGCACATGGACAGAGAAGAAGGCATTTATTCACTTTAAACATTATTTTTCAAATGAGAGTCGTCCCCCATTAGTGGATCATGAAATCCATTAAGGGTGGCAAACAGCATTTTTTAAAGTAAAATACAATAAAATGAAGTATATCAAATTGCATCCTCCATAGTAACTTTACATTTTTTTTTACATATTGATTTTTTTAGAAAAGAGAGGAAGTGAGAGAGAGGGAGAGAGAGCTTTGTTGTTCCACTTATGCACTCATTGGTTGATGTGTGTGTGTTGCAGAGACAGAGAGAGGGACAGTGTGTGTGTGTGTGTGTGTGTGTGTGTGTGTGTGTGTTTGACAGAGAGAGAGACAGATAAGGACAGACAGACAGGAAGGGATAGAGATGAGAAGCATCAATTCTTCATTGAGACATCTTAGTTGTTCATTGACTGCTTTCTCATATGTGCTTTGACCAGGAGGCTACAGCAGACCAAGTGACCTCTTGCTCAAGCCAGCGACCTTGGGCTCAAGCTGGTGATCCTTGCTCAAACCAGATGAGCCTGCACTCAAGCTGGAGACCTTGGGGTTTCAAACCTGAGTCCTCCGCATCCCAGTCTGATGCTCTATCCACTGCGCCACCGCCTGGTCAAGCTCATTGGTTGATTCTTGTATGTGCCCTGACTGGGGATGAAATGCATAACCTTGGCTTATGGGGATTATGCTCCAACCAATTGTGCTACCCAGCCAGGTTTATGTGGGGTTTGTTCGTGTTTGTTTTTACATAGTAGGCTTACATAGTGTTTTCCTAAGCCATTGTTTCAGTTATATATTTATTGCATTGCAATGTGAAATCTGTTTCTTGGGAGTGAATCTCAAACAAAGATGTTTGAAAGCCACTGTGGAGGGGATGAAAGAATGCTTCCCAGAGGAGGTGGCATTTGAGCTGGGCCTTGGAGAATGGTGGATTTGCCCCAGAGGAAGAAGGGCATTCCAGGCAGAGGGCAAGGGATATGCCCAAATCAGAAGCAGTTTGTTTGGGGGCCAGATATTCTCTGTAATTGAACCACAGGGCACTGGGGGAGGAAGGGCTAGAGATGCACCTGGGGAAGAAGGTGGAACTCATTAATGAACCTTAAAAGTACACATGTGTGTGCCTCAGCTCTCCCCAGAAATTCTACTTCTCTGGTGGTGGGTTTGGCCTTGGGAATCTGTATGTCTGTCTGCTAAGCTTCCTCTGGCAGTGAGGTGCTGACAGGGATGTGACACAACCAGCTGTGGGTTTTAAAAAGGTGATTTTGATAGAAAATTGGTTGAATGAAAATAAAAAAGATGAGGACCTGCATTTAGGGGAAGGCAGTTGGTGGAAAGAAGGGACTGGACTTGAAGGAGGTTTTGGAGGTGGGGTGCACGTTTAAGGCAGATGAAAGAATGAGAAGGAAGTTCAGATAGCCCTAAAATATCTAGGGTGGGTTGGTCTGTGAACAGAGACGAGAGAGAAGATCAAATTCCAAAGCAGAGATGATTACTTGACTTTGGGTTTGTGCCCATGGTGGGGCAGGAATAATTCATCCATTTTTCACCATGTCTCGTGTGAACTATTGCTCAAGTGTACATGCCCTTTGCTCTGATTGCCCCTTCCTGAACAACCTCCCAATTGTCTGGGACCTGACTCGTGTTCATCTAACTCACAAAGGGCTGGTAAATACACCCACTTGCTAGTTGATTGGTATGATGTACGGCACAAGAGATGTATAAACCTTTTGGGGTACAAGAGTACTTGTATCTTTGCTCAGGGTGTCACCTTTATAGTTTCAGAATACCTGGGAAATGGAACTAATGTAGTAATGAAAAGATTAAGGAAAGAGAGAATTGTATGGTCTGAGGAGTATTTCACGTGGACTCTTAAAATACCTGATCACCTGACCTGTGGTGGCGCAGTGGGATAAAGTGCCAACCTGGAACACTGAGGTCGCCGGTTCAAAACCCTGGGCTTTCCTGGTCAAGGCACATATGGGAGTTGATGCTTCCTGCTCCTCCCCCCTTCTCTCTCTCTCTCTCCCTCTTTCCTTCTCTCTGAAAATTGAATAAATAAAATCTTAAAAAAATGAGTAAAGTCTTAAAAAAAATACCTGATCAATTTTCCTGTGCTCAAGTAAGAATGTGGCTCTTTAAAAAAAGTTATTTTTTTATTATTGAGAGTTGGAGAGACAGAGCGACAGGCTCTCACATGCACCCCGGCCACCTGGCAAGCCCCCGACAGGGTGATGCTCTGCCCATCTGTGGCCACTGTTCCGTTGCTCAGTAATCTAGCTATTTCAGTGCCTGAGGCAAGGCCATGGAGCCATCCTCGGTGCCTGGGGCCGGCCAACTTGCTCGAACCATGAACCATTCGAGCCATGCCTGTGGGAGAAGGAGGGAGGAAGGGAAAGAGAGAAAGTGAGAGAGAGAGAGAGATTGGGGGGAGGAGCATCGAGAAGCAGATGGTCGTTCCTCCTGTGTGCCCTGCCCGGAAATTGAACACCGGACTTCCACACTCCAGGCTGACGCTGTACTGCTGAGCAAACCAGCCAGGGCCAGAATGTGGCTCTTTAGTGACCAAAATATATACTTAAGGAGGGCCTACTTCCTTGTTTTTTGTTTTTGTTTTCCCTTCAGTGTTGAAGCTATATCTTGGTGCCTGTTTAGTACCTACTTATTTCTTTGCTTCATCTTGTATTTACAAGTTATCTTTCGGGGATGGTTACTTTTTCTTTTCTCTTTAAAATATATTTTATTTTTATTGACTTTTACCTAGTGGAGGGGGGAGAGAGAAATATCAACACATAGCTGCTTCATTTTAGTTGTTCACTGCTTGCTTGTTTTACGTGCCTTGATCCAGCAAACTCAGGGTTTCCAGCCAGGGGCCTTAGTGTTCTAGGTCGATGCTCTATCTACTGCGCCACCACAAGCTAGGTGGATGGTTACTTTTTCAGTGTTTCCCCTCCTGGGAGGTTCATTTTCAGAAAGGACACTGACATATATTGAGCAAGCCCCTTTACATGGGTACCCTATCTTAGAGGCTGGTTTTCTCCCCAAATTCTGAGGGTGCTTTAGAGAAGCACCTTGCGACCTGGGAGACCACTCTTCTACTGCCTCGACAGTCCACTATCCTTCATCTTCCAGGCTCGGGGTCGTGGTGAAATGAAAGGAACGTTCTGTGTTGGAGAGTTCTAGTTCTGGCAGAGGGGCCTGGGAGCTGGTGAGTGCCGCCTCCCAGCTGTGCCTCCCAGCCATGCCTTGCAGCCGCAGGCATGTGGTGTCCTCCTATCCTGATTACTGTCCTCCTCCTCACTCTGTGGGGAAACAGGCTAGATGTGTAAGACTGCAAGGCCAGTGGGAGTGCTGAATGCCTCTTTAAAAAAGAAAAAACAGTTCTGCTTATACTCCTTCTGCTTGTACTAGAAGCTTGTAGGAGTTCAGATTTTTATTTTAAAGTCTGTCAAGGAAAATAACCAGCTTGAATTATGTCACGACTAGAATAGCCTTAGTCTCTACAAAGATGATTTAAAGTGTTTATTTGTGTATCAAATAAAATAATGAAAGCAAAGTACTGAAAACATTTGTGATCACTCCAAATAAATTGTTCGTTTACTACTGCTTTGAAAACAATTCCATATTACTTCTAATAATAGTAGTAACCACAACAGTAATGGCAATTATTGCACATTTACTGTATACTGGGCACTAAAGCCAGGATTTTGTATACCTATTATAATTTAACTGTCCCCCTTCCAACCTGAGATATAAGTATTGTGACTCTCATTTAACAGATGCGGAAACTGAGGTAGGCAAAGTTAAAAAAGCCGGCCAAGATTACATGTCTATAAAGGGGCATTGCTAAAGCTCTAATGCAGGGGTCCCCAAACTACAGCCTGCGGGCCAAATTGCGGCCCCCTAAGGCCATTTATCTGGCCCCCACCGCACTTCTGGAGGGGCACTTCTTTCACTGGTGGTCAGTGTATGGAGTACTGTATGTGGCGGCCGTCCAGCAGTCTGAGGGACAGTGAACTGGCCCCCTGTGTAAAAAGTTTGGGGACCCCTGCTCTAATGGATGGGCAGGAGGGATACTAAAGCCTAAGACTGTGATTAATTGGGTAATGGTTTATGTGGTCCAGGGGACTTAACTGTGCTCTCTTAATACAGAGTGGGCAAAAGTAGGTTTACAAGTGTTTGTGTGGAAAAATAATACAATAATTAATATATAATAATACAAGAATAAACTCAGTTTCGCGTACTCACAACTACAAACCTACTTTTGCCAACCCCGTATATAGGTCTACATAGAGACACATGGACTTCTTTTTTATTTATCTATCTTTTATATATATATATATATATATATATATACATACATATATATATATTTTTTTTTTACAGGGACAGAGAGAGATAGTCAGGGAGAGGGATAGTTAGGGACAGACAGGAACAGGGAGAGGTGAGAAGCATCAGTCATTAGTTTTTCGTTGCCTCGTTGCTGTTGCAACACCTTAGTTGTTCATTGATTGCTTTCTTTTTAATTTATTTTATTCATTTTAGAGAGGAGACACAGAGTGAGAGAGAGAAAGAGAGAAAGGGGGGAGGAGCTGGAAGCATCAACTCCCATGTGTGCCTTGACCAGACCAGTGCAGGGGTTTGAACTGGCGACCTCAGTGTTCCCAGGTCGACACTTTATCCACTGCGCCACCACAGCTCAGGCCCTATTTATTTTTTCCTTAAGCAAGAGTAAGACACACACACACAGACAGGAAGGGAGAGAGATGAGAAGCATCAACTTGTTGCGTCACTTTAGTTGTTCATTGACTGCTCCTCATACGTGTCTTGACGGGGGTGGGGGGCTCCAGCCAAGCCAGTGACCCCTTGGTCAAGCCAGTGACCTTGGGATCATGTCAATGATCCCACACTCAAGCTGGCGAGTGCCCTCGGGGTTTCAAACCTGGGACCTCAGTGTCCCAGACGGATGCTCTATCTACTGTGTCACCACCAGTCAGGCTCATTTCTTGTATTCTTATACATCCTGTGGACAGGGCTGCTTCTCTTTCCTCACACAAGTATTGGTAGTGAGCTAACTAGATACAAAGTACTCTGCGAGGCCCTTAGAGAATGGGGAGCTTCCTATCCAGGAGGGGACACAGCAGGGAGATATGGGGTTGAATCACCTGAGGTTGCCACCAGGAGTTTACTTGGGAAGATTTCACATGGTTCAATCTGACACACAGGTAAAATAAGGCGCAATGATAAACATTTTACATGCACTAGTTCCTGAATCCTTAAACTAGCTTTTAGACATGGGTGCTATAATTATCCCCATTTTATAGAGGAGGAAGTTGAAGTGCTGAGGGGTGAAGTGACTGGCCTGAAGCCACACACCTGGTATGTCACAAAGGTGGACTTTGAACCCAGGTCAGTCTGAGCCCAAAGCCAGTACGCTAAAGCCCCAGCCTGTAAATAGTTCCCTAGCAGTACAAATAAAAGTATACACCTTATTTATGCACATTGGAAATTCTTACATTTTTATGTCACAAATAGTACGTAGAGTGCTTGCTACCTTACCTGGTATGTTTTGGTTTTCCTGTGATCTGGACACATCTGGTCATGCATGTCACCACCTCAGCTCTCGCATTTGCATTCAGTCCCTCTGAGAATGGCCAACCAACCAGGGAAACATTTGGAGGAGAGCACAAAAAAAAAAAACAAACTTTCGCTTTTAATTGTTTTGTGGTGCTGGCTGGATAGCTCGGTTGGGCAGAGCATCGTCAGGATGTGCAGAGGTTGCTGGTTTGATCCCCGGTCAGGGCACATACAGGAAAAGACTGATGTTCCTGTCTCTCTCTGTCACTCTCTCTCTCTCTCTCCCCCACCACACTCCCCCTCTCTCTCTAAAATCAATAAAATATTTTAGAAACTTGTTATGTGGACATTGGGCCTGTTTATTTGGAGGCCCAAACTCATGCTAGAACATTTCAACTATAATTACCTCTTTTTTCTGTGTCCAGTCGCCCTTCTTTCTAGGTCACCTACACAGATAGGAACCATAGGAGTGACCATTTAATTGTACATAATTAAATTGTAGACAATACAATTAAAGTTGTTTCCTTATATTAAGTTATTTTAAACACTTTCCTCTTAAAAAGTTTTCTAATCTTACATGTAGATACAAAAATCCTGTCTATATAAACCAGTGATGGGCAATCTTTTGAGCTTGGTGTGTCAAAATTCGCCAAAAAACCGAGCATAACTCGGGTGGTGTGTCACTTGGAGAAAAACGGCCTAACAGGAAGTCCCAGAACTAGACGCTCTGTGCCGGAGTTCTGTTGTTTTGGCCCACAGACCTCCCGCACAGAGTGTCTACACTACAGCAAATGTTTTATCCTCGGCTCCTGCACCTGGCCGTGCAGGAGCCGAGGATGAAACGTCCTTCTCGGCATGCGGCCCGTACTTCTCTGGTATGCGGCCGCATGCGGCCGCGTGTCATCGAAAGTGGCTACGTGTGTCAGTGCTGATATGTGTGTCATAGGTTCACCATCATGGATATAAATCATAATTTAAATTTTACACAGGCATATTCTTTATTTAAAATGTTAAGTGTTTGCCTAACCATGTGGTGACACAGTGGATAGAGCGTCGGCCTCTGACGCTGAGGACACAGGTCACTGGCTTGAGCACGGACGCTGGCTTGAGCAAGGGGTCACTGGTTCAGCTGGACCCCCTGGTCAAGGCATGTATGAGAAAGCAATCAATGAACAACTAAGGTATCACAACTATGAGTTGATGCTTCTCATCTCTCTCCCTATCTGTCTCTCTCTCACAAAAATAAAAATAAATAAAATGTTGTTTTATAATCACATGGGAAAAATTAAGAGGTTTTATTGTTTTGTTTTATGATTTAAATTTTGGTGGCGCCTGGTGAAACAAAAATTCTCCCAGCTGCTCCTCCAATATTTTTCAGCCTCCCCAAATTTTAAATTAGATTTGACACCTAGCATTCTCAAAGTAGGTCTTCAAGAAGCAGAGGGTTGTCCCCTCAGCCTATGCCACAACACTGAACCCTGTTTATATTCAAACATCAAGGACTGCTTGGTTTCCAAGATCCTTTTCAGAGCTTGAAGAGAGGTTGAGTTTTAGAATCAGCCTGACCTGGGTTTTCCTGCCACTCCTTACTAGACTAATGACCCCAGGCAAATTATTAAAACCATTAGGAGGCATATCTGCAAAATCAGGAGAACTAAGCCTTATTCTCCAGGCTTTCATGAAGGTTCAGTCGATATATAGAAGGCACTTAGTAGGACCTTAATAAATGTCAGCGCTCTTATATTTGGGCATTCTTTAAAAAGCCCGCAATATCCATACTTTTTATAGGTATGTGAACTCAGTTTTGTTAGGTGATCTCTTATAGTCAGATTTGTGTTTCTTCGGGCTTCCGGCAGACTTGGGAGAAGAGCTTTCTGAAACCATTAATACTTCATTGGAGCTGTGGAGCAACAGCTGTAAAACTTGCCTGGTGGGTCCTAATTGCAATGAATAATCCATGGACTCTTGAAATTTAATTCTTCAAAATGGGTATTATAATTAAATTCCAACCAATCCAAGGGCATTTTAAAACGTGTTTAAAAATTTCCCAAGCCAATTAGAAAACTGGTTGGTCCAACTGTCGAGTATAGAGAAATATGCTAATTTATGCTAAGACTACTGTTCCAGGAAGGCCTTGGCTGGCTGTGAAACACATGGGAAAAAACACCTCAATGATACTATGTGATTCAAAATCACTGAATGTATTTTTAAGGAATGTTTAAATACATTCATTGTCAAGGACAGAGTGTCAGTTACTAGAACAGGATACGGTTTGATTTTTCAAAAGACCTTCTACCTTAAATATGACAACATTGTATGTTAACCTTGACATATATTTTCTGCAGTACAGTGTAGTTACAGTATCCTTACCTAAGCAAGGTGTGCAACCATTACCATTTTTGATGCTAAGGGAATATAGAACCTAAACAATAATTTCGTGTAAATAATTTAAATCTAGGGATAAATTTTATTTAGAATTCATTAAATATCTGGGGAAGATGGTTTTGATTATCCTGTTTATCACAGGACCCCGTTGCTATATGCATTACAAACTAATTTACAATAATTTTGTAACATGTCTCGGGGCTTCCATATGTTATTTTAAAAAATCTGCATCACACTCTTGTACAATTAATTCATCCTTTACCTATCCTTAATGTTTATTTAAACTAAAAGATAACAAAACCCCCACTATAATTTCGTGGGCAATTACAGGGGGGGAAATGTATGTAGTTAATCTCGACCACAGACACCTTTCTTCCAATCCACACTGTCCTGGTTAACATTTACTTAAGCGCCCTCGGGATGCTAGATGGTTTATGGAGACTCTCAACAATGAGATTCGAGATTTCAAATGGGTGGTAATTACATTTAAAAGGTTGGGTAGCTCCCTTTTAAAGACGGAGGATTATGTAATGAAAGTTCCACGAATGTGGCGATAAAGGGTATCTACATATAAAGAGAAGGCTGTAGGAATTGGATGTTTCGAAAGTGATTTGGTTCCTCACCTTCATCTTGGCGCCTAAAGTTGTTTTATTTTTTCTGTTTAATGTAGGTATTACAGGTTTCACAGCATCTCGGAATGGAAAGAGGGTCTAGCAAAGGGAAGCTTGGTACAAGTAAAAGTTTGAATGAATTAGTTATTTACCAAATAAGTTAAAACTGACGTTTTAGTTTTTTTTAAAAAAAGCATATGCAAAAAAAGTATTTACTGGGTTTGTTCTAATTAGAGTTCTAAGCAAATATATTTTTAACCCCCCCAACCTAAAACTGGATTCGTGTGTGTGTGTGTGTGTGTGTGTGTGTGCGTGTGCAGGGCGCCTTCAGCGAATAGCACGTTATCTTGTAGATTTTAATTTTTAAAAGAGCCAAATAAACCTGTTTCTTGAATATACCAGTACATATCTGAAGTTAACAAAAAAATCCCAAAGGAAACAGGAATTAACATCTTTGGAGCTTGATTTAAAAAAAAAATTTTTTTTAATTAAAGAAATCTTAATCTTCACATTTTTTGCTAGGCGAGAACCGAAGTTTGGAGGTAGACGAGCAGGCGAGCGGTTTGCCCGGGCGCAGAGCATGAAGGCCGGGCGGGCGCGGGGAGCGGGCGCCCGCCGCCCGGCGCGGGGGTGAGCGAGAGAGAGAGAGCGGAGCGCGTGTGGCCGGCGCCGCTCGGCCGGGAGCTCCCGCGCCCGCGCCCCGCGCCCCGCGCCCGCCGCCGCCGCCGCCGCCGCCCCTGGTGCGATGGCGCAGAAACCCCGTTGACAAGGCACTGCTTTTTCATGACGGTGAGTTTCCCTTTGAGTGTATTATAATTTTGTGATAAAAATTTCAAGGAGAAAAAAAAAAACACACAACCTCCTTCCTCTGCCTCTTTCCTTCGGGGAGGGGACAAGCGAGGGAGGGGGAACTGGAGATCTATCTCCAGACAGACAGAAAAGAAAGAGGAGCAAATTAAACACCGAGTTGCCAAAACCAGGATATTAGGTTTCAGCCCAGAGAGCTATTGGCTAAGGCTGTGTTTTTTTTTGGGGGGGGGTGGGTTTGTGGGTGGGTGATGGTGGTGGTGGGTGGATGTTTAATGGACACGGAGAAAAGGGGAATCGAGTGTTTATGCCTTTCCCAGCGCCGCCCGGGCCCGGGAAGACCAAGTTCAGTGTCTCGGGCGGGGGCGCGGGCGGGCAGGGGTGGCGGGGCCGGGCCGGGGGCGCCGCGGCGGAGTGGGGGCCCCGGCGCCTTTTTTTTTTTTTTCCTTTTCCGCGGATGCAAATTTCTGGAGCGGGGAGAGGGAGAGCCTGGGAAGGGGGGTGGCGTGGCCGTTGGTGGTGGGGAGGAGAGGGGAGGGAAGCCTTTTAATGACTCATTGATTGAGCCGGTTTAAAATTAGTTGTGTGCGCGAGTGTGAGTGTTTTCCGCCCCCCGGAGCCGCCGGGAGCCGGGAAGGAGGGAGCGGGGCTCGACGAGGGGAGGACGGCGCGGCGGGGCCGCGAGCAGGGGGCAGGGAGGGCCAAGAGTGACGGCGGGCGAGGAAGAAAAATCAGCTTTTCCAATCTCCTCCCCTCTGCTTTCCCCCCCTCGTTTCTTTTCTCTCGGAAGCTCTTGGGTGTGAATCGCATTTTCTTTCTTCTCGGCAAAATGGACCCCGCATCTCGGGAGGGGGAGGGGAGAGGGTGGGGAGAGGCGGCGGCGGGGACCGGGTTTATTTTTCAGCCTGGTTTCCTCCTCGCCGCCTTCGCGGGCGGCCGCGGCCGGGAGAGCTCGGGGCCGGCCGCCCGCCCTCCGCGGCCAGCGCCCCGGCCGGCCTCTCGGCGCGCGGCTCCGGCGCCCCGTGCCTGCCCCGCCGCCGACCCGGAGCAGCGCCGAGGACCCGCGGCCGGGCCCGGACGAGCCCTCGGCGCGCGGAGCACCTGCGGCCGGGCCGAAGAGAACAGAGACCTCGGCGGCACCGTTTTGGCCGCGAGCGCGCCCCCCGAGTCGCCCCAAATGCGGGGTCTTGCGGAGGGGGGTGGCGGCGGCGGTTGGACGGTGCTAAGATGGCGCTGAGCCTGGCCGGTCGCCAGGGCTGGTGGCGCAGTTGCTCCGCGGGCGCCATCTTCCCTGGCGGCGCGGGCGGCGCCCTTTATGGGCGCCTCGCCCGTCCCGGCGCCGTGCGGTTCGGGGCGCAGGGCAGCCTCGCTCCGGGGGCCGCAAGCTGCCAGCGGGGCCGGGGCCTCGCCGCCGGGCCGGGACCTGCGGAGCCTTGTCCCTACCCAGGCCGGCGAGACGGGACTGGCGGGGAAGGGGCTGGGCTCGGCGGCAGCCTGCTCCTTACCACCGTGGGGTGGGCTGCGGCGCCGGCCCGGCGGCCGATGGCTTTCTCCCTGAGCCCGCGTCCCCGTGCCAACACGGGTGAGGGGCTCCGGTCTTCTCTCCCCGGCCGGAAAGTGGACGGCTCTGTCTCCCCGGGTCTAGCCGGGGCCAGGGCACTAAGCTTTTCCTTTATCCTCTTCCAACTAATTTTAAGAGGGGAGTCAAACCAGGTTACAAAAAATGCAAAAGTGAGTTGACAATATCGTAATTCTACTACGTTAGTTTTATTTTTTGTAGTTGGTTGTGTTTAAAAATAACTACGGAGATCTGGTTGTCAAATTGTGGGAAGATAATAGGCTCCAGTAATTTGAAACTTCTTGTTGGCCTTCATATTACTTACCCCCCACCCGTAGTAAATAAAAAGTGTCTAAACTCTGATCTGAAAAATTAAAATTGCTTTGAAACACTTCGAGACTTTCTTTTTTACTTTCCCTTTCTTAAAAAAGAAAAACCAAACTGCCCTGTGTTTTAGGTCGTCTTTCTCGCCAATGTAAGGCTTCTTACTTCCTGACTCAGAAAAGTAATAAAGTATTTCCTTTGCATTATAAGTATCTGTGCTGTAGTGGCTGCATATTAAAAGATGTGTAGGTTTTAACTTTGTTTTGTTACTGAAAAAATTATTGGGAGGAGGAAAAAAGCCTGTAAAGCTCTGAAGTCTTTAGGAGTCTGCAGAGATGGAAAGGAAATAGTTAATTCCCAGTGCATAAAAGTAACAGTGGCACCAGTAAGTGTCCCTCCCTGTGTTTAAAAAAAATCCACTATACCATATACCAAGAACTGTTTCATGCTTTATTGAATTCCTATTGTTATCAGCCCTGCAATATTGATTTTATTATTTCTAGCAGGGAAGGAATTCATGTTAATCAAGATAAACGAAATGTTCAAGATTGTGCCGTTTTTAAGTGGCAGAATTGACATTGGATCCCCGAAAGCCATGCTCTTGGCTCTGCACTTATGGTTTCCAAATCTGAGCATTGGGGGAAATCTCCACTGGGGAGATGTTTATAGCTTTGCTACATCACCTCTACATTTTTTTTTTTAGGGCCCATTGGTTATTTTCTAGAAGGTCCAATGTGTTAGGACAGTCTCAGTTTTAAACTCTTCAACTTCTTGATGCCCCTAACTCCAATTTTGAAATTCTGACCCACCCACGATCTATACCTGAATAGGTAGCAAGAGGCCGAAGCTCTCCAGGTGATGCCTCTGTGTCACCAGGACGCAGTCAGGGCTGCTCCATACTTAACACTACGCTGCACTGGGCCACTGGCTCATTCTCATTTTTATTTTTCTCCAGTAACTGCCATTTATCAGATGGTTGAAACTGCTTTGTTAAAAAAGAAGGCTTAGTTAGGCATCCTAAAACTTTAAAATCTCTGCATTAAAAAAGTCTTTCATCTCATTCTGCTGAGAAGTTCGATAACATACAGACTTCTAGGTCCAGGTGGGGCACCTAGTTTAGTTAAGACAGTCACGAAACAAAAATGGAATTGAAGCCCTGGCCAGGTACCTTGTTTGGAGTGTCCTCCTGGTGTGCCAAGGTTGCAGGTTCAATCCCCAGTTAGGGCACCCACAGAAATTGACCAGTGAATGCATGTATAGGTAGAAAAACAAATTGATCTTTTTTCTCTCTAAAGTCAAATTTAAAAAAAATAGAATTGCATCTGGGATCGATAAAGAGATTAGGAATAGGGTAGAAAAAATCCTGAAACAAAAGCCTAGAGCAGGGGTCCCCAAACTACGCTCCCGCGGCCGCATGCGGCCCCCTAAGGCCATTTATCTGGCCCCCACCACACTTCCTGAAGGGGCACCTCTTTCACTGGTGGTCAGTGAGAGCACAGGATGCATCCGCACCCATAGTTCCCATTGAAATACTGGTCAGTTTGTTGATTTAAATTTACTTGTTCTTTATTTTAAATATTGTATTTGTTCCCATTTTGGTTTTTTTACTTTAAAATAAGATATGTGCAATGTGCATAGGGATTTGTTCATAGTTTTTTGTTTGTTTTATTTTTTTACAGGGACAGAGAGAGTCAGATAGGGACAGACAGGAACGGAGAGAGGTGAGAAGCATCAATCATTAGTTTTTCGTTGCCATTGCGACACCATAGTTATTCATTGATTGCTTTCTCGCATGTGCCTTGACCGTGGGCCTTCAGCAGACTGAGCCACCCCTTGCTGGAGCTAGCGGCCTTGGGTCCAAGCTGGCGAGCTTTTGCTCAAGCCAGATGGGCCCCCACGCTCAAGCTAGTGAGCTCGGGGTCTCGAACCTGGGTCTTCTGCAACCCGGTCCGACACTCTGTCCGCTGCGCCACTGCCTGGTCAGGCTGTTTATAGTTTTTTTTTATAGTCCGGCCCTCCAGTGGTCTGAGAGACAGTGAACTGGCCCCCTGTGTAAAAGTTTGGGGACCCCTGGCCTAGAGATAAGTCCTTGGAAGAAAAGTTTTTTTGAATTTTGAATTTTATCTTTTGGGTTTGGGGAAGTAGAATGGGGAAATTATTTGTGACATGACACCTGATAAGAATGGAGTATGTGTAAAGACACAGAGAGCCAGGAGAAACATCAGACCCAGTGGTGATCACTAGCCACCCTGACCAAAATGAGAACCAAGTCAGTGATGAGATCATTAACTTCTCTGGAGCAAGGTCCACATACTTATTTTGTGCTTTTCTTTATTCTCAAATCATGTTGTGTTTAGTAATTGCCAGGGGAAATGGTTGAAAACAGTGATTTTTTTTTATGTCAAGATTATATGTCCACATTTAAAAAATTTTGTGAGGAGCAACTGTTGAATATCTGTGTGCGGTCTATATCCAGTATAGACTAGTAGGTGGTTAGAGCTCTAGTCTTTGACTGCCTCTATGGATTTTCTCTCCTAGTTTTTCATGGGAAGTGCCAAAGTAATTCTATCTTTGACTGAAATCCAATAAATCTTGAAAGGAAGGGAAATCTAAAATAAACCTTCTTAGAGGGGAAAGAGTAGCTTCTTTATTTTAAAGTAGCCTTTAGATGAATTCAAGACAGACAAGATCTCTGTGCTCATGGAATTTACAGTCTAGTGGGGGAAACAGGAAATAAGTAAACAAAATCAAGATAATTACAGGTTTAAAATTATTAGAAGTTAATAAGCTGGTAGATCTAAAAGAGTGTGCTGTGGGGAGTGACTGGTTAGAATCAAGGAGCGTCCCTTTGAAGAGGTGACATTTGATTTGGGACTTGAAACATGAGCTTGTGCTAGCCATGTGAAAAGGTGGGGAGACATTCCTGGCCTGGGAACAAATGCAAAGACCAGAAAGGCCCAGAAGGTCACTGGTATTAGAGAAGCCGGAGGAGAATGTACTGAAATGGAGTTGAACATACCCTACAGGGCCTCTTGTAATAAGCAGTATGGGGGGTTGGGGGGATTTTATTGTAATACGAATGAAAGCTTTTGAAGGGCTTAAATTAGGACAGTGATATGTTTTTGTTTTTAAAGATCACTGGCTGCTATGTGAAGCAAGAGGAAGTGGAGAGGGCAGTTAGGCTACTGCAATAGCTCAGGATTGATGCTATCTTATGCAAGTACAGTGGCAGTGGAGATGAAGCGGAGGCGATGGTGAGTTTCAGGTCATTTGGGAGGTGAAATCAGGTATCTGCGTAATGTGTTCGCTGTGGAGGGAGAGAGGTGTCAAGGATGCCTTCAAGATTCTGGCCTAAGCCTTGGGTGCCATTTGCTGGTTGTAGAAACTGGAAGAGGAAAGGGTGGATAACGAGTTCTGTGTAGAACCTGTTGTTTTTGAAATAATGGTGAGCTCTCCAAGGAGGAAGTCTAGTAGGCAGTGAATGTTCAAGTCAAGCTGAGACAAGTGGACATCTATTTTGGGACTCAGTTGCATACACATGGTACGTCGTGGAACTGGTTGAGATCATAGAGGCCTTGAGATCAAGCCCTAAAACACTCCAGCGGCTAAGAGAGACTGAGAAGTCTGGACCATTAGTTATCTTCCTCAAGGAAGGGGCTGGTTCCTCGGCTAAATGATGCTGAGAAGTTAGATGTGAGGACAGAGAAGTGTCCTGTGGGATTTGGCTACGTGGAGGTGGCTATTGTGACAAACAGTTTCAGTGGCATATGGGGGTGGGAGCCAGATTGGAGCACAGGGAGGGGATGGAGCATTAAGTGAACAAAGACCGCCTGCTGGGGAAGTTTTGTTGAAAAGTGAAGACAGAAGTAGGCCAGCAGTCATTAGGGAGAGAAGTGGTGTCAAAGAAGATCTTGGTTATTTATTGATTTGAGAAAGAGAAACATTGATCTATCGATTCCACCAATTTATGCACTCATTGCTTGACTCCTGTATGTGCCCTGATGAGAGATCGAACCTGCAACCCTGGTGCGAGACAATGCTCTATACAACTGAGTCACCTGGCAGGGGTAAAGGGGGTAAAGATCTTTCCTTTTTTTTTTAGAAAAAATGATGGGAAATAGAAGAGCATTTCCACATAGGCCAATGAGACTAGCTAACAGAGGAGAGACTAAGGCAGAAGAGATGCTACCAAAAGAGAATTCTTGAGAAGGTGAGAAGGAATTCAGAACACAAGAAGAGAGCCTTCGGTGGGGGCAAGAAGCCGTGCACTGCAGGAGAGCCGTCAGAATGTGGGTGCACGTGCAAGGGTATGAATTGGGGGCAGAATGCATGGTTTCTGTTTTCTCAGTCAAGTCTGAGGCAAGGCTAGCAACTTAAAGGCAGAGGGGGTGCGGATGGGTTGGGGTGAGAACACCTCACTTTGGGCAGCAGGACCGTGAACTCACTGGAAACTGAGGTAGGATTGCTGGCATTATCAAATGCCTGGCTGTGGCTTGGGACTGAATTGAAGGTGAAACCAATCAGCCAGGTTGGTTGTATGGCTTTCTGCCAGCAACATTCAGCTGTGGCAAAGGAAATGAAGAACGGCAGGCAATCAGTTCGGCCAGGACTGGAGTTTGCCGCCCAGATGTGCCAGGAGGAGAGGAGCTGGGGCCGGAGGGTGGTTGCAGTGGGGAACCGTGGAATGTTAGCTGGGTGGGGAAGCAAGAGGAGCGAATGAGCACAGTTCAGAAGAGCTCAGAGGCTGTTCACATATGTTGGGGGCCATGAATTTAACCATGAAAATCTTTTTTTTTTTTTATCTTTCTTGGTTTAAACTGAGTTAATGGGTACAGAATTTCAATTTGGGATGATGAGAAAGTTCTGGGGCTGGATAGTGGTAGCAGATGACTAACAATATAAAATGTACTCTAATGCCACTGAACTATACGCTTAAAAATGGTAACTCTTGTCTGACCACACAAAGGCACAGTGGATAGAGCGTCATCGGACTGGGACGCAGAGGACCTAGATTCAAAACCTTAAGGTCACCAGCTTGAGTGCAGGCTCACCAGCTTAAGCGGGAGGTCGCTGGCTTGAGCCCAAAGGTTGCTGGCTTTAAGCCCAAGGTTGCTAGCTTGAGCGAGGGGTCACTCAGTCTGTTGTAGCTCCCAGCAAGGCACATATGAGAATGCAATCAATGAACAACTAAGGTGCCACAACGAAGATGTGATGCTTCTCATCTCTCTCCCTTCCTAACTATCCCTATCTGTCCCTCTCTCTGACTCTCCTGTCTCTGCTTAAAAAACAAACAAAAAAAAACAACCCTTTTTTTGTCCCATTGATTTGAGAGAGAGAAAGAGAGGAAGGTGGGGGAAGGAGAGAGAGAAACATCAACCCATTCCACATGTGCCCCAACTGAGATCCATTCAGCAAGCCCCCTACAGGGCGATGCTCTGCCCATCTAGGGCCACTGCTCTGTTGCCCAGCAACCCACCTATTCTGTGGAGCCATCCTCAGTGCCCAGGGCCAACTTGCTTGAACCATTTGAGCCATGGCTGCGGGAGGAGGAGAGAGAGAGACAAAAGGGATGGGGAGGGGTCGTGAAGTAGATGGTCGCTTCTCCTCTGTGCCCTGACCAGGAATTGAACCTGGGACTTCTACATGCCAGGCTGATGCTTGACCAGTGAGCCAGGGCTGTACTATATTTTCTATGGAAGGAAGTAGCTTTAGAAGTCAACTCTCAAATTACTGAGACTAAAGAGAGAGTATTTCCTTTTATCATGGTTAATTTTTGGGTTTCAGGGATATAATTGAAATAAGTATTAGGAAGTCTTTTTTTTTAAAGATTTTATTTATTCATTTTAAAGAGAGAGAGAAGGGGGGGAAGCAGGAAGCATCAACTCCCATATGTGCCTTGACCGGGCAAGCTCAGGGTTTTGAACTAGCGACCTCAGTGTTCCAGGTCGATGCTTTATCCACTGCGCCACCACAGGTCAGGCCAGGAAGTCGTTTTTTTAAATTTATCTGTATTTAGACAATTACATTTAACAGGGTGACATTGGTCAACTAGAGTACATAGATTTAGAGAAAACATCTCCACATCATTTGGACAGTCAGTTATGTTGTATACCCATCACCTAAAGTCAAGTCATGCTCCATCACCTTATATATGTTTCTCTTTATGCCCCTCTCCCTCTCTCTTCTCTTCCCCTCTCCCAGGAGGTCATTGTTTAAACAGTCAAACAGTATCCAGAAGAAATATGTAGCACTTCTTACGCTCCCTTTCTCCTTATTTCAATCTGCTGTCATTCACATTTCATGAGGTTCCTCTATTCCCTAGCTACAGAATAAGTAATAGTAATGTGACATTAGGGAACAGGAGAGTATGGTGGATGGTAGAATTCAAAATAGGTGTCTAGAGTCTTCACTGAGAAGATAGCAAGGTCCTATGTCAGGGGCAGAGGCAAAAGGTTTTGAGTTTAAGGAGGAGTACATGTTAGAATGTATCAGATGTGGGAGGAAATGGATAAAGAAATGGTAGTAGCTGTGATGAGGCAATGTGAATTAGTAACACCGATCTGTCTTTCTGCATGATATGGCTCTTGTGTGATAACATTCTATAACAGGAGCTGAAAGAACAGTGGTGAGGGGGCTGGCAGGAAGCGGGGGAGTAGTTAAATAAATAAGTGTGGAGAAGTGGGAGAGCTCACAGAGAAGGAATGGAGCGTGGACTTTAACAGGAAGCCCTAATCTGGAAACCTTGAAGTGGTACCTGGTGGGGTGGAGAAGGGGCCCAGGACGTGGCTCTGCGGGGGTGGCTTGCCCATTTGGAGTGCAGTTCAAGAGAGCTCAGAGGCTGTTAACATATGCTGTAAGAGAAGTTGAAAGAGATCTTTGGGAGAAGCAGCTCGGGGCTTTGACCAATTTTTTTCCTTACCTCATATGTGCTTCCATTCAGAAAATGATCCTGAGCCCTTCCTGTACCAGGTCTTAAACCTACGTTCTCCTTAATCCTAATCAACTTTAATTTACATAGTTGTGATGTTTAAATTATAAATATGAAATAAAGTTGTAAAGTTGAACATTTTGTTTTTGTGGGTTCTTTGGCTACCTTGAAAACACATTAAATACATATTACCTGAAATAAAAACCCTAAGTGTGCAGGAATGCGGTATGAAGATACTGCCTTTCTAGAAAGGGCTTATTTCAGTTCAGTCAAAATCCAGGATGCTTCATTGTATCAAAGCAATTACACTTTGTATCCTAACCTGTAACTGAAACATTTTCACAAGGGGGGGGGGGAAGGAAAGAGAAATATTTGTTAAACCTTAATATTATTTCAAGCCCTGATGGGTTCAGTATTATTAAATTCTCACAACAACCCTATAAGGCAGTTTTGTCTCCAATTTCTAAATAATAGGTTTAGAATGGATAAATTACTCGCCCAGTTACATTACTATGGGGCAGAGCTGGGATTTGAATATATACTGCAGATGTAATATATACATTATACATTTTGCCATTGGTATTAAGCCCATGTATAAATTTAATCTACAAATGACAGCCTATTAGGTAAACATTTTGAGGTCTTAGAATTAGATGACATTTGTTTCAATAGGAGGAACAGGGAAAAGTAGTGATTTAATGGCTAAAAAAAGTTGTGACCAAAAGAACAGAATTTCTTAGGTTGATAGTCAAAGTTTAAGCTCAAAGCAGTTATTCTGCCCCTTCTGCAGATAATCCGTTTTTTTTGTTTGTTTGTTTTTTGGGTTTTTTTACAGGGACAGAGAGAGAGTCAGAGGGATAGATAAGGACAGACAGGAATGGAGAGAGGTGAGAAGCATCAATCATTTGTTTTTCGTTGCCATTGCAACAACTTAGTTGTTCATTGATTGCTTTCTCACATGTGCCTTGACCGCGGGCCTTCAGCAGACCGAGCCACCCCTTGCTGGAGCCAGCGACCTTGGGTCCACGCTGGCGAATTTTAGCTCAAGCCAGATGGGCCTGCGCTCCAGCTGGCTACCTCGGGGTCTCGAACCTGGGTCTTCCGCATCCCAGTCCGACGCTCTATCCACTGCGCCACCGCCTGGTCAGGCGATAATCCAGTTTTTATTTGTGTAGTGTAGTGAGTCAAACACGGGGCTTATTTTAGCTGTATATTTGGTAGCAATCAGGATTGCGCATCATCTTTCACTTAAAAAAAAAAGAAAACAACCTAATTGGGTCTGACCAGGTGGTGGCACATTGGATAGAGAGTGACAACATGGGATGCCAACCTCAAGGTCGCCGCTTGAGTGCGGGGTCATCCAGAGTGAGTTCAGGGTTGCTGGTGTGAGCATGGGATCATAAACATGAGCCCAAGGTCACTGGCTTGAGCAAGGGGTCACTCGCTCTGCTGTAGCCCCCAGTCAAGGCACATATGAGAAAGCAATCAATGAACAACTAAGGTGCTGCAACCACGAGTTGATGCTTCTCATGTCTCTCCCTTTCTGTCTCTCTCTCTCTTGCTAAAAAAGCAAGTAAACAAAAAACCCTAACTGGAGAAGAGAACCTCCTCCCATCCGAGTACTAACCAGCCTGACCCCGCTTAGCTTCCAAGATCAGACAAGATCGGGTGCGTTCAGGGTGGTATGGCCATAGACTAGAACCTTTGCAAAGTAAGACCTTATTTAAAATTGATATTGTGTAGCCTACGTTGTTCTCTCGCTTGAAATATTAATATAAGCCCAGTAATTATAGTACAGGTTTTGGAGGAAAGTATTTAAAATATACCAAATGTGATTTACTTTAGAGAAACATTATTTTAAAGAGGCCGTGCTGTAGGTTGACTTTAATACATATTTACTCAGTTATGGCCGGTGAGATAATACGTCAAAACTAATTATTTATTTTCTTTTTACTCTACAAGAAAGCTTAGCCCTGGCTGGCAACAGCAGTAAAAGATCTTGACACCTTCTCACTGGGGATTTTGGAGTTCTCCTGGGCTGACTTAGAGTTCTGGAGCGTTGTGCTGCCCAGTGAACAGTTTGAGGTCGTTGGTCGTGCAAGTCTATAAGAACGAACTTGACTTTTCTCCTCACCCAGTGTGAACCCATCCTCTCACTGCTTATTAGTGGTCAGCCTAATTTAAGGAGATGAAGAATTTCCAAATCTTGTGGTAAGTGTATAGTGGGAGAGAATTTCAAAATTTGTCATGAAGACTAAATATTTCAAACATGACTAAGGAGTATCCAGACTGCTGCTTATTTTAAGTACTGAAATCAACAATCTTTAAAAGTTGCCAGTGGTATATTTCAGATAGGACTCCTTTTTTAATTTTTTAAAAAGGATAAATCATTTTATCTGATTTCTTGATTAAGTTTTTATTTTAGAATTAGTATTCAGTGCTCCTTAGGAAATATTTTAAATTATTTTTTCTTTTATTTTTGTTTTATAGAAAATATTTTATATTGTTTGGGCCATCCCCATCAATGACTTTGTAGCAATAATTTTTAAAACCCTAAGCATTTCCTCTGAATTAAAAAGAAATGCTGTAGTTTAGACTAAACTTAGTTTTAATACAATGTACATGGAAGTTTTACAAATATAAAATAACTTACTGTAGTTTGTAATTTATTTTTCTCAGAAATCATTTCTCAATAAGTAGTTGAATCAGAGAAAACTGGTGCCATTTTGAGAGATTAAATTTAAAATATTTATATTTGTGTTTGGCAGACAAAGGTATTACATACAAAGTTAGAATTAATATAAAAAGAAGTTGTCTAAAGCAACTTTTAGTTTTTTAAAGAGTGTTCTTTTTTTTTTTAAGATTCTTTTTATTTATTCATTTTAGAAAGGAGACACAAGGTATGAGAGAGAGAGAGAGAGAAAGAGAGAAAGCGGGGAGGAGCTGGAAGCATCAACTCCCATATGTGCCTTGACCAGACCAGTGCAGGGTTTTGAACTGGCGACCTCAGTGTTCCCAGGTCAATGCTTTATCCACTGCGCCACCACAGGTCAGGCAACTTTTAGTTTTTTAAATTGGACTTAACTTGGGAGGTAGAATAGTAGATTTTTTTTAAGGTGAGATGAGGGGAGATAGTGAGACAGACTCCCCATAGGCTCCCTTACTGCGATCCACCTGGCAACCCACTCTGGGGCCAGTGCTTGAACAGGGAGCTACTTTTAGCATCTGAAGCTCACACACTCGGACCAGCTGAGCTATATTTAGCGCCCGGGCCCACTCTCAAACCAATCAAGCCACTGGCTGAAGGAGGAGAAGAGGGATAGAAGAGAGCGAGGGAGGGGAAGAGAAGTAGATGGTCCCTTCTCCTGTGTGCCCTGACTGGGAATTGAACCCAGAGCAACCATATGCCAGGCTGACACTCTATCCATTGAGCCACTAATCAGGGCTATAGATTTTTTCCTAATACAGAGAAATGTCTTCAAATTTAAAGTGACTTTTTCCATGTATAGAGTAAGTTGTTTTTTTTTTTACAGGGACAGAGAGAGAGTCAGAGGGATAGCTAGGGACAGACAGACAGGAAAGGAGAGAGATGAGAAGCATTAATCATCAGTTTTTCCTTGTGTCACCTTTGTTGTTCATTGATTGCTTTCTCATATGTGCCTTGACCGCGGGCCTTCAGCAGACCTAACAACCCCTTGCTTGAGCCAGTGACCTTGGGTCCAAGCTGGTTAGCTTTTGCTCAAGCCAGATGGGCCCCATGCTCAAGTTGGTGACCTTGGGGTCTTGAACCTGGGTCTTCCGCATCCCAGTCCAATGCTCTATCCACTGCGCCACCGCCTGGTCAGGCTAGTTATTTTTTATTGTGTGGTTTTGATTTGGAAGTATGTCTTCTACGATTTAGAATAAGTGAGTGCTTACTATATTTCTATTTCTTTTAAGTCTGATATTTCCTGAGTGCAGAGAAATATATTGAGAAATAGGTCGGTCTATTCTCATTTTGATTTGCACTCATTCTCCAGCTCTGTGAGGATCTTAGGCTCGGAGACATCCAGGAACGCCCAGCCCCTTTTCTCCTGCGTGCTGACACGCAGAGGAAGGTTTACAGCTGGTGTGTTTGGAGCTGCTTCTACCCATAGACATCAAAATATATATTTTTTTACTTTCAAATTTTGAAGATATTTTGTTTCTCTTTATTAGTCTGACTTTATGCCGTATGATATATACTTAGAATCATTTTTTGTTATGCTATATATTATGTAGTTAAAACAACCTCAAAAGTAAATGTCCAGAGAATTATACAAGGAAAAATCAAATTTGGGTAATCATGAAAAGGAGGCATGGGGGGACCTTTAACTCACGGAAATGAAAACTGGACAACATTGGGCCCCACAGGACCTAATGCTTACCAGAGGAAATTTGTTTAGCTTTTTTATATGTGCTAATTTTATGAGTGCTAATACATTGCTATACATTTCTTTTACATTTGCACTGTCGTGTTAAAATTTTAAGCTTAGACTAGACATATAATCAGTTAAGAAGTCTGTTTGCGCAACAACCAGGTGACTGAAAAGATCTCCCTAATGTTAGAAAGTCGTCAACCCGTTTTTCTTTCTTTTTATTTTTTTGTATTTTGCCAAAGTTAGAAGCAGAGAGGCAGTCAGACAGACTCCCGCATGCGCCCAACCAGGATCCACTGGGCATGCCCACCAGGGGGCGATGCTCTGCCCACCTAGGGCCTTACTCTGTTGTGGCTGGAGTCTTTCTAGTGCCTGAGGCAGAGGCTATGGAGCCGTTCTCAGCGCCCGGGCCAACTTTGCTCCATTGGAGCCTTGTCTGCAGGAGGGGAAGAGAGAGATAGAGAGAAAGGAGAGGGGGAAGGGTGGAGAAGCAGATGGGTGCTTCTCCTGTGTGCCCTGGCCAGGAATCAAACCCGGGACTTCCACATGCCAGGCCAACGCTCTACCGCTGAGCCAACCAGCCTGTTTTTCTTTTTTTTAATTTACTATTGATTTTATAGAGAGAGGAAAGGAGAAAGGGGGGGAAACATCAATTTGCTGTTCCACTTATTTATGCATTTATTGGTTAATTCTTGTACATGCCCTGACCAGGGATCGAACCTGCAACCTTAGTGTATTGGATGATGTACTGCTAACCAACCAAGATACCCGGCCAGCACAGAACTCAAATCCTTAGAGAGGGAAATAAGGTGTTCTTTTGGGAAAGATTATGAAGATATAATGAAGCAAGAAAATATTATTCTAAAAACCAGCAAAGGAAAAAAACAAAAAAATATAAAAATAAACAAAACAAAAAAATGAAAATATTACTCTAATTTGTCCAAAAGGATGATACTGAATAATGGCAATAATAGAACTATGGGTCTGTCCAATTTTAAATGACCCAGAAGTGATATATATATGTAAGATTGGGTCAGCCTATCAGCCACATGCAAAGTCTTTATCCGTTTCCCAAGAAAAAGGGCTGTGTTGTAGGTGCAGCGCTCTCGGAAGAGGGGGCAGTGTTCTAACTCAGTGTACAGTTTACCCTGACACCATTCAATTCTGGCACGTGGGACTGCCACCTTCCCAATGGTGGGTTTTAAGTAGGAAAAAGAAAGATTTTAAAAAATCACATTGAGTTGGCTCTAAAAAGGAAATCTAGTGTTTTCTTCTTAGACCACTAGAAGCTGTTTTTAAGTTACTTGACTCTTATGGTTCAGTAATCTATAGCAGAATAGCCCAGAAGTGACTATAGAACGAAGTGTTTATTTAGATGCCTATTCATTTCCCAGCATGAATGTAAAAAACCGGAAAAGTACTGATTTGTGGGACTGTTTTTCCCACATTGGATGTTTGGAAGAAGGAAGATGTAAATTTTGACTAAGTTTTCCAGAAAAGACTATTGAATGTTTATCAGATGAAATTTGCCTTCGTAGCTCACTCTGGTCCAAGGTTGAGAGGGTTTTTTTGTTTTGTTTTTCAGATTTTATTTATTGATTTTACAGAGAGGAGGCGGGGACGACGAGAATTAATTGCTTCACTCTAGCTGTTCATTGGTTGCTTGTCATATACGCCTTGATTGGGCAAGTCCGGCATTTGGAACCAGTGAACTCTATTCACTACGCCACCACAGGCCAGGCCAGGCAGGCTGAGAGTTTGTTTTTTGTCTTTTGTAAGACTTTATTTATTCATTTTTTAGAAAAGAGAGAGAGATAGAGAGAAGGGGGGAGGAGCAGGAAGCATGAACTCCCCTATGTGCCTTGCTTGACTGGGCAAGCCAGGGTTTTGAACCGGTGACCTCAGTGTTCCAGGTTGACCCTTTATCTACTGCGCCACCACAGGCCAGGCCAAGTTGAGAGGTTTATTTGTTTGTTTGTTTGTTTTTAATAGATTTTTTTTTTTTTTTTTTTTTTTTTGCAGGGACAGACAGAGAGTCAGAGAGAGGGATAGACAAACAGGAACGGAGAGAGATGAGAAGCATCAATCATCAGTTTTTCCTTGCGACACCTTTGTTAATTGATTTGCTTTCTCATATGTGCCTTGACCGCAGGCCTTCAGCAGACTGAGCATCCCCTTGCTGGAGCCAGCGACCTTGGGTCGAAGCTGGCGAGCTTTTTGCTCAAGCCAGATGGGCCCGCACTCAAGCTGGCGACCTCAGGGTCTTGAACCTGGGTCTTCCGCATCCCAATCGGACGCTCTATCCACTGTGCCACCGCCTGGTCAGGCGCCAAGTTGAGAGTTTTGATGGGCTTTTCCACTGCAGTCTCAGACTTTTCAAATTATAAAATGTACTTCTTTTGTTCTCAACTAAGCTTAGAGAAAATTAGCATACTTGACCTTCCTTACTAGCGAATTCTTTGATAACTGGTGATACTGAAGAGTCCTCTCTGCACTGTTGAAACCGACAGCTGCCACCACCAACCTGTGTGTGTGGTAGCACCCTCCATTTCTTTGCACTGCAAAACAGTTCATCAAAACAGTCCGGAGAAGTGAGCATTGTGTGCTTAGCCACTACAAAAATATCTTGTGGATTGTATTCAGATGTTAGAATTCGTCGTTTGTTACTGGACTGAGTGTACTCATTCCACGTGTAGAACAGCTGCCCTGGACTCCAACAGTGCAGGGACTCCAGGGACAGACCCCTAAAGGATCTGTGGGTAGAATTGGGGGAGGGGTGCCCATGAACTGGGATACAAAAAAAAATTGCATGTTACTAGACTGCAGCTGAAATTTATCATATCTGCCTGACCTGTGGTGGCACAGTGGATCAAGCGTCAACCTGGGATGTTGCAGTCACTGGTTCAAAGCCCAGGGCTTGCCTGGTCAAGGCACATAGGGGAAGCAACAATGAGTTGATGCTTCCTGCTCCCCCACCCCCTTTCTCTCTTGCTCGCTCCTCTCTCTAAAAATCAATAAATATAATCTTAAAAAAAAGAAATTTACCATTTCTTAAATCTATAGACGAAGGCCACAGACCACAGCAGTATTAATGGTGTCTGGGAATGTGTTACCTGTGGAAATATTTTTTCTCACATTACATTTGCAGACATCTTAAAAGATTACTTTCTTCCAAATGACAGTAGTTACTCGATTCAGTGCTAAACTTTGCATATCAACTGCTGAAGAATCACATATATGACGATATTACAATTTATAAATACTTTATAATTGTACTTCAGAAAAATCCTGCATATATTATACATCTTAAAATATTACTCCACGACAGGATCCATTGACTTCACAGACAGCCAATTAAGTATACAAAGGGTTAAGAACTCCTGTGCTCCCTTTGGGGGATTTCTTCCCACCACCTCATCAGATGCCTGTCACTGGTTGTGGGATGATCTGCCTCAACTTCTTTCACCCTTTTTTTTTTCCAAAAACCGTGTGTACTGCTTTCCTTGTAAGGTTGGGAGTGTGCAGATGCAGAGGGCCGGCTGTCTGCACTGTTCTATGCCATGTTAGACAAAGACTTAAGCATCCATGAATTTCAGTTTCTGTGGTGGGGTCCTGGAACCGATCCCCTGGAAATAATACCACGGGGCAAGTTGAGTTTTGGGGGAGTCCAAAGGTATGTGTGGGCCCTGGCTGGTTGGCTCAGTGGCAGAGCATTGGCCTGGTATGTGGATGTCCCGGGTTCCATTCCCAGTCAGGGCACACGGGAGAAGAACCCATCTGCTTCTCCACCCTCCTCCTCTCACTTCTCTCTCTCTCATTCTCCTCCCCTCCTGCAGCCAAGGCTCCATTGGAGCGAGTTGGCCCTGGGCACTGAGGACGGCTCCTTGGTCTCTGCCTCAGGTGCTAAAAAAATGACTCCGGTTGCAATGGAGCAAGGGCCCCTGATGGACAGGGCATTGCCCCCTAGTGGGCTTACCAGGTGGATCCCGATCTGGACGCATATGGGAGTCTCTGTTTCCCCTCCTCTCACTAAAAAATAAAATAAATTAAAAAAAAATAAAAGTATGTGTGGATTTTTGACTGCACAGGTAGTCAGCGCCCCATACCCCTGCATTGTTTAAGAGCCAACTACAGTTATATTCAAACAAGCTCTTATGGTCTTATCTTTTTAGTAATAATATTCATGGGTGCTCTATTTTTTTTATTGTGGTAAAACATAAAATTTACCATTTTAGCCATTTTAAGTGCAGTTTGTAGCATGAAGTACAATGACATTGTTATGCGACCGTCACCACCATTCTTCCACAAAACTTTTTCATCTTTCCCTACTGAAGGTCAGTGTTTTAGTGGTCTCTGATAGAAATAACTATAAATATAAATTTCCATTCATGTAATATTTCTTAGAATTTGTAAATGATTTCACACTAGATAGAAGTCTGTGTCTCTTAAATGGAGTTTAGAAAGGTGAGATGAAGTCATCTTTAAAGTTTTTGTAGAAACTGAAATCTTGCTTGGAGTACTATGCTACATATATATTTGTCCATATTCTTTTAAAATAATTTTTAAGCTTAAAAAGTTCCTCTTGGCCCTGGCCAGTTGGCTCAGTGGATAGAGAGTTGGCCCGGCCTGGGGATGTCCCAGGTGCAACTCCCAGTCAGAGCACACACAAGAAGCAACCATCTGCTTCTCTCATCCCCCTTCCCCTCCCACAGCCAGTGGCTCGATTGGGATTGACTTGAGCATCAGCCCCAGATGGGGATGTGGGGTGGTTCCCAGTCAGGGCATCTACAGGAGTCTATCTCCTCTCCTCTCAAAAAGAAATTCTTTTTAAAAAAATTTTCTCTCCTTTTCTCTTCCTCAAAAGGTTAATTTCATCCACATATCTTCCTTTTGCATTTGCTTTTATAAAAGGGAATCCTCAGCATTACTTCCTGGTGACATTATTAACTTTGTAAAATGGAATTTTGTTTGCTAATATTATTAGTTGTTTTTATAGGGTTTGTTTTTCTTGGAACAGACTGTAAAACCAACATATTTTGAATGTTACTCATTGACAGAGAGCAATGAGAGTCAAGAGTTTGCGTAATAATTTTAACCAGATTGCTAATACTAATGCTTAATAATAGAAAGTTTTATTGTTTATCATTATTGCCATTTCATATATAGGGACAATAACATGCAAACTACACTAACACAGAGCTGGGGTGTCCTTTTATTGTATTTGAGGAAATACAGGAAAATTGTAGGCAGTTTTTACTTCAGTAGCTTAATTATTACCAGACTGTATTTTAGTGAATTCCGTGACTGGGAATGGGAATACAAACAGTGCTTCTTTTACTCTTTATGACTAATGTTGTGCAATGATAGCCATTCCTTTCACAGTAGAAAAAGCCACATTGGTAGATCTTTGCCTGCTTCCTTTAAAACTTTTTTTTTTCATTTTTTAAGACTTTATTCACTTTAGAGAGGGGGGAGAGAGACACAGAAGAGGGAAGGAGCAGAAAGCATCAACTCCCATATGTGCCTTGACCAGGCAAGCCCGGGGTTTTGAACCAGTGACTTCAGCGTTTACAGGCCGACGCATTATCCACTGCGCCACCACAGGTCCGGCTTTTTTTTTTGTAAAACGTTTTCTAAAAGTAATCCCCATCCTATTAGGAAAAACACAAATGATTTAGATAAATCTCCTTTCCATTTAACAGAAGTATTTTTTTTTCTGAATGAAACTAGAAAGCAAAATGGCATTAGAGCAGTTTCTACTTAATATTCAGATAGTTTGTTTTTATGGAGAGGGTGCAAGTGAGATGACTTTGGGCTCTTCTGCGTTTTAGTTCTGGCTCCTGGAATTTTTGGTTGATGCGTGACCAGGTTTGTCTTTGTGGGTGGTTAGGTTCAATGTTGGTATTGCTTCCTTTTGCTAAGTCAGCTTGTCATGGGAGCTGATTCTCTCAATGACTAATTCGTGGAAGAAAGTAGTAAATGTGGCAATCGTGATGAGAACAGAAAGTCACCTTTTATTTTGAGATATAATACAGGAATTATTTAATTGGAGCCCTGCCCAGATAGCTCAGTTGATTAGAGCATCATCCATCCCAAAGCTCAGATTGATGTTCCTCTCTCCCTCTTTTCCTCTCTCACATCCTCTCTTACTAAATCATTAAAAAATCTCACTAAATCATTAAAAAAAGAAAAAGAAGGCCCTGGCTGGTTGGCTCAGCGATAGAGCGTCAGCCCAGCCTGTGGAAGTCCCGGGTTCGATTCCCAGTCAGGAGAAGTGCCCATCTGCTTCTCCACCCTTCCCCCTCTCCTTTCTCTCTATCTCTCTCTTCCCCTCCCGCAGCCAAGGCTCCATTGGAGCAAAGTTGACCCAGGCTTTGAGGATGGCTCCATGGCCTCTGCCTCAGGCGTTAGAATGGCTCAGGTTGCAACAGAGCAACGCCCCAGATGGGCAGAGCATCGCCCCCTGGTGAGCATGCCGGGAGGATCCCGGTTGGGTGCATGCGGCAGTCTGTCTCTCTGCCTCCCTGCTTCTCACTTTGGAAAAATACAAAAATACAAAAAAAAAAAAGAAAAAGAAAAAAATTTTTTAATTGAAATTGAGTAGTGTAACTGCCAAGAACTGACTCATCTTTTAAATACATATTCTATGTACTGAGGTATTATGAATCATCCCAATTATAGTTCAGTTTAATTTTACTTAATATTTAATAGCAATCAGGATGGCAGTACTTTGTATCTTTCTCAGTCACAGCTTGTGTATTGTTTTGCATAGGCATAAAATGTTCAGTCTCTTATAAAATACAATAAAGAAGTTGTAAAAACACTTGACGGGACATCTGTCTTCTCCTGCCCTGTAGAGTTGTTTCCCCTTTCCTGTCGGTCTGGCACTGGGGCCCTCCGAGTGCCACCATGGCCAGCTTTGATTTTTTACTTCTGAGTCTTTTAATGAACACAACTGTTATTAATATAATAAATCACCGTGCTAAAGGTTTGGGGACCCCAAGGAATTATATGTATATTTAGTACATAAAATCCCTGTTTTAAGGAAATTTATTAGCTATTAAATGGATTGTCATGGAGGGATGAACAGTCTTTGTCCTTAGGTCTCCAAGTGCTGAGTTATCTGCAGCAGAAACGGGCACTCAGCTGACCTCACGTAGCTTTTCCACACTGCGGGTCCCGGACGGTGGGCCACCACCCTGAGTCCCAAGTCCTGTGCCTTCTGGTTGTGAAAAAGTGTGCGAGGCTAGCCTAGCTGCATATTCTTGGAAACTAAATGATAAGGAACTAATATCACCCCTGTAAAAGTTAGTATTTTAAATGTTTTTTTAATTTTTTATATTTTTTAGATTTTATTTATTCATTTTAGAGAAAGGAGACAGAGAGAGAGAGAGAAGTGGGGGAGGAGCAGAAAGCATCAACTCCCATATGTGCGTTGACCAGGCAAGCCCGGGGTTTCGAACCAGCGACCTCAGTGTTCCAGGCTGACGCTTTTATTCACTGCGCCACCACAGGTGAGGCTAAAAGTTAGTATTTTAGACTGAAATCTTACAAAAGTAATTCAGTTGAGTAAAACACATTTAGTGGGTATGTTTGATTCAGGCATTGCACTATATATGCTGAAACACCAAGATGGAAAGAAACTGATTTAGCTTTCATGAAATTTGTAAGCTAACTAGGGAGTCAGAGAAACAAAATTTTGTCATATACCTATATTCTAGTAACATGTCAGACATGCTGTACAAATACAAGTAAGTGAATGATTAACTCTGCTTGGGGGTAAAGAAATAAAGAAAGGCAATATCAGGCCTGACCAGGTGGTGGCGCAGTGGATAGAGCATCGACCTGGGATACTGAGGACCCAGGTTCGAAAGCCCAAGATTGTGGTTGCTGGCTTGAGTGTGGGCTCATCGGCCTGAGCATGAGGCCACTGACTTGAGCACAGGGTCGCTGGCTTGAGCGTGGGATCCTAAACATGACCCCGTGGTCTCTGGCTTGAGCCAGGTGGCTAGCTCAGCTGGAGCCCTCCCCCCCATGAAGGCACATATGAGAAGCAATCAATGAACAATTAAAGTGCTGCAACTACAAGTTGATGCTTCTCATCTCTCTTCCTTCCAGTCTGTCTGTCCCTGTCTCTCTCTCTCTCAAAAAGAAAAAAAAAAGAGAAAAGAAAAGAAAGAGTAAGAAAGGCAGTATTAATCTACTCAAAGCCCTAAAAGATAAATTAGGCACTGTCTGTTGAGCACTTAGAGATGGGTGGAAGGTCTTTTGTCTTCTAAGTAGAAGGGAAAATACAAAGCCAAATAATTGAATAAGTGGTATGATAAGTTTTGGGGACATCTAATGGGATGGCAAAGAGCCAAGGGTTTCTTACAGGGCAGAGTGAGGCCGGTAGAGGTGTAAAAGGAGGCTAGAACCTATTATAATGGGCCAGTATTTTCAGTTCACTGATGTCAGAAAAGTCTAAGGGGTGCTTGGATGGAGGAATGAATTGCTCTCTCATCAGTACCCATCGCATGTTGCACTGCTGCCCTTTCTATTCGAGCTCTGCTCTAGTTGGAAACAAGATAGGCGTAATGAGGACAATCACACAGAGCAGTGTCTGACCTGTGGCCACAGACATGGTTGTTGCTTTCAGCATTCTGGGTGAGAGCATCCTAAAGACCACACATGGTTGTCAGTAAAAGATGCACAGAGGTAGATTCAGGCTAAGTTTGAACAATAGATATAGCAGAGCATTTCA
The DNA here is from genome assembly GCA_037038555.1 of Rhynchonycteris naso. Classification (NCBI taxonomy): domain Eukaryota; kingdom Metazoa; phylum Chordata; class Mammalia; order Chiroptera; family Emballonuridae; genus Rhynchonycteris; species Rhynchonycteris naso. Next base: position 10,118,999 of record CM073000.1, read on the forward strand.
GGTAAGGGTGTTGCACCTGGACAAGGCAGATGCTGAGAGGGTGTGCATTGTGTTTAGGGGTTAGGGGAGAGGCAGTCTGGCTAGAGCAAGTGTCTAATGGGAAATAAGTAGCCCACTCTCCATCCTAGTTTTAAATACTCTGTGTTGTTTTTTTGTGTGTGTATTTTTCCGAAGTGAGAAGTGGGGAGGCAGGCAGACAGACTCCCGCATGCACCCAACTGGGATCCACCCGGCATGCCCATCGGGGGGCGATGCTCTGCCCACCTGGGCCGTTGCTTTGTTGTGACCAGAGCCTTTCTAGCACCTGAAGCGGAGGCCATGGAGCCATCCTCAGTGCCCAGGCCATCTTTACTCCAGTGGAGCCTTAGCAGTGGGAGGGGAAGAGAGAGAGAGAGAGGAGAGGAGGAAGGGTGGAGAAGCAGATAGGCGTTTCTCCTGTGTGCCCTGGCTGGGAATTGAGCCTGGGACTTCCACACGCCAGGCCGATGCTCTATCGCTGAGCCAACTGGCCAGGGCCTAAATATTCTTTATTTTCCACTTTAGATTGTTATCCCACAGGAATGACCTGGTCTCCACAGTAAGCATGCTTCTTTGGAAAACTGAAGTCGGTTTTAAGGAGAATGGGATAAGCCCCCTTTCCCTGGTGTGCCTGATCCTATTGCAGGTTTTGCCGTCTTGTGGCCGACATACCGGAAAGAGTGATAGGTTTGTTTTTATAATGTTCGTTGGCCACAATGCTATTGCCTCATACCTGTTAGGATGACTATCAAAATGATAAAAGATAATGAGTGAAAATGAGGACAAAATAGAACCCTAGTGCACTGTTGGAGGGGATATAAATTGGTACAACCACTACAGAAAACAGTCTGGAGTTTCCTCAAAAAGTTAAGAATAAAGCTACCATATGATCCAGCAATCCCACTTTAGATATCTGATAAAAATAAAATTATTATCTCATATTGATATCTGCAACCCCATGTTCATTGCAGCATTATTTACAGTAGACAAGCTATCCTAATAGCTGGAATAGACAAATTTACTAACAAACTTCATAGACAAGATATACTTAATAAACAAACAACTAAGTGTCTGTCAGTGGATGAATGGATAAAGGAGTTGTGATACACACAGGAATAGTGTTCATTCATAAGGAAGGAAACTTGCCATTTGAGACAACTTGGATGAACCTTGAGGGTATAAACATAAGCTAAGTGGAAGAAGGCAAATATAGACAAATACTGTATGATCTCACTTATATGTGGAATCTAAAAAAGTTGAACTTGTAGAAACAGAGTAGATTGGTGGTTTCCACCTGGAAACCACCTGTACAGTGGGTGGGAGAAGTAGGGAGAAGTTGGTCAGAGGGTATAAACTTTCAGTTGAAAGATGAATCAAGTTCTGCCTGACCAGTGATAGTGCAGTGGATAGAGTGTCGACCTAGAATGCTGAGATCCTGGTTCAAAACCCTGAGGTCATCGGCTTGAGCGCGGGGTTGCTGGCTTGAGCCCAAAGGTTGCTGGCTTGATGCCCAAGGTTGCTGGCTTGAGCCCAAGGTTGCTGGCTTGTACAAAGTGTCACTGGCTGTGCTTGAACCCCACCCCCCATCAAGACACGTATGAGAAGCTATCAGTGAACAACTAAGTGAAGCAACTAAGAGTTGATGCTTCATGTCTCATTCCTTCCTCTCTCTCTCTCTCTAAATTAAAAAAAGAAAAAAGATGAATAAGTTCTGGAGATCTAATGTATAACATGGTGACTATAGTTAACAATAAAATACTATATACTTGAAATTCATTAAGAGAGTAGATTTTATATGTTCTTACCACACATGCAAAAATGTAACTAGGTGAGGTGGTGGAGGTGTTAACTAACTGTATTGTGATAATCATTTCACAATATATACCTGTATCAACTCATCCCACTGACACTATTTTATTTGTGTATATCAATAAAGTTGAGGGAGGTGAGAAAATAATGTTCACTGAGCTCCTGAGTGTGCTGGGTGCTATTGTGGATGCTGGGTTCATCAGTGAGCAGACACGAACCTCTGCCCTGGCAGAGCGGACACTCTAAAGTAAATGTGAGTCACTGTAGTACAGAAGAAAGAAAGGGGCTATTTGATGGGTAGGAGTGGAAAGAGACGGAAACTGAAGGTGGTCTAGAATGATGCATTCCTGTAGCCCTGTCCGGGTGGCTCATGGATAGAGCGTCATCCCAGCACTCCACAGTCTCAGATTCGATCCCCAGTCAGGACACATGCGAGATGTCACCAATGAGGGCAAAATTAAATGGAACAACTAAGTGGAACAATGAGTTGATGCTTCTCTCTTTCTCTCTCTCTCTCTCTCTCTCTCTCTCTCTCTTTCTATTTCCCACTCCCTGTCTCCCTCCCCCATCAAATCAATGGAAAAATTAAAAACAAATAAATTTCACCAACAACATTTTCCTTCAGTCAGATTACCAAGAAACTGAACCCTCCCCTTGAGTTTGGAGAGTTGACCAACTCAATTTGTGTTTCTGAGCTGACCAGAGGCCGTTTGCAGGTCCTGCCTGACTTCAGCTGGGGACAGGTTTGCCCTGAAATGTGCCCAAGCATGCGCTATAACATGAGGGAAAAGAGTGACCAACCTCAAAGGGTCAGGGAGAAAAGTCCATAGTAGTTCTGGTCAATCAGAATCTCTGGAGGGCTCGGGGGAGACGAGTCTGTTTTTAACCAACGACTCCAGCCTGTATTATTTTGATGTAAATCCCTGATGTCGGGTTAGTTCACTTATACCTATTTAGTATTGATCTCTAAAAGATACAGACAGCCCTTTTAAAAAATACAATCCAAATTTTATTATTATATCTAAAAAATCTTTAACAGAATGCAATATATTTATAAGTCATCAGGAATTGCAAAATTTCAGTGATGATGAAGTCTAGAAAATTATAACTCTTTGTCAGAGTTAATCTAGAATTGTGTGTTTTTAATTATGCAAGGGCTTTAGGAATGCAATCTTTGCATACAATACAGCTGCTCTGTATTTAAGCCCTGAATTTTTATTCAGTATTTATAATTCCTGTTTATGTGCTATTCCTGGAGATAGGAAGATGAATATGTAATATTGTCTTCTACTGTTCATTTCTAGATGACAGTTTATAAGGAACATTTATATTTGCAGTCAGTCACTTAGCCCACTGTAATGACGCTGTTCCCATTACTGACTGGGCGCTGTGAGTGAATGGGCACAGTGTGCACCCGCCGATGCCCGCAGGCCTTTGTGGATTTCGGAGTTTGGTATCCCTTGAACCACCACAGGTCTGAATCTAGATTCAGCAAAGGCTTTGGGAACTCAACCAACAGTCTCTTTTGATGCCCTCCTTGGTTTAGACCTGGGGGCTACCCCTCCCTCCACCCAATCTGGCACAAAATTGGCAGTTGAGATTGAAGGAAGGTGAAGAAGAGAGGCCTGGGAATATTTTCCCTGAAACCATCTTTGCGTCAGTCAGACTACATGTACACAAGACATTTCTTGTACACCTTTGAGAATCTTAGGTCCCCAGGCAACATCGCTTAAAAATAATCACTGACGAGGCTACTGACTTCATTGAGGAATAGGCGAATGAGCCTGAGAGACTGGAGCGTGTCCGGAATCACAAGGTTGGTCAGTGTCAGTATCAAGGACAAGCCCTTTGACTTTCATATTCAGTGTCCTCCCCCATGGGCCCCTGGGCTCTGGAAAGCCTTGCACACTTCTCCCTCACCCCGGTGTTGGTCCCTGCCCGCCGCACATGACAGCATATTGTTTCTCCAGCTGGATTGCACAGTACGCTGATTTCCACCCCACCTCACTAAGTAGGAATTACGTGGCTTAAAGGCCTTCAAATTCTGCACATCCTGATTTGAACAAATGTCTAATACTGCCAACATTAATGCTTATCTTTTCTGATTTTGAGGAATTTTTTAATTCCTTAATTTTTCTCCTAATAATCTTTCTTAGTCTTTTCCACCGTCTTTCTTGCTGCTAGAAAGCTCCAGTTGGTGACAAAATAGATGAAGTTCTTGGTTGAATAATAACTGAAAAAGTCATCCCTAGCTGGGTTGCTCAGTTGGTTGGAGCGTCACCCCAAATGGCCAAGGTTGTGGGTCAGATCCCCAGTCAGGACTCATGAGAACCAACCGATGAATGCATAAATAAGTGGAAAAACAAATCAATGTTCCTGTCTCTGTCTCTCTGTCTCCTCCTCTCTCCCTCTCCCTCCCTCTCCCCCTTCCTCTCTACCTAAAACCAGTAAGTTAAAAAACAACAACCGAGGAACTCAGAGCCCATCGTGTTGAGTTTGTCAGCCTTCTTTTTATTGCACATGGGTACAACTGTGAAAATATAGTCATGTTTTCTTCTAGTAAAATGTCATTATTTCACCGAAATGCCCAGCGACTTCACCTGAAGAAGCTTGGGCACCCCTGCCAGAAACTAGCACTTCTCACACTGCGTTGTAATGAACTGGTGGTGTCTCTCTTCCAAAAGAAAGTGAGTGCCCTAAAATCAGGAGCCATGCCAGAAGATTTCACATAGTCTTACATTTACAAAATTTGCCAGCTCCTAACAATTACAATATAGTAAACAGAGTAAATGAGAAGATGGTATGTCCTAACTGGCATAAACAGTTTCTTGCCCTGGGTGAGCAGCATTTTATAGCATAACTTTTTGATCATGATACTCATGAGAAAATTGTCAGTTTAAACCAATTATCTACTTTTTAGCCTTGCTTTTATTTTATTTGTTTGTTTGTTTAGTGAGAGAGACAGGCAGGGAAAGAGATGAGAAGTATCATCTCATAGTTGCTTCACTTTAGTTGTTCATTCATTGCTTTCTCATATGTGCATTGACCAGAGGACTCTAGCCAAGCAAGTGACCTCTTGCTCAAGCCAGTGACCTTTGGGCTCAAGCTAGCCATCTCAGGTTTTTTTGTTTGTTTTTGTTTTTATTATTGTTTATTTTTATTTTTTACAGGGACAGAGAGAGGAATATATAGGGATAGGCAGACAGGAACGGAGAGAGGTGAGAAGCATCAATCATCAGTTTTTCGTTGCCGTTGCGACACCTTAGTTGTTCATTGATTGCTTTCTCACATGTGCCTTGACCGCGGGCCTTCAGCAGACCGAGCAACCCCTTGCTGGAGCCAGCAACCTTGGGTCCAAGCTGGCGAGCTTTTGCTCAAGCCAGATGGGCCCGCACTCAAGCTGGTGACCTCGGAGTCTCAAACCTGGGTCTTCCGCATCCCAGTCCGACGCTCTATTCACTGCACCACCGCCGGGTCAGGCGCCACCTCAGTTTTCAAATCTGGGTCCTCAGCATTCCAGGTTGATACTCTTATCCATTGTGCCACGACCTGGTCAGGCTCAACCTTACTTTTAGAATTCTACAAAAATGTTAAGGGTATTTACATTTATTACATTTTATGTCATACTCATTTGATATTCCCAGCCCTTAACACAGTGCCTGGTACATAGTAGGTGCTAAATATTTATTTTTATTGATTGATTTGGGAGAGAGAGAGAAATAAGATTTGCTGTCCCATTTATCTATGCACTCATTGCTTGATTCTTGCATGTGCTCTGTGGGGATCAAACCCGCAATCTTGGTGTATCCCAATGACGCTCTAACCAGCTGAGCTACCCAGCCAGGGCTAAATGTTTGTTAAATGTATAATGAATTTTTTTCCACCCACTGAAGAGAGGCGAGAGCTATACAAAAAGAAAACCCTGGAGATTTGCATTGTCTCCCTCAAGTCTTCAGCTGATAACTGATCAGTACCAGTGTGTGGGGAAACTACCCAAGTCATGGGAAAGAATCAAAGGGTTTGAGAAAATGAAACTGGGAGCTCACACAGGGCAGAGAAGTGTTTGTTCCCACCTGCAAGAGTGGAAAAGTCCTTCCATTCATGGGACTTCATGTGCAATACTCAGAAGGAGATGGCCTCAGTATAGGGAAAAATTGTCCTAGATCCAGGATTGACAGTTTAAAAGCAAACCTCAAGAGAAGCAAACTGTTTATAGCTAACTTCATTGTATCTTAGACAAAGTTCAGAAATATCTAGGAGGATACAAAAATATCCAAAACTCAATCATATAAAATTAATAATGTCTGTCATCCAATCAAAAATGACTAGGTATGCCTAACCTGTGCTGGCGCAGTGGATAAAGCCTCGACCTGGAACGCTGAGATTACCGGTTCAAAACCCCAGGCTTGCCCAGTCAAAGCACAGATGAGAAGCAGCTATAAGTTGATGCTTCCTGCTCCTACCCCCCTTCTCTTTTTTTTTTCTCTCTCTCTCCTCTCTCTTCTCCATCTAAAATCAATAAATAAAATCTCTTTTAAATTACTAGGCATGCAGAAAAGCAGAAAAATACCACCCATAATGAAGAAGGAAAAAAATTCAATCAATAGAAACAGACCCAGAAATGATACAAATGATTGAATTAGCAGAGAAGGACATTGAAATGATATTACTATTTTGCATAAGTTCACAAAGATAGAGGAAATATTTAATATATTAAATAAAATTATGTAAGATATATATATACAGACCCAACTTCTGTAGTTATTTAAAACTACAATGTTTTAAAATAAAAGTGGGTGGGATTAACAGCAAGTTAGACACTAGAGAAAAAAGGATTAGTACACTTGAAGAAACAGTGATGGAAACTGTTCTAAATGAAAGCCAGAGAGATAAAAGGACTGAGGGGTGGGGGAATGCATCAGTGAACCATGAATCAGATTCAAGCAGCCTAATTCTGTATGTGTAATTGGGGTCTCCAAAGGAGGATGAGGACACAAAATATATTAAATAATAGCTGAATTTGTTATAAATTGAAGGAAAGCTACAAGCCTACAGACCCTAGAAGTTTCATGAACCCCAAGCACAAGAAGCATGAAGAGCCTTGGCTAGGTAGCTCAGTCAGTTAGAAAATCATTCTGATACACCAAGGTTGCAGGTTCGATTTTGGGTCAGGGCACATATAAGAATCAACCAATGAGTGCTTCTCTTTCTCTCTCTTTCCCTCCTTTCAATAAATAAGTTTAAAAGAATTTTTTAAATGAGAATGGGGGAGGACAGACAGGGACAGACAGACAGGAAGGGAGAGAGATGAGAAGCATCACCTCATAGTTGTGGCACCTTAGTTGTTCATTGATTGTTTTCTCATATGTGCCTTGACCGGGGGGCTCCAGCCAAGCCAGTGACCCCTTGCTTAAGCCAGCGACCTTGGGTTTTCGACTGAAAGACCATGGGGTCATGTCTATGATCCCATGCTCAAGCCGGCAACTCCACACTCAAGCCCGATGAGCCTGTACTCAAGCCAGTGACCTCGACCTTGGGCTTTGAAACCTGGGTCCTCAGCATGCCAGGTTGATGCTCTACCCACTGTGCCATCACAGGCCAGGCTCTTAGTAGTCTTTTAGCTTTAGTTTATTAATCATCATTTTCACTAGGTTTTGTTTTTGGAAGAAGAAAAAAAGCATATAAGAAAGGAACCACCTGACTGGTGCTGACGAAGTGGATAGAGTGTTGATCTGAGATGCTGAGATCCCTGGTTCGAAACCCTGAGGTCACTGCTTGAAGCCCAAAGTCTCTGACTGGAGTCCAAGGTCACTGGCTTGAGCAAGGGGTCACTGGCTTGGCATGACCCCCCCCCCATTAAGGCACCAATGAGAAGCAATCAGTGAACAACTAAAGTACTGGAACTGTAAGTTGATGCCTCTCATCTTCCTTCCTCTCTCTCTCTAAAGAGAGAGAGAGAGAGAACAAAACATGTTATAGCAATCATATACCAAAGTTCATTTCATAAAGTATCTGAAATCCTGTTACAACTTTATAAGTGTCTTGTGCTGCTACTAGTTTATAATATAGGTAGAATTCATTTGTTTAGCTAGCTTAACTGAAATATCTGTTCTTGAAACCAATACATTACTTGACATAAGAGCTCAGATTATTTACCCCATATGAAAAAAAATACTTAATAGCCTCTCATCTTCCTTTATCTCTCTGCCTTGGTGGTCTCTGAAATCTGTGATCTTAATGGAAATCTGTCTTTAAGACACTTCTTTCAAGACAGTGCTGTAGGCTGTCCTTGAGACCACTAGGGTGCTTAAGTGTTCTGGGTTCAGCTGACCCTGGAGCATGTGCTGCTGTGATGCACGGGTCCCCTTGTACATGGATTTTTTCAGTAAATATGCAGTTGATCTTCTGTATCCCTAGGTTCTGCAGTTAGGGTCAATGTTCTGACCAGCCGAGCCATCGAGCCAGGGCTCGTCCCTAGGTTCTGCATCCATAAACCCACCAACCACGGGTCAACGCAGTATTTTCACCCCACAGCTAGGAACCCATGGGTGCCCTATTCCGTGCCAGTGTGTGCAAGGAGCTTGGGCAGTTTGGGTTTTGGTATTGCTGGGGTCCTGCAACCCCATGGGTACTGAGGGGCAACTATGGTTACATTTGTTTTGCATTTTGTATTAAAAGATTTTATTGATTATTTTAGAGTCAGGAGAGAGAGAGAAAGGGTGGTTGGGAGGAGCGGAAAGGACCAACTTGCAGTGGTTGCTTCTCATGTGTGTCTTGACCGAGAAAGCTAGGGGTTTCAAACCAGCGACCTCATCATTCTAGGTCAATGCTTGATCCACTGCGCCACCACGGGTCAGGCTGTGGTTAAGTTTTTGGTGAATCAAAAGTTATATACAGCCCTGGGCAGATGGCTCAGTTGATTGGAGCATTTTCCCAACATGCCAAGGTTGTGGGTTCGATCTCTGGTTGGGGCACATATAAAGAATCAACCAAGAAGTTAAAAAAAATTATATGTAGATTTTCTACCACTGGGGGGAACCTTCACATCATTAGAGAGTTTGCTGTTGCCTGACCAGGTCATGGCGCAGTGGATAGAGCATTGAACTAGTACATTAAGGACCCAGGTTCAAAAGCCCGAGGTCACTTGTTTGAGTGCAGGGTCACTGGCTTGAGCGTGGGATCATAGACATGACCCCATGGTCACTAGCTTGAGCCCAAAGTTGCTGGCTTGAGCACGGATTCACTGACTTGGCTGGAGCCCCTGGTCAAGGCACATATGAGAAAACAATCAATGAACAACTAAGGTGCTGCAACGAAGAATTGATGCTTCTCATCTCTCTCCCTTTCATTCTCTCTCTCTTGCTATTAAAAAAAAAAAAGAATGCTCCCAAGTGTTAGTCTAGTTCTTAAAGGCTCTCCTCCTCTACTCCTACGCCATTTTAACTCATAGATTCACCTGGAATTGGTTTTTGTGTAGGAAAAATTATCGTACATTTATCTATATGATTAACACTTTTTCTCTGATTTGACATGCCACTTTTACACTGTGTTCTCTTTCTTTTTTGTGGGAAAGGCCAAGTGGATACACCGTGTTCTCTTGATTAAAGGTATTCTTCACAGTGTTTGTTGACTTTGGAACCGTTTTAAATATTAGCTTTAATTTTTTTAAGAGTGTCAGTTATCTGGGGCAGTGATTTCTGAAGTCTTGGGGTGCCTGCCTATCAGGGAGCTACAACCCCTCCCCTCCATGACAGACTATTGTGTGAGCCTCTGTTGCTGAGGGGACTTGCTCACGCTGAGGGGACTTGCTCACGTGCATCGGGCCAAGAAGTGGTTCTTAACCACTGATTAGGGGTTTTTCTTTAGAGGAGGACTTATATTTCATACAGCCTTATAAAATTCACCTTTTACCGGAGGCCCTCTAGGGATTTCAGAGTTGTTATTTTAATGGGAAAAGAACCTTAATTAATAAGAGTCCTGAAGTAAAGAGGGAACCTTTTCAAATAAAACTTACCTCTTCACTTTTGAGTCATCTTCTGGTCCTCAGATTGTCTTCCCACTGTAGAATCACAGTCAAACCGTACTTTGTACAAACTTGACTTTGGTAAATTTACTCTGGTAGACCTTTCCTGGGGATTAAGCTGTATTAGGACTGTATTTTTGTCACTATGTAGAGCCTGGTATGATAGAGGGATAAGGGTCACCTCTTGTCATTTGAAACTGTTTAGAGTCAGACATGAGGGCGGCCCTTTAAAAAAGTAAAATTCTCCAGGTACTGTTGACTATAAAGGCTCATAGAGTTCTACCGGGGGCTGGGGGGATGGTAGGCCTATCTGCTGGGACTGAGGCCACTGACCAGGGCGATGTCCCCTGCAAGCATTGTGTGAAGTCAAATGCTTTTAACTGCATTCACTACCGGAAAGTTGTTCTTTATTTGGACTACTCAAGGAGTAGCTTATCACTTTGGTTGTGCACTCATTGAGTGCTTCTTGCACGTGCCCAGACTGGGGATCGAACCTATGACCCCAGTTCACTGGGTCAGTGCCTTACCCACTGAGCCACCTGGCCAGGGCACATTGCTTTGAAGTTCAGGGTAGCCAGTGTCCTCTGTGTTTGAAAGCCCCAGCGGCAGTGATACCTGGGTAGAGTGACTGGTGCTAACTTTCTTTCTCAGTCTGTTTGTTAATCCTTGGGCATCTTGGCCTAGGAACTAGGAGGAGGTATGAAGTAATGCGGGCAGCTGGGACAGTCACAAAGGTGTTGTGCGGTTTGGGGCTTTGTTTTCTTTTCAAGATTTTATGTATTGATTTTTAGGGAGAGAAGAGAAAAAGAGGACAGGGAGAGGGGAGTGGGAAGCACCTACTTATAGCAGTTGCTTCTCGTTTGTGCCTTGACCAGGCAGGTTATATTTTTTTAGGTTATATCAATTAGTTTGTTCCAGAGACGTTTAACATTTAAAAAAATAAATTTACCAAGAATACAGTGAAATTCTAAATTAATAGTCATGCTGAAGTGAAGAAACAGACCTGACCTATGGTGGCGCAGTGGATAAAGCATCAACCTGGAAACGCTGAGGTTGCTGGTTCAAAACCCTGGGCTTGCCTGGTCAAGGCACATATGGGAGTTGGTGCTTCCTGCTCCTCCCCCCTTCTCTCTTTCTCTCGCTCTCTCTCTCCCCTTTCTAAAATATGAATAAATAAAATCTTTAAAAAAAGTGAAATAATTTCCACTTTGTAGGTTTATTATACATCATAATTGCATAATTTAGTCCGCGTGATTGTGATGTCTGGGAGACAAGTGCATGGTACAAAGCTTACCTATGGCTAATGCAGTTCTACCATATTAAATATCAGAGGGAGGCCCTTCACACAGATCTCTTTATACCTGTTTAACGACAGTTTTCCGGGTTTTTTGTTCCTGGGCGATTTTCACTCGAAGAAAGTCCCCTTTTCAGTAAGGCCATGCTAGCCTGCCCCGGAGTAGTCCTACGAGCCGACGTCACTTAGCCAGCTGCCCCTCTCACGGTTTTAGCCACGGAGGTCACCTTCTGATAAACTTTCCCACTTTTTCTCCCTCCTGTCTCACACGTCACCCCTCTCCTCCCCTGAAGTTTCGGTCAGATGGACTGTAAACACCCAGATCATCCAGCTACTGAGCCAGTTCACCCACCAGCAGGAAGATCCCACAACAAGGGGTACTTACCCCTCCAGACCCTTCCTGAGGAAAGCAAGTTTCCTTCCATGTGGCAGGAGTCAGCCTTGTATCTGTCTGGCCTTGTGACTGACAGGATGGGCATTTGGGGGGAACCGGAGAGAAGGCGGTTTTAATGGAGGAAAACCATTTAGTCGAACTGATCCCTTCTGCCTTCTCCGGGCGTGTCCCCCTTCTGGGCATCTCTTCAGGATCTCGTCGCTCCGTCCCACTGCCTTCACACTGCCCTTTCCAACTGCTCCGGAACTCTGGCCCCGGCATTCCATGATGTAAATTATTCCACGCATGGCTCGGAATGGGCGGGAAGCAGTGCTGCCAGGTGTCAGAGCGGTAGTGTAAGTTTACCCGATCTGATGATCTCGGGGAGGGAGGAGAAGGGGGGAACTGCTCTTGGACTTCGGGGCTGTTATTGTCTGAGCCAGAGCACAGTGATTGTGCTGGCGAGCAGATGCTGCTCTGGCTGGGGAGGCACGGAGCTCCGGGCCGAGCCCAGTGAATTTGGGTTGAGATTTTCTACCTGAAACCCTCTAGTGTTGGGATCTAGATTGTTGGGAATTGACCAGCTGGCAGTGTTGCTGCCCAAGGAGGAACCTGAGACCTCTGGGGTAGAGCCCGTAGTAGCGGCTGCCTGGGGCTTTGCTGCCTCTGTCTCTAAAAGGAGGAAGAGCCAGTTTTCCTGTTTTCCTGAAGGTAGCTCAGCTATGGCAAGAAACCCAGAGGGCTCACCGTGTTTGGAAACATGCAGTCACAAAATTCAAAGACCTCTGTATCCATGAGATTTTCTCTAAAACAACAAAATTCTTTCTCCCCTTGCTCATGATTCATTCTGAGGAAATTCCTGTCCATGGTTTGCAGTCCCTTCAGGGACTCTGCGTGTGAGGGGCTGCTGCCGGCTCGCTTTGATTTGTCCAGATTCCTTTTTGCCTTTAAGTTAAGGATTTGTGTTCAATAAAAGCTATTTAAATTGAACACTCAATCTCTTGAAGGATCACAAATTACAATCCCATTAATAATAAGCAGTTAGAGAAAACGCTCATACAAAGTGCAGTTATTTGTCTGGGAAAGTACACGGTACTTTTTGTGTCGCGTGGATGCCACCAGCTTGAGTCACTCTGCTGAACCAGTGCTTTTGTTCCTTTTCTCCTAGTTGTCATGGATGATGATGACGACTCGTGTCTCCTTGATCTCATTGGGTAAGATGCTCATTTCAAAATCAGGGGAAACCAAATGTGTGATGTTTGCTCTACTAAGACGACCTAATAAGCATATTAAAACCGGTTGGGTGTTTTAAAATAAAAATCATCATAGCATGAATTAACAAACAACTTGGATATGATAGGGGACATAATTAGGTAATGCTTTATTTATCCTTCATTAAACTTATTTTCTAACAAGTCCCAGAAGGCAGAAATGAGTGACAGTAGGAACTAGAACAACATCCAAAAAAAATAAAATAAATAAAATAAAAAGTAAAACAAAAAACTACTAATAAAATTGTTTTAAAATAGGGAGATAATTTTACTCAAGCTAATATTGTCATTTTCTTTTTACCCTAGAAAAAAGGACTCTTAAATATAGGTAACATATTTATTGTTGCTTTCCCCTTTTTTATTGTTTTCTAGAGACCCACAAGCATTGAACTATTTTCTACATGGACCTAGTAGTAAATCTGTAAGTAATACTTAGAACCTCACAGATGCAGATTTTGTCTCCTCTTCACAGTGAAAGTAATCACTCTGTTGAATTTGTACCTTTGCAGAGCAATGATGACTTGACCAATGCAGGATATTCTGCAGCCAATTCAAATTCAATTTTCGCCAACTCTAGTGTGAGTATTAGACACGGAACGCAGCGGTCGGTGTCTGTCTCATTGATGCCTTGCGAATGGAGGCTTTGCTTGCCGTTGTATCACGATGAGAAATATTACTTTGTCTTTTGTCGTTGACCCCGAAGGAAAATATATTGAGTTATGCTGCATTTTCTATTTTGAACTCAGTCAAGACCAGCTATATGAGGTTTACTTTGCCATTTTTCCTAAGCTTTCAACTTTCTTTTTAAACTGACTCAGAAATGTTATCATCTAAGAAAGTAGTATTACAGTTTTTCTGAACCTTGTTACATAGCTTCAAATAAATTATTCTTAATGGTAGTCACTTGCTAAACTCTTTCATCTTAAACAAGAAAAAATAATCACTGAAACTTACCGAGCATTTGGCGAGTTCACGGCACTGGCGGTTTAACATAATTAACTTCATTAATCCTCACAATAACTCCGTGGACTAGGTTCTGTTATTACCTGTATTTTACAGGTGAGGACACTAAAGCACTGAGAGCTTAGTACTCCCCACACCGGGAGATTAGAACTAGGGTTCTAATCTAGGCCACTGGCTTCTGGAGCCCAATTCTCAAGTTCCAGGAGCATCTAAAACCTGCTCTAGAGGATGGGGCCCTGCCTGGAGACTGTTGTCCAAGACCCTGTGTCTAAGCCTGCGACTCTTCAGGTCCTCAGACGGCATCCAGCTGAGACCACATTAGTTCCATTTCAGCTGTTGATTGATCGGGGGCTGGGGGGTGGGGGGTGGCTTTTCTATGAAGTTCTTCCCATCATCTGGCCCCCAGCACCTGATTAGCCTAGGGCCGAGAATCTCTACAGTTTTGCATGTTGGACCACTCATTCTTAATTGATCTACTTTTATTTTTTTTTCTTCACCTTTTAATTTTATTTATTTATTTATTTTTGGTGTGTGTTAAATACATGTATCATTAAATTTTCCATCCCAGTCATTTTAAGTGTACAGTTCAGTAGAGTCAAGTGCATTCACATTGCCTTCACCTTATTTTAAGCAGCTGTTGATTCTGTATCTCTTTTTTTTTAAGAGAATAAATCCACTTTTGTTTATTTGCTTTCAATATATTTAAACCCTTGAGGGGTACAGCATCACACAGATCTGTGTCCAGTGGCCTTCATAACAAGGTTGCTTCGGAATTTAATTTAACATCAACCATCACTGTTTCCATGAGCAGGAGCGGCCTCTTCCCAGGCTACCCTGGTTTTGTTGGGTTTGCCACCAGGAGTCAATGCGCTGTTATCTACTTTATTTATACACACAGCACACCTCTCGTCTAGACAGAACTCAGGTTCAGCTCCAGCATAAACACCTTCAGTTTTATGAAGAGCTGTCTGCTCCCTCTGGTTGCAGAGACGCCGGTTATAGCTGGCAAAATGGCCCCGGGCCACAGGCTATTTGTCATTACAGATGTCCTGTTCCAGCAGGCCTCCAAGGGCTCCAAGATGATCCATAGAGTCCATATCTTTGCTTTTATAATTTTGACATGTCCCGGGGAAAACTGCTGGCCAGTGGAGTGTATGTTAGTTATGAGTGACTGTTCACCCATGCCCGTATTGTCTCTAGTTGGATGCCTCGTCCTAAGAACACCTTCGGGACAGAAACTAACACATCAGCGGGTGCTTGATAAATAAATGCTGATAGACTTACTTTTGACTAGGACACTGAAATAGTTTTTAAAGCATTTTATTAAGCTAATTACTTCTAAGAAATCAAATGACCATTTACTCATTTTATATGGGAAACTTGTGTTTTTCCTGGACTGGTCTTTTCTAGGATGGTAGGGGTTAGAACTGGGGGGGTTTGAGAAAACTTGAAACACAGGGCTGAACCTGGGATACCTTCCGGATTTCTATTAGAATGACACCCTCAGCTCCCAACCTCACTTCAACCCCTGTTGTACAAAGGCCTGGATATGGCCGTTTCCTCGATACACAACCCCCCAGGCCTGAGTCCCACTTAAGCTGAGGGGTATCCTGAAAATTAAAGCCCCTGCAAGTATCTTAAAAAATGAAGCTAAACTCCAGGTAGTCACCAGTATGTTCCTGTCATTTATCTATTTTCAATAAAATAATTTACCAGAGCAAGGAATGCAAATAATTACAAAAATAATGGTCAGTGTCATTACTAAGGAAATACAGTATCAGAATAAGGTGAGCAGTTTGGAGAGCCGTGCTTGAAAAACAGACTCATGCTTTATTCATATGCTAAACTGAGATTAAGTTTTTTGTAAGACTCTTTCAAAGGTTGAGTATGTCACGTAACATATTGCTCTTTTATTTTTTTTAGAATGCTGATCCGAAGTCATCCCTCAAAGCTGTGAGCAACCAGCTTGGAGAAGGGCCCAGTGATGGACTGCCACTTTCAAGTAGCCTTCAGTTTCTTGAAGATGAACTTGAGTCTTCTCCTCTTCCTGATCTCAGTGAGGACCAACCTTTCGACATTCTTCAGAAATCCTTGCAGGAGGCCAATATCACTGAACAGACGCTGGCGGAAGAGGCATATCTGGATGCTAGTATAGGTTCCAGCCAACAGTTTGCACAAGCTCCGCTTCATCCTTCTTCATCAGCATCTTTTTCTCAGGCTTCTAACGTTTCTAATTACTCAGGTCAGACGCTGCAGCCTATAGGGGTGACTCACGTGCCTGTTGGAGCATCGTTTGCAAGCAATGCAGTGGGTGTGCAACATGGCTTTATGCAACACGTGGGGATCAGCGTTCCCAGCCAGCATTTGTCTAATAGCAGTCAGCTTAGTGGTTCTGGTCAAATACAATTAATTGGGTCATTTAGTAATCAACCTTCCATGATGACTATTAATAACCTAGATGGATCTCAAATCATACTAAAGGGCAGCGGGCAGCAAGCCCCATCAAATGTGAGTGGAGGGCTTCTGGTTCATAGACAGACTCCTAATGGCAACTCCTTGTTTGGGAACTCGAGTTCCAGTCCAGTAGCACAGCCTGTCACCGTTCCGTTTAACAGCACAAATTTTCAGACCTCTTTACCTGTGCACAACATCATCATACAAAGGGGTCTTGCACCAAATTCAAATAAAGTTCCAATTAATATCCAGCCAAAGCCTATCCAGATGGGTCAGCAAAATACGTACAATGTGAACAACCTGGGAATACAGCAGCATCACGTGCAGCAAGGGATCTCCTTCGCCTCCGCAGGCTCACCCCAGGGCTCAGTCGTTGGTCCACACATGTCTGTGAACATCGTAAACCAACAGAACACGAGGAAACCAGTCCCCTCTCAGCCAGTGAGCAGCGCTGCGGGCAGTATCGTCATTCATTCTCCCATGGGCCAGCCTCACACCCCCCAAAGTCAGTTCCTTGTACCTACCAGCCTTTCCGTCAGTTCCAACTCGGTACACCACGTCCAGACCATAAATGGGCAACTTCTCCAGACTCAGCCTTCTCAGCTCATTTCTGGCCAAGTGGCCTCAGAGCATGTCATGTTGAATAGAAATTCTTCCAACATGCTCAGGACCAACCCACCGTATTCCGGACAGATGCTTAACAACCAGAACGCCGCCGTCCAGCTAGTGTCCGGGCAGACGTTTGCCGCCTCTGGAAGCCCCGTGATAGTTAATCACGCCTCTCCTCAGATTGTCGGTGGACAGATGCCCTTGCAGCAGGCATCACCAACGGTACTACACCTGTCACCTGGGCAGAGCAGCGTCTCCCAGGGGAGGCCTGGCTTCACACCCATGCCCTCAGTGACAAGCATGTCAGGACCCAGTCGGTTCCCTGTGAGCTCCTCCAGCACCGTGCACCCGAGCCTGGGGTCTGCGGTTCAGTCGGGTGCGTCAGGATCGAACTTCACCGGAGACCTGCTGACCCAGGCCAGCAGGACTCCAGCTCCGGTCAGCGCATCTCATCGTCTTCCAGCTGCTGCTTCCAAACCGGCCAGCACCTTCAGTCCCACGCCCGGAGCAGGGACCCCGCAGCCGTTCTTCTGTCAGGTACGTTCTCTCTACCAGACCACTGCTGCGGTGATTGCAGAATGCGAAAATGGAGCTTGTAGCTAATGGACTATAACGTTCATCCTAGGCTCCCAGTTTATGACGGATTGCCTTTTTTCTTCTTAATTAAGTTTTTTTTTTAATGCGGCATAGCATTGTGGTTTAGAGTGAAGACTCTAGAGTCAGACTCATGGATTTGAGTCTAAGCTTTATGACCTCAAGGAAGTCTTACCGTAACTTCCTTCTCTAGACTTAATTTTCCTCATCAGTGAAACGAACATAAAAATACTACCACCCCATAGAGTTATTTGGAGAAATAAGTGAGATCCCTGGCCAGATAGCTTGGTTGGTTAGAGTGCCGTCCCAATATTCAAAGGTTGTGGGTTCGATCCCCAGCCAGGGCACATATTGGTTTTTCTGTTTCTTTCTCCCTTCCTGTCTCTTTAAAAATCAATCAATAAAAAAAAAATTTTTTTTAAATGAGAGAATCCACATAAAACACATAGCATAGTCCTTGGCAAATAGCAAATATTCAATAGGAACCCACCCCCCCACAGACACACACAAAAAGCCCTGGCCAAGTAGTTCAGTGGATAGAGCTCATCCCCACATGCTGAGGTCACTAGTTTGATCCCTGGTCAGGGCACATATGAGAAGCAACCAATGAGTGGACAAATAAATGGAATGACTAAGTAGAACGAGTTAATGCTTCTCTCTCTCTCATCAATGGAAAAATTTATTTTTAATTTATATACAGCAGATCCTTGAATAACATCATTTTGTTCAACATTGTTTTGTTACAACGATAAGATGCAATAAGAACTTTTTTAATTTTTACTTATTTATTTTAGAGAGAGGGGAAAGGAAAAAGAGAGAGAGAAACAAACATCAACTTGTTGTTTCACTTATTTATGCATTCATTGGTTGATTTTTATATGTGCCCTGATGGGGATTGAACCCTCAGCCGTGGTGTATCAGGATGGTGCTCTAACTAGCTGAACTACCCAGCCAGGGCCCACACACAAATTTTTTTTTTTTTTAGTGAGAGAGACAGGAAAGTAAAGAGATGAGAAGCGTCAGCTCATAGTTGTGTCCCTTCAGTTGTTCAATTGCTTCTCATATGTGCCTTGATGGGGGTTCCAGCTGAGCCAGTGCCCTTTGGGCTCACGTCAGCAACCATGGGATTGGATCATGTCAATAACCCCATGGCCAAGCTGGTGACCCCTCGCAAAAGCCAGATGAGCTCACGCTCAAGCCAGCGACCTCGGGTTTCAAACCTAGGACCTCAGTGTCCCAGGCCGACGTTCTGTCCACTGCGCCACCACTGGCCAGGTCACACACAAAATGTTTTTAGAGTACATTGCAGGCATGATGCCTCTTAACCCCTAAATACTTTGGACTTGAGCATTTGTTTTCTAAAAACAGGAATATTTTCCCACATAACCATAGTATAGTTATCAAAACCAAGAAATATTATTGTCTAATCTACAGGCCTTATTCAAATTTAGTCAGTTTTCACAGTAATGTTCCTTGTAGCAAAAAGGAAAAAAATTCTTTTGTGTTGTTTTTATGGTTCAGGATCCAATCCAGGATTGCTGTCTAATTTTCTTGTCACGTCTTTAAATCTGGAACAGGTTTCTTTCTTTGTCTTTCATGCCCTTTATGTTTTTAAAGAGTGCAAACTAATTATTTTGTGGGTTGTCCCTGCATTTGGGTTTCTCTGATATTTCCTCATGATTACATTTAGGTCATGCATTTTTGGTAGGATTGCCACAAGTCACAATGGGGACGTGTCCCAATCCTGGTGATGTGAACTTGGGACACTTGCTTAAGATGGAATCTGCTGCATCTTAACTCTCTTCTGGGAAGTCCTCTGGAACTGTGTGGACATCCAGTGGCTCATCAGATTTGCATGCACTAAATTTAAGCTGCCATTGATAACTTCTGACTGGATTGGTTATTACTGAGTCAGCTGTGACAATAGTCACCAAACACGGATTTTCTAAGTGCGTCACTTGTTCTGCGTTCATTTTTGGCACTGTAATCTCAGGAAAAGCTTTTCCTTCCCCATTTACTTATATGTTTACTTATATTAATATGTACTCAAAGATTCTTATTTTATCAGTGGGTTATAAATTTTTACAGTCATTTATTTTGATACTCAGTTTAATTTAATGGCCAGTGGGCACCCCTCCAAGTTGGCTGCTGGTCCTGACATGTTTCCTTCTTGCTTTGAGCGCATTCTTTAATTTCTGGCAGAACAAGATGTTCCACATTCACCTTTTATTTTCCCTGCCCCTGCCCTGGGAGCAACCATTTCTTAAAGGAGCCGATTTCTTCTAGTGGAGAACAGCATTTAGAAACCAAGATCTCAGCACTACATAGTCATTGCTACTGAGGTTGTCTCAGCTGGGACTAATACATTGCACAGGCCTAATATCTGTAGCTATTTATCTATCAACCTATATATTACATAGTTCATACTGATACTTCCAATTCTAATCCAGGGTCACCAGGGTTCACTATTCAAGTCTCCCTCTTTTCCATATTTGTAACTCCCTTTTCTAACAGTAAGAAAGCCAGCTCCACAATCTATTTACTTACTTGCTCAACATTGGAATATAGAGAAAATAATCGCTAATCCGTAGCACCGTGGAAAATAAGCCTACTAGTTAGACTTCAGTATTGGTTTACAGTTCTATCTTGAGCCTAAATGTATATAGTCAAAATACTGTGTTTAAAACTTACTTGGATTACTTCTTTTCTTTTTCCCCTCTTGGTATGCTATTCATTTGAAATATAGTTCTGTTCATATTTCATTTTAGGATTCTTACCCCACTATCCTTCGTGATTTTATCTATATAATTAGTTTTGAACACATGAACCATTAGCATGGTCCCAGAAGTCAGGGCTATGCAGAGGGCGTACCTGGAACAGTCTCGCTCCCGACCCGCCTCCCTCCCCTCACCCCCATCCTTTCCTGCCAGTTCTCACCATCCCTGATATTTACCAACTTCAGTAGTTCCTAGTTTATTTATTCTATGTTATTTTTGTACAACTAAGCAGATCCATGTATATTTTGTTATTGCCTCTCCTTTCTTGCTCCAAATAGACCATATTATAGATACTCTTTGCAGCCCAAGTGTTGCAAAAATATTTCTAAGAACTCAAATGTCAAATAATAGAATGATTGTGCATAATGAAGTACTATATAGTCATTTAAATATAATTAAAGATTAGGGGAGAGGCTTACAAAATAACTTTAAGTGCACACTTAAATGTAAAATAATTAAAATGTATGTTAAAATATAAAATATTTAATGAACAATTTGTTTTTACTTTTAGAATAATGATGGGGAGAGACAAAATGGCAAATTAGAAAACAATACACCCTCTTGCTTACAAAACACCCAGAAACTCAATTAGAAATGCACTATAACATTAACAATAATTCGCCTGACCAGGCGGTGGCGCCGTGGATAGAGCGTCGGACTGGGATGTGGAGGACCCAGGTTCGAGACCCCGAGGTCGCCAGCTTGAGCGCGGGCTCATCTGGTATGAGCAAGGCTCACCAGCTTGGACCCAAGGTCACTGACTTGAGCAAGGGGTCACTCAGTCTGCTGTAGCCCCCCGGTCAAGGCACGTATGAGAAACCAATCAATGAACAACTAAGGAACCGCAACGAAGAATTGATGTTTCTCATCTCTCTCCCTTTCTATCTGTCTGTCCCTATCTGTCCCTCTCTTTGCCACAAAAAACAACACAGCAAAAACAAAATACCATTAACAACAATTCTCTGGATGGTAGAATTACAGATTGTTAACATTTTCTCTAGTTTTAAAAACTTACCCTTCATTAGGAAGATGATGTCTAGACAGCATACAGCATTTATCAAACCATTTTTGTGGATTTTTAAAAAATATAAGTAAAACATGCCTGACCTGTGGTGGTGTAGTAGATAAGATAAAGTGTCAGCCTGGAACACTGAGGTCAGTGGTTTGAAACCCCAGGCTTGCCCAGTCAAGGCACATATGAGAAGCAACAACTAGGATGCTTCCTGCTCCCCCCTCCACCTTTCTCTCAATAAATAAAATCTTAAAGAAAACGTAAAACATACCATTGGTAAAAAATTAACACAGTTGGTTAGAGCGTTGTCCTAATACACAAGGTTGTGGGTTTGACCATGGTCAGGGCACATACAGGAATCTACCAATGAATGCGTAAATAAGTGGGACAACAAATCAGTGTCTCTCTCTCCCTCGCTCTCTAAAATCAATAAATAAAAAATTAATTTTTTTAAATTAAAATTTAAAAACAGCCCTGGCCGGTTACCTCAAGTTAGTTAAGAGCGTCATCCCCAAACAGCAAGGTCAGGGCACACACGGGAAGTACCCAAAGAATGCATGCCTGAGTGGACGAACAAATGAATGCTTCCCTTCCCTGTCCCCTCTCTCTCCCTTTCTGTCTCTGTCTCTCTAAAAATCAATAAAAATTAAGCCTTGGCCGATAGCGTGTTGGATGGAGCATCACCCCAGAGCACAGAGGTTGCGGGTTCGATCCCCAGTCAGGGCACATACAGGAGCAGCTCTGTCTCTCCCTCCCTGCCTCTCTCTCTCTCTCTCTCTCTCTCTCTCTTTTTTAAATTTTTTTTACAGGGACAGAGAGAGAGTCAGAGAAAGGGATAAATAAGGACAGACAGACAGGAACGGAGAGAAGTGAGAAGCATCAATCATTATTTTCTCGTTGCCCTTGCGACACCATAGTTGTTCATTGATTGCTCTCTCCCATATGCCTTGACCACGGGCCTTCAGCAGACCGAGCAACCCCTTGCTGGGGCCAGCGACCTTGGGTCCAAGCTGACAAGCTTTTGCTCAAGCCAGATGGGCCCGCGCTCAAGCTGGCGACCTTGGGGTCTTGAAACTAGGTCTTCTGCATCCCAGTCCGATGCTCTATCCACTGCGCCACCTCCTGGTCAGGCCCTCCCTGCCTGTCTTTAAAAAAAATTAAATTGAATTAAAATTAAAAACAGTTTTAAACTAGTTTGAATTGAAACGTTAGTCATCCTTCCCCAAGTTTCCTTCCCCGAGGCCAACACTGTTTCTAGGTTCTGTGTTTTCTCCAGAGAATACAAGCAAATGCAAGTACTACTTGAGGACAATTTTATATCACTATGGACTGATTTGTTTTATGTTTCTTATTATAATTAATTATGCCTAATAAGCCACAGCATGGTCATTTCTTTTTCTTTCCTTTTTTAAATAACACTTCAAAAAAATATAAATTAATTAATTAAATCAAATAACACTTCAATGTGTGGGGGGGAATCTCTTTGACTCCTAAATGTTTGTTATTCAAAGATAACAAGAAGCCTACGTTGGCGGCTCCAGAGTTATTTTTTCGTGATTTTTAATACCAAAAAAGTATTGGGAAGTAGGCCATTAGCGTGATGAACGCCCTGTCGAGGGTGTTCCTGCGGTAGGTTTTCTGGAACAGCCGAGGCATCAGCGTGTTGGAGCGCAGACGCAGCCTCGGATACAGCATGAGTGGGAAAGCAGTGCGAGGCGCCCTCTAGCGTTTAAATTCGGGGACACCGAGAGCAACTCCTCACAACTCTATATAATTTCTCTATAAAATTTCTATAATTTATTACTTTATAGAACATTTAATGAACAAAAATACCATAATCAGGGGACTTTAGTGTTTGTGTGTTTGCGGAAATTTAATTCAGCAAGCTTTGATACTATAATAAAGGGTTAATATTACAGAGGCATAAGTTTTTATTTTTTATTTATTTATTTTGAAAGATTTCACTTATTGATTTTAGAGAGCGAGGGTGGACATGAAGCATCAACTCATAATACTTGCTTCTTGTATGTGCCTCAACTGGGCAAGCCCGGGGTTTCAGAACTGAATTCGGCACTCCAGGTCAACGCTCTATCCCCTGCTCCACTACAGGGCAGGCCAGAGGCATAAGTTATTAAATATAATCTTTATTTTGGTATAGATAATACCTTTGTTTGGTTCAAAATTCAAAAGGTACAGAAAGGTGCATACTACAGTGAAAAGTCTGCCTCCTGCCCCCTGTCCTGCAGCCAATGCCAGCAGCTTCTGGTAGAGTGAAGGGAGCCCCACCCACCTTTCCACTGTGAAGACCTCCAGACCCACAGAAAAGCTGGAAGGGCAGAGTGAACCGTTCACCTGGATCCACCAGGTGTTTGTTGTGCAGCACTTGGTTTATCTTTGTGTGTCTGTATGTTACACACAGATACACGTGTACATACACTTTTTTCTCTGACTCGTTTGAAAGTAAATTGCAAATGTCATGATCCTTATCCCTAACTACTTCAGCAGGTAGCTCCTAAGAACAAGGACTTTCTTCAACACAACCACAACACCACCATTACACCCAAGAAATTTAATATTACTACAATAGTTATACCCGATTCCTTCCATGTGACCCAGTAATGCCTTTTACAATAATGCTTTCCTCTAGAAACCAGTCCAAGGGCACCAATTTCACTTACTGTCTGTCTCTTTAGTCTACAGCAGCCCACATCAGTTATCTTGTAGAGGGGCCCTCAGTGGAGAGCTGTCACTTTGGGATTAGATTAGGCTAGGTGGTTTTTGGCATGACACATAATGTTGGTTTGTCCCATTATTGGTGATTTGGAGTGTGATCACATGGTCAAGGTGGCCTCCACCAGGTTTCTCGTTAAGGTACTCAAAGGTACCCTGTTCCCTTTATAAGGAAATGATCTCTAGGATGGTGTTTTAGGACCGTGTGACTATCCTGTTCCCCAGCCTCTTGCCCTCTGATTTGAGACCCCATTGATAATCTTTTGGGCAGATAAAATATGTTATGCTCACTTTGTTAAAGATGGCGCTGCCCATATGGAAGCCCGTCACCCAGGTGATATTATTTGCCCTTATGCTTGGGATGGGTGTGGGGGAAAGGCTGTAATGTAAGCAGGCCAGGTTGTTATAGCCTAAGGCTAGGTTTTAAGAGTAAGTTTTTCCTCACACCCTTGACTGATTGGATGATGTTGGGTGGTACACTCCTGAGGAATCCCATTATGCCTCAAATGGGTGACTTTGTATCAGAGACTTCCTTGTTTGTAGATTAGATTAAAGGTTTGGATTTTCTACACTATAAAGTGGGGCAGGCCAGTAGCTTGCTCTCTCTTGGTTCCTGAGGTTAGTATTAGAGAGGAGAGCAGATTAAGGCCACGTGGAGGCCAGGAGACGCAGCCACGATGGCAGAGTGCTGAGGGAGAAACCAGTTTGTGCAGAGTTTGTGTAGAGAGGAGATGGGAAACAGAAGTGAATAAGTCTGGTGAGCTAGAAACCTTTGATTTTAGGAAACTCGGATAAGTAAGTAGCTTTGTGAGCACTGAATGAGTGGGTTTTGGAGCCCAGTGTGTGTTTTTGCTTGCCCGCCGGGTGCAAGCTAGAATTAAAGCTGATGGCTCACCAGTTTTTGGCTCCACTGTTTCATTACCGACTGTCTGAATCTAATGGGAACCTGCACGGGTCAGGCTGCTGTGATGGTGGCCCTGGCTACTGGCTTTACATAATCCTCACCTGAACATTATATCAATGGTTGTGAAATGGCTTTCTAGTTGTGTTATCCTATCTACAGTTACTGACTAGGATTCTTTTCCATTCCCTCTCGTGTTTTTTTTTCTTTTTTTTTTTTTTTGAGTAACACACAAAGTTTTTATTTATTTTTTAAAAATATTTTATTGGTTGATTACGGAGGGGGAAGGGACGGGAAGCATCAATTCATAGTACTGTAGTAGTTTCTCGGTATGTGCCTTCACTGTGCAAGCCTGGGGTTTCGAACTGGCAACTTCAGCCAGTCGATACTTGATCCACTGCACCTCTACAGGTGAGGCTTATTTTTTATTTTTTGCATCTTTTTAAAAAAAAATTTTTTTTTAAGACTATTCATTTTAGAGAGGAGAGATAGAGAGAGAAAGGGGGAAGAGCAGGAAACATCAACTCCTATATGTGCTTTGTCCAGGCAAGCCCAGGGTTTCAAACCGGCAATCTCAGACCAGAGACCTCAGCATTCCAGGTCAACGCTTTATCTACTGCGCCACCACAGGTCAGGCTTTTTTTGCATCATCTTAAAACTTACTGCCTGACCAATGGTGGTGCAGTGGGTAGAATGTTGATCTGGGATTCTGAGAACCCAGACTTGAAACCCTGAGGTTGCCAGCTTGAGCACAGGGTCACCAGCTTGAGCATGGGATCTTTTTTTTTTTTTTTTTGAAGTGAGAGAAGGAGAGGTAGACTCCTGTATGAGCCCCGACCAGGAACGACCTGGCAACCCCCGTGTGGGGTCGATGCTGAAATCAACCGAGCTATCCTCAGTGCCTAGGCTGACTCTTGAACCAATTGAGCCACTGGCTGTGAAAGGGGAAGAGAGAGAGAAGGGGGAGAGAGAGGGGAAAAGAAGCAGATAATCACTTCTCATGTGTGCCCTGAGCGGGGATGGAACCCAGGACATCCGCACACCAGGCTAACGCTCTAACCAGTGAGAAAACCAGCCAGGGCCTGAGCATGGGATTATTGACATGATCCTTAGGTTGCTGGCTTGAAGCCCAAGGTTTCTGGCTTGAGCAAGGGGTCACTGGTCAAGGCATATACGAGAAGCAATCAATGAACAACTAAAAAAGTATCACAACTATGAGTGTAAGCTCTTATCTTTTGCTCTCCCTTCCTCCCTACCTCTTTCTCTCTCTAAAAACAAAAACAAAAAACACATTTTATTATGGGGAATTTTACACATAACCTGAAGTCGATGTAATAGTGTAATTAGCCCAGGCCGAATCAGGTCAGTGCGTGCCAACCGTTCCTGTCTCGCCCGTACCCCGTTCTCCCTCCTGTCCACTATGACTTTGAATCTAATCCAGACCTAAGTTTACCAGTAATATCTTAGTGTGTATCTCTAAAGATCATGTGTTCATTTTGTATTGAATGCATTGCAATCTAATGCTTTCATTATTCTTTTTGGTCTTTAAATTGTTCCAAGTTTGATCAGTGGAGGCCTGCTTATGCTGGTTTCTGTACTTTCGACACATACCCCTGTCAGCACTTTGGGGAACAAGATACTGTAGGTTTGTCTTGTGATTACCTTGCCTAGACTTAGAATCAGCCATTTCTCCAGGGAGCCCTGGGAATTTAAATCTCTTAATCCAGAGAGTAATTTACGGGATTTAAACTTTCTTGTAAATGGATTAATATTCGAAAGTCAGTGATTAAAGGAGGAGTTTTAAAAGAGTTTAGCCTACCAAACAAAAGAAACAAATTCAAGTCCAAATCTCCTTAGATCACAAAAAAGATTTAGTAGATTTTAAATTCCTTGAGAGGAGTTCCTACTAAGCTTTAGTCTCCCGCCTGCCTGCCCCTCCCTTATTCCCTGCCCTGCTCTACCTCAGCCTGCCTACCACTGTCTTCAAAATCTAGGTGTTCTTGTTTTTCCCTCCCCTTCTAAACCTTTACTGAATTACCAAATCCTGAAACTTCTTTTTTTCTTCTTTTTTTTTTGTGTGTGTGTGACAGAGAAAGGGACAGATAGGGACAGACAGACAGACAGGAAAGGAGAGAGATGAGAAACATCAATTCTTCGTTGTGGCTCCTTAGTTGTTCGTTGATTGTTTTCTCATATGTGCCTTCCCCGGGGAGCTACAGCAGACCGAATGACCCCTTGCTTGAGCCAGCGACCTTGGGCTCAGGCTGGTGAGCCTTGTTCAAACCAGGTGTGCCTGTGCTCAAGGTGGCGACCTCGGGGTCTCGAACCTCGGTCCTCCGCTTCCCAGTCTGACACTCTATCCACTGCACTACCACCTGGTCAGGCCAAATCCTGAAAGTTTTTCATATCCATCCTTTCCAATAATAATGAAAAAATAAAACTCCTGTTCATATTATAGTATTAACAGCAGGTACGGGGCTAGAGGGTACACACATTATTTCTAGTTCTTACTGTGGTGCTGTAAGTAGCAATATTGTTCCCATTTCACAGTCAAGAAGGGGGAGGTTCATAGTCTCACTTTTATGTCCCACCTATGTATGAATTCATGCTGTTCTCAGTTTTTTTTTCTGATTTACTTATTTCACTATGAGACATGGACAAGAGAGTGGTGGTTACGGGGTGGGGGGAGGGAGGGAAGAGTGGGATAGGGAGGAGGGGAAGGGCACAGGGAAAACCAGACAGAAGGTGACAGAGGACAATTTGACTTTGGGTGATGGGTATGCAACACAATTGAATGATAAGATAATCTGGAGATGTTTTCATTGTACATATGTACCCTGATTTATTGGTGTCACCACATTAAAGTTAATTTAAAAAATTAAAAAAAAAGAAGGGGGAGGTTCAGAGCATGGGCAGATTGCTCTTAAAACCAGAAATATATTGGAGTTCATGCTTCCTGTCACCGAGTAAGCCAAAAAGCAAAGACAGGGATTGAATCTTTATGGGGACTTCATTCAGATGGCCGGCACTCTAGGGAGACTGGTTCCCAAATCATCTTAACCCCCTTGTTCCCAGCGAACCCTTTTTAAAAGGGGAGAAAAAGGTAGGCAGTTAGTCAGATAACTGGATCGTAGTCAGAGGCTGCTCCCTGGAGCACAGAGGCCCTGCTGCAGTCTGCTGGGTACAGAGGTGGGTCACTGGCAGGTCTCAGATCTTGTTAAGTCCTGCAGGCCTGGTCAGGCATCCCTGCGCCTAGAACAAAGCTTTGACTTCCATTAACCATCATGCCTACTGACCATAACTAAAGCCACCATTACTCAAGCTAAAATTTTAACTCTTTGAGTTCCCCGTCCCACTCTGAAGGCAGACTTTACCTGCTAGCTGTCTACACCACACTGCTTCCATCACTCTGCTCTTCTGCATCCGTACCCTGGCCTAGACGTAAGAGGGACCGTGACATATTGGGGAAAACGCATTGGATTAGGAGTGAGCTCTCACTTGTAGGTCCTGCTTTGCCACTGACAGGTTTTGGTTTTGTGGTCTAACTTTGTAACTTAGTTCTCTGAGCCCTAGATATCTGTCCTTGAAAATGAGGAACCCTAGCTGTGCAATAGAAGCACGCAGAGAACTTTTATTTATTTCCCAGGGAGTTTTGTAAAAATATGGGTGCCTGGAGCCCTGGCCAGATAACTGGGTTGGTTGGAGCGTCATCTCAGAGTGCAGAAGTTGCCAGTTCATTCCCTGGTCAGGGCACATACAGGAGCAGCTCGGTGTTCCTGTCTCTTTCTCTCCTGCCTCTCAAAGAAAAGAAAACGGTGCCTTGGCCTCACCTCCATAAATTCTGACTTAAACAGTCTGGAGAAAGGGCTCTAGGCATCGGCGTTTTTCAGAGCTCCCCAAGTGAGTCTAGAGTCCAACCAGGAGAGAGAACCACTGGCCTGGATGATTTCCAAGGCCCATTCTTATCCTAGTTAGACAACTGGAACAAATAACAATCGTCTGGGTGATTAACCGGCCCTAACTCTCTTCCGAAAGCCTAATTTCCACCCCATTAATCTTCCTAAAACATTTGTTTGGTGACCTGAACCAAATCACTTGGGAGCTTCCTGTTGCCACAGGAAAAAGCTCCACCCTCTGCCCACCTGGCAAGTGAGGCAGGCTCTCCAGTCGGAAACCCCGTTGTTGTGAGACTCCTGGGGCGCCTTGGCCTTTGCTGATGGGTCTTCATTGAATGTCCTTTCCTGTCAGGACTAACGACTTCCCCTCCTTCAGGGCCCCACCCAAAGCCCCTAAGAATAAAGCCTTTTTCAGTCACTCCAGGATTTCTTCTCTGCACTTTTTGTTTGTCTTGACCACTGGATGGCTGACTATTTACCGTATTACCCCACGTATAAAACACACCATTTTTTGAAAAATTTGGGATCTAAAAACTGGGTGCATCTTATAGTTGTAGTTTTTATACTTGCATTTTCCACTTTTTCGCGTGGGTGAAGTTGTATGAATTTTATGATGAGTAAAACTTGAATTCAATAACTTTATGTAATACAGTTTTATTTTTCAAATTTTGGGCCCCCAAATTAAGGTGCGTCTTATATATGGGAGCATCTTATACATGGGGAAATACGATATGATCCAGTCATTCAACAACATTTCAGTATATCGCTTCTTTGCCTTTTGGGTGATCAAGTGTAGTGACGGTACTTCAGTACCTACCGTGGCCAGCCTTAGGCCCTTCCCAGGGACACAGTAATCTACTGCAGGGCAGGAGACAGACAAGCCAAGGACCACTCCGATATGGAAGTGCTCTGGTGGAAGTAGTCAGAGCGCCATGTTCTGGAAAGGAGCCTCTAACCTGAACCAGATGGTTGGGGAAGGTTTCCCTGAATTGGCTTTTGACCAAGACCTTCTAAGGGAAAAGGAAGTTATTCAGCAAGAGGGTCTGCATGGAGAATGTCCAGCTGGTGGAAACAGCACGTGCAAAGCCTGGAGGGGAGGAAAGCATGTTCAGAGGTTTCGGTGGGAGAGGTGAGCAGAGGCTGCGTCATCCAGGACCTTGTCTGTCCCATAAAGTAGCCAATGTCCTAATCTAAGCATGAAATTGTAAAGACCTAGACTAGCCTGGTGGCAGTAGAGATGGTGAGAAATTAGTGGATTTGGGACAATTGGGAGAGATAGAACTTCCAGTTAATTGGTGGTAGTGGAAGAATAAG
The DNA here is from genome assembly GCA_037038555.1 of Rhynchonycteris naso. NCBI lineage: Eukaryota > Metazoa > Chordata > Mammalia > Chiroptera > Emballonuridae > Rhynchonycteris > Rhynchonycteris naso. Next base: position 10,149,037 of record CM073000.1, read on the forward strand.
ATGTCAGGAACACACAGGTTTCTGACAGGGACACGCGGGGTCACTGAGATAGGGCATATGGTTTGAAGGGAGGTTATGAGTTTATTTAGGATAAATACGTCAGGTCTAACGTGCCTGTAAGACAACCAAGCTGTGTGATATACAGCTATACATACCAAAGCATATGGGCAGAATGGGATTGATCAGTGTTACAGTAATATAAGGTTATAGTAATTAAATATATAGAAATATAGAAAAGTATGGAAGATATATAAAAACAATTAGGATATAATATTAAAAACAATTAAGGAAACTAAATAAAGTTATGCCGTCTGGATAGGAATTAATGCAGTGTGTACAGATATGATAAACAGACTCTGCCATTTGCGCAGGGCCCAGTCAGTGTGTGTGTGAAGTTACATGTAGATAAGAAGTGGCTGGATGTCATAACTGTGGGTTGAGGTAGACAAGAGCCTTCCCTAGGAACATCTTAAAAGTGGCTTGATGTAACATTTCAGTCAATTATCATAAAAAGGGCTCTCTGCTAGGAACTCCCAAAAAGGTGGTTTGAGGTGATAATCCTGTAAATTCACACCTGTTAGAAGGCCTTGGCCAGAGAAGGTTATAAAGCTAAGGGGTCCCCTGTTGTGGTAGTTGCCCAGACTAAGGTTGATGAGGACTGTCTCCACACCACTCTGACCAAAGCCAGCTGAGAGGGCATGCTGACAGGGCCCCCTTAAGCTGTACCCAGGCACGCCAAAGGATTGATGAGTAATAAACTAATTGCCTGTGTGATTCTTGCAACTAATTGTGTGTCAGTCGTGTCTTTCCTCTGGTGGCAGTTGGTGTCGGCACTAAAAAGCAGAATCCTCATAGCCGCCTCAAGAGTAGTCTCGAAGAGGCTGCCAGCCTGCTGATAAGCAGGAGTGTCCACTGCACGGGGAAGTCGAATAAGAGACACTTGATCAACATAGACCTCGGGCTGTACTGGGACAATCAGCATATAAGTTGTCATCAAAGCCGTGGAAGAGAGTGAAATGGGTCAGGGAGAGTATGTAAATAGAGGAGGAAAAGCGTCTGGAAAAGAACCCCAAAGCACCTCAACATTTCGGGGACGGACACAGAAAGAGGAGTCCCCAGGTAAGACTCAGAAGGGTCCAGAAAGGAGGAGGAGGAAGATGAGTCGGGTTCAGCATTTTGGAAGCTAAGGAAAGAGAATGTTGCAGATAGGAGGAAAGAGGCCACAGTGAAGTGTCCCCGAGAAGTCCGTGCAGGTAAGGACTGGAACGTTGCTGACAGATTTAGCAGTAAGGAGGCAGTAGTTGACCTTGGTAAGATTCGTTGTCATGGAATCATAGGTGCAGAAGCCCATTGCAGTAGACAGGAGAGCGGGAGATGCGGTGAGTACAGGCAGCTGTCAGAAAAATGAAAGTAACAGAGACAGCAGTAACTAAAGGATGTGTGCGGTCAAGGGAATTATTTTTTCGTCCTGGTACACCAAGGTCGCAAGTTCGATCCAGGTCAGGGCATGTGACAGAAAGCGATCATAAGTGTACAACTAAATGGAACAGCTGGGTGGAACAATGAGTTAATGCTTCTTTCTCTCTCGTGGAAGAATTAGAGTAGTGGTGGGATGCTTTGTAGAAAAAGGAGGAATGCCTCTTCCATTGTAACTAAAGAAGAGAAGGGAAGAAGGGAAGGGATGAAAGCGTGTGCAGGTAAGGATGTAGCTTTTGAAGTTAAATGAGTTCTCACCTGGCTTACAGGATTGAAAATAATGAAATAGCATTCAGTGGGAAAATGAGCAAAGGCGCTAGCGAGAGGAGAGAAAGAATTGCTGGACAGGCAAGAGGGCCCGGTTGAGGTTGGGCACTGTAATTACAGGGCACTGATTGAATGTGTTTGTGTGAGCCTGGGTGTTTTTTGGACGGGAAACTTTCAGAGGGCAAAGACTGTGTTGTTTGTGGTTTTTTATTTTATTTTTTAAGTGAGAGGAAGGGAGACAGACAGATTCCCACATGTGCCCCGAGCGGGATCCACCCAGCATCCCCCACCTGGGGCTGATACTTGGACCAACCAAGCTATCCTCAGCGCCCAGGGCCGACACTCGAACCAATCAAGCCACAGGTGATCACTTCTCATGTGTGCCCTGACCGGGGATCGAACCCAGGACTTCCGCACACTGGGCCAAAGCTCTCCACACTGAGAGAAAGTTGATAGCTCCTGGGAGGAGGGGGGAGGGCTGGACTGGGAGAAGGGAAATCTCTGTGAGGAAGGCCTGTATTCACTGTTTGTCTGGGGCCTCTCCACACTCAGGTGTCCTCCAGGTGAAGAGTCCCTTCAGTGGGAGAGTGTGATGTCATACTCTAGGGGAAATGCTGTGAGAACTGGGCACTTCTCCCCTCAGGGTTTTCTTACTGAGAACTTACTGCCTGTCTGCCAAGAGTGCTTAGGCCTGCCCTTTCCTGCCAACGGAAGAATGAACTAGGGCCCGTGTCTGGCTCTGTAATGGGTAGGGGAACTCACAAGTTAAAAGTCTAGCTGGAGTAATGGTGGCTTTGGTTGTGGTCAGTGGGCATGATGGTTAGTGCAAGTCTAAGCTTTGTTCCGGGAGCTGGGATGCCTGACCAGGCCCACGGGACTCAACACCCTTCTGTGCCCAGGCAAAGCCTTTGTGCTCCAAGGGTGGACGCCCACCGGCTCTAATCCAGTTAATTTTGACTATGATCTAATTAACTCTCTCTTGAAATTCCAAAACCCTTACCTCCCTTCTTCTTCCCCTTATAAAAAGGTTGGCTCAGGGGAGGGGGTTGGGACGGGTTTGGGTACATGAACCCCATCTCCTCAGATCTCTGGCCATCTGAATAAAGCGCCCATAAAAGACTCAACCCCTGTCTCTACTTATTTGGCTGAAGTGGTGACAGACACCACGACCTCCATATTTCCGGTTTAAGTCCCCGGTGGAGATGGTCAGACAACACTGAATCTACTGATAATTTACAACGTATAAAACCAAAGGAAAAACTTCGAAAACCTAAGGCAAGGCATTATAAAGTAGTAATAACATAGAGGATTAAAAATTGAAAGTAATTTAACAGCCCTTTATTGTCTTCCCTTAAATGTATTATAGAGATAACAGTTTTTAGAATGACAGGGGACATTATTTTGTTTCTTTTTTTGTTGTCATTTTTGGGTTTTTTTACCTTTTTTGAAGGGAGTGAAAAGGAACTTGATAGTCCTTAAACATCATCCAATTTACCTTTCTCATTTATAGAAAAGAAGCGTACAACAATTTAAATACCAAATTGATTTTTCTAATAATATTTGCCTAGGCTAATACTCAGTCTAGTTTATATTACACGGTTTTATGCCATCTGATGTTGACATGATGCAGACTAGGGACAGACCAGACAGCAGGGATGAAATGTAGCTCGGTCGTTTTCAACCTTCCTACACTTAGGGACTGGTGAAAATAGGAGAATTATTTGGGGGACATCTAAGAAGAAATCACCCTGAACATAAGTGAATTCGGCTATCACTGGGTCTAAAACCTTCGTACATCGGGGTGGTTGACCCTTTCGTGGACCAGCAGTAGAAAGCCAGTGCTTTAGACCATCTGCACAGAAAACCAGTGAGCGTTGATAGTAGACTTGGGGGGGTGCTTGGGCCCTGACCAGGTGCTCGGAGTGCAGACACCTGGAAGAGACCGAGAGGGTCCTAACCCTTGCAGGTGTGATGTAACAGGACCGGGATGGAACGGTTCCCAGCTCAGCCTGTCTGAGCACCAGGCGCAGAATGCAGTGTGCCTGCAGATTTTATTTGTTTATTTTGTGTCAGTATGCCTGCAGATTTTAAGAGGTAGGTATTTTGCAATTTTCCCCATGTGACAGGAGAGTGTTTTAAAACTTTTGGTTTGTAATCTCACCTGAAGGTGAGCCAGGTAGGCGGTAACGGTTTAGGTGGCATTTTAAGCACTCTTATTGAAGCTTTGAGTCATGAAATTACATTTCCATCTTGGTATTGTTTTTTCACAGGCTCAGAAAAAATGTTTGAATCAGACTTCCCCCATCTCCGCTTCCAAGACCCCAGATGGCCTGAGGCAAGCACAGATTCCCGGGCTCTTGAGCAGCGCACTGCCAGGTCAGGAGCCCTAGTGACGAGCCCTGCGCCCGCACGGGCACGGGCACAGGCCTGGTCCTCCGGACATCCATCCGGGACACATCTCGCAGCCCTCACTGCGCGGTCGTTCTGACTCGATCTCACTTCTATTCTGATCGTTCCTTGCTTTCCGCACCCTCTCCACGCTGCACCTGTAGCACCGTGTCATATGCAACTAAGCAAGTATAAAGTGCTTCTAGTTAAGTTATGACAGTTAAGTTACGTGAAAAATGTTCGGCGTAGAAATAAGATCTGGTCTTATGCGGCACCGGTGACTTTGTAATTACCCTCATGTTGCTTCCATATGTATAGTTATTGTAGAATCTCCCTGAGACTAAAAATACTGTGGGCTGTGTCTTCCATTTTTGCTAAAGCTTTGAACACCTGTATTGCTCAATAAGCACTAGAAAAACAAAAGCATGCACATCCCTGGTCAGTCCCCTACTGGGGCCTCCCTTTGCTTAAGTTGTGAGAATTTGGGGGTGTGGTAATACTGACGGATTACTGGTTTGAGGCCTATTCCTCAGACCTTAGGTAATTTGAAACTATAACATTCACAGCTTTTATTTATTTATTCATGTATTTCTACGTATTGCCTAGACAGGCTTCAGTAATCCTTACTCTGCCTCCAGAGCTTTTGTACATTCATGTGTTTCCTGCTCTCCTCCCTCACATCAAGCATCCATGACAAGCAAATCCCTTTCAGAGTCTCCCATCATCTGTATACACTGGACTCTAGGGTTATACGATGGGCCTGAGTTACTGTCTCTGTTGAACATTGTCTTGTGTGTACCTTCTAACAGGGCAGGATTCTGGAAGCAAAGTTATACCAGCATCCTTAGGCACCGCTCAGCTACAGCAGGAAAAAGTGGTTGGGTCCTCTCCCGGCCAGCCAGCCATGCAGGTAGGACAGTCTTCTTTTCCTTTCAGTATCATTGAACGAGGGTATATTGTCATTTTCTGCTCGGTTGTTGCTGCCTGCACTGTCCACACAATCAGCCCAGCTGCCCGTGTATAAAAGCATGCTCAATGCAGACCTTCCCGGTGGGCCGACCTTGTCATGTTCACGTTAATAGGATGAATGTGGTGATTCTATTTCTCACATGTTTACATGCTATGATTTTTTCATTCATTAATAATATACCAGTAGCTAACACATAGTAGGCACTGGAAAAATGTAGTTTACTTTTGAATGCTGTTGCTTATTATAACATCAAAAGTGAATCTGTTCCCCTCGGTTCTACTAAGAGATTTTTTTTTCCTGCCATAACAACCAGGAATGTATGAAGTAGTCCCTGTGGTCTTTTTTTTTTTTCTTTTTAAGTAAGAGGAGGGTAGATAGTGAGACAGACTCCTACATGCATCCTGACCGAGATCTATCCAGCAACCCCTGTCTGGGGCCGATGCTGGAATAAACCAAGCTATTTTTAGCACCTGAGGTTGAGGCGCTGGGACCAGCAAAGCTATCCTCGGTGCCAGGGGAAGGGTGATGACACTCAAACCAATTGAGCCACTGGCTGAGGGAGGGAAAGATGAAGAAAGGGGGAGAAAAACAGATGGTTGCTTCTCTTGTGTGCCCTGACCCGGAATCAAACCAGGGACATCCATACGCTGGGCCAGCGCTCTATTCACTGAGCCAACTGGACAGGGCTCTAGGATCTTTTAACATAAACACTGATCTAAAAAGGAAGGGGAAAAGTTTTTTTTTTTTTGACAGAGATAGAGAGTCAGAGAGAGGGATAGCTAGGGACAGACAGATGGGAAGGCAGAGAGATGAGAAGCATCAGTTCTTCGTTGCAGCTTCTTAGTTGTTCATTGATTGCTTTCTTATATGTGCCTTGACTCGGGGGCTATAGCAGAGTGAGTGACCCCTTGCTCAAGCCAACGACCTTGGGCTTCAAGCCAGTGACCTTTGGGCTCAACCCAGCGACCATGGGGTCATGTCTACGAGCTTGCACTCAAGCCAGTGACCTCGGGGTTTCAAACCTGGGTCCTCTGCATCCCAGTCCAATGCTCTATCCCAGGGGTCCCCAAACTTTTAACACAGGGGGCCAGTTCACTGTCCCTCAGACCATTGGAGGGCCGGACTATAAAATAAACTATAAACAAATCCCTATGCACACTGCATATATCTTATTTTAAAGTAAAAAAACAAAATGGGAACAAATACAATATTTAAAATAAAGAACAAGTAAATTTAAATCAACAAACTGACCAGTATTTCAATGGGAACTATGGGTGCGGATGCATCCTGTGCTCCTCTCACTGACCACCAATGAAAGAGGTGCCCCTTCCCAAAGTGCGGCGGGGGCCGGATAAATGGCCTCAGGGAGCCGCATGCGGCCTGCGGGCCGTAGTTTGGGGACCCCTGCTCTATCCACTGCACCACCGCTTGTTCAGGCTTTTGTTTGTTTGTTTGTTTTAATTGACTTTATTATAGTGACGCAGCTAACATAGTTACACAGGCCTCAGGTGTCCGGCCTACAGCACACCCCTGTACGCCATACTGTGGGAGGGAAGAGTTTTGTTTTCAGCTGGCCAAGGCCTTTGCTTCTTCTCCATCAAACTTCGTAATTAATAGTTTAATGAAACTTGTTATAGTCCGGCTGCCTGGACCACTGTGTGAAGGGCGTGGTTTCGTTCTCAGGTTCTGACATAGGTGTATCTGTTTCCTTAATGTGACATAGAAATGCAGCTAGAGTACACACCTATCTGTGCAAAACAGGAGCTCAAAAGTGTTCGCTCCGTCATTTACCACTGAGAAGATGAACTAAGTATTGTCTTCTGAATTTTCAGATGTCCATGGAGTTGATACTACAAATATACTTCTTCACAAATATAGCACTGCATTTGTAGAGGGAGTTGGGGACTCGGGCTTTCAAGTCCGGGCCGAGTCCTCCTAGGTAACTGACAATACAGCTTCCGGTCATCTTGACACAGTGTGACTTCGCTACGTGGGCCTGTGAACTTGCTTGCTTTATTTTTTAGCAGGTCAAAGTCTACATCTTAAGCATATACTCTTGACAGGGAGTTGAAAGTATTAAAAACATAGTGACCTGTATGTGTAACTGTATTCTGCTTATTTTTCCCAACAAAAGGGACTAATAAGGGGTGTGTTTTGTCTTCAGGTGGATGGTCATTCGGGAGGACAGAAGAGGCCCGCGGCGAAGCAGCTAACTAAAGGAGCTTTGTGAGTGACCTTGGAAATGCCTCATTGTGGACATGTTTATAGTTCCTAGTCTTTAATACATATACAACAGAAGTCAGATTACAATAATAAAGAGAATAGTTTTAGAGAGAGAGAGAGACAGGAAGGGAGAGAGGGTGAGAAGCATCAACTCGTAGTTGCTTTCACTTCAGTTGTGCTTTGAGCTTCTTGTACATTTTGCTTTGACCGGGGTTGTTCCAGTGTCCCCATGCTTAAGCCAGCAACCTTTGGGCTTGAGCTGGTGAGTGTTGGGAGAATGTGGACAATCCCCTGCTCAACACAGCAACCCCACACTGGTGAGCTGGCACTCAGACTCAGTGACCTCACCCTTCTGAGTCAACGCTCTGTCTACTGTGCTGCCGGTCAGCCAATAATATATATAATGTTCCTTCTAAAAAAACCGGTAAATCTTGCCTGACCAGGCGGTGGTGCAATAGATAGAGCGTTGGACTGGGATGCGGAGGACCCAGGTTCGAGACCCCGAGGTTGCCAGCATGAGCGCGGGCTCATCTGGCTTGAGCAAAAGCTCGCCAGCTTGGACCCAAGGTCGCTGGCTCCAGCAAGGGGTTGCTCAGTCTGCTGAAGGCCCCCTGTCAAGGCACATGTGAGAAAGCAATCAATGAACAACTAAGGTGTTGCAACGGCAACAAAAAACTGATGATTGATGCTTCTCACCTCGCTCCATTCCTGTCTGTCTGTCCCTATCTATCCCTCTCTTTGACTTTCTCTCTGTCCCTGTAAAAAAAACAAAAAAAACTGTAAATCTTTTCCTATAGTTTGTTTACATTAGGACCTACAAATATTTCAAATGTAGTTTGAGCCTACTCTTTGCTCTTTTGTTAATAAGGAGTATAGTTTTTTGCCTTTTTAGCATACCACGTACCCTTTGGTCAGCCACAGTGTCTCTGAGGAGAAGCGTGGTTTGGTCAGGCATTGCCAGGGTCTGTGTGAGCCCCTGCACGTGGGAACACCGTGCTTTTGTGGCAAGGGCCATAGTTTGAATCCCCTGTGGAGATGGTGAGACTGAACTAAACTCATACTGGTATACAGAATATAAAACTGAGGGAAAAACAGAACGGCTAGACTATGAACATTAATATTCCTGTATGTCTACTCGCGTGGCATTCAAAAGACTCAGTTTCTCTTTTTTTTTTAAAGATTTTATTTATTGATTTTATAGAGAGAGGAACGGGGCGGTAGAATGGGGGTGAGAACTATAGCTGCATCACTTTAGCTGTTCATTGCCTGCTTAGGCATGTGCCTTGACCAGGCAAGCCCAGGGTTTCGAACTGGTGACCTCAGCAGTCCGGGTCGATGCTCTATCCACTGCGTCACCACAGGCCAGGCAGGATTCAATTTCTTTTTTCTTTTTTTTTTTTTTAATTAATTAATTTATTTATTCATTATAGAGAAAAGAGAGAGAGAGAGAGAGAAAGGGGGGAGGAGCAGGAAGCATCAACTCCCATATGCGCCTTGACCAGACAAGTGCAGGGTCCCGAACCAGTGATCTCAGCTTTCCAGGTCGAGGCTTTATCCACTGCGTCACCACAGGCCAGGCAGGATTCAATTTATTAACATGACTCTCTATTGACATGCAACTTCTCTTTTAAAGCATTCTCCAGCACTTACAGAAGGACCAAGCCCACGCTGTGACACCCGACAAAAGTCAGTTCCGGTCACTAAATGATGCAGTTCAGAGGCTGCTCTCCTACCACGTGTGCCAGGGCTCCATGCCTACTGAGGAGGACTTGAAGAAAGGTAAACAGGCTGTAACCCCCAGGAGCCACTTTGGCACCAGGTACCCTCTGTGGATGTTCCACGGACAGCAAGAGCCCATAGCCCCAGATGGTAGCCAGTTTATTGTTTTTAATCAAAGACCTAACTTATTCCCATTTTATTCTGTTTCCCAGTCCATGTTAGGGTTGTGACTTATTCTTTTCAATATTCTGTGAAGGGATACTCAAATGTCAGAGTCTATCATGGATAAATTTGGGGGCAGTTAGTGCAAAGCCTTGTTTGTGCTGCTGGCTGCAGGCAGAGCGCTCTGGGCTAGGTGCCCTACACAGTGTGTAGGCACAGTCCTTGTGTTTAGGCAGATGAGTGCCCTGAGCTCTTATTACCAGTTTTATGAGTTAGATTGATTCTTTAGCCCCCAAAAGCATTCTTTGAGCTTCCAAAGTGAGTCCAGGGCATTGCTGTATGTCAAGAAACTGGCACACACACACAAAATAAATGTTAAGGACAAGGACCCCTGACCCCAAGAACTCAGCCCATTCTTGTGCCTGGCCCCGCTGCCACCTCCAGCTGTGCCGCTGCGCCCTCCCTCCTTCCTCCACCGTCCCAGCCCTGACTCAGTTAGTTCCCTGCACTGCTGTCATCTCCAGCTCAGTGGCCAGCAGCCTTGCTCCCCTGACTGGGCCCTCCGATCGGAGTGCCGCAGTCTCAGTCAGTCCACTGTGAGCTTCTCTGGGAGGCCCGGGGAATCCAGCCCAGATCCAACATTAAACAGGGCTGTGAAGACTCTGAGAAGAGTCAAGTAGAAAATGTGAGACCTTTGGAGACCAACAGACAAGGACAGGCACAGCACCACGCCCTGCAAGATACCAAGCGCTGATTTGTCTCTTTAGATGGAACTGGTCGGCCCAGCCCAGACAGCAGGACGTCACTGGTCCAGCTGTGTTCATTTTTCACACTATTGGAAGGGAGTGGAGGCTTGATATTTGTGGCTGCTCTGTATAATATGGGTTTCTTTTATACATGATGTTTAAAACAGTATTTTTTTTTTGGCTTCTTACTTAAAGTTAATATAAGTTAGTATTGAAATGAGATTCCATGATCATGTACAGTGGACAGAGGGAGAGCAGTGCAGAGCGTGGTGTTTAATCTCGGAAAAGCTCATCTAAGAAGAGAACATGGCCACAGACAAGACATGTCTGAACAGTGGAAGAATAATGGCAGTTCAGCCCCGAGAATTGAAAGGCCTATTGGGTGATTTGCAGTCTCTTACTATTTTCTCTCTCTTTTTGTTTTTAAAGTCGACCATGAATTTGAAACAGTTGCCACTCAGCTTCTAAAAAGGACCCAAGCTATGCTTAACAAGTACAGATGTCTGCTCCTAGATGACGCCATGGTAAAATTGCTCCCCAGCGCGTTTGTTTCTGAAACCTCACAGGTCCCAGCTGCCGATTCAGAGAGGAAAACCTCAGGGAGCTCCATTTTCCCAGCACAGTGTAAAAGGCAGAGATAGTTAAGTCTGTAGAAAACCTCACGCTTGACTGTTACTACTACTTACAGCTGCTAATACCTACCGCGCTCTCTGTGGCCGGTCACCATCAGTGTGATTTGACTGTTCCAAACGAGGAACCTGCGGCTTTGGTTAAGTAATTTGCTCAAGATCACATCTCTAGGAAGCTTGTAGGGTAATGAGCAGAGCTGGGGTACAGAAGAGGACTGTGGGACCCCCTGGTCCGCACACAGATGGGCGAGAGGGCTGGCGGCACTGCCAGGGAAGGTCTTTCACAGTCACATCCAAAAAGACAAGGTGATGACAAAGGTTAAAATTGGTTTTGTCTTGTTTTTACACTGATCTTAGCCAAAAGGCAGAGAAGCGGTGTTTTGTCTTATTTTTAATTGATTGTTGACATGCCAGAATTCACTTACTTTTAAAATGTACAACTGGATAATTTTTAGTGTATTCACAAGATTGTGCAGCCATCACCCCTCATTCCAGAACATTTTCATCAGCTCAAATAGGAACTAAAATTGGTTTTAAAGCACTAGTTTATTAGAGAAAGGAGGAAGACATCTCAGGAAACGAAACTCCAAACCTAGTCTGAGATTTTAGAAGCAGTTCTCCAATCATATGGGCTTTAACCTATAAATTGATCTCTTACAGTGATTTTCAATTTGAGATCAGCTTTGGAAATGTATCTTGGGGGATTGGTTGAAACACGTTATACACATATATGATATAATGTAGATATGTGTATATGTGTGTTTGTGCTTATTTAAATATATATTTTTACTAAGATATTTTTACTTAAAATTATGCCTCCAAAGTCTGAAATAATTGTTCTCTTTTCTTAAATTTTTATTTGAGTTTAGCAAGCGAGGAAGGGAGGGACAGAGATAGAGAGAGGACCTGTTCCTCTATGTGCCCTGACTGGGGATCAAACCGGCAACCTCTGTGCTTTGGGGCAGTGCTCTAACCAACTGAGCTATCTGGCCAGGGCTGAAATAGCTGTTCTTACAGTAACCATTTCTTTTTTCTTTTTCTTTTCTTTTTTTGTGTGTGTGACAGAGAGAAGGACAGATAGGGACAGACAGACTAGAAGGGAAAGAGATGAGAAGGATCAATTCTTTGTTGTGGCACCTTTGGTGTTCATTGATTGCTTTCTCATATGTGCCTTGACCGGGGGCCCACAGAAGAGCAAGTGACCCTTGCTCAAGCCAGCGACCTTTGGGCTCAAGCCAGAAGCTATGAGGTCATGTCTATGATCCCACGCTCAAGCCAGAGGTCCCGCGCTCAAGCTGGTGAGCCCGTGCTCAGGTCGTATGAGCCCGCACTCAAGCCAGCAATCTCAGGGTTTCAAACCTGGGTCTTCTGCATCCCAGTCGGACACTCTACCCACTGCACCACTGCCTGGTCAGGCTATAGTTACCATTTCTTTTTTTTTTTACAGGGACAGAGAGAGAGTCAGAGAGAGGGATAGACAGACAGACAGACAGGAATGGAGAGAGATGAGAAGCATCAATCATCAGTTTTTCATTGCGACACCTTAGTTGTTCATTGATTACTTTCTCATATGTGCCTTGACTGCGGGCCTTCAACAGACTGAGTAAAGTAACCCCTTGCTCGAGCCAGCACCTTGGGTCCAAGCTGGCAAGCTTTTGCTCAAGCCAGATGAGCCTGTGCTCAAGCTGGCCGACCTCAGGGTCTCAAACCTGGGTCCTCTGAATCCCAGTCTGATGCTCTATCCACTGCGCCACCGCCTGGTCAGGCTATAGTAACCATTTCTAAAACACAACTCAGACATCAAAAAGACTACCATCTTTGAGGAAAAGGACCAGTTATTTGATCAAATTGTATCTACCATGAGTTTTCATATTAAATAAAACCCAGAAATAATAATTTTAAGATTTTACTCTATACAGCAAAAAATAATTTTAAGGAAAGCCCTAATTAAACACACACACACACACAGCAGAGTATAAAGTAAGAGGTCATTCTAATGAAAAGATTTCCAACATATTAGCAGAAAGAGAAATAAGAAAGTTACTGAACAGTGTGTATTGTTGCTATCATTTATGTGCAAAAGGTACAAAAAAATAAGAACACAAATGTGTGTATATGCATAATATATCTCTGGAAGAGTGCATGAAACTTCTCGGCATGGGTGCCTCGAGGGAGAGACACGTGGGTGGAGACGTGCACAGGGGAGGCGAAGAGGAAAGGCTTTTCACATCCCCTTCGGTACCTTTGGAATTTTGTACCAAGGTGTACAGTACCTTTTCTAAAAAAATACAGTTTTTTAGAAACGCATCCTACATGGCAAAGAAAAATGTGACTAGATGGGACATGACTAGAACCGAGACATTAAAGTCTCATCTCTGATTGCTTCAGTTGTCGCAAAGCTGCAGTGAGATGTTTGCACTTGTTAAAAGGCACCTGAAATGACTGGACTCTCTCATTTCCAGCGGATTAATCCCTCTGCTGAGATGGTGATGATCGACAGAATGTTCAACCAGGAAGAGAGAGCATCCCTGTCCCGGGACAAGCGGCTGGCACTTGTGGACCCCGGTAAGACACCCAGGCAAAGGCAGTGGGCCTGCGGGCTTTCTGTCTGAGCCCGCCTTTGCTCCAAAACCTGAAGGCAGAACATGAATTCTGGGAGAAAAAACCCAGAGTTGAGAGCAGGATATGAGTACTGTGACAAGGCCCATATTCTACAACGTCCACACTGGCATTTATATTGTGAAGTGATTATTTTTCCCCATTGTAAACTTAAACTTCTCAGTCATTCTCTAACTTTTGAGAACTAAATTAAGTCCAAAGCTGCCCAGAAGCAATTAAATTTCAGCAAATTATTGAGTTATCTTACTGTGTACATGACATTGTTAGGGGAAAAAATCGGTAAAACCCGGTCCTGTCCACCAGCTGGGAAATTGGAATGCTCCATGAAGCCTTTCACTCCGTTAGCCTCCTGCTGAGTGTACTCAGGTCAGATCTGACCCACAGTCTTCCTTTAAAAATGATCTCTCTTTACTGTTTTCAGGCCTCTAAAATTGTTTAAATCAAACAACATTATGACAATTCATGGAATATAGATTTTTATTTATTTTTTTCTCTGAAGTGAAAAGCAGGGAGGCAGAGAGACAGACTCCCGCATGTGCCCACCAGGATCCACCCGGCATGCCCACCAGGGGGCGATGCTCTGCCCCTCTAGGGCATTGCTCTGTTGCAACTGGAGCCATTCTAGCACCAGAGGCAGAGGCCATGGAGCCATCCTCAGCACCCACACCAACTTTGCTCCAGTGGAGCCTTGGCTGCAAGAGGGGAAGAGAGAGACAGAGAGGAAGGAGAGGGGGAAGGGTGGAGAAGCAGATGGGCACTTCTCCTGTGTGCCCGGGCTGGGAATTGAACTCATAGCCTCAGTGCACCTGGATGACATTTTATCCACTGAGCCACCCGGCCAGGGCACAATGTCTTTTCTATTACATAAATATTAAGGTTCTGTCTTGTGTTTGATGTGGCTCAAGAAATTTCCAAAGAGCCCTGCCTGGTGATGTAGTGGATAGAGTGTCGACCCGGAGTGCCAAGGTCACCAGTTCAATCCCAGGTTTGTCAGCTCGAGCCTGGGGTTGCTGGCTCGACCCTGAGGTCATCATCTCAATCCCAAGGGCAATGAATGGACCCCCAAGGCCACCGGTTCAAGCCCCAGTCAGGGCACATACAAAAAGCAATGGCACAACTAAGTGGAACAAATTGATGCTTTTCTCTCTCTCCTTTTCTCTCCCCGTCTCTCTCCACCTCTCTTATTCTCCCTCTCTTCCTCTCCCCTTTTCTCCCTCTCCTTTCCTGTCCCTCTCAAAAAAAAAGAAAACAAACTTCCGAAGAGAATATATAATACTTACATAATACTTACACTCATAAGAATTGCTTTGTACCTAGGAGAATCCTCAAATCTTTCCAGAAAGGAGAGTAATGTAGGGTAGATTTCTGACCTTTTTTCTTAGAACCTGAAAATTACTGCTTTTTGGTGAGTTGGATCTGTGAATAAGCCCTCCCATTTTGTCACAGCCCCTTGGACATGAGCGTGACCAGGGCGGGGACGGACCTCCTTCTCTGTATTGTGCCTGCTCAGCCAGTTGTGTGTTAGGTGAAATCAGCTGTTTAGATCGCAAGGCTGTATGCCCTGGATGTCACATTTTGGAATTTGGTGAACGAGCTCATGTTTGTGATTTTATAGATTTATCAAAGCCCTCTTTCACTTTCATTGTTTCCAGAAGTAACACCCTCTGTGCCCTTGCACAGCAACAGCCTGTCTCGCTCCCTCTGTTCCCTTGGCCCCGTGAGTCCTCACTAATCCTGGCTCTGCAGGCCTGGCCCTGGTCAGCGCTCGCTCCCAGCCGCGCCTCCTCCATCCCCTGCTGTCCTCCGGCAGGCCGGAGCAGATACCATTCTCAATGCACGTTGACTTATGTTTTGCGCTCCTGACAAAATGCCACTAGTTATGCCAGGTCCCCTCACATGTGTCTAAGGGACCAAAGTGCCATCACCCAGAAACAAATAGTTGTGTCCATCACACGCCACCCCCTGCCAAAGCCTTGTTCTAAGCTCTCCACTCCAAGGAAGAAACCAGGCTGATACTAGCATCTCATTTCTGTTTCAGACTACATATTTCAAAACAATCCTTAATTTAAAATAAAAAACTATCTAAAAATAACAGCCCGAGAAAGTGAGCTTTTTGCCCTTCTGGTCTTCCCACCTGTCACCGGGCAGCTGCCTTCCCAAAGCGGTCTCAGCCTCTGACCCGGAAGCTGTGGCCCCACAGCGCCCTTACCTTTATGGGACGACCCTCCCCCCAGTGCTCCGCCACTGCATCTTGGGCACAGAAGCCTGTGTCCAGGCCGGGCTGGACCAGGTAGCTCTGCACCTGACCCATGGAGGGCCTGCAGTATTGCCCTTGTTCTCCCCTGGATTCATTAATGTTCTTTTTGTTCCCTTTTCCAGAGGGTTTTCAGGCTGATTTCTGTTGTTCCTTCAAACTTGACAAAGCGGCCCCCGAGACACAGTTTGGCAGGAGTGACCAGCACAGCAGTAAGACGGCCGGCTCCCTCCATCTGACGGCCAAGGCCCTGAGCAGAGAGCGAGCCAAACCGGGGGCGGCAGAACCCGTGAATCATGACCAATTTCATCTAGTGCCTAATCACATAGTGGTCTCCGCGGAAGGAAACATTTCTAAAAAGACCGAATGCCTCGGCACAGCACTGAAATTTGACAAAGTGGGCTTAGGTCAGTACCGGAGTGCGGCGGAGGAGAAAAGCGGCCGGAGAGACTGCGCGAAGGGCAGCGAGTGCACTCCTGGCCCCGACGGGCCCCGGAAAACCGCGTCCAGACAGGATCACAGTACTGAGAGCAAACTCTCGAGCATCCTAGTGGATTCTCGCTTGGAGATGACGTGTAACAATTCCTTCCAGAACAAAACTCTGAGGAGTTCTCCAAAGAATGAAGTTTTACACACAGATATCATGAAAGGGTCAGGCGACCCCCAGCCAGATCTCCAGCTCACCAAGAGTCTGGAAACAACATTTAAGAACATCTTGGAACTCAAAAAGGCCGGGCGGCAGACCCAGAATGACCCCGCCATTAGTGGCTCTGTTGAGTTAGATTTCCCCAACTTTTCTCCAATGGCTTCACAGGAAAACTGCCTGGAAAAGTTCATCCCGGACCACAGTGAAGGCGTTGTAGAAACTGACTCCATTTTAGAAGCAGCTGTAAATAGTATCCTAGAGTGTTAATAGCTTCCGTCCTCCCCCGCCCCCGCCCCCGCCCAGACCCTGCCCAGGACAAGTTACAGTCTTTCCCCGCAGAAGCGAATGGAACGGTCTCCTGTCTCCAGCCTGCTTGGTCTCTCATCACAGGTTATTCTTTCTAATCTCAATCCTCTTCTTTGTTTAAGAGCAATACTCGTGGTTACAGGGAAACCCTTCAGGACACTTAATCCTTGTTAGAAAGCAGCGTGGTAGGCCCTACACATTTCAAGTGTCCCGAAAGCGCTTTTAGTCACCTTTTTGTTTACTTGTTTTATTTTTTTAAAACGAAACACTGTAACTCAATGAGATCACAGTATACTTGGCCCTGGGTAAAACTCTGACAATCATAAGTCATTTGAAAAGAACAGACTTATTAAAGAAAATCAAACAGGACTGATAGAAGCTACTTTTTAAAGAATATCCCACTGTGTCTCCAAGCCTTGGCTTTTGGGTTTTTTTGTTGTCGGAGGGGAGACCGCACGGCTCCCGCCTCAGCGTCTCTAAGCAGCACACTGCTGGCTGCCGCGCCGGGCACCTCACAGCCCGGGTGCAAGCAGCAGGGCCACGTGCGAGCAGGTGTTGGCGGGGCTTCCTCATTCATGGGTCAAGTGCTTTTCCGATGCTCCTGGAGCAAAACCTTACGCTTTTTCAGCATACCCACGTTGGATTTCATCTAGGCAGAGCTCTGCTCTTAGTAGCAACAGCATGACTTGAGATCATTTCACCAGGCTATGTCCGAGGCACAGTGTACGGGGGGCGGGATAGAGCCGTGAGGAGTACAATATGTACATATGTATAAGCATATATATGTCACTATTGAGAAAAAACACAAGCGTCTGCATTTTATAATTGGATATAGTCAACATACGATGTATGTTTTTGTTTGTTGCTGGGTTTTGTCTCATTTAACCTCTCTCTGCACCCTCTCCCACAACGAACAGCCAAGAGTCAAAAGCACTTTCATTTGAAAACTGTGTTGTAATTCTTTCAGTTTAAACCTTAAGGGGACTTTGGCCTTTTTATGCTTCTTGTTGTCTGAGAACAGTAGTCACCCTGGCAGCAATCATTACCAAAACACAGATAAACCAAAGGTAGCCAACCAGCCCACCCTGGAGAGATCTGAGATGTGGGATTCCCACTCGGGAGCCAAAGGACACGCCCTGTCATGGTTGGCGTTTGGCCTATGTTCATATTAGTGAACGTGACTTACTGCTTTATTTATTTATATTTCTTTTCAGGGAGCTCTCCCCATTTTGCTTTCTTCTGTACCTGCCCCAGGTCACCCCATTTCTGTTGTTATTGTCATTCCGAATGTCATTGTAACCATCAGTGATGTCCTGTCCTTGGGAAAGCTACATAATGGTATTTGATATGTACTGTCACACCTGTATGTGTGAGTGTGTCTGAGCTGTTAGACCCAGAGGGCATGGTGATCACAGCGTGTCCGCACACTGCTCACGCATGTGTGCCCCTGTAGTCTGTTGTGTTGCACCTGCTGGTCTCCGTTCTGACACACTGCCAGGATCTGCTTCTGGCTGTCCCCAGAAGGGGGACGACTCCCACTGTCATCATGTTAGACATTTCTCCAGACTGGCCTGTGTTGGAAAGGAAGGCTTCTGATTACTGGAAAACACAGCAACAGAGGACCTGTCCTCTCCTGCCCCTTTCCCGCCACACAGAGAACCCTGGGAGACGCCGGTCTTCACACAAGCGAGCTACCTTCTCCCGCTCCCACTTCCCGGCCAATAGAAACTGGAAAATCTGGGCCATCTTAGGGTGACCATTTTTTCCTTATTTGTGCCAATGTCCACTGCAGATTTTCCCTTTTTCTTTATTGTAACGTATTAGAAAGATATGTTGGTTGCCAGTTGGAACTTCCTGTTTGGGCAGCCCTGGGGTAACAGCCTGCTCTGATTGATCCCCATGACTTCACAGGCTCTTCTTCCCCTAGGGCTCATTCATGCTCCCCTAATTCCTAGCAAGACTTAGAGATGGTCCCTCCTGATGAAATTCTTCTCATTGTGGAACTTCCTACCTGGAAGCCTGTGAAGGCTACCAGTGAGTTACATTAATTACTGCGAATCAGTGGATCTTCCGAGACAAGATAAGCTTGGTACACAGTGGGTCACCTCGCCCCTAGCCTGCCCCGCTCGCCCAACCCTAGCTTTTCTGTGTACCATCTCAAAGGGTTTCCATGCCCTGGCACTTGTCTAGCGAACGGAGAGCCGAATTTACCAAAATGAAACTTGTAAATTTTTGTGTCCTTGTATGTAAGTTTACTTTTTATGGAGGAAAGATTCTAGATAATGACAAATGAAGATCACAAAATGTATTTTACTCCTGTGACTAGGTTATGCGCACATAGGTCATAACCCGCGTGTCGAGCCCCTGTGGTGAAGGGTGAGAGAGCTCAGCCTCGGATGGCCAGCGTTCAGTTGTTCAGGTTCACAGTCAGAGTTCAGTTTTAGACCTACTCGTACTCAGTAACAAAAATCATTTTATTTTATTTTACTTCTGTTGTTGTTGTTGTGGAAAGGTGTGAATTTGTTATTAAGCATTTGATTTTCTGTGTCCTTAAGTACTGCCTAAAGATAAAGCAAATTTTAAACTGGCAATTACGAAAAAAAGAACTATTTTAGCTCTGAAAAATTTAGTAGACTTTGTTAGATTAGGGAGGCCTTACAGACTGACTTGACTTAAAAGAGGACGCGTCACTCACTGTCAGTGTGGTGTGGGCTTTATTTGCTTAAATACCTTCATTTGTATAGTATGTCTCACTTGAAATTGCTTTGTATACATTTTGTAAAAATATTTATAAAATGTTTTGTAAAAAAAGTATAACAAATTGCAGTTTATTTTGTTATGTTGGATAAATACTGTTAAAAGAAACCAGTCAGTAACTATGTTGTTAATCCATGATAGGAAATGTTTAGTTGGAGATTACAAATTGAAACAACCATTGCAATACAGCCAAAGATTTGGGAAAATGTGCAACTGTGGTTGTCTTGATTTTGCAAGTAGGAATGGCTACTTTTTCCAGAAGAAAAGGGTAAGTGTTTAGAGGAAGTTCTGTCTAAATATTTTTACCCTTGCCAAAAAGTAACCTAATCACCCCGGCTGGATAACTCGGTTGGTTAGGGTGTCATCCCAAGACATGGAGGTTGTGGGTTTGATCCCCCGTCAGGGCACATATAGGAACAGGTCAATGTTTCTGCCTCTCTCTCTCTCCAACATCAACAAATAACTAAAAATATTTTTAAGCCTGACTTGTGGTGGCACAGTGGATAGAGTGTTAACCTGGAATGTTGAGGTCTCCAGTTCAAAACCCTGGGCTTGCCTGGTCAAGGCACGTATAAGAAGGAACTATGAGATAATGTTTCCCACTCTTCCCCCCTTCTCTCTCTCTCCTCTCCCTAAAAATTAATAAATAAAATCTTTTAAAAATATATTTTTAAGCAGCCTGACCAGTGGTGGCACAGTGGATAGAGCATTGCATTGACCTGGGACACCGAGGTCCCAGGTTCAAAAGCCTGAGGTCACTGGCTTAAGCATGGGATCATTGACATGGTCCTGTGTGTGGTTCCTGGCTTGATCTTGAAGCCCAAGGTTGCTGGCTTGAACCCCAGGTTGCTGGCTTGAGCAAGGGGTCACTGGCTCATTGTATCCCCCCCAATCAAGGCACATATGAGAAGCATTCAATGAACAACTAAAGTGCCGAAACTACAAATTGATGTTTCCTCTCTCTCTTTCTCACTAAAAAAATAAAATAAAATAAATAGAGCCTGACCAGGCAGTGGTGCAGTGGATAGAGCGTCAGACTGGGATGCGGAAGACCCAGGTTCGAGACCCCGAGGTCGCCAGCTTGAGCACAGGCTCATCTGGCTTGAGCAAAAGCTCGCCAGCTTGGACCCAAGGTCGCTGGCTCCAGCAAGGGGTGGCTCGGTCTGCAGAAGGCCCGCGGTCAAGGCACATGTCAGAAAGCAATCAATGAACAACTAAGGTGTCACAACAGCAACAAAAAACTAATGATTGATACTTCTCACCTCTCTCCATTCCTGTCTGTCTGTCCCTATCTGTCCCTCTCTCTCTCTCTGTCCCTGTAAAAAAATAAATAATAAATAAATAAATAAATAGAATAAAAATTTAAAGTAGCCTAACAAGTGAGGGCATAGAATTCTAACTGATCAGCTTTTCCAAATAGTTACAAATTAGAGTTGGTCAGTGAAAAAGTTTAGTCATGTATATCTCTGGCCTCCATTCCTACTACTGTCACACGGGTCCTTCCCTTAACTAAGGAAGGAAAATGGGGTCCTTAAAAAGTTACGTAAGTGAGCCTCAATATATGGGAAAAAATAGCAAGTTTATTTCCATATATTCTTTTTTTTTTCTTCCATATATTCTTTTTTTAAATGATTTTATTTATTGATTTTTTTTATAGAAAGGAGAGAAAAAGGGAAGTGGGGAGAAGTGGGAAACATCAACTCAAAGCTGTTGCACCCTATATGTGCCTTGACCCAGCAAGCCCAGGATTTCAAACCAGCGACCTCAGCGTTCCAGGTTGAATGCTTTACCCACTTCACCACCACAGGTCAGGCCATATATTTTTATATTTATTTTGTTTCTACAAGTACAAGAAGGCTAAGGCACAAAAGAAGAAAGGGAGACTAAGAGGTAAATAAAGAAAACTGTTTTACATAAAGACTTGTTCCAGAATTAACATTTCTTTTTGGAGTCATGTTTCTTTTTACTACATTGTATTGAGAAATACCTCTGTAACCTGATCTGTGCACTTGGCCCCATGAGGCCCTTCTGGGTCCTTGTCCTCATGAGTGAGGCTCTACCCAGACTGTTAGGGAAATTACCAGAGGATGAAATGTATTTCTAGGGGTAAGGGTAGAAGACTCCTTCTATTTTTCTTTGGGGGTCTAGAATTTATATGTACACCCCTTACTTTATGGTGGCATTGCTTCCCCGCTGCCCTTAAAGCAGTAGCAGTCAGGAACACAAGATTTAGCAATAACCAATATGTAAACAGGAAACTGCCCTCCTAGGACTAACAGAGATTAGAGTCATGGTTGCTTGAATCGTTACACCAGTGGATGGATCGCTTAATGTCTTTTTCAGAGTTGCCCTGATGTCAAGCTTCTCTCTGCTAAGGATACATGTGTGCGTGTGTGCGTTTTTTGTTGTTTGTTTGCTTTTTGTTTTTAGCGAGAGTGAGAGGGATAGACAGGAAGGGAGAGAGATGAGAAGCATCATCTCATAGTTGCAGCGTCTTAGTTGTTCATTGATTGCTTTCTCATATGTGCCTTGACCGGGGGGCTCCAGCCAAGCCAGTGACCCCTTGCTCAAGCCAGCGACCTTGGGGTCATGTCTTGGATCCCTCGCTCAAGCCAGCGACCCCACGCTCAAGCCAGCAACCTCAGGTCCTCAGCCATCCCCCGCCACCTGGTCTGGCAGGAGAAATGTGTTTCCATGATGGCATTCTTGTCCCTCTTTGGACCCTTTACAATGGGGGTACCCCAGGCAGTAAGAATTAGAGGGATCACCTGACTGCTTAGTTAGGATCAGAGTCTCTATTGCCCAGGAGCAAGCCAGAAGAAAGACCAAGCATCTTTTCTGAGGATGGTGGAAGCCATCAGCTCTGTGTGGAGGAGACCTTATTTCAGGAGAGGGGCCCTAGTACTCCTTGATGCGGAGAAAGGAGCCAGTGGATTCTTGAGGGAAAGGGAAAGGATAGGAAACAAGAAACCCTGCCATGGGGGGATCACTGAAGCAGCATCGCCCAAGCAGGACTAGCTGTGCTGTCCTTGAGAGACTAAGCCCTGGGGCCAGGCGCTGGCTCTGCCCCAGCCTGTGTGTGCTCTCAGGACAGTCAGGGTTCCTGGGGACCCAGCCGAAGGTGGAGAGCACGAAGCACCAAACCCTTGAGCAGTTTAAAGGCGCTGTGCTGGACACGGGATATGTGTGTAATTCAGGCAGGAGTTCTCTTTTCAAGGTGCTCACCATCTGCAGAGAAAACAAGCCAACTACATTCCAGTACATTTGGGAACTGACCGGAGTTCCGGAGAAAAGAAACTAGGGTGAAAATTCTTGAGGACTGCCACTTGGTAGAGAGCTACAAACTGTGTTTCCATACCAGTTTTTAGAACAGTTTCCAGAGTTACGCTTGGCAAAAAAGTACTTTCTCCCAGAATGAAGGTGAAGGACTTTTGTAATTACAGTGTTCTCTATGTGGAGAAGTCTGGTTCACTACACACACACCGTAGAGGCACGTTTGTGGTATAATGTTGATTCTGTTGTACAAACTACCTGTGTCTACACTGCTGCAGGTGAAAAGTCTTTGTAAGGAACCCTAGTCTGTATTCATCACAGGCACGCGTTGTAGCCTGGCCTTTGACAGCCCCTGCGAAGGCAGGGTTCTCCCGGAAAGTCATCTCTGTGACGGGCAGGGAAGCAGTGCAAGGGGTGGGTAGAAAGCGCCTTTGGGCCTGACTGGTGGTAGCGCAGTGCATAGAGCATCGACCTGGGATGCCGAGGACGCAGGTTCGAAACCCCAAGGTCTCTGGCTTGAGTGTGGAATCACAGACATGACCCCATGGTCACTGGCTTGAGCCCAAAAGTCGCTGACTTGAACCCAAGATCACTGGCTTGAACAAGGGGTCACTGGCTCAGCTGGAGCGCCCCACCCCCACCCCAGTTAAGGCATGTATGAGGAAGCAATCAATGAACAACTAAAGTGCCACAGCTAAGAGTTGATGCTTCTTGCCTGACCTGTGGTGGCACGGTGGATCAAGCATCAACCTGGAACGCTGAGCTCGCTTGTTCCAAACCCCAGGCTTGCCTGGTCAAGGCACATATGGGAGTCAATGCTTCCTGCTCCTCCCCCTTTCTCTCTTTTTCTCTCCCACCCCCTCTAAAATGAATAAAATCTTAAAAAAAAAAAAAAAAGTTGATACTTCTCATCTCTCCATCTCTCTGTCTCTGTCTCTCAATTAAAAAAAATAAAGTAGCCTGACCTGTGGTGGTGCAGTGGATAAAGCGTCGACCTGGGAACACTGAGGTCGCCAGTTCAAAACCCTGCACTGGTCTGGTCAAGGCACGTATGGGAGTTGATGCTTCTAGCTCCTCCCCCCTTCCTCTCTCTCTCACTCTCTCTCTCTCTCTCTCTCTCTCTCTGTCTCCTCTCTAAAAATGAATAAATAAAAATAATTTTAAAAAATAAATAAATAAATAAAATAAGTGCCTTTGGCCGCAGGATCTAGAAACAGGTGCCAGTACTTCATCTAACACGTAATCAGATGCCTTTATGCAAGTTACTCCCGGGCTCAGCTTCCTCCCCGATACACTAGGAAGACTCCTCCGGACTCCCCGTGTCTTAGGGTATGAGATGAGGCGCTATTGAAGGAGTATGGACGGTAGGAAAAGCGCAGGTTCCCTCAGCCCTGAAATAACTCGGGGAGGTTTGGGCTTCCCGTTTGGTTTTTGGTCTCACTGCAGAGCTCTCCTGTGCCTGTCCTCAACCCGCAGAGAGCTGCTGCCCTTACCTCTTCTTTTTTTCCTTCTGTTGCTCCCTTGTACTTTAAAAAAAAAAACTTTTAAAATTTTATTGGTTTCAGGGAAAGGGGGAGGAAAAGTAAGAAAGAGAGAGAGAGAGAGAAACATTGATTTGGTGATCCACTTATTTACAAATTCACTGGTTGGTTCTTGTAGGTGCCCTGATTGGGGATCAAACCCGCAACCTTGGTGTATTGGGATGATGCTCTGACCAGCTGAGCTACCCAGACAGGGCATTTATGCTTATTTTTCAAGATCAAGATCTGCTCTCCATGTTATCTTCCCCACTCCAGGCTCTTCTGGCTGCCCTCACACTACTGTAAGTTCTCACTTAAAATCATTGACAGGTTCTTGGAATGTGGCAAAAGGACGTGTAATGTAATCTCTTTTCCACGTGCTTCCTGGTAACACATGTCGCTCCCTGAGGAAGCAACAAGGAAAGCTTGAAACAGAACAAAATAGCCTTCAAGGAGCGCCACAACCCATGAATGAGGAGTACAGTATACAGGAAACTACAGATGGGCCCTTTCAGGTGTGCTGGGTGTGGTTGTTTTGCCTTACTGGGAAGGCATTCCTCAGTTATCTCTCAAGTGAAAGTGAGTAGGATTCCAAATAATCCCAAAATGTGAAGAATGCGAATATAACTGATTCTGGGATGTGTGACAAAGGAGCCCTGGGGTCCCTTCAGAAAACCACAAAATGTTGGTCCTGAAAGGAGTCTTAAGAACCTCATTACCTAGAGAGCTGTGTCTTAAACGAAGTATGTGATTAAGGGCATACCACAAAATGTAAGTCTTGCTCCCAGTTTCCAAAAATAACACGCATCTACACTTTCCTGTATATCCTTCCAAAATTGTTACATACAAATAACATCTGTAGCCAAAAAACAAAAACCAGGACCACTCTCTTACACTGTCTTCTATATCATGCTTTTTCAAACCTAATACATTCTCTATCATGCTATTCCAAACGTCTGAGAATATTACAGTCAGGATTCTTTGGTTGCAAGCAACAGAAACAAATCTGTTTAATTAGCATAAAGAAGTTTTATAGACAGGGTTGAAGGGAAGATTGAAAAAAGACCACACTTGAAAAGACAGGAACAAGGAAACTACAGGTCTCAGTAGGTGGAAATCCTTAAAAGTCTTACCCCAAACCCACATTTCTGACATCGTCACTGCTCAAGATTCAAAACCAAAGGCAAGCCTGACCAGGCGGTGGTGCCGTGGATAGAGCTTAGGGTTGGGGTGCGGAGGACACAAGGTTCGAGACCCCGAGCTCGCCAGCTTGAGAGTGGGCCCATCTGGCTTGAGCAAAAGCTCGTCAGCTTGGACCCAAGGTCACTGGCTCCAGCAAGGGGGTAGCTCGGTCTGCTGAAGGCCCGCGGTCAAGGCACATGTGAGAAAGCAATCAATGAACTAGGGTGTTGCAACGGCAACGAGAAACTGACTGATGCCTCTCACCTCTCTTCGTTCCTGTCTCTCCCTATATATCCCTCTGATTCTCTCTCTGTCCCTGTAAAAAAAATAAAAAATAAATAAAAAAAATAAAAATGTTAAAAAAAACCAAAGGCAAGAAGTTTCGGGTCTCCTTCCCCTCCCACTGGGAAAGTGAGAGGACAGGAGTAGACCTCCCAGAGCCCCTTTCCTTTGAGTATGGAGGGCGTGTGGATTTGGTACTCCACCAGAATGTACATGATGAGGCAGTCAGTCCACCAGAGAAATGAGATGCTGTTAGTAACAGGAATGGATGTCACAGGCCAAAACATGAAAAAAACACCTACCATTGAGATTTCAGGACTTGAAGACCTACCTCACTGCATATAATTTCAGTCTTCCATAATTTATTTAATCATTCTCTAATAATGGTCAACTGAAGTGATCAAGAAAAAGAACAGAGACCTCTGAGGACAAGATAAAAAAATAAGATTTTTTTTTTTTTGTATTTTTCTGAAGTGAGAAGGGGAGGCAGACAGACTCCTGCATGTGCCCGACTGGGATCCACCCGGCATGACCACCAGGGGGCGATGCTCTGCCCATCTGGGGCATTGCTATGTTGCAATCGGAGCCATTCTAGCACCTGAGGCGGAAGCCATGGAGCCATCCTCAGCACCCAGGCCAACTTTGCTCCAATGGAGCCTTGGCTGTGGGAAGGGAAAAGAGAGAGAGAGAGAGGAAGGAGAGGGGGAAGGGTGGAGAAGCAGATGGGCACTTCTGTGTGCCCTGACTGGGAATCCAACCTGGGACTTCCACACACTGGGCCAACGCTCTACTGCTGAGCCAACCAGCCAGGACCAAGATTCTTTTTTTTAATTAAAGTCATTTTTATTGACTTGGGAAAGAGAAATAGCGATTTGTTGCTCTACTTATTTATGCATTCATTGGTTGATTCTTATATGTGTCCTGACCGGGGATCAGAACCACAACCTTGGTTATAAGGATGATGCTCTAACCAACTTAAGTACCTGGCCAGGCAAAAAGAATACTTTTTTGTGAAGGAGAGACACTGAGAGAGAGGGAGAGACAGAAAGGGAGAGAGATGAGAAGCACCAACTCACAGTTGCAGCACTTTAGTTGTTCATTGATTGCTTCTCATATGTGCCTTGACCAGGGCACTCAAGCTGAGTCAGTGATCCCTTGCTCAATTCAGTGACCTTGGGTTTCTCTTTTTTTTAGATTATTTTATTTATTGATATTTAGAGAGAAGAGGGAGAGGTGAGAGAGAGACATGGGAGAACAGGAAGCATAACTTTAAAAAATTATTTTTAGTTTATTTATTTATTTATTTATTTATTTATTTTAGAAGGGATGCATCAACTTATAGTTGATTCTCATATGTACCTTGACCAGGCAAGCCCAAGGTTTCAAACTGGCAACCTCACCATTCCAGATCAACACTTTATCCACTGGGCCACCACAGGTCAGGCACCTTGGGCTTCAAGCCAGGGACCTTTGGGCTCAAGCTATTGACCATCAACATGATCGCACACTGAAGCAGGTGACCCCATGCTTAAGCCAGTGACCCTGGAGTTTCAAACCTAGGACCTCACCACTGTGCCACCACTGGTCAGTCAAGAATGATTCTTGAGACTGTAAATGGGTCATGCCAAGTTCTCCTTCAGTAACCTCACTTTGAAAAAACAAACGAACATGATGTATCTTACCTTGTGTTAAAGGCTCAGTAAACATGTTCAGTTAGGTAAGTTTGTGGTTGGAGAGGACTCTCGTGTCTGTCCCTACCCCCCCCCCCAGCCGCCCCACCCTTTCTCTCATCAGTCTGGTGGAACAATGGCTCTGGCACGGAGAATAAGTACTGTTCTAGCGCCACCTGCTGGCATTGGAAACTTCTTGAATCCTGGCCTCCCGCTATTCAGCCAGGATATTTATTGCTGAGCCCCTGAAATTCCTCATCTCCCAAGTATGTCAGTACCACAGAAGCTATCTCGTATCTGTAGACAGAAGTTACAAAATATTAACTTGTTTTTGTTCCTTGTTCCCTATCTAATGGATGTCTTACAATTTGGTGACCCTTCCGTTTTTGGCTCTTTACAAAGTAAGACACATGGTAAGCTGCTACACATGGTGAGAATGAACACCACATCACAGTCTGTGACCCTGAAGACTGCACTGTGTCCTTTGATATTTATTCATCAGGTAGTGAGCTCTGTGCATGGTACACTTTCTGGTTGGACTAGTTATATAACACATACCAATATGATGCCTTGACCTTCGTTAACAAGCCGCTCAGGTGTCCCTTGTTGTCATAGGTGCTGTAGAAGATTCAGAGGAGTGTGAGACAAAGTCCCTGCCTTCAGAGCACCCAATCTAATTAGGAAAACAATAAGCCAAACAGTACAGGATCAAGTCTGTGGTGATCCCTGTAAGTGCTGGCTGTCAAAGACATTACCCTAGACCAGTGATGAGCACTCTTTTGAGCTTGGTGTATCAAAATTCGCCAAAAAACCAAGCATAACTCGGGTGGTGTGTCCCTTCGAGAAAAACGGCCTAACCGGAAGTCCCAGAACTAGACGCTGTGTGCCGGAGTTCCATTGTTTTGGTGTACCGACCTCCCGCACAGAGTGTCTACACTACAGCAAATGTTTTATCCTCGGCTCCTGCACCTGACCGTGCAGGAGCCGAGGATGAAACGTCCTTCTTGGCATGCAGCCACATGCGGCCGCGTGTCATCGAAAATGGCCACACATGTCAGTGCTGACATGCATGTCATAGGTTTGCCATCATGGCCCTAGACCCTTAGAATAAATAAATACACTGTGCCAGATACTTGGCAATGCCTAGGGACTTTCTTTATTTTGAGTGTGTGCGTGTGTGGGAGATAGAGACAGAGAGACCCAGGAAAGGAGAGGCTGGAGCTAGGAGAAGCATAACTCGTAGTTATGGTACCTTAGTTGTTCACTGCTTCCCATATGTGCCTTGACCGTGGGGCTAAAGCCAGTGCAGTGGCCTCTTGCTCAAGCCAGTGACCCCGGGATCATGTTGATGACCCTGCACTCAAGCCCGCAACCTTGGGGTTTACAACTTGAGACCTCAGCATCCCAGGTCAATGCTCTAGCCACTGTGCCATCACCGGCCAGGCTGGAGACATTTATGTCACAACTGGCATGGGGTCGCTGGCTGACAGTGGGTGGAAGCTTGGGATGCTGCTGAACACCCTACAATGCAGAAGCCAGCTCCCGTAACAGAATCAACTGGGCTGAGATGCCAATAGTGCCAAGATGAAGAAACCTGTGCTAGACCCTTAGGATCAGGCATGAGTAAGGCAGGCATGGTCTCTGCCCTCCTAGTATCGTGTCAGAGGGAAGAAATGTAAAAGTGCTGAAGGAATTCATTGAAAGGAGAGAGACTATTGTAGAGCCTTGCTAGTCAAAATTTAGTGCACAGATCTGAAGTACCCACATCAATTTGACATGTTAAAACGCCAACTATTGTGCTCGCTTCAGCAGCACATATACTAAAATTGGAACGATACAGAGAAGATTAGCATGGCCCCTGCGTAAGGACGACACACAAATTCATGAAGCGTTCCGTATTTTTTCAACAAAAGGTCTGTGATACTCTGCAGGGGGAAAACAAAGAACTTTTGTCCCAACTAGAAGAGATTCGACATCTATACCACAATTCTCAGAATGACTTAGCTAAATGATTAGAATCAGAACTTAAGATTCTCAGAGACCAGTGGACTGATTTAAATAATTCTTTCAAGGAATGTAAGGAAAATAAAGAAAACTTTGAAAAGACAATAAGTAAGCAAGAAATTGATATACAAAATTTTAAGTTCAGTTATGAACAGCTAGAGACTGATCTTCAGGCCTCCAGACAACTGACCAGTAAGCTGCATGAAGAAATAAACATGAAAGAGCAGAAGATTTTAAGCCTACTTTCTGCCAAGGAACAGGCAATTGCTGTGATGAGTCTATTCCAGGGTCTTGAGCAGGAAATGGTATGAAATTGAATGAAAACTAGACAGAGACTTAAAGACATATACAGGATGGGTTCAGGAGGATGCCACAGCTCCTTGCCAACAGTCACTCCTGTCCTGGCCGAGCCACAAAAACATGGCCGCCCCCAGAAAAACATCCTTCTTTATTCTCTGGGCAAAGTGGGCCATTAGCAATTCAATGATGTTTCCAAGGCAACCCAAGAAAACCACCAGGTGCAGAAAAAAACCCACCATCTTAACTTTAAACAAAGAAGTAACTAGCTTCCAGTCCTTCTGGGGAACATGGGCGGGCAGGATGAGTACTGAAGCGTAACCCTTTGCAACTTAATCAGGCAGGTGAGGTGGGGGGTTGGGCAGACTGTCAGCTTACAGTCAGCTCCCAGCACCTCTGTCCAAAATCCAGACTGCAAAATACCCTGTTTATTTTTCGGTCCCCAACAGATCCCTCTTTTATATTTTTTAAACTTCAATTTGTGTGCTGTGATTCATGCTCATCTGATTTCCCATGTTCCGATTTGGGGGAAAACTGGAAAAGTATAAAATAAACAACAAAATTAAAATAGTCAATGCTAACAGATACCAAAACAAGTGTCTTAATACAATGAAGTGATTAAAGCCTTTTAGATTATCAAGCAAAGTCTTAACTAATACAGCAGGATCTAAAATAAAATCTTTGCAGTTCTGAAGGTCCTTAAACCCAACCCCACTTCAGTCTGAGAACTGACCCAAGGAGCAGGAGTCACACATATTCATAAAAAGTCCGCGTGGCACTGGAATTGTGATCACATTTCCACACTTTGCAGCTAGAGTCCAAGTCCCAAAGACCACTGCTTCCAGCTGGCAATGATTCAGGTAGACTGGAAGAGCCATCTGCAGCATGTACAGAGATGGAGCTTCCGTTTTCTTTAAACTGGAGAGATAACTCAGGGGGCCTTTCCCTGGAGCTTTGCAGCCATAGGGTGGTAAAGAGAACCTTGGGATACACTATGCTGGGTGGCAGAAGTAAATTCATAACAGAAGTTGGCAAAAAGGAGAGAGTGAGCTCTAAATTAGGAGCAGGTTCCAGCCTAAAATAGGCATGGGGCATTGAGGCAGGAGGAATAAAAGAGACACTATATATTAAACAAAGCAGCGAAAAATAAGACTATCAACACCCACAACAGAGATCTTTGAGGGATGAACAGAATCCAAATATTAAAAAAATAAGATCAGTTTAGCTGCTACTTGAAAGAAATACCATAGGCTCGTTCACAATGACGTGAGATGGGGCTGATGGCCCTGAGCACCTTTAATCTTCAGTGGCAAGTCCCAGCAGGCTGGACAAGGTTAGGTCACAGGTGGCTGGAGTAGGGCTGGAAGAGACTGAACCCTCCCTTGGAGGAGCGAGGGGGCAGCTTACCTTCCAGTGTCCCTTTTTCCCACAGCAAAGGCATGGCCCTGGTGGGGGCCAAGAAGCCAGGCAGGTTTTAGCTCAATGACCTTTCTTTCCACTCTTGAAGCAGGGCCCTGATGGAGTCCTGTGATGCCCCTTCGGGTTGTTGGAGCCTTTAAGGGTGTATGCCAAGAGCTGGTATTTTGTCTGATCTCTTTTGGGGCTCTGTCTGCCTTTTTTCTGCTTCTCTCAGTCATTATAGACCTTAAAAGCCATGCTCAGAAGATCTCGCTGAAGGGTTTGAGAGCCCTGCTCCACCTATATACACGTTTTTTTCATATATCTGGAGCTGATTGGGAAAAGAAACAGAACAGTGTTATTAGCCGGATCAAATGAAGTAGGGTAGAAATTTGCAGGAGAAAGAGGTTTGGCACAGGTCTGACAGAGAAAGGGGTAAGAGCATAGTAAAATAAGCCTTATACACTCGTTCTTGTGAAGTGAGTCTCTCATCCAGGGTCATGGTGTCTCACCAATCGTTCAGGAATCCACTGAGGAGCTTCAGCAGACCTAAGGAAGAAAAACACATATCCTCTGCCCCATAAGAGAACAGGGTCTGGCCCTTGCCAGATTCCTGTGAGCGGGCCCCTCCATTGCACTTCAGGGAGGGCTTTCCTTGTAGGATTCCAGAGTCTCTCAGCTGCTGAATAACCCTGTACATCATTATTCAAAAATTTTAAAGTAAAAAGAGCATGATAAAGAAGATTTGCAGGAGTTCAAGGGTATAATTCCCCTTTTTTAAATTTTCTAATTGATTTTTTTTTTTATTTTCTCATCACAGCATTTCTTTTCTGTGTTTTTTTTATTAACTTTAATGGGGTGACACCAATAAATCAGGGTACATATGTACAATAAAAACATCTCCAGATTATCTTATCATTCAATTGTGCTGCATACCTATTACCCAAAGTCAAATTGTCCTCTGTCACCTTCTATCTGGTTTTCCCTGTACCCCTCCCCTTCTCCCCATTCCACCCTCCCTTCCCTCCCTCCCCCCATCCCGTGACCACCACACTCTTGTCCATGTCTCATAGTCTCACTTTAATGTCCCACCTATTTATGAAATCATGCTGTTCTCAGATTTTTTTTTTCTGAATCACTTATTTCACTCCGTATAATGTTATCAAGGTACATCCATTTTGTTGTAAATGATCCAATGTCATCATTTCTTATGGCTGAATATTGTTCCATAGTATATATATACCAAAGCTTTTTAATCCACTCGTCTTCTGACGGACACTTGGGCTGTTTCCAGCTCTTCGCTATTGTGAACAATGCTGCCATGAACATGGGGGCGCATTTCTTCTTTTCAAACAGTGTTATGGTGTTCTTAGGGTATATTCCTAAAAGTGGGATAGCCGGGTCAAGAGGCAGTTCGACTTTTAATTTTTTGAGGAATCTCCAAACTGTTTTCCACAGTGTCTGCACCAGTCTGCATTCCCACCAGCAGTGCAGAAGGGTTCCCTTTTCTCCACATCCTCGCCAGCACTTATTCTGTGTTGTTTTGCTGATGAGCGCCATTCTGACTGGTGTGAGGTGATATCTCATTGTGGCTTTAATTTGCATTTCTCTAATGATTAGTGATGTTGAGCATTTTTTCATATGTCTTTTGGCCATCTGTATGTCTTCTTTGGAGAAATTTCTATTCATTTCTTTTGCCCATTTTTTGATTGGATTGTTTGTCTTCCTGGTGTTGAGTTTTATAAGTTCTTTATAAATTTTGGTTATTAACCCCTTATCAGACGTGCTGTCGAATATGTTCTCCCATTGTGTAGTTTGTCTTTTTATTCTGTTCTTATTGTCTTTAGCTGTGCAAAAGCTTTTTAGTTTGATGTAGTCCCATTTGTTTATCTTGCCTTTTATTTCATTTGCCTGTGGAGATAAATCGGCAAATAAATTGCTGCTACAGATGTCGGAGAGCTTGCTGCCTATGTTTTCTTCTAAGATGCTTATGGTTTCACGGCTTACGTTTAAGTCTTTTATCCATTTTGAATTTGTTTTTGTGCATGGTGTAAGTTGATGGTCTAGTTTCATTTTTTTGCAGGTAGATGTCCAATTTTCCCAGCACCATTTGTTAAAGAGGCTGTCTTTACTCCATTGTATGCTCTTTCCTCCTTTGTCAAATGTCAGTTGTCCATAAAGGTGTGGGTTTATTTCTGGGTTTTCTGTTCTGTTCCATTGATCACTGTGCCTGTTCTTATGCCAGTACCAGGCAGTCTTGAGTATAATGGCCTTGTAGTAAACCTTAATATCCGGAAGAGTGATGCCTCCTGCTTTATTTTTTCTTTTTAAGATTGCTGAGGCTATTCGTGTTCTTTTTTGGTTCCATATAAATTTTTGGAATATGTTTTCTATATCTTTGAAGTATGTCATTGGTATTTTAATTGGTATAGCATTGAATTTATAAATTGCTTTGGGTAATATAGACATTTTAATGATGTTTATTCTTCCTAGCCATGAGCACGGTATATGCTTCCACTTGTTTGTATCTTCCTTGATTTCTTTTATCAATGTTTTATAATTTTCCGAGTACAAGTCCTTAACCTCCTTGGTTAAATTTACTCCTAGGTATTTTATTATTTTTGACTGCAATAGTGAAGGGGATTAATTCCTTAATTTCTTTTGCTGACAGTTCATTGTTTGTATATAGAAATGCCTCTGATTTCTGAGTATTAATTTTATATCCTGCCACCTTGCTGAATTCATTTATAAGGTCCAGTAGTTTTTTAACTGAGACTTTAGGGTTTTCTATGTACAATATCATATCATCTGCAAATAGTGACAGTTTTACTTCTTCTTTTCCAATTTGGATGCCTTTTATTTCTTCTTTTTGTCTGATTGCTGTAGCTAGGACTTCCAGAACTATGTTGAATAAAAGTGGTGAAAGTGGGCAACCCTGCCTGGTTCCTGATCTTAAGGGGATTGCTTTTAATTTTTGTCCATTTAGTATGATGTTTGCTGTGGGTTTGTCGTAGATGGCCTTTATCATGTTAAGGAATGTTCCTTGTATTCCCACTTTACTGAGAGTTTTAAGCATGAATGGGTGCTGGATTTTATCAAATGTCTTTTCTGCATCTATTGAAATTATCATGTGATTTTTGTCCTTCCTTTTGTTTATGTGCTGAATCACATTGATTGATTTGCGAATATTGAACCAGCCTTGCCTCTCCAGAATAAATCCCACTTGATCATGGTGTATAATTTTTTTCATATATTGCTGAATCCGGTTGGCTAATATTTTGTTGAGAATTTTAGCGTCTCAATTCATCAGGGATATAGGCCTATAATTTTCTTTCTTTGTGTTGTCTTTGCCCGGTTTTGGGATCAGAATTATGCTCGCCTCATAAAAGGAGTTTGGAAGTCTTCCTTCCTCTTGAATTTTCTGAAATAGCTTGAGGAGGATAGGAGTTAGTTCTTCTTTGAATTTTTGATAGAATTCACTTGTGAAGCCATCAGGCCCAGGACTTTTCTTTTTTGGGAGTTTTTTGATAACTGTTTCAATCTCATCTGTTGTAATTGTCTGTTTAGGTGCTCTGATTCTTCCAGATTGATTTTTGGAAGTTTATATGATTCAAGAAATTTGTCCATTTCATCTAGATTGTCTAATTTTTTGGCATAGAGTTCTTCATAGTATTTTCTTACAATGCTTTGTATCTCTGTTGTATTAGTTGTAATTTCTCCACTGTCCTTTCTAATTTTATCTATTTGAGACCTCTCTCTTTTTTTCTTGGTGAGTCTAGTTAAGGGTTCATCAATCTTGTTTACCTTTTCAAAGAACCAGCTTCTGGTTCTAATTGATTTTTTAAAGATTTTATTTATTCACTTTTAGAGAGAGAAGAGAGAGAGAGAGAGAAGGAGGGAGGACCAGGAAGCATCAACTCCCATATGTGCCTTGACTGGGCAAGCCCAGGGTATTAAACTGGCAACCTCAGCATTCCAGGTCGATGTTTTATCCACTGCGCCACCACAGGTCAGGCTTTCCAATTGATTTTTAAGCATTTGATGTGCACACTCTACAATGCCTTGACCCTGGGGATTGTAAGGCATACCCGTCCTTAGGTCAAGTCCAAAAGTCTGACAAAATGTAGTAAATGCTTTTCCTACATATGCAGGAGCATTGTCAGTTTTAACCAGTTTAGGAAGTCCAATAATAGAAACTGCACACAGACAATGAGCTATAACATGCTTAGCAGCCTCTCCTGCTCTGGCAGAGGCTACTATAAATCCAGAATAAGTATCCACTGTAATGTGGACAAAGGACTGTTTGCCAAATGAAGGTATATGAGTAACATCTATTTGCCAAAGTTGTCCTGGTAGGAGTCCTCGAGGGTTAACTCCAAACAAGACAGATGTAGTAATTAATGAAAATTGAACTATTTTATCAGCAGGGTAGTGAGAATCAATTTGGCCTGTAAAATTTGCAAAACCAAAAAAAAAAATTGCAAAACCAATTTGCCATTTTGTGGAAGTTTCCCAGAGCCATTGTTGTTGATCTTTTGAAAAAGGAACAACAAAAATTTAAGGCTCAAAACCTATAAGCTGTAGCCTGACCTGTGGTGGCGCAGAGGATAAAGCGTTGACCTGGGAACACTGAGGTCGCCAGTTCAAAACCCTGCACTGGTCTGGTCAAGGCACATATGGGAGTTGATGCTTCCAGCTCCTCCCCCCTTTCTCTCTCTCTCTCTCTGTGTGTCTCTCCTCTCTAAAATGAATAAAATAAAAAGAAATTTTAAAAAATACCTATAAACTGAAAAGTTGCCTACACCCCTTGATAACAAGGAGGCGACAGGATCAAAATACGGAGATAAGACTTTCTTAGGAGTAACAGCTAAATGAATCCATTCAATAGGACCTGAAACTTGCCACAATAGTCCCGTTGGAGTGTCACTCAAGAGACAAATTAGTAAAGCAATTGATTCTTCGGGATTTATGTGTTTTATTTGTGCTTGCTGCAAGGCCTTTTGTATAAGCTGTAAAGCTTGCTGTCCCACAGCTGTAAGTAGCCGAGGAGAAGCTGGTTCAGCCGAGCCTCTAAGAATATCAAAAAGTTGCTTCAGTTCCCCGGTGGTTAATTTCAAGGAAGGTCTAAGCCAATTAATATCTTCTAATAATTTCTGGAAATCGTTTAAAGTTTGCAAATGATCCATCCTGCTTTCTAATTTTTGTGGACAAATTTGTCATCCCTTAATCCTAAATAAGAGAA
Source organism: Rhynchonycteris naso (assembly GCA_037038555.1). Lineage (NCBI taxonomy): Eukaryota > Metazoa > Chordata > Mammalia > Chiroptera > Emballonuridae > Rhynchonycteris > Rhynchonycteris naso. The sequence continues at coordinate 10,185,067 of CM073000.1, forward strand.
AGGTAAAGATTGCTGTATTTTTTCAGGAGTTATATAAAGTCCTGATTCTTTCAAAGAATATTCTAATTGTTGCAAAATTGTCAGTACAGTGTCTTTATCTAGATGAGCAACAAGAATATCATAGGGGGAGTCCTAGCTGGAGAGGATTTATAATTTCTATAGTTTTGCCTGACCTGTGGTGGCGCAGTGGATAAAGTGTTGACCTGGGAACACTGAGGTCGCCAGTTCAAAACCCTGCACTGCTCTGGTCAAAGCATATATGGGAGTTGGTGCTTCCAGCTCCTCCCCCCTTTCTCTCTCTCTCTCTCTGTCTCTCTCTCACTCTGTGTCTCCTCTCTAAAATGAATAAAATAAAAAGAAATTAATTTCTATAGTTTTATTTATTGCTTTTAAATCTTGCAATAGCCTCTAGTTTCCTGATTTCTTTTTAATAACAATTATAGGCATATTCTATGGGCTATTAGAAGGTTCAATGTGCTTAACCTGTAACTGCTCTTATACTAATTTAGCAGCTGAAAAAGGAGCTATTGGTCTACCTATTCAGGGTTATTTGGTTTCTAAGTAACTGGGTCTGCACAATGCATTGCTGGGGTAGCAGGAGCTGCTAAGGTCCCTATGCTAAATTTTCATACTCTAATCCCTTAGTGGGCAAAAATCCTTGATTAAGCATTTGAGCACTGACTAAATTATTAGGACTTATTAGTAATGCTCCTATATTTTTCAAAACATCTCTACCCCACTCATTAACAGGCAATTTAAAGGTTGGAAAATCCAGTATGACTTTTGTTATCTTCCTATAGTAAAAAATATTTACAATTTTGTTAAGCAAATCTACTCTGCTTCAAGCTTTGCAGCAGTTTGCAGCCTGGAGCAGCCTGGCCAAATTAGCAAGTCTTTTTTTTTTTTACGGGACAGAGAGAGTCAGAGAGGGATAGATAGGGACAGACAGACAGGAACGGAGAAGTGAGAAGCATCAGTCACTAGTTTTTCGTTGTTGTTGCGACACCTTAGTTGTTCATTGATTGCTTTCTCACATGTGCCTTGACTTCAGCAGACTGAGAACCCCTTGCTGGGGCCAGCGACCTTGGGTCCAAGCTGACGAGCTTTTGCTCAAGCCAGATGGGCCTGCGCTCAAGCTGGTGACATCGGGGTCTCGAACCTGGGTCTTCTGCATCCCATTTCAACACTCTGTCCACTGCACCACCACCTGGTCAGGCCAAATTAGCAAGTCTTTAGAATCTACATTTCATTCTATTTAAATTTAAATGAGCACTCTGTACAAGTTCCAATTAAAATTTAAAAATTTTTAGGGATAAGCCTGACCTGTGGTGGCACAGCAGATAAAGCATCGACCTGGGAACACTGAGGTCGCCAGTTCAAAACCCTGCACTGGTCTGGTCAAGGCACATATGGGAGTTGATGCTTCCAGCTCCTCCCCCCTTTCTCTCTTTCTCTCTCTCTCACTCTGTGCCTCCTCTCTAAAATGAATAAATAAAAAGAAAAAAAAATTTAGGGATAAAACTGTTTTATTTTTTCAATATTAAAGCTTGCATTTCCAAATTTTACATGCAAGAACTTAATTCAGGCCTTAAAAATCACAATTTGACCACATTAAACAAAGACCAAATACAAACAAGAATCAGACAAATCAGAGTGAAATCTCGGATTTCAAAGCACAATTATATTAGAAAGTTGCCTGCTTGATTTTACTTAGGGTTATTTTTTAAGAGGGAACTTAAGAAGGATAAGACCAAACAGAATTCTCTCATTAAAAAGTCTCGAGGTGGCTGCATGAGATTCTGTTTAGCTATACCCAAATAGGCATTCCTGGCCCCAATTTTCAGGCACAGAATTAGAAAAAGCAAAGTGATATTGTAGCTAAAACATTAAAGAAAATCAGACAATAATAAGGAAAAGCTGCAACTTTAAAAAGCATCTAAGTCTTCCATTCACTCCTAAATTCTAACAGCCGCTGCAACAGCCGAGACCCCTCCAATTCAACCCCAACCGAGCGGCAGACTTAGTTTACCAGGGTGGGGGAGGTTCCGCCATCTGCTGCCTGCCTCTGCTCCTCGGCAGTAGCCCCCACCTGTGGGGACCCGTTCATGATTGGAGGTTGGATGCCGAGCAGCAGGCCCTTGTTGTGTGGGCGGCTGCAGGTCCCAAAGAGTTCAGCAAGCTCTAGCGCAAGCTTGGCTGTGGAACAGCCTGGACACCGTTCGCTGCCCCGCCTGCTCCCCCGCTCCCAGGCACCATGGTGCCAGGCCAAGCCATGCCATGCCCACTCTTATCACCACCATGTTGGAAATAAGATTCACCAGCAGAAGCATTTCCCTGACCTTCCTCCCTTGGTTTGTCCTGCCTTTTATCAAAAAATCCTGGAAGGCTCTCCCTAAGCACTGTGGCAAAAGGCTCAATATCAGCACTTATTTTGATATAGTCCTCTGTATCTTGAGCCTGATCCAAAGCTCGCCGGAGTGGGGATCTCCAAAGGCCTGAGACAAAGACTTTGGAAGCAGAGGGCTGCAGAGCCGCAAACATTACAATGGCCACAGCCATGATATTCTCATCTCCCAAGTTATTCTCAGACTCCAAGTTCTTCTCATATTTACATTCCTCTATTTCTATCTCATTCTGATCAAACAACTTCTTATCAAATAAAAACATTTGTACAAAAAGATGAAGACCCCTCACTTTTGACCCTAACTGTCCCATAATTTTTTACTCCCAAATTTTACTTTCCCTCCAAACTCTATTTTCAAGCTTTACTTCTCAAAAGCTTTACTTACATTGCGAGCATACCTCTGGGGAGAGTTTTGTTACCTTCACTTCTTTGGTTTTCCCTTTCTCATGCCCCACATTGGGCACCAACTGCCACGACCTGCGTACAAGTCTATTCCAGGGTCTTGAGCGGGAAATGGTACAAAATTGAATGAAAACTAGACAGAGACTTAAAGACACATACAGGATGGATTCAGGAGGATGCCACAGCTCCTTGCCAAGTCATTCCTGTCCTGGCCGAGCCACAAAAACATGCCCACCCCCAGAAAGACATCCTTCTTTATTCTCTGGCCAAGGTAGGCCATTAGCAATTTAATGATGTTTTCAAGGCAACCCAAGAAAACCACCAGGTGCAGAAAACCCCCCACTATTTTAACTTTAAACAAAGTAGTAACTAGCTTCCAGTCCTTCTGGGGAACATGGGCGGGCAGGACGAGTACTGAAGCACAATGCTTGGTAACTTAATCAGGCGGGTGAGGTGGGAGGTTGGGCAGACTGTCAGCTTACAGTCAGCTCCCAGCACCTCTGTCCAAAATCTAGACTGCAAAATACCGTTTATTTTTCAGTTCCCACAGGCAATCCAAGAAGCTGTTGCTGAGCTGCACTAGTAACATGATAAAGAAATCAGAGAATTAGGCCTGACCTGTGGTGGCGCAGTGGATAAAGCGTCGACCTGGGAGCACTGAGGTCGCCAGTTCAAAACCCTGCACTGGTCTGGTCAAGGCACATATGGGAGTTGATGCTTCTAGCTCCTCCCCCCTTTCTCTCTCTCTCTCTCTCACTTTGTGTGTCTCCTCTCTAAAATGAATAAAATAAAAATAAATTAAAAAGAAAAAAGAAATCAGAGAATTAGAAAACCTGCTGTCCCAGGACGAAGGGAAAATTGTCTTAGAGGAAGAGAACAAAAAAGCTGTTTACAAAACCAGTCAGCTCATGGAAACACTTAAATCCATCAAAAAGGAAAACATGCAGCAGAAGGCTCAATTGAATTCCTTTATTAAATCCGTGTCTTCTAGCCTGATCTGTGGTGGCGCAGTGGATAAAGCGTCGACCTGGAAACACTGAGGTCGCCAGTTCAAAACCCTGCACTGGTCTGGTCAAGGCACATATGGGAGTTGATGCTTCTAGCTCCTCCCCCCCCCCTCTCTCTCTCTGTCTCCTCTCTAAAATAAATAAATAAAAAGAAATTAAAAAAAAAAATTTAAATCCGTGTCTTCTCTCCAGCATGTCAGAGACCATATTTTAGGTGACTATCAAAAGCTGTATCAGCAACATGTCTCTATAATCTTAAAAAAAAAGACCAGCTCATCCAAGAGGCTGCTGCTGAGAATAGTGAGCTTAAGGAAGAAATTTGATGCTTGAGAAGTCATAGGGATGATCTTAATTCTGAGAATGCCAAGCTAGATGAAGAACTCGTCCCATATAGGAAAGACCTCAACCAAGTGATATCGAGAAAAGACTGTCAGCAAAAACAACTGCTTGAAGTTCAAATTCAGCAGAATATGAAGCTGAAAAGTAAATATGCTAAGTTAGAGGAAAAGTGGAAGAAGACTGAGGAAGCAAAGGAGGATCTGCAAAGGTCCTCCATTGCTCTACAGGAGGAGAAACCAGGTTTATCTAAAGAGATTGAGAGCTTGAAAGTATCTATATCCTAACTAAAGAAAGAGTTGACAGCCTTGCAAGAAGAAGGCGCTTTAGGACCATGTCAGGCCCAATTAAAAGTAAAAGAAGAGGTGCAAAAATTAAATACCACCCTTTCATCCTCTCAAAAGAGAATTACAGAACTGGAAGAAGAATTGGTTCATGCTCAGGTGGAAGCTGGCAAAAAGGTAGGTGAAATTGAAGATAAAATGAAGAAGGAACTAAAGCATCTTTATCACAATGCAAGGATAATGCGAAATGAAACAAAAACAGCAGAAGAAATGGTAGCAGAACTAGCCAGAGACCTGGTAGAAATGGAACAAAAGTTACTCATGGTCACCAAAGAAAATAAAGATCCCACTGCACAAATCCAGGCTTTTGGAAGGTCTATGAGTTCCCTACAAAATAGTAGAGAGCACGCCAATGAAGAGCTTGATAAACTGAGAAGGAAATATACCAGTCTGAGGGAACTGGCACAGCTGAAAGAATAACAGAGCCTCTTGAGCAGAGAGAGAAATGTTCTCGTTTCTGAAGCTGCCTTTTCAGTGAATTCCAGTGAGGATAAGAGCTTGCCTCACCTTGAGAAACTTAACCAACAGTTTTTATCCAAAGATGAGCAACTGCTTCACTTGTCCTCACGACTAGAAGATTCTTACAACCAAGTGCAGTCCTTTTCCAAGGCTATGGCTAGTCTACAGAATGAGATAGATCACCTGTTGAATGAACTGGAGCAACACCACAGGACAGAGGAAGGGAAACAGAGGTCTGCAGCCCAGCCTGCAACCAACCCAGCTGAAGTACGGAGTTTAAAGAAGGCTATGTCATCACTCCAAAATGACCGAGATGGATTACTGAAGGAACTGAAGAATCTGCAGCAGCAGGATATACTTGGTTTATTAGCATTGCCTGTTAGGGAGGATCAGTGCTTATATAGGCAACTCTGGCTGGTCATTGTAGTCAAGATTTCACAAAACTTGATATACTGAGTAAAAAGAGATCAGGAAACCTTCATATGGAATACAGAAGAATTTGTAAAATTGCTTTGTGGAAGGGTAAGCTCCTCCCTCCACCCATCTCTCCTCCCAGCAGATGTGTTCCTAACATATTAACACTTTCTGAATTAGTTTTTTAAAATCATATTCTTATTTGTTAGAATTATAGATAGATCCTTGGACATTTTTGATGAGCAATTTTATCCAGTTACAGGAAGTGTCAGTTTTATTGAGGTTGTATTGTTCCCTCATACACTTGTGTTCATTTCATGCTGATTTGCTTTGAAATTAATTACTAGAATTATTCCCTGCAGCTTGAAGTAAAAAATTATCTTCCTTTATCCCCACACCATGTTGTATCTAATTATTTTATAACAGGAGTGTTGTACTGTACTTAGAGATTAACCAGGAGGTCACTGAGTTACATCCAGTAAAGGCTCAACTTCAGGAATATCAAGATAAAATCATTACAGATTATGCAAGAGGAGCTCAAGCAGGAAAACATCTCCTGGCAGCATGAGCTACATCAACTCAGAATGGAAGAGTTCCTGGGAAATGAAAGAGAGACAGATGAAGGAGCAATACCTTATGGCTATTTCAGATAAAGCTCAGCAGATCAGTCATCTGCAAAATCTTATGAGGGAATTGAGATCTTCCTCTCATACTGAAACTCATCAGTGGGGCCCACTTATTTATGGTACTTTGCAATGCAGCTCTGATCTTATTTAAGGATCAGAGCTGCATTGCAAAGTACCATACCAAAAACAGGCATCTGAAGAGACATCAGCTTCTCTAGATGGCTCACAGAACCTAGTTTAGGAGAACTTCTTAGGACTCAGCTTAATGACAGCTTAAAGAAAATTCACCAAAAGTAATTAAAAATTCAGCTACTGAAAAGAAAGTTTTCTCCACTACTCAGAGAAAAATGCCCTTTCAAGTCAGCTATGTGATACCAATCAAAATCTTTGCGAGAACCGGCAGCAAATTCAAGAGCTACAGGCGGGGGCACCAAATATGGATATTGTTCTAGGAGCTCCCCAGGAAATGAATGGAGCTCACAGGAAGAGTGAGACTGAAGAAATGAAGGACCCACAATTAAGTTTAACAGAAGCCCAAAAGGAGCTGAGCAATACTAAACAGGAGAAGAATAACTTAAAAGAAACTTCTGGATGAAGAACGAGACTAAAGAGTGGCTGCTGAGGGTGCCCTCTCCGTGGCAGAGGAGCAGCTCAGACCGTCGCAGCATAGTAGTGATCCTGGGACTCTGCCCGGACTCCTCTCATTGGCTCCTGTGATACTCAGAAGCAGGAGGTGTTGATAAACATTCCAGGCAACTTGTCGAGGTCATGGAGTGGTGCTGGATGGATGCGAGTCCTTCTTTCAGTGTGTTATTCCCGGACCCGAGTGCGTCTACTGGCTCATTAAAGATTTAATGAGCCATCTGTAAACTTAATTTTCGTCTTTTGAACACTCCTCTCGGAACTTGGAATTTCCTGTTCCTCTTTCCTGGTCCTGTGAAGAGAAGCTTAGGAGTGTTATTTAGTCAGAAGGGTGGCTCCAATAAACCTAATAATCTAAGTCCAGTAAAAAAAAAAAAAAAAGTCAACTATCCAGATCTCCTCCTGAATAAAAATCTGCATTTTAACAAGATCCTCAGGTGGGTCCTGGACATATTAATGCTTGAGACGCGATGCTATGGAGGTTTTCAGAGAAGACAGGACCTGAGTTATTTTTCATCGTCTTGTGAAGAGAGGAAGCGTGTCCCAGCGGCAAGCGAGAATGTTCTTTCTGGGATGATGAGGAGTTTCTAGTTTTCGGTCGGGCACTAATAACTAACACAGTGTTCACTGCCTACTGTCAGACTCTGTGCTAAACGCTTTATAGGAAGTAGCTCATTTAACCCCGCTTAAGGCTCTTAGGTAAGATCTATTACAATACTCATTTTCTGGATAAAGGAACCTATGAGATCAGGGGTCCGGAGCCCACTGATGGAGCTGCGCAGACGGGATCAGAGCTGCACTTCTACCACCCGAAGTCACCCCAAACACCTCCGCCCACCCGTGAGAGGCAAAGCCGCAGTCCCAGACTCTCCCCGGGCGAGCGAAAGCGCTCTACGGAAATTGCGTGTCTTCCCTGCCCGCGCCGCGCAGCCCAAAGGACGCCAGAGGGGCGGTGCCTACGCTCCACCGGAAGTCGTAGGTGCATTGTGGGAAGCGTCAAGTTGTTTATAGCCAAACCAGAACCGTCTTGAGAATGAGGACTGAATTTTACTTTTACAGGGCTCTAAAATACTTGGAAGCTTTGTGAAGAAAGCTTTGTGCGACTTTTGCCTGGAATCTCAGCGGTTCGCGGCTAAGAGGGCGCGGGCTAACCGGAGTCCTGAGCTAGGAGAGACATCTCTATGGTCAAATAAACATAGAGCGGTTCCTCTCCCACGTGGTAGGATTGCGCAGGAGCAGTAGCCGCCGCATTGGAAAGATGGCGGAGGAAGAGTGAGTATTTGGGGATTTGAATTTCTGGATCCGGTCCTTAAGCATCTAGTGCCATCCACGGTGTTTATCTTCGGTGGCGGAAAATAAGGATACTATGGATTAAAAGGAGAGAGTAGAAAAGGTTCCAGATTACAGATGGTGGGGTGAAGAGTGAGGACGGGCGGGCGGAGGAGCCTGTCGTCAAGTTCGGGCTACGTGGAGAGGCGAGCATTGACTTCTAGGCTGTTGGCTGGAGTGTCGGAGTTGGGTTCACCCAGCCATTCTTAGATATTCCTGTTGCAGATGGGTCTGCACCCGCCCCCACCCCACAGGGTTATCCTAGGATAGGATGTCATCGCTGCTAGTGTCGAGAAAAGGCTGTGTCGGTAAAAGTTCCATTGACATTAGGAGGAACGGGCTAAAAGGTTCATGATGTTTGGGGTGGGGGGGGAGGTGTCACGATTTTTTAAGGCTTTGGACCCGAGGAACTACTAGGGGTCCATTTTGAGGACGGCAGTCCGAAACCACAGGTTTCAGGGGAGTCTCACTTCCTTAGGAATTGGAAGACAGTAGTGTTTCCCAGAGCCTAGAATATGGTTTGGAAATCCATTGAAGATTCCTTTTTCTAAACGTTGTCTATTTCTGCATCAGGCAAAGAAAAAAGATCCCTTTGGTTCCAGAAAATCTCCTCAAAAGGAGGAAGGCTTATCAGGCCCTCAAAGCCACCCAAGCAAAGCAGGCACTTTTGGACAAGAAGGAGGTAATGGTGGCGAACCGGGAGAGTGGAATTATAATTTGTATTTGGTGATTTTTATCCCCACGGGTTGAACTACATTTGGTTGCCCCCGCCCCCAATCAGTTGGATTGAACCAGGTGTATGGTTCCTGTCTTCATTTAGCAAATATTTATCAAGGGTTTTCTGTAGGCAAAATACTGGAGTAGCCTGACCAGGCGGTGGCGTAGTGAATAGAGCGGCGGACTGGGATGCGGAAGACCCAGGTTCGAGACCCCAAGCTTGCCAGCTTGAGCGCGGGCCCATCTGGCTTGAGCGAAAGTTCACCAGCTTGGACCCAAGGTCGCTGGCACCAGCAAGGGGTTGCTCGGTCTGCTGAAGGCCCGCGGTCAAGGCACATGTGAGAAAGCAATCAATGAACAACTAAGGTGTTGCGACAGCAACGAAAAACTAATAATTGATGCTTCTCACCTCTCTCCGTTCCTTTCTGTCCCTATCTGTCCCTCTCTCTGTCCCTGTAAAAAAAAAAAAATACTGGAGTAGTTTGTTAAGGAAAATACAGGATGGAGTTTGTACCATCTGGGTTCAAAAGATGTCCTTCTGTCCCAGGAAGAAAACATGTTTTTTTAAATGTGACAGTTTTGCTATTTGCTAAATGGTTTTGGATAAATACGTGTTTTGAAGGTAGGGGAGAAAACAAACTCGTGCTTATTTTATACTTTATGAGGCTTGTGTGTTAGGTTCCATAAACGCTTGTTGGTAGGAAACATTAACATGTGAATGAATTTGTTTATTTATTAGGGACTTTTCCCATTAGTTCCCACGTTTTCTCAACTACACCTTTACTTGGTTATCTTATTTATTTTTATTTTTATTTAAGAATAAAGGAGTGAAGGGATCAAACAAAGAAAAAACTTACAGACACAACAGTGTGGGGATTGCAGGAGGGAAGAGGGTGTGGGGGATGCAGGGGAGGGTTGAGAGGGTTAGATGGTGATGGAGGGAGACTTGACTTAGGGTAGTGAACATACAGTGCAATATATGGATGATGTAGAGTTCTGCACCTTAAACCTGTATAATTTTATTAATCAATATCACCCCAGTAAATTTACTTTAAAAATTTTAGAGGGGGGAGAATAAGGGAGTTTGCTCCCCTTTGCAGAATATTGGGGGGGGGGGATAAGCTCTTCATTAGTAGTGACTTGGGAATCACTGTTGAAGATGACTGGGACACTAAGTGGTGATGGTCTGCCTTCTCCGTAGCGGAGGAAAGGAAAGGATCTTAGGTTTAAGCGGCTGGAGTGGTTCCTACAAGACGCTTGGCGGCAACAGCGTGATAAGGTGCGCCTCAGAAGACTAGAAGTGAAACCTCATGGTTTGGAAGTGCCAGATAAACATTCCTTGGCCTTTGTTGTACGCATCCAAAGGTAGGTAACCGGCCAGATATCTGAGGCTGGGCAAATACCTGATTCAGCTTTAGACCCCTCTCTAGGTAGATGAGGTAATAGGCCCTCGTCACTGAGCCAAGTTGTGCTAGCAATTCAGGGTTGAGTGTGGGCGTAGATTTTGTCTTCAACGTTATGTAGACTGACCTTAGGCAGATAGACATGAAAATATACTAAGTGCTGTCGGGGTCAAGTGCTGGATGGGTGAGGCGGGTGGGGTAGTGTGTGTACTGATTAAGGACACTTTTCTGAAGCAGGAACTTGAAGCTGAGGCCGTCAGACAGGTAACAAGTTAACCCATGTGTAGGGAAGGTCTTTCCAGCATAAATGCAAAAAGTCCTGAAGTGGGAGGGTCGGGCGTCTTTCTAGGACCCGAACCAGGGTCTAGTGGATGGAGCGTCTTCAGTGCTGGGAAGAATGAAATGAAAAGCCTTTAACCATGTAGTGGTTTTTCTTTACCCGTTCTACCTGCGCATGCGCTCTGACTCTTCCTTTTTCCGCTACCCAGTCATCCAAACTAGAAACCGGTGGGGTTTAAGTATTTATGAGCCCTCCTTACTAGCTCTCCTACCACTGTTGAGAGTCTCTGTTCTGGACCATCACTTTAGCTTTCTGGCTTGGTTTCCCTGCTGCTGGTTTCACACTCTCAGCTCTGTCCTCTGTGCCAAAAAAGAGATCTGATCTTGTCTTCTGTAAAATTTTCCATAGCTTTTACTGCCCACAGAAGCAAGTACAGCTTCTTTAGCTTGACATCCATAGCCCCACACCCCCCACACAGACGCACCACAAATTCAGGGACCACCTCAGGCATTACTCCACATCGTGTGGGAATGATCTGCTTACGTGGCTGCCTCCTGCTCAGCTGAACTCTATGAGGCACGGTCTGTGTCTTAACTCTCTGGATGTCCGGTAGCAGCACCTGTTTCATAGGTGCCTGCTGGGCTGACGTCCACGGAGTCGAGCCTCCCGTTCCCTGCTGTGTATTTCAGGATTAACGGAGTGAGTTTAATGGTACAGAGGACCATTGCAGGGCTTCGCCTGAAGAAGATTTTCAGTGGTGTCTTTTTCAGAGTCACCCCCCAAACCATAAAAACGCTGCGTATAGTGGAACCTTATGTGACCTGGGGGTGAGTAAGGCTTTTGTGTGTGGATTCACATTAGATTGTATTTGAGAACGTTGGGACGCACAGGGTACTGTTCTCCGAGGCTCTTGCTGCTATGTGGGAAGTACATTTTGCTGTGACCACAGTCACCAGAAACTAGTGGCCAGCCTTAAGAACCTTGGAATATGGGGCAGGTGGAGCAGGAGATAGCTGCGCTGCTGGTAATGTGCCATGAGCAGTACCTTGGCGGGTTCGTTACCTCGTAAACTGAGGCTGAGTGAGATGCGTAGAGCAGAGACTAATTCTTGGAGTCAAAGCAGAACTAGAAGGCTTGTTTGTGAAAGAAGAGTATTCTTTCAAACAATAGAACCCAGCAAAGGCTTGGATTTAATTTCAAATCCTTGTACCATCGTGAGTGGAGGGTCCCCTAAGACCGAAGTTCTGGACTGTAAGCCAGGACGTGCTTTAATTTCTAATGACATAGTCAGTACCGCTCCGGGTTTGACCCCCTCGCAGTGCACTCGGTCCCCAGCTGTGTTGTGGCTGCAGGACACTTCTGCTGCGGGGCAGGTCATCGGGAACATCTCCGCGGCTGGGCAGCAGGATTGAGTGGGCAGTGTCGTGCGGTGTGCCGGGGTAGCTAAGGCTGGACTTCATTCTGCCCACATAGATTTCCAAATCTGAAGTCTGTCCGGGAACTCATCTTGAAACGTGGACAGGCCAAGGTCAAGAGTAAAGTCATCCCTTTGACTGATAACACAGTGATTGAGGAGCACCTGGGTGAGTGTCGCACCTTAGGGGTTTTGGCAGCAAGCAAGGATCTTGGGTAGTCCTGGTGTGGGAGCCAGGTTGTATTTTTCTTGAGGTCCCAAGAACCTGCCAGAGTGCCCCGCTCTGGCATACGGAAGCCTCTTGGGGAAACATTGAATCAAGGAAACTCCTTCTGTTTCTTAGGGAAGTTTGGTGTCATTTGCTTGGAAGACCTCATTCATGAAATTGCCTTCCCGGGGAAGAACTTCCAGGCTATCTCGGCATTCCTGTGCCCTTTCCATCTCTCAGTGGCCCGTCACGCCACGAAGAACAGAGTAGGCTTCCTCAAGGAGGTAGGCTCACCTGGCTACCGAGGTGAGCGCATCAATCAGCTCATCCGGCAGCTGAACTAGACTAGACCCAGGTGAGGCCGGGCCGCAGATCGCTCTTGGACTGACTTTATGGGTTGTGCCTTGTAACTTAAAAATTCTTTTTGCCTTTACCAGTACTTGAGAGGAACTTGGGCATTGGGCATGGGGGGGTGGGGAGGCTGGTATTTACAAGTCCAATGAATGGGTTAAGACATTGGGCTGTGTGTGTCCCAAGAGTTACAGGCTAGAAAATGTTGAGCAACAACAAAGAAATCTGTATTCGTATGGTGAGAGAATAATATTAAAAACTAACAACCTATTTTGTTGAAGAAATTTAACTCTCTGAAATTGCTCTTATTGTTAATACATTTAGGTGCCAAGTCACAGTTAATTTGCATTAATGAAATTGTGTTTTTCTTCCAGAGTACCTGAAAACACAATGTATTGGAAGCTTGAGTTTCTGTATTTTGAAATTCGTATCTTCAAAGAAGATTCTTTTCTGCTGTACCTTCAGAAAATGGAGGGGAAGGGTCAGGGAAAAGATGGTGTTCCTGGCAGGCACTTCTTCTCACAGCCCAGCTCCAGAGGAAAAGTCGAGTGTGTTTCCCACTTAGGCCACAACTGCCACCTCTGAAATCGGCAAGGACTCATGCCATGGAGAAAGGTGCTGTTTCTACCCAGAGTTGAATGTTGCTGAATAGATACCCAAGAATGAACACAGGATGGCAGTGAACCAAGCCCAGAGGCGTACTTGATTCTGGGGGTTCCTCGGGCCTTGTTTTGCAAAGAACTTGAAATACACTTGGAAGAGCACAAAAGCAGTGCTCAGTTGTCTCTGTTGTGAGTCCATGTTCTCAGTGACAGCTTTGCAAGCTGTCAGCCTTGGCAGGCCCTAGATACCTGGTGACTTCCTCACCCTAGCTCGGGATTTTAACCTGTTCTTGGATCTGTGAGAAGAGAACCATTTCCCAGGAAAGCATGCGTACACTCCAGTGTTTGCTTGGAAGTTTAGGGTGTTCATAGACTCTGAACTTAGAGGCACACACTTCAGTAAGAAAGAGTTGCACTCTCAGGATTGGTTACCTTGCTAATCTGGTTCCATGTCCTGTGGAAGACCCAAGTGTACGAAGATAGCATTTTCCCTTCACGCTAATGGGTGTTTCCTATCCAGAACACAATGGAACGTGACCAGGCAGTGGCGCAATGGATAGAATGTCCACCTGGGACTCTGAGGACCCAGGTTTAAAACCCCGAGGTAGCCAGCTTGAGCATGGAATTGTAGATATGACTCCGTGGTCACTGGCTTGAGCCCAAAGCTCAGCTGGAATACCCTGGTCGCAGCATGTGTGAGAAAGCACTCAATGAACAATTAAGGTCGTGCAACTATTGAGTTGATGCTTCTCATCTCTCTCCCTTTCCGATTCTCTCTGCTAAACAAACAACCCAGTGGAAGAGTGAGCCCCTGTACCATCTTTAACCCCGGGGATTGCCCACCATTTCTTTCCGTTGGTCTTTAGGATGGAATTTTCTGCTTTCCCTGATGATCAGTCCTCTGCTTTAAAAAGACTGGAATAGAAAGAATGGACCATTTCTTGGTTTGGCATGGACAAAATTGGTACTGTTTGTACTTTTAAACCCAGGCAAGCTTAGTTAGACCTTTCTTTGCATGTTCAAGACTCCAGGCTCCTCCAGTATTACTCTCTATCCTGCAGGTAATTATGGAGTAGTCTGGCCCTAAGACTCCTGGGACATTACACTCAAAAGGGGGTCTAATCCTGCTTGTGTTACCATCAGTGTCCACCCCTGAGTCTGTTCCTGTCACTCACTTGCCTCAACCCGTCATCAAAACTGTTGGTGAGGGTGTGCCAGGCCCAGGTTAAGACTTGAAAACATGCTGGTTAGCCATTGTGTTGCCTGATTTCCTAAGACAACTTCGCTGCAGTTTTGGCTCGTGGGGCTCTCAAACACTGCGATGAGATTGAGTTAGTAGTATAACAGTGCCTTAAAACGTGCCAGGTTTTGAGGTAATTAATCAGGTTTATTGGCTCAGGAGTTACCATGCCAGGAATAGGTGTACTCTTACACTATAAAGCATTGTGAAATGAGATTAAAGTGATGTATCAAAAAGTCATGGGAAGAGTGATTGTTAGGAAATCCAGGGTTTATATGCTAGGTGTGATATAAATACAGGAATAATGATTACACTCTTGCCTGTAAAATGGAATAATTTAGAGAGAAACATCAGTTTGTTATTCTACTTGCTATTGTGTTTTTTGGTTGATTCTTACATATGCCCTGACCAAGGATTGAACCAGCAATCTTGGACTGACCACACCGTGCTCCAACCAGCTGAGCTACAGGGCCAAGGATTATTAGACCTTTTACTAACTAGAGAACAGCTATCTAAAATCAGAATGCCACTTGAATCCCAAATTCACTTCCACAACCAGCAGAATAAACTGAAGAAGGAGATAAAGACATTTTCAACATTTCTAAGTCATTCCTGCCCAAGCCTGTGAGCTCAGTTGTTGAAAGCATCTCTCCATGCACCAAGGTTGTGGGTTTGATCCCAGGTCAGGGCACATGGGGGAGTCTGAATGCATAAGTAAGTGGAACGACAAATCAGTCTCCAAAATCTATTTTAAAAGTTCTTCCTGGGCCTTGGCCAGTTTGCTCAGTGGTAGAGCATCAGTCTGGCATGTGTGGATGGCCCAGGTTCAACTCCTGGTCAAGGCACACAGTAGAAGGGACCCTCCCTCAACCCCTCCCAGTTCCTTCTACAGCCATGGCTCAGTGCATTTCCTGGGTGCTGAGGATGGCTCCGTGTCCCCTGCCTCCTGCCTCAGGCACTAAAAGTAGCTTAGTTGCCAGCATGGCCCTAGCCAGGGATTGCCAGATGCATCCTGGCACCGGCACATGCTATAGTCTGTCTCCCTCTTCTCACTTGGAAAAGAAGAAAAGTACTTCCCAGTGGGTCACACCCCAGAATGTCCCAAGTTGCTTTTTTTCTCATGAGGAAATATCTTTAGAAAAGGTTATGGGGTGACGACCAGTAAGTACATAGGTTTCAGGTATATATTTCTATAGCATTTGAACTGTTTACTGTGTTGTATGCCCATCACCCAAAGTCAAATTGTTTTCCGTGGCCGTGTATGTTTCTCTTTAGTCCCCTCCTCCACAAGTTGCACTTTTAAAATGAAAACATCTAGCCTGACCTGTGGTGGCGCAGTGGATAAAACGTTGACCTGGGGACACTGAGGTCGCCAGTTCAAATCCCTGCACTGGTCTGGTCAAGGCACATATGGGAGTTGTTGCTTCCAGCTCCTCCCCCCTTTCTCTCTCTCACTCTGTGTCTCCTCTCTAAAATGAATAAAATAAAATAAAAAGAAAAAATTTAAATGAAAACATCTATGCATCCCAAATAGTATGAGATTTGTTTCAATTACGTTTAAAGACAGGATTTTAGAAGTTTTTAATGAGTATCACGGTAGAGAAATACGGACCCAAACAACCCGGTGGTGCTCCCACGAGGCTTAAACCCAATTGAGACAGGTCACGGCAAGAGCACAAAAAGTCAGTGCCCAGTTTTCAGTCTTGAGTTCATTCGGGGCAGTCACACCCTCCAAATCTCACTCAGCTGCAGGGATCTCGAGCCTCAAGAGCCCACCACGTGTCACTCAGGACGGCGCAGTCACTGCGTCCACGGAGCCGGACTCTTCCAGGGGCTTCCTCTCTCCATATCCGACCGGTGTCGGCGCAGGGGCCTGGGCCGAGCCCCGGGCCTCCCAGGGCTTGGGCTTCCGCGGGAGCCGGGACGCCGTGGGTTCGCCATGCGTGGCCGCGATATGGCGCCTTTCCAGGCCCGGGAGCTCCCGGCCCTGCTGGACCAGCTGCAGGAGCTGCGCCAGGGTCACCGTGGACCCGGCCGAGTCCACGGGCGGGGGAGCTCCGCCCGACCAGCCGGGACCGCCCGCCTGGGCCATGGCGGACAGCGCAGCTGCTGGGCGTGTGGGAGGCAAGCATTTCCGGGAAGTGTGGGTGCAACCACCACAGAGGGGCCGCAGGCCGTACCACGCCGGCCCAGAAGGGGGAGCAATCGAGAACCACGACCGGCTCTGAGCAGAAACGCTTGACATACACATACACAAAATAACCCGCCCCGGAGCCTCCCAATGTGGAAGGCTTTAAACTCGAGGAAACAGGAAGGCTTGCACAGAACTGAACGTGCTGCGGACACGCTGATGCAGGCAGAAAGGCCCACGTACCTACTTTAGGAGAAACAGAAGTGCGCATGTTCAGGGACACACGCCTAGCCACATGGCAGGGGATCATCTCGGTTCTGTGCTCCACAGCACCCCACAGAAAGTAACAGTGGAGCGGTCTCTAAGGGCCTCAGGAGAACTGGGAGTAAGTGACATCACTGCAGAGCCTGGCCACTCCCTTCCCATTTCCTGCCATCAAGGCTCCCCTGTTTTCCAGGCCAAATATGCTACAGTCCCTCTGGCTGCTTGGAAAGTCAGTGCAATAATTACTAAATTTCTTTCTTTTCTTTCTTCTTTTCCTTTTTAATTATAGAGAGGGAGAGGGAAGGGGAGAAAGAATGAAAACTATCATACCTGACAGGTGGTGGCACAGTAGATATAGACCTGAGACAAGAGGTCCCAGATTCCAAAGCTGAGGTCACCAGATTGAATGTAGGGTCATCAGCTTAAGTGTGGGGTCATCAACATGATCCCAAGGTTTATGGTTTGAGCCTCCCACCCCACCCTTTTCTTGTTTTTTTTTTACAGAGACAGAGAGTCAGAGAGAGGGATAGATAGGGACAGACAGACAGGAACGGAGAGAGGTGAGAAGCATCAATCATCAGTTTTTCGTTATGACACCTTAGTTATTCATTGATTGCTTTCTTACATGTGCCTTGACTGCGGGCCTTCAGCAGATCAAGTAACCCCTTGCTCTAGCCAGTGACCTTGGGTCCAAGCTGGTGAGCTTTGATCAAGCCAGATGAGCCCGTGCTCAAGCTGGCGACCTCGGGGTCTTGAACCTGGGTCTTCCGCATCCCAGTCTGACGCTCTATCCACTGCACCACCACCTGGTCAGTCCCCCCCCCCCCCGCCTTTATTTTTTTTGTGAGAGAGAAAGAGACAGACAGGAAGGGAGAGAGATGAGAAGCATCAACTCCTAGTTGTGGCACCTTAGTTGTTCATTGATTGCTTTCTCATGTGCCTTGACTGGGGGACTCCAGCTGAGCCAGTTGACTCCTTGCTCAAGCCAGCGACCTCAGGCTCAAGCTAGCGACCAGGGAGTCATATCTATGATTCCACGCTCAAGCCAGCAACTCCATACTCAAGCTGGTGAGCCCACACTCAAGCCAGCGACCTCCGAGTTTCAAACCTGGGTCCTCAGTGTCATAAGCCAACTACGCCACCACTGGGCAGGCTGTTTGTGTTTGTTTTTTGTTTTATTGATTTTAGAGAGGAAGGGACAGACAGACAGAAACACAAATCTGTTCCTGTATGTGCCTTGACCAGGAATCAAACACACAACCTTTGCATAACAGAGCAATTAACCAACCAAGCTATCTGGCCAGGGCTAAAATTTACTATATAAATAATACGGTACAGTACCTGGTGGGTTATGTGCCGACTTCAATAAGCAGCCTACACATTATACTGGTTTTTATTTTATTTTTATTGTTATTGCTATTATTTTTTACACCGCACAGACCCCTTTTGTTCTCACAACCCACAGGTAAGCAGACTGGGCAACGGTTTGAGGCTGCGATTTCCTTCGGCCTGGGCACACTCTGAGAGGCCCACAGAGAAGGGCTCACCATGCTGCACACTGGCATTGAAATGTATTAAGTCTTAGTACACCCGTGTGTGCTGCTCCTGGGGTCACCTTGTCAGCCTGCAGGGCTGGCCCAAGCCTCACTCTGGAGCCGGGTCCTACTCCACCTCTGGCAATTGCATGTTATTTCAGTCAGCTGCACTTGACTTCCTATGTGTCAAACGACAGTGATGATGGTGCCAGCCTCGTAGGATTGTCTAACACATTAAACGGGGAAGCGAGTGATGCCCACAAAGCAATTATTCATAATCTCTTTTTTAAAGATTTTATTTATTGATTTTAGAAGAGAGAAAGAGAAAAGGAGAGAAGCAGGAAGTATCAACTCATAGTTGCGTTTTGCGCAGAGATCATGCTAATCTCTGTATCGTTCCAATTTTAGTATATGTGCTGCTGAAGCGAGCATTCATGTGCCTTGCCCGGGCAAGCCTGGGGTTTCGACCAGCGACCTCAGCATTCCAGGTTGACACCCTACCCACAGGACTGCCACAGGTCAGGCAGTGTTCTTATCAGGTGAGTGGTGATGCTGGTTCTGTTCTGTTGGTCCCTCCAGTTCGTCTCTCTACCCTTGTCCACCAGCCTCCTGGACAATGACACCTACAGATGCCTTCAAAGGGCTCCCGTACCCTCTGACTTCTGGGGTGGGGGGGCACAGAAGAAGAAAGGAGGAGGAGAAGGAGCTGGGGTGTTTATTCCTCAGTTCCCTCCCTACAGAATCCCTGCTGACCGCAGAGTCCCTCTACACAGCTCTCTGCCAAAGCACCTCTCCCCCTCCAGGCCTGTTACAGGCCTGTGGCACCTCTCCCCCTCCAGGCCTGTTACAAGCCTGTTACTCATCTGTGGGGATTTCCCTCGTGCCACACCTCTGGAAATAGTCCTTTTATGAAACTCTCCTCCAGTTACCCAATATTAGTGTCATCTATAGCCTGCCCATACTCACCTGTACAGGAATGGGTTCCAGGAGCAGACTCAAACAGGACACCGGGACTGGATTGGTCACAAACTCAGGGAGTACAGCAAGCCTCCTGCAGAGGGGAAATGCACCCAGGTAACCCCTGCACACAGAGGCATCACCATTACCCAACTTATCACTGAGTGTGGCGGGATGAAGGGTAGAGTCCTGCATCACTGGGGTGCGGAGACGGGAGGTAGAGTGGCTGGGGCCCTCTTCACTACAGCATGCAATCATTTGGCTTTTGATGGCCACTGGTAACATGCACAGAGGAAAGGGCAGTGGGAAGATATCAGTGTTCAAGGGGAAATGTGACTGAGCAATCGGGACACCTGAATGGTGCCTGGAAGGAGTCCGTCATCTCCAATAGGCAGGGAGGGCTCAGACTGCCCCCAGGATGTTGTTGTAAGGGTTGCCAAATCGCAGTGCTAATTAAGTGCTCAGCCCTATAGGTCTCTTATATTAAGGAAAGGGTATTGATGGGGAATGGGTGGGACACTGTGATATGGTGGGAACATTGAGGCAGACATGGATGAGGCTCAGAACTTGGAATCCCCAAAGTCATTTGAAATGGTCTTGTCTGTGGAGACAACAACCTCTGTAGTGCTCCTGGCTCCCAGGACATCAGCCTTAGAACCCTTCCCACCTCCATCCCTCCTTGACCCCAGCCCTTTGTGAGTTAGAGCCCAGCACAGCCTGGGTGGGGAAGCACAGGGTGCATGCTAAGAGAATGCCCAGACAGAGAGAGTTACAGGCCTTGCCAGACTGCCTTGGCAGGAGCCGCGGGAACATGTGTGGGAAATAGAGACCCAGGAGGATGGAATGTGAGGCTCAGCTTGGCCAAACTCATGGCCCTGGGTGCTCATCCAGGATCTGGGGTTTAGTGTATTGGCTCAATCACCTGGGAGAGGAATTAATAGTCTGCTGGGTTGTTAATTAAAGCCTAATTTAGTGGTAGCCTAGAGTTAATAAATTTGAAATGCCAGAATTTCCCTGGCATCCTACAGAGGAAGGAATCTGAACTCTCGAAGAGACGGGAATGCTGGATTAGATTTGTTAGGTGCAGTCTGCTCAGCCACCTCTAGCCACACAGTTTAAGGGGGTCAGGGAAACATTCCTTTAGGAAACACATTGGCGAGGGGATACCCACATCCTTGACTTGTTCTGACAGCTGTCTTCTGTAGGGGGAAAACGCTAGTGGGGGACACTGGGAGGATCACTGGAACTGGATTCTTCGATCTCAGGAAGAATCATGGTTTCCTGGTGATGAACAGGCCAGGTGGTAATGTTTAACAGGAAAAGGCAAGGTACTACAATGCCCCACACTAAAGCATGGGAAAGAATGGTCATCAGGTGGACAGGATGACAGTTCTGTTGACCATGATCACTCTTTCCGCAGGCACTCCAGAGCTTGTTCTGTCAATCTATAGTAGTAGGGATGGAAGTTATGGCTTGTCTTAATAACATAGTCTTGCCCTCTCTGAGGCTAATCTGCCTGTGGTCTGTGCTGAGTGTCCTTCTTACTTATAGCCTGTGGGGCAGCTGTGTTAGGCTTGCTCGTGGGGTTACCAGCTGCAAGCACTTTGCCTGATTGGTGCATGGGTGCGTAGCAGTGCCACGTATGTATGGCCTATATAAGGCTATGGGTGCTTGCGCTCGAGAGAGATGGGGGATTGCCGATGCCTGGTTTGCCTGCCTGCCTGCCCGCCTGCCCGCCCGCCCGCCTGCCCGCCCGCCCGCCTGCCCGCCCGCCTGCCTGCCCGCCTGCCTGCCTGCCTGCCAGCCAGCCACTGTGAGGGACCATTTTGCTATTTGTTTGCCTGAGAGGCGGTTTCCCCTGCCTGTGTGCTTGTCCACCATTGTGAGACTTTATTAAACAGAATGGCCCAACCTGTTCCTGCTCCACATTTTCTCTGCCATCTGCCTAAATCCAATGTAAACCTGCCTGGCCTCAGCCACCGGCATGACACAGCCCAGGGCTGAGTCCTAATCAGACGCCATTCTTACCTGGTTGTAGATTGCTTTGATTGGGCCCTGCTAGCATGGAAGGACTGTGCTTTATCCTTGCAAAAACAGACACATTCCAGGTATGAGTTCACATCTGCCTACTCGGCTTCTGTCAGCACCATTGATAGACTTACAGAATACCTTATCTATCACCACGGCATGCCATGTCACATCTCCAACCAGGGCATAAATTTTATACCCAGTGAAATGTACAAATGAGCTCACGCCCAAAGAATTTACTGGTCTGACCATGTGCCCCATGACCCAGAAACAGCTGGATTGATGGAATCGTGGACCAGCTGACTGAAGGCTCGGGAAAAGCAGAGTCAAGAAACTGCGCCCTGCACGGTGAAGTGCCAACCTGCAGGATGCAGGGTATTCTTTTTTGTGTGTGACAGAGACAGAGAGAGGGACAGATAGACAGGAAGGGAGAGAGATGAGAAGCATCAGTTCTTCGTTGCGGCACCTTAGTTGTTCATTGATTGCTTTCTCATATGTGCCTTGGCCAGGAGCTACAGCAGAGTGAGTGACCCCTTGCTCAAGCCAGCAACCTTGGGGTCATGTTGATGATACCACACTCAAGATGGCGACCCCATGCTCAAGCTGGCAAGCCTACCCTTAGGTGGATGAGCCCATGCTCTAGCTGGTGACCTCAGGATTTTGAACCGGAAACCTCACCTCTATCTGCTGCTCCACCACCAGTCAGGCAGGATGCAGGGTATTCTTTAAACCAAAACCAGAATCAAACTGCATGATTTCATACATAGGTGGGACATAAAAACGAGACTATGAGACATGGACAAGAGTGTGGTGGTTACGGGGTGGGGGGAGGGAGGAGGTGGGAGGGAAGGGGCACAAAGAAAACCAGATAGAAGGTGACAGAGGACAATTTGACTTTGGGTGAAGGGTATGCAACATAATTGAATGACAAGATAACCTGGAGATGTTTTCTTTGAACATATATACCCTGATTTATTAATGTCACCCCATTAAAATTAATAAAAAAAAGAAAACCAAAAAAAAGAAAACCAAAACCAGAATCAAAATCACATACAGCCTTCCAAAGAGTACATACAACCAAGAGGTAGAAGCAGCTGCCTCCTCACTGTTATACCAAAAGTCTATAATTTTTGCTATCCATCTCCATAACCTTAGATTCAGGAAGTTTGGGAGAAACATTTCTACTATAGAACAATCATAGGACTAATGATTTGGAAGCTGAGATGGCCCCTGGCCATTTTCTTTTTCTTTCTTTTTTTTTTAAGATTTTATTGACTTTAGAGGAAGAGAGAAAGGGGGACGGGAGGAGCAGGAAGCAACCTGTAGTAGTCAAGTGCCTTCACGGGGCAAGCCTAGGATTTCAAACCGGCAAGCTCAGCATTCCAAATTGATGCTTTATCCACCACAGGTCAGGCGGCGCTGGCCATTTTCTTTTTCATACTACTGAACCAACAGGCCGAGAAAGGGGTCGCCGTAATGTCTGGACTGATTAATCCCAAGGATCAGAGAAAGGAGGTTGCTACTGTACAATAGAGGCTGGCACTAGATCTGGAGCCCAGGAGAGTTGAAGGGTCTCTTAATAACACTCTGCCCAGTAGTCCTGGGTAACAGCAAACTTCGGCAACCCAACAGTCATGACGGCCAAGCACTCAGACCCTATAGGAATAAAGGTTTAAGTTAAAAAGCCCTGTCCAGCCTGACCTGTGGTGGCGCAGTGGATAAAGCGTCGACCTGGGAACACTGAGGTCACCAGTTCAAAATCCTGCACTGGTTTGGTCAAGGCACATATGGACATTGATGCTTCCAGCTCCTCCCCCCTTTCTCTCTCTCTCTCTCTCTCTCTCACTCTGTGTCTCCTCTCTAAAATGAATAAATAAAAAGAAATTAAAAAAAAAAAGCCCTATCCAGCCAAAGTACTGGCAAGAGACAGTGTACTTAATCCTTGGGGTGAAAGCAGGTGGCTATGATTGTATCAGGCCTCATAAATCTCATTTCCCCCTGCTAACTTCTGTGAAGAACTATTGTGGTACCTAACTAACATTTTAGGTTTCGTTAGTAGTGCTAAATTGACATCCTCTCCCATGGGACAGGGATTTTTAATTTTTAAAAAAAGTTTTAAAAAGATTTTATTCATTCATTTTAGAGAGGAGAGAGAGAGAAGGGGGGAGAAGCAGGAAGCATCAACTCCCATATGTGCCTTGACCAAGCAAGCCCAGGGTTTTGAACCAGTGACCTCAGTGTTCCAGGTCATCGCTTTATTCACTGCGCCACCACAGGTCAGGCAGGATTTTTAAAATCTCGACCAAGGATAAGAGGAGTTTCTCTGTGACCATCCAGATTCAGTTATTAAATTTCTTCAAATTAACCATCTATGTTTCTGCTAGGACCCTGGACAGCAGAGCAAGTGACCCACTTGCTCAAGCCAGCAACCTTGGGCTCAAGCCAGCGACCATGGGATCATGTCTATGATCCTACACTCAAGCCGGTGACCCCACGCTCAGGCTGGATGAGCCCGCGCACAAGCCAGCGACCTTGGGATTTCTAACCTGGGTCTTCTGCATCCCAGTCCAACACTCTATCCACTGCGCCACTGCCTAACGGCCAGGCTAAAAAGTTTGTCTTTCTTATATAAATTAAATTTGGTGTTAAGAATCCCAAAGCTGGTGTGGTGGCTCCATGAACATACTACATATACTTTTTCATCCTTTTTGAACTAATGTTGCATGCGTTTTCCCACATCATTATAAACTCTTCAGAAAGAATCAAGACTTAGCTCAAGTCTCCGCTTCTAGCGCACTTTTTCTGCTGCTGCCCACTCTTACTCTAGAGTCTAGAAGAATGATCTCCTTCTAGGACCCCACTCTCTACCCCTACACATGCACACACACGCGCACGCACACACGCGCACGTGTGTACCAGCCCTGGCATCTCTTACAGTCCAAGTTCCTTACCCATTTATGAGCCTGTCTCCTTCCTTGACTGCCAGAAGCACCTCCTTTTACCTCATCTCCAGCCCCAATTCCTGGCACAGAACAGAAACCAATGAATGGGTTTGAATGAAAGCACATTTTAAGGCCCGCAAATTTCATCGTATAGATGCACCTTAGTTTATTTAGCTCTTTTCTTTTTTTTTTCTTTTTTTCAACTGTAAAGCCGTCACTTTGCCATTTATTAAATGACCAGATTACAAAAATAACCATGGTAGATACCTTAGTTCATCCTTCTGATAAGCCTGTTGATCTGGTCTTCCCTGTTACCAGCATCCCCACCTTCTACAAAGTGGGTGGTCTTTTTCTTCATTCCACCACGTGGAGAAGATAATTTGAAGGGCCACAGGAAGTTGTTTGCTTCTTTGAAGCGTTTTCCAACAGTATAAATCTCGTGAACCAGATCCTCCATGCCGATGATGCCATAGTTACCAAGAGATCGAGCAATCAATGCGTTATCCGTCAGAGCAATTCGTTTTTTGTTGATTTTGCCATAACCACGCTTGTAGATTGATTCATTTACTGACTTCAAGTTTGGGTACCCCCACGCAATATATGGTTCCACCATCCTCAGCACGTTAACGGAAGCCTTGTTGAGCTTCACGAAGGTGCCATTGAAAATCTGGCGCAGGCGCAGCAGCTGCAGCACCTTGCAGACCTTTGGACTCACACCATTGATACCTCTGATCTTGATGACAAATGCCAATTTGGGTTCTGCGGGTACATAGAAGTTGCCAGCCTTTCTCGCCATCCTAGCCATTCGAATCTCAGTTCTGTACATCTGCCTGTACTCTTTATGGTAGTGCTTAGCTTTTTCATAGATGAGCTTCCTCCTGGCCTTTCGCAGCATCTTTTGGGCGAACTTCTTTCTCAGGCGCTTGATCTTCAACTCTGCGAAATTCCTCCGCTTTTTCTTCAGGGTTTCTGGCACAGCAGGAACCTTTTTCTTCTTCTCTCTGACATTAGCATTCTTCTTCTCTTCTGCACCCTCCATGGTTCCAGCCGGAAAAAAATTAGCTCTTTTCTTATTGAACATTTAGGTGATTTTTATTTTTTTATTATAAATATTATTGTTGGATTTTTATTTGATCAATGAACAGGTGCCCCTGTCGGTGTTACTGGAAGTGACTTTGTGATAATTTAGCACACACACATGCTGACCCCTGTCTGCCCCTCTGGTTACAATCTTCTAATTGCATATGTCAGATGTACTCTCAGTAATTATTTGGTAATAGCCACAATCTTCGCTAATAAGCACTGCTACTTTATCGTAATTTTCTTTTTCACATCCTAGGTGACTCATCTCAGTTTAATAAGGGCCCTTAGTTTTCCACCCGTGCAGATGAAAAGGGCAGGCAGCCATAACCCCGCTGTGTACCAGGCCCTCTGATGAGTATTCATATTTAATTTAATTCTCCCCAAAACCACATGAAAAGAGCTTTGGAGAGAGACAAGCCTGTGAACACATCCCAGCTCCACCACTGGTCTGCTAGAGAACATTCAGCGATGTAAGCTAGTTTTTCTGAGCCTCGGTTTCCTCAACTGCTAATCAGGGCGAGAGCACCCTGATGCTGGGCTGGCTGTGCACACCGCCTGGTCTCAGTACTGTAGTGGGTCTGCAATGGCAGGTTCAGTCTCGAAACCAGCTCAGCGGTCTCGGGCCAGCACATCAGGGCAAGCTCATTGCCCTGGCAAAGACCCTTCCTTTCTTTTTCCCTTCCTTCCCTCCCTCCCTCCATCCCTCCCTCTCTTCCTCCTTCCCTCCTTCCTTCCTTCCTTCCTTCTTTCCTTCCTTCCTTCCTTCCTTCCCTCATTCCCTTTTTTTCTCTCTCTCTTTCTCTTTCTTAGAGAGAGGAAGAAGGAAAGAGAGAGATTTGTTCTTCCATTTATTTATACATTCATTGGTTGAGTCTTGTATGCGCTCTAACCTCAACCTCTACATGTGTGGACGCTCCAATCAACTGACCTACATGGTCAGGTCTGGGCAAGGGCATCTTTAGGACCAGCTGGGGCTCCTGGAAGGAGGGAAACCATGTGAGAGCAGACAAGTCTTCCAGGCAGACCTGTGGCCAGGGAGCTGCAGTGGGCCAGTGGAAGGGTAGATGTAGCAGCGCCAGGGGCCCCCAGCATCAGTGGGGTCTCTACCTTCCTCTCCCTGCGAAGGTCTTGAAGCCCATCTGTACTGCGGTAACGGAGCCCGGCCCAGAAACTCCCCAGGCTGGAGAGCGGGAGAGTCGTTAGGAACACCTGCCTCCCCCCTCCCCCTCCCGGCGGGAACCCACGGTGACTGAGCGCACCTGGGCTCCCGCCGCGCCTGGGAACACGTGGCGCTGGAGGCTTCCAGGCTCCCTTGCTGGGAAGGGGTGGAAGTGAAGCTCTGGCTGGAGGGGGTCCCCCGCCAGGACATCCTAGAGTGTAATGGACAGGATTATTAAAGATAGTCGTGGGGGATCATTAAAATAATCAAAGGGAAATGGGGCGAAGCTGGCACCAGAATAAAGAAATTGGAGCCAGAAAGATATAAACCTGCTAATGTAACAGACATTAACATGTAATAAATAAACGTTTCCCAAATAATGGGGGCAGGAAGGATTGGTCAATTAATAATCCTGTAATAATTGATTAGCTCTTTGGGGGAAAAAATTAGATGCTCATCTATCATACCCCAAAATTAATTCCTGATGGAGTTAAATCTTTGAGGGGGAGAGTCGGGATTTAAATTACATATGCAAAAAAAGACAGTAGAAGTGAGATTATATTGGTTCTCTAGAGGGCAGAGGATTTTCTAAGCTTAAAAGGCTGGAGATAGCCTGACCTGTGGTGGCGCAGTGGATAAAGCATTGACCTGGGAACACTGAGGTCGCCAGTTCAAAACTCTGCGATGGTCTGCTCAAGGCACGTATGGGAGTTGATGCTTCCAGCTCCTCCCCCCTTTCTCTCTTTCTCTCTCTCACTCTGTGTCTCCTCTCTAAAATGAATACAATAAAAAGAAATTAAAAAAAAAAAAGGCTGGAGATAAAGGCCCTGGCCGGGTAGGTCCGCTGGTTAAAGCACTGCCCTAAATTGCCAAGGTTCCAGGTTGGTTCCCCATGTGTGTTCCCGGATTCCATCCCCAGTCAGGGCACAAGTATGTGGAACAAAAAAATTGATGCTTTCCTCTCTCTCTCCCTCCCTCTCTCTCTCCTTCTCTCTCTCTAAATTAAAAAAAAAAAAAAAAGTTGTTTTTTTTTTTAAAGACATGAGATATACCTGACCTGTGATGGTGCTGTGAATAGAGTGTCTACCTGGAATGCTGAGGTTGCAGGTTCTGGAAACCCCTGGGTCAAAGCACACACCAGAAGCAACTACTACATTTTGATGCTTCCTGCTCGACCCCTCCCTCAATTCCCTCCTCTAAAATTCAATAAATAAAATATTTTTTAAATTGTTGTTCTATTAAGTGAGAGGCTGGAAGACAAAGAGACAGGTTCCGGCATGGGCCCTAACGGGGATCTACTGGACAAGCTGCTTACGGGGCGATGCTCTGCCCATGTGGGGAAGCTGCCCCATTGCTTGGCAATGGAGCTATTTCAGTGTCTGAGGCAGGCCATGGTGCCATCCTCAGCCTCTGGGGCCAACTTGCACAAACCATTAGAGCAGCGGTTCTTAACCTGGGTTCTATCAAACCCTAGGGGTTCGATGAGTCAGTCTCAGGGGTTTGGAGAAGCCTCTGCCGCGGAGGCCAGAATAAAGTAATACCGTAATTTGTTGTAAGTTCATGCACTTTGTTGGTTTTGTTCTTTGAGCAAAACCATCATGTGATGTTCATGCACGGCTCATTTTGTGCACCAGTAAACAAACATATACCTATGTCTTGAATTTGGAAAAAAATCATATTTTATTTATCACTAAAGAAGGGTTCAGTGAATGCGCATATGAAACTGGTAGGTTCGGTACCTCATAAAAGGTTAAGAACCACTGCATTAGAGCCATGGCTGCAGGAGGAGGAGGAGAAAGAGAGAAGAGGAGGGAGAAGGGTGGAGAAACAGATGGTCCCTTATCCTGTGTGCCCTAACTGGGAATTGAACCTGGAACTTCCACACACTGGCCAATGCTCTACTGCTGAGCCAGCCAGCCACAGCAATAAATAAAATCTTTTTTTTTTTTTTTTACAGGAACAGAGAGAGTCAGAGAGAGAGAGAGAGAGAGAGATAGGGACAGACAGACAGGAACAGAGAGAGATGAGAAGCATCAATCATCAGTTTTTCGTTGCAACACCTTAGTTGTTTATTGATTGCTTTCTCATATGTGTCTTGACCACGGGCCTTCAGCAGACCGAGCAGCCCCTTGCTGGAGCCAGTGACCTTGGGTCCAAGCTGGTGAGCTTTTGCTCAAGCTAGATGGACCCACGCTCAAGCTGGCGACCTCAGGGTCTCGAACCTGGGTCCTCTGCATCCACTGCACCACTGCCTGGTCAGGCAATAAATAAAATCTTAAAAAAAAAAAAAAAGAGGAGCCTGACCAGGCTGTGGCACAATGGATAGAGCATCAGACTGGAACGTGGAGGACCCAGGTTCAAAACCCCAAGGTTTCCAGCTTGAGCGCAGGCTCACCAGTTGGAGTGCAGGGTGGCTGGCTTGAGCGTAGGATCATAGACATGACCCCATGGTCGCTGGCTTGAGCCCAAGGTTTCTGATTTGAGCAAGGGGTCACTTACTCTGCTGTAGCCCCCTGGGGTCAAGGCACATATGAGAAAGCAATCAGTAAACAACTATGGAAACTAAGAAGCTGCAACGAAGAATTGATGCTTCTAATCTCTCTCCCTTCCTGCCTGTCTGTCCCTCTCTCTCTGTCTCTCTCTCTCACACACACACACAAAAAAAGGAGTGGCAGGAAGGGGAGTAAAGAAGGACAAATATAAAGTGATAGAAAATGATTTGACTTTGGGTGATGGGCACACAACACAATCAACAGTTCAAATGCTCTAGAGAAGCCTATGTACTTTCATTGATCAATGTCATTCTATTAAATTTAATTTTTTTAAATAAAGGCATGACGTAGATTCCAATAGAGAAGATGGGTATGTTGGTTCATACCAAAGGAAAGAAAAGTAGCCAGTGAATTGGGAAACAGCCCCATGCAATATACAAAGAGTTGGTATCTCTAGTATGTGAAAGCTCTTACAAAGTCACTGGCACTACAGGAGGACAAAAGCACTCAGTACAGTGAAGGAAACAAGTGGGAAAATAATGTTGTGGTCAGAGAAGTGATATTTTTTAAGAAATGTCAAAGAGCGATGAGGCTGAAGTGGGTCTTTCATACATTGTGGTAGAGTGTAAATTAGTATAGCAAATGTATATTAAGGAGCCCTAAAATAGAGAGGCCTCAGATGCTCAATATCACTAATCACTGAGTAAATGCAAATTGCAACCATAGTAAGAAGATACCACTTCACACCCATTAGGATGGCCACTATCAAATTAAAAATAAAAATAAAATTACTAAGACTGACCTGTAGTGGCGCTGTGGATATGCTGTGGATAAAGTGTCCACCTGGAAAGTTGAGGTGGTGAATTTGAAATCCCAGGCTTGCCTGGTCAAGGCACATACCAGAAGTAACTACTAGTTGACACTTCCCATTCTTCTTCACCCCCTACCCTGCCTTTCTCGCTCACGCCTCTCTCTGAAATAAATAAATAAAAAATTTTAATTAATTTATATTTTTCTTTTATAGCGAGAGAGACAGACAGACAGACAGAAAGGGAGAGAGATGAGAAGCATCAACTTCTAGTTGTGGCTCTTTAGCTGTTCATTGATTGCTTCTCATATGTGCCTTGACCCGGGGGGCTCCAGCAGAGCAGTGATCCCTTGATCAAGCCAGCAACCTTGGACTTCAAGCCAGCGACCATGGGGTCATGTCTATGACCCTATGCTCAAGCTGGTGAACCCGTGCTCAAGCCAGCGACCTCAGGGTATTGAACCTGGGTCCTCAACATCCCAGGCCTATGCTCTATTCACTGCACCACCACTTGGTCAGGCAATAAATACATCTTTAAAACATAAAATTACCAAATGACCCAGCAATTCCTCTTCTGGGTACATACACAGAAGGATGGAAAACAAGGTCTTGCGATATTTGTGCACCCATGTTTATAATGGCATTGTTCGGGATAGCTAAAACATGGAAACAACCATTGAGGAATGCCTAGGATAAGAAACAAAATCTTACCTGACCAGGTGGTGGCACAGCAGATAGAGCATCAACCTGGAATGCTGAGCACCCAGGTTTGAAACCCTAAGCTCACTGGCTTGAACATGGGCTCACCAACTTGAACACAGGGTCACTGGCTTGGGCAAGGGGTCACTGGCTCAGCTGGAGCCCCCCGGTCAAGGCACATATGGGAAGTAATCAATGAACAACTGAAGTGCAGTGACTATGAGTTGATGCTTTCTATCTCTCTTCCTTCCTATATCCTTCTCCCTTGTCCTCTCTCCCTCTCTCTCTCCCTCACTTCCTCTCTCTAAAAAAAGAAAGAGAAAAATGTAGTATATACACACAATAGAATACTATTGAGCAGTAAAAAAGGAAGGAGACCTGGCTGGATATCTCCATTGATTATAGCATCTTCAGATGCACAGAGGTTGCAAGTTCAATCCCCAGTGGGGATACAGGAACAGATCAATGTTTTTGTCTCTCTGTCTCTCTCTCTTTTCCTCTCTCTAAAGTCAATTAAAAAAACAAGAAGGAAATCCTGACACATGCTAAAACATGGATAATGAATCTTAAGGACGTTATGCTAAGTGAAATAGTCAAATTTCACTTGATGAGATGGTCAAATATACAGAGACATAAAGTAGAATGTTGGTGCAGGTGGGGGGGGGAGAGCAGGAAGGAGAGAAGGAATGGAGAGTTAGATTGTTTAACAGGTACAGAATTTCAGTTTAGTAAAATGAAAAGAATTCTGGTGATGGTTGCACCATAAGGATACATAGGTGATAAATTGAATGTACTTAATAATACTGAACTGCACACTTTAAAATGGTTAAGATGGTAAATAAATAAATAAATAAAATGGTTAAGATGGTGACTTTAATGTTATGTGTACCTTACTACAGCTTAAATTTTTAAAATTAATCAGAAAGGACTTTTTTTAATCAGAAAGGATTTTAAGCCAATAATTTTAAGGTAATGAGTATAAAAATTCTTTAGGAACAAAGACATCTATTGCCCCAAACTGGAAAACCCAAATGTCTAACAATAAAGAAATGACTAAATATATGATAGTGCATCTGTAGTTTTATTTTTAATAATGTTTTATTCCCTGATTTTAAAATAATACTAATTTATTGTAAAATTTGAGAAATAAACTATTATAAAGATGAAGATGCCTGACCTGTGGTGGCGCAGTGGATAAAGCGTCAACCTGGGAACACTAAGGTCGCCAGTTCAAAACCCTGCACTGGTCTGGTCAAGGCACATATGGGAGTTGATACTTCCAGCTCCTGCCTCCTCTCTCTCTCTCTCTCTCTCTGTGTGTCTCCTCTCTAAAAATGAATAAAATAAAATAAAGAAAAAAATAAAATAAAATAAAATAAAGACGAAGATAAAAAATTATCCAAAATCCTAACATGCAGAGGCAACATTGTTAACATTTAGTCTGCTTCCTTCTAGGAATAGCTACATATTTCTTAAACAAAATTGGATATATAGTTTCTACTTAGATTTGTATTGTGTTTGTTTCTGTGTATGTGACTATGTACACACACATATAAAGAATGAGAACATTTATGACTTCTTACTATGCACAGGTTCTTGGAAGTTGAGACTTGAAGCAAAGTGATGTATAAGGAAACTAATTTTTACCATAGGTTAATTGATATAAACAAGAGTTTTATTCCTATATACTTCTGATCACAAAAACATCACGTAACTTCTAAGACCCAAAACACTTATAATATTCAATATTAAACACTGAGATAAATGTGAACTATACCTACATTTAAAAAAGATTAGTAGACGCAAATAATTATTTTCCCACCCAGTAGCCCAGGGCACCAGGAGGACACCCACAAGAAGCCCTTTCATCACAGCGCAAATCTCACACACCCACTACTCACTCAGACGGGACAATGTAGAGATGTGCGAGGGAAGCAGAGTCCTTGTAGAATACCCAGGCAGACATCAGGAGAACATGCAAACTCCACACAGACAGTGGTCCCCAGGAGTGGATTTTATTTCCTCATCAATGTTATAAGTCATCAACATTGAACAAAACTATGTTGCTCAAGGACTTGCGGTAGAAAGAATGGTGCTACAGCCTCTTCATGGTTTATCTTGTTTAAATATCAGAGGAGCCTTTTGAGGTGTTATCCTCCCCGTTGTACATGAGGAAATCGACAATTAGGGAAACACATGATTTTGGTGAAAGACACACAGCTGAATGACCTAATCAGGGTTGAAAGCCAGGCTTTCTGCCTTCACAGTCCACACTCTGAACCAAACTCCAGTCTATAACGCAAGTCATTAACCACTCTGAGGAGCATGCAGAAGGACAGAAGAGGGCAGAAGGGGGATAGATGATGATGGAAGGAGACTTGACATGGAGTTGGGAACACACAATACAACATACAGATGATATATTATAGAATTGAACACTTGAAACCTACATAATTTTATTAACCAATGTCACCCCAATAAATTCAATTAAAAAGTGAAAAACAATTCTTTGAAAACATGATTTAAAAAGCTGCTGCACGATATTCACTAATATAAATACATCAAACATAAATTCATTTAACCCTTTCCCTAGCATTGAACAATTAAGTTGCTCTTGCTTTTTTTTTTTTTTTCTTTTGTGACAGATACGGAGAGAGTCAGAGAAAGGGACAGATAGGGACAGATAGACAGAAAGGGAGAGAGATGAGAAGCATCAATTCTTTGTTGCGGCTCCTTAGTTGTTCATTGATTGCTTTCTCATATCTGCCTTGACCAGGGCGTTGCAGCAGACCAAGTGATCCTTTGCTCAAGCCAGATGAGCCCGCGCTCAAGCTGGTGACCATGGGGTCTCGAACTTGGGTCTTCCATATCCCAGTCTGATGCTCTATCCACTGTGCCACCGCCTGTTCAGGTTGCTCTTGCTTTTTATTTTATTTATTTTTTAAATTATTTTTATTTATTCATTTTAGAGAAGAGAGATAGAGAGAGAGAGAGAGAAGGGGGGAGGAGCAGGAAGCATCAACTCCCGTGTGTGCCTTGACCGGGCAAGCCCAGGGTTTTGAACCGGTGACCTCAGCGTTCCAGGTTGACGCTTGATCCAGTGCGCCACCACAGGTCAGGCCCTACTCTTGCTTTTTAAATGTCATACTTCAAAGAATATTTTTGTGCATAAATCTGTCTTACAATAACTGAATCTCTTATTATTTCACTAATGTATATATAGCTAGGTGGAAGTTTTAGTGTCAAAAGGACACCTAACTAAAATTTAGTGGAGTCACTGAAAATGGCATTTATAAAAAGTTTTGGTTTTTTTTTCAAAAATGAGGGTTGCCTGATCTATGGTGGTGCAATGGATAAAGCATCAAACTGGAACGCTGAGGTCGGCAGTTTGAAACCCTGTTCAAGGAATATAAATGAAGCAACTATGAGTTGATACTTCTCATTGCTCATCCCCCCCTCTGTAAAATAAATAAATAAAAAGGGGGTGTCATGTGACAATGCAGGGAATATACGGGAAATCTTTGAAGCTTCTCCTCAATTTCGCAATGAACTTGAAACTGCTCTAAAAAATAAATTATATTTAAAAGGGGCTGGCCTGACCAGGCAGTGGTGTAGTGGATAGAGTGTCAGCCTGGGATGCCGAGGACCCAGGTTTGAGACCCCAAGGTCACCAGCTTGAGTGTGGGGATCACAGACATGACTCCATGGTAGCTGGCTTGAGCCCAAAGGTTACTGGCTTGAAGCCCAAGGTCACTGGCTTGAGTAAGGGATCGCTGGCTCAGCTGAAGCCTCCACCCCCCTCAAGGCACATATGAGAAGCAATCAATGAACAACTAAGGTGCTGCAGCTATTGGTTGATGCTTCACATCTCTCTCCCTTCCTGTCTGTCACTATCCCTTTTTCTCTCTCAAAAAAGGGGGGGGGGCAGGTGTAATGACAAGGAAATAAGTTTATTGAGTTTTCTGGCTATAGTAAGGACAGCAATCAGGAAACAGTTCAAGCCCTGGGTCTGCTACCAGCCATCTGTGTGACCTCAGGCAAGTCACTCAATCTTTCTGATACTCAGTGATCTCACCTGTGAAATAGACTTACAGTCATTGGGTGGATGGAATCAAGTGCTGACTGAGTATTAAGCCTTTGACATATTACCTTGTGCTCTGTATCCTGTAGATGACAAAGTGTGGGCATCCAGCACGTTCTGTGGGAGTGGCACCCCAAGTTCCGTGGCCCCGTGAAAGAGGATTGGTTTGGGGACCAAGGTGGAGTGGGAGGGGCCCCTCACGAGGGAAACGGCTTCGTGGTAGAGCCGCTGAGCTGCAGCTGGGCCTGTGGCCTGGGAGGCAGTCTTGTGGGTGCCTCCTCCCCCAGCCCAGACCTCAGGTCTGCAGCTGTGTCCTGCCTCCTCTGGGGTGGGCCATGGCTGGGACTTGGCTGCTGCTTCTCCTGGCCCTCGGGTGTCCAGCCCTGCCCACAGGTGAGTGCCCTCCCTGCTCCCTCTCTGTGCCCCATTCATCTGCCCAAACTGCTATCTCCCTCTGGGCTTCCAGGTGTGGGTGAGATGCAGGGAAGCAGAACAGAGGCATTTGGGGTCCCCTAGGGAGGGTCTCACCAGAAGGCCATCTTCCCCTTCTCCGTTGTACTTCACCTCCCAGCTACCATGCTCTGGGGCCCACAATGTTGGTAGGGAGAGCAGTCACCTCTTAAACATATAGAGAAGCAAGAGCAAGCCAGCTGGGTGTCCATGGGGTCAGGGTGGGACAGCCAGGGCTGCATATGTGATATGGGGGGTTGGGACATAGGCAGCAATGTGAGGTCCTCTCCTGTCCTTCCTGTCCAGATCTCCTACCTTCAGGCAGCCCTATTTCAACAGGGCTCAGAGTGTCTCATGTTCACTCCCAGCTCCCCTTATCAATGGGCTCCCAGGAGAAGTCCCAAGGCCTCAGTTACTTTCCAGGTGTTTAACCTCCAGTCCTCCAAAGATCAAGGCTGGAGCCAAAGGACTTGAACTTCGATGCTTCCAGCTTCATCTAGAAATGTGTATATTTGCATGTGCATGGTGGAGTGAAGTCCTTGACCTTTGAATCTGGTCATCTCCTTGAGCTAAAGCTGGCCCCTAGAGCAGTGGTTCTTAACCTGGGTTCTATCAAACCCTAGGGGTTCGATGAGTCAGTCTCAGGGGTTCGGAGAAGCCTCTGCCGCAGAGGCCAGAATAAAGTAATACCGTAATTTGTTGTGAGTTCATGCACTTGGTTGGTTTTGTTCTTTGAGCAAGGTGATGTTCATGCACGGCTCATTTTGTGCACCAGTAAAAAAACATATACCTATACCTTGAATTTGGACAAAAAAAATCATATTTTATTTATCACTAAAGAAGGGTTCGGTGAATGCGCATATGAAACTGGTGGGTTTGGTACCTCAAAAAAGGTTAAGAACCACTGCCCTAGAGTGTCACCAGATCTCCCTCTTAAGGAGACAGACCACACCCATGTGGAGCAGGGCATGCCTGTGGCAAGAGGTCTGAGCCCTGGAAAGGAAGCTGCCAGGGTAAGGAGGAGCAATCCTGGGAGGCTTTGTGGAGGAGGTAGATGCTTAACTTACCTCGCTTGGGAAGTGTCTCTATCTATACAACTGAAAAGGGTCAGGAGGCTCAGGCCCAGCCTTCTCTGCTCCCTTTGTTTGCAACATCTTACTCATATCAGTATTGATAATAATACTGATACTCATCTGCCGTGGCATTTTACATTCATGAACTTTATACTTCACAACAATCTTGTGAAGCTGATGTTATTAACCCCAGGATATTGATGGGACAATTGAGATTCATTTTATTAAGTGAATGAGACAAACCAACTCTGTCTGAGGCCATATCCCAGGCTTGGTCTACTGTGTGACATAGCAAAACCTTAGGCATCCTTCCAAGCGGGATGATACATGGGGTTTGGAGTCACAGTGATCTGAGTTCAAATCCTAAGTGAGCTACTTACCATTCACATGCTATTAGGTCAGTTATCTGATCTTCAAGAAATCTCACATGAGCAACCCCCATCCCTTCCTCCCCCGAGATACCTTGGCACCTGTCCCTCACCCTGGGGATTTCTTTGGTCTGGCTGTACTTTACTCACAGTTATAGGAGGTTTTAACCTTTGAGATTTCACTTATATGAACAGATATTCAA
This sequence comes from Rhynchonycteris naso, assembly GCA_037038555.1. Taxonomy (NCBI): domain Eukaryota; kingdom Metazoa; phylum Chordata; class Mammalia; order Chiroptera; family Emballonuridae; genus Rhynchonycteris; species Rhynchonycteris naso. The sequence goes on from CM073000.1 coordinate 10,221,518, forward strand.
CTACATATTCAAAAATAACATTTTGCTATGTATTAAATAAGTCATCTTAACTGAAAAGAGTAAGTTTGTGGAAAATTAGGACCATTCTGGAAAACATAGGACATGTTTGCAGTGCCCATATGACTTATTTTTTTAAATTATGAAATAATATATATACTATAAAGGTTGTACTTATTGATTTTGTGGGGGGAGCGGGGAGTGAGAAGTATCAACTCCTAGCTGCTTCACTTTAGTTGTTCATTGGTTGCTTCTTATATGTGCCTTGACTGGGCAAGCCCAGGGTTTTAAACCAGTGACCTCAGCATCCCAGGTTGACACTATCCACTGCGTCACCACAGACCAGGCCAGACATACACTTTAACTAGGTGACTTGTATGGTACATTAATTATATCTAAACAAAGCTGTTAAAAAAGACACTACTGACTTACAGAAAAGAATCTAGAATAATACAACAAATACCAGTGCATACTCTGCTCAGATTAACAAATGGTTAAAATCTTGCCATATTTGAAACAGATTGTTTTTATCTATCTATCTATCTATCTATCTATCTATCTATCTATCTATCTATCTATCTATTTGTAATTTTTTGGCAAGAGACCAAGGGACAGACAGACAGGAAGGAAGAGAGATGAGAAGCATCACCTCATAGTTGTGTCATTTTAGTTGTTCATTGATTGCTTCTCATACGTGCTTTAACCAGGGGCTCCAGCTGAGCCAGTGACCCCTTGCTCAAGCCAGTGACCTTAGGCTCAGGCCAGCGACCTTGGGTTTCAAGCCAATGACCTTTGGGCTTGAGCCATTGATCATGGGGTCATATCTATGATCCCACACTCAAGCTGGCAACCCCACCCTCAAGTTGATGAGCCCTTACTCAAGCCAGCGAGCTTGGGGTTTTGAATCTGGGTCCTCAGCATCCCAGGTCGACACTCTATCCACTGTGCCACCACCAGTCAGGCTGAAACAGATTGTTTTTAAAGAAATACAAAGTTACAGATACATTTGGAGCCCCTTTGATGTCATTCCAGATCATGTTTCCTTCCCTTCCTCCCCCGAGGCAGCCACTCTCCTGAGGATGACACAACAAGGTATTATTATAAATGTTTGTTTATGTACCTGCTGCCTTTCCCGTGAGACTCAGTTCTTTGAAAGCAGAAACAATATCTGAATTAATGTTGTATTCCCAGTGCCTTGCACAGAAAGGTTCAGATATAATAAATAGGTGATGGAAAGATGAATGGATGGGTGGATGGATGGATGGATGAATGAATGGAACATATAGACAGATGGAAAGCAGAGAGAATAGATGTAGAAAACATGGATGGTAGAAGCAAGGATGGATGAATAGATGGGTGAATAAAAAGATGAAGAGAAGGAAGGGTGTTTAGATGGGTAAATGGAAGAAGAAAGGGATGATTAGAGGATGGAAAGATAGATGGTGGGTGACAAGACAGGTGGAAGCATAGAAGCCCCCAGTGAGATGTTGGCCTGGGAGGGCACAGACAGAGCTGGTCTCCCACAGGCGCACGCTCTCTTACAGGTGTGGGCAGCACTCCCTTCCCCTCTCTGGCCCCACCAATCACGCTGCTGGTGGATGGGAAGCAACAGTTGCTGGTGGTCTGCCTGGTCCTCGATGTCGCACCCCCTGGCCTGGAGAGCCCCATCTGGTTCTCAGCGGGCAATGGCAGTGCGCTGGATGCCTTCACCTATGGCCCATCTCCAGCTGCAGATGGCACCTGGACTAGCTTGGCCCAGCTATCCCTGCCCTCTGAGGAGCTGGCATCCTGGGAAACCTTGGTCTGCCACACTGGACCTGGGGCTGGGGACCATGGCCAGAGCACACAGCCCCTACAACTGTCAGGTGGGGATGAACACTGGGGCCCTGTGGATGCCCCCTGCCCCTTTCATACACCCTGGAGCCAGGATATGGTGGGAGGGAAGGCAGACCCAGACCATGGGGCATGAAGTGTGTTCAGGTGCTGACCGTGTAGGGGAGGTGATGCTTGGGCTCAGAGTAGGGTCAGGGACTCAGGGCCCTGAGTACTGAGATTTACAACTGTGATATCTCATTCAAATCCAGGCTCTGACTCATGACTTCCAAGAGGTAATAATGCCTCCTACCTCCTAGGATTGAGATATATTTCAAAGTATGTATATATATTAACCTTATTACCCAGGGCTAATATCTTTCTATATATACCTAGGATTAATATCTATATATCACGTTATATATGGCACCCTCCCTATTAGAACCAACCAATAATTAAATAATAAATTGTAATCACTTATTCAGTGTTTACTCTGTACCAGGCACTATTGTAAACACTTTACATTTATGAAATAGGTTATAAAATCTTTCTCATTTTATAAACACAGAGAAGTTAGGTAATATGTCCAAAGCCAGCTATTATTATTACTTTATTAATAGCCAGATGAAAATGATTTACATTTTGGATTATGTTAATGCTGAGAAAATTGATTCCTTATCTAAAAGTGCTGAGGCATCTCAGCCTCTCAGGGACAGAGAACAGGGGACAGTGGAGATGAGGGAGATTTGGGCCCCTCGGAGGACGTGCTGCAAGTGGGCTCAGGGTTCCGACTGCAGGTTCATTTGTCTGTTTATCCAACATGCTGTGAGCAGCTGCTCTGCGTCAGGGCCGGAGCACAGCACTGGGCGGAGGGCATGGGCCATCCCAAAGCTCACTCCCTTCTCCTTGTCTGGCAGGAGAGACTGCCGCCGCTAGGACCTGCCTCTGGGAATCTCTTAGGGGTGAGTTCTGGGGACCAGGACCTCAGGTTCTGTTGGGCTCTGGCCTGATGGATCCTATTATGGGTTGGTATGTGTTCCCTGAGGGGTTTGCCTTGCTGGGTTGGTGCACTGGCCAGCCTGGCTCTGTCTGACCGTGCATAAGATCCTCTGACCCCAGCCCAATCCCTGGACACAGTTGAGAACTGAAGGGTCCTTGAAACTCCCCTCGGGCAGCCCAGATGGCTGGTCTCGGCATCAGAGCCTGGGGAGACTCTGGGGACTCTTGGGAGACTGGAAAGTCCACCACCCGCTGACCGAGTCACCAGTCGGGTGGGGGCGGGGCGGTTCTCTCCCTGATCAAACAGAGACTTTTAAGTTGGTTTCTTTCTGTGTCAGAAATCAATGCTGATCCCCGCCTGGCCTACTTCCCCCTGGTTTGTCATTATTATCAATAAGAGTTGAGGAAAGACTTTCCCTGAATGTGGGGGACGACATGGAGGAGGAATGCCAAGCCGGGGTCAGAGCCCCTCCTCTAGGGCGGACACCCTGGGCCGGGGTCAGGGTCGGGGTGGGTGCTTGAACAGCCTCCAGGCTCTCTAGCCTGCTCCTTCTCCCGCCCGCAGGGACGCCGGGCCAGGCGCTGCGGCTGGGGGCGTTGCGGCTCGGGGCGCTGCGGCTGCTCCTCTTCAAGCTGCTGCTGTTTGATGTGCTCCTGACCTGCAGCCGTCTCTGCGCCCCGCCCGCCGCGCGGGGGCCCGCAACCTCCGGGGGCAGGAGAGCCCTCCGCCCCCACCGACTGGAGTCGCCGCAGTGAGAAGGGAACCACCGGCCGAGGGCTCAAGCGGTCCGCCCCGCCGGCACTGCGCCCTCGGGGTCCGGATCCCAGCGGGAGCCCAGTCTGGGAGGAAGGGATGCTCCCTACTCCGGCCCCGTGGGTCTGCTGCTGCTCAGGACCCGCCCTCAGCATCCCGGCCTACAGCCTCGGAGGATTTGTCTGTGACACGGCTCCTCCTGCAGACTCGAGCTTCCTGGGGGCTGGGCTGCCTCCCCCTCCGACGGAGGCCTTTCTAAGGGAAAAGGCTGCGTCCTTTCCATCAGACTTGGGAGCCCCTTGAGGGTGGTGACTGACCCAGGCCCTGGGACATTTGAGGTGTAGATAACTGAGGACAATTAAAGGAGAGCTTCAATGACAAGCAAATGAAATATATTTTAATTTATGTCTTCTCTGGGAGGAGGGAATTTGGCTGATTTAAAGGAGGCAGAAATCTGGAAGGCTGCCTTGAGGAAGAGGGCTTCCTGACGGTGAGACCCTGGGAACTGCAGAGTGGAGCTGGGGGTGGGACTAGGGGCCACACTGTCCCACCTCTGTCTCCTTACCCTACAGCCAGGCAGGGGTAAGGCCCTTCTTTGTCTCCTCACCCTGGCCCCAGCTCTATGGGAGGTCAAGGCAGGGGCAGGGAGCCCAGGACAGGGGGTGCTGGGCCTGGTGGGAAGTCTTGTACAGACTTGACAGAAGTAAACGTGGCCAGGATCCCAGGGTAATAGGAGTATGTCCAATGCCAAGAACACCTATGGTAATTCCAAACTTACACATTATTAATCAATTCAGGGTCATTGTTCATTTCACAAACATTCACTGAGCATCAGTTCTGAGCCAGGCACTAAAAAGGTTTTTGTTCTGTTTTGTTTCCCAAAGAGGGTTGTTGAACTGGTAGAATATGAGGTTCCCATGATGGAGGGTAACCTGCGTGTCCCCTGTTTCTCCAGTACTGCCAGGAAACCCAGCCTTTCCCAGGGGTTCCTCTGGGTAATCAGCCCAATAACTTCTGAGTGCTTTCCTGTGACTCTAGATGTCCCCTGGGCAGCACACGACAGTCTGTCTATCGGATCAATGGTGCTACCATGGTCTTCCCCAGGGTATAAGTGGGGAACTATTCTCTAACACTGCCCCCACCACGGTGTCAGTGACATCTTCATCTTCTTTTAACCTCTGCTTTTTCAACTGCTGGGCCATAAAAACCCTCACTGTCTCTGCCACTGCCCACCTCTCACCAGTAAGAAGATGCTCCCATCTCTTTTTGGATTATTCGGGGGGGGGGGGTTCCCGCAACATCTAGGCATGAATGTATCCACCATCCCCACAGGGCCTACTCCTTCTCCAACACACAGACTGAAAGGGGGTAAGCTGGGTCACGGTGGGGACATGTCTAGTCATAGCTTCAGACTTGATCCAGTCGGCATCCCTTCCCAGCTTTCAGCCCAGATACTGAGCTCAGGGCTCCTCCCGGATTCTAATTCTTTGTTTTTAATTGAATTTATCGGGTAACATTGGTTAAAACTAATTTTTGCCTTAATGTTTTCTCATTCTGGAAACAGGGCTTCCCTTAGCGTCAACACCCCTCGCCCTTTTGGCCCAATTCCCCCAATTCTGCCCTGCCCCAGCCTCTAAATCCCCACTGAAACTGGTTTTATGTTACTTTAGGAGGGCTCCTGGACCTAGGTAAATCAAGCCCTTGGCTTCTGGGAGCTCAGAATCCAAAGAACTACATAATAGGGCATTAAAGGTCTGAGGTTACACCCTACAAAGAAAATTAATGTGAACTTTTTACAACCTGTTCGATAAGCTTTTCCACCTAGCTATTAGAACTTCCCAGCAACAAGCAAGCCTCGAATAGCTGCTACAAGGATCACTGAATCATCATTCAGCTAGAAACTGAGGCTCAGATAGGAAGTGATGTGTTCTAGTTCTCCCTGGGACAAATCTAGGGTCACTGGGCACGAAGAAAGCTATTTAAAGGCTGGGAACTGTTTGAGTCGTCCCGGTCTCACCCACAGGGCCTACTAGAGTGGCTGGCAACAACAACAACAACAATAATAATAATACAGTCTAAAGGCAGGTGCCCCATAAGAGCTCGCTGCATTCTGACCCCAGGAGGGAAGTGACGTGGACGGAGGCGGAGAAGGCATTGAAGACAGCCCTACGCACGGCTTCTAGGACCTGCATGCCGCACCCCCTCGGATTTGGGCCCAGCCCGCCGCTTTCTCTCCTGGTGTCCTGGTCCTCCAGCCCCTCCCAGAGCCTCCGTTTGGGGGTGGAGAAAGATGTTGCCATTGGTCACTGAGGACACCATCCGCTCTCTCATTGGTCCAAACCGAAGAAAGATCCTCCTTTCATTTGCTAGATGGCGAACCCCGAAAAGCCCATTGGCTGCGCAACCCGCGGGCCTCCGTGAGCTCCGGGGACGGACGGGGGACTCACTGTTGCCCAGGTTAAACCGAGGCACGTGTGCAGTCCCGGAAGCGTCCGGCAGAAGCAGTCCAGTGCGCGCCGCCGTGGGAAGCGCAGCCCTCCGGGTCGGGACGGCTGGGCCATGGAGCCATTGCCTGCGCCCGCGCTCCAGCCTGGGACCCGCTGGCCTCTGCTTCTGCTTGTCCCCGTGCTGCTGCTCCTGCGCACCCCGGAGCTGGGCTGGGGCGAAGCCCAAGCCGAGGAGAGCGACTGGGTTCGCCTGCCCAGCAAATGCGAAGGTGAGGGGGCGGGGCCCGCGGATTGTCCATCTGGAGGCGCCGGGCTTGCGGAGAATACTCGGGGTGGACGGTCGTGAGCCCGAGTCTCTCCATTCATTGACCTACTGTGTGCCTGGCTCAGTGCCTAACTCTGGGGATGCAGGGGCAGTCGAGAGATCAGGTCTCGGTGCACCTGGAGCTCACAATCGGTACAAACAAACCTCGATCATTCAGGGTAATAGACGCCGTGATAGACGAGGTGGCAGGCGTTGGGAACCAGGTGAGGAGCATCTAGTCCAGCCTCTCACAGAGGTGGTCAGGTAGGGGGGCTGGTGAAAGGCTGGGTGTAGAGGGAAGTCAGGAAAGGCTTCGTATAGAAGGCACAAGAGTAATTAGGAGTTAGCCAGTGAAGAGAGGTAAAAAGAGAAGGTCCCGCCAGGAAACCGCAAATGCATAGGCCGAGTTTGAGGAACTGAAAAGATTCGTATGACTGGTGTGAGGGCAAGAACCTGAGACTTTCCGCGCTGTTCCCTCACCACAGCCTAATTTATGTAGCTGGCCGTCTTGGTCACTAGCTGTAAGCTCCTTGAGGGCAGGAACCTTCTCCCGGGTATTTTTGGAATAAATATAAACAAACGAGTTGGGGGGGGGGTGGAGGGAGGAGAAGGGTCTGAGGCCTAAGGGGACACTTTGGGAACTTGGTGAGGAAGGAAGATTTTAAGAATACGAAAAGAGAGAGCATCCCAAAGACACGGGTGGGGGTGTGGAACTTGAAAGGAGGAGAAGAGAAGAGAAAGAAGAGAGCTAGCATACGAAGCCGTGATCCACGACTTTGAAGGGTCTACCTTTTCTTCCTCCCCTCCATTTCTCCTCAGGCCTTCACAGTCACTCCTTCCATCCCACCTCCCTAATCCCAGGCTACCCAGAAAGTTGGCTATTAACCTGTTTCAACCCAATTCAAAGCCTACAGCAAGCCAGATGTTCCCTAAGCACTGGGAAGTGGGGTGGCTGCGGTTTAGGACACATAATCCTTCCATTTGAGAGATTAAAGGTGAGATGCTTCAGAGATGGGCCGACTTCACTGGTTGGTCTCCCAGTATGTGGTCCAGCCTGTACCTTCTTCCTCTCCCCTGAATAGACAGAGGGTTATAATACTTCTCTTTAATTCTTCCTCTAGTCCTAAATGGTGGGGGTTTCACTTCCTCTTCTTTGTTTTCTATTTTATTCTGGTACCAAAGCACCTGCTGTTTCTCTTATTATTCTCATAGGCTATAAGAAGCTCACAGTTCTTTTTCTTAGAGGCATTCATTCACAGACTCATAGAAGCATAGAGCTGGCAAGGATCTTTGAGATCATTCTAGTCCAACCTTACTTTGTAGGTAACTGATAAAGATTACTTTAAAAGGGATTTTCAATCACAGGATGGCTTGGCAAACTCAAGCCCTTCGGCTCCTCTTAATAGTGTATTTACTTGTGTTTATCATTGTTATACCTTTGTTATTAAATGTGGACTGTCTGGCCCACCATGCCTCCCTCCTGGCTCAGTAGCCTGAAAGGAACAGGCTTTGGCACAGAGGAAGGAAAACTTGCCTAGAAAAAGAATAGGTGGATGTCTTTGAGGGTCTGGAGGTGGGGGCCTGTGCCATCAGACTCCGCCAAGTCTGGTTCTGGGTGGGATTCCCAGAGGGGGTCATAAGAAAGTAAGGTAAGGAGGTAAGCAAGGTTGTGGCTGATTAGTGTAAAAGAGATGGGTGGGCTCTGGCTGGTTGGCTCAGTAGTAGAGTGTTGGCCCGGCGTGTGGATGTCCTGGGTTCGATTCCCGGTCAGGGCACACAGGAGAAGCGACCATCTGCTTCTCCATCCCTCCCTCTCTCTTTCTCTTTCTCTCTCTCTCCCTCTCCCTCTCCCACAGCAAGGCTCAATTGGTTCGAGCACATTGACCCCGGGGCCCTGAGAATGGCTCTGTGGAGCCTCTACCTCAGGTGCTAAAAGTAGCTCAGTTGCAGGCATCATCCCCAGATAGGGGTTGCTGGGTGGATCTAGGTTGGGGAACATGTGGGAGTCTATCTCCCCTCCTATCACTTGGAAAAGAAGAAAAATATTAAATAAGAAAATTAAAAAATAGATGGGTAATGAGTTTCAACCTCTGAGCCTGGAATACTACATGTTTAGGGTGTGGGAAAAGAGTACAGAGTACAGGACAGAAGAGGGGAGGGAGCCCAGATGGTCCTGGATGGAGAGTCAAGGAGATGAGATGCCCTCAGTTCATTGCACTCTGAGATCACCAGCTTATATTTTGGAGTTGTTTTGTGTTCCAACTTCTCCAAACCATGTAGTAATGTGTATGTTATAAAATTTCACCAAGCAAGGCTCCAGGGGATGCATTTGTTTGGGTGGTAAATTGGTTTTCTGCCAAAGTCTGCTGTTCCCGTGTTAGAATAATGCTGATGGCACTTAGCCCTCAGACCATGTTCTATTCAGAAGCGCCAGAAGCTGCCCAGCCACAGACACAGCCTCTCTCAGCAGTGTTTATCACATATCCCGCACACAGAGTCCCCGAGTAGAGGAGTACAGAAATAATCCTGGATGTGACTGACCCTCACTCCGGCTACTCTTGTGGTCTAATTGGAGAGCCATGTAAAATGACCAAAGGCCCTTAGCGAGAGCACAGATCCTGGATTCTGCATAGTCCCAGAATGAAATCAAGAGCAGGTGAGACTAGTCCTGAAAGGCTAGCTGGGGGAAGAGGCTTTTATGATGAGGTTGGGAAAATGGGCAGAAAAGCCCCAAAGCCTCTAGAGGGCAATAAGCACTTTGCTGAGGCCTGAGGCACTTTGCACCTGAGTGGTGGCACTCCTTGTGCAATGAGAGTTATTGTTTGTACCTCTTTCTGCTCCATTAGGCTGAGGAGCTGCCAGGGAGGGACCTTGTTTTTATTTCTGTACCCCCAGGCAGTGTCTGACACATAGGAGTTACTTAATAACTCTTTGAGGAAGAGGAAGAGGAAATGAATGTACAGAGATGATTGAAACAGGGCCCCAGGAGGGAAATGAACATTGTGGGAATAGAGAGCTGGTGTTGGCACAATTGAAATCCAGCAATAAAATAGTCATAAAAGGCGTTTGGAGGACTATTGGGGAAATTTAAATAGCGACTAAGTATTAGATGATCTTGGAATTATTAATTTTCTGAGTATCAGAATTGTTTTACAGTTAGATAGGAGAAGGTCCTTGTTCTCAGGAGATATGTGATGAAAGACATATTTAGGGGAAAAGATCATGATGTCTGCAACTTACTTTCAAAATAGTTTAGCAAAAACTGTATCCAGCTGTGGGCAAAAGTAAGTTTATAGTTATAACAAATAATAAACTTTTGTGTACTCATAACTGCAAACCTAAGTTTGCCCACCCATATATTGTTGAACTATATGTTATAACATTGTTTTATGTTACATATTGGAGAGAGCCATTGGTAAATCATTGACTGTTGAATATGATGGGGTGTGTGTGTGTGTGTATTTTCCCCCACTGTACTCTTTCAGCATTTCTGTATGTTTGAACATTTAAAAAGTAAAGTGATTACTGGGGGCAGGAGGGGGAGGAAGGCACTGGGAAAAATTAAGTCAGTGGAATAAGGGACACGAGGCAGTGGATCTTGTAGCCACGGTTCGCCCACGGAACTCCATTTGGTGGTCTGGTGCTAAGTCCTCCTCTGCCCCGAGCATCCACTCAGCTTAGCCTGGGAGAGGCGTCTGCTTGAGTCTGTTTCGCCACTCCCAACAGACACGTGCACTCAGCGGGCTCCACTGTATCTCCCTTCCGCAGTGTGTAAATATGTCGCTGTGGAGCTGAAATCAGCCTTCGAGGAAACTGGCAAGACCAAGGAGGTCATTGACACAGGCTATGGCATCCTGGACCGCAAGGCCTCTGGAGTCAAATACACCAAGTCGTAAGTGAATGGGGGCCGCTGGCCTGGCCCACTTTGTCCCTCAAGGCTTCAGCAGCTTGGAGGTCCCCTCTGCTTTCTAGCCAGGCAACCCACCAAAGGAGGCAGCTCAAACTGAGACCTAATTTGCCCGCTGACTCGACCCCCAACTAACTGGGTGGCCTTCTTAAATCCCTTAACTTCTCTGGGCTTCAGATTTCTCATCTGTAAGAGCAAAACTGTTGGACCTTATAGGTGATTCCCAGATGCTTGGATTTCATGAACCAATGCAGTTTTAAAAATATCAGTGCTTGCTTCGGCAGTGCTTGCTTCGGCAGCACGGATGCTAAAACTGAAACAATACAGGGTAGATTGGCATCGCCCCTGCGCAAGGCGGACATACGAATTCGTGAAGCATCTTATATTCTACAAATATATATATATATATATATATATACACACACACAAACACACACACACACACACACACACACAATGGTAATTTAGGATTACCAGCTTTTAATTTTGCCAGGTATAAATATTAAAAGAAAACACACACACTTCCAGCAGTCATGATCTTCCTTTCTAAATGAAATGATATTCTAACATCAAAATTTTATACATTTTGCTTTATAAAAATATCTGAGCCTGGCCTGGGTTGGCACAGTGGATTAAGCCTCGACCTGGAACCATGAGGTCGCTGGTTTTTTAAACCCCGGGCTTGCCTGGTCAAGGCACATACAAGAAGCAACTACTACGAGTGGATGCTTCCTGCTCCTCGCCCTCCACCTTTCTCTTCTCTCTCTAAAAATTAATAAAATCGTTTTTTTAAAAAAGAACCCACCCCTTAAAACACTCTACTGGATCACTGAACGTAATAAAAAAAAAAAAATCCTTTGCCATAGAGCTGTTAAAATTTTGCCTCTCTGGTCTGTGTTCCAGCATTTCAGAGCACGCAGACCAGATGACCTATCTTCCTTCCAGCTCTGACTTCCCGTTGGTGAGATGCGCAGCTGTTGGGGTAGCAGGGCTGGGGGGACGGACCGCGGACCCCCTGGGGCTGGCTGGGGGACTCAGCCCCTCTCGTGCTGCTGTCTTGGCAGGGACTTACGGTTAATCGAAGTCACTGAGACCATTTGCAAGCGGCTCCTGGACTATAGCCTGCACAAGGAGAGGACCGGCAGCAACCGGTTTGCCAAAGTGGGACCGCGCCTGTCCTTTCTCCCTGCTGGGGCTGGGCCTGCATGCGGCTAAGCGTGTCTGCTGGTGTGCGTGCGATGTGAAGGTCCTGCCCTGGGAGCTGCCCTCCTTGGCCTTGGCCCACTCTCCGTGGATGTTTGCACTGCTCCTGTCCTGGGCGGCCTGACTTTTCCATGGCAGGAAAATCCATCATGGCAGCAGGGTCCAGCCTGTCTCAGGCAGTGGTGCTCCAGGGAGCCTAATGCTCTCGTGCAGGGAAAGGTCAGGATATGGGGTTTAGAGATGTTGAAAGACTCTAATGGGGTGGTGATTACCCTGTCCCTCCTCTGAGCCCACAGAGCACCTACCTCGACCTCCATCAGGGAGCCTCTGTGACATTTTAGGCGCCTACTATGTACATGAATGCTTCTCTTCCCTGGAGAAAGAGCTTTTTACAAGGCCCACGTGTCTTTGTACGCCTTCAGTGCCTGGCACATTTCTCTACCGAAGCACCCTCCTTGCAAAGCAGTCAGACACCCTGGGGAACCTAGAGAGACAGTTTCAAGCAGCAGAAATCTTAGGTTTTATCTTTAAAATTTGTATAAATTTTGTATCCTCTTGCAATAAGTTCTTGTTTGCTTCAACGTAAAAATGCTAAATTTTACCTTTTATAACAAAATTAGAAACCACCTAACCATCCACCAGTAGGGGAGTGGCTAAGTAAACTGAGGTGGCCCTTCCGTGACTTACACAGCCAAGACACACAGAATGGGGTAGCTGTTCACGAACTGTACTAACAAGATCTCCGAGGTGTATTACTGAATAAGAAAGGCCGGGCATGGGACAGTGTGTGTGATGTATATTACTGCTTGTGTGGAAAGGGGGGTGGAAGGGGCTGGATCTGTATGTGCTGGCATGTATTTGTAGGCATTGTCTCTGGGAAGATAGTATGTTGCCCCTGGCGAGGAACCTGGGTAGCTGGCGGGAGTATTTCTTATAGGACAGTCCTTCCTGCCTTGCCTCTGCCCTCTTCCCACCAAGGGAAGACCAGCCCTAGGAAGAACCCCTGGCAGGAAGTGGGCCCAGCCATAGAGAAGGGGGAGAGCCAGGACAAACTTACTTCCTGGAGGAGTATAAATGAAAGTGCCCGAGGGCAGGAGAGGGCTTTAGGGAAGGCTGAGTTGTGGGGAGGCAGAACAGGGTGTGTGTATGCGTGCTTACACGCACATGCAGAGGTTAGAGGAGGGGTGTGGGGGCATTAGGGGAGGTGCGTGTGTGTGCCTGTAGGGGCTAGGGGAGGTGCGTGTGTGTGCCTGTAGGGGCTAGGGGAGGTGCGTGTGTGTGCCTGTAGGGGCTAGGGGAGGTGCGTGTGTGTGCCTGTAGGGGTTAGGGGAGGTGCGTGTGTGTGCCTGTAGGGGCTAGGGGAGGTGCGTGTGTGTGCCTGTAGGGGTTAGGGGAGGTGCGTGTGTGTGCCTGTAGGGGTTAGGGGAGGTGCGTGTGTGTGCCTGTAGGGGTTAGGGGAGGTGTGTGTGTGCCTGTAGGGGTTAGGGGAGGTGTGTGTGTGCCTGTAGGGGTTAGGGGAGGTGCGTGTGTGTGCCTGTAGGGGCTAGGGGAGGTGCGTGTGTGTGCCTGTAGGGGTTAGGGGAGGTGTGTGTGTGCCTGTAGGGGTTAGGGGAGGTGCGTGTGTGTGCCTGTAGGGGTTAGGGGAGGTGCGTGTGTGCGCCTGTAGGGGCTAGGGGAGGTGCGTGTGTGCGCCTGTAGGGGTTAGGGGAGGTGCGTGTGTGCGCCTGTAGGGGTTAGGGGAGGTGCGTGTGTGCGCCTGTAGGGGCTAGGGGAGGTGCGTGTGTGTGCCTGTAGGGGTTAGGGGAGGTGCGTGTGTGTGCCTGTAGGGGTTAGGGGAGGTGCGTGTGTGTGCCTGTAGGGGATAGGGGAGGTGCGTGTGTGTGCCTGTAGGGGATAGGGGAGGTGCGTGTGTGTGCCTGTAGGGGTTAGGGGAGGTGCGTGTGTGTGCCTGTAGGGGTTAGGGGAGGTGCGTGTGTGTGCCTGTAGGGGCTAGGGGAGGTGCGTGTGTGTGCCTGTAGGGGATAGGGGAGGTGCGTGTGTGTGCCTGTAGGGGATAGGGGAGGTGCGTGTGTGTGCCTGTAGGGGATAGGGGAGGTGCGTGTGTGTGCCTGTAGGGGATAGGGGAGGTGCGTGTGTGTGCCTGTAGGGGATAGGGGAGGTGGTACGTGTGTGTGCCTGTAGGGGCTAGGGGAGGTGCGTGTGTGTGCCTGTAGGGGATAGGGGAGGTGCGTGTGTGTGCCTGTAGGGGATAGGGGAGGTGCGTGTGTGTGCCTGTAGGGGATAGGGGAGGTGCGTGTGTGTGCCTGTAGGGGTTAGGGGAGGTGCGTGTGTGCCTGTAGGGGCTAGGGGAGGTGCGTGTGTGTGCCTGTAGGGGCTAGGGGAGGTGCGTGTGTGTGCCTGTAAGGGTTAGGGGAGGTGTGTGCCTGTAGGGGTTAGGGGAGGTGCGTGTGTGCCTGTAGGGGATAGGGGAGGTGCGTGTGTGTGCCTGTAGGGGCTAGGGGAGGTGCGTGTGTGTGCCTGTAGGGGTTAGGGGAGGTGCGTGTGTGCCTGTAGGGGTTAGGGGAGGTGCGTGTGTGTGCCTGTAGGGGCTAGGGGAGGTGCGTGTGTGTGCCTGTAAGGGTTAGGGGAGGTGTGTGCCTGTAGGGGTTAGGGGAGGTGCGTGTGTGTGCCTGTAGGGGTTAGGGGAGGTGTGTGTGTGCGCCTGTAAGGGTTAGGGGAGGTGTGTGTGTGTGCCTGTAAGGGTTAGGGGAGGTGTGTGCCTGTAGGGGTTAGGGGAGGTGTATGTCTGTGTGCGTGCAGGGGTTAGGGGAGGTAGCTGTAAAAGGGGAAGGAAGTGTGAGAAGTCTTAGAGGGTCTTGACTTCTTAGAGCTAGGTCCCTGGGCCCCCACCGCCACCTGGAGAGAGGTCAGGAAGTAGAGAAGGGACTGTTCCTCTCATGTCTGGTCGCCTCTTTCAGGGCATGTCAGAGACTTTTGAGACGCTGCACAACCTGGTACACAAAGGTGTCAAGGTGGTAATGGACATCCCCTACGAGCTGTGGAACGAGACCTCTGCAGAGGTGGCTGACCTCAAGAAGCAGGTACTGGCGTCAACCCTCATAGGTTGCTGTGCCCCACAGGTGGGTGGGGGGTGGCTCTGCTGCTGAGGAAGGCCACCAGGAGGTGAGGGACTTGGGCCCTCTCACCTGTCTGGTTCTGGTTTCAGTGTCCTAAGGAGAATTGCAACCACCGCCTGCCTTGCGGCGGTTGTGGGGCTTGGCTGAGCTCTGGAGGTGAGTCGGCCCAGGTGCTTTGCCAATGCGGGCTGTTATGATTCACAGTGTGACGTGCTGGTGGAAGAGTTTGAGGAGGTGATCGAGGACTGGTACAGAAACCACCAGGAGGAGGACCTGACTCAGTTCCTCTGTGCCAACCACGTGTTGAAGGGCAAGGACACCAGTGAGTCTGAAGGAGGGAGGAGCCAGGGAGAGTTGGCCTTCCATTTTATTGTTTGCTCCCCTTGGGAGGGAGGAAGGGAGAGGACTGGAAACAAATAAGAAATAGAGGGTGCCATAGGATCTCTGCCCTCGAAGAGCTTGATGCCGCAGGGCGGGGTAAGAGGCACTAAAACCAGGTGCAGGATCACACTCAGAGAATGGAGACACCCCCACAGGGGCCTGGGGCCACGGGTCAGGTGGGAGATAGGGTGAGTCAGGCCCCAAGGCCAGGTCCTGGGCTCCTCAAGCACTGCTCCGCCCCCAGCAGACCGGTCTGTTGAGGGTATCTGTCCTCACCCCAGGTTGCCTGGCAGAGCGGTGGTCTGGCAAGAAGGGGGACACCGCTGCCCTGGGAGGGAAGAAGTCCAAGAAGAAGAGCAGCAGGGCCAAGGCGCCCAGTGGCAGCGGCAGCAAACAGAGGAAGGAGCTTGGGGGCCCCGAGGGCGACCCCAGCCCCGAGGAGGATGAGGACATCCAGAAGGCATCTCCCCTCACACACAGCCCCCCCGATGAGCTTTGAGCCTCACCCAGCACCCCCTGAAGCGGGAGCCCTGACATGGATCGGAGAGAGTCTGGCACAGCTCCGGCTGGCCAGGACGGCTGTCCCGGCCGCAGGTCCTCCCGGTGGGGAGACACAGCTCTGGGAAGAAGACGGGTCAGTGTCAGCCGCCGAGGCCTCCCCCTCTGCCAAGCTCTTCTCTCCACATGGCCTTGGACGGGCCCTGTGGTGGCTTTCAGGACACCAAGGACTGCAGTGTGAACTCGGGAAGGGCAGGTGTTGCTGGGCCCCTGCCTGGAGCTCTGGAGCGTGTGGGGAGGGCACACCTGGCCTTCACCTCCCCTCACTCCTGCCCCCACACGCCCAGCTGCCCCTCTCTGCTCCCCTTCCTGTGGACACATTGTGCTCTGCCCGGCCCTCCCTAGGGGTCACAGAGTAAAAACCTTTTGGCCTTTTTTGTTCTGCTCTCTGAGTCAAGTTCAACCCCTGGAGCGCCTGGGGCCCCTTGTCGCTCTTCCTGCCCCTCACTTTCCGCCATGCAGGCTGAGGGTGGGGAGGGCCCAGGCTGTTTGGGGTAAAGGGTACGTGTGGACATGGGGCGAGGCCCAGCACAGTGCTGCAGCCCTGCCCCTTCGCTGCCCTTGGTCTCCCTGAGCTCCCCAGGTGGGGAAGGGTGTCATGTGTGCCCTGGGCACTTGGCTCTCCTGTCCCTTCGCCCCGCGTCCCCTCTCTCCCACCAGACCTTCCTGTTGTGTCGTTTCCTGGTGACTCCACCAGCCCGTCCCTCCTCCCCACCTCCATGTGGCGCTGCCTGTTGGTCTTGAACCTTGTTCCCTGATTGATCACTCTGCTGTAGCTGTTGTCCCTAGAGCCTGAAAGGAAAGGCGCCCCAGCCCCCTAACACCAGCTGGTTACATCATGTTCTCTGGGGGCAGGGGAGGAACAGGAAGGCTGGCCTGTGGGGATGAGGGGTGGTGTCCAGGCATCTGCCCAGCCTGTCCTGAGGGCAGGGATCAGAGCAGTGATGACGAAGTGTTTTACCCATGCAGTGCACTTGGGGGCTGGGCTATTTATTTATTTATTTAGAGGGAGAGAGAAGAGATGAGAAGCATTAACTTGTAGTTGCAGCACATTAGTTGTTCATTGATTGCTTTCTCATACGTGCCTTGACCAGAGGCTTCAGCCAAGCCAGTGACCATGACATCATGTCTGTAACCCCACTCAAACCAGTGACCTCAGGGTTTCAAACCTGGGACCTCAACATCCCAGGTCGACGTTCTATCCACTGTCCCACCACTGGTCAGGCTGTGGTATCTTTTAAATTTATTTTAGAGAAAGAATCATCGATTTGTCGTTCCACTTATGCGTTCATTGGTTGATTCTTGTATGTGCCCTGACCAGGGATCGAACCCGCAACCTTGGTGTGTTGGGTCGATGCTCAAACGAACTGAGCTACCCAGCCAGGACTGGACCAGGTGCTGTTAACCCCATTTTGTAGGAAAGGAAACTAACCCTGGCTGCTTAGCTCAGTCAGTTAAGAGCACTGGCCTGAAATAACAAGGTTGTGGGTTCAAATGCTGATCAGGGCACACACAGCAAGCAACCAGTGAAAGCAGGACTGAGTGGAACAAGAAATGAATGCTTCTCTTCCCCCACCCCTCCCTCTCCCTTCTTCACTCTCCCTAAAGAAAATCAATCAATAAAAATAAAAAATAGTAAGTCCTGGCCAGATTGGTTGGAGCTTCTGGCAGCACAGAAGTTGCCAGTTCAATCCCTGGTCAGGGCACATACAGGAACAGCTCAATGTTCCTATCTCTCTGTCTCATTCTCCCTGCCTCGCTCTTTAAAAAAAAAAAAAAAGAAACTAATACTCAAGTGACATGCCCAGTGTCCTAAGTGTACAGCTGGCACTCGGACTCGGCTTTTTGAACTGCAAGCCCAGCCAATTGTATTTCTACTGCCCACAGCTGCCAGGGCACCAGCTCAACACCTGGCACTTTGTGATTCATATTGAACTGGTTTGGTTTGGTTTCTTGGCCGAACCCACCTCCTCCAATAAGCTTCATTTTTTTCTTTTTATTGATTAATTTTAGAAGAGGAAGGGAGAGAGAGAGAGAGAGAGAAACATCGATTTGTTCCACTAATTGAGGCACTCATTGGTTACTTCTTGTATGTGCCCTGACGGGATCGAGCCCGCCACAACCTTGGCGTATGGGAACTATGCCTGAGTTACCCGGCCAGAACCAAGAAGCCTCCTTTAAAAGGAAAGTAGGAAGCAGCTGGTGCTTCTTAGAGACTGGTAGGAGGTCCTGCCAGTGTTTGCCCGCACCCGGCCCCCTGTGAGCACCCGCACTGAGTCTCCCTCACACTTCCTGGGCCAGGCCCAGGGGGGTGCACGTCTGCAGGGCCCCAGACTCTTCAGTCTCTGGTGAAGAGGCTGTGGGTCTGAACTCCTGGGGAGGAGCCCCTCAGCCCCTCTTCCCCTTCCCCAAGTTGGGGCAGCCACGGCCATAGAGGGAGGAACAAACGAAATTTTCCCCTCTGGTCAGTGAAGTTTAGAACAGGTCCTTGAAGGGTGATACTTTTGTGGCCCAGCCCCCCACAACCCCACCTCCAGGACTGATACTGCCCCCTGTTAAAAGTGCTGTGGGGTTCCAGCCTGCACTCGGGTTCTATCCTTTGTTCTGAGCATAGGAAATAACCAGGGTGGACAGAGACCAGCCACCAAGTCCTGGGCTGTCTAGGATTAGGGAGCCAGCCTCCGATATCCCCATCCTGTCACTGACCCGACCCACACTTCAGTGCCTGGCTTGTGTCTGTCCCCAAAGCTCTTTTGATCGATAGAGTAGGATGAGACAAAGATCTACCCCTTACAGGGGTGTTGGCCCAGTGGCCCAATCCCAGGCCAGAGGGCACACAGCACTGGGCTGTGACTGCTCTGCTCTTTGCCCTGTGGCTGCCCCATGACAGCCCTCTCTTGCCCCCAGCCCCCATAAGGGCCAGGCATGCTGCGCGCTTACCAGCACTCCAGCGGGTGCTTTCTCCCTGGGCCCGGCCTAGAAAAGGCAGAAGGCAGGCTCCATCTTCCCAGGTTTTCTTTTCCTCTGTTCATCACACATGTGAGCCTTTCTGAACTCAGCTGTTGCCTCCCACTTTCCCACACCCCTCCCCTCTGTGAGGTGAAGGGGCTGCCTGGGTTCGGGCTAATCTGATTTCAGCCCCCTTATTAGAAACCTGATTAAAATAGGGTTTGCTACACTCACCTGGACATGAGAGTCGCCGGGATTGCTTGTTAAACATACAGGTGTCTGGGCCCACTTTAGATTTGCTGGATTGGGTGCTGAGGAACCTGCATGCTTAGCAAACATCTCTCGTGGTTCTTGAGGTCAGCTAGACCCCGCTTCACCAAGAGAAACTCGGGGTGTCATGCTACGAGAGAGCAGGATTCCAACGAAGTCACACTGTCAGGTCTTATCCTCAGAAATGTGACTTGTTAGAACCCAGGAGAGGATCCATTTCTGTTGAAGACTTCCATCATCCAGAATCACAAAGGCTGATGGTCAAAGCATAAGGCCAGTTTGTTCCAATTCAACGATTGGAAGAACCATAGGCTCAAATAGTCAAGTCTCAGGGCTTGGGCCTCTGTGTATTTATTTTAAAGGGCATCTCCTAGAAGGCAGACTTCTCTTTTTATTTCTAAGTCCCTGGGTAGTATTTCTATGCAGCAATTTTTTTTTTCAAGTTAAAAAATGGCGCTTGTCCTACCTTTTAGACTTCTGTCAGAAACTTTGTTAGAATTAGAAACTTGATTGCCAGAATTCCTGCCAGAAAACGGTAATAAATATACAAACACATGAAGTCTGTGATATGAATGGCTTCCCCTTAAATACAGAGCCCTTGTATGGTGCACAACCTACCCAAATATTCACAGCAGTCCTCTATCAGTTCGCAAGTACAAACAAAATTCCTCTGGCTTTTTTAATTGAAAAAAAGCACCTTCTACAACCAGGCGTGATCCATGCCTAAGTGGTTTATGGAAGGGCTCTGTGTACTGATCCTAATGGCACAGCCAGCTGATCCTCCCCTGATCATCCCCCAATGGCCTAGTTTGCTTTAAGGAGTTTCACTGGGTTAATAATAGTAGCCACTTCCAGTGCTGTGGGGCAAGCACACAGCTCTGCATCCTTTACTTAACTCATTTAAGGTAGTGTGATTGCCACGCAGCCATAGATTTAAAAAAAATACTGAAGTAGCCCTGGCCAGTTGGCTCAGCGGTAGAGCGTCAGCCCTGGTGTGTGGAAGTCCCAGGTTTCCAGGTTCAATTCCCACCCAGGACACACAGGAGAAGCGCCCATCTGCTTCTCCACTCTTCCCCCTCCCCTGCCTCTCTATCTCTCTCTTCACCTTCCACAGCCAAGGCTCCATTGGAGCAAAGTTGGCCCAGGCGCTGAGGATGGCTCCATGGCCTCCACCTCAGGTACTAGAATGGCTCCTGCTTCAGTGGAGCAATGCCCCAGATGGGCAGAGCATCGTCCCCTGGTGGACATGCTGGGTGGATCCTGGTCAGGTGCATGCAGGAGTCTATCTGCTCCCCACCTCTCACTTCGGAAAAAAATGAAAATATATATAGTTTTTTGAAGTAAAATACATATACAGAAAAGTGCAGGTAAGTGTATACTGCTCAATGAATTCTTACAAACACCACCCATCACTAGCATCCAGGTTATGAAACACTGTCACCATCACCCCAGGAAGATCAACCCCACACACACCCCACAAAAAGAACAAGGATTTTTGTGTTTTGTTCCCTGTTGTATCCCCAGCACTGAGTACGGTGCCTGGCATGGAGCAGCTGCTTAGTAAAGCCCAGGTGGAATGGCTTCAGTCCTGGGGCACAGCCACACCATAGTACCCTGCGCTACAGCTCTGTTGGACACCACCCTCCCCCTTACAGTGCTCTCTTCTAGAAGGCAGATCAGCTACTTTCTACTAGTCTATTTATGTCTTTAGAGTTTAATGTTGGGAGTGCAATAAGTTGAACTTCCAAGTCTTTCTCCCTTATCAAAGTTTACATTTGTGTATAGCTTAAAGCCACCTTGATCCTTAAGCTACCCTCAAGGGCTGGCTTTCCTTTCAATTTAAAAGGAAACCAATTTTATTCCTTCTTTCTCTAAAATGGCACTCTCCATTTATTAAGGTTGTACAGATCAACAGAACTCAACATTCCATAATATGATTGTGATTATGTACAGGGAGGTGTTGCTGCACACTGGGAGGGGAGAGAAGCAGTTTCAGGGGTGGCAATATCTATCAATACCCTCCTCCCCCCAACATAAAAGTTTCTCTGTAGCCTGACTTTTGGTGGTGAGTGGATAAATCGTCATCCTGAAATGCTGAGGTTGCTGGTTCGAAACCCTGGGTTTGCCTGGTCGAGGCACATACGAGACGCAACCACGAGTCAATGCTTCCTGCTTCTTCCTGCCTTTCCCCCGGCCCCGCCTTTCTCTAAATCTCTAAAATCAATCAATATATATATATATTTTTTTAAGCGAGACACAGACAAAGGAAGAGAAAAGTGTCAACTCTTAGTTCCGGCACATGAGTTGTTCATTGATTGCTTTCTCACGTAACTTGATGGGGGTGGGGGACCTGGGGGAGGCTCCAACCAAGCCAGTGACCTTTGGGCTCAAGCCAGTGACCATGGGGGTCATGTCTATGATCCTATGCTCAAGCCAGTGACGCCTGCTCTCAAGCAGGTGACCTTGGGGTTTCAAATCTCGGTCCTCAGTGTCCCAGGTTGATATTCTATCTGCTCTGCCACCACCTGGTCAGGCTATAAATAAAATATTTTTTAAAAAAAAGTTTCTCTGTACAAAAACCAGAATAAGATACCTTCAAACAAATAAAGACAGTTTGTTAGGAATTACTTACCAAAGTGGCCTTGGTATTTTATTATCCAACTCATCTAGATGTGATGGCATGTGCTAAGTCACCTGTGTCAAAGGCAATGCTTAGCCTGTTTCCTGGGTCATTGATTTGTGGAAAAACAGCTCAGGGCAGGTTGGCATATACCAAAGATACATTACTGGTGCTTTAACAAAGTGTGAAGTGGTCAAAGAGCACCTCTTTTCATATAAATTGGTAGAATTCCCACAAATGCACAAAGCTAAATAGTAATGTAGACACCATTTATTAGTGTTACAACTATATACAGACCAATTTTACACTCAATTGAAGAGACTTTATTAAAGCCGACTAAGTTTTATTTGGTATATTTAAAACAAAACAAAAAAACAACCCATTGTGACAAATCTGCTAGTAGAGTCCATGGGGATGGATGGCTCCCCTCCCACAGCATCCCCATGTTCAAGCTGAGCAGGTGGTCAGCAGAAAAGAGTTTTTTTCAGCACCCTGGACTGGAGTTTGGAGTCCATCATTTGAAAAATGACTTTCTACCTCTTGTGAATTAAAAACAGCCAGGGTGTCTCCCACTTGTAGTTACTGTATATACATTCTAGGACTTTAATGTGTCCCAATAGGAACTGACTTATGTCCAGTGACAACAATGTTCCCAAACTAAAGTCTGTGTGTGTGTGGGGGGGGGGGGTCCTCCTATTGGTTCCAGATGATTTTGTGGTGGGAAGGGGTGGAGCCAACGATGGTGGATGGGCTCACCCACATGCCCAAAACATGGCTAGTATCTCAAGGACTGTCCAAGATAGGATCATCCTTCCAGGGACATCCTAGTCCCAAACTTGGTGCCAGGTGGGGCACAGCATAAGTTTTTAATCTAAAGGTCTAGAAGGGCTGAACCTCGGTGGTTGGGGGCACAGGAGAGAAACTGAGACCCTCAGTTGAAGCCATGGCTGATCCCACCAACCTCTGAGGACATTCATTTTTGTCCGGTTGTGTTCTGATTGGTGCCAAGGCCTCCTGCCCCAGCCACCCACCGGCTGGAGTTGGGACATATGACCTTTGACTTGGATAAGGGCCTCAGTTGCTGCTGCTGCTGTCCTCACTATCTGAATACGCACCCAGCTGGCTCAGGGAGGAGGTGCCCAGCATCCTGGGTGCAGGGTCTGCCACCTTCCCGTTCTTCACAGTGCCCAGGGTGGGTGCCGGCTGGCCCTGTGGGGTGCTGCCATCCATGTCCGTCTTCTTCACCACGACGAGGCCCGAAAGCTGGGGCCTGCTGCCAAGGGTGCCCACACTCCGCTCCCAGCTCTCCACCTTCCTCTTCGCCTTTGGGGCCTCGTCCAGGATGGCGGTGGGGTTGGGCAGCAGGGCCAGCTGGGGCGGGGCAGGAGCAGCAGCATCCTCTTCCGAATCAGAATCCTCCAGCAGTCTTCGTTTCCTAGCTTCTTCCACCAAGGCTGCTGTCTCACGCTCATCCTCCTCCAGTTCCTGTTTCTGCCGCTCCTCCTCGGACAGGCGGTGCTGCCGCAGCATGGCCTCAAAGTCCACGTGGGCCTGCCGCTGGTTCAGGTCCTTGAGCTCCTGCAGGTTCTCCAGGACCTCCATCTCCAGCTTGGAGTCCTTGGTTCGGTTCTCCAGCACCTTCATGGGGTTGTTCAGCTCCTCGTCCTCCCGCTCCTTCTGCACTCTCTTCTCCTCCTCCTCCAGCAGCTTCTCGGCCTGGAAGTTCCGCGTGGCTCCGTGCTCCATGGTGTAGTCTGTGTTCTCGGGGTCTGTCTTGAAGGTGATCTCTGCCAGGCAGCGCGTGCACTTGATGTAGAAACGGAAAATGGGCAGGCCCAGGTAGACCTCGTTCTGCACCGTCTCTTTGCGCGCGTTGAACTTCTTACCCTTGTAGATGTACTCTCCGCACGTTTTACACCGCATATTGAAGGGAGCCATCAACCGCACCACGTACTGCCGGTCTTTGGGGAGCTTGAGCTTGGGGATCTTTGACGGGTCAAAGTCGGGGGGATAGTATTTGTTTAAAACTTTCCGCTCCGACATCCTTGCCTTCTATCTTCACTAGCACAGAACGGTTTAGGATCCGTGTTTACCGAACTTCCGCGACCGTCCCGTATACTTCCGTTGACGTCATTCTTTCTGCCTCTATTATTGGCCGCAACGTTCGCATTTTTCTTTTTCGTTAGCTCAGATCCCCGCCTGTCAGAGTCCGAATCCTTCTGTCTTTCCTCCCGAGTTGCAACGTCCGTAGCGCAACAAAAGTTCCGGAGGCAGTCTGGATTTGGGGACGTTACAGAGATCAAGTTAAAATTTTGTCGTGATATGAAATGGCTGCTGTCGCAACACTCCTTGTTGTTCATTTGTTTAATAGGAAATAGAGCACTTACCCTGTATGCTGGTATCTGGGAACCCAAGCGTTTCTATGTCCCAGCGCTCACGTGGGGACTGGAGACAGTTTCCACGGGCTACACAGGTCGCGACAAGGGAGCACTCTGGAAACCTCGTCCCAAGTTTACTTTAATCACAGGCAAACTCAAAGACGTGGTCGCCGTACACACATACTAGCTGCCAAATGTCCCCCAATGCCACCTGCGTTTTCCCTTTAATTTCTTCCTACCGATTTAAGAGAGAGAGAAAGGAGAGAGAGGATGAAGCATCATCAACTCGTTGCTCCATTTAATTGTGGATTCGTTTTGTTTTGTTTTTTTAAAGATTTTATTAATTTTGCGGAGGGTGGGGTGGGGTGTGGGGGTGGAGCGAGAAGTATCAAGTCACAGTTGCTTCACTTTTAGTTGTTGAATGTTTGCTTGTCGTACGTGCCTTGACGGGACAAGCCCAGGGTTTCCAACAAGCGACCTCAGCATTCCAGATCTATGCTTTATCCACTGCGCCACCGCAGGCCAGGCTTCTTTTTCTTTTTCTTCTTTTTTTTAATTTGAGGTAACATTGGTTTTTAACATTGGGTATGTTTCAGATGTACAACTTAATAATGCAACATCTGTATATACTACAACGTGATCACCACCAAAAGTCTAGTTTCCATCCATCACCATATAATTGACCCCCTTTACCCATTTCGCCCAAACCCCAACAACCCCTATTTTTTCTCTGGTAGAACACCAATCTTTTCTCTGTATCTATGAGTTGTTTTCACTTTGTTTGTTCTTTTTTTGTATTTCACATATGAGTTAAGTCATATTTCTTATTTTTTCTGACTTATTTTATTTAACATAATACCCTTAAGGCACATTTAAGTAGTCCCAAATGGTAAGATTTTATTCTTTTTTTTTATGGCTGAGTAATAGTCTACTGTGTATAAATATCACATCTCTTTTTTTCTCTTTCTTTCCACCGTGCAGCCCCCTTCAGTGCCTGCAGCCTGTGGGAGGAGGCCAGGCAATGGTTCAGGGTCACGGTTTGCTCTGGCATGGGGTGCATCACATCTTCTTTATCAGTTCATCTGACAGTAGACACTAGGTTGTTTCCATATCTTGGAAATTGTAAATAGTGCTGCAATGAACATAGGGATTTTTTTTTGAACATAGGGATTTATATATATTTTTGAATTAGTGTTTTTGTTTTCTTTGGATAAATACCCAGAAGTGGAATAACTGGATCATATAGAGTTCAAACTAAAGGGTTTTTCTTGTTAATTTGTTTTGTCCTTTCTTGATAAACATTTGGAGATGAATTTATTCTTCTCAGCCAATTCCCAATAATAAGCATTGCATATGTAAAATACTACCTATTCTTACTTTCTGTTAAATCAAACTGACTTATATTCTGTAACATTTTGTTCTATGGTCCAGGTCCTCAGATTGGGATTACATTAAATTACAAGGACTAACCAAGTAAAATAAAATACAGCTTCAATATATGCCAGTGGGAGAAGGACATGGACAATTTAGAGACAAAGACGGCAATTGCTTGGCCTGTGGTGTTGCAGGGGATAGAGTGTAGACCTGGGATGCTGAGATGGCCAGTACAAAACCCTGGGCTTGCCTGATACAACAAGCAAGCAATGAACAACTAAAAGTGAAACAAATATGGAGAGATAGTGAGATAGACTCCCACATTCACCTCCAAGCGGAATTCACCTTGCTCGAATGAACTGAGATACTTTTAGCTCCTAAGACCAATGCTCAGACAAATGAACTATCCTCAGTGCCTGGGACCAACACTAGAATCAGTCTAGTTACTGGCTGCAGGAGGGGAAGAAGGAGAGAAGGGGAAAAGAGAGGGGGAGAGAAGCAGATGGTTGCTTCTCCTGTGTGCCCTGACCAGGAATCTAACTCAGGATGTCCATACATCAGGTGGATGCTCTATCCACTGAGCCAACTGGCCATGGTCTAAATGATAATTGTTTATTCTGAAGTGATAGGTGGGGAGGCAGAGAGAGGGACTCTCGCATGTGCCCCACGGGCTCCACCTGGCGTGCCCACTAGGGAGTGATGCTCTGCCCCTCTGGGGCATTGCTCCGTTGTAATCTGAGACATTCTAATGCCTGAGGCGGAGGCTATGGAGCCATCCTCAGCGCCGGGCCAACTTTGCTCCAATGGAGCCTTGGCTGTGGAAGGGGAAGAGAGAAGTAGAGAGAAAGGAGAGGGGGAAGGGTGGAGAAGCAGATGGGCACTTCTCCTATGTGCCCTGGCCGGAAATCAAACTGGGGACTTCCACACGCCAAGCCTACGCTCTACCAGAGTCAACTGGCCAGGGCCTAAATAAAATCTTTTTTAAAAAATCAACCAATGCAGCCTGACCAGGCGGTGGCGCAGGCGACAGAGTGTTGGACTGGGATGCAGAGGACCCAGATTCAAGACCCCGAGGTCACCAGCTTGAGTGCGGGCTCATCTGGTTTGAGCAAAGCTCACCAGCTTGGACCCAAGGTCGTTGGCTCAAGCAAAGGGCTTATTCGGTCTGCTGAAGGCCCGTGGTCAAGGCACATGTGAGAAAGCAATCAATGAACAACGAAGGTGTCGCAACAAAAAACTGATGATTGATGCTTCTCATCTCTCTCCTTTCCTGTCGGTCTGTCCCTATCTATCCTTCTCTCTGACTCTCTCTCTGTCTCTGTAAAAAATAAATAAATAAAATTAAATTTAAAAAAAATCAACCAATGCAAAAAGTTAAAAATGGAGCTGCCTTTTGACCCAGCTATCCCACTTTAGGAATATATCCTAAGAATACCAAATCACTGACTCAAAAGAAGACATGCACCCCCATGTTTATTGCAGCTTTGTTTACAATAGCCAAGATCTGGAAACAGCCCAAGTGTCTGTCAGTGGATGATTGGATTAAAAAGCTGTGCTATAACCTGACCTGTGGTGGCGCAGTGGATGGAGCGTCGACTTGGGAGCACTGAGGTCACCAGTTCAAAACCTTGCACTGGTTGTCAAGGCATATATGGGAGTTGATGCTTCCAGCTCCTCCCCCCTTTCTCTCTTTCTCGCTCTCTCACTCTGTGTCTCCTCTCTAGGATGAATAAATAAAAAGAAATTAAAAAAATAAAAAAGCTATGCTATGTATACACAGTGAAAAACTACATGGCCATGAAAAAGAAGGAAATCTTACCTTTTGCGACATCATAGATGAATCTGGAGATTATTATGCTAAGTGAAATAAGCCAGGCAGAGAAAGACAAATATCACGTATATGTGGAATCTAATGAACAAAATGAACTGAGGAACAGAACAGAGGCAGAGGCAGGGTCACAGGGGGCAGAGGGACAGCAGTGAGAGGGAAAGGGGATGAAGGGGTGGGATCAGAGAAGGTGAAGAGATTTGTGAAACTATATATACATAACACAGAGATATAGATTGCAGGACAACAAATCCTAGAGGGAAGGGGGGAAGGAGTTAGGGGAGAGGGGCAACGGTGTTATATAAAGGGACACAGGGGTGGGAGTGAGAGAGCTATATTCAGTGGGACACTTGAATCCTTGTAAACAGAACAAATTAAAATTAATAAAAGTTTAAAAAATAAAAAATAAAAATCAACCAATGAATGCATTAATAAGTGGAACAACAAATCAGTGTTTCTCACTCTCTTTCTCTCCCTATAAATAAAATTTTTAAAGAAGGCCATAAAATTTCATACATATTATATATTGACATTTAAAGAAATGTCACCTGACCAATGGTGACACAGTGGATAGAGCATCAACCAGGGACACTGAGGTCCCAGGTCTGAAACCCCACAGGGTCATCAGCTTGAGCGTGGGATCATAGATGTGACCCCATGGTCGCTGGCTTGAGCCCAAAATTCACTGGCTTGAATTCCAAGGTCACTGGCTTGAGCAAGGGGTCAGTGGCTTGGCTCCAAAGGCATGTCTGAGAAGTAATGAATGAACTAAAGTGCCCCGACTACGAGTTACTTCTCATATCTCTTCCTTCTAGTCTGTGTCTGTCTGTCTGTTTCTCTCTCTTGCTAAAAAAATAAACTAAATAATTTTATATTCCTCAAAAAATCTTAAGCATCAATTATTAAGTTAAAAAACAAGTATTTAAATAAAGTTCCTCATCAGTATGGAGAGTGTGGCCTTTAGCCTTTAAAGGCTGCAAACCAATCACAAAAATGCTATTCAGACATTCAGAGGTATGCATTATAGCAAAAATTCAAACAACCTTGTTTTAAAACAGGAACTGGAAAAAAAGAAAGAGCTGACAGAGTTTCTGGACAAGAAAAACTTTTTCTGAAAGGGTGTGGGTGATCATGTTACACCAGATCAAAAGCAAGATTCTTAAATAGTTGTTCTAGGTCATCTTCACTGCTTTTCAAGCTAATTTCATTTCCAGATGAAACAAAAGAACAAAAACCAAAATACTTTTTAAAAATTTGTTTCTAGAAAAGAGCTCCAGAGTGTAATCTTCGAATGGCAATTTTTGTTTTTCTTAGAGAATTTTTATAAGAGTTTCCCTGAGCCAAACTGATAACATGCTGGAGAGGAAGCTCTCAACTGCTCCAGTGAAAAAATTTCTAAATGAAAGGATGGGCAGAGATACCTACAACTCTATATATTTATTTGTATAAATATTCACATATATATATTTCTCCTATCTATATATTAGGAGAATAAATTATTCAAAATCACAAGAGTACTTGTCCTTAAATATCGAGAACCAAAGAGTCTGGTAAACTTGTTGGCATGATTATCCTGGTCTTTTTTTTTTTAATTTATTTTTATTTTATTCATTTTAGAGAGGAGACACAGAGTGAGAGAGAGAGAGAAAGAAAGAAAGGGGGGAGGAGCTGGAAGCATCAACTCCCATATGTGCCTTGACCAGACCAGTACAGGGTTTTGAACTGGCGACCTCAGTGTTCTCAGGCCGATGCTTTATCCACTGCGCCACCACAGGTCAGGCTATCCTGGTCTTTTAAAGGTGACATTCCCCAACAGCATTTGAAGCCCTGAGGAAATCTATTCACAGCGGTTAGAGGCAAACAGTAAGGAAAGAAATAAGAAATTGCTCTGGGTCATTTAACTTTTCAAATAGTTTATATCCAATTAATTTATAAATAGTGACAAAGAAATTATGTTCCTAACCATCTTTTTTTTTTTTTACAGAGACAGAGAGTCAGAGAGAGGGACAGACAGACAAGAAGGGAGAGAGATGAGAAGCATCAATTCTTCTTTGCAGCTCCTTAGTTGTTCAGTGATTGCTTTCTCATATGTGCCTTGAGGTGGTGATGGGGGAGGCTACAGCAGAGTTAGTGACCCCTTGCTCAAGCCAGCGACCTTGGGCTTAAGCCAGTGACTTTGGGCTTCAAGCCAGTGACCTTTGGGCTCAAGCCAGCGACCATGGGGTCACATCTATGACCCCATGCTCAAGCCAGCATACCCTCTGCTAAAGCCAGATGAGTCCACACTCAAGCAGATGACCTCAGGGTCTCGAACCTGGGTCCTCCATGTCCCCATCCGACTCTCTATCCACTGCACCACTACCTGGTCAGGCACGTTCCTACCATTTTGGTTGTTATTCTAATTTAACATTATTCTTCATTTTTTTCTCCTCCATTTTGAGGTACCAAACCCACCGGTTTCATATGCGCATTCACCGAACCCTTCTTTAGTGATAAATAAAATATGATTTTTTTTTTCCAAATTCAAGACATAGATATATGTTTCTTTACTGGTGCACAAAATGAGCCGTGCATGAACATCACCTTGCTCAAAGAACAAAACCAACAAAGTGCATGAATTCACAACAAATTACAGTATTACTTTATTCTGGCCTCCACGGAAGAGGCTTCTCCGAACCCCTGAGACCGACTCATTGAACCCTTAGGGTTCGATAGAACCCAGGTTAAGAACCACTGCTCTAAAATCAATACATTAAAAAATTTTCATTTTATATGGCCAAATTGTAAGTTCATAGATATCACTTTCAGCTTATCAATTACCCAAATTAGCCCAAAACATTAACCTTCTTCCTGATTTGGGGTAAAATAAATGCCACATTTGTTTGTTTGTTCATTTGTTTTGAGAGAGGCGGGGAGAGAGAGAGACAGGAACATGAGCTGCTTCTGTATGTGCCCTGACCCAGGAACCCAACCAGCAACCTCCGTGATCTGAGAGGACGCTCCAACCAACAGAGCTATCACTCCAGGGCTTAATTTCTATTAACTTTTAGAAAGACAGAAAGAGGGGAGGGGAAGGGAAGCATTTGTTTCCACTCAGTTGTGCATTCCTCGGTTGCTTCCTGTGTGTGCCCTGACCAGGGATCGACCCCACAAACTGGTCGTTTGGGAATGACGCTCTTAACCAACTAACAGACCAGGGCCTCAAGCTTATTTATTCATTTATTTAAAAGACTTTATTGATTCATTTTGGAGAAAAGGGAGAGAGACAGAGAAGGGGGGAGGAGCAGGAAGCATCAACTCCCGAATGTGCCTTGACCAGGCAAGCCCAGGATTTTGATCTGGCAACCTCAGTGTTCCAGGTCAACGCTTTATTTACTGTGCCACCACACAGGTCAGGATCAAGTTTTGTTTTTTTTTTAACTTACTTATTGATTTTAGAGAGAAGGGAAGTAGGTGAGAGAGAGAGAGAAAGAAACATTGATCTGTTCCTTTATGTGCTCTGACCTAGGATGGACCCCACAACCTTGGTGTATGTGGAGGATGCTACAACCAACCAAGCTATTCATCCAGGGCTTTATCAAGTTTAAGTAAAGCAGGCATTTTCCCTTTCTCTTTATTTTTTTTTTAAGAAAAAGAACAGCCTGACTAGAGGTGGCACAGAGGACAGAGCCTCGAACTGGGACTCTGAGGTCCCAGGTTTGAAAGCAGAGGTTGCTGGCTTGAGCATGGGCATAATGGGCTTGAGTGCGGGCTCCCAGCCTGAGTGCAGGGTCATGAGCTTGAGCGTGGGCTTGGGCGCCAGATCCCAGCTTGAGCATGGGATCATCCACATGATCCCAAGGTTGCTGGCTTGAGAGGGAAGGAGGGATGTGGGTCACTGGCTTGGCCTAAGCCCTCCTTTCTTCCCCTCAGGGCAGTATGGGAAACAATCGGTGACCAACTCTAGTGATGCAGCAACTGCTAATTGTTGGTGCTTCTTGTGTGTGTGTCAAAAAAAAAAAAGAAAGAAAGAAAAGGAAAAAAAGAACAATTAAAAAAACAAAACAGAGGCCTGACCTGTGGTGGTGCAGTAGATAAAGCATCTACCTGGAATTCTGAGGTTGCTAGTTTGAAACCCTGGGCTTATCTGGTCAAGGCACATACAACAATCAATCAATGAACAACTAAAAAGAATGCATTTTCCCACCCAAGGAAAGAACTAATCTTCTTGGAAAGGTTTCATATTAAAAAAGAAAAAAAAGCCCTGGCTGGTTAAAGCATATCTCCCTGATACAACAGGGTTGCTGGTTCAATCCCTGATCGGGGCACATGTGAGAATCAACCAAGAAATGCATAAATAAGTGAAACAACAAATCGATGTTTCTCTCTCCCTCCTCCCCTCTCTCTAAATCAATAAAAATATTTTAAAAGCCACCTCATGGAGAGAGGTGGTTGTATGTTATGCCTTTGTACAAGGAGGCAGCACACGGGCTGCTGTCCACAGCTGAGGATAATTGTTTTGATCTGAGATTTTTCTCAAAGTCTAGCAGTGTTGGGGTGCATTCCCCCCAGAATATTCTGACAAAAGAAAGCTCTGGAACCGCCTGACCTGTGGTGGTGCAGTGGATAAAGCGTCGACCTGGGAACACTGAGGTCACCAGTTCAAAACCCTGCACTGGTCTGGTCAAGGCACATATGGGAGTTGATGCTTCCAGCTCCCCCCCCCTTTCTCTCTCTCTCTCTCTCTCTCTCTCTCTCTCGCTCTCTCTCTCTCTCTGTGTCTCTTCTCTAAAATGAATAAAATAAAAAATTTTTAAAAAGTCAAAAAAAAAAAAAAGAAAGCTCTGGAACCAGTGTCACCCCAATAAATTTAATAGAAAAATAAAACATTATGTTTACTTGCAACTCCCCAGAACAGCCTTTGTAAGCCTGTCGCCAAGGGCCTGTCTGTCGGATCAGCGTGAACACAAAGCCCTGTCACCCAGGCATGGACCGGCCCACTTGAGACAGTCTGCGTACTAAAGTTCAGAATGATTCCACGGTCTTTTGGGTTCCCCCAGCTTCCAGAATCTATAGACGATAAAAGGATGAGGGGAGGAGAGGCTCCTTTGTTCTAAAGTCTATCCTTTAGAACAAAGGAGCCAGAATGAACAGAGATGGGTGGGGAAAGCTGTTCTTGTTGTCTTCGCTGGGCAGAATCACCTTACTGAATCTATCCGAGTCTACTCCAGTCCAGAGTCTTGTTCTAGGTTAAGACCTTCTGCTTTGGGAGGAAGGGAGGATGTATACATTAACCTAAACAAATGACCAGTTCATGAAGTGACAACGAGCAATGTCATAGCAAGAGCACCAAGCACGCTCACCCCTGACCCTAGACTTCCCACATTGTGGCACCTCTGTGGAAAGCATATGGTTGTTAGAAGCGTGCTTGGTTGGCGAGGACTTCTAAGGAAGGGCCAGACTCCTGGAGGTTCAGGGAAAAGTCTGATGCATTACCTACAGGACAGAGGAACACCTGCCTCCAGATGGGCAGAATGCCCCTGTGATGCAGGACTGCCCCTGGTCTGGGTGGCCAGACCAGCGTTATCCCCGAAGTCTCCTCCTTCCTCTCCTGGCTGACCAGACTCTCCTTCAGCTGGCAATCCTTTTTCAGACAGGCGAATATCTGCACTCACAAAGGATGGTTTGTTCCTGGGCACTCAGATCTGTGCAGACTGAAGACTGACCAGACAGCCTCTCTGCTCAGGAGACCAGAGTGGGCACCGGCTGGCAGTGAAGAATATTCTTTCTGTTGTTCATTCCAGTTTGGGTTGGGCTGGAGTGGGCAATCTCACTGCTTCCCGCTCTCCCGGGCCCTCTCGGGTCCTCTTGCTAGCTGGGTGATGGGGGCAGGGGGCTGGGAGCATCTTTTCCTGCCCTGGGGTGGTCCAGAGGGCTGACGGCTGACTCTTCAGACTGCCGAAAAGGGTGGTTCGTCCAGGATTTTGAGGCAGCGCCTGCCCTGCGGGTGCCGGGCTGGGACCCAGCAGGGGCGTGTCCCCACGCTCACCTGCCATTGGGCAGGTGGGGCCGCCGGGCCTCCCGCGGGAGTCAGCTTATAAGTGCGGGGTCGGTGGCCACAGAGCCAGGTGTGTTGCAGGATGGTGGACAGTGTGTACCGAACCCGCTCCCTCGGGGTGGCGGCAGAAGGGCTCCCGGACCAGTACGCAGATGGAGAGGCGGCGCGCGTGTGGCAGCTCTACATCGGGGACACCAGCAGCCGCACCGCCGAGTACAAGGCCTGGCTGCTCGGGCTGCTGCGCCAGCACGGCTGCCAGCGTGTGCTCGATGTGGCATGCGGCACCGGGTGAGCCTGGGCAGGGGACGGAGAACGGAGGAGCCGGGCCGCGGGGCTGCAGGACCAGGGCCGGGCACGTCGGGGCAGCCTCCGCCGCCTGGGCCAGGAACCGCGTCTGCCCGGGGCGGAACTGGCAGGGCGAGCGCGCTATGGAAGCCAACGGGAGGAGGGCGCCAAGACCCGGCTGCGAGCGAGGGTGGCGGCACAGCGAGTGGGGACCGTGGTTCAATCCGGTAGCGACAGAGCTGGGCTTTGGGCCAGAGCCACATGAGATAGGATCCTGGCTCTAGCCCTGTTCCTTGGGTGATGGCATTTGTTAACAATTAACATTTGCTCAGCAGTTCTCCGTGCCAAGCACGGTGCCAGGAGCTTTTGAAACATGTTTTTTTAAATCCCCACAAAAGCCGAGGAGGTTAGTAGTGCTATCCTGTTTACAGCTGTGGAACGCTGGCCTCAGGGAAGTCAAAATCCCCCATCTGGTGGAGAGGAGAAGCGGACCCGCCGGTGGAGGTCTGGCCTGTGCTCTCAGCCACCCCCATCTATCTGCTGTGCACAAGGCACTGGGCTTCCAGAAGCCTCAGTGTGCCTCCGCTCTCCAGTGGGGATTGCCCGCAGGATAGCCATAAGGGTTAATGCACACTGGGAGGATGTCCGACTGAATAGGTGCTAAAAACCAAAACGCAAAGTTGCTACCCCGTGGTAGAAAACAGGTTTGCCAGGTCACTGGAGGAAGCAGAGGGATGGAGTGTGAAGGCCCGCTGACTGCTCCTCTGCCTCCCATGCCCTGCCTAGGGTGGACTCCATCATGCTGGTGGAAGAGGGCTTCAGCGTGACAAGCGTGGACGCCAGTGACAAGATGCTGAAGTATGCACTGAAAGAGCGCTGGAACCGGCGGCGCGAGCCCGCCTTCGACAAGTGGGGTATGATGGTCCCGCCCGGCAGGCCCTCCTGGCCCGGACTCCAAGCCCGTGGCTCTCTCTGTCCTGTGATCCTGGGGTGGGCTGGTTTGTATTCTTCAAGGGCACAGCAAAATGACTGTCACTTCCCTGAAAAGGGAGGGTTAGGTACCAGAATGAGGTCAAGTAGGAGGGGCTAGTTTTAACTAGCTTTATAATGTCGTGCCCCTTCCCCCAAATGAAAACCGATAGGCAGAGTCCTCCTTCTGAACCACGGCTTCCTTCTCTCTTGACCCTTCTGCCCCTTTAGCCTCCATGTCCATAATGACCCTCTTCCTCTAACTGGATGTAGAGTCCCTGTGTTTCTCGTGAAGGGAAAACTGAGGCAGAACTGTACTTGGTGGAGATGGGTACTGCTGGTACCATGTTGCCAGCCTGATCTCCCCCTCCTGGCCCCCAGTCATTGAGGAAGCCAACTGGATGACTCTGGACAAAGATGTGCCCCAGCCACCGGAGGGTGGCTTTGATGCTGTCATCTGCCTGGGAAATAGTTTTGCCCACTTGCCAGACTGCAAAGGTGAGAGAGGGAGTGAGTGGTCTCGGGCATGGCCCTTGCTTTGCGTTATACCCCCCTCCCACAGCCGCCCAGGTGCCTGTCTTGCCAGACCAGACTATGCTTTCTGCCCCTCTCTGCCTTGGCACTGGCACCCCCCGGGGAGTAGGAAGATGGGAGGGAGCCCCGTGCTGG
Organism: Rhynchonycteris naso; assembly: GCA_037038555.1. Lineage (NCBI taxonomy): Eukaryota > Metazoa > Chordata > Mammalia > Chiroptera > Emballonuridae > Rhynchonycteris > Rhynchonycteris naso. Next base: position 10,256,375 of record CM073000.1, read on the forward strand.
GGGCCCTGAGCAGACACAGTCCCTCTGCCCGTGCCTGGAGTTCAGGAGACCAGAGTGAGCACCGGCTGGCACTGAAGAACATTGCGAACATGGTGCGGTCAGGGGGCCTGCTGGTCATCGATCATCGGAACTACGATCACATCCTCAGCACAGGCTGTGCGCCCCCCGGGAAGAACATCTACTATAAGGTGGGCCCCTGAGGGCGGGCCCAGAGTTGGCAATGTGAGCCTGGGGTCCAGCCCCCAGAGGTTGCAGACTAATGCAGCATGCACCACCACCTACAGAGTGACTTGACCAAGGACATCACGACATCAGTGCTGACAGTGAACAACAAGGCCCACATGGTGACCCTGGACTACACCGTGCAGGTCCCAGGGGCTGGCCAGGATGGTTCTTCTGGCTTGAGGTATCCACTTGGCTAGCTGGGGAAGAGTGGTGTGTGGCAGAGGGTTGGGGGTGGCAGAGTCCACTGGTCCTCATGGTTGGTCAGGGTCTCTGTTGCAGTAAGTTCCGGCTCTCCTACTACCCTCACCGTCTAACATCCTTCACGGAGTTGCTCCGAGCGGCCTTCGGGGGCAAGTGCCAGCACAGCATCCTAGGGGACTTCAAGCCTTATAAGCCAGGCCAGGACTACATACCCTGCTATTTCATCCATGTGCTCAAGAGGACGAGCTGAGCACAGCCTCAGCTCGCACAGCCCTGCCCAGGCCCTGCCAGGCTCTGCGGGGGAGCCCTGCCCAACAGCTCCGTGCAGATCCTGGGGGTGTGGGGAGGGGCCAACTGCAGCTGCGGTGCAGGGATCTGGGTTCAGGCTCATGGAAGGGTGGACAATACAGCCTGTGCCTTTTTCAGTTCCTGCATGCCTTGTGTTTGTGTCAGGATCGGCTCCTGTGGAGCAACCCTTCCCTCTCCCCTCCCCTTCCTTTCCCCTCCCCTCCCCTCCCTCAGGGCTCGCACCTCTTACAGCCTTGCCCTTCTCCATCCACACCATCACGCCAGCCTTCCAGACCACACCACCAGCAGAGGGCAGCATACACTTTATTTTTCAGCCACAGACCAAAGAAAGCTCCCTCAGACCCCAGTTCCCAGAGCTCCAGGCCCCCACCCCTCTTCCTGAACAGATGGGCCTTAGTCTGGGGGCTGGCCTGGAAAAATAGACGGGGGAGGCCTCCTCTTGAACTCTCTAGGGGCTCCCCCACTTGGCACCCAGGGGATGTCCTGGAGGTGAGGTAGGCAGCAGCCTGAGAGCCCTTTGCACTCTCAGGTCTCTGGGGAGGGGGGGTACCTAGGTACCGTTAGCCACTGTGGGTGGGGACGGTCCCCGACTGCAGGAGACTCCTAGCAGGCCGCGAACTTGCGCTGGATGCGCTTGTAGCGGAGCAGCTCCTGCTCACTGACCGAGGGCTGCAGCCGGCCGGCAGCGTGCAGCAGGTCCTCCATGGTGAGCAGCAGTGCTGAGCTCCCGGGCTCCAGCCCTATGGGTGACGATGGGGAGGGGAGGCCAGGGCTCCCACCGCAGCGGGGAACTCTGGCTCTGCCCAAGCAGGGGACAGTCCGGGGGAGCACCTCTTGCCCAGAGTCCCCCAAACGTTGAAAGTCTGTCCCCCAAAACCCAGACCGGGCCTGGTTTTCCCACTAGCTTTTGGGTTGACCTGCAGGACTGGCCAGCGGCTCACCTTCCTCCAGGTCCCGAACCCTGCGTTTGAGGGCAGCGGTCATGGCATCAGAGCAGAGGGAGTAGAGGTCCGCGCCTGTCAGCTGGGGCGGGCAGCGGTCCAGCACGGTCACCAGGCTCACAGAGGGCTCCAGCTTGAATCTGTGGTAGGGACACAGGAGAGAAAGTTTTACCCGGCACGCCCGACTCCTTCCAAAGGCATCCCCGGCCAGCGTGTTCTGCACACTGCACTCATCCTGTGACCGCCCAGCACCCGACCCCCCGGGGGCCTCCAACAGGGCATACTTGCGTGTGATGGCACTCAGAACCCGGAGCTGGGAGGCGCGGTCCTCGCTTACCCCCACGAACACCAACTTGTCAAATCTTTAGGGAGAGAGGCAGGCACACATGTCAGGGAGCCCAGCATAAGCGTGAGTGAAGAGGGCACAGAATGGGGTCAGGGGTCAAGGGCCAAGCCGAGACCGGCCTTGCGGAGGAAAGGTACAGGGTGTGCACCTGCCAGGCCGCAGCAAGGCCGGGTCCAGGAGGTCTGGCCTGTTGGTGGCTCCAATTACAAACACATCCTGTGTGCTATGAAGCCCATCCAGCTCCGCCAGGAGCTGAGACACCACCCTGCGGAGGAAGAGTGAAGGTGGGGTCCTTGGTCCTGCCTGGGGTCTTCTCCCTGCGGGCCTTCTCCCCGGGGCCCTCTGCTTAGCCGTGCCCACATACCTTTCTATTGGCCTGCTCTCCTCAGCGTCCCACATCCAAAGCCACAGCCCCTGTTGGCTTGCATTAGCCTATCTCAGAACTGGAAGGGCAGGAACTCTCTGGGTTCTGAAGATTGCTGCAACCTAACTCATACCCTCTGTCCTGGACCCCAGACTCTACCTGTCCATCACACCTCCAGAGTCCCCACTTCGGCCCCGGCTCGGGGCCAAGGAGTCTAGTTCATCAAAGAAGATGATGCACGGGGCCGCGGCCCTGGCCCTGGTGAACACTGCGGAGAGAGGGCCAACGGGAGGGGGACGCTCAGGGGGCTCTGGAGCCAGGCTGGGGACGAGAAAACCCAGGTGTGACAATTCACTGCTAGCACTCCAGGTGACAGGCCCCACTGGCAGAAAGCTGATTGTGGAAAGGAAGACTTGGGGCGACCACGGGCAGCCTGAGGGTCAGGGGCATGAGGGGCTGGCACAGGGGCCATCAGCACTTGGGAAGGACCGGAAGGCCTGGCTCTGGCCCTCACTCACCTTCCCGTACATTCTCCTCACTCTGGCCCACGTACATGTTGATGAGCTCTGGCCCCTTCACGCTGAGGGAGAGGGTGTGGGGGGTGACACCTGTTAGATGCCCCGGCACACACGTGACCTCCAGGCCGGCCCCTCTGCTCCCCAGCCTGCTGCACACCCAGACCTCCCGCCGCCCGCCCCTCCGGGCCCCCGGCCACCTGAGGAAGGTGAGGCTGCACTCGGTGGCCACCGCCTTGGCCAGGAGGGTTTTGCCAGTGCCTGGGGGCCCGTGCAGCAGGAGGCCCGAGCGCCGCAGGCCCTGGCTCAGCAGCTCAGGGTGCTCGAGCGGCAGCTGGATGGTCTCCAGAATCTCCTTCTTCACCTCCTGCAGCCCGCCCACGTCGTGCCAGGACACCGAGGGGATCTAGGAGACGGAAGGTGCACGCTGGGGCCACCGGGAGGAGGGAGCTCCGTCCCGCCTCCCAGGACCTGGCACCCTACCTTGGGGGCTCCGACGGCCTGGGAGTGGGCTGCCTGCAGCTGTTCCAGGGCCTGCCCAAAGTCCTCAGCCAGGAGAGGGAAGCCCGCCGCACACAGCTCCGCCTCGTCCTCCTCACTTAAGCCGCCCGCCAGGCTGCAAAGAGAAACCCAGGGAGGTGCCTGGGGGACCTGACCCAAGGCCCCTCCCCATCGGGGTCCTGTTCCCTCCCCCCTTCCTCACCAGCCCCCACGCATTGTATCTCCTCTTGTCTCCTTTGCCCTTCTGTGCCCAGCTTTCTTACCCAGAGTTCCTGATCCTGGTGCAGGCCGCCCGGCTGCTGTGGGCCAAAAGGGCATAGAGATCTCCTACCACAAAGCCCTGGGGACCACGGGAAAGCACACATGAGCAGGGCACAGGAGACAGCAGCCCTTGGGTGGCAGGTCCCCCAGCTGGCGCAAAGGCCCAATGTTGACACCTGGGCTTCTCCACCCTCACCGGCAGGGCAGCAGGCCTAAGTTCCTGTGGGAAGAACGAGGGAGGGCCAGAGCCCGCTTCGGTACTCACTGTGCACCGACGAGCCAGCTGGGCCAGGTTCACCTCATGGCCCAGGGGCAGGCGGGTAGTGAGGGTCCGCAGGACACTGAGCCGCTGCCCCTCTGACAGCACGGGTACCTCCAGCTCGTGAGGGAACGCTGTCTGCACGTTAACGGGCAGGTCCTGGGCCCGGCTTGTGGTGGCCACAACCAGCAGTGGAGGGGAGCTGCAGACAGGGCGTGGGCACTGAGGGCCAGAGCGGCTGGCAGCTCATCCCGAGGCTGGTGCACAGGGTGGGAGGGGGCAGCGCTGAGACGGTTAGGGAGAGGAGTGCCCAAGGCTCTGGGTGGGGGGGCCCTGTGTTCCCCCTACACAGGGAGCCCACTGGGGGCAGAGGCTGTGCTTTTTCTCCAACCTGGTGCTCCCCAAGAAAAACCGGGGACCACCCCCTTCTCCCTCTGGGCGCCCCTGGACAGTGGAGAAGCCATGGAGGGCGGGGCCCTGCTCCGTGTACTACCTGGTGAGGGGGTCCGCCTCAAGGAGGAGGCGGCACAGCGCGGCCACCACACGGGCGTCCTCACCTAGCCCGTCACGGTCGCGGCCCAGAAGGTCCAAGGCCGTCAGCAACAGAACCACAGGCCGGCAGCGCCGGGCCCGGGAGAAGGTGGCCTGCAGTTTTGTCTCAACAGCCCCGCTGCTGTCTGCACAGAGGCTGGAGCAGGGCACCTGCAGAGGGGGTCCCAGTGGGCCTGTGAGCAAGGGGCAGGTGGCACGGGCAGGAGAATGGGGGCGGGGAGTCAGAGGAAGGCGCAGGCCACCTCTTTTTGAAGGGCAGGGACGGGGGGGGGAAAGGTAGTGCAGGCCAAGTTCCACTTGTTCTTTACCCTAACCTCATTCCATGGACTGTCCATCAAAACCTTGAAACCCCCTCCTTGAAGGCATCTCTCGGGAGCTGAGCATATAGGAACATGGCTGACCCACTGGGCTGAGGGGTTGGGGCCAGGCCAGTAGCCAGATGGAAGAGGGGAGAGGGGAAGGGAGAATCTGGGCTGGGGGGGAAGCAGTCGGGGTGCTACCTTCCAGGTACCCTCACCTTCAGTAAGTGGAGCCCGAGGCGGCGGCAGGCAGCAGCAACCGCTGTGGTCTTCCCACTGCCCGGGGGTCCCCGGAGAAGGATACTGCTAGTCCCTGTCAGCAGGGTACCCCTGCAACCGAAGAGCAGACTCTTGTTTCCTCATTCTGCCCACTCCCAGTAACAGATAAACCCGTGGATGCAGAGTGCGGACACCCTGATTTTCCTTGAGGTGCTGCCCTCCCCCGGCTCTCTGCATGTGGTGAGGCCATCTTTCCCACACCACCTGTGGTGCTCTGGCAGTGGCAGGGAGAATACCCAGCAGCCAAGACTAATTCCCTTCTGTCACCACTGTCTTCAGTAAAGCCCTGACTGCTGAGTCCGTCCGGTTTAGAAGGTGCAGGGATAGGGAGGGGCCTGTGTCTACACTTGGGCCAGGGGCACGGGGAGCTGTGTTTCTGGGGTCAGGGTAGTGAGGACCGATGGCCAGGGGGCTCCCCGAGGGGAAGGGCAGTCTCAGGGACAGCGGTCCCTGTAGAGAATTTTCCTCCACAGCCAATCCTGGAAAGTGGATGTTATCCCAGGAAGGGGGTCTGGGAATCTGCGTGTAAAGGACACAGGCTAGTGGCCTTGGCATACGGGTTTGTGCAGGGCCCACCTTACAGCCCTTCCCTCAGGGCATTAGCACCTACTTGTCTGGCCTGCTGCCCCTCCGGGGATGCTGCCAGCAGGCTTTCCCCACCCCACTCACCCTGGCTGGAGGCGAGGTTTCAGGGCAGCGCACAGCTCAGCCACCACGGCCTCCAGGCCAGGAGGAGATAAGCTACTCCAGAGACTGGATTCTCCTGAAGGGACCCCTGGAACAGGGCTCAGGGTGGAACCCACCTGGGAAAGATGGGAGGAACCTTTAGTCTCTAAAAGTTCCTTTCCTCGGGTCTACTCCCACCGCAGGGCCTCACCAAGTACAAGGAGGTGTGGGTGGTGTCGGCCAAGAAGGCCCGGGTGGGCCCATCCGGAGCTTCCCCAGCTGTTTTCTTCACTTTAAAGAACATCTCCTGCCACCTGCAGGGAAGAGGCCCAATGAATCCCGGATCCGGATCCACAGATTTCCCCCAAGGGCAGGTGGCTGCCTCAATCACAGAGGTCCACTGCAGGAACAAACGCAAGAGCAGCACAAATAGAGGCCTCAGACATGGCAGGGATAGGAGTGGGGGAAGGAAAGCAGACTGTCCTTCTTATCTTATCTCCCCGACTGGACCACACACATCTGATCTGGAGGGCAGGAGCTATGTCCATCCTCCACATCCCTCACGACCCCTGGCCACCATTCCAGGTAAATGACCTACTTACCCACTCCTGGCCATTGTCAGCGGCTCCACAATACAGTCTCTCTCAAATATGTACCCACCGAGGCCCCCCAAAACCTCAGAGGGAAGGGTCTCTTGGTTCTTACTCGATAATGACACCTGATGATTAATGATTCTCTGTAAACTTAAAAATCAACATCTCTCACATATTATATGATTCTATTCAACTGATTAGTGGTTGCCAGGGACTGGAAAAGGTGAAAATAGGGAGTGACTGCTAATTGGTAGGGGTCTCTATTAGGAGTCATGAAAATGTTCTGGAATTAGGTTACACAACCTTGTGAATATACCAGAAACCATGGCACTGTACCCTCTAAAAGCATGAATTTTATGGTATATGAATTATATCTCAATGAAAAAAATGAACATTTTCCCTTCAGTTGGAAAACAATAAAAAGATTGCACAGGAACAGCTTGCTGGTCTGTCTCAGGAGGGCTGAGTGACCGTTCTCCTTTGAAAGTACAAAGAGTAGATATTCTGCAGTTCATCTACAGAAAGCTAGCTCATAGACATCTGCTATATTTAGGATGTGAGACAGAGGTGGGAAGTGACTGATACATGCCAGCCTGGCACTTCCCATCAAGCCCCAGTTGTAGATTTAATCGGGGAAAGCTCAAAGAGCTGCCATGGTCATGGAGATGGCCATAGCCTTGAGACTGAGCAGTGGCCAGAAGCAGACTCTGAATGTTGTTCAGGAATAAATCAGGCACTCCAGACAAGGTGTCTCTCATGGGGCAAAGGACCCAGGCTGGCTAGGCCTGAGACCTTGGTCCTGATGGCGCTGATACCCAAGTTCTCGCAAGCTGGTCCCATCCTCTTATTGAGATTTCCCCCACAGTTGGGTTTGTGTGTCTATCAGTTGTGTTCTCCTAGTAAATTTCTATAATCAGTGCTGAATAGAGGGCCTGGCTGGGGTAGACGGACTACACATTCTCTTCTTTTCACATAAAGCCAAAACGGCCCCTGAGTTCCTTGCCTCACCGTTAGACAATGAACCTCTGTGGTCAAAAGTCAACAGGAGGCCTGACCTGTGGTGGCGCAGTGGATAAAGCATCGACTTGGGAACACTGAGGTTGCCAGTTCAAAACCCTGCACTGGTCTGGTCAAGGCACATATGGGAGTTGATGCTTCCAGCTCCTCCCCCTCTCTCTCACTCTGTGTCTCCTCTCTAAAATAAATTAAAAAAATTTAAAAAAAGTCAACAGGAGCCTGACCAGGCGGTGGCGCAGTGGATAGAGCATGGAACTGGGATGCGGAGGACCCAGGTTCAAGACCCCGAGGTCACCAGCTTGAGCATGGGCTCATCTGGCTTGAGCAAAAACCTCACCAGCTTGGACCCCCAGGTCGCTGGCTCGAGCAAGGGGTTAGGTTACTCGGTTTCCTGAAGGCCCATGGTCAAGGCACATGTGAGAAAGCAATCAATGAACAACTAAGGTGTTGCAACAAAAAAATGATGATTGATGCTTCTCATCTCTCTCCGTTCCTGTCTGTCTGTCCCTATCTATCCCTCTCTCTGTCCCTGTAAAAAAATAAATAAAAAGTCAACAGGAGAAAGGGTGGCCTCTGTTTTATGGTTCAGTTATGCACTATTTTTCATTCTGTTGAGGATAAGGTATGAGAGAAGGCCTTTCAAGGATAGCAGCAATCCCTCTCTCCTCCTTTTGGGACATAATCGAAAAGCAGCCCATGCATACTCGGTCAATTAGGGCAGAAATCGGAGCCTGGGTCTCCTTATGTTGAGTATGTCGGGGGTATGGCCCAAATCCTGGCTCAAACAGCATTATGGTAGAAAATGAAAAATAAGGGATTCCACCTTGGTCTATGCTTTACTTCACATGGGACCACCATTCAATTTGAGGATAACCCCCTCCCAACGCTAGCAGGCAGTGGTCCTTAATCTTTTGTCAATCACACGCCTATTTGAGAACATGAAGATGTGTACTTTCCAGAAAATGTATAACAAAATATTCTTATGTACAAAGTGATTCCATACCACTTGGGAGTAGGGGTTGTAGAACTACACCCAGAACAGTGGTTCTTAACCTTTTTTGAGGTACCGAACCCACCAGTTTCATATGCGCATTCACCGAACCCTTCTTTAGTGATAAATAAAATACGATTTTTTTTTTCCAAATTCAAGACATAGGTATATGTTATTTTACTGGTGCACAAAATGAGCCGTGCATGAACATCACCTTGCTCAAAGAACAAAACCAACAAAGTGCATGAACTCACAACAAATTACTGTATTACTTTATTCTGGCCTCCGCGGCAGAGGCTTCTCGGAACCCCTGAGACCGACTCATCGAACCCCTAGGGTTCGATAGAACCCAGGTTAAGAACCACTGACCCAGATTAAGAATCCCAGCAGTAAGACAGGAGGCAGCTGCATACCTGGGCAGTTTCTCTGGGCTTCCTTCCAGGACCTCTACTTGCCCAACTGTCGACACACACAGAACATCCCCTTCCTGGACTGCCCTGTAACACAGCAGTGGCCCTGATCAGCTCACAGGGGGAGTCAAGAGCATGTGCCTGATATGTCCCCCCGATTCCCACCCCCAACACAAAGACTACTTCTTAGGGGACTACTGCCCACCCAGAGATCGCAAACAGTGGTCTAGAGAACAAGACTGACCTAGGATGAGCTGGAGGAAATGCCAGGGAGGCTAGAAAAGGGAGTCAGAAACCAGGGAGGTGTGAGGCAGGATCCTAGCTCTCTGTAATCAAAGCAGTTTTCCAGTTTAGAATGTCCGGATTCACCTCAAAGTCCAGATTTCTTCTCTGTTGTTTGCCTGAGACACCAAGAGGCTTCTAGCCACAATATTGCTTAAAATGTGGCTTTTTAAAATCAGAGGCTCTGCCCTGGCTGGTTTGCTCAGTGGATAGAGCATTGGCCAATTCCTGGTCAGGGCATACAAGAGAAGCGACTATCTGCTTCTTTCTCTCTCTCTCTCTTCCCCACTGAGGTAGGGCTCAGGTGCTGAAAATAGTTCGGTTGATTGAGCAGCCACCCTAGACAGGAATTGCCAGGGTTGCCAGATAGATTCCGGTGGGGGCGCATGCGGAGGAAGTCTGTCTCACTACCTCCCCTCCTCTCACTTTTAAAAAGATAAAATAAAATCAGAGGCTCCATGGTATCTGAATCTAGGTATGATGGACTAGTAGAGCTAAGAGGGTGAGATGTTGTCCTATAAGGGGTAGCCAGCTAACCTGGGTGTCTGAAAGTGCTGGTAAAGAACATGGTCATAATTTCCGTTAGTGTTGTAGTGGGGAGAGGACACAATTTCTATGTGTAACTCTTTGGCAAACGGAGGCCCAGGCAGCACTGAGCAGCTTCCTTTGTCTTCAGGGGCGCTGTAGCCTTCCAGGTATCTCTAAGAGAGAAATAACCACCAACTTATAATCTCCCAAAGTCAGGTGCCCTATCGTATAGCAGCCAGTATTTCTACGTTTATCCTCTTTCATTCCCCTAAGCACAGGGCTTGTGGGAGGGAAGGCCTAGGATAGCAGAGTTGAATACCTGTATCTTCCTTAGAAAACAGAAACCTCTCTTTCTAACGAGCACCAGGAAGGTTTCTGACTTTTCTGACGTTATGCCTAAAGGTTCCCGAGTAAAGAAAACCCTTCTGTGATACCTTTGAGTTGGACCAGAACCACTAACATGGCAGACATTTAATTCCCACAGTCCTTTGAATGGCACCAGGGGTAATAGCCATTGGGATCGCTATTAAGTGGACATTAGCGGGGATGCTCTGAATCCAGGCTGTGGGAAAAGGATACGGCCCCAGTGAAGCTAAGAGGGTTGGTTTGGCTGACTGAGCTCCAGTCTGAATACCCCAGTAGTGTTTCCACCTTTCAGAAGGAAACCCACCCTGGCTCCCATTCATGCATATCTTACATCTCTTCTTGACATCCATGGCCCTAACTGGCTATGCCATCTAAAGGAACTTTCTACAGTGATAGAAATATTCTATATCTACATGTGTCTACTGGGCACTTGACATGTGACTAAAACAACCAAAGAACTGAATTTTTAACTTTATTTAGTTTTAAATAATGACTCACAAAGTGCTTAGTGGCTTTCATATTGGACAGTGCAGGCCTAACCGTACATCTAGATGCTTAATTAAACATTAGACTGTATTTGTTGCCCCACATACAATTATCCTTTTGAAGCAAGCTCTGCAAAGGCAAAAACCAAAAACTTCACTTGGATATATTAAATATTAAAATGAAACATCAGGCACTAAAGATAATAAAGAGCCTCCCTTCCAGGAATTTATACTAGAATATAATTGGGGATTAGACAGATTACATGAACATAACAAGGCAGAATAAAATACATTTTGTAAAAACGGCACAAAATGCTATAAGAGAATAGGAGAACATCCTGTTAAATTTGTTACGGTGAGACTATTAAAACCTTTGTGAGGATGGTGGCATCTTTAGGTGGGTCCTGAAGGAAAGGATGAAAAAAGCATTTTAACAGATAAAAGCAAGAAGGCTAGGAAGGAATTTGAAGCCAAGGATAAGCATGAGCAAAAGTACTGAAGTATCATCCTCCATGCTACTCTGCACAATACTGTATACACTGTAGCATTTCAACAAACACTTGATTAGACTGAGCAGAGTAATGTATACCCCAGATAATTAGTGCATCTCACATTTCACCTGAATAGAAGAAAAGCCCTTCCATGCACAACCACACTAGGGAGGATAATGCTACTGTACTTTGATTATAGAGGAATGAATAAGGCTGACATTAAGCGAAAAGTCCAGATCTAAGAAGTAAGGGACCTAAATTGTACAGCTCTGGTTTTCCAATTCGGTTAAAACAAAGGGGGAACAAAGAACATAAGCATTCCTGACCTCAGTGCCATATCGTACCTGAATTCTGAGTTCTCCCACTTCTAGGAGATCACAGCCGAGATTAAAAGCCAGAGTGGCAGGCACGAAGGCCAGTCCATCAGCTAGAGGCTCTCCCACCTGCCCAGAGGCGGGTCCCAACCTTTCAGAGAGGTCCCAGCGAGGCTCTAGAACCTGCACCGTGGCTAAGTGTGGCTGGGAAGTGTTCGATGACTCTCCGGCCCGGGTCACCCAAACCCATTCGCCCTGGAACAGGCCGAGGCTACGGAGACAACTCCGGCTCACCCCCAGTGAATCTCCAGTCCCTCCTAGAACTCCCCGGAGTAGCCGGACTGTACCAGAAACCGCGAAGAAGGACACCAAGGGCGCGGGTGGGGGCCGGCTGCTGTCCCTAGTCTCCGAGCCCAGTTTGGCCCGCCCACGGAGCTCTGTCACAGCGAGCCGCGTCCCTGGGCCCAGCAGCCCTTGCAGCGCCGGCCGCGTCTCTAGCACCCGCGGGCCGGGCACTGGTAGGGCTTCTCCGCGCCTCACCAGCAGCGGCCCGAGTCGCGGTCCAAGCCCGGGTCCCGGCAAGGTGCCCAGCAAAGCCCAGCTCAGCGCCGGGGGCCGCCGCACGGGCCGCGCCCGCACCCACGAACCGGAGCCCAGGGCCAGGAGCCGCAACAGCGCACGGCTAACCAGCAGCTGTGGAGGCCCGAGCCCCTGCTCTTCGGTCCCTGCACCCATTCCCTCCAGGGCCGCCACTAGCAGCGCCGGGCCCGCCGGGCTCTCCCCTGCGGGCCGCAGGGCCAGCACCAGGCCGTGCCCCGCCGCAGGCCATGGGCCCCCGGGAGGCAGCAACACTGCCAACGGGGCTGTTTCGCTGGGGAAGGGCTCCAGGACCCGAAGGACTGCCAGCACCATGGCAGAAGACCCAGGAGAAAGGCGCGCGCGCCTTCCGGAGTCAGAGAGCCGGACCGGGGGCGGCGCGCACGCCGCTTCCGCTTCCGTCAGGGGAGGTGCGAGGCCCGGGGGCGGGGCCTGGGTGCAGCGCTCCAGCTCCGAGCCGGTGAGTTGAGCCTTGGCTTGGGCAGAATGGTGACCAGATTTTAAAATTGGCAAAGCCTGACCTGCGGTGGCACAGCGGGTAAAAGCTCCGACCTGGAACGCTAAGGTCACCGGTTCGAAACCCTGGGCTTGCCTGGTCAAGGCACATATGGGAGTTGATGCTTCCTGCTCCTCCCCCCTTCTCTCTCTCTCTCTCTCTCTCTCTCTCTCTCCTCTCTCTAAAAAATGAATAAAATCTAAAAAAATTAGCCACCTGTGGTGGTGCAGTGGATAAAGCGTCGACCTGGGAACACTGAGGTCGCCAGTTCAAAACCCTGCACTGGCCTGGTCAAGGCACATATGGGAGTTGATGCTTCCAGCTCCTCCCCCTTTTCTCTCTCTCTCTCTCTCTCTCTCTCTCTCTCTCTCTCTCACACACACACACACACTCTGTGTTTCCTCTCTAAAATGAATAAATAAAAAGAAAATTTTAAAAAATCTAAAAAAATTAAAATTGGTAAAGCAGGACACCATTGATGGGGGGGGTCTTGATTAAAAATTTGGTCTATATGGAGCAAAAAAAAATTTCATAGAATGCAAAAATAGTATTGTAATATATATTTTTAAATCGGGACTTTTTTAAAACGCCATGGGACGTCGGACAAGTTGTTAAAAATCGGAACTGTCGCCAAAAGCGGGACGTCTGGTCACCTCTCGAGGGCATTAACACAATTATTGTGGTTGCAGTCTTTATCCAAGCATCCTTTGAAACTCCAAGGATTTGCCTTCCACGCCTGCCAGGGGAGTAGCGTCCTCTCAACAACCTTACCCCATAGCATTTACTTAACAGTTTGTTGAATGAACAGTAAGTGTGCCTGGGACCCCGCGCCCGGGAATAGGAGCTGCGGGTGGAGAGTTTAGGAAGGATTTCTTTCCTCTGGAAATCCTGCCGTTCCCACTGTGGAAATGTAGGCACTGAGGTTTGGGGGTTGTGGGAAGGTTGCAGGAGGGAGTGGCAGGATTATAAAACTGTCTCAGACATGCTTATGGATACGTAGTACCTGCTGGCTGATTTACTGCATGTGATTCATGTAGCCCTGGAGTGCTGGGTGCTGCCACACCTGTTCCAACACATCCTACACAAAACCCACGTTCCAGTGTTTCTTGTCCTGTGCCTTCTACTCCCACCAAACTTGAAGTAAAGACAAAGCAGCTATGCTTTCTTGTCCTTCCAAAACCAGTTGTTCTCCCCCAGCCAATCCCTGCAAACTGGAAATCCATTTCCTGTTTCTACCCTGGGGGGAGGGCAGCAGAGCAGGCAGAAGAGAAGGGGTCAAGGCTTCAGTCACGGGCACCAATCCAGCAGCTTGCTCCCCACCTGTGCAGTTACTTAGAGTCCCTCCTTGTTGCCATCACCCTGCTCTGTACAAGACACTGGTGCATTTCCAGTTATTAACAATATATTTATACTTAGAATCAATGGATTGCTTGGTGGCGATCTACCCTTTCTATACCTTGCAATCTCTTCCAGCTGTTGCCCAATTTTCTCCTTTCCTTCACAGCGAGCATCTTGAGATTGTCTTCTACCTTGTAACATTATGCATTCCTAAAATCTGAGAATTGAATATTAGATTTACATGTTAGGAGGTATTTCCATCCCTAAAGCGGCAAGAAGATATTTTTAAAATTAATTTTTAGAGAGAGACAGACATCAATTTGTTGTTCTATTTATTTATGAATTCATTGCTTGATATTGTGTGTGCCCTGACTGGGGATCACACCAACAACCTTGGTTGCCTGACCTGTGGTGGTGCAGTGGATAGAGTCAACGTGGAACGCTGAGGTTGCTGGTTAAAAGCACTGGGCTTGCCCAGTCAAGGCACATATGACAACAACAAGCAAGCAATGAACAACTAAACTGAAGCAACTATACTTCTTGTTACCCCCTCCTCTTTTTGTAAAATCAATAAATTAAATCTTTACAAAACAAAACAAAACCCACAACCTTGACATGTTGGGACAACGCTCTAACGAATTGAGCTAAAGTAAAGACAAAACAGGGCTAAGAACATATTTTTTAAATGTCTGATTATAGGTACCTCTAGTCCTAAACCTGAAATTGCCTGGGTCTAGATCTTTACAATAGCATGCCAGAATGTTCTAGGTAGCTGACCTGACCCATGGTGGTGCAGTGGATTGAGCATCCGCTGGGGACACTGAGGGTCCCAGTTGCAAACCTGGAACTCATGGACTAGAGCACGGGCTCACAGGCTTGAGCATGGGCTTTCGAGCTTGAGTGCGAGGTTACTGACATGAGTGCGGGATCATCAATGTGATCCCACGGTTTCTGGCTAGAGCCCAAAGGTCACACTGGCTAGAATCCCAAGGTCGCTGGCTTGAGCAAGGGATCTCTGGCTCGGCTTGAGCACCCTGGTCAAGGCATTCATGAGGAGCAATTAATAAACAACTAAAAAGTGAAGCAACTATAAGTTGAATTCCTATTTGGTAGTTCTAAACTATTATGTGCCTCTGTCGCCTGCCTCCCAGAGGGACCAAGGACTTGGGGGATGGTGGGATAGCAGGCAAGCTCTAGGCCTTAGGACTATGGTGCTCCTTGAAGCCTTAGGAATGGGTAAATATATCTGGTATCCTGTCTCAGTCGGCATCCATACAGATAAAAATATCCATCTACAAATAAATGTCCTTTCTTTCCAAGATTTTCCCCCAGCCACTAATGGCTGGCATGCAGTCCACTCTGCATTACCTTGAAATCGCCATTAGTCATTAGGAGCCAAATACTACTTCTGTAAGATAGCAGAAGTCTACTTTTATTGCTTTTACTTCTATACTTCTTGGAGCTCTTCAACCCACTATAAGCTTCCTTCTACTCCTCTGAAACTCTCCTGCAAAGATCACCCATAACTTCTCAACTACAGAATCAAGGTGATGCTGTTTGATCTTTATCTTACCCAATCTTTTCTGGAATCTGGCAGTATTGACAAATTATTTTACTTCCTTTGCTATTATGACACTATTTCCTTCTACATCTCAGATAGCTTCCTGGAGTCATCCTCAACTCCTCCTTTTCCCTCACCATCCTCCCCAGAATTGGATTGTAGAATTACCAATTCCATTCTTTTCTTCTTCATGCCCATGGCCATGGTCTTATAGCATTGCTTTCCTGGGCAAGGACCACAGGCTTATTCTTGAGCCTTCTCCAGGTTCATATAGTCAATCTGCTACTGGAGTCAACTTTCTGAAACAGTCCTCCAGCCACCTCTAGGTTTGTGTAACTTATTACACTGTATCTTAATCATCTATTTATACATGTCTGTGAACTTCATCAGATTGGAACTCCTGAGGGCAGTAACTGATCTTATCCATTAGGACATCTGCTTGGGCAGGGTCAGGAGTAAGGGATGTATTTCCCAAGACACTAAACAATGAAGTAGCTTTTCCACTGCGTTCCCAACTGTGCAAATCTAGCTGGTTCCCCAATCTCAGGACACTTGCAATAGTAACAGGAACCCTCTTCCCAAAGTTGCAACAAACCTGGGATTTTCATCTCACCCATGCCCTGGGCTTTTAGGCTTCCCCTTTGGCTCTCTGCAAACCCCCGTCTTGAAAACGGATGCCCTCGAGTACTTAGAAGCTCTCTCCGCCAATTTTGTGTATGCAATTAGTGCTACGTTACCCAGATTAAAAAAAAAAAAGTACCCTTCATTTTAGGGCTTCTTTCCTTCAATCCGGACTGGGCGCGGTATTAGAGTGGGGAATGAGTGAGAACCACTTTAGAAGGGAACCGGCCGCAAAGAAAAGCCAAGGCCAACGTACCGCAGACGCCGGAGTGCGGCACTCGGTGCTAAGCCTGGGCTTCCCCTTGCCCCCGCCTCCTTCACTAAGCTCGACCCACTTTAGGGCGGAACTTCCCACTTGAGCCAATTCTGGGAGCCGATCCCTGGCGGTTTGTACTCTTCCTTTCCAATGAGAAAAAAAGGAAGCAGCTTGGCTCTCACGACCAATCCGAAGAGGCGGCGCCTGGTTGTCAGGCAGGTTTGTAAGAGTTCGGGCCAATTGGAGGCGCAGACGCCGATCGACCCGGGCGCAGCGCGCAGGCGGTGGCGAAGAGACGCCGAACGGGCCGAGTACGGCCGAGCAAAGCCGGAGCCGGAGCGGGGCCGCAGGAGCGGGGCCGGGTCCGGACGGGCCGAGATGCCCTATAAACTGAAGAAGGAGAAGGTGAGCGTGGCCCTTTTCTTTGCGCCTTCGTCTTGGGGCCTGCGCGGAGCTCAGGGAGGGGCCCGAGGCAGGCCCGGGACAGCCCCAGACTGACCCTCCCGTCCGGCCCCCGCAGGACTCCCTGGGCCAGCCCTCGCCCCCGCTGATGGTTGCACCCCCAGCCCGTGCCGCAGCTAAGAAAGCACCCTCACCTTGCACCGGATAGAGTCCTCCCACTTCCACCTCCCGATCTACCCCGGCTCAGGGTAACACCCTCCCTCCAGATCTGCCCCTCTCCCAGATCACTCCCCTGCTTTCTCTCTCCCCACCACGTATTCCCCCCAGCCCCTTCTCGTCTGCCGGTTTGGGACAGCCCGTCATCTGAGGTAGTCCCTCCAGAACTACCTCCTCTCCCAGCCCCTTCCCTTCTCTTCTGACCCGCTTGGGCCTGGGCCGGCTTTCTCTACCGTCCCCTACAGCCCCTTCAGCGCTGCCAAGCTTCCTGACCTAGAACAGCTCTGCTTTCTCTTCTCCACCAAATCTGGCCTAGGCCCCTCCCTCTCGTTCTTTTTCACACACAAACTTGTGAGCCTGAACTGAGCCTTTCCTTCTGTCCGTGGAACCTCAGAACGTATGTGTTGAACAGGACCTCTGAGTGCATTCAGTGCAACCTGGAGTGGTACAGATGAGGAGACTGAGGCCTGAACAGGGGAGGGGACTTGGCCAAGGTCACACAGCCTGCTGGAGGTCCAACTGCAATTATCAAGGCTCCTGACTTAAAGGCCTCTTCTGTACCAAAGTCCCCGCTAACAGGCATCAATCAAATCCCAGGTTCATTCTAAACCAGTTACCTTTCCTAATCTGAGTAGACTCCTTCCCTTAATCCTAGGATAACCTTTGCATTTTTCCCTTTTTGCACCAAGTGCTGGACTTCAGTCTTTCCTGGGCCATACTGTCTGCAAATCCGGAATGTGCCCTCACTATCAGATTAGTTTTCCTTCTTACTCCACGGGCTAGCCATCCCTGAATACCCTCGCCCTGTCTTGGTGTCCTGATATAGGCTGTTACTTGATATTGCCTTCTTTTACCTTGTCTACCTGTATTACCGCCTTCCTCTGTTCTTCATCCCTGTCTTTTTCTACCTCCGATTTCCTGAGGTCTGACTCAGAGGTGTGGTTCCTTTGAGGTACAGACTTACACAGAGGATGCTAGAATACCAGTTCCAGCCTCTGCCAGTTTCTCCCCTTCTATGCTGGCCCCTCGTGGTGGGGGACAGCGCTGACCTAGTGTCCTGCACCAACATAAAGCAGCCCACTTTATGACCCCAGAGGTGTCATGCCTTCACTTGCCCTCTGATTGGCTAGGTTGCTGGGCAGCCATCTCTGACCTTATCTCTTAAACTCTTTATCCTGGTGCTGTTGGAGATCTACCATAGTTGTCCCATAACCTCTCGGGGGGGTGATGTTCTGAATGTAGGGTTGGAGATGGGGTCCTAGGCACTGTACATCCTGCAGTGCTGAGCGGGTCAGGGCCTTCCCCTTGGGGAGTGGGCATGCTGTCATGGTGTGGGCAGCTTAGCATGAGATCACACACACACAGGTCAGCCACACCAGGGGCTAATGGACTCCTTCAAAGAGTGTGGAGGGGCATGGATTGCAAGGAAAGCTGGTGAGCTCTCTACCAGTCTGTAGTTTTTAGTCTGATGAAACAGATACTGTCCCATGCACAGAAAGCCTTTCTCTAGTAGATGACTAAAAGGAAGAACTTTGAGTTAGACTTGCTAAGACCATGGGTATAAGTATTTGGTTGGAAAAGAGTATTGAAAGGGTCAAGGTACATGGGGCCAGGCACCTCTGATCCCCTTCAAGGTTTAATATTCTGCTTTTGATTTCCAGTTGCATTTGACCTCTTTCTTTCTTTTTTAAAATTTATTTATTTATTTAATTTAGAGAGAGGAAGGGAGAGAGAGAGACAGAAGCATTTATCTTTTCTGTATGTGCCCTGACCAGGGATGGAATCGGTAACCTCTGCCTATTGGGATGTTGCTCTAACCAACTGAGCTATCCAGCCAGAGCATCTCTTGGCCTTTTTTAATGATTGGCAAGTCCTGAGGAAGAGGGAGGTGACATGTGACTGGAGTTTGCCTGGATGGGGTAGGGGCAGAAAGAAGGGGTGCATAGAGGATCTTAATTGCTCGTCTATCACTTCTCCTCTTTCTTCTTCATCTCTGTTGGCCCCAATCCTGGCCAGCCTTCAAGGCTTCTTCCCTGAATCCTTTCCTGAACCTTCAGTTGGTAGTGAGCTTTCCCTCCTCTCCTGGGTTTATAGAATACTTGGTAGGTCACTTATGCCCCTTCTGTGTTCTTTTGAACTGGAAATAATTATCGGGGAGTCTTTTCTTCCAATTTGAGAAAATAGCTGAGTTCCATTTTGGTTTGGCATCTCCCTTGCATGCAATAGGCGCTCAGTGGATGGGTGCTTAGTCAATCCTCTTTGCTCCTGTTCTGATCTGGGACTTACATCTTTTAGGTTTCTGAGTCAGGTTCCCCTGCTCCCTCCCACTTCTGCTTGTTCATAATGATAGTGATAACATTGACTAACGTTAAACTTTTCCTATGGCAGACACGTTGCTAAGAGAACTAGGTTCCGTGATTGTTGTCACTTAGTAGATGAGGAAACTGAGGTTCAGAGTGGCTAGTTAACTTGAGCATGATTATGTGACTGCTAAGAGCTGGCTGGGCTCAGAACTCAAGGCTGGCTCCATGGTGCCATGTAGCCCTGGACTGCTGGGTTGGGCCGAAGTGTGTGCACTTCACCCGCTCTGCAGAAGCCAGCGAGCGGGAGTGGCAGCCCTGGCTTCCCACGCCCACACACACCCAGGCAGCTGGGATCTGTCTTAAGCACATGCCCTGAGTGATATGAGTGAGTGCTTTAGGTAGGTAGAGGGCCACACAAAAGAACCAGGAGCTTCTGATCAAGCACAGCGAGAAGACATATATGAAGAGGGGTCAGCTTTGTCCAAGGGGCTCACATCTGGGGTCTGTACAGACAGTGACCTCAGTGTTATGTCCTGCCTGCACCCCTTCATCCTTTTTCTTCCCACCTCATGACCTGAGCCATGAACCACCCAATGGCCCTTTGATGAGGGGTCAGTAGGCAGTGGGACAGCACTCAGCCCGAAGAAGGAGCTCCTGCCTGCTTCTTGACTGCTTGGAGCTGCTCCACACCTGGGAACGGCTTTCTCCCTCCCCGCCCGGGGAAGCGGCCCCCTCCTCCCGCCCACACAGAGCATTCTTCTCCCTGAAATCCTTTTGCCCCCATAGTCACAATCACTTGATTTAACACTTCTCACTGAAGGAGCTTGGATGTCATTGAGTCGCAGAATCTCAGAAGTGGAAGTGATTTCCAAGGTCCTCCAATCCAGTCTTCATTTAAGCCTTGGGTCCCTTCTGCAACATACCTTGGAGGGGCATGAATGCGCCCCTGATTGAATGCTCTTGGGCTTAGGCCCGGTTTGTACGCAGCTGTTCCGGGAGGAAAATTCTTCCTTGTTTGGAGCTTCATTCTGTCTTCCTGCTGCTTCAGCCCCTGGCTCTTGAGCTTCTGGATCCACGTAGAACAAGTTGCATCTTTTGTCCACAGGGCAGCCCTTTAGTTATTTGTAAAGATCCCTCTTGCTCCCCCTCCGGCCAGGACTCCTCCCTTCCATTGTTACCTCTCCCAGTTCCTGCAGCTGTTGCTCTCAGGACAAGCTTTTGAATCCACTCCCAGTATGAGTTGTATTTCCCCCAAAGAAAACCTAGAATTTGACTTTGTCCCTTCCCAAGGCTGTTGCTCGGAAATTAACTAGATCCTTTGGAGCGATTCATCAGTGCCAAGGATGGGAGCTTCCATGTCCCCCAATGCCAAGCACTCCACATCGGTCTGTTAATGGGATGAAAGGTCCAGCCAGCTGCCAGGGTCTCCATGGCACACAGATGATTTGTTTTGAGCCTGCAGTCAGACCTAAGTCCCCGTCTTTTTCACATTCCCCCCATCTTGTCCCTGTGCAGTTGCTTTTTCTGGCCCAAAGCTTAGGAAGAGATGCTGGGCAGGCCACGGCTCTGAGCCAGTGGCCAGGTTCCCAAGGAGACTTGGGACTAGTGCTCATTCTCTCTCTCTCTCTTTTTTAATGTTTATTGATTTTAGAGAAGAAGGGAGAGAAGCAGACAGGAACATCCATTTGTTCCTATATGTGCACTGACCGGGGATCGAACCCACAACCTCTGTGCTTTGGGACGGTGCTCTAACCAACTGAGCTATCTGGCCAGGGCCAGGGCTCACTCTTTACAGCAATTCAGGGTCTTAACCCCATCCCTGTCCCTGTGCTTTTCCCCTGAGGCCTTCTTGGGGCAGTCTATAGGATGTCCTGTAACTGTTAGCATTCCTGGGCCAGTAGCATCCTCTCATCTGGGTGCTGTCAATGCTATAGAAAGAATGCCTCTAGCTCTTTCCAGATGGCCTTGGGGGCAGAGTGGTGACCCCTTGCCCTCTAGCATGAGAGCCTCTGGCACTGTCTGCCCACTTTGGCCAGAGCAGGTATGAGCAGCTTTTCCCATCAGGCTTTCCCTTAAGACTTTTCACCTGGATGGTTGACAGAGGCCCTCCTAGGCCCTAGCTCCTCCTACACCAGCGTTGAGAATGTAAAGAGCATTACCATGCGTAATGTCTTCCCAACCAGATTCTAAACTTCTTGGAGGGACTGAATTTCCCTTTGTGTACGCCAACTCGTCCTCTGCTGGGCTAGGTATAAGGTAGGTGCTCTCAGTGGTTCTGACTGACTGGTTGATTCAACCGGACAGAGGATAATTACAGCAGAGACCTAAGGGGTCCAGAAGGCCTCTCCCTTCCCCTGGGATGTACTAACCCTACTTTCCTTTTCTTCCCTCAGGAGCCCCCTAAACTTGCCAAAGGCACAGCCAAGCCCAGCAGCTCAGGCAAGGATGGCGGCGGCGAGAGCACTGAGGAGGTAATGGACAAGGACACAGCCCGAGTTACACTGCAGGCTCCAGCTCCAGCTGCTCGGTGGCTGGTAGGGTGAGGGGTCCCAGCGGCCAGGACTTATCCGAGCAGAAGGGAAGGAGGCTCCACAGCCTGAGAGGGGCTTGGACAGCCCATCCAGACTGCCCTCAGGCAGGCCTTCCCTTCGGCTGGTACAGACCAAATCAGCTCCCCCATTCCTCACACTCCCCAGAGAGTCCCGTGGAAGTTGTTCCTCTGTCTTCCAGCTTTGAGTATCAAGAGTTCCTTTCTCCTTGGGGCAGAAAGCTAGGGGTACCCGGTCCTGGGGAGAAAGGAAGAAGTACATGGTGCTCAGTGCGGTGGCAAGTGGCTTCAGCATGGCTCTGGGTGGGGTAGGGGTGGGGAGTGGCTGGTGTTCCCGAGTCGGCCGGGCTGGGCCCGCTGCCCTTGGTTCCGATCAAATGGGAGCTACTGAAGGACAGTCCTGAGCAGAGGTCAGTGCCCTAGCAATCTAGGGCTATAAAGCAATAAATGGCAAGCGGAGAGCGCACTGGAGGGGGCGGGCCTTAAGGAAGTCCAGAGTGAGTCCACGGGGGTGTGGGAGTGTGCTCAGTGGGATGCTCGGGGTGGTGGGTGACCCTATGAATACGTTGAGCAAGTGCCCGTGTTACCCACTGGCTGGTGGTCCTTGATTTTTCTGCTTCCTTGAAGCCTCCTGTTCGAAACTGTTCAGAGGTTTGGGGGAGAACAGGAAACGGGGTAGGTCTGTGTGTCTCTGGGAGAAGAGATGATGGATTAACAGTGTTTGGGGTTAACTAGGGATTTAGATTTTTCTGGGTACTTCTGGTCCTTATCACCTTTAGAGAGAGCCAAGCACTTTTTCACACCCGTGGCCATTAGGCCTCATTTGAGTAATCGGAAGAGGCACAGCGGGTTTCCCTCGTTTTACAGATGTGAGAGTTGAGGCGCACGGAAGATAAATTCCTCCGTCCTCTACACCAGGGGCAGTCAACCTTTTCATACCTACCGCCTACTTCTGTATCTCTGTCAGTAGTTAAATTTTCTAGCCGCCCACCGGTTCCACAGTCATGGTGATTTATAAAGTAGGGAAGTAACTTTACTTTATAAAATTTATAAAGCAGCCTGACCTGTGGTGGCGCAGTGGATAAAGCCGTCAACCTGGGAACACTGAGGTCGCCAGTTCAAAACCCTGCACTGGTCTGGTCAAGGCACATATGGGAGTTGATGCTTCCAGCTCCTCCCCCCTTTCTCTCTCTCTCTCTCTCTCTCTCTCTCTCTGTCTCCTCTCTAAAATGAATAAAAAAAAATAAAAAAATTAAAAAAAAATTTATAAAGCAGAATTACAGCAAGTTAAAGCATATAATAATAATTACTTACCAAGTACTTTATGTTGGATTTTCGCTAAGTTTGGCAGAATAAGTCTTTATAAAACAACTTACTATAGTTAAATCTATCTTTTTATTTATACTTTGGTTGCTCCGCTACCGCCCACCATGAAAGCTGGAACGCCCACTAGGGGGCGGTGGGGACCAGGTTGACCAGCACTGGTCTACACTGACCCGGTAATCTGATCAGCTCTTTAGAATAGTCCTTATCCCTGGGTGTTATAACTAGTTGTTCTCACATGTGTTTTTCCCCACGTACTGTGAGCTCCACAGGAGGGAGCCGCTTCTTCCCCATACCTGTGTGCTTCTGCACGGGGGTCACAGCAGATCAGTACATTCTTCCAGGGAACAATCACTCTGGGCTCAGTCTCCCATTTAGGAATGATGATATCTGTGGAACCCACAGGAAACAGAGTTGGGAAATGGCAACTGATACCCAGATCAGCAAGAGAGACTTAGAAACAGGATTTAAAAGAACAGAAAGTAATAATTAGCCTGACCAGGCGGTGGCACAGTGGATAGAGCATCGGACTGGGATGCTGAAGACCCAGGTTCGAGACCCCGAGCTTGCCAGCTTGAGCGCAGGCCCATCTGGCTTGAGCAAAAGCTCGCCAGCTTGGACCCAAGGTCGCTGGCTCCAGCAAGGGGTTGCTCGGTCTGCTGAAGGCCTGCGGTCAAGGCACATGTGAGAAAGCAATCAATGAACAACTAAGGTGTTGCAACGGCAATGAAAAACTAATGATTGATGCTTCTCACCTCTCTTTGTTCCTGCCTGTCTGTCCCTATCTATTCCTCTCTCTATCCCTATAAAAAAAAAAAGAAAAAAAGAAAGTAATAATTAGGCGGCTGCTCCCACTTCTTGCCTAACTAACTCTCTACTTGTTCAGTTATTAGATTGATATCATTTCCTGAAAGTGGCCCTCCTTGACCCCCCCTTCTCCCCAGGACAAGGTAGGGCTCCTGCTCTTTGCTCTTCTGGCCCCCAATACAGCTCACGACAGCCCTTAATCACAGCTGTCATGAAACAATTCCATGAGAATTCAGTGTTTACCAGTTGGTTTCTTTGCTAGTGTGTAAGCTCCGTGAGGTTCATGTTCAATGCCGCCGGGCCTGGCACACCAGAGGTGCCAGCTTTTGAGTGCATTCGTGAGTGAAGAGTGAATGAGCTGGAAGGAACTTTAGAGTCTAACCCTCCTTTCATAGGTGGGAAAATGAGGGTCTCAAACTGGTACCAGGACCAGCTGTCAGGATTGCCCCACTGCCTTTCTGGATGAATCTGATAAAGGCAGTAGGTCAATATCAAGCACTCTGGGAAAGGCGTGTGGAGTTCACCTTTCGCTCTGTTTTGTGAAATGCTGCTCAGGGCTTACCTGTAAGGCAGTTGCAGGAATTCTGCTCCATGCTTTTGTAGAAATGTACCCATGTGGCCCTAGGCAGAGGGACAGTACAAAAGTTGGTGGTCAGGCTGGGAGGCCCAGGTGATCAAAAGCTGTTTGGCACAGTTTTTTCTTCGCCCTTCGTGTAGTCCAGAATTGGGGGGACTTATAGCCAAATTTACCCTGAGTTAAGCATTTCCCAGTCTTTCCGGTTGATCCTAATAATTATAGCAGGCAACATTGATTTTATTGAACAGTGACTTGTGTATTAGTTTCTGAGGGCAGCCATGGCAAGTCACCACAAACAGGGTGGATGAAAATAACAGATGTTTATTTTTTCGCAGCTCTGGAGGCTGACAGTCAGAAATCAAGTTGTCAGCGGGCCATTTTTCTCTGAGGCTCTAGGAAAGAGCCTGTGCTGGGCCTCCCCAGCTCGGGCGGCTCTTCAGCGGTGCTTGGTGTTCTTTGCCTTGTAGATGCGTCGCTCCGTCTCCTCCGTCTTCATGTGGCCTTCTCCCTGTGTGTCCGTCTCTGTCCAAATTTCCCGCTTTTTTATTTGTTAATTCTTCCATTGGTTTGAGAGAGGGAAAGGGGAAAGGGGAGAGAGAAAGAGCCTGACCAGGCAGTGGTGCAGTGGATAGAGCGTCAGACTGGGATGCGGAAGACCCAGGTTCGACACCCAAGGTCGCCAGCTTGAGCGCGGACCCATCTGGCTTGAGCAAAAGCTCGCCAGCTTGGACCAAGGTCGCTGGTTCCAGCAAGGGGTTGCTCGGTCTGCTGAAGGCCCGCGGTCAAGGCACGTGTGAGAAAGCAATCAATTAAGGTCTCACAACGAAAAACTGATGATTGATGCTTCTCATCTCTCTCTGTTCTTGTCTGTCCCTGTCTATCTCTCTCTGACTCTCTCTCTGTCCCTGTAAAAAAAGAAAAGAGAGAAAAAGCATCAACTCGTTCCACTTAGTTGTTCCATTTAGTTGTGCACTCATTAGTTGCTTCTCTTATGTGCCCTGACTGGGGATTGAACCCATGACTTTGGCGGGCTGGGGTGATCGTTTATTCACTGAGCCACCCGGCCAGGGCCCGAATTTTCCTCTTCTTATAAAACACCAGTCCTATTGGATTTAGGACCCACCCTAATCCAGTAGGACCTCTTCTTAACTTGATTACATTTGCAAAGACCCTATTTACTGTTTCTTGTGTGTGACAAAGACAGAAATAGGGACAGACAGACAGGAAGGGAGAGAGATGAGAAGCATCAATTCTTTGTTGCAGAACCTTAGTGGTTCATTGATTGCTTTCTCACATGTGCCTTGACCGCGGGCCTTCAGCAGACCGAGCAACCCCTTGCTGGAGCCAGCGACCTTGGGTCCAAGCTGGTGAGCTTTGCTCAAGCCAGATGAGCCCGTGCTCAAGCCGGAGACCTCAGGGTTTTGAACCTGGCTCCTCCATGTCCTCCTTGTCCCTGTCTGACACTATTCACTGCACCACTGCCTGGTCAGGAGCCTTTTTTTTTTTTTTTTTTTTTTAGGATTTTGTTTATTGATTTTACAGAGAGAGGAGGGGCAGGGAGTGAGAAGTATCAACTCATCATTGCCTCACTTTAGGTGTTGCGTGCTTGTTGCTTGTCATATGTGCCTTGACCGGAAGCCTAGGGTTTTGAACCAGCAACTTCAGCATTGCACATTGTGATGCTCTATCCACTGTGCCACCACAGGCCAGGTTCAGAGAGCCTATTTCCAAATAAGGTCACCTTCACACACGTTGGGTTGATGTGAATTTGGGAGTGTACTCTGTTAGGCATTGTTCTGAGTACTTTGCATGTACTTAATCTTATAACCTTCTAATTTAATCTTCACTTCCATGAGGTCATTCTGTTATCATTATCCCCATTTTACAGATGAAACTGAGGCTTAACAGTGTTAAATAGCTTTTACTTGGTAGTAAAACAGCAGAGCTGGAATTCAGCCTAGTCTGTGGCTTGGGAGCCAGTTCTCCTGTGTTCTTGATGACATGAGACACTGGCTGTAAGATTCTAGAAGACAGTCTCAGAATGGAAGGGCCTTAAGAGATTAGGTCAGACTCACTCTGACCTGCCGCTGTGGGCAGGGGGCCTTCTTGGTCTGTCTTTGGAGAAAGCAGGTTAGTTCTTTGGATTTTCTATGCTCTGTGCTCTGTCTTGAGTTCTGGAAGTGGGGACAGAAGGATGAAAAAATTATCCTGTTCTCTTCCACTTCAGCGTGATCTCCCTGTAGCCAGAGTTGTTACCCTTAAAACAGTTTTGGTCTTATCAGTCATCTACTTAAAAACCTCTGTTGGTGCCCTGTCCAGGTTGTTCAGTCGGTTTGAGCATCGTCCTAATACACCAAGGTTGGGAGTTTGATCCCCCATCAGAGCACATAAAACCGATAAGGGCATAAATAAGTGGAACAACAAATCAGTGTTTCTCTGTCTCTCAAA
This sequence comes from Rhynchonycteris naso, assembly GCA_037038555.1. Lineage (NCBI taxonomy): Eukaryota > Metazoa > Chordata > Mammalia > Chiroptera > Emballonuridae > Rhynchonycteris > Rhynchonycteris naso. Next base: position 10,283,063 of record CM073000.1, read on the forward strand.
GCAATTAAAAAAGAAAGAGAAAACCTCTGTTGGCATCTCATTGTTCACAAATTCAAATTCACGCCCTCAGCTCTGCTGAGCTGGCCTCACACATTCTTTTACCTCCATCCTGGTTTCTTGTCATGATGAACCCTTTTATGACTCAGCCCTTACTGATGGGAGTCCATTGATCTGGACTGCTTTACTGCTCTCCTTCCTTTGCCTAAACTCATGTTTATCCTTTAAGAATCAAATTAAAAGTCTGGTCTTCAGAGATGTCTTCCTTTACCTCAGGCAGAGTTTGTAGCTCAGCCCTCTGGGTTCTAAAATCTTTGTTGCTATCTCTTTTTGCATTTCCCTTGTACTAATAACCTCTTTTTCTTTTTTTTCTTTCTTTTCTTTCTCTCTCTCTCTCTTTGGTGAGAGGAGGGGTGATAGTGAGGCAGACTCCCACCTGCACCCTGACTGGGATCCACCCAGCAACCCCATCTAGGGCCAATGCTCAAGTACTGAGCTAATTTTAATGCCTGAGGGTGACACACTAGGACTAACCGAGCTATCCTCAGTGCCCAGGGTCAAAGCCTGAACCAGTTGATTCACCAGGGAGGGAAAGAGGTAGAGAAGGGCGAGAAGCAGATGGTCGCTTCTCCTGTGTGCCCTGACTGGGAATTGAACCCAGGACATCCATATGCTGAGCCAACGCTCTATCCACTGAGCAAACGGCCAGGACCCTAATAGCTGCTTCCATGTCTGTCTCACTGACTAGACTGTGAGCTCTCTGAAGGCAAGGGTCATGTCTTTCTCTAGTGCTTAGCATGGTGTTTATTGAGTAAATGAAGGAAGAAAAGAATTAAGCACAGCTAGATAGAGCTCCAGATGTCAGTATGGGAAAGAATGCCTCTGATTTTTAGGGCTTTAAACTGGCATGATTTTTATTTGGTTAGTTAATTCATTTTCTAAAAGCTATAACATTAGTCTTTGCATTTTCACTGTTATAATACTTTGTGTAGTGCTTGAATAATTTTTCTATATTCTACTTTATTTATGTGGGTTGAATTATTAAAGGTGGCTATGTTAGGATCCGGTTGGACTAGCATTGGTGCAGAATAAGCTACTAGTAGAGTTACAACCTCCTGAGTGTGAGGGTGGTGTGTGAATTCAAAGTGCTTCTTTGACTGCTAGAGGCCAGAATCTAGGAAGACTTCTTGGAATTTGGGTCCTGTTGAGTGTTTAGAAGTGGGAGGAGATGGTACTTCAGGCAGAAGAGATGGCCACTGCAGAGTGTCGGAAGTAGGACCAGGCAGGACATGGAAGGGGGCATAGAGAAGCTTGGCCATGTTGCCTTTAGTCAGTGTCCAGTTATGCTCTGTTGGTTGCAGAAGGTTTCCAGAAGACTCAGCTGCCTCCTACTTCTGACCCGGGTCAGTGGAGGAGAAGTCAGAAGCTGGAACTTTTAGGAGAAAGTATTGAGCATGAAGTGAGTCACTGGTGTATCACCATACCTCCCTCCTGGCAAACATGCTTCATACCAAAGGGTGAACAGACCATGGGACGCCTCATTGAGGCTTAGCAGCCCAGGACTTTACTGGCTGGCCCAGCTGTCTCTCAGATTCTTCTTCTGTCTGGGGCCTGGGAGCCAGTGGTCCTGATAAAACCGGGTGGTTTTTAAACTTTGATTTTTAGTCATACAACCCTCTCTTCTCTTGAAACCTACATGGAGAATGGTTGGGAGGCCCTGGCCGGTTGGCTCAATGGTAGAGCGTGGGCCCGGCATGTGGATGTCCGGGGTTTGATTCCCAGCCAGGGCACACAGGAGAAGCACCCACCTGCTTCTCCACTCTTCCTCCTTTCCCTTCTCTCTATCTCTCTCTTCCCTTCCAGCAGCCATGGCTGGGAGCTGAGAATGACTCCATAGCCTCTGCCTCAGGTGCTAGAATGGCTCAGTTTGCAGTGGAGCAACGCCACAGATGGACAGAGCATCGCCCCCTGGTGGGCATGTTGGGTGTATGCGGGAGTCTGTCTCTGCCTCCCTGCTTCTCTCTTCAGAAAAATACAAAAAGAAAAAAAGAGAGAGAGAGAGTGAGCATGATTGGGAAACCAATGATCTAGTCCAACCCCTTCCTCATTAGCAGAGAAAATTGAGGCCTTGCTTTCCCCTTTCTGGGAGGAATGCCTCTTTTCTCTGGCTGTCCCCTTGGTATAAGGTTTGTGGAGGTGCAGGGTGTGTGCGTCCGGGAGGCTGGAGAGAGACTTGTTTTCTCTGAGTTTTGTTCCTCCTCTGCCACGGAGCCCCTCAGCCTAGCATCACTGTTTCCCCCGCTCCCGCTTTTGCTGCTGTCTGCGGTTGTGTTCCCAGGGTCCCCGAGTCAGGGCAAGAAGTGCCCATGGGGGGGTCTGCGCTTGGCCCCCAGTCAGCCAACCAACCAACATTCTCCATGAGTTGCTAGTGCTCAGGGGACCCAGAGTGGTGCAGATTGGGGTCCAGGCTTTTGAGGGACTTGCTGTCTGTTAGGGGAATGACGCTTGAACAGACCAAGTAAGAGGTGTCACTGGAGATGATCAAAGACAAGTGGTGTCAGGAGGTTGGGGACAAAGGGGTGATACCCAAGGCCTGGGGTCACCTGAGAAGGCTTTTTGGAAAAAGGTGGGACTTAAGCTGGGGCTTGAAAGATGCAATGCCTGTCCTGTAGGATAGCTTGGCTGGTCAGAGTGTCATCTTGACACACAAAGGTTTCAGGTTTGATCCCTGGTCTGGGCACATACAGGAACAGATCCATGTTTCTGTCTGTCTTTCTCTCTCTCAAATCAGTCAGTAATTTTTTTAAAAAAAGAAAGATGCCATGCCTTTTTTTGTCCCCATTTTAAAACAAGGAGCATAGGCCCTGGTGAGGTGGCTCAGTGGACAGAGGATCATCCTGCCATGTCAAGGGTGCGGGCTGATTCCCGGTCAGGCTACATATGAGAAGTAACCAATGAGTGTACAACTAAATGGAACAACTAAGTAGAATAATGAGTTGATGCTTCTCTCTTGTTCTCTCTTTACCCTCCTCACTTCCTCTCTCTCTCAAATCAATGGAAAAATATAAACAAGGAAGGTAATGGATTCTAAGGAATATATATTTTTTTCTTCTTTTCTAAGCCAGAGGAGGGGAGATAGAGAGACTCCCGCATGCATGCTGACCAGGATCCACCAGGCAGCCCCTGTCTGGGGCTGATACTCTGCTCATTTGGGGCCATGCTTACAACCAAACTATTTTTAGAACCTGAGGTAGAGAATCCATAGAGCCATCTTCAGCGCTCAGGGTCGATGTGCCCAAACCAATCCAGGCATGGCTGCGGGAGCGGAGGAGGGAGAAAGAGAGAGAGAGAGAGAAAGGGGAGAGGGAGAGGTGGAGAAGCAGATGGCTGCTTCTCCTGTGTGCCCTGACGGGGAATCCAACCCAGGACATCCACACACCAGACTGACACTCTACTGAGCCAACCTGCCAGGGCCTATAAGGAACATTTGAGGTGTGTTAATTTCAGAAATTTCCAGCCGCATTCCTAAAATCCTTGGGATGGGAAATAATAATAACTACCTCATAGAACTGTAATGGGATTTAAATGAACAGTGTGTGGCACACAGAAGTGTTTTATAAACATGTATACTGTTCATTTAAATCCCATTACAATTCTGTGAGGTCGGTCCTTTTTGTTATCCCGATTTTAATGATGAGGAAACTGAGGCACCAAGAGACTATGTGACTTTCAGGTAATTAATGGCAGAGTCAGGCGTGAGCCCGCTGTTCACGCAGGAGAGGTGTGTGATGGCTGCTTTTGCCTCCCTTGCTTGCTTTCCCTCATCTAATTGGTGTCTGGGGCTGTCATTTCAGGTAGGGAAGGCCAGAAAGCCAAAGCTACGCTGGACCCAAGGGCTGCTCTGGGCTGGACCCCTGCTCCCCTCCTGTTCTCTGGTCCCCAGATAGGTCACAAGCTCAACATAATTGTTTCTATAAAAACTTGGGAGCTTACAAAACATAGCATTTCTGTCTTCCTCTCTTCCCCCTATCCCAGAGGATTTCAAAATTTCCTGTACTTATTGTATGACGTAACAGTTTGTAGAGGGGGGTGGAGGGGAGGGAGCTGTATGGCAGGTGTGGGGACAGGAGGACAACTTTCCTGTGGCCTGGGTAGCCTGCTAGATGTGGCCTCACCCCTCCGGTCTGCTGCAGTCTCTGATTGGGGGTAAGGGCTGTCCTGCGGCTCAGCCTCTCTTCTCTCCCAACAGGGCGTACCTGGACAGGACCTGTGGGTGCACAGCCCTACAAATGTCACTGTGTAAGCTTCTGAAAATGGGCTTCATGGGGCTCTTACACCTGTGTCTGAGAGGAAGTCAAGAAGATTGCTTTTAAAAATTAGCTGTATTCACACACACAATTAAAATCGAAATATGCTTAAAAAAACAAAACAGTATTTACAAAAGACAAAAAAGTAGAAAACAGTCATCTGTCATTCTGTTGCCACAGGGGACGGTCTTGACCCCCGGGGTGGACTTGCTCCTGTTCTTTCCTTCTGACCTGCTTTTAGCTTCCACGTGTTGGGACGCAGGGGAGCTAGCTCACTGATGTAGCTTCATGTTACCCTTATTTCACGTAGCTCAGCAAGCAGTTTTCTGTCATTACAAAGTTTTAGGTTTTTTGTTTAATCTTAAAGTGTGTGTGTGTGTATGAGACAGAGACAGAGAGAGAGAGACAAATAGGGACAGACAGACAGGAAAGGAGAGAGAGGAAAAGCATCAATTCTTCGTTGTGGCACCTTAGTTGTTCAGTGATTGCTTTCTCGTATGTGCCTTGACCGGGGGGCTCCAGCTGAAACTGTGACCCCTTGCTCAAGCCAGTGACCTTGGGCTCAAGCCAGCAACCTTTGAATTCAAGCCAGCGACCTTTGGGCTCAAGTCAGAGACCATGGGGTCACGTCTGTGATCCCACAGTGACCCCATGCTCAAGCTGGTGAGCCCACACTCAAGCAGATGAGCCTGGGTTCAAGCCAGTGACCTCGGGGTCCCGAACCTGGGTACTCTGCATCCCAGTCCGACGCTCCATCCACTGCGCTACTGCCTGGTCAGGCTAATTTTAAATTTTTATCAACGTGATCAGCATGAACATGTAAGTGGTTCCGAAGCTGGATAGCGTTCGGTCTGTAACGGACAGGCGGCCCTTCCAGGCCCCTCTTCTGTTGCTCTGTGGAGTTCATTCAACTCCCAGCTCTTCCCATGGAGTCATTTGGTATCCCAAACGAGAGTCTTTTTCTTTTTCTTTTTCTTAAATTTTATTGATTTTAGAGAGAGAGCAAGAGACAGGAACATAGATCTCTTCCTGTATGTGTCCTGACTGGGGATCGAACTAGCAACGTCTGTGCTTCTGGATGACGCTCTAACCAACTGAGCTATCCAGCCAGGGCCCAAATGGGATTCTTTTACTGCTTTTTTTCTTTTTAATTTTTGAAATGTTGATATTATTTATGACTCTACTGTGGGAAATTAAAGCCTCAGTGTCTTATACTTCTGGATGGACATTTCCCCTCCTCTCAAAATATTTATCACCAGCCTGACCTGTGGTGGCGCAGTGGATAAAGCATCCACCTGGAATGCTGAGGTCGCCAGTTCAAAACCCTGCACTTGTCTGGTCAAGGCACATACGGGAATTGATGCTTCCCGCTCCTCCCCGCCCCCTCTAAAATGAATAAATAAATATTAAAAAAAATTACTTATCACCAATTTTGGGAAAATGACTATGACTGAGTAAATATTTTTCATAGCTGAGTTATGTATGATTATATCTAGTACATCGTTTTTATAAACACAATTTTAACTCTATAGTATCCCATTTACTTATTTATTTGCTGTTATAAATAAGGCTGTAAAAAGTATAAAAATGTCTTGCTCTAGCCGGATAGCTCATTTGGTTGGAGCATTGTTCCGAAGCACAGAGGTTGCTGGTTTGAGGCTTGGTGAGGGCACATATAGGAACAAAATGTTCCTATCTCTTGCCTGCTCTCTCCCTTCCTTTCTCTAAGATCAATAAAATAAACATTTTTAAAAAGGTGTTAAAAGGGCCTGACCAGGCGGTGGCGCAGTGGATAGAGCATCGGACTGGGATGCGGAAGACCCAGGTTCGAGACCCCGAGCTCGCCAGCTTGAGCGCAGGCCCATCTGGCTTGAGCAAAAGCTCGCCAGCTTGGACCCAAGGTCACTGGCTCCAGCAAGGGGTGGCTCGGTCCGCTGAAGGCCCGCGGTCAAGGCACATGTGAGAAAGCAGTCAATGAACAACTATGGTGTCCCAACGGCAATGAATGATTGATGCTTCTCATCTCTCTTCATTTCTGTCTGTCCCTATCTATCCCTCTCTCTGACTCTCTCTCTGTCCCTGTAAATAAATAAGTAAATAAAACATTAAAAAAAAAAAGTGTAAAAAGGCCAAAGCCTTTTTTTATATTTAGAATTTTTCTTAAGCTCTATTTCTAGTAAACTTCTGAGATGGAAATGACTTTTAACTTTTTATTTTTATTTACTGATTTTGAGAGAGAAAGAAAAGAGTGAGAGAGAGAAAGAAACATTGATTTGCTGTTCTACCCATTCATGCCATCATTCGTTTGTTGTATATGCCCTCAGGGTGGGGCAGGGATTGAACCCACAACCTGGGCATGTTGGGGTGATGCTCCAACTGAGCTACCCAGCCAGGGTCTCAACTTTTTCAAGTGAGGGGAGGTAGTGAGACAGACTCCCACATGCCCCCCGACTGTTATTCAACTGGCAACTCCCGTCTGGGGCCCATGCTCGAATCAACCGGGCTCCTCAGTGTTCAGGGCGACACTTGAACCTATGGAGCCACTGGCTGTGGGAGGGGAAGAGAGAGAGAAGCAGATGGTTGCTTCTCCTGTGTGCCCTGACTGGGAATCGAACCCAGGATGTCCATACGCTGGGCTGATGCTCTATCCCAGGGGTACTCAATAGGTCGATCGCGAAGGAAGTGTGGGCAGATCACATGACATTAAAAAGACATTTGTCACCTGACCTGTGGTGGCGCAGTGGATAAAAAGTCGACCTGGGAACACTGAGGTCGCCAGTTCAAAACCCTGCACTGGTCTGGTCAAGGCATATATGGGAGTTGATGCTTCCAGCTCCTCCCCCCTTTCTCTCTTTCTCTCTCTCTCTCTCACTCTGTGTCTCCTCTCTAAAATGAATAAATAAAAAAATAAAAAATAATAATAAAAAAAGACATTTGTCTTTTGATTGGCATACAGGGTAGCCAATCTGACGTCTGAACTTTTGACACCATACGCATGTGTTAAACGGCGCTAACTTGTTCAGTTACATTGCTGCGTAGTTAGCCTTCAATTTATTTAAACTAAATACAACAAAGGGTATAAAAATGAGTGCCGTAGCTGGTCTGAGTAAGAAGCCTGAAACCTACCACTTTCATACAGAATGGGAGGGGATTTTTTCACTATGTCATATTCTAAGTGTGTTTGCCTCATCTGTCTGTGTGCCATTGCTGTTCCAAAGAAGGGAAATGTGGAGCAGCTTTTTCGGACTGTTCATAAAAACTATGACATTGACTTTCCTCCGAAAAGAGAGCTGAGAAGGAGAAAGGTGAAAGAAGAATACACAATATTAAGTAGTAATAATAGTAACTTAAATAATGATAATATAGAAGAAATAAATTTATGTTTTGCATTTTTATTGTAGGTAGATTATTTTGACTTGGTCATCTTATAAGTAGGTCCCAAGCTGAAAAAGTGTGGGCACCCCTGCTCTATCCTCTGAGCCAACTGGCCCTCGCCACATTCAGTGGTTGATTCTTGTATGTGCCCTGACTGGGGATTGAACCCACAACCATGACATATCAGGATGATGCTCTAAACAATTGAGCCACCTAGCCAGGGTTTCTTTTGACTTTTTCTTTTTTTTTTTTATCTGTAATTGAATGTATTGGGGTGACGCTGGTTAACATAATTTTACAGGTCTCGGGTGACCAATTCTACAGCACATCTCTGTACACTGTACTGTGTGCTGACCTCCTCCAGTCAAGTCTCCATCCATCACCATTTACCCCCCTTCCCTTTCTCTTAACTTGTGGTTTATTTTATTTATTTTACAGGGACAGATAGAGAGTCAGAGAGAGGGGTAGGTAGGGACAGACAGACAGGAACAGAGAGAGATGAGAAGCATCAGTCATCAGTTTTTCTTTGTGACACCTTAGTTGTTCATTGATTGCTTTCTCACATGTGCCTTGACTACGGGCCTTCAGCAGACCGAGTAACCCCTTGCCAGTGACCTTGGGTCCAAGCTGATGAGCTTTTGCTCAAACCAGATGAGCCTGCGCTCGAGCTGGCAAGTTTGGAGTCTCGAACCTGGGTCTTCCACATCCCAGTCCGACACTCTATCCACTGCGCCACCGCCTGGTCACGCCCTTTGTCTTAACTTGTAATGGAAGAGTGTGGCACATTCACTAAAGTGTTACCATATAGCAATCTTAGGTGTTGCTTCAGTGAGTTGTTACATGTGTATATGCTGTGAACTATCTCCCAGACCCAGTCAAGGTATAAAATGTTTCCATTACTCCAGGCTCCTCAGGCCCTTTCTAAGGCAGTCCTCCCACCCCACCCTGGAAAAGTGGCACTCTTCTGACTTCTGTCAGTACCTGTCCATCCATCCATCCGTTAGTTCAGCCTGTTCATGAACTGGAGTGAGCATTTTTAAGGCTCTGATGCACTGGCAGTGGGCATCACTTTGGGAGACATGACTTTGTGACCATTTCCCTTCCAGGGATGACCCATAGTTACCTCTAACCCTGGCCTTAGCGCCTTCAGGTCGGGAACATGAACGTGCTGAGGGGTGGCGGGTGGTCCAGGCCGGGGGTGGCAGATGTGGCTTAGGGAGCGGACTTCAACCCCTCACTTGTTGGGCCAGGCGCAGCCGCAGGCACAGCCACCACCCCAGCCCCAGCCCCCATCCCAGTCTCAGCCACCGCCATCCAACAAGCGTCCCAGCAACAGCACGCCGCCCCCCACGCAGCTCAGCAAAATCAAGTACTCAGGAGGTCCCCAGATTGTCAAGAAGGAGCGACGGCAAAGCTCCTCCCGCTTCAACCTCAGCAAGAACCGGGAGCTGCAGAAGCTTCCTGCCCTGAAAGGTACTTGGACAAGGGGCTGGGCACCAGGCCTCAGGGGCACTGGGTGTTGACAAGTGGAGGTTTGGTGTATTTTGGGGGGATGGGAGTTCTAGCAAGTGTGAGAGGATTTCACCGGGGGCTGAGGGTGCCAGGGGAGTGGGACGGGGCGGGGAAAGCCCTGTGAGACAATGGGCATGACAGGGAGGGACCGCGGAGGGGAACCTGACTGTTGGGCCGCTTCTAGATTCGCCAACCCAGGAGCGGGAGGAGCTGTTCATCCAGAAGCTACGCCAGTGCTGCGTCCTCTTTGACTTTGTGTCGGACCCTCTCAGTGACCTCAAATTCAAGGAGGTGAAGCGGGCAGGGCTCAACGAGATGGTGGAGTACATCACCCATAGCCGCGATGTCGTCACCGAGGCCATTTACCCTGAGGCTGTCACCATGGTGGGCACGGGGAGAGGGGCCACGGGCATGGTGGGGCCCTGGAGCAGCCTGGACAGAGCTCTCACCGGGGCCCTGTCCCTCAGTTTTCAGTGAACCTCTTCCGGACACTGCCACCTTCATCAAATCCCACTGGGGCCGAGTTCGACCCGGAGGAAGATGAGCCCACCCTGGAAGCCGCTTGGCCACATCTCCAGGTACCAGGACAAGCAGGTGGCCCTGGCTCCAGAGACTGCAGCACCTCCCAGTCCTGGGGGAATACCCGCTGAGTGGCTGCTCTTTTCCCCCCACAGCTCGTGTATGAGTTTTTCTTACGTTTCCTTGAGTCTCCTGACTTCCAGCCAAACATAGCCAAGAAGTACATTGACCAGAAGTTCGTTCTTGCTGTGAGTCCCTGAGGTTCCTGTCCTTCCCTCCTTCCGATGCCTGACCTGCAGCCCCACACCCCTCACGCCAGGCCCAGCGGCTCTCTCCTGCGGATGTGTGGGGTTCCAGCTGTGTTTGTACAGGAGATACGGGAGTTAAACAAACCTACTCTGCCCTTCAGAAGCTTCCAGCATAATGGAAGGAACCAGAAAAGCCACAGTGGCCCTTCTCCCCCCTGGGGACATGCAAACATGCATGCTCAGATGTCACCTCGGGTAGAGCAGTTTAATATATAGAGTCACTCTTTCCAGAGACTGGCCCGCTTGTCCCCAGGTCCCTTCCCCACAACTTCTGGCTTCTCCCAGGCAGGACCCTGTGTCGCCCCAGCCCCCTTTCCTCGGCTGCAGCCCCACTCGCCGCCTTTCCCCCGCCCCTCCCAGCTCCTGGACCTGTTTGACAGCGAGGACCCTCGAGAGCGGGACCTCCTCAAGACCATCCTGCATCGGATCTACGGCAAGTTTTTGGGGCTCCGGGCTTATATCCGCAGGCAGATCAACCACATCTTCTACAGGTGAGGCCAGGAGCAAAGCGGGCACCGCTGAGGGGGGAAGGAGGGGAGGGAAGTGGGAGGCACCTCAGAAGGGGCGTCATTTGTCAAGAGACCCTTTTTCTTCCCTCAGGTTCATCTATGAGACGGAGCATCACAATGGGATCGCTGAGCTCCTGGAGATCCTGGGCAGGTGAGGGGTGGGGTGGGGGCACACGTGCCTGAGAAAGGCTGGGAGCCTGGCCTGTGGGGGCACAGTGGATAAGTCGACCTGGGATGCTGAGGTCGCCGGTTCAAAGCCCCAGGCTCGCCTGGTCAAGGTACATATGAGAAGCAACTACAAGTTGATGCTTCTCGCTCCTCCTCTCACCTCCTGCCTTTCTTTCTCTCTCTTCTGTCTCTAAAATCAGTAAATAAATAAAATCTTAAAAAAAAACCTGGGAGAGTTGGTGTACTGAGCTCGGACTGGGCCCGTGGGTCCTAACAAACCCCCTTAACCCCTAGCATCATCAACGGCTTTGCCTTGCCTCTCAAGGAAGAGCACAAGATGTTCCTTATCCGCGTCCTGCTTCCCCTTCACAAGGTCAAGTCCCTGAGTGTCTACCACCCTCAGGTAAGCTGCCTTCGTCCTGATGGTCCACGAGCCTGGCAGCCGAGGACAGACAGGGAGGGAGGCATTGCAGCTGGGACGGGGCGGCTGAGGGAGCAGGTGGGATAATGGCTGTCTTCCGTGTCGGGGTCCTGCTTCCGTCACTGAGCTCTGCGAGGGCTGGGCCCTGCAGCTGACCTCTCCGCCGCCCCTTGCAGCTGGCATACTGTGTGGTGCAGTTCCTGGAGAAGGAGAGCAGCCTCACCGAACCGGTAACGCCCCCTCGCCCTGCTTAGCCCCCCCCACCCCCTGACCCCCCCCCGCCCTCAGCACTTGCCAGGCGTCCTGTGGTGCTGTCAGCAGGTGTTTGGGAGGGAAGGAGCTTAACAGGTGACATGGCTTCCTCGAAGAAAAGCCCATGTACACCTAGTGATAGATCCAAGCCAGAGAAACATGAGCAGTCAGCTGCAGCCACCCAGCTGTGCCCACTGTGGGGGCCTGGGCGGTGGGAAGACTTCCTGGAGAACCAGGCAGGGGTTGAGTGACCATTTTATCCCCACGTCCTCCTCGTCTCACAGGTGATTGTGGGACTTCTCAAGTTCTGGCCGAAGACGCACAGCCCCAAGGAGGTGATGTTCCTGAATGAGCTCGAGGAGATTCTGGATGTCATCGAACCTTCAGAGTTCAGCAAAGTGATGGAACCCCTCTTCCGCCAGCTTGCCAAGTGTGTCTCTAGCCCGCATTTCCAGGTGAGGTGCAGACCCTGCCTCCTGGAAACTGAGGGGGTCGTAGCAAAGCAAGCCGGGCCCCCACTGAGTCCTGCCTGTCCCCACCAGGTGGCAGAGCGTGCTCTCTATTACTGGAACAACGAGTACATCATGAGCCTGATAAGTGACAATGCTGCCCGCGTCCTCCCCATCATGTTCCCCGCACTCTACAGAAACTCCAAGAGCCACTGGAACAAGTAGGGGCTGCAGTGGGGCTGGAGTTTGGGGGGCTGTGTGTGCAAGACCTAAGGAGCCAGGGGGCTCATCTGGCCACGCCAAGTGGGGGCGGTACCGACCTATGTTGATAGGACCTTGAAGGACTTGAGGGGAGAAAAGGTACTTATGTGGGAGATCTCTGTGACACCGAACAGCGGAGCAGTGGCCTTACACCTCTTCTCGCAGTCAGATATTCTGCGGTTGCGTGGAGTCAATTCCATGCCGGGAGAAGCTGATGTCTTCTTAGTATATGTTGAATCTCAGTGCTACAAACAGTCTTCCCTGCTGAAAACAGGCACAGCGAGGTGCAGCATCTCATGCGGCTGGGAGGCTGTTTGTGTGTGCGAGAGCCTAGGAAGGAGTGGGAAGTAGATAGGTCTTGGAGCGAGAGGGGAGGGGAAGGATGGACAGGCAGACCAATATTTGTAAAGAGCCTCAAATGCCAGTCTCAGGTCATGTGATCTGACCAGAGAGATGCGCTCACACTGCATAGGGGTGTGTGAAGTGGGAGTAGTCAGTGAGAAAGCTCTGAGCAGACGCCTTCTATGAGAGCACGGGGGCGGTCACGAAGGGCGGGCTCTGGCCTCGTCCACATCTTTCTTCCGGTGGCAGGACAATCCATGGACTGATCTACAATGCCCTGAAGCTGTTTATGGAGATGAATCAGAAGCTATTTGATGACTGCACACAACAGTACAAGGCTGAGAAGCAGAAGTGAGTGCCTCTCTCCGTGGGGGGCTTTGCTCATCTTCCACAAGCCCCCTTTGCTTCGCTTTCCAGCTCAACCCCCATCCTGTCTGCTCCCTCAGGGGCCGGTTCCGAATGAAGGAAAGAGAAGAGATGTGGCAAAAGATCGAGGAGCTGGCCCGACTTAATCCCCAGGTGAGGTTTGTCGGCCACCGCCCTGAGTTTAGGGGCCCAGCTCAGGCTGGGGAAGGGTTTGTTTGGGGGGAAGAGAGGCAAACAGGCTCCCAGACTTATGAAGTGGCTCTCCCCACTTGTCCACACCTCCTTTCCATCCCAGTACCCCATGTTCCGAGCTCCACCACCCCTGCCTCCTGTGTACTCGATGGAGACAGAGACCCCCACAGCAGAGGACATCCAGCTTCTGAAGAGGACCGTGGAGACAGAGGCCGTGCAGGTGGCAGGGCACAGAGGGAAGGGGGAGGAGACAGAGAGCAGAGCCCAGGAACGAGGGGAGGAAACAACAAAATATACTGGGAATCGGTCGTCATTCCTCGCCTTCTCCATATCCACACACAGATGCTAAAGGACATCAAGAAGGAGAAAGTGCTGCTTCGGAGGAAGTCAGAGCTGCCCCAGGACGTGTACACCATTAAGGCACTAGAGGCTCACAAGCGGGCAGAAGAGTTTTTAACTGCCAGCCAGGAGGCTCTTTGACGCCCTCACCTTCCGTCCATGGGGCCACAGCCCACTCAGCCCTGGGTCGCTGCCCTAGCCCTCCACCCTCTGCTCCCCACTGGCTGACTTGGGGCAAGGCAGCGCCTCTCTAGCTACTCTAGAGAGGGTGATGGAGCACTTGAAGCAGGGACAGCCACAGAGTGGTTCCTCTTCTCCCCAAAATGTGTCGGTGCCTCCTTGAGGCTAGTACAGACAGGCTGAGCCCTGGGATGCTCAGTGCTCAGACAGCTGGGGATGCCTGTCCCCCTCCTGCTCCCAACCCCACAGCTCCCTGAGGCTGCTCTGAGAAACACACACAGGAACACACATGCTCCTCTCCTCTCCCTCCGCCCCCTGCAGAGTCACACAGGGAGCAGCAAGAGATTGCTCTCACCAGTTATGTCAAGTCCCATTGGCCCCGGAAGTCAGGAGCTGGGGGTGCCAACTCCAAACAGCACAAAGCGGCCCCCAGCCCCAGCAGTGAGCAGGCTGAGTGGGCTGTATATTTCTTCTTACGCCCTGCCTGACCAAGACTGTGAGGGAGGTCCAAGAGAACTGCAGAGGCTACGGGCAACAGGTGATGAAAAAGGGCCCAGATGGATCAAGAAAAGGGGATGAACAAACACCCTGCCTTGTGCTCCTTAGGTGAGCAGCAGCCCTGGGATCACAGACAAGGAAGGGACCACCTGGGGCTGACTGCTTTCCCGTGCTGCTGGTTCCCAAAGCTAGGAGGAAGGAAGCAGGGAGCAGTGCCCTAAGCATGGCTCCCCCAACACCTATTTATTTCCTCATTTGTGCTAATGCCAGGCAGGCTCACCCTTGTCCCATTCAGGCACCATGGAGGGACAAGGGTTCACGAGAGCCAGACCCAGGTTCCAGGGGCACAGGCAGTGCAGCTTTTGGCTGTGTACATAGGGTGCTTTATTCTCCAGAGTGATACATGCTGCGGTGGGTTGGGCTTGGGCTGATGTCCCCGTATGTACAGAACTGAATAAAGTGGGTCTCTGAGAAGAAGTCTGATTTGCCTTGATGTGGAAAGGAAGATGGGGAGGGTGGAGACGAGCATTACAACCAGGGATGTGTTCAGTCCTGTGCTGGTTCCAGTTTGGAATGCAGGGAGATAGGCAGCTCTCCAGGTGGTTACTTCCAGGCAGGGGATGCCTGCCGAGACTGGAGAGCCTTCTGTACCACATCTTCCCACTGGGCATCTGATATCTCCCGAGCCCAGGCAGGAACCCCTGGTGCGGGAAGACTTATTCCAGCCATCGTCCTTTTCACCAGCTCTACGTGTTCTGAAATCAGGCAGAGACCAGTTATGGGATAGACAATGGAACCAGCTCCCCCTGCCCATTCCTTGAACTAACTCAGTCCCTGGGTTAGGAAAGTCACCAAATCCATCTGTTATTTCTAGGCAAGCCTGCCCATTCCTCAAGTCTAGCAGAATAGCATTTCAACTGAATTTTTAGGTCTGCATAATCTTATAAACTGACATTTTAGGAACAGGGTGTTGCTCTGACTTCTCTCTATTGGCCAGTCCCTTTCCTCCATAATTTATCCCAAAATGAAGAAATGATCTTTTACCTGGGTCCATGGGAATAGAGCTGTGGTTGCTCAATGCTGTAGCTCCCTCCTCATCTTCATCCTCACTCTCTAATGGTGGGTCTGGCAAATGAAGCCCCAGGGCCTGAAGAGCCAGAGAGAAGAGAGTTCAGGGCCAGCCTTCAAGGATCCCAACTTCACCTGTTCAGGAAAAATGCCTCCTCCACCAAACCTGGATCCGATCCTGGATATCGGCAACTACATCTTCTCCGTCCCCCACTGGTGCCAGCTCCACCTCCTCTGCTTCAGGATCTTGATTCAGGGGCTGGTAAGAGTAGCCAGCTGGGCCCGCCCCGGTTTCCTCCTGCTCTTCCTCAGGCTCCTCGCTGCTCCAATCCCCAGTGCCTTCTGCCGGGCCCTGGTGCTGCCCTAGTTCTTCAGTCTGATTGGGGAAGATCCGCTCGGGGCCCATAGTGTCTCCCCCTAGGACTACTGCTGCCATCCGGGCAGGGGCTGCAAGAACAGGGAGGAAGGATAGGAATCTGATGAAAGTAGGTCTACATTCAGCCTCCCAGCCAGATCTTTATGGTCTCCTGTGTCCACAAAACATTTAAACGCCCGTATCTTTCTGCACCCTAAGCCATCCCAGCATCTCCTGGGCCCTCCTACTTTAAAGTCGCCTCTTGGCTCTTATCTCGAACCGAGGCCCACCCGCCTCGTTAGGCCATTTCTTAAGTAACAGCCCAACCCGAGGCCAAGCCATCTCTCAAAACAAACCCCTTCCAGAACCCCGACTTCTCGCCCCCACTCCTGAAGTGGGAACTCCGGGTCGCCTTAAGCTCCCCAGGCAGGGCGTACCCGTTCTCTTATCCCCTCTTCCTGGGTTTCCCCTCTGCACCACCTGACAGACGCCCTGCAGGCCCCAGAGGCTCCTCTGAAATGGTCCCGGCTGCGGCGTCCCCCACCCGCCCCCACCGATTGTCAGCGCCGGTGCCTCCTCGCGCCTCACCCGCTCAGAGCCCGCGACCGAACCCGCACCCTCACTTCCGGCGGGGCGGGGCGGGACGTGCCGGGGTACCTAGCCCTCCAGCCCCGCCCCGCGCTCATGATTGACGCTAGCGAAGACAACAACTCCGCCCCTTGCTCGCTTCTGTCATCCCAGGCTCAGACAGCAGAGAACTACGTTACCCAGTAACCTGCCACGGTGGGGTTTTGTTGTTGTTTTTTTTTGTGTGGGGGTATTTTTGTCGTTGTTGTTTTGACACATCTGCACACGCATAGAATCTCCTCCGGCTCCTGTCCACTCCTCAGCACCTGGCGTCCCTCTCGAAACCGGTGGACTACAAGTCCCGGTAGTCTTCCCTCACTTAGCTCCGACTGCACGTGCGCACAGAGCTGCCCGGCGGAAGAATCGAGCCTGACTGTGTTTATCTCGTTGGAGACCGAGTCGTCGGTTGGCGCGCAACGGGCTACAGGCTGCCCGGGGCCCCGCCCCGGCCCGGCCTGGCAAGGTAGCCCGGGATGGGTTGGTGTTACACGGAAAATTGGGAGGTGCTGGGGACGTCCTTGCCTGGAGCTGAAGTCGTGTGGGGGGAACCTGACAGTGATGTGGTGGGGGTGGGGAGGGAACTAAGGGGATGATGGGAAAGGGGAGCGTTAATGGAAAAGGAAGGGTCGGGGGACGATGGTGAGGTGATGGGTGAGAGCGATCTGGTTTCTGGAGGAAGCACTGAGGGAATTGGAAGGAAGGCTGGGCTATGAAGAGAACCGGGAAGCTGAGGATGATGGAAGGGGGGCTAGATAGCTGGCGCTGTGGGGGAGGGGAGGTTGGGATGACTTGGAAGAATCTAGAGATAGCGTCATATACGGGGAGGAACATCTCTGGCCGAAAGGGGTCAATGACTATTCACCTTTCTTCCCGTAGTGGAAGAGGGAAAATGGAGAGCTGTGGGGTGGAGCCTGGAGTGATGGGAAGAAGAATAAGGAGAAAACTGCAAAGCTCCCAGATCGAAATGCGCTAGAAATAGGGAGGGGAAATTGCAAGAGACCAGGGACGGGGACAGGGACAGGCACATGAAGGGAACTGAAGAAGTTGAGAATGCAGTAATGATGAAGTATGGGGAAACCCCCAGATAACAGAGCCCCTGAGAGTCTGTGGCCTTGTTTTCCATAAGCTTGAGTTCTCTTTAAGGAAGAGAAGCTAAGATTCTCTCCCCACCTTTGCATGGAATTGCTTCTCTCTGCCTGTATACATTCTTTACCTTGACGTAGCTGAAGGGGAATAAGAGCTATGAGGGGAGACAAAGGACTCCCCTTCTTAAGCTCTTCAACCTCCCTATCTATGCCCACAAACCCACATCCAAGATCTTTTGGACTGAGGACAGGAGTGATGAAGTGAGACTGGTTTTCTCCTGGAGCTCTTTCAGGTTTGGCAGGGTGGGGGTGGAGGGAGGCTGGCTGGGTGGGGAGGGGACTGCAAGAAAGCGGAAAGCCATGTCTCTCTTTTTTGTGAGGGGCCTCCCTTACTTAAGCTCTCTCTGTGCCTGAAGTTCTGCCTTGAACAGGGAGCAGATGATCCACGCAAACCCAGCAGGTGCCTACCCCCGGAAGGCAGTGCCAGTTACTAGAGGCTGTGCTTGACAGAGCCTTCAGATGTGCCCATTATCACTCGGATGGCAGGTTGTCTTAAAGGGATCTTGCACCCAAGGGCGTTTTTGCTCTCCTTCTCTTTTCTAGTGCACACCCCCACTGCCACCGCCCTCGCAGGGACTCGAGTGGGAGAGCAGCTGCTGGACACTGCTTGTCTCTACCACAATAGCAGGGTGGGGAAGTAGCAGGGGGAGAAGGCTCCTCCCCCACCCCACCCCCATCCTTTCCGTCTACAGTGGACCACATACCTTTCTGGTTTAAGATCCTGGTTTTGGCAACATACCAGGCCCAGCTGTCAAAGGAACTCCTCATGCCTGTGAGGGGCCCTGAGTGACCCTGATGACAACAGTTTAGTTTGACAAGAGCTTCCTCTGAGGGGCTAACTATCCGTGGTGACATGGCGGTCCCCGTCCTTGATCCCACCCTGTCTTGGATAGGGGGACTATTCTACTTTAAAAGCCTAAAAGCTTTTCTGCTTGGAAGCACCCATGCCAGTTTTCAATGGACTCCCTGGGGCTGCCTGGGCTATTAATAGCTCTGAGTATTTTGAGATCCCTCTCCCCACCTTAAAGAGCACAGAGATTCTTAGAGAGGTGGCAGTAAGCAGAGCAAGCCAGAAATACAGCAGAACCCATCAGCCTGGGAAGGGGGCTGGAGCTTGTGCCAGGCCATGGCCAGGGTGGAGCCTCTATGAGTAGGGGGTGATCAGCAGATTCTGAGCTGGCAATCAGGTCGGAGCAGCCCCACCCTTTGCCTTTGGAGAACACAAGGCCAGGGCTAGCTCCTTGACCTCGGGAACTCCTCTGGGGCAGGGCCAGCCACCTGAGCTGTGGAGGGGTGGTGTGGGAGGGACACCAGGGTGACACTTAGAGACAAGGGCTGGTCCTGGGCAGAGTCCTGGTGAGCCAGGCAAAGGTCTTGCCTGAGTAGCCTGTGGCCCTAATTTGTGTGCAGGTAGCAGAGGCAGCAGGCCGTGCCGGGGAGGCATGTTGCTGTAACCAGTGGCCCAGGGGATGTTACGGTGGACAGTGCACCTGGAGGGCGGGCCCCGCAGGGTGAACCATGCTGCAGTGGCTGTTGGGCACCGGGTATACTCCTTCGGGGGTTACTGCTCTGGTGAAGACTATGAAACACTACGTCAGATTGATGTACACATTTTCAATGCAGGTAAGTAATGCGGGGCATGTCCCTGGGTGCCCACAGTGGAGGAGAACAGGTGGTTGGATGGGTCATGGTGGTGGTCTCGTGGCCAGAGGAGATGAGGGAGTGACTGTCTGTCTGGTTTGGGAAAGGATGTGCAACCTGGGAGGAGGGTCCCAAGGCTGAGCTGAGCTGTGTCCACAGTGTCCTTGCGCTGGACAAAGCTTCCCCCGGTGAGACCTACCATCCGTGGGCAGCCTCCAGTGGTACCATACATGCGGTATGGACACTCAACCGTCCTCATCGATGACACGGTCCTCCTTTGGGGCGGACGGAATGACACAGAAGGGGCCTGCAATGTGCTCTATGCCTTTGACGTCAGTGAGTATGGGGCTATGTTCTTCCAAATGGTACCTCACAGGGCTAGGAGGGTGTCGGCTGGGCTGGGAATAGAGCACCCCCAGAGACTAGGAGGAGTGTCAGAGGTGCTTACTTGGCCCACTCTTTCATTTCCTTCAGATACTCACAAGTGGTCCACACCCCGAGTGTCAGGAACAGTCCCTGGGGCTCGGGACGGACATTCGGCATGCGTCTTGGGCAAGATCATGTACATTTTTGGGGGCTATGAGCAGCTGGTAGGTGTGGAAAGAAAGTAGAGAATTAGGGTGGGAATGAGAAAGAGGAAGGAGAATGGAGGAGGGTGGAATGGGAGGCTTTGGCCTGTTTTGCAGGTTCTGAAGGGATGAATGGAGGGTCAGAGAGTCACTTCTGACCTCCTCTTATATTCCTTCCTTCCTCACCCCACTCAGGCGGACTGCTTTTCCAATGACATTCACAAGCTGGATACAAGCACCATGACATGGACCCTTGTCTGTACAAAGGTCTGCCTTTTCTTCTTTCTCTCAGATCCCCACGCGCAACTGTAGAAAGCATAGGAAGCCCAAATAGTGAGAGCAGATCCTGTCCCAGCTTTCTTGCTCACCCTCATCTCTCTGCTCTTGCCCAGGGCAATCCTGCCCGCTGGAGGGACTTCCACTCAGCCACAATGCTCGGCAATCACATGTATGTCTTTGGGGGTCGCGCTGACCGCTTTGGGCCGTTTCATTCCAACAATGAGATTTACTGCAACCGCATCCGAGTCTTTGACACCAGGACTGAGGCCTGGCTGGACTGTCCACCCACTCCGGTGCTGCCTGAGGGGCGCCGGAGCCACTCAGCCTGTGAGTGTCTGTTAGGTCCCGGAGGAGTCCCCCTTCCCACCCATTGTCCTAACACTCTTGACATTCCTCTCTCCTTCCAGTTGGCTACAATGGGGAGCTGTACATCTTTGGTGGCTACAATGCAAGGCTGAACCGGCACTTCCATGACCTGTGGAAGTTTAACCCGGGTAAGGAACACTGTCTTTAAGGGAGGAACAAGGAGCAATTTAGGAGTAGTTAAGAGGTTGAGGTTGGAAAGACTTTCTGGACTGGGTAGGTATTGAATCTCCATATAATCTTCTCTTCAGTGTCCTTCAGTTGGAAAAAGATTGAACCTAAGGGGAAGGGGCCATGTCCCCGCCGGCGCCAATGCTGCTGTATTGTTGGGGACAAGATTGTCCTCTTTGGGGGTACCAGGTTAGTAGGAGAGAGGGGAGGGCTCAGGGAAGGACCTAAGCCTGTGACTAGCATGGGCGGCATTTGAGCAAGGTCTCCTGGGTATGCCTTTCCCCTTCCTTCATCTCTCTTTTTATCCCTATAGCCCATCTCCTGAGGAAGGCCTCGGAGATGAGTTCGACCTCATAGATCATTCTGACTTACACATTTTGGACTTTAGTAAGTATATTTATTCCCAAAGTTCTTCTGCCACCAGAGTCCCTGACTGTGGGTTGTGACATTCAGGACTGAATCCTTTCCTTGGCTTTGACCGTCTTCCCCTCTCCCATGCCTCCTCTAAAGGCCCTAGCCTGAAGACTCTGTGCAAACTGGCTGTGATTCAGCATAACCTGGACCAGTCCTGTTTGCCCCATGACATCAGGTACAGTGAGTGGTTGGAAAGGAGGCATTGGTGGAGGGTGAGTAGCTTGATTTCAGGATGGAGGAGGTACAGTTGTTGTTTTTCTCTGCTGGAGATGTAGCATACTTGTGGAGAAAGAGGTGGAAGGAAATATATACATAAACTGCCTGCTGGGTAAATTACATGGGAAAAAAAGAAATTATGTTTCAAACCAAGCTCAGAAGCATCACTTCCTGAGATCTGAGCCTGTACAGTTGTTTTTTGTTAACATGCTGAGAAAGTTTGATTAAGTCTTAAAACCTAGCTGCAAAGTCAGGATAAGTTTAGGAGCCTCTGGATCACCTTAGTTCCAGAATTGAAGGAGGTTCTTCCTCGCTGCTTCCCTTTGAATACATTCTTAGGTCCAAATCAAGTACCGAAAGTACTTCTGTATAATTGTGCCCTTTTGGGTCCCTCTGAGACATGTCCTCTTGTTGTATCAGTTCAGGGTAACTCTTTATTTGTTGAGGGTCTGTGTGTTCAGTATTTGGTGACACAGTGTATATAAGGCTGAACTGGTGGATCAGAGGCGGGCCCAGTATTGACATATACGCAACTACCTAATACAGAGAAGTCTGTGGTGAGGGTCCTGGCTTAAGGAGGTTCTTGGTAAACCTTTGTAGATGACAGAATAGTCAAAAAGAGAGAGATTTAATTTGAATATGATGGGGTGGGTGGAGAAGGCCTTGGGGGATAGAAGAGCTGAATCAGGCTCCCTGGAAAGGATGGTGGTTGAAAGCAAAACTGGGCATTTCTGATGTGGGGAGGAGGAGGAGCTGCCTGGTTAGATCTGAGCAGAGAAAAGGTAGGTTGAGAAATTTGTTAAGATGTGTACACCCATGCTTTCTCCAGGTGTTGGGCTCAAGAATATATATAAACATAAACAGGAAGTCCACAGGAGCTTGCAGGTGGAGTTGTGGGTGGGACCTGATTCTTAAACTTAGTAGGGCTGTAAGGAAGAGGTGGCTTTGGGTAGTCAGGCTTTAAGGAAGTTGAAGGCACTGGTGTGTTCATAGTTTTGTTAGCAGTTCTGGGTTTGGGGGGTGGAGGCTCCTTTTTCTGTCCTTTATGTCTATCTTTTTTGGCCTTCCAGGTGGGAGCTGAATGCCATGACCACCAACAGCAATATTAGTCGCCCCATCCTGTCCTCCCATGGGTAGGAGGAAGTTTCTGCGGCCACCCCTCCTGAGCCTGCTGTTGTCTTCACTGCCCCTGCCCACCTCTCGCCCGCCTGCCCCTTTGAACCCTGTTATACCTCCACATGGAGTTGTTGGACTAGAGGTGTTTTCTGTGCTGTGAACTCAGTGGGGAGCTATGGAGGGAGGGCTACTAGGTTCCCTCCCTCCTTGGGCCGAGGGCCCCTTCCCTTGGTGCTCTGTCCCGTCCACCTCCTTCCAACCGCTCCGGGGCCTGTGCTCTGCCCCGGGCCAGCCAGGCTCTGTGAGGAGTGAAGGGAATGGGGAGAGAGGAGAAGCAAGCAGTGTCTGGGCCACGGAGCTTCCCCCCAGCTCTCTTTTCATCCCCTGCCCCTGCCTGAGCCATGAGCTTTGATTGGGAGCTGAGAGAAGTTGCAGCTGTTGCCATGAAACCACCTTCTCCCCGACCTGGGGAAGGCGGGGACCAGCAAATATCCCACCCTCCTTCCTTGAGCTGTTGCTGTAACCCTGATGCTCTCAGCCAGCTCAGATTTTATAAAAATGAATTAAAACTTACAAATGAATTATCTGTATGTGTGAAATAAGGTGGGGATGGCATGCGTTTGCCCAGGGGACAGGGTGCTGAGGTTCTGGCTTCTCGGCCAGGAGCATTCCCAAGGCAAATTCCACCGCGGCCTGACCCTAGTTTCTCTTCGGCGCGGAGTCCAGGGCCATGCGACAAAAGGCGGAGACGTTAGCGCCAGTGGGCGTCCCTTTCGGCCTAGGGCGGCCTGCACCGCAGTCCGGCGATCGGCATGCGTGTGCGGCTCTTACGTCACCAGTGGTGCGGCCCCCCAGGAGCTGCCGGAAGAGGCGGGGTGGGATGCCGGAAGAGGAGGGGCGGGCTGCCGGAGCGGAAGTGCCGTCTGTCCTCGCCGTGCGAGCCAATGCCGAGAGCGAGCTCCCGCGCCGGGGCGGCCCGGGGATCCCCCCGCGGGGCCCGAGACTGCGGGGCGGACGGTAGGGACCCGGGGACCTGCGGAAGGTTGAGGATGTGGGGAGGGGGAAGGGCTAGTCCGAGGCTCCCCGTCGGCTGCGGTGCCCACGCCAGCAACGCAATTACCGTGAGCCCGCTCGGGGAGCGTCCCCAATGCAACGGGAAGTGGAAAGTGAGAGGGGTTACTTCCCGGCTTAGGACATGCTGAGCAGTTTTTAAAAGGGAGGATGAGCCTGACCTGTGGTGGCTCAGTGGATAAAGCGTCGGCCTGGGCACACTGAGGTCGCCAGTTCAAAACCCTGTACTGGTCTGGTCAAGGCACATATGGGAGTTGATGCTTCCAGCTCCTCCCCCCTTTCTCTCTTTCTCTCTCTCACTCTGTGTCTCCTCTCTAAAATGAATAAAATAAAAAAAATAAAAAAAGACATTTATCTTAAAAAAAAAAAAAAAAAAGGGAGGATGAGGGGTTTCCGCCGGGAGAAGACGCATGTGCAGAAGCACAAAGTTAGAAAGGGGTATGGGTTGCTGGGGAAAGGTTAGTAGGTCCATATTCAAGAAATGTGGTGGCGCAGTGGATAAAGCGTCGACCTGGGAACACTGAGGTCGCCAGTTCAAAACCCTGCACTGGTCTGGTCAAGGCACATATGGGAGTTGATGCTTCTAGCTCCTCCCCCCTTTCTCTCTTTCTCTCTCTCACTCTGTGTCTCCTCTCTAGAAAAATGAATAATAATTTTTTAAAAAGGCAATAAAGCACAGAATTGTATGTTGTAAAAGGGTGAATTTTACGGCATGTGAATCTCAATTTTCCAAAAAAGTAATAAAGGCGATGGAGAGAAGTAAAGCAAAGAAGAGGTTGCTATTATAAGTCAGCGCAGAACTAACTGAGTAGGTGTCATGTGAGCAATGGTTGAAGGAGGTGGGGAAACAAGCAATAAATGTATCTGGAGAAAGTGCTCCAAGCAGAGGCAACATCGAGTGCAGAGGAACTGAGGTGGGAACACACCTTCCTACTCAGGAACTGCTAGGAGACCAGTTGATGAGGGGAGATTAGATACAAAGTGGGGGCCAGGCCTCCTGGGGGCTTTCGGGCCATTATAAGGCCTATCTATAGCTGTTACTCTGAGCAAGATGGAAGGTGTTAGGGAGTTGTGAGTTCTGGAGTGACATCTGAAGTATATTTGTGTGGTAGTGAGTGATGAGGTGGGGTGATCATATTTGTGTTTTAGATGTCTCCAGGCTGAAGTGAGGAGCATAGCTTTGAGAGGAGTGAGGCTGGAGGTTGGGAGACCAGTTAGGAGGCAAGAACACTGATGTGAGGTGCTGAGAGTATGAACCAAACATTGGCAATGGTAACTGGGCAAGGGAGACAAGCTTTTTGGGGAAAGCCTGTGAAGGAATAATTTAAAAGAGAGAGCCCTGGCAGGTTGCTCAGTGGTAGAGTGTCGGCCGGGCGTGTGGATGTTCCAGGTTCAATTCCTAGTCAGGGCACACAGAAGTGACCATCAGCTTCTCCACCACTCTCCCTCCCTCTTCTTTTCTCCCTCTCTTTCTCTCTTTCTCTCTTTCTCTCCCACAGCCGTGGCTCGATTAGTTGGAGTGCATCGGCCCCAGGTGCTGAGAATGGCTCTCTGGAGCCTCCACCTCAGGCGCTAAAAGTAGCTCAGTTGTGAGCATGGCCTCAGATGGGCAGAGCATTGGCCACAGATGGGTTGCTGGGTGGATCCCAGTTGGGGTACATGCAAGATTCTGTCTATCTCCCCTCCTCTCACTTGGAAAAGAAGGGGGAAACAATTAAAAGAGAGGGTGAGAAAGAAGGGACTGTGGCTTGGTCCACCACTAGCCTTACTTTTATATACTTTCCTTAGCAAGGTGAGGCTCCAAGGTAGCTGGAACAATTGGGAAATGAGGTGTCTGTGCAGCACCAGTATTGATGGGGATAGTGGGGAGGATCAGTTATCTGAGCAATGAGGATGGGATATTATCTTTCCAGCAGCCGTAGATGCTGAGCTGAGTTGTGTCCCCCCATTCCTCCACCTTCACTCCCTTCCACAGACACATCTAACATGTCCTTTGAGGAGCTTTTGGAATTGCAGAGCCGAGTGGGGACTAAGACAGACAAACAATTGGTAGCTGGAAACAGCACTAAGAAGCAAGGTTCTAGACCACCTGTTCAGAATGCATGTGTTGCAGATAAGCACAGGTGAGGAGCAAGGCCTGCCCCAGGTGTGGGAGGATACCTGTGACCTTGAGTAGGTGTCTGCTTTCTTAGGTGGCAGGTGGGAGGCCTTTAACCAAGACTGGAATCCCCTTGACCTGTCCTTTAATTTCTCCTTAGGCCTCTGGAAATGTCGGCCAAGGTCCGGGTGCCATTTTTGCGTCAAGTTGTCCCTGTCAGTAAGAAGGTAAGCATCAGTTTTTCATTGAGGCACCATAGTTGTTCATTGATTGCTTTCTCATGTGCCTTGACTGGGGGGCTACAGCAGAGCGAGTGACCCCTTGTTCAAGCCAGCGGCCTTGTGCTCAAGCCAGTGACCATGGAGTCATGTCTGTGATCCCACACTCAAGCAAGCGACACCCCGTGCTCAAGCTGATAACCTCGGGTTTCAAACTTGGGTCCTCTGCATCTCAGTCTGATGCTCTATTCACTGCACTACCCGCCTGGTCAGGAAGGAAGTACTCTCTTGTGAAAGAAGACTGAACCATTTTTTCATATTCTCTCTCTTCTCTACAAAGGTAACCCGGGATCCCCGCTTCGACGATTTGTCTGGGGAATATAATCCTGAAGTGTTTGACAAAACGTATCAATTCCTCAGTGACATCCGAGCCAAAGAGAAAGAGGTGTTTTGCGTGAGATTGGTTCGTGGGATTCTGAAGGGTGGGAAACCAGGGAACCAGTTAGAGAGGCAAGCTGAGGGAACCGGGAGCATAGTGGTGGGTAGATTTAATTCTCCCTGATTTGGTTCTTATATTCAAATCCTGGCTCATCAGTTGACTAGCTCACCATTGACAAGTCACTTAACCTGGTTTTGTTTCAGTTTTCTGATCATAAAAAGAGACCATCATTTCTGTCTCACATTACTGGGTTAACATGTGAATCCCTTAGAGTCATGCTTGGCACAGAATTTCAGCTCACATTTACAGACTAGTAACCATCACATTCATTTCCCACTGTGGAGCTTGTGAAAAAGCAATTGAAGAAGCACCGTTCTGGGGAGGAACATGACAAACTGCAGCAGCTGCTTCAGCGAATGGTGAGTGAGTCAGAACTAAAGGTGGGTGGTAAGAGCAGCTCCAGGCAGGAGGTGAGTCACAGTCCCTGCTATTCACCCATCTCATCTTCACTCCTCAGGAGCAGCAAGAACTGTCACAGCAGGAACAAAAGCGGCAGCAGGGGCTACGCCTGGCTCTGAAGCAGGAGCGACGGGCTCAGGCCCAGGAGGGCCATCGTCCATACTTCCTGAAGAAATGTGAGTGGGACACAATGTTATATGCTAGTTGCAATGTTACAAGCTAGTTACAGAGACATACAATGTTACAGGCTAGTTACAGAGACAGATACAATGTTACAGGCTAGTTACAGAGACAGGTACAACGTTACAGGCTAGTTAGAGAGACAGAGATACAACGTTACAGGGTAGTTACAGGAATGGGATCGGAGGCCATAGTAGGGTATTGTATTGGGGTCCATAAGCTCCCTAAGGGAGGCATGAAGGCAGGATCCCATGGTAATTTGGAAGAAAGTAGAAATTTAGCAGGGAGAAGTTAATTTGTAACTGTTCTTGTTTTCTACCTCCCACATATGCTGGGCTGGGCATGGCACAGCACATAGGAACTCATAGCTGGTTGAATTGAAAAAGGATGGAATTGGCCTTGCCTCAGGCCCTGAAATAGCTCAGTTGCTGAACAACGGATGCATCGCCCTATAGGGGACTTGCTGGGTGGATCCCAGTTGGGGTGAATGTGGGAGTCTGTCTCCCTGCCTCCCTGTCTCTAAGTAAAAGAAAAAAGAGAGAGAAAGGATGAAATCATAGAAAAAGTCAGCTTGCTTACATATAACGGTGAACTCTAAACAGATCATGTATCCCAGCATAGTTATTGAGAATTACTGACTGGGGAAAGGGGATGTGGGGTGCTTCCTCTGCTCACCAGCTTGCTTTCTCCCTGTCCTCTAGCTGAGCAGCGACAGTTGGCCCTAGCTGAGAAGTTCAAGGAGCTGAAACGCAGCAAGAAACTAGACAGCTTCTTGAGTCGAAAAAGGCGTCGAAACGCAGGCAAGGACAGAAGACATCTCCCTTTGAACAAAGACTATTAAGGAACTGTCCTCAGCCCTGCCACTGCCCCAGTGAGAAATGGATCTGTGGGGACAGATTTGGGCTTGGCTTGTTCTGGTTTTTTCCCATTCAAGAACAAGGATCACAGTTGGCCTGAACTAGATTTTAGATTTGCTCAGAAATTACTAGAGTGTCTGGGAGTGCCCCAGGGCTGGAGAAGATCCTTCTGCCATGCCACACTTCCTGTGCTTGGATCTGGTTCATGTCCCCGTGTCCTCCCGTCCTTACCTCACACTGGTGATTCTGAGGCAGAAGAAGAAGGATAAGTGACCTTAAGGCTGGTGAAGGCCATAGAATTTGCTGATGGCTCCCAGGATTGGGACTTTATGTAGGAGCCAGTTCATAAACATTCTTGTCACTCATAGTTTTGTTTTGCTTTTTGTGTGGGGTTAGCAGGTGGCCTAGAACTACTGTCTTAGTGCACCACATGTGGGGGTAGCGAAAACTTAAGGTGGCTACAAAGTAGGAAGTCAGATCAGAGAACCCCAGTATTTAAACCCAAAAGGTGACACTATCATTTAAGAATAAACCAGTTGCACAACACACCTACTTAACTTTCATTCTGGATGCAAGGGGTTAGGAGGTGGAGACAGAAAACCTCCCCAATAACGTAAGCTCGACAGGTTCTCAATGCTGTTGGGTCTAGAATTCCTACTACCTGTGTGGACTTGAAAATCCTCAAGCTGACAGTTCAGTTTAAAGTGATCTCAGGTTGGTAGTGCCTCCAGCACCCGGCAGAAGTAAATGCAGTTCTCGCTTTTTTTTTTTTTACAGGGACAGAGAGAGGAATAGATAGGGACAGACAGGAATGAAGAGAGATGAGAAGCATCAATCATTAGTTTTTCGTTGCCATTGCAACACCTTAGTTGTTCATTGATTGCTTTCTCACATGTGCCTTGACCGTGGGCCTTCAGCAGACCGAGTACCCCTTGCTGGAGCCAGCGACCTTGGGTCCAAGCTGGCGAGCTTTTGCTCAAGCCAGATGGGCCCGCACTCAAGCTGGTGAGCTAGAGGTCTCGAACCTGGGTCTTCCGTATCCCAGTCCGAGGTTCTATCCACTGTGCCACCGCCTGGTCAGGCTTTTTTTTTTTTTTTCAGTTCTCGAGGACTGCATTAAGCCCAGGCCTCAAGGAATTCCTTCAGATAAAATTTCAAGGAGTGTGAGTTTACAGTGAGACAAAACACACAAGGAGAGAAACCACCATGAACAAGTCATAGGAACAGTAATCAGACCAGCAAAGACAGCTGTTGAAAGTAAAAAATACAAAATAGGAAATGTCTGAAGTTTTAAGAAAAAGTGTAATGAATGGAAAGACTATCAAGAAGGACCAGATTGCTCCGCCAGGTAGCTCAGTTGGAACATCGTCCCAATACACCAAGGTCATCTCAATACAAGGTTCCGTCTCCTGTGAGGGCACACACAGGAATCAACCAGTGAGTGCATGCATGAGTGGAGTAACAAGTCACTATCTCTCAATAAATTTCTTTTCTTTGAAGTGAGGAGCAGGGGGCTGCAGACAGACTCCTGCATGCGCCTGACCAGGATCTACCTGGCATGCCCACCGGGGGCAATGCTCTGCCCATCTGGGGCATTACAACCGGAACCATTCCAGTGCCTGAGGTGAGGCCATGGAGCCATCCTCAGTGCCTGGGCCAACTTTGCTCCCATGGAGCCTTGGCTGGGAGAGGAAGAGAGAGATAGAAAGAAAGGAGAGGGTGAAGGGTGGAGAAGCACATGGGCACTTCTGTGTGCCCTGGTCGGGAATTGAACCCAGGACTTCCACACGCAGGGCTGACGCTCTACTGCTGAGCCAACCAACCAGGGCCTCAATTTTATTTTATTTATTTTTTATTTTTTTAATAATAAAGCCTCTTGGACAGTTTGGCCATTTCTTTTTTTTTTTTTTTTTTTAATTTCTTTTTATTTTATTCATTTTAGATGAGGAGAAACAGAGTGAGAGAGAGAAAGAGAAAAGGGGGGGAGGAGCTGGAAGCATCAACTCCCATATGTGCCTTGACCAGACCAGTGCAGGGTTTTGCACTGGTGACCTCAGTGTTCCCAGGTCGATGCTTTATCCACTGCGCCACCATAGGTCAGGCTTTTTTTTTTTTTTTAACAGAGAAAGGGATAGACAGGAACAGACAGATGAGAAGCATCAATCATCAGTTTTTTGTTGCGACACCTTAGTTCATTGATTGCTTTCTCACATTTGCCTTGACCGCGGGCCTTCAGCAGACCGAGCAACCCCTTGCTGGAGCCAGCGACCTTGGGTCCAAGCTGGTGAGCTTTTGCTCAAGCCAGATGGGCCCGCGCTCAAGCTGGCGACCTCGGGGTCTCAAACCTGGGTCTTCCGCATCCCAGTCTGACGCTCTATCCACTGCTCCACTGCCTGGTCAGGCAATTAAAAAATGTTTTAAAGAACCAGATTGATAAAAAAAAAAAAAAAGATTGGATTGATTAAAACTCTTAAAAATGAAAAACAATATGCTCTGCAGCAGGTGAGGCACACCTACAGAGAGAAGGAACTGGAAGTAGAGCAGAAGGAGTTACATGGGGAGCACGGATACAAAGAAATGGACACTAAAGAAAAGACGTTCAAAAAACATGAGGCAGAGTAAGAAGGTATAACATAGTAAGGGTTCCAGAAAAAGTGAGTGCTTATTAAATTATTATTTTTAGGTGAGGGGGGAGATATGGTCCATTAGGCAACCCCATCTGGAGCCAATGCTCAAGTACTGAGTTTTGTTGTTTTTTTTTTACAGGGACAGAGATTCAGAGAGAGGGATAGATAGGGACAGACAGGAACGGAGAGAGGTGAGAAGCATCAATCATTAGTTTTTTGTTGCCGTTGCGACACCATAGTTTTCATTGATTGCTTTCTCACATGTGCCTTGACCGTGGGCCTTCAGCAGACCGAGCAACCCCTTGCTGGAGCCAGCGACCTTGGGTCCAAGCTGGTGAGCTTTTGCTCAAGCCAGATGGGCCCGCGCTCAAGCTGGTGACCTTGGGGTCTTGAACCTGGGTCTTCCGCATCCCAGTCCAATGCTCTATACACTGCACGACCACCTGTTTAGGTGAACTGAGCTATTTTTGTGCTCAGACCAACTGAGCTATTCTCAGCGCCTGGGGTCATGCTTGAATCGAGCCACCGGCTGCAGGAGGAGAGACAGAGTGGGAGAAGCAAATGGTTGCTTCTCTTGTGTGCCCTGATCGGTAATGGAACCCAGGATATCCATATGCTGGGCCAACGCTCTATCTACTGAGCTATAGGCCAGGGCAAAAATAATTTTTTTTCTTTTAGGCAGAGAAAGGGGGAGAGATTGACATCAATCTGTTCCTGTGTGTGCCCTGATCAGCGATTGAACCTGCAACTTTTGCATGTCAGGATGATGCTCTAACCTAGGGGCCCCCAAACTTTTTACACCGGGGGCCAGTTCACTGTCAGACTGTTGGAGGGCTGGACTATTAAAAAAAAAACTATGAACAAATCCCTATGCACACTGCACATATTTATTTATTTTATTTTATTGCACATATTTTAAAGTAAAAAAACAAAACGGGAACAATACAGTATTTAAAACAAGTAAATTTAAATCAACAAACTGACCAGTATTTCAGTGGGAACTATGGGTGCAGATGCATCCTGTGCTCCTCTCAGTGACCACCAAAATTTTCTAACCAATGAAAGAGGTGCCCCTTCCAGAAGTGTGCCGGGGGGGGCGGGATAAATGGCCTCAGGGGGCCACCTGCGGCCCGCAGGCCATAGCTTGGGGACCCCTGCTCTAACCAACTAAGCTGTCAGGCCAGGGCAAGGAGTGAATATTTTAAAGAGGCTAAGAATTTTCTAGAATTGAAATTTATAAACCTAAAACTGAGCCTGACCTGTGGTGGCGCAGTGGATAAAGCGTCGACCTGGGAATACTGAGGTCGCCAGTTCAAAACCCTGCACTGGCCTGGTCAAGGCACATATGGGAGTTGATGCTTCCAGCTCCTCCCCCCTTTATCTCTTTCTCTCTCTCTCACACACACACTCTGTGTCTCCTCTCTAAAATAAATAAAATAAAATAAAAATTTAAAAAAAAAAAACTGAGGAAGCTCAGGAAATTCCAAGCAGGATTGGGAAGAAAAATATTAGATAAATTATACAAAGTTAAAAGGACATTAGGAAGACTAACATCTAAAACCCAGCTATACAGAAAAGGAAGAGAAGCAGAATTAGCAAATAGGACATCTATTGCTGGATGCTTCCGGGAAGGGGTGGAATGTGTTCTGACGACAGATGTGAGTGAGATGAAGCTACCCTGCTCTTCTCCCTTTGGTTGTAAGCAGAGGGCTGTAGCTATCAGCGTGGTTTGCCTTGCCCGGAGGTAGTAAGGAATCTAGTGGTCAGTGTTTCCCAATGTGTCAATACTACTTTAAAGCCAAAGAACAAATTCTGGCTGATAAAAGAAAAAGACTACTGAACTCATAGAAATACCAAGAACGTTGGAGAGGAGCTCAAAAAAAGGGGGTGGTGGTGAGGGAGTGCGGTCTTAGAGTTAAAAGTACTCTAGCCTGACCAGGTGGTGGCGCAGTGGGTAGAGTGTCGGACTGGGACAAAGACCCAGGTTTGAGACCCTGACGTCGCCAGCTTGAGCGCGGGCTCATCTGGTTTGAGCAAGGTTCACCAGCTTGAGCCCGTGGTCACTGGCTTGAGCAAGGGGTCACTCACTCTACCGTAACCCTCCAGTCAAGGCACATATGAGAAAGCAATCCATCAACAAGTAAAGTACCACAACAAAGAACTAATGCTTCTTGTCTCTCTCTTCCTGTCTGTCCTTATCTCTGTCTCTGTCACCAAACAAAAACAAAAAACTCTAAATCCTACCTTGGAACCAGAGTGTTAATGTGAGGAAGTCACTGCTGCCACCAAAGGTACTCTCCACTTTCCCTTGTTTTGCTCTAGATCAGGAGCAGTCAACCTTTTTATACCTACCGCCCACTTTTGTATCTCTGTTAGTAGTAAAATTTTCTAACCACCCACCGGTTCCACAGTAATGGTGATTTATAAAGTAGGGAAGTAACTTTACTTTATAAAATTTATAAAGCAGAGTTACAGCAAGTTAAAGCATATAATAATAATTACTTACCAAGTACTTTATGTCAGATTTTCGCTAAGTTTGGCAGAATAAATCTTTATAAGACAACTTACTATAGTTAAATCTATCTTTTTATTTATACTTTGGTTGCTCCGCTACCTCCCACCATGAAAGCTGGAATGCCCATAAGTGGGCGGTAGGGCCCAGGTTAACTACCAATGTTCTAGATCAGGGGTCCCCAAACTACAGCCTGCAGGCTGCATGCAGCCCCCTGAAGCCATTTATCCAGCCCCCACTGCAGACTGAGCAACCCCTTGCTGGGGCCAGCGACCTTGGGTCCAAGCTGGCGAGTCCTTGCTCAAGTCAGATGGGCCCCGCGCTCAAGCTGGCGAGCTCGGGGGTCCTGAACCTGGGTCTTCCACATCCCAGTCCAATGCTCTATCCACTGCGCCACTGCCTGGTCAGGCAGGATTTGGTCTTTTATATGGAGGGAAGGGCTCTTTTTTTTTTTAATGCAGAATGTTTATTTTATTTATTTATTTTTACAGGGACAGAGAGAGAGTCAGCAAGAGGGACAAATAGGGACAGACAGACAGGAACGGAGAGAGGTGAGAAGCATCAATCATTAGTTTTTCGTTGCCATTGCGACACCATAGTTGTTCATTGATTGCTTTCTCACATGTGCCTTGACTGCGGGCCTTCAGCAGACCGAGCAACCCCTTGCTGGAGCCAGCCACCTTGGGTCCAAGCTGGCGAGCTTTTGCTCAAGCCAGATGGGCCTGCGCTCAAGCTGGCGACCTCAAGGTCTCGAACCTGGGTCTTCCGCATCCCAGTCCGACGCTCTCTCCACTCCGCCACTGCCTGGTCAGGCCTCTGTCTTATATCTATATTTATGGTGGGGCGTTCCTAAGCATGAGAAAGGGGTTCAGATGAAGGTTGGTCAAGAAAACATGCATGTACTACAAACGAGGCTGTACTGGCCCCACCACGCCTCCAAAACTTCTACCTTTTCTTTGAGGATACAGAGCAGAGACATTGGTGAGTTCTGAGCTTCAGCTGTGATTTGTTTGGGTGGGTTTCTTTTGGTTGTTGTTTTGTTTTTGGTTTTTATTGGTAACAGATTTATTGAGAGTTAATTCACATATACCATACAATTTACCCATTTAAAATGGTTTTTTACTATATTCGGAATCATGCAATCATCACAATTCCGTAACATTTTTGACACCCCCAAAACAACCCCAACCCCTTTAACAGTCACTTCCCATTTCTTCCCAGTGCCCTCAGCTCTAAGCAACCATTAAACCACTTTGTCTCATTTCATATAAGTGGCATCAATAATATGGTCCTTAGTGTGCAAACCAGCTGTAGGGATAAAAGGAGTTGATGCCGTGTGGATGGTCTCACAGGGGGTCAGGGTAGCAGACTTCTGTCCCGTGTCATCCAAAGTTTGTCCTCTAGGGATGGGAGGTCCTGAGGGCAGACATAGGCTCAAGTCTTTACTGGTGCAGGTGAGAGAAGGGCCAAGTCAGGACTGCTCAGGGGATGGCTGAGTCTGGGCAGATCAACCGGACCAGAATCTGGGGCTCAGGTTAGATTGTGTGCTAAGGACAGTGAGCAACACAGGAGCTGGACTGCAGACAGGAATGTGCAAAGTTGTGGGCCCACAACTGGTGTGTTCTTCCCTTAATAATTGCTGGAGACTCATCCATTGCAACTGAGGGGGCAGGTGCCGTATCCAGACTAAGGATGAATAAGCGGTTGAGCGAGTGCAGGGAGGAAGAAGGGGAGTGGAGTGGAGCTCAGCCCACACAGGAGCCCGGAGGCAGCAGCAGCACAGAGGAGGGAGTGGGAGAAAAACCCATTTTGTTCCCTACATGCAGTGCATGCTGGCCTGGATACTAGAGCTCAGGGGGGCTCTCTGGGTCCTAAAGGCTACCGGAAGGATAGGCATGTCTAGACCAATAGAAGAGAGTAAGCCACTATCTCTGTCTGGCACAAAGGTAGAGACACCCAAGTGAGTAACTGCATCAGCCCTAGTGCCCTGAGGCCCCCTGCAGCCCAAGCCCTTTGCTGCCTGCCTGTCTTCTGCCTTGTGGAATGGCGCGAACCAACAGGGTGGTTCTGCTGTGAGAACCACTGACAGCACTGTGGGGCCGCCATACTGCAGAGCAAAGCAAACACACGCCCTCTCTGTCCACCCTCCTGGCCCTCTGGCTTGTTGTCTTGACCTGGATACACTGACGCTTCAAAGCCCTGACCTTCTTCCCTTACAGATTCTATTCCAAAGCTGTCCTGGGTGGCACCCAGTTCTCGCTGTCTGGCCTCCTTGCCCTCTCTCACCACCTGACTCACTACTTCAGTTACCTCCTTTCTTGGGTCGCTTCCTCCTAGTAACTTCTTGGCTGCAAGAACCATGGACTCAGGATGCCTGTCTCACTCCTTCCCTCCTCCCCGGCTGGCCCCTGCCAAGAGGCAGGGCTCCACCCCTGGCACGGGACCCCTAGCCTGCCCTGCCTTGCCCCTGTGGGTGGTGCCAGGGGAGTCGATCATAGCAGCACAGACTTGCCTTCAGGGCTAGCTGGGGCCTGGCTTTGCTGACTGTGGGCAGCTCTGCACGGCCAGAAGAGGGGCAATGAGGAGCCTGTGCAGCTGCAGTCCCATCTGGGTTTGCTTCCAACCCGATCCTACAGGGTCTGGGCAGGGGACAAATTCAGGCTCTCTGGGGTGCCTGCAAGGGGCTTTTATATCACCTTCCCCCTGTCAGTCTTACCTAAGGGGAAGGTGTACTCACTGCTGGGTATGGTGGCCATTGGCAAAGCCTTCACCATGTCAAATGCTCCTGCACCTGGTGCTCGTCAGAATCCTATAGTGATTTGTCCAATTCCACAAAGAAGGCAAATGGAGCCCTGCTTGATAATCTGCCTAAGTTACATGCCGCCCAGCACGTGACAAGATGGGCTTGAGTCTCTAGCCGGCCAGGTAGCTGAAAGCACTTCTGACCACACACCCTCTGAGAAGGGGCAGAGAGCCCTCCCCTGTCCATTTAATCCCCTGCCAAAAGGGGGGGTGCTCACCACAACCGACTCCTGCCACTCCAGGCTGTCCTCACCCGAGCAGTGACTCCTGGCGTGGCATGGGACAGACTTGGAACCAGAGGACTCCTTCCCTCTCAGCCAGGGAAGCCCTCCCTGCCCCTGTAAGGTCCCTAGCAGTCACCACACAGGCCACATACACATGCCTGCACTTTATTTCTGTAGAAAGCCCCGGCCCTGCCTAGCCCCGATCCCATCTCCAGGGTTACCGAAAGGTAGAGAAGCTCTGGGGGGCAGTGCAGGAGGCATAGGGCACACCCCGAGACCGAATCTGCAGGGTGTGGAAGGTGAGGGGTGGGTTGGGACCTGAGGAGCCCGGGTTCAGGGACTCAGTGTGAGGCTCCATCACAGTCACGGGGACTGCATAGGACAGTGTCTGGGGCCGGTCGTCATGGCGTCTCACTGTGCCCTTGTCCACGAGGTGCAGGATGCTAGAAAGGACGTCGGTACTGCTGCAGGCAGACCCCCTGCCAAGGCTGCTGACCAGACCCCTGGGAGGACATGGGCCCTTCTGCCAAGCCTCCAGCACCTGGTACAGAGAAGGAAGGGGGAACAATAGGTCACAGATACCTGGCTCGGCCCACGTCTAGCTTCCACTCCAAGCACAAGCTGTCAGTGAGGTAAGCTCTAAGGACACCGAGTGCAACCCAACCTCACACACCTACAGGCACCACAGTGAACCAGGGGCTTCCAATGTAGACACTCCTTCCCCTGTGGACTGCACCCCCCAGAGCTCCCTCAGTCAGTGCCCAACACCGCCTACCAGGCAGACAAGCTGGTCAATGTGCAGTCCCCCGTCCCCGTGGGCCTTGAGGATGCGGACGATGAGGCAGCTCAGAAGGTTCCGTCTCTTCTCCAGGTTCCGGCCCTCTTCATCCTCAGCTTTCAGGTATGTCTGAGGGGGGATGAGCCACACGTTGCCCCTCCTTGGCCTGGGCTCCTCGCTGTCATCTCGAATCTTGAGAACACCTGAAACAAGCACTGGTCACTCGGCAGGGTGGCCCCTGATGACGCTGGACCTTGCTCAGGCTTCTCTGCCCCAAGTCCATACCTCCTGGGACATCCTTTGGCTCGTGAAGGTCCAGGGGGCCTCTTGAAGAGGTAAGAAACCCAATCGCCTGATGCAGCGTGTCTGGAGAGAGCCCCGAGAGCTCCAGCAGACTCTCCACGGAGACCGCCTTAGAGAAGAGCAGGGGACATTTAGGGCTTCCCAAGGGGTTGATGGAGAGGGGGGAGGGGAGGAGGATGGGAGTCAAAGTTTAGGAAGAAAGGGGAGAGACAAGGGGGGAGAGAGCAGGGAGGGGGGAGAAAGCAGGGAGGGGGGAAAGAAGGGAGTGGGGAGAGAACAGGGAGGGGGGAGAAAGCAGGAGGCACAGAGAGCTGGGCCACCTCCAGGTCGTTTAGATACAGCAGCAGCCACATCTGCACAGTGGACACATGCAGGGTCTGGTCCCCAAACTGCAGCTCAGCTCGGCCCAGCCATGTCCACTGCAGGCGCCTCTGCGGGCCCGGCTCTAGGGCAGGGTAGCTCTGACCTGAGAAGAACCAGGGAGGAGGAAGAAGACAAAGAGCAGGGCAAGGAGGGGAGCTGAGGCTGGGAAGGGCACACCATTGGTTGAGCTTTGCCCCCGCTAGTCTCTGCAGAGCATGCAGCCCAGCATTTATGGACACTTAGAGCTCAGCCTCCTGCTGCCGCTCAGGTGAGTCTCAGGCATCTGGGAGCCCACCGTGAGCCTAGCCCTGTACCATGTGGGCTCTAGTCAGTACCTTTGATGAGTTCCCTATTTTTTTTTAAATTTCTTTTTTATTTATTTATTTTAGAGAGGAAACACAGAGTGAGAGAGAGAGAGAGAGAAAGGGGGAGGAGCAGGAAGCATCAACTCCCATATGTGCCTTGACCAGACCAGTGCAGAGTTTTGAACTGGCAACCTCAGTGTTCCCAGGTCGACGCTTTATCCACTGCGCCACCACAGGTCAGGCGAGTTCCCTATTTTTTTAGGGAGATAAAACCATGAAGTGAGGAAGAACGGGGGCTCTCATCACCTGGACTATCCCTGAGAGAGAAGACAATGTTTCCCCTGTTAGTCTGGGACTCCCTGATGGCAGATCTAATTCCCTTCCCCCTCCACTGTTGCTTACCAGCCCAGGATCAGCCTCTGGGGGTAGCTTGGATTACAGTGAGTGACCAGGATCTATACACCTACCACTGAAGGAGAGATAGAGCCCTTTCTGCTGGCCTCAGGTGCCTCCTGCCTCCATTCCCTTCACCACCCACAAAGAGAGTCCTGGGTCTTGCCTGACCAGGCAGTGGCACAGTGGATAGAGTGTTGGACTGGGACGCAGAAGACCCAGGTTTAAAACCCCAAGGTTGCTGGCTTGAGCGTGGGCTCATCTGGCTTGAGCACAGGGTCACCAGCCTGAGCCCAAAGCCCAAAGGTGGCTGGCTTGAAGCTCAAGGTTGCTGGCTTGAACCCAAGGTTGATGGCTTGAGCCCAAAGTAGCTGGCTTGAGCAAGGGGTTACTGGCTCAGCTGGAGCCCCCCCATCAAGGCACATATGAGAAAGCTATCAATGAACAACTAAGGTGCCACAATGAAGAATTGATGCTTCTCATCTCTCTCCCTTCCTGTCTGTCCCTATCTGTTCCTTTCTCTGACTATCTCTGTCACAAAAAGGAAAAAAAAAAAAGTCCTGGGTCTTATTATATGGGCAGAAGAAAGACCAACAGTCTGGAGATCTGATGCCTGATAGCCCCACCCCTACCGCAAACCTAAGCTCCTGCCCTTTCTTCCCAAATCCACCCAAAACCCAGTTTCTTGCCCTGTGTGCCAATCTCTTCCCAGCCCCCAGTTCCCTCTGCCTCTCTCCTTACTCTTGTTGTAGAAGTTGGAGTATCGGTTCAAAGTGCCCCTCAGGTAGGAGGGAAGGCAGGTTCTGGGGTTCAGCATGTGGCAGATGGAAGCAGTGGGCCAGCAGCGTGGTGACAAGACGAGCACAGACACTTCGGGCATTGCCCCTTCGTAGTAGAGGTCCTCGTTCTCCTCCTCCTCCTCCTCCACCGCCCCCGGCCCACCTGCAGCAGCTGCTGCCCCAGCGTCCCGGGCTGCTTCTTCGCCCTCTCTCTCCTGCTCCTTGCCGCTGGCTGCATGACCCACCTGAAGAAGGAACACAGGGTCCCCAGACGCCGGTGAAACGCCTGTGGTCTGCTCTGCGCTCTTCTTCCCTAGCCTCCCACCGGCTCATCCCTTCCCCGGCCCCCACCTGTATCTTCTTCTCTGTGTCCTCCAGCTTCAGGAGTTCCTGATCTAGCCGCTGGAGCTGGTAGACGTGGAACTGGCGCTGTAGCTCCTCCGAGGTGCTCAGGCTCTGCAGCATCTGCTGGGGGAGGCGGCTGGGGAAGCAGGAGCCGATCTGCTCCAGCACTGCGCCCTCCAGCCAGCTCGAGCCCAGGCTCAGGAGCCGGTCCGCCATGTAGTGCCTGCAGCACACACAGCCCGGGCTGGCGTCAGGGAGGCGCTGGGCTCAGCCGGCCTCCCACTCCAGGACCCTGTCTTTCCAGACCCCAGAAGCCCAGGCCCCTTGCGCCGCCCCGCACCAGCGCCCACTGCGCAGGTGCGCACTCACTGGTAGTAATGCTCAAAGGTGGTGGCAATCTCCAGGCCAGAGAAAACCAGGGCAGTTTCCAGGCACCGCTGCAACTGCGCCAGCATCTCCATCCCCCGGGCCCCCCCAATCCGGCTGCCCTGAATCCGCTGGTCAATGTGCCGGGCAAACTGCTCGCTCACCTGGGCGGCAGGAAGACAGGGGAACCGAGAAGGGGCGCGTGGAGGCGGGCAGTGCAGAGGGGCTGACACCATGAACAGATCGGGTCAGCGCTTCGTAAGTTGCTCAACACTTTCATAAATCTGTTTTATAAAGTCATTAAATCGGGCAATTCAACAATATTAATAATTATGAAGTGTTTTTTTCATATAAAGCATGTCTGAAAGTCAAACCAACAAGAATTTAATATGAAGAAATAAGTTCTGTGTACAAAGACGGTCACTCTGCAGGGTTACTGAGCCACCGTCTCACACTCCCCTTGTACCTCCGCTTATCAGACAGCCTATCACATTTTAGTTATCATTTGCTTAATTCTGTGTCTTTCCTAGAAGACTAGAAGTTTTTTCTGCTTTTTAAGATTTTATTTATTTCTTTTAGCAGGTGGGGGGGGGGAGAGAAAGGCGGTGGAGGAGCAGTGGGAAGTATCAACTCCTAGTTGCTTCCTGTATGTGCCCTGACTGGGCAAGCCCGGGGTTTCAAACCTCAGCAATCAGGTGGACACGGGCTCCACTGCCCCACCACACACCACAGCCTGGGCAAGACTGTAAGGTTTGCTTTTGTTTTTGTGAGAGACAGAGAGAGGAAGGAGAGAGAAGGGAGGGGGAAGGAAAGCATTCATTTGTTCCATTTATTTGTGCATTCATTGGTTGCTTCCCATGTGTGCCCTGATCAGGGTTGAACCTGCAACCTTGTCATTTTGGGAGGTTAGTTCAGTCTAACCGACTGAACTAACTGGCCAGGGACAAGACTGTAAGTTTTTTTTTTTTTAATTTTTATTTTATTTTATTCATTTTAGATAGGAGACACAGAGTGAGAGAGAGAAGGAGAGAGAGAGAGAAAGGGGGGAGGAGCTGGAAGCTCAACTCCCACATGTGCCTTGACCAGACCAGTGCAGGGTTTTGAACTGGCGACCTCAGTGTTCCCAGGTCGACGCTTTATCCACTGCGCCACCACAGGTCAGGCAAGACTGTAAGTTTTTAAGGGGAGGAACTTTGTCTATCTTCAGCTCTTATCACGGTGGCTGACACATTTTAAGCGCCTGTTAAATATTTATAGGATGATGGAAATGGGTAAGTTATAGGTATTGATTAGATGGAATTTATGCAAAAATAAAAAATGAGGGCAAACAACAACACTGGGAGAGGCTTTTAAATGTAGTCATCAAGGAAAACAGGATAAAGCATTTCAGCTGCTCGGGAGTAAACCGTTAAAGCATGCATTCAAATGGGAGAAAGTATGTCAAGCTAGAGAGGACAGCGTGCTGGGAGTCACTATTTTTCTTTGAATTGTTGATACCGTGGTTATATGCCAATACCATTGTTGAATGGGAATGGGGGAGGGGCATCTGGAGGGGTTAGGGGAGGCAGAGTCTGGGGAAGAGGCCCCTGGCGGAGGCGAGGGCGGGAGGCTTACGTGGGCAGCTCGGAGAAACGGGAGCTTCAGCAAGGCCCCAGCACAGCCGTTCTGCAGCGCCAGCAAGAAGGCTGCCCGCGGCCCAAACAGCTCAGAGCTCGACTTCTGCAGCTTATTAAAGTGTTCGCAGTAGCGTGGCACAAAGTCATCATCTCGCCAGTGTGAGGTCAGAAAACTGTTCACCTGCGGGGATGGCGAAGCGGCGCGAGGAGGCAATCCAACTAGCTGCAGTTCTGATTCCACCCCACCTTGCCCTGCCCCACCCCGCCCTGGCCCTGCTCACCTGCTCCTCCACCGCAGCCCTCCAGCAGCGGGTCAGGTTTTTTACTATGCTGCTGGGAAGCCCCCCGGTGGCTAGAGAGCTCCAGCTGTGGCTTCTGTTTCTGTCCTCTGTGGAGACAGAGGGAGGGGCAGAGGCAAGGTGGGGGAAGCCCTTCAGCCACTGACTCCCATTCAAGGGTGAACCCTGGGTCCTTTCCTGACATGCTGCCACCCCAAATGATGCTCCTGGGTGAGGGGGACACACACCTGAAAGATAGATAGTCTGAGCACGCGAGGAGGGTGGGGAAGGAGGAGCAGAAGCTGGAGCGTGTGAGTGGGGATGCATAGGCCCGTGCCCCTAACTGAACTCCCACCTGAATTCCCTGGTACTCACTGGGCTGAGTGGCCATCCCTGCCGCGGGTACCTCACAGGGCTCCACGTGCACCAGCAGGTGGGTGAGGCGGCGTACCCTCGAGGCGAAAGCTGCTGCACGGCTCTGGGGGTTGTGGGCAGCCTCCCGACACTCCAGGTACTGGTCCAGAAGCCAGCCCAGGGGGCTGACGCCGTCCTCATCTAAAGATCAAGGAAAACTTAAGCCAAGGCAGGGCATGCCTCCAGGGCAGTGGGAGAGGCTGCTGGACTGGAGCATGGAGAAAGAGCCACTAGACAGACTGAGATAGGGTGAGAGGTGGCAACGTGTCTCCTGATCTTATGGTGTCAGCTGGCACCTGAGAGACATGGGCTAGGAGGTGGCCCCTGGGCTGTGAGAATGGGGGCACTGGGGTTCCAAACACAGACGCAGGTCCCAAAAGTGCCACAAGCACAAGCCGGCTGGCTCTAGGGTAGAGCAAGAAGAAGCTGGTTAGCAGGGCCAACATCGGGATGGTCAGTGGGGCCAGGGCTCAGGACGGTTACCGGGGGAAGTGATGTTCTGCACCAGGGGGCTGACCAGGGCCTCCCAGCAGGTCTTGCCCAGTGCTTGGGCGGCTTCGTCGTCAGGGAGGAAGTAATCAACAAAATTCTGCTCCTGGCGCAGAGCCCCGTTGAGCCTGGGGATGAGGATGGAGGAGGAAGGTGTCAGGGGCTCAAGGCATAAGTGACCCCACTGTCCAACCAGACTGAGACTGCCAGCTCACCCCAGCAACCAGACCAAATCCTCCCAACTCAGTACTTGACAACTCCCCATATGTTAACTGGCACATCCCATGCCCAGCATACCAGAGAAATCTTTTTTTCAAGATTTTATTTATTGATTTGAGAGAGAGAGA
Organism: Rhynchonycteris naso; assembly: GCA_037038555.1. NCBI lineage: Eukaryota > Metazoa > Chordata > Mammalia > Chiroptera > Emballonuridae > Rhynchonycteris > Rhynchonycteris naso. Next base: position 10,325,285 of record CM073000.1, read on the forward strand.
GAGAGAGAGAGAATGAGGGGAGGAGCAGGAAGCATCAACTCCCGCATGTGCCTTGACCAGGTACGCCCCGGCTTTCAAACTAGTGACCTCAGCATTCCAGGTCAATGCTCTATCTACTGAGCCAGCACAGGTCAGGCAAATCTCTTCTCTTTATTCTTTCTTTCCATCCCCAAAATGTAGAACACTGCAGTCCCTCCCCAAGCGGGTTCCCTCTCTATCTTACACCCTCCGTAGAACCTGCCGGGCGGCCTCTGCGATCCTCTCACCTGCACACACACAGGCACGCACACACACGCTTGCACACACCTAGAACTCAGGTGCAGGAGGCTCCTGCGGTCCTCCGCTATGTCTTGGCTCCAGGCCTGTGACCGAATCATGTAGAAGAGGCGTGTGTGTCGACACAGCTGCTCCCGAAACACTGGCCAGAACGTGGGCTTGGGGCCCAGGACCTCTAACCCTCGAATGCGTGTGTCGATGCCACCCTGCAGGGCACACAGGCCTGTTTTTCCCCATCCACACTCACCTCACGATGGGCTGGAGTTGGCCACACCCCTGTGCCTCACCCTTGGAGCTGCCCACAACCCGGGCTGGAGCCCTGGCCCAAGGCTACAGCAGTTAGAGGCCACACCTCACACCCTGCCCTCGCCCCACCTGCTGGCAGCGCTTTATGCGGATCTGGACGATGGGCCAGAAGCGGTTGAGATTCTCCAGGACGATCACCCGGCTGGCGGAGGGCATCACGTTGACCTGGCAGGGGACAGGGAGGGCTGTCATCTCGACATGTGTGGATAAGAGTGCTGACAGCATAGCCTGTTCCTGTCCCCTTACTGTGTCCCTCCCTTCCCCAGCCCCGGGCTGTGTCTGGTCCCGATGAAAGGGTGTGAAGGCCACCCTCACTGTACAGGGCCTGATGCTACCACACCCACACAGGGACAGAGGTCTCTACTTCCCATGGGGCACAAGACAAGGAGAAAGGTAGGAGGCTGGCTGGGAGGGTTGATCCAGTGAGGGGTGGTCTAACGGCAAAGGGCTCCCTACCGAGTTGAGTTCTGTGTTAAGAGAGCTGGTGCTGTCGCCCCCAAACACCACCACCCTGGCCGGCATGTAGCTTGAGTCTTTGCTAGCCACCATCAGGGTCAGCTGCCTGGGAGCAGGGAAGAGAAACCAAATTGGAACTGGAACCAGTCATTGTCCTTGTAAACAGAACCAAGGGAACGCTTTGGTCATGTTCACAAGGGAAGTGCTTCCCCCAAAACAAACACAGGGAAAGAGTGAGAAAGTGTAGCTGTGACCAACATGTGCCCGGAGCATGTTACCTGATGAGGACACCCTGGCGCATGTGCAGGGTGATGGTGTGGGAGCCGGTGCTGCTGTTGGACTCCCAGTAGGTCTTGGGGTTGCGGTCCGTCAGCTTGCCAGCCTGCTGCGGGTTGGAGGACACCTCCACCTTCTCCCAGCACTTGTCCTCCTTCACTTCCACACTGGAGCCTGGGGGCAGTGGGAAGGGGTGGCGGTCACAGCCTAGTAGGTATGGAGGGAAAACAGATGTAGGTATGGGGACATGGAGTAATGTGGGGACAGGCACGAACCCTGACACAGATATTTGAGGAACACATCAAAGAAGGGGATGTTGATGGTTCGGTGGGTTCGTCTGTGGTCTTCGATCTGACCCAGCACCATCTGCAGCCGGAACATCAGAGAGAAGGGGCAGAGGGAGGAGGGAGGAACACGGAGAAACACATATGGAGAAAGACCCAGCAGCAATGGGACTTCCTCATAACACTGCCAGAGCAGGTCCAGGGGTGGCAGAGGAACAGACAACAGACTCCCCCAGGTTTACTAGACTCACCCGCCTTTCCCAGATTCAGAAGCACACCCCCATCCCCTCCACGGCTCGGGTTTTATATTCTTACCCAGCTGTGAACCCACAAGCAACCCCTGTTTTTCCTCCTGACCTGGATACAGCCTCCCAGGATGTTGGTGGTGAGTTTCCTGTAGAGGTGGGCATGCTTCTCACACTTGAACACCATGTCACGCAGCTCCTGAGCCAGATCCAGCTTTCCCAGGTGCTTTTCCAGGGCCTTGGAGATGGCATCTCGGGCTCCCAGCTGATTGAGCACCACAGCATAGTCCCTGCTCACGGAGGCCAGGCGGTGCAGGAAGAAGATCAGTTCCTGAAGCACCTGGGAAGGTGGCAGAGAAGGTAAATAAAGGCACCGGTCAGAGGGCATCTGTACTAGTGTTTACAGCCGTTCCGTGCTGGTGCTCCCACAGTGAACAAGACAGCGAGGAAGTAAAAAGATGGGGATGGGGTAGACACGAGAGCTGCGCAGAGCGAGAACCAAATACAAACTGAAACAGAAAAGCCCGGAGAGGCCCTGCCCCACCCTGGGGTTCTCAAATACTGATCATGTGTGCAACAGGAAAGTATCCCAGCCTGTTTCTTCTCAGGCCCACCTGTCCCCAGAGCCAGCTGTGGGGCTGCATTTTGAAGTCCTCAGGCACTAAGCAAACACCTGTCAGCAGGGAGGGGGCTCAGAGGGCCCCAAAGTGTGTACACACACTCAGTGAGTCCATCTCGGAAACTCAAATCTGGGTAACAGCCCAAGGTGTGTCCTGCAGATGTCCAGTGTCACCATGACCCCAGTTCTCTGATCCTGTCCCCAGCCTTCTGTGCCCAGGATGTCTTTGTGGCAGGGAAGTCTGGAATATGACAGTCCCTTCTGCCTCCTTTATCCCCCCTACCCCCTACAGGCCTAACCAAAGGGGAGCCATTGAGGCTCTTAATGTAATATGGACATAACCTCTTTTGTATAAAAGGAGGTGGCGCCTGACCTGTGGTGGCTCAGTGGATAAAGTGTTGACCTGGAACGCTGAGGTCGCCAGTTGGAAACCCCAGGCTTGCCCGGTCAAGGCACAGATGGGAAGCAACTAGGAGTTGATGCTTCCTGCTCCTCCCCCCCTTTCTCGCTCTCCTCTCTCTAAAATGAATACATAAAATCTTAAAAAAAAATAGAGATGGTAAATAAGATCACACATTTGGGTTTGCTTACATTTGCATAGGAAACACAAGCAAGACTTATGAATTGATACAACTGATGACCACTAAGGAGTGGGTGGGGTGGGGTGTCGCTGGGAAAACAGGGATTTGGGAGGGAGGGAGAATTCTCAGTGTATACCTTGTTATATCGTTTTGATTTGTGAACTATGTGAATATACACCTTTTTAAAGCAATAATATTCAACTAAAAGAACAAAACCCAAACCAAGGGCAGAAAGGTTCCACCATGCCCTTCAGAGCCCCACCCAGGCGGTCTGCCCCATCAGAGGCCACCTTGTGTCCTCCACTTTCAGCATGTCCCCAGAGCAAGGCAGGGGTACCTCTCGGTCAGTGTCTGGGGACCGCAGGCAGGCCATGCAGGCATCCATGGCCTCGTGCCAGGGGAGCAACAGTGCCTCCGGGAAGTCCACCAGCTGCATCAGGACTCTGGGGGGCAGGAGTGGGAGGAGAGCTGTGTGGCCAGCCTCGGCGGCCCCTGTGCCCACCCCACCCCTCCCCACCCCATCACCTCAGAACAGCCAGGTGCAGGGCCCTGTTGGCCGCTGGAGTGTCGAGGCTCTGCATCAGCATGAGGAAGGGCTGCGGCTGCCGCTGCAGCTGCAACAGCAGTGACTTGACCTCGCTCTCCTGGGTCCCCTCTGCACTGAGCGCTTGTGCCAGATCCAGGACAATCTTCCCAGCCGGCCCAGACCCCTCCACCAGATGCTGCAGGGGGCTGTCGGGGCACTGCTTCGGAGGGTCTTTTGCTACAGGAGGGAAGTCACAAGAATTGGCTACTCTTAATGATGTGAAGGATCAGAAAACGATATATTTATAACTCTTTTTTTTTTTTTGTGGCAGAGTTAGAGAGAGGGACAGATAGGGACAGACAGACAGAAGAGATATGAGAAGCATCAACTCATAGTTGTGGCACTGTGGTTGTTCATTGATTGCTTTCTCATATGTGCCTTGCCTGGGGGGCTACAGCAGATTGAGTGACCCCTTGCTCAAGCTAGCGACCTTTAGGCTTCAAACCAACAACTTTTGGGCTCAAGACAGCAACCATGGGGTCATGTCTATGATCCCATGCTCAAGCCAGCAACGTCACACTCAAGCTGGTGAGCCCGTGCTCAAGCTGGAAACTTCAGGGTTTTGAACCTGGGTCCTCCATATCCTAGTGCAATGCTCTATCCCCTGAGCCACTGCTGGACAGGCGATTTGTAACTCTTTTTTTTTTTTCTCTACAAGGACAGAGAGAGAGTCAGAGAGAGGGATAGATAGGGACAGACAGACAGGAACGGAGAGAGATGAGAAGCATCAATCATTAGTTTTTCGTTGTTGTTGTGACACCATAGTTGTTCATTGATTGCTTGACTGCAGGCCTTCAGCAGACCGAGCCACCCCTTGCTGGAGCCAGCAACCTTGGGTCCAAGCTGGTGAGCTTTTGCTCAAGTCAGATGGGTCCATGCTCAAGCTGGCGACCTCGGGGTCTCAAACCAGGGTCTTTCGCATCGCAGTCCGACGCTCTATCCACTGCGCCACTGCCTGGTCAAGCTACGATTTGGAACTCTTAATGTATTTTTTTCTTTTTAAAGATTTTATGTATTCATTTTGGAGAGGAGAGAGGCGGAGGGGAGAAGCAGGAAGCATCAACTCCTATATGTGCCTTGACCAGGCCAGCCCAGGGTTTCAAACCAGTGACTTAAGTGTTCCAGGTCGACGCTTTATCCATTGCGCCACCACAGGTCAGGCAACTCTTAAATCTTGTTTCCTAATTTCTCCTAATTTTTTTTTTTCTAAGAGAGAAAGAGAGAGAGCAGGGAGGAGAGAGGAGCATCAACTTGCAGTAGTTGCTTCCCAGATGTGCCTTGACCGGGCAAACACAAGGTTTCAAACCGGTGACCTCACCATTCCAGCTCAAAGCTTTATTCACTGTACCACTACAGGTCAGGCACAAATGCAAAAATATTTTTTGATTTGTTTTGTCCCCTTAAAAGTTAAGTTTTAGGGGCCTGGCCTGTGGTGGCACAGTGCATAAAGCTTTGACCTGAATGGTGAGGTCGTCGGTTCGAAACCCTGGGCTTGTCTGGTCAAGGCACATATGGGAGTTCATGCTTCCTGCTCCTCCCCCCTTCTCTCTCTCTCCTCTCTCTAAAATGAATAAATAAAATCTAAAAAAAAAAAAAAAGGTTTTGGGATCTCATAATATACTTAAAAGACAGCTTTATGACAAATTTTATATCATTAAAATTATAAAACAGCTTCCTGACCACAAAAATTGATCATTTCCCTACATCTAAGAGCATGCAATAATTTGTTTTTCTCTGCAATAGGAAAAATTAAATGTGGGGGGTGGGCTTTTGAAGGCTTTAAATTCTATTTTCTAACTTTACAACCTCCCTCATTCTTTTTGGAGGGAACACAATGTCTGCTTTTCTCATTCATTGCTCGTCCCTAAGTTTCAGCTTCTCTCTAAGGTTCCATCTCCTCCAGACAGGACTGCACAAAAACCAGCAGCGCCATGTCCCCCGGCTTGCACCTTCCTCGGGGCCACGCGGCAGACCGGCTGTCTGTCTGGGTCTCACCTTCCGCTTGGGCTGCATCTGCTGCTTTCCGAGGAGGCTGGGCCTGCGCTTCCAGCAGGGCTGGGTCAGCCAGCTGCCCGGCCACGGCCTTGGGCACGTATTTCCTGTAGACACGGCAGTTGAGCAGGTCCCTGAGAGTACTGTCATCAAGTCGCTGTGGCAGCGCCAGCAGCAGGTCCTGGGCCAACTCAATGGGCACGGCCAGCTCAGCCAGGATCTCGTCATCCAGAACCTGTCATCGGGGAGAAGCCCTTCTCACTACAAGCCACCCTGCGAGCACGGACGCTCCAGGGGCACTTGGAGGGGGGCGGGGGCTCTGTATTTGCCTCTGCATCTTGAGCCTCTCAAGGCTGGCAGCTGGCTCCTCTCAAACAACCTGCCAACACCTCCGCACATTTTAGACCCCTTCCCGGCAGCCCCTTCCACTGCCAAGCTCCACCTCCCACCCTGAGCCTTCCAAACTCTGTCACAGTCCAGCCCTCGCAGTGGAGCCCCCCAACTTCCGCGGGTCCCCGGGCCAACTCTACCTCTCCATCCAGGTTCTCCTGGAGAATCTGGAGAACCTCCTGATGGTCTGGTCCGTCCAGCTTCTTGATGAAGAAGAGGAGCTCCCACCACTCTGCCTGGGTCAGGTGTTCGCTCTCCTCGGCGTCTTCGTCCTCCGGCGGGACGTAGGGCGCAGCGTAGAGCTCGCTCATGGGCTTCCATCGCCAGGAGTGCAGGGCTGTGGGCATGGGGCACAAGGCGCAGAGATGTCGCTGCCCACCCAGCCACACCATTGCTCCTGTGCTCTGAGCTTCCTCCCGCTTCCTCTCGGGGCTCACCTACACCCTGGGCTCCGCTGCCCACGGCCCGCTGGTACTCATCAGCCTCCACGATGTCCTCCATGTCTTCCTCAAAACCCAGGATCTCCAGCATGTGCCAGTGTACCCAATAGGTGCGGCCTATCGATTCCCACAGCACCTAGGAGACATGGGGAAAAAAGAGAGGAAAGGGGAATAGAGAGTGCAATTCATGACTGACTGTGGCCCGTTAATGAGGACACACATACTGGCCAGGTTTGGAAAATACTCCAGACAGCAAAACACCGGTACAGTGAGAACACAAGCACACAGCCAGGATGCCCTCCGCTACTGGTACTGGTTCTGCCTCTCCTCTCACCTATCCTTGATGGCTTACGGCCCATACTTCCTCCTGGTCTCAACCACGCTGTCTCTCTGACCCTGGCATTTGGGAAAGTCTTGCTGTATCAGTTCCTTCCTGGGAGTCTTCCTGACCTCATAGCCTCCTAACCCCAGATCTCCTTGGTCCTCCAAATGGCCTCCCTTCTCAAGTGCTGACCCTTCTCTGACCGTTCAATTCCCTTGGTGGTGTTCTCCTTGGGCGACCTGCCAGAGCCCTCTGCATGGAAGCCCCAGCTGTGCGCCACCCAGAAAGATCCCCAACAGCCCTGCGCTGGTGGTACAGTAAATAGGGCGTCGCCTGGGAATGCGAAGGTTACCAGTTCAATCTCTCCCTTCCTCTTGCTCTCTCTATTAAAAAAAGAAAAAAGAAAAAAAAAAGGCCCTGGCTGAGTAGCTCAGTTGGTTAGAGCATTATCTCAAAGTGCAGAGGTTGCCGGTTCGATGCACGGTCAGGGCACATAAAGGAAGAACTCGATGTTCCTGTTTCTCTGTATCTCTCCCTTCCTCTCTCGCTCAAATCAATAAATTAGAAAAGGGATTCCCCCCCAGTAGTGTCCCACAAGCATGCGCTCCCTCGCTCACCTGCACAGGGGGCATGCCATTGTTGCTCTGCTGGAACTCGCCCTCGTCCCCAGCACTGATCTCCTCGTAGTCGTCCAGCATGCGCACTCGCATCCCCGGCTGCAGTGTATCCCGCACGTACAAGGCATAGGTATTGCCACTGGCGAACTCAGAGCGAGGGCGAAACCGCCTTGACCTCCTGAGGGAAGGCCGCGCCTGGGCAGGTGGCAGCCCTAGGCCTGCATCTGCCAGCTGGGGCTGGAAGATGGGACAGGAGGACCGAGTCGAGGGCCCCTGTCTGCTCGAGGCCCAGTCCCAGCGCATGGCGTGTACCAGCTCTGAGATCAGGGTGCCCATGGCCATGCTGAATTCCAGCTCCAGCCGGCCCCTTTCGGCACTCAGCTCCTCAGGAGAACTGTTCTGGGCTCCTAGTTCTGCAGTACTGTCATTCAGCTGATCCAGGAGGGAGGTGACGTGCAAATAGTGCTTCACCAGGGAGAAGAGCAGCCTTCCTGGGACCTGTAGGACACAACCTTTGTCCTATGTCCACTTTGTCCCAGCCTTAGCCCCTCTAGAGAGAGGGGCTAAGGTCCTCTATGAACACGTGTAAAGGCCTGGTCCCTAGGTCTTCATGGCTCCATCCCCACTGCCCCCGACAGAATACCTGTGGCAGCTGGATCCCTTCGAAAGACATGGGATGTTCGGAAAGCGTGGCCTGTGCAAACAGAGCCAGCAGAGCACAGCGGCTGTCAAAATCCAGGTGCTTCTCAATGGCTTCCTGCTGACTCAGTGACAGGAGAATCTGGGTACGGGTCCCTGTAACCCACACGCCAGTCAATAACTGCTCCCTAATCTCACCTTTCCCAGGTATCTCTCCTAGACACCCCCACTCCCTTAGTCCAATTATTTTCTTTCTTTGTGTGTGTGTGACAGAGACAGAGAGGGACAAATAAGGACAGACAGACAGGAAGGGAGAGAGATGAGAAGCATCAATTTTTCATTGCAGCACCTTAGTTCATTGCTTGCTTTCTCGTATGTACCTTGATCGGGGGCTACAGCAGACTGAGTGACCCCTTGCTCAAGCCAGCGACCTTGGGCTCAAGCTGGTGAGCTTTTGCTCAAACCGGATGAGCCCGCGCTCAAGCAGGCGACCTCGGTGTTTTGAACCTGGGTCCTCCATGTCCCAGTTTGACGCTCTATCCACTGCGCCACCTCCTGGTCAGGCAAAATCCAATTATTTTTTCCACCACAAACTCGGAATGATAAGGTTTGCTTTGAAAGCCAAACTTGCTTTTTCACATATTATAAACGAATATGTATATGTATGTATATCCTGTAATTGTTCATAAAATCTCATCTCTTCCTTTGCTTGGAGGTTCTTGGGGACTCAGTCTTGCCTCTTTCTGCAGAGATGCCCACACCTACCTCCCTGCCTCCTTTTCTTCCAACTGAGAAGGGCAACAGATCATGCCCTACTGATGAGGTCAGAGGCTTCTGTGATAGCGTCCTATGAGGCCCTCAGCCGCCCCAGCCCCTCTCCTCCCCTTCCCTCCCCACACTTCTCACCAGCATCATGAGAGGCCAGGGCTTGTATCATCCGGCCGGCGCTCCAGCGAATCTGATAATCAGGACTACTCAACATGTGCATGAGCAAGTCCAGGACCCTTGGGTCTTTGAAGACCCCAGTGAGGGGCTCAATGCTGGCATAGGCGCTGAGCACGTGGACAGTGTGAAGCAGAGGAGCAGGAGGGATGGTGCCCACACACTCCTCCAGCTGCCGAAGGGCCCTCTGAATCAGGGACTTCACATCGGTTTCCATCTCCCTCAGCACAGACTTGTCCAGGACCCCAGCCTCCCCTGCAGACTCCTGGGAAGGCCCGATGATGTGGCCGTCCTCGCCCAGCATCTTGTGGCAGTTGGCATAGATCTCGTCATTGGACATCCAGAGTAGGATGTGCTCAGCCTTGCAGTCCACTTGGCTAGAGGCCCCCTCCCCATCCTCCCCGCGCCTGAGGAGGAGCCAGCGGATCTGGTACTCAAGATGCCCGCTGTGGCCCACTCGCTGGCGAATCAGCTCATCAGGATAGGCGTGCAAGCCAGGCCCCAGGGGCACTCTGAATTCCCTGTACCGGAGCTCCCCCACCATCCTGGCACCTGGGACAAACAAGGAAAAGAGAACAGGAAAGCGAGTGTGAGAGGGGAGGGCCATCCAGGACAGGGGAAGCCTATGCGGCACCAGCTGTTGGGCTGCGTGGGGGACAGCAGGGCCCGGGAGCTGCCTGAGGCAGGCTGGGTGGAGCCAGGCCCAAGCAGAGGAACACTGGGGGGTTTGTTCTGAGCGAACAGAAAATTTGGGGGCTAAAAGGGCGGTGTAAGGTCCTACAGCCTGCAGTGGGTTGGTTTGGGGCAGTGGGAAGGGGACAGTGGGGGCTAGGCTGCCTTAGAGTTCTAAGGGAATCCCAGGTCCTGGGACAAGTGGAGGCAGCCCTGGGAAGGGGTACGTGCAGCCCAGAGCTGGGTGTTGGGGACGGGGACGGGGGCGGGGGGGTGGGTACTGGAGAGCAACACTGGATTGTGTGTGGGAATCGGTGCTAGCTCCAATGCTTGAAGCCCAGGGGTGTAGGTCGCAGAGGAGAGACCAAGAGTAGGGCGCAAGGCGCGATGGAGTGGGAGGGGCTGGTGGGCTGCAGGCGCCGATGACTGGAGGCACTGGAACAGCAAGGCCCTTTAGGGCAACGCAAGGCCTGTAGGGGCAATGCGAAGCCCCGGGCAAAGTGCCCGGGAGACCCGATGGATGAGGGGCGCGAAGCTAGATCGACCAGCGTCACATACCCGAGAAGCCCGGGGGCGCGCGACAAGGTTGGGATGGGTGGCTGGGCAGGATAAACGAAAATCGCAAGGTGCAGTGAAATGGGGGAACGCGAGGTCGGGTGCAGAGCAAGGATCGGTGGGCTAGTGGGTGGGTGGGAGACCCAGGGTAGGGGCAGAGGGCCGCGGCGGGGCTCTGGCCACCTTAAATCGATGGGAGTCCTGGCGCAAGGCCTGTCCTTCGCTGAGCTAGGGACGCAGCGCAGATGATGGCGGCGATGCTGGCTGGCTGAGATTTGGGCCCCGCCTGGGCCCCCCAAGGGGGTCGAGGCGGAGAGACGGGAGGGGGCGTGCTTCCGTAAGACACACGTTCAGGCAGGGGGCGTGGCGCGCAGGGATCCAGCGCCCAGGCGCAAGGCTACTGTCTTCACCAGCGCACGCGTCGGTGTGAAACCGCCCGGACAAGTGAGGTCAGGTCAGAACCCATAGTGCCCACGCCAGCTTTGGGGGCTCGGCCACCTTCCCAAAGCCTCTGCTCATTTCTGCTGCACCCAGCGGAAAGCTAGGGGCCCTGGGGAGGAGCCGTGGATGCCACCTCGGCGACGCGCAGCACCTCCTCCTCTGCACCGCCCTTTCCTCTTCCTTCTCATGTTCCCTCCTGCCACCGGAAGTGTCTTCCGGGTTTCCCCAAGTCATAACTGGAGAAGACCTTAGAGGTCATTTATTACCCCCTCCTCCGTTACCTATGAAGGAACGGAGAGAAGGGGCATGGCTGGAAACGAGGGAACTGCAACTGCAGACTTTGTGACATATTGTCCTTCCCTTTCTCTGGCCCAAACATCTGTTTGCTCCTGTCCCCCCCCCCCCCATTCAGAATGAACCATCTCCCCTCCCAAAACACCAGTCACAGATAAAAATGAGAGTTATTTTATTAGAGTCCAAGAGCATCAGTTTTGGGCAGCAGCAGAAGGCAGCTTTACATAACTCTTCATTGGGGGCAGTGGCCGAATCTTGCGGCCAGCCCAGCCCCCCTTGCGGTGCCACAGCCCGCTGGAAGGCCTCTTGCCCAGCCAGCGGTTCCGCCCAGCCTTGCCAATGACCCGTTTGTTATGATCAACGTTGGATACTCGGCCTACTGTTGCTGTGCACGTTTCCAGCACCTGAAAAAGAAAGCAGGTGGAAGAGAATGCACTTTAGGGTAAAGAGCCTGACAATGTTGAGGACAGGACTCTTGGGATGGTTCTTATACTCAGTGAGAGAAGGGAGAGGACAGGGGGAAAGCACAACAGAACTGAACCTGCGTGCAGGTCCTACAGGAATGGAAAACGAAAGACATTGTTCTCTATTCCATTATTGTGCCAGCCTCACTAAGCATTCTGATCACGCAGCAGAGGACAGACCTAGCTCAGGGCAGTTCCTAACACGAAACACCTGGGAGCTCTGTGGGCCCGGAAAGGTACATCCCAAAAATTCCTCCCTTGCTGATCCCTCCACCTGTACCCACACACACACACACCTGCATCTGCCTCTTGGAGGGCAGCTGGATGATGGCTGTCCCATTCACCTTCCGCAGCAGCACACCACATGTCCCTGGGGGAGGGAGAAGCAGCTGTGCCACTGTCTACCATGGAGGGGGTGGGGCGGGCTTATAGGCCACTCGCCACCTGCTTCCCATGTTTTGCCCTTTAGGAGCATATACACTGGAACAGGATGCACGTGATGATTTAGGTCAAAATATAAGCACCTTTTCATCCTCATTCTCCTTGTTTCTTTTTCTTCTTTTCCTCTGCCAGTGGACCAGAGGTGGGCCCATGGGTTCAGAGAATTGTGACCTTGGGTTTCACCTGGCCTTTCAAAACATAAGACCCCAAGAAGCTCCTTTCTTCATACCTGCGGCTCGGATATACTGGGCCCCCCGGCCTGGCTCACTCTCCACGTTGTTGATGAGGGTCCCCACAGGTAAGGCCCCAAGAGGATGTGCATCCCCTTCCCGAGGAGCAACTAAAAGAAAGAATTTCATCAGCACCAGAACTCTTGCAGCCTCCCAGTCCACACACATCTGGTGGCCATATCTCACCTGCCATTCGGCCTATGTGGTCAGAGTTCAGGATTATATCCCCAGCTTGCATGTTTTCTGTGGCAATGACCCAGCGTTTCCGGTTGCCCCCAGCAACCAGAGCTATGTCTGCTGACCTGTTCAGGGTGAGCTACAGGTGAACAGACCATCTAGGCAGACCCACATCTTCTGAAAAGCCACAGAGTCGTCATTCAGTCATGACATCATCACCCCACACCCCAAACTTGCCTACAGGGATCATAGCGGACAAGGACGACCTTCTCCTCAAAGGGTCCTGGCTTGGTTTCCGGCAGGGGTCGGAACCGAAGAAAGTCAATCATGCGGTAACATTGCTTGTGGCCCCCGCCAATGCCATGCACTCGGATTCGGCCTGTGGTCAGGACAGTGAGGGCGACATAACTCAGGTCAGAGGAACGGGCCTGTCCTGGACAAAGAGCACTGCTTCCCAACATTATGACTCAAGCAGAAAATGATAATAAAACAACCCCCTCCAACAAAACCTCATAATTATTTATTAAAACTATATAAAACGCCCAGATAAATTCTCCATACGTTACTAAATTCAGTGTTTACCAAAGGCCATGCTCTATTTCAAGTTATCCATTTTTGAAGGGTATGAAGAAAAATGTCATGAGACATTGCTGTGTATGTCCAGTTTCCTTCAGTTATCGAGATTGTCTCTAGGAGCATAGACTACTTGCCTGTTACTCTGTCTTCTACGCTCATTCTCATACACATGCCATATGTAGGAGTCCACTAAGTGTGTTTTAGTTACATTCCTCTGCCCGTCTCAATGCACAGTACTAGGGTCCTGCCATGATTTTTTTCCATTTACTGCTTCAGTCCTCTTGCCCTTGCCCCCACCTGTGTGATCTCGGCCCCCAGACTTCCTCATCTTCAATGGTCTAATGGTGTACTTGGTTTGACTCTTCCAGGATACAAACTTGGCACTGAGGGCCACAGAGGTAAGGATTGGGCGGCAGGGGAGCAACATCGAGGCAAAGGGCAGCTGGAGGAGGGCGCTGTTGGTCACCTAGAGATAAACAAATCTCTTTCACTTGAAAGCTGATTGAAGGCGAAGCATCATAGAAGCAAGGGAGAGTACAGAGACCGAGTTTAGCTGGTAGCCCACTTCCTCCTGGGTGTGCCCCAGCCAGCTGTCCAGAAACTCTGCCCTTCACAGCGTGCACACCTGTGTGGAACGTTCATCCAGGTGTATGTGTGTTATTTATTTATTTACTTTTTTACAGGGACAGAGAGAGGGAGACAGAGAGAGGATAGGGACAGACATACAGGAATGGAGAGAGATGAGAAGCATCAATCATTAGTTTTTCATTGCTGTCACGACACCTTAGTTGTTCATTGATTGCTTTCTCATATGTGCCTTGACCACGGGCCTTCAGCAGACCGAGCTGGCGACTTTGGGGTCTCGAACCTGGGTCTTCCGCATCCCAGTCCGATGCTCTATCCACTGCGCCATCACCTGGTCAGGCTATGTGTGTTGATTACCTCTCCTCATTTGGTCCTTTCACCTCTGAAATATTTTATTCATTTATTTCTTTTCTTTTTTAATCATTTTTAGAGAGAAAGGAGAGAGAGGACAAGAGAGAGATAGAGAGAGAGAGAAAGGGGGGAGGAGCAAGAAGCATCAACTCCCATATGTGCTTTTTTTTTTTTTTTACAGGGATAGAGAGAGAGTCAGAGAGAGGGATAGATAGGGACAGGCAGACAGGAATGGAGAGAGATGAGAAACATCAATCATCAGTTTTTCATTGCTGTCACGACACCTTAGTTGTTCATTGATTGCGTTCTCATATGTGCCTTGACTGCAGGCCTTCAGCAGACCGAGTAACCCCTTGCTCAAGGCAGCGACCTTGGACTCAAGCTGATGAGCTTTTGCTCAAACCAGATGAACCCACGCTCAAGCTGGCGACCTCGGGGTCTCGAACCAGGCCTGTCTGCATCCCAGTCTGATGCTCTTTCCCAGTGGTTCTTAACCTTTTTTTTTTTTAGAGGGACAGAGAGAGAGAGAGTCAGAGAGAGCGATAGATAGGGACAGACAGGAACGGAGAGAGGTGAGAAGCATCAATTATTAGTTTTTCGTTGCCGTTGCGACACCTTAGTTGTTCATTGATTGCTTTCTCACATGTGCCTCGACTGCGGGCCTTCAGCAGATTGAGCCACCCCTTGCTGGAGCCAGTGACCTTGGGTCCAAGCTGGCGAGCTTTTGCTCAAGCCAGATGGGCCCGCGCTCAAGCTGGCGAGCTTGGGGTCTCGAACCTGGTCTTCCGCATCCCAGTCCGACGTTCTATCCACTGCGCCACCGCCCGGTCATGCGAGAAGCATCAATTCTTCATTGCAGTTGCTCATTGATTGCTTTCTCTCCATGTGCCTTGATGGGGGAGGGGGGAGTGCGGTGGGGCGGGGGCTACAGCAGACCGAGTGACCCCTTGCTCAAGTTTGACCTTGGGCTCAAACTAGTGATCTGTGCTCAAACCAGATGAGCCCATGCTCAAGCTGGGGACTTTGGGGTTTCGAACCTGGGTTCTCTGTGTTCCAGTCCAACGCTCTATCCACTGTGCCACTGCCTAGTCAGGCAGGCCTTTCTTTTTAATAAATGTTTAATAATAGAATAAGTTGTTCATGTTAGTTCATTGAAGTATTTCTATAATGAAATGTTCTTCTGTCCATGCATTTACTAAATCTGGCTCAATTCTCCTTCTCCAGTAAACTTTTCCTTCCCTAAACAACTCCCTTCTCCAGAGCTGGTAACTTACACACATCAATGTACCACTATCAGAACCAATGCCTTTTGCGCATTGGCATTGTTTCTGGGAGTTTACAGATAACAATGTAGGGGAGGGAACGGATCTGTCTTGCTCCTTGCTGTATTCCCAGAATTTCACAGAGTAGGTTTTGAATTTTAAGTACACATCTCCAGCCTGACCAGGCGGTGGCGCAGTGGATAGAGCGTTGGACTGGGATGCGGAAGACCAGGTTCGAGACCCCGAGCTCACCAGCTTGAGGGCTTGAGCACGGGCCCATCTGGCTTGAGCAAAAATCTCTTCAGCTTGGACCCAAGGTCGCTGGCTCCAGCAAGGGGTTGCTCGGTCTGCTGAAGGCCCACGGTCAAGGCACATGTGAGAAAGCAATCAAGGAACAACTAAGTGTTGCGACGGCAATGAAAAACTGATGATTGATGTTTCTCACCTCTCCGTTCCTGTCTGTCTGTCCCTATTTATCCCTCTCTCTGACTCTCTATCCCTGTAAAAAAAAAAAAAAAAAGTACACATCTCCGAAACTCGAGCATCTTCATCTCTACAGATTTAGAGCAAGACTTACAACATCTTTTCTGTGATTCACGAATTGTCCACAAGGGGCACTATGATACCTTCACCTTTGGCTCCTAGTCGGTATTCTGCCCTGCATTCTATAATCTCAGCATCCTTAATGATTATCATAGTGGTTAAAAGCTCAGGCTTTGAGGTCAACCCCCGCGTAGCTCAAATAGTTGGTGTATGGCCCTGGGCTGCTTATTAGTTTTCTCATATGTAAAATGGGAATAATGGTTGAAAAGAATTCACTCATCTAAAACCTCTATTACTCATGCCTGGTTTATGCTAGGCACCCAATAAATGTCTATTATTATTGAAACCTTGTACAACCGGTTTTCTGTAATCCACTTTCATCTCCAATATCTCGTCTGAGGAACCCAGGGGCCCTGTGAAATAGCATCACTTATAGAAGAGAAAGCTGAGGTTTAGAGTGATTTATCCAAGGTCACACGCTGGCGTGGCTACTGACCCGAGTCGCATCCTAGGCTCCCATCCTTGGGCCTTCCCTCTCCGTCGGCCCGAATGGAAACAGCCTCATTCGGGTAAAGTGGATTACCTGGGCGGCCGAGGTTAGTCTCAGGCCGGGGGCGGGGGCAGCCGGGGGCGCCAGGCTCAGGGAGCCCAGAGCACGGGTCAGTCCCCGCAGTGCCATGAGGGTAGCCAGGCTCCGCAGGGATCCGCACGCCACTATTACCTTTACCTACACAACCTGGCACTATGAGATGACGCTAACGACTCCCTGTGCCGTCGCTCCCTCATGACGTAAAAGAGACGGAAAAAGAACCCAAGGGCAGCTGTGTACACATTTCCTTTCTTGCCTGCTCGTGGTCAGAACCAATCCTACGGCGGTTCTTAGAACGCGTGACTGAGGAGCAGGTTCCGCCCCTATGAGCCGTCAAAACAATTGCCTCGAGCGGCAGCCATGATGAATTTAAAGGGGCAGTATCGGGAAGGGCAACAACCAGACCGACCGACTGCAGGTGAGTCTTTGTGAATACCTCTGGGGCGGAGGGTTGAGCTCCGGCTACCTCTTATTTCCGCATTGTCGGACAGATAAACAAACCAGGGCCAACCGAACTCACACAACTCCAGACAGACTAAAAAACTCCGCCCCCCGAGATTCTTCCCGCCCCTCCGTGTCCAGACAGACAGACAGTCGGCCTGCCCCGCCCCCTGCGCTACGAACATACTCAGTGACCTCGGGGCTTTCGGATCGCTGAGTGTCGGTCCATCTGCACCTCTCCCCGTCGCCCCTTCCCATCCCACTCTATCCCCACCCTGCGTCCCAGGGCAGGTCGACAGCCTGGGGCACTCTTCAACCACATTCCAAGGCCCGGGAGACCACCTCCCAGCGCCGCGTTTCCCAGTGACCCAGCCGCCGCTCAGCAGACCTGCCATTTTTCTTTGCATCATCAGGCGTGTGGGAGGCACCCTAAGGTGACTCTCTCCGATCCTGTTAATAGGTGATCATAAGAGGCAAAGCCATGGAAGTGACTGAGCCAGGACTGACCAGGTCTTCCTCCTTACTCTTGACCAGACACGCCCCATCCCACAGGTTCCAGATCAAGTCTCACTCCCTTAGGAGAAAATAGCTAGCTCCCCAGGCTTGGGGTGAGAGGTTGGCTTGGGGAAGGAGGAGGGACACTGATAGTCTTTGAAGAGCTGCGGCCATGGGGAGGGAGGATGTTTGTCCTGGGTGGAGCTACGTGCCAGGTCCTCTGGGTGGCTGTGAAGTGGTAAGAGAAGGAGTGGGAATGCTGGACTTCTGGACTTTGCGTAGGGCAGGTCCTTCCGAGTCCCTGGCCACTGAACAGAGTTTCTTCCCGGCTTTGGCCTGAGTGCCACAGCCGAGGGCTGTGTTCTGTAAACAGGTAAGAGACCTTCAAAGATGAGAAATGAAACCCTTTTGAGGAAGTAGAAAGACGGTCTGAGACCTGGCGGGACGGAGGGAGGGTGAGAAATATGGGTTGACAGCTAGTGGGAAAAGAGGCAGGGCTGACCAGGTTTGTAGATGCAGGTCTTAGCTCCGTGATGCAGCTTGAAGACCTTCAGCCTTATGAGGCCTCTCATCAAGGTCCTGCAGGGAAGGCTCCTGTTTCCTTCCTTTATCTTTTCCGTGACTTAACTTTGGAACTTGTTCCCTCCCTTTTTCCAAAACTTCTGCACTATTTCCTGCATATCCTGTCTGCTTTAACCCCATTCCGTTTGCAACTCGCCCCAAACACCCTCTGTGTTCTTTGCAGTGCTGTCTCTCATCTCCTGATTCCTTTTCCAACTCCTTTACTGTTTTGGTTCTAAATTTTCGATCCCCTGCTAGTTCTCAGGACCTTTGTTCCTTCTCTCTTGTTTTCATTTAAGTCACCTACTCTCTCATTCCCTCAATCTTAAGCTTTGTGTATATTTTTGTTTTGTTTTTAATTTTTTATTTATTGCTTTTAGAGATAAAGAGAGAGGAAGGAGGGGGAGAGAGAGAAGCGTTCATTTGTTGTTCTACTTAGTTGTGCATTCATTGGTTGCTTCCCGTATGTGCCCCCACTGAGGATCAAACCTGCAACCTTGGCGTTTTGGAATGATGCTCTCACCGACTGAGCTACTGCCAGGGCTTAAGCTTTGTGTTTTTAGTATTGTAGGCTCCCTCCTCACTTACAACTTTCTCTCTCCAATTAAACCACAGGGTCGCCCATACTCTTTCTCATTCCTCTACTTGGATCTCTACCACCCTCTAAGCATGGCACTCACCCTCTTTTTCTTGTGTTTTTGTTGTTGTTGTTAAAAGATTTTTTTAAAGACTTTATTCATTTTAGAGAGGAGAGATAGAGAAAGAGTGAAGCGGGGAGGAGCAGGAAACATCAACTCCCATATGTGCTTTGACCAGGCAAGCCCAAGGTTTCAAACCGGCGACCTCAGTAATCCAGGTCAACGCTTAATCCACTGCGCCACCACAGGTCAGGTTCTATTTTCTTGTCTTTACCACACCTGAGCACTGTTGTTTCTCCCTAGCCCAGGCAAGGTCCTTCAGGCCAGGATGTCGGGCCTGGTGTTGGGGCAACGGGATGAACCTGCAGGGCACCGGCTCAGCCAGGAGGAGATCCTGGGAAGCACTCGGCTGGTGAGCCAAGGGCTGGAGGCCCTACACAGTGAACACCAGGCTGTACTGCAAAGCCTGTCCCAGACCATCGAGTGTCTGCAGCAGGGAGAATATGAAGAAGGGCTGGTGCATGAGAAGGCCCGGCAGTTGCGCCGTTCCATGGAAAACATTGAGCTGGGGCTGAGTGAGGCCCAGGTGAGAGGGAGGAGGTGGTTGCCAGGTGGCCTGTGGAGGAGCAGTGGTTTGATTGGAGGCTTGGGGTCACTTGGGATCACCTTGTCCTAGATTCTTGCCTTCAGTAAATATGTAGTAAGCTCCTACTATGTGCTAGGCACTGGAGACACATCACTGAACACAACAATCAAAAATCATTGCTGTCTTAGAGCTTTCATTCTAGCTGGCGAGGCAGACAATACACAAATAAGTAAATGATTCAGCATGCCAGAGTGATCATTGCTAAGGATAAAGGAATAAAAATAAATCAGAGAAGGGCATTAGGGAGTTTGGAGAGAGCATATGATTTTAGATAGGGTGGTCAAGAAAGGATTCACTGAAATGGTGACATTTGAGCAAAGGTTTGGAGGTGAGGGAAGAGGTCATGCAATAATTGAGGGAAGAGCATCCTAAGCAGCCTGGGCAGCAAGTGCAAAGGCCCTGAGTCAGAGCCTTCCCAGAGAGGAGCCAGTGTGGCTGCGGTAGAGGGAATGAGGAAAAGCAAACTAGAAAATGCCGTTCAGGAGGGAATGGACTTGCAGAGCGGGGGAGAGATCATATGGAACTTGTAGGTCATCATAAGGACTGAGGAGAGGAGTGAAGTGTTCTAAATTAACATTTGCAAAAGATCACCTGGCAGCCCGGTTGCGAAGAGACTAAGGGAACAAGGGCAGGGACGGGAGCCAGTGAGGAGGCTATTGTAGTTGGTAATCAGGTAGGAACTGATGCTGGCTTGGTGCAGGGTGGGGCCTATGGAAGTGGTGGGAAATTGGGCTCGGGGAGTATTTTGAAGGTACAGCCACTTCCTGTCTCCTGCTAGTCTTGCTGCCTCCCAGCAGACTCCTGTCCTGCCTATTGCTGAGTACTCCTAGCCAGAGTCTGGAGCTCATAGGATGTGCCCACCTAGGTGATGCTGGCTCTGGCCAGCCACCTGAGCACAGTGGAGTCGGAGAAACAGAAGCTGCGGGCTCAGGTACGGCGACTGTGCCAGGAGAACCAGTGGCTCCGGGATGAACTGGCGGGAACCCAGCAGCGGCTGCAGCGCAGTGAGCAGGCTGTGGCTCAGCTGGAGGAGGAAAAGAAGCACCTGGAGTTCCTGGGCCAGCTACGACAGTATGACGAGGACGGGCACACCATGGTAAGCCTGTATGGGCGATCCTGGCTGGGGGCGGGGAGCTGGGGCCACTGCTCCATCATCTGCAGGGGACAGCAGCACTGCGCAACCTGTTCCACATGGCAGAATTCATGTACTGCCCCCAGCTCCAGATGACAGCAAGGGGCAAAGAATATTCACTCACTCCATCAACACTGAACAGAATCACATAGGCCAGGCCCTGTGCACTCTGCTGGGGACGCAGCAGTGAACGAGGCAGACAGAGTCCCTGCTCTCACAAATACAGGTTTGTGCAGGGAGGCAGATAAGCACCTGGACAATTCCAATCCAGAATCCTAAGTGCTGCAGTTAGGGAAAGCATCGCCTCGTTGCTCAAGACTCTCCTAAAATTTGCTCTCAAAATGTGTGACATTTAACCCTCACTCAACACACATTTATATACCTTTATGCCTTGAGCAGTTCAAGAAGATGTGTATAGGGGACATGAAAAGACCTATGAAAGAGAGTTGCTGCTTTTTTGAGTTTGTAATGTAGCTTACCTGTGAGGACACACGTGTGACAACACAAAGCAGCAAGTACTCATGCTGGATGAGGGGTTCAGTCGGTGTGGGAGGAGTTCTAAGCAGATGGGCTCCTGGGGACTGGAATGACTTGAGGAGTCACAGAGAAGGCGGGGTACCGGCATGGTAAAATGTAGGTTGGGTTTTAAAAGCTTTAATGGTTATGAGTTGGGAGGATTTTGATGGATGATGAGGGAGAGGGAGGAGCCATCTAAACTGGGGCCTGGGGATGTCACTGATAAGGCTCCAGGGCTGGAAAGCTGGTCTGTTCTAGGGACAGTGGGTTCATGTGCATGGGCCACATTGGCGAAGCTGGGTAGGAGGGTTGGAGGTGTTTGTACAGGCCTGCAATGCCTTGTGGGCACAGCAAATTTGCCCTGTGTGGAAGTAGGTTAGACAAGGAGGGTTGGGCAGTAAGTCCAGCGTGAACAGTGGCAAAGGGCGGGCAGAAGGCTGAGGTAGACACTTTAGGTATGTGTCAGTAGGATCAAACACACTCCCTGCCCTCAGGAGAGACAGGACAGACATGTAATCAATGTCAACACACAGTGCTATAATTATAAGAGCTGAGGGGGTGAGAGGTAGAGGCTGGAGAAGGAAACCCGGAATGTGAGGGAAGGGAAACTTAGGAGATTTGCCAACGAGAGGTCTGAGCTTGGGGAGACAAATGCTGACCTTCCCCAGGGGCAGGGACATGAGTAAGGGTCTTCTTGTGGGCCCCACGTGGCGGGGGTTTCATCATTCTGAGGGACCCTGCAGAGGTTACTGGGGATATCTTGGCCCAGATACGCTGTTGCTTTCTTTCCAGGAGGAGAAGGAGGGTGATGCCACCAAGGATTCCCTGGATGACCTCTTCCCCAACGAGGAGGAAGAGGACCCAAGCAATGGCTGTGAGTCTGTCTCTGAAGTGGGAGGGTAGAGAGGGGCAGCAGGAGCCTGGTTCAACTGTGCCTCCCCCGCCCCCAATACACAGGATGCCCACCATCTGGAAATAGGTTCTTCACTTCCTCTGGAGATAGGGCAGAGACTGGGCTAGTACATTGGTTTCCTCAGTCTCCCTGTTCTTTCTCATTCATCAACATTTATTAAACACTTTATATGTGCCAGGGCCCGGGCTAGGCACTCGGGATACTGGGATAAGAACGACAGGGACCTTGCCAGTAAGGAGTTCACAGTTGAGTGGGAGAATGACCCTGGGGAGGAAGAACATGAAGTCCTCAAGGGGAAGAACCAGGTCTTTCTTCTCTTTGCACCTCTGGCTCAGCCCCTGCCTCATGCTTATTGAGTAAATGTTAAGTGAATGAATTCCTGGGTGAACAAATGGGACCGATGGGCACAGGTTCAAGGGCGTGGGCGAAAGAGTAGCAGATGATGAGGCAGGTCTCCAGAGAGAGCCTGGTTGGGGGCAGGTGCAGGCACGGAATAAGACGTGGAATGGAAGTGGGGAGGGCAGGGAGCAGAGGAGAGGGGGAGAGTCCCCTGGGAAGTCCCCTGTTCATTTTCTGGGATGGTTTAGTGTCGCGTGGCCAGGGTACCCAACATAGTGGATACGAGATCCCAGCGAGATTACGGACTCTGCACAACTTGGTGATCCAGTATGCAGCCCAGGGTCGCTATGAGGTGGCCGTGCCGCTCTGTAAGCAGGCTCTGGAGGACCTGGAGCGTACCTCCGGCCGCGGCCATCCAGATGTCGCCACCATGCTCAACATCCTTGCTTTGGTGTATCGGTGAGTGTTGCCCTCCTTCTGGCCACAGATCTGCCTCCAGATTCCACCTTGATCCACCCTGATCCGCCTTGAGCTCCCATGCCTTCTTTCCACTGGGTCCCCTTTACCCTTCTTCCTGCTGGGCCCCCTAGGCATATGCCACTTGGGGTCTTCCTCTGGGACCAGAAGGCTCATTCTTTCTGTCCCTAATCCCCTCACCTTAGATAATACTCATCTCTCAGGCTCTTTGTTTTTCCAGTCTTCACGGGAGGGTCTCTTTCTCTCTCTCTTCCTGTCTCCTGTGTCCAGTCTCCTCAT
Organism: Rhynchonycteris naso; assembly: GCA_037038555.1. NCBI lineage: Eukaryota > Metazoa > Chordata > Mammalia > Chiroptera > Emballonuridae > Rhynchonycteris > Rhynchonycteris naso. Next base: position 10,347,873 of record CM073000.1, read on the forward strand.
GGAGGGCATGATCCCTAAATATATCTCAGTCACCCCGAAGGAGAGGAGGGAGAGGGGGTGATGGCTTGGGGGCAGCGTTCAGGGTAACCCCTTGATACTTTTCTCCTCCTCCAGGGACCAGAATAAATATAAAGAAGCCGCCCATCTGCTGAATGATGCTCTCAGCATCCGGGAGAGCACCCTGGGCCGGGACCACCCTGCTGTGAGTATTTCCTGCCCTCCTCCCCCATGCTCTTTTGGCCTGTCTTTGCTGGACCCTCCTCGGCCCTCGGTCACTGGGGATGCTCAGGAAGCAGGTATGAGGACTCCTTTCTTCCAGGCACTGCCTGCTGATCCCAGCAGTTGTTTTTCTTTTTATTAATTTATATTTAGAGAGGAGATAGAGTGACAGAGAGAGAGATAGAGAGAAAGAGGGGAGGAGCTGGAAGCATCAACTCCCATATATGCCTTGACCAGACAAGTGCAGGGTTTTGAACCAGCAACCTCAGTGTTCCAGGTCGGCGCTTTATCCACTGTGCCACCAAAGGTCAGGCTGATCCCAGCAGTTTTCAACTCTGAGACCCGAATGACTCCAGTTTTTGTTTGTTTGTTTGTTTTTTAATTTAATTTAATTTAATTTAATTTAATTTTTCCAGGGACAGAGAGAGAGTCAGAGAGAGGATTAGATAGGGACAGACAGACAGAAACAGAAAGAGGTGAGAAGCATCAATCATTAGTTTTTTGTTGCCCTTGCGACACCATAGTTGTTCATTGATTGCTTTCTCACATGTGCCTTGACCGCGGGCCTTCGGTAGACCGAGAAACCCCTTGCTGGAGCCAGTGACCTTGGGTCCAAGCTGGCGAGCTTTTGCTCAAGCCAGATGGGCCGCGCTCAAGCTGGCGAGCTCGGGGTCTCGAACCTGGGTCTTCCGCATCCCAGTCCGACGCTCTACCCACCGCGCCACCGCCTGGTCAGGCGTGTTTGTTTGTTTTTTGCAAGAAAGAAAGAGAGAGGGAGAGGGAGAGACGGAAACTGGAAGAGAGAGAGATGAGAAGCATCAACTTGTAGTCGTGTCACTCTAGTGGTTCATTGATTGCTTCTTTTTTTTTTTTTTACAGGGATAGAGAGAGAGTCAGAGAGAGGGATAGATAGGGACAGACAGACAGGAACAGAGAGAGGTGAGAAGCATCAATCATTAGTTTCTCGTTGCCATTGCGACACCATAGTTTTTCATTGATTGCTTTTTCACATTTGCCTTGACCGTGGGCCTTCAGCAGACGGAGCAACCCCTTGCTGGAGCCAGCGACCTTGGGTCCAAGCTGGTGAGCTTTTTGCTCAAGCCAGATGGGCCCGCGCTCAAGCTGGTGACCTTGGGGTCTCGAACCTGGGTCTTCCGCATCCCAGTCCGACACTCTATCCACTGCGCCACCGCCTGGTCAGGCTTGATTGCTTCTTATACATGCCTTGACCAGGGGCTCTAGCTGAGCCAGTGACCCCTTGCTCAAGTCAGCAACCTTGGGATCAAGTCTGTGACCATGGGGTTGTGTTGATGATCCCACTTTCAAGCCGGTGACCAAGCACTCAACTGGTGAGCCTGAGCTCAAGCTGGTGACCTTGCTGTTTTGAACCTGGGACCTTAGCATCCCAGGTCGACTCTCTAACTACTTTGCCACCACCAGACAGGCTCAAATAACTTTTTAAAATATTTTATTTATTGATTTTACAGAGAGGAGAGGGGAGTGAGAAGTATCAACTCATAGTTGCTTCACCTTAGCTGTTCATTGGTTGCCTGTTGTCTGTGTCTTGACCTCACAAGCTCAGGATTTTGAATCAACAGTCTCAGCATTTCAGGTCCATGAGCTATCCACTGCCCCACGGGCCACAGAATGACTCTTTCTCACAATGAATATTTTCCTGAAATTTATTTCATAGATAATGTAATCTAATTATACATATAATTTCCAAAACATCGAATGATACCCTATTAATATAAAGTAGAACCAAGGAAAGTAACTTGTAATAAAATAACATATACAATATATTACAATGAAATAAAAATATAATAGTTATAGTATTGAGTACAACTATGCTAGAAGACATAATAGAGTAATATGATATATAATGAATAGCCTGAGATTTAGAAGTAAGGCTAGGAAAGCATCCTATATAAGAGGTACTAAAATATGACGGAGCAGAAGGATTGGTGGATGTGAGATAAAAATCTAGTGTTAGAATAAATAACAACAGGCCAGCTTTAGTTGTATAAGTTGAGAGAAAGAAGTAAGTAGGGATAGCATGCTCAGATAAACGATAGGTTGTCAAAGAGGAGAAAATGAGAAATAAGATATTTCTGAAAATGAGCTAACAGTATGAAAATAATTCCCTATGTTTTGACATGTGATAGGCAGGAATGATGTATCTCAGAAAACATAATTCCTGTCTTGATATCCCACCAAGTGTCAAAGTTTACATTCAGTGTTTAAATGTCAGGCAACATCTGAAGCTTCCAAAGGTAATAGTGCCCCCCTCCCATTTTCATGTGTAACAAACAAACAAAATATACTTTCAGAAATGTCTATCCCTGGCCAGTTAACTCAGTGGATAGAGTGTTGGCCTGGCACGTGTATGTCCTGGGTTTGATTCCCAGTCAGGGCAGACATGAAAAGCAACTATCGGCATCTCTTCCCCTCACTCTCCCCCTTCTCTCTCTCAGCCAGTGGCTCGATTGGTTCGAGTGTCAGTCCTCGGCAGTGAGGATAGCTTGGTTGTTTTTTGTTTTTTTACAGAGACAGAGTCAGAGAGAGGGATAGATAGGGACAGACAGACAAGAACGGAGAGAGATGAGAAGCATCAGTCATCAGTTTTTTGTTGTGGCACCTTAGTTGTTCATTGATTGCTTTCTCACATGTGCCTTGACCGTGGGGCTACAGCAGACCGAGTAACCCCTTGCTGGAGCCAGCGACTTTGGGTCCAAGCTGGTGAGCTTTGCTCAAACCAGATGAGCCCGCACTCAAGCTGGTGACCTTGGGGTCTCGAACCTGGGTCCTTCCGCATCCCAGTCCGACACTCTATCCACTGCACTACCGCCTGGTCAGGCTAGCTTGGTTGATTTGAGCATCAGCCCTAGATGGGGGTTGCTGGATGGATCCCAGTTGGGGCACATGTGGGAGTCTATCTCTCCTCCCTCCTTTCAAACACACACACACAAAAACAAAGGAAATGTCTAAAAATGCCTCTAGAGGGCGATACCACCCCCATGTAGAACCCCACAGCTGTCTCTGTCAGCAATTTCCCCTCTCTGACTCTGCCAGCCTAGGCAGAGTCCTGTTCTCTTGGGGTTGTGCAGCGTGGGGGAGGACCTCCCAGTTCTCAAGGTCTTTCTCAGCACCAGTGTCTGAGGGGACAGGCCTGTCTTCCTAGGTGGCTGCCACACTCAACAATCTGGCTGTGCTGTATGGCAAAAGGGGCAAATACAAGGAGGCTGAGCCGCTGTGCCAGCGGGCACTGGAGATCCGAGAAAAGGTGCCACATGCTCTCCACACTCTTCCCTGCTGCTTTGACCCCTCCTGTGCGGTCTCTCTTCGGGTCTGCCCTCTCACCCTGCCTTGTCTTCTGTCACTCCCTTTCTCCACCCCCTGCAGGTGCGTGTGCATGCGTGTGCACGGGGGCGCACACGACACATAATGGCAGCCATCTATCCGTCCTTTGCTTCCCTTCAGGTCCTGGGCACTGACCACCCAGATGTGGCAAAGCAGCTGAACAACCTGGCCCTGTTGTGCCAGAACCAGGGCAAGTATGAGGCTGTGGAACGCTATTACCGGCGGGCGCTGGCCATCTATGAGGGCCAGCTGGGGCCGGACAACCCTAATGTAGCTCGGACCAAGAACAACCTGGTAAGAGAGGTGGGGTAATGTGGGCAGGAAGAGGGGAAGGGACAGCAGCACAGCCTGACATGCTAACACCAGGGCCTCTGTGCCTTGTCTCTGGGGCTGCCTTTGGGGCTGAGGGCTCTGCTTCGTTCCAGAGGGAAGGCAGAAGTTCCCTAGCCTCTTGGGGTGGAGCGGGCATACTCTCGATCCTGCAGCTAGAAAAGGAGGTGTGAGGAGGATCTCTGGGGAAAGGCAGAAACAGACCAAGAAGTGGAAATCCCTGCAGCCTGGCTGAGATCTTGTCTCCCATCTCTTGCTCTTGCGTTTTTTGGCCTTCCTGCCCCCAGGCCTCCTGTTACCTGAAACAGGGCAAATATGCTGAGGCCGAGACGCTCTATAAAGAGATCCTGACCAGAGCCCACGTGCAGGAATTTGGGTCTGTGGATGGTGAGTGGCGAAGGCCAGTGGGGGGGGGGGCTGCAGGGAAGAAAAGGGGTACAGACCAAAGGTGGGGGGTTAGATTACAGTGGTTCCCAGGGGGTGCCAGACCCCGTTAGTCTAGCCCTGTGGGCCTTGGGGTCTTGGCTCCCCCTACTCTGTCCAGCTCAGTTCTCTAACCTCAGCACCCCATCCCGTGTCTCACCCCCAGACGACCACAAGCCCATCTGGATGCATGCAGAGGAGCGGGAGGAAATGAGCAAGGTGAGTGGGGGGCCCAAGGCTACCTGGCCCTATCTTACCCCCTGCACTAGCCCAATGCCTCACTTCCCAGCCGAGCACCAACCCCGATGCATGGTGCTTGGCCAACCCCACCTGCGCCCCAGCCAGCTCCGGCTTGCACCCTAGCATCTCTGCACTCATCCCTGGCTCCCCTCCCTCTATCCTCCTGCAGACCCGGCACCGTGAGGGCAGCACACCCTACGCTGAGTACGGAGGCTGGTACAAGGCCTGCAAAGTGAGTAGGTAAGCTGCAGGGAGAAGGTAGCTTGGTCTCCGATGCCCTCCATTCAAGCCCGGAACCTGGCCTGGGCCTTTCCCCTCCTTCCTTTTGACCTTCGTCCTTCTTCCCTTTGACCTTTCTGTGGCCTTAGCTCTGCTCCCTTGGTCTCCTCACTTCCTTCCCTGGTCTCCCTGCCACAGCCCCACAGTGAACACCACCCTGAGAAACCTGGGAGCTCTGTACAGGCGGCAGGGAAAGTTGGAGGCCGCTGAGACACTGGAAGAGTGCGCCTTGCGTTCCCGGAAACAGGTCCGAGACTGGGAGAGCAAGTGTGGCCGGGAGGTAGGGCCGTAGGGACAAGGGACCACTGAGGCTTCTCCCGGGTCTCTGGAGAATAGGAGGGATGAGGAGGAGGGCCTGAGAGGAAGGTGAGGCACCCTTGCGGTTGTGGTTGTTACTTGTGTTCTTACCCCTACCTGCCCTTTGTGGTCAGGACTCCAAGTTCAAGGATCACTTCACTAAATGGGATTATTAAAGGGGAAGCCCTGCCCTTCCACAATTTGAAAACTCTTATTAAGGAGGGGCATAGGTGGTGTGGATAAGGGGGTTGAGGTTGAAAGGAGCCCAATGTCAGAGGTTCTCAAATTGTGGGTGTTAGCTCATTACTGGGTCATGAAATCAGTTCAGTGTGGGCTATGGTTAAAAATATATATGCGGCCTGACCTGTGGTGGCGCAGTGGATAAAGCGTCGACCTGGGAACACTGAGGTCGCCAGTTCAAAACCCTGCACTGGTCTGGTCAAGGCACATATGGGAGTTGATGCTTCCAGCTCCTCCCCCCTTTCTCTCTCTCTCTCTGTGTCTCCTCTCTAAAATGAATAAAATAAAAAGAAATTAGAAAACTGTCAGTGAAACATGGGAGGGAACAATGTAGGAACAAATCAGAAGCTTTCAGAAAGAATTAGTGCTGTTAATCAAGATTTAAAATAAAAAAATATATATATGCATGTGTACGTAGGAATGCACTGCAAGTAGAAAAGGTGGGTATTGTTGCAGTATGTGTGTACTGGGACACCACACGGAAACGTCTTCCTTCCTGTGGCTGATGGTGAAAAAAGGTTGGAAAGCCTCGTCCTGAATGAAAGAGTGGCAAGTCCCAGCTTCTTCCTTTTCCTTTCTAGGGCACTGACCCTATCAGCCAGACCAAGGTGGCTGAGCTGCTTGGAGAGGGTGACAGTGGCAGGACCTCCCAGGAGGGGCCCGGGAGCAGCGTGAAATTTGAGAGAGGGGAAGATGCCTCTGTGGCGGTGGAGTGGTCGGGGGTAAGTCTGATTATTGCCCCTCAGTCTCCCCGGCGCCCTCCTGGTGGTGGGAGTGAGAGGCTCTGAGCCTGTCGGTGAAGGATATGACAGCATGTCCCCACTCCAGTTCAGTCAGCCCCTCCCTCTCAGAGGTATCTCTGCGAGCCGGCTAGTGGCCAGACTCGGGTCTGCAAGGACTGGGCTTTTGGGTGCGGGGATGTGTGCAGAATGAATGGCAGGGTAGACTCAGAAGCCGGTCTGCATGGGATGACCTGAGCTTCTGTCCCCTGTCCCTCTCCGCCAGGATGGCAGTGGGACACTGCAGAGAAGTGGTTCTCTGGGCAGGATCCGGGACGTGCTCCGTAGAAGCAGCGAACTCTTGGTGAGGAAACTCCAGGGAGCCGAGCCTCGGCCCTCCAGGTACAGGGAGCTGGAGACGTGGTGGGATGTGGCAGAGCAGGTGCAGAATCCCTGGCCTCAGGGTCCTCTGGTCCCTCTCCTCTGGAGGAGAGGTGTCTTAGAATCACGGAGGAGATCAATGGGATGGCCGTGAAGAGAGAGTTTGGGGAAAATGGGGGCCCCAGTGTGGGGGGAGGACACCTGAGGAAATGCTGTTTGCTGATGACGATAAGAGAGTCTACGTGGATGGGGAAGGGGGAGGCAGTGACTTGATTTCATGTAGCACACCCACAGCTCTAGTGACACTCAGGAGGAAGGGAAGAGGTCTCACTTCTTTCTTTTCCATTGCAGCAGCAACATGAAGCGGGCAGCCTCCTTAAACTATTTGAACCAACCCAGTGCAGCGCCCCTGAAGGTGAGAGCAGTGCTGGTGAGCTGCTGGGGGAGAGAAAGGAAGGATGTGGGAGCAAGCCCAGAGGGCGTTAGGGAGGAGGGGAGAAGCATCAGGGTTGAAGGTGAGCTAGGGACCTGGAGGTGGCCGACAGAATCAGGCACCTTGGTGGTGGTGACTAGGAAGAGACAGTTTCAGGCCAGAAATAGTAGCAAATAAACTAGTCGGAAGGGGAACAGGAATTGATGTTCTCTAAACTGGTATTTTGGAATTAGGAATAACTCAGGAATGATTTGGGAATTCTAATTGCCCTTCCTCCTGTAGCCACCATATATCTTACCTTGGAGACCCAGTAGTAAAGAAGGGAAAAAGAATTCAATTATTTCCATTTGAAAAAAACAGTAATGACATTTTATTGGTAAATGAGTACTTGTATCAAAGTATATGCCCAGTATCCACGTGGCTCTTCTAGGTGTTTTCTCTGCCAGACTGTGGCCTTCTGAAAAATCCTAGTAAAGCCTCAGAACTTGGGGTTGAGGGCACAGGCTCCATCCTAGGTCCAGAGACAAGACTGCAGCCAGGAGATGGATAGACCCTAGGGGACAGTTTTTAGGGAGCTGAGGTCACTGGGCTGATGGTATATATTGTCTGTTTCAGGTCTCCCGAGGCCTCAGTGCCAGCACTATGGACCTCTCTTCAAGCAGCTGACATTCACCCCGCCCCCCCCAGATCTGCTGGGTCTCCCCACCACCCTCACAGCATTCCCTACTGCTCCTGGCTCTTCCAGACCCACAGCGGGACAGTGAAGGGGGAGCAGTTAACCAGAAGATTGCTGCTGCCCTTAGGGTCTCAGCCCCCTCCTCAGGAATCCCCTCAAGAAGGACCCTCAGGACACCCTCCACCCACCCTGTGGTCCTCTAGAGTCGCTAGCTCTGAGGCTCCGGGGTGGGTAAGGAGCAGGTATGCACCTCAGAGGTGCAGCCTCCTGCTGGCTCTTCTGTCAGAGGGTTTGGGGCTGGCCAAGCAAGATGTTTTGCCCAGGCTTCTCTTGTTCCCTCTGCTGCCTCACTTCAGGTCCACGTATTTCACTTTTCTTAAATAAAAGAATCAGGTAACCATTCTGCCACTTGAGTCCTGATTGAAGAGGGTAGGAAGCAAGGGTTGTGTTGGGGCCTTCACAGAAGGGCGAGGGGCAGTGATGGGGCCTTCACAGGAGGAGTGTTGATTCTTGGATGGCTCCTCTCTGCCTTCCCATTTGTATCCTCTCCAGCAGGGCCTGCAGGAAGGCATCTGGGGAATGGGGGAGGAGGCCCACAACCCAAGGAGAAGGTGCTGTGGACTGGGTTGTCAGGGACATGTGGTGGCCATGTGGCAGGACCCTGGAGTCCTGGCGCCACTGCTCCCGGCTGGGGCTGTGAGGCCCTCTGTGGCTGCCCCTCCCCCTCCCAGCTGCCTGGGGGGAAGGGAGGTCTAAGCAGGCCTGGGGGGCCCTCGGGAGCCAGAGGGGAAGGAGGCACTCACTATCCATCCCTTCGCAGCGTATCCTGGAGGCCTGAGCAGCAGCTGGGGCCCATCTTCTAAAGCTTGACTCCTCCTGACCCGCCTCCTACACCCCTTGCTGCTTTCACAACAAAGAAAGAATGTGGGGGTGGTGGCGCTGGGGGTGGGGGTGCTTGGAACAAGGGCTGTGCTGGGCCTCCCCACAGCTGGAGACTTGGCCATGCCCTGCACAGCCCAGACTGCCTGGAGATGGACTTGGGATGAATCTGTCCGTTTAACAGCCTTCAGCCTGGCGCTCCAAGCCCAGTCTGTCTCTGCCTTTGGGTTCAGGTTGGTCCCAGCCATTCACTGGTCCCTCACTTCCCCAGGCGACATCTCTCCTGGGGCTGCACAGTATCTCCAGGTTACCATGCTTGGGGGACACCAAAGACAGCCTTCTGTTCTAGGTCTCCCTCAGGATTTCAGGTTGCAAAGTCCCTTCCCATCTGGAGACTTTGGGGGAATTGTTGGTCAGAGTCCCCAGGAAGCCTCGAACTGACCATCCTCCCTAGGGGCCACGGAATCACAAAAGTCACTTTGGTTCCCTTGGATCCCTGCGGATTAGTCGGTAGGGACAGGACAGCCTACCTTTCCCTATTTCGCTCAGATCCCCGGCGCTCCCCCACGCCTCCCTCAGTCCGGGATCCGTCTCCAGACCCCTCCCCCAGCTGCGAGCTCCTCCCCAGCACCAAGGGGAGGGGGCGCCGAGGGGGCGGGGCGCCGCGCGGCAGCCCGCGGGGAAGGGGCGTCGTGGGGCGGGGCTTGGTGGCGGCGGCGGCGGCGGCGCGCGAGGACTCGGAGGTACCGGGCGCGCGCGGCTCAGCCTGGGGACGCCTCGGGCTCCGGCTGCTGCAGCGGCGCCCGCGCTCCGGTGCGCTCGGCCTCCTGGGCCCTCCGCGGAGCGCAGCCCGCGCGTCCGCCGTGCGCCCGCCCGCTGCTTTCTGCGAGCCCGCAGTGATGGGAGCCGCGCGGGGAGCCCCGGGCAGCCCCCGCCGGCTGCCTCTGCTCAGCGTCCTGCTGCTGCTGCCGCTGCTGGGCGGTGAGTCCCGGCGAACTGGGGAGCGGGGCTCGGGAAGCGCGGGAGCCCCGCTGGCACAAGGGGTACCCGGGACGTGGGTTTGGGCGGCTGGAGCGGAGAAGACACCCTGGAGTGGTAGAGAGGCTGCTGGGACTGCGAGATCCCAGCCGCGGGGAGGTGGCCAAGCCCCCGGCGGACTCGGTCCGTCGGGGCCCCTCTGCCACCCACGCCCGCGAGGTCGCGTTTCCAGCTTCACAGAGTTTTCCCGGCCCGAGCGGAGAGTTTTGCTTGGGAGCTGACGGGAGTTGCCCGCGCCCGGGCCCTGGTGGGGAGTTCCTTTTCAGGAGAAGAGCCACCACCCCTCACTTGGCGGGGGTGTAGGGAGGTAGCTGGCGGTGGGGGAGACCGAGTCCCCTGGGCTTAGCTCAGGTGAGGGAGGCCGGCCTGGGGCCGGATGCCGGACCGACCTGCGGCGCGCTCTAGCTTTGTTGCCTACGCCGGCTCGACGCTCCCCGCTCCCCTTTCCCCGCTTCCCTCCTCCGACTTCCAGGGCTAAGCTGGGACGCCTGATGGCCCTGCTGGCGAGGGCGGAAAAAGGGAAAATTGGGGTCCGCACCGTCTCTAGCTCCTGGGCCCGAGCCCACTCCCAGCCGGGGTTGAATCTGGGGATTGGAGTCCCAGGCTGTCGCGGTGACTAATGTGGGAAGGCCGCTGCCAAAATCGGGCATGGCCGGCCTGCAAAGGTGCGGACGGGGTTTGTTCTGCGCCTTCCTGGATTTCCATTCTGTGTCTCCTCAACGAGAAAAGCAGATCTCACTTTCTACGGGCCAGTAAGGCCAAAAGTGTTCATTCTGTCTTTTCTTGAAGAGCCTCAGCATTTTGATGAGGGTGTGGCCCGTATCTCCAGGATAGAAAGGATCCGGACCCCTCCCCCCCTTCCCGCCTTTATTTCCTGTCTTGATCACACCTGAGAGTCACCACTGAGGTGTGGAAGTGTTTCACAGCAAAGCACCAAGCTACCAGCACAGCCTGGACTGGAACTATCCCCCCCCCCCCAATCTTTCTCTCTCCAAATAAACCCAAAAATCTTTCATAATGATTGTGGCAGCAACCCTGAGGAACTCTGCTCAGGGAACCTGGTCCTAGTTTATCACTTTTCTCCTCTGAAGAGTGCCCACAGGGAGAGGGAGGATAGAGAATTGTCTTTCCTGGCATCTTCCAGGCCTGCCAGCTGCTGAGGGGTTTTGGTGTTGATGAAATCAACATCTCCCCCACCCTTAGTTGTAAAATGAGAGGTAATTGTAACCCAGGACCCAGAGGTAAGAACAGGCGCCAGGGATTTGTAGGAGGTGTTTCTGGAGCTGCCCTGTGTTCCTTGTGATGTGTGGGGTGATTATTGCTCATGGCAGAACCCACATCTGCTCCCAGAGGAAGTAGGGAAGGTTTTTTTTTTTTTTTTTTGCCTAGCCAGTATTGGGGGCCCAGCCATATGGAGCAGCCTGAGCTCACAGGCTTCTACGTCGGCCAGCTGTTTGGGTTTTGGTGTGCAGGTTGCTCGATATGGGTGCCTTCATTGCTTCTTAGAGTTCTGGAGTCAAGGGGAGATTCTGCTGGAGACAAGGCTCTTGTTCAAGAAATGCAAAATTCCTTGCGTGAGAAGATGACTCTGATGTTAATGGATGTTAATCTGGTGACTGGTGTTCAGTGGAGGGGGCTTCTATGGGGGAAGTTAGGGTAGGCTGAGGGCTTGGGACTGGAGGTCTTGAATCTCCCCCAGGGGGTGGGGAGATGTCTTTAGCTCAACAAAGGAACATTTTAAGGAGAGCCTTAACTCAGTTCCACCAAATGTGCTTGGTATGGAGCCTGTCCATGTGCTGTAAACAATTTCAGTCAAGGCTTAGGCGCCTGCTGTTTCCTGGTGAAATCCGAGGGCTGGGTGCACCCCTGCCGGGCATGATTTCCGGGGGGCAACAAATTTTAAATATATTACAGTTGGTTTTTTCCATCTCATTGTTTGTGTAATTAACTGGAGCTGTAGTAAGACCCTGCTGTTAAAAAGGTTGGAGTAAGCCACCTAGGCTGGCTAGGTTTGTGGATTAGACCGTTTTGAAGTTTGGGTAATTATGCTGTAAATGGCTGAGTAACCCTCCAAACTTTGAGATCCCCATTGTGATTAATATGGTGGAGGAGGAGGGGCTTGCTGTTTGAAATGTGGGATTTTGAGCTCCCACTGCTTGGTGGGTTGTGGCCATTTCCCATCCCCGTTCCCCTCATCCTCCCTCTCTGGGTTCTTTCCTCCAGGTTCTTTCTTTGGGGAAATGAAGTCGTCACGTTTTGAGAGACACTGTTCTGCAGGACTCCTCGTGGCTCTGCAGCCTGTAATTCAGGCTTGGGAGTTGCTTTTTATCAGTGATGGGCTTCTTTAGATGTTGGGAAGTGCAGTGGGAGGGTGCAGGTAAGGCTCATCTCTGCACATGCTTGCCAGAGGATGGAGTCAGGCTCCTGGCGTTCAGAGCAGGGCTGAGGGGTGGAGATGAAGAGTTTGGCAAAACAGCAACCCCAACTCTGACAGGCCCTGTGTCCCTGGGCACATTTCTTTTATTTACTTATTTATTTATTTACAGGGAGAGAGAGAGGGATAAATAGGGACAGACAGATAGGAACGGAGAGAGATGAGAAGCATCAGTCATTAGTTTTTCTGTTTCTGTTGCGACACCTTAGTTGTGCATTGATTGCTTTCTCACACGTGCCTTGACCGCGGGCCTTCAGCAGACAGAGCAGCCCCTTGCTGGAGCCAGCGACCTTGGGTCCAAACTGGCAAGCCTTTGCTCAAGCCAGATGGGCCCGCGCTCAAGCTGGGGACCTCGGGGTCTCGAACCTGGGTCTTCCGCATCCCAGTCCGACGCTCTATCCGCTGTGCCACCGCCTGGTCAGGCTGGGCACGGTTTCTTGACCTCACAGTTGGCCTCCTCTGTAAAGGGACTGACTTCCTGGGTTGTGCTGAGGATTAAGTGTAATGAAGTATATAAAGGGCCCCTTTCTTGTTCTTCCTCAATTGTGGGGTGCTTTCAACACGCCTCCCCAGCTTTACAGTCACCCCCAACAATAAACATTCTTCATCTCCTGGAACCCTCCATTCCAACCCAGCTAGGCTCAGTCCCAGCGCCTAAATTTAACATACATGGTTTCTCAGACCTTTTGTTCCTCTCTGGCCAGTTCCTGGTCATGAGCTGCCTCCCCATCTCTCGTTTGCCCACCTCCACTTCCACTTCCTCTTCCTCTTCCTCTTCGTCTCCAGAACTGTTTTATTTATTTATTTTGACAGAGACAGAGTCAGAGAGAGGGACAGACAGACAGGAAGGGAAAGAGATGCGAAGCATCAATTCTTTGTTGCGGCACCTTGGTTGTTCAGTGATTGCTTTCTCATATGTGCCTTGACCAGGGGGCTACAGCAGAGTGAGTGACCCCTTGCTCAAGCCAGCAACCTTGGGTTCAAGCCAGCAACCTTTGGGCTCAAGCCAGCAACCCTGCGGTCATATATATGATCCAGTATTCAAGCCAGCAACCCCACGCTCAAGCTGGTGAGCCAGTGCTCATGCCAGCGACCTCTGGGTTTTGAACCTGGGTTCTTCGCGATGCTCTATCTGCTGCACCACTGCCTGGTCAGGCTCCAAAACTATTTTGTCGCTCCTGCCAGAAAGTGGATAACTATAGAACTTCTGGAGTCTTAGGACACGTTCCATGTTTTTGCCCCAATTGGATTTTTTTTTTTTTTTTTAACAGAGACAGAAAGAGAGTCAGAGAGAGAAATAAGTAAGGACAGACGGACAGGAACGGAGAGAGATGAGAAACATCAATCATCAGTTTTTCGTTGTGGCATTTTAGTTGTTCATTGATTGCTTTCTCATATGTGCCTTGACCGTGGGCCTTCAGCAGACCGAGTAACCCCTTGCTCAAGCCAGTGACCTTGGGTTCAAACTGGTGAGTTTTGCTCAAACCAGATGAGCCCGCGCTCAAGCTGGCGACCTCAGGGTCTTGAACCTGGGTCCTCCACATCCCAGTCAGACACTCTATATCCACTGCACCACCGCCTGGTCAGGCGCCCCCAGTTGGATTTTAATTTACTGAAGGGCTCCCCCTTTAGAATTCAGTATAGTATCTTATTTATAATGGGTTCTTATCTAGGTTTAGAGGGCAGAGTAGTAACCAAGGGCAAAAGTAAACAGCCCCTTTGCCACCTAGGCATTGGGGGTCTTCTCTGCCCTTTCCTGCCTGTCTGGGTTGGGGTGGCCTGTTTTTGTGCCTGCTACACCGTGATCCAAGCAAGGGATCCATCTTTCTTCCCTGTTTCTGGGCTGTCTGTTCTTTGTGGTGCTTTCTGAGTTTTGATGTGGCTTCTGGCTTTCCCTAAGAGTTCCTGGGCTTGAGCAGCCACCTCTACATATGAAGCTGACCTGCCTGGAAAGACCACAACCTAAAAACTGTGAGCTAGGGCGGGGCCTCAATTATCTGTGACTTTACCTCTCAATGAGGTCCAAAGACAAGTGGCATCAGCATTCCCTGGGAATGTGAATCAGTATCTCAAACTACCTTTTGACAAGCTCCCCAATTGACTCCCCAGAGTTCCAGAAGTCCCGCTCTAGACATTTCTCCTTATACAGAAATTCCTGTTGCAACAGGACAAATTAGGGGTCCTAGATCTTGCACAATATTTAGAGACTTATCTTAAATAACTTTTAGTTCATATGCACACTCTTCAGTGTGGTATGTGCACTTAAAAATTATTTTACTTTGGGTTGAATTTGAATTAGATTCTGTCAGGAAGCATGGCGCAGTGGACAGAGCATTGACCTGGAACGCTGAGGTCTCCAGGTTCGAAACCCCGAGGTTGCCAGCTTTAGCTCAGGCTCTCTGGCTTGAATGTGGGGTCGCTGGCTTGGCTTGAGCGGTCCCCGGTCTGATACCCAGTCAAGGCATGTACAAGAAACAGTCAACACACAACTCAAGTGAAGCAACCACGAGTTGATGCTTCTCTCTCTCTAAAAAAAAGTGTGACTCTAGAAGGTTGGCAATGTAAGTGTGATGTTCTGTTCCTCTTGGGACCTCACTTGTCCTCAGGAGCGTATCTTGTTTATAATGAAAGCCAGTGGAGAAATTGGAATTTGTAGGCAGAAATTGGGTCAGTGGATGACTTTTCAGGAATACACTGGATTCCTGAAGGGAGGTGACGTAATTGCTGGGCTTTGACAGTTGTTGCGTTGTTAAGTCTTTGGAGTCCTTCATATTTTGGAGTGAAGGGGTTTGTGTTTAAGCCAGTGCAGCTTTTGTGAGATTCATCTGGGGTGGAGATTGGCCAGTTCAGATGATGATGATGAGTCAACAGCAGTTTGGGGCCAGGGATTCAGTCTTTGGAGTTTTTCTAATGGAAGAAAGGGTCATTAAACAGGGTTGTATGTCCTTGGCCTGCAGGTCTTGGCCTCCCTCTGTTCTCCGTAACCTCAGTAGCATGCCTCTCTGCTGCTATGCCCTTGGCACTAGCTCTGGCAGAGCCACATGGTGGGGTTACAGGCTCCGGGCCATGGCTGCTGGCATGGGCTCTAGCCTTGCCCTCCAGCTGGGGGCCTGCCTCTTTCCTCACTTCCTGCTCTGCCTCTGCCTTTGCCTCTGCACCGCCCGGTCCTTTCTTTGAGGGTGTGGAAGTTCTGCCTTGGTGGCTGGGTTAGAATCCTGGCTTGGGGTTCTCTGAGTTCACTGCTGAGTGCACACAGGGCCCCGCCGAGCCCCCTGGCGCTTTGGTGGAGCTGGCACAAGAGCTGTACAGCTAATCAGTGGTTTGAGGAAGCTCTCTGTAGTATGTCACATTTTCCATCCTCTTTTCTTCTCTGCATTTAGGCCGGTTCCATCCCAGCAGCAGTGAGGCAGGGAGGAAGCTTTGGTGGAAGGGCGGGCATACGCAGAAGCCCCTCTCCAGGCTCTTGTGTCCCTGGGGTGCATTAATATTGAATGAATGCACAGGTGAATGGAGTGCAGTCTACCTGGGGGTCCTGCAGATTCCAAGTTCCTCCCAGAAGCTTCCACCTGTCATGATGAGCAGGATCTGAACTTGCTGGTGTAGGTGTGTATGTAACTTCTGAAAACTGAGTCCTGAGCTATGGGGTAGAGGTTACGAGTGGCATGTTAGGAAGGTGTAGATTTGTTGTTTCTCAGAAATGTGGTCCAGAGACCTTCTGGGTATATAGTGGATGGCGGTTAATTGTCGTTACTGATTAAAATTTGGGTCGCCTGGGTCCTGCTGCAGATCTGCCCATCAGAATTGTTAGGGGAGGAGCCAGAAAATGTATTTTAGTTTCTTATTTGTGAGGTTATAGTGTATTTTTTGAATAGCCAGCCCAGTTACATAGTTCAAATCTCAAAAGGAAGCTGCATATTAAAAGAGCTTCCCAGGAGATTTGTATCTACACTCAAGTTTGAGAAACTCCAGGTGGCCCTAAGGAGAATTTGTCAGTCCAAAGTGGAGGTGTGGTAATGAGAAAGAGGTTGGTATGAATATCAAGGGACTTAGCGAGTCCAGTGAAAGTGTTGGAAGGTCTTTTGTGGGTGACCATTTCAGGTTGGGCAGGAGGCAGGAAGGAGACAAGACAGGGAGATGTGAATAAGATGAAGTATAATGAAAACACGATTTGAAAAAGTGCTAAGTAAAATATACAGCTCACAAAAATTAGGGGATATTTCCAAACGAATGTGAGGCTGTAAATATCCCCTAATTTTTATGAGCATTGTAGAAGAACATTCCAGAATGTGTAAGACAGTTAAGTCCTCAACGCAGTAGCAAATGGGAAGGGAAGGGGCTTGGGAGAGGAGAGAGGGTTGACATTGCTGGGAGCTCTAGGCTGCATAAAGGGTGTTGGAACACCCGGGTGGTTCCTTTCCAGTATCAGCAACATCTGTGAATGATAAAGGAAGAGAGGTGACATGCAAATGATGCTGATTCCTGCCTGCCTGGCTGTCTGATGCTCCGGGCTGTGGAGGTGGTAACCCGGGAAGAGCCCCTCTGGCCAGCCCTGACGTCCCTTCCTGGGAGTTAGTTCTCCTACCCCGTGGCGCATACAGCCACTGACTCATACACTGCTGACCCTTTACGATGTCAGCTTTTCTTTCCATCCTCAGCCTCTAGACCGGGCCGCTTTGCAGGGGCTCAACAAAGTCGCTCTTGACTGGCAGCTTTAGAAATGGTTTCCTCGTTCTAAGGCAGGCACGGATTTTCTAAATGGTCTCAGTATTCCGGCAGCAGCTCAGAAATGCGGGCGCAGCCGCTGTGCATTTCCTGGTGGGAACTCCTGCTCCCTCTGTCCCAACAGCTTCTCCCCGGGGTAGTCAGTGCTGGCGCAGGGCCACCGTCTCCCCTTGTGCTGATGGGGACTGGCTAGGAAACCGTGTCTCCCAGCCGAGCCAGACTTTTATATTACCTGAGGGAGAGGAGAGGCTTCTGTCATCACGGTGGCTGTGGGGGTTTCCCCGGTCAGTCACTGTGTGTGACTTGTGAGGACGTCTCTCAGCGCCATGGGAGGTTCCTGAGGTGCCCTGTGGTCTCCCAGTGGGTGGTTGAGGTGGTCAGAGTGGGCACTCGCACACACTGGCTCTCTTTTGTCTGCTTCCTGGGGTGCTGGGGTAGTGAGGAGGATGCTTGTCTGCTTTCGGGACTGCCCTGTCTCAGCGGCTGGCTCATACAGAGCTTTTGTGGCCATTAGGAATAGGCGCCCTTCCTCCCAGACTGGAGCCCTGCACAGGGACACGGGGCACCTGGAGCAGGGCACGAGTGTACAGTCCTATGTGGCTGTCCCATTGGGACGAGGGCTTTGCAGCCAGTGACTCTTTGCTTCCCAGCTGATGGGCCAAGGTGATATTGGTGACTTCTCCTAGTGGGTTTCAGGTGAACCCTTTCACTCCTGCTCTGCCTCCCGTGGTGTTGGGACCCTGCCCTCCTGTTTATGCTGGGGCCCGGGCTGCGCCCACTCCTCAGCATGTGTCTGTGGCTGCGGAGGGCTCGGCCTGTCTCTGGGCTCCTCTCCCGCCAGAGGGTTTTGCCGCCTTGCAGAGGCAGGCTGTTAGCCTCTGTAATAATTGATACAGAAGGCTGGCTGACAGAGGAGCCTCAGCCTTGACTTCAGCCACAGTAAGAAGCCTCAGGCTTGTCTCTGTCTGGGCACAGAGGACCTCCCGGGTCCTGTAAAGTGCCTGGGCATTCCTGCTCTACAGGGAGTCCTGCAGTAGAAGTGGTCTCACTTAAGTCGCAAAGATGGGCCCTAGGTGTTGATGGGCTCCTGCTCTAGTGCCTAGAGGTGCGTCCCTCTTAGCCCGAGGGCTCTCTGATGGAATTCCAGGCTGGAAGTTGGGAGACACGGACCCTGCTCCCGCATTTACCCCAGACTGCGTGATGATGTTGGGCAAGTCTCCGCCACTTGGGCCTCAGCTTGAGGACAGTAGAAGACGACCTCAGAGGCACTTCACTGTGGTCACCTCTGAGACTGACCTGGCCCAGCGTCGCCATGTGCACTCTCCAGCTGTGTGCCTTCCACGCCGACAGGCTCTCTTCCTTGCCTTTGGTTCCGGAGACCACGTTCATCTGAGGGCTGCATTTATTCTGGAATCTCCAGTGTGGGCACAGATGCATTTCGACTCGGGTCGGTTGGTGTTATGGGTGTCATTCCCTGGGTGCGGAGGGGAACGAACAGGTTTGAGTAAGTTTGGGGAAGGATTGGGAGGGAGTTCTTGAGAGAGAGAAAGAGGGAGTTTTTATCTGGGGACGACAAGACAGAACCACGCACCTGGTTAGTCCTCAGGTATTTGAGGGACTAGTGCCCTGGTGGGAACTCGCTCTTCTGCAGAGGAGAAAGAACAACTGCGGGAAGGCTTCATGATGGGAAGAAGAGATCGGGTGTGCTTTGGGAGAGCCGCCTTCGTAATGACCAGCGACTGCACCCAGCTCTGCCGCTTACAAAATGCGTTCCCTGCTGCTGACATTCGGTCCTATCAACAAGCTCAGAGGGCGGCAGGGTGAGGATGGTGGGTTGTTGTGTTTTTGGCGGGGGGAAGGGTGGCAGGCATCTGACAGGTGAAGAAACAGGCACAGAGTATGATCCTCTGAGGACTGCAGAGCTGATTTCGTGTTCTCATATGTCCTTTTATTGATGTCCCCTCTAGAAGCTGTGAAATGTCGTGCACGCATGCCTCGGAACCTAGTAATCCTTGGGGGACGGATTTTGCAGATGGGAAAACTCTCTGGGTGGGTTTAGGAGCAGTCCTGCTAGAATCAGAGGGTGGAGTAACCTTTGCTCTTTCTATGTAAGGAGTGTCCATCATTTATATTTGGAGAGAGCTTTAGGGCCACAGCCAATTTTTCTTCCTGATCTTGTTACAAAACAGTCAGGTTAAGGTTTTCAGTGGCCCGTTCTGAGGTTTGTATATGCATCTTAACGTTTTTAGAGTTATGGTCACACTCTCTGTAATCTAGAACTCCAGAACACTGTGCCTGAACCCCCAAGATGGGAGCTTTTCTCATGAACCCAGAGGTTCTCTGACTCCTCCGCCTGGTGCTTCTAGAAGGTCGTGGGTAGTTAACAGGCCCCGGCTTGCAGGTGCGCTACCACATTCCAGACCAGGGTGCCTGCTGGAAGCCGTATACTGGGTGATGCTGTGCTGGAGACCAGGTGGGTGGCAACAGTCATCCCTGCTGCTGCTGGTGGCTTGCCACCTGACTGCTTTTGTATAGATAGATGTGCTCGTGTTTGGGGGTACGGGCCCTGGCACATAGTAGGGGTACGATGGATGTAGATTTCCCTTTCATTTCTGACTGTGTAGGCAGTCTTCTCATTCTCGGGAGGTTTCCGGAGAAGTTGGACCCAGACCTTGGATGTTCTGGGAGACATCAGCTTTCAGGCCAGGTCTGCCTTCCTTTAGCTGGGTGTTGACTGCTCTTGGCAGTCCTGCTGAGTTTGTTCTTCTGCCTCTGCCATTCTCAGATTCCAATATGGGAACTGATGTTCTATCATGGCTGGGTGCAAAGTGACACTTCAGTGTTCTGATTCTGTTGAGCTCATCTCTTAAAAAAAAAGCCACAAAGCTGAGCTGTTTTCCTGGCTGGGGGAAGAGAGAGAAGGGGGGGACCCTTCAGGCCAGCAGGTCCTTGGAAAGGTGATGTGCTAGGATGGCATTTGAGAGCCCAAGTTCATTTTCAGCCACCTGAAAAACAAAACAAATCACAAAGAAAACGGTTGTCTTGCAG
This sequence comes from Rhynchonycteris naso, assembly GCA_037038555.1. NCBI lineage: Eukaryota > Metazoa > Chordata > Mammalia > Chiroptera > Emballonuridae > Rhynchonycteris > Rhynchonycteris naso. The sequence goes on from CM073000.1 coordinate 10,367,591, forward strand.
CCTGGGGTGGGCAGGGGGGCAGGGTGATGCTGTTGGCTCTGTAGCTCCAGCTACAAAGAGCAGACAGATCATTCTGTCTGGTTGGTTACTTTAGCAGGTTAAGCTAATTGTTAAACTGACCGATTTAAAATATGCCCAACTTGCCAGCAGCTTTGCCGCTGCCTGCGATCTGGGCTTCTCCTCCACCCCAGGGGTCCCGGCCTTTTGAAGGAGGAGCTTTGAGAGGAGGGGGCAGATGCTGGGTCCTGGAACAGCCCTGGGGGGGCCTACAGGAGGATCTCTGTCTTCTGTCCTCCCCCACTCCCTGCCCCTCAGTTTTTTAAAACTCCTTAACACAAAAGGCTTTTATTTAGTAAACTCCTTCACCCTGTCTTGATACAGTATCTTGAGTTGCTTGGGTGTGTGTGTGTGTGTGGTGGGGGGATATTTATCCCTTTATTTCTGTGTAAGAGGCTGGGATGCTGTCTCTTTACCTTTGATTCAAGGGCTTTTTGAAGATGGTCTGAGAGGTCCTGTGGAGCTGGCCTGCTGTCTCTGGCAGCAGCTTTAGACGAGTCTCTACTTGAGCTGCCCCATGAGACTCACTTTCCCAGGCCCCCGGATGCTGCTGCCCAGAGAGGGGGCAGGAGAGCCTGGGCCTAGCCTGCCCTAGGCTTGGGTGGCACCTCTTTCTGTCCCCTTCCCACTGGCCCAGATCAAAGGAGCCTCCTCAGGGAGCAGGGAAAATACCTCTCTCTCCCAATAGCCCCACCAGTGAGTAAACAGCCTGGGCCTCTTGTAGCTTTTGAAGCGTGGTGCTTCAGGCCTGGAGGAATGCAGAACATTTCATTTTAGGAGTGGACTTAGGTTTCCACTGCTTTCGGTATTTGCAAATTTGAAACAAATGCCCTCATTTAGCAGCAGGCAGGCTGGGCAGTAAACGGGGGCTGTTTAAGGGCATTTATGGCAGTCACAGGTATTTGTGGGAAGAGGGACCCCAGCAGGTTTGGGGAAGGACAGAGGGTTTATGGTTAGGTGGGTTATACAAAGACCCCAGCCAGGTCTCTGGTGGAGGGTTGTTGTTACGTGGGCTTTGTCATAAAAAGTATTGCTGCCTCCTGCCTCCCAGGAAGTAAGGATCTCCTTCTGTCAAACACAAAGGGGTTTGGGATGGTGTTTATCCCCCAGGACTGAGGCAAAGGGCCTTGTCCCCTCTGACTAGGCTGCCACAGTATCAGATTTCCAGTGAACCCTTCCTTCTCCCACTCCCTGGGCTTGGAGGACTCGTTAAATGTGCTTTATATGTAACGAGTTGGCTGAGAGTTTCCCCCCTCACTTCCAGCAGGTTTTGTTAGGAAGGAGCTAGGGAAACCTTTTTTCCTTTTGTTGTTGTTTCTGGAAGTAGGATTTGTGAAGGTGCCATTGCATAAAAACCGTGGTTTTAGGAATTAGCCAAGCAAGTGTTCCGTGCCTTTGATGGGCGGCTGAACGGAGGAGGATCTGCCTGAGGTCTGGCCACCCTTCTCTTACCGCCCAGGGAAATTCAGAGATCTGGTTTGAACCGCGCTCTCATGTCACAGCTTGCTCCCTGAGAGACCTTGCACAGTTTAAGTCACCACTCTGAGCCTTAGTTTCCTCTTCTGTAAGATGGGGCTAATAAGAGCAATCCCATTAGAGATCGCGTGAGAATTAAGTGAGATAGTACTGTGTCTCATTGGCTCTATAAGAGTGACTTTGAACCAGTGTGCTGCAAGAATTTTAAAAATGTGCGATACCTGACTATTGAGTCAGGGGCACTGACCTCTCTTCCTTGAGATGAGTGTTTTTCAACCACTAGTCTGTGGACGGTTCACCAGAAATTTTGTGCTGGTCTGCCAAAGAGTTAACCACCCTGATGTTGTATGTCGATTATAGACCCGTGATGGCAAACCTATGACATACATGCGTGTCAGCACTGACACGTGTAGCCATTTTTGATGACATGTGGCCACATACCAGAGAAGTATGGGGCCGCATGCCGAGAAGGACGTTTCATCCTCGGCTACTGCATGGCCAGGTGCAGTAGCCGAGGATAAAACATTTGCTGTAGTGTAGACACTCTTTGCCGGAGGTCTGTAGGCCAAAACAACAGAACTTCCGGTTAGGCTGTTTTTCTTGAAGTGACACACCACCTGAATTATGCTCGTTTTTTTGGCGAATTTTGACACACCAAGCTCAAAAGATTGCCCATCACTGTTATAGACCCACTGATGTGAGTCAAATTCACTCTTGCTCAGGGTGATTTCTGCCTTAGTGATCCCTAAAATCATTCCCCTATTTCACTGGTCCCAGGTGTCAAAAGGTTGAAGACCACTGCCTTAGATTGTCCAAAAAAAAAAAAAAAATGACAATAGCCAACCCAACAATTAGCCATCTGGTGTGAGTGAATCAAAATTACATCTTTTCCTTTTTTTGTTAGATCTGCAAAAATAACAAAATATTTTTTGGTTTGCCATAGAGTTTTAGTAAATTAGTTCATGTGTGCTGCAAGATGAAGAAGGTTAAAACTTGCTGCTCTGAAAGATGCTCTTTTCTTCTCCCTCAGTTTCCCATCTTTGAAATCAGGTCGTGACATTGGTTATGTAATACCTTTCTTAGTTTAGCTGGTATTCCTATGAGAGGGACATAAATAATGGCCCATCTTAAAATCTTTGCAATTCATTGTATGTGAAGGTCATCTCATATCAGGAACGCTCAATAAAAGATAGTTACAATGTGATGAGGGGGATTTATTTTACTGGCCTGTTTTTGTTTCCCATCTACCAGTAACTTTGAATAGAAACTGTTTTCCTTTTAGTCTGGTAAATAAATAACAAATGATGCTTAAGGCATAAAGCATCATGGTGTGTCTGTGTGTTTCTCTCTAGGGGTCGGGGTATGGTGGGGGAGACTTTTAAGTCCTTGGGAGGCAAGAGATGTCTAGAAAAGGAGGTGGATGTCCCTGAGAGGGTAAAAAGTCTATTATGGAAAGAAAATTCCTTTCTGGTGGTAGAGTCTCTGTTTAAAAAGGCTGGGCTATTCCTTAGGGACACTGAAGACGCACTCCAAGAATGGCATGTCTGGGAGGCAGATTGAGACAGAACCAGAAGAGAGTAATTAACAAGGATGCAGAGAAGCCCTGAAGAGGAGGACACTGAATGCCAGGCTCTCAGAGGATGGAAACCTGAGTGGTGCAGGCAGGAGATAGACAGGAGACGATAGCATTTTCTTGCCCTCCGAGGCAGCCCAGTTGCGTGGGGTGGATCTACGCTTTGTGAAGACAACTGGTGGCCTCTGGTTTGCTTTGTGCTGCCCATGCCTTTCCTGCTGAACGGCACCTTGTCCTCGTCAGGCCGGCAGTGGCCCCAAATCCGGGAAGTTCATTTGGTTAAGTTCTGGGTCATGTGATGGTAGGATGGATTGGCTGTGGGCTTGGGGTTTAGAAGTTCGTTGTATGTCTTAGTGTCAAGAACAAAGCTTTTTTTCTTCTCTTTAAATATACTACTCACAAAAATTAAGGGATATTTCCAAATACAAAGGGATAAAAGAAAGCACTTGATTTTTTGTTTTTGTTATTTTTCTGAAGTGAAAAGCAGGGAGGCAGTCAGACAGACTCCCTCATGCGCCCGACTGGGATCCACTCGGCATGCCCACCAGGGGGCGATCATCTGCCCATCTGGGACGTTGCTCTGTTGTGGCGGGAGCCATTCCAGCGCCTTTGGCAGAGGCCATGGAGCCATCCTCAGTGCCCGCGCCAACTTTGCTCCAGTGGAGCCTTGGCTGCGGGAGGGGAAGAAAGAGACAGAGAGGAAGGAGAGGGGGAAGGGTGGAGAAGCAGATGGGCACTTCTTCTGCGTGCCCTGGCTGGGAATTGAACCTGGGACTTCCACACGCTGGGCCAACACTCTACCGCTGAGCCAACCAGCCAGGACCTGATTTTTTTTTTTTAACTAAACAAGAACATCAGAAAAGCAAAGGACAAGTCAAAGAAAGTTTGATTATGCAAATGAGATGCAAAACCAGCTTTTATTTCATTGGTGAAAATGCACTAGACAAAAGGCTGCAAGTACTGGAGTGTCTGCACATTCCCTGAGCCCCTCATTTTTGTGAGCAGTAGATTTGTTTCAGATACCCACTTTTGTAAAGGTTTCAGAATGAAGGTTCTTTCTGTGTTCTTGCCCAGAATTTTAACCCAGCTAGGGAAGGGGCTGATGAACGGATCCCCTGGAAGGCCAGAAGCCAGGTACAGGGGCTGGGAAACCCATCCTTTCTGTGGAGTGAGTTCCCTTCTCGGCTCCCTTCCGCAGTGTTTGGAAGGAGGATAAGGTGTTGTAGATGGAGGTTGAGGTGTTAAGATAATTTCAGTGCTCTGCCTGACCTGCGGTTAGGCCCCGAAAACCTTTGATGTACTGGTAAGGGCATTGTTGATGGTGTAAAACCTATTTTTGGAGGCCCTTTGTGTACCTCAGTGTGACATTTTCTTCTGGGGTGCTCGGGTTTCCCATCCTCTCTGTCCAGTGAGGGTTGAAGTGGCGGTGGTTCTTTCCAGACCAGGTCAGCGAAGATGCTAAAGTCCTTCTTATGTCTCAGGTCTCCGGAGTGATGCCTGTAGGCTCTCAGTTGCCCAGTCTGGGTCTAGGCCAGTGGTTCTCAACCTGGGTTCTGTCGAACCCTAGGGGTTCGATGAGTCAGTCTCGGGTTCAGAGAAGCCTCTGCCGCGGAGGCCAGAATAAAGTCATACCGTAATTTGTTGTGAGTTCATGCAGTTTGTTGGTTTTGTTCTTTGAGCAAGGTGATGTTCATGCACGGCTCATTTTGTGCACCAGGAAAAAAACATATACCTGTGTCTTGAATTTTGGGGAAAAAATCATATTTTATTTATCACTAAAGAAGGGTTTGGTGAGTGCACATATGAAACTGGTGATTTCGGTACCTCAAAAAAGGTTAATAACCACTGGTCTAAGCCTCCCGGTAAGGAATTAATGACCAGAGGAGCCTAGCGAGGACTTGCATGGACCTCCATGGATCTCCTGCCAGCTGCTGGCCATGGGGGTGACGAGCGTGGCAGCTGAGTTAACAGCTGCCTTGTTCCAGGCCAGGCTGTGGCCTCGGCCCTGAGGAGAGGTGCTGATCAGGCTGACAGGCAACAAATCCCCCCTGAGCCCTAGGTTGGGAGTAAATTTGTTAAAAGTTGCTCTTAGACTCTTAACAAATTGCTTTCAGTTTTTGCTGCCAGAAGAGAACTCTGCAAACAGGGTGTAAATTGGGTTATTTATACTGTCTGTTTTTGTTGCTTCCACGAAGCTGGTGAAGGAGGCCCCGGTCCAGGGGAGCTTTTCAGGTTCTGGTTGCTCGGCTCCTCAGGTACTGGTATCAGGTGATGAGGAGGTGGGGGTGGGCGAGTTGGGGTGAAGTGTCCTTGAGTGCAGGATGTGTGGTGACCAGACGGGCCTTTGAGGTGCCTGGTACCGGCCCCTTTCATTAGATCAAAGAAATACCTTTTGTTTTTCCTCTCACACTTTCCTCTGCCCTGGAGGCCAGAGTCATAAAGAGGTGGAGTTGTGAGGGTCTGCATCTGGTGGCTGGGTGGTGGGTGGAGTGCGGGCCAGTAAGAGGTGGGAGGGGGGGTCTTCCCTGATGCTCAGCCCTTCCTGGAGTCTGCCTGGGCTAGCTGGGACTTCTCGGACTTGGGCTCCGGCTTTGCTGGGCCACCTGCCCAGTAGGGCCCTGCCTGATTTGGGTTGTACAAGCTGGCGAAACCAGCCATACAAAGACGGATTTCACTCTAGGCTAAGTGTTTTGTTGCTGAATCATTTGCATTCATTAAAAGTAGTGAAGGGTGAGTGATATTTAAGGCAACAAGATGGGTTTGCTGGAGGCCGCTGCCTTCGAACCTCATTAAGAATTCTTGGAGCTGGGAAGAGGATGGCCCCGCTCATTCAGAGCTTACTTAACTTCTGACTGCCTTGGGCATAGGCCAGCTACTAAAATATGAAAAATGTTTGCCCAGCAGCCCCCAGAGCTTGGTCAGACTGCCCAGGCCAAAGAAAACACACACTTACAATTCATTATTTAGCCTCCTCCAGTGCCTTGCTCCTGTCTCTTCCTCCCCTGGGACCCTGCTGAGTTGGTGAGGGGGTGGGGGCAGGGGCAGGAAGGCCCTTCATATTTTAAAAGGAAGGTTGGCCTAAAGCAAGTGCTGCCTGCGTTCACCCCACCCCACCCCCATCTTTCTTCCTGGGCTATTTCACAGGATCCTTGCTGATAAAATCACTTTAAGGTGATTTTAGGGTTTGCTATTTTAAACAGAGCCACCACAGATGTCCTTGTCCCTAGCTTGCCCTTGTACTTGGATATCTGTAGGATAAATTCCCAGAGGTGGAGCCTATCTGTCACAGGATATGAGCGTATGAAAACATACATTTATGCCATCATTTTTCTGGGGAGGGACTTTCTAGCTTTCATCAGATTTCTGAATCACTGTTGTACAGTGGGCCTGTGAAGATCACTCGGGATCATGTGTGGAAACTGGTGAGCATGGTGGCATTGCATGGGGAAACAGAGAGTTTATCATCAGGACATTTAAGAATGATGTCAAGAAAATCAGCGTCAGCCAGGGTTGTTCCAGGTAACGCGGGGGTATGGTAACCCAGTGCCCACCGAGGATCACATGTGTTCTCCCTTTCACACCCTGGAGCTCTGAATTACCTGCTCCTTTTTATTTGCCATTCTATCAGATCTATTCTTTTATTTATTTATTTATTTTTATTTTTTACAGGGACAGAGAGAGAGTCAGACAAGAACTGAGAGAGGTGAGAAGCATCAATCATTAGTTTTTCGTTGCCGTTGCAACATCTCAGTTGTTCATTGATTGCTTTCTCACATGTGCCTTGACCGCGGGCCTTCAGCAGACCAAGCAACCCCTTGCTGGAACCAGCGACCTTGGGTCCAAGCTGGCGAGCTTTTTTTGCTCAAGCTGGCGAGCTCAGGGTCTCGAACCTGGGTCTTCTGCATCCCAGTCCGATGCTCTATCCACTGCGCCACTGCCTGGTCAGGCCAGATCTATTCTTTTAGTTCTCTCCCCAACTTGATGATGAGCTTGGTAGGGTGGGTCGAGCCCCTGTCCTCTTTTCCCACAAAGTCTAACCCTGTCCCAGGTGCTCGGATGGTTGCTCAGAAGGTTTTTAGATTCCCAAGACCAGAAAGCAGTTTTAACTTTTCTAAATTTAATTTCTTCATAAGAATGATAAAGATGAAAATGGTACTACTCACCTCATCAGGCTGTGGTGATGATCTAATCTAATCCTAGTAGAGCTCGGGCCAGAGATGGTGCTGGTGTTGCCCTGGTTTGAGGGAGGTGAGCTTCAGGGACCCTTGACATTGACATATATTGTCACTCCTCATTGACATGTACTTGGGGACCTTTAAGGCACCGCTAGCTGTCCATTTGTTAGTGTCCCTTCATTGCTTTTATATCAGTTCCGTCCCCTTACATGGCAGTGTCCACGGCTTTGTTCAGGTCTTGTCATTCTACTGCAATACTGCTGGGAAAAAAGTGAATTTTTGAAGGCATTATCATTTTATTTCTCCCCTCAAAAATGTCAACAAGACATAGCTTTGATGAAATCTGATACTAAAAAAATATCCGACGAGAAACAGCAGACTGAGATGAAAAGGAAGCTGAGAAGGGTGAAAAATAAAAAGGAACCAGAGTAGGGAAACAAGAAATGGGATAGCAGAATTAAGTTTCCAATAGAACCTCTGAAGGGTTGAATCAGCATTTCAATTCATCTAATCAGTGCCATGCAGTTGGTAAAGCTCTTAGAACGACAGGAAAATGTACAGTGAAATGAAAATGATAAAAAATTTGATAATTAGATAAATAGATTTGAGATTCTTTTTAAGTTTATTTTTTTTTTCCCAAGGACAGAGAGAGAGTCAGAGAGAGGGATAGATAGGGACAGACAGACAGGAATGGAGAGAGGTAAGAAGCATTAATCATTAGTTTCTCGTTGCCCTTGTGACACCATAGTTGTTCATTGATTGCTTTCTCACATGTGCCTTGACTGCGGGCCTTCAGCAGACCGAGCCACCCCTTGCTGGAGCTAGCAACCTTGGGTCCAAGCTGATGAGCTTTTGCTCAAGCCAGATGGGCCCGCGCTCAAGCTGGTGACCTTAGGGTCTCGAACCTGGGTCTTCCGCATCCCAGTCCGACGCTCTACCCACTGAGCCACCGCCTGGTCAGGCAGATTTGAGATTTTATTTATTGATTTTAGAGAGGAGAAGAGAAAAGGGTTGGGAGAGGAGCAGGAAGCATCAACTCATAAAGTTGCTTCTTGTATGCGCCTTGACCAGGCAAGCCCAGAGTTTTTGAACTGGTGCTCTATCCAGGTCAGTGCTCTATCTTGTACTGCCACAGGTCAGGCAGATTCAAGATTTTAAAAAGTAATAAAGGGAGCTTGACCAGGTGGTGGCACAGTGGATAGAGTGGCAGCCTGGGGCGCAGAGGACTCAGGTTCTAAAACCCAAGGTCACAGGCTTGAGCATGGGCTCATCTGGCTTGAGCATGGGATCATAGACAGAACCCCAAGGTCTCTGGCTTGAGCGAGAGGCCGAGGCGTCAGCCAACTGGACTGGAAGCCCCCCCCCCCAAGGCACATATAAGAAAGTAATCAATAAACAACTAAGGTAACGCAACAAAGAATCGATGCTTCTCATCTCTCTCTCTCCCTTCCTGTCTGTTCCTATCTGTCCCTCTCTCCATCTCTGTCTCTCTCTCTAAAAAAGAAAAGTAATGAAGGGTATATTAGTAGAATTAAAAAATTAAAAAGCAAGATGTCTAGGCCCTGGCCAGTTGGCTCAGTGGTAGAGCGTCAGACCCATGTTTGGAAGTCCCGGGTTTGATTCCAGGCCAGGGCCCACAGGAGAAGCGCCCATCTGCTTCTCCACCCTTCCCCTTCTCCTTTCTCTCTGTCTCTCTCTTCCCCTCCTACAGCCAAGGCTCCATGGGAGCAAAGCTGGCCCGGGCACTGAGGACGGCTCCATGGCCTCCACCTCAGGCTCTAGAATGGCTCTGGTTGCAATGGAGCAACGCCCCAGATGGGCAGAGCATCGCCCCCCGGTGGCCATGCCAGGTGGATCCTGGTCAGGCGCCTGTGGGAGTCTGTTTCTCTGTCTCCTCTTCTCACTTCAGAAAAATACAAAACAACAACAACGGGCAAGACGTCTATGTAAGGTCGGTGGATAATGGGGAAAGGTCATGTGAGAAACCAGACCCGGGAACTTTGGCTAGAGCCGCCCACATTCATGCATGCCAAAAGAAACTTCCCAGGAGTCCTTGGAAAAAGAGCTAATGTTCGTCAGCCAGTGAGATTTTGCCACGTCGTATTAGCTCAACCACCCTAGAGGACCCCTTTAAAATCTGCCCCACGCGGTTTCTCCATGCGTTTTTCCTGACCCCCATCTCCTGGGCTAGTGAATCTCATCCAAGAAGCGCTGTACTCAGTAAAGCTTTTGCTCACACTTGGTGGCTACGCCCCTTCCTTCTTCCTTATGGGGGAAAAATACCTTACAGTCTACCCTGCAGATCCTAAAAGGTGATGAAAGCAAATGGAACACAATACATCCAACAAAGAAAGAACCATTAGTTTATATTAACACAGAAGCAAAGACAAAATAGTTGTGATTTTAAATTTCATTGGAATAACAAGTTTTCCATTAAGATTGAATAAAATGTTTCATGTTCTTTGCATGAGACAAACCTAAAATAGTTACAAAATTTGTTTTATTGTTCTTTGTCTTAACTTTAGGCCAGTAGCCTAATTTGTTTCACTTATTTAGAAAATAATTTAAGCCTGACCAGGCGGTGGCACAATGGGTAGAGTGTTGGACTTGGACGCGGAGGACCCAAGTTCAAATCCCCAAGGTCGTCGGCTTGAGCAAGGGCTCATCTGGCTTGAGCACAGGCTCACCAGCTTGAGCAGGGGTTTGCTAGCTTGAGTGTGGGATCACAGACATGACCCCATCGTCGCTGGCTTGAGTCCAAAGATTACTGGCTTGAAGCTCAAGGTCGCTGACTTGAGTCCAAGGTTGCTGACTTGAGCAAGGGGTCCCTCACTCTGCTATAAAAACCCTTCCCCCCATCAAGGCACATATGAGAAAGCAATCACTGAACAACTAAGGAGCTGCAATGAAGAATTGATATTTCTCATCTCTTTCCCTTCCTGATTTTTCATCTCCCTTCCTGTCTGTCACTCTCTCTGTCTCTGTCAAAAAAAAAAAAAAGGATTGCCTGATCAGGCAGTGGCGCAGTGGATAGAGCGTCGGACTGGGTTGCGGAGGACCCAGGTTCGAGACCCCAAGGTCGCCAGCTTGAGCACAGGGCCATCTGGCTTGAGCAAAAGCTCGCCAGCTTGGACCCAAGGTCGCTGGCTCCAGCAAGGGATTGCTCAGTCTGCTGAAGGCCTGCGGTCAAGGCACATGTGAGAAAGCAATCAATGAACAACTAAGGTGTCGCAATGGCAACAAAAAACTAATGATTGATGCTTCTCACCTCTCTCCGTTCCTGTTTGTCTGTCCCTATGTCCCTATCTATCCCTCTCTCTGACTCTCTCTCTGTCCCTGTAAAAAAAAAAAAAAAAAAAAAACGGATTAATTTTCTTCTGAATACAACAAATTTTAAAGGAAAAATATTGACCTGATACAGTCCACTGCTTTAAAAAAAGAAACTTTGGTAAGTCCAATCAAGAAAAAGAAAGAAAAGGTCAATAAATAAAACAAGCTCTGGATGGATAGCTCTGTTGGTTAGAGCATTGTCCCATAGCACAGAGGTTGCTGGTTTGATCCCCGGTCAAGGCACATATGGGAACAGATTGATGTTCCTGTCTCTCCTCGTCTCTCTCTATCCGTTCCCCTCTTGCTAAAATCAATAAGTAAAAAAACAAACAAACAAGAAAGGCAAAAGGTTTTAACTTCATTTCTGGCTTCAACAATTTCTTGAGCACATACTAGTCCACTGGTGGATACTGGAGGCATATAGCAGGGAATGAGATGGAGCCCTCTCTTTAATAGGTAGAACTTAGGAAAATATATACTTATAATTAGAGTTGTGATCATTGTGATGGAAAAGACTTTAAATTATCAAGGGGCAATGCTATGCAAGGAAACCTGTGCTGGAAAAAGATGTTACTGTAACTTATTCAAGAGCCATCAGACTGACTAAATGGAGCGGTAATTATTAAAAACAATTGCAAGATAGTTATTTTTTAAAGATTTTATTTATTCGTTTTAGAGAAGAGAGAAAGAAGAGAGAAGGAGGGAGGAGCTAGAAGCATCAACTCGCATATGTGCCTTGACCGGGCAAGCCCAGGGTTTCAAACCGCTGACCTCAGTGTTCCAGGTTGATGCTTTATCTACTGTGCCACCACAGGCCAGGCACAAGATAGTTTTTAGAAAGCAAAACTGGCTTGACCAGGCGGTGGTGCAGTGGATAGAGCATCAGACTGGGACACAGAAAACCGAGGTTCGAGGCCCCGAGGTCACCAGCTTGAGTGTGGGCCCATCTGGCTTGAGCAAAAACTTGCCAGCTTGGACCCAAGGTCGCTGGCTCCAGCAAGGGGTTGCCCGGTCTGCTGAAGGCCCGCGGTCAAGGCACGTATGAGAAAGCAATCTTGTGTGCAACAAAAAACTGATGATTGATGCTTCTCATCTCTCTCCATTCTTGTCTGTCTGTCCCTGTCTGTCCCTCTCTCTGACTCTTTCTCCCTGTAAATTAAATAAATAAATAAATAAAATAAAAAAGTCAAACTGTTGCCTGGCCTATGGTGGCACAATGAATAAAGCGTCAACCTGGAGTGCTGAGGTCACCAATTTGAAACCCTGGGCTTGCCTGGTCAAGGCTTATATGACAAGCAACCAATGAACAAGTAAAGTGTGAGTTGATACTTCTTGTCCCCCCCCCCATAAAATTAATACATAATCTGAAAAAAAACACAACATATAAAAAACCCAAACTGGCCTGACCTGTGGTGGCGCAGTGGATAAAGCATCGACCTGGGAACACTGAGGTCGCCAGTTCAAAACCCTGCACTGGTCTGGTCAAGGCACATATGGGAGTTGATGCTTCCAGCTCCTCCCCCCCCCCTCACTCTGTGTCTCCTCTCTAAAATGAATCAAATAAAAATAATTAAAAAAATAATTTAAAAAAATACAAAACCCAAACTTGTTATCAGAGGGCTTTGAGTGGAAAATGGTAAAGATATTGAGGAAATAGAGCCTGGTAATGTTTTATAGACTGTCACAAAGCTAAAGAACAGGATGGCCACCCTGTGCATGTCACAAAGTTGATATAACCTTGCTCCCAAATGCTGACTGACAGTGCAGAAAAGAAAAATACACTTCTTAAAAACATTAGTGTAGAATAAAGTCTCACACACACAAAATAAGATTGGTGTAGGCTGACTGGTGGTGGCACAGTGGATGAGGTGTCAGCCTGGAACGCTGAGGATGTCGGTTTGAAATCTGGGCTTGCCTGATCAAGGCACGTATGAGAGGCAACTGCTATGAGTTTATACTTCCCATTCCTCTGCCCCTTTCTCTATTTCTATCCTCTCTCTAAAGTCAATAAACAAAATCTTAAAAATGTATATACAGATGTAAAAGTCTAATATCAAATCCTGTTAAATTAAATCTAATACGGTACTATGTTAAAGGTATGGACTACAAACAAAGGATTTATTTCAACAATGCATGGATGGTTTAATCTCATAATTCATCAAAATAATTCAGGGAAGTCTTGCAGTTAGTTGAATAGATGCAAAAAACGGTATTAGATACAAATTAACATCTTGATTTTTTTGAAGAAAGTCTTAAATCACAGCTAATATTATACTTAAAAATGAAATTATACTGTTCTCATTAAAATAATGAAATCACTGCTGGTTTTTTTTTTTAGATTTTATTTATTGATTTTTTGGGAAGAGGGGGAGACAAGGGGAGAGTGAGAAAGAGGAGGGAGAAGCGGGAAGCATCTACTCCTAGTAGTTGCTTCTTGTATGTGCCTTAACCAGGCAAGCCAGGGATTTGAACTGGTGACCTCAGCGTTTCAGGTTGACACTTTATCCACTGCGGCGCCACCACAGGTCAAGCAAAGTCAGCACTATTTAACATTCTGGAAATTGTAGCTGAAATAATATGAGAAACAAAAGTCAAAGTTGTTTTTCTTTGCTGATGTTACTATTTTTTTATGTGTGAATCCTGAGTATCAAATGAAAACACTAGAACCAACAAGACAGTGGGGTCATTTGGCCAAGTACAAAGCTACACAAAACCCAGAAGGATCAATATCTACCAGCCATTAACCTTTTGGAAAATATAATGGAAATATCCCCTTCACAAAATCAACAAAAACCCATAAAATACTCAGGCTTAATGCAATGTAATGGAAAGTATATGTTGAAGGAGCCAGTGAATGTCACCGTTCTCTACTCTGAATTTGAAATAAATGGAGGCAGAGAGGAAAGAAAAACACAGTAATTGGACAGATGGAGATGATCACCTTTATTACTAATAAAGATTATGTTGAGGAGCAAAGTTCTTATCTGAAGAGGATAAACTGGTCTAATTCATCCCTATATGTGTGTGTGTGTGTAGGCTACCTGTAAAAACTGTGTTGTATCTGCACCCTAAGTAACTGGGGGAGGAAGGGCCTGATAAGACATCACCCCTCCCTGGGGCTTGTGGGAGGAGGTGGAATGAGGCTCCAATGGTACCCCCTTAACTAGAATGGGGAGGGGTTTCTTCTTAAAATTTCCTTTCTTCTCTGAACATAGCCCTGGCCAGATAGCTCGGTCAGTTATAACATCCATCACTTGCTCTGAAGCACAGAGGTTGCCTGTTCGATCCCTGGTCAGGGCACATACATACAGTAACAGACCTATGTTCCTGTCTCTATCTCTCTAAAGTCAATAAATAAAATAAAATAAAAAATACTTCCTTTGCTGTCTGGATTCAAGGGACTTAAGCATTGAGGACCCTGGACACCTGGGGTGTGTGGCTCTTCCCTTCAGGGAGAGGGCGCAGCTGTCTGTCCACCTCACTAATCACCCTGCTCTTTTGTAGATGCTCCCAGAACAGCTGGAGAACAGAGTAGATTTCCCCCCAGAAGATTCTCAAATGGATCAAAACAGGACAGTAGTTAAATTAATTTCAAGGCAGTTCTGCACCCAAGGGTGAAAATTTACTTCCTATTACCCAGCCCAGATCACATGCAAACACGTTTTCTTATGAGAGTTAGAATAACATTTTAAGAACAGGAAGCTTCACGTGTCTTGTTCAGCGCTGTATTCCAGTACTTCGAACACTGCCTGGTACATAGTAGGCATTCAGTAGCTTAATGATCATTTTCTGGGGAAAGTGCAGCCTTTAATGCATAAAAAGGTCTTATATTCCTAATCTTATTGATTACAAATTGATAAGAGATACACAATAAAAAATAAGCAAGGAGAAAACAGGCAAGGAAGTTGAATAGAAAACGAAACAATACGGAATTCAACGAACCAGTAAAAATACGGAAGATTACTTTATCTAGTTTAAGGACACACTAGCTGTCTCAAAATGCACGTTAAAACAAAGTATTATGTCTTTCAGATTGATGAGGGTTAATAATTATCAGTGTTGGTAAGGAAATCATAAATTTGCATAACCATTTAAAAGAGCATTTTTGTCAATTATCAAAAACTTGAAACTGTATTTATTCTCTTTGGTCCAGGGGGAGTGCTGTTTCTAGGAAGTCATCCTACGGAAACATTTTCATTATCAATGTGCTCAAGGTCCTGTATAGAAGATCAGTTGAAGCATTGTTTGTAATGGGAAAATATTTAAAACCCCCTGAATGCCCATTAGGGTGTTTGACAAATAGTTATGGGCCATGGGTACAGTGAAATTATACCGAGCAGTTGAAATGAGTGTGCTGTAACCATATGAACAAACGTAAGAAGATACCTGTGGTTAACTGGACCGTGAAAAAAGCAAGTTGGAGAATGGCTGGCATTATGGTTGAATGGTGTTCCCCAAAAGGATATATTGAAGCCCTAAGTCCGGGTACCAGTGAATTTGACCTAATTTGGAAATAGGGTCTTTGCAGATGTGATCTTTAAAGAGAAGTCATTAGCCCTGTCTGGATAGCTCTGTTGGTTAGATCATTATCCAGAAGTACAGAGGTTACTGGTTCGATCCCCGGTCAGGGCACATACAGGAACAGAGTGATGTTCCTGTCTCTCCCCCTCCCCCCCTTCTTTCTTAAATCAGTATAATAAGCATTTAAAAAAGTCATTAAAGTGGGCTCTAATCATACATGTTGGGTGAGACAGACATGCATGAAGGGAGATGGTCATGTGAAGATGGAGGCAGAGACTGGAGTGATAACATCTACAAGCCCAGGAACACCAGGGATTGCCAGCGCTCACCAGAATGGAGGACAGGGACATGCAATAGACTCTTCCTCCTAGCTTCCAAGCGTGCTGATGCCTTGATTCCCAGCTTCCGGCCTCCAGAACTGTTGTTTTAATCCTGCCCAGTTAGGGTAATTTGTTATAGCAGCTCTAGGAAACCAATAGAGCAGGTATGGTGTTATCCGATAATAATGCCCTCTGTGAATCCGCCTGCTGCTGTCAGCATGGCAGAGAGCTGCTTCAGTCCATTTTCTACCCTAACAACCACTGCCTCGGAAATAGGGACTCTCTGTGCTGGAAATTTTTTTTTGTTCGTTTTGTGTTTGTTTTCTCTGTCAGGGGACAGCCTGAGCAGGGTGAATTTGTTACTTTCATTTTTATTTAAAAATTTTTCCATCTATTAAAAAACATATTTTTTTCCCATCTATTGAAAGAGGTATCAACGTGTTTCACTTAATTGTTCCATTTAGTTGTGCATTCATTGATTGCTTCTCATATATGCCCTGACTGGGGATTGAATCAGTGACCTCAGTGTGCCAGGACAATGCTCTCTCCACTTGTGTATCACCTCCTTTGTCTCACCCACAGACCAGTGCCCTAGTGGCCTCTTGCTGGTTCCCCCTCATCACCATCCCTTAAACTCTAAGCAACCTTGAATCACCAAGCATTCTCTGACCGTCTTTGTCTTAGTGCATCTGTCTTGTTCTTTATTTATTTTTATTTTAAGATTTTGTTTTTATTTATTTGAGAGAGAGAGAGAAAGGCAGGGGGTGAGGGAGGAGCGGGAAGCACAGGTTTTGAACCAGCGACCTCAGCATTCCAGGTCGAAGCTTTATCCACTGCGCCAGCACAGGTCAGGCATATCTGCCTTGTTCTATTTGAAGCCCCATTTCCTTTTCTTTTTATTTTTTTCTCTTTTTAAAATGTTTTATTTGATTGATCTTAGAGAAAGGAAGGGAGAGAGCATGAAACAGACAGGGACATCTGTTTCTGTACGTGCCCTGACCAGGGATCGAACTGGCAACCTCTGCACTTCGGACAATGCTCTAACCAGCTGAGCTATCCAGCCAGGGTGCCCACTCCTTCTTAGACCTTTGTTTTGAAGAGCCTTGTTCCAGGATTCTCCCTTGCCCCCTTTCCCCCCACTCCGGTTTAGAAGCTTGTCCTGTGCACCCACCATTGTGCTGAGCGATAATGTGGTAAAGCATCGTGATTGCTATATATAGTTTTTCTCTGGAGCCACACGACCTGAGGTTTGAACCCTATGTTTGCCACTTACTAGCTGTGTGACCCTGAGCAAATAGATTCACCTCTCTGTGCCTCAGTTTCCTCATCTGCATACTGTTGATCATGCTACCTACCTCACTGGGTGATTATATGCATTAGGAAGCTATAGGATTAAAGCTCTTGGAATAGTGCCTGGCATGTAGTTAGTGGTCAGTAAGTGTTAATTATTATTGTAATTGTCTTTATTTGTCTGATTCCCCAACTAAACTGAGATACTTAAAGATAGTAATTGGTGCCTGACTAGGTGGTGGTGCAGTGGATAGAGTGTTGGCCTGGGATGCTGAGGACCCAGGTCGAAACCCTGAGGTTGCCGGCTTGAACATGGGCTCATAGACATGAACCCCATGGTCACTGGTTGAGCAAGGGGCCCCTGGCTCAGCTGGAGACCCTGGGCAAGGCACAAATGAGAAAGCAGTCAATGAACAACTAAGGTGCCCCAACTATGAGCTGATGCTTCTTATCTCTCTCCCTTCTTGTCTGCCTTTGTCTCTCTCACTAAATAAAAAAAGATAATTGGTGTGTTTTTCTCTCTTTATTCCCAGTGTTTTGCAGAGTATTTGACAGTAGGCTCTAAATAAATGTTTGTTGGATGAATAATTATAATGAATGCAATTGGCTACCAGCATCCCATATTAGCTTTGACTCTCTGCGTGTTCCACATGATGCGGGGTGATGGGGTCAGATAATCTGGCCGAGTGTAACTGCTGCAGACCAGCTGGTCTCTCCTGAGCACCTGTAGTGAAAGCTGAGGGCGACCAGCCCTGTCCTCGGGGCGCTTAGAGTCTAGTCAGGAAGACAGGTTATAAGTACATGATATGTTAAAAAAAACATTAGGATTTTTTTTTTAAAAATTTATTTTCGCCTGACCAGGTGGTGGTGCAGTGGATAGATCTTTGGACTGGGATGCGGAAGACCCAGGTTCGAGACCCCGAGCTCGCCAGCTTGAGCGTAGGTCCATCTGGCTTGAGCAAAAGCTCGCCAGCTTGGACCCAAGGTCGCTGGCTCCAGCAAGGGGTTGCTCGGTCTGCTGAAGGCCCGCGGTCAAGGCACATGTGAGAAAGCAATCAATGAACAACTAAGGTGTTGCAACAGCAACAAAAAACTAATGATTGATGCTTCTCACCTCTCTCCCTTCTTGTCTGTCTGTCCCTATCTATCCCTCTCTCTGACTCTATCTCTGTCTCTGTCAATAAAAACAAACAAACAAACAAAAATTTTTATTTTAGAAAGGGAGGGAGAGAAAGAGGAGCAGGAAGCATCAACTCCCATATGTGCCTTGACTGGGCAAGCCCAGGGTTTTGAACCGGTGACCTCAGCATTCCAGGTTGATGCTTTATCCACTGAGCCGCTACAGGCCAAGCAAACAACATTAATTAAAAAAAAAAAAACTTCATAAAATTAATTTTAGAGAGAGAGAGAGAGACATCAACTTGTTGTTCCACTTATTTATGCATTTATTGGTTGATGCTTATATGTGCTTTGACTGGGGATCAAACCTGCCACTTTGGCATATGCTCTAACCAACTGAGCTACCTGGCCAGGGCAACATTAATTCTTTCTTTTTTCTCTTTTTTTTTTTTTTTTTTATAAATTTCTTTTTATTTTATTCATTTTAGAGAGGAGACAAAGAGTGAGAGAGAGAGAGAAAGAGAGAAAGGGGGAGGAGCTGGAAGCATCAACTCCCATATGTGCCTTGACCAGACCAGTGCAGGGTTTTGAACTGGCGACCTCAGTGTTCCCAGGTCGTCGCTTTATCCACTGCGCCACCACAGGTCAGGCTCTCTTTTTTTTTTTTTGTGACAGAGACAAAGAGAGACGGAGAGAGGGACAGACAGATAGGAAGGGAGAGAGCTGAGAAGCATCGATTCTTTGCTATGGCACCTTAGTTCATTGATTGCTTTCTCATATGTGCCTTGGCCAGGGGGGCTACAGTAGAGTAAATGACCCCTTGCTCAAGCCAGTGACTTTGGGCTTCAAGCCAGCAACCTTTGGGCTCAAGCCAGCGACCATGGGGTCATGTCTTATGAGCCCACGCTCAAGCTAGCGACCTCGGGGTTTCGAGCCTGTGTCCTCCGCTTCCCAGTCCAACGCTCTTATCCACTGAGCCATCGCCTGGTTAGGCTTTATGTTTGATTCGAGAACTCTTTATGTTGTTTTGACCATGTTGCTATTAGACTCTAGTGGTTATTATGAATGATTTGTCACTATATATCAAGGCCAGGGACCCCACTTCTGTCAATTGCTGAAAATAATTTTCCTGATTTGTTGTGAGATGCTGAGAGTTGTTTACAACTTCTATTTTATGTCGTTAGGTGTTTTCCTTTATAACGCACTGAATTCCCCAGTCCTCTTTTGTTGGGGCTGTAAGATCAGAAAGCTCAAGTCTAGCGGTTATCTCCAGACGCAGGTTGGTCCATGAACACCCTCTGTCTTCCCATCACCCACTTACAGTTGTGTTCCATGAGGCCAGAATCCTCGCTCCTGCCAAGATGGTCTGGACTCACTGTCACCCGGACAGGTTCGCTCGGATTCTTTTTCATGCTGTAGGTGGCGCCGATTTGAGACTCTTTTGGAGGGGCGTGAGTGGAACTACGAGCAGCTGCTAGTCTAGGCACTGCCTGGGAGCCCTAGGGCAGTGGACCACAGCCTACAAAGCTCCCAGCCGTGAGCAGCTACCCCGCAGAGCTTCCCTGACACGGGGCAGCGACCCTTGAACCACAGTGCCCCGCATTAAGTACATCCAGGGACCAGGTGGCTGTCAGGCAGCAGCTGGACGAAGTTTCAGACCTCAGAGTCTGTTCAGAGAGAACCGCTGCACGCAGACGGCAGGGACTGGGTGAGCGGCAAATCCGACAGGGCTCTCTGCAGCTCCAAGTGGCCTGTAGGAAGGGAATGCCAGCAAAAGCCTTCTCTGGGAAAGAGATGGTTGAGATAGGCTCTAGTTCCTAAAAGATAAAGATCTCTGCCCTGGCTGGGTAGCTCCGTTGGTTAGAGCATTGTCCCAATATACCAAGATTGCCGGTTTGATTTCTGGCCAGGACACGTACAAGAATCAACCAATGAATGCATAAATAAGTGGAACAACGAATTGATGTTTCTCTCTCTCTGAAATCAGTCAATAAATTTTTAAAAAATGACATTAAGATCTGGCTGATTTTCCTTAAAAAAATAAATAAAAATTATATATATACACATATATCTCCAACATAGCAATAACAATAAATAATGGCGAAGAGCCCAAACTCACATAGTCCTTAATAGGTTCCAGATCTCATTCCAAACATGCTGCATCTATTAACTTGTGTATTTACTCTTCACAAGCCTATGTGGTAGTTACTGGTATTCGCACCATTTTATTTATTTTTATTTTTTTACAGGGACAGAGAGAGAGGGATAGATAGGGACAGACAGGAATGGAGAGAGATGAGAAGCATCAATCATCAGTTTTTCCTTGTGACACCTTAGTTCAGAGGTCCCCAAACTACGGCCCGGCCCCGCGGGCCAAATTGCGGCCCCCTGAGGCCATTTATCCAGCCCCCCGCTGCACTTCTGGAAGGGGCACCTCTTTCATTGGTGGTCAGTGTATGGAGTACTGTATGTGGCGGCTCTTCAACGGTCTGAAGGACAATGAACTGACACCCTGTGTAAAAAGTTTGGGGACCCCTGGCTTAGTTGTTCACTGATTGCTTTCTCACATGTGCCTTGACCGCGGGCCTTCAGCAGACCAAGTAAACCCTTGCTGGAGCCAGTGACCTTGAGACCAAGCTGGTGAGCTTTTGCTCAAGCCAGATGGGCCCGCGCTCAAGCTGGCGACCTCGGGGTCTCCAACCTGAGTCTTCCACATCCCAGTCCGATGCTCTATCCACTGTGCCACCGCCTGGTCAGGCTATTCGCACCATTTTATAGATACAAAATTGGAGGCACCGAAAGGATAAATCAACTTGCCCGAGTTCGTACACTTGGTGAGTGGGGGAGTGGACTTTGTGTGCAGGCAGCCTGACTCCACTCTGAGCTCTTGTCCCATCTCCATCCTGTCTGTGTTCTGTGGGCCAGGATCATAAAGTTGCATGGCTCTTCAGACTTCCCAGAGAGAGCATCTCATCCTTGTAAAAGCCCCGCAGGAGAGCGAGCAGCTGCTGATGCCCGTGTGGGGACAGACAGGAAGGTCTGAAGACCAGAGTGAAGTGCGCAGAGCCACGTCTGGGATGCAGCTCTTCTTGTGTTTGGTAACTGTCACTCACTTGGCATCAAAGTCGAACGCTTTGAAACTTTCAGGAACAGAAGTGCCGTTAGACAGGTACAAAGTTGTTGCCTTTTCTCTGTGAGAGGGCCAGAACCCTGGGTGACTATGGGGTTTTACTCAGGATGTTTCTGGGCACAGGTCTGACTTTTCCTGGAAGTTGACTGCTTTGCCCTTGCGCGAGGAGCAGCAGACTGAGGTCCAAAAGTAGCGGGACTTCTGGGTCAGGGATTCTGGAAGAGTTGGGTGGAAATCGACCCTGCTGTTATCTTGCTCTTGGCCTAATGGCTCAACCATTTTTAGATGTCAGGAAGTATAGCAATATGGTACATTTATCTTGGTGAATAATGGATGAACCCAGGGAAGGTACTGTACTTCTGGTGAATTATTTACCGGGAGCCTCTAATTTGAGGCTCCATTACAAATGGTCTGAATCTGGTATCGAAAGAGCCAGCTCCCCCTCCTCTCGCTCCCCAGATCTCCGCCCTACACACTAACTCTAACCTTTTGTTTTTGGTGTTATGCTGGGCAGCCATGTGGCCGGTGGCCCAGGGATGTCTGAGTTTTCTTTTTATTTTATTTTATTCATTTTAGAGAGGAGACACAGAGTGAGAGAGAGAAAGAAAGAGAGAAAGGGGGAAGGAGCTGGAAGCATCAACTCCCATATGTGCCTTGACCAGACCAGTGCAGGGATTTGAACTGACGACCTCAGTGTTCCCAGGTCGACGCTTTATCCACTGCACTACCACAGGTCAGGCAGGGATGTCTGAGTTTTGAGCCCCTGTGACTGCTGGCGAGGGTAGTGGGAGAGAGGTGGGGAGCACCTCCTTACTATAGACACAGGGACCGACCTGCCAGGGAAGCTGGGACAGGTGTGTGGCTGCAGCCTGCTTTACAGGCCTGGAAGCCCCATGTGTACTTACGTGTGCACACGCACACTTCATCTGTGTGTATGTCATTGTTTTAACCCTTTCTCTGGGTCTCTGTAAGTTGATGTTACTCTGTGTCCTTCTGTTCTTCTCTTCTGCCTCTCCCTGTTGATTTCTTACCTTTTGCCACTGTCAGCTCCCTGGTTCTCTTCTCTCAGTCTGTTGATCTCCCCGTCTCTGTGTGTTATGGCCTGTCTCTGTATATCTGTCCGTCGGTCATGCAGTCAGCCCCTCAGCCTCTGTCTCTGTCTCTGTCTCTGCCTCCCTCTGTTTCCCTTGATCTCATCTTCCTATCTCCCTCTGTCTCTCTGCATCAGTATCTGCTCGTCTCTGTCCCTGCCCTCCACCCCTGGACTTGAAAAGTCTGTAAGAAGCATCTCTTGGAATGGACAGCCAGTTCCAGACTTGAGTGAAGTCAGATCTTGGTGCCTTCCAGATCCTGACGTAAGATTGACAGAGTAGGCATGAAATAAACTTTAGGCTTTGTCTGTTTTTTTGGCTATTCAATTCAGTATTGCATCAGCTACTCTTAGGATTTTTTTTTCTGTAGCTATTTGTGCATGCTTTATGTTTTATAATGTTTACCCCCGGCCCCTGCCAAAGTTGGGTATTCCAGGCTCTTTAAAAAGCATCTGGTGATGAGTTGGAAGTTTTTGGTGCTTTTAAAAATAACTTACAACAAATTGTTTTTTGTTCTTCATCAGTTTGGATTTTTTTCATCTGTTGTTATTGATCTGGAGATTGGAATAACTTATTTTGCCATCTTTAGCCAGAGTACTTTTTCTAAAACAGTTGACTTTTGCTGAAGTTAGAGTAGGGGGGCATGACTCTTTTTTGGTTATTTTCCTTAAAAAAGGCACAAATCACTAGTAATGCAATTAAGAGATTAAACAAAAGAATAAAATTAGTTTTGCCTTATAAGGAAGTTTATAGTTTAAGCAGTAAAATTAGGTTTATAAGGATCCAGGGAATGTCTGATGGCTTGACTCTAATTATGCAGCTGGCCTGCCTTCCACCTCCCACTCTGTCCGCTGACTCCCCCTTCGCCCAGGGATGCCCAGCCCGATGCCATTACGTAAGTCTGAGTAGTATTTGCGCAGTGATCACGGCTGCAGTAGGTGATGTTCACTACGAGATACCTTCCCCCTCGCACATCCCCCTGCCCCAGCAGACTAGAGCCCAGGAGGGCACCATTGCCTCTTTAAGTCAGTGACTCTTCCAAACCTCCCTCAGTCTGGATTCTTATCTTTGTGTCCCAGGTTGGGACCTAAAGCCTGGAGCATCCTTTTAAAACTCCCCTCCCTGGAGAGAAGGACTGTTTCCAGAAGCAGTTAGTTGTTCGTCAGACAGGTGGGGAAGGAAAGAAAGGAAGGCTAGGGCTGGCCACATTGAGGATGGTGTCTAGTTCTGACTCTTGGGCCCTGCTTCAGTTCTGGCCCTGGCAGCAGGGGTGGGGTGGGGATGGGGGGATGGACGGACAGCCAGGCTGGCTGTTGAGCATGTTGTCCGACAGGGTCTCCTTCAGGCTGCCAGGAGGCCGTTGGTCTCCGGCACATGTGGCAAGCATCGCCGCGTGTCACTGGGCGTGTGACTGCCACAAATGCTGAGTGGCTCTTGCTTCCCCACATCACACATAGCAAAGTGATTTCCTCACATTCCCCACTCTTGTCTGCTCCAGGAAGTGGTTTGCAGAGCGCTTCTAAATATAAAAGTATGAGACTTGACTTTTCCTCTTATCCCTTTGAAACCAGCCGAGGTCCAGCCTCTTCAGTGACTTTTTGGGTTTGTGGGGAGGTGGGAGGGGGACTGGAGAAGCTGGTGCGTGTGCTTGCATGTGTTTCACCGGGCTCTGATGATACCCAGATGATGGGGGAGACAGACAGTGTAGGGTAGGTGCTGTGATAGAGTCCAGGGCAGGGCACAGGGGGGTTGCAGAGAGGAGCGTACAGGCTCAAAGACTGGTTTTCAGACTGGGCAGCTATGTTCAGCCCTGTCCTTGTCTTAAGATTCATTTACTTCCCTCCCACCAAAAAAAAAAAAAAAAAACCAGCAGTGTTTTTCAGCCACTAGTCCACCAGAAATTTCATGTCAGTCCATGAAAGAGTTAATTACCAACCCTAATGTTGTATGAAGATTATAGACCCAATGATCTTAGTTAAATTTGCTTATGCTCAGGGTGATTTCAGTCTTAGCGGTCCTTAAAATAATTATATTTTCAACAGTCGCCAAATGTAAAAAGGTTGAAAACCACAGCCCAGCAGCATGCTTATCTTTTGAGGAGGGCAGCAGGATGTAGGTGATGGCCACAGGGAAGGCTCTTCGCATTAAACATGATAGAATAGTTGAGGGAGAGTAAATGAAAGCAGTGGAAAGCAGCCAGTGCAGCATCAGTGCACAGGACTGGCAAGAAGTCATCAGAGGATGCCCTGGCTGGTTCGCTCAGTGGTAGAACATCGGTCTGGTGTGTGGATGTCCCCAGTTTGATTCCTGGTCAGGGCACACAGGAAAAGAGACCATCTGCTTCTCTACCCCTCCCCCTCTTCTTTTTCTCTCTCTTCTTCTCCCACAGCCATGACTTGATTGATTAGAGCAAGTTGACCCCTGGCTTTGAGGATTTCTCCCTGGCCTTGCCTCAGGTACTAAAAATAGCTCTGTTGTTTAACAGTGGAGCAATGGCCCAAGATGGGTAGAGCATCGCTGGGTAGGTTGTTTGCTGGGTCGATCCTGGTTGGGGCACATGTGAGAGTCTGTCTCTGTGCCACCCTGCCTCTCACTTAATAAAAAAAAGAAGTGGTCAGAGGACCTAAGACACCTTGTCCAGTAGCACCTTTTGCTACTGGGTGGAAACTGTTCAGTATCTGCACTGTTCAATACAGTGGCCACTAGCACTTGCAGCTCCTGAGCACTTGAAATGTGGCTAGTGCGACCAAGGAAATTAATTTTTAATTTTGTTTCATTTTAATTAAGTTACATTTAAAAAGTCCCATGTGGCTAGTGGCTACCATGTTGGACAGAGCTGGTCAAAGCTCATGAATGTAGTTGAGGCCAGTTCACCTAAAGGGCAGGAGATCATACTCTGCCTTCCACCGGGAATTTGGGGTGAACTGCTGGTTAGGTCTGGGGTCTGTGCTCATCACCTTACCAGCCTTCCAGGGGAGGCACAGACGAGTGAAAAGAACTCAGAAGATGGAGTCTCATGAGGTTTCTGAGCCTGCCTTGAAGATGAACAAAGACCTGGTCTGACCCGTAGTGGCGGAAGGTAGTGGCCTAAGGCCGGCATGTAGTTTTTCTTTTGGTTTTTTTTTTACAGGGACAGAGAGAGAGTCAGAGAGAAGGATAGATAGGGACAGACAGACAGGAATGGAGAGAGGTGAGAAGCATCAATCATCAGTTTTTCGTTGCTGTTGCGACACCATAGATGTTCATTGATTGCTTTCTCACATGTGCCTTGACCGCGGGCCTTCAGCAGACCGAGCAACCCCTTGCTGGAGCCAGCGACCTTGGGTCCAAGCTGGCGAGCTTTTGCTCAAGCCAGGTGGGCCCGCGCTCAAACTGGCGAGCTCCGGGTCTCGAACCTGTGTCTTCCGCATCCCAGTCCGACGCTCTATCCACTGTGCCACCGCCTGGTCAGGCCCAGCATGTAGTTTTCCTTCCCAGGAAAGGCCATGGGGAGCTCGCGCCTGGCCTTAGCGGGGGCTGTTCTCACCATGGCCTCCCAGAGCCCTCACCACCACACCTGGGGGTCGGCCCTCGGTGGGTTCTGGGTCTGGACCCCCTTAATGAAAGGCAGTGAAGGCTACAGTGGGCCCCTTTCCCTCTTCTCTGGGTGATGAGGGGCTTGGCACCCCGTCCCCGCTGGAAGCCCTGAGTGCTCTGGCTGAGCGCCTCTGAGCTCTTCCCCGCTAGAGCTCATCTCCGGCCTCTGTGTCCAGGAGCCCCGCCGCTTTCCCTGTGATGGGTGTTATTTCTGCAGGCCGCTTGCTGGTTGGCGTCTTTAGGAGACCGTTGACTGCTGTCGCTCTCCCCCCACACCCCCCTGGGACTGAGAATGGATCTATCCCAGGGTGTTGAATGTGGAAAGAGGTCCTGGTTCTCCTCGGCGGTTCTGTTTCAGCGTCTCCACACCCACCTTTACCATTCACCAGGCCTTCGGATGCCTCTGGGATCACCCTATCACGGGTCGTTTTGTTTTTACCTGTTATTTAAAAGATTTTATTTATTTGATTTTAGAGAGAGGATAGAGAGAGAAAAGGGGGCGGGGAGCGGGAAGTGTCAACTTGTAATAGTTGCTTATTGACCCGGCAAGCCCACAGTTTGGAACCGGCGACCTCAGCATTCCAGGTCGATGCTTTATCCACTGCACCACCACAGGTCAGGCTCAAAGGACATTTTAATTTGGGGTCTGCAGTTCTCTAGAATTTCTGGGATTTTTTTTTAGATGTTTTATTGATTTTAGAGAGAGGAAGGGAGAGACACACACAGGGAACATCAGTCTGCTCCTGTATGTGCCCTGACCGGGGATCGAATTGGAAACCTCTGCTCTTCAGCATGATGCTCTAACCAACCGAGCTATCAGGCCAGGGCTGGGAGTTTTCACTTCCCTGAAAAATATGCAGACTTTTATTTGTACCAAATGCGCATTTTATTTGAACATCTAGGGACCTGGAAAAGAATCACTGTAATCGGTTTCAAGGCTGCCATTTTCCAGGTGAGGAAACCGAAACCCAGAATGGAAAATTAAGTTGGCCAGGATTGGATAAAGGATGTTGGACAAGATTTTGGGTCAGATAGACTCTTCAGTGACTTTATTCCCCCATGAAGGCTTGCAGGACCTTTACTGTGAGGCCCAGGTACTCGGGAGAGCACAGCCGTAGCATGGTGGGCAGGGATGTCTGTTCTCCCCTCGAGCTTACCGTCTAGCCTTGGGGACACAGCTCTCAGTCACAGCCCAGGTGGGAATATTCTGGGTGTCGCAGGCAGTGAGCTGTCAGTGCAAGTGTGTGGCCAAGGCCAAGGCCAAGGCAGGGTCTCCTAGGGAGGTGGGATGCAAGCTGGGCCACAGGAATGGCAACAGCTTGTCAGCAGTGATGCTGGGTCCCTGCCTGTAACCCTCCAGCTGCCTCCAGCCCGCGCATATGCCGTTCATAGCATCACTCTTAATCCCTTTCGGGGCTAGCCCTAGAATCACTCCCTGCGTGTGCAGCTTGGGAGCAGGGAGGGGATTCTGGGAGTGAGCCCTTTGTTTCTGTCACTGCCTCTGAGGATCGTCGCAGTGAACCCAGTGTTAGGTCCTGGTGACCATCCAGTCACATCCTTTTCTTTCTCTGATTGTACAGATAATAAAACTGCCTGGCTGGGGCAGGGTGGGGCTTGCTAATGACTGGCCAGGGGCCCTCCATTTGTTAGTTGTATAGAGACCACAGTCCATGTCTCCCAGACCCACATTCCTACCGCGTGATCACACAGCCTCCCTCTGGCTGGGTGTTTCATTCATTACTGCTTCCTTGGGGATGTCTCAACCACTGAAGGCTTCCTAAGGGTGAAAGTTGTGTCCCAGGTGTGGTCCTCTCAGCCCCAGCCAAAGACAAGGTGGCTCTAGCTAGTGTGGCCGCTGGCTGGGGAGCGTCTTAAGCCATGTTTCCAGCTGGCGTGTGTGCCCCTCTGGGCTCAGATGCCACGTGATGCTGGACGGAAGGTCACACTCGTGCCGTTAGAGGCTGGTGTCCCCCACCGGGCCTCTCAGGAGTGAGCAGGGCAGGCCTGGGTTGTGGTTTTCATCGAAGGTAGAAGAGCTGGCTTGCTAGCTTGTTTCTGCCCTAATCCCTGGTGATTTTGTTCTGTTTCTCTAATCCGGATGTGGGAGCCTCTCCAGATATTTACAGTTAAATCCCAGGGCAGGAAAACTCGGCTGGGCCCCTGACTGCTCCCTCCCGCGTCGCCCCGGTCCGGCTCTGATGGCGTGTGGACGCTGCAGTGCTCCTGTCTGCAGGCCTGGGGCCTTTGGGAGACACTGGGGACACAGGAGGGGGACAGAGCTTTGTGCTCTGAACCCTGGTGTTCTCGCTTATCAGTGTGGTTGCGGGTGCTAAGGCCGAAGGCAGAGTATCGGTGATGGTGGTGGAAATGGATGGAGAACGATGGCCCGGGTGCCCAAACCTGCCAGCCCCACTCGGCGTGTTGTGTTTCTGCTGATCGGGGTGAACTGGGGCTGGGGGTGGGGTGACTGCAGCATGTTCCTGCAGCGGTTGAGATTTGTTCCCACAAAAACTTTCTAATGTCTGTGAGATGTGGGACTTTGGGAGTGGTCCCATTGCAGCTGAAAGTATGCCAGTTAAATCCCTGAAGGCTTCGGTCTGTGGTACAGGGCATTGGTCCCTTGGGCAGGGACACTGGTACTCCTAGGGTGGGCCGCTCACTTGGTGTCTCTAGAGTTTACAGATGGAGGGGACTGGTGAGCAGGGCTGTCCTGTGTGGGCAAGGGTTCTGGGGGCCGTTCCCTTGACTGGGGCATATGTGCCCCTCCAGTTGAGGGCAGCCCCTCCTGGCCTGTGTCCTGATGCTGGTGCCCCAGACAGGGCACAGGAAGTCGGCTAGCATCTCCCTCCGGGACCTGCGTGCCCCAACAGGGGCTGCCTAGGCCTGGGCTCCCGGGGCCACCCAGGTGTCAGGATGTTCCTCACCAGGCCCTGGGGCTGAGACTGAGTGTTAAGTGTGGAGGAGGCAGTCACTTTGCTGTGGCTGGTCGACCTTGTGCATGAGAGAGGTCACGGTCACTCTGATCTTGATCACACAGAACCTACAAAATAAATGCCCATTCCAGGGCCAACCAGGGTCATCTTGGTATCTCCGTCTGGCTCCAAGGCCTCTGTTCAAAGCATGGGATTTCTTTCATAAGAGGGAAAGATAAAATCAACCGGTCAAGTTTGGCCGGTCCTGGGGCGTGTGCAGTGTCCCGAGGGCTGTTTTTCTCGTCTGGGAGGACTGGCTGCTGAGACCTGGGTGGTTGAGTGGCCCAGATGGATGCTTGGACTGCAGCAGCTAAAATTACTTCAGAGCGGAAAAACTTCCTGCTGCTTTCTGCTCTCTGTAAAGTCATGTTTACACATATGTGTGCGCGCACATGCACACACATACACACATGGGTGGACTGGGCCTGGAGCCCAGAGAGCAGCGAGGAGGGCAGGCACCAGACCAGATGTGTGCTGGGGGTTGGGGAGCGGGAGTTGGGCTGCTGCCCACACAGCCCTTTCTTGGGGGGCTGGGGCCAGGGCCCAGGCAGAGTGAGTGTCTGCGTATCGAGGGCTGTTGGGGAGCCGGCAAAACGGGCTTGGGAAACCTCCTTACTGGGTATATGCCGCTCCAGCTTTGTTGGGGGTCAGGCAGATGGCTCTGCCTGCCTGCCCTTGCGGAGGGGCTTTCTGAGCCCACGGTGCCCAGTGGGGCAGCCTCCTGCCCTCTCTGTGCTCCATGCTGTGCTGTGGACTTTGTGTGAACCCGCTTAGCCTCCCGCAGCCTGAGTGGTGAGGATGGGGTCCCCATTTCATGACATGGGGAAGGGTCCAGGGGCCCGGCTGAGTTGACATTGTCAGGGAGCGGCGGGGCTGTAGGGCAGCATCGTAGCTGCTCTACTGAGGGACCTGCTTCCAGGATCTCATCAGCTGTGTGTTCCGTAAGGTCCTGTGTATAGAAGGCGTGATGCCTGAACGGTGCGGCCGGACTGTGAAGGAGAGCGGGCGGCTTGGGGAAGCAGGCCTCCCTGCTTGTCCTCTGTCATTGCTGTCCTTCATTTTTCTGTTGGGGTCTCAGCGGAAGCATCTGAAGAGCGCCTCACTTCCCAGCCCTGCTTTTTCTGGAGTCGGGCGTTTCTGTCAGGGGCTCCTTGGTCTGCCTCTAACTCTCCTGACCGTCTCCCCCAACGCAATGACTGACTCCCCTACACACTGTGCAGGTGGCCCGACCTGGCACGCCGTACACTGACTTCCCAGCAAACGTGGACGCCGCAGCACGGGGCCAGCCTCCTGCCTGAGGAGCCTCGTGGCCCATCTGTGGGTGCTGAGCAGGGCCCCGGGGCTGCTCTCCCTGCCTTTTCTAACATCTAAAGTCTGCCCCAGCCAAGCACTAACCAGGACCTGCTGTGAGCTGACGTCAGGACAGAGGGCCTGCAGGGCCGGCTTTGATGTTTCCCAGGCCCTATTGTGGGGGCGTAGGGGGCTCTGAGTGGCAGTCTGGGAATGCAGCAGCATCTCTCACCGCTGCCACGGGCCGGGGCAGGGGATGTGGAGGCCAAGCTGGGTCCCCTCTGAGTCATGCCGTTTCTTCTCCCAGCTCAGGTTTCTGTGGCCACTGGCCTGTGGTTCCTGCAACCCTGTGGCCTCTTTTCCTCCATCCACCCGTCATTCTTTTCTGTTGTGGCAGCTCTGCCCCAGACAGGGTCTGGGACTGGTCCTGGAACTTGCATGGGGGGCGCTTTCTAATGTGCTTAAAATGTGAGTCCTTGGGCAGCAAAGGTGGTCACGGTAATAATACCAGTAGCTGGCTTGACTGGTGGAGGTGCAGTGGATAGAGCGTTGACCTGGGACACTGAGGTCCCAGGTTCGAAACCCTGAAGTCACTGGCTTGAGTGTGGGCTCATCCAGTTTGAGCACAGGCTCACTAGCTTGAGTGCAGGGTTGCTGGCTCGAGCATGGAATTGTAGACATGACCTCATGATTGCTGGCTTGAGAGCAAGGGGTCACTGGCTTGGCTGGAGCCCCCCTCCAACCCTCAAGTCAAGGTACATATAAGAAAGCAATTAATGAACAATTAAGATGCCTCAACTACGAGCTGATGCTTCTCATCTCCCTCCTCCTTCCCTCTTTCTTGCAAAAATAAAGAAATAATAGTGATAGCTGTCCAAGTTAGCTCTGTCTCAGGCACTTCTGTGCAAGGTCAACCACACCAAGTGGGAGGGTCAGGAATTGAGCCGGACCTACCTGATTCCAAACCCTAACTAACGTCCCTCTGCTCCTCTGTGTGGGGGACTCCCGGTTCCCTGCAATGTCAGGACCAGCTGGGTGGGAAGTGCGGGGTTGCCTACACTGTGAGGGGGTAATCTCTTTGGCCTTTGAGGAGCATCCTGGAGTTCTGGGTCCGTGGTCCCAAGATTCTGATGAGTCACTTTTGAGAGGCCCCCTGGGGCCTCTCAGACCATCTGGTTCGGAGAGGTGGTCAGGAAGGGTTCCAGACGCTTCCAGGTTCACTGCCCCTTACGTCGCATTTCCTTTGAGGTTACCACAGTTCAGCCAGTCGCCAGTCAGCTGATCGGCTTTGTGTGCCTGGCATTGTCTGCCAGAGGTGTGTCTACCTTTACCTGGCTGCAGGGAGGGAGGCCCCTTGTGGGATCAGATACTTCCAGGGTTGGTTTTGAGTTCCTGGGCAGGGCTGGGAAAAGCGTGGGGCTCTGGTCTAGGTCCTGGCTGTGCCACAAGTTAGCTGTTTGATCTAGGGCAAATGCCTTCATCTCTTGTGACCTCAGTTTACCCATCTGTACTACAAAGGGATTGAGCAGGTTACCCAGCAGGGGCAGGGCCACAATCCTATGCAGCCTTTGGAAGTGGGTGGGCGTGTTTGGGTTGTCAGGGCGATTGGGGGTGCTGAGCAGTGCCCAGGAGGCCTGTTTGTTAACTTGCAAGTGGGTGAAATCGCTCAGCCATGGTGGAGGATTGTTCCATCCAGAGAGCCACCAGTACCCCACTGAGAAGTAATGGGGATGCTCTGAGCTGTTTCCAGTTCTGTATATTTGTGGGCTGACCCCTCTGAGAATGTTGGCAGAAGGACCCTCGCCAGGGGCAGCCCCTTGTCTGGACCCAGCCCCGTGGGATCCCCAGATCAGTTGCCAGTGGGTTGGGAGGGAACGGGCAGGACCTGTCAGCCGCTTTATTCCTGCCCTGTCCAGGCTCAAGTTTGGCCAGAGGAAGAGCCCGTCGTCCTTTCGTGTGGCAGCCCCAGGTGGTCCATTTCTTCTTCCTGGCGGGGTGGCGGCACGTCCCCTTCTGTGCTGTCACCCACCCCTGGCTGGTCTTCCAGGCCCAGCAGCTTCAGGCCTCTGCCAGGCTCTCACGTGGGCCAAGAACAAAGCCCAGTGTGTTATTCCTGCTGCCGTAACCATGCCACCTGCCCGGCCCTGCGCTCCACCTCCCCGACCCGTCTGCTGCTTCACACAGGCGTCTCACTCTTCCCTTTGTTTTCTCACTGGCTCTGGTTCCACCTCGGATTGCAGGGCTCCCCTTCTCGGAGGGGGTCCCCTGACAAGAGCTGAGCTGTAGCCCTGTGGGAGGGGGAATGGATTCGGGTGAAAACCTGGAACCACTTGGCTCACTCTTTTCACTTAGCACAGAAAACCCAGCGCTGGCCACATGTGGATTCTTGGGGATAGAGAGTGGGAATGTGAGGGTGGCCCTGGCATGTCTTTGGGAATAGCCCTTGTTCTAGAGAATATCGGCTTCTGCTGTAATGGGGTGGGTTCTCCCGAAGAAGACCCTGGGGAACTCGGGGCTGCAGAGTTTGTGGGCAGGATTCAAAGTTCCCTCCCTGACCTGTGTATCCCCACTGGTATATGAGTGCTAGTAATTGAAAGATGCTCTTTGGATCATGATTTAATTTTAATTTTGTTCGGCATCCTCGATTCTGAAGACAGTGGGAAGGACTGCCTGCTGATGTCCCCTGCTTCCCAGCCCTGCATCAAGACCTATGATCTAGTTCCACAGGTTCCATGCCTTCTTTCTCTAGGTAGCCTCCTATGTGCCACCAACACCCCCCACCCTGGCCCTTGGGGGCTTCCTCCCTCTTCTGTGCTCCAAAGGCACTGACTTCCACACCATTCACTTGTCATGGGTTTCGCTATGGCCTATATAATTGTCCTGTGTCCCCCTTCCGACTGGCGTCCTGTGGAGCACCCAGCACAGTTTTAAAGTTCTTCATTGGACTCCTGGCAGTTGTGGTCTCACGAGCCTTTTCACCTGCACCTGCCGAACACGTCCACAGCCTCGTTTCTCCTCCTGTGCTTAGGGTGATGGGTGACCCGTGTTAGGACGGTGACTGCAGCTCCTCTTGACCCTGTCTGTCCTGTGTCCCCATCTGCAGATGCCCAGGCAGCCATTGTCTTCATCAAGGAGCCGTCCTCCCAGGATGCCCTGCAGGGGCGCCGGGCCCTGCTCCGCTGTGAGGTCGAGGCGTCCGGCTCGGTGCACGTGTACTGGCTGCTGGATGGGGCCCCTGTCCAGGACACGGAGCGGCGTTTTGCCCAGGGCAGCAGCCTGAGCTTCGCGGCTGTGGACCGGCTGCAGGACTCAGGAGCCTTCCAGTGCGTGGCCCGGGATAAGACTACTGGAGAGGAGGCCCGCAGTGCCAACGCCTCCTTCAACATCAAGTGTGAGAGCTGGGGCCGTGCCCGTCCCCGTCGAGACCCTCAACCCCTGAGCCCCGTGGAGCCCTCCTTTTCCTCAGCATCTCCCGTTTCTGGTTGGATGGGGCAGGCAGAATGAATGCAGTGTGGTCAACTCCTTGTGCTGTGTGGCTAAGAGGAAGCTAAACTTTTTCATTTTTAAAAAAATGTTCCCTCTTCCAGTCTTGGGCCATTTATCTGCTAGGTGCTTTTGCAAATGGCAAGCGCCATGAGGCAGTGTTACCAAGTGTCAGGCCTGACCTGCCAGGGACCAGGCTGGTACTTGGCGGGCGCTTGGTGTCTGGTGGCCCATGGGTAGCCCCGCCCTTAGCTCCTACAGGGCTTCCCTGCACTGTCTTTGGCTCAGGGTGTCCAGGTTACGTCGTTTCCTGCTTGTCCTTCTTCCCCTCCGCCCTCCCACGGTTGCTCTGCTCTGTCCCTCATTGTGCAACCATGGCCTCTGCTGCAGGGATTGAGACTGGACCTGTGGCCCTGAAGCATCCAGCCTTGGAAGCCGAGATCCAGCCACAAACCCAGGTCACTCTCCGTTGTCACATTGATGGGCACCCTCGGTAAGGAGCCCGCTTTGAGGATAGGGATGGAGAGGGGTATTCTAGACAGGCATGGATGTGTCCCCCAAATCCTGCGCTCTATTCAGGTGCATTTTGCTTCATTCTGCAATAACTCCTGTGCTTGTGCTGCTCCACACCAGCCCCTGGTGACCTGAAGGGCAACGTTGCGCGGTGGGGTGATCCTGGGTTGTGGGAGCTGAGAGATCTGGAATCTCAACCTGATTCTGTCCCCGCAATGCTGTGTGCCCTTATGCAAGTCACTTCCCCTCCTCAGGCTTCTGTGTCCCTATTTGTAAACCGAGGGGTCTAGCCCTGACCCATCTACTGGTCACCTGCTTCCCTGTTGCTGACCCCCTCGCCCTACAGGCCCACCTACCAGTGGTTCCGAGATGGGACCCCCCTCTCTGAGGGTCAGAGCAACCACACGGTTAGCAGCAGGGAGCGGAACCTGACGCTCCGGCCCGCCGGCCCTGAGCACAGTGGCGTCTACTCCTGCTGCGCCCACAATGCCTTTGGCCAGACGTGCAGCAGTCAGAACTTTACCCTGAGCATTGCCGGTGAGCCTGGGATGGAGATGGAGAAGGGAGGGCAGGGGTGGATGGGGCCCACTCACTCTGTCTGTTCCTGTGCCTGTGCTTCTCCCTCCCAAGATGAGAGCTTTGCCAGGGTGGTGCTGGCACCCCAGGACGTGGTGGTGGCGAGGAACGAGGAGGCAATGTTCCACTGTCAGTTCTCAGCCCAGCCACCCCCGAGCCTGCAGTGGATCTTTGAGGATGAGACTCCCATCGCCAACCGCAGCCGGTAAGACATCTGACAGGGGGTCTTCAAGAATGGTGGTCCAGGTGCACAGTGCATTCTCTAAAAGGGGATGAGAATCCTTATCAGACATGGCCGGCCTGCACGTGTATTACTTCAGATTTCCGGCAGAGGGCAGTACAATGCCTCGTTATTACCAAATGAGTTCAACAAAGGGAAGTCTCCAGGGAAGGCACCTTCCTCTAGTCCCCACGGGGACATCGGAGGATGAGCCAGTAGGTGCTCTATTCCCCTGTTCCCTCCTGCCCACATGCATCTTCTGGCATCGGAGGTAGAGACCCAGGGATGGAGAGACACAAGGGGACCTGTATGATCGTATGCACACTGACTTACAGGCACACACACGTGTTTGTAGGAAGCAAACACTCCTAGAAGGTGCTGGGTGATGTCACCTCCTCTTTAGGGGCTTGTCTCCTTGTCCTGGCCCCATGAAAGCAGGAAGTACCGTTGTGGTGTCAGGTGTGGCTGTGCTTGGTGGGGGTGTGGCTCCCGGGGCTAGGGGCTTGGATGCCACTGGCTTCAGCCCTGAGGACGTCATCAGTAGTCCACCTGGTGTGGCTGAAGGACTTATGACCGGAGGAGCTGGGTCCTTACCAGCAGGCTCATCTTGCCCCTGCAGGAAGGTGGCCTCTCTGTCCCTGGAGTTGCATGCTGTTGATCTCTTGTCGTCTCTCACTTAAACACTGTTGTTTACCTGGCCGCTCCAAAAGCCAGCGCTCTTGTAGTTAGAACACATGCCTGAGCATGCACATGAATGAGTACACGCACACACATGTACGTACACACGTGCATACACATACACTAGCATGGCGAGCCTGCTTCCTTCTCTCTGCCCTGTTCCTGGCCGATACTTTCCTACATCTCTGACCTTTGTGAGACGGGGTCCCATCACATTCCCTTCCAGAAGGAGGCCTGTGGGCCACCTCTTCTAATCGGTACTCTCCCCTCCACAGTCCCCCGCACCTCCGCAGAGCCACGGTGTTTGCCAATGGGTCCCTGCTGCTGACTCAGGTCCGGCCGCGCAATGCTGGGGTCTACCGCTGCATAGGCCAGGGCCAGCGGGGCCCTCCCGTCGTCCTCGAGGCCACACTTCACCTGGCAGGTGGGTCTCTGGGGCTGAGGTGCCAAGGTGGGGCTGCCTTCAGTGTTGTGGGCATGTAGAGACTGAGGTTCCTGTTTCCACCCGGGAGGAAGGGGAGGCCGAGAGTTATGGGGGGGCATGTGTGGGGGGAAGCCCCAGAGCTGGCGGTGGGAGGACATCACGCACCCGGAGACCCACAGTAATAGGCTGTTTCCCTTCCGCTCACGTCCCTGCAGAGATTGAAGACATGCCGCCATTGGAGCCCCGGGTGTTCACAGCTGGCAGCGAGGAGCGTGTGGCCTGCCCGCACACCCAGGGTCTGCCGGAGCCCAGCACGTGGTGGGAACATGCAGGGGTCCGGGTGCCCGCCCACGGCCGAGTGTACCAGGAGGGCCGCGAGCTGGTATTTACCAGTGCTGCCGAGAGCGATGCCGGGGTCTACACCTGCCATGCGGCCAACCTGGCCGGTCAGCGGCGACAGGATGTCAACATCACCGTGGCCAGTAAGCACCCTTGCGCTGAAGGCTGAGGTGTGGTAGAGGGAGCCCAGGTCTCGGGGGCCTTGGGCTCTGGGTATGATGGACAGAGGCTTCCTTGGTGCCCCCCGCCCCCCAGGCCTCAGCTCTGGGCCCTGTAGGCATCTGGGAGGTGAGGTTGGAGCTTGCCACGGAGGTTGGGGTGAGTGACGAGGGAAAGAGCAATGGAACAGAGTCTCGAGACCCAGGTCCCACTCTGTCCCCAGGGCCCAGAGTGACCGCGACTAGCAAGTCACCCACCCTGCTCTGTGGTCTGGTTTCATCCATCAAATGGGACTAATAACTCACCTACCCTATGAGATGGTTGGAAAAGTGAATGAAATAGAGTTATAAAAATATATATATATTTTTGGAGGGGGGGGGTATGGTGATGATGAACAAACTTATGTGATCTTTATTTTCATTTGTTACACTTTGTGGATTTCTATAACGAAGGTGGTACTTGTGAACTGACTGGGGAGAAGCGCTATTGCAGTGGGCAGGCTGAGAGTGCGTGTGCTGCAGGCCTGTCTGTGCTCACTGTAGGCACAGAGATCTACGTACTTTCTCCTTTACGCCACGCCTGGCCCAAACCTTTGTAATAGTAGAAAAGGGCACACCAGACACACGTGTGCACAGCGACACGCGCAGTTTTGAAACCTGTGTCTTCCACTTATCTTGTCATCTTTTGAAGTGGGTAAGGTTCAGAAACTCAGAAAGGTTTTGAATACGGAAGGGGCTCTGTAAATTTGAAGCTGTGACGACACTAATCCCGTTAAGATGCTGAAACCTTGGAGATGTGCTCTCTGGTGCTCAGGGACCTGGTTCAGGGGGGAAGCCGCAGACACATGCAAACAGCTAAGCTGCAGTCAGCCTTTCTCCAGTCTGGGTCTGGGGAGTACCTTTTTCTTTGGGGGCGCTTTTACAAATACAGAATCTGGGACTCTGCTCTAGATCTCCTGACCCAGACTTTTGGGGGAGGGCCCGGGTGGAGAAAGGTCAGGTGCTCCAGGGGATGCTGCCTGCATGCTGCAGGTGGAGGGGCTGGCTTCGCTCCACGCGCCAGGAAGGCCGTGAAGTGAGCGTGGTGCGTGCGGGGCTGGAAGAGGTGAGGAGGGCCGCGGGCTAGAGTTGGAAGGAGAGAGAGCTCTGTGACTGCATGCTGTCAACAGATTTATTGAGTGCATTCATCGTGCTAGGCACTGTTCCCAGTCCCGGGAATGCAGTAGTGAACAAAGCAGACAGAATTCTCTCTCCTTGTGGAGCTCAGAGTGTAGTAGGAACAACAAAGCAAACAAAAACAGTTGAGTGAACAAATCATAATTTTAGGGGGCAGTGAAGCCCTGAAGAAAAATAAAATAGGGGTAAGTGAGAGAGAGAGAGAGAGGAAGAGAGAGATGAGGGCCAGGGGATGTTTGGGGACAGCTCCTGTGGGGAGTGGCATTTGAGCTGTTACCAAATGAAGGAGGGAGGCCTGTGGCTAGGCTCTGAGACAGAAACAGGGCAATAGTAGCTTGTGGGACTTGCATAGCATGAGGAGCGGTGAGCATGGTTGAGATGGAGGGTGGAGATGAGACGGTGTGGACCCGTGAAAGAATGTGGGCTTGTATTCCGAGTCTGTCAGTTATCCATCGCTGTGTAACAAGTGACTTTATGACAAGTGACTTGAAACACAGCAGTCATTGTTTCACTTGTGATTCTGTGTCTAGGATTCATCAGCCCGTGTGCTAATGGCTGGGTTCACGTGCATTTGCCATCAGCGGGTGGCTGGGTCTTCCCTGATGGCCTTGCTCACAGTCTGGCAGTTGTTACAGCTCAGGGCGTCTTGGTTCTGTCCCCCTGGGCTGCTCCAGCAGGCTAGCTCAGGCTTCCTCACCGGGAGCCGGCTTCAGAAGCTGCAAGGCGTCACAAGGCATTGGCTTAGGCGTGTCACCGTGTCACTTGCACTGTTGGACAAGGCAAGCCACGCAGCTAAGAGACTGAAGTGATGAAAGGGCCATTTACAGCCATCTTTGCAAATAGTCTCTCACACCAAGTTAGGGGACTGGAAGTCCTTGCAGGGTTTTGAGTTGGGAGACTGACATTTTTGAAAGATCACTCTGGCTGTTTTGAGAAGACTAGAATATTAGGGACAGGAGTCAAAATAGGGAGACTAGCCTGACCTGTGGTGGCGCAGTGCACAAAGCATGGACCTGAAATGCTGGAGTCGTTGGTTTGAAGCCCTGGACCTGCCGAGAATTGCCTTATCCCTGAATGAAAAGCAACTACTATGAGTTGGTGTTTCCCACTCCTACATCCCCTGCGCTCTCTCTCTCTCTCTCTCTCTCTCTCTTTCTCCCCCCCTTTCCCTCTCTCTCCCCTCTCTCTCCTTCCCTCTCTTCTTCCCCTCTCTATAAAATCAATAAATAAAATCTTAAAACAAAAAACCAGGGAGACCAGTTAGTAGATGACTGTCACTTTCTAGGGGAGGAGTAGAAAGGACTAGAACAGAGGTGGTGGATGCCATAGGTCAGGGGTCCCCAAACTTTTTACACAGGGGGTCATTTCACTGTCCCTCAGACCGTTGGAGGGCCGGACTATTAAAAAAACTTTGAAGAAATTCCTATGCACACTGCACATATCTTATTTTAAAGTAAAATTTTATTTTAAAGTAAAAGTTTATTTAAAATAAAACGGGAACAAATACAATATTTAAAATAAAGAACAAGTAAATTTAAATCAACAAACTGACCAGTATTTCAATGGGAACTATGGGTGCGGATGCATCCTGTGCTCCTCTCACTGACCACCAATGAAAGAGGTGCCCCTTCCGGAAGTGCGGGGGGGGGGGCGTGTAAATGGCCTCAGGGGCCGCAGTTTGGGGACCCCTGCCATAGGTGGTCAAATTAAGGGTCTGGGCCCTGGCCAGTTGGCTCAGTCAGTTAAGAGCATTGTCCCAAAACAGGAAGGTTGTGGGTTCGATACCTGGTCAGGGCACACATGGGAAGCAGCCAAAGAATGCACGACTGAGTAAAACAACAAATGCTTCCCTTCCCCCTCACCTCTCTCCCTTTCTTTCTCTGTCTCTCTAAAAATTAATTAAAAGTTAAGCTCTGGTGCCTGACCAGGCGGTGGCGCAGTGGATAGAGCGTCAGACTGGGACGCGGAAGACCCAGGTTCGAGACCCCGAGGTCGTCAGCTTGGACCCAAGGTCGCTGGCTCCAGCAAGGGGTTACTCTGTCTGCTGAAGGCCCGCGGTCAAGGCACATGTGAGAGAGCAATCAATGAACAACTAAGGTGTCGCGACGGCAACGAGAAACTAATGATTGATGCTTCTCACCTCTCTCCATTCCTGTCTGTCTGTCCCTATCTATCCCTCTCTCTGACTCTCTCTCTGTCCCTTTAAAAAAAAAAAAAAAAACTCTGGCTGGGTTGTTCAGTTGGTTGAAGCCTTATCTCTGAGCGCAGAGCATGCTGGTTCGATTCCCGGGTCAGGGCACACACAGGAGCAGCTCAATGTTCCTGTCTCTCTCTCTCTCTGCCTCTCTCAAAACAAAAGAAAACAAAAAGTTCAGGTTCTGTTTCGGAGCTCAGGTGGATAGGGCTTGTGTGAGGGGGGTGGGAATGTATGCAGAGAAATCGGGCCTAGGTTTTTGACTTCTGCAGTCGCTGGATCGTGGCTGTACTCACTGAGATGGGAACACTAGGACAAGCAGGTTTTGGGGGAGATCGGGTGTTCTCTTCTGCATGTCTGAAGTGTGAGATGCCTGTTAGGCAGCTAGTTGGAGATGTCAGTAGGCAGCTGGCTTTGCAAGTTTGAAGCTCATGGGGAGGTGTTGAAGGCAGGCTGGGGGCTGGATGAGCTCACTCAGAGAAGGAGTACGGCTGGAAGAGAACAGGGATCTGAGGCCTGAGCCTTGCAGCATTAGGATGTAATAAAAAAAGCAAGGGTTTAGGAGTCATACAAGAGTGTCAGGGCCTTTACTGTGACCATTATTACTGTGTCACAGTGAGAGCGTCGTGACAGTGTTCTGGTGTGTAGGTGCTGGCGTGTAGGCTGTCACGAAGGGACATTGCTGTGGTTATCACTGGCACGGCAGGTTTCTGAGCTCAGGGCTTACTGGGGTCTTAGGATTTCTTGAGATTGGATCCTTTGCTTAGTCAGTCTTCCCTGTGTCCTCTCTGCCCCGCTAGCGGTGCCCATGTGGCTGAGGAAGCCCGAAGACAGCCAGCTGGAGGAGGGCAAGCCAGGCTACTTGCACTGCCTGACGCAGGGCACGCCAAAGCCCACCGTCATCTGGTACAGAAACCAGATGCTCATCTCGGAGGTGAGAGTGAGCACTGCTGCGGGTGGATGCGCGGGGTCCCCTCTTTCTGTTCCCCTCTGCTGCCCTCCACAGTGCTCTTCCCTGCCCCCCCCCACGTGATGTGGGTGGGGGTTCAGGCCCAGACCTCTTGCGTGTGGCAGGACTCGCGGTTCGAGGTCTCCAAGAACGGGACCCTGCGCATCAACAGCGTGGAGGTGTACGACGGGACGTGGTACCGCTGTGTGAGCAGCACTCCAGCGGGCAGCATCG
The DNA here is from genome assembly GCA_037038555.1 of Rhynchonycteris naso. Taxonomy (NCBI): domain Eukaryota; kingdom Metazoa; phylum Chordata; class Mammalia; order Chiroptera; family Emballonuridae; genus Rhynchonycteris; species Rhynchonycteris naso. The sequence continues at coordinate 10,408,455 of CM073000.1, forward strand.
AGGCCCAAGCCCGCGTGCAAGTGCTGGGTGAGCTGGCGGACGGGCTGGCGCAGGGGAGCCGCGGCGCGGTCCGATCTGGGCTCTGCAGGCCTGCCCTCGCCCGTCTGGCTGCCTCAGTTCCTCCTCTTTCCACCTCTTCCCACCGAAACAGAAAAGCTCAAGTTCACACCGCCACCCCGGCCGCAGCAGTGCATGGAGTTTGACAAGGAGGCCACAGTGCCCTGCTCAGCCACGGGCCGAGAGAAGCCCACCATTAAGTGGGTCCGAGCAGGTCGGTACCATGTGAGCACGGGGAGGGGAGTGGGAAGGGTCTATCTACTGGTCAGATGTGTGCTCGTCTGAATGCCCAGGTCCCATGTCAGGGTCTGTGGGGACAGACAAGAAATGTAGGGCAGGCTTCTAGTCTAGTTAGGGAGGAAAAAGCCAGATACAATCGAGTTCAGATTATAGTGTGAGTCAACACACATGACGACTCAGGACAAGGGCTTGGATTGAACCAGAGAGCCACTGCAGTGCCCTCCCTTGTCCCTTTTCAAAACAGTCATCCTTTCTGACAAAAGAAACCTGGGCTCCTTCAGAACATTTCTGGAAGAAAGGTATAATCCCACCATCCATTATCTCTGCGTGTGTGCCCTTTCCTTGTTCTTTGCATTTCTTTCTGTTTTTATGAAGCGATTTTAGTGTATATTTTCACTTATTCAACTTACATGCATAAGTCACGCTTACTATAAAAATAGAAGATGCAGCCTGACCTGCGGTGGCGCAGTGGATAAAGCGTCGACCTGGGAACACTGAGGTCGTCAGTTCAAAACCCTGCACTGGTCTGGTCAAGGCACATATGGGAGTTGATGCTTCCAGCTCCTCCCCCCTTTCTCTCTCTCTCTCTCTCACTCTGTATCTCCTCTCTAAAATGAATAAAATAAAAAAAAAATTAAAAAGAAAAATAGAAGATGCAGGTAACGATGTAATTTTATATTTCTTTTTACCTAACATTATCTAGCATTATCCCGTTTTTATATATAAACGCTGGTTTTGATGATTGTGATAATATTCCATTGGTTGAATTCACTGTAATTTACTTAAATATTCCCTAAATGTTGGAGATTTGGGTTGCTAATCATCCTTCCTCTCTCCTGTGCCTCTCTCCCTCTCTGTCTTTTCTCTTTCTGTCTTTTTATTGCTGCAATAAACATCTTGAAGCTAAAGTTTTTTCTGGATTTGGGTTTATTTCCTTTGGGAAAGGTTCCCAGAAATGTAATAATTATGTAGGAAAGGGTATGCACATTTTACAACCGTTGGTGCAGACTGCCAAATTGTTTTTTAAAAGGGCTGGGCCAGTTTTTACATTCCCACGAACAGTTAGAGGAGCTAGGGGGGTTGTAGGCTTTGAGGCGGGAGTGGGCGCTCTGCTCAGGTGATCTGGGGAGGTTTCCTCGGGCACGTGTGGCTCCCAGCGGATCTGAAGCCTGGGACGGTGGCAGAGAGCAGGAATGGGTCCTTGGCAGGACAGGCCATGAGGGGAGGACGAAGCAAATGCAGGTCTCAATCAGAAGTACAGTTTTATAGCAGTGGAACTAGAAGGAGCCGGACAAGTTGGAAGAGGGGTAGAGAATGGGATTCCCAGTGCCTGGTTAGGAGGTCAGATTTGCCTGTGGGAAGTCAGGAGGGATAACATTTGTTTGAGTCAGTGTGTACGACGGAGGACATGCCAGGACCCATGGAACTCTGGTCAATCCCCTCTGTTGCCCCTGCAGACGGGAGCAGCCTCCCAGACTGGGTGACAGACAACGCTGGGACCTTGCACTTCTCCAGGGTGACCCGCGATGATGCTGGCAACTACACTTGCATTGCCTCCAATGGGCTGCAGGGCCAGATCCGTGCCCACGTCCAGCTCACCGTGGCAGGTGCGGCCATAGCAGGGGCCCGGGGCTGGCAGGCCCTGTGCGTCCTGCCGGCCCCCTTGCTCACTGCTCCCCGCCCTTCGCTGGGTTCTTCCCATCCAGTTTTCATCACCTTCAAGGTGGAGCCGGAGCGCACAACCGTGTACCAGGGCCACACAGCTTTGCTGCGGTGCGAGGCCCACGGCGACCCCAAGCCCCTCATTCAGTGGAAGGGCAAAGACCGCATCCTGGACCCCACCAAGCTGGGACCTCGGTAGGGCCATCTCCCTCCCACACCCACGCTGCCTCTTCTGCAGCCTGGTTGCCCCAGGAGCCAGCGGGGTGGGCAGCACTGTGGCTTCTCTCCTGGCAGGATGCACATCTTCCAGAATGGCTCCCTGGTGATCCACGACGTGGCCCCCGAGGACTCCGGGCGCTACACCTGCATCGCGGGCAACAGCTGCAACATCAAGCACACGGAGGCCCCCCTCTATGTCGTGGGTACGGGCCGGGGACAGGAAGCGGCTGGGCCAGACTGTTTTCTTATGTTTGTCTTCGTTGGCCCCTGTACATGGAAGGCACTCAAACCGTTCTTGTTGGGGGGGCGGGGATTCAGCTGTCTGCCATGCCACAGCAGCCTCGATTTCCTCATGGAGAGCTGGGTGCCGTTCCACAGCTGGGGTGTGTGTGTGCGCTTGTCCTGTGGTGCTGTCTCCTCGGTCTCCTGCAGAGAGAGAGCACATCTCCCTGGGTGCATGCGTAGGGGATCAGGTCAAGATGCATCCGGATAAGGTTTTTTATCCTGGAGGCCCAGAGAGGATAATGTGTCAGGTTAAAGGCCCTGTCTAGAGTCAGGGATTTGGGGTTGGGTCTGGTCGCTCCTGTTGCTCACCAGCGGTATGCCCTTTGAGGTGGAGGCTGTTTCCTCTCCCGGGCTTGTTTCTGCATCAGCAGAACAGGCGTGGCTTAAGTGCAAAGTTCTCAAAGTTTTTTGGTTTAGCAGCAGAATTGTTTTTCTGGACGAAGTATGATACATACAGGACTTCACCTGGATAACAGTGAAGTGCGAGCCCCTTGGTTGGAGCCATGGGGTATGTGTGAGGGTTGGGGAAACCCATAGTATCCCCTGGGGTCTCTCTCCCCCTGTTCCCCTTTCTCCACGAGACCTTAGGTACCTAAAAACCCCTAGACCGGAAGAGCCCTTCTGCACGCAACCTTTCTTCAAGAATCTGCTGTGTGCTGTGCGTTGTCGGGATTCTAGACCAGAACTCAGATGCTGCTCTACAGGGCTTGGCTCATAGTATTGGCACCTAAGGAGTTTTTTAACAGTGGGCTTGTGGTGCACCACGACAGGTGTGGTTTCTGTGCGGGTCCCCTGCCTGCTTTTGGCATGCACAGCTGGCCAGGGAGTCACTGGCCTCAGCTCCTTCAGAACTCCCTGCGACCTCCATGGGCCCGAGGCCCTAGCCCTCGGTAAAGCTGGTGATGGTGGTGACCCTCCCCAGGTCTCTCTGGCTTGGCTGGGCCAGCTGGTGTCTGGGAGCTTGTCGTACGTGTGGGGTTATGGAGAGGCGGGCAGAGGAAGCAGGGCTGGGCTTTCTTCAGCAGCCCTGCCCAGACCTCACTGTGTGTCTCCCAGACAAACCCATGCTGGAGGAGTCGGAGGGCCCGGGCAATCCTACCCCCTACAAGATGATCCAGACCATTGGGCTGTCTGTGGGCGCTGCCGTGGCCTACATCATTGCCGTCCTGGGCCTCATGTTCTACTGCAAGAAACGCTGCAAAGCCAAGCGGCTTCAGAAGCAGCCAGAGGGCGAGGAGCCAGAGATGGAGTGCCTCAACGGTGAGGGGCCCCCTGCAGGAGGGAGCTGGTGCCATGGGCAGGTGCTGAGCGCCCTCTCGCGGCAGGCTGTGGTGGACAGAGCTGCGGTTCTGGAGGAAGCCGGTGGCCGTGGGGCTGGGGCTTGCTGCTGGGGCCAGAGCAGAGCTTCCTCACCCCGGCTGGAAGCCTCGAGTTGGCTGATTCCCAGGGCCATGGCTTCTTCTTCTCTTTCTTCTTTTAATTTATTGAGTATTTTTGAGAGAGAGAGGGAAAGAGAAAGAGACAAGAAATCACTCTGTTCCTGTATGTGCCCTGCCCGGGGATAGAACCAGCAACCTTTGTGCTTTGGCAGGGCTGTTCAGCCAGGGAAGGCTTTGGCTTCAGAGTATCCTGGCTTAAGTCTCCTCAGTGGGGACCTTGGCCAGGATAATAGTCAGTGGATAGAGCATCGTCCTGGCCTGTCGAGGTCTTGGGTTTGACCCCTGGTCAGGGCACATATGAGAAGCAACCAGTGAGTGCATAACTCAGTGGAACAACAAGCTGATGCTTTTTTCTCTCTGTCTTCCTTCCCCACCTTCCTCACCACCCCCTCTCAAATCAGTGGGGGGAACAAGACTTCCTCATTGGAGGCACTTGCACCAGCGTCCCGTGTCTCCCTGCCTTCTCCCTGCAGCTCTAAGCCACAGAGACTAGAGTATATATATATTCATGTTTCTGGTACACATCTTGTCTTCCGAGTTCCCCAAAGGCAGGCTGCTTCTCTCCTCCTACCCTCCCTGTCCTCCCCAGGGGCATTTCTGGGTCTCTCCTATAAACCAAGGTGTTCAGGAGCAGGGCCTGGGTCCCCTCTGTGCCTGTTTAGGGCCTTGCATATTGAAGCAGAAATCCTTATGTCTGTATGGTGTCCAGGGGCCAGTGATTCACATGAGACTGGTATGATTTATTTCTCTCCGAGGTTGTGATCAGCTGCATCGATAAGTGGTCATACCTGAAAGGGCGCCCGTCACCCCTTCCCCCAGCCCCACCAGTTTCTCCGTTGGATTGGCCCTTTTCCGTGGAGCACTGGGATTGGACCCGTTTGATAGAAGTAGGGGGTTGAGAGAAAACTGAGATCTCCATGGTGACCTGAGTGACAGGTCTCATCTTGACATTCCCCTGTACCCTTTCTTCCCAGGTGGGCCTTTGCAGAATGGGCAGCCCTCAGCGGAGATCCAAGAGGAAGTGGCCTTGACCAGCTTGGGCTCTGGCCCCGCAGCCACCAACAAACGCCACAGCACGAGTGACAAGATGCACTTCCCAAGGGCCAGCCTGCAGCCCATCACCACACTGGGTATGTTGCCTTGGCCACAACTTCCCCATGTGACTAGAGGTCACCTCTGTCTTAAGGCTAGGATGTGACGGTGGCTCTTAAGTTTCTGAAACCTAGACCCTTAGAGATGGGGGCAGCACAAGGGGACCCATTGCCTGTCCCTCACCCCCCACCTCCAGAGCTTCTGTCATTCCTGTGTGTTATTGATTTGATATTTTCTTTAGGTTGCCTCTTTAAAAAAAACAACAAAAAGAAAACTTAACTAATGCTAGCTTTGTTCTAGGAAAAAGTATGAGAAATTAGGGATTTGTGTGGGTTAAGTTTTTTTTCTGAGCATACATTAAACATATAACTATTATTAAGACCTGTTTATCATGAACCACCTAAAATTCTCATACAAACAACCCTTTGGGAAATATGAATCCCACCCCTTTATTTCTATTTCACGGTCAGGGACTGGAAGCCTAGGGCGGGAGAGGGAGGGGTTTGCTCAGGGTCACGCAGCTGAACTGGACCGAGGCCAAGTCCAGGGGGGCGGGAGCCGCCGAGATCCCCGCCGGCTGACAGCGGTGGGCAGCTGGCTGACTCAGGTCTGTGCCCGCAGGGAAAAGCGAGTTTGGAGAGGTGTTCCTGGCGAAGGCCCAGGGCTTGGAGGAGGGGGTGCCGGAGACCCTGGTGCTTGTGAAGAGCCTGCAGAGCCGGGATGAGCAGCAGCAGCTGGACTTCCGGAGGGAGTTCGAGATGTTCGGGAAGCTCAACCATGCCAACGTGGTGCGGCTCTTGGGGCTGTGTCGGGAGACCGAGCCCCACTACATGGTGCTGGAGTACGTGGACCTGGTATGCTGTGGGCGGGGAATCTGGGGGTCTCAGGCAGGGCAGCATCCTAATGGGGGTCCTAGCGGGGGTACCCTCTGAACCTCATCTCGTGGTCTCGGGCGAGATATCAGCCTACCTGCTGTGAGATGCTGTCTGCTGCCCCCCTGCCCCCTGCCCCCGCTCCCTGACGCCTGCCTTCCCTTGACCAGCACCTGCTCTGCCAGCCCTGTGTCTGAGGGTTGGTCCCCAGTTCTTCCCGGTTCTCCCTTCGCACACTGTGTGGATACCTTCCAGGTCTTTTTTCTCGACGTCTGGTGTTCTGTGGTTTGCCGTTTCTCTTTTTCCCTAGGGCTCGTCACCCCTTGAGAACACACTTCCTAGAGCCGGGCTTTTCTTCCTCCCCGGCATCTCCGTGTGAGGCGGGCACCAGTGTTAGCACGGTCGCCAGCCTTTCCTTGCCACCCCAGTTGTCATGCCCACGTCTGCCCCTTGCTCCTCATTCCCCAGCTGATCGAGGCCTGATCCCTCCTGGTCCTCAAACAGCTGCTTATCAACCCCCCAGCTCTGGGGCCGGAGGGGGACGAGCCGTCCTTAATCCTCCTATCAGAAGTGTTTATGAGTGCTTTGTATGTTTCTGCTGCTGTTTCCCCTTATTTGTCTATGTCTATGAGATTAATGAACCCCTGGAGGACAGGGGGCAGTTATGGGGTACTGTGTTCCTTCGGCTCCTTGGGGGCAGGGACTTGGACACCTACCTGTCTGGGGTTGCTCTGAGGGTGGGCAGGACTGTCTCCTCTATGCCAGAGAGCTCCTGGGACGCACCTCCTATGTAGGTACTATTTGTTTCCCACTGGACTTCCCCCGTGAGAGGGGTCCAGGCTGGGGTGGGCAGGGGGTCAGGGCTTCTCACCATCCACCAGGCAGCCACACTCTGAGCACCTGCTCGGTTCGATGCCTTGGATGTAATGGCTGGGCTGCGACATGACAGGCTTCTGACTTTTCCCTTAGGGAGACCTCAAACAGTTCCTGAGGATTGCCAAGAGCAAGGATGAAAAATTGAAGACGCAGCCTCTCAACACTAAGCAGAAGGTGAGGACAGGGAGGGGGAAAAGAGAGGTCCCCAAGGGTGGGTCAGGAGCAAGGACAGTCCTCGTTACTGGCACTGCTAATTGAGAGCTCCCTGTGGATCTGGTTTTCTGGTAAGTACTTGACATGTGTTATTTCAGCGACTACAACAGTCATCTTAATGTGTCACTGTCCCCATTTCATGGGTAAAGAGACTGAAGTGTAATAGATTAAGTGAACCTGACCAGGCAGTGGCCCAGTGGACAGAGCATCGGACTGGGATGCTGAGGACCCAGGTTTGAAACCCCAAAGTTGCTGACTTGAGCATGGGCTCACCACCTTGAATGCAAGGTCGCTGGCTTGAGCGTAGGATCATAGATGTGACCCCATGGTCGCTGGCTTAGCCCGAAAGTCACTGGCTTGAAGCTCAAGGTCACTGGCTTGAGTCCAAGGTTGCTCTCTTGAGCAAGGGGTCACTCGGTCCTCTGGAGCCCCCGGTCAAGGCACATATGAGAAAGCAATCAATGAACAACTAAGGAGCCGCAACGAAGAATTGATGCTTCTTATTTCTCTCCGTTCCAGCTTGTCTGTCTCTCTCCATGCCTCAGGGCACACACAGGAAGCAACCCAAACTGCACAACTGAGTGGAACAACAGATGCTTCCCTTCCGCCCCACTCTCCTTTTCTCTCTCTGGCTCTCTAAAAATCAATAAAAATTAAGCCCTGGCCAGATAGCTCTTTTGGTTGGAGGGTCATCCTAAAGCATGGAGGTGACCAGTTCAATCTCCAGTCAGGACATACATACAGGAGCAGCTCAATATACCTGTCTTTCTCCCTGCCTATCTCAAAAATGGAAAAGAAAAAAAAGAGGTTGAGTTAGATCACGTAGCCTGAAAGTGGCTTTATATTGCCATGTTGCCTTCACATAGAAAAGCTGCTCCTAGCCTTCCAAGCTGGGGCAGGACATTCGATCCCCACAGAGAGGAGCAGCTGGGAGCACTACGAGGAGGAGGGAGGACTGAGGAAGAGGAGGGAGGGCTAAAGAGGAGGAGGGAGCGCTGAGGTAGGGAGCAGTGAGCAGCCCCTTCTGGGCTGGCTGTGAGTATGGAAACTTCTGAGTGGCTGCCTCCTGTGGTTTCACACTTTCACTCACTTTGGCTGTAGCTCTGCAGTTTTTCCTTCCTGTTCTTCTTCAGCCTCTGGGCAGGGGGTTGTTCTGGGCACAGGGCCCTGGCTGGAGCCCAGCAGAGCAGACCTGGGCTGAAACGGTGAAGAAGGGACCCTTGCCTGCTCCCCCTGCCCGTACCAGGTGACACCCCCAGCATCCCAGCCCTTCCTGCCCACAGCCTTCCCCCTTCCCTCTGAGGTGGACCTGTGACAGGGTGCTCTGCTTCCAAGCTGACAGTGAAGTCACCTTATAAACCAATCAAAGCACAGGGCCAGTAGACAGACACTCCTAGGGCCCTGCCAGGGGACCGTTCCCTGCCTTTGTAGGCTGACTCAGGGCACAGACTCTGGGGGCAGGGCAGAAAGATGTGGATGCCTGATTAGTCAGGTGAATGGGACCCTGGCTACCCGTGATCTGTCTGGGGAAGTGGCTCTAGGCCCTTGAGGTTGGTCTCCTTCCATTACAGGTGAATTTACTAAGGCCCAGCCAGGGCAAGTGACCTGGCCCCAGGTCAGCCAGAGCTGGCTTCTTGACACTGTCTCCCTACCTCTGTCTCTGAGAAGTCATAAGACAGGATGTTTCTGCTCCAGGTCAGTGAGAGGTCATGACCCCAGAGCTCACAAATCAGGACCTGCATGGAGCCAGCAATTTTTACTGAGCCAGCCATGGCCCTCAGGACCCTTGGGGTTATAAAATCGAAACTGCCAGGCATTGCTGGGGCACTTAAGATTTAGTGGGAGAGCTAAAGGAAATGAGGATATACATGCCATACCAACTTCAGGTACGACACAGCAAACGAGAGGCATGAATTAAGAGATGTCGAAGACATCCATTTCTTTAGGTGGACAGACTGCTGTGGTTAGCAAAGAAGGTTTCCTGGTAGAGAAAGCCATTTGTGTTCAGCTCTCAAGGACATGAAGGACTTGAATGGCAGGAAGGGGATGGATTCAGGAGACAGGGGAGTCAAGGTAGGTTTCTGTGGCTGGAACAGGGACATAGGCTGGCAGGAAGTCAGTTACCTCTGTCACGTGACCTGGGGGACTGGATTTGGCCAAAAGTCATCACTACTTTTGCTGAAGATCTCTCCCATACTTCTTTGCCACAGCATCTTCAATTTGATCAGGGAGCTTTGGTAAGGTGGGTTCCACACTCCGTAAGGACAGTATTCTGCATACGGTGGTGATGGGGTGGGCTTGGATTGCTTTTTAAAAATGTAGATTTCTGGACCAGACCTTATTCAGACTGAGGGAATCAGAAAATCTGAAAGTGGGGTCTGAGGACCTGCATTTTTCTTTTATTTTTACTTAAAAAATTTTCTATTGATTGGGGTAAGGAGAGAGAGAGAGAGAGAGAGAGAAGCATCAACTCGCTGTTCCACTTAGTTGTTCCATTTAGCTGTGCACTCATTGGTTGCTTCTCATACTTGCCCGGACTAGAGATCGAACCACATGACCTCGGTGCACTGGGACAATGCTTAATCCTCTGAGCTACTGAGCCAGGGCTGAGGGCCTGCATTTCTCAAACAACATTTTCATTTGATTTGTAAGCTCATTAACGTTTGAGGAATTCTTGTGTGGGACAGTGGTTTTGACAGTCTTTGATAAGAAATGCATTTTACACCATGATCCAGCACACACACAAAACTAAATTTAAACTTTCACAACACTGTTATTTGATGTACTTTTCTAGCCTATTTTTTTAACCGTCAAAATTGGTTTTGAGACTCATGTGGGTCTCTATTAGTAGTTTAAAAAATACTGCTCTTTGAGGATCCTATGAAAATGACAGTTTTTAGGGAATATATACTAAAATTTGTAGATACTTGTGCTAATAATTGAGCTTCTGTGCTACAGCCTACAGGTCCGAGCGAATGGAACGAGGAAGAGTGAAGCATTTAAACGGAGGAGGGAGTGGTAGGCAGGGTGCTGTCCGGCCAGCTAGAGCTGAAACCCGAGCGCCATATGTGCTGTGTGGCATTGAGGAGGATTTCAGGATGGCAGTGGGATAGAGACAGAAATCAGACATGGGCCCTGGGTGGTGGCATAATTGTAGATAATGCTTGTTAGGGTGACTAATAAGACGATGGAGATTTTAAAGTTGGAGAACGGTAACCTGTCGTTTCTTCATGGATCACCTGCCAGCTAATGACGGAGGACAAGAAGCGGAGGCAGCTTCGCACACCTGGTGGGCAGTGCTTTGTGCACTCAGATGCCAGGACATGTGGCAGGACATAGCCTGTTGTGAGAAGAGCACAACAGTAGTATTGCGATGTGTTAGCTGCAAGCCCTTAGAGCGTTAAAGTTGGACAGGAAGGGGTGGGCACGGTCTTTTTCTTTTTAGCAAGAGGGAGATGAAAAGCATCAGTTTTTCATTGTGGCACCTTAATTGTTTGTTGATTGCTTTTTCATATGTGCCTTGACTGGGGGGCTCCAGCCGAGCCAGTGACCCCTTGCTCAAGCCAGCGACCTTGGGCTCGAGTCAGCGACCATAGGGTCATGTCTATGATCCTATACTCAAGCTGGTGACCTCAGGGTTTTGAACCTGGATCCTAAGCATCCCAGGCCAACGCTCTATCTACTGCACCACTGCCTGGTCAGGCATGGTCTTTATAACAGTATTTGAAAATTAATCCTGTGGCCATCTGATGGCAGCTTGCCCAGCAGTAAGGAAACACTTAATTGGCTTGGGCCTAACAGAATTCCTCACTTAGCCGGTATTTCCAGAAGCACTGCCTCTCTGGAAAGATAGCAAGTTAGTCACCTTGCCAAGTCCATTCTTCTGTTTCTCTTGAGTAGCGGCAGATGGCAAGCTGACCGAAGGGCATGGCAAGTGTGGTGAGGGCACATTACAACAGCCTCTGTCTGCCCCGTACAGATAACTAGGCAAGTCTGAACAGTGCCCTGGGATTTGGAAGCCTGAAATCAACTCTGCTCACTTATGATGACCACTTCAGTGGCCATGTTTTACCACCAGTGTTACTTGGGACGTCCTGAGGACGGCAGTGTGGGGACTGTGGCCTCTGCTTCTCCTTGGAGACGCAGTGCGGGGCTCTGCACCCAGCCAGGGCTCCGTAATCCTGCTAGACCTGTTCACCCGAACTCTTCTTTAACTCTCCTCATTGGGTACACACAGTTGGTGGGAAGCTCTCTGGAGATTTTGTGCCTTCACTTGTGATAAAGAAAATGTATCAAGCCCCTGGCCGGTTGGCTCAGTGGTAGAGCATCAGCCTGGCATGTGCAAGTCCCAGATTCCGGCCAGGGCACACAGGAGAAGCGCCCATCTGCTTCTCTACCCTTCCCCCTCTCCTTCCTCTCTGTCTCTCTCTTCCCCTCCCACAGCCAAGGTTCCATTGGAGCAAAGTTGGCCCGGGCCCTGAGGATGGCTCCTGCCTCAGGCACTAGAATGGCTCTGGTTGCAATGAAGCAACTGCCCAGATGGGCAGAGCATTGCCCCCTGGTGGGCATGCCCGGTGGGTCCTGGTCAGGCACATGCGGGAGTCTGTCTCTCTGCCTCCCTGCTTCAGGAAAAAAAGAAATGTATCAAGTAGAGATTTTCCCCAACTCTTGATGGTGTCCTTTGTCCAGCGAGCGCCTGTGCGTGTGCAGTGCCCGTCAGTGTGCTGGATATGTAGATGGGTCCCGTTGAGTGGTGGTGGCTTGGATCAGTGCTAATAGAACTTCCTGCAGTGATGAAAAGTGTTCCATATCTACTGCTGTCCCAGGCGGTAGTCACTAGCCCCATGTGGCTCTTTAGCTCTTAGAATGTGTCGAGAGCCCCTGAAAATGGAATTTTTAATTTTATTAACTTTTAGTTAACTTAAATTGTCACATGGAGCTAGGGGCTCCTGTTTTGGAGATCATACGTTTAGACCATTGTTTCAAGTTATTTTTTTTTGACTGAGCCACATAGTAGCAAAAAGCACATTTTACATCACAACCCAACAACAGGGCCATGATTATATATATATTTTTTTCTTTTCTTTTTGTTTTTATTATGGTTATATATTTTTTAAATGAAAAATGTTAGGAATGTTACCCTATGAAATAATGCACTGTGATATTTTCTATTTTTTTATATATTTATTGATTTTTAGGGGGAGAGAGGGAGAAGCATCAGCTCATAGTTGCTTCACTTTAGTTGTTCATGGATTGTTTCTTATATGTGCATTGACCAGGCAAGCCTGGGGTTTCGAACTGGTGACCTCAGTGTTCTGGGTTGACGCTCTATCAACTGTGCCACCCCAGGTCAGGCTTCTATACCGGTTTTTTTTTTTTTTTTAAAGAAATGTTTTATTTTGCCTGACCTGTGGTGGCGCAGTGGATAAAGCGTCGACCTGGGAACACTGAGGTCTCCAGTTCAAAACCCTGCACTGGTCTGGTCAAGGCACATATGGGAGTTGATGCTTCCAGCTCCTCCCCCCTTTCTCTCTCTCTCTCTCTCTCTCTCTCTCACTCTGTGTCTCCTCTCTAAAATGAATAAAATAAAAATAAAATAAAAATTTAAAGAATAGCAAAAAAAAAGAGAAATGTCTTATTTTGTTTTTATTTTATTTTATACAGGGACAGAGAGAGAGTCAGAGAGAGGGATAGATAGGGACAGACAGGAATGGAGAGAGGTGAGAAGCATCAATCATTAGTTTTTCGTTGCCGTTGCAACACCTTAGTTGTTCATTGATTGCTTTCTCACATGTGCCTTGACTGGGGGGTCTATAGCAGACCGAGTGACCCCTTGCTGGAGCCAGTGACCTTGGATTCAAGCCAGCAACCTTGGGCTCAAGCTAGCAACCATGGGGTCATGTCTCTGATCCCACGCTCAACTCAGTGACCCCAGGCTCAAGCTGGTGATCCTGTTGTGCTCAAGCTGGATGAGCCCTCATTCAAACTGAGACCTTGGGGTTTCGAACCTGAGTCTTCGGCGTCCCAGTCCAATGCTCTATCCACTGCACCACTGCCTGGTCAGGCTCAGTTGTTCATATTTGGTTTCTCATTCTCTTAATATATGTGTGTATTATTATTTTTTGTTATTATTTTTTAACCATTAGAGATAAGTTGGAGGCAGACTTTTTACTTTTTGCCACCAGATGTGTATAAAATGATCCCTCATTGGATTTGGGGTTATATTTCCTTGATCACCAATGATACTGGGCCTTGTCCCCATTCTTATCTTCCTCCCTCCATGATTGCATTGCTGTGCTGGGCGACTTCTTCCTTATGGACCCTGAGAATGAATCTGAATGGCTGAAGAAGCGCATGGCTGGCCTGCAACTGTTAATCTTCCACAGGCCACAGGATCTCTTTGCATTTCTGTTTGCCTTGTTTTTATAAACAAAGAAGCACTACACAGCCTGACCTGTGGTGGCGCAGTGGATAGAGTCCACCTGGAATACTGAGGTTGCTGGTTCGAACCCTGCGCCTGCTCAAGTCAAGTACAGGATGAGCAGCTGCTATGAGTTGATGCTTCCCGTTCCTCCCCCCATTTCTCCTTTTTCTAAAGTCAATAAGTAAAATCTAAAAAGAAAGAACCACTACAGGTCTCACACGTCCCTCAGTGGTTGCTCCCAAGTTTTGGATAAGGGGACAGAGGCTAGGGGTCGTGGGTCGTGACAAGCACTCTCCTGATGCTCCGATTTTACCTCTGTTTAGCATGGAACACCTCCCTGGTGGTGGCCGCCTTCTTGCGGGTATAATTCTGACCCCACTTCTAGACTGTCCTCTCACTAGAAGTCCTGTCTTGCCATCCCTGTTATATTTCACCAGTGTGTATGGTGTCAACTAAGGTGTCGTAACGGCAATGAAAAACTGATGATTGATGCTTCTCACCTCTCTCCGTTCCTGTCTGTCTGTCCCTATCTATCCCTCTCTCTGACTCTCTCTCTGTCCCTGTAATAAAAAAAAAAAAGTTAACGTAACTTAATTTTAATTACTAAAAATATGTTCTGTAATGTAGTCTATATAATACATTCACATAGCTCAAAAATTTCAAGAGGGTATCAGTGAGGCCCTGGCCAGTTAGCTGAGGTGGTTAGAGCACCACCCCTGAACACCAGTCTGGGCACAGTGAGGCGCGCACTGTCATCATCCCAATTTTACGGAGAAGGAAACTGAAGCTGTTGTGCCTTTGCTTTTGGGCTTCCTAAGCATCACACCCATGGCACTGAGACCCCACCAGGGCTTGTGTCATGGTAGTCACCTGGATCCTCTGACAAACCCCTCTCTTGTTCCAGGTGGCCCTGTGCACCCAGGTGGCCCTGGGCATGGAGCATCTGTCTAACAACCGCTTTGTGCACAAGGACCTAGCTGCTCGCAACTGCCTGGTCGGTGCCCAGAGGCAGGTGAAGGTGTCGGCCCTGGGGCTCAGCAAGGACGTGTACAACAGGTAGGACGCTGGTGGGGCGGGGCGAGGTGGCAAGTGTGGGGAAGGCCTTAGTGTCTGCCTGGTCTAAGCCGGGGGGCCCGGCGGGGCGAAGACTTCCCATACTCTCTCAGAAGGTAGAGTAGTGAGGTGACCAGTCGTCCTCCTGTAGGGAGGACAGTCCTTCTTTTATAAGTTCTGCCCTCCCTCGAAAAGTGTCCTCCTACATGTCCTTTTTTTTGATATTTGAAGACTAATCTGGAAATGTTCGTATTCGATCGATGCAGAGTCGATCCGTTGTGTGTGATGTGACGTATTTGGATCTAAATGAGTACTTTGTTCTTATAATTATTACTAAAAATTAATAGGCATGTAAGCATAATCACAGTATAAAATATTACAAGTGTTTTTATTATGCATTTTTCATATTATAGTGTATTATTGTTGCAATGGATAAAATGTTCCTTTTATTTACAGTACTGTTTTCTTCAATTTATTTTTGTCCTCCTTTTCATTGTAAAAATGTTGGTCACTTTAATAGGAGGCATCCTAGCCAGTGGCCACAGGTCCCTGCCACTCAGAAATGTTCTCTAGTGATGAAATATAATAAATCATTTTTTAACAACTCGTCCAATTTTATAACAGTTTATATGTAATTTAACTATTCGTATGGTTCCCTCTGGAACTTCCTGAATTCAGTAATTATTAGTTTGGAGCCCACGACGGCCAGAGATTGCCCAGAACACTCATTCATACTACGTAGTGCCTCTGGAACTTCTCCGTGAGTCACTCCCGCCCTGAGTAACCCCAGCTCGTCTGATTGTTGCTTTAGTCGTGATTGATTTATCACTAGTAAAACATTTTAAATTTTCTTTTCATTTAACGTGTCCTCCTTTTTCACATTTTTATAAAACCAGTACTGAAAGTGCATATGATGATTAGCTTTTTATATTCAAATTTAGGCAAAATTTGATTCTTCAGGGAATTTTTAACCACCAGACTCCCTTTGGATGCCTCCAGATTTCAGCCGGTATGCCCCTGTGCTCAGCGTGAACGTCACCCGTTTCTCTGAGTGCCTTCCTGTAGAAGAGTTGGGTTCTAGCTCGGGCATGAATCCCCCGTGACCTCCACCTGTGCTTTTCTTCTGCAGTGAGTACTACCACTTCCGCCAGGCCTGGGTGCCTCTGCGCTGGATGTCCCCCGAGGCTATTCTGGAGGGCGACTTCTCCACCAAGTCCGACGTCTGGGCCTTTGGGGTGCTGATGTGGGAAGTGTTCACGCATGGAGAGATGCCCCATGCTGGGCAGGCCGATGATGAAGTGCTGGCAGGTAGGCGGCGGGGTTTCCAAAGGGCCGTTCCAGGTGCTCTCCAGGTAGAGACTTTGCTCGAGGCCCTGGGGCTGGCTCGCGTGTCTCTCCTCGGGGCAGGGTTTAGCAGGTGTAAGGGTATGGTCCCCAGTTGCTGAGATACTTAAATACTTTCAGACTGGTTGGTAAGCAGCCCGTGCCCCTAGTGCCCACTCTGGCCACTGCCACCTCTGGTTGCCTCCTGCACTGTGCGGTGTGTGGCCCCTTCCCACCAGCCGGGCAGAGCTGTGACCAGGGGAGTTATCCCCTTTGGTTGGAAGATACTTCCAGTATACTCTTTTTTCTTCTTCTTCTTTTTTTTTTTTTTTTTAGTGAGAGACACAGGCAGTCAGACAGGAAGGGAGAGAGATGAGAAGCATCAACTCCTAGTTGCGACACCTTAGTTATTCATTGATTGCTTTCTCGTATGTGCCTTGACTTGGGGTAAGGTGCCTCCAGCAAAGCTAGTGACCCCCTTGCTCATGCCTTGGGCTTCAAGCCAGCGACATGGGGTCATGTCTATGATCCCACGCTCAAGTTGGTGAGCCCACACTCAAACCAGCGACCTAGCTGTTTTGAACCTGAGTCCTCAGCATCTCAGACCTACACTTTATCTGCTGTGCCAATGCTAGTTAGGCCCAGTGTACTCCTTGAGTGGGTGCCCACCCACTCCTGGCCAGTGACCATTATCCCTAGTCTCCCTCCAGTGGCTGCTTGTGGGAACTGCAAGCTCCACAGGGGATTGGACAGGTGGTTAGAAGTTTGACTAACGCTCCTCCCACCCTTTTCCTACAGACTTACAGGCTGGGAAGGCCAGACTCCCGCAGCCTGAAGGCTGCCCTTCCAAGCTCTACCGGCTCATGCAGCGCTGCTGGGCCCTCAGCCCCAAGGACCGGCCCTCCTTCAGTGAGATTGCCAACACCCTGGGAGACAGCCCTGCGGACAGCAAGCCGTGAGGAGGGATCCCAGGCTGACTGTGCCTCAAGATGGCATGGGCAGGGGAGGATCTCGTGACGGGTGCCTGCAGCATGATGGGCAAGATCCCTGTCCTCCTCGGTCCTACGGCCCCCACCCCCTGGCACCACAGGCACTGTTGAGGTCTGGGCAGGGCCTGGGGTTTCCTCCTCTTCCTTACCCTCAGCCCTTGGGGAAGCTGATTTGGACCCAGCCTGGATGACTAGGCCCTTGGGCTGGGCAGCTTTCTCTGCTACCCCTGCCCCCATCAGGGACAGTGTGGGTGCCTCAGGTAACCGCAATTTCTGGCCTGGGTCTCCTTCCCTTGACCGGGGCCAGTTCTGCCACTCGCCTACCAACTTTGTCCAGGGAGGGCTAGGCTGCAGATGAGCTGGGTTTGAGGGGCATTTCTTACTGTATGCAAACCCCTGGGGAGTCCTGGCCCGTGGGGCCCACCGTGGGGTCTGCACCAGGATCTACATGGACTTACGCACGCTGATCCAGACCTGTGCCCCCTCCCCACCCGCCTCTCCTTTCCGCATCCTAAGTGCCTGGCAGATGAAGGAGTTTTCAGGAGCTTTTGACACTATATAACCCGCCCTTTTTGTATGCACCATGGGCGGCTTTTGTATGTACTTGCAGCGTGGGGTGGGTGGGCCTGGGAGGGAGAGGTGTGCCCTGGAGGAGATGGGGAGGGGGCACCCCTGCCTCCCGCCTTTATTGTTGTTGTTGTTCGGTTGGTTTTTATTTTTACACTCGCTGCTCTCAATAAAGAAGCCTTTTTTACAACCTGCCTCTGATGCCCATTCTCTGCTGTGGCCCATGGCTCACGCCCCATCTTCCCAATCTTCCCTTGCTTGTTAGAAGGGGCCTTGTGCCTTTCTGGGGGTGGGAGTAACTGGCAGACACTGGCCCTTCTCTCTGGTTTGTGGAGCAGTTGAGAATGTGGGCTCATGAGGCAAAGCCGCCTCGAGTCCATAGGACCCTGTGTGTTGCTCTCTGACTGCCAACTATTTTTTCTCTGCTGGCTGGCCTAGTCCTCGTGCTCAGGTGGGGAGGGTGGAAGTGTGAGTGGGGACAGGTTAGAGTAGGACTGGAGGGGTAGTTAATGACAGATTCAGGTCTGTGAATCGCTTTAAGACTCTGGCAGGGAGATGGAGTGGATAGTTGTGAGCAGAGAGGATGCTTAATGCCTCAGTGCTGCAGGGCTCTTGGCTGCTACGATTCCTACCTATTCTGATTTTAATTTCTTTTTATTTTATTCATTTTAGAGAGGAGACACAGAGTGAGAGAGAGAGAGAGAGAAAGAGAGAAAGGGGGGAGGAGCTGGAAGCATCAACTCCCATATGTGCCTTGACCAGACCAGTGCAGGGTTTTGAACCGGCGACCTCAGTGTTCCCAGGTTGACGCTTTATCCACTGCACCACCACAGGTCAGTCCCTACCCATTCTTTAGGTAGACCCGGGTCATCGGTTACATTCTACCTTTTTTTTTTTTTTTTTACAGGGACAGAGAGAGAGTCAGAGAGAGGGATAGATAGGGACAGACAGACAGGAACGGAAAGAGATGAGAAGCATCAATTATCGGTTTTTTGTTGTGACACCTTAGTTGTTCATTGATTGCTTTCTCATATGTGCCTTGACCGCGGGCCTTCAGCAGACCGAGCAACCCCTTGCTGGAGCCAGCGACCTTGGGTCCAAGCTGGTGAGCTTTGTGCTCAAGCCAGATGGGCCCACGCTCAAGCTGGCGAGCTCAGGGTCTCAAACCTGGGTCCTCTGTGTCCCAGTCCGACGCTCTATCCATGGCGCCACCGCCTGGTCAAGCACAGTCTACCTTAACCTTAATTAAGGTATTATTAAGTCCCAGGTTCCCCATCCTAAAGGAATGAGTCCTTAACTCTGAAACTGCTCTAGTTCATTCTGTCCCTCACCACATTTCTCAGTAATGAAAATAACAGCTAGTATTGACTACTTGCTCTTTACCAGTCACTTTGCTAAACACTTAACACGCATTGTCTCATTTCATCTCTGCAACCACTCTTGTAGCTAGCTTGATGTTACTGTTCTCATTTTATGGATTCAAAAACAAGTTTAGGCCTGACCTGTGGAGGCACAGTGGATAAAGCGTCGACCTGGAACACTGAGGTTGCCTGTTCGTAACCCTGGGCTTGCCTGGTCAAGGCACATATGGGAGTTGATGCTTCCTGTTCCTCTCCTCTTCCTTTCTCTCTCTCTCTCTATCTTCTCCTCTCTAAAATGAATAAATAAAAATCTAAGAAAAAAAAGGCCCTGGCCGGTTGGCTCAGCAGTAGAGTGTCAGCCTGACATGTATAAGTCCTGGGTTTAGCCTGACCTGTGGTGGCGCAGTGGATAAAGCATCAACCTGGAACACTGAGGTCGCCGGTTCAAAACCCTGGGCTTGCCTGGTCAAGGCACATATGGG
This sequence comes from Rhynchonycteris naso, assembly GCA_037038555.1. Lineage (NCBI taxonomy): Eukaryota > Metazoa > Chordata > Mammalia > Chiroptera > Emballonuridae > Rhynchonycteris > Rhynchonycteris naso. The sequence continues at coordinate 10,427,609 of CM073000.1, forward strand.
ATTGGATGCTTCCTGCTCCTCCCCCCTTCCTTTCTCTCTCTCTTTCTCTCCTCTCTAAAATGAATAAATAAAAATCTTTTTTTAAAAGTATATTAAAAAAAAAAACAAAAAAGAAGTCCTGGGTTTGATTCCCAGTCAGGACACACAGGAGAAGCAACTATCTGCTCTCTACTCCTCCCCATCCCCCTTCTCTCTCCTCCCTCCACCTTCTCACGGCTAGTAACTAAGCCACTTACTTGTTGATAGACAGGATGTTACGTCTCGTGGGTGTGTTGGAGTGAAAAAAAGAAGCCTAAGAACAGTTTCTCTAGAGCAGTGCTTTTCAAACTGCGTTGCAACCAGCGTTTTTAAAATATGAAACATAACAGAAACTCTTTTTAAACATTTTCTTTGTATTATTTGACACGTTTGTGTATACTGGGTTATTAGTTAGCTATTGGGGTGATGAGCCTGATAACCCTCAAATCTCAGTCACTTACAAACAAGAATTGGTTTTTCTCCATGCTTATGGATTTGGAGGTTGGTAAAGTTCGGCTGATCTTGGTGGGACCCAGCTGAGTTCAGCTGGGCCTGGCCCTAGGCTGTAGGACTGGTTTGGGTCACCCTGGTGGTCTCAGAGCATGCTCTCATGTGGTAGCAGGAGCCCAAGAGGTCAAGCTAAGTCACGCAAGCACTCTTAAAATCATAAGTCTGCCTGGAAGTATTGGAAAGGCACTACTCTTAAAGGTCATTAAATCACTAATCCTCTTCTCCTTCCTGGTCTCCCTTGACTGCTCTGTAGAGGCTAATGTTGCTGGCCACATCTCCCTTTTCAAACTTCAGTGATGGTGTGCCATGTCTACCTTCTTTGGTCAGGCCTTCTCCAGCCCCGGCTGAGGCTTCCTTCTGCCTGCTCCAGTAATGGCTCCTCTCCTGGAGTCTGTTCCTGGCCTTTTCTCTACGTTCTCCCCTGCAGGAATCTCATCTCATCTCATGTGGCTTTAATTGGCCCGTTAGTGTGAATAGTTCCCAAAGCATTAGCTGCAATTCCAGCCTCTACCTCAAGCTCCAGATACATGCTCCCCATTTCCTACAGGACATTTTCCTCTGCTTGTTTCCTGGGCCCAAACTGAGTCTCTCCCAAACCTGTTCCCCCAGCCAAATTCTCTCCTTCCGTTATTGGTACCACTGTTTGGAGGATAGTCACCCTTATTCAAAATCTCAATCCATCATGAGCCCTCCTCTCTGTGTACCCCCTTCCCTGTGCATCCGGCCACCAAAATCTACTTACTCTACCCCTTTCCTGTCTCTATGTTTGCTTAACTTTACGGGAGAAAAAGTTGTATAACAGTAATACTGATCATGGAAGAAGTCAGATGAGACTTGTATAAAGCAGAGGACACACTCTGGCGGTCCCTCTCGTCCTCTCTAGTGGTAAACATTATCACCATTTGGAGCACGGCTTTCTGGACTTTTCCTAGGCACACTGATTCACAGCCTCTTTTCCTTTCTGTTCCCTCTAACGCTGCCATCACAATGGAGACCTCTCTTCTTCTACCTGAAGAATACATGTGTAAACGTTAACTCCAAATAAAATGTTTTAGAGCTAGTAACTTTTTGTGACAGTAACTTTTTTTTTTTAAAGAGAATGGGCTGAGAGAGATAGACTCCTGCATGTGCCCCAACTGGGATCCACCCGGCAACCCCTGTCTGGGGCCGATGCTCAAATCCGCTGAGCTATCCTCAGCGCCTGGGCCAATGCTTGAACCAGTTGAGCCACTGGCTGTGGAAGGGGAATAGAAGCAGATAGTTGCCTCTCATATGTGACATGATCGGGGGTTAAACCTGAGATGACTGCATGTTGGGCTGACACTATCCACTGAGCCAGCCAGCCAGAACCAACAGTAATTTTTTTTTTTTTTTTTTTTTTGGTAGAGAGAAAGAGGGACAGACAGAAAGGAAGGGAGAGAGACGAGAAACATCATCTCATAGTTGCAGCACCTTAGTTGTTCATTGATTGCTTTCTCATATATACCTTGACTGCGGGGCTCCAGCAGAACAAGTGACCCCCTGCTCAAGCCAGCAACCTTGGACTCAAGCCAGTAAACTTGGGCTTCAAACCAGTGACTCCTGGGCTCAAGCCATTGATCATGGGGTCATGTCTCTGATTCCACGCTCAAGCTGGCAACCCCGCGCTCAAGCTGGTGAGCCTGTGCTCAAGCTGGCAACCTCAGGGTTTCGAGCCTGGGTCTTCAGTGTCCCCGGCCAATGCTGCTATTTGCTGTGCCACTGCCTGGTTCGGCCTGACAGTAATTTTATTTTTGATTGACAGTAATTATTTGTTGATTTTACAGAGAGAGAAGGGGAGCAGCAAGAAGTGTAGACTCATAGTTGCTTCACTTTAGTTGTTCATTGCTTGCTTGTTGCTTTGTCATATGCCTTGACCAGGCAAGCCCAGGGTTTCGAACTGGTGATCTCAGCATTCCAGGTTGACGTTCTTTCTACTACACCACCACAGGCCAGTTGTGACAGTAATTTTTCAAAGCATTCTTAATTCTTGTTCTGATATCTGAGTGATAAAAATCAGGTGAAAGAAAGAGAGCGGTTTAGGAATGGTGTGGTATGAGGGGCTCTGGCTGGAATTCCGATGCCCTTTCTGGGGGTGCTCCATAGTGTGGGGTGGGTGTGAGCTCCTACCTTCCAGGGGATTACTGTGATTCCCACTGTATCAGAGCAGCTCCGAGCTCACATTCCAGAGAGGCCAGACAGGGGGCTTATCTGAGCTCAGTGGGCTGTGCGGAGTGTGCAGTGAACCTGACAGCAGACACCTCTTCTATGGCTACTGTTCAGCCCAGCTCTATCTGGGCTGTAGTGCTCCTGCAGCCGCTTTAGACTGGCGCTGCTAAAATTCCAATTTCTAAATAGTTTATTGATATTTTATCTTTTAGAGAGGAGAGCAAGCGACAGAGGGGGGGAGGGGAGAGCAGGAGGCACCAACTCACAGTAGCTGCTTCTCTTACATGCCTTGAGCGGGCAAACCCGGGGTCGACGCTCACTCCACTGCACCACCACAGGTGAGGCAGAATTTCAATTTTCTGAGAGAAGCTGGATATTCAGATTGTTATGTAAAACCTGATTTTAAAATATTAAATAGTCCGGGAGACCTCTCCGTAAAGTATATGATGATCTAACCACTACGTTGTACATCTGAAATGAACACAAAGTCGTACTGAATGTACACTGTAATTGAAAAATAAAACACAGCTATGAACCAGTGTTTGATTTTGACTTGATCCACATCAACAGTTTCAGCTTCTGAACCTGCAGTTGTCCAACATAGTGTGGGTGTTGGTCCCCCTTGTCCAACGGTGACAAAGGGCAGTGAAGATGAAGCCGTCCCAAGCAGGTGAAGGAGCTGTGGCCTGCACACTGGTGTGGGACGGCTAGGGATGGGGTAAGATCAGAGACGGCAACCTGTCGGGAAGGCAGCCGAGAACTGTGGACTGCCCTGTGGATGGGGCAGGCAGCAGTGGTCCTCTGGAGTGCCACACTGCCGAAGGTGTCTGAATGGGAGCTCTCACATAAAAGCCAGGCAGGAATGCACCACAGGCTTGTGGTTGTGAAACCGCTACTCAGAGAAATCAGTCCCAGCACCGTCTGTGGCTCCCGAAGCCCTTCTGAAACCTATTCATCTATTTGACCTGCTCTTCCTCTTGAGCTAACACATTCCATATGTTTAACTACCTGTTGTGTCGACTAAATTAGGAAAAGAAAAACATTCTTTAAAACGATTGGGAAATGGGGAAGAGGAGAGCTCTTAATTCCTGTACATAGTTAGGGGTTTGATGAACAAGTCCATGTTTTTAATATAGATGTGTTTGTATGTGTAAATACACACATATCTCACAAAACACTTGAACATACTTTATTTCAGTCTTTCTGCTTTTGTACTATGACGCACAGTAGGATATGCAGTTGACATTGTGTCATTCAATACACAACACGTTGAACAAATGAAATCCACCTATCCCACCTTTTTGACCTATAAAATGGCAGTTTTATATGGTTCAACCTAAAAATGCAAACAGAAGTTTCATGCAACAATAACTACCCTTCTTGGGATACCCATTTGTTTTAACTTTTTTTATTTTTTATTTATTTTATTACAGGGACAGAGAGAGAGTCAGAGAGAGGGATAGATAGGGACAGACAGACAGGAACAGAGAGGTGAGAAGCATCAATCATTAGTTTTTCGTTGCCGTTGGGACACCTTAACTGTTCATTGATTGCTTTCTCATATGTGCCTTGACCGCGGGTCTTCAGCAGACTGAGTAACCCCTGGCTCGAGCCAGCAACCTCGGGGTCTCGAACCTGGGTCTTCTGCATCCCAGTCCGACGCTCTATCCACTGTGCTACCGCAAGGTCAGGGATACCTATTTGTTTTAAATGCTGGTTGCAGCACACTAAATTCATTTCACTACCACTTAATCCTCACAACGTTTAAGGTAGGAATCATCACCCTCTTCCATTCTATTAAACACAAGAGGATGTTTATCCCAAGGATGCCGTGATTGCTCCAGGTAGTTACTGTTAACTACTCACTGACCACTTTCTCTGAGCTTTAGTCTTCATCTCATTAAAGTTGCATTAAGAACCTCATGGGATGGATAGCAACAGTGAGGGATATGAAATTTAGAGAGGCCGTCTAGACACTTGTTTCAGGCACAGGGAGGGCTAGAAAGATTGATTCCCGATTTGAATAGTATCTGCAACAGCAAAACCCAAGCTCTTTTCACTGCCTTGCAGCCAAGACCGAGAACCAGACCCTGAACCTGGCCTTTGCAGCACCCTGGTTCTAACTTTTTCATCTCCTGTGGGCTTTCTAGAGAACAGCGTGTGCGCGCTTGCTTGTTTGCACTCTTGGCCCGGCTATACTTTTTTCCCAGGCCCCTTCTCTGAGGGGTGGGCTTTATCCCTGGGACAACCCCTCCCCCAGCCCAGCCCGCAGCTGGAAGTCTTCACCTCCCCTCCCTGCCCCCCTCTGGGACGGGGAGGCCGACTGTCTCTTCGGCCTTTTTCAGTTGTACCTCTGCCAAAGACCACCCCTCACCCCGCAGTACAGAAGATGATGAATGAGGACTGGAGAGCCGGCCTGGTGGGAAAGTGTCGTCGCCTCGAAAAGAGAAACAGAAAGGAAGTCGGAGGCGGAGGGGGGATTGCAGAGGTGAGGGGACGACGAGTCTGGACAACGGAGACCCCAGGCCCCGCTGCAGGGTCAGTAACTGCCTCCTTCAGGAAGGCGTGGGTAAATGCTCTAATCCCTGCACTCGGTGGAATTTGGGCTGTATTTACTGTATTACATCATTTACTGCAACCCGCACAATGCGCTCAGGAACTAGCCCCGTGCTTGTTCCCACCCCTTCCAGTGACGGGCTCCCAGAGCTGCTCCGTCTCCTCCGCGAGATTGAGCTCCAGTCCCTTCCCAGACTTCCTCCCTGAAGGTCCTCCCAGCTCTTTCTACCATTCTTCGGTCAGGGGGGTGGAGTCATAACTCCTTTCCCGTTCCTTTAAGGGCGTTAGCTCCACCCCTTTCGGAGTCGCCGTCTGACGCCAGATGACTGCAGTGAGTTCGGGATATCTATGCAAATAGGCGCCCCCTGTGGGCCAATGGGGAGCGGAGGTGCCAGAGCAGTGGACCAATGGGGCGGGGGCGCAGGGGCTCACCATATAAGGAGAGGCCTCGCCATAAAAGGAAACATTGTATCTCTTTATATGGGGGGGGAAGGGTCGGGGATCCCTCGCCGCCTGCGCGTGGTCCCGGCCCCCTCCACCCGCCGTCCCCGCGGCGGCCAGCAGCCTCTGCCCCCGGGGGGACACTGACGGCCGCCGGGCGCGCCGCCGTAGCATACGGACAGGGGGCGCTCCGCGCGGCCTGGGGCAACCCGGGCCACAGGGGCAGGAAAGCGAGGGCCCAGGTTTGCCCGGGCGTGCAGGGGCCCCGGGTTCGCGACAGCGATAGCGGCACCAGCAACAGCGGGATCGCCGGGTTGAACCGGGAAGCCGATGGCGGCGGCGGCGGCGGCGGCGACTCCAATTCCTCGCTGACTGCCTATCCGCCCTCCTGCATTGAGCGCCATGTTACCGAGCCAAGCTGGGGCCGCGGCGGCGCTGGGCCGGGGCTCGGCCCTGGGGGGCAGCCTGAACCGGACCCCGACGGGACGGCCGGGCGGTGGAGGTGGCGGCAGCAGCGGGACTCGTGGGGCTAACGGGGGCCGGGTCCCCGGGAACGGCGCGGGGCTCGGGCCGGGTCGCCTGGAGCGGGAGGCTGCAGCAGCAGCAGCGACAACGACTCCGGCGCCCACCGCGGGGGCCCTCTACAGCGGCAGCGAGGGCGACTCCGAGTCGGGCGAGGAGGAGGAGCTGGGTGCGGAGCGGCGCGGCCTGAAGCGAAGCCTAAGTGAGATGGAGATCGGCATGGTGGTCGGTGGGCCCGAGGCGGCGGCGGCGGCCACCGGGGGCTATGGGCCAGTGAGCGGCGCGGTGAGCGGGGCCAAGCCGGGTAAGAAGACTCGGGGCCGCGTGAAGATCAAGATGGAGTTCATCGACAACAAGCTGCGGCGCTACACGACCTTCAGCAAGAGGAAGACGGGCATCATGAAGAAGGTACCGGACTGGGAGGCTGGCCGGCCGGCCACGGGGAAGCAGGAGGGTGGGGACGCGCAGGGTGAGCCGGAGAAGAAGGCAGTGCAGAGGCGGAGGTGAGAGGCGGCGAGTCCGCCGGAGGTGTGTGGGAGGGGATGCCTGTTACCCCCGGAGGGCACAAGGGGAGGGGCCGCCAGGGAAATGTGGGTAGAGGGGAGTAGCAGCGAACGTCCGGAAATGAGGAGAAAGGGCGCCAAGGTGGGAGTGACGGGCGCGAGAGAGGAACAGGGCCCTTGCAGAGTGAAGGGGTGAGTAGTGGTAATGGGAGGCTGCGAGGCTGCCGGGAGGTGGTTGACGAAACCCAGGGATCAGTAGGTCCAGTGGTGTTAGGGGAAGGGCGCCCCAAAATCAAAGAGCAGAAGAAAGGTATGAAGGTGAGGAAGCCGAAGCAACAGTGCGGGAGCATGTGTGGGAGGAAAGTGGGCACCACTGAAGTAGGGCTGGCTGGAAGGACAGGCGAGGCTGATGACAGAATGGGGCTCTAGAGCTCCAGGTAAGGGAGCAAGGCAGGGGCCAAACATGTCCTGCCATGGCCATGTGTCTTCCATGCATTCACTGGAAGCCTGCACACTCCCTGGAGGACAGGCTTCAGGATCATCTGGCTTTTGGACAAGTGGGATTTCCAGCCCTAGGGAGAATCTGTGCATAGGTTTGGTGGGAAGGCAGGGAGGTTTGCAAAGGTACCTAGGAAATCCTCTTCTAGCAGGTTGTCCTGTGAAATGGGATAAGGAAAAGAGTTGTCTTGGGGTGTAGAAGATATAGGATGAAATGGAAGCACAGGAACTGGGAAGCAAGAAGCTAAAGTCCTGGGAACACGGGCTGGTGTTTATATCTGTCCCGTATATAAGTCAGAGCTGTTTCCAAGGTGGGTTTGTGAAACTTTTGGAAGTCAGGATACCATCTATGGGGCCATCCTTGAAGGTCCCCTTCCTGGGCTCATGGCAGGGTAGTAGCTGCTAAGCTAGCCCGTTTTCCATCACTCCAGACACTGTTGTATCAAGAGGAAGGAAGAAATAAAGGGTAGCACAGAATTCTACGGCAGAAGGACAAATGGCAACAGGTTAGCACCTGTGCAGTTTCTGGGAAGAAACATGGGACATTTCAGAGTTTAGGTGGCTCCTAAACTCTAAACATTATCTCTAATGTCTTTTGTGACTTCCGGTATAGTAGCAGGTTCCCTGCTGACAGTGAGGAGTGGATGGGAGGCTGCATACCAAGCTGTAGTGAGGGACAGCTCCTTGGGCCCCTCTGTGTCCACCGAGGTTATGTGTGATATCACTAGGGCATTGTAACTGTCTGCTTGGGGCTTCTGCAAATCAATAGGGCTGCTCCTCAGAGAGGGGACATGGAGTTTTTCTGCTCTCTAGCTCACCTTCAGCTATCCTCATAGAGCCACTGGAGAGGAAGGTCATTATGGAAGTGGGGCTTTGAAATCACTGTATACTATCTCTCTTTCCTACTTCCCAAGGAAGATAGCAATAAAAAGTTTTGCTGATGTACCTATCTCCTCCCCCCTTATCCCCAGGCCTATGAGCTGTCCACGCTGACAGGGACACAGGTGCTGTTGCTGGTAGCCAGTGAGACAGGCCATGTGTATACTTTTGCCACTCGCAAACTGCAGCCCATGATCACCAGTGAGACTGGCAAGGCACTGATTCAGACCTGCCTCAACTCGCCAGACTCTCCACCCCGCTCAGACCCCACCACAGACCAGAGAATGAGTGCCACAGGCTTTGAAGAGACAGACCTCACCTACCAGGTGTCCGAGTCCGACAGCAGTGGGGAGACCAAGGTGTGTTTGGGTCCCCTATCTGAGGGAAAGGAAGGGGAGGGACTTGACCGGCAGAGAGGGGAGGGCGGCCCTTTCTTTCCCTCACCAAGGACAGGTGGAAGGTGCCCACTGATGTGGAGTGGGGCCGGGTTAGTACCCCCATCCTAGAGGACAGGTGTCCATCCTCGCTATCCTGACAGGAGGCCGGCCCACTAGATAAGCGGGCGGCCTCCGTGCCCATATAAGGCCGGCTCCGGCTCCACGCCGGCCTCCCGCCTGCAGCCCGCCTGCCTGGCAAGGCCCTTGCATTCCTCCCGCCAGCTGTCTGCCCGCTGGGGGCGGGGGCGTAGCTTAGCCCTGCCCTCCCGGCAGGCCGGGTCACCCGGGAGTAGGAAGTGAGCACTCCTGGGTGCCAGGGTACTGGGAACCTAGCACCGTCTGCAGGAGGGCTGGCTGACTGGGCTGAAGACTACCTTACTAGCCAGCCACCTACCTCTTCAGGATGTCCGGACCTGAGCACGTTAGGGAGTGTATTCCCGGCTGCTAGGGATGCCGGCCCTAGTTACGCCTCCCCCTTCCTTTTCCCGGTAAGGAGAGGGGGCGGGGCTTCCTTCCTACTTTGGGGAACTCCACCTTCCGGGTGGCCCTTCACTAACTGGCCAATTGGAGGGAGCGGCACTGTTTGCCGTAGCAACGCCTCCACCAATCAGGGGTTTTGAACTCGTCTGCTTAGCAAACATCCCGCGCTGACCAACCCCCAGTATTTGAGCCCCTCAGTTCTCTGAGCTTGGTTCTCAGCTCCTGGCTTCCTCCTTACCCTTCTAAAAACAAAGCCTCCCTGAGGGGAAAGTTAGTGCTCTAGACTACCCCCTCTCTTATTGGCATCTATAATAATTTTCAAACTCTTAGCAGTAGGGCTCATTTATTCCCAGGAAACTTTGCTGAATGAATACATTCTCAAACCCCAAATTCCCTGAAAAACTCTCAGTCCCTATCTCAGAAACCTGGCAAATCTGAGCTGGAAGGATCCTTTTAAAGAGGGCATGGTAGCCCAGCCCTCTCATATTTACAGAAGAGGAAAATGGAGGCTCTGGAAGAGTAAGTGATTTTCCCAGGGTCACACAAATGGTCATTGCCAGAGCTGGAAATAGACCCCATGTGTCCTGATTCTCCAGCCAATGTGATGGCCACAGTTCACTGGGGCAGAGAACTCAGGGAATTATGATAGTAACATTATTGTCATCCTCATAAGGGCTGCAGATACTTATTGCCCTTTATATGTGTCAGACATTGTTCTAAGTTCATTACGTTTGTTAACCTATTTATTCTTTACAACACCTATGGGGTAGGTATTATCCTGTTTTTACAGATAGGAAAACAGAGCTTAGCAACTCAATAACTTGCCCAAGGGCCAGGCAGCAGGTAAATGACAGCTGGGATTTGAACCAAAGCATACTGGTTCCAGTCTGCTGTCAATCCACACAAAACTTCTACAGAGGCAGGATCTAGTAGAGGCTCACTGTTCCATCTCTGGGTGTAGGACTCGCTGAAACCAGTGTTCACAGTCACGAACCTGCCGGGTACCACCTCTACCATCCAAACAGCGCCTAGCACCTCTACCACCATGCAAGTTAGCAGCGGCCCCTCCTTCCCCATCACCAACTACCTGGCACCAGTGTCTGCTAGTGTCAGCCCCAGTGCTGTTAGCAGTGCCAACGGGACTGTGCTGAAGAGTACAGGCAGTGGCCCCGTCTCTTCTGGTGGCCTCATGCAGCTGCCTACCAGCTTTACCCTCATGCCTGGTGAGTCACAATGGGAAAATTGAGCGTGCCAAGATTGGGTGTAGGGCTGGCACAAGGAGAACCTCTTCCTGCTCAGAAGGAGGGTGAACAGGGAGCCAGGACCTGAGAGGAGCCTATTATGTCCCATGGGCAAGCATGCCGCTCCCCACTGGGACCCCTGCTGTCTGTCAGTAAGTTTCAACCATATGCTCTGGCCTTGTCTAGCCAGCCCAGCCCTGTGCCACAGGAATAGTAGACATTCTGTCACTTTCCTACCTTGACTAAAGGGTAGATCATGTCCTTGATGTGTCAATGCCAGCTCCCTAAAGAGGGCAGAGGAAAGGCTTGGAGGCAGCAGGAGGAGGGAAGGGCAAGAACAGGGTATAGAAGTCCCTGGAGACCAAGATTCAGGACAAGAAGGGCCTCTTTGGCTCCCAAGAAAGTGATGGGAGTTGGAGAGTGGTGTGCCAGACACTGGGCATGGAGGTGTTTGAGGGTGCTTGGTACAGTTGGTGGCTAGGTAGGACAGAGCATGAGTAAGTCTTTGTGTCTCACAGGTGGGGCAGTGGCCCAGCAGGTCCCAGTGCAGGCCATTCAGGTGCACCAGGCTCCACAGCAAGCGTCACCCTCTCGCGACAGCAGCACAGACCTCACGCAGACCTCCTCCAGCGGGACAGGTATAGCTCGAAGCTCTGTTACTTCCCTGCCGTGCCTCCTTAATGAGGCCGAGCAGCAGATGCTCAGAGAATTTCTTAATGTGGAGACTAAGGCTTTTGGCTTAACTCTTATCCTAATCCTTAAAGTCAGGTGCGGATGACTGGGTTTGAATTCTGCCCTGCAGTGGGGCTGTGGCTTCTAGAGAGAAATTAGGGATCACTGAAGCTACCCTTCTTATTCAGTTGAGAAGCTTGAGACCCAGAAAGCAGAAATTACTTGCCCAAAGACTCCCATTTGCTTAATTACTAGGAAGGATTTATAGCGCAGCTGTCTCCTTGTGAGAGGTGTTCCAGGTTTGGAGTAGCCATAATTTCCCTCAGTGCCTCTAGTCATTTCAGAAATGATGAAACACTTTCAAAATAAAATTACTTTTAAGTTCTTGTTATTTACAACCTTGTTATACAAGTATAATCTGTGGAGGACCAGCATCACCCTGGAGCTTAACAGAAATGCAGACTTTTAAGCTTCACCCTAAACCCACTGAATCAGAATGTGGATTTTTAACAAGAACCCCAGGTGACTGACTGCATGTACATTTGAGGAGTGGTTGTTTAAAAGATGCATTTGTTAGCCACACATTAAACAAAAGGGAGGAGGAGTGAGAACAAATTAGAACGGGATAATGGAGCTCCCTAAAAGGGGAGGCATATCTAAGTTTCCTTAGGCTGGTCAGTCACTGTATGTAATTTTTTTAAATTTATTTTATTTTGTGACAGAGAGAGAGGGAGGGACAGACAGACAGGAAGGGAGAGAGATGAGAAGCATCAATTCTTTGTTGCAGCTCCTTAGTTATTCATTGATTGCTTTCTCATATGTGCCTTGACCCGGGGGGCTCCAGCAGAACAAGGGACCCCTTGCTCAAACCAGCGACCTTGGGCTTAAGCTGGTGAGCCCTGCTCAACACAGATGAGCCCGCGCTCAAGCTGGCGACCTTGGGGTTTCAAACCTGGGTCTTCCATGTCCCAGTCCGACTCTCTCTCCACTGCCGCCGCCTGGTCAGGCTCTGAATGTAATCTTTGTTTTTCCCAGGACCTTAAGGTCTTTGGATAGAGAATTTAGCAGATAGACAATCAAGTAGTAAGACGTGGTAGAATACAATTAAAGGCTGGTGCTGTTATGGTCAAGAAGAAAATAGGGGCCTGACCTGTGGTGGCGCAGTGGATAAAGTGTCGACCTGGGAACACTGAGGTTGCCAGTTCAAAACCCTGCACTGGTCTGGTCAAGGCACATATGGGAGTTGATGCTTCTAGCTCCTCCCCCTTTCTCTCCTTCTCTCTCTCTGTCTCCTCTCTAAAATGAATAAATAAAAATTAAAAAAATAAAAAAAGAAGAAGAAAATAGGGTTTTTCTTAGTCGATGACAGGGAGAAGAACTAGCTCTGACCTGGGAAATGGCAAGAGCGTTCTGGGAGGCTTGGAATGCCTGGGTGTGAGATGGGAGATGTCACTAGGGACCAGTGTCAGTCTCCCTGACATGTGTCTGTATTTGCTAGTGACGTTACCTGCCACCATCATGACGTCATCTGTGCCCACAACTGTGGGTGGCCACATGATGTACCCTAGCCCTCACGCGGTGATGTATGCACCCACCTCGGGCCTGGCTGATGGCAGCCTCACCGTGCTCAATGCCTTCTCCCAGGCACCATCCACCATGCAGGTGTCCCACAGCCAGGTCCAGGAGCAAGGTAAGTCGGGGGTCGGGCTGAGCAAAGAAGGATCTTTGCCTCCTTTACACTCACACACTCACACACTCAAAATGCCATTCCCCCTAGATGTATACACCCCCCACACACACAGATTAGGATGTCCCTCCCACACACACACACAGATTAGGATATCTCTCCCACACACACATACACACATGGATGCTTGCATATACTTTCTGGTACCCATGCTTGTCCACGTGGACACTCATGCACACTTGAACACTCACACTCACACACACACTTGGACACAATTGGACACTCACCCTGGAGTACTTACATCAGACTCATCCAGTCATTTGTGCACTTACCAACACTGCTCCAATAACCAGATGTTCCTCTTGAGCAAGCAATTTGAGTGTCTTGTTTTCTGACGCAGGTGGCGTCCCCCAGGTGTTCCTGACAGCACCATCTGGGACGGTGCAGATCCCTGTGTCTGCCGTTCAGCTTCACCAGGTAGGTGGGAGCCCCTTTCACTCTATCCCAGCCTGCCAGCTCCGTCTTTATCTTCACCTCGGGATTCCATTACCAGTTGGTCAAAGCTAAGATCCCTAGCCTGGAGGCCTGTTTTCCTGGTCATACCTGTAGTGGGAAGGCCGGCAAACAAGAGGAGCCTGAGCTGGCTGATAGTTCTTGCCCTCATTTCCTCATCTACCCACTTCCCTCCAGATGGCTGTGATAGGACAGCAGGCCGGGAGCAGCAGCAACCTCACCGAGTTACAGGTGGTGAACCTGGACGCCGCCCACAGCACCAAGAGTGACTGATCCGCCCTGCCGCCCTGGACAGATGGCCCAAGGGATGGCACCACTTATTTATTGTTGCCTTTTCACGTTTTCTTTACACACATGTTGATGGGCTGCAGGAGGGAGGCGGGGAGGAGCAGTGGGCAGCCACAGGACTGAGCCCTCTCACTCCAGCCAAAGAAATGGGCAGCCTACCCTCCACCCTGTCCTCCCTCACTCTCCCCTCCTTCTGGCTCCCACCTCCCATTTCTGTTGATGGTGGGGTTGCCCTCCCTCCTCGGACTCTCCTTGCCAGCTTGGCTCCATGTTTGCCACGAGTATTAGCTTTCCCAGTGGGACCGTGCCCACCTTCCCACAACAGATCTCTATGGGATTAGGCATCATGTACCCCCCACCCCCACCCCGAGGAAGCAGTTGAGGTCCTCTGCCCAGCCTCCTTGCTGACCCCACGTCAGCACTATGTCTGCCACAGGCTGGGTCAGAAGAGCCCTCCCTCTGCCCCTCAGGGAGCCAGCTGGGGAGATGGGGCTTCTTCCCTCATGCCTCCGCCCAAGGCCCCTACAGCTCCGAGTGTCTGGGCCTGTGCAGGGAGCAGGTTCCCCTGCCACCTGCCCTGCCTTGCCGCTCCTTTCGGCAGTCCAGGGGCTCCTGGGTTGGAGGGAACCATTGTTCCCTCTCCCTGTCTTCCCCCTCTCCTCCCAGCTGCTTTACTTAAAGTTGATTTTGAACTTTTTATTTGAGGAGACGAAGTGAAAACAAATCTATAAATATATATTTTTAAAATATTTAACATTTTTTATGGCGTTTTTCTCATCCCCCTCCCTGCCCAAGCTCCCCTTCCCTGGGGAGCCCGGGGGCTCCCCAGAACTGGCTGGGCCTCTGGGGACAGAGCCACCCCGTGAGCTTGGGGCCCACTAGTGTGTGGGGGAGAGTCTGGGATTGCCCGGTCCTGGGTTATTTCCAGGAGAAAGCCGGGGGAGGGGCCCCAGGCCATGCCCTAACGGGGTGGGAGGGACCCATAGCTCCCAGCCTCTTTTTGCCCTCTAGGGCTGTTGCTAGGGAAAGGGAAGAGGGAGACCAAATGTGGGGGCGGGAGTGGGAGGGTGTCGAGAGGAAACTGACTTCATTTGTGCCACACACATGGGCATTGCAGCCTTGTGCTCCCCAGGCTCGCAGCTGCCTGGGGCCCAAGTTGCAGTGAGCAGGGTGGGCTCTGGGAGGGGATGAGAGGCAGGAAAGGGGGTCAGAAAAATGGGAGCAGCTCTTGGGCTGAGTGCAGTTATAGGGGAGCCAGAAGTGGGCAGCTCTCCCAGGGAGTGAGCAGCTACTGTAACTTTTTAAAATTAAGACAAAAAGCCTTGAAGAAAATGACTTTATTTTTCTAAGTGTAACCTCAGTATTTATGTAATTTGTACAGGGGCCGTGCCCCACCCCCCCTGCCCCCTTTGGGGTAGACCTTCAGGGTGGGCCAACACGGGAAGGGTATTTTACCCTGTGTCAGAGCCCACCCTCACCACTGATATCCAGAAAGGAAGCTTTTTCAGAACAGGGCAGTAATTGGGGTAGAGTTTTATTAACCCTATGACTGCCTTCAGAAGGAACGAGCCTGCTTCTGTGATTAGGTGAAGGGGTGGGGAAAGATTTTATGCACAGCCAAGTTATCAAGGGGATGATTTGCCGACAATTTTGAGAACCCCCTAACCTCTAACCCCCATTACTGTTTTGCCCCAATTTGGGGTGCCAAGATGAAAGTCTCCTTTCTGGGCTTTCTCCTGGAGACAGCTGGAGCTTATGGGTGGATTACAAGGCTGGGGCTTGGCAAATCAGGGGCCAGAGAGTAGGGGGGCTTGGGACTCAGGTCTGTAACTGCCCAGCCCTTTTCTCTGCTCTTGTTTCACACCACCCTCACTCACTCACTCCCCACTCCCCCACCCTGGGGAGGAGACCTTGATGAATTAATTCTTCCTCTCCTTCCCACAAAAGACAGACCCAGTGAGTGAATCAGGCAAAGTGCTTATAATGTGTGTTGTGTGAGCATGGCCTTGGGAGAACATGCGTGCATCAGGGATAAGGTGGCATTTATATGTGCAGCAACCTTGGTGTTTCCCTTCCTTGGTGGCGCTGGGGTGTGTATGTGTGTGTGCGCGCTTGAATGAATGAATGCGTGTGTGTGTGTGTGTGAATGTGGGGTGTGTATGTCAATGGTTTCTACTTCCCCTGGGATGCTGACCCAGGAATAGTGGACATGGTCACAGTCCTATGTACAGAGCTTTCTTTTGTATTAAAAAAAATACTCTTTCAATAAATGTATCATTTTTGTGCACAGACTGTGGGGTCTGCCTGTGTTTTTCCACCTAGGGAGGGGTAGAGGTATAAACTCAAATCAAACCCCAAAAGTTGCTACTCTGAGAAGGAAGCCTGACAGCTTGGTTAAAGCAGCAATACTAAGGGGTGCTTTCCGCTGTTAAACTCTGTACGATTTAAGGAAAAACTTCGTGGGGCTGGAGACTTTAACTGCACGGCTATGCTAGGTGCTTAGGTCACCACAGAGATAAGCAATTTTAATAGAAAGTGACTCAACCAATCCAAAGCATTGCTGAGGGGTGTGGGAAACTGATGGCCACGTGACCTAGTGAAATCTCCCAAGGACAGCCCTAGGGCGCGAGTGTGAGTTACAGGTCCTAGGTTTCAGTGGGTGAAGAAAGCAGACGCAGGACAGCCGAGGTAGAGGGTGGGCTTCAAATTTAACTGGGTGTAAAGCACTGCCTTCTGCTGCAAAGACAGGAACAACGTGCCCGCGATTGCGGGCTCCGCCTCCAGTGCGTCCCCGAAACGCAGCGGCCCGTGGGTACTACGCATGCTCCACTTGCGCGCGGTGCAGCCGCGCTTGGCGGTGGGCCGCGATGGGACCCGTAGACGCCCGGCAGGGCGGGCAACCGCTGTGTGACCCGGAAGGGAGCTGCTGAGGAGGCGGGGCCAGGACGGCTGGACCGGTTGGGGGTTCCAGCAAGGGCCGAGCCGGGCGGTGGGAGGTGAGAGGAGAGTTCTGCGCGGACCCGGTCCTTGCCCTGTCCCTCCCCGGTCCCTTACTCGTCAGTCCTTGTGGGGGACTGACGACGGGAGCCAGATCTTGCTCCCTGAGACTCGCCCGGTCCTGTCAGCCTTCTTGGACCGCGCCCCCCCACCCCCCTCCCGGCTCACCCCGCCCCCCAACGCCCTTCTGGTCTCCTGTACCGCCCCTGCTGGTCTGCAAGCTTGGGCCTGATCTTGCTACCTGCACCTACCTGCTGTCGTATCCCCGCGTCCAAACCTCAGCTCACCTTATTTTATTGTTCCTTACAGTTACCCCATCCCCCCAAATTTAGGCCTATCCGATTGTTCTGGTTCTCCACCCTCCTCATCACTTGTTCGTCGCCGCGTCACTGGTTGCCTCCCAGTCTTGTCCTGCCCCCCCCCCTCAACTCCTGCCTCCGCGGAGGTCCACATCCTGTATCTCCCCTCCTCTTCACACCTTTTTTCTACACTCATCTACTGCCCCTGTACCCTAACACGACCCCTGCCCTGATCTTCATCGTGGGTTTACCTTCCATTCTTATTCTTGCCATTCCCCGCTGCCCCCACACTGCTTTATGTCTCTGCTTTTCCTCCTATCACCCTTCCCCCCTTACAGTCTTCTAGCTTAATAACGCTCCATTTATCTGAAGACGGCCCCTACCTTCTCCATCTAAGAAAAATACTACGTACTAGGTCATGTTTACTGAGCACTCACTATGTGCTAGAGGCTGTTCTAAGTGCTTTACTTAGGTGATCTTCAGTTTTTACTTCATGAGTTTGGGTAGGTATATTATTACCATCTTGCAGAGGAGGAAACCGAGACTCAGAGGTTAAGTAACTTGTCCACAACTACACACAGTAAATCAGTGGGCCAGAATTCAGAACCACGTTGATCTGATTCTGAAATCTGCACTATGTTACCTCTCCACCATTTCCTGACCTCATTCCCTATCCTTCCACTCATGATTACTGCCTCTGTATGTCTGACTTAGACTGTCAGCATATGTGTAAAATAAGTAAAGGATGGAGTCTGGTCTTTTTCTCCCATTATTTTATCTGGCTCCCTAGACTCCTCCTCCGTTCACAGTCCTCAAACACTTTTCCCATCCAGCCATCTGGATGTTGGAGTCCACAGCCCAGCCTCCTTTCATATTTTCTCTATGTCTGCCGTGGCCACATTTCAGCTCTGCCCTGTCATGTATTTATACCCTCTGACTGGCCTCTCCCCCGTCCTGACTTTCCTCACTTGTTCTGGCCTCGCTGTCTCCCTCCTCATCCATGTCATTCTTCTGAGTCCTGATCTCTGTCCTTCAGACACCCTGCCCAGACTATCCTACTTAATTGTCAACTCTTCTTGTTATCTTGCTTATCCTCATCTCTCTCATACCTCTTCTGTTTCTTAAACCTCATCGTTTCATCCTCAACTGTTTCCACTCCATTCTCCTTTTCTCATAAATCTCAGAGTATGTTCAAGTTTTATTTATTTCATCCTATTCATGGCCTTTCTGCTTGGCCTCTAAATTTCCTCACTCAACCTACCGATCACCACCCATCCTGAAGATTCCACCCCTTCCATGCAGCCTTTTCCCTTTCTCATAGCATAGTGCCTTTGTCTTTCTGCTTGTGTGTCCCAGGAGGTCAGGATGGTGGGGGAACGGCGCACTGGGGACCTCATGGTGCCCTTGGGACCCCGGCTGCAAGCTTATCCTGAAGAACTTGTTCGACAGCGTCCTGGGCATGATGGGCATCCTGAATACCTGGTCCGATGGAGTGTCCTGAAGTGTGAGGAAGTGGGTAAAGTGGGTGTAGAAGAGGGCAAGGCAGAGCACATCCTCATGTGGCTGTCAGCCTCCGAGGTCTGTGCCAACTGCCCCATGCTGTTAGGGGAGTGGACACTATCTAAAGGACCCCCGGCTGGGGGTTCAGTAAGCTTCACCCGAGATCCAGGAGGCCTGGATGACGTGGCAATGGGAGAGATGGAGGCTGATGTACGGGCGCTGGTGCAGAGGGCTGCCAGGCAGCTGGCAGGAGGTGGGACCTCTAGCCTCACAGCCGCTGTGCTCCACACCATCCACGTGCTCAGCGCCTATGCCAGCATTGGGCCCCTCACTGGGGTCTTCAGGGAGACAGGAGCCCTAGACCTGCTCATGCACATGTTGTGCAACCCTGAGCCTCAGATCCGTCGGAGTGCGGGCAAGATGCTACAGGCTTTGGCCGCGCACGATGCTGGTAAGAGGCAGCCCGGGGAGGAAGGAAAGCACTGGAGAGAACGGGGCCATAATGAGAGAGAACAGAGACAGGAAGGATTTCCCAACTCTAATACCAATTCAACACAGAGAACAATAATAGATTTATAGGCTATGACTTATCAGTTGATACAGGGTGAAACGATAGCACCTGGTTTACTTTGTCTACTCTCGGTGCAGTGCCAGAATTGGGTAGTTTTATATTTTGAAACTGCTGGTTCAGATTCATTAGTTGGTTGTGAAACCAGTTTGGTGAGTTATAACCAACGGTTTTTTAAAAGTGAAATATTAGTACGTAGCACTTCAGGTAAGTTTTGTGGCATGAAATACATGTTCTGGTTATGCATATTTCCATTTTATATCAGGCTGCCGTGTAAAATGTGGTACTGTGGATCTCAGTCACAAAGAAGTGAAGGCCTGGGGTAGGGGATAGGGAGTCTAGGAAAGGCAGAGGGAAGGTATCGGGGACTGAGGAGAAGATACGGATTGGGTGTGGATTACAGGGAGTCGGGCTCACGTCCTTCTGTCACTGAGCCAGCAAGATGGCATCGAGCAGCACATGGATTTTGACAGCCGCTGTACTTTGCTGGAGCTGTTTGCGGAGACCACGTCTTCTGAGGAGCACTGCATGGCCTTTGAGGGCATTCATCTGCCTCAGGTACTCTGGCAGCTGTGGGACACATGCCGTTCAAGGCCTGGGGCATCATTTCTGAAAATGTGGTTCAGGACTACATCACCAGAACCACCTGGGGAGACTGTTAAAATGAAGGCTCATGCCCTCCTTCCCACTCCGAACTTCTAAAATTAGAATCCAGGAATCTGTTTTAAGATGTTCCTTGGCCCTGGCCGGTGGCTCAGTGGATAGAGTGTCTGGCGTATGGATGTCCTGGGTTCGATTCCCCAGTCACGCCACACAGGAGAAGCGACCGTCTGCTTCCCCACCCCTTCTCTCCCTCTTTTCCCCCTACAGCCAGTGGCCCGGTTGGTTCAAACATGACCCCGGGCACTGAGGATAGCTCAATTGGTCCAAGAGCATCAGCCTCAGGTGCTGAGGATGGCTTGGTTGGTTGAGCATCTGCCCCAGATAAGGGGTGGGGGGTGGATCCTGGTTGGGGCACATGCAGGAGTGTGCCTCACTATTTCTGCTCCTCTCACCTCAAAAAAAAAAAAAAAAGGTGTTTTATAAAAGAAATTTAAATCACAGTTTGAGAGCTACAGGTATGTATAGTTTTCTGCAGAGGGTGATGTTGAGGGGAAAGGAGATGGGCTACAGCTAAGAGATAACCCTACACCACAGACTGTGTCCCACAGATCCCAGGGAAGCTGCTCTTCTCCCTGGTGAAACGCTACCTGTGTGTCACTTCCCTGCTGGATCAGCTGAGTAACAGGCCAGAGCCAGGGGCCGAAGACCAAGGCTCCCTGTCCCCAAGGGAGGAGTTCGCCCGGGAGAAGCAGCGGGAGCTGGAGTTCAGTATGGCTGTGGGCAGCCTCATCTTGGAGCTGGTGCGGAGCATGGGCTGGGCCCGGAACCTCAGCGAAAGGGCCACGTCGTCGCCCCGATCATCCCGGTCCATCTTTCAGCCCTGCGTTTCCGGCTCCAGCCTTTTACTCCCCGCAGTAGTTGCCACCCCCAGAAAGCAAGAACGGGTCTTCCGCCAGCGTTCTGAATTCTCTAGCCAGAGTGGCTACGGCGAGTATGTGCAGCAGACACTGGTGCGGGGGATGCGAGTGCGCATGCTGGACGACTACGAGGAGATCAGTGCTGGGGACGAGGGCGAGTTCCGGCAGAGCAACAACGGCGGGCCCCCTGTGCAGGTGGGCGAGGGAGCCCATGCTTGTGGGACACTACTGGGGCTTCCATGTCGGGGGCTCTGGCTGGACACCCAAGGAGAAAACTCCCAAGGAAACTAGGATGATTAAAGGGGGACCAGCAATTGAAGGGGAGGCATTTGGGGGAGACTGAGAAAATCTAGTGGGAGTAGGCGGGCTGTGAGGTCCAGGAGAAACTCATCCCAGAAGCGGAACTGATGTATGGAGACACCCCTGCCCTGTACTGATGGCGCTGGCCAGGAGGGAGAGCAGTGGCAGAGGCCATCAGGCTGAGAAAGAGATGCGAGGCAAGGCGTTGCCTGACTGGGGAAGGGAGCCTTTTGCTATGTGGTTTTCCCAGCCTAGCCAGGTGTGCCCTGAGGGCTGGATGCAGCACATCCTCTCAAGACCGCACAGACCAGGGCTCAGAGGGTGAGCCCTGTCTATTCTTCCCTCTGCCCTCCTCCATACCAGGTCTTCTGGCAGTCGACAGGTCGCACCTACTGGGTACACTGGCACATGCTAGAGGTCCTGGGCCCCGAGGAAGCTGCTGAGGATACAGCTTCTGCAGCTGTGGAGAAGGGGGCAGGGGCCACTATGCTGGGCACAGGTGAGCCTCGGAGGGGACACTGACAGTATATCTGTGAACAGAGGAGGAGTGACTGGGATGAAGCTACTCTAGGGGCTGCCCCAGAGATCCAGAAGTTCTCTATTCCTGCTAGATGCTAAGTCCCCTATGCGTGTATCCTCAGCACTTTCCTCCTGGGACTGGAAGCCTGTGGATGGGCTCTACTCTTTGCCGTACCTGCAGCCTGAGCCTCAGGAGGAGAAATTGGGACACCTGACTCAGGCTGAGTGGTGGGAGCTGCTCTTCTTCATCAAGAAGCTGGACATCTGTGAGCAAGAGCCAATATTTCAGAATCTTCAGGAGAACCTGGATGAGGTATTCCAGGCCTGAGGGGGTTTGTGGTGGGGTTAGAGGTAGGATTCAGGGTGGGCATGTCCAGGAGAGTTCTAGATTCAGCAGTGTTTAGGAGGAGACTGGTGCTATAGGTTAGAGAGTCTGAGGGGTCCTAGGAGACAAATGCTGTGAGGGTCTGGTATATAGAAGGTGTGCAAATCATGGTTGGAGGGGACCACCCTTTTAGTTACTGTCCCTAGAACTTTTTTGTCTGCTTGTTCCTGAAATGCATACTCCCTTCTGTTGACAGACCCTAGATGAAAAGGCCCTCGGTGACATCTCCGTGCCCGTAGAGGTGGCGGAGGGTCTGCTGCAGGTTCTCAGTGATCGGTTTGAGGGGAGCGCCCTCAGTGACCTGCTCCACTCCCAGATCTACACCAAGTACCGGCTGCGACCTGACGGACCAAGCACCTCATCTTCTTCACGGAGTCACTCCTGTACCCCAGATCCAGAAGAGGAACCCAAGCCAGAGGCCAGGTGCTCAGAGGAGGAGACCGAGCCCTGCAAAGCCAAGGCTGAGCCCCGTAAAGCAGAGGCAGAGCCTGTCAAGGCACAGAGTGACTCACAGCTGTTTAACCAGCTTCTGGTGGCTGAGGGGATGGCTCTGTCCCCCGAGATAAAGAAGACATCCAGAGGTGAGTTTAGTGCTGGGAGGAGAGGGAAAAGAAGTTGGAAAAAGTCCTGGGTGGCCCCCAGAGAAGTGAGTAATTAGGGTAGAAGTGGAGCAAGGTCACGTTTGCACAGGAAAGTGCTTTGGAAGCATATATCCATCTTCCTTCCTTTGGCCTTGATTATATCTAATCAATCGGGGCTGCCTTTCTTCAGTATCCCTGGAAAAGGAGCGCCCATTTTCCAGAGTATCTTCGTCTTCCTTGTTTGACTGTTAAGTGCTTTACATAGAATTGTAACAGAATGCAAGCTACAGTGACAAATAATGTATGAAAGTATCAGTAGTATAAGTGGGCTTGGCCTTTAAGGACTTCCATCTTGCAGGTGCCACAGTGTTTTAAGCCACTGCCTTTCCCTCATCAATTTCAGAAATGGCCAGAGCCCTGTGGGGCCCACACAGGTTCCTGTATCAGCACGTGGAGGCTGTTGTGGCCACTGTGCGGGAATCCAGCCTGAGCACCAAGCTGCAGCTCTCGGGGCTCCATGCCCTCTCTCAGGCGCTGGAGGTGGCTACGGAGCAGGACCATCCTCTGGTCCGTCCTGACCGATCCCTGAGGTGGGAATGGTGGAGAGGGAAGAGGTTTTGGTTTAAGCTGGGAGGTTGGGGATGGAGTAGTAAGGTGGGAAGGAGCTGAGACCAAGAATTGGCAGGGCTAGGGACAGAAGAAGGGCCAGTGTAAGGAGCAGCGGACCAGGAGGGTGGAATATTATCATGGCTCGTGTTGTTACAGCATTTATTCTCCGCGAGGCTCTGCACTGAGATTTTACTTGCATGCTCTCATAAAGGCCTATCCAAGAGAGTCTCGTTCCTGCTCACATCCCGTTGTAAGGGCGGGGAAACTGAGGCTGAGAGAATTAAACTAGTTTGCCCAGTTTGACAGAAAGCAAAGCTAGGGTTCAAACCTAGGTCCCTTTGGCTCTAGAACTGGAGGTTTTCTTTTCTTTTTTTCTTCCTTTTTCCTCTTTTTCTTCTATTTTAAAAAAGTTTCTTTTTCCTCCTCAATTATGTAAATTATATACAAATACATTCTCATTTTAAAAGATCTGAAGACTAAGATTCTAGAATAGAAAGCTCAAGTTCCTTTTCACCACTGTCGTTCTAGCACGGGCGCCTTCAGGCCTTCTCTAGATTTACATTTGTTAGTATGTTCGGGTACAGAGCATTTCCTGAGTTTGTGTGTTAATACACGTAATCACACTCCACGTGTTTCTGCAACTTCCCCCCACTCAGCATGTGTAAGAGTGCTCTCCATGTCAGTCCACACAGAGCTAGCTGCTTTATCATTTCACTCTGCATAGGACTCTGTGATTGATTATGTCTACGTTCAAATACAGTGTTCTGATGGATCTGTTTCTCTCATGTCTGCCAACACTGGATACTAGCATAGTTTAAAAATATTATCAGATTGGCAAAACTATTTTCAAAAAATATTTTAATGTTTTTAGGGAGAGAAGCAGAGAGAGAGACAGGAACATTAATCTGTTCCTGTGTGTGCCCTGACCAGGGATCTCTAACTGGCAACCTCTGTGCTTTGGGACGATGCTCTAACCAACTGAGCTATCCAGTCAGAGCACAGATTGGCAAAACTCAAGATGATTAGTATCTCCTTGCTTGAATTTCTTAGCTCTAGTGCAGTTAGGCATATTTGCACACATTTGTTGTGTTTCTTCTAAATACTGTTTTTACCTTTTGTCCACTTTCTTCCTGGGTCTTTGTCTTTTTCTTACTGATTTATAGGTATTCTGGATATTAAGCAGTTATTTATGTTTCAAATATTTTGTTTTCCTTTTTTTTCAAAGTCATATTAACTATTTTTTAACTATAAAATGATTCATGCTCATTATAAAAAAAAAATTAGAAAATTACAAAGGTGCATGACCAGTGGTGGCGTAGTGGATAGAGTGTCAGCCTGGGACATGAGGTCCCAGGTTTGAAACCCCAAGGTCGCCAGCCTGAGTGCAGGGTGGCTGGCTTGAACCCAAGGTCACTGGCTTGAACAAGGGGTCACTGGCTCGGCTTGAGCTCCCCGGTCAAGGCACATATGAGAAGCAGTAAATGGACAACTAAAATGATGAAACTATGAGTTGATGTTTCTCATCTCTCTCTCTCCCTGTCTCTGTCTCTGTTTCTCAAAAAAGAAAAAAAATTGTGAAGGCAAAAATCATCTAAAAACCCTGTATGCAGAGATAGTCACAATGTTAACATTTTAGTAAACGTCCTTACTTTTATTGCCATACCTCTTCCTATGTGTTACCTATACATACTGACTTGTTTGTAAGAAATCATGACTACAGAAGGGGATATGTATTAAAGCGCATTTGACTCACACTGAAGTCATTATAAAGCACGAGAAAGACAGAATAAAAAGGGAACTTTCTCAGTACCTTTATTTGCCTCCTCTCAGAATTCCTTCTTTCGTGTTCCTTTACTCTGTAGTTCATAGGCCATTCCTTCACTGCCCCTCTGTCCCTGCGGAGAAGGAGATTGGTCCTGGTGTTTATTCCCCTTGTGATGCTCTCTGTGATCTAGGGGCTCCGGAGGTACTTCTTCCTTCCTTCCGGTCAGCGCTTCCTTTCCGCCAGGGCCTCGCAGACTCACGTTGCTTATCTCAGAACTTGGTGGATATGGCCTTCATTGTGCTGAAGTGTCAGATTTTAATGTTGCTGTATTTTTCAACTTTCTATGGCTTCTAGATTGTGTGTCTCACTTAAGAAAGCCTATTCTATTCCAGGATTACAAAAACATTTTCCTATATTTTCTAAAAATATCCATGGTTTTGTTTTTTATGTTTATTTTTAAATGTTTTCAGTTTACTTTTGCAAAGAGAGTGAAGCAGACTTCCAGCTTTCTTTTCTCCGATGGACAGCCAGGTGTCTCCACGTCACGTTCTGCATGGTCCTTCCTGTCCTCTCTCGCTGAGATGCTCCCTTGCCTCTCTTCTCATCTGTTGATCTGTTTAGCTACCCTGTATTATTTCCAGAGTTTTGATTATTAGAAGTTTGTATTCATATTTTGATAACTAGTAGGCAAGTCTACCATTATTTCTTTTTTTTTTATTTTATTGATTAGAGAGAGACATGGTTTTTTTTGTTTGTTTGTTTTTACAGGGACAGAGAGAGAGTCAGAGAGAGGGATAGATAGGGACAGACAGACAGGAACGGAGAGAGGTGAGAAGCATCAATCATTAGTTTTTTGTTGCCGTTGCAACACCTTAGTTGTTCATTGATTGCTTTCTCACATGTGCCTTGACCGCGGGCCTTCAGCAAACCGAGCCACCCCTTGCTGGAGCCAGCGACCTTGGGTCCAAGCTGGCGAGCTTTTGCTCAAGCCAGATGGGCCCGTGCTCAAGCTGGCAAGCTCGGGGTCTCGAACCTGGGTCTTCTGCATCCCAGTTCGACGCTCTATCCACTGCGCCACCACCTGGTCAGGCTACCATTATTTCTTTCCAAAAAATTTTTGACTGCTGTATTCTTGTATATTTTCTCTTCCTGGGCCTGAATCTGCCTGTCATGTTTTAAAAAAACAAACAAACACAAAAACGTTTTTAGCCATTTTGATTAGAATTACGTTATATTTATAGACTTACTTGAAATGATGAGCCTGAATTTGTAACCATTTTGTTCTACTGACTCCTTCATGAAGTGAGGAGCCAGAGGCAGGCTGACAGCGGAGGAGAGGGGACCAGGGGTGAGAGTAAGGCCAGAAGAGCAAGTAGGAAAGGAAGGAATGGGGTGATGGACCAGAACTCGGGGTGTAGTGTTAGGTGGGAAGTCTGGCATGACTCTTGGGGTCGGCGAGAAACTCTCATTACTCCCCTCTCAGAGACAAGCTAGTGAAGATGCTGGTGGAGCTGCTGACCAACCAGGTGGGGGAGAAGATGGTGGTGGTGCTGGCCTTGCGTCTCCTCTACCTGCTCATGACCAAGGATGAGTGGCTCCCACTCTTTGCCAGGGAGGATGTCATCTGTACCGTGCTGGTTTGCATGCAAGAATACAAGACTTCCGTCCTGGTGCAGCAGGCGGGGCTGGCGGTGAGTGGGCTGGGCCTGATGGGAGTGGGCGTTGGGCGAGAAGGGCGGGGTGGGGGACTGCTGGCCTTGGAGAGTTGCTGTGGTGAGTTAGACCAGGGAGGAGGCCTTGGGCCAGAAAGATGCAGATGAATTGAAGAGTTCCAGCTGGACAGCCCTGGAGATTAAGCACATGTTTGGAGAAAGGGAGAAAGTTGTCTTTAAGAATGACTCTATCCCAGATAGCTAACGGTTGGGTAGAGCAGCGTCCCAAAGCTTAGAGGTTGCCGGTTCGATTCCCGGTTGGGGCCCATACAGGAACAGATTGATGTTCGTGTGTGTGTGTGTGTGTGTGTGTGTGTGTGTGTGTGTGTGTCTCCTTTTCTTCCTTTCTCTCTAAAAGCATTTTATTATTTATAAAATAAATAATAACTAAAAAAAAAAAAGAATGGTTCTTGGTTTGAAATTAAGTGTCAGGGTGGATGAGGTGCCCATTTACTAGGTAGGAGAATGTTGGAGGCAGAAGATCAGGAGTGGAGTTTCTAGGTATGTTGAATTTCCCACACCTTTTTAGTTATAATTAGATGTCTGGTTAAAGACTAATTTCTAGATGTGACAAAGTAGTTTTTTACCCTTTGATCTGAGTCGTACCCTTACACAGAAAACACCCCTCTCAGGTGTAGGTAAAACAAAGCCAACCTTGCCATTGTCTTGCTACCTTGGGACCAGAGAATGGGCAAGGGAGACCCTCATCCAGGGAAGCTAATAGAATTGGCTTCCTGACTTACCCAGACATAGTGCCGGCTGGTAGGGTGTGGGCTGCACAGCCTGAGGGTCCTTGAGGGGGACACGTTGGCTGCAGTTCTGAAAGTGCGTCCCAACGGTACAGAGGCAACTGTGTGGACAGGGGCACGTCCTCCCAGAGCAGGCCGGCCCAGGGAGGTGGGAGGCTCTTTCCTATGTGGGCCTACTAGGTGCTGCTCCTCCCACCAGCAGCCAGGAGTCACAGTCCAGGCCATGTCTGCTGAAAGAACTCCCTGACTCTTTCAAATTGTGTGTCCAAAATACAGCATTCCCTTTGTATCAAAACTCTTGTCCTGTAATAAAACTGTATTATTTTGTTTATAACTTAAGGTCTACAGAATTCAGCTAATTAGGGGAACTTGGGGGAGCCAAAGGGAGAACCGCCTTCTGATGAGGGGGCACTTGCTTGGGGGTCCAAGCCTCAGAAGGGAGATTATCCTGAGGAGTGTTTCTACTTCCTAGAGGGTTTCTTCTCCAGAGTCAACTCTTTCACCAGGAGAGACATTCTCCGCTCAACTGCTATAGTGTTCATCTTAATTTATTTTATTTTTCTATCGTACCAGCAAACAAGTTTGTAGGTTACAAGTATTTTTTCCTATAATTCCAACCACTCTGCCTGTGAGACAGCCCAAGTAGCCTTGTTGTGGAGGGTAGGATACTGACTTTGGAGCCTCGGGACATGGGTCTGGGAGTGTTGGCATAGAGGTGGGAGCTGCAGCTGTGGGCATGGCCAGGCTTGCCTAGGGAGCAGGTGCAGAGTGAGAAGGGAAGGGGGACAGGAGCTTCCATGGTTAAGGACCAGGCCGAGGACGCCAGAGAGAGAGAACAACCAGGAGGCCAGGACAGTATGACAGTCAAGAGAAGAGAGGTTTCGCAAAGGGAAGATTGGTCAAGCAAGGAGGAAGGCAACTTCAGGGAAAGCTTTTGAAGACAGCTGGACGCTGTGGAAGGGCCCCATCCTGAGGGCGCTGCGGGAGGGGCCAGCATCCACTCGGTTAGCCTTGGTACTGCTGGAGAGAAACTGTGGGTGATACTGCCACCATCGAGCCTTAGATTTCTTGTTTCTTTTCTTTTCCTTCTTTTGTTTTTTAGCTCTGATGTCCCATCGTTACCTTTTCCGTTTTCATCTCCTAGTTGACCGGTTTGCAAACAGCTCAACTTCCCCAAAGTTTGACATGGAAAATGATGGCCTGGCTCTCCCCTTCCTTTGCATGGTGGCTCTGCCCACTCCTAACTCTGCTTCCACATCCCCCTTGCAGGCCCTGAAGATGCTGGCCATTGCCAGGTCCCCGGAGATCCCCACTTTTGTCACTGGCCAAGATTCCATCCACCCACAGTTTGATGTGCAGATGACCAGAGAGATCTTCGCCAGCATCGCCACCTGCCCGGGCTCTGAGAGCCTGCTCCTTACCATTCCTGCAGCTGTGGTCCTGATGCTGAATACGGAGGGGTCAGGGCATCACCTTCCCAAATCCTGCCAAGCCCCGGTCACCACTGCTCCTCTGCTCAAGTCGCATGTGCTCTACAGAAATACCCTTCACGTTGTTGCGTCTGGCTGAAACTTTAGTGGCCCTCTCTGTTGTTGGAAGAGAGGCCAAGTGGTTGGGGAGCGGGTGACTCCCAGAGAGCAGAGACACCCTGCCCTTTCTTCCTGGGATTGGGAGGAATGACCTGAGGTTGGGGACCCTGGAGCCCATTCCTCCCCAGCTGCAGGGCTTCTCCCATGTGTACTTCCTGTTTTTATTGCATTCACTCTGACGATTTCTTCCCGGGTCACCTGCCTCCTTCCAGGTGCTCCTCCGCGGTGAGAAATGGCCTGGTCCTGCTCAGCCTGCTTTTGTGCAACCACCACCCTCTGGGAGACCGGATTGTAACCCAAGAGCTAAGAGACGCCTTGCTTAGGCACTCAGGGGTAGCACTGGGGACAGAACCCACGCCCACCACACGTACCATCCTCATGATGCTTCTCAGTCACTACTCAGAGCTGCTGGGCAGCCCTGACCTCGCAGGTACCATTGTGGAGGGGCTGGTTCCGCTGAGGAATCAGACGGTGCCAGCCTGAGGCTAGGAAGGCTGCCGTTGATGTCCTCGTACCTTACTGGAAGGACCAGGAAACCTTTAGGAAATGAATGAGGGTCTTGGTGTTCAGCTTAGGTCTTAAGTAGAACTTCCTGACCTAGAGGAAAGGGTGACTATAGAATAGTTACAAAGAAATTGCCTTCTCTGAATGGCTTTGAACACATGAAGGTAGCCATCATGTGGTCTGGGTTTGGTCCTATTTTATCGGACACCTAAAGTTGGTTGAAATAACTTATAGAGAGGCCTTCTTTTTTAATTAATTTTTTAAAAGACTTATTCATTTTTAGAAAGGAGAGAGAGTGAGAGAGAAGGGGAGGAGCAATAGAAAGCATCGGCTCCCATATGTTCCTTGATTAGGCAAGCCCAGGGTTTTGAACTGGCGATCTTAGCATTCCAGGTCGACACTTTACCCACTGCGCCACCACAGGTCAGGCCTACAGAGGCCTTCTTCAGAGGAATTGTTATTGTACAGAAAGTGTATAACTAGAAAACTGAAATATTGATGTCATGGGGAGGAAATCTTTTGTGTTTAACAAATGAAAAGCCAGCAGTATGGGGGGAAATTGAAATAAGCAATTATATGCCTTTAGTGTGTGTATCTAAGGCCTGGTGCTAACATTTATTGGCCTATGTAACAGCATAGCTTACATTTAATAATAAAACAATTGTATAACCAGAGGAGATGAAAAATATGTATATGTGACAGCGTTTGCCATACTAGATACTTTTTTTTTCAGATGTAGCTAATATATCTATATTTTGGTGTATATTTGGGGCCAGAAAAGAAAATTCCCTGTAGTTTTGTAAAAACTGCAGACATCCTCTAAGTGGGAGGAAAATTTGGGGCGATTTTCAGAAACTCCATTTCTCGGTTTGACCAATTTGTATGAGCCCTCGTCATATGTATTTTCTTTCTCCTGTGTGTCTGGGCAGCAGCACTGGAGACCCCCAGCACCCAGGGCCAGGATGGATCCCCTGAGCTGCTGATCCAGTCCCTGGTTGGGGGCCCGTCTGCAGAACTCTTCCTGGACTTGGAGCGCGTGCTGTGCTGTGAGGGTGGCCCTGTGGGCGCCTTGAGGCCCCTCCTCAGGCGCCTCCAGAAGGAGACCCAGCCCTTCCTCCTGCTGCTGTGGACTCTGGATGCCCCCGGGTCCAATGGAGCTCTGCTGCTGACCGTGCTGAGGTGAGGGGCCCGCTCAGGCACCTGTGCACTGGGCGGCGACTTGTCCAGGCACCTGTGCGCTGAGGGGACCCGCTCAGGCACCTGTGTGCTGAGGTGAGGGACCAGCTCAGGCACCTGTGCACTGGGCGGCAACTTGTCCAGGCACCTGTGCGCTGAGGGGACCCGCTCAGGCACCTGTGTGCTGAGGTGAGGGACCAGCTCAGGCACCTGTGCACTGGGCGGCGACTTGTCCAGGCACCTGTGCGCTGAGGGGACCCGCTCAGGCACCTGTGTGCTGAGGTGAGGGACCAGCTCAGGCACCTGTGCACTGGGCGGCGACTTGTCCAGGCACCTGTGCGCTGAGGGGACCCACTCAGGCACCTGTGTGCTGAGGTGAGGGACCAGCTCAGGCACCTGTGCACTGGGCGGCGACTTGTCCAGGCACCTGTGCGCTGAGGGGACCCACTCAGGAACCTGTGTGCTGAGGTGAGGGGCCCGCTCAGGCACCTGTGCACTGGGCGGCAACTTGTCCAGGCACCTGTGCGCTGAGGGGACCCACTCAGGCACCTGTGTGCTGAGGTGAGGGACCAGCTCAGGCACCTGTGTGCTGGGGCGGGGGGGGGGGACCTGTCCAGGCACCTGTGTGCTGGGGGGACCCGCTCAGGCACCTGTGTGCTGGGAGGACCCAGGGGGGACCCGCTCAGCCACCTGTGCGCTGGGGGGACCCGGGTGGGACCCGCTCAGGCACCTGTGCGCTGGGGGGGGACCTGCTCAGGCACCTGTGCGCTGGGGGGACCCGCGCAGGCACCTCTGTGTTGGGGGGGACCTGTTCAGGCACCTGTGCATAGGGACTTTGCTTATTTCCATCCCCTCACCAGGGTCATGACCCAGCTGCTGGACCACTCAGAGGCAATGGTCCTCCCTTGGCATGAGGTCTTGGAGCCCTGCCTCAATTACCTGAATGGCCCCAGTAGTGACTCTGAGGTACCAGAGCCCTGGCAAGGGTGGGGGAGGGAAGGACAGCCTCCGGGCAGCAGCTACCGCTGGAGGGCACAGCACAGCCTTTCCTGATGGCTCTGGACACTGGGAGGTGTGGGTAAGGAGGAGGAGGCCAATGTCATCTAAGAGTCTCCTGAGCTGGGCCTTTGAGGTGCAGGTGTCCGTCCCAGATGATGCGGGTTCGGTTCTGGACCACTGCAGTAAAGCAAGGGTTGCAGAAAGGGAGTTGTAATCTTCTTGCTGATGGAGGGTCCGGCCTTTAATTTGTAAGAAATGCAGATCTGTGAAGCTCCACAAAGCTAACACAGTATAACACGGTGTACCTGTGTAAGCCTTCCGGCTACCCCTGGGTTTTAGACTCTGGGTTAAGAAGCTCACATTTAGCAATCCAAACATTCCTTGCTTTCCACCCTTCAGGGTTTGCGAGGCTCAGGTACCAGGGCTGGCTCTTGAGATAGCTTGGTCCCGGCAGGAAGAAGCCTGGAAAGCTGTGCCCAGCTCCTGCCCACTCCCTATGGAGTCCCAGCACCCCATTATTCTCTTCCTACCTGTCTTTGGGCTTTTTACCCGGGATTCTGAGTTTCTCCCAAATCTCAGCCACGACATTTCCTTTGTTAACGCCCCCAACCCTGACATGGCCTGCCCTCGTTTCCCATGCGCTGATTTCCACGGCCCTGCGCTCAGATTGTGCAGGCGCTGCTCAGCTTCCTGCACCGCCTGGCCTCGCTGCACAGGGACTATGCCGTGGTGCTCTGCTGCCTGGGAGCCAGAGACACACTCTCCAAAGTCCTGGACAAGCACTCGGGTCTGCTGGCCTGCGAGCTTTGGGACCTGGTGACGCAGTGTGACAAACACGCCCAGCTCTATAGTAGCCTCACCTCCAGCATCCTGGCTGGCTGCATTCAGGTAAGGAGGCTCGTGGGTGCAGAGCAAAGGGAGACTGTAAGCCAAGAGCCGGGGAAGGAGATCACTGTGTGTCCCCATTTGGAATCATTGTTTGGCCCGAGTGGTAGCAGATGCGGGGTATTTGTTTCCTAGCCTTTACGCCACATGCTCTGTTCCTCCAAAATGTGGGGGAAATGGGTTGAGAATTCTGTTGCCCCTTGACTCTTTCTCCATATATATCTTTTATTGTGTTTGTTTTTCTGTGTTTTCTCCTCCCTCTGCCCCTTCTCTCTGATGTTCCGGCTGCAGATGGTGCTGGGCCAGATTGAAGACCACAGACGAACGCACCGACCCATCAACATCCCCTTCTTTGATGTGTTCCTTAGGCATCTCTGCCAGGGTTCGTGCCCCATGCGCTTTCTCCTGGCTCCCACCCCGCCCTCTATTCTCCCCTCCCCTTCCCTTCCCACTCGTAGTTCCTTTCCTTTTTTCTCTCAACTAACCAGCCTGTGACCGCCACCCCTTCCCACTGCCCCCAGGCTCCAGTGTGGAAGTGAAGGAGGACAAGTGCTGGGAGAAGGTGGAGGTGTCCTCCAACCCGCACCGGGCCGGCAAGCTGACGGACTGCAACCCCAAGACCTACTGGGAGTCCAACGGCAGCACCGGCTCCCACACCATCACCCTGCACATGCGCCGTGGTGTTCTGGTTAGGTGTGCACACACAACCCGTCTGTAATCCATGAGGGAAACACTCAAACCCATTTTGTGCAGTGAATTGACAAACACACAGACCTGTGCTGGTAGGGGGTGTCCTCTCACCCCCTGAGCCTGGGGACATGCTCCCCCAACAGGTACAGGTGTCACTCTGTGCTTGGTGTTGCAGGAAATCAACAACTACCTGTGGGCATCTGCATCCAGTTAGACAGAGGGAACAGGAGTAGCTAGAGGTGATGGACGGGGAGACCCTAAGAGGTGGAGTCTATGGACTTGCCCTTGACCTGATGAGGGAAGCTGGGAGAGGAAGGCGTTGTGGTGACAGTATCTAGTTGTAGGATTGGGTGGGTGGCAGTTTTCTTTCCCAGGAGAGAGAAGTAGGAAGAGGAGCCAGTTTCTGAGGACAGATGGGCATGGCATGGAATGTCTGTGAAATCTCAGGAGAGGAGTCTAGGTAGAGATGTGGGGTCAGGGTCACCGGCTGTTAATCTTCAGCTGAAAGTATGAGTTTAAATGAAATAATTCTGGGGGAAGGGAAAGGCAGGAGCAGAGGGCCCAGGGGAGACTGACACTTAAGCAGAGGGACAGGAGTCCAAGGGAGAATTGGTGGGTTGGAGACATTTTGAACTCAGATCCTGGTCCTGGTTCTTACAGATTTCTTTCTCTTCCTCCAGGCAGTTGACTCTGCTGGTGGCCAGCGAGGACTCTAGTTACATGCCTGCCAGGGTGGTGGTGTTTGGGGGTGACAGTACCAGCTGCATCGGCACTGAGCTCAACACGGTGGGGACCCTCTTGTCCGCCCTTCTGTTTGTCCCAGGGCCTTATCAGAAGAACCCAGTCCCTGGGGAACTCCCATATCCCTTCCTCCAAGCAGTGAGTGGAATTGGGGATGTGGAGCCATGTAAATCCACAGACTCGGGGCAGGAGCAGTGATGGGCACATGTCACAAACTTGGTGCTGTCAGCAGTCCTTTCAACCCCACTTTTGGAGGTGACAGCTGTCCCTCTCCTCCCCTACCCCACCAGGTGAATGTGGTGCCCTCTGCCAGCCGGGTGATCCTTCTGGAGAATCTGAACCGCTTCTGGCCCATCATCCAGATCCGCATAAAGCGCTGCCAGCAGGTGGGTCGAGGTCAGGGCTGGGGCCCAGGGAGCAGGAGGGAACACAGGCTCTCCATGGTGACTGGGTCCCCAGCATTTGGGGGCCAGGCACAGGGCAAGGCTCCCCCTTTATCAGCTTGGGGAGGGCCCAGGAACCTTTCTTTATTATTATTATTAATTTTAATGGGGTGACATTAATAAATCAGGGTACATGTTCAAAGAAAACATCTCCAGGTTATCTTATCATTCAATTATGTTGCATACCCATCACCCAAAGTCAAATTGTCCTCTGTCTAGGAACTTTTTGAGTTCTGGAGATGTAGGGCTGTCTTGTGGAGCTCTAGGGAACTCAGTGTGAGGCCAGGCTTTGGTAGTGCTTGGTGGCTGGGTGGCTTAGGTGACAGATAAATCTGCATGTTACAGGGCGGCATCGACACCCGGGTCCGGGGTGTGGAGGTCCTGGGCCCGAAGCCCACTTTCTGGCCACTATTTCGAGAGCAGCTGTGTCGGCGTACGTGTCTGTTCTACACAGTTCGGGCGCAAGCCTGGAGCCGGGACATAGCCCAGGACCGCAGGCGCCTCCTCCAGCTCTGTCCCAGGTGGGCCGGGCAGGAGGCGCGGAAGGCGGCAGGGGAGGTGGTTACGGGAGGAGATCTCTGGGAAGGAGAGAGGTCCCTGTGGGAGCCTAGCAGGTGAAGCAGCAGCTAGGACCGTGATGGTGAACCTATGACACGCGTGTCAGCACTGACATGCTGCCGCATACCAGAGCAGTATGGGGCCGCATACCGAGAAGGAAGTTTCATCCTCGGCTCCTGCATGGCAGGTGCAGTAGCCGAGGATAAAACATTTGCTGTAGTGTAGACACTCTGTGCCGGAGGTCTGTAGGCCAAAACAACAGAACTGCGGCACAGAGCGTCTAGTTCTGGGACTTCTGGTGTGTCTTTTCTCCAAGTGACACACCACCTGAGTTATGCTTGGTTTTTTGGCAAATTTTTTAAATTTTTATTTATTTATTTATTTATTTGACAGAGAGAGAGTCAGAGAGAGGGACAGATAGGGACAGACAGGAACGGAGAGAGGTGAGAAGCATCAACCATTTTTCGTTGCTGTTGCAACACCTTAGTTGTTCATTGATTGCTTTCTCACATGTGCCTTGACCATGGGCCTTCAGCAGACCGAGCAACCCCTTGCTGGAGCCAGCGACCTTGGGTCCAAGCTGGCGAGCTTTTGCTCAAGCCAGATGGGCCCGCGCTCAAGCTGGCAAGCTCAGGGTCTTGAACCTGGGTCTTCCGCATCCCAGTCTGATGCTCTATCCACTGCGCCACGGCCTGGTCAGGCTTTTGGCAAATTTTGACACACCAAGCTCAAAATACTGCCCATCACTGAGCTAGGATCTGAGGGGTGAGGGGAAGAGAATGTAGGTGAGACGCAAGTGCTGCTGGGGAAGTAGAGCTGGGGTGGCCCGAGCGTGGGTGATAAGGGTTGACTGCACTCACGGGAACCTGTGCCTTTAATCCTTGACCGCGTACTGTTTATCCCCAGACTGATCAGGGTTTTGCGCTACGAGCAGAATTTTGCCGATCGCTTCCTCCCTGATGACGAAGCTGCCCAAGCACTGGGCAAGACCTGCTGGGAGGCCCTGGTCAACCCCCTGGTGCAGAACATCACCTCCCCCGGTAACCATCCAGAGCCCCGGCCCCACTATCCAGCTCCTTGTCATTATTCCCGGGTACTGCCTGAGTTAATGCTGCTGGTTCTCATGGTTCCTGTCTTTATCCCTGAAGGCCTGTCACCTCAGTGTTCCTTTCCTTCCTGCCCCAGAGACTGCTGCCTGACACTCTGGTATTTGAACCTTCCCCTCCACCCCACCCTGTGTCCTATGACCACATTCCCAGACACCAGCTGAAGCAGACAGACCCTGGTGAGGGTGGGGCTGGGGCTGTGCTGCCCCCCAAACCTTTTTGTACAATTGCTCCTCCTCTCTCTTCCTCCCAAGCTGTCCACTCCCCCATTGCCCATAGATACTTGTTTCTGACTGATCTTCCTTTAGATGCAGAAGGCGCGAGCTCCCTGGGATGGCTGCTGGCTCAGTACCTAGAACAGAGGGAGAGCTCTCGGAACCCCCTGAGTCGAGCAGCATCCTTTGCCTCTCGTGTGCGTCGCCTTTGCCACTTGCTGGTGCACGTGGAGCCTCCTCCGGGGCTTGCTCCTGAGCCGTCTGCTGATCCCTGTAAGTCCCAGCCAGTGGTGGTTGAGCTCAGCACAGGGGCAGTGATATTCTCTGGCTCCTCCCCGCTGGATTTTACTCTTCCTTGCGGCTTTGGCTTTGCTGTGGGCATTTCCAGGGGTCAGTATCCAAGACTCCAGACTTGCTAGGACGCTAAGGTAAAGCTCTTGCTTTGCCCTCTGTCTCCACAGTCAGCAGGAACAGGAAGGGTCAGGATCGGAGCCCTGGGCCCTCGCCAGTTCTTCCAAGCAGCAGCCTGAGGAACATTGCGCAGTGCTGGCTGAGTGTGGTGCAGGGGCAGGTGGGCAGAAGGGAGCTGGCCTGGGGTGGGGCGGGGTGGGGCTAGGCTGGCCGCACTCGGGGACTTTCCTCTTAACATTTCTCTGCTCTTCAGGTCAGCAGGTTCCTGGTTGCAACCTGGAAGGCCCCAGACTTCGTGCCCCGTTACTGTACACTCTACGAGCACTTGCAGAGAGCAGGCTCTGAGCTCTTTGGACCTCGGGCAGCCTTCACGCTGGCCCTGCACAGTGGCTTCTCAGGCGCCTTGCTGCAGCAGTCCTTCCTGAGCGCAGCTCATGTGAGTACCAGCAGTACGGCTGGAAGCTGTCTCTCCCTGCCCTTCCAGCTCCTCTCCCTCCCCTCCCTCCTCCACACCCTTCTTCCTCCACGCCCTCGCTTCTCCTTGCCCTCCCTCCTCATAGTTCTCTGGCGCCCTTTCCATTGCCCCAGATGAGCGAGCAGTTTGCCAGGCACATCGACCAGCAAATCCAGGGCCGCCTGGTTGGCGGAGCCCCTGGAGCAGACACACTCGGGCAACTTCGGCGGCACCTGGAGCCCATCATGGTCCTTTCTGGCCTGGAGCTGGCCATGACTTTTGAACACTTCTACCAGTGAGTGAAGGTCTGGAGAGGTAGGGCGTGGGAGGCCTAGAGTCAAGAGAGGGTGAAGACCTGAGTTTTAGAGCAGTGGTTCTTAACCTTTTTTGAGGTACCAACCCACCAGTTTCATGTGCACATTCACCGAACCCTTCTTTAGTGATAAATAAAATATGATTTTTTTTTCCAAATTCAAGACATAGGTATATTTTTTTTACTGATGCACAAAATGAGCCGTGCATGAACATCACCTTGCTCAAAGAACAAAACCAACAAAGTGCATGAACTCACAACAAATTACAGTATTACTTTATTCTGGCCTCCGTGGCAGAGGCTTCTCCAAAACCCTGAGACCGACTCATCGAACCCTTAGGGTTCGATAGAACCCAGGTTAAGAAGCACTGTCTTAGAGGGAGGACAAGGGGCGACACAGTGGAAAGGAAAGATTAAGGACCAGAGGTGGCTGTGGCGTTGGTGGAAAGCAGGTGGGAAGGAAGAGGTGAGAGCTAGGGCTTATGACCCAGGCTAGCTGCACCAGGGGCTCCTATGTGTGGAGCGGGAGGCCGGCTGAGCCCAGCGCCTCCCTGACGCCAGCCCGGGCTGTGTGTGCTGCAGGCACTACATGGCAGACCGGCTCCTGAGCCTGGGCTCGAGCTGGCTGGAGGGCGCAGTGCTGGAGCAGATCGGCTCCTGCTTCCCCAGCCGCCTCCCCCAGCAGATGCTGCAGAGCCTGAGCACCTCGGAGGAGCTGCAGCGCCAGTTCCACGTCTACCAGCTCCAGCGGCTGGACAAGCTGCTCTTGGAGCAGGAGGAGAAGGAGGAACAAGGCCTGGGAGAAAAGGAGGTAAGGGAAAGGGAAACGAGTGGGAGAGCAGGAGGCCAAAGAAGGGAGCCCAAGAGCCCTTGAAATCCTTGTCTCTCAGGAGGAAGAGGAGAAAGAGGAGGCTGAGAAAGGACTATTTATCGAAGACCCAAGTCCAACAGTTTCTATACTGGTCCTGTCCCCACGCTGCTGGCCGGTCTCCCCACTCTGCTACCTGTATCATCCCAGAAAGTGCCTTCCCACAGAACTCTGTGATGCCCTTGACCGCTTCTCCAATTTCTACAGCCAGAGTGAGGAGACAGGGACAGGCAACTGGAGATTGGGGGAGATCTGGGGTGGCAAGATGGGAGGAGCAGAGGACCATTGGGTAGGAATGCCTAGATATGAAGAAACAGCCTTTAGGGACAACAGTGTCCTAGGCAGGGTGAAGAAGTGTGAGTGAGATCTTCATTAATTTCTCATCATTTCTTTCAACTTTGTATGAATCGGTTCTACATTTTTTTTTTCAGTCTCCGCAGAGTTGATCCTGACTCTGCTTTTTTTCATTTTTTTTTTAAACTTTTCCATTGATTTGAGAAAGCAAGAGGAAGGGAGAGAGAGATGCATTAACTCATTTCACTTAGTTGTTCCATTTAGTTGTGTACTCACTGATTGCTTCTCGTACATGTCCTGACTGGGGGTTGAACCTGAACCTGCAACCTCTGGTGCTCCAGAGAAACACTTTATTCGCTGACCCTACCCAGCCAGGGCTCTATTTTTCTTTTTTTACTTCAAGTTGCATGCTTAATCTTTTCAGACCTCTTTCCAAATAAAAGTATTTAAGGCTATTTATTTCCCTCTCAATGTTGCTTTAGCTGCATTCTGTAAGATTTTTGGGTTTGTTTTTTAATATTTTTTTATTGAGGTATAATTAGTATACAGTAAAGACATCTTAATTATGACTTAGTGAATTTTATATGCAAATACATTCACTTAACTACCCCCAGATCCAGATCCAGAATATTTCTAGCACCCAGAAAGATTCCTCCTTCATGTCTCCTTTCTCATCACTTTCTTCCAAGAGAAATCATTATTCTTCCCTTGTCACTGTAGATTTTTGCCGGTATTTGAACATCATGTAAATGGAATCATAGAGTATATATTCTGCTGTGCCTGATTTCCTTCACTTAACTCAGTGTCTGGGGGCGTGATCCAGGTTGTCAGTGTATCCTTACTTTGGTCTTTTGAATTGCTGAATCGTATTCCATCATGGGAATATATTTACCTTTTCTGCCTCTGATGGACATTTGGGATGTTGAATAACTGTATTACGTGGCATTCTTATTGTTTAGGTCAAAGAATTTTCTAATTTTCATTATTATTTATTCTTTAACTTACCAGTTTTCTGAAGGAGATTTAAAATTATTATTTTTTTTTTACAGGGACAGAGAGAGAGTCAGAGAGAGGGATAGATAGGGACAGACAGACAAGAATGGAGAGAGGTGAGAAGCATCAATCATTAGTTTTTCATTGCCGTTACGATACCTTAGTTGTTCATTGATTGCTCTCACATGTGCCGTGACCGCGGGCCTTCAGCAGACCGAGCCACCCCCTGCTGGAGCCAGCGACCTTGGGTCCAAGCTGACGAGCATTTACTCAAGCCAGATGGGCCTGTTCTCAAGCTGGCGAGCTCGGGGTCTCAAACCTGGGTCCTTCCGCATCCCAGTCTAATGCTCCATCCACTGCGCCACCACCTGGTCAGGCGGAGATTTAAAATTTTTAAAGCAGATTTTTCTTTGTTTTGTTTGTTTAGGTATCTTTTTGTTTTAGATTTCAATCTTCATTCCATTGTGGCCAGAGAACATGGTTTCTGTGATCCTGAATTTTTGCCATTTAATGAGACTTCCCCTGTGGCCAAGTAGATGGTCACATTTTCAAAATGCTCCATATGTAATTAAGAAGAATGTGTGTTTTTCATCTGCTAGATACAAGATTCTACATATTTCACTAAATGGCCCTTGTTAATTGTATTATTCAAGTTTTTTGTAACCTTACTTATTTTTGTCTATTTGATTTATTACTGAGAGAGGTGTGCTCTAATATACCATTTTGATAGTGAATGTTTAAACTATGTAGATTTTGCTTTATCTATTTTGGTTATGTTATTACATACAGCTTTAAAATTACTTCGCAGTGGTACTTATAGAGCTTCCTGCACTGATGGAAGAGCTCTGCGCTGTTCAGTGTGATAGACATTTATGGCTGGTGAATACTCGAAATGCGACTAGCTTGGCTGGGAACTAAATATGTAATTTTATTTACTTTAACCAGTTTAAATTTAAGTAGCCACATGTGGCTACTGGCCATCACAATGTACTGTGCAGGTTTAGAGACTTCATGGTTACTTCAACCTTATTATTATGGAGTGACCTTAAAGTCATTTTATCTAGTATTAATAGTAAGGTGACCAACATTTTTACAATGAAAAGGAGGACAAAAACAAATAGAAGAAAACAATATAAATAAAAGAAACACTTTTTATTCATTGCAATAATAATACACTGTAATATGAAAAATGCATAATAACATTTGCAATATTTTATATTGTAATTATGCTTACATGCCTATTAATTTTTAATAATTGTAAGAACAAAGTACTCGTTTAGATACAAATATGTCACATCACACGCAATGGATCAACTCTGCATTGATCGAATACGGACAGTTCCAGATTAGTCTTCCAATATCAAAAAGGAGGACATGTAGGAGGACACTTTTTGAGGGAGGACGGAACTTACA
The DNA here is from genome assembly GCA_037038555.1 of Rhynchonycteris naso. Lineage (NCBI taxonomy): Eukaryota > Metazoa > Chordata > Mammalia > Chiroptera > Emballonuridae > Rhynchonycteris > Rhynchonycteris naso. Next base: position 10,468,197 of record CM073000.1, read on the forward strand.
AAAGAAGGACTGTTCTCCCTAAAGGAGGATGATTGATCATCTTAATTAATAGTATACCATCTTTCTTTGGTTAATATCTTTCTTTTTTTACTTTTTTTTACAGGGACAGAGAGAGAGTCAGAGAGAGGGATAGATAGGGACAGACAGGAACGGAGAGAGGTGAGAAGCATCAATCATTAGTTTTTCGTTGCCATCGCAACACCTTATTTGTTCATTGATTGCTTTCTCACATGTGCCTTGACCGCGGGCCTTCAGCAGACCGAGCAACCCCTTGCTGGAGCCAGCGACCTTGGGTCCAAGCTGGTGAGCTTTTGCTCAAGCCAGATGGGCCCGCGCTCAAGCTGGTGAGCTCAGGGTCTCGAACCTGGGTATTCCGGATCCCAGTCCGACTCTCTATCCACTGCGCCACTGCCCGGTCAGGCGGTTAATATCTTTCTAACACATCCTTTTCTATCCTCTTTTTGTTTGGATGAATAATTTTTTTTTTTTTTTTGCAAGAGAGACAGATAGGGTCAGACAGACAGGAAGGGAGAGAGATGAGAATCAGTTCTTCATTGTGGCACCTTAGTTGTTCATTGATTGCTTTCTCATATGGGCCTTGACCGGGGGGTGGGGGGGTCTACAGCAGAGTGAATGACCCCTTGCTCAAGCCAGCGACCTTTGATTACCCCTATATTTTTAACCTATATGTTTGACTTGTTAAACCTATATATTTCCCACCTTCCTGAATAAAGGCCCATAGAAAATCTTAACTCCAGCTGTGACTCCATCTGGTTTGTTACTGTTGTTCAGTACTTTAGGATGATCTGTTTTAGTCATTATTGTTTTATTCATTTGATGTTTAGATTTGCCATCATGCCGAGTGCTTAGTCACCATTCCTTTTGCATCTTGAGCATTCCTTTTGAGTTCAATTTTTTTACCCTAAAGTGTGTCCTTTAGAAGTTTCCTCATTGAGAGAGTACTGGTGGAAAACTACTAGTTTTTGTTTGACAAAGGTTTATTTTCATCCTCGTTTTAAAAATCCTGTTATTATTATAAATGTTAGACATATGCAAAAATAGAATAGATAGCAACATATACAAATTCCTGGCTAGTCTTGTTTTATCTGCCCCCCACCCCCACATACCCAGCCATGAAATTTAAAACATAAAGACTCTTTTTAAAGGCAAGGATGCTACAATTTATCAAATCTTTAGAAATGAACAGTTCTTGATATCATCAAATATACAGTTAGTATTTCTATTTCCCTAATTGTCTGTTTTAAAAATTAATTGTTTTATTTATTGTGGATCCAAACAAAGCCCATGCATTGCATTTGATTTAGTTCTCTTTTTCATCTTAATCTATGGGTTCCCGTCTCCCCTTTTCTTTCTATCCCCATTTCAGTGACTTGTGGAGGAAGCTGGGTTGTTTGCCAGAGTTGTTGACAGGCTGGATTTTGCTGGTTGCGTCCACGTGATGTCCTCTAGCACGTTCTTCTGTCTCCTTTATCTCCTGAAAGCCGGTATTGAGCTGTAGAAGCTTAGCCAGGCTTGCGTTTGATTTCTAAGGCAAGAACTCTTCTTAGGTGGCATGTGTACTTTTACCAGGAGGTGTGTGACATTTAGCCGTCTCTCTGTGTTCAGATGGATGACTGGATTTCAGTGTTGTTAATCTGATATATACATTATGTATATTTCCCATCATTAGACAGTCATTATCATTGCGTAGGCATGTCATTTTCTTAGGGGTCCTGTCCTTCTTTCTTCATGTGTTAGCTGGAATGCTTTCTCTATAAAGAGAAATTTTTTTCATCAACTGTTTAGTTACCTTGAAGTACAGTTGGGACAGGAAAGCCTTGATTCTTTCCCCTGTCCCTTAATTTTGAACCAGTTTTCAAAATAATGTGTTGGTTCTCTAGCATCCTCCAAAGATGACCAGGGAGGTCATCTAGAAGTGGGGTCTTCTAAAAATATATAATCATGTGAACTCATGTATTAAAAAAATATATCTCATATGTTTTAATCCATGTTTGGCCAGAGAGCGTCCCTCAGGTTGGGTCCTTTGATACTCTCTTCCTTTGAAAGCCTCCCTGCTCTCTAATATGAGCAAACATCCCACGCTCATGTTGCCCAAGCTGTAACACGGGACAAGGAAGAGCCCCAGCCAGGTGGGTCTTTATGACTCCCAGCTCCTTAAGGGCAAAACCCAGGTGTCTGGCGTTTCTTCCGTGGAGCCTGCCTGATGCAGGGTTAGGCACAGGGTGGTCTCTCAGATTCCTGTGGCTTGTGGGGGAGTCAGCACAGGGCAGGGTAGGGGTGAGGGTGTTGAGCTCTGGACGCTCTAATTGCTGGGGCCTAAGTGGCTAGCAGTATAGCACACCCTGGCTTCCACCCTGAGCCAGTTTCTCCTCTTATTTGTCTTGTGCTCAACACTTTCCCAGGTCAGAACCATCCAGTCTGGGGACCACAGCGGTGGCTGCAGTGGACGTGGCTGGGCCGGGCTGAGCTGCAGTTTGGGGACCAGACCCTGCATGTGTCCACCGTGCAGATGTGGCTGCTGTTGAGCTTCAATCAGACAGAGGTGCCTCAGCTCCTTAGCCTCTCTCTGTCCTTTTTCTCCCTTGTCTGCCACTGTTCTCCTGAGCTCTGTCCCTCCTTCCATTCTTTCTTTCCACTTCTGACTGGCCCTGTTTCTCCTCACCAGGAGGTGTCAGTAGAAACCTTGCTGAAGAGTTCTGACCTCACCCCACAGCTGCTGCTCCAGGCCCTTCTGCCCCTCACCTCTGAGAATGGCCCTCTGACCCTGCATGAGGGTCAGGACTTTCCACAAGGGGGTAGGTCCCTGGGAACAGCCTGGGACTCTGCTTATAGGGGGTGGGGTCGTGCAGTAGGGGCAGTAGGGGGTGAAAGTGGGCTCTCCCCCTCCACCTCGTGCCCCCCCCACCCGGGTACTAACTGGGATTGTGCTCCAGGTGTGCTACGGGTTCGTGAGCCTGGGCTCTGGCCCCATGGGGGCGCCCTGTGGCTGATACCTCCCCAGAAGTACCTGAATGTAGGGAAGGATGAGGGCCGAACCCTGGAACAGAAGAGGAACCTCTTGAGCTGTCTCCTTGTCCAGATTCTCAAAGCCCATGGGGAGAAGGGTCTCCACATTGATCAACTGGTCTACCTGGTAGGCAGAGAGGGAGCCATGAGGTGAGGAGAGGGAGGGAGTCATGCTTGGGGTTGGGGGTTTGAGCCAGGGGCCACCACAAGTGTAGGTCAACTCTCAGTATGAGACCTTGTAGGGTGACATTTCTATCTGGGTTTTTTCTGTTCCTGACAGGGCAGTTAGACTGAAGGTAGAGACAAGACATGAGTATTTACCCTGTGCCAGGCCCTAGACATAAGGGTTTGCATTACTAAGCCATTTCATCTGCACAATTTTGTGAGGTAGGCAGTCTTATTATTATTCTCATACTCATTTGACAGATAAGAAAAATGAGGCATGAGAGAGTAACGTCTAGTTGCACAGCTAGTAAGTGGCACAGCTGGCCATTGGACCTAGGCAGCCTGGCTACTCTAGGTAAAAGGGGCCTGCCTGCCTGTCTTCTCCCTTCCCATCAGGTGCTGGAGGCCTGGAAGAAGGGTCCAAATCCTCCTGGAAGTCTGGGCCGCACTGTGGCGGGGGTTGTGGCCTGTACCAGTACAGACGTTTTCTCTTGTATCCTGCACCTTCTGGGCAAGGGCTATGTGAAGCATCGTGATGACTGGCCCCAGATCCTGATGTATGCCAGCCCAGAGCCCATGGGGCCCTGCCGGGGTCAGGCAGAGGTCCCCCTCTGTGGCAGCCACACTACCATGACCTCCAAGCCTAGGTAGCTCCCCCAGCCCCATCCTCCTGCTGCCGGGCTCCAGGCCCGTAGAGAGGGACGGGCCCCCCACAACCAATGGCACTCAGTAACCTGGGCGGGGTTTTAGTGCCAGAGCTAGGCTCCGTTGTGGAAAAGCACTTCATTTCTTTCTTTGTCTCGCTCTCCCTGTAGTTCCCCCAGTTTGATCATCCTCACCCTTCCCAGTGCCATCACCCCCTTTTCCTTTCTAATCAAGGGCCTTGCTGTTCTCATCCTCCTAGAGTCAGCCCTTAGCAAGGGACCCAGACATGTAAGCTCCATTATAGAGATCTCTCATTCTAAGCAAATATTGTATGAAATACACAGTACGTATTGAGTGCTAACCGGGTACTATGCTCAGTGAAACAGACAAACTCTAGTTTTGGGAAGCCTTTTCTTCGGGGGAGTTGCCATGGCTGTCCCCTAATTAGCTCAGACTTTGCAGACTGGAGCCAGGTAACCAGTTTTCAAGGCATCACTTTGGTGCCTGCTCTTTGTATTGGTTGCAAAAATGCCATCTCAAGTAACCTTTCTCCAACTTTCACATGCATGCACATCACCTGGGGGTCTTGTTAAAATGTAGGTGCTGATCCCTATGCTGCTGGTCCACATACCGCACTTTGTGTGTGTGTGACAGAGACAGAGAGAGGGACAGACAGGGACAGGTAGGCAGGAAGGGAGAGATGAGAAGCATCAGTTCTTCATTGCAGCTCCTTAGTTGTTCATTGATTGCTTTCTCATATGTGCCTTTATGGGGGGGGGGCTACAGCAGAGCAAGTGACCCCTTGCTCAAGCCAGCGACCTTTAGGCTCAAGCCAGTGACCTCTCACTCAAGCTGATGAGCCCACGCTCAAGCCAGCGACCTCGGGGTCTCCATCCTCGGTCCTCTGCATCCCAGTCTAATGCTCTATCCACTGTGCCATCACCTGGGCAGGCCACATACCATTTTCTTGCCAGACATGCTGGTAGTATTTTGGGTGGGAACTACAGTGGGACTGTCCCATCTACTGTAGGTCAGTTAACATCTTGACCCCTGCCCACTAGATTCCTTTAGTGCCCCCAGTCATTGTGACAGCCAGCCCAGCCCCTGTGGAGGACCCTGCTGTGACAGTTACTTTGGTAGTTGTCCTCAGGCTGGCTAAGCAGTCATAAGCAGGGTATGCAAGTGAAGAGCAGGGGGACAGGGTAGGGTTCAGTTGGAAGCTTGCATAAGCAGGGCAGGGAGACTGACCACTAACTCTGCTCTTCCCCCAAGCCCAGAAGCTGTGGCTGCCCTGGCATCTCTTCAGCTGCCTGCAGGCCGCACCATGAGCCCCCAGGAGGTGGAAGGTTTGATGGAGCAGACGGTGCGGCAGGTGCAGGAGACGCTGAACCTTGAACCAGATGTGGCTCGGCACCTTTTGGCTCATTCTCATTGGTGTGCCGAACAGCTGCTGCAGAGCTACAGTGAAGACCCTCAGCCCCTGCTGCTGGCAGCCGGGCTGCAGGTGCCCCAGGCCCTGGCTGCCCCGATGTGCCCGGACCACTGCCCCGTGTGTGTCAGCCCCCTGGAGCCTGACGGCGACCCGCCCTCGCTCTGCTGCATGCACTACTGCTGCAAGGTGAGGCCCCTGCTCCCCTGCCCCGGCTCTCCAGCTCTGCTCCAACACAGGTCCTTGGGAACTGTGGGCGCTAGCTCCTGTGCAAGCACTTCCAACCAGGGAGTGCTGGATGAGCCACGCAGTCGCTCTTAAACTAGTTGTGTCACCAGCCGTGACATTCTGAAGGGTGGTCCTTAGGATCCAGTGGTATGCGTCAGTGCTTCTCAAACTTGGCTTCAGATTATAATCACTGGGGACCTTTAAAGCTCCTGATGCTCACACGGTAGCCGAGGCCAGTTCAATCAGAATCTGCAGGGGAAACGTGGCTATGTGCAGCTTTAAAAGCTCAGGTGATTCCTGTTTGGTATTCGGCCAAGTTTGAGGAAAATAAATAAATAAATATATATATATATTTAAATACACACACACACACACACACACACACACACACGTCTCACACACCAATTTGTGAAAGAGAAGTACAGTGGTACCTTGACACATGAGCACTTTAAATCACTAGCAATTTGAGATTTTTTTCTTTAAGTCATCAGCAGATATTCGAATCACAAGTGTTGGGCAAATGAGTTTGTAAAATTTGTGTTTTTTGAGTTTGCTCACTTTTATTGTTAAAAATGGCCCTTGGCAGCTGTCTGTGAAATTGCTAATTACCTTCCTGCTTGAGAAGGGCCATTGTTATGCTAATGTCTCCTCCCCCTCCGCCAGCGTCTTCAGCTGACCTTGAAGGTAAATACACTTCATAAACCAGTTTATTTCTTTACATTCTCTCTTATAATGTATATATATATGTTTGTGTATTTGTTATTTATAAAAGACATTTTCTTATTTAAAAGCATATAAAACAAAAAATTCATGTGACTTTTGGGGGCCGGAATGGATTAATTGCATCCCCATTAATGTAAATGGGGAAACTTGATTTGACACACGAGCAGAACGAGCTCTGCTGGGACACAGATTAAACCCGTGGCGAGGCACCACGTATTACTAAGTTGGTGGTGATGATAGTTCATGGTTCCTTTTCAGCATTCAAGTCCCTAAGAACATCGTCACATGGAAAATAATACAATAATTAATAACACAGGAATAAACTCACAACTGTAAACCTACTTTTGCCCAACTCTGGAATACACTGTATTTCCGTGGATAAGATGCGCCCGTGTATAAGGTGCATCTTAATTTGGGGGCCCGAAGTTTGAAAAAAGTATATATTACAGAAAGTTACTGAACTCAAGTTTTATTCATCATAAAATTCATACAACTCCTCATCACTATCAAAATCCCCATCCATTAGCTTGTCCTCATCTGTGTTTGATGACAAATCACTGTCTTCAACAATAGGTGCAAAAACAAGCGCGAAAAAGCGGGAAATGCAAGTAAAAAAAATCTACAACCACTGTATAAGACGCACCAGGGTTTTAGACCCCAGATTTTTCAGAAAAGTGCGTCTTATACATGTGAAAATACGGTACTCATTTAATACAAAGATGAAAGAAGTGTAAACCAGAGGTAGCGGGGAGAGTCAGGAGAGTCTAGGGACTCATGGGAAGGCAGGGTTTGCCGCCCTGAGGCAGAAGCAGCCCAGAGGCTGCGGAGTGAGGACTTGCTTTTGGAAGCAGGGGAGAGGGGGGAGGGGCTGAGCCAGGCCCTGCAGTGCCCTACGCCTGAGAGCAGTGCCAAACCCACGCACGTCAGTTTGGTTAACGGCATGCGCTTCCCCGTAGCCATGAACAGCGGCTGCCGCTCCCAGCAGTGGCTCCCTGGTGGGTGATGCGTGTGGCACGTGCGCCTTGCAGGCGTGTGTATCATAGGGTGACCAGATTTTAAAACTGGTAAAGCGGAACACCATTGACTGGGAGGTGGGGGGTGAGGGGTGGGGTTCTTGATTAAAAATTTGGTCTATATGGAGCAAAAAAAATTTTCAAAGAATGCAAAAATAGCATTGTAATATATTCTTTAAAATTTCAACATAAGTACAATTTACAAATATAATACATTAAAAATTATGTATAGTATTATTTTATTCTTTGGCATATTTCTCATTTGAGTGAATTTTTTTTTAGTAGATTGCTGTCGTTTATTTTATTCTTTTTTTTTTTTTTTTTTAAGAGAGGAGACAGAGAGAGAAAGAGAAAGAGAGAAAGGGGGGAGGAGCTGGAAGCATCAACTCCCCTATGTGCCTTGACCAGACCAGTGCAGGGTTTTGAACTGGCGACCTCAGTGTTCCCAGGTCGACGCTTTATCCACTGCGCCACCACAGGTCAGGCCTAGATTGCTGTCGTTTAAAAGGTCATGAAATTTTTCACAAGAATTTGTTAAATTGTATTTCACACATAAATGGCTTTCAAAGTTTCAACACTTAATTGTGATTTTTCTGATGTCCACACTTTATTTAGCGTAGAAAAAACGCGTTCAGTCGCAGCATTAGTTCCTGGTAAAGACAGTGCGTATTCCACAATTTTTAGTGCATTATTGTATGAAACATGGTTTGTTTCCAAATGATGAAATATTTCTAACCATTTGTTCTCTATTGTGATTTTTGCTGATGCCCAAGATTTAACCTTTTCCTTATCAATCTATTTTTTAATAATGATACCTCATTAAAAAGATCGTTTTTGAAAATATTACTAAGTGGGAAATTTTGAGTGAGTCAGAGGGATTGGGTTACATGGTTCCGAAACCGATGCCGGAGCTGCACGAGCGGGCGGGAGCAGGCGGGAGCAGGCGGGGCAGCGCCACTGGCTGCTGGAGACCGAGCGGCTTGCGCCTCGCGGAGCCCGGAGCCGCACACCGGCGTCCAGGACGCAGGCCTATGGGTAGTTAGGGGACTTGACAGCCGCTGCCCCAGCAGGTACCTCCCGCCTGAAGTTCTTTGTTTTGGGGCCCCGCACGGGGCAGCCAGCTCTTGTGGCAGTGCGGGCGCTTCCAGGTCGAGGCGGGGTCTCCCCGCGAAAACTCTCCCCGTTCCCTAGCTTCTCGTGCATTCTTTCCAAAAATCGGGACTTTTTTAAAACAAGGGACGCAGGACAAATTGTTAAGAATCGGGGCTGTGCCGCCAAAAGCGGGACGTCTGGTCACCTTAGTATCAGTACTTTTTCTCCTTCCTTTTTGCTTGGCTTCGTTAACTCTTCTCACATAGGTGCCTGTGCTTGCTTCTTTTCAGATTCTTACTTATTTCCTTGACATTTCCATTTCTCCATTCAACTAGTGTCTGTCCTGGATTGACAGTGTGCATAGCACTGGGTGTCCAATGAGGGAGCGGGAGAATCCAGGCAGGAAGTGAACTGTGCTCTGGGCATCACAGCTGGTAGTGCCCAGGGGCCTGTTTAACCACGTTGTCTTGCTTAACTGCCATCCCAGTTCTCCGTGAGGCAGTCCTCGCCTGTCCCCGCCCTGCAGACTGTGAATGAAGGCACGGTGGTGGAGGGACCTGCCCACGGGCAGGGTTGGATTTCAGCCACACTGAGGATGAGGGCAGGGAAGAGACTACAGTGGGTCCTGTTGAAAGTGACTGGGGTTCGGAAGGGGCCGAGGGCCTTATCAGGGACTCTAGACTGGGGCGTCGGGGAAGGCCCGTCCCAGGAGCTGAGGGAAGTCCGGGAGAAGAGGAAGGAGCAAGTGAGAGCACCGCGAGGCGGAGGGACAGCGGCAGGCGGCAGAGGAGCTTGCATGGGGACCAGGTCATGTCAGCACCCAGTGGGTTTATTTCCTACACGGGAACCACGGTGGGCCTTACGCAGCGCAGTGATATGGTCTGATTTACATTTTTGAAAGGATCACTGTGTGGAGAAAAGGCTGGAACAGAACCAGAGTGGAAGCAGGGACACCCGTGTGGAGCCTTGTGCCAACAGGCAAGAGAAGGTGGTGTGTGCTTAGGTCCCAGGGGAAAAGAGGCCTGGGTGGGCGGGGCTACGTTTGGAGGCAGGGCAGGTAGAGCTGGGGGTTAGGTGTGGGCTTAGGTCCTACGACAAGGGAATTGAAGATGATTACTGAGTTTTGACCTGTGCATCTGGGTGGATGGGATGTCATCGTTTACTGAGTTGGGGGAAACGTAGGGCCTGAGACTAGGGATGGAGAACAGATTTTTGAGGAGAAATTCAGTCTTTTGTGTCCATGAAAGTTTGAGCTACCTGTTGGACACCTGTGTAGGACTCACAGTGGATAGTGGGTTTTCAAATTCAGAATTAAGTGGGGAGGCCTGTCTGGTGTCACCCAGGGAGAGAGAAGCGGGCCCAGGGCGTTGAACTTGGGACGCCCTTGCCCTGTAGAGATGTGGAGATGGGGAACTTGGAAACACTAGTGAGAGAAGCTGGCTGATGGAAGATGTCCCAGGCAGCAAGGAGTCTGTGAATAAGTCACAGCTGAGTGGCACAAGTGAAATGCAGGACAACTCAGGGCCCAGAAGCCTGGGTCTGGAGCAGGTAGGAGCAGCTTCCCCGGGATGAGCCTGGAGTGGCAGGTGGGGCTGTCAGAGGGCCAAAGACCCATTCCAGGTGGGCTGGGCAGGGGGACCAGCATGAGGCAAGAGCAAGCCCCAGGCAGAGGGCCCCTAGGGGAGCGAGCCGTCAGCCGGGTATCCTCTGTACCTGGAAGTCAGCTCTCGGGATTGGGAGAAATTCCCTTTTGTGGATACAGGAATTTTTCATTGAGTTTCCCAGTTTATCTGAATTTCTCTCGCTATAGAGAAAGGGGTTTGTTTTGTTGTTTAGTACTTTCTTCTGGGTAAAAATGGTCCAGTGAAGTGCTTCCCATTAATCCTGGAGCTTTGAGAGCACCGATACTTGTTCTCGCTTGGGGTCAGACGCATCGTTTTGGAAAGCTTGGCTGTCAGCAGTGTGAGGGAAAGGGTTGTTAATGGAGATCTGTAGGAGGCTCAGGCCGCTGAGCATGCATAAACCATGTGGATTTGATGGGAGAGACAGGTTGGGAAGAATGTTTATTGAGACTGGCTCCTGCAGCAGTTTAGGAGAGGCCCGAGGCCTGATTAGGGAGGGCAGTGAAATGGGCTCAAGACAAGGATTCAAGAGATGTGAGGTTCTGCTCTTGGGACTGAAGTGGGCAGTGGTGCTGTTTATCCGGATTTGGAGATGCAGTGGGCAGGTATGTTTTGTGAGGAATCTGAGTCTGGGGGGATGGGAGCCTCCAGACAGACATTGAGGTGAGCATATGGAGCCAGGAGGCAAGGTCCTAGCTGTGTGCAGTGGCAGAGGCCAGCCACCGATGGGGACAAGGGGACCCACCTCCCAGGCCTCCTTCCTTCCGACCTTGCTCTCTCCATTTCTTTCTTAGAACTTGAATCTTTCTCTATTTTGATTCTTTTTATCCATTCCCTCCACATCCACCCCAACAATAATTATATTGTAATTGGGCTGTTATCCTGGCCTACACATCTTCAAAGGCAACGGTAATTTGGGTCAATCCCAGGAAAATCCGGGGCAACCAGAAAGATTAGGGTCAGTTTTGAGGCTGATCTAGAAGCAGGCTTGTCTCTGGTCCCCCATGTTGCTGGGGAGAGGAGCTAGACGAGTGGCCAGGACACCGTCCCCTCACGCTGCCCCACACTCTTGCTGAGCAGTCCCCTCCCCTCCCAGTCTTGCTGGAATGAGTACCTGACAACCCGAATCAAGCAGAACCTTGTAATGAACTGCACCTGCCCGATCGCCGACTGCCCTGCCCAGCCCACGGGAGCCTTCATCCGTGCCATCGTCTCCTCGCCAGAGGTCATCGCCAAGGTACCCTCCTCTGAGAGCGGCCCCAGTGCATAGCAGAGGGGCAGGCCTCAAAGAGCGGGCTGACGAGCAGGGTGATGGGACAGCTGTGGGAGCCAGGCCCTCACCCGGTGGCACCTATGTCCCTGCAGTACGAGAAGGCCCTCCTGCGTAGCTATGTGGAGAGCTGCTCCAATCTGACCTGGTGCACCAACCCCCAGGGCTGTGACCGCATCCTGTGCCGCCAGGGCCTAGGCCGCGGGACCACCTGCGCCAAGTGTGGCTGGGCCTCCTGCTTCAACTGCAGCTTCCCTGAAGTGGGTGTCCCCCACCCCTGCCCGGATGCTGAGCCGGGCCCCACTCCCCTCCCCGCCCAATCTGCCTTGTCCACATCCTCTGCTTCCAAGCTGAGCTCTGTTCCTCCTTAGTCCTCCAAACGGGACCTCCCTGCCTCCTGCTCCCCCACACTCCAGCAGGAAGGCCGCCCTCAGTGCGGGCTTGCTGTGTCCTCCCCTCCCCTCCTGCTCTAGGCACACTACCCTGCCAGCTGTGGCCACATGTCTCAGTGGGTCGACGATGGCGGCTACTATGATGGCATGAGTGTGGAGGCCCAGAGCAAGCACCTGGCCAAGCTCATCTCTAAGCGCTGCCCCAGCTGTCAGACTCCCATCGAGAAGAATGAGGGCTGCCTGCAGTAAGAAGGGGGTACTGAGGGCCCTGGGGGAGGCATCGGGCACAGGAGAGGGTAGGAGGCCTGGTAGGAAGAGAGGGGCCATGGGGCTTACGGGAAAGACGGGCAACAAGGGCAGTGACCCAGCCACCCCCTCAGCACTCCAGAGTGCTTCCTGGACCTCATGTCCCTTCCAGCACTTGAGACTACACTGTGGGGGGATATCAGTAGGAACTGGCATGGTCAGGAGACTGAGGAGGGGCCAGGGACATTGTCAGTGGTGCATCTAGGCTCCTGGCACTCCTGATGTGGCCAGAGGCAAGAGCCCTCTGACCAGCTGGCTTCCTCCGTAGCATGACCTGTGCCAAATGCAACCATGGATTCTGCTGGCGCTGCCTGAAGTCCTGGAAGCCAAATCACAAAGACTATTACAACTGCTCTGCCATGGTGAGGGCTGGGCACCGGGGGAGGCGGTGGCCACGGGCAGTCAGGCTGGGCGCTCTGCCACCCCGGGGCAGAGGGCTTTGTGTGCAGAGTAGCCTAACAGTTGTTGGGATAGCGGCTCAGTGGGGAGAAGACAGACGCCACGGAGACCCGTGGGTGCTGGGAGGTCTGTGAACAGGGACCGCGGGCCCAGGATGGGACTTCTCACACCTGGTGGCTATAGAAGGGCTCAGGAGCACTGACATGCTCAGGGCAGCAGGACAGAGCGGAGAAGAGCAAGGACTCTGACTCAGAGCCTGGTCCCACCATGGAGTGTGTGGCTTTGGGTCCATTTACTCGTCCACACCTCGGCATTCTCGTCTGGCAATGGGGGGGGGGAGGTATGACCAACCTCTCAGAGTGCTGAGGACTAAGTGAAAAAGTCTGGGTAGTGTTGAAAGGCCTCTGTGAATGGTAGCTAGTCTGATGAGCCCCATTCTGACCCAGCAAAGCCCAGTAGCCCCCTTACTGTGCCCTCCCAGGTGAGCAGGGCAGCCCGCCAGGAGAAGCAGTTTCAGGACTACAACGAGAGGTGTACCTTCCATCACCAGGCCCGGGTGAGCGGGGACAGAGCTGGGGTGGGGGGACGGCAGAGGGCTGGGGCCGCTGGCCTGTACCGGTGCTGTTCTGACAGCACATGTGTGCACGGGCTGGCACCCACCTGCCTTCCCCGGCACAGGAGTTTGCTGTGAAACTGTGGAACCGCGTGTCTGCCATCCACGAGGTGCCCCCCGCCACATCCTTCACCTTCCTCAGCGACGCCTGCCGGGGACTCGAGCAGGCTCGAAAGGTAGTGGCCCATGGGAGAGGGGAGGGGTGTGCCAACGGGGTCTGGTGGCTGGGCAGCTGTTCTCTCACCTGTTTGGGTGGAGGGGACAAGGAGGGAGCAGGTGGGGGACGGGCCTCGCCTCAGCGGGGAGAGGCCTGACTCGGGCGGCCCTAGGTGCTGGCCTATGCCTGCGTGTACAGCTTCTACAACCAGGACACGGAGCAGATGGACGTGGTGGAGCAGCAGACCGAGAACCTGGAGCTGCACACCAATGCCCTGCAGATCCTCCTCGGTGAGCCCGCCCAGCCGGGTCAGCCCTCTCCTGCCCCCCACCCACAGACAGGCGGGCAAAGCCGGCCCCCACCCCAGCTCCCACTTCCTCTCTGTCCTCTTCTTCCTCCCAGTCCTTCACAGCCTCATGGCCATCAGCCTTTTGAGAGTCTGCAGGTAAAGGTGTAGACATGCAGGCTGCGAGCGCCTACGGGCACAGCCTTCACCTGACCTTTTACTTGGTTACGCTCTGTCCCCACCAGAGAGTAAGCCTCATGGAAATGGGTGTCTAGGGCTGGGCCTGGCGGTGTTGGAGGGATGGGGGCTGGAGGAAAGGAGGGAGCCCTGCGCACTGCCCCCTCTGCAGAGGAGCTGCTGCAGTGCAGAGACCTGGCCTCGGCCCTGCGCCTCCTGCGGGCCGACTGCCTCCACGTGGGCCTGGAGCTCCTTCAGCGGATCCAGGACCGGCTGCTTGCCATCCTGCAGCATTCCACCCAGGTATGCGGGCCAGCCCTGCACTTCCTGTGCCCAGCGCACCCCTCCCCCGGGCACCCCGAAGGAAAGGCAGCGGGACCCTGCCACTTAACTGCCTGGTGTTTCGTACCAAATAAAGGAGTTAGTCCAGATCAGGGGTACTGGCCAGATCCTTGCTCATCAGAATCACTTGGGGAACTCTATCAGACATACTTCTTAGATGTGGACTCAGAATCCCAGGAGTGGGGGCCAGGGGATTGGGGTCTACTGGAGTAAAGGACCTCTGAGATTCTTGCAGCTGTAACATGCTGATGTTGAGTCTGAACTGTAAGTCCTGCTCTCGGGCAGCTGACAGACTGGTGAGGAACTCGGGAAGAAACGACATGAACATACACCATAATAAGCCCTCCAGCGCGAGGCTGATGTGCCTGACCCGCGCTGTCTGGTGGCCTGGAGACCACCTCTGAGTTCAGTTATGTGAGGCAGTTGTTTGTGAGGTGCTGTGGGGAGGGAGGGAGAGCAGGCTGGGAGCATTCCTGCCAGGGGCATGGCACCTGGTACACCCTCAGCACTGGGTGAAGGAACGCTGGGCACAGAGGCCCAGTGGCCTCCACTCTCCTGCTCTTCACATTCTGTCTCTGTGCCAGGATTTCCGGGTTGGCGTCCAGAGTGCATCCTTAGAGGCCCAGAAGGCTAAAGGGTCCAACGTGCCCAGCAATCAGTGAGTACAGACAGAGCCACAGGGGAGTGGGACATGCCAGGCTCCAGCCGGGGCTGAGTGGCATTGTCTCTCCCTAGGCCCCAGGGCTCCTCGGGGCTGGAGATGGATGAGGAGGAGGAAGACGATTCGGATGACGTGCCCAAGTGGCAGCAGGATGAGTCTGACGACGAGCTGGACAATGACAGCTTCTCCTACGATGAGGAGTCCGAGAACCTATACCGAGAACCTTTCTTCTTCGGTGACGAGGAGGAGGAGGATGGTTATGACTGAGGGGCAGGACACGGGGGTACCAGGAGCCGCCCCAGAGCCCTGGGGCCAAGGGGCTGGGAGTTCACTCTGACCACTGTCCCGGGGTGGCCGGAGGGGACAATTCCTGGCATCTGCAGCACTTTCTTGTGTTTACTGAATAAACTTTTTCACATACTCTGGCAGGCTGGGCAGCTTCCCCAAAGCCCCGCTTCTGACCCCCACCACCCCGCACACACCAGCCTCCTCATTCTTTAGTTTTCTTTCCACCTCCAGACTCTCGTCAGAGAAGGCCCGAAGCTGACCCACTGGACCTAAGCTGATAAAGGGAAATGAAGGACATGGTGCAGGCGTGTCCACGTGCCCCGGACCCAGCCTAGTTTCAGAGGAGGTGGGAACAGCCACCCCCATGATGCGCCTTCCCCTAAACTCAGCGTTCCTGGCAGGGGCCTGAGGGCGTTAGCAAGTATCCTCCTGTTGGGGGCCAGAGACTTCTAAAGGTTTTCTCCACACCTTGAAGCGAAGTGGTGTGGGAAGAGGACATTGCCGAGGACCTGCCTGCCCACCACACGTACAGACGTAACGTTAGAATTACAAATACACCTTTTAATTCGGTACCAGTCCTGCAGGGCAGTAATGGTATTAGAGCAGTCTGGGACCAGAAGAATGTAATAAAGTGGAGATAAGTCAAGTGGTTGGATGGGGGGAGGAAGCCATCTGCTTGGGAGGGTCAGCCTCAAAGTATCGATCCAGCATGGCCTCCACCTCTCCCTCCTCGTAGTCCCACACCTGGAAGCGTGAGCCATCTGCTGCTCCCCGGATCATGGCTGAAAGCACTGGGAAGGCAGAAGGGGTGTCGGTGCCTCTCACACTCACCCCGCCTGGGCTCCCTTTCCCAGCCCTTGTTGGGAGTAGACAGTGTACGCAGAGCCTCCCAAGAAAGAGGGCCAAGGTCTGGGTCCTCAGCTGGGGAGAGGCAGTGGCCCTTCGGGGCCTGGAGTACTCACCTCGGCCAGACTTCGGGCGGAACAGGCACAGGATGCGCTTGTTGAGGGCCACAGCCCGGCCCAGCTCGTAACCGACACCCAAGGATGGCTGGGTCACTTCTGCCACAACCACTGGGAAGCAAAATGAGACTGAGGTTCAAAATCTGGGCTTGTAAAAGAAAGATGGCAGTGAGTATGGTAAGGAGAGAACTCGGGGGCAGCCAGGGAACCTAACAGCCCAGAGGAGTTCACAGGTAGGAGCGAGGGCCACTTACAGTCCGCCTGCTGCAGCCAGGCCAGGTCCCGCTCGTGGATTAGCCTGTCACCCCCGGCAGTCTCTTCCCCTGTGGTTGAGGGAAAGCTGGTTAAGGCCATGCTCCACCCCGGTCCTTAGTACTTAAACTACCTCTCCTCTGCCCACCACCCATATCCACCCTGCTCGGGGAGGGAGACGTGCTAGCTGTGATCTGAGGGCCTGCCCAACACTACAGGTCCATGAAAAGGAGCGAGGAAATGGAACAGCTGCAGGAAAAACTCAATCCTGTGCAAGGTGGGGTGTACCATTAAGGCCAGGGAAGGATTCGCTGTAGGTCACAGTGATTAGAGGTGGAGAGAAGGGGGAAGAGCGTCCCAGGCGGGGCAAACAGCGGGTGGGAGCAAGGATTGGTCCATGCAAGTGAAGGAAGACCAGGCTGGAGCCGATAAGGAGTGGCTCTCAAGCATTGACAGCTACCAGAATCACCTGCGAACTTGATAAAACTACAGACCCACGTGGCACTGGGCTCAGCTGCTTCATGAGCTTTCAGGGGATTCTCATATCAGAGTTCGAAAACCACTGCCCAAATGCAGAGGAACTGTGGGTGGTGGGAACTAAATCAGGAGAGTGAGGAGTTGCAGCTTGATTAAAGGTTACCCTGACCCGTGCTAGAGAATCTCAAGCTCCCTTATTATATCTGAGCACACTAAAGTGAGAACTTCCAGACAGGCTGGGCATACTATGAAACCAATGAACCTTAAGTTTTAGGGTCCCTCACTTATACAGGCGCTTTCCAACACCCTAGCAATTTTTAAAAAAGATTATTGATTTTGGAAAGAGGAGTGAGGAAGCATCAACACACAGTAGTTGCTTCTCGTATGTGCCTTGACCCAGCAAGCCCAGGGTTTCAAACCAGCGACCTCAGCATAAGCACCCAGGTCGATGCTCTGTCCTCTGCGCCACCACAGGTCAGGCACCCTAGCAATTTTGTGATTTTGTTTTTTTAAAGAGGTCTCCCAGGATTGCATTACATCCCACAAATCCTGGATTGCCTCCTAGGGAGGGCATGGGGGAACCATTCAAAGTTTTCTGAGCAGAAGTACAACAGTTTTAGGCACAATTTTCAAACTAGAAGAGTTGTATCAGACCAACTGATCAAAATCATGTTTTAGAAAAATCCAGTAATAAATTATCTCAAAAGCGCAATCCCATTTGTAATACCATAGAAAACAATAAAATACTTCAGAATTTAACCACAGAGGCGAAAGATTGGTACACTGAAAACTAAAACACTGATGAAAGAAACCGAAGAAGACACAGATAAATGGAAAATTATCCCTTGTTCACGGACTGGAAGGATTAATGTTAAAATGTCCGTACTACCCAAAGCTATCTACAGATTCAATGTAATCTCTACTAAATTCTAACAGCATTTCTTACAGAAATAGAAGAAACAATCCTAAAATTTATGTGGAACCACAAAAGACCCTCAATAGTCAAAGCAATCATTAGAACAAATAGGGAGGCATCACACTTCTGGATTTCAAGCTACAGCGTGTCCATAAAGTCACGGTGCACTTTTGACTGTGTGACCGGTCAAAAGTACACCATGACTTTATGGACACACTGTATATTATAAAGTTAAAACAGTATGACACTGGCATGAAAACAGACACATAGACCAATGGAATAGAATCAAGAGCCCAGAAATAAAGCCATGCACATATATATATATATATATATATATATATATATATATATAGTCAGCTAATATTTGACAAGGGTGTCAAGAATACTCAATGGAGAAAAGACTATCTCTTTGATAAATGGTGCTGGGAAAACTGGATATTCACAGTAGATCCCTATTTTATACCATTCACAAAAACAAACTCAAAATGGATTAAAGATTTAAAGGTAAGACTGGAAACGACGAAACTCCTAGATGAAAACAGGAAAAAGCTGCACAGCAAAAGGAATAAAACAGACAAGCTACAGAATGGGAAAAAAATACTTGTATACCATGTATCTGGTGAGGGGTTAATATCCAAAATATAAAAAGCCTCGTGGCCCTGGCAGGTTGGCTCAGCGGTAGAGCATCAGCCTGGCATGTGGAAATCCCGGTTTAAATTCCTGGCCACACAGGAGAAGGGCCCATCTGCTTCTCCACCCTTCCCCCTCTCCTTACTCTCTCTGTCTCTTCCCCTCCTGCAGCCAAGGCTCCATTGGAGCAAAGTTGGCCCAGGTGCTGAGGGTGGCTCCATGGCCTCCACCTCAGGTGCTAGAATGGCTCCAATTGCAGCAGAGCAACGCCCCAGAGGGGCTGAGCATCGTCCCCTGGTGGGCATGCCAGCTGGATCCCTGTTGGGTGCATGCGGGAGTCTATCTGTCTACACCCCCTGCCCCCCGCACCCCACTTCTCACCTCGAAAAAATACACAAAAAATAAAAATTTAAAATTAAAAAGCCTTGTACAGCTCAACAGCAAGAAAACAATCCAATTTAAAACAGGCAAAGGACCTGAACAGACATTTTATCAAAGAAGCTATATGAATGGCCAACAGGTGCATGAGAAGGTGCTCAACATCACTAATCATTAGGAAAATGAAAATCAAACCCACAATGAGATAATGCTTTAGGTCTGTTTGAACAGCTATCGTCAGAAAGACAAGAAAAAACAAATGCTGGTGAAGATGTGGACAAAGGGAATGGCTGTGCTCTGCTGGTAGGGAATGTAAGTGCTCACTATGGAAGACAGACAGACAGTACAGAGGTTCCTCAGAAAATTGAAAATAGAGCTGCTATATGCCCGAGCAATCTCACTTTTGAGACTATAACCAAAGGAAATGAAAACACTGTTGAAGAGAGAGAGGTCTACACTCCATGTTCAAGGCAGCATTACTTACAATAGCCAAGGCACGGAAACACATTAGTCTACGAGTGGATAAAGAAGTTATGGTGTATATATGCAATGGAATATTATTCAGCCATGAGAAAGGGAATCCTGCCATTTGAAAGGACTCTGAGGGCAGTATGCTAAGCAAAGTTACGTCAGACAAGGACAAATAGTATATGATCTCATATGTGGAATCTAAACACACACACACACACACAAACCCCAAATGCCTAGCAAAAGAGATCAAATTTGTGGTTATTAGAGGTGAGGAACAGGAGGTTGAGAAACTGAATAACAGTGGTCAGAAAGTACCAATTCCTGGTTATAAAATATACTGCTCACAAAAATTAGGGGATATTTCCAAATATGAAGCGATAAAAAAAAAGCATTTGATTTTTTAAATTAAATAAGAACATCAGAAAAGCAAACAAGTCAAAAAAAGTTGTTTGATTATGTAAATGAGATGCAAAACCAACTTTTATTTCATTGGTGAAAATACACTATACAAAAGGCTGAACGTACTGGAGTTTGTGCACGTTCCCTGATCCCCTAATTTTTGTGAGCAGTATTCACAAAATGTAGGTACTAGAAATGTAATGTACACCATGACTACAGTTACCCCTGGTGCGTGGTTATTTGAAAGTTCTTAAGAGCGTAGATCCTAGGAGTTATCACAAAGGAAAAAAAATTTTTTCATAAGGTGATGGATGTTAACTAAACTTATTGTGGTAATCTTTTCACAATATATGAAAGTCAAGTCATTATGCTGTATACCCTAAACTTACACAGTGCTCTGTTAGTTCTAGCTCAATGAAACTGGGAATAAAGGGGGGAAAAGGACATCGCGCCAGGAGCAGAGCACATAACAGCCTGGTCAGAGGGCGCGGGAGACGGTGGTGGTGGAGACAGCGGGGTTCTGTCGTTCTGAAACAGGGCCGACACCTCGACGACAGATGGGGAAGACGCGGGAAGATGAGCTGTTCCAGCTGGAGTAGAAGAAGCCAGCGGGGTCGTGGAAACCCAAGCCGTCCCATCCACGCCCATTCTGCCCCTCCCTCCAAACTACACTGGAAAAGAGCTGGAGAAAGTTCTTCAAGAAGGAACGAAGGCCAAGATAATGCAGTGCTGAGTGCGGAGACTGGGCTCCCACCGCAGCTGCCCTCGGTCACACCGGCTCCCTTTTCTTCTCCAGCGAGGGCGCTAGCTCAGTGCCCGCAGCGCGCGCGCCGGAGTGGCAGCGGGCCACGGCCCCGGGGGAGGGAAGTTTGGGTAAAGGGCGGGGCCGGACCCATCCCTGTCCCCTGCAGCCCGCGCTCCGTGACCCCGCGGCCTCACCCCACGCGCTCAGGTCCTCGGCTGCCACGTGCTCGGTGAGCACGGTGCCGAAGCGCCGCAGCCGCGACACGATCCGCTCGTACAGCGGCCGGTCCTCGCGTCCGCCGCGGATGCTCCCGCAGAAGTACAGGGCCAGGCGCCCGCGCTCGCCCGACTGCCCCGGCGCCCCAAGCTCTCCAGCGTCCGCCATCGTGGCCCCCACCGTCCCGTTCCCCACCCTCACCACTGTCCCCACCTCCGCCCCGTTCCCCGCCCTCACCACCGCCCCATCTCCGCCCCTTCCCCGCCCCCTTCCAGCGCTAGGAGGCGCTAGCTCGTGGCCACTTGACCCGGCCCCCGCGGGGCGCAAGTGTCCACACCTGTGACATAGGGACGAGCTGGGAGAAGGGGTGACGATACTCGTGTGTGGGGAACCCACCGCCTCCTGTACTTCTTAACTCTAACTTGCTCCGGAGGAGTGGCGGGCCTCCCCACCGCGCCCACCTTGCCCGGCCACCCTGCAGTCCTCCGGTCATTTAGGCCCAGAACCTTGGAGTTCCTCTTCTGTCAGACCCCTACGTCCGTCCGATCCGTGGGCAGTTCCTGTCGATTGCCCATTTTGAGCATTTCCAGATATTGATAATGTCCACCCCTTACTTCCCTCAGCAGTCTCCCACGGCTCCCCTCTTCCGCGCTACACAAGCCACAGCGATCCTGTGAACACAGTCAGGTCATGACCTTCCCTCTGCTCAAACCCTCCAATGGCTCCCTTCTCATTAAGGGTGAGAACCTAAATCCCACAGTGGCCCACCAGGCCCGCATGATCTAGTGACTCTGAGTTCACTAACCCCAGCTCTAATGCTCTCACTGACTTTTCTGCCGCCATGCTGGCTCCCTGGCCATTCCTCAGGCATACTGGCCTCAGAGTCTTTTCACTTTTTGTTCCCTGGAACCCTTTTGTCTCTGGATGGATCACTTCCTCAGAGTCTTTGTTTATGTGTCACCTTCTCTGACCATCTTCACTAGGGCAGCCTCTATCCGGAATATTCTCTGTGATCCTTCCCTGCCTTGCCTTTCTCATGTACCATATAATTTATTAATTTTGTTGTAGAGGATCCTTTTATACCCCCGGTAGAATATAAATCCTTAGGAAGGCAGGAATTTTTACCTGTTTGGTTCACTGCTATATCCCCAGCTTCTAGATTTGTGCCTGGCACTTAGGAAACATTTATCAAATATTTGTTGAATGAGCCTGACCTGTGGTGGCGCAGTGGATAAAGCGTCGACCTGGGAACACTGAGGTCGCCAGTTCAAAACCCTGCACTGGTCTGGTCAAGGCACATATGGGAGTTGATGCTTCCAGCTCCTCCCACCTTTCTCTCTTTCTCTCTCTCTCTCTCTCTCTCTCTCTCTCACTCTGTGTCTCCTCTCTAAAATGAATAAAATTAAAAAAATTAAAAATTAAAAAATATATATTTGTTGAGTGAAAAAGTGGATTAAATGAAAAGTTGCAATCTGCTCAGCCCTATGGTAAACTGATAGAAGCTGGATCTTCAGGGAGACAGGCACACAAACCATTGCTCACCGGTGATTTACCCCTCATTGTGTGTGTGTGTGTGTGTGTGTGTGTGTGTGTGTGTGTGTGACAGACAGAGAGGGAGAGATAGAGAGAGGGACAGATAGGGACAGACAGACAGGAAGGTAGAGAAATGAGAAGCATCAATTCTTCATTGCGGCACCTTAGTTCTTCATTGATTGCTTTCTCATATGTGCCTTGACCGGGGGACTACAGCAAACAGAGTGACCCCTTGCTCAAGCCAGCAACCTTGGGCTCAAGCTGGTGAGCCTTGCTCAAACCAGATGAGACCACACTTAAGCCAGAGACTTCGGGGTTTCAAACCTGGGTCCTCTGCATCCCAGTCCAACACTCTATCCACTGCGCCACCCCCTGGTCAGGCTACCCCTCATTTTATTATAAAAATAATACAGACATAGGACAAAAATTTAAGTGGAACAAGAGGGTATGCAGTGGGAAGTGAGTCCCAAGATCCCAATCCTAATTGGAGGCCAAAATCCAATCCTAATTCAGTTACTAATTAGCTCTGTGACCTGGGTCAGGCCCCATAAGTCCCCTGAGTCTCAGTTTCCCCATCTGGGAAATTGGTGAAAATGTCATTCTGCCTTACTCACCTGGTTTATGAAACCCTCTACAAAACACAAAGTGCTGTACAAATGTAAGTCATCGTTCAAGTCAACAAGATTGCTTTCAATGTGGAAAATATCAGACGTATACGAATAGAATATCAGAAGACTATGTATTGTATGAGTCCATTTAAAAGAAATGTCCAGAAAAGCCATATGTATTTAGAGAGATAGAAAGCAAACTGGTAGCCTGACGAAGTGGTGGCACAGTGGATAGAGCATCGGACTGGGATGTGGAAGACCCAGGTTCGAAGCCACAAAGTCACTGGCTTGAGCATGCTCGTCTGGTTTGAGCAAGGCTCACCAGCTTTAACCCAGGGTAGCTGGCTTGAGCAAGGGATCATTCACTCTGCTGGAGCCCCCTCTTCCTCCCCCAGTCAAGGCACATATGAGAAAGCAATCAATGAACAACCAAGGTGTCGCAACAAAGAGTTGATGCTTCTCATCTATCTCCCTTCCTGTCTGTCCCTATCTGTCCCTCTCTCTGTCTCTGTCACACACACACACAGACACACACAACAACAACAACAAAAGAAAAATAGTAAGTAGTATAATAAGATTCAATAATTACCAATTTATAGGCAGTCTTGTTTCATCTGTACCCATATCCAATTTCCTCTCCATACTTTTTTTTTTTTTTTAGTTAGAGAAAAAGAGATAGACAGGAACGGCCTGACCAGGCGGTGGTGCAGTGGATAGAGCATCGGACTGGGATGCAGAAGACCCAGGTTCGAGACCCCGAAGTTGCCAGCTTGAGCACGGGCCCATCTGGCTTGAGCAAAACAGAAGGTCGCCAGCTTGCACCCAAGGTCGCTGGCTCCAGCAAGGGGTGGCTCAGTCTGCTGAAGGCCCGCGGTCAAGGCACATGTGAGAAAGCAATCAATGAACAACTAAGGTGTCATAATGGCAATGAAAAACTAATGATTGATGCTTCTCACCTCTCTCTGTTCCTGTCTGTCTGTCCCTATCTATCCCTCTCTCTGACTCTCTCTCTGTCTCTGTAAAAAAAAACAAACAAACAAAAAGAGAGATAGACAGGGATGGACAGACAGGAAGGGAGAGAAATGAGAAGCATCGATTCTTTGCTGCGACACCTTAGTTGTTCATTGATTGCTTTCTCATAGTGCCTTGACTGGGGGAGGAAAAGAAGGGGGCTCCAGCAGAGTGAATGATCCCTTGCTCAAGCCAGCGACCTTTGGGTTCAAACCAGCGACCATGGGGTCATGTCTATGATCCCACATTCAAGCCACAACCCCGTTCTCAAGCTGGTGAGCACGTGCTCAAGCCAGCAACCTCAGGGTTACGAACCTGGTCCTCTGCATCCGAGGCCAATGCTCTATCTTCTGCGCCACCACCACCACCTAGTCAGGCTCACTATACTATTTGGATGCAAATTCAAGGTCATATTATTTCATCTGTAAATATTTTAATGTGCCTCTAAGGATACTCAGTTTTTTAAAGATAACCAAAAATATTACTATCACCGCTGAAAATTTGTAACAAATCTTTTTTTTTCCAGGGACTGAGAGAGAGTCAGAGAGAGGGATAGATAGGGACAGACAGACAGGAACGGAAAGAGGTGAGAAGCATCAATCATTAGTTTTTCGTTGCCGTTGGAACACCATAGTTGTTCATTGATTGCTTTCTCACACGTGCCTTGACTGCGGGCCTTCAGCAGACCAAACCACCCCTTGCTGGAGCCAGCGACCTTGGGTCCAAGCTGACGAGCTTTTGCTCAAGACAGATGGGCCCGCGCTCAAGCTGGCAACCTCGGGGTCTCGAACCTGGGTCTTCCACATCCCAGTCCAACGCTCTATCCACTGCGCCACCGCCTGGTCAGGCCAAATCTTTTTAACATCATCAAATATTCCATCAGTGTTCAAATCTCCAATTGTCTTAGAAATGTTATAAATGTTTACTTAGAATTTATTTGTGTAAATGCCAAAGTCACATAAGCAATTGGTTGACAGGTCTTTTAAATCTGTTTTAATCAACATGTTCTCCTGCATAGCCTGTCCCCTTCCCTCATTTATCCTGCAGTTTACTGCAGTCTAGAGGTGGCTGTGTTGTCATTTAAAGTGTTCCTCTGCCCTTTAAACTGAAGTTAGACCTAGAGGTTTGATGAGATTCAGGAGCAGTTTTGAGCAAGGCTATTTCACAGGTGGTAGCGTGTACTCCCATCATGGGACACATAATGTCTGCTTATCTCTCTTTCTTGATGTTAGCAACTATTGATGCTTAATGCCAAGGTCCACCCATCATTCATTCAGGGAACATATTGATAAAAATATTTTTATTATAAGATAAAATCTGGACCTTGCCAGTGGCTCAGTGGATAGAGCATCTGCCCAGCGTGCAAATATCTCGGGTTCGATTCCCTGTCAGGGCACACAAGAGAGTCGACCATCTGTTTCTCTCCCTCTCCTTCTCTCCTTTCTTTCCCTCTTTCAGTCCCGCAGCCAGTGGCTTGATTGGTTCAAGAACTGGCCCTGGGTGCTGAGGATAGCTCCCTAAGTCCAAGTGCACCAGTATCAGGTGCTAAAAATAGCTCAGTTGATTTGAGCATTGGCCGCAGACAAGAGTTGCCAGGTGGATCCTGGTCTGGACACTTGCGGAAGTGTCTGCCTTTCTATCTCCCTTCCTCTCACATAAAAAAGAAAGAAAAAGATAAAATCTGGACCTGGCTGGACTGCTCAATGGATAGAATGTCTGTCCAGCTTGCAGATTTCCTGGGTTCAATCCCCGGTCAGGGCACACATGAAAAGCGACCATCTGCTTCTCTCCCCTTTTCTCTCCTCCTCTCTCTCTTCCCTTCTAGCAGCCAATGGCTCAATTGATTCGATTGTCATGGCTCCTGGTGCTGAGGATGGCTTGGCTGATTTGAGCATCAACTTCAGGTGGGGGTTGCTGGGTAGATCCCTGTTGGGGTGCATGCAGGAGTCTGTCTATCTCCCCTCCTCTCATTTAAAAAAATAAAAGATAGAGCCTGACCTGTGGTTGCGCAGTGGATAAAGCGTCGACCTGGGAACACTGAGGTCGCCAGTTCAAAACCCTGCACTGGTCTGGTCAAGGCACATATGGGAGTTGAGCTTCCAGCTCCTCCCCCCTTTCTCTCTTTCTCTCTCTCTCTCTCTCTTACTCTGTGTCTCCTCTCTAAAATGAATAAAATAAAAAGAAAAAAAGTAAAAAAAATAAAAATAAAAAAATAAATAAAAGATAAAATCCACCTGCTATAAACCACCTTAAAGCAAATACATTATTTTAAGACAAATACTCTTATAACCACCCAGAAGTTTCCATGTGTCTCATCCTAATGACAGCCCTCCAAAAGTAACCACTGCCCTTACTTTTTTATATATATATATTTTTTCTAAATTATTTTTTTTATTCATTTTAGAAAGAAGACACAGAGAGAGAGAGAGAGAAAGAGAGAGAGAGAGAAAGGGGGGAGGAGCTGGAAGCATCAACTCCCGTATGTGCCTTGACCAGACCAGTGCAGGGTTTTGAACTGACGACCTCAGTGTTCCCAGGTCGACGCTTTATCCACTGCACCACCACAGGTCAGGCTGCACTTACTTTTATAGTAAGAATAAAAATGGACATAAATCCACTTCTTTATGCTTCTTTCCAATTTTATGACCCCAGTATGCCTCCCTGGACATACAATTTAACCTTGCTCATTTTTTATGTCTTTTATGTCTCTTTTTATCTACAGCATTGAAACTATATATTTTTTAAAGCATTTCCATTGTACAAGACACTCAGTAGGCATTAAAGGAACTACAAAAAGGAGTAAAGAAGAGTCGGACACTGTGGCCTCTGTTTGGGTTTGGGATGGACCAGCCTTAGCTCAAGAATGGGAGAAGCCCAGCCTGACCTGTGGTGGGTGCAGTGGATGAAGCATCAACCTGGAATGCTGAAGTCATTGGTTCAAAATCCTGGGCTTGCCTGGTCAAGGCACATGCCAGAAGAGACTATGAGGTGATGCTTCCCGCTCCTCCTCCCCTTGCCTTTCTCTCTCTCTCCTCTCTCTAAAGTCAATAAATAAAATCTTAAGAAAAAAATGGGATAAGTCAAATTATGCCATGCAGTGATGTGCAAGAGGCAGAGCGACTCAAAGAAGACAGAAATCAAGCACATGGAGGACCCTCCCCCCAGGCTGTCCTGCTCTCTAACACCCACATCACACACCTGCTTCTGGCCAAGGCGTTGTGGGGACCAGAGTTATCCTCCTGTGTTTTTGTTTGTTTCAAATGTGACTTTCCTTTCTCAGGTGTGTTGTAGAGGAAATAGGGCTGAGACTTTCTGAATATAAACTATATTCCACTTACCTGGGAATATTTTTGGTCTGCTTTCTTCCCCGTCCCAGTTGCTAGGATGTTTTCTAGCTTGTGACATTACCTATGATGGAAATTTTGCAAAAGGCGGGAAATAACTCTTAGGTCTCTCTTCTATGTCAGGCATCTGTAAAGACCAAAACAGGGAATCCAGGCTAAGTGCTCCATTTTGCTTTATTTTTTCCCTCTTTTTATCGACTTTATGGGGGTGACACTAGTTAACGAAATTATACAGGTTTCAGGTGCGCAATTCTGCAACACATTGTCTGTACAATGTATTGTGTGTTCACCACCCCAAGTCAAGTCTCCATCCATCACCATTTATCCCCCCATACTCTCCTCTGCTTTCTCCAAACCCCTCCCCCCGCAATCACACCACTGTTGTCCATGTCCCTGAGTTCTTTTCTGTTCAATCCCTCCACTCCCCACGCCCAGCATCTGCCACCCCGACAGCTGTGAGCCTGCTCTCTCTCTCTGTGATTCTGCCTCTATTTTGCTTGTTAGTTCATTTTGTTCATTAGATCTCACATACCACTGAAATAATATGGTACTTGTCTTTCTCTGGCTGGCTTATTTCATTTAGCATAGTGCTCTCCAGGGCCATCCATACTGTCACAAGGGGTAAAAATTTTTCTTTTTTATGGCCGTGTAGTATTCCACTGTGTAAATGTACCACAGCTTTCTTTTATCCACTCATCTACTGATGGGCACTTAGGCTGCTTCCAAATCTTGGTCATTGTAAATAACTCTGCAAGGATCATAGGGATTCATATAGTCTTTCAGATTAGAGTTTCAGGTTTCTTTGGATGTATTCCCAGAAGTGGAATTGCTGGGTCATAAGATGGTTCTATTTTTAATTTTTTGAGGTAACTCCATAATGCTTTCCACAGTGGCTACACCAATTGGCATTCTCACCAATAGTCTTAGTGCTCCATTTTAGAGTATCTAAACTTTTTAAATTGTTACAAAAATATTGCAAGTATGAGAAAAGTATGGGAAATAATATATCAAATATCCTTGTATCCACTATCCAGTTTTAGTAAATGTTAAAATTTTGATATAGCTATTTCAGATCTATCTATAATATATATTATAAAATCTATTATAAATATTATATTACCTATGATGTACGTAATAAATATGTATGTATATTTGTATATAAAAGATACCTATGTATGTAATAGGTAATATAACCCTGAAATAGATATGATAGATACAATATAATAGATCATATATTATCTATATTGTATATAATAGATAGTCTACACATATATACATTAGATCAACCTTGTTATATTTTTATTTTTCTATATCCTTACTCTTTTTAGGGGAAATGCCCATATTTTAATCATCTACTGACATAATTTTGTTAAAATCTACCTTCAATGGTAGATTTTAACAAAATTTTTAATTTTTTCCTTGTAATTTTACCTATTTTTTTCTTTGTATTTTGAGACTACTATTAAGTGATTACAGGTTTAGGATTGTTATATGTTCTTGATGGTATACTTTTTATCCTTATGATGTAACCCAACTTTTTTCTCCTAATAAATTATTTTGGACTTATATATTGTTACATCTTCAATTTTAGCCTTTGTGTATTCCAAGTGTGTCTCTAGAAAGCAGCTTATATGTGCATTTTAAAAAAGCTAATGCTCTATGCCTGACCAGGCAGTGGCGCAGTGGATAGAGCGTTGGACTGGGATGCAGAAGGACCCAGGTTCGAGACCCCGAAGTCGCCAGCTTGAACGCGGGCTCATCTGGCTTGAGCAAAAGCTCACCAGCTTGGACCCAAGGTCGCTGGCTCCAGCAAGGGGTTGCTCAGTCTGCTGAAGGCCCGAGGTCAAGGCACATGTGAGAAAGCAATCAATGAACAACTAAGGTGTCGCAATGGCAATGAAAAACTAATGATTGATGCTTCTCACCTCTCTCCCTTCCTGTCTGTCCCTATCTATCCCTCTCTCTGACTCTCTCTCTCTGTCTCTGTAAAAATAAATAAATAAATAAAAAATCTTCTTTCTTAAAAAAAAAAAGCTAATGCTCTATAAATCAATTATTTATATTTGGACCTTTTTCCTATTATCTTCTTTTGTGCTATACCTTTACCATGGTTTTTCCCGGCTCCTTTTTTTGTTTGTTTATCACGGTTTCTCTTATGTGGATTTAAAAAAACTGAGATTTAGTTGACATAATGTCATATAATATTCTATTAGTTTTAGATGTACAACATAATGATCGAATATTTGTATATATTGCAGAATGATCACCACAAAAAGTCTAGTTAACATCCATCACCACATGTAGTTATACGTTTTTTTCTTGTGATGGGAACATTTAAGCCTGACCAGGCAGTGGCGCAGTAGATAAGAACGTAGGTCTGGGATGAAGAGGATCCAGGTTTGAAACCCCAAGGTCACTGGCTTGAACGTGGCTCACCAGCTTGAGCGCGGGGTTGCTGGCTTGAGCCCAAAGGTTGCTGGCTTGAGCCCAAAGTTTGCTGGGTTGAAGCCCAAGGTCGCTGGCTTGAAGCCCAAGGTTGCTGGCTTGAGCCCAAAGGATGCTGGCTTGAGCAAGGGGTTATTGGCTGGGCTGAAGCCCCT
The DNA here is from genome assembly GCA_037038555.1 of Rhynchonycteris naso. Taxonomy (NCBI): domain Eukaryota; kingdom Metazoa; phylum Chordata; class Mammalia; order Chiroptera; family Emballonuridae; genus Rhynchonycteris; species Rhynchonycteris naso. The sequence continues at coordinate 10,497,574 of CM073000.1, forward strand.
GGGTCAAGGCATATATGTGAAAGCAATCAATGAACAACTAAGGTGTCGCAATGAAAATTGATGCCTCTCATTTATCTCCCTTCCTGTCTCTCTGTCCATATCTGTCCTTCTCCCTCTCTCGCTAAAAATAAATAAATAAATAAAAGAGAACATTTAAGATTTTCTCTCTTAGCAACTTTTAAACATACAACACGAGATTATTAACTATTGTCACCATGCTGAACATTACATCCCCGGGACTTACTCATCTTATAATTGGAAGTTTGTATCTTCTGTCCGCCTTCACCCATTTCTTTTTTTTCTTTCTTTCTTTCTTTTGTTTTTTTAGTTTATTTTATTTTTTGGCAGAGACAGAGTCAGAGAGAGGGACAGATAGGGAGAGACAGACAGGCAATTCTTCTTGCGGTTCCTTAGTTGTTCATTGATTGCTTTCTCATATGTGCCTTGACTGCGGGACTACAGCAGACCGAGTGACCCTTTGCTCGAGCCAGCAACCTTGGGCCCAAGCTGGTGAGCCTTGCTCAAACCAGATGAGCTTGCGCTCAAGCTGGCAACTTCGGTGTCTTGAACCTGGGTCCTCGGCATCCCAGTCCGACGCTCTATCGACTGCGCCACTGCCTGGTCAGGTGCCTTCAACCATTTCATTCACCCCACCCCCAACCCCTGATTCTGGCAACTACCTATCTGTTCTCTGTATTTGTTATTTTTTTGTTTTGTTTTAAGATTCTGCATATAAGTAATATGATACAGTATTTGTCTTTCTGTATCTGATTTAATTCACTTAGCACTATGCCTTCAAGGTCCATCTATGTTGTCTCAACTGGCAGAATTTTCTTCTTTATTGACTGAATAATATACTACATTTTCTTTATTCATTCATCCATCAATTAACACTTAGGTTATTTTCATGTCTTGGCTATCGTTAATAATGCTGCAATAGGCACGGGGGTGCAGATATCTTTTCAAGATAGTGACTTCATTTTCTTTGGATAAATGCCCAGATGTGGAATTGCTAGATTGTAGGGTAGTTCTGTTTTAGTTTTTTGAGGACCTTAGTACTGTTTCTCATAGTATCTGCCCCAAATTACAATCCCACCAACAGTATACAAGGATTCCCTTTTCTCCACATCCTCTCTGACACATTTTTTTTCTGTTTTTGATAGTAGCTATTCTAACGGGTGGGAGGTGATATCTTATTGCTGCTTTGATTAAAATTTCCCTGATGATAATGACATTAAGTACCTTTTATGTACCTGTTGGTCATTTTCAGGTCCTCTGCTCATTTTAAAATCAGGGTTTTTTTCTATTGTATTCTATGAGGGTTTTTTTGTTTTGTTTTGTTTTTTTCTTTTACAGGGTCAGTGAGAGAGAGTCAGAGAGAGGGATAGATAGGGACAGACAGACAGGAACGGAGAGAGGTGAGAAGCATCAATCATTAGTTTTTTGTTGCCATTGTGACACCTTAGTTGTTCATTGATTGCTTTCTCACATGTGCCTTGACCGCGGGCCTTCAGCAGACCGAGTAACCCCTTGCTGGAGCCAGCGACCTTGGGTCCAAGCTGGTGAGCTTTTGCTCAAACCAGATGAGCCCACGCTCAAGCTGGCAACCTCGGGGTCTCGAACCTGGGTCCTCCGCATCTCAGTCTGATGCTCTGTCCACTGTGCCACCTTCTTGTCAGGCTCTATGAGCTTTTTTTTTTCCTATGAGCTTTTTATAAATATTAGATATTAATTCCTTACCAGATATATGATTTGCAAATATTTTCTTCCATTTTATTGGTTCCCTTTTTGTTTTGTTGATGGTGTTCTTTGCTGTATACTGTCCATCCCATGTTTAATGATCCAAAACTGGGCAGAATATAGGAAACAATGATGTCTGAACATTGGCCATTAGACAGCATATGACAGTAATCCCGGGACAACTGGAAGCCAGCCAGGTGCACTCTGTGTTTGCCCTATGCGATGTCTGCAGCAGGGTCTCCAGGTTGCAGGCAGGAGGAACCCAGGCTGAGCTGTCTTCTTGAGCTGAGGAGGCAGAGCGGGGAGACCAGGGAGGTCAAGGCAACTGGTTTGCAGGATAGAGCACAGGAGAGGAGAGAGAGCTCTGGAATCTTCAGAGGGTTTTCTGCGGCAGTCAGCTGAGGACTGAACAGCACACAGGTGTGAGGAAACTCTGAAGTGGGGAAAGAACCATCTACAATGAGCAAAACAAACAGTCCTTGGAGCTCACTCAAGGATGGAAATTGTGAGCGTTCCCTCCAGCTGATGTGAAGAATCTCATAACTCATGGGGCATTGGGTAAACCATACCAAAGGGGTTTGCATCAGTGGTGGGGAAATATTAGCCTTAGATTGGAGGTTGCGCAGGTCCCACCTAACAAAGATTTAAAAAGTAAGCTTTGGAAAGATCAGACTCTTTCTAAGTAAATAAATTGCATCTCAGAAAAGATTTCAAGAATATGTACTGAAATAGAAAAACATTCAGGATTCAACAAGGTAAAATTTTCAATAGTTGGCATGCAATAAAATAGTATGGGAAGGAGCAGAACTATATAACCCATAGTGAGAAGAAAAATTGAAACTAATCCAGAAATTACTCAGATAATAAAATTAATAGACAAGTACACTAAAAGAGTTGTTATAACTACTCAATATGTTTAAGAAGTTAGAAGAAAAATTGAACATGGAATATTTTAAAAGACCCAGATTGAACTTCTAGAGATGTAAGCTACCATGAAAAATACAGTGGATGGGATTATTACCAGATTAGATACTACAAAAGAAAATATTAATAAACTTAAATACGTAGCAGTAGAAACTATCCAAAATGAAACACAGTGAGTAAAAATATGGGAAAATAATGAGCAAAACATAAATGGGACAACTTCAAGCAGCCTAATATACAGGGTAATTGAAGTCCCCAAAGGAAAACAGAGGACAGAATAAATATTTGAGAAAATAATGGCTGAAAAAATTTTCAAACTTGATGAAAACTGTAAATCCACACATACAACAAGCTCAATAAAATTTACTTTTTTTTTTTTTTTTAACAGGGACAGCGAGAGTCAGAGAGAGGAATAGATAGGGACAGACAGACAGGAACGAAGAGAGATGAGAAGCATCAATCATTAGTTTTTCGTTGCCGTTGCAACACCATAGTTGTTCATTGATTGCTTTCTCACACATGCCTTGACCATGAGCCTTCAGCAGACCGAGCAACCCCTTGATGGAGCCAGTGATCTTGGGTCCAAGCTGGCGAGCTTTTGCTCAAGCCAGTTGGGCCTGCGCTCAAGCTGCCGACCTCAGGGTCTCGAACTTGGGTCTTCTGCATCCCAGTCCGACATTCTGTCCACTGCGCCACCGCCTGGTCAGGCGTCAATAAAATTTAAACACAAGAAATATGAATAAAACTACACCAAGGCATGCCATAATGAAATTGCTTAAAACCAGAGATAAAGAGAAAATCTGAGCCCTGGCCAGGTAGCTCAGTTGGTTAGAGTGTCATCCTGATATGCTAAGGTTGCAGGTTTGATTCCTGGTCAGGGCACATACAAGAATCAACCAATGAGTGCATAAATAAGTGAAATAACAAATTAATGTTTTTTTCTCTCTCATAGTCAATTTAAAATGATTTAAACACCCTGGCCAGTTAGCTCAGTTGACTAAGAGTGTCATCCCAAAGAAGCAAAGTTGTGGGTTTGATCCCCAGTCAGGGCACACATGAGAAGCAACCAAAGAATGTACCACTGACTGGAACAACAAATGAATGCTTCTCTTCCCCCCTCCCCTCTCTTTCCCTTTCTCTCAGTCTCTCGCTAAAAGAATTTTTAAAAAATGTAAATAAAATGTTGCCTGACCTGTGGTGGTGCAGTGGATAAAGCGTCAACCTGGGAACACTGAGGTCGCCAGTTCAAAACCCTGCACTGGTCTGGTCAAGGCACATATGGGAGTTGATGCTTCCAGCTCCTCCCCCCCCCCCCCCTCTCTCTCACTCTATGTCTCCTCTCTAAAATGAATAAATAAAAAGAAATAAAATGGAATTCTGTGTTTTTAAAAATTAAAAAAAAAAGAAAGAAAATAAAAAAATCAATAAAAATAAAGCCCTAGCCATATAGCTTGGGAGTGTCATTCCAGAATGCAAAGATTGCTGGTTCGACTTTTTGGTCAGGGCACATATAGAAGCAGATAGGTGTTCCTGTCTCTCTCTCTCTCTTCCAGCCTCACTCTTTCTAAAAAAAAAAAAGATTTAGGCTCTGGCCAGTTGGCTCAGCAGTAGGGCTACCAGCGTGTGGATGTCCTAGGTTTGATTCCTGGTCAGGGCACATAGGAGAAGTGACCACCTGCCTCTCCACCCCTCCCCCTTCTCTCTCTTTTCCTCCTGCAGCCATGGCTAGATTGATTCCAGCGTGTTGGCCCCAGATCCTGAAGATGGCTCTGTGGAGCCCCTGCTTTATGTGCTAAAAATAGCTCAGTTGTGAGCATGGTCTCAGATGGGCAGAGCATTGGCCTCAGGTGGAGTTACCAAGTGGATCCCAGTGCGAGTCTGTTTCTCTAGCTCCCCTTCTCTCACTTGGAAAGAAAAAAAGATTGAAAAAAATTTTAAATTGAAAAATAAAAATAAGAGAAAATCTAAAAAGTAGTCAGAAGAGAAAAGACACATTATATTAGAAACAAAGATAAGGATAATTACAGTTTTGATCAGAAACAATGCAAGCAAAAAGGATAGTAGAGCACTATTTTTTTAAATCATGCACAAGAGAGACAGAGACAGAAAAGGAGGGAGATGAGAAGCATCAACTTGTAGTTGCGGCACTTTTTAGTTGTTCATTGATTGCTTTTCATATGTGCCTTGACTGGGGGATTCAAGCTGAGCCAGTGACCCCTTGCTCAAGCCAGTGACCATGGGGTCACGTCTATGATCTTATGCTCATGCTGGTGACTGCACGCTCAAGCTGGAAAGCCTGCACTAAAGCTGGATGAGCCCGTGCTCAAGCCAGCCACCTTGGAGTTCCAAATCTGAGTGTCCAGAGTCCCAGATAGATGCTCTGTCCACTGTGCCACCACTTGGTCAGGCTAGAGCAACATTTTTAAAGTACTGAAAAAACTGTCAACCTAGAATTCTGACCCAATACTCAGATCAAGCTGTGTCTTATTTCTGCTTAGAATTCTCCTGTGATTCCCTAGGGTCTCATTGCCCTAGGTACTGACCCTGAGACAGAGGTGATCATGTATCAGGTATATTGGGAAGTGCTTTGAGGACCAATATCTATAAATATAGCCTTGGGGAAATTGAGCTTTGATGAAGTCTCAATAGAAGCCAGTTGACCCTATCAGAAATTTTGAAAATGAATGTCCCTTCAGACCTATTTCAAGTTGGGGGAAGGGGGCAAAGACTTTGCACTCACAGGTTGATTACTGATTAGATATGGGATGCCCCAGGAAGTGCGCATGGTCTTGAATGAGGCATCTCTCTAGGCCAGTGGTTCTTAACCTGGGTTCTATTGAACCCTAGGGGTTTGATGAGTCAGTCTCAGGGGTTCGGAGAAGCCTCTGCCATGGAGGCCAGAATAAAGTAATACCGTAATTTCTTGTGAGTTCATGCACTTTGTTGGTTTTGTTCTTTGAGCAAGGTGATGTTCATGCATGGCTCATTTTGTGCACCAGTAAAAAAAATATACCTATGTCTTGAATTTGGAAAAAAAATCATATTTTATTTATCACTAAAGAAGGGTTCGGCGAATGCGCATATGAAACTGGTGGGTTTGGTACCTCAAAAAAGGTTAAGAATCACTGCTCTAGGCCAAGGGAAATTCCCAGAGAGGGAGTCAGCCTGGGCAATGACGATCTAGATTGTGAAAGGGCATCTGGACGGTCCCACACTATCCAATACTTTCAAAAAGGAGGTGGAGAAAATCCAACCTTCTTAGCACAGCCCTTTGTGACCTTGCACTTGCCTACCCTCAGCTCGCCTCAGGCTGTCCTCCTAGCCTGGAAGTCTCTCCCACCCTCTGCGCTGGCCATACAAGTCTGTTGAAAAATTCCTTCTGATCCTTCAAATTACAGTTAGACGCACTTTTTCTGAGATGACTCTTGTGACTATTTTTGCAGACTCAATGACACTTCTTCCCAGAAGAGTGGTTAGGAGCATGGACTCAGGAGCCAGGGTTTGAATGCCAGCTATGCCACTTGCTAGCTGTGTAACCCAAGGCAAATTACTCAAGTCTCTGTATCTTAGTTTCTTCATCTATAAAATGGGCACAACATGAGTACTGCTGCCTCATAGGGTTGTTATGAGAATTAAATGAGGGAATATGTGTCAAGTTAGAATCATGACTGACAGGAAGAAATATTTGTTGCTATTATTATTGTTGTTGTTGAAGGTGCTCAGTATGCTTTTATCTAAGGCATCAGGATGGAAGGAAGGACCCGAGAGAGACAAAGTGCAAAGTATGTTCAGTGAATGTTGAATAATCCAACCTGTCAGAGGGAAGTTAAAGCCTCTGTGAACCCATGTTCGGAAGAATTTTTAATGACGCGGTAAAGAGTGTGCATCTTATTTGGTAAGCAGTGATTGTCAATGGCAGAGTTTGTCAACAGATGGGAGAAAGGGCCGAAGAAAGAAAACCACAGGTTGAGCCAGGAGGTAAGGTGTCTATGTGCTGAGGTGAGACTTATAGGTGAGGAATGGTGCTAGAAGAAATGGGCATGGGGACGTAAGGCAGGTGAGGGGAAATGAATTTAGAAGAAAATAATATGACTATATGGAGGATGGAGTGGGGAGATCAGTCGAGGCTTATGGGGACAGGCGAGGAGTAATAGGAACATACTGGGAGTGGAGGAGATAACGAGTGATGGAGACAGGTGAGGTTTATGGGGGACAGGTAAGGAGTGATGGGGCTCTGTTGGGGGATGGGGATCGAGTGAATGATTGAGACCAGTGAGGAAATCCTAAACGTTAGAGAGGACCGCGCGCGCGCGCACCAGTGAGTCCTAGAGCTGCAGGAGTGGAGAGGGGAGCAGAATAGAATGTGATGTCAGAGAAAGGGCGGTGATGTAAGAGCCGGGGCGGTGGGGCGGTGATGTCAGGGCTGGTGCTGATGCTGGCGGCGCAGTGCATTGTGGGCAGCTCCCCGCTCTGCTGCTGCCGCCGCCTTCGCCCGAGGAGGATCGGGGCCGGGCCGGGATGGTCCCGGTCGGGAGGCCGCCGCCGCCGCCGCCGCCGGAGGGAGCGGGCCGCCCCGCGCCACACTGAGCCGCCCCCGCCCCCGCCCCGCCCGGGCCCGGGGGATGCGTCGCCCCAAGCCGCTGCCTCCGCCGCCGCCGCCGCAGCCGCAGCCGCAGCGGGCACAGAGCAGGTGAGGCGGGGCGGGGCCGGGCGGGGGCCGGGGAGGGGGCTCCTCTACCGTCTCGTCGGGCCTGGGCCTGGCTCACCTCCCCGCGCAGCCTTCGCCAGCGCCCCCTCCCTGCGGACGTCTCGGCCCGATCCGGGACGCTGGCCTACACCGCCTGGGCCGCATTGGAGGCCTGGACCAGCTCCCTGCCCCCAGCACACATACCCACCCTTTCCTGCCTGCTCTCCAGGGGTTTTGCTCCTCACTTCTCACCTCTGTCCCTATGGCTTCAGTCTCCTGTCACCCCTAACAAGTCCTTTCCAGCTGTCTCCATAACCTTCCTCCCTTGTCTTCAGCCCCTCCACTGCTTCCACCAGTCGTTTGACCAACTTCCTCACCCCTTCAACTGTGCCTGGAAACTCCTGCCCTGGTCCTGTGGCTTCCTCACTGGCCATCATGATCTCTCACCTGTCTCTATCTGACTCAACCCCCTCCGCAGGTCCTGTCACTCCTGGTCCCTTTCATTCCCCTCTGCTCCCTCCCACCTGTCTTTTCACACGTTCCCATCACCCGTCGCTGGTCTCCTTTACCTCTGCTCACCTGGGCTCCCGGATTCCCACACACAGTGATTCGCACCTTGCAGAGATTCACATCAATGTCTGCGTTCCCATGCGACAGGAGCTCCCAACCACTTTGCGCTCTCTCATCGTGAGCCCCACACTCTCAGACACGCACTCTCAGACATACCTGTATGTTCATGAAAACCTCCTCCACAAGCCCTCTCTCCTTACACACCCAGCGGTCCCTGAGGGGGACAGCCAGATTACTTGTGTTCCCGTCATCCAACCCAAGTCTTGAGTAGAGTGTGGTCCTCTGAGGCAGAGAGTGGGAAGGACGGTGAATAGGGAGAGGCAGGGGACCCTCATTTATCCTCCTGCCTCCACTTTTCCTTTTCCCACCTCACCTGTTCCTTCTAGGCGTGCCCATCTATGAAATGGGAGCGGGACATACATTTTTCTCATCAGTCTATAGAATCCAACCTCACAGGGCTGGTAGGCCCACCAGAAGTCACCCTGTTCAACTCCTCAAGCCTCTCTCTCTACTTGTTCAATGGCTTCTTTTATCTTGTCCTAACCTGTCTCTTCCACGTGTATTCTAGAACCTTGTCATCCCTACCTCTCCCTTCACCCTGCCATTGCCCTCACGGCCCTGAAAATTCCTGCCCCGTGTGCCACTTGGCAAAAGGCAGGCAGAGGCTTATTTGATATCCCTGCAGCTCTGATACTCTAAAGTCGTGTGAATAGGAGGGAACAGTTAGCCGAGTCAATTGAAGCAAGTCAGAAAAAGAGTGACAGTGCCCTTCCCCATGAAGATCCCTTCTCCACATGTCCCTCACGGCACACCATGACCTGTTGAAGGCTGTTTGCATGTATTCACCATTCCATGCTGCCCCTATATCAGGATGGTCAGACACAGGAGCACTGGGGAATTATCCCAGACCAAGGCGAGACAGGTTTATGGAGTTCCTATCCCGTCCAGAGATATCTTAGACAATTCCTCTTCTTTACACCACCCCCATGCCCCGCAATCCTAGCCTGAGTGACTTCCTTCCGTCTGTGACTCTCCAGGGCCATTGTGAGGGCAGGGCAGTGTGTTTATTTAAAAAAAAGGAAAGAAAAGAAGAAAAGATCCTGGTCCCATTCCTGGACTGGGTTGGCAGAGATTTCAAAAAGTTGTCTCTTCTGACCCTGTGCCTGAGCGTACATATCACACACTGAAACACAGAAATGCACATAAGCACACAGATGTACAAACACAGCCATAAAACACACACAGAGACACATAGATACAAACAGAAAGACACTCCAGCGGGGTCAGTAAAGGTGAAAGGGGGCCAAATATTTGCTGATGGAAGATGGTTTGATGTGGAGTGATGGGCACACAATGCAGTGTACAGATGGTGTACCATAGAATTGTACACTTGAAACCTATATGATCTTATTAACTAATACCACCCCAATAGGTTTAATATAAAACAAAAGAAAAAAAGACACACAAAGACATATATAGACACTCACATAGAGGAATAATATATACAAACACACACGTGCACACACTTGCATTTCTCTGGGTGACACTGGCTGGCTCCCAACCCTCATAGTTGGGACATTCTCCCTGCTATCCAGCTTCTACCCATCCTAACACAACCGGAGCTGTGTCCTTTCTTGTTGGTTTCTGAGCAGACACAGGAAGGTGTGGTCAGAGGCTGTCTCACCCCATGCCACCCCAGACCTGCAGCTCACCGTCACTCCTCATTAGGTCTCTTCCGCCCCCCCATCGGTCCCCAACTCCTCCCCATTCAACCTGCTTCCCTCCTTCTGAGTGGCAACGTAGCTGCTGTCCCCCTAATATCAGTGTCTTGAGTTCACTGCCTTATGTTCACATCATCATTCTCATCCTTGCTTGCCAAGCCCAGGGCTGTGGCAGTAGTTTGGGTTCCGTGACAATGGTGTGTGCCTCTCAGCCACTGAATCCTCACTCAGCACCATCCTTGAGGGGCTGTCGGGTATCTCCTCATTCTCTGAGTATCACATCTCCCATGACTGGCTGGCAGGTCTCTGTCACTCCGGTGTATGTCTCCAGGAGTCCCCCCTCTGTCAGTTCTCTCCTTTCAGTAAGCCTCAGATGCATAGCTCCCTGGCATTTTGTGGCACAGGGAAGGTGTGGGTGCGAGGGGCCACAGATCGAGTTACTCAGACTGGTCCTTCCTGGCTTAGGTCTCCCCAGTGTAAGCCTGGGTTCCAGTGGGTGTGCTCCCTGGGTAATAAGTCTCCCCCACATTAGCTAGCTATGTCTCTATGGAAAAAGCTTTCTCCACAGCCTGCTTGCTCATCATTTTCCTCCAGCTTTTCATCAGTGTGTGTTGCTGGTTTTCACATGTCCAGTTTGTAGTTTGAATCTCCCTTCCTGTGGGGAGTACTGTCTTCTTCTCTGCCCTCCTCGCGTGGTTAGACGGTGCTTCCCCCAGTAACCCCTGAAGCATCTGTCCAGTGGGCCCAGAAAGGGTGCCTGCTAGAATGGAAGTCCTTGGTTCGTGGCCCAACTCGCTCATAGCCCCTTCCCACTCCCCCAGGTAGATGGCCCCCCCAGGGCAGGCCCTGCGGACACCCCTCCCTCCGGCTGGCCGATGCAGTGCCTAGCAGCTGCTCTTAAGGACGAAACCAACATGAGTGGGGGAGGGGAGCAGGCCGACATCCTGCCGGCCAACTACGTGGTCAAAGATCGCTGGAAAGTGGTGAGTGAGTGACCCAGCGGCGCAGAAGAGGGGCCCGAGGAGAGGGGGGTAGGGGATCTGGAACCTGTGGAAACAGGTGCCTTAAGCTCACTTACCCTAAGAGGGAGGTGCCCCTCAGCTCATTTGCATACTGTTTGCAGGTCATTATTTTTGCCTACACTTGTGGACAATCGCTTTCTCAGAGTGCCCGCTCTCCCGCCCCACCCTCTCTCTCATCCCTTTCCCGGCTAGGTCACGTTGGTCGGTCCCAGCCTGGAACAACTAACTCCTGGTTGGATGTCGGAGCAGGAGCTGCAGAGCTCAGTAGGGGGAGGATCGAGGATGGGGGAGGGGGCTCTTTCTTTGCTGGACCTTGGAGAAGGGCAGTGAGTGAGCATGTGTCCCTCCGCTTCTGCAGAGGACGGAAAGACTTAGGTTCGGGGAAAGAGGCCCTGCAGGTTGCTCCCACCGCATCTGCACTCCATCTTCTCCATCCACCCTCCTCCCTTCACTAGTTCCTGCGGCAGGTGCAACACGCCGAGACTCCATCTCCCAGCGTGCCTTGCTCCTCCAGCCCAGGACGTCAGGCTGCTCCGCCTGCTGGGAATTATAGTCCGAGCCTCCTGGAGGGTTTGGGTCTGGGTGGGAGGAGGACGCTTGAGGGTTGGGGGAAGGGCAGTGTCTGGGAATCAGGACTTACTGTAAATCAATCCCTGTCCCACCCCCCTTTCTGTCGCATAAGAGCTTTCTGCGTGCCTCTTACCATTGTGGGGGCAGGCTGATGTGGGTGGATTGTGGGGTGATGGTGTGTGAGCTGTGGGTCTGCACAGGAGGAAGGTGGGGAGCCAGGAGGAACAGAGGGGGAACAACATAGATCAGGTCTATACTGAGCCTGTGTGTGTGTGTGTGTGTGTGTGTGTGTGTGTGTGTGTGTGTGTGTGTTGGGGGGAGAGGTTCAGCCTACCAGGGGTTGGGTTTGAGAGGAGAGTGAGGCCTGGATGCAGGTCGGTCTCCATGGCAACAGCCACCCCGTTGGGAACGTCCCTTAAAGGTCCAAGGATGGAGTGAAGATGGCAGCCTTGTCGGAGATGTCTTGCAAAGGGCGGGGGGGGGGGGGGACCGGAGGAGCTGGAGAACTGAGGGCAGGGCTGTCTGTGTTCCTGAGGGGGACTTCCTGAGGAGAGTAACAAGACAGAGGCTGGGGGAGGAGGAGCCAGGACTGTAATCAAAGGAATGAAGGTCGGGCAGTGAGGAGTGCTACCAGAGCTTCTTGTGCTGGTAGATTGGAGGAAGAAGGACATTTGACTGAAGAGGTGAGAAGAAGATGGTGTTCATGAGCTTGGATTAGAATCTCACGGTGCTTTTTAAGGGAGGAAGTGGGGGCTGAGTGGGAAGAGAGATGACACGAGGGAGTGAGGAAAGGGGGCATGCGCACAGTCTTTGCCAGCTTACCTCTCTATGCTCACGTCCTCCCTGGCCCTTGGAACGCTAGAGATGGTGGGGTGCCAGGTGCTTCCTCTCAGCCATCTTTCCCTGAGGGATGGGACAGGCACGAGGTGAAGCTCAGGACCAAAAACAGGCTGCCCAGAGGTAGGCTGTAGCCAGGAGAAAATAAGGGTCAGTGGCACTATGTGAGGTATTTAAAAATAATAACATCTTTGTCTTGATGCAGGCTTCTCAGAATCAGAATAGCAAACAATAATAGTAATTGTAACAGAACTTAGCATTTGTTTGTTCTGAGCATTACTATTGCCAGATGCTGTGGAAAAAAATGTAGATACTGTTAGCCCCGTTTCACAGGTGTGGAAACAGAGGCACAGAGATTAGGTAACTTGCCAAGTTACCATAACTGGTAGGTAGACCCAGGTCTCCCTGACTGACTTCCCGAGAATCAGACCATCCAAGAATCAGGACCATAGATAGAGCCGATGGAATCTTTGTGACCAATTCCAGTCCAACTCTCTCATTTTACAGAGGAGGAGGAAAAGTGGATCCTCAGTAAGTTTAAGAAACCTCGGGTTACCCAGAGCTGGGCCAAGAAGCCAGGCTTCCTTTTTCCTCATGCTCTTCCGCTTCAAGGAGGACCTTCGGCAGGGCAGTGATCAGAGTCTGGTGAAGGGAGTTTGAGAGAATATTCCTGTTACTGGGTGTTATGACTACATTTGGATAAAGAGGAATAAGTTAATATTATATATTAAAATTTTCTTTTTATCTAAAAGTTTATTTTTTTCTCCTTTTGATTTTATTTATTATTTTTAATTTAAAAATTATTTATTGACTTTAGGGAGAAGAAGGCGTAGAGAAAGAGAGAGAGAAAGAAAAACACTGATCTGTAGTTACACTGACTGGGGATCAAACCCACAACCTTGTGACTTAGGATGATGCTCTATCCCACCGAACTATGCAGCTAGGGCTTCTCCTCTTTTTTTGTGTGACAGGCATTGAGAGAGACAGAGAGAGGGACAGACAGACAGAAAGGGAGAAAGAGGAGAAGCATCAACTCTTCATTGCAGCACCTTAGTTGGTCATTGATTGCTTTCTCATATGTGCCCTGATCAGGAGGCTAGAGCAGACCGAGTGACCCCTTGCTCAAGCCAGCGACCTTGAGCTCAAGCTGGCGAGTCTTGCTCAAACCAGATGAGCCTGCACTCAAGGGTTTCGAACCTGGGTTCTCCAAGTCCCAGTCTGAAGCTCTATCCACTGCATCACCGCCTGGTCAGGCTAGTGCTTCTCCTTTTGATTAAACAAAAATCAAATATTTTCATTGCCTCCTAAAAATTTTATGGGCCTAGTCACTTTGCTTGCTGTGGGCCATGGATGAGGGCCTGAAGAAGAGGGGTATTGGGTGAGTGGGTGGGGGGCAGATGCTGGGCTCCCCACCCTACGGAGGTTCTGTAAAGGGTGGGTGAGGGTAACACAGGGCCTAAAGAAGGAAAAACAGGCTCTGTTTGGAAATGAAGGTGATAGAGAAATACCCTTGGGCACCCTGGAAAATTGGGGAGTGGGTGTTGGAAATGTCTTGACTTCCCTGATTTCTCTAGCAAGGAGTTTGGAGACTAGTAGATCTTAGCTTGACTCTCAGCTCTGACACTTTAATTCCAGTGCAATCAACTGTTCCTACACATCTTGTTCAGAGTGTGGGTTTCGTATCAGATTTCCTGGTTTTAAATGACACCCGGCTTTGTTATTTACTGGCTGAGTGTGACCTGGGGCAAGGTACTTCACTCCCTGTGCCTTAGTTTTCCTTCTGTGCAAAATGGCGACTCCTGTGACTTTCTTCACCTGTGTTGTTGGGCGCCTTTGCAGATAAGCCAAGATGATGTCTGTGAGTCTGGAGCACGGATCCTCCCAGGTGCGGTGATTTTCTCCTCCCCCTGCCCTTCCCTCCATGTGCACACACAGCAAACCACAAAGGAATCCAGAAGATACTAAAATCTCCCCCCCTGAGTTTAAAGTTACCTAGAGGAGGACAGGCCATTGCTTCCCCTGAGTCTGTGTCTGTCCCTTCCTGGTTCTGAAATTCTTCTAGAAGTCTGACCTTCAACTTTTGTCTCAAGGAGAGAGGGACTCCAGTTTCTCACTGTTCTGCCTTCCCTCTCTTTCCTTGTCTCCCTCCTGGGCACAAGAGTGATCAAGAGTCCATTCAGCCTTCGCTGCTCTTCTAAATCTTCCTTTCATCCTCTTTCTAGAGTGGTTTTAGTTGTGGCCCGCTGGGTAGCCCCAGGGCTGAGCTCTGCCCTGCCCCTTCCTCCCTCGTTCCCATATCTCAAGCACCATTAAATGTTTCCTGGGTATCCGAGCACTGATAAATGCTAAGGGGGAGGCTCAGAGACACAGCTGGTTCAGAGTCAGGTACAGGCTGGCTGATCATAGCCGCCTCCATCACTCATTAGCAAGTCCAGCTGTGGCTGACGAGTTACAAGTCAGTCAGATTGCAAGCGAGGGTACCGAGGGTGCAGGAGGGCAGGCCGCCCATGAGGGGCAGGCTTCCTGAAAAGGCGAAAAGTGACTGCACATCTTTCTGAAACCAAAGGAATTACAACTTAAACTCTGCACCTTCTCCCATGTCCCCCCATCATTGCCAGCAGCGCCCTCACTCTCCAAGAACCCTGGGCCTCAGACTGGACATGACTTTCACTCCTCCCATAACTCAGCTTCGCTCATCTCCCCTTGCTGATTCTTCCTCCATCACTGTGCTCTCTGGCTTTTCTCACTACCTGCCCTGGGGCGCTGGAGGAGGCGGACCTGGAGGGTTAGATCTCCACGGCACTGCCCTGGGAATAAGCAGATTCTCTCCAAGCCTCCATTCCCACATGCTGCCCCGAAGAGGAGGCTCACCTTGGACCTGGGCACCTGCGCAGGGGCCTAGGGAGCCATGTGAGCTTGGGCAGCAGGCATGGGCAGTGAGCACCCTTTTCTGAGTCTCCTCCATCAAACACCCCTCCCAATACTCTGGTGATAGCTTTTGGGATTATGCCACCCTCTTCCTGGGGGGTCCGCTCTAAAACTGGGAGGTTCTGGAAATTGGTTTTCCTTCTGGAGGTTGCTCCAGTCTCCGCAGGGAATTGGGGAGAGCATGAGACTTACTGTCCTAGAGAAGAAAAGATTCAGGACAGCCCGTTATCTCTTCAGAATCCCACATAAACTTGTCTCCATGTCTATATGATGTCACATGTCTCAGACCCTGTCCTGCTCCTGCTGCCCACTCTGACGTGTGTGTGTGTGTGTGTGTGTGTGTGTGTGTGTGTGTGTGTGTGGTTGTCTACCATGGACTGAGCTGTCTGTCTCCAGCACTAGGAAAGGAGGAAAGGAGGCAGGGCCCTGGTGGGTGGGGCAAGGAAGGGAGGCGTGAGGTCCGCCCCTTCAAGGATGGCCCCTGCGCCTATCAGTGAAGGCTACGACCCGGCAGTGGGCGGGATGAGGAGCTGCTCCGCCTGATTCTTGGGTTCCCCATTTCCCCCACCCCCACCACACCTGTCTTTGCAGCTGAAAAAGATTGGGGGCGGGGGCTTTGGTGAAATCTACGAGGCCATGGACCTGCTGACCCGGGAGAACGTGGCCCTCAAGGTGGAGTCAGCCCAGCAGCCCAAGCAGGTCCTCAAGATGGAGGTGGCTGTGCTCAAAAAGCTGCAAGGTGCGGGCCTAGGGTTGGAGGAGGTGTGGAGGTGATGGAGCCAGTGGCTGGGAGAAGTGATGGGACAGAAAGCTGGGGAGGAGGTGGAATGTGGTGGAGGGAAGGGGCTAAGAGGGGTGGTTATGGACAAGGTGCGAAGGGACCAGAGTCAAAGAATGATGATGAGGCCAAGGGCCGGGGGTGGTATTAGGCAAAGTGGTCATGGGGCTGGGGCTGGGGGCGGGGCGGGGGCAGGAATCCAGAGGGTACCAGGAGTCCACCTCAGGGTTGAAAGTGAGGGAGAAGGAGGAGGAGTTGGGCGACCCCTGTCTGTGCCCCTCAGGGAAAGACCACGTGTGCCGCTTCATTGGCTGTGGCCGGAATGAGAAGTTTAACTACGTGGTGATGCAGCTCCAGGTGAGTCTGTGGTCCATATTCCCTCCAGTCTCACCCGGAACATGGGCTGCAGCCCCTGCGGTGGGGAGCGAGGAAGGGAGACTGTGGCCCCGGGTGGTGTGGGTGAGGCAGGGCGGAGTGTCACAGTGGCGGTGGCGGGGATCGCTGCTGAGCGGTTACCCCCACCTCAACCCGCAGGGCCGGAACCTGGCTGACCTGCGCCGCAGCCAGCCGCGGGGAACCTTCACGCTGAGCACCACGCTGCGGCTGGGCAAGCAGATCCTGGAGTCCATTGAGGCCATCCACTCCGTGGGCTTCCTGCACCGCGACATCAAGCCGGTGAGGGCTGCCCCACCGCACCCCCTCCCAGCACCCCCCCAAGCTCCTCTCCCTCTCCGGGTCCCCTGGTTTCTTCTCCAGAACAGCTTCTTCACCCTCCCAAGCCCCATCTCCACCTCTCACCCGCCTCGCGGGAGCACAGAGCCCTGTCCACCCTGGGCAACGCCCATGCCCTCGCCTGTACTTCTCTTTTTTTCCCTCACCCCTGACCTGAATAGTCCTTGAACCCGGACAGGTGAACAGGTTGGGGAAGGATGGGGATAGAGGAAAAGGGACCAGAGACTGGGGCTTCATAGGATTTCTGCGTAGCTAATTTTGTGACATCTTGAATTTTGGTGCTGGACAAAAACTGTTAATCTTAAGAGGTGAAAACTGGGACCCAGAAAGGTTGGTTGAATGGCCCACAGTTGCACAGCAAGAACAGTGTAGGTGCCCTGTTGCCTCAGTTAGACTAAGGCTCACTGCCCTGTTAGGAAGTCCCAAGGGTTTAGAGCCAGACAGAACTTGTTTCAACTGTCAGCTGCGCCATCCGTTGCTTTGTGATCTTGGAGTAGCCCCCTAAGCCCTTTGACCTTCAGTTTCCTCATCTCTAAAATGAGGACACTCCCACCTGCCCCTCGGATGAGGTGCTCTGAACACCTGCGCATGCTCATGTTTTAGTCTTACGTGAGTGCGTGTGGGCTGAGGGTCCCTAAGGTGAGCCAGGAAGGGTTGGAACCCACAGCTCACAGCTGCTGTCTCCCTGCAGTCAAACTTTGCCATGGGCAGGTTGCCATCTACCTACAGGAAGTGCTACATGCTGGACTTCGGGCTGGCCCGGCAGTACACCAACACCACGGGGGACGTCCGGCCCGTGAGTACCGCTGTGCACAGGACCCCTGGCCTCCCAGACCCTTCACCAGGTTTTCCTACAGCTGCCCAGACGGGCCTAGCTGTGTTTCGTCTCAGCAGCACCCAACTCTGTGTCCGCACCCAGCCCATCCTTGTCTCCCTGAGCCTGGGCCGTGGATGGAGGCCACATCCACACTGTCATCTTTCTGTCCACTCCGGTCAGGGACAGCCACAGGGACAGGAGGCGGTTTAGGACTAGGATTGGTGTCAGGTTTGTTCCGGACCAGGCCAATATGGCAGGGTTGGTGTGTGCTATGGGGAGGCGGTCAGTAAGAGCAGGCAGAGGTCAGCTTGGTGAGCAGGGTTGAGATGTGGCCAAGGTCAGGCACAGCAGCTGAGGCTCCTGGTGGGGTTCTCTCCTCTGCAGCCTCGGAATGTGGCTGGCTTTCGAGGGACTGTTCGATATGCCTCGGTCAACGCCCACAAGAACCGGGTGAGTGGCAGCACCAGGACTGAGGGACGTAAGGGCAGCAAAGGCACAGGTCAGGGGTAGCGTATGCTGCCGAGGGAGAGGGGAGAGGGGGCATTCTGGAGGTGGGAGAGAAGTATGGGGCAGGGCAGGAAGCTGTTACTCCGGCGACCCCAATGGGAAGAAGGCTCTGTACTTGACTTCCCCTTCTTCTGTGTTTTTGGGGGTTCCCCTCCTCTCTGTTCCCAACACAAATCTCTGTGGGCTGAGAAATCACACAGAAGTTATGATTGGGATTCTATATATACTGGCGGGTTGGGGAGGGAGCCTGGCTTTAGGGAGAACCATCTCTGCCCATAGAAGCCTGGGTGCCAGGCGCCCTTGACTGATGTACCTCAGTGAAGGGTCAGCCCCCTGTTCCCAGGGAAGGTCCTGAGAGCTGTGGGTGACCTCTACACCCGCACCCCCAGGAGATGGGCCGCCACGATGACCTGTGGTCCCTCTTCTACATGTTGGTGGAGTTTGCAGTGGGCCAGCTGCCCTGGAGGAAGATCAAGGACAAGGTGAGCCCTGCGCAGCGGGGTCTGAGGCGGTGAGGGGTCGGGGCAGCCAGGGCTCCATGTCGCTGTGTGTCTTGCCTCCAGGAGCAGGTAGGGATGATCAAGGAGAAGTACGAGCACCGGATGCTGCTGAAGCACATGCCCTCTGAGTTCCACCTTTTCCTGGATCACATCGCTAGCCTCGACTACTTCACCAAGCCTGATTACCAGGTGGGGGCCAGCCGCCAATCTGCATCCCCGGATACCTCTGTGTGGGCCGACATCTCCAGCAGCACCCTCCTGCTGGGGCCTGCACCCCTGCCCTGACCATCTTCTCCTCCTGGTCTTCCAGATGCATGAAACTGTTTTGTGCTCTTATCAATAGTAGGCACAGCTAACATTTATTAAGAGTTTACCCTGTTTTCATGCTTTAATTCATCTAAGTTTCAAAACAAGCCTTTGGTGATCATTGGGTGCTCCTAATGTTATTATTTTAGCACTTAATTAATTAAGTCAAGTGCTTGCAAGTGCTTTATACCAAAACTCTGCAGGAGTCCAAGTGGGATGGTTATCCCGATGTCCTACACGAGGAAACTGAGGCTGGTAGACTACAGCAGGGCTGCTGGGCTCAGGCACATCTGACTCCGAGGCACCATCCCCACAGCCCTGTGAGAGCCACTGACCCTGACCCGAGAAAGGGGGAATGTCAGTAATGCTCTGCCCACGACCTGCTGTGAGCCCGGTGGGGAGCACCATGTTGGGCACACAGTGGGTACTCAATGGAGTGGGCCCTGCCAGCAGAGAGAACCTGCCTTGCATTCTGGAGAGAGCCAAGTCAGGTTGGAATGGTCTGGGAGTTTCAGAGGGTCTGCCACTGCCCCCCACCTCCTGAACACAGAGCCCGGGTTGCAGGCCAAGGTGCCTTCCTTGGGCAGCTGGAGGCCACGCCCCCTCATTCTTAGGTCAGTCTTGTGGGGTCCCCTAGACCAAACAGCTGAGAACACACCCTGTGCTGGGCCCTGTGCCGGCTGCTGGAGATATAGAGTTGGCACGTAGGTGTGTGAACAGTTTGAGCTCATGCATACACTGTGCCCAAGCACGGGAACTGTGTGGTGGGGAAATCAGGGAAGGCTTCAGAGAGGACGAGTGGGAGAGGCATTGCAGGCGGTGCAAGCTGCCTGTGCACACCCGCGACCCCGGGCGGTGGGTTTGGGGAACTACCAGTAGTTTCAGCTGCTTTTGCTTCTGTTGAGATGATGGAAATGGCAAAGGAGTCTGAGGACGTTTGTCGGGGACAGATCTCAGGGGGCTTATGTCCACCCAGTGGAGCTTAAACCAAGATGATAATTTGCATGCTTATTTGCATATTGTGTGCATGTTTTCATTTAAAATCAATATACCCTTCTCCTTCCATTGCCTCCTCTTGGTCCGCCCTTGTCCTGGAAGGCCCTCTCTTCCCCCTGCATCCCCAGCAACGGTCCCCTCCTCCTGGCTAGCCCCAGGGTCACCTCTCTGTCCTCCCACCACCCCCGCCCCTGCAGTTGATCATGTCAGTGTTTGAGAACAGCATGAAGGAACGGGGCATCGCCGAGAACGAGGCCTTTGACTGGGAGAAGGCGGGCACTGATGCCCTCCTGTCCACAAGCACTTCCACCCCGCCCCAGCAAAACACCCGGCAGACGGCAGCCATGTTTGGGTGAGTCTGAGGAGGGGGCGAAGGCTGGGGTGGGGGACCATAGGACCTCTGCCTGGACCTGTCATCTGAGAAGCCAGCTCTCCTGTTCTTCCTACCTGGCTCTCTCTCCTCTTCTTGGTGCTGAACAGTGAGGCTCTTTTTTTATTTTTTATTTATTTATTTTTACAGGGACAAAGAGAGTCAGGGAGAGGGATAGATAGGGACAGACAGACAGGAATGGAGAGAGAGAGGTGAGAAGCATCAATCATTAGTTTTTCGTTGCCGTTGCGACACCTTAGTTGTTCATTGATTGCTTTCTCACATGTGCCTTGACCGCGGGCCTTCAGCAGACCGAGCAACCCCTTGCTGGAGCCAGCGACCTTGGGTCCAAACTGGCGAGTTTTTGCTCAAGCCAGATGGGCCTGCGCTCAAGCTGGCAAGCTTGGGGTCTCGAACCTGGGTCTTCCGCATCCCAGTCCGACGCTCCATCCACTGAGCCACCGCCTGGTCAGGCAACAGTGAGGTTCTTAAACCCTAGGAAGTTCTGCCACATCTGCACCCTCAGCATGGGTACGGAGTGGTGTCCTCACTTGGAGCTGTTGACCTCGGTGGGCATCGGGAAGCCTTGAGTGAAATTGCCTGAGCCCCACAGTTTACTTCCTACTCATGCGCACTCATTTAGTGAACAAGTCTTGAGCACCGCCACTAGACTCTGTGGGGACATAGAAAAAACTTGCATCTCCTGCCCTATAAGTCTTTTCTTTCTTTTATTCCCCCATTTATTTATTTATTGAGAGAGAGAGAGAGAAAGGGAGAGAGACGGGGGCATGGAGCTGCTCCTCTATGTGTCCTGACCAGGGAATTGAACCGGCAACCTCCATGCTCGAGGATGCTCCAACCAACCATGCTGTCTGACCAGGGCTTAATTTTTATTGATTTTTAGTGATAGAGAGAGGAAGGGAGACAGAGCAGAGCGGGAAGGGAAGCATCTGTTGTTCTGCTTTTCTGGCTGCTTCCTGTGTGTGCCCTGACCAGGACCAAACCCGCAACCTTCTTGTTTCAGGATGACACTTAACCAGATGAGCTAACCGGTCAGGGCCCAAGTGCTTTCAATTGAATCTAGGGTATTTATAGTTGATGGGTCAGCAATTTCAGAACCATGTGACAAGCACAAACACAGAGGCCAGCATGATAAGGGGCTGTCAGCCCAACCCCAGGAGCGAAGCAGGGAGAGACGTGGGCAAGAGTTCCAGAGACACACATGGGAAGGAGACTCAATAGGACTTGACAGCACATCACGGTGCCCCCGTTCTGTAGAGACATTGCTCAGGCCACTCCCAAGTGACTCTTCCCTTTAGATCCACCCCTGGTCTAAGGGAAGCCAACCAGTGAACCACAGTGGAAATTGGCAGGCCCTGGAGAGCGGAGGGATCTCTTATATAGAGCTGGGTGGTGCTGTGCCCATCCTGGCAGTCACATCTTCTCACAACCCTCTGCCAACCAGAGGATGGTCCGGTCTCAGAGGTTTTGTGAGCCGGGATGGTGATGAGCCCATGGATGCCCCTACCCCTGCTGGTGATGCCCCTGTGCCCATGCCCATGGGTGGCAGTGATCTCCAGGGCCTGTGCTGGTAGGAGAGGGCACCCCGGCCAGCCTTCCTCATCATCCCCTCCTGGCCCCTCCAGGGTGGTCAACGTGACCCCGGTGCCCGGAGACCTGCTGCGGGAGAACACCGAGGACGTGCTGCAGGGCGAGCACCTGAGCGACCAGGAGAATGCGCCCCCAATCCTGCCTGGGCGGCCCCCCGAGGGGCTGGGCCCAGGCCCCCACCTAACCCCCCATCCTGGGGGTCCTGAGGCTGAAGTCTGGGAAGAGACAGATGTTAACCGGAACAAACTCCGGATCAACATCGGCAAAGTAACTGCAGCCGGGGAGAAGGACGTGGGTGGCCTCCCAGCCTGCGGGCCCCGTCCCCGGTCCTCCTGGGCACCCTCTCCCCAGCTGCCAGCTTGCTTGTCCTGCCTCTGTGGCTTTGCCCCGTCTCAGGGTCACCAGCCTCCCTTTGTCTCCTTCGCCCTGAGAAAACCACCTGACCCACCTCCCTAACCTCCCCTCTCCTGCAGACCCCCTGCGTGGTGGAAGAGGAGCAGAACCGAGGTGTGGGGCCCCCTAGCTCCCCCGTGCGTGCTCCCCCAGACTCACCGACAACCCCTGTTCGTTCTCTGCGTTACCGGAGGGTCAACAGCCCCGAGTCGGAGAGGCTGTCCACAGCGGATGGGAGGGTAGAACTCCATGAAAGGAGGTGGGTCTGGGGCCCTGGGGCCGAGGGCTGGCTGAGGGTCCCCGGGTTCCCTCCCACCCTCACATGGCTGGTCTGGGGGAAAGGTCAGACTGTGGCAGAGGTCGGGGAGAGGGGGGCTCTGGGAGTTTGAGGGCTGTACTTGGGCCTTTAGTCAGACTCGGCTAGAGTCAGTGACAGCCTGGAGAGGGTGGGGCATGCCAAGGTCCCACCTCAGGCCATGAGGGACGTAGGGGTGACATAGGCCACAGGAACAACAGGCTGGGTCCCCAGGCCCAGGAGGAAGTGACGGGTAAGTTAGTAAGTAGGTGAGCTTCCAGAACCTCTTTCTTTAGAGATTAATTCCAGGGGCTTCAGAGAGCTGACGAGGTCCCCTTCAGCTTTGGAGAAAGGGCCTGGGAGAGGGCTTCAGGGAGTGCTCAGCCTGAGGAGGAAAGAGACCAAGTTTGGGGAACTAGGGCTCCCCTGAATGTCAGGGAGGGGACCTAGTCGATGGGAGTGAGTGTTAAGAGAGTTTAGAGCTCAGAAGAGCCTTGGGGGCTGATGGCCAACAAGGACCAGGGCCACATCTGGTGGGTGGGACAACCTCAGGTGGAAGAGAGCTGTCCCTGCCTCCCTTGGCTTTGGGTGGGCCTTCTCTGCGCCAGGAAGGGGCACTCGTCCTCGGACCCCCTCTCGGGGAGAGGTCCTGCCACAGCAAGCAGTGCGGTTCTTCACGCCCCACCGCAGCCAGGCCCCTCCTCTGGATTCTGCCCCGAATGACACTTGGTCTCTGGGATGGGGCACAGTCCTCCTTTGGGGTGTGGAGACACCTGAGACAAGGGGGCCTTGTGCCATTTCCTGTGGTAACCTCATGGCAGAGGGGGACACGGACCCTGTCTTCAGGGAGCCGACAGCTCGAACACTCATACTCACACAGGTTGGTTTACATTTTCATCTGTGGGAGCCTGGAAGGTTCTGGTAACGGTGAGAAATGAGGGAGAGCAGTTTGGAAGGGAGATGAGTGGACAGAGAGGTGGGAAACGCCCTGGACAGATGATCCGAAAGAGAAAATGGGTTTGGCTCAGAGCGAATCCTTGTTTCAGGGGTGGTGGGTGAAGGAGAGAGCTGGGGAGAGGTTTTCTGGAAGGGAGTTCTCAGGATCCCGTAAGCAGGGCAGAGGGCTTGGGTGGGCTCTGGGCTCTGAGCAGAAGGAAGTACGAAGGAAACGGGATGTTGATTTCCCACGCCCCCTTCAGTTCCCACTCCCCTCCTCCTTTATGTGCATCCAAGTAATGCTCTCAGGAAAGGAAGAGACATCAGCCATTCACACGGGGGGCCTTGGTGGCCTCCCTTAGGGCTGTTTTTATTTTAAGCTTTATTAATAAATCAATAAAAATACTGTATAGTCAGAGTTGACAGGTCCCCACTGAGGCCAGGGTGGCAGTATGTTGAGAAAGCCCCACAACTGGCTTCTGATCTGTACCCGTCCCTCTCCAAGGCCCCGTGCTGGGGGAGAACGAAAGCTAGCCCCCTGCCTACAGGCTGAGCGTGAGCACGTGCACACCCCCTGCCTACAGGCTGAGCGTGAGCACGTGCACAGCCCCCTGCCTACAGGCTGAGTGTGAGCATGTGCACACCCCCTGCCTACAGGCTGAGTGTGAGCACGTGCACAGCCCCCTGCCTACAGGCTGAGCGTGAGCACGTGCACAGCCCAGAGGCAATCAGCGGTCAGGGTCTCAATGACGGCTCCCCAGGCATTCAGGAGAAGAAAATTCTTCCTTTTGTAGTGGCCTGTCCTCTACACACTGTCATACAATTAGAAATACCCTCATATTGGGGCCAGTCCACTCCTGGCACTGGACTGACAAGCTCTGGAAGTAATGTGAGACTCACAACAGAAGAAACGCCCAAAGCAGCATCAGTGCCCCCAAGTGAACTGTCAGATGGGCCCAGACCCTGCCTGGCGGAGCTCACAGCCCCTAGGGGAGGCAGATGCGTAAATGCACACATGCTTGCTCTGTGATGAGAGGGGACGCAGGGAGCACCCCCGTGGAGGATGGAAAGGATCCTTACAGGAGGTGACATCTGAGCTGGGATGGACAGCAAAGGGTGGAAGGACAGACCTTATAAGGGGAACAGCATGCGTAAAGGCACAGAGGTGTGAGCGCGTGGGCGATTTGGGGAAAGTGGGTGAATCTGAGATGGTGCTGGCTAGGGAACCTGGGCTTTAATCTGACAGCCAAGGACCTTGAGCGCCAATCTAAGAAGTGTGGCCTTTGTCCTCGTGTCTGGGAGCCACTGGAGTTTGCTGGAGGTGTAGTGGAACCAACCAGGCAGGCAGGGTTGAGGGTGGTAGTGGAGGAGGCTAGGAAGACCACCTGCAAACTCAAGGGCCAGGTGGGTGCATTCCCCAGATGCAGCAAGAGGAAGCTCCCGATGGGCTGTGAGCACCAGGTAGGCGAGTAGACTCGGCGTTAGGAATACTGCTCCCCTGTGGTGGTCTGAAGGGGAGCAGTCCTTGAGCACAGGAACCAGGTTTTATTTCCTGCATGTTTATGTTCCTGGAATACAGTAAGCATTCAAACGCATGTTAAATTAATGTATGAATGAATGAGTGAGATCTGTACAGGGGGTGAGGGTGCAGACTGACAGCCCAGGAGGTGACTGGGCCTCTCCCAGGGTGGGACAGGTACCACAATCAGGAGGACCCAGGCTTCATGGGCCACCCTGCTACCTACATGGGGTCCTTGGGAGTTTAGAGAGGCCTGGCCCTGAGCCCCACTGGGATGGCTTTGCAGGTCACGAATGGATCTGCCCGGCTCCCCCTCGCGCCAGGCCTGCTCCTCACAGCCAGCCCAGATGCTGTCCGTGGACACGGGGCAGGCTGACCGGCAGGCCAGCGGCCGCATGGACGTATCAGCCTCTGTGGAGCAAGAAGCCCTGAGCAATGCCTTCCGCTCGGTGCCGCTGGCCGAGGAGGAGGACTTCGACAGCAAGGAGTGGGTCATCATTGACAAGGAGACAGAGCTCAAGGACTTCCCCCCAGGGGCTGAGCCCAGCACATCGGGCACCACGGACGAGGAGCCCGAGGAACTGCGACCGCTGCCTGAGGAGGGCGAGGAGCGGCGGCGGCCAGGGCCAGAGCTAACCGTCCGGCCCCGGGGACGCAGCATGCAGACGCTGACTGAGGAGGACCCACGACAGATGCCATCCCAACCCCCACCACCCCAGCTGAGCCAGGCTGATGGCCGGTCAGAGACATCACAGCCCCCCACGCCTGGCAGCCCTTCCCACTCACCCCTGCACTCGGGACCCCGCCCTCGACGGAGAGAGTCAGATCCCACCGGCCCTCAGAGACAGGTAAGGTTGGGTTTGCACCCCATGCCCCACCCCTGGATGTCCACAGTTCTGGCACGGGAGCCAGGAGTGCTCCCCGTGTGCTCCGTGGAGCTACCAAACAGCAACCGACTGTTGCACGGTGTGACAAAGGCAGATAGGCTGAAGGGTCTGAGTGTGCTTAGGGGGCAAGCGAGGCTCCCCAGAGGAAGCCCTCCAAGTTCTGAGTTGAGTCTTGCATTATGGGCAGTGTCACCCAGGTGACAAAGCGGGAGAAAGGCCTCCCAGGCCAAAGGGGCAGCATGGGCAAAGGCCTGCAGGTGGCAATCAGAAAACACTGTGCTGATTACATGTCGCAGCAGATGAGGCTGCAAGGTAGGTCCTGGGACCCCATCCTTACAGGGCCTGGGGCTAAGCTATGGGCTTGGGGCTCAATATGAAAGCTTGGGAAGTCACCAAAGTCTTTTCAGCAGGGGTGTGACATAATGACATCTGGCTGCTGTGTGGAAAGCAGATTAGGGGAGCACAGAACTCTGAGCCGGCCACATGGCAGGCACCGGCAGGAGTGTGCCCTGGTGGCTTGGACCAGGGTATGGGCTCTGATGTGGGGCAAGGTGAACGGAGCTAACAGGTGTTGGAGCTGCGACAGGCTGGTGGGGGGCTCTTGGCTGGTGCCCCGCATTCTGGCTGGGTGGAGGTGCTGTCAATGAATGGTTTGAAGGGAACACGGACTCAGGCTTGGACACAGTGACCTCTGGTACTGTGGGATGTCCACATGGAAGCCTCAGAGCTCAGGAGAGATTTCAGCTGGAGGTACGGATGTAGGAGTCATGGAAGTCACAGAAATGGGTGATGTCGCCCAAGAGGATTGTGTAGGGTGGCGAGAGCCAAGGGTAAGGGCAGATCCAGGAAACACTGACCTCCGGCAGGGATGAGAGGAAAGGAGCCCTTGAGAAAGACTGAGTAAAGGGGCCACAGTGTGGGGAGAGGGGTCCCAGAAACCAGAGGAAGGGCGGCTGGGGGTGGTGAGGGCAGCTGGGGAGGGGTGGCATGGGAGTTTCTTGTGGGTGGGGCAGGTCCCATGCAGGAGGTGAACCCTGAAAGCCAGGTGGACAGACAGTGATGGGAAGAAACAGAGCCAGGGCCGCAGGGACCCAAGACTGGGCACAGGAGTGGGCCCGTTGGGGGCCCTGGGATGACCCAGTTAGGCTGCAGTGGCACCTTCTCGAATGGGAGGACTGAGGAACAAGGCTGGAAGGCTGGGGTCAGGGTGCCAGATGGTGGTTGAATTGTGACTGCCCGGCTAAGCATCCGTAGCACGTCCGACGGCATTTTGGTTACTTTCTTCTGGCAAGGACGGGGTGTCAGAAGAGGCAGGAGGCCACCAGCCTGGCCTGGCTTCTTTGTGTGTGGGGGAGGCTGATCTCTGTCAGATCCAGGAGGTAGCACCAACTCTTACCCTGGTGCCGACTGGGGCCCATGGTCTCCCAGGGGTGCTGGGGAGAGCCCAGGAGGTGATTCCGGAGGGCTCGGCGGGGCGTGGGAGTGGCTGTGCCGCATGGGAGGAGGCTTCCAGGTGGCTTTGGGAGATGCCAAGGTGCAGGCTTGGGGCCAGTTCTGCTGAGTGCCCAGATGGGGAGGCCCAACCTGGGAGCAGGCAGGGGCCCTGCAGAAGGGCAGCTCCAGGCAGGGCTGTGTTCAGGCCTCATCCCTGTGTCTAGAAGACAGGATCTCCGAGTTGAGTTCCTGAGGAATGTGCATCCTGGCTTCGTCCTAGATTCTGGAAACTTGGGGGCTCAGAAAGGGATGTACCATGAGCCCTCACCCAGAGAGATCTGAGCCAGCTTGAACGGGCAGCTCGACCGGGGCAGGGTGCGGGTCGGCATGACTGTGTTGCTGACCTGTACCCTGTTCCCTCAGGACCAGCCCTGGGGAAGCAGTAGGAGCAAGATCTGTTTGGGGCACCCCAAACCCCCCGACCTCTCGTTCATTCACTTATTCACTCATTCATTCCACTCCATTCCTACTGAGCATCTGCCGGAGGCTTCAGAGACCATATGCACAGTAGGTTGTGCCCACCGGAAGCCCAAAGTCTAGGAAGGAGCCAGATAGTAGTGGCGTGGGGTAGAGAGAAAGCCACAGTTAAAGTCAGGAGGCCTTGGGCTCTGCGGGTCGCTGCTCCCTGGTGGCCGTGTGCCAGCTGGGCCTCAGAGGGAGGGTGCTGAGCTGTGGGGGAGGTGTTTCTCACCTTCAGATTCCCACCCGTGCCGTGGGGGTCTTCCTCACATTGGGGGGACCCTGCCCAGGGGGCGAGGAGAGAGACTTGGGGAGCAGGCACAGGCCTATTGCACAGTCAGTCTTGGGTTCGGTTGCTGCTGTGACATGGGCAGGCACTGTTCGTCCCAGGGAGCCATGAGCTATGTGTCTGGCTGGGGTGTGAGGCGACGGCAGGCCCAGGTCTCCTACAAAAATGAGGCTGGTTAGCATTGTGCACTGTGTGTGTGCGTTTCTGTGTCAGCTGAGCTCAGGAGTGTGCATCGGTGTGTGGGTGGGTCCGTATGTGTGCACATCCACATGTGATCTCGGCAGTGGTCTGTGAGTGTGTAGAGAATGATGGAGCCCTGGACCATCAAAGCTGGCAGGAGAGTAACAATCATAGAAATCATTCTAATGACAGTAGTAGCTGTCACTGCCCTCAGCACGTCCACATTTTCACATTTCGCATGTGTATTCCCCACAACAACACTGTGAGTGGGCAACTCCTGCTTAAAAGGTCAAGAAATGAAGGCTCAGAGGAGTTAGCCTGGGGTCCCCCACTGTTAAGCAGGGGTCCCCAAACTTTTTACACAGGGGGCCATTTTACTGTCCCTCAGACCGTTGGAGGGCCGGACTATTAAAAAAAACTTTGAACGAATCCCTACGCACATTGCACATACCTTATTTTAAAGTACAAAAACAAAACGGGAACAAATACAATATTTAAAATAAAGAACAAGGAAATTTAAATCAACAAACTGACCAGTATTTGAATGGGAACTATGGGTGCGGATGCATCCTGTGCTCCTCTCACTGACCACCAATGAAAGAGGTGCCCCTTCCGGAAGTGCAGCGGGGGCCAGATAAATGGCTTCAGGGGGCCGCATGTGGCCCGCAGGCCGTAGTTTGGGGACCCCTGCAGTAGAGCCAGAGGCTTGAATCTGGCACTGACTTGAGGGTCACACTCTGGGCCACTCACTCTGAGGCCTGTGAGGTCAGGAGAGGAGTGGACACAGGCCCGAGAGAGCAGATGGCTTATGTGGGGTTAGAGGGAGTCAGACTGGTGTGTGTGTGTTTTGCATACATGCATGTGTGTTCACTCACTGGCTGGGTATGCCTGTGCGTGTATCAGTGTGCCTGGTGGCCCCTGTGTGTGTTTGTACGTGAGCATACGAGCACATGGGGTGTGACCGATTTAGCTGAATAGTTCAGCACAGCAGGGTAGACAGAGACCTTCCTTGGTCAAGGGGAGGGAAAGGGAAAAATGGACTGGCATATTTTTTCCATCTTTCTTTGGTCTGGAGGGAGTCTGAGTTTGTCTGTGTGTGTGTGGAGGGGGGTTCCCAAACATGGCTGCACATTGGAATCACAATTTGTAGAACTCCCCTCTCCCCCCTCCCCCATAACTAGATTAAATGGCTCAGGTTGGGCAGCAAGTCTCTACAGGGTCTCCCCACACTGCCACCTCTCTGCAAGGAATGCCTCTTAGACCTAGCTTGGTCTTCTCAGAGTCTGATGTATGAGCTTCGTCCTAACAGCAGTCCTTAAAGATATGAGCACCTGTCACTTTGCCACCTGCGCCTGTGGGGAGGAGGGATAGAATAGTGTTCAGAACCAAGCACATCAATAATCCTTTGGTGTGCATGCCGTGATACTTTAAATGTTCTTCTTTACACACACCTTGTGTTCTCCTCTGGGAATTTCACATGTGAACTGGAAGTGGTTGGGAAGCTAGGGCACCAGGCAGTGTGTGATTTGGGGGCAGATGTTTGCCAGGTTATCTCTGGCTGGTAACACAGCAGGTCAGCATTCCCGGAGCACATGGACACTCGTTGGCAGCCACCAGGACATTTCCCCGCCAAGTGCCAGGCAGTGCACTGGGGGCGGGGGACAAAGATGAATAAGGCTTCCAGTCCTGCTCTTTTAGAGCTCACAGTCAGGAGGGGTGGGGTGCATGTGCAGAGTGTAGACAAGGGAGAGAACAGAGAACTCTTCTTCGCTAGGAATGGGGAGACTGGCTGGGAAGCTGGAGTGGCCTCACAGAGGTGACACTTCTGCTGGGCATTGAAGACAACCACAGGTGGCACCTGATCAGAAGGGGTAGGAGCATGCTGGGATGAACTCCCCCTGACAGCTGAGCAAACTCTGGCGGGGCTGTCCAATTCGAGCCACCCGCATGGGCATGAGAGGGGCTGTGGGCAGAACTGTGGTTACCTCTGTCCCTTGGTGATTTGGGGTGGCCTTAGGCCCCTCACTCTTAATGCAGACAGGACCAGCTCAGAAAGATCCTGGTCTTGGTCAAAAAGAAGCTGGAAGGGAAAGCAGGGTGAGGGCAGAGATAATCCCCACTCCTCTCTGCTGGAGGCTCCGTGTTGGGCCCCTGTGTCCCCATATGACATCTGCAAGAGGACACTGGAGCTGAATGTCCTGGGCCCCCTTCTCCTCAGTCCTCCAGCAGCTGGTCCAGCCAGTCCTCACTGCCCCCGCCCCGAAAGCTAGTTAAACTGGCCTCAGTCCCAGGAAGAGCTAAGGGTTGGGACGGGAAAGGTGTGGTGACACCAAGCCACCATTTCCATCCCCACAAGCCTGGACAGTCAGTCCCGCTTTCCCTTTTCCCTCTGAGGGCACGGGGACAGAGGACGTAAGTCAGGGCTCCTCCAGCCGGCATCAAGGCACCCAAGCCTCTGCTACACTGCCTTGTGGCTCAGCCTTGGAGAGGACCGGGAAGAAGCCACCTTGGAGAGATCATTTCTGTTTGCTGCCCGTCCTGCTAGCCTCTAGCCGTTCCCTCATTCTCAAGAGAGACTTAAAGAATAATAAAGCAGCTGACATGACACAGCATTTACTCCATGACAGGCGCTGTTCTGAGTGCCCTGCGTGCTAGAGCATTTAATCCTCACGACGACCCACCAGGCAGGAACTATTGTCACCCCATTTCACAGCTGAGGAGGTCGAGGCATGAAGTGAAGGAAGTACTTGCTGAGGTCACCCAGGCAGGAAGTGGTGGAGTTGGGTGGGATTCAACCATGAGTAGCTGGACTCCAGATCGTTATCCTTGTGATAGTTGTCACTGAAACCCTGCCACCCCCCTGTGATGGGGTGGGGGTGCGAAGGCGGAGTGTGTGCAGGGAATGCTCTCTAGACCTCAGGAGAACATGGAGTCGGTCCAGCTGGGGAGACAGACGGGCACAGCTGCTAACTGAGGGCAGTAACAAGTGCAGAGCCGGAACCCTGCGCTAGGGGGGGCTGGGCCAGGAAGGCTTCGGAAAGGAGGCGAGTGACAAAGGTCTCCTCAGGGAGACCGCAGTGTCCGTTCCGAAATGGCAGAGAGGAGGAAGGGGGTGGGGGATGGGCGTTGGAGGTCAGAGCCTAGGTTCTGAGGCAGGACGGGGTGGTCTGCACCCCTCCCCCATGCCCGACCCTGCCCTCCCGCCTGGGACGCTGTCGCCGCAGGGGCTGTGCGCGGTGGGTGGTCCCCGAGACGGAGCTGTCGAGTCTGTGCCTGACACCTCTTTTCCCTCCACTCTCTTGGTCTCTTTCAGTTGGAGGAGGACAGACTCTCGGGGCACTCCCTCCCGCGGTACAGCCCCCTGCGACGACTGGCATCCTCCGTGTTCTCCTCCTCCACGCTGGAGACCGAGCATTACCCTCACCCCGGCGGCGGCGGCTCCTCGGGCTCCTCCGGTTCCCTCATTCAGCGCAGCCGCTCGGCCGAGAGCAGCCCCGTGCGGGCGCCCCACCGGCGCCACGCGCCTCTCGCCGCCGGCAACCACAGACTCGTGCCCTCGGTGCTCCGCATCTCGCGGTCCCAGCTGCAGCAGGTGTGGGCCCGCTTCACCCACAAGACCTAGGCTGGGCCCCCCCCCTCCTGGAGGGGGCAGGTGGGGGGGGTGGGGAGCAGGCAGAGACCATGGTTCCTTCCCAGGACGCAATAATCACACTCACACACCGCACCCGCCCCACCATGCAATACAACCCCCATAACGTTGGCCCAAGGTACTGTAATACCCCCACCCCGTCTTCTCCCTTTGCTCCGTGCCAGCCACATGGTGCAGGAAGGGGTGGTGCTGTCCGTGCAGTTTCAGGAACAGGACAGGGGTAGGACAGGGGTAGGACAGGGGCACTGGGCTGGAGCCACCAAGGAGTCCAGAGTCCAGTGGAAACCAAGGTGTCAGGGAGGTAAGGCATGGTGGGTCAGAGTCAGTCTGGCATGGGGTTGATTCTGTTTAATGTGTGATCTCTTGGCATGGCTGGGCCTGGTCCACCTCAGGAGGGGGGCAGCAGAACTGGGCCCCACGTGGTGGGTGGGGTGCGAGTGCCTGTCTGTCTGCTTGGGGCAAGGTGGTGGCTCTGTATGAGGTGGGGGCTGGCCACCCAGGTTCAGGGTTTGTTAGGGAGTGCCTCTATACCCAGTTATATAGGAGAAGCAGCCCTGTGACCCACTGTCACAGAGGGCAGTCCCTGTCTCCCACATCTCCCCAGGAGGCCTGGAGGTCAGTGTGCTGTAGGCTGCTCCTCCCCCACGGCACAGGCGCTGCCCCTCTCTGGTGGGATTGATTGCCTGGCCCAGCTCCTTGGGAGCAGGGGGGGTGAAGGGGGCCTGGGGTCTGCCCCTCAGAGGGAGCTGGAGCCCAAGGGCAAGGGGACCCAGTCCAGAAGCAGAGGCAGAGAGGGTGGTTGTTAAGGATGAGGTGGGACCACCCCTCTCAGAGGGCCGCTCCTTGTAGGTGCTCAGCCCAACTGGCTGGTCCCAGGGGCCATGGTGGAGTCAGAGCCCAGGGGAGGTAGGTCAGGTGAGGGTCTGGAGATGACTGGGGAGTCGGGATCCAGATCGCTTATGCCCTCTCTGTCCATTTCTCAGCTCCTGACCTGTCACTGCAGGGACTCCCAAGTTTCCCTTTCTTCACTCCTGCCCACGTCAGCCAGCACCTCTGTTCCTTGAGGTAATGAGGTAGTGATGAGGAGGGCACCAGGAAGGACGATGCCCGATGCCCATATAGGGAGGGAAGGACGGGAGGAGGCCTGAAGACTTGCAAAACTTCTGTTGCAGTGAGACTGTGCCCGTGAGCATGTCTGTCCCCTGTGGGTATGAGTGTGCGTATAGGAGCAGTTGTGCATGAGTGGGGCTACCATAGCTGGTGGCTTAAGCTGTATACTGCAGAGTTTGTGTGTGAGTGTGTATGGGTGTGCGTGTGTGTCAGAGAGACAAAGATATTTGTGCAGTTTCCTATGTACCTGCTCTCTTCCTGGTTCCCCTCTCTCCCCCTTCTTCCCTTGACCTCTTCCCTCCCCAGTGACCTCTGGTTGGAGTAGAGGCCTCAGGGACCTTGCCCCAGCCTTGGGGTGCTGTAAATGAATGAGCATCCATGGGGGTGGTACCCACACACCCACCTCACTCCTTTCTTTGAACCCTGCCCGCTCCCTGCAGATGTCTGGGCCGGGAGCACCTTCCTTATCTTGGAATGAAACCCATGCCTCATCCACTCCGATCCTTGCTCCTCACTTTTGGACCTCCCTTTTGGGCTGTTTTGGGTGGCAGAAGGTAGAGGAGGGGTCAGTGCAGAGCTTCCTGGAGAAGGGACAACAAACATAAAGCACAAAGGTGAGGGGTGGGTGAACAGCAGCCGCACTCCTGCCCCCAGCACTGCCCCTGTCTCCCGCCCACTTCCGGTCTTCCAGCGGTGTGGGGGCAGGGCCCCTCCTCTCCGGGGTTAGATGAAACCAAGCACTCTTATCCGGCATTCCCTTCTAGAGGGTTCCACGACCCAAGCCTGAGCACAGCTCCCACTCAGTGACCAGGACTCTGAGGTACTCTAAGATCCCAAAGTGCCTTTTGACTTATCAAAGACGAGGGCACTACCTCCAGCCTTGTTTTAGCATAAAATGCGGATTACTGTTTCCAAAACCTTTGGAGATGAGGAATCTATTCCAGAGGTTGCTGAATTTACACACACACACACACACACATACACACACACACCCCTACACCTGTGGGAGAGGGTGTGTCCTTTATAGTATGATCATGATTCAAAACATTCTGTCCTTTGAGACACACTCCTTTGCATGCCCTCTGTAATCAGGAGAGTGTCTTGTAAGCCATAAAGCTCTGAGCTAACTGGAGGTGATTTTGATAAATTATTATTTGGTGGGGGGGGGGTAGCTTTGAAGCCACATGTGTTCGATCAAGTTCACGTAAAACTTGGCAGAGCCCTGCCTGGTTTGGAGTTGAGTGGCCTGTCTCTAGGTCCCATCCTGGCAGGGAAGTTGTGAGACCACGATCTTGTTGGTCTCTTTTTCCTGAAGCTTTTCCCAAAGAGGAGAAACGGTGCCCTGCTTTGGAAAATTGCACAGCCTCCCCAAGGTCAGCTTTGAAAAGGGGCAGATCTCTTTGTTGTACTTTAAAAATGAGGTTTTTCGTACTTCATAGTCACACCCAGCATACAAGAGTGGCTTCCAATGCTTTAATTTTTATTTAAGAGTCACTGACACCAGGCACTTACTATGTGCCAGGCGGTGGTCTTAGCACTTTACAAAATGAATTCATCTAATCCTCATAATAATAGCTATGAGGTAGATCCCAGTATTTATCAGCATTTAATAGACTGATTAGAATAATGTACAAAAATATATTTTAAAAAAACCCAACCTGCTAATGCCAAAAAACCAAAGTCTTGTGTGATAGGAATTTTAAAGTATTTCAGTTTGCGTACTGGTCTCTTTAGTGCCCTTCCTCGCCGCAGTGAGAAGGGACTTGTGAGTCAGACTCTCCTTCCTTCTCCACCCCCCATGATGGGCCACTCCAGTGGGGGTCACTCCTGAGGACTGGGGTCGGTTGACATGGCAGAGCCTGTCCCTCCAGAGAACCCCCACTCCCTCCCCCACACCAGCCAAGCATCCCATGGCAGCTCTGGGGATAAAGTGGCTAAGGAAGAGTGGTAGTGAAGAAGCAGATGCTCAAAACCCTGACCTCAGTGGTCCTGATGGGATCCTCGGGGGCTCACAGACAGGGCAGGTACTGAAGTTGTCCAGCAGTGACCACAGGAGTTTGACCTGAGTGTCACCAACTCACTGGTCAGGAGGAGCCAAGCAGTGTCAGGACGTGGGCAGATCGAGGACGACAGTAAACAGGGGACCTCGTCACCACACCATCCTCTGTTCAGCCGATGTTGCTGAAATCTCCAATTTTTTATGTGAAATCTCCCAATTTTTAACTATTGGCACCTAATTTTTTAAAAAACTAACTTTTAAAAGAGAAAGCATTGTGTGAGCCAGACTAAACCGATGTGCAGGCAGAGACCCTGAACTGTTTGTAACCTCTGTGAACTCGAGCACTGTCCACCCCTCTTCTGCCCAAGGTTTCAGCTCTCGAAGCAGGACAGTATTCTTCCTCAACCCAGGAGGGCTTCTTAGAGGAGACAGCTCAAAGCCAGGAGTGATGTGTGATGTGTAGTGTCCGTTGTGCATTGTGTGTGCCTGAATGTGTATGAGGGCCAGTGGGCTTGTCTGTGGCGAGTGGGGCCCTCCTCATAGAACCAGTATTTTCTCTGTGGCACAGAACCCTGAGTCAGTGAAAAATGCTCTATTAAATTCTCTATAACGAATAGATACCCCCACACACTCAAGGCAGCTTGGGTCACAGCAATAACCACTAAGCACTCTCCCAACCACGAGCATCCCAAACTCAGCAATCTTCCTTTGCATTTCCAGTTTTGGGGAAAATGGGCCTAAAGCTGCCCAGGTGGGGGATGATGGATGGCATCTTCCCCAGTCAAGGAGACAGGCCTCTCCAATCCCAGGAAAAGCCAGGGGTTCTTTCTGTGAAGGGTCCGGGAGCCTTGACTATTTCTCTCCTCTGTCCTGCCTAGGTCGTCTTTTCTGGGGAGGGAGGTGCCGTCTGCCCAGACAGTGGGGAAAGGCAGCCTGGGTTAGTGGGGTGAGCGGAGGAGCTGTGTCAGTGTGTCTGTCTTGGATGGCCAGGGGAAGGGATTGTGTTTAGGGAGGGTGTGGGTGACCCTAGCTGGGGGGCACAGAAGGCTGTACCTGCTGCTGTCCTTGGGCTCATTTGTACCTGAAGATGGGCGCATAGACCCCCTAAGGAGGGCCTGACCACCACCCGTCCCTACCCCAAACTCCACTGAGCTCTCAAGCCGGAGCACAGGAAACCCCCCCCCCCCGGGCAGAACCTGTTAACAAGGACTGTGGCAAATCACTCTTCTTAAGTTGTCCCCAAAGTTCACATTATTCCCACAGGAGCAGAGGTGTCCCTAAGGCTGGTAGGACAGCCTCTGACACTTATACAGCATCCTTCTCCCTAAGGGAGAGGCTTCTACCTGAGAACCACGTCCCTCAAATATCCCTAAAGAATCCTCACACACCCAGTGGGCTTCCCAGCCCAGGGGACCCCTGAGCCTGAGCGACCCCCTCCCCTAAGTAAAGAGCTGAGCAGCAGTGAGGGTGTTGGAGGAGTGTGGGAATCTTCCTAGGCCTCTCCGGTCCACTTGGTTCTGCCATTTCTCCCACAGAGCTCTTTTCTGCCTTCTGCCTGCACAGGCTGGGGGAGAGAACAGAGGGAGGGGGGTTCACTTTGCCTAACTTACTGGCGCGCGCGCACACACACACACACATGCACACACACACACACACACACACGCACACATGCACACACACACGCACCCTGCAGCTGTGCGCACACTCCGGACAGCAAATGAACAGCCCCCAGCCAGAGAGTGCACAAGGACCACATTTCTGGGCACCTCTCGCAGGTTTCTAAATGTAAAGGGACTCCAAACATCACTTTCCACTTTGTCCCGGTCCTGGGGACCCGCCCTTGTCACACCCTGCCTGTGCCACCTTCGCACCACGAATGTACTGTACGTTCAGTCTTTTCATCTAGCTGCTACGCGGCGTGACCAGGGACCGCCCGGTCTCCGAGCCCTGCCCCACCCGGCCCCAGAACGTCCCTCCTTGGCGTGCACTGCCATGCGGGACCCCAGGGGACATCAGCCCCTGCCCTTCGCCCCCATCCGCCGAGCTGCCTGCTGCTAAATCCCCCACTTGGGTTAGCACCCCCTGCGCCCCCGACGTCGCCTCAGTCCACGTTGCTTTCCCCTCCACCGAGTCTCAGCCGCTGGGTCTCTGGCCCCTGGGCGGGGCGGGGACTGGAGGGGGGCCGGTTCCCCGGTGCTTCCAGGTCGGGGTGCAGACGAGGGGCTGGGAAGGGGATCTGGCCCGCTCTCCGGGCTTGAACCCTCACCCCTGATTCCCATTACCTCACCGCCCACATGGCTGTCCCCCATCCCCCAAGTAATTGGCCTTGCAATTGGATGCCAAAGAGCCCAGAGTTGAGGGGAAGCCAAGCTTTGAGCCTAGGTCTCTCCAAGCCACCCAACACCCCGTTTCACCCACGCCCCAGCGTTCGTGTTTCCTGCCCCACCTGACTTCACTGAGGGTCCTGGGGGGACCCCAAACCCGTCCCCACTTCCGGCTCTTTTCCCTTCCCAACCCCGAAAATAAAACTCAGGGACCAATATCTGCTTCCTTTGCACTTGCTCCGTCGACCCCTTCTCTCACTTGGAGGGGCTTCCGTGGGGGAGGAGGCGGGGCTCGGGGCTCTTAGGACTGACAGTATTGAGCAGAAAAGAGCTGGCCCTTGCCCCCCCACACACAGGTGGGACTGGCGGGATGGGGAGAGCTCAGCCCCGGGCCCCGCTGAGCCCCTTCCCCCCACCCCGAGGACCCCCCTCCCAGAGTCAGGAAACGCTTCCTAATCACGGTGAAGGGAGCCAGGGATGGGAAGGGGGTTGCCGAGACCCTCCGGGATCCCAGTCGGTTTATTCCTGATCCACCCCCTCCCGTCATGACCCCCGTCCCCTTTTGTACTGCAATAATACTGTATTATAAGCTTGCACTATTCCCCGACCCCGGCCAGCGTAAGCATGCACGAGAAACTCAAAACCACACACACGAAGATGGGACGCTTTTCCCCGCTCTCTCTCCGGGGTGCGTCCTCGGTGTACATAGCGGCGTGGGGGGGGACCCGGGCCCGGGTAGAAAAGCATGCACTGAGCCCCCACCCCTAGACTGCGAGTACTGTACAAATCCAACACTTGAAACCGACACGCACACGCGCGGTGCCCCCACGGGGGTGGGACACGGACACGCACCCACGCGCACACGGCCACGCACAGGCGGGGGTGGGGGAGCCACGCCGTTATGTGTAGCCGTGCGAGGGATCTTGTGCCTTTTGAAGTCCCTGTATGTTCATGCAGACAATCCGGAGAGCTGGTGTACTACAAAGTCCTGATTAAAAAGCCTTCCAGGAACCGGGCCTCGCCTGCTTTCTTTCCCCAACCCCTCCTCACCCGCCCCTCACGCAGATCCGGCTCTGGAGTGCGGGGCTGGGCAGAGAGCAGGGGCTAGTCTTTTTCGACTGGGGGATGGGGTGGGGGCAAATTCCAGATTGTTGGATCCAGCCTCATCCTTGCCCCCCCCCCCAGGCTGATGGGGTCCCAGGAGGTTTCAGCCTGGGTGACCTTGAGCACCTCTCTCTCTGCTGGCTGTTTCCTTTCATCCGGAGGAGCGCCCTGATACTGAACTCTGGTCTCTGGGGCCCACTCCAAACTTCTGGCTTGCCAACTTGCCAAAGCCGGGAGGAGAAGTAGGGGTGGGCCCACTGATAGTTTCTATATGAATCAGATTGTGAGTCTCGGTGGGAAGCCAGGATGCCAGTGAGCTCTGTGAGAAGGTCGCAGGAGCCTCCCGTGGCCCCTTGGCTCTGATGGGGGGTCTGAGGTCGCTCTAGCCTGGGGAGAAGGGTCTGTTGAGGCAGATAATTGAGATGGTGGCAGAGCAAGGATAGCATGTGGGTTGAGGGAGGACCAGACCAATGAGAGAGGGTGGGGACATGGAGGAGAGGCTTGCACAGATTTCTGAGACAGCAGAGAGAGTGGGGGGGAGCTCTCCCTCTCCCTCTCCTCTCTGATTCCCAGCCCATCCCTCCCCTGCAGGCCTGCAGCCACAGTGCCAAAAGTAGAAGACACTTTTCTCCTTGGGGCCTGAAGCAAGTGTGGGGACAGGACCAGGGCAAGCTGCAGCCCTGGCCCTTCAGACCCCTCAGAGTGCCCAGGCTATGGGGTCCTTGCCCTGTGGTAGGCAGGGATGGACTGGGGACAAGCCCCTGGAGATAAAGGCGGTGAAGATCTGTATAGATGTAGGGTAGGCAGCCACCTCCCCAGGTCATCTTTCCCCTTCCTCCCAGAGGACTGTCCCTAGCCCTTGAGTCTGGAGCGGGTGGCACACCTGGGTGTGGGGTGGAGGAACAGCCTGAGCGGTCCTGGTTCAACAGATGTGGTTTGAGAGTGAAGACCTGGAGTGGTGACTTCTCATCTCCAATTTTCAGGCTGCACAATTGTGGCGAGGGGGGCTCCCCCTGGGAAGAGGGGCACAGGAGGCGTGCACTTGGTGGCTGTTGAGGAAAGAGGAGTGGGGGGCACTGCTGTGAGCGGCACAAAGCCCTCCCCACACCCACCCAGTGGGGGAAGGGTGACATCAGGGTTCATCCTCTGCTTTTGTAACTCAGCAACCCCCCTTCTTCGACCTTGGGACCCATGTGCTGGGGCAGTGCGCCAGTGTCTGGGCGGGGCCAGGGGCCGGGCAGGAGAGCTGCTCTATGCGCCCTGTGTGGGGATGGCCAGTGTGGAGTAACCTGTTCCCAGGGTTCGTGTCAGAAAAATCAAGGGAGGGGGCAGTTTTGTTGGTAGAGGAAGATCAGAGTCTGTTCCACCCACCTCTCTTCACTTTTCCTGCTGGCTGGAGAAAATGTGGACTTGGGTTGGGCTCTGAAGGTGGTGAGCCCACAGCCCTCTGCTCTGGGGTCAGCGGGGTCATGGAGAAGGCTAGGACTTTCATTCTCTCTGCGTGTCTCAGCTCCAACGGCCTGCCTCCCCTTCTACCACAATTCACACTTATGACATTTACCTTTTGCCAGACTCCGGTAGAATCACCAGGAAGCTTTTAACAGATAGATTTCTTGGTCTTGTTTCATATCTACAGACTCTGGAGGGTAGGACTCTGTATTTTCAAGAAGCACCCACAGATAATGCTGTGCCAAACCAGGCTGGAGGACCCCAATAAGCACATTGGAATCAAAAGGTCATTGCCCTGGGAAGGGAGGAGGAGGTGTGAGCTCCCCAGACCCCTACATTCCCTGCTGGCACCCAGCACTTTTGCTTCCCTCTGAGCTACAATGGTGTCATTGCTGTCCCCTCCCACTGTGTCCTCAGCCTCCAGGACCAAGCATACAGGCTATGTGGTGATTGCTGGCCGAGTGAATAAGCACTGGATCGCATGGAGGAATGCAGGAATACTCACTGGGCCCAGGCATCCAGGAGACGCCAGGGGACAGGGAGGGAAGACCTCCCTTGAAGCTAGATGTGGAGGGGCAGAGGGATTTTGAAACAGAAAACCCAGCATGCTCAGGTGCAGGTGGCCTTGGCAATGACCCTTAGGACAAAGCTTTCTCCACTGTGAGGTTCGCAGCCCTTTCTGCTAAAAGGCAGAGGGCCCCAGTTTCTCTGCCTTCGAGGGTGGGAGGCCAGTGAGGCAATGGGAACAGTTCTGGTCCACCCTGGTGATGTGTTTTGTGACTTGGGCGTGTCTGTGCCTCTTTCCAGGCCTCGGTTTTCCAGTTTGATATCACCGATGCCTGGTTTTCAGTTCTCATCCCTCCTCCCTCCCAGGTAATAGAAAGGGAGAGCTTTGCGATGGAGGAGAGAGGGTTCCAGCTGGGATCATCTAACGTGGGCACTGTGTGAGGCACGTCCATTCTATAGATGGGGCTTCTTCAGAGAGATACAGGGCCTGGCTGGGGGGAAAGGTGGTTCTTCCAGGGATGCCCAAAGTGTCAGAGATGGAACAGGAAAAGCAGGCAGAAGTTCTGCTGAGAGAGTATGCCTGTGGGGTTGAAGGACCCCCGTGCCAGGTAGGATGTGTCTGGTGCTGGGCGGGTGAGTTCTGAGCTGGACAGGAGGGAGACATCAGTGCTCAGTATCGGTCTGACTGTCCCTGGCTCTCAGTGTCCCTGCCCCATGGTCCCCGCAAGTCCAGGAGTTCACCGCACTCCCCCCCCACCTCTGTTCAGTCATCTTCTCTAGCTTTGATATTGGTAACTAAACATGGCAAAGGGCCCCAGCACAAGGCCTGGCACAGAAACAGCGCTTAATGTTTGCTAAGTGAATTAATGAATAAATGAAGAATGAGAATGGTGCAGATAAAGAAAATTGCTGGGGACTTCCAGCCTGGGTATGAAGGGGACACTGCTCTAAGGAGGTTCCTTGTCTGACTCAAACAGGATGTGCTGGGGTCCTGTCTGGCACCCCTCCTCACCACCAACCTCGTCCAACATGTCCTCACCCAATGGTCTGATTGTGAGGAAGAGTGTGGCCGTTGGGGATGGGAGAGGTCACAGGTAGCCTTGGACAGGTCCTGGGTCTTAGGGATCCCT
The DNA here is from genome assembly GCA_037038555.1 of Rhynchonycteris naso. Lineage (NCBI taxonomy): Eukaryota > Metazoa > Chordata > Mammalia > Chiroptera > Emballonuridae > Rhynchonycteris > Rhynchonycteris naso. Next base: position 10,538,914 of record CM073000.1, read on the forward strand.
GCATCTCCCCTCCACCCGATCCCCTATAGATGTAGTATGCTGACACTTCTGGGTTTGGGGACAGGGAACGATCTCCAAACCAGAGTAGGAGGGGGATGGGAGGCAGCTAACATTTATCGAGAAACTGCTACATGGCAGACCCGTTGCTTATACGACCTCATTTATACGCATAGCCTTTGTGGGGTACACATTGTCCCCTCTTCATCTCCTAGTACAGAGGTTGCACACTCCATGGATTCACAGATTCAGGACTTCTTCTTGAATGAATGAATAAATGAAGAAATCCTCAAGGGGCTTAGTGTTTATGAAGAAGGAGAAGCATGTAAACACCTGCATGTGAACTAGAGGGTGCTTCAGTGCCAAGAGTGGAAGTCACCTTCTTCTAATGCAGGGGTTCTTAACCTTTTTTGAGGTACCGAACCCACCAGTTTCATATGCGCATTCACCGAACCCTTCTTTAGTGATAAATAAAATATGATTTTTTCCCTCCAAATTCAAGACATAGGTATATGTTTTTTTACTGGTGCACAAAATGAGCCGTGCGTGAACATCACCTTGCTCAGAGAACAAAACTAACAAAGTGCATGAACTCACAACAAATTACGGTATTACTTTATTCTGGCCTCTGCAGCAGAGGCTTCTCCAAACCCGAGACCGACTCATCGAACCCCTAGGGTTCCATAGAACCCAGGTTGAGAACCACTGTTCTAATGGAAGAATGGGGGCAAGCAGATACAAAGGAGGGTGATGAGGTCTGCTTAGTGGGTAGACAGAGAGTCTTTTTGGAAGAACTGTTTGAGCTGGGTCCTGGAAAAATGTGAATTTTTCATGTGAATAGAGGGGATGAGAAGGACCCCCAGAGGAGAAGAAACTGCTTAGGAAAATACCCCAAAGTATGAGGTATATGATGCATTTAGAGAACTACTGGTGGCATCTGAGTGGCTGAGGGGTCAGAGGGTGCTGCCAGAAGTGATGTTGGAGCAGAAGGTAGAAGCCAGACCATGAGGTGCAGGGAGTGGGGTTTCTGGTGTGTCTCCTGTGGACTGTGCGGGCCAGTGGAGGTTTCTGTAGGTTTGAAGCGGAGAGAGATGGGATTCGACTTAAGTTTCAGGAAGATCCCTCACGCAGCTAAGGAACAGACAGATGGGTGGATGGGTGGATGGGTGGATGAATGGATGGATGGATAGATGGATGAATGGGTGGATGGGCAGTGTGGGATAGAGAAAACAGGCCCGTGGCTGGGGAACCACCAGGCAAGACAGGGCTGTGCTCATGGGGTGGGGCAGCAGACACAGATGTCTAAGAGGGTACTTGGCAGGACTCCCTGAGAGTTTAGATGGCATCTGAAGATGTTGAAGATGTCAGGATATCTCTGGGGTTTCTGGTCTGGCTGGGCTGTGTTTAGGAAGATGGAGGCCCAGGTTGTCCAAAAAGGCTAACAAAGTGCTGGACACTGTTAGCACCGTCAGCCCAGGAACACAGCCACATCAGCCTTGACGGGGCCCAGCACATGGAGGGTGCCCGGGATGTGTGTGGGTTGGCAGGGCAGAGCTGGAGAAAATGCAGCCGCTGAGGTCCTGGGCAGGTGGTCAGGCCTTTGCAGTCTGAAAGGAAGGAGGCTGAGGGGAGATGGGCAGGGGTCTTAGGAAACCAAGAATGGGTCATCAAATGGCCAAGGACTCTGTACAGAGCTTCAAAGGGGAACAGTTAATCGGGTGAAGAGGAACCGCCCTTTCCAGGTTGGCTGGGAATCCCTAAAGGAAGCGTGGGCTGAAACAGGTGGAAGTCTGGCAACTTCCTGCAGGGCTGACGGGCCAGGAAGGGTCAGGAGGGAAGGGTCTCGGACCTGGCAGAGCCCTCACTGACACTTAGGGGAGAGGGGGACAACCTGAACTTTGCCTTGTCCCACACAGGTTCTGGTGACTGTGGAACTCTGCCCTGTGAGGAGCCAGGGAGGGCCCCTTTCTGGACCTGTTTCCTGCTCTGTATAAGGGAGGGTTGATCTGCCTTGCAACAGTCATTTTATTCTAGTGATTGAACTAGGGGGGCTCTGGGTTTCAGGAAGCACGTGGCGAGGAGAGGAATGGTGGGAATGGGAGACGGAGAAACAGAAAAACCACCAGGATCAGGGTCCGGGACCTCAGGGGACTTGGAGCATGGACACAATCATTCACCGGAGATTTACTGAGCACCATCCTAGGCCCTGGGGATAGAGCCATGAATAAAACAGACCCGGTGCCTACCTTTATGGAGCTCACACTCTGCGGACACACCTGAGCACGTGGGCCTCCTAACTTGTGGGTGCACGCCCTTAGAGGTGGTCTTCCTGGGCCCAGGAGGGTGCGTGACCTCAGTGGGTCCCTGTGTGTGCCCCTTGCAGGTGTTCTCCATGGCGCCCCCGTTTGAGGTGAACGGTCTCCAACGAGCTGTGCCTCTGAGCCTGCCCTACCAGGACTTCCAGAAAGATCTCTCCGATTACCGCGAACGGGCTCGGTTGCTCAACAGGGTCCGGAGGGTGGGCTTCTCGCACATGCTGCTCTCCACCCCCCACGTTCCGCTGACTTCGGCTCAGCCTCAAGCGAATGGGAAGGAGGAAGAGGACGAGGATGAGGACGAGGAAGAAGACGAAGAGGAGGAAGAAGAGGAAGAGGAAGAGGAGGAGGAGGAGGAGGAGGAGGAGGAGGAGGAGGAGGAGGAAGAAGAGGAAGATGAGGTGGAGGAGGCGGAGGAGGAGGCAGTAGCCCTGGGAGAGGCGCTGGGGCCCCGCAGTGGCTCCAGCAGTGACGGAAGTGAGAGGAGCACTGACCGGAGCCAAGAGGGTGCCCCGTCCACGCTGCTGGCTGACGATCAGAAGGAGTCCAGGGGCCGGGCCTCCATGGCTGACGGGGACCTGGAGCCTGAGGAGGGCTCCAAAACGCTGGTGCTCGTCTCCCCTGGCGACATGAAGAAGTCGCCCATCACTGCCGAGCTGGCCCCTGACCCTGACCTGGGCACTCTGGCTGCCCTCACTCCTCAACATGAGCGGCCCCACCCCACCGGCAGCCAGCTGGACGTGTCTGAGCCGGGCACACTGTCCTCCATCCTCAAGTCTGAGCCCAAGCCCCCTGGGCCTGGGGCAGGGCCGGGGGCTGGGCCAGTGACTGCCGGGGCAGGGGCAGGGGCAGTCACCTCCTCACCCTTCACCAAAGTCGAGAGGACCTTTGTTCACATTGCAGAGAAAACCCACCTCAATGTCATGTCTTCCGGTGGACAAGCCTCACGTCCTGAGGAGCTCAACTCTGGGGGTGAGCTGGGCCTGGGGGTGCCCTCTGATGGCAGGGCTGCTGAGGAAGAAACTTCTGTGCCCCTGGAGAATGGTATTGCCCAGTCAGGGCTGGAGAGTTGTGTCGTCTCTGGCCCTCCTGGGGAGACCCTCTTGGAAGCGGCCATGGACTCATTGCCCAATGGCCCATCCCTTGCCGATGGGCTGGCCCCGGCATCCCTGCTGGAACCAGGCCCCGAAAAACAGGCTACCATCTCCCCCAGCCAGCATGCCATGCCAGGCCCTCGCTCTAGGAGCCGTATACCTGTTCTGCTGTCTGAGGAGGACACGGGCTCAGAGCCCTCGGGTTCGCTGTCGGCCAAAGAGAGGTGGGGCAAGAGGGGCAGACCGCAGCAGGACCTGGCACGGCTGCTGATGGTGAAGCGGCAGGGCCGCCTGCTGCTGCGGCTGGCCTCTGGGGCCTCATCCTCCTCCAGCGAGGAGCAGCGCCGAGCCTCTGAGACGCTGTCAGGCACAGGCTCTGAGGAGGACACACCCGCCTCTGAGCCCTCCTCGGTGCCCAGGAAGGCCGGGCGGGCCACTGCCACCCAGAGCCGGATTCCTCGCCCCATCGGCACCCGCATGCCCACGCATGCCCCAGCCCCGCAGCCCCCTGGCAGACCCCATGGCACAGCCCCAGCATCTGACACAGCCATCACCAGCAGGTGAGAAAGCACTTCTGGCCCCAGGGCGGGCTGAGGGTGAGCAGGGTGAGGGTGAGCACAGAAGGCCTCCCCCAGTGGGCTTGTCCAGGACCAAGGTCAGGGACTACTGAAGATTCAGGAAGGACTCTCAACTCTACCTCCTGTTCTCCACCTCCCTGGCTAAGTCTCTCTCCTGACTCAGGTCCCAAGCACAGGCTCAGGGGAGTGGACGCAGTGAGCATGCCTGGAGGGGTGCCAGGGAGGCCAGGTTTGGGACAGGTTGATGGGGACCAGTGGGGCCTACACACAGCCTCTGGTGTGTGCCACGAGGCATTTGAAACCAAAAGAATAAAAAAGCCCAGAATAGTTGGGAGAAAACTATTCATGTTATATTCATATTAATATAATCATGGGTATATTATAGAGTAGAATGTAAAATCCACGAGAATTTGAAAGATTAAATAGAGACGCCAAAGAAAGCCTGCAACAAGCTCCTCCCATAGCAGCCTGGGAGTGTGCGGCCCCTGGAGGCCCTGCCCAGGAAGGTGGAGTAACAAGCCTCAGTTCATCCATCGCTGCCATGGGCTCAGCCAGGTCTGAGAATGCAGGCCTCTAGGGCTCATTGTGACTCTGAAAATGTCTTCAGGGAGATTCTGAAAATGTCTCCCCCCCCTTCTTTTCTCTTGCCTTCTGACTGCTCCTCCTTCAGGCTCCAGCTGCAGAAGCCCCCAGGGTCCATCATTGCTGCTGACCTCCACCCCAAGCAGTCCCCGGGCCGCAGCCAGGGTCTAGGGCGAGCCCAAGCCAGCACCAGGCCCGCGCCACGCAGTCCAGGCCTCCCTGCCTCCACCGTGCGCAATCCCAGCGCGTCCCCCCGCAGCCAGTCCCTGTCCCGCAAGGATAGCCCCTCCCCGTCGCACCAGGCCCGGCCCGGGGGCCCCCCACCCCGGGGCGCCTCGCAGGCCCGGGCCCAGCCTGACGGCACCCCCTCTCCGGGGGGCCCTAAGAAAGGACCTAGAGGGAAACTTCAGACTCAGCGCGCAGCAACCAAAGGCCGGGCAAGTGTCGCGGAGGGCCGGGCCGGGGCCAGATAATGACTCGTGCAGCTCTGCGCGGCCCCCCACCCTCACTCCAGCCCCCAACCCGCAGCCGGCCACACTGGAACAGCTCCCAGCACAGCCTTACGCGTCTGACGCGCGCCACCCGCGGCCCCAGCTTCCCGCCTGCACCCGCAACAGCGCGCGCGACAGCACCCACCAAGCCCCCACGCCAGCCAGACCCGACCGGTTGGGGGCGCCACAGGGTTAGCGCTTGCCTCCCCTACCTTCTCTTCACCTCTGCCCCGGGAAGGCTCAGCCCCTCTTCAGCCCGCTAATGGGGGCACCCCGCTCACCCACCAGGCCTCTGCTGCTCTCCATGCTCCACCCCCCAACACACCTCTGCTTATAGCTCCTATAGAGCCTTTCCTTCCTCCCAACCTCTTCCAGCCAAAGTCCTCTCTTTTCAGATAGGCAGCCTCAAATTCCGGAAGTGGAGGCTCCAGCCGCTCCTAAGGGTCAACCCCACAGTCTCCTGGGAAGGACCTCTTCTCAGCGCTAGACGGAGGTGGGGGAGGTGGGACCTAGGGGCATTGGTCTACTCAGGTGTGAGGGGGCATGGATGACTGTCCCCGAAGTCAGCTCCTTGCTGGACACCCCTGTGGGAGACGGTGGGCAGGTGATGGGGGGTGCTCCCTGTACCTCTAGGGTGCAAAGCTCCCTCCCCCTAAATGGGGATGGGATCTCAGTGGGAACCATAGAGTGTGTGGGGGCTGCCTGCCTGAGCAAGTATTTCCCAGTGGGAAGTTGCGGGAGGGGCTTTAAAGAAGTTTTCACCTGTCCCTTGGCCCCTCCAATCTAGTGCTCAGGACCCCTTGCCATCAGGAATTTCTTACTGACATCTAACCTCAATCTCGCCTACTGCAGTTTGGCCAACTCCCTTCTCTCCTAGCTTCAATGGAAGTGGAGAATGGCCGGTATCATCTCACTGGGCTTTTGGAGATTCAGGGACACAGTTCTGGCCAGGGTACCCTCCCTGTTTCTACTGGCTGTGACCATCATCTCCCCAAATGGGCAGAGAGAGCAGAAACAGACAGACAGACAGCTGGCTCCTGGACTCAAGGCAGAAAGGTCTTTCTAACTTCCAGATTGTATGCTTGTGTGATGGGTCCAGCCCTAGCCCTCTCCTCCCCCAGCTCAGCCTTTAGCTTGTCCCCTCTTGTCCTAACCCCACACCATGCAGCTGAACTGTCCACGCAGAGGGTGAGGACTGCTGTTCCATGAATGGAGACGGGGCCTCCTTCTAGGTCTGCCTCCTGCACAGCTCTCATCCCAGCTCACCATGAGCCTCCACGGCCCTTGTCTGGGCCAAGCAGCACACTGGTTGCAGAAGGGACAGCCAACCTTCCTTATCTGGGACAGGTCCCCTGCAGGCCCCCATCCTCAGCACCCACAGCCTCTGTCTGCTGGGTCATGGAGAGCAAGGCACGATAACCAGGGGAAGAGGAAGAAGGGCCCTATCACGCCCCAGTGGTCTGGTGGCACCCGGGCACCATCTCTAGGATGCCCACGAGGAAGTTGGCCCAGAGAGCAGCCTGGTGGTGCCAGCTGGAGCCCCTCATGGAGTCAGCAGGCTTGGGCAGCTACTTCCATGCCAAGGTGGTGGCTTCTCTGTAGAGCAGCCTAGGGGAGGACTCACTCCTGGGTGTACAGCCTCTGAGGTCCACCCCATGCTGACGCAGAAGCTCCCAGAACACTCAGGAAACCTCTCTGGACAGAGCTCTCTTTGTCAATCCGAGACCCTCCCAAAGCCTCTACTGCCCTCTGGGTCTAGCAGAGGAGGTAGGGGAGGGGCCACTCCATCCCACCTAGAGTTTCTCTGAATGACAATCAGCTCCTGCCAGGTGGGGGCCAGGTGGGAGCCAGGGCATGACCCCTGGTGCCCAGGTCCTGGGCCTGCTCCTCGCCACCAACCGAACTGTGAATGTAGGGCCCCCAGCCTCACCCCTGCCCCAGGACCCAACGACACCCTGGTTTGGTGTTGGGAGGTAAAGGGGGTGATCTGAGAGAGCCCCAGGCCCATCCCACCCCCACCTTCACCCAACACTGAAGCTGGGAAGAGCTGCAAAACCGTCTGTCCTTGAGAAACCAGACCTCTCTAGGGTTTGCTCCCAACTGACCTCAGGCCTCTGTGTCACTGAACGTCACCAAGGGTGGGGGAGGAGGAGCAGGCGTGAGTGTGGGAGAAGGCTAGAGGACTTGAGGACTCTGCTTCTCCCCCCAGGAAGAATCCAGGGCAGAGGAAACCTAACCTCCCAGGGCCCCAGCCCCAGCGCCCGCCCCTACCACCGAGCCCTGCAGGTCCTAAGCCCCCTCTCTGTAAGAGTGTCCCACCACCACCACGCCATTCTTCCAGCACTTCCTCATCATGGCAGCCTGTGTCACTGGCTCAGATGCGGGGCTGCTCACCCCAGAACACGCCTTCCCTCCCCAGCCTCACTGCGCACCGCACCGAGAGGGTGCAATAGAGTAGAGGTGCTGTGCCCCAGGCACATGGGCTCCCCCTTCCCAGCCCCTCACAGGGACCTGGCTTGTTCAGTCTTCTCAGCTCTGGGGCCAGGCCTGGTGGGCAGGGGCAGGGGGCAGGGAGCTGCCCTCCCGTTCCCCAGGGAAGCCACTGAAGAATGTTTACATGCCAAACAGAATGTAACACCCCCCCACCCCATCCAGTCACTGCATGGCCTCTGCCTGCCCTGAGCCTGTCCACACCCACTCCAACACCCTGAAAGCTGCTGTCATGATTAGATCGGGTCTCAGAAGGGAAGTAGCCATCACACCATTAAAAAGCCTGTGGACCTTTCTTTCTGTTGGCTTGGACTCTTCTTCCTTTGGGGCATAGGGTGAAGCCCAGGCCCTGGGATTGGGGGTGGGCAAGGGAGAAGAGCACAGGTGGGTGGGCAAGTGAGGACTGCCATGGAAGCAGATAATCTCTACAGAAGAGGAAATGGAAGCCTTGGAGGATGCAGGTAACTTGCTCAGGGTCACACTGGTGGGAAGGGGTCTGTCCTGCTGTGTCTGATGGCAAAGCTTCCGCTCTCTCAGTCCCCTGGCTGCCTCTCCCTAGGACCAGAGACTCTAAGTCTAGCTTTGGACAGAGAGGGAGGAAGAATTTTTATTGCCCACAAGGTAGACAAATATGAGCGTGTTTGGAAAATCATGAACTACAGCAGCTCACAAACAAGGAAGAAACAATGGTTGTTATTTTAGCTAAATCTATGAAAATCACAAGTGAATGTATCCGATGGCCCAACACTTCTTGAAATGTATCCTATGTATAAACTTATAAACTCACAAAATCCTGTGTCTAAAAGTATTCACTGCAGCGTTCTCTGTATAGCTCTACAAAGCCTCGTCTGCAACTCTGAAGCCCAAAATGTTCTGAAAACTGGGAGTTTTTCCATTAGATCGGCACAAACTCATTTGGTACTGCACCCTGACAAGACTATTTATAGTATTTCTTAATTCCACTTACTATACATATTTGCAGTGGAAATATTAATGTGTTTGATTTTGGGGTGCCGTCTTAGATCTGACTAAGGGGTTTCATAATGTATGGAATATGCACTGAATTTTGCCTTTCTAAATATTACACACATGTGTGTCTGTGTTTGTGTACATGTATAAAATCTGAATGCTGAAAGAAAGCTGGTCGTAATGGTTGGGATAAGAGGCTGTCAACCTGTAAAAGCAGGAGTTCAGATATAATCTAAATGTCTGTTCACAGGGGCTGATTTGGTAGAGTGTGGCCACCCATCTGTGATGGGGACCCCATTGTGGGGGTACTGTGAGCCTCTACAGTGAGGGAGGTGGCTCTTTGTAGACACTATGGACCCGTCTCTAAGACTTAACTCAAAGAACCATGCATACGACGTACACTTATTTTGGTGAGTTAGAGGTCTCGAGTTGCTTCTGGGAGGAGAGCTGGGAAGAAGGAGGTTTCAGTGTAGTGTCCTTGCTGCACGCTTTGCAGGTTGGACCCTGGGCTCAGGAAGTGTGAATCTTTCATCCAGGCAATACATAAACAATTTCTGTCCCCAGGCAGGCTCCTGGCCCTGCCTGGGATTAGAGGTGAAAGAGCCCAGGCTCCGAAGTCCTGCTCTCCCTCTATGAAGAACATTCAGATGCAGCTGACCTCCCAGAACCTGGGCAGCATCTTCCATTCCCCACAGTGGCCTCCTGGAACCCGCTTTGCTCGGACGTGGGGGCCGGGGCTGGTGGTTCACCAGCCTTCAGTGGTGTTCATATGCTTTCATTTTCCTCCTTGTGTAAAAATGTCAAAGCAGGTCATGTTTGCAGTAAAAAGGCAAATGCGAAAAGCACATACAACATGAAAGCCCCTATCAATGGATATGATCATACAGAGGCGTATTCCTAGAATGGCTGTGCAACCGCCATAATCAGTATTAGAACATTCCCGTCACCCCAAGAAGAAACTCCATACCCATTAGCAGTCACTCCCACTTCCCCCCAACTCAGTCCTAAGCAACCATTCTTCTACTACATTCTGTCTCTATATAGATTTTTATATTTTGGATATTTTATATAATTGAAATCATATAATCCGTGGTTCTTTGTGACTGTCTACTTTCATTCGGCAGGTTTTCAAGGTTCGTCCATATTGTAGCATTTATCAGTACTCCACTCCTTTTCACGGCTGTGTGGATAGAACACATCTGGTTTATCCATTCATCATGGACTTTGGGGTTTTTCTACCTGTCGGCTGTTATGAACCATGCTGCTATGAACATTTGTTTGTGTGGACATATGTTTTCATTTCTCTCAGATATATATCCTATGAAAATATACGAAATAGAATTTACTGGGTCATATGATAACTCTATGTTTAATATTTAGAGGAATTACCAAACTTTTCCATAGTGGTGACACCATTTTACATTCCCACCAGTAATGTATGAGGATCCTTATGTTCTCTTTAATGGCTACATAGTAGCCCATGGCATGAATGTTCTATAATCTATTTAACCAGTTCCATGTTGATTTTTCATTAGATTTTTTCCAACTTTCCATTATTTCAAATAGTGCCAAAATTAATATCCTTGTTTCGATATTTGCTTCCTTCGCCAAGTCTAATTCTAAGGGGAAATCCCTAGACTAATCAAATAGATGAAAAACGGTATCTTGTTCTATTTTTAATTTCTTTTTTTTTAAAAAAAAAAAACTTTATTTATTCATTTTAGAGAGACAGAGAGAAGGAGGGAGGAGCAGGAAGCATCAACTCCCATATGTGCCTTGACCAGGCAAACCCAGGGTTTCGAACCTGCGACCTTAGCGTTCCAGGTCGAGGTTTTATCCACTGTACCACCACAGGTCAGGCAAATTTCTTATATTATTATTAGAATGAATGAACAAAAGAATTCTATGGGTCACTCATTATTTTTGCATTTCTTCACTCATCCATTTATTCAGCGGATTCTGCAGGCCCGCGCTGAGCCCCACAGGAACCGGAGCGGCCAGACCAGCGGCGCTGTCAGAGACAGCGCACAGAGAGCTGGGAATTGGCTTTCACTTTCCATCTGCGCTGTGTGCTGCGCTGATGACATACCAGGCTCAGGCAGTGACTCCCAGGCTGCCAGAATGGGAGCTTCAAGGAAGGCCTCCAAATTAATATGACTCTTATACTGAATTTTCAAAGACAAACAAGAGTTAGCCACATAGAGGGGGGACATTCTCGCAGAGGAAGGTGCGGGGGTGTGAGAACTGCATGTGGTTCCGCGCGGCGGTCGGAGGTGTGAATCAAGGAGCCATTAAACCCAAAATGACCTAATATCACCACCGTGACTTTTATCACAATCATCACCCCGTCTCCCTTTCCCTACCTCTAACTCTGTTTCCCACCATTACCAGCACCATCATCACTCAGACCACAGATACACTTCTCCCAGACTAGGCTCCCACCGCCAGCAGCACTACCATTGCCGTCACCACCGCTAGGCTCTGATGACACAATGATGAACAAGATCCTAGTTCCCAGGGGGCTTACACATCATCTTTATCACCACCATGACCCCCATCTTCGTGATTACAAACACCATCAGTATCATCTACATAATCCTCATCACCACCACTGCCTTCATAACCACACCACTATTATTAGTATCTCGAGCCCCTGAGCGCTCATCCTTACCCCAATCACCGCCATCACCATCATGTCTATCATCAGTATTCCCACCTCCATCCCTGCTACACATCTCATCGTCATACTTACCACCATAGTCGGTTCCATCACCACCCTCAGCAAAGGAGAAGATGATTACATGGGTTATTGCAATGGTCAGTCAGTGAAACCCCAACTAAGACGGGGAGGTCAGCGGAGGCCACTCAATGCGAAGAGGGGTAAAAGAGTAAGACGTCCCTATTGCAAATGATCCCGAATAGGAAAACGGCTTTTCTTAGGAACTTATTCTTCCCCAAATCTTTCAACAGTTGTAGTAATAATTTCAACTAAGGAGTTGTTCTTTTTCCTCTCTAGTCTGGTATAAATGAAGGTCTCTCCCATCTAGGTCTCGGAGCTCAGGTTTGGATTTCCAGGTTGGAGGAGGATGGTGACAGTTAAAAATTTAATCAGCGCCAGCTCTTAACTGGTGATTCAGAGCTGATCTGCCCTCTGGCTAGACCCTCGGTACTTCATACCTTGTCTGTCAACCTCCACCATCTGCCCCCACACATCATGGTCATTGTCACCACCACTCCTTGATGATATCAGAGAGGAGAGCCGTGATATGGCTGAAAGCAGAGAATAAGACGAAGCCAGGGTTGGCCTCATGGCTGTTGTCTCTGGCTGTGGACAAACCTCAGAGTATTCCTCTGAGGAGCCACTGGATGGACCATGCAGATGAAACGGCTGGGACACTTACCTCTCAGGACCTGCAGAGTGTTACGGTGTTTTATATTTTTATAGAAACAGTATGATTATATAGTATTAAATGGGGGAGGGACCAACAGCGTGGGGGTCACATGTGAGTGAGAGCAAATGGGACCAGAGCTGGTCTCCGGACGCCTCGGGCGTCCACCAGGGGAAGAACAGGGAGCCCAGTGCTGCCCAAGGGACCACAGGGCGAGGCGCCAAAGGGCTGGTGTGTTCGGGAAGCTGGAGGAAGGGGCATGGAGCCAGGGACAAGGCAGACAGGAGCCAGTCTTGGGCCAAACTAGGGAGTTAAGACTTTCACTCTCAGCAATGGGAGCTGGTGAAGAGTTTTGTTTTTGTATTTTTCTGAAGTGAGAAGCAGGTAGGCAGAGAAACAGACTCTCACATGTGCCTGACTGGGATCCACCCGCATGCCCACCAGGGGGCGATGTTCTGCCCATCTCCTGTCACTGCGCTAATCCACTGCCCTCACCCCCATGCCTACTGGCACCCATGCACACACACCATGCCACACTGATTTAGCTCTTTTCCCAGAGCTCTTTGAGGGAGCCCAGCTTATTGCAGACTGGGACATCTCTAGCTCAGCAGCTGGGGTCAAAGGCCTGGGCCAGGGTTATGGGCCCTGGTCCCCTCTTCGGTTCTGCTGCTGAGGCACTGTGTGACCCCAGCAGGCTACACACCCCATTTCCTTATCTGTTCACAGTGGGGGTTAGATTAAATGAGTCATTTTCAAACTTATAAAAATGCTTAGGCCCCTTAAAAGCCTATTTGCTTAGCCTGACCAGATGGTGGTACAGTGGATAGAGCATTGGCCAAGGATGCAGAGGACCCAAGTTCAAAACCCCGAGGTTGCTGGCTTGAGTATGGGCTCACCAGCTTGAGCGCAGGCCCATCTGGCTTGAGCAAAAGCTCGCCAGCTTGGACCCAAGGTTGCTGGCTCCAGCAAGGGGTGGCTCGGTCTGCTGAAGGCCTGCGGTCAAGGCACATGTGAGAAAGCAATCAATGAACAACTAGGGTGTCGCAACAAAAAACTGATGATTGATGCTTCTCATCTCTTTCCGTTCCTGTTTGTCTGTCCCTATCTATCCCTCTCTCTGACTCTCTCTCTGTTCCTTTAAAAAAAGAAAGAAAGAAAGAACGAAAACTAAGGTGCCTCAATGAAGAATTAATGCTTCTCATCTCTCTCCCTTTCTGCCTGTCTGTCCCTCTCTCTGTCTCTCTGCCTTTGTCTGTCTGGCTTAAAAAAAAAAAACAATGCTTATTTGCTTAGAAATTTGTAGCCCTGGAAACATAATTTGACAAACTCACATCTCTGCTAACTTGGCATTGGAAAATCAGATCCAAAACACTTGACATTGCTGGTTTCTTCTGTGCTTTTGTCGCATGAGTGAGAATTCAGTGGGGAGGATCAGACAAATCCTGAGTCTTAGGCATTTCCGGTTCCTATGGTTAGACCTTGGTAAACCCTCTCCTTCCCTACCTACTCCCTCGGGGTTACCTAGGGAGCTCCTGGAAATAGGGGCGAGGGCAGGCAGGTGGGACTGTGTGTATGGGAAGAGCCCCCAAGTGAAGAAGTGGGAGGGTGATGGGTCTAGGATCCCCAGATTGGCCAGGCTGCCCAGTGTGGTTCCAGGTGTGTCTCAGGCCAGGACATAAGTTCCAGGTGGGGATATAAACCTGACAGGGAACAGAGTCTTTGTGGCTCAGCAGGAAGAACCCTTCACCTGGTTTTGAATCCTGGGCTACCAGCCAGACTGTGGTTGCAAAAACGCAAGGCTCACCTAGGGCTCTGTAGGACAAAGGGCATCCAGGGAGAGCTGGCACCATGCCTGGAAGACTCCTGCTCTTAGGGACCCTTAGAGCTCTGCTGACCAAGGGGCAAGCGGCTCATTTCCCACACACCCAGCCACCCGTCATAGCAGCCTGAGGCTACCCCACTCGGCCCCTGAGCACTCACATGGAAGTTCCAGGGTCATGGGGTCCGTGACCTCTGAGGGGATGGCAGCCCCTCCCTCCCAGGCACTGGGTTACACAGGCAGGGATCCCTGAGCACCCGGGTGGCCAGGGAAGGCCCAGTCCTGAGCCAGCCCCTGAGGGCTGGATTGTGGCTGCAGGCTCTCCGCCCATCAGACTCCCGCCTCCAGAGTCCAAGGGTCCAGTTGGTGGGTGGGCTGTGCTGTGCTGGTTACTACATAGGAGCCACACTGGGGACAGTCAGTGGGTGGGCGGCATGGGATTCGAGGAGCTGCTGGAACAGGTGGGCGGCTTTGGGCCCTTCCAGCTGCTGAACGTGGCCCTGCTGGCCCTGCCCCGCATCCTGCTGCCCATGCACTTCCTCCTGCCCAACTTCCTGGCTGCCGTGCCTTCCCACCACTGTGCCCTGCCCGGCGCCTCTGCCAACTTCAGCCATCAGGACACATGGCTGGCGGCCTACCTTCCCCGGGAACCTGATGGCACTTTCAGCTCCTGCCTCCAGTTCACTTACCCCCAGGCCCTCCCCAACACGACGCTGTGGGGAGAAGGGCAGATTCCCGGGGAGTCGCAGGGTGAGCCCTCCACAGTGCCCTGTCCTCACGGCTGGGAGTATGATGGCTCAGAGTTCTCCTCCACCACTGCAACCGAGGTACCGGAGCCAGGAGGCTAGGGGACACGTGAGTGGGACGGGTCCGCTGTCACCCGGGGTGATTAGACACATGACTTCCTGGAGTCCCAGTTTACCCATCTGTAGATGAGGTCCATGAATCTAAAGCCCGGCACTTGGAGTAAGGAGCTCATACGTGGGAGCTGCTATTATCAATCAGGAGTGATTCAGGCAGGGAAAGGCTAAGGGGGCTCCAAGGAAGCCGGGGTGGAGAGCTGAGAAGGGTGTTTTGGGATGTTAAGAGATGGAGAAACAGCCTGACCAGGCAGTGGCACAGTGGATAGATCATCGGACTGGGATGTGGAAGACCCAGGTTCAAGACCCCGAGCTCGCCAGCTTGAGCGTGGGCCCATCTGACTTGAGCAAAAGCTCGTCAGCTTGGACCCAAGGTCACTGGCTCCCGCAAGGGGTTGCTCGGTCTGCTGAAGGCCCGAGGTCAAGGCACATGTGAGAAAGCAATCAATGAACAACTAGGGTGTCTCAAAGGCAACGGAAAAACTAATGATTGATGCTTCTCACCTCTCTCCATTCCTGTCTGTCTGTCCTTATCTATCCTTCTCTCTGACTCTCTCTGTCCCTGTAAAAAATAAAATAAAAAAAGAGATGGAGAAACAGTAGGGACGTCCTTCTCTTCCTTCCCCTGTTGGGCCCCAGGTCTGGGGTTTACGTAATCCATCTGGAGGTGAGTGCAGGTGGAGGCAGAATATCTCTGGGGACATACAGGACCCCTATTGTCATGGTCAAGGTTCTCTATGGGAAGAAACTGAAGCTCCAGGAGTGGGGAGGGGCAAAGTCTGCCACCTCCGAAGCCGAAGTGAAGAGTTGGGGGTTTATCATCTGACATGGAGGCCCCAGGATGATGCAATTGGCCTCTGAAGGCCACAGGATCTGGAGAGGAGGGGTTGGTGCCGGATGGAGGGGCCTGTGCCCATGGAAGGCCCCTTCTCGCCTGTCTGCGCAGTGGGACCTGGTGTGTGAGCAGAGAGGCCTGAACAGAGCCATCTCCACCTTCTTCTTCGCCGGTGTGCTGGTGGGGGCTGTGATCTTCGGCTACCTGTCTGACAGGTGGGGTGAAGTGGGGGCCAACAAGGGAGCGGGGGATAGAAACTTCTCCCACTAGCTGGGGCCTGGGCCTAGCCCACCTCTATTTTGGGACCTCCCCTCCCCAGGGAGCTAACCCCACGTGACCCCTGTGCAGGTTTGGGCGGCGCCGTCTGCTGCTGGTGGCCTATGTGAGCTCCCTGGTGATGGGTCTGACGTCCACAGCCTCGGTCAACTACATCATGTTCATCATCACCCGCACCCTCACTGGCGCTGCCCTGGCTGGCCTCACCATCATTGTGTTGCCACTGGGTAAGGCAGGCAAAGAGCAGGCAGGCCGAGGGGGCTGGAGAGCGGCAGTTGTCAAGGGTGAGACTGAGCCCATCTGTCTTACTAACTGTCTTCCTGTCTCCGGCTGTGGGCCCAGAGATGGAGTGGCTGGACGTGAGACACCGCACGGTGGCAGGTGTCCTGAGCACCTTCTTCTGGACAGGGGGCGTGATGCTGCTGGCACTGGTCGGGTACCTGATACGGGACTGGCGATGGCTTCTGATGGCTGTCACCCTGCCTTGTGTCCCGGGCATCCTCAGCCTCTGGTGAGGCCTGTGGGCAGCTGGGGAGTGGGAAATACAAGAAGCCAGAGATAGAATTCATCAGAGGCTGAGATTTGAAGACAGAGAAACTGAGACAAAGAGAATGAGAAGCAGTCAGTGACCGAGAGACAGAGACCAATACATGAAATGCAGAGAAACAGAAAACAAAATACAGAGAGATAGAGCGACAGAGACCAGGACTGCAAAGCAGATTCAAAGGGACAGATGGAGATGGACACATGAGCGACATGAGAGACAGAGCCAAGCACAAACCGAGAGGCTGGCACCCTGGAGGGGCAGGGGTAAGGACAGTGCCAGCCCAGAGATAGGAAGTCCAATTAGGAGGGTAAGCATTTCACTGCCTACTCCAAATAAGCCAGCTTTGCATGACCCCTCTGGGTCTGTCTGTATATCTGTCTCTCCTTCACCTTATGTGCTCCTGTCACCTGGGGGAGAAGTAGGTCGCTGTTCCTGCGGACTGAGGTCTGGGGGAAGACCGACTGACTCAGTTGAGCTGAGAAGGGCTCCCAGGCTACGGAGAAAGAAAGGCTGGGAAGTGTGCGGAAAGGTGTTTTTAAATTGGGACATAAAACATGAAGTTGAGCAGGGGAGGAGGGTTGGGGAAAAAGATGTCCCAAGCTGAGGGAAACAGAGCTTAGGGTGCCGACTGAATGAAGGACATCCTGACTGCTGTCCCCCAGGTGGGTGCCTGAGTCTGCACGCTGGCTTCTAACCCAGGGCCGTGTGAAGGAGGCCCAAGGGTACCTGCTCCGCTGTGCCAGGTTCAATGGGCGGCCTGTGGGTGAGGACAGCCTAGGCCTGGAGGTGAGGGTGGATGTGTGTGTGAGTGCGTGCAAGTACATGTGTGTGCACGGCCTGGGTCGGGTGCCCCCTTCCTGAGGTCCCCTGTGTGTGCAGGAAAAGCTCTCTGCTCTAAAGGGTAGAATGCTCCCTGGATGTCCTCTGGTGGGCCACACCCTTGACTCCGCTTATTCCACTCAGCTCCCACGTGCATCCCTCCCCTCCAATGCACAAGGGAGGAAAAGAAACCCAGAGAGAGCAATGTGCTTCGCCCAGGACACACAGCCTACTCCATCTCACACACTCTCCTCCTCTCCCACCAGGCCCTACGCAAAGTGGCGGCTGCGGAGCAGGTGGTCCGAAGACCTTCATACCTAGACCTGTTCCGGACACCGCGGATCCGCTACATCTCACTGTGCTGCATGGTGGTGTGGTGAGGCCGGGCTGGCCCGGCCTGGGAAGCGGGCCGGGGGCGGTGGGTTAGGGACGGGCCGACTCCCGGATAATGCTGACCGGGACAGGAAACTGGGCAAGTGAACTGTAACTGTGTAGGGCCCAGGAGGACAACAACACTTGCTTTATCCTCCTCATTGGGTGGAGTGGTGGGTGAAGGGGTTGGGGGGTGGGCTCTGGAAGGTCAGAACATAAAGCAGGCATCAGAGACACGTGGGTTCAAAATTAGGCCCTGCCCCTTCCTTATTGTGAGACCTTGGACAGGCGTCCCTTCTATAAAATGGACACTGTTAGATCCTGCCTCACAGGGTTGCTGTGAAGACTGATTAGGCAATGGCGCTCTGGCCACTGGGGGAAGGCAGTCCTTCTGAAAGCCCAAGGCTCCCTGGGAGGACAAGGAGGAGTGGGAAGGAGGTCCCTGAGCGGCATCGTGACCCCTCTCAGGTTTGGAGTGAATGTCTCCTATTACGGCCAGAGCCTGGACTTGTTGGGGCTGGGACTGAACTTGTACCAGACTCAGCTGCTGTTCGGGGCTGTGGAGCTACCCTCCAAGCTGGTCGTGTACCTGTCGGTGCGCCACGCCGGACGCCGCCCCACACAGGCAGCAATGCTGCTGGGCGCCGCCCTCTCCTTGGGCGGCAGGCTGCTGCTGACGTCGGGTGAGCCTGGCCCTGGCCCCGCCCACTTCAGAGGCCCGCCCCCAGGCCAAGAAACCCCGCCCCTTTCCGGAAGCCTTGATCAAATCCCGTCCTCTCCGGAGATTCCACCTCCTACCTGGGAGCCTCACTGCCTGAACTCCTTTTCCTCCAGAGATGGTGTACTGGAGCACCGTCCTGGCGGTGTTGGGAAAAGGTTTTTCTGAAGGTGCCTTCACCACTGCCTACCTGTTCACCTCGGAGATGTACCCTACTGTGCTCAGGTGAGGGGAGCCTGAGTCCCAGGCAAGCCTGGGGAGAGGGTTTGTTCGTCTCATCTTTACACCCACATACACACAACACACTACACCCGTCTCTCTCACCCATTCCTTATACCGCACTTGGAATACAGGGTTAATCAGAGCCTCTGTTTGCCTCACTCTGGGAGAAGGCGAGGCGTTTTATTAAGTGATCGAGGGAGGTCAGACAACTTCTGTGGGCCTCCTTTACAAGAAAACTGACAACAATAAAGTCCTGTCTGCCAATTCCACAGCCGGGCACAGATGCCCTCGGGAGTTGTCTGAATATAAGGCCTGGGGCTCTTTCAACTATTGGCAAGTGAGGAGAGGCTTGCAGGCAGCTGGGGATGATTAGAAAGCCTTAAACCCCCACTAACAACATGGCAGAGTCTATGTGAGCTGCCTTCCACACTACTCTTCCCCATTCCCTTTCTGGTGACGTTTCTTTCTTCAGTGATAGTCTGGTGATACTTCAGAGATGATTGGTACTCTGTCAAAATGGGAACCCCATCCTCTGGTGGGTATTGGCTTGGGGGCCCGTGGCCATGGGGTGGGTGGGAACACATCTGAAAGAAACCCCAGATTTCTTAGCTCTCTGTGGTGGAAAGGAAGTATCAGCAGTGGGTACCGCCTGCCAGCCCAGGGGGGAAGCGCCATGAGGTATGATCCCAAGTAGCTGTGAGTACCAATCCCTTCCCCCATCCTTTCTCTGAACAGACAGACAGGACTGGGGCTGACTGCACTGGTGGGCCGGCTGGGGGGTTCTTTGGCCCCACTGGTGACCTTGCTAGATGGAATATGGCTGCCACTGCCCAAGCTCGTCTATGCGGGCATTGCCCTGATAGCATCCTGCACTGCCCTCCTGCTGCCAGAGACAAGGCGGGCCCAGCTGCCAGAGACCATCCAGGACGTGGAGAGGAAGAGGTGTGTGTACATGCACGTGGGTATGGCTGCTCAGGTACCTGACACTTTAGACATGTCTGTGTGTGTGTATCTGGTGCATGTATGCAGGTGTGCATGGGTACATGTCCTGAGGTATGTAAACTGTGTGTATAAAAGCACACGAGTCTATATGTGTGTGTGTACAAGAAATACCCAAGACTGTCCAGGAAGAGGTGGCTGTGTGCTGGGAGGGTATACCGGTGCACACTCAAGTATGCCTGCACATCAGGGAGGTGTACAAGCATGTGTGGGAGTTTTTATACCAGCAGTTGGGGAAGCCCGAGGCCATCCCTGATGGGGCAGGTTGGGCTGGTAGGCTCGGGGGCTAAATGCCACCACTGCTCATGACTCCTTCCTCTCTAGTGCCCCGTCCAGTCTTCAGCAAGAACAGGTGCCCATGAAGCAGGACCACGACTGAGTGGTGTTAGGACCAGGCCCTTCACAGTTCTGCATCAGAGGCTGGGAGAGCAGAAAGACAGCCCTGTGACCGGGGCTAGGGACAGTGAGCCCCCTGCTCAGGGCTGGATTTACCACCAATACCCTTCTCTGTGATCATCCAGCTTCTAGCAACAGAGCGACTTCCCAGAATGCAGTGGGCTGCTGGAGAATCCTGGCCCCTCTCTCACGGCTGGGGCGATTCTGTAAATAAAGGTGCCCCTCGGGCTGGGGCAGCAGTATAGAGCTGTGAGATGAGCCCTGGATAGATGGGAAGCCATTGAGTCTGGTGCTGGCTTCTGATCTCAGCTTTACCACTGATTTGCTCTGTGACCTTGGGCATGTGGCTTTCCCTCTTTGGGCCTGTTTGTTCACCTCTCAAATGGATAATGAAGCCTCTTAACAGACTTTATCATAGGATCTATCTGTTGTCATGCTCAATGAGATGCTGAATAAGGTGCTTCTTCTAGAGATGGTGCTAAAGAAGGGATTGTCCTATGATGACTTCTGGCACCAACAAAGCTGTGGCCACGTTGTCCACTGTGTAGTGTTGGGGGCTGCCCAATGCTCGGGTCAGAGGACCTGGAGAGAACAGAGCTCTTTGTTCTGTGATTGGCTTTGCTACCTCCCTGGCTTTCTGCAGGGAACGCACCTCCCACCCTGTACTCCCCCCTCTCCCACCCACTGTTGAGGCTTCATGTCCAAAGAAGCACTGAAGGCTTGGGAGTCAACATTTTATTGGAGAAGCCAGAATAAACACAAGTTTTATGTGTACCTTGCTTGAAGTTACAGAATTTGCAGGGAAAAGAACTGGGAAGGCCAGAAGGCTACCCTTCAAAACGGGGTGGCCCAATTCCCCTGAGGACACAGGAATGGGAAAGGGAGGAGTGGGCAGAGAAAGTCTAGACTTTCTGGTCTACCATGAAGTTGAAGCCCAGGCCGCCAGCATCCCACCTTCCCCAATCATCATGAGACTGAAGAATTCTGTCGCTCCCATTGGACCATGGAGGGGATGGTGGGAGGGTAACTTCTCTTGTGAACATCTCATTTGGATTTTATTTCCACGGGGTCATAGATGTAGCAGCCCACATCACCAATGTTCACACCTAAGGGAGAGAGCCCATCACCAGGGGCCTTGGGGGGCGGGGGGCACTGGGCTGAGGGCTGGAGGGAACTGGGAAGGACCTGGGGTATGTCTCAGGGGAAGTGGTCCCCGCGTCCCCACAGACCCGCACACCATACTTTAGGCCTGGTGTCTAGGGTGGGGCTGCCCACCTTTGGGGCCAAACAGGTAGCCGTAGCAGGGTATGTGGCAGTAGGGGACGCCGTCATGCTGGGACACAGAGAGAAAGAGAGCCCTCTCAGCTTGGCTCTTTTCCTATCTCCAGCCTCTCTCCTCCCAAAATAAGCACCCATCCCTCCCTTGCTCACCTCAGCATGACTGCCAGCGGTTAGGGTCTTCCGGCAGCGCTGGCACCTCAGACAGGGTCGGTGCCAGTTTCTTCCCAAAGACATCACCTTCTCGGCTGGTGATGGAAAGAGGTAGTAGCCCGAGGACAGGGACAGGGCAGGGAGACCCACCTAACTTGCACCGCCTCCCACTCTCCAATGCCCACCTTGTACGCCCCTCCCCACGCTTTCCCTTGTCACTTACCAAAATAGACAGGTTCCTCACAGCCGGGGCACAGCGAGGTCTCCCCTGTGAATGTCTTCACACAGGAAGGGCCTTGAAGGGGAAGAGGCCCTGGCTGGAGCTGAGGTGGGACCAGGCCTACGTGGGCCCTCCAGCACCAGCCTGCATAGAGGGCACTGTCCTCTCCCCAAAGCCATGCTCATCCCACAACCTCCCACCTGGGTGGCCATAAGGATGCCTTCCTCAGACAGAGCTCAGTCCCCTTTGACCCCACCTCCTGTCCCACTGCCATCTGCAGGAGGGACCATCTTCTGTCCTGCCAGGGGCTCAGAGGCCCACCAGCCCAATCCTATCAGCAACTCAATCCTCAGGGAACCTGAGCTGATATAAGAGCTGGCCAGGGCAGGGGTGTCAGGTGTTGGGGAGCACGGTGTCATTGCCCACTGCAGAGGACAGCAGAAAGGAACTGGGAGAGGGGAGAAGTGGCAGAATGGAGGGGTTGGCCCCATCTCAATGATTCCCCATTCCACCCATGGCCTTGGCCTGGGAGAGGCCCAAGTCCCAAGCCAGCTTTGCCTGTAACTGACTGTGCCTACACAAGGTCACTTGCCCTCTCTGGACCTCCGTTCCTCCCCTGTAAAATAGGGTTGGCAATGCCACCTGCCCACTTTACCTCTGAACTCAGCAGCTGACATAAGGGAACATCAAAAAGTGGGTTGTGGATAACAAGATTTTGCCATGAACCAGGTTGTAGAAGCGTGAGGCAGAGGACAGTGTGAGAAACTGCCACTGGTCTTACCCCGTTCCAGTCTGGGAAGGGTGGAGAGGAGAGCAGCCGGGCCCAGGCTCACTTACTTTTCTTGCCCCGGGGGAGACCAGTCCTGGGCCGTGGGGGGCTGAAACTGCTGGGGCTGAGGGGAGTAGTGCTGGCAGGGGTGGGAGTCGGGCAGTTGTAGAGGTAAGAGCCCACACCACCAATGTTTACCCCTGCAGAGAGAAGAGGGGAGGCCAGCCTTGAGTCTCCAGCTCCCTTGCCACAGGGAGGGTTTCTGCTGCCCTCTGTCCCCTTCTAGGCTGGAGGGGGTACTCACCCCTGGGTCCAAAGAGAGCCCCATAGCATGGCTTGTGGCAATACGGCCTCCCGTTATGCTAGGCACAAGCAGAAGAAAGGGGGTTGCTTAGGGTCAAGGGGCCTCTCCTGTGCCACATGAGCCTGACCCCAAACGGGCTGCCATGTGTATCTGGCCAACGGCCTGGGGCAGCGGGAGGCTGGCATACCAGAATTGCCACTGTGGTCAAGGAAAAGGGGCGAGAACAAGTCAGGAGGCAGTGCTGCTGCTGCCCTTTCTTCCCCCTCAAATGGCATGGGGTCCACCAGCACAAGTCAGGTGGACCCCCTGCCAAATCTGGCTGGTGATGGCCCACCCTGTAAGTGGTCTTGAGAGTTGGCTACTGAAGTTGCCTTTGGTGAGCCTCCAGGGCCGCAGTGGGGCTGGTGCCTGGGCGACAGTGACAGACATGGGACTAAGTGCCCTGGCCAGGTCTCACCTCTGCATGCCCTCCTGGGGACAGGACACTGTGGCAGTGCTCACATTTCAGGCAGAAGCGGTGCCAGTTCTTGCCCAGGGAGCTCACCTTCTCCGCTGTGGGGAACAAGGTAGAACTGGGCTGCAGGGAGCCACGCCAAACAGCAGGCGCCCTCCTTCCCCCTGCAGCCCCACCCTGCTTCCTGGAGACCGGGGGAGTGTTTCCAGGAGGCCAGCTCCATCCCACCAGAGCGCCAGGCCCCACAGGTAACCAGGGGGGCTGAGATCACACGGGTCTCCAGCTCCTAGTGTCCTCAGGGAACCCAGCGTCTCGCACTTGCCCCGCTTTCTCCCCTTCCTCAGTCTAGGCCTCACCAAAGAAAACGGGTTGCTGGCAACGTGGACAGGTCCAACTCATGGCTCCGCTCAGGGCAGCGGGAGCAGCGCACCGCGCACGTTGGGAACCCCGGCAGGGACTGCGTTTCCGCCCCCTCTGCTTGCTCCACCCGTGGCTCAGCGTCCAGCCTCATTGGGCTGAATCTGCCGCTCCTCCAAGCCCATTCGCTGCCAGAAATTTAGCACTACTCCACCTGGGGGACACAAGCGACTTCGCAATTACTTCCAAGCATTCAAGCCTCTGCTCCTTGGAGAGGTGAGAGGGTCCCGAAGCCAGGTACCGGGAGGGAAAATGTCTAGAGTGTGGACACCATGAAAGCACGATTATTTCAAACCCAAAGCGAGGGGGCAGGTGTCTTTGAAATGGTTTAATTCCACCTTGGCAGTCTCGCAGGCGTTTAAGAGCAAGGCAGCCTGGAGTCCATCTCTGCCACTTACTCTTTGGCTTCAGGCAAATCACTTAACCTTCCTCTGCCTCGGTTCCGCACAGTGTGTGATGATAAGTTTCTGCCTCATAGGATTGCTGTGAGAATTAGGTAAGTTAAACATGCACAGTGCTCAAACAGCACGTGACACATAAATGGTATAAAAGCAATAGCTTTCATAATGAACTCGACTCCTAGTTTAGAAACCTCAAAACGTGGTCTGCAAACAATGGTTTGCTTGTAAAATTATAATGTTTATTAAATTTACACGTATACTTCAGACACCAGTTACATATTCCTAATTTAGTTTGTTTTATGATGTTTTAATATTTATTAAAAGTAGCTCAGCAGTACTTCAAAGGACACTTCAAAAACTGAAACCCACAGAATGGAAAACATTTGCAAGCATGTATTGATAAGAGTCTATTAACCCAGATATATAAAGGACTGTTATGCCTGACCTGTGGTGGTGCAGTGGATAAAGTGTCAACCTGGGAACACTGAGGTCGCCAGTTCAAAACCCTGCACTGGTCTGGTCAAGGCACATATGGGAGTTGATGCTTCCAGCTCCTTCTCTCTCTCTCTCTCTCTGTCTGTCTCCTCTCTAAAATTAATAAAATTTTAAAAAAAATTAGATAAAATTCTGAAGGACTGTTACAACTCAATAATAAAAAGACAACCCAACTAAAAAAAAAGTGAGCAAAAAAAAAAAAAGTGAGCAAAGAATTCGAATAGACATTTTCCCAAAGAAGATATACAGATGGCCAACAAGCCCAGGAAAAGGTGCCTAACATCATTAGCCATTAGGGAAATGAAAAGCAGAACCACAATGATACCATTTTACACCTATCAGAATGGCTATAATTTTTTAAAAAGTGAGTAATAACAGTGTTTGTGAGGATGTGGAAAAATCGGATCCCTCATACATTGCTGATGGGACTGTAAAATAGTACAGCCCTTGGAAAGAGTCCAGCAATTTCTCACAAGGTTAAACATAGAGTTTCTGTATGACCCAGAAATTGTACTCCTAGGTATATATACCTAAGAGAAATGAAAGCATTTGTCCACATAACAACTTGGATATGGATGTTCACAATACTTCTATTCACAATAGCTAAAAGGTGGGAACAACCGGACTGAGAAACAAAACGATTTATAATCGTAATAGAATATTATCCAGCTACAGAAAGGAATAAAGCACTGATGTATGCTATAACATGAACCATAAAAGCATTGTTAAGTGAAACAAGCCAGACACGTAACACCACGTATTTTATTATTCCATCTATATGAAATGCCTAGAATAAAAAAATCCATAAAGACAGAGATTAATGGTTTCTTGGGATTTGGGGGAGAGGCAGTTGAGTGTATCTGACTAATGAGATGATGTCTCTTAACAGGGAAATAAAAATGATCTGAATTAGATAGTGGTGATAGTTGCACAATCTAATGAATAGACTAAAAATCAATGACTTATATACCTCAAAAGGGTGAACTTTATGGTATGTGGGTCTCAGTATAATATCATGTCTTAATAATAATGATGATGATAGCACTAATGCCTGAAGTGAACACTTTATTTTTTAAAGGTAGCCCAGCTAATGATGGACAGGAGAGGGAGCTGATTGCCTTGTGCCCCGCAGAGCAGACAACACCTCAGTGAAGTATCATGGTGAAATGAAGACTTTTCTAGAGTAAGTTCCTCTGTTTCGTGGAGTCAGTTTCAGAAGGGCTGAGGGGTGTGTGTGTGCTAAACTCCTCACTGGGCTGCAGTGCTGTGCCCTGCTGGGTGGAGGGAGTCCTATTTGTGTCTGGAATCCTACACCCTCTCTGAACTTCAATACCCTCAACTTGGCAATGGGGATGGGACTGGTGTCTATGAACTCCCATTCAACACCCCTATTTCCCTCCTTTGTCTTCATCAGTACTTTTTTTTTCTGATAACAACACTTGCTTTATCCTCATTGGTTTCTAAACATGGAAGGCTTGTACACTGTGAAAGAAACTTTTCTACACTTTCTCATTATTTGTTTCTTGTTTTGGAGAATATTTCAAGATCCTTAGATTTTTAACTGTTCCTTGAAGTGCTTCTTCTTTAACAAATTTGAAAAGTATTAGAGTTTTAGTTTCCACTGATACTTTATTCTCGTGTTTCTGCCTCTCATTTGTTTCTTTTTGAAGAAGGCAGCACGAGGTTCACGGGTTTGCTCTCTATGGCGCTAATGGAGAAGGTCCCACTTCAGGAGGTTGGGGGGGGGTGTTCGTTGCTGTATTTATTCTTAGGGATGCTCCACCTTTTAGGAATGGCAGCTTCATCTGCCCAAGGATCTAGCCTCAGCATTTCTAGGGCACATCAGATAACCCTTTTCTCAGACTCTAGCTCCTTCCGCTTTGGATCCCACTGTACACACATCTCAGCCTCCTGGACAGTCGGTCATCTTCACCCGAGCATCCAGTACAGGGCCCTAGTAGAAGAAACAGGTATCTGAGTGTGAGTACCATGCTGCTTTTATACCTCTTACAATGTCAGTAGACTTCCTGTATTGTCTGGCCGTGACAAATATAGTAGGCCTCATCTCTTTCACTACTTAGGAAAGACTAGTTGAAGCTCCTCCTTTCCAAATATTTGCCATCTATTTGCGAGTACAGCAATCACAGTATTCCATTCTTCTTTCTTGTCAGTTTCTATTACTCTGACTCTAAAAGAGGCTTTGTAAAGAATGCTAATATTGAAAATTAACATTTCTTATAGGTATGTAGTTACTGACAGTGGCTGTTTTGAATACTTTATAAACTAAAGCCTCTAAAATTATTATAAAAATATTATAGCCCTGGCCAAGTAACTCAGTTGGTTAGAGCACCATCTTGATACATCAAGGTTGTGGGTTCAATCCCCGGTTAGGGCACATACAAGAATCAACCAAGCCTGACCAGGCGGTGGCGCAGTGGATAGAGCATCAGACTGGAATGTGGAAGACCCAGGTTCGAGACCCCAAGGTCGCCAGCTTGAGCGCGGGCTCATCTGGCTTGAGCAAAAAGCTCATCAGGTTAGACCCAAGGTCGCTGGCTCAGCAAGGGGTTACTCAGTCTGCTGAAGGCCCGCAGTCAAGGCACATATGAGAAAGCAATCAATGAACAACCGAGGTGTCGCAACGAAAAACTGATGATTGATGCTTCTCACCTCTCTCCATTCCTGTCTGTCTGTCCCTATCTATCCCTCTCTCTGACTCTCTCTGTCCCTGTAAAAAAAAAACAAAACCAAAAAACCAACCAATGAATGCATGAGTAGAACAACAAATCAGTTTCAATCTCCCTTCCTCTCAATCACTAAAACAAAAAAGTAAATAATTTTAAATTAATTTCTTTTTATTTTATTCATTTTTAGAGAGGAGACACAGAGTGAAAGAGAGAGAGAGAGAGAGAGAGAGAAAGGGGAAGGAGCTGCAAGCATCAACTCCCATATGTGCCTTGACCAGACCAGTGCAGGGTTTTGAACTGGTGACCTCAGTGTTCCCAGGTCGACGCTTTATCCACTGCGCCACCACAGGTCAGGCAGAAAATAAATAATTTTAAAAAGTGATATAACAAATACTGCAAGTGGATAAGTCTTGTTGAGTATAGGTACGGTAGTCCCCTTATCCATAGGAGACCCGTTCCAAGACCCCCATGGACGCCTGAAACCACAGATAGCACTGAATCCTGCATACACTATTCTTTCCTATACCAATTACCTATGATAAAGTTTAATTTATAAATTAGACACAGTAAGAGATGAACAATAATAAAACAAAACAATTGTAACAATAGAAGCAAAAGAAGGGTTACTTAAACACAAGCACTGCCATACAGCAACAGTCGGATAAGGAGAGGCTACTTACTAAGTGACTAACAGACAGGCAGCATACAGTGTGGATACGCTGGGTAAAGGGATGGTTTACAACCCGCACGGGGTGAAGTGGAACCACATGAGATTTCGTTACACTACTCAGAACAGGGCACAATTTAAAACTTAGTAAGTGTTTATTTCTGGAATTTTCCATTTAGTATTTCAAACGACCATGGTTGGCGGCAGGTAACTGAAGCTGCAGGATGTGAGACTGCGGATAAGGGGGACTACTGTATTACCCACTCAGTCGCCAGGGTGTGGTCTGTGTCATTCTTTTTAAGGAGGCAGGCCCCTCTTTCATGAAGACTGTTCCCTTGGTGTCCCCTAATCCCCTGCTTTTTCCTGCACAGACCTCTGTCACAGCACCTGTAATGTTATACTACATTTACTTGTCTTTCTTCAGCTGACAGGATTGATGGACTTATCTGTGTATCTACAGAACTAAGTATAGTGTAGGTGCTCAGTTATTGTTATTATTATTAAAACAATCCATTAACACATTTTACTTCATGTTTTTAAGCTCTGCTCTTAGGTAGATATCTATTTTAGGAGAGCTGTGTTTTCTGGATGTTGGCCCCTTTATTATTGTTAGGCAAGAAACAAGTCCAGGTGAGCCATAGTGGATTTGATAACTTCAAACACCTGGACGGCTGTCGCATGGAAGAGGCATTGGGGCACTGCCAAGACCCCTGGCTAGAGGGGTCTCAGTGGATAAATACAGGAAAGCTGATTTAGATTCAGTCCATAGAAAGGACTTTCTAATAGAGCACAAACATGGAGTGGCTGCTTCAGACAGTAGTGAACTTCCTGTCTCTGGATGTTATAAGTAACACTGGACAACAAACCAATAGATCGTCAGTGTTGCAGAAGGGATGCAAGACAGACGGACATTTAAGGTTTTGTCACAATTTGACAATGTATGATTTTGTGATTCTATTCCCAAAGAGGATTTTGAAATTTGTGTTAGCAAGAAAGCATTGCTAAAATAGTGACAGCACGCCTGACCTGTGGTGGCGCAGTGGATAAAGCGTCGACCTGGGAACACTGAGGTCGCCAGTTCAAAACCCTGCACTGGTCTGGTCAAGGCACATATGGGAGTTGATGCTTCCAGCTCCTCCCCCCTTTCTCTCTTTCTCTCTCTCTCTCACTCTGTGTCTCCTCTCTAAAATGAATAAAATAAAAATAAAATAAAACGTTAAAATAGTGACAGCTATCACCTATGGAGTGCCAGTCATAGGACTGACTGTACTTGTTACTCTGACCCTACAACAACCTGAGGAAGAGTATAAACGGTACATTACCAACTATACAGTAAAGGAAAGGAGCTTGGAGAAGTTAAGAAACTTGTTCAGTACTGCAGATCCAAGCACTCTGATTCTAGACCTCCTGCTATTTCCCCCTATGTTCCTAAGCGTAGTTCCTGCTAAGCTGCCTGTGTGCTTCCGTTTTACCTATTTATTTTTTTACAGGGACAGAGAGAGAGTCAGAGAGAGGGATAGATAGGGACAGACAGACAGGAACGAAGAGAGGTGAGAAGCATCAATCATTAGTTTTTCGTTGCCGTCGCAACACATTAGTTGTTCATTGATTGCTTTCTCACATGTGCCTTGACCGCGGGCCTTCGGCAGACCGAGCAAGCCCTTGCTGGAGCCAGCGACCTTGGGTCCAAGCTGACGAGCTTTTGCTCAAGCCAGATGGGCCTGCGCTCAAACTGGCGAGCCCGGGGTCTCGAACCTGGGTCTTCCGCATCCCAGTCCAACGCTCTATCCACTGTGCCACCGCCTGGTCAGGCGTGCTTCAGTTTTAAAGGATGCTACACTTGTCTGCTCAGTGAGTCCAGACGTGAGGATAAGAGGGTCTATATTGGTAACTAATGGGTTGAGATGCAAGAGGCAAAGAAATGCCATTAAACTCTTCCACGGCTTCTTAGTGCCTACGAGATAAAGTTGTTAATGTTGTTCCAGGACTCTCCACCTTTCCAGCTTCTAATCCAGTGGTTCTTAACCTGGGTTCTCTCGAACCCTAGGGGTTCGATGAAGCGGTCTCAGGGGTTCGGAGAAGCCTCTGCCACGGAGGCCAGAATAAAGTAATACCATAATTTGTTGTGGAGTTCATGCACTTTGTTGGTTTTGTTATTTGAGCAAGGTGATGTTCATGCACGGCTCATTTTGTGCACCAGTAAAAAAACATATACCTATGTCTTGAATTTGGGGAAAAAATGATATTTTATTTATCACTAAAGAAGGGTTCGGTGAATGCGCATATGAAACTGGTGGGTTCGGTGCCTCAAAAAAGGTTAAGAACCACTGTTCTAATCAGTTCGGTTGCATCAACCCCTCCAACCATACTAAGCTGTGAAGTTCCTTCTAGCCGCAGGGTCTTTGCAAATGCTATTTCTTTTCTTGGAACTTGCTTCCCCAATATCTTCACCTCACTAATTCTTACCTAACCTCAGCTCCTCCTGATCTACTTGAGTAACAGGCCATTGGCCCTCAGCACTCTCCATTTAGCATCCTGTGCTGGGGCACAGAGGCAGTACAATCTCGATAGTTGTGTTTTCCCTGAGTGCTGAACCAAATGAGGAAAAACAGGCAAACGGAGACCCATGATAAAAGCTAGGTTTGTAGCTTCATAGGAGAGAAAAACAGGTCTACTGACTTCCTGCCTGTCCCCCTCACCCCCCCCCCCCCCATCTAAGCTTTCTCTACCTCTTTAGTTGGTGCTCCCTGATGACGGGGACCAGGACTGCTTTGCCAACCACTATGTATACTACTTCCAGTGCCTTGTTCTATCTCTAGAACATAGTGTGCAGTAAATACCTGCTGGTGAGTGAGGGTTACATGTTATGCACAGGTCTCCCTCAAGTGTAAGTAGAGGAGGACTAA
This sequence comes from Rhynchonycteris naso, assembly GCA_037038555.1. Classification (NCBI taxonomy): domain Eukaryota; kingdom Metazoa; phylum Chordata; class Mammalia; order Chiroptera; family Emballonuridae; genus Rhynchonycteris; species Rhynchonycteris naso. The sequence continues at coordinate 10,569,433 of CM073000.1, forward strand.
TGGAGCAGACGGAGGATTAGGAGGGGACGGGTAGGGCTTGAGAAGTTTGTTAGAACAAAAGCCCTGGAGCAAGAGAAACTCAGCTGGTTAGGAGTAAGGATTCAGGAGTTTGTTTCTTTTTCTTTTTTTTTATTTGCGACAGAGAGACAGACAGACAGATAGGGACAGACAGGAAGGGAGAGAGATGAGAAGTATCAAGTCTTCGTTGTGGCACCTTAGTTGTTCATTGATTGCTTTTTCATATGTGCCTTGACCAGGGGGCTACAGCAGAACAAGTGACCCCTTGCTCAAGCCAGTGACCATGGGGTCCTGTCTATGATCTCATACTCAAGCCAGTGACCCCATGCTTAAGCTGGTGAGCTCTCACTCCAGCTTGCGACCTCGAGGTTTCAAACCTGGGTCCTCTGCGTCCCAGTCCATTGCTCTATCTGGTCAGGCTTGTTTCTTAATATATATAAGAATCTGCATGTATGATGCAGAATGGAATATGATTTAAACTGATTCTGGTTATAAGTACTAGGTAACTAATAAGGTAAAAAGAGAACTGAAATTTTGCTTTGGCAGGAAACCAGCCCCACTGACTATAATAATGCACAAGAACTTACTAATTAAGCTTAATTAGGAGGTAGCACAATTATATCTATCATTAAATATATGGCAAATAAGAGAATGTGGGCCCGTGTTATGTAAGCTATAAAGCACCTTACAAATATGGCTGCTTATTATAGTAGATTAGCACTGCAGTGAGTTTTGATGACAACTCCACTCATTTTATATACTGCTCACAAATATTAGGGGATATTTCAAAATGAATACGAAGTGATAAAATATCCCCTTTTGTGATCAGTGTATTTTTGTAGACTTGTTCAAGTACATGGCCATATGCTTATGACTTTTAATGCATTATCAAAAACTTTGTTCCTAGCCTGACCAGGTGGTGGTGCAGTGAATAGAGCATCGACCTGGGATGCTGAGGACCCAGGTATGAAAAGCTGAGGTTGCTGGTTTGAACATAGGCTCACCAGCTTGAAGGCCAAGGTCACTGGCTTGAGCACAAGGTTGCTGGCTTGAGCAAGGGGTCACTCGCTCTGCTGCAGTCCCCATCAAGGCACATATGAGAAAGCAATCAGTGAACAACTAAAAAAAAGAGACTAAGGAGAGGCAACGAAGACTTGATGCTTCTCATCTCTCTCCCTTCCTGTCTGACCTTCTCTGTCTCTGTCACACACACCAAAAAGAAAGCTTTACTTTCTGTAGTTTATATTACTTAAAAATAAATAAAAATATACATATAAAACAAAATAGAATGAAATGCTTTCTTAAAAATACACTAATCTTCCCATCTGCAGAGAATTGCTGTTTTATACTCACACTTTATTTATGGTTCTTGCAAGAGTCCGATGTTTTCCCCTTGTTTATCAGCACCAACTTGCCATCACATGAACGTGTTGAGGGTACTCTGTATACAGCTATTTGTGGTTAGCTGCTTGGGGGTACCGAGTGGGCTACATTTTGTCATTCAGTGGCGTCACCCGGACTAATTTAGAATCAGGACCGCAGGTAAGGATCCCCTGACGCTTTGCCATGGCTTCCTTTAATTTATCCTCATGAAGAAATCAACAAAAGCTTTAAAGGGTTGTTTTGCATGCAAAGATGTATTTGGCTTCTCAATTATCACTCAGAAATGCATATTTCACCTGAAAGTATATAAAAATACCTCTAAATAATCTGTAACATGAATAATGTAGCCATATGCTGGAAACTGAGAAAAAAAGAGTGACACCTGGTGGTCAGTTTGCTTATAAATGGTGACAGTGCTCCTTGGAATAAACTCCCAGCAATTTCCTCATCTTATCACTAAGGTTCCAGGGGGATTTTTTCTTTTCTTTTTTTTTACAATATACAAGAATAGTTTTCATTCCCCGAACCCCAAAAAAGAATAGTCCTTTCAGGTCATGAGACGATGTTAATGAAACGAAAACAGTTTAATCTGATGATTAACACAAGGGTAAACGCTTACCTTTATATAGAAACTTTCAGTTCCTCCATGAAGCTCAAGCTCACAGAATTAGGTATAAGTTTCCAGCCTCTTGCCAACTCCAAAATGACTGGACTTTCTCCCTTCTTCTGAGCTTTTGGAACAGGCAGAGCTATCAGATCTTTATTTCTAATCTCTTACTAGCCCTCCATCCCGACCCCCCGTCCCCCAAATGGACAGCAATTACCAGTATCTTCATAGGGACAAGAACTTGAGCCCCCATCTCTTGATACATAGCCACAAAGAGAACGGCTACAAACAAAGACGGCATTGAACCTTTCAGCTCTGTAGGGGACATTTTATTTTCTACTAGAAGCATTTCCTTTGAGAACCTTAGCTGCCCCATTCCACATGAATTCAAATCAGTCTTGGTTGTTCAGTCGGGTGGATCAAGCCTTCCCATGGTGAGCTGATGACCAGGGCCTGATCTGAGCACTTCATCTACCTAGCCACAGTAATTGCTGGAAATGTCACACTGATCCATCGCCTCCCTGAGACTTTTTGGTGTCATAAGGAAAGCTATACTCTCGTTTCCTAGAGAGGTCTATAAGGACCATGGTAGTCTGAGACTGCAGAGGCTATCTTGCCCCTGAGTGGAGAGAAAATGTGGCCAGGAAGAGCTGAGGGAATGGAGAAGGGAGAGTACTGGTAACATCTCTAACCTCCTGGATCTAACTGCCTCAGTTTCTCAATTACAAAGGCATAAATTAGCTCCTTTCCATTTTTGCTTAAGCCTGTTTGAGTTAGGTTTCTGTTACAACCAAAAGACATCTAATTAATACAACTTGCATCTTTACACAGGTAGTTCTCCTTCTTGTATTTTAGAATTACATCACGTTGTGTAAAATTCTAACATTGTATATAGCTTTATATGCATATTTCCTTAATGCATGGTTTTCAGGATAACCTTTAAGACAAATGACTAGAGCCTAACCAGGCGGTGGTGCAGTGGATAGAGCGTCAGACTGGGATGTGGAAGACCCAGGTTCGAGACCCCGAGCTCGCCAGCTTGAGCGCAGGCCCATCTGGCTTGAGCAAAAAGCTCGCCAGCTTGGACCCAGGGTCGCTGGCTCCCGCAAGGGGTTGCTCGGTCTACTGAAGGCCCGTGGTCAAGGCACATGTGAGAAAGCAATCAATGAACAACTAACGTGTTGCGATGGCAACGAAAAACTAATGATTGATGCTTCTCACCTCTCTCTGTTCCTTATCTGTCCCTCTCTCTGACTCTCTCTCTGTCCCTGTTAAAAAAAAGAGTCTCTTAGACAAGCAATTCAATTAAAAATGAACAAAGGATTTTAATAGTTCTCTAAAAAAGATACACAAATGGCCAAAAAGTACACAAAAAGATGGTCAACATCATTAGTCATTAAAGAAATGCAAATCAAAACCATAAGGAGATACCATTTCATACTCACTACTAGGATGGCTGTAAGAAAAGAAACAAACAGAAAACAACAAGTACTGGAAAAGATGTGGAGGAAATGAAACACATTTCTGGTAGGAACGTAAAGTGGTATAACTGCAGTGGAAAACAATTTGATAAAATGTCCATACTACCCAAGCTACAGGTTCAACACAATTCCTATCAAGATACCAATGGCATTTCACAGAACTAGAACAAATATTCCAAAAATTTATATAAAATCACAAAACACCCCAAATAGCCACGGAAGTCTTGAGAAAGAAGAACCAAGTTGGAGGACTCATGCTACTTAATATACTACAAGGCCATAGTAATCAAAACAGCATGGTCCTGACATAAAAACAGACATATAAATCAATGGAACAAAATAGAGAGCCCAGGCACTGTCCAGGTGGCTCAGTGGATAGAGCATTGGCCTGACATTTGGACGTCCCAGATTCTATCCCTGATCAGGCACATACAGGAAAAAACGACCATCTGCTTCTCTTCCCCTCCCTCTTTCCCTTCTCTCTCTCTTCCTCTCCGCAGCCAGTAGCTCCGTTGGTTTGGGTATCAGCCCAGTGCTGAGGATAGCTCAGCTGGTTCAAGAATTGGCCTCAGGCACTGAGGATATCTTGGTTGATTCAAGCATTGGCACCAGAAGGGAGTTGCTGGGTGAATCCCTGTTGGGGTGCATGTGGGAGTCTGTCTCATTATCTCCCTTTATCTCACTTAAAAAATATAAAAAGTAGAGAGCCCAGAAGTAAACCCATGCCTTTATAGTCTATTAATGTTTGACAAAGGAGGCAAAAACATACAGTGGGATAAAGATAGTCTATTCAGTAAATGGTGTTGGGAAAATTGGACAGATATGTGCAAAAAAGTGAAACTAGAGCACCTTCTTACACCTTCACAAGAATAAACTCAAAATGAGTTAAAGAATTAAATGTTAGACTTGAAACTAAAAATCCTAGAAGAAAACATAGACAGTAAAATCTCGGACATTTCTCATAGCAATATTTTTTCTGATATATCTCCTCGGTCGAGGAAAACAAAAGAAAAAACAAACAAATGAGACAACATCAAACTAAAAGGTTTTACATAGCAAAGAGAAACATCAACAAAATGAAGACAACTCACTGAATGGGAGAACACATTTATGAATACATCTGATAAGAGATTAATATCCAAAATTTATAAAGAACTTACAAAACTCCACACCAAAAACAAACAAACAAACAAAAACATAAAAAAACAATCCAATTAAAAATGGGCCAAGGAGCCTGACCTGTGGTGGCGCAGTGGATAAAGCATTGACCTGGAAATACTGAGGTCGCCAGTTCAAAACCCTGAACTGGTCTGGTCAAGGCACATATGGGAGTTGATGCTTCCAGCTCCTCCCCCCTTTCTCTCTCTCTCTCACTCACTCTGTGTCTCCTCTCTAAAATAAATAAATAAAAAGAAATTTAAAAGAAATTTTTTAAAAAATGGGCCAAGGACCTTAATAGATACTTCTCCAAATAGGACATACAGATGGCTAATAGACATATGAGAAGATGCTCAACATCACTCATCATCAGAGATATGTAAAAATCACAATGAGATATCTCACATCTGTCAGAATGATGGTCATCAATAAATCAACAAACAACAAGTGCCAGCGAGGATGTGGAGAAAAGGGAACCCTTGTGACTGTTGGTGGGAATGAAGGCTGGTGCAGCCACTGCGGGAAGCAGTATGCAGTTACCTCAAAAAATTAAAAATGGGACTGCCTTATGTCCCAGTGATTCCATTTCTGGGAATTTATCAAAAGAAACCTGAAATATTAATTCAAAAGAATATGCACCCCTATGTTCATTGCAGCATTATCTACAATAGCTAAGATTTGAAAGCAGCCCAAGTGTCCACAGTAGATGAGTAAAAAAAGCTGTAGTATTTATACAATGTCATACTACTCAGCCATAAAAAGAAGGAAAGCCTACCCTTTGTGACAGCATGCACGGACCTGGAGAACATCATGCTAAGTAAAATAAGCCAGGCAGAGAAGGACAAGTACCATATGATCTCACTCATGTGGAATCTAATGAACGAAATAAACTAACAAACAAAATAGAAGCGGACTCATAGATAGAGAACAGACTGACAGCTGTCAGAGGGGAGGGGGGTGCAGGGCTGGGTGAGAAAGGTGATGACATTAAGCAAAAAAAACACAAAAAACCCACACAAAAACTAATAGGCACAAACAACAGCATGGTTATTAGCAGAGGGGAAGTTTTGTGAGGGGAGGTAGGAGAGGGTAAAGAGGGGATAAATGGTGATGGAAGGAGACTTGCCTTGGTGTACTAAACAAAATGAAATATACAAATGATGTATATAGAATTGTACACCTGAAACCTATATAATTTTATTCACCGATATCATCCCAATGAATCTAATAAAAACATCCAATGTAACAGAATGGAAAGTCCAGAAATAAACCCACACATCTATGACAAACTGACTTCCAACAAGGGTGCCACGTTCATTCAAAAAAGAAAAAATAGTCTCTTCAAAAAATGGTGGCCCTGGCTGGTTAGCTCCATTGGTTAAGAGCGCTGTCTGAAAATGACAAGGTTGTGAGTATGATCTCTAGTCAGGGCACACACAAGAAGCAACCAATGACTGCATGACTGAGTGGAACAACAAATACTTTCCTTCCCCCTCCTCTCTCTCTCCCTTCCTCCCTTCCTTTCTCTGTCTTTTAAATAAACAAACAAATAAATAAATAAAGCCCAGTGGTTGGAACGTTGTCCCAAATGCAAAGCTCACCGGTTTAATTCCCCAGTTAGGGCACATACAGGAGCAGCTCGATGTTCCTGTCTCTTTCTACCTGCTTCTTTCCCTCTCTCAAAATAAAAACCACACACACACACACACACACACACACACACACACCACACACACACTGGAACAACTGGATATTCACATGCAAAAGAACACAGTTGGACCCTGCCTCCTATTATATACAAAAATTAACTAAAAATGAATCACCAACCTAAATATAAGAGCTAAAACAAACTCTTAGAATAAAATAGGGGTAACTCTTCATGACCTTGCACTTTGTAACAGATTCTTAGTTATTACACCAAAACCACAAATAACACTGGGGAACAAATTTTTTCATTTTTTGTTGCATGAGGTTTTAGAACTTTTAAAATATATTTCTACATTGCTAATTCCAAATCTGAAATCCGTTTTCTGGTGCATGCTCTAGTTTTTATGCAATTTTAATTTCTTTTTGTTACATTTAATGGCATGCAATGGTTTTTAAATTGGAGTTAAAGGGCAATGACTCTTGGAATGAACATAACCACAAGGCAATTAATGTTTTACAAACATCACTTTTACATAATTGTAGTTGTTTTTAAATGTAAAATATTATTATCTGATAAAAACACCCTCTTATTGCCTGACCAGGCGGTTGCACAGTGGATAGAGCGTCGGACTGGGATGCGGAAGACCCAGGTTCGAGACCCCGGGCTCGCCAGCTTGAGCGCGGGCCCATCTGGCTTGAGCAAAAGCTTGCCAGCTTGGACCCAAGGTCGCTGGCTCCAGCAAGGGGCTGCTCGGTCTGCTGAAGGCCCACGGTCAAGGCACATGTGAGAAAGCAATCAATGAACAACTAAGGTGTCGCAACGGCAACGAAAAACTAATGATTGATGCTTCTCACCTCTCTCCGTTCCTGTCTGTCTGTCCCTATCTATCCCTCTCTCTCTCTCTTTGTCCCTGTAAAAAAAAAACAAAACCTCTTATTTTGTTTTAAGATTAAATCATGGCTTCTTCGAGTACATGTAAATGTAAGAATAGTCCTGACACCTTCTGTTATATATGTGGCTGTTACACACTTCAGCGTCAAAGGCACAATATTTCATCATTTGTGACACGTGCATATATTGCCTATTTTTAAGTTCCACTTGGCAACAAGAATTGGTCTCCTCATATTGTGTGTCATAATTGTGAGGAAATGCTTCGTGACTGGACAAAAGGAAAACACAAAGGAATGCCTTTTGGTATTCCCATGGTTTGGCGTGAACCTAAGGGCCATAGCAGTGACTGTTATTTCTGTCTGATCCATACAAAGGGCATTGGGAAGAAAAAATGGCATAGGATCGCATATCCTAATATTCCTTCAGCAATACGACCTATCCCACACTCTGAGACACTCCCGGTTCCAGTTTTCAATGGTTTTATTTCTTCTAAGGACAAAGAAAGTGATCCTGGTAATCAAGTGTATTTTGATAAGAAGCATGAGGAAATGGTTGTAGAATCTAAAGGGCCTTCTTCTGATGCCAAGCAGTCATTAATTCCTCAGCAGTTTAGCCAACCCAAACTGAAAGAGATTTGGGCCTATCAAAGAAAGCAGCTGAGTTCTTAACCTCCAGGCTTCAAGAAAAGAATGTGCTTCACTGGTCAACTAAAGTATCCCATTTCAGGAAGCATGAACAAATTTTTGTGGACTTTTTTCCCAAAGACACTTTATTTACTGTCATGATATCAGTAGTCTTCTCAGCCAGCTAGGTGTTACCACTTACAGTCCAACAGAATGGCGGCTATTTCTTGATAGCTCTAAACAGAGTCTGAAATGTGTCCTCCTACACAACAGTAATGTTTATGCAGCGGTTCCAATTGGTTATTCAACTCATCTGCGAGAAGATTATAACATAAAAGTTGTCCTCGACTTACTGAAGTATGAGGAGCATAACTGGATCATTTGTGTGGATCTTAAAATAGTAAATTTCCTGCTAGGACAACAGAGAGGTTTCACGAAGTATCCTTGCTTTCTGTGTTTGTGGGACAGCTGAGCTCGGGAGAAACACTGGACACAGAACGAGTGTCCAAAACGTGAAGCTCTGGAAGTAGCTTGCAAAATATTGTGAATGAGCCTGACCAGGTGGTGGTGCAGTGGATAGAGCATTGGACTGGGATGTGGAAGACCCAAGTTCGAGACCCCGAGGTCGCCAGCTTGAGCGCGAGCCCATCTGGCTTGAGCAAAGAACTCGTCAGCTTGGACCCAAGGTCGCTGGCTCCAGCAAGGGGTGGCTCAGTCTGCTGAAGGCCCGCGGGCAAGGCACATGTGAGAAAGCAATCAATGAACAACTAAGGTGTCGCAATGGCAACCACAAACTAAGGATTGATGCTTCTCACCTCTCTCTGTTCCTGTCTGTCTGTCCCTATCTATCCCTCTCTCTGACTCTCTCTCTGTCCCTGTAAAAAAAAAAAAAAAAAATCTGAAGACAGCCTGACCAGGCTGTGGCGCAGTGGATAGCGTGTCGGACTGGGATGCGGAGGACCCAGGTTCGAGACCCCGAGGTCGCCAGGTTGACCGTGGGCTCATCTGGTTTGAGCAAAAGCTCACCAGCTTGAGTCCAAGGTCGCTGCCTCGAGCAAGGGGTTGCTTGGTCTGCTGAAGGCCCGCAGTCAAGGCACATATGAGAAGGCAATCAATGATCAACTAAGGTGTCAAAACGAAAAACTGATGATTGATGCTTCTCATTTCTCTTTGGTCCTGTCTGTCTGTCCCTGTCTATCACTCTCTCTGTCTCTGTAAAAAAAAAAAAAAAAAAAGAAAAGAAAAGAAAAAGAAAAATCTGAAGACAATGGAAGAGCATGTATCAGGGGCGATGGAACAGAAATATGATGGCAGACTACTGCAACAAACGAGATTGTCCTCAACAAGTACACAAATGCAAAAGCTACAAAGGCAAATTTTTGACTGAATAGAATTTAAATAAGTTTTGCACAAATTTTGTGATTAAAATAAGAGTTTTAATATGTTCTATTTCAAAATTGTAGGCAAATTCTGATGCAATCATGTCTTTTAGTGTATTAGTATATTTACTGCACTATATAAATTATTATATTTTCACAAAGATGATGCCCAAGAAGACATTCTACTTCATTATGTTAAACTAAATGTTGAAAATTTTACAAGATAAAAACCTAAAATCTTAAATTGCAAAAAAACCTGTAGCTTACAGAGAAAAACTAATGTCCGATTTGAGATCAGCACACTCGAATTAGGTAAGAACAAGTGTTTTTGTGGATGCAACAAAAATTTTGTTCCCCAGTGTAATATAAGATAAATTGAACATCATCAAAATTAAGATCTTTTGTGCATCAAAGAACATTATAAAAAAAAGTAAAATACAACCTACATTGGGAGAAAATATTTGCAAATCATATATCTGATAAAGGTGTAGTAGCCAGAGCATATAAAAAATCCTTATAATTCTACAACAAAAGAACAAACAACCCAATTTAAGAATGGGCAAAGGAGCCTGACCTGTGGTGGCACAGTGGATAAAGCGTCGACCTGGCAATACTGAGGTCGCCAGTTCAAAACCCTGCACTGGTCTGGTCAAGGCACATATGGGAGTTGATGCTTCCAGCTCCTCCCCCCTTTCTCTCTCTCTCTCTCTCTCTCTCTCTCTCTCACTCTGTGTCTCCTCTCTAAAATAAATAAATAAAAAGAAATAATATAAAGAATGGGCAAAGGAATTGACTAGATGTGTCTCCGAAGAAGAGATATAGGTGGCCACAAACACATGAAAAGATGCTCAATATCATTAGCCATCAGGGAAATGTAAGCAAAATCACAGTGAACTACTGGGATGGCTATAATATACTACAGAAGAAAATGACAAGTATTTCAGGCTGGGGAAGTTGGGACCACTGCCCACTGCTTGAAGAGATATAAAGTGACTCAGGTGCTATGGAAAACAGGCAGTTCCTCAAAAAGTTAAACAGAATAATCATGACACATCAATTCTACTTCTAAGTATATACCAAAAAGAAATGCAAATAGGTACTCAAACAAATACTTACAGATGAATGCTCACAGCAGTACCATTGACAATAGCCAGAAGGTAGAAACAACATACATGTCCTTCAATGAATAAATGGATAAACAAATTGTGGTATACACATACAATGGAATATTATTCAGCCATAAAGTGTGATGAAGTACTGATATATTCTACAGGATGGATGAACCTCAAAAAACATTATGCTAAGTGAAAGAAGCCAGACAAGGTCACACATTGCATGGCTCCTTTTATATGAAATATCTAGAATATGTAAATTCACTGAAAGAGAAAGCAGACTGGTGACTGCCTGGGGCTGCAGGATGGTAGGACTGAGAACTAACTGCTTAATGGACACAGGGTTTTATTTTGGGGTGATGAAAATGTTTTGGAACTAGACAAAGGTGATGTTGGCAAAACATTTTGAATATACTAAATTCTACTGAATTGTTCATTTTAAAGTGGTTAATTTCATGTTATTTGAATATCATATCCGTCAAAAACCAAAACCCTTGAGATAGCAGTCAAAATAAGTTTTATCTGGGGAAAGTAGTGACTGGTAGAGGATATGAGAGGGCTTCAAGGGTGTTGGTTACTCAGCTATGTTTCCTTTGTGAAATTTATTGACCTTAACACTTGTGATGTATGCATTTGTTTTTTATATGTATCTTATACGTTGATACAAAATTTTATTTTAAAAAATGTTAGTTACTATGTGGCCCAGATTAAATCAAAGAAAATTGAAAAACATATGTCCACACAAATACTTGGACACAAACGTTCATAGCAGCCTTACTAATAATCGTCCCAAAGTGGAAATAACTCAAATTGCCATCAACTAATGGATAAACAAAATGTGATATATTCATACAGTGAAATATTTTCAACTTTAAAATACAAGGAAGAACTAATACATGGTATCACATGGATGAACCATGAAAGCATTGTTCAGTGAAAGAAGTCATTCACAAAAGATCACATATGGTACGACTCCATTTTTATGAATTGTCCGGAATAGGTAAATCCATAGAGACAGGAAGAAGACTGGTGATTGCCAGTAGCTTTAGTGTAGGAGATAATTGATTGTGTTTTTTTTGTTTAGGGTGGTAATGAAAATATTCTGAAATCAGTCAGTGGTGATGGTTGCACAATCTCAAAGATATTGTACATTTTAAAATAGGGAATCTTATGTGAAATTTAAAGTTATATGAATTCTATTTCAATAAAAAGGATCTTAAATATTTCATCATTCAAAATATATGTGAACTCCAGTATATCAAATAAAAGTCTGAAATCCAAGGATTGTTCAAACAATCCCTTTGTGATTGTCTCCCTTTCCTTGAGCCCTTTGTCTACTCATACCCCTTCCTCTAAGGACATACCCATATTCTACCTTGATTCTCATATGGACCAGTAAGGATGGCTGAAATAGAGATATGACATGTTCTACTTGCTGGGAACATTTGGACCCATGGCCCAGGAGGTATGAGAAGATCTGAACTCCACAGCTTTAACATAAGTATTATGGCACAACATGAGTAATGGAAGTTAGGATATAGCGAGAAAGAGACAGACAGACAGACAGGAAGGGAGAGAGATGAGAAGCATCAACTCCTAGTTGCAACTCCTTAATTGTTTTTTTCATATGTGCCTTGATGGGGGTAGGGGGTGCTTCAGCTGAGCCAGTGACCTCTTGCTCAAGCCAGTGACCTTGAGCTCAAGCCAGCATCCTTGGGCTTCAAACCGATGACCTTTGGGCTCAAGCCAGTGGCCATGGGGTCACGTCTATGACACCATACTCAAGTTGCAGATCCTGTGCTGAAGCCAGATGATCCCGCACTCAAGCTGGCAACCTTGGGGTTTTGAACTTGGGTCCTCAGCATCCCAGTCCAACACTTTCTACTGCGCCACCGCCTGGTCAGGCAAGTTAGGAGATAATTTGAGAAGAGAAGTGGCAAGTATAAAATATATCCCTTCTATGCTTATGTTCATCTTCTTCCTCCTCTACTGGTACAAAGATACAGACCAGTGGTGGGATTCAGCCAGTTCATACTGATTCAGCAGAACCAATACCTAATTTTTTGCTGGAGAGCCTGGGCAGCCACCCAATGTAGAAATCACAAATTTACATTCCTTATTCTTTTTTAACGTTCATCTGTGCAACAGTGTATTCTAAATGCCGGTAGTCATGTTCATTCTGCCCATAGGTGAAAAACATTGCAAGTGAGGATGCCAATCAAGAAGCAATATGGAAATATCTTAAATAACAATTTTATTGTTTTTCGTTAGTTATTTTTTTCATTAATATTTTAAAACTTTCTTATCTAGTTTTGTGTACATTTTATTGTCCTTATTTAAGTATTAAATGCATGAAATGATAAACTACCTTTTGGTATATTGATCTTTTTTTATATTTAAAATGGTCATTAGGGCAGAGAACTGGTTGTTAAATTATTTGAATCCTACTACTGATACAGACATATGTATTTGCTCACCCGATTCACCATTTACCAGCAACTGAAATGACAGGACATTTTCCACAGCCCATTTCTGCCCCAGCAGCCATACCCACCTTCTGCAAGTCAGACTCTAGACGCCTACTGGCCTCAAGGGCACTCACCATTTCTGTGTTTTCTGTGGCTTCTATCCCCGCCTCCTTGGGGCAGAGATGTCTTCTGCAATCCTTCCTTCTGGAAATCTGAAAACGTCCACAATTACTCCTGAAAAGAAAGGACAAGTAGATGAGTCAGTAAACACCATAACATCCTCATGTAGGTAGGCTATGGGAGGTTAGAATAGAACTTTAGCCTGGGCAAGTATCAGAGAGATGAAAAAAATAATACGTCAGTATGGTTGATTTTCTCTTTGCTATCTTTCTCTGCATCTTCTTCCATTGTGTAACTGACTCCACTTTCACCCTGCACATTCACTTCCATTGAGCCTGCTCATTTCCCTTGTTGTCTATAAAACTCTTTCTTGTGTGATCCTCCACAAGTAGAAGGAACCAAAGCTGGTAAAGCTTTCCATCAATACACCTAGATAGAAGTTATCTTGTCTTTTTGCATGCAACCAAGACTTTGTGATATACTTTGTATACCTTCAATAAGCTTTGTGAAGACAGGCATCTTGATTTGTGCAATTTAATGTCCAAGTGCTTATACAGCATGAAAGGAAATGCATCACCAGCCCAACAGAGGTAGGAGCAAGAAAAAAGGAACAGAAGAGAGGAAGCAAAGAAAGGTTTCCTTCCAGAATGGAGATTCTTGAAGGATGCATGCTGCTCAGCCTTGACGGGAGTCGAGGAGTTAAGGGAGCCTTAAGGGGAAAGCTGCAAGGCCTGCTTGTAATGATGAAAAACTAACAAAAGGAGTGAAGACAGCAAGGCACCAGTGGAAGAGACAACTTTAACAAAAACCACAATTTTTAATACATAAAAGTATACTGCTCACAAAAATTAGGGGATATTCCAAAATGAATATGAAGATTTAAAAAAGCACTTGACCTTTTTTTAATTAAACAAGAAATTCAGAAAAGCAAACAAGTCAAAGAAAGTTGTTCAATTATGCAAATGAGATGCAAAACCAACTTTTATTATTTCGTTATATTTTTATTTACTCATTTTAGAGAGGAAAAAGGGAGGGAGGGAGGGAGGGAGGGAGAGAAAGGGGAGGAGCAGGAAGCATCAACTCCCATATTTGCCTTGACCAAGCAGGTCCAGGGTTTTGAACTGGCGACCTCAGTGTTTCCAGGTCAATGCTTTATCCACTGCGCCACCACAGGTCAGGCCCCAACTTTTATTTCATTGGTGAAAATGCACTATACAGAAGGCTGAAAGTACTGGAGTATCTGCACGTTCCCTGAGCCCCTAATTTTTGTGAATAGTATATGTAGAAGGGAAAAGAAAAACGTGGTCTATAATTCCACAGCACCAGACAATTCTTACTGACATAAAGATTACATATTTTATATATGTGTATGTGTTTTGTGCATAAAATATTTGTATTTTATGGAAAACTTATTTTCATGGTCAGAATGTTTGAAACAAAAAAGATACAAAATAAAATTGAAAGCATCCCTCTTCCCTCTTCCAAAGGCAGTCTTTTCTGGTTAATTTTTTTGTTTCCTTCCAGATATAAAATTGGCAGCTTGATGTAGATAGAGTTTTGCTGAGGTGACAAGAGGATGTTGAGTCATGAAGGATTGAATTACTCCTTCAGCCAAATCAGAGGTATTTGGGGTTTGACCAACTGACTTCAACATATGCTTATGAAATCTGGCTAAAAGGAGAAAGGGGCCATCTGAAAATGAGAGTCCCCAAAGCCTTCCATTGCTAACTTTAATGTCAGTTTGCCCCCCTTTCCCAGCCTCAGGTTTTCTTCTAGGAGCGTCAAGGCCAGTGTTCCCCCTTCTGGCCTGGTCCCACTATTCCAGCATGCTGTTGAAATGAAGGGACCACTGCCGGCCTTGATATGCACTCGCTGTTATAGTGCTTTGTGTACAAAGACCCAGGACAGAAGCAAGAGGATAGTTGGCTACTGGAGAGCTACACACCCAGCAATTTACAACTCTTACCCACTTTTAACTTGCTAAGTATTAACGATCAGTTAATAAACAAAGTTACCATTGATCCTTTTAATAAATTTTTATTGAGAACTCTTTTTGTGCCAGGCAACTGTGCATTGTAAACACAATAATGAAAAAACAGTAAGCAATGACAGACTATCCTGCTTTAGAGAGTTTATAATCTAGTTGGGGTGAGAAAGGGTATATATTAATCAAAAAGACACATATATGTAAAATTACAACCAAGCAAAGTGCTACAATAAAAAATGTACACAGTCTTTTGAAAATGTGTAAGGGTTAAGGGCAAATCAGGATTTTTTTTTTTCTTTTGAGAGACAGGAGAGAGGTACAGATGAGAAGCATCAACTTGTAGTTGTGGCACTTCAGTTGTTCATTGATTGCTTCTCATAC
Organism: Rhynchonycteris naso; assembly: GCA_037038555.1. Lineage (NCBI taxonomy): Eukaryota > Metazoa > Chordata > Mammalia > Chiroptera > Emballonuridae > Rhynchonycteris > Rhynchonycteris naso. Next base: position 10,584,689 of record CM073000.1, read on the forward strand.
ATGCCTCGACGGGAGGAGGTAGGGAGAGGTCCAGCTGAGCCAGTGACCCCTTGCTCAAGCCAGCAACTTTTGGGCTCAAGCCAGCAACCATGGGATCACACTCAAGCTGGCAACCTCAGGGTTTCAAACCTGGGGCCTCAGCATCCCCAGTCAATGCTCTACCCACTGCACCACTGCCAGTCAAGGTAGGATGGTGATGGTATTTTTAAGGGCAAAAGATTTTCATTGTAAGTTCAACTGCTTGGCTTATCAATGATATACAACTTTTTATTTAAAATTACATAAACATTGCAAAATTAAACTCTAAGTATATAAGAATTGTAGTCACAATCCCCCCAAAATTTTATTTGTCCATTTTCTCACAAAATTGTTAATAAATGAAGATCTTATTAGATTGTCATCCTGGACTTAGTAGGTAAGCTTTGTTAAGGTTTAGGGATATATATTTCAAAAACCCTACCTTTCTTTACACGCCATCTGCTCTCTGAACCCCCCTCTACCCTTAAAAAAACAACTTAATATCCCTATTGGTCCCCAGTATGTCCAATCTCTACTCCCAGCCCAAACACACACATACCTTTCCACATACTTTCTTAGTCCCTGAACCTGGCAGTCTGATAAATGGGTATATGTCCTTTCATGCTTTCCTACCAAAACATTTTTGATTTAAGTGGTGTAGTGGCATGTAGTAAATGGGAATACTTAGTAGAAAGGTTATTAAGAGTATTATCAAGTGTCCTAAAGCTAGCTGTGAATAGGAGAAAGATGGCTTATGAAGCAAGAGGTCTCCATTCAGAAAGCCAAGGAAAATTTTGGAGGGTTATTTATACAACTTAGGTAAAAATCAGGTGTTTGCCTAAATTTAAACTGCTCATCAATAGTTCTCACAGTTGGAAGAGTCCAGTAAGAATTATTTCTGATGTATGCAGAAATTTTAAAGTTATATAACATATGCCACATGTAAAGATTAGGGCCAACTCCTTGCTCATACCTTTGTATCCAAAGGTAAAAATTTATTTAGTACTGTGACAGTACTGGATAAGAAACAGGCCCAACCTCTAGGAGCTAGTGACTGGGTTAGAGTTTTGCCCTTTCTTTCATATGATTTCTGGATGGTCTCCAAGGCTCGATCCCACTGATTAGAAAGAAGCCAGCAACATGTCCTGCCCTGACCACAGAATCCTAAAAGCTCTCTTTCTGCTGGTTCAAGACAGATACGAAGGATGCTGTTGCTTCAGCTCTTACAAGGAGTGTTATTGTAGAAAATCCTTGAGAGTGGTAGATGCCTTTGGTTTAAAAGCTTCAGGTTATCAAGAGTACAAGAGGAGTTGCTCAAGGTATTCCAGCACCAACTACTTGAATTAGTTCTGCCCTTCCCAAATCTTGCCTCTCTTCCCTTGTCAAGTAGTCCCCTTCTAACCTGAAAAAAGACTGACTCAGAGATGAAGTGAGGAGAGTGATCTGGATAGGATTAACCCTACCCCACACTCTCCCTAAACCCATCCATCCCTCCCCAAATGGTGGTGGAACTTACTAAGGCAACAATCCTGAAAATCAGTAACAACTGGTATTTTAAACTTATTTTCTTTTTTTTTTACAGTGACAGAGAGAGGGATAGATAGGGACAGACAGACAGGAACAGAGAGAGGTGAGAAGTATCAATCATTAGTTTTTCGCTGCCGTTGCGACACCATAGTTGGTCATTGATTGCTTTCTCACATGTGCCTTGACCACGGGCCTTCAGCAGACTGAGCCACCCCTTGCTGGAGCCAGCGACCTTGGGTCCAAGCTGGCGAGCTTTTGCTCAAGCCAGATGGCCAGCGCTCAAGCTGGCGAGCTCAGGGTCTCGAACCTGGGTCTTCTGCATCCCAGTCCGACGCTCTATCCACTGCGCCACCGCCTGATCAGGCTTAAACTTATTTTCTCTGAATTCTCTAGAATAGGGAGTTTTCTGGGAAAACAAGTATCTCTCTTAAGTTCACCTGGGTTTATATTTTTCTAAAGGGCATCTGAATCAGTCTGGTATCCAGGCCAGAAAAGTGCATTTAACTCGGGCTTCAGCCTAAAAAGCAGCCCTAGACAACTACTCAGGAAGGCCTGACCCTGTACACTCTTGGTACTGAGATAAAGATAATGACCTCATTTTAAAAGCGGGGGGAAAAAATACCCGTGGCATCGTGAGATGAAGTAACTTGTCCCAAATCACAGCAAGGAAAATGGCTGAGGAACATTCAAAGATCTAACTCTCCCAAATCTGTACCCTTTCCACATGATGAAGAGAGGCCAGGATAACTTCTAAATAAACATTAGTCAAGGCTCTAGGAAAAGTAAATAGCCTCTACAAACTCAATGGAGGGATGGTGCAGCTCTGCACACAAGGAAACAGGGAGAAAAAATTCTTAGAGAAAAAGTCGGCAACTTTGCATTATTTTTGAGCAGCTTGGGGAAGAGGGCTGGGTGAGAACAGGACTCTGAAGCCTCTGCTGAGACAGTTTACAGACTGCTAACAACAGATGTCAAGAGAAAACTGGAGGCCTGACCTGTGGTGGGCAGTGGTTAAAGCATCGACCTGGAACACTGAGGTCGCCTGTTCAAAGCCCTGGGCTTGCCTGGTCAAGGCACATATGGGAGTTGATGCTTCCTGCTCCTTCCCCCTTCTCTCTCTCTCCTCTCTAAAATGAATAAAGTCTTGCCTGACCAGGCGGTGGCGCAGTGGATAGAGCGTCGGACTGGGATGCGGAAGACCCAGGTTCGAGACCCCGAGGTCGCCAGCTTGGACCCAAGGCCCCTGGCTCCAGCAAGGGGTTGCTCGGTCTGCTGAAGGCCTGTGGCCAAGGCACATGTGAGAAAGCAACTAAGGTGTCATAATGGCAATGAAAAACTAATGATTGATGCTTCTCACCTCTCTCCATTCCTATCTGTCTGTCCCTATCTATCCCTCTCTCTGACTCTCTCTCTGTCCCTGTAAAAATTAAAAAAAATAAAATAAAATCCAAAATGAATAAAGTCTTAAAAATAAATGTTAAAAAAAAAAAAAAAGAGGAAACTGGAACAGAGATTAATGAACACCTGAGGACCAAGCTCCCTGATTCCCAAGAACACGTGTTCTTGGGGGAGCTGAGCTCCCAAAGGAGCACGGAGAGAGGCAAAGTAAGGGTACACAAAAGGTTTCATCATATGAAGATGCCCAAACTAGACCACTGTCCTCTACTTATTACCCGAGGCAGCACTGGGACACAGACTCTTAACGCTCTGACAGAAAGGAAGCAGCCTAAATATGAATGGATGGAGTATAAACAATAGGGCAGTGGGGTTCACTGCTTCAGTTTTCCTGTGAAAGTCAAATCTGTGTGGTTTCAAAACAAAAACCCAGAAAGAAACATGAGATTAATGCATTTATTCCAGGTAATCAACACATTAAAAATAAAGTTAAACTTGTCCAAGCCAACTCATAAATTTTTTAATCTTTTGAACAACATGTACAACCCAAAACATCACACTATGGTAGAAATAACTTGGGAAAGGGAGAGGTAGAGGAAGGAATACAAATGGGTTGTGGAACAGAGAATAAATCCAATCCCAGAACAATTTTCAGATCTTCTATCTCTTCAGAACAGAAATGGCTGCTAAGCAATTTAACACAAAGTGGTACTGCATCACAATACAATGAACAAAAGCCATTTCGAAAATTAAAGTGACCCCAAAAGCAATCCGCTCCAGGCCACGAATAAGCCTTACCGATTTGTTGTCTTCCAAAAGTGAGCCTGCTAGCTTTTCCTCCATGTTTACCCAGGCCACTTCCAAACACATTTGTGGATTAGCGGGACCATTTCAAGCAAAAGCAACAGAATGGAGAAAAGTATGGGGGTTGACATGCCACAAGGAAGTCAAACAGAAGAGCTACTCACGCTGCACTTCAAACAATGTTAAGGCAGGCCCATCCAAATGGAAGCCTAAGAGGTGAACAATCCTTCCTTCATCAGTTTTCCATTTCTGCAGGCTTTCTGGTGTTTCTCCCAGAGAACTATCAAGCTGCCCAGAAAATTAGGTGGGGATACAACACAGCAATTGGAGAAGCAAGCTGTTTTCCTCCTCCCTCACATTCCAGAAATGGCAGAGCCAAAGGCAAAATACAATCAAAGCACACTATGTGGTGAGCCAGATAGACATTTGATTTTAATGACAAAGTAGGAGAAAATAAATTGGCAAAAAAAATTAACATAAAATACTTTCTTTTTACAGGTGTATACAAATTATGATTGATTTGTCTATCTTAAGGAGAAAAGAAAAAAAGAAAAGGAGGTACATTTTTTAACTTCCATGAACATTTGCTATAAAATGCTGACTGAATCTCATGGTCTGGGTTCCAGATGAGATAGCCAGAGTCCTGGGTCATCTGGGCACCTGATTCCTAGAAGCCAATCTGATTCATCCACAAGTAGCTCTGGATATTTATTCTTAGTTGTGAACACTGGATTCTGTGTGGTCCCGGATGGCATCAACTGCAGCTTCTTGTGCAGGTATTTCCTGAGGGACAATATTGCCTCCACCTACCTGCTCCCTTGTAGGGGACCCTGGAACCAAAGACTTTACCAAATTCAAAGGGTTGTCATTGTCTTCATCTACTTGAGGAATTGCTACTTCTGTGATAGATGCATTCATTATTTCTAGTTGTAGTGGTCCCATCTCCAAGGAACTGCACTCAGGAGGGTCATCTGGCATAGAGAGATGAGAACATAACTTTTCTTTTTGAATTCCAGATGTCCGTGTGACAAAGTCAACAAGGTCTGGAAGGCAAGGAGATGGTCCAAGACCTGCAGGGTTAACTGTTTCCGATTCCAAACCCAGTGAATCTTGTTTCTCTAATTGAGAAGTTTCTTCTAGTTCTTCAGGCATCATTCCTCCTGCTAATAGGTCAAGAGCCTGATGTGTTCCCTCTAGGCTTCCCAAACCAAGGTCAATATTTTCTATAGAAGGTCCAGTTTTTAAAACGTTAGGAATGATCCTCCCACTTCTGGGATTAGATGAATTTTGTTCACCCTCTGCTCCAAAGTTAAGCCCAAGGGTTTTGGAAGAATCTAATGGAAACACAGAAAAGGATGGCACTGATTCAAAGTCAGTGAGAGCGGAAGGATTACATCCTACAGATGACATAGAATTTTCTTCACACATTTTCTGAGACAGGGCAGTTGGAGATCTGTGTGCTGGGTCTGCCCGAGTATTGCAGAATTCAACACCCGTATCCCTCTGTTTCCCCATGGCAGCAAGCTCTTCTGCTTTCAAACCTGTAACTTTAAAGTCTTCTAAGGCCTTGCTTTCTATCGTCACTGTTAATTCTGGATGGACATCTTGTAGTTCCAGCGCTTCTGCTTCTGGTTTCTCTGGGCTCACCCAGGTCTCTGGATTCTTGTTCTCATCCCAAACAGCCAGTTCATAGATCAGTTTACCCTGAAGGTCTTTTGATCTTTCTCTTTTGAGTTTGAGGCTTCTGTACCTAGAAGCTCTGGAAGCTGATTCTGGAGCTGAATTTTCTAGGCATTCCTCACCACTAGTTAAAGCTCCTCGCTTCTGTGCACTATCTGCTAAACACATATCTGATCTGGCTGGGGAGTGAAGGAGCAATTCTGGGGCAGATATTTTTACAGCCATGTCTTGTGGGTTCTGGAGTAAAGACCTAGCTTCTGGGGGAAATGAGTCTATTTTTGCCTTTGTGGAAGAGAGAGCCTGTGCACTCAATTCAATCATTACTTTACTTTGAGTTTCACTTCCTGACATCAATTTCTTAGACTGTTCAGTCTTTTTGTCAGTCATGTGTAACTTGGGCTGTTCTATTTTTCCCTCCCACATGTATCTGTTCCTATGGTTCAAATTAGAATCCTCCATGTTATTGGGCCCAACACTGCTACCTGTTTCCTTTCCTACCATCCTCTCAGAAAGCTTTGTTCTTTTTTCTTTTAGTTCAGTGTTTGTCTCTATCTCACTTTTTCCACACTCCTTAGACTGGTGAAGCTCTTGCCGTTCCTCATCCTTGTTAACAGGTTCCATAAGATGGGTTTCTACCAACTTCTGAGATTCCATGGTATTACAATGTATATCTGACAGCTGAGGGGCTGGCTCTATACCTGGTGGCCCTGGCTCTCCCAGGTCAAGCTCACTTTTTCCCTCTGGAGATATATTCCTATTAGTGTCACTCTGGAAGGAGCCAGAAGTCCACAAAGCCAAAGGGTCTGTCTTCGGGGTAACAGTTTGATAACGCTTGCTTTGGCACAACCTTGTCAGAGGCTGTAGGAAGCCATAGCTGCTGCCTCTGCTTTCTGAGTCTGTATGTTCTACCACTGACCATTTCCCTAGGGACACTATTGGTTTTGCAATGTGTTTTTTAGGGTTTCCACCTGAAGGAGCAGACACCAAGCTTCTATCTGAAGGTGACTCCTCCTGGGATGCACTGCTGTTCAAAGTGGAAGTGGAAAAGGTGTCTGAGCTTTCAAGTCTACAGAATTTGCTGTTTTCCCCATTGGCCAATGAACCACCACTTAGCTTAGTCTCTGGGGCCCCCTTTCCACCACTACTGTAGAATATGTCATACAGGTCCTTAGCATTGGCTGTTGCTAAGCACGAATTGCGCTTTTCCACCTTTTTGGCTTGTTCACTGAACACACTTGAGAGGGGAGGTGGTGGACGCACCAACACAGAGAATAAGGTCTGGTCCCGGTCACTCTCACTCACCCCAGGCGCTGTCTCATCAGAAGGAATGGCAGTTGGCTGCGCTGAGGCCATGATGGCTACCGGCAACACTGGACTCAAAATCTTAGGACCTAAGAAGCCAGGGCTGAGAGTGTGAGGTACAACTGGGTTTGATTTTACTGGAGCCAAGACAGCCTTTGCTTGAGCAGGAGGAGGGGCAGCTGCAGCTGGATGAGGTATAACTGGGGGGGGAGGTGGTGGAGGTGGAGGAGGAGGTGGAGGAGGTGGGAGCATTTGTTCAGGTATATGGGGTGGCTCATTCTTTTCAGCCAGCACCATTTTCTCCTCTGGAGACCCTTTTAGAATGACCTCTTCCCCTCCAAAGGCTTTGGAGATTATGTCGGGAGGCAAAAGGAGATCAGATGAAGACTCTTTAACCACTGGCAGAGGCTTAGCAGTGGTTCCAGAGGACTTGATGGATAAAAAGGTGTTAAGAGGAGCGGGCTTGCTGACTGTGGCTGACCCTGACTTGCGGAGCACTGTGGATGGGATAGGCAGGTTGGGTCGGATCTTAGTCTGGGTTGAAGTGGTCACAACAGGCATCCACGGGCTAGTATGAGCAACAACGGTTTTCCCAGAGAGCTTGATTTTGATGGGCTTTGCCTTCCCAGCTTCAGCTTTGCCATCCTCTTTGTCCTTACTGCTTTCCACAATCTCTTCCTTGGGAATACTTTGGGCCACTGAACTTTTTTCCTCCTCTTTTTCTGGCTTCTTCCAGCTGAATTTTCCAAAAGAGGAAGATGCTGGTGATTCTTTCTTTACTTCTTCTTTTAATTGGAGTCTGATGCTACTCTTCCTCTTGTTTTCCACCTTTTCAGGGGAGTTCCCACCCTCAGAGAGTGGGTCCTCTAATTCCTCAGAGACCTTGTCATCTTCTCTCATGATCTTTGTCCTTTTTTCTTTCTTCTCTTCCTTTGGTTTCTCAGTAAGTTTGCGCTTTAGCTCATTCTGACGCCGCCGTTCTGTCTCCAGGACCACAGCCAAGCCAGCTTGGCGGTCCAGATTCCGCCGCTCCTCATACAATGGGTTTTCAACAACATATTTCTGGGAAGAAAAAAGATAAAGGCTCAACAATTGGTCAAAATACTTTAAAAGAGAAAATCTTGGCTCCACTAATCCCTAGAAGTCATCTTCCTCAAGGATGCAGATGATTCTATGATGTCAGCATCTATTACTAGGATTGAGAACTTCTTACTGATTATGTGAATTTGAAATGTTAATGACTTTTTCTGGCTTTCTACTTGTCTGACAAAGTCAAAGGATTACTGCAGAAAGTGGGAAACTCCACAGGCTACTAAAAGACCAACCTTATATTTCTCATTGTGTTGGTGACCCTTTACATGTTGCTCTCCAGAAATTGGATCCCCCAAAAATTCCTCACACAGCTGGCAGTAATATCCAGTGATGGGAATCAGAAACTCAGAGCCTGGAAGAAAGTCAAGAAAATAAGTAATTTTAATCCAGGATGACTGCACCCAAAGGATATTCCACTTCCTCTTTGCAGTAAAATGGTTAATGGTAAAGAAGACTGTATCCACTTTTGAGTCTGAAACTGCATTTAGATGAACCCCAATGGCAGAGTCTTCCCAACTTAAAGTTTGAACACAGAATCACTATGCCTTTTACCTCCTAGGCACACTAACTGGCATATTCAGGAGTTTCCTGTGCCAGATTCATTTCTGTTGCCAATTCTCCTCAAACTCCAACTAGCACTAAGTATTTTAGGAGATTTAAAAACTATTCTCTCGCCTGACCAGGCGGTGGCGCAGTGGATAGAGCGTCGGACTGGGATGCAGAAGACCCAGGTTCGAGACCCCGAGCTCGCCAGCTTGAGCGCAGGCCCATCTGGCTTGAGCAAAAGCTTGTCAGCTTGGACTCAAGGTCGCTGGCTCCAGCAAGGGGTGGCTTGGTCTGCTGAAGGCCTGAGGTCAAGGCACATGTGAGAAAGCAATCAATGAACAACTATGGTGTCGCAACGGCAATGAGAAACTAATAATTGATGCTTCTCACCTCTCTTCGTTCCTGTCTGTCTGTCCCTATCTATCTCTCTCTCTCTCTGTCCCTGTAAAAAACAAAACAAAACAAAAAACTATACTCTCTACTAGTTAGCCCAGCACCATTTGTATGAGAATCTCTTATGTTGGTACTAATTACTCAGGAATCACCTACCTTCTTCAGATCTAAAGAATGTAACATCATTGACTACTTAAGAAGGTTAAGATGTTGAGAAGTTTAAAGACAAAGAAACTTTCTACTTCTCAGTTTATTCCCTTAATAATGACTATTGAAAAATATTTCTAAGTTGAAAAAGCAGTTAAATTACTGTGCCTCTTATTCTTCTTTTTACCTGAATTTCAAAAAGTTTTAGTGCCTACGTCAACAACAGAATTATATTCTAAAGTGGTATATATATATGTTTAATGTGTTAGATTGTTGGCCATATAGGTAGAGGGCACTCGTCTTACACAGCTCTGCATTTATTTAGGACCTAGTACACTGTTTTGCACAGAGAAAGCATTCCTACAGCTCTGTCAAAAAGTATTTATGTCTCACCCTATACTGCTTCCTAGCAACTTAGTTCAGGGACACCTGTTCCTTGGCTGAATATACGGAAACAAAAAGGCAGGGAGGAAACATACCTTTTGAAGGAACAGTTATCTTGTCAGTGCGCTTTACAGCATCTTGCTTGGCCTCACTCTGGGTCTTTGAAGCCCAAGGTCTGTTGTAGGGATCCAATGTCTATTTGCAAGAGGCAGAGGTGCTCACACAACAGCACTAAAAACTCAATGACCCACTTTTCTTTTTTCTCCCCACGCACCAGGGGACCAGAAGCCCCCAGCTTCCCACCCCCACCCACTCTGCCAACTGTTTAAACGGAAATCACCTGTGGAAAAGGTAAACACATGTTAGAGCAAGTACCAGCAATGGATAAAATGAAACAAATAATCAGGTTCTCAAGGAATCAAAAGAGGCGGAAGCCTCACTTACACTTGTCACGGTGTTTAGTTACAGGCAAGTCCCCTGGACTGAGCCCTGGGGATGGTGTCTCCTTTGCTGCTATCTCTTGGCTCTTCATATTGGGGCTCCTGCCCATATGAGAATGTTTCATTTGCCAGCTTTGTAATGCAGATGGGGGTATAGAAGTTTGAGGGGAAAGAGGATGAGAGTAGAAATAACAGAGGGCAGGACACCTACCTGTGTGTGCTTCTTATTGTGCATGTGGGTGAAGAAGTCAAACATGGTCCCACAGATGCTATTGCAGTCCTTGCACCAATGATTGCCAGCATCGTAATACTCATAGGCAGCAATGGGCTGATCATATTGCTTAGTAGTTGGCTGGGGACTCTCTGCAGGCTTGGGGTTCTTAGTATGAGAATTCTCACTGTTTATTTTTGAGTCCTAGAGGGAAAATAACCTGCACTTAGGAGGAATTCAAGGCAGTCTAGATCTGTCTTCTCTCAGAAAAAGCAAGAAGCTTATCCTAGTTATAGAAGTAGGCTTGTAGGGTTATATTTTCAGTGCCTAAAGGTGCATAAACTGGGAAAACCCCACAAAAAATGTTTATAAGGCTCAAATAGAACTAATTAGACTCCATGGTGCTATCTTTTCATGGAGAATAAATCACAATGGCAATATATTTATTTACATATCCTAAAATAATACTCAAGATAATGGAAATGCTGGATGCTTCTGGGGAGGGAAGTAGAGAACAAGAATGAATAAGGGTGTTTTTAATGTATTCCCTTTGGTAGATGCTAAAAGCATGACCTATGCAATTAAATTCAAAAGTTAAATTTAAAAATCATAATGATAACTATGGAGAGAAGGAAAACCAAATTGAAAAGGTAATTGACAGGTTATACAAATGCAGAGAACAGATGACAGTAAACTCACTTATCACAAACACATACTTGTTTGAAACACTGGAGAGCAGGGCTGATCTTGTACAAAAGCAGACATTAGTCTATGTAGGATGACTAAAGTAATCTGGGTAAAACGTTTCTAATTGCCTAAAACACCACCATTGGTATTTTATACTACCAACTGAACACCTCTGAATTAACATAAATCCTCTTTTAAAATCTATCAACTCCCAACTATTAAGTTAGTAATAAATATTTTAGCCTGACCTGTGGTGGCACAGTGGATAAAGCGTTGACCTGGAATGCTGAGATCGCCGGTTCGAAGCCCTGGGCTTGCCCGGTCAAGGCACATATGGGAAGCAACTCCTATGAGTTGATACTTCCCGCTTCTCCCCCCTATTTCTCTCTCTCTCCCCTCTATGTAAAAATCAATAAAATAATAATAATAATAAATACTTTAATATGAATTCATTTGTCAGTAAGCTGGGAACAAGACACTTAGAAAATAAGAATTTTGGTCAATGCTGGAGAATAAGGAACAGAAAAAAGATAATTTTGGAACAAAGAGTGGGTAAATATACATGAAGTTCTATAGTAGACAAGATCAGAAAACTTGGCATGTTTAATATTGACTGGTGGGAAAAGGAAGACAGGATAGAGAAAGGGAAACAATTAGCACTTCAAAGAAATCTTTCCCTACTACAGTTTTATTTAAGAGTCACTAGCAGTGGCCGTGGCCAGTTTGACCAGTGGTACAGCATCGGCCTAGTGTGTGGATGTCCCGGGTTCGATTCCCAGTCAGAGCACACAGAAGTGCCCATCTGCTTCTCCACCCTTCCCCTCTTGCTTTTCTCTCTCTCTCTTCCCCTCCTGCAACCATGGGTCGATTGGAGGGAGTTGACCCTGGGCACTGAGGATAGCTCCATGGTCTCTGCCTCAGGAACTAAGAGCTCGGATGCTGAGAAATGGAGCAACAACCCAGATGGGCAGAGCATCACCTCCTAGTGGGTTTGCTGGATGGATCCCAATGGGGGCACATGCGGGAGTCTGTCTCTGTCTCCCCTCCTCTCACTGAATTAAAAAAAATATATATATATATATATATATATATATATATATATATATATATATATATATAAATAAATAATGAGAGAAGTCTATTTATTGACACTGAAAGATGTTCATTATATACTGAGAAAAGTATGTACATTTGAATAATCAATAAAGATACGTGAAAGCATAAATATCAAATGTTACTTTATCCAAAAGACTTTGCCTAACTACTCTATCTTCTTTATCCTGTTTTCTTTTTTTAGGTACTTGTCATTATCTAACCCAAACTTTTTTATTTATTCTCTGTCTTCTCCTATTTGATGCGACTAAGGAATAAGAACCTTGTCCATATAGTTCACTGCTATACTTCCCATATCCAGAATAGTGCCTGGCACTTTCTTGGAAATCAGTAAATATTTGTTAAGTTAATTAATGAGCAAAAGAAAAGTATTTGGAATAACATACACCAAGTTATTAATAATAGTTGTCTCTAGGTGAATGAAATCATGGAAATGTGTTTATTTTTATGAAATTAATAGAAAACCAAATATGCATTTTAAAGAGAGGCAAAAAAGCCTGACCAGGCGGTGGCACAGTGGATAGAACGTCGGATTGGGATGCAGAAGACCCAGGTTCAAGACCCCGAGCTCGCCAGCTTGAGCAAAAGCTCACCAGCTTGGACCCAAGGTCGCTGGCTCCAGCAAGGGGTGGCTCAGTCTGCTGAAGGCCCGCAGTCAAGGCACGTGTGAGAAAGCAATCAATGAACAACTATGGTGTCGCAATGGCAACAAAAATCTAATGATTGATGCTTCTCATCTCTCTCTGTTCCTGTCGGTCTGTCCCTATCTAACCCTCTCTCTGACTCTCTCTCTGTCCTTGTAAAAAAAAAAAAAAAAAAAAAATTTAATTGGGGAAACACATGCAATTATATAATTATAACTGTCATAAATGCTAAGACAAAAAATTACAAGTATTGTGAGTGTGTATCAGGCAATTTTAACAGTGTTGAAAATCAAGAAAAGGAGTCAGGGAAATAAGTTTAAGCTGCAAGCTGAAGAATGAATATGAGTTAGAAAGGATAAGGAAATACTAGGGTTTGCAAGGTAACTAGAGGGAAGAGAAGATGCAAATACATTAGAGGGAATGATAGATTTGAGCAATAATAAAGTCAGAAATGAAATTAAAGTGAGCACGGGGGAAAAGTTGCATGAAATGAGGCTGAAGAGGTAATCAAGGGAGTATCGTGGTCACTGGCTGTATGTGGAGAAAGGAATGAGTGTAGCAGTACAAGCAGGAATTGAAGGTGACTTGAACTTGGACAGCAATGGATAAAACAGATTTACTTTGGAAGGAAAGCTGGGAAAATTTGTAACTGATTTTGTATGGAGCAGTAAAAAAGAGGAAAACATTAAGAATGCTTTTCAAGTTGTTGGCAACTGTAGGATGGTAGTGTCATTCATTTAGATAGGTAACAATGAAGGAAGAAAAAATTAGAGGGAGGTTGAGCACAATCATTAGTTTAGTTTAAGGTATGTTGATTTTGAGGTGTGTATGAGACAATGAAGTACAAATAATGAGTAGTCTTTTGGACTTCTGGGTTTGGACCTCAAAAGAATCATTTAAGCTAGAATAAAAACCTGGAAGGTGTCCACAAGGTATTTCAGCAAAGAACTAGATAAAATGACCTAGGGAAAAAGCAGAATTCTACAGAACTCAGCTTGGACTGAACTCTGAAGAACTAAAATAAAATAGTTAAAGATCAGGTTCAAGAGAATAGGGCTGAACCCTGAAGAACTAAAATAGTTAAAGATCAGGTTCAAGGGAATAGGGAGCAAAGGAGACTAAGCAGCAGCAGTAAGCATTCTAGGAGGGAAAGAAGTGTGACAGAAGCCAAGGAAAGAAAACATTTTTAAGAGTCAGCGATTCCCTATATCAAATACTGATTTAAGAACTGAACATGAGCTTGTTGATAAACATGAACCTACAAATAAATTATAAGATTAGAAGTCAAAACTGGAGTGGGTTAAGGAGTAAATGCTAGAACAAGAACATGGAGGGCCCTGTATACTGAGGACTTGGGATTCTACTTTGTTAGCAATGGGGAACTGCTAAAATTCTGGATAGTATCATGAGCTGATCTAGGCTTTACGAAACTTTAACAAGAGTAAGAACAGGCTAGAAAAGGAAGCTAAGAAAATGGTTAGAAAAAAAAGAAAATGGTTAGTTAGAAAACTTCTTTAGGAGTCCATGAAAATAAAAAATATATGAAAAAGTTCAGTTTTTACCTTGCTGTTTGAAGAGGAGTTTAAGTATGATGATAGCTTTTCTGGGCTCTTAGATTTTTCTGCTTTCCCAGGCCTCTCTGTAGACTCTTTGCTGTCATTTGAAGATTTCTGGGATTTATCCAAAATGTTAATTCCCAAAATCTGAGCCACTTTGTCCAGTTCAGATTGCTTCTTTTCGGCTTCTTCTGCCTCTTGTCTAAGTTCTGCAATGTCCTTCATAATGTTATCCTGAAGCCGACTCACTTCCACCAGGAGTGGGTCTTTGTGGCCATCCTTCTCCCTTCGTTTCTTCCGCAGCATTTCCCCTGAGTAGTCAAATATCAACAGAAAGAAACACAAGGAAAGGAAGTTAAGACAAACTATTTTTCAGCCATAAGTAATAATCGCTCAAGAGTTTATGGTCACAAAATCTTTTCCCATAAAAGTTTTTAAAAGCAAGTGGAACTCTCCTTCCACGTGGGCTGGTTTAGGTGAAGCTTCTACAGTGGTAAAGGATGAGTGATTACATTATCTTTCTTGTAGGGATTATTAGCTAAGGATCTACAGACAAGCTTCAGGGGCTCCATGAATCCCCAAAACGGTATATACAAGTTTGTCTGCATGTGTTTCTACTAAGGTTTATAAATGTTGTATGTATGAATCTAGTAGCTGTCCTCTTCAGAACAGCAAAGGATTATTCAGAGAGCAAAATTCAGTCACAGGCCTGACCTGTGGTGGCACAGTGGATCAAGCGTCGAGCTGGAACGCTGAGGTCGCCGATTCAAAACCCTGCACTTGTCTGGTCAAGGCACATATGGGAGTTGATGCTTCCTGTTCCTCCCCCCTTTCTCTCTCTCTCTCTTTCCTCTCTAAAATGAATAAAAAAAAAAATTCAGTCACATGTTTGACTTTATCTGATTTAAAGACCCTTCACAAATGCCTACCTTGAGTTTCAAGTTTTGCCTTAGGCTCACCTAATGCTATCTCCTATCCCAGTGATGGGCAATCTTTTAAGCTTGGTGTGTCAAAATTCACCAAAAAACCGAGCATAACTCGGGTGGTGTGTCACTTCGAGAAAAACGGCCTAACCGGAAGTCCCAGAACTAGACGCTCTGTGCTGGAGGAGTTCTGTTGTTTTGGCCTACAGACCTCCGGCACAGTGTCTACACTACAGCAAATGTTTTATCCTCGGCTACTGCACCTGGCCGTGCAGGAGCCGAAGATGAAACGTCCTTCTCGGCATGCGGCCCGTACTTCTCTGGTATGCAGCTGCATGCGGCCGTGTCATCGAAAATGGCTACACGTGTCAGTGCTGACACACGTGTCATAGGTTTGCCATCACAGTCCTATCCAAATGGCAGGTCCTCATGAATTAATCCTCACAGGATTAATAACTAAGATTCTCATTCCTATATAGTCCAAACCCAAACAGAAGAAATATCTTCTCCTACTCTATTTTTCCATGCTATCACCAAGCTACAGTATTTAGAAACCTTGTTATATTCTGTCCTCAGGGTGTATGTTAATTATTTTTTTAAAAACTTTTTATTGATTGCTTTTTCAGAGATAGAGAGAGAGAGAGAGTACGACAGGAACATCCATCTATCTGTTCCTGTATATGCCCTGATAGGGGATCAAACTGGTAACATCTGCACTTCCAGATGACGCTCCAACCATCTGAGCTATCCAGGCAGGGAGTGTATGTTAATTCTTAAAAGCATAGATGAAGACAAGGACTCAAAAGAGGTATCATGGAACATCTTTTCAGGCCAAAAAAATAAAGAAGTACTGAAAAAATGATGGGAACATTTCAAAAGGACAGAGTAGTCAACTTACAGGGGTCTCATTGGCCAAATCTGGGACAATTTAAGCATAAAAATATACAATGATAGACATTTTATTATAATCTATTGAATGAAGAATCCATGAGTTCACATGGATATAAATGGGTGGGAAGCTCCTCCTTAAATAAGAAATCAACTAATAAAAGACAGAATGATGAAATTAGAAAATTACTATTTGACAACCATCATAAATAATTCATTCAGGCAAGAACATATCAACAAATGCTAAAAACTAGTAGGCTGAAGTCTGAAGAGCAACTGAATATTTACAATCTCAAAGTATCTCCTTTATAAGATACTTACTAACTAAAAAGGGTAAAATAGTAACTTTACAGTGGAGAAACCTGGCAGGCACCACCTTAAGGAAATGATCAAAGTTGACATCACCAGTAATGGGACAAATCAACACTTGTTATGAACTCAGTATCACTTCTGTGATGTTCCTGCCAAAAATTCATAACCTGAATTAAATAAGGAGACATCAGACCAAAATTAAAGGACATTCTACAATATGTGACTTCTCTTCTAAAATGTCAATGTCATGAAATACAAATATTCAAATTGTTATGGATTAAAGGAGACAAAAGAACATGACAACTAAATGCAATGCATACCCTCCATTTTCTTTTGATGTAGGACATTGTTTGGACAACTGGAGAAATATGAGTGAGACCAGTGTTAGAGTCCTGTTAGCTTCCTAACTTTGATACTGTACTATGGTTATGCAAGTCAAGTCTTTATTGTTAGTAGACACTGAATTATTTACAAGTAAAGGAGCATCATATTTACAACTTACGTTTAGAGATGTCAGAAAAATTACACACAGATTGAGAGGAAAAAAAGGGATAGAGCAAATACAGTAAAAGGCTAATAGCCATGGAGACTGAGAATTATTTACACTATGATTGCAACTTTTCTGCAAGTCTAATTATATAAAAAAAAATTTCTAAGTGAGACTTCAGGTCATTAAACCTGAATCCTCAAAGCTCTTCATTTGGGTCTCCTATTCAAGTTACTACAAGAAGGCAGTCATGCAAAGGGGTGTCTGATACCTTGTTGTTTATGAAGTCGCTCCAACTCGATCCTGAGATAGTACATCTTCTTCTGGCGAGCTTCCCGGTCACTCTTTAGCTTTTCCCTCTCTGCAATAACCTACAAAGAGCATGCATCAGCCTCTGATATCCTCCCTTTGCTACCGCACTTGTCCATAAGCCCTCATGCTAGATAATATCTGAATGCAAGAATCTAAATGCCTGTACACAGAGCTTCTGACTTTATAGTGAAGGTTATATTTCATTCTGATCCAAGTTCCAGAATAGAATTATCCTTTCCAGAGCTACATTGCCCAAAAGGTATTATTTCTATGCAGGAAGCACTACACTAATTTTAACCTAATGCTACTGACAGCAACTGTTAGGAGTTCTAAGCCTTTCAAGAAGGAAACGAATATGTTATGGGAGAGGCACTGTGTTAGCTGCATTACATATATTTTACTTAATCCTCATATTATCTCTGTTTTATGGCAAGAAAATTGAGATTGTGAAAGATTAAGTAATACATCCAAGGTCATAAAATAAACCTCATGACCTTTCAACTGTATTATTACCACCTAATGGAAAAAACAAATAATGGCTTATTTATAATGGGCAAGTGTAAAAATCTGTGTTTTATCAGCCCTGACTTAAGCTCATAAAGGGACAGTAAATGAAAAATGATCAGTCTCCAAACAGTGTCTCTTCAGTCTTAGGTTTTGTCTTTCTTGAACCAACCACCCTTTCCCAAAAGACTTTAACAAAATGCAGCCTGAAGTTCAGGGTATCCAAATACAATGGAAAATAGAGATTTTTTTGTCCTCTCAAGGATTAGCTAAATTTCTCCTAAAGTGGAAAGAAATGAAATTGCCCCTCCAATTTTTCTTTTTTTTCCTCCTCAGGTCTTATTTTATTAGCAATCAAATTTATACACATTACATTTTTATGTTTCTAAACAAAGTGAGTTACTAGCTAGTTATTAAGGACCTTTAAAATTAATACTATGCATTAATTTTTCCATTTAAAATTCTTCTATTTAGTATTACCTGTCCCTACATAATTTTTACCTACTTCTCTAAAACATTTAGGATTATATTTTGGCCCCAGCCACTGCTCCCTTCCTATAAACCAATGAACCATGACAGCATAAAAACTTTTAAAAAAGTGTCACAAAAATATTATTTTGAGACTCTAAAAATAAACCAGAACAAGCAAAGCTTATTTCTTGGTTTAATTGCCAAACAACAACTAGTTATTAGCTATTAACCCCCATAACCAGTATAGGAAAAGAACCCACCCACTGGGATGAAACAGGCTTATTGATTCTACTTCATACATACAACCCAGTTTCCTTACTCCCTGATGAGTTAGTTCATATTGAAGACTTCAAGGCTCCCAGCTCCTACCCATAGTGTTCTAAGGCAAATAATCTGAACAGAGTACTAAACTTAAGAAAAGAAGTCTAGCAATAACAGTGGGAACTAGGGCCAGACTTTAGTCTTAATGATCAAACATGTGGGAAAAAGAGGGGGGTATGTATATACATTACTTAAGATGATGACGGCAGCTTCCAAAAACTTAAAAGTTAAAGGGTCTTAAAATTTTTCAGCTACCTCTAGAACACAAATACAAATTTAGTTTGAAAAAAAAGACTTGGGCACAGAATTCCCAAAGCTATTATACCTTCTGCTTCTGGGAAGCACGATTCTTCTCATCGGAGATCTTTTCCGGATTATACCTTATGAGTGGTGGGCTGGCCACCTGAACAGGCACTTGGGCAGTAGGAATTGAGCGGAGCACTGGCTCTTCCTGCTTGGGCTCAGCAGGAGTCACAGTGGGGATCACACGGAGATTAGGACGACTACGAGTGGCCTGTTTGATAGCTGGCATTACCCTGTGTGGTTCAGGTAGAGGGTGCTTTGATGACTGAGAGGAGGGGTACACGGGCCACCTTGAGGCAGCATATGCCATGTAGTGACTATAGGCTTCAAAGGAAGTAGGGGGAATGGCAAGTCCCTGGTAGTTTGAAGGTAGCTGAGCTGCAGCAAACTGAGAGGCCCTTGGCACATGAAACTGAGACAAAGAAGCAGGGTGTGGAAGTCTAACTGGGGCAGATGGGGCTGCCGGCAACAGGCACCTGGCTGCAACAGATGACTGAAACCCACTGTCAACCACCTCAGGTCCTGCAATACTGCCCATTGGATGGTCAGACTTCAGGAATGGGGGGCTATTTTTTGTGAGCAGGTAAGGATCCACTGGGGAGACTGGATGTGGATGGGACACCTCTGGGGAGTGGGTATTGCAATGGTGTGCCTCCAAGCTCTCCAATCTGTGAGGATCTGAGGAACGCCGATCAGCTGAGAAACGGCGGTCAGCTGAGGAACAGCGGTCTGCTGAAAAGTGCCGGTCAGCGGAGGAACGTCGGTCAGCGGAGGACCGTGAAGGCTTCTTGCCATGAAGTCGTTCCTGGGTGCGTGCAGCCAGTTTACTAATCTCTGTAACCCCAATATCCAGGCCTATGGTCTTGAGCAAGTCGTGAATCTTGGCATATTCTGGACTGGTCTCTTCCACTGATTCTAGCTTGACAGCTGGAGCTGACGATGACAGGGAGCTTGCCTGCTGCCTCACACCTTCACTTTCAGAAGCCCCAAGGGGCTTTGGTGGAGATTCCGCCTTTAAATCCTCTTCCTCATCTCCATAGAGAAACTTCTCCTCGTCCTCAATGTCAGGAAAGCTACGTCGCCTGTTTTCCTGTGTACTGGTAGAATCCGCCAACATGCTCAGAATGCGAGAAAAACCACTGCCATCCTGGCTAGCTCTCTCATGGGGCAACAAGAAGTCTGTGTGTTGCTCAGGTCCCTCAGCCTTCATATCCAGTTTCTCCTTGTGGCACAGAAAACTTCCAAACTTGTCTCTGAGTGGACTGTTGTCTTTGGGCATACCAGCGAGGTGACCCCACTGATAGAGGCTGCCCTGAGGTTCCTTCAGGGCAGTCTCTAACATAGTCCCCTTGTTGTTCTCAATCTCTGAAGCAAAAGCAGCAATAGCACCACTTAGTGGGACACATGGGTGTCCAGAGTAGAGAGGGTGATCCTGGCTGGAGGTCGTACTGCTGGAAAAACTCTCAAGCTGCAAAGACAAACAAAATCAATACAGCCTCTATTGCAGAAACTCAGAAAACTAGCAAGTGAGATAAATACTTAGATGCTTTAGTATTCTTAGATAGGTGAAAGATAAGTATGGATGAAAGGAAAGAACAGTAGTATCCTTAGCCAGGTTCAAGATTTGGGTCCCTATCTCTCCAGATGTTTCTGCTATGGCAAGGAGAAATAGGAAATAAGGCAGATTGGATTGAATCCTCACTTTTTCCCACTTGTTGTAGTCCTTATCAAGAAATCTGAATTCAAAAGAACTTTAGAGGTGTCCTAGCTTACTTGTTTTCTGTGAGTCCCCAAAGAAAAAAACATAAAAAGTAAAGCTACGTTAGTTGAAGTAGAGTTAGGAAACTGAAATACTAACTGATCAGCCTCCCCTTGCTTCCCTCAGTGCCAACAGGCACCTCTTCAGAAACTTACAGTTCTTAAGCCCTGGCTGAATAGCCTGGTTGGTTACAGTCATCCGGTACACAAAGGTTGGCTGGTTTGATCCCCAATCAGGGCATATACAGAAATGGATCAATGTCTCTGTCTGTCTCTCCCCTCTTCCTCTCTAAAATCAATAAAAATAAAAAAATAATAAAATTTAAAAAACCCAGCCTGACCTGTGGAGGCGCAGTGGATAAAGCGCCGACCTGGAACACTGAGGTCGCCGGTTCAAAACCCTGGGCTTGCCTGGTCAAGGTACATATGGGATTTGATGCTTCCTGCTCCTCCCCCCTTATCTCTCTCTCTCTCCTGTCTAAAATGAATAAAATCTTTAAAAAAAAAAACCTAAAAACTTATAGCTCTTAAGAGGACAGCTAAAAACTAGTGCTCATGCCTGACCATCATTTTATAGGTGAGGAAAATATACTGAAGCTCAGAATGGTGAGGTGACTTGTCTAAAAATCACACAGCAAGTTGGTAGCAGAAGTGGGCCCAGAACCAGAATCACCTGTTTCTGGTCTAGTGTCGTACCACTTAGATATTTCGTCTTCTCTCTAAAAGGAGAGGAGGAAATTCAGATCATTTGCCCTTCAAGCTTCATTTACAAGAAACTCATAATCAAAGATTCCTACAGGGTTACCCAATTTAGAAAAATATATACAGTAGACAGACTCCAAAATGTCTGTTTAGAAATCTTAACACATGACAACAGAAGCCCTCTACTGATGCATTTTATTCATTTTAGAGAGGAGACACAGAGTGAGAGAAAGAGAGAAAGGGGGGAGGAGCTGGAAGCATCAACTCCCATATGTGCCTTGACCAGACCCGTGCAGGGTTTTGAACTGGCGACCTCAGTGTTCCCAGGTCGACGCTTTATCCACTGCGCCACCACAGGTCAGGCCTCTACTGATGCATTATGAGACCTACAGTTTCCTTTAAAGAGTTCTGGAAGGTGCAGCTCATAGGAATAACAATGCTGGTCCAGCGTATACTACAAAAATACCATTAGGGATAGAGCCCCCAAATAAGTAACCAGACTTTAAGATATTCAAGGAACTAACAAGAGAAGAAACTTAGCAGAGACCTGAATAGAAGGCTCCATGTCCACCTCAATCCGCTTCTTCAGAATTGACTTCTTGGGCATCACAGATACTTCCTCAGGCCGATGTAAAGAAAATCCTGGCTTGGATGCTGTTAGGACTCCTGATAATCCAGGGATGGGACAGCTCGTGCCACCACCATCAACTCCCACCAGCTCCTGACTCAAACTCCTACTTCGTTCTTCCTCTTCCTCTCGTTTTCGCCTGGCAAGGTCCAGTTCTCGAAACTCAGGATCTAGAAACCTAGGGCTTGGACTCCGTCTACGCTGTCGATAGCTGCGACTCCCTGATGTAAAACTTGGGTGATCACTTCCCATGCTGTGTATCTTCTCTGCATCATCGTAACGGGGCCGTTTGGTCTCCCGGCTCCTCTCTTCCGGTCGTAGAGTGTAGGAGCCTTTGAGTTTGTCTCTGCTCCGTTCTGTTCCATGCAATATCTCTTCATGACAACTAATATGTGGACTATAGTCAGAACGATGCAGGAAAGTGTCTCTTGTTCGGTAGTCTTCATCAAGCTGTCCCAAAAAGGGACTGAGAGGTCCCTCCTCCCGGGAAATATATCGTTCAAGACCTCGAGAGCACTGGGAGGTTCGAGTGAAGACAGCATCATCAGTCAAGTCATCCCTGAGAAGAGAGACAAGACTTATTGAATATAATGAACTTGTAAAGAGCAAGACAAGACAAAGCTAAGAGACTGACATTTGACAAGGATGTAGAACGCTTAGAACAAAAAAGATGACAATCATGAAGTCCAAGAACGAATCTGTATACATGCATAGAGGCAGAACATTTCCCCTTCCTTCTCTGCCCAAGGGGAGATGAACGTCTAAACCGGCAGTGGCGCAGTTTATAGAGCGTCTAAACCGGCAGTGGCGCAGTTTATAGAGCGTCTAAACCGGCAGTGGCGCAGTTTATAGAGCGTCGGACTGGGATGCAGAGGACCCAGGTTCAAGATCCCAAGGTCGCCAGCTTGAGCACGGGCTATTCTGGTTTGAGCAAAGTTCAACAGCTTGGACCTCGAGCAAGGGGTTACTCGATCTGCTGAAGGCCCATGGTCAAGGCACATATGAGAAAGCAATCAATGAACAACTAAGGTGTCCCAACGAAAAACTGATGATTGAGGCTTCTCATCTCTACGTTCCTGTCTGTCTGTCCCTATCTATCCCTCTCTCTGTCTCTGTCAAAATAAATAAATAAATAAAATAGACAGAGCTCTTAGGCTGATCTCTTTGACTAGACTTTGGGGATGCAGGGTATCATGCTAGAGTTTGGGAGAGGTGAAAACACCACTACCAGACTACAAAGAGCCCTCATTACAGAACTCCACACTAGCTCAATACTACAGCAGTTCTTTACTACTACAAGTGTGGTCTGCATCAACAGCATCAGTATTACCTGGGAACTTTTTAAAAATACAAATTCTCAGGCTCCACTGATGCATGCTAAATCAGAATCTGCATATTAATAAGATCTCCAGGTGATTTATATGCACCTTAAAATTTGAAAAACACCAGTGCAGACCATTGATTTTCAAGTTATGCTCCACAGAGGTTCTAAACAGTGCTCAGGTGCTGCCTAAAGGAAGGACATGCTAGGCAAGCAGTCTGCAGGCTCTGGGCCTTCCACTACATTGAATCCCACTGGCCCCCACGTTATCTGTTTCACTAATCAAGTTCTGTGCACTATTTCACTGGGAGAAGAATTTCACTGTGAGGAACAAAATGTTTTTAACTACTGATCTATCTAATTGGCATAATTTTCTCGTAAGTTTTAGGAAGTTCTCCAATGCTCTGTTTTGCTAGCTCACATATTAAAAACCATGAAACTCCCTCACAGCCTGCATTGTTTCTCTCTTTCCTGCCTTGCCTGGATGTCCACAAGCACTCTGCTAATCTTGGGCCCAGGGAAGAGTTTGGCTCACTATTTTTATTTCATAGAAGTAAAAAGGTCTTAGACCTTTGTGACATAAAGGTAAAAAATACAGGATGGGACATCTGTCCTTCCAGCTCAGAGCTCTATACCACACACAACAACCTTAACCTTTTTGAGCATATGGTCACAGAACTTCTGCCCCAAAAGAAAGTTTCTGATTTAAATCACAGATAGAAATAAGGATGTTTTTTTTAACTTTCTACTTTTAATAAAGCCCATTTTATCAAGCATTTCTTTTAGAGGCCATGGCTTTTTTTTTTTAATTCATTTTAGAGAGAGGAAAGAGAGAAAGAGAGATAGAAGGGGGAGGAGCAGGAAACATCAACTCTCATATGTGCCTTGATCAGGCAGAGCCCAGGATTTTGAACCAGAGACCTCAGCATTCCAGGTCAACGTTTTATTCACTGTGCCACCACAGGTCAGGCTAATAAGGATCTTCTAACACTTTAAGCATACAACTTTTAAGTAATCTGAATAAAAATTTACATGTCACTCACATTCCAGAGTGAATTACCATCAAGGATGGTAATTACTGTGTCTAGAGTTTTTGGTAGCTACTTTTGTTTTTTGTGGGTTTCTAGAAATTATTATTTTTTTAATAGTTGCTTTCCTGTCTCTGGGACTAAGTTAGCAGAATAACAAAGTAGCCTTTTGTTATTCACCAGCCCAGAATTTCTGCAGTTTTAGAACGGCCATAAATAATTTTATGAAAAACTATCAAGGATAAACTTTATCACTTCCTCTAAAAGAATGCCACCTGTGGGAATCCAGCTCTCTGTGACTCACCTCTTCCCCAAGAATCTAAGGCATTTTATTGTTCTCAATATAAAATGAAATAAGAAAAAATAGGAGTAAACCAAGGACAATCCCTGACATCAAATGTAACTGGAGTAAAATAGTTTATTTTGTAGGTCACAAACAAGCCTACTCCCAGAGAGTAATGTCTATGAGGAGTAAGTCCAATGCCAAACCACCTACCATACAAAAGTCTCTCACCATATTAGTGAAGGGGAAGAAATACAGGCTCCGTGAGTACCGTTTCCCTGAAAATAAGACCTAGTGCAATTTTTTTCAAGCTTAGAAATTTAAGGCCTCCCCTGAAAATAAGACCTACTGTGTCTTTAGAAACAAAAATTAACATAAGACACTGTCTTATTTTCGGCAAAACAGGGTAGATTGTTGTACATGGAAATAGAGTCACAAGAAATTCTTGATGGAATTCAGAGTTTGGCTAGTTATGCTGATGTCTGTAACAACATGACTACAGTATATTAATAAATGTTGATTTTTTGTTCAACAATAAATGTTAATTCTTGTTCATGGAAAAATAAGACATCCCCTGAAAATGAGACCTAGTGCATCTTTAGGAGCAAAAATTAATATAAGACACTTATTTTAGGGGAAACACGGTAGTAGCAAGTTCATCTATGCTCCCACATTCAGCTGGCATAACAACCCAAGACCTAATCCAGCACTAAAGACCAAGAAGCTAGAAATAATGAGAGATGACTTTCAGAAAGTTTCAGTCCAGACATGCAATCTCTAGCAAAAAGAGGAAAAAAGAATGAAAAGAAGGCATAAAAACACTCAAAACAATGAATTATCGTATAAATACAGGCAGAAATCAGGTTACTTAGAAATTCCCATCCTCCTTTCATAGGTCTCCCAAAGGATAAGTGCAAAAACTGGCTGCAGTAAAAGTGAGCCCTCAAAAGGGCCACCCGATCCCCTGTAGCTCAAAATAGTCCAGTGACAGATTCTCTCTAAAAGCTTTGGTTAAGGCCAACTCTTCCCTAAAATAAGGTCTATCTATTCAAAAAATGATTGTTGGAAGTGGGTGATATGTACAGGGCTCACAGGACCACTCCCTACTTATTCTGTATTTACAGATTCCATTAAGCAAGTTAAAAAACATATAACATTATATCCACAAATAAACCTATACACCAATGTTCTCAGCCGTTATTATTCATAATAAACACCATTATTCATAATAACCCAAAAGTGCAACAACCCAAATGTTATCCATCCATTCATCACTAATAAATGGATAAATAAAATACCTACAATAAAATATTACTGGCAATTAAAAAGAATGAAGTTGGCTGAACAGGCAATGGCGCAGTAGATAGTGTCGGACTGGGATGCGGAAGACTCAGGTCCGAGACCCCGAGGTCGCCAGCTTGAACACGGTCTCATCTGATTTGAGCAAAGCTCACCAGCTTGGACCCAAGGTCACTGGCTGGAGCAAGGGGTTACTCGGTCTGCTGAAGGCCCGAGATCAAGGCACATATGAGAAAGCTATCAATGAACAACTAAGGTGTTGCAACGAAAAACTGATGATTGACGCTTCTTATCTCTCTCCGTTCCTGTCTGTCCCTATCTATCCCTCTCTCTGTCTCTGTAAAAAAAAAAAAAAAGAGTTAAGTACTGTCATATGCTGCTACATGGCTGAATCTTGAAGAACCATTATGCTAGGTGAAAGAAGTTAGTCACAAAGGATCATATATTATATGTTTCTATTTATATGAAATACACGGAATGAGCAAATCCATAGAAATAGAAAGTAGGTTAGTGATGGGCTACGGCAAAGGGTGTAGAGGACTAATAGCTAAGGATGCAGGTAATAAAAACGTTCTAAAATTGCCTGACCAGGTAGTGGCGCAGTGGATAGAGTGTCAGACTGGGATGCAGAAGACCCAGGTTCGAGACTCCAAGCTCGCCAGCTTGAGTGCGGGCCTATCTGGCTTAAGCAAAAGCTCGCCAGCTTGGACCCAGGGTCACTGGCTCCAGCAAGGGGTTGCTTGGTCTGCTGAAGGCCCGCGGTCAAGGCACGTGTGAGAAAGCAATCAATGTACAACTAAGGTGTCGCAAGGGCAACGAAAAACTAATGATTGATGCTTCTCATTTCTCTTCGTTCCTCTCTGTCTGTCTCTATCTATCCCTCTCTGACTCTCTCTCTCTCTGTCCCTGTAAAAAAATAAAATTAAAATAAAATTAATCACAGTGGTGTGGATGCACAACTCTGTAATTAGACACTTTAAATACATAAATTGTATGGTACATGAATTAGGGCTCAGTAAAGCTGTTAAGAGAAAAAACAGGTCCTCCAGAGCCTAAACTTTCTATTCTTTGCCTCTGAGTCCCAAAATGCCTGAGAAAAGCTGTTTGCTTCTGTCTTTTCCCTAAGGCCTCGGTGGGCAGACCACGGCTCGAGCCGCATGCCGCTCTTTGGCCCCTTGAGTGTGGCTCTTCCACAAGATATCACGTGCGGGCGCTACCTTGATAAGGAATGTACCTACCTGTATAGTTTAAGTTTAAAAATGTGGCTCTCAAAAGAAATTTCAATCATTGTATTGCTGATATTTGGCTCTGTTGACTAATGAGTTTGCTGACCACTGCCCGGAGGTAAATCAGAGGTGTAAAGAATCCTACTCCTTCAATTTATGTCAGGGAAAGATTTAGGGTATAATAATTCCATAAATGGAATTTACAATGCGCAGAGTACTTTGATAACCAGGGGAAATCAACCTTACATCCACTAGTCTTAGAAACTAAGTGTCTTCATACAACCTGATCATGTTCCCTTTTCAGAATAAGTTATAGTCCCACAGATAGAGCTGCCAAGGTGAGGGTACTGATAACGCTGGCAATCTGGCTATAACCCAAAGCTGATATAAATCTTAACAGATTCAGAAAGGGAAGAGAAAGAATTTGGGATAACAGGAAAAAAATAAAAACCTACAAAGGATTGCCTGACCAGGCGGTGGCGCAGTGGATAGAGCGTCGGACTGGGATGCGGAAGACCCAGGTTCGAGACCCTGAGCTCGCCAGCTTGAGCGCGGGTCCATCTGGCTTGAGCAAAAGCTCGCCAGCTTGGACCCAAGGTCGCTGGCTCTAGCAAGGGGTGGCTCGGTCTGCTGAAGGCCCGCGGTCAAGGCACATGTGAGAAAGCAATGAACAACTATGGTGTCGCAACGGCAATGAAAAACTAATGATTGATGCTTCTCACCTGTCTCCGTTCCTGTCTGTCTGTCCCTATCTATCCCTCTCTCTGAATCTCTCTCTATCCCTGTAAAAAAAAAAAAAAAAAAAAAACCTACAAAGGATGGACATGGACTGTTTCAGTAAGAACTGGACTCACTTTCAGAAGACATCCTGAGAATGCCAACAGTACTATGGCCTGATTTTAGTGGATGGTTAATTATCCACATAAACCTGAGCAAGAGTAACGGGGGCATAAAGTCAAACAAATGTCCTAGTACCTCCTTTTAGAACCTTAATCTGACTTTCTCTAAAAAAGACTTATCTCTCTGAAACACATAATTCTGGAAAGATGAGTACTGCTCCAAACTCCCTAAGAGGAAAGTTTTAATTTTTATAAATTAAAACAGACAGTTGACTATCTGAAGAATACATGCATAATGAAGCTCAAGGAAAGGGAGGTGACACCCTAGGCCTAACAAGAGGAAATGTTAATGCTAAAGTGACCTCAAAACTTCAGCAAGGAAGGAAGACAGTCACATCATGTACCACCCCCTCACAATGCCTACTCAATCATTTCCTAAAATAGATGCAGCCAGAGGGGCAAGCGCTGTTTCCTCAATTAAGTCATATAGTCCCATACCCTGAAGCCCTATCTTCAGAAGCTTCAGTTAGGTGACATTTGGCAGTACTACCTTACTTCAGTGCATCAAATAGCCACTGGAGCTTTGAAGTAAATATTACCAAAGGGCAGCATTGGTCCTCAGACTTCTTGCCAGCTGTCCCCTACCTGCCTGTCTATGCTCTGTGAACCACTGCATGGAAGTCTTAGTTTGAAAGAACATTACATTGATTTGTTGCTGCTGCTGATTATTTGTGAAAACTCCCAATGTGCTGGGCAGGGACCATCACAGACACAGTTCTCTGCTCTCAGAAACTGAGTATATTTCCTGCACTCTGCCCTTCCTCTTTTACTTTTATGAGGTAAAAAACACCTAATGATTATTTACTTTCCTAGTACCTGTATATTTAACACTCTGCGTAGCATATTTGCCCCTCCCTCAGCACTTAATAGTTATAAAGTAATAGTTTTTAAAGATCTTTAACTTTCTATTAATGCATATATATTTAACATGGATACATATATCATACATGAATTTATCTAAACCCTTTCTGAATGTATAGTTTAGCCCAGTGGTTCTTAACCTGGGTTCTATCGAACCCTAGGGGTTCGATGAGTCTGTCTCAGGGGTTCGGGGAAGCCTCTGCTGCGGAGGCCAGAATAAAGTAATACCGTAATTTGTTGTGAGTTCGTGCACTTTATTAGTTTTGTTCTTTGAGCAAGGTGATGTTCATGCACGGCTCATTTTGTGCACCAGTAAAGAAACATATACCTATGTCTTGAATTTGGAAAAAAAATCATATTTTATTTATCACTAAAGAAGGGTTCGGTGAATGCGCATATGAAACTGGTGGGTTCGGTACCTCAAAAAAGGTTAAGAACCACTGGTTTAGCCTGAACAAGCAGAAAAATAGCACTATGAAAAATTTACTACTTTGTCCAGAACTTTGCTTCGTAGAAGGAACCCCTACTTAGTGTTTTAGAATCCATATCATCTCAACTGTGTTTTTAATCTGGGGACTCTATTTATGTCCTCTCAGATTTCCCCTTTTTACTGGCACCAGGATGACCTTTAAAGTCTTTTCTTCTATATAATTCTTTCAGCAACACAGTCTACAGCAATATGCTCTCCCCACTCAGAAAGCCTTTTTTAGTGTTATGCTTAGTACTGACATCAGGCGTGACTTTCCTACTGGCACCAGTCTTTCAAATATATCCTTCAGAAAACATAACATTTCTTCCTGCAGCCAGTGCTACAGCCCTGCCTCAGATGAATCCCACCTGTCCACATCCTCCAGATTATCCACGGGTGAACCCAGTCGATCACTAAGCCGCCGCCGCTCTGGTATGCTGACACAGAAGTGGTCATTGCCGACAGTGATCCTTAAGCTCTGTTCCAAAGAGTCAGAACGCAGACCGGGAGAGCGTCTCTGAAAAAGTAAAGCATAATATAACACATCCCTATACTCAAAAATGTTCTCCTTAGTCACAAAGTGGTCCAACAAAGTGAGAAATGGCTATGTTAAGATATTACTCCAAAAATAAAGCACTTTTTAAGAAAATTACCGTTTTCTTAGAGGAAAGCCCACACTTCCAACACTACCAATCAGTGACCTCTCATTCATTCACTTACTGGTACTGGGCACAGGACTAGAGAAGTAAATTACGTCTGCTCTCAGAACCTATACATTTCTAGTGAAGGAGGCAAGGTGAACAGTTGAAAAGTACTTCCGATAGTGATAAGTGCTATCAAGGCATAAAACATAACAGAAGAGATTCAAGGAAAGGAGCTACTCCCCATAGGAGTTAAGAATCTTCTGAGGTGATATCACTTAACCGGAGGCCTGAATGATGAGATGTCAGTGTTGCAAAGAACAGATGGGTGCTTCAGGCAAAAAGAGCAAGCTCTGTACTGTGTTTAGAATGTTTTGGGTAACCACAGAAAGGTAAACACTGTGACTACAGAAGTGTGACAGAAGAGAAATGAGGCAGAAGCCAGCTAGGAAATTTGGATTTTATTCTCAAGAATTAAGTAAGAAGCCATAGAAGGATTTCAAGCAGAATGATGTGACTACATTCTTCCTTCAGATGCTCACACTGCTCTTTCCCTCACCTACTTCAGGTCTTGACTGAAAAGTCACTTGTCCTGGCTACCCTATCAAAAATCATAATTCCCTTCTGTTTTCCTAGGCATTCAATATGCCACACATTTTACTTCTGTTTTATTTATTACCCAACTCCCTCTGCCAGAATATAAGCTCTACCAAGGCAGAGTTTATAACTGGTTTGCTCAATGTTAAGACCCCGGCACCCAGAACAGCACCTAACACATGGTAGATGTTCAATAAATACTTCTCAAATGTATAAAGGTTGAAAAATCATTTTGCTGTTGGGTACAGAATAAACTGGAAGACAACAAGAGGGAAGTGTAAAGGAGCCTAGTACAACAATCCAGGCAAGATATAGTAGGGTTTAGACTAGAGTGAGGTGGACTGGTGGTTTGGAGGTAGAGCTGACAGGTTAGATAGACAGATCAAGTAAATCTGACAGGACAGGCTTGGAAGAAGGAAGATCATCACCTTTTTGGGCTGAGCAAGGGGTAATGTCACTTACTGAGACAGAAAAGGCTGGCAAACAGGTTGTGCACTGGAGAAGAAAAGGGAGGTTTGGAAACAAGTGTTCTGTTTTTCTTGTTAACTCTGTAGTAACCAACACTCAAGATAATTGCTACTCATCTATGAAAATTTTAACTTAGTAACAAGTCAGTTCACATAGGACTAGAGTGCCCAGAGCATACTGTTACCCCTCAAGAAAACAGAAACTTTGTCATGCAGTTTTAAAAGGACTGGTGAACTGCCTGACCTGTGGTGGCGCAGTGGATAAAGCGACGACCTGGGAACACTGAGGTCGCCAGTTCAAAACCCTGCCTGGTCTGGTCAAGGCACATATGGGAGTTGATGCTTCCAGCTCCTCCCCCTTTCTCTTTCTCTCACTCTCTGTCTCCTCTCTAAAATGAATAAAATAGAAATTTGAAAAAAAAAAAAGGACTGGTGAACTGAAAATAAAAATCCAAAACACCAGGCCCTACTAGAGTGATGCTTATGATGACAGATCAATATTACATCTAAACTAAACTTTTCAACCTCTAGTTCTGTCCCTATCTATAGCAGGGAAATATAACGGTAAAACTCATGGGTGTTGGGAATCAGGCAGGTATGAACTGAATCACAGTTATCACCTCTTCTGAACTGTATGACCTTGATTAAGTTACTTAAATCTCTGGGTTCCTCAGCTTTTCTTGAATGGGGTATAACTTGAAATGCCTCGCCTCAAAGGGTTGTGACTGTTAAAAAGAATGTGTTCAGTGCAGGGCTAAGCCTGATCCCGGTGACATAACTCGGTGAGTGGCAGTGGTTAGTACAATGGCTGGGGCATGCACGCTTCATTTCCGAGCAGCAGCTCTAACTCCGCCAGAACCCAGCTCACACACGAGCCGTCAGCAACCCTAACTCGCCACAAAAACATTTCAGCGTCTCCTCCGCGACCCGGGACAGTTCGGGTCTACGGGGGGAAACAAAACCACGGAACTCGGAGGAGGCATCAACTACTGAAAAAGCACCAGGCACACGGTCTGGAGATTCCCTTCGGCCTGGCAAACTTTTCCACGCCTCGCCCCGAGCGCGAGACGCAGCCTGTTCCCTGGACGGGGAGCAGTGCCCCAGCCAGGCGGCCGGGGGCCAGCCGTCCCGAGTCCTTACTGTGCAAACGAGTCCGGGGCTGACAGGGGAGCCCGGGTCCTGGCGCGCCGCGGGCTGCAGGGCCTCGGGTTTGGGGACCCCGGCCTGGAGGCCTGGCAGCGCCGGGCTGAGGGCTGTCTGGAAGCGAGACCTCCGGGTGACGGGGCTGGGGTAAGTAAGGAGCGAGTCCCGGTCAAGGGATGGGATTACCCGGCTGCCGCTGTCGCCTGGATGCTCTCCGCGGCCGTCCCGGGCGAAGTCGGAGCGGGACTCCCCGCGGCTGCTGCCTCGGAAACCCGCCGGCCCCGGCGGGAACAGTCGCCGACCCCGCGGCGGCGACGGGGAACCGCGACGGGCCCGCGGCGGGGACGGGGAGACGCGGCGACCCCGCGGCGGGGACGGCGAGGCCCGGCGGCCGCGGGGCGGGGACGGCGAGCCGCGGCGACCCCGCGGCGGGGACGGCGAGGCCCGGCGGCCGCGATGCCCTGAAGGCGAGCGGGGTCGGCGAGCCGGGGTACGCGAGGAGGAGGAGCTGGAGGGCGGCGGCGGCGAGCTGCGGCGAGACGGGCCCGAGGAGGAGCCGGAGCTGCGGCCGGAGCGCGGGCAGCCGCCGCCGCCGCTCTCTTTAGGCCGGTGCGAGGAGACGGAGGAGCGGGAGCCGCTGCGGTACATGGCTCCGGCGGCAGCGGCCGCGGCGGCGGATCTGACCGGCGGGCGCCCCGGACGCGCGGCCCCCGCGCTCCGCAGCAGCAGCAGCCTCCGCCGCCACGGCCGCCACGCGCCACCCCCGCAGCCGGACGGGCCCCCTCCCCTCTGCCCCGCGCCGACCTGGGGCGCCCGGCCGAGCGCGCCCCCGCGGCCGGGGCTGGCAGTTGGAGTGCGCGAGCACGCGTCCGACACACCCCCCCGCCCTGCGGGGCTCCCCGCTTTTCCACACAGGGAGCGGCCACAGGAGCCAGAAGTGGGGAGGAGCGCGGAAGCTGGCGGGAGGAAGGCCGAGGGGAGGGGAAATGAAGCGCGCGACCTGCACACCACACGCTCCGCCCCCAAACCTGCAAGATGGCGGCCGCTGGGCCGCCCACTTCCCCTCCCCCGGGCGACCACGTGACCCCGGGGGCCCTCTGCGTAGGGTAGACTGGAAAGGAGGGACGGGAGGAGGGGTGGTCTGGCTGCTCTTCCCGGATGGTCGAGGCCTCCAGATGCGGTGGGCTTTGAGGCTCTTGGGCGCATTCTCGCTCTTGTCCTGTCTTCCAGCCCTATTAATTTAGTGGGGACAATAAACAGTTATTATTTATGAGACTATAAATAACTTCCCAAACGTTAGGTGTGTCAGAGGTTACCACCTCAGGAAGAGTGAGTGTAAAGCCAGTACTCCCGGCCACCATCACAGCCACCTGACTGGTGCGGTTTCGCATTAGATTCGAACAGACGGTAATGAAACAACGAAGCCAAAAACTGGTGAGCCATCAGCTTTAATTCTAGCTTGCACCCGGCAGGCAAGCAAAAACACACACTGGGCTCCAAAACCCACTCATTCAGCGCTCACAAAGCTATTGACTTATCCAAGTTTCCTAGAATCAAAGGTTTCTAGCTCACCAGACTTATTCACCTCTGTTCCCCATCTCCTCCAGCACAAACTGCTCAAACTGGCTTCTCCCTCAGCACTCCGCCATCTTGGCTGCCTCTCCTCTACTCCACATGGCCTTAATCTGCTCTCCTTTCTAATACTAACCTCAGGAACCCAAGAGAGCTCAAGCTCCTGGTCTGTCCCACTTTATAGTGTAAAAATCCAAACCCTTAATCCAATCTACAAACAAGGAAGTTTCTGATACAAAGTCACTTATCTGAGACATACTGGGAGGATTCCTCATGAGAGTGCACCACCCTACATCATCCAATCAATCAAGGGTGTGGGGAAAAGCTTACTCTTAAAACTAAGCCTTAGGCTATAACGACCCAGCCTGCCCACAGCCTATCCCCCAACACACATTAATATCAACGAACTTCCAGCCTGACCTGTGGTGGCGCAGTGGATAAAGCGTCAACCTGGGAACACTGAGGTCGCCAGTTCAAAACCCTGCACTGGTCTGGTCAGGGCACATATCCCATATGCTTCTAGCTCCTCCCCCCTTTCTCTCTCTCTCTGTCTTCTCTCTAAAATAAATAAATAAAAAGAAATTAAAAAAATATATCAACGAACTTCCATGTGGGCAGCGCCATCTTTAACAAAGTGAGCACAATATATTTTATCTGCCCAACAGTGAGCATCGAAGTCTTGGTTCCCACAGAAGCCTAGCGACAGCCATCAGTTTACTTTTCAGTTTGCCTGGTTTCTAGAGGATGAAACTGAGGATGGAAATGCGTGCAATGGGGGAGAGAGAATCCAACCGAAAGCAGACATCGGATTAAATTTTCAGCGTCTATAGGGCCCATAGTCACAGCCGTCGCTGTGGTAGCCATTCACATGCAGGTTCCCATTGGATTCGGGCAGAGGGTAAAGAAGCAGTGGAGCCAAAAAATGGTGGACCATTCCTCTATTAAAGTCTCGGACTGACCCACGAGCAAAACACTCAGGGCTCCCAAAGCCACTGACACATTCTCCGGTTCCACAACCAGGAGAATCTTCTACGGTTTCTCCTAGAATCAAAGGCCTCACCAGTCTTAGCCAACCTCACAAATGCCCCTCACCTCTGGTTTC
Source organism: Rhynchonycteris naso (assembly GCA_037038555.1). Taxonomy (NCBI): domain Eukaryota; kingdom Metazoa; phylum Chordata; class Mammalia; order Chiroptera; family Emballonuridae; genus Rhynchonycteris; species Rhynchonycteris naso. The sequence continues at coordinate 10,619,145 of CM073000.1, forward strand.
CGGTCTGCACACCTCTCTCTGCATAAACTGGCTTCTTCCTCAGCACCCTGCATTATCTCTTTCTCTCTCTCTCCCTGTGTGAACATGGCTTCTCTCTCTACCAAACTTTCTGGCGCAAAAACCTCTCCCCCAGCAAATATTAGCAAGACAATGGCCCTCCCCAAGCAGGAAGGTAATTTGCAGTTTTGCAGATCACATACCTGGCCCTGCCCAGTGCCATTTCTTAACACTAAAAGTGAGCAAACTTAAAAAATACAAATTTTACAAAGTCATTTGCCCAACAGCTCCCAACCACAACGTTTGGTCACGTGGAAGATAAGGCACCGCACTGAGCCTGAGGCAGGATAGTAAGAACTAGGAAAATTCCGTGGCAAGTGGAATGGGGAAGGGCGAGAATTTACCATACACATTCTTGGAAGGTTAAGCTCACCGGAGAATGACCTATACCTGTTCATTTTGATGCATCAACATATTAAAGGACACACCTACCCTGACCTGCGGTGGCGCAGTGGATAAAGCGTCGACCTGGGAACACTGAGGTCGCCAGTTCAAAACCCTGCACTGATTCGGCCAAGGCATATATGGGAGTTGATGCTTCCAGCTCCTCCCCTCTTTCTCTCTCTCTCTCCTTCTCTCTCTCACTCTGTATCTCCTCTATAAAATGAATAAAATAAAATAAAAAAGAAATTAAAAAAAAAATTTAAAGGACACACCTATAAAGCTGATGAGCCTGACCTGTGGTGGCGCAGTGGATAAAGTGTCGACCTGGGAACACTGAGGTCACCCGTTCAAAACCCTGCACTGGTCTGGTCAAGGCACATATGGGAGTTGATGCTTCCAGCTCCTCCCCACTTTCTCTCTTTCTCTCTCTCTCTCTCACTCTGTGTCTTCTCTCTAAAGTGAATAAAATTAAAAAAATAAATTTAAAAAAAAAGCTGATGAATATTCTATTGAGATCCTCTCCAGAAATCTCCCCTAAAATTCCTACCCTTGGAAAACAGATAAAAACCTCTAAGACAAGGAACCCCATTGTGTGCTGTCCTTGACATACACCTGCATCTCCTTCCTCTTCCCTCTTCTTTCTTCAGGCTCATTTCTTTGCTTTCTTTCTCCTAAGCTCCAAAGGTTCCCTGAAGACTTGCAAGCAGGGGAGCAGTGGGTACAGGGCAGCAGCAGCAGCAGTGGGCAGAGGGTAGTTGTCCCCGGAACCTGTCTCCAATGACCCTTCTTTTGCCCCTGTAGCTTGTTTCCTGTGCCCAAGCAGCCCAGCTGGCTCACTTCTTCTGCCTGTGATTTTCTCTCTATTTTTTTAAATAAATTTTCATTAATTTGAAAGGAAAGGAGAGAGCAAGGGGCGGGGAGGGGGGTGGAGGGAGAGAGAACCATGAAATTGTTCCACCTAGTTGTTCCATCTAGTTTTGTGCTCATTGGTTACTTCTCATATGTGCCCTGACCAACGAGGTTCAAATGCATGACCTTCGTGCGCTGGGACAACGCTCTATCAGCTGAGCCACATGGCCAGGGCCTGACTTACTTTCTAAAAGGCCAAGGTGTGTCTCTGAGCAGTCCACTCAAATCTTCTCTTCTAGTATACTTTTGTTTTGTATGCTAAATAAACTTTCTCTTGCGCTAGAGTTCCTGGCTCTGAATTCTTTCTTTGCTGAACTCAAGAACTGAGAGCCCACATCACCTGTAACAAGTCCACATCAGGACAGAAGGCCTGTGAATGATTGGAGGGTGTGAGCGATTCACACCTGCTAATCTATGACCATAATTTTCCTCCACACCTGGCTGTAGGAGTAGTCCCCAGTTGCAGGGCCCTGCTTACTAAATACAGAAGTCAAGAAAAAGACAATACACAAAACAATAAAAATAATGGTTGAAACATGCAAAAAATGTTGACCCTACACAGTCAAACTCTTCAAAATAAAAACCGTGGCTTAATAGTTTTCATCTATCAACTGGAAATACAATGACTGAAATTGGTATGAAAATCAAGTTTCTGATTCCAAAGCAAAAGTGGAACAAAGAAAAAATTAATTATAAAAGCTTTCCACTTTCTAATTTACATGTTTATATATTTAATTTAAAATGTATCCAATTTCACATATTTGTATAATGATGTATGCTTACATTTCAGCTCAGTAAAAATGAAGTAAAATTTTTACCAGTTGATTTTTCTTATACTCAGCTTACTTAACTTCTTAATATTACCTTCCTGCTTCCCATGGGCATTTGATTTCTAATTCCTGACTTTTGGCTTTCGTGACTTAAAGAGACCTTAATCATATCAAGGTTATCAATATAGTCTTCTATATAAATTATAACACTTTAATAATTTTTATTTTTGTATTTAGTTTACCAGGGATTTTATGTATGAATCCTCCTATAATCTGTTAAATTAAAATAAAAATTGTATTTCACAAATGGATACCCAATTTTGTTTAAAACATGAATTGAAATTATCTATATTGTATACTGGGAAACCATAGTAGGGACTGAGTTACTTCGTTAATGAATGAACTCTGCCAAATGCTAACATTCTGCATCACAATCCAATATTTTTTGTTTTCTTCTTGTTGTGTAACTTAAAGAGATTTTTAATTTTTGATTTCTTTGTGAAAAGAAAACAAAATACTAGGCTTAATGATGGAAGTAAAAGAAAGCAAAGCAATCTGAAAAAGTGATTGCTGTTGACCAGAAAATATGAGTTATATGTAAGGTTTCTGAGCAACCTAGACTATGTCCTGTGAAACAAAGATCAGAACTCAAAAGATTTGGATACACAAGTTCTGTGGCATAAAAGGCCTGTCAGAGAAGGAGGGCAGTCTATGGAAATGAAGCTGCCATACACAGTAGTCTAGAGAACTCGATTTTAGTCATCTCTGGGGTGGGGTGGGATTAAGGAGATCTAGGACATATACTAGGGCTCACTGATACCTGGTTCTCTTCTCACTCTGGGCAGGAGGAAGAGAATACTTTCTCTCCCATTTCAGGAAGGGGGCCATCTGACTAGTTCCAGCCATTACAGGATGTGCTTGGAAGCACTTTGTGTCATTTTCAGGCCCAGTCAGGAAAGACTAGTTACTATAGACTTTCTATACTATTTTCCCTTGATGTGGGCAGCTAAGGAAGCTATGTGTTCCAGATAGTACAGCCTGTCAGCCTCGATCCCTGAGTGATTGTGTGGAGCAGAGCATCACCCGCGCCCTGAGTTAAACAAGTATATACTATAAAATAAAACTTTATTGTGTTAAGCACTGAGATTTGAAGGATAATTTGTTAGCACAGTATAACCTCATCAAACATGACTATGATTATATAGGTGTGTTTCTTTCGTTGTTATTTTTTCTCAACTGTATTTTCTGACTTTGGGGTTTTATATATAATTTATATAAAATTAAAAAGCCATAATAGTTATTTTAATTAAAAAATGTTTAAATATGCCAGAGGTTTGCCCAGTCTTTATTAGCCTATATTTGAATTTTGGTTACCCATGTTTTGGTGGAATCTAAGTAAATGTGAATAAAATGTGGATAGGTATTTATAAATACATGCAGTTAATGCATTTTAAATCAAGGTTAGTTACATCTGTATCAACTTTTCTTCCTCAATCCTTTTCTAATATTGAATAATTATTTTTCAATAATTGCCACCATAGTATATAATTGAAAAGCTTTTTGTTTTCCCTTCAACTTGCCCTATGCATAAATCTTTCCATGTCCTGCATGAACTCTATTACAGTCCATTCACTTTTCAAGTATTTTTTAGTCATATAAGTAGTCTCATTGCCGTAGTGAAAATATCTTGTCCAGAGTAAAAATTATAACTCTAAAATTCACTCAAGCCAAAGGTTCTCTCCTCCTGCAGCTCTTGCCGGCTGCAGACATGAAGTTTGCTGTGATGAAGGGAAGGGTGCCAGGCTGCTCTACATCCCTGTCTTCACTCCTCAAACAGTACCCCTCCTCTCCCACTGGCTAGCTGCTATTTCTGACACCCCCATGTTGCCCCCCACACCAAGGAATTAGTACAAAAGAAATTAGGGGAGAAGAGCATAGTCTTTCCTGGTCATTGCAGGATGCTTTTGTCTTCTAACATTGGTTCCCTGTGGACACGGAGAACTCACAAATGGCTCTTTCTCTCTTAAATCACTTTGTGGACTTTGTTATGACTCTGTTGCTGGGACTGAGGCAATGCCCCTCCTCTGGCTGAATGCCTATAACTCCTCTCCCGCACTACTAGTCTTTGGCTTTCTAGAGGTTTATCATATGTAAAGGTCAGATTACTAAGACCCTTTCCTATCTGGGTGCCCCTCATGAGAAGGGTCCTTTTAAAATTACTCCAAGTCAATTTCTTTCTAGGTATACTTGACCCACAGGACAATGTGTGCATCTTTGCAAGGGCAAGGGCAGTAAAGCTCGTTCTCCCTGCCACCCCCTTTACTCACCATCCCAGGGCAGCTAGTCAGTCAGCATCTTGCTTTGGACTTTGTCAGATAGAAGTTAGGACATTGGTCCCTATAGACTTCCAAATCCAAGGATATAAAAGCCAAACATTCTGAGAGGTGTTCGTGGAGGCTCCTATCTCATTTAGCTTTAGGCAGAGGGAATGGACCCCTCTTTCTCCCAAGTCCACGAGAAACTCTCCAACACAATCCTCATTTTCTTATATAGTATAGACTCAGTGTGGATAATGAGTAATGCTGGCAGACTGATTCATAAGCACTCCCCAACTCCCTGTTTGGTGGATGAGGGAAGGGGAACCTGGCATCTGCTGCTTTGCTTTTTGCTTTTGAAGCCTTTGCTAAAACTCCAAAGACAACAGGGAGAATCTAATTAATATCTTGTCAAAACTGTTGTCTGTCATCAATTCAAGGATATCTCTACTAGACTTCTTTTTTTTGTGTATGTGTGACAGAGACAGAGAGAGAGACAAAGAGAGGGACAGATAGGGACAGACAGACAGGAAGGGAGAGAGAGGAGAAGCATCAATTCTTCATTGCAGCTCCTTAATTGTTCATTGATTGCTTTCTCATATGTAACTTGACTGGGGGGCTACAGCAGAGCAAGTGACCCCTTGCTCAAGCCAGCAACCTTGGGCTCAAGCCAGGAAGCCTGCATTCAATCTGATGACCTCTCACTCAAGCTGGTGAGCCTGCGCTCAAACCGGCGACCTCAGGGTTTCAAACCTGGGTTCTCCAGTTCAAGGCTATATGCACTGCATCACCACCCGGTCAGGCTCACTAGACTTCTGATGAAAATGGTGAAAATAGGTTAAGGCTTTCAAACACACACACACACACACACACACACACACACACACACACACACACTGTGGCAGACATAAAGCAATGACAGATAAAACTTGAAAAGAGAAAAGCAAAGACCAAGGCTTTAAAATAAGATAAACACCCCTGTAAATACAGTGAAGTCACAGAACTCCTGGGCTTTGAACTGGAAGCAAAGATAGCAGTCAGAGACTTGGCCCCTGTGGGTAGAACCGTAAGTGCCTTCCAGGAGGTGGAGGAGCTGGGCCAGGTTTTCAGCTTGAGGCCAAGGACACCCCAGCCACTACATGGAAGTTGCACAAAATCATTGTCAATCTTCTGCTTGGGGCTATAGCTTTATGGGAAGCTGTGTGCCAAGTGGGCAAGAGGGCAGAAATGTTGACAGTCTTAGAGGAGAACTGAGCAGAAGCACTCCCTGCTCAGTGGCTGGAATGGCAATTCTCTGATATCATCAAATGTTCCGATGCACCAGTAATAACCAATTAGAAAATAGAATTTTATGTTGGAGATGGTAGATTCAATCTATGCATTTATCACTATTAAGTCCCTAAACCCCACTAAAGCGACAGCAAAACATTTTATCTTTTTTAATTGAATTTATTAGGGGGACATTGTTGATCTTATTGAAGGTGTAAACTCAATGTGCAGCCTGGAAGTGTGGGGGAGATATGCCCTGCAGGGTGCAATTTTGATCAATGGGCGACAGAAGCCAATGAATTATTTCTTCCCTTGTCTCAGTTCTTCCAGGATGGTCTTGAGACAAAGTTGGTTTTTTGAGGACAAAGTCCCCAGATTCAGCAATCAGTTTAATTTAGTGGCAGCCAGGGTGGTGAAACATCCGCTTGTTTCCCCTTTCCTTCCTGCTTCACTCTCCTTGTCCCTCACACCTGCTCCCTGAACTCCCTAAAAATAAAATCAGGCTCTGGTTTCTGGGGAACCCAGGCTAACACAACTAACAAGACAAATTTGACTTCATGAAAATTTAAGAACTTCTGTTTATCAAAAGACATTATTAAGAAAATGGAGTAGGAAAAGGCATATGCAACACATAAACAAGACTCATAACTATGATATATATAAGCAACAGCTGTGAAAAAAATAAGACCTGACCAGGCAGTGGTGCAGTGGATAGAGCGTTGGACTGGGATGCAGAGGACCCAGGTTCAAGACCCCGAGATCGCCAGCTTGAGTGCGGGCCCATCTGGTTTGAGCAAGGATCACCAGCTTAAGCTCAAGGTTGCTAGCTTGAGCAAGGGGTCACTCGCTCCGCTGTAGCCCCCCAGTCAAGGCGCATATGAGAAAGCAATCAATGAACAACTAAGGTGCAGCAACGAAGAATTAATGCTTCTCATCTTTCTCCCTTCCTGTCTGTCCCTCTCTCTATCTCTGTCTCTCTAAAAAAAAAAAAAAAGAAAGAAAGAAAGAAAGAAAGAAAGAAAGAAAGAAAGAAAAAAAGACAGCTACTCCAACTGAAGCATGGGCAAAAAAACTTGAATACGTGCTCAAAAGAGGCTATCCAAATAGCCAGTGAACTTTACCTATTGATCAGCCTCCCAGTATGTTACCAATCTCCCGCTGCCATCACCACCCTTCCCCCTGTGCAAATACTCTTTGCATTCCACTTGGACTCTGATGCCCTGTGCTAAGCTGCTGCTACCAGCATCCCCAACCAGGAGCCCCCTCCTGAGTTTACTCAGGCTCTGACATCCCACAGCCGTTCACTCCAGGGGATAGAAGCTCTCTTTACCCCCATGGGGTTGACTCCTATTTCCAGGCTACCCTTGCCTGGACAAGCTCCTCCCCCTGTTACAGATTACAAACTCAATGATTCTTTCTCTAAGTAAATTTGGCAGATGATGCTAGTTGTAGGAATCTGCTATGAAAATACAGTATGCAGAGTTAAGACAATTAGAGACAGCAAGGTGCCCTAGGGCAAAAGCCCTGAGCAGACAATCCAGGGGCCGTACTGGAAACAGCTAAAACAGCAGAATAAGATTCAATAACAGGGATTAGAAGTCAGCATGTTCCTTTTCCTTTAATTCATCCTATGAAAACTTCTGCTGTCTGCTTCCTTGAGTTATTTGTACTGGCAAATAAATATTCGGGTAAGGCTGGGGGTGGGGCTTCAGTCCTTTGGTCTGTGGACCAGGGCCATTGTCTACCCTCAGCCTCTCAAAGCATTTCATCTGGTCTCCGAATAGTTCATTGTCACCTCAACAGTTAGTTCCCACCTAATATCCATGCTACCTTTATGGGTTGAATTGTGTCCCCCAGAAAAAGACACGTTGGAGTACTAACTTCCAGACCTCAGAATGGACCTTACTTGGAGATAAGAATGCCCTAAATGCCACTGGACTGTTCATTTTTAAATGTTTTTTGTTTTGTTTTGTTTTGTTAGGTGAATGTTACCTCAATTTAAAGAGGAAAGAAAGACAAGTGGATTAAAAGGCACAAATACAGACCACAGGGAATGAGAGAAATGATGAGAGCAGACAGGAAATGTTGGCAAAACTTAAGGAAGCTAAAAAGTGAATTTAGCAAAGCAGAAACTTAGGCATATAGGGCAGTAGCTGAGAAGAAACTCGTCTTAGAGGCCCCGGCTAGCTCTGACGGTGGGATTGGGAGCAGAGCTGGAACAGTAAGATTGAAAGTTGGTATAAGGAGCAGATGGGTCTCTCGATCTCTTTCTAGCCCAGTGGTTCTTAACCTGGGTTCTATCGAACCCTAGGGATTCGATGAGTCGGTCTCAGGGGTTCAGAGAAGCCTTTGCCGCGGAGGCCAGAATAAAGTAATACCGTAATTTGTTGTGAGTTCATGCACTTTGTTGTTTTTGTTCTTTGAGCAAGGTGATGTTCATGCACGGCTCATTTTGTGCACCAGTAAAAAAACATATACCTATGTCTTGAATTTGGAAAAAAAATCTTATTTTATTTATCACTAAAGAAGGGTTGGGTGGCCTGTCCTGCGGTGGCGCAGTGGATAAAGCGTCGACCTGGGAACACTGAGGTCGCCAGTTCAAAACCCTGCACTGGTCTGGTCAAGGCACATATGGGAGTTGATGCTTCCAGCTCCTCCCCCCTTTCTCTCTCTCTCTCTCTCTCTCTCTCTCTCTCTCTCTCTCTCTCACTCTGTGTCTCCTCTCTAAAATGGATAAAATAAAAAGAAGAAAAAAAGAGTAAAGACTATTGAGACTATTTTAAAAAATATCATTTAAAAAAAAGAAAGAAGGGTTCGGTGAATGCGCATATGAAACTGGTGGGTTTGGTACTTCAAAAAAAGGTTAAGAACCACTGTTCTAGCCCATGAAGCCAGATGACTGCTCCTTCCCTTCCCTTCCCTTCCCTGGGAGAAGATGGGGGTTACTTCTGGGAGAGTCTCCATAGCAAGGCAGGATGATGAGATACTACACTGACGAAAGGACCAAAACCTGGCAAGACCTTCCAGTTCTTTCTTTCCCTGCTTCCGGAATGCAAGCACGCAGGTCTATATTTCTAGCCAGGAGACGAGGAAGAAATGGAATCCTTCCAGAGAAAAGGTCTATAGATGCCAACATTTGGGGAGCTCTGCAAGGAAGCCCACAGCCTTCACCGAGAGCTGCTCAGCTTCTTAGTGCATCGCTTGTATTATTTTTTAAAAAACTTATTGATTGATTTTAGAGAGAGAAGAAGGGAGAAAGAGAGAGAGCACACATGCAAGACAGAAACATTGAACTGTTCCTGTATGTGCCCTGACTGGGGAATAGGTCCCTAACCTCTGTACTTTGGACAATGCTCTAACCAACTGAGCTATCCAGGAAGGGCTTAATGCTTCTTTTTTAAATATAAGTGACAGCGAAGGGCCACCAGCTGAGAACCACCTCTAACCTGAACATCAGAGATCAAAGAAAAGAAGGAAGAAGAGAAGACTCGGAAGAATAGAGAAAGATGGGGAGCCAAAGGAAAATTAAAACTAAAAATAATATCCTCAAAAAGATATGAGATGAAAAAAAAAAGATATGAGATGGTATTGCAATCATGAAACAAAGAAAAGAAATAGGCTATAAAACTAAAATGAGAAAGAATGCTTTAAAATTAAATATCTAATAAGCAAAATAACAATTTAAGCCTGACCAAGTGGTGGGTAAAGTGATGCTAAGGACCTAGGTTCAAAACCCCAAGGTCGCTGGCTTGAGCGTGGGCTCATCAGCTTGAGTGTGGGGTCAACAGACTTGAGCGTGGGATCATAGACATGACCCCAAGGCCACTGGCTTGAATCCAAAGGTCACTGGCTTGAGCCCAAGGTCACTGGCTCAGCTGGATCCACCACTCGCTCCCCGCCCCGGGCCCCCCCAACCCCCGTGTCAAGGCTCATGTGAGATATCAGTCAATGAACAACAAAGGTGCCGCAACTAAGAGTTGATGCTTCTCATGTTTCTCCCTTCCTGTCTGTCTGTCTCTCTCCCTAAAATTTATTAATTAAAAATTAAATTAAATTGAAGAGTGGAATTTAAAGATAAGAAAATCTCCTAGAAAGTGGAACAAATGCCAAAATAATAGAAATAGAGACAAGACTTTTAAAGAATAGATAATCAGTTCAGAAAAATTTACATCTGACTAATAGGAATTCCAGAGAGATCAGAGATAAAGGAAAGGGAGAAATTATCAAAGAATTAAAATAATATAAAACTTTTATATAACACTTTTAATTTTAAGAGGCCTTCTGAGTTCCCAATACAATGAAGAAAGACCCCTCTAAAAGCCCACCAGAAATCTCAGAATACTGAAGATAAAGAGAACCTCCTGGGGAGCGGGGTGACAGGAAGAAAAAGAGAGAGAACACCCTAAAATCCTCCAGAGAGAAAAAAGAGACTGCCAATAGAGGATCAAGGATCAGAGTGGTACTGGACTTCTCAACAGGTACAATGCAGCAAAATACCGAGTAAAATGTAATTTTCAATTTAGACTTTATACCCAGCCAAGCCATCTGTGGAAGCTCTTTAAAGATGGCCCCCAATGAATTATACTGTCTAATAATTATATGTTGGGTCATCCCTCCCAACTCTGAATGTAGGCTGGTCTATGATTTACGTTAATCAAGAGGACTGATAGAAAGGACACTGTGCCAATTCTGTGCCTGAACTTTAAGAGGTCTGGCAGCTTCGCCGTTTCCTCCTTTTAGGTCCCTAGCCTTTAGGTGTTTGGCTGGACGACACAGCAAAAGAACAGAGTAAGAGAGAAAGAAAAGAGAGAGCGAGCCCGCCCGCGAGCAAGCCCATCATTACCATTTGGGATTCGAGAGGGAGCAGCACAGCAGGGTGTGCAAGCCTCTCCTATGCATATGTTGTTAAACCAATGCTGGCACCCCACTTGCTAACGCCCCATCGCCCAGAGCAAGCCACCTGACCCCGTCCAGAGTCAGTGTGGGAGAGGGATGCAGGCATGATGAATACCTGAAGGTTTGGTTCACTGGGGACCACTGGTCTAACACAATGAGATATCAAAGTTAAAAATGAGATCGGGCCCCGGCCAGGTAGCTCAGTCGGTGAGAGCATCGTCTGGAGACGCCAAGGTTGCAGGTTTGATGCCGGGTCGGGGCACATACAGAAATAAGCAACCAATGAATGCACAGCTAAGTGGAATGACAAATGAATGCTTTTCTTTCTGTCTCTTTGCCTTCCTCTCTCTGTCTCTTTAAAATCAATCAATACATAGCCTGACCAGGCGGTGGCGCAGTGGATGGAGCGTCAGACTGGGATGCGGAAGACCCAGGTTTGAGACCCCAAGGTCACCAGCTTGAGCGTGGGCTCATCTGGCTTGAGCAGAAAGCTCACCAGTTTGTACCCAAGGTCACTGGCTCAAGCAAGGCGTTGCTCGGTCTGCTGAAGGCCCAAGGTCAAGGCACATATGAGAAAGCAATCAATGAACAACTAAGGTGTCCCAACGAAAAACTGATGATTGATGCTTCTCATCTCTCTTCATTCCTGTCTATCTGACTCTCTCTCTGTCCCTGTAAAAACATAAAAAATAAAAATTTAAAATCAATGAATACATAATATAACATTAAGTTATAGAAAATAAGGAGGGTTTTATTTTTTACTAACCTGAATTTGTGAATTAAAAATAACACCTGGTGGTGGCTCAGTGGATAAAGTGTTGACGTGAAACCCTGAGGTCGCAGGTTCAAAACCCTGGGCTTGCCCAGTCAAGGCAGATATGGGAGTTGATGCTTCCTCCTCCTCCCTCCCTTCTCTCTCCCTCTCCTCTCTCTGTAAAAATGAATAAATAAAATCTAAAAAAGAGAAAAATAAAAGAATAACCTGCTGCCATACTCTTTTTTTTTTTTTACAGGGACAGAAGAGAGTCAGAGAGAGGAATAGATAGGGACAGACAGACAGGAATGGAGAGAGGTGAGAAGCATCAATCATTAGTTTTTCGTTGCCATCGCAACACCTTAGTTGTTCATTGATTGCTTTCTCACATGTGCCTTGACCATGGGCCTTCAGCAGACCGAGCCACCCCTTGCTGGAGCCAGCGGCCTTGGGTCCAAGCTGACGAGCTTCTGCTCAAGCCAGATGGGCCCGCACTCAAGCTGGCGAGCTCGGGATCTCGAACCTGGGTCTTCCGCATCCCAGTCGGACGCTCTATTCACTGCGCCACCGCCTGTTCAGACTGCCTCACTCTTCTTACATCTGAGACTATTAGGGTTCTCCAAGGAAACAGAACCAACAGGGAAGAGAGAATTCTTATTTATTTATTTATTTATTTGTTTATTTATTTATTTGAAAGAAAACAGGATGATTATTACAAACATGCAAACAGTCTAAGTAAGAAATGATTTTAATTTCCTACCAAGACCTCAAGGAAGAGAAATTTTTTTAAAAAATAAAGAATTGGGCCTGACCTGTGGTTGCGCAGTGGATAAAGCATCGACCTGGGAACACTGAGGTCGCCAGTTTAAAACCCTGCACTGGTCTGGTCAAGGCACATATGGGAGTTGATGCCTCCAGCTCCTCCCCCCTTTCTCTCTTTCTCTCTCTCTCTGACTCTCACTCTGTGTCTCCTCTTTAAAATGAATTAAAAAATAAATAAATAAAAAGAATTGGCCTGACCAGGCAGTGGTGCAGTAGATAGAGCATCGGACTGGGATGCGGAAGACCCAGGTTCGAGACCCCGAGCTTGCCAGCTTGAGCGCGGGCCCATCTGGCTTGAGCAAAAGCTTGTCAGCTTGGACCCAAGGTCACTGGCTCCAGCAAGGGGTTGCTCGGTCTGCTGAAGGCCCACGGTCAAGGCACATGTGAGAAAGCAATCAATGAACAACTATGGTGTCGCAAGAGCAACGAGAAACTAGTGATTGATTATTCTCACCTCTCTCCATTCCTGTCTGTCTGACCCTATCTATCCCTCTCTCTGACTCTCTCTCTCTGTCCTTGGAAAAAAATAAATAAATAAAAAATATGAAAAAAATAAAGAATTGGCTTACACAACTATGGAGACAGAGAAGTCCCAAGATATGTAGTTGGCAAGCTGGAGACTCAGGATAACCCATAGTGTAGTTTCAGTTTGAGTCCAAAGGCAGGAAAAACTGTGCTATATAGCTCAGCACTCAGGCTAAAGGGGTTCCCTCTTAGCTTTGGGAAGGGCAGCCTTTTTGTTCTGTTAAGATCTTCAACTGATGGATGAGGTCCACTCACATTAGGAAGGACAATCTGTTTTACTCAGTCTACCAATTCAGATTTTAATCTCATCCAAATACACTTTCCCAGACACATCCATGATAATACTTGACCAAATATCTAGGTACCTCATCATCAGTCGAAATTGAAATAAACTAATATTGAGACTTTGCCATTAGTCAAAGTTTATCTGTAAGTTTCTCTCTTCCCTTAGAATGAATTCTTCCCCAAGAATGGTCCCTAGTGTTCATCTAGTGTTTACTAGTGTTCATCAGACCTGTTAAGGCAAGAACAAATCACAGAGGCAGACATAGCTTGGATCTCCTTTACATTATCAATAGCTGTCATATAAGTTAAATTCTGAGGCCCTGGCCTGTTGGCTCAGTGGTAGAGCATCAGCCCACATGTGGATGTCCTAGGTTCAATCCCTGCTCAGAGCACAACAGGAGGTGTGACCATCTGTTTCTCCACCCATTCCTCTCTCCCTTCTCTCTCTCTCTCTTCCACTCCCCTCCACCTCAGGTGCTAAGAATAGCTGGGTTGCGAGCATGGCCCCAGACAGGGTTTGCCTACTTGGATCCCTGTCTGGGAGCATGCAGGAGTCTTTCTCTCTATATTCCCTCCTTTAACTTGGAAAAGAAGGAAACACACACACACACACACACACACACACACACACACACACACACTCCTTATACAAATGAAAGTCACTCACTGTTTTCTCCAAGTAGGGCAATCTGAAGTTTCCACAGATTCCCTGCATCCAGCTCAAAGTCCAGTGTCTCTGAGATGCCTACTTCTAGTTCTGCCCATTCTAAAAAAATTTTTATTTTATTTTATTTTTTTTCAGAGAGTGAGAGAGAGGGATAGATTGGGACAGACAGACAGGAATGGAGAGAGGTGAGAAGCATCAATCATTAGTTTTTTGTTGCCATTGCGACACCATAGTTGTTCATTGATTGCTTTCTCACATGTGCCTTGACCGCGGGCCTTCAGCAGACCGAGCAACCCCTTGCTAGAGCCAGTGACCTTGGGTCCAAGCTGGCGAGCTTTTGCTCAAGACAGATGGGCCCACGCTCAAGCTGGCGAGCTCAGGGTCTCGAACCTGGACCTTTCGCATCCCAGTCCGACACTCTATCCACTGCACCACTGCCTGGTCAGGCTAGTTCTGCCCATTCTAATCTTGACATTTCTGTAGATTTTCATATTTCCCCATGTGTAAGATGCTCCCATGTATAAGACATACCTTAATTTTGGGACCCAAAATTTGAAAAATAAAAAATTACATAAAGTTATTGAACTCAAGTTTTATTCATCTTAAAATTCACACAACTCCTCATCACTGTCAAAACTCCCCTCCATTAGCTTGTCCTCATCTGTGTCTGATGACGAATCACTGTCTTCATATATTGCCTCGTTCTCAGTTCCATTTATGGCATTTGAAGTGCCACAACCACTGTATAAGACGCACCCAGATTTTAGACCCCAAATTTTTCATAAAAGGGTGCATTCTATACATGGGGAAATAGGGTAACTTTTAAAGTTATCAATCACCAAAACACTATTTTTTTTAAAGTGGCAAAGAGAGGAAAGGAAAATTCATCTACATATATCAATATATTTAAAGAATATATGGGTATCATTTTTCATTTTCACAATTGATTGTGAGGATGGTGGGTATTTACAACTTCAGTCCTCTCTACCAGTTCCACATTCTCTTTGCCTTCAGGTAAAAATTCAGCTGGCTAGCGCTCATCACCCCATGTGGTCCCAAATCTCATTTCTGAAGGATCCAAGCCCTTAGTGGTCCTGGATGGTGGTGCTGGCAAAAGTATGGTGCGTAGGAAAAATATAAAGAAATCCAGAATCAGTTTCTTCTATGATGAGAACAGATTGCTGCCTCCTCCACCATGGAAGGAATCCAAGTTGACAGTAGGCAGGTCAGTCTAAGTGAGAAAGTCCAGATTGTTGATCCCTTGCATAACTCCCACCAATGGCCCCACGGCCACTTTGTTTATGAGTTCATAGAGCAACCTCTGGGCCAATTAGGATAGAAGCCAGATACCATTCAGGATAGGTCATGTTGTCTATGTGATTGTTAGGAGCCTCTTCTACTCCTAGGATACAAATATTTTCACCTCTGTATTTTGGGTTTGCTCAGCATACATTCTGATCTCCTACTGTGCTTTCCTATCCTCAAAGTCTAGAGAGCTAAAAACCATACATTTTAGATCCTCTTGCCATTAGCGTTTTAGTTGAGATTGAGATTTTGCCAATCAGAGGCATGTATATGAGACCTAAATTTAAAACTGAATTCACTGAGTTGAGTGGGGAGGAGGCAAGGTGTGAAGAACCCACTGAGATACTGTGAATTACGACCGACCGACCAAGGAGGAGTGTAGTTCTCCTGTTACCAGCTTGCTGATTTGGTGGTTTCCTGCACTGGTAGTCATAGCTTACCCAAGCACAGAAGAATCAGTGAGATTGTGGGGGTAGGAAGTCGCTCCTGAAGCTCCACGTGACACTTACTCCTCTTGCCCTTCCAAATATCGCATAAGCTACCTAATGCTTGGTAATAAATCTTTTCCCCTTAAACTAGATAAAGTGGTATCTGTGGTCTGCAGCTGAAGCCTGACAGATATTCTCACATTTGGGGCCCATTCTGAGAGTTTCATCCACATTATTCTTCTCCAAGCTTCATTTCAATATTACTCCTAATCCCCTATCTAGCTAAACCATTAACAATCTTCAGAATCGATGTAGATTCTGAGCTTCGTATTGCTGGAAGAAAAAAGTGCCCCAGATCCTTTCAGGACTGTTGGTCTTTTGGGCACGACCCAAACTGAAAGAGGGAAGAAGGAGGAAAATCCTTTGGATCCCTGAAGGATTAATTTATTCAAAAAAGAAATTATAGAAACATACTTAACAGTCAAAAGTCCTCTGAAGAAAATGAAGGGAACTCACAGAATATGCTGAAGGCCGAGGAAGAGCCCGCTTCAGATGTACCACAGGAGGCAGAAGGAAATCCTCAACCTTCCAAAGAATGTGTAAACCAGGAATCAGAAGGAAACTTCAGAAATGGGCTGACTCAACCTGTCCAGGGATTTAAAGAGGTCACAGGCCCTGGCTGGATGGCTCAGTGTAGAGCATCACCTGGTGTGTGGATATGCTGGGTTCAATTCCCAATTAGAGCACACAAGAGAAGCACCCATCTACTTCTCCCCCTCTCCCGCTCCCCCTCCCTTTTCTCTCTCTTTCTCTCTCTCTCTCTCCCATAATCATGGCTCAATTGATTCAAGTACATTGGCCGCAGGCACTGAGGATGGCTCCATGGAGCCCCCACCTCAGGCGCTAAAACTAGCTCTCTGTAAGATGCTTCTATCATACCCATCACTGAGGAATTACAAGGGTATTAGGAGCTCTGTGTCAGAAACTGAGTGCAGAGACCAAATATATCTACGTACTTCTCATTATGCCACAACCAGCAGTATTTCTTGTGAAACGCGTAAGATGGTCAAGATCCTTATGTACTAAATTGTGGCAGAGCCAGCAAACTCATGTAACTATGAGACAATATTCAAATATATATTATCATGTATTCTATCTGTTGTTTTCTGTTAAGTATGCCAAAGAAAAGGACTTCACAAGCTCAATATGCACTCGGTGTCCCTCTTTTTCTTTTTAATTAATTAATTAATTTATCTTTAACAGGGATAGAGAGAGAGTCAGAGAGAGGAACAGATAGGGACAGACAGACAGGAATGGAGAGAGGTGAGAAGCATCAATCACTAGTTTTTCGCTGCCATTGCGACACCTTAGTTGTTCATTGATTGCTTTCTCATATGTGCCTTGACCGCGGGCCTTCAGCGGACCAAAGCAACCCCTTGCTGGAGCCAGCGACCTTGGGTTCAAGCTGGCGAGCCTTCGCTCAAGCCATATGGCCCGCGCTCAAGCTGGCGACCTCCGGGTCTCGAACCGGGGTCCTCCGCATCCCAATCCAACATTCTATCCACTGCGCCACCACCTGGTCAGGCGGTGTCCCTCTTTTTTAATAACACTCTCCCTAAGAAGATTAAACCACTATTCTGACTTATATACTATTCTTGATTAGTTTTTCCTATTCTTAAACTTCACACAGTATATGAGCATTAGAATTGCTCCACATCTTTGCCAAATTTTGGTATTGTTGGCTTTTCTTTTTAATTTTATCCTTTCTAGAGGTAGTACTTTTTGTTTTCTTTTAAAGCTTTTTCAATTTTTTAAATTAATTTTAATTTATTGTGTTAACATGGATTCAAGCATCCCACTGAATACAACACCCTCCTCTTCCTCACCCTCCCCCATGTTCCTATCTATACCTCCTTTGTCCCCCTCCCCCCAACTCTCACTCCCCTTCCCTCTGGGACCTGCTGTCTAGCTATCTGTAGCTCTGTGTTATGTATATATAATTTCACTAATCACTTCACCTTCTCTGATCCCATCCCATCATCCCCCTTCCCTCTGACAGCTGTCCCTTTGGTCCCTGTGACCCCGCCTCTGCCTCTAATTTGTTCCTCAGTTCATTTTGTTCCTTGGATTCCACATATAAATGAGATCAAATGATATTTGTCTTTCTCTGCCTGGCTTATTTCACTTAGCATAATAGTCTTAAGGTAAGATTTTCTTCTTTTTCACAGCCGCATAGTATTCCATTGCATATATGTACCACAGCGGAGGTAGTACTGTTCTAACTGTGCTTTCTTAGATTCTATACTTGTCTATTTGGCATCCATTAATCACAACACCAAACTAAAAACCAAAGTTGTTTACATCTCCCCTGCAATTCAGCTTTTGTGAGCAAACATCATATTATAAATTTCCCAACAAATCCCAAGTCCATACCCAACCCTGTCTTTTATCTTACTCTCACACATCAAGCCATTCTTTTCACTGCCTTAAATCATCTTGGGCTAGGTGTCGGATAACTACAGCCCACTCCTATAACCCAGAGCCTGCTGACATTATTCAAATCAGCCAATCCTGATCTGTTTACCTTGACCAGCCTCACCTTTCTTGCAAAAACCTCAGTAAAGGCTGTGACTTATGCTTTCCCCTCACCCTGCTTCTGCTTCCTGGCCAAACCTGGTGCTTTGCCAGGTGGCCCTGCACAGCATGTGTAACTCCTTTTCCTGGAAACTCTGAGTAATAAAATACTTCTTTCAATGGCTTTAGCCTCTCCTTGCTCTCAGTCACCTCTGTGACTCCTGTAGGCACTATTGATTCAAGTACTATATCAATGTTCTTTTAATTTCAATGTCTCCAACGACAAATGAGTTTGAACATCTTTTAATGTTGATTTATTGGTCATTCAAATATCCTATTGTGGATTGCTTGTATGATTGTCCTGCCTATTTTTCTATTGGATTGCCTCTCTTTTTCTTATTGATTTTTAAAAAATTATCTTTATTTATTTATTTATTTTAGAGAAGAGAGAGAGAAGTGGGGGAGGAGCAGGAAGCATCAACTTCCATATATACCTTGACGGGGCAAGCCCAGGGTTTTGAACCGGGGACCTCAGTGTTCCAGTTTGATGCTTTATCCACTGCGCCACCACAGGTCAGGCTTCTTATTGATTTTTAAGGGTTCTTTATATATTCTGTTATAAGTCATTTGTCAGTTATACACATTGCAAATGTTTTCTTCTGTATGTAGTGGCTTGCCTTTTTACTTTCTTGACTTCTTTTTTCTTTTAACTGAGAGGAGGGGAGATAGTGAAACAGACTCCTGCATATACCCCAACTGAGATCCATCCAGCAACCCCTATCTAGGATTGATGCTCAAGGCAACCAAGCTATTATTAGCACCTGAGCTTGGGCCAACTGAGCTATCCTCAGCACTCGGGGCCATGCTCAAACAAATTGAGTCACTGGCTGAAAGAGGAAAAGA
Organism: Rhynchonycteris naso; assembly: GCA_037038555.1. NCBI lineage: Eukaryota > Metazoa > Chordata > Mammalia > Chiroptera > Emballonuridae > Rhynchonycteris > Rhynchonycteris naso. The sequence continues at coordinate 10,638,008 of CM073000.1, forward strand.
AAGGAGAGAAGGAGGGGGAGAGAAGCAGATGGTTACTTCTCTTGTGTGCTGTGAATGGGAATCGAACCTGGGACGTCCATACTCTGGGCCAATGCTCTATCCACTGAGCAAACTGGCCAAGGCCTATAAATTTTATAAACAATATTATTATTTTTTATTTTTATTTTTTACAGGAACAGAGAGAGAGTCAGAGAGAGGGACAGACAGACAGACAGGAACGAAGAGAGGTGAGAAGCATCAATCATTAGTTTTTCGTTGCCGTCACAACACCTTAGTTGTTCATTGATGGCTTTCTCACATGTGCCTTGACCGCGGGCCTTCAGCAGACTGAGCAACCCCTTGCTGGAGCCAGCGACCTTGGGTCCAAGCTGTTGAGCTTTTGCTCAAGCCAGATGGGCCTGCGCTCAAGCTGGCGAGCCCAGGGTCTCGAACCTGGGTCCTCGGCATCCCAGTCCGACGCTCTATCCACTGTGCCACCGCCTGGTCAGGCTATAAACAATATTATTGAAAGAAAAATTTCTAGTACAGATCTTTGTCTCTATAGTCCCAGAGAAATGAAAAATTCCTTGAGTCAGGGAAGAAGGAGAAAGTCAAAGGTAAAGCAAAGAACTGGGACTTTGAGGGATTCAAGAGTGGGCGGCTTGCACCTCAATTTCTCTCGCTCCCTGGCCATGCATAGAAATGTAGATATGATAATGTGCCATAAGCAGACCATGAAGGCACAGACAGCCTCCTAAATTTCCTGAGACCCCAGAGTTTCAGAAGAATAGTATTTCAGCTTGAACTAGCAACTCATGCAGGACGTGGGTGAGACTCAGAGAGATCCTCTGGGCCAGCAAGAGCCAATACATGATCCAATATGAGCCCGAGCTGTCAATGGGGGCACCACTGAGTCTTGATTGAACCAAGAGATGAGACCAACACTTCATTGCCTGCAAACCCTAAGGGCAGTTACCAACAAGATTCCCAGTAGTCAGAAAAAAAGAAAACTGTTTCAGAAACCAGAGCTGCCAGAGCCCGTGGGAGAGCAGATTGCACACTCTATCTCCCATATGTGACCAGGAGGTCACGCAGGCCTGTCACACTTGCTGAAGACGTATTAGAATGAAACAAGAGGAGGTGGAGACTCTTTCAAGGTCTAAGAATAATTTGAAAGAGTTGTTTTGCCAAGGAGAGCAGGTTTAAACCAAAAGAGATGGAGATTCTATTAGTTGGCAATTTTAAACTGCAGCCAACTAGTGGTCGGGAGGGTGCGAAGACTTGATCAGTTATAGAAAATGAACTATATTTTCTTGGCACATGTGATGAGATTTCGTAACCACACTCCTAGTATAAGTGTGAATGATTCTTACTCTTTCCTGCCTCTGGAGGGAGCTTCTTTCACAATTATTGCCATTCTTTGTATTAATTTAAATGAGGCCAGGCTCTTTGTGAAAATAAAAAACCTAGCAGGTTACGGGGTTTTATGTTTTACGTTATGCCAACCCTCTTCTGATTTGAAAAGAGTATATATATTTACAGTATTTATACTGTCCAGGAACATAGAAATACCAGTTAGCATAATATCATTAGGGTGGTGAATCAAATACATGATCGAGTAAGAAAACTAATAGGAACTATAGGTTTATTTTGAAAATAATTTTGCCCAGGAAAAAGTCTTACATGACATCTTCATTCAAGTTATACTCCCAAGGACATATAACAAAGCCTGACCAGGTGGTGGCTCAGTGGATATAGCTTGACCTAAGATACAGATGACCCAGGTTCAAAACCTCAAGTTAGCCAGCTTGAGCGTGGGGTTGCCAGCTTGAGTGTGGGATATGATATGATATATAATAGATATGACCCCAAGGTTGCTGGCTTGAGCAAGGGGTCACTGGCTTAGCTGGAGTCCCCCTGTCAACAAACATATGAGAAAGCAGCCAATGAACAAGTAAGGTGCCACAACTATGAGTTGATGCTTTTCAACTATCTCCCTTCCTGTCTGTCTCTCTCTTTCTTTCTCTCAAAAAAAAAAAAAAACAATTTTAAAAAGAGGCAAATGTAAGCCTTTTCCAAAGAAAGTCCATTTTAAACTTTTATCTCAAAACTTTTTTACAGATCAAATGAAGTGAACATTGCTTGGTAAAAACACACAAGGAAGCAAGGCACCATGAATAAAAACTACCAAAAAATTACAGGTAGGAAAACTTCAGATTTTAAAATTATAAAATTCAAAATATAAAATAATTGGAAAGGAGGATATAGAACTATTCAAACATGACATGAATGTGTACATGAAAAATACAAAATAATTTACATGTAAACTATCAGAAGTTTGGAGTGTTGTTAATCAAAGTCGCTGATTATAAGATCAATATAGAAAAATTAATTGTATTTCTAAATTTATTTTATTTTTATTTTATTCATTTTAGAGAGGAGACACAGATTGAGAGAGAGAGAAAGAGAGAAAGGGGGGAGGTGCTGGAAGCATCAACTCCCATATGTGCCTTGACCAGACCAGTGCAGGGTTTTGAACTGGCAACCTCAGTGTTCCCAGGTCGACACTTTATCCACTGCGCCACCACAGGTCAGACAATTGTATTTCTAAATACATCAATAAGCAATTAGAAGATGAAAAATTTTTAATGATATCATTAACATTATAGGACACTAAATACTTATGAATAAAACTAACAAAAGATGGGCAAGACCATTAAACTGAAAACTACAAGACAGTGGTGAATAAAAATTTTAAAAACCTAGGTAAAGCTTAAAAATTGGAAGACTCAATATTATAAAGATGCTAATGATCTTCAAATTGATCTATACATTCAATGCAATTCCAATCAGCATTCCTGCAAATTTCCTTTTGGATATTGTCAAACTGATTTTAAGACTTATATGAGAATGCAAAGACCCAAGAATATTTTGGACAATCTTAAAGAATAATGAAGTTGAGAAACGTATACTCTCAGACATAATAAACTTATAAAGCTAGAGTACTTAAAGCAGGATGGTAAAGTATGAAGATAGACAAATAGACCAATGGAACAAAACAGAAAATAAAATACATATGGTCACGTGATATATAACAAATTGCCACTGCGATGCAGTGGGAAAAGGATGAACTTTTCAATAATTGGTGCTAAGTCACCAATAACTGGATGTCCATATAGGAATAAAAATAAAGAAGCTTGATCCTCAGGCTAATACCACACACACGTCATTTCCAGGTGGAGTATAGACCTAAATGTGAAAGGTAAAATAATAAATCTTCTAGAAGACAAAATAGGATTATCTTGATGATCTTGAAACTTCTAGGAAGAATGTATATGGTATGTACTTAATCATGGCCCTGCCCTCCAAATTCATATCGAGGCAGGATAGTAAGAAGCCAACTAAATTCACTGGCAAATGGAAATGGGGAAACTGAGACAAATGGCTGATTCAAACTGGTCCCATCCAGCACCCTGACTCACCTGCCTCCCTCTCCCCTGCACAACCACTCCCTTAAGCATTCAGCCTTCAGGAGAATGAGGATTGATCAGCATCAGATAATCTTAGAAAAAAAGTCTTGGGTTTGTTGACCACAGAGACAGAGTTTGGGTCAAACTCCAGAAACATCTAGGCCTCAGATGTGTTTCAGCTCCAGGCCCAGAAAAGCAGTGAAACCAGATGAAGTGATACCATGACTGACATCAGGACCAGATGCAATGACTGATGACCCTCTACCGTACTGTTGATTAATCAATAGAGATCCTGAACCTATATGCTCATTTTGATTCATCAGCACATCAAAAGACACAACTGCAAAGCTGATGAATATTCTATTGAGATCCTCCCCTGAGACCTCCTCTAAAATTTTTACCTTTAGAAAACAGATAAAAGCCCTTGAGATGAAGAACCCAGTGCAAGCTGTCCCAGGATCACACCTGCTCTTCCTCCTCCTCCTTCTTTCCTCAGGTGCATATCTTTGCTTTCTTTCTCCTGAGATCTAAAGGTTCCCAGCAGACTTGCAACCAGGGGAGCAGCAGGCAGCAGCTTGTCCCAGGCTAACCCCCTGAGCCTGTCTTTTGCCTCTGTAACTTGTTTCCTAAGTTCATGCAGCCCAGCTGTCTCACTTCTTCTACCTCTGTGACTTTTTCTCTAAAAGGCCAAATCAGCTCTCCGAGCAACTTCTTTTATTTTGCATGCTAAGTAAACCTCTTGCTAAATAAACTTCTTTTCAGAGTTGTTGGCTTTGAATTCTTTTTTTTGCCAAACTCAAAGAGCTGAGAGCCTAAACCGCTGCTAACAATATGTTGAAGCCTTAAACCCAAGTACCTTATAAGATGACTACATTTGGAGATAGGGCCTTTTAAAAATTATTATTTTATTTATTGATTATACAGAGAGAAGAGGGGACAGGTAGTGAGAAGTATCAACTCAGAGTTGCTTCACTTTAGTTTTTCATTGCTTGCTTCTTGTATGTGCCTTGGCCAGGCAAGCCCAGGGTTTCAAACCAGCGACCTCAGCGTTCCAGGTCAACACTATCCACACTGCCACCACAGGCCAGGTGAGATAGGGCCTTTAAAGGGGTAATTAAGTTAAAATAATGTGGTTGGTAGGGAGACTAATTCAATATGACTGGTATCCTTATAAGAAGAGTTTTAGACATAAAACATTAATATATTATTATCTTTATTAGGAATCAAACACACTGCCTTGTGTTTTTGTGATGATTACCGGTAACAGAGCAAACATTTTCAATATTCTCAATGCCAGACTCCTTCCTGTCTTTATACTCAGTTTCTCCATAATACCCTATAACTGGCTTCTACTCCCACACCCAACTGAAATTGCCCTTGGTGAGGTCACAGGATACCCTCTCTATCCAAATGCGAGACCCACTCTTACTTTTTCTGTAACTCTCTGAGGCACTTGGCCCTTAACCTTCCCTTCCTTGGGTGCTCCTCCCAGGTTTCTTCAAAGGCTCATCCCCCTCCGCCCTGGACCACTTCTTGATCCCTTGACTAACCGTTCTCCTTTCTTTTCCTGCCCTCTAGCTTTGGCCAACTGTAGGTAGACCTTTCTTTCTGAAGAGTGGGGGAGGGGTGCTCAGTGTCTGAGACTTTCCCATCCTATGAACTTTCTATGAATCAGACCTCACTATAGAAGCTGAAAATGCCAGATACCTGCTTTGCCAGGCTCAATTTGCACCTGGATGCTGACACTGACCTAGGCTGGGCCAATCAGATGCAGCTATCTTAGACATTTTCTCTGGAGTTTCTGGTGGAAAGAAGCAGAGGCAACAGAACAGTGGTTCTGGCAGCAGCAACTTTGTGTTACCATGGCAGCAGTGGCAGCTGTGCAAGCTCAGTTCCCTGGCCTGATGGTGTCAGTGGTGTGAGGCTCGCCACCTAGTGGACAGTAGTGTCCTCACCAGACACTGTTTATGGAGTAGTTGGGGCTGAGTAGGCTCTGAGCCTAGTTCTGCAGCTTTCCCAGAGATTCTGTGAGCTGTTTATAGCTTAATTTAAAATCAGAATCTATTTCTGTTGCGTGCAACTGAGAACTCTGGCAAAGACAGCACTTCAGAAAGCTGTTCTCAGTTCTCTTTTTCTCTATACCACCTAAAACCACATTTAATCTGTATATTTTCTAAATTTCTATTGCATTATTAAAGAATCCATGTAGATTAGCACATCATTATTTGTTACCTTATACTTTAATTTTTTTTTACAGGACAGAGAGAGAATCAGAGAGAGGAACAGATAGGGACAGACATACAGGAACGGAGAGAGGTGAGAAGCATCAATCATTAGTTTTTCGTTGCCGTTGCGACACCATAGTTGTTCACTGATTGCTTTCTCACACGTGCCTCGACCGTGGGCCTTCAGCAGACTGAGCAACCCCTTGCTGGAGCCAGCAACCTTGGGTCCAAGCTGGTGAGCTTTTGCTCAAGCCAGATGGGCCCGCGCTCAAGCTGGCGAGCTCGGGGTCTCGAACCTGGGTCTTCTGCATCCCAGTCCGACGCTCTATCCACTGCGTCGCCGCCTGGTCAGGCTATACTTTAATTTCTTTTTTCTTTTTACAGGGACAGAGAGAGTCAGAGAGAGGGATAGATAGGGACAGACAGACAGGAACAGAGAGAGGTGAGAAGCATCAATCATTAGTTTTTCATTGCCGTTGTGACACCTTAGTTGTTCATTGATTGCTTTCTCACATGTGCCTTGACCATGGGCCTTCAGCAGACCGAGCCACCCCTTGCTGGAGCCAGCGGCCTTGGGTCCAAGCTGGTGAGCTTTTTGCTCAAGCCAGATGGGCCCGCGCTCAAGCTGGCGACCTCGGGGTCTCGAACCTGGGTCTTCTGCATCCCAGTCTGATGCTCTATCCACTGCGCCACTGCCTGGTCAGGCTATACTTTAACAAATTCTTTTTTTTTAATTTTTTACTTCTTTTTTTATTTTATTCATTTTAGAGAGGAGACAGAGAGAGAGAGAGAGAGAGAGAGAGAGAGAGAAAGGGGGGAGGAGCTGGAAGCATCAACTCCCATATGTGCCTTGACCAGACCAGTGCAGGGTTTTGAACTGACGACCTCAGTGCTCCCAGGTCGACGCTTTATCCACTGCGCCACCACAGGTCAGGCCCAGGCTATACTTTAATTTTTTATCTATTTATTTACAGGCCCTGTTGTGCTTATAAATTATGTCTTTCCAATAATAGCATGAACTATGAGGGCAATTAGAAATGGAAGATAACAGCCTTGGTGGGATAACAGCCTTGGTGGTATGCAGTGAATAGAGCATCGGCCTGGGATGCAGAGGACTCAGGTTCAAAACTCAGCGGTCGCCGGCTTGAGGGTGGGCTCACCAGCTTGAGTGCTGGGTTGCCAGCTTGAGCATGGGATCCTAGACGTGACCCCATGGTCGCTGGCTTGAGTCCAAGGTCATTGGCTTGAGTAAGGGGTGACTGGCTCAGCTAGAGCCCCCAGGTCAAGGCATGTATGAGAAAGCAATCAATGAACAACTAAAGTGCTGCAACTACAAGTTGATGCTTCTCATCTCTCTCCCTTCCTGTCTGTCTGTCTCCCTCTGTCTCTGTCTTGCTCTCTCTCTTGCAAACAAAGAAATATATTGTAACTTTTATACACTTGCAACAAACAGTCCAGGAATGAAAGTTTTAAAAAATTATGTTAAGTGAAATAGGCCAATTATAAACTGACAGAGATTGTATGATTCCACTTATATGAGGCTCATAGACTAGTCAACTTCACCAAGACAGAAAGAGAATGGCGGATACCAGGGGCTGGAGAGAGGGAGAATGAAGATTTAGTATTTAATGGGTATCAAGTTTCAGTATGGGAAGATGGAAAAAGTACAGTAGATGAACAGTGATGACGGCTGGTCAATAACTTGAATGCATTTAATACCACTAAACTGTATGTTTAAAAATTTTTAATGGTAAATTTTATTTAAGCATATTTTACCACAGTAAAGGAAGGAGTGAAGTACTGATGTAGGTTACGACTTGGATGAATCTTGAAAACAGGCTAAGTAAAAGAAGCCAATCACAAAAGTTCTCATGTTATATGATTCCATTCACAAGCAAGTCTAAAATAGGGAACTCTATAGAGACAGACAGTAGATTAGGGATGGGTGTAAGGGGCAATTGGGAATAAAAGACTGAGAGCTAAAAGTTACAGGATCTATTTTTGAGGTGATGAGAGTGTTATAGAGTTGGCTGTAGTGATGACTGAACATATCTGTGAATATACTGCAAACCATTGAATTGTACACTTTAAGTGAGTGAATCATTTATGTGGGTTTTCTCTCAGTAAAGCTATTTTTCAAAAGAGGAACAGACTACTGGTATATGCTACAATATGAGTGAACCTCTACAACAGTGGTTCTTAGCCTGGGCTCTATCGAACCCTAGGGGTTCGATGAGTCAGTCTCAGGGGTTCGGAGAAGCCTCTGCCGCGGAGGCCAGAATAAAGTAATACCGTAATTTGTTGTGAGTTCATGCACTTTGTTGGTTTTGTTCTTTGAGCAAGGTGATGTTCATGCACGGCTCATTTTGTGCACCAGTAAAAAAACATATGCCTATGTCTTGAATTTGGAAAAAAAATCATATTTTATTTATCACTAAAGAAGGGTTCGGTGAATGCGCATATGAAACTGGTGGGTTCGGTACCTCAAAAAAGGTTAAGAACCACTGCTCTAAAACATTAAGCTAATTGAAAGAAGGCAGACGCAAAAAGCCATATACTGTATGGTTCCATCTATAGGAAAGGTCATCTTGGGGGGGGGATGACAGGTTGTCTGAGCAGACCTAGTTCCTGTTCCCTTCTCAGCCTTCAGATTAGTTCCACTCCAAGAGGCCTTCAGATGACAACCTAGCAGGGAGCTGAATAAACACGTGGGTGTGGCAAGCCTCAGCCACACTTGCCCCTTTTCCTCCAGCAAATCACCTTGCTGATAACCATGGAGCAAAGTGTAGAGAGAAAGGAGAAAATAAACCAAGAGGAGACCTGGGGAGACGGAACCTACTGCCTTGGAAAGTCACCATCTCAGAGTTCATCTTCATTCCTCAGAGGTACCTCTACTGCCCTTCCTTGTCTCCCATCCCTTCCCCCTTCCTAGGCACTCAGCTGAATCTACCCACCGTCACTCCAACCATCTCTGTGAGTGCCTGATCATTCAAGCTCAGTTCACATCAGATTTGAGTGAGATCAGTCTGAAGTCAGTTTTCAAAGTGGTAGACTCTTCCTTTGGCAGTCCAGGTTTTGGAGAATTTGGCCAGCCTTCTATTAGGTCACCAAAGAGGGATGCACAAAGCCTGATGAGTTTTAAAAGAAATTTATTTATGCATCTGTGAACAGATGGGCTGAGTAACGACTAGGAGGGAAGAAGAGGAAATCATTGGTCACTAGATAATTCACAATCATAGAGTAGAAGGAGTTGGGTTTGGGTCCAGGGCTCCTTACCGAAAGCCTCAACTAGCCAGGTTAAACTTTAGGGAACCCAGCCCCAGGGAAGTTCCCATAGCTCTGCACCTGAGCAGTCCTGACTGAAACCTTACCTCTGCCGGACCCTCAGACATTCTGCCAACTAGTCATCTCCCCCTTCACTCACTGAACGCTTGTTGCTTGGCCATTAATCACCACCCTCTTCATTGTTTAACCTTTCCATTGTTCAACCACCACAGGTAACAGATGTTTCTCCGTGCAGCAAGAAATACAGCCGATGCCTGACCTGTGGTGGCGCAGTGGATAAAGTGTCGACCTGGAATGCTAAGGTCGCCAGTTCAAGTCCCCAGGCATGCCTAGGGTCAAGGCACATATGGGTAGCAACTATGAACAAGTTGATGCTTCCTGCTCCTCCCCAGCTCCACCCCTTCTCTGGCTAAAATGAATAAATAAAGTCTTTAGAAGAAATACAGCCGAATTCAGTCCTGTATAGGATAATGCTTTTCATCCTCTCGGAGCTGATGCCACAAGTGCTCAGGTGCAGAGCTATGGGAACTTCCCTGGTGCTGGGTTCCCTAAAGTTTAACCTGGCTAGTTGAGGCTTTTGGTAAGGAGCCCTGGACCCAAACCCAACTCCTTCTACTCTATGGATTGTGAATTCTCTAGTGACTAATGATTTCCTCTTCTTCCCTCCTAGTCGTTACTCCACTTACCAATAATTCCCCAGACTGGAAGAAAAGAGACTAACTTGTACCTTTGGCCTTATTTTTTAGAAACCATGTGTAAAATTTCTCTGGGAAACTGGTAAAACTAGGAGCCAAATGATATCGAATGAGAGAATTATTTGTTTCCAGTTGATAGGGGAAACTCAAAACTTAAAATTTTAGCTTGAGGAATGGTGGCTTTGATTATGGTCAGTGGGTTTAATGGTTAATACAGGTAGAGGCTTTGTTCCAGGAGCTGGGATGCTTGAGAGGGCCTGCATGACTTCACAAGATGTGCAAGTAGCCCCAAGAATTTGTAAAAGACCCACCTTTGTTCCCCAGGTGTCTGCAAATAAAGCCTTTGTGCTCTAAGGACTAATCCACTAGCCCCCCCCCCAACTATGATCCAATTAACTTTGACTATGATCTGACTAACTCTCCCTTGAGATTCCAAAACCCTTACCCCTACCATCCCCCTATAAAAGGGTTGGCGAAGGATGAGCTGGCTTTGGGTACCTGACCCCTGTCTCCTCCAGCTATCTGAATAAAGCACCGTGCTGGGCAAACAAGTTTGTAAACTGTGATTATGTTTGCTCATTTTGTTAAAAACGGCACTGCCCAGGTGAATGGCGCTGCCCAGGTATGTGATCTGTGAAACTGCTAATTACCTTCCTGCTTGGGAAGGGGCTTTGTTATGCTAATATGTGCTGGAGGAGGGGTTTTCTGGCCAAGAAAAGTTTATGAGGAAGGAGGAGGAAGAAGGAGAAGAGAAAGAAGCAGCCAAGATGGCAGGGTGCTGAAGGAGAAGCCAGTTTGTGCAGAGATGAGAAGGGAGAACATGTGCAGACGGGAAACCAGAGGTGACTTAGATTAGTGGGGGCCTTTGATTCTAGGAGAAACCAGAAAAGATTCTACTGGTTGTGGACCCGGAGAATGTGTGAGTGGGTTTTGATGGTCACCAGCCAGTTGTGAGGCTAGAATAAAGGAATGGCCCACCAGTGTTTGGTTCTGTTGTTTCTTTACCATCTCTCCGAATCTAATGGGAACCTGCACCTGCACGGCCGCGACGATGGCCATGACTACTGGCCCTACACACCCATAAAAGATTCAATCCCTGTCTTTGCTTATTTGGCTGGAATGGTGACAGGTAGCATGAACTCTGACATTTCCGGTTTCAAAATGGTCTTTCCTCTTCTATGTCCTGAAAAATTGCAGATTAGTTGGTTGTTTGTGACAGAAAAAAATCCTGTTGGTTGTGTGTGACTCTTTGCCACATTCCTTCTCAATAACTGGGACACTCGGGTGTTATGAAAATGAGGGAACCATATGTTGTACAACCTTCTTCAGACAGTCAGTGGGAATGTTACAGGCACAAGGTCCACGTGTTCAACGCTTCAAAACAGGTCAATATTTAATACATTGGAGTGTAAAGTAAGGAAAGATTTGTTGATTGAGAAGATGCCAACCGAGATGGAAGAATTAATCCTCAAACCCATTTTAAGAGACCTCAAAATTCAGGAGTCTTTTATGTCAAGAGAAGGAAGGATGGATGAGGCAGGAAGGATTCAAGGAAAAGCTGGAAATTTCTAAATCCCTTTGTTCTTGGTGGGTCTGTTGACCCAGGCTGATCTGCATCCCATTCTGGAGACTCATAGATCTTTGATAAGTTGTTATTTTGTGCATATTTCCCACCTCCCTGGGAAAAGCACTTTCAGACAAGGGGTTGCTCCTGCAGAAACTAAAGCTTCAAGCAGAATTCCTTTAGTTAATTAGTATATGGATAGCAGGAGCTACTAGCCAGCCCACCATCAGTGAGAGGAAGCATTTCACTCGTTACACCACTGTTTCCCTAAGATTTATTGTGGATCTAGTCTAAGCAAAGTACTTGCTCTAAGCACTTTAATTACTGAACTTTCTCAACAGTTCTTTGGTATTAGTATTATCACCTCCTTTGTCCAGATAAAGTAATCGAGGTTCAAAGAGTTTAACTTTTTTTTTTTTAAATTCATTTTAGAGAGGAGACACAGAGAGAGAGAGAGAAAGGGGGGAGGAGCTGGAAGCATCAACTGCCATATGTGCCTTGACCAGACCAGTGCAGGGTTTTGAACTGGCGACCTCAGTGTTCCCAGGTCAATGCTTTATCCACTGCGCCACCACAGGTCAGGCGAGGTTCAAAGAGTTTAGATAACTTCCCTGAGGCCATGCAGCCTTGGAGTAAGGAAGGAAACGGTTTAAGTGTCCCTAAATGGCATTATTCGTCTCTGTAGCACACGTTTGGTTTCCCAGTTCTGTGAACTTTAAAGTGCAATGCACGTACCTGCTAGTAAACAGTAGATAGATGGGACAGAGCATTGCACGTGAGAATGCATGCAGAACGTTGCACTACCGCTGAGATCTGTCCGCACGCAAGTGAGGCAGCAGAAGCAGGTGCATGGATGTGCATACAGTACAAGGGTACCCGGGCCGCGGCGCGCCTGCGTAGACAGGCCTTCCGAAGCCGAGAGCGGGGAGCACAAGCGCAAAAGCTCCGTGAATGGGAGGGAGAGCCGCCCCTGAGAAGTCATCCCGCCTCTAGGGGGTGCCAAGCGAGCGTGGCCTGCTCCCCCACACGGCAAGCACGCTCTTTCCCCTCCACCAGTGCTCGGAACCTCGGGATCCGGTGAAGAGCAGTTCTTCAGGTTACAGGTTCCGGATCTCCGAGGTCGCGTAGATGACCAGTGTAGGGGTCCGCCAGCTCTAGGCAGCCAAACCGCCTACTTCTCTTTGCACCCTTGAGGTAACCCGAGAATGGGTCTGGCTTCAGGGAGGATGCAAGGGGAGGTTCCGGTTCGAGGGCGGGGTTGGAGAGCGGAAGCCGGCTGGGACACGCTGTCAGACCCGGCTGTCAGCGTCCCAGCTGCCCTACTGCCCCTGCTGCCGGGTGGCGGATACCTGCCTGGCCCTCGCCCTCGGGGACGCTGATTCCCCGCTCCCTGGGAGGAACCTTGTTTCTCTCCATCCTTGGCTTTCCCCGCAGGTGAAGCCTCCATGGAGCGGCTCCTGGTCCAGCTGTGTGGCACCAGCGCGTCGCAGCCGCTTCCGGTGTGGGAGGGGGACACCACGGGCCACTGCTTCACCCAGCTGGTGCTCAGCGCCCTGCCCCACGCGCTCCTCGCCGTGCTCAGCGCCTGCTATTGGGGAACTCCTAGGTGGGTAGAGACGGGGTGCACACACATCTGTGCGCCTGTGCCTGCAGACCTCTCCCCAAACCCACAGCCGCGCAGCACTGTAACGAGAACAGTGAGTTCTCTGGAGTAGGGCAAAAGGAGAATAAAACTTGGGTGTTACCACTGTGCAGCGGTGTGGCAGTTTGGGAGCAAGTTACTTATCTTCGCTGACCTCACAACATTGTTGGGAGTTTTGAATCAGATAATGCATTGAAGTACGTATATAGCGCCATGCCTGGCACATTTTTAAAGACTCCGTGCGGGGTAGAAATAATCACTTTTGTAGATTTTCAGGCATTCAAACACAAATGTCATGGATTAGAGGCAAAATTGGGTGAACAAGATTTTAGTAAAAAAAACCAAAAACTTGTATTGAAGTAGTATGACCAGTTTCTCAACACTTCCATGGATGAAACCGCGGTGTTCCCAGGCTGAGAAAAGCACGCGGACTCAGCTGGAGAGGAAGCAGTAGTTAGAAGAAAAGAGCAAAACCCAAACCTGAACCCTATCTGGCTTTGGGGCTCTAAGATGCGAGTGCTAAATTCGCCTTGGTTTTGTGCTTAGTTGCCGTATGGCTAGATACGGCCAAGTTAGTCTCTCTCTGGCTACTGACAAGGCAGGAGGGAAGCGTAGTCTCTGCCTTGGGAGTCCGTAGCTTGATGGCATGTGATGAATTAGAGGACTGATGAATCCCTTCCTTGGGTAGGAGAAGCTTTGGGCTGGGAGGAATCCTGTTTTGTCTCTTACACAGAACAAGACAAAAGAAAAGGGAGGATGAGTTAGCATAGACATCCACAGCCTGCTCAGAGGAGTATCAGTTAACAACTGATACAGTCTTTTGGGAACTCAGACTGTAACAAAAAAAGGAAAAAAAGAATATCATGTAATCAAGAGAAATTGTGTTTATCTCACTTCGCTCATGAGACTTCTGCGCATTGTTGAAAAGGGTTAGAGAGATTGAGAATCTCGAACGGGAAATGGCCAGCTTAGGGCCGGCGTGCCAGCTCCAAAGGTCCTTTCTTCCATCTCCACATCTTAAGAAATAGAATTAATTAAGGATGACTTTTATTCTGATACAAACCCCTCCATATAATTGATCAGCTGGCCTTTTTTTAAAAATTTTTTTAATCTTTTTTTAAAATTAATTTATTTAATTTAGAGAGGAGACACAGAGTGAGAGAGAGCGAGAGAGAGAGAGAGAGAGAGAAAGAGAAAGGGGGGAGGAGCTAGAAGCATCAACTCCCATATGTGCCTTGACCAGACCAGTGCAGGGTTTTGAACTGGCGACCTCAGTGTTCCCAGGTCGACGCTTTATCCACTGCACCACCACAGGTCAGGCTAGCCTTTTTTTTTTTTTTAAAGGTGTATTTCTTTTTAAATTTATTATTATTCTTTTTAGAGAGGAGACACACAGAGTGAGAGAGAGAGAGAGAAAGAGAGAAAGGGGGGAGGAGCTAGAAGCATCAACTCCCATAAGTGCCTTGACCAGACCAGTGCAGGGTTTTGAACTGACGACCTCAGTGCTCCCAGGTCGACGCTTTATCCACTGTGCCACCACAGGTCTGGCAAGCTGGCCTTTTTAAGAGAAACCTGAAGCATTTTAATCTACAATTAAACTTTTTCAGTAACCGAGCCTTGATAACAAAAGTAATAACAGGTTCAGCCCTCTTTGTGAACTTTCAAGTCATTCTAACAGTCACTGCTGTGGGCATATTTTCCTATGCTTGATTTTTAATGCAGACAGATCACCCTTTTGTTTATTAAAAACATGTTTTGCATGCTAAGAAGATATAGACAAAACCGGAAAGAGGTTTTTCTTCAGCTAAAGGGGTCACAGGAATGATCCACACCACCTCCTACAACCACTAGAAAGACTAAGAGGAGAGTATTATTAGGCTTTATAACCTTTAGGCTATAAAAGTGTAAAAGGTGTATGTCAGTCAAATTTTTATTCATCTAAGAGTGCTTTAGGTGAATTTAAGGCTTATTTTAGGTAGATACTTCTGTGAACGTGAATACTTATCCTGAAGTGGTTATCAGTATGAAAACGTAGAATTCTTTTTCTAATTCGTGTACAACCTTAACTCAAAACTGTTCGTTTCGATGGTTAAAGAATGGTCAGAAATGATGCGGGTAGATTAGAAAATGGATTTGGTTAGTCCGTAAGACTTCCTAGAAGGAAAGCCCCTAGGTTGCAGGATACAGTGGGGTAGGAATGAAGTGTGCAGGGCAGGAAAGGGCGTTAATTCCTTCCGGGTAGTTGAGTTATTGGAGGTATGTCTGGGCCCTGAGTCAGCCATGATGGGCCTCCTTTTCTGTTTTCCTCCTTGCCCCCAGGAGTCCAGATTACAACCTACCCTGCAGTCCCGGCTGGCGCCTCCGACTCACAGCCTCCTTCCTGCTCTCCATCTTTCCACTGTTAGACCTCCTTTCAGTTGCTTTGCCACCAGGGGCAGACCCAGGGCCCATAGGGCTAGAGGTACTGGCAGCGGGCGTGGCAGCTGTGGCCTGGACCAGCCACAGTCTTGCTTTGTGGGTGTTGGCTCGTTCCCCTCATGGCCACTCCCAGGGGCCCTTGGCCTTGGCTCTGGCTGCCTTCCTGCCAGCCCCAGCCCTAGTGCTAACGCTGCTCTGGCACTGCCAGCGAGGCACACTTCTGCCCCCGCTTCTCCCAGGGCCTCTCTCCCGCCTGTGTCTTCTCATCCTGCAGCTGGCAGCACTCTTTGCCTATGGCCTGGGCTGGGCAGTCCCTGGGCGGGGGCCGGAACCCTGGGCACGGGAGCCCCTCCTGCCTGAGAGACAGGAACCTGAGATAGCTGAAGATGGGGAGAGTTGGTTGTCACGTTTTTCCTATGCCTGGCTGACACCCCTGCTGACCCGTGGGGCCCGTGGAGAGCTCCGGCAGCCCCAGGACACTTGCCGCCTTCCCCACAGGCTGCACCCCTCCTACCTGGCCTGTGTCTTCCAGGCACACTGGCAGGAGGGGGCCCAGCTGTGGAGGGCCCTGTATGGGGCCTTTGGGCGGCGCTACTTGGCACTTGGACTGTTGAAGCTGGTGGTGACCATGCTGGGATTCTCAGGGCCCCTGCTGCTGTCCCTGCTGGTGGGCTTCCTTGAGGAGGGCCAGGAGCCACTGAGCAATGGCCTGCTCTATGCCTTGGGGCTAGCTGGTGGGGCTGTGCTGGGCGCTGTGCTGCAGAATCAGTATGGGTATGAGATACAGAAGGTGACCCTTCAGGCACGAGTGGCTGTGCTCAACATCCTGTACCGAAAGGTTTTACATCTGGGTCCCAGACGCCCCCCTGCTGGGGAGGTCCTGAATCTGCTAGGCACTGACTCTGAGCGGTTACTTAACTTTGCTGGGAGCTTCCATGAAGCCTGGGGCCTGCCCCTGCAGTTGGCTGTCACCCTCTACTTGCTGCACCACCAGGTGGGTGTGGCCTTCGTGGGTGGTCTGATCCTGGCCCTGCTGCTGGTACCTGTTAACAAAGTGATTGCCACCCGCATCATGGCCAGCAACCAGGAGATGCTACAGCACAAGGACGTGCGGGTTAAGGTAAGGGGCTGCTTGAGGTGCCCCAGCGCTCTGGAGACCCCCACCCAGCATCTGGGCCCTAGGTTCTCCCATACACAGTGCCGAGGGAGCGGCTGTGATCTAGAAGTTAAGAGCTCAGGCTGGAGAAACGTGGATTCACATCCCAACTTACCACTTACTGGTTTAACCACCCCAGACAAGTCACTTAACCTCTTCAGACTTTCATTTCCTCATCTGTAGAGAGGATAATAGTTTGCCTCATAGGGTTATTATGAGGATCCTAGGAGGTAGTGGTTGGTGTGGGGCCAGTCACAAAGTAAGCCCTAAATAAGTGTGGTTCATTGGTAATATTATAATATTCGTTTATGCAGCCCTCAGCAGCAATCCTAGGAGGTAGGAAGTAATCTGTCTGAGACCGGCTGAGTTTTTAATGATAGAGACCGAACCCAACTCTCCTACCTCATCTAGGGCACAAACCGTCCTGCTGCTGCCTGTGGAGAAGCCTAGGCTAGGGGGACCCCGGCTGCCTCTTGGAGGTGGGCAGCGGGGAAGGGAGTAGGTCACTCTCCCACCTGGGCCAGCCCTAGGTGTTGAGCCTCTAGCTGAGTCAGTCAGTTCTGGGTTCTGCAGTGAATGTGGCTACCTTTACAGACGGGATGGCCGCCCTGGGGGTCCCTCCAGCAGAGCTGTCAGTATCTTACTGGACTAGCTCAGTGTGCTAATAGGAACGGTGCTGTCCCCGATAGCCGCTGATAGCATGAGGCCTCTTCTACCTATGGGCTCCAGGGCCATCTTGGAAGGCTCCCAGTGCCTGCCTGGCTTGCAGGCTGAGGTTGTACAAATGTTAGGATCCCGAGTTCCTCTGGCCCTTGCCCGTCTTTCCTGAGCCTCTTGTCTGACCCTGGGCAGTGGTGTGGCCTCCTACACCTGTATTCTCCTAGGGAATCATTCCCGTATCACCTAACCCATGGGCTAGGCTGACCAGCCCCCAAAGCCCTTATCTTCTGGCTTTGTGAAATACCCGTGAGGCCCTCATCTAATAGAACAAGTGCTTTTACCCCAGTGTAGTAACCCTCTGCACTTTCCACCACTTCATCTCTTAGGGTGGCAGGGGGATCCAGCTCTGACTGTCCCCCGCTGGAGCATATAGAGAAGAAGTAAAAGGTCAGGAGGGGCCTGACCAGGCGGTGGCGCAGTGGATAGAGCGTCGGACTGGGATGCGGAGGACCCAGGTTCGAGACCCTGAGGTTGCCAGCTTGAGCGCGGGCCCATCTGGCTTGAGCAAAAGCTCACCAGCTTGGACCCAAGGTCGCTGGCTTGAGCAAGGGGTTGCTTGGTCTGCTGAAGGCCCGTGGTCAAGGCACATGTGAGAAAGCAATCAACGAACAACTAAGGTGTCGCAACGAAAAACTGATGACTGATGCTTCTCATCTCTCTCCGTTCCTGTCTGTCTGTCCCTATCTATCCCTCTCTCTGACTCTCTCTCTGTCCCTGTAAAAATAAATAAATAAAAAAAGATCAGGAGGGGAAGCAACCCAGGGCTGAAGTGGGGTTGAGGGCAGGACTTACAGAAAGAGCCGAGAGGAGGGAGAAAACTGAGGCTAGGATGCAGAGGGTCTGGCATCCTCTACCAGGAGCCTGGGGAAGACTGAGCAAAGACACATGAGCAGTGTCCCCACTTGACACTGCCTTCTTGTCCCCGTCCTTAGCTCATGACAGAGCTGCTGAGTGGCATTCGGGTCATCAAGTTCTTCAGGTGGGAGCAGGCGCTGGGGGCCCGAGTAGAGGCCTGCCGGGCTCAAGAGCTAGGGCGACTCCGGGTCATTAAATACCTGGATGCAGCCTGTGTGTACCTGTGGGCTGCCCTGCCGATTGTCATCTCCATCGTCATCTTCATCACCTATGTCCTCATGGGGCACCAGCTCACTGCCACCAAGGTAAGGACTGGGAGGGGAGGGGGGGAGGATGGCTGTAGGGAAGCATGGGAGGGAGGCAGCAGCGAGAAGACTGCAGTGGAGCTCTGGCCATAACTTGATTGGTTGGAGCATTGTCCTGATACACAAAGGGGGTGGGTTCAATTCCCGGTCAGGGCACACACAGAAACAGACCAATGTTTCTGTCTCTCTCTCCCCCTTCCTCTCTTTCTAAAATCAATTAAAAAAAAAAAAACTGCAGTGGAGTGGGGAGGTGGGCTCAGGCCAATGGTGCTGGCTGGGAATGAGGGGGGAGGGTCCTGGCTGGCTTTCCTTTCCCAGTCAAGGGGAAATTCTCTGAAGGGACCTTTTCTGGGACCTCGGACATGTAACCCTTCCCTCTGTGAAGTAATTCCTTTTTTACCTCTTTCTTTCATCCCAACTTCCAGTCAGGCCCCAGTTCCGTGTTAGGTCCCCTTATTCTCATTCTGATGACCTTGGAGAAAACCCATGATCCAGTGCTGCTTATGCCCAGGGCCAGAGGGTTACTACTAGAAATTCCAAAAAGGCCTGAGGATGGGCTAGGCCTGTGTGTTTAAGGCACAGTCCGGATCCCTGGAGGAACAGCTGGGATTTCAAGGATGCTTGGAGTGGCCACCTTTGCCAACTCTGATCCGAGGATTGTCCAACCAGCCCCTCAGCTCTGCTGCCGCCCCATTCTTCCCTCCATAGACCCGCCCACAGGGGCCTTCAGATGTTTCAACCTCCCTGCCTACCCCCAACCCACTTAGGTATTCACGGCCCTGGCACTGGTACGCATGCTCATTCTTCCTCTCAACAACTTCCCTTGGGTAATCAATGGCCTCCTGGAGGCCAAAGTGTCTTTGGACCGGATCCAGCGTTTCTTCGACTTTCCTAACCACAACCCCAAGGCCTACTACAGCCAAGGTAATGGGGAGCTAGAGTGTGGAAGCTGGCATAAGGTGAGGAGGGAACGGTAGCCCCCTGGACACTGTACATAAATGCTACCAAGGGGAGCCAGCATCCAGGGAGAGCAGGTGGCCATTTCCTTGGGGAGAGTCCTGAAGGATAAGACTGAGGCTGAATTAGCCCCTGCCCGGTAGATACGGAACAGGCAAGCTAATGACGTGCCCCCCACCCCCCCCAGCAGCTAGCTGGTGGATCAGAAGGCCCAACTGAGTGGCTTCCTCCCTGTTCAGACCCCCCCACAGAGCCATCTGCAGTCTTGGAGCTGCATGAAGCCCTGTTCTCTTGGGACCCAGTTGGAAGCAGCCAGGAGACCTTCATCAGTCACCTGGAAGTGAAGAAGGTACGTTGGTCAAACAACCTAGGAGAGTTCCCCAGACTAGTAAGGAAAATGGAGACTCAATGACAGAGACACAAAAGGATGGAGCCAATTGTAGCTGGATGGCCTGTAGCTCTAATTACTGAGGGGAGGACAAGGGCGGTTTTGGTGAGCAGTTTCTAGTCGAGGAAGAACTGCCACCTCATCTCTCAATGTCATTCCTCCACACACAGCTTTTACAGAGTCGTCCCCTCTCTCGGTGGTCTTCAGACAGCTCGCGCCCACCTAGTCCAGACCAGCGAGTGTGTCGTCTCCTGGACCCTCCGTGCCCCCTAGAGGCTCCCCAGTTCAGAGCAGACTCCAGAGCTTACCCGGCATCCTCCCCAGGCTGAGAACCCAGAAGAGGCCCTGGGCCTCTTCTGAAAAGGATTTTGCAAGTGGGATAAATAATCCTCTCTTTAGCCCTGTGAAAGGAATCATACCTTGTGGTTCGCACCACTGGCATAATTCTCAAAGAAGTACTTGAAGGGACATTCCTGGCGGAACGGCGACGCCTGTTCACCCCAGTCCTGAGTTCTCGCTCTCCCCTGACCCCCGTCCGACCCTTCGCCCCACATCTCAACCCAGTGCTCTGCAGCGGCTCTGAGCGTCTCCACTACATTTGGCTCACATTTCTGGCTTGGGCTGTGTGTTTTGTTTTTCCTCTTAGTTCAGGCAAGATAAGGCTGGGATTTTTTCAAAGGAATTTTACTAATGTGTCAGTTCAGTTGGGCTTTTTGGCTCTAAGTCATAGAAACCTATTGGAGCTAGCTTAAGCAAATAAGAATGAAGAATAAGGATATGGAGATGAATTGCAGACCCACAAGCACGCACGAAGCCTGATCTCACCAGTAGCCCAGAGCCAGGCCTCGACTTGCAGGGCTCTTTCCTTCCGGTTGCTTTTCTCTCTGTCCTTGCCTTGTTTTTTCTCTCCCTCTGGACCCACTCTCCACTGAGCAGAGAGTATGTGACTGCAGAGAGCCCTCCCACTCACTGGCGGTAGCCAGAAGAGGGCGCACTTTCAGGGGAGGGTCTCAGATTGGTCTTGTGCCCACTTGTAGGTAGGTCAGCTTGGGCTGGCTGGCTGGGGACATCACAGATAGAGCTCCTCGGAGTCCTGCCTGTTTCTAGAAAAGGGAGATAGCTCTATGAATGCGTTCCAACTAAGAAATAAAGGGAATGCAAAATATTTTAAACCGCAAATCACAGAAATGAGCACTTCTAAAAACACTGCTTTTTCTTCTTTTAGAAATTAAATTTAATGGGATGACATTGATCAATAAGAGTACATAGGTATCGGGGGAATATTTCTATAGCATTTAGACTGTTGATGGAAAACACTGCTTTTTATCCTGAGATAGCAGATGTCTATCTGGCTATGTCTGCCGGCATCCAAGCCCCAAAGCCTAGAGTCCTTTCTTCCCTTCTCCGCCGTCTGGGATGCCTACCTCAGAGCTTGCCTGGGAAGTTCATGGGCAGTTTTTCTCCTGGTGAATTCTTTTCCTACTGACTAACTAGGGCCTAGAAAGAAGCCTCCCTGGGATGATTGGCAGCCCAGGGCCTCAGAAGGGAGACCTGACACTTACTTGGGTGGATTTTTTGCAGGGAGTCCTGGTGGGCATTGTGGGGAAAGTGGGTTGCGGGAAGAGCTCGCTGCTGGCCGCTGTTGCTGGGGAGCTCCACAGGTAAGCAACTCCCAGTCTCCTCATCCTTAGCTCTGCCCTTCAGCAAACACTTACCTAGCCCCTGCTGTGTGGGGGACACCTCTTTTAGGGGCCAGAGATGCCAAGATGAAGAGGACATGGCCCCTTTCTTGGGAGAGTTTTCAGTCTGGAAAGGGGCAGACAGTCAAGAAAGTGAGTTATCATAATCGTCACACCAGACTGTTATAAATGCTACAATAGTGAGTGATGGAATACATGGACACATCCAACATCAGCTGCTCTTTGAGACAATGTGGATGTGCAGGGAAGGGACCCAGTGGGGAGTCCAGAGAAGAGCTGAGGTGCGAGGGAAGGCTTTCTTCTTTTATGGTAAAGTGCATAAGTCCAGAATAGTGGCCACACCCTCTTCCGAGCTTCTGAATGTGTGTAGATATGACAGCTGCGTGGCTTCGGTCAAAGAGCAGTTTCTTCCCTTCCCTGTCCAGAATGAGCCTCCAGCCTCATTTAGGACCTCCCCACCTCCATGGCCGCCAATCCAGAGAGCCAGGTGGCGTGAAGGGAGCCCCTGTGTAGGAGACAGCAGTTTGGAAAGGCGTCTTGGCGGCAGGGGCTGGGTGTGGAGAGACTCAGTCTGGAGTCAGCCCCCATACAGCTGGCCTGGCTCTCTGCAGGCTGCGTGGACGTGTGGCAGTGTGTGGGCTGTCCAAAGGCTTTGGCCTGGCCACCCAAGAACCCTGGATCCAGTTTGCCACCATCCGAGATAACATTCTCTTTGGGAAGACATTTGATGCCCAGCTGTACAAGGAAGTGCTAGAGGCCTGCGCCCTCAATGATGACCTCAGTGTGAGTGACTGGCCCTGAAACCTCTTGGCCACCTGCTTCCTTGTGTCCCTGACACTTCAAGTCATCATTAGCTGGGACTGGCCATCAGGCTTTGGTCCTCCCACGGGGTTCACTGCTGAGTTCCTTGTTCTGCATAGGACCCAGAGGGGTGGTGATTACAGTGTTCCACATAGCAGCTGGGGAACCCTAAGTCTTCGGGGCTAGGGAAGGGTTCCAGATGAGGCTTTTCTTATTCAAGAGGCCCTCCCTTGCCTCTCGTGGGGAAGATTTGGGAGAGTCAAGGTTCCTCTAGGGAAGCCTGGAGAACCCTTTAGGTCCTCCACACCCAAAGTACTAAACTGAGGGGGGATGGGACTCCACATACCTCCCGTGACTTCCCCAACTCACCCCAGTATCCCTCCAAGAATGTCATCACCACAACCCTGTCCAGCTAAATGTGGTATTTCACTGGAAAGAGGACCTTTGACTTTGACCATGGGGCATCCTGTATCCATTGATCATTTGTTTCTATATCAAGCATTTCCCAAATGTCCACCAGGAACTGCTCTAGGCACTAAAAAAAAAAAGATAAATAGCAAAGCTTTTTCCTCTGGGGACTTAGCACCATCTGGCGGACCACAGGCGCTTCCTCTGGTAGCAGGCGGGACCCCTTAGCGAAGGAGGTCACTCCTGGGACCACAGGAGCGCTCCAGTTATAGTCTTCCTTTGAAAAGCCTGTGCAAGCTTTTACACTGAATTTGCCCATCTTCATCCTTACCTGTTCAGAAGGCAGGGCAGTGTGATGAGTGGTTAAGCATCTGTGTTCATGTCTTTCCCCTTGCTAGCTGTGGACCAACTTTGGGCAAGGTGGTGACTCTCTGGTCTCATCTGTGAAAAGAACGTAATGCCATGTTCATAAAGTTGCCCTGGGGATAAGAGGAGATGATGCCTGTAAAGTGCTAAGCACATAGTAAATGTTCAATAAACGCCAGCTGTTACTGGGATTATGGCTTATGCCCCTCAGATTCGGGACCAGTCTTTTCAAGCTCCCTGACTCACTTCTATGCAAGGGGATAGGAAACGGGGTAGGAAGTATTGGGGAGCTCACTGACCAACACTGATGGGCCTGTCCCCTCAGATCCTTCCTGCTGGAGACCAGACAGAGGTGGGGGAGAAGGGTGTGACCCTCAGTGGGGGACAGAGGGCCCGGATTGCCCTTGCTCGTGCTGTCTACCAGGTAAGTTAAAGTGGGGAGTCCAGAGCCTTGGGGGCTTAGCTGGAGAGCATGGGATGGGGATATTGTCATCAGCACCTGATTTTCCCCTGTCACCTCCATGCTTCTGAGTTTGTTGGTCCCTTGGCCATCCCATCCCCCTTTTTCAGGTTCAAGGCAGAACTAAAGGACCTTTAAAAACTATTATGTGGCTTGAGGCCCTGGGACCCAACAAGGCTGAGCACTGGCCCAGGGGCACTTGCCTTCTTTGACTGGAGGGAAGTCCACCTCAAGTCTCACCTCCTCCTCTACTGCTGTAGTACTGCACTAGAGTTTCTTTGAACCATCTTCTCTGATTCCCTAAGAGAGGTCCTAGGGGAGGTCTGGGTTCTTCCCAGAGGACCTGGGACTTGGTGTCCATGGTGCCCCCACTGCTCTCTAGGAAAAGGAGCTCTATCTCCTTGATGACCCTCTGGCTGCTGTGGATGCAGACGTGGCCAACCACCTGCTGCACAGGTGCATCCTGGGAATGCTGAGCCACACCACACGGCTGCTCTGTACCCACCGCACCGAGTACCTGGAGAAGGCTGACCTGGTACTGCTGCTGGAGGCGGGGCGCTTGGTACAGGCTGGTAAGTGGGCTGCCAGGGCAGGAGGCTGGCCAGAGAGGGAGCCATCTACCTGGGGGAGAAGAGACAGATGGATTGTCAAGTACAGACTTTACCAGCCCTACGTGATGGCCTGGGCCCAGCCCTCCTTCTGTGTAATGGGAACCCCAGGCCTGCCGTCACAGAACTGATGTGAGAGGTGCCGAGCAGGAGGGAAAGGAACACGCCGGCAAATTTGGGACTTGGGGCTTTGTGACCGGGTGTGTTGGGAACTTAGAGGCCCAGGATCTCTGAGAGCAGTCTGATGTCTTTAGAGAAGAGAAAGCAGTTTTAGAACAGTCTTTAGAATGTCATTTTCCAGCCTGACCAGGCGGTGGCGCAGTGGATAGAGCATCGGACTGGGATGCGGAGGACACAGGTTCAAGACCCCGAGCTCGCCAGCTTGAGCACGGGCCCATCTGGCTTGAGCAAGGGCTCGCCAGCTTGGACCCAAGGTCGCTGGCTCCAGCAAGGGGTGGCTTGGTCTGCCGAAGGCCCACGGTCAAGGCACATGTGAGAAAGCAATCAATGCACAACTATGGTGTCGCAACGGCAACAAAAACTAACGATTGATGCTTCTCATCTCTCTCCGTTCCTGTCTGTCTGTCTCTATCTATCCCTCTCTCTGACTCTCTCTCTATCCCTGTAAAAAAAAATTTTTAAAAAAAGAATGTCATTTTCCAGACAGGCATGACCATTTGCAAGTTCACTGGGAGAGAAACAGAAGGAGATGAGGCCCCAGCACAGTGTTGGGAGCTTTGTGAGGCGTGAGGACAGAGCTCGGCAGTGCTCACGGGTGCTCTGACTCTTCGAGGGGCGGACATTTTCTCTCTGTGCTGGTTGGACTCCAGGCACGGAGGGATGGACTTGATGGTCCTGCCAAGAGTCTGGGGGTCCAGGGCAGAGCCATGTGAGGGTGGGTCCAAAGAGAATAGGGAGCGGATGGTAGATTGGCATACATATTTTGAAAAGCTTAGTATATTCCCAGAACAGTCCCCTCCTGTTCTCCCCTGCTGCCTTCCAGGGCCTCCGTCTGAGATCCTGCCATTGGTACAAGCCGCCCCCAAAGTCTGGGCTGAGAATGAACAAGAGTCTAACTCAGGTACGGCCCCAGGATGAGAGGAAGTAGCTTGCTTCCCATGACGACGCTGTAGAGATACGTTTTCTATAGAGCTTGCTTGACCTTCTGAAACACTGAGGTTTTCAACTCTCATCCTGCAAGCTTAGTCCCCCCTGACCTCCGTAATCCTCCTAGTTGCAGCCCAGGCAGGATGGAACCCAGAGAAAACAGAGGGGCTGGAGGTGGAGGAGAGCGCGTCTGGCCGCCTGCTGCAGGACGAAAGCAAGAAGGAGGGCGCTGTGGCCTTCCACGTGTACCGAGCGTACTGGAGGGCAGTCGGCCCGGGCCTGGCCCTGGCCATCCTTTCTTCGCTGCTCCTCATGCAAGGTAGGAATAAACCCTGGGGCCCTTTATCCCACCCGCAGCCCTGACTTCTAGGTCCGCTTCACCTTGTACTAACCCTTACAAAAAGCCCAGAAACTCACCAGGCATGGACGACAGGCAGCTGGGACAATAGGCTTGCCCCCAATTTTTAGCTCCAGAGGACCAGACGGATGTACTCTGTAGCCATCCTCTGATCTGCCCCATTCTGCAAGTTTGAGATCCAGCTCTCCCCAGACCTGTGGGGTGACAGACCCCAAAACGAAGCGCACACCAGTGGGAACGTGGACAGAGGCAGGACGGGGAGGGCCAGCAGGGTGAAGGCGGCTGGAAACTAGAGTCAGGGGCAGAGGATCAGAAGAGAGGAGGTGAGTCTCTCTTGCAGCTTTCCCTTCCCCATCCCCACGCAGCCACGAGGAACGGGGCTGACTGGTGGCTGTCCTACTGGATCTCTCAGCTGAAGGCGACCAGGAATAGCTCCCAAGAGGTGCCAGCTCCCACCAGCCCGGACTCCGTGGGGCCCCTCTCCGCCCAGCTGCTTCTCTTCTCCCCCCAGAGCTTCTAGTGAGTGGCTGGGGCCAGGATCAGGACTGGTGCGCTCAGGGCGGTTGCCAGGCAGGGATTGAGAGGTGGGGGCACTGGTGTCCCAGGGGCTGTGTCTCCGAGAATGGGGCGGAGTGCCGTGAGGGAGGGGAAGGGACCCCCGAGTGGCCCTACTTTTAGTCACCCACAGCCTCCTCCCCACCACCCAGTACCTCAGTGTTCCTACTGCCCAGAGCTGCCCCCAACGGCTCCTCAGACATTCGCTTCTACCTCACCGTGTATGCCACCATTGCCGGAGTCAACTCCCTCTGTACCCTTCTCCGGGCCGTGCTCTTCGCAGTGGGCACCCTCCGCGCGGCAGCCACCCTGCATCGCTGCCTGCTGGGTCGGGTCCTTATGGTAAGGAAGGGGACGGGAGGGTGGAGGTGGCATGGGGAGCCCTCCCCATACCGGGGCGTCGCAGAGGAGCTCAGCCTAGCTCCTAGTCCCCAGGAGAAGAGAGCCCCTCACAGATGAGTGTGGCAGCTGACAGCATGCGACCTGGAAAGTCCTAGAGTAAGGAGGCTGCCTGGCTTCAAACTCGGTGACTTAGCCCCACAGCTTCCCCTCTGTGACCTGGGGAGAAGATAATCTTCCTCAGAGTCACTTCCATTTGGGCTTCCAGTGCAGAGGGCTGAGCTAACTGGCCCTTAGTTCATAGGAAGTCCCTAGTGTGTTTTCGTTATTTATCCGTCCCTTTGTTTTGCATGGCCTATCTCCATTTCCCCTCCTTTCCTCGAAAAGCAACCATTCTAAGTGTGTTTAACATGTATCTTTTTGTCTTTCTGCAAAATGCCTATGTTTTGCATTCATGAATTTTAATAAATGAAATTTCGTTTCTTACCATTTTTATTTAGGACTGTTTTTAAGATCCAACCTGGTTGCTATGCGTTTATCTATCTATTCTAGCCTATTGCTTACGCGTAGACTTAGTAT
The DNA here is from genome assembly GCA_037038555.1 of Rhynchonycteris naso. Taxonomy (NCBI): domain Eukaryota; kingdom Metazoa; phylum Chordata; class Mammalia; order Chiroptera; family Emballonuridae; genus Rhynchonycteris; species Rhynchonycteris naso. The sequence continues at coordinate 10,664,948 of CM073000.1, forward strand.
GAGGATTAAATTAATCGGTATATGGAAAGTGCTTAGGCTAGTGCCTGGCACGTACTAAGTGCTCAGTTGGCAATGATCATTAATGTTGTTATTGTTACAAAGCCATTTCTTGTCTATTATCTTATTTGGGCCTCATAACCCTGTGAGGTAGGTATTCGTATCCGCATTTTACAGATGAGGCTCTGAGAGTGTGGGTGACCCGGGCACAGCCATTTCCCTGCAGTGCCAGGCCATGAACCCAGCACTGTGTGGGTCTCCCATTGCCTGTCAGGGAGCAGCTGCCCCCTCGGGAGCCAAGTGGGGATGTCCTCAGGCTGCGAGGGAATCCACTTCTCATAAATTGGCATTAAGAGGAGCTTCAGAAAGTCCCTGGGCCTAATCTCCTGCCTTAAGATAGGACTGTCCCCAAGTAAAGGCTGAGAATTGGGGTTGGGGACGGTGGAGAAAGGGCAAGGCGGTTATCTTTGAGACTGTACCTCCCAACAGCCGTCCGAATACCTGGCAGTCACTGAGCACGTGCTGCATGCCAGGCAGACTGCACTGAGCACCTGACTGCCATATATATGGCCTTTAATCCTGCTAATAGCCCTGTAAGGTGTGGTTCCATTATTAGTCCCATTTTTTTCCCTGAAGTATGAAGTGAGAAGCGGGGAGGCAGAGAGACAGACTCCCGCATGCACCAGACCAGGATCCACCCGACTAGCCTGCTAGGGGGTGATGCTCTGCCCATCTGGGCCATTGCTCCGTTGCAACCAGACCCATTCTAGCACCTGAGGCAGAGGCCATGGAGCCATCCTCAGCACCTGGGCCAACTTTGCTCCAATGGAGCCTTGGCTGTAGGAGGGGAAGGGGAAGAGAGAGAGAGAAAGAGAAAGGAGAGGGGGAAGGGTAGAGAAGCAGATGGGCACTTCTCCTGTGTGCCCTGGCCGGGAATTGAACCCAGGACATTCACACGCCGGGCTAATGCTCTACCACGAAGCCAACTGGCCAGGGCAGTCCCATTTTTGACATGAGGAACAAGAGCCTTTAAGAGCTTGAGCCTCTTGTCCAGGGTTGCACACCTACTAAGCGGTACGCTGGAATCCCATCAGCCATCTAACTCCAGAGCCTGAGCACTTGACCATGAGGCAGTACTGAGCACCACTGCCCTCACCATGCTGCCTAGCTCCGGGCAATCATGATGTTCCTCCTGACATCCAACTAGATCTCCCTCACTGGCCTGAAGTGCCCGTGTTCTGGAGAGGAGTGTAGACACGTCTAGCATACAGGCAGGAATGGCCGGCATGGCCTCTTAGGTTCATCACTGGCCAGAGGGACAGTCTCTATCTTTTCTACGCTGGGATCATCTTCCTTCAGGCCCCACCTGTTCCTCCTCTCTGCTCCCAAACTCTGGGGATACTTGACTCTCTTCCTATTGTCTTCCTTGGGCCTTTCTCCGCACCCCATCTCCCCCAGGCTTGCCCCCAAGCCCTGTTCTGCCAGGTTGTGCCCCTGCCCAGCCATACTCTTTTCCCCAGGCACCAGTGACCTTCTTTGACTCCACGCCTACGGGCCGGGTGCTAAACCGCTTCTCCTCAGACGTGGCCTGTGCAGATGACAGCTTGCCCTTCATCCTCAACATCCTCCTGGCCAATACGGCAGGCCTGCTGGGCCTCCTGGCCGTGCTGGGCTCCGGCCTGCCCTGGCTGCTGCTGCTGCTGCCTCCTCTGGGCGCCGTCTACTACTGCGTGCAGCGCCGGTACAGGGCCTCCTCGCGGGAGCTGCGGCGGCTGGGCAGCCTCACCCTGTCACCGCTCTACACCCACCTGGCCGACACCCTGGCCGGCCTCCCCGTGCTCCGGGCCACCGGGGCCACTGGCAGGTGTGTGGTGGCTTCTTTCCAAGCCAGAGCCAGGGGACTGAGGTGCTGGGCGGGGGTGGGGGGGGGTAGGGGTGGAGAAAGGGTCTCTTAAGGAGAATGGCATGTGGGGACAGTGGGGGGACTTCAGGTCCCTGGGAAGGGAAGGGTGGACGAAGGCTCTAAGGGGAAGAGGAAAGAAACAGGAAGAACAGATGGTGAAGCAGAGCAGACCCCCTGCGGAAGAGCACACTGGCCTCCCCATACCTGACGTGGAGCCTGTGGGTATGTAGTTCAGCTCCAGGAAGGAGGAGTCCTTGCCACAGAGAAGCGGCCCCACCTCCCACCTCCCTCCCGGTCTCCCCCAGGTTTGAGGAGGAGAACCAGAGACTCTTGGAGCTCAACCAGAGGTGCCAGTTTGCTTCCAGCGCCACGATGCAGTGGCTGGACATCCGGCTGCAGCTCATGGGGGCCGCGGTGGTCAGCGCTGTCGCGGGCGTAGCGCTGGTGCAGCACCAGTGGGGCCTCGCTGACCCAGGTACCGCTGGGGACCTTCACTCTCCCCTCAGCAGCATGCGATTCCTCCCCATCCCCTGCCCCCCCCCCAGGTTCCCTGTGAGCATGTTACAGTTCTCCTGCCCCCGTTTTAGAGTTGAGCCTCAAGCAATGACTTGCCCAGGTGATGGTGGATCTGGTCCTAGAACCAGTCCTCTGCTCCGGGCCCCTTCTCTTCCCTACTCCCACCCCCAGCGTTCTGCCACCCCCACCCCACCCCGGTCATCCCTCACAGCCACCCAGACCCACTCCACTGCCTTGCCGCCGGCCTCCGGGGGGCCTGGTCTGGTGCTAGCATCTTCTTGCTTCTCTGCTGGCCTCCTGTAAATGCCCGCAGTCCACGGCTTGAGATTTTCCCATTTCGCCTCGCTCCTCCCCACACGTGCCCCAGGGACCAAGCCTCCCCTAGTGGCTGCTGTTCCTCTCCTGCCAGGACTGGTGGGCCTGTCACTGTCCTATGCCCTGTCGCTGACGGGGCTGCTCTCGGGGCTGGTGAGCAGCTTCACGCAGACGGAGGCCATGCTGGTGAGCGTCGAGCGGCTGGAGGAGTACTCCCGTGACCTGCCGCAGGAGCCCCAGGACGCACCAGTACGGGTAAGCCTGCCCCTCTGCCCGGCCCGGGTGCCCTGAGGACCCTCCTGATGGCCCCGGTTACCCCCAAGTTCCTTTCCTCTCACTCCTTGCCACTGTCTCAGCCCCTAGAATGTCCCCGCGTGATCTGCCCTCTCTTCACCGAGTCCCTCACCTTAGTGTCCATTCTCATCTCTCCTTCACTTGCCCTGATTTCCCTTCCCTTCCTCTCACGCCATTCATTTCTCATCATCCCCCTCCTCGCACTCACCAAGCCCCTGTCTTCTCCCCGCCTCACCCATCTCCCCTGTCTCTTGCCCACGCACCCCACCAGCGAGGCCCTGGCTGGCTGACCGAGGGGAGCGTGGAGTTCCAGGATGTGGTGCTGGTGTACCGGCCGGGGCTGCCCAGTGCCCTGGATGGGGTGACCTTCCGCGTGCAGCCTGGAGAGAAGCTGGGCATCGTGGGCCGCACGGGCTCCGGCAAGTCTTCCCTGTTGTTGGTGCTCTTCCGGCTGCTGGAGCCCAGTTCCGGGCGGGTGCTCCTGGACGGCGTGGACACCAGCCAGCTGGGGCTGGCTGAGCTCAGGTCTGGGGGAGCGGCGACAGGAGAGCCAGACTACGGGCCCTCAGAGGAAGGCCCAGCCAGGAAGGCGTTACACAGACTCAGGGCAGCCAGAGCTGACTGGCGGTGAGACGGATGGGGCAAGCAGGCGAGGACAGCGAGCTCCCGCTGCTCAGGTCCAGGCTGATGGCTGTGGTCTCGAGGTCGTTAATCTGACCCAGACCCACTCTTCCAGCTTCGTCTCTCTTGAACTTCCAGTGTACACCCTGCTCTCAGCCCCCACCCCAGTTGCTGCATCCTGAATCAGAGCCTCCCGGAGCTATGCCCGAGATACCCATGCCCCCAGCCCTCGGGCTTGGCAGGTGGTGCTCCGGAGGGCTCGAGACCCAGGCCAGTCGCCCCTGGCCGTAAGAGGCCACTTCTAGAGCTAAACATCTCCCCCCGCACTCCCAGGTTAGCCTAGTATCATTTTCTCGGAGTTCCATGACGTGGATACAGCCCATTACTGATCCCAGATCCTAGCCCTGCCCTCTCTGTTTTAACTTGTGCTGGCTTTATGTTACAGCGTCACCCGCTGGCCCCTCAGGACCCAATTCCAGGCCCTCCAACCATGATGTGTTCCCTCCCTACCATGCGAACTCTCTGCTCATTTCTTCCCACTCCTGCTGTCCCAGTGACTGCTGGAGTCAGTGCCACACGGGTCACCCACTCTTGTTCTCTGTAGCTCAGTGAGATGTGAGCTTCTTAAGGACAGAGTCCAGACCTTTGGATTTTCTGGTATTCCTCTTGGCATCGGCACAGCTCCGGGAACACGGCTGATCCGCTGGGGAGCCCAGTGAGGGCTGGGTTCAGGGCTTCTCCCCAAGCTTCCCTGGAGGCGTGTAGACCAATAGCTGAAACCTATGCTGGGGTCAGAAGTGACCACATCTCCAGCCTAGACCCCACGTCCGGTCCCCCCTTGTCCCCCAGATCGCAGCTGGCTATCATCCCCCAGGAGCCCTTCTTGTTCAGTGGGACTGTCCGGGACAACCTGGACCCTCGGGGCCTGTATGAGGACAGGGCCCTGTGGCAGGCTCTGGAGCAGTGCCACCTGAGTGAGGTGATCGAGTCCATAGGTGAGTACCAGGTGGAAGAGGAGGAAGCAGGGAGGCGGTGGGGAGAGGTGGGGACCTGGGGGCAAAGATGCTGTGCCTTGCAGGCGGTCTGGACTGCGAGCTGGGCGAGGGGGGCCGGAGCTTATCCCTGGGGCAGAGGCAGCTGCTGTGTCTGGCCAGGGCTCTCCTCACAGATGCCAAGGTAAGGTGAGAGGAGGAGACATTCGAGAGGACCAGGAAGAAGGCAGGGGCATGTGAGGGGTGAGGAAGGGAGTTAGGGAGAAGTCTCAGGGGACCAAGTTGGTTTTCCTTTTAGAGCAGGAGGCTGGGTTGTGCCCAGCCCAAAGGTGGGGGCCGGTGCTTGGGCAGGAGCCAAGACTAACCCTCTCCTCTGTCTCCCTGCCCATCCCCTCCACATGCTCCAGATCCTGTGCATTGATGAGGCCACGGCAAGTGTGGACCAGAAAACAGACCAGCTGCTCCAGCAGACCATCTGCAAACGCTTTGCCAACAAGACAGTGCTGACCATTGCCCACAGGTATGGAAGCATCCAGCGTGAGACTCCGATCAGGGGCTATGGTGTCAGGGACCCCAGGGGGTCCAAACTCCCATGAACCCCAGCTCCTCATTCTCACCGCTCACTGTCTGAAGGAATCTGCAGCCTCCACCCCCCTAGCACAGAGCCAGGGGTAAAAACCCTGTGGGCAAAACTGTGCTGTCCAGGGGAGGAGGGGAGGGAACGCGGATCAGCTTTCGGCTTTAGGGTGCTGCCCTCTGTTCCCCCCACTGACTACCTGCTCTCACACAGGCTGAACACCATCCTGAACTCCGATCGGGTGCTGGTGCTGCAAGCGGGGAGGGTCGCGGAGCTGGACTCCCCCGCCATCCTGCGCAGCCAGCCCCGCTCTCTGTTCCAGCAGCTGCTGCAGAGCAGTCCCCAGGGAGCCTGCTCCTCCCCCTGAGGACCTCAGCAGGGCTCTCCCTGCAGGGCCTTCCCTGGGTCCTACCCTCTGTTGGTGTTTGTTTACATTCTCCTTCCTAGCTCTACCTCTTCGGAAAAGGTGGCGTGGTGCGTGGGTTCCTCTTTGAGAACCACTGCTCAGGCAGAGCCTCGGGTTTCCCCAGAACCAGGCCTCTGCGCTGGCCCTCTTATACCTGTGACTTCAGGCAGGTTTTTCTGGCAAAGAAGTGCACGTATAATTTCATAGTTTTATTGGATAAAATTCCCATCTGACATTCTGTGTATTAAAAAAATAATATTTCTTGTGTGAGGCTTCGGAGGGGTGGCAAGTAAAGACCACCCAGTCGGAGGGGCAGAGGGGGTGGAGGAGGGGCATGAGAGCCCCCCACCCCCCATCACAGTGCTGTGGTCTTTCCAGGCTCAGGGGGCAGGTCCGGTGGCAGGGGGAGACCTGCCGGCAGCATGCTAACCTGACACTCCTGGTCTTGGCGTGCTGGGGTGTAGTGTGGCGCAGGGTAGCAACAGGGTCCAGGGGGACAGACACCCCGGCGCCAGGCCCTCAGGGACAGGAACACCGTGGACAGGACCAGGGTAACAGTGAGGACCCCAAACAACACCACGGCCACCAGGCTAGACTCGCCCAGCCCCGCCTCTTGCCTCCGCACCACCTCCTTCACTGAGATACGCAGCAGACCAGCCCCTGCGCTGTGGGGGGCAGGCCCCGTGGCAGGCACCACCGCACCTGAGGTGGGGGCGGGAGGGACGTCTGCTATGGTGGCGGAGTCTGGGTCAGGTAAGACTAGCTCACAAGTCTTGCCGCCATAGCCGCTAGGACAGAGACAGTCGAAGTCATGGACGCGGTCCCGACAGCGGGCCCCTCTCTGGCATGGCCGGCTGGCACAGTCATCTAGGTTGATGGTACAGAAGCGTCCAGCAAAGCCCTCGGGGCAGAGGCAGGAGAAGCGGTTTATGCCATCCCGGCAGGTGGCGCCGTTAGCACAGGGTCGCATCAGACAGTCGTCTACATTCACCTCACAGTGGGCACCCACAAAGCCTGCCAAGCAGCGGCATGTGAAGTTGAGGGCGAAGCCCTGGTCATCCTGGCATTGCCCGCCATTCCAGCATGGGGATCTGGAGTGGAGGTAGGAGAAGGCTTTGATATGGACTCACAGCTGCGGGGTAGCCCAGGTCAGCACCTGAACACTGTGCCCCACTCCCCTTTCAGCAATGTCTCCTTGAGCCACACGCTGAGCTTCCAATGCCTCCTTTTAAAAATGGGAATAAAAGTAGTACCCAGCTTCCAAATTGTGAGGATTAAATGAAAGAATCCAGTGTCAAGCAGTTAGCATAGGCCAGTGATGGGCAATCTTTTGAGCTTGGTGTGTCAAAATTTGCCAAAAAACCAAGCATAACTCGGGTGGTGTGTCACTTCGTGAAAAACGTCCTAACCGGAAGTCCCAGAACTAGACGCACTGTGCCGGAGTTCTGTTGTTTTGGCCTACAGACCTCCAGCACAGAGTGTCTACACTACAGCAAATGTTTTATCCTCGGCTCCTGCACGGCATGCGGCCCCATACTTCTCTGGTATGCGGCAACATGTCATCAAAAATGGATACGCGTGTCAGTGCTGACACACGTGTCATAGGTTCGCCGTCACGGGCATAGGGATTGGCCCAAAGGCAAGGCTCAGGGCAAATGTACTATTATCCTAGCAGGCTCTAAGGCCTGACACAGAAATGAGGACAGGTCCAGCCCCACAGGCCCAGCGCACACAATGAGGCATAAGGCTGCTGCAGGGCACGTTCTTAGGGCTGCATGTCAGCTTTCCTGGGAGGATGAGGGGAATCCTAGGTCCTCACCCTTAGCCCCTCCCAACAGGCAGAGCAGTCATCCATTCATCTGTTACACATCCAGTTCCTGTAGATATTTGTTGCTGAAGGAAAGGTGCAGAGGGTATAAAAACGCTGAGGAACCTTGAACTAGGGACACTGGCAGACTGGTGTTTTATCCTCTGGTGCCCGCAAGTGGGATTTCTGAGCCTCAGCCCTATTCACCACCACCCGCCCTCTCAACAGTCCTGTTCACCAGATTCTCACCTAACCTCGAACTCACCCCATGAGGCCAACACTCACCCTGCCTGCTCACAGGGTCCAGTCTTGCGCTCACAGTTCTGCCCGTGGAAGCCTGGTGGGCACACACAGTGGTACTCGCCACCCCCATCATATACGCACTGGCCTCCATTCCGGCAGGGGTCCTGCGTGGTACAGATGTGCTCATCTGTGGAGGAAACAGGGAAGGGCTCTGGGATAGACCCTTACATCTGGCACCCAGACCTGCCCAGGCCCCACCTAAGGCTCTGTGGGTGCAGCGCATACTGCAAACCCACCCAGGCTGGTATGGTATGGTATGGTATGGTGGGGGGAAACAACAGCACTGAATTTAGAATCAGGAGGGTCCTAGCCCTGGCAATGTCAGTCTGTCTCAGAGTGACCTTGGGCAAGTTGCATCTCATCTGTGGGTCTCCATTTCCTCGTCTGTAAAATGAGGACCATTTTCAGCAGCTGCCTTGCCTACCTCGTGGGGTTAGGTTAAGGGCCAATTCAGACAGCAGATAGGTATAAAGTCTAAAATGATAAAGTATCACGTATGTAAGCATTGAGCTGAACACAATGAATAGGAATGGACGTTCTCCCAAGACACATGAGGTCTACAATCCAACAGCTGCTATCTCTTCTCCCCTACCTTTGTCACAGAACTTGCCTGCCCAGCCACTGTGACAGATGCACTGCCAGGGCTGGTGGCAGGAACCATGCTGGCAGCCGGGCATCCTCACACAGCGCTCACAGTGCAGTCCCTCCCAGCCTGGCTCACACCTGATGGGGAGAAGCGTAGGGTCAGGACTCTGGGTAGGGGATGTGAGGAGATGGAGGGAGACCAGAGCTTTTAGAAAACAGAAGGACATATGACATTCCCTAAGGGGAAGCGGGCCCATCCCATATAGGTATGGGCTATGCAGGGTCACATATAGGAAATCAAACCATCTGATACCAGCATTCAAGTCCTGGTTCTGCGCTTTGTCTAATCTTTATGAGCCCTAGTTTCCTCTGCAACTTGGGGTACACTTTGCAGGAGTGTGCTGAGGAAGAAACTAAGATGATGTCTGTAAGTGCCCCCAATATCAGTCCTGGCATATCTGAGGCTCAGAAATGGGTGAGCCTCAGTTTTAAAAGGGTGGCTTGAAAGGTCGTCAGGACTACTCTTTCTACCCCGATCCCAGGGCAAAACAAAAACAAACCTGCAAGGATAGAAAGTCCTACCTCACCCCCCACCCCACCCCACCCCCGCATCCTAGCCCCTCCAGTAGCTTGTCCTGTCAGTTCATTTCCTTAGGTCAGCCCAGACACATTTCTCTACTGCTACAGAATTTGCCCCACCCCCTCCCCAGTGAGTCAATTTCTCAAATTCATCAAGAAAGATCCTCTTTCGTAAGTGCTTCTTCTCAGCAACCCTCTTAGCAGCTTGTCTTTTCCAGGCCGAACCAATTTTCTTTATATTTTTCCCTTTATCTCTTTCCCTTTCCTAGAGGCTCCCAATCTTCAAACTCTCAAGCTTCAGATCTTTCTCCTGGTATCTTGAGGAATGTTTCAGAATTCCAGGTCAGCCTTAAGGGAGTAAAATGTGGGGATAGGCGCTGGAAGAAGGAAAAGGCCCCAGTGTGCCATAGGTGGATGGGGAGTAAACAGTAGGGTCTTAAATCCCTAGACGCTGTCCTGGGGCTTGACCTGGTTGTGGGTGTGAAGGGCTGGGAAATGGGACTCAAGGGGAGCACGTGCTCAGGAAATGTACCTGCAGGAACCGTCAGGCGCACAGTAGCCGTGGGCCAAGTCACAGTGGGAGCTGCAGTCATCCGCTGCAAGAAATTGATGTGGGAGGGGTGAGCCGGAGGTTCGTGTTAGGCTCCCTGAGAGGCGGGACTCGGGAGAGGATGCGGGGTCCCAGTAATTAGGTCGGCTCAACTCTGAGGCAAGGTAGGACAGACTCATCCCATTCCAAAGGGGCCACCTGGGGCTCACCAACCCCGCAGGTCGGAGCGGCTGCAGTGCCACCTCTGGCCGGCAGAGGTCAACGTGCAAGCTAGAGACGGCCGGAGAGGCCCGCGACCCGAGCCCGGGGTGCGCTTACCTAGGACAGGCTGAACGGGTGCCCCCAGTATGCACAACAGGCACATGAGATGTAGGCAGCGGCAGCCGCTGAGCATGGTCAGCGCCGGCCCCACGTGGGACGGACGGGTGGACAGCCGGACGTGCGGACACCTGTGGGACGGTACAAGCTGGCAGGCGGTCCGACGCGGAGATAGTTGCACGGATTGCGGTTTCAAGTGATAGAAGGCAGAGGGAGAGAGCGAGGTCCCGACAGAAGGGGGGGCAGTGGGAGGGCTGTGGCGGGGAGAAGGATTGACCGGCAAGAGGATTGGGGACAGGACCCAGGATCGGGCTGTGGGGGATAGAGGTGAAAGATTGGCAGCGAGGAGCGAGGTCAGGGCACGCGAAAGGCCAGAGCGGGGAACGCAGCAGAACGGAGGAGTCCGCGGGGATGCGGACAGCGCCGAGGGGCGGCCTTGAGCACGGGGAAGACGCGGAAGCTGGTTCTGGGCAGCGAGCTGTGTCCGGTCCACCCCCGACTCCAACCAGGACTTGTTCCCAGGTCCCCTTCCCATCTCGGCCACGCTCGGCTCTGCCGAGGCGCCGGGCCTGGAATCCCCGAGCGCCCCTCGTCCTGCGCGCCCTTGTCCTCGCGGTCCTCACCTCGGGCTGGTAGGCGGCGAGCCCGGGGCGCAGAGCAAGGCCGGATCCGACGGGCTCCGCCGTGGGGCCAAGCTGGGGCGCGGGGCCGCCCCTAGCGGGCCGCGGAGCCGGGCGCCCAGGCGGCTGCCATGAGAGCCGAGCGCTCGGGAATCTGGGTCTCGAGGCGACCCCGAGCGGCGGCGGCGGCGGCGGCAGCGGCTCCTCGCGCGCGCTCAGGCCGCCTGCCAGGGGCGGCGTGTGCCGGCGGATCCCGCCTACCCTCTCCCCTCCCCGTGCTGAGGCCGGCCCGTCCCCGTCCCCGTCCCCCCCCCCCCGCCGCGCGCCCTCTCCACTCGCCTGAGTCCGCCACCCACCCCTCCTGCGGCGCACAGCGCAGAGCTCGCCGCTATGCTCCGGGCTCCCCGCTTCCTTCGCTGCCTCGCTTTCCCCTGGGCCCCCACACTCCGCTACCACCTAACCTCTCCGAACCTTGCTTTCTTCATCAAAAGAAAGAAATTATGGGAGTCTAAATGGAAGCAGACTGTAAAGTGCCGGCCAGATGTGCGCAGCCCTATTATTCGCCCATCTCGCGTCCCGGCTTGGCTGAGCCGCGCCCCTCACCCCTCGCCCCACCTCTGCTCTCACCAGTCCGCTTCCCATCACGCTTCCCATATTTATTCCATACACACTCAGAGCACAGCGCCGCTTCTCGCCCTCCTCCTGGCATCAGCCCACGCCTCCTCCGTTAATAAATCTTCCATCGCCTGCTTCAAATGTCAACGCCTCTCCTCTGCGTCCTCCGCTTTTTTCTCTGCTCATTACCATTCCCAGCCTTCCAGGATCAACCCATGCTATCTAAGATATCAGCTTGCCCCCATCCCATCCTTACCTCTGTCGAGTCTTTTTTTTTTTTCACCACCCCATTCCTTTTATTTATTTATTTATTTATTATTCATTTTTAGAGAAGAGACACAGAGAGAGAGAGAGAGAGAGAGAGAGAGAGAGAGAGAGAGAGAGAGAGAAAGGGGGGAGGAGCTGGAAGCATCAACTCCCATATGTGCCTTGACCAGATCAGTGCAGGGTTTTGAACTGGCGACCTCAGCGTTCCCAGGTCGACGCTTTATCCACTGCGCCACCACAGGTCAGGCCACCCCATTCCTTTCTGTGACTGCTTTCTTCTGGGAAGCCCCCTGGACTGGGAATGCTCCTGACTCTGTAAATGTGCCCCCCAGTTCCCACTTCTATACCGCGGATCACATCCGTTCTTGAACTCAAGTTAATCATCAAATGCCCAGATCCAAAGCTCAGACTGAAAGAGTTCTATGGGAAGAGTGAGGGAGGATTATCTTCCACGGCTCAAAGACACCTGTGCAAGGCAATGACAGGAAACAGTTTTTTGTTGGCTCAGGGCAAGAGGGCAGAGGTTAGGAATGCCACCTGAGCCTCCAGGTCAAGATTCCACCATCTTTAAGTTCCAGATATTGGAAGGAGGAATCTCTAGCCTGTGCAGAGTGCTTCCTACAGACACCACGCAGGAACTGAGTCCCTGAAGTAATTTTTCTTGCAGTCTCTATTGGCCATAACAGCCATATCCACCATATTTCTCTAGCCAACTTCCCCAAACTCTAATCACCTCTTCCCTAAAGAGCTTTTCGAATTTGAGTAAAGCCATGGCTCTAACCATTTATTTTGTTTAAATTTGTTTTTCAGTGAAAAATAGCAAACAACCTAGAATGTCCAATTACTGGACAAATAAATTATGAATGTCCAGTTAAGGTCAAATAAATTATGTGGCTATCAGAACTCACCTTTTTGAAACCTGATGATGTAAAAAAAAAAGCTAAGAATATGTTAACTGTGGATGGGAGAAACAATGCGGATCCTATGTCAACTGGCAGTCATTTTTTTCGGGATGATGGAATTATAGGTTATTTTTTCTTTTTGATGCGTTCTTCATTTCTCTGTTTTGTACAATGAATGTGTCCCAGCCAAACCTTGTTACTACCAATACTTCACACACTCCATAACCTCAATTTTAAACATCATACTTTCCTACTACTGGCTTGTACCTTTTAGCCTATGCCCTCTAGTACCTGGACACAAAACAATTCTGGATGCTTAGGCCGTGTTTATTTTTATTTTTTTGCCAGCATAAATGCATTTAAAATTATTGAATTTGGATCCACAGGGATCACTGGGCCACGTTACAGCTTCTGTGGGCCTTCGGCACTCCTCCTTCATGGCCCCTTCCTCCACAAAAGAGTATTAAAAATCATACTTTTTTACTGCTCTGGTATAAGGACAGATATAATCCAAGCAAGATTCTTTATTATACAGTAAATCCTCACTTAATGTCTTGGAAACTGTGACTTTAAGTGAAATGTATATTAAAATCAATTTTTACCATAGGTTGATATAAACAAGAATTAAACGCCTATGGCATATTTCTGGTCACAAAAAAAGCACCAAACTTCTGACTAAGGCTCCAAAACACTTCTAATACTAAATATTGAAAGAAATATGAGATATTCATACTTTTTTTTTTAACAGGGACAGAGAGAGAGAGAGAGTCAGAGACAGGGATAGATAGGGACAGACAAACAGGAACGGAGAGAGGTGAGAAGCATCAATCATCAGTATTTTGTTGTGACACCTTAGTTGTTCATTGATTGCTTTCTCATATGTGCCTTGATCACGGGCCTTCAGCAGACCCAGTAACCCCTTGCTGGAGCCAGCGACCTTGGGTCCAAGCTGGCGAGCTTTTTGCTTGAGCCAGATGAGCCCGCACTCAAGCTGGCAACCTCAGGGTCTTGAAACTGGGTCCCCTGCATCCTGGTCCAACGCTCTATACACTGCGCCACCGCCTGGTCAGGCCATTTGAAAAATTTAATAAAAACAAGTAAAATAATTATTTTCCAATCTACTTATTACAGTTCAAGGTTGCAGGTGGCGAGAGTCAGTGCCAGCAGGAGCTCAGGGGGCAAGGGGGGGTCACCTTGGACAGGGCGCTCTTCTATCTCAGGATGCACTCACACACACACACTCTCTCAGACCTGGACAATGTAGATACTCAGTGCACCTTATGTGCACGCCTGAGGATGTGGGAGGAAACCAGGGTCCCTGGAAGAAAACCCACGCAGACGTGGGGAGAATGTGTAAACTACACATAGAGAATGGCTTTGCCCCAGAATTGGTTTCTTTTCTTTTTTTGACTGATCAAATGTGTAGCAAAATGGTGTTATTCCAGGACCCGCTGTATATTCATTTTTTATTGTTTTCATTTCTTTCTTCTGATCTTAAAATACATTAAAATCAGAACATTTTGTGGGTCACTGAAAGAATTGTGGGAATTTTGCATGGTGCCACCTGTGGATAAATGGGTCCTGTCTCTCGTCCATTGATCTTACCTTCTTTTCAGTGTTCCCATCCCCATCGCATCTACCCTTTCCTCCTTACCCAGCTTCGATTCCAGGATCCATCATTATAATCAGCCCATTGTTCATATCAACCCCTGGCCCTTCTCTCCCATCCTGTTCATCTGGTAAACCCCACTGCTGTGCCCTCCCTAACCTGCACCCCAGCAAATGAACATGGCTGGTAAGAACACATCTCCAGGCTGGCTGGTCTCACTTAGATTCATACCTTCAAATACCCTTTGTGTTGACCATCAATACGCCTGCCAGCATATCCTCAGTTCCACGCACTCTCCCACCCTCCCGATAGCTACTTGTACCTTCTCCTCACTCCTCTCTCCTCACTCCATTGGTGGTCTTGCTTTCAACTCCATGGAGAAAATAGAAGCAATCTGAAGAGAATTTCCCCATGCTTTCATTCCCGACCTGCATTTGTCTCCCTATGCTCTGTCGCCCCTCCTGTTCTAACCTAGGTGAAACCCTCCACGTGGGCACCAGTTCCATCCCTTCTCACTTATGTAACTTCAGGGCCCCACCAGTTCTCCCATGTCTTCTGCATCATCAGTGGGTTTGTCTCAATGAGATAATTTTCTTATTTCTTATTTATTTATTTATTTATTGTATTCTTCCAAAGTGAGAAGTGGGGAGGCAGTCAGACAGAATCCCGCATGCGCCCGACGGGGATTCACCTGGCATGCACATCAGGGGTCAATTCTCCGCCTATCTGGGGCATTGCTCCCTTGCCATTCTAGCGCCCGAGGCAGAGGCCATGGAGCCATCCTCAGTGCCCAGGCCAACTTTGTTCCAATGGAGCCTTGGCTGCAGGAGGGGAAGAGAGAGATAGAGAGAAAGGAGAGGGGGAAGGGTTGAGAAGCAGATGGGCGCTTCTCCTGTGTGCCCTGGCTGGGAATCGAACCCGGGACTTCCACATACTGGGTCGACGCTCTACCACTGAGCCAACCGGCCAGGGCCAATGAGATCATTTTCATCATCCTCTCTCCCATCTTGAAATAAATAAGCTCCCTCAGTCCCATATTCTCTTTCTTTTAATTTTTATTAATTTTTAATGGGGTGACATTAATAAATCAGGGTACATATGTTCAGAGAAAACATCTCCAGGCTTTCTTATCATTCAATTATGTTGCATACCCATCACCCAAAGTCAAATTGTCCTCTGTCACCTTCTATCTGGTTTTCTTTGTGCCCACCCCCCCCCCCATATTCTCTTCCAGCTACACTTTCTTGCTCCCTTTACTGAAAACTCTTCAAAAGTATTTGTCTAGCATGACTGGTGGTGGCACAGTGGATAGAGCATCAACCCAGGATGCTGAAGTCCCAGGCTCAAAACCCTAAGGTTGCTGACTTGAGCGCAGGCTCATCCAGCTTTGAGTCCAAGTTCACCAGCTTGAGCGCGGAGTTGCCGGCTTGAGTGTGGGATCATTGACACTGCCTGGAGCCCAAAGGTGGCTGGGTTGAGCCCAAGATTGCTGGTTTGAACCAAGGTTGCTGGCTTGAGCAAGATGTCACTGGCTTGGCTGGAGCCGCCACCGCCCCCCCACCCCCCACCCCCCACCCCCGTCAAGGCACATATGAGAAGCAATCAATGAACAATTAAAATAAAACAAATACAAGTTGATGCTTGTCATCTTTCCTCCCTCTCTCTCTCCCTCTCCCACCCCGTCATATCAATAAAAAATATATTTGTCTAGACTTGCTGTCTGCACTTTCTCTCTTCTCATTTTTTCTTGAAACATCTCTTATACCATCACTCTGTATTCAAGGTCACCAGTCAAGGTCACCAATACTCTCACCATGACCAAAGCCAAGAAGTCTTTCTTAGTCCTCATGTCACTGGCTCTGTGAGCTGAATTTGACACAGCTGTTCACTGGGCTTCTGGGATCCCTCACTTGCTTTCCACCTACCCTAATGGTTACTCCTTCCCAGCCTCCTTTGCTTCCTTTCTCTTCTTCCCAATTTCTTTCATAGCCCAGTGCTTAATACTCACATCTCTTCTTTTCCACCTTCACTCACACCCTTCATGAGCTCATCAGTTTAATGGCTTTAAATGTTAATTATAGCACTAGCGGAATAGCTTGGTGGGTTAGAGCATCATCCTGAAGCACAGAGGTTGCTGGTTCGATCCCAGGTCAGGGTACATATAGTAACAGGTTGATGTTTCTGCCTCTCTATCTCTCCCCCTTCCTCTTTCTAAAATCAGTAAAATAAACTTTTTCTTTTTTTACAGGGACAGAAAGAGAGTCAGAGAGAGGGATAGATAGAGACAGACAGACAGGAACGGAGAGAGGTGAGAAGCATCAATCATTAGTTTCTCATTGCCGTTGCAACACTATAGTTGTTCATTGATTGCTTTCTCACATGTGCCTTGACCGCAGGCCTTCAGCAGACTGAGCAACCCCTTGCTGGAGCCAGCGACCTTGGGTCCAAGCTGGCGAGCTTTTGCTCAAGCCAGAGGGGCCCGCGCTCAAGCTGGCAAGCTCGGGGTCTCGAACCTGGGTCTTCCGCATCCCAGTCCGACGCTCTACCCACTGCGCCACCGCCTGGTCAGGCTAAAATAAACATTTTAAAAAATGTTAATTATAAGTTAAGGACTCCTGAGTTTATATTTGCAGCCATGATTTTCCTTTCAATCCAGACTCATGTATCCAACTGCCTACTTGATTTCTCCAATTGTATTGTCCAATAGGCAACTCAAACTTAGCATGTCCAATAGCAAACTCTTGATTTCCATCTCCAAATCGTCTTTTTTTTTTTTTTTTTACAGGGACAGAGAGAGAGAGTCAGAGAGAGGGATAGATAGGGACAGACAGACAGGAACGGAGAGAGATGAGAAGCATCAATCATTAGTTTTTCGTTGCCATTGCGACACCATAGTTGTTCATTGATTGCTTTCTCACACGTGCCTTGACCGCGGGCCTTCAACAGACCAAGTCATCCCTTGCTGGAGCCAGCGACCTTGGGTCCAAGCTGGCGAGCTTTTGCTCAAGCCAGATGGGCCCCATGCTCAAACTGGCGGCCTGGGGGTCTCGAACCTGGATCTTCCGCATCCCAGTCTGATGCTCTATCCACTGTGCCACCACCTGGTCAGGCTCCAAATAGTCTTTGTATGTCAGTTTTACCCTTCTCAGTAAATGCCTAAGTGTTTTAAGCCAAAGTCCTTGACATCATGCTAACTCTGTCTTTCTCTCATGTCCCACATCCTGCAAATCCTGTTGGCTCTGCCTTCAAGTTCATCCAGAACTTGACCACTTTTCACAATCTGACTGCCAACACTCTGGTCCAAGCCCCACTGTCTCTTGCCTGGGCTACTGCAACAGTTTCTTAATGGGTTTTCTACAATGGAGCAGCCGCGGTGGTCGTGATAAAATGGAAATCAGCTAAATGTATGTGGTATTCTAAACAGAATCCTGAAACAGGAAAAGATCATTAGTGGGAAAACTGGTGAAGTCTAAATAAAGTTTGGTGTTCAGTTTACACTAGGGTACCATGTTGGCTTTTTAGTTTTGACAAATGTACTATGGTAATGTGAAGTATTAATAGTAGGGGAAACTGGATAAATGTTATATGGGAACTTTCCTTATTATCTTTGCAACTTTCCTGTAAATCTAAAATTATGTCACATTTCTGCTCAAAACCTTCCAGTGGATCTCATGAGACCTTATCCCCTATACTCTCCCTGCCTCATTCTGCTCTAGCTAAACTAACCTCTGTGTTGATCCTTGAACAAATCAAGTATGTTCTCTGCCTCAGGACCTTTGCACTAGCTATTCCAATTTACCTAGAAATTTTCATAGCTCACTCTCTCATTTTATTCACTTCTCTGTTCAAACTTATTTTAGTAAAAAGGTCCTCCCTGATCACCCTATATAATACCCCCCCACACACACACACCCAAGTAGATTTCCCTTATCCCACTTTATGTTTCTCCACAGCACTTTTCTCCACCTGGCATAAGATCCATTAGCATATTTATATGTTGACTGGCTCTGTCCACTAGATTGTAAGATCTGTTAAGGCAAGGACTTTTTAAAAATTTTATTTATTTATTCATTTTAGAGAGGAGACACAGAGTGAGAGAGAGAGATAGAGAAAGAGAGAAAAGGGGGAGGAGCTGGAAGCATCAACTCCCATATGTGCCTTGACCAGACCAGTGCAGGGTTTTGAACTGGCGACCTCAGTATTCCCAGGTCGACGCTTTATCCACTGCACCACCACAGGTCAGGCAGGACTTTTTGTAAATAAAGATTTTATCTATTAATTTTAGAGAGAGAGAAAGGAGGGGAAAGAGCGAAAAGGATCAACTTGCAGTAGTTGCTTCTTGTATGTGCCTTGACCAGACAAGTCTGGGGTTTTGAACCCGTGACCTCGGCGTTCCAGGTTGATGTTTTATTTACTGCACCATCACAGGTCAGGCAAGGACTTTTTGCTTGTTTATTGTTGTAACCCAGCACTGGATTTATCATATCACATCTTGCACTGTTTAGCATGCTACGTACTCTTATTTGTCCTAGTTTCTTTGTATTTTTTGAGTCTTGGGTCTGCTTCATGGCCAGGGTGAGGGATTTAGGTCGATGGTGTGTTCACTGCTGTCTTATAACTTGAAGAACAAACTTTTTTTCAATGGATCAGGCCCTTCCAAAACAACCCTGCAAGATAGGTATTACTATTATTTCAATTTTATGGTTATAGAAGGGGAGGATGCAAGGCGTGAGGACATAGGGCTAGTGAGTGATGCTACCAGGGTTCAAAACAGGCCTGCCTTCCCCTGTGCCATGCTGTCACCTAGGCAATTGAGTAACATTGTGCTAGGCGGCATTTTCCGCAGGTGGCTGACACAGGATCTCCTCTCCCACGTGTTGTTCTTATCTTGTGACGTTGATATGCCTCCCATTGAGAGGAAGGGTCTCTAATTCCTTCCCTTGACTTGTGGCACTCTTGAAGCTGTCATGGACGTGATGCCATGTGAGGTTAGGTCACAAAAGATGACCCAGGTTTCACCCAATTCTCTTGGGACACTTGCCCTTGGAGATCTGAGTTGTGTAATCTGGACTGCCTTGAGGATCTTACTAGACCTTACTCATGCTATGATGAAATCCAGACAGCTCCAGTGCAGAGGCCATGTGGAGAAGACCTGAGACATGGAGAGGGAGGCCCAGACAGCCTGCAGCTGCTCCAGCTCTTGCCAGTTCAGCTCCAGCCTCTGATAAGGTGATAACCACCCAGCTGAGCCTTTCTTAAATTCCTGACCCACAGGAATCTGAAAGATAAAAAAAAAAAAAAGATTGTTATCTCAAGCCAGAAATTTTGAAGTGATTTGTTATGTGCAGTGATAGAAAACTGGAATAAAAGGAGTGACAAAATATCAGATCCAGCCCTGACCGGATGGCTCAGTGGATAGAGCATTGGCCTGGCATGCAGACATCCCAATTTGATCCCTAGTCAGGGCACAAATGAGAAGCGACCATCTGCTTCTCTCCCCTTTCCTCTCCCCCTTCTCTCTCTCTTCCTCTCCCGCAGCCAGTGGTTCAATTTGTTCGAGCGTCAGCCCCAGGTGATTCAAGCATCTGTCCTAGACAGGGGTTGCTGGGTGGATCCCTGTTGGGGCACATGTGGGAGTCTGTCTCTTTCTCTCTCTCCTCCTCTCACTTGAAAAAAAAAAGTCAGATTCATCTTTCTGGGCTTAAGTTTCCCTTGTAAACAGTAGGCCTTAACTCAGTGATCTCTAAAGATTGTTCTAGCCCTGATGTTTGGGACTTATCCATAATATTGCCACAACCCCCGTCCATTTTCACTGCCCCCTTAATATACAGTCAGCATTGTGCCATTTTATTTCTCCCACAGAGAAAAACAAGTGCCCCCATGGATCTGCTGAGGCACGAACGTGGGCACTTAAGACAGTCTCATAACCTTTTTGGGCCTGAGTTTCCTCACTTGTAAAATGGAGAGAATATAGTGCCAGTCTGGACCTCTTCTAGGAACACTGGGCATGTGGAATGAGCAGCTGTGTGTAAACAGGAGGTATAGGAGGTGGGAGAGTGGATGCCGGGATGAGTGGCTGCTGAGGCTTTAGGGGGAGGGTCCCTGGTGAAAGTGAGCTTCCTGCCCTAGAAGAGGAGGGAGATTGGTTACAAGAGCAATGATGGGAGGTTGATCTGGGTTCTTCTGGATTGTGCTGGGGCTGGTCTCTTAGCAACAGTTTCTGGTTAAATGCCTTTCAGAATCCATTGACTACTAGGGGTGGAAGCCCCTTGCTGTAAAAATTATCACATAGTCCAAGGCTTCTGTATGTGCAAAACAGTTTCTACCACATAGCTTCCCAATTTTTTAAAAATTATTTTTATTACTTATTCATTTCAGAGAGGGGGGAGAGAGAGAAGGAGGGGAGGAGCAGGAAGCATCAACTCCCATATGTGCCTCGACCAGGCAAGCCTAGGGTTTCGAACCAGCGACCTCAGAGTTGTAGGTCGAGGCTTTAATCCACTGCGCCACCACAGGTCAGGCATAGCTTCCCCATTTAACAATTATTCAGGAAAGAGGGCTTGTTGGATTTCCAAGAACACCCCGTCCCAGTCACATGGCATAGGCCTCGCTATTGCCTGGGTGCCTGATGCTTAAAGCCTCAGGGACACCCTTGCCTCATTCCTTGCCCCCATTTTCTTGCTCTGGCTGTTCACCGAGTTTTGTCTGATCTTCCTCCTCCCATGGCCCTGCGATGGCCATGGGATTGCTAACCCACTGCCTCAGCCTTTGTCAACTCCTTCCTCACCACACAGGACTCATGACAAGCATTTTCTACACGATCACTCAGTTTCAGACCCACCTTTTTCTCCCATGCACCCATCTGCAGGGGCCTTGAGTTTGAACATTCTGGCCCACCATCATTGCCATCTAATTCCCTGGCTCATCAGCCTGGGGCCAGTCTTATTACTCTTCAGGCTGTGTGATGTCAAGGCAAGACTGTCAGCAGCTGCTTCGAATCCTGGCTCCATCATCCACAGCTGAGTGACACTTAGGACACATCTAACTTCTTTGAGCCTCAGGGTCCTAGCTGGTAAGTAGACGCATGGCCTATGAAGCAGGCACTGTTCTCGCACTTCACATACATGAACTCATCTGAGCCTCATGGCAACCTGAGAAGTAGGTGCCATGTTTAATCATTTTATAGGTGGAGAAACTAAGGCACAGAGAACTTTATCATCTGCCCATGTTCATGAAGCTAGTTAAGTGACAGAGTCAGGGTATGAACCCAGGCAGTCTGCTTCAGAGACCTGCTCTTTTTTTTTTTTTTTTTTTTTTTTTTGAGAGAGAGAGAGACAGAAAGGGAGAGAGATGAGAAGCATCAATCTGTTGTTGTATCACTTTGGTTGTTCATTGATTGTTTCTGGATACGTGCCTTGACTGGGAGTCTTAAGCTGAGCCAGTGACCCCTTGCTCAAGCCAACAACCTTAGCCTCAAGCCAGCGACCTTGGGATCATGTTGATGGTCCCACACTCAAGATTAGGGGTCCTCAAACTTTTTACACAGAGGGCCAGTTCACTGTCCCTCAGACCGTTGGAGGGCCGGCCTATAAAAAAACTATGAACAAATCCCTATGCACACTGCACATATCTTATTTTAAAGTAAAAAAACAAAACGGGAAAAAATACAATATTTAAAATAAAGAACAAGTAAATTTAAATCGACAAACTGACCAGTATTTCAATGGGAACTATGGGTGCGGATGCATCCTGTGCTCCTCTCACTGAGCACCAATGAAAGAGGTGCCCCTTCCGGAAGTGCGGCGGGGGGGAGGCTGGATAAATGGCCTCAGGGGGCCGCATGTGGCCGCGGGCCATAGTTTGGGGACCCGTGCTCAAGACAGTGACCCTGAACTCAAGCTGGTGAGCTGGTGCTCAAGGCGGGTGGGCCTGCATTCAAACCGATGACCTGGAGGTTTCAAAGCTGGGACTGCAGCACTCTAGGTTGCCACTCTATCCACTGTGCCTCCCCCGGTCACGTCAGAGACCCCTGCTCTCAAATGCTGTCCTATCTTTGGGAAAAGAGACTGGTATGGGCTGTGTGGTGAAAGCCCCCTAGCCAGCGCTAATCAACTCTGCTTTCATTTGGAAGACTTCGAGAACAGCTTGGGCTGATAGTGGACTCCTTCTTGGGAGGACCACTAGCCACATGAGCCTCATTTCTAGCTTTGATCCTAAATAGTAACTACTGCTCTAGAACATCCCAGTCTTCAAATCCTCAGGATTCCCCATTTTCCTGAGTATTTCTTTTCTGAGTACCTGCTAATAAATCCTTCTTCCAGGGCCCCTAGCCCAGGGGTTCATCTTCTGTGGCCTTTCCACCCGTTACCTGGGGGGGGGGGGGAGCGAGGCAGTTTTCAAGTTCCCCTCCTCTCTCCCTTGCCTCCTTTCAAACAAAAAGTTGCGTGCATTACTGACACCAAATGAGGGTGCAGAGACAAGAGAATGGGGAGCAAGAGGAGACACTCATTCGTTCAAACATTCATTGACCCACCCACTGCCTGACAGGTAGTAAGCACTATGGTCAGGAGCAGGTAGGGGATCCTAGACGCTCCATGAGCATTAGTTGAAAATGAGTGAATACATTAATACGAATGAGAAAAATGTATTGGACCTTGACCTCAAGCAGCTTACAGTCTAGTAGGGCAGGCCTACCCATTCACTGTTCACACGCTACAAGTTAACAGGGGACTAGATGGCTTGTGTGCTCTGGACCTCGTGAAGACCAAGGGACATGCAGTCCTGGCCTTAGTCCTCACCAGGTAAGGGGCAATCATCTACCTGCTTGGGGTTTCCTGCACCATTTCTCTAAGCCAGTGCTTGCCAGCCCCACAAGTGGGGGCATCAGGGAAGAGCTGAGTTGGAGTAGGTAGGAGTCACGCAGGTCGAAGTAGGCCAACTTCCACGGGATTTTCCGCCAGCACAGGGATCTTTGGGTCTTGAAACAAATGTCCTCCTGCTCTGCTTGTTTCCTGTCCTCCACCCCCTCCCCTACCACAGGGCAGGAGTTGGAGCCAGTTGCTCCAGGCTGAAATCCAAACCAACCATTGTGCCCCACCTCTTGGCTAGGTTTGACTGTGTGTGTGTGAGCACGCGTGTGTGTTGGCAGGGCTTATTGTGTGCCCTCAGCGGTTGGAGTGCCAAGTCACAGACTCTGAATTCATGCTCGGGGTACCTGGAGATACCCGCTCAAGGACAGAGAGGATGCTGGGAGAATGTAGATATTGTTGTGGGTTTGAGGATTAATTGAGAAGTGGCAGAAGAGCACATATTGCCTGCTGATGGGCCCAGTGGGCAATTGTGTAGCTAGTGTCCAAAATGTCAAGAGAGGGAACATGTCCATCTGGGACCACGAGACTGTGCAGACACATGTGCACAGGCCCGGAGTAAGGGCAGAAGACATCAACAACCCCAGCAAGGCATGCTCCAGCCTCTAGCTGCTGCCGAAGGAGCCATCCCTGAAGGTTTACTCGAAGCTTCTGGAAGCTGAACCTCCTCTGTTAACCTTCTGTATATAAATAACAGCTTAGCCTATTG
The DNA here is from genome assembly GCA_037038555.1 of Rhynchonycteris naso. Lineage (NCBI taxonomy): Eukaryota > Metazoa > Chordata > Mammalia > Chiroptera > Emballonuridae > Rhynchonycteris > Rhynchonycteris naso. Next base: position 10,688,300 of record CM073000.1, read on the forward strand.
TATTCGAGGCCAAATTTTAGGTAATCATCTGGGATGGAGGGAAACCCTTCTGATTCAGCAGACAGAGCTGGGACTGCAGAACTACCCAGACTTGACCTGGTCAGAGTGAAGCCCTCCCTGACAAAGGAACCCTAGTGCGGTCAGAAGAGGGAGGGGAACTGTTCCTTCAGCACTTTCTGAAGGACTCAAAATTGAAGTCTTAGAGGGGAGGCAGAGGTTTTCACCTCAGGGTGCCTAAACCCTGAGGGAGGAGATGAGCTCTGCCTTCAGAGAGTCCCTGTCTTAGAGTTGGGAGAGGCAGGACCCTACCAGAAGCCAGGAAACAAGACTCAGTTTTGCCCTGGTTCGATAACTTGGTTGGTTGGATCATTGTCTCAAAATGCCAAGGTTGTGGGTTTGATCCCCACCCAGGGCACATACAGGAACAGATCGATGTTTCTGTTTTTCTCTTTCTCTTCTTCTCTCTCTCTAAAATCAATATATATATATATATATATATATATATATATATATATATATATATATATATATAATTTATTTTTATTTTATTCATTTTAGAGAGGAGACACAGAGTGAGAGAGAGAGAGAAAGAGAGAAAGGGGGGAGGAGCTGGAAGCATCAACTCCCATATGTGCCTTGACCAGACCAGTACAGGGTTTTGAACTGGCAACCTCAGTGTTCCCAGGCCGACGCTTTATCTACTGCGCCACCACAGGTCAGGCTAAAATCAATAAATATTTTTAAAAGAACTTGGTATGATATAAAGATGTACAGGGTATATATTTTAAGTACTTTTTACTGGAAATATTTTTATTATGGGTAGCATTTACCATTTTAACCTTTTCTTTGTTAGGTGAGAGGAGGAGAAATAGTGAAGCAGACTGCCACTCACACCCCAACTGGGATCCACCTGGCAAACCCTGTCTGGGGGCGATGCTCAAATAAATTGAACTATTTTTAGTACCGGAGGCTGATGAGCTCCAAGAGAGCTATCCTCAGCACCCAGGGTCATATTTGAACCAATCGAGCCATTTTTAAGTGTACAATTCAGTGGCATTAACATTGATGACCAACATTCATTTTGTTGGACAACTATTGACCCTATCCACCTCCAGAACATTTTCATCTTCTTAAACTAAAACTCTACCCATTAAACACAACTCCTCATTTTTACTTCCCCCACCACCTGGCAACCACTATTCTATTTTCTGTTTCTATGAATTTGATTACTATAGGTACCTTATATAAAAAAGACAGTACTTTGTCCTAGCTGGATGGCTCGGTTGGTTGGAGCATTGTCCTGCAACGCAGAGGTGGCTGGTTTGATCCTTGGCCAGGGCACATACAAAAACAGATTCTGTCTCCCTCTCTCCTCCTTCCTCTCTCTGGATTCAATTTAAAAAAAGAAAAGGCAACAAAGAACATTTAAAAAAATACAGTGTTTTTCCTTTTGTGACTGGTGTATTGCACTTAGCATAATCTCCTCAAGGTTCATCCACGTTGTAGCATGTGTTAGAATTTTTCTTCTTTTTATGGCTAAAAAATATCCCAGTGTATGTATATACCACATTATGTTTACCCACTCATCTGCCAATGGACACTTGAGTTGCTTCCTCTTTTTGGGCTAGTGTAATAATGTTGCTATAAATAGTGTTAGTTCATATACGGCTATATAAATACTTGTTTGAGTTCCTGCCTGCAGGTAAAGGCTAAGTCAGTGGTTCTTAACCTTTTTTGAGGTACCAAACCCACCAGTTTCATATGCGCATTCACCGAACCCTTCTTTAGTGATAAATAAAATATGATCTTTTTTTCCAAATTTAGTTTTGCTGGTGCGAGACTAGAGTTGCTCAACTTGGCATTGCATATTATGCAGATAGGACGCTGACTCCCATCCTGTTCCGTGATACATGTGAATCCATGTTGTACATATTCGTCCGACCACTTTCTTTTTTTGCTCGATATATTTAGTATGTCGTAGTACAACTACAACAGCCGTTGACTACTGCGCACACTAAATTCTCCACAGCACTGGTTGGCCAAGCAATGTAACGTGATCCTCTGCAGCAAGTGATGGCCAAGCGGGGCGTGTCATCACAACTTTACACAAGTGTGTCTTTACTTCCGTGGCAGAGGCTTCTCTGAATCCCTGAGACTGACTCATCGAACCCCTAGGGTTCGATAGAACCCAGGTTAAGAACCACTGGGTTAAGTGTTTTTAAGGCCCTGACCCATTAGCTTAGTTAGAGTGTCATCCGGACGTGCCAAAGTTGCAGGTTCAATCCCCGGTCAGGGCACATATAAGATTCACCCAATGAGTGCATAAATAAGTGGAACAACAAATTGCTGTCTCTCTCTCTCCCTCTAAAAAATAATTTTTAAAAAGCTTAAGTGATGCCTGACCTGGGGTGGCACAGTGGATAAAGCATTGACCTAGAATGCTGAGGTCACCGGTTCAAAACCTTGGGCTTGCCTGGTCAAGGCACATATGGGAGTGAATGCTTTCTGCTCCTCCCCCCTTTTTTCTCTCTCTCTCCTCTCTAAAATGAATAAATTTTAAAAATCTAAAAAAATATGTAAAAAAACAAAGTGATTTTAAGAATATTAAAGAATGTAAGATCCCACCAACTTTAAAGGTCCCATTAAATTCAACATTCCAAGTTAGGAAAAAGACGTTTACACATAATAATTTTATCCTCCAGGGTGGCAGCTGTGGGCTTCTATTATTAGACAGAAGAATCAGGAGATATGTATAACTTAAATCTACGGAAGCAAACTAAGTTATTGCCTCTTGAAGTTTTGAAATCATTGTCAAAACAATCATGTAACTAGGGTTCAGCATGCCCAATCAGGATCACAAATTAGAATATAGGCAGACTCCCAGTTTCAAATTATTTGTAAACAAAGTCAGTTGCAACCAAAAAGTTTGCATATGGCTTTAAGGCCCTTTTAGCTGTCACTGTGAACAGTTCAAAGGACTACAGGGCTAAGCCTTGGATGATCTCGGCTATTTCGACACCTGGAGCTCAAATTGCTGTCTTTGTCCAGGACCCCCACTTCTATTGCAAGGCCCCTTCCCACCTACATAGTCTGTTAGGCCAAGCCTGATTTTCACACCAACGCCTCCATTCCAGCTGGGAGACTAGGTCTACATACATAAAATCAGGAGAAAATCACTATCTTCAATCTGGGTAGATTGTGTCCTGGGAAGTACTTGATTATGATTATGCAGGCAGGCCCTGCAGCTGCTGCAGCCCTATGGACACCAAGGCACAACCATATGAAAACTGCCTTCAACCTGGCTGGGTTGCTCCATTGGTTAGAACACTGTCCGAATACACCAAGGTTGTGGGTTTGATACCTGGTCAGGGCACTTACAAGAATCACCAATGAATGCATAAATAAGTGGAACACCAAATCAATCTCTCTCTCTCTTTCCCTTCCTCTCTCTCTAAAATCAACTGATTGATAATAACTAAAGAAAAACCTGCCATCAAAATGCAATTCTGCAAATTGCAGCTAATTTATAAAGCCCTGAAAGCTTAGAAGAGGGCTTTAATTTTCACCGCCTTCCTCACAATTCCTGTCCAGTGATGGTGACCAAGTATGTAATTGTGGTCTAAGGAATATATAGGTGCACATGCATCCACAGAGGGAGTGTGAGGTAGCCCAGTCTTTTCCAGGTAAAAAGATCTATGTCACATATCCTAAAGTTAAAAATACTGAAGAACTGTGCCTTCCTTTATTTTCAAAGGCATGTTTATGTTTACTAATACTTTTCATGTTTACAAAATATGAACTTGGATCATGTTTCAAATTTATATACCATAAGGTTGTTTACCTGACAGGTCATGGGCTTCCACCCTCTGTGGATGACAAAACAGTTTCAGGAAAGTAGAGAAGAGGTCTGGGGGCCAGTCCTATTTACAAAGAAAACCAGCTTCTTCATTTATTTCAGGAAGACTTCTTTTAGTTAACAGTAAGAGTCATATTTCAAAATATCTGAGGTTTGTGGTCTTATATCACCAGGAATGTCACATTTCGAAAGCAGTTTAAGGAGAACCACGTGGAAATGTATAACGATTGGGAGCCCTTGTTTTAAGCTCCACAAGAACCAACATGATTGATTCGTTCAGTGAAATTTTATTAAATTAACAGTAATAAAAAGTTGTGTGGGATTGAAAGCATGAACAGGATGGGAAATAAAGGTAACTGACCCGTCCTTTGGGGGACCTGGGAGTCTCAGCAAAGGTTTTATTTGTTTGGATCAGTGTAGCCAGGGCTTGAGGCCGGCCCCTCCAAGGGGACAGATCTAGCTCCCATTCCCTGGCCCAGGGAAACAGGACACCTCTATGCTCTGAAACGCTGATGAGCGGTGGAGGGGAGAAGGACAGGGGAGCAGATGGAATTCCTGGACAATTGTTCCGGCTGTCACCAGAGAGGACAGGCAAGAGAGAGCACTGGATAATTTACAGAGTAGCAGATGCTGAGGCTCCACCGGAACCATCTGGCCAAGGGAGGCCTGGGTTCGGGTGGCTGTTGTCTTTAGATCTGAGTACTGTAAACTCCTTAGCCTCCAGCCTGCCCCATTTCCTCTGCCTGACCTGTAGCTTTCCCTGGAGGCCGGTGCTCCCTGAGGACCCACCTCCTGAGCTCCACCTGGCTCTCATTCCACTTCTTTTTTTTTCAGCCTGGGTTCTGCCTTTGCTACCATTCCTGATAGAGCCAAGTCTGGCCTTGGGGGTCTGTAATACCATTTTCTGTTTTGTAGTATTTTTAATCTGTTCTTCTCACATTTAAAGATTTTATTTATTGATTTTATGGAGAGATGGAGAAAGGGGAGGTGGAGGAGCAGGAAGCATAAACTCCACAGGAGTTGCTTCTCAAGTATGTGCCTTGATCCAGGAAGCCCGGGTTTTTGAACCTGTGACCTGAGCATTCCAGGTCATTGCTTTACCCACTGCGCCACCGCAGGTCAGGCTGCTTCTCACCTTTATATTCCAAAATCCCGCTATCATTCATTTCCATGCCATTTATTAATTCAATAAACATTTATTGAACACCTACTATGCTAGGAATTGTTTTATACACTGGGGCTACAGCGATGAGTGAGATAAAGTTCCAGCCCTGGGGAGTTTGCATTATAGTGGGAGATGGTCAATAAACAAATACATATTTAATATATCAGAGGACAGTAAGTGATATGCAAGAAAATATTACGGCGGGGTAAGAGAGAGTGGCCGAGGATGCCATTTTAGATAGAGAGGTCAGGGAAGGCTTCTCTGTGGTGGTGACACATGAGCAGAATCATGCGTGGGAGTGAATAGCTGGAGGAAGAACATTCCAGGCACGGGGAACAGCAAACCTTAAAGCCCTGAGGCAGAAGTATGCTTAGTGCATTAGGGAATGCCTTGCTGTTTTATTGGTTAAGCGTTTACTTTGTGGGCCAGGCACCTGCTGGGGAATATGAAGATGCTGTCAGACATAGTTTTTAGCTTGAAGGAGCATCAGTTTAGAGAAGGGCTCAGCATGTAACCGAATAATTACAGCACAGGGTAGCTACAGTGAAGTTACGTGCAAGTAAAAAAGGAACACCAAATCCAGTCTGGGGGATCGGTGAAGGATTTCTGAAGGAGGTGATGATTTGAGAAGGAGGAGTAGGAATTGATAACGCAAGGGAAGGACAGGGCTTGGATATTTTAAGACCTGAATGCACAGGACAGTTGGCAGCCTGAAGTCCCCGGGAGAGATGTAAAATTAGGCTGGTGCATATGGAAGAGGCTGAGTCATGTGAATCTCTACGTGATAATCTGAGAAGCTGCCTTTAGCCTCTGGATGATGGGGAACCAGTGCTCGGCGTATCCCACGTATTTTTGTGCTATTTTACCCTATCCTCTTTAAAAAATTTTTTTAAAATTTATTTTTGTTTGTGTGTACCAGAATCTTTCCCCATCTTCCCCCTATTGCCGTACTGCTACACTTTCTTCCTTTTCCAGCCGCCCAGCCTCCAAAGCCCGCTCTTAGGATATACCTGTCTTTTCCCTCACCGGGTACCCAGCCCGAGGCCACGCCCATTACCACGCCCTCCGTGACGCAACGCGCCTAGTGCGTGGGGATTCCCGAAGCCGTGGCCACTACCCGGCCTGCCCTGCGGCAAGATGGCGGTCTGAAGGCATCGGGTCGCGGAAAAAAGTTTGTTGTGTGGTTGGAGTAGTGGGGCCGGGAGGCTGGAGTTGGGGTGGGGGTCGTGGGAACTTTAGCATGGAGCAGAGGCGTAGGAGGGATTAGCTCAGGAGTTGAGAAGAGGAAATGGAAGGGTGAAAGTTTGGGGGCACATAGAAAATAAGAGGGTGATTGGTAGGAAAGGAGGGGCCCTAGGATCCAATGGCAGCCCTGGGGGAGGGGTCCAGGGCGGGGGAACCAGAAGTAGGTGTGCAGGCTCACGAATAGGAGAAGCAGGCACACGAATGGGAGAAGCAGGCACACGAATGGGAGAATTTTTTAACCGAGGGTAAAGAAGCCTGGAGCTTGTGGCCGAGGTCCGACTGTACCAGGCCGGTGGGAGAGGAACGTGTCTTTCCCGTGGAGAAGCGTAGTGGGGAAGGGGAAAGAGAAACCTGCAGAATACTGAGCAAGTTGGGTAAGGAAGGAACCAAAGCCGGTCGAATGACCCTCTTCCAGACTTAGATCAGCCTTTCCACACTTCCTATAGAAGCATCTGCCCCAATTTCAGCGGAAGACTCAAGGGTCCCAGGGACTGGAAGAACCATTGTGCCTGCTTGGAAGAAGAGACTTGCCCAAGCCCAACCCCAGAGCGGGTAAGGTGGCCTCCGGTGACAGGCTGGCATGTGCCCCGGAAGCAGGATGCACGGGCTCCGAATGATGCTGAGAATCATTTAATCTGGGGAGGGCGCTCTCCTATAGATAGGGGTTGCCCTTTGCCTGTGGTCCCTAAATTCGTGTCCTGCTTAGATTGCACACTGATTTTTGAGAGTTGGTTGTAGACTTGAGCCTTGTTGCCTTCACCTGTGCAAGTGAACATGGCTGAAGATATTTTAACATCCGTGCCACAAGCAGTTTCCTACATGTTCACTATATCTTCTTCAGTCTCCCCCATCACATCTTCAGTTTGGCACCCTGCCCGAAGTGGAGGTTTGTGGGTGACGGCTGGTGGGGAGCCATGAGAAAACAAATTTCCCATGACGTTTACTGACTGACCGGTTAGGTACCTGCTGTCACCAACTCCTGAATTCACTCGTGCAACATTTCTGCTGCTTTTGAGCTTTTCTTTTGGTAAGAAAGGCTCAACAATATTCTTTGGGATATGGATTTGGTGGTAGGTCGGGTCAGAGGAGGAGTGGCAGGTTGGGATTAGGGAGAAGAAATCCAGATCAGTTTAGGGTAAGAGGTCAAACTGATTGGTGTAACGCACTGGGAATGTTTATTACATAATTCTCTGAGACCACTGATATTTGAGAAATACTTTACAGTCTGGACAAGTGTGGTGATGAAAGGATTGTGGAAGTTGCCCTTTTTCTTCTGGTAAACCCAGTTTATTAGCTAAACTAAGCATGGCTTGAGAGACAGTGCACTTGGCTTGGAGAAGACAAAAGGGGTCTGGAGCCACAGAATGCAGTGAATCTGGTTCTCACTTGCCTTGATGCTCTGTGCTTATGTCCAAGCCAGAGTTGGGAGTAGGCTTCTTACAGAAGCCTGTTTCAGGGCCAGCGTCTGCTCCATGACTGGACTGGGGGGTCACATTGATCTAGGACAGTGGTCGGCAAACTCATTAGTCAACAGAGCCAAATATCAACAGTACAACGATTGAAATTTTTTTTGAGAGCCACATTTTTAAAATACTCTTTTTTTTTTTTTTTTTTACAGAGACAGAGAGAGTCAGAGAGAGGGATAGATAGGGACAGACAGACAGGAACAGAGAGAGGTGAGAAGCATCAATCATTAGTTTTTCGTTCCCGTTGCGATGCCATAGTTGTTCATTGATTGCTTTCTCACATGTGCCTTGACCGCGGGCCTTCAGCAAACCGAGCCACCCCTTGCTGGAGCCAGCGACCTTGGGTCCAAGCTGGTGAGCGTTTGAGAGCCACATTTTTTAAACTTGTACTATACTATATACGTAGGTACATTTCTTATCGAGGTAGTGCCCGCATGTGGTGTTTTGTGGAAGAGCCACACTCGAGGAACCAAAGACCTGCATGTGGCTTGTGAGCCGAGGTTTGCTGACCACTGATCTAGGACACCTCACTAACCGTCTTCTGCTCCCTGATGCCCACCCTCTGCCCAGAAAAGAAAAAGTCTGACTTCGGACAGACCAACCTAAATCACTGTTACTAGACCGGCTTCAATATCTTCATGTACCTGAAGCACTGATGCTATTTAGCTTTGACTTCATTAGAAGGTTAGGAACCTTTTCTTTCTGAGGACAATTTATGGATGACCCCTTGGAAATGGTGATCAGCGAGGACAGTTCGGTAACTGCACATACAGGTTAAGAGCACTGACTCTGGAGCCAGACCGTATAGGTCATATCCTGGCTTTGCCATTTGTGGCTCTGAGACCTTTAGAAATTACTCTAGAGCTCTCTGTGCCTCAGCTTTTTCATCATATGGGTTTGGTAAGAGTGCCTATCTCAAGGCTTTTGTGAAAGTTAACTAAAGTAATACATTAATGCATTTAAAACAGTACATGACCCTCAATATGTATTTGTTGTCATTCTAGTTAGATCGCAGCACTAATTTCTACTTCATAGTTGAACCTGAAGTCTCTGTGGGGGCGCTGTACTGGTTTGGGCTGCTCTCCTGATGTTCGAGAGATGAAGGACAGCTTTTTAATCTATTGAAAGTGATGTTAATTAACATGCTACTGATTTCCTGCTGAAGCTTCCAAGCTGTAGAATTACCTTCTTTGCAGTTGAGTGGTAATGAGCGTTGAGAACATTTTGTGCCTGGCAGGGTTGTGAGTGATTTAAATGTACCAACTGATTTTTATAACAACCCAATGAAATAGATACTGTACTGTTCACAAAAATCGGGATATTTTATAGTTTCATATTATTCATTTTGAAATTATCCCCTAATTTTTGTGAGCAGTATATTATCCCCATTTTTAAGATGAGTAAATAGAGATGCAGAGTGGTTAAGTAATTTGCTTAAGGTCACCGAGTTAGTGAGTGGCAGGTCTGGGGTTTGATCCCAGGCAGTATGGCTTTGGCAGTTGAACATTGTTTTTGGATTTAGTATGAAGTTAACTTTTAAACATGCCTAGTGGCGATTTGTATCTGTTTGTCTGTCTGTCATGATGGTTAGACGTATACCCATATTGTAGTAAACGTGTTTGGTTATTTAAAAAATGTTTTGGGAGCTGAGCTCTTCATCACAGCTTTCTCCTTACTCTCAGAAATAATAACTTGTGCTGGGGTGACAGAGCCCTCTGCACCATGTCAGCCAAATCTGGACACTCTCTTCGTGATTCAGCATGGCCTTTGGAAAACCTTGCGCCTGGGATGGGAGGGCTCCGTGCACGGCTTAAAGGAGTGTGTATTAATGTACGAGTAAATATAAGGCTCATTTCTGACTTTGCTTACTGACATGGGCAGTTGAAGTAGCTATCACTTTAAATTCATGGACAATATGGATGCATCCTTCTTTTAATTATTTATTTTTAATTATTTTTATTTATTTATTCATTTTAGAGAAGAGAGACAAAGAGAGAGAGAGAGAGAGAGAGGAGCAGCAGGAAGTGTCAACTCCCACACGTGCCCTGACAAGGCAAGCTCAAGGTCTTGAACTGGCAACCTCAGTGTTCCAGGTCGACGCCTGATCCACTGTGCCACCACAAGTCAGGCTCATCCTTCTTTTAAAAATAGCAAGTAGCGCCTGACCAGGCGGTGTCGCAGTGGATAGAGCGTCAGACTGGGATGTGGAGAACCCAGGTTCGAGACCCCGAGCTCACCAGCTTGAGCGCGGGCTCATCTGGCTTGAGCAAAAGCTCACCAGCTTGGACCCAAGGTTGCTGGCTCGAGCAAGGGGTTACTCAGCCTGCTGAAGGCCTGCAGTCAAGGCACATGTGAGAAAGCAATCAATGAACAACTAAGGCTGTGATGGCGAACCTATGACACGCGTGTCAGCACTGACTCACGTAGCCATTTTCGATGACACGCAGCCACATACCAGAGAAGTATGGGGCCGCATGCCGAGAAGGATGTTTCATCCTCAGCTCTTGCACGGCCAGGTGCAGGAGCCGAGGATAAAACATTTGCTGTAGTGTGGACACTCTGTGCTGGAGGTCTGTGGGCCAAAACATTTTTGTTATTTAAACTATAAATACCGCAAAATTATGTTTTTTTTTTCTCAAAGTGACACACCACCTGAGTTATGCTCGTTTTTTTGGCGAATTTTGACACACCAGGCTCAAAAGATTGCCCATCACTGGACTAAGGTGTCGCAATGAAAAACTGATGATTGATGCTTCTCATCTCTCCGTTCCTGTCTGTCCCTATCTATCCCTCTCTCTGTCCCTGTAAAAATAAAACAAACAACAACAACAACAAAAGCACGTAGCAAACTACCCAGGAAAATAAAACAAGTACGTGGCATTTTAAACAATCCCCTCCCCCCAGCTTTAGAGGAAAATGAAAAGCAGATGTGCTTCTGCTGAGGCTTGCATTGCTGAGTTAGATCCTGGCTCTGTGCTCAGATCTTTTTTTTTTCTTTTTTCCTTTAGCCAGGTAGGAGGGCTGTGTGCCGCCTTGGGGCAGGGGTGTGCCCACAGTTTGATAGACTGGCTTTCCTTTGCCCTGAATTTAAGACTCACTCTTCCCTCCTCCTGAGTCATGTCCTGTCTATTTAACACACCCTCGGGGCCCAACTTTGTTTCAGTAAATGACTCTCCACCCAGCCGTCAGTGTAGGCACGCGCCTGGTGTCTAACCCGATTGCAGGGAATTGGGGGTTCAGGAATTAGGGCTTTCCCTGGGAATTCCTACCCAGCCCTGTGATGACTTTTTTCTGTTCGTTGAGGCGCACGTGGTTTTGGGAGACTGCAGCTGTCAGTCTCTGCTCCCCTCCTCCATCACCTTGGGAGCCACACATCTCAGGAGAGTGTACTTTATCTCGTGTTGCAGGCAGCATGCTGAAACGTGTTATCTCCATAGAGGACAGCTTTGTGTTTTGGTAGAAGTCCTCAGACTCTCTGGATTTGGGTCACATTGTAGCAAGTGATTAAAACCTGCAGGGTGAAGTCTGATGGTTTTTTTGAGCTGATTCTCCCCCTTTACGGTTTTCTTTTAGTTGTCTAAGTCAATTTTTTCTCATAACACCCCTTACTCTAATCTTTGAATCTAATCCCTTCACATCCTGACCACATTTCATGTGCTAAGGACTAGACCAGGCCTTCCTTTCTCGTCCAGGTTCAGCCGCTTAACGGAACTCTGAGCTTACCTCATTCTGCTGCTTCTGGGCGTCTGCAAGTGCTGGTCCTGCTGTTGGGAACGCATTGTACCTCCTCCCTTGCTTGTTTTGTCCTCACCTCTCAGTTTAAATGTCACTTCCTTTGGGACCTCATCCTCGTTTAGTGCCCTTCTTCTGTGCTTCTGTGTTAATACTTATCCTGTGTCGTAATTGCCTGTTTACTTGTGTGATTCTTACAAGACTCTAAGTGCCCTGAGAAAGGGGAGTGTGTCTTACTCATTATTGTGTTCTCCCATTTAGGAGAGTGCAGAGCACATAATAGGTGCTTTATAATACTGCGGTGTATGTAGAACGAATGAGAGGCAACGGGCATTCTCTCCCCACTCCCGTCTGTTTTCTCTGCTGAAATTATTTCCCTATGAAAAAGTGTCTCTTCCCTTAGAAATGCTGCGGGTTCCCCGTTTTTAGGATAAAGTCCATGCTCTTTGGCTAGACATGCAGAAGGTTTCTTTATGCCCTGGCTCTAACCCAGCCCTCTGGCCTGAGTTGCTGCCACTCCACTTCATCTGTCCTGTTCATCATTGCTCCTGAACCCGTTGTGGCCTTCCATTTACTTTATTCTCCCGTGCTTGTACGCTGTCCTCTCTCCGTAATGCTCACCATGGCTCTGAAACTCTGCTCGTCCCCTAAGACCCTGCTCCTCTGTCACCCCCGTGAGAAGACTTCCCCGTTTCCTTTCGTCCTCTTGGCCTCCACAGCACTGCATCTGAATCTCCCCTCTGGCACGTACCTTGTTGTACGGTGAGTTCTCTGTTTACCTGTCCATCTCTTTCACTGAGCTGACCCCCTGTAGAGGAGAGACCCTCGCTGAGGAGGGTGGGGGTGGGCGGGTAGGGGAGACTGGGAGGCTGGGGTGTGTGGAGAGTTGGGAGTGGGGTGAGCAGTGAGATAGAGTCTGATTTTGGAGCTAGGCAGACCGGGTTTAAATCCAGACTTTTTCACTTAACAGCTGTGGGAGTTGGGGCAAGTTGCTTAAGCAGGAGGATCCTTGGTCTTGTACCTTGTAAAGAGAAAGTGTATTGGCCACTAGAGATAATGAGTGTACGGCATGTAGCATGGTGCCTGGCATATGGAAGATACTCGGGAAATGAATGGCTGAATTCCATTTTGAAAAGCACAGTGTATAAGGAAAGGCTTTGTTTTATTCAAGCTAGAATAAGCCTTTTGCTCTCTGCCAGGTAGCCAGGAGCATTTTAGAGGTGGGAGTAAATTTGAGAGTCTCCTTTTTTGTGCTGAAGCAATAAAAGAGGTGAGTTTGGGGACACTGTCAGCGAGTAGCCTGTGCAAAATAAGATCCTTGATGCTTCTCTGCATTCTTGTGTTGTAGTGACGCCTTTGACAGGTCATGACAGGCAGTCGAGATGGGTGGTGACTTTGGCAAATCCAGGTGGGGGTGGGTCCACGGAATGTTAAGGCTGTGGATGACCGGGAGGCGTGCTTGAGGGTCCCTGTCTCCTGGTTTCTCTTTTCTCTTGGTGTCTTAGGGGCGGAAGAGTGTTGGGGGAAGCTGGCGGAAAGCATCTAGGCATTGAGGAATCCTAACCCTTTGGGCCCAGTTTTCTTAGGGCTTCGATGGCCTTGTACCACGGAACCAGCTGAACTGAGATACTCCTCAGAAGTGGGGCCAGCTGCTGAGAGAGCTGCTCTTCTCTCTGCCTTTTTATTTTTAGAGTGTTGAGGGGGTAGCCCTTAGGGCACCTATTCCCCACGGACACCAAAAGAAGTTGTTTCCAGAAGTCTAGACCTCTTAATTGTATAATACCAGGTAGTACTTCAGTATGGGTTTACAGTCAGATGAGGAAGATGTGTCTGACTTCTCAGGAGGGCGGCCTTCTTGTCTGGTCCTAAGCCCAGCCCCAGCCTCGCACCTCCCCTCTGTGCCCTCAGAGCACTCACCTTACTCTAAGGCAGGTGGCTGTCAACCTGTCTGTCCCCTGCTAGGGTCAGGGTCTTCTATCTCGGGAGCTTCTTAGGGCCAAGGTCTTTTACTGAAGGTTTTTAGGCCCCACAGAGTAGTGCTGAGCTCTCCTGGTTCCTGTGGGACCCCACCCAGTCCTTCCTCAGGGAGACTAAAGCAAACAGGATCTGCCTTTATTAGTTACTTTTTTTTTTGTTTTGAGAGACGCAGGGAGAGAGAGACAGGAACACGGAGCTGCTACTAGTAGTGTGTGCCCTGACCCGGGAATTGAACAGGCAACCTCCGTGCTCCAGGGGGATACTTCAGCTAACAGAGCTATCTGGCCAGGGCTTAATTTTTACTGATTTTTAGAGAGACAGAGAGAGGAAGTGAGAGAGAAGGGAGGGGGGAAGGGAAGCATTTGTTCCACTCTGTCGTGCATTCTTTGGCTGCTTCCTGTGTGTGCCCTGACTGGGGATCGAACCCACAGCCTTGTTGTTTCATGATGACCAAAACAACCGACTGAGCTAACCGGTCGGAGCCCATTAATTACTGTCTTAAAAGTGTCAACTGTCTGCTCTCAATGACATTTGGAACTCACAAAGGACACGGCAGGACTGGCATGGCTTTCTGTGGTTCTCCAGAGAAGATGGCTCTCCACGCTTTACACTGGAACTGGAGACAGGATTCTGCCCCTGTGTGTGGGATCGGGCGAGTCACTTGTCCTCTCTGTCACTCCAGAATGGGAGAACTCCACCTGTTTTATGGGCCTCATTAGGCTACAGGATCCAAGGACATTTAATGGAAGGGAGAGTCCTTCTGGAACAGCACAGCAAGTGCAGGTGGAGCTCCCTTCTGTCTGTCTACGGCTGTGTGCTTTTATCATAAACATAAGTCCTAAAAATACCAACCACATAGAAAAATATACGAAATAAAAGTAAAAAGACTCTCCCCATGCCCCTTTTTAAGCCCTTTCCCCAAAGACCTAATAGTTTTCACAATTGTTAACTTTTTTTTTTTCCTTACAGGGACAGAGAGAGAGAGAAAGAGAGAGAGAGAGGGATAGATAGGGACAGACAGACAGGAATGGAGAGAGGTGAGAAGCATCAATCATTAGTTTCTCATTGCCGTTGCGACACCATAGTTGTTCATTGATTGCTTTCTCACATGTGCCTTGACCGCGGGCCTTCAGCAGACCGAGCAACCCTTTGCTGGAGCCAGTGACCTTGGGTCCAAGCTGGCGAGCTTTTGCTCAAGCCAGGTGGGCCCGCGCTCAAGCTGGCGAGCTCGGGGTCTCGAACCTGGGTCTTCTGCATCCCAGTCTGACGCTCTATCCATTGTGCCACTGCCTGGTCAGGCATGTTTGTTAACTATTTATCATGTATCCTTCTAATCATTTTGTGTCCCTCTAGACATTCCTAATAAGGTATTGCTTATAGAATTCAGTAATACATACTGTTTTTCTTTATTTTTTTTTACAGGGACAGAGAGAGAGTCAGAGAGAGGGATAGATAGGGACAGACAGACAGGAACGTAGAGAGGTGAGAAGCATCAATCATTAGTTTTTCGTTGCCATTGCGACACCTTAGTTGTTCATTGATTGCTTTCTCACACGTGCCTTGACTTCGGGCCTTCAGCAGACCGAACCACCCCTTGCTGGAGCCAGCGACCTTGGGTCCAAACTGGTGAGCTTTTGCTCAAGCCAGATGAGCCCGCACTCAAGCTGACGACCTCAGGGTCTTGAACTTGGGTCTTCCGCATCTCAGTCCCACGCTCTATCCACTGCGCCATCGCCTGGTCAGGCGTACTGTTCTTCTATTTGCTCTGTTCACCTCACAAGTTACCCAGGGTGGAGTAGGCCCTGTTGGAACCTTTAAGGAACCTGGATGTAGCTCCTCCTCAGCTTGGGGGTTCCCCTGGGGCTAGCTCCTTGGAGGGATGGAGAGGCTTCACCCCAGGCTGGGCTGCAGTGGCCCCCTGGGAATCTCTCAGGGATTGTTATTCTGAGCTGAAATTGGGCAGTAGGGATGGATGCCCTTGATTGGGATTCGGAATGGAGATCAGTGTGATGTGGGCATCAACGCCTCGCCTCATCTCACGCCTGTGCCTCCCCTTCAGTCCTCTAGCATCTTAGGCAGGGAAGTGGGAAATGACCTGATTTTTCTATTTCTGTTTCAGTGCAGAGAGAGTCCCTGGTTTCTGAAACTTTGGATTAGCCAGGTCACTTGCTGCTCGATCTTTGGAAAGCAAAATGGACCCAGCTGGTGTTTTTATTTTATTTTTAATTATTATTTTATTTTTAAGTGAGAGGTGGGGGAGGGGTGGAGAAGCAGATGGGCGCTTCTCCTCTGTGCCCTGACTGGGAATCGAACCCGGGCCTTCCACACACCGGGCCGACGCTCTACCGCTGAGCCAACTGGCCAGGGCCCCAGCTGGTGTTTTTATAATATTATTATTATTAGTTTGTGGGTGAGGATTCTGAAGGTAGCCTGTGCATGGCCCTGCTTTCTTATCAGTGCAGGGAAGAGGTCAGAGCCCACAGGAAGAGTCCTCTCTCTTCTAGATGCTTATCTCGCCCCCCATGGTCAGGCCTTGGCCTTTGGAGCTCTGGGGCTGTTATCACAGCAATATGGGGAACCCAGCGAGCACGCAGTTGGAAGCCTATTGGAGGCTTTTTCTGCCTGCCGGAATCATTAACCTAGGCTTGGGAGAAGGGCCAGGCCGTACGTGGGGTCGGGGAGGTCATCTCATCATCTGCAGGGTGATCCAGACAGAAGGGGGAGTCCCTCCCTGTTTGATCCCTGACGTATTGCCTTTCTTTTTTAAGCGCAAGCAGTATTTGCTGATATATTTGCTGTAGCTTTCCTATCCTGCTGCCTCAGGCGTCACTTCTTGTGGGGTCTGTGGGGCTCCACTGCGGTGGCTGCCTTTGCCTTGAGATCTGTCAGCCAGCACATGTCACTTAGGGTGCGTCAGGAAAGTGTTTTCTGCTGTTCCCTGGGCTTGCTGGGATGGGAATGCATGCCTTTCTGGTCCCTGCTCATTCCGAGAGGGTAGACTCATCTCTGTCGGAGTCTGGGGAGCCTGGCGATAGCACACTCTTTATCCTTGCTCTGTGGGTTCCTCTGGGGCCAGCTCCCCAGGAAGGGCCACCCCGTGGCCCTTTGATAAACTGAAAGGTAGCAGTGTGCTGCCCCTTCCCTTGCCCGGCTGCACACTGCCCCATTGTACTGCGCTTTCCATGCGGCTCTTGTTGCAGCGACGGTGCTGGAGCCAGTTCTCTCCCAGCCCCTCTCCTCAGGGCCCGTGGGAGCTGGTGGGTAGACTCTGCCAGCACAGGCCTGGCATGGGTGGCAGCTGCAGCTGTGGGTGGCTTTGTTCCTACAACCCAGCTTCCAGGGCTCTGGTGTACCCTGGCACCAGTGTTTGGGGAGTAGGCCGGATGGGAGCTACCCCCTGGTTGCAGTGACCTTTCCACAACAGCTGGCCTCTCTGTCCACCAACCAGAGAGCCTTGTTACGTGGGGTTAGGGAGCAGGACTGACTGGGGGCGGGGGGGGGGGTGCTCCACCTCTGCCCGGTGTGACCTGTGGGGGGCGAGACAGCCGCTGAGGAGCCCTCCCTGTTCGCGAGTGCAGTGTGTGCCCTGGGCATCCGCAGCTTGGCATTCCTTCTGTTCTCTCTTTGCAGCTCCGGAGTTGGGAGTTGGGCTGCTCGCAAAGCAAGCTGTCTGTTTATATGGAGTGCCTGGAGGGTGTCTGCCATGAGTCTGTCGCTAACCATGCTAACCAGGAGTGCTGTCTGGTTGGGGAGAAGACACTAACCCTGTGAGTCTGACCTGGGCCTAACCTGTCCTGGGAACACCACGAGCAGTGCCTCTGTCCTCTGTCCCTCCCTGCAGCCTGGCCACCCTCCGCCTCCTAGCTTACTTCATGTCCCCTCTGCTGTCTGGTCCTTATAACGGGGTTCCCTCCATCTTCCCAGTCTCCTTGCTCTGGCGGGGATGTGCCCGCTTCATGGCCGGGAGGAGACGGTTCCCCAGGCACGGCCATTACCGTGCCTCCTAGTTCTTGTTTAAAACAGAATTGGGTCGAGTTTCTATCTAGTATGCCTTTAGCACCGGAGTTTGAGAATATCCCTCAGCTGGCATGCTGTTTCTTTTCCACGCCTCAGAGACTGATGGGAATTTTCTTTTAGACTTAATAGTTTTCTCTGCTTTTCAAGAGGGGAAGATTGAATGGGGTCCCCATTAGTCTCACCCCAGGATAAGAATTTAGGATTAGCTGCAAGTTTCTCCTTGGGGTTGGGGCGGTTGAGGAAAACCTTAGCCTGGTATGGAAATTCCCTGAACAGAAGAGTCAAACCACTTAAACTGAAAGCCAAAGGCCAGAACCAGGTGCCCATCTGACTTGCAGCTGTGGAAGGTGGAGCCTGCCCCCCAACCCCCACAGTCTTCCACAGCTAGAGCTTCAGGTGGACTTTAGCCAGGAAGAGGTGGGAAGGGCGCCTGAGCCCAAGGGAGCAGGACCTGCTTTGGATCCCACTGTGGGTCTAAGAGACTGGACTCAGATCAGGAGACATGCAGAAGCTTCCGCCAAAGGCCCTTCTCTCTCTAGGCTTGGAAAGGAGAAGGGGGTTCCAGAGATAACGGGAAGGCCGGTTGCTGGAAGCTGCCTGGCGTTCTGCACAGGTAATTCTCCAGATGTCCGCTCTGTGTCTCCAGCCTGTGCGGGCGGTGCAGTGTAGGGTAGGCTGGATCCGGAACCTTGAGACCCGCAGGCTCTTAAAGCCTGTGTGCCCTGTGGCTCGGGGGGAAGACGGGCTGTGTGCTAGCATGGCTGTGGGTGTGTAAATGCTAACCGGTCCATGCTGCTCTGATGTTCAGGGACCCTGAGTAGGTTGGTGGCTTGGCTGTGACCAGGAAAGCCAGAGGAGGCTGGAGGGAAGGCTTAGTTCAGGGCCACCCCTCACTTTGCTCCTCCAGCTTAGGAGAGGATGTGGGGACTAATGTCAAGTGCTGGTTGTGATCTTGGGGACTAATGTCAAGTGCTGGTTGTGATCTTGGGGGGTTTTTTGACCCGCCTTTTATGAGAGGGGAGGTTTGGTTGGCTTGGATCATCATCAGTAGCTTTTAGCCTCTTTGTTCCTGTGCAGTGTTTGCTTGGATGAGGTCCCGTGATAGACTTGAAATATTTGCTCAGGTGGAGCCAGGTGAGCACTCAAGGTCACTGGCACTAGTTCCGAGTCATCAAGATTGCTCTATGGCAGAATAATTCCCACCCATTTTTGCCTTTAAAAGACCTGTCAGTCTGTTCTGCTTAGAGCAGGCAAAAGGCCAGGTCAGGGCCGCAGGCAGCTTGTCCTAAGAGGGTGAGGTTGTATTTGCCCAGAGGGGCAGCAAAGCTGGTTTGGGCATAGACTGGCACCTTGCAGCCTAGTCATCAGCCCAGAGCAGAGCCTGCCCTGGCCCCACCCTGTGAGCGGCTGGCTATGTGCCTGCCACGCGCCCGGGATTGCTGAGGGCTTTGCTCATGTAGCTCAGGAACAGCTGTGTGTTGGAAATAAGGGGTTGCTGGCGAGCAGTGGGGACACCGGGGGTCAGTGTGGTGAAGGCTGAGCCCCAGCAGCTCCAGTGGGGTCCGCTCACTGTGGGAGGCCTGTTCTGTTGTTCACTGACAGTCCGATGGAGCAGCGCCCCTGCTGAGTCACCTGGTTACGGGGCTGGGCCTTTCAGGGTGGTAGTATGTGTTTCTCCTGGGCCTCAGTTGGAGGCAGAGACTGGATTTCAGGGGCTTGAGCTCCGGCCAGGCTTGCAGAGTTCAAAGACGCTACATACAGCTGAGGACAGTTAGCTTTTAGCGAGGTTAGTTCCCACAGAAGAGGTGCTGGGTCCTGTGTGGTCACAGTCATGTTTTAGCAGTGGGTGAGGGGCTTTAGGAAGGGCCTGTATATATTGTTTTATTATTTATATCTTGCTGGGTTTCAAGAGAATTAAGGCAGCATACAACGCAGCTGGAGTATTTTGAAGAGGGGCTGGTTTTCCTTTATTTTAAAAGCAGTAGTGATTCCTGCCTTCTGTTGACTTTTCTTGGGTGAATTACAGAGTAGAGCTTTAATGATTTTGGTGGTGATGTCTGGGTCCTTCAGGATTGAGAAGATGGGGTTCATTGATGCCTCAAGTTGCTCCACTTGCTTGATTCAGTGATAGCCATGAGCAAAAAGGCGTAGCATTAGGTTTGGAAATCGTCTGAGCCCAGGCAAACTGCTGAGCTGTAATTTCCTAAAGAGAGCATGGTGGTGTGGTGAGCGGGGAGGCAGTCCATCCTTCTCGGGCAGGGCATCTGAATCCTGCTTGGAAGCTGGAGGAGGCACAGGGGGTGGGGGGGGGGAGGCAGAAGCTTGGAAAGCCCAAGAGCCACACCCATTTTGGATTTAATCAGTCTCCCTCTGCTGGCCCAGTGTTGAGGGGGTGACCTCAGTCCTGAGAGGGATGCTTGGGTCTCCCTTCCTCACCTGCACCTTTGATTTAGCCCTAGGCCTTGGGCAAACCCACAGAAGGGACGGCAGAAGGAAGTGAGAGGGCGTCATTGGCTCTTGAGCTTAAATCTTTTTGCTGTCGCCTCCTGTGGGGGTTGCCTGGAGCAGGAGCGGGGACAGTGGGAAGAGAGTCAGGACTCTGAGAGCTTTCTCCTTGTCCCGCCCCATCTCCAGCAGCGGCGACCCCTGACCACTGGAGGCCCCTGGTCACATACACATACTTCCTATCTGCAAAAGGGAGCAGGTGTGAGTCCCATCTCCTGGTTAAGGAGTGATGGTTGGCAAGTGTTTTGTCCTTTGATTAAAGGATACTGCTCAGCCAACTTCTATCTGTGCTTTCTGCTCAGCTGTTCAGGTTCACAGTGCAGGTTCAATGTGCATGCGAGTCCCGTTTCTAATGAAAGCAGACTTTGTTCTCTGGAGGCAGCTAATCATGCCCCATGGGCTATAATCAGGGAGAAGGTATTTAATACAGGGCAGGCGGCAACAGGCGGCCCGCAAGGCCTGGCAGATTGCAACATGGCATTTAGGAAGCTGTCACCCCCGCCCTCCACCCCAGCAGATATGGGGCTGGGTCTCTCCTCCAAACTGATTTTGAGTAAATCAAGAATGAACACCATGCAGAAGAGGAAGGAGGAGGCAGGGTCATGGGGGTGGCAAGGAGGGCTGCTTTTCCTTCTCACCCCCCTTCCCAAGATGGGGAGGGTTTAGAGCTGCTCAGAGTGTCTCCCTCAGCAGTGCCTGCAGGTCCAGCCCAGGAACCTCAGGAACAGACTGGGTCAGCCAGAGGTTTATCCCAGGCCTCAACCTTTCTCCCTGAGCACAGCTGTCTTAGTAGTACAAGCCCAGCACGTGGTCTGGTAGCCCTAAGCCTTAGTCGTCCACCGCCAGTTCCTTGAAGCTCGGGTGTTTTAGCAGTGGCATTCTGCCCTGTCAATTTCCAGCCCTTCCAGAGGCCCGCTTCCTTGGAGGTGTTCTGGAGCTGGGCGCTAAGAAGCCAAGAAGCCCCAGCGCCCGTGGCCCGTGGCCCATTCTGAGTGTGCAGCGGCTCTCCCTGGAGGCCTCCTTTTCTCCATGCAGGGCTGGAGCCTCCTTGGGCTGAAACACTACAAGCCAGCTGGGAATCTCTGTGGACGAGGTGTGGCCTTGGAGGCTGCACCTGTAGCTGGGCTGCCTGGAGGGTCCGCTGTGCCTTCCAGCTTACCATCCAGCTTACCTCCATCTGCTCTCTGCCCGGGGGCCGCTGGCCAGCGGCTGCCTGATTTGTTCTCCCCTGTACTGGTGTGGTCCTTGGCCCTGGACCTGCAGTGCTTCCGGTCAAAGACAGCAACCGCCAGGCCCGGTGTGTTCCCATCCAGTGCTGGAATTGTGGGCCCTTGTAGGCTGTTCTGGAGCGCTTTGCAGATCTCAGCGTTTGGAGTGAGGGCCATGGCACGCACTGGTATGGACACAGGGCAGGGAGTGGCACAGACTTTCCCTTGTGAACTTGGGGACTCTGCAGGCTCCCTAGTGGACTGTCTCCCTAGTGGGCATTGCCTTCTGCTTTCCCAGTGGGGAGTGGCCGCCCTCCCTGTGACTGACGAGTGTGAAAAAATCAGGCTCTGGTTAGGAGAGAGAACTTTCCATCTGCTCACCATTCATTCCAGAGAGTCCGTGTCTGCATTTGCTCACCTTCGGTGCCCCTCACACCCACACTGCCCCCTCAGCAGGCCGGGCTCTGGCTGCGGGAGCCCTGGGAATGTGTGCGGTGAGGTGTGGAATGCGTCCGCTCTCCTTACAGGTAGACTTGCCAGATGCCTGAGCCATCACTGTCCATACACATGTCCTGGGGCCCCGAGGCCAGGGCTAGCATCAGCAGGAATGGAGCAGGGAAGAAGGGAAGCAGCTGAGCATACAGAGGGGCCACCCAGCTGACTAGGGAGCAG
The DNA here is from genome assembly GCA_037038555.1 of Rhynchonycteris naso. Taxonomy (NCBI): domain Eukaryota; kingdom Metazoa; phylum Chordata; class Mammalia; order Chiroptera; family Emballonuridae; genus Rhynchonycteris; species Rhynchonycteris naso. The sequence continues at coordinate 10,710,143 of CM073000.1, forward strand.
AGGGGAGTAGGAGCCTTGGTTCTCCAGAGAGAGGGGCGAAGGCAGAGGCCAGCACGGAGCCCCCCTGGGCCACCTGGAATGCCGAATCCTGTGTCTCTGGCTCCATCCACTTTCCTAACTCACACATACCACCACTTCCACCCCTGAGTATCAAGACCAGGGACCCAGGCTGATTTGGGCATTCTGGGTCTCCCCCAGGCCATAAGAGCTCTCACCCTGGGGCCCTCTGAGAGGGTAGCCCCAGGGAACCTGTGGGGTGACTTGTTTGCTCCCCACCCCCAGGAATGTCCCGTGCTTTCAGGCCCGCCCGGATTCCTGCGCAGGGAGTCAGCTCAACACAGTCAGCCCGACACAGCACGCTGCTTGTGCCCTGTGGGGACACGTTCTGCCTCACCATCAAAGGGGTGGAGGTTGGCAGCTCGTGCCTGCTGTGACACCCCAGCTCCCCCAAAACCCCAAGCCAGAGACCAGGCTGTTCAGACAGATGAGGAAGGCCACTCCTGCTTCCCCGCCCTCCCTACCCCTTACCGGTCTTCTTGCCTCAGGCCCTGTTGGAATGTGACAGGAGTCATGGCCAGGGCATGTCCCAACAGCAGGAGCACACGCTTGAGCCCGCCAGGCTTCCCTCAGCCCCCAGCTCTGTTTAGGTGGATGGCAGTGGGAAGATTGTTTATGCCCAGAAGGCCACCTGAGGTTGCTGCCTCCACTGGTCCCTGTGACGGCTGCTGCCCCCTGCTGCCGCCCAGCTCATTGCAGGTGAGGGCAGAGCTCGGAACCCTAGGAGCCTGGATGGGACCACACGGGACACCGCTTGCAGATGCAAAACCGGCTTGTCCAGTGAGGAAGGGCCACAGAGTCAGAAGCAGCACTGAGCTCCCCAGACTTGCGCTAGGGTTCCTCAGCCGTGCCACCAGCAGCATTGCTTGCTGACAGCCTTGTCGTGGGGCTGTCCTGCCCATTCCAGGGTGTTTAGCAGCGGCCCTGGCCTCTCTCCACTAGATGCCAGTAGCACCCACTCTTGTGATAACCAGAAACGTCTTCAGACATTTGCTAGCTATCTAAGAAGGGGACGAGGCAGGACCACAGTCACCCCGTTGGAGAACCATCATTGCTCTAAACTGCTTGTCTGTTTAGATTTCCCTCCTGTGCCCACCCCTCCTCATCACAAAGTCTGGTCACCACCACGGGACACAGATGCGGTCTTTGGGCTCCTTCTGGAAACATTGCTAGGAGCGTTCCGGCATCATCTTGTACCCCTGCTAGGCTTTGTCATGGTACTCTGTCCCACAACCCTGTTCTCCAGACGTCTTAACTGTTTCCAGACTCTGAGAGGCCTGGGAGATGAGCGGGACCGATGTGAGGTAGCATAGGGACAGGTAGGACCAGACCTATGTCAAAATTGGCCGTGTGGGGAAGCCAGAATTGTGAGCACACACATGACAGTGTTCATGGAAAAGGCAGGAGCCTGCTGCTTCCGGTTCTCTCTCACCTCCACTGCTTCCCCCTCACATCCCCCTGACCCATGGCTTTCCCGCCTGCCTCTCCCTGGGGGGGCCCTCCTGGTCCCCGACTAGGCAGGGTGGCCTGTGGTACTGACAGGCGACTGACACCTGGTTTCCACTTTCTTCCCTTCTCTGGTTTCAGGAGCTGTTGGCTAGAGGAAGTGGAGGGGCTGTGGGATGCGGTGAGCCAAGGGCTGATTCCCTGGACGGCGGAACAGAGCGGGCTGCCGACAGACAGACGGTATGTCGCTGAGGCCTGCGCCCCCCACGTGGCTCTCTTCCTGGGAGGCTTGCAGGCAAGGGGGCAGGCAGGTGGCCCCTCTCTGCCAGTGACTGGTGAAAGGAGAGTCACGGAGGCCACTGGGGCTTGGTCGTTATGCCTTTCTCAGGCTCAGAGAACCCCTGGATATGGTGAATAGCCTCAAACCCTTACCTGCTGGTCAGAGTTCTTGTTTTTAAGCTGACATTTATTGACCACTTCCTGAGTGCCAGGTGCTGTTTTCAGGGCTTTTCATAATCTTAGCGAAAACCCTATAAAGTTGGTGTGCTGTCCTCCCCTAACTTAGACCTGAGGAAGCTGATGCAGAGGGAATGGTTTCCCTAGGACATGCCCACGTGTCAGGGAGCCCTGGGGCTTGGAAGCTCAGACTTTGAGCCCACAGAGGAGAGTGGTGGGCTGCCTTCACACTCCGCCTAGTCCTTGGGCACAGTGCACGCTGCCTTTCACACGCCTTTGTTCCCATTGGGCCCATGGCCCCGTCCTTGGGCACTGACATACCAGAACCTAGCCCTCCTAGTGACCCAGCAATGCTCCAGCCCGCCTGCCGCCTGCCTGGTGGCTCCTCCGTAGGTCCCCTTCCACTATCTTCTCCTTCAGCTCACAGGCCTCCCGCCCTCCTTTCTGAGGTTCCTCCTTCTTGCTTCGCCCAGGAGATCGAGGAACCCTCAGCTCCAGGATGACCAGTGCAGCCCCTGCTAAGAAGCCCTACCGTAAGGCACCGCCCGAGCACCGGGAGCTGCGGCTAGAAGTTCCCGGACCCCCGCTTGAGCAGGAGGTCAGCAAGGCTGGGACCCCCACCCTGGCTGGCAGAGGCAGCCCCTGAGGCTGTGTGTCTGGCTGACTTCTCCGGGAGGGGACTTCTTGCCCCCCAAGTTGGGATGAAAGTGTAACTCTGCTGGTGGGGGCAGCATAGGCTCCCCAGGGCCAGCGCTAGCGCGTGTCCATGTGGCAGGGAGCCCCAGAGTCTGCGTAGCTCAGCAGCAGTGACCCCACACAGGTAGTGTTCTTCCTGCCAGGGGCAGCCCACCAGACTGGGGGTCCTAACCTGCTGAAAGCCGGAACTCTGGCCCTCCACTAGTGAGGGGGAGCCGTTCAGCCTGCGGCCCTCTGGAGGCTGTTGGGAGGTGGTGTTCTAGCTACTTCCACCAGGCCAGGTGTCCCTCACTGTCCCCGGAAGTCTGGCCCTCCCTCCCGCCAGCTTTGCTTTGCTAACATTTGTTAATGACATCAGTTGTCCTCCCTAGTTAAGCTTCCTAACAGGAGGAAATGAGTGTTGTGGTGGTTTATTCTCCTCGCTACGGGTTTCCTCCCTGTGGAGCATGGAGCGCAGTCACGGAATTTGAGAGATTGTCAGCACGTCCCGAGCGTCAGGCGTACCATGGCCACTTTGGTCAGCTTCCAGAAGAGATGCCGTGATATGCCCGTTTCAGCTCAGAGAACAGTAAATAAAATGGTCAGATACTGTACGAGGTGCCACCTACAGACCTCCTCCTGATTTTGTAGATGACCCTAAGGCTCAGTAGGTTCGTGTAGCCGGTGTGTGGTAGAAAAGGGTCAGACCCGGGTGTCATGGCTCCAAAGTCCCTGGGCTGGGCCACCCACCTCATTTCCCTGACCCCGAAGCAGTCCTGGCATTGGAAGCAGGCAGCTCAGTTTGGAGAGGGTACCTTGGCATCTCTGTCTTGCCATAGCACGTGCTTGCTCTGCTCTGTGCTGAGCCCTGACTCTTGGGCCATGACCAAAGTGTAGGGGGTTCAAGAGGATGGGGCAGGAGGTTTTTAAAAGCAAGAGAAGACACTGAATTCACTTCTCAGTCAGGAGTAGGCCAGCAGTTCTTCACCCATGCACGTGTTCCCCTAAGCCCCTGTAAGAACCTGATTCTACTAAGGGCCAGAATCCTTCTGTATCTCAGCCTGAAATCTTGACTTCTTTGGAACATCTCTGCCGGGCCTGCAGGGCTCATGGGATCCCCCTGAACAGCTGAGAGGCTCTCTTTATCCCCGGGAGAGGTAGCATGGGTACCAGGACTTATTTGCAACTGGCTGTAGGCTTGAGAGAGGAATTGGAGCTGGTGTGTGTAAGGGCAAGGGTCGGAAGGGGTTCTAGAATCTTCAGTTGATGTGGGAGAGCTAGTCTTGGCTTTTCTGGACACGAGTGGGTTGCCCTCACCTCTACAGGCACTCACTGCAGCCCGCTTCTGCTGTGCGAGTCTGGGCTTCAGAAGTGGCCCTTCCCAGGGCATTTTGGAGGGGGGGGGGCAAGCAAGAGGACAGTGGTCCTGAGCTGAGCCTCAGGCTTCTGTTTCTTTGTGCCCAGGATTCCCTGACTGATGCAGAGAGGATGAAGTGAGTATCTGCTCCCCGAGAGCCTGACCTGCCTCCCTCTGTCCCTCTTAGTTCAGGCAAGGCTGTTGGTAGAGTTGAGCTTTTCCTTGAGTTAGCTAGAGGTACATGTTGGGTTAGGGTGGCGTGTTTTAGGGACTCTGGGAGGAGGCTTGATGTGCATATTTCTCCTGGAAAAAGGGGTTTGTTCCATGGGCTCCAGGAGCACCTGGAGTCAAGGAGGGGGTGGTGGTAAAGGCCCGCCCTTGCCAGCGAGCCTGTCCCCAGCTCCGGGCACTCTTGTGCCAGCCGCCTGCCCGGGGTCCTTTCTGTGCACCATGTGAGGAGGGTGCTGCAGGAGGGCAATGCTCGGCTGGCTTTCCAGGAGATTAATAATGGAGAAGCCTGATTGTGCTGTGGGGAAACTGGAGCTGGGGGCCCGGCGGCTTGGGCTGTCACCGGAGACAGACCGGGAACTGTACCCCTACCCAGTTCTGTCTTCTCATTCTCCAGGGTGTGTGTGTGGGGGGGTAGACTGCCATCTACTGTCCCCTCTGTCTCCCCTTCTCCAGCCAAGGCCGTGTTCTCAGCGCCAGTGGGCCTGTGGACTCTGCTGCCCCAGACTTGGGCTGAGTCTCAGTGCTGTCCCTCGTTGCCTGTGTTTATGTCATCCCCACTCCTTTCTCCACGACCAGCCTGGGGCTCCAGGACTGGCCCTCCACCTCTGATGCCCCTCTGCCCTTGACTGCCTCACCCTGCCAGGCTGTTGCAGCAGGAGAATGAAGAGCTGCGCCGGCGCCTGGCCTTGGCCACCAGGCGCACGGAGGCCCTGGAGCGCGAGCTGGAAATCGGGCAGGACTGCCTGGAGCTGGAATTAGGCCAAAGCCGCGAGGAGCTGGACAAATTTAAGGACAAGTTCCGCAGGTACCGGAATGAGGGCCAGGACACATGTGCACACATCTCCCCACTCACAGGAGGTCAGCTGGGGGAGGCCTGAGGCTGAACATGGTCTGCGGGGTAGGATCGTGACCCGGAGGTCTGCCTTGTATTCTTCTGCAGGCTGCAGAACAGCTACACGGCTTCCCAGAGGACCAACCAGGAGCTGGAGGACAAGCTGCACACACTGGTAATCCGTCCAGGAGGGCCGTTTGGCTGGCACTGTGCTCACAGCGCAGCAGTGGGCTAGGGCTCGCCAAGGATGCTCCCCCGCCTTGGGGCATGGGGAGGGCAGGGGGGGCAGTGGTGGGAAGGGGACCGCAGTGTGCTGTGCGAGTCAGGACTGTCCTAATGCTCACACTGTTTCTCTTCTCTCCTTGTCTCCCTCCTGCTGCCGCTGCTGCTGCCGCGCTCTCCTCTCAGGCCTCTCTTAGCCACAGCTGGATTTTTGCAGTTGCGTCTAAGTTTGTGTGTTTTCTCCCTTGCCCTGGCCTCCTCAACTGAGATCTGGGATTTCTAGGGCCCTGGTCATTTCCCTCTGCCCACTCCTTTCCTCTTCCTTATGTGTGGCCCGTTCAGTGGTCAGTGCCTCCTTCCTCGGGGACAGCTGGGAGCCTGCCCTTGGCCCAGGCAGAGGTACTGATTGATGTCATCACTGAACAGTCACAGCTTCTCGGCTGTAGTGGCAGCAATCCCAAGCCACTCGGGGGAGGGGGCTGAGTTGAGGATCAGAAGGCTGCTTTGAGCCTGCAGCTCCCGTGAGGTCAGCTAGCTAACCTCACAGTTCCTCCAGCTGCCACTGGCCCCTCCCTCCTCCTCCTTCCTGGCCCGAGCCTGGAAACTGCTACATACATAGGCTTCCAGCACCCGGGTTTGCAGGTACCGCCTCTCGGGTACCTGCTGCCCTGCCTGGTGTGTCGAGTTCCCTCCAGGGTGGGCAGCTCTTACACTGCCAGGCCCAGGCAGCTGCAGGCCATACTCTGAGAGCTCTCGCCCCACAGTCAGCCCGGAGAACAGGAGAGGTGTCTGGTCTCCTTCCGTCTGTCCACCGTCTGTCTCTAGTCCGTCTGCCTTGGCTGCTCCGGCACTTGTGGCTTCCTTTGTCTCTGGGCTGGGAGGAGGGTTGGGGAGGAAGGCTGAGGCACGGGCTGGGTTCACCACGAGTCTTGTGCCTCAGATCAAGAAGGCTGAGATGGACAGGAAGACATTGGACTGGGAGATTGTAGAGCTGACCAACAAGCTGCTGGACGCCAGGAACACCATCAACAAGCTGGAGGAGCTGAACGTATGTGTGCTTCTGGGGCCTTCCTTGCCTGGGGCTGGCTTGGTCCCGACTCAGCCTGCTCCCTCCGGCTGGGCTGGGCTCTGAACCACGCTGTGTCTGCAGGAGCGGTACCGGCTGGACTGCAACCTGGCCGTGCAGCTCCTCAAGTGCAACAAATCCCACTTCCGCAACCACAAGCTCGCTGACGTGAGTGCCGCACCGCCCGCAGAGCTGGTCCGCTGTCTTAGGGCTCTCGGACGCACGCGCGTCTGCGCCCCTGTGCCCCTCTCCACCCCTGCCTGTAACGGCCTGTCTGCTCTGCCTTCCCCTAGCCGCTGTGGCTCTGTCACTGGTTGGTGTCCTGCATGCTGTCAAGCACCCATCGCTAGGGCTAGGGACTGGCCCTGTTGGCATTTTTAAATGGAGACTTGGGAGAGAGGGACTCAATTTCAGGATCCCATTATAGGAACAAGGGGGTGGCCAGAGCTCTCAGCCATAAGAATATTGAGAGAGGATTAGGCCCAACTGATCCCCTTAGCCCTAAAGGGCAAACTCTAGAGCCCAGATTTTCAGGCCTGAGGTTGATGGGGCCCACAGGAGTGGAGGTATTCCCAAGCCTGCTGGTCAGGACAGATCTGGTTTGGGCAGGAGCTCCTGCCAAGATGGAAAAGATGGAAGTTTAAGAGCACATGGGCCGTAGCACCAGTTCTGGATTCAGACCCTGGCAATGCTCATCAGAAGCTTCATTACTTTACCCCTACGGAGCCTCGGTTTATCTGTGAAATGAGGGTATACGTGGCGTGCCGCAAACACAGGAGATAGTTGAATGCTGGGCACACGGTGGTACTTGTGTGTGGTAGCCATGACTTTTGCCATAAGTCAGCCTCTCTTAGGTTGGGATCATTCATGTCTCTCTTCTCTTCTCCTTCTCCCCAGCTGCCCTGTGAGCTACAGGATATGGTTCAGAAACATCTGCACAGTGGTCAAGAGGCTGCCAGCCCGGGCCCTGCCCCCAGCCTGGCACCAGGGGCTGTGGTACCCACCTCGGTCATTGCCCGGGTGCTGGAGAAGCCAGAGTCTCTACTGCTCAATTCGGCCCAGTCAGGCAGTGCTGGGCGCCCCTTGGCTGAGGATGTCTTTGTGCATGTAGACATGAGTGTTGCCCCGGGTGACCCAGCCAGTTCCCCAGTCCCTGGCAGCCCTGCCCCCCAAGCCAATGGGGAGTGCCACTCTCTGAGCACTGCTGGGGGCTCCCCAGAGGACGAGCTGCCTGGGCCGGCCTTTGAGAAGCTGAGCCCCTATCCCAGCCCATCCCCACCACACCCTCTGTACCCAGGCCGGAAGGTCATTGAGTTCTCCGAGGGTAAGGTGCGCACCCCCCGCAATAGTCCCCTGCCCAACTGCACCTATGCCACCCGCCAGGCCATTTCCCTGAGCCTGGTGGGGGAGGGCAGCGAGCCAGCCCACCCCACCCCGGTGCCCAGCTGCCCTGCTTCAGCCCCCCTGACCCACAGCGCCCCCGCCGGCTCTGAGGAGGACCTGCTGGCCAGCTGGCAGCGGGTGTTTGTGGACCGCACGCCGCCACCGGCTGCCGTGGCCCAGCGCACGGCCTTTGGACACGACACGCTCCCTGAGCTGCAGCGCCACTTCGCTCTTAGCACCCCTGATGGGGAGGAGGGGGTTCTGGCACCTGGAGAGAGTGGACTTTTGCTGCCGACAAAACCTGGTGCTGACCTACCCAGGGAAGAAGAGGAGGAAGAGCTGAACCTGCCCATCAGCCCTGAGGAAGAACAACAGAGCCTGCTGCCCAGTGATAGTGACACAGAGAAAGGGCCTGGCACCCCCCACGCGGAGGGCAGGACCTGGGCACTCCCCAGCTCCGGCCGCCCCCAGCGCAGCCCCAAGAGGATGGGGGTGCACCACCTGCACCGCAAGGACAGCCTGACCCAGGCCCAGGAGCAGGGCAACCTGCTTGACTAGGGTCCCTGTCTGCCTTCCTGCTGCTGCTGCACTGAGACTGCGGGAGCCCTGACCCAGCCGGCCGTACCACTCTGTCCCCAGGCGGGGCGGGCAGTGGACCACACCTGGCCTTCCAGCTGCACTGACAGCCTGGCACCAGCTTGCCTCATGGTTTCCCCTTCTTGAAATATTTATTCTTCCAAGGTAACATGCAGCTGGGCTCCAGCCCTTTCCTCAATCAGTTCAGCCCAAACCGGGCGGTTCTGGGGGCTGAGGGCTTTGTCACATCAGTGTTCATCCTCCATCTTCCTTTCGCAGCCATGAGGTTTTTGTTTTTGTTTTTGAAGGGGGTGTCATGGGATTAACCTCTAATTTCTGTTTTCTACTAACCTTTCTATTTTTTGCCTGTTTCCCTCTCCCCCCAAACCCTCCGCACAAGCTGTTGCCTTCGGGGGGCCTGGCACCGTGGGCCCTCAGGGCTCTCCTCAGCTGTGCCCGTCCTCCCTCTGGAAGGGAGTAGAGGCTGGGACTCAGAGACCTCAGGCCTGGCCCCCCTCCCAACCTTGGCTTTAGACTGTTACTCCCAGCTTTGGGAAATTTTCACATCAATGACTATTTTAAAATTAAATAAAGCTATTTTACTGATATGGACTAATTTGTCTAATAATGACCATTCTCCTCATTCTTGAGTATTCCCGGTCCCTGTGATGTCCTACTCTTTGCTAGTGATTCTCTGTTTCGGCTCTCTGCCTGGGGCCTCTCCGGGCACAGAGCATCAGGGAGTGGGAGAGGCTGCGCCTTAAGTCAACTGGATGGAGCCCCCGAGTCTCACCTTGAGGTAGGGTCCAGTCTAGCCCAGCTCTGGAGGCAAGCTCTTTACCTCAGTTACATCCTTATAGGGCCTATGTAAGGTGTCACCTCAGAACTCTAGGTCCTTTAGAAGTCTGGGAGCTGACCGGTTTGAGACATTTGTTGCGGAGGATGCTTTGGTTCTGGTATGGCACTGCCCCCTAGTGGTGTCTAATGGTAGTCCCGGTTCCTCCCCTACTGCCAGCCCCGAGTGACCACAGCCACAAACCAGGTTGTTAGAGTTCATAAAATCTCTTCCGAGCCAGCGGGGCTGCAGCCAGAGCTGCCAACAAGTCCAGAGCCACGGCCTTGGGTTCAAGTGCCCCCAAGGCTATTGCTCCTTCACAGTTTCCAGAGCCTCCCACCACACTGCCGTGAGCTGCCAGAGCCCCAGGCAACCCCCTTCCCTTCCAAACCCCAGGGACTGACCCTGGTATCTGGGGCAAGGTGCTGGGGACGGAGACAAATGTAATGATGTGGAGAAGCCCAAGTAGAGAGTCACATCTCGGTCTCAGCCAACAGACTGTCCCCTAGTCCTGACGTCATAAGCACCATCTGAGAGCTGGGATCTGTGGAAGGGCAGAGGGGTGTTCAGACCACCATTTGTTCTTCCATTGGGGACCACAAATAGGAAAAAAGTGGCCAGCTTTCCCACACTCATCCTCTCAGATCCCGAGTCTACAGACCTGGCTCCAATCGACCCACCAGGCTCTTACCACTGGGGCACATCCAGGAGCTGCTTCCCGTCCGGTGGGCAGCAGGCTCCCGCCCCCTCTCTCGTTCCTGTGTGTCATCAGGCCCTCCTGCCACCTCCTCCTCCTCCTCTCCCTCGGAAAGGAGGTCACAGATCTGCTGCTGCAGCTCTGGGCTAATGCTGTTCTCAGCCAACACCAGGCTCCGCAGAGCTGTGGGGTAATTTTCTACCATGTCCAGCAGAGTCTGGGGTGGAAAAGAGTATGGAAGAGATAAACACAGTTAATGTGGCTTCCCCGACTCCAACCAGCCACCCCTTGGTATGTCCACAGATACCCTGGCTAACTTCCACCCCCACCCCTGGCCTTTCCCGAATATGAAGATGTCTCACCTGGGCTGACTGGTTGGTGAGCCCTGTACTCTCCAAGTCTAGGACCTCTAAGGTGCGACTGGAGGCCACAGCTACAGCTAGCATCCCTGCCACATGGTCACCTGGGGAGACAGCAGGCACACACACCTGAGTTCATGCACAGGTCAGCTAGCCCTTCCTCCCTGACAGCCTCCCCATTGACCTGAGGACATTAGACCCCGCCCACAGGCCAGGAAACACTGACAGTTGGTAGATGGCCAGTTGGGGAGCATTGGAATTGGTGAGTGAACGTATGAAGCACACTAGACCCAGGGGCGATGATGGATGCTTTAATCTACCTGTTGGTCATCTATCTGGTCCTCCACATAGATGGCTTCCCTATTACCTCCCAGAGCTCCCTCCATCTTTCCTCCTCGCAGTGTGAGCGTTACCGTGGCAACTGATAGTCCCAGGTGCTTGGATGGGGGGGTGAGAAACTAAGGGGGTTTTCTTGAGTCTCACCCAGGGGGTTGTAGTCCAAATTGAGGACGCGGACCTGGGAGCTGTGGGCTACAGCAATGGCGAGACGGCTCCAGCCCTTAGGGGTGATGCCAGGGTTGGCACTCAGCGTTAGCTCCTTCAAACCTGGGCAACGTTGTGAAAAGAAGCCAGGATGGAGAAGGTCAGGCTCTCTTTAAGCCCCTACCCTGCCCTGCGTCTCTGGGGTGTCCCTAATGGCTGGGAGCCACCCATCCCCACAACAGAACCCCAATGCCTTTAGAGGCCCTGCCTTCCCTGCCCACCAGCACTGGGTTCCAGATTCTCCATCCTGCTCAGCCCCTAAACCTTCTCCTTCCCGAGAGGATTTAAAACATATTCGCCAGCTGTCAGAATCCTCAGCTCTGGGTCAGCGCCCCTGACCTCTGCATTTAGTTTTTGTTTGTTTGTTTGTTTTTTGCATTTAGCTTTTCATGAAGGCTATACCAGCCCACACCCTCAGCAGGGCCCTGCTCACCTGACTTGGCCCCATCTGGGGGGAGGAGGCCACAGATGAGGTTGATGGCTTCATCACCCAGCATGCAGTCCCCCAGATCCAGAGCCACAAGGGCAGGGTGGAGGGCCAGCGCGGGGTTCAGCAAGGCCAACCCCGCATCTGTCAGGGGGCTCCCATGCAGGCTGGGGGTGAGACCAGAGCGCAGGGGTTACCACAGCCATCCGCCCTATCTGTAGGGGAAGGGGGGAGCCCTAGAGGTGAGAGGGCACTCAGTCACAGCACTGATGAGAGGCCTTGGGAAGGAAGAAATCTAGAAAATTCTGGATTCTAGGAATCTAGAATCCAGAAAATTCTAGATTCTAAAGTCACACAGATGGAAGGAGAACTGGGTTTCTTTTCTGGTGCAGGGACTGGGACCAAGGACAGAGCACACAGAGGAGGGGACGGGGAGGTGGATTCCTCACCAAGCAGATCATAGCGGGGGTGGGAGGGGGCTAGTCCCCAGGGCAATGTTCCCTCTTGGGAACTGAAGGGCTGCCCCCAGAAGTCAATGCGGGTGATTATGTGTGAGGTACACGTGTCCTACCAGGAAGGAGTGGGTATCCCATCTCCTTTGGGGTGGGGCTGCGTACGCAAAGTCCGGAAAAGAAGGGATGTGCTGGGAGGGTGTCGTGGAGGCAAGGGCAGAGGGACGAGGGGTGTGTGTAAGCGGGGGAAAGAGGGAAGTTGGTGGAAAGAGGTACAGGAAGGTGTGTGGAGGAAGAGGAGGTGGCAGAGAGTGCGAGGAGGGGTGCAGTGCCCGGGACCCCCTTGCGAGGAAGCACACTCACAAGAGGGACTGGATGGAGCGGTTGGTCCGCAGCGCCTCTGCCAGCTGCTTGATGCGGCTGGGGCTGGACACGACGCCCAGGTTAAGGTTGAGTTGCGCCAGGGACGTGGCCCCGGCCAGGGCCCGGCAGATGCGGCCGAAGTCGCGGTCGCAGAGGCGGCAGCCGCGCAGGGAGAGCAGGCGCACGGCGTTGTCGCGCAGGCCGCGGCAGATGTCCCGCACCTCGGCGCCTGACAGCGGCTCCCCTGAAATCTGGATGGAGCTGGGCAGCATCGTTCCTACGGTTGGGCCTCCGGGGCCAGGGCCGCGGGCGAGGTTGGCAGGGCCGCGGGCGAGGTCGTGGCTCAGGTCGGGGCCCGGGCTGGGGTCGCGGCCGGAGTGGGGGCAGAGGCGGCGGCAGAGGCACAGGCGGCGGTAAAGGTGGTGGTGGCAGCGGCGGCGGAGGCGGCGGGGGCGACGAAGAGCGCCGCGGCCCGCACCGGAGCCGGCCGGGGTGGCGGAGGCGCCGAGGTCGCCGGCTGGGTTGAAACTGCGCGGCGCTGGTGCCGGGGCGGACCGTGCCGTCCGTGTCTGGGCGGTGGGCTGGGGCGCGCGATCCGTGACCTGCCCGGCGCTGCTCCGCGCTTGTCCTCGTCCCTCGCGGTTGCCGCGGCGGCGGCTAAGGGGCCTGGGCTTAAGACGCGCGAGACCGGTCCCCGCTCGGAGGCTACATCAACTCCCTCCCTTTCTCCAGCCCGGTGTTCCCTACCGCGCCCGCAGGGAAAGCCCGAAGCGGGCAGCAGCACAGCGGACAGTGGGACAGGCGGACCGCGGACGGCCGCTAGATCTTCAGCTTCTGTCTGTGCCGGAGCGGGCGGCGAGTTCCCATGGCAACGGCCGCGTCACCGCCGCTCGCCCCGCCCCTTGCCCGGCGCAAGGCACGCGGCCCGCGATGCCTGTGCGCACCGGATGGTTCAGGAACGGTGTGGTCGCTTTTACCCTCGGTGTGGGGTAGAAAGTTGGAATCAGGGTTGAGGACTGCAAGCCGCAGGGGTGGAGGGAATGGAGGCACGTGACATGGAGATGGTGTTCGAGACTATGACCGGGTTCTTTAGCCCATTCTCTCGTCGTTCCCCATACCTACGGACCAGACCCTCTGTGCCTTCGCTTGGATCCCAGGCACGCCCTCCTGTCCTGTTTGGAAGCCCCCAGGGCCCTTTAATTCCGCCCCGTTTCGCCCCCACGACGGAAGGCACAGCATGCACGAGGTTCTAGCCCACGAGGACTTCCCCGCGTGTCCTTCACCAAGATGGCGGCTTCGCAGCGGCGGCCCCAGGGGCCTGTCGGTGCAGAGGCGCCCTGAGCTGTATACCATCCACAGGGGGACCCCGGAAAGGTTTCTTGGGCAGGTGAGCCACAGGTAGATGCAGGATGCGGTGCTGCCCCCTACCCAGGCGCGAAGGGCACTGCTAATGCCCTGAGGCTCAGTACCCGTGAGACTGGGGCAGCACACAAAAACGGGGTTAGATTCAATTAAAAAAATAAGTGGGGTGGCAGGATCAGCGACCTGGAGAGAGGGTGGGGCCATGGAAACTGGACTGAAGCTTTCAGGAGGGAGACGCTGCACAGTGTAAGCATTTTTGGAGCTCTAAGGGTGATAGTGTGACGCCTCAGACATAGGTCACCTCAGGTAAATAAATGAAAGGCACACCTTTACCTTTATGAGGAAGGAAAGATGCTGACCCAGATTTACTAGGGTAATTCTTTTAAAAATGAGTTAAGTGTAGTGAAGTAAAAAATTCTATCCCGTGTTAACTAGTGGAGCAGATGAAATGGGTGGTGGGGTGGCCAGGCTTGGGTGATGTCAGTTTTTAAGAGAAATCAGCCCTCTTGAAGAGGAAGGACAGAGAGAACTCCTGAAGAAAGCTTTGTTCCTCTGGCCCCAGTATAACCTGGCCAAAGTGAAGTTTGGCTTCAAATGTGCATTTCCACAGGAAAATTATCCCTACACAATGGTCCCAGTGTGTAAGGGTCTTATAGTGACAAGGTGTTGAATCTGCAAGATTTTGTCCAGTTGTCACTGCCCCACAGGTGTGCGGCTGAGCCCCAACCCAAGCTGGGTGCACTGCTCCACCAGGCTTCTATACGGTCCTCGTGTTTGAGGCCGCCATGGGTCAGGTGTTCCTGCACTCGGGCAGGTTCATATTCAAGCACTGCCTTCAGTGTAGTCTGGGCTGCCCTACCTTCATCCTGCCCGTCCCACCTTACATCCTGAGGTTATAAATAAGGTAACATACAACATTACCACCACTGACAAAGAACAGGAAAGTGTACAGGAAGCAGGGTGGCAGGGAGGACCACTGGAAGAGTAGCTGGGTTTCCAGACTTCAATCAATACTTTAATTACCAAGTCTATATTTAGCAAGACAACGTGGAAGAAATAGAGGAAGGAAGGGGTAGGCGGTGAGATGGCCTCGGAGGCGCTGACCCACTTTCTGCATTGGCTGCAGAAGCCTGCAGTCCTGGCCGGGGCTCCTGGCCTCAGGCCCTTCAGAAGCCTGGACAGGCATCAGAGGAGGTGCCTCAGCCTCTACAGCTCGGTGGCAGCTGCAGGCCCCATCGGAGACATGTCATCAGTTCTGTCCTTTAATCTTCCTCTGCTCCGCAGCTGGGTTAAAGGGGGCTTGTCAAGGATTTCAGGTGGGGTCAGTGTGACTGCAGGGTCACCATGACAGCCTTGGCTGTGGCGTTGAGCACGGTGGCTGGAAGCCTAGCAGCAGGGAGCACCACGGGAATGTCTCTGGGGACCCTCTGCATGGGTGGGATGTTGGGGCCCTCCAGTGTGTCTAGGATGCCTGCAAAGGACAGAAAGTGATCAAGATTGGCTGGACCCCACCCCAGGCACCTGTTCTCCACTCTCCCACACCCAGGCTCCCTGTCACTCACCCTCTACCACCTTGTGGTAGGCAAAATGCAGATAGAGCAGGAAGAGCATGTGCAGGGTTGCCAGGGTGCCACAGAGGAGCAGCCGCTGTGTGGGGCCCACAGTCCGTGACACCAACACTGCCACCTAGGGCCACAGGAATACAGCTTAGCGGACCTCGCTCCAGGGTGAGCAGTGTGGAGAAGATACTCCTCCCCAGAGCAGAACCATCTCAGGCTCCTCCCTCCACCAAGAACAACTTGTGGGTTTAGCCCAAACTCTGGGTTGCTTTCCCCAGTTCCCCCCGTCTGCCCACCCCTGGAAATCTGTCCAGCTTACCATGCGCAGCGTGGACAGCCCTCCCACCAGCAGCCAAAAGAGGTAGAAGAGAGCATGGAGGTGGATGTTGTAGGTGATGAACAGGACAATGCAGTGCCCAAAGAGGCCGTAGCCCTAGAAAGGAGGATGGTGGAGAGGAAAATCTCTCAGGTTGGGCTGGTCTCTGGAACCTCATGGGGGCACTGGTCCACCGGCCAGCTCACCCCTTTCTAGGCCCTGGAGTCCCAGGACAGATGCAGAGCAAGGCCTGGCTACTGTTGTAAGGTCACCCTTGCCCACCGCCATGGTGGAGTCCTTACCAGCAGTGCGAGCATCTGGAGCATGGTGATCTGGGCGTTGCACAGGTAAGCAAGGAAGTAAATGAAGGACGAGACACCCAGCCAGTAGCCAAAGCAGGTGCCAATGGCTGTGCCCATCAGGGTGCCCTCCTGCTGTGGGGTGAAGGTTCTACTTAGTCCTGGGAGGCCTCCGGTCTCAGCCTCTTCCAGCGCTCTCCTAAGGGCTGCTTCTAACTCACTCCACCCCTTCCTCCTCAGGCAGCTTTCAACTCAGTTCATCCACCCCCAAAGTCCTCTGTCCTGCTTACAATAATGGTGTCAGATGTCTTCATCCCATGGAGGAGGATGGCGACCAGCGTGAAAACCAGCATGAGAGGTCCGTAGAGCTCACCAGCAATTTTCTGTCAATATACCAACTCATTCAGGCTGGAGGGTACAATGGCTCTTCTGTTTATTCCTTCCCAGGCTTTGCCTGGTGACCCCACCCTCTGCCCTAGGTCCTCCCCCAGCTCTTCCAGTCACGCTACCCCCTATTCACCTGGGGGAAGTTGATCATCTTGATAGGGATCATGGACTCCAGGAGCCTGGGAGAGGAGAGGAGAGATGAGAGCAGACCAGCACTTAGGACGTTCTGGAGGGTCTGAATCTTACTCATCTAACTCCAGAGAACATGCTAGACGGTAAAGGGAGGAAGAAGAGCACAGTACAGACAGACATGGAATGAGGAAATCGCTTCCTTGCTCCTAAAGATTCTTCCAGAAAGGACAACCCCCTGATGCTGTGAGGACTGACGCAGCAGCAATACGGAGAGCTGAGGGAGCCCAGCTGGGCCTTGGGCTAGGAACTGACAATTTACCTATTCGACCTGCTCCCCTTTAAAAGAAAAACCTTGGCCTGACTGGTGGTGGTGCAGTGGATAGAGTGCTGACCTGGGACACTGAGGTCCCAAGTTCGAAACCCTGAGGCCAAACGCTTGAATGCAGGTTCACCAGCTTGAGCACCAGCCTGCCAGATTGAGTGTGGAATCATCGAAATGATTCCATGGTTACTGGCTTGAGCAAGGGGTCACTGGCTCGGCTGGAGGCCCCCTCTCCAGTCAAGGAACATATGAGAAGCAAACAATGAACAACTAAAGTGCCACAACTACAAGCTGATGTTTCTCACCTCTCTCTCTCAAAAAAAAAAGGGGGGGGGATTCAGGGGGCGCGGAGAGCTTGGCAGAGAATGTCCAGAATTCCGAATTATAATGATGAAGCCCTGGGAAAGGTTTTGAAGGACAGATGAAACTTGAGGGAACCAGTGTGCCTTCTGCCTCTCTTCCTGCTTAGCAGTCTTCCTGCACCACTGAGCATATTCTTGAAATACAGTTTAAATGGTAAGAAAATTCCAGGCAGAAGGAAGAAAAGTACAAGTTCCTGTTCTCTTCTTCATAAGTGGCTAGCTCCTAATAATACCTTGGAACTTGGCTAGATTTTACGCGCTCTGGGAAACCCACCCAGCCCCACTCTCCAGACTACTCTGGGTCAAGTCCTCCTGTGTCCCTTCACAGCAAATGAGTGCTTTACTGTAACTGCACTGGAGGGCAGGGCTCCCATCTGCCTTCCACCGCTAATTCAGACATGACTAGTAGAGTACCTGGTGCAGAACAAAAGATTAACAAGTACCCGCTGAGTGTACTGGGTATTTGGTACGCATTGGTGAAATTAAAGGATGAACAAAGAACCAAACCAAGATGAATTCCAGTTCTTGAAAAGTCATTCAACACTATGTACTGAAATTCTGGTTCAGAGACTGTTCTGGTGCTGGGAATACAAAGATAACGAAAACAGAGCCTGCTTTTGAGGAGGTCTCTGGGGAGACAGACCCAAGAATAAGAGCACAGCACAGCTAAAGTGTTACCTGTCACAGGAAAGCACAGAGCTCTGTGGGCATACCAGGAAACAAACTGGGGGAGGGGCTGAGGAATGGGGAACAGAGGAAGCGGCAGCTGAGCTAGGATTTGAGGAAAGATGAGTAGTTTACCAGACGGAAAAGAAGACAATGTGTTATCACCATGTCCTGTTCCGGGACAGGTAAGAGGAATGGTGTGGCTGGAGTACAAATAAAAAGATAAGAGCTGGTGGTGTCAAGAAAAGGGGAGTCTAAGGGTTTGGGCTCTGGCTGTAGTTTGGATGAAAGACTAGGTGTAAGGAGGGCAGCTTCTGCCAGAAGGGTCCTCACCTGCTTCGCACCTGGGCGGGCTCCACGTCAAAGTAGGGTCTCAGGATGTCGATGTTGGCATACAAGCTGAAGGCCTTAGAGGCTTGTCTCTTCCCTGCCTGCCACATCTGAAGTAAGGAAGACAAGGATAGGGTGGGTGGGTACTGTGAGACCGTTGGCTCTAAGCCCTAGTGCTTATTTTCTGTTGAATTTCTACATGGTTCTAACTGGACAATCAGGAGTGACCTTCACCAACATCAACTCCAGAACCTGGGGCCTCCTAGGAATACTTTCCACCTGCCAGGGTCTAGTCTTGCTTACCTGGTCAGCCACCTGCCGGCTCAGCTGTCCCTTAAAGCCCTTCATGCCCAGGAATTCCCCATCCTCTTCATCAGCAGCGGCTGCATCAGCATCTACTTCTTCCTCACGCAGGCGCTGATGCAGCTCACCCATATCCTCGAAGCTGGAACCTGAAGTATCGTCCATATTCTCCATGTCAATCACAGCTGAGCCCCCACCCTGTGGAGACAATAAGCTCCTAGTGTGCAGGACCTTTCTGCTCAGTCCATTAAGTCCTTCTCTGTCCATCCCAGGCTTTATTTTTACACTGCTGAGGATACAGCTAGGAATCACCATTAAGTCATGCCACTATGTTCCCCTCATTCGCTTTCAGAACCCTGGTTGTCTGTCTCTTTTCTAGCCCAGGAAACCTATTCCCTGCCTTCCACACATGTCCCTCTATCTTCCCTATCAAAGCCCCCAAAGTGCCCACTTTCTTTGTTTTTACCAACTCCCGATCAAGGATGTGCACAAAGTATGGTTTTAGCTAGCGCAACACTCCCACAGGTCCCCGCCATGCATGACCCCGACCACCCTCCTAACTTGCCCCAAAAGAAAGAGCGGGTGGTCCCAGAGAACCGAGGCCCTCTGGCTGGAGTACAAGTCCAGCCCTTTCAGGTTGGCACTGCTCCCACTGACTTTGGTGGGTACTAAGACCGAAAGGAGAAGAAAAGGGCTGCAAAAGGAGCAGACTTTCAGGCCCTGGGGATGCCGGCAGCGGAGCCTTCAGGACATTACCTGGATGTTTTCTTCGAACCCTCCCCATTCCGGGCCAGCCCCGTTTCGGGAGCCGTCTGCCGGCGCCGCCGTAGTAGCCATGTCCCTTGAGGGCTCCCGTCGCTGGAGCCCGCGAAACACCTTGCACGGGGGAGGAGTGGGAGAGACGTGGATCTGCAAGAAGGAGAGGTCCAGGGACGAGACAACAAGACAGAGGTGGGATCAGCCACAACGCAAAAAGGGAAACCGGATGTTTGGCCAAAACGGACTTCCGGACGCTGGGGACGTGGACGTAGACAGAATCTCGCGATATTTAGCCTGCTAAGCGATAGTGCGTTACCATGGAGAAGAAGGAGGGCGACTAGGACGCACGCGCTAGTTGCTATCTTAGTCACGTGAAACGTCAAAGATGGCGGCGGCCCAGGCAGTGGAAGAAATGCGGAGCCGCGTGGTTCTAGGGGAGTTCGGGGTTCGCAATGTAAGCTTTGTGGCCTGTGGTTGCAAGGAGAAATGGGAGAGGAACAGGGATGAGTTGTGTTTGGAGTGGGGACAGGCTTGGCCTCGCTGCTCCTTCGTTGACAGACTCGACTCTTTGCATTAGGTTCATACCACTGACTTTCCTGGTAACTATTCGGGCTATGATGACTCCTGGGACCAGGATCACTTCGAGAGGGTGAGTAGAGCTGGAGGTGTCCAGAGAAGGTATGGATGATCGGACCATCTGATTTGAGCATCCTGTGCCTCAAAAGCTGTCCTTTAGGGTTCGCTCCATGCATAAAACATTTATTGAGCCATGTGCTAGGCGCTCTATGTACACACGGTTTCCACCTGTTTTGCGAACAAGATGTTCAGTCTTGTTGAAGAGTGTGCCTAAACAAATGATTCCAGTATAATGTGGTAAAGGTGGTTGATTGTAGTAAGGACGACGGGGAATGCGGTGGGGTGGGAGGTATCCCATCCCGCAGAGGTATTTACTTAATCTAGAATGGGAGGGAGGGCAGATGTATGGAAGACTTCCTGAGGGAGATGACATCCGAATTGAGCCTAGAAGGATGAGCGGAAGCTGTGCCGTGGGAAGGTCCAAGCAGTTCGTTATTGTTAGACTATGGAGTGGGTGGGCATGAATGGTAGGCAAGATTGAAGTGTTTCTTAAGCACTGAGGTGTTAGAGCAAAGGGTAGAGAGAAGGTAAATTGAGTGATTGCTTTGATATGGGTTAAGGGGGGAGTGTAAAATGATGTAACTTGGGGAACTTCTCTGATGCATGGCGGCGTCATTTATTGATGAGAAATAGGGTTTGGGGAAAGGTGATGCATTCAGTTTCCTGCAGGTGGAGAAGTCTTATCAAACTAGCAGAATATATATTTGAACTGAGATCAGCAGTGAGAGATAATCTTGGGAGTTGTCAGTACAGAAATGTGACAAAACCATGAATGTGGTTGAGGACTCTGGAGGGAAAATTTGGGAAATAATGTTTATGGAGTAGGGGGAATATAGTGAATTTAGAAGGATTCCTCAGAGAAGGAAGAAAATTAAAAGGTTGGTGGCTTACAAATCAAGGCACTAGAGTTTGAAAAAGGAGGGATCCTATCAAGAATGGCAAATACAACAGAAAGTCTAATAAGGATGGAGTATGTCAGCTGGACTAAGCAGTATAGAGGCATATTATCTAGTAGAATGGTCTTTCTGGATGGCCTAGGTGTAAGCCATAATACAGTACAGAGAGACGTGGAAACAACCGAAGTGTTCTTTGATAGATAACTGGATAAAGAAGATGTGGTATGTGTATACCGTGGAGTGCTGGTCAGTCATAAGGAAAGATAAAATATTACCATTTGCAAAAACATGGATGGACCTTGAGATTATGCTAAGCAAAATAAATCAGATAAAGTTAAAAACCATATGCTTTTACTCATGTGGGATATAAAAGTGAAAGCAACAAGTAAACAAGAAAAACAAAACAGAAACTCATAGACACAGCACTGTGGTGGTTACCCAGGGTGGGGAGATAGTAAAGGGGGCTTAATATAGTGTGTCCGTAAAGTCATGGTGCACTTTTGACGACTTTACGGACATGCTGTATAGGTGATAGAAGGTATTTGACTTTGGGTGGTGGCCACACAATGCAGTATACAGGTCACGTGTAATAGAAATGTATCTTATTAACCAGCATCACCCTAATAAATTTGAGAAAAATAATATGAAAATAAAAATACTATTAAGAAATTTAATTTGACCAAATAAAGAAAAGAATTGCAGAGAAATAAAAGAAACTAATAAAGGATTGGGGGAGAAAGGAACATCTAATGAGGGACATCTGGGATGAGGCAGAATGTTAATTCTTTAAGGGGACTATCCTGGGGAGGCATCGACTATACAGAGCAAGCTTCATTTAGTGTCTTTCTTGTCTCCGTAGAATTTCCGCGTGGATGTGGTCCACATGGATGAAAACACCTTGGAATTTGACATGGTGGGAATTGATGCAGCCATTGCCAATGCTTTTCGACGTATTCTGTTAGCTGAGGTATTTGGGGGGCGTGGGGGTGGGGTAGTGTTGGGAAACCTTGCCATTACCTCACTTGTAGAATTGTCTTGAGGTTTATTTTTCCTGAAATTGTGTTGAGCATTTCTCCTGCTCATTCATAAACTTTTCGTCAACCATTCCTCTAGGAAGAGGTCTCTCCTTATGTATGTCAGCAGGCAGGGAGATGAGTGATTGTTTTGTTGGGCAGGTGCCAACCATGGCTGTGGAAAAGGTCCTGGTGTACAACAACACATCCATTGTCCAGGACGAGATCCTTGCTCATCGTTTGGGGCTCATCCCCATTCATGCTGATCCCCGTCTTTTTGAGTATCGGAACCAAGGTGAGGGTTTGAGAAAATGGAATTTTGCGAGAAGGGGAACAGCTCCCTTCTGCAGCGTGGATTCTGAATGCCTGTGTTCAAATCCTCAATTGACCATACTGCATGACCTTGGGCAAGTTACTAGTCTTTTGGTACATCAGTGTTCTTATTTGTGAGAATACTTGCCCTTGACTTACTGAATTTGGTAAGAGGATTAAATGAGAAGTGTAATACACTCAGTATGGTGCCTGGCACTCAAATGTGCACTAGTCCTTTTACAGCTGCCACCTCCCCTCTTTGTGCAGGAGATGAAGAGGGTACAGAAATAGATACTCTGCAGTTTCGGCTGCAGGTCAGGTGCACTCGGAACCCCCATGCTGCTAAAGATTCCTCTGACCCCAGTGAACTCTATGTGAACCACAAAGGTGAGTATTGGTAGGGTGAGAAAGAGGGCCCTCCGGTTGGGCGGTGTTAGTATTTATTAGACACCAAGGTCTTCTGATGTGCTTCTTCCCCCAGTGTACACCAGGCACATGGAGTGGGTTCCCCTGGGGAACCAGGCTGACCTCTTCCCGGAGGGCACCATCCGACCAGTGCATGACGATATCCTCATTGCTCAGCTGCGGCCTGGCCAGGAGATTGACCTTCTCATGCACTGTGTCAAGGGCATTGGTGAGAACCCTGTGGGCTGCCCTGGGGAGGAAGGTAGTTCAAATTCAGTAGGGTGAGGTGTGACTAAGGGACTCATCTGTCACAGACAGGTGGAAAACCAGTGGGCCTTTGGGAATGTCAAGAAGGGTTTTCCCACAGGCTCTTATTTCCCTGCAGGCAAAGATCATGCCAAGTTTTCACCTGTGGCAACAGCCAGTTACCGGCTCCTGCCAGACATCACCCTGGTGGAGCCTGTGGAGGGGCTGGCAGCTGAGGAGCTGAGCCGCTGCTTCTCACCTGGTGTTATCGAGGTGCATGAAGTCCAAGGTACGGGATTTGGGGTGCTTTTCAGGTCAGGGCCTAAAATGTGTTTTCTTTGAAGGTAGCAGAGAGAAATGAAAGTTCCGAGCTCGTGTGTTTGTAACGTGGTTTGTGTTCATTAGGTAAGAAGGTGGCCAGAGTTGCCAATCCCCGGCTAGATACCTTCAGTAGGGAAGTCTTCCGACACGAGAAGCTAAAGAAGGTTGTAAGGCTTGCTCGGGTTCGGGACCATTATATCTGTGAGTATCCCATTGGGAGGTGGTGGTGCAGGGGAGACAGCAGCTCTTGGGTGCAGTCTAGATGGGAAATCTTGCAATAACTTACACAGGAGCTTTTGCAAGCCCCGTCTGGGCTAAAATGTCTCTTTGGTTCCCAGTCTCTGTCGAGTCAACGGGGGTATTGCCACCAGATGTGCTGGTGAGTGAGGCCATCAAGGTATTGATGGGGAAGTGCCGGCGGTTCTTGGATGAGCTGGATGCGATTCAGATGGACTGAGGCTTGCACCAGACGACCAGGCCAGGCCGCTCCTGAGACAGGCTGAAGAGCCGGGGTTCTGACCTACTGCCAGAACTGCTGTAGACACCCAACTGGGACTAGGTGTCCCAAGTTTTCTGGGAGAATTCCAGCTTTATTTCAGTAGATTTTGTGAGATGTGTCACAGAATGTGACTGCTATGCCTTTATAAGGTCTTCATGTAAATAAATTCACATCCAAACAAAAACCATTTTGTCCGAGACCACCTCTTTAGCTCTGGTCTGCAAATATGGGGCCTTGCCTCAGAACAGGTTTGATATTAGCAGTTAGGAACACTGGGCTCAGATGTCATTGCAGGTCATGGCCAGGTCCCTCTGAAGCTCCAGGAGAAAAAGCCAAATTGAGGTGTTTTTTTTTTTTTTTGGTGGGGGCACGGTCAGATCCTACAAAAATACTGTGTGCCACTTAACCTATCAGAAACTGGAGTAAGTTGCTGACAGGAAAAAAGAGTGGTTTCTAGCAGTCAAGTTACGTTGCTATCAAGAAGCACATGAGAGCCTAACGAGGCGGTGGCACAATGGATCAGTGACGGCCTGGGACGCTGAGGACCCCAGGTGAGGGCCCTGCGCTTGAGCGCGGGATCATAGACATGACCACATGGTTGCTCGCTTGATCCCCCTAGTCAAGGCACGTATGAGAAAGCAATCAAACAACAAGTAAGGTGCCGCAATGAAGAGAAGAGTTGATGCTTCTCATCTCCCTTCCTGTCACTCAAAAATAATGTTAAAAAAAAAAAAGAACCACAAGAGGAAGAACAGTATTCCCTTTGGACTATCCCTAGGGCCAGGCCCAGCAGCCACCAGTGTCAACACCTAAAATGAAGTGGGCTGCCTGGTCTTTGTGTGCCAGGGGTAGAAATCTTTCTAGCTGGCATCCTATTTCAGAAAGCTTGACAGAGCAGGTCCGTTAGTTCTTACTGTGCACTCATGAACAGTGACCCTCAAGTATGTCACTGGTTTGAAAAAGACAGATGGGGCTCTTGTTGTATGAAATTGAGATTTTTACTGACATGCAGATGTGCTTTAGAGTTATGTTTCTACAAAAAGGTTCTATAAACAATAGAAAACTTCTAGCATGAAGTCACAAGATGTTAAAAATAGTACAACACAATAAATATAACTATGCCCTCCACAGCCCCAACGACAGGAGCAGGCAGCTCACAAGCTTGGAGGGAACCAGGCTGAGATGGCCCTCAGAGCTGACAAGCCCAGGGCACTGTCCCCGGGAGCTGGAGTAGGGCGAGGCTGTGCAAAGCAGCGACACCGGACACCAAGTTCTGTTTCCCCAGCTTTGCCTCTTGCTGAGCCTCCCCTGCCCAGGGGCAGCACCAGCTAGAAGCTGTGGCTTCCATCCACACTGCTCCGCTGTCCTCACTGAAGCCCTCGTTGGTGGACTGGATTGATGACGGCCTCTTTGTACAGAACACATGGACACACTTGATGATTTCTGTATGGATTAAGCTTGTCTGCTCAGCAATGACCTCAAGGTTAGCGTCCTGTATCCATGTTTCCTATGCTTGTAGGACCATCCAGTGATCTCTAGAATGGACTGGAGACTCACAATAGAAGGCATATTTTCTTTTGGAAACGGCCCATGAGAGAAGCAACCAGGGACCTGAAAGACCATGAGATTTTTGAAGGCACCTGGACTCAGCTAGTCTTAGGAGAGGCCAGTGGCTTTACTAGCTGCTTATCAGAGATGGAGGCTAGTTGGTTTGGATTCTTCTCCTTAGATGCCAATGGCATCACGTGACCCTAGATACGGTACTGTGGCTCTTGTGCCTGAGTGGACCCTGGGGTTGAGGAAACCACATCGACAGGTCATTCATGGAAGGGCATGTATGAGCTAGCTCTAAGGGGGATGTTAGCACTACAGATGCCGACCCAGCCCCAGTCCCTGAAGGTACTATACTCGATTCTGCGCAGAGCTCAGCAGCAGCCTATACCATGGATCTCATCAGCTGACCAGATTCTTGCTTAAGACAGAGAAGGAACTGGCCAAATTCAGTCCAGCACTCAGCATCTGACCCAGACGTGCCCCTGGGGGTGGGAGGGCTCCCTGCCAGCCCAACAGCATGGGGGCTCAGAGGGACTTGCCGTGGTCCAGGAGAAACTGGCACAGTAGTTCAGGGCTGCGTCCTTGCCACAGGGCTAGCTGCTGGTTCCTGCTGCACTGGGAGGAGGGGCCGGGAGAGGGCTGCTCTGCTCTAGCTCTGCTCTCTGGGAAAAGCCCAAACTCCAGGTAGAATGGGAGATACCTGGGAGGTCTTGACTGCATGGTGTAAGCCCTAACTTCCCGTGTGGCACTTTATAATTACTCCTGCTTCTGCACAGGGCCCTCTCTAGCTCCAGACTTGGATCTCTCCAGGCTGACAATGGTGGTAAGTGGGGTGGCAGTGGAGAGGGGCCTAGAGATTAGCTACGAAGGAGAAGAAGAGATGACAATAAAGGCCAAGGAAGGATGCCCAAAAGCTTGATTCAGGGTTCAAAGATGGTGGCCAGGCCGCCCTCCTCGCTGTCTAGCACCTCCGTCTCCAACACTGGCTTTGTTTTCTTGAAAAGTGAGGGAAGATTCTTAATGTGAACTTCTTTCCGGAACTGCTCTCCCAAGGGTTTCTGTGGAAAACAAGCAGGAACTAATGCTGGGCCCTGAGGAGTGGGCTGTTTTAAAGATTCTCCTACCACATGGCCAGTGACGCCTGCTGGTTTCTGGTATGCCTAAACATGAGGTCTAAGATGACCGCAGGGTAGCTGGGGGCACAAAGGGTGCGTGACCTACCCCGATACAACCAGCAATGAGGCGTTTGAACTGGTCCTTCCGGCGTTTGTCAGCAGCTTTCTGCAGAGAAGGGTTCAAAAGCTTGCAGTCAAACTGGTCCAGAGAGTCCTTCTGTATTTCCGGGATCTGCTCCATGACAGCTCTTATCTCCAGGTACCTGGGCCGCTGAGAGGTGAGGGAAAACCCATTCAGTGGAGTAGCGCTGGCCCGCGCCCTCCCCACCCCACCACCCTGCTCCGCAGGTGGCACTACAGCCTGGCAGCTGCCACGGCCGGCATGCCCCACTCACCAGCGCCTCGTAGATCTGGAAAGCTAGGTGCACCAGGGAAGCCATGCAGCCGTCATGCTGCCCGTGCGTCTGCAAGCCCTTCAGCACGCTGCTGAAAAGCCACGTCACGGCATCTGAGAGCAGTGTCCCCGACAGCACCTGGGGAGACAGCTGTGCTCAGGGCCAAAGCGGGCAGGCGCGGACGGCCCCAGCACCCCGACTCTTCCAAGTGATTCTGTCACTCCTTACGACCCAAACCTTTCAGGAAGGGACAAATAACCATACTTGTTTGAGGAGGGGCCAGCAGAGCTGTGTGGTCGTCCTCTGGCAGGACAGCGTGTCCTTCCAGGCCAGGGAATTGAAGGCGGTGATCAGTAGCGCCGTACAGACGTCCTAAGGGGGAAAGCACGAGGGGTTACAACGGGAAAGCGAGCTCGCCTTTCTGAGTGCTCCTATGCGTCAGGAACAGGACAGACAAGAGAACCGACTTTGTCCCTCTCTGTAAATCAGGCAGGCAAAGAAGAAAAACCGACAGAAGAGGAAAGCTACGTGCACGAAGGAGAAGCCCGGGCCTGGCAGACACTGAGCACGCAGGAGCGGCGTAGTGAGCCTCGGAGCTGTTTGGAGAGCCTATGCCCATGCCACCAGGGCAAACACCACGGCCTGGAGCTTTCCCCACTGTTTTCTGGGACTTCAGGAACCAAGAACTTAACTCCTAAAAAGGAGCATTAGCCGCGAAGTTCGCTGAAGGCGTCGGAGCGAGAGCAGTGGAAGCCGGCCCCGTGGCCGGGCAGGGAGTGCCCACACTCACCCACCTCATGCTTCATCAGGCACTTGCCCAGGTCTGTAAGCTCTGGCACGGCTGAAGGGGTGGCCTCTGTGGCCATCATCTCTTCGTCTGTAAGGAGAGAGCAAAACGCTGACCCCATCCTCTCAGAACGGGTATTCTGTCCTGACAGGTGCCCCCAGAATGAAGCACAGTGGAGTGTCCTGGGCTGACTGCCCGGTGCCAAATCACACTGGATGGCCCCCAAGCCTCGGGAAAGGGTCCAGAAGCCACTGCCCACGGCACACCTAGAGATGCACCTCGCTGTCCATTTGGGAGAGTGGGAAATGCGGTTTTCTGGACAGTTATGTAAAAAGCTGCAAATGGTGAGGATCTTTTGTCATTGAACAAATGTTTGAGGGCCCACTGTAGTGGACACTAATTTAGGTTGTGGGGATATCACAGGAATAGGACAAAGTCCATTCCCTGATGGGAGTTAACATTCCAGTTAGGGAGATAATCAGTAAGTAAATAGATAAAACATAATGTCACAAAACAATAACAACAAAACATAATGTCAGGTAGTGATAATTTCCCTGAAGAAAAATAGAGCAAAGGAGAACAGTGTGGTTGGGGTTGCTATTTTTGTTACGTTGGTCATGGAAGACCAATTGGAGGTGACATTTGAGCAGGGACTGAAATGAAGCAAGAGATCAGGCCATGTATCCAGCTGGGAGGAAAATTCATTCTGGAGGAAAACAAGTGCAAAGGCCCTGTGGTGGGTACACAGTGGAGGCCAACAGCCAGAGGACCAGTGCAGGTAAAAGCTGTGCAAACACCCCTCCGCAGGAGACTGCTAGGGAAACCGTCTCTGCAGGCACTGCCCCACCTACAGAGGGGTAATACTCAGGAGCTTAAGTGCAGAGCTCTGGGGGCCACACATAGACTCACCATCTCCATCTGCAGGGGGAGCCGCACTGTGGTCAGCAGAACCTTTCTTTGAAACACAGCACACCGCTAAAGCAAGAAAGCAGGGTCAGTGGCATACTACCACCGGACAGCAGCTGCCTCAGGCCCACTCACCCCAAACTGTCTGGGCAGGGGAGGAGGGGCAGGGGGTGCTGTCCAGGAATGTCAGTTTCACCAACAGAAACAGAGGCATTTGACCAGACTGTGTTCTGGTCCCTCTTCAAGTTCTGGAGGGAAATTACAGAATTCTGGGACTAAATGGCCAGGACAGGATACCTACCTAACCTTTGGTCTAATTTGTATCTGAAACAGATGAAATGACTGAAGAAGAAAATTAACTACCTTCATGTCCAAGAATTAATCCCCCCCACCCCCCATTTTGAACAAGCTAGGATGTTCTACCATTATCCAAACTCCTCCTGCTGTACTGAACCATTTCCTGAGATTCTGGCCCTGGCATGAACAAATCCAGTTCAGTTCGCCATTTGTAGATGTCCACAGGATGGTTTCCGGACTGCTAGTTTCTGCCTGTTAATTATTTCTCATCAACCTGTCAGCATTGTTGCAAACATGCCTTCATGGGGCTGGGTTGGGGACCAGTTCTTCAGAAAAATTCCTTTCGGCTACCTCTTGTTCCCACATGTCACTTACTGATTAGGTCCATGACTTCTCGGGTTAACATCCTCACCAGCTGTTCCTCTAGCATCTCTTGAGACTCTGGGTTTTCATCTGCAGTTTCATCTTCTCCACTACAGAACACCAGAAGGCCAAGTCCATGGGAGTGCAAACGGAAAGGACAAGGAAAGCAGTGACCCTAACCAGAGCCTCTGTTCCCAGTTCCTTCTCCAGGCTTCCTTCTGGTCTACATGCCACACAAACGTTGGGAATGGACAGCAACGGTCCACTGAAGGACACAATGATTTGTGACTATGTCTAGTTGGTAGAGGGTACCAGATCCAAATCCTAAGCGGGTCAGGTGTCTCAGCACCCCTGTGAAGTCTGAGTCTGGTATGACTCTGCTGCATGGTCAGACAGGCCACTTACCATTCATCTAGGCCGAGCAGGACCATAACCCGCTGCTGTTTTAGCCCTGGGACAGCAAACCCTCTCCCCTTCCCGACTTCCCCGCACCCGACTTGGCTCCAGCTCATCTGCCGAGCAGAAGAGATGCTCCTTACCACAGCAGGCTCCTCTGGTTGATGACCTGCCATTTCTGGGAAAGCCTCTGGGAAAACAAAAAGGAATTAACTGCCAGCATTAGGGAGAAGGTTGGAACAGACAGTAACTAAGGTCTACTTCATGATCAGAATGAGCTGAGGGTGACGGCGGGCAGCAGTGACAGAGCCTTGGGAGGCCATGCCCAAACCAGCCGTGGCTTCTGCAACCTCCCACACCCACCAGGGCCGCAGAGCTAGCATGTCTTTGCTTGGAAAGGATCAACAATTTCAGAATCCCTGGGTCACTGTGGACACGCTCGTTCTCCACCCAGCTGGTCCCCTGCTTAATTCCAGAGTCAGGGAAAGAGAACCAGGGGAAGCACTCTTCTGATCACGTACGTCCTCAGCTCTCAGGTTAGGAGCACAGGCTGTTCCTGTGGTGCTTAGTGGGCAATTAAACCAGTTGAGTTCCTGGGGGGCTGCCCAACCCAAAACTTGCCGGAGCCCCTGACTTGTAAGACTCCTGAGAGGCCATGCCGAGTCCACCCTGTTCCCGTGCTGACCACTTTCTTACCATGTGGAGGTAGGTGAAGAGAGGTCCAAGGATGGGAGACACCAGTGCTTCATGGTGCTCTGGGGGACAGAAGAGCACCAGAGGCTTCACAAAGACTCATGCCACAGCAGGTTAAGAACCTTTAGCACATGAGCACGCACCCCGCTCACTCTATGCACCCCTCATCTACTGGGCACAGGCTGAACCCGTGGGCAGTCAACTCATAAAGGACTTGCAAGATGCCAAGAGCATCCCGTGTCAACTTTCAAGCTCTTTTTTCTGAAAATCCCAAGCTGCATGGACACTCCTTGCCACTGTGTTTTTAGTCTCACTGTCCTTTCTACCAGGCGGAACTTTATGGGTACTGGTTTGCCTGAAGGTAGAAAGGAAAACAGGAAGAACGCCCTTGGAATAAACTCTCCTTCACCATTCTCCTTATAATTCAGGGAAGAAAGATACTTTAAAAAGAAAGAATCAGCCTGACCAGGCGGTGGCGCAGTGGATAGAGCGTCGGACTGGGATGCGGAAGACCCCGGTTCAAGATCCCAAGGTCTCCAGCTTGAGCGCGGGCCCATCTGGCTTGAGCAAAAGCTCGCCAGCTTGGACCCAAGGTCGCTGGCTCCAGCAAGGGGTGGCTCGGTCTGCTGAAGGCCCGCGGTCAAGGCACATGTGAGAAAGCAATCAATGCACAACTATGGTGTTGCAAGGGCAACGAAAAACTAATGATTGATGCTTCTCACCTCTCTCCGTTCCTGTCTGTCCCTATCTATCCCTCTTTGACTCTCTCTCTGTCCCTGTAAAAAAAAAAAAAAAGAATCATCTAAACAACAGTGAATGAGAGTGCAACATCAAAGAGGAAGCATCTGACAAAATATACAGAAGGGATGAAAGAGGGAAGGTCAAGACTTGCTCCTAAGCAGAGCTTTCAAGGCCTCTGCACTGTGCCTTCCTGTTTTTCCCGCTATTTATTTCAATCTCCTTGTCCTTATAACGTGGTTATTATACACTTAAATATATGATTGCATCTGCTCCACACAGCTCAGCTCTGCCCGCCCTGGTGCCTGGAACTGTTCCTGTGTTCAGTCCTCTGGGTCACTCAGGGACTTCTGAAAGGATATGAAGCATAGGTCTGAGTCGGTAGTCAGGAATATTGTTCAAATTCACGAAGGCTGAGCTGAGGAGCTGGGTAGCCAGGTGCTCCACGGTGTAAAAGTCCTGCTGCATGGATGGGCCTGCCTTGCCCAGGATATGGAAGCTGTAAGGAAAAGCATGGCAGTGACAAAGGCAACATCCCTTCCTGCCAGCCCTGACTGCCCGGGGAGCTGTGCCCAGAGACCTCTCGCCCGCAATAGGCTTTTCAGCTAGGAGAGCACCTGTACTCACTCCTGAAGAGAACTGCCGCTTAATCAGTACACTTTGAAGATGTGCCTTCATCTTTTATCAAAAGTGAAATAACACTCCTTCACTCCCACTCTTAAGGAAACTTTTAGATAGCAAATTCAGCATGTTTTAAAAGTCAGTTGTTGGTATCTCATCAACAGTACAACAGTAGCCTTCATCACTTCATAGGCAATACGGATGCACAATGGAGAACCCCATCAGCTTGGCTGATGGCAGCTCTGGGTTAGTGAGGCCAAGGCGCTGGGAGCACAGGTGGCCACTTACCTCCCCATCCCACCACCAGGACCGGAAAGCAAAATCTGGCCGGCCACCTCCCAGTGTCCGTAGAAAAGAAGGCTTTGAGGAGTGAGGGGTCTGAGAAAATGCATTCTCACCATTTATCTTCTGCTTAGGTGGCATAAAATATCAAGTCATGGCATGACTGAGACACATAGCCAATTATAAAAAAGCATATGTAAGAAAACTGTTCACTTTGACATTAGAATCATTAGTTCTCTGTCAAATTCTTGCCTCATCATCTTATCTGACTTTAATTCTAAGTCAAAAGTCCGACCCAGAGCCATTCCCACCCAACACACGTCTAGGAAGAGAAGGTGGAGAGGCTGACTGGCTCCTTACCAGTTTTCGTAGAGGGTGGAGAAGAAACGCTGCATTCTCTCCAAGACTGTTCTGTACACAGGAGAGTCGTTCAGTTCCAAGAGAGGCTGAGGTAATCCTACAGAGAAAGACAGGGCAGGTACAGGCTGCTTTGCTGCCAACAGTCTCAACTTACCCACACCCTACTGCAGGCAGGGGCGGGGTGGGGGTGGGGGTGCAGGAATGAGGAGCTGGCCAAGAGCTATACTGTCTTGGTAGCAAAAGGTGAAAGCTATTTAAGTACCCAGGACTTCAGACTAGACCTGGAGACTCCAACGTTTGCTTGGGTTTCTTTAAATGGGACTTGTACCAAAGCACACAATGACAGCTCAAAATGATTTCTCCATAAAGAAGTGGGGCCTCCCTTTCTAAATTGGGGAACCTCTTTTTCAAGCAAAAATTTATGCAAAGCCCAAGATGTATAACAGATCAAAATGAAACCCACTTACCTCAGTATAATAATTGCCTTAAAAGATCTATGGTTCTAATCAGAGGTAATTTTATATTTTAAGTCTTGCTCATGGTTGGAAGCTGTCAGAAGGAACCGCTTGTCTATTCTAGTGTTTTGGTTGGCCAATATTTCTATAGCAGGAGTTCCTGGTTTAATGTAACAGAATGTGTGGGGCGGGGAAGGGTGAAGCAACACCTACTTTTTATAATGGCAAACACTTCTTGGAAGTGTCATTTTTACTGGTTTCTGCAACATGGACCCTAAGTGTATGGTGCCGAAGGGAATAGCCCAGGACCACGTAGGCCACGACAGGCGTAAGCTCTGGACAGGCAAACCAATACCCTTCCTGACCACACAGAGCTAGGGCGGGAACGAAGAGCTGCTGTGCAGGAAGTGAGAGGGTCAGAACCAGCACAAAGCCTCACGAGGCTCAGGCGGGCACGAGGCTTTGACAACTCTGATGCCTCTAGCTCTGGGTTCTAACTGGCACGCCTCACTCTCTTCTGTCCCAGCCACACGAGTCACCCCTCTTTACTCCCTGGACAAACCAAGCTCTTCCCTGCGTGCCTCTGCCAGTCTGCTTGCCCAGAAGGCCCAGGATCGACTCTTGCCCCAATCTGGTTAGCTCCTACTCATCCTTCAAGTCTCCACTGGGGGCAATCTTCTGACCCCTCCCCAGGACAGCCTCACAGTCAACGTTCCTTCGCAGTACATGCCACAGTCGTGACTGCATTTATGTGCTAATGGGAAAAATGCGTTAAAGCAACACTCTAATCCAGGAACCATGGCTGAGAACATATTCCTTTAAAATTTTTGATAGTGAATATTACTGATAAAAGCTATTTACCCTTAATTGTTTTCATACACCCCCCCCACACACACACATAAAAGGCAGGGAATTATGCTAATATCTTTCAAGTGAAAAACACCATGCTTTATGTCTACCCTTAAGGGCTCTAAGACACACCACTCCCTGGAGGGGTTAACGGGGGGCAGGCCTGGCCTATGAGGCCTTCTCTGCACACTAGGGTAATGAAGTCAACGCACTTGCTCCCAGAGAGCCTGTAGGAACTCCGTACATGCAGTTCTGAGCAAACGGGGGGCAAGGCAGTGCCAGTGACAAGGAGACACAAGGCACACTGAGGCTGCTTGAGGAGCCTATCAGAGAAAAGGTGAACTTCAAGAAAAAAAAAAGGCTAATTTCTTACCTAAAATAGAAGATTTTTCCACTTCAAGCATATCCAGAGCCTTTGTGAAAGGCTCTACCATTTTGGCTAGCATTTCTGGTGCATATAAAGTATTGTGAGTTCTAAAAGACAAAAAGGATGCTATGTGAACTTTTCCTAGTCTGCTGCAGAAGGCAAGAGTGGGTTTCACCTTGTAATTCAGTGCTCCTGTGCTTCCATACAGACAAAGCTCCCTGTCAACACGACTCCTGGCATAGGGAAAAAGACGGTATAGACATTTAAACGTTTCCCTGGAAAAGAGAACAGACTTGAAACTATTATCTATCGCTGTATAGTATACGACCTAAAAGTAATCAAGACAAGAACCAAATCCTGCGATAGCTGGACAATATCACAGTCTGAAGCTAGAAAGCAAAATTCTTTTAGACTTGAAAGCATGCCTTGGCACTGTTTCCTGACTGCCAGTGATCCAGGATGAAGTGCCAGAGACAGTTGTGGGCTCACAGGCAGGAACACAAGCAAGCGGTACCATGCTCCCATTTTTCAGGTGCTCTGTCTCCACTCAAAGAACATGGATCCTATAGTGCTCTGACAGTTGTCTACAGTCTCCTGGAGGAAAAGCCACAATTCCCAACATGTGTGTCTTACCCCATCAAAGTGACTTACCTGCTCAGTTACTGGCTTGTATAACTAAGGAGGATGGCAGTGGCCCTCATCTACCACCATCTATGGTAGTCCCCTGCCCACAGCAATGGCACCAGTGAACAATCTAGAGCCAGAGAGCATAACTACCAACTTTTCTTTTAAAAGTTAATTATAAAACATCTCAAACGTACAGAATATTAAAAAATATAACAGATACCAACAAGGTTGCATATTTAAAATGCACACTGACCAGATCCTTTTGGTCCATGCTTATTAAACAAAATAGCCTGACCAGGTGGTGGCGCAGTGGACGGAGTGTCAAACTCGGACGCGGAAGACCCAGGTTCGGGA
This sequence comes from Rhynchonycteris naso, assembly GCA_037038555.1. NCBI lineage: Eukaryota > Metazoa > Chordata > Mammalia > Chiroptera > Emballonuridae > Rhynchonycteris > Rhynchonycteris naso. The sequence continues at coordinate 10,744,404 of CM073000.1, forward strand.
CCCCGAGGTCGCCAGCTTGAGCGCGGGCCCATCTGGCTTGAGCAAAAGCTCGCCAGCTTGGACCCAAGGTCGCTGGCTCCAGCAAGGGGTTACTCGGTCTGCTGAAGGCCTGCGGTCAAGGCACATATGAGAAAGCAATCAATGAACAACTAGGGTGTCGCAACGAAAAACTGATGATTGATGCTTCTCATCTCTCTCCGTTCCTGTTTGTCTGTTCCTATCTATCCCTCTCTCTGACTCTCTGTCCCTGTGGAAAAAATAAAAACTAAAGAACACAAAACAAACAAACCCTCAACATTGGTTTAAAAATCTCACGTACACATATTAGTGCAGTACACAATGTTGAATAGCAGCAGTGAAAGTGGGCATCCTTGTCTTGTTCCTGATGGTAGGGGGAGTGCTCTCCATCTTTGACCATATTGGCTGTAGACTTTTTTATAAAACTCACTTTTCAGGTTGAGGAAGTTCCCTTCTAGTCCTAGTTAGCACAGTGTTTATATCATGAGAGGTTGTTGGATTTTATTAAATGCCTTTTCTGTGTTAATTAGGATGATCAGATGGTTTTTTCCCCTTTGTTCCATTAACATGGTACATCACACTTACTCATTTTTATACGCTGAACCACTCTTACATGCCTGGGACAAATCCCACTTGGTCATCCTGTTGGTGTCAGTCTGCTTGTAATCTATGAGGCTGTACAGAACTCTGAGTCTTTACCTCCTGCTGTGTGAAGCCCAAGGACAGGTAATCGGTGCTAATTATTTTTAACAACCATAATGTACCATCTTTTTAGTTTCTGAATTAAGTTTTATTGGGGAGATATATCTGATACTATGAAGTGATCTTGGATAAAATCAGTTCCCTGAAGAAATTCAGTCTTAAATTTGACAGAGAGCAGATGAGCTATTTCTTATACTTTAATTGTGATTGTGACCCCAAGAGATCATTTAGAAAAAGAAGGGTTAATGCATCATATGTCAAGTGTCCCTACAAGAACTTTGTATTCCTTATAGTCTCCTCTCCTGTTACTCAGGGAGGCGGTACCATGGTGGCTGCACCTCTAACTCAAAAGCAGAGGAGGACTCGAATATCTCCGACTTCAGATCAGTTAGTTGTTCATCAGCAAGGACATCTATGGTGCCTCGCCTAATCTTCACGCTGGTAGCTGATATACCACCTTTCCTGACCCACCCACAAGTCAGAGTTCTGTGCTTCCATATTTGCTTTGCCACTGCTTTGCAAAGAAAAATATAATTAGGCAATAAAAGTTTTCAGTTTTAGATAACCCATACTTATATGAAATATAGGGCTGGTCAAAAGGTTTAAAGTTGTAATGCAAATAAATAACACAACAATTAACAAATAATAATACAAGAATAAGCTCTGTGTTTCATGTACTCAAAAACTGGAAACCTACTTTGCCAGCCCCTGTCATCTTGGTATGACTAGCTAAAAGCGTAATCCCTATACTAAATAAGACTTCACACACACAGCAGAACATATAGAAGATATACAGAAACAGTGCAACAAACTTCAGGTTAGCAGAAAAGCTGTTATTATAAACAAAAGTGATGACAATGTACCTTTTGAGAACTGGAGAGTTCTCCCCACATCTGTCCTCTATCCAATCCACTAGAAACAATACTGTCTACAATGTAATCCACATAAGCCACTGAAAATTTTCTAGCCAGCCAAACTTAACTGAAAAGGAACAGGTTAAATTAATCATGTCAATAAAAGTATGACTGCACCAAAAAAATCATTTCAACATGTTATCGATATTAAAAATTATTGAGATATTTTACATTCTTTTATATAACAAGTTTTCATAATCTGGTATATAGTTTATACTTATAGATTATCTCAATTCAAACTAGCCACATTTCAAATGTTCTATAGCCAACTACAATAGTGACTACTACATAGCTTTAACACCTTTGCTTACCACACTATCTGACCAAGAGTTAAAACAGCTCCTGCCTGACCAGGCGGTGGCGCAGTGGATAGAGCGTCGGACTGAAATGCGGAAGACCCAGGTTCGAGACCCCGAGCTTGCCAGCTTGAGTGCGGGCCCATCTGGCTTGAGCAAAAGCTCGCCAGCTTGGACCCAAGGTTGCTGGCTCCAGCAAGGGGTTGCTCAGTCTGCTGAAGGCCCACAGTCAAGGCACATGTGAGAAAGCAATCAATGAACAACTATGGTGTCGCAATGGCAATGAAAAACTAATGATTGATGCTTCTCACCTCTCTCAGTTCCTGTCTGTCTGTCCCTATCTATCCCTCTTTCTGACTCTCTTTCTGTCCCTGTAAAAAACAAAAACAAAAAATACCTCACAGCTCCAACACACAACTGGTGGAAATGTAAATTAATTAGCACACCACTCTAGAAAACTATTTGGTTCTATCAATGAAAACTGAAAACTTGCATACCTTATAAACCAGGAATTCTAGTCTTTTATATAAGATTCTGCTTCTACTCAACAGAAGTTATATATACAACAAAATGCATTTATAAGAATGTTAACAGCAGCATTGTTTGTAATAATAAAACACTAGAAACTACCCCAAAATCCATCCACACTAAATGAAAAAGTAACAGCATATTCACACGATGGAATACCACACAAGCAATGAGAAGGAACAAACCACTACAATGTGCCATACATGGCTGACTCACAAAAACAGCACGGAGAAGAGAAGCCTGATGTGAAGAAGTGCGTGCTTCTGACCCCACTCTTTAAAGCAAGACATTAAAAGTCGGAACGATAGTTACCCACGAGGGGCAAGTAATGATTTGAAGAGCTGTTGGATAAAGCTGTTTCTTGATCTGGGGCTGATTATATGGATGTATCCACTTTGTGAAAACCCACCTACATGCATTCTTAATTGTATCCTTTAATTACATATAGTAGTGTCCTTACGTTATACCTCAAAATAAAACTTACTGCAAAAACAAGACAAGACTCTAATAGTTCCAGCTGAACACTACTGAACTCTACTCAAGGAATAACTGCTCCATAATGATAGTTGGCATTTTCAAAATACCTTTTGACAGACTTTGGGATTTCCCCAAAGCACCGAACTCCTAGAAAGACATCAAGACGATAATCATACTGTTCTTGTGGCCTCCTCACCAAACCAGGAATAAACCGTTTCTAAGTCTGGGTTCTCACCAGTCCTAAAACGGTTTGCTTGTTGAGTCTGTTGCGATATACTTTTTAAAAAAATAATTGATTTGAGAAAGAGAGACAGAAAGAGGGAGAGGGAGAGGGAGAGAGAGTGAGAGGGAGAGGGAGGGAGGGAGGGTGGGAGAGAGAGAGAGGGAGAGGGAGGAAGGAAGAGAGGGAGGAAGGAAGAGAGGGAGGGAGGGAGAGGGAGAGGGAGAGGAAAGGAGGGAGAGGGAGAGGGAGGAAGGGAAAGAGAAGGAGTGAGAGAGGAAGGCATTCATCTGTAGTTCCACATAGTTGTACCTTAGTTATGCATTCATTAGTCACTTCCTGTGTAACTGACCAGGATCAAACCTGCAACCTTGGTGACTTGGGATGATGCTTTAACCCAGGGATCAGCAAACTCATTAGTCAACAGAGCCAAATATCGACAGTACGATTGAAATTTCTTTTGAGAGCCAAATTTTTTAAACCTAAACTATATAGGTAGGTACACTGTTATTAACTTAATTAGGGTACTCCTAAGCTGGCCTTTGCTAAACACTCAAGGGGCCAAAGAGCTGCATGTGGCTCGTGAGCTGTGGTTTGCTGACCAGGGCTCTAACCGACTGAGCTACCTTGCCAGGGTGGCATCTGACTTCCTCACTTTCACATTCTCTAAGCTAAAGAAGAACCTTTGTTTTTTTTACAGGGACAGAGAGAGAGTCAGAGCGAGGGATAGATAGGGATAGACAGACAGGAACAGAGAGAGGTGAGAAGCATCAATCATTAGTTTCTCGTTGTTGTTGCGACACCTTAGTTGTTCATTGATTGCTTTCTCACATGTGCCTTGACGGCGGGCCTTCAGCAGACCGACCAACCCCTTGCTGGAGCCAGCGACCTTGGATCTAAGCTGGCGACCTTGGGGTTTCGAACCTGAGTCTCCAGCATCCCAGTCCAACGCTCTATTCACTGCGCCACTGCCTGGTCAGGCGAAGAACCTTTGGTTTTAAAGACATCAATGTGTAAACAAATCTTTCCTTGCCCTCTCAACATGCAAGCCATACTTCTTTACTGAGATCTTTCCTCCTTTTGCAATCCGAACAACACAGTCAGTGCCCGTTTCCAGACACATCCACAATGACAACTCTTTCAGATACTCCAATTCTCCAAATTGGTCAGCAAGCTCTTTAAACCTTTGATTATTAAGCTTATGGTCCAAGGTGTCTGTGACTGTTTAGTGTCCCCGAAACACGAATAATTTGTTTTGCTCAGTTGAGACTCTGCTCTTACACCCTGTATAAGAAGCCAGAAAACTCTGTGTCAGAGCTCTAACCTGTAACTCAGAAGTACTGAAAATGATAAGCAATTAAATTTTGTTTTGGCCAGGAAAACCTGAATTCCATCCAAAGCCTATCTCTGTAGAGAGTACCTCTGAATCATCAAATATATACATCAAGTAACTAACAAGCCTAGACTTGGCCTAGTTCCATTAGAATGTATTAGCTCGTGTGATTTATAAGTGATTCTAAACCTTTCATGTGTAAAAGGACCGCCTTGGAATATTACAAATTTTGATTTAATATTTCCTTTTTTTTAAAAAAAAGTGAGAGGCAGGGAGGCAGAGACAGACTCCCGCATGCTCCCTGACCAGGATCCACCTGGCAACCCCTGGCTGGGGTTGATGTTCTGCTCATCTGGGCCTGCTTCTCTGTTGCTCAGCAACCGAGCTATTTATATAGCACCTGAGGTGAGGCCATGGAGCCATCTTCAGTGCCTGGGACCGACTTGCTCATACGAGCCATGGCTGTGGGAAAAGGGGGCAGGGAGTGGAGAAACAGATGGTCACTTCTCCTATGTGCCCTGACCAGGAATCAAACCCAGGACTTCCACATGCCGGGCTGACACTCTACCACTGAGACAACCAGCCCCAGGGCCTGATTTAATATTTCTAGGGTGGGACCCCAATTCTGCATTTCACGTAAGCTGATGATACTGGTCTGAGGACTCAGCTTTAATAAGTAAACACCTAGAAAAGGGACGTAGGACATGTAGCATGCCTTCCTTTGGCATGATCAGCCGCTGGATGTTTGGTCCATTTGATATCAAGTCATTTATAAATTTACAGCAGCTCATTTGAATACCATTCAGAGAAAGCACAACTACAGAAAGCAATGTTCTGCTCCCAATGAACAATTCCTTTAGTGGCAAAAATTTAGACCAAATAAAACCTAGCAAGTAAAAAGTAGAGATGAGGTATAAAAAAGAAGAACATAGAGGATGTTCAAAATAAAAAGCCACTTTTGTTCACATGGAATGTAAGGCTTGTGCAAGTGAGAACTAACGTTAATGATATATTTTTTTAAATTCATTTTAGAGAGGAGACAGAGAGAGAAAGAGAGAGAGAGAGAGAGAGAGAGAGAGAAAGAGAGAAAGGGGGAAGGAGCTGGAAGTGTCAACTCCCATATGTGCCTTGACCAGACCAGTGCAGGGTTTTGAACTGGCGACCTCAGTGTTCCCAGGTCGACGCTTTATCCACTGCGCCACCACAGGTCAGGCACGTTATGATATTTTTAAAGAGACCCTCCCCCCCCAATCCCAAAAGAAGTAAATCCTAATGCTTCATTTACCACTATCATGATCTGAAGAAATACAGAGAGATTCAACTTTGGAGATTTTTAAGATTAAAAAAAAGAAAAATCATTATTTTGACTCACCTTATAAGGGCAAGCAAATTGTCAAGAAGCTTCAGAATCTGTTCTGTGCAGGGGTTGCGAAAGACTGGATTTCCGGTAGGTGTATAACCCACCACAAACCCCCCAGCTTTGGCCTCTTCGAGGTCGGTGGGCCAGCAAGTGCGTTTCACAACACCCAGGATGCTATACACACAAAAGCTCATCTAGAGAAAAACAAAAAATGACAGGTAAATACATATAAGAGGGGAAGACAAAAGTACTAGTAGATATATGCCAGGTTATGGCAAAAGTGATAGAGACCAGAAAGAAGAAAAGGACACCTGCCCCATGCCTGTCCCTTCCTTTAAGGTCAAGCCCTTTCTCTGCCATTTTCAATGGTAGGCTCTAGAGGCCTCCCTTGCATAAGGATGTCCTTCCAGAGGCTTCAGTGACCCTCTTGAGGGGCCCCAATTAGAAGGTGGCTTGGACATGCTTCAAAGCAAAGTGTTTAGACTGACAACATTTCACCTTGTTTTTGAGTCAACCCTACAGTTTAAACCCAGACAGCTTTTTCCCTAACCCCTACTAATGGTATTCTCAACCAACCTATTCCTTTCCACGTTAATTAGCACAACTTTTTTTTTTTTTTTGCCATAATGAAGCCAAGAGCAATGTTTATTTGAATAGCAAAGAACTGAAAAATCTCAGGTTTGCAAGGCAGGCCATCACTGAGGATTCTACATGTCAGCAGGGAGGACTCACCCTGCTGACCAACTTCTGACCTACTTCCTCAGTACACCTTCAGTCTTCAGAGCTATTTAGAAATATTTAAAGCCAAAATAATGACTTCCATAGAAAAAACCATCTGCTCTGCTATGGAAACTAACTCAAGAATCCAAGACTGAAGAGGAAAAGAAAAGAGAAGCTTAGGAAAGAGAAGAGTTCCAGATTTCTGACCCATATAGAAAAAACAAGTGACAACACCCCCTACTCCTGCCTGTGGCCAGTTCAAGTCCCCATTCCCAGAAGAGGCTTACTCACTCGTGCACGGTTTAAGCCACAGGAATCCTCCAGGCCAGGGTCACAGTTCTTCCGGTCTGCACCCACGTAGGCAATAAATGCATCAACATCTGACAGCACTCTGAAGGTGGTGGAGGAAAGACAAGCCATACCATGATTTTAAGCAAGGACATTGTCTTCCACAAGAGCTAATAAGCTATGATTATTTCCCAAATAACAGCTGTTATAGTAGTGTTTTGTTTTTGTTTTTCTTTGACAGAGGAGTCAGAGAGGGACAGATAAGGACAGACAGAAAGGGAGAGAGATGAGAAGCATCAACTCATAGTAGTGGCACCTTAATGGTTCATTGATTGCTTTCTCGTACATGCCTTGACCAGGGCTCCAACAGAGCAAGTGACCCCTTGCTCTAGCCAGCGACCTTGGGCTTCAAATCAGAGACCTTTGGGTTTAAGTCAGTGACAATGGGGTCATGTCTATGATCCCATGCTCAAGCCAGAAACCTCATGGTTTTGAACCTGGGTCCTCAGCATCCTAGGCCAAAGCTGTATTCATTGCGCCACTGCCTGGCCAGGCATGCCATTACACCTTGATATTCTCACCCCAGGCATAGTGCGCGTACACACACTGTCAGTTACAGTTGATATTCTATATTATTTTATATTTGTTTCAGGTGTACAGCATAGTGTTTAGACATTTATATAAACCATGAAGTGATCCCCTTGATAAGTCTAGTGCGCAGCCGGCACAGTATTGACTGTATTCCCTATGTTATACTTTACATTCTGACCAGGCAGAGCTCCTGAAACAGAATGGGTGCTTGAATGCAGGGCCAGTCAGTGGCCAAGGGACTCCTCTACCTGTGCATGTCTTCAGAAAGCCAGAGGCTAGCCACTGGTGCCATGAGCTCCTCTAGGAACATCTTCTGGCGCTCATAGTTCTTGAATTGGTTGCTAATGAGAACCAGGGCTTCCATGAGGGCACACTTCTCCATCTGTGTCAGGAGTAGCTCGTTGGAGAGGAGTTGCTTCACATGGTTATAAAGCATGTCAAAATTGGGCTGCAGATCACAAAGAAAAAACACAAGAGGTAGTGAAGGTCTGCTTTTCAGGGAGATGTGAGTCACTCAAGAAAGGTGGAAAGAGGACCAAGGCAATCCCAAGAAGGTCAGGCCTACAGGCCTGTCCTTAGTAATTGAGCGTTACTGTTCTTTAACCGAGACAAGCAAGGCAATTTGTGCAGAAGGTGGACGTCTTAAGGATTTGGGTGACTGCAGTTTCCCACACTACAACTGTGGAAACATTACTCTTTTTTCGACATCAACTCTTACAGTATCAGTCTGTCTTACACACACACTGCTGTGTGTTCAGAGAAGAAATGTCTGGTTAATTTGTCATCTGCAGTAGTGCTAACTTTCTTCTAAAAAAATCCTCCAGAAAACGATCAGAGTTTACATCTGGCTTTTCTCAAGATTAGGCACATCCTTATGCAGTCGTAGTTAAGAACATCACACAGTACAGTAAAAAGGTATATACCGATGGGAAAGACGGTCTCATCCAGATGGAAGAGAACTATTTAGAAAGAATATTTTGCATCTTTTACTCCACTAGGCAAGGAAGAAGACACCAACTCAAAAATGCTTATCCTAAGCAAAGATATAGTTCCTAGTTTTCCCTTTATGTGAGGTATAAATACAACTGAATTTACAAAGAAGTAATAACCAATCTCGACAGGTCTCAGTGACTACTTGGCCAAAGTCCAGAGGCTCACCAGCACGAGCTGGGGGTAGTCTCGGCATATCTTGATGATGGAGGAACAAGCATGCCTTCTTACATTCCTCACTGCCCGGGTCCTGGGGGCCTGGGAAGAAATATTCCACAAACATGGAGCCACTTTTAATATAATTTATAGATGCTGCTTATTATCATGTAAGTATCTCCTTCAGAGGCAAATTCACAATCATTCTTTACCCCTGTGTGATGGAGCAACATTTACAACCACTGTGAGTGCAAGTTTACTGCCTGCACTAGACAGTATCTAGTACAAAACACCTTATCACATGACCGTCTCCTGCCTTTACTCAGAAGAAAATACAAACTGGGTTAGGTATTTATACTTTTGCTCTCAAGAAGTTAGAATTCCTTGGTTGAATTAATGGTCTTACCTTACTTTCTTCAACAGTTTCAAAAGTGACTGATGAAAACAGCTAAGGGGAGTAGAAAAAGGCCACTCATCAGTACCAACACTCATCAGTACCAAGTTGTTTTAAATAGTTACAAAGTTTACCCAAAAAATCCCCAAAGTGTTACAATACAGTAACAAAAGGGCTTTCAACGACATGACAAAGTTTCAGATGTTTATCTCCTCAGGTAAGTGAGAGACCTGGTATTCACAATTTTACCATCACCCATTCAGAGCCCCAGAACAACCCAGGCCATCACGCAAAGGCTTAGCCGTAACAGTGCCTCTTTCCTCTCCACTTTTAGAAAAGTTGAGTGATCTACCTTCCCCCAGCACTGTGCAACTCCCCATTCACTCTCTAATCTACCGGAACCTGACTGCTGCCCTAGTCACTGGGATGGAGTGACACCTGACAAAGGTCTAACTGAGAAACCTAATGGGCATTCTCCAGCTCTTAGGGAATTTCTGTTGCAGCAAACGAGCCCATCTTTTCCAAATTCACTGGACTTGGTGACACATTTTTTTCACTTCTCTGGCTACCTTTTTAGCTTCTTTGGGGCTTCTCATTCTTTTCCCTCAATGATGGGGATCTCCAGGGTTTCCTGCTTGAGTCACATGTCTAACTCTACCTGCTTTCTGCGCTAGGGCTTCACCCCTACTATTGGCACTACTGTGATGCCACTGCCTTAATTTATATTCTCATTTTCTACAGTGTAGACCTTTGACCTCAAAGAGCCAATTTATTATGAAGTGTCTCCACCTAGTTAGTGTACACGGTGTACATACATTTAAAACAGAACTCCCTCCCTCCCTCTGCCTGATCTCCCTCCTGATCCAGTACTCTCCAGCAGGTGGCGCTCCGTGACTCACCTAGTCACCTAAACTGGAAACGGAAGACTTCCTACTGACCTTTCTTTCCCCTTACAAATGCCCTCTCAATCTGACAGCAGCACCCTCTGCTATTCTTTTCCGTTTCTCAGTACACACGTCTATTAATCGCAATGCCACATCAGTACGTCTGCTTATGTGACTTTCTTCCCAAACCAAGTGCTCCTAATGGGAAGTAAGGCTTTTCCACTAGTACGGGGCCTCCTGATGCACAGTAAGTACTGAGTAAATACTTGATAAATGAATGAATGACTGTTTATTAGCTTGTCTCACAAGACACTTTCGAAAACAATTACGTATGTTAGCTTAGAAATGCCGAAATAAATTTTTCAAAACAGATGGAATTTACCTTAGAGAAGACCTGTGGCAGAAACTCTGGTCGGTAGGTGACAAATGGAAAAAGAGCTGAGACATCAGTAAGGACACAAGACAGAATGAGAGGGTCCTTGATGTCAAAGTTCAGGACCATCTGCAATAGCTCTACTCCATCATTAACAGGGATTCCCTGTAATACACACATGAAAAGGAGATTGACATGGCTGTTACCCACTTTTTCTTTGAACTCTAATTTATAAATACATAAGACCATTGCCATATATGGTTTTATATACGGCTTTTTAACCCTTAAAATTTAAAGCATTCTCCATGTTGAAGCATCAACTCCCACATGTGCCTTGACGAGGTAAGCCCAGGGATTCAAACCAGCGACCTCAGTGTTTCAGGTTGACGCTTTATCCCACTGTGCCAGCACAGGTCAGGCCACCATGTGCTATCTTAAAGATATAGCATCTCCTACTACTAGAAATTGAGAATATTTTAACTTCTTCAACATTGTCTGTAATGCTAATATATATCTTTTAAAAAAGTATTTGGCTACATTTTCAGTTATTTGACTTGAATAAGGGACTAGAATAAGAGACCGGGGATGGCTAGAATCACTGGGTCAAAAGGTATGAATACATGTAAGTTGCTTTTCTTCTTTACAGGTTTTATCAGTTGAGTCTCGATCCATTAATGTGCCCTTCTTACCATGTTCTCAGCAGCAGTTGAGTTTGTTCCTTAAAACTTACTTTGAAAAAAAAAAAACTTACTTACTTTGAAGTAAAAAAAGAAAGTTTATTTAAATTTGTATTTCTTCAATTATTGATGAGGATTTTATTATATATTTATTAATTACTTTAGTTTCTCCTCTATATATTGCCTGATCATATCTTTTATTTCTCTGCTGGATTTTAGTGGTTTTTTTTTTTTATCAATTTATACAAAAATCTTATTGTGAAGTATTTCAGGCCTTTAAAATGGCATAAATAATATAGCACTTTAATAACCATCCATACAACTACTTTGAGAAGTACAGTGCTATTGATACAGTGGTTGCTCTGTGCATATAACCTTCTTTTCAGCCATAGAAGTGGCAACCATTCTGAATCAAGTGTTCATAATTTCACGGATTCCTTCATTTCTGTGTATTTTCCCCCAAATGTACATATTCCTAATTACACAGTATTATATAATGCACTTCTGTAGTTTGCTGTTTTGGGCCCATTATCACTGCTCTATAAATATATTATAATCTATACAACCTATTACATACAATATGTTGTTATGCATTAAGCATTTTTCTTGGCTTCATACACAAGTACTTAATTTTGGTGGCTCAGGACACATGTGGGGTTTCCTCCAAGTCCAGACTTAGGAGAAGAGCTGTTGGGTTAGAGGGCTAAGTATCTTTAACTACATATTGCCCAACCACTGTCCAAAGCTATGGTGCCAGTTGTGCTCTGTAAGCGGGGTTACTAGGCATCTGAAGTTTAGTATGTCATTTAACCTCCTGGAGCCTCAATTCCCTCTTCCGTAAGATGCACGTCCACAGATTTTCCTATCCCTCTGCCAGCTGTAAAAAGATCAAATTTACTCAACAATCAGCACGGGAAATGTTACTTACTTCTTTATCTAGCGTTCGAAACATTTGGTTGATCACACTTTCCAAAAAAAAGGTCATGGCTTCCCACTGCACAAATGAAGGCGAGAAGATAGAGCAGAGGCCGCCTTCTCCAGGTCCTGCTGTAGGAAAATAGAAACAGGGTTTTAAAATACACACACACCCCAACACTGTGGGGACGGTCAGAGAAGACACAGACAATGGGGTCTTAGAGGCTACTTCGTAATTTTCATAGTTAAAGGAACATAATAATTTAAGCCCTCTCAGTCCGGGAAAAAAGAACAAAAAAGAAAAGGAGTCCGTATCCTGCTTCCACCTCTTACAATGAGCTGTATAAATTCAGCTCTGTGCACTTTGTCTGTCAAACCATTTTGAGTACTGAATGAGAATATACATGTAAGCATCAAAAACAGTACTTGGTCAATTAGAGGAAATTAATAAATATTAAGTTCTCCCTTCCTCCCTCTTTATAATCTGTCCATGGAAATCTAAATAATTAAGATATTTGAGCCCATAAAGAATCCTTCCAGCCTGACCAGGCAGTGGCGCAGTGGATAGAGCGTTGGACTGGGAAGCGGAGGACCCAGCTTCGAGACCCCGAGCTCGCCAGCTTGAGTGCGGGCCCATCTGGCTTGAGCAAAAGCTCCTCAGCTTGGACCCAAGGTCGCTGGCTCCAGCAAGGGGTGGCTCGGTCTGCTGAAGGCCCGCGGTCAAGGCACATGTGAGAAAGCAATCAATGAACAACTAAGGTGTCGCAACGACGAGAAACTAATGATTGATGCTTCTCACCTCTCTCCATTCCCGTCTATCTGTCCCTATCTATCCTTCTGTCTTACTCTCTCTCTGTCCCTGTAAAAAAAAAAAAAAGAATCCTTCCAACAAAGAACCGACATAAGATACAATATGTTGGTTCACATCCAGTAGGCTCAGAACAATTGCAAGGCCTATGTCTAGAGAAGTGTGCCACCCTTCAAATTCGCAAGTATCATCAAGCCACATCATTCAAACACAAGGTACAGGCAAAAAATTTACAAATAACTTTTCTCACTTCCATTCAGCACTCACACTTACTGGCTGCAGCTTGGGTGTAACATATTGAGTCTCTGCACACATCTGAGTTTTTAAACACCAAGGACCTTGAAAGTCAACAGTGAATACACAAAACTGTTAAATCTCATGATTGTCAGTTGTCCTGCTCCTTGTGACTCTGCCTCTGCCTCTATTCTGTTCCTTAGTTCACCATGCTCATTAGATTCCACATGTAAGTGTATTTGTCTTTCTCTGCCTGGCTTACTTCACTTAGCATAATAATCTCCAGGTCCATCCATGCCATTGCAAAAGGTTAAGACTTCCTTCTTTTTCATGGCCACGTAGTAGTCCATTGTGTTTATGTACTAGAGCTTTTTCATCCACTCGACTACAGACCTTTTTTGAAACAGGGATTGACAGCCCTCCCCTGCTTTATTAATCCTGTCACCTGCAGCATGCATTCATGACAGACAGAAGACATGGAGAACTGAGAAACTACTTTGCTTATGCACCTGGGTGGACGGAGTGATTTTGATTTTATATACAGTGGCATTTTCCAAAGGCTCTCAGGTGACTGAGTGGGAAGTCCCTGTACTGCTCCTGTTATGCCTAACAAGACATTCTTTCTGAGTTTAAGAGTGCTGCTATGCAAAGCCTGGTTGGAAAGCTTTAAAAAGTTACGTCTAGACATACAATTTAAGACAGTACCTGAAGTAAATAAAAAAACAATAATATAATTAGTTGATTCGGTTAAAAAAAGAAAAACAGCCTTGGCCGGATAGCTCAGTAGGTTAGAACATTGTTCCAAAACACAGAGGTTGCTATTCGATCCCGGTCAGGGCACACACAGGAACAGATTAATGTTCCTGCCTCTCCCTCTCTCACTAAAATCAATAACTAAAAATTAAAAAGAAAAACAAAGGCAAAACTAAACATGGTTTTACGTTAATTTAAACATTAAAAATTTGGCATTTCCAGCCTGACTGGTGGTGGCACAGTGGGTAGAGCGTTGACCTGGGTCACTGAGGTCGCCGGCTTGAGCGCGGGCTTAATCCACTTGAACACAGGTTCACCAGCTTGAGTGTGGAGTCATCCAAATGACCCCATGGCTCAGCTGGAGGCCCTCGGTCAAAGCACATATGAGAAGCAATCAATGAACAACTAAAGTGACACAACTATGAGTTGATGTTTCTCATCTCTCTCCCTTTCTGTCTATCTGTCCCTGTCTGCCCCCTCCCATCACACTAAAAAAATAAATAAACTGGTGTTTCCTGTTTTCTCCGTGTGCAAATGAAGAGGCTCACTCTCTAGAATGGAACGGGGCAGTTGAGCAAAGCTATTTTATTTTATTTTATTCATTTTAGAGAGGAGACACAGAGTGAAAGAGAGAGAGAGAAAGAGAGAAAGGGGGGAGGAGATGGAAGCATCAACTCCCATATGTGCCTTGACCAGATCAGTGCAGGGTTTTGAACTGGCGACCTCAGTGTTCCCAGGTCGACGCTTTATCCACTGCGCCACCACAGGTCAGGCGAGCAAAGCTATTTTTGAATATTATACTGCTCACAAAAATTAGAGAATATTTCAAATTGAACATGAAGTGATAAAATATCCCCTAATTTTTGTGAGTAGTATATTAGAATATTGTTCTGAAGTGTGCTCAGAAGGTTTATTGCTTATATACAGTTTTGATATAATATTTCACTAATATTCAGACATAAAAAAAACTTACAGTTCATGGATCCAGTGTCAATGGAAGTTGACAGCTGATACTTGAGCCATTCCCCAGCCAACTGGAAGCTAGTCTTGGGATCCAAACGACATGCTAACCTCATTACCTCTCCTTGTTGGGCCCGGGAGGCTGCCAAGAGAAAGACATGAGCTGATAACAGATATATAGGTCCTTACTTAAGGTTCATTCATTGATCCATCCCAGGGGGGAAATGTTGAAAGAGACTGTTTTACAGACTTGTGCTTTGAATGTAACAAATGTTCAATAAAGCTTTGTTAACAAATCCAGACATTTTCAAAAACAAATCCTCTCTGGAAGCAGCCCTATCAGCTATAACCTATAAGGGGCAAACTAAGAGTGGTTTCCAGCCTGGCCTGGGGTGACGCAGTGGATAAAGCACCAACCTGGAATGCGAAGGTCACTGGTTCAAAAAACCCTGAGCTTCCCTGGTCAAGGCACATATGAGAAGCAATTACTATGAGTTGATGCTTCTCACACCTCCTGTCTCTTTCCTCTCTCTAAAATTAATAAGATATAATCTTTAAGAAATAAATAAACAATAAAATAACATGAAAGTGTTTTCCATTTCTGCTGGAATTAATAGATCAGGTTGATACAGATGTAAATTGGTGTGAATGCTGTGGAAAACAGTCTGGCAGTTCCTTAAAACATTAAAATTTAATTACCATATTATCCCATAACTCTCTTCCTAGGCATAAACCCGAGAGAAATCAAAACATATGCAACATACACACACGAAAACATATATACACACTGCCTGACCAGTGGTAGTGCAGTGGATAGAGTGTTGACCTGGTACAGAGGTCAAAACCCCGAGGTCACCATCTTGAGCGCAGGCTCACCAGCTTGAGCATGGGTCACCAGCGTGAGTGTGGGATCATTGACATGATCCCGTGGTCACTGGCTTGAGCCCCAAGGCTGCTGGCTTGAGCAAGGAGTCACTGGCTCAGCTGGAGTCCCCAAGGCATATACTGTATGAAAAAGCAATCAATGAACACCTGAAGTGCCACACTATGAATTGATGCTTCTCATCTCTCTCCCTTCCTGTCTCTTCTCTCGCAAAAATAAAAAAGTACACTAAAACACTTGTACACCAATGTTATAGCAGCGTTAGTCTAAATAGCCAAAAAGTGAAAACTCAAATAGCCAAAAAGTGGAAACTCAAATATCCATCAACTTACAAATGAATGAATAAAATGCATACATCCATATAATGAAATACTGGCAATAAAAAGAAAGGATGTACTGATACACAATACACCACAGATGACTATTAAAAACATTAAGTGAAAGAAGACAATTACAGAAGATCACATATTGTGTAACTCCACTGATATGAATCAGTGCTTGCCCAAGGCTGGGAAGGGAGAGAGATGAGAAGCACAACTCATAGTGTGACTGTAAATGGCTACAGGGTTTCTTGGGGTCATGAAAACTTTAAAATAGATTGTGGTGATGACTGCAAACCTCTAAAGATACTAGAAACCACTGAATTGTATACTACAAATGGGTAAGTCGTATGGTACATGGAATCACATCTCAATAAAGCTGGTTTAAAACAAAGGGGGAAGTGGGGGGTGGAAACGGGCTACAGAAAACCTAGAACATAATTAGAACATTAGGCTTTATGGGTTTTTTCCTTTCTTTCTTAGAAGACCCACAGGGTAAGAGGTAAGATGGTATTTAATCCTGAGTTTAAAAAAAATTCAAGAATTACAAGTTACTATCTTCTAAATATCAATGTCCAAAAGCAGTGTGTATGTGTGTGTGTGTGGGGGTGGGTGTGGGTGTGAGAGAGAGAGAGAGAGAGAATATACTGGGCTTAAAATATGAGCAATCCCAGCACCCTCTGCAATGTGAAACTAGAGATTAAACAGGCCACTGTCCAGATTTGGGGCTCTTTAATATAGAACCCCAAGGCTCATGCACCATGATTCACAATACCAGATGCCATTCTGAGGCCGCTGGGAGAAATTCCAGGTCACTTACAGTTGAAGAAAGCATTGAAGTCCTCATCGCTATCAAAATCAAACCGAGAATATTCACAGCTAGGACTGTCTGTTTTAGAAGGAAAGCCCATCTGAAAAGAGAAAGATAATTGGGGTAAAGGGTGAAAAGGGACCCAACAAGAGCCCTGAACTCCAGAAACTCAAGTGCTAAGAACAGTTAGGGTTTACACGAGATCATTAATGATAAATAACTGCTTCTGGCCCTTCTGCCATGTGAGGACACAGAGGACACGGTCGCTATGAACCAGGAAGTGGCTTCTCATCAGACCTCAGTCTGTCAGCCCCTTCATCTTGGACTTGCAGCCCCCAGAACTGAAAGAAATATATGTCTGTTGTGTATGGAGCAAAAACAAAACAAAACAAAAGTCCTGCTTCTGGTCTCACAAGTTGCTCCAGTTCCAATAATCTTTAGAATGAAAGAAAAGAGAACACTTTTCTTTTTCTTTTAAGTGAGAGACAGACAGGGAGGGAGATGAGAAGCATCAACTTGTAGTTATGCCACTTTTAGTTGTTCATTGATTGCTTCTCACACATGCCTTGACTGGAGGCTCCAGCTGAGCCAGTGACCCCTTGCTCAAGCCAGCGACCTGTGGGCTCAAGCCAGAGACCATGGGATCATGTCGATGATCCCACGCTCAAGCTGGCAACCCTGCAGTTTCGAACCTGGATCCTCAGCATCCCAGGCTGAAGCTCTATCCACTGCGCCACCACCAGTCAGGCAAAAGAACACTTATTTGATACTCTCTTCCAGGTTCCTCAGGAAAAATTAAATTCTGGAATTTGTTAAAGGTCTTTGAATATAAAAATGTCCCAAGACAAAGGGCCAATACAGCAGGGAATAAGTAAAAAAGAATTAAGAACTATTCATGTCCTTAACTGCTTAACCTTGGGAATAAGCATGAAACTTTCTATGTTTCATTCAAAAAGTACTGAAGACCGTGGCAGACAATTAGGACACGTGTGCTATGGGCTAGATTAATTCCTTGAGGAAATAAGGGGACCCTTGAATGGGCCCCATTCTCTGATTTTACAAATCAAGATTAAGTATCTGTCAGCTGCAAGAGCCCTTAGCAGATCTCAGGGAATTCATAAGCAACTCTACTGAGGTAGTGAGCAATCGGCTTCCACTCTTCCTTCCTATTCACTTGCCTTCTGTCACCTGACCTTCAGGAATATAATCATGTTACTTTTTGGAATCTTCTTCACTCCACCCTCATTTCTGCTTTCAACTTCTGAAAAGCAATCACCCCGTTGTGTGGTCATGGGCACTGCTCTTGCCCTGTCACTTCTTCTACCTAGCATCCAGCCCATATATCAAGTCCTCCATGATGGAAACAGTAGGTATAATAACCAGTATGAACTGCTTTCTTCTTGAGAAATAAGAGAATATGTCAAGGAAGGCATCTTAGCGACCAAGACAGGGTTGGCAATGATGCTAATTTGAGTCTTATTATGTGTATCGTCTGTAGTCCACATTTAGTCCCTACTGCATACCTTGACCAAGTTGGTCATAGAAGCACGCAGGTACTTTGGTATTATTGCTAACAGCAGAGGGTCGCGGGAGAGGATCTCATGCCGGAAGAGGGCTCCCCAGGTCATCTGAGTTGAAGAGCGTAGAAACTAAAGGGAGAAAAGTAAAACCTGCTTAAGGATTTGGATTTTACATAAGATTTCTTGGCCTAGCACTTATTAACTATATTTCTTCATGGAAATAAGCCTCCGTAATATTCTGAACCACACGTTAATAACCCAGACTGTGGGCCAAGAGGAATTCGTGGAGTATGAGCTGAAATCTACCTCTTTCTCTTTCATTAAAGAAAGGTTATAGGAATCTTAAGGTAGTATTACAGAAAAAATCTTGACTTGGATGAAATTAATTTGTATTTAAAACATCTTTAATAGCAAATCACTTGGGACATACCTCCCATCTGACTGAGCATTATCAAAATGAATTACCTGTGCCTGACCAGGTGGTGGTGCAGTGGATAGAGTGTCAGCCTGGGGTGACGAGGACCCAGGTTTGAAACCCCGAGGTCACTGGCTTGAGTGTGGGATCATAGACACGACCTCACGGTCACTGGCTTGAAGCCCAAGGTTGCTGGCTTGAGCAAGCAGTCACTGGCTTGGCTGGAGCTCCCCAGTCAAGGCATATATGAGAAAGCAATCAATGAATAACTATGATAAGATGACACAATTATGATTTGATGCTTCTCATCTCTCTCCTTTCCTGTTGGGCCCCCTCTTTCTCCCCCTCTCTCACCAAAAAAAAAAAAAAAAAAAGGAAAAGAATTACCTGAGGGGATGAGGGGAAAAGCTACAGACCTTGATGGTAAAATGATGGTTCAGGAAAAACACTCAGCAATTCTCTTAATGAAATGATACTATAATTATTTTCTAGGGCCTTAAGAGTCATGTTTTATTTATGAGCAGCTGATTATTTCGGGCCATAGTGCTTGGTTTGGGCTTATCTAACTAAAATTTTGAAATTACCTGCATAAAGTTTACCTGACTTGGATGTGTTGTAAAAGCAAGAAAAGATTCCAGGTATTTTCCAAAGTTTGCTGGTGTTTCTACATTAGAATCCACACCCTGTAGAACAAAAAGTCCATTATATTAATGATGTTGATTACGGAAGGGGAGTGGAAACAGTGGAATAACAAATACAGACAACTTAAACCCTCAAAAATTTCAACTTTAAAATAACTGTATACTTTCTTGTGGACTAAGGAAAACCTAATGTCAAGGCCTAAAAAATAGAAAAGCCACTTTACCTCCTTAATCACCACGATTAAAACCTTTATCATGGTCAATCAGTAAAATAAATAAAGAGTATTCATCTCTGACCGGTTTGCTCAGTGGAGAGAGCGTCAGCCTGGTGTACGGATGTCCGGAGTTCAATTCTGGGTCAGGGCACACAGGAGAAGCGACCATCTACTTTTCTCCCCCCACCTCTCCTCCATGTTTCCCTCTTCCCCTCCTCCAACCAGCGGCTCAATTGGTTTGAGTATTGGCCCTGGGCACCGAGGATAACTCAGTTGGTTCGACCACGTCAGCCTGAAGTGCTAAAAATAGCTTGGCTGATACAAGCATCAGCCCTAGATGGGGGTTGCCAGGTGGATCCCAGTTGGGGTGCATGCAGGAGGCAGGAGTCTGTCTCACTATCTCACTTCTCTCAAGAAAGAAAAAAAAAAAAAAAGTACTCATTTCAAAATCACAGAAAGATATTCATATTATTTCATTATATCTGGTCTATTCACATCTCCGTGATCCATTTAATAACCACTCAGTAGTGCACGTCTGAAGCTCTAGCCTCTAACTATTCACACCACCACAAAAAAAGTATAACATCAAACATAAATGTATCAATATCCTATCTTTCAACTTATAAGACATAGCAGTAAATATTTCCCTAAAGATAGTTATTTTTAGGCAAATCAGACTCAAGTTTTCTTTTATGATCCAATAACAAATCCTTCAGATTTGGGAAAAGGGTTTTTGATTCAAACCCATAACATTTCATAATCTAATAGGACTTTAAGGGGTAATGCACTCACGCTCCCAGAAGATTGATGTTTTTTTACAAGTGCCAAAATTCACAAGAATAGCAATGCTGACTTTATGGAATAACATAAGTATATATTTGCTGTTGATATTAATAATTGACTTGATAAAAATTTTTTTATCATTTAAAACAGTGGTTTTCAACCTTTTTACACTTGGGGACTTGTGCAAATAGGAGAATTATTTCAGGGACTGCTAAGGTGGAAATCACCCGAGCATAGTGAATTCAACAAAGATGACTGAGTCTATAATCTTCATACAACATCAGAGTGGTTAATTCTTTCACAGAACAACATAAAATTTCTGGCAGACTGGAAGTTGAAAAACACTGATTTGAACCCTAGTAAAAGAATTTAATTTGTAGAACCACATAAAATAATGTGTAGGGCAATGCTCCATGAAGCTAAAACCAATGGCATGTGTCAGCCCTAATATAAATATAACTTTCTAAATGCTGTCCTCGAACGGCCCTGAGATGATCCAGGAGATCAGTGCTCACCAGCAATGCGCAAAGTTGATTGCCCAGAGCACACAGCACCTGACAGAGTCTCTTCAGGAAGACATAGTGTTTTTCTACCAAGCCTCCTCCGTCAGCATTCCTGTAAGATCAGAAAATAGTGTAATTAGTTGCACATCAAGAGAACCAACGGGATTTACATCAAATGGAATTGCATATGTGGTCTGTGCTTCAGCAAATTTCAATTCTTCAAGTTAAAAACAAAACCACCAAAATACCCCTCCAAACACTGAAAGGTCAATGAGGAATAGTGTTCAATGCAATCTCATCCCTCAAGAGACGCTCTGATTTGGGGCATTATATGGTTCTTGAGTATTCTGGAATAGCAATGGAAATTCTGAGCATGACTGCACAGAACACTGTATATACTTACACACACAAAAAGCTGCACAAAGACACTGTTTGATACCCAGGGAGAACTTAAGAGGGATCCCTAGGAGAGCTTGTATAAGTTTCTTTCTTTCTTTTTTTTTTTTTTACAGGGACAGAGAGAGAGAGAGAGAGAGAGAGAGAGAGAGAGAGATAGGGACAGACAGACAGGAAAAAAAGAGATAAGAAGCATCAATCATTAGTTTTTCGTTGCCATTACGACACCATAGTTGTTCATTGATTGCTTTCTCACATGTGCCTTGACTGCGGGCCTTCAGCAGACCGAGCAACCCCTTGTTGGAGCCAGCGACCTTGGGTCCAAGCTGGCAAGCTTTTGCTCAAGCCAGATGGGTCCACGCTCAAGCTGGTGCGCTCGGGGTCTCGAACCTGGGTCTTCCGCATCCCAGTCCGATGCTCTATCCACTGCGCCACCATCTGGTCAGACAAGCCTGTATAAGTTTCTTATTGCACAACAAAATTAAAAAGAACTATAATCAAGAAAATGAAAAGATAAGCCACAGACTGGGATAAAGTATTTGTAAAAGACATATCTGATAAAGGAGTATTTATCCAAAATATACAAAGAACTCTTATACTCAACAGTAAGAAAATAACCTGATTAAAAACTGGGCTAGCCCTGGCTGGGTAAATCAGTTTACTAGAGTGTTGTCCCAATACACCAAGGTTGTGGGTACGATGCCCGGTCAGGGCACATACAAGAATCTACCAATGGATTCATAAATAAGTGGGACAACAAATAGATGTCTCTCTCTCACACTTTTTCTCCAAAATCAATCAATAAATAAAAATTAAAGGAAAAAAAAAAAAGAAAAGAAATTAACCAGATCTTGCCTGACCTGTGGTGGTGTAGTGGATGGAGCTTTGACTTAAAATGCTGAACCTGCTGGTTTGAAACCCTGGGCTTGCCTAGTAAAGGCACATAGGAAAAGTAACTACTACAAGTTGTTTCCCACCTCCCTCCTTCTTTCTCTCCTCTAAAACATCAATAAATAAAATTTTAAACAAAACAAAACAAAAAAGAAAGAAAAACACCAAATGCGGTCAAGGACATGGAGCAACACAAACTTTCACTCACTGCTGGTGGGAATGGTACACCCAGCAGACAGTTTGAGAGTTCCTTACAAAACTAAGAACACTCTTACCATATAATGCAGCAATCATCACCTTTGGTATTTACCAAAAGGAGTTGAAAACTTGTGTTCACACAAAAGCCTACATGTTTAGAGTATGTTAAACTTGGATGTTTATAGTAGCTTTATTCATAATTCTCAAAAATTGGAAGCAATCAAAATGTGCTTTGATAGGTGAGCGGATAAACAAACCCCAGTACACCCAGACAATGGGCTATTATCCAGTGCTAATAATCCAAAATACAACACCAAGAGTAAACCCTAAGGTAAGCTACGGAGTTTGGATGATTTGATGTGTCAATGTAGGTTCATCGACTGTAACAAATGTACCACTCTGGCTAGTGATGTTGATAATGGGGGGGCTATGCGTGTGTTAGGCTAGGGAATATGTGGAAAGTCTCTGCACCTTCCCCTCAATTTTGCTGTGAACCTTAAATTGCTCTAAAAAAAAAAGTCTTTTATAAAAAATGTAATGAAACCAATTAACTTTGTGTCTCATTTCATTCAGATCTATAAGACCTTATATGCTATTTTAGAATCCAAATATTTTTTTTAGAGTGCAAGAGGAACAGACAAGAAGGGAAAGAGATGAGAAGCATCAACTCATAGTTGTGGCACCTTAGTTGTTCATTGATTGTTTCCTTATATCTGCCTTGACTGGGGGGCTCCAGTCGAGCGTGTGACCTCTGACTCAAGCCAGTGACCTTGGGCTTCAAACCAGCAACCTTTGGGCTCAAGCGAGTGACCATGGGGTCTTGTCTGTGATCCCACGCTCAAGCCGGCAACCTTGCAGTTTTGAACCTGGGTCCTCAGTGTCCCAGGCTGAAGCTCTATCCACTGACCCTCCGCCACGTCAGGCCCAAACAGTTCTTAAAAAAAAAAAAAAAAAAAAAAAAAAAGATTGCAAGTTGAGTCTATAGTTGAGATTCTTTGAGGGCCTTGATTATGGGGATGAGAAGTTGTTACATGGCCTTTTGCTCATTAAAAACACTGGATCCTTATACTTTTTTCAGACAACAGATTCTCAGGAGCCAAAGGTAAGAGCTCTTTGTGGGGTTGGAAGGAGACTTCCTTGAGGTTTTCGGGTACAGGATGCACTTAGTGGCAAAACCTGACCTATAATGATGCAAAACTATTTATAGAAACAAGAATGGATGAATGGGCAACGACTACCGTAGGCAGCCGTCATATTAGCTGGTGGCAGTAGAGTATAATGTAAAAAGTTAGGGCTTTGAGGTAAGCAAGACCTAGGCTCTAGTGACACTGAAGGCCAGCATGGCACTATGGTTTCCAGTGCAGGCTTTGGAGTCTGATTGCTGGGTTTGAATCAGCTTTGCGCATCAGAATCTGTAGCACAAATGGAGCTAGAACACCTCAGGGTGAATATCGTGGTCTCTATTGAACTAGTGAGTCTTGGAGACAGCAACTATCTAGTCCGGGGTTCCCAAACTACGGCCCGTGGTCCGCATGCGGCCCCCTGAGGCCATTTATCCACTCCCGCCGCACTTCCAGAAGGGGCACCTCTTTCATTGGTGGTCAGTGAGAGGAGCACAGGATGCATCCGCACCCATAGTTCCCATTGAAATACTGGTCAGTTTGTTGATTTAAATTTACTTGTTCTTTATTTTAAATATTGTATTTGTTCACATTTTGTTTTTTTTACTTTAAAATAAGATATGTGCAGTGTGCATAGGGATTTGTTCATAGTTTTTTTTATAGTTTGGCCCTCCAATGGTCTGAGGGAGTGTGAACTGGCCCCCTGTGTAAAAAGTTTGGGGACCCCTGATCTAGTCAGTCAAAAGACGCCACTCACTTAATTAGCAGGACCTCTTAAGAACAGAGCTGTAGGAGAGGGGCAAGATGGCGATGGAGTAAGCGGACGTACCAACTTGCAACTTCCAGAAGCAAAGTGGATTATAACTTGATTTTAAGAACTGTCATCTGGATAAATCAACGTTGAACTGGACTGAGAGGACTCTTCAACCAAGGAACACTGAAGAAGCAACACTGAGACTGGTAGGAAAAGCGAAAACGCCGAAAGGGCTGCCCAGCTCCCCGGAGCAGAAGGAAGCCCGGAGAGACTCGTGTGGTGGGAAGAGAGGCCAGCGGAAGGGTAGGGACCTGGGTCCCAGGAACAAAGCCCCAGCCTACAGCCCCAGAGCCTAGAAGAGGTGTATGGACAGTATTGAGCTGTGAAACAGGTTAGGATACTGTTTGTGAGAAAGAGACAGTTGTCTCAGACCCAAGATTCTTCTTAAAGGGACGGCACAGAAAACCTCTCTCACAGCCACTCACCCGGGGCTCCGGGAGACAGGGAAAGAGGAGAGGACCGGAGCAGCGGGAAGAGAGTGTGGTCTGGAAGGCACAAGGAGAAAGGCTTTGAGGGACAGCGACCCTAAACCCTGGACTGAGTCACTCCACAAATCTGAAATAATATATCCCCTGGAACCAGCAAGGGGAAGCAGGACACCAGCCAAACAGGCTCCCCTGTGGCAACTAGAGCACAGTCGCTTAGAAGGAGGGAGCTTTCAGGACTACAGTATGGAGTGTTAGGGTCTGAGCTGCAGCGCCCCCACCCACACTGCTGAGGGCTTGCTGGAGGGCAGGTGGCAGTGGGATGCAGAAACACGGTTCCATCGGTGGGGACAGAGGATGAGCCCGATGGCCAGAGCTTGGCCTAGCCCAGCGGGGGCAAAGGGGACGCATGAACGTGGTCCGGAGGCTGCCGGCCCGCCTGAGACCCCACCTGTGAGGGAAAAGTGGGAGCCCAGAACGGGCAGAGATCCGCTGCTGGGCAGGGGTGAGCGAGCGCTCAGCCACACCCGGCCTCTGAGCGTCCACCAGCAGCCCGGCCTTGGCCGAGGTTGGCAGGGGCGGAGAGGAAGCCCAGCTCCTGCGTAGCAGCAGTCCCTCCCAGCTGAGGAGCTGAAGTTGGCGGCGCATGGCTGAGTCCGTAGCAGCAGCCCATCCCAGCGGAGGAGCCGAGGTTGGTGAGAGGGCGGGGGCAAGGCAGAAGCCTGGCTTGCAGCTGAATGCACATCAGAAGCCCCTCCCGGCCGAAAGAACAGGCTGATAGGAACCCGCAGCTGAGCAAAAGTGCTCACCCCTGACCTTGGTATCCAGGCTTGTGGCCCAAGTGTGGTGCGCGGCCCCACCCTTGGGAGAGGGGTGAAGGCCGAGACCAGATGAGGCTTACAGAGCCTGCCACAAGAACTTAAAAATCGAACTGCCTTTTGACCCAGCTATCCCACTTATAGGAATATACCCTAAGAACACCATAGCACTGTTTGAAAAGAAGAAATGCGCCCCCATGTTTGTGGCAGCATTGTCCACAATAGCAAAGATCTGGAAACAGCCCAAGTGTCCGTCAGAGGACGAGTGGATTAAAAAGCTTTGGTACATACATACTATGGAATACTACTCAGCCATAAGAAATGATGACATCGGATCATTTACAACAAGATGGATGGACCTTGATAACATTATACGGAGTGAAATAAGTGAATCAGAAAAAAACTGAGAATTGCATGATTTCATACATAGGTGGGACATAAAAACGAGACTATGAGACATGGACAAGAGTGTTGTGGTTACGGGGAGGGGGGAGGGAGGAGAGGGAGAATGAGAGGGGAGGGGAGGGGCACAAAGAAAACCAGATAGAAGGTAATAGAGGACAATTTGACTTTGGGTGATGGGTATGCAACATAATTGAATGATAAGATAACCTGGAGATGTTTTCTTTGAACAAGTGTACCCTGATTTATTGGTGTCACCCCATTAAAATTAATAATAATAAAAAATAGTGCTGGGGAAAAAAAAAAGAACAGAGCTGTAGTCTCCATAAGAAAGAAAGCCATCACAAAGGTTTAGTAGAATAGCCTGACCAGGCGGTGGCGCAGTGGATAGAGCGTAGGACTGGGATGCGGAAGACCCAGGTTCGAGACCCCGAGCTCACCAGCTTGAGCACGGGCCCATCTGGCTTGAGCAAAAGCTCACCAGCTTGGACTCAAGGTCGCTGGCTCCAGCAAGGGGTGGTCGGTCTGCTGAAGGCCCGAGGTCAAGGCACATGTGAGAACGCAATCAATGAACAACTAAGATGTCGCAATGGCAACAAAAACTGATGACTGATGCTTCTCAACTCTCTCCATTCCTGTCTGTCCCTATCTGTCCTTCTCTCTGACTCTCTCTGTCCCTGTAAAAAAACAAAAACAGAGGAAAGCTTTAGTAGAATAGATAGTAAGAGACTTTAAATAACACTATGCATCTCAATACCTTTTAACTTGTTCTTGGGAACAAGAATTAGTGAAGAGTACTGAAAAGAGGGTGCTGCAACAGCCTCAACTATTTTTTTTTTTTTTTTTAGCCTCAACTATTTTTTTTTTTTTTTTTTAAATTTCTTTTTATTTCTTTATTTTAGAGAGGAGACACAGAGTGAGAGAGAGAGAGAAAGAAAGAGAGAAAGGAGGGAGGAGCTGGAAGCATCAACTCCCATATATGCCTTGACCAGACCAGTGCAGGGTTTTGAACTGGCGACCTCAGTGTTCCCAGGTTGATGATTTATCCACTGCACCACCACAGGTCAGGCTAGCCTCAACTATTTTTAAGACACAGTTCCACGTGACTCCTGGTAAGAAACACTCTAACAGGAAATGCTTTAATATTTTCCAGAACAATTAGAAAACAAGTGGAAGCCATTATTTTAGGACACTGACTATGCTTATAGTTTTTATGCACACATTTCGCATTGAACACATTGCTTCTGCTCTTTCCAAGAGCCTCAACGCTTCAGGCACTGGTTACTTTGACCAGGAGATCAAGGAGGAGTATCTGAAGTTCTATAATCAAGGCAGGCCCTGGGACAGACTTGGGTCCAGACCTAAGCACTCTCAGGCCTAGTCACCAAGGCGACTCTAGGGGGCTTAGGGATCATTAGAAGCAGGCAAAGAAAATCAGGGAGATAAGTTGTCTTTGGATAACGGAGAAAACTGTGCATGGGAGTGGTTGCTCAATTAATGGCCACAATTTATTTCCAGTATAAGGTTTTCAAAAAGACTCAATAGTCCCTTTAAGATCACCTGATATTCTTATTAGAAACATTGTCAACTGACTGCACAAGCATTCGATAGGAACTTCAGATATATCCAAGTATAAGCATAACAAAGAAATGAGAGAAAACATAGACAACAGATACTTACTGTGCAGCAGAAAGTATATAATGCATGGCAACATCTCCAAATAAGACCATTAAGGGCTTCCGGTCTTCCAACTTGCCCTAGATCCAATTTCAGGGAAACACAGGTAATACAAAAACTGAATTATTAAACCCTCCAAGCACTAACATCTTCTTACCTATATAATCAAATATATACCAACTTCACAACTTCTCATATAGCCCTTGGGCTGACTGAACACTAGGGCAAAACCAGCTTTTTAAAATCTAATGTGGATAAAACATATTTTTAAGTGTGTTGGGCAACGATGCTGACATGAAGGCAAAGTAAATTACACCTGCAGATAGCCTCCTATGGAGAAAAGTCCTGGTCCCGTGTGTTAGCCGAGACAGATATGAAACAGTGTAGTGACCACCTAAGATTCTCTGACATAAACACTGAGTTTTAAAATTTAATATTGCTTTTCAGTGTGAAGTGCCAAGGTTCACAGCGGTTTCAAGAACCAAGCAGTCCTTAAAACCCGTACGTTCCGCCAGTAAAGCCCTAGACTATTGGTAAACTGGAAGGCCAGTAGTTAGCTGGTGTCAAGTAAAAAGAAAAACCCAAACCTTTCAATGTTCTGCCACAACGTACGATAAACACCCCCCTCAGCGGTTTCAAGGACAAAAGCCAGTTTGCAGTGGCAACTTACTTTCCTGCTGACTGCAATGAGGAGACACTCGGCGGCTCCCAGCTGAAGCTCCTGCTCATTGAGGAGCAGACACAGCACCTCCAGGAGCTTACAGTTCTCAGCAGTAATGTGACTCACGGACACCCAGTCGATGTAGCCGGCTAGAGTATTCAGTGCGGCGACTCCGACTCGACAGTTTGCTTGAGCCTGAAAGAAAGAACTTTTGGACCATTAAGTCCTCACTAACAGACAAGCAGGCAGAGGTTATACCTGAGCTCCCTCTATTTTCTAATTCTAAAAAGAAAATAATTTAAAAAAATGTCCTCATGTAAGCCACTCGTAAGAAATTCAAAGGCTTTTTCCTGATGAACACACTCGCTTCTCAACATTATCAATAAGACGATATCGACAACTGAGTCCATTATATTTCCTTCAAAAAATCTCAAACGTTGTTATTTTAGCTCCCTTCCACCTTGGCACGGTGATCAAATAAAGCAGCCGTCACCCTCTACTAGGTGAATGCATCCTGTACATGAAAGCCTCAAGGAAGTCTCCTTCCAACCCCACAAAGAGCTCTTACCTTTGGCTCCTGAGAATCTGTTGTCTGAAAGAAAAGAAGTATAAGGATCCAATGTTTTTAATGAGCAAAAGGCCATGTAATAACTTCCCATCCCTATAATCAAGGCCCTCAGAGAGTCTCAGGTATAGAGTCAACTTTCAATCTTGAAAAAAATACAACTTTACTCAGAACACATAACTGATATTCAGCTAAGAACAGGTTATTTTAATTTTAGCAGTATGACAAAAAGTTAATATTTAAAGAGCTTACACAATTTGTTAGAACATTCAGATTTGCAAAGACAGTTTCAAAGCAAATGATTTACATAGAATTACAACTATAAGATGAACAATAAACAAGGCTCAACATTGCTAGTGATGGAAGCAATACAATTCAAACTAAGTACAGCATGTTTCCCGAAAGACATATAACTGACAGTGTACAACATACACTGAAATGACGTGATGTTAATGGAAAACAGCAAGAAACGCAGTGAAGTCAATGCAATTTATGACCGTATATGGATAGACATATATTAGATGGTGAACAGATGAAAATAATGTCTGTTCAGTAAATGTACAATTTATGACTGACTTTTACCCTTATATTCCAAATTCCATAAAAATGTTACATAGTGATTATAATTTTATAACAAATGTATAAAATTAGTATTTTCCTGAGGAACTTCTGAAATGAAAACTAAGAAAAGGAAAAATCATTCAAGCAGGAGTAACTTCTGAAGTACCTGAAAACTTACCTTTATGATTAAGATCATAAAAGACTTGTTTTGCAATTCCTTTTCTCAGCTATCAAAAATACCTTTTTCCATAAAGAACAAGTATTAAAGCTTCATTACTAGTGATCATGTAGATGTGTTAATGGGACAGACTAGTAGCACTCTCTCACCAGTATCTATTGGTGCTGCCCCAGGAGGAAAAGGGACCTACATGACAGAGGCCAAGTCCAGCCTTCACTCTCCACGCCCACAAATCCTTCCTTCCTGTTTATATTCCCTATGCCCCTGGGACCAGCGCTGGAGGCGGCTGATGCGACAGGGAAAGTGAGCCTACTCACCCTGTCAGTGTTTACCATTCAACCTATTCTCCACTGGGTAGGTGAAGGTATGGAAGCAGAGAGGCAACTCTGAGCCAACTGAGAAGGTCAAGGTACAAGACTTGGTTCTCGGTCGGCTCTGATCCTGGGCACAAATGGTAATCCAGTTAAACTACAGGAAGAATATGGAAACTGAGGCTAAAGAAAAACACCACTGGCCTGACCAGGTGGTGGCGCAGTGGATAGAGCGTAGGACTGGGATGCGGAAGACCCAGGTTCCAGACCCCGAGGTCGCCAGCTTGAGCGCGGGCCCATCTGGCTTGAGCAAAAGCTCGTCAGCTTGGACCCAAGGTCGCTGGCTCCAGCAAGGGGTGGCTCGGTCTGCTGAAGGCCCGCGGTCAAGGCACATGTGAGAAAGCAATCAATGAACAACTAAGGTGTTGCAACAGCAACGAAAAACTAATGATTAATGCTTCTCACCTCTCTCCGTTCCTGTCTGTGTCCCTATCTATCCCTCTCTCTGACTCTCTCTCTGTCCCTGTAAAAAAAAAAAAAAACACAAAAGAAAAACACAACCATAGATGTTTCTAACTTGTGTCAGACTATCACCAATCAGCCCTGTTCTGCCAAGTTGGCTAGATTTCTAGGGCAACTAAGTATTCATGATTTGTTCTTCTCCGAGGGATTAAAGCTCTCAGGGGAAAATAAAAATACCTCCTTCACCCTCAATACACTTAGGTGTTTTTCTTTCCTTAAGAAAAAATATTGAGTTACTTAAAAACAATTTTAAACAACTGTTTTTCTTCTTGAATGAAGTAACTGACTGCATTTGAACCACATCCCTTAGCTGTGGACGAAGACTGTGAAAGTGCCAAAACTTTCTCTTTTGTTTATCAAACAATGCACAATCAAGTCAATCTCACTGGTTCAGATTCAAGAAGTTCTGAAAGGGGAGAGATTCCCTCAATCCCTCAAAAGGTTGAGAACTCCAGACTGACATTCTCTGCCCAGCTCCAGGCTTGTGTGATGTCTAACTGTTACTGGACGGGATCTGAGCCTGGGGCGGGTCTGTGTTGGGCAGGCCTGTATTGTGTGGGTTCTTGACTTCATGTAGGAAAGATTTCACAACACGAGTCCAGTGATTTGGAGAGTACATTTATTAAAGCTGGGGACAGTGAAAGGAGGAAGGGTTTAGGACAGAAGAAGCTACAGGAAAGAGCCCAGGTGGGGCCGCTCTGGCTCACTGGAAAGTAGAGAAAAGGGGGCCTTGGAAACAGGTTCAGGGGGTCAGCTTGGGACGAGCTGCCGCTGCCCACAGCTCCCTGGTTACAAGTCGCATGGGGTCCCTTAGAGCTTAGGAGACGTATGCCTGAGAGGAAAGAAAGCTGTGAGTATGCTCCCAGGACGGAGAGTGTACCCACATAGGTTTGTAAATGCAAGTATTTCCTTAATATTTTCTTTTAAAAAACCCTGGGAAGTTATTTTTTGGGAAAAACTCCATTCTAATAAAAAGAATAGGGTCTGAATTCCACCAAAACCATTTATTAGGGGGTCTGTAATAATTACCCTCTGAGCTTTGGTACTCCTCATCTGTAAAATGGAGACAGTACTTTCTGACTCTTAGTTATTTTGAAAGTTAAATAGCATATAAAGTGCTAACAAATACAGAATGGGACAAAATAGGTTTACAGTTGTTCGTAAGGAATATAATAAATAAGAATAAACTGCTTCACGTACTCACAACTATAAACCTACATTTTTAAACACTTCATATATATGTATTTATTTAAGATTTTAATAATTTCACGGGGGGGAGGGTGAGAGAAGTATCAACTCATAGTTGCTTCACTTTAGTTGTTCATTGCTCGCTTGTCACGTGTCCTGACCGGGCAAGCCCAGGGTTTCGAAGCAGCAACCTCAGCATTCCAGGTTGATGCTCTATCTACTGCGCCATCACAAAATATCTAGAGTAAACCTACTTTTCCCCACCCTGTATATGGTATATATTAGGTACTCACTGAGTTTCCCCCCACAAAAATAGCTCATAGTACCTTCTTCCACTTGTGTTAGTATCTAATGCATCTCTGAAAACAGACCTAATGAAGCTGTCAAGGGCATAAAAAATAACTTAATTTTAATTAATCCTATTTTGTGAAATAAGCACATATGAGAATTCTAGATCAGGGTTTTTCAACTCAGCACTTTTGACATTTTGGGAATTCCTTATTGCAAAGACTGTGTGCAGTAGAATGTTAAACAGCATCCTTGGCTTCTGCATACTAGATGCTAGTACCAATCTGTACTTGTGACAATCTGGGGGTTAATCACCCCCTAGGACAGTGAGAACACTGTACTAGATTAACATTTTTTTATTATTATTCATTTTAGAGAGGAGACACAGAGAGAGAGAGAGAGATAGGGGGGAGGAGCTAGAAGCATCAACTCCCATATGTGCCTTGACCAGACCAGTGCAGGGTTTTAAACTGGCGACCTCAGTGTTCCCAGGTCGACGCTTTATCCACTGCGCCACCACAGGTCAGGCTAGATTAACGTTTTTAATTAATTCAATAATAATTTTTTTTGAGAGAGGAAAGGAGAGAAGGGGAGAGAGAGAGAGAGAGAGAGAGAGAGAGAGAAGCATCAACTTGTTGTTCCACTTAGTTGGTCATTGATTGCTTTTCATATTGAACATGTACTCCTGGGATTGAACTGATGCCCCCAGGATCAAGCAAGCCTACTTGGTGCCCTAGGACAACGTCTATTCATTGCGCCACTGGCCAAGGCCTAAATTAACTTCAAAAGGCAGTATGGCCTTCTGCTGAAGGCTCTCTGCTAAAATGGTAATGGCTTGTCCTTTTCTGCAGAAGGCAAAATTTAAATTAAATTAAGAATAATGCTGCTGTGCCTGATCAGTGGTGCTACAGTGGATAGAGCGTCGACCTAGGATGCTCAGGTCGCAGGTTTGAAACCTTGAGGTCACCGACTTGAGTGTGGGCTCACCAGACTTGAGTGTAGGCTCGCCAGCTTGAGTGTGGTGTCCCCAGTTTGAGCGTAGGCTCATCAACATGACCCCATGGTCTCTGGCTAGAAGCCCAAGGTCACTGGCTTGAGCCCAAGGTTACTGGTTTGAGCTAGAGGTACTAGCTTAGCTTGAGCTCCCCTGGTCAAGGAACATATGAGAAGCAATCAATGAACAACTAAAGTGATGAAACTATAAGTTGATGCTCCTCATCCCTCTCCCTTCCTCCCTCTCTCTAAAAAAAAGAAACCTTTAATTTTATACTATTTAAAGAATTTTCTTACTGTAAAAGGAATTATTTTTTTCTAGTAGACATAGAAACTAACTGAACTGAGTGTCTTAGAAAATCAGTTCTTAAAAAAGAAAATCAGTTCTTGTTTTTCCTGTCACCTATTTCTTTTTTCCTCAAAAAATGGCCTTTTCTTTTGCTGAACTAGACACCTTAGTTTCTTGCTCATTTTAACATTAAACAAACAAACGAAAAAACACATTAAAAACTACAGCTTTAGAAGGTGGAGTACCCCTTACCATTTGCTGGTACTTGTCTACATTTTCCTGAAGTGTGTTAAGCAGAAAACTGAAGATCCTCTCCATGTTCTGGGTTAATGTTTGCTGGATGTCCCTTCTTCTTTGAAAGGGCAGAGTATGAAAGGTCACTACATCTTCTGCCAGTCGCAAGAGGATGAACATCACTAATTCTGTCTGTGTTTCCTGCATAAACAGAAAATAGCTAGTTAAATTATCTTTTTCATTATAGGTATGTCTGAAAGCTATTTTCACTTGACAAAACAAACAAACAAATAAACAAACAAACCCCTGAAGAGCCAAAAACCAACAAACTGAATTGGTACTGCTGTATTTCATACCCCTTGTTTGGAAAGAGTGTCCAATTCTATTAGCATGTCAGGCCAGTGCTGTGGCCACTCCCTCTTGATCATTTCTACTACAATTCGAGACAGAACATCTTTAATATGGTTCTCCTCTTCCAAGATATTCAATGTTCCCTAAAAAAGAATAAGATATATTAAGAGGTCTGCGAGACTGAATTCAAGGGAAAAATTGAACTATAAAAGTGTAGAAACTCACCAGTGGGCCTGCTTTTAAGCTAAATAGAATAAACAAACCTGTTCTCCCTGTCTGAGTCACTTGTCCTGCATTCTTGCTAATCATTCTTCCCACTTAAAAGTTTAAGTGAGGGTGGCACCAGCTAATAAAATAGCTGTCACACAGAGCAAGGAAGACATTGTCCTCCTTTAGAAACTGGAAAGACTCTCGTATTAATTGTTTCATTTTGTAAGAGGGCCAGGATGGAAGAACACAGAAATACAGAATGCAGAGGGGCTGATAAAAATGGGAGAGGGAGGAGGAAGGCCAAATTATTTTATCAACAGCACCAGTATTAAAAGACACAGAAAGACAATCATTAGGCCACTCAGTTTGATATTAAGATGAATAAATCATGACTTTTATCAAGTTTCCCCAGAACTAGCAAAATATAGATCCTAAGTTAATAATAATGTTGGAGGAAATTTTTTTTTTTCTATTAAAGGCACCAGACTCTGGGGATGAACAAGGGTGGGAATTCCACTTTTTATGCC
The DNA here is from genome assembly GCA_037038555.1 of Rhynchonycteris naso. Classification (NCBI taxonomy): domain Eukaryota; kingdom Metazoa; phylum Chordata; class Mammalia; order Chiroptera; family Emballonuridae; genus Rhynchonycteris; species Rhynchonycteris naso. The sequence goes on from CM073000.1 coordinate 10,778,706, forward strand.
CTTTATAAAAAAGAAAGAGAAAAAACGCTGTGGATTTTAAACACATTTAAAGTCATAGTCTAACTCCTGAAACAAATGCATTCCGCAAATTTTTTACTGTTACTATCAGTATGTTTGTGATGAATTATGATTTCTTGTGATGATGGTTCTTTCCACCTTGAAGGTAACATTTAGTATCATACAAAGCATACTGTCCGATGTATGTAGAACCAGTGAATATTTTATAAAGCTACAGAAGAAGTCACTCTGTATAAACCACACTGGAAACACAAGTTGTCCAACCAACCATTCCTTACATTTTCAATCAGCTCCATGACACTGTTCTTCAGATAGACCTTCTCCAATCGAGACATGCTGTTCCACCGAAACCTGGCCACCAAAATGCATAAAGTCAACAGAACCACATTGTAAGTCTTCTCCTTACGAGACTAGCTTTGATTCTTGTGTTAGATTTTGTTAGTGATTTCACTAAGAAATTATACTTTTGATATGATATGCTTCAAGAACAGATAAAATAGTCCATATTAACCAAAATGCTAACTAACAACAGAAAAAACCTTGGGAAAGAGTTTTATACAAGCAGTGTTAACTGGAACCCACACAGGATTTGTGCACAGATCAGCTTTCCCCTTGATATTCCCCACAGACCAAAGCAAATGTAAACACCTGGGACAACTGCAACAACGTACAGTAGTTGTTTTTTGGAAAATACAATCTAGATATCAGTAACACTATTTCTGTGATGGTTTACAAGGTAATAGCATAGCACAATTCCAGAAAAACTGGCTAATTCTGAAACACTGACTGATTCTTCTAGTAGGTTTTATGGGTAGGAGACGCAAGTCAGAAAGGGCTTTTAGTTGTTCTCACATAATTCTGCTTTGGATTTGTCATTCAGACAAGGCACACACACTTAAAAAAAGAAAATTAAAGGCACAGTGCCTAATCAGAGATTTGTCTACCTACACACTGCATGATTTTAAAGACTCTGAGGTCTGCTAGCGTATAGTGCTGACTCAATAAATGCTGGCTGAATGGCTATCAGCTAATATTTGTAGAATGCTTACTGTGTACTATGTACTTTACATGAGGCAGTTTAAGTTCTGAATGAGAGCTCCAAGAGGTGCTGTGCCCCTTGGGGATCAATCCCTCCTTCACGGGGATTGCTCCTTTCCACTCACCTAAAGAGCATCTGTATGAGTTATATAAGAGATAAAAATTTGCTCTCTCACAGACTTCAGTGGTTAATTCCCAAAGCTCCTTACTTGACAACGTGTTCCAGGATCTGAAGGCCAAAATGTCTGACGATGGCAATTTGTGTTTTCTCAGCCAACCTCAAGCCACAGGGGACACAGACTGGGCACTTTTCTTTAAATTCCTCACAAAACTGAAAGAAGAAAAGTTAATGTTTTCCTTAGGAGCCAAGAGATTAGGAACTAAAAACAGCTTCATCTTAACTCCAACCTGAGCTGTATTTTTAAGTTGCAAAATACAGATCACTACTATGAGTAAAGAACCCATTAAATATTCCTTTCCTTTCATAGTTCTAGATTTCCCATGCAATATCTGACCTAAAAGACTAAAAATGTTAGAGATACACCCCTGAAGTATAGAGGGGTGAAATGACCATTTCTAGGACTTGCTTTAAAAACTTTTGGTGGCCCTGATGGGATAGCTCAGTTGGTCATAAATTTGTCCTGAAATGCAGTGGTTGCTGGTTAGATCTCCAATCAGGGTACATAATGGAACAGATAGATCCCTTTTCCCATCTCTCTCTTTTTCTTTCCCTCTCTTTCTAAGATCAATTAAAAAAAAAAAATCTCCTGGTGGAGTGGATGGATAAAGCAAATGTAAAATCTTTTTTAACAGCTGAGTAGTTTATGCAATAGGTATACACAAAAGTCAATGTAATACCCTAATTTTGTGTCTATTTATTTTTAAAGATTTTACTTATTGATTTTAGAGAGAGAAGAGAGATAGAGAGAGAGGAAGGGAGTGTAGAGCAGGAAGAATCAATTTACAGAAGTTGCTTCTGGCCTGACCAGGCGGTGGCGCAGTGGATAGAGCATCGGACTGGGATGCGGAGGACCCAGGTTTGAGACCCCGAGGTCGCCAGCTTGAGCGCGGGCTCATCTAGCTTCAGCAAAAAACTCACCAGCTTGGACCCAAGGTCGCTCGTTCGGTTACTTGGTTTGCTGAAGGCCCACAGTCAAGGCACATATGAGAAAGCAATCAATGAACAACTGATGATTGATGCTTCTTATCTCTCTCCACTACTGTCTGTCTGTCCCTATCTATCCCTTTCTGACTCTCTCTGTCCCTGTAAAAAAATAAAAAATAAAAAAATAAAAAAGAAGTTGCTTCTGGTAGGTGCCTTGACTGGGCAGCAAGTCCAGGGTTTCAAACCACATACACGTTACCTAGTACGCCACCACAGGTCAAGCATGATTTTGTGTCTATTCTTAATATTTCATGGCAAAAAAAAAAATAATAAAAGAAAATAAATACAACCCAACTGTTTGATTCCAAATTCTGTGGCATACATCTATATATTGTAAAGTTTCCTCCAAGTGATGCTGTTGTACATCACTTAAACTATGCACAGCACAAGTATTTTTCCCTTATTTCATTTTTCACAGCCCACACATATTGTTTCATGCTGGAATATGCTCATGCAATCATTAGCATCTGCATCTGTATTAATGAGCATCCCCAAATGCAACACTAGCGTCAGTCCCAGGAGCAGAGCATCCGGGACTCAAGAAAACTACTTTCAGGAATTCAAAGAGCCCTTCTTAAAATGCAAAGTAAGTGGTGGAAGTTCACCTTTGCTCAAAATAACCTAAGAATATCACACAATAAAAAGCATGGGGGGGAGGGCGTATGAGAATTAGCCAAGAAATACCCAAGACACATAGGAAGGTAGGGAGGGGTGTAACGACGTAGGCAAAAAGACACTGTGGGGGCTGGAGCTCACTTGGGCGGGTTAGGAGAGAGTCAGCAGGGAAACGTTTAGCGCATGGAGACCGTAAAGAACGTAGCTGGCGTTTAAAGACGGGATGGACACGTGCGCCACGGGAAGGCGAGGGGATATGGGGCTTGGGGGAATAAAACGAGCGCAGCAGCTGCCGGGGGTGGGGAGGGGGTCGCAGTGCGAACTGGAGTAAACAGACGAAGGGAGAGTGGGAGGAGAGGGCAGAAGTGGTGGTGAGACGAGACCACCAAAAGCACCTAGGGACCGGGGCGTCCAGGGAAAAGGGCCGGCGCGGCGAGCGGAAAAGGTGGAGAGCGGGAAGCGGCGCGTGAGGCCGGGGAAGGCCCCTCGGGGCTGGGGAGGGAGGTGGCAGGGCCGCGTGGGCAGGAGACGATAAGGTTACGCGTGGCGCCGGGACGGGAGGGTCTCGGGGCCGGCCCCGAGCGCCAGACCCCAGCTACCTTGAGGGCTTCCAGCCGAAAGCGCTGGGTGGAGCTGGGGTCCATCATGACCGTCACCGCTTTCACCAGCTGCTCGCACAGCGGGTTCACTTGATCCATCGCCATGGCTACTGCCACGCGCCGCGAGAGCGCACTGCCGCCGTGCCGAAAGCACAAGGTACAGACGGCTCCCTTGCCGGAATAACACGCTAGTACCGGGCCGAGGCGGGCTGGGGGGTGGGGAGGGGGAGAGCAGGAGGAGGAGCCGTAAGCGGCAAAGCTCCAGCGGGGAAAGAGCCGGCGCTGCACACGCGCTTGACCCTTCAGTGCGCACGCGCCGACGGAAGTGGCGGCTTCCTTGTGACGGTTGCCCCGGGTGTGCGAAGCGGGAGACGGAAGAGCTGCCGTGCGCAGGCGCGTCAACGCCCTGCACTGCGAGCGCGCCTCTGATATCTGTCTGGAGCGATAGCAGTTGGGCGCGCGGGCGTTAGCTGAACAGACGCGGGGGTGTGGGCAGCTGCCGGGCAAGGGTCCTTTGCGCCTTGGTCCGTTCTTTCATCCTTACGGGGAATAAATCTCGGTACCGACTGACTTGATCCCGGAAAGGGACGGATATTCAAGACGCCCTCATCTTCCACTGGACCCCGAGCCCAGCATTCGCGGCGTTCGCTGTTGGCAGTTTTCCAGGCGTTTGCCACATTGGTAAGAGAATTTGGAAACTTTAGGTATTATTGTTTTCAAGCTTTTCCTGTTGCCTTGGCTACTGGTTTTATGATATAGCAGTGGCTGGTGACAACGTCGGGTCAAAATTACGTGAATAAAAAAATGCATGCTCTCTGGGATGTGGCCCTGGAATTCTCCTCTAAGAGGATTTTCTTGTGGAAAAAAAACCCATTTTTTCTCTATAGCTCTCAAACCTCCCTCTCACTTGTACTTACTTTCCTTGGGTGTGTTATCGCCTGATGGGCACCATACTTGTTTTGTACAGATTAGAATAAGTCGAAATATTTAAAGATGAATAATTACAGGCATTGAAAGTTGGCGCGGTTTTGATCATTTGAAAGTGCTCCATACATGACTTCACAGTTGTATAACCCGTACCCTGAAAAGAGGGTTTTGGCAGAGAACGTGTTTCCTTTGCCATCGTTAAAGAGCTCTTGCTTTCTCCAGCAAAATCCGTTAACTGAAAACTTCAACAGCTTCATTATCTGTTGAAGTCTGCATTTCGGATTTTGTGTTTGTAAACTGTAATGTGTTTGCTGGACTTAAATCACTCTTTCCTATTCATACCCCACTTCTGGTTATTTGTATCTAATATGTTGGGCACGTGGTGTTTTTTGTGAAAATGCATTTACTATTTTTATTCTGGCATCTGTTCCAGTGCTAGGCAAAGGCACTTAAAGGTAAAGTGATTTCTGACATGTTATGGTTTTAATGTATAAATCTTTAAAGTATTATATTCTGCTTGTTTTAGGTAAGTAGGATATATAAGGAATTAATGCTTTGACCCTCTGGTTTTTTAAACTGTTTTCTTTCTCTTTCTACTGATCTTCCAGTTTGTAGTTGCATGCCACATTTTTCAAGGTGAATGTTGATTTTGACACTTAAAAAAAATACAGTTGAGTGCTTACTCAACTGTGTAACCTGTGTTTCTCTTATTTAAATCATGAATTACTGGTGTTTCCATAATTATCTGATATGCTTTAGATCAGTGATTCTCAATCTCTGCACATATCAGAAGGGCCAGAGAACTTGTAAAAAATCACAATGTCATATCCATACCAATTAAATTAGAATGTCAGGTGGTAGAAGGCAATATCAATATTTAAGAGTCCTTGGGTGACTCCAGTCTGCAGCAAAGTTTGGGAACCACTTCATTAGTTTACATTCCTTCTTCCAAATTTCTAACATTGTTAATTGATGATATTAGTCTGTACCTACTATTAGGTATATAAGGCTTGTTTTTTCTAATCTATTCTTCATATCTTTATGTCTGTCTGTCTTTGAATAGTATGTAGTATTGTTTGGTTTTCAGAAATTTACATGAATGAGTAGAAAGTCACCATTAAAAAACTTCAAAGTAATTCTCACAGGCAAGATTCACTGATGGGTGCTTAGTGTTTGAAAGTAACTTTACAATGAAAAACCTGGCAAACACTCTCTCAACTAAATGATCATGGTTAACATCACCAATAAGACTTATCAACATTCTATACCTCCCAATATGATACACTGAGAAAAGCACATTAAAATTTATAATATTCTTGCCAGAAATGTATAACCTCAATCTCATAAAGAGAAAACATCAGACAATCCTAAACTGAGAGATATTCTCAAAGTAAATGACTAGTTCTCTTCAAAGGTGTCAAGGTTGTGAAAAACAAGGGAAGACTGAGGAGGTGTCATGGGTTGGAGAAGACTAAGATTGGATCCCAGATTGCATCCGGGAACAGAAAAAGGATATTAGAATATTAATTCAAGTAAAGTATGTACTTGGGTATTATACCAGTGTTCATTTATTTCTTAGTTTGATAGCTCTGCTGTGTGAAATATGAACATTAGGGGTAACTAGGTGTAGGAGAACCCTAGTATTTTTGCAAGTCTAAGATTATTTCAAAATGAAAAGTAAAATTCATGTGAATGCTATGATGTTACATATTATTTTCTGCTTCTCTTTTCCCTGAACTTGTACTAGTCTATGAACTAGGTTAACTATTGACTTAATCTCTCTGTTAATGTGGCTTTAATTTGCATTTCCTTATGACTACTGATGTTGAGCTCATTTTCATGTGCCTGTTTACTAATAATATCTTTGTGATGTGTTCAGTTCTTTTGGGGTCTGGGTATTTTTAAAGCTTTTAATACTCGCTTCCTAAAATTTTACCAACTTATTCTTCTTCTTCTAGCAGTAGATGAAAATGCCCGTTTCATTCTTGTTAGTTTCCAGGCTCTCATGCTCATGGTAACTCAACAATGGAAGAATCAAAATAGATTTTCTTGGCACTTTGTATTGGGTATTCTTTTTAACTGTCTATAAAATATTGTCTTACAGAAAAATGGCTAATGGACAGGACCGGGTAGTTGCTCTAGTAGACATGGACTGTTTTTTTGTTCAAGTGGAACAGCGGCAAAATCCTCATTTGAGAAATAAACCTTGTGCAGTTGTACAGTACAAATCATGGAAGGGTGGTGGGTATGTATCACAGTTACTGTTGTAACTGTCATCTATTTTTTAAAAGATTTTACTTATTGATTTTAGAGATAAGAGAGAGATAAAAAAAGGGGAGGGGAGGAGCGGGAAGCATCAACTTATAGTAGTTGCTTCTCATATGTGCCTTGACCAGGCAAACCCGAAGTTTTGAACCGGACCTCAGCATTCCAAGTCATCACTTTATCCACTGTGCCACCACAGGTCAGACTGTCACCTACTATTTTAATCTATAAGAATGCATGGCACAATGCCTGACCTGTGGTGGTGCAGTGGATAAAGCATCGACCTGGGAACACTGAGGTTGCCAGTTCAAATCCCTGCACTGGTCTGGTCAAGGCACATATGGGAGTTGATGCTTCCAGCTCCTCCCCCCTTTCTCTCTTTCTCTCTCTCTCTCACTCTGTGTCTCCACTCTAAAATGAATAAAATAAAAATAAAAATTAAAAAAAAGAATGCATGGCACTGTGCTAGGTACTATTTTTGAGATTTCTGAGCTACTATGTTTGAGAACAAATAGTGGCATCTGTGGCCAAAACATTTCTACTGTTATGTGTGTAGTCTGTTTGTGTTAAATTTACATTATCTCTGTCCATGACTGTGTAATATTCTTCTGTTCCTTTCTTTCTAACCTTAGAATAATTGCAGTGAGTTATGAAGCACGTGCATTTGGTGTTACTAGAAACATGTGGGCAGATGATGCTAAGAAGTTATGCCCAGATCTTCTACTAGCACAAGTTCGTGAGTGCCGTGGGAAAGCCAACCTCACCAAGTAAGAAGGAAAGGTGGTTTAAGGGGAGTGAGAGGTTTGGAAATAATATTCCATGAGCCTAGGAGCTGATGTTTCAAGTTTGTTTTGTGTAAATAATATATCTGAAAACGTTACCTTTGGTCAGCCAACTTTTCTCTGTGAAATTAAAACAGATTCTGATATTGAATTTCAGGAACAGTTCAGAGTCCTTATAACAGTTGTTGCCCTTGACACCTTTTCATTTCTTATTAAAAATTGGTTATAATTAAAACGTAATGTTTTTGTGTTCTCAGGCCAAGTCTGAAGTGTTCCAAGTAATTAAATTGACTGTGAAACTAAGAGTTTTTCCAAAGAAGGCTGAGTCAAACTGACATTCTAGTGCAATATCTAGAATTATAAGGCACATACAACAAGTAATTATTTGTCAGAATTGAACAATCTCAAAGGAAATTACATTCTCTGTTTTTGTTTTTTGCAAGAGAGAGACAGAGACACAGGAAGGATGAGAGAGATGGAAAGAACCAACTCATAGTTGTGGCACTTTAGTTCTTCATTGATTGCTTCTCACACGTCCCTTGACTGAGGGGGCTCCAGCTGAACCAGTGACCCCTTGCTTAAACCAATGACCTTGGGCTCAAGTCAGCGACCTTGGGCTTCAAGCCAACTACCTTTGGGCTTGCACTCAAACCTGTGACCTTGGGGTTTTGAACCTGGGTCCTCAGCATCCCAGGTTGATGCTCTATCCACTGCACCAGTACCTGGTCAGGCTCCCTTCTCTGTTTTTGAACTGAGCTGTCTCTTCCCAAATTTTAGAAGGTTAATCTGGGAGTAGGAGACATGTATAGGCATAACCACATTAGAGGTAGGTACCCAAGCTATTATAGTAATCCTAATAGTAGGTCCTAAATACTAATAGCATGTGTCATATCCCAGGCACTGTGTTAAACTTCATAGGCAATATCTCACATTGTTATACAGTATATAATTCTGGTAGTACTTCCCCCCCCCCCCCCCACACACAGATGAAGAAACAAGTTCAGAGAGGTTAAATAAGTTTACACCACTAGAAAATAGAAGACTGAGGATTCAGGTTTTATTCAGATTCCAGTATCCATATTCTCATGGTGCACTAGACGTGTGGTGTGGTGTGGTGTGGTGTGGTGTGGTGTGGTGTGGTGTGGTATGGTATATAGGGATGATGCTTTGACTTGGGACTTGAAATATTCCTGAATTCATCTAGGAATTGGAAGTCTAAACATGAAGTGTCATAGCCAACCACACATTGAAGTTATTGCCAGTAAAAAAAGATTTGACTGGAACTTCATAACTTAACCCTAAATTAGAATTAATTCAGCTAATGGACATATGCTACTTTGTATTGAATAGAATTTTATGGTAGTAAAAACATTGTAACTTCCCAGAAATATGAGTGTGATTTTGAAAAAATCACATGCCATCAACTTTAAACTTTTTGAACAAAGGTAGTTTTAGAAAATTTAGTAAGTGTATAGACCAGAGAATTATTAAGGTGTAATGATTAAAATTATTGTTTTAATGATTAACCTGAGATACCAGGTTTTAAAAAATAAAAATATGATTTGCAGAAATGTGTATACACTAAATTTATCAAATATTCTCAACAATACTGTGGAGTAATTTGCTCAAGAGGCTGTGAAGAGCACCAGCTACTGCGGTAGAGTTTCCTTTCCTTGCTCTGCATGTGGGTAAGCTCTCTTTTATTTCTTTGAGGTGAAACTCTCCTCTCTCCAGCCCAAATAACGACTGAAACATAAGAAAGTTATTTTTTCTAATTCTCTCATTTGAGAATGTTTTAGAAAAATAATTATACTAGTTTTAAGAGATGTCTTAGTGATGAGGTGCAAATATTTCCATTTTTATGATAATAGGTTCAACAGAACCAAAGAACTTATTTAAATTCCATGACAAGTCCAAAACAAAGAAAATATCCACACATTGCTATAGAAAACTAGCTACATACAGCCAGGAAAGCTGCTTGTTATGGGTTGAATAGACTATATATGGTGGGATTGATATCCCCTGGGGGAGGCTAGCTGCCTGCCAGATATATTACTACATTCTAGGAGCTGCTTTTTTTTTTTTACAGGGACAGAGAGAGAGTCAGAGGGATAGATAGAGACAGACAGACAGGAACGGAGAGAGGTGAGAAGCATCAATCATTAGTGTTTCATTGCCATCGCAACACCTTAGTTGTTCATTGATTGCTTGACCGCGGGCCTTCAGCAGACCGAGCAACCCCTTGCTGGAGCCAGCGACCTTGGGTCCAAGCTGACAGCTTTTTGCTCAAGCCAGATGGGCCCCGCGCTCAAGCTGGCGAGCTCGGGGTCTCGAACCTTGGTCTTCCACATCCCAGTCTGACACTCTATCCACTGTGCCACCACCTGGTCAGGCTCTCTAGGAGCTTATTTTCAAGTTCATAATTCAAATGTTAGTATATGCAGAAGTGATAGGACTTGATTGTGTGTGTGTGTGTGTGTGCACGCATGAATGTAGCAAGGACCAACTCACATATTAATCAAATTCACCATTGACTGAGGTATAAAATACACGTCACATCCATTCTGAGGAAGACAGGATACCTGGGTTCACTAATCAGTGCAGTGTGCCCTATAAGTTACCTCCTACTTCAAGACAAAAGTAGAAACAGAATCCCATGTGGTGGATATATGAGAATAACAAAAGGAATAGATGACCATAGTAAAATGTTTCTAGTTAAACTAGTTTGAAGCATTTCTTTTCTCTTTAGAGAGACCCTCGTGTCCCATAGACAAGTTTATGGTCTGATGCTTTCTTTCTACTTTGGTATGTTAGAGTTGCACCACAAACTCTGTGGTTCTTTTGCCCTGCTTCTGTTATTAACCATCTTGCTGCTTATTGACCCCTTTGATTGGGTTACTGTCTACAATAGCCTGACAAGTCATTCCTCTCTTTAGAGAGATCTTACCCTGAGTATACATATTGCTAATCTATTATGAGTGGAGATAGGCCCAGTCTCAGTTGCCTCCACATATTGTGTACATGTATAATCCTTATACTTCTTAGGTACCGGGAAGCCAGTGTGGAAGTGATGGAGGTCATGTCTCATTTTGCTGTGATTGAACGTGCCAGCATTGATGAAGCTTATGTAGACCTGACTGGTGCTGTGCGAGAGAGACTGCAGAAGCTACAAAGTCAGCCTATCTCAGCGGACTTGTTGCCAACCACCTACATTGAAGGGCTGCCCCGAGGCCCTGCAACAACAGAAGGGACTGTTGAGAAAGGTACTTCCATAGCATCATTTGCTTCTGCTTCCTGCCTTTGGAACCTGCTTTGCTTGGTCACAGTGATACTTCTTGGATTGATTCAAAGGAAACTTAAACTACAAGCTGAATGAATCACGAGGACTCACAGGAAAGGATATACACACTCTCTTATCTCGCCAGGTATATGGGTGTTTGGAAGCTTGAAATCTATGTGAGATCATGACTAGGACAAGGTAGGGTTATCAGTAGAAGTCGGATTGAGCACTTCCATCTTTTGCAGATTAATTTATCTTGTAACTTGGTTTCTTTTTCATCAGAAGGGTGAGCTTTTTATTTATTTTTTTAGGGAGATCTCAAGTACTGGGAGTTGAATCTCTCAAAATTTCTAATCAGTTCATAGCACAGTATCAATGGGCTGTGCAAGGCCTCTTTCATTTTTTCTTTTCCCTTTATGGCGATTCCTCCGTATCCTACCTGACCTCACATACGCTTTGCAACCCCCAGTGTATTTGGTATATATTTTAAATATGTATATGTCTTTATAACTATAAGCATTGCTTTTTAATTACAATATTGTGTTGTGTTACAGAGTTTATTTTATTTCAATGGTGATTTTATTGCTTTACCTATATAGCTGTATTTATGTGTATTTGATTGCTTTTACTTAATTACATCATAATGCATGGTTACAGACCATCCTCCTAGTGATAAACTCCTTGGTTGCTTCTAATCTCTTACTATTTATATGATGTCCATCCTCTTAGGGACCTGTGCAAGGGTTTCTCTAAGGAATGTGTTCCAGAGTGGACTGCCAGGTCACATGGTATACACCTATATCTAGTTTCACTAAGTACTGTCATTGTGCTCCCCAGAACCCCGGTAATAGTTTACCCTACCCATGGCAGTACATAAAAACTCCTGTTTCCCGCCTGCCCTGTGATGGCACAGTGGATAAAGTGTTGACCTGGAACCCTGAGGTTGCTGGTTCAAAATCCTGGGCTTGCCTGGTCAAGGCACAGATGGGAGTTGATGCTTCCTGCTCCTCCCCTGCCCTTCTCTGTCTCTCTTTCTCCCCCCACCCCCCGCCTCTCTAAAATGAATGGATAAATAACTAACTAAATAAAAGAATTCCTGTTTCTGCCATATCCTCATCCGCAATTGATATTATCTAATGTTTAAAAATCTTTGCCAGCCTTGGTGGGCTGGCTTAGTGGATAGAGCATCAACTCATAATATGGACATCCCGGGTTCGATTTCTGGTCAGAGCACACAAGAGAAGTGACCATCTGCTTCTCTCCACCCCCCTCTCATTTCTCTCCCTCTTCACCTTCCACAGCTGCCACCTCGATTGGTTTGAGCATCGCCCCGGATGCTGAGGATAGCTCAGTTTGTCTGAGCATCTGCCCCAGACAGGGGTTGCCAGACGGATCCCAGTCGGGGTGCATGGGGGAGTCTGTCTCACTAGGGAGAGGGAAGCATTAACTCATAGTAGTTGCTTCCCATATGTGCCTTGACCAGGCAAGTGCAGGGTTTTGAACTGGTGACCTCAGCATTCCAGGTCAACACTTTATCCACTGTGCCACCACAGGTCAGGCGTGATTTCTAATTAGCTTATTTTTGAATTTTATAAAATTGAACAATGCTGTATATACGCAAGTCTGGCTTCATTTACTCAACATTGTCTGTGAGATTCATCTATTGTTTTGTATATAGTTGAGTTTGTTTACTCTCATTGCTGTGCATGATTCCATTATATGAATATACCATAATTTACCAATTCTACTATTGATGGACATTTGGGTTGTTTCTAGTCTTGGGCTACTAAGAATTGTGCTGCTGTGAACATTTTTGTAAATATCTTTGGTGAACAAATGTATGCATTTCTGTTGGGTATATGACTAGAACTGCTCGGTTGTAGGGTTTACCTATATTCAGCTTTGTTTTTTTTTTTTAACAGGGACAGAGAGAGAGAGTCAGAGAGAGGCATAGATAAGGACAGACAGACAGGAACGGAGAGAGGTGAGCAGTATCAATCATTAGTTTTTCGTTGCCGTTGCGACACCTTAGTTGTTCATTGATTGCTTTCTCACATGTGCCTTGACCATGGGCCTTCAGCGGACCTAGTAACCCCTTGCTGGGGCCAGCGACCTTGGGTCCAAGCTGGCGAGCTTTTGCTCAAGCCAGATGGGCCCACGCTCAAGCTGGCGAGCATGAGGTCTTGAACCTGGGTCTTCCGCATCCCAGTTCGATGCTCTATCCACTGCGCTACCGCCTGGTCAGGCTAGCTTTGGTTTGTTTATAGTCAGCTTTAGTAGATACTACCAAATAGTTTTCCAATATGGTGTACCAACTTATAATCTTACCAGCAGCATATTAGAGTTCCAGTTATTCCACATCCTTGTCAATACTTTCTTTTTTTGCCCTGGCCAGATATCTTGGTTGGTTAAAGCATCGTCCCGATGTGCAAAGGTTCGGGTTTGATCCCTGGTCAGAGCACATACAGGAACAGATTGATGTTTCTATCACTCTTTCTCTATCTTTCTCACCCTTCTTTCTCCTTCTAAAATCAGTAAATTTAAAAAAAAAGAAAGAACAGTAAACTTTAAAAAACCCTGCCTTTTCTTTTTTGCTTTTTAGCCATTTTGATGGGTATATAGTGATACCACGCTGTGATTTTAGTTTGCATGTCCCTGCTGTTAATGACATTGTGCACCTTTTCTGTTTATTGACCTTTCATGACCTGTGTTCATGACCTTTTAAGTCTGTGTTCCTTTGTTGTTGGATTGTCTTGTCTCCATCTGTAGGGCTTTTTATGCTAGATATGAATCCTTTGTCAAATACACATGTTGTAAATATCTCTGGTCTGTGGCTCCTTTTTCACTCAGTGTTGGCTTTTGATGAACAGAGGTTTTTTATTTTAATTTGGTTCAGTTTCTTTTTCTTATGGATAGTATTTTTTATGTCCAGTTTAAGAAATCTTTCCCTACATTAAGGTCATGAAGAAAATCTGTCTTATTCTAGAAGCTTTTTGTTTTTCCCTTCACGTTTAGATTAACAATCCATTATGTATATGTCTGTAGGGTAAAAGGTGGGAATCAAGATTACCTTTTTCTTTTTTCTGAAGTGAGAAATGGGGAGGCAGAGAACCAGACTCCCGCATGTGCCTGACCGGATTCCACCTGGCAAATCTACCAGGGGACAATGCTCTGCCCATCAGGGGTGTTGCTCCATTGCAATTGGAGCCAATCTGGCACCTGAGGCGGAGGCTATAGAGCTGTCTTTAGCGCCCGGGCCAACTTTGCTCCAATGGAGCCTTGGCTGTGGGAGGGGAAGAGAGAGATAGAGAGAAAAGAGAGGCAGAAGGGTGGAGAAGCAGATGGGCGCCTCCCTGTGTGCCCTGGCCGGAAATCGAACCCGGGACTTCCACGCGCAGGGCCAATGCTCTATTACTGAGCCAACCGGCCAGGGCCTCCTATTTTTTTTTATTATATGAATATCCCATTATAATAACTTTATTAAAGCTTTAATTTTTTCTATAAATATCTTATGCATTCATTTGTTATAGATGCTTTAATTTTTTTGTTATGGCAATTTTACTTTTGAAAAAAAATTTCTACTTGGTTACTGATGTGTAGGGGAATGATAAGTCATTTTTCTTTTTTTTTTTATTTTATTCATTTTAGAGAGGAGACACAGAGCGAGAGAGAGAAAGAGAGAAAGGGGAGAAGAGCTGGAAGCATCAACTCCCATATGTGCCTTGACCAGACCAGTGCAGGGTTTTGAACTGGTGACCTCAGTGTTCCCAGGTCGTCAGTCTATCCACTGTGCCACCACAGGTCAGGCGATAAGTCATTTTTAAAAAATATTTTGTTTATGCCTGACCATGCAGGTGGTGGCGCAGGGGATAGAGCATCGGACTGGGATGCAGAAGACCCAGGTTCGAGACCCCGAGCTTGCCAGCTTGAGCACAGGCCCATCTGGCTTGAGCAAAAGCTCATCAGCTTGGACTCAAGGTCGCTGGCTCCAGCAAGGGGTTGCTCAGTCTGCTGAAGGCCCGCAGTCAAGGCACATGTGAGAAAGCAGTCAATGAACAACTAAGGTGTTGCGATGGCAATGAAACACTAATGATTGATGCTTCTCACCTCTCTCCGTTCCTGTCTGTCTGTCTCTATCTATCCCTGTTTCTGACTCTATCTCTGTCCCTGTAAAAAAAAAAAAAAAATTAAGTTTAGAAAGAGGAGAGAGAGAGGGTATTGGGGAGGGGGGCGGGAATCATTAACTTATAGTAGTAGTTAGTTGCTTCTCATACTTGACCGGGCAAGCCCACCCAGATTTTTGAACCGCGACCTCAGCATTCCAGGTCACTGTGCCATCACAGATAAGGCTGATTTTTTTTTTTTTTTTAATGAGTTCATCTTTGTTTACTGGCAAAAACTTGTGATATAATCTGCATAATATTAGTTTATGATGGTTCCAGATTCTATATCTAAGAGAATCTGGGTGTTATATACATATATATATATATACACACACACACACACACACACACACACACATATGTATATATATATATTTATTTAAATTTTTATTTATTAATTTTAGCCAGAGGGGAAGGGAGAGAGAGAGAGACAGGAACATCGAGCTGTTCCTATATGTGCCCTCACCAGGCATGGAACCAGCAACCTCTGCACTTCGGGCTGATGTTCTAACCAACTAAATAATCCGGCCAAGGCTGGGTCTTATATTTTTTTAATCAAATACTATGAAAATAGAGTTCAACTGGATCTCCCAGAACAAAGAATTCTTTCTGTATCTAGATGGTTTTCTGTAGGGTGTCCACACTTTTTTCCTAGCCATTTTCCAGTACTTTTGATTATGCTATATTGCAAACAGTATGTCTATTATTATTCCCTTGGTTCCTAACTTGTACTTTTAGAACTATTGTTTTGTAACATTGTTCTTATTCAGAAGAGCTCTTTGGTGAAAACAAACAAACAAAAAAGAAAAACTTTTAAAGTATTGGGCATTAGCCAAAAGGAAACTGTAGCAAGTTAACTTTTTAGGGAAAAAATAAGGCAATCTGTTATACATATTGCTCCAGAAAAAGCTCCAAGAGAGTTTAACTTATTTCTAGTTATAGTGGTGAATTTCCCATGGGTTTTATGTTGATGTTGTTTTTATTCTTTTTTGACAGAGACAGGGTCAGAGAGAGGGACAGACAGACAGGAAGGGAGAGAGATGAGAAGCATCAGTTCTTCATTGGGGCACCTTAGTTGTTCAGTGATTGCTTTCTCACATGTGCCTTGACTGGGGGCTACAGCAAAGTGAGTGTCCCCTTGATCAAACCAGTGACCTTTGGGCTCAAACCAGCAACCATGGGGTCATGTCTAAGATCCACGCTCAAGTCAGCGACCCAGTGTTCAAGCCAGTGAGCCTGTGCTCAAGAGTGATGAGCCTGCGCTCAAGCTGGCGACCTTGGGGTTTCAAACCTGGGTCCTTTGCGTACCAGTCCGGTGCTTTATCCACTGCACCACTGCCTGGTCAGGCTTTATCTTAAAAAATTTAAGTGACAGGAGTGGAGATAGACTTCCTCAAGTACCTGAACTGAGCCATTTTTAGCATGTCAGGATGATGCACTGGAACCAACTGATTTATCCTCAGTGCCCAGGGCCATGCTTGAATCAATCAAGCCACGGGCTACAGGAGGGGAAGAAGGAGAGAAGGGGGAGAGGATGGGCAAGAGAAGCAGGATGACTCTTGTGTGCACTGATTGGGAATTGAACCCTTGGGACATCCATATACCAGGCTGATTGATGCTCTATCCACTGAGCCAGCTGGCCAGGGCTGGTTTTATGTTTTAAAATAAGATGTAAAGTAATAAAGTTTCCTTTGCTGTATGATATGCCTTTAATATGTTGTGTTGAAGGGTAGTAAAACTGTCTAGGGAAGCCTATGAGAATGACTACTGAAATTACTGTATTCTCTGATCTGACATAGAGCTTACCAAGCTGGAATCTGCAGATCTTTTAGTTCTGTAGGGAACATAATGGACAAAATATGTGCCACTTAAGAAATGCGAAGGTGACCTGACCAGTGGATAAAGCGTCGACCTGGAACACTGAGGTCACTGGTTCAAAACCCTGAGCTTGCCTGGTCAAGGCACACATGGGAGTTGATGCTTCCTGCTCCTCTCGAGTCCCTTCTTTCTCTCTTTCTCTCATTTTCTCCCTCCCCCTACCTCTCTCTCTCTAAAAAAAAAGGCGAAGGTATGATACATATGATTTGATGATGAGACATGTAATGATAGTAATGATTTATTATTCTAGAACCAGAGTCAGAAATTAAGAGTTTTGTTTAGGCTTTTTGTTTTTTGTTGTTTGATCTTAGGTTTGTGTATCTTATTTTGTGTATTTTTAAAATAAATATTTATAAATCCTTTTATAATGCTTTAAATCATTGGTTTTTCAAGGATTTTTCTGAGGGTTATATACCCTTTTGAAAATCTATTGAGCCCTGGCTGGATAGCTAAGTTGGTGAGGGCATCATCCCAAAGCACAGAGGTTGCTGGTTCAGTCCCTGGTCAGGGCACATACAGGAGCAGATCAATGTTCCTGTCTCTCCCTTTCTCTCTCTCTTCCCCCTTTTTCCCTTCCTCTCTCTCTCTAAAACTAAGACAATAAACAGTTAAAAAAGAAAAGAAAATCTGTTGAAAGCTCTGGATTCTTGTTTGTCCCAGAAAAATACGCTTAACACAGTTTTGTATGCAGTTTTCAGGAGTGTCACAGGTCCTCTGAAAGCCACATACATCGTACCTCAGAATAAGAACAACTTTTACACATTACATTGGTTTATGGCTGAAACTCATCTCTGACTGAAGATGATGGGACATACCTTTGTTGGTGGTCAGATATGAACTCAAAGGGGCATGCTCCTCTTTCTTCTCCACGTATCTTTCTGATCTATGTACATTTTTATTTAAAATGCCAGTGTTTATAAAGAAGTCTTATTTCTGTGTCTTAGGTATCTGTTTCTGTAGTGTGTCCAGAGTAAATATTAAGCTTCCAGATGTCATCGTTTTATTTATAGTGTTCAGAATATTGCCATGTCTAGCAAATGGTGTGCGATGTTGCGTGTTATATTCCCAAGCCTTTATGTGTGCAACAGCAACAAAATGTCCAGAGGGTTAGCTGATCTAAGTGCAGGTAGCCTTCACCATCTTGCCTCTTACTGGGTTCAAAGCTAGCCATCCTGCTCCGCCACACTGCCATTTGCAACTTTGTGTTTTGTTTCTGAAATAGTTATGTGTGTGTGGAAAGTTTTAAGTAGTACATTCACTTAAAAATAAAACTCAAAAATTGCCAGAGAAAAATTTCCCTTTGGGGCCATTTAGTAATTATAAGTAGTACATTCACTTAAAAATAAAACTCAAAAATTGCCAGAGAAAAATTTCCCTTTGGGCCTGACCTGTGGTGGCGCAGTGGATAAAGCGTCGACCTGGGAACACTGAGGTCACCAGTTCAAAACCCTGCACTGGTCTGGTCAAGGCACATATGGGAGTTGATGCTTCCAGCTCCTCCCCCCTTTCTCTCTTTCTCTATCTCTCTCTCTCTCACTCTGTGTCTCCTCTCTAAAATGAATAAATAAATTTTAAAAAAAAGAAAAAAAGAAAAAAAAAGAAAAATTTCCCTTTGGGGCCATTTAGTAATTAGCCAAGGAACTCGTTTGCTCATTCTTTCTTTTTCTTGCTCTTAATTCATTTCTTTCTAAGCACATATGGAATATCTTCTGAATGCATATGACATGAAATATGTATTGGTGTAAAAAATTATAAATCAGCTATCAAAGGTAAGCATTTTGGGAGTTAGAGGCCTTATTGGCTTTGAAGAAGTAAGTAGTTATGGTCCCTGGAGTTGTGAAGTCAAGCTAGGTTTATCAGTCCCCAAAGTTTTGGCATGAGTCGTGAATGTTCCATTTAACCTGTTCCATTTAACATTGTACTGGAAGTACAAGATGGTTCAATCAGAACAGAAGAGGAAATAAAAGAGATTCAGTTGTGAAGGAAAAAGTAAACTGTCTTTGCAGGTGATATGACCATGTTTGTAGAAATCTACCCCCACCCCCACCAAAGGAAACAAACAAAACAACTAGACTAAGTGAGATTAGCAAGGTAACAGGAGACAAAGTCAATATAAAAATCAACTTTAAGCCCTGGCCAAGTAGCTCAGTTGGTTGGAGTGTCATCAGAACACACCAATGTTGTGGATTTGATCCCCTGTCAGGGCCCATACAAGGAGCAACCAGTGAATGCAAAATAAGTGGAACAATAAATTGATGTTTCTCTCATTCTTTCTCTCTTTATAATAAATCAATGTATTTATACTAAAAGTTTAAAATGGGAAATTGAAATTTAAAAGGCAATATCATTTGCAATAGAATTATAATGAAATTATCTGAGATAACCTTAACAATTCATGTGAAAAATTGGTTGAGTGAAAACTGTAACACATTACTGAGAAACTAAAGGCGATGAAAGCAATGGAGAGACATACAATGCCCATGGATTAAAAGACGGAATGTTAGAACTCTTCTCCCCAAATTGTCCCACAGATTTACTGCATTCCCTTCCAAAATCCCTGTTGGATTTTGTAGAAATTGACCAACTGATTCTAAAATTTGTATGGAAATGCAAAGGATGTAGAATGCCAAACAACTCCGAAAATAACTAAATCGTAAGACTTCTACTACCCAAATTTAGGACTTAACTATACATTAACAGTAACAAGGGCAGTGTGGGATTGGTATCAGATAAGACATAGAGATAAATCGTACAGAATAGAAAGTACACAAATAGGTCCCACATTTTTTCATCTTTTTAAAATTAATTTTTAGAGAGAGAAAGATCAGTTTGTTGTTCTACCTATACATGCATTCATTGGTTGATTCTTGTATGTGCCCTGACCAGGGATCAAACCCACAACCTTGGCATGTTGGGATGATGCTCTAGCAGACTTAGCTACCAGGCTAGAGCTTAGTTCCTACGTCTTTTGATCAATTGGTTTCCACAAAGGTAAAGGTACCCAAATCAATAGGAAAAAGAAGGTCTTTTCTACTTTGTAGGCTTTTTTTTTTAAGTGGGCATTTTTCACCAAAAACTACCTGGCCTCACCAGGCAGTGGCGCAGTGGATAGAGCGTCGGACTGGGATGCAGAGGACCCAGGTTCAAGACTCCGAGGTTGACAGCTTGAGCGTGGGCTCATCTGGTTTGATACACTGAGGTAAAGGGAGAAGATTCAGGTAGTTCTTTTTTTTTTTTTACAGGGATAGAGAGTCAGAGAGAGGGATAAATAGGGATAGACACACAGGAACGGAGAGAGATGAGAAGCATCAATCATCAGTTTTTCGTTGAGACACCTTAATTGTTCATTGATTGCTTTCTCATATGTGCCTTGACTGCGGGTCTTCAGCAGACCGAGTAATCCCTTGCTGGAGCCAGCGACTTTGGGTCCAAGTTGGTGAGCTTTTGCTCAAAGCAGATGAGCTCGCGCTCAAGCTGGCGACCTCGGGGTCTCGAACCTGGGTCCTCCGCATCCCAGTTCAACGCACTACCCACTGCGCCACCACCTGGTCAGGCAAGAACCAAGTTTTTTATATATTCTTTTTATCAACTAGAGAAGAGAAGGAAACAAATGGATGCTGCCGATCTTCTGTGGCCCTGTTCAATTGACACTGATAGAGAGTGACAGAGGATTGCAACAGTGTCTAGTCTAGGAAAACAATAATGAAGAAATCTAAACCAGAGAAAACTTAGTTCCACTGATTAAGAAAAAGAGTCCGGAAACCCCACAATTTTAGTAAATGATAATGTTTCCCAAACCTAATATTAAATACTAATAAATGGTTTTAAATGAAAGATGTTATACTTACTGTTCTTACTATGTGCAAGGCACTGTGCTAAGGAGCTTTATATATTATGTATATATCTTTTAATCCTCATAACAATGCTGTGAAGTACAGTACTCTCAACTTTATTTTATAAACAACAAAACCAAAGTGTAAAGAATTACGTAATTTGCTTGAAGTCACATAGTAAGTTGTGAAGTCAATATTTGAATCTGTTCTGACTGCAGAATGTTCTTTTACTTAAAGAGAAACATCGACTTTTTTGTTCCACTTATCTATGCATTTCTTGGTTGATCCTTGTGTGTGCCCTGACTGGGGATTGAACCCACAACCTTGGCATATTGGGATGATGCTCTAACCAAATGAGCTACCCAGCCAGGTCTTCAGAATTATGCTATACTTGTGACAGATAAGAGATTAAGGACTTTATTGGGACACCCCAAATTTAGCTAGAGTCATTGGAGAGGACCTCATGATAGGTAAGACTTAGGATAAGCTCTGAAGTATAGATAAGGTTATTTAAGCAAAGGGGAGAGGAACAGAGTTAAGGGGTAGAATGAGGGATGTCTTTAGGTAGAAACAGCATATTCAGGAAATTGTAAGGATATAACAAATTTGGGACTGGTGAAAGATAAATTGAAAAGGATGGATGGTCTTCAGTGCCAATTAATAGAGTTGGTACTTTATTTTGTAGGTGTGAGAGAGCCAATGACAATTCTGAATAGGTGGATAAAATTGATAACATTGGTATTTGAGAATGTTTGATTTTGTTTGATTTGTGGGCACTGTGTAGAATGCATCAGGTCATCTGGGCAAGAACAAAGAACACCTGAATAAAATAGTCTAGGTTGATGTAGATATGTGTGTGTGTGGGAGAAATATGTGTGTGTGTGTGTGTGTGTATTAAGATCTTATTGACTTTACAGAGAGAGGAGAGTGAGGGGGAGTGAGAAGTATCAACTCATAGTTGCTTCACTTTAGTTGTTTGTTGATTGTTTTTCGAATGTGCCTTGACCAGGCAGGCCCAGGGTCTTGAACCTGCGACCTCAGAATTCCAGGTCAAGCTTGTCAAGAGAATAAATCTTCTAGTTCCTCTGTTGGAATTTTAAGCTACTCAATTGGAACCTGCCTCTAAAAATATATACAACATACTAAAGCTTATATTTAAGTGTTAGTTCTGAAAACATCCTAATTAATTAAGGTAGTAGAATTCCTATGTGCAAGGAGAAATTGGAGGAATAATGTTGAGGAGAACTGGTGAGAAAAAATAGACACAATTTTAAATCATTGCTCATGAAAGATAATATAAAATATTTATGGAGCCTGACCTGTGGTGGCGCAGTGTATAAAGCACCAACCTGGAACGCTGAGGTCAGTTCGAAACCCCGGGGTTGCCCGGTTAAGGCACATTTGAGAAGCAGCTAGGAGTTGGTAATTCCTTCTCCTTCCACCCCACCTTTCTCTCTCCTCTTTCTAAAATCAGTAAAATATTTATGGCATATTAAAACTATAAGGTACAGCCTACGCTGAAGCTAAAGCTGTTGGAATCAGTATAAAGAAGAAATTGACCCTGACCAGGCAGTGGCTCAGTGGATAGAGCATCGGACTTGGATGTGGAGGACCCAGGTTTGAAACTCCGAGGTTGCCAGCTTGAGCGTGGGCCCATCTGGTTTGAGCATGGAGTAGTTGGCTTGAGCGTGGTATCATAGACATGACCCCATGGTCGCTGGCTTGAGCCCAAGGTCGCTGGCTTGAGTAAGGGGTCACACTTGCTCTGCTGTTGCCCCCTGGTCAGGGCACATGTGAGAAAGCAATCAATAAACAACTAAGGAGACTAAGGAGCCGCAACAAAGAACTGATGCTTCTCATTTCCCTTCCTGCCTGTCTGTCCCTATCTGTCCCTCTCTCTGTCCCTGTCACACATACAAAAAAGAAGAAATTGATCTCTCTTGTAAGTACCAAGTAGTACTTTAAAATGGCTGCCATCTCTGTGAAAAAATACAAGTCTAAAGTACCTGAAATCTAAGCATTTCTGCATTAGGTAACACATAACATTCTTATTTTTAAAAACTGTCTCAATGCGACCTCTCAACTTTTGCAGAGGAGATGCGAAGACGAGGCGTATTGCAATGGCTTGATTCTCTTCAGATGGATAACACCACCTCTCCAGAGCTACAGCTCACCATGGGAGCAGTGATTGTGGAGGAAATGCGAGCAGCCATTGAGAGGCAGACTGGTTTTCAGTGTTCGGCTGGGATTTCACACAATAAGGTGAAGGCTAATAGCAGATTTCAAAGAGAAACACAGATACCTGTAGTTAAATGCAGCAAGGATAGATATGAGTGGGACATTTAAATCACTGCACACGTACTTTGCAATGGGCTTCTATTTAATATTCATGTTGAGAACTAAGTAAAAGCCTAAGTAATTCTTTAACATGGGAATCGACATTGAATGTGTACCGTCCTAAGAAGCAGGCTGAAACATTTGCAGAAAATGCTTATTAAAGTAGATTTGAAAATGCTTATTTTTATAGTTGCATCCAGTATATTTCCTTAAGGACTGAACTATCTAGAAAGGAGGCTGGCTTTTGAATTTTATATACAAACCTATTTATTTTCATTTGCTGAATATCCTAGTATTATTTTGTATGTCAGGTGACAGGTGTTGATGCTTTGCCTATTGCCCCCTTCCTAATGAAAGCAGTACGATACCTGGAATAGTAAGATTTAATTAATTTGAACACTGTTTTGATTTAAGAAATACAGACAATTCTCAATCTGGGGGCAGAATAACTGGTTTTCTGATTGGAGTGCAGTGAGGGCCTGGGATCTTCATCCCCTTCTGACTAGGTTAATAGTTGGGCAGTGGCTGATTATTGGTTACTCCCTCCTCCCGCTCCCTCCAATAAGAGGAAAGTTGCCAAACTACCCTGCAGAGTGTGGGTGGGGTTGTTTTCTTGGTTGGGTGGAGGGAAGGAAACCAAAGGCCCAATAGTAACTTTAATCAGGTTAAAAGTTGCCCAGTAGACGTTCCAGAAAATCCCTCCAATGAATTTATTTATTTTTTATTGATTTTAACTTATTGTGTTTACATAGATTCTAGTGTTGCCCCGAATGCATACCCCCGCCCCCGTGTTCCCCTCAACATCTCCCTTGCCCCCCTCCCCACAGCGCCCTTCCCCCTTCCCTTCAGGTTTATCCCATCCTATCATCCCTTTTCCTTCTGTCCTCCAGTGAATTTAAAGAATGATTTTATACATTCTCCACCAATTTCATTTGTGAAGTGATACCACCAAAGTATCTTATTCTTTGAAAACAGTTCTCAAGGATTTAAATGTATTCATTTTGAAGTCTTATTTATAGGATAAGATGTTTGCTATTGGAGGATGATTCTGAGCCCGATCTCTATCAGAAATAGTAAATTATGGTAATATGCATTAAATCCAGGAGTTAAAATGGACTAGCTATTAATCTAGAAATATAAATAAATGGGTAACACAAGTTTGTTTAGCACTTTCGTATGGACTCATTAAGAAATGAGTCATAAGTTTCTTATGCAGCTTCTCTGCTTTACACCCTCTTGAAGTGGGAGCACGTTGGGAATATAGGGGGGGGGGTGGAGAACAGGCTAAAGGAAGCCAAGAATGGAGGATGCGGGAAAAACAATGTAGATTATGATGGTGGGTCATGCCTTCCACTGAGGACATTGTGGGACACCAAGGTTCAGAGATGTCTTGAATTTCTGGTTTTGCTTTTGTGTTTAATGTGAACACCGTTAATTACAGCCTTTAAGCTGTGTGCACGTGTGTGTGTGTGTGTGTATGTATTAATATCCACCAACTCTCTGTATGGGTGTTGACAGCAATGAGGTTTTTGTACTTTCCCTGCTCCAGGTCCTGGCAAAACTGGCTTGTGGACTGAACAAACCCAACCGCCAGACCCTGGTCTCTCACGGGTCAGTGCCACAACTCTTCAGCCACATGCCTATCAACAAAATGTAAGTATTTGGGGAACACCTTAAATTCCACTCAGCTACACATGAGGGCACTCTCTTGTTGTCGTTTCTTCTGTTCCTTATGAAGAATGGGTACCAGGGAGGTTGGAGGAAGGTAACAAGAAATTTTGAAAAACTCACAGACCTTTTTTTCTTAATGAAACTTTAGTTCTGGGTTATCTTTGTAAGATACTTAATACTGAACTTTTTTTAAAGTGAACTGATTTTTATAGATGTATGTTTAACTTCCCTCTATGCTTTTGATTCAAGTCTGTTACAAAATAAATAAAATAAATGGGAATTTTACTTCTTCTAATAATATATCAAGGTGTTCAGGGCTGCCAAATTGTTCCCAAACTAAGCATGAAAGAAGCCAAGTAAAATGAATGGCTAGGTTGTGCCTACAATTGTGTGTTCTTGACAAGGGCTTACAGTATTGTTGAAGGGACAAGATGTAACAGTTCCGAGCAACAGTGAAAGTCTTATCCCAAGGTGGTACACAGTTGCTAGATGAATTGGACAGATAGTTAGCAAAGTTCGTAGAAGAGAATAGTAACCTGAGAAGGGTTTAGGAAGGAGGCTTGGCGTTTGAGATTTAGCACATTTTGGAGGGTCCGATGAGACTAGAAGAGTAATGGCAATTTGGACTATGTTTTGAACACAAAGAGGGGAAGTGTATGAGATTTTTTCGGTGAACTGGGACATAAAAGTAGTTTAGCTAGACCATCCTGAGGAAGAGAAGTGATGGACGTAGGACTGAGAAGATTGGCTGAATACAGATTATAGGAAGCCTCAAAGGCCAGGCTAAGATGTTTTACTTTATTCTTAAACATAAAAGGTTTTAGCTGTGGGAGGGATTCGTTTGGGGTTTGGAATTTTAATCCCTAAATGGGACAGTGGCTTCTGTACAGTTGAAAGTTTTATATACAGTTGGCTTGCTAACTAATCAATGACTTTAACCTTTTGTTTTGCTATTGTTAATCTTCTCAGGTCCTAACTCCCAGAATATCTGTGTCCCAGACTCATCTAGTCTTACACTAGAAAGTCAATAGTCTACAGGACAAATGTGTGCTCTCGTTTTCCCTGAACCTTCTGGAGAACTAGTTGCACAAGCAAAATGTCTTATCTCTGCTGCTAACTAGATATTTAGAATGTGACTTATAAACTTTTTGTCTTTTTTGTTAGCCGTAGTCTTGGAGGAAAGCTGGGGGCCTCTGTCATTGAAATCCTGGGGGTAGAATACATGGGTGAACTGACTCAGTTCACTGAATCCCAGCTCCAGAGTCATTTTGGGGAGAAGAATGGGTAAGTGATTCCTAATGCTTTTCACTCATAACCTTTATGGGAATACTACATCCAGATACAGACAAAAGCATTTAGTAAAACCCAGGCCAATCTTTAGGTTAGCTTTTGTTCCTCGAGGTAATATTATTGGTCCTTCCAGTTTAAAATATTAGATAACTATGGTCTGTCAGTCTAGAGTAGTTGTTGTTTTTTAATTTTTATTTATTTTTTGAGAGAGAGAGAGAGATAGAGAAACATTGATTTGTTGTTGCATTTATTTACACACTCATTGATTAGATCCTGGATGTACCCTGATCGGGCATTGAACCCACAACCCTGGTGTATCGAGATGACGCTCTAACCAACTGAGCTGCCAGGCCAGGGCCTTGAGTAGTTTTTTCACATATTGTACTTAAATAAGTTGATAGGAACTGTTACTTTGAAGCTTGGATGTACAGAAGTACATCATCTATGTATGCTAAGATATTGATAGTCCCCTAAAATCCTTGGGTTTGGGCTTAGTAAGCACCAGAAAACTTGGGGGTATAAATCAGTGGCTTGCTTGCCACTTTTCTAAAAATACAAATAATGACTTGGCTTTGGAAAGCTCAAACAGTGTTTTTCTCCTTGGCACCATATTATGCTGGCATTGATTGGGTAGGGCAGGGGTTCTGTCAGAGGGGAGGTTTACTTAATTTTGGACAAAATTTTTTATGAAAGGGATAAAAAGGGGTAGTATAATATAGGAATTCGCATCATTTGCTTTCATCTTAAACTTTCTTGCTGGTTTTATTAGGTCTTGGCTATATGCCATGTGCCGTGGGATTGAACATGACCCAGTGAAACCTAGGCAGCTACCCAAAACCATTGGCTGCAGCAAGAACTTCCCAGGAAAAACAGCTCTGGCTACTCGGGAACAGGTAGGCAGCCCTTCTTGACAGAACATTGCCCCTGTTAAAGGGGTCGGCAGGTAGGTTTTGGAAACTGCAGAAGGTTTAAGAAGTTTGATGGAACCTTACGCTGTCAAGTATGAAGGAAATAGAATTTTAATTTTTTTGTGTGTGTTGAAAATTGACTAGTTTTAATGTGATTTATTATATTTTCCTTTTTCCATCTAAAAAGAAATAAAATGAAAATTTGTGAAGTTTGAAATATAATTCATTTTTTTTGGTAGGGGAAAATTTGGAAGGCCTAGGATATTGTGCCTTAAGTATGTGTCTTTTTTTTCCCCTCAGAGCTAGAACATGCCTGAAATTTTCCCGATGGCATGCCAGCAGGAAAAGAAAATGAGAGTTTTGAGCCAGGGCAGATCGGAGTACTGAAGATGTCTCTGATCTATCTGTTGATCCCCTGGTTATGGGAAAAACTTTCTTACAAACATCCATTTGGGGGAGAGTTTAATGAATCCACCATCTAGTTCTATAATAAACCTACAGTTTTTAAATGAAAGATTAAAGTCTCCATGCTTTTTTAGGTACAATGGTGGCTCTTGCAATTAGCCCAGGAACTAGAGGAGAGACTAACAAAGGACCAAAATGATGTAAGACATTCTTTCTTTATTCGTGGGGTGAGCTTTGGGATTTAAATACCAGTTTAAATATCTTACCTTATGGAATAGAAATAAAGATACAAAGATACCAGCTAAAAAGAAAAACACAGGAAAAAAAGATATGAGCTAAGAAATTTTAAGAAATCTACTTTTTTCCATTGTTGTTTCAGAACAGCAAGAATTGGATGTTTTGCCACACTATTAAGTAGCCAAATTAAGGAGTCTTTATTATAAAGCGGTCGTCTGCACAGGGACCTAAGTCATTCAAATCATGCGGCTCTGAACACAGTTTGGGGCTAGCTTTTAAAGACAAAAATCACTGACTGGGCGGTGGCACAGTGGATAGAGTGTCGGACTGGGATGCGGAAGACCCAGGTTCGAGACCCCGAGCTCACCAGCTTGAGCGCGGGCCCATCTGGCTTGAGTAAAAGCTCGCCAGCTTGGACCCAAGGTCGCTGGCTCCAGCAAGGGGTTGCTCGGTCTGCTGGAGGCCCGCGGTCAGGGCACATGTGAGAAAGCAATCAATGAACAACTAAGGTGTCGCAATGACAAGAAACTAATGATTGATGTTTCTCACCTCTCTCCGTTCCTGTCTGTCTGTCCCTATCTATCCCTGATTCTCTCTCTGTCCCTATTAGAAAAATAAAAATAAAAAACAAACAAAAAAACAAAAAAACACAGGCACATGTTCAGATTTGAAAGCACTGGCCAATCACAGGAAATTCATCAGTTCTTCCAATGGGATGTATAAGGAACAAGTGTTGCTTGCTAAGCATGAAAAAAAAATAAAGACAAAATCACATACTGGTTGGGGTATGGGAAGGAGAGGAAACTCAGTGAAGTATGGTACAAAAGCAATAAAACATATTGATTAATCTCACTAACAAGCTCATTAAATCCTACTGTCTTGTTACAATGTTTATAGGATCAATTTAAAGAAAAAAATGATTTTACACACTAAGACTATAAACTTTAAAGATAACATGGCAGTAATAAATGTTTCGCATGCCTAACAAAAACATTCCTAAACATCCTAAGATTTACAGCCCACCCCTGACACATCTGCAGTTTGGCGAAACTAACTTCAAGGCCGGGGATAGGGAGTTTTAGACCTAAGTCAGTTCTGGGGTTATTTAGAGTTTAAGATAGAAGAGAAGCTAAATGAAGTTATTTATGCAAAGAGCCTTTTTAAAGTTACTTATTGCTAAAAGCCTTTCTTTTCTATATTTCACCATAAAAGTCAACATGATCTTTGAATGCCTAGATCTGTGAACATACGACCTGACTATTCCTGTCTCCTTCATTACCATTTGCCTCTACTTTTTTTGCCTATCTCTTTATCTATTCCTGCAGCTCCGAATATACAGTGGATCTTCATCAGAGTACTGAGCCATTAAGCAGGACATTTAGGGATTAGACTGTAAATTATTGGACTTAAACAGAGTCCATGGGACAAAGAAGCACTGAGAGATTTAGAGTTAGAGTATTAAGTCAAAGACCTGACATCTGATGATTCATTTCTTCATCCAGCAGTCTACAAATAAACCAGCTTTATTGATGTATATTTACATATCGTATAATTCACTTGTTTAAAACAATATTAGCCATTTACAGTGTACAGTTCAGTAGTTTTAGTACTGTCTGGTTGTCCAACTATTATTCCACAGTCAATCTAAGAACACTTCATCGCCCAAAAAAGAGATCCTATACCTATTAGCAGTTACTCCCCTGGCCCTAGGCAATCAGTAAGTCTCCTTTCTGTCTCTATAGACTTATTATTCTGGACACAGGATGTGATCTTTTCTGAGGGGTTTGAAATCTTTAAGTTAACATAATATTTTCAAGGTTCAGTCACATTGTAGTATGTATCAATACTTTATTCCTTTTTTTTTTAGCAAGAGAGGGAGAGGGACAGAAAGGGAGAGAGATGGGAAGCATCAACTCATAGTTGCAGTACCTTGGTCATTGATTGCTTTCTCACATGTGCCTTGACTGGGGACTCCGGCCGAGCCAGTGACCTTGGGCTTCAAGCCAGAGACCTTGGGCTTCAAGCCAGCGACCTTGGTCTTCAAGCCAGCAACCATAAGGTCATATCTATGATCCCGCGCTCAAGCTGGCAACCTCGGGCTCAAGCTGGTGAGCCCACACTCAAGCAGGATGAGCCCATGCTCAAGCCGGTGACCTCAGGGCTTTCAACCAGGGTGCTTAGTGTCCCAGGCTGACGTTCCATCCACTGTGCCACCACCTGCTCAGGCCTTTATTCCCTTTTATACTGAATAATATTCTATTGTATAGATATTACCACATTTTATTTACCCATTCATCAGTGAATGGATATTTGAGTTGTTTCTACTTTTTGGCTATTAAGAATAATGTTGCTGCCTGACCTGTGGTGGCACAGTGGATAAAGCGTCGACCTGGGAACACTGAGGTTGCCAGTTCAAAACCCTGCACTAGTCCGGTCAAGGCACATATGGGAGTTGATGCTTCCAGCTTCTCCCCCTTTCTCTCTCTCTCTCTCTCTCTCACTCTGTGTCTCCTCTCTAAAATGAATAAAATAAAAAATTAAAAAAAAAAAAGAATAATGTTGCTATGACATTCATTTACAGAGTTTTATGTAGACATAATGGTTTTCATTCCTCTTTTTTTTTTTTACAGGGACAGAGAGAGAGAGAGAGGGATAGATAGGGACAAACAGGAATGGAGAGAGATGAGAAGCATCAATCATCAGTTTTTTGTTGTAACACCTTAGTTGTTCATTGATTGCTTTCTCATATGTGCCTTGACTGCGGGCCTTCAGCAGACCGAGTGACCCCTTGCTGGAGGCAGCGACCTTGGACTTAAGCTGGCGAGCTTTTGCTCATACCAGATGAGCCTGCGCTCAAGCTGGCGACCTCGGGGTCTCGAACCTGGGTTCTCTACATCCCAATCCAATGCTCTATCCACTGCGCCACCGCCAGTCAGGCCGGTTTTCATTCCTCTTGTTCCTCTACACCTCGGAGTTGAATTGCTGGGTCACAGGATAACTCTATGTTTAGCATTTTGAGGCTGTTGCTTCACTATTTTACATTCCCAGCAATGTTCTAATTTCTCTGTAGTCTTGTTATGATTATTATTTTTTTTTATTTTAGTTCTATTGGTGGGTGTGAAATTTGTGGTTTTTCAGTTGCTTGTTAGCTATTTTCTTATCCTTTGGGGAGAAATGTCCGTTGAGGTCATTTCCCATTTTTGAAACAGTTGTCTCTTTATTGAGTTTTAAGAGTTCTTTATATATTCTGGATACAAATCACTTGTCAGATATATAATTTGCAACTTTTCTCCCATTTTGTGGGTACTTTTTTATTTTCCTGACAGTATCATTTGGTGTGTCCCTCCCTGTAGAAACATCTGGAAGTTCTACAAGTCAGCTTTATAATGTCAGGAATCATCCAAAACTACCGGTATGCCCCCTCTTTAGCTGAGCTGGTGGTGCACATTTGCTCCTTGGTGGGAAACAAAGATGGGTATGATCCCACTGTGCTGCGGGCCTATTGGACTGCCCAGTAGGTGTCGCCCTGTTCTCATCTCTTTAAGCATCTGGGACTTCCCACTGTGTATCCAGTGTAATGCTGTAGGGATCCCTGAAAATTAATCTGTTTTTAAGCTTAAAACAACTTTATGCCAAAAAAAATTCTGGACATAGAAGATACTATTACTTTAAAATATTCTAGTGTCTTCTTTTCACACCGAAGTCATGTGTGTATTTCTTTTATTCTGTAATGACCAATATAATTTGGTCTCTGGCTACTTCTCTGACCTCATCTTCCTAACCTCTCCCCCTTACTCACAACACAAGAAGCAAACTCTCACCTTAGCACTTCGTTTTAACTGATGAGGAAGTGGGAGGAGAGACAAACACATCAGTTTGTTTCACTTATTTGTGCACTCACTGGTTGATTCTTGTGTGTGCCCTGACTGGGGATCGAAGCTGCAACCTTGGCAGAGCAGGACGATGCTCTAACCAACTGAGCTCCCAGCCAGAGCGCATCTCAGTACTTATGTACTTGCTGTTCCTTCAGCCTGGAGAATCTTTGCTCTTACATTCTTAAAATTTGCTCCCTCAATTCAAGTCGCTGCTTAAATTTCACCTTCTCCAAGAGGCTCCCCAATCACCCTCTTACATCAGCAGCCTGCAGTGCTTCTGCCTTACTCTGCTTTCCTCCATAGCACTTTGTAGTCACTTCTATTACAGGTCTACTTCTTTATTATCTGTACCTCCTACTACCAGATTAGGCCCGCGAAGGCCTAGACTTTTTGTTCTATTTTGTATTTCTACACTGTGCCTGATATATAGGCTTTTAGTTATACTTGAATGGTTTTAGTCAAGGACTCCTTTGTAATTGCCGATTTGTATTCTCTCAAGATATACAAAGCTGTAGGAATTGTATTTACAAAATATACAAAAATAACCCTGGCTCAATAGCTTAGTTGGTTAGAGCATCATCCCAATGTGTCACAGTTGTGGGTTTGATCCCTGGTCAGGGCACATACCAGTATTAACCAAGGAATGTATAAATGAGTGGAACAATAAATTGATGTTTCTCTCTCCCTCCCTTCCTCTCTCTAAAATGAATCAATAAACATTTAAAAAAATTTAAATGTACAAAAATATAAATTGTATTTTCACCCCCCCACACACAAATTGTTGCTGCTCTTGGTTTTGTTGCCTTAGAAGTATTTCTTCTCACATCTTTTGATTTTGAGGGGATCTCAATAATAGAGTTTTGTTTTTGTTTTTTTGTGATGGAGTCCGAGAGAGAGACAGAGAGAGGGACAGACAGACAGGAACGGAGAGAGATGAGAAGCATCAATTCTTTGTTGCGGTACCTTAGTTGTTCATTGATTGCTTTCTCATATGTGCCTTGACCGGGGGAGGGAGGGAGGCTACAGCAGAGCCAGTGACCCCTTGCTCAAGCCAGTGACCTTGGGCTTCAAGCCAGCGGCCTTTGAGCTCAAGCCAGCGACCATGGGGGTCATGTTGATGATCCCACGCTTAAGCCAGCAACCCCATGCTCAAGCTGGTAAGCCCACACTCAGGCTGGCAACCTTGGGGTTTTGAACCTGGATCCTCTGCGTCCCAGTCCAGTGCTCTATCCACTATGTCACTGCATGGTCAGGCTAATAGTAGAGTTTTTACCTTCTTATATTCCTGCCTCTTGACCTTTGTTTCACAGTTGGTTTTAGATTAAGTATTTAGATGGTTAGACTTCACTGAAAAGTGAATCGATGGTTTTGCTTTCTTGAGGCAGGCTCACTACATCACATCTAGTGGTGGGCTGTAAGAAGGAGGTACTAGTGAAAACTTTTGTTCATATTAAACATAAGAGCATCAGGGCAAGCTCTGGTTGGTTCAGTGGATAGAGCATTGACCTGTCTGTCATATGGACATCTTAGGTTCAATTACTGGTCAGGGCATACAAAAGAAACAACCATCTGCTTCTCTCCCTCTCCCACCTCCCGCAGCCAGTGACTTGATTGGTTTGAGTGTTGGCCCCAGGTGCTAAGGATAGCTCGGTTGATTTGATCATTGGCCTCAGATGGGGTTGCCGGGTAGATCCCAGCTGGGGCACATGCAGGAGTCTATCTCCCCTCCTCTTACTTAAAAAAAAACAAAACAAAACAGCAGGGCAGATTAAGGAAGAGAGCCCTACTCAATCTTGCATCCTAGCTTGGCTCACTTGCAGACAGTTACATGAGTTCTTCCTTCAGTCACAAAGTAGAGTATAATACTGTAGGTATTATAATCTTCCTTACATAGACACCATAAAAAAAAACATGAAGGAGAATCAATTTTCATTTATTCTGCCTTCTTTCCATCACCTGTCAAAATTTTCTAGATATCCTAATAATCCATCAGCTAAATTATATTGTCTCCAATGTCTTATTACACCCAAAAATAGCACAAATTTATTTTTAAATTATAAATTAAACTTGACTATTTCAAACCAGTGTGTCACCCTGGTTCTTTTAATATCTTCTTCTATAGTTCAGTATATAGAATCCAGAGGCTCATGGTAACTTTAGTTCTGGTCTCAATCCTTTTATACCCACAGAACGACAGGGTGGCCACCCAGTTGGTCGTGAGCATTCGTGTACAAGGAGACAAACGTCTCAGCAGCCTGCGCCGCTGCTGTGCCCTTACCCGCTATGATGCTCACAAGATGAGCCAGGATGCCTTTGCCACCATCAGGAGCTGTAATACTTCAGGGGTCCAGACTGAATGGTGAGTTTCTTTCTAGCTCATCTTTTTTTATTTTTATTTTATTCATCTTTAGAGAGGAGACAGAGAGTGTGTGTGAGAGAGAGAGAGAGAGAGAGGGAGAGAGAGAGAGAAAGAGAGAGAAAGGGGGGAGGAGCTAGAAGCATCAACTCCCATATGTGCCTTGACCAGACCAGTGCAGGGTTTTGAACTGGCGACCTCAGTGTTCCCAGGTCGACGCTTTATCCACTGCGCCACCACAGGTCAGACTCTATCTTTCAGAGGAGATTTATGCCCTGTCTTGGTCTAACATTAGTGGGTATATAAGCTTTCCAGCTGGGGTAGATGTTTTGTGACTGTTTAGTAGGAGGACCTATTACAGGGGGAATGGTCATATACAAAGGAGAGAGCACAGTAGAAACACCAGAAAAAAAGGCAGCTTGGCTGCAACTTCCTTCCTGCATTTGCTGCTGTCCAGTTCCCAGGGGTGAGTTTGAGAGGCACCATGAATCAATACTCTCCTTACCTATACCAATTTGCAGTAGTCGGGAGAATGTCCAATTGCACTTGGCAGTGCAGAGTTCAAGTTTTAAGAACACAGCACCCTTGGGAACTTCTTTTTCAACTACTTGATCTTTCTTAAAAGTATCTTCCTTGATAACGAATCTGACTCATATTCATTGAGAATCTCTATCTAACATTCCAACTTGGTTACAAGCTCCACTGGTATAATACCAAGTGTCAGATTAATAAACTTCAGCTGGTCATGAAGAATAACCAGATATGATTGGAGCATGTTCATTTACTGTCCAGATATTATTTTAGTGTTGGAATCCTTTAAATATTTAACATAGCCTGTTACATTACAAAAAAAGTATTCCAAATTCACAACAGAAATATAATTATGTGAGAAAAATAAATTAGTTGTTTATTAATCAGTCTATATTGAAAAGTATAAGAAATAAGTTTAGTTAATCACCTAAGTAATTGCTTATCAAAATATAAAGGCCACTACTATTATATGTACAGATATACAATATGATGGGATCTCTAAATTTGGTATCTTTGTTCTTAGAATAATTTACTTAACTTTTTTACTCCTTGGTATATTTATTTTCAAAAATTGAACATTTTTACTGAACCAAATGATAATTGTGATACTGTGTTCATATGAAACCAAATAAAATGACAGACTGTAATAGGTATTACTTATCAAGAGCATGAAACTTATTGATAGGGAAGCATCAAAATTATCTGATTTTAAGATTATCCCCAAGCATGAAACTGAGACAGTGAGATACTGTTATAATAATTTAAAAATAGCATTAAGCCCTGGCCAGTTGGCTCAGTGGATAGAGAGCATCAGCCCGGCATGCGGATGTCCCGGATTTGATCCCTGGTCAGGGAAGCAACAATCTGCTTCTCTTCCCTCTGCCCCTTCTTTCTCTCTTCCCCTCTCACAGCAAGTGGTCCGGTTGGTCTGAGCATAGGCCTCAGTTCCTAAAAACAGTTTGATTGATTTGAGCATTGGCCCCAGATGGGGGTTGCTGGGTGGATCCCAGCCAGGGCACATGCAGGAGTCTATTATCTCCCTTCCTCTCACTTAAAAAAAAAAAATAGCATTTAAAAAATAGCATTTACTCTTTACCTCATTGAGGGACTAATCTGTATATAAAAGCACATTTCATCTTCTGAAATTCAACTCATGTGAAAATTTATTTGGGTACCTGGACATAATACCTTCATGACAGGAATTTTTTGAAATGTTTTCGGGACTAGGATAGGTAACCAAAAGCCATTGTGGAATTCCATTTTCCAGATTTCAGAGTTGAAAGCCTGTCAGCATTAGTGTATTAGTGTTAGGTGGTGCCCTCTTAGAACAGGAGAATGGGTGAGAGGGTTTTTCCAAGTCTTTCCAGTCTAAGTATTCTAAAGCTTTCTTGTTGCCCTGAGTAAAAGTTCTTGCCCTGACCCTGAATTACTGTAGCTCTGCAATAGTATCTTATGAAGACAACAGTACCTAGCTGCCAGGGGATCCAGCTTACCTGTGTGTGACTTGGTAGGACTTCATCAAGTCAGTGATTCTCAAAGGGGTGGTCCTGGATCAGCAAAGTCAGTATCATCTAGGAACCTGTTAGAAAGGCAGGTTCTCTGCCCATCCAGGCCTACTGAATCTGTATGAATCTGATACACCCTAAAGGATGCGAATCAATGCAGTCAGGAATAACTTCCTCTTGTGACAGAACTAGAATCCCAGTCCTTTATGAATCAAATATGTAACCTGGTGCTAATCTTGTCCTTTTCCTTTCCATACAGGTCCCCTCCCCTCACCATGCTTTTCCTCTGTGCTACCAAATTCTCTGCCTCTGCGCCTTCATCTTGCACAGACATCACCGTCTTCTTGAGTAACGATTCAAGTTCTCTGCCAAAGGTGCCAATTACCAGTCCAGAAGCTAAGGCCCAGGGAAGTGGCCCATCAGGGACAGACACTAAAAAAGCATCCACTTCTCTGGAATCATTTTTCCAAAAAGCTGCAGAAAAGCAGAAAATCAAAGAAGCTTCACTCGCATCTATTCCTGCCGTTTCCCAGGCCATCAAGAGCAACTCACCCCGCAAGCTCTCATTACTGTTCCCAACCAGCCGAGCCACAGGAATCGAGCCCTTCTTTAAACAGAAAAGTCTGCTTCTAAAGCAGAAACAGCTTAATAACCCTTCAGTTTCCTGTCCTCAAAATCCACAGTCTAGCCCTGAAAAGTTACCCAACTGTTTTCCAGCGGAGTGTCCCGATTCTGCCCCTGTCTGTGAAGAGGTTTTGAAGCTAGAATGTGTTCAAGCATCTCCTGCGCAGGTGGATCTGGCCCAGAACAGCCCGAGCGAGCTTGCTTCTCTAACTTCCAAGTCTACTCTGGGGGTGGCTCAGAGGGCAGCTGCGATGCCGACGCCGACACCGCATGTTCTGGCTGCCGAGGACCAAGTGCCCTGTGAGCAGTGCGGCTCCCTGGTGCCCGTGTGGGAGATGCCGGAACACACGGACTACCACTTTGCACTGGAGTTGCAGAAGTCCTTCCTGCAGCCCCACTGCCCAAGCCCCCCACTGGTTCCTGCCGGTTCTCCTCAAGGCAAAAGAACTCCCAAGAGCCCTTTGGCCTCCAGTAACAAGCGTCCTAGGTCTGAGGGCATGCAGACATTGGAATCATTTTTTAAGCCATTACCACACTAGGGCTGCCCTCAGGCTTGCTACAGGGTCTAGGTTATCTGTACCCTGGGAAATGGAGATATGTTCACTTTTCAGGGAAATTCATAACTTTTATGAAAATTTTTATAAGAAAAATAATCCAGTTAAATGCACCCATCTCTTCACAGGCATGGATTCTAATCTCATTGCTGATAGAGATGTAAACATTCATCTTCCAGAGACACAAGAGCTTTGAGTCTTTCAGCCTTAGGAGGCAGTGTCATCTGGTAAAAAAAGGGGGGGGGGTGGGCTTTGGAGATTAAGAGATCTGTTTCGAGACCTGGTTCTGCCTCTTGTAGTGTATGGCCTTGAGCAGGGGTCCCCAAACTTTTTACACAGGGGGCCAGTTCACTGTCCCTCAGACTGTTGGAGGGCCGGACTATAAAAAAAAAACTATGAACAAATCCCTATGCACACTGCACATATCTTATTTTAAAGTAAAAAAACAAAACGGGAACGAATACAATATTTAAAATAAAGAACAAGTAAATTTAAATCAACAAACTGACCAGTATTTCAATAGGAACTATGGGTGCGGATGCATCCTGTGCTCCTCTCACTGACCACCAATGAAAGAGGTGCCCCGTCTGGAAGTGTAGTGCGGCGGGGACCGGATAAATGACCTCAGGGGCCGCAAGTGGCCCGCGGGCCGTAGTTTGGGGACCCCTGGCCTTGAGCAAGGCACTTTCCTCACTTTTCCTCATCTTTGAGATAAGGAGCAAAGTTGAAGTAATGCCTTACAGACCATTGAAGATTAAGAACAATTCATTAAAGTACTGTAGCACAGAAAAGGAACCGAGTAAAAAAAGTTAAAAATTTTCCCCTTGTCTCTGTGACTGGGGCTACTCAACACTGAATTTCATACAAGCAAACTCTTAAGAGTACGATTTTAACCACTGGCCTTTCTTCCTCTTGCATCTTGTTCTGCTATGCAAGACTGATGCTGGACCACTTCAAGAACTCTTTAGATTGGATAATCATCATCAGAACTAGATTGTCTCTGGAACTCTGCTACTCTGAATGTGATTTTGAGAAGCATCAGCATCAGAGAACTTGTTAAAATTGTCCCAGCCTCACTACTACTGCAGCTGAATCAGACACTGATTATTAACAAGATTCCTCAGGGTGTATCTTAATATTTGAGAAACACTGATCTAGAAGATACCAAGAGCTGGCCAGGTTTGTTGAGGGCATTTTCCTAAACCCTGAAGTACAAATTTAAGGGGTAAGTACTTGGGCCTTTTATGGTCATCGGTGTGTTCACCTCTCCCCTACTGAAGTGACTATTTAGTGTAGGGTTTTAAATTGTTGAAGCTTTTTGCACTTGTTCATGTTTATAGTATTGCATTCTTAGTCTGGGTTCTTATATGTGGGAAGCCAGCCGCTTTTGGCCTTTCTCATGTGGGGAACCCTGAACGAAACTGAAGATGAACTGCGTCAGGTGGTGGTGGGGTGCAGAGAAGCAGGGAGGATGTTGTACATGGTGCCCCTTTGATAATATACAC
This sequence comes from Rhynchonycteris naso, assembly GCA_037038555.1. NCBI lineage: Eukaryota > Metazoa > Chordata > Mammalia > Chiroptera > Emballonuridae > Rhynchonycteris > Rhynchonycteris naso. The sequence continues at coordinate 10,817,067 of CM073000.1, forward strand.
AAACCCACTCCTTTTAAAGCTGATTTGTAAAACTGGAGTCTGTATTTAATTTGAAGGGGGAAACATTTGAAAACCACTAGGTCTAACAGGAAATTTCTTCCTTTGAAAACATTTTCCATTTTTGTGGCACCTGTCTAATAAAAGACAGTATTCACTGTATATACATGGTCCTTTCCCTACTAGATCTGTACGGAATTCTGGGAGGCGAGAATTCTTTACAGTGCCTTGCACGTAATAGATGCTTGATATTCACTGGATGAAACATACAGTGAAAAGTTTTAGATGATTACCAGAATTGGAACACACACACACACACACACACACACTGGGGAGGGGAAGAGTACCTCATGTACCTTTAAAATTTGTATTTATTTTAGAGAGAGATGGAGAGAAAAACAGTGACTTATTGTTCTGCTTATCTATGTGTTCATTGGTTGATTCTTCTATGTGCCCTGACCAGGGATCAAACCCGCAACACTGGCACACTGGGACAATGTTCCATTGACAGCAAAGTGGTTCACTTGTTCATGTCTAAGTACTAAGTAATGATTTTCCAAAATTTCCTTTCTTAATCCAGGAAAAGTTTTAAAATTTAATTTAAAAACTGCAGTTATTTTGCCTGGCCTGTGTTGGTGCGGTGGATGAGCATCAACCTGGAACGCCGAGGAGGCGGGTTAGAAACCCTGGGCTTGCCAGGTCAAGGCACCTAGGATGAGCAATCAATGAACTAATGTGAAGCAACTATGAGTTAATACTTCTTGCTCTGTCCTCCTCTCCTCTCCCTGTATAATAAATAAAATCTTATTTTAATATTATTTAACAGGTGATTGTGTATAGGTTTAATATTTCAAATTCACTTATGACCTAAGTGAAATTGTTTTGTGTATGACATTTTGAAAAGTTGCTTTGATATAAGAATGAATTATGCCAGGATGTCATCCTTCTGCATCTGTTGTCACTGATAAGCAGTCAGAAGCCCAACTTGGGTCCCAATGATAGGAACATGTGGAGAAGCAATGACGACAAAGGGACATTTGGACTAAATACTGAAAAGTTTGTGAGGATAATTTGAGAGTGTTGGTTTTGGTGAGGCAACACTTCACTAACCCAAAAGCTCTCTGGAGACCCGAGGCATTGCCCCTAACCATCCGCAGTGGTGTTACACCCATGCAGGGGTCTCCCAAGTGCTAACCCTCACAGCAGCTCAGCCTTCCTCACACTCCTGTCCTCGTTCCCTAGCAACGTGCTCTAGCAACAGGGGACTGTTACTTTTGTGCTGGCAGCTGGAAATCAGCTCTCTTTGGTGGGTCGCCAACTCTCCCAAGTGCCTTCTGCTATAAAAAGGTACACACTTCATATTGTTTGTACTTTATACCTTTACCACCCCTTGATTGGAAAAATAGTGTTTTTAACCTGTCATTTGTTTGGTATATATTATTTCTTTACTTGGCTTATTAGGAGATATTACATGCTGTTGTTTTATGAAATAATTCCTACAGCAAACCTGTGCTAAATAAATTGCTGGCAAAGACAGAAATCAATCTCTGAGCATAACTTTGCTACCTCCAACAAACAAACAAACCCTTTCTTTTCTCTGCTGAATATAACCTTTCCTTATAACTCAACAACTGTATAGAAGGAAGCAAACATTCCCTTAGTTCCAGACACAGGAGGAAGTTCTTCAACCACAGGCTTCTTAGTAGCAAGTTAAACCAGTGATATTTTTAAAAGCAGCTGAGCTTAAGAGGGAAGCTACCACCACTATACTGTGGAGGCAGAAAGCCCCTGGGGACCGCCGGCCACATTTATCATTAAATTCTTTTGCAAAGTTTAGTACTACAAATGCAGTCCCTTCTTTTCGTAGTTGACTTTAACATTGGGCTGTTTCTCTACCCATAAACTCTGGTACTCAGGTACTCTGAACACAGAAATGGGAAGAAGGGAGTAAAGTCTGGTCACGTGGCATTGCTAGAAAAAAAGCATGAGGATCAGATTGAATCTCTAAATTGTACTCTTAAATAGCTGGCATACTAATCTCCACATCTCTTCAAACAGTTGTGGGCTCCTCACCATTGTGACCATTAGCAAGTAATCAATTCCTCAAGTATGCGGTGGTTACCGAACTGCTGAAAAGGCAGCGGTTTCACTTTCTATTCTGCTCAAAGAACTATGCAAAACAGGTCAAATTCCTCTTTTTCTTTTTTTGATTTTGAGAGTACATTTATGAAAGCTGGGGACAGTGAAACAAGGAAGTGCTTAGGACAGAAGAAGCGACAGGAGAGCCTGGGGGGGCTGGTTGGCTGTCTGGAAAGGTCGTAGGAAAGACAGTGCTGATGGATGGAGACTGGACTGCGGGTGGTGAATACACAAGTGCACAGAGATGTGTTGTGGAATTGTGCGCCTGAAACCTGTATAATTTTGTTAACCAGTGTTACCCAATAAAGTCTCTGGGCACCCTTAGAGCTTAGGAGATGCACGGCAGAGTGAGAAGAGAGGTGTGGGCGTGCTCCTGGGAGGGAGAGCACTGACAGGCCAGAACGCTTGACCACAGTACTGGAACACTGAGCACGCCGCGGAGAGGAAAGGAAGGGAAGAACAGTGAAGGAGATACTAGATGAGTTCTTTCCGCATTCAGGGCTCAGCAGTGTTAGGGTTTCACTTGTCTCTAATCCTGGAGAAGAATCTAGCTCTGGAAGCTGAACCTGTGTGTCTTAAGCATAAGCACAATGTGGTCAATAAAACATTTTTATTCTGTACAATATATATATATGTGTATTTAAATATATATATGTATGTACATATATATATATACATATATATGCAGAGAAACCTCAACCAACAAATCCCTGGGTCCATGGGAACCCAGGATACTAACAAAGGGAAAGAAGGGAGTCCATGCCCTAAAGAGTAGGGAATATGGCAACAATTTCCCTCCTCTCCAGATTCCCAGCAACAGAGGGAAAGGGATGGTCACTGCAAATTATTAAAACAAGAGAGGACTTATCCAGGAGCCGGAAGCAGGGTGAGGGCAGCGGGAATGGGAGCTGTGGGTCAGTCTGGGAAAGTAAAGCAAACTGCTCGATCCAGCATTAGAACCAACAGATCATTGCAGAGGAGGGGACAAACTGATTGACATGCAGCTGACCTGCGGTATGCTAAGCCTCAGCTCGGCAGCCCCACTCCTGGGTCAGCACAACAAATAGCACCAGTGGGGCCTATGAGAGGAGAAACTGGGGACATGGCCCTGCAGTGAAGGGCCATAAAGCTGAGGAATAGGCCACACATCTCAGCACAGGATGGAGCACTGCCATTCACTGTCCCTGTGCCATTTCTTCAGACCATGGGCCACTAGATGCCCAGGAGCAGATGTCTTCTGTCCACAGTCAGGTCAAGATGGGCAACTTACACGGTCTTCAGAAGAGGTATAGAGAAAGGAGTGCTTTCAAGGACCACCCCAGTCAATCATGCCCAGTCCGGACTGTGGGGCCATGGTAGTCAGCTCCCTCCAGTAGGCAGGTGATGGGGTTTCCAGAGTTGATGAGCCAACCAGGTGGACACATAGCTGCTGACACTGCCCTGAATTCTCCTGTCCTCTCCCTTACGGTTGCCCCTCCTTGGCCACACCAAGCTTGGCACCTCTCCCCTCCTTGGCCACACCAAGCTTGGCACCTCTCCAGATGGTGGCGGGGAGCACCCCTCTCTCCCTAGCCTTTTAACACACATAGCCGCCAACAGGGGGCAGCATGGCCAGGGCCGCCTTATGTATTGTAGAGACAGCAATAGAGCTGTGTCTGCCTGGAGTTGTTTAGTAGCCCACATTGGCCTGGGCTTCTCCTGCTGCAATGGCTTGCACATCAGTGACATGGCCGATGCCCTTGGTGACACCCTCCCGGAACAGCAGTTTGGCGCCCACCTTCAGGTACTCTGGGTGTTTCAGGAAGCGGAAACGTACCACTGCCTTCTCCCCTGTCCGCAGCTTGTCCTGCAGCAGATACCCGGTCACTGGCCCTGGACAGTGCCTCCCATCCCATTCTCTAACAGCCTGCGCTCTCCACCCTCGGGGGCCTATCAGGTCCTACCCACCCGAAGCAGGCCTTTGTCCCTTTTGTGAGAGCAGGGAATTCTAGGAGTCTGAGGTCAGGTCTTTCTGGAGGCAGAACCCTGACTTGTCCCTGAAGGGATGGGGTGTGTTGGGGTCCCTCTCACCTTGGCATGAATCTTTTCCACCACTGCCGTTTGCCGGACATTGCCCACGTGCACTGTCACCTGGAAGCCTCGCCGGAACGTGGTGGCATGGAACAGTAGGACTATTTCTGCCTCGAACACTGAGCAGATGGTGGGATTCATCTCGGGGCTCACCATCACCATGCCCTGGGGAGGCAGTCCCCAGACCTCGCATTAGTCCCCCTTACTGCTCCTAACTCTTCTTCCTTTAGGACTTCAAACACAAGACCTCAGGAGGGAATATTCAAAACTCTCCTCTTAGAGGGAACCCCTCCTCACACACCTCCCAGGTCCTCTGACCCTTCTAATCTGCATTTCTAGGGTCCTGGACACTCGGGTTGTACCACTGATTCACATTTAGTGACCTGTGCTTTGAGTCTTCTATCTTTTCAACATGGACAGTCTGTGTCACCGCCTTCCTGGGGTCGAGACCATGCTTCCTCTGAGTTACCCTGAGACATGTGCTGCTTTGTACTCCCTCTCCAACCCACCCGCCCACCTCACCTTGCGAAGGAGCGCACGGTCAAAGTCCCCGAGGGCCAGTGTAGCGGCCTGACCAGCTCGCAGCACACGACAGGCAGAGCGGTTGCGCTGGATGCTGCATACTCTCAGCTCCAGGAAGCAGCCATCGTCCGTGGGGCCCACCACCAGCTCGTCGCCCTCACGGCAAATCCCGCTGTGGCCCAGAGGGCGGATGGCACAGCGTCAGCCTGGGCTCCCTGACTTACTTCTCTGCTAGGGTCACCCAGAGCATTACTTCCCTTCTAAGGTGAGTGCCTCAGGAGAGGGAAGGAGACCCTAAACCCCGACGTGGAGACAGGGGAGACGAGTGCCTCGCCCCAGTTCGGAGTTCAGGCCGTGAAGGGCGATGCCAGGAAAGGTATTGCTGGCTGGCCAAGAGGTACCTGTTGCTTTGATACTGAACACCTGATCCCTGCAAGAGCAAGAGATCCCCTTGGGTTCATCCTCTGCTTTGGCAAGAGTCTTAGGGACCTCTCATCTCCCTACTTGGAGATGAAGTCAGCTGAATACACTCCATACTTGATCTTAACCAAAAGGCCAAGAAGTGATCAACTGAATACACTCTAGTTTTCTTCCTGGGGCCCAAGACCCACACTTCTCCTCAGGGGTCTGGAGATTCCCAGTAAAACAGCAATACTGTTTCTTCCCTCATCAACCAATCGACTAGCTTTCTCCCACTCTTCTGATGGTGAAAGCCTACTCTGCAGACGAACGAGCACATCTTTTAGCTGGGCCCTGTTCAGCTCCGGGGTCTCCTCTGGGCCATGATGTCTTCCAGTGTATGGGTATGTGAGGGCTGAAGGGGGTGGGTAGCAAGCAAGGAAATTCACCTGGAAAGTGTCCCTCCAACAACTGTGCCCACCTCTGGTACTGTGTAGATTTCATCCACCTGAAGCCAAAGGAAATTCTATCAATGTCCTGCCAAGTAGGGCTGGCTGGTCCTCAATCTCTAGACAGACTCAGGGCTTGGCTAGAGTCAGTCCTTCCTAGATCCCCAGCTCACTGCCTGCCTGGATGGGCAGTTACCTGAAATTCTGTCAGCTGCTGCATGAGCTCCTCCTGCTCTTTGCTGTTGGTGAGCGGTGGGAGGATGTTGAGAAAGACTTTGAGCAGGTCCAGGCTCTCTCCAGACACGCTGGACAGTGTGAAGATAGGGGTGACACTGGAGAGGCATGGAACGGACGGATGAGGAACGTTCCAACAGGAAGCAGAGGACAGCTTCCCATACATGGAAAGGTGAGCTTTTTTCAGGGTGGTATGGGCCCCTCTCCTGATAACCTTTGCAGGAGCTCTGAGCTCTCCAAGCGCCAGCCAAAGACCCGTCCTAGAGACCAAGGGCTCTGGCAAATGCCTGATGTAGCACTTCGTCTCCAGGGTCCCGGGCACCAGCAAAGACCCAGGCTGGCTTGGGGGAAAGGTCAGCCCTTTGGCCAAGACTCCCTCCCAGAAGCCCAATCTGCAAAACCGCAGAACTAAGCCAGAACCGGTTTGGTCCCAAGGTCAGACGCCATGCTCTGGGGCCCTGTGGCAGCCTTCCCTGTGGACCATGGCTCTGGAGCGAGAGGCTTACTTGGGTGACTGGGCAAACTGCTGGGCAGCAGTGACGGCATCGTCCTCGGAGGTGACCAGCATGGGGACTTTGTGGCAGCCAGGCTGCTTGAGGACCCGCTCTAGCTGACGTACCGTCCTCTCCACTGTGGTCTTGGCACACAGGTCCACCTTGCTGACCACGATGAAGAAGGGTACTTTCAGAGCCAGGGCCAGCCCCAGATGTTCCCTTGTAGTGCCAGCTGCCTCAGAGAAAGAAGGCAGGTGTCAGAGGAGTGAGAATGTGGGAGGGAGGTGAGGGAACATGAGAGCTTGTCTGGCTCCCAGATTTCTGGAAGCCCAGGGTAAGAGAGAATGAGCGCCCCCTCCAGCCCTATTCCTGCCCCAGCCTCGTACCAATCCCAGTGTTAGCACTGACGAGGAGCAGGGCACAGTCAGGGCAGTAAGAAGTGAGGCCAAAGATGGTGGTATGTAGGTACTTGTGGTGGCCGGCCAGGTCGATGAAGGTGATCATCTTGGAGCTGCTCTCACAGATCTCTTCTGCCGTCCGTGAGTCACTGTAATTCACCACCTGGTCCAGAGCCCAGAGCTCTCAGTGTCCCCTGCCAGCCTCCCCAACCCTGTAAGTGTTGCCAGAACCTAAACCAGTCCCTGTGTGACCCTGCCTCTTAACCCTGAGCCCCATTTCTGATTTAATTCAGTTGATTCCCCGTTTGTTTTCTGAGAACAGAGCTTGTTCACTGCCCTCAGGACCTTCATCTACTCTACTCCCGAAAGTCTCCACTCTCTGCCCTCAGCCTCTGTCCCTCACCTCTACCATCCCGTCCCCATGGTCTGGCCCCACTGGGTCCCGTTGCTTGCATGCACCTCTCCCTTGCTGTTAAAGCCCAGGATTTCGAAGCTGATGCTGGAGGTCCGGCCAGACTGAATCTCATGCAGGTGGCGGAAGAGGTTGAGCCTGGCCCGGCCTCGCCCATTGTCCAGTTCTCCTTGGGTCAGGACTCCAAGCAGAGTTGACTTCCCTGAGTCCACATTCCCCAGGACAGCCACACGAAGGTCCAGAAACTGTGGATAAATGGTCAGAGGTAAGGGCTCCAATCCCTTACCTCTCTTCACTGAAGGCTGGGTCAAGGGCAGTGCCGCTCCCTGGGAACCACACAATGAACTGGATACCCCCAGGATCATGGGCCAGGAGGGAGCCTGCCACCACAGGGCCCTCTCAGAGCGTGGGTGTGAAAGGCAGGGAAGGGCGTATGCTCACCTGCTGGTTGTCAGGGACCTTTCGTACCAGCACCTCAGTGATCTTCCGGGGTGTGTCGCTATCGTAATCCACTTCTCGCTCCCGGAGAACAGTGATATCTGCTCCAACCCTACCACAGCAAGGCCACAGATGCCACATCTCACCTGTACTCCCCTACCCCAACCTTCCATCCTGGCTCTGGACCAATGGCCTTCCCACACATCCCAGAGTTCCCAACACCTTTATTCCTCTCTGACCACCCACCAATCCAGTCCACATCCACAGCTCCCTTTAAACAAACAAACAAACAAATCTTAAGGAGCAAAGAAGCCTAGGTCCAAATGTGGCAGAGCCCAGAACACTAGCCTTCCCCATGTCAGCCTTTTGTTAAGAGAAGGCACCAGAAGGAAAGGCCCTTCTTGGCTCCTAAGACCTTGGTGACTGGATGCATGTGTGTCCTCCCGAGTTCAGGAAAAGAGACCCAAGGGCAAAGGGGACGCATACTTCTCTGCCATCCGGTGCAGGGTCTTGAGGGAGGCCCGCATCTCCTCCTCAGCCAGCCCCACCAGCAGCCCATTGTCCTCCACCCCAATCTGGTAGACTGCCTCACCACGGCCCTCCTGTAGTCGCCACTTCATCTGGGTCACCAGGTGCTCAAAGCGGTACTGGGACGGATTCACCAGCTTCAGCTTAGGGCAGGTGAGGTATCATGAGAAGGTGAAATCAGAGACGCTCCTCCTAAACTCACACACTCCCCACCTGTCCCACTGCAAGGACCAGGACCGTCCCGCTTATACCCCTCGTGCCTGGCGGTGAGTCCTGCTGAGAGACTGAGGCACAGAGCCCTGACCCTGAACCACATGCCTAAATTACTACAGAACATGAACTTGGAAGGATCTGAGAGAAATCATCATCCCATGCCAGCAAGAACAACATGCTCCTCCCCAGCCTAAGACTCACTTTATATTCGATGTTTCCATCTTCAGCCTGGAAAGAAACGGAGCAGTTACCAAACACGGTCCAGACGCAATCTCTACTTCCCTGATTCTCTCTGGGACCCAGGCAACAGCTAACTGGAGGGGGCAGAAAGTTCAATGGCACGTGCTTAGGCAGGTGCCTGCCAAAGGTCATTGGCAGACAAGCCCTTTACTCAGCCTCAACGTGACCTCTCAAGGAAAGTCACCCATCTAAGCAAGGCATAGAATCCTGAGTCCCTCCTTTCTTTGATCGCTGGCAGCACATTCTTTCTGGATGCAAGATCCCTTCCTTCTCCTCAGGCCCTCAAAATGCTGTCCCTAGAAATCTGTCTCTTTTGTGTTTGGGCTGCTGAAGCCATTCTTTGCTATTGCTCTGGGAGACACCACTTCCTTTCCTGCCCGCCCCTCTCAACTGATGTAATCAAGAGTGAGAGGATGCAACAGGTTCTGGACCAGGGCCAAAGGGTGAACTCAGCAGTGGTCATTGTAAGCCCAATGGGTTAGGAGCTCATGAGAGGGATGGGGCTCCAAAGCTGGGGCTGAGCTGAAGAGAAGAAACCCAGAAAATATAATTAAGCAGACAGATTTACTGTGGCTTTTACCTCCTACCCCTTAACCCTTGTGCCTCAGCTGACATGAAATCCTGAACCCACCCCACAATGTCCTCTACCTCTTCCCTATAATAGGTGACCCAACAAAGAAGTATTCTGTTGCCTGAGCCTTCCCCTCGCAGGTGCGAAGGGATATGAGATTCACTTGTTCTGCCTGTCGTGTATTTCTTTACACCTTCCTGGCCATTTTTCTTCTTCCCCTTCCTGTCATTATTGCATCCCTTCAAGGATCTCTGACTCTAGGCTCTAACAGGTCTTCACCATAATCCCATAATCTATACATCACGGAGTACAAGGGAGATCTTTACCCATCAACAAAGACCTTCTGGCCCTGGCTCGGTAGCTTAGTTGGTTAGAGCGTTGTCCGGATATGCCAAGGCTGTGGGGGATGGTCGGGGGCATATGAAAGAACCAACCAATAAATGCATAAATAAGTGGAACAACAAACTGATGTTTTTCTCTCTCATCCTAAACTCAATCATTAAAAACAAAGACCTTCCTTTTTATCATTTTGATGAAGAATCAGAATGGCTTCAGAAAAGTGGTACAAGGATGATTCAAAGTGTGGTCCCAGGACCAGCAGCATCAGCCTCACCCAGGAACTTGACAGAAATGCAGATTATCAGGCCCACCTCCAACCTACTGAATCAGAAATTCTGGGGGTGGGGCAGCAATCCAGGTGATTCTTCTTTTTTAATTGAATTTTACTGGGTGACACCGGTTAACATAATTATACAGGTTTCAGTTGCCCAAATCTACAACACAGTAAGTGATTCTGATACATTCTCAAGGTTGATAACCACTAGTTCAGACTTTTTCCTCTGGGTCCTCCTTTTCTAAGATGGACAAAGTAGCAATTATTCTCTGCCTTAGGGAGTAGATGAAGTAGTTGTGTGGAGGCTGTCCCCACTTTCTCATAGGACAGGCAAAGGGCAGGAGGACTACCTGCTGTGTGTGTGTGTGTGTGTGTGTGTGTGTGTGTGTGTGTGTACACACACTCAGGGGCTGGTACAGAACATACTGCTCTTTTCCGGGGTACTTCTCTCTTTCCTATGGAGAAGTTTAGAAAACTCTGCCTCCTTAACCCGAGATGTAGTCTTCGTTCTCTTCCCGCAGCACAGAGATGGGGTTGGGGCATTCCAATCTGCTCTTTCCAGGGGGACCGGAGAGGGATCTCCTCTCCCCACTTTCCTCCTGGCGTTATTTAGACCAGAATGGGGATATCCTCCTCCCCACTCTTCCTCCCTGGGGTACGGACCCTGGAGCGCAGGGGCAGTCTCTCTATCCCTCCTTCTTAGGGTCCCGGGGCCGGAAAGAGGGGTTCTCTTCCCAGGGGTCCTGACACCGGAAGGGGGTATCATTTCTCTCTGTCCCACCTCCTGGAGTCCCAGGACTGGAAAGAGTGGTTTCCTCTCAACCCACCACTTCTCAGGTGCTCACCTCGGGGGGCAGGTACGGGGGGTTGTTGGCTTTGCTCCCTCTGTTCCTTCCGTTCTTCTTCTTCCCCTTCGGGCCCCCGCAGCCGCTGCTGCCCCCGGCCCCCCTAGACTTGAGGGTTCCGCCCATGGCCGGGCCCCCTCCGGGCCGGCAGCAGCCGCCGAACAGCTCCGAAACCCGCGAGTCCATCCGCCGCTGCCGCCAGCCCCCCGCCCAGTCCCTCCCCCCCGCCACCGCCACCGCCACCGCCACCACTGCTGCCGCCCCTACTGCCACCGCCGCGTCGGGCCAGCCAGAGGAGAGCGGGGTGGGGCCCTGCTCAGGCCACGCCCCCACTCCTCTCTGCTTCAGGCGCGTCAGAAACAGCCGCGGTGCACCAAGGGATACAGAGTCCTCAAACCTAGAAACTCCCCCAAAAGCGGTGGCTGCAGTCCTACAACTCACAGGAAGCATCGCGGCGCACGCGGCCGCGGGGGGCTTCGGGGCGTAGACGAGGAGCGCGCCCTTTCGCGCAAAGGTATAAGGGAGTTGTAGTCTGGTTCCCAGTCTCCGCGCTCTGAAGTCTTATTCTAAAGCTTTGAGGTGGAGTTGGGGTGGCGTGTTGGGGTGGGGGCGCAGGGTCACCGGAGGGCTTACTTCACAAGCAAGCTACGAGGGCGCTCCTTGAGTATGACCCCTTAGCGCCATCCCAGACAACATATTTTGGACCTGGAGAGTTGCAAATTCACGGCGATTGGTCCCTCCAGCCTGCTGGCTCTTCCCCTGCCTCAGTTTCTTCCCCGATGGTCGGAGTGCCTTCTAGGTGAGTCAAGACGAATGCCAGGGCGGAGGCGGATGATGGTTAGTCTAATTACGGCTGTTATTGTTACGATGATTATGCCGCCTTTACACAGCAGTCACTGCTTTATTACTAGGTTGGCACCCTCCAGGGGCTGGTTTTAGCAGTCCGAGACACCGCAGTAGCCCCGACACGAGGCCCGAACCCGTAAATCACTAGCCTTGCTGCCGGAGGGCTGCATGGATGCCTGCAGCGAGTATTACCCCTCCTTTTTGTTTTGAAGCAGAACCAATCCGGGAGGACCGAGTTTGGTTTTAAAATAGCCAGGGCTATAAATGGGGCCTCGCCCCTACTTGGGGCGGGGCTGGGGTTCGGGTTACGTCAACTACGAGGGCGGGGAAGTGGCTCAGAATAGAAACGGACTAGGGCCTCAAAGGTCTGCTGACTTTTGACTTTCTTGCAAAGCCATCCCCTATTGTTCTTTAGGCTTTGGCAGTCAGCAAGAAGTAAACATTTAGCGACATAACCCAGTGTACAAGTAGACACTAGAAAGGCAGAGTGGAGAAGCAGTTAGTGTTGCCGGGTTGGGAGTCAGGACGCCAGGGTTCAGTTCCCAGCCCATGGCTATCTCATGACTCACCATGCATTGTATGTCCACTTCCCCTCTCTTCACAAACAGCCAGGAAATAAAACAGCCCATCCCTCCAGACCTGTTTTCCTTTGAAAATTAGAAGTAGCAACAGTGGCTTACCTCTGGTGATCCTTTTAGGGGTTCAGACCTGGTAGAGTCCATGGTTTTCCCCTCAGGACGACAACGAGGATGGCAGATTATTAATCAGAGTTGCTGTCCACATGGCATAACTCCCCAAAACAGTGGGAGCAGAAGGACCAAAAGCTGCAAAAGACCCAGCCAACTATGTGGTCTTCAGTGGTTTAAAGTACATATGACTTCTCTTTTCTCCACCTTGTTCAGCTAAAGGAAGATCCTAGCCAGGGTCACAACCCTGCCAGGGAAACTGCTACTTAGAGGCTGAGACCAAAGAACTCAGTGACAGATCTCAAGAAGGATGGGGATTGGAAGGAAGAGCTAAGACCATTCCAACTTTCTCACCACCCGCAGCCCTGGGCTCTCATGATAACCAGGGCCTGCTACACTTGCCAGATAACACTTGTCCTCTCATCTTCAGGGATCTTTGAACCACCCCAACACACAGTTTTACTTTATCCACCCCAATCCCCTTGTCTCTTAAGTGGAGACTGTTTGAGAAATGAGAGGGGATAACTCATTTTCATACTCCATTTTCCCCCATTTATTGATGTATTATTATTATTTTTTATGATACCCCATTCTTGAAGAGTCTGGCTTACCGCAGACAGGAGTGAAGGCTGGCAGAGAAGTAGGCTGAGCAACGATGTCTGTCCAGGAGGAGCCCAGGGTCCTGGGAGGTGCATGGTGGCATATGTTTAGTTTCCTGGAGGAGTTTCTTATGAGGAGGTTGACTGTGGGATGTATACTTATATATGTCATACATATGTATGTACACACATTTTTCCTGGTATGTAATTAGTTATTTATTCTTTGTGTATAGTACTTTTACATAAGATTTTAATTTATTTGGAATTTATCCTTATGTAGGATGTGTGGTAGGAACTAATTTGATTCCCCCTCCCCCTAATTAGATAGGGAGTTGTTTCAAATTATTTGCTTTTAAAAGTTGTTCTCGGCCCTGGCTGGTTGGCTCAGCAGTAAAGCATCGGCCCAGCGTGTGGAAGTCCCGAGTTCGATTCCCCGCCAGGGCACACAGGAGAAGCGCCCATCTGCTTCTCCACCCTTCCCCCTCTCCTTTCTCTCTCTCTCTCTCTTCCCCTCCCACAGCCAAGGCTCCATTGCAGCAAAGTTGGCTGGGTGCTGAGGATGGCTCCATGGCCTCCGTCTCAGGTGTTAGAATGGCTACAGCCCCAACGGAGCAATGGCCCAGATGGGCAGAGCATCGCCCCCTGATGGGCATACCGGATGGATCCCAGTCAGGCACATGCAGGAGTCTGACTGCATCCCCACTTCTAGCTTCCAAAAGATACAAAAAGAAAAAAAAGGTTGTTCTTGCCTGACCTGTGGTGGTGCAGTGGATAAAGCATCAACCTGGAATGCTGAGATCGTGGGTTTGAAACCCCAGGTTTGCCTGGTCAAGGTACTTATGGGAGTTGATGCTCCCTGCTCCTCTCCCCTTCGCTCTCTTTCTCTCCCCTCACTAAAATAAATAAATTTTAAAAATTAAAAAAAAAAGAAAAATTGCCCTCATTATATAGTAAGATTTACATATACATGGATCTGTTTCTGAACTCTCTTGTTTTATTATTTGCTTGTTTATGACTCAGCCGATACCACAGTATTTTTTTAATCATTGTACGTCATTTTTAGCTTTTGAGAGTACGTTTATTTTTATTATTTTTAAAAATGTTGATTTTATTGATTTTAGAGAGAGGTTGGGGTGGGGAGGGAGAGAGTAACAGGAACATTGATTTCTTCCTGTATGTGCCCTGACCGGGGCTTGAACTGGCAACCTCTGCACTTCGGGACTATGCTCTAACCAACCAAGCCATCTGGCTGGGGCAGAGGGTGCCTTTATTAAATCCGGGGACAGTGTAACAAGGAAGGGCTTAGGATGGAAAAAGCAAAAGGAGAGCCTGCGTGGGGCTGCCTTGGCTCACTGGAAAGTCAGAGAAAAAGGGGGTTTGGAGACAGGTTCAGGAGGTTAGCCCGGAGAAGCTGCCGCTGCCCATTGCTTTCCTGGTTGCAAGTCTCTTGGGAACCCTTAGAATTTAGGAGATGCATGCCTCTGGGGGAAGAAAGGAATGGGCGTGCTCCCAGGAGGGAGAGTGTGCCAATCATTGTACTTTTATAGTATGTTTTGACCTCTGGTCCCTACTTCCTGAAACACACCCTTTTCTTGGCCTCTGTGACTTGATAGACTTACCTATTTTTCTTGATAATTCTCTGGCAACTCCTCAGTCTCCTTCATAGGTTCTTCTCTCTCTGCTCCTCTCTTAAACATTAGTGTCTTTGTGATTCTAACTTGTCTGTATTCTACACTCCCTGGGTGACCTCATTCAATCTGATGCTGATGACACTCAAATACTTGTCTCTATTCCTAGTGATGTTCCTAAATATCTGTCCAATGACACAGCAAACTTAGTCTATGAAAAACTGAACTCATCTTTTCTCTTTATGCACACCCCAGTAAGCGTAGTTCTCTTCTAGTGTTCCCTCCTTCGCTGACTAGCACAACTGGCCATAGAGATGCTGAGCTGAAAAACCTGCGTGTCTTCTTGGAAGCCTCTCTAGCCTTCTTCTTTCTGGGGTCAATCACCAAGTAATGCTTATTGGATCTCCTAAATATCTCTAGGATTCACCCAGTTCTCTCCACCCCACTGTGACTACTCTATTTCTGCATGCTGTTGGGTAGTTGCAGTTGTTAGATCTGGCTGGTATCCCTGCCTCCTTTCTCATCCTACCTGTAATCTAATCTCTACACTGCAGCCAGTGTAGAGGTTACATTTATAAAATGTAAATTTAATCATGCTACTCCCCTACTTAAACCTTTCAAAGCTTTTCCATCTCTTAAAGGATAAAGTTCAAACTCTTTTTTTTTTTTAAAATACTGTTTTGTTTTGTTTTGTTTTGTTTTTTTTTTTAATTTTTTTTATTTCTTTTTATTTTTATTCATTTTAGAGAGGAGACACATAGTGAGAGAGAGAGAGAGAAAGAGAGAAAGGGGGGAGGAGCTGGAAGCATCAACTCCCATATATGCCTTGACCAGACCAGTGCAGGTTTTGAACTGGCGACCTCAGCGTTCCCAGGTCGACGCTTTATCCACTGCGCCACCACAGGTCAGGCTCAAACTCTTTTTTAAAAAAATATTTATTTATTGACTTTAGTGAGAGAGGAAGGGAGAGAGAGAGACAGGAACATCGATCTGTTCCTGTATGTGCCTCTGTGCTTCGGAAAGATGCTCAAACCAACCTGCCAAGGCTGAAGTTCAAACTCT
Source organism: Rhynchonycteris naso (assembly GCA_037038555.1). Lineage (NCBI taxonomy): Eukaryota > Metazoa > Chordata > Mammalia > Chiroptera > Emballonuridae > Rhynchonycteris > Rhynchonycteris naso. The sequence goes on from CM073000.1 coordinate 10,832,450, forward strand.
TAAACAGGGCTTACAAAGCCTTGCCATGATCTGGCACCCATTTGTCCTCCACAGCCTTAACTCTTTATAACCTGAATTATTTTCATGCCTTGAATAGAGGATGATCTTATCGGTAACGTTCTCCAGGACCACAATGCCCTTCTCTTTACCTTTACTTATCCTGCAGGTCAGTTTCTTGGGCACATTTCCTCTGGACCACCTCTCGCTCCCCCCTCCCCCGCCACCAGGTTAGTTAGGCTTCCCTAGACTTCACGTCCACAGCCCGTGTACACCCCACTGTATAATTCATCAAATTGTCTTCTATCTACAGGCAGTGAAACCCTTGAGGACATCGTCCGCCTCGGGCTTGTTTGGCACAGAGTATCCAGCACCTAGGACAGGGCCTGGCATGAAATAGATGCACAGTGAATGCAGGAGAGAAAGGATGCCAGAGGACGGGTGTCTTCTGGAAGGCAGCACTAAGTTAGTGACTGAGTTCCCTGCGGCGGGGAGCTCAAGGTTCAAACCCCATCGCAGCCTGGCTCCGCCACCCTGCCGGGGCCCAGCGTCTCCTTCCGGCGCAACCGAGCAGGAAGTGGAGGCGCAGGCTTCCCATGATGCCGCGCGCGCGGCGTCCATTCAAACCGCACCGGGAAGAGGTCGGAATGGCAGCTCTGGAGCCGGAAGTGCCTTCTCCAGCCGCATTCCCTGGTAAGGCGTGAGGTCCAGGCCTCCGGGTTCTTGGTGGACTTGTTTATTCCCTACCGCCGCTCCCTCCCCGGCCCTTTCTCTGGCCAGTCTTGGTCTTCCTTGCGGCATTTCTCAGCGGCCCTCCTGGAGCTGGCTCCACCTGAGTGACTCCATTGCCCCACGGCCCCGGATCCCATTGGCTCAACCTCCTGCTGCCTTCATCTCGCCTGACCACACTTTCTTCCACCTCACATCAGGCCCTGCCTCAGAACCCTCAAACACCCCCACCCCCACCCCGTCCTGTCCCGGCTTTCTCACCATCCCACTGTCACTTAAACTACTTTAGGCAACCGGGATTAGGAACCTCCCGTCTCCGCCCATTCTGGAGTTGGCTGAGGCAGGCTGCACGGGCTGGGGTTAGAGTGGGTGATAGGGAACGAGAGGACTGGTTTTGTCTTTTGAGTTTTTAATTTTTCTCTCTTGTCCCTCTGTGCGCCTTCCAGATCTGGAGTGGTATGAGGAGTCGGAGGAAGCCCACGCCCCCCAGATAGAACCACTTGAAACTACCTCTGCCCAAGAACCTCCCAACCCTTCGGAGTCCTTTAGCCCCCGAGACTGCCTGGTGCCAGTGGTGTTTCCCGGGCCTGTAAGCCAGGAAGGCTGCTGTCGTTTTACTTGTGAACTTCTAAAGCATGTTATGTACCAACGCCAGCAACTCCCTCTGCCCTATGAACAGCTTAAGCGCTTCTACCAAAAACTCTCTCCCCAGGTAGGCACAGGCTTTGGGATAAAGTTGGTGGGGAGACTTTGTGGCTGTTAGATGGTAGGCAGGTAAAAAGGGGTCTAAGGAACCACTAGAGCTTCTCAGTCTAAGCAGCTATAAGGACTAGGTTTCATCCCATGGCTCAGTCACTTCCGCCACTGTCTAATCTTTGATAGTCTAACCCTCCACACTTTTTTCTTTTTCTGAATCTCCTTTTGTGTTGCATTTGGGTGTTATGAGTTCACTCATTAATTTTAATATTTTCTGTCCAAATTTGTGTCTGGTTTTGTGTTCTACTTTCTGGGAGACTTCTTTGGCTTTATATCAAAACTTCTATTATTTTTTTTTCTTTTTTGGCAGTCATAATCTTAAGAGCTCTTTCTTAAATTTTCACGTTTTCCTTTTCAATAGCATCCTGTTTGTTTTTCACGTCTGTATGAACTTCTCTTACCTGAAGATATTAATTGTATTTTTGAGGTTTTCCTCTCTTCCTTTGCAGTGTCTCAGTTTCTTCCAGATTCCTTTTCCTATTTGTCTTTGTGTGGTGAATATTTAAGAATAAGTCATTGAAAGCTCTATATGTGTGGCTGGGCCTCGTGAGCTGATAGGCTTCAAGGATATTGGGTGGGAACCCCGAACCTAGTGGTATCTTTGGAGGACTCCTAAAACATCAATATGGAACGGTCTTTTCTCTGGATGGGGGAAATTGGCAAGTGATCTAAGGATCCTCATGTTTTCGCTCAGTCCCCATGCGTTCACTCTTGCCTTTTGCAGTGCTTGACTTGTCAATTCCTGAGGCTTTCTGGGGCCCCGCTGTGTGCTCAGTCTGCTTCTCTTGGGAGTCCCCTCTGTTAGCACTTGAACTCTCCTGTCCACTTTCTGTCCTCCAAAAATTTGTTGTGGCTTTTGGCCTCTGTTGTCTGTTCTCCAGGTCTCTTTGCACTTGAGCACCCTCCTTCCTTTTCTCTCCCTCTCCCTTTCTCTTGCCCTCCCTCCCTCCCGCCTCCCTACTCTCTCTCCCTCCTATTTCCTTTTCATTTAGTAGCATTTCAGGTGGGAGCACAAATAAGCATGGGGTCAATTTACCATGTTTAATTGGAAGACCAACTCCAGGATCACCTTTATTTTTTTAATTTACTTATTTTAGTGGGGGGGGGGCTGGGAAGCAGAAAGCGTCAACTCCCATATGGGCCTTGACCGGGCAAGCCCAGGGTTTTGAACCAGCGACCTCAGCATTCCAGGTCAACACTTTACCCGCTGTGTCACCACAGGTCAGGCCAGAATCACCTTTATTAAACCAAATAATCCTCGTTCCTGTTATCACTCTTGGTACAGCAAAAATTTGCCATTTACTGTGTCACCAAATCTCCTTTGACTGTTTAATTGCTTATTTCTGGATGCCCACCTACTTCAGAACACTGTCTTTGGTGTTCCAGGTGTGGGGCAGTTTGGTTTTGTACAAAGAATGTATTTTCCTTTTTGATACATTGCCCTCTGATAAAGCCCAGTGTCTTGGCTGTGACAGTTCGTTGAACTGGAAATCCAGTTCCATAGTCTGCTGTATCCCAACCAACAGGTTCATCAAAGGTCATTAGCCTTCCCCGGCCTTGCCTTCTCTCTCACCACTCTTTGTCTTCATAGGCAGAGGACATGGTGAAGAAGAAACCTTGGGCCCCCACTGAGGCAAGCAACAGGAAATGCCAGCAAACCCTGACTGAACTGGAGAGTGTCCTCAGCCACCTAGAGAGTCTCTTTGCCCGGACACTAGTACCACGAGTGCTGATCCTCCTTGGCGGCAGTGCTCTAAGTCCCAAGGAATTCTACGAGCTTGACTTGTCCCGCTTGGCCCCCAACAGCATGGACCAGAGCCTGAGCACAGCAGCTTGTTTGCGCCGTATCTTCCGAGCCATTTTTGTGGCTGATGCCTTCAGTGAGCTGCAGGCTCCTCCGCTAATGGGCATCATTGTCATGGCACAAGGGCACCGCGACTGTGGAGAAGATTGGTTTCGACCCAAGCTAAACTACAGAGTGCCTCTACGGGGCCACAAACTGACTGTGACCCTGTCCTGTGGCAGACCCGCCGTCCCAGTCACAGCCTGGGAGGATTACGTTTGGTTCCAGGCGCCAGTGACATTGAAAGGCTTTCACGAGTGAACGGGGAATCTATACATTGTGAACACAATGGCTAAATGATCTTTCCTTTCATGGCACCAGGTCACCCAGCTCCTGCTTGGAAGTAGAGTTGCTCCTGATAAGAGGAAGGATCTGTCCTAGTTTCCTGAGTCCCGGCCTCGGGCTTCCTGGTGGGCTGATGGTGTGACTGGGACTGTCATAACCATCACTGAACAATATCTCTTTGAATCAAAGGTTGATTTTCTCAGAGGGTGCCAGGTCAGACTTTTCTTTTTAGGGTTGGAAAGCAAATGTAGGCTCATAAGCACCACTGTGGAGGTGTCCCTTTTCTGTGGCCTTGCAGGATTTTTACCAGGGGTATAATGTGGGTGTGAATGATGAACTTAAATATCAAATGAATGAATTCATAATAAATTTTCCTGCAACTCTCATCTTAAAGAGATTTTCCAGGCTTGAAACTAGAGTATTTTATCTTTCTCCTTGGTGTCTTAGGGTTCAGGGCTTCCAGGAATTTTTTTGTTTTTTTTTAAACTAATGGTTCTCTCTCTTCATTAGCCCTAGACCACTCTAGGAAGTTAAGTTACTTGGCCAAGGTTCTATAAGGATTTTTTTTTTTTTTTTACAGGGACAGAGAGAGAGTCAGAGGGATAGATAGGGACAGACAGACAGGAACGGAGAGAGGTGAGAAGCATCAATCATTAGTTTTTCGTTGCCGTTGTGACACCTTAGTTGTTCATTGATTGCTTTCTCACATGTTCCTTGACCGCGGGCCTTCAGCAGACCGAGCCACCCCTTGCTGGAGCCAGCGACCTTGGGTCCAAGCTGACGAGCTTTTGCTCAAGCCAGATGGGCGCGCGCTCAAGCTGGCGAGCTCGGGGTCTCGAACCTGGGTCTTCCGCATCCCAGTCCGATGCTCTATCCACTGCGCCACCGCCTGGTCAGGTGCCACCTACTGGTTTTGTGACCCTTAAAATGTGTGCCAAAGCAGAGTTCACACAGGGGAAAAGGGCTGAGAGATAAAACTGAGAGGCCCCAGGACTGCTCTGTGGGGTCAGCTCCTTGACGTCAGATGTCCCTTCTGGAATTCTGCCTGTCTGCCATTACAGTTGTCTGATGGTTGCCGGCAGTTACTGTTGGCAGTACAGTATTGTCCTTAGGCAAACCTGCCTTCTGGCCTGTGGCTGTTCCTCCTTAGCTACATCTGTGACTTGGCTGTCCTGATTCTTACTGTTAGGCTCTGCAGCCTGATGCTGTCCTGGCCACTAAGCAGTGATGCTCTTTGTTCCTGAGAACAGTTACGTTTTTCTTGGAAGTAACTTGAAGACATAATCCTCACCTTGCTGGTTTTAAAGATATGGGTGTGTGTATAAATGGAGATAGTATAAATATATACTTTTTTTTTTTTGTATTTTTCTGAAGTGAGAAGCGGGGAGGCAGAGAGACAGACTCCCGCATGCGCTGCACCAGGACCCACCCGGCATGCCCACTGGGGGGGTGATGCTCTGCCCATCTGGGGTCGTTGTGCCGTTGCAGCCGGATCCATTCTAGCACCTGAGGCGGAGGCCATGAAGCCATCCTCAGCACCTGGGTCACCTTTTGCTCCCATGGAGCCTTGACTGCGGGAGGGGAAGAGAGAGAGAGGAAGGAGAGGGGGAAGGGTTGTGAAGCAGATGGGCGCTTCTCCTGTGTGCTCTGGCCGGAAATCAAACCCGGGACTTTCATATGCCGGGCTGATGCTCTACTGCTGAGCTAGCCGGCCAGGGCCTATACTATTATTTGTTTCTTGGATTTTTTTTATGTAAGAGGGGGGAGATAGTGAGACAGACTCCTGCCTGTGCCCTTGACCGGATCCACCTGCAACCCCATCTGGGGCCAATGCTCCAATACTGAGCTATATTTAGCCCCTGAGGCTGATGTGCTCCAGCAGATCTATCCTCAGCACGCTGGACCATGCTCTCTAAACAATGGAGCCACAGGCTGCAGGAGGGGAAGAGGGAGAGAAGGGAAAGAGGGAGGGGAAGAGAAGCAGATGATCAATTCTCCTATGTACCCTGACCGGGAATTGAACCAGGGACGTCCATACGCTGGGCCAACGCTCTAGCCAGAGTCACCAACCAGCGCCTTTTTTTTTGTTTTGTTTTAAGAATAATATTTTATGTTTTGTTAAGAAAACAAGACTGGTTTATATTTTATACTATTAGATACTTAACATACATTTTATCTAAAAACCTTGCAAAATTTGTAATATTGTCCCTTTTATTTTACTTTATTATTTTTTACATTGTCCCCATGTTATAGATGAGGCTTGGGAGAGAGTTGAATAACTTGCCCAACAGTGGAAACCTGGATTCCCCTGGCCTACCTGGCACTAGATGCTGAGAGCTACACTGCTGTGCATCCTGTGTCGTTTTACTGTGAAATAATTAACAGGATTTGCCCTGCCAGAGGTGATAGTATTGGAAACTGCAGGAGTCCCCTCTCTGGCTTCATATTGTGTTTCTCCACATGGGACCTGACATTAATAGTGCTGAGTAGACACGGAATGAATGAAAACAGAAGGTTTGGGTTATTTTCAGTGCTGTGACCACTTGAATCATCTTCCATTAGATAGAGTTCTGGCTGTTTCTCTGCCTGATGATATTACCTTACAGAAGAGAAACAGTCATATCTCCCACTTGGGAAGAGACAGACTTAGTGAGGGTCTGACTAATGGGAGGGAGAGTTGGGAATAGGGAGTTATAAATTATTTGAGATGGAAGACATTAACCAATGTTTTATTGTGGGGTGTTTTTTTTGTTTGTTTTTTTGTTTTGTTTTGTTTTATTCATTCCAGAGAGGAGACACAGAGTGAGAGAGAGAGAGAGAGAGAAAGGGGGGAGGAGCTAGAAGCATCAACTCCCACATGTGCCTTGACCAGACCAGTGCAGGGCCTCGAACTGGCGACCTCAGTGTTCCCAGGTCGACGCTCCATCCACTGCACCACCACAAGTCAGGCTGTGGGGTTTTTTTTGGTGACAGAGACAGAGAGAGGGACAGATAGGGACTGACGGGAAGGAAGAGAGATGAGAAGCATCAATTCTTTGTTGCATACCTTAGTTGTTCATTGATTGCTTTCTCATATGTGCCTTGACCCAGGGGCTAGAGCAGACCCAGTGACCCCTTGCTCAAGCCAGTGATGTTGGGCTCAAGCTGTTGAGCCTTGCTCAAACCAGATGAGCCCACACTCAAGCCGGCAACCTTGGGGTTTTGAACCTGGGTCCTCCACTTCCCAGTCTGACACTCTATCCACTGCTCCACCACCTACCTGGTCATGCTTAACCAGTGTTTTTAAACTGCTGGTTTGTGGACTGGCCTCCCGAAATTTTGTGCCAGTCTGCAAAAGAGTTAACCAGCCTGATGTATGAAGGATAAGCCTCATGATCTTAGTTGTATTCACTTAAACTCAGGGTGATTTCTGCCTTAGCATTCCCTGAAATAATTCTATTTTCACCAGTCCCCAAGTGTGAAAGAGTTAAAAACCACTGCATTAATTAACCCATGTCAGCCCCCTCAAACGCTTATTTCAAAAGGGTTCATTAACAGTATCTAGACAAACAAAACAAAGTAATTATCTGAGTAATTCTCTATTGGCTTGGCATTGGGGCCCAGGTAATTTTGACTTCATGAATCCTCTCCAAAAGAATCCAGAAATTAAAAGATCAGTTCATACTGACAATAAGTCCCACCGCCTTTCCTGAAACCAGCTTGCTGTGGCACCTCTTTATCTGTCTGACTTTGGCTGGGGACTCCACAGGTGGATGTGAAGACGTTGTCATTCTAGCCCAGTGGGTTCTGCCCTTTCAATGTGTTGGCTACTGTTTGGGCTTAAAAGCAACTGTTGTGGGGCCCTGGTAGGTAAATAGGTGGCAGTTGATGGGAAAGTGTAGTCTGTGAATGTCACACTTTTTTGTACCCCTCTTCACACTCCATTTTCCCAAGGTGTGGCCCTATGCCTTGTCCCATTGCCTCCATCCGCGTTTGCCACTTAGGTGGAATAGTAGTACTATGGAAGGGGTAAGGAAAGAGACATCTGAATATCGAAGAGAACGGACTGATGGACCTTATTATTATGTAAGACCTGTGTTTGGTGGGGATTGTCTTAGATGCCGGAACTTCTAGCACCAAGGGTATCTTAAATTATTTTCTTCACAAATCATTCTGAGGCCAAGAATGGACATAACTGAAGTGAAATAAGACAGCTAGTGTCACTTGTGTTGTTTTTCTTTCCAAGCCCCCATTGCATATACAGTGAGGAGTCAATAAATGTAGACTACGTGGAAGGACTAGGGAAAGGCAAAAATATCTACGGCATTCGGGTGGGTTGAGATAGGAAACCTCACACTGGAGCCTATCTATTTGGGAAACGCCGATGCCGTGACAACTGAACACATACTGTCACCAACTTGGGAAAGGAAGAGGAAGATAGCTAAACTATGTCCTGGCTAAAATTTTAGAAAGGGCTCCGAGGCCATTCGGGGTGGACAGAGGCCCCGGAAGGGGCAGGTCCACCGGTGGGTGAAATCCTACTTCCTGCCTGAGGGAAGGGCGGAGCTTCGGGTCTCCATGGAGACGGCTTATCCTAGCAACCAGGCGAGCGTTGAGCTGAGCGGCTGACGATGAGATGGATGCGGAGAGCCTCCTGCTGTCCCTGGAGCTTGCATCCGGTAGTGGGCAAGGCCTCAGCCCGGACCGTCGGGCCTCGCTGCTCACCTCCCTTTTGCTGGTTAAACGTGATTACCGCTACAGTCGGGTGCTCTTCTGGGGCCGCATCCTCGGCCTCGTCGCCGATTACTACATCGCGCAGGGTCTGAGCGAGGACCACCTTGCACCGCGCAAGACACTGTACAGGTGGTGGCGGCGCGGGGAGGCGGAGGCCACAGGGAAATACTGAAGGGAGGGCTACTGGGGGGCTCGGAGGAGTGAGCGGTGGTAGGAGGTAGAGGCTGGATTTGAGGAGGAGGAAATGGGGAAGTGCCCGAGGGGCGGAGCAGGGGACCTGAGAACCCAGTGGAGCCCGAAGGGGCGGGGAAGTACGTGGGTAAGGCCTCAGTGGGTGGGGTTATGGCAGGACGCTTCTCTACTTGGAGCAAAGGGTTGGGGTTGCAAGATAAACTTAGAGGCTGGTGGGTTCAGAATAGAGTCTGGTCAAGGGATAGAGGTGTATGTAGCAAGGTGGCAGTTCCTGAATAATGGAGACCTGGAGTAGAAGCCAGATGCAAGCCTGTTGCCGGTGGGTCTGGCTTTTTGAAGAGTTCAATTTGGGGAAGGGTCGGCAGCCCGCTCGGAAGCAAGCGCGCGCATGCACGTAGGAGGGGAGGCATTATATGGAAGCGTGCCCAGAACATCTTTCGTGGAGTAGTTGGATCACAGCAGGAGGCGCTCTAGAAAGTAGCGTAGGAATACGGAATGGGAGAGAAGGAATTTAGGGCTGGGGAAAATTACCCGGACACTACCCTACAGTACCTTGCAGCTGCTTTTTGACTACCCCAAGAACTCAACACCTTAAAAAGCAGTCCGTTAGGCGTAGGAAGTTGGAGACTTCACTTATCTATTTATGCATCAATCCAACACTGGTTCGATGCATCCTGTGCTAGACCTGGGGTTACAAAAAGAGCTGAGACTAACCCCATCTCCACGTTATTCACATCTTAAGGAAGGAATTGAGGGGAAGGGATGAGTTTGAAAGATTTACGTGGTAAAACTGTCAGGATTTTTTACTTAATTGGGGAGAGGTAAAAAGAGGTCAAGGTTGATTTCTTCCAGTTTTACAGTTGATTATATGCTGGTGCCATCATTGGGAGAGAATTCAAGAAGGCAGATGAATTCAAGGAGAGAAGACCCCTGGTCGGTTGGCTCAGCGGTAGAGCGTCGGCCGACATGTGGAAGTCCCGGGTTCAATTCCTGGCCAGGGCACACAGGAGAAGCGCCCATCTGCTTCTCCCCCCTCCCCCCTCTCCTTTCTCTCTATCTCTCTCTTTCCCTCCTCCAGTCAAGGCTCCATTGGAGCAAAGTTGGCCGGGACGCTGAGGACAGCTCCATGGCCTCTGCCTCAGGAGCTAGAATGGCTCCAGCGGCAAGGGAGCAATGCCCCAGAGGGGCAGAGCATCGCCCCCTGGTGGGCATGCTGGGTGGACCCTGGTCTGTGCATGTGAGAGTCTGTTTCTCTGCCTCCCCACTTCTCACTTCAGAAAAATACAAAAAAAAAAAAAAAAAAAGGAGGGAAGACCCAATAAATTTGGTGTGAGGTGCCTGAAGGCATAAAGTACAGATCTAGAGTCAGAAGAAGAATTTGAACTGAAGCTAGAGATTTGAGACTCGTTTTATTTTATCCCATTACTTTTTATTTCTTCAGCACCAACTATGTACCAGACATGAATCTAGGCACCAGGAATTTAGTGGGAAGTGAGACAAAGTCCTTGTCTTCATAAAATGTACATTATAATGCATGTGGAGGGGGAGGGAAGACAGATGATAGGTAAGCACACACATATTGCATGTCAGCTGGTGCTGAGTGGTAAGGGGGATAGAGAATACAGGATGGGGTACTATTCTATTTATTTATTTATTGGTATTTTTATTTTAGAAAGAGAAAGAGAGAAGATAGGAGGAGGGAGAGAGAGAGGCAGTAACATAGATCTGTTCCTGTATGTTCCCTGACTGGGAATTGAACCAGCAACCTCTACACTTACAGACGATGCTCTAACCAACGGAGCTATCTGGCCAGGGCAGGATGGGGTACTATTTTAGATAGGGTGGTCAGGGATGGCCTCTGATATCGCAACATTTGAGAAGAGACCTGAAGCAACTGAATGAGCTATGTGTTTATTTGAGGGAAAAATATTACAGTCAAGTGCAAAGGCCCTGAGGCAGGTTTGTGCTTAGTGTGTTTGTGACACCTTATACAGGCTAGTGTGACTAAAGAGGAATGAGGGAGGGGGGCATTGTAGGACATGAGGTCATAGAGATAAGGGGCTGGAGACAGTCATGCAGGGCCTTATGGGGCATTGTAAGGACTTGGCTCAATGGGAGGTTATTGAAGGTTCTGTACGGAAGCATGATCTAGCTTAGGTTTTAACAGTTGGCTGGGGACTAGACTGAAGGGGGAGTGAGTATGGAAGAGGAGAGACTAGTTAGGAGGCTACTGCAGTATCTGGGCAAGAGTAGATGGTGGCTGGGCCTATGTGGGAAGCAATGAAGTTGTGAGAGGTGGTTGGTTGGATTCTGGATACTGAGTAGTAGCTGGAGCCCTGTGAGTCAGCTGGCTGAGACTACAGGGAGAAAAGTAGTGAGAACAGATCCCTAGAAGTACTTAGGGCACTGGAGGAGGGAGGGAGAAGGGAATACCAAAATAAGTAGAAATGGAAATGCATTTGTAGTCTTAGCTCATCCATGGGATGGCCTTTTCCAAAGCATTTTCTTGGGGTGCTGAGGGCAGAAATCATGGTGCATTGGGCAGAGTGAAAGTGTGTGGGGGGGAGGGCTCCCACGGGGCAAACTGTTCTGAGATTATTGTTCGGAGTTGGGGCAGAGGAGGGAGGGACAGGAAAGAGGCATTTTCTAGAGGGGCACGGACTTGAGGGCTGTTGTTTCAGAAAGCTGAGAAGCTTTTTTGTTGAGAATGAGGCAGCAGAAAGTGAAGGAAGGAAAGATGAGCAGAGAACAGGCTGGGGACACAGACCCTGAGTGGATTGGAGAAGAGAGGGAGGCTGTCCTCTCCTGGGGGGAAGGGAGAAAGAAGGGAGTGGGCTGGCTAGTGCTCCTGGGGACCTCAAAGGAGGCGAGGTCCCTGAACCTGGGCCGGGGTTTCCAGAGAAATGGGGGAAGAGGGCAGACAGAGCATGAATTAGGGGCCCGCCAAAGCAGAGGCACCTGCAATTGAGAATTCAGCTTCCAGAACGCATCTGGCATCTTACAGTCTAGATATCTAGAAATAAGCCCTTGGAATTTTGGCATACATACTTTTCTGACCTTGTAAAAAATAAAATTGGATATGCATCACATATGGGGGTGGGGTGCACCCTAGACACTTAGGCTTCTGAAGGGAAAAGTGTGACTCCCAGCAGTGTTTCGCGGGCCTTGCCCCCTGGGACAAGGGTGGTGGCAGGAAGCCCGAGGTGGGGGGTGTGTGAAACCAGGGGGGTGATGTGGCTGTTGTTGGCAGCCTGAACTGCATGGAGTGGAGCCTCTTGCCCCCTGCCACTGAGGAGATGGTGGTGCAGACGTCTGTGGTGAAGGGCCGCTTCATGGGGGACCCCTCACATGAGTATGAACACACGGAGCCACAGAAGGTGAAGGAGGGGGACAAGATCTTTGAAGAAGAAGTTGTGGTGAGTGATGACGAGGAGGGGCTTGAAGGAAGAGGGCTGGGCCATCCCGAACCCAGCCCCATAGAAACACGGACAACAACACAACAACATGGCTCCTGAGCAGCCGGTGGGGAGTGGGGGCAGTTCTTGCGGAGCCTGGTCTGGGGTTGGGGCAGGGAAGAAGGGCTCCCTGCTAAGCTCTGGGGGAAGGGCGTGGGCACAGGCTATGCTATTTCTGTATCGATTTTTGTTTTCCTAGATAATACATCCACATGGTTCAAAACTCAAAGGTATAAAAAGGAATATAGTAAAGTGTTCCATCCCTGTCCTCCAGTCACCCGGGCCCTTCTTCTGGGGGACAGTAATGTCACTGTTTTGGTGTATGTCTAAGTCTTGCTACTCAAAGTGCAGCCTGGATCAGAAGCATCACATTTTAGCACAATTTCAGAGGATCTGAACCCACATTTAAGTGTGAGAAGCTCTATTTCCAGAGACATTTTATGCAAATACAAACCCAAACAAATACCTTATCTCTACCTATTTTCTTTTTATCTTAAAAACAAAACAAAACTGAACAGCCTGACCAAGTGGCTCAGTGGATAGAGTGTTGACCTGGGATGCTGAGGACCCAGGTTCGAAACCCTGAGGTCGCTGGCTTGAGTATGGGCTCATCCAGCTTGAGCGAGGGGTTGCTGGCTCGAGTGTGGGATCATAGCATGACTCCATGGTTCCTGGGTTGAGTCCAAAGGTTGCTGGCTTGAAGCCCAAGGTCACTGGCTTGAGCAAGGGGTCACTCACTCTGCTGTAGCCCCCCCACCCCCGCCAAGGCACATATGAGAAAACAATGAACAACTAAGGAGCTGCAACAAAGAATTGATGCTTCTCATCGCCTTTCCTGTCTGTCTGTCCTCCTCTCTGTCTCTGTCAAAAACAAACAAACAAACAAACAAACAAAAACAAATGGCAGCAAGGTGCACACAATTCTCTACCTTGCATATTTTACCAAATGGTACATTTTGGAGATCTCTCTACATCAGTACCTTCAAGAGCCTCCCTGCTCTTTACCATTGTGTGAGTGCACCATAAATGTAACCAGTGTCTTTTTCACGGAAGTGGATGTTTCCAAGGTGCAGCCCTGACAAACAGTGCCGCAGTGAGTGACCTTGTATTACATCATTCCTCGTGCATGCTGTCTATCTGAACGATCAGTTCCTAGAAATGGAAACTTAGGTCAAAAAGTAAGGAGCCCAAATTTTGAAACTAGACAAACCCAGAATTCAAAATGCAGCCTCTGCACTTGAACCCGGGTGACACCCAAATCTCAGTTTGAGTCTCTGATGCCTCACTGCAACACCCAGGCCCCCCACTTGACAGCCTTAACTTCCCTTCTGTTTTATTCTCTGTAAAATTGGGATAATTATATTTATTTCTCAGGCTTGTGCAGATTAAATGGGATGACATATTTAAAACCCCTGGCCTAGACACTTATTAAATATTAGTTTCCATCTTCCTCTTTGTAAGTAATTCCAGCTGATAACACATGGGAAATAGGTGGGTGAGTGACTTGGGGGGAGACGTGTTTTCCCTGTCAAGTGCTGCTTTTCCCCAACATCTCTATGAAATCCTTTTGCTCACGCTTGCCCTTGATATTGATTATGACCAAATTTCATCTGCATAAAAATGTTATAATATGGGATAATGCTTGGGAAATAATGTTAAGTCAAAGAGCAGGATATGGAAAAAAATTGGATATAAAACTATATAAACTATTACTCTAATTGTGCTTTAAGTAAATGCATAGAAAAAATGATAGCCCTGGCCAGGTAGCAGTTGGTTAGAGCATTGTTCTGATATGCCAAGATTGTGGGTTTGATCCCTGGTCAGGACTCATATAAGAATCAGCTGTTGGGTGCATAAATACGTGGAACAACAAATCAGTGTTTCTCTCTCGCTCTCTCAAATTAATCAATAAATTTAAAAAAGATAAAAAAGAAAAATGAATAGAAGCAAGTATACTAATGTTATCAGTGATATCTTTAAGAGGCAGGATTATGAATGGTTTTAATTCTCTTAGGGGTATACTATAAAATATTTCTGATTACCCATATATATGCATAGTTTACAGTGAGCATGCTTGCTTTTATATTTTCAAAGGGCAAAATAAGCAACATGTGAATCTGATGGTTGGGTGGTACGTTTCTGGAAGGGTACATAAGAAACCATTAGCTGTGGTTGCCCCCGGTTAGGGCAATGGGGGTGAGTGGTGGGGAAAGAGAGACTACTTTTTTTTTAGTTTTATCTTATTGTTTATTTATTTATTTATTTATTAGAGAGAGAGAGAAGGAGAGAGATGAGAAGCATCAATTCATAGTTGTATCACTTTAGTTGTTCATTGATTGCTTCTCATACTTGCCTTGACTGGGAGGCTCAAGCCAAGCCAGTGACCTCTTGTTCAAGCCAGCGACCTTTGGTCTGAAGCCAGCGACCTTGAGATTATGTTAATGAGTCTGCACTCAAGCTGGTGACCTCAGGATTTTGAGCCTGGGACCTCAGTGTCAGGTTGATGTTCTATTCACTGTGCCACCACTGGTCAGGTTATTTATTTTGTACTGATTGATTTTAGGGGGAGAGAGAGAGAGGAAGGAAGAGAGAGAGAAACATCAATTTGTTGTTCTACTTATTTATGCATTCACTGGTTGATTCCTGTATGTGTCCTGACTGGGAATTGAACCTCAACCTTGGTGTATCAGGATGACACTCTAACCAATTGAGCTACCCAGCCAGGGCCTTTTTTTTTTTTTGTAGTTTTAAATATTGCACCACCAGTATGTATTAGTAATTTGAAAAAGAAAGAAAATATCTTTTTTTATTATTATTTTTTCTTTTACTTAGCCGCAGGAAGGCAGAGAGACAGACTCCCACATGCGCCCTGACTGGGATCCACTCGGAAAGCCCCCTAAGGGGTGATGCTCTGCCCATTTGGGGCCATTGCTTTGTTGCTCAGCAACTGAGCTCTTTTATCCCCTGAGGCAAATCCCTGGAGCCATCCTCGGCACCCAGGGCCACCTTCCTATAATTGAGCCATGGCTGCAGGAGGGGAAGAGAGAGAGGAAAATAGAGAGAGAAAAGGGGTGGGGGATGGTTGCTTCTCCTATGTGCCCTGACCAGGAATCAAACCTGGGATATCCACACACCCGGCTGACGGTCTGCCACTAAGCCAACTGGCCAGGACCAAGAAAGAAAATCTTGATAGGAGGAAAGGGAGAGCTCACTTGGTGTGATTTTCCATGGGCCTGGCATCCACCCTACGTGACCCAGGTCAGACGGAATTGCAGAGGGCCCTCCACCAGGGGTGAGTGGGCATAGTTCCCTAGCAGGAAGGCTTGTCTCCTGTCTCCTCAGGTCCGGATCAAGGAAGAGACCCGCTTGGTGTCCATAATTGACCAGATCGACAAGGCTGTATCTATTGTCCCCCGAGGTGCCCTCTTTAAGACCCCCTTTGGGCCCATCCATGTCAATCGGACCTTTGAAGGTGAGTTCTCTGGGGCCCCTCTCATGGGCAGGAGGGCATCTCTTTCCAAGCATAGTCAGACATATATTTGGAAGTCTGGGCGAGTGCTCAGAGATGGAATAGCTGTGACTACATCAGGGGGAGGATGTGTCCAATGACCTGGCATCGGCGGATGGCATGGGTTACTCAGTCACTGGACTCTGACTCTTTCTGCCTAAGGGTGGAAGAGCATTTGGCCACCTGCATCTCATGGCCTCGTATGGGTCTGGCCTCCCTGCCTTTTCTCACTTTCACCCTTCTTGGACTCTCCTCATTGCAGAGTCTGGGTCAAATCTGGGTTGAGCCTGACCTGTGGTGGTGCAGTGGATAAAGTGTCGACCTGGAATGCCAAGGTTGCTGGTTCAAAACCCTGGGCTTGCCCTGTCAAAGCACATATGAGAAGCAACTACTACAAGTTGATAGCTTCCTGCTCTTCCTCTCCCATTCTCTCTCTCTCCTTTCTGTAAGTAAATATATATATATGGGCTGAGCAGATACTATTGCCTTTTCTTCCTTAAGTTCTCCATCAGTAGTGGACTGAGGCCCCTCTGTGGGGTCCCCATGCATAGAGAAAGTGAGCTGAGCCGTGGGGGCTCCTCCTACCTGCCACCTCTTTTCAGGACTATCCTTGTCTGAAGCTAAGAAGCTCAGCTCCTACTTCCACTTCAGGGAGCCTGTGGAGCTGAAGAACAAGACCTTGCTTGAGAAGGCCGACCTAGACCCCTCCCTGGACTTCCTGGACTCCTTGGAGCATGACATCCCCAAAGGTACTAGCCTATTATTTTGAGGACATTGGATCTGCTCCCAGGCCAGAGCTGTGGGCCATGCACCTGCCATTCTCCTCTGAGAGTAGACCCAGAGGTCTGGGTGGGAAGTGATAGTTCAGAGGGTAGACCTCAGGGTCCATCCAGCACGAGGTTCCGCTCACAGTAGACAGTTGATAAATGTTTGTGGACAAACACGTGTAAATGTGCTTTCACTGAAAGGAGGTCTCTCAGTGTCTCTTGATTTTCCTATCAGTCTTGAATAGAGGCATTCATCATCTCAGCTGTTGGGCTGGGGTAAGATCCAGTGCTTGGCACATAGCTGGTGCTCAGTCAGTGGGTACCAATTGACCGAATAGCAAAGCATGTGCTAAGGAAATGAGTTCTGCACATTTGTATCCTGCTGTGTGTCGGGGGGACTTTTAAATCTTGAAATGTACAGCTTCAGAGGCCTTCCTGCACTTCAGAGCCCAGCCGGCCTGGGCACCCACTCCTGTGTCGGGGTGTTGCAGCGCCCCTGTCTCCTGCCCCTGAGTCTCACCGGGACAAAGGATCATGTTCTAGGAAGATGCCCTTGCTTGGAGGCTGTCCCTCCGGGCAATCCGGGGCACTGACTCAGTGCCCTGGCCTCTTTCCCTTCCCACCTTTGGTGTTTCTGAGAGCTGAGGGACCTGCTGTTGATGATGGCCATCGTAATGATAATGGTCACTGCTCAGAAACGCAGTGACACTGCATGTTGCATGGTAGGCCCTGTACTCAGCCCCTTCTGTGCCTTATCTCACCTTTATATTCACAGTCCACCTAAGTAGGTACAGTTATTGTCCCCATTCTATGGATGGAGAAACAGGCTCAGAGACTTAAACCCAAGGGCACAGAAAGTGATAGAGCATTAGGCTCCAGAGCTCTGGCGTTAACTGTGGTGTTAGATGAATGGTGTTTCCTTTTAAGTGGACAATGGGATGGCAGGGCCGCTGGAAGAAACCCTTCTGAGGGGCAATGAGCCGGCCAGTGGGGCTGGAGCTCAGGGTGGGGGCGGGGTGGCCGTCGGGGTTAAAGGATAGGGCTCTGGGGTTAGCCCGGCTGGAATCCTGAGTCTGCCCCTTTCTAGCTGTGCAACCTTGAGCAAGTCCCTCATTGCCTTGTGCCTCAATTTCTTCATTTCTAAAAGGGAAACAATGATATTTTCAACCTTGTTGTGTTATTATAAGAATTAAGAGTTAACACATATATAAGATGCTTCTAACTATGAATAACACTTAATAAGACCTCATATAGAAATTAATAATTATTACTGACATATTTTTAGTGGCAAAAGGCTTAAGAAGTGGGTTGGGCAGGCCTGGGAGAGCCTACAGGGCCAAGGGTAGGAGGCCATCTGGTGGCTTGTGAACAGGTCTGTGATAATAAGGTAGTGACGCACGGATGGACAGAGAAGGGGCAAGCCAGGGACCTGGAGGCCTTCTCAGGGCCAGGCAGTGGGTCCCAAGTGGCTAAGGGCTGCCAGCAAGAAATGACTACTCTGAATTTGACCACATGGGGGTGCTCAAGGCAAGGCTCCCTGAGCATGGAAAGGGGCTCCCAGACCTCTGGGGAGATACAGGTTTTTAGGGGTTGGGACATTTCTCACCACGAGACACACTTTCCAGACTCCAGTTATCTCTTACAGCTCTGTGCTCCCAGCCATACTTCCCTGGGGGGTTGATAAAGGGAACAGGAATGCTGTGATTGTGGGACCCAGTACCAGGGGCTGAAGGAAGGGGGGAGAAAAGTCCTCTTAATTCCCCTAATCTGGGGGCAGCAGCCCCACCTCCCCATTCAAGGTGAGGCCGGTGCCGACTTCTCCGGCCTCTCACCTGCAGCTGGACGCTCCAGGATGCTCCAGGGTGAGGGGATGAAGCCCTTTCTCCACCGTGCTGGGTGATTATGGGCGAACACGAGAGCCCCTCCCACCCTTGTAGCCGCTTCCTCTGTGCGGTGGGAGGGACAAGGAGGGCGCTGGGACCTTCGCAGCCAAGACCAGAGCAGGCTGGGTGGGCTGTGGGGGTCCAGCAAAGACGTCCTACGGGAACCCCGTCAGTTCCATCTGCCCTGCCATTGGGGGGTAAAGGAGACACGGGAGGCAGCTTTTGTCTCTTCCTGCAGCAGGGGGTATAAGATATGGAGCACTGTGAGTCTTCCTAAAGGTTGCCGGGGCCACCCTGATATGTCCAGTCCACACGTGAATTTATCAGGCCCCTGGGAGGTACGGGATCTGGGCCTGGGAGGTGGGCACGTAGCAATGGCCCGAGGCCCTGTACATTCTGTCCTCACGGTGGCCCTCAGGGCTGAAGAGTCAGCTGATGGTTTGACATCCCAGTCCACTCCACCCGTGGCTTTGTCCTCAGTGCACATGCAGCCTTGGGATGTGAGGGCTCCTGGCATCTCCTGAGGGTGGGAGTGGGGCTGAGGGGAGGGATGCTCTTGGCTTGACCTTGGGAAACCTCAGCTTCTGGGCCTCCAGCTCCCTTCCTCTCAGAGCCACTAGCAGAAAGCCTCCAGGAAGCAAGGCCCAGGCTTTCCTCACGCTGGCTTGGTGAGGGCCATGCTGTAGGGGTGGAAGTGTGGTCCGGGAGAGCAGACACTTGGGTTTAGCCCCAGACTCCCTCCCTTATCTGCCAGTTCAAGAGCAGAAGGAGCTGCTGGGAGGCTGTCCTGCTAGGCAGACAGCAGCCAGAACGGGCTGGGCTGCTCTAGGGCCAGAATCACGGGGAAGAGGCCCTGGGACACCCTCACTGGCTGACGGGCGGGATTTGGCAGGTGGAATTTCGGGGGATGAAATTTTCTACCCAGGTAAGATCATTATTTCCTTCCTGGGTCTGAGGCACTTGTCTGCAGGTACTTAATGTTGCCAGTGAGCAGGTTCAGTATAGGTCGGTCCTGTCCCTGAGACTCCTGCTCTGTGTCCATGGTGGTAGGTCAGGTGATCGGCAGCTTGTCCCCTGGCCAGCATAGGGCCATTAACGTTCTCCTGGGCTGTCCTGCCATGCCTTGAGGAGGGAGTAGCTTTGGGGGCAGAAGCTCCCTCCCGGTGGACAGTGGATGCAGGGAGACAGCTAGGAGCTGTCTGGGCTTGGGCTGCAGCCAGGTGAGACAGATGGACACCCAGGTCAGGAGGCCAGGTTTCTAGGTAGCACACTTGCCATTCTATGCTCCTTAACTTTTCACTCCATTAGC
The DNA here is from genome assembly GCA_037038555.1 of Rhynchonycteris naso. NCBI lineage: Eukaryota > Metazoa > Chordata > Mammalia > Chiroptera > Emballonuridae > Rhynchonycteris > Rhynchonycteris naso. The sequence continues at coordinate 10,851,887 of CM073000.1, forward strand.
AAGTAGCCACTGAGCAACTATTATGTCCCAGGCACAGGGGATGTTGCTGTCCTTGCCTGCCAGCGGATTGGGAAGATTGAATGAGAAGTGGAAATGTAAAATAGAAGGTGACCCACAAATGAAGTCATTGTATCCCAGGAAGCAGAGCGGGCAGGCAGAGTGGCGAGGGAAGCAGAGCAGGAGAGGTGGAGGGCAGGGCTCCTGTCCTTGCTGCACTCTGCAAGGGAGCTGACCCATCTCCGGGACCGTGGGGAACTGCCTGGCCTGGGGCTGCTGGGGCTCCCCGCAAGTGAACTCTCAGCTGCAATGACCAGTTCAGGCAGCAGAGGGAAGCAAGGGGCCTGCCTGCCTGGAAAGCAGCCTTTAAATTGTGGTGGGGGTGACTGGGGAGGGGTGGGAGACAGGGGTACAGTATTGGAGTGTTAGGGTACATGGTACCCTCTACCAGCCTTCTCTTGGGGTGTATGCCGGTGGTTGCTCTGACCCAGTCCCTTGGAGACCTGGCTGACAGGTGCTCGGCCTTCTGGAGCAGGGACTTGGCCTTACCCATCAACTAGACATGGCACTCTTCTGCCTCTGTGCCCCGCTATAGACCCTGTAGAGGGTCTGATCATACCTTGTGGTCCTGGTGGGTGGGAGTATCGGCTCTGAGAAGGACCCCATGCCCATTTGTGTGTGTATGTGACATGTTGTGTCGTGCTGGTCTGAGAAGGTTTAAGCTATCTGCTGCTCCTGGCCAGCCCTGACCCCCAGCCTCGCCCACTGTCCCCCTCAAACTGAATTTCAGAGCTTTGCTGCCTCCCTTCCTGGAGGCAGGATAGTGTAGTTAAGAGCAGCATGCCCTAGCCTAAGGTTTGCTCAGTAGCAGTGGGCAAGGCCCCGGGACTCCAGACAGCGAGGACTTCCTGCTGATTGCAGTGGGCCCTGTTCCTGATTGCCAGCTTGTTCCCCGCCACAGCCTCTAAAAACAGAGCTTACAGAAGAGAGTGGGTGCCAGGGGGAAGGAGGGGAGGTCTGGGGAGACTGGGGAAAGATGGCTGTGCACCGTAGCTGCAGGGCCACCGGAGGCTGCTTCTCCTGGAATCCTAGCGGAGAAGACTGGTGGCCGGCTGGGTGAAGGTGACAGCAAGTGCCTGGCTTCCCAGGTAGACACTACGTGACTCCTGGCACGTTGAGTCTGTGTGTTTCCTGGGCAACCAGCTGAGCCAGGAACAAGGAGAGGAGGACAGGAGTGTGACAGGAATGCAAGGGAGGGCGGGCGGCAGTGTTGCTGGCTGGCCGGCCCCTCACATGTTTTGGCCCCGGCCAGCACCCTCTGCCTGCTTGGCCTGCTTCCCCCTGCCCTCGGGGGTCACTGTATTTCTCTAGCATCCATGTCCATTTGTCCTTGCTGTCTGAGGGTGGGAGTGGGGGTGGCCCTGCTGACAAGCCTGGGCCTCATCCACTGGAGGAAAGAGGTGGCCAAAACCTAGGTGGGCAGGCTGGTGTGAGGGAAGGTCAGGACCAGCCCCGGCCCAGGGTGTGCCGACATGCTGGCAGTAGTGATGAGAGCATCGCTGGCAACCGATGAGTGGTGTGGGTTGGGGGGCCGCAAGAGTCCATGCATCTTTGCAGGGCAGTATTTGGCCCAGGCGGGCTGCAAGCTGCCCTCCCTGTGGGTGAGGGAGGCAGAGCCTGACCTTTCTCAGTTCAAAGGGGCCGTGTGACTGTGAGTGCCTAGGAAGTGGAGGGACTGTCCCCAGATGGTGCTCTGGGAACTGGGGGCTGGTGGTGGTGACTGAGGGATGCTAGGGATATACCTTCCCGGGGTCTGTGCCTCTGGCCAAAGGCTGAATACAGGGCACTGGGAATGCGTGCTTTTGCCATCCCCTCTCATTGCCCCAGGCACGTTTCCTGGATGAGACTAAGAAAGCAACAGGCTAGGCCAGTGATGGGCAATCTTTTGAGCTTGGTGTGTCAAAATTCGCCAAAACACCGAGCATAACTCGGGTGGTGTGTCACTTCAAGAAAAATGGCCTAACCGGAAGTCCCAGAACTAGACGCTCTGTGCCGGAGTTTTGTTGTTTTGGCCTACAGACCTCCAGCACAGTGTCTACACTACAGCAAACGTTTTATCCTCGGCTACTGCACCTGGCCGTGCAGGAGCCAAGGATGAAACGTCCTTCTCGGCATGCGGCCCCATCCTTCTCTGGTATGCGGCTGCGTGTCATAAAAAATGGCTACACGTGTCAGTGCTGACACGCATGTCATAGGTTCGCCATCATGGGGCTAGGTCCTTCGGCCTCTGAGGACAGGTCTGAGGAGTGAAGGACTTCCAGGGCCCAGAAAGGAGAACTGTAGGAGCCAGGGGGAATACTCCCCTTCTCAGACCAGGAAAGCACACCCAACCCCCTTCCCAGGCAGTGTCCCAGCTACTGGTAACCCAGGAACACTCCTTGATGCTGTCTGGCCAGCACTGGGTGGGCCTAGGGGCGTGGAATCAATCCCACACTGTAGCTCCTGCTCCATCTCACGCACGGGTAGTGGCACTGGGTGCAGGCCGCAGCAGCGGGCTCCCAGCAGCCTCCCCGGAGCAGGCCGGGGCAGCGGACCTGTGTGCACTGGAAAGAGCTGCCTTGATCTGGGTAGGTGACAGGCACCCTCAGTAGGGTTGAGTGCCAACAGGACCAGGGGTTCCTGGTGGTCTGGTCTCTTGGCTGCAGGGTGGCCCCTGTGGGTGGGGACTGAGCTCTGAGGCTGCTGGGTGTGGAGTGACCAGGGTGGGCCACAGTTGGAGGAGGCCTGTGGGGGAAGCGGGGCAGCAGGGGCCAAGCAGCGGGGATGAGCTGGCAGCCGATGAAGGCCTCGGCACAGCTCTCAGCGCATCACTGGCTGGTCCAGCACCAAAACCTTCAAAGCAGTTGCCTTCCTGGCAGGGCCTGGAGCAGAGCTGTGGCCGGGCCCGGGAGGGGCTTCGGTGCGCAGGGGAATAGAAGCTCCAGATCTGCATCCAGAGGCGATTTTCCCAGGCTCCTTCCTCCCACACAGCGGCTCCCTCCCTTGGCTCTGGAGATGGATCAGGCCCTTCCCGCCAAGTCCTCATGGCTGCACAACTCAGCCCTGGGTTGGGCTGCTCCCGTCTGGAGAGCAAAGTCCAAGGCAGAACCCAGGACAGACAAAGGCTCATTAGCTGTAGCCCAAGTCTCCTCCCGCCAGGGATGGCTCCTGGGCCACCAGCTGCCAGAAAGGGCTATTGAGCTAGGAGGCCCAAAACGGCCAAACTTCTGGGAGAGCCCCTGGTTAGGTCTGATCTGTCTCAGAGCAGAGGCTGCTGGGACTGGGGAAGAGAGAGCAAAATAACGAGTGGGGGCCAACCACACTCGGACTGAAGGTCACTAGTGACTGTTCCTCGCAGAGGGTGACAGAGCCTGCCGTCTCCCCAAGCCGGTTCCAACTCCCCTGTGCCGGTGGGCTCAGCTTCCTCCCCCACCAACCTTCCACTAGACTTGCTGACAGGAACAAAACGCACTCATTTGTTTCAGCTCTTTTCATTTCCTTTGCTCTCCCTTTGGAAGGGGTTTTAAGGAACACTGAAATGGCGACAAGGCAAGCAGGAGGCGTAAAGAGCTAGGGTAACGACACCGACACCGTCTCCCCTTTCCCCGGGCCTGGCTGCCTCAGAGGGGAGTGGGCTCTGCTCCGCTGGGCAGAGCACCCGCGCCACAGCCCAGGCCTCACTTCCTCCCCAGGGTCCTGGAGCCTCCAGATGGAGAGGGGCAACTCCCTGGTGGTGCTGCGCAGCCTGCTCTGGCCGGGCCTCACCTTCTACCACGTCCCCTGGACCAAGAACTATGGCCACGTCTACGTGGGCACTGGGGAGAAGAACATGGACTTGCCCTTCATGCTGTAGGAGGGGCCAGCGGGGACTTTTTCTGCAGAGCATAAACATTATTTTCTTACATTTCAGGGAATTGGGTCTGTCTGTTCTGTCCGGCCACGTCCCTTCATTCCCACCTCCACCCGGTGTCCCGGCTGAGGAGGCCCAGCTCTAAAGCAAGTGGCAGAGGGTCAGAGGTGGCAACACAGGAGAGGATGGCGGGTGGAAATGGCAGCGGTGGGTGACGCGGGAGCCCTTGAGGAAGGCAGCTCTTGGGCTAAGCGCAGTCACAAATGGGCCAGGCAGCCAACCTCACGTCCTGTAGCCCCCGGGCCCAAGACGAACAGCTATCACACAGAGGATGGGAACCTGTTTGGCCCATGAATCCCCCTCGGTTGCCTATGTACCCCGTCACAAGAGAGGAGGACTCAATGCTCAGTAACTGGCTGGAAATGGGCCCAAGCCCCCGTACTTCCTAAGCAGTGAGCACACATCCAGCGGGTGAGACATGAGTCTGGTTTATAACATTCCTCTGAGCGAGACTACTGTCCCCCAGCAGACTAGGGCCCCAACCAGTCATGAGACCACTGCCGCTGCCAAGGAAGCCAACTGTCCTGCGGCGGGCAGGCCGAGGGCACTGACGGGAGCCCCGCCGCCCTGTGCAGCCATGTTGCAGGAGCCAGGCCACCCCGGAGAAAGGGGCGGAAGTGCAGGAGGAGCTCCGGCCAGGTTCTCAGGAAGCCCCGCTGTCAGTGGTACAGCACCAAAGGCTTTCTGGAGTAGCAGATGTTGTCTCTCAGGAGGGGTGATCCCACGGCCATGCGCACCTTATTCCAGCGACGGCCTTTATTGTAGATGGGCTTCACGGAGCGGGGGGACCAGCGGGTCAGGTACCTGTGGAGGGAGGGCCAGGAAGTGGCTGAGGGCTGGGAGCGTGGGCACTACGTCCTCGGGCCGAGCCATGGTTGTCCAACCAAACTCTTTCTCTAGTGCTCCTTCCTTGAGGAGCAGGGGCTTTTCCTGGGAGCAACCACTAAGTGCGCTGTAAACAGATGGGCTGGTTTGGTCTGTGGCTGCTGCAAGTGTGTATGGCCAGGGTCAGGCAGCCCAGGGCCATTGGCTCCCTTGACCTCTACGAGTTGTCAAATGTTTCTGTGTATCTGCTGGGGGAGGACGGGGAGGAAGAGGCTGCTCAGAGAGCAGATCCATCCTCTCTGGCCTCAATCATGGGGAGAGGAGAGGCTGATGTAAGGGCCTAAAGGAATCCTTCCCTCTTCCCCACTTGGCTCATTTGGTCACCCCAGCCTTCAGGGATCTCCCCTGGGCAGCCAGAACTGGTGTAGGACCCCTGCCCCTCACTCAATCCATGATGGGAGCCAAGGGTGAGGGCCCACGGGCAGTAAGTAGGAGGGGGTAGGGAAAGATGGCTGCCGCCCACAGTCCTTTGGCCTCCTTTGGGGATGGCCGGGGCGCTGACAGTTCCCGGAAAAGTGGCTCATGCCGGCTGGGATTGGGGTTTACTCCATTCAGAACGAAACCTGGATCCCGTCCAGAGAGGCCCACCCTTCATCCCAAAAGCTCAGCTATGGCAAAGGCCAGGATCCTCCCCTGCCTCTACTCTAGGTTACAACGCAACCCAGCCATCTCTAAAAACACTCAAAAGAGATTTGAAAAACAACAAAAACTCTTGGATGAAAATTTTAAGATAAAAGTAAAAAAGTGATGTCTGGGTCATACATTTCTGCTGAGCTGCCCCAGACCTGGGTCTTCTGCTCTCAGCCCTGCACAAAGTGAACGGCTCCGAGGGGTAAAAGGCTGGGGGAGACGCGAGCCTGCACCCCAGTGTGAGCTGGGCGCGCAGAGCAGGGCTTCTCAGAGTCTCCTGCGCATGTCAGTGCCCCCAGCAGGGAGGCTTCTGAGGACTGGCCTGCCCCCCGCCACCCCCCGACGGCCTCTTCTATGGCCTATAGTGCTGGGACAGGAGAGAGAAGGGTGAGGGAGGAGCAGCAGGCAGGCCCCTGGGCCGCCAGAGCCCCATCTCCACAGGGGCTGAGTGCAGAGATGGTGTGGGGAGCTGGTCAATGTAATTCCAGGACCCCAGACTGACCAGGTTCTTCAGAGCTGCTGCCCCAAACCTGTTCTTCCCTCTGTCCCGGAGAGCCCGAGGAAGCTGGGCGTCAGCTCGCCCTGGGCCTGGTGCCTGTGCCACACGGAGCAGCCAGCTGGGGGGGGGGGGAGGGGGCCTGGGTGACCTCCAGTCCGTTCTTTGGGATGACTCCAGCTCTAGGAAGAACCAAGGCCCCTTCCTACCTCTCCTGAAGGGGCCGGGGAAGGAGGAAGAGGGGCTCCCCGGGGCCCAAAGCTCCTGGGCCTCTGGATAGAATCATCAAGTCCTCTCCAAGGGAATCAACCTCCCGCGTTGCCAGAGCTCCCCCACCCCAGCCGAGTGGCCTTTTGCAACCCAAGGGCCCCCACACATCATCAATCCTATGTCACGTTAAAGGACACCGGATATATGGGAGGGAGCCTGGCCTCACTTCAAAGGCCTGAGGGCAGGATGGATTGTGTCCTTAGGCCTGCTGCTGTCTCTTAACAAGTGGGGGGAGGGGGGGGGAGGGTAGGCTCAACCCCCAAATGGTCCACAGCACATTTGGGAAAGACAGGACAAGGCTACGAGGTCCTGATCCCCTGGTGCGGCTGGCAGGTGCCCAGCAGGCACTGTGGGAAGGGCAGGTGGAGACGGGCATGGGGCCAGGGTGCTGGCAAGGCTTCAGTGAAGACCCTGCTCTGCCCTGCCCCCCTGCCCAGCAATCTGGGGCTGGTATCTGCCCGGAATCCTACCCTCATGCCTGGGTTCTGTCGGGGATCTGACTAGGAGGTTTGCTAGGGGGTGGAGTCAGTCTTGCTTAGCTTCGGCCATCTTTGGTCCCCTACAGAGAGCCGTGCCAGGGGCTGCTGGACAGTCTGAAAGAGGGAGGGGCCGTCGATAGGGGAGAACAAGAATACAAAAATCAATTTCACAGACCTGGCTCTACTCTGGACAAGGGGGTATTATAGCTCTAGAAGTGTGTGAGTAATGCAGATGGGGGAGGGAAAGGAATGTACAGTAGGATGACTGTCTGACTGCAGGTCTGCTCTGACACCAGAGGGGGCACCCTGCTCAGGCTGAAAGGCTGAAAGGCCAAGGGCCTTCCTCTCCTCTCCTCTAAAACCTCAGGACCTCCCGGTCGCCATGTGCAGCTGTGCAGGTTAAGTACACAACACTAGGAAGTACCATTCACAATCCAGTCTACACAGACACTGCCTGGAGGTTCTGCAGTGCATGACTTGCACAGCCACATACAGTGGCTGCCCCAGGGAGCCCTCCCATTTATAAGGCCACATTCTGCCCTATAGTAACCCCGGTGCTGGGATACTAAAAGTTTGAAGTGCTCTGACATTCCCATAGCAACCCAGTATGATGTCATAAACAGGAGATTAGCACACTAATGCTTAACCAGACGACCTCATTACCATCCTTGCCCCTATGCTAAGTGCCCTTTTGGGAAGGGGAGAGGAGGAGGCTGAGGCCATCAGGGCAGGGTGACAGACGTGTGCACACCGTCACCTGCAGCAGTCATGGGACAGATGAGGAGGCGGGTGCTCAAGCTGGATGGCATGCAACACACAGCCAAAGAGCACTCGAGCTTCCCTGGGCTGCGGGGTGGGCTCCAAATGTGGTTTTCCCAGCAGAACACAGTGAGAGCTGAGGGCCTGCAGAACGCTCAGCGTGCTGACACCCAGGCTTGCTTACCGGTTGAGTTTGAGTTTGCTTTTCGGAACAAACCCTTCAGGAAGCGGAGGCTTGTGGTCTGGCAGCAGACCTGAGCGGAGGGAAGAGCACGTAAGGACCCTCCGTAGCTCCCGCTACAGCACGGGGGGCCCCAGGGGAAGCCCAAGCGATGGAAAGCTGGCGTAGGAGAGTATAGGGAGGGCTCTTTCAGGAGGGGCTACAGTGGGGAGCAGCTGGCGGGGGGAGTGGCCCCTACAGCCCTCTGTCCCTCTTAGCCCCGAGGGGAACGTCTACCTGCTCGGTGGGCCATCTTCACACACTCCTCAATCTTGCGGTGTTCTTCCTGGCACAGGCCTGTGACCCTGCGGGGCAGCATGCCTCCGTGAGGCCGGATGAACTGGCTGAGCAGCAGAACGTCCTAGTGCAAGGGGAAACAGGAGGTGAGGGTCAGGTGTGGATGTGTGAGGCTGGGGAGCCAGGCCACATGGCCTGCGGGACGCCGTCAACCCTGGCGCTCCAAGAGGTTGAGGTCTCCGTCAGGAACTAATCCGAGACTACTCCGTCCACACACAGCTTTGCACACTGGTCTAGTACTTCCACCCTAACGAAAGTTAAATCCCAACTTTGATGTTCTGACCCTATTACCAGTCCCCAGGGCTTTAGCTCCTCCATGAGATAATCTTTTGATAAACTATGTTAGAGAACAGAAACTCTTCAAGAAGTGTTGATATTCTTTCACGCACACTTGCAGTGTCTTTCCTGGTGACAAAAGGTCTGCTGTCCTCCTAGGCTGAGAAAGAGGGTATGTCATGTGTATCCACACAAGAGGGAAAATCTATCCCATCTCCGCCCCCAAAGTGTACGTGCCTCAGCACAATCCATGCACAGTCCCTCTGCAGGGCTAAGCAGGGTACAAGCTGAGGAAGGGACTGAGGCTGGAAAGTTCAGCATCACTTCTTCTAAGCCCCCTGTGGCCAGATGTGAATGGGTTCCTAGGCTCCCTTTGGCCCACCAGACTGCTTTGGAAGAGTCAAGGAAATAAGGGTAACAGAGCCAGAAGCAACACAGGAGACCATTTCCACCCCCAACTCTCACAAGATAGCTGAGGGGGTTAAATAAAAGCCATCACTCCCACCCCACCCCGCCCGGAGGGGGCTGGCACGCCAGCCTTAGCAGTCATGTCCACAAACTGACCCACGACCCTGGCAGGCGCCTCGCTGTATAACCGCAAATTTGTTTTAATCACTGGACAGCTCCTGAGGGACCCAGACCCCCAATTCCCACCCCTGTAATCTTCAGCATCTGATGAAAAGAACTTGGATTGGATTATCCAGGGCTAATAAACTGGGCTCACAGCCCCAGCCTCCCCCGCTGCAGGCTGCCAAGCGAGCTGACAGCTCTGTGCAGATCAGGCTAAGGGTGTCCTGAGTGGGAAGGGGTAAAAGGAAAACAACTTTAGCCTTTACCTCAGGGGGATTGGATTTCTTCTGCTGGATAAACAAAGCCAAGTCTATTTCCTGGAAACAGCTGGTAGGAAGCGTGCCCCGCAGTGGTCAGGCAGGTTCACCTCCCCATCTTTAGCTGGGATTCCAAGTATGGCCACAGCCCCACTGACTTCCATGTAACAAGAAGCTGTGAATATTGCCCCATGGCCTGCAAGCTTCCTATTAGTCCAGGCGACCATCCCATTGGCAGAAAGGCCCAGGGCACAGTGAAAGAACACCGCCTCTCCCTACCCCGGTGGCCTAGAAGCAAGGCTCCCAGCCTGGGAGATGAGTTGGGTCGTTCTGTTCAGATCCGATGGGCAAATGGCCTGGCTGCTATTACCCCCCTGACCAGGAGCTGTGCCATTTCAGTCATCCCAGAGGGGCGTAGGGACAATCTGCACCTCAAACTCGCCCAGAGCCTGAATCACCTGAAACCTAAAAACAGGGTGCTTAATGTCACCAATAGAACTCTGAAGGTCAAGTATGGATTTCTCCAGGGATGTGTCCTTTCCCCCAGGCCCTCCCCATTTCTAGACAGCATGCAGAGTAATGGATGGGACCGTAGGATGGGTTTTGTATCCCCCAAGTCTGCATCTCAGCTCTGACACTCACTAGCTGGGTGATCTGAGGCAAGCTCGTTGATTTCTCCACCCCTCAAATTTCCTTACCGTAAAGTAAGGATGAACAAGCGCTTACTTCAAAGGGATATTGTGAAAACTAAGTGAACGGAGACATGGAAGTGCTCACCACAGTGCCTGACACGGAGCACGCAGCCAAGCCAGGGTGCCTGCTGTTGCCACTGTTATCGTCCTTCCGTGGAGACAGAGGAAGAGCTGGGGGGGCCAAAGCAAGCAGGATTCTGGAGCTCCCGAATGAGAGAGACAATAATGTGTCCCCACATCACAGTGAGGTCTCTCCAAATAGCCTCTCATTGCAAAAGAAAGCAAGCCAAACTCGGGTCCTGCTTCGCTCCCCTTGGGAACCCAATCCTACAAGACTAGGGCACAAGGCCCTGGTGGTCGGAATCGCAGGCAACCAGACCGTGAACTAAGTGACTCTCAAGTCTGTCTGTGCATGAGAATGATCTGGGGAGCTTTAAAAAATAATGACGGCCAGGCTCTACCCAGACCAGTGGAATCCATGTCTGGGGGTGGGGCCTGAGCCTTTTTTTTAAAGCCTCCCTGTAATTCTAACGTGCAGCCGGGGCTGACAGCCACTGGACAGGACGCTCGTCTCTGGCTCCATGACATGCAGCAGTGGCTCTGGGGGAGGGGTGGGGGAGGATGCTGCTTAATTACCCGAAACACGACCTATACAGCACACAGAGCCCACTGTCCTCGCACACTCACCTCATAGCCATACTTGTGTTTCAAGTTCCACCGGCAGATGGGGCACTGGCCAGCGGGGCTCGGGGCATTTGGACTTTCCTGGGGACTCTCTGTGATACGGCCTTCGATCTAGGGGGCACAGAAAGGGAGCCAGTGAGGGAGAGGGCTGTGTGGGGTCTCTAACCTCTGAGAAAGCCGCAGCCACTCCACAGAGCTCCTAGAAGCCTGTGTAACTTCCATGTCAACCAGGGATTTAGCCCTCCTGGCCGCCGGCCACACTCAGCCCTCCCTAGGCTGTCTTCTCCCAGGACAGGGCCTTCGGCTGCCCTCTCCGGGTCTTCCGCAGAATACTCCCTCAGCTTTGCACTTGCGATACCCCAAGTGGTGGGAACACTGGTGTAACTTCATCTCTGGGTCTTGTGGGAGTAGGTGACAGGTCTCTCTGCTGGAACCCTGGGGGCTGACTGCAGTTGCTATAGACTGGGCCCTGGTATGTCCACAGAGAGTGATTTAGTGGCTTTCAAGAGTAGTGGAAAATGAACTCAATGCTGGTGGCAAAAAGGAGAGGTTTGCTGTATCAGCTGAATGCTACCTTTCCTTCCTCAAACAAAAACCACCTCTGGGAAAAGTAATATATGCACATGGTAAAAGGTTTCAAACTGTGCCGGGATGTCGAGTCCAGAGGAAGTCTCCCTCCCACCCCATGGCAGCTTCCAGTGTTATCCAAGAGCTCAGTCTGCGCCCCTGGTTCTCCACTGGCCATGTTTCTGCCCCCAGGGGACAATGGGGAAGCCAGAGACATTTCTGACTGCCACAACTGGGGGGTGGGGTGCTACTGGCGTCTAGCAGGGAAGCTAACCATCCTACAGCACACAAGGCAACTCCCACAACAGAGTTAGCCAGCCCAGGACACCAACAGGGTGCAGGTGAGAAGCCTGGCCCCTGCCTGTACGAGCAGACTTCTGTACACTCCTGCTGCTTCTCTCTCTCTCTCAAACACAGATGGGAGGAGTCATTCCCCTGTCCTCCTCCTTGCTTTTGTTATTCTGAATGCCACCTTTCCAACTGTGCTGAGGCCACGTGCAAAATGACCTCCACTGTGGCTGCTGTATCCTGTGACACAGCCTTGGAATTACTAAGGGCAGCAGAACAGTGATCTGGGCGTCAGCTCCAGTTGCAACAGGGGGCATTTAGAAAGCCTGGCTAACTGAAGCCATGGATTATGAGAGCGAGGTTGGGACAGGGAGGAGAGGTTTTGGGAGGGAAGCAGCACTATCCCCTGGGGTGGAACTGGCACACAGGAAAGGGGCTGGATGCAATGCTTGGCTGTGCAGGGCATGCTACCTACCTTTCTGCCAAGGCCACCATAACCACGCCAGAAACCGAGCAGCGTGTTAGGGAAATATGCGGGTATGTGGTAGGTTTGGGAGGAGTTAGGGTGGGCTGCAAGGAGAGAGCTCATATTTACTGACTCCCCATTGTATGCCTGGTTTTGTGCAAAACATGGCTCCCATCTCATGAACTCCCACACCCTAGTGAGGGAGGCACCACCATCTTACTTTCTAGGGGAAGAAAGTGAGACCCAGAGAGTGAGCAGTGCCCACTGAGCCGGGCAGTGCCTCTCCAAGCATGGACACCCTCCCCCCACCCCAGGGCTCTCCTCATGCCACCGTGTCTCCATGTTCATTCCACAAAGCAAATTCACGTCCCACATGAGAAACAGTCTTCACACTCAAAAGCCAGATGTGTTTCCTCTCCACCAGCATGGAGTTCACAGGGTGAATGCTTGTTTCGGTTTTGAATAAGAGAATAAACAAGGTGCCCTGAGGGGTTAGGGGCCCCTCAGAAGAACTACTTTGAGGTTAAGCAGTGCAAAGCTGAGGGAGTATTCTGCGGAAGACCCGGAGAGGGCAGCCGAAGGCCCTGTCCTGGGAGAAGACAGCCTAGGGAGGGCTGAGTGTGGCCGGCGGCCAGGAGGGCTAAATCCCTGGTTGACATGGAAGTTACACAGGCTTTTAGGAGCTCTGTGGAGTGGCTGCGGATTTCTCAGAGGCATGGAAAGCCATGTGAAAACAATGCTGTCTTTTAGGGATTAGAGGATAATCTAGGCCCCATGACTCCTGGAGGAAGGGAGGGGAGACGGGCCCAACGAGGGAAAGGGGGAGTGGGTGAAGAAAGTCATTCTAGCTTTTTTTTTTTAAGTGAGAGAGACAGGCAGACAGACAGAAAGGGAGAGAGATGAGAAGCATCAACTCACAGTGTGGCACCTTAGTTGTTCATTGATTGCTTTCTCATACATGCTTTGACTGGGCGGGGGGGAGCTCCAGCCAACCCAGTGACCCCTTGCTCAAGCCAGTGACCATGGGCTCAAGCCAGTGACTTTGGGCTCAAACCAGTGACCATGGGGTCACACTATGATCCCATGCCAGTGGTTCTTAACCTTTTTTGAGGTACCGAACCCACCAGTTTCATATGCGCATTCACTGAACCCTTCTTTAGTGATAAATAAAATATGATTTTTTTTTCCAAATTCAAGACATAGGTATATGTTTTCTTACTGGTGCACAAAATAAGCCGTGCATGAACATCACCTTGCTCAAAGAACAAAACCAACAAAGTGCATGAACTCACAACAAATTACGGTATTACTTTATTCTAGCCTTCGCGGCAGAGGCTTCTCCAAACCCCTGAGACCAACTCATCGAACCCCTAGGGTTCGATAGAATCCAGGTTAAGAACCACTGTCCCATGCTCAAGCTGACAACCCCACACTCAAGCTGGTGAGCCTGCATGCAAGTTGGATGGGCTCCTATTCAAGCCAGCGACCTTGGGGTTTTGAACCTGGTTCTTCAGCATCCCAGGTTGATGCTCTATCCACTACATCATTGCCTGGTCAGGCTCATTCTGGCTTTCTTACCAATAGACAACTCAGGGTGCTAGCTAGAGAGTCCAGGGTCTAGAGCGTCACCTTTTAACTGTATCACTTAAGGAGTAGCTTAGTCATTCTGGGCAGAAAAGAAAAGAGCTGAGATCCAGGATCCTGGCCCTGGATCAACTTACTCTGGTTCTTTAGTCCTGTGCTGCCTTAGTTTCCCCTTTGGGAAATTAATTTATCACGCTCCAAAGAACATATCAGCAAAGATCTCTGAGATCTTGCCACACAAAAGGCTACTTCACTCAAATAACAGATGCTTCAAGCCAGGTACAAGTGACTGTTCCTGATTAACCACACTACAGCACACAGCTTGAAAAATAGTAGACTGTCAGATTTACGGTCACAGAGGGAGCTGATGCTGGAGCCAGGAGTCCAGTCTGGGCTTCCCTCCCTCCCTCAGAGGAGCAGCCAGGCAGCTCCAAGTGTTAAAGAGGCTATAAGTGGCCAACGTGATGATACTTACGATAGTTGTCTTCCCTTCTTGGATCTCCACCACTACAGAGATAAAGGGCAAAAATGAGGTCAGTCATTTCATAAGGAACAGGGAGTTTCAAATAACAGCTCAAATTCTACACATGTAGAAGAACGAAGCCTTCAGTCTGGACTCACCCACAGCCCCCACCGGGAAGAGAAAACGTGCAGGGTTTACCTCCAAGTGCCAAGGCTCTATGCCCTAGAGGCTGGGTGGGAGCAAGCCCAGATGCCCAAGTAATACCGCTCTCTGGGATTAAGGGTTTCCACACTGTTTTTGCCTTTCTAAGCTAAGATTCGCCTTGGTTCTATCTAAGGAAATTGGCAAGACCCTTCCCTACTGTGCCTAGCAAGAATGATCTAAGAGTGGCAGGGGCAGAAGCAGGTAAAAGACCTTCAAAAGTACCCACTGCATGTACCCTTTCAGTAAGCCAGACAGTGCCTGACCTTGAAGAGTCTGCAATCTTAGATACAGCACTGAACTAACACAGCTCCAGCAGCCCTGGGCAGACGAGCAAGGAGACAAGTTCACTCCGGAAATTCATCCCGAGAGCCTTGTGTTAAAGCTGAGGAAGGACAAACGTGCAAGTGAAGTCCTCTTCCTTTCTCCACCGCTCCCTGCGGCGTGGAGTTCTGTTATCTACATTGGAGAGGTGTGATACAAGAGGCAGGAGGAAGGGGCCTTCAGGTCCGGCTCCGGGCAGAAGCTCAAGGAGAGCACTGCAATTCCAAACTGCAGGGGGGGGCTCCCTCAGCTCTTTGCTGACGTAGGTCTGGCAGCCAAGAGAGAACCCGAGGGGCAGCCAGCCACACACATCCGTGGGGCTGTGTGCATTGCCTATTCGACTTGCCTAGGACACAGAATGGCACCTTCAACACTATTCAAAGGAAGAATCAAGCTGAGAGCCGACTTTGGGCTTATATATACAGTGTGTCCGTAAAGTCATGGTGCACTTTTGACCGATCACATGATCAAAAGTGCACCATGACTTTACAGACACACTGCATATAACCAAATACACAATATAATCAAATAGGAAGTTCTTGGAGATCTTCACTTGTTCTCCCCATTTCTTTAGAAAGAGAGAAGCCAAAGCAGTACAGGAACTGGCGCACGGCACTCTCAGTTAATGCTAGCTGCATTTAGGGAACAAAATATTCATCATGGTCCCCTTCTGACTGCTAATTACTGTAACAGGAAACTTAGGCTCACATAGCTGCAAACTGTCTCCCCACAAACTAAAATCGTATTTTAACAGCAGCTTGGCCACCACAATGATTTTGACTCAGCTCCAGCCTAGGCAAGAATACAGATTAGAAAGAGCCTAAGGTTCTTAACTTTGCCAACCTAGTGAAAGTTACGGACCTCTCCCTAGAAACATGTCCATATGCATACGCACAATTAAACACGGATATTAGGAGGCTCACAGACCCCTGAAGCTATGCACCCAAATGGTAACACAGGTTTTCTGTTGGTGGTGGCAGTAGGCGATTTGTTTCTTCTTCGTGCCTATCTGTATTTTCTAAAGTTTCTAAAAGAAAAGTACACTGCTTCTGCAATAAAAAATAATTGAAAGAGTGTATCTAAGGAAAAAAAGTGAGGCAATTTAAACCCAACCCGAGTCGCCCAGAAGCATCTGTAATCACTGAGCTCTGTGACTGACACTTAATCAGACACAGACGGCCTGGACTTGTTCCCCATTTGTTTTCTGGGAAGGCCATTCATAAAGACTCATCACTTCTAAATAACCAACCTGAGAGGCCTGCCGTCTCCAACTCCTGACACACCTGACACACACGGTTGTAACAATAGCCAGAAGGACCCTGAGGCTTTCTCCTGAACACTGTAGTTACCAATTAATTCAAAGACAAACTAAAGCTCTCCCAGTAAAAGAAAGTGTGTCACCCCACACGATCTACTTGTTCGGAACAGAGACCAGTCTAAACGGAATGGGGCTGAGACTCAGCGCGGTGCTCAATCTGGAGGCCAACACAGCTGCAGAGGATTGTCACAGCAATGTGTCAACCTAGAGACGTGGGGACACAGAAAAAGGGCACAGCTCCAGCCCAGTAGGACTTCCAGGCACTCCAGAAACGTGTGCAAATTTGCAAACACCCAGTTGGACAGAGGGCGACCAGACCTAAGCAGGATACAGGTGGGAGGCAGGTTTTACCGCATGGGGAGAAACAAGAGGAGAACACGTGGCACCACGAGTCAGCGCTAGAACAATGCCCTGAGACACAGAGTGGGTAAGCATGTGGTTCCCTTCCCTTCTCCATGGAGGTACTTGGGTCCTGATCATGAGGTAAGCAAGTCTAACAAAACACACAGCACTGCTGGCAGAGAACCAAACCCTGAAGTCATCCCACTGGCCCCTGGAAAAGAGATCAAAGACCATGGCAGGCTCCACTGTTCACAAGCTCCCCGCACAGCAACTGAGCCAGTGAATCATCCTGCTATAAGCCAGTGGGTCAAACATTAGGCAGATGCTTATCTCACACAATTTGTCAAAGCAGAAGGAATGACCTGAGAATTCACATGAGATTGAGGTTTATCGGGTGGGTCTCAATGCTGGGCAGGAGGCCTGGTTGGGGACTGAAGAGGCTCTGATAGATTTTAATCCTCTCAAAACAGAAGACAGAAATCAAAATCGTATTGATTTTCAGAGTGCATACAAAAACAGGTCAAAACCAAACAAAACCCGAGATCCCTTTTGCCCCTGGCCCCCTCTCCATTAAAGGGGTGCGGATGGATGGCTAAGAAAAGCTGGACTAAGAAGATTTAGACACTAACAGAAAACCTGGTTAGAAAAAGATGGAATCACCCTTGTGTTCTGAGCAATGGCTTTATCAAGTAAACTCAGGAAAGAAACGAAGCAGTTTTCTACAGGAGAATTGAGGGCCAAAACCTTCAAAGATAGGCACTTCTCATACAAACTAAACGATCTGCTCCACAAGAGGCAGCTAGTCTGCTGAGCCCCATGGAAGGCACAGCCCGCTCCGCCTCTCCTGGGGTTACAACAGAATAGGAAGGCAGAGCCTAGACCTTAGGGTAGAAGAGGGAATTAAACCAAGTCTGGGAACTTGACTATAATAAAGTCCATGCCTCGTAAAGAGGTCCTTTGAGTGCTTCAGTAAATACTCGCCTAGGATGGAGTCCAAGAGAGCTGAATTATAACAGTCTAGAGCAAACAGCGCTGCGGTGAGATTGAAGCGAACACAGAAAGACCTTGATGGCCACGTAAACACAGACACAGTGAACTGCAGCAGTATAAAGACCCAACTGTTCAGTCAAGGAGGAAGTGGGGAAAGATGGATGATGAGGAGTGGAGGGCACTGCTACAGAGAGTGCCCAGAGACCAAGGCCTTCTTGGAAAGGATCACTGGAAACCAAGTCCCAAGCAGAGTAGGAAGGAGTGGAGTAAGCGAAGGGCTGGATGGCTGGGGCAGCACGGACAGTCCAGTGCCTGGGATGTGTGCCTGCACTTCTGGTCATGAACTACTTTTCTCAGACTCCTTCCTCTCTCAAGCGCACTCCCCTGTCCTTTAATTCTACCACTAAAGTTTCCGATGCCCCCCACCCCCACTTCTTTGGGAATGTCCCTCTGCACAGTGCTTCAGAATGAGGGGTTTATCGCTACACAACCCCGCTTTCCACTAGCAGATTACTCCAACTCTTAAGCCCCAGACTTGCTTGCTCCCTCCTCTCTCACAGCTTTTAGCTACAGGGCGGCCCAGCCTTGTCTGAAATGCTCTAGCTAATGGAGAAGACAAAGAAAATGCCCTTCTGCCTTTATTCATTCCAACGCTTTCTGATAGATCATTGCTGTACACTCAGGTAATCATATTTATTCTTCTTGTATTAAATACATTTCCTTCCTAAGAGCTCTAAGAGTGTTAAGGCAGGAATTATGTCTAACACAATCTTTGCTAAGTCTGGCAGTGCAAACCATAAAAACATTTAATGGCCTTGAGCAAGCTGATGAGGGCTTTCAGGGAAGGGAGGGAACACAGGGAGGCGCTGCCATGCAGGAGAGGTCATGTCACTGCTGGAGGGGAAGAGTGCTGGCTCTTCTTCCAACTCTACCACTCACTACCTGTGTGATGCTGGGCAGTTACTGGACACCTCTGACCCGATTTCCTCACTCATAAAAATGTCAGTATCACCCACATTTAGGGACTGTTGAGGAGACTGAATAAACGTTCGAGGGAAACCTAATACAGTGCTTACAGCTGGCACTTAATAAACGACAATTTCCATCTTTGTCTTCCTTTATAGTCTTGCTCCTTCCAAATAATATCAACTGGTTTTGTGTGTCCCTTTTGTCAAACTTTAGTTTTTTTTCCTGCTTAAATTTAATAGAAAGAACTGGTTAGTCAACAAAGATATGCAAGAGAATTTAAATATCATCCAATCTTGCACTTTAAAAAAATTTCCTCACCATTTATTTTTTTATATTGAATTTATTGGGGTGACACTGATTAATAAAATCACATAGGCTTCAGGTGTACAATTCTATAATGCATCGTCTGTGTATTGTATTGTGTGTTTACCACCCCAAGACTCTTGTTAAACTTTAAACCAGGCTTTCTCAATAGCAGCATGACTCATGTTTTAGGCCAGGTGGTTCTTTGTTATGGGGAGCTGTCCTGTGCACTGTATGATTATAGCAGCTTCCCCGGACTCTACCTACCATATGCCAGGAATATCAGCTGTGACAATCAAAAATGTCTAGACATTGTCAAATGTTCCCTGGGGAACAAAACAGCCCTCAGTTGAGAACCACTGCTTTATTTTTTAAATATTATTTATTGATTTTTAGAGAGAGAAGGAGAAACATCCATTTGTTGTTCCAGTAATTTATGCATTCATTGGCTGATTCCTCTATGTGCCCTAACGGACATCAAACCCATAACTTTGGTATATCAGGACGATGCTCTAACCAACTGAGCTAGCTGGCAACAGAGAACCACTGCATTAGACTGAGAGTCTTTACAGTCAGGAGCACTGGTGCTAAATGCTCATGAATTCTGACTAAAGTAATAATGTCTGATACTTTGAAAAGTAGAATGCTTGGCCCTGGCCAGTGACTTAGTGGATAGAGTGCTGGCCTGGCATATAGATGTCCTGGGTTCAACTTCCGGTTAGGGAACACAGGAGAAGCAACCATCTGCTTCTCTCCACCCCCTACCTTTCCCTCTTCTCTCCCATTTCCCCTCCCACACCCAGTGGCTTGCTTGGTTCCAGTGTGTCCCTGGGCGCTGAGGATAGCTTGGTGGGTCTGAATGCATTAGTCTCAGGTGCTAAAAATAGCTCAGTATTCAAGCATCATCCCTAGATGGGGTTGCTGGGTAGATCCTGGTCAGGATGCATGTGGGAGCCTGGCTCACTGTCTCCCCTCCTCTCACACACAAAAAAAGTAGGATGCTTGAATATTTTCAGCAAGACATTCAGCTTCTTCCCAACTTGAAATTCTATGTGTACAATATTTGGGTGTCAAATATACTAGCTGGGAACCAGTCAAAATTAGGTATATGTGTAGTATCTTATGCTTTACATGCAAGGAGAGAGTATCAGGCAAAGTTATTTCATTTAAAGGCTTTGCAGACAGCCTGATCAGTGGTGGCACAGTGGTAGAGCACTGACCTGGGACGCAGAAGTCTTAGGTTCAAAACCCCGAGGCTGCCAGCTTGAGCATGGGCTCACCTGGCTTGAGAGTGGGAATATAGACATAATCCCATGGTCACTGGCTTGAGCAAGAGGTCACTGGCTCAGTTGGAGTGCTCCATCAAGGCATATATGAGAAGCAATCAATGAACAACTAAAGTGACACAACTACGAGTTGATGCTTCTCACCTCTCTAAACTTGAACTATCTTCTAACCGCTCGCAGTTTGAACATACATATCAAGGATATTGTAAAATCTTTCTTCATCGTGTTCAATTCAACTAGAATGTGTAAAGTGTGCGTTTCAAAAGGAAAGCGCAGTGAAACCAGATATATTTGCAAAACATGTTGCGTATCATTACAGGTAGGTGATTGCTATACAGTATACCACACCAAAAAAATTACTAAAATATATAATATGTCTAAAATACAATATGCAGCAGATATGTACGAAGTTTCATTTAAATTCATTATGTATAAATAAAGTATACTGAAGTTTATTTAGATTGTTTCACTTTCATACTCAATTATGAAAAAACAGCTGGTGACATGAGATAACTTCTATGTAAAACTGTCAGTCAACAATGTGTTAAGATTACATCAATTCAATTATTTAGCTTTCAGGTCTGACAAGGAGTAACAAAGAAGAGCCAACCCAAGTATTTATGGAGAGGAGGACTTCAAAGACCCATCTGATTATACAGTCTATCATTTTAGAAACTCTCCAACAGAAAATATTTAAATCTAAAATATTTCTCTGTTAAAGAACAGAACTAATCCTCTTGCCTATCCTCTGGGAACATATCAAAGCACTGTTTTCAACTTTGAATTTCATCAAGGATATGTCAACTGCGGCTATTAGTGTTTAACACCCTCAAATATATGATGGGCAGGTTTTGGTAGCTCAGTTGGTTAGAGTGTTGTACCGACAGGCCAAGGTTGTGGATTTGATCTCCAGTCACAGCACATTCAAGAGTCAACCAATGCCTGACTGGTGGTAGCACAGTGGATACAGCATTGACCCAGGGCGGAGGTCCAGGCTCGAAACCTTGAGGTTCCCGACTACAGCATGGGCTTGTTGGCTTGAGCACAGGGTCTCTAGCTGGTGCACAGGATCACTGATATAATGCCAAAGTTGCTAGCTTGCAGCCCAAAGTCCCTGCCTTGAAGCCCAAGGTTGCCAGCCTAAGCAAGAGGTCACTCGCTGGCTCAGCTTGACACACCCCTCCCCAGTTCAAGGCAAGCAGGAGAAGCAATCAACAAAACAACTAAAGTGGGGCAACTACAAGTTGATGCTTCTCATCTTCCTCCTCCTCCCCGCTCCCTTCCTGTCTCTTCCTCTCTCTAAAAATAAAAAATATAAGAGTCAACCAATGAATGCATAGATGGGTAGAACAACAAACTGATGTTTCTCTCTCTCTCTAAAATAAAAAAAGAAAGTTATGGGAATAAACTTATTTTGCAGTATGGTATTAGATGAAACACCTTTTCCAAGTCCTTTGTATTAGCAGCATGGTGTCTTCATTAATGAATTTTATCTACTGTTAACCAGGCAGTATCTGGATTTGGTTGTTCTTTCTAGCAAATATTCTATCTTCCATTCATAGTTAACTTCTTTACACATACCTGCTATTTCCTTATCTTCATGAACTAACTATCTCATTGATTTCCCATTCTATTGAAATTGCAGTTTGAAAGCTAAAAAGAGATCTCTTCTAAAAACAAATCCACTGGCCTCTTCATTAGGCTCTTCTTTTTGGGCTTTTCAGCTCCCTGTGAAAACAATGATCACTTTTTCCTCTGGATAGTTAAAGGATACTCTGGTTAAAACTGTGCCAGAATTTTAAACAAACCCACATCACTCATCCTTTCTTGCTTCCAGCAGTGCACAAAGGAACTCTATGTCCTGAAAGACCTTTTTCACTCTCTACCAGATCCCATCCTTTTATAAAAGCTCGTTCAAGACATTCTCCTTAAGAAATCTTCCAATTGGGTTTGCTGTTTCCGGTAACCGAATCTCCCTGTACTTCCTGCAGCGTATACATGTCACCTCATTAGAACCGAACTTCTCAGGAAAAGGGCTGTATTTTTTTTTCTCCAGAATCGCTTGACAGCCTGAAGTACAGCACTTGGCCTTTTAGTAAGCTCTGAGTTCCATGTTAGAATCAGGCTGCCTTCCCAGACTTCAGATTAATGAAAAGCTAAAACACCATTCAGCGTTTGCCTCTGCTCCCGCTGTTCAATGGCCTTTCCACCTGTTTCCATCTCTCAGAGACATTAGTGGCCCGTGCAGAAAAAGTCGCCATCAGATCACAGCACTTTCAGAGAAAAACTGGAAAGGGAGACGCTTGGGAGGGTCTCCAGATATCCTTCCCTCATGATCCAAGGATCCTTTAATAAATGAGGCGGCCCTTCAGAGAATACGGAAGGGAGAATTAACATGCGGACCCTTCCCGAAAACTTTTATAAACCCTGGGAGAGATTTCTCTTCTGCCTTTGCTAACTAAGCTGGTCTTTCTCCACATCCGCCGCCGCCCCTACCTGTGGGGACACCCACGAGGAGTGGGAAGTCAAGATAACAGCATCAGGGTCTGGAAGGAGCTTTCGAATACCCCAGAAACGCCAACAACTGCGACGTTTCCGAACCGCGCGACAGAAATGGAGGGAGAGGGCACGGGGGCTAAAGGAAGGAACCTCCGCCGCTCTTTTCTTTAGCTTTGGGAGGTCGCGGGATCCAGGACTCACCTTCCCTGAACCCGCGATCTGGAGGTCGAGACCAGCTGGTCGCGGCAGGACGTGTCAGGAGCCCTTGGAGCAGCCGCCCACAACGGGACACCAGCACACTGAGGGCCGCCATCTTGCAGACCAACGCGACCTCTTGGTAACTTCCGCTTCCGGAAGGGCTCACGCGCAGCCGCAGTGGTAGACGAGAACTGTGCGGCTTGTGAGCTTCTAGCTGCGTTACTCTTGTCAATGCTTTTCCCTCACCTCTCCAGCTTTGGGGAAAGCGGGGAGGCCTCTGTGTCAAGGCTGTGCTTCATTCCGAGAATCTCCAGGACTCTTCGAACTGTCCGTAAGGTGACCAACTTTTTTACAATGAAAAGGAGGACAAAAATAAATGGAAGAAAACAATATCATAAATAAAAGAAACATTTTATTCACTGCAACAATAATATACTATATGATAAATGCATAATGAAAACATTTGTAATATTTTATATTGTAATTATGCTTACTTTCCTATTAATTTTTAATAATTGTAAGAAAAAAGTACTTATTTAGTAAAACTAAATATCAAGCAAAACCACTAATTTGGAGTGATATTTGGGTGTATTTATCATTTTATAATTAAGAAACGTCTGTTTTATGCAACTATTTAATCAAAATGCATTACTAATAGATATGGTTTGAGGTTAGATTTCCACTTTAAAACTCGAATTTCGGGAAAGTACTTGTAAATAAAATTATACGTATTTTAAGGTGACCAGATTTTAAAATTGGTAAAGCGGGACACCATTGACAGGGGAGGGGTTCTTGATTAAAAATTTGGTCTATATGGAGCAAAAAAAAATTTCATAGAATGCAGCCTGACCTGTGGTGGCGCAGTGGATAAAGCGTCGACTTGGGAACACTGAGGTCGCCAGTTCAAAACCCTGCACTGGTCTGGTCAAGGCACATATGGGAGTTGATGCTTCCTGCTCCTCCCCCCTTTCTCTCTTTCTTTCTCTCTCTCTCACTCTGTGTCTCCTCTCTAAAAATGAATAAATAAAAAGAAATTAAAAAAAATATTTCATAGAATGCAAAAATAGTATTGTAATATATATATTTTTGTAATATATTTTTAAAAATTTCAACATAAGTACAATTTACAAATATAATACATAAAATTATGTATAGTATTATTTTATTCTTTGGCATATTTCTCATTTGAGTGAATTTTTTTAGTAGATTGCTGTCGTTGTTTAAAAGGTCATGACATTTTTCACAAGAATTTGTTAAATTATATTTCACACATAAAATGGCTTTCAAAGTATCAACACTTAATTGTGATTTTTCTGATGTCCACACTTTATTTAGCGTAGAAAAAACGCGTTCAGTCGCAGCATTAGTTCCTGGTAAAGACAGCGCGTATTCCACAATTTTTAGTGCATTATTGTATGGAACATGGTTTGTTTCCAAATGATGAAATATTTGTTCTCTATTGTGATTTTTGCTGATGCCCAAGATTTAAGCTTTTCCTTATCAATCTATTTTTTTAATAGTGATACCTCATTAAAAAGATCATTTTCAGAAATATTACTATATGGGAAATTTTGAGTAATATGATCGAATGAGTTTTGCAAATCATTCCAATTAAGTTCTTGTTTTAATGTAACCCAATGAAAATGTTCAATGTCATTGTAATGTACCATCCACTCTTCTAAATAATCTATGCAGTTACAATAGAACTTTTTAACGTGATTCATGATATCTGCACGATTTATTGCACCTTGTTCTTCTAGCTGGCTTATACTATTACGGATAGTTAATGGAAGAAAATTATTTTCTAACTGCTCTTGACACTGAAATTTTAAATTATTAACTTCATTTGCTACTTCAATTACCGAAATGTTGTCACCTTCAATAAGTTTTACAGCATTTTGAAAAAGAACTGCTTGATTGTGTACAAACTCTAGCTAAATTTTTGAAGATTCTTTTTTAAAAAACTCTTCTAAAATTCTAGGACATTTATCCTGTGATAGAAAGTAGGATTTCAAAGGATCATATATTTTCAAACTTCTTTTGACAGCTGGCAAAAGAGCTAACCAGCGCGTTTTACTGTATCCAAGTATTTTCTGATATTCTACTCTGGCAGTTTCACAAAATTCTTTAAGCATTTCAATGCACACAGTGTATATATAGAACTAAGAATATATATATATATTTTAAAAACAATATTTTCCACATCTACGGGCAACAAGTCAGCAGCTGTTTGAATGGCATCATGTATTATGTGCGCTGCACAACCAACACCAATAATGTTTTGATTAAGGTTTTTGTTTAATTTATAAAAAATATTATTTGTACCTCTTCTTGCTTTTCCTCCAAAATTTGCGTTCGTGTTGTCTGCACAATATGCAGTCATTTTATGTTTAAAATTTTTTTTTCCAAAATATTAATAATGGAACTGAAAATTATTTCAGAAGTTACGCCGGGCAAAGAAACGAAATAGAAAATTCTAAATTTCATTCCAGTTTCTGAATCAAAAAATCTAATAATGGTTGGAAATAACTTTATATCCTTATGATTAGATGCGTAAAAATATATGGATATAAAATTAATTTTTTCTAGATTGTTGTTTAATTCTGAAAATGCATATGGGGAAAGCACATTACACACAATTGCCTTGGATTTTGTTCTAGCACAGGCAAATTTTTTGTTGAATAACTTTTTGACAACTTGTGATGTATAGTGCATAGGTCTGAAGGAATGACTGTGATTAATAGCATGAAAAGACGTAAGTTCTTCTGCTAATGCTAATTTCTTTTCTTCATCTCCATAAGTTGTTTTCCGAAGAAATTCCTGTATTTTGGAGGAAGATGCAGCAGTGTTTAAATATCTTTTATGTTTCTGTGTCTCCAAGTGCTTTGAAATGTCATTCTTCCCGCCGTGCGAAATAGAAAATTCACCATTGCATTTCTCACATTTTACCTTGTAATCACTTTTGGTTTTTTTAATAAAAGGAAATTCACTTCTTAGATCATCATTGAATTTGCATCCTCTTTTCTTACTCATTATGTTAAAAATCTAAAAAAAGTAATTTAAAATTATATTATAAATTATTATATACATATTGCTTAAAAACACAGTAAGTAGGTACATAATTACATGAACATATTTTATTGTTAGTTTATAAATTAAATTAATTTGATTGTTATAAAGTAACTATATTTTAAAATTT
Organism: Rhynchonycteris naso; assembly: GCA_037038555.1. NCBI lineage: Eukaryota > Metazoa > Chordata > Mammalia > Chiroptera > Emballonuridae > Rhynchonycteris > Rhynchonycteris naso. Next base: position 10,877,345 of record CM073000.1, read on the forward strand.
ATTTTAATTTTAATCCTATATTTTTTTCTAAACAATAACAATACTAGTATTATTTTTCCTCTGAATTTGCCGTAACGTAAGTCATAAGTGTCACTTTCAAGGCCGGCGCTAGACTTTTTGCCGCCACTATAAAATATAAATAATATGAGTACTGTCTGCTAAATTCAAGAAAATTTATGTATTTATGAAATAAATAAATTACTTATCTAAATTATCTGAATAGTTGATTTGTTGACATCACTTGTTTAACTAGCACTAGCACGCAGTAGGACGTGTATCATCTGAGAGACAGTTATAAAATGTTTTCGTCGTTGCCAATGCCAAAATATGCCATTGCTCAATAAGTCCAAACAATGGTGGTCGAATTCTAACAACTGATCAACAATGCGAACTTTGATAAGCAGTTCTCAATAATCAGTTCTCAACAATTATTTGTTATTATTAAAGTTTAACATTATAAAATTAACAAAAATAATTTAAAAATCTCATATCCTGGCAAAATAGCCACATGGCCGCCGAAAACCGTATATTCCCTTCCCGTTCTCCCGCCATTCCCTAGCTTTTCGTGCATTCTTTCCAAAAATTGGGATTTTTTAAAAATGCCATGGGATGCGGGACAAATTGTTAAAAAGCGGGACGTCTGGTCACATTATAGTAAGAAGTACACAAAGCCATTTGTGCACTCGTTATATCGTGTGCTCTCTCAAGGTCTCCTGTGGGGAGCGCATGTGTCTCACTGCTCTGTACTGATCCTTGACGAATTATGTCAAATACAAATACGTCACACCACACGCAACGGATCGACTCTGCATTGATCGAATATGGACATTTACAGATTAGTCTTCCAATATCAAAAAGGAGGACATGTAGGAGGACACTTTTTTTTTTTTTAATTTTTATTTTATTCATTTTAGAGAGGAGACACAGAGTGAGAGAGAGAGAGAGAGAGAGAAAGAGAGAGAGAGAGAGAGAGAAAGGGGGGAGGAGCTGGAAGCATCAACTCCCATATGTGCCTTGACCAAACCAGAGCAGGGTTTTGAACTGGTGACCTCAGTGTTCCCAGGTCGACACTTTATCCACTGCGCCACCACAGGTCAGGCTAGGAGGACACTTTTTGAGGGAGGATGGAACTTACAAAAGAAGGACTGTCCTCCTTAAAAGGGGACGATTGGTCACCTTACAGTGTCTGCCAGTCCTTGAAGTCTCTAAAAGGTCACTTTAGTTCGCTGGCAGCCTTCCTCGGTAAAGTCACACGCATTACCCCTATGTCTTTAAAGCTTTTTCTTCTCTTCAAGCTAGATGTGGGGCTTCAGCTTCTTATGGCTGGAGCTAAGCCTGTATGGGAGAGGTTGAAATGGTTAGGAACCGTGATTCTGGAGCATCACATATCAGGCAAACCAGGGATAGAATTGCTATCCTGCCCCTTCCCTACCACATCCCATCTTTCATTCTCATATGCTTAGCTCTTATCTTTAGTCAGGGCTTTTACACAGCTGTTTCCTCTGCCAGCTTTTTGCCTGCCTGGAAAACTCCTACTTATTTCTCATAGCTCAGTTCAAACTTCACTTCCATAGTGTAGTCTTCCTCAAAAACCTTCCTGTTAGTGTTTCTCAGCACCAGATACCTCTCAATCTTAGCACTTGGCACAGTTGCAGTTTTACATTTTTTTGTATAATATATATGTTTCCCCACCAGACTGTGTGCTCTATGAAGGCAAGGGTGTTGATTTTGGTTGACTCTCATGTCTCCAGCGCATAGCACAGTGCCAGACACATAATGAGTGCAATAGATACTTGTTCAATGAGTGTGGGACCTATTTTATAGAGTTGTTGTGAAGATTAGATGAGATAAACATGAGTGCACAATAAACATAGATAATTGAAATGGCCTTTGTGCTACATACTTCTCACAAGTTTGATGTGCTTGCTTAATGAGAAAGTACAGTGTGTCCGTAAAGTCATGGTGCACTTTTGACTGATCACAGGAAAGCAACAAAAGACGATAGAAATGTGAAATCTGCACCAAATAAAAGGAAAACCCTTCCAGTTTCTGTAGGATGATGTGGCAGCATGTGCGCCTGTGCAGATGATGACGTAACACCATGTATACAGCGGAGCAGCTCACGGCCATGCCAGTCGAGATGTGGACGGTACAGAGGAAAGTTCAGTGTGTTCTGTGGCTCGCTAAATTCGAATCCATGACCAAAGTGCAACGTGAATATCGGCGCGTTTATAATGAAGCGCCACCACATAGGAATAACATTACTCGGTGGGATAAGCAGTTGAAGGGAACCGGCAGTTTGGTGGAGAAACCCCGTTCTGGTAGGCCATCAGTCAGTGACGAGTCTGTAGAGGTTATACGGGGTAGCTACCTAAGGAGCCCTAAAAAATCTGTGTGTGCATGTGCTCGACAACTACACCTAAGCAAGACTACAGTTCATAAGGTGTTAAAGAAACGTCTCTGTTTTACGGGGTACAAACTGCGACTGTTGCACGCTATCAAACCGGCGGATAGACCCACATGATGCGCGTTTGCTACAGATATGCTTCATGAGATCGACAGTGATGCAAGATTTTTGCAGAAGATTGTGTTTAGCGATGAGGCGACCTTCCATCTGTGGACTTGTTTATCGCCATAATGTCCGAATATGGGCCGCTGAACATCCTCATGCCTAGGATGAGTACGAACGTAACACCCCTAAAGTGAATGTGTGGTGTGGCCTGATGCATGATAAGGTGATAGGCCCATTTTTTTTCGCGGAGCAGTCTGTGATGGCAAACACCTATCTTGACGTGTTGGAATTGTATGCAGTGCCACAATTTCCAGAAGGTGTCATCTTTCAACAGGGCGATGCTCCTCCATACTACGTCACCATTGTTCGTGAGTTTCTGGATAGAACATTCCCCCGGCGGTGGATAGGCAGGGGTTCTGTCAAGCCATGGCCACCACGATCCCTGGATCTGACACCCTTAGACTTTTACTTTTGGGGTTATGTGAAGCAACATGTGTACAGTGAATGTATCAACGACATTAATCACTTAAAACAGAGAATCACAGACGTTATTCACTCTGTTACACCAGACGTCCTTACCCGTGTGTGGCAAGAACTTCACTATCATTTGGATGTGTGTAGGGCAACAAATGGAGCCCACATCGAACTGCACTGAATAGGTATGAAACTGGGAGAGTTTTCCTTTTATTTGGTGCAGATTTCACATTTCTATCGTCTTTTGTTGCTTTCCTGTGATCGGTCAAAAGTGCACCATGACTTTACAGACACACTGTATATAATATCAAGAAGAAACATAGGTGCTCAGTTTTCCCTCTTTTGGGTTGTAGGACACAATAAGAGTTCGCTGGAGTGTCATAAGAAAGGAAAGCCATTTACAGCTCAGTTCTTCCACTTGGTGGTGAAGGTGTTCTTTTCCACCCTCCATAATAAATGTGAAGGGGATTTCCTAGTTATCCTACTCTGATTCATAAATGGAAAAATCAGGCGCCTTAGATGGCGCAGCACGTTCTGTGATGGGGGTGGGGGCATCCTACAGTTGGGACTGCCCACCTGGTGGTCCAGGAGGATGCAAAGCAGCTGCTGCATGGGGAGCTTAAGTGGCATCACCTTAGACAAGAGCGCAGGAGAAATGTGGCGTTGGAGTACCTTGAAACATTGCATACGGCAGATCTTGGGAAGAGGAAACTTGCAAGGAAGGTCAGTCTAGATGGGTGAGACAGTCACATGGTTAGGGGGAGCAGAGGGGTTTGGTTGGGTATAGGTCTGGGTATCCTGGCTAGGATCAGGAAAGCCTTACCTCTCCTGTAGCTCCCACTTTCCTTCTGTACAAATGACCTGAGTCCTTCCTGTTTGTAACACATCCTCTGTTTCTTTACAAGTCTCCAACTTCTGGCCTGCCAGTGGGGACCAGGGGAGTAACAGAGCTGCATGCAGGGCTTGCTGTGCACATATTCAGCTCACTATGTGCACCCATATTCAGCTCACTATGTGAGCTGAATTGGAGCGCCAACCTTCTCATTATCTTATCCTAACTTATCATGAGCAAGTTTTATTTCAAAAAAAACGACCTGTATTTTTTTTTACAATGACAAGTAACATGATCATTGTAGAGAAATGAAATAAAGTAAAAAAAGAAATACCCATCATTTAGAGACAAGCATTATTTACATGTATCAACTGAAATAATACTGTAGTTTTCATTTTATAATTTATTTTTTCTGGATCCATTTATTATTTGTTCCTACATGAAAAAACTTCTGTGAGACCAGATTTTTCTCCGACTAGCCTTAAATTGTATTTTAAATGAAGGAATAACCTATGTTAGAAAGTACACAAATTATCAGTGTACAGCTTCATGAATATTCATAAAGGGAACCACTACCCACACCAACAAGTAGAATATTACCAGCACTTCAGAAAATTCCCTGGTGTCCATTCCAGACACTAAAACTTATTATTCTGACTTTTAGCACCATAAGTTACTTTTTTTCTGCATTTGAACTCTCTGTAGAACCTTATACAGCATGGACTCTTTTGTATCTGCTTTCATAGGCTCATCATCATGTTTATGAGATTCACCCATATAGTTATATAGTTATCATTCATTCATTCTGATTGGTGTATAACGTTCCACTACAATTATACTACAGTGTATTTATCCTTTCTTTTGTTGTTAGGATTTGGATACTTTCCAGTTGGGACTATTATAAATGTTGCTTTTTTTTTTTTTTTTTTTTTTTTGACAGAGAGAGAGAGGCACAGTTAGGAACAAACAGACAGGAACGGAGAGAGATGAGAAGAATGAATTCTTCGTTGAGGCACCTTTGTTCACTGATTGCTTTCTCATATGTGCCTTGACCAGGGGCTACAGCAGAACGAGTGACCCCTTGCTCAAGCCAGCGACTTTTGGGCTCAAGCCAGCGACCATGGGGTCATGTCTATGATCCCACACTCAAGCCAGTGACCCCGTGCTCAAACCGGATGATACTGCACTCAAGCCGGCGACCTAGGGGTTTTGAACCTGGGTCCTCTGCGTCCCAGTTCGATGCTCTATCCACTGCGCCACTGCATGGTCAGGCTATAAATACTGCTTTGATGAACATTCTTCTATATGATTTTTGGTGAACACAAGAATACACTTCTCTCAGGGATATATCTAGGAGTAGAACTGTTGGGTTAAAGGGTATGTATATACTCAGCTTTACTAGGTACTCCAAACTGTTTTCCATAGTAATTGTACCAGTTCACTCTGGTACTATCTGTGTCTGAGAGTCTTTGGCCTATTTTATATTGTGTTGCCTGTCTTTTTCTTATTGATTTGTAGAAATTCTTTATATATACTAGATACGTGTCCTTTGTGAGATATATGCACTACAAATGTTATCTCCCTCTCAGTGGGTAGCCTTTTTATTCATCTGCAGTATATTTTTTGATAAGCAGTATTTTAAATTTTAATATAGTGACATTTATAAGATTTTCTCCTTTATGGTTAGCACTTTTGTTTTCTTATTTAAATAGTTCCCTCTTCAAGGCCATAAAAATGTTCTATGTTTTCTTCCAAAAGTTTTGTTTTACCTCTCATATTAGATCTAAACTTATCTGGAATTGTTTTATTATGTGGCCTGAGATTGGGGTTAAGATTCATTTTTTTGCCTGCCCAGGCGGTGGCGCAGTGGATAGAACATCGGACTGGGATGCAGAAGGACCCCGGTTCGAGACCCTGAGGTCACCAGCTTGAGCGCGGGCTCATCTGGCTTGAGCAAAAGCTCACCAGCTTGGACCCAAGGTTGCTGGCTCCAGCAAGGGGTTACTCGGTCTGCTGAAGGCCCACGGTCAAGGCACATGTGAGAAAGCAATCAATGAACAACTAAGATGTCGCAACGGCAACAAAAAAAAACTGATGATTGATGCTTCTCATCTCTCTCCATTCCTGTCTGTCTCTGACTCTCTCTCTGTCTCTGTAAAAAAAAAAAAAAAAAGATTCATTTTTTTCTGTAAGAGATATCAGACAGACACAGCACCATTTATTAAAAATATAATACTTCGTCTGACCGGATGATGGCGCAATGGATAGAGCATTGGACTGGGATGCAGAGGACCCAGGTTCGAGACCCCGAGGTCGCCAGCTTGAGTGCGGGCCCATCTGGCTTGAGCTAAAAGCTCACCAGCTTGGACCCAAGGTCGCTGGCTTGAGCAAGGGGTTACTCGGTCTGCTGAAGGCCCGCGGTCAAGGTGCATATGAGAAAGCAATCAGTGAACATCTAAGGTGTCGCAACGAGAAACTGATGATTGATGCTTCTCATCTCTCTCTGTCCCAGTCTGTCTGTCTCTGTCTGTCCCTCTCTCTGTCCCTGTAAAATATATATATATATCATACTTCTCTCCATTGCATATATCTGATGTGGATCTGCTTCTGAAATTTCTATGTGGTTTCATTGCTCCTTTAGTACCATTTTAAAAAAATGTATTGATTTATTTTAGATGGGTGGAGAGAGGAAGGAAGAGAGAGAGTGAAGCATTCATTTGTAGCTCCACTTAGTTGTGCATTCACTGTTTGTTTCCTAGCTGTCCCCTGAACCAGGGGTTGGACCCTTAACCTTGGCATTTCAGAACAATGCTCTAACAGACTGAGCTAACTGGCTAGGGCCCTTTAGCAGCACCATTTTTAATGGCTGTATACTATTTTATTGTCTAGAAGTGCCACAACTTACTGAACCAATCTCCAATTGCTAGACATTTAGGTTTCTTTTAATTTGAATGCATTTCTTTCTTTCTTTAAAAAGAAAACTTTAGAAAAAGATTTTATTGATTTTACAGAGGGAGGAAAGGGGGTGGGAGTGAGAAGCACCAAGTCATAGTTGTTTCACTTTACTTGTTCATTGATTGCTTGTCGTTTGTCCCTTGACCGGACAAACCCAGGGTTTTGAACTGGCAACCTCAGCATTCCAGGTTGACACTCTATCCACTGCGCCACCACAGGCCAGGCTGAGTGTATTTTCTAAGACCTATCTTTCTATTCCAAAAATAGCATCTTCTATTTCATTAGTGAGTCTTATATAGCCCTCTTCCCAGCTGGGTATGTTGTGGATTTTTATTTTATTTTTTATACAACTGCTGTGGAATAAAAGGAAGTGATAGCTCTTTTCTGGGCACTGCAAATGGTAGCTGCCACCTAATTAAAGGGCCTTTTCAAGAGCCAGAGTATTGGGGGGTGTTGGTAGAGTCACTCTCTTGCATGGGAAGAACAATTTCTGGTTTCAGTAGCGATCCTGGAACGCGAAGAGCAGCAATGACACCATATGCACGTATATACAGAGGGAGGCTGATGACCCACTTCTTATCCTGACAAAATCTTCTGTCTCCTCCACTCCTGAGGCGCCCAGCCCCCTTGCTTCCGGACATTTTCCAATAAAATCTTTCTTCTTTCCTCTACCCCAGGGGTGCCCACACTTTTTCAGCTTGCGAGCTACTTATAAGATGACCAAGTCAAAATGATCTACCTACAATAAAAATGCAAAACATAAATTTATTTCTTCTATATTATCATTATTTAAGTTACTATTATTACTATTTAATATTGTGTATTCTTCTTTCACCTTTCTCCTTCTCAGCTCTCTTTTCGGAGGAAAGTCAATGTCATAGTTTTTATGAACAGTCCGGAAAAGCCGCTCCACATTTCCCTTCTTTGGAATAGCAATGGCACACAGACGGATGAGGCAAATGCACTTAGAATATGACATAGTGAAAAAAATCCCCTCACATTCTGTATGAAAGTGGTAGGTTTTAGGCTTCTTTACTCGGACCAGCTACGGCACTCATTTTTATACCCTTTGTAGTATTTAGTTTAAAGAAATTGAAGGCTAACTACGCAGCAATGTAACTGAACAAGTTAGTGCGCAGTTTAATGCGCATGCGTAGGGTGTCAAAAGTTCAGACGTCAGATTGGCTACCCTGTATGCCAATCAAAAGACAAATGTCTTTTTAATGTCATGCGATCTACCCACACTTCCTTCGCGATCAACCAGTAGATCGCAATCGATGTATTGAGCACCCCTGCTCTACCCCTTGCCCTGAGCGCTATTATTTATTTATTTAAAATTTTTTTCCCATTGATTTGAGTGACAGAGAGAGAGGAGGAAGAGATGGAGGAGGAGGAGGAGAGAGAGAGAAAGAGAGAGAAGCAGTAACTCATTCCACTTAGTTGTACAGACATTGGTTGCCTCTCATAAGTGCCCTAACCGGGGATCGAACCCATGACCTTGGTTCACCTGAGTAGCACTATCTGCTGAACCACGTGGCCGGACTGGACCTGATTCTTAAATCGGGAAATAACTTGAATCCCAAACAAACAGCCCAGATGAAGATGGTCAGGGTAACATTCACAGTGTGTAATTTTGCTGAGAAAAAACCTCCCAGCAGAAATGATCTGGTGTCGTGACTCGCTTCTGGCCAACTGGACAGCTTGTCCAGGCCAGAGCAAAGGCAAGAGTTAGGAGGCCATGTGCAGGTCAGTCTGTCTATGGCTTTGGGGCTGAGGAAGTTTTGGTCCCAGCTGTGGATGAATGTGTTCTTCCAGCCTGCCTCCCACCTCGCCCAGGAAGAGTGGGTCAGAGCCAAGAGCCACACAGATGTTCACCATGAACGAGCAGAGGCGATGAAAAGGCGCAGGCAGGTGGGGAGAGAGGGTCTGGGGGAGTCACCGATGGGAGGGAGCTGCAAGAGAAACCAGGAGGGAGGACTGGCTGAATGAGAGACTGTCAGGTCTGCTTTCTCCTAATTAGTGTGGTTTCCTTACAGACCCCCTGCTGATCCCCAGCTGGCCGGAGCTACCATAACAACATGTGGCCTGCCCTGACTGGGCTGGAGCTGAGGCTGTGAGCCTCCCAAGAAGGGTCTGGTTTCATTGGCAGCCTCTGCCCCCCCTCCCCAGCTGGATTTGTGCAGATGAAGAAGGGACAGTATCTCTACTGGGGGAGAATGTTTGTTGCAGGGGCAACCAGAGCTGCTTGTTTTGGGCTTGCCTGCCTGGCTGCTCACCTTGGTTTCCCATGACCTTTGAAAAAGCACAGTTCCTGCTTGTTTGGGCTGCTGCCTCCAAACAGGTATTAATAGGGGTGGGCAAGGAAACCTTGGACAAAGAACCCCCTGCTCCGTGGTGGCCTCTCTACAGGTGTGCCTGTTTGACTCAAGGGGCCAGGAAACAATTATGGTGCGTTTGGAGTCCTTGGTAATTCAGTGCTTTCCATCGATTTTTCAGGGCTGCTTCGTTCTCTCTTCAGGGCTCTCACTTTGTCCAAGTTATTCATTTTCTCCGTGTTCAGTGATCATTTGGCCTGCAAGTACCAATTGAGCAGCTACTATGTGCCTTTTGCAAACAAATGATTACATGCATGGGGTGGGGTTGGGGTGAGAGAAGTGGTTCTCCTGGCGGGAAAGCTCTTGTCTGACAAAGAAGCATTTTGTAAACTGGATAACGACCCTGGGATTTATTAGCTTCCTCTCCACCCTCACTCCCTTGCCCTGTTAAAAGATATTTTTTAAATAGTAAAGTAAAACGCACGCAGAAGAAATACAAAAAATCTAAATGTACCGCATAACAGATTACTAGTAAAGAAAACTATTTATTTTTATATTGGCTGCTGTCCTAATATGGATAAGGGAGGAAATACAGAAAAGGAAGTGAAATTGGTGAGAGGCAGTTAGGGCCTTCAGAACCCTCACACCTTTCAGGAAACTGAGGCCGGAGAAGAGAGGCCCCAAACGAAACTGCTGAAGGAGAGAAGGCCTGCTGCGTCCCTTGTGTGCATTTCCTAGGCCCAGGCCAGAGTCCTCTCCAAGTGTGTGTGCCCTGGGAGGGACCCCCAGCGCTTGGCTGGCGTTGGGCTCACACCAGTTCCAGCCAGCGCTTGGAGCCAGTGAGAACTGCTCAACTCAGTTTCCTCCCAAACTAAGCCGCCCTGGCTGTGGCTGGGCACTTCATCAGAGGGCTGGGTGCCTTTCCTGAAAGGGTTTTTTCATGTCTCTGTCAGGTTGGGAAACTCATCGGCTCTCTTTCTCCTAGTGACTGAATTCAAGTTTTGCCTAAGGAGCCTGCCCCGGGGTGGCGCAGTGGATAAAGCATCGACCTGGAATGCTGAAGTCACAGGTTCGAAGCCCCAGACTTGCCTGGTCAAGGCACATACAAGAAGCAACTACTGTGATGTGATGCTTCCCGCTCTACTCCCTGCCTTTCTCTCTCTAAAATCAATAAATAAAATCTTTAAAAAAAAGAAAACTTTTGCATAGAAAGATGGTTTTCACCTTTTAGAGCACTTTGGAACTACCTGTACTGGCATATTTTGCTGATGGGTACAAAATGGCACCCTAGGCTGATGCTGTCCCCAGTACACACATGGGGCACACACAAAGGGAAAGGAAAGAGCTGCAAACTGGAAACCAGCCCTGCTCTACCCACCTGGCAGACTGAGGTCAGGTATGCTTCTGGGCCCTTTTCTTCATCTGCAAAGAGTCCCGTCCAGTTCTAGAATTCTGATTCTACTAACTATCCCATCTTGCCTGACTGGTGGTGGCACAGTGGATAGAGCATCGGCCTGGGATGCTGAGGGCCCAGGTTTGAAACCTTGAGGCTCACCAGCTTGAGCACAGGCTCATCTGGCTTGAGTGTGGGATCATCAATATGAACCCATTGTCACTGGCTTGAGGTCAAAGGTTGCTGGCTTGAAGCCCAAGGTCACTGGCTTGAGGAAGAGGTCGCTGGCTTGGCTGGAGCCCCCCAGCCAAGACCCGTATGAGAAGCAATCAGTGAACAACTAAAGTGATACAGCTGTGAATTGATGCTTCTCATTTCTCTCCCTTCCTGTCTGTCTGTCTCTGTTGCTTAGAAACAAACAAGCAGACAGACACACACACTGCCACACTGTCCCCGGAACGATAGAGTTCAGTCTTAGCTTCCCCTTCCTTACTCTGCTCTCCTTAGAGAGCTCATCCACTCTCACTCCTCAGCTCTCACCTTGAAGCTGCTATGTCCAAAGTCATAGCATCGCTTCTGTCTACAGAAATCTCTATTTGGTTCTTCTAAAGCTGTGATGGCGAACCTATGACACGTGTGTCAGCACTGACACGCATAGCCATTTTTGATGACACATGGCCGCATACCAGAGAAGTATGGGGCCGCATGCCGAGGACGTTTCATCCTCGGCTCTTGCACGGCCAGGTGCGGTAGCCGAGGATAAAACATTTGCTGTAGTGTAGACACTCTGTGCCAGAGGTCTGTAGGCCAAAACATTTTTGTTATTTAAACTATAAATACCGCGAAATTATGGTTTTCTTCTTGAAGTGAAACACCACCCAAGTTATGCTCGGTTTTTTGGCGAATTTTGACACTTCAAACTCAAAAAATTACCCATCACTGTTCTAAAGGATCTTAAATCTGTACTGTGTCTAAGTAAGGTCACCACCTTCCTGATAACTGTTGTCAATACTGTCCATCTCTTCATCACTCACAGTGTCACCATTGACTGCCCCTGTCTAATTTCTGAAGTTTTCATAAATCTCACAGATTTCAAAATAATTTCATGATTCCCTCCTCCTCCTTACTGCTTCACTTTCCACCACCTTTTAACACTTCAGTTTCCCCATTCCCTTCCGTTTCTTCCTCTCTAAGCTACTCTACTGTTTCTGTCTAATTTTTCTAAACAGCCCATGTCACTTTCCTGCTTAATGGCATCTTATCTCCCCCAGTTGGCTTCTGAATTTCATTTTAAAGATACTCTTGGGTCCCTGGCTAGTGGCTCAGTGGATAGAGCATCAGCCTGGCATATAGACATTCATTGACTGGGGTTCAATTCCCAGTTAGGGCACACAGGAGAAATGACCATCTGCTTCTCTTCTCCTCCCTCTCCCCCTTCTCTCTCTCTTCCCCTCTCACATCTAGTGGCTCAGTTGGTTCAAGTGTGGCCCTGGGCACTGAAGATAGCTCCATTGAAGCACATTAGCCTCAGGCACTAAAAATAGCTCAGTATTCAAGCATCAGCCCAAGACTGGGTTTCTGGCTGGATCCCAGTTTGGGGCGTATGTAGGAATCTGTCTCTTTGTCTCCCTTCCTCTCACTTAAACAAAGAGACTAAAACAAAAGAAAGAAAAAAAAACCTCCTGGAAGACTAAATTCAGAACTGCAGCTGACCAAGAGAACTAAAGTCCTAACTCCATAGCCTGGCAGATGGGCCTTCCATGACGTGGCACCCCCTGCCTTTCCCATTTTCTCACTCCTCTTTTCCCACACAGACTCTCAAACCTACCACGTTTATTTTCCTTCCCTCCTGCACTCCCACCAAGTTCCTCTTCAGGGGTGTCCTCCCTCCTGCCCTTATCAAAGTGCCCCCCCCCTGTTCCTTCAGGGCCTGGACTTCTCCTCAGGACTTCCCCCACCCCATCTGACCTTTCTTTCTTTCCTTCCTGCCACTCTGGACCTGTCTGCTCCTGTCCCTGGCTGTGTAGAATAGGATTGCATGTTGTACATTTTCCAGGGTTGAGTGGTGACAGTCATCCAGCTTGGAGGAAGACATTTGCTATCTCTTAGCTGTACCCCAGAATGGGCAGGGTGCAGTGGGGCTTGGGGCAGCTGGAGCCAGGGACTCAAACAGCACCAACTCTTTCTCTCCTCTGTCTGTTTCCCTCTACCTTCTGGCTGTATCCACTCCCTCCTGGTGAGGCTGCCAGTGGCTACTAGCCTTGAGGCCGGGCTGGAGATACTGAGATTGGCAGGCCCCAGGGGAGCTACATGGAGGAGCTGCAGTACAGGCAGAAGAGGAGGTTTCTCTGCAAAGAGAAGTACTGCTTCAAGAAAAAGGAAGCCTGACCAGGCGTTGGCGCAGTGGATAGAGCGTTTGACTGGGATGCGGAAGACCCAGGTTTGAGACCCTGAGGTTGCCAGCTTGAGTGTGGGCCCATCTGGCTTGAGCAAAAGCTTGCCAGTTTGGACCCAAGGTCGCTGGCTCCAGCAAGGGGTGGCTCGGTCTGCTGAAGGCCCGCAGTCAAGACACATGTGAGAAAACAATCAATGAACAACTATGGCAGGGGTCCCCAAACTACAGGCCGAATGCAGCCCCCTGAGGCCATTTATCTGCCCCTCGCCGCACTTCCGGAAGGGGCACCTCTTTCATTGGTGGTCAGTGAGAGGAGCACAGGATGCATCCACTCTTTCATTGGTGGTCAGTGAGAGGAGCACAGGATGCATCCGCACCCATAGTTCCCATTGAAATACTGGTCAGATTGTTGATTTAAATTTACTTGTTCTTTATTTTAAATATTGTATTTGTTCCTGTTTTGTTTCTTTTCTTTAAAATAAGATATGTGCAGTGTGCATAGGGATTTGTTCATAGTTTTTTTTATAGTCTGGCCCTCCAATGGTCTGAGGGACAGTGAACAGGCCCCCTGTGTAAAAAGTTTGGGGATCCCTGAACTATGGTGTTGCAACGGCAATGAAAAACTAATGATTGATGCTTCTCATCTCTCTCCGTCCCTGTCTGTCTGTCTCTATCTATCCCTCTCTCTGATTCTCTCTCTCTGTCCCTCTAAAAAAAAAAGAAAAATAAAAAAGGAAAGAAAAAGGGAGAAGCCCTGGCCGGTTGACTCAGCGGTAGTGCATCGGCCCAGTGTGTGGAAGTCCCAGGTTCGACTCCTGGTCAGGGCACACAGGAGAAGTGCCCATCTGCTTCTCCCCCGTCCCCCCTCTCCTTTCTCATGATCTCACTCTTGCCCTCCCACAGCCAAGGCTCCATTGGAGCAAAGTTGGCCCGGGCACTGAGGATGGCTTCATGGCCTCCACCTCAGGCGCTAGAATGACTCCAGTTGCAAAGGAGTAACACCCCAGATGGGCAGAGCATCATCCCCTGGTGGGCATGCTGGGTGGATCCTGGTCAGGCGCATGCGGGAGTCTGTCTCTCTGCCTCCCCGCTTCTCACTTCAGAAAAATACAAAAAAAAAAAAAAAAAGAAAGAAAAAGGAAAAAGGGAGAGTGCCAGATAGAAAAATCAACAAATGGTCACCCCTGTGTTAATCAGGAGTCAGGTCAGCTATGAATGACAAAAACCCCAAAAGCAGTGACGTAAATAAAATGACAAAGGACTCTGAGAGCACTCAGAGACCCAGGCTCCTACTAGCATGTCGCTCTGCCACTTCATAGTCCTAGGTGACTGCTTGAGCTCCAGCCATTCTGCTCAGATAGTCTAGGTCTCCCATCCAAGTACTAACCAGACCTGACCCTACTTAGCTTCCTAGATCAGATGAGATTGGGCACGTTCAGGGTGATTTGGCTGGAGACTTCGAGAGTCTAGAGAGTGGAAAGGAGAAATAAATGGAGAGCGACCTCAACTGCCATCTGTTAAGGATGCCTGCTGAAAGTTGAACACACTTTAACTTCTATCCCTTACATTGCCAGAACTAGTTATATAGCCATGCCTAGCTGTGAGGGCTTCTGGGAAAATGTCTTAGTTCAGGGCAGCCACATGCATAGCTAAACATCAAAGGTGCTATTTATTGCACACTAAGGTGAAGGAGAGAATGGATGTTAGACCATGAGCAGCCAGCACCGTAATTCATGAGATGCATTGAGGGGGGGCATTTTGGCATTTTCCCCAAATATGGGAAACATACTTCTAGGTAAGGTGACTGGCTCCATTTTTGTATTGCCCAAATCACCCCTCTGTGACTTACATCTATCTGCTGGTCCTTCCTCTGCCCTCTAACCGTTTTCTCCACTATAGTACTTAAATCATTGGAAGACAACATGGGCACCCAAATCTTTCTTGGTCCAGTCATCTTTGATTTCTTCTGTTTTTCTCTTGTAAGTTCCTGCCCTGGCATGCAGCTGGGTTGGTCAGTCAAGTGATGCTCTAGGCTGGACCCAGTGTCCAGTATAGGATATAATTGGGCTGTTGGCACCTCCCATTTCAGCAATGTACATCTGTTAATGTGGCCATGAGAGAGATAGAGAATGTGTTATCTCAGGTCCGATGGGCTTGTTGTCAATAAACCTTACTTATCCTCACGTGGACATTATGGCTAAAGCACTCACACTCAGTAGTCAGCTCCCTGGCGGACTGACCCCAGAGCAGGTCTTTACAAGTGTCCATGACAATTGCCACCTTGTTCTTGTGGAGCCTTCATTTAATATTGTGACTGTCAGCTGGTGGATATGCTTTTTCTTCCAGCTTCTGCCAAGGGCGGGAGCCATGTCTTCTCATCTTCCATGTTCCCCCAATGGAACGGTTTCTTTCTTCCCTCCCTCCCTCCCTCCCTTCCTTCCTTCCTTCCTTCCTTCCTTCCTTCCTTCCTTCCTTCCTTCCTTCCTTCCTTCCTTCCTTCCTTCCTTCCTTCCTTCCATCCTTTTTTTCTCTCTTTCCCTTTCTTTCTTTCTTTCTTTCTTTCTTTCTTTCTTTCTTTCTCTCTCTCTCTCTCTCTCTCTCTCTCTCTCTCTCTCTCTTTCTTTCTTTCTTTCTTTCTTTCTTTCTTTCTATGACAGAGACAGGGAGAGGGATAAATAGGGAGGAATAAATAGACAGGAAGGGAGAGAGATGAGAAGCATCAATTCTTCGTGCGGCTCCTTAGTTGTTCATTGATTGCTTTCTCATATGCACCTTGACCAGGGGGCTACAGCAGACCGAGTGCCTCCTTGCTCAAGCCAGCGACCTTGGGTTCAAGTTGGTAAGCTGTACTCAAACCAGATGAGCCTGTGCTCAAGCCAACAACCTCCAGGTTTCGAACCTGGGTGCTCTGCGTCCCAGTCCTATCTATGTTCTATCCACTGTGCCACTGCCTGCTCAGGCTGGAGTCATTTAGTTTTTGTCTTCCTTTGGGTAAGTTTATTTTTTTTAAGTAAGGTGCAAGATATCTCAGAGCGATGGGAAACCCCCTGGCCTCTGACTGTGTTGCAGTTAGGGGTCCTGAGAAGTGGACTCTGAAACAGAGGTGAGCACGGTGGGTTTTTTAGGAAGTGCTCTTAGGATCAATGTCGGCTAAAGGGAAGGGAAGGAAGGGGGATCAGGCAGGGGGGCATCCAGCAGCAATGGAGTCTCAGTGGAATTTTCCTGCCTCCTTCAGGGAGTTCTGAAGTTGGGATGATTCTTCAGGGTTGTCTCAAGTGGGGACAAGAGGGCCACTGGCTGTGGGCAGGTCACCCCTTCTTCAGCCAGACAGTCTCCACAGGGATTGGCACTAGTTGGGAAAATAGTCCTTTATGCCTGAAATGGGGTCTAACCGTGCATCATGGCGTCCAGCAGAGTGGGACACGTGGGGGCTCTAGAGCTGTCACTGACCAGCTGGCTCAATCTGGGCCGTCCTTTCACCTTGCTGAACCTCTGTTTTCCTTCTCACAAATGATGGTGTCTGGGGAGTCATCAGGGGTGATGGGCGGAGGGTGGGCCCTGATCTGGCAGGCGGACAGGTGTGATCCCTACGTCCTCCCATAAACCCCCAGCCCCATGGGGTTTCTTTGGGTGTTGTCAGAGGGCCAGGAAGTCACATGGTCAGAGATGGCATCTAGGTGAGGGTGGGCTATGTTAGGGACCAGCTGGTAGGGGCCCTGGGAGCTCTGTTATTTGGAATGGTTTTCCTCTGAGTCCTGGAAAGGCCAGGTGGGGGCTAAAGCCACAGAGTGGTTGTCAGGGACTGAATGTTTGTGTGTGTCCCCCTTCCCCCTCAATTTATATGTTGGAGCTCTAGCCCCCAGTGTGACAGTATAAGGAGATGAGGCATTTGGGAGATGATTAGGTTTATTTATTAATTTTTAATTTTTTTAGTAATTTAATGTATTGGGCTGACACTGGTTCACAAAGCCATGCAGGTTTCAAGTGTGCGCCTCAATGAAACATCGTCTGCACACTGTGCCATGTGCCCATTGTCCCATCGTGCCCATTTCCTCCACCTATCCCTGCTTCCTTCCCTCTGGCCATCACCACACTCTTGTCTGTGTCTATGTTTTATGTATATATGTGGTTTTTTTTAAGATTTCATTTATTGATTTTACAGAGAGAAGAAGGGATTTGATTACTTGTTGTATGTGCCTGGACCAGGCAAGCCCAGGGTTTCAAACCAGCGACCTCAGCATTCCAGGTCAATGCTTTCTTCACTGTGCCACCACAGGCCAGGCTGTATATATGTTTTCTGGTTAATCCTTCACCTTCTTTCATCCAGCCCCCCCACCCCCTCCCCTCTGACAGCTGTCAATCTGTTCCATGTGGCCTTGCCTCTGTGTCTGTTTTGTTCATCAGTTTATTGTGTTCATTAGATTCCATGTGTAAGTAAGATCATATGGTATTTGACTTTCTCTGACTGGCTTACTTCACTCAGCTTAATAATGGAGGTGACTAGGTTTAGATGAGTCATGAGGGTAGAGCCCTAATGATGAGATTAGTGCCCTTATAAGAGGAGGAAGAGACACCAGAGCTTCTTCTTTCTGCCTTGTGTGAACATAGTGTGAGTGGGGCCAGCTGTGAGCCAGGAGATGTACCCCCAACAGGAACCCAATCTGTTGGCACCTTGATCTTGGACTGCCCAGCCTCCAGAACTGTGAGCAATAAATGTCTGTTGTTTTTGGTTGGTGTTTTGTTATAGCAGCGCGAGACGACGAAGACAGGGGCAGTGGGAGAGGGAGGAAATAGACAGAGGAAGGAAGCCTGGGAAGTCACTGCTGATGAGTGTGGTCAGGAGGCCTGGGTCTCAGTTCTGATCGGCCTCTGCCTGACCATGTGACCTGGGGCATGGCCTGCACTGCTTTAGATTCCAGTGACCTCATCTGAGGAGTAAAAGGTTGGACTGGGAGTCTCTGAGATCATCTCCAACTGTATGGTTCTATCCCTCTCGCTAAAGTAAGTTGTACCTCCATCCTCGGGGCTTGGATGGGCAAGAGGGCGAGGCTGGGAGCCAGGGAAGCTCAGCTTTCTCCTCCCTTCCCTCACTCGGGGCCCTGCTGGTCCTAGAGCAGCCATTGCAGGCACCTCAGGAAGACTGTCTTTCGGTGGAGGGGGGAGGGCTGGGGGTTGGAGGAGAGGGAGGGGTGGTGAGAACACTGCAGAGGCCCTGAAAGGGCAGTCATGACACTCCCTCAAGCTGTTTTTCCTGGCTTGTGGCAATTTCTGTGAAATTTCTATCTGACAGTTTCAGGACGAATTTATTCAAGTTAAAGGTATTAATAAAAAAAGGATGTAAATGAAATTTTATCTGAGCTAGGTACTCATGACCACGTGGTATGGGTTTTGTGCACAGCTTGTGTGTGTGTGTGTGTGTGTGTGTGTGTGTATAAGAGAGAGAGAGAGAGAGATCTATCTGTCATACTTGATGTTTGTGAACATGGCATTTCCCCCTCTGTTCACAGTTTTCTGGTGACCCCTGAGAAGATTCTCGGTTGTATTGATGATCACTACAAGCTGCCAGGCCTTGGAACGCGAGAACCCGGGAGGAAGTGCAACCAGCCTCTCTGCTCAGTCCTCGGGTCACTGGAAGGCACCCGAGCAGAGGGAGAGGGAGCATGCTTCCTTTCCTTTCCCATTTCTAGCCCATCTGACCTTTCAAAGGGACCCGTGTTCCTGCTGCTGTCCTCTCTGAGAAACTGCATGCAAGTTTGCGTGGAGGCAGGGTAATGGGTCCGAGAGCCTGTAGTGGGGCACCTGGCTCCTGGCTTCAGGGCCATTGGTCTCTGGATCTCCGTGGGGGTCCAGGTCTGTTCCAAGCCCTTGCCGCCCCATCCCTAAAGATCTATGCAGGTCATCTGCCTCTGGCCTCTCAAATCTGAGGGTCTCTGACTGGGGGAATCACCCCTTGTCCTCACACCTGTCCTGCAAGGCAGGAGAGGGCAGGTAGAGGTTTTCTTCTCTCTGGAATGACTCCTCAGCTCCAGAGAGGACAAATGACTTGCCCAAAATGACATAGCAAGTTAGAGACAGAGTCCTAGTCAATCAAGGGCCTGACATCTAGAAATAAAGGGATTGTATTATTTGCATTCTCTGGTGTGGAGGTGGGGGTGGGGCTGAAAAATTATTTAGTCCTGGGTGATAGGACCTACCCATGGTGACCTGCTGAGTCTAAGAAGTGCCTTCTCTGTTCCCCCAATCCTGGACTCTGCCCTGTGAGCTGGTGTGGGGAGGGAGCAGAGCCCAGGAAGGAGGGACGGAGAGGCCGGGACAGGGGGAAGGCAGAAAGGGAGGGAAAGGGCTTGGGGACAGAGGGAGCCGGAGAATGAACAAACAAACAATGTCCTGGAAAATAACTTGTTTCCCCTTTCCAGGCTCCCTGCCTGCCAGCCTTCCCCACTGGAGACAGTAATTTAGAATAACGAGTCATAATTTGATAACAGTCTCTTCTAGCCTACAGGGTAAACAGGGATCGCCCATGGAAGGAAGCAAGGCATGGCCCCGGCTTCTGGCACGCTCTCCGGGCCTGGGCTGGGGGTTCCCCTCCGGTAGCTGCCCCTCTTGTACCGGGTGCGCTTGGAACACATGTTCAGGCAGCTTCAACCCCCATTTTCCACGAAGGTTTACATTCTCTGTGTGTCCCCAGTCCCTGCCTCTCCATCTTCCTCTCAGCCCTCACTGGTAATGTCCTCACCCTGAAGCCTGCATACTGTTTAAATATTTAAAGCCGTCTATTATTTCCTGTTTATGAATAGTGTTAGTCCTGAGTTCATTCACTGTGCATCTGTCCTGCTGCATCTATCTCAGGGGGGAGGCCTGAGGGTAGGGCGGCGTGTCCACCCTTCCCTGGGAGCAGCCTCGCTCAGGCCTGTGGTCGGCTGTGTCACCAATCCTGGCTCTGACTGTACCTTTTCCCACACTTTTTGTTGTCAAATATGCATAAAATTTACCATCTTAACCATTTTAAAATGTACAGTTCATCCGTATCAAATACATTCATAACGTTGTGCACCCACCACCACTGTCCACCTCCAGAACTCTTTTCATCTTGAAAAACTGAAACTCTTGCCCATTAACCACTAACTCTCTATTCCCCCTCCTCCTGGCCCCTGGCAACCACCATTCTTTTTTTTTTAAATTTTATTTAATTTAATTTATTTATTTATTTTAAATGCTTGCTTGGAATCCCCCCCGCCCCGCCCCTGGTAGCAGATACTAATTAATGTGGACAAACTGGAATGCATGGCCATCGTGTCCACGCTTTCATTCGCACGGTAATACAGACGACTTTTTTTTTTTAATTTTAATTTTTATTTTATTCATCTTAGAGAGGAGACACAGAGTGAGAGAGAGAGAGAGAGAAGGGGGGAGGAGCTGGAAGCATCAACTCCCATTTGTGCCTTGACCAGACCAGTGCAGGGTTTTGAACTGGCAACCTCAGTGTTCCCAGGTCGACGCTTTATCCACTGCGCCACCACCGGTCATGCTAATTTTATTTTTAATGTTTATTTTTATTGATTTGAGAGAGAGAGAGAGAAAGAGACAGGAACATTGATCTGCACCTGTATGTGCCCTGACTGGGGATTGAACCGGCAATCTCTGAGCTTCAGGATGATGCTCTAATCAATCAAGCTATCCACTCAGGGCACAACCACCATTCTACTTTCTGTCTCTGTAATATTGATTACGCCAAGTACCTCATGTAAGTGGAATTATACAATATTTATTTCACTTAGCATAATGTCCTCAAGGTTTATCCATGTTTTAGACTGTTAGAATTTCCTTTCTTTTTAAGTCTGACTAGTATTCTATTGTATGTATAGATCACATTTTGCTTATCATTCATCTGTTGATGGATACTGGATTGCTTCCATGTTTTAGCTATTGTGAATAATGCTGCTTTGAGCATGGGTGTACAAATTGGCTTTTATTTTTTACAATAAAAGGCAACCTCTTGCCTGACAAGGCGGTGGCACAGTGGATGGAGCATTGGGCTGGGATGCGGAAGACCCAGGTTTGAGACCCCAAGCTCGCCAGCTTGAGCGCGAACCCATCTGGCTTGAGCAAAGGCTCGTCAGCTTGGACCCAAGGTCGCTGGCTCCAGCAAGGGCTTGCTCGGTCAGCTGAAGGCCCGCGGTCAAGGCACATGTGAGAAAGCAATCAATGAACAACTAAGGTGTCGCAACGGCAACGAAAAACTAATGATTGATGCTTCTCATCTCTCTCCTTTCCTGTCTGTCTGTCCCTATCTATCCCTCTCTCTGACTCTCTCTCTCTCTCTCTCTGTCCCTGTAAAAAAAAAAAAAAAAAGAAAAAGGCAACCTCTTATTGATTGCTTAGGACTGTGTAGACTTAATTACTGTACTTAACTGTCACAGGTATCTCCGAGGTAGCAGCTCTTCTGTTCATTTTATAGATGAAGAAGTTGAGGACCCAAATATTTTGCCCAAGACAAGGAAAAAGGAGAGCAAGGACCAACATCTGCCCATAACCTAACCCGACCTTTATCCTGCATTGTGTTGATGATGGACCTGAAGAAGGAGTCTCAGGGTATATTACCTGCCCTGACACCCAAGAAGGGTAGACTCTTCCCCTGACCCTCTGCCTAGTGACAGAATCCATCCTCTTGTCTGCATGATCACATTAGACAAGGGTTCTTGCTCCTGGCTGCATGTTAGAATTACCAGCAAGGAGCTTTAAAAGCAGATAATGCCTGCCTGACTGGTGGTGGTGCAGTGGATAGAGCGTCAACCCTGGACATGGAGGTCCCTGGTTGGAAACCCAGAGTGGCCGGGTTGAGTGTGAGCTCATCTGGATCCTGCTTGAATGCAGGCTCGCAGACTTGAGTGGGATCATTAACATGATCCCAAGGTTGCTGGCTTGAGCCCACAGGTCGCTGACTTGAGCAAGGGGTCACGGGCTCAGCTTGAACCCCCCACCCTGCACCAAGCAACTAAAGTGAAGCAACTATGAGTTGATCTTTCTCATCTCTCACAAACAAACAAAGCAGACAATTTCTTCACCTCTCCTCAGAGTTAAATCTAACAGTTAAATTGAACATCCTAGGAGCCAGAGTCCAGGGCTCAGCATGTTAATAAACTTCCCCAGTACTTTATTGTGCTGCAAACACTGAGAAGCACGGGGTTAGAAGATAGGAGTGGAAGGGGACAGGAACTTCTCTCCAGCAGCCTCTTTCTCTCCCCCTGTGACACCCCGACAAGGGCTGTGAACAGCTATGAGCCGGCTATGAACCTGGCTACCCCTCTTCCTTTTGGCCCTCACTGGTAACGTCCTCACCCTGAAGGCGGCATCCAACAACTCAGAACCCTTGGGATGCCTCCTCTTCTGTCTCTAGCAGTTCTGTTTAGTGCCTGTGTGTCCCATAGGGAGGGTGACCTGGACACAGGGTCCTAAGGGGGAGCCCCCTGGATAGACCTATCAAGACCAGCCAGGCCCTGGCCGGATAGCTCAGTTGGTCAGCGCATTATCCCAATGTTCAAAGGTTGCAGGTTTGATCTCTGGTCGGGGCACATAGCGGAACAGATCAATATTTCTCTCTCTCCTTAAAATCAATTAACAAAACAAAACAAAACAGAGCAGCCAGACCCCAGAAACAATATGGTTACAACACCCCTCAGGCATTTCTGTCAGCTCCTCCTCAGGGGAAAGGGCAGTGAGGCAGCGGGGAGGGGTCTGGTCATTTGGAGGGCGGGGAGTGGAGGGAGTGGGGAGTACCAGGACTCCACAGGGTGAGGTCTGGGAAGTCGTCATCCATCCCCACCCCCAGCCCTTCTGCCTGTGACTACAGCACACCTCCCCTTGGTGGCCTTGCCGCAGACCCCACCTGCCCCCCAGCCTCCCTTAGCTCCTGTTTGGTCCAGCGTGTTGTCCAGGCCTGGAGAACTGCCAGGTGGGGCTCTGCCCTAAGGTGTCCAGTTTCAGGGGCTGCTTGAATGAGGGCGCCCTGGGGTGTGGGGCCACTGTCGGCCTGTCTGGGAGCTCTTCTGAGCCAGCCTGGAGTCAAGCGCTGCGAGGTTCCTGTGGCAGTAGCAGCTGCCAGCTTGCCCATTTCCCACAGCGACATGGAGGACCAGGCAGGGGAGCGGCAGAAGGAGGCCCGCCTGGAGCACTGGAAGGCTTGGGTTCAGCCGCTGCCACGCAGTGACCTTGGCCCATGGCTTTTCCTCCTTGGGTCTCAGCATCTCCATCTGCATTATAAAGGGGTTGGCCCAGATCACTGGTTCTCAAACTCAGTTTACATTGGAAATTATATTCGACAGTGGCTGGATCTGGATTTTGTCCTCAGAGATTCTGGTTTAACTGGTATAGGTTGTGGCCTGAGCATCAGGATTTTTAGAAGACCCTCAGGTGATTCTAATTTGCAGCCAACTTCAAGAGCTACAGTACTAGATAATTGCTTCCTAACCACAGTCTCATCACGGCTCCCGTAGAACCAGATGTTTGAACCATGGTACCAGAGGCAACCACAGAAGGGACTCCATCTGCACACCTGCCTGGCTGTACCCAAGGACCACAGGCTTAGGGTCTCTGCTTGTTAGAAGCTCTTGTGTCCTTCCAGCTGAAGTGTATTGCCCTATTGGTCCTTCAGTTGTGATATACATGATGTTTGTGCTGAAGTCCGGGTGGTTTATATACACAGAGTTTAATTTAAACATGGGACATCTTTATGGAGCATCAATTTCCTAGAGTTTAGGAGAAAAATTACGATTCACCTTGTAAGTAACTTAAGACATGTTAAAAATATAATACGATAAGGCTACATCCTGGAGAAGAAGGCGGAGCTCACATGTATTTGAAGCTAAAAAGATCAGACGTTCAAGAAATTTGACCATTGTGTCAGACGCCCTGGGCTGGCACATGGGAAGAGGGTGACACTCCCTGACTTAGATGACAGTGTGAGAAAATTGCTGGAGGAAGCCCCTCGTTAGTCTAGGCATTAATAGCACATGGATCAAAGGCAAGGGAAAAACATTCATTTTTATTGGTTTGGGAAGGCTTCTTGAAGGAGGCGGCATTTCAGGGAGATTCTTGGGGACAGGGCAGGAAAAGAGGAACTTGTTGGGAAAAGGGCACAGGCAGGGGCTTCGTGGCACCTGCAGCAATAACACAAGTCAGACAATGTCTTTCTTGCCCTTTGCCTATGAATTCAAGAAAGCCCCCCAAACACCATCGGCGCACAAGCCTACCCTGTCCACACCCTTGAGGCTGGCCTGGCCCTCAGCCAGCCTGTCTGGAGCAGCTGGTGCAAGATTGCAACAACACCAGAGCCCTCTCTCCCTTGTTCTGGCTTTAACAGCCTGCGGCTGAGTCATTAGTGCTGAGGTAGCCGCTGACCACCCAGGCAGGAGAGCAGTCCAGCTGCCCCCGTGTCCTGCCATTTCTCCCTGCCTTCTTGCTCTAGATCCCGGCCTGGGAGAGGCCCCTGAGCTACAAGGTTAGGAACAGGCTGGGGAGGGGGAGCGGAGGGAGGAGAGACTGAGTCTCCCTCCCCTCTTTCCTCTGCAGTGTCTGCCTGGCAGGTTGCCCTTCACCCTTCTCACCTCTACCCTTCCCCAGTGGCTTCTAAGAGGGGCACTCTTTCTGGTGGTGAGGGTGCTGCAGGGCCTGAGGCCTTGGTCCTCTGTCCAGCAGCTATTAGAGAAGGGGATCATGAGCCTCAGAGCCCACCAGCTTCTCAGCACAGTGGCCGCTTTTTTCTCTTTGGCAACTTGGCCAATAATGTCCTGGGGCACCGAGCATCTTCTCCAAGCATAAGACTGACCCTTGAGTCCTGTTCTTCCCAACCCCAGAGGTAGCCCAGCACAGTTGTTGATAGCATGGACTATTGAAATCCAGCACCACCTCCCCCCTTAAAAGCTCTCTTTCCCTTTCCTCTGAGCCCCTGCTGGGGTTATAGCTCATACCAGTGGGGACCAGCTGGACCTGGCATCGTGCACCACTGGGGCCCAAGAGAGTGTCCAGACCAGCCATCTGTGGGTCCTCTTCTTTCCCTTTCTCTTAACCTGCCTGTGGGTGAGACGTGGTTCAAACACGTGCGGATGGAGGCCTGCTTGATGTGAAGGGCAGGACGGGCCTGCAGACTGTGAGGTTGATTGGCAAGGCCCAGGGTTCCCCCCTTTGGATTCTTTTCCCTGTCAGAGTGGTCTTACTAAGCCAGAAAGGAAGACAGGTTCCTTGCTTACTACCCCTCCAGGGTTCTCTGTCTCTTGGCAATGAAAGCCCAGGACCTCATAGGGGCCCCCTTGGCTCCGGCCTTATGCTCCCCTCTCCTCTCAGTCTAGTCTGTAGCTATAACTCTTGGGCTTCACAAGCCAGTCACCCCAGATGACCTGCCCTCCCCCAGCTGGCCTGCAGTCTCCCACAGTAGGAAGCATATGCTCTCCTGAGAGGCTGGCCTGGCCATCACGCAAATGAGATGGGCTCAGCTGCCGCCTGGAAAGCTCACCCCACCCTTGCTCCCCCTGCCCTTGTTTATTTTTCTTTTAAGGTTCATCTTAAACATTACCTCCTTTAAGAAGCCTTTGCTGACTCCTGTGTCCCTTGGGCTCACATAGTCCCTTTCTCACTGTTTAACTGACAAAGACCTTTATTGCGCTTTCTTGTTTGACTGCCAGTTTCTCCACTAGATGGGTAGCTCCTGCGCGGGCCTGCATCCCCGGCGCCTCCCATGGGGCCTGCAGCGGAGCACGCTCAGTGAGAGCCTGAGAAATGGAGAATGAATGTGTGCATGGACCTCCTGAGGTGTGCACTCACTGGTATCCATCAAAGGAGGGGACGGGGGCACATCTGCTTGGGCTGGGACTTCTGTCAACACACACTGGGAGATGGGCTATGGGAAGGGGGTTGAGTCTCTTTGGGCCAGGGTTGGGTTGGCTGTTTGGGAGTTGGAAAGCCAGCTTTTTCCTGCCCCTGCCCGCTTCCTGGTAGCCTCACTGGGGCCTCTGACCGCTAGGCAGGAGTTTGGGGTCCAACCAGCATCTGTCTTTCTTCAGGAGCTGTGTTGATCCCCACCTCCAAGCTATGGCATCTGTGACTGCTTCAGGCTGTACCTGTTGAGGGTCCCCCAAATGTAGACTTCGGCCCTCACAGTCTCTCAGCTCAGGAAAGAATCAGAAGATAGTGAAGACGTTGGAAAGCGATCTTGTCCATCCGCCTTCCTCCTGTAGGCCTAAACTGAAGGTGGCCTGTCCTTTCCTCCAAAAATCTCTGCAGAGGGAGACTCCATAGGTCTTTCCCCGCTTCTCAGCTCCTGGCCCCAGCTGAGCTGGGCTCCTCATCTGTGTGGTGGCCAGCCCGTCACTGGACAGCAAGCACATGCTTTATGCTGTGGCCACGTGAGATAATTGGAAAAGTTGGGAACATATCTTCTGGGTTTAAATCCTAGATTGGCCACTGGTTGGCTGTGATCTTGGGCAAGTTTCTTAATCCTGTCTGTGCCTCGGTTCCTTACCTCTGTAATGAGATAATCACAAGGTAGTTGGCAGAGTGGAAGGGTTGCTGTGAAGGTGAAATGAGTTAACGTAGGGAAAGCATTAGGAGGAGCACTTGACCCTTGGTAAATGGGCAGTAAATGCGAGCTGTTACGTTGCATCATACAGCAACTGCCTTCCTGCTCCGCATGGGTCTGTCTTCCCGTGGCCACATGCCACACGTGCCTCACCAAACCACTTCACCTTGACGGACATTTACTAGGGGTCCTCCTTGGGACCATCCTGTGCCAGGCACCGAAGGAGGACAGATGTGAATCAGTTGGTGTCCCCGTCTTTAGGACTCCAAGGGTGCCTTGCAGACTCGACGTGGCGTGCATGCATGCAAGCACCTGGGATGCTGGCGAGTAAGGATGACTAAGACAGGTTTCTGTCCTCAAGAAACCCGAAGTCCACATGGAAGGCTGGTGTGGAAACACGCGGGAGAGAAACGAAAGGACCATTTAATACAGAAGCTGCTGCCGCCCTTCTGCTTTCTCAGAACGTGGCGGGTTTCATCTTGGGGAAATGGTTCTTCTGCAGGGAAAACAGCGATGGGCCCTTTGGGTGAGAAGGGCAGGGCCTGAATGGGTGTAGATGAGGTCAACAGAGAAAGTTTTGCACAATAGAAGATGTTGAGGAAACTGGCATCTCCGAGGCAGCTGGTCAGAGAGGGTGCAGTCAGGGCCCCAAAAGACGACTGGTAGGTGAGGACCCGCAAGGGAATATCTAGGCCAAATTAAATTTCATTTTGATTTTTAGGAAATTGTTATTTTTTTGCCTGACCAGGCGATTAGTGCTATGGATAGAGTGTCGATCTGGGATGCTGAGGACTCGAGTTTGAAACCCTGAGGTCGCTAGCTTAGGCACGGGCTCATAGATATGGTCCTGTGGTTGCTGGCTTGAGCCCAAAGGTCTTTGGTTTGAAGCCCAAGGTCACTGGCTCTGCTGGAGCCCCCCGGTCAAAGCACACATGAGAAAGCAATCAGTAAACAACTAAGGTGCCACAACTATGTGCTGATGCTTCTCATCTTTCTCCTTCCTGTCTGTCTATCTGTCTGTCTCTCTCTCCTGCAAACAAAATAAAACAAACAAAAAAAAGAAATTGTTATCTTTTTTTTACTAGGTAAAATATTTTCATATTTTGAAATTTTAAGTGTATGAAGGCATATGAAATGAGAAGTCTCCCTCCACCCCTGCCTCTAGCCACCAAAAGTACCAACAGTTTTCTGTGTGGCTTCCCGCCACATAGTCTGTGTCTGCGCCGCAAATGTGCATAATCCCGTCCGTCCCCCCCCCCGCGCCCCCCCCCCCCCGCTCCCTTTCTCTTTGGTAAATATGTCACTCACAGTACCCTGCACCTTGCCTTGGATTTGCCTGGTGGTCATCCCACCAGCAGCCAGAGCTTCCTTGTGACCTTTTCTGCAGGTCGCAGTGCGTCACTGAGTGTGTAGCGAGGTTTATTTACTTAGACTCCTATTGTTTCACCTGGATTTTGAAGTTGCTTCCTGCACTGCGCCGCAGTGCCCTGCTGTGCACTGGCATCTTCAGGAGGGTCTGCACACAGATGTGGGCCGGGGGCAGCTTGGGAGCAGGCCACCACACGGCAGAGGACTTCGTGCAGACAGACCTGGAGAAGCCCCGTCTCAGCCCTCAGAGATGCTGCCAAGGGCTCTGGACCATCTGCAGCCTGTGCTGGGGGCGCAAGCCTTCCCAGTGGATGTTGTAAGAAAGGGCAAGTCAAGGAGGTCCAGGGTCAAGAACTCATCGGGATTTGAAATGCGTGGGTTACTCAAATAATGGCGACAGAATAAGAAATGCAGACAAATATAATATAGGCAGAATCCCAAGGTCATAGAATGCCAGAGCTGGAAGGGACCCCAGAGACCACTGGGCATTCCTCCATCATCACAATGATACTGAACGTCCATTGAGCCCCTACTCTGGGTCAGGCAGCATGCCACGTGCTTTACAGTGATTAGCTTGTGTAATCCCCACACAGCCTTTGAGGTAGGTGCTATCACTATCCTCGCTTTGGATAAAGAAATTGAGACACAAAGAGGACATACAACAATTCCAAGTTGACACAACTTGCAAGCGGAGAGCTGGGACTCTAAACCCGAGTCTGGTCTGGTACCCACACCCTGAACCTTCACGTGTTAGAACACACAAGTGAGGAGACAGAGCCCAGAGGGGAAGTTGCACAGCAAGTTGGTGGAAGAGCCAGGGGGGTTAGAACCCAGGACTTTTTTTAGGACCCTCCCTCCATCACAGTGCCTTAGTTAGCCTGATGAGCTCAGTGAAGGGTGGGGGTGTAGGGGGAGGGGCCATCAGAGGTGTGGCTTTTTGGGGATGAAGAAAAAAGGCTGTGATTAGTTCAGAGTCATCACAGGGACAGCTTGGTGCCTGGGGACATGCTGAGCACCTGACATTGCAGGTTGGTCCGGGATATGTCCTGGAGTCCTCTACTGTTGATTTAAGAGATATAGCCGGCTCAGTGCTCTTCTAGCTGTGGTTTGTCCACTTGGTGGCTTTTCTGTGGCTCAGATCGGCCTCTTGCCTTCTCCCCAAGCCCACCACATCTGTGTACCCACCTATCATTGGGAACTCACTTGACCACATTAGCAGGACTGACAGTACTTTGCGGGGAGGGGGTGAATTTATTCAAACAAAGAAGCCACACGCAGGAACTGTATACACAGTGAGGACTCTATAATTGCTTTCAGGGGTTCCCTGTGCAGGGCTCATGGAAGTGGTTCAGGGCTTGGGGTGATGGCTTCAGTACTCTTTTCTGACCTCTTTCACAATTGGGCACTTCTAACAACTGTCCCAGTTAGGCTATGAATCTCCTCACCTCGCTGGTCCCTGTTATTCCAGTCTTAGCCCAAGCATTGGTCTGCTGCATCCCTGAGCCCACCTGGGAGCCTATCGCAGGTTGACAGGTCAACCCTACCAGATGGTGGAGACTGGGAGATGGGGCAGGGCATCTGTCCCATCTCGGCTCCTGCTTGCTCTTCCTGCGCCCACCACACTTTGTGTGCCCTCCCGTAGCTGTGCTGCTCATGCTGGACTCATCCAGGTCCTGGGAGCAACTCCAGGGCATCTCAGCCTCCCAGCCCCTGACACACGCACTGCCTGGTGCTTAGTAGGCACATGAAAGCCCACGGAGCTGGGGAATGAGTCCACCAGCCTGCCATTCTGTCTTGGAGGAATGCTGTATCCTCCTCTGATTTCTGAGTCTGGCCCTTCCCTAGGGCCCTCCTTCTTGACTCTCAAAAGAGCTTGTGGTTCTATCCAGCCTGTCTTAAAAAAAACATACACACACACACACACACAAAAAAAACCCAGTCTTATTGAGATATAATTCACACATCGTGCAATTCACCCACTTCAAGCGACGTGTCCATGGTTTCAATCTTGTCTCAGAGCTGTGCAACTATCATCGCCACAGGCAGTGTTAGAGCATTTTCATCACCAGCCCGCTCATCTTTGGCAGCAAGCATCCTCCTCAGCGTCCCAACACCCATAGGTCTTCCTCAGCTCGAAAAAAAAGTCTTCCTTGACCCTGCTGTGCACTCTCTGGCCATTGTGCAATGTGTTTTCCTCCTTCCGTGACTAAATCTCCTGAATGAGCGCTTCACACCCACTGCCTTCACTTTCTCAGATTCAGTAAATGTTTTTTTTTTTTTTAAAAAAAGCATCCACAAGATACTGAGCCAGAGGTTTCAGACACATCATCTTATTTAATCCTCACAAATGCTGTATGAGCCAGGAATTATCATCTCTATTTTAGAGGCAAGAAATCCAAGGCAGAAAGTGAGTTGCCAAAATGGGCTTGGCTGGGATTTGAACCCAGATCGGCATGAATTCAGAGTGGATACTTTGCTAATGCCCACCGTCTCTGCGGTAAATCTAGCTGCCCCACCGAACCATTGACCTCCTCACTCGTTACTTGGGCTGGGTGCTCCTTGAATCTCACCATCTCTCACACGACGTTTCTGTTCCAATCAGATTGATGTCTCTGTGCGGGTTCATTCTCCTCTCTGAACCTTTGTTCAAGCTGTTCCTGCTACCTGGCATTATTTTCCTTCTTTCTTTTTACCTGGGATATCCAGGAACCTTCTTTTCCCCCTCAGATTTACCCTCCGCCTGGGAACTCCCTCTATCTTTGATGAACCGACCTGCTCTTGAGGGCTGCGGCTTATTTTCCCCCTCACCTAACAGCTTGATGTTATTATTGAAATTGTTGTGGGTGCAGTTTTAACTCTCCCGGGACTCCGGAACCACACTGGTACCCTACAATGTGCACCTTGCTGTGTTATGATTGGAGAAGAGTCTCAGTAAGTGTTCTGGAAGGAAGGGAAGAGGGAAAGAAGGAAGGGAGGGAAGAAGGAAGAAAATAAGGAAGGAAGGGAGAAAGGGAGGGAGGGAAGAGTTTGCAGGGTGAAATGGTGGTAGCAATAGTGTGGGTCTCAGGAGATGTGGATGAGCAGGTGTTTTCAATGCTAAAACCTATTTTAAGGTCAAAGTAAGCCTGGTGTCTTATCAAGCAGACTTGCATGTTCTTATGTACTGAATGATTACTGTTTGCATAAAGTTTAATGACCCCCCCCCCCACACACCCTTGCTAGAGATGATGGAGGTGGTGCTTGTGTCCTTTTCTGGGTAAAGAGTCTCCAAAGCAAGGATCACAGCTAGCCTTGATCACTCTCTTGGACTTAGCTCAGGGCCCGACACATAGCAGCTCTCTAAAAATGTTTAACAAAAGAATGGATTTACCTGTGTTCACCTGCATCCCCCAAGAAATGCTAGACCCAAAGCGTCTTAAGGATATATACCAGCTCAGTCATCTCATTTAGTCAAGAAATATTTATTAAGCACCTACTGTGTGCTAAGCATAGTTCTAGGAACTTGGGATATAGCAGTGAACAGAACAGATAGGTTTACCTGCATATACAAAGCTGACATTTTAGTGGATGAGAGAGACAATAAAGAAGAAAACATGAAAAATAAGTAAATTATTGGGTATATTAGAAATTAATAAGGGCTTTGGAAATTAAGAGTTGAGCAGGAAAAGGGGAGAAGATTGGGAGGGTCAAGGAAAGGGTGGTTACAGAGAAATATTGTTTGGTCAGGGTTGGCCTAATTGAGAGGTAAGATTTAGGATCATAACCTGAAGGAAGTGAGGAGTGAGCCATGAGGATAGTTGGGGGAAGAGCATTCAAGGCAAAGAAAACAGCTGGAGCAAAGTCCCTGAGGCAAGAATGTGATTGTTTATTTGTTTTAATTTAGAGAGAGAGAGTGACAGACAGACAGACAGACAGACAGATTAACAGGAAGGGAGAGGGAGGAGAGATGAGAAACATCAACTCATGGTTGCTTCACTTTAGTTGTTCACTGATTGCTTCTCATACGTGCCTTAACCGGGGGGCTCAGGCTGAGCCAGTGACCCTTTGCTCAAGCCAGCGACCTTGGGCTCAAGCCAGTGACCTTTGGGCTCAATCCAAAGACCGTGGGATCATATTGATGATTCAGTGCTCAAATCAGCGATCCTGCACTCAGGTTGGTGACACTGAGGTTTTGAACCTGGTACCTCAGTGTTTCAGGTTGACATGCACCACAATTGGTCAGGTGACAGGAATGTGTCTGGAATGTTTGAGGCCACTGTGGCTGGAGTAAAGGGAACAGGGAGAGCAGTGAGAGGAGCGAGAGTGGGCTGAGGTCAGATGGTGTGGGCACTGGAGGCCATCATGAGGGCCTGGCTTTTATTCCAAGTGGGAAGTAACACCGGAGGGGTCAAATGAGGTTGGCTTAAAAAAGGTGAACTTTAACTAGGGCTATTGTGCGGAGAGTAGTCTGTAGGGTTCAAGGACAGAAGGAAGGAGACCTGTAAGAGGCCACTGAAGTAATTCAGGAAGCAGGGGACAGCGGGTTGGTGCAAGCAGTGGAAGTGATTGGGACTGGTGGGTTCTGAATGTATTTGAAGGTAGAGCCAACAAGCCTTCCTGATGATTGAAGGAGAGATGTAGAGAAGAGATGTCAGTTGTGGCTCCAAGATATCTGGCCGGAGCCATTGGAAGGATGCAGTTGCTCTTAGCTGTGCCAAGAAAGCTGTGAGTGAAAAGTACATTAAGAGGGAAAGATCAGCCTGACCAGGCGGTGGCGCAGTGGATAGAGCATCGGACTGGGATGCGGAAGACCCAGGTTCGAGACCCTGAGCTCGCCAGCTTGAGCGCGGGCCCATCTGGCTTGAGCAAAAGCTCGCCAGCTTGGACCCAAGGCCGCTGGCTCCAGCAAGGGGTTGCTTGGTCTGCTGAAGGCCCGCTGTCAAGGCACATGTGAGAAAGCAATCAATGAACAACTATGGTGTCGTGACGGCAATGAAAAACTAATGATTGATGCTTCTCACCTCTCTCTGTTCCTGTCTGTCTGTCCCTATCTATCCCTCTCTCTGACTCTTTCTCTATCCCTGTGGAAAAAAAAAAAAAAAGAGGGAAAGATCAGAGATTTGGTTTGGGACATGTTGAATTTGAGACATCAAGTGGGCACCCAGGTCATGCAGACGCATAGGTCATTGACTCTTCGGACCTCTAACCCTTTGACTTGAATCTGCTCTTTTTTTTTTTTTTTCCTGAGGGGGGGAGAGAGAGAGAGAAAGAGAGAGAGAGAGAGAGAGAGAGAGAGAGAGAGAGATGAGAAGCATGAACTCATAGCTATGGTACTTTATTATTATTATTATTTTGAAAGATTTTATTTATTGACTTTACAGAGAAGCGGGGGGATGGAGCAAGAAGTATTAGCTCACAGATGCTTCACTTTAGCTGTTCATTGGTTGCTTGTCACATGTACTTTGGCCAGGTAAGCCCAGGGTTTTGAACTGGCAACCTCAGTGCTCCAGGTCGATGCTCTATCAACAGTGCCACCACAGGCCAGGCAGCTGTGGCACTTTAGTTGTTCATTGATTGCTTCGCATATATACTTTGACCGGGGGCTCCAGCTGAGGCAGTGACCCCTTGCTCAAGCGAGACCTTGGGCTCAAGCCAGCAACCTTGGGGTCATGTCTATGATCCTGCGTTCAAGTTGGTGAGCCCATGCTCAAGCCGGCGACCCTTGAGGTTTCTATCCTGGGACCTCAGTGTCCCAGGTCAATGCTCTATCGACTGCGCCCCCACCTGGTCATGCGAGTCTGCTCTTTAACATCTGTGCAGGGTTGCAGCCAGGCACAGAGCGTCCTGATCCCTTAGACTGGGACTGTGCAGTGTATGGGGCAACCCTGTTTCTGAGGCTTGGTTTCCTCATTTGCAAGATTGTCATAATAATCTTGGGGGTTGCTGTGGAAGATCAAATGAGATAGTAAACATAAGGCACTTAGCACAGTGCCTGGTATAAACGAAGCACTTGAAAGGATTAAATAACGAGGAACCAACCTGGACTGGCTCCTGTGAACCAGTCATCAAATGGGTTATAGGGGTGGAGACTAGGGGGTCAGGAGAGGGAAAGGCTTAGGCTACAGCCTGGAGGTTGTGATTTCATTGTTCCAGGGGGAGTGGGGCTTGTTGGGCAGTAGGAA
This sequence comes from Rhynchonycteris naso, assembly GCA_037038555.1. Classification (NCBI taxonomy): domain Eukaryota; kingdom Metazoa; phylum Chordata; class Mammalia; order Chiroptera; family Emballonuridae; genus Rhynchonycteris; species Rhynchonycteris naso. The sequence continues at coordinate 10,911,320 of CM073000.1, forward strand.
TGGGAAAGACTGTGGAAGGGTGCATGGGTCATCGAACTGCAGGCGATGGAGCAGCTATGGGGCTTGGGACTGACGCTATTCTCTGAATGTGTCAGTGAAGATGATGAGGGCAGTCTGTCTGGTTGCCTGGGACACTGTCCCTTTGTAGTAGTACACATGGGAGATATTCACCAGTCCTTGGCTTTTTAAAGTCCACGCCTTCTAAGGGGAGAATCCAGGATTTCCTTGGCTTTTCTTTCAGGCCCAGCACATGGTTTGTTAGCCTTTCCCGCCACTTCTATAAAACCTTGGCTAAGAGATCTTATTTTCCAGAATTGATGTGAAGATGACATTCAATAGCATATAAGAAACCATCTTCACAGCAGATAACTTTTTTTTTTTTTTTGGTGACAGAGACAGAGAGAGGGACAGACAGGAAGGGAGAGAGATGAGAAGCATCAATTCTTTGCTGAGGCATCTTACTTGTTCATTGATTGCTTTCTAATATGTGCCTTTACCGGGGGCTTACAGCAGACCAAGTGACCCCTTGCTCAAGCCAGTGACCTCAGGCTCAAGCTGGTGAGTCTTGCTCAAATCAGATGAGCCTGTGCTCAAGCCGGCGACCTCGGGGTTTTGAACCTGGATCCTCCGTGTTCCAGTCCAACGTTCTATCCACTGCGCCACCGCCTGGTCAGGCCCAGCAGATAACATTTAACCTCCAGGATAATTGACTCTTAGAGATGTGCAATAAGCTCCCCAAGGCCATGCGTATTATGGGGTAGAGGGAGATTTGGGAAGTCTCCCTCAGCAGGGGGTGGGGTCTTCAGCAAGTTTAGAAAGCCAGGAGGGTAGCCCTGGCTGGGTGACTGAGTTGGTTGGAGCTTCATCCTGAAGCACAGAGGTTGCCGGTTTGGTCCTGGTCAGGGCACATGCAGGAGCATGTGCAATGTTTCTGTCTGTCTGTCTCTACCCCCACCCCCTTCCTCTCTTTCTAAAATCATATTAAAAAAAAGTAAGAAAGAAAATGAGGAGGGCAGAGCCGGGCAGAGGGCAGGGAGAGTCAGCTTCCATCTGGGCAGGGCATGGCTTTCAGAGTGCGTCCGGGCATCCGGGCGTGGGGTGGGTGTGCTGTGTGCGGGCACTGGAGAGTGAGACCCCAGAAGGTGGGGCAGGGAGTAGAGCGAGGGGCCGGCCAGCCGCGTGCAGCTTCCTGCAGCTCCTGGAGAGGAAGGAGGTAATGTTTCGGGGCCTGGGCCAGACCGTGGGGTCCTCTGGCTGGGACACCATCCTCCATTGCACGGGGGCGAGGGCGGCTGCTCAGCCCCAGGAAGTAAGGCCTTGCTCAAGGTCCCACAGTGGTGGGGCCAGGCTTGTGACCCAGCTCTGCTCGGCTACAAAGGCTGCCCTCTCTCCACTACACCACGGTTGTTGTGACCCCTAGGCAATAGGAGGTGGACAGTATCAGATGACCTTCTGATGATCCTCTCCAGCAGAAACAGCCTCTCAGTCTGTGCTCACTGCTCGGCCTCCACACTCTCTCCTGCCTCACACGCTTGCCTCCTCTCTTTCTCTTTCCTCCTCGTTACTCAACCTCTAGTAACCCCACCGGCTGTCTGCAGGGCTGGGGGAGGAGAGCAGCTCTTCTCCGTGACTCACATTAACTCTGCAGCTTCTCCCACCCCACCAACAGAGTGGTGAGGGACCCCTCCCCCACCCCATCCTCTGCAGGCACAGCTGAGGGGTACTTCCCAGAATTAGCCACCCGAGAACAGCTGGAGCAGGGAGGGGGAGGTGCGAGAGAGGATGGAGGCTAACAGCTTCCAGATGTGCCAGGGCACGAGAGAGCCCGAGAGAGCAAGGGGAGCCTCCGTTCCAATGGACTCCTACCTCGGTTGGAAGGCTGGAATGGGCTGGCCCCCACGGCCAGGACTTCAGAATTGCCAAGGCAGCTGGGCAGAGCCTTGCTCAAAAACTGCATGCAAATCCGTATGTGGAGGGTGAGGGAGACCCCCGGGCTGCACCTGCAGGGGAAACCCCTGCGGCCCAGCTGTTCTCTGCTGGTCTTTTCTTGTTCATAACATCCAACTATTATTTTATTTATATCTCCATGCCTAAGTTACATGGAAGAGACAACCAAGCCCCATTTCTGGAGAAGTTTACAATCAACACTAGTGATGTGTGACCAATCACTGGGAATGGTGGCATCTGTGGGCCAAGATGGATGGAAGAACAAGCCCTGGTGCTACGGTTCACCTTTGAGAAGACAGTGGCACAATGGCCAGCACGAGCCACGCTGACACTGAACACTTGGCGCTGGCCACAGGTTTGGACGTCTTCCCTATAGCTCGCAAATCAAGTGAAATTAACTAGGTTAAAAAAGAAAAGTTTTAAAATGAAGTCCAAATAAGTTAAAGATAAAAAAGAAAGAAAGAAACATGCTCCGGACATAATTTCCTTTCAAAACTAACCTAAGACACACTTTTCTCCGAATAATATTACTAGTACTATGACATACCTTTGTTACACTGCCAGTTGCCTGGGGGGAGGGGGGTGGAGATGGGGGAGGAAGGGGGTGCCCAGAGCATAGCGGCTTAGCGAGCCACGTCCGGATTCACGGTTCTCGGAACCAAATCCCAGCTCAGCCACTTACCAGCTCCAGGACGCCCGGGCCAACCGCTCTGCTCCCTTAGCCACCAAACAGTTTCTATTTCGTGTAGTTATTATTAGGGTTAAAGGATATAATCTATGCAAAGCACTTCACACAGTGCCTGGCACGTATTAAGTGAGAACGCCTAAAACTTGTTTCAGAAGCTATGCCGTTCTATCTTTGCAACCTGGAAGTTAGCTATGAGTGCCCCCATTTTTGAGAGGAAATCAAGGCTCAGAGAGGCTAAATTATCTGCTCATGGTTACACAAGAGTTAAGTAGCAGGGTTGTGACATACATGCAGGTCGCTTAGACCCTAAAAGCCAGGATTATTGTCCAGTGCCCCTCCTCGGGTGTTTCTAGACTATGTTCCCATCCGGAGTGAAATGTCGTAGGATTTACTGGGGGCTGGGGCTATCGTTTTCAGTCCTGCTTATGTGAAGAGATGACTGACCAAAGAAACGGACAACGGTCTGAAGTTCCGAGGGGCCCTGGAAGGAGAAGGCAAGTGTCCTAGAGGGGGGCCTAAAACCAGGGGGTTTCAGGGATATGCAAGGAGCAGAGGACAGGGTATCCAGAGGTTGGAAGGGGTCCAGGTTGTCCTAGGCTGCCCTCAAAGAACACCCAGAGCCCCCCCGCCCCCGGCAAAGCCTCAGGGTCTGCTGACTGCTCTCTCAGTATGTGTTTCTTGCTTTGCCAACTGCTGCTCCCCTTCTGCACGTCTTCTTCTTGGCTGGGGTGGGTGATGGAGGGTCTGCAGAATTCCCCTTGGTGGAAACCGAGAGGACAGGAGAGCAGAGAGGAGGAGAACCAGGAGTGAGGGGGCTGGGGCTGGCCAGCAGGGAGGCCCGCCATTGGCTCAGCTCCCAGGGCCTGGGCCTGAGGAGGGAGCTGCCTGCCCCTCACCATCCCCTCCCCCTGCCCCCCCAAGGCTCCTTGGCTGCTGAGCCTGCCAGCTGGGCCCCCGCCAAGCCAAACAGCTGCCAGGGGGAGAGGAAGAAGCATTTCCGAGCAGAGAGGCCCCTGTGGGCTCCAATTCAAGCCTAGAATCCCCCTTTCTTACGGCCAAGTGAAAAGGAGAGTCCGTGCACATGCGCACGGGCATGCATGCATGGCAGCAAGGGGATCCGGGCACAGGGCCAGAGGGCCTGGGATGCTACAGGGTGTGTGTGGGGGGATGGGGGTGTCCCTGAGCAGGCTCCAGGAGGGACAGAGAACTGGGCCCTGCCTAACTGTGCCAGGTGGTCAGGGTGTTGGAGAATTAGGTTTGGCTTACTCAGAGGTTGGACGCTGTGCAGTCAGTTAAATGATCCTCCCCCCAAATTGGTATTCACCTGAAACCTCAGAGTAGGGTCTTATTTGTAAAGAGGTCTTTGCAGATGCAATTCAGGTAAGGACTGAGATGAAATCATGCTGGGTTAGGGTGGGCCCTAAATCCGATGAGAATGTCCTTAGGAGAAACAGAAGAGAACAAACAGACACCCAGGGGAGAAGGCTGCGTGAAGACACAGTGAGGATGGAGGCAGAGGCTGGAGCTCCAGGACAGGTAACACCTCGAGTCACTGGCCGCTGGATGAAACCAGGAAGGATTCTCCCTCCTGACCTTTGGGGAGAACATGACCCTGCCTGCTGGCACCTTGATTTCAGACTTCTAGCCTCCAGAACCGCAAGAGAATACATTTCTGTTGTTTTAAGTCACCCAGTTTGGGGTAATTTGTTACGGCAGCCCTAGGAAACTAATACAGAAGGCATATGGCAAAGGGGTGGGTGGGTGCGCCAGGGCTTAAGAAAGCCTTGGAAAAGGATCTATTATTTATCAGTTCCGCTCTTCTATGCCAGCTATTTTCAGAGATACTTATCTCAGTCCCTACAGTGACCCTGCCAGTAAAAATTATGACTCCCATTCTACAGCAAGTTTCAGACCCAATGTTGTTCCAACTGATTAGGGTTCCAGTATTGGATCCTCTGTTTCTGAAGCCTGGCCTCTTCCCATCTTTGCTCAAGGGAAGCTTCAGCAGTTTCTAGGTCAGATGGTACGTGTTCTTCCAGTTGGAGGGAATGTCTCCAGAGGTCCAGGAGGGGAACATATTATACCTCACTGGGGAGCTGGGCAAGGAGTCATTGCCCCAATGCTTTGGGGGCCTTCTGCATGCTCTGGACAATGTCTACTCATCACTGTTCTGGTAGTCCTCAGGAAATGCCTGATGGCCTATTCACGTCCCTGAACTTTAGTGAGGGAAGGGAGACACCCCTACTCATCTCATTCTCACTGCTATGACTACCATCGCTGTTACCATCTCAGCATCACTGTGGGCCCCTTTGTCAACACCACCATCATCTACACCACTGTAATCACCATCACTACTGTCTCCATCACCATCACCTCCATCACCACCACCATTACCTCCATCACCACTACCACTATCACAGCCTCCATCACCCCACCTCCATCACCACCACCTCCATCACCCCATCTCCATCACCCCACCTCCATCACCCCACCTCATCACCCTATCTCCATCACCACCACCACCATCACCACCGCCACCATCTCCATCACCATCACCACTATCACCACTTCTGTCACCACCACCTCCATCACCACCTCGATCACCACCATCTCCATTACCATCACCACCACCAAAACTGCTAAAACTACTCTCACAGCCAGAACTTCCATGTCTCTGTAACTACCTCCATCACGTCCTCTCTACCTCCACCCCCACAATCGCCATCACCATGTGAAAAACTGGAGAGGTTAGAGGCGGGCAAGGTGACTCAGAGGAGATTTCCTGTGACAGGGCAGCAGAGCAGAACTTAGCAGGAGAGGGATAGGGTTGGGATAGGTCTGGCCGACAGATACGATCAGTAGTAGAAGATTACCCTAAGTTATCCCTTGTTAAGAGTGGAGGTGAGCCTGCGTGGCTGGAGTAAACTCTTAGCCTGACCATCTGTCTTCAAAGGCGTGGGTTCGGGCGGGTGGAGGTTGCCTGGCTCATGATAATTTCTGGGGAATGCAGATTTTGGCGGGTCCCTGGCTGCTGGCCACCTGCTAGGCCTGGCCATGGCAGTGAGGTCATGAGAGTGGCTGTACTGGGAGTAGGGGGAGTAGGAGGGGGCCCACCCTGTGAGTGGGGAGAAAGGCCTCTCTCTGCAGGCTGACCCTACCAAAAATGGTGAAGTCAGCATGTTCTGACACTCCGTTTCCCCAGACTCCCCTTTCCTCTGCCTGCCCGACTCTCTCTGCCATGGGCTGACTTTCTCTTTCCCAGAGACACTGGGCCAGTCAGTTCAGCCACCTGAGGAAATACAAGGACCAGCAGGCTCTGAGAATTGACTGTTGGGCAGCCTCTCCTTCCACATGAGGGCAAGGGTGTATGTGTGTGTGTTGGAAGCAGTGGTGGAGGGCAGGGCGGCAGAATATTCCAGATGTTGCAGCCACAGCTGCTCCCCTCTGCCCTCCCCTGCAAGCCCAGCCACCTCCACTGACTTAGAGAACGTGACTGGCCAACTCTGGGAACAGCTTCTCTCAGTCCTTCCAACCCCCTAAGCCACCCAAGTGCCAGGCTAATCCCACTCTCTGCGATCACACTTGAGAGCTTCGGCAGGTGGGGAACCATACTGCTGTGGGATGTGTTTATCTCAGCATCAGGCTCGAGAGCCAGGCAGGCTGAGGGGCCACTGAGTCCCATGCAAGGGATTGGAGGGTGGGGCCGGTGAGAGCACCAGGGAGGGACCCAGGCTTTCCCATGCGCTGGGAAGAGGGTGTGGAGGAGCGGCCTCCCAGTTGCCAATACAAATTGCTCCTCAGGGAACGGCCCTTTTCTGGGTTAGGAAAGACTTTGGCAGGACACAGAGACCTTTTGATAAATACTATGATACAATAGTGACGGACACAATAGATGACACAAGAGCGAGAGCTGGTTTTTACTGAGCGCTCCCTCCATTTCAGGCCCTTTCTGAGCACTTCAGAGTCGTTAGTTCGTAGGGGTCAACTCATTTAACTCACCAATACCATCAAGATTCCTCTGATGGCTTTTATCTGTATGCTGCTGGAAGTTATCCTGTTGATGAGAAGCGGCCCTGGAATCTGAGCTCCGTGTGTCAGGCTTCAGAGCTCATGCCCTTCACTTCAGGGTGGGATGGGGTGTGTGGGGGGGACTTCCTCTTCAGAAGCTGAGAGTCCGCACTCAGAGCCTGCACAATGCTTCTTCTTCCCCAGGGTCCCCGTCCGGTGTGGTAAACAGCACGCAAATGGGAGCCAGGAGCCTTGAGGTCTTGAGCATGCTCGTGACTGTGGGCAAGTCCTTGCTCTACAGCCTCAGTTTCCTCATTTGCCCTGTGCAGGCATTGGACTGAGCCTGCCACTGCCTGAAGACCCTTCCAGGTCCTATTTGAAGAGCTGCCCCAGCTTGGAGTGACACATGCCTGTGGGGCCTCCCTGGGATCTACCTGGCCTTGGGGATGGCTGGGGTGTGGGAAGACAACAACCCGGAAGATTCCTGTATGTCTGGACAGCTCTTATGCAGCCCACTTTGATTCTGCTCTATCAAGAGGAGCAGCAGTCACAGAGCAGAGACAAGAGCCAAATGTGCTTGCTTACCCATAGACCCCTGTGTAGGTATGGGGGTGGGGATGGGAAGAGGGTCTGCTGGGATTCCTCCTGGCTCCTGCCCCACGGCAGTTAGGGACAAGGACAGACCCTCGGCTCTCACTGCCCTCCCATCTCACTCTGTCCTCCAGTTCTCCAAACACCCAGTGGGCAGCATCTCAAATTACCCTCCTCACCCCAACGAGCCCTTTCTTCCCTTCCAAACCATATTCCGACAGCTTGCCTATTTATCCATTAGGCATTTACAGAGTACCCACCATGTGCCAGGCACCGTGCCAGGTGCAGGAAGACAGGCTTGATCCCTGCCGTAAGGAGCTCACAGCCTAGTGGAGATTCATCCTAAACCAGCTTCTCATTCTTTATCCTTTATACTTAATCACTTAAGCACACTCTCACACCATTGGGGGGTCACAAAAAGTGGAGAACAAAGGAGGGGAGAGGCATTCTCTGGGGGTCTGGAGTTCAGAGAAGGTCTGCGGGCACCAGAGCCAAGCAATGGTTATGTAAACGAGATAAAAGTTTATTTGTATATCTCACATAAAGGAAGCCCAGGGCTAGCTTGTGCAGGGCTGGTAGGGCATTTTCAAAGCCGTTGGAAACCCAGGTTACTATCTAAAGATGTTGCTGAAATACACAGCTTCCATTTCATAGTCCAAAGTGGCTGCTCCAACTCCAGCCATTATGTCCACAGCCCCTTCAATGGGAAGGAGAAAAGAGGAGAGAGAAGGGCCTGCTCCTTCCTTTGAGGACACATGTACGTAGGGAACACACACTATTTCTTTTATATACCTTGTCCAGAGCTTGGTTTTACACCTAGCAACCAAGGAGGCTGGGGAGTTTGCCTTTATTCTGGGCAGCCATGGGCCTCACTGCAGATTAGCAGCTCTATTATTATACTAAAGGAGAAGAGGGGATGGATAGAAGTCTAAGCCACAAGGAATTAGCTGAGTGAGAGACCGGGTGATAGAGATTAGAGCGCAGAGACAAGTTCGGTGTTGGACCCATTGAACTGAAGGGCCTATGTGCTGTCCATGTAGGGAAACACATGGGTGTACGGGTCTGGGTTCAGGAGAAAGGTGTATATTGGGAATTATAGGTGTTTTAGTGGCAATTGCAGCCATGATCGTGGGAGGGAAAGAGAAGGCCCAGGGAGCTGTGCAGAGTGAGAAGAGAAAACACCTAGGACACAACCCTGAGAATGCTGGGAAGACGTTCACCCTTATATTGTGGCCTCCAGGTCTCTGGTTCCCTTTGGGGGCATCGTCTCCACCATCTTTTGGGGTGATAAATCAGACCACCCACTCTTTTGCTCCAGAGTGTGAAAGGCTCCTCCCTAGAGACCTGTTCCAGGGACCCTTCCGCTCACTTCTACGGGCGACCAGGTGACCTAAGCCCAAGGACTGGGCAGCTCGAGCGTCTTCACACTGGCACAGAAGAGTCCTTTGAAGTTCAACCACGTAATTTTTGTTCCATTTGCAAACGATGTACTCCAGCCTCCCAGTTGATTCCCTGAGCTAGCTCCTCAATATTTTTCCAATAAAATGAAAAAATTTTTTTTGGCTTATAAATGCCAGAGTTGGTTTCTGTTACTTGCAAACAAAGAGGAGCCGGCAAAGGGAACTGAGCTGGACAGGACTTCAGAGGGGCCAGAGGAAAACTAGGAGAGCGAGGTTTCACAATAATCAGCAAAAGGGTATATCTTGCAAGAAGGAGAAGCCAGTGGTGTCAATTTTGATTTCAAAAATGTCCAGTATGTCTAAATAAGCAGAGGAGAAGAAGGCAAGGAGACACAGCTGTTAGCAATGATTAACAATGGTCGGGGGCAGGCTTTCATAGATCTCTTTCAAAGGAAGAAACTCACTCACTTAAGACAAAAACAACCAAAAAGTAATTTATTGGCTAGCTAGGGTCACTGAAAAGTCCCGGAGTGGACGTGTCTTTGGCACGGCATGTGTAATGTCATCAGGACTGGTCTCCACTCTCCTGTGTGGCTGTCTTCTCAGCCCCAGTCTCCCCAGGGAGCAATATTGGCAGGTCCCGACAGACGCATACCCGGTTAACAACTCCAGAGTGGAAACCCTTCTCTCCCAGTGGCTCCATTAAAAGCCTGGGACTGGCTCTCCTGGCCTGGTTTGGGTCCTCTGTCCTTCCTGAACCAATCACTGCGGTCAGTGAGCTTTAATGCTTGAGTGGCCAGGCCCGAATCGTGTTTTCACCTGGAGATGGGAGTGGGGTTTATAGCATCATCTCCATCCATATTTTTGTTGTTGTTGTTAGTGAGAGAGAGGGAGAAAAAGAGAGAGGAACAGATAGGGACAGACAGACAGGAAGGGAGAGAGATGAGAAGTATCAATTCTTCACTGAGGCACCTTAGTTGTTCATTGATTGCTTCCTCATATGTGCCTTGACTGGGGCTACAGCCGAACCAGTGACCCCTTGCTCGAATCAGTGACCTTGGACTCAAGCCAGTGACCTTGGGCTTCAAGCCAGCGACCTTTGGGCTCAAGCCAGAAACCTTGGGCTTCAAGCCAGCGACCTTGGGCTTCAAGCCAGCGACCTTTGGGCTCAAGCCAGCAAACGTGGGCTTCAAGCCAGTGACCATGGGGTCATGTCTATGATCTCATGCTCAAGCCCACGACCCTGCGCTCAAGCTGGTGAGCCCATGCTCAAACCAGATAAGCCTGTACTCAAGCCAGCACTCTTGGGGTTTTGAACCTGGGTCTTCTGTATCCCAGGCTGCTCTTTTCACGGTGCCACCGCCTGGTCAGGCTCCATCCATCCTTTCACTGAGGGATTGGGTACTGCCCCCCAAAATCAAACACAATCATCAGAAGAGAACATGGGCCTTGGGTATAAGCACCAAATCTGCAGCAGCAGCTTGCCAGGGGGAGACTATAGTCGGCCAGGTTTGGCTCAAAGGGCGTCACTGGTGCTGTGGGACAAGGCTTACTGAAGCCCGCTTCCCCAGAGCAGGTTTGAACTGGACAAAACTATACTGGAGCATGCAGGTGGTCTTGGTGGTTGGTAGATGCAAGGATAGGAAAATAGGAGAGTGGGTGAACTCTGCAGCCAGAGACCTGGATTTGAACCCAAGCTTTGCCATTTACTAACTTTCTAACTTGAAAACTGGATTAATATATGAATAGTGCCTATCTCAGAATTTTTGTAGAAACAGGGTTTAGCTGTGTTCCCAGAAGACAGTAAGGGCTCAGTGAATATTTGCTATTGTTATAGTGAACTTGGGGGTGTTCCATGCCCTTGATGGGGAAGTAGGCAGCCTTTGGAACTCCCTCCCATATGTCATCAAAACCTCCCCAGTTCAGGCCCCAGAATTTAGTCATGGCTCTGTCAAAGGCCAGAAGATTCCAACGGCTAAGGAGGGGGAAACGAATGGGGTACCTGGTAGTCAGGTATAGCTGGGGTGCATTCTGATAGGGCTGGGTCAGGCAATTGGGGAAGATACCAGAAGGTTGAGGACTGGGGAGGAGAACAAGGTGGGGAGGGTGACCTAGATGATAAAGGTGAGCTAAGGGGAGGGGTGATTTGGGGCAGAACCAGCAGGGGTCACTGCAGATCTAAGTAACCTCAGGGAGGCTGCAGGCCACCCAAGGGCCCTCTCACATTACTTACCTGTCTTGGTAACTCTCACTGCTGGGATCCAGGGCTTAGGCCAGTTCTGGGCCAAAAGGTTGGGGTCTGAACTGTACATTTGGAGGTGGCCTCCTCAGGCAGCTGTCCCCTGTGCCCTCCCCGGGCCTGGGCAGTCCCTCCTCTGATGGAGGTCCTTTGTGGCTGGGTGTGTGCATGGCTTTCCTTGTCACTGGATTCTGAGCTCCCGCAGGACCTAGAAAATGTCTCTGGAGATGCTTCCCTATACAGAGCTCTGAGACCAAGCATAGTTTCCCAGTCTCCTTCCTCCTCTCAGTGGGTCCTGGCCCAGATTAGCATGTTGGAAGCTTGGAAGCTCTGAGAAGCCCTGCAGTCAAGAAAACCTGTCAGACTGTTCAGCTCAGGTTTCCTCTGCTTATCTGGGCCCTTCCACCACCCCGATCTTAGGGAAGCACTGATTTCAGGCCTGTCCTGGGAGTGGGCAGAGGCCCCAGGGCAAGTTCCTGCATCGAGCCCAACCCCCTGCCTCCAACTGCTCTTGCGAAGTAACACATAACACATGTTTGCTAGAGAGAAATGTGGGGAAAAATCAGAAAATCAAAAGAGCAAAGATTACCTCCCCCACCTCCTGCTCCTTAGGCTCACTTCACAAAAGTCTGGCTACTGTCCTCCCTCTTTCTAGGGAGAAGGAGGTGACCCTGTTCCCCCCTCTCCCGCCCACCTGCCACACTGCCCCTCCAGGCATATACATGTCTACGGGGGAAGCCCCATCAGAAAAGAGTCCATTCAGAGGTGGTCTCATCCAACCCTCTGTCTCCACCCTGTGCAATTCTTGCCTCCTTCTCTTTTGGATGTCCCTAAGGTAAAGGAGGATGTTGGTGGTGTTCAGAGGGTAGTCAGTGGGCATCTGGATCACCGAGGTGGAAGAAGACCTTCCTTTAAAGGTGGGAAAACAGGCTCTGAGAAGGGGCTGTAACTTATTGGGGTTTCACAATGAGCCAGTGGTAGAGCTTGCAGAACCCAGGCTACTGGCCGGGCGCCCTCCCCACGTCTCCCCAGCTCTAGATGCCAGGCGGCCATAGCGGGGCCTGTGCCCTCCGTGCAGGGCTGTGGTTTCCTCTGTGGAACTGCCGGGCCGCCTGGGGTGTGTGGGTGCTGTGCGCACGCACACCACAGTTGTGTAACCAGCTCTGGGGTGTGTGCATGCGCTCTGTAACCTGATGCAACAGGGAAGTTGTGGTCCCGTGAGCTGGGGTGTGGGTGCTTGGCTGGGACCCAAACCACAGGAGTATTTGGCTTGTGGCTATGGAGGCCGGTTACGGGGGTCGCAGAATTGTCTACGTCAGGGCTTGTCCATCCCTGGTGCCCACATCCTGGTTCCTGTGGCGCTGCCAGGCCAGCTGATGCTGGCGGGGGGTGGGGTGGGGTGGATCAGAGAGGATACTTTGCCCCCATTCCCATCCTGTTTGCCAGAATGACTGTTGTGATGGGGGTGGGGGCAGGCGGGGCTTCCTCCTTGTGGTTCCATCTCTTCCATCCTGGTAATAACACCCCTTTACCCCCTACCTCAACAGTCCTGTAGCCATCATCTCAGTTCCAGGTCATTCTGCTCAGCAACATGTGTCTCTGGCTCCCTTGGCCCTCCTGAGTCCCTCAGCCCTGCCCTCCCCCTACCCCACGGGCTTTCCTGAACAATCCCTGCTTCCCCATGGGGGAAAGTGGAATGGGGGAGGATAAGAGAGCCGCTGTATTACATCCGGGACACATTCTAACGGCCGGGCTCGCTGCCATTTCTGAACAAGTGACGGAGAGTGATCTGTGTCCTCCCTCAGCCTCCGTGTGCTCGTCTGAGAGATGGGTGCAAAGATACTTCCATCACAGAGCTGTTGGAAAGGACCCCAGGATCTAGGAAGGAACCCCTTAATGGGTGCTCCCCTTTCATTTCATCTCACATGGACCCAGTGTCTGGGCACCTTCACCGCCTGCATCTCCATCACCTGACGAAACAATGGGCACTTTGGAGAGCCAGGGGTCTGGGAAGGAGATAGATGAGCAGTGAAAGCAGCCACAGTCCTGCCCACCTTATGCCTGGAAAGGGTCTCAGCTGCCACCTGCAAACCTTCCGTCCCTTGTCCCTTGTTCTGGAGAGATGTGAGGCGCATATGTTCCTTCTGCTCATCTCACCTGCTCCCGTCCCTCAGAGAGAAACAACCTTGGGGGCAGCCAGTGGGCTGCAGAGCTAGGGGAAGGGAGGAAGGGCATCGGTGTCCCCTGTCTTCCCCTCCTTCCCTGGCTGTGCTGCACCTGGCCCCCTGGGGCTCCTCCCCGCTGCTCCCAGGTTTCTTTGCACCTATATTGCTTTATCCTGCACTAATTGCCTAGTATTTTGATGACCTGTTTATTATGCACCATATTTCCCTAACGTATAAGACACACTCATTTTCAAAAAATTTGGTCTAAAAACTGGGTTCATCATATACAGCGGTTGTGGATTTTTTTTTACTTGCATTTCCCGCTTTTTTTGTCCTTGTTTTTGCGCTCATTGTTGAAGGCAGTGATTCATCATCAGACACAGATGAGGACAAGCGAATGGACGGGGGTTTTGACAGTGATGAGGAGTTGTATGAATTTTATGATGAATAAAACTTGAGTTCAGTAACTTTATGTAATACTTTTTTTTCCTCAAATTTCGGGCCCCCAAATTAAGGTCTGTCTCATACATGGGAGCATCTTACACACGGGGAACTACGGTATTTCTTTAAAAATGAACATATATTGCTTACTGTGTGCTCGGCTTCCCAGGCAGTCACTCATTTCCTCCTCACAGCAGAGGCAGGTGTACTTGTCATATGTAAGGAAACAGAAGCTCTGAGGAGGAAAGGGAGCTCACACCTGAACAGCTTGTGTTGTCTAACCTCCGTCACTACCGTATCACCCTCTTCTGTTCTCTTCAGAGCCTCGATCCTAGATAGTTGTCTGTTTATGTGTTTGGTTGCCCATTGTTTGTCTCTCTGTCTACATGGCAAGCTCCACGAGGGCAACGACTTTATATTTCTTTTTTGCTTCTATTGAATTTATTGGGGTGACACTGATTCACAAAACCATGCAGGTTTCAAGCGTAGGACTCAACATCATCTGCACACTGCATCGTGAGCCCATGGCCCCAAGCTAAGTGTCTTTCTGTCCTCATTTCCTCCTGCCCTTTGCCCAGCAGGACTTTGTCTTTCTTATTCACATTCCCAAAGCTGTGACTGGTGCCTGGTGCACGCCAGATGCTAAGTAAATATTCGTGGAAAGAGTGAACCACTGATGGACTCAATGGAGATTCCTTGAGGGTGTGCTCTGTGCGCTTGCGCTGGTTCATGTCTGCTGTGCCCCCCACTGCCAGGCACAGTGCCTGGCCCAGACACAGTGCTCGGCAAACAATATGCTGAGTGAATGAATGAATCAATGAATGAACAAATGGACAAGGGTCCAGAGGAAGCAGTTGCTGCTGATTTCCCTTCCAGACTCCAGGAACTAGTGGAAGATCTTCAGTCACAGGAAATATGGGGGAAGAATTTATTCTTCTTGGAGCTCGGCTTTGTTTTCCCTAGGTGATTTTGTGTGGGGGCACAGGTAACAACCCCCAGGGAAATTACTCCTTGAATAATTGCTTTGCATGCGAAGGCAGCGAGGGACATAAACAGAGAGCATGTGCAGCTCAGAGGAGGCTCTTCATGAGTAATGAGTAGATGAGTGAGCGGGTAAGTGGAAAAGTGAGGGCGCTGAGTCAATCACACAGTGAACTCCTTGAAGGCAGGCCCAGGTCATAATTTTTTTTGCAACCCCACTTTCCAGCAACAGGTTCAGATCAGGATTTGGTACATGTTTGTTGAGTGAATAAATGACTGAATAAGTTAGTACCACGGAACATGAAAATGAGTAGAAAGAATGGATGTTGCAAAAGGCCCCAGAGCCTTAGTGAATCTCACCAGGGATGCAGATGCCAGGCTTTGGATCTTTTCCACAGGAGTCGGGGTCTGAGAAGGAAGGGGCCTATTGGATGCCAGGATCCTGACTTCCCCTTGTCATTCTCTCCAGGTGATCTGCCTGGGATACTGTGTAGATACTAATAATAATTATAAAAAATAATAAGACCGTATATTTACGAAGCGCTATGTTCCAGGCTCTGAGGTCTTTCCATGTAATTTAATCCTTCCTTTCAGCAACCATATGAGGTAGGTGTACTCTTTCCCCCGTTTTGTAGAAGAGAAAACTGGGGCACAGAGAGGTTATATAAATTGTTCAAGATCACGCAACCAGAAAGTGAATACGCAGTCATTGCTCAGGCTCTCCTGGGGATAGCAGTGGCTGCCCGCCCACGTGCCTAGTGAGGGGTGCTCTCTGGGTCTTATTCTGGTTGCACCACCTCTCCAGGCCTCAGTTTCTTCACCTGTAGAGTAAGGACGTACATTGTGATGTGCTAAGAGATGCAAGTTTGAGGACTTCGAAAGCTGTAAAGGGGCTACTGAGATTTAATGAGATATTTTCTCCTCCACATGACTCACCATCCTCTTCACTGTGATCGTGATCGCAATCATCTCTAGACCCGGCTTCCTGCCATTAACACGGCAGACTAAGCCACAGCACTGGAGACCCAGGTGGGAAAGGCACGTCCATTTCCCATTCACGGAGAACTGTTGTCTCATTTGGCCTCCGTGGATCTCATATTTCCATTTTTAGTCTCTGCCCTCTAAGCCTTTACTCAGCTCCAGCCCTATCTTCTCTTCCCTCAGTTATTGCAACACCCTCTTCCCAGCCTCTGGGCTTTTCCCCACCCCATTAATTAATTTGCTTAATATGTAAATCAAAAGCTGTCACTTTTCTGCCCTCAGGCCAAGAACTGACTCAAAACTTTTTTCTCATTTTTATGAAGTGAGAGACCCTTAGTAATGTGCCCTTGTCCAGCCAGCCCAGTGCCCTCCAGCCATGCCTGTTTTCAGGCTTCTTTGCCTTGGCCTGTGTTGGTTCCTCGGTTCCCTCCTCCCTCCACCAGCACATCCTTCCCAACTTTGTTTCCACAGTGAATGTCCACCCATTCATCTACTCTTCAGACGAAAAAAGGCGTGTTGCTTTTCCTGGTTCTAAGAGTGATGCATACTCACTGTACATAATTCAAACAATATGGAACGCACCAGAAAAAAAGAAAATGTCACTGCTTCCCGTAGTTCTAGCAGTTGGAGATAACCACGGTTAAATTAAAGTACCATGAGTATAATCATGAATGATTTTACTTTTTTATTTTTATTTATTGATTTGAGAGAGAGAGGAAGGGGGAGAGAGAAAGAGAGAGACAGAAACTTAGATCTGTTTCTGTACGTGCCCTGACCAGGGAGGGATTGAACTGGCAACCTCTGCATAATAGAATGATGCTCCAACCAACTGAGCTACCCAGCCAGGGCTCATGAATGTTTTTTTATGCATATATAAATATATATTTAAATATGTACAAGTATATACATACTTATAAGAATAAGATCATATGTGGAATTTGATAACTTACTTTTTGCCCTAAATAAAATATTTTGGACATCTTTTTCCATGACTGAGTAGTTTTACACAGTTATTTTTTGTTCTTCAAAACTCAATTTCAATTAAAAATGTTTACTGGAAGGCTCTTGTGGTTCTCACTTTCTCCTTCAGTCCCCACCGACAGTGTCCATCCTCTGAGGACTCATCATACCATACACCTCTTTCTTTCTTCTTTTTCTGTTTTTTAGATTTTATTTAGTGATTTTACAGAGAGAGGAGGGGAGAGGGAGCAAGAAGTATCAACTTATAGTTGCTTTACTTTAGTTGTTCATTGCTTGCTTGTTGTTGTATGTGCCTTGACCGGGCAAGCCCAGGATTTCAAACCCATGATCTCAGCGTCCCAGGTAGAGGCTCTATCCACTGCACCACCACTGGCCAGGCTGCCATATACTTCTTTCTTTGAAACCTTTCCTACTTGTAAGGTCAGTATTTTATTTAAAAAATAAATGCATAAAACAATAACTATAAATAGTGGACACACAATGCATGAAGATACCAGCTGTGACAATAACATAAAGGGGAAGAGATGGTGATGTAAAGAAGCAGTGCTTGAATATTAAAACTAAGTTGGTATTAAAACTAGGTTGTTATAAGTTTAAGATGTTAATTGTAATCTCAAGGTAATCACTAAGAACATACAGAAAAGGAGAAAAGGGGTATCAAATAGTATACTACAAAAAATCAACTAAATAAAATAAAAAGGACAGTAATGAAAGAATTGGGAAACAAAATCACATAAGACATACAGCAAACAGCTAAATGCAGAAACAAGTCATTCCTTATAGTAATCACAGTACATGTAAATGGGTTAAACTCTTCTATTAAAAGGCAAAGATTGGATTTAAAAACATGATATGCTGTCTACATGAGGCTCACTTTAGAAATAAGAGCACAAGGGATTTACAAGTAAAAAAGATGAAATAAAGTATCTTATTCCAAAAGTAGCCAAAACAGAGCTGGGGTGGCTATATTATTATCATTTAAAAATGTATTCTGAGTCAAGAAGTATTGTAAGAGACAAAGAAGAACATTATATATGAATGAACGTTTCAGTTCAGCAAGAAGATATAACAATTACAAAACTATACACACCAAAACACAGAGCCCCAAAACCTATGAAGCAAAAATTTACCTGATTGAAGGGAGAATTCTACAATAACAGTTTGGAGACTTCAATAATGGATAGAACAATTATAAGATCAATAAAGACACAGGGGACTTGAACAACACCATGAATCAATTTGGCCTAACAGATATATATATAAAACTCCATCCAATAATAGCATAATACACATTCTTCTCAAGTGCAAATGGACCATTCTGTAGGATAGACCATATGTTAGCCACAAAACAAGTCATAATAAAATTTGAAATGTTGAAATCACATAAAGTATCTTTTCTGATCACAATGCAGTGAAACTAGAAATCTGTACCAGAAGGAAAACTAAAATATTCAGATATGTGGAAATCAAACAACATACTTTTATACTTTCAAACAATCATTGGGTCAAAGAAAAAAATCACAAGGAAATTTAAAAATACATTGTGATGAATGATATTAAAAATGCAACAGACCAAAGCTATGGGATGCGGAGAAAGCTGTGCTCAGAGAGAAATTTATAGCTGTAAACACTTACATTAAAAAAAAACACTCAAATTAATAGCCTAAGTGTACACCTTAAGGAACTGGAGGAAAAAGAGAAGAGGAACCCTAGAGCTAACAGGAAAAGGAACTAATAAATGGAGAGAATAAAAAAACAATACAGAAAACAAACAATTCTTTGTAAATGGGCAAAACTTCACTAGATCGATTAAAAAAGAGAAAGAAGACACAAATTACTACAGTCAGAAATGAAAGTGGGACCTTACTACTCACCTTACAGAAATAAAAAGGATTCTAACAGAATGTTATGAACAGTTATATACCACAGATTGGATAACCTAGATAAAATGCACAAATGCCTAGAAACATGCAAACTTCTAAAACTGACTTAAGGAGAAGTTGAAAATCTGAATAGATTTATACAGATTAGAAAGGTTGAATTCATAACCAAACCTCCTCCAACAAAGAAAAACCCAAAACCAGGACCTGGTGGCTTTCCTGGTGAATTCTACTGAACGTCTCAAAAAGAATTAACACAAATTTTTCTCAAACTTTTCCAAACATTGAAGAGGAGGGGGCATTTTGAATTCATTGTATGAGGCCAACCTTACTCTGATACCAAAACCAAAATAAATAAACAAACAAACAACAACAAAACACTACCAGAAAACTACAGGCCAATATCCTTTATGCATACAAATGCAAAATGTCTCAACAAAAACTGTTAGCAAATCAAACTCAAAAGAATATTGAAAGGATTATGCACCATGACCAACTGGGATTTATCCTTGGGATGAAAGGATGGTTCAATACAGGAAATATCAGTTAACGTAATACACCACACTAACAGAAGAAAGGAGAGAAAGTCACATGATCATTTCAGTTCATGTGGAAAAAGAATTTGATAAAATACAAAAAATTCATGATAAAAACGCTCAATAAAGCCCTGGCCAGGTGGCATGGTTGCTTAGAGTGTCGTGATATGCAAGGGTTGCAGGTTTGATTCCAGGTCAGGGCACACACAGAAATAGATTGATGTCTCTTTCTCTCAAATCAATCAATAAAAAAAATTTTAAAAACCTGCACACAATTATTCTCCAAACATTGATTTCAGTCTGTTGAAATGTTGCTCCCAGGTGAATCCTCTGTTCGGCTCAAATAAATTTAAAAAAACCAAAACACTCAATAAACTAGGAATAGAAGGGAACTTTCTCAATATACAAAGGACATGGGTGTAGAACCCATAGCTAACATCATAGTCAATGGTGAGAGACAGAAAGCTTTCCTCCTACAGTCAGAAACAAGACAGGAGGCCTACTATTTTTTTCACTGTTGTTCAACACAGTTATGGAAGTTCTAGCTAGAGCAATTAAGCAAGAAAAAAGAAATAAAAGGCAGCCAGTTGGAATGGAAGAAGTAAAGCGATCTCTGTTGGCAGATGATGCATCTTACCCTACCTTACACTATATATAAAAATTACCTAAAAATGGTTTAGTGACCTAATATTAGAGCTAAAACTATAAAACTCTTAGAAGAAAACACAGGGGGAAATCTTCAAGACCTTGGATTAAGCAACGATTTCTTTCGTATGACACCATCAACATAGTCAGCAAAAGAAAAAAAAAAAAGATTCATTGGCCTTCATCAAAATTAAAAACTGCCACTGAACGGGGGACACTTAAAATAATTAAAACGGTAATTTTTTATATTATGTATATTTTACCAGAATAAAAAAGTTTTTTTAAAAAACAAACTAGAAAAAAAAATACAGTACCCTTTAATTTCAATTCAAATGTTTACTGTGCTAGAAACCTCTCCTGTTTCTCTCTTTATCCCCTTAGCTCCGCCCACTGTGCCCCTCCTCTAAGGACTCATCCTACCCTGTACATCTCTATTTAAAACCTTTCCCACTTACAAGGTCTTTATTTGTTTACAAGTTGGTCACAGGTAGGTTAGTACTGTCTCCCGCACGCCAGCCACCACGAGTTCCCTGCAGACAGTGTACACAGTGGTTAGGACCTCAAGCCCCAGGGAATGAGTTCACATCTTCACTTTGCCTCTGACCACTGTGTGACCACTGGCAATTCCTCAACTACTCCTGGCCTCTCTATCCTCATCTATAAAATGAGGGCAACGGTAGCAGCTACCTCACAGGGCTGTGGTGAGGGGTCAATGAGGTCATGTTCTCTATAGATGCTTAATAGATGTTTGCTATTATTCTGTGGGCCTGGCAAAGGGCAGATGGTTAGACAGTCTGTAAAATGAATGTTCCATAGCAATCCCTGCTCTCCTCCCTGCCATTCCTAGTGGGTGGGTAGAATCGACTTTGTGTATACATATTTGAGTGTTCTAAAGTGTGTGTATGCACCTCAGGATGGGAAGAGGAGGGAGCAAGGCCCTTGCCCCTCTTGTCTGGCCCTATCCTCCTGGACCCTGACTTAATCCACCTCCCCCAACTCCATGAGCCTGTGTCCTGGCCCAGCCCTGTCTTCCCTATCTGCTGGGCTAGGGCAAGGAAGATTAGACAAACCTCTCCCTCCCTGTCCTTGAGGTATTGTCCCCAATGGCAGCAGGACCCTCACTCTTCTCTTCTTGGCTTCTGCCTGTTTTTAAAAGCAGGCCCCTGGGGGAGCCCAGCTTGGGGAGGATGGGAAGGGCTTGGATTTGGAGGTTAGCATCAGTCACTGCTGCCATACCAATCAGGGCCCTTTCATCAGCCGGAAACAGCTGCACCCGGCTGCCCCAACAAGTCCGGACGGGGGTTCCCTGCCCTTCCCCAGCCTGTCCCTCTTGTCCCCCTTCCACAGCTGACAGCCACTCTCACCCTTCCCCGGATGCAGGGGACAGGCTGAGGCAAGCCAGGGACACACTCAGTTTCCCTTCCCTGCTGCCCCTCCCTGGGGTGACACCCACCTCCTCTCCTTCCTTCACCCCATCTGCCCTAAGTCCCCAGGACCTGAATGGGGTAGGGACTGGAGGAGTAGTCAGGAGAGGGGTCCACAGGAGGCTGACTGCTGTCTGCCTGAGCTCCACAGGCAAGATGGTTCATTCAGAGCTTTGGGACAGCAAGGGGGAGGGGAATTCCCCGGGCACAGAGTAGGGAAGGCACTTGCGGTCACCGTCACGCAGGGGCTGAGTTAATACTAGAGGCCAAAGATTTGGATGGCTGCTTTTCTTCCCCTTGTCCTGCAGCCTCCGTTTCCATATCTGTATCTGGAGGGATTGCCCAAAGATCCGACTCCCCTCCAGCTCTGACACTGCAGACCTGCTCAGTCTTCCCTCTTTCCCACCCCATTTCTTCCTGCTGAGGTGCCTGCTGGTGGAGCTGGCTGGCGTGGGGCTTGGGACGGGGGGCTCTTCCAGCAGGCTCAGCCTCTGTTTTCAACGTCACCCTCTCTTGTCAAGAAAGCAAGCAGAAGCTGTTGCGTGGGGAGTGTCCAGTTTGGGCAGTGGCCAGATTGGTCTTGTTGGGTTCACAGCTCAGTGCCTTGTCCACTGGACAGTCCTGCCTAAAGAGTGACAGACACCCGATCTATTTGACTTCTGCCAGTTTCTGATTGTTCGAGGCAAGTTCAAGGTGTGGGGAGACTGCATACGGACCCGGAGCCAACGACCTGGGCAGGACCCATGGGGGTCAGAAGTTGGGGGAGGGCTCCCTGAACCGAACTCAGGACTGGCATCCAGTGATCCAGACATGGTGTTGCCCTGCTCCAGCTCCTCTGAGGGTCAGGACCTAAGCTGGAGTGAGGAAGGGTCTCTAAGGCCAGAGAAATGCTTCCCTTCCCCCTCTGACTTCTGATTACTCTGAAGGAGGAAGAGGACCCACGTCTTCTCTTATGGCCAGGACGGCCAGACAGAGTCTTGGAGGTGGTGGGCAGGGTAGGCAGGCTGCCGGAGCCCTGGAGTGCTCTTGCTCGGGGACCCCGGCACTTCTCTCAGCTCCGCCCTTCACTACGGGCTGCGTGACTTCAGTTGAGTCACTGGGACTTGGCCTCTGCTTCTGGACGATGGGTCCCAGCCAGGCCCTCCCTGTACTGCAGGTGGGTGTGGAATTCTCCTTAAAGAGTGGGTGGGTCTCTGGGACACGGTGGACCTCCCGCATTACCCTCCGCTCACCCCAAGGCCTGAGGCATCTGCTGCCAAAAAGACAATGGTCCATCAATCCTAGTCAAACACCTCCATTTCCAGAGAACATCTGGTCCTGCCATTGGGGAGTCTGAACAGGGCAGTGCAGTCAGAGGCCCAACTTAAACCCCAGGACAGTGGTTCTTAACCTTTTTTGAGGTACCGAACCCACCAGTTTCATATGCGCATTCACCGAACCCTTCTTTAGTGATAAATAAAATATGATTTTTTTTCCAAATTCAAGACATAGGTATATGTTTTTTTACTGGTGCACAAAATGAGCCGTGCATGAACATCACCTTGCTCAAAGAACAAAACCAACAAAGTGCATGAACTCAACAAATTACGGTATTACTTTATTCTGGCCTCCGTGGCAGAGGCTTCTCTGAACCCCTGAGACCCACTCATCAAACCCCTAGGGTTCGATAGAACCCAGGTGAAGAACCACTGCCCCAGGAAGAGGAAGGGAAGGAAGGAAGAGCCCTTAAACATAGTGGCTGGCTGATGTGTCTGCCTCGTAAAACCACAGAAGGCCTTCCCTGACCAGACCTGGAGGCAGCCTTTGTTCTCTCATCTCTCTCTGCTTCTCCCTCATGGCCAGGTGAACGTTCTGTCTCCCAGCAGGCTGGACACACCACTAGAACCTCACCGCTGCCATCCTGGGGCCTAGTGTGGTGTCTACCGCAGCTGGTAGAATCCATTCCCTGCCTGCATCCCCTTCCCTGGAAGTAGCCCCTGGGCTAGGCTTGAATACTTCAGCGGGAGGCTGGGGGAATACTTCAAGGTCACTGGAAAGCATGTGTTTGGAGGGATGTGGGGTCCAGAAGAAGAAGGGAAAGACCCTGGTGGAGGGGGACGTTCCAGTAGAAATTCCGAAGAGGGCGGAAGGCAGGTCGGGCGTCTAGGAGGTCCCCCGGAGCTGCAGACCCCTTTCTCTGTACCATCCTAGCTTGATGCTGGATGCTATGGGGACGTAGTGTCCTCAGATAGAGACAGTCATTTCCGGAGAACTCCCCCCCCACATCCCTGCTTGCTCTCAGGCTGGCAGGGGAGTTGTGGTCCCGGAACTCTCACTTTTGGAAGAAGAACCAGAAGCCTGGAGACTTACAAGTTCTGAGAGAGGCCTTGGGGCCGCGGGGAACGTAGGGAGACCCGGCAGGATTGGGAAAGTCTTGGACAGCGGATGGGTCTGAACGGTGGCGGTGGACTCTCTCTGCACAAGAAAAGAGAGGGTAAATACAATTTCTTAGTGTGTCTCAGATACCACATGGGCCAGTGGGTGCCACGTCCGCCATGGCCTTCAGCAGGGACACCTGTCTGCTCCGGCTGTGCAGAGGTGGCCGGCTGCTGCTCCAGTGCAGGCACAGACAGTGGCTGTGGTTAGCGGCAGGGCAGGGTGTGTGTGGAATGGGGGAGGAGAACTGGGCAATGGCAGAGCCAGAGAGACAAGGGAACATTTTCCTGTGGGTTCCTGTCTCGTCCCCTCCCCAGACTCACCGCCACCAGGGGTCTGAGTCACTGGGAGAAGGGGATGGGACAGATCAAATTTTTCCACTCATCCTCCGTAACATGGCTCACCTGATCGGCCCTGCCCACCCGGAGGGAAATTCCAGCCTAAATCCTGTCCAGAATTCTCACTCTGGCCAGCCAGCTCTGCACTAGGGGTTGCGGCCAGGGGGACACTGCTGGGACTCCCTTCTGTATACAGAAGAGAGAGGTTTACTAAGGGAGGGCTGGCGTGGGCACAGCTGGGACAATTGTGAGACTGGGCACGGGGGCCGCAGGAATGTGAAACCTGAAGCTGAGGCCAGAGCACTGTGTGTAAAAAATTTTTCTTGAGCACCCTTGTCCAATCGACACCAATATAGACGGTCCCCCAGCCCCAGTGCGTGTGCTTGTATGTGTGTGTGTGTATGTATATGAGCATGTGTGTGCATGCAGGCACGCCCTTCTCACCCAGCCACTGCTGGTGAAGGGGCTGAAATTACAGAGCTGTTGCCAACATAAAGCCCATATTCTTTAGCTGATGTTCAAGGCCCTTTGTGTTCAGCCCTCAAGGCACCTTTCTGTGGACGGCCACTCCAGCTGTTCCTTTCGGAGCCCTGGGCTCTCTTCCAGGTCCTCAAACTCAAATGCCTACCGAGGCCAGACAGGTAACTGGGGACAAGGGAAGTGGACGGGACTGAGGGGGGAGGTGTGGTTCTCAGCTTCTCAATGGTTGCTGCATTTCTGGAATTTTAGACTCCAAAGCCCATGCTCCTCCACCCCCAGCCTAATTGTTTACCTTCTGGCTCTGGAGGTGGATTGCACCTTCGTCAAGGACTCTGTGCAGGCCAGTGCGGGTGGGCCAGACAGAACACGTCTAAGGACCGGATGTGGTCCACAGGGTGCCAGTCGGTAACCTCCCCAGCCAGCCAGAGTGCACCTTTCAAGGTTTCTTATATAAGCCCCTCCCATTCCTGACTCTCTGCCTTTGCTGAAGCTGTTCCCTTTGCCTGGAATTCCCTCTGCCATCTCCAGGGGTCCAAATCCCACCCATCCTTCAAAGGTCAGCTCACAGGCCACCTCCCCCTTAAAGCTGCCATCACCCTTGCCTTGCACTCCCTCCATCTTTCCTCTGTCTGTACATCTTTTATGACCCAACTCATTTCCTGCCTTATGTTAAGGTTGTTTATATATAGTCCTGCTGAATGCCTGTTGGGCTCCGCTCTGTGGTCAGTGAATCTGACTGCCTGGCACAGAGCAGCTATTCAAGAAATAATTATTGAATAAACGTCAAATTTATGAATGTAACAATTCCACCCATCCCTTTGAGTCGCAATTGGGTTTAGAGTCTGGCTCTGTCGTTTATTATAGCTGGGTGACTTAGGGCAAGCTAGTTTGTGTGATCCTCAGTTTCTTCATCTGTAAAATGGGTATATTAATAGTATCTTTATCTGGTGATAGTATGAAGAATGAATGTGTTAATGCATAAAAATCACTGAGAAGTATGCCAAACACATCGAATAAATACAAGCCATTGTCATCATCACTATTATTGTTATTATTACAAAGATCATTTGCCGCCTCCTCCATGAAACCTTCTCCAGTCTCACAGCTGAAATTAATCTCTCCCTCCATTGAGTTCCCACTGTACTTGGTCTGCCTTGTGTTATAATCAGTAGCCCATAATTGACTCTCACGTCAGATTGTCACCTCTTGGAGGGCAGGCCCATGCTTCACTGGTCTGTGTTTCTCAGTCATACATGGAGCAGTTGCTGAGAATGCCAGGGGGCTGCAGATATGCCAGGGAGAAGCTATGTCCCATAGCACTTGGCACTATGCCTAGGTTCTTAGAATCACCTTCTTCCTGCTATCCGGCATCCCCTTGCATCACGGGAAATGGAATGGGGTGGAGGAGTCGGGGCCCAGCAGAGCCCAAGCTCAGCCCACCACTAAGGGCAGCTCTATCCACAGTGTGGCCGCACTTTGCTGGATGGGCACAGTTGGACCTGCATTCCAGCAGCAGTGAGCGGGCTGATGTGAGGGTGTCAGGTCCCCCCACCTGCCTTAGGTCCTCTAGGTAAGGATTGGGATGGCCCTGGCAAGGGAGGGATCATTCTGTGCCTAAGTCAGGTGGAGATGCCCACCACTCCCGGACCAGCCCTAGTTTCTGCGGCCCTGCTTGCGCAGAGACATTCAGCTCCAACTTAAGGATTCAGTCCTTACACGCGAGATACAGCCTGGAGAGAGAATGTGAACCAGATGTTTCTAAGCTCTAGAGCCAGACTGCTAAGTGTGACTTCCAGCAGGTTACTTGGCCCCTGTGGGCCTCAGGGTCCTCAGAACAGGAAGTACATGAGTTAATACCTGTATAGCTCTTAGCATGATTGTGGTTCGTTGGGCCCTCTGTCTGGTATGAGCCCCCCCCAGGCTGTAACATAAGGAGTGGTAGGTACCAATCTCCAAGGCTCCTCCCATCTCTGTGAACCTTTGAGCTTAAGATTCTGTCGCTGGGATCCAGCCCCTGTAAGTGGGCCTTGACTTCTCTACTTCTGGGGGCCAGTTTCTCTTTGAGGAATGGAGGGTCATTATCCACTGAGGACCCAGGGATCCCAACCCCAGTTCCCCAGCCCCAGCTTTGGTCTTGGGATGTGAGTTTTCAGTCCCTGTCCTAAATCCCGACATGCTCCTCTCTCGCCACCTCCATTTGCACGTGGGGCTTAGCTCAATGTCACTTGGTGCAGCAGTTCCATCCTTGTGCCTGCACACATGTCACCCTCCCATCCCTTTTTGCCAGGGGCCCTTGACCATGTCCACGGCCCATGCCAGGAGGCAGTGCCTGCAGGGATACCTGGTAGAAGACGAGCAGGAGGGATAGGCTTTGTCTTTAAGGCCCTCGCAGCTGTGAGTGGGGACTCTGAGCATGTGTGGCCCCGGCAGGCCCGGCTGAGAGTCCCGGTGGGCCATGGACCAGAGGGGCAGCCATTATTTTGGCCTGCTACCTGCACCCCGACAGGATTAATCAGTGGGCCTCCCAAGGCAGGGGAGAGGGGAGAATAGAGAGGTGGTGGTGCTGAGAGAGGGGGATTGGGAAACGCAGCCCAGGATCCTGGGCATCCCCCGCCCTACCAGGAGGGATGAAAGCTCTCTTCCCTAAGCATGTGTCCCTGGTACTCATTAAAATCCCTAACCCTCCAGTCCCTGCTGCAGATTCAGAGGCCTCCACACCCCCTACCCCCCCACCCCCCCATCCAGGTCTGGTGGGGAGGGACAAGGGAGTTTCTCTGACCCTTCCCCCACTAAAGGGGCTGGCCTAGGCAGCTAACCAAGTGGTCAGTGGGCATCTGGGGGCTACGAGGACCCCCGGATGGAGCTTCTGGGAAGTGAAAGCGGGAGAAGACAGGCCTCTGAGGGGAGAAGTCCTGGAAAAGAGGGAAAAGAGGAGGAGGTGGTGGCGATATTCTGACCAAGTGGGAGAGTCCCTGGCAAGAGACACTTCTCCCTTCCCCTTGCCCCTTGCCACCCTGGAGATCCCCCGTTGAGGGGTGCCTGGAGGGCAGGCACAGGCACCCAGCTCAGCACCTCAGCCTGAGGACAGCGGGGAGGGCCCAGGAGCCAGACCCGGGCCCTCGGGCCTCAGTTTCCTAGGCTCTCCAGTGGGTAGATCACTGCCTCCCTGGCTCTTGCCTCCCCTCCTGGGGCCAGCACGGTGGGGGGGGGGGGTGAGGGCAGAGGGAAAGATGGGGGTGGAGGGGTGCAGACTTTGGCAGGTAAGCCACAGCTAGTGCGGCAGGAGGCTGGCGCCAGCACTTGCAATGGTGTCCTGACCCCAATGGCCTGGTGCCCGCCCGTGTTGTTTCTCTGGCTCAGGGCTTCCTGGTGGAGTATGGAGCAACCCCGCTCCTTCCCCTTTTACCTCCATTCCTCCAGGGCTGCTGGCAGCTGCCTCCCAAGACTCTTCTTTCTCTGTTGCCTAAATGGGCTCATTGGGAGGCCCAAGGTTTTCCGTGCCCACCTATCCCGTATGTCTACCTGGCTCCCTAGCCAAAGGTGCTGGGCTGGGGGCTGCTGGGAGCTGTGGGGACAGAAGCCAGCTGGGCTGTCAGGCAGCTCCCAGGCTGGGGGCTGTGACACAACCTCCAGCCTTCAACCCTCCAAAATCAGGCTTGGAAACAAAACAGGTGCTGTACAACATCCACTGTTGATTGAAAGGGGCAGGTGGTCAGTTACACAGACCATGGACACCACCAACTGTATTTCATCAAAAGCAAGGCCCACAATTCAATTATGTACCACTGAGAAGAAAGAACACAGCTAATTACACTATGACACAGTGCCTTCTTGTTAGTGGTTACAAGGCGCATTCTGATTTCAGAGACGTTCAGATGTGAAAAATGTGTGTCAGGGAAGCAAAATAAAGTTAAAAACATTTCTCTTGCACACATTTTTTTTCCCCTGCATCTAATAGCGTTTACTTAGAAGGGGTGTTCTGTGGTTTACAAGATTAGACATGTCACGTAATCAGCGTGGTGACTGGCACATTGTAAACAATCACTAAGTGTTAGCGATGATTGCTGTTGCCGTTATGTGTACGTGAATTTAATATGCGCGTGAAAGTGCTTTTTGCTAATTTTTGCATTGTTGTGGAGGCTACGGTCTCTGAGAACACAAGTGGCTAAAGGCAGAGGAGCCAGGAGAGCCGAGGGGGCAGCTCGGAGGTGCCCCTTTCCATGGGTAAAATCTCCAGTGGGCCTCTGGTCCCTAGAGAGACCTCAGAGGGGCTGACCCCACAGATCGCATTTAGCAGTCTCTCTCAAAAGCACTGCCCCTCATAATCCATACCGATCGATCAATCAATATTTAATTGACTCATTCATTAAGATATTCATCCAGCACCTGTGCCCTGAGAGTCGCTGTGCTCAGACCCCTCCTCCAGTATGCCCCATGTGGTCCTCCTGCCTGTTAGGAGCATCCTGGCTCCAGCTACTTGAATTGGTACATCAAAGGTGGATTGGCCCTGACCCTTCTTCAGGGGCTTTTCCCCACGAATCAGCTGGAGCGGTATCAACTCCTCCCCCTTTCTTATCATCCCCCATTCCCTGCAGGACAGGGGAAGGGACTTTCGTGTCCCAGGTGCTCCTAGGCCTTTGTCCAGGCTGTTCTCTCTGCGGTTCTGTGCAAAGCCTCCCTCCCTCCCCGTTGTTACAAAGAGGCTGCAAGCCCCTTCTCCAGGAAGCCTTCTCTGAGAGCTCCTGCTCCCACTCCGCTCCTGTGCCCTATATTAAGTGCACTCAAGACATAGTCTGTGCCCTGCAAATCAGACCCGGCTGTGGTCTGGGCTTCTTTCTTGTCTAGGTGTCCCAGCTCAGGTGGCCAGGCACCAGCGGGGCAGGAATAAGCCACCTGGAATGGGTATCTCTAGGGCACTGCCACCCCTGACTATTAATTCTGAATTTTTACCTCCTAAACTCAAGTGGTGTACTCATGGGAACCAGGCACTGTGACAAGCACTGGGGTGGCCCTGCCCTCGGAGCCCCCTCCCAGCCGCTGGGCTACAGCATTCTCCCTGCATCATCACATTCCTCATGCCTCAAATCCTTGAACCTCATTCCCTCCTCTGGTGGGGATGGACCCTGTGCCCCCAACAGATTGGGGTGTTGTTCCCCTCGAAGGAGGGAGGCTGTGCGGAAGCTCTTTGGGAGACCCTTATCTCCCCTCAGCCTCAGGACACTGGCTAAACCCTGTCCCCATGCAGGCCCTTGGTTGTTTATTGTTCAAGCGCAGACCTCAGGGGCCCAGGCCTTTCCCACACCCAAGGACTGAGCTGTCCCGTCCCCAGCTTTCCAAGAACAGGCTCCATCGAGTGCACACAGTTGTGAAATGATCCTGATGGGCCCTCCAAGAGATGAGGCCATTTGTGGACTGAGTGGGCTGCCGCCGACTGCCAAGTGTCAGGCTGGGGACCTACATGAGCCAGGAGGCAGGGCTCCGGCCACAGCCTCAGGAAGGCCCATCTGCTCCCTCACGCAGCCTCTAGGAGCAGCGAGCGCATGGGAGGGGGGAGCCAAGTCCTTTCAGGCCACCCTCCCCTGTTCCTTCCTACTAGGGCTTGTCCAGGAGAGAGGACAAAAGGGGGGAAATAGACCTTCCGAGCTGGGGGACAAGACGTCTATGTAATCTGTGGGAATGCAGGTCCCTGCTCTGAGAGCAAAGCGTAAAGCTGAGTGTGGGGGCCCATCACACTCCCTGCTGGAGGCACGTAGGACTCCTGTGGCCAAACTCCACATTGCACTGAGGAGGGGTCTGTGACCTGAAAGGGCGGGATCTTGGCTGCTGCCGGTCCTGGAACCGAGCCTGGGACTCCTGCTTCCTGTCCAGGGATCATTCACCGCCCTAGGAAGGCCTTCTTTCTGTCCTGGGCCTTCTCACCCACTCTGTCCTGCTTACATACTTTTGAGCCTCCAGAAAGGTTCTCTGTTCCTCAAGCTCTCCTCTTCCAGGAAGCCTTACTTCTCTGTTTAGACCAGTTTAACCAGCTTATTAGTCTTGTGCTTCTTATCCCTTCCAGGCTCACTCACATAGCTTTGCCCTTGAACTTCTGAGTCTTTGTTTGTTTACATGTTAGTATATGTCAGTGACAGGGAACAGCTTCCTTCCCTTGTCCACTAGTCGTTGGGGGTCTCCCTCATCAGGGACAGGAAAAGCCCTTCAGACTTGGGCCTCTCTCTGCACACTGGGAGCTCTCCTGGTGATGTTGCACCAAAGGCGTGCGTGATTATGTCCCTGTGTGGCACCCAGGTGGCTGTGTGTGTTGGGGGGTGTCTGCTCCTGGTTCCCCACCATTTTTCCTCTCCTTTCCTGACTAGTGGCAGCAGGCTCTGTGAGTGAAGCTGGCTATGGGAGATGGCACCAGGGACCAGGGAGGGGCAGGAGGCCGTGTAGCCCCCTCCCAGCAGGGCAATGTGGTCGCCTTCCTGTATGGCCTCCCCTCAGGGTGTGAGGGAGGGAGGGATGGCGAAGGGCTGGTCTTGGGCTGGGGTCAGGGTGGGGAGAGCAGCCACTCAGCTGAGGCTGGTCACTCACAGGCAGGGTCTGTGGCATTTGGGCCGGCAGGGGAGAAGGGAGGGAATGTGAGGAATATCCTGACTCAGCAGTCATCCCCCCCCAGCCCCCCCAGCTTGAGAGGCATTGGGGGAGGACTGATTGCTGAGAACATACAGATGGTGGAGGCCTGTCCACCCGGCCCTCCCCCCACTCCACTCTGAGTCCCCTGTGCTGTGTTGGGGAGGAGGCTGGGAGAGATAGGAGTCAGAATCACTGGAGCTCCCCTCCCATCAAAGATACTGGGGAGGCAAGGAAGGAAGTTGAGGGAGGGGGACAGGGTGGGGGGTGCTTTTGACATTGTCATAGCTAAGAGTATCAGTGAATGCACAGGAATGTTCCAAACATGAAGAGGATTACTCCTTTGTGGGGACAAGCTGGGGGACAGTATAAGGAGAGAGCCTGGCTAGAGAATAATGTGGGGAGGGGGAGGGGGAGGGAGAGGACAGAGGAGAAGGGAGGGGTGTGAAGTGAACAGTAGCCTGAACCTCCAGCCCAGCCAAATGGGGGGCAAATAGAAGCCAGCTTTCGGGGGATCAAGAGCTCCTTCCCACAACTTGATTGTGAGCTTCCATCCGGTAGGGACCATTCATCACATCTCTTCATTACCTGTCGTCCCCTCAGCAGGGCTGGGTTCAGAGTAGGCGTCCTGCCTAAGCTTGATTTTGAATATGCGTCAATTATTTTTGAAGCGGCCTTGCAATATCAGTTACCCCAAATCACACTCACATCCAGTAACCCTGGCTCTTTACATTTCTCCTTGGACCTCCTGTCTCCTTATAGGTGTTCACTTTGGTAAGGCTGGCGTGCAAACTGCCCCCCCCCCAGCAGCCCCTGGTGCGAGGGTGAGAGGGAGCTGCCTGCCCTCGGGCAGTCAGTCGAGCGGAAGAGGTGTTCACCTGGCAAGGAGAGCGGGGTGGCACCCTCACAAGGCAGTTTTCCCTCCTGCCTCTCGTGTTTACACTGCTGCCAGGCAGGTGCCGGCTTCATTTAGTTCCAGGTTTGCAAGGGTTCTGACTTATGACATTAAAAATGGATTTACGTTAAGATTTGCCAGCTCCTGATGCTAACTTGATTTGGGAACCACTCATGCAGGGCAGCTGTTGGTTGTCTTGTACAGATACCCAACCAGTTTGAGCTGGAAAACCTTTTTCTAACACCAAGAAACGTCACAACGTCACAGAGCTCCAAAGGACAGACACTGTATGGTAGATGTCCATCATTTGAGAGAATCTTAGAAGGCAACAGCCGCGTTGAACTTAGAAATACAGTTGGCCTGCTCGATCTGTGGTTCCACATCTTCGACTCTCCCACTGCAGATGGACAATATTAAAAAAAAATTTACATTGGTGCTGTCATGTACTACCTACTAGGCCTGTGATGATTGTGTCTGTACTGAACACATAGAGACTTTTGTTTCCTTGTCATTAATCCCTAAACAGTACAGTGTCACAACTGTTTACATAGCATTTTACATTGTATTCGGTATTATAAGTAATCTAGAGATGGTTTAATTTCTTTTTATTTTATTCATTTTAGAGAGGAGACAGAGTGAGAGAGAGAAGGAGAGAGAGAGAGAAAGGGGGAAGGAACTGGAAGCATCAACTCCCATGTGCCTTGACCGAACCAGTGCAGGGTTTTGAACTGGCGACCTCAGTGTTCCCAGGTCGACGCTTTATCCACTGCGCCACCACAGGTCAGGCTAGAGATGGTTTAAAATACAGGGAGGATGTGTTTGGGCCATATGCAAATACTACACTATTTTCTATAAGGGACTTGAGCATCCGTGGATTTTGGTATATGTTGGGGGTCCTGGAACCAGTCCCCCCCCCCCCCAGATACTGAGGGATGGCTGTAATTTAAAATGAAATCATGCACCATTAATCTCCATAGTATCTAAACAAGTGTGAAGGAAAAGTATTCAGGAAAATATTCACTGGACTACGTGAACAAAGATGTTCATGGCAGTATTATTTACACTGAAAGAGCTGGGTTCCCTTGGGAGAAAGCTTTCATAACCAGGGGGATGATGTCACCATTTAATAGAACTGTGTAGAACTGTGGGGGGAGGTGCATGAGGCAAATGGGAAGGGAGGACTTTAGAACGGCATGCTGCTTGTGAAAATTCAGTGGTCCTGTATATCTGAGTGGGGGGGACTGCGCTGATGGCCTCAAATGGGTAGGTTCTGGGAAGCCCGTTCTGAGAGCAATTAAGTTAGTGTCAGGCCTTGAATTCTGGGTGGGGGTGGGGAGAGGAGGGAGGGAAGGGCCAGAACACAGACTCCTGGGGTTGATGCTAAGCCAAGGCTCCTTATTCTTAGGGAGGAGACTGCTTCTCTGGGTGCAGCGTGACGGTCAACTGGAAAATTCTTTCTTGCGCTAATCAAGATTCTTCTTGCTGGGGGGTTGACCCCGTTCTTCTTTGTCCCTCTTCATTTTATATTTTATATAATTGCTTACTGTGCAGGACAGTGCTACACTGAAGTGTAGATCTTCAATCTACAGTTCTAGGGACCCTGTTTCCCAGACTCTGCATCTTGGCCTGTGGTCTGACAAATCCCAGAAGAGCTGTGGGGATTATAAAGCAGGATATATAAAATAATTAGAGCTGTCCAGAAAACTAGAGAAGGAGCAGAGAAGCTGGGGCCCACTCCCACCTCCCCTCCCCACTGTGGGCCCCTGCCTACCCCTTGAAGGGGCTGAGAGCGGTTAGGCCAGGCACTCTGTGTCTTCACAGCATCCTCCACTGGGTGCTTGTCCAAGAGCAACGTGCTGAGGGAGCACTTGCGAGCCATGGGGGCAGGGGTCAGGATGCTTTTTAATTTCTCGTTAGCGATGACAGCTGTAGAACTCAAGCAATTAAGGAGGAAGACTCCCCCAGGATGCCAGAGGGCTAGTCCCCCCACCCAGCTGCGTAATCTTCCTCCCTTCCTCTTATTCCATTGCCACTCCCCTCCACCCCCATGCACACACGTGTGCTTGTGCACGCGCGCGCACACACACACACACACACACACACACAAGCTTCCCTTCTCAGGGTCCAGGAAGTCGTGGGCTACAATTATAGGAGGAAAGGGTTGCAGAAGGGTCCCCTCCTCTGAGCTTCAGCAGGGGGAACAGGAAAGACAGGCTAGGGACAAGCTGCTGAATCTAGAACATACCATTTTCGACTTCCTCTCCTGGAGGTGGGCTGGATTTATGGAAAGGGGTCCACTCTCTTTGGAGTTGGTATTGAGGATGAGGGCATAAAAATGACCCAGGCTATTGGAGCTTCCCTGTGCTTCTAGACTAAGTGATCCCTCCAACCCAGCCTGACCTTTAGGGGTGCAGGAGAAGGGTTTCAGATGGGGAGGGTAGGGAGTTTTTCTGTGATTCTGTTAAGATCTCTACCTCCAACATCTAACAGATTTCCTCTCCATCATCTCCCTGGGCATTCCTTCCAGCAGCCCACTTCGAATGTTGCCTATTTTGTGGATTCTTGTTCTGTCCACGGCTGGGGAGGGAGGGTACACGTACGTGTTCAATGCCCTTCTTTTATTAGCCTCAGTGCTGCTGCATGGACCCCACCACCACCATCACCATTTTTGGATGCAGGAGCAAAGCTTTCTATCCCTGTTAACATATCTCCCTCCACCCAACAACTGACACTTGGAACCCCACCACAGTATCTTTTGCTTCTTTAAGGCTGTCCCTGGGAAGGGAACCCCTTTATCATGAACTAAAGGTCTAACAGTTGATTTGATAAAGCATTCATTGGAGTGGGGTCTTGCTGGCCAGGAGTCCCGGTAAGGGGAGCGGTTGGAGGCAGTAGGTTTATAGAGAAGAGCAGATACGTGCCATAGCTTTCCGCTGCTTCTGAGTAAGACTTTAGGGTGTGGAAGAGTGACAGACCAGGCTGGTCCTCTCTGGCCTGAAAGAAAAGGAGGCCTCCAAATTTTCATGGTCATGACCTTTATCATTAATAGCCTCATACAGCCTGGCAGTGCAGTGGGT
The DNA here is from genome assembly GCA_037038555.1 of Rhynchonycteris naso. Taxonomy (NCBI): domain Eukaryota; kingdom Metazoa; phylum Chordata; class Mammalia; order Chiroptera; family Emballonuridae; genus Rhynchonycteris; species Rhynchonycteris naso. Next base: position 10,946,044 of record CM073000.1, read on the forward strand.
AAATAGTTGACCTGGAACGCTGAGGTCGCTGGTTTGAAATCCCGGGCTTGCCCGGTCAAGACACATACAGGAAGCAACTACTATGAGTTGATGCTTCCTGCTTCTCCCCCACCCTTTTCTCTCTCTCTCTCTCTCAAATCAATAAAAAATTAAAAAAAAAACAACATAGCCTTATACAGACATGGAACATCAATGATGTTTTAAAGATGCTAAACACACAGCCCTTGCTCTCAAGATGGTTTGGGGCACCCAGCTCACTCAAGTGACCAATGAGGAGCTCATGGAGGTTTTAGAAGGAGGGTTTACAGTGCCAGGTGTTATCGGGAGTAGCAAGGAGGATTTGAGGCAGGGAAGAGGGGATAGTGAGGCTCTCTCAGAGCTGAAGAGGCCTCAGTTAGTCCAATAGTGGTGGAAACACAAAGGCGGGAACTTATGAGGAGGCATTTTGGAAAATGCATCTCTAGGACTCTGGCTATGGGGAGGATGGGAGAGGGAGGAACTGAGTGTGAGTCTAAGGTTCAGAGCCTGGGTGCTCAGGCAAGGTGCTCTTACTAGCCGTGGAAGGAAAAGCCCGAGGAGCTGTGTTCAGATGGAAGGTGAGTCGTATCAGCAGGTTACATTTGAAATGGAGCCATTCCTCCCAGCAGAGGGCAAGACTGAAGGCAAGCCGAGCATATACAGCATGCAACTTTTCCTTAAAGAACTTATACAAACATCAGCGGCCCTTCCAAGTGATCAGCACAAGAGGCTAGACAATTTCCTCCGATAGCTTTCCTTGTGATCAAAAAACATTTTGCCTCTCTTTGTGGAATAGTCCCTGGGTGTCCACCAGTCCTGTGTAAGGACATGTGAACTTTTGGCTTTATGCCTTCCAGGAGCTTATTATCTAATTGGGGTGACATTAAAGTAAAATTCATAAAAAATGGTTATATGAATTGGTGACTTCCCAATATATTGAGTATACTGCTCACAAACATTAAGGGATATTTTATAGCTTCATATTCATTTTGAAATATCCCCTAATTTTTGTGAGCGGTATATATTAACCATCCATTGCTGTATAGTAAATGACCACAAACTTAGCACCTTGAAACAACATTTCTTTATTAGCCTGCAGTTCTGTGGGTCAGAAGCTTGGTATGATGTGGTTGAGTTTCTCTGTTTAGAGTATCAAAGGGTTGAAGTGAAGGTGTTGGTTGGACTGAGTTTTTATCTGGAGGCTCTGAAGGAAAAATCCACTTCCAAGCTCATTCTTATTGTTGGCAGGATTCAACCCGTTGTGTCTGTAGCGCTGAGATTCTGTTCTCTGGCTGGCTGTCAGCCGGGGCTGCTGGCAGCTCCTAAAGGCTGCCTATATTCCTTGCCACATGGTCCCCTCCATGTTGAATATCAACTCCTTCTCATGCTTTAAATCTTTAACTTCCTCTTCTTTGACCAGCCAAAGAAAACTTTGCTTTTTTTTTCTTTCTATATATTTTTTATTGTGGTAAAATACATACAACATAAAACTTTCCATCTTAACCATTTTTAAGTGTACAGTCAGCTGTGTTGAATACATTCATAACATTGTGCAACCATCCATTGCCAGGACTCTCTTCATCCTGTAAAACTGAAACTCCATGCCCTTAAACACCAACTCCCATTCTCTCCTCCTCCCAGCCCCTAGCAACCGCCATGACACTTTGTGTCTATAATTTTGACTACTCTAATATAAGTCAAAAGCAGAATCATGCAGTATTTATTTTTTTGTACTGTATTATTTCACATAGCATAATGTCCTTAAGATTAATCTACATTGTGGAATTTCCTCCCATTTTAAGGCTGAATGATATTCATTCATTTGTCAATGGATACTTGGGTTGCTTCCACAATTTAGCTACTGTGAACAATACTGCTATGAATATAGGTGTACAAGTATTTCCTCGAGACCCTGCTTTTAATTCTTTCAGGTAAATGTCCAGAAGTGAAATTGCTGGATCGTATAATAATTCTATTTTTAAATGTTTTTGAGGAAACTACATACTGTTTTTCAAAAGGGTTGTACCATTTTACATTCCCACCAACAGCACAATAAAGTTTCAGTTTATCTATACATCCTTGTCAACACTTGTTATTTTCTGTTTTTTTTTAAATGTTCTATTTAGTGAGAGACAGAGAGAGAGATACAGAGAGATAGGAAGGGAGACAGATGAGAAGCATCAACTTGTAGTTGTGTCACTTTGATTACTTTTCATATATACCTTGATGGGGTTGGGAGTGGGCTCAAGTCAAGCCAGTGACCCCTTGCTCAAGTCAGCAATCTTGGGCTCAAGCCAGCACCCTTGGGCTCAAGTCATCAACCTTTGGGTTCAAGCCAGTGACCTCACACTCAAACTGAATGAGTCCGCACTCAAGCTGGTGACCTCAGGGTTTCAAACATGGTACTTCAACATCCCAGGTTGATGCTCTATCCACCGAGGCACCACTGGTCAGGCTTCTTCTTCTTCTTCTTTTTTTTATAGTAGCCATCCTAACTGATGTGCAGTGGTAGCTCATCATAGTTTTGATTTGTATTTCCCTAATGATTAGTGATGTTGAATACCTTTTTATGTGCTTATTGGCCATTTATATATTTTCTTTAGAGAAATGTCTCCTCCAGTCTTTGCCCATTTTTGAATTAGGTTGTTTGTTCTTTGTTGTTGAGAAACTATTTGTTGTTGTTCTACTTTTAAAGGGCTTGCATGATTAGGTCAAGCTCATTGGGATAATCTCTCATTTCCAGAGTCAACTGTATATAATATAACGTAATCACAGTGAAGTCTATCACAGTTACAATCCTGGAATTACCATAGTCACATCTTATCCAAGGGGAATACATTTTTAGACCCCCCCGAGGATGCCTGAAACTGCAGATAGTACTGAATTCTATAAATTATGTGAATGTGGTCTCTTCTGTGATTACTGAGGCAGCTACTAAACGACTAACAGGAGGGTAGTGTATATAGTGTAGATACTCTGGACAAAGGGATGATTCACATCCTGGGCAGGATGGAGCTGGACGGCACAAGATTTCATCACGCTACTCAGAACGGCATGCAATTTAAAACCTATGAATTGTTTATTTCTGGAATTTTCCATTAAATATCTTTGGACCACAGTCAAGTGTGGGTAACTGAAACCACAGGAAGCAAAACCACGAATAAGGGGGGACTACTGTATACAGAGCGTGTGCACAGAGGGGAATCCTGAGAAGCCATCTTAGAATTCTCCTTACCAGCCTCAATTAAATGTGAAGTTTCTATAAGTAGCTTATCAGACTTTATATGTCCTGACTCCTAGCTACCTCTGTCCCCAGTCATTGAGACATCCCTACGTTTCCTCAAAAAGACAAGCATGTTCCAACTTCAGGGACATTGCGCTTACTTCTCTCTCAGCCTAGAGCACTCTTTCCCAGATGTGCCTATGGCCTTCCTTCTTATTTCTTCCAGGTCTCTGTTTAGATACAGCTCTTTGCTGACCACATCTGAAATAGACATAGTCCCACCCAGCCTGCTCAGTCTCTATCTCCTCACCTTGCTTTGTTTTTCTGCGTAGTATTTATCACCTGACATATTATATATGTATATGTCTATTTATTTATTGCCTGCATTCTCCAACTAGAAGTGAGGATATTAACTTTGCTTGTTCACTCTTCTATTTCCAGTGCCTAGAAGAGTGCCTAACACATAGTAGGTGCTCAATGAAAAATTTACCGCATATGTTTTCATGCCTACAGAGAGCTTTTGAAATGGAAAGGTTATTCTAGAGCACAAAGTAAATAAAAAAGGGTTCCTGTATTATTTTTGTTTTATACTCTAAATGTTCAATGAATTTAAAAACATGTAACTAGAGCAAATTAAACACAAAGTAAGCAGAAGAAAGGAACTAATAAATATCAGAGAAAATTAATAAAATAAAAAACAGAAAAACCTTAGATATCAATAAAACCAAAAGCTGTTATTTTCAAGAAGATATTTTAATTTGATAAACCTCTAGCCAGATTGAGCAGGAAAAAAAGAGAGAAGACACAAATCACTAGTATCAGGAAGAAAAGTGGTAATTTCACTATAGATTATACAAATATTAAATGGATAATAAGAAAACATTATGAACAATTTTACTGCACTAATTTTCACAACTTAGATGAAATAAACAAGTTTCTTGAAAGACACAAACTATAGAAGTTTACTCAAGAAGAAATAGGCAGCTGTAACTGGATGGTTCAGTTGGTTAGAGCTTTTCCCAAAGCACAGAAGTTGCAGGTTTGAACCCCCGGTCAGGGCAAATGCAGAGGCAGATCCAGTGGTAGGATTCAACCAGTTTGCAACGGTTTGGCAGAACCGATACCTAACTTTTTGTTGAGTTTGGCTAACCAGTTGTTAAAATGGCATGTGTCATCAGGGTTCTCTCTAAGGTGGGCCCCTGGGCAGCTGCCCAATGTACAAATCACAAATTTATATTCCTTACTCTTTTTAACCTTCATCTGCACAACAGCGTATTCTAAGTGCCTGTAGTCATGTTCATTCCGTCCATAGGTGAAAAACATTGCAAGTGAGGACGCCAATCAAGAAACAATATAGAAATATCTTAAATGACAGTTTTATTGTTTTTTGTCAAGTATTACTGAATATTTTTTTGTTAATATTTTAAAACTCTTATAACCTAGTTTTGTGTATCTCTTTTATTGTTCTTATTTAAGTAGTAAATGCATGAAACAATAAACTACCTTTCGGTATATTGTTTTTTTATACTTAAAATGGTCATTAGGGTAGAGAACCATTTGTTAAATTATTAGAATTCCACCACTGGGCAGATTGATCTTCCTGTCTCTTTTTCTCTGTTCCTCTCTTACTAAAATCAATAAATGAAATAAAAAAATACTTAAAAAAGAAGAAATATGTAACCTGAATAGACTTATATCTATTTTTAATAAGTTGGATTTGTAGTTAAAAGACTTTCTTTCTACAAAGAAAACTCCAGTCCCAGATAACTTTACTGATAAGATGTGCTAAACACTTATTGAAGAAATAATACCAATTCCAAACAAACTTTTCTAGAAAATTATAGGGGAAGGAATATTTTCCAACTTGTTCTATGAGACAAAAATCAGACCCAGATATTACAAGAAAATTATAGACCAATATCCCTCAGGAGCATTGATGCAGAAATTCTAAACAAAGTTCTCATAAGTTGAATCTAACTCTATCTTCATTTCTATCTATATGATGATACATCATGATCAAGTAGCTTTTAGCTTAGGAATGCAAAGTTAGTGACATTAAAAAATCACTCAACACAATTTATCATATTATCAAATTAAAAGAAAAAATAATCATCTTGATAGATGAACATAAAAAGCATTTGTCAAAAAAAGGATATTGACAAAATCCAATATCCATTCCAGATCCAGAGAATCTCAGCAAACCAGGAATAGAAAGAAACTTTCACAACCTGATAATGAGCCTCTCCATAAAACTTATGATGGTGAAAGACTGAATGTTTTTCTTTTAAAATCAAGAATAAGACAAGGATGGAGCCTGGCCAGTTAGTCAGTTAGAGTGTTGTCCCGAAAACAACAAGGTTGTGGATTTGATCCCGGGTCAGGGCACACACACATGGCAAACAGCCAATGAATGCACGACTGAGTGGAACAACAAATGAATGCTTTCCTTCTCTCTCCCTTCCTCTCTCTGTCTCTCTAAAAATCAATCAATCAATCAATAAAAAATGAAGCACCGGCTGGATAGCTTGGTTGGTCGGAGAGTCGTTCCGGAGTGTGGAGGTTGCCGACTTAGTTCCCATCAGGGCACATATGGGAATAGCTCAATGATTCCCCCATTTCTACTAACACACGTTTGGTTTCCATAACTTCTCTTGTTTTCTTTATAGAAAATACTATCCTGTTTATGTTTCATTTTTCAATATTTTTCTTGTCATTCTCTGGATATAATAACAATGTGGTGTGATTTTTAAGCTTTCTTCTTGCTACACTGTCTCGGCTTCCTCCAAGTCACTTCTTGTTTTGGTCTCTGTCTTTTGTGTTAGAAGCTTTCTTCATATGTCTCATAATCCTTGGTTGTTTTCTTTTATTTTAAAGTATGGAGATCTGAAAAGCTGGTTGGACGCTCTGAGTGTGTGTGAGCATGTGCGGTTTGTCATCTGTGGGCCTCCCACTAGGGCAATCTGGCCGGGCTAGCTCATTGTGAAGCCTCTGGGGTAGTAGTGTCGTTGGGCCTTTTCTTTCTGGCAGGTTGGTCAGATTCCACAGAGATGCATCCTCCGGTTTCTAACCCGGGGGACAAAAGTCAGTATTCAGGGATTTCACGAGGTAAGAGGACATAGGTTTTCAGCATCCTCCATGTGAACATTTTCAGTAAGATACTCCTGCCTTTAGTGTCCTGGGGTTCCCCTGTCAGAGATCCCCTGGGTCCCCCTCACCAGGGAATAAGCCTCGACCCTTTATGCCTGGCTGTGTGGGGAAGGGGAAGCAGCTGAAGATTTGATTGCTTTTGAAAACCACTTTCTACCAGTGTTCTTTATTTACTCAATCCCCCTCCCCCTTGCTTCCAGAGGTAACTGGTGCCACAGATTGGACTGCGGAGCCTTCTGGGGATTCTGGTGTAGGTTGGGTGGTTATGGCTTTCCCCACCTCCTGCTCCATGCTCTTTACTCCTCCACCCACTTTCTGGCTTCCAGTGGTGTGTTGTTGTTACCTCCGCTCCCATCCTTCCTGCCCTTGTGGGTGTATACTTTAAGAAATCAAAATGAGAGAGAGAGAGAGAAAGGAAAAGAAAAACCTTTAACTTTGCTTTAGTGGGGTTTCAGGACAGAGCAAAAGTTCATGCAGGTGTTCAGGCTGCCATTTTTCCCCGGAAGTGGTTTAATCCATTATCAGAGGCTTTTCTTTCTTTTTTTAAAAATTGTTTTTATTAATTTTAATTGGGTGATATTGATAAATCAGGGTACATATGTTCAGAGAAAACATCTCCAGGTTATTTTGACATTTGATTATGTTGCATACCCATCACCCAAAGTCAAATTGTCTTCTGTCACCTTCTATCTGGTTTTATTTGTGCCCCTCCCCTCCTCCTAACCCTTCCCTCATCTCCCCCTGCCTAACCAGCACACTCTTGTCCATGTCTCTGAGTCTCATTTTTATGTCCCATCTATATATGGAATCATATAGTTCTTAGTTTTTTCTGATTTACTTATTTCACTCCGTATATGTTATCAAGGTCCATCCATTTTGTTGTAAATGATCCGATGTCGTCATTTCTTATGGCTGAGTAGTATTCCATAGTATATATGTACCAAAGCTTTTTAATCCACTCGTCCTCTGATGGACACTTGGGCTGTTTCCAGATCTTCACTATTGTGAACAATGCTGCCACGCACATGGGGGCGCATTTCTTCTTTTTGAACAGTGCTATGGTGTTCTTAGGGTATATTCCTAAAAGTGGGATAGCTGGGTCAAAGGGCAGTTTGATTTTTAATTTTTTGAGGAATCTCCATACTATTTTCCACAGTGGCTGCACCAGTCTGCATTCCCACCAGCAGTGCAGGAGGGTTCCCTTTTCTCCACATCCTCGCCAGCACTTACTCTGTGTTGTTTTGTTGATGAGCGCCATTCTGACTGGTGTGAGGTGATATCTCATTGTGGTTTTAATTTGCATTTCTCTAATGATCAGTGATGTTGAGCATTTTTTCATATGCCTATTGGCCATCTGTATGTCCTCTTTGGAGAAGAGTCTACTCATTTCTTTTGCCCATTTTTTGATTGGATTGTTTGTCTTCCTGGTGTTGAGTTTTACAAGTTCTTCATAAATTTTGGTTATTAACCCCATTAAAGGCTTTTATTACTACCAATTCCATGAGTCATGTAAGCTCTGCTTAGGAGCTGACCTGCACATTCCACGAGGAAGGGATTGTGTCCATCAGCTTTACTGTGGTATTTATCTCCCAGCCCAGGCCCGGGTATATCAGTAAGTAGTCATTAAATTTATGAGTCTACAAATGAGCTGCTTTTAGGGCTTTCATTACTTTAAAAAATTTTCTCAATAAATACAGATGACCAACAGACATATGGAAAGATGCTCAATGTCACTAATTATTAGAGAAATGCAAATGAAAAACACAATGACAAACCGCAATGACTTACCGCCTCATACCTGTCAGAATGGCTATCATCAATAAATCAACAAACACAGTGTTGGTGAGGATGTGGAGAAAGAGAACCCTTGTACATTGTTGGTGGGATTGTAAGTTGGTGCAGCCACTGTGGGAAACAGTATGGAGGTCCTTCAAAAAAAATTAAAACTAGAACAATCTATGACCCAGCAATTCCATATCTGGGTATTTATTCAAAGAAATCCAAAACACTAATTTGAAAAGATATATGCATCCTTACTTTCATTGCAGCATTATTTACAGTAGCCGAGATAGAGATGCAACTTAAGTTTTCATCGACAGATGATTGGATAAAAAGGATGCGGAACATACACACAATAGAATGAACTCTTACCATGTGCGACAACCTGGATGGACCTAGAGGGAATTACGCTGAGTGAAATAAGTTTGACAGAGAAAGACAAATACTATATGATCTCACCTATACGTGGAATCTTATAAAACAAATCAAACAAACAGAACAGAAACAAACTCATAGAGAGAACAAACTGATGTTTGTCAGATGGGAGGAGAGTTGGAGGGACTGGGTGAAAAAGATGAAGGGATTATGAAATACAAATTGGCAGTTATAAAATAGTCATAGGGATGTGAAGTGCAGCATAGAGAATATAGTCAATAATACTGTAATAACTGTGTATGGTGCCAGGTGGGTACTAGACTTTGTAAATTACATAAATGTCTAACCACTATCTGTACTCCTGAAACTTATATAATGTTGAATGGCAACTGTAATAAAAATTTTTTTTTAAAAGAAAAAAAGTTTCCTCAATGATGTCAAGACTTCATCCTTGGGAACTGAATAGTATGTGGAAAGAGCCAAAAGTTAGTTAATGCCAAGACATGTGACCTAAAAGAGTGAGTGAATTGAGCAGGTAACGACAACACCTTTTTTTTTTTTATTATTTGGTCCCAAACAAGGTGTGGCATCAAGTTATGAGATTGATTTCCTTGTTTATTGCACAGTGAAGTCGGAGGTCAATTCACAAAAAAGAAATCCAAAAGTGTTTAGAGCAAACTTGTTTGCCTCGGTGTGTAGGGCCCACCTTCTGGATGTGCGAGGTTTCACAGGTGATGTGGAAGCAAAAGGAATATGGCGTGGGTGACAGGACATTTCGTCTTTTGTGTAAGAAAAAAGAAAGTTGAACTGGATGAGCTCCCACTACCCTTTCTGCCACGAAGTTTGATCGAATCTAAGTCCTTGTGGGGCGTGAGGTGTGACTGCAGGGGTGACATAGTTCAGAAGGCGATTCTCGGGGACATGCACCCTTATAGGCAGGAGGGGAGGGGTGCTGGGAATGGCAGCTTCCCTGCAGCCAGAGTGGGGTTAGGCATCTGGGCACCTCTACCTGGCTTGAAATGACAAGACCCGCAACCCCAAACATTTATTATGAACTCACTCCATGCCAGCATCATGCTTTACACACATTGCCTTCTTGTTATAGCCCTATAGAGTCACTAGTGCTATTATCCTCATTTTCTAGGTAAGGAAACTGAGTCACAGGGAGAAGAATGTAGTGTAGACATTCAAAGTTAGTTCAATCCCAGAATGACATAAGGGAGGTGGCAAAAAAGGCCAGCGGGGAGACCATTCCCCATGGCCAAATTTTATTATAATAGCTGACGATTGATGGCAGTGTGTGTGTGTGAAAATCAGTTGGCAAATGCTTTTCCACTGGTTACTCCATGTATTGTACTATTGCTGATTGACCAAAGTTGTTCATTTCATTATCAAAACGTTGCCAAAACTGTTGATCAACAAAAGGAGGGAATATAGGTTTCTCTTATAGACAGTTAAAATAGAGCTAGAATTGACTGGAACATTCTGGTGATTGAGCAATCAAGGTAAACAATTTTTTTTGACTCACTATGAGATGTGTATTTTTTTCGACCTCTGCTATAGATTATGCTAAAGCCCTAGTGAGGCAAGACCACCCACCTCTTTCTGCAGTGATGGGGGGTGCTCTTGCTGCACCCTGAACATGTTGTGATGGGATTTGACCTCCAGTGGATTCTGATTGGAAACCCCAAAAGCATTGAACTAGAGTTTTGGTATCACCTTGCATTACTGTTGTTTCCTTTGTTGAGTGCAAAATGGAAATTCTGGGTATTGGTTCATTCTTTTACTCAACCCAGAGCGCAGGCTTTGGAGCCAGCCAGCCAGTTTAAATCTCAGCTCTGTTTTTCATTTGCTGTATAACTTTGGGCAAGTTACTTGAAGTATCCAAGCTATAGTTTTACAATTATAACCTACGTCACAGGGTTGTTGTGGGAATTGACACGATAACAGAAGGCACATTGTAGGAATGCCATCAAAGGCAGTATCTACCATTTTACCCTTATTCACACAAAGGCTACAAGTGGACATGTATACTGAGAGGCTCGTATTATTACTCCGTAGATTAGGGTGGAGGGTGATACAGGTCACTAAAAAATACAGTCCCTACTATGTCAGTGTGCTTGGAGATCTCCCTCTCTCTCTCTCTGTGTGTGTCTGCATTCCCAAAGTTAAATGCATTGAAGAGCATCTTGAGGCTGGCATGAGAAATACAGACAAATGCTGTAGGGGTTTTTGGAGAGACCACCGAGCAGGTGTGGTCCAGGAAGTCTTCTTGTTTTAGGGTTGGCATCCTCATGGCTGTTGGGGCACAGACCAGGATAAAGCACTGTGTGTGTTTGGGGCTGTCCTAAGACCTGTCTGGCTGGAGTAGGATGACTGTGTGGGGAGACAGTGGGCAGTAAGGCTTCAGAGTAAGCGGGGGCCACACACAACAATAATATTATTAATAGTAGGAATAGCAACTACTGCTTATTCAGAGTCTATTGTGTGCAAGCCAGGTACTTACACTATACTCTTTCCTTATATTACGTAATGTAATCCTCATGGCAACCCTGTGAGGCGGGCATTATTGTCACAAATTTGCAAGGACATGGAGGCTCAGAGAGGTTGGGGAACTTACCCAAGGACACAGAACAAGAAACTGGCAGACCCACAATTTGGATGCACAAATATATGCACAGGTACTGACACAGACAGACAGATACAGGGACCCACTCTCAGGTGATAGACAGTTACGTCCCTCCTTATCCTTTGCCCCTCTCCTCTCTTGCTGAGTTTGGGGTTGCATCTCTCCTTTGAAGGGTCCAGGGTGAAAAAGTGACCCCTCTGCTCATCTACCCCACCTGTGCCTCAAATATTCTTGTGGCTAGAGTCCCGCGACAGACAGCGAAAAGGCAGGGCTGGGACAAGGACGAGGGGAGTGAGGTGACAGGCTGCAGTATTTAAGGAGGCACTCACTCTCAGGGCCAACCCTGCACTTGAGACTAAACATCTCCCTAAATTTTGTGCCCTGGCCGCTGCATTTGCCTCACACTAGTTTAGTTGTGACTCTGCATGGGAGGGGGGGGGGCGGTGCAGCTTTGCTGTGTGGGCCAAGACACTCTTCTTATTCCAAAGTCTGGCTATTCTCAGGGCCAGGCCACTGGTCTTTGTTCTGTCCCCAGTTGAACTGGGTGGGTAGGGTTTGGTCTCAGTTGTTCTTTCCATTATTTAAGTGCTCCCTTCTTGTCCCTGCAAACTCCAAGCAGCCCCTCTCCAGGTCTGGCCCAAACTCCTCTGTGCCTAAGTGGCTGACCCTGGCTGCTCAGCCTCCAGCGTGGTGCCCCTCCCCCCACAGTAGGGGGTGGGGGCAGCTGGTTGATCCCAGGGGCCTATGCAGAGAGCCCCAGGGGTTGGGAAGCCCAACACTGCTCTCCTTCGCCCTCTAGAGGATTGGTGTGGCACTGGGTGAGGCACCCTGGAGGGGTCTTGATTGAGGAGGGGGCCAGGGGCTTCCAAGAATGTCTGGAAGGTATCTACAGTCAGATACCTTCATCTGAAACATGCTGATGGAAAATGCCCAGCAAGGTGGTGCTGTTGGCTTAGACAGAAAGGGGTTCAAGGCCTCCCAGCTCTGTCTGGGTGGGTGAAGAGGATTCTCCCTCCTGTGGGACAGAGCAAGGGCTCCCTAGCCTGCACCCTGCCAGCCCAACTGGACAGCCCCCTTCACTTCTCACCTTCCCCTTGGGCCGTTTCAAGGAGGCTGGAGGCTGCCTCTGCCAGCGCTGGGTGGGAGGGGTAACTGTGATTCTGTCTTTGGACAGCCACGTGTCTCCAGAGGGGCTTAAGGTTGGAAGGGGAGAATGGGTGAGGAGTGGGTCCCAGGTGGCTTTGCGAGGACAAAGCCCAAGAAGATGGTATGAAAATCTTCAACTCGTGGTCCGGTAGGAGGGACAAAGAAGGGGGTGGAGGAGGATCTAGAGAGAGCCTGGGAGGGTTGACAGAGTGACAGAGGTGTAGAATCACTTAATAAACCTTTCCAGGCTGGAATATGCTAGCCACCTGGGTGGGCCCATCCAGCTTCCTTGTAATACATAAATCATTTGCATAGCAGCTTATCAGCTCACCTGGCCTCCATCAGGGTACTCTGACCTTACCTCAAGTTGTCCATTATTTGGCTGTGGCATTTGGGGGGTTCCGGCCAACTCTCTTGCTCATTCTTCTCCTGCCTTGGTCCTCATCACAGCAAAATGAAGGTGGCTAAGGAAAAAGGGACTTCCCGGCCAGGTGGTTTTTTCAGCCTCAGTTCCCTTAGGAGGCTGGAGATTCCTGGGTTTTGGACAATGGAGGAGTAAGGTGACTATGGAATGAGTTATAGAATTGTCCTACCTGCCCAAGTCCCAGGCCAGGAGCAGAGCAAAGGCAGACTGTCTCCTAGAGCCTTACAATCTAGGTCCCTAGGTGAGGGATAAGTGGGACATTCAGAGAAAAAGCAGGACTGGCTTGAGTGTCCTGACAGTCCTGGGGGAAGGAAAGCCCCTTGTACTCCTCACAGCCTGCCCTCCGGGCACCCCTAGCCCTCCCCTCCCCAGTACCTGGTGGGTGTCATTTCTACTTCTCAAACAGTAGCTCTGTGCTCTCCTGCCCAAGCTGACGTCACAGTGCAGACCTAAGTTCTGCCCCAACAAAGTCCTGTTGTGTCTGGAGTGTGACTCGGGGTTTCTAGGCAAGGGATCCCAGGGCTGGGGTGCCCTCTTATCCCACCAGGGAACGGGCTTTCCCTCCATTTACCACAAACACTTGCTTTGCCACTTGACAGCCTTCTCATTCCATTCCCTGGCTGCCCTGCTCTCGGCCCCACCACACCCCTGACAAATTCCTTACCCCACTTCAGCTCCCAGATCCGAGGTACAGGCACCCCACCCACCTCCGCTCCCAAACACGAGGGGGGGGGTCCAGGAGCTGACACCCTTTCTTGCCCTCTCCTCCTTTCTTTCTTCTTCCTCTCCCTTTCTCTCTCACTCCCTGACATTTCATCTAGGCCAGGAACGGGACCAGAAGTCTCTACGTAAACATCCTGCTGCTCTCATCCCATAAATTCCCCAGAGATGGTGAGTTTGGTAGGCCTCTGCTTATCTAACTTAAATCCTTCTTGCTACAACCCCAGCTGTTCTGGCTGATGACAACAGACCAATGCAGCTGTTTATCAGACAATGGATGGAAGAGTATGCTGCCCTCCCCCACATCTGCACCCCAGTAATCTCTATAGCATCTCTGAGTGGTGGTCCTGAGTGGGCTCCCTGGTCCTCCCTCTCTCTCCTTCAGTCAGCCAGGCCACGGGCCGAGTGTCCACAGCTCCCACCCTTACAGATTCCTCCCCTCCCCTCCAGCCGTGGACTGGGGGCCCTAACCAGCTTCAGAAACCAGTCCATCCTTCACTCAATGGAGAAGACATTGAGGCCAGAGATAAGCAGTGCCCTATTCCACGTCACACAGCAAGGCAGCGAAAGTTCCTGGCTTCGAACTTAGGTTCCTGACTTCCAGCCCTGGCCCCCCAGGCAGACACCTGAGGAGCTGCTCAGGAAGCAGCAGCGCTTAATGCCGGTGCTTAGGGACACTCTGTGTGAGAGAGGCTCATAAGTAACCACTCTGGCAGTATAGGCAGAAGGGAGCTCTGGGGACATCCAGCGTCCCCACAGCCCTGATCATCGGTTTGCTTGGAACACCTGGATTTCTGGGAACACACCTCTCTTCTCTGTGGGGCCCCCTCATGGGTGCGGGTGGTGGTGGTTGTGCATGTGCATGTGTGTGTGGTTTATTAGCTCCTGTGGCCTTCATCCGGGAGACCAGAGGAGTGATGGATAGGAGATTGGCGGATGGAGGGGGGGTTGTGTGACATAGCGGGGAGGAGCAGCTTCCCCCAGGGCCACGGTGAGTCTGGTGCAGGCAGACTCACTGTCCCTGCCTCTGTCCTCTTTAAAGCCTCTGCTCAGGCAGAGTTTGGGGGCAAGAGTGGATGCCCCTCGCTGCACTCGTTGCTCTCTCTAGCGCTGCCACCCAAACTCCCCTGGAACCCACCCGATGGGCAGATGCCCATCTCCTCAGAAGTCTTCCTTCTGCAGGTTCTCCTCTAGTCTCTGGAAAGCCAGTGCGAACTGGGAAGATATGAAGACCATCTTTTCCCCTAGCTTGTCCCCCGCTGCCTAGCCCGGCCCCCACTAGTGAGTGGGAAGTGGGGATCAGTCACTTTCCAGTGAGCCCTGGCTTCTGACAGGTACTGAGAAGGGCTCAGCCAAAGAACAGGACAGGAGTTCTTCTGGGACAATGGGGGGGGGCTGGCAGAGAGGAGGGAGAGAGAAGCAGGAGAGGATTGGTAGAAATACTGAGGGGAAAGAGGGAAGGAGTGACAGGAAAGTGCTTTGACTGCTCATAGCTATCAGTGATCTGGGCACTCGGGGTTGGAACTCCAGCCCAGTGCTGGGTTGGCCATGTCCGCCATTTTTTCAGCAGTGGCTGAAACCTTTGAGTTCCTTGCTACGGTGGGTGTGGGCTACACTCATGTATGGAGAGTGGGGGGCTGTCCTGACCTGGTCTTCCCAGGAGCAAGAAGATACAGAGGCAGGTAGACCAGGGCCCCGGACAGGCCTCGTTCTCAGCTGGGAACCGCACATTTCAGCCTAGAGTGGAGAGTAGACTGGGGCAGGGCAGACACTCAGCTGGTGCAGCCCAGCTCGGCCACCTGTTCCAGCCCCTGAGTCCTTTGTATGCCTCTCTGACCACCCCTGTCCCTTCCTGGGTCCCTGGGACCTCCCCAGCTCTATGTGAACTGTGCCAGGGCCATAATAGTGTTAAATACTGTTTTAGCTGTCACCCTCCCTGGGCTCAGGTGTCTCAGAGCCGGAGCTACCCAGGGCCCGGCATTGGGATTTGGGGAAGCTGGCAGAAGGTACAGCTCGAAGTGTGCCCTACCTTTCCTGATGCTTCCAGATGGGTTCTGGAAGGAGATGGGTCTGCCTGAGTGGGCTGGCCTATGGGGAGATGTAGCCAGGACCATCTTTCCAGGGGACCCCAGAGGGACATGGTTCACACCAGCCCTTCCACGTGGGAAGGAAGAGCAAACAATGGAGCCTTAGACTCAACAGCTGACCTGCTCCAGCCACACATGGGCCACAGTGCCAGATCCCTTCCCGGGCACAGCCTGGCTCCCCAACTAGCTAGTCAACTCTTGGGGGCAGAAGGCCTATGTATCCCCAAAGTGCCTGATTCAGTCCTGGACCCGAGGAAGTGACTAAGTGGCCCTTGGAGAGGTGGAAAGGGCACCAAGCTGTGAATCAAGAAGTCTGAGTGTGGGGTTGCCCCAGTGTAGCTGTATGAATGGCTCAGGACCGCTCTGGGCCTCATGTTGCTCATCTGCCCAGCGAAGGGATTCGCAAACTTCTTCTTTAAGCAGCAGAGCCTTTTCTTCAGCTGAAATTCCCGTGAACCTCCACAATGCGTGAGGCAGATAAAACTGGGTGTGCTTTGCCAGCCGACTCCCACCCCTCCCCAACCTGCCCCACCTCTGAGGACCTCCAAGATCATGGTCTGATGTTCTCCTCACATGGTTGCCCATCACTGACTATCTCAAAGACTAATATTAGGCCAGGCTGCTCCTGGGAGCTGAGGGAGGTCTTCCCCAGTCCCTATGGCCCGCTCTGGGAAGGCAGGCAGAATGGTGGGGTGACCCCGCCCTCCCAGGGGGCCAATCATTAACTGGTGTTTATCTTTGTGAACTGTCCTGGAGGGCCTGGGGCATGGGCCAGGCTTCCGGCCAAGGCCCAAGGGGTCACCAGAAAAGGAGGGAAAGGACCCTTCCTGCTAAGAAGTGGGGGGGGGCATGTTGGGTCCCTGCTTCTTTCTTCCCCCAGGATTTTCCTGAAGGAACCTACATTGCAGCCAACTCAGTGACAACCTGGTGACATAGGTGCTTCAAAGAAAGGCTAAAGCGGGAATCAGGCCAAACCCCACCTCCCCCCAGTCATCTTTGGCACGCATTGTGTGATTTTTTTTCTTTTTTAAACAGAAGTATGGGATAAAACCCATTTCCTTATTTCTTTCTGTTTGACTTTTGCCAAATGATAGTGGGTTTGCATTCCCTGAAAGTTTGCTTTCACATGGAGGTAAGGACAGAAGAAAGGGAAGGGAATTAACGTGATGTGACATCTACTCTCGGTAAGCCAGGAGAGTGGCTTAGATTCACCTCTCTAGCGCTCAGTATCCGTAAGGGAACTGGCTCCAGGACACACACGCACACACACACTCACACCCACCCACCGGATACCCAAATCTTCCATGTTAAATCCCTGCAGATATGGAGGGCAGACTGTATCTCCCTGCAACCTTGGGAGGTGGGCACCACGACCTCCATTTTAGAGATGTGACTGAGGCTCAGACAGATGAAGCGACTTGTGCCAAGTCACAGCGGATGGACATGGTGAACCAAGATTGAGCCCAGTCCATCTGGCTTTTCCCACTGCGTGCTATGCAAGTGGCGGCTGGGGCAGGGGAGCTGGTGGGGGGCTTCTCACAATGGAGGTTCACCAAGCCAGTGTTTTTTCATAAAAAGACAGAGGTTCTGGCCTCCCAGGTAAGAGAGGAAGCAGATCCTCACCTGCTGGAATTCAGAGGGTTCCTTGAACCACATCTCCCTGCACCACTTGGTCCTGTGCTTCAGATTTCAGCACCAGCACTGGACTTCTCTGAGCCAAGAGTTGTCCTCTCTAGGTGCCTTCAAGAGCACACAGTCTCTGAAAGATACCCGTGATCTTAGCTGGAGCATTTGATGGAGCTGTTACAGAGGCTTACAGCTCAGGGGACGTAACCTCACGCTCTCACCTAGGAAGAGCCTGAGGTTCAGAGGCAGGTACTGACTTGGCCAAGGTCATACCACACGCAGCAGACCTGACCTTCCCCCCCCCCCAGTGCTGTTTTCGGGTCTCCACACACCTGTGGCAGGCAGACAGGAAAGCTCTGGACCCTGCTGGGGATAAGGAGAGGGAAAAGCTTGAGGAAAGCTCTTTCTGCTTTGTGCCCTGCCCCAGCTGAGTGACCCTGTTCTTGTCACAGGCCAGTGTCCTCCTCCTCTTGCCCCTCAGGCAAACAGCAGTGCGAGGCCTACCTATAGTGTCTTCTTGTTTGTTTAAAGTCTCTGGCAGAGACATATTGTCCCAAAGGGCAGGGAAACCAGTGTGGGGCTCACCCCTTGAGGGAGTGTCATTGTCCCTATAAGCTTTGACTGGGAATGTTCCTGAAAAAGCCCTAATCCCCAATTCCCTTCCCTGCCTAGCCTCCAAGTCTCTGACACAAGAGGAGCGGCCATCAGTACCCTCTAGACTGCCCCTCTCCGGCCTGTTCTGGATCCCTACTCTACTTGGCTGATGAAACTCCCGTTCTTCTAAGACTCAAGTGCCACCTCCTCCAGGAAGCCTCCCCCTACTCCCAGCAATTACATGCCCCCTTTAGAGAGTTTCTGTTTTCAGTTTATTTTTTGGTTTACCTCTACATAGGAAGCCCTTTCCACACTATTAAGGTCCCAGCCCAAACCAGAGCTCATGGACTGAGTTTAATACTTGCCCGTGGAATACATGCCTCTTACCACCTCCCGCAGAAAGCTCCTCCGGACGCCCACTGCAGTCAGTCAGACTGCTCTGCCTCAGAGCCTTCCTCACACTCTGAGCCTCTCTCCCACCTTACTTTCTGGGATAACTCTGTGCACAGCTGTCTGCATGCAGCAACTCTCCCAGGCAGTTACTTTCGCTCCCGTTTTACTGACCAGAGGAACTGTAGATCAGAGAGGTTGAGTAACTTGCTTGAGGTCACACAGTTAAAAAGTGGTAGAGCCAGGAGTACCACTTCGGTCCATTTGGATCCAATGCCCCTGCGCTTTCCACTGCCCTACTTAGGTGTCCCTAATCTCCTATAATGTCAGCACAGTGCCTGGTGCCTGGTAGGCTTGGCAAAGACCCAAAAGTTGGAATGAAGCTTTACTTCCAGGCTGGGCCCAGGTTGGGAGGGAGAGTGTATCTTTAGGACCCTAGCTGCCACCTTGTGCCATCACCTTCTCTGCAGAAATGTGGACAGGAGCAGCCATACAGGATGGGGGTCTGACTTTGAGGGTTAGCCAAGACAGGGCAATCAGGAAGTGAACATGCTTGGGGCTGTCAGGGAGAAGCAATGCAGGGAGACAGCCTGGTGTTAGGGAATTAAACTGAGGCCCAGGAAAGAGAGGCGCAAAGGTGTCCGCTGGAGCAGGGGGTGGTGAGGGTAGGTGTCTTCCCCCAGACAGTGACCCTGCCTGGCCCCCGTTCTGTTTGTTCCCCATCCCACTTCCTTCTTTTTTCCTGACTGGATTCTTGAGTTAATCTTCCTGGCTTCCTTTGCTCCCATCTTGTTACCAATTGGCATCATTACCTGAGTCAAACCTGCAGACCCAGAGCCAGATGCAGGTATAAAGTTGGCACTGGAAAACAGACCCTTCTTCCCTGCTTTCACTCTGCTGCGAAGACCAAGTGAGAGAGAGAAAGATTGACCCCCAACCAGAGAGAATTGAGAGGAACCAACCCAATTCTCTCTCCATCAATTTAACTCATTTTGTTTTGTTTGTTTTTTAGGTAGAGAGAGAAAGAGAGAGAGAAAGGGACAGACAGAAAGGGAGAGAGATAAGCACCAACTCATAGTTGTGGCACCTTAGTTCATTACTTTTTCATACATACCTTGACCGGGGGGTTATAGCCAAGCCAATGACCCCCTTGCTCAAGCCAGCAACCTTGGGTTCAAGCCAATGACCTTTGGGCTCAGGTCAGCAACCATGGGATCATGTTGAGGATCCCACGCTCAAGCCAGTGACTCCATGCTCAAGCCAGTGATCTTGGGGTTTCAAACCTAGGTGCTCAGCATCCCAGTCCGATGCTCTGTCCACTGCACTGCTGCCTGGTCAGGCCAATTCAACTCATTTGTGTTTCTGCCCTTGCTGGGGATCAGATATGTGTCCTGCTCTGTACCTAGAGGTCGGGAATTGAGTGAGGGAGGCCTTTCTCCCATCACAGAGAAACCACTTGGAGAAATGTTTAGACAACAACAAAGGGGCCCTGTCCCTATATCCATTGGCTTGGAGTTAACTGCCCATGCCCACACAGCCAGAGCTTCCCTGAACATCAGAGGTGACAGGACCTCAGGACAAAGTACAACTATTGTGCCTTGGGACCGATCACTACTTCCTTCGTGTGGGGCCACATCTGGTCCCAGCCACTTTTCATGCTCTTCTCCACCACACCCTTGCCGCTATCTCCCTTTCCCCCTCACCTGGAACACCTTCTCCTCCCTCCTGGCTCCTTCTGAACTGCACAGAGCCTTATGCTAGGGCTTCCCCAACTCTGAATGTGTTTGACGTTGGCCCTTGAGGGGACCCAGCTTGACCCTGTTTGGGCAGCTCTCTTCTCCATGCCCCATCCCTCACCATGTTGTTGGATGATCCTGGGTCCCTTTGTGCCCTTAGGATTCTCTGACGGGACAGTCTTTCCTGACATTCCCTGCCCTGAAACCACTTAGAGAAAGAGTATAGGTAGAATTAAATTTGTGGCTTAAGTCAGGAAGAGAAGGTGCTATAGAGACATGGTATGGTCTTACCATCGCCGATTTGTGTTCTTTGTTCCAGTTTTTGAAGACCCAGGTACACTGAACTTTCAGTGACAATGTGGTCATTGGCTGGGTCCATGATTTGAGTATTAATGTGAAAGCTGGTGATACCGCATTGGGGGATGGATCCAGAGCCAAACCCCCCCCCTCCTCTGAGTCACTACCAGGTTGTGTGTCTGAAATAAATGGTGGATTTCCCCCCACCCTGCACTGCCCAGTTGGTCAAGAGCATGCAAAATCCCTCAGGCCAGTTTGCAATTCCGCTCCTCTCCTTCCTCTGCTTCCCTGGGCAGAGCTCACAGAGGAAACCTCAAATAAGTCATTGGAGCACCCATTCCTGAACGCCACCAAGCGGGAAAGGGAAGAGTTGGCTCAGGTTGGCAACACCTCCTTGGAGCTCCTTCATTCTCTTCCTGACTTCAAAGTCCTTTATTAACCCCTCCCCTTCAGGCCTCTCCAGGGGCTGAGGAAGGCTGAGATGAGAAGGATTATGGAAATGATGCTACTGGGAGGCTCTGTCCTGGGTGCTGCCCGTCTCAGGGTAGGGATGCGGGATGGGAGCTCTGCCAAAGTTCCTCTTCCTCGTTCTCCAAAGGCGAGAGAGGTGGACCAGGCTGGGTGAGGAGGAAGTTTATCAGCTTACCTTTCATACCCATGCAGCAGCTTGAAGCATGGAGCCTAGGTGAGGAGGCCTGCCTGGGAGGGGGCCCTGAGCCAGCAAATAAATGTTTACTAAAAAGTAAACTATAAAAAGACCTTGTCCTTGCTGCTGGGAAGCCTGCCAGCTGGTGGAGACAGGACTGGAGGCATGAATGATGGAAAGGGCAGGGTAGAGTGGGGGAGCCAGCCCCTCTGCTCATAGGGGCCTCAGGACACCACTCCTGTGGAATTGGGGTACTAAAGGGGAAACAGCACTCCCACCGAACCACAGGACCATGTGCAGAGGAGGGGGGCTGGCTCATTTCGGTCAACTTGAGGGAAATTGTTGTATTCCCAGTCTCATTCAGCCCAGCTTCCATTCTCAGCCCAAGCCTTGACAGAGGCTACGTCAGCTCTAGGCCAGGTCTGGCCAGACCTAGATAAATAATGAGACTGGTTGGTTCCTCTCTTCCCACAGGTAAAAGAGCCCCCTTTGTTCCCTAGGGGAGCCTGGGAGCTGTTGGATTAAGGACCAATCAGGAATTTTTCCAGGGTGGTTTCTATATGCAAGTTTGGGATGGGGGGGTTCTTGGGGAGCACCTAGAGAAGACATGGGGAGTTGGGAGAGAGTGGAGCTTTGTAGGAAGGGAGCAGAGGAGAGGGGAAGAGAGAGGAAAGAGGCCACCAACTGGGAGAAGTAGGCAAGGAATCCTAGGAGTCTGGGGGTGCCAAGGATAACTCCCCAATTCTGTTCAGAAGAGGAGCTGTGAGCCTGAGTTGGGTCTGATGGAAGCCTTGGCCCCCAGCCTGGTGGGAGCTCTGGGCAGCTGGCTTACAGACGTTCCTTAGTGCTGGTAAGTAGGTTTGAATCATCACTCAGGCCCTGGCCTCCGTCCACCCCACCAGCCCCCTGGCCTCAGTTCCCTGGCAACATCTGGGCGGGGGGAGCAGAAACAAGGGCCTCTGTCTGCCCAGCTGCCTCTCCCTTAGGGCTCTGCCAGACTCCAGAGTGCATACGTGGTCTCCAACAGGTCCTCTTCCTTCTGGACTACTGACTAACCCCAGAATCACACACTTTCTGTTCTCAACCCCACAAACTTAGTGCCAAATACTTCTCCCCAGGGAAGCCTCCCTGGACACTTCCCAAAGGACCCCAGTCACCCCAGCCTGTTGGCTGCAGCTCATTGATGAGGGCTTCAGATGGGCACATTGTCCAGATGGATACACCGGGTCCCCTGTGCCTATTACTGGGCTCTCTGCACATGGGACCATTCGAGTACAAAAAATTCTACTGTCTGGGAGGTCAGAAATTAGGGGTATCAGGGGTAATCCCCTTTCACCTTCATCCTGAAGCCCATTCCCTCTTGAGCCAGGACTAGGGTTTGCAGGCGGTAGTCACTAGGGGGCGCTCGGCCACCACAGGGAAACTGGGTGAACTTGGTAGAGTGCGTGAGTGAGGACGCGTGACAGTGTTACAGTGTGTGCGTGTGGGGAGGTGGAGCTGAAAGTGTTGAAGGGGGGGAGGACAGGGGTCACCCCAGGTTTTCATATCTGTGTTTTCCTATCCGCACTCGTTCCTGCCCGATCCACCCATCCCCAAGCCCCCACCAGGATTCCCAGCAAAGGTGGAGAATAGCTTTCTAGCCCTGTTCGTACATAACCTCACTTTCCTGTTCCCTCCTAGCAAATACCGCGTGAGAGGCTCCGGGCAAAGGGCGGCGGGTAATTTTCAGGCAGAGAACCTTGATCAGGGTCGTGATTTCCTTACACTGGGGTGTATGGGGTGCTTAGACTTCACTAGGGGTCCCCAGGCAAAGGCAGAGCCGAGGGGCCGAGCCAAACTCGGAGCCGCTGGAGGCGAACGGGTATGTCTCCGCCTCGGGGGCGTGCCAGAGGCGGGGTCGGGAGGCGGGGGCGGAGCCAGGCTTCTTTTTTGGGCGGCTGGTAGCTGTGAGAAGCGCAGAGGCTTGGGGCAGCCAGGCTGCGGAAAGGCCGCAGCGTGAGGGGCGAGTGGAGCCGGCAGCAGCGGCGCTCGGTCGGGAGACGCGGCGGCGAGACAGACGAACCAGCGGAGTCACCAACCAGGGGTCTCGGCTCTGGAATTTGATATTCATTTATCCAGGGTTTACCCTCTTCCTTTTTTTCTTAAACATTTTAAAGAACCGTATTCTTTTCCGTTTTAATTTATTTTTGCTTCCTATTCCCTGCTTAAATCGGCCGATCGTTTGGGGAGATTGCTCTTTTACTCCCCCAAATCACTACGGATTTTGGAAACCAGCAGAGAGAAGAAAGAGGTAGCAAGAGCTCCGGAGAGAAGTCGAGGAAGAGAGACCGGGTCAGAGAGCGCGCGCGGGCGAGCGTGCAACGAGAGGGACAGGGGTAAAGTGAGTGACCTGCTTTTGGGGGTGACCGCCAGAGTGCAGCGTGAGCCCTCCCTCTCGGGATCCCGCATCAGAACAGCAGCGCTGACCGACAGACAGACAGACACCGCCCCCCGCCCCAGCGCCCACCTCCTGCGCGGCCGGCGGCCGACGGTGGACGCGGCTGCTAGCCGCGGGCAGGAGCCGGAGCCCGCGCTCGGAGGCGGGGTGGAGGGGGTCGGGGTTCGCGGCGTTGCACTAAAACTTTTCGTCCAACTTCTGGGCTGTTCTCGCTCCGGAGGAGCCGTGGTCCGCTCCGGGAGAGCCGAGCCGAGCGGAACCGGGAGAAGTGCTAGCTCGGGCCGGGAGGAGCCTCAGTCCGAGGAAGGGGAGGAGGAAGAAGAGAAGGAAGAAGAGAGGGGGCCGCGGTGGCGACTGGGCGCTCGGAAGCCGGGCTCATGGACGGGTGAGGCGGCTGTGTGCGCAGACAGTGTTCCAGCCGCGCGCGCGCCCCAGGCCCTGGCCCGGGCCTCGGCTGGGGAAGGAAGAGGAGCCCGCCTAGGCGACGTAGAGAGCGGGACGCCCCGCAGTCCAAGCCGGAGAGGGAGCGCGAGCCGCGCCGGCCCCGGCCGGGCCTCCGAAACCATGAACTTTCTGCTCTCTTGGGTGCATTGGAGCCTTGCCTTGCTGCTCTACCTCCATCATGCCAAGGTAAGCGGTCGTACCCGCCTGGCGCGGCGGGCAGCTGCGAGCGCCTCTCCCGGCTGGCGACGTGCGTGCGAGCGCGCGCGTGGGGGTTCCGTGCCCCACGCGGGTCCTTGGGCACCGGGCGCGCGGCTTCCCCCTCTATCGTCGTACGTGTAGGGGGAGGGGGCGCGCGCTAGGTGGGAGGGCACCAGGATAGAGTCTCACCGCCCACGCGGGCCCTGCCCACCCACCAGTCACCGCACGTACGATCTGGGCCGACCAGCGGAGGGCGGGAGCCGCTGGAGGAGGCCGAGGGGGCTGGGCTTGCGCTGCTGCGGGCTGCTGAAGTTTGCTCCCGGCCGCTGGTCCCCGGTGAACTGGAAGTCCGGGCAGCGGGGGCGGGAGCCGGAGCCGGAGCCCAGCGGGGGGTGTGTGTGTGTGTGCTCGGACCTTGGACCGAAGAAGGTCTGAGAGCGTGGAGGGGGCAGGGCGCAGGCGCGGGAGGGGGCTTGCTGTCACTGCCGCTCGATATCTTCGGCCCTCTCCCTGAGTTTAGGAAAAGTTTTGGGATGGATTGCTGCGGAGACCCCCCCACCCCCGTCTCCGCCGGGCCACCTGTGCGGCGCCACCCCCGCCCGTCCCCGCTCCCGTCCCGCTCGGTGCCCGCCCTCCCCCGCCCGGCAGGGCGCGCGCGGCGCGGAGCCGATTACATCAGCCCGGGCCTGGCCGGCCGCGTGTTCCCGGAGCTGCCGCGGCCGGAGCGGGGAGTCCCGGGCGGCTAGCAGCGCCCCTCCCCCCGCCGGCCCTCCGCGGGAAGGTGACCTCTCGAGGTATCCCCAGCGGGAAGACCTGGAGAACCACCCAGTCCCTTCTGGCCATCCCCAGCCCCTAACCTCTCCTGTGCTAGGAGGAATTTCCCGACGCCCCTTCCCCGTTTCCTCCCTAGCATGGAGAGAAGCCCCTGCCTACCCCTTTATTTTTTATTCCCCTTTGCTGAGAAAACCCATCTAACCTCTCTTCAGCCCCGGAATCCAGGGGAAGGATGATCTCTGTCAGAGGTCAGGGTGCCAGGGCCCACCCGGGTGCTTTGTCGAGACTATCTAAGGTCCCGACTTGGTGACAGTCAGCTTCCCTCCCTTCCCCCACACTTCGAGTGAGCTGCGCTTTAGCTTTTATGAGGGTGGGCCAAGGGAGGGCTTAAAGAGTGTCGACACCCCACTTTACACTGTTTGGGAAAATGGTTTGAAATGGGCTCTGACATGGGCAGTGTGGGACTAGCCCTCCCTGAACCTTTGGAAGCAGCGCCTGCCAGCCTTGCAAACACACTTTGTCCTAGTGAAATGAGACGTTGGAGCAGGAGCAGGTGGTTTTTGGAACTTCGAACTTGCCCACCCAACTTGATTCTCAAAGCCACCCTAAGAGGTCATTTTTCCACCCCCCTCTTAGACCTTCCCTCCACCTGAGTCCCCTTGGAGGGAGACAGAAGGAAGGAAATGGTCTGGGGTCCCCCAGAC
This sequence comes from Rhynchonycteris naso, assembly GCA_037038555.1. Classification (NCBI taxonomy): domain Eukaryota; kingdom Metazoa; phylum Chordata; class Mammalia; order Chiroptera; family Emballonuridae; genus Rhynchonycteris; species Rhynchonycteris naso. The sequence goes on from CM073000.1 coordinate 10,971,438, forward strand.
CCTGGCACAAAGGCCTTGGCTCCAGGCCTCCAAGTAGGGGGAAGGGGGAGGAGTGGCCGACTGGCCACAGTGTGACCTTCAGAGGCCCCCAGAGAAGGGCACCTGGCCCCTCCCCGCACAGAAGCGCTCCTCCCTGAGCCTTGGAGGGTTGTGAAGGTTCTGTCCCCTTTCCTGGTTGGGGCCCAGGAGGAGTGGAGGGCAGAGGGAGAATGTGGGCAGAGGGAAGCAAGGGGGTTCTCCTGGGAATGGGTGAGGGGCTGACGTGGAGACTCTGGGGGAGCTGCAGTTGGAGACTATCCAGCTGGGAGTCTGGAAACTGTTATCTGACCTTGGCCCTGGGGGCAAGGCTGGGGGGAACTGGGGTGCATTGGAGGTGTGTGAGAAGGAGAGAGAGAACCAGACTGTGAGTCTCCCTCTCAGAGGGGCTGCAGTTCTGTTCAGGACCTGCTCTGAAGAGGGGCTGATGGGGTGGGTAGTTGGTGAGAATTGGAGACCCTCTGGAGGGACTGGGAGAAGCCTTTGCCCAGTGCTGTCATGTCCACATGGTTGGACTTATTGACCTTCATAGCTTCTGGGGAGGGGAAGAATGATCTGTTGGGGGTGGGGCAGGATGGGGGAGGCCTCAGGCCCAGGTAGTGCAGAGGGCCCCCTAGGGGTTGAACAGTGCTAAGGCACAAAAGGCTTCACTGGTTGCATTTGCCCAGGTGAGAGGAACTTGGGGACCCTCTCTGACTGGGAGGGAGGAGAAACCAGGGAACAAGGTAGGGGTGCTAAGCTGGAGGTGTTGGAGATATATTCGGGCCTTTGTGAGATTTGGGCATGGGGAGAAATGGGGCTCCCCTCCCCCAGGGCTTTCTCCCAGGTTTTACCCTCTAGGCCACCTGTGGGTTTGCTGAATATTCCTGAAGACAAGAGTTTGGATGGGGGAGGGTGGTTGGTGCCCTTCGGTCCTCTGCACCCCCTCCCTTCCCAGCACCAGCTCACCCTGGTATTTGTCATGTCAGCAGGAGAAGGTCACCATGTTGTTTTTCTTGCCCCCAGTCCTTCCTTCCTGTCCCAGTCCCAATTTGTCCTATTTGACCTTAATACTTACCTGTGGCTTTGGACCAGGGAGTCGGGGGTGGGGGTGGGGGTCTGAGAGGATTCACTTCCCTTAGCTCAACAATGGGCCAGTGAGAACAGGGAGAGTGAACTGTGGGGCAGGGGTGGGGAGCTGGACATTCTGGTGTTTTCCTACTGCATTTTGAACCTCCCACCCTCCAATGTGTGGTCAGTCTTTCTCTTCTTTGGCTTCACAATTGGAGCAGTCCAGGGGTGATGGGTGGGCTCTGTGCTGTGGGGAGCCCCTGGTGGTGCCCAGTTCTACTCAGAATCCTTGGAGAACCAGAGGTTGTGGGCTGGGAGGGCCAGGAGGGGGAAACGGGCAGGGTGGCTGGGCCTGTGTCCCCCTGCCCTATGATCATGTCTCACTCTTTTGTTCTCAGTGGTCCCAGGCTGCGCCCATGGCCGAAGGAGAACAGAAAACCCACCAAGGTGAGTCTCTTGGATGGAGTCCCCTGACTCTTCAGGGGTTGGGTGGGAAGTCCTGGTTCCTTCTTTTGTGGTTTGTGATGGAGGAGGTGGGTCATGAAAGGAGAAGATTAACCCTTCATTCTGAAGGGCTCTCCCTTTCCTCTTCAGGCCTCTGCTAGGGATAGGACTTGTGGCCTTTTCTTCTGCTCTTTCCAGTCGAGTTTTCTTTGGAGAGGGAGCTTTGAGCACAGACCAGGAAAGACAGACAATGTTCAAGGATCCCAGATGTCTGTCTGTCTTCCCCTGCCCTTCAGGGAAGATGAATATTCCCCTGTCACTTCCAACCCAGCATGTCTCACCTGTGGGGCCTGTGTGGAGGTGGCTGTCACCCTAGCCATCCAGAGAGCTGGCTGTGTATGAGCTGGAGGTGCAGAGGACCCAGCCTCATGGGACCCCTCCCCGTCTGTATTCCCTTGGGATGGAGAGAAAAAGCGCTAAGCCTCGGGGTAAAGCAGGTTTGGGTGCTGTGAACTTCCCTCCTGGTCCAGCAGGGGGCTGGCTGTAGCTCTAAGGCGCCCCACCCCACCCTTCCCAAGCCCAGCCAGCCAGCCAGCCTTTTGTTCCAGTAGGTTTGGTGTAGGGAGCCTCCCATTCCTCAGGGATGTTCAGGTTGTCCCTACCACTGAAGGGAGCTTCTGATCCAGCCTGAGGGAGGAGGGCCCAGTGCTGCTTCCCCAGTTTCCCACTTTTGGAGAGGGAAGTCCCTGGGGTCCTCCTCCAATCGAGTTTCCCTGACCTAAATCAGGTAGGTGCAGGGTAGAGACCAAGGGCTATGTTTGCACTCCCAGGCTCTGGTGAAGCCCAGCCGGTTCTGCCTCCTTCCTGGCCCAGGAACCCTTTCCTTGGCCCAGGGCCTGGCTTCCTGGCCGCCCCAAGGCCTGTGCCACTGACGGGCTACCTGCTCCCAGCGGTCCTTGTGGCCTGGGGGAGGCAAGACAAATGGTCTTTGTTTGTTGGGGGAAAGGTGTCTTCGAGAAGTAAAGAAAACCATGGAAGCCTGATGTTGGAGTGTACGTACGTGTGTCCACATCCTGTGCAAAAACTGGACAGCTTTCTTTGGAGGCAGTGGCTCCAGTGCTAAGGGTGCTGGTGAAGTTGCCCCGTTTCTGACCCATGGGCCTTAGGGATCCCAGGGAGCTTTTCCAAGGAATTCTCAGCCAGGGTCTTCTTACCCTCCCCTGTCAGCCACCACGGCCCAGGTCAGACTTTTCTGCTAGCTTGTCCTGCGTGGGATCTGTGGCCTTGAATGAAACCTGGGCCTCTTTCCTGTCCCCAACCATGAGAAAGTGTCAGGTCAAGACTTCCTGATTAGTTATCTTCTTCAGCTCCTTTGTCCTGTTAAGACTCTTTATGACCACGCTTTACCCTAACCGTTTTGAGATGGAGAATTCTGTGCCCGTTGCCTGGACTGGGGAAGTGGACATCCGGCAAGGCCTGGGTCTGGCTTGCAGGCCCCCACTGTTGTCCTTTCTGTCTCCACACCTGTGGCCTCCCCCTGCCCACTCCCCTGAACCAGCCAAGTTCTCCACCCACCTATGGTGTGGGCAGCTCCCAGGCCCCTCCTCCTCTGCCCTTCTGGGGGATGTGGGGGAGTCTCCAAATCTTCTGTAACCTACCTGGGCTGAGAAAAGGGGGCTGGACATGGAAGGCCGAACCCCACATTTCACCCTCTGTTTCGGTGTCTTTAAACATCAGCCCAGCCCACTTACTTAGAGGCGCAGAGAGGGAGGGGCTGGCTGAAGTCACCCCAAGTCCTGGCTGCAGCCCTGCCTCCTTGCTGCCTGGGTGCTGCTCTTCCCTCCTGTGTCTGTGTCGGGGAAACTTACTTCAGGGACGGGATTTCTGTGTGTGTGTGTGGGGCACGGTAGGGAGTGGCAGGCTGGGCCACAATTTGGAGTAGTCATTCCAGAGTCCTGAGTTTATTTATTCTCAAGGGCCCGCCCCTGTGGCCCAGAATTACCCCTTCATGCTCCGATGCACTTCAGGCCCCGCCGCCAGCCTGGGAAGCTGTCTCTGCCCTGGTCTCCCTCCAGATCAGCTTCTAGAAGTGCTTCGAGGCTGCAGTAGCAGCACCACTTTTTTCCATGATGCAAGCAGTTTGCCCTCTTGGGCGGGGTTATCGGTGGCTGGCAGGGCCTGCATAGTGTGCCCGCCCACTGCCACCTGCCAATTCCGGGCAGCCCCAGCCCTGTACTGGTGCCCACGGCCTCTCAACCTGTGTTCGGGGAGGGGTCTGACAGTGGCAAGGTACTCCCGGAAACTTCTCCTTTGTTTTCACGTGGCGTGGGCTAGGGAAGGCTTTGATGACTGAGCTGATTTTAACTCTCTCACTTAGCAGTGTGTCCTTGGGGCAAGTTGCTCAGCCTCTCTGAGCCTCCAGTTCCACATTTGTTCAAATGGAGGTCCTCCTAGAACCTCCTAGTAGAAGATTGTTTGAGAGGACAAGTGTGGTCTACTGTACACAGTGCCCAGCATATAGTAAGTGCTCATTAAGTGATGGTTGGTAGGTCCGTAGGGTATAGCAGTAGCTGTGGATAGGCTGTATGGACACGGAGAGGAAGTTAGCTAAGCTGATTGTTTCTTTTGCTCACAGGATGCTTAGAGTACTTCCAGCAGGTGTACTCCTACTCAGACTGCCCTCTGGCATCAGGGTTGACCCAGGAATTGGCTGTCACAGTGAGGCAGGGGGATCAGATATGGCAGGCCATCTCCCTGGGATCCTGACAGCATCCTGTGATCTTTGGCATAAAAACAGGCCTTCATCAATGTTGATTAGAAAGCTTAGGGAAAGACTTCAACCACAGCTGGAGGGACTGAAATTAGATTTATGGAAGGACTGGCCTGAAAGGGAGTCCCTCTCACAGAAACCTCAAGGAGTGGCCTTACAAAGCTAGGTAGAGATAGGGGTTGAGCATGTTTTGTATGACCTGCCGGGCTCATGTGTCACCCCCTCCTATGCAGTGGTGAAATTCATGGATGTCTACCAGCGCAGCTACTGCCGTCCCATCGAGACCCTGGTGGACATCTTCCAGGAGTACCCCGATGAGATCGAGTACATCTTCAAGCCATCGTGTGTGCCCCTCATGCGGTGCGGGGGCTGCTGCACTGATGAGAGCCTGGAGTGTGTGCCCACCGAGGAGTTCAACATCACCATGCAGGTGGGTCCTGGGAGGAGTGGGCTCAGGGGCATTGGAGAGGGGAGCCAGGCTCGCCTTGTCCAGCTCCTGCCCCTGCGTCGGTCAGAGGAGGTGTGTGTGGGGGTTCTTGCCTCTTTGGGAAAAAAGATGCCTGCATTTCCTAGTCCAGGTCCCCAGCAAGCCCCAGCCACCTTTCTTGCTCCCTGACCTTTGTCCCCTGGGTTCAGGAGGTGGGTGACACCTGTGACAGTAGCCTGTCACACCTTCCCTCCCTGTTTGGTGCTCTGTTTGGGAAGCTGGATGAGCATGGTTTGTGGAGAGTTTCCAAGCCAGTTGTGTGGTACTACCTGGTGACAGAGTCCGTCTCAGCGTGGATAGGGTGCGAGGGAGGAGCTCTGAGACCCCAGGGTGAGGGGCCCTTGGGCTGCTACTAGGGGTCAGGGTGAAGCCTAGAGTGATGAGAGGAGGGAGGGATGGGGAGTGGTGAGAACCTCGGACCTGAATTCCCAGCCTGGCCAACCCTTGCAGCCATGTCTACCCTCAAGAGGAGCCGGGGCTCCTTGAGGTCAGCAGGGTCGGGGGAGTTGGGGTGGGCCTGAGGCTCTTCCTGGTAGAGCCACCGGTCCCCCTACCTCCACCACCCGTCCCTGCTCTGTAGAGCCCCTTGGTGCTGACTGGCAGGAGCCACAGGGGTGCCCCGTCTGGGTATGGCTGGCTGGGTCACTAACCTCTGTGCTATGCTTCCTTCTCTAGATTATGCGGATCAGGATTCACAAAGTGCAGCACATAGGGGAGATGAGCTTCCTACAGCACAGTAAATGTGAATGCAGGTGAGCACGGAGTCACGGCTTGCCTGTCCGGCAGACGGCCTCCCGTCCTGTGGCAGGGTTGTGCACTTTCCCTTGGTGGTACACTTCCACCTTCCACCGGTGCAACCTTTGGGCATTTCAGTTGACTTTAGAGTGCCTTAGTCCCCACATCTGTAAAGTGCGCACAATACTAGCATGTCCCCGATGGCACTGTTATAAGAACTAAGTGAGTTGCATGTAAAGAGATTAAAACTGTATCGATGTATCATAAGTACCATGTTCAGTTTTGTTTTCTGGTATTAGTATCGTTGTGCCCACCATCATCACTTACCATCACCGTCTGAACGCCCTCTCTGCTTTGTTCTTTTCTCTTTCTCTGCCCTCTGCAGACCAAAGAAAGACAGAGCAAGGCAAGAAAAGTAAGTAGCCATGACTGTCGTTCTCCTCCTTGCCTGGTTTTCTTGGTTTGGGGCTCTTGGCTTCTTCTGTCAGATGGGGTCTGATGGCTTCACTGGGCCGGGGAGTTGGTCTCATGAGAACACGTGGCAGCGGCAGTGGGGGAGCAAACTCGAGGATTATGGCCCTAGACTTGGTGACCAAGCCCAGCCTGGAGCCTGGCGCTCCCTTGGGAGAGACACTGTGCTCCCGGTGGGGCGGTATCTGGGCTCTCCCTGGCCTGGACTTGAGCTTTTGGTGTGTTGAGGGGCAGTGTGGACGCTGGCTCCAGCTGGCTGTAGCCTCCCATCGCCCACCGCTGGGGAGTGGGTGGCTGCGAGGCTGGCTTCTGTGTGCCAGAGGACGCGGCCTATGTGGTGGCTGCTGCGCTTGGTTTGGGGCCCTGTGGGAGCACTCTCACGCACGCCCTCCTACAGGAGTGAAGCAGGCCCGAGACTACCCGCCCTCTTGGCCAGGGAGAGAGAGGTGGCTAAATGTGGGTCATTTTCTGAGGTTTCTAGTGTTTCAGGGTGGAGAGTCCGGTCAGGATGGAGCAGGGGGCTGGGGGCGAGAGCAAGGTCGGGGGGCAGTGAGCTTTCAGGCAGGCTGAGCCGCTGGCCTGGAGGGTGAGTCTGCAGGAAAAGAGACAGAGCGAGGTGAGCGGGAGCCCTTCCCTTACCCCGCCCCACCCTCCCGCCCACCTGCCTCGTGTTCTGAGGACAAGAAGGCCCTTCGGCCTCAATCCCTTGCCCCTCTTCCCTAAGTCCCCAACTTCCAGGATTGCTGTGGCTACTAGGGAGAGAGAGGAAGAGGGAGGGTACACCTGTGTGTGTGTGTGAGAGAGAGAGAGACCAAGCTCTTTCCAGTACTGTCTCCTAACAAGAGGGAACAGATTCCCCTCTCCGGGGTCCTTGCCCCTTTTCTTGCCCTGTGGCAGATATTCCGAGGGGCTCTCTCCTGGCTCTGGCAAGTGAGGAAGATGCTATTTCCCTTGATGGGGACAGACACCAGCCGGCCTCTCTTGCCCATTCTCCAAATGCCTGCTGCTTTGTCCACGGGGAGAGTGTCGCCCTGGCTCGGGCTCGGGCTCGGACGGGAGCCTGATGAGATGGCGCGGGCGTAGCAGGCTTTGACAGGCTGGGGAGTACTTCCGGGCCCAGTGATGCACGGGCCTCCTCCCCAGGCCTCCTCAGCCCTTCCCAGCCCCCTGTTAGCCTGCCTGGGGCTTTGAGGGCACCTAGCCCCACCCCTCCGCCCAGGTTGTAGCTCAGGCCAGGTGAGGCCTTTCATGTGTCCTCCTTGGCTTTGTGCCGCCCGCCCGCCCGCCTGCCCGTGGAGCTGCTCCCCCACATCACAGAGGCAGGGCCCCTGGAGGGACCTTTTACTGTTGCACTTGGAAATGAAGACAGAAAGTGCCTGAGCATAGCCAGCATCCTTCCCCTAATCAAATCAGGTCTCTGACCTTCTCCCCAAATTCTGACCTGCGTTTTATAGCACACCCCCACCCCCCCCCCCCCGACCTTCAGGGTCAGACTTGTACAGGGTTGCTGGGCAAAGAGCCTGTCTCTGTTGCTTTGCCCCCTGCCTGGGACTAGGAGCCACCATGAGCATGGAGTTCTTTAGGGCCTGAGCCCTCCACCCAGCCTCTATTTTCTACCCAAAACCTTGCATCGGGTTGGGCTTGCTACCTCAGGGTGGCCAAAGTGACAGAAGGAGCCACCCAGTGCCTGCCGTCCTGACCCGACCCGACCCGACCCGACCCGACCTGACCTGACCTGACCCGACCCGTGTGTGCGTGCAAGCTCTTTCCTGGAGCCTGCCTGCCTCCCGTCCCCTGAGCGTCCCCTGCGTGTCCTGTCCCCTGCCTCCTCACTGCTTCTTTTCTTCTCCTCTGCCCTTCCTCCTCTCTGGCTCTGTTTTTTTATTTTCCAGAAAATCAGTTCGAGGAAAGGGAAAGGGGCAAAAAAGAAAGCGCAAGAAATCCCGGTATAAATCCTGGAACTTGTACGTGGTGCCGCTGCTGTCTCATTCCCTGGAGCCTCCCCAGGGCCCCCCAGTCTAACTCCCGCTCCCAGGACCCCTTAACCCTTCTCTCCTGCTCCCTCCTGCCCTCCCTCCCTGGCTCTTACCCTCCCCTCTGCCCTGGTCTCCTTCTCACTCTCACTCCACTAATTGGCACCAATGGGTAGATTTGGTGGTGGCATTGCTGGTCCAAGGTTGGGGGGTGGGGTGGGTGGGCAGAGTGGGCCTGGAGGAATCAGGGAGGGGGCTCTGGCTTGGCTGGGCACTGCCTTTCTCTCACCCACTGGGCACTGCTAGCGGGCCCATGTTGGCATGGGTGCCAGGCACCGGTGCCTGCTCGCCCAACTGGTTTCCACTGCTCTAGGCTTCTGTGTTCAAAAGTCTGGAAGCGGAGGGTGGTGAGGAGGGCAGATATGGTGTGAGGAATGGGCTTTAATGACATGAGGTAGCTTGTTGTTGGCTGAAGGAGAGGTTGGGTGGGGTCAAGCACCACCTGCCACCCCCTGTCATGGACTTGGAGTTTCTGAGGGGGACCCCCCTATTCCAGCCCAGCACATGGCACCCACAGAAGCCTCCCTGTAGGACAGCTGCTTCCTCTGGGTTGGAGACTGTGGTGGGCCGTGCTTTGGGCCCGTTGACTGCCAGTGGCCCGGCCTGCTGTCACACCTTATTTCAGCCCACCTTTGCTGGCGGGGCCTGGGCATGAGCCCTCATGTAGGAGAAGGTGGCCCCGATTGCTGTCCCCAAGTGTGCTGTTTTGGAGGCAGCAGCTGCTGGGGCCCTGAGGCCTGAGACTCGCACTGGTCCCTGTGGGACGACACTGCCCTTCCCGCAGCCCTCTCCTTGCACTCTCTGCCCATCTGTGTCTGCCTCCTCCTGCGGGCAGGCTTCCTAGCCAGTGCTGCCTCTTGCCGCCGCGCTCTCTGTCTTCCACTGTAGCTCTCAGACCCTTCCAGGGCCTGGAAGGGTGTGGGGGCCCACGAGCTGGGTGGGGGCCCTGCTGCACACATGTCAGGGGGTGTTGCATGTTTTTTTTTCTCTCTCTCTGCTGACGCTCTAGCTTAGATGTCTTTCCTTTTGCCTTTTTGCAGTCCCTGTGGGCCTTGCTCAGAGCGGAGAAAGCATTTGTTTGTACAAGATCCGCAGACCTGTAAATGTTCCTGCAAAAACACAGACTCGCGTTGCAAGGCGAGGCAGCTTGAGTTAAACGAACGTACTTGCAGGTTGGTTCCCAGAGCGAGTCAGAGAGGTGCTTCACACAGAGATGGAGAGAGAGAGAAAGAGAGAGAGAGAGAGAGAGAGCGCGAGAGAGCGGGTACCCGAGAGGGGCCAGCTGCTTGCTTGCCTTCTAGCTGCCTGCCTGGTGACTACTACCTTCTTGCCTCGCGAAGCCCCTGCGGTGGTGGCAGGCGCTCGCTCGGCCCGGCAGGACCCCTTCAAAGGTTCACCTGGTTGCCTGAGTGGGTAGACTGGTGTGGCTTATGTGATGGTGTGGACGCAAGCTGAGTGTTGTGTCCCGTGGTCCTGCTCGTGGTGGCTGCTGGTCCTGACGTTGTGATGACCACTTTTGCTATTGAGAGCCCTTCCTGGTGCAGAGGACGCTGCTATCTGTAAACCACAAACACTCTTCTGGGGGCCGTGCCCTCTCAAGTCTGCACTGCGAGGCTTCCCACCCCACCGTGTCTCTCCACGGGGGGCAGGGCTTGAGTCCCTCCTCATACAAGGGCTCTGGAGGGCATGGCTGAGTGTTGGGTTAGGGTGGGTAGGAGATTTAACAGCTGGGGACAAAAGATTTCTTTAGTATTTCAGTCATCACGGCAAGAACCCTTAACAGCCCACGCATTCCCCCTGCCCCCAGGATGGGTAGAGGGAGGGAAGATGCCCACTTTTCTAATAGACTAGGAACTGACTCCTCACACCCGGGCCTGGTTTTGACTCACCTGTGTGGGTCAACCGACAAGGCAGCTGTATACCTCAGTTCCTTGTCCACTGTGGGGACCAAGGAAGTGTCACATGGGTGAGTGAACACATGAGCAAGTTCAGGGGATGAGGTCAAGAGCACAGGACCGTGACAGGTGGCTGGCACTCTTTTGATGCCTCAGCCGGCGTTTATACCAGAGTGGCCTGTGCTCAAAGGCAGGGGGCCCTCCGGGCCAGTGGAAGCCTCGCCCAGGGAGGGGGCTTTATGGGGACTCTCCTGGCTCATCCAGGTGCTTCATTAACAGAGTCCGTGGAGTGTGGCTACCTCGTCCCACCCCCCCATGTTCCTGTGGCTTGTGGGTGTTCAGGGGACATTGGGGACCAAGTCTTGGGGTGTTGCTGTGGGTGCTCTGTCTTGGCAGTGTTCGTGGTGGGGGCTCAGCCTAACTCCAGGGATGGATGAGGGGTCTCCACACCCCCTGGGGGCCTTCAGGGCAGAATAGGGACTTGCCATTTTAGGGTTTCTGTAGAGATGATTCTGCAGAGAAAGTGGGATGGGGATGTCGGAAGTTACCCCAGCTTCCAGAGACCTTCCCAGACCTTGGCTTGGCTGTACAGGGGAATTTAGTACCCGACCTAGAGGCTTAGGGTCCTCATTCTCAGATCTCAGAAGGGCAGGGCCTGCTTTCACCCCTCCTCACACTGGGGAGGGGCGGGGGGTTGTAAAAGACAAACAGCCCAGGGCAGGGGCATGACAGAGACAGTTCCTGGAGTCCCCTCTGCTTCCATGTGAGTAGTCCAGCCACCGATTGTCTCTCCCCCACCCTAAGTTAAACAGCATACCAGAAATAAGGGGCCACAGGTCCCCGGGGCCTGCCGTTGCCTATGGCTCCAGAAAGATGAGGCCTGTAGCTGAGGCCGGGAGGGAGGGCGTGGAGAAGGGAGTTGTGTCCCCCACATTCCTGGGGTCCAAGACCTTGCTGGCTCCCCCTCCCTTGGGAGCCTGGCTTTCCCAGGGCCAGCATCTCCCCTCGTCTGGCTGTCCCCTGCTGGGCCTCTGCACAGCCCTTTCCCTTGCTCACACTGCTCTCTCTACTTTCTCCCCCAAACCAGCCCCATGAGTCTGAGCTCAAACACCTCCTTCTGTGGGGACCCTTTCTTGATTAATATCCAATTCGGGTCATTCGTTAAGCTCTTAAATGTCAAGTAGGGACTGTTCTTTTTAGTATGTGTTTGTTGCTTGTGATGAGATGTTTCCGTGTCGCTGTTTTGTCTCAACTAGATTATAAGCTTCAGAGGGCAAAGAGAGAACCCTGGGCACAGCTGCTGCTCACACGGTTGCTCCAATAGGGGCCCCCTCCGCCGGTGGCTGGCCCTCGCCCTGGGACTCCCCAAGGCAGGATCATGCTTTCACTGTCTTCTCTGTGGCCAGGGAGGGAGGCTGCCCGCCTCACTGCCACCTCTCGCCACCTGGCCCTAACCCCTAGCCTCTGTTTTCCATTGTCCACAGATGTGACAAGCCGAGGCGGTGAGCCGGACTGGAGGAAGGAACCTCCCTCAGGGTTTCGGGAACCAGACCTCTCACCAGGAAAGATGGATACAGAATGATTGAGACAGAAACCATGCCGCTGCCACCACACCACCGTCACCATCGACAGAACAATCCTTAATCCAGAAACCTGAAATGAAGGAAGAGGAGACTGCGCAGAGCACTTTGGGTCCGGAGGGCGAGACTCCGGCGGAAGCATTCCCGGGCGGGTGACCAAGCATGGTCCCTCTTGGAATTGGATCGCCATTTTATTTTTCTTGCTGCTAAATCACCGAGCCCGGTAGAGAGTTTTATTTCTGGGATTCCTGTAGACACACCCACCCACATACATATGTTTATATATATATATATATATTATATATATAAAAATAAATATATATATTTTATATATATAAAATATATATATTCTTTTTTTTTTAAATTAACATTGCTAATGTTATTGGTGTCTTCACTGGATGTATTTGACTGCTGTGGACTTGAGCGGGGAGAAGAATGTTCCCACCTAGACCCTGACAAGGAAGAAGATGGGAATAGAGTCTCTGGCATGGCCTTTTTTGTCCTTCTTCGGGAGGCCAGGGCCCCCTCCCTTGCCTAGGAACATGCAAGGCCAGGGCATGGGGGCACATTTGGCCTGCTTCTGGGAACACTGACAAACCCAGCCCTGGTTCCGAGCCTCTGCCCCAAGTCAAACGGACAGAAAGACAAACGACAGGTGTGGGGACGACGACGCTGGCTCTGACCAGGAGTTTGGGGAGCCTCAGGACCCTGCTGTGCTTTGGGGATCCCCTCCACGTGCTGCACGTACTTCTTGCCCCCAGGGGCACTGCCTGGAAGATTCAGGAGCCTGGTAGCCTTCACCTACTCTCACCTGCCTCTGAGATGCCCAGGAGACCACTGGCAGGTGTCTTGGTGCAGAGAAGAGAGAGACATTCATTGGTGGAAGAAGAGCAGCCCAGTGACAGCTCGTCATCTGTGGGAAGGGCCTCTTGCCCTGGCTGTTTCCCTGCTCCCCATCCCGGGTGCAGCCCGGGGCCTGAGGTCCTCAGACCATTGAAACCACTAGTTCTGTCCCCCAGGAGACCTGGCTTTGTGTGTGAGTGGTTAGCCCTCCTCCGTCCCCCCGCCCGACCCTTCCTGCGGCACAGAGAGACAGGGCAGGATCCATGTGCCCACTGTAGAGGCAGAGAAAAGAGAAAAGTGTTTTATATACGGTACTTATTTAATATCTCTTTTTAATTAGAAATTAAAACAGTTAATTTAATTAAAGAGTAGGGTTTTTTCAGTATTCTTGGTTAATATTTAATTTGAACTATTTATGAGATGTATCTCTCTCTTGCTCTCTCTCGCTCTCTCTTATTTGTATTGGTCTTTTTGTATAAAATTCATGTTTCCAATCTCTCTTCCCTGATCGGTGACAGTCACTAGCTTGTCCTGAACAGATATTTAATTTTGCTAACACTCAGCTCTGCCTTACCCTTTGCCCTGGCTCCCCACCACACATTCCTTTGAAATAAGGTTTCCATATACATCTACATACTATATATATATTTGGCAACTTGTGTTTGTATATATATATATATATGTTTATGTATATATGTGATTCTGATAAAATAGACATTGCTATTCTGTTTTTTTTATATGTAAAAACAAAACAAGAAAAAATAGAGAATTCTACATACTAAATCTCTCTCATTTTTTAATTTTAATATTTGTTATCATTTATTTATTGGTGCTACTGTTTATCCATAATAATTGTGGGGGAAAAGATATTAACATCACATCTTTGTCCCTAGTGCAGTTTTTCGAGATATTCCGTAGTACATATTTATTTTTAAACAGCAACAAAGAAATACAGATATATCTTAAAAAAAAAAAAGCATTTTGTATTAAAGAATTTAATTCTGATCTCAAAGCTCCTCCTGGTTTCTCCTTCTCCATTGAATCTTTGTTCCAGACTTCTTCCTTCCCCCTCTCCCTCCTCCCTTGGGGAACATGGCATTTATCTTAGGCCTGGGCAAGGGGTCCCAGGTGTGTGTGTAAAATATGGGGCCACCTACCTCAATATGCTGGGGGTCAGAGTCCTTCCGTTCTGTCTGGACTGGTCCTGGGGAACCTGTCCAACCTTTGCCATGATATGGCCAGGGCTGGGGCACTCTGGGAGTGGGGGAGGGAGAGACAGTCCTGAGATAGGAGCCAAGGGCTCTGCTCTACGTAATGCTACCTTTAGGAATCATGTGGCCCTGGCCCTGTCCTTTGGTCAAGAAAGGAACTGGCCACGTGTCTGAGCTTGCTACCCACGGGATAGGGGAAGGCTGTGTTTGGCCATGGGGCCTGGCCTGGTTGGCTGCCATCGGCTGGTGTTGGGAAGAGGGTGCACACCGCCGGCCTGAACCCCAACATGTACTTTAGTTTTACTTAAGGTGCCCCCGAGCGGTCTTCTCTCCTTCAGTTCTGGGGAAGGTAGAAGCTGTCTGGGTCTTTGGCATTTATCAGTGATGCTTCCAAACCCACTTCCTCCAGCCTCTTTTTTCCTTCCAACGGTATTTATGGGCCAGCCACCACGCGGGGGCAAGGGATGCTGTTAGGTCAAAGACAATTCCAACCCTCGCTGATCTGGTGAGGAGACACAGAACTAGACACCCATGAACAGAAAAATACATAATATATGAGGGGGGGCGTCTGACCCTGCTTGGGGTGTCCTAGGTGTGGCAGGGACTAGGGGTCTTTCCATGATGTTCTCTCGAGGTTGCCCCTTAAAGAACAAGTGGAAGACAGAACAGGGAGGGGAGGGTGGAAGGGCTGAAGTGGGCTTCCCAGGTGGAAAGAATGTGAGCCACGGCTTGGCCGGGGCCCTTGGGTAGCAAGTGGGTGAGGGGTGGAAACTGGAGAGATGGGTGGGGTTAGCTTTTGGGGCATGCAATACTGCCTATTGCCGCCTCCCCGGAACCCACAACCTGAGCAGCAGCTGAGGGCTTTTAAACTGGGAGCGTCCCAGCAGCGTAGTCGGCAGGGAGGCCAACGAGAGGTGGTTGGTGGTTGCAGTCCTCCAGGGGAGATGCCAAGGGCGGCGGCGGCGGCGGCGGTGGTGGTGGTGGTGGGGACTTCCCCGACTGTTGGGGAGGGCATGGTCTGCCTCTTCTGGCTACACCGAGGAAGCCGAGACAAGGTCCTTGCCCTCATCGGAGGTTTCAGTCAAGTAAGCATTTGTTTTCCAGGCAGTTTCCACCTGCGGGCTCTTCCACTGATTAACCCCTGATCCCCCTGGGAGTGGGTGGGGCTGGGCAAAGGGGCCTTGTCATCCTGAGTAGACATTTGCCCTAGCCTCTCGGCAGGCCTCCTGGATTGCCCTCTCACCTTGCTTTGGCCAATTCTCACACGACAGCTAGCGTGAACCTGTTAAAATGTGAGCCCAGTCATTTCACCTTTTGGCTCCAAACCTTGTAGAGACTGTTTTATACTCAGAGAAAAAGCCAAAGTCTGTACGATGGCCTTAGAAGGCCCCATACCGTCCAGGCCATCCCTGCCTCCCTACTCAGTGACTTCTGACTTCCCTGGTCACTCGGCTTCAGCCACGCTGCCTTCTCTGTGCCTCAGACAGCTGGCATGCTGCCACCTCGGGGCACTGGCCATTTCCTCTTCCTGGATCACTCTTCCCCCAGACATGACAGACCTTCAGATCTCGTTCCCTTGACTTGAGGTGAGGCCATCGACACGGCTTCCTCACTCTACTCGGGACCCTCCTGCTTATCACCCTTACGTTCCCAAAGCACAGACCACCTTCTGACATTCTAGAACAGAGCTGTCCAGTAGAACTACCACATGAGCCCCAAATGTAACTGAATGTTTCCTAGGAACCAGATTTCAAAAGGTGAAAAGAAATAGAATGGATTGGAATAATGTATTTTACTTAACCACCACATACCTGAAACATCACTCCAACATCTCATCAATTTGAAAATCAACGAGAGGTTTAACACTTTCAAATTAAACCTTGGAATCCACTGTGCAAGTTATTTATTTATTTGCATTTTATTCTTATCATACATCTCCATTGGGGCAGCCATGATTCCAATGCTCAAAATACACATGTGGCCAGTGGCTACCATTTTGGATACTGTAGCTCTAAAATTTACTTCCCCTTTGGTCTGTCCCCCTTCACCTCCCCAATTAGGTACAACCAACATGAGGGCAGAAACTTTAGTCTGTTTTGTTCATTGTTTTGTCTCCGGCTCCTCGAACAGTGCCTGGAACATAGTACCCGTTCAAAAAACATTTGTAAAACTGAGGCCCGGTAACTGAAGGTTTTTCCCAAGGACTGAGGATGTAGATGAGGACTGAGGATGTAGATGAGGATGGTTGATGAAGATGAGGATGGTTGATGAGGACTGAGGATGTAGATGAGGACTGAGGATGTAGATGAGGACTGAGGATGTAGATGAGGATGTAGATGAGGACTGAGGATGTAGACGAGGACTGAGGATGTAGATGAGGATGTAGATGAGGACTGTGGATGTAGACGAGGACTGTGGATGTAGATGAGGATGTAGATGAGGACGGTGGATGTAGATGAGGACTGAGGATGTAGATGAGGACTGAGGATGTAGATGAGGACGGTGGATGTAGATGAGGACTGAGGATGTAGATGAGGACTGAGGATGTACATGAGGATGTACATAAGGACTGTGGATGTAGATGAGGACTGTGGATGTAGCTGAGGACTGAGGATGTAGATGAGGATGTAGATGAGGACTGAGGATGTAGATGAGGATGTAGATGAGGATGTAGATGAGGACTGAGGATGTAGATGAGGACTGTGGATGCTGGTGAGGGTGGTTGATGAGGACTGAGGATGTAGATGAGGACTGAGGATGTAGATGAGGACTGAGGATGTAGATGAGGATGTACATAAGGACTGTGGATGTAGATGAGGACTGTGGATGTAGCTGAGGACTGAGGATGTAGATGCGGACTGTGGATGCTGGTGAGGGTGGTTGATGAGGACTGAGGATGTAGATGAGGACTGAGGATGTAGATGAGGACTGAGGATGTAGATGAGGATGTACATAAGGACTGTGGATGTAGATGAGGACTGTGGATGTAGCTGAGGACTGAGGATGTAGATGAGGACTGTGGATGCTGGTGAGGGTGGTTGATGAGGACTGAGGATGTAGATGAGGACTGAGGATGTACATGAGGATGTACATAAGGACTGTGGATGTAGCTGAGGACTGAGGATGTAGATGAGGATGTAGATGAGGACTGTGGATGTAGATGAGGACTGTGGATGTAGATGAGGACTAAGGATGTAGATGAGGATGTAGATGAGGACTGAGGATGTAGATGAGGATGTAGATGAGGACTGAGAATGTAGATGAGGACTGTGGAAGCTGGTGAGGGTGGTTGATGAGGACTGAGGATGTAGATGAGAGCTGTGGATGTAGATGAGGACTGAGGATGTAGATGAGGACTGAGGATGTAGATGAGGACTGAGGATGTAGATGAGAGCTGTGGGTGTAGATGAGGACTGAGGATGTAGATGAGGACTGTGGATGCTGGTGAGGGTGGTTGATGAGGACTGAGGATGTAGATGAGGACTGAGGATGTAGATGAGGACTGAGGATGTAGATGAGGACTGAGGATGTACATGAGGATGTACATAAGGACTGTGGATGTAGATGAGGACTGTGGATGTAGCTGAGGACTGAGGATGTAGATGAGGATGTAGATGAGGACTGAGGATGTAGATGAGGACTGTGGATGCTGGTGAGGGTGGTTGATGAGGACTGAGGATGTAGATGAGATCTGTGGATGTAGATGAGGACTGAGGATGTAGATGAGGACGGTGGATGCTGGTGGTGAGGGTGGTTGGTGGGGGGTGATGTGACGGAAGGGACTCGGGGGCTTTCAGAAAGGCAGGGATTGGAGCGGGACAGAGGAAGGAGATGGGGCCTCAGCAGTGGTGGTGTGTGTTAGGTACACATAAATGCCTCTTCATCAGCCCCGGCACTGTCTCCTCCTCTTAGCAACCCTGGTAGATGGAGCTCATTATTTCACTTGGCAGAGGAGAAGCAGGAGGCTCAGAGAGGGTAAATAACTTGCCCGAACATTCACGTACAGCCAGTAAATGGCCAAGCCAGAATTTAAACCAGCTTTGCTGACTCCAATTCTAGTGCTCTTTCCACCACACCATGGTTGCCCCAGGCTAGGGCAGAGCATCAACAAATAAAAATGAATAGTCTAGACTCAATACAAACAGGCAGAAGAAAAGGGGAACAGGGGGAGGATGTGGTGGTGGCCAAACCCAGGGCTGAAATCCAGACTTCCCCAAGTGTGGTAAGGCAAGGCAAGGGAAGGGAAGGCAAGAGATGTCTCCAGGGGCAGGATCGTCAGTGGAAAATCCGAAACCCAAGTTCGAAGGAGATTGCAACATGTGGCCCAGGAAAAGAGAAATCGTCTTTAAATAGATTATGGAGAAAAGAAAGATAAAATGAACATGTTGCTTCCCCCATTGTATCTGACCTGCTCAGACACCCCTGCAGCATGCCTGAAGGACCCGTCAGGCCCAGAGAAGACCCAGTCAAGTCCCCATGCCTCTGTTCTCTGTGAGATTCACATCCTCCCTCCTGGTCTGGCCACCATTTCCCCTGGAGATTCACAGTGCTCCTTTTCAACTCTGCCCACTCTGACTCCCTTTCCCTTTTTCCTAAGGAGTGACCTACCCTGGTCATAGCCCTGAAGGCCTTTGGGGTGCTTGCTTCTCCACAGAACCTGCCAGTCTTCTCTCCTTCCTCCCATGGAGAGTTTGGGTGGATCCATAGAGACCGTGGATATTCTGGATCTGTTTCGGGTGTTAGGACCTGGGTGGTGGCCTGTGTGCGACTACAGCTGCCAACAGTTCTTCCCATCGGTGTGCCTGCAGGCTGCTCCTCCCTTCAAACAGAGTCTACTTTTCCTCCTTTGAATCTGGGCTGGCCTTGTGACTTGCTTTGGCTAAGAGGATGTGGAAGTAGAGATTCTGGGGCTTTCAGGACTAGATCTTAAAGGACATTGCAGTTTCTGTTTTTCCCCTTTTAGAAGGCAGCCGCCATGCTATAAGAAAGTCCAACTACCCTGGTGGTGAGAAAGGCCAGGTAGAGAGAAAAAGAGCTCAAATAGAGACAGCTACCAGCCTACGCTGAGGCACCAGACATGTGAATAAGGTCCTTTTGGATTCTCCAAACCCAGGTGAGCCATTCTAGCCAATAACACGTAAAGCAGAGGAAAGCCATCTCCTGCCCATGAGTAGAGAGAGAGTTGTGAGCAAATATATGGGTTATCGTTATTTCAAGCTATGAAGTTTTGGGCTGGTTGTAACAGAGCAGTCATAACTGAGCCATCCAACTAAACAGTCACTTTTTGGGGGTTTGGATCTTTGTCCCATTCCACTCATAAGGTTTTACTGGTATGCATGATGGTCTCAGGGAGTCAAGGGAGTTTTAAGGATATCAGGACATAGTTATAAAAGAACCAGAGACCAGGGGTCTGCCCTGGTGGGAAGAGTCAGGGCAAGGACAAAATATTGTCCAAATTGCTAGACTGAGGAGAGTAACCATTCTGTTGAAGTCTCACCAAGGGAACGTGAATCTTACCTATAGCATGAGGGAGAGAGACTAAAGGATGAGATGCACTGGCAGAGAAGCACAAGGGATTTGAAGGAAAATGCTATGGACTCTCTCTTTTTCTTTAATTTAGAAATTAAATTTAATGGGTGACAGTGATCATCAATAAGAATACATAGGTTGCAGGTGAACATCTCTACAGCATCTGAACTGTTGAATGCGTCATGTGCCCATCACCCAAAGTCACATCATTTTCTGTCACTGTATATTTGCCCCTCTTTACTCCCCTCCCCCAACCCTCTGTCAGACTCAATCTCATCCCTTCCCTTCCTTCCTTCCTTCCTTCCTCCCACCCTCTGATATGGAACATCGGACATATGCACTATGCCCTGGTATAAAAATGATCTCGGTTCCTAGGGGTGGTTTCAGCCTACGCCAGTCTGGAGACCGGGGCCGGCTGAGCTGACCCTGGTGAGGCCCACCTGGTTGGCTTCAGAGTTGTTGGGAGAGAGACAATTAGGCGGCATCTGCAGGACGCTGTCCATAGGGACACAGGGAATGGGGAAGGGCAGGAAAGGAATCAGTAAATATGTAAAATCTGCGTGGGAAGGGAAAAATGCAGGGCAAAAACAGGGCCTGGCTGAGCATCTGTAGAGCAGGGGACAGAAGCGACTCAGAAAGGGGCAGAATGATTCAAAGGAAAGAGCTGTCAGGCATTGGTGCCCGTGAGACGAAGGCTGGGCCTGGGCTTCCTCCGGATGAGAGGTCTCCGCAGGCTGGGATCTGAAACAAATTTGATCAGGTTGCATTTGCCTTTGGGTTGGGTGGGTGGGTGGGTGGGGAGCTAGTCTTTTAATGAAGGAAGCGTAAGTGCTGGCCTCCGGGAGCTCCCAGTCTGAGGAGGTTGACAGGGCTGTTGCCCTCATAGAGTTTCTAGTCTGAGGGGGGAGGCAGACCGCCGCCACCATCAGACATTTCCTTGCTGACTCAGATGGAAACCATTCATCTGGCTGTGGTAGATGATTAGATGAGTGGAATCACCGGATATTGGTCCTGATGAGCCCTTTGGGGACCTGCAGCCTCACCCTTCTCTCTTCTCCCAGCACACATGATAGTCCCCAGGGGGGCTTCTCTTTCCATTGTTAGGGACCCAGCACAGCTCACCTGTCTGCACCCTGATGTTTCCCCACACATCCCCTGATGGACCCTGAGTCTGGCCCCAAGTAGGGCAGATGCCAACACATGCCCCCACTGGGGCCCCACCTGTGTCCTCCACTGCAGGGGAGATCTCAGAACCCCATTTGTCACTTCCTCAGGCTCCTTGCCGGAAGACCGTGTGTCTATTCTTCACCCTTTCTGCAGCTGGTCCAGCCATCCTGGACCCGGATGTCCCCCAGAAGACAGGGAGTCGGCCTGTAGAGACCTCTCCTCAAAAGTCCTGCCTGATGCCCATTGGGGTCATCCTAAGCCTCACCAAAACTCTGACAGATCTAGATTGGAATCCTGGGGCTGCCACCAGCCAAATTACATCTCTGGGCTTCAACGTCCTCATCTTTGAGATAGGGACACTTGTACCTGCATTGTCAGCTTGAGGGGATGAAGGGATGACATGTGTAAGTCCCTAGCACAGTGGCAGGTGCAGGGTGAGCTCAGAAATGCTCATTACAATGATGCTGTTATTTCTACCCCCCATGACAAACATTTCTCTTCTCTGAGCTCCCACTTGAGTCTAATTTGGCTGGGTTTTTTCCTCCTCCATTTTTCACTTTTAAATTAAAATATCGTCACTGGGTTTTACACTCATCTCTGCAGGTCTATGTCCTTACTTTCCCACTGAAGAGCGAGGCAAGCCAGGGCAGCTTCCGCCCTGGCTATGAGAGTTGGGAGGAAAGGTTGGAATGGAGGAGGGTGCGGAAAGCACCCCTTCTGGTCAGGGATGACACCCTTTGGTTCTGGGCTCACGGTGAGTATTTGTGGAATTAATGAACAAACGAACAGGACCAAAACAACAAGGCCAGTCTTCTGCTCCTGCCCCCCAAAACACTCTGGGAGTCTCCGTGAGAAAGAGGAGCTCTGGCATCCATCCTTATACACACAGTGGGGCTCCAGGCAGAAAACTTTGGGGCCCGGGGCAGGGCTGCCTGGGCCAGCTGCTCTCAGGCTATTCCAGCTCATATTTGAGGGGCCTACAATGAAGCCCTCCAAGACTAAGCTCCTGCCATTCAGGAGCTTAATGGAGAAAGGTTTGTGGTGCAGGTTCGGGGTTGTGGGGGAGAGCTCCAGTGCTGAGGTATGAGAGAGGAAGGCTTTCCTTGGGAGCTGCAGTCCCCTGGGGAGGCAGCAGGAATATGGCTTCTGCAGAGATCTTCAAGGAGGGTGTTTGCATATCTGTTTGCTTTTGGCTTCCAGAGGAATTGCTACCTCCAGCCCAGGTCTCTCTGCTTCACCTGCCAGTACCTCCCTCCCAGAAATTCCTCCCTTGCTCCTCTCCAAACAACAGGAAATGGAGAGACAGGCTGGGCCCGGATTTAGGACCTGCTAGGTCCCTGGGGCTGGGAACTGTGGGAAGAGACAGACAGTCTCGAGGCATCCTCTCACCCGGAGCAGGAGGCCAGGTCACAGGCTTTCTTCTGTATGAGCACATCCACACAGGGTCGCACACACACAAGTGTGACAGGGGTCACCACTCCCAGTCACGGGGCGGCCGCCTGGTTGGGTAAGGGTTCCTGGGGCACGGGCTGTGAGGCCCAGCTGAGGGATCTGGCTTCTCAAGAAGAGCCCCCATGGGACCGGGGGGTGGGGGACTGACCTGGCTGTCGTCCCATGACCCCAAGCTGCTCCTCCGGGAGCTACTGACTGTTCAGCAATAAACACCTCATGGCTATTAATATAACTGTCTCTCTGGCAGCCACGGAATTGATACTACTGGGTCACTTCTGGCCCAGTCTAGCCTGACTGCCTGGGTTCAAATCCCAGCTGTTCATTCTGAGTCCCTGATGACCCAAGTCAAACCTAAACCCAATCCAGACAGCTTTTTTAATTTTTATTTTTTATTTTATTATTATTATTTTTAAAAGTCTATACTTTCACTTTATTTTATTTTTATTTTATTCATTTTAGAGAGGAGACACAGAGTGAGAGAGAGAGAGAGAGAGAAAGGGGGGAGGAGCTGGAAGCATCAACTCCCATATGTGCCTTGACCGGACCAGTGCAGGGTTTTGAACTGGCAACCTCAGTGTTCCCAGGTCGACGCTTTATCCACTGTGCCACCACAGGTCAGGCCCCAGACAGCTTTTAAACTGTGTCTTAGGACAAAATTACCTCTTTTGAGCCTCAGTTGTCATCTGTCTAACAGGTACCATGATACCTGAGGCTCAGATAAACATGGGTGGGCTTAGGGCGGTGATGGGCATATAAGTGTCGCAGAAAGGTCAGCTATTGTCTCTGTTGTGACCGGGTACAGGGTGGTAAGAGCAGGGATTTGGGATCAGAAAGAGCTGGATTCTGTGTTAGACATCAGTAGCTTCCTGGCTCCGTGACCCTGGGAAAGCTGCTTGACCTGTCTTGGTCTCTTTGTCTTGATCTCTGACATGGGTGTGGTAACACCTACCTCCCAGATGTGACTGTGGATTAAATGAGATAATGACTATAAAGCGATTGTCACTGAAGAAGGCTCAGTAAGAGCACTTCTGAAATGAATGGGTGAATGTTGGTCATACCACTGTCAGGGTCTCCAAGGGCAGGGACTGGTTCCCTCTCATCACCCCGGGTGCTCCCTGAGCATGGGGGTGCAGCTTCCTTGAGACTGATCTACAGAACCCACGAAGAGCTCAGCATTTTAGGTGGTTTATTCTCTTGGTTGGTGTGGAATGTGGCAAGAGCCAGTGCAGAAACCCACAAGGCAAGAGAGAAACCACTTTTCTTTTCCTCTTAGTAATGAAGTGCAGACAAGGCGGGGGCCCAGCACTTAGCCCCCCTCCTGAGCCTGCGCAAGGGAATGTTTCTGCCCACAAAAGCTCTAAGAGCTCAGGGAATGCCCTCCTGGTGAGGCCAGTGGGGTCACCCACTCTTCTTCTGGCTGCAACCCTCCCAGCACACCCCTGGCACTGCCCGACTCCAGCGGCCACACTAAAAGCCAAGACTGTGGGTGTGTATGGTGAGAGGAGTGCAGGGAGGGACGAGAGCGGAAGAGACATGAGGGTGGGGGAAGAGCTCAGCCCAGGGCTAGTAAAACCCTCCCCTAGACCCCATGACTTCAGAGAAACTGCCCCCAGATGCTGTTAGTTTGCCAGGCCCAGCAGTTGGCGTTTGCCTAACAGGAAGTTTCCCCAAAGATTGTCTTATCTTGACTGGCCTGGTGTGCCTGCCCAGAAGGGGCAAAGGAAGCCATTCACTCTCTTACCCATCACCATCCTATGCCCACTCCAAAGATTGTTTATTCTGAGCCTGCCCTGGGCCAACCACACTTCCTGGGGGGCAGGAAGGCGGCTGTCTAAGCTGGAGGTGTCTGTGGCCTGAGGACTATGTTCTGGTGGCTGATGGGAGCCCAGAGACTCTCATTTTTGCCCCCTCCCTCATCTCCCTGATCAGTGCCTGGTGTCTGGACCTCTGGGTTTCTCCTGCTTTCTGTTAGTCTATGTGAGTCTCAGGCCCTTGGTCAACCTAACCCTTCTGGATCTGAGAAAGGGATGTCCTGGGCTAGGGCTGCCTGATGCAGCTACCAAAACCCCACAAAATTACCCAGGTGAACTGTCATTACTACCTGAAACTTAATTTTTATTTTCCCTAACCCTAACCCTAACCCTAACACTAAGACTTAACCCTAACCCTAACCCAAACCCCTGACCCTAACCCTAACCCTAACCCAAACCCCTAACCCTAATCCTAACCCCTAACCATAACCCTAACCTTAACCCCTAACTCTAACCCTAACCCTAACCCTAATTCTAACCTTAACCCTAACCCTAACCCCTAGCCTAACCTTAACCTTAACCCCTAACCCTAACCCTAACCCTAACCCCTAACCCTAACCCTAATTCTAACCCTAACCCCTGAAATTCAAATTTAATGGGGCAGGTCATTACTTAGTCTGGCAACGCTACCTGGGAGTAGCCTCAAGGACAGCTGGACCTCACTCTCAGATGGTTCCTTAAGGGGCTTTGATGCTTTGCTCCTTCTCCTTGCTTTGATGGTGAAGTTCCCAGCTGAGGCACTGTCGCCAGGCCCCTGACCTGGGTATGGGCAGCGGAGGTATAAACAGGTCAGGTGCTTTCAGAGGGCAGAGGCAGGGTCTCCCCCTCCCTGAAACTAGGGACTCTCTGAGAGCATGGGCTTCGTGTCTCTTGGCTCAGACTGGGAGACTCTCTTTCCCCTCTGCTCATGGTTGGTACCATTCCCTGGAGGAACTGGACGCTGACCCCCAAGCCTGACCTTTTCCATAGGCTCGATATGGTTTTTAGAGCCGTGATTGCTGGGAGTGCCTGCTGGGAGTGCCAGCAACATTCATCTCATCTTTTCTGACGTCAGCCAATGATATCTCCCCTTGCCTGGATTTTGAGCGCAATTATATCAAGAAGGCCCCAGGCTTTGCACACCTGCTATGGAAGTTATTTGGGAAGCCACTTGAGCTCTGTCACTGTGACTTTGGGTAGGCCCTGGTTCCCCCCTGGGCTTCAGTGTTCCCATCTGTACAATGGCAGTGTGTCTCGCTGGCTGACCTAGGAACAATGTTTTCCCATTGGCAAATGATGGTGTGCCAGTGGGTCACGAAGTCAGTCTCGTGGTTTGCAACTGACATTTTGCTTTTCTTAAATGTGAAAGAAGATAGGATAGAAAATATTCAGAGGCTTGCATGTTGTAAGGGGAAGTATTGTTTCACAAAACTGTTGGAGTATGTGTGTGCACGTGTCCAAGGGTCACAACGTAGGATGCATTTTTTCCCATGGGTTATGGTAAAACAAAAATGTCAGGAGGACAGTATCTTAGAAGCTGTGACAGAAGAGTGTGGGGCAGCTGAAGACCCTGAAGTGGGTATCTGCCACTTCTCCAGCTCCTGAATGCCAGCCCCGCCAGCCGCCCCCTCTCTGGTGCCCTTCTTTGCTCTCCTAGGCCTTCTCTTCCCTCCCGAGAGGTCAGGTCCCTCCTAGCTGAGGGCTTCCAGGGCCAGTCTGGTTCCCGGGCCACTCCAACAGAAGGTGCCGGGATCCTCAGCCTGCCCGGCCCCTGTCTCTGCCCTACAGTCACAGTGTGTTGGGAAACCGAAGCTCTGGCCAAGTGGAGAAACACTGCTCCCTCCCTACCTTTCCCAACTGCCCTCCATCCTGCCAGGGCTGCTGCTCAGTAACCCCTTCCTGGGGTGTGGGGGAGACCGCCCGCCCCTGGGTATGACAGACAGAGCATGAGGGGCTGGGGAGCCCCTGCAGTGTTACTTGTCACGTCTCTCTCTCTCTGGAACTCACCACCCTGTCTTTCCTCGCATTGTCCATGCTCCCCTCCCGCGAGGATTCAGAGATAAAACAGAGAGAAGATGGATGGACAGGACCCGGTAGACAGTCACATCACTGCTTCCCTCTGTCTCTGTGGCCGACGTCATCCTGGGGTCCCACTCACATGGGGTGTGGGAGGCAGAGAGGGCAACGGGCCCTGAGGCTGGCTCAGGCTCACCCAAAGAGAGGAATTATTTATTTGGTTTAGGAAAAAAAAAAAAAAGCTGAAATTGAAAGCTCTTGATCTGTGGACTCTCAGTCCAAGGGAAACATGGCCTCATCTTCGGGGAGCCCCAGTCTGAGGGAGACACGGCGCCATCCTTGGGGAGCCTTAGTCTGAGAGAGACATGACCCTGTCCTCGGGGAGCCCCTGTCTGAGGGAGACAAGGCCCAATCCTCGGGGAACCCCCGTCTGGGGGAGATACGGCCCCATCCTTGGGGAGCCCCAGTCTGAGGGAGACACGGCCCCATCCTCAGGGACCCCAGTCTGAGAGGGGACACGGCCCCATCCTTGGGGAGCCCCCGTCTGAGGGAGACACGGCCCTGCCTTAGGAAGCTCCAGTCTGAGGGAGCCCTGTAGAAATTCACCCCTCTGGCCCTTCCCCTGGGGTGATTGATGGCCCTGCAGTGGGGTCCTGGAGGCCCTGCGCTGGCTGGTTTGGGGAAGATTTGCAAAGACAGCGTCATTCCTTTCTCTGCAGTGCTTGCCTGTGGCCTTAGGTGTGCTATGATCTGGGACCTACGAGGCAGGAGTCCTCCTCCACCTACCCGCCATCACCCTCCTAGCTCTCCCTTCACTGACTGACCACCGGTCTGAAATCACTGCATTAAAGTCCCCCCTCAGATTAAAGTCTAGAAAGGATCTTGGATGCCTGACCTATGGTGGCACAGTAAATAAAGTGTTGACTGGAATGCTGAGGTCACCAGTTTAAAACCTCAGGCTTGCCCGGTCAAGGCACATATGACAAGCAAGCAAGGAACAACTAAAGCGAAGCAGCTATGAGTTGTTACTTCTCATTCTCCCACCTGTAAAATCAATAAATAAAATCCTTAAGGAAAGAAAGAAAGAAAGAGAGAGAGAGAGAAGGAAAGAAAGAAAGAAAGAAAGAAAGGAAGGAAGGAAGGAAGGAAGGAAGGAAGGAAGGAAGGAAGGAAGGAAGGAAGGAAGAAAGGAAGAAAGAGAAGAATCTTGGAGACCTGTGAGTGCCAGATCAGAGCAGGAAACTGAGGCCTAGAAAGAGGAGGAATGCTCCCTGAGGTCAGACCCTGCGGCTCTGGGCTAGGTGGAGACTCTCAGGAATATGGGGCCACCCAGCATATGTGTGAGTAGAAAGGCACTATGAGGGGTATGTGTGGTGTGTGTGTGTGTGTGTGTGTGTGTGTGTGTGTGTGTGTGAAGGTGGAGGGATCTGGAACAAGCCACTCTGGGTCCTCTGTGAGCAGATGCCTGTCCACATGAGTGTCCTTTGCAAGGGGGCTGGCCTATCTCTCTGTCTCGGTGCCGGGGCTGTGGGATGGGAGGGGCCTGGAGTACGGAGACCAGACAGGTCTTGTTCCATCCTAGAGCGAGTCCACCCAGCCCAGCCAAGGGCAGAGGGCGGTGAGTCACAGATGACTCAGGGGCTGGAGGCCACGGCTCCAAGTGGCACGTGATAACCAAGACTAAGCCTGTTAGTGGACAGGCAGGTGACCCAGAAGGCTGACAGTGCGAGTCTCCTTTCCTAGAGGACAGGCGGGCTCCTCGTCACAGCCTTGGCCTCAGTGGCGGGGCTGACGAGGCAGCCGAGCCTTCCGGTGTTTCTTTCCTCCGCACCTGTGATCCGCTAGCTAGTTGAGTGGTCCTCTGTGGGCCGAGGACGCGCTGTCTACTCTCCCCCAGAGATGTGGGTTAGGGTCACTCTCAATGGGCAAGAGTTTTCCCCAGCCAGCGTCCACCAGCACAATGGCCTGCCCCTGTCCTTAGAGCACAGTGTGGGACCATGGACACCTCTGTCTTCTTTGCCTGAGGGAGAGAGCACCAAAGCGTTGACCTGCTGCTTGACTCCAAGACCCGAGCTGCAGGATGAGAGAACCTGAGGTGTGGACAGTGACCCGGGTTGGGATCTTACTGTGTGACGTAGAGCTGCCCTGTTTCCTCCAGGGGCCTCAGTCCTACCCTCTGTCCTGCGAGGGATTGTATAGGAAAGGTCGGGGCTTCCTTTTAGCTTCTCCCCCATCGAGGAAGAGGAAAGACACCCCCTCTCTCCTCTGCGCTCGAGGTGGAGGTTTGGGGACAGTTTGGCTGAGGAGAGGAAGTCCTGGTGTGGCAGGGTATGCCCTAGGGTCTCTGGGCAACTGAGCAGCCAGCAGCAGACGCTAGTCTGCCACTTCCCTCCTGCCAAGGGCCTGCTGCAGTGTTTCCTTCCTCTTTTTACAACTGTTTTCTAAGAACCCTGGGAAGGGAAAGGCCCTCACCTCCATGGGGTCAGGCTAAAGATAGAAAGAGGTGTGGGGAAGCGGGGAGATGAGCAAAGAGGAGGGCCAATAAGAGGGCGGGAGAAGGAAGGGAAGGCGGGACAGAGGATGAGGGGGCAGAAAAGAGATGTGGGGGTGGGGGGAGGGGTGCCCTTAGGCAGCAGAAGGCTTTTCCGTGTCAGGAAAAGGAGGGGAGGATATAGGGGTGTCCGTTCTCTCTCCTCAGCACCCAGCTTAGCCGTTCCTTCCGAGATAGATCTCCTTGACCTCAACACCTAAAGTAGCCACCTCCTCCCTTGTCACTTTCTGCCAATTACTCCCTTTAATGAGGAGAGGGTGCGTCAGATCAAGTCACTTTCCGGCTCAGACCCCTGCAATGGCTCCTCGGTTTCCTCAGACTGAAAAAGCCCACGTTTCCACCTTGACTTCCAAGGTTCTACACGACTCCTTCCCAATCTGGTTGCCTCTCTGACTTCAGTTCTCACGCCTTTAACCCACCAACCTTCTTGCCTTTTTTTTTTATATATAACAAATCAGGCATGGCCCAGGCTTTTGCACAGCCTTCTCCTCTGCCTAGAATATTACCCAGATATCGGCAGGGCTCACTCTCTCACCTTCAGGCTTTTGTTTAGATACCATCTTCTAAACAAGGCCTGTCTTCAACATCTTCCTTAAAATGGGAATATTCTTCTCACACTCTCGTTTCTCTTACCCTGCTCTATCCTTTGTCTAAACACTGATCACTTTCAAATGTTCTCACATCATAAAATGCATTTATTTCTTATGTGTGTTGTGTATTGTCTGTCTCCCTTCACTAGAATTCAAATTTCACAAGAGCAGGTCTCTGTCTCTCTTGTTCACGGATACAGCTTAGGTCTCTGAAATAGCACCCAACACATAGTAGGTGCTCAGTTTGTTGGGTTAGTGACTAGCACCTAATCACTGTTGGAGAGATCTTCTCTCTCTCTCTCTGCCTCTACTACTTACCTACTCTCCATTCACCCATCCACCTTTCTGGTTACAATCTGACTCCCCAGCCAGAATTACAGTTCTACGAGGGCTGGGCCTTGTCCAGCTGTTCACTGCTGCGCTCCCAACACCTGTCTGGCACAGAGTAAGCAATTCGTAAGTCTTTGTCAGCTAGATGGAAGGGACCTGAGACAGAGACCAGGGAGAGAAGGAGGCAGAATAGCGACAAAGAACAGGCTTGTTAAGGGGGGGGGGGACGACGACCCGTGAGGAAGAGGATGGGAGGGTGTCCAGTGGTTATTCCAAGGTCCCTTATAATATAATAGGCAAGAGATGTGCTATTCCAGGTATGTTACTGTTACACACACACACACACACACACACACACACGCACAGTCAAGATGATCACATAGCAGCATATAGAGAAGAGAGGGAAGGAAGGCTGGAAACTGCACTGCCAAGTTGATGGTGGCATCAGGCTCACCCACAGAGGGCTCCTGGAGGAGGTGTTCTGGTGCTAGACCAGCACAGGTGGAAAAACACCTGACATTTTCAGCAGAAGTCAGTAAGGACTGCATGGAATGGGAGAGAAAGAAGAAGGATGTGGCAGAGGTTAGCAGAAGACCAGGAGAGAGGCAGGACTGAGACTGAGCCTGATATGGAGTGGTCAAAGCCCTCAGGGCTGGGTTGGAGGTCCAGGCGGCCTCACAGGACACACAGTAGAAGGAAAGGATGGGTTAGCCAGCCAGAATCCCTAGCCGAAGAAATTTGCCAGTCCCTCTGTGGGTCAGCATCACCCATAAGCCAGGAGGCTCCCAGTCTAACGCCATTTCCCTGTGGATGCAGCAATGAGAGAGTGATTTTGTATGTGATTCTAACTGGTTCTTTTCTTTTTTTTTCCAATAAAAAGAAAGTCTTGACTTAAAAAAAAAAAACCATGCCAAAATCCATGATCACTGTTCGCACAACATGGAAACGAAACGAGAGAGTGAGCAAGAGTTAAGGAACCACAAACACTGGGGACGAGGCCTCCCTACCAGCCTGGTGGCCCTGCCCAGACACTCTCGCCTTTCCCCAGAGGGAGAGGCCTGGCTCTTGGCCGCACGGTGTGGAAAACCCAGAAGGAAAGCAATTTTGAAATTCTACTCATTATTGAGACATTGCTGAACATTTTGGCCATTTCCAGAGCCTGGCCTCTGCTCCCCCCACCTGGTGTCACAACCTTTTTTGAATTTTTTCGGAGGCTCTATCTCTTGCTGTGATATGGACACAATGCTACATAGCACATTCACGTGAAACAGGTTTTGTGGGCCAAGAACATTGCGCTTTTTTCCTGATACACCACTTGTAACCCTTGGCTTCCCTTGCAACCTGTTACTTTCCTGTACCTGTAAGGGGTGCTGGCCTCAGTGGCTCAGGCCCGAAGCCTGGCATGCGTACTGGATCAGCATGTCGGTTCTATCGCCCTATCCAAATCTGTCGGCAACTCCGGGGCTTGTTCGACTTCAACAATATTTCCATCCATAGCTCCCCTCGAGCCCCTCTGGTTCTTGCCCCAGGATTCAGCAGCCAGGATGAGCTTTGACACGATGACAACCTGCATGACATGCAGGGTCATCCTGCCCCTGCTTCTGCCCTCGCCACGCGCGGCATGAAGCCTGCCCTCCTCACCTGCCCCCTGACCACACTTTCTGCCTCACCGAGGGCCCTTCTCACAGATTAGCACAGACTGATCTTTTCACTCCTGAACATATCAGTCTCATGTCTGACTTAAAGGACTTTGCCCTTGCTGTTTCTTCCTTCTAGAACATTCTGGCTCCACACCTTTGCATGGATGCCTTCTCTTTACCTTTTGGAACTTAGCTCCAAAAGGCCTTCTTTGAGTACCGCCTTCCTCCACCCTCTACCCCCCACTGCCCACTATCAATTCTCAATTCTATCACCAAGCTGTTCAAGTATCACTCTATTTAGTTCCATCATACTATTTATCTCTAGCTAATTTCATTTGTTTACTTGTTTATTGTCTTTCTCGCTCTCTAAGATTCCAGGAGAGCAGGACTCTTGTCTGGGCAACTTACCACTGTATGCCCAGGTCTAATGCTTGGGGTTCAATACATATTTGTTGAATGAATAGACGGAATGAATGAATGCTCCAGCTTTACCTTTGCTGAACTAGAGATTTTGCAACCTCTCTTACACAATCAAGAGCTTGGTAACCTGTTTGTACTCTCATTCCAAGGATTTCAGGCTCCCTAGGACCTAGGTCAATCAAGTAACAGCTCATCTATTCTTGGAGGCCCACCCCTGCCAGAGGGCATAGAACAATCGGCAGAACCCGGGACTGAGTTGGTTAATGCAGCCTAGCTCCTGTGCTGATTATCTGGTGACTTCAAGCAAGTACGTATAGCTTTTGCTCATTTGGAGAGAGGAATGTTCAGATAGTTGCTAAGATTGTGTTTAACTTTCAAGGACCAGAATGAAATAAACCAGGTCAGGAGGTTTAATGGTTTGAGAGGGAATGGGGGGGGCAAGGGAGAGGGTGGTGAGCAGTTTGGAGGGGGCTTTCTTTTCAGGGCCTTGAAGATTGGCTTTGTAGGACGCTTTGGGTGAGACCTGCTCCTCAGAGTTCAAGATTTGCCCCTTTTCATTTTCTGCATCCCTGGGACTGTGATTATGAGCTGAGAACTGTGATAGTCCTTCCCTCTTTTCCTTCTCTGTCATAGAGCAAGGGCCTCCAACCTGGGGCAAATGAACTCCCTGAAATTGCCCACACAGACTTGGGGTGTGCAGACGGATGTATTTTTAGGAGAAAAAGTCTTTACTTTCATTGCTTTCTCCAAGGGACCTTGTATTTAGAGGAGCATGCTGAGCTAACAAGAGGAAGGATTAGAGAAGGAAAAGAAGGAGACGGTACTCAACACCCTCATTGTTTTCATGTCTTACCTCAACCTTAGTGTCCTCATCAGTAAAATTAGAAGTTTGGGAGACCTCTGGTAACATCCAGCATTTAAAATAATAATGCCTAATGTTATTTCATGTACACAATCTCATGTACTCTTTCCAAAAGCCCTGTGGAAGTGTTTTCTGTCAGTACCCCGTTACTTTAGATGATAAAGCCACGGTGGTGAGGTTTGGTGACTTGTCCAAGGTCACAAAGCCTGTGAGGGGCAGAGTGGGCCCCAAACCTGGGTGCTGGCTGAGAAATTTCAGGGCTTCCCTTGTACTGCCCAGCAGGGTTGCGCACAGGGAGGTCCCTAGGTTTCCAACTGGCCAGTCTGGGCCATGGCAAGTGAAGAGAATGGAGAAGAGGAAGCCATGGTGGGAGGAAGAGGTCATACCCAGGTGGAAATCCTCAGCTGCTTCTAGCAAATCCAGGAGGCCTCCTGGAGAAGGGGGCATTTGGAGAGCTGGAAAGCTGCAGAGCGGACTGGAGGAGGGGAGGAATTCCCAGGGAGCCAAAAGCATCCTTTCTGGTGGGTTCCAGGTATTTTATAGCCTCTTCAGATAACTGGAATGCAGGTGTGTGTTCGCTATCGGACTTTGGGCTCTGCTACGGGCCTTGGGCCGGGGAGACTTTTTGGAATGTGCCCCTTGCCTTCCAGGGCCACCTTTGGCCTCACCTGCTGTTTACCCTCCTCTTCCTCCCCCGCTGCCCCCCTTGACAGCCCGAGCCAGTGCCAGGAAATTGTTGGTCAAAGGTGAGGTCACCAAGAACGTGGAGAAACAACAGGTCCTCATTAACCTTGTTTACCTGACAGGTACCTGTGGCCTTAGTCGGTTCCTCGGCCCCTGTTCAATACTTGAGTCTCCTGCACCCTTAGACATTCAGACCCACTGGGCAGATTTTGGTGGGGATTTCTTCAAGACTGACCCAGTTTCTGGTACATGGTCCATATATCTATTCGGTGACATCTCAGACTTTGTGGTACGCGAGTGTAGATGTTGGCTTTCCAGTGAGGCTCCGTAAGCCTCTCAAGTGGAGGGCTGTGTTTATCTACCACTGTGTTCTCAGGGCCTAGCATTTAACAATGTCTGTCTCAATGGATGGATGGGTACATGAATGAGACTAATGTGCTGGTTCTATAGCTCAGAACTTACCTCTTCTAGGAAACCCCCTAGGACTACATC
Organism: Rhynchonycteris naso; assembly: GCA_037038555.1. NCBI lineage: Eukaryota > Metazoa > Chordata > Mammalia > Chiroptera > Emballonuridae > Rhynchonycteris > Rhynchonycteris naso. The sequence continues at coordinate 11,004,516 of CM073000.1, forward strand.
CACCTGTTTTTAGCATCCTCCCATCCCTGAGCTTGCTCTCCAGTCCTCTTCTGACTTCTCCTCGCTGCTACACTCAGGTTGTGTCAGATGGCTATGTTCAACCACAAGTGAGCTCCGCCAAGTTAGAGACCACGTCTTCTATTTCTCCCTGGTGGCCCTCTGACACCCACCACAGTGCCCTGCGCACTGCAGGCTCCTCATGGCTACTCACCAAGAAATTGGACTGTGGGATCTGGGCCAAAGGGGAGCCAGAAAGAAAGATTATTTCTCAAGATCACCCAGCTTTTTGGTAAAAAAGCTTGGGTCTGTCCTGGCGCAAGGACTGCCCCCCCCACCCTTGCCTTTGCTAGTCTGGTGCCTGCACATCACCCTCAGACCTGGGGCTCTTCCTGTGTGCCCTGCTGGCATTTTTAAACCATCAATGTTCATTCATTTATTTAATCAGAAGATGTTGCTCAGTCCTTGGACATTCCAGGCATCGTGCTTGCGCTGGCTCTCAGAGTTGGAGGTGGTATGGTTTCTGGCCTCAAGGAGGTACAGACCATTTAGGGTGGTGGGGCATTTCCCAGAGTGTCGCACAGTCAGCGGAAGCATCCCGAGGCGAGCACCTGAGGCTCTTCACAGATTTATACACAGCCATTCGTTTGGTGTAAGCCATTTAAGAGAGCTTTGCTCATCTGTGTTAGCCCAAGATCTGCTTGTGGCCTCCTGTTGTCCGTCATCGCCACCCAGGCCCACAGAGCCACTGACACCTGCAGGCAACGAGAAGGCTCATCACCTGCAGGCAGAGGAGGTTCAGAGAAGGGCGGGGACATTCCCAAGGCCCCACAGTGACTCAGGGCAGAGCTGGGTCCAGAACTCGTGTCCGTCAGGACACTGATCTCCCACCTCCCCTTTGCCTTTACCAGGCTGGTGCCTTTGCTGGGTCAGCACCTTGGCCTCTGGGCTGGGTGCTGGGCATGGAGGGATGGTTCTTACCAGGGTTCCCCTTCTTGCACAGTGACAGATGGGCACCCAAAGGGTGGCCCAGGCTAAGAAACCTGTTGGGAGGAGGTGGGGGATGAACAAAGTCTCGCGATTCGGGCAGGAGGATGCCCTTCCGAGAGCATGGGACTCCTGCAGACCTGTGTGCACGGCAGAGCTCGTCATTCACGGGCAGGGCAAGCCTGTCAGAGCAGAGATTGGGGAAGGGGCCAGGAGAAGGCTGTCTCGGGGCTGGACCTGCCTGGGCAGGCTCTCACACAGCTCCCAGGCCTTGTTTTCTCCAGCAGCTTCAGGGCACAAAGTCCAGTGGGGTGATTTTGTCATCTCTTCCCAGGGCAGCCTTAAAGGGCCAGCACCTTCTCCCGGGACAAATGATTACCTTTTGGGTTGCATATACACCCAGATGTCAGTGTGGGTGAGGATGGGCAGGAGGTGGGGATTGAGAAGTGGCCTGGGGCAGGACTGGGAAGAGACCAGAGGAGGACAGTGGCTTCTTTTGACTTTGTTCTCTCAGGGACTGCCCTCTCTCCTGGTTGGCCTAGGGCCAGGAGGAGGGACTTGTGTCTTTAAGGGCAAACAGCCCAGGGAACTTGTGAGCCCGAAAGGCAGGGTAAAGTCCAGGGTGCTGTCTCCAGCTCTGACAGAAGAACAGTTGGGGAGACAAAAAAATATGCCAGGCTTAGGTTAGAATTCCCACAGTAGGGGTGTGTGTGTGTGTGTGTGTGTGTGTGTGTGTGTGTGTGTGTGTGTGTTCTAGCCAAATGAGAGGGGGGAGCATGTCTAGGAAAAGTAAGCTCCTCAGGAGGTCTAGGCAAGCCCCTGTGACCCTTCCCTGACACACCCATGTCCCATAGACTTGGAAGGTGCTGCATGTCACCCCATTCCGACCCAGCAAACCCCCAGTCCTTCCTCTGTTCCCCATCTCTGTCCCCCCTCTCCCCACCTTGGAGAGCAGAGTAATACGTAATAATGACAACAAGGGCCACTTTATGCTGGGACCTGGGGATAGTATATGGATTCACTTGTACTCCTTATGAGAGCCTCAGAGAAGGGTGCAGATTTTACCCCCATTTTTACCGGAGTGGAAATGTAAGCCCTGGGAGCTTATGTAACCTCCCAAGATCATACACAGAGCAAGGGGCAGAGTGGCACTCGACCCCTGGTCTGTGTTGCATCAAAGTTCTGTGCTTTCTTGTCACTTGGGTGATGGGCTGTTTCTCCAGCAGATTGGCTTAACCAGGCCTCCGGGAAGCTTTTGAGATTTATCCATGCAGCCCGTGATACCTCTTCTCTTCCTCTCCCCTCAGTCCACGAGAATCTAGTTTTCCCGAGCTCAGCCAGGCTGGATTCATCTGTCACTACCTTGGGCTCTGTGGCTGCAAGTATCTGTGGCTTTCCTACGGCTGTAGGGGCTCCCATCATATGAGGGCAGGGGCTCAGAGGGGCTTACTGAGTAGGACGAGCCTGGAGGAGGCAGAGGGAGAGACAAGATGACCCTCACAAAGGAGCCCACTATGGAAGGGGTTGTCTCTACTTCGGGAAGGCTGTATTCCAAGCTCAGTCTCTTGCTGCTTCTGATTCTCCGAGTTCTTCATGAACACCGTTTTCATTTACTCAGGGCTTCAAATACTTCCGCCAGATTCCTGACAGTGGCGTGTAACTGTTATCATCTGTCTCAAATACCGTATGCTCATGGTTTATCCTTCCCCAAGCCCTTCGCCCACATGATTTCCTATGGGGTTGGCAGAGCAGGTTTCGTTAATCTTCCTAGGCAGATGAGGAAACCAAGCCCTGTCGAGAACACAGAGGCTGGCTCTGCTCTCACCCACCCTCTTCCTGCTGCCACGTTCTCTGTTCGCTCTGCCCTGCCCCTGCCCCAGTGAAACATTCTCACCTCAGCCTGGCTGGCTTCGGAGATACACTTTGCCCCTAGTTCTTTTACTTCATTCTTCTTTATTGTGGTCAAATACACATTACACAAAATTTACTGTCTCAACCATTTTAAAGTGTGCCACTCAGTGGTATAAAGTACATTCATATTGTTGCGTGGCTATTCATCACCATTCATTTTTTTATCTTGTCCAACTGAAACTCGTTGCCCATTAAACAACAACTCTTCATGACTCCTCCCGCCCTGCCCTTGACAACCACCATTCTACTTTCCGTCTCTGTGATTTTGATTACTCTAAATGTCTCACATAAGTGGGGTCACGCGGTGTTTGCCTTTCTGTGACTGGCTTACTTGACTTAGTGCAGTGGTTCTTAACCTTTTTTGAGGTACCGAACCCACCAGTTTCATATGCGCATTCACCGAACCCTTCTTTAGTGATAAATAAAATATGATTTTTTTTCCAAATTCGAGACATAGGTATATGTTTTTTTACTGGTGCACAAAATGAGCCGTGCGTGAACATCACCTTGCTCAAAGAACAAAACCAACAAAGTGCATGAACTCACAACAAATTACGGTATTACTTTATTCTGGCCTCCGCGGCAGAGGCTTCTCCGAACCCCTGAGACCGACTCATCGAACCCCTAGGGTTCGATAGAACCCAGGTTAAGAACCACTGACTTAGCGTAACGTGTTAAAGGTGCATCCACACGGTTGCACGTTGCAGAATTTCCTTCCATTTTAAGGCTGAACGATACAGCCCATTGTATGGCCATATCGCACTTTGCTTTTATCTATTCATTTGTCAACAGACACTTGTGTTGCTCCCACATTTTAGCTGTTGTGCACATTGCTACTAGGCCCACGGGCGTACAAATATCTCCTCAGGACCCTGCCTTCCATTCTTTTGGTTATATTCCCGAATGTAGACTTGCTGGATCATATGGTAGTACTATTGTTAATCTTTCTGAGGAATCATCTTGCTGGTTTCAGCACAGCTGCACCATTTAATGTTCCCATTAATGGTGCACAGGGTTCCAGGTTCTCTGAATCCTTGACAACACTTGTGATTTTCTGTTTTTTTGTTTGTTTGTTTGTTTTGTTTTGATAGCATCAACCCTAATGGTATGAGCTGGGATTTTAGAGTAGTTTTGATCTGCATTTCCTTAATGATTAGTGATGTTGAGTTACTTTTCATGTGCTTATTGGCCATTTCTATATCTTTTTTGGAGAAATGTCTATTCAAGTCCTTTGTCCATTTTTGAATTGTTTTTATTGTTGAGTTTTAGGAGTTGTCTATATATTTTGGATTTTTTTTTTTTTTCTTAAGAGACAGAGGGGGAGGAAAAGAGACATGAGAAGCCTCAACTTGTAGTTGCTTTAGTTTAGTTGTTTATTGATTGCTTCTCATAGGTGTCTTGATCTGGGGGCTCCAGCTGAGCCAGTGACCCCTTGTTCAAGCCAGCTACCTTCAGCTTAAGCCAGTGACATTGGGCTGTAAGTCAGCAACCTTGAGTTTCAAGCTAGCGACCTTTGGGCTCAAGCCAGTGACCTTGGGAGCATGTTGATGATCCCACACTCAAACTGGTGAACCTGTGCTCAAGCCGGCAACCTCGAAGTTTTGAACTGGGACCCTCAGTGTCCCAGGTCATTTCTCTACTCATTGAGCCATCATGGGTCAGGCTATATATTCTGGATCCCTTATCAGATATATAGCTTGTAAATATCTTCTCTAATTTTGTCGGTTGCCTTTTGACTCTGTTGATATGTTTTGTAAAGTAATTATAACTATTAAATTTTTTTAAAATTAAATTTATTAGGGTGACATTGGTTAATAGGCTTATATAAGTTTTAGGTGTTTAATTCTATAATACATCATCTATATATTGCATTGTGTGTTCACTACCCAAAGTTTAGTCTCCTTTCATCACCATGTATTTAGTCCACTTTATCCCCTTCTACCCTCCCCCCACCTTCTTTTCCGTCTGGTAGTCACCATACTGTTGTCTGTGTCGATGAGGTTTGTGTGTGTGTGTGTGTGTGTGTGTGTGTGTCTATGAATTTTCACTTGTTTGTCTTGTTTGTTCATTTGTTGCTTTAAGGTTTATGTGCCACATGAGTGAAATGTTGACATTTTCTGTCTGACTTTTTTCATTTAGCATGATATTCTCAAGGTCCACCCATGTGGTCACAAATGACAGTATTTCAAGTATTTCATCATTTTTTATGGCCGAGTAATATTCCATTGTAAGTATGTACCACATCTTTATCCAACCATCTATCAAAGGACAGATTGTGCTTAAGGGGATTTTAAATTTCCATGAATGCCCATAGTTCTTGGTGCTCTCACTGTGGCTCTTTCACCTGGTCTCCAGAGTGTCATTACCTACGCACCTTCTGATTTGCCTCCAAGCGCTGATGGCCTGTTGACCTGGCTGACCTCTCCTACTAGCCAGAGTGCTCGCTAGGGGCCAAGTCCTGACCTGATTGAGGTCTGTATTCCCAGCACCTGGACAGAGCCTGCATGTAGCGGGTGCTCAGGGTGTGTTTGCTGAATGGCTGAAGATGACCTAAGTGGATAACAGATGATTCAGGCTGGAGGTGGGGTGGTAGGAGAGAAGAGGGCCTCTCAGCACCATGGAGAATGGGGGAGGACAGCCTGCCGCTGCCACCAGGGTGGGGAGAGTAAGATGGCAAGGAGCACAGACTCTGGAGCCAGAGTGTCCAGTTCAAACCCTCTTTTACTGGCTGTGTAGCCTTGGGCAAGTCACCTTCTGTGCCTCGTTTTCTCTGCCGTCTTTGAGACGGAAGTGATGACGGCATCTCGCTTAGAAGGTTGGTTATGCCTACGATTCATTACGCCCTGAGAACAGGGCTTCCTACGTAGTGAACAGTATTCACGTGCTGCCTGTTATCATTTCATTATCATTTCAGCCCTTTGAAGACAGAAAACACATTCCTTGCATCTTTGTGGCCTCAGCACCTTGATGCAGACCTGGCCTTCAGTCAATATTTGGTCATTGAATTAAATTGTCTTTTGTCAACTAGGTTGTCCTCTCCTGGTCTCTCCTTAGTCTCTCCGGCTGCAGCTTTCTACCACTTTGTGTCCTGTTCGCCATTGTCATGCCACACATTTGGGTCTTGGTCTCCACCCCACCTGCCTTGCAGCAACAGGCCTCTAGGAGGGTGCACTGCTGGTTCTTGACCCTGCATAAAGGCATCCCAGGGCTGGGCTGGGACCGGGGCTGGGCAGGCTGGGGTGGCAGGTCAGGCGGGTAGGAGTTGGGCAAGGGTTAGGCAAGGGTGGCCACTCTTCATTTTCTTTCTCCTCTGTATCTCCTTGCCTCAAATCACAGAATCGTGGAGTCTCAGGGCTGTTCTGGTGCCACTGAAGGGCCTGGATCAGTCTGTGACTGTTCTCTGTACAGCTTGTAACCTGCCTGGTTCTGTTGTAGAACCAGGGACCAGAGAGAAGAGAAAATGCTTAGGTCTTCTGAAAGGGTGCTGGCCTTGCCCCTATCCAGAGGCTCTCTGATACAACTCCTGATTATCTCCTTGGCACCAAGAGGCACCCAGCACCCAACTGAGCCCTGGAGTGAGGGTGGAGGGACATCTCTGATCCTCTCCAGGGCTCAGGGGCAGCATGCAGGTTCCTCTGAGGGCTGCCTCACTGCCCTCCATTCACCTGGCACTGCTGCCATGGCCAGCTGTGTCCCAGGGGTGCCAGGCTGATACATACCTGGGAACTCAGCTGTGCCCTCTGCCCAGGGGTCAACCCTCCCTGGATTCCTGATGTCACGAGTTCCCCTGATGTCACCTCAGATCCTGTGACTTGCCCCGCCCCACTTCAGAGGGACCTTGTCCCTGAAGACTCATGGTAGATGGGTCAGGTGCCGGTGAATGATGGGGAGGCTTAGAGTCTGGCTTGGGGCCAGGGGTGGGGGTCCCACTTTGCCCTGCACGGCTGGCTCTGGGTATAAGAGCAGTGAGTCACACCACTGCTGTCTGGAGAGAGAGCAGGGCATGGGAACTGGGTATGTGTGGTTGTAGGGGTGGGGGATGGAGCCTGAGTCCACACCCCAGATGTCCCCCCTCCTCAGAAGCCCAGTTCTGCATCTCCACGCATGTGGGCTGGTCTGGTGTAGGAGTGTGTGGTTTAAGTTCAGGGATATGAGGATGGGGACGGCACGGAACGAGGGTTGAGCATGTGCTTGCGTGTGTCCATGTGCAGTGAGTGGGATCTGGGGCAGGGATGGGGCGGACACCGAGTGTGATGCTAGGCTTGGGGGCTGAGTGGCAGTCATAGTAGAGAGTGACCACAAAATTACAAGGTACCTCTATCCCTATTTTAATTTGACGTCAGTCTCTGTTGGGGCATGTTGGAGGTGCCAAATAAATATCTTTTTTTTTTTGGTATAAGTGAAAGGGAAATGCTATTTTTGAGAAAACAGCATTTAAAAGAGACCTGGATGATGAGGAGGCATTATCCAGGCCAAGAAGGGGTAAAGAGTGTTCTAAGTGGCATAGTATGTACAAAGGTCCTGAGGCAGGAAGGGTGGACTGCATTCTGAGGAGCTGACTGGCACCTAGTATAGCTGAAGTGCTCATGCATGCGTGTGTGCATGCATGAGTGTGTGTGTGTGTGTGTGTGTGTGAGTGTAGGGCTTTCTCAGCTTTTTGAAGGCATTTGAAAATTTGCTGAAGAATTTCAGGCAAAGGAATGACCTGATTGGATTTGTGTTTTTAAAACATTGCTCTTGGTGCTGGAGGAGGCTGGGCTTTGGAGTGGGTGCCGATTGAATGAGGCAGGACTAGATAGGGACCTGGTGCCAACCTGCAGGGGCACGGTGGCTGTGGCTCTGGTTGGGGTGGTTGCTGTGGGGATGGGACTCCTAGGACAGAATCAGGAGGCTTGGCAGGCTTGGCAGGCTTGCACTAATAGGCTGGGGTAGATGGAGTTGGGTGGTGAGGGGCAGGGGCGGCTGAAGTGCTTCTAAGATTTCTGGCTGGCTAATTAACTGGCTGGTGAACTGAGTGCTCACTGTGCACTGGGGGCTTTGCTAACCACCTCACGCTCCCAACCAACCAATCTTCCCTGTCCTCTGAGGCGGCTGAGGTGGTAATCGGCACAGAAACAGACTCAGAGTGATAAGATCTCTGCTCCACGGTTTACACTTGGCGCGGTGAAGCCCTCCTATCGAATACCACAAAGGCACATAGCTGGCTGGTTAGAACGGATATCAAAAAATAATAAGGCCTACACAGTGTAAATATTTTCTTTTAACTGGGGACCGCTGGATGTGTTTAACATTTGCCAGCCTGTTGAGGTATGGCTGAGGCCTTTCCCTGCCAGGCCCTCCTGCGCCTTGAATGGTTTTTCTTGCATAAGCTGCCCATAGCACTCTGTCTTCTCCGGGTTCTAGTTTTGGTTTATTTAAAGTGGAGCAAGAACTTTATATCTTTTAAGAACCAGCCAAGGACAGGAGCTTTCCAGATTTTTAGACCTGTCTTCCCCAAACCCTGCTTGCCAGTACAAATCTGTCTCTTTCACATCTAACTGAAACGGCAAATTTTTTCCCCCAGCAGTTTGCTATTACCAAATTCTTCCAAAGCATTCAACTTAGAGTTAGAAAAAGAAAGGAAGAAAGAAACAAAGAAAACCCTTTCTTTTCAGTCATATTTTATTTTTTTCTGTTGTATTTAATTAAATTTCGTAATTACAATAACAAGTGCAACTGGCAAACAGGTTTGGGGACAAACACAATTGCTCTTGGGACACATGTGGTTTGTCTGATGGGAGCAGAGATGGGCGGGCACGTGGGAGAGCCCTTGGGGGCTAGCTGCAGTGTTCCGCACGTCAAGGCACCAGTCTGCTGGCTTCGCAGAGAGAGCAAGGGTTATCCGGTGAGGCCCTAGGCCAGGTTGGTCACCAGATCAGAATGTGGGCAAGGTGGGGGACTATGCCTGGGTGATACTTTCTGTTACTTTTTTTTATCAGAAGACAAATTCCGTGTTTGGTATTTAGTGCACATATTTGGTGACCTTGATAATCAATACGAAATGTTGTTGTCAGTGGTTTAAGTGCTCAGCATTTGACGAGGTTTAAAAGGTATACTTTGTACCTTAAATAATCGGGTCTATTAATAGTGAGGTGACCTGGGAAAGGTGGAGTGGTTGGCAGTGGCTTGGCACAGTGCCCTCTTTGTTGCTGAGGTGTCTGCACTTGGCTGTGCTGGGGTCCATCCTGAAGGCCAAGTTTTTGTCTTTGGGGGAACTTTTATCCATAAAGGGAGTTAAGGTGAGGCCTGACCTGTGGTGGCGCAGTGGATAAAGCGTCGACCTGGGAACACTGAGGTCGCCAGTTCAAAACCCTGCACTGGTCTGGTCAAGGCACATATGGGAGTTGATCCTTCCAGCTCCTCCCCTCTTTCTCTCTCTCTCTCTCTCTCTCTCACTCTGTATCTCCTCTCTAAAATGAATAATAAAAAAATATTTTTAAAAAAGGAGTTAAGGTAAGACCCCTGAAGCAGGAGGACTCTGGAACCAGAGGCCGCCGGCAAGGAGCGACTGTCCAGTTGAGGCTAACAGGGTGTGTGTCCTGTTCTCCAGGCACAAAGGCAGCAGAGGCACAGGGATGGTGGTGTTTTCTTTTTTTTAATTATTTTATTTTTTTATTTTATTCATTTTAGAGAGGAGACACAGAGTGAAAGAAAAAGAGAAAGGAGGGAGGAGCTGGAAGCATCAACTCCCATATGTGCCTTGACCAGACCAGTGCAGGGTTTTGAACTGGAGACCTCAGTGTTCCCAGGTCGACGCTTTATCCACTGCGCCACCACAGGTCAGGCCAATGGTGGTGTTTTTTTTTTTTTTTTAAATTTCTTTTTATTTATTTATTTTAGAGAGGAGACACAGAGTGTGTGTGTGTGTGTGTGTGTGTGAGAGAGAGAGAGAGAGAGAGAGAGAGAGAGAGAGAGAAAGGGGGGAGGAGCTAGAAGCATCAACTCCCATATGTGCCTTGACCAGACCAGTGCAGGGTTTTGAACTGGCGACCTCAGTGTTCCCAGGTCGACGCTTTATCCACTGCGCCACCACAGGTCAGGCCATCGATGGTGGTGTTTTGATGCACAATGTTCACCCGGCCCGGCGCAGGACACAGTGGGTGGGGACCTCATCTGTGAGGACTTACCAGGCATCTGACTAGTTCTCTTCTGGTGTTGGGGACCATGACATCTTTCTGAGGGTGGAGGGGAGTGAACGGAGGAAGAAGAATTGGTTGGCAAATTAGACTGGCAGGGTGGCAGTGATAGGGGGAAGCAGGGATAAAAGTGAACCTGTCCCCTTATTCACAAAAGCTGGGGAAGGGAAGTTGGTTCAGTTCAGTGAACCGTCATTTTGTGACTCATTGTGCTAGGCCAGGGGTCCCCAAACTTTTACACAGGGGCCCAGTTCACTGTCCCTCAGACTGTTGGAGGGCCAGACTATAAAAAAACTATGCACAAATTTCTATGCACACTGCACATATCTTATTTTAAAGCAGTGGTTCTTAACCTGGGTTCTATGGAACCCTAGGGGTTCGATGAGTCGGTCTCAGGGGTTCGGTGAAGCCTCTGCTGCGGAGGCCAGAATAAAGTAATACCGTCATTTGTTGTGAGTTCATGCACTTTGTTGGTTTTGTTCTTTGAGCAAGGTGATGTTCATGCACGGCTCATTTTGTGCACCAGTAAAAAAACATATACCTATGTCTTGAATTTGGAAAAATAAATCATATTTTATTTATCTAAAGAAGGGTTTGGTGAATGCACATATGAAACTGGTGGGTTCAGTACCTCAAAAAAGGTTAAGAACCACTGTTTTAAAGTAAAAAACAAAACGGGAACAAATACAATATTTAAAATAAAGAACAAGTAAATTTAAATCAACAAACTGACCAGTATTCAATGGGAACTATGGGTGTGGATGCATCCTGGGCTCCTCTCACTGACCACCAATGAAAGAGGTGCCTCTTCCGGAAGTGCGGCGGGGGTTGGATAAATGGCCTCAGGGGGCCGCATGTGGCCCACGGGCTGTAGTTTGGGGGACCCCTGTGCTAGGCTCTGTAAACACCAAGAGGAATAAGACACCGTTCCTGCCCTCAAGGAGCATAGTATCTAGTTAAGGAGAGAAATGCCACAAGAACATTTTCATATACTATGCTCTGTCAGTTTGGAATGCATTTGGTCTCAAGTTGACACACTACCCAATGGACAGTGGCTTGAGCAATAGAGATGCTTATCAATCTCACACAGCAAGAAGCCTGGAGTCAGGGGGCTCCAGGTGGGTGAAAGGACTCAACGACGTAACTGAAAATGTAAGCTTTTTCTATCTTTCTGCTCTGCCATTCTCGTCATGTTAACTTTTTGTCCACATGCTTTATGCCTCATGGTTGCAAGTTGGCAGCTGTAGTATTTTCTACAATTATACTCAAGGCAGAAAAGAAAAAGTTCAAGAAGAAAATGACACTGTAGTTTGTCCTTCTGTTTCCCATAAGCCTCTTCAGAAAATGACTTCTCATGTCTCATAGGCCAGAACAGAGACAGAATGCTGCAAGGGAGGCGGGAAAGTGAGGGTCAGACAGCTGGGAGCAGGTTCTCATGATAGCTTAGGGAACCTGGATTCATCCCCTGGACCTGGATACATTACCACCCGAAAAGGTAGGGGTTCATGGGGCAATGAGGAAGGAGTGGGGAGAAATTGCTGTTAGGTAGAGTGGCAAGAACTAGGTTAGGTCCAGGACACAAAGAGAAACCAGAGGAGCAGAGTTAGCACTACTGGGGGGTCTGGGAAGGCGCCCTTATAAAGGTCCTGAGTGAGGGCAGCACCCCTATTAAGCAGTCGGAAGGTCATGCTAGGTAGAAGGAAAAGCAGGAGCAGAAGCACAGACATGTGAAATAAGATAGTGTGTCCAAGGACGTGAGTATAATCAGATATTTATTTATTTAAAAAAATTTTAATTTTAATTTGTTGTGCTGACGTGGTTTCAAGGGTCCCACTCAGTACAGCACAATTAATTATTTAGTGAAAGGGATGAAGTTAGCGAGCGAGCAAGAGGTGGGTGGTGCGGGTGGAGAGGCGACAAGAAACCAGACCGTGATGGGCTTTGCAAGTCGTGCCGCAGCCTGCAAGGTCTTGCCCGGCTTTCGGCTTTCGGCGGTGGAGGGGCCCGGTGAGCTGCACATTGTAGAAAGATCACTCAGTGCTTGTGCGGAGGACGACGGGAGAGGCTGGGAGAAGCTCAGACTGAGGCGGGAGGAGGTTCCTTCTACCATCCAGCAGAGAGCTGCTGAGGGCCTGTCCAAAGTCAGCCAGCCGGTATTTCAGTGACAAGAGAGGCAAGGTTCCAGGGCACAACTCTCTGGGAGGGAAAGATGTCTCAAGAGGGCTGGGAAGCTCCCCAAATGTACATTAGACTATGCAAGCACACACAGGGGAGTCTGTGTCCCCGGGATGAAGAAAGAGGGGAGGTGGCCAAGGAGATGAGTGGGTGGCCTGGGAGCTCTTAGCCAGATCCTTGGTTTCGGAAGGCCTGAACAGAGAATGGAAGGGCAGACAGGAGACAGGGCTATGTCCTGCAAAGATAGCACCTGGAAGACAGAAATAGCAAGAAGCGTTTGAAAGACACTAGAAGCAACCCCAGCTTGTTAAGCTGGGATCAGAGCCTGTGGACGCTGAGGAGGAAGAGGCTATGCTGGGCTTGATGGCATAACCCTGGTGAGGAAAGGGTGGTGCCCCTCTGCTGGAGACATGGAAACTGGCCGGCAGACCCAGAGCATGGGCACAGTGGGAAAAAGAAGCTTGCTGGGGGGGAGTTGGAGGCAGGATGAGTCCCTCCCTACCAGCTGCTCCTGGTGTCTGCAGGGGACTTCTCCTCATAAAACATTTCATGCACAAAGAAAGCTTGTGAACAAGACCATTGGGTCCACTTGGTCACCCTGAGGAAGCTTGGAGCCTGGGTGCCTGGTAAAGGAAAAATGTGGTTCTGAGTTTCAAAAAGAGGGCAGTCCTGGCCAGGATCCATGCAGATTGTGAAAGGCATAGTTTGTGAGTGCTTAAAAGGAAGGGGGGTCACCAGGAGCCAGTATGGGCTCATCATGACCAGTATGTCAAGACAATTAAAAGCTAGAACATTGAGAAATGGGTAAGAAACACCCACGGAATGAAATTCCAAAGTACCAAAGGGCTTACAGGGAAAAGTCTCCCTCTCATTCCTGATCCCCAGCCTCTCAGTTCCCCTCCTCAAAAGCAACCAGGATTACCACTGCTCATTCATATAATCTGTCTGTCTACTTATTCTTTTAAAAAAGGCAAATTGTACCATATTTCAGTTGCTATTTTTTTTTCAGTTGCTATTTTTTTAATCTAACTTTCTTCTCCTCTAACAATATGTAGTGGAAAAGTTTTACACAACAGGGTACAAGGAACTGCCTTGTTCAAGTTTTTTTTTTAATTAAATTTAATGGGGTGACATTGATCAATAAGAGTACATAGGTTTCAGGTAAACGTTTCTGTTAGCATTTGAACTGTTGGTTGTGTTGTGTGTCCACCACCCAAAGTCCAGTCATTACCCGCTGTGCATTCTTCAGTGCCCTGGGAGCCCTGTGGTGGGGTGCCCTGCCATTTCTTCAGTCAGCCCCCCAACCCCGTCTCCAGCCCGTCTCTCTTATCAGCATTTCCACAATGAATAACCTTACATGTGTATTTCTTCTCGTGTGTTTGATATACACGATATGCATGTGTTTCTACAGGCTATTCAGAGGTAGAATTGTTGAGCCAAAGAGTTTATGCATGTTTAATTTTGATAGATAGCGTCAAACTCCTTAGAAGTTGTGCCAATTTTTGTTTTCATTTCAAATATCTGTTTCCCTATATTTTGGATAACAGTGTTTTTTCTAACTTTCAGGTCTTACTGGTGCTGGGTGATCAGATAGAAGAAAACCTTGGTTTTTATGTTTTTGCTTTTTCTTTTTTCCATTGATTTGAGAGCGAGAGAGAAAGAGAAGCATCAACTCATTTCACTTAGTTGTTCCATTTAGTTGTGCACTCATTTTGTTAGTGCCCTGACTGGGAGTCAAATCTGTGACCTCTGGTGAACTGGGTTGATGCTTTATCCACTAAGCCACCAGGCCAGGGCCAACCTTAGTTTTGTTATGTTTTTTAACAGTAATACATTTTATAGGAGTCTTTTTGTTCTGGAATTCCTATACATTTCACACTTCATTTGATTTCTTTTTTTTTTAATTGATTTAAATTTATTGTGTTTACATAGATTCAAGTGCCCCCTGAATACAACCTAGTTTTAATATGCATTTTGCTTAATAAGATTCCTGTCTAATAGATTTCCTGACTCTGAGGTGGATTGCAGACTGGAAAATGCAAAAATTGTGTGAGATATGGGAACTTGACAAAGTCCTTGATGAAGTCTTTCAGGTACTTCCATGGTCAAGAGGAGAAATACTGCTGGGATCCTGATGTGCTTTTTCTGGCTCGGTTGCTGGATAAATGGTCATCCACTCATTTATAAACATTCACGGAGTGCCTAGTATTTGCCAGGCATTCCTTTAGACACTAGAATACATTGATAAACAAAACAGAACCACGACACCAAGTTCCTTTTCGGAACTATGTCCTATAGGAGGAGGCAGATAATCAATGAACAAATAAGTAAATTATGTAGGATGTATCAAAGGCTATAACCCAACAGTATTGTTTTAATGAATCCACGCTGGTCTGGAACAAGAAAGTTTCCAGTGGGTGCCATGGGCCAGGGCCCTGTCATTTGTCCTATCTTGCTCATTCAACAAGTATTGATTGGGCAGCTACTATGTGCCAAGAGCTGTTGTAGGAGCTAGGGACACAGCTGTGAACAAAACTGACAAAAACCCCTGTCCTCTAAGACTGTGCATTCTAGTGATAGGAGGCGGACAATAACAGAATAAGCAAGAAAAGTAGTATATAGTATGTTAGAAAGAAAAAAAGTGCTACGGAGGAAAACTTAGCGGGAAAGAATGAGAGTGGTGATTCCAAGTGGGTGGTCAGGGAATGGCTCACTGAGAAGGTGGCATTTGAGCGGGGACCTGAAGGAAGGAGGGAGGGAGGAGCTTGAGGCCTACCAAAAGGGATGGCAGTGGCACAGCCCAGGAGGCTCTAGCTGGCCTCAAGGCAGAGCCAGCGAGGGAGGGGCAAAGGGAGGAGGCAGGGCAGAGAGGGGAATAGAACTGGATCGTAGACCCTGGAGGCCTTTGTGAGCTTTCCAGACTTGACTCTGAGTGAGGCTGGAACCACTGCAGGGTCTGTGCAGAGGACGGTTAGGATCGGAATTAAGTTTTAATAGCGTGATTCTGGCTTCCGTGTTGAGAAGAGCCTGGGGGTGGTGGGGGGAGGGGGCCGAGGCAAGGGCAGAGCAGGGAAACTGTAGTGATCCCAAGAGCAAGGGGAAAAGTCAGGAGGCTCTTGCAAAATTCGAAGCGAGAAATGATTGTGGCTTGAAGCAGATTGGAAGTGACAGAGGAAGGGTTGGATTCTGATACATTTTGAAGATAGAGCCAAACAGGATTTGCTGACAGACTGGACATGGGCTGTGAAAAGAGAGGAGTTAAGGGAGGGCAAGGTTTTGGACTGAGCAGCTGGAAGGATGGAGTTGACACGGCCATAGGTCCTGGGACGGTGCAGCCCCTGGGTGGACATTTTGTCTGGGAGTGAGAGATTGGAAGGTCACATTTGAAATGCTAAGTTTGAGTAGCTCATCAGATGTCCAGATGGATGAGAATGTGCAATTGGACATGTGAATCTGGGATTCAGAGGAGAGGTCTGGGCTGGAGATTTAAACTGGGGAGTCATCACTTTATGAATAATATTTAAAGCCTATCATCCGGATGAGATCACCAAGGGAGTGAATGAAGAGGAGGAAGGGGAGAGGTGCAAGGACTAGCCAGGGGCATTTCAGCGTTACAGAGCTGGGGAGCTAGAAAGAACCAGGGAAGGGGTTTGAGGAGTGGCGAGGGAGGTTAGGAGGAAAAGCAGGAGAGTGTGATGGCTTGAAGATCAAGTAAGAAAAAGGTTTTGATAAGAGGGATAACCCACTGTCCCAAATGGTACTCAGGCCAACTGGGACGAGGACTGAAGCTCGGCTGTAGAAGTGACCAGAGCACGGTGCGAGTGAAATCCAGCCCACCGCGAGCTCTAACTTAGAGGCACGCCTGCACTATGATGTTGAACCTCCTGGGAGGAGAAGTGAACCACCCCTGAGAGAATCAGGACCCAGAGGGCCATGACAGGTGGCCTAGGGGTATAAAGGGTATGAGATGGCATTGGCCAGGCCCTACGTTGGGCTCCCAAACACCAGCTGTCTAAGTGGGAGGGGCAGAGGGACTTAGTACAGAAGACTTGGAGGCTTGTTGACAACTCCTGGTGTGTCAGCAGTGACGCGTAGTGATTTGAAAAGCAAGGCAATTACAGGCCAGGTTAATGGGCATATCTTATCCAGAACGAGGGGGGTGACTGACCTGCTGGGCTCAGCAGCTCAAGGCACATGAGGAGAGCCGGGTTCAGCTGGGGGAAGGGAGGTGGAGACAGACACAGCGAGTCTGCACAGGGCTAAGGACCAGGAAACGAGGCTTCATGAGAAATGAGTAAAGAGCTAGGATGTCAGGCATGGAGGAGTCGACTTGGGGGTCTTCCGTGCCAATAGAAACTCTCCTAGGGAAGGGTCTGTGTATCTAAAAATGGTGAAAACATCTGAGTGAGTGGAGGCTGACGGACTTTGTGTTATGGCTTTTCCTGCGTTTATTTATGGCTTCTCCCTGAAATTTTGTAATTGGTGAGCATTCCAAGCCGTTGCTGACCCACGTGTGTTCCAGGACTTGCTGAATGCCGGAATCTCAAGTCCCGGAAAAACAATGCTGCTTCTTAAAACCACCCTGAATGAGAGGAGCACCTTCTAATCTGGTCATCAGTCCGCACAGAGGAGGTTTATAATGGGGGCCACAGGGCTGCGGGCTTGGCCCAGGGCATGGATGACTGGCTCCCACATTGCCACCCCTGTCCTCTCCCAAATGTCTAGGCACTCGGGCAAAATTAGGACAGAGTAGAGATCTGGCTTCTGTCCTCAGAGGACCCCCAATCTGATGGCAGAAAGTAGGGCAAGCTCTCGGGGCTGGAGGAGGTGGTGAGACCGTGTTTTGAGTCCGGCATGAGACAAAGGGCACAGCTTCCAGTTAGCAGGTCCAGTAGAACTATAATGGGGACCGCGTCTGCATTTTAAAGTTTTCTATTAGCCACATTAAAAAATAAAACGAAAATAGGTCAAATTAACTTTAACGACATATTTTATATACTTATATGTATTTATTTAGCCTAATAGACCCAAAAATATCATCATTTCAGCATTTTTTTTTCCTGCAAAGTGTTCACAGTGTGTGTGCATTCTACACTTCCAGCTCATCTTGACTGGTGCCAGCCACTTGTGTGCTGGACAGTGAGGTCTCGGTTGTCTGTCCCACTGTTCTGGAAGAAGCCTGGGCTGCCAGTGGGTGTCCAGGGACTTGACCCCAGCAGTCTGTGATGCCCTGGTGCCTGCCAGGCGGTGGCAGGGGCTCAAGGGGACCCTGGGGGGGGGGTGATCTACTGAGTGTGGTGTTCCCATGCCCCGGCTCTGTGGCTAGGTGGGAAGGTGGCCCTTGCCATGTGTGCCCACTGTTTTCAGACATGGTAAACATTAACAAAGCAGTGGGAGCCAGGCCCTCTGGGAGGCCTGGTCTCCCTCAGGGGTGGGAGGACAGGGGTGGGGAGGAATGGAGATAATGCTGTGTACCTTAGATAGAGCTTTAAACTTGGCCTCTGAGGCTGCTGGGGCCGAGCTGCCCTAGAAACATGGGCTTGACTTCTCTTCCCAGGACCAGAATGCCGCCAGCAGAGCCTCAGAGTCCACAGACCTCAGAAGCGCCCCTCGCCTCTGAGGTTTCACCCCACTTCTCAGACTCCTCCTCACATCCCAGCCTCTTCACTCTAAGAGCCCTTCTCTCCGGGTCCACCTGCCAACAAGCCCAGCTGAGCCCAATGTAAGAGTGTAGGGAACAGATTGAGGTCCCAACATTTTTTTCGTCAAAAGAACCCCAAACCGATAAGCACTTCTGTAAAGATCCCTTGCTGTATGCTGGGGGATCACAGCCTGCCTCCTGCCGCACAGCAAGCAGGGCCCCGGGGTGTCCCCCCACCCAGGACACAGGTGTCAGGGTCACACAAGTCCATCCCAGCTGCGATACAAACCTGGGCTTTTGCTTGGACTAGTTCTAGCAACAAGGAAGTTCCCTCAGGGGAGAGGAAAGCAAGCATGCTTACTTGTATTTGCATAAACAAAAGCCTATTTGCATAAACAAGCACACCAGAAGGACCTGAAGAAGCAGTGTAAGTGATTACATATGACTGAGAAGAAGGTTGGGGGTGAGAATTCCCAAGGTGCATCCTTGTGTAATACCTTGATATTAAAACCAGCTGGATATATTGTCTAATTTTAAAAACGAGTGAAATGAATTCTTTTTGTTTATTTTAGATCTTATTTTTATTGATTTTACAGAGAGTGGGAGGAGCGAGAAGTATCAACTTGTAGTTGCTTCACTTTAGTTGTTCATTGCTTTCTTGTCGTATGTGCCTTGACCGGGCAAGCCCAGAGCTTCGAACTGGCGACCTACCTCAGCGTTCCAGGTTGATGGTTTATCCACTGCGCCACGACAGGCCAGTGTAAGATGAAATTTTAACTGTCCATCCTGCCCTTCTGGTAAATGAAAATGTGTTTCTCAGCGAAGATGAGCTCGATGACCAAACTGAATTTTTTTCTATATCCAGAATGTGTGTGGGCTTTATTCCCCGTAAAGAAACTTTAAATGACAAAAAGCGGAAAAAGTGAGTTTTTACTGGTCATGACTTGAAAGTGGTTTTCTTTAGATATTTTTAAAATTAATTTTAGTGAGAGAGGATGGGGAGAGAGAAAAACTTTGATTTGTTGTTCCATGTATGTATTCATTGGTTGGTTTCTGTATGTGCCTCGCTAGGCATTGAACCTAGTGTACAGGTGTATCAGGACAACATTCTAACCAACTGAAGCATCAACTCGTAGTTATGGCACCTGAGTTGTTCATTGATTGCTTTCTTATGCGTGCCTCGACCGGGGGAATCCAGCTGAGCCAGTGACCCTTTGCTCAAGCCAGTGAGTGATCTTGGGCTCAACCAGAGACTTTGGGCTTCAAGCCAGCAACCTGTGGGCTCAAGCCGGTGACCTCAGGATTTCAAACCTGGGTCCTCAGCATCCCAGGTTGATGCTCTATCCACTGCGCCCTCATCTGGTCAGGCTTAAGTGGTTTTCTCTAACTTCTATCCTTCACTTCTAGTCCCTGTTCTAAAAACTTCCAGTACAATGAGGAAAACAATCTCAGTCTGAGAAGGGACATGGCCCCACCCTCAGGGAGCAGCAGACTGAGGGAAGACACAGCCCTGTCCTCAGGGAGCCCCAGTCTGAGGGAGATACAGCTCTATCCTGAGGGAGCCCCAGTCTGAGGGGGACAGGGCTCTGACCTGGGGGAGCCCCAGTTTGAGGGAGAAACACGCCATGCCCTCATTCTCAAGCCCCACTCTTCCTGACCAGGTGGTAGAAATGGAGGGATTCCTCTGTTCTGAAGCACCCACTTCTGTCCTGGGCCTGGCTCTCTCTTCCCATTCAAGGAAACTTCTTTAGTTCTCAGCTGGCTCAATATGTCAACACTTGATTCATTTGCTCTTAATGTTCGTCCATGGTCCCCAGAATGTGTCTGTGTGGCCTTCCTCGCCTGCTGTCTCTCCCAGGGCCAGATATGCAAGCCCTGAGGGCATGGGGGAACTCAGTGCCACCTTGAAAAGCCCCCTCGCCCTCCAAAGACACAGACTTTATATCCCCCACTCAGCTGAGGCCTGGGCTGGGCTGGGCTGGGCCACTGTGCTGGTGTGTGTGAGACTTTGGGGGCTGTCCCTTGCCCAAGCAGTGTGTGGACATTGACAGCTGAGGGAAGGGCCCAGGAGGCTGTTACCTGCTTGGGAATTGCATTCAGTGAGTCTGATCTGGAGATAAGCGGGAAGATGAGAGGGCTGAATATTCAGAGTCCCAGAGGTCATAACCTGGGAAGGCAAGGGTGAGCCAAGGTGCACTGGCCAGGGCACACGCAGGCTGTGCTTCCTTATGAGCAGAAGGTGCTGCCCTTGGCAGAACTGGAGGGGCCCATCCCCACGCTCAGCATCCTTGATGGGTGGCCAGGCTACAGGGACGCCCCACCCCCACCCCCCAGCCTGGAGTGTTCACCCTGCCCCATCCCAGCTCACATTTCCTTTCCTTCTCCTGCTGACAGAGGGGTCCTAAAGGTCTGGCCAGACCGTGGATGCTGGAACGGGGAGTGGGCATGGAGTGATGACAGCTGGTTGGGAGACTTGGGAGAAGCAGTTGAGTAAACCCCTTCTTGAATACCCTTCTCTGAGCTCCCCCACCCTTGTACCTTCCTGTCCCCATTCCTAACCTCCTCCACACTGGCTGTGCCACTGAGTGGACCCTGGCGGCCTGCAGAGTTGGAGCAGAGTCCAGGTGCAGGCAGCAGTCACTCTGTGTTGAGTACAGAAATAGAGTCTGAGATTCCTCACATTTCAGAGATGGAGAGGGAGGGATCTGGAAGGTCATCCAGTCTGATGCCCTCATTGGACAAGTAGAGTAACCGAAGTCCGGAGAGGTTTTCCCCAAACATGCTGGAGAAGCCACAAAAGAGAGGGCCCAGTGACTGCGACCTGGAAAGCAATTTCAGGTTTAGGGTGAGTGAGGGGGAAACAGAAAGATACCCAATGGGGAGAGGGGCTTAAAATATTTGCCCAAAGTATTAGGCCTGTAGGAAGAGAAAACATAGTGTTTGAAATTCTTAGAAGACAAGACCTCAGGTAACCCCAAGGGTCAGCAGTCAGCTTGCTAGGAATGTCCACCGGTCAGCAGTACCTTTGACTCAGCACCCTTGCTCTGTAGCCTAGAGCAACCTTGAGTAAGACATTCTCTCTCAGGGCCTCAGTCTCCCCATATAGAAAAGGAGGAGGGTATCCAGACTTCTCTAAGGACTTCCTATCTCTATGTTTCTACATCCACAGACAGAATTACTCAACATCTTTGAGACACTTTTCTCTATTTGTTCTTTACTTTCCCTGTGCATCTGTAAAATGGGAATAAAAAATAATACCTATCTCCTAAGGTTACTGTGAGGATTTAATGAGTAAATACCTGTAAAGTACTTAATACAATGAGTGGCACACAGAAAGCTCTTAATCAATGTTACTTAACATTATCATTATCAAGAATTAGGAGGTCCTGCAATGAGTTTGTTTTTTAATGAGTGAGCTGGGACAAAGGCCTCCAGGGGGCATTTTAAGGGTAGCCTGGTTCCGGGGGGGGCCCCACATCCTATTCCAGGTGTCACACATATCCAGGCCTGGGTTTCAGCCTTGGGGCCCAGAGAGAGTCAGTGCCCCCCTTACCCCAAGCTAGAGGCACCCAGCCATGAGGGTGGCTGAAGATAGGGTAACAGCGAGAGGCATCCTGTGGAGGGCTCTCCAGAGGCTGCCCTGCTCAGAGTCAATATTTGTTCAGCTCTTGGGCTGGCTCGGTCCATCGCTGCCTCTGGCCCCTCACATTCCAACCATCGCACCGCTATCTCAGGAACGCGCTATCTCAGGAACTTGGGGACCACGCCCCACATCGGCAGTGGTTTGCCCTAGTCTGCTGCCTTTGCCACCCCTGTGTCCAGGGGGGAAGAGATGCATGGAGAATGCAGGCCAGGTGGGGGCACTTGGCCCTGCTCCACCTGCTTCTCCATGATGAAGCCCTGTCCTTGACAGATGCAATCAATGAGGGAGGGGGCAGGACCCCACCAGTTCATAATCAAATAGATTTTTTTCAAACACAAATCATGTCTAGGACCTCATTTCAAGGGGAAAAGATCCTTGGGGGACCCCAGTATTAACTATAATTAGGTTTGCTTAGATATATGTTGACACACAGCTAGGTATAAAACACCCTTCACAGATTATACACAACACCGAAACCAAAATCCATTTGCAGTCTGAATACAAAGAAAGCAATACAAGCAATCAGTTTCAAATGGAGGGCATACACTTTAGTGGGGTGGCTCCTGCTGAAACCAAATCACATGCAAGGTGAATAGTGCGGGGAGCACCAGAATCCAGGGTTCTGTTCCTTTGAAGGGGGTCCTGGGCATTATTTGCTCTTACTTGGACCCAATGCCTCATTTACATATTAAGCCTCCCCTTTGTTCTCTCCTCCTTGGCCCTAACCAGATCAGGGGCAATGTGCTTCCACTCTTTTCCTGAAGTTAGCATGTGAGAAGACCTTGGGAGGTGAGGGTGGTGACTTGGGGACAGGATTAATTCCAGCCAGGCTTTAGCCATGCCTTCTCCTGGTCTGTGACAGTGTCCGGAGCTCTTGGCCTTCACCTATTCCTTCATTTGCTCCTCATTCCAAGGTGGTGAAGTGGACAGGGCAAATTCATTTCATGGCTCTCGAGTTTTTACCCTGTCTCTGCAAGAGATAGCATGAATTTTAAAATTTCTTTTTCTTATGTCCTCCTTTTTCTCCATAGAAGCAGTATCTTTTACACATGGTCCTGTTCCCTGCTGCTTCAATTGATTGATGGTACATAAAGAATCCTTGATCCTTTTTTACAGCTCCATAATATTCCATTGTATGAATAATTTGTCATGTATTCAACCAGAGCTCTGTTGAGTTAGAAAACTTCTATCTTTAGCTTTTTTTTTTTATTCATTTTAGAGAAGATACACAGAGTGAGAGAGAGAGAGAGAGAGAGAGAGAGAGAGAGAGAGAGAGAGAAAGGGGGAGGAGCTGGAAGCATCAACTCCCATATGTGCCTTGACCAGACCAGTGCAGGGTTTTGAACTGGCAACCTCAGTGTTCCCAGGTCGACGCTTTTATCCACTGCGCCACCACAGGTCAGGCCCATCTTTAGCTTTTACAGACAACACTACAGTCAATTTGTACAGGTGCCCTTTCACATGTTCTAGGTATATCTGTAGCATCAATTCCCAGACGTGGAAATTGCTGGCCAAAGGGTGTATGCATTTGTAATCTTGGTACATATTGCTGAATTGTTCATTGCACATTGCAACAATTAAATTTCCATCAGCAATAGATGAGTATGACTATTTCCCCACAGCCTGGCCAACAAAGTGTGCTATCAATTTATTATTGTTATTAATTGAATTTTTGCCAATCTGATAGGTGAAAAGTTGCATCTTATTATAGTTCTAATTTGGACATGCTTTTATTTACAAGGTGTCTGGCTGGGGTACAACATATCAGTGTTCCGCTGGGGAGTGAATGACTTCCCAGGGCCAGGCCATCAGGGCAGGGTCCATGTTCCTGACTTCATTTGCTTTAACTGGTGGACAGCTGGCCCAGGCAGAGACTCCTCACTGTAGCAGGACCCACCCGAGTCATCTCCAAAAGTGATGGTGCCTGGAAAAGCCACATCAGCTTATCTTTGCATCTAGTTGGGTGGGTGGAGCCTTCGGTATATCAGTTTAGAGCGCTCTCCTGGGACATGGCCAGGTCAGTAGGGAATTTTTCCTGAGGTTTAATGACTTTGACCAAAGGCCATGCTGTTCTTCCAGGCCGGTCCTCTATGGATGGGAGAGTCACAAGACTGGAGGCTAAGCCCCTTTCTGTCTCACTGTGATCACAGTATCCATTGTCCCTGTAGAGGGAGAAAACAAGGTTAAGGTCATGGTTTGTTCGTTGTGAATCCTTCTTGCTCCAGGTGATTATGCTTTCCTGAGACTCATTCCTCAAGGAGAGGCCGGAGAGAACCTGACCCTAAACTTGTGGGCCTGGCATCGCTGAGCCTGGGAAGCGCAGAGAAGTTTCAGCGTAGTACCTTATCCCCGCTGGAAACTGCCTGAGTGTCCATATGCCGGGTTCCTTCCCTCCTCCTGAATTAGCTTAGTCTTTACAACAGCGTGTTGGCCAGCTGGGACCCCAGGGAAGCTTAGCTTGAGATTTGAGGGTCAGCACCCCAGGTGCCCTAGGCTGGAGGATCTCAGGCAGAAGGCAGTCAGACTTAGGACATAAAACACCGCAGCTGAAGGGATAGTTCTTTCATTGTACAGCTGGGGAAACTGAGTCACAGCTAGGATAAGCCTCCCCTGAGACTCCCCAACTAGCAGATGGCAGAGCCAAGCTGGGTACGAGGTATCTAGACCCCTAAGCCAGCCCTCTATAGGCTCAGTCCTAAGGGGTGGGGCTTAGCTTGCTGCGGCGGAACAAGCCTACGTGCCCTTTCAGGCTGAATGGCCTGCCCAAGATGGAGGTCGCTGCTACCGCTGCCACCACCCCTGGAGGCTGCCAGCTCAACCAGACCCCAGAATCCAGGGTGGATGAGGGGATTTACATGGCCCACTGTTGGCAGGCCCAGATTTGTTTCCTGCCTGCTTTTAATTACACCTAATGTTCAGCCAAGGAACAGAGACTCCCTGGCTCCCTCCTTTCTTCAGACATGGGGAGAGGGGGCAAGTGGAGGCCTCGGCCTTCCTGCCAGTCAGCCTAATTCCTTCGCCTGTCTTGGGAAAGCTCTTAATGAGGACTGGGGGCTGGGGAGGGGTTGCTTCTCTGCCAGTGCAGGGAATTCCAGAGAGCCCCTCCCCGTAGACACGAGCCCCAGGGCTGGCTGCCAAGGTTCCAGACTCAGAGATAGAGGAACCCGGGAACTGGTCATGGAAAGGGAGAACCCCTTGGAGCAGGGGTAGGAAGTGTCAGTCAGTGCTTCCTCGTCGCCCTCTGGATTAGTCAGCTCCTCCCCAGCCTCCCCACCTTCTTCTTGCTGGGAATTCCATTTCCACTGCTGCCTACCTGTTCCACCTTGCTCACACTCAATGGCCAACTCAGTCCACCTCCGAAGAGAGCCTTGGCTACTGCTCCAGCCTCATGAGTTTTCCCCTCTTTGAAGCCCCCATTACATAGAAGTTGCTCAATAGACTCCTATCACTTAGAATTTGTTATGCACCTAATAGATGTCACTGTCTCGGGCTTGGCTCCCTCGAGATGAGGATTTTAACACTAGTAGAAGATTTGGGAAACGGTCCCATGAAACAAACTCTAGTCACAGTCTCGCCCCTGTCATCCCATCCTCTCCTGGCCCTTCTGTCCAGGGCGGGGGGCAGTGAGACAGGGAAAGGAAGGAAGCTCATGAAATGTGTGTTATATAGCAGGTGACTGCTGCGGGCAACCAGGGCTGAGTCATGCTGGGGACCCCTGGGGAGCTGTGTAGACCAGTCGCCTAAAGTTACCACTGATGAGGCAAGGAGCTGGGGCATCATCCCCCCTCCCAAGTCTTGTCATTGGTTGAGGGATCCTGGGGCAGAGGTGGGGTGGTGCAAACTCCCTGGCACCCCTGGCCTGCCCTGTACCCAAGAGGGCTCAAAATGACCAAATAGAGAGTGCTGAGAGGATATGGGTGAGTATATGGTTGTCTGCATATGCTGGTATCTGGGGATAAAAAGTGACTATAGCAACTCTCTGTCCTGTGGGCATTCACAGTCTAGTGAGGGAGCGAAGGCTGAAACACATCATCAGTGCAAAGCAGTAAGTTCCAGAACAGAGGTTTCCATACTGGATTGTGGGCGCTTAGAAATGGGACATTGGACCAGCCTGTGATTCAGGGCTGCTGTCCTGGAGAAGAGCAGAGAGCTGGAATTTGGAAGGATGAGCTGTTGTCAGTGTGGAGGAAGAAGGCAGGGCATTCCACAACGAAGGAAGAACATGGGCGGAGTCAGGCCATCCGGTCAGCTGCCACCAACTGTACCCCAGCTCTGTCACCATCTGTACCCCAGCAGAAGGGTCAGCTCAAGTTCAAACCAATTTTGAAATAGCAACTCATCTTAACATTAACCTTAGAGACTGGCTGGTGTTGAACTTGCAAACACAAAAAGATTTGCTCATTGAATTAGCTTAGTAAGAAATGTGTTGCCCATGGTCTTCAAGTGGTTTTGAAAATGGGGTGGGCAAGACTGGTCCTCCAATACTTGAAGGCATTGGAACTCTATTCTTATTTATTTTTTCTTCCATCCTATTAAAATGTCTATTTTTGTGTGTGTGGTTTTAGAAAATGTGCATAATCTATTAGTATGGTAATACATGTAAGTTATAAATAAATACATATATGTATATTGGGGCACAAGTCACAGACTTTTTATCAACAGAGGTATACGATTGAAAAAATCGGGAGCCTACTGAAGTGAATGATGGCTGGGGGCCTGCCTGAGATGTGTTGTCACACCCAGGATGATGGCTCAAAAACCTCCTCCTCCCACCGGTTTTTCCACCTGTCTCTGGTGGCATCATCAATCCCTTGTCAGTAACTGTGAACATGGCCCTTTTGAGGCCTAAACTTGGGCTGGGGAGAGTTCATTATTTGTGACAGCAGACTAGAGATCTCCCTTCTAGAGCCCACTGTGCCCTCTCTGGTAGAAGGCGCCTTGGTTTGGAGCTGTCTCCATGGTAACAAGGTCCAGGCCATCACTTGCTGTCTCCTCAGGCCTGAGGATTCCAGGCCTGGCACTGGTCCCATGTGCTCACACTTTCTGGCTGATACACAGCCTCTCTAGCCATAGTCTAGCCCCTGTCACCCCATCCTCTCCCGGCCCCTCTGTCCAAGCTACGTTCGGTCACTAATTACCTTAGTCATCTTTCCATCCATGCTTGTTGAGCTAATGGGGAAGGCAAACAGAAATCTCAGCTAACGTGGAAAATTCCTGCTGATGAGGCTGCAGACCATGCCCAGGTTTCGGGGGAAATTAGACTCTCCCCTGGGAGGCTGCAGGGATGGACCCCAATGCTGAACAGTTTTCATTGTTTAATCAGGAGGTGGTGGGCAGCTTTCCTGGCTGGCACCCTGTCCCCACACTGGAGGTTAATCTTATCAAACATGAAGCAAGGCTTGGCTCAGAGTGGGGGGCTGGGAGGGGGGCCTTACTCACGCCAGGGGCTGACTCCTGGTGGGACTCCCAGCTCTAGGCCCCCAGGACACCCAGCTGGCTCAGTTGGCTGAATAGGAAGACGCAGACTGAGCTGCGAGCTCTCTCATACCTGAGACCTGTTAATAATTACCCTTGAGTAGGGCAAGGCCCCAGAAGACATTACTAATGAGCCTGCTAAGTGACAGCTGGACACTTTCCTCCTCACCTGCTGGGAAAATAAGATCTGGCCAAGGAATTCATTGTTAACCTTCTTTGGACTGGGAGCTCCCTGAGGACTCTGTCTCTCCTCAGATGGGGCTCCTTGAGTCCTTGGAGTCCTCTCCATTGTCGATACTAGACTTCTGTACCTGTTGTCGAATCCAGAATTTCTGCCCTGAATGGGTCTCTCATCACCCATGGAATGCTGCTCTGCCTGGTACTGGTTATACAGAGCTGTCCAGTAGAAAGATGGTAGAGGCCCTGGCCGGTTGGCTCAGTGGTAGACTGTCAGTTTCATGTGTGGAAATCCCGTGTTTGATTCTAAGTCAGGGCACACAGGAGAAGCAACCATTTGCTTCTCTACCCCTCCTCCTCTCATTTCTCTCTCTCTCTCTCTCTCTTGTCCTCCCACAGCCATGGCTCAATTGGAACGAGTTGGTCCAGGCACTGAGAATGGCTCCATGGCCTTGCCTCAGGTGCTCAAATAGTTTGGTTGCTGAGCAACAGAGCAACTGACCCAGATGGGCAGAGCATCACCCCATAGTGGGCTTGCTGAGTGGATCCTGGTCAGAGTGCATGTGGGAATCTGTCCATCTACTTTCCTGCTTTTCATTTAAGAAAAAAAAAATGGTAGAAACATTCTGTATCTGCACTGTTGAATACAGTAGCCACTAGCCATATGTGGCTACTGAGCACTTACACTGGGCATCCAAGTTACTGTATTGGTAAACCTTAATTTAAACTCAAATAGCTGCATGTGGCTTGTGGCTACCATACTCCTCAGTACAGGTCTATAAAGTTTTTGAGGGGCAGCCTGACCAGGCGGTGGCGCAGTGGATAGAGTGTCCGACTGGGATGCGGAGGACCCAGTTTCGAGACCCCAAGGTCGCCAGGATGAGCGCGGGCTCATCTGGCTTGAGCAAAAGCTCACCAGCTTGGACTCAAGGTCACTGGCTTGAGCAAGGGGTTACTCGGTCTGCTGAAGGCCCGCAGTCAAGGCACATATGAGAAAGCAATCAATGAACAACTAAGGTGTCACAACGAAAAACTGATGATTGATGCTTCTCATCTCTCTCCATTCCTGTCTGTCTGTCCCTATCTATCCCTCTTTCTGACTCTCTCTTTGTCCCTGTAAAAAAAAAAAGAAAGAAAGAAAAGTTTCATGAGGGCAACCTGAATGGGTGGCCAGCAAATGTATGCCAAGCAACCCTCTAAAGGGCCATGCCATTGGTAAGTCAGAGCCCATGTTCTCACTTTGAAGGGATTCAAGGTCATTTTCCTTGGAGATGGCTCCAAGGAGGCTGGGTGGGTTTCCTCTCCCATTTTCAACCCCCCCCCCCTCCAGGCAGCCAGGGGGGCCAGAGGAGCAGGGAGCCAGCCAGAAAATACCTGTTCTTAATGAGGGTCTCCAGGAGCTGGGCAGCCCTCCCTCCACAGGGCACGGGTCTGTCTCGGCTTGAATAAGGGAGATTTATGGAAAATCCCCTCACACAACAGGCGGATTTTCCAAGCCTCATTGGCCGGTCTGGTTTGAGCCTTCATTAAGGGGAAAAGGGGACAATGGTGGGGATGAGGGGCTGGGTGCAGTCAGCTCTCTATCACTCTGCACCGGGAACCCCATCATTGTCTGGCCCCCCAGCCTCCATCTTTGAGGAGTGGTCACACTCTCTCCTTTTAATAGTAATAATAAAAGGGCCCTCATAATCAGCAAAGTCAGACTCCGCCTTCGAGGACATCTTTCTTGCATTTTAAAGATTTCCAGAAGAGACATTCCGCGGTGTTGCTTGACAGTCCCCCTAAGCCTTGTAATGCACAGTCTGGAAGTTCTCCCTTACAGATGACCTAATTTCATCCTGTTTTAGGCCCAGCTCAGTAGGATTGCTCTCCCCTCGAAATCTGCAGTGACATGTCAAGTGTGTGAGTTCCCAATAAAAAAAACCTTGAATAAAGGAAGAAGCCACAGCTGGCCAGGGGAGATTTTAGACATTTTCAGGCCCATGCCCCTGCTGTGCATTCAGAGAGCCGTGAGCCCCCAGAGTGGGTAGTGATGGAGTGAGAGCCCGCCCCACACTTCAGGGCAGTGCCTGCCTATGGCCTACGGCCTCTGATGGGACATCTCATACTCGGGACTCTGCCTGAGGAGAGAGCAGTCCTTAAGCCAAAGGAATGGGTTTTTAAGAGTGAACCATCACACACCTTGTTCCACACATGTTTTGTGTTTTGTTAGTTTGTTGTTGTTTAACCTAAAACCCTTCTGGAAAGTTCTAAGTGTGGCGGAGAACAGGGGAAGTATCTTACAGTCAGTGTACCTTGCAGGGTGGCGAGGCTGGAAAAAGAGAATGGAGGCTCTCACAGGGGCATAACAGCCAGGACGAAGGCGTAGGGGAGCCACAGGCGGGATCCTGGAGGGAGCCCTTCTCCTGTGCTGGGGACATGAGGCATTATTCACAAGTACAAAGTAGATAAGTACGGCCAGTTCCCGATGACGCTGAAGTGTCCAAGACCGGGGAGGTGACTTGTCTTGTTGGGGGAACTGGCTGGAGCAGAAGGTGTTTGTGGATTTCCCTCTCCTAGGGGTAGCCGGAGCAAGCCAAGTTGACAGTGGCTCAGAACTCTATAAACACACTTGGCGAGTGTGTGCTTATCTGAGTGCATGTATAGATGAGCTTCCCCTGACACCTGACCTTCACTCCCTGGGATCCCAGGGTTTGCTGGCCCTGACCTTCCTCACCTGGTAAGGAGGCTCCGGCTGGAGGGCTGTGTGCTCTCTTTGGGGGCCTGGACAATGTGGGACCCTCTGGGCTCTGTAGACTCCCCGGGCAGGTGAGGCTCAGGGGGATGCTGGAGGACAGGTGTGGGGAGGGGAAGAGAATCCCAGTCTGGGACAGCGGAAGCAAGCACAGGAGGAGAGAAGGTAGGCAGTGGGAGGACTGGCTGGAGGCTTTCTAGCTTTGGGGAAGCCTTGACGCCTGACCTGACAATAGGGGAGTATTGGAGATCTTTCTGAATACACACAGTTGTTTCCCGGTGGTGTGTCTGGGTTGCCAGAGCCCTCCACATTCTGACTAGTGCCAAATGTGTGGGGAACAGTAGCCAGGGTTAGGAACAACCTGTGGTCTCAACTAGGGCTCAGTGGTGGTCAGGGTTAGAGGTCAAGCTGCGGATAGGGTGGAGTGAGCTTGTGGTTGAGATAAAGGGTCAGCTGTGGTGATGACTGGCCGTGGGTCAACGGCCAGGGTGAGGGGTCAGATACCGACTGGGAACTGTTTTCTCTGGGTTATGCTAACAGCTCTGGAAGATGCTAACCTTGTCTCCGAGGCCTTGTCCTCAGAGGCCAGAGCATTTGTGTGAGAACTCCAAAGACCTGGGGTTTAGTCCTGGTTCTGCTAACTCAGCTGTCTGGGCGTCGAGCAAGTTGCCTCGGTTCCCTGACCGTCGGTCTTGCCTCTGTAGAAAAGTGCAGGCAGACCTCATTTTAGTGCTCTTTGTTTACTGCGCTTCACAGACGTTGCACTTTTTACAAATTGAATGCAAGACTCTCTACCAGCAAAGATCATGACTCGTTTTATTGCAATAATCAATGTATTGTGGTGGACTGGAACCGAACCCCAGTATCTCCGAGGTGTGCCTGTAACAATGCACCCCTGCTTAGTGTGTGAGCTCTTTGTTACCGCGTGTCTTATTATGAAATATGAGCTAAATGATCATTAATAGCACCCCAGTCTATACTCCTCGCCCCAGTGGTCAGACAGTTGGGCTGGGGGCAGGGTGGTTAAAGCCGTGATCCCCAAACTTGGCTGCTCATTGGAACCATCTGGATACCTGATGCTCAGCTCTCCCTGCAGCCCTCCCACATTCTGAACTAATTGGTATGCGGGTGACCTGGGCATCAGGAGTTTTAGAAGCTCCTCGGGTAATTCTGGTGTGTAACCAAGTCTGGAAACCTCTGAGTAAAAGCCTGCCCTAAGGAACAAACTAAGGAGTGTGAGCTTTTACGCAGCCACCTACCTGAGCGGAGGAGGATCAATCAACCAATTGGCTCCAAGCTCCCTCTCTGGGGGAGGAGCTAGGGGGGTCCGACTAAGGGAGACAAGATGGGGACAGCAAGAGACTCAGAAAAAACATTCCTACTTCTCCACACCTCTGTCTCTTCATCTGTCAAGTGGGGTTAAAATGATACCTCGCAGAGATTGTTGTGGGATTCAAGCGGAATAAAACGCACTGTAAGTCGTGATAATTGGCACCAGCCAACCAAGAAATGTTGAGTGACTGTTGGGGATGTGGGTGTGGAGCAGAGCGGAGTCCCTGGAATCTCACTTCAGATCTCTCTCCACCAGCAATTCCTGATGATAGCCTGGAGCCCCAGGGGACGGACACCATGGCCCCGGGTGAACCCGAAATCTCTCGGTTCTGAGTAGGACCTTTGGGGGGAGGGGCCCCTTGTTTTAAGTATTGTCTCCCTAAGTACATCCACATTAGTTTGACCATGTGTTTCATTTTGAGTTTCAAAAAATACCATCCCCATAATAACATGTAAGGTGGATGGGGGATGGGAAGATGGGGCTTCTCCCCCTCTAGCTCTTTGCAGGGGTGGAGTGTATTGTTATGGAGGATCTGGAAACTTCAGCTCAGGCTTCGAAGCAACTCCTGGCCAGGCTTCCAATGTCTCGGTCCTCAGGGGAAAGTGGAGCTTCTCTTGTCAAGGCTTGTGTGTCTTTAAGACTTGGAGAAGGAATAGTTGGGGGGTGGGGGACCTGACAGGAAAATTCCAACCAGTAGGTTCCTTCGAAATGGAAGTGACATCTAGTGGTTTGAAAAAGAACTGCCAAGCCGGCCCCCCAGGCCCAGGCTGGCCCCTGGGGTCCCTTCCCAAGCTCCCAGGCCCAACTCTTCTTGGGCCACAGCCTGGCTAGAGGGGTCTACAGTCCCAGTACTGACTCTCCATGGCACGATGGCCCTCCTGGTTCAAAGCCAGCCTGGAACCCCTATCCAGGCCCAGGCACCTGCCTAGTGCTACAGAAACCAGGCCTGGGGCAGTGAGGAGAGGCCCAGCAGTGTGTCCCCTTCCCAGGCTGTCAGGGCTACAGTATAGGGTCCTCAGGTGAACTGGGCTCCTTGGGCCTCCTGTCCCTGGGTTGTGAGGAACCCTGCCCTGGTTTCAGCCCCACAGAAGTCCTGTGCAGGCCACAGTGCTGAATCATCAAAATCCTGCAGCCGCACTGCTGTTATGCAATGGCCCCACAGGCTGGCGGGTGCCGGCCACAGGCCTCAGCCTCCCTTCCAGGCGGGCAAAGGGCCTCGGGGAGTGCAGCACCCAGACTGGGTGTGTGTGTGAAATGGGGGCCTGCGGAGAGCCATGGCCTTGAAGCCAAAGGGGATGGTGGGAGGAGGGGGACAGTACCCAATCTGCTACTTTTCCCAGTCCCTGAATGAGGAACCCAAATCTGAGGGGAACACGGCCCTGTCCTAGGGGGGCCCCAGTCCAGTCTGAGGGGGACATGGCCCCATCCTTGGGGAGCCCCAGTCTGAGGGAGACACAGCCCCATTCTCAGGAGCCCCGGTATTAAGGGAGACAGCTTTGCCTTGACAAAAATCTCGAATGAAATTGGGGGAAGAAAGAATTGTGCACATGTGAAAGGGACCGATGATGACCCTTGCAAAGCACTAGAAGAATCAGGGCAGGTTTTATAGGACAGCAGAGCCCCAGGGGCTGGGGAACAAGTGATAGACTCTGGGGTTCAGCAGCAAGTGCTCAGGGCAGGCAATGCAAAGGTGGTGGTCCCCTGCCACTGCCATGAGTTTCCGCTTGGGTCCTCCCCTGCCCCCAATCCCTCCTCGTGTTTGGCTCGCAGGGTGAGAGACCTCAGCCCGTCTCGGGAACCGAGAGCAGTGGCACTGGGGCCTGGGCAGGTAATAAATGGGATGAGGAAGAACTGGGAGGGCTTGCTGGCATTGCCCGGACACCTGGCACACCTCTGTTTAATCCTCACCTGCTGTGGTCCTCATCCTGTGGAGAAAAGCTCCTGGGAGGTTGCAGCCTTGAGGCCTGTGTCAACCCTGCTCCTGTCCTGCCCCATCCTCTGAGTGACGCTTGGCTGCCTCTGGCCTCGTCTCTGTAATTCTGGAAGTTTCTTTAGGCCCCTTCCCCAAAACCCTAGCCTGAGATATATGCCCTTCTGGGCGAGGAAGCACCTGTCCCAGAGGGTGATTGTTTCTAAGGTCGACTTTGTAGAAAAACTAGGCAATCAACTCCCTTCTGAGAGATTTGAGCAACTAACATCTTATACTCTCCAGTATTAGAAAATACTTGTTTAACTTTGTCTTGTTAATTTTTATTTCAAAAAAGGTACTAATTGGCCTGACCAGTGGTGGCCTGGTGGATAGAGCATTGGCCTGGGATGCTGAGGACCCAGGTTTGAACCCCAAGCTCGTCGGCTTGAGTGTGGGGTCGCTGGCTTGAGCAGGGGGGATCATCAACATGACCCCATGGTCGCTGGCTTGAGCCCAAAGGTCACTGGCTTGAACAAGGGGTCACTGACTCAGCTGGAGCCCCCCCTCCCCCGGTCATGGCACATATGAAAAGTAATCAATAAACAACCAAAATGCTGTGTCTGTGAGTTGATGCTTCTCATCTCTCTACCTTCCTGTCTCCCTGTCTTTCTCTTGGAAAGAATAAAAGGCACTATATGAACATAGTAAAAAATTTCAAGCACAGTAATGATTAGCGAATCTAGGTGAAAGACATAGGCAATTCTGTCTTATTCTTGCAACTTTTCTGTAAGTTTGAAATTACTTCAAGATAAAATAAAAATTTAAAAACAAATACACACAAAATTCTTTCACCTTTTCCTCCAGCTATTACTTTGTCGCCTTTCTTGGAAGAGCCCCAAGTGGCCAGTTTCTTGTACATCCTTCCAAAGATAGTTGGAAATACATATATACATATAGCACACCGTTCCACACTTCACTCTTTCAACTCAGTGCATCTGGAAACCATTTGTCTGTGGTTCACATAGAGCTGCCTGCGTTTCCTTATGGCCCCAGTGTATTCCATTGGACATGTGATCTAATTTTTCATTTGGAAGATACTGTATATTGTTAAGAGAAGTGGTGGGACTCAGCTGGTTCGCACCGGTTCAGCAGAACCACTACCTAATTTTTTGTTGAGTTTGGCAAATGGGTTATTAAAATGGCACTTGTCATTGGTGTGCTCTCTAAGGTGGGCGCCTGGGCAGCCGCCCAATGTAGAAATCACAATGTAGAAATTACATTCCTTATTCTTTTTTTAACATGCGACAGCGTGTTCTAAGCGCCTGTAGTCATGTCCATTCCGTCCACAGGGGAAAAAGATGGCAAGTGGGGATCCCAATCAGAAAGCAATATGGCAATATCTTAAATAACAGTTTTATTGTTCTCTTTTTCAGGTATTATTTAATATTTTTTCATTAATATTTTTAAACTCTTTTTTTTTATAACATGATCTAGTTTTGTGTACCACTTTTATTGTTCTTATTTAAGAATTAAATACATGAAATAATGAACTACCTTTTTTATACTTAAAACAGTCACTAGGGCAGAGAGCCGGCTGTTAAATGATGTCAAACCCCTCCACTGGTTAAGGGCATAGACTGTGGAGACAATGCTAGGGTTTAGATCCCCGCTCCACTACAAACCAGCTGTTTAGTGTTGAGCCAGTGACTTAATCCCTTTAGGATTCAGTTTCCTCATTTGTGGACCAAGATTAATAGGCACCTACCTCAGAGTGTTTTGTGCGGAATAAATGAGATAGTACTTATAATGGGTTTAGGACACTGCCTGGTGAGCAGTAAGCACTCAATAAATGTTAGCCACTCCTCCCAAGATGATTTTGCCAGACCCCTTCTGAGAGAACAGGGCTGTTTCCAGGCGTTTATTATTATAAACAACACCACAAACGAATATCCTTGTCCACACGTCACTTGGTACTTGGGGGAGTGTATCCATAGGAAAAATGCCAGGGAGTAGAGTTGCTGGGTCAAAGGCCATGTGCATTTTTAATTTTGAAAAATAGTGCCGGACTGCTCTCCGTGGAGGTGGCCCCCGTTGCCCGGCCACTAGCTGTGTTTGAGCCTGTGTCTCTGCGGCCTTGCCAACAAACACAGTTGTTTCACTTGGACACAGCGTTTCTTAAATTTCTTTGAGCACAGAACCTGTATGGAGCTTCTTGGGGGAATCACTTGGCCTTTGAGTCGCTCCCTCCCTCCCTCCCCAAGTCTATCAGGGTATTTGCTGGGAGAAATTCTCCTAAAGTTGACTGCCAAGGCCCCGACACGTTTCATTCATTTTGTGCACCTTTTAATTATGGTGCTCACAAGTTTATACATTGCTGATGGCTGTTTTTTTTTCTCGTCCTGTTAGCACAACAACACTGTTGGTTAAATCTGGCAATACTTTAGAATGTGCTCGTTGTCACCATTTTGTTCCTGAGCCAGGAACATACAATTTCCGATTCCATTTTAAACACCTTATCACACCTATGAAGGCACACAGACAATGCCGGTGCCATGTTTCTGTGACAGTGGGGAAGCTTGACTGATCTACCCGGAATCAGACCTCCTGTTATGGATAACGTTATCCACCAACCCCTCTTCCTTCTCTTCATGGAGAATTTGAGTTGATTATAAAGAAAAAGAGAGAAGGACTCTGCATCGACAGACCGATCATCGGAAAACTGAAACCTCAGCAGCAACACAAAATATACCTAAAGGCTGAGTGTTCCTTTTACAAAAGGAGTTCCTACCGAGTTGATTTTAGTAGATTTTTATTAAAGCCCGTTTAGACACTTACGACAAGGCAGAGGCTTGTTTGAGGATGGTGGCTTCGGGCAGGAGAGCAGGCCTGCTACGTCTCTCACTGATCCTCATTGTTCTCACTCACAGTTTGCACGTACCTTGATCTCACACAGGCCCAGGCTGGAACGCGACTCTATGATTCACTCTGATTTAGGGTGGCATGCCAAACTTTCTAGGACTTTTGTGGGCTCCCTGGGGTAGGCTGGCATCAAAGCCTCTGATGCCTCTTTCCCTCCAATGACCTTGCCAATCTGACAAATGCCAAGGACTTTGCCTACGCTACATTTGGTATGGAGACCATCCCAGGCTGCTCAGAGGCAGAGGGCAAATTGCCTGCTCCCCCAGGAGCCCCTCAAGGTCAGGTTTAAGATGAGGGTGTCCTTGAGTGAAGGTCAAATAGGTTTCTTTTTTACCGATTGTTTAATAAACTTTATTTTTATCTAATCAAAACACACATGTAGAAACATACACAGATCACAAATATATCGCTTGATAATTTTTTTATGTGAAATTTGTGAGTTTTACATGCACCTAATCATCCAGATCAAGAAATAAAACGTGACCCTGGTTGGTGGCTCAGTGGATAGAGTATCGGCTTGGTGTCTGGATGTCCCGGGTTTGATCCCCGGTTAGGGAACACAGGAGAAGCAAACATCTGCTCCTTTCCCCTTTCCCCTCCCCTTCCCTCTCTCTCTCTCTCCTTCTTCCTCTCAGGCTCTAAAAATAGTTCAGTACTCAAGCATTGGTCCTAGATGGGGTTGCTAGGTGGATCCCGGTCAGGGGGCATGTGAGAGTCTACCTATCTCTCCTCTTCTCACTTAAAAAAAGAAAAGAAAAGAAAAGAAATAGAATGTGCCAGCTGTGTACAACCCTTACCCGACATCTCCCCCAGCTGTCACCCTTACCCTCACCCTGGACAGCTAGTATTGCCTGACTTTGGAACATTATATAAATGGAATCACACCACATGAATTCCATTGTGTCTGATTTCTTTTGCTCAACATTGTGAAATTCACATGTTATGAATTCATCATGTGGTATGTGCGGTTCATTCATTCTCATTGCTGTTTCCCTTCCACTGATAATCATTGGGTTGTTTCCAGTTTAGGGCTATGGTGAATATGCTATAAACATTCTTATCTATGCCTGTGGTATATAAGTGTACACACCTCTGTTATGTACCTAGGAGAGGAATTACTGTGTCATGGGGTAGACACTGCCAACTTTCCAAGGGTTGTAGCAATTTCTGCTCCCAGCAGCAGTATGTGCAAGTTCCAGTTTCTCCACATCCTCATCAACACAACTGTCAGTGGTTTTTAGTTTACCATCTGGTGGTCAAAGTGACCTTTCTAAACCTTATCCTTTGATCACTTTCCTGCTTCCAGATATTTAAAATTTCCCCAACATTTTATTGTGAAAACTTTCAAACATTCAGGAAAGCTGAAAATACTGTATGTACAGTAAGTATCGATATCCACACAATTACATGATCTAATCCAGTGGAGGGATTCAAATAATTTAACAACCAGTTCTCTGCCCTAATGACTGTTTTAAGTATAAAAAAACAATATACCAAAAGGTAGTTTGTTATTTCACACTTAAATAAGAACAATAAAAGAGGTACACAAAACTAGATCATGTTATAAAAAAGTTTTAAAATATTAATGAAAAAATATTCAGTAATACCTGACAAAAAACCGTAAAACTGTTATTTAAGATATTTCCATATTGCTTCTTGGCTGGCGTCCTCACTTACAATTTTTCTCCCCTATGGACGGAATGAACATTACAACGGGCGCTTAGAATACGCTGTTGCACAGATTAATGTTAAAAAAGAGTAAGAAATGTAAATTTGTGATTTGTACATGGGGCGGCTGCCCAGGGGCCCACCTTAGAGAGAACCCTGATGACAAGTGCCATTTTAACAACCTGATCGCTGAACTCAACAAAAAATTAGGTATCAGTTCTGCCGAACCGATGTGAACCAGCTGAATACTACCACTGATCTAATCACATAATCAAGATTTTATAACCTTTGTTTTACATGTCTAACCACCCACCCGCCCGTCCATCCATCCATCCATCCACCCTCCCTCCTGCTATCTTCTGTTTTTACTTGTCACGCTTCTGTATGAAAATAAAATCTACATACCATCACATTCATCCATTTTAAGTATACAGTCGTCCTTCACCATATTGTGATTCACTTTTTGTGCTCTAACCCTATCACGGATTTTTAAATTGTATATTTCTAATTTTGTATCACAGATTTTGCACTATATAGGTATTTTATATATTTATTATTTTAATTATTTTTTGCGGTAAAATAAGTGCGGGAAAGGTTAATAACTGTGGGAAAGGTTTATAAGAGTGTAGAGAGCGTTTATAAAGCCTTGAAAACATATAAATATTAAAATAAATATAAGGTCCCTACTTTGTGGATTTTCGCCTATCAAGGGGGTTCTGGAACCTAACCCCCACGACAGACAAGGGACCACTGTACATTTAATGATTTAAGTAAATTTAGACCATTATGCAACCCTCAGCACCATCTAGTTTTGGTACCCTTCTGTCACCCACAAAGTTGCCCAGTGTCATTTGTAGTCGGTTCCTGCTCTGGTTCCCAGTCTCGAGCAACTGCTGATCTAGCTGCTTTCTCTCTATGTAGTTTTTACCCTTTTCCAGAAATTTCATGCAGTGTGTAGTTTTCTTCTGTCTGGCTTCCTTCGTTGAGCTTAATGCGTCTGAGAGTCATCCATATAGTATGTACCAGTAGCTCCTTTCTTTGTTGAGTAGTATTCTTATGTGTGGGTATCCCACAATTTGTTTATTCTCTTCATTGTCCCCATCTGGTTTTAATGACAGGATCACAGTTGGGCATAAGAAGATCTGACTCACATATGGAGTGGTCTATTTATGAGAAGAAGAAGAAAGACAGAGACAAAGAGAGTTAGAAACAGAGAAGAAATATTCTTGTTGCTTCCAAATCAATACCGGTAGTTGGGAAACTTCCCGACTACCCAGTTCTCAGCCATCTCCCTCTCTGAACTCTGCCTACCTGGACAACCACACTCCCCTGGTGCTCACAGTTCACTGTCCTGGCTTGGTATCTGTTGCATGGATGGCTGTCTCAATAAGTCTTATAATGTTCACCAAGAGCTCAGTACAATGTGGGGTGAAGTTTAGGACTCAGAAAATAGTGGCCTTTGTTATTCATTTCCCCTACAGTTTGATGAATAACTTGAGGGCAGGAATCATGGCTTTTGTGTTCCTTCCCTGTAACTCCAAAGCCTGGTACAGCTCCAGACATATATGAAGGAAAGAGGAAAGACAGTAGACTGGGCAGCGGGTTGGGGGATTTTATATAGTCAAGGCCTGAGCACCCCAATTTAAGCCCTCTGGTGAGGTCCTTATTAGAGAAACGGCCCTGGGATAGGTCTAAGGAGTCACTAGACCTTGGTGCCAAACCACAGCTGGGAATGCCAGCATCCCTAACGAGTTCAGCGTGAGCCTGGGGAACGAGAAGGCTCCTGCCAACAGAGGCCAGGGCAACTGTGGGAGGCTGCCGAGACCCCCGCCAGCAAGAAGCCTGAGCAGCAGCCAGACACACTGCTTTCTTCCCACCACCCTCTCAGCCCCATAATTCCCAAGATTCCTGATGTCTTTCCAGACCCCAGGCCATCCTTACCACATGCTTTCAGGAGTGCTAAGGGTGTGGGCTCCCAGGCATTGCTAATGATGTCCTCTCTCCTTTCTTTTCCACAGTAAAATGACTTCCTGGAACCTGGATGTGCCTTCCCGGCTCCACCGTCCATGCATGTTGTGGTTGAGGGTCTCTGTTCCCGAATGCAATGGTTCTCACACTTGGGTGATGTGTGCTCAGGTGCAGGAATCAGAGTTCTTGATTCAAAACACCTGGGGTGTTGCCCGAGAGCTTTGCATGGCTGACGAGTTCCCAGGTGATCCTCACACTGCTGGGCCGGGGACCACTTTTTGAGAACCACTGCTCTAAGGCTTTGGTCTGTCCTCCAAGGGCTCAGCCTGAACCTTCCTCCTGTATGGTGGGAGGTATGGGGGAGGGCAGGGGGGAGAGGCATCTGCTTGCTTCTCTGCACAAGTCCCAAGAAACATTGGGATCTTAATGACCATGACCGGGACTGTAGGAAGTTTACACTCAAGTTACCTTTGGCCAAAGGGCATGGCAAGACTTACAGGCAAGAGCAGATTCAATGTCTTGTCTCCAACGTATCACAAAAATAAAAACAGATCAAAGCTGAAGAGTGTCTGCATGTAGAAATAAGTGGTGTCATAAAAGAATCATTAGGACTCATTATTCTGTTCTAACTGCAATGTCAGTAATAAACTTCACTTTGCTTTTGGAAGTGATCTATGCAAAAAGAACGCTTAAAATTACACGGATCAGACAGAATAGTAAGGGCAGTATTTTTTTTTTTTCCCCACAGTGTGTTAGAAATGGTTATGCAGATTCAGCTCAATTTTGTGGTCAAGCGGGGCCTAAAAAGGTTCTTGAGAGGTCTTGAACACAGTCAGCCCTCAAACCAATCCTATGAGGCAGATATTGTCACTCCCATTTTACAGATGAGGATACTAAACACAGCCATTAAATGGCAGGTTCAGGATTCCAGCACAAGTCCTTTTTTTATTCCAACTCAGACTTTGGGGCCCAAAGGGAGGTTTTTGTTTTGTTTTTACTCCATCACAGCTGAACATTAATTCAATTTCCCCTGAATAATTTCTAGCCAAATTGCAAACACATCAGGCTGGACGGAGGCTGAGGCGAGCTCCTCTAGTATTACTTGGGGTGTGAACTCCGCTGACCCCAGCTGGGTCTGCAAGGAGAAACCAGTGTATCTGCTGTCAGAAATGACAGGAAAACAGATTCCTCTCCAGGCTTATCTGAGTTTAAGACAGGTAAGATTGATCAGGGAGGCTGATCCACTGTGATCACACATAATTGTTCGTCAGCACCTGGGATGTGCGTTTACACAAGCCAGGTCCATGGTTGGTGCTAGCTCAGAGGGGTTGAGTTGGCATTGTGTCCAGCTG
The DNA here is from genome assembly GCA_037038555.1 of Rhynchonycteris naso. NCBI lineage: Eukaryota > Metazoa > Chordata > Mammalia > Chiroptera > Emballonuridae > Rhynchonycteris > Rhynchonycteris naso. Next base: position 11,045,580 of record CM073000.1, read on the forward strand.
TCGCCCCCCCTCCCCACCCCGCCCCGTCAGCCCACCCTGGGGCAGGTGGTTATTAAGTGAGGGAAGTGTCCACATCCTCCGAGTATTTATAGATGGCTGTATGAATAGGCCTCGTTGGAAGGACAGAACAAACACTGTTGCCACTTGGAAATGTTGTTGGGTCCCAGATTTGTGGTCTGGATATGATTCCAGACAAAGGTGATAGCTCATAAAGAATTTCAACAGGGATTGAAATTAATTATGGGTTAGATTGGGACCTTTTGGGTTGAGGTGAGGGAGTCCTGCCGGTGGGAAGGTGCGGATGAAGGTGGAGGAGGAAGGGGCGGGAAGCTGGGGTTTTGATTGTCGGAGATTACAGCTACAGAACGGGGACCGTAGTGGTGGGGGGATAGTGCTGCGGAGGATGCAACATCAGAGGGAGGGTGGCTATCAGGATGCTGGGCTGAGTAGCTCTGGAAGGTCCCACGTGGGGGAAGGGATGGAAATTTTATCCCCCATTGGGTGGCTGGAGGAAGCATTGCTTTGGATCCCATGATCCTGTTTCCAGAGGCAACTACCCAGGGTATTTACCAAACCGGCTCCAACAGCCCCCCGCTGGGAGGCCCTTCCTGGCTGAGCTCTAGCGAACCTGTTTCCCTCAGAGGCCTCCCTTCCCACCACAAACAGATGGGTGCTGATGTCAGCAGCAGGCGAAGCTGGAGGTCACACTCCTGCAGGTTGTGCTGGTGGTTGGAGGGGGGGGGGGCGGCAGCCAAAAGGGCCCTGCCTGACATGACCTCTGCTGACCCCACCCCATTGGGGAGGCAAGACAGCAGGTCATCCCAGGAGACCCTGGTCAGGTTCGGAGAGGAGGTGTGCAACCTCGGGTAGCCTGAGGCTCCAGCTTGGCACTGAAGAAAACCCTGGTCATTGGAATTGGAAGGGTCCTTTAAGAGCTATCTGGTAGAATCCCTTGAAGAGAAAAAAAAGAGCTATTATGATTCCCATTTCCCAGATAAGGACACTGAGGCCTTGGGAGGGGAAGAGTTGTGTCCAGGATCCCCTGGAGAGGCAGCAGCAGCATAAGGCTCAGCCCCTCAGTCCCTGGGCTCCTCACTCTGATCCCATCCGCAGCAGCGCCCCATCTGTGCTCGCTTGTGGGGCGTGAGCCAGGCAGCCTCCTGGGTCTGCCGTTCACTTGGGGTTAGTGACTGCTTCCTCTTCCGTCAAATAGGAGTGCTCAGATATGGCTCTTGGGGTGGGGGGAGAATGGAATGGGATGGGCGTAGATAAAGCTCCCTCTGAATGTTACTTTTCTTCTCTCTGAACCCTTAGTCCCAGGTGGGAGTTTTGTATGTGCTTCGGTGTGTGCTTGTGTGTGTCACTGTGTGTGAGAGGGTGAATGCACAAGACTCAGAAAGAGAGAGAGAGGGAAAGAGATCAGAAAATCCTGGCCAGGCAGCCACGGTGGGGAGAAGCCACAGTGTTTTCTGATCTTGGGGGAGGCGTTAGAGGTTGGAGCCTCCAGGATTGGTCTGGTGTGGGAGGGGCTCCAAGACCCCCCAGGCTGCTACAGACCCTGAAGGCTGCTGCCGTAGGAGCTGGCAGGGCAGCGCAGCGCAGGGCTGGCCTCAGGGCTGAGCAGCTCCTCTTAGGGGATTAGCTCAGGCTGTCCCCCACGCCCAGATGGGAAGTCTGTGGGCATCTGTAGGGCAGTCCTGCCAGGGTGTCTGACTTGAGGCTAGAGAATGGGCTGGAGGATACCAGGAGGGAGGGGGAGAGGAGACAAAGCTGGCCCCCAGGCCTCCAAAGAGCTCTGCCCTCCTACAGCCCTAGGTGACCCTGCCCCGCTGGCCTTGCTCTAGGAAGAAGCCTGAATACAGTCTACTTATTTGTGCTAATTGTTGACATTTGCATGACATGCCATCTCAGGAGCTTGGGGACCAGGAATGCAAATCCACTCCACAATGTGCAGATTTTGTGACATCAACAGAAACCCTGGAGCCTGGGGAACTGCTGGAGCAGAGAAGGGTCCCCTTCAGACCTGCTTCTGAGCTGCCTGTAATTTCCCCACCACATTCACAGAGGGGTTTTGTGCTCCAGTCCTTGAAGGTCAAAGCAGAGGTCAGACCTTGATGTTGGCCTGCCAGTCCAACCATCTCACTTCACAGCTAAAGAAGAAACTGAGGCCCAGAGAGGAGGCAAGACTTGCTCAAGGTTACACAGTTAGTGGCAATGTGGCGTCAGAACCTCAGCTCACCCCTATTCCATATTCATCTCCTGTATTCATTCTTTGACTTACTTACACAAAAGCACCCTTTCGATGAGTACCTTTCACAAGCATAGCACCTCCCACTTTATTTTGCTTCATAGCATTACCTGACATCATATATTTATGCCGTTTATCTCATGCCCCCTCCCCCTACTAGAATAAAGCTTCCTGGGGACAAGAATTCTTCCCTCCTTCCCATTTTATTCATTGCTATACTGTCAACATCTAGGATATATAGTTGCTCAGCAAAGCATTATGGGATTCCTTCATTCATTTGTTTGCTCATTCATTTGTTGGCCAGCTCTCTTCTCCATTCCAGACTTTGAAAACACAGAGATGTGTCAGACCTGGCCCCTGGCCCACAGAGTGGGTGGCTTTAGGCCCCTGCTTCTGGGCCCCAGCTTCCTGAATACGGGAGGGATCACCTTACATGGCTAAGCCTCTGGGAAGCTCCCCTTTGGGAACAAGGAGCTGCAGCTGGAGGGGAAGAGTTCTCCCTGAGACCAGGTCACATTCCAGAGCAGAGGCAGGGGAACCTCGGGCACTGAAGAGGCCAGAGGTGTGAACACAGGTATCTGTGAGCAGAGGCCTGGGGAGGGAGGGGGGCTGGGAGTGTGGAGTGGGATCCTGAGAGGAGAGGGTGAGTGGGGTGCAGGAGGGGATCTGGACACTGAGTGTCTAGTGCAGGCTGGTGTTGGGAGGTAGGTGGAGGAAGGAGGACACTGATAGCTCTTGGTGTTTGGGTGGTCTGGAGAGTGGCAGCAGCATGGGGAGAGGGAACACTGGGCTCTAGCCCTGCGAAGCATATGGTCAGATGAGGAGACATTACACAAACCCAAAGGAGAACTTAGGCTGGAGGCTTCATTCTTCTCATCTGTAAAATGGAGATGATGACCTGACCTGGAGGTTAAGGGGAAGTGAGCCTTATATGAGTTTGAATGCCCTCGGTCCGCTGCTGGACCCCCAAACCCATCTGGCTTGTCCTAACCACATCTCTTCTCCCTGGGCACAGTGTCTGGGGAGCGGGGCTCTGGGACCCTGTCCCATAGCGTGGGCCAGTCCCTAGGATTAGGATCAGTTTATACGTATGATTAAGAGTCAGTCTGAACCCAGGACCAGGGGTGCTCCCCAAGAGGTTGGTACTCAAAAGGTCATCCAGTTTGCTCTGCCCCAGTTGACCAGAACCCTCTGGCTCTGTGGGTGCCATGGCCTTCCTGGCCGGGACCCAGACCTCTGCCACTGGGAACAGTGAGACGGAGGACAGCAGAGCAGATTTTGCAAGCCTGAAATAGTTTATGGCCAGGCTGAGCAGGAATGGTCCCCAGGAATGCGGGAGGAATGCTCTGCTCGCTCCTGTTCCCCACCCCTCAACTCCCAGGGGGGAGTGAGCACAGGATTCCAGCAGCCTCAGGGGCAATGGTTTGGGCCCTGAAGTCCCTGGGGCTGAGGTGCTCTCAGGGAGGGCCAGCGAGTGGGTCTGTATGTAAGGGGCAGCTAGTCTTCCCCTCGACATGGGGACCATCTCCAAGGAGGCTGCTTGGACCAACCTACCTGTCTCCCTCCCTCCCTTTAAGCTGCCCCATGACCGGGCCAGCCGCCCTGCGGACACCTGTGTTCAGTCCTGGGCAGGGTTTTTAGTTTGAGCAGAACCTCTGTGTCTCCCTTCAACCTGGAGCGCCCTGAGGTCAGGGTTTATGTTTCCCTTTCATATTGGGAATTCCTTAAGGACTGAGGCTGTGACACTAACTCACCCAAAGGCTTTCCAGGACAGTGTGGTTGGCTGGCGAGAGAGGAACTATAAGATGCAGTCTCCACCCCCTTTCGTTTAGATCCAGGACTGAACTGCCTTCAAATGCCTGCAAAGTGCGGAACCATTAGGGGCCAGCTGAGTCTTGTGGACCAGACAGCAACCTACGAACACCCTTTGTCCCAGCCCTATTCGTAGAGGCTCCAACATATATTAGGTACAGAGAAGTCAGGCCCTGGTCACCCCTCTGGACAGTCCTTGGCCCTACCAGTACCACACTTTAGGCTTGCCCCCTCGGCTTGTGGCCTGGGGTCCACCTTGGGAAAAGTTGGCAGCGAGCAGGTCATAGCGTGTCAGGTCTCTGTCCACTAATGATACCTGCACATTCCTGGGCCCTAGAGCGAGCCTTTCATCGTCACTTTCATGTTTGGCTTTGTCTGTGTGAGCCAGGGGATGGGGTGGAGGCTGGACAGGGACTAGGGGCGGGGGCAGCCAGGCAGGAGTAGCGGGTGGTGGTGAACTGGCACTCGACCAAAGTCACAAGTTTCTAGTGCCCTCAGTTTCTACCCATGCCCCGGCTCTGGTAGGTCAAAACTCTGGCTGGTCAGACCCCATCCTTCTGTTTTGGACATGGCTCTCTGGCCTCCATTGGCAGGTGATCCCTTTCTAAATCTTCTACCCACTCCTAGACCAGCCCCAGAAGGTCAGTCTGTGGTCAGGGTTTTATATAATCTATACAGAAGTGGGCCCTCTGTGGCTAGGATTAAGGGAACTGAGATCAGAAGCTAGGATCAAATTCTGACCAAGGTTATGAGTCAGCCTGTTTTCTGAGTTAGGGGGATTAGACCTTGGCTAGGTAGGATTAAAAAGGTCAGACTGTATCCCAGATTAGGGATCAGTTTATACCTATGATTAAGAGTCAGTCTAAACCCAGGACAAGGGGTAAGTATATACCCAGAAGTAGGGAGTCAGTATATTCAAGATTAGAAATTAGTCTACACTGAGGGCTAGTATATATTTAGAAGTAGGAGTTGGTCTGTACCCAGGATCAAGGATGAGGCTGTACCCAGGAATAGAGCAGGCTATATCCAGAATTAGAGGTTAACAGGCACCAAAAGGTAAATGTGTAGTTTTCAGTGAAACTGAACATGAGACTTGGCCACAGAAGGTGACCCTGGCTTCCCTGGCCATAGAAGGCAGAATACAGTCTTCAGACTGAAGGGGAGAGAGTTTGCCGATCCCTCGGTGACATACTCTGGGTAGCCACCTGCAGGGTTTACTGGTGAAAGGTGGGGAGGTTCATCACTCACAGAGAAAGTTCAGCTTGAGAAGTCACCAGGAACACCACCCTAAACCCCATGGCGACAGAGCACACTACCCAGGCAAGGTCCAGTGAGTGGCTCAGAGACAGCATTGCCTAATGCCATGGACAGGAAGGACGCCCAGCGACTCCACAGGTGGCACTTCTGTTTACACTGCACCTCTCGAAATTCATCCACCGAGAGCTCATTCTGCAAACATTTCCTGAATACCTACCATGCCTTAGGCCAGAGGTTCTCAAACTTGAGTGCACAGGACACTCAACCAGGAAACTCTTGAAAAGGCTGATCCCGGGGCCCCACCCCAGGGACTCTGGAGCAGAAAGGGACCGGGCTGCCCAGCAATCTGCACTTTCAGTCAAGTCTCTGCGTGGTTCTGCTGCATGGGGTTAAGACCATACTTCTGGGACTTGTCCTCAAAAGGCTCATCAGGTTTAAAAAGGATAATGGAAAGCACTTGTAATGTTGTCTGGTGAGTTCAGTGAGCAGGGAAGGTGCCCAGCATCTCTAGGATTAAAGGGTGTGCGTTCCCTTTCAGAGAAAGCCCAAGAAGCCTGAAGAAGTAACAGCGAGTGTCTCTTATTTCTGACCACCAGTAAGTTATATGGTACTAGTTGCAAGAATTGTGTAAAACTTAGCTGTTTAACCATCCTAAAGCATTTTCATGTGTTTGGCAGAGTAGAAGAATTCAGACAAACACACGAAAGGTTAACTTTGAGCAAAGAAATATAAAGCAAGGCATAATTAAGGCGTTAAATGAGGCAAAGTGAAAGAAAAAACGCCGTCTCGGTCCCGGGCTAAGGAGGGGAACAATGAATGACAGTCATTATTGTTAGTAACTGACCAATTATCTATAAACAATCATCCCGAAAAACTGCTCAAACTGTGCAGATCAGCTTCGTGTAAACCGTGGCCTGTGCTTTGCCCCCCTCTCCTCTGCATCGTCCCTTGGCCAAGAATTTTATCTGCAGTTGTTAAGTGGAAACACCAGGGTGTGTCTTTTCATTTTACAGATGTTCAATTACACTATTGATTCTGTCCTTGCAGATATTTTCCTCTCTGTCACCTGCCCCTTAGTCCAGAATCCTGTTGCTTACCCAGCCATAAACAATGATTGCCACTTCCAGCAATATGAGTGGATTTTGAGAGTATTACACTAAGTGAAATAAGTCAGACAGACAAGAACAAGAACAGCACGATTTCACTCACATGTGGGCTATCAAGCAAAAAGCAACACATGAACAAAGGAAACAAACAGCTCCTAGATACAGACAACAGAATGGCTGTCACCAGAGGAAAAGAGCTGTCAAGGAGGATGAAGAGGGTTAAGGGGTCAAATACATGGCGACAGGAGACTAGACTTTAGGTGGTGAGCATACAACAGACCCTTGATGGCGAACCTATGACACACGTGTCAGCATTGACACACATAGCCATTTTCCATGACACAGGGCCACATGTGGCTGCATACCAGAGAAGTATGGGGCCACATGCCAAGAAGGACATTTCATCCTCGGCTCCTGCACAGCCAGGTGCAGTAGCCGAGGATAAAACATTTGCTGTAGTGTAGACACTCTGTGCCGGAGGTCTGTAGGCCAAAACAACAGAACTCCGGCACAGAGCATCTAGTTCTGGGACTTCTGGTTAGGCTGTTTTTCTCCAAGTGACACACCACCCGAGTTATGCTCGGTTTTTTGGTGAATTTTGACACACCAAGCTCAAAAGATTCCCATCTCTTTAATAGATTATACCAGGGGTCCCCAAACTTTTTACACAGGGGGCCAGTTCACTGTCCCTCAGATCGTTGGAGGGCCGGACTATAAAAAAAACTATGATCAAATCCCTATGCACACTGCACATATCTTATTTTAAAGTAAAATAACAAAACGGGAACAAATACAATATTTAAAATAAAGAACAAGTAAATTTAAATCAACAAACTGACCAGTATTTCAATGGGAACTATGGGTGCGGATGCATCCTGTGCTCCTCTCACTGACCACCAATGAAAGAGGTGCCCCTTCCGGAAGTGCAGCGGGGGCCGGATAAATGGCCTCAGGGGGCTGTATGCGGCCCACGGGCCATAGTTTGGGGACCCCTGGACTATACAGATGTTATATTATAAGGTCATGCACCTGAAAATTATATAATGTTATTAAGCAATATTACCCCAGCAAACTTATGTTACAGAAGTCCTGATGCTGAAGCACTCAGCTATCTTGAGGACCTTGTTGAAGGCAGAGAGGCTGTAGAGAATGACATCCCCTAGGTCACTCACTGCCATGTGGCGGCATGCCTCTGGAAGGCTACACAAATTCTCTCCAGTTAAAGTTTCCACTCTTCTCTCTGAGGGGAAATGATCTTCCAGACCTGCTTGGGGGTACAGAGCTTGAGGTATTGTACTGCTCAGAAGGGGAGAGAGAGCTGGATGGAGTCTCAGGAGCTCCGGGAGGCCACGCCCACCCTGGCTGGTTCCTGACCCTCCTGTGGGGAGGGCAGGAGTTGACCTTCCATTCCCCTGGGCTGGGCGGCAGGCCACCTGGTCACAGCCTTCTTGGATACTGCCAGGGAAATATTTTTCATTTATCCCAGTTAAGTTTCACCTTGTTGGTTTTAGGCCAGAGAAGTCGGGGATTCCCCTAGCTCCTCTAGCTGGCCAGGGACTTTCCCAGCCCCCTGGACACTTCCCTACTTTCCAAGGATCACCTCCTGGGGCCATTGCTCCATTTCATTCATTCATTCATTCAACAAACATTCATGGAATGCCCATTAGGCACTGGGATCCAGAGGTAGAGGGACGGTTCACAGTATAGACAGGTGGACAAGCACAGAAGCAGATCTTTCCTCTCTTGTGTGATCTAAGAACACCAAGGGATTAAGGGGGCACCAGGCTCAGACATGGGGAGCATGTGGGAAGGTAAAGAAGTCTTCATGAGGAAGGTAACACTTTATCCAAGTCTCAAATTATGAGAAGGGAGGAAGAGTAGGCTGGGGGTGTGCTGGCAGAGTAGCTTGGACGTAAAAGTCTGGAGGCTTGAAATAACATGGCCAGGGTTGGTTGAGAAGTTGCTTTCTAGGGGCTAGATCATGAGGTGCAAAGCGGGGAGAGGATGGAGCTGAGGCTGGAGGGGCTTGCAGGGGCAAGAATCACAGTTGAGTATGGGAGGCTAGACCCTTATCTTGTGGGTAATGAGCCACAGATGGTGTCAGCTAGAAGAAAAGGACCTGGTCAGGTCTGCCAACTTGACACCATCTATTAGCATCCGCATCTGATGTATCTTTTCTGTGGGTCCCCTACATCTTTCTTAACAGAGAGATCTGGGAAGGCAGGCTGCCTGATGAACTGGACAGTGTCTTGAGTCACTCAGCTGCAAATCTGGGGGAAGGGGGAAGACTTTCAAGCCAGAAAGACCTGGGTTTGGATCCCTCACTGTTTGAGTTCTGGCAAGGGACTGAACCCGCCCATCAAATGGGAACGATCGGCAAACTAACACTGTGGTAGGAGAGCGAGAGAGCCAACGCTGGAAATGGCCAGGCACTGCGGCCCAGAGGAGGGGGGGTGGAGCTCATTCCAGGCCTGCAAGTGGGGGAGCCAGAGCCTGGTCTCCTGGCCTGGGGCCCCCTGGCCACCCCCTCTACTGCTGCCTGAGCTGACGCTCTTCTTGCGTGAGGTCTGATAACAGAGCCTGGAGAGCTGTCCCCACCGTAAACAGTCAGGTTTCTCCTACTGCTCTGGTGCCTCAGCCCTGTGTGCCCTGTGGCCTGCTGGCCCTCTGGCCCCAGAGCCAGAGGGTTCTGCCCAGCTTTCTGCAGGCTGCACAGTTATGCAAAGATGTCTGATTCCAAACAAACCATAAATCGACTGGCTCCCTGGCAATTCTTAGCATTCTGGCCAGTAGGTAGCCAGGCTGGCACTACTCTAGACAGTCAGGGCCGAGGTCATAGGCCAGACTTGCCTGACCAAGTGTGAACCTAGCTTATAGTGTCTGGGCTTAGAATAGCTAAGTCCCTGGAGGAATGAAGAGAGCTCTGGGCAGACAGGTATCCTAGGTTCTAGTCCTAATTCCCCCACCAAGTCACTGTGTGGCTTAGGGCAAGTTCCTTTCCCTCTCTGGGCCTTGCTCACTTTGGCTAAGCCTGAGGAGTTTGGTGATGATGAGCCAGGTTGCCTTCTCTCCTGACGTTCTGGGAGTCGTGTTGTGACCTAGAGACCCAGGAGGATTGTGCAATCTTTCCCTGGACTATAGACAAGGGCACACTCACCCCTCTTCACACATTCACGATCATCTCCAGCTCCAAAGAGCAAACTACAGATGAGAGAAGAACTCTGTTCGGTTCAACACAGCCTGTGTAAGAGTAAGGAAGATCTTCTTTGATCTGACTTGAAAGCTTCCAGGTGCTCATCATACATGCTTCAATGCATTCTTTCTCTTGGTGAAATTGAAGAATGAATGAATGAATTCATTCATTCTTCATTCATTTGGTTGGCAAATATTAGGAGGCACCTACTATATTCCAGGTGCTGTGCTGGGATCTGGGACCTACTGCTAACCAGATGGGCAGGGTCCCAGTCCTAACTGGAACTCATGGCTGGCCTCCTGAGAAGCTGGAATAGAGAAGGCCCACGTGTAGGATCTGAAGAGTAAGCCCCAAGGGCCCTGAGACCCGGGAGGACCCCATCTACCCTGACCATGTAAAGCCCTGTCCTAAGCACTGAAGGGGAAGTGGAGGACAGACCATAGTCCCAGCTTCAGTAAGCCCCTCTGCCATGAAGATACCCAGCCCATGTCTCTGGAGCTGGGGGGCAGAGGGGAGGGGGGAAGACAGCCAACCCCTCAGGGACCTACAGAAGCCTTGTGTCAGCAAGTACAAAGGCAAGATGGCTCTAGGTGAGGCCTGTAGCGCCCAAGGAGCAGGGACTGTTTCCTTCTGGGCCTCTTCCTGAGCATGTGAGCTAAGAGAGTGTTCAGCGAGAGGGGGTCAGAGAATGAAGGCTGGACAGGACCTCATAGCACTTTGGGCCTGGGGAACTGTCTGTGGAAGTGACCATACCTTGGGAAAGACTCTGGGACCTTTAAGGCCTGGGAAATTAAGAAGGGGCTCCCTGGCCAGAGCCACACGAGAAGCTGACCCCTGGATGTCCCCACAAGCACGAGCCTGCCCTTATGCCTAGCAAAGGAAGGATGGCCTCAGAGCACGGGCCCTCTCAGTCACAGAGGGGTGCCTTTAACAGGGATAATGGGGACCTGGACCATACCTGTCTCCGCTGTGCCTGTGGCCAACTCAGCCATTCCTTCTCCCTGCCTGTCCTTCCAGGCTTCCAGGGAGGGGATGCAGAGGACCAGGACGGGCACTTGGCTCTGCTTCCCCCCAACGTCTTGCACCAGGCTCCAGAGAGAGTCCGAATGGGCACACACTGACAGGTGCCCTTCTTTTTTTCTGTCCCCTCCCTGTCACTTATCTTTCGGTGGTCTCCATTTTATTCAGGCTTCTGTTAAGCATGGTTCGGGGTGTAGTTTTTAACAGTATGTTTAATAGATAAACTAGTTTAGTATTCCAAGCCAGTGTTAGTTGAACTGCTTTTCTCTTGGGGAAAATAAATCCCAGAGAGAGGACAAGTACTTGCCCAAGTTCATACACCCAGCCGGGTCTGGGCAGGGACCAGAACCCAGGTTTCCTCAGGTTCCCAGGGGGGCTGCTTCTGAGCTTGCTCCAGAACTCTAGGCAGTACCAGCTGCATAATTCAGGGGATCCACTGCAAAATGCAAATGCCACCCCACTTCTTCAAAAATTATTAAGAATTTTGAGACAGCGTCAGACAGCACAGCATTAAACCAAATATGTGGCCCTTCTAAGCATGGGCTCTTGTTGTACAAGGGCATCGCTCACATGTCCACAGAGCCTGCTCATACCCTAGGGATGGGAGAAAGGAAGGAGAGACCCTAGCCAGCTCGCTTCTGAGAGGTCAGAGGACATTTGCCTCGCAGCTGGACGGCTCTCTGAGCCAGCCAAGGCCTTCCTATTTCGAAGATGAGTAAACCTCACAGTTTGGGGATCTCTCTTGCACAGAAGGTCAGTGGGCTGCAATGCAGGGCCTCCCAGGGGTGGGAGGAGACAGACCCAGAGATGTGTCTTTATTAGCAGTGATAGCCTTAAACATCCCGCACTAGAAAGTTCTTGGGGATCCCCCGGGAAATATGGGAGGTACAGCTCTAGCCACCAACAAGGCTCCAGGTTGAGTGGTGAGGAGGTGTGAGGGGGAGGAGGTGGCAGTCGGCAGTTCCTACCACCTTATGCAAGAGAGAGAACAAAGGGGCTTAGCTGGGAGGTATTATAAGATTAAGTGGCTGGGTTCAGGACAAACTCAGCAAGCCCCTTGGGACCTGAATTAGCAACAGCAACTGAAAGGGGAGAATTAAAGTTCCCCGGCCCTCTCACAGAGGCGCCTACCCCCTTAGCCCCTGCCTGGGCCTCCTCACAGAGCTAATCTGCTGCTTTGCTCGAGTTCCTGCCTGGGGCCTGTGTGAGGGGCTGGTCCCCTCCACTTAGAGGGGACCGAAGCCTTCCTGGGGAAAGAGCTTTCTGACCTCTGACCCCTGACCCCCGGGGCACAGTCTCTGAGCCGTCTGGGTGGCCCAATTTGGGCTGAACTCTGTACACTTGGCTGAGCTATGTATGGGTTTGAGGGAAAATCACTGCTTCTCTCTGGGCCTCTCCTTCCTGCTGATAAAGTGGGAATTTGGTGGCCATCCCAGGGGTCCTTGAGCTGGTGCCAACGGGCATCAGCCATATGTTGCGTGATAGATAGGAGTGTCCCTAAGATAGATGGGACTTTGGAATCTCAGGCTGATGGGCGTCTGATGGGTTAAAAACATGAAAAGCTGTTCAAAGTCCCATGATCTTATCCCCACTGGTGTTCCCAGTTCCACTTCTCACGGCTTCCTGTCAGTGCGCCTTCTGACAGTCTCTGGTCTGTGTCTCTGTCTCCCAGGAGATCGCTGGCTCCTTGAGAGCCGGGCCCAAGAGCACCTCGCAAGCTCATAGCGCTCAGGGGCAGACAAGGGAGACACAACAACGTAATTACTGAATTGCCTGTGTGTGGAGGGCAGCAGAGAGAATTACAGGGTGGCAGGAAGGCACCTCACTGGGGAGATCTGTAAGTAGAGGTTCCGGGAGGCAAGGCCTGTAGGGGGCGGGAGAAGCTGAGACAGGGCTAGGGAAGACCATTCCAGGTGGAGGGAACCGAAGGTGTGAGGTCCCCAGAGGGCAGGAGCTGGGGCAGAGGCAGACAGTGCCCGGGCCAGGCCTCAGAGGCTGTGGAGGGGATCTGAGGCCTTGTCCAGAGAGCAGTGCAAAGCTATAAGGGGCTTTCATTTCAGCCAGCCCAGTGGTGGAGGTGATGCGATTTGCATTTCTAAAAGATCACTTTCCATGCTGTGTAGAGAGTAGATTAGGAGGGACAAGAGGCTATTGCTGTCATGAGAGGGGACAGAGAGGGGAATGGACAAATTGAGAGGTTGAGGGTGAGAGCTGATGGAACTTGGAGAGGAGAAATAGAGGCTCTGGGTTTCCAGCTCACCCCTGGGGCGGGCAGACGTCAGTGGTGCTGAGCAGACCCCATGCATCTGCGCATTAGCACCGTGTTAACCACAGCACTGAGTGTGGATGCTGGAGCCAACCTCACCCCCGCAAGGCAGCCCCATGGGATGGATACGGGGCCAGGTTGTGGCTGCCCAGCTGGTCTCTATTAGTGTGCCAGGAAACCCATACTACGTATGGACAGGCGGACACAAATCCACACAGACACAAACATGACATGTATGTACACAGATATGGTACCAAGGCATGCTTGGATATTGATATTCACACACCATGAGACCCAGATTTACACACCTATGGACCCCTGGCACACACAGTTTTACATGTGTAAATAGATCTATTTGTGATTAAAAAAAAAACAACCAACATTTATTGGGTACTTGATATGTTCCAGACATTATTTTTAACACCTTATATCCCATAGAGATGCACTAAAATTGACACAGCACACTCTCAGTATGTGTATGTACAAATTGCTGCAAAGATATTTTCAAGCACACACATATGCACTCACATGTATATGCAGAACACACATTCAGATTGCACACGTGCACCTTCTCTTTTGGGCAATACACACATACTCATCATATGCAACACTTAAGTGATACACCCTTGCACATACATCACACACTTGTGTACACATGCACACACATGCCCTGCTCACAAACACGACCTCTTTCACCCTTTCTCACACAGGGCAATTTATGACCATCTCAGCTCATGTCCGGACTTCCCATTAACATTAATGAGGTGTTGTCGCCTGGGTGTTCGGAAACCCATGTCCTGAGGGGTGGGAGTGGGGGTGGTGGCAAGGGGGAGAGGACAGGGAGGCCATGGTCACAGAGGAACAGCTAATTATCCGGCTGACCAAGGTTTGATTGTTTTTCCCACGGCTTCTTGCACTGTCCCCAGTGCAAGGCCAGGTTCCGGCTGCACCCGAGGGTGACGAGGGCAGGGGGCAGAAATAAGAAAGGAGCGGGGAAGACAGGAGCAAGAGAAAACGGTTGGGTTGGGACAAGTGACTGACCCCAATTTCAGGGCTATCTCTCCCCCTCATCTGACATCTTCTTTGTTTAGAGCTATCTGAACTATTTCCTGAAATGGTTCAAAATTCCTAAAGGTCTGTGTGCCTGTGACCCTTTCCTCCCCACACTGACCCTTGTAGCGGAGACAAATTCAACATCTTCTTTTCAGAAGCTTTGATTTGCTGACCCAGGGGACATAAAAAGAGTCCCACCCCTACGTTACCACCTTGATACCTCTCACAGGACACAGTATTAACATGCACAGCGGTCATTGCTTCCTCCATTTATTCTCTGAACCAACATTTATTGACCATGAGACACTGTTCTACGCATCTCAACTTCCTACAGTCACTTCAAACTATAAAAAAAAAGTTTTTTGGTGGCCCAGTGGATAAAGCATCAACCTGAAATGTTGAGGTCACTGGTTTGAAGCCCTGGTTAAGGCACATGTGACAAGCACCCAATGAACAACTAAAGTGAAGCAACTATGAGTTGATACTTCTTACTCCCACCACCTTCTTCTCTCTGTAAAATCAACAAATAAAACCTTTTTTTAAAAAAGGAAATCTTGCCTGACCTGTGGTGGCGCAGTGGGTAAAGCGTCGACCTGGAAACACTGAGGTCGCCAGTTCAAAACCCTGCACTGGTCTGGTCAAAGCACATATGGGAGTTGATGCTTCCAGCTTCTCCCCCTTTCTCTCTTTCTCTCTCTCTCTCTCTCTCTCTGTCTCCTCTCTAAAAAAAAATGAATAAAATAAAGGATATTTAAAAAAAAAAAAAGGAAATCTTTTCCAATCAGAGGTGAGTGTGGGCTTCTCGGGAACTCCTCAGTTAGGACAATGCCACCCCAGCCTTTTGGGTATTGCAATAATAATGAGAATAACAATGATTTAACTGCAATCAATGCAGCTAACCTTTGCACACCTCTCTCCTGCTTGCAAAGGTGTCTTTTTCATCACTGATCCATCTGAGGCTCACAGCAGTCCTCTGGGGCTGCAGGGCAGGCATAGTTGTCCCCACGTCACTGATGCGGGAACTATGGCTCACAGAGGGCAGGCTTGCCCATGGTCATGTGACTGAGAGGGGCTGGGCTGACACTTGAATCTGTGAAGTCACTTTTCTGTGAGTCACAACACTTTTTTTTTCCATTTATTTGTGGATGTAAGGGCAGGCGCCGTGGCCATGGCCGTGGCCATGAAGGTTCCCGTTGGATCTGGGCAGACGTGAAGGAACTGTGGAGCCAGAAAATCGTGGGCCAGTCCATTTATTAGAGTCTTGCAGTGGTGAATGAGCCAGCGGGCAGAGAAAACTGCTTCCCGCTCTCTCAGGGCTCCCAAGTCCCGACCCCTCTCCGGACTCACCAGACTGGCGCAATTACCCCTCTTTGGCAAACAACCGTTCCTCCTAGTGGAAGCTGGCAGCCCACATGATGTACGCCCTGACGCCCTGAGGGCAAGCCCCTGCAACCTTCCACAGACCACTGCACAGGGCTCTGCCCACGCCAATGCCCCAATTAGACAAAGTACAAGCGAGCAAACCTAACTCACTTGTTTCACACTTGATACACATTGGTTTACCCATAAGTTGACTTAGACTTATGTGCTTCCTGGGAGTTTTGTTCAAATAAATCTCCTGCGATGCCTGGAGCTGTCCTGGGGTGAAAGGTGGAGAGTGTGGCTTCTGGCCACAGATTAGAGTCATAGACACTGGGCAGCAGGAAAGTGGTCATCTTGTCTCCCCATGGCATTTCATAGATGGAGACAGTGAGATCCTCTTGAGCCCAGATGGCACCAGGATGACTGTCTGGAAGGTCCAGATCAAAGGCTGGGGGGGCTGGAAGAGGCATAAGGCACAAGGGCTCTGGTCTGAATACTACTTCCAGGCATGTCCAGCTCAGAGATCATTACCTCGTCTTTGAAACTGGACCCCTGACAAGTTGTTAGAGCAGCAATATTTATTGAACACCTATTGCTCTATTATTAAGCCCTGAGCTCAGTGTTAGACATGGGGGGGGGGGAGCTGAATGGGCAGAGTTCTCAACGAGCCTATGGTCTGGTGGGCAAGAAAGAATTTGTGACTCAGGATCACAGAGCCCGAGACTGGGTTCCAGCTTAGAGGCTCATTTGATTTTGTTTGACCTTAAGAGAAAGTCACTTTAACCTCTCTGACCTCAGTATTCTCATCTCTAGAATGGGGATGCCCCTGCATTCCTTCAACACTGCTGTTACAATTAGATGTGTAAAATGCTCGTCCCAATGGCTCTCAGAGACAATGCTCACATGATGTGTTTGTTCTTTCTCTCGATTTCCTGCCAGATTCTTTCCTGCTTCACCCCCTACCCCCCCCCCCCCCATTTTGGCCACTTCTCATTATCACCTCATTTGAAAACACCTGAACTCTGGACCTACTTTGTCAACTCCCTGACCATCCCAGCCCTGTCCTAGCTTAAGTGGAAATAGGGACCCTCTTAAGAGAGATCCTGAGCAGCATAGGGGGAAGTGGGGTCAACAGTTCTCCCCTGAAGCCCCTCCAACCCTTTTCTACCCAGAAGAGACAGGGAGACCCACAGACAGTCCCTCCAACTTCTCTGGCATCCTCAGCCCAGGACACTGAAAGACTCACTTTACCCAGCCCGGGGTCTTGATGTTGGTGGGGAAATGAAAGCCTTTTCTCAATCAATGCCCTTAAGGGGCTGGCTCACAGAGGTAAATGCGGTAGGTCAACAAGCCCCCCTGTTGTGTGTCGGTTACTATGATTTCAAGTCTGCTTGTGTATAATGTAAGTGAGGTTGTTTCAACCCACTTGTTTATGACAAAGGCAAATATGTTGTTTTGATGCAAGTATGAAATAAGTTGTGTCAGGATGTCATCCTTCTGCATCTATTGTCACACCTGTTGTCGCTGATAGGCAGTCGGCATCCCAGCTGCTGAGGGGCCCGGCTGGAGGGCGTATTGAAAGGAACACGTGGAGAAGCAATCGTGACAAGAGGGCTCTTA
Organism: Rhynchonycteris naso; assembly: GCA_037038555.1. Lineage (NCBI taxonomy): Eukaryota > Metazoa > Chordata > Mammalia > Chiroptera > Emballonuridae > Rhynchonycteris > Rhynchonycteris naso. Next base: position 11,062,517 of record CM073000.1, read on the forward strand.
GACTGTAAATACTGAGAGTTTGTGAGGACTATTTGAGCGATTTGGTGTAGGTAGAGTGACTCTTTGCTAACCTAGAAACTTTTGGGAGACTTTTGGGACATTTAGCTCCTGCCGTGGCCAAGGGAACACTTAGATTGGCAGTGGCCCACGAGCGAAGTCAGCCCACCAGCCCACACTAGCATCTTCATTGCCTAGCAACAGGGAACTTTTGCTTTTGCGCTGGCAGCTGGAAATCAGCCTTTTGGTGGGTCACCATCTCCCCTGAATGTCTCTTGGTATAAAAACGTGTGCCTCAGATTAAATTTGGACTTTATTCCTTCGCCTCCCGCTGCCTGCAACGGTAGTGTGATTAATTTATCTGTTTTGAGTATGTTATTTCTTTATTTGGCTCATTAGGAGATTATAATACTGTACTCTATTGGTTTATAAAATTATTATAACTCCCCCCCCCAGTGAATCTGTGCTAAATCAAATGTTGGTAAAGACAGAATCAGTCTCTGAGCATCACTGTTGCTACTTCCCCCAAACCAAACAAAGCACGCATTTAGAACGTCCTATGCGGGGACGTTTGGTCCCCTCTCAGCTCCCAGCTCAGCCTGTCGGATGAGGATGGGGTGAGCAGCAGGACAGGGACCTCTGCTGAATAGAAAGTGGTCCCTGATAAGGCACAGGGGGCAGGGGGCGGCGTGGCAGGGGGTCAGGGTTTGCTAAGGTTTGGCAGAACCTAGCTGGCCTACCCCTCTCTGTCCAGCTTGGGTGAGGGTGAGCCCCCCAGATGGGGATAAGGATTTCTGGGCACGTGCCCCTGCTGTGCCGCTGCCTCCAACCTTGGACTCCAACCTCGGTAGGCTCTCTGTGTTTCAGTCTCTTTTTCTGTCAAATGGGTGGAAAACCTTCCCTCCTCCATCAAGCCTACCCAGTCTGGTAAGTTATGGGCATCTAAAAGACTATGGATGACAGACAACACATTTAAGTGCCTGCGGTGCCAGTCAGATGGAACTGTCACTCGTCAGGACTTGGACAGGGCTGTGGGCCTCCTAGACCACAGGGCGTTCTTGGTGGGCAGAATTGCTGCTGATGCCAAGGGGCCATGCTTCACTGGCCCTGCTTCTCCTCCAGCGACACTGAACCAAAGTTGCCTCAGGATTCTGTCGGGGGCAGTGAGAGGCAGCCAGACTTGCCAACACCAACACGGAGAGCCTGCCAGCTACCTGAGCACCCTGGGCTCAGCAGGTTTCTGACAGCCTACTCCTTTGGGGAGGGGCACCTGAGATGGGGGTGGGGGTAAGAGTAGGGGGTGCCTGGAGACAGGGTTGGGAGGGGACTGGCCAGGAATGTGAGCAGGGAGAGCAGAGTGGGAGAGTAAACAGTAGAGGGGGCAGCGGGTGGGCCATGGGGAACAGTGGGAATGTGGATGCAGATGTGGGGGCAAGGTGGGGGGCATTGGTGGGGGGTGAGGGGGGGTGGGGCACTGGTGGGGAGTGACTGACGGGAGGTAAGGGCAGAGGCCAGTGACTGGTTTCCGGGTTAGAGTCTCACTTTGGGCTGTGAACCTGTCCCCTGGCTCTCAGGCTAACTGATCAGCATTTCGCTAGCTCGAGAAATGGGATTGAGTTGGGAGGGGGTCCTGGGGTCCCTCCCTGATCCCCTCAAGCCAGGCCTCTGTGCTTTCTCAAGAGTCTCACCTGAATAGCCTGTGATCTTGCAGGGAGAGCTGGGCTCTGTGCCTTTCCTGCCTACGGCTAAAGAGCTCTTCCCAGAAAGGGCCTGGAGTACTTACATGTGCTTGTAAGATCCGGGGCTCAGGGTCACCAGGTTAAGAAGCCTGTTCATTCCATTTCTGCTCTTTGCAGTACGCAGGGTAAATTGCCCTGCTTCTCGGAGACCTCGGGTACCTCTCTGTACAATGGGGATAAGACAGCTGTCCACCTCCGCAAGGGGTGTGGGGCCAAGGGGACTGGTGTGGAACTCTGGAGGAAGCTGATAGAGAGGTGGTCTTTGTGGATGAGAGGGTGGCACTTTTCTGGGCGGGGAGAGGAGGGACATGGAGCCCATGAGCACCTCCTCAGCCCAGCTCACTTACCAATAATGTGGCCAGTAAATCCTTTCCCATCTGGGTTTTTCAACTACTGGACGACAGGCTCATAATTCAGTGGTTTATTTTTTTACAGGGACAGAGAGAAAGTCAGAGAGAGGGATAAATAGGGACAGACAGACAGGAACGGAGAGAGATGAGAAGCATCAATCATTAGTTTTTTGTTGCCGTTGTGACACCTTAGTTGTTCATTGATTGCTTTCTCACATGTGCCTTGACCACGGGCCTTCAGCAGACCGAGCCACCCCTTGCTGGAGCCAGCGACCTTGAGTCCAAGCTGGTGAGCTTTTGCTCAAGCCAGATGGGCCCGTGCTCAAGCTGGCGACCTTGGGGTCTCGAACCTGAGTCTTCCGCATCCCAGTCCAACGCTCTACCCACTGCGCCACCGCCTGGTCAGACTCATAATTCAGTTAAACAAACCTAGGATTAGGGCTGCAGCTGGGAGATGCAGGGGGTGCCTGGCTGTGTCTGGGGTGCACCTGGCCTAGTGGAACTAGCCACACTGCCTCCCATGCAGGCACAGGGGCTGGCCATGGTGTCCGTCGGACTAGGAAGAAGGAAGGCCTGGGAATTATCTCAAGGGGAGACCTCATGACCTCATGGCCTTGGGCAGATTAGGCTCTTGCAAAGGGCTTCCCCGAACTATGGAACCTCAGGGCTGGGAGGGACACCGGGCCCCATCATGCCACCAGGCCTTGGGCTGCAATGGGCAACTTTAGAACAGGAAAGATGGAAAGTCGGCCTCAGTCATCATTGGTCGCAGTTTCCACATATTGAATTTATTTGAAGCAGAGCTCACTTCTAGATTCCCATGAGGCTTTCCTTCTGTTTCTGTTTTTCAGAACCTGAGGATGGGGGAACAGGGATGGAGAGGGCCCCTGACACCCCAGCTCAGAGGTGAAGTTGAGAAGTAGGGGGCTGTGGGAGTGGACTGCGGGCCCAGGAGAGGCAGTGTTGTGGAGCGGGGACTGGCTCTCTGCAGGGGTCACCCCAACTGGCAAGACTGTACCAATGGGGGAGAGCAACTGAGATGAGACTGCTCAGAGTCCCAGGCTTTGCAGCAATAAGAGCATTGCCCTAGGAAGGAAGGAAGGAAGGAAGGAAGGAAGGGAAGAAGGAAGGAAGGAAGGAAGGAAGGGAAGAAGGAAGGAAGGAAGGAAGGAAGGAAGGGAAGAAGGAAGGAAGGAAGGAAGGAAGGAAGGAAGGGAAGAAGGAAGGAAGGAAGGAAGGGAAGAAGGAAGGAAGGAAGGAAGGAAGGAAGGAAGGAAGGGAAGAAGGAAGGAAGGAAAGAAGGAAGGAAGGAAGGAAGGAAGGAAGGATAAAGAAGGAAGGAAGGAAGGAAGGAAGGAAGGAAGGATAAAGAAGGAAGGAAGGAAGGAAGGAAGGAAGGAAGGAAGGAAGGAAGGAAGGAAGGAAGGAAGGATAAAGAAGGAAGGAAGGAAGGAAGGAAGGAAGGAAGGAAGGATAAAGAAGGAAGGAAGGAAGGAAGGAAGGAAGGAAGGAAGGAAGGATAAAGAAGGAAGGAAGGAAGGAAGGAAGGAAGGAAGGAAGGATAAAGAAGGAAGGAAGGAAGGAAGGAAGGAAGGAAGGAAGGAAGGAAGGAAGGAAGGAAGGAAGGAAGAAAGGATAAAGAAGGAAGGAAGGAAGGAAGGAAGGAAGGAAGGAAGGAAGGAAGGAAGGAAGGAAGGAAGGGAGAATGGAAGGAGAGGGAGGGAGGAGCTCAGGATATGGAAGGAGAGCGGGTGAGTTGTGCATGACCACAAGGCCACTTGCTAGAGAGAAGGCTCAGCATCACTGAGTGGCCAGCAGAGTTAGGACTTAAGAACGAGCAGAAGCTGAGCAACCAGACTGCCCAAGTTTGAAGCCCAGCCTAACCAGTTACCAGCTATGTGGGTAAGTTACTTATCTCTGAGATAGCTGATATGAGAGTTAAATAAAATAGTAATTTTAAAAATGTTTGTCCCCTTTCCCCTAAAGGGTCTCAGAGATTCTGTAGTGCACAGAAATGGAAACTTTCCCAGTGGGCTTCCTTGCTCCAAAGGCACAGTGGGGCATTTGCTCCTGGACAGGGGGTGGGGTGTCTGCCCTGGGCATTGGGGGGTGTTTGCCCCAGGGCATGGTGCAATGCCCTACATATTGAGCTGACTCCTTTCTACACTAGGTAGATGTCCTCCCTCGGTTCCCAGGGCTGCCCCCGCTTTCCGATTTCTTTGGCCGCTTCCTTGGCCTACCAAAGGCAGAGAGGGCCTAGGAGCTCATCCACATCTGTGGCTCCTGCCACCAGCTTTGCCTCCAGCACACCCAGCAGTTCCTGTCTGCAGCCCGCACCTCACACCTCTCGCCTGGACCCCTCCTTCCCGCGATTGTCCTCTCTCCTCAGTCAGAGCTGCTCCCCCTCTGACTTCCCTGCCCACCCATGTAGTCAGCCCAGCCCCGCTCCAGAGCCCCATTACCAGACGGCTGTCACCTACAAGGTCCCGTCAGTCTGTCTTCCAAACCCTCCGAGACCTCCCAAGCTCTCTTCCTCCTCACCAGGGCTGCTCCATCAGGCTCCTGGAAGGTTCTCTGGCTTACCATCCAGTCTCCCCACCCAATCTACCCGCCACAGGTCACCAGTAAGCTGCTTAAAATGGACTTGTGTCATGCTCTAAAAAGTTCTGATGGTTCCCAACCAGCTCTGGGATAAAAGGCAAACTTCGCAGCCCAGTGAGGCCCTTTCTCGGGGCCTCCCCTCTTCCTACTCCTTGGGCCTTTTCACTATTAGGTGCCAGGGCGGGCCGGGCCCCTCACCTTTTCCTACCTCTGTGGCTCTGCGGAAGGTTCTGCTCCACGGGGACACTCCGCTCCCCTTCTCCAGCCCGCAAAGCTCACACAGCCTCGATGGGACCTGCACCACCCCCTCAGGCTCTTTCTCCGCAATGAAACCCTCTGGCATTGCTCCATGCAAGGCCTCCGGAATCCAGTCCTGATGGGTCAAGCTCTCTTAACGAGGCCACTAAGCAGAGTTGGACGCAGGATTGTCTACCGGGCTGTGAGCAGAGCCGAGGGAACTGGCGTGGGACACAGCAGCCCAGGGAGGAGCTGTGCAGAGCTTCCCAGGCCTGAAGGAACCAGGGAGGCTGCCGATGCTGCAGAAGAGGGTCACCTGCCTGGGTCTGCAGCGATGGGTAGAGGGACAAACTGTGGTCTCTTGAGGGCGCTTACTGCAGGGCCCCTCTCTCCTCCCATGCTCAGATCACTTGCTGGCGCCTCCCATTGGAGGCTCCATTCATTCAGAAGCCAGAGGCAGGGGAGCGATGTAGTCCGTGGAAGTCAGCCTCCTAAAGCAGAGACGGGAGAAAGTGACCCGGGAGAACAGCTATCACAGAGCTGGCTCCGGGTGTGGTGGTGGCCTGACCCTCTGGCTCCCGCTCACTTCCCCAGTGACTCGCCTCTCCCTCCCTCTATGGCTTCAGCTGAACAGAACCCTGAACACCCGCGGTACCCTTACTTTGAGATGCTGTTCCTGGGCCTGGAGAGCCCGTCCCCAACTTTGTCCTTGCGGAGGCCTGCTCAACCTTGGGCCCTCATCTAGGTGTCACCTCTGTCCTCAGGCCTCGAGTCTGCCCTCTCAAAGCCACCTGGCACTTAGCTCTCCCCATCGTCCTGGTCTCTTCATTCACCCTGAGTGCTGGGACTGTGTTTCATAAGTGCCCATTTCCTGCCCAGCGCTGGTAGGGTTCCTTTATGAAAACGCTTGTTAACTTGAAGTCCAGCACTCCGGTCCCTGCAGAAGGGTTATTTGCTTATGTTGGGTCTCTCTGAGATCACCATTCTCCTTTGAGAGCGGGAACCAAGCCTAATTCTGCTCAGTGTCACCTCACACCTCATGCAGTGGCTTTTATATAATGTTTGTTGACTGAATTAATGACTATGTTGGAGGCAAAACAGAGAGAACCATATGCTCTGAGTGTTCAAAGGGACAATGTTTCTAGCTGCAGGGAATCAGGGAAGACAGCAGTGGGGCATTTGGGAGCTAGCGTTAAAGGATGGAGCCTTGCCTGACCAGGCGGTGGCGCAGTGGATAAAATGTCAGACTGGGATGCAGAGGACCCAAGTTCAAAACCCCAAGGCTTGGGTACAGGCTCACCAGCTTGAGTGCGGGGTTGCTGGCTTGAGCCCAAAGGTCGGTGGCTTGAAGCCCAAGGTCTCTGGCTTGAGCAAGAGGTCACTCGCTCTGCTGTAGGAACCCTCCCTTCCCCAGGCAAGGCGTATATGAGAAAGCAATCAATGAACAACTAACTAAGGTGCCACCACAAAGAATTGATGCTTCTCATCTCTCTCCTTTCTGCCTGTCTGTCCCTATCTTTCCCTCTCTCTCTCTGTCCCTCTGTCTGTCTCTGTCACAAAAAAAGGAGAGGGATGGAGCCTTGAGAGGGGTTGGGAAGGGCCCTCCTGGTGAGGATAGCATGAGCAAAAGCCCTGAGGCAGAAGAGCCTGGGGTTTGGGGAAGCTGGCTGGGGTGGGAGAGTAGGTAGATAGGTGGAAGAGGGATGGAAGTGCTCTTCCCCACTGCCCCACATTTCTGTCCTTTGTCCTGTGCAGGGTCTTCCCTTCTATCTCTCCCCAGGCTCTCTGCCCATTCCTGTCCCACCTCTTCCAGTGGTCCTCCAGCTCAATTTGCCCCTTCCTGTCTTCCCAGTATTCCTGGCCTCTCTGGCTCAAAACCACCCAGTCCAGAAGCCTCCCTACTCTGCCCAGCCTCGAGCCACACCCGGGAGTCCTGCTCAGCCTTCCCAGGCCTCTGTCTCTCCCCACCCCTTCTCTCAGGGCCCTGACTCAGAGCCTCTGGGAATTTGAGCTGTGAGTTCGAGTTTGGGCAAGAGTCTACTTACCTCCCTTAACCCCACCCCCACCCCCAGTGACATGTTGGGGCTGTCTGGGCCACAGAGAGCCAGACGTGAAAACCACCAGTCAGCAGAGCAGAGCAGGGTGGCCCGCCACGGTACGCCAGCCTGGGTGCTCGGCCCACCCCACCCTCCACTCCCTTCCCTGAGGGATGTCCCCAGTGGACTGGCCAGTGGCCCACATGCTCTCTGTAGGCTGTGGCTGAAGCAGGATGAACTGGCTGTTTTGCCAGCTCTGTGTGGGGAAGAGGGAGGTGCCCCGGCACCACACAGGACGCCAGCTATAGGCAGGATGACTGAGGCTCTGGCCTCTGCCTCTTACCCCACTGGTCGTTTTCCCCTTGGGGTCCTTGATGGGGAAGCCAGAACTTCCAGTGCTCGGGACAGTGACCCCCAGGAGGGTGTTTATAGGCACAGGCTCTGGGGCCTGGAAAAGTCCACGCTGACTAGGGACCCTGCGTGCTGGAGTGCAGGGCAGCTGGCAGACTGCGGGGGCCAGAGAGACACCTCCCACGACCCTGTGCTTGGGGCCTCCCTAGGTCCACTGGGGCTGAAAGCTGGGCTGGGCTCCCTGCCATTCCCACCAAACCCCCACTGACCTTCAGAAGGCATGGGGACCCAGAGCCCAGAAAGGCCCTAACAGCTGTTCTCAGGCCTCCTTGCCAGGCTGGAGGGCAGGCACCGAGGAAAAGGGGCACTCAGCCTCTCCAGCCATGCAGAGAGGGGCCTCCTCTGAGAGGGGCCAGGTGTGGAGGAGTGGGTCGTAGGGGGTGAGGCTTTATTGGGGGGGGACATGAACAGCTTTCTCCCCCATGGCGACGGCAAAGGAAAACAGCTCACTCTTACCCTCCACTCAGCTGCCCTGCAATAAGGGCCTTACCTCCCCTGTGGTTGGTTTTCTTCCAGAGTAAGGAAGAGACTCAAGACAAGGATCCTGTTTCTTACAGACTCTGTGATTCAATCCATCCCTTCCTCAGTGTTTGCTTCCTTCCTTCCTTCCTTCCTTCCTTCCTTCCTTCCCTCCTTCCCTCCCTCCCTCCCTCCCTCCCTCCCTCCCTCCCTCCCTCCTTCCTTCCTTCTTTCCTTCCTTCCTCACTCACTCCCTCCTTCTTTCCTTCCTTCCTTCCTTCCCTTCCCTTCCCTTCCTTCCCTTCCCTTCCCTTCCTTCCCTTCCCACTCTTCCATCATTTCAATCATTCAATGCTTCTGAGTACCTGGCAAGTATTTGGACTTTTGCTGGGCTCTGGAGATATAAAGAAGTGAGAGTTCTTAACGTTTTGGGGAGCAAATCTTGATGAGCAAAGAAGAGTATACACCTCTTCTCCCAGGAAACTGCCCATGTCACAAACTGTCACTAACCTAGGTGTGATCCCCCAGTGCTGGCAGCTCGCAGGGGAGGCAGACATGCAACCGAGAACCAAACATGATGTGATACATGGGTTTCCTCCTGGCTTACTAAGTCTCTCACCTTTTTGACCTCTAGTTTCTTCACCTTTAAAAAGGGAAATTAGCCTGACCTGTGGTGGCACAGTGGATAAAGCGTCGACCTGGGAATGCTGAGGTCGCCAGTTCAAAACCCTGCACTGGTCTGGTCAAGGCACATATGGGAGTTGATGCTTCTAGCTCCTCCCCCCTTTCTCTCTTTCTCTCTCTCTCTCTTTCACTCTGTGTCTCCTCTCTAAAATGAATAAAATTAAAAAAAAATTAAAAAAAAAAGGGAAATTATATCATCTCTCAGCAGAGATGGATTAAGGCCAGTTGAGACCCCGGGCGCAGAAGAAAATGTTGGGCCCCTTACATTAGTAAAAAGTGTAAAGTTGGGGTTTTGCAGGGCCCTTCTGAAGTCAGGGCCCAGGGCGCACACCTGGTGCCCTGCTGTTAAGTCCGCCTCCGCCTCTGTCTCTCAGTGTCACTGTGGAACATAAATGAGTTAGACTCTAGAAAGGACCCGGCAGTGCCTAGTGTTTGTTAGGTGTTCATAGATATGAATTCTCTTTCCCTTTCCTGTTTTGTATACTTGAGGGGTGCAAACTACTATAACAGCCCTAAGTATGGAGAACAAACACAGGGCTTGGAAGAAGGGGACATGTTTGAATGGGTTCTGATGGATGAGTAGGAGTTTATAATAATGGCTCTTTTTTTTTTTTTTAGTGTAAAAACTCTGGGTCCATATCACCAAGGCTCAGGCATTCTGTTGCAAATCCTGCTTATCAATAACGTTAATGCTTGTCTAATACTTTTTGGGTTCTGTCCTATTGAGGCGTCTTACATTTATCAACAAAAGTTTCTCTCATAACCGCAGGAGATGGGTACTATTATCACTTCATTCTACAGCAGAGAAAACTGAGACCCAGAAAGGTAAAGCAATGTCACACGGCCAATAGGTAGCAGAGCTGGGATCTATCTGGCCTGGCTCCAGAGTCTGCGTGTGAAACTGTTACCAGAGTGCTTTCCCAAAGTGAAATGTTTCCTCATTGGGTATGAACTTCTAACTCCCACTCATCTTTTTGACAATTGCTTCTGTTGGAACAGAAGGATTCAGCAGAGAAAATGGAAGTTCTAGAAAAAAAAAACAACCCACTGCTTCTCCTAAAAATACAAGACCAAGTTTAAGTGTAAAGACAGGGGAGAAAGAAGTCCCCAGAGGACCAACTTTAAAGAGTTGTGGGAACATCAGCCTGGAGCCAGGAGAGCGAGGTTTGGGTTTTGGCTCTGCAACTTATAAACCAAGCCCTCCACGCCTCATTTCCTCATCTATAAAACAGGCATGAGGATTCCAGGGCCTTAGCATGGGAGTGAGGTCGACAAATGCACTTCGAGGCAGCTTCCCCATGTGCTTCCCGCGGTCTTCCCAAGGCCAACCCTGCGTTAGGGCCTCGTACTTGCTTCCTCCACGGACTGCGAGCTGCTCCAGGACAGGGCTTGCTCTGTGATTGCTACCAGCTCTTGGCAGCGTCCTTGGCACATGTGATGCCCACGAATGCTGGATAGATAAAGAAACCAGGTGGCACCTCCCACATGTCAGGCTTCACTCATACCTAGAGACTTTCATTTTTGTCCCAGTTTGGAAGCCTTATGCTCTCCTGTCCAGAGAATTCCGGGAGAGCAGCCATGGCTACCAGATGCACACCTTTGCCAGGGTCCAGGAGAAGCTCCCCCTAAACCACCGGTGGCCTCGACCCAGCACTAATTACCCAGGCCCTCAGGATGCCCAGCGATGCCCAGCGATGCCCTGAGCGTGCTGAGCCGAGACCAAGCCCCACAGCCTCCAGGGAACAGACAGGTGGCTGAGAGGGACCAGGTCACCTCAACTTTGCACAGAGAACCTGTCAAAGTCCTATTCATACATTGGCATCCTCCCCAGTCTCCCAGAGGCCTGTCCAGAGGAGCAGGCGTGGCCAATACCAAGGTCTGGGAACTAGCCCTCTATCAGAATTTTATTTTGTAAATTGCATCCTATATTCTCAGCCAGGAGGTCACTGGCTATTTAAAGAGGTCTGTGGTGAATCCCTTTGTGAAGTGCAGAGAGAGTACCGTGAGGGAACCGCACTAATTTAGGATTGCTTGAAGGGAACGAAACGCTTGTCCTGGGTCCCCATTTCACAGACCAGGGCAGGGTCCAGGGCGCCGCTGACTGAGGGGGAGTCTTGGCTCCCCAGAGAGGAGCCGGACAGCAGCCATGGCAGGCAAGCGCGGGGAGTGAAGTGGCAGCCTTTGCTGCCACTCGGGGTGCCGGCTGGAAGAACCAGGGCAGCCGGTCCCATTAGAGGGTCAGCCAGGAGTCTGGTCACCCGACACAGTGTGGGTGAGTGGCCTTCCATTCATGTGCGTGAGGTAGCACACCTTGGTTGAGCATCCATTGTGCACCAGGGTCTGAGCCAGTGCCCAAAACAGTGCCTGACAGAGCAGGCTTCAAGCAGCTGGCAGGGTCTTAGAGAAGTCGAATAAGGTTCCACAGGCTTCTATGCTACTCGGGGAGGGTGCTGGGTGGGGGTGGGGGCAAGTGGTCAGTCCTATGTCCCCTGCAGGAGGGGTGGACATAGTCAGCACCCACTAGGAGAATTTGATAGAGAGCACAGAGGCAAGAAGAGCAGAGCACGTAAGAGCTCTAGCATCACTTATTCTTTAATTCATTGCTTCAACAACTACTTATTAAGCACCTACTATGTGCCAGGCACCATTCTAGACTCTGGGGATATAGCAATGAATAAAACAGATAAAAACCCATGCCTTCATAGAGTTCACTTTCTCATAGGTAGGAAGTCAAAAACTAGGTTGACATGCACATACTCATCCCAGGAGTCATAATTACTGTATTTCCCCATGTGTAAGAAGCTCCCATGTATAAGACACACCTTAATTTTGGGGCCCAAAATTTGAAAAAAAAAAAAGATGTATTACATAAAGTTGTTGAACTCAAGTTTTATTTATCATAAAACTCATACAACTCTTCATCACTGTCAAAGCTCCCGTCCATTAGCTTGTCCTCATCTGTATCTGATGACGAATCACTATCTTCAACAATGAGCGCAAAAACAAGCATGAAAAAGCGGGAAATGCAAGTAAAAAAATTTACAACCCCTGTATAAGATGCACCCAGTTTTTAGACCCCAATTTTTTTGAAAAGGGGTGTGTCATATATGGGGGAATATGGTACTCTGAAGAAACATAAAGCAGGGTCAGGGAGGTGGAGAGTAGATAGGAGAGGGTAGGCTGTTTTATGCAGGGCAGGTAAGGCTTCTTTGAAAAGGTAACATTTGAGCAGAGACCTGAAGGAGTGAGTCATATGGATATATAGAGAAGAGCATTTTAGGCAGCAGGAGCGGTAAGTGCAAAGGCCCTGAGGCAGGTGTATGCTTGTTGTATTGAAGGGACAATGTGAGAGGCTGGAGTAGAGTGAGGAGGTATAGCAGGGAAGCTGATCACATGGGGACTCATCAGTCACATGTGAAGGAGGTTTAGCTACGAAAGAGATGAGCAGAGAAAGGATTTGATCTTGCTTACACTTGAGCAGGCTCACTCTGGTTGATGTGTAGAGAATTCACTCTACATGACAAAGTGAGGCTGGAAGCAGGAAACCAGCGAGGATGCCCTGAAGTGGTCCAGGTGAGAGACTATGGTACCTTGCATAAAGTAGAGCAGTGGCTGTGAGAGTGGCCGGAAAGCGGCCAGATCTTAGCTCTGCCACTTTCTAGCTGTGTGACCCTGGGTGATTACTTAACCTTTCTGAGCCTTTCTCACCCGGAAAACAAGGTTGATGATAATACTCACCTACTCACCTAGTTGGCATTTTGTCGTGCCTACCTGAGACATAAACACAGTGCTTGGCACACACTTGGTGCTCACTCAGTGACAACGCTTAGTCATTATTAACCCCAGAAACCCATTGCACACTGGGAACCTTACATTCAAGGCACAATGAACCGAACCCAGAAAAGCTGAGATCATAAGAGTCGGCTGGCTCAGATGGAGAGAGGTTTAAACTCGTTTAAATGCCTCGTGTCTTCCGACTTAGAAGGGCACTGTCCCCTACTGCCTGCCTGTTGCCCCCATACCCCTGGGCAGAGGTGCCCAGGACTCCTGTTTATTTGCTTACCTTTTACCTGCGTTGACGTTTCAGCTGAGGAACTAACTGGCCCTGCCAGTCCAGTCGCCCAGCACCCGACCGAGTCCCCCCATCCAGCCTTGCCTCTGGCTTCCAGCTGCTCCTACAAAGTCAACAATGCCCAGGAACGTGAAGGAGAGGGGACAACGGGAGCCCGACAGCCCACTGTGCTCCCTGGCAAGCATGTGACCCTTGCTCGGGTTGACTGTTGGAGTCAATGATGGGGAACAAGCCCAGGGAAGGGGAGGGCTGAGGAAAACTACAGGGGGGGGGGGTGCTGGTGGCTGCAGTGCCCACAGGACTGATTCTCCTGGCTGTGGACAGGAGATGGCTGTGCCAGACAAGGGATGGCTCTGGGGGCAGCTGGGGACATCGCCTTTGCAAGGAGATGACAGGCCCGGAAGAGACTTGGTCCAGCCAGTCCTGTTGCACCCTCGCATTGACTTCCATCTATTTATTCAAAATACTGAAGCTGTTGTGTGCCAGGGGCTGGGCTTAAGAAGGCTCCTCCCACAAGGAGCATTTCTTAGAGAAAGCAAGAGCCAGAGAGAGAAAGCGACTTTCCTAAAGTCACACTGAGTTACGCAAAGCCCATGCAGGGCTCTTATTTTATTATTATTATTTTTAATGATTTTACTTATTGATTTTAGAAAGAGAGAGAGAAAGGAGGGAGGAGCAGGAAGAAACAACTAGTAGTGGTTGTCTCTCTCGTGGGCCTTGACCAGTCAAGTCTGGGGTTTCGATCCAGCGTCCCAAGTGCTTCAGATGGACGCTTTATGCGCTGCGCCACCACAGGTCAGGTCCACTCAGGATTCTTGACTTCCTATCCAGTGCTCTGACCAGCTAGTGCCCCGGCTGCTCTGGCAATCTCTCGGGTAGTGGAGGCCAGCCTATGCCAGCTCCCTCTTTAGTGACTCTGTGTCTGCCTCCTTGTCTGGGAGAAGACAGGGCTGTGCCCAGCGCAGGGCGGTAGGGGTCAGAGAATGGACAGCTCTCCGGGTTGGCTGGCTAAGGGGGAATGGACCACAGGAAGGGGTTGCTGCCTCTGGAGTACTCTGTGGCTTCAGCCCACTCACACCTGGATCAGTTTCACCATCTTTTAAATGGGAATGGGTTGTCCTGCCTGACCTGTCAAGGTTGCTGTGGGGAAGGTGAACATAGTTTTCTAAAAACCCCCTGCCTGGGAGAATGAAGCAGTGCAAGGTCATGTGGTGGTGACAGCAGGGATGGGACAGGGAGGAGAGTCCCAGGTTTCCTCAGGTTTCTGTGCTGAGCTTCCGGCTTGTCTCATGAGCCTGTCACTTCCAGGAAGTCTGCAGTTGTGGGTTATGGGGACTGTGGAGACCCACTTCTGCCTCTGAGGAGTCCCCAGACTTGCACACTGAAGCGACTGAAGCATGAAAAGTTCATCCAGCAGTCCTGCAGGACCCCCGGCCCCATAGCGCTGGAGAAGCCGGTATGTGAGCCGGTGCCTGCCCTAATCCCTAACTTAAAAGAATAAGAGGCCTCTCGGCGTGGAGGCTGACCCATGTGGGGTCTCCCAGCCCCTCCCTGCTGCTGGCCAGCCCCGCTCTGCCCTGGAGCCTCCACAGAGGAAGCGGCCCCTGCCATGTCTTCACACCTCACTTCTTTCAGGCCCTGTTCCTTCAATACAAATTCTATACGCAGGTGGTGACTGTGATGGGAACCAGCGATGACTTCCACGAGGCTGCCACCGTCGTGGAGTGCACCCTAGACAGCCACGTGCATGGCCACTGCGCGTGCACACGCACGCACACGCACACGCCACGGCTCTCCAAGTCCCCATATTTCTGCCTCACCCAGAGTGACTTAAAGTATGCAGCCTCGTGAAACCGCTTGCTGACCGATGCCACTTGAGTGGACCAGCCATCCAGCCTGCACAGCCTGACCCTTTCTCCTCTGTGCCAGCGCCTGCCTCCCTCAGCCTCGGGCCTCAGGTGTGTGTTTCTCCAGAAGGCCCCTCTCCTGGCCCCGGGACCTGGTGCTGCTAATCCCGCCCCGGAGATACGCCCAGCGCCTGCTTCCCGCCCAGCCCAGCCTCCCACCTCTGGGGCCTGGTGGTGGGAACAGTGCTGAAGGTCGGGGCTGGGGCCCCGCAGAGCCTGGGAAACTGCCAAGTCCACAGGGGGCAGGAGGGCCCCGCTTCTATTTGTTGACCCTGAGCTGTGGACATAGGAAAAAGCATGACATCCCTACCTACGTCTCCTCCCTGGATGAGTGCTGACCTCCTTCTCCCTTCCCCCGCTCCTCTGTGGTCACGGGCCCTCCTCACCCCACGCCCCAGGCTTCTCCCCTTCTTGTCCACTCCACTTTAGTCCCACTCCAAGTGGGACTTACATGTAAAAATATCCCGGCTTTCTTTCTTTCTTTTTTTTTTTTTTGAGCTTGTTATCTACTATTTTTATCAGATGGGTCCAAGCAAAGCACGGCCGAGAAAAGGGAAAATCATACGGCTCTGTTTGCCAAACTCAATAGAAATAGCAACAGGGTGCGCTATTTTTAACAAGATGAATACCCCTGTCCTCTGAGGTCTCCCCAGGCCCCACACCAGCCTCCTTTGTCTCTGCCTGGACAGCAGATTTTAAAATACACCCACTGTTGCCAAACCACTAAATGCACCCAAGACAGGGACTGAGGCGCTTGGAGCCAAGGAGGAACCCTGGGGGGGGGGGCATTTTTTCTCCCTTTATTTTCCCTCCCCTGAAGGAAATCACACTCTTTTGTTTGAAAAACCTTCCAGGTCGGTTTTCTGAGGCCTTTTCCTGGTTGTCCCACTCTCACGGGAACAGCCGAGGTTACTCGGTAACATGCAGTGGTTTGGGCAGAGTGACCCCAGAGGCCTGGCATGGCCCGTGGTGGCTCCTGTCCCAGGCTGGGACGGGGCAGTAACACAAGATGAACTTACAGAAGCCAGGGTCCAAAGAGCAAGGGTGGGAGGAGAGCGGAGGTGCTGGGGGTTCTGTGGGGTGGGAGGCACTGAGGGGTCCTCACGCAGCTGGTATCCACGCAGCGGGCTGAGGTGTTGCCATCTCTCTGCCTGGCCACAGGAAAGCCACAGTCCGCTGAGGGGGGTCAGTCTTCTGAGCGGCAGTTTTCACAGGACGGAGCCGCACACACTGACCACCATGGGAGAGCCACCTTTCACTGCGGAGCAGTCTTGGGGGGGAGGACTGCCCAAGAGTGGGGAGCCAAGGAGGGAGTAAGTCGTGGCCTCTCTCAGGGCCTCAGTGTCCCCCCGTGTGCCACCAGAGGCCTGGACTAGCCTGAGCTCCCTGGGGTGTACGGTGGGGAAGGAAAAAGAAAATAGAAACAAAAGGTAACATCAATTGAGCGCTAAAGAAGGCTTCGAACCACACACTTTACACCACATGTATTATTATCTCACTTAATTTCCACCACAACCCTGTTCCTGCCCTTCACTGCGGTCTACAGAGTGTCTCACTCCCCCAGTGGCTGTATGTGAGAGCCAAGGAGGTCTTGGATCACAGGCCCATCCTGGGAGCAGTCGTTCTGACCAAGGGAATGGGATTCTGGGATTTCCATCTCTGAGCCCAGGCCTTCCCTGTGGCCAGGCACATGGGGACAGTGGTTGTCAGTTCTGCCAGAACTACACATAGTGGGGGACTGGGCTGCTCCCACCAGAGGCTGCTGGAGAGAGGAGGAGAGGCTGGGCAGAGAGACTGGCAGTGCCCATACAGGTGGTGAAGCCAGGTGCCGACTCCAGACACCCACGTCCCATGCCCTTAGAGCTGTGATGGCAAACCTATGACACGTGTGTCAGTGCTGACACGCGTAGCCATTTTTGATGACACGGGCCGCATGCCGAGAAGGACATTTCATCCTCCGCTCCGGCACGGCCAGGTGCAGTAGCCAAGGATAAAACATTTGCTGTGGTGTAGACACTCTGCCCGAGGTCTGTAGGCCAAAACAACAGAACTCCGGCACAGCGCGTCTAGTTCTGGGACTTCCGGTTAGGTCATTTTTCTCAAAGTGACATACCACCTGAGTTTTTTGGTGAATTTTGACACACCAAGCTCAAAAGATTGCCCATCACTGCCTTAGAGCATGTCAGGGCAAAGGGGGATGGAGAGATCCCAGGCAGGAGGAGGTAAAGAAGGCCTGACGTAACTCTGCTCCAGCTACCCCAGCCCCTTGAGCCCCCTCCCACCCATGCTGTGCTGGGTCTTATCTCCAGGCCTTTGCAGATGCTGTTCCTTCTAGCAGTAATACCTTTCCCCCCACTCTCCCTTCTCCATTCCATAAACCCCATGCATTTGCCAAGACTCATCTCAACAGCCCTCCCTGGGAAGCCTTCTTCCTTTGGCAGGCCACACAGGGACTCTGGGGCCCCTGGCCCACACCTCAACCTGTCACTTAAACTTTAGCTTACGGTGACTACCTGCCACTTGTTTACCTGAGGACAAGGACCGTGGTTTATTTGTTCTGTTCCCCCAAGGCCCAGCTCCATGTATGAGTGCAGAAAAATATGCTGAATGGATAAAAGGGAGAAGAGACAAAGAAACGGGGGAGGGGGAGGAAGAAAAACAAGGAAGAGAGAACAGGGTGGGCTGGCAGGGGGAGGGGGCGAGAGGAAGGGCAGTCACAGGTCAGAGCCCAGAGGAGAGATGGCTCAGCATGTCAGGAGGTGGGGGGAGGGCACCTACAGCACGGCCCAGGGGCACAGGTGGGTTCTCCCATTCTGGAGGCTCTGGCCCAAGTCCCTGTCTTGGGTTGGGGGGTGGTGTCCTAAGTGGATGGAGGCCACCTGCCGGTTATTCACCCATTGGGTGCCTGGCACTGTGCAGGACGGGCCCCCTCTCTGCCCTAAGAAGGGGGAGCAGAGGGATGGGGAGCAGAGCCCTCACAGTCGCCCGCAGCCTAGAGGAAGTGGATTGGACCCGCCCGTATCTGGAACACAGGCATCCTCCTGGCCGCTCTGCCTGGGGCCTCGGTGGCACACTTCTCAGAGGACATTGCACAGCAGGGACACTACTAGAAGCCTGCCTTGCTTGAGTCGCACCCCACAGAAACTCTGAGATGAGGAGTGGGCCCCCCAGGCTGGCTCCCCACGTGCCAGCCCCACCCCAAGGAAGGATGGAGACAGGGAGGAGTCAGCTGGTGGCTGCTGCCTAGCCTCGTAATGAATCATCCCAAAGTTTGCAGCCCTGTTTGAATAGCTTATTTTCTGAAAGGGGCTTGTGACAAAGGGTACATTGATGTCCTCCACCAGACAAGGAGGGCCGCCTGTCCGCATGCACAGCGGAAGTCCCCATGGGAGCCAGCAGGAGGCCGCAGGAGGGGTTCAGACTGGAGCAACATTCTCTCACTGAATCTGCCTGGTAGGCTCGGCTGAGTCCCCCTTCTTTTTGGCTCTGGGCCTGAAAGGGTTTGGGCCTGGGGTGTATGAGGTGAGAGAAGATCTCCTTGGTGGCATCTGGGCCCAAGTGACCAGCTGAGCCTGTATGGGGGCCTGGGAGAGCTGAGCTGGCTCACAAGGGTGCTCGGCTGCTTAATAGAGATTGTAAAATACAGCTGCCCGTTGCTAGACACGCCCTTCTCTTGGGCTCCCCCAGGTAGACTATGCACTTCTAGACGTCAGGGTCTCTCCGTCCTGCACGTCTGAGGTCCCGGGACTCCTGGCAAAGTGCACTGCCTAAGAGGGGAGCCGGGGGTCACAGCTCTGGATCTGATCGTGATTTTGTTTGTTCAGAAGATACTGTATTTTTTCTCTTCTTTCTTTCTTTTTTTTTTTTTTGTGTGTGGTGTGTGACAGAGACAGAGAGAGGGACAGATAGGGACAGACAGACAGAAAGGGAGAGAGACAAGATGTATCAATTCTTCATTGCAGCACCTTAGTTTCTCATTGATTGCTTTCTCATATGTGCCTTGACCGGGGAGCTACAGCAGAGCAAGTGACCCCTTGCTCAAGCCAGCGACCTTGGGCTCAAGCTGGTGAGCCTTGCTCAACCCAGATGAGTCTGCGTTCAAGCCAGTGACCTCAGGGTTTCGAACCTGGGTCCTCCGCGTTCCAGTATGACGCTCTATATACACTGTGCCATTGCCTGGTCAGGCTGTATTTTTTTCTTGATTCAATTTAATGTGCATGCATTGGTGTGTCTTTGGTTTTTTCTACCAAAAATCTGGTTCTGTGAGCCTGATTGGTTTGTGGCTCTACTTTTCAGCCTGAAGTAAATCGTGCATTTGTTCAGCAGACTTTTATGAGCATGGCGAGTGCCAAGTGATGGCCTTGAATCTGAAGACCCAAGGGCTGCGCTCGCTCAGGGGGCCACACTGTGCCCAGTCCCCTTGAATGTGTGGGAGGGATAGGCAAGAAATTTCCCTGGGGTTGCCCTTGATAAACCCATAATGACCAACAAATCATGGGTGGCCTGTCCTGGGTCGGCAGCCACACCATGTCACAGGAAAATCTCCAAATGCCTACCCTGGGCTAGGCACGGCGTCTGCTGTGGCTTGGCCCATGGGCCCTCAGAATGTGTGAATGCGTGTGGATGTTTATGCCTGTGTCTGGGCATACATGTGTGGACTCCCACCTTATCGGAAGGGCTGTCAAGTAAGAATCCTGTTTCGGACACTAAACCATAAGGAGGTAATGATAACATCTCCGTGGTGATTGACTTATCCTCCCTGGAGCTCAGTTTCTTCATCTGTGGAATGGGGATAAATAAAAGGAGTAACGACTTCCGTGAGTGATTGCGAGGTGAATGTTATGAAACACTTATGGCAATATTTTGCACATAATAGGCACTCGGTAAATATTAGCTATTACTACTATTACTGCCACTATTCTCACCCCGAAGATGTCTCAAGTGGAACTCCCCAGAAGCAGATCGTGAGAGGGGGATCCCCGAGTAAGTGAGTCACCGAGGGAGTGCTCCCTGGGGACAGGTGAGGGACTGGGGAAGCAGGAGGGGAGAGGAAGAGGCAGCAAGGAGCAGAGGATGCCTTCACCTGTCCCACAGGGGTCTCTGGAGTGTATGTTACCCCTCGGGGTTGTCCCCGTTGGTGGTTAGGGAACTGAGCCTGCTCTCACCTGCACCCCAGTCATTGGCTAAGGGCCACCTTAAGGGGTAAACTTCCAGGTGCTTCCAGCTCTGCAGGCAGAGCTGCTCCTACAGCCTGGGGCAGCCACCCAAGGAGAGTGAACAGAAGGGAAACCACAGGTGGGGGAGGTACCCGCTAAAGTGGCCTGGGCAGCCCGGGAGGGGATCTGAGGCCAGCAACGGCAGGCAGTCTCCTCCCGTAGAGAGGTGCTAGTGAGCAGGGCCTGGACATGGCCGGTGCTTGGTCAGCGGTCGTCCCGGTCTTTCTGTCTCACCAGCCACAGGCTGCTTCTGGTCCAAGACCAGGGTTACCTGGGGTCTCAGAGGTCCCGACCAAGCCCAGAGCTTCGTATATTTATGTAGGATGGTGACACCATTCATCTCAGTGAAAAAAGCCCGCCTCCTCTGGCTGCCTGAGCATGATGGTAGGTGGGCAGCTCTGCCAGCCTGCTCAAGTACCCCTGAATCTGCCCCAGGATGCTGGTGTCAGGAAGGAGGGAGAAGCTGTGACATGGGCAGCCATGCGCACTCCGCTGATTCCCCTGAGACATCCATCACCTACCACCTCTTCCCTGCGCCCTGCCGGGCTCTGCTGTCCATCCCACTCACGTGGTCAGCTGCTCCAGTCATGGCCTTGTAGTGTTCCCCAGGGAGACACCTGCCTGGGCATCAGAGCGAATGTTGGAGGACAGTTCAGGCCTGGCCCAGCTGGCTTTGTGACAAGCCCAGACCCTCCTGGAAAGCTACCACGGCCAAGGGGATTCAAGTGGACGCGGGAAGGCCACCTGTTGGAGTGATTCCAGAGGGGATCCCCCACTGAGGATAACAAAAATAACATGTTATCACCTACCTTGTGTTGAGTCATCGTATGTTTCAGGCGGATCCTGTTATAGAAACTCTTTTATTTAAAACTCACCACAACTCTGTGAGGTCACTGCTCTCAGGTCCTCTTTTTACAGGGGAAGATTAAAGCCCAGGGAGGTGACATTTCAGACTGGTGGACACAGTCACCCCACAGCTGTCCTCCTTCTGGACCCTGCAGTGGCTCCCGCTCACACAGGGTAAAAGCTCAAGGCCTCCCACAGGCCTCCATTCCCCTGGCTTCCCAGTGGCCTGACCTACCCTTGTTCCACACTCGCTCTCACCCCAGGGCCTTTGCACTCACTGGCTGCTCCCTCTGCCTGTCAGTTTCTCGCCCAGCCACCATTGGCTCCTCTTCACTTGCTTCAGGTCTCTGCTCCAGAGATACTTCCTGAACACCCCTGTGTTTCCTCTTCCTTTTACTCTGCTGCATTACTGTTATTCTTTAATAGCTCTTAGCTAGTGTTTCCTTTCAGGAAAACGTTAAAGGATTTTGCCTTCTGTTCACTGCTAGAGCAGATCCTTGATCAGCGTGACATGTAGTCAGTGCTCGATAAATACGTAAGGAATGACTAAAGGGTGCCAAAACTCGAATTCAAAAGCTCTGACCACCAGCCATCCTGGGGTGTGGGGAGGGTGGCTGCCAAGGTCCCGCTGAGCTCTGGAGCCGGAGGGGACAGGAGACAGTGATCCTGACAGAGTTTGGGTCCAGGCACCCGCCTCCTGTGCCCAGTTCAGTTCAGTGCGGCTATGAGCAACCTGCCTGTGACTGGCAGCCTCCTTCTTTGGACAACTCTGATTTTGGCCGCCTCTCTCTGCCTCCCTTCCCTTGGCCTCTGAGGCCTGAGGGAAGTACTGCCCTTTCTCTCCAGGCCTGGGATCCTCCCGATTTCCAACTTCAGAGGAGTTTGGCAGATTCTAACCTCCATGCCTAGCCTAGAACTTCCTCCGGAAGGCCTCCCGGATCCTCTGGATGCTTGTTTATGCAAAATAATAGCTACCTGGCATCTTCGATGTGCCAGGCACACAGAGAGTGGGGACAGGGACCCGATTTTCAGGTCTCTGTGCCACTGCTGGCCCAACCTGGCCCGGGAAGCCGGATAATGGACGGGAGAGCAGGCCAGGTATTTGGTTTGAAGGGAAACCTGCCAGTTGTATCCTCTTCCTCAAACCCAGTTCTGAGAAAGCCTTCATTCCCCAGCCTCCCCTCCCCCACCCAGCTACTGACCTCCTCCTCCCAGAATGCCTAGCGCCTGCCCAGCGCCCCTCCTGCGGAATGCCACGGCAGGGTCCTGGTTCCCCCAGCCCACCCCTGTCCCCACAGGGGAGAGGGGGACCGCGTGTACATGTGTTCTCAGAATCCAACCACAGGCTGTCACCTGCCCATGCCTCCGCTGTCCACACACAAGCTTCCTCATTCAAAGAACTCATAACCGTTAGGCTTCTGTCCAGGTCTTTCCAGGTCTTCGTTAGCTGTTGGCAGTGATTCCTGAGAGAAGACAAATGATGGCCGTCACCAGGACAATAGCGAATCAGTGTCATGAGTGTCTTCAGGAGGAACCCCCAGGGAAGGGCAGCTCCTAGGAACAAGCAAACCCACAAATAGAGCCTGGCGAGGTCTGGATGGCAGGAGATGGTATCTGAGCCGCTACACATTTCAAAAAGTCATCAACAGCTGACCGTGAACTCTCTCTGGGCCTCAGAATCTCAGAAGGGTCTCTGAGGAGTTGGCGGTAGCATGGGAGTCTCAGGGCCTGTGGTCTTGCAGGTCCCCTCTCGTTTCCTCTATACCCCTGCCTCCCCGGCAGAACCAAGCGGGCGCAGGAACAGGGGTGTCGCTTTCGAGGCTGAGCTGGCCAGCACTGCTCGGGACTCCCTACCCCCTTGCTCCTTGGGCTCTGCTCTGTGGGAATATGCATTCAAGTTCCACATGGCGGGCTAGCGTGAGCCGTTGTGCATGCACCTTAAGCCATTATCGTCTCTTCCTTAGATGTTGGGGGCCCCAAACAAAGATGATCTCAAGGGTAGGACCCAGTATGACCGATCTTTGCCCCAGACCAAGTAGCAGGAGGCATACTCAGCAGCCAGTGGCCTGGGTTCAAGTCTTACCTCGACTACTTTCTAACTGTGTGACCCGAGTCACATGAATTTGCCCCTCTGTGCCTCAATTTCCTCCTCTGTAGAATGAGCAGGTTAATAGGCTTAGTTCATAGGAATGTGGTGGAGTTAGCTGGGATAATCCACTTAGAACAGTGCCAGGCACGTAGTAGGTGCTCAATAAATGCCATCTGTTGTATTCCTGTCACCTCTTGGCATTCCTTCCTAAAGTATGAAGGATTCTGGGATTGGAGCCAGCTACGCTTTCTCCCCAAGATGACCTGGTCCTTTAGAAGACGCGGGAGGAGAAGGGGCCCTCACAGCTGCCCCTGGCCCCTGGGGGTTGTGGCCACTCTGGAAAGCCCCAACTCACCACACTGTTTGGATTGGGTTTCTATTCCCAACGCTGGTGAGAGGCCTGCTATTTATGGGCCACCATCCCACCCCCCAGACAGCCAGACAGTGCGTGGGCTGGGGACCACATGGTTGGCAGCCTGCTACCCCCACCCTACCTGGCACTATGACCTGGGCACGTTTCACACGATGGTTACCCTGACCACTTGGCAGTGGCTTTCCCAGCTGTCTGCTCACCCCCCCCCCCCGGGGGTGGGGAGGAAAAGCAGAGATGGAGGGAACATGAGGGGTCACCTGCCTATTCATCTTGGCTTCTGGCTTCTAGAATGTCTCCAAGGAGAGGTGGGTTCTTGGGGGCACTGAAGGTAATATGCACACACCCCCTTTTATTTCCACCATGCCTTACATGGTGTCTTGTGTGGTTAAAACATGGGTTCTGGAGCTAGACTGCCTCGGTTCAAGTCTGATTTCAGGCCTTGGTTAGGTGTGACCTTGGGTAGTACCCTAATGCTTCCGTGCCTCGGTTTCCTCAACTATAAGATGAAGCTAGTGTTAGGACCTGTCTCTTAGGGTCCTTATGAGGGTTACAGAAATTCATGCAAGTGCGGTGCTTAGCACCAAGCCGGGCACATAGAAAGCACTCAGTCCAAGTCGGTATTCTTACACCTCCAGGGTCTGGAACAGGGCGGCAGCCCTGGCCTTCATTCTGCGGCCGTGTTCTCAGACCAGGCAGAATTGAGCCATGGGGGGGGGGAAGGAGGGGAAGGGACACTTCATCAAATACAGGTATTGATCGATTTACGATCTATGCAACGTACGACCATTCGACTTTAGGACCACACTTGCTAGCCACGACTGCTCCGCGTCTGGCAGCGCAAGTGTTGCCCAGCTGGGCGTACGACAGTGCGGACCAGCTTCCGGCAGCACTACCATCTCCGCGTGCACCATTTCAGCTGTACAGCCATTTGTGTTTTGTGTCTTGGATATTTTTCATCAAACTCCTCCCAAGATGTCTACCAAGAGGAAATTGTCTTTGTCTATAGCCTACTCAACTTACGACCAAATCGTGTTACAACCGTTCTGTCGGAAGCAATCGTGGTTGGAAGTCGAGCACTAGCTGTAGATAAAGGAGCTTTGCTGGCCAAGCCCAGCAAGAGAAGGTGGGGACCCTGACAGGTGTGTGTCCAGCAGGAGCCAAGCTGAGCCTGTCTCCTCAGCATGCCTGCCCCTTGGCGGGTGCCTCCAACCCGTCCACTCAGGACAGGGGCTATATTTAGCAAGTAGTGTTTGCCCAGTGGCGGGGAATATTTGTGAAGGGTCAGTCTGGTGGCGTCCCTCGGCTTCCAACTGGAAACAGCTTTCGGATGTGCCGCTGACTGGCTGAGAGCATGAGGCTTTGGCGAGCCCTTACGCTTCTTTACAAAATGTGGCCGTTTCTTCTTCCCATCCACCCTTTTGCCAAGCCCGCAGCTTCTGTTCTTGGCTCCCCGCCGTTAAGATGGTGACAGCCTTCCAGGTCTGATGCGATGAACAAATCAGGCAAAATGTGGTTTCCTGGCCCTGGCTGGCATCTTCCCTCCACTAATAAACCTGTGGCTAACCATCCGTGGCCTGTGCTCCGTGGGTTAGAGCACCACACCGACGAGGCCAAGGTCAGGTTCTGCACTAGCCAGGCCCCGTCACAGGAAGATGCACTCTGACTCACAGCTTCTGCCTGCAGCCCTTGCTGTTGCTGCTGGGCCTCAGGGGTAGGAGGGGTCAGACCTAGGAAGGGTATGGGCCAGTGAGAGTATGGGCACATCTGTGCCCCCAGCCATGGAGAAGACCTGAGCTGATCTACTTGCCCACCACTGGGCAAGAATGAGCACTGTCTTATGTGAAGGCTGGTGTGTATGTTGGTGGGAAAACTGGACACCAAGAAAGTGCCAGGCTACTGGCTCAGTCTAGAACATTGTTTGGGGAGGCCTCTGCAGAGGCAGCATTGTGGTGAATAAGAGAACACATTGCTGGGGTTCAAAGCCCTGACAGGACACGTAGTAGTGGTATAGTTATACAACTACTTCATGCCTCAGTGTCCCCATCTGTAAGATGAGGATGATCACAGGCTCTTGCAAGGGTGAAGGGAACCAACGCCTGACAGCCTGTGGGGCAGGCAGCTGCTGCCGTGTGTCAGCTCTTGTCCTCATTGCAGTATCTCAACCCCAACACCGATTCCATGGACTCTGGACCACTCACCACCAGGCCCCACATCCCTTTGCCCCGTTTCTTACAGGTGCCTTCCCTTGTCCCGAGCCGAGCCTTCGCTGGCCCCACAACCGCTGTGCTATTGAAGCCCAGGTCCCATGGAATGGATGGCCCCCCCTTGCTCCTCTGAGAAGCCAGGTGCTGTGGGTGGCCAGGCCTCAGGTGGGTCCTGCTCTGACCCCTGCCAGAAAGAAACCCAGTGTCCTGGGACGAGGCTGGCACCGGGCAGGTGCCCTGCTCTGCTCCTGTAGCTCTTGCCCAAGAGGGCGCGGCCACTGAGCTCAGGTCTATAAATAAGGTATCTGGGAGGAACGGCTTTAATTTGCACTTTACCTATTGGTGTTTACTTTGCTATTTCCAATATGGTAATTTAATTCTGTAGGGCGCCTGGCTGGTGGGGGGGCACCTGGGCATGCGGTTACCTGACCACACCAGGAGTGACGCCTGTGTCCCTGTGCAGCTCTGGACACAACTGCCCCAGGGACAGTCATGGCCTTTGAAGGCCCCAGGTGCGGGCACAAAGTGGAGGGGTTTGGCTGGACATTGAGACCACTCTGCCCAGACGCACAATCCTCCCCTCTCGGCCGGCTCCTTCCCCTGACAGCGGTGCCAGCATCTCCCTTCTCCACGGCTCCCGCCATGGCCCAATTTCTGCTTAGATGACTGCCCTCCGCCAGCCACCAGGGAGCTCCGTCCAGGTTCCTCCGAGGGCCGCACGACTGATTATGGGGCAGCCTTTGAGGTACCCCCCCCTCCCCAGAAGCTTGCTTTCCTTTACATTTCTGTACTTAGTCTTTTCTATGACATTGTGAGCTCCCCAAGGACAGGGCCATGTTCCCCTCAGACTGGGGCTCCCTGAGGGCAAGGCTATGACCCCCTCAGACTGGGGATCCCCGAAGACAGATAATGTGCTTTGCTCTCAGATTAGAGGTCTTCCAAGGTATGGGGCTCTTCCTGCTCCTTTGGCCTGGGGCCTCCCCAAGGGCAGAGGCTGAATTTCTCCTATATCTCTCTTCCCTTCTCTTTTCCTTTCCCCCCATTCCTCAGTGCCTACATCCCAGGAGGGTATTGGCCCAGCTGTACTTCCTCTGGTCTGGTCTGTCCATTGGGGACACCAGGGGTGCGCTCGCCCTGTCCTCACAGCAGCACTGACCAGCAGGACCACATCAGGGCCTTTGTAGGCCTCTTCCTCCATAAACAAATACCAAACATTACATTTTACAACTGCATTGGGATAAAGATAAATTTATTCATATTATATATGAAAACATTTTCTTTCACTAAAGCATCACTTTTTCCTCTGATTTTTAAAGTAAATCAGAACATTTTCCTGGGCTCCCGAATGTCCCACAGGCTGTCCACTGACTGCTGCAGATGGAATGAGCGGGGTCCCGGCGGACGCGCCAGCCGGAGCCTGGCCGCCATGCGCTAGATCGCCTCTGCCATCCTCAGCTCTCTGAGCCTCACAGCATCCCCGTGAGCCTGCCAGAGCCCACATCTCTACCCCACACCATCATTTCCACCCCAGCTGCTGTCGCTGGAAACAGGAACCACAGGGTCCCCTCGATGACTCCGTGCCGAGCGCCCGGTCACCTTTGTCTTATCTAATCCTCACAGCCGTCCCGTGAGGCAGGCACTGTGATTATTTCCCATTTCACAGATAAGGAAAATGAGGTTCAGAGGGAAGAAGTGATGGGTTCAAGGTCATTTAGCCAGTCAGTAACAGGAGTGGGACTGGAGGTTTTGGGGGTGGGGATGGAGGGACCCAGAGGTCCTGGCATCAGAGAGTTTAGGTCCTTCCACTCCAGAGAGGGTGAAGGGTCAGCCACAGCGACCATGGAGGCACTTCCTGTGCCAAGAACTTGCCCTGGAACTACCTGCTTTCCTGCCCCACCTGCCCTCTGGCCGGGGAGCTCCTAGCACAAGGCTGGGGGTCAGAGGCTTGCTTCTATGGTAGGGAGGGGGCACAGGGATTCCTGAAGGAGCTGCCCACCATCCTTCCCTCTTGTTCCTCCCCTTCCAGCCACCTTATCCCGGAGACTGCCTGGGAGTCTCATCTGGGCTGGGAGTCATGGAGATAACCTGGTGGCCTGGCGGGAAGGAGCTCAGAGTCGTGGTCGGTCAATGGACCCCTGGTCAATGGAGGGGGCAGTCCTCAAGGCCCTTCCCAAGGTCAGATCTTGGCCCATCCCCTTCTGCTCTGCTGGTCCATCTGTCTGTTGCTATAGCCATTTCTTTTCCCCACCTTTCTCTTCCTTATTTGTGGCTTGTCGTGTGTGTGTGTGTGTGTGTGAGAGAGAGAGAGAGAGAGAGAGAGACAGACAGACAGACAGAGACAGACAGACAGAAAGGGAAAGAGATGAGAAGCATCATCTCAGAGTTGCAACCCTTTAGTTGTTCATTGATTACTTCTCATATGTGCCTTGACGGGCCCGGGTGGGGGGCTCCAGTTGAGCCAATGACCTTGTGCTCAAGCCAGTGACCTTGGGCTCATGCCAGTGACCAAGGGTCATATCTATGATTCCGTGCTCAAGCTGCTGACCTGCGCTCAAGCTGGTGACCTCAGGGGTTCAAACCTGGGTCCTCAGCTTTCTAGGCTGACGCTCTATCGCCCACGCCACTGCCTGGTCAGGCTTGGCTTGTCTTTTAAAAAACCCATCTCTCCTTTGACCTCATCAACCTCTCCCTCACCTCTTTATCCTTGTTGTTGGGCAGATAAAATATATTATGCTCACTTTGTTAAAGATGGCGCTGCCCACGTTCAAGTCCGTTGATATGAATGTGCGTTGGGGAACAGGCTGTGGGCAGGCCGGGTCGGTATAGCCTAAGGCTTAGTTTTAAGAGTAAGCTTTTCCCCACACCCTTGACTAATTGGATGATGTGGAGTGGTGCACTCATGAGGAATCCTCCCATTATGTCTCAGATAAGTGACTTTGTATCAGAGATTTCCTTGTTTGTAGATTGGATTAAACATTTGGATTTCTACGCTATAAAGTGGGGCAGACCGGGAGTTTGCTCTCTCTCTGTTCCTGAGATTATCATTAGAGAGGAGAGCAGAGTAAGGCCACGTGGAGGAGACCAGGAGAAGCAGCAAAGATGGTGAAGTGCTGAAGGAGAAGCCAGTTTGTGTAGAGTTTGTGCAGAGAGAAGGAGATGGGGAACAGAGGTAATAAGACTGGTGAGCTAGAAACCTTTGATTCTAGGAAACTCGGATAAGTCAGTAGCTTTTTGAGCACTGAATGAGTGGGTTTTGGAGCCTAGTGTGTGTTTTTACTTGCCCGCCAGGTGCAAGCTAGGATTAAATCTGATGGCTCACCAGTTCTTGGCTCTGTTGTTTCATTACCGACTGTCTGAATCAAATGCAAACCTACATAGGCCAGGCTGCTGTGATGATGGCCCTGACTACTGGCTTTACACTCTGCCATCTTGGCTGCTTCTCCTTTTCTCCACGTGGCCTTTCTCTGCTCTGCTCTCTAATGCTAACCTCAGGAACCAAGAGAGAGCAAGCCCCCAGCCTGGCCCCCTTTATAGTGTAGAAATCCAAACGTTTAATCCAATCTACAAACAAGGAAGTTTCTGATACAAAGTCACTTATCTGAGGCATAATGGGAGGATTTCTCATGAGAGTGCACCACCCCACATCATCCAATCAGTCAAAGGTATGGGGAAAAGCTTACTCTTAAAACTTGCACGTGGGAAGCACCATCTTTAACAAAGTGAGCATAATATATTTTATCTGCCCAACAATCCACCCCTGTGCTCACTTTACTACACA
This sequence comes from Rhynchonycteris naso, assembly GCA_037038555.1. Lineage (NCBI taxonomy): Eukaryota > Metazoa > Chordata > Mammalia > Chiroptera > Emballonuridae > Rhynchonycteris > Rhynchonycteris naso. Next base: position 11,091,516 of record CM073000.1, read on the forward strand.
CAATCTACACCACCAGCATCCATGTGCAAGGAAATTAGGCACATTACACAAATTACAACAACATGACAAATCATACAATTTCAACAATTACAAAGGTACATTTTACCAGTCTCTGAGCACTTTGCCAAAAGCACAAAATGTCCTCTCCCTTCTCTCTTGCCGTTTGAAAGGCTTTCCAGGGTAGGGGGAGGGCCTCCATCAAAGCCTCCCCCCACCCCCATCAGGGTATTTCACATTGTCCAAAATCCATAAGTCCATTCAACAAAAGAGCCAGTGCTCAGTCCAGTCGTAGTCCAGGAAATCAGTCCATGCACATGGGGCCTTAGCCTCCCCCCTCATTCCTGCCACTATGGCAGTTCTCACACTGTCCTAAAGCGAAGCATGTGGCAATGGCAGTCAGCATTTCCATCTCTGCTCTGGGGATCATAATGGCATCCACCTCTAGGTCCCAAAATCGCAGACCTATCAGCAGCTTAGCAGGCACTCCCTGGCATTTCAGTGGCCACTCAGCTATGCATGCCTGGCTCCCAGGATGTCTGTTCATCCTCCTCCTGCAGCTGCCACCATTTACCTTCTGGAGTCTGCGAATCACAACTCCAACCCAATTCTCCTCATCTTCTGGATAGGAGCTGGAAACGCCAGCTCCCACTGACGGGCTTGAGCCCCGGGCTGCTGCTGCCACTGCCGCTGCTGTGGGTCTTGCCGCCCCAGCCCCAGCCTCAGCCCTGGCCTCCTGCTGGAGCTGGCTCTCGGAAATCTCCACAATGTCCAGGGCAATCTGCAACTCACAAACCTGTGATTCCTTCTCCAGTGTCTGCTCCATTTCCAGGCGAATCTCGTAAACCTGGTCGGCCTCCTCCAGCGCTTCCTCCAGCTCCAGGGTCGGCATCTCTTTCTCCCACGTTTGCTCCAGCTCCTTCCACTGCTCGGTTTGCAGGTCCCTGGTAGACTCCTCCATAGAGCTCTTGGTTTCCTCACATATGGCTATAAAAGTCAGCCAGCTTACAGTCCCCAGAAGGACAGCCATAGGGAACCATACAGCAGCCAGTCCTCTACCATGCACCTCAACTGTGCCGGCTCCATAACGATCTATATCGAATCCTGCCACAGACTATGCCAAATGTAAAGCCAGTATCCAAGGCCATTATTACACCTGCCTGGCCCATGCAGGTTCGCATTTAATTCTGATAGTCGGTAATGAAACAATGGAGCCAAGAACTGATGAGCCATCAGCTTTAATTCTAGTTTGCACCCGGTGGGCAAGCAAAAACACACACTGGGCTCCAAAACCTACTCTTTCAGTGCTCACAAAGCTACTGACTTATCTGGGTTTCCTAGAATCAAAGGCTTCTAGCTCACCAGACTTATTCACCTCTGTTCCCCATCTCCTTCTCTCTGCACAAACTGGCTTCTTCCTCAACACTCTGCCATCATGGCTGCTTCTCCTTTCCTCCACGTGGCCTTTCTCTGCTCTGCTCTCTAATGCTAACCTCAGGAACCAAGAGAGAGCAAGCCCCCAGCCTGGCCCCCTTTATAGTGTAGAAATCCAAACGTTTAATCCAATCTACAAACAAGAAAGTCTCTGATACAAAGTCACTTATCTGAGGCATAATGGGAGGATTCCTCATGAGAGTGCACCACCCCACATCGTCCCATCAGTCAAGGGTGTGGGGAAAAGCTTACTCTTAAAACTTGCACGTGGGCAGTGCCATCTTTAACAAAATGAGCATAATATACTATTTTATCTGCCCAACACCGTCCCTTTCTCCTCCTCTTTCTGCCTCTGTATCTTCTCCTCTGTGTCTCCTCTGAGTGTCTGTGAGGTTTCTGCTGTCTGCTTCCTCCTCTCACTCTAGTCACCTGTTTCTCTTCCTCCTCTGGTCTCTTACTGCTTCTCCTTCCCAGGCCCTGTCTGTCTCTCTGTCACTCCACGACTCTCTTTGTCTTTCTCCCTCTCCCATTATCCTGAAATGTGACAGGGCCTGGCAGACAGACAAATTACCCAGCAAAGGCACAGAGAACATGCTTCCAGGGACCACGAGGGGCTGGCCCTGCCATGTGTGTTGTAGAGGGGAGAGGGAGGCCGGAGCCGGTCAGGTGCGGGCTCCCACCCACTGCTGGCCAGGAGGGGCTCCAGTGCTGAGCTGGGGGAGGGAAGCAGGAGAGGGGTTTTGCGCAGACCGGGCTCTGGCTCTGCTTGGCTTCCAAGCAGCACGCCTTTCTTCCCAAGCCAACCCTTTGATGCTGGAGACATGAAAGGAGCCATCTGCATTTGTGTTTCCTACAGGTAGTGGGGGTGGGGAGGTGGGGGTGGAGGGAGAGCAAGGGGGAGTGCAGCCACATCTGGGGGGTGCTGAGAGGGGCTACACTTGGTCTCTTGAACCCTGTATTTGACCCCCCCACTCTGAGCCTTCTTGGCTCGGGGACCTCTCTGTTAATGGGTATGTGTAGTAACTAATAGGGCTGTCATGGAGAACAAGTAAGATGATGTGTTGTAACTAAAAAGCCCAGTAAAGGGGCTTGGGAGGGGGGGTGTTGTGTGGGCCAGGAGCACAGCCATGCCCTCTCTAAGTAACTCCCAGGGCTTCATTTCCTTGAAGTGACTCACCTCCTCCAGGAAGCCATCTAGATTATCCCCAGTCACCAGGGTCCCTCCCAGTCAGTGAACCCTTTAGTTCCTAGGCATCTTGTTCCCGCCCCTTGTCAGAATGCGCAGGGATCATTTCCATCTTTCTAACAAGTCAGAGGGGGCTGGGGGCAAGGCTGCATCTTTACTTTCCCTTGTAGCCCCAGGGCCTGACCCAGGCGGGGTACACTGGACATCCTGGGTCATACTAATGCTTTCCTTGTGGCCCTACCACAAGGACAAGAGACACTGGTCCTGCCACAGGTGACAAGAGGCAGAGAGAGGGGCCGGATGGGACACCCGTGTCCCCGTCTCTCCTCTGCATGCTGGGTGAGTGCATGGCTATGCCTTTGGTTGCCAGGATAGGAAACAGCAAGAGACAAGGACAGTGGGCGGGCCCCATGCAGTGTCCCCCCACCTGACTCCACCCTCCTTTCAGACAACAAGGGATGTCTCACCTGTGGTCTGAGGACTCACCCCCGAGTGAAGACCTATTTTCAGCCACCTGGACTCTCGAGATTCTGAGTCAGAGCTCAGAGGCCTTGGGAGTCCTTGATCTGGGGCTTTACCCCTCATCTCTAAGACCTCAGGGTTAGTTTCCCCGCCTGTGTTCCATGTTTTGTCAACCACACACTGCATTTATGGTGCCTGATCCATTTCCCCACTTTGTTAATGAGGGATGCCTGTTTCCGGGATCATCAGAATTTCCGGTGTTTCTGTACTGATAAAGCTAAGGGCAGAGATCTGACATTTGAGTCGGAGGCTGCAACTGAATGAGAGAGCTGGTTAGGTTTCCAGGACAATGTTTAGAACAATGGAAAGAGCTCTGGGATGATAGAGCTCCTTACTATCATCAGAGGCTCCTGAGGGTTTGGCCCCCAAACTGGAATAATCCTGGCATTCTCCTATGGCACACCAGGCTCCAGACACACACACACACACACACACACACACACACACACACACGCACTCACGCACACACACGTGCGCACATACACATACACACATGGAGGCACACAGGCACGCATGTGCACGTACACACCCAGAAGAACCAGCAGCTGGACCTGGGGTGATGGGAATTGTTTGCCAATCCAGTGCCTGAGGCTCAGCTTATCTCCTGGCTTCAGGCACTGTGATTTCTCCCTTGAGGCTGTTCACTCTGAGCCCTTCCCATTTAAGATATAAGCAGGATGATGTGCAGGGACTCAATCTAGTCAGGAGATGAGACCTGTGAACTGAAGTCACAGGTCAAGTATGACATGTGCTACGGGGCAGGGGTAAGGTCCAGGAGAGTAGCAACACCGGGGACCGTGCGGAGGGCACATGCCACTGGGATAATCTCTGCCATGGTGGGTCCATGTGGGTGCCCCCTTGCAGGATAACTTCCTGTGCTCTGTAGCAGTGGCAAGGACCACCCGGCTTTTAGCAGCTAACTGTCTTCCAGTCTCATATATTTTGCCTTAAACTGCACTTTGGGGTTTATTTTTTGCCGGCAGATTTATCTCTGTAATTTGAATTGGCTTCAGCTGGCATTACAGTTAGTTACTTAGCATGCATTTCTTACTAAGGCACCCCAGCAGATGGAGGGGCTCGATGCATGCCTGGCACTGGGGAAGGCTTGCCTGGGAGGCAGTGGCAGCCACAGATAATCCTTGAGGTGTGCCATCCACCTGGGTGACTGAGGATTCACAGCCTCTGGCAGGTCCTAGGAAGATAGCAAATAGAGGTGAAAGAAGCCCTGGCCGGATAGCTCCACTGGTTAGAGCATCATCCCGAAGCGAGGTTGTCAGTTCAGTCCCTAGTCAGGGCACATACAGGAACAGATTGGTGTTCTGTTCTTGTCTCTCTTTCTCCATCTTCATTCTTCTTTCTCTAAAACCAATTTAAAAATAAATAAAAATAAAATTTTAAAACGGTGAAAAAGGCTGGCAGGTCTGGTCTTCAACTTGGGGTGGAGGATACAGCCCATTGATTCAAAAGCCATTGAAGTCTGACCTGTGGTGACACAGTGGATAAAGCATCAGCCTGGAACACTGAGGTTGCCGGTTCAAAACCTTGGGTTTGCCTGGTCAGGGCCCATATGAGAGTTGATGCTTCCTGCTTCTCCCCCTTCTCTCTCTCTCCTCTCTAAATTGAATAAATAAAATCTTAAAAACAAAACAAAAAAAGCAAAAGACAAAAACCCAAAAGCCATTGGAGCAGGTATTAGCCAACACCTCCATAGTAGGGTCCAGACAGGAAACGAGGGTTATAGGTAAGGAGGGGACTACTTCGGCCAAGTATATACTTCCTGGCATCTCCCTTCTCCTGTCTGGGTCTCAGTCTCCTTATCCATGAAATGGAACACTTGGCCTCCACGAGCTCCAAGGCTCCAAGATATACCAGACCAGAACATTCCTTCCTGGCCACCGAGGCCTCCAGGGATGGGATGGAGCCAGAAAGAAGCAGCAAAAGCTGTGGCTCCAAGACCAGGAGGCGCCCGGTCCAGGGGGGGGGGGGCAGAAGGCAGCAAAGTCAGTGCTGTGCCCTCCGCCCCAGCTATTTTTACCCTAGAACACTGGACTGCAAGAGGCCTGGCTAAAAATACCAGCAGCCCAAACCCTGAGCATCCTCTCCCCAGAGAGGCGGGGTGGGGGCTGGCAAGGAGTGGGCTGTGGGGGTCGGCAGTTTGAAGGGCATTCATCCTTCTCCTTCCCGGGGCTGGGGTGCCTCGGGAGTGACTGGGAAGGAGACCCCTTCTTTCAGAGAGCCCTTCCCTTCAGATAGCCCAAGAATAAGCTTGTTTTTGTCATTTTCGGGAATCCCGGCCAGCCCTGTCCACACGCATACACTTTTTTTTTTTTTTAACCCGGTGTAATCAGAGTCTGCTACAATTATTCTCTGTTCTGTTCTGCTCTTTTTCACTTATTCTTTCATAAACATTTATGTTGCTATGTGGTCTTCATATTTGTCATTCTTAATGGCTGCGTAATATTCCATCCAAGGGACCTTTTTAATTTCTGACCTCTGGGCATTTGGTGGCTTCCAGTTTTCCATTATTATAAATAAATCTTCCCTGGACATCTTTGTGCATGTGGCTTTTTCCTTCTCATTAATTATTTCTGTAAGATAAGTGCCCAGGTCAGCGGGCAAGGCTGTTTTTGTGCCCCGTTTGATGTGGCTTGCCAAACTGCTTTCCAAAGAAGATGAAGGAGGTTTAATGTAAGGATACATCGCACACTGGGAGCCAAGTGTAGTCAGGCTTCAGGGAAATCGGAGCTGGGAGCCAACAGGAGTTCAGACAGCTGCGTCCTGCTCCCAGGGGCCTGCCTTGCTCCAGCTTCTCTGCTGCTTTCCCTGTTCTCTCTCTCTGTTTTCCTAGCTTTTTTTTTTTTTTTTTTTTTTTTTACCTATCAGCTCTGAACACATATCAGTTTCTAACCAACTGCTCACATGCTCTGAGGGCTCACTTTGTCCCAGGCACTGTGCTGATTACCTATATTGATTATCTTAATTTTCACACCAACCTCTGGGGAAGAAATTATAGCCATACCCATTTTACAGATGGAGTAACTGAGGTGTGAGAAGACTAAGTAACTTGTTCAAAGCTGCCCCACCTCACTGGCTTACCTCACTTCAAACAGATACTCTGGGCCACTATTTCAGTCTCCCTAGAAACACAGAGTCCCCAAATCCACCACCAATAGCCTATCATTTTGGTGTCTCTGAGTTAAAACGTTTTTAGATCTATAATTTACATACAATGAAATGTACAAGTTTAAGTATGCTCTTGTATGCCTTTGACAACCATGTACACTTACGTGATATACACTTATGTAATTTGTACTCCAATTAAGATATAGAACATTTATATTGCTGCAGAAAGTAATTTGTACCCCTTTGTAGTCAACTCCCTATCTCCCAGAGGAAAAAAAATACTCTGATTTCTATTAGCAAACATTAGTTTTGCCTGTTATAGCTGAGTTTGAATTCTGAAGAAGGCCTGACCAAGCAGTGGCACAGTGAATAGAGCGTCGGACTGGGATGTAGAGGACCCAGGTTCGAGACCCCGAGGTCACCAGCTTGAGCGCAGGCTCATCTGGCTTGAGCAAAAAGCTCACCATCTTGGACCCAAGGTCGCTGGCTCCAGCAACGGGGTTACTTGGTCTGCTGAAGGCCTGTGGTCAAGACACATATGAGAAAGCAATCAATGAACAACTAAGGCGTCGCAACGAAAAACTGATGATTGATGCTTCTCACCTCTCTCCGTTCCTGTCTGTCTGTCCCTATCTATCCCTCTCTCTGACTCTCTCTCTGTCCCTGTAAAAAAAAAAAAAAAAAAAAAATTTCCAAAGAGGGAGAATCTGATTGGCTCAGGCTAATCCTGTATGTCAGGATCCAATCACCTGTGATGAGGGCAGGGTCAGACAAGAGGAGGCTGGGACATGAGGGCACATGGACAGACGATCCCAATGGCCCAAAATTGAACAGTGCTAAAAACTATTAAACAGTAGTATAATTGGCATAAATGTTAACTTGTTCTTTATTATTATTATTAATTTGTAAGGCAGAACATGTTTCCGCATGTTTCTCTCTTTTTGGGTGTGCTGTCCATAGCTAGCCGTCTGAGTCATGCTTTACTCTGTATCTTCCGGGTGGGAAGGCCACACAGAACAACTGTGTGCCAACCGCGGGTGCAGTGGGGGGCTTTGATTCCTCACTAAACGATGTCTCCTTTGTCCTGAAGGCCCAGGGGGTGGGGGGTGGGCTTGACTGGCTTTCTGATCACTGGTCCTGAGAAACCACCTTCTCCGTCCCAACCTGGCATGTTTCTGGGATGAGGCCACCTTTCCCACGGACCTCTCCAGCCAGGAGGTGCTCTGTATTTGCCCTCTCCTCACTGGTCCCTTCTTCTGCATCAGTTAGCCTCTTGGAGTTCTCAGGGACCCGGATTTATTGCTCATCCTGTGGGACTCATTCTTGAGCTGCATTCCACATCTGCTCTTTGTTGGCCTAAACCTTTCCTTTCATCCAATTCTGGGCAGACTATGTACACACTTCAGCTTCCGAGCCCCCAGGGAGAGAGTTTTGGTGTCTGCACCTCTCTTTGCGGAAATGTGTCATCGTTCTTCTAAGAAGTTGAGGGTCCTCTCCCGCCTTCTGTCTCCTGACCCTGTGGGTGACAAAGGGCACACTGCTATAGCTCTGAGGCCAGAGCCTTCTGTCAGGGGTTAAGGTCTGGGAGGTGGCATGCTACAAGTAAACCATGCACCTGCCACTGATAGTGAGGGCTCCAGGCCTGGCGAGAGACGTGTTGAGGGCACTAGAGATGTGGAGGCAGTAGGAGCCCCTGTGGGCAGGGAGCAGGCAACTCTCAGGTCAGCCTTTAATTAGAAGTCAGATTTTGTTGCACTGAACTGCCTGCTCTCACCAGCTGTTCTCAGCTATAGGATAACTTGGGTTTGGGGTGTGGGGTGGGGGGCACAGGAGATGCTCTCTGAAGCCAGAGATTCAGGTTTACCTGTGGAGTCCTACCCATGACTTCGGCTTCTACAGTCCAGCACTCCATCCCAACCTCTGGCACCCAGCACCCAGTTAGTGCTCTGGGCTGCAGCGGATGGTTCATGGCCTCCTCTTTGGATGGTGTCTCAGTGGACCTTCCTCTGCTACGCGTTGGAGATGCTCAAGAGCTACCCATGGGCAATGAAGTCAATAGAATCAGTAGGAAATGGTGCTCCTCTCTGCTGGTTCCCTAGAAAGTCTGATAAGGTTTCTGATTGTGCAAAGCCCAGCCTGCCTGTCACCCAAGGGTCACCCTTCTGCTTATATCATAAACCACAGTTCAGAGTTGTTTTTAAAATCTCTGCTCAAGCGGGTCCCACCTACCATTTGTTTCCTGTGTCTGAGATCTGCAATTGTCCCGTTATGTCTATTCTCTGCTTGTATGGTAATAGAAGTTTTAGTTGTGTACAGAGCTGTCCATCAAGGACTACATTTTCCTACTTCCCTTGCAGTTACACGTACCCTGTGACTAGGTCCTGGCAGGTGGCATATCAAAGGAGTACCCTCTTTCATCTTTTCCTTTCTCACTTGCTGGAATGCAAACGTGATGGCAGGAACTGGAGCAGTCTTTTTGGAGCACACAATGAAAGCTGCACATAAGGGAAAAGGAACAAGAGCAACAGGATTGAAGGAAGCTGGATAACTAACTGACACCATTAAGCCAGCGCATCATTGTCAACTACTGACTTGGATTTTCAACTTCTATCCTGTTTAAGCCTCTGTTGTAGGGGGTTTCTTTGTCCTAGCAGCTGAATCTACATACTCATTATTGTTGCCTCTCAATGGAACGACCATATCTAACCTATATGGTTATGTCTAGTTACGGGTGAGGCTGGAAACCCCTTGTTTTGGTAGACTATTACTTGGGTGATCACCAATAAATCATCCCTCCCAGTATTTACAACCTTGTGTACTCTCCACTCACAATAATTCTGGACTTGACCATGATACTTGCTTTAGCCAATGAGACACGAGCAAGCATGATGAAAGGAGAGCATTTGCCTACTGGGTCTTGTGTCCTCTTAGATCACTGGCTCTTGGGGTGCTCCTTCTCCAAACCCAGCTGTCAATCTTGAGAAGCCCCACCACGCCGTAAGAACAGGGCACATGGTGGAGAACTGAAGCTCCACCCTCAGCACTCACTGACCCTGCACCAACTTACCTGCATGCGAGTGAAGCCTTCCTTGAGGTGGATCTTTTAGTCTGAAACAGAGATGACTTGTCTCTGCCACACTCTGTCCATACTGCAGCTTTGGGATCAAATAAATAATTGTTGTCTTAAGCCATTAACTTTTGGGGTAACTCATTAATACTGTGCTAGGTCACTGAAATGTGTATGTACCGGTGACCCTGGGCCCTTTGCACTGTCTGAAAAATTCTGCATTGCCTGAGATTTCTTCTACACCAAAATGCCAAATGCACCTCCCTCTCGCTTTGAGACTAAAACACTCCACAGGAAGTTGCTGATACTCAGGAAATACACAGGAGTGGCTACCCTTCCCCCAGAACAACATGCCCCTCCCTCACCCCCTGCAAGGAGATATCACTTGGCTTTGCTGTTGGAACTGTAGCTCTGGAAGTGAGGACAGGTGGCACGGACCACCCCTGCTTTCTTCTAAAGCTACTGAAGTGCCCTGTCTCTTAGATAAGGGTTTGAGGGCAGTGGTTTGTCAGGCAAGGGCTGCCTGGGTCAACAAGGGACATCCCAGTGCCCACATGAGTGTTGAAGGAATGAATAAATAAATTGTGAACAAAAAGTAGCTCATTTAGATCAGAGCAGAAGGTCAAGGTGAGAGAGGAATACAGGGTCTCCAGATTAGAGGGTCAGGAGAGAGTCTAGGTCTAATAAAAAATTGTTTTGGAAATGTTTTTAACCCTTTTAAAATATAATTATAGTAGCTTACATTATTGAGTTCTTATACCATGCCAGGCACTGTGAAAAATGTTTTATGTGTTATTCATTAACCATCTCAACAAGTCGGGGAGGTAAGTATTATAACTTTCATCCCATTTTATAGATGAGAAAATTGAGGCCCAGAGAGGTTAGGTAACTTGGCTGAGTGAGGATGGGAAGATTTGAACTCAGACAGTCTGGCACCAGCACCCAAGGGCATAGCCAGCAAGTTCTGACAAACAGCAGGAGTCCCATATATTCCATCCTTGGAGAAATGGCCAGGACCCGGCATGCCTCAAGGCACAAGGGCCAATCCCTAGTCTGCCAAATGCTCCTGGGACCGTGGAAAGCCCAAGTCAGAAGAGAAGAGGAAGGAAATTGAGGAGAGTGAGGTCCATGTGCCAGGCAGCAGGGGCACTAGCATTGGGACTCAGAGGCGGCACTGCCTGCCTTGTGCTAACACCTTCACTGGCTGTTTCCACTCGCTCTTCAGAAATGAGCTTGGGCATTCACACACGTCTCTAATGCCAGGTTCCAAGAAAGCCACCTAAATACCTGGTATTTGAGATGTGAGGAGACCGGCTCCCTGTACTTAGTGCTTCGCGAACTTTTCCAATTATAGCACCCTATTTTCCAAAGTCTAAAATGGACCTATGTGATAACTGTTTTGGGCCCCAAGGTTTCAAGGTTTCAGAAACACCGTCAAGGCTCCTGAAATACAATAGTATATTTTAGACCAATTCCTAAAGGGCCGAGTGGGTTATCTTTAACATCTGCCAGCACTCACACAGGTCTGTTCTCTGTCTGCAAATAACTTAGAGTTTGGGTATAGGTGAACCTCAGGTAGAAACAGCCCTGTGCTGGGCTAGGCAGGGCGACGAGAAAAAGGGAGGCTCCAAGTTCAGATAGGATTGGCGTGAAAAAAAGCAAGAGGCAGCCCTGTCCTCAGAGAGCCCCAGGCTGGGGGGGGGGGATGCGGCTCCATCCCTGGGGGGGGGGGGGCGCAGTCCAAAGGAGAAGGCATAGCCCAGAGACTCAAGAGACAGAGCCACCAAACAGTCTGGACCTGTGAGAAAAAGGCTTCATTCACTCTTCCCCATTTCCTCATTTTCTGTCCAGAGAAGGCCAAGGGCTCCCGGGATAAGAACCTGGAGGGAACCATTCTGGGCCTGGACAGAGAGACCAGAATTGGGCGGGTGCCCTACCATTACCTAGAACATCTTGCTAAGCAATGACAGACCTTTGCTCCCTGAGTCTTACAGATCATACAGAGTGGACGCCTTATAGGGTCAACGAAGTGTCACTACGATACTGGCCAGGCCATTTCTTTTCTGGGTGGAGAAGCAGGCTGCCCCTACTTTCTCAATGTAGAATGACCAAGAAAAGAAGCCTGTTTGGGTCTGGAAAAGTCCCTTTTTCAGACTGGAAGCTTTAGTCTCGGGGTAACTCCACAAATTTAAAAATTCTGGTCTGCCTGTGCACGATTTCATCCCCAAGACCTAAGATCATGCCTGGCACATGGTAGGTGCTCAAGAAAAACGATTATTGAATTAATTAGAGTTCATTTTTCCTTTCCAACACTAATTCAGAACTCATTTCCTACCAAAAAAATCTCCTTGAGAAATCTTTCCCAACTTTACTCCCCAGCAGTCAATAACGAATTCGTTTGCAAATATAGTCGATTGAATTCTAACTGGCTTTTTTGAAAGGGCAAAATGATGAACGTAGACTATTGTAATTGTTGTGTAGCAAGCCCTATGCTAGCTGCTCTACAGACATTACATTGTTGAATCCTTTCAGAATATCATTTAATCCTGAGACTTGGGGTAATCATGTAATGCACTTGAATGCATATGTCTAGGAAATTGTACTGCTAGGATTTGAACCCACTCCTGACTCGACCCCTTTCACAACTATTTTGCTGAATTTCATGGAGTTATTTTTTTCCCAGTAAATTCTTTGATCCCAAAGGTAATTTCATAAGGATCTGTTTAGTTCCTATGTGTGCCCAAGGCTGCACAGGGTGCCCAAGAGGTCCCAGTCCTTAGAGCCACCAGGCCACAGGACGGAGGAGCCCTGGATCTAATCGATGCTCCTGTGACAGCTGGCCCGGTCCTCCCACACAGCAGTTCCCAGCAAACACTGGCCCTGCCAGCGGAGACTTAGTGACACCTGCCATCCAGACCGACAATGGATTATCCTTTAAATCAGAGCACATCCAGACTTGTCAGTTTTTCCCAGAAAGTTACCTCTTAGTTTTCAGAGTCGTCAGGCCAGAGCTGAAATGACAACTCATTGGGCCCAGCACCCCTCCTGGTTCCTGATACCACTTGCAGATGGTCAGGAGGGGGCTGGGGGGGGGGGGGCTCAGAGTCTTCCCCCTGCTGATCTGAAGCCGCTCAATCTGCATGCAGGCTACTCATCTCGCAACTCTTTGCGTCTGCTGACACATTCCTTGTGATCATTCGCATTACTGCCGTGTGTGTAAATGTCTCATCACCTCATTATTATTATCTCCTAATATGCACCAGGCACTGGCCATAAATTGTTTCTAATCTTCGTTAAAACTCCTCCATTATTACCCTTCCTTCTATTTATAGGAAAGCCAAGGCTTAGAGTTTGGAGAGATCATGCATCCTGCCCAAGGTTACTTAAACTTGTAAATGTCAGAACCTAGATTTGAATCTAGAGCTGTGGGTTTCAAAGAAGTTCTCTAAGCTAATCTTTGCCAAAACTAGCTGTTTATCAAAATTCACTGCAAAGTTGCTTTTTTTAAGTGCATCTCCTTTGCAACAAAGCCGTGAAAGAGAAGGAGGTGGCTCTCTGTGCATTGATATGGTGCTGCGTGTGCCAGGAACGTTTCCAGAGACAGCAGTGGCTGGCCGCCACTGGCCCTGGGTGACAGTCCCTAGGAAGGAGCAAGGGAGATTTGCGTGTCACTGTATTCTTTTCACTACTAGTCCTTCTGCCCTTTGTGTGTGTTTTTTATTTTCACCATTTCAAAAACATGTGAAAATAACTTTTCAATCAAATAAAATGGCCCCATTGTTAGACCTCCTATAAGTCAGGGTCTCTGGGTCGGGTCTTGGGAAGCTGTATTTTAACAAGCATCCTTGGCAGGCACCAGAGTGCTCTGACCCCAGCTTTGTAAATGCCTGAAAGAGCCTCATCTCACCTGGCTTGTCCCCTCCTCCCCTGACCCTGAGTCCTTAGCTTGGTACTGTCATCTCTGTCTCATCCTCTCTTTAGTACCTCCCCAAAGACCTTTCCCAGTCAGATGTCGTGAGCCCCAGACCTGCTGATATGCGAGCCACACCCAAAGATGCAGCCTTTAGTGCCCTGTGGCCCCACGCAAGCTCAGAGGTCACCCACTGTCAGGCCTTGCCTACACACGCACCTCGGCCTACCACCCCCTCAAGGCCCCAGACCTCTCAGCCTCCAGGGTCAGCCAGGTCCACCTTATTTCCATATCAGCGATGACCTCCTAACCATACTGGTCTGCTGCCGTGCTTTTTCAGGTCACAATCTCTCAGAGATCTGTTAACATTCCACAGCCAGAGGCATGGCATTTTCCTGTGTCAAGGGGTTGACTCGGGAGCCAGACATCCTGGGACAAGTTCACAATCTCTACGATGTGAAGATGGAAGGAGTTGAGACATGCAGAGACCTCAGTAATGCCTGGTACATACTACGTGCACGATGGATGTTCTCATGTTCGTCACTATCATTTGACTCTCAAAGGGAAGATGATAAGAAGGGTAGTGATGGACGATGTCTGAGCTCTCAGACAACTGGACATCCAGTCTCTACTTTTCATCTTTCTAGCTTTCTGATGAACTTCTCAAAGCCTCCTTTTTTTCATCTGTAAAATGGGGATAACTGCTGCCTCGCAGGAAGGTTGAGGATGGTGTCTGGTACTGAGCATTCGCAGGATGAACAACTAGACGAAAGGAGGGTAGGATTCAGCCTGCCTGATGGGCAGAGGTATGCTGCCTGCACCTCTGCCTTGGGCTGCTAGTGAGGGTCTACTGGCACATCTGGAGTGGGGGTGGAGAGCTGGCTGGTCGGGGCCTCTTTCTCCAACACCCAGGGTGATCACAGCCTCAGGAAGATCCTAGACAAGGGGTGCTCAATACGTGGATTGCAATCTACTGGTCGATCGCGAAGGAAGTGTGGGTAGATTGCATGACATTAAAAAGACATTTGTCTTTTGATTGGCATACAGGGTAGCCAATCTGACGTCTGAACTTTTGACACCCTACGCATGCGCGTTAAACTGCACTAAATTGTTCAGTTACATTGCTGCGTAGTTAGCCTTCAATTTATTTAAACTAAATATAACAAAGGGTATAAAAATGAGTGCCGTAGCTGGTCCGAGTAAGAAGCCTAAAACCTACCACTTTCACACAGAATGGGAGGGGATTTTTTTCACTATGTCATATTCTAAGTGCGTTTGCCTCATCTGTCTGTGTGCCATTGCTATTCCAAAGAAGGGAAATGTGGAGCGGCTTTTTCAGACTGTTCATAAAAACTATGACATTGACTTTCCTCCGAAAAGAGAGCTGAGAAGGAGAAAGGTGAAAGAAGAATACAGAATATTAAATAGTAATAATAGTAACTTAAATAATGATAATATAGAAGAAATAAATTTATGTTTTGGATTTTTATTGTAGGTAGATCATTTTGACTTGGTCATCTTATAAGTAGCTCGCAAGCTGAAAAAGTGTGGGCACCCCTGCCCTAGAACGTCCAGGTATCGATGAGGGGTGAGAAATGGCCTGCTCCCCAGACCAGGTCCACGCCAGTCGGTATCATCTGCCTAGCCCTCTTTCTAAGAAGCTGAGCTGCAGGAAGTCCACCATGATCAGAAGCCACTTAATTCACACCCAGAAGAAAATATCGCTTCAGTGACCGGAAGGTCTCCTTGGCCATGGGGTGGGCAAGAGCCCTTATGGCAGTAGAGTTTGAGAATGTCTGGACTTAGCTGGAAGGAGAACAGAACAAGCGAAAGAAAGCACAGCGTGTATGTGGGTCTGGGCTCTTCCATGTCCTGCTCACTGGCCTTGAAGGAGCTACCACTCATACCTCTGGGTGCCTCCTTCTCTGCCAGTGGAGCCCCCGAACCCTCCTTTTAGTTGGGGCATGCTGCCAGTCTGCTTTGCTCTCCTGATTGAAGCAGGAGGAAGAGGATCGTCAAGGCTGAGCCCATTGCCCTGGGGCTAGTTTCCAGGACCAGAGATAGTTAGGTGCTTACCTGCAGGCACAACAAATTCATTTCTGCCTTAGTTCATTTAAAAACAATTTTTATTATTAACAGTTTCTTTGAGCCCAAACTGAGGGCATATGTTGGGAAGCAAGATATCAAATGCTCCCCAGTTTTTTTTCCCTTGTCCCTCCAAGCTCCCCGTGATAGACTGAAAATCCCACGAGGGCTGAGGGGCAAGCTTTTATCCTACCACCAGCCTAGGGAGTAAGTGGGGGAAGCTTGAGGGACCGTTGTCATTATCAATCCCCAACGGTCAAGGGTCCAAGCAGTAGCTAGATTAATTAAACACATACAATGGTCTAGAGGTGCCACTCTAAGCACTTCACAGGTATTAGCTCATTTAATCCTCAGAACAGCTCTGTGAGGTCAATGTTATTAACGACCTTCACATAGAGAGGGGAAACAGAGGCATGGATTGAGTGATTGAGTGACTTGTCCATTGTCATACAATGAGGAGGTGACAGGATTCCAGCCCCGGTGTTCTGGATCCTGAATCCACGTTCAGCCACACCATGAGCACAGGGTGGGCATTTGTGGAGTGACTGACTGAGTGACCAACCCACAGACATGCTGGGCCGAGGGGACCAGGCCTGGGTTTCGAGACTGATTTGGGACTGCAGTCAGCAGCTTGGCATCTGAAAGCCTCTCCGCTCTGGCTCCTCCTCTGTCTAGCACCCACCTGGCCCTGCACGGGCAGCCCAGACAGGACCCTGCTGTTAGGAACCTAGTAGGGAGGCCTTGTCTAATAATCTCTGCCCCTGTGGAAACCTGGGCTCTCCTTGCCACGTCCATCAAGGTCATTTGGTGTGGCACCAGGCCAGGTGGACACCTCTTTCCCCACCCTGCTTCTTCTGGCCTTTCTGAATAACTTTTTTTTTTTTTTTTTTTTATTCATTTTAGAGAGGAGACACAGAGTGAGAGAGAGAGAGTGAGAGAGAGAGAGAGAGAGAGAAAGAGAGAAAGGGGGGAGGAGCTGGAAGCATCAACTCCCCATATGTGCCTTGACTGAACCAGTGTAGGGTTTTGAACTGGCGACCTCAGTGTTCCCAGGTTGACGGCTTTATCCACTGCGCCACCACAGGTCAGGCCTGAATAACTTTTGATTAAGAGCATGGACTCCAGGGTCAGACTGCCTGAGTTCTAATCCTGGCTTGGCTGTGTGGCCTTGGGCATGTCACTTAACCTCTCTGCTCTTCATTTTTCTCATCTTTAAAATGGAAATCAAAACATTGCTGTAAGGATGGCTATGAGGACTAAATGAGTTACATAAAACATGTGAAAGGCTTAGAACCATGGCATATTGCAAACAGCATATAAGTTTTTGTGAGTATTATTATTTAGACTGAGGGCTAAATACCCAATACAGAGGACGGGGAGGGTCAGCAGGGCAAAGTGATGGTGTTCCGTAGCCAGCTTCACTTTATAAAAACTGGGGCTGAGCTCCCAGGACACCCCCTTGCTCTCATGTGCAGCTAACCATGGTTGGCGGGGGGGGGGGCATCAGGAGAGGTTCCATCCCCAGCACCTTGCTTCCCGCAGTTCCCGTGCTGGTGTGGTCTCGCCCTCTACTGAGACTGAAAGCCTACACCACCGTGTTCAAGACTTAGCGCTCAGGTACATTTGACCACAGGCACAGCTTTCTACTTATGTATTTTAACGGATTTTTAAAAGTCTTTATCTAAGACGTTTATGCACATAAGAGTCACTTGGCTATATAAGGTTCTTTACAAATAGAAACCTCACTCAGCAGATGGGATCACATTCAATTGCTATGACGGAGTCTTCTGGTGCCTCTGGTCACAACTCATATGCACAGCCTTCTCTAGCCTTAACCCCAGCTCTCCCCTGCCACAGTCTCCACCTCACTCTGGTTAGAAGGGAACGGGACGTGACCTTGTAAAAGCATCAATATACAGGGTCGAACTGTTTAGTAAACTGTGATTGTTTTTTCTTTCCTTTGCGCTATGTTTTCTTCTCCCTGGAATGGATGATGGTCCTTTTGGTTGTTTGCTTAATTTTCTACAGGCTTAGAACTAATTCAGGGGCTTCTCACTTTATAATAAGTGAGAACTTATTATAACTAATACCAACTGAGCACTTTCTATGTGCCAGGCACTCTGCTCAGTACTTCCCATACATGAACTCATGTAACCCTTACACTAGCCCTCTGAGGCTGCACTATTATGATCTCATTTTTCAGATGACAAAATTGAGGACAGAGAGGGTAAATGACTTGCCCATAACCCCAGAGAACCAGGATGTTAAGCCAGGCTCTTCCCACTGCAGGGCCTGTGCCCCCTGGGCCCTGAGAGCACAGTCCGGAGGCAGAGCTGGACCCAGAAGACCTACCAGTGCTTGCTAGGAGGGTCCTGTCCTGGGCCCTACTTTTCCACATGTCCCTCCACCCCTGGGCCTCACAGGGGAGAGGCAGGGGGTGGAACTGGTGTGGTTGCAGCTGGGCTTACAGAGGCTCAGAAAAGCCAGTGAAGGTCTCAAGGCCTCACCATCAGGAGACCGGGGTCCAAACGCCCTACTCTGGCTATAAGTCCAAAGCTGTTTCTAACGTGCTAGGCTACCTGCGACAGGCACAGACCCAGGCACATGCAAACCACACGCGTTACACGCCCTACCGTGCAAACATATACACACATTATTGCTATTACGCACTCACATTTGCACATGAGCATATTATATACACATATATACAGATACAATTGCATATCACATCCACACACACAAACGCACCCACACATAAAACACAGGCATGCCAATAGCACACAGAGGCATATGTCCTCAAAGATATGGTAACAAAGAAACACATGGTACCTTACTTACAAACACAAGCCCATGTACATTATATATTTACACATACACACGTAATATGTATACATATTATACACATTCATGTATTATACACATAAACATGTAAATATATATATGTATACAACCCCGTTTCCATACCACATGCAGGTATTTTTACATATTAAAACACACAAATGTTTATACACAGCACACAACACACATATGAATAAACAACACATGTGCAAACATGTACAAGCACATGTGCACATCCACAGATGCAAAACCTTGCACAAACGCTCCCACACTTATGTGCACTCACAGATACAAACTCACGTGTGCTCCCTGACCTGGTTCAGAGGGAGAGCCATGGGAGAGGACCCTGTCCAGGCCCTGCGGCCATGGGCTGAGTTGGGGCGAGTGTGCTTCCGTCTCCCCCTGGGGTAAATCAGTGCACTCCCTGGGACAGGGCTGGGCAGTACCTGCCCTACAGCAACAGTGGGGACCAACGGGGCTGCAGCCTGTGGAGCCTGGAGGGTCCCCCAGACATCCTGTCTTGCTATGAATCTCCACCTGAGGCTAGCACTGGCCATGCTCCCAGGGAGGCCCAGGGAGCGACAGGATTACCCTCTTATACGAATGAGAAAAGGGAGGTTTTGCAAAGTGAATTAATTTTGTGAAAGCCCGTTCAAGAGGAGAAGGGATTTGAACCTGAGTCTATGAGCGCCTGAAGCCCCCACACCCATGCTGATCCACACCTCTGAGAGTCCAGTCCGCCCAGAACTGAGGCTGTGCACACAGTAGGTGTAGTAGGGATGTGTGTGTGGTGGACAAGGCCATTGATCTGAAGGACAGCAGCACTCTAAGGCCTGGGGTCTGACAAGTGGTTGGGGCGTTCAAGGGAACCAGACCCAGGATTCTGAGGCAATGTAGACCTTCTGTGTGTTTGGGGGCCCTACCTTCATCACCTCCAACCCAGATGTCCAGCCGCAGTGTCTGCTGGGGCCACCAACCAGGGAGGCCCTCCCTGCCCCCAGCCCGGAGGTCAGGCTTGGTCCCCTCCGCTCAGCCTTGGCCTCCCTCCCCAACCTGGTCTCCCACCAGCACCAGCGCTCCCCAGACACATTCCTCTCCCTCAGACGTTCATTTCAAGGGCTCGGCAGTTTCTTTGCAGGATTTGATTTGCCGCTCAGGCATTTCCTCGAGTGGCCCCTCAGTGTTTGCCCTCATCCAGATGGCATCCAGATGCAAACACCCCTCCTTCCCCCCAGCCTGGCTCCTCAGCTGGGGGAAATTAATGCCGACCCTTCCTCACACCACCTCCTGCATCCCTGCCTTTGTTTCCTGGGCCTGAGGTCAGGGCTCAGGTTGACACATCGACCTGCTTCTCTCTCCAAAGCCAGGACTTCTGGCTGTTTTGTTATCTGCCTCTCTCCCCAGCCTGTGTTCAGTTCAACAGGTAATTCTTCTGAGAACCAAAGCAAATGTCAGCATGATGATGAAGGCCGTGAGGTGCTGTTCTGGCCCCTGCCAGGAGGGGAGAGCAGGGTGTGTGATCGTGTTTTGGGGACAGGTATCGAGCACCCTGAACCTCTAGCTGAGGTCCTTAGACATGACCAAATCCAGATAAGGGAAGCAAGGTGCAGAAAGGGGCACAGATACAAATCATGCTGATAGTGATGGACCAACATCCATGGACAACGACAATATATACAGATCCACTCATTTAGTCCTATGAGCTAGGCATGATTCTCCCCATTTTGCAGATGAGGGAACTGAGGTCCAGAATGAAGAGGAAAACTAACTGGAGTGAAGAATAACTTCTCTGTGCCACGCAATAGAAGGAGATCAGCTAACTTAATCTTTGGAACACCTTGAGAGCTAGACATAACTGTCCCCATCTTATAGATGAGTTAACTGGTGCTTACAGAGGCTTGGTAATACATACAGGACCACGTGGTTACTTAAGTGGCAGAACTTGGCTCCAAACCAAAGGCTTCTGAAGCCGGTGGGGCCTCCTGTGTGGCCTGGCTGGGACCTTCAGGTGCTCTCTGCAGAGTCCCATCCTGGCGCGTGACAGCCTCCCCCGTGGGAAACAGCTTCAGGAGCCTGTGGGACAGTCTTGGGCAGGAATTTCTATGCCCGGAGAGCTACACTGTTGCTAAGAGGCCAGGCCTCAGCCCTCCCAACTCTCCGGCCAGCGCTGGACTCTCAACCTGGCGGCGCGGCCCCAGAGGCCAATCCCCAGTTGGCCAGCTCTCAGCTGCCCCAAGAGAGGTGGGTGAGGCCCTTGCTGGTCTCCACTCAAATCCTCTGTTTCCTCTTAAAAGTTAATATTTACACACTCTCCACAGAGCAGCTGCAATGCTGCCCTGGACATCAAAGTGGCTGAGAGGGCTTCCCTGGTCCCAGGGCCCCCTAAATCCCTCTCGGGCTCCAAGCGAGACCCATTGAATGCCAGGCAGCCAGAACGCGGGGGCAGTCAGGCTATGCCCAGGAGGACTTTACTCTTTTCACTGTGTACAGTCAAGATTCCCTGACCAGAAAATGGGGCATTTGGCTCAGGCCCAAGGCTGCTGCGCAGGCATTCCTTCGGACATCGAATCCCGGAGGTGTGAGGAGTGTGGGCCATCCAGGCCATCGTCCTGCTGAAACTCAGGTAGCTATGGGGACGCCGACCAGAAGGACCTGCCTGGTGATACTGGGGTGGACCTGAAGCATGTGGACACTCACCTGGGCCCATGGGGGCACACCTATCCCTCCGGTCTCTCCAGTCCCAGACAGCACCAGAGCTGGGCACATAGGGCACATTAAGAACAGGGCTGGAACTTCTCACTTGCCAACCTTCGCCAACACCTCCTTCAGGTGGCCTCCTAGGTTACTAAGGGGTCCGTCCCAGCACGGGCTGGACTCTCTCCTCTCCTCAAGCCGTCTCCTTTGCCTGTTGTCCTTCCTTCCAGATTCTAAATGAGCTTGTTCTTGCAGAAGATGCATCAGAAAGCCTGAGGAAGCCAGGGTTTCTGAGCTGGGCTATTCCCCCAGAGGGCCGTAGGTGTTTTCACCTGGGAGCTGGGCTGACCTTTGAACCCCAGGGATCTTCAAGGGAGACCCCAGGCTGTGTGGAGAGAGAATCACGCCTGCAGCCACAGCCTGTACAGATCTGCTCCCTTGAGGACCTCAGGTGAATGCTTCCTGCTGGAAGCATACAGGTAATGTCTGAGAATTACAGTGAGGGTCAGAGGGACAGGACATGGTCCCCAGCCGCATGTCGGTGGCCAGGTAGACTGGGAAGGGACACCGTTGCCAACACACCAGGTCCTGCAGGTTAATGTTTGACCTGGAACCATGTGTTTTTCCACTGGGTATTTTTATCCTCTGTACCTGGCAGTGGGCAGCTAGGCGCCCTCCTTTCTGGGCACAAGAGGGAGGGAGGAGGTACCCTGCTGGCGTTGCTCTGGGCAAGGCAGGGCTACGAAGTCCAGAGGGGCGGGCATGAGAGTGAGGGACAGGGGAGAGGACAGAGTCTGGAGTAGGGAAGCTCTCTACACCTCAGTCACGTCCTTGGATTTGTGCTGCGCCCCCCACCCCCTGCTCCCGCCCCTTAGGTTTCCTGTCGGGAAGAACGGGATGTGAGGGAAGTCTGGGAGAACCTTCCAGGGGTCCACAGTGTTTTGGAAAGGTTAAAAGGAGCTCTGCGCCCCACTTGTGTTACCCTCATTGGTAATGAATCACTTTCAGATCCTGGACACCACGAGTTCGAGGTGTCTCTCTTTTGGACACACTGTGATCTTACTCAGATGGGAAGAGGGAGTCAGAGCTGACTGAGGCCACCCCACTCCTCAGGTCAGTCTGATGGGGGAACACATCTCTGCTCCCAGGGGGCTCCCAGTCCAAGAGGGGTGAAAGGCTGTGCCTTTACATTTGACAAGAGCTTTGTTCCCTTGCATCCAGGCAGCGCACAGCTGACTTACAGACACTGCCTGGGCTGCGTAGCTCTGGCCTCCCAAACCCTCAGTCTCCCTCAGTTTCCTCCTTGGCAGCGGGAAAGTCTGGCCCGAGCTGACTTTTTTTTTTTTTTTTTTTTTTTTACAGGGACAGAGAGAGGGATAGGTAGGGACAGACAGACAGGAATGGAGAGAGGTGAGAAGCATCAATCATTAGTTTTTCATTGCTGTTGCAACACCATAGTTGTTCATTGATTGCTTTCTCACATGTGCCTTGACCGCGGGCCTTCAGCAGACCGAGCCACCCCTTGCTGGAGCCAGTGACCTTGGGTCCAAGCTGACGAGCTTTTGCTCAAGCCAGATGGGCCCGCGCTCAAGCTGGTGACCTCGGGGTCTCGAACCTGGGTCTTCCACATCCCAGTTCAACGCTCTATCCACTGCGCCACCACCTGGTCAGGTTGGCCTGAGCTGACTTTATGAGGCTGTTTACAGCCCAGCAGCCACAGGGCTCTTCTCACCCCGGCTGGGGGCAGAGGCGAGGGAGGCCTTCCAGGGCTGCCCAGCCCAGGGCCAGCCGGTGCCACAGTGTCAGCCGGGAGAAACCAGCTTCCTTTGTATCCCCACTTCAAGGTCCAGGAAAGCTTTCAATTTATACCTGAATCTGGTGGGAAGTGGGTTCCCAGTAAACCCATCCATAGGCCGGCCCCGAAATCACCAACGCCCCCCACCGCTGACACTCAGCCGCACTGGACTGAGGCAGGTCAGGCAGGCTGGCCGCAGCCCAGGGTCTTTCTCAAGGTTCCCTGAGGGCCCTGCAGGGGACGGAGTAGGACCATCTCTGGGAAAGCAGTTCTCTCAGAGTGGCCCCTGAAGGGCTTCCAGGGGTTGGCAAATGAGGGTCCCCAGGTCAAATGGGGTGGGGGCCTGCCGGAGGAGCGAGAGGCACAGAGATCTCCAGTTCATTCACTGTCTCCCCATAATTGCCTTGAAGTGGGATGTATGAACGGGGCTAGGGAACAAAGAATATTCTCCCCTGGGCACAGGGGAGGAACTGTTCCTTGGTCTGCAGCAGGGCCTGAGGCTGTCCGGAGCTGTGAGACCATCTCTTACTGGGGGCTGAGCTCCCTACCCCCAGCCTACCTTTCTGCACTTCTCCTCCTCCAACTGTACCCCAAAGCCCCGGACACGGCCACCTCTCTATTCCCAGGTGTGTGCCAGGCCCTGGATTAGGGCCACTCACCTACAGGCCTCCCTCTTTCTCCTCCATACAACCTGGGGAGGGATTTCTTTACCCTCATTTCACAGAGAAGGAAACTGAACAGAAGCATCATTAAACAATGACCTCAAGTTCACACAGCCAGCCAGTGGCACGGTTGGATTTAACCCTCAGTCTGTCTGACTTCAGGTCCAGCTGAGATCAATTCAGCCATGTATCCTATGGATTCCTTTTCTTTCTTGTATCCTGTGTATTTTAAATCCCAGATTTCTCATCATCCCACTTTACCAGAGCCCTCTCCCATCAGTCGGATCAGATCATTTGATATATCTGGCTCCTACAGCCCACTGTCTCTCACTACTAGGAAGTCCTTCCTGGCATCTAACCTCGATGTCTCCTGCTGTCTCTCCCCCTAAAATCAGAAATGGAGCAAAGATGGTCCCCAGCCCCTGCCCCATGCCCTGTCTTTAGAAGACTGTGTTCCATGGGCATTATTCTGTGGTTTTGAAGGGTAGGGTTGCTCCCTTCAGATCCAGGCTGCAGAGGCAAAAGTCCCAGACACTGGGGCAGAGGCACCTTGGCCTTGTACTGGGAGACAGTAGTGTTCTCTCAGGCCACCTCACAGAGGAGGCTTGGGCCCTGCCTATGGACGCCTCCATTTCCTACTGAGTCCAGGACAGGTAAGGAATGTGCCAGGATGAAGGCAGGGACCATAAGATCCTCAGAGGGTCTTTGGCTTCTGATGCTGATTAATTCTTTGGGGGAATTTGAGGCTGTGCCTCTGGGGGCACCAAGAGTCCTGGGATCCGGAAATCCCCACCTGACGCTTGCACCCCTGCAGAGGAAGAGGCTGAGGGGAAAGGACATGGGCTCGCACCCATTCCCTGAAATGGAGGAATTTGATTTCTCATTGGGAGAAGGACGGGGGAATTCCAAAGACCTTGCTCCGGGGTCCTGGCGTTGGACCCAAATCCTCCATTTCTTAGAAGCCCGCTGCTTTCCGGGAGAACCCTCCTGACTGCTGGCCTCCCTGGCTTCACAGACGAGCTTGGCAGGTAGACCTGCTCATCTCCACGCTTGGAGGGGATACAGTCGAGGGGACAGAGCTCGGTTCTTAAGGCTCCCTGGGCTGAGAGATTGGAATGGAGACAGCCCTTCATCCCTGAGCCCATCTGAGCCCTTTCTTCTAGGCTGCCTTACCCCAAACGCCCCAGCACCAGAGAACGAGCCTGCCTCCCACAGCCAGGCCACTCTGGGGAAAGGTGACAAGCCCACACCACTGTGGGGAGAGGGGGCAGTCCAGGCTGCCCGAGTGTTGCCCATACCTATCCTCCTCTGGGCATTCTGAGTCACTTCCACTCCCTGGTCAATGGGCACTGGTTTTCTCTGCCCTGGGCTGGGGCCCATGAGGAATTCAGTGTGGGAATAGACAGAGGTCCTTAAGATAGGAGACACAATCATGTGCATGGGTTACAGGCCAGGCGTCAGCACAATTGATAATAGCTAACCTTCCTTCGGCCCTTCTAAGATGGGGCTTTTAATGTAAATTGATGCTTTTAATCCTCACAACCACCCTAGAAAATCAGATATATAATTCCCACATTTTACAGATAAGAAAACTGAGACCCAGAGAGGCCCATAAACTAGCTCAAGGTCTTACAGCTTGGCAGTAGCATGGGCACAAGGTGGTCCACCCCAGAGACTGCATTCTTACCCTCCGCACCTGCACTGCCCAGTATAGTAGCCACTAAACTCATGGGACTATTTAACTCTGAAATAATTAAAATAAAATACAATGAAAACTTCAGTTCCTCCATTGCACCAGCCACCTTTCAAGTGCCCGGTAATCACACTTGGCTAGTGGCTATCTCACTGAACGAGCAGATATGAAACATTTCAATCATTGCAGAGAGTTCTATTGGACAACACCCGTCTACAATCTATTGCCTCCCAAGAATCAAGATGGAGCAATGGAAAATCATCCTTCGGTTGATAGAATAAAATAATAATTAACAGTATGATAATAATGGCTATAATTTACCAAGCTTCCTACGTGCCAGGCGCAGTGCCAAATCCATAATCCTTACTCAATCCCAGGCTCGGGAAGGTTATTCCGGGTCACAGCAGCCAGGAAATGAATCCAGGTCTGAGTGACCCCAGTTCCTTCCTGTCCTTCCCCCTCTGGCTTCATCCTCCCCCCGACACACACACACACTATGTCCCCAGGAGTGTAGAGCCCCAGGAGAAAATAAGGGAAGACAAATGCAGGCATTTCACAAGAACAGGGATTAAATAAATCAGCACATAATTAACATCTTCACATTTCCTCTAGCCGGCTGACCAGAACATTGCACTAATGAGGTCAAGGTCTTGATTTTGAGACCAGTGAGCACCACCTCACATAGAGAAAGCCTCACTCCCTGCCCTGAGGACCTCATCAGGCCCCCAGATATTGTAATTAGGAGGCTAGGACACTGTGGACCATGCTGCGGTGTAGCTGTGGCCTCCTCTCGAAGGCCCAGGGCAGGCCACGTTGCTCCGGGCAGGGAGGGGCTGGAGAAGCAGCCTGCTACACGCTGGAGGGTGGATGTCTTCTACACAGCGGGGGTCGAAATGCCTTCCTCCTCTAGAAAAGATGGCACCAGCAGAGGCAAGGCCTGAATTTAAATATGCAAAACGTAGAACAGAGCCTCTGAGACTTTCTCTTCTGTAGAACTCTTGGGAGATGTGGTGTTTTTAGGGAATTTTGAGGCCTTGACTTGGGTGGAGAGATCTACGTTTAGTATCCCATAAGGATTGTGCTATTGTTGGGATGTCAACCTCCACATGTCATCTGGGGAGATAAGGCCCAGTAAGTGGCAAGAGCAGACAGTGCAGCAGAGAGCTGGATCTTCTCCCCAGACAGACCTGAAATGATGGAAGTTGAGCGCCTACGTAAAGCCAGGCACGTGATAGGTCCCAGTAGATGCCCTGGGCCAGCACACCACCAGGTTTGGTATGACACAATGACTGGCAGTGTAATCAGGATAGGTCATGCTGTGCTGCGGTAAAAAATGAACCTTGAAATCTCAGTGGAATTCAACTACAAAGATTTATTTCTTTTTTTTTTTTTCTTTTTGTTTTTCTTTTTTCAGTAAGAGAGACAGACAGAAAGACAGAGAGGAAGGGAGAGAGATGAGAAGCATCAACTCATAGTTGGGGCACCTCAGTTGTTCATTGATTGCTTTCTCATATGTGCCTTGACTGGGGGGCTCCAGCCAAGCCAGTGACCCCTTGCTCAAGCCAGCGACCTTGGGCTCAAGCCAGTGACCTTGGGCCTCAACCAGTGACCTTAGACTTCAAGTCAGCAAGCACGGGGTCATGTTTATGATCCCATGCTCAAGCTGGTGACCTTGGGTTTTTGAACCTGGGTCCTCAGAGTCCCAGGTCGACACTCTATGCGCTGTGCCACTGCCTGGTCTGGTCAAAGATTTATTTATTGCTCATACAGTTTGGCCAGGTCAGATTGGTAAGAGTTCTGCTCTGCATAGTCAATGAGGGATGCTGTATGTTGGATACATCAAATTCCACCACATGGCTTCCATGGTTGTGCCTGCAGGGGCAGAAGTGAGCAGAAGGGCTATGCATTGGCTCTTAGATGCCTTGGCCGGGAAGGAACAGACAGCATCTCCATTCACAGCCTAGTGGCCAGAACTGGTCCTGGGGTCCTACTGAATGGTGAGGGGGCTGAGAAGTGCAGGGGAACATGTGAGTAGTAAATGTCTCTGCCACTCCACTACTTCTCTTCTCAAAGCCTCGTTTTTTTTTTTCCTATAAAAGGACTCTGAAGTATCTTTTAGTTCTGGGATTCCAGATATTCATGAAACGTAATAACAATAACACAGCTATTTCTTAGGTATCTTATCTAAATGTATCTAAATGCTGATAATCCTCATTTATGTTTAACCCTTTCCCTTCAGAGGTGAACTTGATATTTTTAAACAATCAAAAGTTAGCTAATGGCTCTGGACAGTTGGCTCAGTAGGAAGACTGTCAGCCCAGCGTGTGGATTCCCGGGTTTGATCTCTGCTCAGGGCACACAGAAGAAGCAACCATCTGCTTTTCTACTCCTCCCCCCTCCCTCTCTTTCCCTCTCGCAGCCAGTGGGTCAAGGTACAGAGGATAGCTCAGGTGATTTGAGCATGGGCCCCAGATGGGAGTTGCCAGGTGGATCCCAGTCAGAGTGCATGCAGGAGTCTGTCTCATTGTCTCCCTTCCTCTCACATTAAAACAAAAAAATAAAGTTAGCTAACAACTCAATTTAAAAATGGGCAGAGATCCAACAGACAGCTCATCAAAGAAGATGTAGAGACAGCAAACAAGCATATGAAAAGATATTCAATGTTATTTGTCATTAGGAAAATGCAAATTAAAACAATAAAAACCACTATATACCTATTAGAATGGCTAGCCCCGCCCCCAAATTGACAATATCAAATGCTGGTGAGGATGTGGAGCAACAAGAGCTCTCATTCAGCCTGAACTGTGGTGGTACAGTGGATAAAGCTTTGACTTGGAACACTGGGTTCGCTGGTTTGAAACCCTGGGCTTGCCAGGTCAAGGCTCATATGACAAGCAATCAAAGAACAGCTAGAGTGAAGCACCTGCTTTGCTCCCCCAGCCCCCACACACATCATCTCTCTGTAAGATCAGTCAATAAAATATTTTTTTTAAAAAAAGAGCTCTCACTCACCATCAGTGGGAATGCAAAACAATATAGACACTTTGGAAAACAGTTTGGCAGTTTCATATAAAATTGAACATGATTCAATATTCATCATATTTATCCTACGGTTCAATAATTGCTCTCCTAGGTGTTTCCTCAACTGACTTTAGACATGTTCACACAAAAACCAGTGTGTGAATAATTATAGCAGCGATTTGCCCATAGTTGCCCAAAATATAATTGCCAAATAACCAAGATGTCTTTTAATAAAGATGCTCTCTAAGAGAAACAAACTATGCCCTGGCTGGTGGTACAGTGGATAGAGCACCGTCCCAGGATGCCAACATTGCTGGTTTGATCCCAGGGTTGCAGGCTGGATCCCGAGGGCACGGGTCCAAGCCCTGGTCTAGGAATGTATGACAAGCCCTCAGTGAGTGCACAACTAAATGGTACAGTGAGGTGATGTTTCTCTCTTCCTTCTTCTCTCTCAAGTCAATGGGGAGAAAGGAGAGAGAGAGAGAGACTGTGGCACATTCATACAATTTAATACTATTTAGCAATTAAAAATAAGAACTATGAAGCCGCAAAAAGACATAGGTGAATCTTAAATGTATATTTCTAAGGGAAAGAAGCCAGTCTGAAAAAGCTATATAGTATATGACATTCTGGAAACGCAAAACTGTAGAGATGGTAAACAGAATGGTGGTTGTTAGAGGTTTGGGGTGGGAGGAGGATTGAATAGGTGAAGCACCAGGAACATTCTTTTTTAGTGCAAGGAGGGAAGGCAGAGACAGACTCCTGCATGTGCCTCCACCGGGTTCCACCCGGAAAGCCCCCTAGGAGGGGATGCTCTACCCGTCTGGGACATTGCTCTCATTGCTTAGCAACTGAGCTCTTCTTAGCGCCTGAGGTGGAGGCCATGGAGCCATCCTCAGCGCCCAGGGCCAACTCGCTCCAATCCAGCCATGGCTGCAGGAGGGGGAGAGAGAGAGAAGCAAGAGGGGGAGGGGTGGAGAAGATGGGCGCTTCTCCTGTGTGTCCTGACCAGGAATTGAACATAGGACATCCACACACCAGACCGATGCTCTACCACTGAGCCAACTGGCCAGGGCCAAGCACAGAAAACTTTTTAGGGTGATGGGATTATTCTGTATGATACTGAAATGGTGAGAGGACACGACACTGTGATTAGCAAAACCCACAGAACTTCACAGCACAAAGAGTGGGCCTTAATGTGCAAATTTTTAAAAATTATTTTGGATATTGGGAGATCACAGGATAAGATGCAGAGTGTGACAGAAGACTAGCTGCATTACAAGAGTATAAAAGCACTTTACTGAAGCAGTGGGAGGAAAGATGCTGACTAAGTAACTCTGGAAATGAGTGGATCTACACGACTAAAGACAAGACATAAGGAAATGTGGGTTAACAATGCAATGGTATACATGCACATGGGACTGAACAATTAAGTGGGTGGATGGCAGATGGTGGGAGCCACTGTTGGGGTGAAAGTGTGCAGACAAGTAGGGAGAGAGGGCTGTCATGATCCACCCAGGTTAGAACTCATGGTTCAGTGAGAACTCATGGTTAGCTTACTATAGATGATTACGTAAGAAATACAGAAATATGTGCACACATGGGTTTAGTACAGGCATATCTTGTTTCATTGCACATCACAAATATTGTGGTTTTCTACAAATTGAAGGTCTGTGGCAACCCTAAGTCAAGCAAG
This sequence comes from Rhynchonycteris naso, assembly GCA_037038555.1. Taxonomy (NCBI): domain Eukaryota; kingdom Metazoa; phylum Chordata; class Mammalia; order Chiroptera; family Emballonuridae; genus Rhynchonycteris; species Rhynchonycteris naso. The sequence continues at coordinate 11,121,239 of CM073000.1, forward strand.
GCTATTGGCACCATTTTTCCACCAGGCTTAATTTATAGCTAGCATTCTTTAGCAATAAAGTATTTTTAATGAAGGTATATACATCGCTTTTTTAGACATGATATACTACAGTAGAGTGTAAACATGAGTTTTATATGCAGTGAGAAACCTATACATTCATGGGACTCACTTTATTGCAGTGGTCTGGAACCAAACCTCCAGTATCTCTGAGGAGTGCTTGAATACACATATAGTTCCTTTTTCTGTCAGCTGGGAAGGTCTATAAGTAACCACACCCCAGGAGCGACAAGCACACTTGGCACTCAGATCTTGGTTTCTAATACCATTCTCCACTTACAGAAATCAGGGTTCCTTGAAGAAAAGGCTGACCCTGAGACTGTGGAGAGAAGTCAATGAGGTGAGCCTAGAATACAGATGGAACCCCCAGTGGCCAAACATGAAACAGTTTGAAAAATAAAAGTAGTCTGGGTTATAACCCCAAGTATAAAATATATTTCCATGAGTCCATAGTAATATAAATAAATTATTGAATAATTAAATAGGGGAGAAGAGACAAATCTCCCATACAGAAGAATTCCAAATAATTATGTGGATGCTTCACTTTATAGGAGCGGGATCATAGCCCCCCACCCCTTTTGTGTAAACTCTGCATAGAGCTTCCTGCCAAAGAGGGCCGACGGAAAGTGGGGGGTGGGGGGGGGAGTAGCTGTATGGGGGAGAAAGCTGGAAAACATTATCTCAGCCAGGTGATTCAAGTCAACATCACAACATCAACAGTGATAGGTCACACTGACAGAATGTATCCTTGATATCATGTGATGAGAATGGCATACGACCTCTATGGTGTTCCTCCATAAACTCCTAACTTGAGCCTAACCATGAGGAGAAAACATCAGACAACTCTTAACAGAGGGACATTCTACAGAATACCTGACCAAGTTCCCTACAACACTGTCCAGGTCATCAAAAACAGGAAATGAGGAGCCAGAGGAGACGTGATGACTAAAGGCAATGTGGTATCTGTATGGGATCCTGGAACAGAAAAAGGGCATTAATAAAAAATAAGAAGATCTGAATAATTTATGAGCTCTATTTGATAATAATGTACTAATATACATTATTATGCTGTAACAAATATAGCATATTAATTAAGACATAGAAGAACCTGGATGTAGAGTGTATAAAAACTCTCTGTATTATCTTTGTAAGTTTCCTGTAAATTTAAAACTATTCTAAGCAAAGAGCTTATTTGTAAAATGTTATTTGAAATCAAATCAAAAGACTAATGTGATGGATTAAAATGGGTAAAAAAAAAGTTGGATTCTGATGTGCTGAATTTAATTGACTTGAAAATTGCTTGTGAGCCTGACCTGTGATGGCACAGTGGATAGAGCACCAACCTGGAATGCTGAGGTCGCCAGTTCAAAACCCTGGGCTTACCCAGTCAAGGTACATATGGGAGTTGATGCTTCCTGCTCCTCCCCCTGTTCTCTTTATAGCTCTCTCTCTCTCTCAAAATAAATAAATAAATAAATAGAAATCTAAAAATGTATCTTTTTAAATAAATAAAATAAAATTGCTTGTGAGCCCTGGCCAGTGGCTAAGTGGATAGAGTGTCAGTCCAGCATATGGACGTCCTGGGTTTGCTTCCTGGTCAGATCACACAGGAGAAGCGACCATATGCTTCTCCAGCCCTCTCTCTCCCTCTTCCTCTCCAGTGGCTTGACTGGTTCAGCCATAGCCCTGGGCACTGAGGATAGCTAGGTTGGTTTGAGCTTGTTGGCCTCAGGTGCTAAAAAATAGCTCAGTACTCGAGCATTGGCCTTGATGGAGTTGTCGGTTGGATCTCAGTCAGGGTGCATGTGGGAGTCTGTCTCACTATCTCCCCTCTCCTCACCTAAAAAAAATATTAATAATAAAAGTGCTTATGAATAAAACTACTGAAAGATGAGCAGGAATGTTCTGGAGGCAAGGGATATGTCAGGGTGGAGTCCCCACTGCTGAAGCCCTGAAGGAAGGCGCTGGTGGACTGGGAGGGGAAAGAGACAAAGACTTGTGTTTTGACCTTCTCCATTTTGTACCTTCTGAGATAAATAAATAAAATGTAGAACAAAACCAAGACCAAAAAGGCACTGAACAAGTGGCAAGCTCAGAATTAACAGCTCTCTTCTGAGGTCAAGTTTTTGAATGATAACTTCACTCGTGTGTAAATTATTTTATTATTTTATTTTTGTATTAAAACCAACCTCCTCCTGACCCCACCTAAGGGAGGACATGCTTCTCCTTGTTCCCTGGGGTGTGTGGTGGAGTGGGCAAGGTGGCGCAGCGGACAGAACACGGATATCAGAACCTGAGCCGCACATCAGCTGTGTGGCCAGAGCAGGGGTGGGGGTGGGGTGGGACGGGGGGAGGGGGGGGCTGCCTCGCCTCTCTCAGCCTCAGTTCCTCATCACGGCTATACCAGAAATCCCCACTTACAGGGGCGGGAGGGGGGGTGATGGAAAATGGGAGAGAATATATGTGGGTTAACAAGGTCAGCATGGGGTATGTATGACAAAGGCCTCCCACTAATTAATGATGGTCACGACTAGCAGAGTAGCTGGAGGACAAGCAGATTTTTCCGATGGCCTGGACTGGGCCGTGCGGACAATGGGAGAGCGAAAGCTGTATTGGCTGAGCTGCTCAGGAAGGCCCATCCTGCAGGTGCTCAGCATGTGGATGAGCAGGAGGTGGCCGGGGTGCACTCCAGGTACAGGAATTGCGGGAGGCCAGGGCTCCCCCTCCTGGGGGACTGAACTGGGTCTCTCTCTACTCTTAGCCTGGGCAAGGGCTGGGTGGGGGGCCGAGGACAGGAGCTGGTCCCACTGTTAGTTAGCGGGGAGGCTCCTGGAGGCCGGGCCTGGTTCCTTCCCACATGCTGGGGGCTCCTCTGGAAGCAGCAGGGTGGAGTCTTCCTCAGTTTCTCCTCCAGGATCCGGAGCGCACATCTGTCCCAATGCATTCCTGGAATTCAGGGGCCATAGCTCCTGCTTACTTTAAAAAAGCATCCTCTACAAACTCGGCCAGAGGACAAGCTAATATAAAACAAAGAGGGAGTTTTGTTGTTCGTCTACTTTGCATAATTTCAAAACACATTTTTCTGGTCCCCAAGGAGATACCTCCCCCAGGCCATGCGGGCCCTTGGGTTGAGCGGCAGTGGGAAAGTGCCAAGATCCTGGCTCGTGCCAAAATAACTCCCTCTCCCAACCACCATGGCCCACAGGGCTGAGGGGGGTACCCACCCCCACATGGCTTCCTGGGGCCGCCAGGCTGAGGCCATCGTAAATAGTTTAACTGTGTTTATGTAGCAGTAACGTGCGTGTTACCTTTCACAGGGACCGCATTCCAGAGGGCAATCTCGCGGGTGATTTACCTCGCCCCTCGCGGCCGCCAGTCCCTGCAGCGGGTGGGTGGCCTCTGGGGCCCAGCTCTGATGTCTCAGGAGACGGTTCTTAAAGAGCGGCCACTACCTCGCCATGTCCCACCACGTGTGTGTTCCAGATCTGGGGATTCCTCAGCAACCTCCCCAAGGCCCTCTGAGGAATCTGAAGGGCGCTCTCAGGGCCAGGCCCTCGCAGCCCTGGGCCGTACCCTCCCCTCTTCTAGTCTCTCCGGCCAGGGCAGCTAGTGTTTGGAACCTGTCCATCACATTCACAGAGATGGATGGGTCCAGGCTCCAGTCCTGCTCTCTGTATGGGCCCTGGTACCGGCTGCAGCAGCCCCCGGCGGAGATACTAATAATAACTAATTTGTTACTAGGTACCAGGTGGAATGTTTCATGTCTTTCAACTCAGGAAGGAAGTACTGTCGGGAGCCCCTTTTACAGACAACAAAACTGAGGCAGAGAGAGTTTGTGTAACTTGCCCAGGAATGCATAGTGAGTGGTGTGCAGAGTTCAGACCTAGCCAGGCAGCCTGCACTCCCGGCCACTACACTTCCCCACCTCTCCCACGTGGAGAGCGCTGTCTGAGCAGCTCTGGATCTTGGATGGGGCAGGATGACCAGCTGGGAGATGGAGTCCAGGAAACAAAGGATTGCTGAGGATCTATGACACATGTCCACATACATGTGCCCCTGTGCACGTACATACCAAGTAGGCCTGATCCCTCCACAGAAACAAGTGCATATGCCTCCCACTCCCTGTGTGTATGTAAGCACCACACACATACATGCATACATGTCTATATCTTTATGCTCTATACATGAGTCCAACCTATACGTGCATATTCCCTAAACCTGCATTCCTACATGGGCACACATATATGCAGATGTGCACACCACGGCTAATGTGTAGGCAGAGGGTGTGACCCAATTTTGCTAAACAAGAGAGCATACTTCCTTACCTGACCTCCAAGTTAAGTGTCATCCCTAAGATGAACGAGGCACAGATGAGTATCCTCTTGTTATTTCCTCTGCTCATTCAATCAGCATTTCCTGAGCACCCACTGTGTACAGGGCCTCTGCTCGGTGCTGTGGCGAAAGATACGAACCGGGGCTCAGTGTAGGCTCTCAGGAGGACCCACTGTGGGGCAAGGAGAGCCAGGAGTCAGTAGACACAGCCATCCCTGTTGCCAAGAGTCAGCCTGGGGAATGCGGGCTCCAAATGGGCTCCACTTCCTCTCTGTTGATGGCGTACCTGCCTCTGGAGGTCACACTGCCTGCCCAGTTCTGGGCACCCACAGGATCCTGGGCTTCCCTGCAGGTATGAGGTCTGCAGGTGGCCCAACCAAGGACTCTGGACCTCTCCCCAACTGACTTACAGTGGAAGCGTCAGCCCAGGGTCTCTGAGCAGCCAGGCGGCTGTAAGTCACAGGCAGGCCAAGCCCCGAATGCCTGCCTGCCTGCCTGCCTGCATCCCAGCAGTGTGCTGCCCTGGCCTTGTCCACACAGCACGAGTCTTCCTGATGTCCCTCTGCCAGCCCTGCCATGCCCTACACGATGGGTTACATAGGCCCTGCTTAGGCAGCGAGGGGCCAGACCTTTTACTCGGGGTCTACTCCCCGAGTGCCAGGCCAAGAAGAACTCTGAGCAGGGAGCTGGGAAGACAACCCATCAGCCTGGACCAGCTTCCTGGACATGCAACCTGAAGAGGTCCATGCTTACAAGGGCCCCGAGCTCAGTTTAACGCTCTGCTGTTACCAACTTGAAATCCTTAATAGTTTCTGAACCAGAGCGCTGCAAATTATATAGCCAGCCCTGCCACTGGCTGAGGCTGAGAGTGAAACTGGCACAGCCCTGTCCACCCCGCTGCCTTCCTGCAGCTCCTGCTGCTGCCAGCTCGGCCTCCTGCCCCGGGCTGGCCCAGGCCGCTGAGATGTGGGCGGCTGTGGTTTCCCGGCGCCCACAGCGTGGCCGCAGTGTTTGAAGATGCACTTCAGCCATGTCCTCAGACTGTGTTCCTTCTGTCGCCCAGCCTGCGGTGGCCCTTGCTGGCTCCTGCCCTATGGTGGCCTGCCCACTGCCACCCAGGCCATGAGAAGCCGGGAAGAGGGGCCCTCAGCCCACACTCAGCTTGTGGCTCAGAGCCCACGGTAGACAGTCCATCCGCACCCTCGTGGACGGCAGCTGTAGATTCTCTCAGTCTCAGTTGTCTTGGCCGTAGAATAGGCATTAAGAGGTCCTCCTCGCAGTGCGACTAGGAGGATCCTGGTAACACACAGAAAGCCCCCCGCAGGCAGCCTGGCACAGAGTGGGCACCTGAATAACACGTAGTTTCAGCTGCTCGTTAATTCAGCATTTACTAAGAACTGTAAAAAGCCGAGCCAGCAAAAGTTAGGCCCTGCAAAAGGAGCTCACACTCTAAGTGGGGTGGGAGTGAGGAGCGAAGGGGGGGGGTGGCTCGAGGCAGAAGTGGAAGTCACTTAACTGAGTTGCAGACAGAATATTGGCGTGCAAGATCAAAGGGTGGAGAAACCAAGGCCCGGGGAGAGAACAGGACTAGCTGAGAACAGGACTCGGGAGTCCTGTTCCTCCACTCGTCAGACACCCCTCAGTGCCAGGCTCTGTCGTGTCTCTGGTCATGCAGGAGGGACGTCAGTCCTGCTACTCTGCAGCTGTGTGGAACGTGAACAGGCTGTGTTCAAGGTTCCCTTGTCAGGGCAGGAGTCGGGGTCTTCTTGATGGGTTGAGATCATCGTCCGTGTCACTGAGTATTTACTAAGTCCCTCTGTGTACCCATCACCTGCAAAGGCTCACTGTCCATCCTTGGGACACCCCGCAGCAGTCCCCATAGGACGATCCCAAGCCAACAGCCTGCCCTGCATTCTTAGAGCAGTGATGAAGAGGTCAGGGTCACTCCATTTCCACGCCCCATGGTCCTAGGCACCACCAGGGAAGTCTGAGGCTCCTCCACAGGAAAGTGGTAGCTGGCTGCAGGCCCTCCCTGCTCAGTACCCCTTCTAATTCTCAGATCCTCCTCCTGCCCAATGCATGGGGTCACTCATCTTCCAGGGTCCAGCCCACCCCAAACAAGGTTCGGTGAGGACAGGCAGGGCATAGGAATGACTAACCAAAAGCAGAATTGAAATAGGACCCAGGGAGAGAGGGAAGTCCTAGCAGCCACCGAAGGAGTCTGAGCAGGACGGTGGCACAGTCTGTGTTATTTTTAGAAGCTAACTCTGCTGGGATGTGAAGAAGGGACTATGGGGGCAATGGTGGGCACATGACATGCTGAGAAGGAAATACAATAGCCCAGGTATCTGCCTATGAGAGGCCGAGCTCTCTGGGTGGGTGAGGAGGTCTCTGTAAGGGTTTGGAGAGAGAGCCCTCGCTCTCCCACTGACCGCATCTCTGGCCTGGGAGCATCCATCCTTCCCTTGGTTGATTTCTTGTGCAGCTGGTGGTATCCAAGGCCTGGAAGTATTCAGCCTGGGAACCAGGCAGTGAGTCTCAAGTCTGCCCCAGGCCACAAAATAGATTATTATTTTTTATTAGCTGTCCCTTGTTAACTCATAATTGCAATCATGTAACATTTAATAGCAACACAAAGCAATCCCCATCACTGCCCCACAATCAGTCATTAGCTAACAAGATGGAGTAGCTCATAAAAAGAGCCGTTAAAAAAAAATTCCCGAGAAATGGAAAGCAGGAGGTGATGCAAGCCCTGTTTAACAAAGGCTGAGGGCTGGGGAAGCGTGCGCGGGTGTGAGCGGAATAACCCAGCCCTGATAAGCCACAAAGCAGAGCCAGCTGCTCCCTCCTCCCTCTGCCGCCTGAGTCAGAGGAGCCAGGATGTGCTCAAAAATCGAGCAATGTAATTAGCAGGTTGCATCATGCCCCTCGATTATAAATTACAATGGGCACAAAGAGGGTGGACAGGAGCAGGGATTAGATGGGTAACCCGATCCCAGTGACCAGAAGGGGGCGCGGAGCTGGGAGCTGCCCCGAGTAGCCCCTGCCTACCATGTCACCGGGCATGGGCAAGCCTGACTCACTGCCTGCTTTGTGTGACCTAGGATAATGATTTACAAACGTGAGGAATCAGGAGGTGTGAAAAGAAGATGACCCTCTTAACCCAGCCATTGTCTACCTGCTGCTGGAATGCCCAGCCCCCAGCCACCTGGTCCACCTGTGTACACGGATGCTGTTTGAGGATGGTCCAGGTGAGAAACCCTCATGGAGGCTGGGCCGATAAGATCTAAAGGTGCTGCATAGGGGGGTTTGGAGACCCCCGTCAAGGATGACTGAGGCTTGACAAACAGACGTACCGCACCAATCCTCTGAGGTTTCTCTCTTTGGAGAAAAGGGGGGCACGCACACACGGGATCTGAGGCTGATGACAGGGCCAGCTCTGTCCTGGGGTGTCAGGAACCTGGCTCAACCCCAGACTTTGTCACCCTCAGGCTGTGGGGGACTGGGCTAGCTATTGCTCCCCTCCGAGCCTCAGAGTCCTCACTCCAACGTAACAGCTGGCTCTATGACCAAGGCAAGTCATTTCCTGTCTCCCTGCCTCAGTTTCCTTCCCAGGCCTTGCCACAACTGGCTCTGTGACCTGAGACCTCAGTTTCCCCATTTAAAACGAGAGACAATCTTTCCAGTCCAGCCTGGGGCTGGGGAGGCGTGAGCAGGTGTGAGCGGGGTCCAAAAAGAACTACTTCGCCAAATTCTAACCAACTAGCCAGATAGCCTGTACCGTGAGATGGAACTGGTGACTCTGCGAGCCGAGTAAGGCAGAGGGAAGTCAGAGCATAGGCATGAGACAGGCTCGGGCAAAGCAAGGCGCTGGTGGCACCGTGCCCCTGGCTGTGGAGACACACCCTTTACTTCTGCCCGGTGGCAAAGATTTGTCCTTTCGTTCTGGCTTCTGCAAACAGCCTTTACTCCACAATGTTTTCTTAGCAGCCCTATTCTTGCACACAGGAAGTAATCCCATTAATTTTATTATCTCTGCAGAGGAAGAACAAGGACATAGATTTGCCCTTAAGTTCAATGAACTCAGATCTCTCTTGAAAGGAAACCACACAGTGTAAAAACTAACTGCCCTATGGGAAACTTGCTCTGAGCAAGGCCCAGCCCCCGCACGGTTTTATTCTGAGTGCAGGGAAGAGATCACAGCTGCCCCGTGAAGGCGCACTCAGCCACTCAGGGGCCTGCCGGCCTTCTCTCTGGGCCTTCGTTTCCTTGATTCTAAATTGATGGAGAGGAATAGATACTGTCAGTAAGGAGGTGGAGATTAGGCTGGGATCCCAGCGAGCGATGCTCTTACTCAGACGCCCAGCTTCAACCCGGACCTGCATACGGGACTCCAGTCTCAGCCCCTGGATCGATCCCTCCGCCACTCGGCAGTCATAGGACCTTGCTAAAACTCAGGACTCTCATCACGCACCGCCCCTGCTTAAAGCGCTGGAGTCGCCCCTTCCCCAGAGTCCCGGGTCCGTACCCACCTTCCTATCCAGCCACTTCCCTCTGTGCGTAGCTCCAGTTTCCGAGTAGTGGGCCTCTTACCAGCACACAGCGGGCGGTTTCACACTTCCACACCTTTGCGCAAGCTGTTCCCACTGCCAGGGTCACCCTTCCCCTCGTTCAACTAGCCAGTTTAGATTCAGCCTCTAGGGCTCCGCTCTAGTATCGCCTCCTCCTAGAAGCCCTCTTCTGGTGCCTCACCTACACCCCCTAACCTGAGCAAAGCTCTATTTTAGCAAGTGCGGAGCCAGTTTGAAACCAGTCTCTGTGCCATACCCCCACTGGACCACGTGCTTCCTGGGGGAGCGGCTGGCTGTCCCACACCCACAGAGTCCAAACTCAGAAGCAACTTCCTGGGTGAACTGCTGTCTGTTTCCACAATGGGGAGAGGCTGATGTAGCCTGAGGCCTGGGGCTGGGGAGAGAGGGTGGGGTGAAGTCTGGAAAATGTGCACATTCATTCATTCACTTACTCATTTGTGCAATCTGAATACATGTAGTGAGCTGGAGATATGGAAAAGGACCACACCCATCAGCCCCACGAAGGCTTCTCTGAAGGCACTCACAGGCTTCCCAGCAGCTCCTGACCCTAGGGGAAATTGTCCCTGAAGCTCCTCCCCCAGTGTAGCCACCCAACCCTGCAGGGGGCCAGTGGTGGTGAGGCCTTTGCCCTGTCTGCTTAGTCCAGCAGGGCCTGCACCTAATTGGCAGCAAGCCACCGGCTCCCTCAGTCCACAGAAGCTGGTGTGAGGAGGTGATGACAGGAGGGTAGGGTAAGGGTGGAGGGAGAAGGGGCATCTGGAGGCGTCTTCCCACCTGTCAAGAGCTCCAAGCACGTCCTCGGGCTGGTGAGACAACTGTCCTTGTCTGCATTGCCCAGGCAGGTGACCACTCTGCTCCCATGTCAGGATGACATTAGATCCCTAAGTCGTGACCTCACTCAGGCATCTGTCCTTGGGTCCCGTCTGCTTTTGAGCTGAGAACCAAAATATCAGCAGAGATATAATGCCTGGTTACCCTTCCTGACAACAGCAAAGCACTGAACAGGTATGGTGTTCCCATTTGATCAAACAGGAAACGGACTCAGAGAGGGGGACACACCTCCCCTAGGTCACACTGCTTGTGGGAACTGACTTCTGTCCGTGTAAAGCCAGTAGCCACGGCCACCATCACAGCCGCCTGGCTCATGCAGGTTTGCATTAGATTCGGACAGACAGTAATGAAACAACAGAGTCGAGAACTGGTGGGCCATTAGCTTTAATCCTAGGTTGCACCTGGCGGGCAAGTAAAAACACACAGTGGGCTCCAAAACCCACTCATTCAGTGCTCACAAAGCTACTGACTTATCCGAGTTTCCTAGAATCAAAGCTTTCTAGCTCACCAGTCTTATTCACCTTGTTCCCCATCTCCTTCTCTCTGCACAAACTGGCTTCTTCCTCAGCACTCCACCATCTTGGCTGCTTCTCCTGGCCTCCTCCACGTGGCCTTTCTCTGATCTCCTCTCTAATGCTAATCTCAGGAACTGAGAGAGAGCAAGCTCCCGGCCTGCCCCACATTATAGTGTAGAAATCAAAACCTTTAATCCAATATACAAACAAGGATGTCTCTGATACAAAGTCACTCATCTGAGGCATAATGGGATTCCACATGAGAGTGCACCACCCCACGTCCAAAAGGGTGGGAAAGGCTTAGTCTTAAAGCTAAGTCTTGGGCTATAACGACTCTGCCTGATTACAGCCTGTTCCCCATACACATTAATATAATCACACTCATTTCAAGCAAGAAAGGCAATTAATATTATCACCTGGGTGACGGGCTTCCACATGGGCAGTGCTATCTTTAACAAAGTGAGCATATTATATTTTATCTGCCCAACGGTCTGTAAAGCACATCTTTTCTTCCTTTCCCAACCTTGGGGGATGAGCCATGCCCCATATTTGGTCTTTAACATGTCCAGTGTAGGTGGAAATGTGAATGACAGTAATAATTACATCTATTAAATACCTGACCTAGTTTTAAGTACTTTATTTTCATTCATTCAATCAATCAATAATACTATCGTTAACACTAGGCATTGTTCTAGGTGCTAGGGATATGGCAGTAAATGAGGCAAAGTCCCTGCCCTCAGGGAGCTTACATTCTAGTGGGAGAGACAGAATGAGCCAAAAAGTGAGTAAATAAAAAATAGTCCAGGTGGTGAAAAGCAACAAGAGAAGGGGTGATTAGTGAAGGCTTTTGACTTGGTGACATTAAAGCAAATCCTAAAAGAGCTGAGGGAGGGAACATGGGACTATGCAGGGATTGAAAGTGTGAGGCAGAAGAAACAGTAAGTGCAAAGGCTCTGTGGCAGGAACATGCTTGGTGTATTCAAGGAACAGCCAGATGTTTTGAGTTCTATTTATCTGTACTATTTCCTCTGGTCCCAAAGCAGTGTCCCCTGGAGTGGCCCAAAGTCTCTCGTGTGGGTCCTGTAAGTCCTACTTCAGGAGCATGTCAAGGAACCTGCTCCAAACTCTGGCTCTGAGCTTTGGGGAGGCCTTGGTGCCAATGATGAGGTTCGGGGAGCCTAGGGCTGTGCATACAGTGAGCCTCTTTCAGCTTGCCTGGTTGCTCCACTGGTTTGCTGTCCTTGCTGGGGAGAAGAAAAGCATGTCCAAAATGCTCAGAAAGCATCCTTAGACCAGTCATTGCAGACCAGTATAGTGCGTGGCAGCCATCTAGCTGGTAGGGGCAGGAATTTGCTTCCACGTGAGCAGGGACAATGACATCTTGGTTTCACTCTCCTTTCTCGCATTGGAATTATAAGAATACCTCGCCTGACCAGGGCCCTGGAATTGGCCAAGTCCTTCCACAACCATCCTCCCCTACCCTGTGGCCATTTCACAGATGAGAAAAATGAGACTTGGAGAGATAAAGTGACCTGCCTGGAGTCATGTGCCTACAAAAGTGGTGAGACGAATTCTTGAACCTCAAATCCTCAAACTGGACAAGGAGAGGGATGCCTTTCAGACAGACAGCCACACAGACACACAGACAGACCCCTGCACGCTAGTGGAGTAACCTCAGGTAAAGTCCCATATTCTCCCTCAATATCCAGCGCAGTCCCGTGCATACAGCAGGTGCTAAATAGTGATCTGTAATAATCATGCTTTGGAATTAGAAGTGAAATGAGGTTTTTATATGAGATAGATGCCTTGGAATCTAAAATTTAGCTTCCACATCCACAGAATGGGGATGATGTTATTATCTCCCGGGCCTGGTGGCCATAGGAGGAGGCCACGGAGAATGGAGAAATGGGACGCACCTGCTACGTTCCATGCTTTGCCTCCAGTCCTCATGGCAATATGACAGAGGAAGAATTCTCCCATTTTATGGAAGAATTCTTAAAATGAAATTTTATGGAAGAATTCTAAAAATGAAAGTTAAAAAGCTGAACCCAAGTCCGTCACCAAAACTCCCGTCCTTCCCACTGCCTCCCTAGTCTTGTCCCTGAATCTAGCATGGGATTTTGCTTTTTTTTCATTTTGATTTTATTCTAAGCCCCCAAGTGAGACATGGCCAGGCTGAAATTAAATCATATTACCTTCCCTTCCAATTGCAAATCCCCAGGGGCCCAGGGAATAAAAGACTGGGATTATGCGCTGGGTGCAGAGAACCCCTCACTGCCCAGCACGTGGAGATCACATGGACTCCTTAGCATTTCCTCTGTGTGTGTGTGGGGGGGGGGGCGGGGAGGCTAGTCCATGGGGTCCCCTTCCCCCCAGGATGAATGCTGGCTGCTTCTAATGGCCTCCTCGGGATCCATTTTCTCTAAGGCCCTGGCTGTCAGCTCTGGAGTCTGAACGCCTCTCTCCTCCCTGACACAGCCATGTGGGTGCTCCGGCCACCCACCCCGGCATGTGGCCTTGGGCGGACAAAAGTCCAGGAGTCAGGAGGCTGGGCTTGACCCGGGACAGCTGGCTTCTGTAGGGAGACCTTCCCCGGACCCCAGTGTGAGCTTCTCAGGCCTGGCCAGGGAAGAGGCCCCAGGGTAGGCTCGAGCCCTGGGTCCCCGATGTCTGCAGCTGCTCCTGGGACCACCCCATGAGATAGCGGCTACTGAGGCCCTGAGAGGCCGAGGGGTCTGGGGGGCGGCTATTTTCTTAGCAGGATTTATGTGTATGTGCGTGTGTGTGCGTGTGTGTGAGTGAATATTTAACAAGGAGTGGGGTCTACTTGATTTCTGAGCCTGGAATTTATACAGCCCCTCGTTGGCGGCTGCAGTTTATCTTGAAGGAAAGAATAATAAACTCAGTTGACAGGATGATGTATTTAAAGCATCTTCCCTATCCGCTGTTAGGATGTCTGGCATGGTGGGGACCGTGTTATCGAGTGTTGAGCCCCCATAGATTGTCAACAAGCATTGTTTGCTGGTTTGGGGCCAGGCAGAGATGGGCCGGACTGGGGTGGGAGTGGGTGGCGATCTGACCGCACAGGCGGCGAAATGACGGCCTCCCAGATGGGGTCAAAGAGGTGTCTGCCTTTGATAGAAGCTCAGAGGCTCGGTCCTTCCTCTCTACCCTGACGTTCCCTTTCCTGCTTCCGAGAGAGTTCTCCCCACAGACCTTCGCCCCAGTCCCCACCCAGCTCCAGAGGTAAAAGGCCAAACCCAGGCCTCTCTGCACTCCACAGTATGGGGGAGACCTCCTCACCCTCCACTTCCCATTTTTTCTTAAGCAAAGAAATCGGCACTAAACCTCAGCTTCAAAAAAATCTGCCAGATTTACTAAACCCTGGAGAGGGGGAGAGCAAGCCCGTAACTTAGACTCGGTCACAAGAGAGCTCTTACCCCAGTTCCCCTGCCCTCCCCTGGGCAACCCCTCACTGGTCCTGTGAAATCACACTTATTTTATTGATTTATTTGTAAATTTTTAAATATTTGTATTGATTTTAGAGAGAGAGGAAGGGAGAGAGAGTCAGGAAGATTGATCTGTTCCTGTATGTACCCTGAGTGGGGATCGAACCCATAACCTCTGTGCTTCGGGATGAAGCTCTAACCAAGCAAGCTATCCGGCCAGGGCCACGCCTATTTTATAAACAACACTGTTGCCATGGGTTAAAGGCTTATTATGCGGATGAAATAAGTGAGTATTAGGCAAACGCTTTAAAAACTTGAAAGTGGAAGATAAGTTCAAATCACTCTTTTTCCTCAAAGACCCCTGGACTTTAGTCAAGAGAGCCTTCGCTTCTGTCTTAGCCTAAGTGTTCTCCCTCAACCTTTGTTATTGGGAAGTCCTTTCTCGTACCTAACCTCACGTTCTCCCATTTCGGTTTTAGCTGTCCCCATTTCCCTGCTCCTGGGCTGAGGGCTCTACAGGAACTAGCTCCAGGACTCCGCTCCCCACTTCCTGTCAGAGCTAGAACGCAGAGAGACTCCTCTGGGCCCCCTGGGGCGCTGCAGCCAGAGCAGCAAGGACAGGGAGAGAAGGGAAGCCACACGCCTCCAGTACTTGGCTGAACAGCTGGCTCCATTCCAGGAGTCAGTTTGGAGCCTCGTTTAATCTCTTAACAACTGGTATTATCCCCATTTTACAGATGGGAAAGCTAAGCCTGGGGAAGAGTCTATCTCTTGCCCTCTGGCACATGAGAGAAACAAGCCTCAAATTAAGAAAGTCTGGCTGGCTTCCGAGCTGCACTCAACCTGATAAGCTCAAAGGCAGGCAGAAAATAGCCACCGAGAGGCTAGGGTGCTGAGTCAAACAGCCGGACAGGTGGGGTCAAGGCCACAAGAAGAACCATGGAGGTTGTGGGGAAGGGTCAAGGCTGTGGGGGTGAAACTGGAGTAAGGACTGGTGTGGGAGCGAAGGCCTGAAGCCTGGAGCAGGCCCCGGGGGCAATACTGGGAAAAAGAACTCAGCTCTAAACACAGGACACACGTGGCCTGGACTGGGGACAGTGACACTGTAGAGCAGACTACAGTCTCTCCAGATCCCTAACAGTGCTCAGACGTACATTCACCCCACTCATTCACTCACTTGTTCATCCCTTCCCTTCATTCTGTATTTGCCCAGGGAGTACGGACCCTCAGCGTCTAATAAGGAAGACCGACCTGTCAGCAAGTCAGGGACTCCAGAGGTCCCCATCCAACTATCCAACATGTAGTGAGTGCCTACTGGGTGTCAAACCCTGAGTTCTACAGATGAGTGAGTCTGTCCTCAGCCTCCAGGCACTCATGATCTGGCAAGGCAGAGAGGGAGCAAACAGACACTATGTATCCATTGAGTCAACCAACATTTGAGAGTCCTCCATGGAAGGTGCTAGGACCAGGGCAACGACCAGGGCACTCTCCTGCCTCCGGCAAGCTCAGACCGGTTGAAGGCACGAGGAAAGGGCACGAACACTTCAGCTCCCATCCACAGGCAGCTGTGAAGAACCCTGAGCAAGAGGCAGAAGGAGAGCGCGGACTTGTGCGTGTGTCCGTTCACTCCGTAGCATCCATTGTTGCGTGTCTTCTGCGTGCTGGACAGTGCTGGAAGAGCCAGGAGGGCCCCTGAGGAAGGCCATCGTTCTGACGGGCTGGTCACTCTCTCGGCCCCCCTTGGGGGACAGGCTGGGCTTAGGGATGGACAGTGAGAGCCCTTACCACACATTGGGGAGGGCCTTTAGCAGTACAGCCTGGCACAGGGAGAGGGAAGCGGGGCCCCGTGGGGTGTTGCATCCAAGCCACATTGTGCTCTGGCCCCAGCCCCTGAGTGAGCGGGAGCCAGGCCACATGATGTAAGCAGAGGGTGGGGAAGGAGTTGAAGAGTGGGCCTCTGGTAGAGCAGGAGGACCCACACTCTGTGCAAGGACAGATTTGGGGATCCCTGGGTCTCATTCATGAGAACAGAGAGCTTCATTGTCAGGACTTTCTGGAGCCCTGATTTGCATATATCCTCCCCACCCTGGGGTAGATTTGCATGCCTATTTGCATGTGTTTGCTTAAAGCATTCTCCTATCCATATTAATTTCGGGCATTTTGATTTATGTCATGGCTCCCCTCCCCCCAGCTGGCTGTCCCCATGTTTTTCACTCCCCCTTCTGGAAGGGAAGACAGGGCATATACCACGCCCAGCGGCTGACAATCCCAGGGTTTCTCTGTGGCATTGCCTGGCGAAGGCTGAACACAACTTCCCTGAGAGCTAAGCTGCCTGCCTGGCCATCTTGTGCTCCCGCTGAAACTGCTCTAAGCTCCATACGTCCCCGAGGACTGTAAGCTGAGCTGTGTCCTTGATGCTCTTGCTGGGCCTAAGGGAGCGCTGGGCCAGAATGAGACCGCCTGCGGACCATCGGTGGAAGAGCAGCTAATGGAGTGTTGAGTGAGTGTCGCCTGGAAGTCTGGGGGCCATCCCATGTGAGTCGCCTCAGCTGACCAGAGGGTCAGGGGCCTGGACAGGGATGGGCTTGGGACGCTTTCCAGGGCCCACTGCAGCCACTGGGCCTGCAGAGCCTGCTCCCAGGGTCTACACACACACACACACAGAGACACACACAGTGTACAGAGCAGTCTGGAGAGAGGAAGAGGGTTGGAAACTCTGAACTGCCGTGTGGCCCTCGGTAAGGCCCCAGTTTCCCCTTCTGCACCGTAGGAGTCTTTGCAGTGTTGAGTTGCAAATGCATGCAGGTACCCCCAGCTCATCATCGGGGCCCCAGGGAGGATTCTCCTGCCGTGGACAGGCCACAGCCATCTCGAGGCTCACTCTCTTCCTCCCCTGGAAGCCTCGCTCTGGTCCCTAGGTTGTATGAGCTTCAGTGAGCATCCAGTGGACAGGCCTGCTGCCACTCAGCTCAGGTTAGTTATGATGGGACTGGGGGAGGAGCCAAGACGCTGCTGGGAATCCAGACGGCCCCTCCTCCATTCCAGGCCCACCATCTCCATCATAATGAGGGCCCCACTGGAGATGCTCCCATGTCAGGGCACGGAAGAGCTGGGGAGCTGCCTGGGAGAGACTCTTGCCTACCAGCCCTGACCTCAGACCAAGAGCTCCCGTGTCGTCTCCCCCACCACCCCAACACACACGTCCTGGGCCATGCAAGGCTCAGCTTGTCACCAACAGGTTGTCATTTAATGAGGTGGCTTGATTGCCCCTTATCGCAGGGACTTATCTCCTATGGTTCCTCGCTGTCCAGACTCCAGAAAGCCAGTCAGCAGGCCTCTCCCAACCTCTTGCTTCTCCAGCCCTGACTCTCCCCTACCCCACAGGGACACTGGATTCCAGTGACCCTCCCAATTGCTCCGTCAGGATGGGGACAGAAAAGGACTAGAGAAAGCTAAGAGAGGACAGCTTTTCCCCACTGTTCCTTGATTTGACAGCTTCACCCACATTTACTCACCCATGTGTGGTACAGATTCGGGTGGCCCACCCACCCCATCTGTGGTGCAGTTCGCTGCCTCCTCCCTAAGACTGGGGGTTTCCTAGCAGAGGCTATGTCCCTGCTCAGACAGGCTTCCCCGGAGTCAGGGCCGTGTCCCCCCTCAGATTGGGGCTCCCTGAGGGCAGGGATGGAGCTTCCCCTTCATTGACACCTTTCCCATCATCCAACCCAACTTGCTTTCAACACAGCCTCACCTGTTCCAAGTCTAGACTGGGCTTTCCATTGCCTGAGGATCATAACCCCCTAGAGCACTGCCTGGTGTCCAGACAGAGGAGCCAGAGCAGGGCCACGGGGCGCCTCTCAGGGACACAGGGCATCACTGGTGGGGATCTATGTGCAGTCGCAACAGGAGGCCGGGAGTGGACATCATGACCCCTTTATTGACTCTTTGGGTCAATAAAACCTTTTATAGGCTCCCGGTGTTCAGCACAGGATGACACCATGATGGGGGGTTGCTTATGTTTTGTTTTGTGTTTTGATCTGGGGGGTGGATTGTTAATAAAGACAGAAGGAAAGAATGACGAGATGAAATGAAAGAAGGGGAAAAAGGGAAGAGAAGGGAAGGGAGAGACAAGGAGGGGAGAGGAGGAGAGAAAACTCACAACCTTTTCCTCTGTAAAGTCTTCTGAAGGGAAGTTTATTTGTTTAAAATCCTCTTATCTCCAACACTTGTTTCCCCAGCAGTTGAAGGGGTCTGTGGAGTGAGGCTGGTTTTTCTCCCAGTGACAACAGAGCTCCAAGCTCCTCGAATGGCCCATGGGTGCCCAGGAGAAGGATGGAGAGGGGTTTACTCTGAAGGCTCCAGCCACCTCTTGCTGCCCTTTGCCCATCCACCCTCCCTCTGAGGCAGCCTTCATCCAGCTCCAGACCCCTGCGACCCAGGACAGGGGACGCGGCTGCCCAGGCTCTGTGGTTGGCTCCAGCCAGCTCCGTCTCCCTCCAGCCCCCCCTCTCCTCCCTGCCCCCTCAGGCCTGGCTCGGCCTCCCCTGATGCCAGCCCAGCCAGAGGCTACCCAGCCTTCGCTTGTGCTATCCTCCTAACTTCTGCATGGCTCTACCCCAGTGTGGCCTCTTCCAGGAAGTCTCTCTTGATACGCCGCTCTCCCTAATTCGTTTGTTCATGTGTTCATCCTTTCAACACGGTGGTTTTGAGTCCCTGAGATGTGCCAGGGATAGGAGATAAAGGGCCGAGGAAGTCAGCATTTAGGGGAGAAAACCAAATGTCAACAGTCAGTAGAAGCCTTTTAGGGTGACCGTCCATTTACTCCAGTCTATAACAACAATATCTGGTGTCAACCGAGGGCTTACTGTGTGCCAGGCACTAGTCTAGATGTTTTACATCGAGAGACTCATTTAATTCTGGAAACAGCTCTACCAGGTAGGCTGACCAGCCGGAATGTTTCACAGAACGGTTTGCCTGCGGTCTCCGCTCGTGAGGGTCAGACCTGAGTGCAAACCCAGGCAGTTGGGTCAGAGGCTGAGCTCTCAAACACCTGACAGCCAGGTCTGCTGCTACACACCCTCAGGCCTACCCCCCACCCTCACCCTGCGGGAGAGCCCTGTGACAGTCCTACTGTGTGCCCAACTTCTTGCCTGGGGCTGAGTAGGCCGTTTTTGAGAGAAATGACATGTCTCTGGCCCTGCCTGTCCTACCTCCTGAGCCTCAGCCTGCTGCCTGGGGCTCATCTCTCTGTGGAGAGTGGGCATCTCCCAGGCTAGACTATCAGCCACTGGTGGGCAGAGCCTGAAAACTCCTCAGCCCCAGGCCCAGCATGGGCCCAGCGGGACTTCCCTTGAGCTGGCCAAAGTGGGTGCTAGTGGTGGGCAAAATGCCAACTCCGAAGGTGGCCAGGGCAGGGGTTCTACCCATAATGACCCTGAGGGAAGTGCTGATTCCCAACGGCCTCGCCAGCATCCCACCCCCCTACCTTCCGGAAAGTAAATGTCCTACTGGCTTGCCTCAAGCCTCAGTTTCCTCAAGGCTCAGAGGCTAGTGAGAAACAACCCTCATTTGGGGAATTGTTTGAGGATTTTCCTCTGATGGGGAAGCCTCTGGAAGCTCAAGTTTTGTCCCTTCCCAAGGGTCCTAATCAGACCCAGCAGTGCCGGGGGATGTCCCAGATCTGAGACATAGGAAGGGAAAGAAAAGGGGGATGAAACTGAATACATAGGAAGAAGGGAATTGGGGGCAAAGGAGGTGCTTTGGCATACACAGTGTGCATTGAGCACCTACTATGTGCCCGGTACCTGGATGTACCATGTAGGGATGGAAGCCCCAGTCTTCAAAGAGATCTCAGAGCTGGTTGTAGCTGATGGTAGCCCACGGGCCCCCAAATCTAAGTGGGAAAGGGAAGACTGAGCTGAGAAGACCCCTCCATGAATCAGCTTGGCTTACTCCCTGGAAAGGCAGGGCCAGATGACCAGGTTCCAAGGCCCTAGGTCCCTGATGCCCCCACCTCTTGTCCAAGGAAGGCAGGACCCTAGCCCTAGCCCCTATTGTGGGAGTCATGTCCTGTCTGAAGTTAACCTGGGAGGAGGTGCCGTACAGTGGTCAGTTCAGGTCTAACCCAGACAGGACTGCCTGATCCCCACCCAGCAAGACTAGTGCCATTAAGATAATGCTCCTTAAACTTCACTGTGAGGGTACAGGGGACAGAGGAGTTTCACCAGGGAGGGTCCTCATACCTCATGAGGCTTCCTTATCAGTGTAGAAGCTGCTCTTGGGCAGGTAAGAAAGAGAGAAACTTCCAGAGCTGATGCCAGAGCCAGTGACCTCTCCTGCCCCAGTCCATGCAGCCGAAGGAGGAAGGGATGGAGCTGGGAGATGCCCAGCCAGGATGAGGTCTTCTCGGACCAGCCCCTCCTGCCTCCCTGGCTGCCAAGGCCTGTAACAGGCTGTCCTGAGCCCAGGACTCCCCCTCAGGCCTGCAGCCAGAGCCCTGAGTGCATGGACAAGTGCATGTGGATGTGTGCATGCTGCCTATGTGCCTGCCAATTCACACATGTGTGTGTGCACGCACATACATGCATGCTTGCTTATGCAGGCTAATGAATGCAGGGGCCCTGGGAACTCGAGGACTTGGCTTCCTCTGACTTCCAAAACCACAAGGCTGCTGGCCAGCCTCAAGTCTCGGTTTCTTCAAGGCCCAGAGAGCCTGATGAGAAACAGACCTGACGGAGCTGCGCACGGGTGTGGGTGGCCCAAATGAGGGAACCTGTTAGTCTGAGGGTTTGCCCTCTCCCGGGAGCTGAGTGGCCTGAAACTAGGCCTTCCTTGTCATGGATACAGAGAAGCAATTCATGAGGCCAGGGCTGCCCGGCTGGCCCGAGGTGAGGCTGGTGAGCCCCTCTGCTGGGGATGCCACCCTCCACCTGCCTGCCCACCGCCCATCACCATGCCATGTCCCTGGCGAGTACCCAGGGGCACAGTGTCCTTCTAGATGAGAGGGGGAAGTAGCTGAGAGGAGCTCTCCTCTCTCAAAGGAGTGGGGCTCCCCTGCCCAGCACCTTATAAGATTCGGAGAAGCATTTGGAAGGGCAAAGAAGGCAGAGGGGACTTTAAGCCTGGGTTTCTCAGAGTCAGACCACCGATCTCCTGCATCGGAGTCTGGTGTGAGGTCATGGTAGGGGGCTCACTGAGGATACAGATCCTAGGGATTGCTCCCACCCCCAGAAGTCCCCGCTGAGCAGGCCTTGGGTGGGTTAGGAAATCTGTATTTGTAACAGGTGCCCCCCCCCACAGACGACCCCGAGTGGCACATCACAGCAAACTGAGAAGCCATGGGTTGCAATCCCAGTTTCTCCCTATCCTTAAAGTGGGGTTAATATGACTTCACGGAGATAATGTCCCATCGTAGATGCTCAACGTGTGGTAGAAACAATAACAACAATAGTCATGACAGGGTTGACCTTAGCCCAGCACTGGCTATGTGTCAAGTCCT
This sequence comes from Rhynchonycteris naso, assembly GCA_037038555.1. Lineage (NCBI taxonomy): Eukaryota > Metazoa > Chordata > Mammalia > Chiroptera > Emballonuridae > Rhynchonycteris > Rhynchonycteris naso. The sequence goes on from CM073000.1 coordinate 11,142,513, forward strand.
TTCTGGCATTACATGACTCAGACCCGGAAGGCCAGGTTGGACTACGGAATGCAGGGCCCTGCTGTCCCCTCCCTTGTAAATGGCAGACAGAAAGGCTTCCTCCTCTGGGAATACTGTGGAACCTGGGCATCCCCCCACAGCTGCCCCTGCCCACCTAAACCAGCACTCTTGGGAGACACAGCCCAGAGCCTCCAGGAGCCAGACCTGGTTTCCTCCAGGCTAATTGGCTAATCCTTTGCCTTGATAGCTGAGGTCTAGACATGAGCGCTCCCAGGACCGGGCCCTCACTCTGTCCCTCTCTCTGGCCAGCTCAGAGCGAAGGATTAACATGCAAACTGGATTTGCTCACCTAATTCTTTATCGGGACCCTCTCTTCTGACAAGGGAGGGCAGACGGTCTCTTTCCCAGGCAAAGAACTAGGGAGGCCTCGGAACAGGAGGAGGGAGGGAGATATATGCAGCTCTCCCTCCATCCCTCCACCCCTCTATCCCTCCACGCCTCCACTCCTCCATCTCTCCATCCCTCCACCCCTCCATCCCTCCACCCCTCCATCTCTCCATCCCTCCATCTCTCCATCCCTCCACCCCTCCATCCCTCCACCCCTCCATCTCTCCATCCCTCCACCCCTCCATCCCTGATGGCTGACCCAACTATTAAATGATGTGGAGCTCACCTTGAACCCTGGTCTCCAGACACTCAACTCTTAGACCTCATCTCCTGGCAATGGGACAAAGGCAGGGAAAAGCTCTCTAGGGTCCAAGATGGGGGTCCCACTGGCCGAGCAGTCAGGGAACACCGGCTGTGGAGCATGGGCCCAGCGGGGAGAGGGGGCGAGGAGGGACAAGGTAAGAAGATGCTGGCTCCTTGGGGAGTCAACTCTGATGAGGAGGGAAGGTTTGGGCCACAGAGGGCGCCAGAGGCTCCAGCAAGGGGGACTCTGGGGACAGGCAGAAAACTGAGGCTTTAGCTCAGAGAAGACAGGTGTGGGCGAAGGGTACTAGGACTGTTTAAACCTCTATGTGAGTCATTTCATTTATTAAAGCTCATTATGATAACAAACACATGAGGTTCATATTATAATTCCCATTTTACAGATGAGAAAACAGAAGACCAAAATGTCTCTAGAACTGGCCCAAATGCACACAGCTGGCAGTGAGGAGAGCAGTGAACAGCCTGCCCAGGCACCTGGTCCCGGCAGGGGTCCCACCTCACGTCCACCCTACCCCAACTCCACTGAATGCAAGACTCAGCTGAGAATCCAAGTCTCTGCTCCCAGCCCCCAGCAGACCTCACTTCCCATGCTGCCCATCCCCACGCCAGGAGCTGCTCAACCTCCCCTGCCTCCAGCAAGCTTTCTGCCCATCCCTCGCTGCTTCAGGGGCTGCCTGATGCAGGGCTTAGCATGGACACCAGCCTCACACGCTCTGGCTTGGAAACCTTGCTCTCATCTGTGCATCTCAGGACTAACGCTGATGCTGACTTCAAAGGGCAGTACAGATTTAAAGGGATACTGCAGGCAAAGGAGTCACCCAGAGATGGTAAAATGAGGCTTGGTAGGTGTGTGCACCTTCTCTGATGTCACAGAGCATAGCAGTGGCAATTAAGATGAGAACTTTAGAGCTGAGAGATGAGAAATGAAGCTCACATTAGAGGTCACCCACCCCCAGGTCCTTGGATGCCTGGTCCAGTGCTCCTGTCCCTTGGCCATGAAATCACAGGGTCCCTAGGGTTGTCAGTGCTCAGAGCCAGGCCCTGGAGAGGCTGAACAAGGACAGCTTCCCAGGCCAGGCCTTCTCTCGCCTGCCCTTCCAGCACCCACACTCCCTCCGAGACTGTCTCCATCTGACCCCGGTGGTCCGTCTCGGGTGTGGAGCTGTTGCAACAGGCACCTATTGTCTGCTGGCCTGGGTGCACCTGTAGCGCCTTGTCCCAGCCCCGTGAGTCAGCTCTTGGCAGGCCGTGGGGCGGCCACTCCACATCGTCTTAAGCCTGAAAGAGGACCTTTCTTTTCACTTTTCTCCTCCTTCCTCCCTTGCTCTCCATGAAGTGGTCATCTCGGCAGGGCAGCAGGGAACAGCGTTCTCTGCCAGGGTTTCTTGCGTCTCCTTGGCCGGGAGACAGGGTGGGGCCTCAGAAACAAAGAGAAGGCAGCCTAGCACTGGCCAAAGCCCTGGTCTGCTTTAGAGCACTGCTTTGTGCCCCAGACTCCCTGCTTCCCGGGCGGGTGCTGAAGTCAGGGCAAGTGCAGCAGCACCTAACTTCTCCGGAGCCTGCCCACTTGATGACCTCTACCATCCGGCCTGACGCTCGAGATCAAAAGTCTTCTGAGCAGGGTAAAGATGGTCCTGACAATCGTCCGGCAGGAGTTTGACAATTAAACTGTAGAACTTCACTCACTGATTTTTTTCCCCTACTTGACTATGCTCTTTACCTTCTACACTGTTCTAGTATGTTTGGTTATCTAATTTAAATGTGTATGAAAGGGATAAAATCAGAATGGGGAAAAGGTCACTGAGGATACTTTCACTGACCGCAAAAGGTATCAGGTGGTGAAAACACAAACAATAAAAATTAAACCCAAGAACTAAAATATTAAATCAATCTGAGTGACTTGGGATGAATGCAAAGGAAATTATATACACCAGTTCCTAGGGCGTCACTGTTTCAGTCACAGTAGGGGTATTCTTTTTTTTTTTTTTAATTTATTTATTTATTCATTTTAGAGAGGAGACACAGAGTGAGAGAGAGAGAGAAAGGGGGGAGGAGCTGGAAGCATCAACTCCCATATGTGCCTTGACCAGACCAGTGCAGGGTTTTGAACTGGCGACCTCAGTGTTCCCAAGTAGACGCTTTATCCACTCTACCACCACAGGTCAGGCCAGTAGGGGTATTCTTAATGGGGACAGTATTCTGTGGGAAACTGAATTATGGACAATCTCTGTTTAAGAAGGTTTGAACCTGACCAGGCTGTGGCGCAGTGGATCGAGCGTTGGACTGGGATGCAGAAGACCCAGGTTCAAGACCCCGAGGTCACCAGCTTGAGCGCGGGCTCATCTGCTTTGAGCAAAGCTCGCCAGCTTGGACCCAAGGTCGCTGGCTCCAGCAAGGGGTTGCTCGGTCTGCTGAAGGCCCGCGGTCAAGGCATATATGAGAAAGCAAACAATGAACACCTAAGGTATCACAACGAAAAACTGATGATTGATGCTTCTCACCTCTCTCCGTTCCTGTCTGTCTGTCCCTATCTATCCCTCTCTCCGACTCTCTGTCTCTGTAAAAAAAAAAAAAAAAAAAGATTTTTAAAGGACATAGCTTCATACTTCTTGATGTTTTTGATATTTAAGGAATTAAGTAAACGAGAGTTAATAATGGCAGGCTAAGTGATTTAGCTGATGCTCCCACTGAGGACTACTAGAACAACTGGAGAAAATATTTTAAAATCTGTTTGAAGCCCTCAGGGAGTGAACAAGATAGTGAAACGCTTCTGGATCATGACTAAGACCTGGAGAAGAAAGAGTGGCATTTGGGACCATTTTCCCCCCTGAGGGTATTTGCCCATTCAGGAGGCGTCAGCTAAGCGTCCAAGAAGCAGAGCAATTTTTTTATTCTGCCTTGGGGGAGTAAAAAGACATGGATTAGAGTTCCAGGCTTATCCAGGGATGGATTTAGTGAACTCTCTCTTTTTAAGAAAGCGCCCCCCAGAAGGGATGTACCCTAGAATTTAAGAATGAACCAGAAGTAGACAGCTCAGTTTAATCACTCAGTCCTTAAATTGGACTTGGTAAATCTGTATTTTAATGATCTGGACACCTGGCAGACACAAATGAGAATCCTCTCTGAAGGAAAGTATCATCATTCTAGGACTAAAGTTATTTCTACAAACAAGTCCTTAAATACAATGTCAAACACATAATCAAAAATACCCACACACACGAAGAGTCAGATAACATAATTTTAAAAACGGCAGAAACAATAGACAATAGAAATAGACCCAGAAAGGCTACATGTATTAGAGTTATCAGCAAAAATTTAAAGTAATTATACGTGCTATGTTCCAGGAGATTGTTGTGGTTACTATTACTGCATAACAAATTACCTCAGAATTTGGTGGTATAAATAACAATTTTGTTGTCTTGTGATTTTGTGGGTCAGGAATTCAGGAAGGGCTCGGCCGGGCAGTTCTCACTGTGTCTGTCATACGGTGCTGTCAGATGTCAGCTGGGGCTGGGCATCCAAGCCAGCTCCCTCACATGGCTGGCAGTTGCTGCTAGTCATTGGCTGGGAGCCCGGCTAGTGTTGACCGAGCACCTATCCATGTCCTCAGCGGCATGGCAGTCTCAGGGCAGTTGAACATCTTACATAGCAGTTGGCTACCTCCAGGGTGTGTGTTTTAAAGGAGCTAAGCAGAAAATGCAAGGCCTTCTCTGACCTAGCCTTAGAAGTCATCATATAGCATCACTTCTATTAAATTCTTTTGGGCTCAAAAAAGTTACTAAAGCCAATCCAGATTCGAGAGGAAAGGCACAGACCTCCTGCCACTGCTTCTTAATGGGAGAAATGTTTAAAATCTGGCAGTCCAATTTGGAAACTTCTGCAGAGACAAAAGAGTTGAGTTTCTGTTGTTGAGAAAATTCCAGGGGATTGACAATCTCTTCTGAACAATGAGATTATCCAGTCGAACTATGTATCACCTCCAGAAGAATTTCACAAGCTTGCCTGGGCTGCATCACATGAATATCTTCACAACACAACACACTGCTAGAGATGGTCAAGGAGCAGGGCGGGAGGTGCCCCAACTCCATGTCCACATTCACAATGACCCTTCTTTGCCCTCACCCTTCCTGAGGCCTGTTCACACACACACACACACACACACACACACACACACAAGTGGCAAGGAAACTCCTCAGAAAGCCCCAGAATATTAAAAGCATGCAGTGGCAGAATTAGAAATGGTCCTAGGTGGCATGTACCTCCCTGGGGTTTCCCGACCCTGGCGGATCCTTAGAACACCTGCTAAGATGAAGATTCTCGGACTGGGAGAAGATACAACTTCAAAACCTGCCAAGAATTAAAATTTAAAGTAGTCAAGGAACCCCCTGTGAATCAATAAGAAACAGGACAGGAAATTCAATAGAAAATAATGAGCAAAAAATATGAATAGATATGTCACAAAAGAGGAAGGGCAAGGACTAAGTATATGAACAGATGGGCAAATTCACTAGTCCTTGGAGATATGGAGAGAGGTTCATGCTTCAAACAGCAGTGTACCTCTCCATACCCAACTGGATGGCACATCTCCCCATGTGGGGAGATGAGACTCCTGTGTGCTGTGGGTAAGAGGATAAACGAATACAGGCACACCTTGGAGATCCTGTGGGTACCGTCCCAGACCATCACAATAATATGAGAATAGTAATAGAGGTAGTCAAGACCTTTTTGCTGGTGGACAGTCTTGTCTCCAATTTCTAAAACATGCAACATCTATGTATCTATGTATGTAGCACAAGAAAGCCAAGTGCAATAAACACGGCGTGCCTGTGTAACCATTCTGAGAGCAGCAGTCTGGCTGGGTTTAGTGAAACTAAGTACGCATATGCCCTGAACCCCCAAATCCCACCAATGGGTATATAGCCTGGAAAAGAACGATCACATAAGACAGAAAGGGACATGTGAAGGGTGCCCATGACAACAACATTTAGGGTAGTGAGGACTGGGAGGCAGCCTAAGTGTTCACCCCTGGGGGAATAAATAAAGAAGATGTGGTGGCTTCCTTCTTCCTTCCAAGTGGCTATCAGGAGCAAGCCCTGTGCGCACACAAGGATGCACAGGTCTTACTTAGCAGCAGTGGTGGGTGAAAAAAGTAAGAAACAGAGGAGAGTTACAGTGTAAAGCCATTTATTTATACAGATTATAAAACATGCAGAAAACAACACAGCCCATTACACAATGAAGATGCGTGTTTCAAGACAGGGGCAGGGGGTTGGGAATAATGGGACTAGGAGCGGAGATCAGGAGTGAAGGAGAAAAATAAAAGGAAAGGTAACATTAAAGGGGGTTTAGAACAGGCCAATGACGATAGTGTACTGTGAACCAGAGTATACGTAGCTCAATTGTCTGTGTCTGTGGTAAAAAATAAATAAGTAAAACAGATTTCTAGACTTTGACGGCAGGGATTAAGCTTCAATAGGCTGATTAGTGTGGCCCAAACTACAGGTCCCGGCGGGTCCATTAATGCCCTCTGCCACATCCTAGATACATGTCACCAGTGTTTACTTGAATATATCCAGTGACATGGAGCTCATCCCTGTACTAATTAAAAGAAAGCATTTCTAATTACATTATATTGTTAAATTATATAATATGTTTATTATATTATACTATATTATATTATTCAGTTCTAATGATTAGAAAGGTCTTTCTGAGGCCAAAATTCATCTCTTTGTACTTTCCAAACTATTGATCCGAGTTCTAGTCTTTGGGGCGAATAAAATAAAATAATCAGGTCCCTCCTGCTTCCACATGCCAGCCCTTCAGTGACACAATATCTTCAACATGTCCCTGTCCACCAACTTTCCCCTTCTATCTCATTTCCACTCTAACCAAGTCATCCCGTGAGTTCTGACCTAGCTACCGGTGTTTTTCTTCAAATGTGACTTCTTCAGAGAGGACCCACACTCTGGGTACAGCCTGAACAGCTCAGAGTGTGTATAGCAGGAGATACACCTCCTTCAGCCAGGGTCTAATGCTCCTGCTAATATAACCTCACATTACAGTTGCTTTTTCTTTTTTTAAGCAATTCTCAGTGAGTTTATGGTCAGCCAAACTTCCAGGTTTTTTTCAATAGAACTGCTATGAGGCCTGCTCCGTTCATTCCTCCTTACATTCACACACACACACACACACACACACACACACACATATATGGCACAGAATAAATGCACAAAAGATAAACAGTGTAAAACAAGATCCCAACCACCTAATTGGCTTTTTGTGTATCTTTTGGAGCTGATCTATACGTACACAAACATAAACACATATTCTGATTTTAAAGGGCGAAGCACAGTCTACACTGTCCTCTGACAGTCATGCACTTTTCTTTTTATTTTTTTTACAGGGACAGAGAGAGAGTCAGAGAGAAGGATAAATAGGGACAGACAGGGACAAAGAGAGGTGAGAAGCACCAATCATTAGTTTTTTGTTGCTGTTGCGACACCATAGTTGTTCATTGATTGCTTTCTCACATGTGCCTTGACCGCGGGCCTTCAGCAGACTGAGCAACCCCTTGCTGGAGCCAGAGACCTTGGGTCCAAGCTGACGAGCTTTTGCTCAAGCCAGATGGGCCCCGCGCTCAAGCTGGCGAGCTCGGGGTCTCGAACCTAGGTCTTCTGCATCCCAGTCCGACGCTCTATCCACTGCGCCACCACCTGGTCAGGCTGCACTTTGCTTTTCTTGTTAACCATCTATCGTGGAGAACTTTTCTTATCATGTGTAAGTCCTTGCCTGGTTCTTTGTATCAGCTCGTGGCCTTCCGCTATGTGGATCTACACGGGGTATTTAACCCATCCCAGCTGGTGGACATTCAGGTTGTGCCCAGTCCTGGGCAGCATTCCAGACCGTACTGCTGGGACTACCTTTGCACGTAGCCATTCCATACATGTGCCAGCATTTCTGGAGGATCAATACCCATGTACCTTATGACTTGGGTTCTGTTTGCATCCCAGAGCTGGACTTTGTCATTCCTGCCTGCTGCCGATCGCTCGCACTGGATCTCCCCCTTGTTGCAGACGCTGGCAGACAGATCCGAGTCTTCTTTGTGCTGCTGAGCCCGGTCCTCTCATCAGCAGGCAGGGGAGGCAGCCTCTCAAGCCTCCATTCAAGCCATTGATAAAAATGTCCAGGGTGATGAGGCCAAGGACAAGGGCCCTAAAGCAAGCCCTAGAGAATTCCAAGTGTTCATTCAACAGCTGTCACCACAGGGTGTCCCCGCTGCTGTCAGTGAGCCAGTCTCACAAGAGTATCCTGACAGGCCCTGTCTCTCTCCTGGCGGAAACTCAGCACTCCCACCTCCAGCAGCCCTCTTCCTGGTGAGAAAGAGACCCACAGCGGGTTAACGTGGCATCCCTCGCTCTACTCAGACTTGGTGGAGGGTCTGGAGAGACAATCCCTGGTCCTTGTGGTCAGCAGAGCTGGGACCCTGTGCTGCTGGTTTCTATTTACATGGCTTTGGACAAATTGCTTAATCTCCAGAAGCTTCTGTTTCCTCATCTGCCAACTGGTAGTAACCAAACCCACTTCTCCGTGTTGTGCAAATATACGAAATTATTTGTCTGCAGTGGGGTTCTGGTGCAATCTGCCTGTCTGTTGGTCAGTCGTCTTCCTTACCTATTAAGGCACTTGCTAAGTAACTCCCAAGCAACTGGCTTCAAGCTCAGCAAACTGTCATCCCAGCTAGACCCTTCCCACTTTAAGAACGAGAACACGGTGGGCCCCACTCTGGTGTACTGCCCTCTCTGCATGGCAGGGTCTCTTCTCCAGAGGTGAAGCTCCCTGCAACCCCAGACTTTAGCCTCATGAACGTGGCCAGCTCCAGCCTCAGATTGCTTGTCTTTATAACTGGCCCACTCTTCTTTGCTTTGGTTTGCCCCGCTTGCAGAGACAGTTGGGCCTATGTCTTGCTCCAGTGAAGCTAGAGGAAAGACTGCCACCTGTGCTCTTTATCCCTGAGATCTGCTCGCCTCCTGCCCCACCGTTCTCTCTCTCTGCTGGGTGAGCCCCAGGCTGGTAATAGGCCAAGAGTTCATTTTACCAGATTTTGAATAAGGACTTTCAAAATAGAGTTTGTTTCAGCACCCTCTCCACCCCCGGTGCCACCTGGGGTTCACCCCCACCCCTGGGCTGGCCGTGATGACTTGGGAAGACCTCCAATTCCCCGCCTTGCACTTCTCGGCACCTTCCAAAGTATTAAACTCTTTTCCTGGAGTTCGGGATGGCCATCACCCGCAGACCCACTTCCTGGGGCTCTCTGCTGAGTGAGCATTCACAGTGACAAAGCCACAGTCACTTCTAGCTAGTGCCCACTGGAGCAAGGACCCGTTCACCTTAGCCAAATTTGTTCAACAATCAAGTGTTATGGCAGGCTGCGGGCCAGATCTTGCTGGGAACACAATGGAATATGACCCAGCTCCTGCCTTGGAGGAGATACACGAAGATCTAGCCACCCCTGGCTGCCACTACGGGTTGGTTGTCAAGGCTGCACGTGCCGAGGGGGCGGGACTGGCTGCTTCCGCAGGCTTCCCCTCTGCCAATTTCACAACCTCTATCAGGAGCGAGTCCTGCCATCCTGCCAGCTCTGAGTTCTGAGTCACGTAGAACCTTGGTCTGATGGCACAGCCTGAGCACGAGTCCCCAAAGGCATCACTGCCCTTAAACTTTTCAAAAGGAGGGCAAACAGGAGGCAGGAGCAGTTAGGCAGAGCCAGGATCCAAACCCAGCCTGGGTTCTTCCTATTGTTTCATAAACACCTACCCATCCAGCCTTACTGCCCACCCCTCACTCACTCTGTCCTAGTCTCAGGATGGAGAACTGGCTCTGCTTCAGGTCCCGTGTGGTGCAGACTCACACCCAGGTCCTTCCGTCCCCGGGCTTGTTCCTACGCTCCGGGTCAGACAGGATGACTGCCAGTCAAAGGGAAGGTGAGCTGTGCTGCGTGAGAGGTATGGTTCACAGGCATTCAAGTTCAGGGAGGAATGACCCCCAGCTGTGAAAAGTGGTGAAATTGTGTGAAACCCCCGTTTGCAGAGCACTTTGCTCCTTTGCACTTTTCCTGCCTCTTGTCCTCCTACCTTCCCTGAGCCGGGCGGGCAGGGAGGCAGCCTGGCTGGCCCTGGAGAGGGTGGCTGAGGCTGCAGTGAGCAGGCTCAGAGCAAGAAGGACCCTGCTCCACCTCCTCTATCAGGGAGGCATGGGCTTTAGAAGACTCTCCGGGGTCTTCTTCTGGACATGAGGGTCCCAAGGTCTCTTTTCTGCGGACAGGAGACCCAGTCTCAGCCTGGGCGGGGAGGCTGGGGCTGTTCCTACTGGGGCCCAGCCCAGACATAAAGGGTAAGTGACAGTGGCCATGGCAGACCAGGGAAGTACCAGCATGTCCTGGGGACACTGAGCACTAACAGCCACCCCCACTTTTCTTGAAGCAGCATCTGGGGGCAGGTTCATCCCCAATTGTGCCAGCTCATGTCCCCCAACTCCAGGACCCAGCCTCTTTTTTGAAGGGTGGTGCTGGAACTTGACTTACTTCTCCCAGGTCTCACAAGACATGGGGGGGTACCTTAGGCTGAACCCCCTGCTTGGCTGCTTCAGGGCAGCAGCAGGAGGGGGTAGTCCTGGATCAGGGCCCTGCAAGCCTTCCAACCCCACCGATGACGGGCACCTGGCCAAAGCCCCCAGACAAGTCCCCTGACCAGTCCTCTCAACCGGCACTTGGAGGATTATGGAACTAAATGAGATCATGCAAGGGTATGTTTAGGGCAGAGTCAGGCACATGGTCAATGCTTGATAAATGTGAATTGCTGCTATTGTTGTCATTGTTATTAGTATTATTGCTCAGCTCCAGGCCAGTCCCCACCATTGCCTTAGGTGAGGGTCATTCCATTGAAGGCCACAAGCCCACCGACTGCCCTTTGTGGGGGAGTGGGCAAGGGGTGGGTTTTTTTGGTGTGGCCCAGGGAAGAGAGAGAAAAATCTCAGATAAGATGCTGAGTTTCAGGAGGTGGGACTCCTGACACAGTTCAGCCTCTGAAGGTGCTTGTTATCCAATATTTGTGTATTTGGGGTGGGAGGCTTGTAATATGGCACAGTCACAGAAATGCCACCCAGGAGCCAGTAGTGACATCCTACAAGAGATTCCAAGTGGAAAAAGAGTAGGCAAGGCCTTGCTGGCCACATATTCTCAGAGACCCAATTCTCTTTGAATGTATTTGAAAAAGTAGCAGAGAACAGGTCGCAGTTCCTTACTGCCTCTTTGCCTATTAGAGTAAAGGAAATGTCCCCGGACCCTTTCTGCATCCAAAATCCTGACAATGGCCTGCCAACCCCTACAGGATCTGGTCCCTCCTACCTCTCTGCCCTCATCTGTTACTACTTTTCCTCTTGCTCATTCCATGCTGGCCCCTCCGCTAGCCCTCAAACAAGCCATCTCTGCTACCACCACAGGGCCTTTGCATGTGCTGTTCTCTTTCATGGAATGTGGAAACAGTTATGCACAGAGGTCCCACTTTCAGGTCTTTATTCAAATACTATCTTCTAAGTGTGGCCTTCCCTGACTTCTCTATTAAAATTTCATCAGTCCCACCTGACCAGTGGTGGTACATTGGATATAACATCGACCTGAGACACTGAGGATACAGGTTCGAAACCCCAAGTTTGCTGGCTTGACTGCAAGGCTCATCCAGCTTGAGCGTGGGTCACCAGGTTGAGAATGGGGTAATAGACATGATTCCATGGTATCTGGCTTGAAGCCCAAGGTCGCTGTCTTGAGCAAGGTGTCACTGGCTTGGCTGGAACCCCCTGGTCAAGGTATATACGAGAGGCAATCAATGAATAACTAAAGTGCTGCCACTACGAGTTGATGCTTCTCATCTCTCTCCCTTCCTATTTTTCTCTCTCTCTCTCTTTCTTACTTAAAAATAATTCACCATTCCCTTACTCTCACATTCTTATCTTTCATTTCTTCTTTATTTTTTTCTACAACATGCACCAACCTCTAATACTTATTTTGTTTATTATTTTAACCCTCTACTAGAATGCCAGCTCTATGAGGTCAGGGACCTCTGACAGGTTTGCTCACTGCTGTCTTCCTAGCGCCTAGAACAAAGTCGGGCACATACTAAGTACTCTGTAAATGTGCTGAGCAGGAAAGGGAGGGAACACCCAGAGACCTACGTACCACAAAGAGACCTCCGCACTTATAGGGGTGGGAGAAGGCCAGTAATTCTCCAGGGGGACCTGTAGTCCAGGAGCACATGAATGAAGGGGTTGCTAGGCAGGGTGATAAGCAGAGAGCCAGTGGGGTTGTGCCCTTATCCCATTCTGGCTGCAGTTTGATGTGTCTGCATTAGGGACTGAGAGGGAGTATCACCCCGAACCCCACTCAACTCTCCTCAGCACAGGAAGCTGCCCTGCTTCACACCACCTGCCCCTTGGCTGGCTCTCACTCCAGCACACTCTCCACCCCCAGCCTTTCAGCCTCAGCTCAGGGCGAGGAGTGGAGTGAGGATAAGGGAAGCAGCCCTACTGTGTGCCAGGCATGTTCCACACACCTTCCCCCTGCAGCAGCCCACTTTACAGATGAAGAAACCAAGGCCCAGAGAGATTGTGTAACTTGTCTGGAGTCATAGAACTAGTAAGCAAAGGAGCAGAATTTGCTCCCTTGCATTCGTACCTACCCTTAGGGACAGTAGGAAGAACCATGTAGGCCGACCTGGAAGAGGGAAGAATTTGTGGCTCTGCGGAGGAGTCTCTGTGGGGCAGCACCAGCTATTGGGGTGGGCTGAGGAGGCCTGGGCCCCCGTGCATGCCGCCGACACTCCAGCTCCAGCCACTGGCTGAATGCCCACACGGGGTGGGCAATGGGAGCTTCTCAAGGCCATCGCAGGGGTCAGGGACAGTTTGCCTTAGCTCCTGCTGGCTGTCAGCTCCCTCTGCTGGACCCAGCCCTGAGGACGGGCTTAGTCAGGGACACCGCTGTTGGTCTGCACTTGGGCTCTGGCAGCCCCTCCCATCGCATGTGGGTGATCACACTTGGGGCACCTGCTGGGTCCCCCCCCCCCGCCCCAGTGTCTGGGGAAGAGACCCTCCAAAGGATCTGTTTTTGGTGACCTGGAAGCCTTACACTGGAAGGGAGAACAGGGGAGGGGGTCCAACCACTGCTGCCACCACACTCAGCTCAGACACCAACCCTGTGTCTCCTCCATTGGGCAGGAGGCTCCCTGAGGACAGGTCTGCCTCTCCCATCAGACTGGTAACTCCTAAGGGCACGGGCTCTGTCCTCTCCCTCAAACTGGGGGCTGTCTGTGGTTAAAGGCTCTGTCTCCTGCAGAGTGAGAGTTCTGGAGTTGTGCCACTGCTCACCCGTGAGAAAAACCCAGCTTAGCCCCGCAGGCACCCTGGGGCACCTTCTCAGTGGCCTGGCTCCTCCCAGCCCCCAGGCACCTGTGCCTGCCACTCTCTGCACTCCCTGGGCTCCCCGTCTCCACCATCAGAGCTGCGTTGACACTGGGCAATGCTGGTTAGTGCCACCCTGACCTCAGCAGCCCCAGAGGTGGTGCGGTAAGCAGCCCAAGAGCCATGCCAGGGATGGGACGTGACTGCCCCCCTGAACTCAGCTGAGGCTTGACCATGAGGAAAGCGATACTTCGGGGAGGCGGAGTGACCAGTGACATCAGCGTACGTGACTGTCAGCCCAGTTTTCCCCTCTGCCCTCTACCCCTCCCACCCGCTGTGCCTGCTGAGCACACTGACCTTCAGCTCACAGGCACAGGCCTCTCTACGTGCCCACCCCAAGGACAGGGGCAGTGCCCAGGGGGGAGGGTACTGTTCTCTGACGCCTCATCTTCTAAGTGACTAAGTACCCAGGGCACAGAGGAGGCCACAGGCCCCAGATCTCTCCAGCCTGGGCTTCTGGGGCAGGAGCCAGCCACTTCCTGGGTGACCCTCCTCGTTGGCAGCCCTGCCCTGAGGGAATTGATCATTCTCTTGGCTCTACTACATCTTCCTCCGGAGTGCCTGGCAGGCTCCCGTGACTGGAGGCCGGTGTAGAGGGCACCTGGCTCCCCACCCCAGGCCTGCTGACAGAGCAGCCGTGCCTGCACCCCTGCGGGAGCAAGGCCCAGCCAGAAGGGGCAGGGCCGGCTGTCCCAGAGAGGCAAGTTCAACCACCTTGAATGACCACCGCTTGTCCCTGGGGTGCCTTCTGGAGAATCCTGTTGCTGCAATAGCTCTTCTCAAGGGGTCTCCCTCGACCCCGCTGGAGGGATGCCAGGTTCAGAGCTCAGCGTAGCCCCCGGGGGCGTAGGGGGGGGATGGGAGACCGGTTAGAGACATCCAAAACTAGACCTGTGGCTTCCAAACTTGCACCCTTATGGTTGCACGTGAGTCAATTCTTAAAATTCTGTCCGAGCCTGACCGGTGGTGGCGCAGTGGATAAAGCGTCGACCTGGAAACACTGAGGTCGTCAGTTCAAAACCCTGCATTGGTCTGGTCAAGGCACATATGGGAGTTGATGCTTCCAGCTCCTCCCCCCTTTCTCTCTTTCTCTCTCTCTCTCTCACTCTATGTCTCCTCTCTAAAATGAATAAAATAAAATTAAAAAAAAAAAAGTCCGTGTATTTAAAAAAAAAAATTCTGTCCGACCAGGCCAACTTTGCAGCTACTCTGAGGTGCGATACTAGTTTGGGCAAGAAACAAATCAACAGAACAGCGAGACATTTAACAAGGATATTTGGGAACCAGAAAGTCCTAGTGAGCCTCGATAAACTCCCACATGTCCCTGGGGGCAAAGAAGGCTGTGTGCACACTAACAGGAGACTAGAGAGGGCCTTCGCCATCTACTCAGCCCTGGGTAAACACACAGAGTGTAAAAGTTGAATCTTGAATGTGTTCCCCAACCCACACACAGATACATTGGCAGGGGCAGAAAGCCTTATTGGATCGAGGTAATTAAGCACAATTCCTGACCAACCATTGGCAGAACGCTGAGCTAGGCTGACCTCAGGCAACGTTGAGGAAGCCAGGCTTAAAATTAAAACAAAAAAAAATTTTTAAAAGAAACTGGTCAGAGACACCAGCAGCTTCACACTGTGAGGACAGATTCCACAGAATTAGTCTCGGCAAGTCACTACACAGACAAGCATCCATCTTGGTGATGGTGGTGGTAGTGAGTCAGAGTTCAGAATTGCTACAATGTATTATCTAAAATGTCCGGTTTCAACAAAAACCACAAGATGTGAAAAGAAACAAGAAAGGGTGATCTATTCAGAGCAGAAAAAGCGGTGAATAGAAACTGTCTCTGAGGGGGCCCAGATGTTGTACTTAATGGAGAAAGACTTCAAAACAGCTGTTACACATGTGTTCAAAGAAATAAAGGAAGCCATGTATAAAAAAAGGAAAGACCGATCAAATAGAGAATATCAATAGAGATAGAGATTACATATTTTAAAAAAGAATCAACTGACAATGCTGGAGTTGAAAGGTATGAAAACTGAAATAAAAGATTCACCAGAGGGGGTTCTATAGTATTTTTGATGTGGAAAAATCAGTAAATTTGAAGATAGATCAACTGAAAGAATCCAATCTAAAGAAAAGAAAGAAAAAAATAGAATGGAAAAATAAATGCACGGAGCCTCAGAGACCCATAGAACATGATCGAACATACTAATATATGCTTAATGGGAGTTCAACAAACAAAAAGGCATGGAACATACAGAAAAAAGGCAAAATTGCAAAGATAAATCCAACCATATCGATAATTAAAGTAAATGTGAGTGACTTAAACATTATCGGACTGGATTTAAAAACAAGATTCAATTATATGTCACCTATAAGAGACATTTTAGATTCAAACACAAATAGGCTAAAGATAAAAGAATGGAAATTTATCCACCATGCAAATAATAACCCCAAGAGAGTTCAAGTATCTACACCAGTGGTTCTTAACCTGGGTTCTATCGAACCCTAGGGGTTCGATGAGTCGGTCTCAGGGGTTCGGAGAAGCCTCTGCCGTGGAGGCCAGAATAAAGTAATACTGTAATTTGTTTTGAGTTCATGCACTTTGTTGGTTTTGTTCTTTGAGCAAGGTGATGTTCACGCATGGCTCATTTTGTGCACCAGTAAAAAAATATATACCTATGTCTTGAATTTGGAAAAAAAAATCATATTTTATTTATCACTAAAGAAGGGTTCGGTGAATGCACATATGAAACTGGTGGGTTCGGTACCTCAAAAAAAGTTAAGAACCACTGATCTACACCAATGTCAGGTAAAATAAACCAGTGATGGGCAATCTTTTGAGCTTGGTGTGTCAAAATTCGCCAAAAAACCGAGCATAACTCGGGTGGTGTGTCACTTTGAGAAAAATGGCTTAACTGGAAGTCCCAGAACTAGATGCTCTGTGCCGGAGTTCTGTTGTTTTGGCCTACAGACCTCCCGCACAGAGTGTCTACACTACAATGTAATGCAAATGTTTTATCCTCGGCTACTGCACCTGGCCGTGCAAGAGCCAAGGATGAA
The DNA here is from genome assembly GCA_037038555.1 of Rhynchonycteris naso. Classification (NCBI taxonomy): domain Eukaryota; kingdom Metazoa; phylum Chordata; class Mammalia; order Chiroptera; family Emballonuridae; genus Rhynchonycteris; species Rhynchonycteris naso. Next base: position 11,158,794 of record CM073000.1, read on the forward strand.
ACGTCCTTCTCGGCATGCGGCCGGCCCCGTACTTCTCTGGTATGCAGCCACATGTCATTGAAAATGGCTACCTATGTCAGTGCTGACACACGTGTCAAAGGTTCACCATCAAGGAAATAGACTTTAAGACGAAAAAAAAGATACTAGAGACAAAGAGAGACATTTTTAATGATAAAAGTGTCAATTCATCAAAATTATATAATAATAATTAAAAACATATGTGGCCTGACCAGGCAGTGGCGCAGTGGATAGAGCAGGGCTCCCCAAACTATGGCCCGCTGGCCGCATGAGGTCCCCTGAAGCCATTTATCCGGCCCCTACCATACTTCCGGAAAGGGCACCTCTTTCATTGGTGGTCAGTGAGAGGAGCACAGGATGCATCCACACCCATAGTTCCCATCGAAATACTGGTTAGTTTGTTGATTTAAATTTACTTGTTCTTTATTTTAAATATTGTATTTATTCCCGTTTTGTTTTTTTACTTTAAAATAAGACATGTGCAGTGTGCATAGGAATTTGTTCATAGTTTTTTTTATAGTCCGGCCCTCCAATGGTCTGAAGGACAGTGAACTGGACCCCTGTGTAAAAAGTTTGGGGACCCCTGGGATAGAGCATCGGACTGGGATGCGGAGGACCCAGGTTTGAAACCCCGAGGTCGCCAGCTTGAGTGTGGGCTCATCTGGTTTGAGCAAGGTTCACCGGCTTGAGCCCAAGGTCACTGGCTTGAGCAAGGGGTCACTCAGTCTGCTGTAGTCCCCCACTCAAGGCACATATGAGAGAGCAGTCAATGAACAACTAAGGTGCCGCAATGAAGAATTGATGCTTCTCGTCTCTCTCCCTTCCTGTATGTCTGTCCCTATCTATCCCTCTCTCTGACTCTCTCTCTGTCTCTGTAAAAATATATATATATATATGTCCAACAACATAGCCCTAAAATACATGAAACAAAAACTGACCGAATCAAAGGGAGAAATAGAAGATCCAACAATAACAGTTGGAGATTTCAGTACCCAATTTTCAATAATGAATAGAACAACTAGACAGAAAATCAGCAAGGATATATAAGACTTGAACAATACTATCAACCAACTTAATCTGCCATGTATAGAACACTTCACCCAACTATAGTACAAATGCACGTTCTTTCCAAGTGCACTAAGAATATTCACCAGGATAAACCATATGCTACACCATAAAACAATCATCAGTGAGTTGAAAAGAATTAAAATTATAAATTATACAAACTATGTTTTGTATCACAACAGAATTAAATCAGAAATCAACAGATATTTGGAAATTAACACATTTCTAAATAACACAAAGGTCAAAAAAGAAATCACAAGGCAAATTTAAAAGGATTTTTGAACTAAATGACCACGAAAGTACAATATATCAAAATTAAAAGAAAGCAATTAAAGCAGTGATTACTAGTAAATTTATAGCTTCAAAAATTTACACTAGAAAAAGATGCTGGCCCTGGCCAGTTGGCTCAGTGATACAGCATCAGCCCAGTGTGTAGATGTCCTGGGTTTGATAAAAGTCAAGGCACACAGGAGAGGCAACCATCTGCTTCTTAACCCTCCCCCTCTCCCTTCTCTCTATCTTTCTCTTTCCCTTCCACAGCCATGGATCAGTTGGTACAAGTTGGCTCCTAGTGCTGAGGATGGCTCCATAGCCTTGCCTCAGGCACTAAAATAGCTCAGTTGCTGAGCAACAGAGCAATGACTCCAGATCACCAATGATCACCAATGGCAGGCAGAGAGAGCATCACTCATTAGGGGGCTTGCTAGGTGAATCCCAGTCGGGGTGCATGCAGGAATCTGTCTCTCTGCCTCCTTGCTTCTCACTTAATAAAAAAATAAAATAAATTAGAAAACGAAGAGCAAACTAAAACCAAAACAATCAAAAGTAAGGAAAAAAAAGGTGAGAACAAAAATAAATGAAATAGAAAACAGGAAAAAAATAACAAAGCTAAAATGTAAAGATCAACAAAACTGATGAGCCTTTAGCTAGACTGACCAAGAGAGAAAAAGAAAAGAAAAAATATAAATTATCAAAATCAAAATGAAAAAGGGGAACATCACTACCAACTTCACAGAAATCAAATGGTTGATAAGAGAATACTGTAAACAACTTTATGCCGACCAACTAGACACTTAGATGATTAACATTATTAGTCATTATGACTAATAATAATGACTAACAGTGAGCCTGACCAGGCAGTAGCACGGTGGATGGAGCGTCGGCTGATATCTCTGGCTTGAGTGGGAGTTCACTAGCGTGGGGTCGCTGGCTTGAGTGTGGGATCATAGACATGAGCCCAAGGTCACTGGCTTAAGACTAAGGTCACTGGCTTGAGCAAGGGGTCACTGGCTCAGCTGGAGCCTTACTGTCAAGGCACATATGAGAAAGCAATCAGTGAACAACTAAGGTGCCGCGACTATGAGCTGATGCTTCTCATCTCTCTCCTTTCCTGTCTGTTTCTCTCTCTGTCTCTCTTTCTCTCTCTCTTGTGAGCGTTAACAAACAAACAAACAAACATAAAACCACAGTGAGATACCACCTCAGACCCACTAAAACAGCTACGGTCAAAATGACATATGACAACAAGTATTGGTGAGGATGTGGAGAAATGGGAACTCTCATACACTGCTGGTGGGTATGTAAAATGGTGCAGCCACTTTGGAGAACAATTTTGTTTTGTTTTTTTAAAGTTAAACATGAAGTTTCCATATGATACAGCAATTCCACTCTTACGTATAGCCCCAATAGAAATGAAACATTTTTACATGAAACTACAACTGTTCATAGAAGCATTATTTATAACAGCCAGAAAAGGAAAAACACTCAGATGACCCTCAACTGATAAATGGATCAATAAAATGTGGTGTATCCACACAACAGAATACTTACTGTTCAGCTATAAAAAGAAATGAAATACTGATACATATTAAAACATGAATGAGCCTGACCTGTGGTGGCACAGTGGATAAAGCGTCGACCTGGGAACACTGAGGTCGCCAGTTCAAAACCCTGCACTGGTCTGGTCAAGGCACATATGGGAGTTGATGCTTCTAGCTCCTCCCCCTTTCTCTCTTTCTCTCTCTCTCACTCTCTGTCTCCTCTCTAAAATGAATAAAATAAAAAAAAAATAAAAAACATGAATGAATCTCAAAAACATTTTGCTAAGTTGAAGAAACCAGACACAAAATACCATACATTGTATGATTCCATGCATATGAAATGTGCAGGAAAGACAAATCTTTAAAGACCGAAAGTAGATGAACGGGGCTTGAAGACTGACTACAAATAGGAGGAAGGGATATCTTTGGTTAGGTCATGGGGAAATATCCTAAAATTGAATTGCAGTGATGGTTGCACAACTATCTATGTTTACTAAAAATCACTGAATTGTACAAATAAAATGGGTGACTTTATGATATATAAATCATACTCAATAAAGCTCTTTTAAATTTATATGTGTTTTGCATATAAAATATATGTTTAGCAAAATAAAAAAAGAAGAAAAATGTTAAAGGGTAAAAGAAATATATCTTAATTTTTAGTCATTTTTTCCTGAATCCTTTCTACCCTGGAGAACACTAAACTCAAAGGACATGTGGTCTAATGGTTAGAGATGTGGGCCATGGAGCCAGGCTGCCTGGGCTCAAGTCTCAGCTCTGTCACCGACAAGCTGAATTGACCTCGGGGAAGCAATGTAAGCTCCCCAGGCTGTGTCTCTGTTTGTAAAATGGGGATGATGAGAACAGTATTAACTAAGCAGGATGTCCAGGGACAATGGGGAGGAGCCACTCCCAACCCATCCCTGTGGGGACTACTGGACCACAGGCCCGTTGTCACATTGCCCTTTCTATGTCTTTCTCATTCCCAATTCCTGAGCGAAGCAGCGCCACCAAACCAAGCCATAAAGCGCCTACCCCAGACACACACTATGCAGACTGCCCCAAGGGTTCACAGAGACTCACGACAACTAATCTCTATTGTGGGGACAGGGAAACAGGCCCAGAGAAAGGACACTCGCTCTGAAGAACAAGGGCAGGACTCACATTTCCCGTGGCCCCAAAAAACTTTTAAAAGGGAATGTCGGCCAGACCTGTGGTGGCGCAGTGGATAAAGCGTCGACCTGGGAACACTGAGGTCGCCAGTTCAAAACCCTGCACTGGTCCAGTCAAGGCACATATGGGAGTTGATGCTTCCAGCTCCTACCCCTTTCCTCTCTTTCTCTCTCTCTCTCTCATTCTGTGTCTCCTCTCTCTCACTCTGTGTCTCCTCTCTCTCACTCTGTGTCTCCTCTCTCTCACTCTGTGTCTCCTCTCTAAAATGAATAAAATAAAAATAAAATAAATTTTTTTTAAAAAAAGGGAATGTTAAAGGTTCAGTGGCAATTCTGAGCATCGCCGGGAAGAGAGGGTGTGAAGGGAACTGACGAGGGGTTGCTATGCAGAATGGGAGGGCTGTCTGTGTGCCACCAGTCTCTGCAGGGAGGGGAACGCAGAGGGTGGGGGACAGTCTGAACTCCCAGCGTTCTCGTAGTACCCCTCATCTCCCTGGGCCAGGGGCAGGAGCGCCCGCCCACCTGGTCCAATCTGCGCTGGGCCGGGCCAAAGAAGATGTTGCCAACTCTGAGTTCACTGACCTGGGTTTGGGGGTCGTCGGGGTGGCCGTCGGGATTAAGAGTGGCGTGGCAATCCCTGTGGTCTTCTGATAACGGTTCTGCTGGGCTGGTTGGGCTGACCCAACTGCTCCCAGACCCTGGCTGAGATTTTGCAGGCCGAGGAGTCCCTGCAGACCAGGAGAGAGGTGCAGCTGTGTGGACTCTGGCTGGCACCCTACCCTGTGTTAGGAATCCCCACCCTGGGATGGGATGGGGGGCTTCCAGTTGCCTGACCTTTGCCCAAACCAGTTTGCAGTGCCGTCTCCAAAGGGCATTCACATAGTAAGCTCATGATTCCCCTCTAAAAACTGCTTTCACCCCAAATTAACTTCTAGAGGTCACCACCCTCGGAATTAGGGGTTCAGGCCAGAGAATTTCAGATACCCCCCAACCCAGCTTCCTCCGCTGACATGTTTTTCCTTCCTCTGTTCATTGTCGCCCCACCGGCTACCTTTTCCCATCTCTCTCCCTCTTAGCCTGCTCACAGGGAAGACAGGGCAGAGATTTTAAAGGACACAGGTCTTGCCCCAGGGCTGACCTGGTTTGAGTTACCAGTTCTGCCCTTTATTGCTGTGAAATCTTGGACAAGTGGTCTGACCTTTCTGTACCTCAGTTTCTTCATGTAGAAAGTGGGGATAATAATAGTACCAATCTCTTAGGGTTACCAGAAGGACTGGGGCTGGCATTCTTATTAATTCCTTACTTGTTCCCTTCCCTTCATTCCTCCCTATTCAGCCTTCACCCTTTCCCCCACCCCCAACACTTACACAAGAATTGCATAGAGAGGTGACACACATATAAATAACATTTCATTAGAACCACTGCCTTTCTGAGACCCGTGTTAGAGCCAAGTTGCACTGACTTGGGCAACTATAAACATCCCTTCCCAGCTTCTTATTTGTTGACTCCAGGTTGGTAGACGGAAATCAGCCCTAGGGCTCAGGGTGCCATGCACACTGGGCGCTTCAATAAGCCCCTGGGAAAGGGCCAGATGAGCCCTGGAAGGGGCTGCGAGTAGAGTTAGCCTGCCCCACCTCCTTCCTCCTGTGCCTGGACCACTACGGCTGTTTCCTGTGGTCCCCACATTCACTTGACCTCCTCCAGTGTCCTCGCCAATCATCTGAAATGCAAACCAACTCCCACCCTCCTCTTAAGATGAAAGCCAGGCCTCCAGACTATGCAGGCTGTGACCCCTTTTCTCCTGCTCTTCATCTGAGCACTTCCCAGCCTTATTTGGACTGCTTATTCCTGCCTCAGGGCCATTGCACATGTTGTTCCCCCGCAGCCTAAGCTGTTCTGCCCACTTCCAAGGGCAAACTCTTAATCCGCCTTCAAATTTCCAATTCTCAGGAAGACCTTCCCTGACCACTCTCCCCACCCCAGGACCAATGCTTATTATCATTTTTTATTATTTTTGTGTGCCTGATTGTTTCCTGTCTTCCTGGCTCACAAAGAGGGTAAGCTTCAGGAAGGGGTCAGGCTCTGACTTGCTCAGCACTAATCCTTGGCACAGGGCCTAGGATATAGTAGATGCCTGATAAATATTTGCCAAACGGAAGAATGAAGGACTCATCCAGTTGGAACCCTGACTTTCAGGAGTCAGAAGCTGTTTTTAAATCTGGTGGCAGAGGGCAGGGTGGGGTTGGGGAGACTGTATTTAGAGTCAGGACCCGAGCAGACGGTCAGAGTATAAGTCCCTGTCCCCTCTGTGACTTACTTTGTGACCTGAGAGCCTCCATTTTCTCCTCTGTATGAGGGGATCATAATGATTACAATCACGTGCTTTGTATAACTCCAAGGCTGTTTTGAGATTGAACGAAACAATAGACACCAGAGGCTTCTATATGAACTGTCCATCCAAGCCTGCAGAGGGCTTAGTTTCAGATCCCAGTCCTGTGGCTTCATGGCTGGGTCCAGTTGGAGATGGTACTCAGTATCTTTGGGTTTCAGTGTCCTGAGCTGTGCGGTGCCATCCCTACCTCCCGGGGCGGTGGGAGGGTCAATGTCTGAGCTCCAAGTTTAACAGTAGTAAGTCTGGAGCCCAGTGGGTGGCCATGGTGACGATGGCCTCATCTCCAAACCCATCTTCTCCAGAAGCTGGATGGAATTGCCCATTGAGAAAGCAAAGCCTGATGTTATAGTGCATGTTTTTACATACATTGGGGCCAGGAGGGAGGGTCAGAGTGCTGGGAGAAGCCTCCGCAAGCATCTTGTCTGTGCCGGGCACTATGGTGCACAGGGACAGGAGCAGCAGGCCCTCTGGGTCTGCTGTAGGTGGTTCCTGCCTGGGAGCAGCTCAGGAATGGCTGAGGCCAGCCACAGTGGAAGCGTCTGGAGCAGGCCTGGCCATAGGCAGGACCGTGGGAGAATCAGGCAAGGTGGTTGGAGAGGGAAAAGGCTCAGCTTCAGATCACAGCATAATAGGACTTCCCACTGGGTCGGCTGTGCTGAGCACTTGATTGGGGTTTAGAGGAGGGAGGTGCCATATTCTGAGCACATTCTACAGGTCAGGCTCTGGCCTGGGTATCAAAACCATCCTGCTAGTAGGTACTACCAGCCCACTTTTCAGAGGAGAACACTGAGGCTCAGAGGCGTAAGGTCACTTTCCCAGGGTCACAGAGTCAAAATGTGCTGAACTCCACTTGGAACCCTACAGAAGCTTCCCACCGCCCTTGGGGGACCTGCCTTGGCTAGCTCCTGGGAGAGAAATAAAGCAACAGGTCCGAGAGCCGTGCACACTCTCTTCTGAGTCTCTGCCACTTCTAAGTAGAGATGGGGACCTCTGTGTGCCTCTAGCAGAATAATATTATTAAGAATATTTTCTGGGATTTAGCCAAAGAAACCCAAGACACTAATTTGAAAGAATATACACACCCCTATGTTCATTGCAGTGGTATTTACAACAGCCAAGGTTTGGAAGCAGCCCAAGTGACTGTCAGTAAGTGAATGGATAAAAAAGTTGTGGGCCTGACCGGGTGGTGGCGCAGTGGATAGAGCGTCGGACTGGGATGAGGAAGACCCAGGTTCGAGACCCCGAGGTTGCCAGCTTGAGCGCAGGCCCATCTGGTTTGAGCGAAAGCTCGTCAGCTTGGACCCAAGGTAGCTGGCTCCAGCAAGGGGTTGTTCGGTCTGCTGAAGGCCCGCGGTCAAGGCACATGTGAGAAAGCAATCAATGAACAACTATGGTGTCGCAACGGCAACGAGAAATTAATGATTGATGCTTCTCGTCTCTCTCTGTTCCTGTCTGTCCCTATCTATCCCTCTCTCTGACTCTCCCTCTGTCCCTGTAAAAAAATAAATAAATAAAACATTTTTTTAAAAAGTTGTGGTACATTTACACAATGAATTACTACTCAGGCATAAAATAAAAAAAAAAGAAGGGAATCTTGCTTTTTACAACAGTATGGATGGACCTGTAAAGTATTACGCTAAGTGAAATAATCCAGGCAGAGAAAGACAAGTACCATATGATTGCACTAATATGTGGAATCTAATGAACAAAATAAACTAGCAAAATAGAAACAGACTCATAGATACATAGGACAGACTTACAGCTGTCAGAGGGGAGAGGGAATGGGGAGGTTGGGTGAAAGACAGATTAAGCAAAGAAAAAATACTCCTAGACACAGACAGCAGCATGGTGATTACCAGAGGGAAAGGTGGGTGGGAGGAGGTAGAAGAGGGTATGGGGGGGATAAATGGTGATGGAAGGAGACTTGACTTGGGGTGATGAACACACAATACAACATACAGATGGGACTGTACATCTAAAATCTATATAATAGTATTAATCAATGTCACCCCCATAAGTTTAATAAAAGTATTATTAGCTATAATTTAATGAGAGGTTATTCTGTGCCAGTGAGCTTTTAATAACTCATTCAGTCCTCTGAACAGCCTATGTCTGGGTCCCACGACCATCCCTACTGCTGTCCAGCAAAGCTCACGTCGATTCCTCCTCTACTTTCTTGGAAAAGAAAGCTGCACTGTTGGGGCACTTTGGGACATCGACCCAGCACCACATAATGACTAAAGGAGAGAAATACATGAGTTGGCTAGGAAGTCTCCCCCTCACGTCTATCCCGAGTCCCCAAGGCTGCAGTGAGAGTGTGGCATTCCACAGCTTCTCCGGACCAGCTCTCAGCCACCCCCCGCCATGTAGCCTCGGCCCCTCCTCTGCTGGGGGCCAGGACAGGGTGCCGGAGCGGTTCTCCTTTGTGCCCCAGGTCTCCAGGGAGCACCCTACCCCAAAGAGGCTGGCTGAGGTCACGGGTCTGTGCCCCCTCCACAGATCAGCTTGACCATGCCGTTAGCCCCGTCAATCAGGAGCAGCCAGCTCAGCAGCCGGCCTTTTATTTCCTAAATTAAAAGGGTTTGTGATTCCTGATTGAAGTAAAGGCGGGAAGGTCAGCTCTGAGAGCAGCAGAGAGATTTTAATCACAGGAGACCGGACGCAATCAGGGTGGCCCGGGGTGGTGGGGGGCGAGACACGGAGCAGACAAGGCTGGGAACCAGAGTGGGAGCCCCCAGGATGCCTCCGCTTCTCTCCCAGGCTAGACCTAGGTTCCAGGACAGCTAGTCCACAGCACCGCCCCCTACCAGCCTTTTGAGCTTGTTGGTTTGAATCAGAGACGTTTCACCCTCCCTCTCGCCCCTCATACAGAAGACAACCAGCACCAGGGCACTGGGCAGCCTCTCCCGCCTCTCTGTTAGTTAAATACCCTCAGAAAAGTGAATCCACAGCCCTTCTCACTTCCTACTGGCAGAGAATCCTTTCTGGCTTCTCTCCTAAGTCCATGCTGGACCTTCAGGAAACAAGATGGAGCTCCCTGCTTTGGAGTCAAAAGTTACTCAGCCTGCTTTACCTCCGCCTGTGACTCAGGCTCTGGGATGGATGTTACAATGTCCCCATGTCTTCCTAGAGACCTGGCTGGACCAGAGAGAGGACTGCAGGGAACAGCAGGAGGCCTCAGTTCTGGTTGTGCGCCCTGGGGGAAGTCCGTTTTTTTTTGTTCTGGGACTTGGTTTTCTCATCTGTACAACAAATGGGCAGCATACCCCTTACAGGGCTTGCCAGAGACACACCCCCACCTTCCTTGGATGACCTGGGTTAGATTGTGCCTTCTTGCCTGGGCTGGCACCGAGCCCATCTTGTGCAACCACGGGCTCAAGACCAAGAGACAAGTCAGGAGCAGTGAGCCCTTGATCCCTGCCTCTGCAGGATATGGAAGCCCTGGAGGAAATGCAGTATCCTACACGACAGACAAGAAGACACAGGCTTTACCCGCGGTGGTGGAAGTGGTTAGACATCAGAATGAACTGACTTCCGAGTGAGAGTGGTGTCTGGAAATAAATCATCTAATGGCACTTTCCTTGTCTTGCTACCCCACCCCTTAGGCCCCTGTGGTATCAGTATGGGCAACCTTAGGTATAGGGGTCACATTGCAGCTAGCAGGACTGAGGCCAGACATGGGAAAGGACTTCCGAATGGTGGGCTAGATAAAGCAGTGGCATATATCATCAAAGGAAGGGGTGCTGTGGGGCATGTTTAAGGAACTGGGGAGTTATCAGCAGAGGAGGTGAGCTCTTAGGTCTGGGGTTCTCCTCTCATACCTCACTGGCCTGGAGTAGATAGCTTCTGTCTTCAGCAGAAGTGAGGTGACAATGCCATCCTAGCACAGAGGCAGGGGCAGGCTGCCAATAGCAGGGTGACACGGTGGCTGACAGACAGCATTGCAGGTGGCTTTTCCCTTTATACTTGAATTGTGTATGTACTTCAACAGAGTACACAATAGCTTACTTTTAACACTGTGGCATGGGCTGTGCCTTACTTACTTTACCAGCACACTGGCGTCCTGTCCATGTACCTGGTGCTGTTGCAAGTCCTTCACGTGCACTTAACTCATTTAATCTTAATGACTGTTGATATCCCTATTAGGGAGGAGCTCAAAGCACAGGGAGGCTCAAGAACTGCCCCGGCTTAGTGGTGGAGGAGCACCCAGGTTCCAAAGAGGGGCTGGCTCTTGAGCCAGAACTTCCCGCAATGACAGCGGTGTTCTGTATCCGCGCTGTCCGATCTGGGGGCCTCTAGTCCCCCGTAGCTTTTAAGTATTTGAATACGAATCGTGCAGCTGGGGAACTGGACTTTATTTTTGCTTACTTCTTATTTTAATTTAGACAGCCACAGAGGCTATTTGGACAGCGCCGCTCTGCAGTGTCTGCTGAACCACAAGGCAGGACAAGGTCCATCTAGAGGTGTCCTTTTCATCTTCCACCTGTGCTCTTCCTGGCCACTCCCAGCCCTGACTTCCAGGAAAGCTCTCTTTTTCTCCCACAGTCTCCTGTGAGGGCTTCCTTGTCCTACACACATCTGCCTCCATATTCCCCACCTGTCCCCAGAAGTGTCTGGGAATGCAGGGGTTAGAGCTGGTCCTTGGGGTCTGAGTGAGCTCCCTGTTAGTGCTGACAGCCTCTTGTGACATGAGGAAGAAAGTACTTCTTTTCTGGCGGAGGAGACCCAACCCTTCTTAGTGGACACTTACAGACCCGAGTCTGCTGAGGAGACAGACGTTGAACAGCCCTCCTTCCCCAGGGCTTCGAGCTAGAGGACTGTGCTAGGTCATCCCTCTTGGAGCCTGATGTCTCCGAGACTGTGATGGCTGTTCTGAAAGACTTCCTCCTCTGCCCCCTGGGGCCCCAATATAGCACTGGATGCTGGAACCATGAAAGGGAGTCAGGCACAGGACCCCGGTGTTCATGGGTGGGTGGTTCCATCTGCTTTTTGTGAGCCCTAAGGAGGCATCGGTGAACTCTGGAAGGCTGCACAGGATAGAACTCACAGTGAACCTTGAAGTTGGACAAGTGGCCCACTAGATAGACAGGTAGAAGGAAAATATCTCCTGCAGAAAGAAAAGCAAGGTCAGCGGGGTAAAGATTTCTGCTGGGCTGCATGGCCCTGTGGTGAGAAGGCAAGGGCTGGCTGCAGGGAGCCCAGCGAGAGGGGCAGCGGCCTGATCACACTAATGCCTGCGTCCACTACGGCCAGTCCAGGCCCTGTAGTCCTGTCCAGTCCTAGACCCACCACCCCTGCTATCTCATCTAGTTCTCACATCTGCCCTAGGGGTAGATACACCCAAGAAACTCAGAAATAGAGACTCCAGAAAGGAAGGTCACTTGCTCACAGCATCAGGATGTGAGCCCAGCAGACTGGCTTCCCTGACATTATGCACACCTGGCTTCCTTTCTAAGACTCATGGACTTTATTCTGCAACAAACAAAGTTTAAGGAGGGTCTGGCTAGGTTTGAGCAGGCTGCTGAGTGGAGGGGGAGTGGGAAAGGCAGGAGGCAGGAGCGGCTACATAACTGAGAACGAAGAGGCCTGCCCTGCAGTGGTTAGAAGCCAGGTCAGCAGGGCCAGGGAGAGACCTCCAGACTCTAGGCGGCTGAGGGGAACGGGGAGGGACAGGTTCTGGAGCAGGGTGAAGACTTGAACTCAGATCACGTTAAGTTTGAATGTGTGGGGTCTGGAGCTCAGAGGAAAAGGCCTGTCATAGAAGAAAGGATTTGGAAGCCTTGGATGGGTTCAGGGACAATGGAGGCAGCATTCTTACCCTGAAGACTTCTGACCCCTCCAGAACCCACAGAGCTGGGAGCCCTTCAAGGAGATGGAGGAGGAGACTCAGGGGGACCAGGCACCCTGGGAACATGGAAGGTCGCATGCGAAGGCTCTGAGCGGGCCAGCAAGATAAGAACTCAATGGCACCCAGCGGATTTGGTGCCCAGGAAGTCTTGGCAGGTTCGGCAGGGAACAGAGACCAGGGCCAGGCTGTGGAGTGAGGCAGGCCATGGTGGGGGCGGGGGGAGCGACAATCTAGGAAGAGGAGAAAGATGGTACAGTGGCTAGAGAAGAAGCGGGAGACCTGTGGGGGCCCCAGGCACACCTTACCATGTGTGTGGTCTTTGGAGCCTCAGGTCTGCCTGCCCACCCCTGATGAGCATGGCCTCTGACTTCCCTCCCCAGAGCTCTCAGAAAAGTGCTGAGCCCGCTGCAGGCCCTGAAAAGGGTTTGCTGATTCACTGAGATGGAGAGCCTAACAGCCAGAAGACAGTAGAACCCCGCCCTGCCCCGAGGAGGCCCAGCATCACAACGCCCAGCATGCAGGGCGGCCTGAAGGATGTGGGAGAGACAGCAGCACATCCGCCATCCTTCACACACATTCTGTGCCAGCGGTGAGCAAGCACCAGCCCCAGGAACCAGGGAGAGAGGCAGATCCACAGACAGGGCCAGATAGAGTTCCCAGGACAATAGTTCTCTAGGAGAGGGCACAGTTCCTGCCAGCTGGGGAATCAAGGAAGGCTCTGTGGAGGAGGCAGCTTTGACAATGGGCCCAGTGGAGGTGGAAAGGAAAGGACATTCTCAGCAGCAAGTACATAGGCAGGTAATTCAGCAGCTTTGTCAGCGTCTGGCAAGGGGCCTGGGTTAGCTAGCTTCTTGGGCAGGCCAGCCATGAGGGATGGAGAGACAGGAGGCCAGAGGGAACCTGGGTCCCAGATGGAGAAAGCTTTGAATGTCCAGTTAGAGTTTGAACTTGATTCTGCAGGCAATGTAGAGCTCTTGCAGGTTTTGCAGCAGGAGAAACACCTGAGGCAGGTGCGGCTGTGGGAAGACAACCTGGTCCTCACTGGGAGGAAGGAAGAAAATGTCCACAAGGGTCTCCCACTGGGCAAGAATCCCAGCTCTACCAGCCAACTCTCCCACAGCAGCTGGGCTGGTAAAAATAGCCGGGAATCCCACTAGGATAAAAATAGCTGTGGGCTGGGAAGTTCACCTGCATGGACAGGTAGGAAAAGTAGGTCATGGCTGAGGGCCACCTGGGAGGGGAGTGACAAGGAACAGGGTCACTATTCAGAGCTGGATCTCCTCCTCACCCATGAAGACTCAGCCCCTCTGGGCATCTCTGAGCAAGGAGGGGGTCTGAAGTCAGCCCTTCCCGATGGCCACCTGCCGTCTCCCACTCTGGGGACAGTCCCATCTTCCAGCTGTGTCAGGGCAGGCCTGGCTCTGGGCATCTTCTGGCACCTTGCCTTCACTTCAGGAATCCACTTCCCAGAAGAACTTGGTGCTTGGTTTCCTGGCAACATTTCTTCCTAGACTCACTGCATTCATAATCCATTTGTTGTTTGATTGCTACTGTTTATGTATTAAGCATTTATTAATTTCTGTGTGTGCCAGCTTCTTCACACTCCCTTCTGGAAGGACAACCTTCCAGAAATATGACCTTCTTTCCCAAGCATCTCTTAGAAAATCTTTCTTTCTTTCTTTTTCTTTTCTTTCTTTCTTTCTTTCATTTTTTAATCATACAGTAAAGTTTACTTTGTTTTCCTTCTGGTGTACAAGTTCTATGAGTTTTAACGCACGCACAGATTCATGTAACCACCACCCCATTCAAGAGACAGAACCATTCCATCATGCCCAAAAATCTCCCTCGTGCTAGTTCTTTCTTCTCATTACACCCTCACCACACCCATAACCCTGGCAACCACTAATCTGTTTGCCATCACTATAATTTCATCTTTTTGAGACTATCAAATAAATGGAGTCATCCAGTATGTAACCTTAAGACTGGCTTCTCTCATTTAGCAAAGGTATCCAAGACCCAGCCAGGTGGTTGTGTGCATCATCCTCTTCCTTTTCATTGCTGAATAGTATTCCACTGTGTGGATGTACCACACTCTTAACTGCACCCACTGAAGGACATTTAGAATTGTGTTCTAGCTTTCGGTTATTACAAATAAAGCTGCTATGAACACTCATGTATAGGTTTTCTTTTCTTTTTTTTTAGAATTTTTTTTATTTATTCATTTTTAGATGGGGAAGAGAGAGAGAGAGAGAGAGAGAGAGAGAGAAGGGGGGAGGAGAAGAAAGTATCAACCTCCATATGTGCCTTGACCAGGCAAGCCCAGGGTTTCGAACTAGCGACCTCAGTGTTCCAGGTCGGTGCTTTATCCACTGCGCCACCACAGGTCAGGCCATGTACAGGTTTTCATGTGAAGAGACGTTCTCATTTCTCCGGGGTAAATATATAAGAGTGGGATGGCTGGGTCATGTGTACGCGTATGTTTAACTTTACAAGAAACTAGCAAATTGCTTTACAAAGTGCCCATACCATTTTTCAGTTCCCGCCAGCCTTGTGTGAGAGTCCCAGTTCCTTGGCATTCTTGTCAGCACTTGGTTTTGTTGACATTTTTTTGTGATAGCTATTCTAGTAGGCGTGTGGGCTATATCATCGTGGTTGCAATTTGAATTTCCCTCAAGGCAAATGATGTTGAATATCCTTTTTTGGATATTCAACAAAATGATGTTGAATATCATTTGTCAACCCTTGGGTGAAGTGTCTGCGCCAGTCCTTTGCCTGTTATTTAATTGGGTGGCTTATTACCTGCTGTTGACTTTTGAGAGTTCATTATGCAGGGTGGGGCAAAAAGAAAAGGGTTTTACTCTTTGTGTGTGTGTGACAGAGACAGAGAGAGACAGAATGAGGGACAGATAAGGACAGACAGGCAGAAAGGGAGAGAGATGAGAAGCATCAATTCTTTGTTGCAGCACCTTAGTTATTCATTGATTGCTTTGTCATATGTGCCTTGATGGGGGAAGGGGCTACAGCATACTGAGTGACCCCTTGCTCAAGCCAGCAACCTTGGGCTCAAGCTGGTGATTCTTGCTCAAACCAGATGAACCCACACTCAAGCCAGTGACCTTGGGGTTTTGAATCTGGGTCCTTCTCATCCCAGTTCGATGCTCTATACGCTGTGCCACCACCTGGTCAGGCAGAAAAAGATTTTTAAAAAGTAGCTGTGAGTACATGAAACACAGAGTTTGTCCTTGTGTTATTTATTAATTATTGTGTTATTTTCCATGAACAACTGTAAACCTACATTTGCCTCACCCTGTATATTCTGGGTAGAATTCCTTTGTCAGAATGTGACTGGCAAATACTTCTTTCAGTCTGTAGCTTGTCTCTTCATTCTCTTGACCATGTCTTTGGCAGAGAAAAAGTTTTTATTTTTATAAACTCCAATTTATTAATTTTTCTTTTCATGAATCATGCGATTGATATTATTTACAAAGCTCTACCTAAACCGAGGCCGTGAAGATTTTCACATACGTTATCTTGTAAAAGTCTTATGGTTTTATGTTTAACATTTAATTGTATGATCTATTTTGAGTTAATCTTTGTCTTTACATCAAATTTTTTGTGTGTGCTTGTTTTGGGTTTTTTTTTTTTTTTGTCTTGTTTTCTTGCTTATGAATGAGCAGTTGTTCCAACACCATTTGTTAAAAACACTACCCTTTCTCCATCAAAATGCCCTGTCCCTTTGTACATATTGATCACATTTGTGTTGATCAATTTCCAGACATTCTGTTCTGTCTCATTGATCTATGGGTCCATCTCTTTGCCACTGTGGTTTTATACTAAGTCTTACAATTGAGTAGATTCCTCCCACTTTCTTTCTTTTCCTTTTTTTCCCCCGAACTTGATTTTTAGCTATTCTGATTCTTTTGCCCTTCCATAAAATTTTAAAATTTACCTGTGAATATCTACCCTCCCCCTAAAATAAAAACACCTGCCGGTATTTTAATTGATATTATGTCAAATGTACAATTCATTTTGAGAAAATTGACATCTTTACTATGTTAAGTCTTCCAATTCATGGACATAGTATACCTTTTCCATTTATTTAGATCCTTGTCAATTTCCTACAACATTTTGTAGTTGGCAGCATACAGATTATACATATCAGGTCATGGTCTTTTTTCCTTTCTCTTTTTCTTTTTTCATCAAGAGAGACAGACAGGCAGGAAGGGAGAGGGATGAGAGCATCACTCATAGTTGCGGCACCTAGTTGTTTATAGATTGCTTCCTCATATGTGCCTTGACTGGGAAGAGGAAGGGCTCCAACAGAGCCAGTGTCCTCATGCTCAGTCAGTGACCTCGGGGTTTTGAACCTGGGTCCTCAGCATCCCAGGCTGACACTCTGTGCACTGTACCACCCCCTGATCAGGGACACTATGGTCTTTATTTGTTCAGCTAATTCTTGCCTTCTCTTTTAGAATGCCAGCCACATGAGTGGAGAGACCACATCCATGTTGCATGCCAGGCAGCATGCAGCAGGCCCTCACTAAATATTCTGAATGAATGACAGACAGCACTTCTGCATATGTCATGTCATTTCATCTTCCCACAATGTCTCCAGGGTAAAGATTACACTCCTTAGTTTGTGGAGGAGAAAATCAAGGCTTTGAAAGAACTGTCATAGGCATTTTTCTAAGATTGTCTCCAAGATCCTCACCCTTTGGTGCACACACACCATAAAACCCCCTTGAGTATGTACAGGGCACATAAATACAAGATTTCATTCCTGTGAGTAGATCACATTCTACAGCAAAAGTGAAGAATTTTGCAGATGCATTTAAGGTCCCTAATTAGTTGACTTTGGGTTTATCACGAGAGAGGTTTGCTTGGATGGACGCAACCTAATCAGATGTGCCTTGTAAATGAGAATCTAAAAGACACAGACAAAAGAAGCTAGAGAGATACAAAGCAGCAGAGGTGCTCTTCTGCTGACCTTGAAAAAGCACACTGCCATGTTGCAGAGAGGGTCATGTAGCAGTGGCATCTGAGTTGAGGCCCTCAGTCCCACAACAGCAATGAACTTGGCAGAAGATAGCTTCAGCTGAGAGCATGGCCCCAGCCAGCACCTTGACTTCAGCCTGGTGAGACCCTGAGCAGAGAACTCAGTTATCTGCACCCAGACTTCTGACCCACAGACACAATGGGAAAACTAATGGGTGTGGTGCCAAGCTGCTATATTTGTGGTACTTTATGATGTAGCAGTAAAAAAATACCAAAGGGGTCTTTCCGAGGGTCTCAGCATGGGGACCCATGGACCCCCAAACTTTCAAGCTCTTGTTCTCTACCACTCAAGCATTTTAATTGAATTTATTGGGGTGACAATGGTTAAGAACACTCAAACATGTCTTTTCTTTTTTTGTGACAGAGACAGAGAGAGGGACAGATAGGGACAGATAGGAAGGGAGAGGGATGAGAAGCATCAATTCTTCATTGCAGCTCCTTAGTTGTTCTTGATTGCTTTCTCATATGTGCCTTGATCAAGAAACTTGGTGACTACAGCAGACCAAGTGACCCTTTGCTCAAGCCAGTGACCTTGGGCTTCAAGCCAGACACCTTTGGGCTCAAGGCAGCAACCATGGGGTCATGTCTATGATCCCATGCTCAAGCCAGAGACCCCATGCTCAAGCCAGCCACCTCAGGGTTTTGAACCAGGGTTCTCTGTGTCCCAGTCCTATGCTCTATCCACTGCGCCACCGCCTGGTCAGGCTCAAACATTTCTTGATGCCTCCTCTTTTGGTGAAAAGGAACATGAAGACCTTCCCAGTTCATGTCTTTTGTTTTCCTTTCTTTTGTTCTTCTGTTTGGATCTCAAGCTTATTGAATCCTTGGTCCATGACACTCATAACTGGTCCATGCTAGCCCATTTTTATTTACATTGGTTATTTAGTTGGTTTTAATAATTCAAAAAACATCCATAAAACCACCACCCAGAACAATAGCTAGTTCTTGACAAAAAAAACACATCTAACCATGGCCCCTCTGTTCCACTCCCTATCCCTACACCTGCAGTAACCCTCACCTGAATTCCACATTCACATTCCCTTACTTCATGTTTTATAGAGTCTGAGTGCATCCATATAAATTTCATAAAATTATTTTCTTATTTGAATGATTTTTAACTTTTTTGTAGGAAGAGTATGTGGTACATAATCTCTTGGGACCTTTTCATCTCAATTTTATATTGCCAGGGTTCATATTCATGCATATTGTTACATAGGGGGTGGGTCACTCGTTCTGACTGCTGTGTAGTATTTCACCTTGCGACCACCCAGCCACAACCCTTCCATCCCCCTGCGGCAGATAGGCATTTGAGCAGTTTCCAGTGTTTGCTGTCATCAACAGTGCTGCTCTGAACATTTTCATACAACTTTCTTGGTTCAGTAACTCCCTTCTTTGAGTTCAATTCTGCCTCAATAAACTGAAGAGGAAGGACTTTGTTTCTTTGACATAGAAAATACAGGAGCCTAACCAAACTTCTTGCTGGGGGTCCAGTCTTAACTGATTGCTCCACTGCACTCACCCCAAAGTGCTTCTCCCAACAGGTCCATCAGAATGCCATCAGCCCCAGACACCCAGACCCAAGGCCACAAGCCCTCCTGCCACCCACCTAAAGGGCGTCGGGAGCACACAAGCAGCTTCTTCGAGACCTGAGTTTCAACCTCGAGGACTGACTCTGAGGAAACTCGCTGAGTACAGTGGCAGCCAGCTCACTCAGGGCTGTGGGCAGGGCTTGGAATGCACTGTCCCAGAAAGGCCCCAGGGCCTAGGCCACCACAGAGCATGCAATGACAGAGAGTGTGGTGACAAGTTTGCAAAGTGGGAAGTAAAAGTGCAGCTCCAGGCAAGCCCCTGCCCTGCCAGGGCTCACCAGAGACCCTGGTTGAGTCACTGACCCCTCTTGAGCCAAAGTGTCCTCACATAGCCTAGAGGAGATGCATGCCCAGTGAGATAAGACCCTTCACATCTGGTTAGAAGAAAGTAAGAGGGTGGAGAAGGCTGAGAGTATGGCCACATCTGGCAGCTTCTGATCCTCCCTGAAGAAAAAAAAAACACAACTCTGCCCATGGACTGAATAGAAGGGCTGCTCATTCATGGTCAGGGCCCCCAAAGCCCCTAAGTGTATTTCATCCAGTCAGGGGGGACAACAGCCCCTTTCCAGGCTGTGATCTTGTCTTTGTGTGCCCTTGCCTGCCCTCTCAGCTGGACAGGATCACACCCACTCGCATAGAGTGAGGCATGACAGTCCCTGCTATGGAAAGGGAGCCCAGTGGTTGGGGCACAGCCCTTTGCAGACAGTCTCAAGTCAACATCTCAGCTCAGCTCTACCCTTCTTACCAGCTATGTGACTTAGCGGCTTGCTTAAGTTCTTCAATCTTCAGTTTCCTCCTCTATAAAATGGGAATTTTAAAACTGTACCATAATGTGATAGTTAGACCACACTCCTTGGGCTCCAATTTTTCTCTGCCATTGACAGGCTGTGTGACCTTTGACAAGTTACTTACCCTTTCTGTGCTTTGGTTTCCTCAATTGTAAAATGGGGTTGAAAATACTTCACAAGGTTCTTATGAAGATTAAGTAAGTTAATGCTTGTAAAGAGGTTAGCACAATGCCTGGCACATAGTGAGTACTTGATATGATAATCAGCTTGATGGTCAACATCAATCACACATTCATTTAACAAGTTTTAATGAGTGGTAAGAGAAGAGGGTCAGCGATGCACCAAGCACTGTGTTTAAAACTATGAGGGAAACAGTGGAGAAAGACAGCCTTTGAGGTTCAAGCACTCACCACACATTTGCAGAAAAAGGCCAGTTCCTGAATATCCGTGGCGCAGGGCCTGGCTCCGAGGGGCTGGGCAGAGGAGGGGCTGGGTTTTCTGTGTGCTGGGTGCGTTTCTAGAGAGAAGTCAGGGAGCTTCATAGAGGAGGTGGTGCCTGGGGGCCTGGGCCTTTGGGAGGAGCAGGGTTGATAAGGGGGCCAGTGAGAAGTGCATTATCTGGACTTAATCCTGTTTTAGTGGTGTGGGGAGCTGGGCCTCAGAGTACGGAGAGTCTGAGCCCTTCACTGTTCAGAGAAGAAACCACTGTCCATGGAGGGGAAGCCATATGCCTAGAGTCATGCAAAGGCCAGTTGGTGGCAGATATGTTCAGATGCCAGGCCAGGAAGCATTCTTTTCACATCCACCACCAAAATCTTCCACTACCTGACCTGGTTATCTGCGCTGCTTAATGGACACCCCAACACAGAGGGGCTGAAACAAGTCATTGTTTTTAGCTTCCCTGTGCCTGGGCCAGAGGCCTGGGAAGGGTTCTGTGGGGAAGGGTGGGAGGTGAGTCCAGTTTTCTCCTGCAGTTACAGTCAGACATGGCAGGGCTGGGGTAGGAGTGCTGTCCGGGCATCTCTCTCTCTTCACATAGACTCGAGACCTCACCGCCTGGTTCCACCGCTCAGCTAACTTAGGCTTCCTCACAGCATGGCGGCCTCTGGGCTCCAGCCAGTAAGGTGGAAGTTCCGTCACCTTTTCTGGCCCAGCACATGCGGTGTCTCTTTGGCTACTTTCTACTGAGTGCGAGCAAGTCATAAACCCTTCTAGATTCAAGGGGAAGGGGACTAGACTCCATCCCTTAACAGGGGGGTGCCAAGGTTTTAGAATATGCAGGATGGGAAATTGTGTCATGGCCATTTTTAGAAAATCACATATACCATTTATACCCTCCAGAGAGCACCTGCCTCTGACCCTGTTGTCCCCTCCAGGGGGGGGGGGGCAGCAGAGGCCATCAGGGTGATGAGCCCCAGGAGATACAGACATAGGCAGAGAGAGAGCTGCCTGGGCTGAGAACCGTGAGGTGGGGAGGGCAGGCAGTGGGGGAGAGATGGCCGTGAGAGGGATACCACAGCCATCGAATTCAGTCCATTCCACCTGCCTTGGAGCTGCTAGGCAGTCAGAGCCATTGGCCTGGTAAGTAGGGGGTGGCATTTCCTGACCCCAACACAGCCTGAGCTCAGGCAAGTGCCAGGTCCCAAAGTGTGCAAATCTGGGCTTCCTCTTCCTCCCCCCAAAAAAGGAAGCATTCAGAAGTTCTTTTGGTCAACAGATAGAGTAAAGGGGACAAATTGAGGTCAAACTCAGGGAGGGCCCATCCCACACCTAAGGCGCAGCCAAACCAAGTCGTCATTCCTCCAGTGGTGACATACAGGTGGCATGTTCCTGCTGTCAGATCGGTGACAGGCAATGACAGGAACTGAGGGGAGCTAGAGGCCTGGCCTTCCCCCAAGAGATGGACATCAGAGGGAGGCTCACTCCTGCCGAGCTTCCCCGGGCCACCTGGGCCTGACCAGGTGGGATCTAAGGACCCATCCTAATGTTTCCCTGAATGACACCTTTTCTGCCTTACTCCTGTGTGCCCCCTTCGTGGCCAGCAGTGGCCCCGACATTCTGCTGGAACCCCTCTCTAGAATAAGACACCCTTTGGTCACCAGACAGAGGATGAGTGGGACTTCGGTAGGAAGGGACAAGCAAGGTCACAGTCCCTCTGTATTCAGTGAGTGTCATATTGCAGAAAGGACACTGGTCCCTTGAAGCATACCCAGTGCAGAAGGATGGGACAGAGAACCTGTGCGCACCACACAGGGAGAGAAGGCTGTGACCTGCATTGAGGCCTTATGTGCCCATTACCTCAGTTACTCGACACCAACCTTAATCAGGCTCACGTCACTATCCTCATTTCACAGCTGAGGAAACTGAGGCTCTGAGGCCACACCGCCGGCGAGTGGGAAAGCTAACCCCAGACGTGCCTCCTACCAGCTTTTGGCCCACACTTGGGCCCAGGCTCTGCACTTTCCTTAAAAGGGAAGAGACCATGAGGTCACCACAGATACTGTCATCACACCCCTCGGGTCAGCCACAGGCTCTGGGGTTGGACACTTCCTCAGATCTAGGTCATTCTAACCGCACAACAGCAGCAGGGAGGGTTCAGCCTCCTCAACACCATGGTTCTCCCTTTAGGAATCTGGTTCTACAGAGATTCTAGCCCAGTGCTGCCCCCCTTACATGTACCCGCCCATGCAGGGGTTCCCTCACTCCCCATTGTCTCTCTCCATGGCTCCCATTCACTCAGAGCACCTTGAAAAGTATAGAGGGTGGGGTGCAGGGAGTTGGGGGGCAAGTTATACAGAAGAGGAAGAGAAACTCAGGATGGAGATAGCGAGGTTCCCGTCATGCTCCAGCCAGAAGCTGCGCACGTGGGGGAGAAGGCCTCTGGTGACGCAGTGCCAGCGAGAGCCTGGGGCTTGGGGGGTAGGGAGGAAAGCAGTACTTCCTCATACTCAAAAGGTCAGAGGAGACAAGGGTTGTCCCTGGGGTGGGGTCGGGGTCAAAGCCCCAGGTCCATCCAGCTTCCCAACCAAGCACTCCTGCGTTCCTAGATCCAGGCTCCAGGTAACCCAGCCCGGTTCCCACGACACCAGCCCCGCTGTCCCACAGGCAGCAGACGAGGAACGCAGGACCATCTCAGAGCCTCCATCTGGGATCGTGTCCATGGGCAGGAACTTCACCTGCATGGTCCCCGAGCAGAGGTCTGAGTTCCCGCTAATCGATAGCCCTAACTGCGTGCAGGAAGGGTCAGACGAAGGAGGTCAGGCCCTGCCCGTAGGAGTTATCTATCAAACAGAGGCCAAGCTAGGCAGGCTCACCACCAAACACTCCCTAAGGCAGGGCCCATGGGAGAGGGGAGGAACACCTGCTACCGGTGTAAAATATGCTAATTATTTGGAATGCTAGCCATAATGGCCATGACGTTCTTCCTCAGGGTGTCAGGACCTTGGGGAGAGGATCAGGTTCATAGAGTCCATGGGTGCAGCGAGGCCGACACCAACTCATCATTGCTGTGGGTTTCTGTACAGGGAGGGGCCCGCTGAGAGCTGTGCCTCATAATTTTACTCTTATAATACAAAGTCTTCCCTAGGCCATGATCCCACTTACCTCCCTCCCCAGCTCCAAGAATTAGATTCTTTCAGAGTGTGCCTCTGTTTTAGCCTGATTTCTCCTAAAAGTATAGTGTGAGTAGGCTTTGCGCTGGGGTGCAGACAGTTTATTTGGGAAGTAACCCCAGGAAACAGGGGTGAAGAATGAGGACAGGGGACAGAGTGATACAGATAATGGGGCATCAGCCAATACCAGGATATTTTATCACATTAGCCACCCCTGTGAGTGACCGGTACCTCTGCAGGAACCTATTTTTAAGAGCTTTATGAAATGTGTCTCAAAACTGTCTGCTCAGGAGAGCAAAAGTGGGAAACGTTCTGTAGAGGAGATAGTGAGACAGACTCCCGCATGCTCCTGACCAGGATCCATCTGGCAACCCCCATCTGGGGCCATGCTTGCAACTGAACTATTTTCAGCACCTGAGGTAGAAGCTCCATGGAGCCATCCTCAGCACCTGGGGCCAATGTGCTCGAACCAATCAAGCCATGGCTGCGGGAGGAGAAAAAAACAAGGGAAGGGGGAAGGGTAGAGAAGCAGATGACATGCCAGGCCAATGCTCTTACCACCGAGCCAACAGGCCAGGGCAGGGGAAAACATTTATCCAGTGGGTTCTATCCTTCCATTAGGCAAAGATGTCCCCACGGGCTTCCCTTCTGGGCTGTGAACGCCGGAGTGCTGAGTGGTCCCACGGGCGTCAACACACAAGACGTCAGAGAAGCCATAGGGGGAAGCCGGGAGGCTCTGAGCCAAAGCGAGGCAACGTTTAATTGCACCTGCGTGAAGCCCAGAGAGCCCGTGCGCAGCCAGTCACCGCAGCAGGGCCATAGTGAGCAGCGGGGCACGCAGAGGGACTGGGACCCAAGCGTCCAGTATGGGCCTCCACTTCGCTGCTTCCCCCAGCCGCCTGCCGCATCAGCAGCTGCCTGCAGGGCCAGCTTCTCATAGTGTGAAAAATATTTTCCTACAGCCTGAGAAAGCTCAGGGCTTGGACCTCAGCATGGAAGCGGCAAACTAAGTGCGCAGCGAGGTTTCAGAGCTCTGCCCTGCTTTGTCCAGCTTAGGGCTGTCTGGCTGGGCTCCGTAAGCGCTCCCCTCTGCAGGGGGCCTGGGTCCGGAAGGAAGGAAGCGGAGTCCGGAGTCCGTTCTGCCCTAAACCGAGGCCAGACCCTCCCGCGGAGCCTGGCAGCTCCCAGTCCCCCGCCTGGCCTCTCCGCACGCATTTATTTCCTGCCCAGCAGCCTCCCTTCATTTCTCAAGCAGCTCATTTGGGCTCCTCCACTTTCTCCCTGCTCAGCGTCTCAGCTACCTTCCTGAGCCACACCCCCAGCACCCTCCTGTCCACCTACAGGCCCCAGACATTGGCACCGGCTCCCCGGGGCCCCCTGTGGCTTGGCCCTTTCCAAGCTTGTTTGGGGCCTTGCCCAAATCAGCAATTACAAGTACCCACTTTTCCTTCTCACTCACACAAAGTAGCTATTGTCCACTGCACAAGGGAGGACCGTCCGTGTTCACGCTGCTGCGGAGGAAGGAGGTTTACCCAGGGACACGGGCACCACCTTGGTCCTGCGTCCGGACGCTACATGTCACATGCAAGTCGAACACACACCTCACATAGGCCCACGTGACATGTGTAGAGAACAGGTGTGCAAGGCACGCAATGTGCAGGCAGGCTCAGAACAGGCTCAGAAGGGACATGCGGGTGGCCCACCCTTTCCTAGCTGTGGGTTCCCTCTGCTCAGGCCTGAGACACTCTTCCCACCTCCTCGTTTGATCCTCACAACCCTGTAAGGTGGGTCTGATGATTCCCATTCGATAGATGACGGCCCTGTGGCTCAGGGAGGAGAGAGGAGGAGAAGGGAGGATGGAGAGAGGGCCAGTGTGGAGGGAGGCATGTACCTGTGAGTGCCACTTCTACAGAGAACCCTAGGATGGCTGAGAAGGGAGAACCAGCTCTGAGGAAGTTTCTAGTCTTCCTCTTGAGATAAAGGGCGGTGACTTGCTCAAAGTCAAGTGGAGCACCCCCACGGAGCGAGGGCTTGGAGATTTGGACCCTGGGGTAGGTGAGGCCACCCAGAGGATGACCTTGTGAAACACCCCCTGCAAAAGGGAAGGAAGATTCTCAGCCAGAACACACCTGTCTGCCCCACAGTGCATGACTGCCCTGGTTGGGCTTCCAGGTGGGGTTAGGGGTGGTCGGTGGACCCCCTGTGTGAGAGGTAGGAGCCCTTTGGACATTCATAGCAGTGTCCCAAGGCCCAGAAGCCCCCAGAAGGAGCCAGAAGGTAACTCAGACAGACTAGATGGTCCTGCAGGGCCACTGGAGCTCAGGGGATAGGGCGGGCAGCGTGTTTCTTGGGAAACCCTGCACCTGAGATTGTGGGGGTTCAAAGATACCTCCAGGGTCCTGTCTCACCGCTCAGGTGCTAGTCAAACCACCCTGAGGACGCGGGCCAGAAGCGGAGAGGATGCGCCTGCTTGTGCAGCCCCAGGCCAGTTAGCAGAACAGCTGGTGTGAACGTCACGTTTAGGGGCCAGGCTCAGGCCTGCACTGCCCAGCCCTCCCAACCCTTCAAGACAGACAGCCCAGGCCACAGGAGCACAGGCCCAGTGGGATCAGGGGTGGCCATTGTCTTCTGCAGTGGAGATCAGGTCAGTGTTACCTTGTCCCGAGTCCATGCCTCCTAGCTTTCCGCATCCCTGGCTTCCAGGCTGAGCCCTGGGCCATTGCAGGGCAGGATACAAGTGTCTCCTGCCCCCACTAGGCTCCCGCTGGTCAGGCTAGCTGCTCTCGGTATCATGGCATCTCCTGACATCTCTGGCCCATGTCTGGATCAGGGCGTTTCACCAGTGACCTCTCCAGAGCAGGAGACCGACTGCCAGCCACTCCAGACACCTTCACTGGCTCTGCCTCTACCCTCTGCCCAGGCCCTAGAGGCTGGGCTGGGACTGAAGCGGGTGGAAACCCGTGAGCTTGGAGGAAACTTTTTGATGGAGCTGAGAAAGGGTGAGCTGGTCTCCATGGACATCCCTAGAGTCGGTAGAGCCCTTCTAGCTCAAGACCGTGTGCCTGCAGAGTCCGGGATATGTGTCTCTCCACACCCCCTAGGGAACTAGCTCCTAGCTTAAGCTCTCTAAAGTCCTATGATGGTGAAGTCAGAAGAGCCTCTGAGATACAGCCCTCCAAGGTTTTTTTTGTGGTTTTATATATATTAGATTTTATTCATTTTTAGAGGGGGTGGGGAGGAGAGAGAGAGAGAAGAGGGGAGGAGCAAGAAGCATCAACTCCCATATATCCTTGACCGGACAAGCCCAGGGTTTCAAACCAGCGACCTCAGAGTTCCAGGTCAACGCTTTATCCACTGCGCCACCACAGGTCGCCCTCCAAGGTTTTTATGGCTACAAACCACCACTCCCAAATTTAGTGGCCTAGAACAGCAATAGTGTACTAATTTCTCCCAGTTCTGGGTTGTCCTGGCTGTTCTCCAGGCCTCACCTGGGAATAAGTCACTTCATCAGCTACATTCGGCTGGTAGGTCCAAGTGACCTCACTCACAAATCTTAGGCCTCATGGAGAGCTGAGGCCTCCTGTCCTGGGGGTTGGTCCCAGCAGACCCCATGTCTCCTCCTCCTCTTCTTCCAGGTGCTCCCTTGCACAGGTGCCGAGTTTCTGCCACACTGAGCTGGACTCAGATGGCCCAGATGTTGGGCAGCCAAGTCAATCCCTTGAGGACCCACCTGCCATACCCCCACACCTGCTCCTGCATCCTTGCTTTCATCTAATTCATTCACTCAACCATTTGACAAATATTTATTGAGCACCTGCTATATGCCAGGCACTGTGTTAAGCACGGGCTTCATCAATGAGCAAAATAAAGAAAAATCCCTGTCTTCTTGGAGCTCAGATTAGGGGGTGAGGAAATGGGAGGAGTGTGTTGATAGACAATTAAAAAAAAAATGAACGAGTATATTAGAGTGTTCCATTCAGTTCCTGAGGCTGCCAAAACAAATTGGTTGCTTCGAACAACATAAATTTATTTTCTTACGGTTCCAGAAGCTGGAAGTCAGAAAACTGCGTGCTAGCAGAGCGATGCTCTCTCCAAAGGCTCTAAGAGGGACAGTCGCACCCGTTCCGGCTCCTGGTGGCTCCTGGCAGCCCTTGGAGTTCCTTAGCTGTGGCTGCATCGCTCCAATGTCTGCCTCCATCTTCACGTGGCCTTTTCCCTCTCTCCCTGTATCTCTTCCTCTTCTTATAAGGACATGAGCCATTAGATTTAAGGCCCACCTTAAATCCAGGATGACCTCATCTCAAGAGTCTTAACTTAAGCACATCTGCAAATACCCTATGTCCAAATAAGGTCACATTCTGAGGTTCTAGGTGGACCTGAATGCTATTCTACCCAGTACAGTCGTATTCACAAGTTCCAGGGACAAGGACATGGACATGTCTTTTGGGGATTACCCTTCAACACACTACAAATATATTAGAAGACTATGAGAGATTCGGAGAAAAATAAAGCATGGTAAGCTAGAAGGAGGGGTACTGGGGCTGTGGGAGGGACGGAGTATTAGGGTGATCAGGAAAGGTCTTACTAAAAAGGTGATCATCAAAGACCTTAAGGAAGTGAGAAGTGGGGGAGAGGTGGTGAACTATCCATGTCGATATCTGGGAAAAAAACATCAGGCAGAGGCAACAGGCAGTGCAAAGGCCCTGAGGCAGGAGTGTTCCCAGCACATCTGAGGAATAAGGAAGCTACAGCAGAGTGAGTGAGTAGCAGAGTGGAAGTAGGGTGGGATCTCGCTGGTCACAGTAAGGACTTTAGCCTTGACTCTGAGTGATACAGGAGGGGGCAAAGGAGACACAAGAATGGACTTTGTTGTCACAGCAGCACTCTGGCTACTGGTTTGGGCATAGATTGTGGTGACCATAGACTGAGGTAACTTGGCCATCCACTCCCCTGACCCCACCAGGGTGGCCCACAACAGCAGGCCCTCCCACAACTATGGAGTGGCTTCCCAGGGCTTTGTCACAGAGAGGCGCCTCGGATCCCCTGCCTCTGGACCCCCTGCTTACCCACAGGGCTCAGGTTTCCCCTTGTCAGCTCTACCCACCAGAGCCTGGGAAAGTCAACCTTCCAGAAAGATTTCATCATTTTCCATTTGGAAAAGTTGGCTGTTCCCACCACTGTCTCCCCTGTTTCCAAGGCTGAGGTTGATGGGCTGAGACATTTTGGAGCTGAGAGGGGCCATGGGCTGGGGCAGATGGGTCTTCCAACCTGCCGCATGGCTACCTGGGACCAGAAGGATCCCACCCCCTAGCTGGCCGGGCTTCCACATGAGAGAACGTCCCTGACCCCATGCCTGCCCCCCCGGTACTCACTACGAACTACCCAGTCAGAGTCCCCCTGCCCTGGCAGCTCTGTACCCGGCCAAGGAAGAGGGCATCAGGCAGAGGGCACTGGAGAGAGCTGTGGAGGAGTGGACGAGGGCTGTCTTCCTCCAGGATCCCCACACAGAGGCAGAACCCCCTTCGGGAACCAATCTCTGCCTTCCCTTCTCAGGTGAGTGGAAACTTCCCTAGCCCCTCTGACCACAAGGTTTCCCCTCTGTCATGCTCCTCACCCCGCTGCCATTGTGGGCCCTGTCCGTACTTGCAGAGCCTCCTTGGTGACAGCCTGTTGCTATTTGCTGAGGTTGTTTCCTTTGTTCCCCCAGACGGCCCCCAACCCCTGCACGATGGTGACCAGTCAAGTTCCCTCTCTCCTCCCTTCCCTCCCCTACCTCACATGTCCTTGTGCGAGGTCTCCCCAAGAATCCACCGGGTATCTCCCAAAGGCCCCGAGATTCAGAGCCGCAGGCACTTCGCCGCTGACCCTCCCGCCCCCAGTGGGACTGGAGGAGCTGGAGGAGGGGGACTGGATGGAGCTCTGTCCCCGTGTGCACGGAGGAGCAACCCCTCCCCAGCTTGGGCCCTAAAGAGAACATAACTGAGCCTCTGCCACTTCCTAGCTATAGGGCTCCAGGTACCTTCTCAAGTCTCTGGGTCTCAGATTCCCCATCTATAAAGCGAGGATGCAATGTGACATGTGGCTGTGTGAGAGTCACCTGAAATCATGGGTAGAAAAAGACTCTGACTGGTCAAATGGCCATTAATGACAAGCCCCTGTGTATTGTAGGTGTGGGGATGAGCTCTTCCACACACACACAAAAAAAATCTCCAAGAGCTGAAGAGGTCCCAGGCATTACTTGTCACCAGCTTTTTGTGGTAAAATAAGCCCCAGTCTGAGGGGGGACACGGCCTCATCCTTGGGAAGACCCAGCCCTGCCCTCAGGGAGCCCAGTCTGAGGAGGACACGGCCTTTGTTCAGTCAGGGTTCTTCTGACATAGCCTTGAACACCTTAATCCCATCTGGGGAGTGGAGACCAAGAAGAGGCCACCAGAACCACGTCCTGCCTTAGGTCAGGGTCCTTCACACACACACACACACACACACACACACACACACACACACACACACACACACACACGTGCGCGCGCCGAACTACGGACAAACAGGACAGACATAGAGCAGGAAGGAAACTTAGGGACCACATGGCATGCAGGCCCTTTGTTGTTATTTGTGGGGCCCCAGACTCTTCCAGAATCCTTTTCACAAGCTTTCTTCTCCATTCAGGCCTGGCCCCGCCCTCCCCCATCAGCCCCTCCCCTCCCCCAGAAACCAATAGTGGGGAAAGGCAGGCCCGTGGGTGAGGGAGCCTGGGAAGCCCGATAAGCTGACCTTCCTTCAGCTCTTGTTTTGGCTGAGGCAGGCCAGTGGACTGTTAGGTCTGTGGGCCCAGCGTGGAGAGGAGACCCTGTGGGGGAGAGGCTTCCAGGCCCAAGGCCCCATGAGGCTGGGACAGACAGACCCTGGCAGGAGGGCCAGGGCCATTGCGTCAGAGCCCCTGCTGAGATCCCTGCTGCCTGGCCATGGTCCCTCACAGGCCCCTGGGGTACCTGTATCCCTCAGGAAACAGAGGGCTCTCCTAGGTCTCCCCACAGCTTCCACCGTCCACTAAGTTTCCTTTCGTTCGGAAACCCCTGTCCCGGCAATGGGGAAAACAGAAGGAAGGGATTGTGTCCCTATGGGAAAGTAGAGACAGAGGCTGACAATGACCTTCCCAAAGCCTGGGCCGCTCACTCCTCAGCAGCAGTGTGCTAGAGTAACAAGAATCCAGGGAAGTCTGTGTGTCTGTCATTGGGAGGAGGTGATGTGCTCTGTGCATTAATTAGATGCTAAAAGGAAACTACTTTGTTCACTGTGAGAACAGCGTGCAGGTTTATACAGAAAATGGTTTTATTTTTTAAAGATACATTCTGAAGTGATTAAGGCTGACATGTCATAATGTCTATAATTTAAGTTATTTCATCACAAAAAACATAAAGCAAATCTGGCAAAATGTTTATTGTTCTATCTTGAAAAAAGGGTACTTGAAGGTTCATTATCCTATTCTCTCTCCTTGTCTAAATGTTTAAAGTTTTTTTTAAATAGTAAAACATTAAAGTAAAAGGAAAAAGAAAACGAAAAACAAATGCCTTACACTGGATTTGAAGGTCAACTCTGCTACTTCCTTGGTGCGTGACCTTAGACTAGTCACCTCACCCGTCTGGGCCTCCTTCCCTCGACAGCTGAATGGCACGATCGCACACCTCTCAACAGGGTGTCGTGCGGATTAAACGTGGTAACTCATGGGGAGTACTGGCACGGCGCCATGGACATAGCATGTGCTCAGTTAAAATGGTTGTGAAATAAATGTAGGGAGGCTGAACATGCACGGAGGGGGTTGTCTTCTCAAACTTTGAACCTCAGTTTCTCTATCCTCAATAAGAAGTAATTAATGAGCCTAGCCAGGCAGGGGCACAGTGGATAGAATGTAGGCCTGGGATGCTGAAGACCCAGGTTCAAAACACCGAGGTCACTGGCTTGAGTGCGGGCTCACCAGATTGAGTGTGTGGTTGCTGGCTTGAGCATGGGATTATAGACATGACCCCATGATCGCTGGCTTGAAGTCCAAGGTCACTGGCTTGAACCTAAGGTTGCTGGTTTGAACAAGGGGTCACTGGCTTGCCTGGAGCCCCACCCCTACCCCCCGTCAAGGCACAAATGAGAAAGCAATCAATGAACAACTAATATGCCACAACAAAGAATTGATGCTTCTCATCTCTCTCCCTTCCTGTCTGTCTGTCTGTCTGTCTGTCTCTCTCTCTCTCTGTGTCTCTTGCTAAAAAAAAGAAAAAGAAGTAGTTTATGATATTTGATATTCCTGGGGTCCACTCCACATCCTCAGTCCCGACTCCATGCCAGGGGTTGTGTTGGATGCCACGGAGGGGAGAAGATTAAGGGCTAGCAAGGCCCCTTCTAACAGGACCAGTGGATACTGGTTCCTTACAAGGAATACTGAAGGTAGTGGGTCCCCTCGCCATTTGGTACCCAGTGCAGGGACAGAGCAGCCCCCTCTTTAGTTACACTCATTCATCCAGCCCTGCGGACAGTTGGGACTGGGGTTAACCCCTGCCACATCCTCCCCAGAGGAGCAGGGTGGGGATGAGTAAGAGCCCCATCCCGAGGACAAGGGCAGTGGGGCGTGCAGCTGGTAACGGGAGAAGGCCAGTGCTTTCCTATTTTGGGAGGCAGGAGGGAGCAGGTGGCTGGCCGGTGCTGGGACATGTGAACCCTCCAGCAACAGGGCAGCCTGGTACTGCCAGGCATGACCTAGGCCCCACTTGAGCCCACCAACCAAATGCACTTGTGACCACAGGGTGGGGGGATCTGGGTTCTCCATCACAAGGACATCCCCTCTAATACAGCTCAGAAGGGGGAAAGGCCACCTGGAACTCACCCAGGGAGTTCACTTAACTTCCGTAAGGGAGCAGGCTCCAGGGACTCAAATATGCTGCAGAGTCCCGGTCTGAGTGGGGAGAGACAACCTTTGCACTTAGGAGCTCTAATTTGATGACAGACATGGCTTCTGACCTAAGCAAGCCCCAATCTGAGGGAGGGGACACAGCCCCAACACTGGACGGCTCTGAGCACGGAGGCCCAGTCTGAGGGCAGAGGCTGGCCACAGTGGGGGTGCAAGGGCTGGAGGGCTCCATTAGCCTGGTGGCAGCCCACGACGCCGCAGCTTCCTTTGGGAACCAGGTTATTTTTAGGGTGGGCAGTTGAAGCAGGCAACTTTCCAGATTAAAATAGCCTTCCCTCCTGGGTGTCATTCCTGAGACTTGCTCAGCTCCCAGCTGAGTGCCTGTCACACGGTTGTGTTCCCCCTGCCCCTCCCAGGCAGGCGCGCAGGGCCAGCATTGCAGTCCCACCCAGGGACTTGGGGGGGGGGGGGATGAAGGAGCAGAGATGAGCCTTATTTCCTAATCAGGGCAGTGTGGAATGCAGCTCCGGCCTCCAGGGCCACCAGGAGCTGCCCACCACTTGCCCGACTCCTCCTTCCCAAAGGGGCTGCCAGCCCCGTCCCTCATGAAGCCTTCCCACACTGACTGCAGCTGTATGAAGCCCTCTGGCTCCACCTGCCTCCCCACTGCTGCGGCCAGTCTATAATTTCCTGTGATCCTGGGTTCCCCTCAGACGGACCCTGGGGTCAGTGCTATGTCCCCCTCAGACCAGGGCTCCCGAGGACTGGGCCGTGTCCCCCCTCAGACGGCTCCCTGGGGTCAGTACTATGTTCCCCTCAGACGGCTCCCTGGGGTCAGTGCTATGTCCTCCTCAGACTGGGGCTCCCTGAGGTCAGTGCTATGGCTCCCTTAGATGGGGTTCCCTGGGGACAGTGCTATGTCCCCCTCAGACAGGGTTCCCTGAGGTCAGTGCCATGTCCCCCTCAGACCGGGACTCCCGAGGACTGGGCCGTGTCCCCCCTCAGACGGTTCCCTGGGGTCAGTACTATATTCCCCTCAGACGGCTCCCTGGGGTCAGTGCTATGTCCCCCTCAGACGGCTCCCTGGGGTCAGTGCTATGTCCCCCTCAGACTGGGGCTCCCTGAGGTCAGTGCTATGTCCCCCTCAGACCGGGGCTCCCAAGGACTGGGCCGTGTCCCCTCTCAGACGGCTCCCTGGGGTCAGTATTATGTTCCCCTCAGACGGCTCCCTGGGGTCAGTGCTATGTCCCCCTCAGACTGGGGCTCCCTGGAGACAGATCCGGGTCCTTCACCACCCTATTTCATTTCTGGTATAGTGGGAAGAAAGCTGACCCTGAGGGCAGTGGCCTGGCTGGCATGGCTCTTAAGAGCAGAGATACATCACAATCAACAATTCAAATGTTATAGCAATGTTCACCTGAAATCTATGTCCTCTCATTGGTTTATGGCACCCCATTCAATTTAATTCCTAAAATAAAAAGAGAGAAAGAGCGAGCAGAGATGCACTGTTCACAGATGCAGGTCCCAGCCTCCAGCACTCATTCTCTAACTCCCACCCCCACCCCACGGCAACCCTCCGCAGGCCCGAGAGGACAGCAGTAGCTATAACCCCTGGTGGGAGGCAGGGCTTAAATGAGATAATGTGCACAGGAGACTTGGCACAGTGCCCAGCAGAGGGTAGTGAGAAGTAAGCCGAAGAAAAGACCAGTGGGCCAATTCTCAGGCCAGTTATGGGTTGGGCAAAGCTAGGCTCCATGGCCCTAGAAAGCCTCACAGTGATCCAGACCTGGCCAAGCCAGGGATATGCTCAGACTCTGACCTGTAGTTCTAAGAACAAACACTGTGGAGGCTCAGTGGTGGCACTTGTTCTCTTTCCCCCCTTTGCAATTCTCTCTCTGGTCCTGTCTCCCATGATCCTCTCCTCCCTTCACCTCTGCCTTTCCCTGACCCACCATCCCCACCACGTGGGGGAATCCAGCGACTCTGCACATGTGACGTTGGACATGGTGTGACCTCTCTGAGCTGGGCAGGGGACCGGGCCCAGGCCCAGACAACATAAATATGTCCCAGTGGTTTATATTGTGGGGGCGGCCAGGAGTACACACCAGTCGGCCGGCTGATGCCCCTGTTTATTCCATGGAGGTTCACGGCCAGGGCGCCACCAAGGAGGAGGGTGCAGGCAAGTCTCAGGTGGCTGCAGCTGTGTGGACGTCAATGTCTTGGGGACACCATGGAAGATGTAGGCCTCCCCAGCCACCCCTCCTGCCATGTCCCAGCAGCCCACCCCTCTCCATGGACCATGCTGGGGCGCAGATGGGAGTCAGAGCACAGAGTGGCCTCCCTGAGCCTGCAGGTGGGGCCCCGGCCGCCTGCCCTGTTCCAGAGACCCAGCTCCGAACCAGTGTGCTTTCTCAGGCACTGGAGGAATCTCCAAAGGGCCCCTCACGCGACCGTGAACATTGTGGGTGCTGAGTAAGTGTTCTTGAAGTGGCTGAGCGGTGATAACATGGTGGTTGTGTTGACAGATGTGTTGACGAGGAGAGCAGTGTGACCGTGCGAATGAGGACACAGTCCCCTCTCTGTACCCTCCCTGGTTGCTGTCAGTGGAAGAGGAAGTGACAGCGGGAAGGAGATGGTGTGACGATGTTTGTGATGAAGGTGGAGATGACGGCGGAATGGAGTTAGTGATAGAGGCAGAAACATGAATACCATCTATTTTACACTCCTGCATGGCCCTCTACAGTTTATACCAGCCTTTGCACGTTCCTCATCCTCACAACTCCCTTCGAGTGGGCATTTTCATCCTCGTTGTACAATTGATGACAGAGAGCCACAGACAGGCCATATTCTGCTTGCCCAAGGTCACAAGACCAGTTAGCTGGCCCACTCCAAATGTGGTGTCAGGGTAGCATCAGTATGCCATGGATGGGTGGCAAGGCCATTGTGTGTTCCCAGCACGGCAGACTCAGCCGTCCTCAGTTTGAGGGAGCAGGGTGTCGCAGGAGTGGACGACAGAGGAAGCAGTTCTAATCCTGGCCCCGCCACTGCCTCCCTGTGACCTCTGGGAGGCAGCCAAGGCAGATGTCAGCTGCCAGGTGACAGCGGGCCTGCTGGGCAGAGCCGGTGGAACCTGGCAGGAGCCCCACACACCAAGAGGATGAAGTCAGGGGTGAGGAATAATCCTGTAGTCAAAGGAAGACTTCCTTTGGGGTGGCATTCCTGGAAAGTTCTGCTCTGATTGGCTTGAGGTTGAGGCTTCTGCACAAGCCTTTCCAGTCAGAAGTGAGTTTATTAATAAACCCTGCCCTGTCCCATGCCCTCACCCTGGAGAGAAGGCAGGGCTTCCTGGAGCTCCTGGCCTCTCGTCCCTGCAGTGTTGAGTCCCATTGTGGGGGGTGGGGCAGAGACCGAGCCTTTAGATCCAAGCAGGGGGTGCAAATGGCCTGTAGTTCCCAGACCACATGCCCCTCCTCCTGCAGCCCTGGGCTTCACCACAGACTCTGGAGGCTGAGGAGAAAGAGCAAACAGGGTGGGTGGTGTGTGCGTGAATGCATGGGGCTGCAAGCATGCGTGGGCACTGCGTGCATGGGCAGTGTGCAGACATGAACCCCGAACAGGGTTCCGGGAGGATAGTGGGCTCCTGGGGTGCACACATGCATGGGTACATGCGGCTGGTATGCAAGAGTGTAAACCCGTCTCAGTTGCCAGTGAACGCGGTCTTGTGAACCCCAGGTGATGATGTGTGGGCATTGGTGGGCGGGGCAACTGAGTGTGAGGGGTGTCAGGCCTCAGGGTTAAGTGGTCTCCCTCCCTCCCAGGTACTTCCCTCTGCAGCTCATTAGCACCCAACGCCCAAATTTACTGCCTTGGCTCCTCCACCCGCTGGCTCTGACCTTATTAGGCTTCTGCACCCTCTTCCTAGGACAGTGGGATGGGGGAGAGGACTGACTTCTTAATCTGCAGTGTAGGATCCCTTGGGGGAAGAGGGAAAGTCCTGGGGGCGGGGGAGTGAAGGGAGACGGGACACAGAACTTAATATAGTCACAGGGCAGCCACGGAGGATGTGGCTCCTATTACACCTGCCACCTCACCCCCATCATATGACCCTGCTCCTGCTGGTAAGGCGTGAACAGGGTGAAAAGCACCTGGTCCAGGGAGATGCTAAGAGTCATAGTTCAGCTGGGTGGTTCTGACTCCAACTGGGCCGGGCCAGGAAGGGAGGAAAAAGTGGGGGCTTCCAGCACTGATCCCAGCGCAGCCACCAAAGGGACAGGTCCCTCTGACCCCCCACTCTTCCCTCTCTCACCCTTCAGATTCATGGTCCCATACTATGGCACACCTGTGGGCAGAGCCCTGACCCAGCCACAGGGGCGAGACCTGGGTGAGAAGAAGCAGGGTGGCCAGCTCAGCAGCCCCTCCCAGCCACTCCACAAAAGCGGTTTGTGTGCTATGAAAGTCAGGTTCAAGACAGGCTCTTCCCCCCCCCCATACCCCTCCTGAGCCCACACTGGTGGGGGGACACAGCCCTGCCCTCAAGGAGCACCCGTCTGATGGGACTGTCATGCCACATCCCCTCTGTTGAGTTTCCAGTGTGACCTTGAGAATTCACTCCACATCTCAGAACCTCAGTTTTCTGGTCTGTGGAATGGCAACGCTGCCATGTCCCTCAAAGGGTGCCCAGCAGATAGGAAAAACTGAATTAAGGTAGCTATTCTTCAGTGCAGGCTTGTTGTGGAAAGCATCACATGTGGTCTTTAACTGGGAAAGCAGATTATAGTAAACCTGATCGTCCCCCATTGCCACCCAGAGAGGCATCATCTCTGGGGGTTCTGGACTCTATGACACCCACAGGCAACACCAGCCTCAGCGTTTACAGTCAAAAGATCCTGGAAAGTCAGCCACACAAGCGAGCCCAGGCCTGAGGACCTAAGTGCAGCATGGGGACAAGGCAGGCCCCCAGCCACCCTCTCCAGAAGATGCTATCCAGTGGCTTCTGGTTATTGACTTCCTGGAAACCTCGATTTTTTAATTTACCGTACTCCCCTTGTATAAAACACACCTTTTTCCAAAAAATTTGGGGTCTAAACACTGGGTGCATCTCATACAATGATTGTAGAGTTCTTTTACTTGTGTTTCCCACTTTTTCATGCTTGTTTTTGCATTCATTGTTGAAGACAGTGATTCATCATCAGACACAGACGAGGACAAGCTAATGGACAGGAGTTTTGACAGTGATGAGGAGTTGTATGAGTTTTATGATGAATAAAACTTGAGTTCAACAACTTTATGTCATACATTTCTTTTTGAAAATTTCGGACCCCAAAATCAAGGTGCGTCTTGTACATGGGGAAATACTGTACATTTTATTGAGGTGTAAGGTTTGTGCACCGAATTGAACAGATCCTAAGGGTGCAGCTTGGTGCGTTTGTGTGTATGTGTATGGCCATGTCACCACTGCCTGGATCGAGCAAAGAGCATTCCACACCCCAGGAGGGTCCTTCAAGCCCATCCCAGTCAATCCTGTCCCCCAGAGGTAACCCCCTTCTGACTTGTCTCACCGCAGATTGGACCACGTACAGATGAACTAGAACATGCGCTCTCTGTGTCCCGCCCAGTGTGTCCAACGTGAGGTCCTTGAGGGTCATCATGCTATTCCTGCAGTACCAGCTCTTCCTTTTCCACCCAGGAGCAGCCTTCCATTGAGTGACTTAGCCACAATTTATTTATCCGGTCTGCTGTTGATAGACATTTGGGTTGTTTCAGTTTTTAATTAATATGACTACAGCAACCTTAGCCTAGACATACCTTTGGGTGCACATAAACACAGCAACCCATGCTCGAGAGCCAACTTAGAGAGCGATGCCTCTTTCGGAACTCCAGGGAAGAAAGGGACAGTTAAAGATTATTGAGCTCCTCCCTGGGGTCATGAGTTTTCTGGGTCAACGGGACCGGTCACAGGGGAGGGAGGACAGAGACCGGGAAGCTCCCAAGAGGAACTTCCCCAACTTCATCACTGAGCCTAGAGCCAGCCCGTGTGTGTGTGCATGTGAATGTGCGTGTGTGTGTGTTTATATTCGTTTCCCATGGTTGCCATAACAAATTACCACAGACCCAGTGGCTTATAACAGAAATTTATTCTCTCACATTTCTGGCAGCCAGAAGCTCGGAATCAAGGCATCAGCAGGATTGGTTCCTTACGGAGGCTCAGAGAGAGAGTCTGTTGCATGTCCCTCTCCTCCATTCTGGTGACCGCAGGCAATCCTTGGCGTCCCTTGGCTTGTAGATGTTATCACTCCAATCTCTGCCTCCATCCTCACATGGCCTTCTCTGTGTGTTTCTGTGCTTCTGTGTCTACAAACTTCTCTCCCTCAAGGGGATTGAGGGCCCCGCTAAGATTTTAACTTAATTGCATCTACAAATACCCTATTTCTACTAATTTCTACTAAGATCACATTCCCAGCTACTGAAGGTTAGGACTTCAACATATCTTTTTATTTTTATTTTTTCTTCTTCTTTTTCCAAGTGAGAGGAGGGAAAGTAGACAGACTTCTGCATGTGCCCTGACCAGGATCCACCCAGAGACTCCTGTCTGGGGCTGACACTTTGCCCATCTGGGGCCATGCTTGTGACAGAGCTAGTTTTAGCACCTGAGGTAGAGGATCCATGGAGCCGTCCTCAGTGCCTGGGACCAATGCGCTCAAACCAATCAAGCCATGGCTGCTGGAGGGGAAGAGAGAGATAGAGAAAAAAGGGGAGGGGGAAGGGTGGAGAAGCAGATGGTCGCTTCTCCTGTGTGCCCTGGTGGGTAATTGAATCCGAGACATCCACATGCTGGGCCGATGCTCTATCACTGAGCCAACCAGCCAGGACCGGACTTCAACATATCTTTAAGGAGACACAATTGCAGTCAACAACAGTGATTATGACTCTGTATATTTGTGTGTGGGTATACATGAGTGTTTATGTGAGTGTGTATAACTATGAGGGATGACTGTGTGTGTGTATGATTGTAATGCTGTGTCCGTGTTGGTGTCCGGTTGTGCTTATGTGGCCACGGCACATGTATATGAGTGTGTATATACCCCTGTGTCCGTGGCTCAGATATCCTGCCAAATAGGCTAGGGACAGTGACCAGGTAGCATGATGTCAACAGGCCTGACTCCCTTCTGTGGCTGAAGAGGTGCTTGGGACCAGTGGATGGATAACCCAGGCCTTGCTTCATGAATCTGGAAGGTGAGCTGTGAGGAGCAGGAACAAGGCTGTCTGCTAAGCTGGGCACAGACTGGTAGGTCAAGGCAGTGGCTCTCTGGCAGCAGCACCTGTCGCAGGTCCTCCCCCAGGAACGTTCCTAGAAGACCCCTCCACCCAACCTCCCTTCTGCTGCACCCCATTTGCCTGGACTGGGAGATGCTGGCTGACTCATCCCCTGCAGATTGGAAGCCAGCACTCAGCTACGTAGGGGTGGGGCAGGTAGCCAGCCCCTCCCACGCCCCACCCCCAGGCCAATCCAGGGTAGCACCAAATCACACCATGTCTGGGCTGGGACTGGACCCTCAGGAAATGGGGGGAGGGAGCACGTGGCCAGGTAAGGCCCGGGAAGGTGAGGGCTTTCTATCTCCCCAAGGCTGCTCTTTAAGGCAAACGCACCACCCAGCAACAGAACACTGGGTGGGTCTCCTCACTACTCATGTCAGCCGGTATCTTGCTCTGAGCTAGTTATCTCGTTTAAACTTCACAGTTTAAGTTTAAATGCTGTTCTCACCATCCCCATTTGATGGATGCTGTCACTGAGGCTCCAAAAAGTTTAAATGATCTGCTTAAGGTTACACATATTTGTTTATAATTTTTGGAATGTTTTTATTCTCTCTGAAAATCTGCAGCCTGCCCACTCCTCCAAACTCAGACCATGGCTGCTCCCAGTGCAGCCCCCCTGCCTATCCCAATACACCCTCTGAGTGCCGTCTTCCCCAGGAAGATCCCCTGCTCAGTGGGGGCAGGGGGGAAGGGGACAGGTTTGGGGTGGTCTCTCCTCTCTTCCCACCCTCCTAGGCTCCTCTGTGGTATGCTGGTTTTGTTCTTGGTGTGACAGCAAACTTTATTGTCTTTCTGAGGGTGTCCATGGGTTTGTGTGCATGGAGGAGGGGCATCTGGGCATGTGGGTGGAGCTCTGGGCAGGTTTGCCCACCAGGGACACATGCTGGCACACGTGCACATGCTGTATCTGTAAGCATGCCTAGGGCACAGGTGTGTGAGCCCCCGGGGGTGTTCACAAAGAGCCTGCCCACTGCTTGTTTGGATGTCTGTAGAATGGCTTCCATTTCTCCACCCTTACAAGTTAAATTGCCACCATCCTCATTTCACAGATTCGGGAGCCACAGCTTCTCACCTGATGCAAGAGCTCCGTTCTGAATGGTGGAAGCCGCCTGTGACTGGGGGACAGAGACACCTGAGTCTCAAGCTCCGCCCGCTTGTTCTGCCCGGTGCCCTTGAGCGGCATTGCCCCACCCAGGCAGCCGGAGTGTCCTCACCCAATGGGATGGGGTGACATGGAGGGCGGGGAGGCTTCTCCCGCCCTCCCTCGGGAGCACCCAGCTCCCTAGAAGGGAGCTTCATTAACCCAGGACTCGGTAGTTTGTGGTGAGGGGAGCGCCAAGACCTGGCACTGACTACAAAGCATGCTGGGCACCCCCCAGCACTCCCGCCCCGCAGCTGGCGGGGGAGGGGCTGTGACGTTCAGTGGCCTCATGCAGCGGAGAGGAAGTAGCTAATTGCTGACCTGATGACTGGGCGGCCTGAGGAGTGGGGTGATGATGCCACTGGCTCACGGAAGCAGGCACCCCGGCCCAAGGAGGGGGTCCTGCAGGGACGGGGTGGGCCAGGCCTGCGCTCTGCGGAGGCCGTGGCCAAAGAAACAGGGGTGGGGGCTGTTTAGGCTGGGACCGACCGTGGGAACAGGCTCCTCCTGGACTTCCCTCAGCTTCAAGGGAAAAGAGTTCAGAGGCCCTGAGGGGATTTAGGAAGGGGCTACAGAGGGCGCAGGAGGAGGAGGAGGAGGAGATGGTGGTAGAGGGTTCTCTGCTTCCCCTCCACCTCCACTACCCCATCTCCCCATCTTTCCCACCCCTGCCTTTGTCCCATCTTTGGCCCCTGTGGCCCAGGGTGATGAAGAAGGAGGGAGTAGATGGAGGACTTTTAACACCAGCCCCCCCCCACACACACACACACAGCCATCTATTGGCCATACCGGCTGCAGGCCAGAGCATCCAGAAGCAGTGACACTTCTAGCAGCCCTCAAGCACAAGAAGAAAGGGTGCTTCAGGCAAAGGCTGGGCAGTGGGTTTTAGTGAGGCTGGTGGAGTTTGGAGACTTGGTGCCATAATTATGGGGAGAGAGGAGGTGAGCAGGATCATTCTGCACCAAGGGCCACACTGTCCCTTTCTGGCTGAAACCGAGGGTAACCAGACTTAGAGCTTCACCTAAATGCTGGCCACAGCTCTGGCCCGGACATGCCTGGCCTCCAATGCCAGATAAAGGGCCAGGACCAGGTACGGAGCCTCACGGGATGGAGATCCCATCTCCCAAGTCCCCAGCTGTATCATGAGAACCTGCAGCTCTGCGTCATGAGAAACAGGTCCCATCCATCTGTAGGGCAGTCTTCTGGGCCCCTAGTGCCCCCTGTGGGCAGGAAGCTACACAATGGGGAGGGACCTCTGCCTGCCCAGGGGAGGAAGGGAGACACATGTGCCCATCCAGAAGCACACAGATCCCACTGCAGGGAATCCCTCCCCCACCCCCCACCCCTACAGTGTGATTAAGGAAACCCAGACTTTGACCTCCAAGCCCTAGCCTGAAATTCAGCCCTTGTCCTCAGGAAGCTCCTAGTTTGATGGAAGAACTCGATCAGCAGTCCATTCGGAACGGTGAAACCCAGCGTCCAGCTTCAGGAAACTTAGTCTGAGGATAGAGATATTATTAGCCCAACTGAATTTTCAGGAAGCCCTCAATGTAATGCAGACACGAATTAGACATTTTGGTGACTCTACGGCTGCTAGAAAAAAAAAAGTGCAAGACGTCCAGTTAACTTTGAATCTCAGATCAACAACTAATAACATTTTAGTATCAGTATATCCCATGCAACATATGGGACAAACTTATACTGAAGCTTTATTCATTGTTTTTTTTTATTTTGAAATTCAAGTTGAACTGAACATCCTGTATTTTTTTTTTTTTTTGATAAATCTGACAACCTAGATGTCTCCGATCTGAGGAAGGAGGGAGGATCCCCCCAGACACGGAAAGGCAGGTAAACATAGCATGTTCACGCTGGTGCTCAGGAGAGCAGTGGTGGGTGGGAGGGGGGTCCCGAGGCGCCAGCTCGCTGCAGTTTAAAATTCCTTCCAGCCCAGATCCCTAATCCCTCCCTGCACAATGGCCGCCTTCTCCCCCGCCGCACGGGCCCACGCCCTCCCCCCTGCGGGGCCGTGGCAGTGCCACCACGGGCCTCTTTAAGCCCCTTTGAAGCCGCCAGAGCCTCGCGCTGCGGGAGGCCCCGCCGCTATGCCAGCTATGCCAGCTATGTCCCCGCCGCCGCCGGCCACCACCGCTCCTCCATTAATGCTGGCTAATCTGGCTAATAAATAAACTCCCCTCCCAACCTCAGCCCCTGCAGGCTCCTCCCTGTTCTTCCAGTATTGATTTCAGGGTTAGGTTAGAACAAGCTTACTAGTCCCTTCTTGATGCTTCTGACTTCTTTTTTGCTAACGCTGTCCTATCTCTGTTGCCCATCTCGAATGGAATTCGGGGAGAGGGATCTTCCCCTCGCACAGTACATCTGCCTCTCTCTTTTCAGTCCACTTGGGCACAAGGGAGCAGGCCACATGGCTGTGTGCAGGGGACCAGATTCCGGGCCCTGGGAAGATCCGCCGGGCCCGGGAGCGCCCGCTGGAGGCTGGAGGAGGTACAGACCACGCCCCATTCTGGGCAAGCCCAGGGCACGGCCCACTCTGTCCGCGGAAGTGGGGTGCATCGCCGGGAGTCCCGGGGCAGGTGACAGGAGTTTTCTTCTCCGCATTCTGCCGCCCTCGCATCGCTTCACCGCCTACAGCACCCGGCGCGCGGGGAGAAATTACAGGATTGCAGGGGCACGGCTAAAGCGCTGTAATTACCC
This sequence comes from Rhynchonycteris naso, assembly GCA_037038555.1. NCBI lineage: Eukaryota > Metazoa > Chordata > Mammalia > Chiroptera > Emballonuridae > Rhynchonycteris > Rhynchonycteris naso. The sequence goes on from CM073000.1 coordinate 11,202,215, forward strand.
ACCGCCACTCGCAACCCTGCGCGCCGCGGCCGTGGGCCAACGCGCCGTAATTAGGCACCCCCTCCCTTGTTCCGGAACTGCCCCGCAGCCCCAGCAGCGCTTGCCCCGGCTGCCCTTCAGGACTGCCCCGTGGTTGCATGAGAAGCTATGAGACTCCATCTAGGGTTGGTGATTGTGGTGACAGTCCCCGGGGTCTTAAGGTGTGGTAGCCGCCCCTCCCTTCCCATAAACCTACAGTTCTCAAGAATTTTGTTAAAAGAATCTGGGAGAGTGGGAAGCGGCAGGGACCCATTTCGTTGACAGTTAACAGTGATGCCTATTGGAAAGTTGATTGGCAGAGGAAGGGGGCAACAGTACCTATCTCCATTTTGCATATAAGGCACAGAAAAAGGCTCTCAGAGAAGGCCACCCAGCCAGAAATTCCCGGTCAGCTCATTTAATGGCAGCTTTATGGCGTCTCAAAGGCTCCTTCCCCTGGCAGAGAAATTACCTTCCTGCAAAGAAAGGTGATATCCCCCCATCAGAGACTTGAAGCCCTGGGCAGCTGACCAGCTGTGGCCTGTTGATCACAAGGGAGCTCATGAAGAATGGCTCAAGTATCCCATCCACGGACGGGCATGAGGAGGCCCTGAAGACACAGAACCCAAGCCTAATGACCAGGATGAAGGGGGAGCAACTTGGCTGTCAGCTACTTTATGCAAACCAGGCTCAAACCTCTCCTCTCCCGGGAATTCTTCCCTGATATCCAGGGGGTTGCAAACTCGTGGCCTTGGCTGAGTTTAATCTTAGTGAGGTTTGGCCTGCACTAAGTGTGTGGTTTTTATATCGACTGTGAGAGCCTACAGACAGTGCGGGCTTGCCGGTTGCCCTCTCTGTTGGAAAAGTCAACGAGACCAGATCGTCCTCAAAGGCATTTGGGTTTAAAACCCCTGATTGTCAATGGCCTGCTCAGCCTGAGCCTTTGCCCTTTCTCCTCAGCTGCTAGGATCTCAAACTGCGCCATTGCCACCCCTTTGGAATCTCTGCGTGTTTCTTTGTACATAGTGCCAAGGTGCGTGTTCCTGGGAGCTTCTCTTTAGGCTCCGCACGCGTGGTGGCTGCACATGTTTCTGGATACCTCTCTGCTACCCCCTTTTCTCATCTTAAGTTTCATTCTGTCCCTTGGGTATGCACCATAATTTCTGCAGCAGGGCGACAGCTGGTTCTCTGCCATGAAACCAAAGGTTCCTTGAAGGCAAGATATAGGAATTATCCCTTCAGACTGAGATCTCACGGAGGGCTGGGGAAGTGAGGTGTGGAGATAGTCTCTTGCATCACAGGGAGCTTTGAGGACAGGGCTGTGTCTCCCCCTCAGACTGGGACTTCCCAAGGCACCAGATTTTCCCCTTAGATGGGCCTTTGCACCCCACCCCACTTCTCTGGCTCTTCTTGGTGCCCAGGCATGTCTCCCAGGACACTGTTTGTCACACTTTGATGAATGAAAGCTACTAAGAATAACTCAGTCCTTGTAGTCTCTAAAGGACAGGGGTGTGGGGAGGAGGGAGGACGGTGATTGTGGAGGGGCTGGGAGAGAACGGACACATCCATTCATCCAACCGCATTTCCCCAGGTACCCAGCTAGACACTATGGGAGCCATAGTGAGTGCCACAGAGCTCCCTTCTGTGCCATTTTTTTTCTGTTGCCAGTGGGGAGAAGGGAGATATCCACAGGACCCCTAAGACAGAAACACCAACCCCTTCTTCACAGCCTTCCCACCTCAGAAGTCATCACCTCTGTCACCCAGCCCCGTTCCTTCCTGGACACCAGCTCCCTCTGCTTGGACTGAGGTGCTTGGGGTGGGGTTGGGGGGCTGCCCCCAGTGGGACAGGGGCTGCAGCAGGGTGTGCCTGTGGAGTCCTTCCTGTGGAGAACGTCACAGTGACAGACGGGGTAGAGAATAAAGGCAGTCTCAGACTGGCCAGAGGGCATGTGGCACTTTAATTGGGGGAGGGGGTATAAGTGACCCAGAGAATGAATCCCCTGCCCACCCTCACTCTTCCTCCATCCCACCCTCCACACGCCAAAACCTCGTGCCTCCAGTTAGGAACTGAGCACTTTGCAATGCATCGTTTCTCTCAGGCGCTTCTCAGGGGAACCGAGGGCAGGAGGCTGTGACCTCAACCTGCTTCTCTGGATGGGGCCATCCTGGCACTCTGCCCTCACCTGCCACCTCCTGGGAGGGACATTTCAGCCTGGTCTTGGCAAAAACATCAGCCTATGAGCCAGGTGGCCTGGTGTGGTACCAGCTCTGCTACTGACCCCACTGTAACCTTGAGGAGCCATTTGCTCCCTTGAACCTCAGTTTTCCCTTATGTAAAATGAGTTTTGTCTAGTTTCCATGGTTTTTCAAACCTTTAAAATAAAAACTAGTGGCTCTTTTTGTTTAAATAGTATCTTATGTGGAGTCTCCACTGGTATCACAGAAAAAGGTTGAGATTCTATTATCAAAATGCGAGCAGGGGCCCAGAGCCCCAGTGTATAGTCCATTGCACACGCTCTCATGCATGCGCTCGCACACACACGTGCACACCATTCAGCTCCAGGGCCCTCCACAGTGCACACTTCATAAACCTCAGAAGCCTGAAGTCCTTCCCAATGAAACATTTTGGGGCTGTGCCAGAGCCAGGAGAGCTGACAACTCAGAAGGAGGCCATGACAGTGAGCAACAAGGGTCTAGAGAGCAGGGCCGAGGGGTAGCAGGGTGGGGGGTCTTGCGCTGGTAGAGGGACTTCTTTCAACACTGATGACCCTGCTGGAAGTGGCCAGGGGCCCAGGTCCAAGGCTGGGTCCATGCAGACCCTCAATGCCCTCTCCCGGACCTGAGCCAGAGTCAGTAGACATATCTGGCACTGGGCCCCCTTAGCTGGGGGGAAAGGGGACAGCAGAGACTGAGAATCCCCCTCGGCAGGGGTGGACAGAGCCTCTGGCAGCTTTACTCTGGAGTCCCTCTCCCTGTGCCTAGGACAAGGGCTGAGATGAAGGTGGGGGGTTGACGGAAGCCCTGACGTGGCTAAGGGGAGGGGCTGGGCACCAGGAGACAGAAGGAACCTCAGGCCACCACTAAAGTTGGAAGTGTGAGAATTTAGTGCCAACGGGGAGTGCAGGTGGAAGAGGGAGGCAGGGAGGCGGGAGTCTCCCCCAGCCATCGCTGCCCTGAGATGTACAATAAGAGAGGGGGAGAGTCACCTCACCCTCCTGTATCCCAGACACGCACGCACTTTGGTGTTTGTCCCCTAGCGATGTCACAACCCTGGCCCTGGAAATCCCTGGAGAGCTGCTCTGTGCCAGGCATGGCTGGACACAGGGACCCCAGGGATGGGAACATCAGCTCAATCTCTGCCTTCCTGGCACTCGCATGCTTCAGAGGGAAACATAGAAAATCACAAGTGAGAGAGAATAAAGCTCAGTTTGTGATAAGACAGCTGTTAAGAGTGGAGGGTGCTGGGCTGGGTGGGGCTATTTTAGATGAGATTGTCAAAAGAATGTCTTTGTAAGGAGGTGACATTTGAGTGGAGATCTGAGCTATAAGAAGCCAGCCATACTTTGGGGCCGAAAGGACTCCAAAAATGTACAGTATTTTTAAACAGCAAAGAGCATGCCTCTATAAACATTAAAGGGCAGGGAAATCAGAGCTGTTCCTGGAGCATCTGTTGTATGTCCGTCACAGTGATAGGAAATTCTCTGACATCTTCTCCCAAAGCCCTCTCCAGACTCCTGTTTGTCAGGGAGTATTATGTTCATCCGACAGATAAGAAATGTGAAGCCCACAGAGGTTATTATTTCATTCACTTAATAAGATGTATTGAGTTTTGGCCTCTGGAAACACTAATAAATCCTACATGAGCCCTGCTTTCTTAGATCCTAGTCTGTGAGAGCACAGAGGGAGGTCAGGGAGGGCTTCCTGGAGGAGTTCGTGTCTAAGCTGAATCTGAAAGGATGAAAGGGGGTCACAGGGAAAGCGATGAGGAGAAGAAGGGTGTCTGATGGAGGCTGGCACCAGTAGCAGGGAGACCTGTGGGCAGAAGTCAAAGACTGAGGAGAGGGTCCTGCCTAGCTGCCTGGTCTGCTCCCTGAGGGGCTGGGATGGTGTGTGAGGACCCTCCAGGCAGGTAGGAGGGCAGGAGGGCAGATAGAGCCACCTGGTGTGGCTGTTAGGCAAGGCAGGTGCGGTGGGATTTAAATCACCAGGTACCAGGGCCCTGGTGACTTTGCCACCCCTAAGTGCAGAGTTAATCAAGGCAAAAGGGGGGTGCCAGCCAACAGCAAGGCCCAGTGGGGCCACCCACACAGGTGCACACACTCCCCACACCCAGACACGTGCACGCCATACATGAAGCTGGCCCACCTCGCTACCTGTATTGATAAGGAGCTGGGAAAGGCCCAGGGTGGGAGGTTGGACTTCACAGGACAGCATGAGTCCAATATAGCTCAGGCCTTGGGCCCTGGACACCTCTTCCTAGTGCCCCAGGGAAGATGCCCCTCTCTAGCCCCCTCCCCACCACCATATGCCATGAGACCTGCTAACACCTTGTCCTTCTTCAGAATCTGCAGACAGGATGTACAGACTCCTTGCACAGGAAGTGCAACCTTGGGCACTGCAGTCAACAGCAGAATCCAGACTCAGAACAGACCCTGCTGGGCTGGAGCAAACAGGCCACGCTACGGAGATGACATTCACAGGGCCAACACAAGGACTCCACACGCAACAGTTCAGACACAAGCTAAGAGGTCATATGTAAGCCCTGGGGTGAGCATTCTCAGAAGGGGACTTGTCCCCCAGGAAGCTACGAGTGTGCAGACTTGAGCAGCAGCCAGCCAGAGAGAGGGATGGCCCCAGGCTTGGAGCTGGCTGTACCTTCCAGGAGCACTGGGTCCAGAACTGGGGATCCCCCTCTGAAGGGGACAAGGACAGAGAGACTGATAGGGTGGGCAGGGGCCCAGTTACCCCATTATATGAGGAACTACCACACAGATGTTTAGTCCCAAGAACAAAAGGCCCAGGCACCTGAGAGTTCCACACTCCAGGCGGCCTCTGGGTGTGCCTTATTCTCCACTGGGGAGTTTCCTGCTCCTCCTGACCTAGCTCAGCTCTGCATGTTGCTCTATCAGCTAAAGCACCACTTCCTCAGGGAAGCCTTGTCTGCCTTCTCTTGGATGGTGTCTCACTGATATGCTCTGCGTACCACCTTGCCCTGGCCTCAGGTTAACACTTACCAGAGATATCTTACCGTTTTCTACGCACTTGTTCTGTTCACTGTGTCTCCCTAACTAGACTGTAGGCACTGTGAGGTTGGGGAGGGAAGGAAGAGAGAAAGAGAGGGAGGGAGGGACGGAGGGAGGAGTTGAGTTTGCCTTGAACACTCGGAGGGCTGCCATCTAGAAGAGGATTAAACTGGCTCTTCAGGGGTAGGAGAACCATCAGCAGGTCACAACAGAGTCATATTTTAAATCATCAACAGTTAAATTTTAAAACTTCATGGTCACACTGTGGGTTGGGCTTCCCCAGAAGATAGCTTCTTGGGATGAGTTTAAGCAAAACCAAGAGGAGCACTTCTCAGAGGGCTGTTACCTGAATGAAGGAACCAATGTATGATGACTAAATGAATGAAAGAAGGGAGAAAGGGAGGGAGGGAGGGAGGAAGGAAGGAAGGAAGGAAGGAAGGAAGGAAGGAAGGAAGGAAAGAAGGAAGGAAGGAAGGGGAAAGGGAGGGAGGGAGGAAGGAAGGAGAAAGGGAGGGAGGGAGGGAGGGAGGGAGGAGGGAGGGAGGGGGGAGGGAGGAAGGAAGGAAGGAAGGAAGGAAGGAAGGAAGGAAGGAAGGAAGGGGAAAGGGAGGGAGGGAGGAAGGAAGGGAGGGAGGGAGAGAGGGAAGGAGGGAGGGAGGGAAGGAGGGAGGGAGGGAAGGAGGGAGGGAGGGAAGGAGGGAGGGAGGGAGGGAGGGAGGGAGGGAGGAGGGAGGGAGGGGGGAGGGAGGGGGGAGGGAGGGAGGGAGGAAGGAAGGGAGGAAGGAAGGAAGGAAGGAAGGAAGGAAGGAAGGAAGGAAGGAAGGGGAAAGGGAGGGAGGGAGGAAGGAAGGGAGGGAGGGAGAGAGGGAAGGAGGGAGGGAGGGAAGGAGGGAGGGAGGGAAGGAGGGAGGGAGGGAGGGAGGGAGGGAGGGAGGGAGGGAGGGAGGGAGGGAGGGAGAAAAGAAGGAAACGTATAGGAAAGCACATTTCTCATCCACCCAGTAGCACTAGAGGTGTCATGCTGGATGACATTTATAGCAGGGCAAGGAGAGAGATGTCTTGGGGGCGACTCAGTCCTTTCACCCCTCCCATACCTCCCAACTTTCCCAGAGAAGTCACTTTCTGGAATCCCCTTTGGGCTACTTTTCCAGAGGGTAACCCCCTTAGCTTGACTCTGTCCTGAGCTCAGTGCCCTCTGACAGCTTCCTCTTCAGGGCTGAGGGTGGGAAGGAAGAACTTGGCACCTGGCCTCAGTCGACACTGACCTGGTCTGCAGATGCTGGGTGGGGGCAGGCAGCAGGTGCCCTGGCTCTGGAACCCCTGACTCCCTGCCTGACCCTCATGAGCTTCCTGAAAACAAGGATGTGTCTTAACCCGCCTCTATCCCGCTCCTGGCACAGAGGACGTACCCGCTGAGTGTGAGGTGAGCAGCACAGGGACCAGGAGTGGCAGAGCTGAGATTAAAAGGGGGTGTACTGCTTAGCAAAACAGAGGTGGAATACCTTCCTCGGGACTGGGAGGAGCATGCAGCCCCCAGGGGCTCCCAAGGCTGGGACCAGGTTGGACTTGCCTTCTGTCCGAGCTTGGGGCCTGCCTGTCTCCAGCAGCCCACTGTGGCCGATGACCCATCCATGACTCACAGCCAGCTGTGGGCATGGAGAGGAGAAAGTGGCCCCCAGCTTAGCTCAGGCACTCATAAGTAGCCCTCAACACCCCCTCAGCGTGGAAAGCCTCCCAGCATCCACGCACACACGTCCCAGGCTGCCCTTTTCCAACCACAGCGTGCCTCTTGCTGCTTATTTTAGCCTGATGAAGTCTCTTGAAATGTCAGAGCTGGAACCAAGCTCAGGATCATGCGGTTCAACTCTTTCATTCAACCAGGAAGAAAATGGGGATTCAGAGACAGCAAGTGATGTGTGTCAGGTCACATAGCTAATGGTGGTCTGACCAGAAATTGACTGTAGATGTTAGGGGTCCAAATCCAGTTGTCCTTAATTCTGGAGATGGTGACAGCCTGCTCAGGCAGCCCCTCACCAGACTTCTGTAGCCAGCATGCCTAGGTTTGAATCTGATTTGCCCCTTATCAGCTGTGAGGCTATTGCAAGGTACTCAGCCTCTCCTACCTCTATTTCCCCATCGGTAAAATGGGCTAACGATGATACCTCCCTTCCAGGTTGGTATGAGGGCTGAATGAGTTAATAGGTCTGCATTGCTGGGCACATAACAGTACTCAGATGTGTTAGCTAACATTCTTAGGTGCTTGATGGCATCGCCAAGACTTAGTCCTTGGTGTGCAAAGTTTAAAAATTTGGCTTTATCAGTTTACCCAAGGGTGAGCAGATTCCAAAAGGCTGGCCATATAACCAGGCTTATGGCAAACCAATGTATGGTGTGAGCATGGGGACAGATGTCGCAATCAGAAAAACCTCAGTGGGCACATAGGCTGCCTCCCACTCTGGCCGCCACCACCTGAGATCCAAAGACAGCAGACATCACAGCAGGGGCACTCGGAGATTCCCAGGGCTGTTCAAGCTGCCCTTCTGAACTCAAGAGCGGCTCCCTATTCATTGGCAAACTGGGGGAAGTCATAGCCTCTAAGTCAGGGGGTGGTTGTATGTGTGAGATCAGTTACAGTACCTGGCACTGTCCTACCCAGCCCTCCTCCTTCCTTGCCCTCTACCCTGCCTACGTCACTTGCTGGAGGTCAGTCTTCTCATCTGAATGCAGCGCAGCCTCCCTTGAACCCAGTTGGATAAATATTGACAAATTCTTCTCCTTCCAAGTTCCTCCTTTATCAGTCGCCAAAGCTTTGACACCTCACACCAGATGAACTATGGTTCCAGAACACACACAAGACGGTGGTCTCATTCCATCCCCAGAGATGTTTGTTCAATGGCTGATTCAGTTAATCAATAAATAAAACAATTCCCAGAACCTCCTGAAAAGTCACCCTGAGCTCTCAACATTGGGCAACGCTCTGGTTTGCACAGGGCCCCAGTCACAAACCACCTCTGAGGAGGCTACTCACAGTTGTTCCACCAGTCCTTGCCATCTTTCCTCTCTCTATAACAGCCACCTTTCTCTGTCCCCACCCTGCCATCCAGTTTGCAACCAGGTGTGTTGGCCGCCTCCCCCAGCAGAAGGGCTGTTACAACCATTCTGCTGCCTGTAATCACTGCCACATGCTGACGGTCAGTCTCAGGCTCTCTCGTGCTGTCCCCCACTTACTCCACCCAACCTTCTACTATGGCCTGAATAAGAAAACTGACTTTTTAAACTTGTTATTCTAGCTCCCCTGACAGCCCATGATGCTGGCCAAGCCCCGGTCCTTGCCCTCTGAGCCCCAGGTGACCCAGCCATTGAGCCTTGCTATGGGTGGTCCGCTCCTCACTGGGAACATCACTTGCCATCTGGACTCCTGTCCATCAGGCAGGCTGAAACTCCTTAGACCGGGAAGCCAGCCAGAGCCAGCTGGGATTTTATGCCCCTTTGAAAGCTGGAACTCAGCCTGACCTGTTGTGGCACAGTGGATAAAACATTGACCTACAATTCTGAGGTTGCTGGTTCAAAACCCTGGGCTTGCCTGGTCAAGGCACATGTGGGAGTTGATGCTTCCTGGTTCTCCTTCCACCTCTCTCTCTCACACACACCTCTATAAAATGAATAATTATTTTAATGAAAGCTGGGACTCCAAGCACTAACTCGTCCTCAGGTACCAGAACACAGACTGGACATTGCCTCCAGTTTAGTTCCAGCTTTTCCCCCATCACTGACTCAATGGCCAGCATTGTGCATGGTTCTGGGCCACCAGGATCCCCACACATGAACCAGAGGATTCCAAGAGTCTCTAAGCTGGAAGATGCCAAGGAATGGCCCCGTCTGGTGGAGATGTTCCTAGAACACTTGAAAATGTGTTACAGTCTCTTTCGCGGTAACAGTGACTACAGGTGCTCTGCTGGAACTAGAGGTGCTAAATGTCCCACAGTGCACAAAGCAGTCTGCACAATGAAGAACTGCATCCCCTCCTTCCTTGGGAAAACATTGATTCTAGTCAACAGTATTTAATGTGCAGTTATAGTTACTAAGATCCAGGGAGGTTAAGGAACTGGCCCAAGATTACACAGAAAATTTGTCTTATAGGCAATCCAATGAGGGGAACCCAGGAGTTGTCATCCTTGAGGATTCCAGTGTCATCTGTACTCAAAATCCACTCGCAGTTACCAGATTTGCGACAAGGGAGAGTCAAAGAACATTGTGAAGGCTTCACAGAGGTATAATTTGAGCAGAGGCTTGAAGGATGGCTCATGGACTTTTGACTTCTGGAAGTGGTCATCAGGAGCACAATGGGCAATGGTAGAGCATGAGGACTCTGTGCCCAGAAGTGAAGGTAGCAAAGAAATGAGCCCAGGCTTTGGGAAGAAAGCACTGGAGAAAGGGGAGTGACTGAAAGGTGAGTTGACGCTAGATCACAGAGGACATTGTATGTCAAGCTGAGTATTGGGACTTGATTTTACCAACAGTGGGAAGCCACTGACAATATCAGAGTAGAAGGTGTGCCGTGACGAGCTCTGTGCTTACAGGAAGGTTACTGCGGCTGCCTGTGGTGAAGCAATGGGAGGAAATTATGGGGGCAGGAAACCACTGTCAGAACAGCCCAGGTGGAAAACACGGATGAGGTCACGGATGATGACATGGTCAAGGGGGATGAGGGAAAGGAGACCACCGCAGAGCAAAGCCACATTGGGGTGGGGGGTTGATGATGATGTTCTTAACATTAAAACAAAAGATACTCTCTTATTCGAGTTCCCCTGGAAGTCGACCCTAAGAAAAGGATTTGAATATGGTTTATTTGGAAGATGATCTCAATGAATAACAGTAGTGGAATGGGGAAATCATGAGGGAAAGAGAAGGTAGCCAAAAAAGTGTATTACATGAAGCCAGTTAACCCTATGGGCAACTGGAGATCAATCTTGCTGGAGATCTCTGGGAAACACTAGGAAACACATACCCCTGAGTTCAGGTATTTATGCATTGACTCATGGGAGTATCCACTTTCTGGCACTCTGGAGTGCCCCATGCGCAGGGAGAGAGTCTCAGGAGCTTGCGATAGGAAGCTACCAGATCGCCATGTAGGAAGACAGTGGATACCTATAAAGGGGGGCAAGGCATCAATAGTATTTACAACACACATTCTTTACATACAAGTGAAGTGAGCTGGCCAAGTTGGCTTCCTGTCTAAAAATGACTGCAAAAGTGAACCAGAGAAGATATTTCAGAGAGAGGGCTCTGACAATGAAATGCCCATCTTCTGTGACCCCAGGAAGGCAGGGAAGGAATCTGAAGTGCAATACTATCGTTTTGTCCATTTTGTTTTATATATTTTGATGCCAAGTTATCAGATGCATACAAATGTAGAATTATGGTATCTTCCTAGTAAAGTAAATTTTATATTATTATGAAGCATCTCTCTCTTTATACCTGGTAATTTAAAATCTAGTTTTAGTTTAATATAGCTGCACTAGCTTTTTGCTTTAGTTAATATCACATGTTATATCTTTCTCCATCCTTTATCTTTCTTTGTCTCAATATTTCAGGTACACAGTGTATAGTTGAATTTTAATTCTTATTCAAATAAGTCTAAAAAGCTGAAAATCTTTGCCTACTAGTGAGAAAATGTAGTCATTTTACATATAATAAAGTTAATTTTATATTTGGATTAATAGCTACCATCTTACTACAAGTATTTTCTATATTTTACCTATTTTATGTTTCTGTTTTTCTCTCTTTTTTTTTTTTTTTTTTTTTGCTTCCTGCTAAAATGATCTTACTCAGTTATCCTTCTCTATTAATTTGGAAATTACTCATTCATTTACAATTTTAATAGTTACACAGAGATTACAGTATGCAATCTTAACAAATCCTTATACTAATTGATTCTTTTACCTTCTTTCCCCCAAATGTAGATAGCACCTTAACTTCCCCAAATACTATAATATTATTATTTCTCTATATAGCCAATATAATTTTATACTATTTATCTACATGTTAACCATTTCAATGATCTTCATTCCTTTCTGCATCTCTGACCTTCCCTTTGGGATTATGTCCTTCTGCCTGAAAAAAAAAAAATTATATTAATGTGGGTCTGCTGTTGATTAATTTCCTCAGTTTTTATTAGTCTGAAAATATGTTTATTTCATCTTTACTTTTGAATATTTTTTTTTTCTGGGCATTGAATAAGTTAGCCATTATTTTCTTTTAGCCCTCTGAAGAATTCCATGTCCTCTGGCTGCCATTGTTTTCATTAAGAAATCAGCTGCATATCTAAGTATTGCCACCTTTGAAGATAATCTGTGTTTTTCTCTGTTTTTAAGATCTTCTTATCTTTGATTTTCAGCTTTTAGTTTTACTCCAATAGAAAGATGTACTCTTTAGTTTTACTCCACTAGGCCGAGGTATAGGTTCCTTTTATTTACCCTAGTTTAGATTCGTAGGGCTTACTGAATTTGTAGATTAAAGTCTTTCATCAGTTTCTGAAAGTTCTCAGCCATTATCCCTTTATATATTGCTCTGCCCCATTCTCTTAAACCTTCTCACTGTTTCTTCTGGTCTCTTTGAATCTCTTTTGTATTTTCCATCCTTTTACCCTTTCATACTTCATTGTAGATATTTTTTCTCACCTCACTTCTAATTAACAAATTCTTTGTCCAACTTTGTGTAATACGCTGTTAAACCTATCTTTTCAATTCTTATTATCAGATAGTATAATATTTAGTTCTAGAATTCCCATTTAGGAAAAATAAATGTTTCAATTCTCTGCCAAATTTTTTAACCATGTCTTTTATCTCCTTGGCCATCCTAAGAAGTTTTTTAAAAAAAATTTTTTTTCCCCCAGGGACAGAGTGAGAGAGTCAGAGATAGGGACAGACAGACAGGAATGGAGAGAGGTGAGAAGCATCAATCATTAGCTTTTCGTTGCCATTATGACACCTTAGTTGTTCATTGATTGCTTTCTCACATGTGCCTTAACCGCGGGCCTTCAGCAGACCGAGCAACCTCTTCCTGGAGCCAACGACCTTGGGTCCAAGCTGGCAAACTTTTGCTTAAGCCAGATGGGCCCGTGCTCAAGCTGGCGAGCTTGGGGTCTCAAACCTGGGTCTTCCGCATCCCAGTCCGATGCTCTATCCACTGTGCCATAGCCTGGTCAGACAAGTTTTTAAAATTTTTAAACTGCATGAATAACTTCAACATTGAGAGAGGATGTTATCTCATATATTTGTTCAGATTGTCTTGTTTCATCATGTGTCTGGTTTTTGTTTTGTAGTTCTGGTGTTTTAAAGGAGACTTTGTTCTTTGCCAGGCTTTATGTGTGCTTGTTATGTGTGTGCATGTGTGTGTGTGCGCGCACGCCCATGCGCCCTGAACATTGCAGTCGGTAAGTCATTCGTAGAAATATCTAACATCAGGATGGTAACTTCTTCCAGAGAGGATTTATCAGATCCTGACAGCACTAGCAACAGAGGATCATCACCTTAATTCATTTCAAGAATTAAGATGAGTCACAGCTGAACTGCAGCCCTTGTGAGAACCTGCCTGCTTCATCAGGTGCGGGTCTGTGGGGCTCCAACCTAAAGCAGAAGGGCTCACCAGCCTCTCCCCTTGAGAGGCCTGTCTCAACCCCCGGAAACCACTTTCCCCCCCAACCTTTCAGCCTCTCCATTGTCTTCTCCCTTCCCAAGGGACAGCATTTTCGAAGCTCGGCTCAGCCCCTACTCCCAGGCCCTTCTGTGTCCCAGCCCAGTGATTCCTCCCTGCCTTGTTTCTCTTACTAACACTCAGACCTTCAAACTGCTCTTGTCTTGTTCTCATTTTTCCATGTACAGCTTTTCTAGTTGCATTCGGCAAGAAGGCGAACCCGCATTACTTCGCTGCTGTTCCTGAACGCGAACAAATGAAGTGCAGGCAGTTTTCGAGTTTTCGAAGACACTTGCACCAGGGTTAAAAAGGTGTTTTCTTTTTAAAGCCAACAGTTTACATAGCACAGATTAACATGCTATGGATTGTCATAACAGAGTTTATTTATCCGGGTTTAAAGGAAAGATCCAAGATGTATATAATTTATTGGTTTTAATACCAAAGAGGGTTAATCAGGATAATATGTTTAAAAGGAGCAAAGTTCAATGATGAGCTGGTTTTGAGTTTTGGAAATAAAATTAAATTCTGTATTCATTTTCAAAGGACCATGACTAAGAAGATGGACAGGACCTGTGAATTGGGTGGGAATTTGTATGGAGGGATGAGGAGTCCGGGGACAGGGAGGGGGAAGCGGGAGGGTCTGAGAAAGTCCAGCAGGGGAGGGCAGTCAGTGGTCAGAAGTGGGACCTAGCTGGGTGATCTGATAAACCAGAGACATAAATTTGGTAGCTGCTTGCGCAGAATGGACGCGGAACCTGGGAGCTCAGTGACCCGAGGGGAGAGTCCACAGAGAGAGGGTGCATCAGAGCACTGGCCCTTGGGGGCAGAGGGACGCAGAATTGAGATGGTATGGAGGTGAAACATGCAGGTCTCGAAAGCCCTGGAAAGAGGCTCTCTTGAAAACGTGGGGATCATCGGGCCAATTTCTCTCAAGAGGTCAAGGCTGAGATGTGGGGGAGGCCTCTGCTGAGTTTGGGAGCAGCTTCCGCTGAGTTTCGGGAACCCAGAGGTTACAGAGAAGGGCTTAGGGAGCGAGTGGGAGGCCAGGAAGCAGAGGCAGTGTGTACAGACTTCTTTTTTAGAATGTGTGGGGCTCTGAAGGAAGGAATTGAATGATGGTTAGGGGAAGAGTCAGTGAGGATGACAAGAGGAAGTTTGTGGGCAAAACGGGAGGAGCCGGGGCAGATGGAGGGAGCAAAGAACCCCAAAGATGCGGCAGAACTGAGGGAGTCGGTGCCCACCCCAGGGAGCCCTGAGCTCCACCAAGAGCTCCTATTATTCCAACTTTTCAGATGAGGAAAGTGAAACCCAGAAAGGCTCACATAGTGATTGCGAGAGAGAGCTGGGGCCTGGAAGGGGACCCAGGTGTGTCAGGTAATAAAGCCCACCCCTCAGCCTCCATCCCACTCCCCTCATGACCGTGACCACCCCTGTCACCACTGCACTGCTACCGTCATCACGCCCACCATGGCCTCCACCACGATGACCACCACTGTCACTGTGTCACTGGCCACCCCACCACAATAATTACACTTACCAATAGATTTCCTGTGCCAGACACATGCAGTTTTTGTCTTTGGGGCCTTTTATTCTGAGAACATGCAAATAATAAAACAAACTAGCTGAGACAGTCAGCCAAAGCTTTTTTATTTTTAATTTTTATTTTTTTACAGGTACAGAGATAGAGAGTCAGAGAAAGGGACAGACAGACAGGAACGGAGAGAGGTGAGAAGCATCAATCATTAGTTTCTTGTTGCCCTTGCGACACCATAGTTGTTCATTGATTGCTTTCTCACATGTGCCCTGACCGCAGGCCTTCAGCAGACCGAGCCACCCCCTGCTGGAGCCAGTGACCTTGGGTCCAAGCTGGTAAGCTTTTGCTCAAGCCAGATGGGCCCGCGCTCAAGCTGGCAAGCTCGGGGTCTCAAACCTGGGTCCTTCCGCATCCCAGTCCGATGCTCTATCCACTGCGACACCGCCTGGTCAGGCAGCCAAAGCTTTTTGATCATACATTCAGTCAGGGCCCTGCTGATCCTAGAGTCAGAAAGGCTGAATTCCTGGCTTCTTCCTGGAGGAAAGGGCATGTCATAAACTTGTCTTTCCATTTGCTTGTCTTTTCCCGTGGCATGGTCCACGGACCTCCCCATCACCCATTCTCACCCCACCCTCAAATCCTCCATTTATTGTCTCTGAGCTGGAAAAATTAAACAGATTTTTTTGAAGGAAAATCCTTTGGGAAGGGAATGTGTGCAGGGGGATTAGCACTGGGCTAAGGCCTGTCATTCTTGGTTCTCCTCTGAGACTCTGGACTTCCTGCACGGACATGCTCCTCGCTCACTAGGGCCCCCTTCCCCTCCTAACTCACCCTCTCCTTGGTGCAACCAGGGATGGGAAGGCCAGGGCTGCAGCCTAGTACCCCTAGCTCATGTGCTTATGCCCTCTTGACCCTCCCCAATTCTTCCCAGAACCCCTCTCCCTCAAGACCCAGGCTCAGGCCCGGAGTGATGGAGCTCTGGGATGAGATGAGGAGAAAGAGGCCTGGGATGCTCAGAAAAGGTTTTCGTGCCAAACAGCTTGTTCTTCGAGGCTCTGCCAATTCCCCCTTCTCACTAATCCCAGGATTAGTCAGTGGAGTCCAGGAATACAGGAGCCAGAGCCTGGAAGTGGGGCGCAGTGTGGTGAGGGGGACCAGGCTAGCTGGCTTGGAACCCTTCCCCGGCCCCTTGCACGCACTCGCTGTGTGGTCTGGGCAGGCCACTGACCTATCGAAGCTTCACTTCCTCATTTGTCAGATGAGGATCCTTAAGTCTGACCACGATGAGAGAGGATGGGTGTACTATGTGGTGTTCAGTACGCAGTGGCTAGCTGATTATTACAGTTGTGGTTCTGAGTTCTCAGTGCCTGGAGGAGTAGGGACGAATGGCTGTGTCTTGCCTCTGGCCCTGGAACCCTGGAAGACCACATGGGCCAGGGAGGAGATCGTGGCATTGGGATCAGACGGACCTCCATGCTGTTGTGTGACCCGGCAGGGACTCGTCCTCATCAGACGGCCACTCCACTGTGATACACAAGGTGCCCTGTGCGTCCGCTGCAGGGACTTAGGGAGACGCAGCACGGGCGGCGGTCTAGTGCAGTGGCTGTTGTGTCTGCCTTGCCTCCCTTAGCCTCTGTCTGAACCCAGGGAGCCCACAGCCCTGGTTCCGTCCTCTACACGCCTCAAAGGGATACACAAGCGGTACCAGCCATCCTTATCCTGTCTGATGGTTGCACCACTCCCTCCAAATCCATTTTACCTGGAGCCTACCCTAACTCCCTATTACTGCACGTGGAAGGAACGGCTGCTCATCAGGGGCTGAACCCTATCTGTTTGCAGCAGGATACTGTGAGGACGGTGGCTTTGCAGCTGGCAGTGGCCAGCAGCAGCTGATTATACCTCAACCAGCCCTCCTAGCCTGGCACCCACCTTCCAGCCCCATCCTCTCTCCCTTGTCTCACCAGCCTCCCCTTGCCCTGAGCTGACTTGGTCCAGCCTGAACTGCTCCCCAACCTGTCCCCACAGTACTCATCTCCTGCCACCTCCCTCCTCCCTCCCCCCCTCCTCCCTAGACTTCCGAACTGGGCCCCAGCTCATTCATTTCCGTGCTCCAATGGACAAAACAAGTGTCAGATAAACCAAATCTCAAGCAGCGGCCAAGAGGAAGCTTATCAATAATGGACCATAACGTAGTTACCCGGAGGAAGTCACCTGGCTTTGGGAAGAAGCAGGTAATCGAATCTCTCTCCGGTTGCCATCTGTCTCCATTGCCCCTGCTTCGCCCATAAGATGCCCGCCCCGCATCCGGCAGCCGTGGCACGCGGGTCCTGAGCTATAATGCAATTCCGCTAAAGAGAGCTTGGGTTTTGGGTTTTGGGGGACAAGAGGAAGGTTTTCAGAAGGAGGAGATGGAGGGGACAAGGCCAGAGTCAGAGTAGAGAGGTATGGACGCAGCACCTCCCCCCCACACACAGAACTGGTCTGGGAAAGGCAGTGTGGAAAGAGGCCTGTTGTCTTTGATACTCTTCTTTCTTCGGTATTTTTATCCATACTCTTATTCTTTCCCAGTTTCTAGAATGGCGGCTTTGTGGGAAGGTCCCAAGCACATGTCCCTTAGACATGTAACTCCCACCTCATGGGGCAGAGGGGCTCAGCCCTAGATTCTGGCTGCCTGGCATGGAGCACCATCCTGTCCCTGGCCTGGTATATGACCCAAAGGGGCTATTTCCCCTCTGTGGGTCTGAGTCGGCCCCTCTGTGAAATGCAGGCATCATGGCAGGTCACAGCTGGTGATAAAGACTCAGTGACTGGACCCAGGTAAAGCCCGAGTACAGGGCCTGACCTCTGCAGCCTCTCCTGATCACCAGGCACGTGGAGGGAATGGCTGATTCTCGGGGGCTGTTACCAGGGGCCACCTGAACTCTACCTGTTTGCAGGAGAATACTGTGAGGATGGTGGCTTTGCAGCTGGCAGTGGGCCAGTCTGACTGGGCGCTTCACTGCCCTGAAGAGAACTGCAATTGCGTAAGGAAAGATGGAATGATTGACACCTCACACGGTCCGCCACCTGGCTTACATAGCATGATGAATGGCCGGGGTACCTGAAGGCCTCTCTCTGAAATGTACAGCCTGAACACAGTGAGTTCCCCAGGCGTGGGGGTATTCAAACAGATTCTTGAAATGTCATGGAAGGGATTCAAACAACAGAAAAAATATGTAAAAACTCCCCAGTTCTCTCTAGGACTTTGGGGGAGCATCCAGACCCTTAATTCAGTTATTAGATAAGTTTGGTTTAACATAAAGATTTTTGTATTATGGCCCTGGCCAGATAGCTCTGTTGGTTTGAGCATCGTCCCAAAGCACAGAGATTGTAGGTTCGATCCCTGGTCAGGGCACATACAGGAACAGATCGATGTTCCTGTCTCTCTCTCCCTTCCTCACTCTCTAAAATCAATAAACATTAAAAACATCATTTTTTGTATCATGGATCAAACATTCTGGGTTCAAACCTCACTATTCCCCTTACTTTTATTTTACCTTTAGCAAATTCCTAAATTTTCTGAACGTCAGATTCCTCTACTAAAAAATGGAAACAAACTTGTAATTATTTAGCGATTAATAAATTCCAGACACTACGCAAACTATTTGCATGAATCATCTTATTTAGTTTTTGTTTTGTTTTTTAACTAAAAAGGAAATTTGTTTAGCCTGACCAGTGGTGGCGCAGTGAATAGAGCACTGACCTAGGACACTGAGGTCTCAGGTTAGAAATCCCGAGGTCGCCGGCTTGGGGGACAGGGTGGTGCTCATCGGCTCGAGCACAGGCTCGCCAACTTGAGCACATGGTTGCTGGCTTGAAGCCCAAGGTCGCTGGCTTGAGCAAGGAGTCACTCACTCAGCTGGAGCCCCCAGGTCAGTGGTTCTTAACCTGGGTTCTATCGAACCCTAGGGGTCCAATGAGTCGGTCTCAGGGGTTCAGAGAAGCCTCTGCCGCGGAGGCCAGAATAAAGTAATACCGTAATTTGTTGTGAGTTCATGCACTTTGTTGGTTTTGTTCTTTGAGCAAGGTGATGTTCATGCACGGCTCATTTTGTGCACCAGTAAAAAAACATATACCTATGTCTTGAATTTGGGGGAAAAAATATTTTATTTATCACTAAAGAAGGGTTCGGTGAATACGCATATGAAACTGGTGGGTTCAGTACCTCAAAAAAGGTTAAGAACCACTGCCCCAGGTGAAGGCACATATGAGAAGCAATCAATGAACAACTAAAGTGCCACAACTACAAGTTGATGCTTCTCATCTATCTCGCTCACTAAAAAAAAAAGAAGAAGAAATTTGTTTCTTGAGGACAAGAAACTGCAAGCAATTTCAAATCAGAAACCTGACATTAATTGGCTTTTCTTTCTCTTGTCGAATAAAGGTGGGATTTTATTTGTACATTTTCCAATCTGCTTATAAAATCTTTATACAGGGGTCGCTGGAGGCTCCTTAAGACACCCACTGGAAGGAGCTCTTGTCAGGGCAGAGTAACGGCTTGGCACTGCCTACTTCTTTCCCTTCTGCCCCACGTGCACGACACAGACGCGATGGGAGCCCAGCAGTTAGCGCAGAGCCGCTCCGGAAGCCCACTGTGCTGTCTGGGCTCTAGTCCAGGTCCTTCCTTCGTTTGTCTATGACCAGTGGGTCTTTTTGATTTCCCGAAAACCCGGGGATTTCCTTTTCCATGAGTCCTCTCAGGCCCTCCTTTGTTACGCAGCCTTTATCCCCAGCTCATTTATGAAACATGAACATCACGGTTTCCGTGACTTGTTCCATTTGAGACAGCATTTTGGTGAGGTCTCGGCCAGAGGCATGGCTGGATTGCTAGGCTGCTGGGACGCATGGCCAGGGAGCATAACGCTGTAGGCTGGCTGCCTTAGTGCTCATCTTACCTAGTTTGGGCGCTAATTCTAGGACATGATGATTATTGCAGGTAAGAAAACTACAGCACCGAAGGGTTAACAGCAAGGCAAAGCTCTTCAGCCCTGTACCGTCCCTGCCTGTCAGAGTCTTCGAGGTGAAATAAGATCCACATTGTAAACAGTAGTGTGCTTCACAAGTAGTGCACGTTGGAGCCTTGTGCGCTGGCTCAGGACTGTAGTCCAGAAGAAAAATACCAATTCATTTACTCATCCAATACATACTAACTGGTGCCCTGCCCGCTGTTCCTGTACTCTTCGGGATACTTCAGTGAACCAAACAGATGGATAATGTTTCCCACCCTCGAACGGGAGGAGACAGACCATAAAATAAATGAATTTTGTATTTATATATATTTAATAGATGATGTCACGAGAGACGGATAAAAGTAAAGTAGAAAAAGGGAGTGTCGGGATGGCTAGAGACTGTCATTTTATATGGGGCGGGGGGATCAGAGAAGGCGTCACTGTGGAAACATTTGACCTGAGGAGGCGAGGGAGCTTTGTCCTGTGGACATCTGGGCAAGGTGTTCTAAGCAGAGGGGACATGTGGTACAATGACTCAAGGTAGACGCTTGCCTGGAATGTTTGAGAAACAGCAAGAAGGCTCGAGTGGCTGGAATGGATTAAGTAAGCAGAGATTGGAGAGAGGATGTCAGAGGGACGATGGGGGGAGGAAACAAGCAGGTTAAGGCTTTGCAGACTACTGTAAGGATATTGGCTTTTATTAAGGGAGATGGGAGTCCTTGAAGGGTTTTGAGTAGAGAAGCCACGTTATTTGGTTCATATCTTAACAGGACCACTCTGGCCATTGTTGAGAGAGTGGGAGGGGGGCAGAAAGTTTTATAGTTAGGAGGCTATTGAGGTGACCCAACTGATGGTGAGACCAGGTGGTAATGGTGGGGTTGGTGAGAAGAGGTTGGATTACGGATGTATTTTGAAGTTAGAGTCAATAGGATTTGCTCACGGATTGGACAAAGGGTGTGAGAAAAATACAGGCGTCAGGATCACTACCAGGTTTTTTTGGTCTGAGCAACTTGGAGAAAGGCATTGTCATTAACTGAGATGGGGAAGACTGTGGGGAAAAGTGGGTTTGAGAGGCAAGATCAGAGCCAAGTACCCAGGAAGAGATGTTGAGCAGGTCATTTAAATACACCAAGTCAAGATATTATTCGCTCTCCCGGAAGGCGAGAGGCGGTGCCTAACATGTAAATGAAGGGGCCGCAGCATATGAATAGTACTTCAGTCCATGAGAGTGAGTCAGTTTACCAAAGGAGTAAGTGTGGACAAAGAGAAGACAAGCACAGACTGAGGATCAGGGCTCCCCACTGGTTAGAGGTCAGAGAGCTGCAGAGAAACCCATCGAAGTGACCGAGGTGTACAGTGGAGAGGTGAGGGCGAGACTAGGGAGTGTGGGGTCCAGAGGACCACGGGAAGAAAACACAGATGACTCAGTACGCATCAAAGCTTTCAAAAAGTGAATGCCCTAGAGCAGTGGTTCTTAACCTTTCTTGAGGTACCAAACCCACCAGTTTCATATGCGCATTCACCGAACCCTTCTTTAGTGATAAATAAAATATGATTTTTTTTCCCAAAGTCAAGACATAGGTATATGTTTTCTTACTGGTGCACAATATGAGCCGTGCATGAACATCACCTTGCTCAAAGAACAAAACCAACAAAGTGCATGAACTCACAACAAATTACGGTATTACTTTATTCTGGCCTCCGCGGCAGAGGCTTCTCCGAACCCCTGAGACCGACTCATTGAACCCTTAGGGTTCGATAGAACCCAGGTTAAGAACCACTGCCCTAGAACTAAAATTGTCCTTACTCTATTCTAAGTAAATACTTCTAGCCATGCCCAAAGATTCATGGCGATGCGCTTGACAGCAATGGGTTATGAAAGTGAAAACCAGGAAACGACGTAAATGTTTAACGACGGGGTTGGTGAGTCAAATTATGGTATCAATTACGATATCTCTGTATGGTGGGTTACCATCCAGCCACGAAAACCCACACTTTATTGAATATTTTAAAAAACATTGAATGCTC
This sequence comes from Rhynchonycteris naso, assembly GCA_037038555.1. Classification (NCBI taxonomy): domain Eukaryota; kingdom Metazoa; phylum Chordata; class Mammalia; order Chiroptera; family Emballonuridae; genus Rhynchonycteris; species Rhynchonycteris naso. The sequence continues at coordinate 11,223,723 of CM073000.1, forward strand.
TGTGGACAGATTTATCTTTATGATCTATTATTAAGTGGAAACAAACAGGTTATAAACCGTTCACGTCAACCAGATTCCTGTTATCCTCCAGCGAGTACAGAAATCACTCTGGTCAGTGCCAGCAGAAAGGGACTTGGTACCAGGGTAAGGTGTGTTCAAAGCTGTGGAAGTTCCACTGCGGAGGGCTCTCAGGTTCATTGCTAGCTTTCAGGGCATCAGGAAGCTGCTGTCACTGCAGGACACCTGAGCCTTCAGGCAGCAAAGCAGAGAAAATGCCTGAGGGCCGCTCCCAAACCTCCTCTCTGCTGAAGCCCACAGACCTGCCCACAGCAGCCAGGAGAACAATGCTGTGATTGATGCTTCTCCACCTGCCAGATCAGATCTCCTGAAGTGCCTCTTGTTGTCTGCTGGGCATGCTGAGAACCGTAGCTTCCTGGCTTCTAGCACCGAAAGCATTGGACCGGGGAGGGCGCGGGGAGGTTTCTAATGAGTTGCTGGCACATAACGCTGCACACATTTACGACTCTTTCTTTACAAAGATAATCTGCCTGGAGAAAATACTGAAAGCTTAAACACTGTGCTAGGCCAAATCATGTCTATGCCCTAGTGCCGGGACTTGGGAATATAGCATGTTACCTGGCAAAGGAGATTTGGCAGGTGTGATTAAGGTTATGAACCCTAAAATAGAGGTTTTCCTGGGTTACCTGAATGGATCCCTTCTCACCACATAAGCCCTTCAAAGCAGAGAACATTCTCCGAGTGTAAGCAGGAGGAAGACCAAGCAAAGGAGGAAGACAGGAGAGGTGTGACCAAGGGGAGTCAGAGAAAGTCCATGTGTGTCATTGCTGGTTCTGAGACGTAGGGTGCCCCATTCAATGCCCAGAGAGAAGCCTTTAGAAACAAGGGACTCCCAGGTGATACTTGTGCCATTCCCGGGCCTTTTCAAAGTATTTTAAGCCCTGGTCGGGTAGCCCAGTTGGTTAGCATCATCTTGATATGCCAAGGTTGCAGGTTTGATCCCCAGTCAGGGCACATACAGGAATCAACCAATGAATGCATAAATAAGTGAAACAACAAGTGGATGCTCCCATCTCTCTCTTTTCTTCCTCTCTCTAAAATCAATAAATAAATTTTTAAAAAGTGCCTGACCTGTGGTAGGTGCAGTCGATAAAGTGTCAACCTGGAATGCTGAGGTCGCCGGTTCAAAACCCTGGGCTTGCCTGGTCAAGGCACATATGGGAGTTGATGCTTCCTGCTCCTCCCCCCCCCTCTTTCCCTTTCTCTCTCTCTAAAAATCAATAAATAAAATTCATATATTTTATTTTAAAGAAATATATATATTTTAAAGAAAAACTTCAAAGTATTTTTTAACTTCTTTTTATTTATTCATTTTTTTTTAGAGAGGAGACACAGAGTGAGAGAGAGAAAGAGAGAGAGAGAGAGAGAAAGAGAGAAAGTGGGGAGGAGCTGGAAGCATCAACTCCCATATGTGCCTTGACCAGACCAATGCAGGGCTTTGAACTGGCGACCTCAGTGTTCCCAGGTCGACGCCTTATCCACTGCGCCACCACAGGTCAGGCAAAAAACTTCAAAGTATTTTAAGATCCAGAGCTCAGTCTATAAAGCACCCTAACTCAGAAGTCTCACATGCTCGACAAATAGATCAAAGCAGAGACCTTTCTTGTTTGTAGCCGGGGTGGAGAGGACTGGGGTGGGGTGTCCCCAAACCCTTCCTGCTCAGCCCCTGGAGGCTCCATAGAGCCCCTAATTCCCCCTGGAGCACAGTGTGGAAAGGATCCCTCCAACTCTGAGGGTCTCTGGCCTTGGGGAGGGGAGGGAGAGCTCTTCTGGCCTCATTAAAGTTCTAACACCAGGTGGTATCCGCATAGAGGAGAAGGCTTTCCAAGGAAATTGCATTGCTATCCCACACAGCAGTCGCCCTGACATCTTGGCTCCGTCTCACACCACACATCTGGGACACGTTTACCAGCCGCTCCCCAAGGGGCCCGGGCCGGGCACAGAAACTGAGAAGACTGGAAATGAGTAAGACATGCTGGGGCACTTAACAGAACCCACCAGTGACGTGAAACTCACTTTTCCACAGGAAGGCACATCAGTGAAGAAGCCATCATGATTTTGCAAAATGATTCTCAGGAAAGCCCTCCTGGGTTGTGGCTGCTGGAGGCTAACTCAGATGCCCCAAAGGTGCCTCATTCTGCCATGTGTGCCTCCCTGTTCTGGAAGCCCCGGTCTAGACTCCCAGGCCCATCTTGCCTCTTTCTATCCAAGCCCTTGCCCCACTGTCCAGCCAGGCTCCTGACTCCCCCAAGGCCAGGACCCTCCTTGCTCTTACAGTCCTTCCAGCAGCTGAATGTCCACCCTGAGCCCTTCCCTGTTAGCCAGCCTCCCTGCTCTAGCCCAGCCTCCCGTGACTGGGAAAGGAAGTTAATTCTAGTTGGCCCTATTGGGATGCACCACAAGCAGCAGGAAAACACTCAGAACTTTTTAGTCCTCACAGTATCAGCAGCAGCCAGAGGTCATTGCATTCAATCCCTCACCTCCGGGCAGGCTGAGCGCCCCTTGCTCTCGCTGGCCTCCTGACAACGGCTGGCCAGGCTCTTCCTCACTTTGTCTATAACTCCGTTTGCGCCCACACCTGGCTGTATGCTCCTGGTCTTCTCTCATGAGGAAAGAATGGGGGACAGACAGACAGGAAGGTAGAGGAATGACAAGCATCGATTCTTCGTTGCAGCACCCTAGTTATTCATTGATTGCTTTCTCATATGTGCCTTGACCACAGGCCTTCAGCAGACCAAGTAACTCCTTGCTCAAGCCAGAGACCTTGAACTCAAGCCAGTGACCTTGGGCTTCAAGCCAGCAATCTTTGGGTTAAAACCAATGACCTTGGACTCAAGCCAGTGACCTTGGACTCAAGCCAGCGACCTTGGACTTCAAGCCAGTGACCTTTGGGCTCATGCCAGCAACCATGGGGTCATATCTATGATCCAATGCTCAAGACAGCAACCTTGTGCTCAAATTGGTGAGCCCACACTCAAGCCAGATAAGCCCACGCTCAAGCCAGCGACCTCAGGATCGCTGGATCCTCTGCATCCCAGGTCGACGCTCTATCCACTGTGCCAGTCTGGTCAGGCCCCCTCTCCTCTTAAATGACTGGGTTAATTAACGGCAAGAGTGAGTTAATGGACCAGGAAGATGAGGAGATTCTAAGTCAAGGGCTTGTTCCTTCTGTGCACCTGGAGCTGACAGTTGTAGGAAGGAGAGGAAGGCCAGCTCAGAGGAGACATCCCAACAGCCTTATTGTCCCTTTCTAGCTCTCTGGCTTCAGCCTATCATCTACAAAGGAACCCTTGGCTAACTTGATTCCTGTTGTGGTCCACTCCAGATGTCTCCTTCCTCTTTCCCCCAGCCCTTTCCTCTGTCCAGCAAGCCCTGGGCACAGCAACCTTCACCCAAGGGTGATAATGAAGTCAGATTCCTAATAACAGTCAGGGTCAAAGGACCCCATAACTGCATCAGGAAATGTGAAGAAAGGAGAGCAAGTTCAGATGTTTAGGACAAAAACCAACCCTCAAGAGCCTGCAGGAGATGGGTAGAGGACGTAATCACAGCTCTCAGAAGCTATTGAGTGAAGTCCACATGTTAAGAAGTAGCCAAACCAGGCTTGACATCTTCTTTGATCTAATAGCTTCGGAGGACTCCTCTAGCCTGCCTGCCTCACCTCCCCTAACATAGGAATATCCTCCTGTACCTGAGAGAAGCCCAAAGTTCCGAACCATGTCTCCCCAATTTGACTAAGGTTCAAGGTAGCCTCAAGGTTGACAGAGGGGCAGGAAGTCTTCAGGGACAAAGAAGATCCCCTGAGTTTGTTCCCTCTGCCCTGCTCCTTAGTCCCCACTAACGTTCCTCCCTTCCCTGGCCCTCTGCCCAGCTGTTTCCTCTCTCAGTGGGGAAAGGGGTATCTTATGAATTCCCATTCCATTGGAGACAGGAAGCTGAGAGCCCAGTCCTGAGATTCAGCTCTCCCCTGCGGCCACACCTCACACCCCAGCTCACACTACCACCTGCCTTCCAGCCTCTACTTCCAAGGGAGAAATTATTAGCTAAGGAGGAATTTCTGAGCTAAGAAGAGAGTGTTTTTATTTAGAACTGTGTTAATAAAAGCAGAATACATTATTAAGACTAAGAGCAAGAAGGCCAAATACTAAAAAACACAATACAACCCTCTATCCTATGTCAAATAAAGAGATTAATTTTACTCCATCATGTTTAATGAGACAGAGAGAGAATCAGAGAGAGGGATAGACAGGGACAGACAGACAGGAACAGAGAGAGATGAGAAGCATCAATCATCAGTTCTTTGTTTTGACACCTTAGTTGTTCATTGATTGCTTTCTCATATGTGCCTTGACCGCGGGTCTTCAGCTGACGAATAACTCCTTACTCAATTGAGCCAGCGACTTTGGACTCAAGCTGGTGAGCTTTTTGCTCAAACCAGATGAGCCCGCGCTCAAGCTGGCAACCTCGGGGTCTCGAACCTGGGTCCCTCTACATCCCAGTCCGATGCTCCATCCACTGCGCCACCGCCTGCTAAGGTGGCTCTTTTTAAAAGCAAGATCACCTAAACACAAGAAATAGGGTCCCATCCATGAATAACAAAATCATAATGTAAAACAGAGGAGGAGAAATGTGCAGGTCTACATGGGAAGAGCTGTAAGACCCAAAGGAAGGACTTGGACATAGACCCGAATAAACGGAGAGAGACAAAGACCTCGCTCTTGGGTAAAAAGCCAATGCTATTGTAAATACGCAAGTGTCCTCTTACTGAATTTATACATTCAGTGGGGTTTTTTTTTTTTTTTGGAGATAACTTGACAAAGTTATTATAAATTCACAGGGAAATAAATATAAAAGAAGAGCCACAAAATTCCTGGAAGGGAAAAAAAAGTAAGCCAACAAGGGAGGAGTAGCCTCACAAAACACTTTTGAAACTATTACACAGTGACAATAATTAGAATAGTATGAAACTGGTACAAGCAGACAGGTCAGTAGTAAAGAATGTAGACATTTTAAATTGACCCAAATAAACATGGGTATTCAATTCAAAAAAAACTGAGACACTAGCCAGATATTTGGAACAGAGTAAATAAATCTGCATTCTCTACCTGAAATAAACTCCAACTGCATCAAAGATTTAAGGGAAGAAAAATGTTTTAATAAAACATTTGGAAAATAAAGCCGTAAAAGTGCCAGAAGAAAAATGTGTGTTTTTATGATCCTGAGGTAGGTAGCAAGAGCTTTTCTAGACATGAAACAAAAGTTGTAACAGAGACACTTAATAAATATATCTACATAGAAATTTTTTTAAAAATACTTTATAAGCAAAATCAAAGGACAAAATAAGAGAAAAATGCTTGTAACACAGATGATAAATGCTCATTTTCCTAATTTAAAAAATGACATATTTGGGAAAAAAAAAAGAAGGAAAAGACAACTCAATGGGGGGAAAGAGAGGCAAAGCATATAAACAGGTCACTCACAATTACAACTGGGCTAATAAAAATTTACAAAATGTTCCATCTCGCTAACAATTTTTAAATGCAAATGAAAACAAGATATAATTTTTCCCTTATCAGATGGGCAAGGATTGAGAAGATTCATAACTTTCGGTGTTGTGGAAGGTGTGGTTACACAGGCTGTCTCGCACAACGCCAGTGGAAGGAACAGCCATGCGTTCTGGAGAGCAATTAGGTCTTATCTATGATCATGGAAGTGTTCATACTCTTTCACCTAGCAGTTTAAATCCTAGGATTTTATCCTACCAAAGCATTTATACAGGTGCCCAAAGGTGAATGAGCAAAGATGTTCATTGCATCATTGTTTATAATTTTTTTTTAAGTGGGGAGAACAACCCAGAGATTCATTTATAGGGAATTGTTAAATAAGTTATAGTACATCCATCGAGCGAAATATAAAGCAGCATTCAAAAAGGATAAGAAAGTTATCTATACTGTTATGGAGAGAGATCTAAGACAAGTGAAAACACAACTTGCTGAATTTACGTGTAATGTAAAGGATATTTGTAAAATAAAATTTAAAATAATATGCTATAATTATGTCCTGGCAAAGCCTCTCCTCCTCCTTCAGAGGTCCCCAAGGAAGCTTAATGCTTAAGAACAGGGGTAAAGGGAGGAAAATACCATTTTAGTACCAGTTGGAGCCCTCATCTCAAACCCAAACTCCAGTGAGTGGGACAAAGGCCACCCTGACAGCAGGAAAGCCAGCAGTTCACAAGGTAGCTCCCTCTACCTTTACACTCGTCACTCCACCTGAGGCAAGTCCTTGTCCCTCAGGGCAGCCCAATCATACATGGGTACACAGATGCATCTGTTTTGCTCAGAAGACCCCCACCTTCTAGTGGTCCCCAGGATCTTTCCCTTCTGGGTGTGAGGGCAGAAGGAGAGGGACTGAACTGGGGGAGGCAGGGAAAAGGGCTGACCCATCTTCTGGGGTCAGAGGTGATAGCCCTCCCGGATGCAGGGGGTGGACCAGAGCCAAGAATTGCAGTAGCTGACGTCTGGGTTTGTGGGCGAGTGGGCAGGCGGCCTGCTGTGGTGAGGAGGGGAAGGGTTTGTGGGAAACATGGCTGACAGAAATAGCTAGGATAGCGTGCACCAGCAGTCTCTAGGGAGGGGACCCTTGCCCTCAGCCAACTCCCCCAGGGGCTGTTCCGGTGCACCGCAGGCCACCTGTCTACCCTATAGCCTTGAGTCACTTCCTGTGTTTTTCTTTATCCCCAGGTAGACTTCTGACTCACAGCCCTCCTTCTTTCCTTCCTGACCCTCTGTGACTCAGGGGCAGGGACAAAGGGGACCCTAGCTTGGGATAAGTGTCCCCCTGACCCCTGGACTCCTACACCTTGGTCTCCCCAACCCTAACACAGACTTGATCCTGGCACTAGAAGAAGCCCACTTGAAGGTCATCTCAATCAGTCGCCTGCATCCATTCTAGCATGAACAAGGACTCCTCATGAACTCCCTCCCTCGAAGAGAAAGGCTAGAGCACTTCCTGTCTCCAGTTCCAGCCGATGCTGCCTTCTGTCCCTGGCCCTGATCCCTGACTCTGCTCTCTCCTCTCCTGCATTACAACAAACAGCCTCAAGGGTGAAGCCGTATTTCATTTCCTCAACAAATAATTTCTAATTGAATCAGAGTCAAGCTAAGTCTCCAGGGCAGGAGCCACAGGCCCAGCTGGTTTGGGAAATACAGAGACCAATCCTCACCATTGGAGAGACTTTCTCCACTGGCCTGCATGACAGACACTGTGAGCTGTCCACTCAGCCTCTCTCCCCACACCTCGTTCTCCCTTTAAAAGCCAACCCACCCCTTCACCCAGCCTCCTGACTCCCAACCAGGGAAGCCTCATTCTCCCTACCAAGAGTCAACAAAGGAATGAGCATGTACCCTAACCTTGGCCGATAAGAGCCAAGGGTAATTTTTCACTTCAGGGAAAAGTTTTCTCCACCTTAAAAATAGAACCACAGAGCCTGACCAGGTGGTGGTACAGTAGATAGAGCATCAAACTGGGACGCTGAAGACCCAGGTTCGAAACCCCAAGGTCACCGACTTGAGCGCAGGTTCATCTAGCTTGAGTACAGGGTCAGTGGCTAGAGCGTGGGATCATAGACATGATCTTGTAGTCTCTGTTTTGAGTCCAAGGTCGCCGGCTTGAGCAAAGGGTCACTGGCTCAGCTGGAGCCCCCAGTCAAGGCACACATGAGAAGCAATTGATGAACAACTGAAGTGCCACAACTATGAGTTGATACTTCTCATCTCTCTCCCTGTCTGTCTCTCACTAAAAAAAAAAAAAGAAAAAAATAGAACCACAAAAAGCAGTGGTCCCACTTCAACCTCCAGATATACGTCTGGATGTGATGTCTGGAACTTCAGTAGCTACGCTGTAGTCATGAGGGGAGCTATAGCAACACCTGAGGAGAGCAGAGCAGAAAGACAGAAAGAACCTGGATGCTTGATAATGTGGTAGAGCCACTCAATTAACTGTCCTGGCGCCATCTTACCTCAGGACTTCTTTTCTCATAAAATAAGCACTCCCTGTGTTGCCTAAAGGATTTTGAGTTGGGTTTCCTGTTATTTGCAGTCAAAGAGTCCTTATGGTAGATACAATTAGGTGTTTGGGAAGCCCTACTGGCTTCCCAAACCAGATGAGTAGTCATGAGGAAGGAGGGTTGAGTGGCCTGAGGAGGGGAATCACATTTTCCAAACTTCTGGCTCATGTTTAGTCCTATGACCTGAAACTCAGCCATCTGGGAGCAGAGAGGAGCAAAAGGAATGTGGACCATGTGTGGACGAAGATATGAGAAACAGGAGGTGGAACACTGAGACCTCTGGGAATCAGCAGCCCAGATGTGGTAAAGAGACATACAAAGATGTTCATTGCCTCATTGTTTATAATTATATACAGTTCTTTTTTAAAATGGAAAAGCTTAGAGGTTCATCTACAGAGAATCGGTTTAATAAATTATAGTACACCCTTAAAGTGGGAGCAGGGTATCAATGGGGACCCAAAAGAGGGGGTGATAGCAAAGCAGGGGCTCTGGATGGGGTCATGTGGTTCCCCCCAATCAAGGGCCTCCAGGGAAAAACAGAACCTCTCCTGGCCCAGTCTGGGGAAGGAGGCTTTGTCTAGGCCCCTGGTTTATTACTGTCACATATTCCTTTACATTATGTGTTGCATTCCTTGAGTTCCCAATACAGCTCTGACCCCCAGCACAGTTGCTCCCTTCCAGAGGGCAGGGCCCCCTGTTGTGTCTGAGGGCTGCCCTGGGCCCAACACAGCATTTGGGGCCTGATTATATGGGGCCCAGGAAGAAGGGAGCATCCAGGGAAAGTGAGAGAGGAGGAGGTCTGTCCAGGAGAAAGAAACAGAATGTGGGAGGGCCGACCTCTCCTGAGCAGGATCATTACCCTGGAACCAGGAGTGGCACAGCCGTGACCAGAGGAGGCGACAAAAAGAAATAGACCCTAGAGGGAGGGGAACAGGGTGGAGATTGTGGTGTCTGAGAGCAGATTCGGTTTATACAGCACTGTGTTGGGGGTGGGGGGACACCCGGCCACAGCCCACAGCCATTTGTCTCACCTCTCAGCCCGCTCCAAGCACTCGTAAGTGCTCATGCCTCTGAAATAAGTGGTTCACAAAACCATGCTTCCTCTACTCTAGGTAAGACACTCTATTTTCTCTTCTAATCTATTTCATGTTTTTGAAATGCTGGTCCCAACCTACTGAATTAATTTTCCTCTCAGCTAAAAGGTCATCTGCAGCTTAAAAACTCTGTTGTAAAGCAGTTACACTCAAAAGTGGCACACCGCCCAGGCCCATCTAAATACATAAGTATTTGGAGTCTTTTCTTTCTTTCTTTCTTTCTTTCTTTCTTTCTTTCTTTCTTTCTTTCTTTCTTTCTTTCTTTCTTTCTTTCTTTTTTTCTTTCTTTCTTTCTTTCTTTCTTTCTTTCTCTCTTTCTTTCTTTCAATTATTAAGTGAGAGGAGAGGAGGCAAAGAGACAAACTCCTGCATGCACCCTGACTGTGATCCATCCAGCAAGCCCCCTATGGGGCATGCTCTGCCCATCTGGGGCCTTTGCTCCATTGCTCAGCAACCGAGTTATTTTTAGTGCCTGAGGCAGAGGCTTCACAGAGTCATCCTCAGCACCCAGAGCCAACTTACTTGAACCAATCGAACCATGGCTGCAGAAGGGGGGAGAGAGAGAGACAGAGAGAGAAGGGAAAGGGTGGAGAAGCAGATGGTTGTTTCTCCTGTGTGCCCTAACCAGGAATTGAACCTAGGACTTCCACCACCAGCTGACACTCTACCACTGAGTCAACTGGCCAGGGCAGATATTTGGAGTCTTTAATAGCAGTTTGACACAGTGATTTACATCTCTTGAATCCAACAACAAGATATTTGGGTTTGTACTTTGTGTGTCTGACTTTATTTTTCTACTAATTTCTTTGTGTTCAAGTTTATAATATATCTGTCTATGACAAATTGAAATTAAAATAACAAAAACAAAAGCTGCTCCTTCCCCAAAGCAGTCCGAGGAGCACTGTTTCAGAAGATACAGGTCTGCCCAGAAGGTCACAGTGCAAGGTGAGCGATTGCTCTGGAATCTGGGGAATGGTCTAGAGGTGCTCCCCTCCACCAGATCAGCCCCCAATACCCTTTTCTCTGCCTGTCAGCATTCTTTAAGACTTAGTTCCATGGCACCTCTGCAGGACGGTGAGCGCCCACCTGCATTCATTGTTTTTGCTTGTTGGTTGGTTGGTTGGTTGGTTGGTTGGTTGGCTCTGCAAGGACTGAATGGTCCCTTCCAGAGCAGGAGATGAACGCCCACACAGGTGTGGGAAGGCATCGCTTCCAGATACCCACCCCTCAGTGAAGCGAACTCTGCCAGCTACTGTCGCGGTCCACACTGTGGCTTCAGCAGCCCCTTGATCACATCCACGTGGGCCAGCAGCATGCGGCGGTGGCAGTAGTGCTCAGGCCCAGTGTGTCCAGCGTGCCCCCTCAGTGCACCCCACCTGTAGCAGCCCCAGGTGGGCCTCCCCTTTGTTGCCACGGGGGAAGCAGCACGCAGGGATGACCGTGACATCAGTTCAGTGGCCTGAACTCACTGTTTCTCCCTGAGTTCCCACAATGCTTTGCTTGGACTTCTGTTACATTAGTTCATATTTTTGTCTGGTTAGCTGTTGATGGACCCACTTACTGTGGATTCAGACCCTGTGTCTGACATTAACACAGTGTTTTGCACATGGTTTGTACCCCAAAGGTAAGAGAGAAGAGCAGAGTCAGGGTGAGGGAGGGATGGGCTCTGTGTGCAGTCACAGGGATGGGAAGTCTACATCCAGGCTCTTCCCGGAGCTGGGCAAGGTCCCGGATGGAGGTCCTGGGGGAATCCTCTCCAAGGTGGTCCGGGAGGGGAGCGGCGGAGCAGGGTGGAGGCAGCTGGAGCAGGGAACGAGCAGGCTGCCCTGAACCAGGCCTCCCCGCGCATCTCAGGGCATCCCTGGGGAAGGGAGCCAGAGGCAGGGTCTGGGGTGATGTGGGCAAGGGGGTGAGCCCTCTGATGGTGGTAGTGGAGGTCTTCAAGGGGAAGGCAAAGGGAGTAGACTGACCCCTGGCCAGCACCCAAGGGGGGTCATTTTATTCACCCTCCTGCCTCCACCCCAAACTCTGGTAGCAACACCTGGACTTCCTATCCCCACAAGGCTGGGAACTGACACACCAATTCCTTGTGTGTGAGGGTGGAGGGGTCCTTCTACCCTGGAAGCCCCTGCCATTGCCGTGTCATTTTGAGAGTCTCAGTTTGGGGGTGTTTCTGTGTGACAAGTTGGTTAATCAATCAAAGTCTCAGTTTTCTCCTCTGCCAAATGGGAACAATGAACTCTACCGGGAACGGCCGCTTCATGAAGGAAGTGACCGATGCCGAGGACGTGCAGAGCAGGCGGTGAGTGGCGGCAGTGCAGGCAGGTGCCTTCCCCGTGCCGCTGGGAACAGCCGCTGCATGAAGGAAGTGACCGATGCCGAGGACGTGCAGAGTAGGCGGTGAGTGTCGGCAGTGCAGGCAGGTGCCTTCCCCGTGCCGCTCGCAGGCTGTCCCCTAGGACGGCGCTCAGCCAGGAAAGTGGGGTATCAGCCATGCATGCACTGTGCCTGCTGCGGGCTCAGCAGCTTGGCAGGACCCAGGGGAATGGACTCTCTGAAATGGGAGGGGGACCATCAAAGAAGGCTTCCCAGAGGAGGTGAGTTACAGCCGGGAACTGAAACCAAGAAATGGAATGAAGGAAAGGTGAGCTACCCACACAAGAGAACTGGCCTGTGCAAAGACTCATGGGAAAGAACAAGTCAAGGAGGGGTGCAAGGTAGACCAGCTTGGCCAGATCCCAGATGAGGGCATGGTGTGCAGGTTGGGCAGCTGGCAGGGAGGGGTATGGGTGCCACTTCTGAGGATCGGCAGGCCCAACATGCACGTCCCTGATCCAGAGTGGCTCCCACTCCTGCCTGGGGACAAGCGGTAAGCAGGCAAGGAGCCCCACCTAGACAGGCAGGCAGTCGGGGCTCAGAGGGGACCGGCCAGCTTGCCACCAGGAACTGGTAACAATGTTGACAGGGACAGAGGCAAAGGTCTGGGGGCCAAACAATGTCCTTTATGTGCACTGGGCACTAGAGAGCTGGCTCTTGTCATTCTCCCAGGATGACTGGGGGCCCGCGGCAAGGATGGGGCTGCCTTCGTCCAGGAAGCCTGGTTCTGCTCACCACCTAGAGCAGGGAGGGGCAATCTTCTGAGCCTGGTGTGTCAAAATTTGCCATAACGCCGAGCATAACTCTGGTGGTGTGTCACTTGGAGAGAAACGGCCTAACCGGAAGTCCCAGAACTAGACGCTCTGTGCCGGAGTTCTGTTGTTTTGGCCTCCAGACCTCCGGCACAGAGTGTCTACATTACAGCAAATGTTTTATCCTCAGCTACTGCACCTGGCCGTGCAGGAGCCGAGGATGAAACGTCCTTCTCGGCAAGCGGCCCCATACTTCTCTGGTATGCGGCCACGTGTCATCGAAAATGGCTATGCGTGTCAGTGCTGGCACGTGTGTCATAGGTTCACCATCACGGACCTAGAGGGACAGCAGCCTCGCCCAAACCCTCACCCCTCCACCTTCAGCCAGAAACTTTGTAGGCAGCTCCACCTTGACTCTACCAGCAGCCTCTTCACACACACACACACACACACACACACACACACACTTCACCCACTGTCCAGTGAGTGGAAATGTTTATGGAGAGAGGGGGTTCTCCCTTTCTCCCTGGATCACACAGCACACAGAGGCCAAGATGTGGGGGCTGAAGAGAAACAGAGAGAGAGAAGATAGGAGGCCTGGCAGGAGAGTCAGGGTCTGAGACGTGCAGGAGAACAAGAAAAAGAAGAAAGGGGCAGAGACAGAAACGGGTAGCAGAGAGAGAATACAACCAATAAGAGGAAGACACTCAGCCCTGGCCAGTTTGTTCAGTGGATAGAGCATCGGCCCAGCAGCTGAGCATCCCAGGTTTGGTCCCCCATCAGGGCTCACAGGAGAAGTGACCATCTGCTTCTCTCGCCCTCCTTCTCTCCTTCTCTCCTTCTTCTCCTCTCACAGCCAGAGGCTCGATTGGTTTGAGCATTAGCTCCAGGCGGTTGGTCCAAGCACATCAACCTCAAGTGCAAAAAATATATCAATTGATCAGAGCATCGGTCCCAGATGAGGGTTACCGGGTGGATCCTGGTCAGGGTCCATGCGAGAGTCTCTCTCACTCTCACTATCTCCCTTCCTCTCACTTAAAAAAAAAAAAAAAAGAGGAAGACCCTCAGAACTGGAGCAAGATACTGCCTTATGAGGGTGTGGGGGTCCTGGGCTCTAGGGGGGACAAGGGATGTCCTCTTTCATCAACCATGTAGGATGAGGAGTCCCATTTTCTCTACCCCAGGGCCCTCAGCCACCCATACTTAGCCTTTCACCAGGAAGGTTTCTAAATATCACCCATCCCACTCTTATTCTCAAGTAGGACATTCTGGGGCTCACCTACCCCTTCAAGAGGGAGGAAGACATTTCCCTCTGTGAGTGCTGAGCTCTTGGGCTCAGTCATTGGCGTATAGACTACAAGACACCACCAACCCCGCATTTGTCTGCCCTGCAGACTGAGCAGACCTCATAGAGGCCCAGGTCCATCCGACTGCCAAGGACCCAAGCATCTGGCCAGCTTAGCTCCATGCTTTCCCTAAAATGCATTACCACCCGCTTTCCGGGCCCACCACACCACCCCCAGGATCCTCTGTTCCCATTGTCTTGGCTTGTCTCTTCCCCAGGAGCTTAATTTCCTCTGCAAACAGCACTTTCCATCTCCTGCCTCCTTCAGATGCCCATGAAGAACCCCTGGCACACACAGCCAGGCTTGTTGTCCAGGGAATACTAATCAGCCAGAGAAGAAACTGGTGAGCTTCCTCTTTTATTTCCTGCCTCTAAACCCAACCCCTCCCCACAACAAAACAGTGTCCTCAGTCCCACCAACAGCGGGAGGTGGAAACTTTGCAGGAGAGACAGAGATTATCTATCGTATGTTCTTCCTTCTTCCAACTGGATGGGCAATGTTTCCAGCTTAGAGAAGCAACCACATCGCCTTTCTTCTATAAAGTGTTCAGGGCTCCGGTGTCTGGCCCTTTATTATAAATTCCTCCTGCAGCCTGGGATGAAAGCCTCGTCCCCCGAAGCCCTTCTGACTCTGGTGAGGAGGAGGGCTCTGGTGAGGACCATGTACCATGTCCCTTGCCAGGCCAGCTGCACATTGCCGGGCACAGATGTGCTTGCAGCCCCGCAATTCTACCTTCTTATCCTCTGGCACTGCCAGGGACCATCCGAAAGAGAGTGGGACATGAAGACAGAGACAGACCTAGAGGCGAAAGAGAGGCAGAAACAAAAGAAGACTGAGAAGAAGGGAGATGGAGACAGGGCCCAGAAAAGACAAGGAGAAAGAGAAAGAGAAAGGGGAAGAGATGGAGAAAGAGAGAGTGGGGACAGAAAGAGACAAAAATAGGGAAAAAAGATGAACAGTCATGGTAAGAAAGAGACAGGAACAGAACGTGGGCTTCCCCAGCCCCTCCACACCTTCAGTGGGATCTAAAACCTCAGTCCCTCCTAGATAAAGCTGGAGGCCTGGGCAGGGCGTGAGAAGGAAGTTGTCTCCCAGGAACTAGCCCCATGCCCTGGATCCAGCTCCGGTGACCCAGGACAGTACCTGGGGCAGGTAAGGAATGGCCAGCGCCTCTGCCAGGGTCTAAGGGGATGGGAAAGAGGGTCTGCTGGCCCCGCTATGGTTCATCTCCATCAGGACAGGCAAGGATAAAGCAGGAAAGACTATGATTAGACAACAGGGAGAACTTGATGACCTTGAGGCCCCAGGATGCATTCCTCACAGGGCAGGGGAGGGTGGAGTCTGTGGGAAGGGAGCTGACCAGCCTCCTGGCAGGCCAGAACTAAAGGCTGAACAGGCCAGACCTCCCACCTCCCCCCTGGCCCAGCGATGAGTCAGAGATTCTGCAGATTTTCCTGTCTTCCTTTGGGCAAGGATACTTGACACTCTCCCGAGTTTCATCTTCTGCTACAGTAGTGAAAACTTCAACCATTCTCAAAACCTCCTTTCTCCAAGGTTCCTGGGACAGACTTTGCCATGAGTCATTGCAACTGCAAAGCCCCTTCCTACATCAGCCTTCAGGTTCCTGGCTTTGCCCATGCTCCTCCCTCTGCCTGGAACCCCCCCACACCACCACCACCCTGAACCAGCTTCTTTCTTCCCCGGGGAACAGGTCTAGACAGCATCTGCATGGCTGGCCAACAGCATGCTGTAGCAGGCACCCCCGGAGTGACTATGAATGAATGAACCAAGGAATCAATCAGAGCGGAAGATCAAGGGACAGACAGCTCAGGCCCTACCCTCAGGGAGCCCGCAGCCTGATGGGAGAGACTCAGTGTCTGCCTCTGGGAGTCTCAAAGCAAAGAAAGCGCCTCGTGGGTCATGCAGCAGGGTTCCTTCTGAACCTCTTAGCAGGGTAAGCCTTCATTTAGGGTCTGCCCTAATTACACGTGCTACAGCAAAGGGGCTCAGTAACTCACATTTGGGAGGGAAAGGAGGGGTTGGAAGGAGCTCCGTGGCCCTTAGACCTCTCTCTGAGGGATGGTCTCTGGTGGAGTGACTCCCCGGTGATCAGGAGAACCCGGGCCTTTTCTGTCCCTGCAGGTGCCCTCAGCACCGGGCACAGGAGAGCACAGAGGGGTATCTGCAACATGGGTGAGACCAGCAAGAAGCCAGGCTTTAGACAGGCCCCAGGCCCAGGGACAAAGCTGCCTGTGTCTAGACATACGGTGAGCGCAGCAAGAGTGAGGAGGTGAGGGAGTGGGATCTGAGATCTGAGGTGGGGCGGCGGGGAGGGGAGAGGGCCCAAAGGGAGGGGGCTGGGAGGACAAAAAATCCCTCTACCACCCCAGCATAGTGGAGGGCAGCCCTGCCAACTGACCCAGCCCAGCATGAACGGGTGATAAGGAGCCAGGATCAATGTCTCAGGAAGGTGGGTGAGTTTCCACGAGTAAATCTTTTCCATCCTCAAACCAAAAACCTACATCTCCAGCAGGCAAAGCTGCCACCTCCTCTTCCCAGAACAGCCAAGACCTAGAGGGTGTCAGGGAGGGACCTGCCATGTGGGCCCCTCTTCCTCCCGCAGGCCACCTCCTGGGGGTGCAGCTGTGGCTGAAGAGGAGACACACAGATCAGGGTTAGAGAGACTTTCTCCTAAACCCCACTGGCTCCACGTTCTCCCCAGGAGACCGAGTGTCCAAGACAATAAGAAATGGTGAGGGTGGGACGTCAATGCTGAGGAACTGGACAGAAGTCAGACACTTCCTGGGTCCATGCAGGGTAGGAGCTAATTGCCAGGGAAGGAGTAAGGGCTAAGATATGAAGCTAGGGGTTCGTGCATGGTGACCCGCCCAATCACCTGTCCCATAATTGGCCATCCTAGGAAGTGTTGTTTTTAGTTAACCAACACGAATATAGAGCAAGATGAACCCCCAGGCCCTTACAAATATTAACTCACTGAATCCGCAGAACAAACCTGCGAGGACAGCTCTATTGTCATCCCCAGTTACAGATGAGGAAACTGAGGCCCAGAGAGGGTTACCCAGCTGGAAAGCGGCTGAATGAGAAGTCAAGCCCAGGCATAATGTCCCCACGGATCCCTCCTGCTACCATGGTTTCAAGGCCTGGCACGGGGTAAAGGACAGGCAGAGGTCAGGTCATGTCAGGAATGACATCCCTCCTTCAGGATGAGCAGGTCCTCTCTCTGAGCAAAGCAGAGGCCTCTCACAGAGCAGCTGGAGCTGCGGAGAGAGCAGCTGATAAAATTGCTCCCCCTTGCCTGACCTGTGGTGGTGCAGTGAATAAAGCGTCGACCTGGGAACACTGAGGTCGCCAGTTCAAAACCCTGCACTGGTCTGGTCAAGGCACATATGGGAGTTGATGCTTCTAGCTCCTTCTCTCTCTCTCTCTCACTCTGTGTCTCCTCTCTAAAATGAATAAAATGAAATAAATTTTTTTAAAAAAACACTAAAAAAAAAAAAATTGCTCCCCCTTGGGGGGGGGGGTAGGGGTAGAGCTGGCCCAGACCGAGGGGGTGTGCCTTTGATGACAAGGGTCCGGGCCAATGGCAGGGCCCCACCTCCCCCAGCTGGGCAGCATGGAAAGAAATCTCTCCCCCTGTATTTCTATTATTTTGAGAAAAAGGGAGGAGAGAAGAAAAGTTGGCCGGAAAGCCCACTGAACTTGCCACTTGGTTTAATAACCAAATCCCAGTTCTCTTGTGGACTGGAGCTCCCTCCCACTGTCCCCTCCAGGGAAAGCCAAGCTATGACTGGGGCTGGGAACGGGGAAGCCTGTCTCCACAACCTCGAGCCCCAGAAGTGGGGTCCATCTCCCCTAGGACCTGCAATGGCCCCTCCCCAGCCCCCAGCCCCACTCTGAATTGGGTGAACAGAAGCCACTCTGAATGTGGGGCATTTCCCCCAGCCCTACTCTAATGAGGCTCCTAGAGAGGCAACTGCATTTTCCAGCCTGAATAAGAGCATGTATGGGTCAGAGCACTAAACAGCACGAGTGGGGCAGGGGTAACCATTTGAATGAGGCTGTCCTGAGAAATTCCCAGCATGCCTCTCTGGGTGAGAGGTCGGGACATCCACTGCGCAGGACATCTGGGGGCGGGTGGGGCAGGAGAGCCCTCGGTCTCTGGTTCCTCACTGCTTCCCCACCACTCACACACACACATGCTCACACACACACACACTCAAACACACTCACATTCAAACACCCATAGAACTACACGTACTCTCACACCAACTTATAGATATATTCACACATAAGTACACGCTCTTGTACACACAGACACACACTCATACATTCACATACTCATAGACATGCAGTCACATGTACTTACATACTCATACATGTATACACACTCACCCGCTGGTGCCTACATGCACACTGCTCCAACACTCCTACAAACTCTCACTCCCCTGCCTTTCACATACACTCACACATTCATACACATACATTCACACAGCACACTCAGATACGCGCATGTCCCTCAGAGGGTTAGGACAGGGCCGGGTAGGAGAGGGGCCTTCTGGGAGCTCAGCGTGGCTTGCAGTGCCAAGGGGAGGGTGAGCAGAAGCCTGCCTGGTACAGGGCAGGGAGCCCAAAGGCAAAGAGGGGGTGCTGGGGGCCTGTGCGGGGGCCAGGCCTGTGAATGGAGTGGGCACTGCTCATGCCTCTCCCCGGGCCGGCCTCTGGCCAGGCCAGCCTTCGTTCCCGGCATTGTCTCAAGAGCCCTGGGCAGGGTTCCCAGGCCCTGCTGAACCGGGGCCCTGGCCAAACAGCCCTCCCCTGCCCTCCTACCCCCCACTCCCCGCTCCCCTCAGGAGGGCTGGTTGTGTGGGGAGACTGGGGAGAAGAAGGCTCCCGAGTCCCTGGCATCCCATCCCCCAGCCCACACAGGGTGCACACAGAGGAGCTCGGGCATGGGGTACAGTCCCAAAGGCCCAGGCTCCACAACCCCCATTTTTTCCAAGGGGGGCAGCTTTGGAAATGCAGCCCATGCCCACCTGTCTCCAAAAGTTAGGAGGAGGATGCAGTGGCCTGGGTGGGGGCTGGGACTGTGAATGGAATGGGCACGCTCACGCCTGTCCCTGGGCTCACCCCCATCCCTGGGCTCCTCTGTCAGAGGCTAGGCTTCATCTGGAGCGAACTATCTCTCTCCCAACAACCCCCTCCCCAGGCAACGGGAACCTCATGTATTTTACCCTGAAAGGCCAAATGAATCACATTGTGGGCAGCGGGAGGAGAGAGGAGGCAAATATGAATGAATTCGTCTGGTAGCTCCCCTGGGAGCTGGCTCTTCCCTGCCCCTCCAGGTCATTCCCACTGGACCCTGGCAGCCTTGGCCCAGAAAACAGACCCTCACCTCCCGCTGATGGTGCCAGGAGCTGGGCCATCAGCACGGTGGCTGTACCCCAGCCACGGGGGGTGACCCTAGGGGATAGAAGACAGGCCCCTGTCCTCCTCTGTCGTGACAGTGAGCACGGTGTGTTGGGAAGCCCGTTTGCTCTTCCGCCTTCCCAGCTGAACCAGGAACTTCAGGAGGAAAAGAACACATCTGCCCTGCATGACATCAAGCCCTCAGCCCCAGGCACAGCACCCGGCACAGAGGAGGTGCTGGATAATTGTGATGAATGAGTGAGTGAATGAATAAGTCAACATCCCACAATTACCCAGCCTTGAAGACCATGATACACACTTCTTCCCAGCCTGGCTGCGAACCCACTGCTTCGGACAGCTCAGTAAGGCCAGCTCCCCGCCCCCTGGGAAGGACCCCCTAGATAGTCCCCTCCCTTATCCGAGCCCCACATCCTTCCAGGCTCAGTGCAGTCAGAGACCCCAGCCCTCCAGGAAGTCTCTGAGTGCCTCCACTCCTGCTCCAAGGCCTCAGCCCTGCTGGGGCCACTCTCAGGCTGGTATTATGATGAGCCTCTTTCAGTGTGTTCACTGTCATTCCCCGAGGGCTCCTGGACTCCCATCAAGAGTGAAGCCCTGGCAGACAGTATTGACAGATGCCCCTGGCTGCACCAAGAGGCAAGCCCTGGGCTGGGTCCCCTAGAGGCAGACAAGCCTGTCCTGGTGTGGGACGCAGGGGGCAAGAAGCCAGGGTCTCTACCCTTTCCTTCCTCACTCCCAGGCCCTGCTGGGGGACTCTGGGACCTAGAAATGAACGTTAGAGAAGGAAGCCCCAATGTGGAAGGGAAGGGAATATCCACCAGTCAGGATTCCAACAGAAGAAGGAGCTGAGCCTGACCTGTGCTGGTGCAACGAATAAAGCATCGACCTGGAACACTGAGGTCGCCGGTTCAAAACCCTGGGCTTGCCGGGTCAAGGCACATGTGGGAGTTGATGCTTTCTGCTCTTTCCCCCTTTCTCTTTCTCTCTCTCTCTCTCTCTCCTCTCTCTCTAAAAATGAATAAATAAAAATCTAAAAAAAAAGAAGAAGAAAAGAAAGAGCTGAGACTGGGGTGTCAGGCCCTAGCCAGGTAGCTCAGTTAGTTGGGGTGTTATCTCAATGTGCCAAGGTTGCAAGTTGGATTCCCCGTCAGGGCACATACAGGAATCAGCCAATGAATGCATGAATAAGTGGGATAAATCTCTCTCTCTCTCTCTCTCTCTCTCTCTCTCTCTTTCTCTTTCTCCCTCCCTTCCTTCTCTTTCTCTAAAATCATTAAGTAAAAAAGTTTTTTTAAATAAACATTAGGGTGTCAGCAGCCAGACTCCCAACCCTGGAACAGGAACCTGAGGGGACAGGAGGAGCAGGCAGGAGAGAAGCAGCAAATGGAGACTCCTCCCATCTTCTGTGGTTGCTCAGCCAGGGGCTATTAGGGAGCAAAGGGCTTCCATTAGGGGCGGGGCTACGTGTGTACCCACCCACACTTTTGGAGCCCTGCCTCTCCCCTGCACCAGCAGGCAGTGGCCCAGTCACCCCCCAGCAAGTCATGGGTCTACCAGTCGGAAGTTAGGTGCCCACCTACTGTGTGCTCGGTGGGCTGGCTCCTGGCAGCAGACCAGAAGTGCAGTAGACCCGGTGCTGGCCTGACAGGGGAACGTCTGGAGTTCGGGGGCTCCCTGTGCAGACACCCTCATCCTTCCCAAAACACCACACACACACACTTACGCGCAGAAGCCACCTACCAAGAAGAGGGCACAAGAATGGGGCTTGAGAGGACGGTCCAGTTCCCCTGGGCAGCCACGGGATCAGAACTTATCTCCCTCCCCACTCTGCCATCAATCTGCTGGTTACCTTGTATGAGTTTCATCCTTTTCATAAAGTGGAGGTGACAGTCCCAGTTCATCTCACTCTCAGGCTGCCATGGTGGTCAGATAAAGGTATGCCTGTCCCTACCGTCCAGCACCCAGTAGACTATGTAATCCACAAACTGAAAGGCTTCTTATTATTCTTATAGTTATGATTCTCATCTAGGGAAACTAACCCTGCCATCTCATTTAAATTCAGTAGCTTTATCTCCCTGCAGGGTCCCTTCACTCCACGACCATCTGTAGCCCACCTGTGTCTACAGGATGAAGGCCACAGTCTATGGTCTTGGACAGGCATGGCCAACATATGGCCCGCGGGCCGGATCCGGCCGCGTAATGAATTTATACAGACCCGCGATTAAATTTTTATTATTCTCCGCTACTTTAAAATCTCAACTACTCAGAATTGGAAGCGTCTTTGATTATTGGAAATCGAGATATTTAAGAAGACAGTGATACAAGGAAAAGAATACCGCGTGTGACTAATCTAGGGTTAACTTCCAATAACTGGTAGAATAGATTCGCAATACTTCTTTATTTTTTAAAAAGTTTCCGTTATATTGGCCTGAGCTGTGGTGGCGCAGTGGATAAAGCATCGACCTGGGAACACTGAGGTCGCCAGTTCAAAACCCTGCACTGGTCTGGTCAAGGCACATATGGGAGTTGATGCTTCCAGCTCCTCCCCCCTTTCTCTCTCTCTCTCTCTCTCTCTCTCTCTCTCTCTCTGTGTGTCTCCTCTCTAAAATGAATAAAATAATAAGAAATTTTTATAAAAAAAGCTTTTGAAAAAAAAAATTTCTGTTATAAAGATTTACAACTTTTGTACTCATCTATACTTGATATGAACTGTTTGAGGTTTAGCGGCGATGTGAAACCCACATTCTTTTAGGCGGGGTTTGCCAGTGCGCACCCAAGGTCAAACAATTCGTTATTTCTGTGGTCAGTGTGCTGAATCAATTGGCACAGGAGCATAGACGATAGCTGCAGTTGGTAACTGAAAACGTGTCCAGGCTGTTTGTAAAACGAAATAATTGTTTTATTTGTGATATAACCCCTTCAAGCTCATTCTATTAATTAAATATTGTTTCAGTTGATTGCGATACAGTTTGGATATTTATACGGTATGTATTATATTTTTATAAAAAATATATTTTTTAATAATATTGTATATTAAAATTTTTTTCACTCAGTTACATTTATTCATAAACAAATTACATAATAAAATTTCGTTTACTTAAACGAATCGTTTTTGTATGTAACATTTTTTTATTTTAATATTTCGTCCAGCCCGTGAAAAATTTTTCTTTCTAATCTGGCCCGGGAGCAAAAACTGTTGGCCACGCCTGCTCTAGGATGTGGCTTACGGCTGCTTTCCAGCGTTATCTCCCCTGTGCTGTGATCTCGCTGGTATCTTCAGAGTGTCCTCAATACTTTGTTTTGCCTTCCTGCATCCGGGCCTTTACTCATGCTGTTTCCTCCTCCCAGAATGCTCTTCCCCATCGCTACCTGTTGTAGTTAGCTCCATCCTTCAAGTCCAAACCGTGGTACCAACTGTCCCATGAAGCCTCTTCCCCCAGCCAAACCAGAAATGTCCTGTCCTCTTCCCTATAAGGAATTTAATTTACACCAAATTCCATAACAGTTCCTGACAGAGATGGCACTCATAAAATGAAAGTAGCAATGACCACCCCCTTGTGCTCTAAACACTTTATGTTCACTGACTCCATTTAATCCTCACCACAACCCCGTGATTGGGATACTGTTAGTATTCCCATTTTACAGATGGAGAAACCAAGGTGTAGAGATGTTCACAGTGCCCAAGGGAGTGTCAGACCAGGGCTTGGATCAGGCAGACAGACATCAGAGCCCATTCTTGCGCCTCTAAGCACCACAAGGAACAACTGCCTATTCATCGTCGTCAGGACCTGGCTCATGGCAGGTGCTCAGTAAATATTTAGTGGTTGTTGGCTCAGAGGGATCCTAGGTAATGGGGCCAAACAGCTCCACTGGCCTGTAGATCCACACTGTCCTCAGGCGTTGGAGTGTCAGACTAGGCTGGAAAGGATAGAGCAGCAGCTCCTCAGGTTGACTGCTGGTCAGTGATTAGCCCACCCATTGTGGTCATGACAGGGTGTTAGGAGAGCCCAGAGTGAGGTGGAGAGGGAAGCAAGCAAAAGCATCAAAGTCCAAATGCAAGGGACTCCAGGAACCACGAACCCAATTGTTCACACACCCATTTAACAGATTAGGAAAGTGAGGGCCAGGAGTAGGAATGGCTTGCCCAAGGCTGAAAAAGAAGCACAGCAGAGGCTTGCAAGGGCATCAGCATTTCCTGAGCCTTTTCTCTTCACCTGCATACCAACCTGGACCCTCTGACCCTGGAGAATTGGATAATTAGCTTCGTGCAGCCCAGTTAACCAGGAAGCCTAAGCCCTTGGATGTTCCCCGCAGAGGAAGGGGTGCCCGCAGAGAGCCTCACCCAGCGGCTGTGCCCAGCCAGCAGCAGGCCCTACAAAGAAAACTGGGAGAAAACTTGGGAGAAGGCCAGCCGCTAATTGTGGAAAATAAATCAGAGACATCTAAACCACGCCGTGGAAGAAGGGCCAGTCGCACGTAGATGTGTTTCCTTTTGTGCTCTTGCTCACCAAGTTTAATTGTGAATTGAAAGCCATGAGTTATATAAGTTTCCTGGATACCAAAGAAGGCGTTGAATGAGCTCTTGAAAAGTACCCCTTGCTGAGTGGCCTGAGGGATGAGGAGGGAGGGGGGGTCTCAGAACAGCAGGTGGCGGAGGAGGGGGGCAGACTCTGCGAGGGCCAGCAGGACCAGACTGTCCCCGAGACACAGGTCTCTGCATCTGCAGACACGTTACTCCTGGCTTTTCAGAGCACAGGGGCTGGTGCTCAAGTTTCTGGTTCCTCACTGAGTACGTCGAAGTCCAAGGGATGCCGTTATATTCCCCTCTTAGTTTAATGAGAAGACAACTCCTCCCCCATCTCTGACCCTGAGCTAATTAAGGGCAGGACTGTGTCCCCCCTCAGACGGGGCCTTGTCCCTCTCAGACTGGGGCTCCCAGACGACAGGACCGTGTTCCCCCTCAGACTGGGTCTGAGCTGCATTTTTCCCATAAGACTAAGGTCTCCCTGAAAACAAGAGCTATGTTGTTTCTTTTCCTTCAGACTAGGGGCTTCCCGAGGCAGGATCTCCCCATTAAATCAACCCCACCCCACTTTTTACCAACCTGGGTTGCAGACCTAGGGACCTGGAGCCTCCTGTCATGGTGAAAAACTGATGGAGGTGGGGAAGGTCAAGGAAAGCCTTGCCAATTGCCGCCAGCAGGAACCCCTTCCTCACCCTCACCCTCCTGCGGACCTTCAGGACTTGGTTTGGCCTCTGATGGCTTCCACCTGACAGCTGGCCCTCCCCCTCCTCTGTATGCCCCCAACACTGTACCCCCAGCCGCACAAGCCTGGGAGGGCTGGCATCAGGATGGAGGAATGCAGGGCGAGAGGATGCTGGGGGATGGGGGTGGGGTCCCATTGACTCCCTCTGACCAGTGCCTGGCCCTGTTGCCTGGAGGCCTGGAGCGGAGGGATGGGGCTGCCCAGCCCACATGTGCTGTTTTCTTCTGCTGCCATCACCCTTGGGTGAGAGGCCTCCACATCGACTTCCTCCGAGGCACAGCCATGACTCCACCCGCTTCTCCTCGGTTGACCGTGAGACATTCCCGGTAGTCTGTGCAAGCAGAGGCAGCAACCCCCTTCCCACAACCTGAGCAGAGCAGGACACAAACTGCAGGACAGGCCAGACGTAGGTGCCCAGTGCAGGGGCCTCCGCCTGGTCTGGATGGAGATGCTGAACCTCGAGGTTTGAGAAAACCCAGACTCACTTTCCCAAACACCATCTCCTTCCAGGGCCCCCGTCCCTTCCGACCCGCTCCCTGAGACTCTGGTGCCTTTCTCCTTTGTACCCTAGTCTCTCACCCAAACCACCTCTCAGCATCCTCAGGCCTTCCACAACTCAGCTGAAATGTCACCTCTCCTGGGACACCCCCCCCCCGCCAGCTTGCCTGGACCCCTTCTCCTTTGTGTTCTCTCAGCACCATGGCCATCTCTTTATCTGCTTTCTACATTTGTTTTTCGGTCAGATAAGGAAACACAAGGACAGCTAGGCTGCATTCCACTCCTCGGTATAGTCCCAACACCCTGCGCTGCGCCTGGCACACAGTCAGTGCTCGCCTTGGTGTTTCCAAAGATAGATCCAGCAAGGAGTTAAAAATCGCTCAGACCCTAATAATAATGTACTGGTGTCAGCTTCTTCCAAAGTCCCTCCAACTATTCCCGGACAGGACTAGGAGGTTCCTTGCCTGCTGCAATGACTGGTGCCAGAAGGCCCACAGGACCACTCACAAAGGGCGCTGTCTGCACGCCTGAGCCCTCAAGGTGTCAGAGCGGGACAGTGTGAGTGGTGGAGATGGGGAAATGCATCTCCTCCTTCTAGTCTCATCCTAGAGAATCCAGAACGGAACCGCTTGTGCCTGGCACCTTACAGAAGTTTAGGAGCGGGTGTACAGTGGACTGGCTTTCGCCATTCATTCATTCCACCCTTTGCTGGACGCCTTCCTTGACTGCAGAGACAGGGAAAGTTTTTTAAAACTACATTTCCCAGTACCCTTTGCTATTAGGAGTCAAGATTCAGATTCAGATTTGATCACTCGGACGGACACACTTGCATGAGATCTGGAAAGCTGTGCGTCTGCAGCTCTCGCCGCTTTCTGGGGACAAGGGAGGAGGGTAATTGCTGTTGCTTTTTTTTGCTGCAGTGCTGGCAGAGGGGGTCAAGAGGCGAGGCTTAGCACATCCACCCGCCAGTGTGGGTCACAGCAGGTGCAGTGTGGAGCAGGCAGCAGGAGCCGCTTCCCAAGATGTGCTGCATGGGGTCCCAGAGCTGGTGACCTCCCGATCACCAAAGAGGCCACAGTTCCTTTGGTGGCCCAGTTCTGCTGTGTGGCTTTGAGAGCTGTTTCTGAAAGCTCAGCCTCAAGCCTGTGTCTTTGGTCCTCGCAGTAATAAATATTCTGTAATAAATCCTTCCCACTTCTACTCGCCAGAGTGGACTCTGTCTTCTGTCCTCTGCAACGGGCCCCTGATACACAGTGCTTTGTATTCCACTCCTCTCTCTCTCTCCCCCCTTCCAGATATGAGTCTACAAGAGACCTGGACCAGAGCTAGTTCAGTGACAACCACAGCCCAGCTCACAGATGCTACAACTGTTCTTGCCCTTTGACAGTGAAGCCTTTTCACCTGGCCGAGATTGTCTCCCAACGCTCTACCCTTTGGATGAGTTTTCTTCTAGGAGTTTCCTTAGTCCTTTTTTTTTTTTTTTTTTTTTTTTTACAGGGATAGAGAGAGAGTCAGAGAGAGGGATAGATAGGGACAGACAGACAGGAATGGAGAGAGGTGAGAAGCATCAATCATTAGTTTTTCATTGCCGTTGTGACACCATAGTTGTTCATTGATTGCTTTCTCACACGTGCCTTGACCGCGGGCCTTCAGCAGACCGACCACCCCTTGCTGGGGCCAGCGACCTTGGGTCCAAGCTGTTGAGCTTTTTGCTCAAGCCAGATGGGCCCGCGCTCAAGCTGGCGAGCTCAGGGTCTCAAACCTGGGTCTTCCGCATCCCAGTCCGACGCTCTATCCACTGCGCCACCGCCTGGTCAGGCATCCTTAGTCCTTTGTCCATGCCTGGCTCCCAAGCCAGGTTGATAAGTAGACTTTCATTTCATCTGTCAACTTTGATAAGCCTGGAAGTGTGAGAGGAAAAGTCTGGGGCTGATTTGGGGACTCAGAGAAGAGAATACTGCAACCAGCGGGTGATGCCGGCCAGCACGCATAAATGGACGCTGACACTGTGCATGCTCACATAGTTGAGGGAGGAATGAACTATGTCTGCACAAGCCAGACTAGGGTCCAATTGGCCATAGACGACCCAGGCTGCTCCCCAGCCAGACTTCCACCCCTGCTGACACTACCTGCTGATTTCCCCAACTCAGCATTTGTTCAACAATTCCTAGTGCTTCCTGATTCCTTTCCCCAGCTTAATCTCTCCCCAGCACTGGCTCTCACACTCCCCAGGGTTCTGACCTCAGGAGTTGATTTTGGGGGAACTGGCAGGAGCTGAAGTGGGCTAATTTCTTGAACTAAGTAAACCCACACCTCCTCCAGGAAGAGCCTTGACCTCTAGGCTTCCTGAAGCCACTCCCTCTCGGGCCTCTGTGTCCAATCAGTGCCGGGAAGTGCTTGATAAACCCATGGATCAATGAAAGAATACGGAGATTGCTCAGGAGTGACCTCACCAACCACTGGCTTCCCTTTTCCCATCCTCACCTCTGCCCAGTCCTGTACTCAAATACCTTTGTCGACACTGACATCTGGCCTCCCAAAGCTCCAGGAAGCCTGCATCCCAACTGAGTCACCATTGCATGCAAATCCAGCCTGCTGCAGAGGCCCGCTGTTGTGGGACAGAAACTGTGCCCATTGGGGGCCACCAGCCTCCCGCCTTAGAGGAGGAGGGGAGGCAAAGTAGAGGTCAGGGTGGGTGGTCAGTCATTCTCCAGGCAGGCAAGTAGCCCCCGAGCCCACCGCACAGCATCCCGCTCTGGGCTCTTGCTCACCAGCCACACTATTTCCACTAAACGGAAACAGATGGTGTGGTTAATTGGAGTGTGTAGTGGGCTCTGGCCCTCCTTAAGGTGGGGACAATGAGTGATTTATCGGGTCGTAAACAGCAGCTCAGTGGGGGCCGGTGCCCTCAAGCCCACAGCCTCGGAGGGTTGAGGGAGCAGTGAACAGAGGCCGGCCGCCAGTTAGGGCTGTGGGGTCAGGCTGGGGCTCAGTGGAGACTCCTCACTTCTCCTTGATTCTGGGCCCCGAGCCAGGCAGCCTGGGCCAGGCAGGGCCCAGTGACAGCTCCAGGAGGTCCAGATGTGCACAGCTGGAGAAAGTGTGCACTGACTTGGGAGCAGGGTGGAGGTGACAACCACAGAGGAGCAGAGATGCCCAGGGAAGATGGACACAGTGGCTGGAGTCTGGGAGATGCCAAGGGGTGCAAGGGGGCCTGCCTCTTCCCACCAGAGCACAAGAGCTCCCTGCAGACAACCTCACCCCAGAATACCCCAGACATGGTGTGCAGGAAAGGCCGAGGCAGGTCTGTCCCTCTCCCCAGGAGACGCTGAGCCAGGCTGCCTGAGCTCAAGCCCCTGCCCTGCCAGTCTCTGGCTGTGTGACCTTGACACCTTCCTTAGCACCTTTATGCCTCAGTTTTCCCATATGTAAAATGAAATAACATTTCCTCATGAGAACTGCATTAGTGCTATTTGGTTTAGATTATTATAGTATTTCTAAGGTGAGTTAGGGCAGGGTGGGGGGATTCTCACCCCATTGCTAGTGATGGCAGCAGTCCCCGGGAAGCTTCTCCTTATACATCTTTTATTCCCAACCTCTGCATCCACTGCCCCATCCCAAGTGCTGGGAGGAACAAGGGGCCCCAACCCTGCCCAGAGAGTGAATGAGCCAGCTGCATTTGAAGACAGCCTGGGTAAACAATGAGAATGAACCCTGTTTATTGAGCACCTTCTATGTGCCAGACCTGATGCTAGTGCTTTGCCTGCATTTGTCCATTTAATCTTCAAGATAGATATCATGGCCTCGCTATACAGATGAAAACACCCAGGCTTCCAGAGTAAGTGTCCAAAGCCACCCAGAGAGCAAGAGGAGAAGCCGGGGTCAGGACTCAAGACTTCTTGCCTCTAGAATCTGAGCTGTTCCCTCAAAAGTAGAGCAGGCTCCTCAGCCATTGATGTCACAAACACTGAGGGATATTTTTTTTTAGGTGAGAAGATGGGAGCTAGAGAGACAGACTCCTACATGCACCCCAGCTGGGATCTACCTGTCAACTCCCCCCCCCCCAGTCTGGGGCCAATGCTCAAATCAACTGAGCTATCCTCAGCGCCTGAGGCCAACGCTTGAATCAATCGAGCCACTGGCTCTGAGAGGGGAAGAGGGAGAAAAGGGGGAGGGAGAGAGAAGCTGATGGTTGCTTCTCCTGTGTGCTCTGATTGGGGATCAAACCCAGGATGTCCATACAATGAGCATGCACTGTATCCACTGAGCCAACCAGCCAGGGCCACTAAGGGAATTTTTAAAATGAAGAGTCCTTAGATCCATTCAGACTTAGAGATAATCAGAGTCTCTGCGAGTGGGACCCAAGAGTCTACACTTAAATACAATGGCTGCTTTGGGCTTCATCCCACCCAGCGCAGCCCTCGTCTCAGACAGCAGGACCCCCCAGGAAACAAGGGGAGATGGAGCGCAGTCATGCGCACTGCTTACTTCAGGGGTGACGAGAGCACCTCTGCCTCTGAGCCCCGGCCACCCCGAGAGCCCTTGATCACTCTCTCTCCTAGAACTAGGGTCTAAGCAGGCAGAGGGCCAAAGACAAGACAACTTGTCTACAACACGTCTCTGAGCGAAAAGTCCAAAGAATGGACGGTGAGAGGAGCGACACGGTCCCTGGGCCACGTCCTCCGTCCACTGCAATGGTCCAAGTGGGATGCAGAGGGAGCTGACCCTCGGGACAGTGCCCAGGAGCCCCACCTGCTCCGTGTTGGGAGGGCAGCTCTTTTAGACTTGCCCGCAGCACAAGGGGAACCTTCTCCCCCAAACACCCCAGACATGGGAGAGTCGTCCCAGGTTCCCTTTACTGCCGAGGCAGCAGACACTGGTCTTCAGTGAGCAGTGGAAAGTGATCAGCACACATCACATCATGCTTGGCACGGTCCCCATTGGCAGGCACAGTGCCACCGTGCAGGCCAGCCATCTCTCTGCAGAACCCTTGTCAGTGGCAGAAAGGTGGCCAGCGGGGGTAGGGGGTGTCAGTGTGTCCACCAGGAGTGTTTCAGCCTCAGGAAGCCGCTGACCACCACTCCTCATATTTATGTGACCATTTATTTTCAGATTCTTCTTTTCCAGGATATATGAAAGCAAGACTGACTCCTCCGAGTTCACCAGTATGTCCTGAGCATCTGGCACATTTGTTGAATGAATGAATGAATGAATGAATGAATGGACTTGAATGAAAGTGCCACATTCCTGTCCACACCCTTGCTCTTTACGCAGAACCCATAGGTGTTCAGTGCTCAGACTTGATGAGATAGTTAAAGTAAAAAGAAACCCTTCTTGCCAGAGCTGGGAACTCAAGGTCAACCACAGGGCAATTCCAAAGCAGTTAATCAAGGAAGACTTCCTGGTGGAGATGGGCAGAGAGCAGGGGCTTCCAGTCTCACATCTTTCTTCCTATTCATCACCTGTTTCCGGCAGGAACTCCCGGAGGGCAGAGGTCATGTCTGGGTTTCAGAGCCATCCCCAGCACACAGCCATTTGGAGCCGCCTGCACGTGGCCTACCCCACTGGCGACTGCCAGCTGTGACTCACAGCTCATGAGCCTTTCCTCTTGGCTAGAGATGGGGAGCAGATATTACAGTAAAATTACTAACCGCATGTCGTGGCTGTGACCGCACTTACGTGCAGGGCACCTCCCCCACGACCCTGATGCCAAAGCAATGACCTCACCCTTAGGGGTCAGCAACAAGCAAGGACCAACCATCCCAGAGGCAAGGGGGTGGTCTGGATGACCCTGGTCTGCCTGAGAAGCCCAGAGTCTGGTCTCTCCTACTCAGAGCTGGTTGTACACCCAATTTTCTTCCCCCAAGCAGCCCAACTTGGATAGGGACTCAGATTCCCCTCCCCCACCAGGGTGGGCTGAAGGGAGAAAGTGGGAAGTGGTGGAGGTGGCCTATTCCTGCCCTTCCTTTGCTGGGTTCAGCGTGCTCATGATGGGGAAAGTGGCATCTGAGGATGTGGCTACAGTGGCCAGCTCCTGGCGCCAGCAGAAATCCCCAAACCCGTCAGTAGACCCTGTCCAGACGTGATGACTGACCAAGCACTGAGTAAGTGCTGAGGAGACACCTGTGGAGTGAAATCACACCCCTGCTTGCCCTCTCCTCCTAGATGGGTCACTCTTGGCGCCCAGACCATTCTAGCGCCTCCAATCAGATCCTAAGATGGTCCGGGGCATCTATTCCTACAGAGAAACTAGACAGGGAAAAAGGGAACACACAGGAACTGGGCTCACAGCCCAGCTGAGTGCTCTTAGGAAAGTTACACAGCCTCTCTGGGCCTCAATTTCCTCAACTATAAAATGAGACTAAGACTACCTGCCTCTCGTGCTGCCATGGGAATACATGAGCACAGTGAGCTGGAGCGACCGTGGGTAGACAACAGCCAATGGCAGCCATTCTTGGCACTGTGCCATTAACAGATCAGCATTGGGGAAGAACTGAGGCTTCAGAAATGGAAGAAAACCAGGGGACTTGAGGAAGGGTATTGGGAAGGCCCCGCATACCTTCTGCCAATTGCAAACTAAAAGGAACAAGGGTCTTGTCTCAGACATGATCTTCCAACATTCGTTCATCCCCTCTTCCCAGTTTTCAATCAGACCCATCATAGAAAGACATTATTGGCCAGCTTCCCTTGCAGCTCAGTGTGGCTGGGTGACTGGGTTCACCAATGGGCTGCGTGTGTGATTTCCAGGAGGTTTCCTTAAGCAGAAAAGGAATGTTTCCCTGCAGACTTTTTGTCCTCCTCCCTGCTCACTGGAGCTCCAGAAGCCATCTTGAGCAATGATGTGACCTTAAAAATGAAAACTACACCCAGCAGATCAATAAGAAAGAAAAAACTGGGTCCCTGACAGCATGTAGCTGTCAAACCAGCCCAGGGATGTTTACCTCCACACTTCAAGTACACATGAGCAAAATATGCATGTCTATCTTATATAAACCAAACTTAACTCTGAGGTAGGCCCGTCGCGACTCAGGCATGGCCTGGTGGGGTGGCACACATAGGGTGCCTGGAATAGAAGACATCCCCTGGAGCAGGGCTCCCCAAACTTTTTACACAGGGGCCAGTTCACTGTCACTCAGACCGTTGAGGGCCGGACTATAAAAAAACTATGGCCTGACCTGTGGTGGCGCAGTGGATAAAGCATCGACCTGGGAACACTGAGGTCGCCAGTTCAAAACCCTGCACTGGTCTGGTCAAGGCACATATGGGAGTTGATGCTTCCAGCTCCTCCCCCCTTTCTCTCTTTCTCTCTCTCTCTCTCTCTCTCTCTCTCTCTCTCTCTCTTTCACTCTGTGTCTACTCTCTAAAGTGAATAAAATAAAAAAAACAAAAAAAACTATGAACAAATCCCTATGCACATAGTACATATCTTATTTTCAAGTAAAAAAACAAAACGAGAACAAATACAATATTTAAAATAAAGAACAAGTAAATTTAAATCAACAAACTGACCAGTATTTCAATGGAAACTATGGGTGTGGATGCATCCTGTGCTCCTCTCATTGACCACCAATGAAAGAGGTGCCCCTTCCGGAAGTGCGGCGGGGGTTGGATAAATGGCCTCAGGGGGCCACATGCGGCCCATGGGCCGTAGTTTGGGGAGCCCTTCCCTGGAGAAACACTTCCTTCTGCATGTCCTGAAAGGCCAGGAGGAGCCTTGTTGGGAAGACTAAGCTCCCAGAGAAGCTGGGGATGGATGAACGGATGGATAGATGGATGGGTGGATGGATGGATGGATGGATGGATGGATGGATGGATGGGTGAATGGATGGGTGGATGGATGGATGGATGAATGGATGGGTGAAAAATGGAAAGAAGGGAGGGAGGGGAAGAGGGAGAGAGAGCAGAGATGAGGAGATGTACTCAGAAGGAAGGAAATACCCTGGGACATGCTTCAGGTGACAGTCCAGCTAGGCTGGGAGGGAGGGGAGAGGAGGATGGCTGTCCTCATCCACTGTCCATGTCCGGCTCTTGGTTTTCCCATCTGTGCTTTGGGAATGAGCATTTATTGACTCACTACTCAAGCCAAATGTAAAGTTATTTTTAAAACCCACAGCATCAGCATGGCAGTACGCCAATCCCGCCCCCAGCCCCTCTCTGTGCCTGGGAGTCTTCACCTGTGAAGCAAGGATAACACAGAAGCCACCCCATCAGTCGTCATGAGGATTCAGGGAGATGACCCCCGTGATGTGCCTCTCACAGTGTGTGGCCCGCTGCAAGTGCTCAGGAAGCCATCCCTGGTCATCACTGCTGATGTTGAAATCCTGTCCTGGGTGTAAGGAACAAAGAGCTGCCGCCCACCGGCCGGTGATGCGAGTTTAGGGAAAGAACTCTGGGCCCCTCACCCCAGAACGGCAGCCCCAGCCCTTGGGGACCCTAAAAATCACGTAACATAAATTCCCTGGGCGAGCCATACCTTTCACCCAGCGGGATGCTGAGGGCACAGATGGGGGGGTGAGAGCAGTGGGGAGACCTGGCAGGTAGGGGGAGCCAAGGGGAGTCTACTGTCCCACCGCAGTTAGGCCAGGCCCTGCCAGGTCCACGTTTGGTCCCTTAACATGGCGAGAGGCCAGGCAGGGCAGAGAGACCACAGGAGGGCCTGAGAGGGACGGGAAAGGAACTGGCCTGGCCTGCCGAGGGGAGAGAGGGGAAGGCTCAGGGCTGACCTCAGCGCTACCTCCAGAGGTTAGATGAACGAATGAATGCATGGGGCTGAAACTCCCTGGAAAAAGCAGGTAGTTAACATTATGAACGAGACCACTGTTAAGGGTAAGAAGGAACTTTATGAGGGGAACTGAGGGCTATCATGTCTCCTTGGAGAAGCAAACAAGAAAAAATAAAAGTGATTTTACATTAAAGTCACTGTGATTCCAGGTGCCCTAGGGGGAGTTTGGGCTGCCCACAAGATGAGCTCTGGTGTGGGGGATACTGTGACAGTCAGGGACAAAAGGGTCTCTGCCCCCAACTCCACAGAATCAAAACAGGATTCTGGCGTGGGTCTAGACTCATCCGTAAGGTGCGTTTAAAGCCACCTTGGACAAAATTACCTAATTGTGATGGGCTTTTGTTTCTTCTGTTTAAAAACAAACAAACAAAAAACAAGCCAAGCTTAGAGGGCCCCGGAAGATGAATTCAGTGGCTGCCAGCTGAGAAGCTGGCACCCAGGACAAGCTCCATACACATTCTCCAGTGAGCTACTATTTTTCTCCTGTCTGGTCAGGCATCGGACTGCAAGTGTCCCTCTGGGTTCTTTGTAAGCCCAGAATTCCTTGATTCCACAGTCCTGTGACTCCCCGATGCTGATCGTGGGATCTAAGGACTGGGGAGGACTTGTCGGCTCAGCTCTGACCCAGGCAGGACCCGCGTGGCACCTGGCTGCCCAGTACCTGGCTGCCCTTCCCTGCCCGTGGACGCATCGCTTTCCCTCCACAAGAGAGCTGCGCCCTGCCCAGCACGTACCCCCAGCCCCGTGGCAGCCCCGTGGCCACAGGTGGCCCTGCCAGCCATCTCTGACCCCGGCATCATGCCCTCCCCTGGAGCCAGAGCAGCACGAGCCCCTCGGCTGATGTGCTTACACCTACGGTCCCCTGACAATGTCACATGCTGTGGAAGCTGGCAGGGCCAGAGGGGCCACAGATGCCAACATAAACACCATTCCTGTGGAGAGAGAAGAGCCCATGAGGTTATTTTTAGCCTGTTAATCAGAGGCCACAGCTCTGGCCCTGGGCGGCCTGGGGCTAGGGGGCTCTGAGCGGTAAGCGAGTTGTCAGCCTCACCTCAGTGACTCCCAAGGGAATTGGGCTGCAGGGACCCCTGTCCTCACCCCATTTTGATGGAGAAGGGGAGAGGAAGACATGGATCAGGAAGTGTCCCGTTCTGTCCACTGCTCTCAGCTGGAGTTGGGCTCAGCCAGGAAGGCAAGCATGCCGTGGCTCACAGCGTACTGAACTGGAGATGGGTCTCCTCTGGTCCCCACCGGGCGCAGCGAAGGAAACTAAGGCCTGAGAGAGGACACCCAGGTGACACCCCTGGTCAGCACCTGCTGGCTTAAAATCCAACATGGACATTTCAATAACTCTCAAGGCCACATCTAGGAGGTCACCTTGCCCAGGTCCCTGCCCAGTGGCTCTCCTTTCCTCTGCCTTCTTCTTAATCTGTCCCACCTGGTGGACCGAGCACCTGACAACCCCAAGATGAGGCTCCCAGGCCCTGGCTTGCCCTCCAAGGACTTCCCAGGTGCCCAAGCACTGCCTGTGGGGCCAGCAGCAGCGGCCAGCACGGTGGCCAGCGTCATAGTGGCTGGAGGCCCAGGCGAGGACGTGCAGACCAGGGTGTGCCTGCGTGGGGGGAACAGGACCGAGTTTCTGCCAAGAGCCCATTGCCAGTTGCTGCTGAGCCTGTGTTTGCCGGGGCACGGCGGGGGTGGCAGGGCGGGCAGCAGGCAGACAATGGACCCACAGCCTAGCCTCCTGGCCTTGGCTGCTTGAGCTGAGCAGGCAGCTGCTGGCCGAAGCGGCCGCCTCCACTGGCCCCTCACGTAGTCCACGTCTTGCCTGCTGGTGGCCCTTATCACCTGGTATGTGCCAGGAGCCCACATCCCCATACTCTGCCATGGGGAGGAACCTGGAGGCCTGAGATAGATGGGCCAGTGGGGGGTAAGGCTTCCTGCTCCTCCCCAACCCCCAAACAGGGGCCTGAGCAGGTCCTGTGTGCCCTCTGGGGAGGATTCCATGCCCAGAGAAACAGCCCTGTCTCTCAACTGCTCTTCTCTTTTTGGACTGACGGGCTTAGGATGCAAGAGCAGAAAGAGGCCGACATCTTTGTACGATTACTCTGAGCCACCAGCTCACGATGACCCATTATACTTCAATATAGTAAGTACTGTTACATTATGCCCACTTAATATAGGGGGAAACAGAGGCACAGAGAGGTCGCATCGCTCACCCACAATCACACAGCCGGTAGGGTCAGAGTCAGGATTCAAACCCAGGCAGGCTGAGTCTAGAACCAAACCAGTCCCCAGCAGAACACAGCAGAGTCCAGGACAGGACTGTGAGGCTTCCTGCCCCACAGGAACAACAGTCTGACAGGCATGGCTCAACTGGGAACTTCCTGTCCTTGGCCAAGTGAAGTCCCTCTCTGGGCCAGTGTTTCCTTATGTATAAGGTGGGCACGGTGATGCTGTGAGGATGTAGCAGGTACCTCATTCACAAAAGGTTGTACCACCCTTCGCCTCATAGGGTTCAAAGTGCCCTTCCTTCAAGAGATTCGGATGTCCCTCATCTGGTCACTTGAACCCACCATGCCAGCCTCCACAGCACTGGGCCAAACCCACAGGACGGCTTCATCCCCTGGCCCTCGGGCTCTGCTGCAAGCCACCAGCATGCTCAGCCCGGCAGCCCCGAGGGCGTAGCTGGCGCCAGCACTGTCACTGAACCCTCTGTGAGCACTGGGTTCTCCCTGTCCTTTCCCCAGGAAGACCATCATGCTTGCCGTGGGGCTGAGGAGGGCAGGCCGAGGGCAGAGGTCAGGTTTCCCTCATCTGATTAGAGTCTGAAGGAAGACAGGAAAGGGGACAGCACACAAGTGCCCAGTGCCACCCACGCAGGAGCTCCCTCAGACAGGGCACCCAGAGCTGGGGCCCCCTGAGGGCAGAGGCTAGGCAAGCCACGCCACCCTCTGGGCTCAATGGCTGGGCACACGTGCATACTCAGACCAGCCTCCAGTCCCATCCTGCTACCCAGGAGCTGTGTGATCCTGAGCAGCTCTCTCAACCTCTCTGAGCTCCCATTTCCCCACCTGGCCAGTAGAGATCACACTCCCTGTCTGTGTCCTAGGCTTGTGAGGACAGAATGTGGTCCCATGTATGACGCTCCCTCCTTGTGGTCCCCACCTAGTGGATTAGGACCACGGTGGGGGAGAGGAGGGGAGGGGGGCCCGCCTGACCAGGAGAACATGAGAAATAGCAGAGGCGTCAGAGAAGAGGGAAGCAGAGGGGTTTCCCCACCACACTGTGAGGTCTGAGGCTGTGCAGGCAGGGGGAGAAAGGCCAGGAGCGGGGGAGGGGGGGGCGATGAGTCACCCGCCATGTCAGAGATGCTGGGAATCCACTACCTTCCAGCCACTGAAAGTGAGGTGGCCACAGGAGACACAGGAACAACTCACAGAACAGGGGAGGTGGCCGAACAGGACAAGCAAGGGAATTGTGGCAAACTTTAACTCCGGGGTCTCTGGAGGAAGCAGCCTGAGAAGCTAGATGGCACCACGTCCCCTCAGGGACTTGGTGTTGATGGGGACACATAGCTCTGTCCTCAGTGAGCCCCAGTCTGACAGGGAGAGAAAGGAGGGCTGGCCTCTGGGGACACCAATCTGAGTGGGAAGTTGTACTAATGTCTGCCGTAGGGAAGTCACAGTGTGATGGGAGACTCAGCCTCTGCCCTCAGGGAGCCCCAGCTTGGGGTGCCCTGTCTGAGGGAGCTCCTGCGTGAGTGGCACTGGGCACTTGTGTGCTTGTCCCCTTTCCTGTCTTCCTTTAGACCCACTCATCTGATGAGGAAGAAGTGGCCTCGGCCCCAGAGCTCTAGGCCCCCTGGAAGCCTATGCCGCTGGGTAGGCGCATGCAGGCTCAAGCGGAGGGTGAGCACCAGTGAACGTGGGAAGGCCCCATCCTCACTATCCAGGAACCCCGTCCTGGGGAGAGGACACCTCACTGCAGGGAGAGAGGCTCCTTGATCCGGCCTGGCCGGGGACTCTCCCCAGAAGTGCTTTCTGAAAGCCTGTAAGACAGAGAGGGTGGAAGGAGACAGAAGTGCCGCCACATCTGTTCTGTGGGTGGCTGGGCTCGTTGCCCTGAACAGCTGGGCCACATCTGGCTTCCAGACATGCACCTCCTGCTCCGTGATTCACTGCATGCAAGGACGTGCTTCAAGCTGCGCAAGCCCTCCCACACGCCTGTGCGGTCCCAGTGCACAGGAGATGGGGACCGGGGCTGGGCATCAGTGAGTGCCCCTTCTTTTCCTGCCCCTGACCCTAGGGTTGCCTCTCACACAGCCACTGCTGCTGGGGAACAGGGTCCAGTCCACCCCTGAGTCACCATGACTCAGTGTCCCTCCTGGAGCCCTCACACTCAGGCTCCACGGCTTTACGCAGACACAGTGAGCAGGAGTGGAGTCAGCAGAGAGGAGGCGGCAGACCAGCCAGGAGCTCTGATGCCCCCGACTCAATCCTCCCCAGGACAGAAAGCCTCAGAGAGCGAAGGATGGGCTTTTGGGGAGAGAAAGTACTCCAAGGAGGGAAAAAATAGGGAGCACGTGGCATTTCTTCATCAAGCGGGGACTCCCTGAGGACAGGGCCATGTCACCTCAGGTTGGGCTCCCCCAAAATGGGGTTGTGTCCCCGCTCAGACTGGGGCTCCCCAATCAGACTGGGGCTCCCCGAGGATGGGGCCATGTCCCCCCTCAGACTGGGGCTCCCTGAGGGCAGGGCTGGGTCTCCCATCAGGCAGTGATTTCCATGAAGGCTAGGGCTGTGCCTTTTCCATGAAAATGGATCTGAACTAGATCTCTTTTAGCTCTGGTGGGGTGGGGCTCTAGCCAAGAGAGCAGGCATTCTTGGCAGCAGTATCTCACACCTGGCCGCCCTCCGCTGGAGGAGTCTGCAGGTCTTATGCCCCCTGGACCCAAAGCTGAGCATGATGGGGAGAGCCGGACAAGCCTGGGCTTCCGTGGCCGGGGGGAGGGCAAGCTAAGCAGGAGTCCAGATCAGCGCAAGAAGTGGGTTCCAAACCTCCTCATCTCCTCCTTATCCTGAGCACCAGCCCTCTGGGATCAGACAACAGGGGAGACCTCCTACCCCAATGGGTCACCAGGAGTGGGCAGCCCCGCCCTGGACTGGCGACATTTGGTAGGGAAGGAAGCAGGAAGCAGTCTGGACAGACCTGTGGATGAGTCCCTCCCCACATCCTTACTCACTTCTCCACACCAGGAGCAGGGCTCTCCCAGCTGTCCCCTACCCCCACCCTGTCTCTTCCTCACCTCCCACACCTCTTTCAGGAAAATGAACTACAGGGCTGTGCAGCGGCAGAAGCAAAGGCTGCTGGGCACTGCTCATTCCACTGCCCACCCCACCTCCAGGAAGGGTCAGAGAGTGTGCCTCCCCACCTAACACTGAGAACTGGGCATCACCATGGTTGAGAGTGCCCTGAGATATCAACCCCACTATACAGATGTGGGGACTGAGGCCTGCGACTATAGCAGAGCCAGGGTAGATCCAGCCCTGGAGTGAGCTAGCCAGGCTTGGGGTCAGCACTCACTCTGCCTATGTCATGGGGGCCCCTCTCCCAGTCAGACTGTGAGCTCCCCGAGGTCAGGGACTGCTCTCCAGCTTCCTGAAAGGAACTTGCTAAGTGGGCACAGGCTGAGCTGTTCCTAGGGTTGGGGGTTCAGGCAGAAAGACTCTACTCTCAATATGAGGGTCTCCTCATCAGTGTCTCCTGCCCTAGCCCTAGAGAACCCACAGAAGTTCAGAAGAGTCTCCCGATCCTCTCCCCTTCCCTTTGCTAGCTGTAGGACCTCACCTCTGGGACCCTCCTTGGCCCCAAGACCCCCACACACACACTGGGTTCCTGGCAGCCCCGGACCCAGTGTCTGGGGAGTGAGGGTCTAGGCTAGCTGGGCTCCTGGATGCCAGGTGGGCGTGCATCCAGGCCAGAATGGGCCACCTGGAGAAGCCCCCAGAGCCTGGTGCAAGAGCCCTTTCCCTCAAGCTGGCAGGGAGCTAATGGAAGACCACGTATCTTCCTATGCTCCTGGTCCCTAGCCAGCTGGCCTTACTACGTCCAGCTTGACCAGTACCCCCTCCTCTCTCAACCCCACCCTGGCATCATCCCTCTTTCAAGTACAGTCCTTGCTCCAGCCCGATGTCTAAGCACAGACTTGTCCCCAAAAACCCATGCCCTACCCTGCCCGTTTCTGCTTAGCCTGCCCTCTCTCCCTCCTCTCCCTCCAAGAGCCATCTTCCCTCAAGCCACTGGGCTCATCGCACTCTGCAGAGCTCTGACCCGCTCTGAAATCAGCAAGGGGAAACAAACCACCCAGTTTCCCTAATAACCCAGTACGCCTCTGCACCAAACCACTCCTGTCTGTCCTATTGCCAGCCTGTGCCATCTCTCAAGGTGGCAAGTTCATTAGGTCTGCTTCCCATCGTGTGGGCGAGGGTATGGTCTGCCTCTTGTCGGCTTCAGTCATTGTCCCTACTTCACACACACGTAGCACAATTTGTTTCTTTTTAACATCTTTTAAAATCGAGGTGCATCACATAGAACATTTTAAAAATTCATCATTTTAAGTGCACATTTCGGTGAAAATTCACCATCTTAACCATTTTTAAGCGCACAGTTCAGTGACACTAAGTATTTAATATGGTTGTGCGACCATCCCCACCACCCATCTCGAGGTCTTTTCGTCTCCTCCCAAATGTAACTCTGTCCCCTTTGAATACTAGCTCCTCATTCACGCCTCCGACCAGCCCCTGGGAACCACAATCCCACTTTTTGTTTCTGTGAATTTGGTACCTCATTAAAGTGGAGTCACACGGTATTTTCCTTTTGTGACTGGCTGATTCACTCCGCACAATGTCCCCCAGATTTGGCCATGTTGTAGCATGTCAGAATTTCTTTCCTTTTACAAGGCTGAATAATTCTCCCCTGTTTGTACACACCATTTTTTTGTTTGCTTGTTTCTCTTTTTGGGTAGTTTGTTTATTAACTACTTTTTAAAAAACAAAATCAAAGTAATATATTTTCAGGGTAAAAAAGTCCAAAGAGTTCAGAAGCGAATAAAGCGAAAAGTGAAATGTCGGCTCAGCCCTACCTCATTCTTCTCAGAGTGGATCTGAAACTGTCCCAGCAACAGGCAGATAGATTTATACCCTTTTTATTTTACACAAATGATGACCCTCCTCACCAGTACTTCTGAAATGTGATGCATCAGAACCCCCTCAAGCCTGACCAGGCGGTGGCGCAGTGGATAGAGCGTAGGACTGGGATGCGGAGGACCTGGGTTCGAGACCCCAAGGTTGCCAGCTTAAGCGCAGGCTCATCGGGTTTGAGCAAGGCTCACCAACTTGAGCCCGAGGTCGCTGGCTCGAGCAAAGGGTCACTCGGTCTGCTATAGACCCCCGGTCAAGGCACATGTGAGAAATCAATCAATGGACAACTAAGGAACCGCAATGAAGAATTGATATTTCTCACCTCTCTCCTGTCTGTCTGTCCCTATCTCTGACTCTCTCTATCTCTGCCACAAAAAAAAAAAAAAAAAAAAAAAAACTAGAGAGAGTGTGAGAACAGACCGCAGGGTCCCAGCCCCACAGGTCCTGACGCAGTTGTTCCGAGGGCACCCCAATTCTGGGTCTCTAACGGCCTCTGGGGGATGCCAGTGCTGCCCAGAGGGCAGACCCTTTGCTGACTAGCAGCATCTAAGCAAGGTCCTGCCATTTTCTCTTCTACTCAGTGAATCTCAAGGCATAGAGATGGACCTCATTTCTTTCTTCTTTTTTTTTTAATGTGAAAGGAGGGGAGATAGTGAGACAGATTCCCGCATGCACCCCGCCTGGGATCCACTGGCAACCCTGTATGGGGACGATGCTCAAACAAATGCCACTGACTGCAGGAGGGGAAGAGAGAGAGGAGGGGGACACGAGGGGGAGAGAAGCAGATGGTTGCTTCTCTTGTGTGCCCTGACTAGGAATAGAACCCAGGACGTGGGGTCAATGCTCTACTCACTGAGCCAATTGGTCAGGACCTCATTCTTTTTTAACCACCACTGCCTACTACTCTGGTACTCAGATACCCCATAACTTAGCTAATCAGTCCGCTTTTGATGGACTTGACATTGCTTCCAGTTTTTCAGATTTGGAAACATAGTTTGAACATTTGCAACATTTGTGACAATGTATCTGAAAAATGCCTAGATATGGAACTCCTGCATCAACAGTTTGTGAAT
The DNA here is from genome assembly GCA_037038555.1 of Rhynchonycteris naso. Taxonomy (NCBI): domain Eukaryota; kingdom Metazoa; phylum Chordata; class Mammalia; order Chiroptera; family Emballonuridae; genus Rhynchonycteris; species Rhynchonycteris naso. The sequence continues at coordinate 11,265,701 of CM073000.1, forward strand.
TAATTCTTCTCATATATATCACCAACCCCCACACAGGTGCAATTGTCTTCCCACCAACTCCAAGGATGCTTGTCCACAAAGTAAAGGGTTGCCCTTTTTGGTTGTTATCAATCAGATCAGGAAAAAGAGAACCTTATCATTTCTTAATTTTGATTTCTTGCATTCTGACTGGGAGTGGGCATTTCCACCTGTTTGCTAGCCATTCATATTCCCTTTTCTGTTCATGAGCTTTCCCCAGTTTTCTGTTTGCTTTGCTTTTCCTTGTTGACTTGTAAGAAGAACTCATCTGTCATATACGTTAAAAATATTTTTTTCTGGTTTGATTTTTGCCTTTAGAGTTAGGATATTACATTTTTATATAGCCAATTTTTTAAAAAGCTTTCCTTTTGTGACTCCTATGTGTTTTGTCATAGTTTCCCCAATCTAAGACTACATATTTAAAATTATTTCATTAATGTTTTCTTCTAGTAAGTTTATAATTTTCTTTTTAAATTTAAATCAGGGGTCCCCAAACTTTTTACACAGGGGAGCCTGTTCACTGTCCCTCAGACCGTTGGAGGGCCGGACTATAAAAAGAACTATGAAGCCTGACCTGTGGAGGCGCAGTGGATAAAGCATCAACCTGGGAACACTGAGGTCGCCAGTTCAAAACCCTGCACTGGTCTGGTCAAGGCACATATGGGAGTTGATGCTTCCAGCTCCTCCCCCCTTCTCTCTCTCTCTCTCTCTCTCTCTCTCTCTCTCTCTCTCACTCTGTGTCTCCTCTCTAAAATGAATTAAAAAAAAAAAAGAACTATGAAAAACTCCCTATGCACACTGCACATCTTATTTTAAAGTAAAAAAACAAAACGGGAACAAATACAATATTTAAAATAAAGAACAAGTAAATTTAAATCAACAAACTGACCAGTATTTCAATGGGAACTATGGGTGCGGATGCATCCTGTGCTCCTCTCACTGACCACCAATGAAAGAGGTGCCCCTTCCGGAAGTGCGGCAGGGCCGGATAAATGGCCTCTGGGGGGGCCGCATGCGGCCCGCAGGCCTTAGTTTGGGGACCCCTGCTTTAAATATTTAATCCATCTGAAACTTATTTCAGAATAAGGAATGAAGTGAAGAATTGGCTTTATTTCTTTTCCTAAACAGCTAGTCAGTTGTCCAGTTGGACTGAATAATTCTTCCTTTCTCCTCTGATCTGAAATGTCACATTATCATATATTTAATTTTCCTTTGCTCACTTGAAATGTGTCTGTACTCTTGTCTGTTCCTTTGATCTGTCTGTCTGTTCTTGCGCCAGTACCCAACTGTTTTATTGCTGGGGCTTTATACAACATTTTAGCAGTTCTGGTTGTTCCTTATAATGCCTCTTTTTTAGAGTTTTCCAACCTCTTTTTCCATGTTTATTTCTCCAGATGAATTTTAATATAACTTGTCAAGTTCAAAAGATCTCATTGTTTTTTCATGTCCTCTAACAGATGCAATCTTCTGATTTCTCAACCCACAGCAGAATAGAAACAAGTTGAGAAGAATGAGGTGGGGTGGTAGCCTCCCTGAGGCTGACAGAGTGATGGTAGAGACAGTGAATGGGGAGGCGGCTGATGAAGTGACGAGAAACTATGAAAAGTAAACACAAGAACTATGACAGTGTAGCCATCATGGCACGGTCCTTTCGTGTGGATCCAAACAAAATCTTGGATGTTCAATGTATTACCACCAGTACACTTGTAACCACAACAACTCTGAGTCACATGTTCTGAGCCTCTGATTAAGAAGGCAGGAAAGTGTGTAATGCCCACTAGTGATTTCCATCTAAAATATCTCTTTTTAAGGTCTGAGATATTAATGTCTGGAAAAATAGTGCGAAATGGTTTATTCTTGGATGATGACAGAATATGACATATAACTGGTTTCTCCACAGTTTTCTCAAAACCCACCTCCAAGTTCCAAGGAGCTGCCAGCTCCGGGGTTTGAATTTACTCTCTCCGTAGATAAACAGCTGAGGGAAATGCCCCAGCCTTTTAGCCAGTCCACACACAATAATTAAAAAACAAACAAAAAAACCTCTTACTAGCATCTGCTTTCAGCACGTGAGGCTGGGTTAGATGCAGACTACATCTTAATCCTCAACTAGGTGAGGCTGTGTTCCCAACAGACAGAACACTCAGGCTCAGAGAGATCAAACTCAGGCAAGTTCAAGTTAATATGTAACAAAGAACCCTCAACCACCTTCATCTCTCACCCCTGACTAACCAGTCCCCTTCAACTCACTTCCACTACCACCTGTGGTGACAGCAGGTCCAAAAGACAACCAATTCTATGCAGACACCCCTTGGCAAGGCCCTGCACCTGCCTTGTGCACAGCCCACACAGCCGGGAGATGCCTCGTCCCCATGGCTCCGAGTGGCAGAGAGGGTCGGTGAGCGGCAGTGACCCAGAAGATGAGGAGGGCGAGGGTATCAATTCATTCCAGCACCTCATCATGAAACGCCTACTACGCGCAAAGGACCGTGCTATTGGGGTGGAGGATGAAAACGGCCTGAGTAGAGGCGGGGTTCTTTGCAAGGGAGACAGAACGCCGTGGGAGAGTCTGGGAAGGGGAAGGGCCCCAACGCCGAGCATCCCCAACCTCGGCGCGCAGAGAAGCCGCGCGCTCCGTAAGTCCGAGCGCGCGCTCAGGGCTGGCACCTCGCGCACGCGCACCCGCCGCCGCGGCTACCCCGCCCGCGCGGCTCCGGCTCCCGCGCGCGCGCACTTGAGGTCTCTCTTGTGCGTCTCCTCCATTCGCTACGTGCAGAATAGTCCGTCGGCAGCAGCTGCAGCGTGGGGTGGGAGGGGGAGGAGGAGAGGAGGGGGAGGCGGCGCCCAGGTCTGGAGGAGGGCCCGCAGCCGGCGAGCGAGGAAGAAGTGGGGGAGCGGGGTTGGGGGAGAGTCCGGGTGGGCGCAACGCTCCACCCTCCACTCCCTCCTCTCCCCGTCGCTCCCTTCTGCAAGGCCGTTACAGCAATTCCACTGTTCCTTGCCCGCGCGTCCTGGAACCCAGCCGACAAAGAGGGCTTTTCTCCGTGCTGAATCCTCCCCAGAACCCAGAACCCAAACTCTTGAAGGAATCACTCCTCGTGTCCCCTTTCCCTTCTCCCCGTCTCAATCCCATTCCAAGGCTTTTGTGTGAGATGATCCAACAGCAAGACCCACCCCACTCCGCCTTTCATAGGGTGGGGTCCCTAAGAGGTTCTGTGGCATAACTCCCCTTCTCTCCCTCTCTCTTCTCCACCTGGAGAAGGGGGCATGAACAAGGGGACACCAGAGCCTGTCTCCCTGTATTGTCACCAGCAGAAAGCCAGCACTCCACCATGCGCGTGCAGACGAGACTGTGGAAAGGTTGAGTGACCCAGAAGACCAGGCTGCTGCTGACCAGGCCCCTAGGGCCATAGCCAAAGAAATGCGTGTCTAGGAGGGACCCCGCTAGATTGGGGTAAATTCACTGTATTATGGGGCTGTGCCCTATACACCTGTTAGTAAAAAGCTCCCCAGGAGTGTAACCGTGAGAGGCTACCCAGGGGTGGACCTTATATCTTTGTAGGATCCCAAGCAGATCAACTTCCTTGTCCTGTCAGGAATACAGATGTGGCCCAGATGTCCACAGCAGCCCTTCTCACAGGGTAGGACCCCACCTTTTCTATGCAGCTCCTCCCAACCATTCTCTCAGCGTCAAAGGAGTAAAGTTAGCTACTTCCAGTGTCCCTTTCCCATTCAGCTATTTGGAAGGGGCAGCTCCTCATCCTCTCCTTCTGCCCAGGGTCACCTGCCCAAGGCAGCCACCTGGGTTCAACCTGCGGTCTAACCTCTAGCCCACTGCTGACAAATTAAGTCAAGATCCCCAGAAGAAAGGTGGCCTGGGCGACATTCACTTCACACAAACGAACCCACGAGCTTGTGTTTTGCACAGTGCCTGGATCCACAGAAGCTGATTCGCTTCTTCCCTGTGTAGAGCCTCCGTTTTTTTTGAGAAGCGCCCTCTGCTGGCCACTAGGAAATGCAGTAAAGAATCCTGCTAATGCATTCACTAAGGGTCTGGAGATAGGAACAGGAGGCAGAGAAACAGGTGAAAGCCCTGAGCCAGCCAAGGGTGGTGGACAGCTGGCCACAGATCAGGGAGGCATGTTGAAGCCCTCCTGGAGGTAAGAGTTTTGAGCCAGCTTTTTCAGTGGGCCAAGAAGGACAAGCCAAGCTGGCATATGGGGTCTCAAGACACCCCAGGGGCAGCCCTTCCTGTGTGCAGAGCCCTACCTCTGTCCTGGATGGCTTACACCTGCTGGCTCTGATGTTACTGTGTCCTGCCAGGGGGCCCTCACATCAGCCTTTACTGGGGTGCTGGGCTGGGAGGAACAGCCAGGGCTGGAAACCCTGAGCCTTCCAGTCATGGCCTGCCTCCTCAGGGCTGAAAGAGAAGGTGACTCCAGAGAGAAGTCTTCAATTGACAAAGCTCTGCCCCAACCCTCACCCCACATACACAAGGATGGCCCAAGCCCAGGCTTTTGGCATGGCGGGGCTCAAGGTGGGTAGGGGCCTGAGTCATAGCCTTGTGTGGTTCAGCCGTGTCTCAGGAAAGGCCAGCTCTGCCAGGGGTGAGACCCAGGTCAACAACCCATCACCCTGACTCCAGCCACCAGGCATCCTCCCAATCACGTCCCACACGTGGGCCAGGGTGGTGGCAGAGCAGTGGCAGGGCAGGGCAGGCTATGCTAGCCCTCGGGTCTGTGCCTCAGGGCCACTGAGGCATAGGAGGAAAAGACTAAAGAGGTTCTCACTTCTGCAGCAGGAGGGACTGGGGTGGAAAAGAGGGATGGGATAGGCCCCACCCCTACTCCAGGTACCTGGGGTCTCTCCTGGTGTGTTGGATAAAGCAGGTGCCACCAAACACTACAGCTTCTAGAACCTGCCTCTCAGGTTGCTGCTCCTAAAGACCGTTGCCCTCAGCCTCAGCATCAGAATAGGCCCTTCACCCAGGTCTTACCTCTAAAGGTAGCCCTTGCTCCTGACCTTCACAAGCCCCACAAAAACCCAAATCCCTAGACCCCCCACCCCTCCACCCCCAGAAGCAGAGGGTCTGGCTACCTGGACCACTCCCAGGAAGTCAATGGCACTGTGGGTTTCCTTCCTCCTCTCCCTCCCTCTCTGCCCCTAACTGATGCACTGACTTCCACCTAACTGGCCAGGCCCCCTTCCAGACCCAGGCAGGGCAAAGAGGACTCCCAGGGGCAGGGATGGAGGCCCAGGAGGGAATAGAGAGCAAGGCGACTTAATTGGAGTTAATTAATTTCTCTGAAAGCAATGGGGGATGGAAGGGGGGTGTGGCCTAATAGAGCTCAAACCTTCAACTCGGGTGAGTCTCCCTGGACCAGAGCTGAACTGAGAAAACCCACCCACTTGGGTCCCGGTGAGAACAAGGCCCAGAGCAGATTAGGGGGGCCCTGCAGAAAAAAGCAGGTGCCATGGGGTGGTGGGAACAGGCCTTTTGAGGTTAGGCTGGTGGGAACTGGGGAGGAGCAGAGGGTTGGGGGTGGGAGCTGGTCCCTCCCCTACACCTATACAGCTGGCCCTCCAGCCCTTTACATCAAACAACTGCTGGTAGAAAATATTCTTTTAAAAAATGTTACCTTGTTGCTGATGATGGTTAGGCCTAGGACGGTTACTCTGTATAGAACATGTACAGAGTGTTTTCTTGTCATAACCTAAATGCAGTGTAACAACTATTTATATAGCATTAACATTGTAATTGGTATTATAATCTAGAGATGATTTAAAGTATACAGGAGGATGTGTGAACATTCTATGTGAATACTCCACCACTTTATGTAAAGGACTTGAGCATCCATGGAGTTGGGTATTCCCAGGGATCCTGGAACCAATCCCCCACTGGGAAACCCAGGACATCAAGGGATGACTGAACTTCCAGCATGCCCAAGGTCATTGCCACCACACTCCAAGTTAGGGGCCCACCTCCCTCCCAGGGCGGCCCATCCTCAGGGAAACAGGACCTGCCGGCTAACTTCATTCCCTCCTGCTTCGGAAACCCATTCCAAAAACAGGGGAAAGGAGCGCCAGCGGATAGAGCCCCTGCCGGGCCCCAGGGGGCGTGTCGTCGTCCAGACGCGTCGCGGGCTGGCGGCGTGGTGGGGACTCTCTGGCTGGCAGCCTCCGGAGCCCCATCAGAAGCAGCTGACCGGCTGGCGGCAGGCCAGGGTGCAGTGGGGCTGGGAGGTAGCAACGTGCGGCGCGGCATGTCGCGGGCGCAGCGCAGGGAAAAGTGGGGGCGGGCCCGGCGCGCCGCCCATCCCCCACGCAGGCCCATTCATAAAATTCGCAGGCACTGTCTGGGCATGACAGCCTCGGTCTCCTAATTGCAAACTCATTAGGGAGTTTGCATCTCACTTGCATGAAAATTATTTCCTGGTCCCAAACAGAAACTCCCCCTTCCTTCAGCCCCTTTTGCCTGGCTCTACCCATCCAGTTTCGGAAAGGAGAGGGGCATAGCTCTGCTGGAGCTCTCTCCTGTGCCTCACCACCCCATCCTCCTGGCAAGGAGTGGGGGAGGGGGCTGGCATTGCACCCACCTAGCTGGCAGCTCTGGATGTACCTCAGGTGATCCTGCTCTGCGCCAGTGGGTCCAAGCAAGAGTAGGTGTGCGACCAGTCATTTGCCCCCTGGCCTGTCCATGCCCAGGGAAGGGAGGAGGTGGCCGGAGGGCAGTCACAACGGCTGGTTGTACGTACCTGGGAGGAGCAGGGCTGGTGGGTGAGTCTGTTCGTGTCCAGCCTCACGTACGTGCCCAGCCACAGGCCATGCGCTCACCCCCACACCCCTCATCCCACAGAACAAGCGCCCAGTGACTGGAGAAACAGATACCCAGTCACTGCGTACAAAGGCACCCACACCACCCAGCCATCATGGCTGCTGCTCTGGCAGCCACCCTGGGAGCAGACAGATGCTTTCACAAGCCATTTGGTCCTTCTCCAGCATGATGCCAGGGTTGGGGGAAGCGGCTTCTGTTGAGACTTCTTTGAGTAAGGGGGCCTCTTAGAGGGGCTCCCTTCTGTACCTCAGATGCCACCTCTTGTCCCTCCCCTTTTACAACCCATATTAATGGAGGCCCCCAAGGCCTGGGCCCTGCTGGAGGACTTGCCCAGGCAAGGGAGACACAGGGTGGCAGGAAGGGCAGTGGAGGATAAAGCCCCTGAGAAGGACACTAAGTGCCTCCCCAGCAGAGCTCTGTCCTTCCTGTCCCAACTGTGTGTGGTATGGGAAACAATCCCCAACTTCTGGGAGGGGGGTGGAGGATATGTTAAACTGCTGGAAATGGAATAGAACTATCTCAAGTACATGAAATCACATACCACTTGGAACCCAATGTCCTGGTTCTGTATGTCCTGAGACAATATAAAAAGTAATCACAAAACTTTCAGCATCGGGGTCCAAAATAAAAATCTGCTTCTTGTCATTCTGGATCTCTTCCCAGTCATGGCCCTGCCTATCCCACGGGCTGCCTCCTGTCCTGAAGCTTCCTTCTTCCTTCCGTCGCTGGGGCCCGAAGGGGTGGCCAGGGGCGGTCTGGAACACTGACCACACGCCCGTCCTGAATGGGGTTGGACTCGCTCCACCCTCCCGTCTCCTGCAACAGTTGGGTGCTACAGTGCTGTGTATGCATGATACAGGGGGTAGGAGGAAAATATCAGGACACCATTTTTTTTTCATCTTACCTTTCTTTTCATTTAGTGTGAGTGTTTTACAAGGTAAACAATATAACATATGCTTATATTACGATGCATTCTCAACAGATTTCTTTTTATTGCCAGGGGCATGATCAAAAAAATAAAATTGGAGACTGTTGGTCTAGGCTAAAGGTGGGGGCGGTTTATCTTGTCCATCTTCATATCTGTCCTGAGAAGTGGTCAGCTCAGAGCCTGGCATAGGGCAGGGGCTAGGGACAGAGGGTTGAACAAACAAGGTCTACCCCTAGAATTGACAGGTGAGGAAAATGGAGTAACTCTGGGATGGGAGCTTGTTCAGAGGAGATGTGTGGCCTGGGCAGATAGAGCAAGCCTCTCTTGGCTGTTGGTCTGGGGCCTGCCCAGCCTAACATCCAGCGCAAACCCACACGCCACTTCCTACCGTCCAGTGAGCAATGCTCCCTCCACTGCCCGCCAGCCAGGGCAGGCCCTGTCTGGGCTCCGCCCTGGCTCCTGATTAGCAGAGCCAGGTGGGGCTGCCACCCGCCACACCCTATCCCAACACAGTTCAGGTTTCTAGCCTAGGACTCTTCAGAGGTTCACCTTGTGTAGGAGAAAGGATTCTGCCTCTAGACAGGCCTCAATCCTTGTCCAGCTTGAGTCCAACACATAACTGGTATGAGCCTCGGTTTCCTCATCTGTACCATGGGACTAATAGTCACGCTTATTATACAGGGTTGTTGTGACTATTGAATGGCCTACTGTGTGCACAGGGTCTAGCACACAGGAAGTATTAAATAAGATTCTTCCCCCCTGTGTGGAGCAGATGCCTATAAAGAACTTGTTGAATTGTGATTTGCCATCAGCAAGGGAAGGAGAATTCTAAAAGCAAGCAAATGAACTTTTGCAGATCACCTTCCTGAAGAAAGTGACAACCACCCTGCCCCTCCAAGCTCACCCACTCCCTGGAGTGGTCCTACCCAGTTTCTCTCTTCAGTGCTGTCTTCACTTCAAGTATGAGCTGAGGGTGACACCTGGTGGCCATTCTGGAGCTGCAGGACCTGGACCAGTGGTACCCCACAATAGGAAGGGCATGAGGTCTGGTGGGTGAGGGAGCCATTCTCTCCAGCACTTTCCCTACACTTCCCAACTCCTTCTAGGGACCCCAAGAACTTCAGGGAACTCCCCACTCCACCTGAGAGCAGTTCCACTCCTGAGGGTTGCACATTTTGATGGGCAGGATAAAGAAGAATCTTCTTCTCAGACCCTGCCCTGGCCCCAGGGCTGCTGGTGCCTGTATGCACCATTTTGTTCCATTGTTACCACTAGGGCCTATTATCACAATGAGGAAATCAGGCACAGCAAGGTTAAGCAACTTTCTCAGAGTCACACAGATCCCAACGCCCAAACAATGAAACAAATGGACCCCCAGCCAGCCTCTAGGGGAGAGAGACAGTGGCCTGCTACTAGAAGCCCCAAGTTCTAACCCAGCCTTGTCCAACTAACAGAGTGACCTCCCTCGAGAGGCTTCTGCTGGCAAAACCTGAGTCTCTTTGTGGGCCCCATGGGGTGTTGGATAGAGCGGTGAGTCTGAAACTGGCTGTGAGAATCACCAGGGAAGAATTCTTTGAAGACTTGCCCCCAGCTCTGGCTACTGAAATAAAAATCGGTAGGAGTGGGGCTGAGGTTTGAACACTCTGTAAAATCTTTCTAGGTGATTCTACATGAAGCCAGGGTGGAGCATGGGGCTTCTGGAAGTTTCCCATCTTCAGACTTCCCTGCCCTCCAGAGGTCGTCTCTCTGGCTTCCCCTGCCCAGCGGGCTCTCCAGAGAATACCCGACCCCAGCCCCCAGCATTCCCTGGACATCTTCCCTTGTCCACCTGCCTCTCAGAATACTATCAGCCCTTCCCACAGGGGGCCTCGCAGGCTTGAGCCTCCTGAATCTCTGACCCCAGCCTGGCCTCTGGTGTGGGGGCAGGGAAGGCCCCTGGGAGCTTAACCCCAACAGGATGAAGGTGCCATAATTAGGGTCAGGCGACAGGCTCAGCCTGCGGAAATCCCCAGCTTAGCAGGGATGGAAGGGAGGATTCAGCCTGGAAGAGGGTTCAGGGCAGAAGTGAGGGGGGCTGGTGAGCCCAGGCACATGGAGACCCCAGGGCCCAGGCCTTAGCCACCTCTTCAGAAGGCCCACTAGAAGCTTGACGCAGTTCACCACCATCCTGGGGTCCCTGATCCCCAGGGAGGAAGGAGGGGCTGACCAGCCCCCCAGCGGCTAAGGCCCTGCTGCTCCCCCACCTGGGATGTGTCAGGATCGTCGCCCAGCCAGCCTTTAGCGGGAGGACGAGGGCACCAGTGAGAAAGGACAACGTGAGTGTTCCCAGGGCAACGCAAGCTTCTCTCAGACCTGTAATCCTCAGACCTTGAGTGAGGGATCACTTTCCTTTATGGAATGTGACAGGAGGGGACGAAATGGGGCAGAGGGGCCTGGAGAGGGGGCAGGTGCCAGGGAGTGAACTTGGCTGGGGATTCTTTCCAGCCCCCAAAATGCCCTCCAGGAGGTGGTAGGTGAAGAGAGAAGTCACCCCCACCCCCAGCCCACCCCAGGGCGTAAGATCTCCCAGCAGACCTCTACCCAGAGTCCCAAAGACAGAGGCCCTTGGTAATCACCTTTGCAAACCATTCATTTGCAAGAGAGGAAACGGGCTCTGAGATGAGAACCAGTCAAGCTCAGGCAGTGTCAGAACCACACCCCAAGGCCCCAGCTTCCCGAGAGACCCGGCGTTCAGGGGTTCCCATGCTCACCTGGGCCAGAGACCCTCTGCCATTCCAGCAGGCATAGGGGGTCAAGCAGAGGATAGGTGTGCCCTAGTCACCACAAGCCTGTGAGGGCAGGGACCGAGAGCCAGCCCAGTGTCTCCCACATTGAGAATCTATACCAATTCCTCCAGGAAGCCTTCTAGACTGATCCACAAAGGATTGGCAGTGCCTACACACACACACACACACACACACACACACACACACACACGCCTAACCTTGACCTTCCAAACGATATCCTACCCTCCCCTGCCTAACGCCTGGCCCACCAGCTAGGTCTTGCATAGGTCTCAGCTCTGCTAGCTGTGGATTCTCCCCATAGCTTGGCCCAGGAGCCCCTAAGGGAAGGACCATGTGGGCACAGTAACAAAGAGCTCCTTGCGCCCAGGCCACAGGAAGGCTTGGGAGCAAGGAGCTCTTTGAAAGGGCACAGAGCTCAGTTCAAGTTACAGAACCTGGAAAAGACCAGCAGCAGGAAGTCACCTGGTTATCCTGTGTTCCAGCCCCCCCCCCAGTCTCACAGTGGGGGGCAGCCTTCTGCCTCAGCACTGGCATTGATGGACGTCTCTTCCTGTATTCATTCCCTCATTCGTCCCAACCCTCTTCTACGTTTCAGGGGCTGAGGCAACCCAACCTGTTTTCAAGGGCACGGGCTAAATCCTTAACAAATGGAACCAGGGGTCCATCATCCTCTTTCCTGGACCCAACACAGCACTTGGTGGAAGTAAAAGACACTGACCAGCAGCACCGCTCACACTTATTTTGCACTGTGGTACTTACACAAAGTTTGCACACCGGGTTTCACTTCAAGCTCATCGCACCCCCTGCGGGTGGGATTGGCCCTCCTGGAGCGGTGGGAGCTGAGGCTCCGAGAGGTGAGGTCGGAGGACTCCGCAGCTGGAGGGGAGGGCCAGGGCTCAGCCTGAGTCGCTGCCTGCCCAGCCCTGCACTCGCTGCACTACCCCTCCCAGCCCTTCACCAGCTGGGGTTTCATGTGGAAAACAGGCTTTGCCCAGGGGCAAAGAAAATGTGATTTAGGCCCCTAACGATAAATACAATAACAGTGTAGACAGGTCAGAGGCGTGCTGGGTCCCAGACACTGCTGAGTTTGTTAAATACGTGTGAGTCAAGTAGAAGCCCAGAACCCCACCAGCCTCGGCTGGGCCAGGTCTTCATGCCCAGGGTTAGCACAGCCAGCACTTGCACGTGCACACGCGCACACACACACACACACACACACACACACCCAGGTGGTGTGTGTCGCGGCACGTCCCAGGTGTTCCAGCCCCCTCACTACTCTCTGAGAGCCCAGCAGCTTCCAGCAGCGCAGGCACGTACGCTCCAGGCTGGCCACGTCTGGCACGTGCCAGGCCAGTGCTAAGGCCCAGCTTTCCAGCTCCTCTGGGCCCTGGACGGTGACCTCTGCCATGGCTGACCCTTCTTAGCCATGACTTCAGGAAGGGGGGTGACTCCCCCACCCAAGCCCCTTCTCAGAGCCAGCTATGTGCAAGGGCTGGGGCACAGTGAGGAGCCTCAGGGATGCCCCTGGTTACTTGGGCACCCAGCTCCCTGGGCAGAGTGATCCAGGGATTCACAGAGACTAGGAGGCTCCAGCATGAGTGGTGGCATGAATCTGGGAAAGGAGGAAGGTCTGTGTGAGGTCATGGTTTGGAACCAAGGAGGATTATGGAGAGAGCATAGCCAAGGGATGTTAACAGGGCAGCTGGAATTTCGGAAAGGGAAGACCGTGGGAGCATGGGAAAAGGCGATCGGGAAATGGATTCTGGAGCTGGCCAAGCTGGGCGAAATCCTTGTCCTGCTGCAGATACGCTGGGGGACCTTGGCAGGTGGCTTACTCTCTCTGAGCCCCTCTGCAAGATGGGGATAGAATAGTCCCCACCTCACAGACTTGTGGGAAGTCAGAGAGGTCATGGGTGGAAAGCGCTAAGCACAGTGCCCAGCACATCAGACCTACTCAGCCCACAGGTGCTGTTATGAGGAAAACCCGGAATGGCTCTAAGAGCAAAGCTTGAAAGCTAAGCTCAGTCCGCCCGGGGCCGTTGGAAAGGGCTTGCAGAGCAAGAGGCAGAAAGGGCTGGACCCATGGACTCAGAGCAACTTATGCCCTCAATGCCCCATCCCTTGAAGGGGTGAAGGGGCAGAGAGAGGGTAAGATAGCCACTACCTCCATGCTGACACCATTCTTGGGGGTTCCAGAGGGTCTTGGGGGAGCTTCTCTCCACCCTGTGCCCCCATTGTTCACATGTGGGGTCAGCGGCCAGAGGGAAAGGGACTTGCCCAAGGTCACTCCAAGAGTGAGGACAAAAGGCAAGTCTGCTAGCCCCCAAGTCATCCTTCCCTTCCCTGGGATGCACCCTGGCCCCTGTTCAGAAGGAGAGCCAGGGGCAACGAGCCCTCAAATGCTATGAAAAACAAAGACCTAGAATCTATGTCCTCTGGAAATGGAGGTGGAAAGCTCCACTCCTCTTCACATGCAGGGTTTTAACTGAGACCTTGCTAAGGCCTGCAGAATGCTTGTGCTTCCAAAGCCCTGACCGAAGGCACCTCCTATGGGAAGCTCTCCCTGACCAGCAACAGCAGTGGTCCAAGCTGTGCCTTACAGTGCCCTCCTCCTGAGGCCCAGATGCCACCCTGATCAGTGGCCACGTTGTTTCCTCACACGGAGCTGCAGTTCCCGAGGCCAGGGTCACAGTCTTAGTCAAGTTGGAGGACCCAGGTCCAACCCCACGATCCAGCTCAGTGCTGCTGTGTGTAGAATGAAGGAACCTTGACCAGTTGAGCTCAGACCTGCCAGGGGCAAGGGCACCCAAGAGGCAGGACCAGGGCTCTGGGGCAGCTGCTGTCCTGCTCTGGCCAGTCTCTCCCTCCCCCATGCCTGGGTCTCTGCTAAGAGCAAGTTCCTGGTGCAGGCTGTACCCTGTTCCGGACGCCTGGCATTTACCAAAAGGGCAGAGACAGTGAGAAGTGCCTCACCTGTGCCATCCACTCAGAAAGGAGCCGGGTGGCAAGCAGGAGGGAGAGGAGTTGGGTTTCAGAGTGCTTGAGGATGACAGAACGATGCCGAATGCTCACCAGGTCAAAGCCGACAAAGGATTACTATATAGACTAGACGATCCGAGAAACATCTGCAGAGCAGTAAGCGGTCAGCAACCCGACCTCAAAATGGACAAGAGAAATGAATAGACAGTTAAAGGAGACCAGACCCGAAAAGCTAACAAGCTTGAGAAAAGGTGCTGAAAATCAGACATCACTTTACCTCTAGTAGATGGGGAAAACGAGAAAGCTGGATGGAGCCCAGCACTGGCAGGGACGTGGGGACACAGAAGCCCTTTGCCCGGCAGGTGTAGACTAGGCAGCCACTCGGGTTGGCGGTGCTTAGTGAAATGAAATACCAGTGTGCCCTGTGACCAGCAGCTTCACTCCTGACTTCATCCCAGAATCGCAGCCCAATCCCTACCAGCCAGACCAGGGGAGTCACGCACCTCATGGGGACAGAGCAGGGGAGGCCAGAAAGTCGTGGATCTGCACATCACGAGTCCGATGAAATCGTTTGAAGCAGCGAGGCTAGCTTTTTTTTAACAGTGTTGAGTGAAGGAGATCTATTACACAGTGACAGTGGGAGTTTCTACAAGTAGGAACTTTTAAAAAAAAAACGTTTCCAGGAGGAAAGTATCCCACATGAGGAGATCAGCCCCTAACCTCAGGGAGCCCACACTCTGATAGGGGACACACAGCCCTAGCCTGCTGTGTGGCCAAGGCGTCCCCTGCTGCGCTTTCTTACGCAGCCCATTGGCCAGGGGGCACGTGTGGGACAGAGGCCTGGTGCTAGTGCCAAGGTCTGGGGCCCCCGACCTGGCCCTCGCCCCTGAGGCCCAAGTGTCAAGCCCTGGACCCCCATCTAAGCAGGCCTGGTTCTGGTACGAGCTCCACCTGCATGGCCCTAGGCTCTTCTTCTTAACATCACGCACCTGGAACAAAGGAGACACCAGTGAACCCCATTCCTGTCAGTGGGGAGAAGCCAGACCCTCCCCAACCAGGTCTCTCTATTCCTATTGTGATTACTCACCTCTCACTGCCTCTATGTCCACGCCTGTATAGTGAGAGCCAGAACCACTGCTGAGCTAGAGGAACAAATGAGGCAATGTTTCATAAATGCTCATACTGTCACTAGGACCACGGAGGGGACTAAGGCCCCATAGCCAGGTGATGGTAGAGCTGGCTTTTTCACAGGTACTAGCTCCCATCCCACCCCCCACCTCCAACCATGAGACCTATAAACTGGTAGAGTGTCCTGGTTCAGAATCCAGGGTGGCATCCCTGGGACCATCCCCTCTAGCCCCCAGTTCCACTCCCAGAGCCACCAGGACTCCGGGGTGAGACGCAAGCCAGAAAGAGGCAGGCTGGAAAGAGGGGGCAGGGCAGAAGCCTTTCTCCTGCTCTCGGGAACACAGAGGGGTCCAAAGACATCTGCCTGGGAGAGGTGTACAGGTTCGGGGGTTCTATCAGGGGCAGCTGGACTCTAAATCAGGAGTCCAAACTGGGCCTGGGCTCTCCTTTCATAACAATAGTAATAAGAGCCAACACTTAACGAGTTCCTACTACAGTGGTTTCCCCTGGTCTGTGGTTTCGCTCTCTGCGGTCTCAGTTACCCACAGTCAAACACGGTCTGAAAATATTAAATGGAAAATTCCAGAAACAAACAATTCATAAGTTTTAAATTTCATGCCGTGATGAAATCCTGCTCCGTCCCCATCCATCTCCCTCCGTCCCCCCCAGGATGTGAATCGCCCCCACCAGTCCATTAAGTCGTTCAGTAGTTATCAGATTGGCTGTCTGCAGGATCACAGTGCTTGTGATCAAGTAACCCTATTTTACTTAATAGTATCTCATTCACATAACTTTTATTGCAGTACATTGGTATAATTGATCTATTTTATTACTGTTGTTGTTCATCTCTTAATGTGCCTAATTTGTAAATTAAATTTTATCGTGTAGCCTGACCAGGCAGTGGCACAGTGGATGGAGCATTGGACTGGGACACCGAGGACCCAGGTTCGAAACCCTGAGGTCACTGGCTTGAGCAGGGACTCACCCGACTTGAGCACGGAGTCGCTGGCTTGAGCGTGGGATCATAGACATGACCCCATGGTCGCTGGCTTGAACCCAAGGTCGCTGGCTCCAGCAAGGGGTCACTCACTCTGCTGTAGTCCCCCAGTCAAGGCACATATGAGAAAGCAATCAATGAACAACTAAGGAGATAAAGGAGCCACAACAAAGAATTGATGTTTCTCATCTCCCTTCCTGTCTGTCCCTATCTGTCCCGCCCCCCATCTCTGCCACACACACACACAAAAAATTTATCATGGAGGTACATGTAAGGGAAAAAACATACAGGATTTTGTACTATCCACAGTTTCAGGCATCCCCTGGGTGTCTTGGGATGTATCCCCAGCAGGTAAAGGGGGACTGCTGTATGTACAAGACAGTGTTCTCTCTGCCTTGTGTGTATTATCTCAATCCTCACAACAATCCTAAGAGGTCCATGTTACTATTGTTTCCACTCTACAGATGGGGGAACTGAGGCACTGGATGGGGTAAGTAACTTTCCCAAAGTCACTCAGCGTGCAAAAGCAGACTTGATCCCAGGCAGTGTGCCTTGAGGCCGTACTCTTCACCACCCCCAATAACTCTCAAACGGCAGGGGCAGCCGCTGGGCTTCTCCTGAGACAGTACTCCTGACCTCCCGGGGGGCTGGTGGTGTTGACAGTGGGCACGGGGCTTTCTCACAATGGCCACGCTGCTGCCCCCTGTGGGGCCTGAGACACCCACTCCACATCTGCCGCGTGGGAGCTCAGGGGGTGGGGTGACCGAGCCAGGCAGCAGCTGGTTACCTGTGTACACGACAACCGGGATAGGGATAGCGTCACTCCCGGGGAAGCCCCGCCCACAACATGGGCACGGGGGCGGAGCCGCCACGCCTCACTTGCTCGCGCTCTGCAGTGAAAGGAAAGTGGGCGGGGAATGACAGTGTCAGAGAGATGGGCTTGAATTCGCTTTTTATCTTCTCCCTTAATTAAAATCATGCCCATAAAGTTAACCAAAATCAGGAACAAATTACTTTGGAAACATCCTCACACCAGTCACAGAATGGCCCTGGAGAATCTCTGTCCTCTGTTAAACGGGGCATCTGGGGCACCCCTTTCCCCTTCCCCTGAGGTTTGTCCCTCTGAAGAGAGATTGCTCATGGTACAGTGGGCAGGAGCACGGTCTTGGGGGGCAGACAAACCTGGGGCCCAGCTTGGCCTGTGGCGGCGCAGTGGAGAGAGCCTTGACTTGGAAGGCCAAGGTCACCAGTTCAAAACCCTGGGCTTGCCCCATCAAGGCACATACGACCAGCAACCAATGAACAACTAAAGTGAAGCAACTATGAGTCAGTACTTCCCACTCCCCTTCTCCTCTCTCTGTAGCATCAATAAGTAAAATCTTTAAAAAATAAAATAAATAAACTAGAGCTCAGGTGAGTGCTGCCACTTGCAAGCTGTACAGCCCGAGACCACATATTAGGTAACGTCTCCTGGCCTCAGTTTTCTCATCTGTAAAGTGGGGATAATATCACCCCCTCACAGACTTGCTACAAAGTTGAAATGAAGTGATGTACTTAAAGCATTCAGGCGGTGCCTGGCACAGAGTGGGTGTGCAACATCGGTTACTAGCATTACTATTGACGTCAGAACCAGCCCCAACTGAGCTGTAAGCTTCTTGGGGGGAGGAACTGCATCGTTCGATCTTTGTCTTTCTCAGCATGTTCCACAGGGCTTAGCACACAGTGGTACCCCGCGTCTTGGGTCGAGATCCCCAGAAGCAAAGCCTGAAAGGAGATTCCGGGGTAACTGAGTTATCCTGGGGACAGGTGAGGGACTGGGGAAGCAGGAGGGGAGAGGAAGAGGCAGCAAGGAGCAGAGGATGCCTTCACCTGTCCCACAGGGGTCTCTGGAGTGTATGTTACCCCTCGGGGTTGTCCCCGTCAGTGGTTAGGGAACTGAGCCTGCTCTCACCTGCACCCTAAGCTAAGAGCCACCTTGGAGAATACACTTCCAGGCCCTTCCAGTGTGCTCCCGCCTCTGTGGGCAGTCCGCAGAGAAAGCACGCGGAGGGCCGGGAGCGTGCACAGAAATGGAGGAAGGGACTCGAGCTCTGCTACACTCCACAGGTGTCTCCTAGGAGGAGCAGAAACCAGACCGGGCTGGCGGTTTGGCTGGCGGTTCAGCGTGGTGGAGCAGTGCAGGGCGCACAGCCAGCCACAGAGTTTGGGGATGGACAGTTTACATAAAACACAAGCCTACCAGACACTGTGCTGCCACAGAGTTGGGGCTCCAGCCGTTATTCAACATGTTTGCGCCTTGGCCCACGGGGGAAACAAAAGCTCTCTCTGCCTTTGAGTTCAGAGAAGCCTGGATTTTCTAGCCAGTTGGCTCCACCGCTGACTGTGTGGCCTTGGACACACACTGTGACTTTCCAGGCCACAGGTTTCTCATCCGGAAAATGGAGATAAGAAGTAGAAGCAGCAGCTCTCCGTGTCTTTGGAGAAGTTCAATGAGTTAACGCACGTGGACAAGCCCAAGCACAGAAGCTGACACACAGTGAGGCTCAGCCGTGGCCGGCCCCCTTCCTCCCTCTCTGTGTCCACACAGGCCCTTGACATTTATCCCAACCCAGTTTCACCTAGACAAACACCTCCCCGGATGCTGTGCACACGGCAGCACTTCATTCAGGTTCCCTGATGGAACCTGCCCATGGGATATTTACACTTCCAAAGAGAAAACCAGTTAATCCACAGAAACCCTAAGTGATACAGGGAACTAAGGAATTTCTGGATTCATCCAAGAAATATTTGGGCTGGAGAAGTGCTCCCTTTTTCTTCCAGCCACAGCACTTAGTCAGCTACCTGCTTCCACACAATTTACAAACACACACACACACACACACACCTGAGCCAACAGTTCTCAAGAGCTGGTCCCTCCCCATGTTCTCACCTGTCCACAGCTCAAAATGTCATTGTAAGAATGCCTATCAGCCTGACCAGGCGTTGGCGCAGTGGATCGAGCGTCGGACTGGGATGCGGAAGACCCAGGTTCGAGACCCCGAGCTCGCCAGCTGGAGCACGAGCCCATCTGGTTTGAGCAAAAGCTCACCAGCTTGGATCCAAGCTCGCTGGCTCCAGCAAGGGGTGGCTCGGTCTGCTGAAGGCCCGCGGTCAGGGCACATATGAGAAAGCAATCAATGAACAACTATGGTGTCGCAAGGGCAACGACAAACTAATGATTGATGCTTCTCACCTCTCTCCATTCCTGTCTTTCTGTCCCTATCTATCCCTCTCTCTGACTCTCTCTATCACTGGGGGAAAAATAAATAAATTTTAAAAAATTAAAAAAAAAAGAATGCCTATCAATCTTCCTCAGAAAGGACTAACTAATCTTTATCTCAGTATTGGGTGGGGGGGTATTAAATGTTCATTTTTTAGGATATAATAACAGAAAATTAATTTTTAAAATTACCTTTATGTCGTTACTTAACAAAATAAGATGCCAGCGACCCTTACATCAATTCCCAAAATGACTTCTTAAACTTTTACCAGTAAACCTTCAAATCCGAGGAGGAGCGTGGCTCTACCTGCCCATCACGTGAGCCCCCCTCTGCAGGCAGGGAGTGAATCCTGCCTCGCTGACTCCGTGGGCGGGAGGGGGATGTGCCCTGGGGTCTGTCCTCCTTCCTCCCTGTACACGTTCAATGCAAGGAGAGAGCACGAGCAAAGGACATGTGGCCTGCCCAGCGGTGAGAGGCAGTGAGCCATGGAGAGTGGAAGTCGTGGGGAAAGGCAGCTGGGCCTGATGACAGGGACCCCGAATGCCTGTCGGGATGTCTGAATTGACTCACAGGCAATCAGAAGCCAAGGAAAGTGGGTGCCCTTCGTGCAGGAGCCAGGAGAAGCTGGGCTGGGGGAGGGATGGCTAAAATAATGGAGGAAGGAAAGCAGGACAGAGGGAAGGGGGTGGGTAGGCAGGCTGGGCTCCCCACACCCCAGAAATAACCAGCACTGCCGTCCCCCACACACACAGGGGCGTACTTATCCTCATCACACTTTACCTCCACAATCTGGTGGGGGCTGATATTTGGGAGAGCAGAGGAGCTCAGGCAGTAGATAAGGAGGTATTTGTGTAGACCCCAAGAATGGGGTGTCACAGCCTGGAACCCCACCCTGATTTTCCCCCCACTTCCCAGGCCTGCCTAGGTCTCTGATCTACGGTTAGCCAATAACCCCAGGTCCTGTGGCCAGTGACCCCCAACAGCCTAGGACTGTCTGTTCATACACTATAAGCCCCAGCCTCCATTACCTAGGGAGCATAAAGGGTGGACTGTCAGCTTCACAGGGTTGGGTGACCCTCAGATCCTGGCAGCTGCCAACCCTTCACATCCCTCACTGAGAGGGGCCCTGGTCTAAGTGCGATATTTTTACTCATGTCATCTTCATGACATCCCCACAAAGTAAACACTACTGTGTTCCAAGGAGGGGAAACGGTGGCATGAGGGACGTGCACAAGGGATTTGAACCCTGGCACCAGAGTCTGGCTGTAGACGTCCCTCTGTGCTGGGTCTTCAGTCGGTCACTGTCCTCTCCAGACTCTGCACGCCTCTATCTGACCTCTCTTCTCGCCGCTCTTGGCACTCATGACCATCATGCAAGGTGCTCCAACGCCTGCCAGAAGTGAAGCTGCTGCGTGTGACAGGCTGGCATCCTGGCCTCAGGCTCTGCCCCCTCAGGAACCAACCACCTGCCTGCAAAGGAGAGCCCCTGACGTCAGAGGGCCCCTCTGAGTAAAGCTGCACCCTCCCCACCCTGCACGGGTTCAGGACGCACTCGGACCCCGAAGGCTGCCCACGGCCTACCCTAGCCAGGCCTCTGTCCCCTCTGCTCCAGGCCTGCTCCAGCATGCCCTGGCCCCAAGGTCACGGACCAACTCTGGGGTGCAGGGATCCCTTGTGCCCACTAGATGGCGAGATACACACAGAAATGCAGGTTTGACCCGGTGCCTCCCCTCTCGCCCAGAGACTGAATCTTCACCACCCCTTTGTATTTATCTCATTTTTATCACCATTCCTTACCCCCACCCCATAGCCAACCTTTTTTTTTTTAACAGAGACAGAGAGAGAGAGAATCAGAAAGAGGGACAGATAGGGACAGACAGACAGGAACGGAGAGAGATGAGAAGCATCAATCATCAGTTTTTTGTTGTGACACCTTAGTTGTTCATTGATTGCTTTCTCACATGTACCTTGACCACGGGCCTTCAGCAGACCGAGTAACCCCTTGCTGAAGCCAGCGACCTTGGGTTCAAGCTGGTAAGCTTTGGCTCAAACCAGATGAGCCTGCGCATAGCCAACCATTTTTATGTGTTTTTGCAAAACATAAACATGTCTTTTTCAGTTTCATACTTAGTATTTTTAAAACCCATCCATGTTGCTGTGGGCATGTTTAGTCCCCTGCGGGCACCCTCCACATGTATTCCCCACTCTAAGGGTGCTGGGCACTCAGGTTCCCTCCGACACCCCTCAGCAACCCAGCCATGAGCACCATTGCGCATGGCCCTTGTGGCCCCATCTGAGAACCTAAGGAGCAGAATTGCCACGTCACAGGGTACCCGGCGACTTAATGTGGGGTAGCATGACCAGCCAGCTATCAACTCACTCGTTCTTGGAGGTTCCCAAGGAAAAGAGCACCAGCCTCCCGGGCTGGCACAGCCTGGCACCCTCCCGAATCCTTTATGCTTGGGCCTTAGGGGAGTTGGAGAACTGCTGGCCGGTGGCCTCTGTCCAAAGCATCTTGCCAATGTAAGGCCGTAGGTCCTGCTGTCTCCCCTGGGCCTGCACTCCTCACCTTTCCTGAGTGCTCGCCAGCCACGCTAGCCCATTCAGTGCCCCACATCCCTGTCTGAAGGAGCCTTTCTGGTACCTAAGCCCATTCTTTCCCTCTCTCCCTCCCACAGGACCACCTCAGTTTTCTACACCTTCCCAAGTTCTCTTCCAAAGCCCCCTCCTCCCGTGTGATCAGTTGTGCACTTCTCTCTGTGTCTGTGGGCAACTTATTTAGGCTGTCCCAGTGCCCTTGCATGTGCTATCCATCCTGACCTCTGCACCCAGCCTTCTCTCTGACTCACTGTCGCCCTACTTCCCACACAGACACGTAGCTCAAACTCCTTCTCCAGGAAGTCATCTCAGATTGAATCAGATGTGATCCCAAAACCCTTCACCCAACTGTCGCCAAGTAAAAGCTCATATATTTTGGGCTGAAATTTGAAATAACAATAATGGCTATAATTTGTCAAGCACATTCTATGTGCTATGATTACTTTTTTCTACTTCATCCTCACAAGAGCCCCAAAAGGCAGACATTATTATCCCGTTTCACAGATGAGGAAGTTGAGGCTCAGAGAGTTCAACTTCAAGCCTCAAGAACTCAGATTCGAGCCTAATAACTTGCCCAAGATCACTGGCAGGTACCTGTCAAGGACATACAGTGTTGTCTGACATGAAGGCTCTCCTCTACCTCACACCACCTCCTTCAGAATTCCCCCCTCCAGCCCTCATTCCCATATACCCAGTGTGTGTGCTGCATTTAAATTTTCTTTAGAGGGGAGACAGACAGACTAGAAGGGAAAGACATGAAAAGCATTAGTTCTTTGTTGTGGCACTTTAGTTGTTCATTGATTTCTCATATGTGTCTTGACGAGGGGGGAAGGCGGGGGCTCCAACAGAGCAAGTGACTCCTTGCTCAAGCCAGTGACCTTGGACTCAAGCCAGAGACCTTGAGCTTCAACCTAGCAACCTCTGGGCTCAAGCCAGTGACCATGTTTATGATCCCACGCTCAAGCTGCCAACCCCGCACTCAAGGCAGTGACCTCAAGGTTTTGAACCTGGGTCCTTAGCATCCCAGGTTGACATTCTATCCACTGCACCACCACCTGGTCAAGCTAAAAGTTATTTTTAAGTATATAAGTAATAAAGGAATATATTCTCCTTATAAAAAGATTAAAGCACTATAGCGAGGGCTGTATCACCTTTGACCAGGACCATTTTCCCCCAATGCACCCCACTATTAGCAGTGTCCTGAATATCATTCCAGCCCTTTGTACACGCATTCACATATATCTTCCTACATGGGTAGGAAATAAGTACTATTATTGAGTGCTTTTATTTTATTTTGCATAAATGATGTGTGTATATCACTCTTCAACATGCTTTTCCCCCACTGGGAGAGTTGCATCGATTTGTACCTACGCCATCCCTTCTTGAAACTGTTGTGTGGTACCCTGTTACGTGCAAGGGCTTTGTCTATGGAGCTATCCCACTACTAATGGCTAATGGTCATTCAAGTTGTTTCAGTTCTTGCTGTTAAAAATGGGACTGAAAGTACACAAACAGACCTCCTTGTGCACTGCGATGTGTGTCCTCTTCAGGGCGTGGAAAGTCACCTCTTCTCATCTGCCACACTGTTAAGGAACACCTCTCGTGGGAATGCTCAACCTGGGAACCACTGGAGGCCTCAGGGGTCTGGAACCACTGAGCTCATACCCAAAGTTATCTGTGCCTCTGCATGTGTGGACTCTTCTGGGAGAGGGTCCGAAACTTCACCAGGTCTCAGGTTCTCAAAGGGTCCCTCTGAGCTAAGGAGCCCTGACCCCCGCTCATTTCTGTGCTTCTTGGTAGTGCCATGTTATGTGCTCAGAGGAACGACACAGGCCACATTCAAGCGTCTTCTCTCCCAGCGGTTTGCCAACCAGAATTCCATATAGGGCTGAGAGGACCTTTGCAGCCAGACCTGGACCAAAATCCTGGCTTCATTCCTCACTGTGGGCAACTAATTAGCACCTGAGCCTCAGTCTCCACTTTACAGAGTGAGGTGAGTTCTACCTGCTTCATAGGTATGCAGTGAATGAAATTGTCTAGAGCAGCACACAGTAGGTGCTGCTGCATATCCTTGCCTGTGGCCTCCTTTGCTTCTGGCCAAGCCCTTTAGGGAACCAGACCCTTCTCAAGAGCGGGGACCAAGGCTCCCCCAGAGTCTACAACGCGCTTCAGCCCAGAGTCTAAATCTGCCATGGACAAATTAAGAGCAGTGACACTGTGAGTTGAATCCCCGCCCACCCTCTCTGGGTCACACCACAGCGGAGCCACTGAGGCCCCAGGACGGGCCCTGCACCCAGAGGTCCGGCCCGGGGGCAGCTCTGCCTGCAGTAGTGTGTGTGCATTCACGTGAGTGTGAGCTCAAGTGTACGAACGTGTATGCATTTGTGTGTGCATGTGTGTGTATGTGAGTGTGTGTGGGTGTGTGCATGTGAGTGTGTGGATGTGCATGTGTGTGTGTGTGTGTGGGTGAGTGTGAGTGTGTGGGGGGGTGGGGGGTGGGGGGGTGTGTATGTGAGTGTGTGTGGGTGAGTGTGAGTGTGTGTATGTGAGTGTGTGGGGGTGTGTGCATGTGTGTATGTGAGTGTGTGGATGTGCATGTGTGTGTGGGGGGGTGAGTGTGAGTGTGTGTGGGGGTGTGGGGGTGTGTGTATGTGAGTGTGTGTGGGTGTGTGGGTGAGTGTGAGTGTGTGTATGTGAGTGTGTGGGGGTGTGTGCATGTGTGTATGTGAGTGTGTGTGGATGTGCATGTGTGTGTGTGAGTGTGTGGGTGAGTGTGAGTGTGTGGGGGTGTGTGTGCGTGTGTGCGTGTGTGTGCGTGTGTGTGAGTGTGTGCATGTGCGTGTGTGTGTGAGTGTGTGTGCATGTGTGTGTATGTGGGTGTGTGGGGGTGGGTGTGAGTGTGTGTGCATGTGTGTATATGTGAGTGTATGTGGGTGAGTGTGAGTGTGTGTGCATGTGTGTGTATGTGAGTGTGTGTGGGTGAGTGCACCTAGATGCGCTGGGAGAGGCAGAGACCAAAGGAGGGTCAGGGTTTCCTCAAAGACGAGAGCCCAGGCTCCTTCTCTTGAGGAGCTCCCAGGATGCTGGAGCAAATCTGAAGTCACCTGCTAGGCACTGAACACTGCTCCGGCCCTTGAGAAACTCACAGGGGACAAAAACACCACAGTTGGGTTCAAACAAGATTTCCAGGTGCCAGCATTGTGTCAAGTGCTGGAGACAGAAAAAGACGCGTCTTTTTTGGTAGTTTGGGGGTTTTTTGTGGGTTTTTTTTTTTTTTTTTTTGCCTTCTAGAGTCTGACGTGACACACCTCTGGAGTCTGACTCATAATTCAACAAGCACCACGCTGTGTGCGACACCCAGAAGCAGAAGTGTGTTCAAGACCCAGAGAGAGAAGAGAACAGTAGCACTGACTCTGTCTTGGGGCCACAGACCCACTGGGAGAGAGAGGGCATGTCCCCTGCGGGGCTGTCAGACCCTGCCTCAGGCCACCCCAGCCGCCCTCTCCCCTCCCTCACCCCCACGTGGCCACTGAGCTGTGCGGGACAGACCCCTCCACCGCACAGGCAGAAGACCACCAGCTGTGCATTGACGACCCTTTCTCCACCCTGGGCTCCCCTCCTCTGGACAGCTGGTCCCGCCTTCCCCATCCCCACTCTCAGCAGACAGCCTCCCTCTCCCAAGACCTTCAGGAGCACTCACCTTCAACATCCTGTCCCCACCAACACACAAACTGACCGCCTGGGCACTCAGTCCACCTCCAGGCTCAGGGACCGAGGTGCCCTTTGCTTGCTTGGGCTTCTGTGCTGATCCGCCCCACCCCCGCCTCCAGCAGCACTGCAGAGGCCAAGCACCCCCATTCCCCGTGACCTTATTTACTGCACCAACCTGAGCTTCAGTTCTTCTCTGTGGCACGGGACAAAACCCAGTGAGACGGACAGAACCTACCACCTCAGGCAGTGGGAAGACGAGGTGGTGTCAGCACGTGAAATGCTTAGAAGGGAGCTCTCAGCGAGAGTGGTCACTCAACGTGATCGTTGTTGCTTTAACCCCTCGGCAACACCCACAGTATCTGCAAGAGCACGGGGCACCATTCAATGATCATTAGGTGATCAGGAATATGGAACTTAGGGATGGCACCAAATGGCTGTTTACTTTTCCCATCCCTTCTAGGGTCTCTGCCGGCTCCACCAGGGCCTGGCCCTCCATCAGGCAGTTTTGTCCCACTGTCCTCCCAAGGGTCAGCTTCCTCAGGCCTGAGCATTTATTACTACAGGGGGGGCCTTCAGAGTGAAATGCAGACCATGCTTATGGGTCTTCTCATGCTGCTAATGCTGACCTCTTGGCACTTACCATGTGTCCAAAGTTCAGAAATAACAGAAGTAGCCTGACCAGCTGGTAGCACAGTGGATAGAACGTCAACCTGGGACTCTGAGGACCCAGGTTTGAAACCCCGAGCTTGCTGGCTTGAGCATGGGCTCATCCAGCTTGAGCGCGGGATCTTGTTGATGATCCCATGGTTGCTGGCTTGAGCCCAAGGTCGCTGGCTCAGCTGAAGCCCCCCCCCCACTCCCCAGTTAAGGCACATATGAGAAGCAAGCAATGAACAACTAAAGTGCTGCAATTACGAGTTGATGCTTCTCATCTCCCTCCCTGTCTGTCCATTTCTCTCTTTCTCGCACATTAAAAAATAAAATGAAAAGAAAATAACAGAAGTAAACCAATGAACATAAAACCAGTGAATCCCAAAGTAGTAATCAGTGACAGTGCACTGTGCTCACACCAAAGAGACAGTGTGCAAACTGGAAGCACTCCAACCAAAACACAGATTGAGCTCTGGGTGTGTCGCTGTAAAGCAGCCTCTGTAGTGGGAAGGCAGCGACAGTTTATTCTTCACAGAGCTATCGTTTAATATTAGAACTTTCTTAAGTGATAGGGAATTGGTCAGGGGATACCTCATATCAACCTTGGGAAACTGTTTACATTTTGCTTATGAATTCCAGAGCATAAACAAGAAATAACACAGGTCAAGTTAGTCTTGCACAATAAGCTAAATTAAACCTTGTTTGTATGATTAAACTGGTTTTGTCTATTCAGGGAATTTTCAAGGCTGGTCTGTTGATTTTTTTTTTTTTTAGATTTTTTATTTATTCATTTTTTTTAGAGACAGAAGACAGAGAGAAAGAGAGAAGGGGGAGGAGCAGAAAGCATCAACTCCCATATGTGCCTTGACCAGGCAAGCCCGGAGTCTCAAACCTGTGACCTCAGCATTCCAGGTTGACGCTTTTACCCATTGCGCCATCGCAGGTCAGGCTGGTCTGTTGATTTTAATGCATGCTCTCACATCCTTACCAAAGACCCCCTTGCAGCGAGGGGAAGAACCACGTCTGCAGAAGTTGCTCAGGTCCCCCCAGACTCAAACACTCCTCCTGTCGCCTCACTGTGGCCCACCTCTGCTCTTGAAATCCCCGACATTCCCAGGGACCGTTCCCTGTCCCGTCCTCTTTTCACCC
Source organism: Rhynchonycteris naso (assembly GCA_037038555.1). Taxonomy (NCBI): domain Eukaryota; kingdom Metazoa; phylum Chordata; class Mammalia; order Chiroptera; family Emballonuridae; genus Rhynchonycteris; species Rhynchonycteris naso. Next base: position 11,292,741 of record CM073000.1, read on the forward strand.
ATTGCGGGCTGCCTCTGACTTAGTTCTCCACCACTGACAGCCATGTGGTTGTGTCACTCGGTCCTCTGCAGACCTCACTTCCGATGGCCCCTGCCACATCTGACCAGGTGACCACTCCCGCTGCACCTGACCTCCCTTCCTCCAGGACTCCACTCCCCGGCCCTCTTCCTCCCTCCCTGTCCTCCCTGGCCATTTCTTCTTGATCTCCTGCCCAGCTTCCTCCTCCTCCTCCCACCTCTTAATTATAGGTGTTCAGGGCGCTGCCCTTAGTTTACTGCTCCTTTCTCCCTCTCCTCTCCTTGAGCGACTTCAGGGTATGTTCTAATGCTCTGAAACCTCCCACTCTGTTCTCCCCCTGACCCTGTGCTTAGTGCAGTCCACTGTACCCCAACACTATGGCTCAACAGCCAGCATAGCACTCTCCGCCTCCTGTCCACCCCTCCCCCAGAATCGCAGGGCCCAGGAGGAGCCCCCCACAGCACCCCATGCGAAGGATCTAGAAAGAAGGTACCCTGGCCTCCTTCCACCTCCAATCACTCACCAGCTCTGGCCTATCCACCTTTGGGGGCGGATTAGCAGTCAGGGCAGGCAGGGGGCAGCGGAGGCCTGGGTGCGCTTTATTCTGAGGCTGTGGCTCTGGGAAGTGCAAGGGCAGGCTGAGCAGCCACGAGGGGGAGCACGCCCTGCGGCTCAGGTCACAGGGCCATCTGAAGTCTGAGCAGCCCCCACCACCGGAGGGATGCTGCAAGCATCGCCAGCTCTGTCTGCTCAGCCCAGGCCACCACCAGCTGCAGCTCACCCTGAGTGTGGCTGTCCCCTCCCCACCCACCCTCCTTCACTGTTTCCCACCATACGGTCCCTCTGAATACGGAGCTCACCCCCAGGAGCCTATTCCTGGGTTGCTTGCTTGTGCTAGCTTGAATTTCTGGACCCCTGCCTGTCTCCCAACATGACTCTTCTCTGTGTCACACTATCTCAACCTGATAAATACCTATTTTCCTCAAAATGTTTATTGACTGCCACCCTCCATCCCTGACCTGTGCTACCCTCGTGCTCCTATTATCTTTTTATCTTTTTGAACCTGCTGCCTCCCTGCCGCCCCCTGGCCCCACACTGTCCCCTTAGAGGGCTCCCCAGCAGTGCCGGTTGGCAGTCCTAACAAATGCACATCCAGCCCCGCGTATGACCCCCACACCTGGCACCTCACTCTCTGATGGCCCCTAGAACCTCCCACTGGGTGTTACCCTCTGGCTTTGGCTAAGCTGACTGTCACCTGACTAACCTTCCAGCATCCGGGCATCTCCTCAGGATGCCTTTCTGAGTCTCCCTGGCTAATGGTAGTCAGGGCCTGCAGGCGTCCTGACACTGCCCATAGGGTGGGCCAGTCCCGTCACCACCCGGAGCTTCTCCAGGGAAGGTCCACACAGGAAATGTCTGTCTCAGGCGGGGTCCAAGCAGGTACCCAGGTGAGCCACTCCAGTTAGAATAATTTGAGGAAGGTTTAACAAAGAGACTATTGGCAAAGGTGTGGGCCAGTAGAGTGGGTGCTGCAGTGCCTGGGGGCCATGGCCCCTAGAAGGAGCATGGTGACAGGCCACCAGCCCTGCTGGGAGCCATGGAGGGTGCGGGAGGGAGGGTGCGGCAGTGATAAATACCCCAAACCCTTCCTTTCCTCCTGTCCTTCCTCCCCCTGCGGGTGCCTCCCTCCGGCCACAGCCACCTGGAAGTCAGAGGACACGGGGTCCCCTGATGCAGTTCACACAGGCCAGCCTCCCGGGCACGGAGCAGGGTGGACAGGGGCAAGAGGGACCCTGAAAGACAAACTGAGATGTCAACCTGGGACTCAGTAAATGTCAGTAGATCGGAATGTCAGAGATGAATAAGCAGGGCTGGACAGGACGACTGACCGCCTCTCCAGGAGAAAAGGACATTCCAAGCCGGACAGGTGCAGAGACACAGCTGGGGGCTCAGTGTGCCTCATGCTGGCTGTGGAGGTGGCCGTCGAGTGGACAGGGCTGGAGAGACCGCGAGCGAGTGGGACAAACCCCAGCACCGCCCAGAGGGAGCAGCTAAGCAGAGGCAGCCTTACATGGGGGCGAGGACGCATTCAGCAAACACTGAGAGCCCACTCAGTACTGGTGCCGAGGGCTACGTGGTGAGCCAAGAGGGGGCACTGGCCCCAGGGAGCCCACAGTTGGTTGGGCGCATGGAGTGGGAGGCAGTGGCCCGTTTCCTTGGCCAGAGTAGGTGCCCAGGCTTCGAGGGACCGAGGGACCGGAAACAGTGCTGATAAATAAGGAGGGGAGGGGCCTGCAGTGGGCAGCACAGCCCTTGGCTGGCTGGAGGGAGATGCTAAGTGGCAACTGGAAGTGACTGTGAGTATCTATAGTGGTCATCCAAATGATGCTTCCAGAAAAGGATTTTAATAGCTGAGGGAGGGCACGTTACCAAGAAACAGTTCCACCCCAGGTCAGTGCAGCAGAAAGAAAAGAGCAGGAGCGCTGAGGTCAGGCAGGCCTGACTTCAGAGCCCAGCCTGTCACCTACACCCCTCCCCCAGCTCTCTCAGCCGGGGTGTCTCTCTCATATACCAGGTACAATGATCGCAGTGTCATCCTGAGGACATGTGGGAGAGAACGTGGAAAGCCCTAGTATGACACTGGCACCAAGTGAGACCTCACAGTACATTGGTTTCTCTTCTCTGCCCTACAACAGTGGGCTACAGACCAGGGGGTGTGACTTCTACATGGAGAGCGGCCTCTGCGGGGCAGCTGGACTGTCGAAATAAGGAGGCCGCGTTAGGGCAGCTGGGCTGGTCGCAGTAATGAGGCAGCCTTAGGGCAGCTGGACTGTCGCAGTAACGAGGCCGCGTTAGGGCAGCTGGACGGTCGCAGTAACGAAGCCGCGTTAGGGCCGAGATGGAGGAGGGGGTCCACTTCCACCCTTGGAGAATGGGCAGCACTTTCTGAAAACTGCAGGTGGGTAAGGAAAGGCAGGTCAAACGCTGAATTGACTCCAAAGATTTGTACGGTGGGAAGGCTATTGGTGCCACTGTGACGACAGTCATGGAGAAGGAGGCCAGGGGCAGATGCCAAAGCTCTGAGAAAAGTGACTAAGCCATATTGATCCAACCATGAGCCAGTGGCCTGAGCCCACCAGTAGCCTTGACCTCAGCCCCTAGCCCAGAGCTTTCACGTGGACTGAGTTCCCTCACCTGCACTCTGTGAGCCAAATGCCCCAGCCCTCTGGTGGCCTTGACTCTGCTGGTCTATTTCTCAACTCTTCGATAAGCGGCAGCCCTTGTAAAGTCCCATTACCTGCTCCACCTTCAAGGCTCAAGTCAGGGCAATAGGCAGATAAGTAGTAGTCGAGTGCCATTCATGGATTTCAGGGTGGACTTCATTCCTGTAATTCTACACCATTATGTAGGCAGCAATGGTTCACTCAATTCCCAGAAGTCCTCTTTCCCCTTCCACACAAAATGTCCCCCACCTGGTCTCAGCCGTGGGTCTCTCTCCCTTGGTGCCTGGAGTTGGGTGGTTCTGTGTGTTGTGGGACTGTCCTGTAACCAGCATGTCTCACCGCAGCCCCAGTCTCTATCTGCCAGATGCCACCGCCATGGTAACAAACAACCATGTCTCCAGACAAATGTCCCCAGTGGAGGACCACTGCCTTATTCCTTGCACAGCTATTTTTTTCTCCTAAACATGGTGAAGTTTTTAATTCAACTTTTGTCCATTAGTAAGCATGTTTATCCAGCATCCTTCTGGGTGGGGGAGGGAAGATGGAGGAAGATGGGAAAGCTTTGTCAACAAGAGGCGGCCACAGCCTGGGCATGGAAGAACACTGAAGTCAGTTTGTGGGGTTACCTGTCTGCCGTCTGCTCTTACTCCCCTTCCTTCTGTCCCCTGCCAAGGCCCGAAGACTGCTGATCGCTTCCTAGGACCCCTAGGACCGTGAGCTAAGGATTGAGCTATTAAAGCTCACCCTATCTGTCCCGCCCACCCCATATTCACCCAGTTTGAAGGGATTGCTGCCCTCTGAACCCCTGTAGAAAAACACTGCCTCATAACCCACCGGTAACTATCTTCTTTTATTGTTGCCTTAGTATTTGAAGGCCTTAAAATTGTTTGTGGTTGAAAGCAAGTTTAGGATAAGGTGCAGTACTTCCTATTTGGGCAAGAGAATAACCAAGTTCCAGTTAAGGGTTCCTTTTTCATCCTGGCTAGTCCTGGACAGACATCAAAGGTATGGCCAAAAGCCACACCTCCCATGGGTTCTCTCCAAGAAAGCACACACTGGTTCTTTGGACAGGAATGTGAACTCCAGTTTAGCAGGGTTATCAGTCTGGTGCTGGCACGAGAAAATATCCTATGAGCAGGAAACACTGGGCGTCCGGCCAGCATGGGTGAAATCCACCGGGTAAGGATCCACACAGAGGTGTGTAGCACTGTTCAGCACTGGCCCTTAAAATACTCTGTCTTAATTTTTGTCAACTTCTATCCTAGATATTTCTTTGTACAGAATCCTAAATTGACAATCCAAATTTTAACTTTTGAGATCTCAATAATTTTTCGTGTATCTACTATGCAGGAGGGCGACAACAGAGAACAAGACGGTCCCCGCTCCCAAGCCAGCAGGGCCTGCCCGTCACTAAGGTGTGAGAACATTACGCTGGACGGTGCTGGGCACAGCACTGAAAAGACCACTGGGCCCAGCTCCACTGCGTACTTACCCAGTTTTCCATCTCAGGGGACATCAGTCCTACCTGCCACCCACAGGTGTCACCAAGGCTGGAGTCATAGAAGTAAATAGATAAAATAGTGCTCGGTGATGATGTGAGCTACACCGAAAAGAACTAAACTGGAAACCAGAAAATTCAAGTTCTCATCCTCAATCTCCTACTCTCCTCTGTGACCTTCGGGGCCTCCTTAGCCCGGGAGTCCTGCAGGGTCAGGGTGAGAGGTCCAAACCATACCGGTGTTGAACTGAAATAAACCCAAGCCACAGGCAGTGAGCACTGACTTGCCCTTGCCCTTGCTGAGAAAGGCACCTATGCATTCCCAGTCACGTGTCCCTGAAGGGAAGAGTCAAAACACACACTACTAACAGTGACTATTTAGGAAGTACAGCGATCTCCCTTCCCTTAAAGACTCGGCACAAACTTAGCAGGAGTAATTTATTAACTTGACATTTACTGCATACCTACTATGTGCCAGACATTCAGAACATGGAGTTAAAAGAAATATGATAGTCATGTTGCTAAACTGGAAGGAAGGAAAGAATACAGCGGGAGTCCAGACCATGGCGGGGTGGGGTGGGGGCTGGGCTGCGGCCACAGGGTGGATGTGCTCCTGCTCTCGGAACTGTCCCCTCCCCCCTTGGTCAGGGCAGAGCTACAAGCTCAGGGGACCTGGTGGGGTGGGGGTGGGAGGGAACCACACACATATTTCAAACACAGATTTGGTTTTATTATCAGAATTTTTAAAAAAAACAATCATTCCTTTTTCATTCTTTTATTGCTAACATTATTTTGAAAATGTCAAACTTTAAAAAAGTGGAAAGAATGGTATAATCACCATATACTCATTTAGATTTATTAGTTGATACTTTTTTGCAGACAGCACAGGATGCTCTCCTAAGTATTTCCACATCATCTTTTAAAAATCATAAATACATAGTTTCATAAAGGGAAGGGGTAAGATGAAAATTAAGTGTTTTATGTATCAAAAGGAAGACTAAAACATAGATAGAGGAACTGTCTTTCTGCGAGCAGTTACCCAGCAGAAAGCAAAGGGAAGCCTATGGGCCCGGGAGCCGCAGCAGCGGCTGTCAGGATCCGCGGAGAAGTGCAGAACCAGTTCCCGGGAGTTTGCACATTGTGGGGACCGCCCTAAAACCTCACGGCAAGCAAGGGTTTCATTGTTCTTCACCAGCAAACCTTTAACCAGAGCTGGCAGCAAAATAACAAGTTAACTCAGTTGGCTAAGGACCGTGCCAGTGAGGTAAGTGGACAAATGAAAACTCCGCTCCCAGGCCCGTGCATGCCAACTAGCCAGGGCACTGGGGTAGCCCCTGGGGATAGGGTGGCACAGCCCGCTCCCTGCCCAGGAAGTCTACCACGGGCCAGGGACAGCATTTCTCGAAGGGGCCAGCACTGGGAGAGCCATCTCTCAGGGTCTCTTTCTCTCCCCTCCCTACCCTCAAGAGGTGGTACAAATCACCTTGGATGGCTCTGTTCAGTCCCAACTGACCATGAGTTGACCCTAGTTGACATGTAAACATTTGGCCTAAAATCAACTGCCAATCACGGTTTCATAATATCCACAGGCATCCCAATTATTCAAGAGCTCTTGTGAAATTCTTGAGATAAAATAATTTTAAATTCACTTTCTTTTTTAAATGACGTACTCGATACCTGGTCTGTCTTATGCGGTAACCTGTCATAATATCAAGCAAATGACAACAGATTATTACTGTTCCTGAATCTGTCTGGAAACCACTAGATTAAACCTAAAGAAACTGGCCTGACGCTGAGAGTTGAGAAGCAAACTTATAACCACTTTGAGCCTAGGAAGCCCAAATTATCCGGAAAATTATATACTAATATTCGGCAAAACAATTCAGCAATTGTCTAAAATGCCGAGGGGAACTGAGCTGTGATGTACAGGCATCGGCAGGTGGGAAAGAACACAACAAAGCCCGAACATACTAGTTCAGAGGAAGGAGAGGGCTACAGCTGCTGGCACAGGGTTGGATTTCAGTTAAGTATTCTAATATCATGCAATTTCGTCAAAAACAAGCATTCTCAAAGAACACCAGAGAACGTGGGAAGCCCAGAAGGGCAGTGGGAGGGTGGAGCCGGAAAGCAGAGGAGGCGGTGCCCCAGTGAGCCCCACGGAAAGCACCCCACTGCCCAACCAGCCTGGGGACTTGCTCCCCTGCTGAGGGAGGGGCTCCCTGACTCGCTGGGACACAGGAGCAGGCATGGGTTCAGCCTGACAGTGAGCTCTCTTCCTGCCCTCAGCTGTCCTCCCCTCCAGAAAGCAAGGCTGAGCTTGAGAGTTTCAGAGGAAACTGCCTGTCATCCAGGAAGTGGCCTGCCACCCCTGCCAGAGGTGGCTGGCTTCTCAGTTTTTCCAGGAGTATTGATGGTGACAGGATGATCTCTGCACATTCTTTGGCCAGGTCCCCAGCGGCAGCCAAGGGCATGCCTTTCAAGGTGGCTGGAGCAAGGGCTGCAGCCAGAGCCACGCCTGGTCCCCAGAGTACCCAGCCTCCATGCAGCCCTGTGACGCTCTGGCTTGTCCAAAGCGCCCCATCGGGTTAGCAGCACAAGCCCGGCTGGAGCCTGGGTCCCCAACCACACCATCCACCTATGTCCCTTTCCCCACACTTCCTTGGCAGCCGTGAAACAGGGCGGGGAATCAACCACGGGCGCCGGGTGCTCCGTGGACCCCGTGATCAAGTCTGTGAGCCCAGACATGGGTCCCTTCTGCAGGTCAGGGGCAGCTTCTTCAGGGCACAGAAGGGAAAAAAACAAAAGCAAGTTTATACTCCTAGGGAAACATAATCTGTGATTATAAATATTTTATGAGCAAAGAGAGCAGTACTGGCTGTGAGACGGGTGTGGAGGGTGGACAGCAAATGAGATCCCAGCTTGCAAAGTGATAGGGCAGGTGGAAACGCGGGCAAGCCGAGGCTATTCTGGGCTGCGCGCTGCGACGGCCTGCGTCACGGGCAGAGTGTGGGCTCCGGCCAGCGGCTCCGCAGAAACCGTGGCCTTCCGGGGTCAGCGAGAGCACCTTGGGAGGAGTGGTCGATTCCGTGCAAGACCAGAAAAGGGGACAGTACAGCAAGGACAGCCAGGGTGATGACTCAGGTGAACAGCAACACCTGGGAGGCGGGTGAGGGGAGGCGCGAGCAGAATTCGTGAACCAATAAGTGCACTTCCTGCGGACAGAGGGAAGAGGAAGCAGGGCGCCCAACCCCAGTGCGCCAGTGACCTGCGAAGCTGGACAGTAGGTCAGAGCAAAGGCCCGGCCCCTGAGCAGGTGGTGCCAGGCGGAGAGTACCCATTCGGTCTTTCCGTTATCTCGGGACACAGGTCTCTTCTTCCTGCAGCCTTCAGGAAGCTGCCCAGAGAAGAGAGAAATGAAGAGCTCGCCAAGTACCAGCTGCTGCAGCGGAAGACACACCACTGGCCTCGCAGGCCTGGTCTGGGTGTGATCCCTCCTCCTTGGCCATAGTCATCCCTGCAGCCGCCCATGTCAGATGCTATTGGCCCTTCCAGAGGCCAGATGGAGAGGGACATTAGCTGCTAAAATACCCAGGGATGCTCTGAGTTGAGCTTAGTCAGAGGGACCCTAGGGAACTCTGCAATCCTCAACCGGGAAGACTAAAAGCCTTTGTTTGCTTCCTTGCAATCAAGGCTCAGTAGGGAGCAGCTCCCAAGTGTACGGATCGGGGGGAAAGTGGACAATCTCCTCCTCTGGGATCACAGCTAGTGCGGATCAACTCAAGATGGACAGGACTCATCAACAGCACAAGACCCCATAACGCTGTGGGAAGGTCTGAGTCGGAAGTTGTGACATCTGGCTTTGAGACCACCTATTAGCTGTTAAGACCCTGAGAAATCACCCTGACCAGGCAGTGGCGCAGTGGATAGAGCGTCGGACTGGGATGCAGAAGACCCAGGTTCGAGACCCCGAGCTCGCCAGCTTGAGCGCGGGCCCATCTGGCTTGCTCACCAGCTTGGACCCAAGGTCGCTGGCCCCAGCAAGGGGTGGTCGGTCTGCTGAAGGCCCGTGGTCAAGGCACGTGTGAGAAAGCAATCAATGAACAACTATGGTGTCGCTACAGCAATGAAAAACTAATGATTGATGCTTCTCATCTCTCTCTGTTCCCGTCTGTCCCTATCTATCCCTCTCTCTGTCCCTGTGGGGGAAAATAAAAAGACCCTGAGAAATCATGTGACCTCTGAAACTCAGTGTCATCTAAAACACGGGACCAGAGCCTGCCAAACCTAAGGACTGAAGAACACCAAGAATCTGCATATACACAAAATTGCTCTCAAAATACATACCAAGTGCTATTCCGGTTTAAGAGACTATTTATATCCAGCTACCTACTTGACATCTGTTGGATGTTTCAAAAGCATCTCCATTCACATGTCCCCAGCGGCTCTTCCTCCCTCACTCTCAGGCCTCTCCTAGGGCAGCCCAGCTCAGGACCAACCATACAGGCATGGAAGCCAGAAACTTAGGACCCATTCTTGGACCTCCCCAGCCATATTAGCACATTACCAAGCCCAGTCAACTCTACCTCCTAAAGGCTTCTACTCCCCTCCATCGCCACCATCCTAGTGCAATGTGTCATCATCTCAGTCTACAGCAAAGCCTGTGCCAATCCATTCTGGTCTCCCTCAGCCCCTCTCCACAGAGCAAATCTAACCATGCCTCCCCTCACCAAGCCTGCCTGCTTGCTAAATCTACTACAACAGTATCCCATGCCCTCCTGCTAAGGAAACCCCCTTCTGGGGGCTTATGAGGCCCTGTAGGGTTGGGCCTGCTCTCCCTCCAGCCTCCCCTCCGTAGTGCTCATGCAGGCTGTCCCTGCTCCAGCTACACTGGCTTTTTTCTTCAGTCCCTAGTAACTACCCCATTCCCTCCTACCACAGGGTTTTTGCACATGCTCTTCCCGCTGCCTGGAATATTTCCCCCTCCTGTCTCACCTTGCTGATACGTACCCATTTATTTTTACTATGGCATAAAGTACTTAAAGTATACAGCTTCATAATTAGCTATGGGTGTATACATGCACATAACTCCCACCCAGATCTACATCTAGAACAATTCAGCCTCCATAAGCTTCCCTCTTGCCTTTTTTACGTGCACACTCCTCCCTGCCCTGGTAAACCTCTGTTCTGACTTCTAGCACAATGCCGTGTTCTGCAGAATGCAGCTGTGGCAGCCCAAGACCGGTACCAAAGGCAGGTGCCACGGCTCCTCAAGAAGTGCCTCCGGTCCCACTGAAAAGTCTAACCCCTCGTTCAGAGGCACCTGTTACACCTTGGCACTGGTTTACACAGTTTTGTGTCTTTGTCGGTTTCCCCCAGGACACTGAGAACCACAAGATCGGGACCACAGCGGCTTCTATCGCCTGCTTCCCAGTGCTGGCATGTTCAGCAAATACCTACTACCTGTCAGTGCTTAATATTGCCAGGCACTCGCAGGTACTAACTCATCTAACTCACACCAGCCCCGTCAAGTAGGTACCATTATTACATCTCCATTTTGCAGGTGAGGAAACTGAGGGGCAAAGAAATGAGATAACTTGCCCAAAGTCACTAAGTGGTAAGCAATGGAATTAGAATAAGAACCCAGGCAGTCTGGCTACAGAGCACACATTCCTAATCATGCTATTCTGCCTCTCAGAGGTCACTGGAGCATTTAATGATAAGCGCCCAAGATATTTTGAATGAATAAATGAATGAATTCATAAATGAATTGATGAGGTTCTATCAAAGAAACTAAGGGAGATCTCAAACCTCCCCAAGGAGACCAGTTAATAAATGGAAGATAAACTGTCACTGAATCACCTACACAGGCCCAAGATCAGGTCATCTGCAAAATACAAGGTGAGTCCACTTCCCCAGCAGTCAAGGGCGGAAGACTTCGCTGCGGGCACGTAGAGGCGCCGAGTCCCTGGCAGGGCAGTGGGCGCTCCATGCAGTGGGGAAAGGATGCCTGTCTGGATTCCGTCAGAGCCTAACGGCCATGTCCCACTGCATTAACCAAGTCCCCTGCTAGCCCAGGAATCTTCTCGGCCATCTTATAGCTGACGCCCTCTGACACAGGGAGAGGACACCTTGAGTGTGGGAGGGGAGGTCTGCCCGGTTAGAAGTGGCAGATTCTGTGCAATTAAAATGGGTACCACTGTAACTCCACTTCCCAGAGCCGGACAGTCCTGGGGGAGCTCACAGTCCCTATGTAAAGGCTGCCATCATGTGTGGCCAGACATGGGCTGGCCACCTGATAACTGCTCCAGTGTCATTTATGTCACCACAATGTTCCAGAAAGTGCAGGAAGAAAACATCCATGTAAGTGTTTATTTCTCACAGGACACTGTCCCCGCCACAGGACCCCCGGCTCCCCATCGGCAAAGGTGCGGTGTTCGGGACGGTCCCACTGACGGGCCCACTGAGGGCGGCCTGGGCTCAGCTCACACAAGGTTCTGAGCGATGGCCAGTACCTTGGAAAACTCGCCTTCCCTCCGGCGTAGGCTGCTGGGGATGGGTGTCTTAATTCGGGTCCCCACGGGGTTCCCATTGTCCTCAATGAGGATCACATTGTTGGAGTCAAACCTGGGGGCCATCCGAGGACCAGGCATGCGATGCCCCACAATGAGCGCCTTTTTCTTCTGCCCCTTGATGGCCAGCAGTATCCGGTCACCCACCTTGCCCACGCCGTTCTTGTTATAGACGTGGATGCAACGAGGAGGGCGATGGTATGGGGTGTTCCCCAGGGCGCTGTTGTCCACCACGCGCACCCGCGTCATCTTCTGAATTGCAGTCAGGGTCCCGGTGGAGCTGGTGGGAGAGAAGTCGGTCTGAGGTCTGCCATCTCTCCCAGTCGGGACGCGGAGGCCTCTGAGAGGGCGGGGCTTGGGAGAGAGCGCCCGTCAGCAGGCCGCACAGGATACAAACCAGGCTCAGACAGAAAGGCAGGTGCTGGTGAGCACCTCTCTGCACCTGAGATGGGTTCTGCACAGCCAGACGCTGCTGCTGCCAGGTCAGGATCTTGATTTGGATGGGTTTTAAAGAGAACCCGATTTTCTGTTACAATAAACTTCATGGCCGCCTTAATTTAAAGCCTTTGATTTCCAAAAGGACTCTGAGGATTAAGGGAAATACCTTATGGGCCAGGCCTCACTCACTGCCCAGCATGCAAAACCTGATTCCGAATTTTCTCATCTCTCTGATTCTGGGAACCAGGAGACATGAAAGAGCAGGCTTGCTAAGGGAGTCCCTTGACACAACAAAGCAGAAACTGCAAGTCAGTCACAGTAATAACCTATTGTTTTAATGCATTTTTCCCCCACTGGAAAGGAACGTTCTTTTGAACGGGTACCTATTAAAGGTAGATAAGCTATTATTAAGCGATCTGATGGCTGGGATTTCTATTTCCCTGATGCTAGCACCGTAAGTGCTGGCGTTCTCTGGGGTCACCCCAGGTCCTGTCCTCTTGTTCCACGTGCCTAGTCTGGGCAATTTTATCTCTTCGCACTGCTTCCCACTGGTCAGTCCCACCTCCGGCCCCACTGTCTGTGTTCTAGTCCTGTATTTCCACCGTAAACTCACAATGTGTCCTATAGACACTGCAAGCTCGGAAGGTCCCATACTGGCCTCGCTGCTGCCCCTTGCAACCCTCCTCCTGCGCTGCATTTCCTCTCGAGATACTGTCATGGCTTCTCCAGAAACCCCAGCGCCCAAGCCTCTCTCTCCACCAACATCCACTGCTGCCGAGTCCTACTGCTGCCACCTCCCAAGCACCTCTGTCCTCTCCCTCCACCCCATCCACACGTCCTGAATGTGGCAGCACGCTCTCGTCCACCAAGATCCTTACATTCTTCACCGAACTGGTTCCCAGTGCATCTTGCTCTGCCAACCAAGAGCTCTTTTTAGAATATAAAACTGAGGCCACTCCCCTGCTTAGAAGTATTCAGTAGCAAAAAGAAAAAAAGAAGTGTTTCATGGTTCCCCACTGTCTACACTGGCAATACCCTGGCCCCTGCTTTCTGAGGCCCATCATCTCCCACCACTCTGTGCCCAGGGGAGGGAAGCCCCGGGGCTCTCCAAGCACCCCCAGCAACCAGCCCGCGCTGGAGACCGGGACAGGGCCGGCTCCCACTTCCCTTCTGGGAAGGCCGCCTCCACTCTCCTTCCCTCCTCCTCGTCCATCAGCCGCTCTGGCCTCAGGCCCTCCACAGCACCATACAAACCTCTATTATTATACTTGCCGCATTTTCTTAGAGTTATTTGTTTCCAAGTTTGCTCCCATGGCCCACTGTGAAAGCTCTTTCAGAGCGGGAAGCAAGTCTTATTCATCTCTCTATGACCAACCCCAGACACATCGCTCAGTAAACGCTTGTGGAATGAGTACATGGATGGGGCCACTGGGCACGTTTGCCAACAGGAATGAAACCCGGGCTTCCCCCTGGTCTAGCGTCTAAAAAGAGAGGAGGTTGTCACGCCTCGGTCTTGCTTGAGTGTTTGGTACTAAGCATGTAACTTTAAAAAAATGATCCTGTTTTAGCCTGACCTGTGGTGGCGCAGTGGATAAAGCGTCAACCTGGGAACACTAAGGTCGCCAGTTCAAAACCCTGCACTGGTCTGGTCAAGGCACATATGGGAGTTGATGCTTCCAGCTCCTCCCCCCTTTCTCTCTCTCTCTCTCTCTCTCTCTCTCTCTCTCTGTGTCTCCTCTCTAAAATGAATAAAATAAAATTTAAAAAGAAAATGATCCTGTTTTTAAAAGAGAAGGTTTTAATGCACTGGGGACATGGTAGGGTCACAAGATGTCAGATTCACAAGTCTGGCAAGGACCAAAAAGTTTCATTTCCTACCACCTGCCTTTCCCTTCCCTGCCTCTAACAGCAACATCACCTCCTGACCTGTGCCCCTCACCTGACCTCACCAGGCCCCAGCTCAGTCGGATTCCATGAGCTCCCCAGACCCCAAGTCCACCTCCCTGAGTTTCCACTCCTGATCCAGCCACCATAACGCCCAGCCTTGGGGGAGGCTTACTTACAGATGCAGCTTTAAGAACTTAATGGAGGAAGTTACCTGAAACAGCGCTGGCTGAGTGCTCTGCTTGTGTGGGTGAAAGGACCCCACAGCCCAGGAAAGAAAGCCATGGGATCCCAAGAGGGCAAATCCTGCAGGAAAAGAAAGGGGAAATGATTTATTTCTAAGTCAGTGTCCTTACTCAGAGCCAGTATTTTGTTTTTTGTTTTTTAATAAAAGACTGTTGGGGACTTGTGTGGGAGATGGCACTTCCAGCACAAATCGTTAGTCACTAAATATAAATCTGAGTGGTTAAAAGAGCCGCAGACAAGCTGAAACAACAGCTACAGTTCTGCTGATTCACATTCTGACGGGGGTCAGGGAGCTGGCACAACCCAACACCATTCTCGTGTAAGGAAAACAACAGCACAGAGAACGTCTTCATCGTCACATCACTTCCGTGGGCAGGAGGAAAGCGTCAGCCCCCGGTACACACCCAGCAGTGACCACCTTCCAAGTCCTCCACGGAGGAAAGCCGCACTCTGTTGCCCGTGTGGACACTCGCGGCCTCCTACACCAGAGCTTTTACTTCCTGAAAGGAAGCGGATCATCTGAGCAACTGCCTAGGTCGTCTGTCACATCACCTTTCCCCCAAATGAAAACGCCGAAACACCTGGACAGCTCAAGGCAAGCCAAGTACAGCCAAGGGGTGCCCTCGCCAAGTCATGGACCAAGGTCTCCATTTGGGTCAGTCTCCCAAACAACAGTGGAACACAGAAAACCACTGACCCCACACCACAGGTAAAAGGGGCCCGGGAAAGCAAGCTGGAGGTAAAAGAGCAAACCCTGACCCAACACTGAAGACTCCAGCAGCTTGCAGAACCTCAACCCAGCAGCTCCCCAGAACCAACAAACAGGACAATCCCAGCTTCCTGCCACACCTGGGCATCAGTTAGAGCGTGTTTCAGAAAAACCTACAAGCTGGTATTGCCAGCTGCAAATTAGCCTGTCCTTCCCTCCAAATGTTTGGCTGCAGAGGGCCTCACTCGAGAGCACTTGCTAAGAAAGGCCTCTCCCACTGTAGTATTTACATACAGCTTTGCCTTGCCTGCATTCAAAGCATCTCTGATAAAATTTTATTTCACAAGTTGAGGGGGAGGTGAACCACTATTTACTTCTACAAGACTATTTACTTTAGACACTTCAAAAATGCTTTTTAGCCTGACCAGGCAGTGGTGCAGTGGATAGAGCATCAGCCTGGGACGCAGAGGACCCAGGTTTGAAACCTCAAGGTTGCTGGCTTCAGCGTGGGATCATCTGGCTTCAGCGCAGGCTCATCAGCTTTAGTGTGGGGTTGCTGGTTTGAGCACGAGATCATAGACATGACCCCATGGTCACGGGCTAGAGCCCAAAGGTTGCTGGCTTGGAGTGTAAGGTCACTCACTGGCTTGAGCCCAAGGTCACTGGCTTGAACAAGGGGTCACTGGCTCAGCTGGAGCCTCCCCCACCCCCTCCCAAGGTACATATGAGAAAGCAATCAGTGAACAAAGGTGCCTCAACAAAGAACTGATGCTTCTCATCTCTCTCCCTTCCTGTCTGTCTGTCCCTATCTATCTGTACCCCCCCGCTTAAAAATATGCTTTTTTAAATTATTATGAATTTTAATGGGTGACACCAATAAATCAGGGTACATATATACAATGAAAACATCTCCAGATTATTTTATCATTCAATTGCGT
This sequence comes from Rhynchonycteris naso, assembly GCA_037038555.1. Classification (NCBI taxonomy): domain Eukaryota; kingdom Metazoa; phylum Chordata; class Mammalia; order Chiroptera; family Emballonuridae; genus Rhynchonycteris; species Rhynchonycteris naso. The sequence continues at coordinate 11,308,265 of CM073000.1, forward strand.
TGCATACCCGTCACCCAAACTCAAATTGTCCTCTGTCACCTTCTATCTGGTTTTCCCTGTGCCCCTCACCTCCTCCCTATCCCACCCTCTCTTCCCTCCCCCCACCCCGTAACCACCACTCTCATGTCGATGTCTCATAGTCTCAGTTGTATGTCCCACCTATGTATGAAATCATGCTGTTCTGTTTATTTTCTGATTTACTTATTTCACTCCGTATAATGTTATCAAGGTCCATCCATTTTGTTGTAAATGATCCGATGTCATCATTTCTTGTGGCTGAGTAGTATTCCATAGTATATATGTACCAAAGCTTTTTAATCCACTCATCTTCTGATGGACACTTGGGCTGTTTCCAGATCTTCGCTATTGTGAACAATGCTGTCACGAACATGGAGGCGCATTTCTTCTTTTCAAACAGTGCTATGGTGTTCTTAGGGTATATTCCTATAAGTGGGATACCTGGGTCAAAAGGCAGTTCGACTTTTAATTTTTTGAGGAATCTCCAAACTGTTTTCCACAGTGGCTGCACCAGTCTGCATTCCCACCAGGAGTGCAGAAGGGTTCCCTTTTCTCCACATCCTCGCCAGCACTTATTCTGTGTTGTTTTGCTGATGAGTGCCATTCTGACTGGTGTGAGGTGATATCTCATTGTGGTTTTAATTTGCATTTCTCTAATGATTAGTGATGTTGAGCATTTTTTCATAAGCCTATTGGCCATCTGGATGTCCTCTTTGGAGAAATTTCTATTCACTTCTTTTGCCCATTTTTTGATTGGATTGTCTTCCTGGTGTTGAGTTTTATAATTTCTTTATAAATTTTGGTTATTAACCCCTTATCAGACGTGCTGTCAAATATGTTCTCCCATTGTGTGGTTTGTCTTTTTATTCTGTTCTTGTCTTTAGCTGTGCAAAAACTTTTTAGTTTGATATAGTCCCATTTGTTTATCTTGCCTTTTATTTCATTTGCCCGTGGAGATAAATCACCAAATACATTGCTGCCACAGATGTCGAAGAGCTTGCTGCCTGTTTTCTTCTAAGATGCTTATGGTTTCACGGCTTACATTTAAGTCTTTTATCCATTTTGAGTTTGTTTCTGTGAATGGTGTAAGTTGATGGTCTAGTTTCATTTTTTGCAGGTAGATGTCCAATTTTCCCAACACCATTTGTTAAAGAGGGTGTCTTTACTCCATTGTATGTTCTTTCCTCCTTTGTCAAATATCAGTTGTCCATAAAGGTGTGGGTTTATTTCTGGGTTCTCTGTTCTGTTCCATTGATCTATGTGCCTGTTCTTATGCCAGTACCAGGCTGTCTTGAGTATAATGGTCTTGTAGTAAACCTTGATATCTGGAAGAGTGATACCTCCTGCTTTATTTTTTCTTTTTAAGATTGCTGAGGCTATTCGTGTTCTTTTTGGTTCCATATAAATTTTTGGAATATGTGTTCTATATCTTTGAAGTATGTCATTGGTATTTTAATTGGTATTGCATTGAATTTATAAATTGCTTTGAGTAATATAGACATTTTAATGATGTTTATTCTTCCTAGCCATGAGCACGGTATATGCTTCCACTTGTTTGTATCTTCCTTGATTTCTTTTATCAATGTTTTATAATTTTCCGAGTACAAGTCCTTAACCTCCTTGGTTAAATTTACTCTTAGGTACTTTATTTTTTTGGCTGCAATAGTGAAGGGGATTGTTTCCTTAATTTCTTTTGCTGACAGTTCATTGTTGGTATATAGAAATGCCTCTGACTTCTGAGTATTAATTTTATATCTTGCCACCTTGCTGAATTCATTTATAAGGTCCAGTAGTTTTTTACTGAGACTTTAGGGTTTTCTATATACAATATCATATCATCTGCAAATAATGACAGTTTTACTTCTTCTTTTCCAATTTGGATGCCTTTTATTTCTTCTTCTTGTCTGATTGCTGTAACTAGGACTTCCAGAACTATGTTGAATAAAAGTGGTGAAAGGGGACACACCTGCCTGGTTCCTGATCTTAAGGAGATTGCTTTTAATTTTTGTCCATTTAGTATGATGTTTTCTGTGGGTTTGTCGTAGATGGCCTTTATTATGTTAAGGAATGTTCCCTGTATTCCCACTTTACTGAGAGTTTTGAGCATGAATGGGTGCTGGATTTTATCAAATGCCTTTTCTGCATCTATTGAAATTATCATGTGATTTTTGCCCTTCCTTTTGTTTATGTGCTGAATCACATTAATTGATTTGCGAATATTGAACCAGCCTTGCCTCTCCAGAATAAATCCCACTTGATCATGGTGTATGATTTTTTTCATATATTGCTGGATCCGGTTGGCTAATATTTGGTTGAGAATTTTAGCGTCTAAATTCATCAGGGATATAGGCCTATAATTTTCTTTCTTTGTGTTGTCTTTGCCCGGTTTTGGGATCAGAATTAGGCTCGCCTCATAAAAGGAGTTTGGAAGTCTTTTGTAATAGCTTGAGGAAGATAGGAATTAGTTCTTCTTTGAATTTTTGATAGAATTCACCTGTGAAGCCATCAGGCCCAGGACTTTTCTTTTTTGGGAGTTTTTTGATAACTGTTTCGATCTCATTTGTTGTAATTGGTCTGTTTAGGTGTTCTGATTCTTCCAGATTGATTTTTGGAAGATTATATGATTCAAGAAATTTGTCCATTTCACCTAGGTTGTCTAATTTTTTGGCATAGAGTTCTTCATAGTATTTTCTTACAATGCTTTGTATTTCTGTTGTGTCAGTTGTTATTTCTCCACTGTCCTTTCTAATTTTATTTATTTGAGTCCTCTCTCTTTTTTTCTTGGTGAGTCTAGTTAAAGGTTCATCAATCTTGTTTATCTTTCCAAAGAACCAGCTTCTTGTTTCATTGATCCTCTGTATTGTTTCCTTAACCTCTATGTCATTTATTTCTGCTCTGATCTTTATTATTTCCTTCCTTCTACTTGTCCTGGGTTTTATTTGCTGTTGTTTTTCTAGTTCTTTTAGATGCAGGGTCAGGTTGCTTATTTGAGCTTTTTCTAGCTTCTTATGATATGCCTGTAGTGCAATGAACTTCCCTCTCAGTACTGCTTTTGCTGTGTCCCATAAATTTTGAGTTGATGTATGCTCATTATCATTTGTTTCTAGAATTTTTATTTCTTCTTTGATCTCATTGTTAATACATTCATTATTTAATATCATGCTATTTAGTTTCCAAGTGTTTGAGTATTTTTCAGTTTTTCTTTTGTGGTTAATTTCTAGTTTCATGGCATTGTGATCAGAGAAAATGCTTGATATGATTTCAATCTTCTTAAATTTATTGAGACCATTTTTGTGTCCTAACATGTGGTCTATCCTAGAAAACGTACCATGAGCTCTTGAGAAGAATGTATATTCTACTGCTTTAGGGTGAAAAGTTCTGAAGATATCTATTAAATCAAGTTGATCTAGTGTATCCTTTAAGTCTGCTGTTTCTTTATTGATTTTCTTTCTTGAGGATCTATCCAGTGTTGTTAGTGGGGTATTGAAATCCCCTACTATGATAGTATTGCTGTTAATCTCACCCTTTATATCCATCAAAGTCTGCTTTATGTATGTCGGGGCTCCTATATTCGGTGCATAGATATTTATAATAGTTATATCTTCCTGTTGAATTGTTCCCTTTATCATTATGTAGTGTCCTTTATCTCTTACTACAGCCTTTGTTTTAAAGTCCATTTTGTCAGATATAAGTACTGCTACCCTGGCTTTTTTTTTCATTTCCATTTGCATGAAATATTTTTTTCCATCCTTTTACCTTCAGTCTATGTGCATCTTTTGTTTTAAGGTGTGTTTCTTGTAGACAGCATATGTATGGGTCCTGTTTCTTTATCCATGCAGCTATCCTATGTCTTTTGATTGGATCATTTAATCCATTTACATTTAAGGTTATTATTGATATGTAGTTGTTTATTGCCATTTTATTCTTTAAAGCTGTATTCTTCTTTTGCTCTATTCTTTCCTCCCTTTAAACTGTTCACAAAAGGCCCCTTAATATCTCTTGCAGAATTGGTTTGGTTTTAATGAATTCCTTGAGGCTTTCTTTTTCTGGGAAGCTCTTTATTTCTCCTTCAATTTTAAATGTTAGCTCTGCTGGATAGAGTAGTCTTGGTTGTAGGTTCTTGTTCTGCATTACTTTGATTATATCTTGCCATTCCCTTCTGGCCTCAAGTGTTTCTGTTGAGAAGTCCGATGTCATCCTTATGGGGGCTCCTTTGTAGGTGATAGCCTTTTTTTCCCTAGCAGCTTTTAAATTTTTTTCTTTATCCATTAGCTTTGGTATTTTAACTATGATGTGTCTTGGTGTAGATCTTTTTGGGTTTCTCTTTAATGGAGTTCTGTGTGCTTCTTGAATGGGTGGAATGTTTCTCATCCTTAATTTAGGGAAGTTTTCTGCTATGATTTGATTGAACAAAGTTTCCATTTCCTGTCCTCTCTCCTCTTCTTCAGGAACCCCTATGATGCGAATGTTGTTTCTCTTCATGTTGTCAGAGAGCTCCCTTAGAGTTTCCTCACATTTTTTGAGTCTCTTTTCCTTTTTCTTCTCTGCTTCTGTGCTTTTGTTTATTGTGTCCTCTAACTCGCTGATTCGATCCTCAGCATGATTCATCCTGCTTTTAATTCCTTCCATTGGGGTCTTCAGTTCTGATACTGTATTTGTCATTTCTGTCTGATTCTTTTTTATTATTTCAATTTCGTTTTTTATACTTGTTATCTCTTTATTTAGGTGTTTGTAATGACTATCCATTGTTGCTCTAATCTCTTTGAACATCCTAACTATCATTATTCTAAATTCTGCTTCTGGTAATTTGGTTATATCTGGTTCATTCAGGTCCTTCTCTGGGGATTTCTCTTGATTCATTTGGTTTGCATTCCTCTGCCTGCCCATTTTGTCTGTGTATAAGCAAGTTGTGGCCACTGGAGTCCAGTAGGTGTTGCCTTTGTGTTCTCTAGGTGTGGTCTGTCTGCAGGCCCGCCACCCCCTCTGCCACTGCCTAGGGCGGTTGGGTATGGGCGTTGCCAGTGCCGGCTGTGATTTCCACCTCTCCTCCGCAGGAGGGACTGTCACTCAAGCCACAAGTCTCAGCTCATTGGGTAGAGGTGAGCACCTTTGCTCAGCTGCGGACCCAGCCTGTTTCTGGGCTTCCGCCCAGCACCCGCAGTCAGAGCCTGCTCGCCACAGTTTTGCGGGTTGGGCGGGGCTTTTGACATGCTCTCAGCTGTGAGCCTTTGCCCATCTGGAGCTTTAGCCCCGCCCTCGAGGCCAGGGCTCTCCTGCATAGGGTCACAAACTGCGGTTTATTGGGCCCAGCGTGTTTGCTGGCTTTCACTCAACTGCGAGCTTCCGCTTGTCCCGGACTCTACACCGCCCCCGTGTTCGAGCCAACTCATGCACGCAGAATGGTAAACCGCGGTTCATTGAGCCAGGTGTGTTTGCTGGCGTGCGCTCAGCCGCGAGCTTCCGCTCACCCCGGGCTCTACCCCGCACCCGCGTTCGGAGCCTGCTCGCGCACGCAGGATGGCAAACCGCAGTTTCTCTGGCCAGGGGGGGCTGGTAGCGTGAGCTCAGGCACGAGCCCCCGCCCGTCCCTGGTCCCAGCCCTGTCCCCGTGGTCAGGGCTGGCTTGCGCAGGGTCACAGAGCAGATCCCTGCCCGCTCCTGGCCTCCCACTTTGTCTCTGCAGGTGGGATTACAGGCGGGCCCGCAGCTGCCGGACCGCTTTCACACGTCCCCTCAGCCCCTGCTAGGCTAGACCGAGTTCACACAGGCTTGGCCTCCGCCCACACCGAAAGAACCACGTTTCAGTGTCCTGCCGCCACCATACCCTTCAGCAACCCTCAGCAGAGTAGGAAGGGCTCTAATACTCCACACTGTAGACCTGGGAGCTCTCTCCTTCTAAGCATCTCTGCTCTAATTGCCGCAGGAGAGCTTGTTTGGCTAGTGTCCTGTCTCCCTTTGCTGGTATTGCTAGTTCCAGGGGAAGTATTTGTTTTCGATTAGGAAAGTGACTTAGCCCAGGGGTTAGAGTGGCTGTCCCTCAGAGTGATTGTCCCTGTGCCTTCAGTCCACACTGTCTTCCCACTGCTCTGGTCCTCTCCTCTGTCCCGTTCCCTGGAGCCCAGGGTGTGTGGTTGTGAGAGAGGTTTTCTGCGCTGTCCCTTTAAAAAGAATCTTGGGTCTGAGAAAACTGTCTCTTTCTCACAAACAGTATCCTCACTTGTTTCACAGCTCAATACTGTCCAAACGCCTCTTCTAGGCTCTGGGAGTGTAGGCTGGGGCTTGGTTCCTGGGACCCAGGTCCCTCCCTCTCTGCCAAACTCTCCTTCCGCCACGTGGGTCTCTCCGGGCTGCCGTTTGCTCCAGGGTGCTGGGCAGCCCTCTTCGCGTTTTCGCTATTCCTACCAGTCTCAATGTGGCTTCTTCTGTGTTCCTTGGTTGAAGAGTCCACTTAGTTTAGTTCAAAGTTGGTTTATCCAGATGATGGTTCTTAAAATTGAGTTATAATCCACTTTGGTTCTGGGAGTTGGAAGTTGGTACGTCTGCCTACTCTGTCGCCATCTTGCTCCTCCCTAAAAATATGCTTTTTAACTATAATTTAGCCTCAAATCACCAGTTAACTCTGCAGTGTTTTCAGAAATCAGCTGACAGAACTACTAACATCTGACACACAGAACTGAGGACTATTAGATGAGGTAAGCTTTACCTTTAGAGTTAGGCAACCCTAGAGAAGAAACCATATGAGCTCTGGTTACTCCTACAACACGAGGTTTCCCACCTGTAACAAGGTGGTCCTGAGGGATAACCCATTTAAAACACAGAGCACAGTACCTGGCCCTCAGTACCTATTAGCTGTCTTCATCATCACTACTGTCTTCATCCCCATCTAGTCACATCTCATTTCGTCGATTAGGAAACAAAGACACAAAGAGATGAAGTGACTTATGTAAAGCCTCACAACTAGCCAAGGGCAGGACCAGAACCAGAACCAGAACCAGAAATGGACCTAGCTTCCATCCAAGGTTCTTTTCACTACACCCTACAGCCTCCCTCGACTGCACAGAACTCACTTTACACAAGCGAGCTCAAGCTAAGGAGGAGCTCTACCCAATCTGGTCTTTTTCTGTTTCCTTTTAGAAAATTTATTGAGTAGTTACAATGTATCAGGCACTAAACTAAGGGCTTTATACAATCATCTCACTTGGGCTTCACAAAACTCTCTGTAATGGCATATAATTAGCCCCATTTTGTACATGAGGAAATGAGGCTCAGCCAGGTTAGATAATGCTGCCAAGGTCACACAGCTAGGAGGGACATGTAGCCAGCATCCTGAACTCATGCTCTTAGTCAACAGAGTTCACATGGTAACTTTAATTTAAATATATTTTTTCCAACTGTGAGTCCTTGTTCCGTCAAGAATCGTGACATCGCATGCACATTTTCCTCATTCCCAACTCGGTGCTCACTGAATCAACGGAAATGTAGAGAACACCAAGAGCAATTATTCACTGTAACCCAATTTCGGTTTTGAAGACAATTTGTAGTGTTAGTGGCAAGAAGAGCTCCATACTCTGAGCAATAACTAAAATCTGGCTTAAAACAACAACAACATAGTTCTCTCTTAAAAGCAGCCCTTACAGTCCAGGTTGCGGCTCCCTCCAATCTCAGCCAAGCTCATCCATCTGATGCTGGCAGGCCCCACTCTGCCTCCCCTGGGACAGGGGGCTCACCAGCTGCCCCTCAGGGTCAGCCTGCAGCACTCACACTTCCTCCCCCGAGAGAGACACCCCGCCTCTCCACTCCACCCTACTCCCGGGTAACACTTATGTTAGTCCCAGTACTGCGCGAGCACCTGGGGTCTCCCCAGGACTCTCCTGACTTAGGTATAACAAGCCCTCCCCCATTCAGGGCACCCTAAACTTAGTTCAAGGCAGTCTGTGCACAAACCCAAACCCAGGCCTCCTCTACACACTCTGCTCACAAGTCCCCCAGTCTACAGCCACCTGCCCAGCTCAGTCTGACCCAGCCCCATGTGTCCCCTCCACAAAGCCTTGTATAGAAACTGCGGCACCAGATGCGAGCCCTCCCGAGCACTGCGGACACCAGCATCCTGTGCCAAGGAACTCCCATGCTCCAACCTGATGCTTCAAACTCAAACACTAAATAAATGTAGATACTTTGATATCCCTTAATGTTCTAGATCTTGCTACTCACTATCTCTAACTCGGAAACAACAGAAATCTTGATAAGCTGGCCTCTGAACTCGTTGCAGGAATTCAGGACTCGCATAGACTCAGCTTGTGAGGATTACTTGTACTGTCCTCAAACACAAGAGTAACACATTCCTGTCTCCAGGGAGCACTGACATTTTCACAAGAAAGGGCCTGATTCAGACTTTTCACCAGCTCTTGGCGGATCTTATGGGGATCGTAGGATCGAAAGGACTTAAAAGGACAACAGTAAGCCTTCCTATGAACTTGAAAGCACGGAAGAACCAAACTTACTCGCTTATTGCACATATAGCCCTTACTCCTGAGGGGAAAGGAAGTCTATAGTCTACTCCCGACCCAGTAGAAGGTCTCGGCAGGTCCTCATGGCGCCCTAGTGCAACAAACAGTTGTTGGGTAAAATACATGAAGCAGCCAGCGCAGAGACATCCTCCCTCCCGGCTCCAGACACTGCAGAGCTGAGCTCTCATCTGTCCGTTGGAACCAGGACATTACACGCAAGCGTGCTTTAGGAGAGCCACGGCGCTCGTCGTGGGAGGATTAGCTCATGCTATGCTTACAGGCCCCTGGAATCATTCTCCAGTCCTGGTGTCTACACTGCCTACTGTGGAAAAACACCTCATTTCACCACTAAATAACTGGTTTGAATCAGGGAAGAATAGTGGAGGCAACAATTTACTTCAAAGCAACTCTGACTGGCCTTGATGTTATTTGCTAACCTAAATCCATCCTGTAGACACAGGCCCTGGTTCACTTCAGATGCAGCCTGTATACGCTTTGTTTCAACACTGAGTCTTATGCATGTTTGCACGGAGAGTAACCTCAATACTATTTCCTCCTCTACAACACTTTCACTCAGAAGACTCCAAGGCCAGAGATGGCTTTTCATGCCACTTTCTGGTCAGCACTGAGCACTGCCCTCCAGGTTCAGAGTATGAATGACAATCTCTCCAGAAGGGAGAGGGGTGGGGAGGGGAGGGGAAGGTAAAAGGAAGAGGGAAAGGGGAAAAGAGAGAGGGGAAGGGGAAGGGAAGAGGAAAGGGAAAGGAAAGGAAGGGGAGGGAAGGGAAAGGGGAAGGGAAAGGGGAAGGGGAAAGGGAAGGGGAAGGGGAAGGGGAAGGGGAAAGAGAAGGGGAAGGGAAGGGGAAGGAAAAAGGAAAGGGAAGGGGAAGGGAAAGGAAGGGGAAAGGAAGGGAAGGGGAAGGGAAAAGAAAGAGGAAGGGGAAGGAGAAAGGGAAGGGGAAGGGGAAAGGGAAGGGGAAGGAAAAAGGGAAGGGGAGGGAAGGGAAAAGGGAAGGGGAAAGGGAAGGGGAAAGGGAAGGGGAAACGGGAAGGAAAAAGGAAAGGGAAGGGGAAGGGAAAGGAAGGGGAAAGGAAGGGAAGGGGAGGGGAAAAGGAAGAGGAAGGGGAAGGGGAGGGGGAAGGGGAAAGGGGAAAGGGGAAAGGGAAGGGGAAGGGGAAGGAAAAAGGAAAGGGAAGGGGAAGGGAAGGGGAAGGGAAAGGAAGGGAAGGGGAAAGGGAAGGGGAAGGGGAAGGAAAAAGGAAAGGGAAGGGGAAGGGAAGGGAAGGGGAAAGGGAAGGGGAAGGGGAAAGGGAAGGGGAAGGGGAAAGGGAAGGGGAAGGGGAAGGGAAAGGGAAGGGAAGGGAAGGGAAGGGAAGGGAAGAAAATAAGAATAAACCACTTACAATCCCAGAGCCACGGGCATCTTGCACCCAGATTTAACTCTAAGATCACCTTCAGCTGTGTAGGCCAGAGAGGCTTGTACATTTCGGGTACACACCAGTGAGTTCTTCACTTGGCACCACCTTACAGGTCCTACTGGAAGGGTGCTCAGGGAGGGCAGGGGCGTGCCTGCCTGCTCCGTAGAGTGCTGCATACTCTGGACCCAGAACAGTGCCTGGTACACAAACACAGCTCAGAAGGATCGGTTAGATGAATAAAATTAATCTGCAACTGCCATTTATCCTCCAGCTCCAGAAGGCTCCATGCTGGGAGATTGGTGGTCTTTCTGTACCCTTCTCCCAGGCTCCCAGTGACTTGGAGGAGCTCCTATGCACTGAGAGCTCATTTTTACATATACAGAGACTGAGCTGAGAACACAAACACAAAGTGCCTACACTTCTGATGCTTTGTGGAAAACTGCAAAGTACCATTACTTGAGTTCTGAGAATGGTGGGCATTTATTTAGTATCACAAATCTGTTTTCACATGAACAATGTCCATTTCGGGGTGATGTATGTTAGGTACATTTCAAAGACCTTTTAACAGGAATGAGCTCTACAGAAAAGAGACAAAACAAATATAAAGTTCCACAATCACAAAAGAGTGTTTAAAGAAAATTCTGCTACTAAGTAGCAGTACAGAAAAGAAACACTAAGAGAAATCAAATGCAACATGCAGCTACAAATAAGACAAATTCCACAGCCTAAGGATGTAAACGTCCTTCTTAGTTAAAGCAGGAAAAACCAGAGGCCTGGCAGCTTCTAGAAATCAAGAGACGAAAATTCCAGGACCCTGCCATCTCGCGCAGGTTTCACCCCAATCATTCTGGACCAACAAGTACTTACTTACTGCTTTAAAACTCATTCCTGTTTTGTTGTTAACAACAATCCTTTTTCAGGAATCTTTTTTAACCTCACACAAGTATAACATGTTTCAATTCTCAAAGTACTTTCACACAGATCTCGTTCTTGGAGGATTCCATTCCTGAGCACCCAATGGAAACACAGGAACAATTAACAAAGATCAACAATTTGCAGGGGGTTCGGATCAACTAAGGATTTTGAATGGTTCTGGAGGCTCAACAGTGTAAGTACCATTTTGCAGACTAGATAAGCAGTCTGAAATGCTAAACAACTTGTGGACTTGCCCAAGGTTACATCCCAGCGATTTAGGCATTTATGTAACTTATGAAGTGATCACCCCAATAAAACTTGCACCTATCTGACACCATACGTAGTTATTACAATGTTATACTGACTATATTCCCTATGCTCTACATCATATGCTCATGACTATTCTGTAATGACCAGTTTGTACTTTTCTTTAAAAAAAAAATTGGGGGTTGACATAGTTCACCAAACTACACAGGTTTCGAGTGTACAACTCAATATAACACCATCTATACACCGCCTCACGCGCCCCACCCCCCAGGCTGTTTCTATTATACCCTGCACAATACCTACTCAGCTAAGATGCTGCGTGAACCACGACTAAAGTTCACAGAGGGGAAAACCCATATAAGGCAAGGAGTCTTTCTTCTCTATCAAGGTTGTCACAGAATCTTGAAAAACTCAGGAATTAAAAAGCTGTCTTTTCAATAAATATCTGTAATACATCCAGCAGAGCCTAGGACAAAAGCTGAAGCTGACCTGATTCACCTGCCAAAGGAGTCTTCGCAGTGTCGCTAACAATAAGCCAAGTATCCCTCAGCAGCATGATGGGCTAGTTCTGCCAGGGCTGCCACTGAAGGACCCGCTGCTCATTTTGACTCACAAAAGAAAAATGTTTCCAGGACTCTTGTCCTGCATCTGTTTTTTTACTCACCTCTCCCCACCTTGTCACAAAAGTATTCAAAGCTCTGGTTCTTAAATATAGCAGATTAAGTCTCTATTATTCAAGCTGGTTTTTCAATGCACAGAGTTTATCTGTTCTGTCTTTGCTCCCCCGCCTATCCCCACTTCACAGGTGTGCAAGCATCTAGAGTCCAGAAGTAAGTCTGTAATGACTGGTATGGTCAAACTCAGAGAAAGTGCACAAAATTCAGTTCTATTTAATCATGTACATATTTTCTGCCTTTCACCACCTCGAGTGGGCCAGCAGCAAGAGGCCAGATTTATGGAGCTATCAGGTGGGCAAATGGGCAGTAGAGGAAAGGAAAAGTCTAGGGGTCCCTGGACTCAAACAGGAAATGCTACTGATAGAAAGCATATCTCCTCCCGATCCTCCCCTCTTCTGCTAAGTCTGTGACCTTAAAATTAACTTCTCCAGGCCTCAATTACTCTCTGCCAAGCCAGGGTAACTGGAAAGAGCAGAGACATAGAAGCGAACGTGCTTTAGCTTCGCTCATCACACAAGTGGTCATTTTAAAGTGGGGAATCCCTTCCTGAATTAACCAGCAGGAACCAGGTCTGCAGGATAAGCTATTTGATTCCCAGATCCTCATCAGGGAGAACAGCCTCACTCCCTGATTCCCAGGGCAGCATTATAGATGCCTCTTTAAGACTACTCAGTCCTAAGTCTGTCTTGGCTTCAGGTAGACATGGAAAACTGCTCCCTCTCTTTTCTAGGGGCATAATCTTTTTCAAAGTTTTTGACAGGGAGACCTTCCCATTCCAAGTTGTTTTACTAGTGAATAATAAGCAACTTAGTACTTTTCTTTTTTTTAGTTTAATTTACTGATTTTTAGAGTGAGAGGAAGAGAGAAAGAAAGGCAGAAACATCAATCTGTTCCCGTGTGTGCCTCAACCAAAGATCAGACGGGCAACCTTTGTGTATCAGGACAATGTGCAAATCAAGTGAGCTATTCAGCCAAGGCATACTTTTCTTAATTTTTATTGATTGTTTTATAGAGAAAAGGAAGGGAGAGAGGGAGAAGAAAGAGGGGGAGAGAGGAAGAAAGAGGGAATAAAACACTGATTTGTTGTATCACTTATTTATGCATTCACTGGTTGATTTTTGTATGTGCCCTGACTGGGGATCGAACCTGCCATCTTGGGGAATCGGGATGATGCTCTAACCAACTAAGCTACCCAACCAGGGCCTCCTAGTACCTGTACCTTTCTTAATAAGAGAACATATTACCTGTCCCAGAGCAACATTTCTGGGATCTGAATCATAGTTCCTTCTTACATGATGGTTGGTATTGCTAGCACACATGTAAAATTGCATCAGGGTAAGCTTCAAACTAGAACAAACCATCAGCCTTTAAAAAGGAAGACTACAGCCTGACCTGTGGTGGCGCAGTGGATAAAGCGTCGACCTGGGAACACTGAGATCGCCAGTTCAAAACCCTGCACTGGTCTGGTCAAGGCACATATGGGAGTTGATGCTCCCAGCTCCTCCCCCCTTTCTCTCTCTCTCTCTCACTCTGTGTCTCCTCTCTAAAAAATAAATAAAATTAAATTAAAAAAAGGAAGCCTACATCATAACCTGGTTTATGAGACCCTCCAACGCTCCCACATAGACATAAAGACTAAATAATAAGAAAATCCATCTAATGTGGGTCCAGGTACCATAACCAACAGGACAGAAATAAGTGCTGAGGAGAGTATAAATAATTATGTTCATTGCCCATGAGAGTACTTCCTGAAAAATAGACTCCAGAAAAGATTTTTACCCTTCATACTCACGGGCAATAATAAAACATTTCAGCCACTCTTCCTTCATGGATTCCACAGTGCACTTAATTCTGTTCTCATTTCAGGCTTTCTGAAATGTTTCCTCTTTTCTCTTTTAACATGTGGTTACCCTGATTAGGCATTGGCAGAAATAGATTAGAACCCACCACATGTTCAGATTTATAACTGCATCATTAATAATAATACATACATAAATAATAAATGGCTTCAGAGATCCAAAACCAGGTAACTATGGCCTCCATTTCCACTTTTCAGATACCCATTTAAGTGATATTTAGTGCTATTTGGCAATGGAGCGCGGCAGCTTTACAACCATAAAATCAACTCCATATGTAAAAGTTTTTGGAGAAAATATACACCCAAGAAGCTCTACAATTCCATCCAAGAGTGAAAAAAACAAAAAAAACTAGAGTAGATACCATCTCAGCTAAACTACTTACTCTCTCCTACCCAAAACAACTCTGGGAATCCAAACCTACACCTTTACCCATCTTGCTTTCTGTTCTTCTAGGCCAGTGGTTCTTAACATGGGTTCTATCGAACCCTAGGGGTTCGGGGAGTCGGTCTCAGGGGTTCGGAGAAGCCTCTGCCACGGAGGCCAGAATAAAGTAATACCGTAATTTGTTGTGAGTTCATGCACTTTGTTGGTTTTGTTCTCTGAGCAAGGTGATGTTCATGCACGACTCATTTTGTGCACCAGTAAAAAACATATACCTATGTCTTGAATTTGGAAAAAAAAATCACATTTTATTTATCACTAAAGAAGGGTTCGGTAAATGCGCATATGAAACTGGTGGGTTCGGTACCTCAGAAAAGGTTAAGAACCACTGATCTGGGCATACCAGCCTACTTCCTCTGCTAACAAAATTCTGTTCTTCAATTGCATGTAATTCCAATGTGTGAAAACTGAACTGTCTTTCTTCTCGGGCAGTATACCCCCTCAAGAAACAGACCCACTCTGCTCTTCACAGTATGCTCCTGGCATGCTAACTGCATCCTTGAGGACAATTTTAAATTAGTGGAGACTCAGAATGAGGAAGGCAAAAGGGCAAACAGGAGGATACATGAGACCAATAGGTTTCAAACTTTTCTGTGACACAAAAAGAAACATTTCCTTACATCTCTTAATACTCACACGTGTATATACCTGCAGCAAATGTCAAGAAACAATACTTACCCTTGGTAAGGACAATGCACTCTAATATCTTCTATTCCTTTTTTTTTTTTAATGATGGCCATGATCCACTAAACTCATTCCAACTAACGAACAAGACTCAGTCTGAATGGGAGTTCAGTTTGAACTGCAATATAGCAAACCTTATAGCTACATTCATTCTGCAAGCTACTAATGAAGGCTTTAAAGTCAGCAGCCCACAGAGATACCGACAACCACAAGGACCAGACACGCCCAGGTGTGCAGTGCCTTCCCCTGTCCAGCAGTCCAGGTTTAAGCATCTCCCAACCTCCCAGCTTTTCCCAAAAAGCCAGAATGGCTCTGTCCTAGGCCCTTTTGTTAACCTCTTTTTCAATTCAGCCCATTCAATCTCTTAGGGTGGCAAAGTCCATTTACTGTCCACTGTGAAAAGCAATACTTTTTTGGTCCCCATACCAACCCCCTTCAAGCTTGAGGGGAAGAGAATCTTCTAGGAACCCAAAATCAAAAGAATAAGTTGGTACTTTGTGCCTATTTTGTGTGAATGATATACTCCTATACGTGTATATTCGCGCTCGAGCGCGCGCGAGCGCGCACACACACACACACACACACACACACACACGATCTATCTTATCTATCCAGTCTTAATCCCAGCAGATGCAGCCTCTGGTGAAATGAGAAACCAGGGAACCCCCTGGCGCCAGGGACGCACTCAACTGCATGACAGTGAAAGCAGTGGACTCATTCTCCACACCGCAGAAGCGACTGACAAAACAAGTAACAAAGTCATCTCCAGATCCAAACTGGGAAGGGGAGAGAGGACAAGAGAAGGAGACAAACTCGAGGAGCCGCGCTAGAGTGACTGGCGAGGACACCTCGCGGAAGGCCTGACCGCAGCCCATCCCTACCCAGGCCTGCCCCGAATCCCTAGGAAGGCAGGTGAGCGCCGCACCGGGGCGCGGGCGCAGAGGCCGCAGGAGCCCCGCCGCGCTTGGGAGTGGGAGGGAGGAGGGCCCGGGTCAGAGGCCACCCTTCCCACAGCCCCTGTGGCCCAAAAGGCCCACTACCCGCCCACCCCGGAGAGGGCGCCTCCCCTACAGCAGGCAAGAAAAGGAGAAGGGAGGTGAAGAGTTAGGAGCGGGGTGCCCCCGCCCCCGCCCCCACTCCATACCGCTCTCGCCTCCCGGGAATATACCGCCGCTGGCCCCACGGGCAAGCGCCGCCTCCCCCCCGCGCTCCACGCGGCCTGTCGCCCTGCGCCTGCGCGCCGGGCCCAGCGGGCGGGCGGTGATCTGAGAGTGCGCGCGCGCGCCGTGCGTGTCCTGGCGTAGGGGGGTGGGGCCTGCACGGTCCCGCCCCCTCCTCCCCCTCCCTTCTCCCGCTCTCCCTCCCCCGACACTGCCGCGGCCGCCGCAGGAGCCCGGAGCTCGGGCCGCCCAGCGACTCCCCTCCCCCTCCCCCAGCCCCGCCCCGCCCCAACCCGGGGCTCCGAGCCGGAGCCGAGTCTGCGCCGGGGGGTGAGTACGCGACCCTTCCCCAGTCCCCTCTCTCTTCTTTGAGGATCCCAACAGCACCCAAAGAAAAAACCAGACTCAGCTGCGCGTCCCCTCCCTTCAACCTCCTGCGGGACCCAGAGGTGCCCGGGCCCGCGGGACCTACTGGTGCCGCGCGCTGCCCCCAACCCCACACCATCTTGGGCCAAATGTGAGCCCTCCGACCCCTGCCAGGTATCCAGATGTGCACCGCCTTCTATCCTCACCCCTCCGGAGATCCCGAGGGGTGAAACCCTCGCCCCCATAGAGCCACTCTTCTCCCACCTGCCGGGTCCAGGTGCGCCGCCTCTCCGCGGCCCTTCGGGCTTCCAGCTGCGCCCCGTCCACCCACCGCCGCTGTGGGGAACGTGCCGCCCCCGCCCCCCGAGTTTGCATTCTAGGATGGCCAAGTACGATGGCCTCGGTTTCTTTTATATTTTCTCCTGCTTAGGGGCCGAGTACCCCCGATGCTGGCCCCAGGGCAGGGGTTCGAGCTCGGACTACGGCACGTTTCGCGGGTGCTGGCAAGAGGCCGGCCCTTGCCCTCGGCGGGGCTGAGTACTGGTCGGCGGGCTGGGAAGGCAGCTGGCCCCAGGAGCGTGTCCTTGCGCCCCACACAGTGCAGTTCATTCATGAGCCGCCCGGGCCTGCGTTGGAGGGTGCGGTGGGGAAAGGATTCAGCGCCGAAACGCGAGTGGGGCAAAGGCCCAGTTGGGGGGAGGGGCGCGCTTTGTCCCTCCTGGCCTTTTTGACCACCTAAGGAGGACAGTCCCAAAGCCTTGGCGCCTTGTGTCCCAGAAGAGAAGGACGCTTGGGAAGTGGAGAGGAGAGGTCAGAGGGTCCGGCTGCCCTTGGGGCTCCGTGCTGCCACCTGCCTGGGTCCTCTGGGCGGAGGTCTGCCCACTGAGCACTGCTGTTCTCCGAGGAGAAGGGTGCAAGGGTTGGGCTGGGGTTCTCTGCCCAATACCACTCTCTAGCCTCACCCCAGGTCTGTAGCAGCCTAAGAAGAATGAGGCTGTGCCCAACCTCTGCTGAGGAGGGGCCCCCAGCCCTACCTCCCAGGCACTTGTGAGTAGAGGAGTGGGAGTGTCTGTCAGGCTTCCAGTGGGGGTGTGCTGGCAGCATGACTATCCTCTAGGGCACCAGAGGGTCCAAGCCCTGGCATGCCCCAGGTGGCACATGCTGAGGCCTGCCTTTGGCTTTCCCAACTCAGTCTTGGC
Source organism: Rhynchonycteris naso (assembly GCA_037038555.1). Classification (NCBI taxonomy): domain Eukaryota; kingdom Metazoa; phylum Chordata; class Mammalia; order Chiroptera; family Emballonuridae; genus Rhynchonycteris; species Rhynchonycteris naso. The sequence goes on from CM073000.1 coordinate 11,325,777, forward strand.
CCTTGGGTGATGGGTAGGTGGGTGGGTGGGTGGGTGGGGATGTGGCAAGGCAGAGGCAGGTGGTAGGTAGCGAAGAACCCCCATTTGGACATCCTACAGGTTTCCTCCAATTATAACAGTCTTGGAGACCTCCGTTCAAATTCCAGCTCTGCCATTCTTTAGCTGTGTGACCTTGACAAGTTACCTAACCTGTCTGAACCTTAGTTTCAATTAAAAAGTGTGTTTACTATTGCTTCCTTTTGAGATTTATCATAGGGATCAAAGTAGACGACTCAGGTAGAGCCTGGCACCCTGCCTGGTAGTTGATCAATAATGGGTTCTCTTCTCTGAACTTCTGACCCATTCTAGCAAAGCATCACCCTCTGGTCCTGCCACCTCCCAGCCTGCTACACAGATGGAGCGGGTATGATTGAAGAGTTTGGGAACATTCCCTGACTCTCAGTGGCAGAGTCTGGAATATAGTATAACAAGAAGTCCATCCTGACTGAGGGGCTCTATCATATTGAATTCTGTGTTTTCTTTTATTTAACAGTTTTCTTCCACCAAACCAGCCTCATTTATTTCACTCATTAATAAACAGTAGCTAATTTTTTAGAACCCATTATGTACCTTGAACTGTATTAAGAGCTTTACATAAGTCGTCTTGTTTAATTCTCAAAACAACCACGTGACTAAGTTATTACGTATCCCAATTTACAGATAAAGGAACTGAGGCCCAACATGGTGAAGTAATTTGCCCAGATCAAGCCCAATTTGTCTCATCCTGGAGCCTGTGCTCTTAACTACCATGCTCTGAGCCTTGTTCTTTACACATGCCTCAGAGCCTAAAATCACAAACCCAAGACCCAAGTGGAGCTACAGGCAAGAGGGAAGGCAAGCAGGTAGAAAAACAGGGTGTGGTATTTCTCCAGATTGGTAGCTGGCAGCCCCCAGCTACCTGAAGAAGTGGATCCTCTATTGGTCCAGGCAGCAAAGAGCAGTGGTTAAGAGCATAGCCTCCAATCAGGTTGCCTGGGTCCATGTCCAGCCCTACCACAGACTGGCTGTGTGACACCGAGCAAGTTATGTACACTTTCTGTACTTCACTGTCCTCCTTGAGTGATAATGTGGAGTAAATGAGTCAATATTTGTGAGGCGCTTAGAACAGTGCCTGGCACAGAATAAGAGTTAAAGTATTTGATAAATGCATTCCTCTCCTTTTAGTTTTATCGTCACTTGTGGATACATTTTTCCCCATCCCTCTGAAGCTGGCAGGGGCAGAGCAAGGATACTAATTGTTACAGATTAGAAGACTGAGACCCAGGTTACATAGTAGAAGAATTAAGCTTCCATCTTCATCTCCTCCCATTAGACCACATTGCCTTCCTATGATCCCAATGCCTAAATTAAATCTTTCCAAGTAACTCTGTAAGAAAAAACTTGTAACATATAACTCCCCCACCCCTACCATGCACACTCTTCTTAATGGTAAATAACCTTAATTTAGCTAGAAATAAAAATCTTCCATAACTCTCTCTAGACACTTCCAGCTAAAAGCCTCAGAGTCACACTAGAGAAATTCCCAGATAGAGCTGACTCTGGAGTAGAGGAACTGCCCCCCTCCACTACCACTTAACCCTCCCCCGAAAAAAAATATTCGGCCCCATTTTTGTCCCTCTCAGCTGCTCTCAATGAGGGAACAGCTGCCCTTGGTGAAATTCAGCCCAGCAATCCCACCACCCCAGCTAAGAGCTTGGAGTAACCCTGTTAGCAAGCAGAGCCACCAGCCCTTACTCCACCCTTTACCTGCCCTGTGACCTGTGAGTGGCCTCTCTTCCCTGGTCCCTGAAAATGGGGATAGTGATCTGACCCAGCCGGCCCTACTTTCCTCACAGTGCAGGTGGGAAGAACAGTGCAATGTTGGAGGGAAGAGTGCTTTGTGACTATAAAGAGGGAGTCCCCGGGTGGACATGGTGATTTCTGTTACCAAGCATCTACCTGGACTATCCTCACCCACCCTGCTGGGTTCCGTTAATGTAGAAGTCCCCAGAATGATTCGCACCTTCCTTGCAAGTGGGGAGGGTGGAAAGGGGGTTGATGTTTCAGGGACTTAGCCGCGTTACATTCTGGCCTGGTGGAGCCTTGGAGTTGGGGAGAGAAACAAGAAAGGAGAGGGAATGACCTGTCTTGATTTCTGGTGCGTTGGAGCTGGGTGTTAAGAGGAGACTAATGTCCATGTCCCTCAAATACCACAGACCCAAGATACCTGTACCTACCATTAACCTCCTCGGGGGCACTCCAGAGTTCTGAGCACTTTGTGTTTACACACCCAGGCTCCCAGGCAAACCTCTGTGCACACCCGCACTTAGAGACCAACACTTCATTTCTGTGGACTGCCATGCAGTCACCAGGCTTCACACACACACACACATTCAAATACACATATCAACATATGCTTACAAACCTAACTACACACATGCACTTAGTGCTCCGGTGTTCTCCAGCCAGAGGGCGTTTAACAAGCATATCCAAAGTTTCCATGGTCTGCAGAGTCCTATTCTAGGCACATCAGAAAAGCGTTCTAGCTTTAGAAAGTTGAATCTAGGTTTGAATCATGGGTCCATCACTTTATTAGTTGTATGACTTTGGGAGTTTTTGAGCCCCTCTACCCTCAAAATAACATGACATCCAACTCAAGGATTGTCAAGGATTAAGTGAAATCATGTATGTATTATTGAAACAGTAGGTACTCGATAAATGTTACTGCTATAATTACTACACTAGTGGGGTGTTTTTTTGTGTTTGTTTTTTTTTTTAAGGCAACATGGGCCAGAAAGGAAGAGGGAGGCATAACACACAGGGCAGTTACTGCCTTAACCTTCCTAAAACAGGCTTTTAGGCTCCTTGGGACCAAGGAACACAAACAATCGCAGCTTCCATCTTGATCTAAGAGCCGGTGCCTCTTGCCCTGCAGTTGAAGTGTTGGGGTGGGGGCAGGGGTTGGTGGGCAGGAAAAACCCTCTGAGTCACTCCAGGGGGCTGGGGGATACTTCCCAGAGTTGCAGTCACCAATTCTGGGTTTGTTGTTCTCTCTCTTTGTCTGCTTTCCTTTCTTCCCTGGAGACCCTCCCCCCAACACAGAGTTTCAGAGTTGTCAGCAGAAGGGGCCCCCAGGGGCCCTCCATTAAAACGGGGGTGGGGCAGTGATGCCTCAGCCACACTTATCCACCCTGGGAGCCTCCCCAGAGCCCTGCTTTGCCTCATCCCCAGGCACTTCCAGAACCCAGGTATCTGGGCTGCCTGCCCCTGCCCTCCTCCCATCTCATCCACCTAGACCTTCAGCCCAACCAGGGCTGGACAGCCCAGCGGGGCCTGGGAACTGGACTGGCGGGCAGTACCCTGGCAGCAGGGGGTTTGGGCAGGCTAAGAGGCCCCGCCCACTCTCCCTTCCTTTGCCAATGGAAAATCTCGCTTGGAGGCACAGCATTCCCATCCTGCCCTGCTCCCGAGGCAAGAGTTGGGTACTCTGGGAGTTGTAGTCCTCCCATCACTCAGGTGATTCCTGTGCAGAGATAATTGGAGAGAGGTAAGGAAGTCGGAGGAGAAAGAGCTGTAGCTGCTGCCTGGGCAGGGGAAAAAGAATGAAAGTGAGCACCAGTGGCTGGGGCCAGGCAAGTAACACACATCCAGAGGTCCTACTTTTAACTGACTTCCCACTCACCCTATTCTCAGACCCCCTACTCTGGGGACAGAGGAGCCAGCTCCAAAGCTGAATATCTCATTTTGAAACCAGTTATATTGGGAAGGTGATTAACAATTGAAAACTCTAAGCAAATGAAAGCGTGCCACTTTTCTAAGAGGGGTAGAAAGAGAAGATCAGGGTGAGGTAGCTGGCCCCTGACCAGTCAGTCCTTCCTTGGTCTAGAGACCCCTCCTGTTAGCCTTGGATCTTCAGGCATAGATAGGACCCCTCCCCGTCTTCCCTCAAGCTCAGCTCTGCCCCCTGCCTGGGACAGGGAGGGACAGAAACGCAGTGTGTCTGCAGAGTGTTTGCTTGTGTGTATGGAGGCGGTGAGCCACAGATGTTAGAGACGCACAGACAACTTCCAGCTTAGAAAAACCAGTCTCCCCAGTCCAGATCTGGGCCGAGTTTCTCAGACCCAGGGTGGGGTCACAGCCTCACAGCCTGAGAGCCAGTCAAGGTGAATCTATGTGACTCAACCCTCCCTCCCAGGCCCTTATCTCTGGAGGCCAGAGCTTCCACCCACCCAGGCAGCCCAGGGATCTGCCGTCACTTCCCCCTCCCCACACCCCCCTGCCAGAGCCATGAGAGGGATAGGAGCTGAGCCCTGCTGACCACTCTGCCCTCTGCCCAGGAGGACCATGCGGCAGTAGCAGCCATGCTGCCTTTCCTGCTGGCCACACTGGGCACCACGGCTGTCAACAACAGCAACCCCAAGGACTACTGCTACAGTGCCCGCATCCGCAGCACCGTCTTGCAGGGCCTGCCCTTTGGGGGTGTCCCCACCGTGCTGGCTCTCGACTTCATGTGCTTCCTTGTGAGTGCCCACATGCCACCCACACTCTGTATACAGTTTGCTAATACCTTAAGCTCTAATCACTCTCCCACCTGACCCTGACTCCCAAGGCTTAACCACAGGAGGTACCCCCATCACACAGCCCAAGCCCAGCCTCTGACCACTCGCCCACACTAGGGCCACGCCCTTTAAAGATAAGATTCTGGCCCTTCTGCCCCTGCTCCTGGCTAGTCTGGTGGGTGGGTGGCCTCTCCACCTGCCAACCACTCCCTCTTCTCTCAGGCATTGCTGTTCTTGTTCTCCATCCTCCGGAAGGTGGCCTGGGACTATGGGCGGCTGGCCTTGGTGACAGATGCAGACAGGTAAAGCTTTGGGACTTGTCCCCAACCCTGTACATACACGCACACCTTGTTCCACACTCCTCAGGTAGAGGAAAGAGCCAGCTCTCTGTCATCCCCCTTTGTTGGGGGCACAAAGAGGGACCAGCCCCGTAGCAGGCATGGAGAGCATGAGGGCCCCCAGTTGGGCCATTATCCCTTGCCAGTCCCCAGCAACCTGCCTCCCCCCTCCCCCTGCTAACTCTGTCTGTTCTCTGTCCCCAGGCTTCGGCGGCAGGAGAGGGACCGAGTGGAGCAGGAATAGTATGTGGGGCACCAGCCCCTCACCCCCACTAAACTGGCTTTCTCCTTCTCTCTCGCTTCTCTTCTCTTCCTGCCCGGTGCTGGTTTCTCTCTGCAGTTTTCTCTTCTGCAGGCTCCTATTTGGAATTAACTCAGGCGGTGCGCTTTGCAGAGCAGGGGACTCCCCAGCTTGTCTTTGCCTCACCCCCCACCCATCTCTCCCTCTGGCCCTCTGCCTGGGAGACGCCCTCCCGGTGCACCCAGCCTACGTGGCCATGTTTAGCTGGAGTGGAGGGGTCGTCCTCCCGGAAACTCAGTGCACTCACTCTGTTGGTCGCAGAGACAAGATTGGGTGTCACCAGTGCCTTCCTTAACAGCTAGTTCTTCATATTCCAGGGTTCTCTGCTCACTTCTTCTGGAGGCTTGGGAGGGGGCCTGCCCACAGAGCCCCAAGTCTGGCCCTTGGTGTCACATCACAGTCTCTGTTTATAGACTGGTGTTGCAGTTTCGGCAGCTGCCAGGCTCAGGGAAGAGGGCGGGTAGGGGCCCACCTGGGAGACATCTCCAAGCCCCCCTTATCCACCCTTCTGGGGCTCTCCTAGTTTATCCTTAACACTCATCCCCACCCCCACCCCCCAATTCCCTGTGCATAATATTCGCTCTGTCAGCTCCTGAACTGCAAGGCTGGTTCACATTCTTACCTGAACCTCCAGGGGGCGATAATGAAGACACCCTTGTCCCTTGGCCTACTATCTGCGTCCGTGGCCCTAGACCCCACTGAAGGGAAGAGGCCGATTTAGAGGAGGCAGGGAGAGGGCAGCTTCCCTGCTTCAGCCACTGCATTCTCTGTGCCTGGTCTCACCCCTGAAACTGTAGAGGGGGAGCCCACCCCCTCCACCGCCACTCTCCCAAGGGCGCAGACTCACCAGGCTCTCTGATCTCTCGTCTCCTCACCCCCAGTGTGGCCTCAGCTATGCACGGGGACAGTCATGACCGGTATGAGCGTCTCACGTCTGTCTCCAGCTCCGTGGACTTTGACCAAAGAGACAATGTGAGTGCCCTTCCCCCCCCCTCCCCCCCCCCCCCCGTTTCTTAGCCACATCCTGGTCCTCCAGGGCAGATGGGCTCAGTAGCCTCTGGCTTCCAGTAGACCCATACAGGGACCTAGGGAGTGTGGCTTTCTTCTCAGTGCTTCTCTAAGAACCACAGGATAAGCACCCAGACCCCGAACTCCTGACTCTGTCCTCCACATCAGCCTCCAAACTGGCACAAGCCTAACACCCATGATTTCAGACTGTGTCACAGCAGAGTTCTGTGCCTGCCTCTGCTGATTAAGTCTAAGGATGCCTTTCTCCTTAGACATGGTCTTAGAAGTAATAACGAGCCTTCCATGCCGCGGAGCAAAACCTACAGAATCCACTGTGTCACTGGGAGTTTGCAGGCTGGCAGCCCCTGGCTGGGTGGGTGGGGCCGGTTGACCTGCCTGTAGGTCAGAGCCGAGTGGCAGTGGTCCCTGAAGATAATAAGGATTGTACCCTGACTTGCAGCAGTCTCCAGACCCCCCTTCACGTCAGACCCGATACTCTGTGTTACCCGCCTGGCCTCCTCAGTCTGCCGGGGGTGGGGTGGGGTGTCCTGGTCAGAACTCGAATCTTCAGGCCCTAGGGTGGTCTCGGTCAGTCTAGCTTAGGCTGGGGCCCAGGGGCAGCAGCTGCTGAGAATCCTGCCAGCTTCCTGAACTGGGCTCATGTTTGTAAGTGGCTAAGCAGTTGGTACCGCCTATACCAGCCAGAGGTGTTCAGATGGTCCCCAGACTTCGCTGATTTTGGCGACAGGTAGCAGAGTCCTGCATCAGAGAGTACCTTTCTCACCCCTCCTACGTTAAGCCTAGACCTTTTCCTGGTATGAAAGTGGGGGAGGGTTCTCCGTGCCCAGCCCTCCGCTGGATGCCCCTGCGCTAAGCATGGTCTCTACTTGAAGGCAGACCTGGGGCTTGCGGGTGGGAGGTGACTGCACTAGGGACCAGGGGTTTGTCCCTCACTGGTGTGCTAGCAGATAAGGGGCTGGGCCTCAGGCCATGCGGCCCAGCCTTCCGCTTTACACAGCCATGTGGCAAACTCTCCTTACTAGCTACTCTTCCTAGAACCCCCAACCCCACCCGTCCCTACTTGCTCCAGTTCTGCTGCCCTGGTGGGCATTTGCAGAGATCTGTGGCTCTGGGCATGGGAGCACGCAGGTAACCCACTTTGGCCTTGGTCCTTTTCTTCTTCGAAGACCAGCACCTCCCTCTCTCCCTCTGGGCTGAGCTGGTTTCCTTGGGGGGTTGTGGAAGCAGCGCCAGGGGTTGTGAGCAGGACGTGGGGATGGGGAGGTTCAGGTTGGTGGGCTGGGGCTGCAGCTGATGGCCCTCTGTCCCCCCAGGGTTTCTGTTCCTGGCTGACAGCCATCTTCAGGATAAAGTAAGTGAAGGGCCTTCAGGCTCTAAAGAAAGAAACTTCAGAACCTGTCATCTCCCCACAAAACCCAGGGGCCAGCAGCTCTGAGGGCCTTAGTGCTCCTAGCCAACCCAGCATCTTCCTCTCTGCTCCAGGAGGCCAGGACACGGGTGTTCTGGCCTCTGCTGTCCCCTGAACTGGCTTCACTTGACCCCCCCCATGGTCTCCTGAGTGCCCCCCTGCCTGGGAGGCCCCTCTCCGCTCTGTGGGAGCCGGTGCTGGGGCCCCCACCTCTGAGCCTTCATGCAGCCAGCGGGTGGGGACACAGGCAGGCTGGGAGCAGCCAGCCAGCATCAGGCAAGAGCCCGTATCCAGCAGGGAGAAGTCAGGAGATCGAGGCCACGTGCGGCAGGCAGACAGGCAGGCAGTGAGCACTGAGAGAGGCAGGAAGCTGGACAGGTCAGCACTCCCACCCCCCAGGGTCCCTCCCCAAGGGTCCATGGACTGGCTTGCGCAGGGCCCATAAGGCACCACTGCTTCCTGAACACCCAGCGGTCCAACATCCTGCTTCTGTTTCTTCCTGTCACCGTGTCTCCTCCTCTTGCCTCAGCCTCCCTTTCCCATCTTGCTCCTTTCCTTTTCCTCTCCATTCACTTCTCTTCTTTCTCTCTACAGTCCTCCTGCTCCTTTTACTCCTCCCTCCCTCCCTCTGTCCGTCCTTCCTTCCTTCCTTCCTTCTAATCTTCCTCCCTCCTTCCCTCACTTCCTGTTCCCCTGTTATTCCTCTCCTCTCTATTCTTCCCCCTTTCCTTCCCTTCTCCCTGCATTCTTTCTTTTACCTTCCCCCTTCCTCTCCTTTTCTCCCTTCCCAGAGATTAGGGGACTGAGAGATGCAGTTCAACCCCACACTGCTGCCAGGCTGGCCGGGCTGTGGGGGTGGGTGAGGGCAGGCAGTCGCGGCCCCTTTGCATGCAGCCCTGGTCCTCACCCGACTCCCCCCCCCCCCCCCCCCCCCGGCTGCATCGCAGGGATGATGAGATCCGGGACAAGTGTGGGGGCGACGCGGTGCACTACCTGTCCTTCCAGCGGCACATCATCGGGCTGCTGGTCGTCGTGGGCGTCCTCTCCGTTGGCATCGTGCTGCCCGTCAACTTCTCAGGGGACCTGCTGGGTCAGTGAGGGCCAGGATGGGTGGGCAGAGAGGAAGGGACAGGGGCACAGGCCCTGACCCTGCCGGCCTCCGCTCCCATTTCCCACCCCCCAGAGAACAATGCCTACAGCTTCGGGAGAACCACCATTGCCAACTTGAAATCAGGGTGAGTTTGAGAAGCTGGTTAGTGAGAGCAGGGTGTGTGTCAGGTTCCAGGCCCTCACAAGGCGGGAAGGAAAGAGGGGGAATGTTTGGGGACAGGTGGCTGAGTCTGAGACTGTGGGCCCCTGAGGGCTGGGGCTGAAAACCCCACAGAGATAGAAAGAACCCCACTGTGGATTGCCAGGAATGACCAGATACAGAAGAGAAGGACGCAGCCTTGGGTCGGGTGGGGGGCAGGGGCAGGAGGAAGGTAGTGTAACCAGGGAATAGGACCTGAAGAGATGACCTCTGGGACATTTCGGCTGGGATGGAACTCTCTTGGGGTCTAGAGGATGTGGAGTGTGGGGATGCCCTGTGGGGTGTCCCCGTTCCAGAAGACTGGTGGCAGTAGAGGGGCCCTATCCAAGGGTTTCATTAACACTGGGAGGTTGGGGCTGTCTGAGCATATGCCTAGCCCCTGTGGCTTCTGTGCCCTCCCTGCCCAGGAACAACCTGCTCTGGCTGCACACCTCCTTCGCCTTCCTGTACCTGCTGCTCACCGTCTACAGCATGCGCAGACACACATCCAAAATGCGCTACAAGGAAGACGACCTGGTGAGTGGGCGGAGCCCTGGCTGCCGCGCCCGACCTCTCTGGCTTCGGCTCTAGGGTATGTCGGCCCCATAGTGAGGCCAGCTGGGTTTGAATCCTGGCTCATCAGCCCAGGAGCCCCCGTCCTGTGAGTCAGTTACCTGCTCACGCTGTGGTTTCCTCTCTCCAGGTGGGTGGGAAGGCGAAGTAAAGCCATGCGTGGACGCACCCCATGCTGTGCCCGGCACACGGGGAAACAGCTGTGGTTGATGACATGGTAGAAAAGTTCCCTCTCCTTCTACACTTACTTGCTAAACTAGCAGTGGACGCCCACACTCCATGCCAGCCACTGTCCTGGGTCTTTACCTCCCGAGGACCTGAGACTAGTGCCCCTCTCCTCTCTCCTCCCGTCTTTCCCTCAGAGAGCAAGGGCCCAGACGGCTCCTCCACTGGGCTCACTGCCTGGTGCCCATTAGAAATCAGCTAAGGCCTCTCCCACCCCTGTAGGCTCCTCTCTGCTCCCCTGTTCCTCACCCCCCACCCCCGCGTCCTCCGGGCTGCTCACCTGCCTCTCACTCCAGGTGAAGCGGACTCTCTTCATCAACGGCATCTCCAAATACGCGGAGTCAGAGAAGATCAAGAAGCATTTTGAGTGAGTCGCCACTACTACCCCAGCCCCAGGCCTGCAGATCCTTTCTCTGCCTTTCACCTCCCCAGACTCCCTCATTCGCCCTGCGCTGCTGCTCCTGCGCAGAGAGGTCTGGGCCGCAGTGAGTGTGGTCAGACTGAAGACCTCTCTGGCTCTAGGGCGCTCTAGCCCCTGGGCTGGGTGGTAGGCCCCTCCAGAAACATGAGAGAAATACTTGAAATACTTGAGAAGTGAGTCCAGTCTGTTCCACACACACCCCCGCCCCCTATCATCTCTGGCTTGAACTGGTTCATGGATTGTTGCCCGAGGGTCCATAGTGTGTAGCTGCCTCGAAATGATACGTGACATTCTGGAGTTTGTATATAGACCAGCAGGGAGAAGCCCCTTGACTTTCAGTGGATCATTGGGGAGCCCAGGAGGACGCGGTGAAACCCCTTGACTTTCAGTGGATCATCGGGGAGCCCAGGAGGGCCCTGAGGCTCTTTTCAACTCTTGAAGCCTGTCTTAGCAGGGAGGGAACAGACACCACCAGGAGTCCCAGGTGTCCAGGACACTCTGTGTGCAGGATTAGGGATCCTGGCGTACATTCCTCTGCCCAATCAGCAACGCTTTTTAAGTGTTAAGGCATAAGTCACTGAGGTGGGCCGTGGGACGATAAACGTGAGGAAAAGATCGTTGAACTCTCGGGGGGGGGGGGGGTCACAGTATGGAGCACATCTTTAGGAGCCAGTCCAGCATCTGGTCAAAAATTGGTCAGAAGTCAGTCTGTGATCAGAATTAGGAGTTGGCCCTGGCCTGATAGCTCAGCTGGTTAGAGTGTCATCCTGATATGCTAAGGTTGTGGGTTTGATCCCCATTCAGGGCACATACAAGAATCAACCACTGAATGCATAAATAAGTAGAACAAATCAATGTTTCTCTCTCTCTCTCTCTTTCCTCCCTTTCTTCCTCTCTTGCACTTTCTCCCTCTCTTCCACTTTCTCCTTCTTTCCCTTTCTCTCTCTCTATGATGATAGATAGATAGATAGATAGATAGATAGATAGATAGAATTAGGAGTTGGCCAGTGGTCTTGATAAGGGGCATTGATGGTTAGGATCAGGATTTCGTGAGGTCTAGATACACTGTCAGTTGGCCAGGGTCAGAGACCAGGCATTGCTCCGGGTCAGGGCAGGTGTAAGAGTCAGTGCCTGGTCAGCGTCAGATTCCATACTTCTGTGTTACAGGAGAGTGATTGGTTCGTGATCAGCATTGGTAGATAAACACTCATTCATTTACCAGGCGTTTATGAGTCACCTTCTATACCCCAGGCTTAAATAAATGAGAAACAGACCCTGCCCTCATACAGTTAACAGAACAGCAGCCAGCATTAGGTCAGACTTGGTCAGTATGAGCAAATGATATGGTGTCCTGTCTGGAGTTCCAGCTGTGACCAGCGTTAGCGGGCCATCTGGGTCAGGATTAAGGACAGGATATGCTGAGAATTAGGTGACATCTTCATATTGCCGTTCATTTGGAACCGGCTGTCAGCTTGTCCCAGCGAGTCTGTTAATAACAAGTGTCTGTCGAGCTGCTCTTGGCTGCACTAGAGGAGGAGCTGGGGAAACAGCAGAGGACAGGAAAGAGAAGCCCCTGCCCTCATCTGCTGACACAGTGGCCGAGGGAGACGCTGTGTCCAGTGGGGGCAGGTGCCAGGAGGTGAACCAAAGTGGGAAGAGGGCAGAGTGAAGGAGTCAGGAGGGGGTTGATGGGCTGGGCGGGGGGCTAGGACAGGGTGACTTTGAGCAAAAACCCAAGGGCAGTGAGGGAATGAACCCCTCTAGACAAGCGTCTGTTCTTTCCGCACACATTCTGTGCCCGTGCTGTGTGTGTCATACCAGGGACAGGAAGAAGAACCACAGCTGGCGGCTGTGCGTGGGGAGCTCGCGGTCCAAGTTGCTCAACCAAGGGGTCAGTCTGTGGTTCTGTTTAGGAAACAGTCTGTGATTAGCCTAAAAGCAGGGGTGGGGAGCCTGTGGTCCGAATTGTAGTTTTGGGGATCAATGGAATGAATATTATGGAATAGCCATTCCATTGATCCAGTCATTCAGCACATGCATGTTTATTGAGCACCAACTATGCACAAGCTGTTGGCTCAAGTATGGATATATGATGATAGGCAAAGAACGGCCTGGTCCTCATGGGGCTCCTGGTCTAGTTGAAAATATTGGGCAAGGCTTAGGGTCCAGGTCTGGGGTCTGCTTAGATTGGAAGACTGACCCAGCAGAGTTAGGGACTATCCTGTATGCAAAATCAGGGAACCTATGTGGCGGAGATTAAGGGATTAGAGATTAGTCGGGGGGAGAATGAGGGCTCATCCTCCCACAGTGCTGAGGCCCTTACAAAGAGGAAGCCTAAAATAATTTGAAAACAACATTGTCAGAGGAAAGGTCTCAGAAGTGCTTTTCAAGAACCCTATCCCAGCTTGACCAGGCAGTGGCGCAGTGGATGAGCGTTGGACTGGGATGCGGAGAACCCAGGTTCGAGACCCCGAGGTCGCCAGCTTGAGCGCAGGCTCATCTGGCTTGAGCAAAAGCTCACCAGCTTGGACCCAGCATCGCTGGCTCCAGCAAGTGGTTACTCGGTCTGCTGAAGGCCTGCAGTCAAGGCACATATGAGAAAGCAATCAATGAACAACTATGGTGTCGCAATGAAAAACTGATGATTGACGCTTCTCATCTCTGTCTGTTCCTATCTATCCCTCTCTCTGACTCTCTCTCTGTCCCTGTAAAAGAAAAAAAAGAAGAACCCCATCCCAGATTCCATTTTCCAAATTCTCATGGGTTTGTGTGGTCCATCTTGTTACTTTAAAACTGTATCTCAGGCATTTTTAACACCTAGTGATCCTTTATTTAAAAAAAAAAAAAAGTTTTTATTTGAATTTATTAGAATGATCTTAGCCAACAAAATTACATAGGTTTCAGGTGTACCATTTTGTAACACATCATCTGTACACTGTACCGCGTGTTCCCCACCCCAAGTCCTGTCTCCTTCCGTCACCATTTATCCCCCCTTGACCCTCTCCTACCCTACCTGCCCCCACCCACCATCCCTCCCGTGATCACATACAGAATGTGTCCATGTCTATGAGCTTTTTTCCTTTGCTGAATCCCTCACCCAGTACCCAGCCCCCTCCACTCTGACAGCTGCCAGTCTCTCTATCAATGAGCCTTTTTCTATTTTGTTTATTTTGTTCATTAGATTCCACATGTAAGTGAAATGACATGGGACTTGCATAACATGTTTGTAGTGGGGCTCAGTCTAAAGGAGGGGTGAGGCTCAGGGAGCGGTGTGTGACCAGAACGGAAAGGAGCGGCTCCTGCACTCGGTCAGCGGGGATCCCTCAAGCCCAGCCAGGTGCTCGGTGCTGAGCATCAGGAACGGTCCCTCTCTGGCCAGTTTCCAGAGAAGGCTGGAGTCAGTCGTGGTCAGGGTTAGAGGGTCAGTCGTGGGTCTGGGTTATGGATCAGTTTGGGTCAGGGTAAAGCATCAGTCTCTGTCCAGGGTTAGAGGTCAAACTCAAGTCAGGGTTCAGGACTAATCTTTGGCTGGTCTTGGGGCAGTGGTCCCTCTGTAGACTGAGCTGTAGGTTAGTTGGGATCAATCCATGGTAAAGGCTAAGTACCAGATCTTCTGAGAACAGGGTAAAAGGAACAGCCCATGAGGAGAAACAGTTTCCCTCAACTTCCAGTTCACAGCCTCGGGCAATGGGCACGTGTCCCTAGCTCCAAGCGTGCGCACTCTCATCCGGGGTCATCGGTCCCCCAGTCCCCTCCGCCTCTGGGTGCACACTGCCCTCTTCAGAGAAGCAGGAGGAGCAATTTCAAAGTTATATTCTTGGGGCATTTTTATATCTGTAGACTACGGAAGAGGGAGCTTCAACTGGGGATGTGTGTCTTGTTAAAATTGGGGGCCGGTGGGCAGGGTCCCTGCAGAAGGTGATGGTGGACTTTATTTCAGGGAGGCCTACCCCAACTGCACGGTTCTGGAAGCCCGCCCGTGTTACAACGTGGCTCGCCTCATGTTCCTTGACTCAGAGAGGTAACGAGGCCAGGGGCCGGAGGTGCAGGGAGTGATGTGCGGGGGCCCCCCGCCCGTTGTGGGGAGCATCTTGACTGCCATCGAGGAGCCTGGACTCCCTTCCAGGCATTTCCCAGGGCATGTGATTTTAGTTCAGCCCCCGGAGTGCTATCAGCTCAGCTCTGGAGAGAACCGGCCTGGAGGCTAGAGCTGGCTGCAGAGAGGAAGGGCTCGTGTCCTCACCCCTCTGAGGACAGACTCTCCTTCCACCCCAGTGTGAGAAAGCGAGGCCAGATCAGAGGGAGAACCTCTGGCCTTCACGGGATGGGTAGGGAGACCCTGGGGTGGGGACGTGTTTGGACCATGCACCCTAACCAGACCCAAGAGCAAGAGAGCCCTGTCCTTGGGGGATGAACTCGATGAGCCCCGCGCTGGCCCCTGCCCGTCAGTGTATGACTGGACACCTGGTTCTGCAGGAAGAAGGCAGAGCGGGGGAAGCTGTACTTCACAAACCTCCAGAGCAAAGAGAACGTCCCCACCATGATCAACCCCAAGCCCTGTGGCCACCTGTGCTGCTGTGTGGTGCGAGGCTGTGAGCAGGTACGTGGTGGGCTGGCCCAGAGCTCAGGGCCTCCATGGTATGGGAGGCGTTGGGAGGAGCCGGGTCATGGCAGAAATGGAAGCTCCCTACGGCGCATGTCCCACAGCCCTGGGAACGGGCGTGCACGCAATGGGCCCTGCACACAGACACCACGAGGTACACAGACTCACAGAGGAGGCAGGGCCGGGGCCGAGGCCCAGGCAGGAGCAGTGCGCCTCCCTCTCGGCAGTGCTCCACCTGCTCCCGCTGTGAGCTCATCCCCTGTCCCTCCAGGGACCACATTTTCTAACCCTGAATCAGAAGAGGTCAGCCAAGAGGATAGTGTTATGCTCTGTTTAGTGGCTCTGGCTTTAGGCAGATTTCTTGACCGCTCTGGCCTCAGTTTCCTCATCTGTAAGATGGGGTTAATTACACCTACCTCATAGGATTGTTGTGAGGGACAGAGAGAGCGCAAAGCAGTGGCCGGCCTGCAGGAAGCGCTGGGGCAGTCTTGGCCCGTACTGTGGGCACCAGCCCCGCCCCCTGCCCAGAGCCTGCCCGCCCTCCCTGGCAGGTGGAAGCCATCGAGTACTACACGAAGCTGGAGCAGAAGCTGAAGGAGGACTACAAGCGGGAGAAGGAGAAGGTGAACGAGAAGCCTCTTGGCATGGCCTTTGTCACCTTCCACAATGAGACCATCACCGCCATGTGAGCCTCCTCCCAGCTCGCCCACCCCAGCCCTCGTCCCCCTGGCCCAGCTGGGGCTGACAGGCCCCCACGCTCAGGGCTAGCTGTTGGCAGCGGGGTCCCCATCAGCTGGTGATGTGGTAACCGGTGTCCATCCCCACAGTATACTGAAGGACTTCAACGTGTGTAAATGCCAGGGCTGCACCTGTCGTGGGGAGCCGCGCTCCTCGTCCTGCAGTGAGTCCCTGCACATCTCTAACTGGACCGTGTCCTATGCCCCTGACCCCCAGAACATCTACTGGTGAGCAAAGGGCAGGTTTCGTGGGGCTTGGGGGGGCTCCTGTGGGGAAGGGGTGGGGGGGAGGTCCTAGCTGTCACTGAGAACCAATCGGGCATCCGGTCCCTGGAGTGATCACTTCCCCTGTCTTTCCCAGGGAGCACCTCTCCATCCGCGGCTTCATCTGGTGGCTGCGCTGCCTGGTCATCAATGTTGTCCTCTTCATCCTCCTCTTCTTCCTCACCACCCCGGCCATCATCATCACCACCATGGACAAGTTCAACG
The DNA here is from genome assembly GCA_037038555.1 of Rhynchonycteris naso. NCBI lineage: Eukaryota > Metazoa > Chordata > Mammalia > Chiroptera > Emballonuridae > Rhynchonycteris > Rhynchonycteris naso. The sequence continues at coordinate 11,341,766 of CM073000.1, forward strand.
TCACCAAGCCCGTGGAGTACCTCAATGTGAGGCCATGTCCCACCCCACCCCTCCATTCTGTGTCTCGGGACACAGAAATCAGGCCCCAGCCCCCTCCTGGGGGTGGGGAACCAGGGTGCCTCCTGCCCAGCCCTGCCCCACCAAGAAGCTCCCACACGACCGTGGCCTGCAAACCCTGTGGGGTCCCCTTGGCTTCCTCACCTCCTTCTCCCGGGGGAGAGGCCACCCTTGCATGGACACGCACCTAGAGAGACATCCGGGAAAGAAAGAGAACCCAGGCCCGGTCCCAACTGACCGTGTGACCTCGGCTAAGTCCCTTCCCCTCGCCCCTAGTTCTCCCCAGTGGTTCAGGCGAGGTCCTTGGCCTCTAGGCTTGGCACCTTTATCAGAAGGAACCTGACATGAAACCCGATGTGGAAAAGCAGAGCTGCGCAGACGGCAGTGCAGTGGGGGCCACCTCACCTGGTGTCCCCTCACCCTTCCTGCCGCACAGTTTAAAGGAAGATAATTTGAAGACCACTGACTGATAATAGCACAGTAGATAAGAGACAGACTATAGGTTCAAATCCCCACCCCACTGTGTACTAGTTGGGTAAAGCTAGCAAATTGGTTTCCTGTGGGTGTTGTGTGTATGGGGGGTCCTCATTTGGTCATCTGTAAAATGGGGTAATGTTAATGTGAGGAATACATGTAAAGTACATGGTCAGTGCTTGGCACATGGTAGGAGCTCAGAAAATGCTAATTAATATTTTTCATCCTGGGGTTGTACACAAGGTTCTTGCTCCCCATCCTCTTCTCTTAGCCTCTAGATGTTCTGGACTTCTCATGTGGGGCCCAGGGCTCCACGGGGGAGGGGGGTGGGAAGCACAGTAAGCAGGGCCCACTAGCCTGTGCTCCTCTGACTCCTCCCCCCCCCACGCCCCACTGCAGAACCCCATCATCACTCAGTTCTTCCCCACCCTGCTGCTGTGGTGCTTCTCCGCCCTGCTCCCCACCATCGTCTACTACTCAGCCTTCTTTGAAGCCCACTGGACTCGGTGAGATACCCCACAGGCTTGGCGCCTGGCTGTAGCCCCCAGAGGTGTACTCCTGTCGCTGGGCAGCCCTTGGCCGGGTGGGTCCTTGCTTTGCAGGTCCCAGAGCCGACAGGGAAGGGATGGTGCCAGCTTCCACCTCGGGAAGACTGGGGGAGCAGCACGGGGGCTGGCCTGACTGACCTCTGCCCCTGTGTCGCCTGCCCAGCTCGGGGGAGAACAGGACCACCATGCACAAGTGCTACACCTTCCTCATTTTCATGGTGCTGCTCCTGCCCTCGCTGGGACTGAGCAGGTGGGTTCAGAGAGAAGGGATGGGAGCTGGGGTGGGGGGCAGAGGAATCGCAGGATGGGGAGAGGGAGCAGCTCAGGCTCCCCCCTCCCCCCTCCCCTACCGAGCCAGGGACCCCACATGTAGGGGACATCCTCAGAGGCTCTTGGCTCGGACTCCCCATCCGTACTCCAGCCCCCACCACACCTCTCCCCCTCTCCAGCCTGGACCTCTTCTTCCGCTGGCTCTTTGACAAGAAATTCTTGGCTGAGGCAGCCATTCGGTTTGAGTGAGTGACAGGGGTCCCCAGGGAAGGAGACTGGATGGAGGGGTGGGTGTGCCTGAGAAGCGCTTCCTTCCCCGTGGGGAAAGTGGGGAAAGCTCGCTAACCCTGCGGAGGGGAGGGGCAGGCAGCGGCTCTGCCACAGGCTGGCAGCGTCGCCCAGAGCACTCGCAGGTGTCTCAGGTGTATTGGAAGGTGTCCCTCCAGTTGCGTTGGGGCTCACTTCAAGGTCCCCTTCAGGGTGTATTTGAGGCCCCCACTCAGGATTTCTTAGAGGGCTCCGGGCTTGTATTCTGGGATGAACTCTGAGAGTCTAGAGTGTCCCTTGGGAGGTTTGAAGAGATGTATGTAGTAGGGTGTTGGTCATACTGTGGCAGTGACTTGGGGGTTCCTAGAAGTGTCCCTGAGGGTTTGTGGAGCCCACACTTTTGAGAATCTAGGGGGGACTCGTGGGGCACAAGTTTAGGGAAGACCTCTGAGATTTCAGGCTCTGATTCAGAGGACTGACTGGTGGTCTTTCTGAGACACCTTCTCCAGGAATCCCCCTGAGGGGTCTTGGGAACGCACACCGTGGCTGTAATGTGGGTGCAAGCTCTCGGGGTCTTGCTCTGGGCCATCTGTAGTAATCTTGGGTTCCCAGTTGGGGTGTCCCAAGCATCCTGAGCTCTTCCCTCTGAAGATCTCTAGGGAAGGACATCTGGAGGTGACAGGCTCATACTCTGGGGTAACTTGGGGTTGAGTTAGGGGCTCACACTCCCGGGGATCTTTGGAGGGCTCACGGGGGGTCTGTGGAGATCTCAGGCAGTTCCACCCTGACTACCGGTTGCCTTAGGGGTCGCAAACACTCTCCATGGGTCTTTGGGGCACAAGCTCTCAGGGTGCCTCTGGGCTCACACTCGGAGGTTATGACCATGCACATTGAGGGTGTTGGAGGTGTCTGCTGACACTGGCGTCTGCCTTTGGGGCTAACACTGGGGACACTGGAGCACCCAGGTGCTTGAGGGCTGGGCTGGGGACACGCGGGTGTTCACAAGGCATGTTGGGGGTGAAGGTGTGGTGCCTGTCGTGCTGGCAGTGGGCAGGCGGCCACCAGGTCTCCCAGGGGTGCAGTGCTGGAGCACCTGGTGCCCGTAGGTGCGTGTTCCTGCCTGACAACGGCGCCTTCTTCGTGAACTACGTCATTGCCTCGGCCTTTATCGGCAACGCCATGGACCTGCTGCGCATCCCGGGCCTGCTTATGTACATGATCCGGCTCTGCCTGGCGCGCTCGGCCGCTGAGAGGCGCAACGTGAAGCGGGTACGGCCGCTGGGGCTGCAGCGGCCTGCACAGCGCCCCCTGGTGGGCCCAACCGGAAACGGCGGCAGCGTGCTAGGGCGTGGGGCTTATATATGCTGGGGCAGCCCAGTTCCGTGGCCTTGGGCCATCCCCTTCCCGCCTGGGCCTGTTTTCCAATATGTACCATGATAAGTCGACATAGATAACCCTGAAGGCCCTGGCAAGTTCTGACAGTCTAGTCTGTGGTGGGAGTTGGGGGAGATCCGGGTCCCTACACAGAGGGTCCCTGGGTCCTAACCCCTCACAAGGGCTCTTGGCATCCCATCCCAAAGCCCCCCCCTCCCCACCTTCAGCCCCTGATCCCGTGAAGGCCCATGCCCATGCCCTGTCACTCTGCACCCTCACCTCCTTCTCAGCCACAGCTCTTCCCTCCGTCTGCTTTGCCTTGCTGTACCCTAGACATGGGATTCCTTTTCCCCCCGCTGCTGCTCTCCCGGCCCCCTCTCCCCTCCCACCTGTCCTGTGCCCCTCCAGTCTGTCCCTCCCTTCCCTGAGCCACCATCCTGCCATCTCCCCCCCAGCATCAGGCCTACGAGTTCCAGTTTGGCGCAGCCTACGCCTGGATGATGTGCGTCTTCACGGTGGTCATGACCTACAGTATCACCTGCCCCATCATCGTGCCCTTCGGTAGGCAGTGCCGCGCCGGGACCTGGGCCCTGCTCGGGGGGACCCGGGACCGCACCTGCACCACTCCAGTAAGGCAGGCCACCCCGAGTGGACAGGGCCCTGGCTGGGAGACCGGCCCCTCGGGCCTCCCGCCTGGTTCCTGGCTCAGTCTGGGGCCCGGCCTGGGGGGGAGGAGGGGAAAAGCCATCCCAGCTCAGGCTGGCCCACCTGGGGTGCTGGACCCCTGGGCAGAGTCACCCCAGCATGACCATGCTTGCCCATACCAAGGCCTTCACGCAACTAGATACATGGGCAGACACGTCACGTACGCACTGAGGTGTTCACACAAGCACATCTACACAGGATCCATGGGCACACTTGTACACAGCCTATAACCTCAGGAAAGACCTTCGATTTCAGGGTGAGATTGGGTCCTTGCCGTTCAAGAAAGTGCCCTGCTTTAGAGCTGAGCTGTGTAACTTAAGCAAGTCCCTCTTCTGAAATGTAGCAACATTTCTCTTCAACTACTGCCCCCACTAGTGGCCTATACTTTGCCCCTGCTAACATCCTAACTCTTACCCACTCTCCCTCATTATTGAAGGCTCCAAACTAACCTTGTCCTCATTCAAAAGCTTCCATCCCCTCAGTTTCCAAGAAAAATAGAACTTATCACCTGATTTATATTCGTCAGCTTGGGAGCAGGGGTAAAAAAGAAGTATAGATTTTAACAGGATGCTTGTTGGCCCAAATGAATAGGTTTCTAATAGAATTGCTAGTGAAGGGCTGCTGAATGAGGGGTCCCTGCTGGGGACACTAGCTTGTGTGGGGTTGAGGCAGGAGAAGGGAGGCCAGCCCTTCAGTGATCTCGGAAGGACCAGGACAACCTGTGACGGACACACCGAGCTCTGATGGCACTGGTTCCAAGGTCAGGGCCCCTGTGGCTTCCCCCAGGGCTCATGTACATGCTGCTGAAGCACCTGGTAGACAGGTACAATCTCTACTACGCCTACCTACCTGCCAAGCTGGACAAGAAGATCCATTCAGGGGCCGTGAACCAGGTGGTGGCCGCACCCATCCTCTGCCTCTTCTGGCTGCTCTTCTTCTCCACCATGCGCACAGGTGAGGGCCCCTCCCCCTGGGGAGCTGGGCTGGGGGGGACAGGGACTCCAGAGATAAGGCAGAGCGGGCCCCAAGCAGGTCCGTGATCGTGATCATGATTGTGGGGGCCGCAGACAAGGCCTGGGAGCAGCTGCAGTACCTGGGAGTGTGGGGCTGCATTCAGAAGGAAGCAGAATGGGGCGGTGGACCCCTGGAAAGGGTCCCAGAAGAGAGGTAGCAGCCCCATTCTTTAACACACACCCCCCATAACAGGGTTTCTAGCCCCAACGTCCATGTTCACATTTGTGGTCCTGGTCATCACCATTGTCATCTGTCTCTGCCACGTCTGCTTCGGACACTTCAAATACCTCAGTGCCCACAACTACAAGGTGTGGGGCTAGGGCAGGGGCATGGCTGAGGGCAGATGCTCAAGGGTGCGCAGGGGTGAGGGGCATGCCTGGGAGCTGAGGGTAGGGCCGCTGGGTGCCGAAAGGGTGTGGGGTCCTGGCTGCAGCCGAGTGAAGGGCGCACCGCCAACCCCTGACTCATTCCGGGCCCCTCAAGATTGAGCACACAGAGACAGAAACCGTGGACTCCAGAAGCAATGGACGGCCCCCCACTGCTGCCGCTGTCCCCAAATCTGCAGTAAGTGCTCCACTCTCTGGCCAAGGGAGGGGCCTCTGCGATTCAGCCCCAAAGCTGGGCATCCCATTATCCTACATAAAGGGAAACCTGCCCCATACCCATTGCTGGGGATGGGCAGGGAGAGACCCGGTTTCATGGGTGCTGCCCGCCTCCCTGGGCATAAGGTACTGCCCATCACCCCTCCCTGCAAGGGGCGGCCGTCCCCCCTGACGCCTCACCCCTTCCCCCCTTCAGAAATACATCGCTCAGGTGCTGCAGGACTCGGAGGGGGATGGGGATGGGGATGGGGGTCCTGGAAGCTCAGGAGAAGAGCCCCCATCATCCTCGTCCCAAGATGAGGAGCTGCTGATGCCACCTGATGGCCTCACGGACACAGACTTCCAGTCTTGCGAGGACAGCCTCATAGAGAATGAGATTCACCAGTAAGGGGAGGGAGGGGCCCTGGAGGCCACGCCCTGCCCCACCCCTTCCCATCATGGACACTAAAAATAACGCTAATAATTTATTAGATCTAAAACCCCTTCCTCCCCCATCCCCTGCTTTCATTAAGGTATTTAAACCTGGGGGTTTTGCTGCTCTCCCTCACCACAGAGATGGGGAGGGAGCCCCCAACCTCAGTGAGGAGAGCCCCGAGCCGGCCCCGGGGCAGAGGGGTGTGGACACAGTTCTCCAGATCAGTGCCCCCGACCAGGCTAGTAGCGTGGTCAGGAAAGGGTTAATGAGGGCCAAAATGGAGACCTGGTGGCGAGGCTGGAGACCTGGGAGGGGGGTGTGCAGGCGGATCAGGGCAGCCCCCAGTTCTTTCCTCCCCCGAGACCCCCTGAGATCTGGCACTTCATGAAAGCGAAGCTTCCAGCCCCTACGGGTTGCATGAGAGAGGAAGGGGTGCCGAGCGGGAGGAATAGTCAGGACTGAGCCAGGGGGTTGACCTGGGGTGGGGGGTGGGCATGACTGACACTGGAAAATGGGATTTTTGCACTGGTTTTTTTTTTTTTTCCTTTAAAATAAAAATGGAAAGTAAAGCTCTGAGGCAGGTGTCTGGTTTGTGCTGCTGCCCCGGACACACAGCTGGGGCCCAGCCACTCTTCTGTGGCTCTGGAGGACCAGTTTGGGGTCCCCATGTGACCCTGGGCAGGAGACTTCAGTGGGGTCTCAGAGGAGAGGTCTGCTGTGCTAAATGTTGTCCCCTCCCCCTGCATCTGCCAGCTCTGCCTCCACCCCCTGCCCTGAGAAAAGTGTGGGATCCCTTAGGCTCAGGGACAGGGACACAGGCCAACATTCTGAATCCTCGAGAATCACACAACTAGAACAGATATTCAGGGGAGAAAGGTCATGAGAAGCCACAAGTTCCATACCAGTCCCGGGAGGCTTCCTGGAGGAAGAAGATCCCAGGACAGCAGTTTCCAGGAAGGGGCTCAGCAAGCTGCCCTGGAGGGAGAGAGACAAGAAAATAGGGCCACAGTAGTCAACCAAATTGTGTCATCATTCTTTGTTGTCATTGTTACGACAACTTATTGCATGGTTATTGTGGCCTGGGATTGTGCTAAATGGCCATTACATGCTTGAAAGCATTTACTCAGAGAGCTAGCTCAAGTCAGGAGTGGGTTTGCTGTGAGGATTGTGAAAGGTGTTATGTCGATCGCTCACTTGGCCTGGCACCTGGCACTGTAACTGAGCATCAGTGGCACCTACAGGGTGGGTGTGCGTTTCCTCTCTTTGTGGATGAGGACACAGGCCCAGGGAGGGTTTGGGGTTTGCCCAAAATTACTGGCCTGGGAGGGATCCTAAAAGGTGAATAGCTCAGCAAGCTGTTCCTTACCCCTCAGGAGTGTCCAAGGCCCTCCCTGAAAAGCCCCCTCCTTCCCACTCCAGCAAATCTTATTCATCCTCCAAGGCCCCACTCAAATCCGCCTTCTAAGAAATTTTCTATGACTGCTGTCGCCCACCCTGAGGGGCCCTCAGAGCCATGTGGCCACTCCCTGTCCCCACCACACACGAGTATATACTGTATGTGCAGGAAGTCCAGGAGACGGGCCCAGCTCACGTCTGTCACTAACTCGCTGTGCAACCCCGGAAAAGACCCCTGCCCTCTCTGGACCTGTTTCTTCATAAGTAAAATCAGGTGACCCCTAAGGCCCTAGATGACCCTCTTCCCCACTCACCACTTACCAGCAGGACCCAAAAAAGGAGCTAGTGAGTCAAGGAACCCCCAGAGGGGAGGACAGAGCTCAGAGGAGGAGAAACAGGTATTGCAAAGGCCTGCAGACTGGCAACCAGAAACAACAGACAGTGGGAACAGCACACACAGTAAAAATCCTGATGACATTGCCCAGGTGCCAGCAAGGGGCAGAAAGCAAACAGTGCCTGGGTGTGATGCCACCTGCCAGCATTTCCTGCTGGCTGGCCTGCTGTGGGGGGCGGGGGAGCGCAGCGCGGGCCAAACACAGTGCAGGTGAGGGCCCAGGGTCCTGGCCTCAGCCTTGGAGCCCCTCAGATATGCAGATTTCCAAAGTTCCAGGGCTGCAGAAGCCACCAGGCCAACGGTGGGGTTGCGGGGACAGAGTCCCAGCCAGAGGACAGGCTTTAAGAAGCAATCAGGAATGCTTTTGAACCTAGCACCTTGGCTCATGAAGGCTACTTGGAGCTCTGGAAGCCTGCTTCTATGCAGATGAGCTGACACGTCACTGTCACTTGCCTGGCAAACCCCACTGTCTACACAGCATGGCCTGGACAGACCTTGACCTGGGCCGCTAGTCAGCCTAGACCCCTCACTGCCTGGCATGTCTCCCCTCCCCTCATGGGAGTGTGTCCCCCAACTCCACCGTACAGTCTTCTGAAAGGACCTGAGCTGAACCAAGTTCAAGTGTTTCCAGCTGTGAAACTACAGGTAATGCCCACACAGCAGGTGACAGTCCCAGGAGAGCCCTGTCCCAGTGTGGGAGGCTGTAATAGAGGGGAACGCCTGCTCTCCCCCAACCCTTGCCCGGCACCTCCTCGTGGGCAGAATCCAGTCGCAGGGGTTGCGGGCTCAGCTCCGTGCTGGGTGCTGTACAGGGGCCGCGAGGCGCAATGGTGGAGTTGCTGAAGGAAGAGGGAGGCCACAGGGCACCTCACTCCCTTTCTTTACAGCTGTGGCCAGTAGAACATAATGGAGAGAGCTGAGGCTCTAGGTTCAAATCCAGCCTTGGCCACTTACCATCTGTGTGACCCTGGGCAAGTTATCACCTACCTCTTGCCCTTTACACACAAAATACCTCCAACGCCAAAGGTGTGGGATTTTCCCACACCAACCCATTTTCCAACTCTCCAGGCACCGGCTAGGTGTCCTACAATTCAGCTCAGTCCTGACACTGTCTGCCTGGAGATAGCATCAGATCCCACGGGCTAAGGGCTCAGCCCCACAGGTCCGCCCCCCTCCCTTCAGAACCAATCACAAGTCGTGGCTTTTCACCGGGACTTCTGACTGACCCGCCATAAGCGGGGGTTCCCACAATCCCTCTCGGGTTCAGTCCTGTGCTATAATGGCTCACCGAACTCAGGGACGCACTTACGTTTAGCAGTCTATTGTGTAAGGATACGCTAAGAGGCACAAAGACCCAGATGAGGAAGTACACACGGTGAGCGGCGAGGTCCAGAGGGGATCACAGAGCTTCTGTCCCTGGGGAGTTACGAAGTGCCACCCCCCAGCATGGGAACGTGTTCCCCAACCCAGAAGCTCTCTGAACCTGGGATTTTAGGGGGGTTATGGAGGTGTCACCACACAGGCATGATCGTTTGGGTTTTGGGGTTTGTTTGGTTTTTTTTTTTTACTTGATTTTATGTGTATTTTTCCCTTACGGGGAAATTATTAGTTTCTGGTGACAATGGCATTGTCACTTATTTCCTGTATTCTACCACAGTGGCCCCTCATCCACGGAGAATACGTTCCAAGACCTCAGTGGATGCCTGAAACTGGAGACACGACTGAACCCTGTCCGTGCTATGTTATTTTCCTATACATTATAAAGTTTAACTTATAAATCAGGCACAGTAAGAGATGAACAACAATAACTGAAAATAAAACAGAACAATAATAACAACATACTGTAATAAAAGTTATGTAAATGCCGTCCCTTTCTCCCATGACTGATCTGGAAACTGTGACGGCTACTACATGACTACTAACAGGCAGGTGGCATCTACACCATAGAAACGCCGGACACAGGGGTGACTCGGGTCCTGGGTTTAGCTTCTAGCTTTGTTACCTCCACTCCTTTTTCTTCTCCTTCCTGTATGTAACTACTCTTTTTATTTTTTTCTTTCTGTATTTTTAATAACTGAAATACATTGTCCTACCCAGCCCACCCCACAATAAAAAATTTCACCCGGTTCCCCTGTTCACTCCCCTCATTCCCCAGGCAGTCCTGCACGAGTGCTCCAGAATTCACTTCCCACTGAACATTTTGGAGTGTGTCCACTGAGCAGCCAAGTGGAAACCACGGGGGCGGGGTAGGAAAATGGAGGGCGTGGCGTGAGGGAGCTCCAGGAGGAGCTTATTTGAGGACCTTGGCCACTTGCTCATAGGCCAGCTCGATCTCCTCCTCGTCTGGACAGGTGGAGGCGAACTCTTCCCGGGCATAGGCATTACGCAAGTACCGACGCACTCCCGGGAACACCTCAGGGATGGAGAATCCCCGGTACTTCTTACACATCACCTGCACTATGTGGAGCTTCGGCAACAGGTTGCTGTCTGCCATTGTGAGCTCATTGCCATCCAGAAACTTCCTCTGAGAGATGCCCTCATCCTCAGCACTGGCCTCATCCACTTCTTCCTGGAAGGGGGGTGTTAAGTAATTGTCTAAAACTTTCAGGGCTTTCAGGAGCCCTTTCTCCAGATTAGCATTGAGTGCTGGGTTGGAATTCTTGATGTAGGCAGAAAATTTGGCAAATATGTCCAGGCCAGCGGTGTTTGACTCTGGGTTCAGAGCTGCTAACTTGGGGTACCTGGGAGGGCACAGCACGGCCTCCAGGAACTCCTCAATCTTGTTGGTGTCTGTGTGCATTTCGGTGCCATACAGCAGGAATGGGAGCTGCCCTCCTGGGCAGAGCTTCTGTACCGTCTCAGTTCGCCTCTTGGTGTCCACGGTGGTGACATTGAAGGTGACTCCCTTGAGCCAGAGCACCATGAACAGTCGTCTCTGGGAGTAGGGGCAGTTCCCAGTCTTGGCTCTTTCACTGCCAGCCTTCACAAACAATTCGACCTGAGGTTGCTCTTCAACCATGGTTGCAACGGGGACCAGGAAGCGGCCAGCACTGGGGGAACTGGGAGGGGCCCGGGCCGGGGAAGGCGGGTCACACAGAAGGAGAGTCTCTCCCCAAGGACTTGGGCTGTCCCCCTCTGCACAACGCGAGCTGGATCAGACTCGCTCACTCCCGACCCGGCCTACACTCGGCTCCTGCAGCTCGGTCTCCTTGTAACTACTCTTTATTGGATGCTTATTCTTCCTTCCACCTTGTTTAGGCTTGATAGATTTTTTTTTTTAATTTTCTAACTGGTTTTTTTTAATTTTTATTTTATTCATTTTAGAGAGGAGACACAGAGAGAGAGAGAGAGAGAGAGAGACAGAGAGAGACAGAGACAGAGAGAAAGGGGGGAGGAGCTGGAAGCATCAACTCCCATATGTGCCTTGACCAGACCAGTGCAGGGTTTTGAACTGGCGACCTCAGTGTTCCCAGGTCAACGCTTTATCCACTGCGCCACCACAGGTCAGGCCTAGGCTTGACAGATTATTAATTCAATCTCTAGCCCCTCTCCCTTTGTCTGGAAGATGGAGGTTGGGCTGAACGTTATAAGCTTTATTATTATTATTATTATTATTATTATTATTATTCAGTGAGAGGAGGGGAGGCAGAAAGAGACTCCGGCATGCGCCCTAGACTGGCATCCACCCAGAAAGCCCACTAGGGGGCGATGCTTTGCCCATCTGCTCCATTGCTCAGCAACCGAGCTCTTCTTAGCACCTGAGGCAGAGGCCATGGAGCCATGTCAGTATCTGGGGCCAACTCACTCCAATCGAGCCATGGCTGCAAGAGATGGAGAGAGAGAGAGAGAGGAAGATAAATGAGAAGGGAAGGGGTGGAGAAGCAGATGGGCACTTCTCCTGAGTGCCCTGATCAGGAATCGAACCTGGGACATCCACCTGCTGGGCCAACACTCTACCACTGAGCCAACCTGCTAGCACCATGGTATAAGTTTTTAATCATGGTTTGGTCTTTCTGGTAATAGTCCCCACCTTGAGGCCATCCAGAAGGCCTCCAAGAGTCACCTCATTAGAACAAAAGATGCTCCTATAGCTCAAGGAATTCTAAGAGATTTAAGAGCTCTGAGTCAGGAGCCAGGGCAGCACCAAATATATATTTTCTATTATGTCACCTCTGGACCTCACTTTTTTTGAGAGAGAGAGAGACAGACAGACAGAAAGGGAGAAAGATGAAATGAGAAGCATCAACTCATAGTTGCAGCACTTTAGTTGTTCACTGATTGCTTTGTCATAGGTTCCTTGACTGGGGGGCTCCAGCTGAGCCAATGACCCCTTGCTCAATCCAGAGACCTTGGGCTTCAAGGCAGCGACCATGGGGTCATGTCTATGATCCCACACTCAAACCAGCAACCCCATGCTCAAGACTATGAGCCCTCACTCCAGCCAGTTGAGCCCGCACTCAAGCCAGCAACCTTCGGGTTTTGAACCTGAGTCCTCAGCATCCCAGGCCAACGTTCTATCCACTGTACCACCACCTGGTCAGACTGGACCTCACTTTCTTCATCTATAAAATGGGAATAATGATACCATGCTCTCAAGCTGTTTTAAGGATTAAAGAAGTGAAACATTCTTGGTCTAGTGTTTGGCATATACTAAGAACTTAGTAAACTGTAATTAATATTCTTATAGATGAGGAAATTGAGACCCAGTATGGGGGGATAGAAAGGACTGGCCCAGGGTCCACTTGGAACAAGGCTCTGATTCCATTCAGTCACCTGAGCATCTGCCCTGTACCTGATGCACCGCCCGGCGGGACTGAGCAGACGTGGGACACACTCTATAGTCCCCACCCTTGCAGTCCTGCGTTCTTACAATAAAACTGTACTATGCACATGAATAAGTGCATGTACGCAATGAATGCATAAATAAGTGGAACAACAAATTGATATTTCTCTCTTACCCATTCTTTCTCTTTCTTTAAAAAAATCAATCAATAAAATTTTTAAAAACTGTACTACAGGGCTGAATTCCCAGCTCAGAGTTCACTCTTTCCTATGAAGAGACATGACAGTCAGGCCAGTGGCCTAACCGTGCCAAGGAGAGTGTTATGCGTGGGGGGTTTTCCTCCAATAAAAGGATATGTTGAACCCGACCAGGCGGTGGCGCAGTGGATAGAGCGTCGGACTGGGATGCGGAAGACCCAGGTTCGAGACCCCGAGCTCGCCAGCTTGAGCGTGGGCCCAACTGGCTTGAGCAAAAGCTCGCCAGCTTGGACCCAAGATCGCTGGCTCCAGCAAGGGGTGACTCGGTCTGTTGAAGGCCCGCGGTCAAGGCACATGTGAGAAAGCAATCAATGAACAACTAAGGTGTTGCAACGGCAATGAAAAACTAATGATTGATGCTTCTCACCTCTCTTTGTTCCTGTCTGTCTGTCCCTATCTATCCCTCTCTCTGACTCTCTCTCTGTCCCTGTAAAAAAAAAAAAAAAAAAAAAAAAAAGGATATGTTGAGCCCTGACCAGTGGTGCAGTGGACAGAGGACCATCCCAGAGTGCTGGGGTCTCTGGCTTGATCTCAGGGTCGCCAGCTCTATCCCAAGGGCACCGGCTCAGCCCCAAAGTTGCTGGTTCAAGCTTTGAGCCCCAATCAAGACACATATGAGAAGCAATCAATGGGTGCACAACTAAAGTGTAATAATGTGTTAATGCTTCTCTCTCTCTTTCTCAAAAGAAAAGAAAAGAAGTGACTTTGATTGGAAATGGGTCATTGGAGAATTAATGAGTTCAGATGAGGTCATGGTGGAATAAGGTAGGTCCCTAACCCAATACAACCGGTGCCTTTGTAAGAAGAGGAGAGAGGAGAGAGACGCAGAGAATGCCATGTGAAGACACAGAGACGCACAGGGAGAACGCTGTGTGAGCAGAAAAGCGGCTTCTGCAAATGAGGCTTTCAGGATAGAAAGTTGGCTGGGATGTCAGGGACCCACCTTCTCGGAAGCCTTGGGCTGAAGGAGAGGGACCAGGACTCATCCTGATTGGATATATAGGGCAGGGCAGAAGTAGGTTTACAGTTGTGAGTATACAAAATACTGTTTGTTCTTTTTATTTTTAAATTTTATTAATTGATGTTAGAGAAAAAGAAAGAAACAGAGATTTGTTGTTCCACTTATTTATGCATTTATGATTCTTGTATGTGCCCTGACCGGGAATCGCACCCGCAACCTCAGCGTGTTGAGCCGATGTTCTAACCAAACGAGCTATCCAGCCAGGGCCAGAGTTGATTCTTGTATTATTAGTTTATTACTTATGTCATTATTTTCCATACGAACAACAGTAAGGCCACTTTTGCCCCACCCTGTATGGTAAGGACAACCTACCTGGTGGAGACCACTGGGAGCCAGGGTGCCGATAGCTTCCATCTCTGCAGGTAGATGGCCCTCGGGCTGGTGGGGTCTGGGTGCTGAGCCTCCCATCTCTGCAGGTAGATGGCCCTCGGGCTGGTGGGGTCGGGGTGCTGAGCCTCCCATCTCTGCAGGTAGATGGCCCTCGGGCTGGTGGGGTCGGGGTGCTGAGCCTCCCATCTCTGCAGGTAGATGGCCCTCGGGCTGGTGGGTGGGGACCAGACAGGTTGAAAGGGCTACATTAATGACAGCACCAGCCTATGGGGGACAGTGGGAAGGAGCAGAGAAGAGAAAGAGCTGTTAAAACATGGCACTGACCTAGGAACCCTGCTGCAATTGGAGAGTTCTGGGTGGGGGCAGGGGTGGGGGCCCTCTTCCCTCCCCCGCCCCAGAACCTTCAACTGCCAAGAGCCATACTAGCCACCAAAATGCAGCACTCCTCAGGTAGGCGCTGAGGCGGCTTGTCCCACCCCTGCACCTCTGCAGACTAGGGTCCTCCCCTCCTCCCCCCAGAAAGGGCCTATGTTCCCTTGAGGGTGACTCTTCCGCAGATTGGATGCTCCCAGCAGATGGTCTGGAAAAAAACAGGCAGCTGGTGTTCAGAACTCAGGGGTGCTCCTCATCTCCATTGAGAGATTGAAGCTGGGGAGAGAAGAGGGACATCACCCACTGTCACAGCTGCCTGGGGAAAAGGCTTGTGTGAGGGAAACCCCAGTGACAGAGAAATAAAGCTCGGGGAACAGAGAGAACTTCTCCCCAGCCTAGAAAAGCAGGTTTCTCAGTGCAGCAAGTCTGGATCCTGAGAGGACTACAGGAGCAGGCTTAGGAAGGCAGAGGGGACCAGACTTGAGGACTGGAGGCCGGGGCACAGGACGAGCACAGCACTGGGCGGAAGGAAGGGGCGGGCAGAGCTGAGTCATTCAGTGGGGTAGGAGTTAAGTGGCCAGAGGGCAACCGACCGCAGCCAGTGAAGGAGGACACTTCAGCCAGCCTAGGAGGGTACCCTCGCCCCAGCCTCCTGACTTCCCCAGTTCTCGGCCCCGCCTGCGCCCTGGAAGTACAGGCCTAGCACTAGGAGAAGACCTCGCTCAGTCCTGGCTCTTCAGAAGTTCCTAACTCTTCAGTTCAGATAACGTGTTCACTTCCTCCAGCTGTGGATATTCAGCTGTCCGTAAATCTACAGGCCCTGTCTGATGGAGGTGGCGTACGGCTGCCTCCCCCACTCTCAGAGATGACTCCCAGTCTGACGGGGGAGGCAGGACATGTACTAGGACAGAAAACTTTCCAAGCATTCATGCTCTGGCCATCTGCCTGTCCTCCCCACCGCCTGTCCGGTCTGTCTGTCCTTCTCAGTTGTCCATGCCCTCACTAGCCCTCAAGCCATGACAGGCTCAGACCTGTCACCCTCTCTAGAGACATTTTATTGATGACTACAGTGAGGTGTGTGTGCGCGCGCGCGCGTGTGTGGGCGTGGGCGTGAGAGTGGGCCCTCCCTGCCAGCCAACTGAGTAACCTGGGGACTGGGTATGCAGGATCTGAAGCCAGGCTTGCAGCCCAGAAGGTAAACAATGGCCTCCTGATCTGGGTGATGACCGGGAGGCTGAGGACCCCAGGGCGGTGAGGGAAGTGACATTGAACCTGTACCGCCTTGTCTGCCCTCTGACGTTCCCTTGGTCCCCCAGGACAGCTCAGCACATTCACTCCGGGGGACAGCGCAGAGCAGCTCTCCTCACTGTGTGAGTGCCCGTGGCCCCCAGGATTCTCAAGCTCTACGTTCGTGGCAGGATAATTGTTCATCATGAGGGTCGTCCCACGCGCCGGAGGATGTCTGCCCACGAGACTCCCGTGGCACCCCACCCCACGCCCCAGTTATGACAACCAAAAATGTCATTGGACATTCCCAAGCATTCCCTGGGGGCATGACCATCCCCAGTTGATAGCCATGGACTCACTCCTCTGGGCGGGCCCTGGGTCGCTCCTGGGTAGGACCGAACAGTCATTCCTGCCCTACCAGCCGTGCTGGTAAGGACCAGACCATGAAACAAACAAGTTCTCAACTCTCATCCCCTCCAGGGACACTCTCACCCTCCTCTCCAGACCGTCTTCATCTGAAGGGGGCTCTCTCTGTTTTTATGAATGCCATGGAAATGCTAGTTATTTTCCTTTTTTTTTTTTTGTAGTTTTCCGAAGTGAGAACCAGGTGGGGCAGGGAGGACAGACAGACTCTAGCATGTGCCCAACCGGGATCCACCCAGCATGCCCACCAGGGGGCGATGCTCTGCCCATCTGGGGCGTTGCTCTGCTGCAACCGGAGCCATTCTAGCACCTGAGGCGGAGGCCATGGAGCCACCCTCAGTGCCCGGGCCAACTTTGCTCCAATGAAGCCTTGGCTGTGGGAGGGGAAGAGAGAGATAGAGAGGAAGGAGAGGGGGAAGGGTGGAGAAGCTTCTCCTGTGTGCCCTGGCTGGGAATCGAACTCAGAACTTCCACATGCCAGGCTGACGCTCTACCACTGAGCCAACCAGCCAGGACCGCTAGTTATTTTTCTAACTGAAGGAGGATTCCTAATATCTTGTCACCACAAACCATAGGCTCTGTGGAAAAAGCAAAGGACAGGACCCCAAGTCTTTCTTCAGCAAGACACTCTCTCCACTGAGCCAACCGGCCAGGGCCTCCAATGGGCATACATTTTCATTTCTCTTGGGTATATTTGGATGGAATTTCTGGATCGTATAGTAATTCTATGCTTAACTGTTTGAAGAACCAGCAGACTGTTCTCAGACTTTGATTACAGCCATCCTAGTGGGTGTGAAGTGGTATATCATTGGTTTACATTTGTCTGGTAACTAAAGATGTTGAGCATTTTTTCACAAGATTATTGGACATTTGTATATCTTCTTCAGAAAATTATCTATTCAGATCCTTTTTTCATTTTTTAATGCAGTTGTCTTTTTATTATTAAGCGGAGACCACGTTCATTAATAAGGGAATGGCAGCTTACATAAGCCACAGCCGCCTCAAGGCCCAGGGCATGGGTCAACACTACAACGCCCAGAACTACAGAAACCAGAGCTTCGAGGAGCTGCAAGAGCTCTGTCTGAGGAAGGGGGAACTCTTCGAGGACCCCATATTCCCTGCCGAACCCACCTCACTGGGCTTCAAGGAACTGGGTCCCAACTCCAAGAGTGTCCAGAACATCTGCTGGCAGCGGCCTACGGTGGGCACTGGGAGGGGAAGCATGGACCCCCAGGGGCGAGGCGAAGTGTAGTAATGCGCCAGTCACTTTGATAACCTCGTCACCCACAGCCCTGCCCTGGCCCTGGCCCTGGGCTCCGCCTCCAGGAGGGTCGGGGACAGTTCTAGACATGCTTAAGCAAGGCCTCTCATAACCCCTAGGAAAGTCATGCACCAATGCTACACCTGTACCAAGCTGGTCCATTACCGTCCCTCTCCCCCGTCCATGATTTCCCCTAGAACCCTGAGGAAAAGGGGAAGGGGAGATAGGAGGAGGGTGTCCCTAAAAACTTTATTCCTTCACTGCAGGAAATCACAAGCAATCCTCACTTCATTAAGAATGGGGTCAGCCCCACAGACATCTGCCAGGGGGTGCTCGGTGAGTGGGGGGTGGTCTCTGTGGAGGCGGGGTGAATTAGGGAGGGGGGCTGAGGTGAGGTGTGCCAAAGTGCCTTCTGAGGCTGGGGCACTGGGACTCCTTCAGTCCAGGGAACCTCTTCTATTTCCCTGTTACCCCTGTTCTGAGGAGATGGTAGCGAGGGGGTCAGGTGGGTCTTCCTGCTCCTCCCTGAACCCAGATTATCCCCGACCTGCAGCCGTCTGGGGGCTGGCAGTAAGCTGGGGTGCTGTATTAGTTACTGACTGCTACACAGCACATTACCCCATGACTCCGTGACTTAAAGCAACAACAAATGTGCTATTGTCTGATAGTTTCTGTAGGGCAGGAATTCCAAAGCAGCATAGCCCGGTGGGTCTGTCCCATGATGCTGCAGTCGCCATGCCAGTCAGGGCTGTGGTCACCTGAAGGTTTGACGGGAGCTGGAGGGTCCGCTTCCCGAGACGGTGTCCTCACATGGCAGGGGCCTGAGTGCCCATACCATGTGGTAGCTAGCTTCCTCTAGAGTGAGTGGTCCAAGAGAGAGTCCAAGGAGGAAGCCATAATGCTCCACCACGGCTGGCCACATTCTACTTGTTAGAAGCAAGCATGAAATCTGGCTCACACTCAGGGGCAGAGGAAGAAGGCTCCACGTCCTGAGGGCAAGAGAGTCAAAGAACTTGCTCAGTCTGGAGTATCCCGTAAAGGGGCATTGGGTCCCCTCAACGCCCCTCCCACAGGCTCCCAGGGGTAGTCCTGAGAGACATCTTCCTCCGTAAGCCTGGTCCTATTCCGCAATTTCTTCCAAACCCCTCATTGCATCTTGAGGGATAAGTCCAGGCTGGGGTGTTCTCCGTGGCTGAATTCTGCCTGATCTGTGGTGTAGAAAAGAGCAGGGAGTGTGCAGGACAGAGGCCAAGGAGAGCTTAGCCCCCCAACTGCTGCTGCTGCTCACTGGGCTGGACCAGGTCAGGGCTATCAGAGAAGAAAAATCGGCAATGATGTATTGAAGTGTCCTAAACCTTCCTTTTCCCCCCTCTGCCTCCTTCCCGGGTACCTCTGGGAGCCAGGAGGCCACTGGTAATGACAGAAGCTCTCTCTCCCTGTGACCTCAGCCTCAACCTGGCCCAGGGTACCCACACGGAGTACCACCTGCCTCACAACTCCAGTCCTCGGGGTCTGAGATCCCAGGACAGAAATGGCAATAGATGACCTCAGGCTGGCATACTGCCCCTGTGCCCAACGTCTAGCCAGAGACCCTGGGGTACACACTGAGCCCCTTGAATTCCCAATGTTATGTGGGTGACATCAGGGAGAGACGTCTAGGTCACTACAGCAGTGTACTCCTGGGTTAGAGGTGGGGATGGGGATCCGAGGGGAAGGTGATTGGATTTGTTCAGCGGAGAGGAGATGATTGGTTCTCTCCCAAAGGAAGCAGGTCCCAGAGGGAGGAGCAACACCAAGGCCAAAAATTCCTCCTCCCCAAATCCCAAAACATAAGCACCTGGCTCTCACCTAAAGGGGAAGGTAGAGCGGTTCACTTCCCCCCAGAGCCTGTCCCTTTGGCCCTGCTGCTCCTGCTAGCTTCCTTAGCCTGAGGCCCGCCAGGGAGGAACCACAGAAGCAGGTGCTGCTCCTCCATAGCTTGAATTTTGGGACCCCCACACATGGGGGAGTGCTCGGGATGGAAGCCCCTGCCTGTCTGTCTTTCCAGGGGACTGCTGGCTGCTGGCTGCCATCGGCTCACTTACCACGTGCCCCAAACTGCTGTACCGTGTGGTACCCAAGGGGCAGAGCTTCAGCAAGAACTATGCTGGCATCTTCCATTTTGAGGTGAAGGGTGATTGAAAAGCTACAGCTGCTCTGTGCATGTGTGCGTGGTGGGTGGGTGGGGGTTATGGAGGGAGGAAGAGAATTACTATGTGCTTTAAAGTTCACCTGTTTTCTTTTCTTTTTGAAAAAATGCCATTTGTTCTGGTGGGGTTTGCCTAATTATCAGAGAAGTATCTGCTCACTAGAGAAATCGTTTAAGCTAATTTTTTAACTCCCCTCCAAAAAATAATTACCCGTTTGTGGCTCTCCTTCTCTTTCTCCCTTTCTTCTTCTTCTTCTTCCTTCTTCTTCTTCTTCTTCTTCTTCTTCTTCTTCTTCTTCTTCTTCTCTTCTTCTTCTTCTTCTTCTTCTTCTTCTTCTCCTTCTCTTCTTCTCCTCCTCCTCCTCCTCCTCCTCCTCCTCCTCCTCCACCTCCTCTTCCTCCTCTTCCTCCTCCTCCTCCTCCTCTTCCTCCTTCTCCTCCCCCTCTTCCTTCTCCTCCCCCTCCTCCTTCTCCTCCCCCTCTTCCTTCTCCTCCCCCTCCTCCTTCTCCTCCCCCTCCTCCTTCTCCTCCCCCTCCTCCTCCTCTTCCTCCTCCTCCTCCTCCTTCTTCTTCTTCCCCCCCCTCACTCTCTCTCTTTCTCCATAGATACATGCACATACATATATGTGTGTATGTATAATATTGGGAAGTCTTTGTCACATAACTTTTGGAACCTGCTCTTGACATTTTAGCAACATGTGAATAAATTCCACACGTCATAAAATAGTTCTGAGAATCACAAGAGTTTTTAGGCTTCAGGAAACCTAAAGTCCAGCCAAGGTCAAAAGGTTGGGTCCGCTTGGAGGCCAAAACAAGACCTGGAGATGAGGCTGGTGGTGAAGTGCATGCTTTTCATGGTCTTGCACTTACCATTGAGACGATCTGAGGGAGCCGGCTCTTTGACACTGAACCTGGCCACCAGGGGGTGCTCGTGCATCAGAATTCTCACGCAAGGAGTGTGTGTGTGTGTGTGTGTGTGTGTGTGTGTGTGTGTGTGTGTGTGTGTGTGTGTGTGTGTGTGTATTTTAGTGTGCTTCTGTCTGGTGGAAGGTGGGAGGGGCAGAAAGATACTGGATGTCTCATGGCCCGCTGAAGCCCACCTTGCTGCCCACAGATTTGGCAATTTGGACAGTGGGTGAATGTGGTGGTGGATGACCGGCTACCTACAAAGAAGGGCAAGCTGGTGTTTGTGCACTCAGGCAAGCACACCGAGTTCTGGAGTGCCCTTCTGGAGAAGGCGTATGCCAAGTGAGTGCCCTGAGCCAAGGAATTGGGCTTGCCTCCAAAGCTGGCTCACCACTTGGCTACTGTAGTGGTAGCTGGAATCAGGGAAAAAGCAGGGCGTGGCAGGGCGTCCTTCCCTTCCCTCACCATACCCTCTGATGTCCAAGCTCACATCTCTATCCCAGAGCCCAAACAGTGCCCTCTCTGTGCCCGCAGGTTGAGCGGGTCCTATGAAGCACTGTCGGGAGGCAACACGGTGGAGGGCTTTGAGGACTTCACGGGGGGTGTGACCCAGAGCTTTCAACTCTGCAGTCCCCCTAAGAACCTGCTGAGAATGCTTAGGAAGGCCCTAGATCGATCTTCTCTCATGGGCTGCTCCATCGAAGTAAGCCATGCATGGTCCTGCCTCAGGACCTTTACTCCTGCTGTTACTTTCATCTAGAAGTTCCTTTCCCCAGATACCTACATAGCTAGCTCTTTCTTATTCACATTTCAGTTAAGATACCCCTTTCTCAGTTTAAGTTAGCCACTCCAACCCCCATTTACTCCCTGCTTTGAAATTATACTATGAAACTTTTCCTTATCTATGTATTTATGAAGAGCTTATCTTCTCCAGACAGTTTTCACATTCCATGAAGGCAGTGGCCTTATTTGTCTCAGTCACTGCCTGATCCTGAGACTTAGGATGACACTTGGTATGTAATAGCTACCCAACAAATATAAATAAATTAACCTAGAGTACTACCATATGACCCAGCAATTGCATTCTTGAGCATTTACCCCAGAGAATAAAGCCATGTCCACACAAAAACCTAAACACAAATGTTTATAGCTGCTTTATTTATAATAGCCAGAAACTGCAGCCCTGGCCGGGTAGCTTAGTTGGCTAAAGCGATACACCAAGGTTGCAGGTTTGATCCCCAGTCAGGGCCTATACAAGAATCAACCAATGAATGCATAAATAGGTGTGTGGGGGGGGGAAATCCCATGTTTCTCTCTCTCTCTCTCTCCCTCCCTCTGTTCCTTCTTTTCCCTCTAAAATCAATAAATAAAAATTTAAGCCCTGGCCAGATAGCTCAGTTGGTTAGAACATCGTCCCAAAACACGGAAGTTGCTGATGTGATCCCCAGTCAAGGCACACACAGGAAGAGATTGATGTTCCTGTTTCTTTCTCTCTCTCTAAAATTAATAAAATAAACATTAAAAAAATTTTTTTAACTGCAAGCAACCTGGATGTCCTTCAAAGGGTGACTAGTTAAACCATGGTGCACACAGCGTGGAGCCCTGCCCAGTAAGAAAAAGTAATGAACTACTGGCATGTGCAACAACTTAGGTTAATCTCAAGGGAAGTATATGCTGAATAAAAAAGAGCTGATCCCAAAAGGTTTCATACTGCATGATTCTATCTATACGACAATCGTGAAATGACAAAGTGAAAGAAATGGGGACCAGATTAGTGGGTGTCAGAGGTTAGGGAGAAGAGCAGTAAAGAGAGGTCATAAAAGGACAAAAGGGTGTTTGTGGTGATGGAAATCTGAATCATGACAAGTGGTGGATACATGAAAAAGCGTGTGACAAAGCGATTTAGAACACGCGTGGGCGCTAGTGAAGGTAGGGGCATCTCTATGAAATTGATAAATTGCACCCACACCACCATCCTGGCTTTGAAGGGAGCCGGCTATGAAGAGATTGGCTATGGGTGATGGATCTCTCTGAATTATGTCTTACAACTGCATTTTAAGATTTTATTTTTTGATTTTGGAGGGAGGATAGACAGAAAGGGAGAAGGGAACTGAAAGGCAGAAACCACAAGCCGAACCAAAAACACAAGGCTGGTGTGTTCCAAAAGAAAAATTTATTTTAAAAGCACCTGGGTGCAAGCAGGCTGAGACTAGCGAAGGGTGTCAGCCCCAAGCTGCAGGAGGTAGAGTTAGATATAGGGGTTGCTGCAGGCATTTGCTGGGATGGGTTGGGTGCACCTGGACATGCTCAGATTACCGTATCTTGGTTTGTGGCCTTGGTCACTGACTTGACAATGAACAGGAGGAGGAGGATTCAGCTACAGAAACACCTCCTTTGCAAGTTTGTTTCCTGATGTAGCACAGGCCTAACCAGAGTGGTCCTATCTGGTATCCCTGGTAAAATTTCAGGATAGCTGTGGTCAGGAATCTCCCAGGAACAGTGGGGTCCTGGCATCCCTAGGCCGGTGGCTAGGCTTTTACAAACAACCATTGTGATTTAAACTCCCCTAAGTGTCAGGTCCCACCCCAACATAAGCTTTTTCTGACCTTCCTGCAAAGGTAAACTCTCACTGCATTTCAAAGTGAAGGCCAGTAAACCATTAAGAGAGAGAATAAAAAGCAAATTAACTACAACCTTGTAGTGGGGGATGAGAATATTCTGTTTTGAGCCCTTCCTCCTCCTCAGGGCCTGCACTGATGGCAGCTTCAGGATGGCAGCCGAGTAGTCATCTTATCTGTTAGAAACCCATATTAGTTGCTTCTTGTATGTGCCTTGACCGGGCAAGCCCAGGGCTTCAAACCAGCGACCTCAGCGTTCCAGGTCAATGCTTTACCCACTGCGCCACCACAGATCAGGCTAAAAATACAAAGTTTCGTCTTAAAGAAATAACCCTTGTCTTCAGTGCCCCAATCCATTTGATCAGATCCTAAACCCCTTTCCTTCCTCTGTTCTATAGATCACCAGCGAGAGTGACCTAGAATCTGTGACTTCGATGATGCTGGTGAGAGGACATGCTTACTCAGTGACCGGCCTTAGGGATGTGAGTGTGACAGCTGCACCCAGCGGGGGAGGGGGTGCGGGGTGGGGGGGTTGTGAAGCAAGAGAATTTCTGCATTCCCCTATGCCTCTGACCTCTCCCTACTCCCCACCTAGATCCTGTACCAAGGCAAGGTGGAAACCCTGATCCGGGTCCGGAATCCCTGGGGCCGAATTGAGTGGAATGGACCCTGGAGTGACAAGTAGGGGCCCTTGACCGGTGCTCTCACTCAGGGGCAGAGCACACAGGCTTGTCACAGAGGGACCCACGGGCACCTCAAGGCACATCCCTCCCCTCTAGGTTCTCCATATAACTAAGGGCCCCAGTGGGCATTCAGAGGTGAGGGCATGTCCTGAGGGAAAAGGAGTTTCCTCCTGCCCCCAAACCCCCTTGCTGCTTGCCTCTGTTCCAGTGCCGAGGAGTGGGACGAGGTGTCACTAGACACCCAGAAGCAGCTGCTGCACAGGATGGAGGACGGGGAGTTCTGGTCAGTGCAGCTCGGTGGCCTTTCTTCTCTAGTCCCCCCTTCTCCCAGCCCTGCCTGTCTCCCTCCCCACCCTCCCAGCGGTGTGGCAGATGTGGTGGCTCCGTGGGCAGGGGTCCTACCAGTGCGAGTATGCCGCTGATGGGCTCCAGCGCCCGCCCCCTCCACCACAGGATGTCCTACCAAGATTTCCTGAAGAACTTCACAATGCTGGAGATCTGCAGCCTCACTCCGGACGCGCTCTCCGGGGACCAGGGGAGCTACTGGCACACCTCCTTCTATGAGGGCAGCTGGCGAAGGGGCAGCACTGCGGGCGGCTGCAGGAACAACCTAGGTGGGCAAGGGGCCTCAGGGTGCAAGGAGCCAGGGAGGGGCCGCCGACACATCACGCAACCCAGTCCGGGGCCCAGGGTGACAGGGGTCAGGGTCCACAGCGAAGGTCAGGGGTCCCGCAGATCCCACGGGCTCTGTTGAGGAAGGGCGGGCACATGGCTGGGAAGTCCAGTCCAGGTGCCTTAGGAAGGACAGAGACACCAACCTGCTTCCTCCACAGACACATTCTGGACCAACCCCCAGTTTAAGATCTGTCTCCCCGAGGTGGACGATGACACAGAGGACAACGATGTCTGCACCTGCATGGTGGCTCTGATGCAGAAGAACTGGCGGCAGGCACGGCCCCAGGGAGCCCAGCTGCAGACCATTGGCTTCGTCATCTACATGGTGGGGGACCCCCTGGCCACCCAGCCATTCTCGCTCCCTCCCTGGGGCTCATCCGCATGCCCCCCCTGCCGGCTGACCTGGGGGTGGACGTGGGGGGGCCTCTGCAGCAGGCACCACCACCCGGTCTTTCTTGAGCAGTGCATTTCCTTTTGGGGCCGGCCAGCAGTTTCCTTTGAACAGGTTTTTTTTTTTTTTTTTTTTACAGGGACAGAGAGAGTCAGAGAGAGGGATAGATAGGGACAGACAGACAGGAACGGAGAGAGATGAGAAGCATCAATCATTAGTTTTTCGTTGCCGTCACAACACCTTAGTTGTTCATTGATTGCTTTCTCACATGTGCCTTGACCGCGGGACTTCAGCAGACCGAGCCACCCCTTGCTGGAGCCAGCGACCTTGGGGTCCAAGCTGGCGAGCTTTTGCTCAAGCCAGATGGGCCCACGCTCAAGCTGGCAACCTCGGGGTCTCGAACCTGGGTCTTCCGCATCCCAGTCCAACGCTCTATCCACTGCGCCACCGCCTGGTCAGGCCTTTGAACAGGTTTTTTAAACTCTAAAACATTAAGGGTAGCGCTCCCTTGTGCCAGGCATCCTTCCAAAGGCTTTCTGAATAGTAACGCCTGGTAGGAAGAGGAAGGAGATTGAGGACCAGAGAGGTCAGGTCACTCTCCCAAGCTGACACATCCAAGGGTCAGCAACAGAACCCCTGTCCTGATTCTCAGACACTTTGCACCTCCTGCACAAGCCCCCACATCCTGAGATGTCTCACCAGGAACACTGACTCCAGTGACCAAGAGAAGTCCCTGACCAGTGTTTCCCAAACCATGCTTTGCAAAAACCTACAAATGGCCATTTGTTCTTTCTCTTGCATAGTCACCCAGTATTTATGAAACACCTACTGTATGCCAGGCTCCAGTCCAGTGTCTAGTGGTTCCATAGTGAAAAAAACAGACATCAGCTAGGTCCTCCTCCTAGGCCAGGGGTGCCCACACTTTTTCAGCTTGTGAGCTACTTATAAGATGACCAAGTCAAAATGATCTACCTACACTAAAAATGCAAAACATAAATTTATTTCTTCTATATTATCATTATTTAAGTTACTATTATTACTATTTAATATTCTGTATTCTTCTTTCACCTTTCTCCTTCTCAGCTCTCTTTTCGGAGGAAAGTCAATGTCATAGTTTTTATGAACAGTCCGAAAAAGCCGCTCCACATTTCCCTTCTTTGGAATAGCAATGGCACACAGACAGATAAGGCAAACGCACTTAGAATATGACATAGTGAAAAAAATCCCCTCCCATTCTGTATGAAAGTGGTAGGTTTTAGGTTTCTTATTCGGACCAGCTACGGCACTCATTTTTATACCCTTTGTTGTATTTAGTTTAAATAAATTGAAGGCTAATTACGCAGCAATGTAACTGAACAAGTTAGCGCGGTTTAACGCGCATGCGTAGGGTGTCAAAAGTTCAGACGTCAGATTGGCTACCCTGTATGCCAATCAAAAGACAAATGTCTTTTTAATGTCATGCGATCTACCCACACTTCCTTTGCGATCTACCAGTAGATCGCAATCAACATATTGAGCACCCCTGTCCTAGGCTGTGAGTCTACCAGGTTAACAGAACCGGCCCAGGTCAAGACATTTCCAAGGTTAGAAGAATTCCTTCCAGGAAAAGCTATCTCCCACCCCACCCCCAGTCTACAATGCAATCAGCACATTAAAGACTCTGGTCATCCCTGCAAGACAGCAACCTACTTATCTTGGTTTAACTCACCTTTCTACAAATTTATTGGTGCTCAATGCTCAATTTCATAATCCTTTATTGGCTGCCGGCAGGATATGAGTGTTCCGTGGGAAGGCTCATGGTCGGGAAAATGCTCACTGGATGTTCACCCCAGCTCCTTCCCTTGTTAGCAGTGTGAACTGGGCGAGGTGCTTCACCTCTGGGGGATTCTCTTTTCTGTTCTTATCCTGCAGCAGAGGCCGTCTCGCCCTGATGAAACTCGTGTAAATTATACTTTGCTGGTCAAAGCTGAGGGGTTAACAACCCCAGGACTTTTACCAGAGCCCACGTCCCACCCCATCACCAGCGTCCCAGTGCCCTTAACATGCCCCCGCCAACACACACACACACACACACACTCGCACTATGCGTACCATTCACATACACACACACTCATACTCACACGCTATGTGCACCTCTCACATGGTTTCTACAGCCCCGAGCCCCTATCACCTTCCTGGGGATCTGACTGTCCTCTCTCTTCCTTTCCCAGGTTCCAAAGGAGGTACAGAAGCCATGGGGCTCCATCCCGATCCCGGCCAGGATGCACGTGACTGGGCAAAGGGTGGAATTCGGCAAAGGGCTCTGAGGGCTGCTAGGTTGGGATTCCAGCCCCCTGAGGCCCTGGGTGGAAGTCAGGGAAAGAAGACATCATCACACCAGGGCCACTACCAAGTGGGTGGTGTTCAGGCCCGGTCAGTTGATGGAGATGTCTCCCCACAACCCTGCTCAGCCAGGCTCCACCGTGGAGGTCCCTCTCGCCCAGCCTCTCCCCCCAGGCCAGCCCTGTACCCACCTCCAGGGCGCCTGTAGTTGCAGAACATCCAGGATATCCACTTGAAGAAGGAGTTCTTCATGAAGTACCAGGAACACGGCTTCGCGGAGATCTTCACCAGCTCTCGGGAGGTGAGCAGCTACCTGCAGCTGTCGCCGGGGGAGTATATCATCATTCCCTCCACCTTCGAGCCGCACAAGGAGGCCGACTTCCTGCTTCGGGTCTTCACAGAGAAGCACAGTGAGGCCTGGTAAGGGGCCCCACCTCGCTGCCCCAAGGTCACCTGCTCAAGAGCTGTAAGATGTCAAGCTCAGGGAGCAGACATCTGGTCCCCTTCACCTCCGCTGTCCCCATTTTACAATCAGAGACACCGGGACAGAGGAGAGGAAGTCCCAGCTAGTAGCAGAACTAGAACTAGAGCACAGCTGCTGTGAGCCTATTCATAGGGCTTCAGATTTATGAGCTAACTCCCCCCCATCACTGCCCCCCCCCTGAAATCCCTGTTTTCCAGAGCCCTGGTAACCCCCAGCCTCATTCACTTTTGCCCAGGGAACTGGATGAGGCCAATTGTGCAGAGCTTCTCCAAGAGGTAAGGTGGGAGCTCTGGGCTTGAGGGGTCAGAGGAAGCCTGAGTGTGTGTGTGTGTGTGTGTGTGTGTGTGTGTGTGTGTGTGTGTGTGAAGGAACTTTCTGGACTGGGTTCCTTCCTCATTCCTTTCCCTCCAGGAAAACATCCCTGAGGAAATAAACCAAGATCTCAAACATCTGTTTGAGATAGTGGCAGGAGGGGAGGTGAGAGCCAGGGGCTGGGGGCTGTAAGGCGGTGGCGGGGCTGAATGGGCCAGCTCAGGGGTTCACAGTCCCCTGTCCTAGGGCAAGGAGATAGGCGTGTTTGAGCTCCGGAGGCTGCTCAACAAGGTGATCTCCACACGTGAGTCTCCAGCCACATGCCCACAGCCCGGCCGGCATAGCACAGCCCCGCCCACGCCGCCATCGGCACCCCCACAACTCCCCGCTCACTCCTTCCCTTCTTCCTGCCCCTCCCCCAGTCAGACACTTCAGGAGCAAGGGCTTCGGCCTGGACGTGTGCCGCTGCATGGTCAATATCATGGATGTATCTTCCTGCCCAGTGGGCCATCCCGTCCAGTGTTCTCCCGCCCCTGTCCCCCCTACCCCTCAGCCTGAGCCCACGTGGCCACCTCTCTGGCCAGCCATGCCGTCCTTCCTGATGGCTCCGGGGTTCCAAATGATACCAGTTCTTCCGACTGTGGCCCTCCCTTTGCGAGTCCCTCTGCTTCCCTAACCCCCAGGGTGCCCCTCGCTCCCTTCTCTGATATCCTTGACCACCCTGCAGAAAGATGGCTCTGGCAAGCTAGGGCTCCAGGAGTTCCAGATCCTGTGGGAAAAAATCAAGAAATGGACGGTAAAGGGCATTGAAAGGGCAGTTTATGGGGGCAAGAAAGGGGGTCCTCAAAAAGGATGGGGACTAATAACGATGAAGCTAGAACTGGGGCCTCTGGCTAGACACACACACAGCACACACAACAGACAAGGATCTGCCCAAGTGTTGGTGTATTAGCTAGTCAGACTATTTAGTAGGCCTGACCTGTGGTGGCGCAGTGGATGGAGTGTCGCCCTGCAATGCTGAGGTCGCTGGTTCGAAACCATGGCCTTGCCCGGTCAAGGCACGTACAAGAAGCAACTACTTCCTGCTCCTTCCTACCTCTCTTTCTCCTCTCTCTAAA
Organism: Rhynchonycteris naso; assembly: GCA_037038555.1. Taxonomy (NCBI): domain Eukaryota; kingdom Metazoa; phylum Chordata; class Mammalia; order Chiroptera; family Emballonuridae; genus Rhynchonycteris; species Rhynchonycteris naso. The sequence continues at coordinate 11,370,652 of CM073000.1, forward strand.
AAATCAATAAATAAAATCTTTTTTTAAAAAAAGGATACATATATCTAGTTATCCCTGACAGGGTGTCAGAAGGCCCCTGCTAGGCCTGGAATTCACCCCACAGTCACCAGATTTGGGACTACAGGGGCAGCTCAGGGGATGGGCCAGAGGAGGGAACCCCTGGGGTCTGGTGTAGCAGTTGTGTCCGAGCAGGAGTGAGGAGACCTCGGTTCTTATCTTCTTGAGAAAAAGAACTCAATCAAGAGACAAGATGCAGCAAGTCAAGGAAGACTTTATTGGCCGTGCAGGAAGAAAGTCAGAGGAAAGGGGGCCTTGGAGACAGTTTCAGGGGTCAGCCTGGGACGAGCTGCCGCTGCCCACTGCTCCCTTAGAGCTTAGGAGAGAGGGCAAGGAGAATGCGCGTGGGGAGAAAAGGAGGAAGAGGAGGAGGGGCCGGGAAAGGCACCAGTATACTAAGGGAGGCGCACTGGGACCTCTGTCCTAAGCGATTTTAAGGGTGAGGATTTTAGGGGAAGTCCCAGGGGAGGATCTCAATAGAATATTCATTAGCTTTCCAGGTGTGTTCCTTTAGGGTAGCGGTCTCCACTGATTGGTAGATGCCGAGGCAGGGTCATTAGTCATTGCAGCTGGTCCTGAGGTCTGAGGGGGCTTCCCTTTGTCTGGTTTTCTGCTCTCGCAGGCCTGGAGCTGAAACACAACTGAGGCCTAAGTGTTCTCTCTAAGGGGTTAATGCTTAAGCACTACTCTCCAGCTTTCTTCTTTGTTCCTCCTCCTAAGGAGGTCTAAAACCACATGACCAGGAGAGGAAAGGTCAGGGGAGGGTCCGAATTCCATGACCAGTGATATGAAATCAGGGGATCTAAACCATGTAACCAGCTGAGGGAGGAAAGGTCGCCATGGGATTGAGGTCCTTGTTCCTGTCACTAGACACCCGGGGCATTTCGCCCTGGTGGCCCTCTGCGCCTGGCCTGTGGCCCTTGCTCCCCTCATGTCTGACTGCGCCCCACAGGGATGAGTCAGCTATGCTCAAGTATTTTGGTATTTGAAGCGCTGTGCCATGCACACAGCCCTACCTCATCTGTGTGTCCCTTCAGAGCATCTTCCAAGAATGTGACCAGGACAACTCCGGCACCTTGAATTCCTATGAGATGCGCTTGGCAATTGAGAAAGCAGGTGGCCGGGGGCCAGGAGGGGCCTTTGGGACTGGGAGGGAGAAGGCAGGGGCCTTGGGCTGGACTCTCCTCTGCACATCTCTCTCTCTCCCAGGCATCAAGGTGAATAACAAGATAACACAGGTGCTGGTGGCCAGGTATGCAAACGATGACATGATCATGGATTTTGACAGCTTCCTCAGTTGTTTCCTGAGGCTGAAGGCCATGTTCAGTGAGTCATGCCCCTGCGCGCTCCCCACCCTAGGCTGGGAATACTGGCCTTCTACATACCCATCTGAGGAACTCTGCTTCAAAGCAACTCCCCTTACAGGGCACGGATGGTCTGGGTTCAAGTCTTAGCTCCACCTTGCCGGCTCTGTGCCTTGAGCAAGTCAGTTTATCTCTTGTGCCTCCATTGCCGTGCCTATAAAATGGGGATAATAATGGTCCTGCCCTCACAGGATGAAAGTACAGATTGAATGAGTTAGTGTATGTATGTGGAGCATTCAGAGCTGGGCCTGGCTCAAAGCAAGGCTCTTTGACTTGTCACCATTAGTGCCCTGCTGGCTGGGGGGAAGAGGTCAGCTGGGGAAGCAGCAAGGGACAGCTTCTTACATGCTTTCTCATATACGTATTTTCTAGTCGGGCGTGGGTCTTTCTGACTCCACTCTCAACTATCTTGCCTCCTCCCCCCCAACAGCATACTTTCTTACTATGGACCCCAAGAATACTGGCCAAATTAGCTTGAACCTGGACCAGGTACAAGGAAGGGATCTTCCGGCATCCCCTCCCATGGCTCCACCCACCCTCTGCTCTCCCCAGCAGTCCTGCCCCACCCCTCCCCTCAGATCTGCATCTTCTCTCCCCACAGTGGCTGCAGATAACCATGTGGGGATAGAGGGACTGCAGGAGCCTGGCTAGCTGCCCCCCCATCACCACCACCACCACCAACAACAACAACCTGGCTGGGGTTTTGGCTCGGCGGGCAGGTAGCTTTGCAGCTCTCAGCTCCGCAGTTTCTGTTGATGGAATGGGCTCCAGGAAGCAGCACCTGGGTCCTGGATACCATGCTTACTCCTCCATGCCCAGCTGCCTAGCTGAGTGCTTCCGTTTTTCCCTAGGCTTCTGGTGGCTAGATTTACCCCACAGCCTCTCTCCCTCTGAGTATATTTTATTAAAGACTAAGTGATACTTCCTCAGTGTCTCTCCATACTTTGTGTCTTACCTACACCTGACTGCTGACCACCCCTCCTGCCATGGCCTCATGTGTGTGTGTATGTGTGTGTGTGTCTTTCTCAGGGGCATTAATATAATAACTCACATCACTGGCTTCTGTGTCTCTGTGTTTCCAGGAAAAGACTGGCAGGGGCGAAAGTCACTTCCTCAGCACCCAGTAGCTCTCATCTCATTAGGATAGTACCATCACACCTCCAGGGAGCATTTAGAAATGCATGGTTGTCACCACAGCTAGGGGGCACTATGGCATTTATGGGCAATGCCAGGGATGCTTAATGCACAGCTGTCCCTGTGAACTGTATACAGCAAGGTACCACAGAGAACTACCCAAGGTGAGATCTGACCAGGGGACAACCAAGGCCCCTGCTGGAGTTAAGCAAACTTAGGGCCCTGACTTCCTCTCTCATCCCACCCCTCAAACTGGGTCTCGAAACGTGGCACTGCAGGTGCCTCAAAGATCAAAAGTTCAACAGTGGCAGAACCTGATCTATGCTGGTGCAGTGGATAAAGCATCAACCTGGAATGCTGAGGTCACCGGTTCAAAACCCCAGGCTTGCCTGGTCAAGACATACAGGAAGCAACTACTACAAGTTGATGCTTCTCACTCCTTGCCCCCATCCCTTCTCTTTCTCTCTTCTCTCTCTAAAATGAATATTTAAAATCTTTTTTTTTTAATTTTTTATTTATTTTTATTTTTATTTATTCATTTTAGAGAGGAGACACAGAGAGGGGGGGGGGAGCTAGAAGCATCAACTCCCATATGTGCCTTGACCAAACCAGTGCAGGGTTTTGAACTGGCGACCTCAGTGTTCCCAGGTCCACGCTTTTATCCACTGTGCCACCACAGGTCAGGCAATATTTAAAATCTTTAAAAAAAAAAAAAAGTCCAACAGCTGCAAAAGCCAGTAGGTCGGAAATGAACTGACCCTTCTGAGAGGTGGGGAGGGGTGATATAAAGCTAGTAGTCACGGTCAGGTCACAGCCGCCTGGCCAGTGCAGGTTCACATTTGGCGTAGTCTGTGGCAGGATTTGACACAGATCGGTATGGAGCCGCCACCACCTTTGAGCGGTGGAGGAGAGGACTGGCTGCTGTTATGGTTCCCTATGGCTGTCCTAGGGACTGTAGGATGGCTGGCTTTTACAGCCATGTGTGAGGAAACAGAGCTCTATGGAAGAGGCTGCCCAGGACCTGCAGGCCGAGCAGCGAAAGGAGCTGGAGGAAACGTGGGAGAAAGAGATGCCGACCCTGGAGCTGAAGGAAGCGCTGGAGGAGGAGGCCAGCCAGGTTTGCGAGACATTCACCTGGAAAAGGAGCAGACGCTGGAGAAGGAATCACAGGTTCCTAAGCTGCAGATTGCCCTGGATGTTGTGGAGATTTCCTTGCAGCAGCAGGAGGCCTGGCCTGAGGCCAGAGCTGAGGCTGCAAGGCCAGCAGAGCAGAAGGCAGTAGCAACCTGGAGCTTGAGCCCAGCAGCGGGAGCTGATGTTTTCAGTTCCTCTTCGGAGTGCTGAAGGAGAAGCCAGTGAATTGCAGAGTTTGTGCAGAGAGAAGGAGATGGGAAACAGGTGAATAAGTCTGGTGAGCTAGAAGCCTTTGATTCTAGGAAACTCGGATAAGTCAGTAGCTTTGTAAGCACTGAAAGAGTGGGTTTTGGAGCCCAGTGTGTGTTTTTGCTTGCCCGCTGGGTGCAAGCTAGAATTAAAGCTGATGGCTCACCAGTTCTTGGCTCCGTTGTTTCCTTACAGACTGTCCGAATCAAATGTGAACCTGCACTGGCCAGACGGCTGTGATCCTGACCGCAACTACTGGCTTTACATGTGAGAACTGTCAGTAGGTGTTCAGATTCAAACCATTGTTATAGTTAGAACATTGCTCCTGCCAACCCAGTGCCTTCCCACGATGCATCAGGGGACTCTTGCTCCACCAGTCCTTGACCTTGGAGTCTCTGCCCCAAACACCCAGTCCCCCTGACTTCCGGCCCCTGCCCCAGCCCCCAGTGTCCTGCCGCAGTGAGAAGAGAGAGACCGCCTGAAACAGCCCCTCAAGGGCCCTTCTCCAGCCCTTCTGGATCTCTTCCTGGCTTCCAGGGCTCTGGTCTCCCCAGCCCGGCCCGGCCCTGGGCGTGAGAGCTTTGCAGCCTGGTTGATAGGAATAGCCGCCAAATTCCCTTTGATTAAGGACCTGTCAACTGCTCCTGGTCAGTGTACACTCCCAGCTTCCTGGGAAGCTGGCTCCCATTTCCTCCCGCAGAGGTGCTCAGGGGCTCCCCTCTATTTGCACTAACCCACCACCGGTCTCCTGCTTTAGTTGGGGGGTAGCACGCAATCTGCCTTGATCTGGTGACTGACTCTGCATCAGCCCCGCCCCTTTTTCCATCCCTCCTCCTGACTTTAAAGACTAAACAGAGTCTGCCGCCCCCTCCCTCAATGCCCACCCTCTACCTCCCCAGGAACGTTTCGGACCCTGTTTCCCCCCACCTCTCATCTGCCTGTCCTCTCACCTCTGCAGTCTGGTTTTGGGGAAAAGATTAAGGATTCTCTTAAAGACTGATTCCTCCACCCCGGCCTTCCACCACCTTTTTTTTTCTCCCAGATCTGCTCTGGAAGTCCCAGGTGGTGGAAATAGAGCTCACTGAGGGGGGCCGGAGAACTAGCAGGTCCTTTGAGCTCTGGAGAGGTCCCAGGGAGCCCTGCTTGATCCTGGGGAGCCCAGCTCTTGTTCCTTGTCGTGGCTCAAGATGCTGCACAAGATAGGCACCTCCTTTAACACAGCCCTTGTTCCCATCTGTCAGGGGTGACAGTGCCTACCTATCCCAGAGGGGAGTTTGGGGGACAACTGAGGTAATGGGAGTGGAGCAGTGTGCTTGCTCAGCGCTGGCGCTGTGGGAGGAGAAAGGGGCCACATGTTGATGCTGATGAGCTCAAGGAAGACCTGCTCAGGGGACCTTACAAACGCAGAGCCTGGCAGTAACAAAAAACTCCTAACTGAGCCTGACCAGGCGGTGGCGCAGTGGATAGAGCATCGGACTGGGATGCAGAAGACGCAGGTTCGAGACCCCGAAGGCGCCAGCTTGAGCGCGGGCCCATCTGTCTTGAGCAAAAGCTCGCCAGCTTGGACCCAAGGTCACTGTCTCCAGCAAGGGGTTGCTCGGTCTGCTGAAGGCCCACAGTCAAGGCACATGTGAGAAAGCAATCAATGAACAACTAACATGTTGCAAGGGCAACGAAAAACTAATGATTGATGCTTCTCACCTCTCTCCATTCCTGTCTGTCCCTATCTGTCCCTGTAAAAAAAAAAAAAAAAAACACTCCTAACTGAAAGTCACAGTGGGCAGCGGACAAAGGTTAGTCTTTACCTGAAGTGAGCCTGTCTGTTGTCTTTTTGCATTTAAGATAACAAACCTTTGAAATGTCTGAGTAATCTTTTTCAGATCCCTCAGGGTACACCCACCTCACCAGAGCAGTAGACCACAGAGCACCTCATTGTCACCTTCTCTCCCAGTACCATCTTCATGTGCTGTAAATGTTGGTTGTTAATTATTCTGTACCCACCAATATAAAAGTGTATGTCTCGCCTGACCAGGCGGTGGCTCAGTGAATAGAGCATCGACCTGGGATGCTGAGGACCCAGATTCCAAACCCCGAGGTCTCCGGTTTGAGCTCAGGGTTACCAGCTTGTGCGAGGGGTCACCGGCATGGGATTGTAGACATGACCCCACGGTCGCTGGCTTGAGCCCAAGGTCACTGGCTTGAGCAAGGGGTCACTCACTGTGCTGTAGTCCCCCCCACCCCCCGGGCAAGGCACATATGAGAAAGCGATCAATGAACAACTAAGGTACCACAACGAAGAATTGATGCTTCTCATCTCTCTCCCTTCCTGTCTGTCCCCATCTGTCTGTCTTTTTCTCTCTTGTGCTAAAACAAAATAAAACAAACAAAGCCAACGTATAATGTACACGTCTCTCCGTTTTACTTCTTATCCAACCCCAGAGATTTCACACACTTTGCTTCCCCCCCACCCCACCCGCTCTACACCCAATGGGTTTCCTGTCACTCTCTTACACCTCCTCCTTTTATTATTATTTTTTTTATAAAAACGTATTTATTGCCTGACCTGTGGTGGCGCAGTGGATAAAGCGTCGACCTGGGAACACTGAGGTTGCCAGTTCAAATCCCTGCACTGGTCTGGTCAAGGCACATATGGGAGTTGATGCTTCCAGCTCCTCCCCCCTTTCTCTCTTTCTCTCTCTCTCTGTGTCTCCACTCTAAAATGAATAAAATAAAAAATTTAAAAAAAACCGTATTTATTGATTTTAGAGAGGAACGGAGAAAGAGAGAGGCTGAGACAGAAACACCCATCTGTTCCTGTATGTGCCCTGACCGGAAATCAAACTTGCAACCTCTGTATATCAAGGCGATGCTGCTTTAACATCCACCAGGGCCCTCGTTCTAGTGCAGACAGTAAGCTGCAGCCTGACCCGTGGGGGTGCAGGCGATGGAGCATTGACCGAGAACGCTGAGGTCGTTCCTGGATTCCAAACACCAGGCCTGCCCAGTCAAGGCATATATGAGAAGCAACTAGCACAAGTTGATATTTCCTGCTCTTCCCCCACCTTTCTCTTTCTCTCTCTCTCCTCTCTAAAAAAAAAAAAAAATCAATAAATAAAATCTTTTTAAAAAAAAGCTGCAGAACTGCCATTCTTTGGTGCATTTTCTCAATCTGTTGAAATTGTGCTGCTGGCAATTGTCATCAGTTTGGCTCAAATAAACTCATAAAAAGTCTATACAAGTTAGAATGTTTCTTCGAAAGAGAAAGGGACAGACAGGCAGGAAGGGCAAGATGAGAAGCACCAATTCTTCGTTGGGGTTCCTTGGTTGTTCATTGATTGCTTTCTCATATGTGCCTTGATGGGGGGTTGGCTACAACAGAGCTAGTCAAGGCAGAGACCATGGGCTTCAAGCCATCGACCTTTTGGGCTCAAGCCAGCGACCCTGGGGTCATGTCTATGATACCATGCTCAAGCTGGCAACCTTGGAGTTTCGAACCTGGATCCTCTGCATCCCAGTCCTATGTTTTATCCTTAGCGCCATCACCTGGTCAGGAAGAACACTTCTTAAATGGACAGTTTATGATGGGTAAGCTTATGATCCCCACACTTAGATCCAGCAAAACCCCATGTACACTTTGTGTGCTGAACACTAGGTGGCGCATCATTCACCTAGTCCAGGGGTCTGGAACCTTTTTGGCTGAGAGAGCCATGAATGCCACATATTTTAAAATGTAATTTCATGAGACTGAATGATGTAAGCTGAGCCCAGGAGCCACTACCAACATCGCCGGGACCTCAGGCCTCTGGGGAGCCCTGAACAAGACCCCCGCCAGCACACCCGCCAACCAAGTGTTACAGGCCCCAGAATGCTGCCTGCCCTGCTGCTGGCCGGACTGTCTGTCTGTCTGTCTGTCTTTTCTTTCTGTGGTGTTCAGCCTCCAAGCCTATACCAGCTGTGTACAGCACCATCTTCGCCCTCTGTCTGCCCTCACTCACCAAACACATGTATTTATAACAACAACAAAAAAAAATGTAATTTCATGAGAGCCATACAATATGTTTAATGCTAAATACAAGAAAATGTGTGCATTTTATGTAAGATCAACACTTTTAAAGTACAATAAGTCTCTGAATTCTTTTTTATAACGTTGTTATGCTGTTGCTAACCAATGATGAATAAAGTACTTCTTACCATTAATGCGACTTCTGGTGCTGCATGGTTTTGCTGATGGCTTTGTAGTCTGGTGGATACGTGGTGAGGTTAAGCTTCATGCACGTGTTGAGACTTCCATCCGTTAAACATGATCGTAGGTTGGTCTTAACGTTCTTTAGATGTGAGAAAGACCGCTCACATGCATACGTAGAGCCAAACATTGTCAGTACAGCAATACTTACATGCTGCAGTGTGTGGTATGTGACAGGAAGTGCATTCCAAGTTTTGACAATCAGCTGGTCTGCAGGTTAAAGTTTTTTCATTTCTCCCCACTTGTGTTTGCTCACCAACTCTGCTTGCTGTCGTGCAAGTCTTTCCAAATCTTCATTCAGTGACTTGAACTTATTCACCCACATGTCTGAGGCCTTCAGGTCAGCAGCTTGTAGCCCGAAATCTCTGACGGAGACACCGGGGATGTAACTCAGGTCGGCACTGTCCACTGCACACTTGTGTGAATGGGTGATGAACTTAAAAGATGAGTGCACTCATAAAATTCCCCAAAGCGTGCTTTGAATGACTGCAGGAGATTAGATGTGAAGCCCACTAGCTGCTAGAGATCAAGGTGTTGAGCAGGGTCACTTGCTGTGCATGTATCTTTAAACTCTCCCAGTTTTTCAAAGTGTGGTAAACGACCAGTTTCAATGTTGGTAATGAAGAATTCCAGCTTGTTTTCTAATGCAAACACTGCTTGTTGAAGGGATAAGCCTTGCATTTCACATTGAGCTGGTTCAGATGTCAGTCATGTCCACGAGATAGTAGAACTTCAGGAGCCACTCAGTGTTAGCTAACTCAGGATGCTTGACATTTTTCATTTCAAGAAAAGTCCGGATTTCGCTCAGACAAGCTGAGAAATGCTGAGCACCTTCCCTCTTGACAATCAACACACATTGCTGTGCAGAAGCAGACCAAGATAATTATTCCCAACTTCATGCAGCAGTGTTTTAAACTGGCGATCATTTAAAGCTCGGGCAACAATGAAGTTGACCACCCGAATGACCAGTGACATCACCTCACCAAGCTGCTCACCACACATCTGAGCACAAAGTGTCTCCTGATGTAGGATGCAGTGAAAACTTAGGATGGGTCTTTTTTCATGTTCATGAAGAAGCACTACGAATCCTCTGTTTTTCCCCACCATGCACGGAGCACCAGCAGTACACACCGAAATAAGTTTATCCATCGGTAGATTTTTTTCCTTAGCAAACTCAGTGAAGGACTTGAATAAATCCTCCCCTCTTGTTGTCTCTTTCATAGGCAAAACAGCAAGACTTTCCTCACGTAGTGTGTCACCGACAGCATACCTTGCAATCACACTGATCTGGGATAAATGGCTTACGTCTGTTGACTCATCCAAAGCGAGAGAAAAGAATGGTGCTGCATTTATGTCCTTCACTTGTGTTGCCTCAATTTGATTTGCCATCATGATGGTATGATTGTAAACAGTTCTTGCCGACAGAGGCATGTCTTTTATTCATTTGATTATCTTGTCTTTATCCAAAAAGTCGTCAAAAAGTTCGCTGGCAACATCAAGCATGAATGTTTTGGCATACTCCCCATCTGTGAGTGGCTTTCCATTTCTCACAATTGCTAAAGCACCAGCAAAGCTAGCCAAATTCCAGTCACCTTGTTGGGTCCAAACACAGAGTAGCTGCTGACTAGCTTGCACTCTGCACAGTAGCTCTTGACATGCTTTGTCCTGCTGTCCCCTGCTGGATATTTCGATGCAAATGTAGTATGGCATGTGTCGAAGTGCTGCTTTATATTTGACCGTTTCATCAATGCAATTTTATCATTGCATATTAGACACACTGCAGAACCTGCTCTCTTCACAAAGGCGAATTCCTCTGTCCATTCCTGCTGAAAAGTACGATACTCCTCATCCTTTTTTCTTTTAGCCATCTTCTTCGTTAAAAGGGTTTCTACAATTAGCTAGCTGACTACTTGATTAAAAAGAGGGAAGTTTACTTCCTGACCTCACAGTGACCCGTGTACATTACGCGTTACCCAATAAAAATTTGGTGTTGTCCCGGAGGACAGCTGTGATTGGCTCCAGCCACCCGCAACCATGAGCATGAGCAGTAGGAAATGAATGGATTGTAATACATGAGAATGTTTTATATTTTTAACGTTATTATTTTTTTTAAAGATTTGTCTGCGAGCCAGATGCAGCCATCAAAAGAGCCACATCTGGCTCGCGAGCCATAGGTTCCCGACCCCTGACCTAGTCCTAATCCTAGAGATTATGATGTGAGGTGCACCCTCCCAGTTACCACATGGCAGCCCTGTTTTCAAGGAGCTATATGAATTAGCATACACTGAACAAATATAGCTAATTAATATGTGCATTCAACACCGATGCAAACACGCATACATCACATTCCTCTACATCCAAAATCTAAAACAAGTTCCTACAATGACAACCGGGCCTGGCTGCTCCCGCCTCCTGCCAGCACCTCTGGTCTCTACATCCCACCTCCCTCTCCATTTCTATAGCCCCTCTGACAATCCCAGCTCAACTTCACCTGCCTCCTTGCCCAGCGTAATGTCCCGGGAAGCCATTCCCTCTATGCCCTTGCTAACTGTTCTTCTTTTCTGGTTCTCAGTATAGGCAGCTTCCTCTGTTGACAGCATGGGCCACCAAGTTCTGCTGGGGACAGGCACTACGCCTTGCGACCTACATCTTGCACACTCATGCCGGGTGACCTTGATTGAGATCACGTGGCAATTGAGATTTCATCTCTTGACTAACTGCCATTCTGCACAGCTGCTGTTCTCCTCCCTCATTTCTGCCAGACCCTTTTCCACAGCCTCCAATTTGACGGCAAAGATGAGACCACATCAGAGAAACTGCCTCAACACCCACTCTCCTGTCCTGCAGAATACATCCACAGCTTCACGCTCTGGTCTCTGAGAAAATGGGGTCTAAAATATGCTAAAAGTCCTGGCACCTGCAACAACATGGATGGATTTGGAGGGCATTATGCTGAGTGAAATAAGTCATACAGAAAAAAGATAAATACCATATGATCTCATTTATATGTGAAATCTAAACAAAAAAAACAACACACACAGAACAAATTGGTGGTTGCCAAGAGCAGGGGTGAGCAGTGGGCAAAAAATGGGGGAATGTGGTTAAAAGGTACAAACTTCCAGTCATAAAATAAATAAGTCACTCTGGCCAGTTGGCTCGGTTGGTTAGAGCATCATCCTGATATGTCAAAGTTGCAGTTTGATCCCCAGTCAGGGCACCTACAAATGATTCGATAAATGAGTGGGACAACAAATCCATGTCCCCCCTCCCTCTCCCCATCCCTCCCTCTTTCTCTACTATCAACAAATAAAAAATAAAATTAAAAAACTGGAAAATAAATTTTTTTAAAGTTGGAAAGAAAACAAATATCAAATCATTATGTTGTACACCTAAAACTAACATAATGTTATCTGCTAATTGTATCTCAATAAAAATAAAATAAAGGTGCTAAGAACACCATGAAATACTATGCCACAGTTAGAATCAAGGGACTCGATGTCACACAGCAACAGCTATACAGCTTGGAAACATGCTGAGTGGGAAACACGAAAGCAAGATGAACACAATAGCTTTTTATTTTCCATTGAAAAAAATGGTGTTTTTAAGTAGAACCTAAGGCCCTGGTTAGGCACATAGGAGAAGCAACCATCTGCTTCTTTTCCCCTCTCTCTCCTTCTTCTCTCCCTCTTCCCCTCCCACAGTTAGTAGCTTAATTGGTTCGAGCGTTGGCCCAGGCACTGAGGATAGCTGAGTTGATTTGAGCATCAGCCTTAGATGGGGGTTTCTAGGTGGATCCCAGCCAGGGGTGCATGCGGGATTCTGTCTATCTCCCTTCCTCTCACTTCAAAAAACAAAACAAAACAAAAAAACGAAAAAAACCCTGGCCAGATGGCTCAGTTGGTTAGAGCATCGGCCTGCACAGAGGTTATCGATTTGATCCCTGGTCAGGGCACACGCAGGAACAGATCTATGTTCCTATCTCTCTGTTTCTCTTTCTCTTTCTCCCTTCCTCTCTGTCTAAAATCAATAAAATAAACATTTTAAATAAGGAAATAGAACCTAAAATGTACCATCTTAACCATTGTTAAGTGTGCGCTTCGGTGGCATTAGCCCACTCACACTGCTGTGTAGCCATCACCACGTCTCCTTTACTAGTGCTACTGCAAACACTGTGCCCAAGCTTCTGTGGGGGCATCACTTTTTCTTTTCTAGGTAGACTCGTATACATCTTTCTAGTTTCTTTATGCAAATGTAAATATATATATAATATACTCATTTCTCCACCGTTTTTACAAAAGGAAATATATACATCAGTCTGCACCCCTTTATCTCTCTCTCTCTCTCTCTCTCTCTCTCTCTCTTTTGCATTTTTCTGAAGTTAGAAGGGGGAGGCAGTCAGACAAACTCTTGCATGCACCTGACCCTGACCGGGATCCACCCGGCATGCCCATCAGGGGGTGATGCTCTACCCATCTGGGGCGTGGCTCCATTGCAGCCAGAGCCATTCTCAGTGCCCTGGCCAACTTTGCTCCAATGGAGCCTTGACTTTAGGAGGGGAAGAGAGAGATAGAGAGAAAAGAGAGAGGGAAGTGTGGAGAAGCAGATGGGTGCTTCTCCTGTGTGCCCTGACCGGGAATTGAACTCAGGACTTTCACACGCCAGGCCAACACTCTACCGCTGAGCCAACTGGTCAGGGCTTTTTTTCTCTTATATATATATATATTTTTTCACTTAAGATAATATATATATTATCCTTAAGATATATATATTAAGATATATATTAAGATATATATATCTCTATCTCCTTAAGACACACACATATATATATTAAGATAATATATATCTAAGGAGATTCCAGATAAGCAAGGGCATGAGGCTAGAATTGTCCATGTGGTAATAGATTATATTTGGAGATAATTAATACGAATTTATGCTTAGTTTAATATCGATAGAGATGGTTATATAAAATATAGAGATATGTGTACATACAGGGGTCAGCTGAGAGGCCCGAGAATAACAACACCCTCGTAGCAACAAGCATACCTACTGTCCAGCACTTGGTTTTTAATATCATTCCCCAGTAATTAGAACCAAGGCTCCTTGGAGAAATGTCAGATGCTATGAACAGGAAATATACAGGATGAGCCCAGGGCATTCTGCAGTGCCAGAAAGTAAGAAAATACTCAAAAATAGCAAAACCAAACACATGGCCTGCCACATGGACTCTGACCCTTCTCTCCAGCAGAATTGCCCTCTCCAGACCACCTGTCTCTGCTGCTTTTCAAATTTTTATTTACTGATTTTATTATATTTTAAATTTATTCATTGATTTTGAGAGAGAGAGAAAAAGGGGTTGGAGATAGAAAGAGAGAAAGAAACATCGATTTGTTGTTTCACTTAGTTGCGCATTCATTGGTTGTTCTTGGATGTGCCTTGACTGGGGATTGAACTTACAGCCATGGCATATTGAGACGACACTCTAACCAACTGAGCTACCTGGCCAGGGTCTGCTGAAGGCCCGCGGTCAGGGAACACGTGAGAAAGCAATCAATGAACAACTAACGTGTTGCAACAGCAACGAAAAACTAATGATTGGTGCTTCTCACCTCTCTCTGTTCCTGTCTGTCTGTCCCTGTCTATCCCTCTCTCTGACTCTCTCTGTCTCTGTAAAAAAAAAAAAAAAAATCACATCCTAAAGCCCTGCTAGTTCCTCGCTCCATTCTGGAGACTCCTCTCATGTGTAACTAATATTTATCATGTCTTTGTTTGACTTCAGAGGTTGCACAGTCTCATTAGAATGTGGAAAAAAGCAGAAAAGAGCACAGAAGAAAACCAAACCTCACCTGTCATCCCACCTCTGAGGATAACCACTTCCCGTTTGTCAATGGCTACGCATGCATGTGTGTGTGTGTGTTTATTTACAAAATAAACTTCCTTTGGAAGTCTCTAATTTCATTTCCCGACCTCTTGGGTGGCTCTTTGTGTTTATTGTCCCCACAAGGAGGTGAACTCAAGGTGCCCATATGAGTAGGAAGTGTTCCCTCCTGTCCATCCCCAGAGAAGCTGGATTCTCTCTCTGGACATCCCCCATCAGCATTTCTCTGCCACCCCCACACCCTCCACTCCTGCCCCTTCCAAGCCCACACTCCTGCCAGAGAAGGTAAATTCAATGTCTCATAAAGTCTTCAGAACCACCTTGTTAGGAACCCATCCCCCCAAAATGATCCCGGTTTCTCGCCCTTTGTTAGTGACACCAGCCGGGAAGAATGTCCAAGGCTCACCCAAGCATTGTTTTCTGCCCATGCTTACGTGCACCAAACATTTCCTGATTTCATCCTGCTCTGTTCAGCCACTTGTTGTTGTTCCTACTCTTCCTCGCCGGGACTCTGTCTCCCAGCCTGCCGCAGGTCCTCCCACAACTATGTCACACAGCCTTCCCATCCTGGTCCCTGCACGTCCTCCCGTTCCTGAGTCCTCCAACCCTCCTGGCCACCTCCTTCGAGCCTCAGCTCTGCGGCATGTCTTCCATAAGGCTTTCTCTGAGGAGTCTGATGCACGCAGACACACACCGCAGGCCCCATGCTGGCCGGTTCCAGGCACTTTCCCTGGCAAAACAGTTATCTCCGCTTTGTCATTTCCCTACTGACTGTATATTGGCGCTGGACCTTTGGTTGACGCATGTATGAACACTGAGTTTGTTGACTAAGGAAGTGAATCAGCTCTCCCAGCTAATGTGAACGCTCTCCAACAAGGATGCCAAGGTCTCCCTGATGGCACTGGAACCTGTTTGGGTGTGATAGGCAAAGTCCTGCACCTCAGCTATCTTCCTTGCACCTTCTTCTGACCGTCACAGAGGTCCCCTCTGAATCTCAGTTTTTCCATCTGTCCGGAGACAAGAACACTCAGAGGAAAATTATAAGGACTAAATGAGTCATATACTTTGTCAATGGCAATGAGATGAATGGAGTATTGTTTGATCTGAGAGCTGCCCTCCACAATTAGTTAATTAATTGGGTTGTGTGACCTCTCATGGCATAATTCTAACTAGAAGGGGAATTTTGTTGGTAGATTTGTGTGTAGATGACCATTTATCTATCCCAAGAATAAAGATGTTCAAAATGTAGCTCTTTAGAAAGAACCACGCCTGTATTTTTTGTTATTTGACATTTGTATTATCAGAGTCAAATAGTTTGAATTAAACACAGAGAAGTTCAATGGCATCTATTTTGTCATAATTGACATGGACTTACTGTCAATGGTCTTGACAGATGCATGTTCCAAACCCAAGATTTCAGGTCTTCCAAACACTCAGGAAGGTGCCAGTCCCTTCCTTCATATTTTCAGAATTCCCTTACCAAGAGAGAGACACGGGTGGGGAGGACAGCCTGGGTGGGGTCTCCACTTGGATTCACAAGGGGCAGAAGAGAAATAAGCGCGGGTTTGAAGAGCATCAGGGGTCCTTCTCGGTCTGTGGCTCAGGGAGAAGCCTTTGTTTCCCTGGACTGCAATGGAGGTGGCGTGGCAAAGTCACTTTCACATATGTAGAATTCTCTGGCCTCCCTACTCTGCCTGTCCTGTTCCCAGCCCCCTGACACCAGCCTCGTCCTGGCACAAAGCACCAACTTCTGCCTATGGAGGTGGGAGAAGGGAGGGTGAGCAGAAAGGAGTTAGCTCTAGACACCCAAGGAAAGACTGAGGATAGAAAGGATGCCCACCAAGAGACAGCAAGAAGCAAGAGGTCGGCCACCCGGCACCACGCTCCCTAACCACCAGACCACACTGCCTTTACTGCTGGGAAGCCAGAAATGTGTGGGAGGCAGAAAGAGAAAGACAAGGGGAAAGATGAAAGTTAGAAAGGTTCAGAGAAAAAAGGGTAAGAGGTTGGGGGACCAATACATATTCCACTATTAAATCAATGATATGCAGAATAGTAATGAAATACAAAGGAAAACAGCAAATAATATAACAATACTTCCAGCCTGACCAGGCAGTGGCGCAGTGGATAGAGCATTGGACTGGGATGCTGAGGGGCCCAGGTTTGAGACTCTGAGATCGCCAGCTTGAGCGTGGACTCATCTGGTTTGAGCAAAAGCTCACCAGCGTGAGTCCAAGGTCGCTGCCTTAAGCACATATGAGAAAGCAATCAATGAACAACTAAGGTGTCAAAATGAAAAACTGATGATTGATGCTTCTCATCTCTCTCCGTTCCTGTCTGTCTGTCCCTATCTATCCCTCTCTCTGACTCTCCCTCTGTCTCTGTAAAAAAACAAACAATAAAAACAAAAAGCACACAATATTTCCATGTATTCACCACCACGATTACACAATGTTAACATTTTGCCATATTTCCTTTACCTGTTTTCATTTTCTTTAAAGGGATAATAAATTAGAGACAGCTATAATCCCCTCCCCCCAGCTGTGGACCATCATTTCCTTTGTTCCTCTCCGTTACAGGAAGCCACTTTTACCACATGGGTGTGTGTCCACAAATATATATACTGTTGTACATGTGTTTTAAATTTTTACATAAAGGGTATCATTTAGCTCATATTCTTTTCTTTTTTTAATTGACATTTAGAGAGAAAAGAGAGAAATGTTGATTTGTTGTTCCATTTGTTTATACATTCATTGGTTGATATTTTCTTTTTGGCAATGGAGGGAAGGAAGGGAGGGAGGGAAAGAGGGATGGAGGGAGAGAGGGAGGAGAGGGAGAAGTATCAACTTGTAGTTGTTTCACTTCAGTAGTTCATTGATTGTTTCTCAAATGTGCCTTGACCCAGGGGCTCCACCCAAGCCAGTGTCCCCTTACTCAAGCCAGTGACCTTGGGCTTCAAGCCAGCAAACTTTGGGCTTAAGCTAGCAACCTTGGGATCCTGTCAATGATCCCACCCTCAAGCTGATGACCCCACACTCAAGCTGGTGAGCCTGTGTTCTAACTAGATGAGCCAGCACTCAAGTTGGTGACATCATGGTTTTGAATTTGAAACCTCAGAGTCTCAAGTCAGTGCTCTGTCCACTGCATCACCACAGGTCAGGCTCATTGGTTGATTCTTGTATATGCCTTGACCAGAGCTTGAACCCATAACCTTGATGCATTGAGACAATGCCCTAACCAACTGAGCTACCTGGCTAAGGTCTTTGGCTTATATTCTTTGTTTTTTTCCCCAGGGACAGAGAGAGAGAGTCAGAGAGAGGGATAGATAAGGACAGACAGACAGGAATGGAGAGAGGTGAGAAGCATCAATCATTAGTTTTTCGTTGCCATTGAGACACCATAGTTGTTCATTGATTGCTTTCTCGCATGTGCCTTGACCGCGGGCCTTCAGCAGACCAAGCAACCCCCTGCTGGAGCCAGTGACCTTGGGTCCAAGCTGGCGAGCTTTTTGCTCAAGCCAGATGGACCTGTGCTCAAGCTGGCGAGCTCGGGGTCTCGAACCTGCATCTTCCGCATCCCAGTCCAATGCTCTATCCACTGCGCCACCGCCTGGTCAGGCTGGCTTATATTCTTCTTTTGCCACTTGGTTTTATCTTACTCAGCAGCATGTTTTTGATACTTATTCCTGTTGATATATGAGTGTGCATTCATTTTGTATGTTGTATATTTCATTTTAAGTTTTCTATTCTTCTGTTGGTGGACATTTAAGTTGCTTCTTTTTTACAAAAAGCATGAATGGGCATCCTTGTACATATCTCTTTGTGTACATCTGTGTGAATTTCTTGAGAGTCACACCTAAAAGTAGAATTATTATTGGAACTGACCAGTGGTGGCACAGTGTATAGAGCAACAACCTAGGACAAAGGTCCCAGATTCAAAACCCCAAGGTCGCCAGTTTGAGTGCAGGCTCATCTGGTTAGAGCACAGGCTCACCAGCTTGAGCACGGAGTCTCCAGTGTGAGCGTGGGATCACTGACAGGGTCTCAAGGTCACTGGCTTGAGCCCAAGGTCACTGGCTTGAGCAAGGGGTCATGGCTAGGGTGGAGCCCCTCTGTCAAGGCATGTTTGAGAAACAATCAATGAATAAAGTGTCATAACTATAAGTGGATGCTTCTCATCTCTCTCCCTATCTCCATCTCACTCACTAAAAAACAAAAAAAAAATAAATTTAAAAATAAAATTGTTGGGTTCCAAACAAACGTGTGTTTCCAGCTTTACCAGATATAGCCAAGTTGCCCTCTCAGATGACTGCGCCAGTTAAACCTCCCTACAGAACTCCGTGAGTTTCTACTGCCCCGTGTTGGAAACAGCAGCTCTGAGTATGGTATATATTTTCCCTCACATTGGTGTGGGTAAGTAACTTCCCACATTGATGGACCAGTCTTATTTCCTCCTCAAGAGGTGACCTGCCTATATCCTTTTTCATTTTGAGGGTTTTTCTTTTTTGACTTTTCTTATTGATTATACAAATAATTTATTCATGATTGGTATAGATCTTTTTCAGTTAGATAGATCGCAAATTTCTTTTCCCAGTCTGTGAGGGACTGTCTTTTCACTTTATAGTATCTTTTGCCAAATGCAAGCTTTTGAGTAATTTTTGAAGTTGCCCAAGTGACACATGGGGGTTTGTTGTACTATTATCTCTACTTCTGTGTTATTTTGAAAATAACCATAACAAAAAGTTGTAAAAATGTATAAAACAAATCATCTGTATTGTCCAAAATTCCTCGAGACAGATCAGCTCGTAGGTTTTATAGTTTTACCACATTTCCCCATGTATAAGACACACCTTTACCCGAAAAATTTGGGGTCTAGAAACTGGGTGCGTCTTATACAATGGTTGTAGAAGTGTGGCATTTCAAATACCATAGATGGAACTGAGGACGAGGCAATATATGAAGACAGTGATTCGTCATCCGACACAGATGAGGACAAGCTAATGGATGGGAGTTTTGACAGTGATGAGGAGTTGTATAAATTTTATGATGAATAAAACTTGAGTTCAATAACTTTATGTAATACTTTTTTTTTTCAAATTTCGGGCCCCCAAATTAAGGTGCATGGGAGCGTCTTATACATAAGGAAATACGGTACTTTCCACACTCAGGTCTCTAATGCCATTGGAATTTACAGCACTTTTGTAGTCAGTATGTCAGAGGGTCAAATCTTATCTTTCCCTGGTGGACGGCCAACTGTCCTAGCCCCATCTCTGACCCAGTATGTTCTTCCTCCTCTGACCAGAAATTCCACCTCTGCTCCATATATCCTTGCTCCTGTTTTTAAACTCTCTATTCTATTTCTTAGTTACTGTGCACCACAGTTTTATTCCCATCTGGCCAGATCAGGACCTGTAGGGCCAGATTTTTATCTCCTCTTCTTTTTCTTCTTCAGTTGACTTAGCTATGCTTGGCCATTTTTTCCTTCCATTCACATTTTATGATCAGCTTACCCAGTTCTACAAGGGGAAACAGAAAACAACCATCAGGCCTGACCAGGCGGTGGCGCAGTGGATAAAGCGTCGGAGTAGGGCGCAGTGGATAAAGCGTCGGAGTAGGACGCAGAGGACCTGGGTTCAAAACCCCGAGGTTGCCTGCTTGAGCACGAGCTCATCGGCTTGAGTGGAGGCTCTCCAGTTTAAACAAGGGGTCGCTGGCTTGAGCATGGGATCAGACATGACCTCATGGTCGCAGGCTTGATGCTCAAGGTCGCTGGCTCCAGCAAGGAGGGGTCACTCGTTCTGCTGTAACCCCCCAGTCAAGGCACATATGTGAAAGCAATCAATGAACAACTAAGGAGCCGCAACAAAGAAATAGTGCCTCTCATCACTCTCCCTTCCTGTCTGTTTCTCTCTCTGACTCCTTCTCTGTCTCTGTCAAAACAACAACAAAAAAACTATCAGGTTCTTAACTGGAATCTAATTAAATTCCAGATTAATTTGGGGGAAAACTAACATCTTTGTAACATGACACTTTCCTGACGGTTACTTGGTACATTTGTCCAATATTTAGATCTTTCATTTGTAAAAATTTTGTTTTTTTCATGAGGGTCTTGCTCAATGCGTGTTACATTCATTCCTGGGGACTGTGGGTTCTGCTTCTCTCCCTCCCCCCACCAAATATGCCAGGCATGTCCTTCCTGCCCCTACCCCGCCCCCTTGGCCCATGGCCCTCCCTCCCACTGTCCAGGGATCAGCTGTCTCCCTGCAACAGCTGCCTGTTCCAAAGCAGCCTCATCAGAAGGGCCTGGGGGAGAGTGACAGTTGTTTCAGTGGGGACAATAACTACATTCTATATAGGTCCCTCTCTGGGCAGAGCAACTGTTCACGTAATCAGCCCACCTGTCAGCTCTAGTTCCTCTTTCAGGCGACATCTAAGTCCCTGACCTACTTTTTTGTGTTTTGTGAGCATGTCCAGCATGAGTCGTGCTGTCCAGTGGCTTGTCCGTGGTCTATCGTCGCCTAGCACTGGTGGGTAGAGGAATGGTGGTCGTGGGGGTAAGGGACTGTCCTTCCCGCACGCATACCTCTTACCTTGAGGAGCTAGAGTCCACACAATGTTTCCTCAGTTGTCACCACATTTAGGCCTCAAAGCCTCCAAAAGCCCCACTCGGGTGGGCGGCTTCAGGACTACTGACACAGGCAGAGAAGTGCTGTCACAGGTGACAGGGTTGAAATCCCAGTCCCAGGCTGGTACTCTGCCCTTCCCCACTGACACTTTCTATACCTGCTACCTGATGGCCTCGCACCTCCTGCTGGGCACCTGGCCTCTCAGCACTCCCTTCCCTCCAGCCTTCCTGTGGGCGCCAGGCCAGCACTGATGCACTGGAGGGAACAACAGAACAGCGGACATGACAGAAACATGACAGCCAGAGGGGCCGCCACTGATTGTTCAAGTGCTGATGGAGTCCCAGCACCCACTCTTGAGGGCTGCCCAGGAGCATGAGTGTGCTTTGTGGCAGGACTTCAAGGAGAGTCCTGGGCTGGCAGGCCTTAACACAGACTATACGGGAGGGAAAACCCGAGAGGATGAAAGCAAACTTGTTTATTGGATACCTCTAGGAGCCAGGCTCTGGACCTAGTATTCCCCCATTCCTTGATCCTGTCCAAGGTAGGTTGTTTTTGTTTGTTTGTTTTTGTGACAGGGACTGAGAGACAGAGAGAGGGACAGATAGGGACAGACAGGAAGGGAGAGAGGTAAGAAGCATCAATTTTTCATTGCGGTTCCTTAGTTGTTGATTGACTGCTTTGTCATATGTGCCTTGACTGGGGGGCTCCAGTAGAGCAAGTGACCCCTTGCTCAAGCCAATGACCTTGGGTTTCAAGCCAGCAACCTCTGGGCTCAAGCCAATGACCTCTGGGCTCAAACCAACCACCATGGGGTCACGTTTATGATCTCACACTTAAGCCAGCAACCCTCACTCAAGCCAGATGAGCCCGTGCTCAAGTTGGCGACCTCAGGGTTTTGAACCTGGATCCTCTGTGTCCCAGTCTGATGCTCTATCCACTGCATTACCACCTAGTCAGGCAAGGTAGATTTTTTTGTTTGTTTGTTTTGTATTTTTGCGAACTTAGAAGTGGGGAGGCAGTCAGACAGACTCCTGCATACGCCCGACTTGGATCCACCTGGCATGCCCACCAGGGGGTGATGCTCTGCCCATCTGGGGCATTGCTCCATTAAGGCTGGAGCCAGTCTAGTGCCTGAGGCAGAAGCTATGGAGCCATCCTCAGTGCCCAGGGCCAATTTTGCTCCAATGGAGCCTTGTCTATGGGAGGGGAAGAGAGAGATAGAGAGAAAGGAGATGGGGAAGGGTAGAGAAGCAGATGGGCGCTTCTCCTGTGTGCCCTGACTAGGAATTGAACCCTGGACTTCTGCACGCCAGGCAGACACTCTACCACTGAGCCAAACAGCCAGGGCAGCAAGGTAGGTTTTATGATCATTCTCCCATTGGGTTGTGCAGTGCAATCTGCCAGAGTGGCCCTGAGACAGGGTTCCAAAACCAGCACACTAATCCAGGGCTGAGTGGACAATACATAAGTACCCTTCACCTCCCTGTGCAGGCCATAGCAGAAGCAATGACCAAGTTGTAGAGTGCTTTGGGCCCCTGGATGGGGACAAGCAGAGAGGGGTTGGAGGAATAGGAGGTGAAAGAACTCATTAGCTCTATCACAACTCTACAGCCCCATCTTCAGTTTCTCCACCTGCTTGTCGTCACCCTGCTGACTCTTGTGTGTCCGTCCTATGTCTCTGGCACCTTGCACAAGCCTGGCATGCAGTAAGCACTCAATGCTTGTTGTTGACCTGAATTGCCCATTAACTGATACCCATGTATGGGGATGGTAGGGGTCCTCCACTTCAAAAGTTGGCACACAGATACTTTAGTTTACTTTTATTGATTTTGAGAGAGAGAGGGAGAGGGAGAGGGAAGAGAGAGTGAGAAATATCAACTCTTACTTGCTGCACTTTAGCTGTCATCTGATTGTTTCACATATGTGCTTTGACCTGAGGGCTCAAACCAAGCCAGCGACCTTGGGATTTTTGCCAGCGACTTTAGGAATGTGTCTCTCATCCCCTGCTCAATCTAGCAACCCTGTGCTCAAGCCAGCGACCTCAGAGTTTTGAACCTGGGACCTCGGCATTCCAGGTCAACGCTCTATTCACACTGCACACGGATGGAGCCACCAGATACTCTTTTAAAACTGATTTTTAAAATCACAAGGTTTGACCAATTTACTCAAAACTTGTGTAGCCCCTCCCCAGCTGGCAGTGTGTGTGGGGGCAGAGGTCAGGGTGGTGAAGACAGGACGCATTACACAAGGCGAAATCAGAAAGAACTGTCTCTGGCAGCTTTGTTGCAAGGGATGACGGCTACCTTTCCAGGAAAGACAGGAATCCTTAGTAGCACCCTTGCTTTTCTGCCTTGGAGAAAATGCCTGGGGAAGATGGAGGCAGGTGTGGTGCCCTTAATCTCAAGTGAGGGTGGGAAGGAGGTGGCGAGGGGAGTTAATCCCAGTAGGGCATGGGGGTGGAGAGTACACTGTGACTAGATCCCTGCCCTGGACCAGCTGTAGTCCCTCCCGGCCTCCCTTCTCAACCCCCTCTGGGGCTCACCGCTGTCACCAGAGACAACATCCTGTTTTCTTTTCTTGCTTGACTGGCCCAGGTCCCTGGAGCCCCTCACTCTGCTTATAGGGGGCTGGGATGGTTAATGTGTCTGGCCTTAGGCCCGTGTTCCCAGGTCCTCACGGCTGGAAGACAACACACCTGTGGAAGGCTGGGAGGCGTGGTGTGTGACTTACCCAAGGTCATAGTGACCACAGATCTGGGCCAGCGCTTGGTCAGCCCTCTGTGGTACCCTCAAAATAGCTCTTTGGAGGTTCCCAGAGGGAACCATTGAGGCTTGACTTTCCTTTTCTTTGGCTCAATGTAGTCAGATCCTCCCCTCCAAGCAGCTTTCTCCAACTGTGTGGTTTGCAGGGGTCTCACACATATCCTAGAAGTATTTTCACATCAATGTAGCTCTGGGACTCTGGGACACAGGCTCTGGGGCAAGCCGGCCTAGGTTTGATCCTGTCCCAGAATTAACTTGCATTTATTTATTCTTACATCAAAGGCTTATTGCCAAGCACTGGGGACACAGCAGCTGACAAAATAGATGTAAGTCCCTACATCGTGGAGTTTACATACTAGTGGGGAAAGCAAATATCAATGAGATAAGGAAGTAAAATAAAATACATAGCCTGTCAGACAATGATTTGCAATGGAGACAAAGAGGAAGCAGCAGGAGATGGGGTGGAAGGTGTGTAATTTGTTTTTTAGCAAGAGAGACAGACAGGAAGGGAGAGAAATGAGAAGCATCAACTCGCAGTTGCATCACTTTAGTTGTTTATTGATTGCTTCTCATACGTGCCTTGACCAGGGGGGTCAAGTGAGCCAGTGACCCCTTGCTCAAGCCAGCGACCTTGGACTCAAGTCAGCGACCTTGGGATCATGTTGATGATCCCATGCTCATGCCAGCAACCTGTGCTCAAGCAGGATGAGTGGCTGCTCAAGCTGGTGACTTCAGGGTTTTGAACTTGGGACCTCAGCATTCCAGGTCTACACTCTACCCATTGTACCACCACTGGTCTGGTGAAAGAGTGTACTTCATTTTTTATTTTATTTTTTAAAAATATTTTACTTATTAATTTAAAGAGAGAGAGAGAGAGAGAGAGAGAGAGAGAGAAAGCCAGGAGGGAGAGAAGGGTAGTAAGCATCAATTCACAGTTGCTTCTTGTAAATGCCTTGACTGAGCAACCCTGGGGTCTTGAACCAGCGACCTCAGCCTTGCAGTTTTACACCCTATCCATTGAACAACCACAGGTTAGGCAAGGAGTGTACTTTGAATAGGATGGATGGATAATGCAAAGACTTGAAGGAGATAAGCGATGAAGCCACATGGATACCTGGAGAAAGAGCCTTGCAGGCAGGAACAATAGTAGCTGCCAAGGCCCTGAGGCAAAAACATGTCTGACATAGTTAAAGAGCAGCAAGGAGACAGTGTAGCTGGAGTAGAGCAAGAGGCAACAACTAAAAGTTGAACCAGTCAGACCATCCATCCCAGGGCCTCATAGGTAATAATTCAAGCCTTTGGCTTTAACTGAGTGAATTGGAACCATAGGACAGTGTGAGCAAAAAAAGACAGAATATGATTCATGTTTTATAAAAGTCATTCTGGTACTATGTGAAAAAGAAAAACAAGAACATCAGTTAGGAAGCAACTACAATAATTCAGGCAGCAGGTAACGCTCAGAAGACGGTAGTCATGGTGGTGTTGGCGAGTAGTCAGATTCTGTATATTTTGAAAGAACCACATGTTGAACGGATGAAATAACAAGACCCTTACATATCCTGCCTACAAAAGAGTCACTTCAGATCACAGACTGAAGGTAAAGTGATGGAAAAAGATATTTCATGAAAATGGAAATGAAAGAAAAAAAAGCTGGGGTAACAATACTTATACCAGACAAAATAGATTTTTAAAAAAGGTTACAATAAAAGATAAAGAAGGACCCAGCAATTTCACTTCTGGGCATTTATCCAAAGAAAACAGAAACACTAATTTGAAAAGATATATGCACCCCTATGTTCATTGCTGCATTATTTACAATAGCCACAATATGAAGCAACCCAGCTGGTCATCAATAGATAAGTTGATAAAGATGATGTGATCACACACACACACACATACACACACTAGAATATTACTCAGTCATAGAAATGAATGAAATCTTGCCATTGAAACATGGATGGACCTAGAGGGTATTATGCTGAATGAAATAAGTCAGAAAGAATAAGACAAATACTTTATCATTTCACTTATATGTGGAATCTAAACAAAACAAAACAAAATAGCTCTGGTCAGATAGCTCAGTTGGTTAGAACACTGTCGTGAATCACAAGAGCTTGCTGGTTCGATCCCCAGTCGGGGCACATACAAGAACAAATTGATGTTCCTATCTCTGTCTCTCTCCTTTTTTTCTTTCTCTTTCTCTAAAATCAATAAAATAAACATTAAAAAAAAATAAAATTTGAAAAATTAAACAGCCCTGGCCGATTGGCTGTGGTAGAGCGTCGGCCCGGCGTGTGGATGACCTGGGTTTGATTCATGGTCAGGGCACGCAAGAGAAGCACCCATCTGCTTCTCTACCCTTCCCCCTCTTGCTTCTCTCTCTTTCTCTCTCTTCCTCTCCTGCAGCCATGGCTCAATTGAAGCGAGTTGGCTCAGGTGCTGAGAATGGCTCCATGGCCTCCGCCTCAGGTGCTCAATAATTTTGTACCAAACCATCCATCTGGTGAGGTACATAAGTGTCAAACTTGAAATTAATATTGTATGTTAACTATACTTTCAGAAAAAGAGCTTTATATTCCAGAATGAAAGAGAAAAAAAAAGTAGAGCCACCTGGATTTATGAATGTAGGTAGTGAATGGTGATAGGAAGAGAAAAGTCGAGAATTTTGGCCAGTGTTACTAAAAAGGTACAGCTGAGGAGGAGCAGGTTTGGAAGAGAGATCAGGCCATCTATCTGCTGTGTGACTCTAGTAAGTTGCTTAACCACTCTGAACCTCAGTTTATTCATTTGTACAATAGTTATAATAATCACTCCCTTGCGGAGTGGTGATGAGAATTGAGAGAGATCATGAACTCACAGGCTTGGTACATGTGTGTACCCAATACACGTCCCACCGATGGCCCAGGAACAACACATGGCCATCATAAATCTTCAGGAAGAAACTGGAGAGGAAGACAGTGCCTATAAATCTACACTCTAGCTCCTGCTTCCTCCAGGTGGAAGTGAAACACGTCCTTCAGATGTTAAGTTTTCTTCCTTCAAGCTCTTCAAAGGTTTCTGGAGATGGGATGATGCTAATGGAGGCTGGTGGTGAAATAATAATAAAGATCATATTCCCAAGGCTAGGCTGAAGTTTATAAAACAATTTTATGGCCATTCTCTTATCTGAGTCCAGCAAGGCAGAAATTAAATCCATTTTATGGAGTAGAAGAATGAAGTATTTAAAAACAAAAAAGACCCAGGAGACAGGAAGGAAGAGAAAGAAAGAGAGGGAGGGAGAGAGAATGAGAAGCATCAACTTGTAGTTGCTTTGCTTCAGTTGTTCAATGATTGCTTTTCATTATGTTCCTTGACGGGAATAGGACCTCAGGCTCAAGCTGAGCCAGCGACCCCTTGCTCAAGCCAGCCATCTTTGGGCTTAAGCTGGCAACCTTTGGGATCATGTCAGCAATCCTGCACTCAAATCAGTGATCCCACGTTCAAGCCCACGAGCGTGTGCCCAAGCCAGCAACCTCAGGGGGTTTGAACCGGCAGCTTCAGCATTCTAGGTCGACAATCTGACCACCACACCACCACAGGTCAGCCTGTCTTTATATCTTGCCCCAGCATGGAATTTCATTTAATCTTGGGGAAAAGAGTAGGTGGAGAAGAGGATCCTGATGTAGGTATTCCTCTTCTTGCCCCTGAGTGGGAGTGCCACCCAACTCTGTTCAACTGGGCCCAGTTGTGAGACAGACTGTGACCTCACTCCTCTACCCCAGGAGAGGGCCCACAAATGCGTGGCCAGCTCCTGTTCCTGTTTCAGCTACTCTGCGTGTGTCCAGAGTGTCTGGGCTGCAGTCTTTCTGCTTCTGAGGTTTGGGCAAGTGAATCTCTTACACAGTCCCATTGCAGTGACTCCTCCCAGCTACCCCCAGGTACTGAGGTCACTGAGGAAGGGACTAGAGCCCAGAAGAACCAACATGCATACAGTCACATCATTAGAAGGTGCAGTCTAGGTTCCGACTCAGAGGTCTGAACCCACAGGGAGAGTCCTGCATCTGTTCCTTCCACTTTCCGCAGCCCAGCTGCCCCCTCTGCTCCTGATAGCAGGTGCCAGCGTGCAGCTGTCATTTTCCTTGCTCTCCCCACTCTGGCAGGCTGTCCTGGGTGGGGCTGAGCTGGGTGGGGCAGCCCCGTGTATTGAGTGTCCTGTGAGGCTGTGTCCCTCACAAGCAAATTCAGCCAGAGATTGCTTCTGAGCAGTGGTTCTGACCGGTGAGAGTTGCTGCCCATAGGGATGGGGGTTGGGAGGGTAAGAAGTGTCAGGTCAGGGTGGATCAAGGGCCTGCAAGAGAAAACTTAGAATTGCCTGAGGGAGAAGTCCTGGATTGAGGGACAGGAATGAAGAATGTGTGTGCAAGAGGGGGGGGGGGGTAACCAGAGGAGGGAAGGGTGCAGGGACCAGCAGGAGTCCTGGACACTGGGAATGGCAGGCTGCAGGCCTCAGTCCCAGCTTTCCTCTCCAGGAAGAACCCTCGGGCCCGCGGCTGCCTCACCAGGAGAAAGGGCTTCAGAAAAGCCAAAGGGACCCAAG
Source organism: Rhynchonycteris naso (assembly GCA_037038555.1). Taxonomy (NCBI): domain Eukaryota; kingdom Metazoa; phylum Chordata; class Mammalia; order Chiroptera; family Emballonuridae; genus Rhynchonycteris; species Rhynchonycteris naso. Next base: position 11,398,671 of record CM073000.1, read on the forward strand.
AACTGAGGCTTGGGGGAGCGTGAGGGTGGAAACCAAAGGGGATGGGAATGGAAATTCTGCCCACCGCCCCATGTGCCCTGCCGTGTCTCTTGCCAGGTGAGGAGGGAGCAGGAAAGGCAAGTCGGTTCTGGATTGCCTTCGGAGTCACAGACCCGGCCATGCCTGCACCCCTGCTCCCGCTGCTGCTTCGAACGCTGCTGTCCCGCCTGCTGCTGCCTGCCGCCCGCCTGGCCCGCCAGCGCCTCCTGCCCCTGCTGCGCCGACTGGCCCGCCGCCTTGGCTCCCAAGACGTGAGGGAAGCTCTGCTGGGCTGTCTGTTGTTTGTCCTCAGCCAGAGACACCAGCCAGACGGGGGAGAGGCCTCCAGAGTGGCCCGCCCCGAGAGGAGGGAGAGGCTAGCCCCACCAAAATGAGGCCGCCCGTCCTGGGGGCAGCAGGATGAAGTGCTTTCCTTTGGAGTCCGACAGTCCTGACAACCATCACTGACTGAAGCCTGCCCAGCGGGCATTAGACATGGTTCACAGCTGGGCATAGGAGCCTCCTGGCTCCAGCAGAAATGACTGGAACCAAGCCCAGCAGCTAGCAGAAAACTGACTTTATTCATCCTCACTGTCCTCTTCAGTGCCTTTCCTAATCACCTGGGGCCTCCACAGGGAGAGGAACTGACTCTCCCCCTCTCCCTACATCCAGACAGATGGGGACATGAGGTCCAGTGAGGGACAGTGCTTAACCCAGGGTCAACTGACAATTTAGTGGAGGTAAGATTTTAATCCAGACTGTCTTCCAGACTCAGGGTTTACAGTAAAAGAGTAAGAAGACCTTGATTCCCCCAGAGAAGCAACCCTGCTCCAAAGCCCAGCAAGCAGCAGGTGCTCAATAAAAGAATTTTGAATTCCTGGGATGCCTCTGAAATTCTTTTCACCCACACTCCTGCCTGCGCGACCCCATGGAGAGACAGTGTCACCTGGCCAGCGGGTTATGTGGAGAACAATCAAGGCCTCCTCTGATCTCTGTTCCATTGTCCCTGGCAGTCCTCACCTCCTGGAAGTTGTTTCTCTCGTCACACCTCAGTGGGCCACACTGACTAGGCAGTCCTGGGCCTCTCACCGTAAGGGGGAAAATGTCCTTGACAGGGTTTGCAGACTCCTCCCAGCTAGGGGTGATGAGAAGAGGGATAGTTGTTGGCTAAGAGACCCTGTGGGCAGCCCCTCAGAGGGGCAGTGCAGAAATGCATGCTCCTGCAGAGATGGGGGTGGGGGCCGCATAACCTGAGGAATTCACCGCTTCTTTTCTTCCTCCCCAGTGGGAGGCCCGTCAGGGGTCAAATAGGAGTTTTCAGAAGTATTTGCATTTCAGCCCCCGGATAATTTGTTTAGGATTCCCCTGCAATAGTCCTCCCTCCCTCCTTCCACCAGCTCTCGAATCAGACAAAGATAGTGGGGGAGTATAGACATTTAACACGACTCCCATCCGACCCCACACCCGTCAGAAGCTTGGGCCAGGGGAAAACCAGAGACTAGAGCTGTGCCCGCGACCCCGGTCCTGCGGGACTTTCCGCCAGACCCCGGCTCCCCGCCGCTTGGCCATCTACTTCCTTCCGCGGTCCTCAGAAGCCAGTGCACGTGCTCGCCCCCCGTGGGAAGGAGGCCTGGGGGAGGAGCGGAGTGTAGGCGGTGGGAAACCGTGGTCCGTTAACCCCGTTGCTCTCCGAGGTCTTGGGCGGGTTTCTTCTTCCCTTCTCCGGGCCCAGCTCCGGGGCCTCCCTTCCAGCCGGTCCCCCGCTGGGCGGCAGAGACCGATCAGACCCGACGCAGGCTGCGATTTTCCGGCGGCCGCCTCAACCCCGCGGGGAGGGTAGGAGCACGACCAAGGCCCGGGCAGCCGGAGAGCTCACCTCTCCCCTCCCAAACTCAGGGTGCCCGACCTCCGCAGATCTGCTGGAAGCAGAGGCGGAGGCAGCGGGGTCCGGGCATGGGCCGGGGTCTGCGCTGTTCCCACGCCCTCCCGGGCCGAGAAAAGTGAGGAGAGGGCACTGGTTGGGGTTAGGATGCGGTGATAAGCTGCAGTTTCTAGAGGAGGAGACACTTTCCCGGGACTTTGAAGGCCGCATTTAGATGACTGCCGCCGCCCACCCCCGCAGTGGTGGGATTCAAATAATTGAACAACCTGTTTCTCTGCCCTAATGATCATTTTAAGTTTTTAAAAAGACATACCGAAAGGTAGTTTGTTTATTTATTTATTTTTTAGTGTTTTACAGAGACAGAAGGAGAGTCAGAGAGAGGGATAGATAGGGACAGACAGGAACGGAGAGAGGTGAGAAGCATCAATCATTAGTTTCTCGTTGCCATTGCGACACCATCTCACATGTGCCTTGAGGGGGGGGGAGGCTTCAGCAGACGGAGCAACCCCTTGCTGGAGCCAGCGACCTTGGGTCCAAGCTGGTGAGCAAGATGGGCCCACGCTCAAGCTGGCAAGCTCGGGGTCTCGAACCTGGGTCTTCCGCATTCCAGTCCCACGCTCTATCCACTGCGCCACCACCTGGTCAGGCAAAAGGTAGTTTATTATTTCATGCATTTAATACTTAAATAAGAACAATAAAAGAGGTACACAAAACTAGATTGTTTTATAAGAGTTTTAAAATATTAATGAAAAAATATTAAGTAATACCTGACAAAAAAACAATGAAACTATTATTTAAGATATTGCCATATTGCTTCTTTTTTTCAGTTGAATTGTGTAGTTTTAAATTGATGTTAAGATTTTATACACATACAAATTGTACATAATATACAAGCATATAGATAGATACATACATACATGCATAAACACAGAACAGCTATGACATTCAAGGTTAAATCTTGGTAGTGGTACAAGCTGAGTGGCTAGGCTTTAGTTTCTCCTGTCGGACATAAACAATTGCACAGAACATCAGTATCAGACAAGGTCATTCTGTGACGTGACTATGACAAAACAAGTCATAATCATGTCTGCACACAAACAATATATGAACATTTTCTAGCCATATTGCTTCTTGATTGGTGTCCTCACTTGCAATATTTTTCCACCTGTGGAAGGAATGAACATCACTATGCTGTTGCACAGATGAAAGTTAAAAAGAGTAAGGAGTGTAAATTTGTGACTTCCACGTGGGCAGCTGCCCAGGTGCCCACCTTAGAGACAACCCTAACTACCAGTGCCATTTTAACTGGTTCACCGAACTGAAACAATTAGGTATTGGTCCTGCAAAGACGCTGTGAACCTGCCAAATCCCACCAGGGCTCCTCCCCCAAACACATATAGATCTGGAAAGGTCAGAGACCCACCCAGAGGGATGGGGGGGGGGGGGGCTCTGAGAAATTAGGCTGGAAAATCAAGTTCAGACCTAGTGAACAGAGCACCTATCCACTCTCAGGGAAGGTGAGTCTGACCCTGAGAGAGCCAGATCCTGCCTTTATTTTAAATGTTGATGTTCATGGATTTTTTTTTTTTTTTGCATTCACTTTGAGTTTTAAAAACTATTGCATTAAAATATTATTCATCTTGATTTCTGAATTTCTCTGGCACCCGTTAAATTCTGCACCTCAGGCCAGTACCTCTCTGGCCTTGCCATAGTCCCAGCCCTGCAACAAAGCCATGGAGGTATAGTCACAAACACAACTGAGAACACCCAGTCATGAGACATGAGCTGGTGACAAAACGCTGGGCTGAGCAACAAACACACTTCCAGCAAACACATGTGGACAGAAGGCGGGGGTAAGATAGGGCTGTGGGAGGTGGTGAGGCAGGCCGGACAGGGAAGAGGGAGTCTGGGACGAGCCACAGTTTCAAATAGAGTAGGGGTGGAAAACTGGATCAGTCCTTCCCTCCCACTCCTCTGCCAGGGAACTGAGGGAGCCCCTAAGACTGGGCAGAGGGTGACCAGAACTGCCTGGCACAGGCCTATGTGAGTTGGGCTCTAAGGCTGTCCAGCAGAGGGCCCTGGCACCCAGCAATCATCACTATCCAGGGGAGGTACCCCTGGAGGGGTGTGGGTGCTGGCAGTAGGCCCAAGCAGGGTGAGGGCCAGATGGGCTTCTCTCCAGCAATAACAGCTCTGGCTGTCTCCTTCTAGGGGGATGGCCAGGTTTCAATGGTTTCAATGAGGGTGGAGAGGAGCCAGCCTTCCCTTGTCTGGCCTAGGACCCTCACCACTTCCCTCCAGTGTCTTTCCGCTTCCAGCCCTTTGTACACAACGGGAACAACTGGCCACCAGCCTAGCCATGCCTGGTGGATCTGTCTGACCACTAAAGCCTGCCACCCCCACAGGCCCAGAGCTGGGCAATGAAGGTGGGGAGAAAGACAGAGGCTAAGAAAGAGGGGAGAGGAGGGCCAAGAGAGGAAGAGAGAGAGACAACAAACACAGGGTAGGAATGGGGGAGGGTAGCCCCAGACATGAAGCTGCCCTTAAGCCATGGGGCAGCGCCTAGAAAACCAGCACTGCTACCCCTACCCCTCTTCCTGCCCTCTGCTTGGTTAAGGCTGGGGAGTGACGATGTGTCATGCCTCTGTGGGATAAGGAGCAGGAAGGCAGGCATACACCTTCTGCAATAGCTTGGGGAGTGTATAAGCAGAAAAGCTAGCCCTCCCCTCAGGGCCCAGTCTGATCTCCCTAGGATATTAGGACTCTTAATTTTTTAAAATTTTTACTTAGTGATTTGAGAGTAGAAAGGAAAGAGAGAGAAAAAAATGGCCATTTCTTATTCCTATTTATGCATTCTTTGAGTTGATTCCTCTATGTCCCCTGACCGGGATCAAACCTGCAGCCTTGGCATATGGGGACAATGCTCTCACTATCTGAGCTATCCAGCCAGGGCACTCCTAATTGATAATTTGTGGTCTGTGGCTTCTCCAGGGGACAGGTCTCTTGGGTAGTGGGGGTGGGGGCTGGGTTGGATTGTCCCTCCTCAGCACCTCTCCAGCCTTGCATTGTCCTCTGGCTCTGAGGGCTGCCATAGGGCTACTTATTCCCTCTCCCACAAATTTAATCCACAAAAAAAGGAGGGAATCCCTTCCCCTTCCCTTGGAAGTACAAGAAGGACTGACCACTCAGTCTGCCCACCTCCTCAGCCTCTGACTGTGGAGGATGTGGGACTCAGCAAGGCTCAGCAAGCTTCCGCCCTGCCTGCCTGAGTACCAGGACTCAGGATGTAAGGCTGTTCTCGGCTTTTTCTCTTCCCATCCCCCACTGTGCCTCAGTCTTTCCAAAGCTCTGTATTCAGAAAGGGTGAATCACGAGGGAGCAATGGGTTGTGCCTCTACCCATCACCCCACACACAGAGCCACACATCCCAGTCCAAGTCAGAGTTGCGGGCGGTGTGTTTGTGTGTAGGTACGGTCTCTGTGTATTAGAGGTCGGAAAGCCCACCACGTGGGTCACTGATTCTACTGATTATGACGGAGGGATCCCAAGGTGTGGTGGGCTCGAGGGCGGAAGAGCCAAGATCGGGATAAGTCTGAAAGGAAGAAAATGGCACTGAAAAGGGAGGCGGTCGCTGGAAAGGAAAAAGGTGCAGTGTGGAAGAAAGTGGCGTGGGAGGGGGTTTGGGGAGTGATGACGGCACATCTGAAATAGAGAGGAGAGGCCCGGGCCTGTCTGGCAGGTTTGTGTCTGGGAGAACCCCGAGATGAGTTCTGCAGGCTCTCTGCGGCCCCAGCGCGGAGGAGACGAGAGGTTCCCGCGTGGGCTATCCCTTCCAATGCCGCGTGCTCCCTGATGGGGCAGGGCTCGGCGGCGCCGGGCCCAGAGAGGTAGCAGCCACAGAAATAACAAGGCTAGGTGTGGGACTGGCTGTCCAGGCAGGGGGGTGGGGGTGGGTCGAAGGTCCCGGGGAGGGGCCCGTTCCGGCCAAAGCCCCAGCCTTAGCCCCAGCGCGGCTGGCAGAAGCTGTCCGCCGCGTGGCCCGGCCGCCGCGCCGCGCGGGGGGAGCGCGCGGGGGCCGCAGCGGGGGCCGCGCGGGGGCGCGCGGGGCGGGCCCAGCGGAAGGCGGGCCCAGCGGGGGGCCGGGCGGCCCAGCGGAAGGCGGGTTTGAATGCACTGCCACGGGCGCGGGAAGTGGTAGAGAACGCGCGCATCTCAGCGCGGGAGAGCTCCGTCACAGCAGGTGCTGCCCCGGGCCTGAAGTCCGGGCGTCCGGGGACCGCTGGGGCATAAGGTGCCGCTTTCCGCCTGCCACGAGGTAAGGCCGGCGGGGCCTGGCAGCTACACTGCCCGCAGAGGGGACGCCTGGTGGGGTCCTAGGTGGGGAACAGCGCGGCACGTGGCGTGCAAGAGCAGGGATGCCGGGGAGAAGGAAAAAGATGCAGTGTAGGGGAACGTGGCGTGGCAAGGGGACTCTAGCGGGACGTTGGCGACCTGGCTCCTGGGCCTGGAACTGGCTGTCGCGGAGCTGACCTCCGTAAAGGGCGGGCGAGTCGATGGTTAATCTCGATCGATTTTGTTGGGACAGGGGAGGCGCCACGCCTCTAACTATGCTGGGTCAGGGCAGCTGGCAGGACAGAACATATGTCTTTTTAACCACCGCCTTTAATTGGCCGAGGTCGTGTCCCTGGCCTCTCCTTTCTGGTTGCCCGTCCTCAGTTACTTTCAGAGAAGGGACCCTTTCTTAATTTAGAGAAAAGGCAAGTGCACACACCTCCTAGGTTTTCTTCCCAGAGGAGAAGAGTGGAGGTTGTGGGCTGGTCCCACCACACCCCTCTTGGAGTGGTCCCTCTGCCCATATCCCTGGTAACCTTTATACTCCCCCCCCCCCACACTGGTCCTCCTGCAGGTGTGAGCCCTCTATGCCAGGATGTGTGTGTATTGGGAGGGGGTCCTTATACCTGACATTCATGTCAGGCTGGACGTAACGTTTGCCCCCACCTTATTTTTCTCTGTTAGTTGGAGCAGAGCACACCCACCTCCCAGTATACAGGGCTATCTGGGAAGCTGCCCTTTATACCTCCTTCCCCACTCCAGAAGGAGCCCAGAATAAGCTGCAGGTTGAGTTTGAATTCCAGATCTCCCATTCACTAGCTCTGTGATGGTAGGCACAAGTCTCAACCTCTCTGAACCTTAGCTGGCCCATCTGTTCAGTGGAAACAATTAGCACTAGCTTATGGGTGGTTATGAGAGAAAGAGCGGGTATCTGCAGGCTGGTCCCATATCGGATCCTGGGGAGTGGAGAATTTGATGCTACCACAAAGGCATGTCTAGAAGCTGGAGTGATGAGAGGTGCTGGGAACTTGTGTTTGGTGGCTGCTTTCAGGGACCCACCGAGGCAGGCCAGGACCTGGCTGGAGGTACACCAGGTGTTCCGAGCTGGTATCAAATCCCTGGTTGCCGCTGCGCAAAGGTGGGCAAGAATAAAACACCTGGGCTGGCGTGCAGAGTGTCAGGATGTGGGCAGGGGCAGGGGGCTTCCCCTGGAGTGAAATTGTGCACGGGACTCAGGGGAAGTTTGCTGAGAACAAAAAGCAGGGAGGGAGTGTAGACGAGGGCAAGGACAGAAACAATACTCCTCTGAGCCTAACGCACATTTCACTAAGGAAGGGGAGATACCCTTTTCTGCCCACCCAGTCTCTGGTCCGGTTGAAACTTGCACTGCCTGGAAGCTTGCCTGTGGAGGTGGGGGAGGAGCAGAGTGTGCTGCGGGTCCCCCTCCCTGCTCCCTAATAGAAGACTGAGTCCTGAGCCTCCCTGTCTACCCCCCAAACACACAACCCCATAGAGTTCCCTTGCCCCCATCCCTCTAGAAAATGCAAAACCTTGTTCACCACTCTGTCCCCTGCGCCTAGAACTATGCCTGGCTAGCCTGCAAAGGTCCCCTGTAAATATTTGTTGAAAGGATGAATGAAGAAGCTCTCTGTCTTCAGATGGAGATGTGTGGGTCTGCTCCTCCCCTCCCTGTCCTACAACCCAGGGGGGCTAGGCCCTACCCGCTAGGGGGCTGAGGCAGGCTTTGGAGAGTCTGGGATTTGCCCAGGGAGCAGTTGAGAGGACTTACTGGGATGGGTAGAAAAGCCCATTAAAGGTATGGGGTCCCTGAAGGTGTCTGTTTGTCTTGGGCTGGGACCAGGAGCACAGGCTGTACCTGCGCCTTGACCCACCCCCTCGGCCCCCCTGCTGAGACTGTTGGGTCTGTTATCTCCCTAGCTGCAGCCCTGGTTTTTTATCTCCCTGCTCGAGTGTCTGCGAGGCTTCTCAGAATGGGGCAGCTTCTTCCCACAGCGAGACGTGGGGGGTTCTCTCCCCACGTGCCCTGTGCCACTGTCTTTATTCTGGACCCTAACCCAGGAGGAGCCCATGGACAAGGCGTGCTGTCTGAACTGGAGCTAGGACCACCGCCCAGGGACGGCCCAGGCCTCTTCTGCTCCGACCATTCTGCTGGCAAGTCTGGGCATCTGGTGAGTGCTGGCCCAGGTGGGTAACGTGGGAAGCCAGTCCTGGCCCCAGAGCTAGGCCTTCACGTGGGGGGTGCACCAGCACTCGCCAGGCTGGGTTTCCACGCTATCCCGTGGGAAAGCCATTTTATCTGCTGGTGCCAAAGAGGTCCTAGCTACATAAACAACACAAGGCGCGAGCGGGAGAGGGTCACTGCAGAGGGAGGCTAGGCACTTTGGGACTGCTGCCCCCCACCCCCAACCTTCACGTCAAGTTTGCTCTCAGAAAGGGGAAGAGTGCAGGGGCCTGGGAGTGAGAGAGGAACCGAGGGGGGATGGGGTGACTCTGGTGCCAGACTGGGGGACAGGGGTCAGTCAGCCTAGGACCTAGGTTGTAGAAAAAGCAGTGTTCCACACCCAACAGGAAGCGTTTTCTTGGAAAACTGACCAGGAACTAGGAAGTCCCTGGGCAATGGCTGGAAAGGAAGGCTAAGGTGCCGCCAGCAGAGAGCTGGAGTCTGAGGTGTCTCCAGGAGGGCACAGGTGACCCACCCTGGAGACAGAGCCCACCTTTGCTGTGAACCCAGGGGTTCCCTGGGAGGGTGGAGAGGTCAGACTTAACAGAGAGGGCCTAGAAGGGGCCGCCTCCCTGGCTGGGCCTCAGTCCTCATCCTCTGTGGCTGCTGCTCCTGCAGATGTTTATTGTCTGTCCTCCCCCTCCCCTTCTCTATTCCCCTTGTTTCCCCCTCCTGTCCCGTCTTCCATTGTTGTCACTGTCCCTGACTCCTCTCGTCCCCGTCCCTGGCTTTGCCTGCCTCGCCTCTCTCTCCAGCAGACGTCCTCCTCCTTCCCGCCTGCTCTCCACCCTCTGCTTTCCCAGCTCACACACGGCCTCGCTGCTGGGTAAAAATAGCGGCAGCGGCTGGGCCAGGCCTGCTGCCAGGTAGCGCTGGAGCGGGCGGGGTGGCCGACAGGACTGGCCTGGTGGGGTGGGGGGGTCAGGCTGAGCAGTCTCCAGCAGCCGGGCCAGGAGGGGGTCCTCCTGGACACCACGGCTTGCCAGCTCTGTCTGCCCTGCCCCCTCCTACCCCTTCCCCCAAGAGTCTGGTGAAGCCTGTGGGGAAATAAGGCAAGACAAGGCCTCACACTGCTTCTGCCCCCAGCAAGCCTCAGAGGGAGAGGGCGGTCAGCCAGGCAAGACCAAGATCAAGACCGCCATCACCATGACAACCAGTCACCAGCCTCAGGACAGGTACGCGGAGACCTGGGCTGGGGACCCAGGGGAGCGGAAATGGGCATCCAGGGGGCTGGGTGCAGTGTCTTTTGAAATTTGGGGTTGTCATTGCTGGCTGGCCTACCAACCAGGGCGCTATGAGTCAGGTCTGCATCAGGGCTGGGGGCCCAGCCTGCCTAGGCTGGGTGCTGGCTGGGGTGTCTACGCGTAGGGTCATGGTGGCTGGGTGGCAGCCCCTCCCTGGCCGGTCAGTGTTTCCACTGTGGCTCTCCAGCCCACTGCTTCCAGCTGCTCCCGCCACCCCCCAGGGGGAGGGACACAGTTGGCAATGCCCCCCATTCGGGAGCCCATCTGGCAGCCCTGCCCTTCCCTCAGTGTGGCCTCTGTCTCACATGCCCTTGGTTCACCCCGGTCCTTGCTCGGACCTTCCTCTCACTTCTGCACCTCTGGAGCCTGTGGTGTCCCTCCAGTTAGACCCACACGTGTGACCCTGCAGATGTGTTTTGGGGGAAGACGCTGTTGCTTGATCCAAGTTCTTCCAGGAGTCTGGGGCCCAAGAAAGTTGATGAAGTCATGCCTCAGGTCCAGAGCTCTTCAACTTGGGCCTCGACCCCGTCACCTCTCCCTGCCCATTCTGTCTCCGTTGTGGGCCAGAGGTCACAGAAGCAGATCACTTCCGCCTGTGGCCCTGGGGGTACTTAGCTCGCTCCCTCTGAGACCGTTTCCCACTCGTTAAGTTAAATATAGACGTGAGGGTTATTGGGATAAGAAAGTTAAAGGAGACGGTTAAGTAGAGGCACGGGTTGGCTCCCTCTGTCGTTCCTGCTCCCAGGCTGCCTTCCGGCCCCTTCCCAGCCTCGCCACTCCTGGCGGTCTCTCCATCTCCCTCTGCGCTCACCCGGCTCCACTCCGACCCTCTGCCCTGTGTGACCTGGACTGGGAGTCTCTCCCTTCGTCCTGCGTCTCTAAATCAAGCCCTTAGCTCTCTATTTCAAGGTGAGGGATATATGAGAAGTTAGGGGCTGCAGTTGTAATGACTCAGACCTGCCCAGTTGGGTCACTTCCCCAGGCCCTCCCTGTGTGCGGCCAGGCCCTGCACTCTGGCCAGACCTGTCCTCGCTCCCTTGGGCTTTGTCCTTGCCATCTCTGAAGAAAGCAGATATTGGCGGTGGGGAGGGTATGGCAGAAATATCTGGAGACCACAGTGGGAGGGCCCAGGGCTGTCTGGGGGCGCTGGCCCTGACCCTGGGGTGTGGGGTTTGGGACTGTGCCCTGGCAAAAGCCGAGGCCTCACTTATTTACACTCTGGGGCCCAGATGACATCCAGTGGCCGGATACCTCCTGGCCAACCCTAGGTGCTGTGACCTACAAAGCCAGTTCTGTCTGGTCCCGGAAAAAACAGCTCCCTCATTTCCCAGCTGCCCCAAGGCACCCCGCCTGCCTGCCCCACTAGGTCCAGAATGGTGTGGGAGTTTCCTGACCTCAGACTCCTCTTGGGGGAGCCACACAGTCCCTGCCCAGACTGCATAATCACTTCCAGCCTGCTCAGCAGGCAGGGGTGGACGACACTTGATATTTGCTCTCTCACTCACCCGCCGCCCCCAGCCTTTATAGCAGGATTTCCAAAACCACGTCCGGATGTGTGGGTCACCCTGGTTCCTAAGCCTGGAGGGTCCCTTGAGTCTTCAGGGACTGAGAACCACCGTCCCGTGGCCATGGCTTTCAGCCCCGTGTCCCTAGTCCTCCCCCCCTCTGGCCTTAGCTGGGCCCTTTTCCCTATCCCGGAAGACCCCCCCATCCACACACATCCACAGGGGAAACATGCACGTGGACATAAACACAGATGCCCTATGCCCTGGGGTAGCTTGAGAAACTGAAGGTCAGGAGGGGGACATGTTTGATCTGGGAAGGAGGGTGGCATGGTGGGTCACTTGGCTCCTCTCTCCTCTCCCACCCCCAGGTACAAGGCCGTCTGGCTTATCTTCTTCATGCTGGGCCTGGGGACCCTGCTCCCCTGGAATTTTTTCATGACAGCTACCCTGGTGAGACTGGGGGCCGGGGCTCCAGGGGCACTGGGCACACAGGGCCTGGCTCTGTTCTCCTGGGCACAGGGACAGAGGTTCTAGTGCTCCTCTGCATCCCCGCAGTATTTCACAACCCGCCTGGACCAGCCCCAGAACATGTCCTTGGTCGCTGCTGAAGCGAGCAGGAACGTGCAGGCCTTGGCCACCCCCACAGTATCCTCTCCGAAGCGGAGTTATCTGAGCACCATCTTCAACAATGTCATGACCTTGTGTGCCATGCTGCCCCTGCTGGTCTTCACCTGCCTCAACTCCTTCCTGCATCAGAGGTGAGCGCCCAGACCCAGCCCGGCCCCTGGCGGCCTCCTGCGTGTCCTGGGCTGGGCACCTGCCTTACCCACGCCTCCCGGCCACCTCGGTCTTTCCTGCAGGATCCCCCAGTCTGTCCGGATCCTGGGCAGCCTGGTGGCCATCCTGCTGGTGTTCCTGATCACCGCTGTCCTGGTGAAAGTGCACCTGGTTGCCCTGCCCTTCTTCGTCATCACCATGATCAAGATCATGCTCATTAATTGTAAGCAGGGCCGGGAGGGAGCCTGGGCCAGAGACCTTTTCACTGACCCCTCCCCTTCCTTCAGATCCGCAGTCAGCCAGAGAGGAACCCGTTCTGACCCCCAGAGGACGTGGGTGCTGTGGGCAGTGAGGGTTCAGAGGCCTGAGCAGGCCCAGACCAGGGCTGGGAGTGGGGGGCGGGGACAGGGGCCGCTGAGTGGCAGGACTCCCTGGCGGTAAAGCAGGAATTAAAGGAGCCTGTCTTCCCCTGAGCCCTCACTGCCCCCGGCGGAAGTGAGTCCCACAGCCCTGTTGATGCCCACCCTGTTCCTCCAGCTTTCGGTGCCATCCTACAGGGAAGCCTGTTTGGTCTGGCCGGCCTCCTGCCTGCCAACTACACTGCCCCCATCATGAGTGGCCAGGGACTGGCGGGTATCTTCGCCTCGGTGGCCATGATCTGCGCCATTGCCAGTAAGTCTTGCTGTCTATCTGTCTGTCTGCTTCTTGTGGGGAGGAGGGGGTGGAGCCTGTCTGACCACTCATACCCTTCTTCCCAGGTGGCTCGGAATTGTCAGAAAGTGCCTTCGGCTATTTTATCACAGCCTGCGGGGTCATCATCTTGACCATCATTTGTTACCTGGGACTACCCCGGCTGGTGAGCAAAAGGGAGCCCAGGGCTCTGGGCAGCGGGTGTTCTGAGGCTGAAACCTGGGGGAGGCAGGGACGGTGGAGAGCCCACCTCTAAGTTCACATCTGTCTCTCTCACTCGACAGGAATTCTACCGCTACTACCAACAACTCAAGCTCGAAGGGCCCGGGGAGCAGGAGACCAAGTTGGACCTCATTAGTAAAGGTCCGAATGGCCTGAGGAAGCTGGGGTGAAGGGCAGCCTCCTGGCAGGGGGCAACTGAGCCCAGAGGGCAGGAATGGGCACACACCATTCACTGGCAGAGATGAGCCAGAGGACCCAGGAGGTGGGGTGAGCTGGGGAGACAATGGGAATAAGCTGGGGGAACTAAGACGGCCAATCCTGGATGACCCTGACTGCCCGAGGGCAGTTGCTGGTTTTGTACCAGGGGAAACATGAGCTAAGGCTCCGGGGAGAGGTCAGGACCCTGGGCCTGGGGCACTGTGAGGATTTAGGGAAGGTCTGGCCTAGGTTTTAGGGTGTTTCTGTGCACTGCCTGAAGGGGTGTTCACCCCCAACTATCTCCAGCCTTGTTGGGGAATTGTTTGTGTCATTTTCTGTTGCTCTGGCTTTCCTCCAACTTGAAGATCCTTCTACAACCTGTCACCCCCCAGGAGAGGAGCCAAGAACAGGCAAAGCACAGTCTGGAGTTTTGGCCCCCAGTTCTCAGCCCAACAAAAGCCACTCGATCCGAGTCATCCTCAGAAATGTGCGTGGGGACAGGGGTGCCCTGCCCTCTACTCCTCACCCTCTTTCTCTCATCCCTCCCCTGCCTTCCCACCTCACAGTCCATCCCATCCCTTTCTGACCCGAGACTGGTCACTCTCCCAGGGGTGTGTGTGTGTGAGAGTGAGAGAGAGAGAGAGAGAGTTCTTTAATGCACAACTGCCTTGAAGACTTGGGCCTGGGTCCCCTCCTCCAGATCTTAGTCCCGGCTCTCTCCGTCTGCTTCATCTTCACGGTCACCATTGGGGTGTTTCCCGCCGTTACGGCTGAGGTCCGGTCCAGCATTGCAGGCGAAAGCGCCTGGGGTGAGGACCCTGGGTTCCCAGGAGGGGGATGGACGGCCTCTTGCAGGACTGGGAGGCGGGGGAGAGGGGATCCTGAGCTGCTGTCCCTTCAGGTAGATTCTCCTGGTCCACTCGCCCTTTCCTGGCCTAAAAGCGTCTTCTCCACTTTGCGGCTGGGTTCGCGCAGCCCAGGTTAGGGTCAAGGTTACTAAGTCTGCTTCTGGACCTCATAACCATCCCCTTATGTACTCTTCTTTCCCAGAACACTACTTCGTTCCTGTGTCTTGTTTCTTGACTTTCAATGTTTTTGACTGGCTGGGCCGGAGCCTCACGGCTGTAACCATGTGGGTAAGTGAAGAAGAGGGCACTCGCCCTGTGAAGGAGAAGAGTCTACCCTGAGACCCAGAAAGGGTACCAAGACAGGATGGGGACAAGGGGACGATGCTTTTTTCAAAACCAAGACATTGTATATAGTTAGGTGTACACCTTAAGGCAGGGGGCCCCAAACATTTTACACAGGGGGCCAGTTCACTGTCCCTCAGACCGTTGGAGGGTCGGACTATAAAAAAAACTATGAACAAGATTTCTTCCCCGTGTTGTCCTAGTTGGTAGGTGGGCATTAACTGAGCCAAAATGTTGCGGAACGTGCTGGCTCTTCGTCAGATTGCCCAGAGGACCATAAGTACTGCTTCACGCAGGCAGATTGAAAATAAAGTTCCAGAAAAGCAAAAGCTATTTCAGGAGGATAATGGAATTCCAGTGCATCTAAAGGGTGGAGTAGCTGATGCCCTCCTGTATAGAGCTACCATGATTCTTACAGTGGGTGCAACAGCATATGCCTTATATCAGCTGGCCATGGCTTCATTTCCCAAGAAGCAGGATTGACTTCAGTTTATTCTCCCAGTAATCCGTTGGTTCAATTTCATTCAACTCTGTATGGACCAGAAAGCTGATAAATAACTGAGTTCTTCTTTGGGGATCAATATTTATTGACATGTACTAACTGCCATCAATAAAGCAGTCTTTACCATGAAAAAAAAACAAAAAACTATGAACAAATCCCTATGCACACTGCACATATCTTATTTTAAAGTAACAAAACAAAACGGGAACAAATACAATATTTAAAATAAAGAACAAGTAAATTTAAATCAACAAACGGACCAGTATTTCAATGGGAACTATGGGTGCGGATGCATCCTGTGCTCCTCTCACTGACCATCAATTAAAGAGGTGCCCCTTCCGGAAGTGCGGCGGGGGGGGCGGATAAATGGCCTCAGGGGGCCGCGTGTGGCCCGTGGGCCGTAGTTTGGGGACCCCTGGCTTAAATACTTAAAGTTTTAAGTGTGCAGCTTAATGACACTATACATATCCCCTGTATAGTCACTACCCAGGTCGAGATGGAGCATTTCCAGCATTCCAAAAGGTTCCGTACTCTCCCCTCTCCATCAGTGCCCATAAGGGTAACCAGGCTTTGAGGTTTTAATACAGATCCTGAGGGGCTCCATGTGGAGGCCTGGGGGTCTGGGTGTGGCCTGCGGCCAGGCTGAGCTCCTGCTTGGTCCCCACAGCCTGGGAAGGATAGTCGTTGGCTTCCGAGCCTGGTGCTGGCCCGGCTGGTGTTTGTGCCCCTGCTGCTGCTGTGCAACATCAGACACCGCCGATACCTGCCCGTGGTCTTTCAGCACGATGCCTGGTTCATCATCTTCATGGCCGCCTTTGCCTTCTCCAACGGCTACCTAGCCAGTCTCTGCATGTGCTTCGGGCCCAAGTGAGTGTCAGGCAGTGCCTGGTGCTCCAATGGGGGACACTCGGCAGAGGGAGACTCCTGATCCTGGAGCTTAAGGTTTCCATGCCAAGAGAGGAGCCCACTGGGAGAGGCACCGAGGTTGAAGGGGTCGTGGCGGGGAGCACAAGGGTGGGATGCCTAGGCTTACGTAGGAAGGGATGTGGGAGGGGACCCCTGGGGAAGGAGGAAGAGAATCCCAGGACACGTTCCCCCTAGAGGGCAAAGCCAGAATGGGGGTAGGAAGTAGGATGGGTTGGTCAGCAGAACTGGGTGCTGAGGCAGGCCTCCCCACCCTGATGTTCCGGGTTGGGCTGGCGTAGGGGCCATCCTGAGGTCGCCTTGCCTCCCTCCTCTAGGAAAGTGAAGCCGGCTGAGGCGGAGACAGCTGGAACCATCATGGCCTTCTTTCTCTCTCTGGGCCTGGCGCTGGGGGCTGTGTTCTCCTTCCTGTTCCGGGCCATTGTGTGACCATCAACGGACAGAGGACCGCCCCAGGCGCCTGCCCCGGTCTCCTGCACCTGCCCCTTCCTTATCCTTCAGGGATGGGCAGGGCTGAGCTGGACATTTTCTCTGCTAGCTGAATTCTGCCTTTTCACTGCTTCTGCTGGGCCTGATGTTCAGGCCCTGAGGAGGGAGCGTCTCAGTGGACATTGGGGACAGTGTGGGCCTACCAGTCAGAAGCAAGGGAGGGGACGCAGCCTCTGCATATGCTGGATTCCCCCCACCTTGGCCCTGACCCCTAGCTGAGCTGGACAGCAGAGGCTCCTCGGCTCAGAGAGTGTGTGTGTGTGTTTGCCTGTACTAGGGTGCCTAGAGGCCAGGACCGTCTGGTCTGAGGTCTGGTCTGATGTTTGTACCCTCCCTTCCCCCGTGCCTCCTCCAACTTCTCCCTGTCCCTCCGCCTTGTGTTTATCTTGTCATTTGTACAGTTGCCATTTTACTGCCTTTTTTTATACTTAACAGAAACCAGGTGCCTTCAGAGGCTGACAATAAACTGTTTTCCTCCACGGCTCCCTGTGTTCTCCAGCCATGGCTTCGTGCCCTGGAAAGGGTAGAGGGACGGCAGCCTAAGTCCGGGGCGATGAGCAAGGCACAGCCGGGTCTTGGCCAACACCAGGCCTGGGTCCAAGGTTGAGGGTGAGGGTGGGGTTAGTCCTCTTAGTCTCAAAGGAGCGATAGTGTCCCCTACTGGGGCCACAGAGGAGGGACAGGCCTAGATCCAGTGCACCCAGACTGTTTGCTGAGACCAAGAAAGATTTTTCTTTGCTGCTTCGTTCCTCCCTCCGCAGGCCTGGGAATGGAGACAGCGCCTTCCTTTCGCTTTTCTGTCTTCACTGTCACGCCCTCCACTCTGCTCTCACTCTTCAGTCTCCAGAGTGAGTTCTACACTGGCCAGCTCTCCCCCTGCAAACTCCCCCCAACCCGGCTCCTGGTTGTACTCCCACACCTGGCAAGAACAGGCTGCGCCCGAGGGTTCTCCCCGACCTGGCCCTCTGCCCTGACTCCGGATCCCAGACTTCCCGGGGAACAAGAGGCCTACATGTCCTTGCATTGAAGCCGAGCCCTCCCCTTTCTTCCCAAACTCTGGCCTAGGTGGGATGGTGAGGGGTCGTGAGAGTGGCCATACCACTGGGTCCCCTTTCTCAAACATGACTTCCTGACAAAGAGACCAGAGCTCTTGCCACTGTGGACCCTCCTTCCCCACCTCACTGACCCCTGATTAGAAGACGCTGCAGAGTTGGCACCTCTCTGGGCTTTGTTTCTCAGTTTAATTGAATTGAAGGCTTAAGGCCTCATTAAAGGGTAATTAAATATGTCATACGGAGCACTGGAGTCCATGGACTCAGAGTCAAACCAGGCTATGTATCTGAGGTTGGTGAAAAACAAGGTATTTCCTGTCAGTTTCAAAAGAGGAGTTAGTTCCCCGAGTACTCTGCAGTCAATGCAATGCCCGTTGGCAATGCATCAGGCTGAGCTAGACCTGCACTCCTCGGCCTCCCTCATCCCTTCCCAACCTGCCCATTGTACCCAACCAAACCTGAGAGTCCTACCCAGCCCCTTCCTTCACCATCAGCCCTTCAGGGGCCCGATGTTTCTTCCCTGGGTCCCGTCACCACCTGCTGCCTGGACTTTCAGGACTCTTGTCCAGGTCTCCTTCAGACCCTTCCCACACGTGGCCACAGGATAACCTGAAAAGTTTAGTTGGATGCTGGTACCCCTCCCTGGATTTCCAGACCCTCCACCAGCAACAGCCACTTTGTGTAATTTCTTCCCCTCTGCGCCTCAGAACTTTTGTAACTTTGCGACATCTTTTATCATGTTCTTATCTTCCTCCAGCAACCAAACGTTTTTCTGGTTCCAGTCTATTCTATTCATGTGCTGATTCGAAGCTACAAGAGCAATACCTGGCTCCTGAAAGTACTTAAGGAAGGTTTGCTTCCTGCAACTGCATGCTCTTCCCACAGTCTTCACAGGCCCACCTCCCACTGTGTGTCAGGCAGCGCCATTTCCCTGCCATTTCCCCGGAGGCCGATGGGTGTTAAGTCAGCTCATCAAGCCCAGCAATGATTTGAATGAATAAGACCTTTAGGTTAGTCATTTTCTGTCTTTCTATAGTTCCACTGATGTTGAAGAATATTACTATATAGAATATTTTTCTCAAAAATATTGTCTCAGACTCCTCTCAGAGGGCAGGAGGCTTTCTAAAGCAAATGGCAAAAAAAAAGAAAAAAATGTAGTGTCATTCACTTCTATTCTCCTGACCTCAATGTTTTCACCTGAAAAATGGATGCCTGGCGAGAGGAGCTTAGAAAAAGCAGCTCCCAATGTCCTGCCTGCTGAACTGCAGTGATGGCTCCACCCACTAGGGGGCGCACTGCATGCAACACCGCCTGTCAGGCTATGGGGCCTCATCACTTTCCTCCCTGTAAGGTGGGGAGGTCTGAGCATGAGACTTAGCCAGGTGTCCCTGACTGTTGTGACTCGTGCTGGTCATTGCCTTCCATGTGACATTTCTGCCTGAACTATCAGCCTGATTTCAGCTGCTGTCTTTCCCGGGGTGGCTGCCATTACAACACAGAGATTTCCCTCTACTTTAATCATATGGTCAATGATTGGGCTTTAAACTTTTGGAAAGCTAAGAGTCCCAGTAAAATGAGCACTCCACCTCCCGTGTAACTGATGAATGTATCTGTATATTCTTTGAGGTGAATATGGAAAGATGGCGAGGACAGTAAAATGGGTGGCTTGACAGGAAAAGTTACTGGGAATATTTTTAAAATGTGAAAACTAGAATAGCGATTCAAAATGGATGTGCGCAGAGAAATGCAATCACTTTTAAGAGACCCCTGCACAGCCCTGGCGGGGTAGCTCAGTTGGAGCGTAGCCCTGATAAACCAAGGTTGTAAGTTCCATCCTCAGTCAGGGCACTTGGAAGAATCGACCAGGGAATGCATAAATAAGTGGAACACCAAATCAATGTCTCTCTCCCTCCTCCTTTCCACTCTAAATCATCCATCAATTAAAACAATTTTATCTTTTTTTTTTACTCGAGAGCCCTGCTCTCTGGCCAGCAGGCCCTGCCTGAAGCACATCTTAAGACTGGCGGAACGGCTGTCTGCGAGAGTGACCAGCGGCCCTGACAGGGGGGCCAGGCTGGCAGTGAAGCCGTTCATTCCTGGGGCAAGCTGGCAGTGAGTGTTCTGATGGACACCTCAGTGAGGCAGAGCCAGGTCCCTACTCCACCTCTGCTCCATCAGTGGCCGGTGTCCTAGCTGGGCTGTCTCCACAGGATGTGCTCGCTCAGAGCTCCCTACAACCCTCCGCCTCGGCGCTCCCTGTCAATGAGCCACTTGACCTGCTGGCTCCAGACGAGGGCTAGTGCTAAGTGATCAGCGGAGGCCCCACAAAGTGGGAGCACCCGCCTATGACAGCTGCCTTCTCCCAGGCCTTTCTATTGGGTTACAGGGTGGTTCCGATTCAGAGCCTAGGATTCCATTTTGGGCCTGTCAGGTACCAGCTGTGGGACACTGGACAAATCACTCATCCTCTGTGACCCAGCTCCTTGTTCTTAAAGCCGAGTGACTACCTGGGAACTTGCTAAGGAAATTAGAGGAGTCTGCGGGAAAGCCTGGACACAGAAGGTGAGACGCGCGGCACCAAGTCATTAAAATGAGCGTCAGCACTGAACGCTGGCCTGGCCCCCACCAGTGGCTCGTGCTCCTCCTCACACACGTTTGGTTCCCTTACCCCGCACCTCTAGCCCCACGGAGCTTTGAGAACCAAGCTTATTTCCCCCACCGCAGCTATTCCGGGTGCAAATCACCACTCGGTCCCCGTCTGGCGCAGGACGACCGGAGACCCACAGTTGCGGAGCCGGGCGGGTCACGAGGGACAGAAACAATCAGGGAGGGGAAGGCGAAGAGGGTGGCGTCACCCGTTCTGCGCGCCCCCTGGCGGCAGCTAGGTCCCAACCCACGCGGCCCTTGCTTCTGACCCCCGGGCCAGGGAGACCAGACTGTCATTTCTCTGAGTGACCTCGACCCAGGCACTTTAAACTCAGAGACACTCATCTGTAAAGCTGGGGTAGTAACACCTGCCCTGCCTACCTTTCCGGTTGGGAAACTCCTCTGAGATAATGAATAACAACTATTACTTTCACCTATCACTCTGCTCACCATCTTTTTTTTTTTTTAATCATTTTTAATATGTTTATTTTACTGACTTTAGAGAGAGAAAGGAGAGGGCAGTAGAGAGACAGGAACATCTGTTCCTGTATGTGCCCTGACTGGGGATCAAACCGGCAACCTCTGTGCTTCGGGATGATGCTCTAACCAACCGAGCTACCCAGCCAGGGCTCTGCTCACCATCTTAATAATAAATTATCTCCTATAATCTGCTTATAACTTTATAAAATGCCGGCTACTGTTATGCCCATTTCATGCCAGAAAACCGACACTGAAGAGGTAAGTAAAAGATGGAAAAATGTTTTGTAAACTGCCAAGCACCAGGTAAATATCTTTGGCCATCTGTCTCTCTAACGTGCAAGCGCACGCACACACACACACACACACACACACGCACACACACGAGTTCCCAGGCAGTACAGGGGATAGAAAGACACAAGACCTCATGTGACCATGTGGTGGCACCTTAAAGCAAACTTGCTGCGCCTTCTTCCCCTGCCTCTAAAACATTCCAGAGAATCATCTCTTTTTACAACCCCAGGGATTCCAAGTGTCCCATCCTTCCCAGGTGACACCAGCACAGTCCTTCTTGACATCTAATCTCAGTTCCCCCAGGAGCACTCCCAGTCCCTTATTTGGGTGCGGGCACTGGGCCCAGTACATGACCCAGATATCCAGTCAGTTTAGACCTGCACGTGGAGGAGTGACTTGTGCCCCACAGTGAAGAGGTGGCAGGTAGAACAGTTAAATAGGTCAGGGTTCTTTGTGGTGCTATCTGCCTCCTGCACCTTCCCCTGCCAATAACCTGCTCTGAGCTGAACTGATTTGGGGCTAAGTTTTACTTTCTTTGTCAAAGGGAACCTGGAACGCCGAATAACACCCAAGACAAAGAAAGGATGCCCGGTAGGCATGATGGCAGGGAGAGGACACAACACACACACACACACATTTGGGCTGGGCTGGCAATGGCAGGTAGGCAGAACTGAGTCATACCTCTTAGGCCACTGATCCTATGCCCTTGGAGAGTCAAGACTCCATTACATGTGAATTAATAGAGCAAGTTACCAAAGACACATAATTTATAATTCCAGAATGGCTTAGATCACATTTTCTGGCCTCACCACTCCCCCTTGAATGACTAGGCTCTCGCCATCTGCCTCTGCCTCCTGAACATCTCTCCCTCCTTAGCTCTGCACAACATGTCTAAAACAGACCTCCCAACCCTTGCAGCCTAGGTTAGTGCTCCTCCCTCCTCAGTGCCCACATCTAGAATCTATCCCAGAAAAGGTGTGCGCCATGCCTCTTCCCCACCCCCCCGACCTCCTCAACTTCAGCCTCTCCTTTCTCTAAGGTATGTCCTGTGGAATCTCTAAGTGTCAGTTTGTTTTGAACAACACAGTTATCTGGCTTCACTTAATAGATTAACATACTTAGACCTAAATCCAAAAAAAGATAATATATATTTTTCTCAAGGATGCATGGAGCATTTGTAAATATTAGCCACCTAAATTACAAAAGTAGTCTCAAATACAAAAGAGCCAATATTATGCATATCACATTGTATGTCTACAACACAATTAAAGGATAATTTAAAAAAACAATTTAAGCAAGAGAGACAGAAAGAGAGAGACCGACAGGAAGGGAGAGAGATAAGAAGCATCAACTCATCTTTGTGGCACTTCAGTTATTCATTGATTGCTTTCTCATGTGTGCCTTGACAGGGGGAGGGAGACTCCAATCAAGCCAGTGACCCCTTGCTCAAGCCAGTGACCTTGGGATCATATCCATGATCCCACACTCCAGCTGGCAACCTCATGCTCAAGCTGGTGACCTAGCGGTTTCAAACCTGAGTTCTCAGTGTCCACTGTGTAAAAGAATAATTTATTTTTCTTTTATAGGGACAGAGAGAGATTCAGAGAGAGGGATAGATAGGGACAGACAAACAGGAACAGAGAGAGATGAGAAGCATCAATCATCAGTTTTTTGTTGTGACACCTTAGTTGTTCATTGATTGCTTTCTCACATGTGCCTTGACCACTGGCCTTCAGCAGACCAAGCAACCCCTTCCTGGAGCCAGCGACCTTGGGTCCAAGCTGGTGAGCTTTGCTCAAACCAGATGAGCCCACGCTCAAGCTGGCGATTTCAGGGTCTCAAACCAGGGTCCTCCACATCATAGTTTGATGCTCTATCCACTGTGCCACCACCTGGTCAGGTAGAATAAAATTTTTTTAAATAATTGAAAATTCCCAGTATGAGAAGCAGCAAGAAATCTCTGCGCAGACTGGGTCTCTGTGCTCCCTCCAAGACCTCTCTAAGCTTTAGCTACATCAGGGGATCTGTAAGAGTGTAAAACACTTGCCCTGGCCAGAGGGCGTGGTTGGTTAGAGCATTGTTCCAAAGCACAGAGGTTGCTGGTTTGATCCCTGGTCAGGGCACATACAAAAAAGGATGGATGTTTCTATCTCCTCCTTCCTCTCTCTCTAAAATCAATAAAATAAATATTTTAAAAAGGAGGCCTGACCAGGCGGTTGCGCAGTGGCTAGAGCATTGGACTGGGATACGGAGGACCCAGGTTCAAGACCCCGAGGTCGCCAGCTTGAGCATGGGCCCATCTGGCTTGAGCAAAAGCTGGCCAGCTTGGACCCAAGGTCGCTGGCTCCAGCAAGGGGTTACTCAGTCTGCTGAAGACCCGCAGTCAAGGCACATGTGAGAAAGCAATCAATGAACAACTAAGGTGTTGCGAAGGCAACGAAAAACTAATGATTGATGCTTCTCACCTCTCTCCGTTCCTGTCTGTTCCTCTCTCTGACTCTCTCTCTCTCTGTCCCTGTAAAAAAAGAAAAAGAAAAAATAGAAAGTTTAAAAAAAACACTGTTTAGCCCTGGCCAGATAGCTCTGTTGGTTAGAGCATCATGCCAAAGCGCAGAGGTTGCTGGTTTGATCCCCGGTCAGGGCACATACAGGAACTGCTCGGTGTTCCTGTCGCTCTCCTCCTTCCTCTCTCTCTAAAAATCAATAAGTAAAAAAATTTTTTAATTTGTTTAAAAGTGTAACACAAATGATCAAAGAAGATAACATAAGGAGAATCAGAATATTATTTTTTTTAGCGACAGAGACAGCCAGAAACAGACAGGAATGGAGAGAAATGAGAAGCATCAACTCTGTAGCACATTAGTTGTTCATTGATTGCTTTCTCATATGTGCCTTGACCAGGGGGTTCCAGCTGAGCCAGTGACCCCTTGTCAAACGAGCAACCTTGGGGTTTTGAACCTGGGTCTTTAGCATCCCAGGCCGATGCTCTTCTGTGCCACTGCCTGGACAGGTCAGAAAATTCTTAAAACTGAATTATAATAAAAACAATATATATTGAAACTTGTGGGATATAGCAAAAATGGTACTTAAGAAATTTGTAGCCTTAAATTCTTATATCGGAAAAGGGGGAAGGTTGAAATGTACTACGCTAAATATTAAAGTGAAGAAAATAGAAAAAGAACCCGACCTGTGGTGGCACAGTGGATAGAGCATTGACCTGGAACGCTGAGGTCACAGGTTAAAAGCCCCAGGTTGCTGGCTTGAGCCCAAGATAAAAAGTAAGCTAAAGGTGTTCATTACCACCAAACCAGTATTACAAGAATTTTTTTTTTTTTTTTTTGTAATAGAGACAGAGAGGGACAGACAGGAAGGGAGAGAGATGAGAAGCATCAATTTTTTGCTGTGGCACCTTAGTTATTCATTGATTGCTTTCTCATATGTGCCTTGACTGGGGGGCTACAGCAGAACAAGTGACCCCTTGCTCAAGCCAGAGACCTCTGGGTTTGGAACCTGGGCCCTCTGCATCCCAGTCCGATGCTCTAGCCACTGCCTGGTTAGGCATAAAGGGACTTCTTTAAGAAAAAGAAGTGGGCCCTGGCTACAAAACTTTAAATAAATAGGTTATTTCAGCCTACTTTTCCTTTTTATTTCAGCGAGAAAGAGAGAGAGAGACGGATAAACAGACAGGAAGGGAGAGGGATGGGAAACATCAACTTGTAGTTGCGGCACCTGAGTTGTTCATTGATTGCTTCTCATACGGGCCTTGACCAGGGGGCTCTAGCTGAGCCAGTGACCCCTTGCCCAAGCCAGTGACCTTGGGCTCAAGCCAGTGACCTTGGACTTCAATCCAGCGACCATGGGGTCATGTCTATGATCCTATACTCAAGCCAGCATCCCCGTGCTCAGGATGATGAGCCCGTGCTCAAACTGGCAACTTTGGGGTTTTGAACCTGAGTCCTTAGTGTCCCAGGCCGATGCTTTATCCACTGCGCCACCACTGGCCAGGCTATTGAGAATATAACTTTAAAATTTCTTTAACCTATTTATATGTTTAATGCATAATTGACTTACTAATAGTAGACTGAAATAGCCTCACCAGGCGGTGGCGCAGTGGATAGAGCGTCAACCTGGGACAGTTAGGACCCAGGTTCGAAAGCCCAAGGGTCCCCAGCTAGAGCACAGGCTTGCCAGCTTGAGCATGGGGTCACCATCTTAAGCCTGGGATTACAGACATGATCCCATGGTCACTGGCTTGAGCCAAAAGGTTGCTGGCTTGAGCAAAGGGTCACAGGCTCTGCTGGAGACCCCAATCAAGGCAAGTATGAAAAGAGTCAAAGAACAACTAAGGTGCCACAATTATGAATTGATGCTTCTCACTCTTTCCCTTCGTGTCTCTCTCCTTTCCTCTATCTCAAAAAAATCATATTTTGAATAGATGCAAAAATATAATTTTGATAACTATTCAGATTAAAATGATAACAAGTTGCCCTGGCCAGACAGCTCAATTTGTTGGGGTGTCGTCCTCATACTTCAAGGTCACAGGTTTTATCCCTGTTTGGGTCATACACAGGAGTCAACCAGTGAGCACATGGGTGGGTGGACAATTGATGTTTCTCTCTCTCGCTCTCTCTCACTAAGGTCAATCGATAAATAAAATTTTTAAAAAATTATAACAAGTTAGAAATAGGAAGAGTAAACATGATGTTCAATGATGAATATGTGTTAGAAGCTTTCCTTTTCTGATCAGAAATGAGAAGGGAATACCCAGAATTATTGTTTCCACTCATCATTGTTCTGCAGGTCCTGGCTGGTGCAGTATAACAAGAAATAAAAAAATGCAAAAATTAGAAAGGAAGAAACCAATCTGTCATTGTTCTCAGATGGTAGTTGGGTTGTACCTAGAAAACACCAAAAACTGACAAATGAAGACGAAGGTAGTTTATCAAGTTGTGGGCTCAGTAAAAAAAAACAAAAATCAATTGCTTTTCAAACTCTCTGGGAAACAGAAATTGAAGGAAAATTTCCATTTGCCACAGCATCAAAAAATTAATAACAAAGCAAGCAAAAGTTGTGCAAGAGACTCACATTACAGCAGAACGTGGTGACTGAGGCAAAGAAATAGAGCCCAGGCTGGCCATCAGTTGTCTACTGTATCTGAATGTCAAGTCTATTTATTGGCTTATGAAAACGTCAGTTCAGGGCATTCCTTGGGAAATTCAGAGATGTAAGCCCATAGAACTGTGACAGGGCACATCTTGCGGGAGCTGAGCTTGAGAGGCTGCTTTTTCTGGAAGTTAAGGATCCAGAGCTATTCCCAATGATGATATAACCCCTGACATCGCAATGCCCCCAAAAGCTTTGTTCATGCATTGCCCTTTATCTAAGCGCCCCTAAGCAGCCTCCCTGACCCCCTTGAAAGGCAAGAGGTGCTACCCAATAAGAATTCCCAGTCTGAGCAGCAACAGCTGGACGCTTCTGCCTAGGCTTGCTCCCTCCAAGACCTCACCTAGCTTTAGCTAGATCAGGGGTCTGCAAATCTTTTCTGAAACAGGTAAGAGTAAATATTTTAGACTGTACAAACTATATGGTCTCTGTCACAATGATCAACCATGCCATTATAGCATAAAAGCAAATAGAACATGTAAACAAATGAGCTCAAGTGTGGCTGTTTCCGTAAAACTTTATGGACACATATTCAAATTTCACACTTTTCACATGCCAAAATATTATCTTTTCAAAAACTTTCTTCTGGTCCCAGCTGGGTAGCTCAGTTGGTTAGAGTGTCGTCCTGATACACCAAGGCTGTGGGTTTGATCCCTGGTCAGGTCACATACAGGAATCAACCACTGAATGCATACATGGAACAACAAATCGATGTTTCTCTCTCTCTCTAAAAGCAAAAGTAAATAGAATAAAAACTTTTCCCAACCATCACAAAAATGTACAAACCATTCTTACCCACAGGCCATACAAAACCAAGCAACAGGCCCATTGGCTGCTGGCCAGTTTGTCTTGCTTCATCTGGCTTCCCTCCAATAGCAAAAGCTTGGGCAGGGTCTTTGAGGCCGAGTCAGGAATAATGGGTTGTAACAGTGGGCGTCTTGGGAACATCAGGTATTGCAAGTGCTACTGGGATAGTCTTCTGGAGGTCTGGGGTGGTGGTGGGGGGGTGGAGGTGGGTAAGTCATCTTTAATAGCCTTCAGTGGCTTCTTTCACCCTGTTAGGTCAGAACTTCTGAGCATGGCATTTGTGGCCCTCCATCACTAGACCCCTGCCTGCAGGGTCACGTTCAGCTTCTCCTGTCTCCCACAGGGGTTCCCAGACTCCAGTTCCTCTGTGACGGCTGTGCCTTGTCATTCTTTTCTCTCTTCTGCGAGTAGATATATGCTGTAACCTGGCTAGTCATTGCCCTAAGTCTGCTCCTTCCCCACGCCGAGCTGGGAGTCTCCTACCTTCTCCCATCCTGCTATGATCCACATGTGGCTCGCTGCAGCCCCAGTGGGCTGAGGACTCCTTGCCCTTATTATGCATCTCTGCATCCCCATGCGAGGAGGCTCACATTGGAGGCTTAGTGAGTGTCAATGAATGGGAGAAGTAATCTCAGAAGGCTTCTGTAGAAAAGGTAGAATTTCTGTACTGGTTCAAGGTTTAAGGTTTTCCCATTAGGAAATTCCTGAGGAGTCCCTGGTCCTGACATTGATCCAGAGGAGTGATTTCTGGTTGCTTTGGACTTGGGTCCTGATGGGAAACTGCATTCTCACTACACTTGTGGAGCAGGGGGCAAGGGCGTTAGTGGAGCAAACAAAGGCTCTGAGCTGACCCACCCCGGGGGTAGTCACTGAAGGCTTTCTTTTCTAGTCCATAAAATTTGCAGATTCGCTTTTACCTCTTCTCTGTATCTGTGAGATATAGTGAATGCTCTTTGTGAACCAGGGGGCAGATTTTTAATTAGCTTGGTCCCTTCTGCCTGGAGGGGGAGGAAGAAGTGTTGAGGGCTGATGCTCCGAGGGAGATTTTGTCAGGAATAGAGCACCTTGGGGTCTTCTGGCAGCAGCACCAGGCCCCTGCCCACACTCATCAGCATCTCCCAGCCTCACGCTTCCTAGACCATAATGAAGGGGAGTAGATGAGTAAGGAGAGATGAAATTGGGGTGGTGGTGGGTGGGGTGACAAGATCTGCAGTGTGAGGCAAAGAAAGCAAGGGTCCTTTGTTCTTTGCAATTGAACACATGATCAGAGAAAATATGAACAAAGACTGGGTACCAGGGCATCCCGGGGTTGGACAATGGGTCGGGAAGAAAGTCTGATGAACATTTACAGAGCAAGGAGTGGCCACTCTCTCCTGGAGGGACTGTGCGTCCCGCTGGCTTCCAAGATGAGATCTTCGAAAGGCAAGGACAACCTTGTCAGCTGGCGGGCACGAATAATGGCTGGACAGGCGTCTCCCTGGGAGCTGCGGAGCCACAGCTGAAGAAAATAACTTGGAAGCAGGTGCTCTCCAGCCGGCCTCTTCATGAGGTCTCCAAGAGGCCCTGCCAAGCCTCCTCTCCCTAGGTCTAGACAGCTATGGAAAAGGACAAGAGGGCGAGAGAAATAAACCAGACAGAGAAACAGCTCTATGTGCTCCTGTAGGAAGGTTGTCTGTCTCCGCGTTCCACAGCAGTGGGCGGCTGCAGAGACTGGGGAGCCCGTGCCCAGCCTAGGCTCATTGAAGGCGGGACCCGCAGAGGCGGTGCGGTGTGATGAATGGGGCGGGGTGGGGGAAGAAGGGATCAATTAAACATAATTTTAACACTCCATCCCACCCGGGGGGTAGTGCCAAGCTAGTAGGCCTGGCGGATGGCGAAGAGATTTCGGCCGACGGCTCCGCAGAGTACAGTGGACTGGGAGAGCTCAACCTCTCTGGTGGGATTCTGGGACCCGGGAACCCCGAAACCCCGCGGCTGGGCGAGGCCGCCGCAGAGACACCGCCCAGGCCTCAACAGGCGGGGCTGAGCTTTGGGGAAAGGGGGCGGGGCGGGGGCGGAATCTCGCAGTCGGGCTTGGAAACTGCTGGAAGTAATCGCAGCACTGCCGCTGTCGCTCCTTCCGCCGCACGCAGACAAATAGTCCCCATGGCCAGCCGTGCCGGTTGACCCTGCCACCGTCCTCCCAGCCTTAGCCACGCGCCGCGGCGGAACGCTGGCCCCTTCCCCAGCCCATGAGAGGCCCGGGGTTCCTGGGCTGCTAGTAATTGAGCCCGAAATTCCGCATCGTCCCTGGAGCAAAACCCCTGTGCCCTTATGGGGTGTGGGAATGTGTAGGACAGATTCTAGTAAGGAGACGAGCCTGGGAGCCAAGGCCGGAGGGATTGGCCGCCGCCCTCGTCTTAGGTCCCCCTCGAGGCTGGGCCTCATGGGTGGAGGCACCTGACTCACAGGTTTTTAGGGTGGTTAGTGAGATCCTCGCTTTTACAGTCACCGGTTATGTCATCTGAGCATACCCAATTTCTAGTTCTGGTAGGGTCATGCCCTGGAAGTAGGGAGCTGTAGCTACGCAAACGCATACGCCCGCTCTCTACGCCGAGAGGTCGTCTGGTCCATGCTTTCCACCGCTTCCTCCCCTATTTGGGTCGTGACGTCAAGGAGGGCGCGCGGCGGCAGGTGCGGGGCTGACGAGCATCCTCCTTTAAGGCGGAGGGATCCGTGGGCGGGCAGCTGAGGGTGCTTCGCCTCTATAAAAGGCGACTGGGGGCGCACAGCCCTTCTCTTGAATCGCCACTGCGCACGCAGTCTGCGGCTTGTGAGCCGGCCCAGTCCCTGCCCGTGGTGCTCTCGAGTACTTGCAGCTTTCCATCTTCAAGGTAAAGCACAGCGCTCTCTTCTAGGTTTTTCTGTCTGGCAGGCCCTTCCGAGTTGCTTTCGTCTCTTCTTTTCAAAGCCCAGATTTCGCTGTGCTGGGCGGCCTTTCTTCAGGGTGGGTGTTTTCCCTTTTGTGCTTAGGCGGCGGGCCGGGGTGTCCCCCAAGCGGCGACTATCCCTGGCCGAGGTGGGCCACGTGGTGGGCTGCGGGTAGTGGGCAGCTGCACGTGGTGGCCTCGCCGGCTTGGGACGCTGCCATCTTTGCCCCTCCATTTCCGGACGCTGCTACCGGGCGCTGGAGGGTCCGCAGGAGCTGGGGGTAGGGGGGTGCGCGCTCGCTGTGACTCAGCACAGCACGGTGGTGGCTTGGCCATGTCGCCTTTCCTTGTGGATGTGTCTTTCAAGTCTGAGGGCCTGTGGCTGGAAGCGGTTTCGACCTCCACTGGCCCACGGTTTTTCCAGAGCTTTCCTGCAGTCGGGTTGGAAGAGGAGGAGGAGGAGGGGAGGGGGTGGATTCTAGAATATTCATGGCTTCCTTCCTCACCCCGCCCCTCTACGAGAGCTGAGATTGTTCTGGAAGCTTCTCGAGCCCAGCGCCCCGCCCTGGTGCCCGGATGCTGGGGCGCAGGGAGGCTGCGCGACGGCGCCCCCTCCTCTTGTTCCTGGCCGACGGTTGTCCGCCAGTGGGGAGGGTCGGCCTGGCTGGCTGAGGCCACCATCTTAGAGCTGTGTTTAGTTGGGCCTATACTTTTAGTCACGTGTGTTGAGGGGCACGATTGAGCTTTCGCTTTATTGGTTCTTTGTTTTAATAGCTCCCTCCAGGCGATATCCCACCGATTCTCGGAATTTACCCTCTACAGAGTGAGGCAGCACATACCTAGTGGGGGAGCAGTTTCAGATCATTGTCGTTTAACGTAAAACCAGGGAGCTTGGGTTTTCCTCCCATCTGGTAACAGAAAAGGTAATAGAACTGTAGTCGGTGATTTCTACCTGCGTATGGATTACCTGGGATTTTAACTGGAGATGGTTGGGGGCCAATATTCTGCATTTCTAACAATCGGCTGGGTGACGCTGAAGCTTTTGTTCCATGGACCACTTACAGTAGTAGTTCGGCCTCGGGTAAACCTGATCTTGTATTTTATTGAAGAACTTAATAGTTTTCTCCCCACTCAGGTGTTTTAAGACTAAGCTTACAGCCTGAAGCCTTCTGAAGAAAACCAGTCTTTTGAAAGAGGATAGTACCCAGCTCAAAGCAGATTGAACTAAATCTTTTAATGTCTTCATTGTGATTGGAGCGTACTTGAGGAGTCTTAAATTGGGGCCATCATGTTCCTTTGCAATTCTTGACCATTTTTATTTCAGATGCCTGAGGAAGTGCACCATGGAGAGGAGGAGGTGGAGACTTTTGCCTTCCAGGCAGAAATTGCCCAGCTCATGTCCCTGATCATCAATACCTTCTACTCCAACAAGGAAATTTTCCTTCGGGAGTTGATCAGTAATGCTTCTGATGTGAGTGTCCTGGGGGTCTTCATGGGTGGTGGTGTGTGGGGATTTTGTTTTGTTCTTTGGCATTTTGTGGGTTCTATTGAAGGGGATAAACCGGCATTCCAAAACTTTTCCTTGCTGTATGGATAGATGGGATGTTGTAGCCAGCAGTGATTTTTAACTGTGTTAAGGGATCAGAATTGAGGCTCTTTGGGAGTAAAAAAAAGAGTGTGGAATTGTTCAAATTGTATTTTGTGTTTTCAGGCCTTGGACAAGATACGCTATGAGAGTCTGACTGACCCATCCAAGTTGGACAGTGGTAAAGAGCTGAAAATTGACATCATCCCCAATCCCCAAGATCGTACTCTGACTCTGATAGACACAGGCATTGGCATGACCAAAGCTGATCTCATAAATAATCTGGGAACCATTGCCAAGTCTGGTACAAAAGCATTTATGGAGGCTCTTCAGGTATGTGGCGTTTCAGCTAGGCCACACCATACTTATCCGTGTTCTTTGGTGGCTTTTTTTTTTTTAAATACAGGAAAGAGAAAAATAAGGGAGATAGGAGCAGGAAGCATCAATTCCCATATGTGCCTTGACCTTGACCAGGCAAGCCCAGGGTTCCGAGCTGGCAACCTCAGCGTTCTTTAAACTTTTTTGGCAGGCTGGTGCAGACATCTCCATGATTGGACAATTTGGTGTTGGCTTTTATTCTGCCTACCTGGTGGCCGAGAAAGTGGTTGTGATCACAAAGCACAATGATGATGAGCAGTATGCCTGGGAGTCTTCTGCTGGGGGATCCTTCACTGTGAGAGCTGACCATGGTAAGCTGGCTTTCTGTAAAAGCTTCTGGGTTAGAATTGTGGTGAAACCTGTTGTAGACATCTTGAGTATGCTATGTGTAAAGCAGTTAACCTTTCACTATAGTTCTGCACTTAGTTTCATTTCTATGTACTATGTTGTGACTGCTTTTTTCCTAGGTGAGCCCATTGGCCGAGGCACCAAAGTGATCCTCCACCTTAAAGAAGACCAGACGGAGTACTTAGAGGAGAGGCGCGTCAAAGAAGTGGTGAAGAAGCACTCACAGTTCATAGGTTATCCCATCACCCTTTACGTGAGTATGGGCTGGAAACCCTCGCGTACAGCACGTCTGCTGCTTTGCATGGGCCCTGGTTCTTTTGTTTTCCGTGGTCTCTACTCTGAAGTGATCTTCTTTGGTACTTGTAGTTGGAAAAGGAACGAGAGAAGGAAATCAGTGATGACGAAGCAGAGGAAGAGAAGGGGGAGAAAGAGGAGGAAGATAAAGATGAAGAGGAGAAACCCAAGATTGAAGATGTGGGCTCAGATGAGGAGGATGATAGTGCCAAGGATAAGAAAAAGAAAACAAAGAAGATTAAGGAAAAATATATTCATCAAGAAGAACTGAACAAGACCAAGCCCATCTGGACCAGAAACCCTGATGACATCACTCAGGAGGAATATGGAGAGTTCTATAAGAGCCTTACCAATGACTGGGAAGACCACTTGGCAGTCAAGGTGAGAAACCCTGTGTGCTGGTTTAATAGGAGCAGGTGGAAAGGCATTGCTTGTATTAGAAAAATGGACCTTGCCCAACTGGTTCATTGTTGGAACTGAATGCCACAGAGCCACATGAATTGATGTTGTACTGGTCACACGAATAGGGTGGAGAAATGTCATCTTTCCCAGTGATCTCACTTTGCATACATGGTAGCCAAATTAGAAACCCTGGGTTCAAACTTGACTGTTTCCATTGACCTAAGAACATAGCTCATACCATTAGAGATTCACTGAGGATGTCAGGGCATAACTTTCTCGGTAGTTTCCCTATAGAGTACTCTCCAGTGCTTAGGCTTAGGAAGATCTCTGTTCCAAACAGTTTGATAATTTGGTATTGTCTAAAAGCTATGATTAACCTTGAAATGTGTACTGTTGCCTTATCTTAAATTTCAGCACTTCTCTGTAGAAGGTCAGTTGGAATTCAGGGCATTGCTGTTCATTCCCCGTCGGGCTCCTTTTGACCTTTTTGAGAACAAGAAGAAGAAGAACAATATCAAACTCTATGTCCGTCGTGTGTTCATCATGGACAGCTGTGATGAGTTGATACCAGAATACCTCAGTGAGTATTGTCAGGGGCACTAGTCTCTTTTTTTTTCTTTTTGAAGTTAGAAGTAGAGAGGCCAGACAGACTCGCGTACGCCCAACCGGCATGCCCACCAGGGGGCAATGCTCTGCCCATCTGGGGCATTGCTCCAGTGTCGCTGGAGCCATTCTAGCACTTGAGGTGAAGGCCATGGAGCTGTCCTCAGTACCCTGGCCAACTTTGTTCCAATGGAGCCTTGGCTGCAGGAGGGGAAGAGAGAGGGGGAAGGGTGGAGAAGCAGATGGGTGCTTCTCCTGTGTGCCCTGGCCAGGAATCAAACCCAGACTTCCACACACTGGGCCGATGCTTTACCACTGAGCCAACCTGCCAGGCCTTGGCACTAGAGTCTTGAATTAGATAATTCAGGATTCTCTGCAATTAGCAAGTGAAAGTTCAGTGAGAAAATGTATGCTTCTGCTGACTAGATGACCCCATATGTCTATTTTAAATGGAGCTTTCTTCTCTGTGTGATTGCAGACTTCATCCGTGGTGTAGTTGATTCTGAGGACCTTCCCCTGAACATCTCCCGAGAAATGCTTCAGCAGAGCAAAATCTTGAAGGTCATTCGCAAAAACATTGTTAAGAAGTGCCTTGAGCTCTTCTCTGAGCTGGCAGAAGACAAGGAAAACTATAAGAAATTTTACGAGGCGTTCTCTAAAAATTTAAAGGTGAGGAAGCAGCAAATGCTTTTACTTTACAATTATGATGGGTTTTTTTTTTTTGTTTTTTTTTCACCTTAAAGGTGAGAGGAGGGGAAATAGGCAGATTCTTGCATGCTCCCCTACTGGGACCCAATTGTCAACCCTGTCTTCGGCCAATCTCCTGTAACTGAGCTATTTTTAGCACCTGAGGGTGACTGCTTGGAAAAACTGAGCTCCTCTCAGCGCCTGAGGCCACTCTTTTTTTTTTTTTTTTTTACAGGGACAGAGAAAAGGATAGATAGGGACAGACAGGAACGGAGAGATGAGAAGCATCAATAGTCAGTTTTTCGCTTTGACACCTTAGTTCATTGATTGCTTTCTCACGTGTGCCTTGACTGCGGGCCTTCAGCAGACCGAGTAACCCCTTGCTCAAGCCAGATAAGCCCGTGCTCAAGCTGGCCATCTTGGGGTCTCGAACCTGGGCCTTCCGCATCCCAGTCTGACGCTCTATCCACTGCGCCACCGCCTGCACCGCCTGTTCAGGCTTGGGGCCACTCTTGAACCAATTGAGTCACTGGCTGTGGGACAAGAAGAGGGAGAGGAAGGGGTCAGAGAAGCAGGTGGCTGCTTCTCCTGTGTGCCTTGACTTGGAAATCAAATCTGGGATGTCCATATGCCAGGCTGATATTTTATCCACTGAGCCACCGCCCAGGGCTGGATTTATCCCTTTTTTTGTTCACATAAAGGGTAAGATGTTATTTTCAAGTAAGACTGGCTTTTTTTCTCCCACCCTTAAAGCTTGGGATCCATGAGGACTCAACTAATCGGCGACGACTTTCTGAGCTTCTGCGCTATCACACCTCCCAGTCTGGAGATGAAATGACTTCTCTCTCCGAATATGTCTCTCGCATGAAGGAGACCCAGAAGTCCATCTATTATATCACTGGTGCGTTGGAGCCTGGGTCTGATCAAAGCCTCTTCATGGAGGTGTGGGATTGAGGGGCTGGAGGCATACATTGAGGGTTGCCTGGGAACTGGTGGAATGAAGCTTGTGGTATCCGAGTCATGTTCAATAATAATCCTCCAGGTGAAAGCAAGGAGCAAGTTGCCAACTCGGCTTTTGTGGAGCGAGTGCGGAAGCGGGGCTTCGAGGTAGTCTACATGACAGAGCCTATTGATGAGTACTGTGTGCAGCAGCTCAAGGAATTTGATGGGAAAAGCCTGGTCTCAGTTACCAAGGAGGGTCTAGAATTACCTGAGGATGAAGAAGAAAAGAAGAAAATGGAAGAGAGTA
Organism: Rhynchonycteris naso; assembly: GCA_037038555.1. Classification (NCBI taxonomy): domain Eukaryota; kingdom Metazoa; phylum Chordata; class Mammalia; order Chiroptera; family Emballonuridae; genus Rhynchonycteris; species Rhynchonycteris naso. The sequence continues at coordinate 11,433,780 of CM073000.1, forward strand.
AGGCCAAGTTTGAGAACCTCTGCAAACTCATGAAAGAAATCTTGGACAAGAAGGTCGAGAAGGTAAGCAATTCTGGAACTGATCTATTTTGTAATAGATGCCTTCGGGGCTGTTTCCCTCAGAATCTTGGGTTGCTACACAATTAGTGGGTTTTAACAACCTAATATAGAGCCATCTTTTATTTGTGTTTCTCTGAAGTGACAAGTGAGGCAGAAAGACCTCCCACATGCACCCCACCGGGATCCACCCAACATGCCCACTAGGGGGCGATGCTCTGCCACTCTAGTGCCTGAGGTGGAGCCGTCCTCAGCACTGGAGGTTCCTTTGCTCCTTTAGAGCGTTGGCTGTGGGAGAAGAATAGATAGATAAGAAGGGAGAGGGGGAAGGGTGGAAAAGCAGATGGGTGCTTCTCCTGTGCCCTGGCTGGGAATCAAACCAGGGACTTCAACATGCCTGGCCGACGCTCTACCACTGAGCCAACCGGCCAGGGCCTTATGTCTTTCTTATGCAGGCAGGTTTAATAAGGTTGCCATTCCTATAAAATTTGGCAAAAATTAAGCATTTTTTTCTGAGAATAGAACTTAAACTGCCGTAACTCTTAACCTTAAATAGGTAATCTGGTTTCATGTAACCTGAGGTTTTTGATTGTCCATATTTCCATAGGTGACAATCTCCAATAGGCTTGTGTCTTCACCCTGCTGCATTGTGACGAGCACCTACGGCTGGACAGCTAACATGGAGCGGATCATGAAAGCCCAGGCCCTTCGGGATAACTCGACAATGGGCTACATGATGGCTAAAAAGCACCTGGAGATCAACCCTGACCACCCCATCGTGGAGACTCTGCGGCAGAAGGCAGAGGCAGACAAGAATGACAAGGCTGTCAAGGACCTCGTGGTGCTGCTGTTTGAAACTGCGCTGCTCTCCTCTGGCTTCTCACTTGAGGATCCGCAGACCCACTCAAACCGCATCTACCGCATGATCAAGCTAGGCCTAGGTGAGCACCCCTTATTCAAGTGTGGCAAGGAGTTGGGGCATGGGTCTTTGTGGGGACAGATTTGACTTGGTGCTACTTGGATCAAATCTCATGACATTCTTTTTCACTTTTAGGCATTGATGAAGATGAAGTAACAGCAGAAGAGCCCAGTGCTGCTGTACCTGATGAGATCCCTCCCCTTGAGGGTGATGAGGATGCTTCTCGCATGGAAGAAGTAGATTAGGAGTTTGTATCTGCAGACATTGTGTCCTCCTAGTCTTCATGGCTTCCCCAGCAGCCCTGAGTGGCCCTGGCCCACCTGTTTCTCTACTGAAGTCTAGTGTTTTGTTTTTCCTTCCTCACCTGTCTGCCTAAGACAGGTTACAAGGGCCTCAAGCCTTCCCCTCTCACATTTGACAACGGGTTTGGATGTTGTGTATTGTGGTTTTTGTTTATTTTGTTCTGAAGTTAAAGTATACAAAATAAAGAAAATGCAGTTTTATACAGTTTTGCTCCCATGTGTAAAGAGTGGATAGAATGTAACCTTTTGGGTTCCTTAGCTGCTGTCTCCCAAGTCCCACTTGCCATCAGGAGTACAGGTGGTAGAATGCAAAGTAGTACATCAAAAGCTGACAGTCCTGCAAACCCTGTAGCAGTGAAGCTACACAATACTTAAGATGTTACCTTTGTTAACACCCTTTCAGTCCCCTCTTTAAAGCATAAATTCCTCATCTAAAGGACAGGATCAACCCATTGCAGCAATTTAATTTAATAAAAATTATGAGAGCAGAAAATTACATTTCCAAAGTACCAAAACCTGCACCTGGCTCATTGAGCCTCAGAGCCTAGGGATCCTGGAGCAGAGTGGTGTTGCTGGGCAGGGCTCCCTCACATCCCATCCCTTGCACAGCACCTCCTCAATCACTTAGAGCAGCATTTGCCTACAATCACCAGAGGAAGAAATGCAGGTATGGTGAGGGAGTCTAAATGGGTGGGTGTTGAGGGCAGGGGTCAAGCATTGGTAAGGTTGGTGGCAAAGACAACTAGGTTAAGTAAGGGGAGCGGCTCTGGAAGATGCATCCACCTTGTTGACCCCCTCCCCGCCCACACTGAGGACTAACCACTACCCTGGGGCTCAAGAATAGTGCCTACTATAGAACTGGTAACTTAAGGCATAAGGGAAGGCTGCCTCCTGGCCCCCCACCCTAGACTGCAGAGCTAGTTTGTGATGCTGAGAAAACCTGTATTTTGCCCTGAGCCAGCGCCTTGGAGAAGTTACAGGGGAGAGGAAAACGGTTTGGTGCAAGGGTCCTAGTTCATTTTGCCCCTCGGGTCCTTCAAACCTTCTGCACGGGGGACTCAATGGGCACAGCCTTCTTTCCCCGCTGCTTTAAACGGCCCCGGGCATAGACCCGGAGCAGGAGGGCAGCAAAGACCACAGCCACCCCCAACCCCCCCACCACAGTGATGGTGTGGCCATAGAGGAGGCAGGAGAGCAGAATGGCAAAGGCCTGGCGGAGGGTCATGATGATGGTGAAGACTGCAGCCCCAAACTGTCCAATGGTGTAGAAGATGAAAAGCTGGCCGCAGGCGGAGCAGACAGACAGGAGCAGGGCGTGGGCAGCAAACTCGCTGTGTCGCCCCATGAAGCGGGTCCCCTCCAGGAGGGCCCCCTGTTCTAGCAGGGAGCCCACTGTGAAGAGGCAGGAGAAGAAGTTGACCCCGAACATCATCTGCACTGATGACATCTTATAGGCAAACAGAGCATCCTGCCAGTTTGAGGTGAAGCTGTCAAAGGCGATATAGCCTGCCAATAGGATCAGGCCCGAGAGTGTGGTGGCTGGAGAGCTTCGAGGCTCTGGTCCACTGGACAGCAGAAACATGCTGACCCCAACAGAGATAAGGCCGGCTGTCAGGTATTCCCAGTGTTCGTAGCTGCGCCGAGACACCAACTTTCCCATCAGCATGACAGGGATCACCTTAGAGGCCTTGGCCAGCACCTGCGTGGGAAAGCTGACGAACTTGAGAGCTTCATATTGGCACCAGCTGCTAAGCACGTTTGACAGGCTGGCAAAGGAGTACCGGTACATGGGTGCCCCGTGCCGAGGCTGTTTGCAGAGGAGGCAGTAGAGGCCAGCCACGATCAGTGCCAGCACTCGGTTCATCAGCACCAGGAACTGAGAGTCTGTGAAGCGCTCACCTGCCCATGTGGTCGTGGCCCCATAGCTGCGGGTCATCACTCTCTCCTGCAACACTCCCCAGGTCAGATAAGACACCTGGATGGGGTAGGGTGGAGACAGGAGAGAAAAGAAGGAAAGGTTGGCAATAAAGGATCTCAACAACCTCCCTCTTCCTCAGAATGCTGTTTAAATGGCTTAAAGGATAGCATACATATATTTGTTCCTCTGTAGTAACTAGAAGTTTCCCCTTGACTCTCAAGCTTGGATTCACTTTGTAGGCAATCAGGTGTGTGTGAATCACAACAAATGGCTTTAAAACTGCCCAGACCCTGTCTGACCCCACAGTAGGGTATGTTAGAGCTGACCCCATCCCAAGTATTTTCCAACCAATTCAGGGCAGCAAGAATTCTTAGAGAAGATCAGACACCTATCAGTGTAACATGTTATATGAAGTAGAACTAGTAGCGTCTACTCAAAAATGCCACGAGGTCAGCACCTTGGCACTGCTCTCACATGCAGTGTGGGGCGAGGCTGTGTGGCTTACCCAAACTTTTATCAGTAGGTTTACAGTATATGAAACACATCGTTGCAGGGGAAAGTGTAGTAACAAACAGCACAGTAGAAATCACAGGAAAAACGGTAAGAGAAAAGAGCGGGTAAAGACATTTCTACCAACCACCTCTAAGAAGATGGTGGAACAGTGTGCTTTGGCAGGAGGGGGACACCTAACATACTAACCAGTAACCAGCACACTGTTGGGGCTAGTAGGGTGAAAACTCTGGTTCCAGAGACCCTGCCCAACGGGACCCAACCCAGGACGAGAAGCAGAGTCTGCCTGTGTGGCTACCTACCTGGAGTCCCACCGCACAGAAAAGCAACTTCAGGGCCTGCCAAGTAGGCGTGGTCTCTGCCGGTTCCGTCCGGGGAGCCAGCGGAACCTCGTCGGAGGCCTTGGGCTCATTGCCAAACACACAAGCTTTCACCAGGGGGAAGCAGAGACCCCTGCCTGAAGAAGGCACACAGGTCAAGCCCCAGTCTTCTCCCAGCACCTCCTCATCATCTCCAGAACAGCCAGCTCGCCTTGAGGTAGGGCCTGCGGCCGCCCCCCCCCCTCTTTTCAAACCACATTCCTGTTTGGCGGCTGGCCAACACCACTCTTAATATAGACATAGCACATTTCCCCGCCCTTTCCCCACACACCTGTCTCCAGGTAGTTCCTTCGCCTGAAGTACTGCACGAGCAGGTAGCCAGGTACCATAAAGCTGGCATAGCCAGCAGCATTCACCAAAAAGCGGAAGAACCATAGCTGGGTCCATGACTCGGGAGGGGCTTCAGGGGTCTCACCACCTGCGCCCAGGGAGGGGACCGCAACCAGCACCACCACTGCCCACCACCTGCGGGGACAGCGGACATAAGGATTATTAGGATGCAGTTCATCCACTCGGTCCTCCAGAAGGGACCACACTGGAGAAGGGCCCGGAGTCACCTCCTTGCTCCCCTCAGCTGCAGCCCAGCCGGGACAAAGAGCCTCTCACTCCTTGGGGGGCCAGCGCCGTCCAGGCAGGGCTTCCTCCCTCCCTGGGGACGGACCCGCCCCTGCGGCCACACAGGTTCCCTCTGTTCCCTCCAGCGCTCGCCGGCTGCTCAGGCCAGAGGTGGCACCCCCTCCTTCCCCCCACCCGCCAGGTCCCCCGAGGGCCGGGGTTTCCCAACTCCTCCGCCTGACACTCCCGAAGTCCCCCAAAGAGCGAAAGCCCATGCCGCGCCCCCAGCCCGCCGGTGCTGCGGCTTCCGCGGAGTGCTCAGCCCGACCACCGCCCGACAGCTGGGACCCACCTCATCCCACCCCAACCCCAACCCCAACCCCCCACCCGGCACACCCGGCGGAGGAGCGGCAGTCACGTGGCCCCGAAGCTCGGTCACGTGGACTCGCCACCCCCTAGCCCCCCTACCTGGCAACCATGGTCCGGGCCGCGTGGGGCGGAGGGGGACCGGGGAATGGGAGGCCCCGGGCCGCGCGGTCCCTCCGCTCCCGCCGTCGCCTCCAGAAGCTGCCAGTGAGCCAGCCGCTAGCGGAAGTGCCGCGATCTTCCCGCCTCCCTGCCTGCCCGCGGCCGCCCCTCCGCCCCCCGCCGCGACCACGCAGCGCCCCGGGCCGCCGCCGGGCCACAGCGCCCCCGCGCGGCCCGGAGGGAGACACAGCTCGGTGTCAGGGTGTATGCTGCCTTGGGCAAGGGAGGTGTGAGCCCAAGCCCCATGCCTCCCCCCAGCTTCGACGTCGCCCATAGCCCTCAAAACCAGCCGGGGAGGCACTGCCATCTTAGGGGTGGGGACACTGAGGTTCTGACCCAAGCACTTCCCCTTATGTTACCGTTTTCTGACAGGACAATGTCTCGTTAAGGCTGGGCCGGCAGTTTTGTCTACTATTCCTCATGACTTGCAAGGCTCTGCATGACCTGGCCCCAGCCTGCCTCGCCCACTCACCCATCCCCTGTAAAGCCCCACTGGCCTGTTCTCAGTTCCTCTAATTTGCCAAAGGCCTTCCCCCATCAGTGTCCCCCAGCCTTTACTCATCCTTACATTCCAGTTGAAATGACACCGACTGCCCAAAGTGTGGCCCTCTGCCCACTCCATTGTTCTCCTTTGTCCTATTTCTTCCTTTACAGCCTCCATTGCAACTTGTAATTACATATTTATGTTACATGGAAATTTATGATGTCTCATTCACTAGACTATAGGTTCCAAGTGACCAAAGACTGTGGTTTATTCCCATATTCTTTCTTTTCTTTTTTTATTCCCATATTCATCCCAGCCTATGCTGACCTAACAGGGCCCTCAAATACGTGTGAAATATGAGAGAAAAAAAACCCGTAAGCCACAGCTTCCTTGTGTCACCCACCCTAGACTAGCCCTTGTCCCCAGACTCCTCCAGGTGGCAACCTCCAAGGCGGTGGTAAGGTATACCTCCTTATTTTTCTTCTTCCATCCCTCTGCATTGCCACAGAAAGGCCAAGGGCCTGTGCTGGACAGAGGCCTGAGGACAGTTAGCTGGACAGTTAGCCCTCCTATCTTCCCTAGCAAGGTCCTACCCCTCTCAGGTGACCATTTCCTTCTTTCTGCCTCTACCACAAGATCGCAGGGCAGGCCTGTCTAAAACTCCGCAGCGCACAGACATGCATTCACACAAAATAACTCTAGGGGGGTGGGAGGGAACTTTTTAAAAGTCTCTGCCATTTTAGTGTCATGTTATTGAAACTTCCCCTTCCCCAGAGGCTCATTCTGGGGCCTTCTGTGTCAAGTCTTTAAACGACAGTGTTTAACAGTTCCCAACAGCAGGGAGATGGGAGCCCTCGGGGTCCTGATTGCTCACAGTTCCGTTTCTCTCCTCACTCAGGAGAGTCCTTGTTTTCCTACTGGTTAGCAGTTTCAGGGTTTCAGGGTAACCATCTTCCAGAGAAGTAAACAGGCTTCACCCAGGATACCTGGGTTTTTTTGCGGGGTGTCTTCCAAGAATCTCCGTCCACTTGGGAAGTTCTTCCTTCTAGACTGGCCCTCCCTCACTTGCGACCCCTCCTCTCAACTCAGGACTGTGCTGGCCCCAGCAGTCCCCAGGACTCCAGAAGGGCACATTGCCTGGGCCCATACTGCAGCAGCTGTGGCTCCAGCTTCCAGATGGGAGAAGGTGAAGCCTCCAGGCCCCAGACCCTGCCCTGGCTTCAGTCGGCACACAGCAGTGGCATTCCGGAGATCTTTAGGTCGTCGAAGGGCAAAAGAGTGAAGGGCTGAGAAAGAGAATGGAGAGAAACAAGATCAGGGGCCAGGGAAAAAACACAGCAGTAGGGGAAAGGAACTAGGGAGACCTACTGGGTCATTTTCTCCCCATCAAATAATGGACGTCAGGGAACAAATCTTCCTACCAGTCTCCCAAATGGTGGTCCCTAAGGGCTAGCAAGAGGTTTTAGGTAAGCCCTCTCTCTCTAAGAAAATACCAGAATATCACAGATAAGAAGGACCAAGGAGGTGATCTATCTCATGGATCTGGAATTTTGGGGTTAGGGGTAGGAAACAGATACTTACAAAACATTTTGAATATTTTTTTTACACCGAACATTTAAAAATGAGAAACTTTCTGGAAAATCTAGGTTTCATCTTGCTTAAAATATTCCCAAGACCTGGAAATACTGGACCCATATTCATCTTCTGCAACTATCTGCTGTGGCTGAATAGAGTGGACCCTCATGGAAAGACTCTCTGGTCTCCCACAGCCGCCTCACCCCACCCCCCACCTCCGTCTGACATCCGGCCTGCTTCACTGATCTGCATTTGCTGCAGCTGTACGAGTCCAAGTTTGGGCCCCCTGGTCATGGCCAACTAAGAAAATAGGCTGAGAGCGGGCTAGAAGCTTGCCCAAGGTCCCACGGTTGGTGAGTGGCTGAGTCGTGAATTGCAACGCAGATCCTAACTCTTTGGCCCTTTCGGCCATTATAGCGTCTGTCTCTGCTATGGCTGGGGGGGGGGGGGGGGGGGGGAGGGGCTGGAGAACAGAGCCGAAAGGGTGCCTCTTACATCCTCAGTCAGGTCCTGGGGGGTCTCATCCTCCACGTTCCGCAGCAGGGAGTCGGCACCCGCCTCACACAGGGTGGAGGAGATGCCCTTGAGGCCCCGGCCCGCAGCGAGGTGCAGGGGTGTGCACCCGTTGAGCATGCGGGCGTCTACCCGGGCCCCAGCCTGCAGCAGGAATTGTACCAGATCCCGCTCCTGGGTCTCCACAGCCAGGTGCAGCGCTGTCTTCCCACTCGTGCCCTCCTGAAGGAGAATAAGGATGTAAGCCAAGGCCTCCAAAAGGAAGCATGCTGGGCCTAGGCCCTGGATAAGGGGAAGGCCACCACTTCTGACACTGGGAGTGGAACTGGGGTCTAGACCAGGGGGTGGGGCAGGTCCTGGGCCAGGCAGTGCCCTGATTGGCTGCCTCACCTGCACATCAATGTCAGCTCCGTTTTCAAGAAGCAGTTCCATGAGTGGCTGGTTCCTCTGCAGGGTGGCAATGTGGAGACAGGCCAGACCTGGGACGGGGCAAACGTGGGGCTGCTCATCTGCATCTACCACTCTCTCTCCCACTCTTCAGGGCCCTCCCTACCCCTCAACCCCAAGGGACCCACTGCCCACTCAATCCCTCTGATCACAGGGCTGTTAAAACACAAGCCCAAAAACCCCCTCAAAAATCTGAGGGGAAAGGAACACAAAGTTTCCACCTTTTCAGAGTCATGTTATTGAAACCTTCATGCTTCAGGGGTCAGGTTGCTGAGTGACACCCCCATACATATACCCCCAACACCCCTTTTCCCCATTCTCTCCAACTCTACCTCTGGCTGTCATCGAGCCCTGCCCACAACCACATTCTTCTCAGGTCTCTGGGGTCCTTATGCCCCCAGCCCCTCCCCAGGGCTACTTCCTCCCATGTGCTCCCCTAGCTTTTTATTATTATTATTATTATTATTTTATTGATTTGAGAGAGAGAGAGAGAGAGACTAGAAGGAGGGAGAGGGAGAGATGGGAAGGACAGAGAATGAGAAGCATCAACTCTTAATTGCTTCACTTTATTTATTTATTGATTGCTTCTCGTACATGCCTGCACTCAAGCCAGCAGTTGAGGTTTCCAACCAGGGACCTCAGTGTTCCCGGTTAACACTGTCTCCACAGCACCCCCACTGGCCAGGCTCCCCTAATCTTTCTGCTCTCCTTTCTGGCCTTGATTCCCCTCTGCTTATAGAACTAGATTTAGATTCACACGCCTCACCTCCCTCAAGTCTCTGCTCCAGTGTCCCTGCTCCACGAGGCCTGCCCTGCCCACCTAGGTAATCACAATCTCGCAGCCCCATGCCCCTCATTCCAGTTCCTCTCATGCTGCTCTGCTTTCCCAGAGCACTTACTGCCTTTCATCTACTAGAGAACCCACTTCACATATTTATTGTTGGTCACAGTTGTTCTCTGTTCTGTTCACAGATGCACGCCCAGCTCCTAGCATAGTGTCTGGCACGCAGAGGTCCTTAGTACATTTTTGCTGAATGAATCAATAATGTCTGTTAAACTGACTATCTTCAGGGCAAGGTTTAGCTCTGTCTAGCACACATCAGGTTCTAAGTAAATTCTAAATCAAATTCATTCATTCATTCATCCACAAAAGATGTAGTGAGTATGTGCTTAGAACTGGGGGTGCATCAAGGGACACATTATGACAGACCCTCGTTCCCTGAGAGTAGGGATCCTTGTCTTCTGTCCCCTCCTCATCCCACGGGCCCTGTGGCTGCCTGTACCTTGCCAGTTTTGCAGCTGGAGGTCCAGGGACTGAGGTGGTCCTCTGCCTGGCTCGGGCTGTCCCTCCAGCAGGCAGCGGGCACAGGCTAGGTGCTGGCGCTGGCAGGCCACATGCAGGGCTGTGTCACCATGCCGGTCCTGTAGTATGCGGCTGGCCCCTTTCTGCACAAGGGCCCGAACTGTGCCTGGCTGGTCCAGATGTACAGCCAGATGAAGTGCTGTCTGGAGACACAAATAGAGGGTCACAGGGCCACTGACACATGTACCCACCTTTGGGATTGTGCTCAGGTGGGCACAGGAATTGACAAGCCAGCACCTTCCTTGAGAGCATCTTATAGAGGCTATGGCCCTGGTCTTCCAAAGCCATACTACCAAGCCCTTCCCTCTGTCACCCCCCCAAGCTCTTGGGACCCCAATTCTGGAGGCAGGGTGAGATAAATGGCCCCCTGTTCTTCTTATAGGTCCCCTATCCCCTTGAGAGAGGACAGATGGGGCAAGGTCTACCTTCTCACCCTCTAGGGAGACCTCTGTTCTCCCGATGGCCCAGGTGACAGAAAGGAGCTGGGGAGAGGAGACAGAGGCACCAGGCACTCGCCACCTGGCACACTCCTCTTCAAGGCCCCTGCAGATGTCACCTCTGCATAAGCCCTCCCTGGCTGCCCCCCACAGACACTGGGCCCCACAACAGCTGCTTAGGTATCTCCATCCCCACGCCTGTCAGCATCCTGTGTAATGATGTGTTTACATGAGTCCCCTAGGCCAGGCTCGAACACTCTGTGGGCAGAGACCATGTCTTACTCGTGTCTGTAGCCTCAGCTTCTAGCTCAGTTTCCTGAGTAAGTGACCTAAGGTCATTTGTGTGGCAGCTCAGGATGGCTGGCAGGGCAGATATGGGTATCTGGGCACAGCCATCCTTTCCACCCACCTGGTAAAGGTTGTTCTGAATGTCCAGGACATCCCGGGGCAGCCAAGCCAGGCAACAGAGCAGCACAGCTGGGGCCTCATGAATCACAGCCAGGTGGACCAGCCTGGAGAGCAGGGGCAGGGTTTAGTGCCAGGGCCCAGAACAGACAGTGGCCCAGAGTCCCAGGATTAGAAGGAACACATCTCTATGAAGCCACCCATAGGGTAGGTGCAGGAAGTGAGAGTTTGTGCCAGAAAGTGAGGGTTGGTGCGGGAAGCCAGGATCCTGGGGGTGGAGGCTCCAAACTCCCTTCTCTGGCCTTCAAAGAAGGCCTTGGCTCAGTGGGAGTGTGGGCAGGGTGCTGAAGGGCCAAGGTCCTTCCTGTGCCACATCCTACTCCCCTCTGCCCCTGCCAGACCAGCTGCAGCTCCAAAGCCAAAGTGAAAGCTGCCAGGGTAGTGCAGAGGTGGCTTCCAGGGCTGAGCTCCCCACTTATCCCCACCCCAATAGGGAGAGCAGAGAGGGCAGGAGTAGAGTCACACCCCCTCTCAGAAACTCCATGTTGCACATGCCAAGGGAGAGAAAACAGGAACTCTTGGATAAGGAGCAAGGAGAAGTGCCACAGTCTGTCCTGTTGCCCCCCTCAGGGAAGCGAGTCAAGAGGGCCACTCTCAGACAGCACACACTGGGTGGGTCCGGCCAGAGCCCTCCACTCTGTGTGCACCTCCAAGGGAGGTCTATGTAGCACAGACAATGCATGTTTACTGGGGGACAAAGAGCCTTAATCTAGGGGTGGGAGGGCAGCTTGGAGGGGAAGTTCCAGTTCTGGGGTTTCCCCACATCAGGTGGGGAAAATGAAAACCAAAGCAGAAGGGTCTAGGCCAGGACAGCTGCCTTGGGGCATTAGTGACTGGGTAGATTGGCTAAGAGGCCTGTCCGGGCTGGGGAGGGGGCTGCTCAGGCAGGCGTGGGGCAGGCTTGGCGGCAGGCGGCAGGAGAGGCCCAGGAGAGAGTGACGAGGGAGGGAGGAACCGCTCTGGAAATCCCCTAGGCCAGGACCAGCTCTCTGGGTCACATTCCTGCAGCCACCTCCCTCTCTCCCTCAGTCTCCTCTCCTCCCACTTCCTCTTCCCACTTCCATAAGTCCCACACCCCAGACACTTCCGAAGGAAGGGACCCTTAGGGAGTCCTGACACCTCCCCCTGCCCTAGACACAACACCTGTCTCTAACGAGAGGCAATAAAGGCTGGGCTGAAAGGATAACAAAGGAGGGCACCAACCAGAAGTCCCCATTCCCTGGGTCAAAGGTCAGCTATAGGTATTTCACATGGAGCCCCCAAAAGCTTGGTCTGGCCCTGAGGGCTAGTAATCTGGGCAGAGTACAAAAGGCCTGGGGTCACTCCTCTCACACCCACTGGGTCTGAAAGCTATTTTTGTTAAAGGTCACCCAGGATTAGGACCCTTGCATTTGCAAAAAGCAGGTCAGGACAGACACTTCCTGCCCCTTCTACAGCCCCCCTCACCTTGTTCAACAGCCCTGATCTGGGTCCCCAACTCCCTCCACTCTGCGTCTCACCTCCCAAATCCCAGCCATCCCTCATCCTAACAGTGTTTCATCTTCCTGAGTGGCAAATCCTCAACTGGCTGGGACTTCTGCACTGTCTTACTTGAACTGCCTCCCAGCCCTCACCACCAAGCTCCACTGGGCCTTGGCAGAAATGGTAAAGGGCCTCAGAAAGGACAGCGAGGGACCTTGGGGCTCAGGAGACAGAAGGTGTGGGTAAGGCTGACTGGAACCCTCACTTCCCCTTTCTCAGCAGAGAAGGAAGTAAGCTGGGGCAGCCAGCTGCCTGTCAGTCTGCTGGGGCAGGAGTGCCCCAACCTGGCTCACCCCTAACCCCTGCAGGACCAGCCTTGGCTCTGCATCCTAGCAATCCCCCTACCCCTAGCATCCTGGCCTCCATTGGCAACCTGTAACAGGCACCTCTAGTTCCTTAAGACAAGGCATTCTGAAGTCAGGGGCCGGAAATTCCAGATATTGCACAAGGAAGGATGCCCTCTCCCCTAGCAAGAAACAAACAAACAAACAAACTGGACTGGTCAGGGGAATTTTCTCTTCCTAGTGGTGGGTTACTGGTAGGTTTTCAAGATCCTAGCTGGGGTTCCAGTGCCTGGTAAGGGCCCCTACCAGCTCTGCCCACCTCCAAAAGGGACGGCAGAGAGATGATTCCAGGTCCTCTGGTCTGGGCCTGGCTAGAGCTCAAAAGTGGGATGAGAGTTAAGTTTGGAGTTTGGGAGAGTGAAGACTGCCCCTGCCGGGACTGGTGCCTTGAGAGATCCTCCAAGAGGGGGTGCCAGCCTGTTGCTGCTCCTGGAAAGGCCCCGCGTCAGCATGGGGAAGAAGGGGTGCTGTCCAAGCCTAGATAGCCCCATACTCACGTGTCTCCGTCCTCAGAGATGTAAGTAAGTGCTTCCAGTTGCTGAGGGCTCAGCGCCCCAGCTGGGGAGAGCGGCGAGCCTGGGGATGGGTTTTCGTTTTCTGGGCTTCTCCAAAAGGTCAAGGGCCCGGTGAGCGACGAGGAGCCATAGGTGGAGTCAGCCCTTTCCCCATCCGTGTCTTCTTTCTCCTGTGGCTCGTCGGCGGTTCCCGGAGGACGGGTCCAGGGCTGGGGGCTTCCGGCGTCCGAGGGCCCGGAAGCTGAGGTCGGGGTGGGCTCCGGCAGGGAGCGCAGAGAGCGCAGAGACTCGATGCCCGAATCATACTGGCTCTCATCCGACTCGTCCGTCCCCTTGCGCACCTCCGACATGCCCGCAGCGCCGGCCCGCGGGGGCCCTGGTCCAAGCAGGATCCGGCTCCGGGCTCCGGGCTCCGGGCTCAGGGCTCAAGGCTCCGCCGCACCGCCTTTCCGGGTTGTAAGTCCGCCTGGCGGAACGGGCGCCCGGTCTGCAGTGGCCTCCTTCCCGGGTTGCGGGGAGTCCTAGAAGTCGGCGAGAAGCACGGGCGAGGCTCGGAGCGCTGGTAGGGTCCACCAGAGGCTACTCAGGTAAGCCGGGATGCCCGGTCTGTCGCGTTCTCTCGCCCCGCCCCTCACGCCCCGCCCCCGAGAGGCGCTTCCGGATAGAGGCCCCGCCCTCCGGAATCCCCCTTACCCCGCCCTTTGCGTTGGCTCAGAGTCTGGGGTTACCCGGTCCTGACTCACTACTGCGTTAATTCACCCATCCATCTATCCTTCCATCCATTCGTACATTCACTTTTTTCCTTCCTTCTTCATTCCATGCATTCTTTCCTTCCTTTCCTTCCTCAATTTCTTCATTCATTGTTTCCATTTATTCATTCGTTTGTTGTTAAAGAAACATTTTTTTTTAAGTTTTAAAAACATTTATTGATTTTAGAGAGATAGAGGAAAAGAGAGAGACAGACAGACAGACAAAAACATCAACCTGTTACTGTATGTGCAGAACCCCTAACTGGGGTTCAAACCAGCAACCTTTGTATATCAGGAGGATGCTAACTAACTAGACCGTCCAGCCAGGATATTAAAGAAATACTAATTAATTGTACAAACTAGGCATCTTGTAGGGGAGGGCACATGACTGGTGGCGTGGGGAAGCATTTCTTCCTATCTCCTACCTATTTCTCTCCATTCCTCTTGCTTTCTCATCTACCAGTGCCCAGGACTTTGGGTAGGGAAATGGGACACCCATGGTCTTTAAAGGAGAGGTTCTCTCTTTGGGTCCTGGATGGAAGATCTTCTGTGTCAACTTCCAAGATCACATAGAATCGGGCATGAGGATGTGTTTTCAAAAATGTATTTTCTCAGGCTGACTATTGTCTAAAAGAAGGAGGTTGGTCATGCTTTTGTTGTTGTTGTCTGAAAAAATAGATTTGCCCTGGCCGGGTGGCATAATGAATATAACATCATCCCAGAACACTGAGGTCACAGGTTGGATCACTGGTCAGGCAGGGCATGTATGAGAAGCAATTAATGAGTAGACCACTAAATGGAATGACTAAGTGGAACAACAAGTTGATGCTTCTCTCTCTCTTTCTTTCCTCTCAAATCAATGGAATTTATTTTTTTAATGAGAGAGAGACACAGAGAGAGGAACAGATAGGGACAGACAGACAGGAAAGGAGAGAGATGAGAAGCATCAACTCGTAGTTGTGGCACCTTAGTTGCTCATTGATTGCTTTCTCATATGTGCCTTGAGTGGGGAGCTCCAGCTGAGCCAGTGACCCCTTTCTCAAGCCAGCGACCTTAGGCTTAAGCCAGTGACCATGGGGTCATGTCTATAAACCCATGCTCAAGCTGGTGACCCCATGCTCAAGCTGGTGACCTCAGGTTGATGCTCTTCCCTGTGCCACCACTGGTCAGGGAGAAAAAAGATTTTTAATCTTAAAAAATAATTAGTAAAAATTAAAAAGCAGATTGATCTTCTGACTGGTGGTGACACAGTGGATAGAGTCTCGACCTAGAGTGCTGAGGTCACCAGTTCAAAACCCGAGGTCACTGGTTTGAGCCTGGGGTTGCCGACTCAAACCCAAGGTTGCTGGCTGAGCTTGAGGTTGCCAGCTTGAACTATGGGTTGCTGGTTCAATCTCTGGTCAAGGCACGTATGGGTTGTTCCACAACTAAGTGGAGTAACAAGTGGATGCTTCTCTCTGCCCCTTCCTTCTCTTTCTCTCTTTCTCTCTCTTTCTCAAAAAAAACAAAACAAAACAAAAAAACAACAAGGAAAAGCAAAAACCAGAGTGATCATTCTTCACAGGGGTTAAACATTGACTTACAATGGCCAATATTGGGTTACAATATTTCATTACCCCCATCTGTCATCCTTATCCTCATGGTGGGGCCAGGAAGGGGAGGCCCCAGACACACTGGGCCACACTCTGCTGAGGTGACCACCCCAACCCCAGCCCCAATGCCAATACATCTTTCCTCCTTCCCCGTTCCTGCTTTCCCTGGACCCAGGGAGGCCATAGGCAAAACCCACCCACATGGTGAGCCCCAAACCAGTGTTCCACTATTTACCCCCTGCCTTAAGTGCCATCAATCATGGGCCAGCAATGCCTTTAGAAGATCATCCTGAGGGAGCATCCTCTTCTATCTCTGGCATTGGGGGAAGAGCGCTAGAGTGGGTGTAGATAGCTACTAACCAGCTTCCCTACTTCCCTCCCGCATGCAACCCCCTTTTATTCATCTATTTGACAATCATGTACAGAGCTTCTACATGTATGATTGTTCTCTCTGCTGGAAGCAAAACTGAGTATCATAGTAACAGTAATATCCACTAACCACTAACCCCACCACCACCAAAAATGCCCCATGGTTCCAACCGTCAAAAAACTCCTGGCAATTACAACACAGTGATTGTGCTAAGACAGGAGTGAGAACAGGGTGCTGTAGAGGCACACGGTGGGGCCAACTACTCAGTGGGCCAGAATGTTTCCATTTGAGCTGCAAATAGGAAGGGAAGAGGTCTGGGGAGAAGAGAAGTGCCTAGTGTTTGGCAGGAGGAGGTTAATATAGAGAGAGGAGTGGGGAGGGCAGACGGGAGGAGATGACTTACTGCTCTCCAGCCCCTTGGAGGACCAGAGAGGGAGGATGTGTTGAACATGAGGCAGTAAGAAGCCATGAGGGAAAAACCCAAGGAAATTGAGGCATCTACTTCCCTTGTGGTCAGTGTGATTTCAGACGTTTTCAACTTCCTCCCCTGACATGCTACTCTCCCATCCTCAAAAGTGACTGGAGAAAAAAGTACCGTCACAAACTCCAGGCCCAGACTGCTTGGGTTCAGTGTTGCACTATCCCCATTTTAAAGTTGGTAAGCTGAGGCTAAGAGATACAAATTGATTTTCCTAAGGTCAAAGTGCAGAGCCAGGTTCTCCTGCTCCTAATTCAAAATTAAAAAAATTTTTTTTAGTAAAATTTTCTTCCTTTATGAAGCCCTAAGGGTTTGGAGCATCTGAGCTTTTTGCAAGACTCAAGAACTCAGGAATGTGCAGTGACCCCACCACTCATTCATACAGAGGTTGAGTTTAAGGAAAAACCTACTCCCATCCAGCCCCATGTCTGACTCTGAACCATAACAGGTGTCGGGCAGCCCCTTTTCCGGCCACATGAGGTCAGCATAGAGTTGCTCACGGCTTCCAGCACCTAGCCTACACTCTGACAGGAAGCTCTTCTAAGGAAACTTCAGGAATGGGGAGAGGGATCATGCAGTATCATCTGGAAAGATGGCCAGGGGACTTTGACTGAGGCCACAGTGTGGTCAGGGCCCTGAATCCGAGGCGGGGCCCCTCCTATCCTCTTCTCTCTCTCTCTTTCTCTCTCTGCTGGTATTTTCTAGTTCTCTTAGTGATTCTCCCACTCCCAGCCTCCACCCACCCTAGCCAGGGGCTCATCTTCTGGAAGCAGGCCCCGTTGCCATGGTGATTAGCTGGTCAGCTGGCTCCTTTCAAGCCCCCTCCCTTCACCCCTCTTTTCTCTGGGCTTTCAAGGAAGGATAATATGTGCGAATGGAGAGGGTGGGGATTGTTCTTGTATCTCTTGGGAGCTCTGGGGTTGGCCAGAAGGAGTTGTGCTATCTCTCTCCCAAAGCCCCCTGCAGTGAGAAGGGGAAGGCTGTAGGGGTTGTGCTATCTCTCTCCCAAAGCCCCCTGCAGTGAGAAGGGGAAGGCTGTAGGGGTGGGGGACAGGAGGAAGATTATAACAACTAAATGGGGCATGTGAAGATTTTTAACTGGGTTAGGCAAGGGCAGGGTTAGGACCTCTGCTCCCTGGCTGCAGTGAGGACTGAACTAGGTGGAAGGGGATAAAACAAGAAGTAGAAAGGTTGGAGTTAGCTGTGAGGCAGGACTTCCCAAAAACCCTAAGCAGGAGACATTGGCATGAGCCTCCAAGTGAGATTCCTCCTCTGCCACAGGAGGGAGAGAGAACACCTGCCGGTCCAGGAGCGTGTCCTTCTCCTGTTTGAGCAGGAGGAAGGACTCACCGGTCTGGGAGGATCATGCAGACCGTATAGTTCTGAAGCCATTGGCAGACAGAGAGTCACCTTTACTTTGCCTGGTAAGGGAACAGTAGAAAAATGGAGGCAGGACCAGGAGTCAGGAGTGAGTGTGTGGAGTGTGGAAGCAGTGGCCCTTCTGCCCAGCTAAGGGCAGAACCATTCCAGCAAATCAGTGTGCTTTTCCCCTGTTCCCAAAGGTCAGGTATCCAGGCTTTGCCTCAAGCTAACTTCCTGCTCCCAAATATCCCCATGGATTTTTGAGTGAGGAAGATCTGGACTTTAAGACTAGCTCTCTGAGTATTAGCAGATCACCTTAAGTAACTTACCTTCCCTCTAAAGCTTTTTGCAAGACTCAAGAACTTAAGTAACTAGCTAGGTGCTAGCTTCCAGCACCTAGCCTACACTCTGACAGGAAGCTCTTCTAAGGAAACTTCAGGAATGGGGAGAGGGACCATGCAGTATCATCTGGAAAGATGGCCAGGGGACTTTGACTGAGGCCACAATGTGGTCAGGGCCCTGAATCCGAGGCGGGGCCCCTCCTATCCTCTTCTCTCTCTCTCTTTCTCTCTCTGCTGGTATTTTCTAGTTCTCTTAGTGATTCTCCCACTCCCGTTTCTAAAGGGTAAATGGGGAAACAGTTACTATATGTCAAAGACTCCAACAACGCACATGACACGTAATAGGATTCCGCAGAGACTGCTCACAGATTGATAATGCATAGCTTTTATCCTGTCCTATCATAATGATTGGTTTTCATGTCCCCCTCCCCACTAGACTGTACTTCTTGAGGGTAGGACCTTGTGTGTTTCATTTCTGTTCTGGGCACACAGTAGGTACCTAATACTTGTTTATTGAATGGATGCATACAGAAATGAATGAATGTCAATTTTCTTCCTTAGGTGTATCTGGGAAAAGCCATCAGCTGGATGGCTTTAAGGGGTAGGCTACCCGCAGTCACTCAGCCTAGCCTAGGGGGTCTGTGATTTTGCCTCCTACACCCAAAGAAAGCCAGAGCCTTGGGGATTGTCCAGTATTTTTCTTACTGCACAGATGAAGAAACTAAGGCTCAGAGAAGGAAAGGCACTTGCCCAAGGTCACACAATTTGTTAATGGAAGAGCCAGGACTGAGAATCAGAACTCCGGTTTCCTGATCTCCAGCATAGGGCAATGTACACACTTCTTGGCTTCTCTGGGGCTGTGCTTCTAGGGAAGGAAGATGGTCTGAGAAGGTTGGTTCCCATGTCCCCTTCTCTGCCTTCTCACACATAGCTCCAATCCTTTCCCTTTTGCCCTATTACACCCAGGTTCAGTAGGTCGGGCCTGTTAAGTCTGTCTCCTGCCTTAATACCATCCAACTGGGAATAAGGATCTTCCTAGGGTTTTGAGACTCAATTTCATAGATCTTCCTAGGATGGTGGTGGTGGTGGAGGTGGAGGTGGTGTGTGCGTGCGGTTAACAGGGCTAGGAGTGGGAAAGGGATGCGGGGAGCCCCTGTTGCTTCTCCTCTTTGGGGGGTGGTTATTAGGTAGGCTTGGGGAAGGCGGAGTTTGGGGGGCTGGGGGCGGGGCTCCGGCACTGGGAGGAAGAGGGGGGGCGCGCTGGCTTCAGCTCGGCTCAGACAAAAGGCGGCGGCGGGAGCGGGTGGGAGGCGGAGCGGCGCCGCGCGGGCCTCAAGGTGACACCCGCCCCCGGCCCCGGCCCCCCCAGCCCGGCACCCCAGCCCTCTTCCCCACCCCGAGCCCCTAGACCCTTACTCCCGGTGCCCTTTACAGATCCCCTCCCCCCGTGCGGGGGGGTGGGGAGCAGCGAGGGCCCCGCCCCCTCCCGTCCCCTTTCTAGGGCCCGCGCAGGATGCCCCGGGCCCCCGGCAGCCCCCCGGGAGGCCCTGAGCTCGACGCGCCCCCTCTACGCCATGTCCCCCCCTGGCTCGGCCGCGGGAGAGAGCGCCGGCGGCGGCGGCGGCGGTGGCGGCCCCGGGGTCCCGGAGGAGCCCATGACAGCGGCGGCGGCGGATGAGGGTCCCGCCCGAGAGGAGGTAAGAGCCAGAGAGGCCCCTTCCCCAGGCGCGGCTGCAGCCGGGCCCCGCATCCCCCGCCGTGCGCGGCCCCCGCCGGTTCCGCCGCAGCGCGGCCGGCACCCCGCACCCCGAGCCGGCCGCTGCAGCCGCAGTCTCGCGCCGCTGTCCCCACCCGGCGGCGGGAGCTGTCCGCGGTGGCGAGGAAGGGGCCGCGCCAGGGGCGGGGCTCGGGGGTCCTGGGCAGGAGGAGGGGCCTAGGGGCGGAGCCTCGCGGACCCCGGGCGGATCCGGGTAGGAATAGTGGCCGGGATCCTACATCACGGAGGGGATGCTATTTTGAAGGCCAGGAAGAGCGACATGTAGGGGCTACAGAGGCAGTAGAGTACTAGGGGAAAATGCTGGTGTTACCTGAGCTGGGGTCCTGAGAAGGTCAAATGTGTAGAGAGGCGACACCCACCTAACCCCACATCCCACCCCACAGCCCCCTCCCCATTATTGGGAGTGTGTATGTGTGTGTATGGGGGAGTGCACCTCTTTCTCTCTCAATGTCCATCCCATACAGACCCCCGGCCAGGGGGACCTGAGCCCAGGAACCCTTCAGAGTGCTGGTACTAAGGATACTGTCCTCTGAACCTGGAGACAAAGAGAGTGAAGAAAGTACCAGGAGCACCCCCATCTCCCATACACACCCATGCAGACACACGCACACTGCACTAGGGCAGAAGCACACAGGCAGATGGGCCTGCAGGGAGAGTCTCTTTCAGATGTGCTCTCCTTGAGACAAGCGCACATCCAGGGAGATGCACTCCCTGAAAGGCTCATGGACCCTAATCTGGCTTGTTTATGCTGTGTGGTGTTTCCTAGCCCACCTACCTCTCTACACTTCCAGACTTCCCTTTGATTTCACACTAGGTCCAGGGCCCACTGCCTCTTACTGTCTCCTTCTTTTCTATCCTTTTGTCCCTTTCCCTGGCTAAGCTCCAGGGGAACTGAAGGAATAAATCAGGATCTCACCAGAAGGGTGTGTGTTAGGTCCCTTAAGCTACACAGCAGGGAGGAGGAGTGGGAAAGCCCAGGCACCACCAGAAATCCAACTCAATACCCATCTATTAAGTGGCTATTGGGGGCCAGCAGCATCGTAGCCAGCCAGGGTGTAAAGAGATGGGGTTCTGCCTTCAGGAACACCCAGCCTAGTGGCAGACCCAGACATGTAAACAAGTCACTGAGGCAACCGTGGGACAGACGTGCCAAGTGCTTTAAGAGGGTAACAGGCCCTGGGAGAGCACCAAAAATCATTCTCCCTTGACAAATGACTGGGCTGCAAACGTCTTCCTTCGTACCCTCCAAGCCCCGTCCTACATCCCCTCTCCCCAGCCACATGCTTCTGCCCTTCTACGTATCTCCTCCAGGGCTGCCATCTGCTCAGGAACACCAGTCTCCTCCCTCCCATCTTGGAACAGGGGAAGGATATTAAGGTGCAGGAGGGAGACTCACAGGGGGCCTGGGGTACAGAACATGGGGAAAGAGACAGGGCCTGGGGTTTCCTGGGGGTCCCCTCCAGAGGAGGTATGGGCTAATTGTGAGGGACGTGGCAGTGGATGGGTCAGAGAGGAGAGGTTCCTCCAGAACGCAGGACTGAAAGAGTCTGCAGTGAGGGCCCACCTGTTAATTGGGAAGGTGAGGTCACTGGAACACCTGGAAGGGGTCTGGGCTGGGGA
Organism: Rhynchonycteris naso; assembly: GCA_037038555.1. Taxonomy (NCBI): domain Eukaryota; kingdom Metazoa; phylum Chordata; class Mammalia; order Chiroptera; family Emballonuridae; genus Rhynchonycteris; species Rhynchonycteris naso. The sequence goes on from CM073000.1 coordinate 11,454,901, forward strand.
CCTGCCTTTGCTGATGCCGATCTTCCCGTCTTCCCCATCCACACTTTGTTTCATTGCCATCTTTGTGTCTGTCCTTGGGCTGTTTCTCTGGGTGCCATCCTGTCCATCTGTCTTTGCCACCTGGGCCTCCTCCCTGCATCTCTGGTGCTAATCCCTCTCTTCTGCTTTGGGATGTCTGTTTGCACTTCCCTGTTCTGGTATTCTGGTCCTTTTTCCTGTCCCCATGGCTCACTCTGGGTCACTTCTGTATTTATCTCTGGCCTTTGGCACCCCTCCCGGTCTTACATGCTCTCTCCACATCCCTGTCTGTCTCTACCTGTCAACTCTGGCGCTGGCTGGCCTCTGCCCCTCCTTCCCCAAATCCACTTCTGTCCTGGGTCCTGCCACTGTCTCACTTCCCTCTCACCTTGGCCCCTCTTCCTGTCCCTCTGAGCAGCAGCGTCCCATCCAGCCCTCTTTCACCAAGTCCCTCTGCCGTGAGTCCCACTGGAAGTGCCTGCTGCTCTCCCTGCTCATGTACGGCTGCCTGGGAGCTGTGGCCTGGTGCCATGTCACCACGGTGACCCGCCTCACCTTCAGCAGCGCCTACCAGGGCAACAGCCTCATGTACCATGACAGCCCCTGCTCCAATGGCTATGTCTACATTCCCCTGGCCTTCCTGCTCATGCTGTATGCCGTCTATTTGGTGGAGTGCTGGCACTGCCAAGCCCGCCATGAGCTGCAGCACCGCGTGGATGTGAGCAGTGTTCGTGAGCGCGTGGGCCGCATGCAGCAGGCCACGCCCTGCATCTGGTGGAAGGCCATCAGCTACCACTATGTCCGCCGCACCCGCCAAGTCACCCGATACCGCAACGGGGACGCCTACACCACCACCCAGGTGAGGGCCTGGAGGGGAGCACAGGCCAGTCCAGTTGGGAGGCCGGGTGCACATCTGCTCCAATCCCGCCTGACAGTCCCCAGGGGGAGGAGCAGAGGCCGCAGTGAGCTCTCTGGGCACTGCAACAGGACAGTAACAACCACCATAATAATAACATCAAACACCAGCAGGCCAGCTGCTATAAGTATTCTACAAACATCAAATAGTTTACTTAACCCTCATAACAACTCGATGAAGTAGGTAACTCTTATTCCCATTTTACAGATGAAGAAATTGAGGCTTGCAGAAGTTAAGTCACTTGGCTAAAGTCAAACAGCTAGTATGTGAGGGAGCTGGGATTTGAACCCAGGCAGCCTGGCTCCAGGGATTATACTGTATAGTGCTTAATTGTGGGAGGCCACATGGAGAGTAGCAGTGGAGGGGATGGTCAATCAGCACTTCCTGGACCCTCCAAGATTAGACATATTAAAAGCCTTAGAGGAAGAGGAGGAGAATTTTCTCAGATGAGTGTAATCTCCCTCTTAGTACTGGGATGATTAAACAGAAGCCTGGGGCCTTAAGAATCAGGAGGAAGACTGGGTAACAGCCCAGATGGGAACAAGGAGACCAGAGACAAAGGCCTTCAACAGGGAGCTCCCCTGGAGGGCCCATTTGAAAACATACTTGGAAAAGGAAAGACAGGCAGGCTGTGGTGATGAAGAGGCAGTATGGAACAACGGAAGCAGGGGCAAAAGCATCAGACAAGCTGGAGGAGCAGTTCATGGCCAGGGTATGACCCCAGAAAAAGCAGGGTTTAATTAAAATTAGAATGCACAGAGGTAGGGATGAGGTCGACTCCTGCTCTCGTCTCTAATTCACTGATTAAGCTGAGGCCTCAGTTTCTCTATAAACCAGATGAGAAGATCCTACCCGGCTCCAACCGGGATCAAAACCAGGATTGGCTTAGGGTCTGACCAGGCAACAAAATCAGCAATGGGTCAGACGAGGGTAAGCAGATGAGGGACTCCAGCCTCCTTCCCTGACGCCGCAGGTCTACCATGAGCGAGTCAACACGCACGTGGCGGAGGCTGAGTTCGACTACGCGCGCTGCGGCGTCCGCGATGTGTCCAAGGCGCTGGTGGGGCTGGAGGGCGCGCCAGCCACACGGCTGCGCTTCACCAAGTGCTTCAGTTTCGCCAGCGTAGAAGCCGAGAACGCATATCTGTGCCAGCGCGCCCGCTTCTTCGCCGAAAACGAGGGCCTGGACGACTACATGGAGGCGCGCGAGGGCATGCACCTCAAGAATGTGGACTTCCGCGAGTTCATGGTGGCCTTCCCGGACCCGACCAGGCCCCCGTGGTACGCCTGCTCCACGGCCTTCTGGGCTGCTGCGCTGCTGACGCTGTCGTGGCCGCTGCGCGTGCTGGCTGAGTACCGCACGGCCTACGCGCACTACCACGTGGAGAAGCTTTTCGGCCTGGAGGGCCCGGGCTCCGCCAGCAGTGGGGGAGGTGGCCTGAGCCCCAGCGACGAGCTGCTGCCTCCGCTCACCCACCGCCTGCCGCGGGTCAACACGGTGGACAGCACGGAGCTCGAGTGGCACATCCGTTCCAACCAGCAGCTCGTGCCCAGCTACTCCGAGGCGGTGCTCATGGACTTGGCGGGGTTGGCGGCGCGCGGCGCGGGTGGCGCTGGTGGCGCGGCGGGCGGGTACGCGCCCACGTGCCGCTACGGAGGGGTGGGCGGCCCGGGCGCGGCGGGCGTGGCCCCGTTCCGGCGCAGCTGCGAGCACTGCCAGCGTGCTGTCAGCAGCTCGTCCATCTTCTCGCGCAGCGCCCTGAGCATCTGCGCCAGCCCGCGGGCCGGCCCGGGGCCCGGCGGAGGGCCGGGCTGCGGGGGCAGCCGCTTCTCGCTCGGCCGCCTTTATGGCTCGCGGCGCAGCTGCCTGTGGCGCAGCCGGAGCGGGAGCGTCAACGACGCGAGCTGTCCCACGGAGCAGACGCGGTTATCGAGCCAGGCCAGCATGGGGGACGACGAGGAGGACGACGACGAGGAGGAGGCCGGGCCGCCGCCTCCCTACCACGACGCCCTTTACTTTCCGGTTCTCATCGTGCACCGGCAGGAGGGGTGTCTGGGCCACAGCCACCGGCCCCTGCACCGCCACGGTTCCTGCGTGGAGACCTCACTGTGACCAATGGCCCGCGACAGGCCCGTCGTCCTCCCTCCTGCCCCTCGCCGGACTGTGCCCCCTGCCTGTAGCAGGGGGAGTCACGATGATGACCAAGGCTGTGCTGGGCACAGCGGGGGTTGAGGAGAGACAAGGGTGAGCGAGACAGACCCCATGGGATTGAGATCCCCGCCTTCCCTGTATATAAAGAGACAGATGGGTGGGAGAGGGTCGGCAGTCTCTGGAGAATCCTACCGGGCTGAGTCTTCTCTTTCAGCCCCGCCCTTGAGTTCCTAAGAGGATCTCTCCCCTTCCTGCGCGCGCGCGCGCACACACACACACACACACACACACACACACACCACTTAAGATTTCCTGTCCAGCTTTTCAACCGATCTTCTGACTGTTATGTGGTGACTGTGCTGTGGGACGCGCGTGGGCCTCGTCTCAAGTGAGAGGCCCTGGCTGCGCTCTGGGGAGGTTTCAGAGGCTGTGGGAAAGAGAAATGGGGCTTTCCTTCTGCTGCTGCCAGGCTCCCCAGGACCTCTCTCTACTGAGGGGGTGGTGGTTTGGTGAACAGCAGGGCTGGCTTCCAACCAGCTAATGAATTCAGTGGGTCTGAGGCCAGGTGTCAGCTCCTCATCCCAAAATTGAGACTCAGAACCGTGGAAAGGTTGCTGTCCTCTTTGGCTCGTGCCCCAAAGATGGGGGTTTCCTTTCTGCCACTCTCACATTGTTTATTTCACTAGCCCCAGGGATCTGGGTCCTGGAGAGACTGAGCTCACCACAGATACGTCAGGCTCCCCTCTCCCCTCCTGCTCCCTGTCTCTGAAGAGCTGTTGCCAGGGGGTGGGGGCAGAGCAGTGTACCTCAGTTCTGTCTCAGTCCTCTGGTCCCCAGCCTCCTCACCTGGGTTCTAGAAGGGCCTTCAGACAGGGTGATATCCCCTCCGAGCGCATCCTCTAAAGCTGGCCAAGGTGAATGACGGAGTGGGGAGATTGGGAGGCAGACCTCAGTGATAGAGGGGAGCTCTGGAAACAGATGGGAGTCAGAGGAGAGGGCAGTAGAGGGTGGAGTGTCAGGACCTTCAAAGGAGGTTGTGTCTTTGGGGGCGGCGGCCCACACATTACCTTTGTAGGGCTGGGGACATTGTCACAAGCCCCAGTTGGAGAAATCCTCGGTGCCAGTGGCAGGGTCAGAGTCAGGAATTCTCTACATTTTGCCCAGCCCCACCCTTCCCTTCCCTTCCCTATCTCATGAGCCGAAGATGCCCTGCTGTGTGTCCCAGGGTCTTTGAAAGGGCATCCTGCCATCGCCACAGGGTCCTGGCCCCATATCCTGCTCCCCCGAGCTCTGATGTTACCTTTAGTCCCCACCACTCCTGCCCTAGTGTGCTTCAGTGTGCATGTCTGTGTACAACCCCCCTGCCCTCCCAACTCCCTGGCTAAAGTTTTCCTAGCAGACTTAGTGCCTAGGGATTGAGCTCAGATTTCAAGCTGGAGAGGACAACCCTTGGGCTGCCTGACGTTGCTCATCCCTGATGCTTCTCATTTCTCACTTGCCTGAGCCATCAGAGCCCCTTTCTGCTTCCTGCAGCCTCTGCGTCTTCCTCCAGCCCAGCTAGGCCTGTACCCACCAAGGGCGTGGCCTCCACCTATGCAACATCTCTGGCTCCCTTGCCCCCCTCCCCTGGGGGGACTTGGGAGGCACAGATTGTGGGAACATCAGTCTGTGATGGCCCGGTGTGGTTGAGCTTTACTTTCCTGTGGAGATGGCTGCATGGGAAAGGAGAGGAGGCTGGAGAAGGGGAGGCTGGGGCAGGAAGGAACAGCTGCCCATTACGATTCCCTGGGCAGTGGTGCCCACCTGCCTGCCAGCACTGAACCTGCCTGGACCCTGAGTCTGTGCTCCTCGGGGGCCTAGTGGTTGGGGCAGCCCTCTCCTCTAAGCGGACATCTGTGAGGTACAGATGGTGAGCTGTGGCCTCAGGCCCCGTTCTTGGCCAGCTGGCACCTGATGTCTTGCCCTTATATGGGGGCAGCCTGGCCACCTCCTGGCTCCAAGGAGAGGGGAACTGAGCTCCTCCGACCTCAGTTTGTTTCTGAGATGAATCCTGAGCTGGGAGGAGGTAAAGGGGGGGGGCTGTTATTATTTTTGCCTGTATTAACCATTCCTGCCTAGATATTCTCACACACACAGCCTAAGCTCCTACACATGCACAGACTTAGAAACCAATTCTTTGCTCCATTTCCTTGGTAGTTTTATTGATTGCCAGGGAAAAGGAAAACCAGAAAAATTAATTAATCTCTAAAATTAAACTTTACACTGAATGTTCTTGTTTCTCTAATTAGAACCTCTGCTAGCAGCTGTGGCTATGTACACACACACACACACTCACCCTCACACCTACACATTTGCACTCTAGAACTGTCAGAGGGTGTCAGGCACAGATAGACTAGGTTGCCCAGACAGGCACACATGCGCAGTCACTCCCAGGCTCCCTTCGGTGCTCTGCTCAGCGCCTGCTTGTTGGAAGGAGTCCCCAGAGAGTAGGCAAGCCAAGGCTGTGGTTGTAGCCCATGACCCACCCTTTGAAAACAAGTCTGGAGTTTCTGGGGATCCTCCGCCTGAGGATGATGGGAGATGGGACCCGGCCTGAGTCCACCAGTCAGGTCTTGTGGCCCTGTGAATTGATGTGATTTCTGTGGGTGCGGCTCCAGGGTGGGCAGCCACAGGGTGACAGCAACTTGCGGAGGGCACCTGGAAAACTCCGGGTGTGCTGGGGACAAGGGCTTGTGGGGTGGGCTGGGCCTTCCTGGAGAGAGGATAGGTCTCTGTCAATTGGGTGCATCACATTGTGGCCTTTCTGTCGTGGATTTCCAAGCGCAAAGATTGTACAAATCAAACCGGTGGATAATAAAGTTTCGGATGACTCACTTTCCTTTCCAGCGTGGCACTTCTGGGACCATTGCTCTTTCCCATGAAAAACTCTCTGGGGAGTCCCTCCTGTCACCTCTGTTTCCCCCTCCCCAGGTTGTGGGGAAGGATAAGGGGATGTCATGGCTTGTAGAACTGGGTTACTTAAGCAGAGTTGAGTAATAGGGAGGTGGTGTCTACAGGGGTGAGGGTGAAAGAGCCAGGCAAAGTTCAGCTGCAGGCAAGGAGAAAGTGTGTGCATGTGTGAAGGTTAAGAGGCCAAGGATCTGTTCAGTAAAGGGAAAAATGGTGGGGGTGGGGGTCACGGGCATGGGTGGCACCGTGGGAAAGTCTGGGCAGGCACAGTCCCTGAGAGTCCTGCTTCTTCCTATATGGAATAAATCAGTTATTTCAGGGGATCCTGTAATACCATCTCTCTGGGTAGGGGGCTGAGTGCCACTTAATACCCCTTTCTCCCCTATCCTAGGCCTCCCTGCTTTATATCTTATGCACACAGTCCTTGATCATACCCCAAAGATCTTTGTGGTCTCCCCCGCCCCCCATGGACCGGTGTGACACTCTGCGGCAGGCATGGTAGGGGCATGAAATGAGCACTGCCCCACACTGTCCCCTATCTTATCCCACAGGGTTCTCAGGGCCCTTGGCGATGAGTGGTGACATGAAGTGGCTGGGATTCAAGGCCCGCTGGCGGGCTTCTTCACGGTTGGCACAGAGGGCCTGTCCAATGAGGTACTCGCTCTCCTGGGCTACACCAGACAGGCGCAAGTCAAACTCCAGGAGGGTCCTGTTGTCTGACATGCCTTCCAGGAGCTGTTTCCCGCCGTCCTGGGAGGGGAGTACAAGGGAAAGGTCATTTTTTACATCATTACTTAGGATCACATGCACGCGCGTGCGCACACACACACTCACAGATTTTTTTATAGAGATGTAACTGGAACAGAAGTTTCACAAAACAGTTCTTAACATATTTGTGTGGTGTGCTAACACTTTCTATTCTGCTCTGTCCTATGTGAGCTGCAGCAGCCATCTTGAGACCACATGAAGAGCACCAGAGAGGTCATGGTCACGTGGCGGAAATGGGCAGAGCAGAGCCTGGCACTGAGCTGAGGAATCTCCCAACCCTGGAATCCCCTATCCTGGGGGCTTCTGATAATGGCACATAATGAATATTCCTTTTATTTAAGCCAATTCCTGGCTAAGCTCTCTGTAACTTGTAGCCAAGAGCACCCCCTCTGGAGAGTGTGAGTGTGAGCAAGACTGTCCTATTGGGAGGTTTGGAAGAAGGTACAGGGCCCTAACTGGAGACCACAGAGGGCTCTCTTCACTGCTCCCCATAACTTCAGCCCCTGCTGGGTTGGGTGGGTTAGGCCCAACATGAAATTCTTTCACATTCGGCCTGACCTGTGGTGGCGCAGTGGATAAAGCGTCAACCTGGGATGCTGAGGTCGCCGGTTCAAAACCCTGGGCTTGCCTGGTCAAGGCACATATGGGAGTTGATGGTTCTTGCTCCTCCCTCCCTCTTCTCTCTCTGTCTCTCTTTCTCCTTATCTCTCTCTCAAAATGAATAAATTTTAAAGAATTTAAAAAGTAATAATAATAATAATAAAGAATTTCATGTTGCAAGGCAGAATGCTGCTGTTCTATGGTTGTGACCCGATAGTGCGTTGCAAAGTCAATGTGATACAGAAGCATTTATAAAAAAAAATAGAGTAGATGATAAAAGAAACATCAACAGATATATCAAGCAGTAAAAGTAAATTTCAATTATATTATATTCATGTATATGTTCACTAGGTATTCATGTAAACAGCATTTCTTATTCTGAGGCTTGATCAAGAAAATTGAGGGACACTCTATTGGAAAGGAGCCTGGCTTTCAATCAGTCCTGGATTTAATCACGGCTCTGCCACTGATTGGATGCTCTCGGGAAACTCACTAATATCTCTGAGACTCAATTTTCTATCTGTAAAGTGGGGTTAAAACACACATTTTACTGGAGAGCTGTGAGGATTAAAGGGAAACTAACAGATATTGGGTACTGAGCCTAGTACATAACCCTGAGTAATAGTAACAGCTAGCAATTACTGAGGATCTAGCTAGTGCCTGCAATGGTTAATTGCTTTATAGGTATAAGTCATTTAATCTTCCCAGTAGCAACACTTAGAGATAGGTACTATTATTGTCCCCATTGTACAGATGAGAAAACGGACGCCCAAAATGTTTAAGTAACTTAACCAAAGCGCTACATGGCAGTGCTGGGATTTGAATGAGGTGAAGTGTGATGTTAACAATCACCCAGTAAGTACCCTAATGGCAGTTGAATTCCACCCCCACCCTCAAGGCCCCAGGGCCTCTCCTTGGCCCTCCCCGCCCCAGGGACCACAGCCTACCAGCCCTATGTGGTTGCAGGACAGGTTGATGCTGGTGAGCGTGGTGTTGACGGAGAGCACCTGGGAGAGCAGCGTGGCCGTGGGCTCGGACAGCTCATTGCCTCCAAGGTGCAGCGTGGTGAGGCACCTGTTGGTCTGCAGGGCGTGGGCAAGCGCCTGGCCACCCTCATCCTCGATGCAGTTGAGGCGCAGGTTGAGGGCAAGGAGGTTGGTGTTGTGTGCCAGGGCGTGAGCCAGTGACTGGGCACCAGGCGCACGCACCTGGTTGTTGGCGAGGCTGAGCACACGCAGGCGGCCATGGTTCAGCAGCTTGGCGGCGGCACGCGCACCACGGTCCGTGATGTGGTTGTGTGACAGGTCCAGTTCCTCCAGGGTTGGGTGGTCCAGAAGGCTGCGAATCAGGATGCGTGCCTTGTCATCATCCACCCTGCTTCGGGTCAGCCGAAAGATCTGTGGGCAGGGAAAGGGTCCGTCACACCCAGTAGCCTGGGGTGACCTGCTTACCTGCCTACCTTCTGCAGGTAGAGGGGGAAGACACTGGGAGGCCTGAGCTTCTGCTCACCTTCCGTTGGCACCTGGCTGGCTCTTGAACAGAACAGGTCCACCTAGCGTGTCAGAGTGGTACAGAATTGGTGGCCGGTGGTAGGGGACAAGGCTCTCATTTCTCAAGAAATGACAAGGTGCTGTTGGAATGTTTTATAACTACTATCTCTCACCCTCAGCATCCCAGTGAGGTACAAGTACTCACCATCTTACAGACAGAAAATATAGGCTTAGGGCGGACCTGTCATTGCTCAGAGTCACGCTGTGCTTAAGCTCAGGAGGCAGCTTTCGAATCCAGGTCTCTCTGCCCCAGCAGCCTCTTGCTCCACCCTCCTTCGCTGGCTAAGATCCACCATGGCAAGGAGAGGAACTTTTTGAAGGAGAGTGCCAGGGTGAGAACCAGGCAGAAAGTGGGAAGGGTGAGAATCAGGAAATGATGGGAATAAAGTAAAAAGATTTTTTTAAAAAAAGCTGTAGGGTTCGCATTATGAATATGGACGATGGGAACCTGTACCCCTTTCGTTCTCACTGACTTGTTCCACCCCTTCCTCTTCCCTGACACCTGGAGCGGCTGGCCTGTCCCTTCCCTCCCTATCCTTCGGGCCTCTCCTTTCTTTACACCCCCCCTTAGCCAGCTAACAATCCTCTGTCTTTCTCATCTTTTCATTGCATCTGTCCGGCAAAGCTCCAACCCAGGATCGAGCCCACTCTCTGTTTTCTGCATGCCTGTGCCTGGGCAACTGACGTGATGGATAATTTTACATGACAGAACTGGTCGGTTTCACTGGAACCACCAATGGGCCCTCCATACTGTGTGCTGATGATTCAACTCTTTCTCTGGCCAACATATTCCCTCATAGTCTACAACAACTGCAGCCTTCTCCAGGCTCCTCAAACTGCAGGGGCTGCCCTAAAGCCTCCTTTCAGCAAGTAATCTCATCCTGCCTCCACCGCCAGTGGATGGGAACCCCCACTTTCCTATATCAAACACAACGTCCCACCACATCCACGCTTTTCTCTGCCCTGAGCCAGCTGCCCACCTCAGTCCCTATTCCCACCCTTCCTGCCTTCTCAGGAACCTACCATGGTCAATGACCCTGTGCCTCTGTCCTGGACTTAACACATTTCTTGCAATTGAGTGAAAATTTACATTAGTTTTCTATACTCGCAAATCCCTCATTGATGCTGCCCTACCTTTCTCCCCTTTCACAGACAAGTTCTTGAAAAAGTTGATCACAGACATGCAGTTTCCTCACTTCCCACTCTCTCCATAAGCCAGTCTGACCTGGCCTCTGCTCCTGGCCCTCCACTGACATAGTCCCCTCCCCCATAACCTCCATGTTTGCTAAATCCAGTCCTCAGCTCCGTTCACCCCGACTGCTCACCCCCTCTTTTTGAAATGCACCCCTCCCTCCCTTGGCTTGGTGACACAATGCCATGTCCCCTTTTCTTCCTTCTCTGATTTCTGGGCAGGTTCTCCCTCTTCCAAGCAGAATATTGGAACATATTTATACTAAAAAACATCATTCAATATGTATTTGGAATTCAAATTTAACTGGGTGCCTTTCTCCCCCCCCCCCCCTCTAAATCTGGCAGTTTTACATTCCCATGATTGCTGATTAGTGTTTTTTATTGCACTAGACAGCTCCAGAGGGCGCAAATGGTATAATTTTGCTCAATGCTGAATTTTCAGCACCTAGGACAGGGCCCGGAGCGCAGATGTTTGTTGAATGAATAAATAGCTGGTGGACTGGGAGGGTAGTGCCTCGTTCCTCTCTGCCTCCCCAGAACCCAGCTGGACGCAGGGTGCATAAAAGGACACTCGGTCAGCGAATAAGGAAATGAGAGGAGGGAGATGACGGTAGAGAGCTGAGAAAGAAGAAGTAGGGTGGGAGGGAATCAGAGAGATGCTGAGAACGGGAAATGATGGAAGGCTGGGGGAAGATGGCACCTTGAGGGTATGGCAGGCCTTGATGGTAGCCGCCAGGGAGTGGCAGTCGCGGTAGGTGAAGAGGAAGAGGTTCCACTCGAAGTTCATGCCACAGTCCTTGACTCCATACACCAGGTCCAGCTCCTCCAGCTGGCTCAGGCCAGCCACCAGGTCACCCAGTTGATAATGGTCCATGGTGGGCTCCTCCATCTCTCCCTCACTGCCGGAGTCGGACTGGTCCCCGTTTTGTGGCAGGGACGGTAGCTGCACCGGCGGAAGGAACTGATCCACGTGGATCCTGCGCACGTAGTTTCTGCAGAGCGGCAGCAGACCGAGGATCACCGCAGGGTCCGTGGTGCCTGGGATGAAGTGCTTTATCAGATTCTCCAGGTGCCTCTCGAAGAACGTGCGTTTCCAGCTGTTGCCGTGGTGGCCCGAGTGGCTCACAGGCCAGCGCTGCACACAACAGCGGTGCCAGTAGTTCTCGTCGTCGATGAGGTTGGCAGTTATAGCCAGCGGCAGGTCAGGGGACAGGTGGTTCAGGACCTTCCTCTGGTGCTCTGGAAGCAGATGCTTCAGGATAGGATTGTCTTTAGGAACAGAGGAAGGAAAGCAGGAGTCACCATGTTGGGGACACCACCACATGGTGCTCTTGGCCAGGCCTGCCGGGGGCCACTGAGGAAAGGGAAAACCCTCCCCTGTCCTCAGGGAGCCCCAGTCTGAGAGGGGAGACAGACTTTACTCTCTGGGAGGCTCAGGTTGAGGAGAAGACACAGCCCCTGGGGTTTTCCTCGCCTGAAACTTGACTACTTAGTATCTAGTCCCAGTCTGCGGGGGAATCTAGGTCCAGCCCTCCGTCATCACTTAGTCTGGTAGAGGAGCCAATCCCTGATTTCAGAGGCTTCCAATTTGATTTAATTCATTTCAAAACAACATTTTTGAACACCCGCTATGTGTCAGACATTGTTCTAAGTGCTGAGGGTACAAAAGTGAATGAAGCAGAGGACGCTCTTGCTCTTATGAAGGGGGGCGGACAATACACAAGTCAAACGAATATACTGTAGGTCTGGTGGTGATAGATGCTATAGACAAAATGATGGCCCTGTCCTCAGACAGCAGCTCATCCAATAGGAGAGGCAGGCGACTTGTTTTTTTTTTACAGGGACAGAGAGAGAGTCAGAGAGAGGGATAGACAGGGACAGACAGACAGAAACAGAGAGAGGTGAGAAGCATCGATCATTAGTTTTTCGTTGTCATCGCAACACCTTAGTTGTTCATTGATTGCTTTCTCACATGTGCCTTCACCATGGGCCTTCAGCAGACTGAGCAACCCCTTGCTGGAATGAGCGACCTTGGGTCCAAGCTGACGAGCTTTTGCTCAAGCCAGATGGGCCCGCACTCAGGCTGGTGAGCTTGGGGTCTTGAACCTGGGTCTTCCGCATCCCAGTCCGAGGCTCTATCCACTGCGCCACTGCCTGGTGAGGCTGGCGACTTGTTTTCGAGAAGGATGAACATTTACAGTGCAAAGTACAGAACAAACCAAGAACCTGTACATGCCACAGAAGACTTCAGGAGGGTACATGTCAGTCAACCGGGGAGGGCTTTCTGGAGGAAGAGGCAAATAGGGTTTGGGCTGGGTGTTGTTAAAGAGAACAGAAAAGATGAGAAGGCATAGGCATGGAGGGCAGGCACATTGTGGGTAGGAGTCTAGGAGGACCTGGAAGTGGGGGCCGCAGGAGAAATTGTCCCAGCTGCAGGGGTTGAAGGGAAGTGCTGAGTGGGGACGAGGGCTCCGTGGGGGACGGCAGGGCTGCCCCAAGACCCAGCCTCTGAGCCTCTCCTCCGGGCAGTCCCACCCATCCCGCTCTACTCCTGCCTCAAGCAGGAAGAGACTCACTCTGGAAGTTCTTGACAATATGCTGAATACAGAGTTCTGTGAGCAGGGGCACAGTGGCCAGTGACCAATCAGCATCCTCGGCAATGATCCTGCGCATTAGATATACATTGGTCCCAGAATGCATGGCCTTGGACTTCACGGGGGGTGGGATGACTGAGGCCTTTGAGAACCTCGAGCCTGATCTCAAAGGTTGACCTGCAGTGGAGGGCTGGTCCTCGGTGGGGACGAGGGACCGGCTGTGAGCTGTGGGTGGCACTGTGAGGGTTTCCTGCATGCTGGTGACTGACGAGCTAGAGGCAGGTGACCTCTGGGTAATGGCCTTGAGACAGGAAGTTTCTCAGACTGGTAGATCCTGATGCTGGTGGGAACCTGGAACCAGAGGAGGGGTAGAGGTGTTCTTTTGGAGGGTCTTGGTAGGCTTTTCTCAAGAGAGGTAGCACAGAATGGCTCTTAAGGTTCAGCCTCTGGGACCGAGCAGATCCAGGTGCAAATCCCGCTGACTAGATGTGTGGCCTTGGGCAAGTTACTGAACCTCTCTGAGTTTCAGATATCTACTCTGTGAAATGACGGTAACAGTTACCAATAAGATGACTAGGAGGAGTGGAGGAACAGCCCAAATTTTAGATAATAATAACTACATGGCAATGACAAGCAGTTGCTGTTAACTGGGCACTTTTTTTAATATGCATATTAACTCATTTAATCCTTGAGAAAGACTTTTTGAGATAGGTGCTTGTACTAATCCCATTTTTATGATTTGAAACTGAAGCACAGAGATGTTAACTGACTTTCCCAACATCACACAGCTTAAAAATAACAAGAATGGACTTAAACTAAGTCTATCAGGTTCATATTCTCACCTCTGCATTGTACTGCCTCTCCTAGGGTGAGGGGTAGGAATGTGTATTGCCAAAAGACCAAGGTATAATAATTCAAAACAGCTTCCTGCTGTAAGTATTTTAAAGAACAGCAACTTTTGGCCTGGAGGATGGGTTGTAAAAAGTACTGCCCAACAGAAATGTAATGCAAGCCACATATACTACTTTAAATTTTCTAGTAGCCACATTAAAAGGGTGAGCAGGTGGCCCTAGCTGATTTGCACAGTGGTAGAGCATCGGCCCTATGTGTGGAAGTTCTGGGTTCTAGTCCCAGTCAGGGCAAACAGGAGAAGCACCCCTCTGCTGCTCCATCTCTCCCTCCTCCTCTTTCTCTTTCTCTTCTCCTGCAGCCATAGCTTGATTGGAGCAAGTTGGCCTCGGACACTGAGGATGGGTCCATGGCCTCTGTCTCAGGTGCTAAGAAGAACTCAGTTGCTGAGCAATGGAGCAATGACCCAGATGGGCAGAGCATAACCCCCTAGTGGGCTTGCTGGGTGGATCCCGATTGGGGGTACATGTGGGAGTCTGTTTCTCCCTACACTCTTCTATCTGAATTTAAAAAAAAGGAAAAAAGGTAAAGAGGTGAAATTAATTTTATATTTAACCCAAGATGTCCAAAACGTTATCACTTAAATATGTCATCAATGTAAAAATTATTGAGATATTTTATATTTATTTTTTCATATGAAGCCTTCAAAATCTAAAGTAGCTGGTGGCTACTGTTTTGGACAGTGCAGCTGAGAGAGTAAGGAGAGGGGGAACTGGACCGACTGTCCAGGGTGCCGGTACCACCTTCTCCTCCTCCCCTTTGAGGGCTCGAGGTATGTGGCCCCTTCCTTCAATCTCCCCATCCCAGCCTTCTTTCGAGTTCCCCAGCCTCCCAGCATTCCAGACAGCAGCAGGAAATTGTGGGAGGTGACAACGCAGCGAAATCTGGAGCTGAAGAGAGAAGACAGAGGCTGGGGACGCCCCCCATTTGTGCATTGCTGCCCCCTGCTCTGAGACTGCAGGCCCAACTCCTCCAGGCAGCATCCCCTCAGACCTGCGCCCCAACTGGGGGCCTTGCGTGGTGACTGCTGGGAAGGAGCACTCTGAGCCAGTAAAGGTGTCCTTGGCAGGTGGAGGAGACCAGATGGTGCTCCCCCCAGCCCACCAGGCACCTCAAGGAGGAAGTATTTGGCTGTGTGTGTCTGTGAGTGAGACAGAGAAAAAGAGAGAGAAAGAAAGGGGGATCCTAGGCAAGATATCTATGTATTTGTGACACCCTTATGCAAATCAAATGCAAATTCACAGATTGTGTCCAAAATTGTGGAATAACCAGCTGGTGCTTTCTGACTAATGGCCCCTCAGAGGGTGTGGCCGGGAGGGCTGTGCTGCTTAGAGATATCAGATGACTTTGCATTTCTGGCTTTGCCAGTGACTTGCTGTGTGATCTTTGGCCAAGTTATTTAACCTATCTGAGTTTCAGTTTCCTTATCTGTAAAACAGGGTAACAATAATATTTGAATAATACTGATAGCATTTGGAAAGAGCACTGGAGGGTGTGTGTGGAGGACATTGACACTAGGAAGGACAGGGGTCCTAGGCTGGGAGAGGATACTCGGGACACCTCCTGCTTGAGCACTAATACTGAGACGGTGTCTTTGAGTGAGGCACTTCTCTATCTCCAGAGGAGACGTGAAGGGCAAGGTGGCAGTGGCTGTGTTTGGGGCTGGAAAAGACAGCGGGGCCTGGCCACCCGGGCAAGAGAAGAGGACAGACAGGAGACCAGCCCTGTTCCTGCTACCTTCGCGTCTGGGTTTCCTCCAAAGTCCTGGCCTGAAACCTCCCTGTATTCCCCTCTGTCCCAGTATACCGCAAGGCACCCTGTGGGCACACCCCAGAAAGCAGGACCCAGCTCAGCAGGGGAAGCCCCAGGCGACTGGAGGGATTGCCCTGGAGCTGGCCCTCCAGGCATTACTCACTGTACCGTCAGGACTCATCATCCTGGGAAGCAGCCCTTTCCTTCCTCCTGGGGGCCACGTGCTGAGCCCAGCCTCGATGACTAACAACTCACTGTCTCAGGACCTGGCAGCTCCTCCTGAGGTCTGGTCCTAATCTCTCTGGCCTGCAGCCTCCTCTAGGCAGGACACTGCAGGACAAGTCCAAGGCTGGGTCCCAGAGCCTGAAGCCACCTCCAGGAGGGGAGAAGGCAGAGGATCCCTGCATGGGTTCCTTGTACATGGCTGGTATAAATAAAAGCCCCTACCATAGACCACCAGGTCTGACATCATTTGTAAGGCAAATGTTGAAGCCATTAACCTCATAACAAGGTCAGAGTTGACTGTTTCTCACTTAATAACTTCCTGATTTTTCAAAAAAAGATATTACAAAAATATTTTTGGGAAGAAAATTATTACCCAACTGTTGGGCAGATAAAATATATTAGCTCACTTTGTTAAAGATGGCGCTGCCCATGTGCAAGTTTTAAGAGTAAGCTTTTCCCCACACCCTTGACTGATTGGATGATGTAGGGTAGTTGTAAAGCCAGTAGCCGAGGCCACCATCACAGCAGCCCGACCCACGCAGGTTCGCATTGGATTCATACAGATGGCAATTGTAAGGCCAGGAGGCGCCATCGTGGCCATTCACATGCAGGTTCCCATTGGATTCGGGTTGACGGTGAAGAAATGGCAGAGTCGGAGGATGGTAGGCCATTCTGTTTATTGGTGTGTTGGGCAGATAAAATATATTATGCTCACTTTGTTAAAGATGGCGCTGCCCACATGGAAGTTCGTTGATATTAATGTGTGTTCTGGAACAGGCTGTGGGCAGGCCGGGTCGTTATAGCCTAAGGCTTAGTTTTAAGAGTAAGCTCTTCTCCACACCCTTGACTATTTGGATGATGTAGGGTGGTGCACTCTCATGATGAATCCCATTATGCCTCAGATGGGTGGCTTGGTATCAGAGACTTCCTTGTTTGTATAATTGGATTAAAGGTTTTGAGTCTATGCTATAAAGTGGGAGAGACCAGTAGCTTGCTCTCTCTCTTGGTTCCTGAGGTTAGTATTAGAGAGGAGAGCAGATTAAGGCCATGTGGAGAAGTAACCAAGATGGCAGAGTGCTGAGGAAGAAGCCAGTTTGTTAAGAGTTTGTGCAGGAGGAGATGGGAAACAGAGGTGAATAAGTCTGGTGAGCTAGAAACCTTTGATTCTAGGAAACTCGGATAAGTCAGTAGCTTTGTGAGCACTGAATGTGTGGGTTTTGGAGCCCAGTGTGTGTTTTTGCTTGCCCGCCGGGTGCAAGCTAGAATTAAAGCTGATGGCTCACCAGTTTTTGGCTCCGGTGTTTCATTGCCATCTGTCCGAATCCAATGTGAACCTGCATGGGTCAGGCGGCTGTGATAGTGGCTGCGACTACTGGCTTTACATGATGTCTCACCAATACAGGCTATATTTTATCTGCCCAACAGCAATGAAACACGGGAGCCACAAACTGGTGAGCCATCAACTTTAATTCTAGCTTGCACCCGGCGGGCAAGCAAAAACACACACTGGGCTCCAAAACCCTCACATTCAGTGCTCACAAAGCTACTGACTTATCCGAGTTTCCTAGCATCAAAGCTTTCCAGCTCACCAGTCTTATTCACATCTGTTTCCCATCTCCTCCTGCACAAACTCTTAACAAACTGGCTTCTTCCTCAGCACTCTGCCATCTCGGCTGCTTCTCTCCTCCATGTGGCCTTAATCTGCTGTCCTCTCTAACACCTCAGGAACCAAGAACCAAGAGAGAGAGCAAGCTACTGTTCTCTCCCACTTTATGGCATAGATAATCCAAACCTTTAATCCAATTATACATTCAAGAAAGTCTCTGATACAAAGCCACCCATCTGAGGCATAATGGAATTCCTCAAGAGAGTGCACCACCCTACATCATCCAATCAGTCAAGGGTGTGGGGAAGAGCTTACTCTTAAACTAAGCCTTAGGCTATAATGACCTGGCCTGCCTACATTACAGCTTTTCCCCCACAGCCATCTCAAGCATAAGGGCAAATAATATCACCTGGATGACGGGCTTCCATGTGGGCAGCGCCATCTTTAACAAAGTGAGCATATTATATTTTATCTGCCGAACAGTAGTGCACTCTCACGAGGAATCCTCCCATTATGCCTCAGATAAGTGAGTTTGTGTCAGAGACTTCCTTGTTTGTAGATTGGATTAAAGGTTTTGAATCTACGCTATAAAGTGGGGCAGGCCAGGAGCTTGCTCTCTTTCAGTTCCTGGGATTAGTATTAGAGAGGAGAGCAGAGAAAGGAGAGCAGCTTAAGGCCACGTGGAGGCCAGGAGAAGCAGTCAAGATAGTGGAGTGCTGAGGGAGAAGCCAGTTTGTGCAGAGCGAAGGAGATGGGAAACAGAGGTGAATAAGTCTGGTGAGCTAGAAGCCTTTGATGCTAGGAAACTCGGATAAGTCAGTGGCTTTGTGAGCACTGAATGAGTGGGTTTTGGATCCCAGTGTGTTTTTACTTGCCTGCCAGGTGCAAGCTAGGATTAAAGCTGATGGTTCACCAGTTCTTGGTTCCATTGTTTCATTAACGTCTGTCCGAATCCAATGCAAACCTGCACTGGCCAGGTGGCTGTGATGGTGGCCCTGACTACTGGTCTTACAAAAAGGATATGAACCAACTCTTTGCCTCCCTGTTATTAATGTTATGAAGATGATATAAGCCCAACCGGTGGTGGTGCAGTGAATAGAGCGTCAACCTGGAACACTAGTACCAGTTTGAAACCCTGAGGTCACTACCCTGAGTGTGGACTCCTTGGCTTGAGCCCAAAAGCTTGCTGGCTTGAGCAAGGGGTTGCTGACTTGACTTGAACCCAAGATCTGATCCCCAGTTAAGGCACATACAAGAAACAATGCACAACTAAAGTGAAGCAACTATGAGTCGATGCTTCTCATTCTCTCCCCCTTCCTTTCTCTTGCTCTCAAAAAAAGATTATATAAGGCGTGCCCCCCCCCAAGCAGGTCATGACCCTGACCCCTACCCTCTCAGCCACCACAAGGCTGCCACCCTCTTGCTCTCCTTCCACCTCTCTCTCTCTCTCTTTTTTTTTTTTTTACAGGGACAGAGAGAGAGTCAGAGAGAGGGATAGATAGGGACAGACAGACAGGAACGAAGAGAAAGGTGAGAAGCATCAATCATTAGTTTTTCGTTGCCGTCCAACACATTAGTTGTTCATTGATTGCTGTTGGGTAGATAAAATATATTATGCTCACTTTGTTAAAGATGGTGCTGCCCACATGGAAGTTCGTTGATATTAATGTGTGTTCTGGAACAGGCTGTGGGCAGGCCGGGTCGTCATAGCCTAAGGCTTGGCTTTAAGAGTAAGCTTTTCCCCACACCCTTGACTGATTGGATAATGTAGGGTGGTGCACTCTCTTGAGGAATCCCATTATGCCTCAGATGGGTGGCTTTGTATCAGAGACTTTCTTGTATGTATAATTGGATTAAAGGTTTGGATTATCTATGTTATAAACTGGGAGAGACCAGTAGCTTGCTCGCTCTCTCTTGGTTCCTGAGTTCCTGAAGTTGGTATTAGAGAGGAGAGCAGATTAAGGCCATGTGGAGGAGAAGCAGCCAAGATGGCAGAGTGCTGAGGAAGAAGCCAGTTTGTTAAGAGTTTGTGCAGGAGGAGATGGGAAACAGAGGTGAATAAGTCTGGTGAGCTAGAAACCTTTGATTCTAGGAAACTCGGATAAGTCAGTAGCTTTGTGAGCACTGAATGTGAGGGTTTTGGAGCCCAGTGTGTGTTTTTGCTTGCCCGCCGGGTGCAAGCTAGAATTAAAGCTGATGGCTCACCAGTTCTTGGCTCCTGTGTTTCATTACGATCTGTCCGAATCCAATGTGAACCTGTGTGGGTCAGGCGGCTGTGATAGTGGCCGCAACTACTGGCTTTACAATTGCTTTCTCACATGTGCCTTGACCGAGGGCCTTCCGAGCAACCCCTTGCCAGAGCCAGCGACCTCGGGTCCAAGCTGACGAGCTTTTGCTCAAGCCAGATGGGCCCGCACTCAAGCTGGCGAGCTTGGGGTCTCGAACCTGGGTCTTCCGCATCCCAGTCCGACGCTCTATCCACTGCACCACCGTCTGGTCAGGCCACCTCTCTCTTTTTTCTCAGTCTCCAGCACAGGCTCCTCCCACTCTGTCCATTCCTCATGTCTTGTGGTTTCTCAGGGTTCTGTGTAGCCGGCCTGCCTTCCTCCTGGTGATGGATCACAGCTCTCACTCTCCTCTGGGCTGCGGACTCAGGTCCACTGGCCTTGACCCCAGTTCCCTCAAACTCAACTGTCTCACAAGAGAACTCAGTGCCTCCCCTAAGCTGCTCCTGCTCCTGGCTCCCTACCATGGCTGGGGTCACCATGGTCCATCCAAAGGCCTGAACCAGAAGCCAGGAAGGGCCCTGGCCGGCTGGTTCAGTGGATAGTGTCGGCCCAACATGTGGACGTCTGGGGTTCGATCCCCAGTCCGAGCACACAGGAGAAGTGACCATCTGCTTCTCCACCCCTCCCTCTCCCCCTTCTCTCTCTCTTCCTCTCCTGCAGCCAGTGGCTCAATTGGTTTGAGCATCAGCCCCAGGTGTTGAGGAAAGCTTGGTTAATTCGAGTATCGGCCCCACACAGGGGTTGCCAGTCAGGGTGCATGTGGGAGTCCGTCTCTCTCCCTTTATCTTATTTAAAAAGAAGAAGAAAAGAGAAGGAGGAGGAGGAGAAGACCCCTTCCACCCAGCACCCACTGTCTCCCCTTCCGCTGCTGCCTTGCTTCAGGACCTCGCTGTCTGCCTGGATGGTAGCTTCAGCTGCCCAGCACCTGGGTCTGCCATCCAGTGTGGTCCTCTCACTTCCAGCCCCCTCACAGCTGCCATGGCAGGCCTCCGTGTGTGCCCTTCGGTGGCTCACTCCCGCTAACTGGGTCCAGCTCAGCTTCCTCAACTCGGTATAGAAGGCATTGTGCAGCTGGGTGCTTTCTTTGCATCTGGAGCACTTCAGGCTGACTCATGCTGCCCAGCCTTTGCTCATGCTGTTCCCTCTGCTTGGAATGCCTTTCCCACCATCTCAGCTCAGGAAGCAGGGCTCCTTTTGAGTCTGAGCTCAAGCTCCACTTCCTCTCTGAAGTCTTGCAGCCTTTCTTGTCCCCCATTCCCCAAACAGTCCTCCGTTTATCAGATCGCCAGTACCTGTGGCACTTCAGTGATCTGAGGCACCCTGGTCTCCCACAGCCACACTGGACTGTGAGCTCCTCAGGGTGCAGGAACCCTCTGCTACTCCTTTTGATCTCTAGTCCCCAGCCCATGTCAGGTCTACATTAGGTGAAGTAGCTATGGTTTTGGGATTCCCCATCCTGTTATGATAATAAATTCCGGCCAATAGGATTATCCTATATCATCAGAGCGATTGGTTCAGGTGGCCACCTGATGCAAGCCAACCTGAGTCCTCCTTAGGGTTTGTCCAAGACGAGGATGACAGAAGGACATATGTCCTTGAAGGATATAGATCCCCTACTGCAGGCAGCTGTTTCCCTTCCCGTGGAAAAGTCCTGTCTGCAGCAGGGGGAGGAAGCCAGGTAGAGACCAGCAGGAATGAGAGGTGAACACAGAGCACCTGGCTGCCTCCCATCCCCAGTCCTATCCCCTGAGGTCCCCAGAACTGCCTGATTCCTCAGCGGTTCCTTCAATTCTGAGACCTAACCTGGTGTCTTCTAACAAGTCCCTTTTGCCGAAGCTAACAGTTGGGTTTCTTCCGCTTTCTGAATGAAGGGTCCTGACCATTTTGATAGGCTCACTATCTGGTGAATTAAATTATGAGAAAAATCCTAAATCAGTAGATGAAACAGTTCACTGCGATGGCCGAAAAGGGCCAGAGGCTCCCAGGTTATTATACACAGGGCCTGACATCTAACTGCTGCGGCCTCTTCTTCTCCTGTAAATCCAGAGCCTCCAGTCTTACCTCCCATTTCTCCAGCCACAGGACAGTGTCACCAGCTAACATCTGCTCAGCACTGAACAGTCACAAGCTCCTCTTGGAGCTCTTCTCTCATCTGAGTCTCGCAAGCACTCATTAGCGGAGATAGGGCAGGCTTCATAGCTCCATTCTACTGATGAGGGAACTGAGGACCAGCCCAGAAGATGACCGGCCCAAGGACACCTAAGAGGGCCAAGGCCTGGGCCTGAGGCTGGGCTGCTGTCTCTGAGCACAGTGCGCTGCTCTGTCACAGTCACTTGGTATGTCCCCTTCCCCACACTTTCCTAGTCTCCACTCAGAAAGAAGAAAGCGTGTCTGCTGGGAAGTAGCGGTCCTATCCTCATGCGGAGAGGGCCTGTCAGTTAGGGCTTCCTAGACTGGGAGAGCAACCAGGCCTTGGCATCCCACTCTGGGAATTTTAGGCCCTTAACATAAGGCTTTCAACCCTGTTATATTAAAATGCACCCTCTCCCCGATGAAATGAAATCTTAATATCACTTACATGTATATATATTCATGTTAACTTTGAATTGCTTTTTAAAAATGCATCTTATCATTTCAGGTCAAACAGAGTCAATTACGAAATATATAACACTAATGTGGCAAACTTTAAAAAATGTAGAAGTCATTGGATATATCATTCTGCCAGTTTAAGTACAGGTGTACAGAAGTTATATATCCTCGTATCAGCCATCCACACCTCAGTGTGAATTAGTTTCAGGTGCAAACACGAAGTGTGAAGTGGGGAAGGAAAATGTAGCGCTAAGTGGGGAGAAGGTGGGGAGGGCTCACAGGAGAATGAGAAGGCAGGAGACCTGTGACAATTCCACCTACTTTGCAGGTGGCCTTAATCCGGCCTAGGCATTGCCATGTTCAGCTGAGTCGGCAGAGGTGGCACTATCTTCCCTGGAAGCCTGGAGGGATGGGTAGACATGCATGAGTCAGGGGTCCAGGGGCATCCAGACAGCCCCCAAGGCCCATAGAGAATATCCCCAGAAGTGACAGAGAAGTCACCTTACTCTCTGGAGCCTTCTTTCCCTGGGAAGCCTACAGGGCAGTCAGAGAATCCCAGAGTTTGGAGGCTGGAAGCGTGTTCAAGACTCTGGTCCTCTCGGGCAGGAATCCTTTCTGACATTCTAGACAGAAGGCTGAGGTCGCCAGGACTGAGTGGCTCTTGTGCCACCATCTAATGTCCCCATCTAAGGGCACACCCTGCCCTCAGATGGAGAAAGTGGGGACATGCCCAATATCCCTGACCTTGGATGGGGAAATGGGGACACGCCCAGTGACCTTTCATCTCCTGGATCCCATCTCACAGGTCTGTTGGGCTTCACATGCTATGCCTCCAGCATCACTCCAACCCAGCCCAAGACCACAATCCCTGGAAAAACCCTCCTCCCCCAGGTCCCTCCCCTGTGTCCTCAACCAGGGTCCAGGGTCCAGGGTCCCGAAACCACATTCAGGTTGTAACTCAAAGGGTTAGGTGTTAAGGTCTGCACAGGTAATATAAATGATAAGATGCCTTGTTTGGCCAGGGTTGTCCTTATTTTTGATAGCTTGTGTCTGGTGGACAAGTGATCTGGGAACCAGCATGTGCACAGCAGGAGGCAGTATAGCAGCTGGCTAAGGATTCAGGGGTCAAATGGCCTAAGGTCAAATCTCCACCCTGCCCCTAGCATCTGAGAAATCTTGGGCAAGTCATTTTACTCCCACTCAGCCTCCATTTCTTCCTCTATAAATGGGGGTGGTAATTAATGTACCTACTTCATAAGATTATCTAGGATTAAGGAGCTAATGTGTGTGAGGCATTTCCTACAGTGCTGGGCTCAGAGCCAGCACTCAAGATATGTGTTAGATATTACGATGAAAATGTTAGATGCCTTGCCCAAGTTTATTAATGCATTACTGAGGATTATGACTGTTATAGCATCATTATTCCCATTTCACAAGATTTTAGTTGATGCCTGAAGCTCTCTCTTACTTCCAGGAACAAAAGCATAACAACAATGGGATGTTGGGGTTGCTTCCTAAATGCCTTCAACTAGTTGTTCACAGCGCTTCTCCAGTGGACCTCCCACTTCCTCCGCTCACAAGCTCTCGTCTTGTTGCCAGAGTGCAATATAAGGGTCCCCTTCTGGTGCTGACCTGAAGAGCCCAGGCTCCCTCACCCCCTAAATCACCGCCAGGCACAGGGTCTTTCCACAGAACTGGATCGTTGCCTGTTTCCTTTAGCTTAAGGCCCCAAGGGGACCCCTGAGCATCCTGCAGAGCCGTGCTTTCCTGCCCCACAGCTCAGAGAATCCTCTTGGAGGATGCCTCAGACCTTCTCCATCCTTCTGAAGGCTCCTCCCACCTGCCCCAATGGGAAAACTGAAGATGCTGGAGGAAGTCATTTCCCCTTCCTGCTCATCACACCCCTGGTCCTCAGCTGTCCTCACCTCTCTTCCTCTGAACTGAGAGGCTGAAGCCTCTAGCCCTCTTTAGGCCTGTGAGCACCTCTGTGTCCCCGGACACTCTGATGGGCTACCTGACACCGCTTACACGAGTTCCCTGGCACTCCACCCACTTCTCTCGTGCTTCCTGTGCCTTCAGACCCAGTCCTTCCTTCAGCCCAAGCACCTGTCCTCAGGGCCCTGGGCTTTTGTCTCCATTTCCCTGATCTTTCTCATGCTCACCATGTCAAACCCTACCTCAGGCCAGGTCACTCCCAAATTCCTATTTAGGAATTCTCAGTTAGTGGAATCACAAGAGGGGCAAAATAGTTTCTCTGACAGAGTCCAGGCCCAGCCTTCCTGGTCCCTGGTGAGTCAAACAGCCCTGGGCCTGGCCCTTCCTTCGCTCCTGTCCACTTAGGTTTGACATCTTAAAAAAAAAAACCCAGTGGCTTCACTTCTCCGCCCTCAGCCCTACCACTGGCTCAGACACTCCAGCGGGGACGCTCAGCACCAAAGGCCAGCGAGCCCCTCCTTCAATCTCCAGAGAGGCCCTGTTTCTCCTGGGTAACCAGGGGAAACCAGCCCTGCTGTGGGAGAGAGGGAGGGAGGTGCGGAACCTTCTGGACCAGCAGCAGGGATTGCCACCCGCAGGAACTGGGGTGGGGGGTCAGTCTTTCTAAGAAGACGGGAGCCCTGGGTTTAGGACTACTCTTCTCCACGACTTACCTGCAGATGCCCTATCTCCACCTCCCTCCTCCCAGTCCCCCTTTCTCCTTACTTGCACGCAAGCCCCAAGCCCCTGGGCCAGTTTGCAGACAGCCATCGTGGCCCTCCGGAAGTTACAGACCGGTCCTTCCCCGCCAAGTGAAATGTGGGAGCCAAGCCTGGGGCCACGCGCGGCCTTTGGGCCAGTTGGGTTGAAGGCGCCCGGCGGGGCAGGAATGAGGCCAGGGAAGGTTCAGCCCAATAAGGGAGACCCAGGGTTGAGTGTCCTCTCTCCCAGAGGTCGCCTCACCGGCTCCCGGTCCCTAGGTGCTCGCCTTTCCGCAGGCTCCCGCGTGGTCTGAGCCGGTCGTTAGGGACGCCCCACGTCTCTAGGGGGCGGGTCCAAGCCGGGCGCACTTGTGTGGGTCCGGCCGCGTGCACACCAAGTCTGGCGCGCGGGGCTGACCTTTGATGGCTGTTATTATGTGCCTTGGCACCGGGTTGACGCCAGGAAGTTTCTGGCTAATGCGCTGCGTGCGGCCGCTGTGCGGGTGGAGGGAACTCCGTGGCCATGGGGCATGCTCTGTGTTTATGGGAGACATGTTTAGGAAAGGGGGGCTTTAGTGGAGGAAGGTGGGGAGTGGGGGCCCGCGGCAGGGCTCCAGGACTAGAGCGCTGCTCCTTCTTAGTACATTTTGTGCGGAAGTAGGGATGAGGGGTGACTTATGAGGGCGATCCAGGAGAAGGCTCAGTCTCTTCTAGAAGATGGGGAGGAAGGGCACCTGCAGGTGTTACTGGAACTCCCCTGGGGCAGGCCCTGCAGGAGAGCTGCTGGCTGCAGCGTCCCTGCTGGGTGGCACCTTCCACCTTTCTCTAAGATGTAAACAAAGCTGATGTCTGGCACCAGGCAGGAAGGTTCCCGCTTCCACAGCACTTCACACAGCTCTAAGCCCGACTATGTCAGTCCCCCCACTCCCCAGCCCTGCGTGACAGGATGTGGTTCCTACCCGCAAGCCCTGGTTGATAGGGTAGGTGTCCCTGAGGGGCACGGATGACCAGCCTCCCAGGGTTGGCTAGGAAAAAGAGTGTCGTTCAGGAGGGAGAGGCAATCAGGGTGGTGGAAAGGTGCACAGGGAGGCAGACAGAGCTTTAACTTCAGCTCCGCCGAGGACTATGTACATTTGATGTGTGGCTGGGAATCCGCAGAGGGCTGATCTAAGTTATGAGTGGATTTTCAACTGCATGGGTGGTTGGCACCCCTAACCCCTGTGTTGTTCAAGGGTCAATCAACTATACTAGTTGGTCACCCTGGATAAAGTGGGGGCACCACGCCTTACCTTGGCGTCCACATATGGAGAGCTGGGCCTTTGCTGAACACCACTACTGCTGTATTTGCCAAGATTCTGAAGTACAGCTTTGCAGCTCCACAGAGCTGAGCAAGTGGGTGAGGCCAGGCAGCAGGGATTCGGGTCCCTTTTGAGTCCTCATCAGTGATTTACCAACATATTACTGGTGCCTCCACAGAATGAGAGATCATGCAGGAAAAGCTGCCTGGAGGGCCTGCTTTGCTCTGATGATCTTAATTAAACACCCCCAGAACTTGGTGCCCAGGGGGCCGTTGACTTGATGGGTCCCCTGAGGTCCTTTCGTTCTTATGATAACAGGGACTTGGGAACAGAGGTGGAGCTCTGGCATCTGACTTGGTTCTGGTTAGATTCATCCCCCTCAGTGTCCTCCTGCTCTGAGCTGCCAATTTGCAGCTTCAGCTCAGGGGTGGGGCAGGTGCTGTGCACCGTTTGAGTACCATTGCTCCGGTTCCTGCTCCTTTAGCCCCATCCCCTGCCTCTCCTAGCTCAGTCTGCCCTCCTCCTCTCAGGGCCTCCGCTCTGGCTGTTCCCTCGGCCTGGACAGCTCGTCCCTCAGACGCCACTGACCACCCCACAGTCCCAACCCCCAGTTCGCTTTCTTCATAGACCTCATCACGGGCCGACACCCTTTTCTTTCTTTTTGTTGCGTTTCCCGTTGGAAGTAAGCTCCACAAGGGCAGGAAGTTTCGTCTGGTTCTCACTCCATTCTCGGCAACTGACCAGTACCTGTTACTCATTTTCTCAACAAATCACTGGGGCCTTCCATAAGACGGTTATTATTAAAGAACTAAGTAACACCTGAGAGGATCTGCCCTGCTACAGTGACTTTCACACAACAGTTCTGTGTGTGGCCAGGCTGGCATAGAGAGGCTGACCGAGGACTGGTGACGATGAGGATGGTTCTGATGCAGGTACTGGGTGGCCTTTCAGCCCAGTGTGAGGAGTCAGACCGGTGATGGGGGACCCATACCAGGTTGCTGGGAAGGGAAAGTTTGTTCTTTTTTATTCATTTTTTAGAGAGGAGACACAGAGTGAGAGAGAGAGAAAGAGAGAAAGGGGGGAGGAGCTGGAAGCATCAACTCCCATATGTGCCTCGACTGGACCAGTGCAGGGTTTTGAACTGGTGACCTCAGTGTTCCCAGGTCGACGCTTTATCCACTGCGCCACCACAGGCCAGGCTTGTTCTTTTTTAAAGAAAAGAATATTCTGGAAATCCCTCTGCTCTGGGAAATAGTTTTATTTTGTTTATTTATTTAGAAGATTTTATTTTTCAATTTTACAGAGAGGAGAGAGGATGACGGGGAGCGAGAAGTACCAATTCATAGTTCCTTCACTTTAGTTGTTCAGATTGCTTGTTATATGTGGCTTGACCGGCCAAGCCCAGGGTTTTGACCAGGTCAGTGCTCTCCCCAATGCACCACCCCAGGCCAGGCTCCTGGGAAATACTTTCCAAAGAGCAACCACAGCCAGGACAGTCCACGTTTTCACATTCACCTAGT
Source organism: Rhynchonycteris naso (assembly GCA_037038555.1). NCBI lineage: Eukaryota > Metazoa > Chordata > Mammalia > Chiroptera > Emballonuridae > Rhynchonycteris > Rhynchonycteris naso. Next base: position 11,482,501 of record CM073000.1, read on the forward strand.
GCAGTGTGTCTCTGGGCCCACCCTGCCTTCAACAGCCCACATTTCCTGTGTCCACGAAGAACCCAGCCCAGGGTGGCCCTGTGCAGCTCAGCTGCTTGGCCCCCAGCCTCGTCCCCCAGCCTCCAGGGAGGCTCTGCTCGGGCCTGTAGGGCTCCTTCGGGAAGTTTTGCGTTTGGTTCTCATCTCACTCCGCTACTGAGCAGCCTCTTTCAATGGCCTGTGTGGCGTCTCCTCAGTCTGTGGGAGCCCTGGGTCAGAGCTGGTCAAGGGCGTAGGCTCGGGCTGCACGGAGGGCTGCTTCCAGGTCAGCAGTGCTCCCGGTGCCCTGGGCCACCACGCGAGAGCCCCACGCCTTGCCTCCCATGTGGCCGCACACGGCCAGCGCCCAGGCCTCTGCTGTGAAAGCCGGCGTGGCAGTCTGGGGAGAGAAACAATGCAGCAGCGACGCAGAGCAGGCCACCTGGCCACCGTCCACGCAGTGCACCCGAGTGGTCATGGTGATTAGCACCCCTGCCCAGTCAGGTGCGCGGTGCGGGGAATCGGGCGAAGACAGGTGAGGGCCGTATTGGGAATATGCGTGGAGGATGATGAACGGCTGCTACTTGTTTGCAAGGGATGCGGAGCCTGGACAGGCATGGTGGTAATCGGGAAATCTCATGGTACCGTCTCTGGTGGGGATGGGCGGTGGTTGGGGACAGGGAGGCGACCCTCTCTATGTCCTGGGGTGTCCCTTATGGATCACATCTCCCAGCCTTGGCTCCCTTGTCTGGGAGGAATAAAAGGAGTGGAACTGGAGGGCTGGCCTAGGAGATGGGCGGGGCGGGGCTGCTCTGTTCCCCTCACCTGGGCCACCTGACAGGCACACAGCACGTGCCCCAGGGGCTGCGGGCTGAGCAGTAGCACGGACGTGCTGGGCACCTGCTCACACAGCTGCCGAACCACCTTCACCAGCACCTGGGCAAAGGAGGGCAGGTGGTGACCCCTTAGCCCCAGCTCCTGTACCTCCTTGTTAGGACTTTCCCCTCCGCAGACCCTGGGGCCACCCCCAACCCCAATACTCACTGAGAGGGACTCGGTAGAAACCGTGTCCACAATCAGGGGCCCCTCTGAGTGCCGCTGCAGCAGCTCCTGGGTTTTCTGTGCAGCCTGCAGGACGGACAGCACAGGGGTCAGGCTGGAAGGCAACTGGCCTCCACTTCCGAACTGAACCGTTGTCCAGAACCCCTCCCCCCATCCCTCCAGCAAGTCTTCAGCTCTGAGCAGAGGGGCCAGGCATCCTGTCTAGACTGGCCTCTTTCTCTGGTCCCACCTGTGTCCTTCCTCCCTGCCCTCCCAGCTCCAGGCCCCGACAAATAGGTCACTGAAGGTGAAAGAACTAAGGCAGATGGAGGAGAGGGGCTGGAGGGAGAAGGCACAGTCAGGGAGTAATTAGGGCTGAATGGAGAATTCAACGATCAGCTTCCTGGAGGGAGAGCCTGACCAGACTTGGGAGCTGGGGAGACACAGTTTGGCAGAGAAGTGGGCATCTGGTGATGGCGCCCAGCTGGCACCTACTCCCACCCCCTCGCCTGGCCTGAGGCTTCTCCGTGTTCCTACTAGAGTGTCTCTGGCCCTTGGTGGGTGTGGCCGACACCCGCCCCCATGGGTGCAGCCCAACCCCCTCTTACCTGCCTTACTTCCAGCTTGCGGATAGCAGTGTTGGCACGCCGCTGCAGTGCCTTCAGTGTGGCCTGCAGCGCCCGCCGCTGCCAGTGGGGCATCACAGCACTGTCCACAGCCTACAGCCAGAGGCAGTACGTCACCTCACACCTCCCTGAGCCTCTGCCTCTGAGGCAGGGACAGCAGGGCCAGGGAAGAGACCACATCCACCCCACCCGACCCTGCAGACAAATGACAAACATCTGGGCCAGCTGGAGCCAATGGGAATGCTGGGGAGAGACGGAAGGGCCCAGGGAGGCACGGGGAAGGACATAGAACCAGGACACAGAACCAGGGGTTTGTGTGTGTGTGCACATGCTGTGTGTGTGTGTGTGTGTGTATGCGTGGGGTGTGCATGTGTGTACATGGCGTGTGTGTGTGTGTGTGCACAAGCGCATGCACGCAGCTCCACGGTGGGCATGGCCCTCACGTCAGTGAGTCGTCCCATGTCCTTGGCCAGCCGCTGAGCCTCCACCACATCCTGGCTGCCCCGACTCAGCCGCTCTGTGGCTGCTTCCACCTCCTGGGCCAGGCTCTGGCCCACTTCTCGGGCCTGCAGGGAGGCAACAGGATGGTCAGGACACTTTGCTTATTTTCAAGGCTCTCATCCTATAGCTGCTGGGAGCCAAATTAGAAATGTTTAACAATCAGGACCAATCAAGGCACCGAATAGTCCCAGCAGCTGCCAGCTGCCAGCTGTGGACATGTAGGGACACTGGTTCTGTTGCCGGGCAGCCCCCAGCCTGAGAGTCTGCTGCATGTGACCCCTGCCCCCAGCCACCCTCAGCAGCCGCCTGGGCCCTGCTGGCATGCCTACCTGCTGGGCCTGCTCCCCAGTGATGGCCAGCAGGCGGGTGGTGCCCTTGGCGAGTTGGCGCTCCCCAGTGATCACCAGGTCCCTTACAGCCCCCGTGCGCAGCAAGTGCCTGTGGACAGAGGGAGGTGGGGAGGGAGTGAGGGGAGATTATGGGAAAGAGCAGCCTAACCGGGGCTGTGGCTCCAAAGACCAAAGAAGGGTGAGGATCCGACCCCGCCCAGAGCAGGCAGATGCGGGTGACTCACGTCCCACAGCACAGCTCCACTGACGTCCGCAGTGCAGCTTGAGAGGCTGGGTCTAGTGCCTGGGCCACCGGCACGCCCACTGACACCACCCGCACCGGGTCTGGGTACACCTGTGGGTGAGAAGGGACAGGTCTGCTAACTGGCCTGTGGGGGAAAAGTGATCTCGACCAAGGGGGCTCCCCCAACTCACCTCATCCAGACGGCGCAGGCCAGGGACGTGGGCTGTGTGCGCCAGGGCGACCTCCTCCGTGTACACAACCTCATCCCGCCTCACGGACTCCTGCACGGCGCTCTCCACCGCCCCGAGCTGCTCTGGGGTCAGCGGGGTCTGGTGGGTGGGAGGGAGATGGACAGGCCAACAGGCGGTCAGCCCCATGCCTGCCACGGATGCATTGAGAAGCAGTCACTGGGACCTGGGCAGGTGGCTCACTGGTTAAAGCATCTTGGTGCGCCAAGGTCAGGGGTTTGAGCCTTGGTCAGGGCACGTATGAGATACAATGAGTGCACAACTAACTACACGGAACAACTAAGTGGAACAATGAGATGACGCTTCTCTGCCACCCCCACTACTCAAGTCAATGGAAAAATAAAAACAACAACAACAACAACAAACCACAGTCACTGTTCACTGAACTATCCCCAGGTTCTAGGACGTAAAATGTGTTCAATAAACATTTGTGGAGTGAACAATTTTTGTCTTAGAAAACTACCTGGGAGTTGGGCCTATTGGAAGCTGCAGGCCTCTCATTAGGCATTAAAAGTTGGTGGAGAAACAAAATGGAGGCTCTATACTCAGGGAGATTATGGGGACAGCCCGATGGAAGAGAAGTACAGGCTAGGGAGATGCAGGAGCAAGGAGCAGCCAGGTGGGATGGGACTTAAGTCAGGGAGGGCTTCCTGGAGGCAGTATTTGAGCCAGATGTGCAAGGAGAGGAGGGAAACAGGGTGGCAGAGAAGGGAGATGGCAGCTGTTTGGTGAAGGAGGGCTCCAGACACTGTCTAGTCAATTCCTTGCTGTGCAGGAGGAGTCTGATAGGAAGACACTCCCCAGGTTCCCACAGCGACTCAGTGACAGGGCAACCAGGCCTGTGGACTGGCCAGACTCTCCACGCCACCAGACTTTCTCACGTTGAGCCTGTCACCTCACTTGAAGCCTGTCTTTCTGTGCCCTGCTCACCTGGGTGGCCACGTCAAAGCGCAGCCGCTCGGGGTTGAGATGGGAGCCTCGCTGTTCTGTGCCAGGGCCCAGGGCCTGCCGCAGTGCCCAGTTGAGCAGGTGGACGGCTGTGTGCTTCTCCATGCAGCCCAGACGCCAGGCCTGAAATGTTTTTGTCACCTAGCATCCTGGGTGAGAGTGTAGGACGGGGGGGTAGAGAGAGAGGAAAGGAGCTGCAAGGTATCAGGAACAGCAGGGGGGCAGGCATCCTTACCGTATCCACGTGCAGCTGCACCTGCTCCCCAACCCGCAGGCACTCGGGGGCCACCACCTCGTGGAGGATGAAGCCTCCACAGACCTGGGCCCGGGTCACTGGGAACAGCACATCCTGGGGAAGGGCAAGGACCAAGCTGCTGGAGTGACTGTAGCTTCTTCCTCCCCTTGGCTCCCTTTCCTGCTCCGATCTGCCTCCTGCAGAAGTCAGCCTGTGTGGGAAGGGGGCTCACCTGCTGCCCCACCCGCACCAGGTAGCCTCGGTCTGAAGCCTGACCTCCCTGTTCAGCGTAGAAGTTGGTTCGGTCTAGGAGGAGGCCACAGCGCTGGCCTTCCCCTACGGAGGCCACGGCTGTTCCACCTTCTGTGTACAGCTGGAGCACCTGGGCCTCGCAGGGCCCAAACTCTGCCAGGGCAAAGAATAGTTATCAGCGCCAGGCAGGTTTAAGACATATACGTGGGTCTGTGATGTACTTGAAGCCAACAGGCACTAGGCTGGGGTTGGGGAGGGAAAAATCCAGCTGAGGACCACAGCGGCCCCTGGTGGCTACCCCGGGGAATGCAGAAGACAACCCCCAGCCGTCCCTCCCAGTCACCACCAGGCAAGCCTGTGACCACCAGGCCCAGTCCAGGCTCTCACCATAACCCCCACTGGGTCGAAGGCAGTAGTTGTACTTGGGGCTGTCATCAGTTGGGGGCACCCCGCGGCACTGCAGTTCTCCCAGTGCATGGATGTCGAGCCTCAGTCCCTGCTTCTCAACTGGCTCGGCCTGCTGGGCCCGACGCTGCAGGGCGGGCATGGGCGTGGGCGTGTGCAGAGGGGTCCGTGGAAAGTGCAAGGGGATGTGAGCCTCCATTGGGCCCTGACCCTATCACAGCTCTGTGGACCCGGCAGCCGCCTCCGGAGTAAGCGTGTAGGGTTTTGCTCGCTGCTGGAGACCCTGGGCGGGCCGGTGAACCACCCCTTGAGCAGGGTCCCTGGATCAGGCCCCCCTCACCCAATTCTGCCTCTGGAGGCGTCTCCTAGGGTGCTGGGCCGGTCTCTCCCCTCTGTTTCTGTTTAGCCCACTGCACTAGTGTTCTTCTCTATGGGCTGTGGGTGGGGCCTGAGGTGACAGACAGACCCTACCTCAGCCTAACAGCTGCAGGTCCCCCCAGAAACTCAGGGTGGGGGAGGGGCTGGCGGCCCCAACAGAACCCTAGGGGGTGCCCAGCCTGTACCTGCGCTTCCTCTTGGGCCAGTTGCGCCAGCCCAGCCGAGTCCAGCTGCACCCCTTTCTCCTCCAGCATCAGCTCTACCAGGTCCAGGGGGATTCCCAGGTCCCCAGACACTGACAAGGACCAGGCCACTTCAGCTTTTCGGAAGGAAGACAAGGGTGTTGAGTGGGGAAGGGCAGGACGGAGGGAGGGATAGAAAGGAGGGAGAAGGGTCAAGGCATTTCTAGCTGCACCAGGTGCCATGCACCTGTGCCGTCTCCCTACGCCGACTGGGCCAGGAAAGGGGTCACCTTCCGAATTCGTGTGCCAAGGCCAGAACTGGGGATCGCTCGGGGTACCCCTTGGGTGCCATCATTCAGAGGAGGAGGGAAGTTTATTCCAGGTGTGAAGCCAGCCTTGGAAAGCAGAGACTCAGGCAGGGCTGGTTGGGCAGTGTGGCAGTGGGGACTGAGGAGGGGCTGGGGTGGTGTCCCACCCGAGAGGGCTGGGTGTTAGAAAGAGCAGAGAGAGGGACATGGGAGGAGGAGGGTGGATGTGAGGCACAAGCCGGGCCCACAGCGCCCTCCTCGGCTGGCCCTGGCTTCCCTAAGTGAGGCCCTCGCACCGTGGTGACGCACCCCACTCACCGGGGAACAGATCAGAAGGTCCCAGGCGCCTCAGGGTCCGATCGAGGATCCGTCGACCCCGCTGCAGGGAGGCCAGGAAGGCTGCCTCGTCCTCCGACACCAGGCTGGCTATCTGCACCGGGGGTGGGACAGGACTGGAGGGAGAGCCTCTCTCCACCACTTCCGTCGCCCCCTCTCCCATCCGAATCGAGTACCTGGGCCGAGCTCTTCTGCAGTTCTGGGTAAGTGTCTCCCTGGGGGAGGCAGAGAGGGCAGAGGTGTGAAAGGCAGCCAGTCTGCTCTCCACCTCCACACCCTGGGCCTCCCTGAGGATACCTGTCCTGAAGGCTCAGACAGGCTGATGGCAGGGGAAGGGACCCAAATGGGAATTAATTTCCCTATGAGGTGGGGACAATAAGCAGAGGGGTTCCCAAGGTCAAAGGCTCAGCAGCCTGGGCAAGGAGGCCTCCTGAAGGCGCTCTGCTTTTGTAAGCAATTCTCGCTTTCTCAGCCCGCTGGTAGGACATTGGGGTGGATATTTAGGGTGACAGGCCTAGGATGGGATCACTGCCTGGGCTCAGCAGCAGGCTCCCCAAGTACCCAGGGAGGCCCGCAGGAGTGAGAGAGCTCTGCCCTTACCAGCGTCTCCACCACTACAGGTACCAGGCTGCCTAGGAAGCCAGGTGGTGCCCGCAACACCTCTGTAGCGAACCGCACGGCTCGACGGAGGATCCGACGAAGAACCAGCCTGAAGGGGTTCAGAGTCCAGAAGTGAACCACTCAGCATCCCCTGGTCGGCAGCGTGGGCATCGAGGAGGGCAAGATCTAGTGCGCGCTCCCGCTGCAAAGCCCTGTTCCTCCCAGCTCCTCTCGCCATCTGAACCTGCCCACCTCTCATCTGCTCCCTCTCCCTGCTGGGCCCCAGCTGCCCCTACCCCTCTCTGTAGCCCTTCCAGACTCACGGGGCACCTGACATTCCAGGGGAGACGCCATCGGCGATGCAGACACTGAGTGTGCGGATGTGATCGGCCACCACGCGGTATGCCATGTCTGTGCGGCCCTCGTCTGCTGCCCCTACCCGGCCCGAGTAAGGGGGTGCCCCACAGCCCTGGAAAGCAGGAGAGGAGGAGACATGGCTGCTGGCCCTGAGTGACCTGGCCCAGGTGGGATGCTCTTTGTCAGCCCTAAAGCCGACCACATCTGGAATGGCCTGGCTGGGGAAGCTTCAAAGATGAACGGGAGTCAGACGCTGCCCTCAAGGGCCCACATCCACACCAGCAATAATCCCAGGTGTGATCATTACTGAATTTTTACTATCGGAACTGTGTCGGTGTTTGGATGACATGATGTCTAATCCCAAAAACATCCCGTTCTGGGAGGTAATACTATCCCCGCTTTGAAAGGAAACAAGAGGCTCAGAGGATCTAAGTGCCACAAGGCCGCACAACTCATCAGGAGCAGATCTGAGATTTGAACCAGGCCTGTCTGACTCCAGACGCTCCCGTGATCCACACCTGCTTCTACAGGCTTTATGGGGGGCAGAGAGGAGAAGTGTAAACATGTGTTCATGTGCGCGCCCCAGAGCAGATGGCCAGACTCATGCAGCTCCAGACCTGCCTGCCTCTTCCTCAAGCTGTCCCCTCTCAATAGACAGTCCCGCCATTCACCTCGATGCTCGAGTTAAACACTTGGCAGCCAGCCTTTCCTTCCCCTCCCCACCCAGTCCATCAGTGAGGGCTTGCCTCCCACCTCCGGGAGAGCTCCCAACCCATGCTACACTTCCCACTTCCACTGCTAGCAGCCCGAGCCAAGACCACGTGTCTTCCCTGGACTAGGAGATAGCCTCCCAATTCATTTCCCGGCTTCTACTCTCCTTTCCTGCAGCCTGTCCTCCGTGTGCCGGCAGGAGTGACCTTTTAAAGTGTCAGCCAGATCATGCTCCTCCTTACTTAGAGCCCTGCTCACCACACTCTGACTAAAAGCCCCACTCGGGACGTCTAGGTCCCACAAGATTGGACTCTAGCCTTTCTCTCTGCGGTAGATTGCAAAAATGGCCATAGCTCTTCCCTCTTCTGTGTGCCTGCCACTTTGCAATGTGCCTTTACAGTTGCTTTCAATCAAGGGATAGAAGCTATTTCTCCATCTCTTAAATTTGGGCCAGGCTGTGACTTGCTCTGGTCAATTGAGTGTGTTGGAAATGACCGTGTTCTGAGCCTAGGCCTCAGGAGGCCTTGTGTGCCTCTGCACTCCTTCTGGGAACCTTGCTGAGCTGTGACGTGAACAAGTCCAAGCTAGCCCGCTGGAGGATGACAGACACATGGCCTGGTCACCCCATTGCCCCAAACTGACTAGAAGTACAGCTGCCACAACTCTCCTGACTGCTACCTTTTTCACTTCCAGCCAGGAACTATCCTGCATGGAGACGAGATTCCAAAAGAACCGGTGATGAGCAGGCCAGAGAGGCTTCTGGGAGGAAAGAGGCAGGCTCACCTGGTGTATAGCACTGAGCAGTGGGGAGAAGAGGTCGGTGTCGTAGGTGGAGCGTCTGCCTTGCAGCACAGCTACCAGCCTTTCCAGCCCCATTCCGGTGTCCACGTGTCGCTGGGGCAGGGGCTGCAGACTTCCATCTGCCTCTCTGGCCGAGGAAGGTGTGCAAGGTGAGGCCCCGCACAGGATTACACATGAGAGGCAGATGCTCAAGTGGGGTACAGGAGTGAGGAGGGGTCCAGGGAGGACAGAGGGAGGAACCAGAGGGCAATAGAACCCCCCCCAAAAACACAGACGATGCTGGCCTGGGTCCTGTCCTTTCTTATAAAGGGTGATCACCTTCACCTCACCTTGGGCCCTTGCCTGGACCCAGACATGCCCTTTCTGGGACAGAATACTTTGCCCTTAGAAAGAGGCATGTCAAGGCTGGAAGAAAACCTTATAGACCTTATAGCAAAGTCAACTTCATCACTTAATAAGAGAGCAGAGGCCAGACAGAGAACCGCAGTGACTAGTTTAAACAGTTATGGGCAAAGACTAGAAGCTTCAGTACTCCATTACCTGTTGTGCTGCATGAAGACCAGATTCCAAAGCTCCACCAGCTGGGGGGCTCCTACCCCACCAGCCAGGTCATAGTGGATCTCGGTACAGGGCCCACAAGGGCCAGTATCCCCCATCTCCCAAAAGTTCTCTTGTGGTCCAAAGGAAAGCACGCGGCTGGCAGGCACCCTGGAAAAAAAGCCAGGGTAGTGCGGAGACAGATGAACCCAGAAGCTGGACCCTCTCGGCCATGACAGTCTCTCCATCAAGCTCAGCAAGAAGAGGAACAAGACTGATCCCACAGTCCTGGGACATGCTGAGACTCTAAGGACTGGTGCAGGTCCAAGAGTGGACATTAGGGAAAATGAACTCACCCTAAGCTGAGCCAGATGTCCCTGCTCTCCAGGTCTGGGTTCAGCCCTGCCTTGGGGTCACCACCAAAGTAGGAGACCCACAGTCTGTCCTCAGGGATCCCATAGACCTGAGTCAGCAGTTCCCAGGCCATGCTGCAAGCCTCCTCCTGCAGTAGAAACCCACATAGGGTGGGAAGAGGAAGATGGATGAGAAGAAAACCCCACGGAAGCATCAATCAACATGAGTTCAGCCCTCAGCTTAAGACAAAACCATTTCCACTGTCCACCTTGTTTCTAAAACAAGCTGTGACCATTTCTCTGAGTTTTTTCCTGCCCAGAAAGCTTCCTCCCTCTTCTAAATCCTCCTTTCTTTCAAGTTTCACCTTCTCCAGAAATCCTCTAAACAAACTAGCCTGGAATGATTTTCTTAACTCCTGAATTTTAGTGTCATTGTCTATTTATTCATACAACTATTATTGACTAGCCATTAGGAAAGAGGCACAGTCCTGGCCATCAAGGAGCCTGCAATTGAATTAGGGAAATGAGACATATTTCTATTATACCTGTTCATCTTGCACTTAGCCTCTGGGTCTGGTATGAGGTCCTGCCTAAGCAAACTCGAGGAGCTGAGAGAAGTCTAACCTTGATCCACTTCTGGGTTGGCCACTGACCCTTTCCTAACTCCAGGACTGCCTGGAGACTCACCTTAAAATATTCACCCCCAAAGGCCCAATTGCCAAGCATCTCAAAGAAGGTATGATGGGAAAGGTCTCGGCCCACATCCTCTAGGTCACTGTGGCGTCCTCCAGCCCTCACACATTTCTGGCTGTTGGCCACACGCCGGAAGCCTGCCATCTCACTTCGTGGGTCCACAGTGCCCAGGAAGATAGGCTTGAACTGGAACACATGAAGAAGGGGGAGAGGGATATCTCAGTCCCTCATTAGAAATCATCAAACAGAGATCCTCTACTAGAAAAATAGGCAAAATAAAAGGAGGAGCTCTATTCTGGTGGCTGCATCCTCCACCTCAGCTTCTTCAAGCATATCCAATAACTTCAGGGTACAAAACAGACCACAAGATACTGGGGATCCTAACAACATCAGCGTTTAATAGGGATCTTGGGACAGTCTCTAAGGTTAACCAACCCCTCCACCCCCCCATTTTACAGATAAAGACAATTAAGTCTAGGGATGGTAAGTAGTGCTCAAAGTCAAAAGCTTAGAGAACACAGTCTTGCACAGTGGTTCTTAACCTGGGTTCTATCGAACCCTAGGGGTTCGATGAATCGTGTCTCAGGGGTTCGGAGAAGCCTCTGCCACGGAGGTAAAGACACACTTGTGTAAAGTCGTGATGACACGCCCCGCTTGGCCATCACTTGCTGCAGAGGATCACGTTACATTGCTTGGCCAACCAGTGCTGCGGGGAATTTAGTGCGCGCAGTAGTCAACGGCTGTCATAGTTGTATGTCGTGTGGTTTCTTTCTTAATATTTTAATCCATACTAAATATGTCGAGCAAAAAAAGAAAGTGGTCGGACGAATATGTACAACATGGATTCACATGTATCACGGAACGGGATGGGAGTCAGCGTCCTATCTGCATGATATGCAATGCCAAGTTGAGCAACTCTAGCCTCGCACCGGCAAAACTAAATTTGGGGGAAAAAATCATATTTTATTTATCAGTAAAGAAGGGTTTGGTGAATGCGCATATGAAACTGGTGGGTTCGGTACCTCAACAAAGGTTAAGAACCACTGGTCTAGTATACAGCATGTGCTCAACACCTTAGTCATGTAATGAATGACTAAATGAGTTTATTCAGGGAATGAATAAATGAAGTCAGACTTCCTCCACCAGTGTGCCCCCATGGGATTCCACGTCCACCATTCCCCGGCCTAATACTCAACCAAGTCTTTCCTAGACCCTAACTCGAACCCTCAATCTGGCCCAACCACTGCCCTCTTTTTCGAAAAGATATGAGCTCCGCCCCTTGCTTCTTTTACCCAATCCCGTAGCGCCTTTCTCCCAAGAAAAACGCACAAACACCGCCCCCACCTGGTTCATGCCGGCATTGACGAAAAGTAAACTGGGGTCGCCGCGGGGCCGCACGGAAGCGGACGGCACGAGCCGGTGGCCATGGCGGTCACGAAAGAAGCTCAGGAAGGCGTCACGTATGACCGTCGCCTGGGATGGAGGGGGCCTGGATGAGAGCGGCCGACGGCTGGGGCCTTGCCACGAGGGCGACCTTCGAATGGCCCGCCGCAGTCCTCCGACTGCAGCGACCATCGGCGCCGCCATCTTAACTAGGGGCAGCGATTTTACGGGGTCAAAGGGCACCCCGGGATAGACTGTGACGTGGAAGGAAGTGGGCGTTTTCTACAGCGGCTCCTGGTGATGGGAGGACTCAAGGCAGCCTCTACAGCTATTGCCGAAATGACTGTGAAGGCGTCTCTTGCAAGAGTAGCCTAGCAGTACTGCCTGGCACATTGTAGGCACATAATTCATTCGGCATTAAACAAATATTCATTGAGAGTCTACTATGTGCCAGGCATTGTTTCAGGAGCTTAAGGTACATTAGTAACAAAATTAACAAAAACCTCTGCTCTCCAGATATCTATATTCTAACAGTAATTATTAACTTGATTAATTTTGCAAGGTTACATACAAATGGAATTGCATCAAACAGGTGTGGATTCAGCTTCGTGTGTGTGTGTGTGTGTGTGTGTGTGTGTGTGTGTGTTTCCAGGCTAAGGGAAGAAGGCAAGAGTGCCAAGGGAGCTAATACTAGCATTCATTCAAGAAGCATTCAACAAATTTATTACTGTTCTAAGCACTTGGTAGTTTCCTGTGTCCTTAGCATTAGAAATGGCTGTTTTTTTTGCGAGAGAGAGAGAGAGAGAGAGACAGACAGAGACAGATAGGGACAGACAGGAAAGGAGAGAGATGAGAAGCATCAGTTCTTCGTTGTTGCACCTTAGTTATTCTTTTTTTAAAGTTTTATTTTATTTTATTTTATTTCCAAGGAGAGAGTCAGAGAGAGGGATAGATAGGGACAGACAGACAGGAACAGAGAGAGGTGAGAAGCATCAGTCATTATTTTCTCGTTGCCCTTGCGACACCGTAGTTTTTCATCAATTGCTTTCTCACACGTGCCTTGACCGCGGACCTTCAGCAGACAGAGCAACCTTTTGCTGGAGCCAGCGACCTTGGGTCCAAGCTGGCGAGCTTTTGCTCAAGCCAGATGGGCCCATGCTCAAGCTGGCGAGCTCGGGGTCTCGAACCTGGGTCTTCCGCATCCCAGTCCGACGCTCTATCCACTGCGCCACCGCCTGGTCAGGCACCTTAGTTGTTCTTTGATTGCATTCTCATATGTGCCTTGACCTGGGGGCTACAGCACAGCGAGTGACCTCTTGCTCAAACCATAGGCTTTGGGCTTCAAGCCAGTGACCTTTGGGCTCAAGCCAGCGACCATGGGGTCATGTCTGTGATCCCATGCTGGAGCCGCGACCTCACGCTCCAGCCTGGTGAGTCCATCAAGCCTGTGATGTTGGAGTTTTGAACCTGGGTCTTCTGCATACCAGCCCAACACTCTATCCACTGCGCCACCACCTGGTCAGGTGTCTGTTTTGTTCTTAAGGACTGAAGCAGATCCTTTAGGACAGGAGTCTAGCAGAGAGGCAGAAACCAAACAGCATCTACTCCACTATTGATTAATAACATTTGGTCTATTAATTTATTTTGCCTGGGTATTAGTGAGAATCCAGTTGGTTAGGGCAAGAGGAAACTGTTGGCCAATAGCTGCAGAGATTTCTCTCTCCCTAAGCAGCCCAGTGCCCCTAGGGTTTTGTGTGTTTTGATTTAGGATTCCACCTCCCCTTCTATCTTTCTCTCCATGGTGACAGCTGTGACCATGAGGTCCACACAGACCCTTGAGGATGCACCCTAGAGTCTTTACAGGGCTTCTGATATTCCTCTGCTCTTGGTGTGGAAAATTAAACAGTTTGAAAAGAGAATTTGCCAAGGTAAAAACCAGGTAGGGGAAGAATTGAAGTCAGTGTGGTTACATACAGGCCTCAGCCATCCAGGTAGGTTCTTTTGGCTGCCATTCTTTGTGAGCTGTGTTATTGAGGGACTTTTGAAGCACAGCTTCCTTGGGAAATGTGTGGTCTTTTTTGGACTTGAGTTTCTGTAATGATAGTGAATTCTTAACTTGGTATTCTGATCTGTCTCATGATCCTCTGTTTCTTCCCTGGCCCACAGAGATTAAAGGTGTTTTGACAGTGTTTTTTGCCTGTTATGGTTTTTCCAGAGTTTTTGGAACAGGAACCTAAAGCCAGATGGGGATTTCCATTAGACTGATAATTTTGAGACAAGACTGTGAAATTCTTCCCCAAGCTAAGATGGGAATGTTTTGCTAGGGAAGTCTAGCTGGGGCCTCTACTTAGTAATGATGTCAACTTTTTTTTTCCCTTCAGATTTTTTCCCAGAAAGGTTTTACATTGTAGTAGGAACTTCATGTCTTTAGACTAATGTGGATCTAGTATGGAGCCATGGATTTCTTTTTAAACTGTTTTATTGAAATATAATTCACATATCATACAGTTCACCCACTTAAAGTGTATATTTCAGTGGCTTTTAGTACATTCACAGAGTTGTCATCCATCACCACAATTAACTTTAGAACATTTTCACTGTCCCCAAAAGAAATGCCATACCCTTTAGCCATTAACCTAACCCTCCGATCCTTCCAGCTCTGGGCAACCATTAATCTGTTCTCTGTCTGTATGGATTTGTCTATTCTGAACGTTTCATATAAATGCAACCATACAATATATGGTCCTTTGCAACTGGCTTCTGTCACAGTAGCATGTTTCTGAAGTTCATCCATGCTGTAGGATTTTTATTTTATTTTTATTTTATTCATTTTAGAGAGGAGACACAGAGTGAAAGAGAGAGAGAGAGAGAGAGAGAGAGAGAGAAAGGGGGGAGGAGCTGGAAGCATCAACTCCCATATGTGCCTTGACCAGAACAGTGCAGGGTTTTGAACTGGCGACCTCAGAGTTCCCAGGTCGACGCTTTATCCACTGCGCCACCACAGGTCAGGCTCATGCTGTAGGATTTTTAGAAATGCATTTTCTGTTTGAAGAAGGGTTTTCCCCTTGTCTTACTATTTTGTCTTTGCCATTAAAAAATGATCATTGTGTTTTTCTTTGTGGAGTTCTTTAGTATGTCAGTCTCTTCTTTTTAGGATTTCCCATGAAGCACAGTGGTTCTTCTAGGACCGGGATGTGTCTACTCTGATTTCCCAGTCATCTGATGAGGAAGTTAAACTTAAGGTCGGCAGTTTCCCAAGATAGATGGATATGGAGAGAATGTACCAGACTGGGAAGTTACTGACCTGGGAACTTCTCTCAGGAGTACATACCCGCTGACTTAGTAGGATTTTCATTCTGAAGTTTAAAATGCAAGTGGAGTCTGTTTCCTGGGAGCTTTTAGCTGGGTTTAGATGCTGCCTTCCCTGGGTCTGGGATTATTCTTGTGTTGCCATTTGACTGATTTACTCTGCTGTTCCCAGCTGCACATTCTTTGAACTCTCTCTTTCCATGTTATTCATAAGCAGCAACACCCTTACTCTGCAAATGGAAATTGTCCATCCTGATTTCCCCACGGCTCTGAGAGCAGGAACCTGAGGTCAGTGATGCATTCTGTCCTGGACTGCTGGTCAGAGGAGACACGAGGGAATTTTCACCCTTACTGCGCATAGAGAACTCAGCTTTGGGGACTTCCTCTTGTAAATCATAAAGGCTGTGCTTTAGTGTGTAGGTTAAAAGTTCAATCTGTTGGAGGTGTTCCTAGCTTGCTGTATTTATTTATGGCTCTGTATTACCTGGATGTAAAAGCCATGCTTGTCACATGTGAATACGCATGATAATCTCCTGGGATCTTTTTTTATTTATTTTATTTTATTCATTTTATTCATTTTAGAGAGGAGACACAAAGTGAGAGAGAGAGAGAGAGAAAGAGAGAGAAAGGGGGGAGGAGCTGGAAGCTCAACTCCCATATGTGCCTTGACCAGACCAGTGCAGGGTTTTGAACTGGCGACCTCAGTGTTCCCAGGTCTCCTGGGATCTTGTTAAAAATGCAGGCTGATTCAGTAAGTAGGTCTGGGATGAGGTAGAAATTCTGTATCTCTAGCAGGCTCCTACCTGATGCTGTTGCTGTCCCCTAGTCTACGAGATCATACCTTGAGTGACAAGGGTGTGGTAGAGGACTGGTGGGAAGAGTTAGGACAGAGACTTCGCGTGTGTCCAGGTCTCAGGGATTGGGTTTCCCTGGGCTCTCCCTTTTCTCCCAGAGCGGGTGGGTGCAGCCTAGAACTCCTCGTGCTGGTAGGGGAGATGGCAGTGGAGTCTGCCTGTTGCTAAGAGACAGGGAGGTAGTGCCCGCCTGCGGCGGGGGAGGGGAGGGGAGCGGAGCGGGCCGGAACCGGTAGGAACTGGCGAGGGAATGGGGGTATAGATGGCGGGGTTGAGGGATAGGAACCTCGTGGGGTCGGAAGTTCAAGGGTTAGTGAACCCTCCCCGGTCGCAGTGCTATGGTTTGTCCTTATGTGTTGTTAAATGGTTACATAAGTACCTACACAATATCCTCGATTTTACCTCCTTGCCAGCAAAATCTAAAATATGTCCTGTATGGCCCATTTTAAAAGGAATTTAGTAACTCCTGTATCTGAGGTCTAAAAATGATATTTTCCCCCTGTATCACAAAAAAACACAGATGCAGAAAAGTCGACCAAACTAAATCTATGGCTTAATTATTAGATGGCAAACATTTTTGTATCCAGGTCTCGAAAAGAACTTTGCGGCCACCCCAGGAGCCCGCCATGGACTCCGCCCTCACCCCAGCCACCTTCCTCCTGGCAAAGATGACTGCCCCTTTGACTTTCACAGCTTTGCCAGTCTTTGTAGTTCCATCACCCAAATGTCCATCCTTAGATGTTACAGTCTTGTCTGTTATTTGAAAAGGCTTACTTGATAGGCATTTTAAGCCTTTCGATCTGTAAGCTCCCTCTTAATCCCCTGCTTTTCTTTACAGTGTGTCTGCTTCAGGGCCGGGCAGGTTTGGCTGGTAGCGTTTCCCACAGTTTATGTTTTTGCTGACTGCATATTGGACATTGAGTTTGTGACTGGAAAGGGGATCTGGACCTTCCGGACTGCCTAGGGGCAGCTGGTAGTGTGTGAGTTCTTGACTTTGTGCAAGACAAATTTCACGATATGAGATCCAGGTGATCTATTTATTTATTTATTATTTTTGAGGAAGAGAGAGAGACAGAAAGGGAGAGAGATGGGAAGCATCAACTTGTAATTGCATCACTTTAGTTGTTCATTGTTTCTCATACGTGCCATGTCTATGATCCCACACTCAGGCCGGATGAGCCTGTACTCAAGCCGGCGACCTCAGGGTTTTGAACCTGGGTCTTCAGCATCCCAGGCTGATCTCTATCCACTGGGCCATCGCCTGGTCAGGCGGTGGTGCCATTCACTGGCATGGGAAAGCCTGGGGAAGGGGCAGGCCTGTGGAAGGGAATCAAGACTTTGCTTTGAGCATATTAAGTTTAAGTTAAGACATCTAAGTGGAAATGTCACTTGATGTTGAGTGTCAAAGTCTGGAGCACAGAGGCAAGATCAGGGCTATCTTTATAGATTTGGGGGGGTCACTGGTTCATCGGTGGTTTTGGATGAGATACGATCACCGGGTAGAGGAGTGGGGTGGAGGAGGAGTGAGGAAGGTCAGGTCCTGGGCTGCATCCTGGGAGGCTGGAAGAGGAGACCCCTGCAGGGGAGAAAATGGTGGGGTAAGGAAAACTGGAAAGAGTATGGTCACATCAAAGCCTGAAGAAGGGAAGAGGAGTGGCCAGTTGTACCAAGTGCTGCTGAGGGTTGAGCAGAGGAGGACAGAAACCTGACCAATGGGCAAGATGAGAGAAGTGTCAGTGGGCTGCTGGAAGGGAAGCCCAAACGGAGTAAGTGAGAAGGTGGAGACAGGAAATATAGATCACTCTGGAGGGATTTTGCTAAGGAGAGAAGCAGAAAAAAAAAAAAAAAAGAACAGTAGAAACTGGAAGAAGCTATGATTTTTAGGGAGCATGATTATTTTTAAGAATAAATAGCAACATTCCCCCCAAATGTGAACATACAATACGGTGTACAGAGATGTGTTGTAGAAATGGGCACCTGAAACCTGTATAATTTTGTTAACCAGTGTCAGTCACCCCAAGAAATTCAATAAAAAATTACCAACATTAAGACTCATTTGTATGCAGATAAATATGATCTAGCCCCTACCAAGAAGAAACTGATAAAGTTAGAGAGTGAGAGAATTATTGCAATAGCAAAGATTTTAAATATTTGAAGAGACTGAGGTATTCAGTACAAAGTGGAGGGACGGGCCATGGCCAGGAGCACGGATTCCTTCCATTATAATAAGAGAGCGAGAACTGGATATGGATGCTTGGATGCTCGTAGGTCAGTGGCTGTAGGGCTGGGTAGGTGAGGGAGTCTTCATCCTCATGCGTCTGTTTCCTTAACGAGTGAATGTGCAGTGAGGTGAAGAGATGACATTGCTGTCATGATAGAAGGAGATTTACTGGGGAAGGGTAGGATTAGCTGACAGTGTTGGCCTCTTTTAAGATTTGAAGTAATCTATTTAAACTATGACTGGTAGGCACGGTGGGATTCTTGCTATCCATGCTTAGGTGCTCAAGTGCTCTGAGCAGATGGGTAATGGGGTGTAATTAGGTCTAGTGTTCCACCCTCTGAGTGTGATGGAGGGGGGGGGCAGGTGCGAGTAAGAGTGTTTGCAGATAAATGGTTCAAGTCCTGAGCGTTGTTCAGTATTTGAGTTCTAGTTAGCATCATGTCTCAAATCTTAAAACACAAACTTGCACACAACACAGTTAATAGTTCAAACGCTATGGAGATGTTTACCTGAAACCTATGTTTTCTTGTTGACCAGTGCCACCCCATTAAATTTAATTCCTAAATAAAACCAATAAAATAAAGATCTTAACAGAGTGCCTAGCTAGGCACTATGCTAAAAACAAAACCAAAAACAAAACCACAACCTTTAATCAAAAATGATATGTGGCTTCTTCCTCCTTCCCTCCTTTGTAAGCTTTGTTACTTTAAGGTGGAGAAAATAGGTGATCATCACTAGTTTAGCAAGAGAAAAATTTGCTGACTTTTCCTCAGAAATAATAGAAACCAGAAGACAGGGGAAAAGCATCTTTAAAGTACAGAAAGAAAAACTATCAATACAGGATTCCTTATCCAGCATAAATATCTTTCAAGAATGAAGACAAAATAAAATTTTCAGATAAAAAAACTAAGAGTTTATTGCCAGCAGACTGCACCACAAGAAAATATTTCAGGCTGAAGGGAAAAGTTACCAGATGGAAAGTTGAGTCTTGGTCCTGGCTGGTTGGCTCAGTGGTAGAACGTCGGCCCGGCTTGTGGATGTCTCGTGTTTAAGTCCTGGTCAGGGCACGCAGAAGAAGTGACCATCTGTTTTCCCATCCACCCCCCTCTTGCTTTTCTCTCTCTCTTTCCCTCCTGCAGCCATGGCTCATTTGGAACAAGTTGTACCTGGATGCTGAGGATGGCTTCATGGCATCCTACTCAGGTGCTAAGAAGAGCTCGGTTACTGATCAACAGAGCAACGCCCCAGATGGGCAGAGCATTGCCCCCTAGTGGGCTTGCTGGGTGGATCCTGGTCGGGCTGCACGTGGGAGTCTGTCTCTGCTTCCCCTCCTCTTACTGAATTTTTTTTGTATTTTTCTGAAGTGAGAAGTGGGGGAAGACAGACAGACTCCCACATGTGCCTGACCAGAATCCACCTGGAATGCCCACTAGGGGGCAATGGTCTGCCCATTTGGGCTGTTTCTCCACTGCAACCAGAGCCATTCTAGCACCTGAGGTGGAGGCCATGGAGCCATCCTCAGCGCCCGGGCCAACTTTGCTCCAATGGAACCTTGGCTGCTGGAGAGGAAGAGAGAGACAGAGAGAAAGGAGAGGGGGAAGGATGGAGAAGCAGATGGGCACTTCTCCTGTGTGCCCTGGCCGGGAATCAAATCTGGGACTTTCACATGCTGGCCGACACTCTACCGCTGAGCCAACTGGCGAGGGCCACTCTCACTGAATTAAAAAAAAAAAAGTTAAGTCTTTAGGTGAATGAAGAATACAGGAAATGGTAACTGTGGATGAATATAAAAAGCTATTCTTTTTCCTCAGTTTGTTTAAAACACATTGAACTGTTTAACCAAAGAATTTTGCAATTGTATAGGTCTATTTATTGCTCCTGTGCTTTATGTTATATAATATATCATAAAGGATGGAGACAGTAAGTGAAACTTTATAGTTGCAAAGTTCTTACATTTTTCATAAAGTGGTATAATATTTACTCTGGGTATTCTCTGAAAAGTTAAAGATGTATATTATAATCCGTAGAACGGTGGTTCTCAAAAGAGTGGTACCAGGACTTTGGGGATTCCCAAAACCTATTCAGGGGTTCTGCTAGGTCCCCCTTTTTACAATTATATATCTCTATGAGGTTGGCTTTTCTTCATAGGCCAACCAAATCAACTCGTCACAACAAATTGAATGCAAAAGTAGATATGAGAACCCATCTGTCTTATAAGCCAGACATAAAAAAGATTTGCAAAAATGTAAAACAGTGCCTCTCCTCTCACTTATTTTTGAAAATATATTTCTTCATAAAAACATGTTTATGTTAACATATAATGGATTTATTAATTATTTAATTAAAATATTAAAAAACTAATTATATATATAACTTGCATAAAAGCTCTTTGAGGGTCTTTAGTACTTAAAAGTTTTTTTTCAATTGAGTTTTAGAGATGAAGGGAGAGAGAGAGAGAGAGATACATTGATACAGTGTTCCACTTATTCATGCCATCATTGGTTGCTTCTTGTATGTGCCCTGACCCAGGATTGAACCCGCAACCTCGGCTTGTCAGGTTGACACTCTAATCAACTGAGCTACCTGGCCAGGGATCTTTAATACTTTTTTAGGACTATAAAGTGGTCCTGAAATTAAAACACTTGAATATTCTGCTGTAGAGAAAACACTTAAAAATAATGCAGCAAGCAGCTCTATTCACAATCACCAAAAGGTGGAAATAACCTAAATGTCCATTAATGAAAAAATGGAAAAACAAAATTTGGTACATGCATACAGTGGAATTTTATTCAGCCTTAAAAAAAGAATGAAATACTGACACATGCTAAGCACGGATGAACCTCAAAGAGATGCTAAGTGAAAGAAGCCAAACACGAGGCCACATGCTATATGATTCCATTTATACGCAATGTCCAGAATAGGTAAATCTATAACGACAACATAGACTGCTGGTTGCTAGGCATTGAGGGAGGAGAGAATAGTCATGCTTAATGGGTCTGGAGTTTTATTCAGGAGGATGGAAATGTTAGAACTAGATAGAGGTGGTGATTGCACAACATTGTGAATGTACTGAATGCCACTGAATTGCTTTCAATGGTTTTACTTTAAAATGGCTTTAATTTTATGTTATGTAAATTTTATCTCAATAGAAAATGTGCTAAAGTATAATTAAAAAGCCCATAGAGAAGTTAAAATAGAATTATAAAAATTAGTTAATGCAAAGGAAAATAGGAAAAGAGGAAGAGAGGAACAAAATACAATGGAACAAACAAAACAAAGAGCCAAATGGTAGACCTAAATCCAACCATATCAAGAACTACATTATTCACCTGACCAGATGGTGACACAGCAAATAAAGCATTGACCTGGGATGCTGAGGACCCAGGTTTGAAACCCTGAGGTGGCCGGCTTGAGCTTGGGGGTTCATCTGGCTTGAGCACAGGGTCGCCGGCTTGAGCATAGCATCATAGACATGACTGCATGGTCGCTAGCTTGAGCTCAAGGTTGCTGGCTTGAGCAAAGGGTCACTGGCTCTGCTGGAGCCCCTGTCAAGGCACATATGAGAAGCAGTTCATGAACAACTAAAGGGCCACAATTGTGAGCTGATGATTCTCATTTCTCTTTCTTCCTTTCTGTCTTTGTATCTGTCTCTTTCTCTCACTTTAAAAAAAAAAAATGAAAAGAATTACATTATTCCACAACCTAGCAATTCTAGATATTTAACCAAAAGAAATGAAAACATATTTCAAAAGACTTGTATATTGACATTTATAACGACTTCACTTGTAATAGCCAAGAACTTGAAACAGCCCAGGAGTTCATCGACAGGAGGATAAAGAAACAAATTGTGGTATATTCATATGATGAAATAAGACTTAGGGATGTAAAAGAACAAACTATTCAAATAGAAGAAAGGATGCATCTCGAAAACATGTTGAGTGAAACAAGTCATATAGAAGAATATTTGATGATTGCATTTCTATAAAGTTTTAGAAAAAGGAAAAGAAATCTTTTTTTAGATCTGATTTTTAAAATACAATAAAGTCTCTGGAGGGTAGGGGCATGGACGGACTTCAGGGACAGAAATGTTCTTTCTTCAGAGAAGTTGGATTTACACTATTATTTGTTAAAACTCATGTCAAAACATTTCATGGTATGTAATGGTTCCAATTTTTTTTATTGTGGTAAATCACAACATAAAATTTACCATTCTAACCATTTTTTATATGTACAGTCCAGTGGATTAAGTACATTCATGTTGTTCAATCAGCACACCATTCATCTTCAGAACTCTTTTTTTTTTTAAAGGAAAGTTTATTTTATTTTTCCAGGGACAGAGAGAGAGTCAGAGAGAGGGATAGATAGGGACAGACAGACAGGAACGGAAAGAGGTGAGAAGCATCAATCATCAGTTTTTCATTGCCGTTGCGACACCATAGTTGTTCATTGATTGCTTTCTCACATGTACCTTGACCACGGGCCTTCAGCAGACAGAGAAACCCCTTGCTGGAACCAGCGACCTTGGGTCCAAGCTTTTTTTGCTCAAGCCAGATGGGCCCACGCTCAAGCTGGCAAGCTCGGGGTCTCGAACCTAGGTCTTCCGCATCCCAGTCCAACGCTCTATCCACTGCGCCACCGCCTGGTCAGGCCAGAACTCTTGACCTTACAGAATTAAAGTCTATGCATGTTATACAGTAACTCCTCATTCTTCACATTCCTTCTAGTCCCTGACGAAAAACACTGTACTTTCCGTCTTTATGACTTTTGACTAAGTATCACATGGACTCATGCAGTATTTGTCTTTTTGTGACTGGCTTGTTTCCTCAAGCGTAATGTCTTCAAGATTCATCCATTTGTAGCATATGTCAAAATTTCCTTCCTTTTGAGGGTTGAATAGTATTTCATTGTAGATGTATACCACATTTTGCTTATTCATTCATCTGTTGATAGATGCTTGGGCTTTTTTTTCCTTTTCTGTTTTAATTAATATTAATAATGCTTCTATGGATGTGGGTAAATAAACATTTCTTTATGACCCTGATTTTAGTTCTTTTGGTTATATACCTGGAAGTGAAATTGCTGGATCATATGGTAATTCTATTTAACTTTTTTCAGTCAATCATGTATTTATTGTCTACTCTGTACCAGGCTCTGGGCTACATCAGTGATACCCAACTAAACTAAGCAGACCAACATCTTACTGACCCAAGTGGGGAAGCAGACAGTAAGCATAATACATAAATTATGAATTTTATCTTTGGAAGATAAAATATCTTGGCAAAAACAGAGCAGCTGGAGGGAATCAATGCTTTCTAGGCTTTAGGTTTTATTCTTTTTTTATTTTCTAGCCCAGAAGATTTTATTTGTAGGAATTATTATGCAGAAGCTCAAAGTGTAAGACAAATAGGGAGTTGCTGGGAAAGGGAAACAGAGTTAAGCCCCAGGGCCTTTGCACTGCTGTGGAGTCTCAGGGCTCCTAGGGACCTATTTGATATACCCTCTGCCGATTTAATGAGTTAACCTTTTTATACCTACCGCCCACTCTGTATCTCTGTTAGTAGTAAAATTTTCTAACCGCCCATGGGTTCCACAGTAATGGTGATTTATAAAGTAGGGAAGTAACTTTACTTTATAAAATTTATAAAGCAGAGTTACAGCAAGTTAAAGCATATAATAATAATAACTTACCAAGTACTTTATGTGGAATTTTTCTGTTTGGCAGAATAAATCTTTATAAAACAACTTACTATAGTTAAATCTATCTTTTTATTTATACTTTGGTTGCTCTGCTACCGCCCACCATGAAAGCTGGAACGTCCACTAGTGGGCGGTAGCGACCAGGTTGACTACCACTGAGCTAGAGGCTTAGAGAGGGGGAGTGACTTGCCAGGGCGACATGAGTTAGTGACAGTACAAAGGTGTTTCCTGTCTGCTTCGCCTTCTCCCCAACCCACTGTCTCTGGGAAGGAGGAGTGGTGCCCTTGGGGGTCTTGGGGGACAATGAGTGTATGTTTAATTTTTTGAGGAACCACCATACAGTTTTCCATGGTGGCTGTACCATTTTACATTCCCACCAACAGTATACCAGAATCCCAGTTTCTCCATATCCTTTTCAACACTTGTTATTTTCTTTAAGATTTTATTTATTGATTTTACAGAGAGTGGAGGTGGGGGGTAGAAATGAGAAGTGTCAACTCATAGTTGCTTCACTTTAGTTGTTCATTGATTGCTTGTTGTACCTGCCTTGATCAGGCAAGCCCAGGGTTTTGAACCGGTGACTTCAGTGCTCCAGGTCGATGGTCTATCCACTGTACCACCACAGGTCAGGCAACACTGTTCTTTTCTGTTTTCTGATAGTAACTATATTAATGGATGTGAGGTGTTATCACAGAGTATAATTTTTTTAAAAAACTTAAAATGCAAGAAGATATGAACTAGTTTTGATAAGAATACATGGTGAAAATGCTTTTTAAACAAACGAAACGCTAAACAAATACATAGTCTAGTTGATGACAGGCATGTTTAGGGATGAACTGTTCTGGTATTTGTAACTTACTTTGAAATGCATCAAAAATAGGATGGATTGATTGGTAGATGTACACATGTGTGATAAGGCAAATATGGAGAAATGTTAACGATTGTAGAATCTAGGTGATGGTTATAAGAGTACTGACTAATAATTCTTTCAACTTTTCTTTATATTTGGAGTTTTCATAATAAATATTTGGGGGGGGGTATATATTATTTTGTCCTGGAGAATTTTTGCTCTCAACCAAGACTCCTTTAGGGAATAAGGGACCTGAAGGGCTGAAAGGTCCCTTTAGCAATTCAGAGGCCTCAGGGAAAACTGACTAGAGCCAACTGACCTAGAACTAGGACCCCGGAGGTAAGTATGTATCCGGTGGAGGGGAAAGATAAAAGGATCAAGGGGACCAGTGATGAAGAGTGGGAAAGAGGAAAGACAATTAAAGCCCACCTTTGAATGTTTGTCTGGAAAGGACCTGTCTCTAGACAGGGAATTATATAAATTACTAGTTTTTCTGTTGTTTTAGGCACTTAACACGCTAGAGAATCATGGTAGCGATGGGAGTTAAGGGAGATCATCTGACTGCTTGGGCAGGGTCTCCAAATGGCATGATAGGTTTTGCTTCTCAGGATTGCAAGTCCAGAAACAAAAACATCTGAGTACTCCATGTGTGCCCAGACCATGCCAGACCCCTTCACAGGAAATTACTGCACAAACCAGAAGGGTGAGACATGGGAATGCCAAGTGGATCAGATGTGTGGGGCAGATGGTCATTGCATTCTCTCTCCTGTGGGCATGAGAAACAAATGCCTTCAGACGCCTCCTTGGGAAGCAAAACAGTGTGGCAAGAGGTGTAAGTGGGTTGATGGCTTCATGGCTGACATCACTGATTTAGGATGGCCAGACGCTTGCCTACACATCCAATTGGAAGCTTCACCTTGGCTAGATCTAGCACACTCTCCTCTGGACAGGGCGGGAGACACTCACATTTTTTACCCTTGGTCTTCTTCTTTCTAGACTCCATGCTGCTTCTGTTAACAGTTGTTATTCTTTATATGACACAGTGAATTGGGTTGTGACATTTTAAGTCGGTTATCCCATGGGTACTTTCTTTAAAAACAATTTTTTTTTATTGATTGATTTTAGAGGGAGAGAGAAAGAGAGAACCATTGATTTGTTCCACTTATTTATGCATTCATTGGTTGATTCTTGTACGGACCCTGCTAACTGGGTTCAAACCTGCAACCCTGGTGTATTGGGACACTGCTGTACCCATGGGTATTTTCCACGAGTTAACGCCACACCCTTGCACACAGGAGTCAGAGGCACATAAAATAACCTATGGTTGGGGAGTGGGAGGTGCTAAGAAAGGAGAAAAGGTGATGGTAGAGATAGACAGCCAGTTGTGCACCCAGACTATTTGTCAGGCCCTTTTCAAAGTTTATGGTCTCTGTGTGTTCTACTTGGATTTTAATCCGGAGTTTTTCATGCCTCCAGCTTGCCTTCCCAGCTGGTACACAGAACCATTGTGTGTGTGTGTGTGTGTGTGTGTGTGTGTATGTGTGTGTGTGTGTGAGAGAGAGAGACAGGAAGGGAGAGGGATGAGAAGCATCAACTCATAGTTATGGCACCTTAACTTGTTCATTGATTGCTTCTCACACGTGCCTTGACCCAGGGGCTCCAGCAGAGCCAGTGACCCCTTGTTCAAGCCAGTGACCTTGGGCTCAAACCAGCGACCATGAGGTCATGTTGATGATCCCATGCTCGAGCTGATGAGCCCACACTCAAGCCTGATGAACACATGCTCAATCTGGTGACCTTGGGGTTTTGAACCTGGGACCACAGTGTCCCAGGTTGATGCTGTATCCACTGTGCCACCACCAGTCAGGCATGGACCCATTTTCGATACCTTGGAGAGTGGCATCTTTTTCTATGCTCGATTCCTACAATGCATCTTTGCTTGGAGCTAAAACAAATCTGCCCTGCACTTGTCACTAACGGGTCTGATGGGATTCTCTCTCACCATTTCAGCCGCAGCCCCTAGCCAAGCAGTCTTTTCCAGATTGGCAGATAGACAATGGTCAAACATCCTTACGCTGGCTAACCAATGTAACATAGGCATTTGTCAAAACTCATGTCAAAACATTTCATGGTGTATACAGTAATTAAAATAAAAACTAAACTAATATTCAGTCTAATTGAGGATATATTTGCTGAACTGTTTAAATATTTTAAATAGATTTTTAGACAGGGAGAGAAGGAGGAGAGAGAGGAAGAGAAACACAGGCTTATTGTTCTACTTATTTATGCATTCATTGGTTGATTTTTTGCATGTGCCCTGACCAAGGATCGAACCTACAATCATGGCATATCAGGACGACACAAACCAACTGAACTACCCAGCCAGGGCCATGCTGAACTTAGTAGAGGTAAAGTGTTCTGACATTTGTAACTTATTGTGAAATGCATCAGAAATAGGATGAATTTAGACAGTGGGGGCAAAGGACTCAAAATTTGTTGGGCGCTTGTTAACAGAGCATCATCATCTAGTCAATGATTTTTTAAAAGTTGTATTTATTATAATTATTCTTTTTACTTTCAGAGCTACATATGTTTTTTTTTTTTTAAGCTGAAGATTGAGCAGCTTTCTTTCAGTGTGGTTGTGAGTGACAAGTAGGAAGGCAGCTTGTGTAGGAAGGCACCTTCCAGTCGTCAGTCCCAGATGCTGTGGTGCTGGGAGGGGAGGGAGGAACGGCTACGTTGCACAAAGAGCATGCGCGGGAGCCTGGCCCTGCTCCTCGCTCTATAGTAACGCTCATTGGTTGAGGCGTCTGAGCAGCTTCCCGAGGGGGCTGCACAATGAGGGGTCTATTCTCTCATCGGAGTTGACCAGGGCTGGGGGTCCTCTGTAGTGTTTGTTCCTTCCATATTTTTTATCTGGAATAAAGAAGTTCTAGATGTAATGCTATGAAAAGATCTCCAAAAGTGAAAAGAAAAACAGGCAGACTGGTGTGAGAGTATGTGCAGAAAGGGATGGAGAGAGAGCGCATGTGCGTACTTGCTTGTGTGGCTCTGGGAGGACCCCACAGCCGCCCCAGTGGCTTATGTTAGGATGGAGAAGAGGGGGGACCTGGCCGACGGGGGGAGGCGGGTGCGGTCGGGGGAGGCTTTCCGTGTGTACCTTTTTATAGTTTTTGATTTTTCAAGCTCTGTAAATGAATTTGTTGTTCAAAATTGAATACAGTGCTCACAAAAAGTAGGGGATATTTCAAAATGAATATGAAGCAATAAATATCCCCTACTTTTTGTGAGCAGTATAAAGGAAATATAAAAAGAGAGAATATAGAATAACATGAGACGATGCTCTTCAGTTTCTTGGAAGAAACAAAAATGGGAAATTACAAAGCTGTATGGCATTTGCCGATTAATCACAATTTCAGTTACAAAGATCAGCGCTACGCAGTGAGACGTAGAGACTCTGTGTCTCCATAAATGTCATGCATGTGGCTCTAATAAATGTCATCCATGTGGCTCCACTGTCAAGGTCCATTATTTTGATACTGGTTTTATTTCTCATTGCTTTGTGTTTGATTTTGTTGATTCTGTAGGGGAGTTTATCGTCATACCCTTCACCTTTCAAAACGGTGTGTGGGCATACGCCTGCCGGTAGGTGGGATTTAGGGATACAAAATAGCGTTTTCTAGAACAAATTCTACAAAGGCAGGCATCATGTGATGGGAATCAAATTAACTCACCAGAGTATCTGCCTTCCCTGCGGTTTCCTTCTCTCTTGCTGTTTGAGCTTCTAGGCATGGGGATAGTCACTCTGGCTTTGATCTAGGGCTTATGCTGAGAAGCCCTTCTGCAGTAAGTGTTTAATAAATGAGAAGAGTGGCTTCCATTATCCTCTCTTGAAATGGGACCTCTGCCTGTCTGTAAGGTTGTCTGGAGAATGGAAAAGTAAACACAGAATAGGAATCCTAGCATTAATGCATTTTCATTTGTTATCGGCTTCCTCCGTTGTCTTTGAGATGTTATTAAAAATGCATGCAGGATGTAAGTGAGATAAAACATATCAAAATTCAAGCTGATGCCAATTTACAAAGGCTCATTTCTCTGGCCCGCTGGCTCCCCGCAGCTTGAGCTGTTTGGAGCATGGCCCAGAGTGTGGGGCTTGGGGGTTCTGAGAAGCGAGGGGTGCTACTGGCAGGCTCAGGAAGCTCAGCTCAGAGGAGGGTCTTTCTGGCACCCAGCCTGTGAGATCAGTAGCTTATTTCATATTAGTGATTATAGCCCTCACACTTACTGTGTGCTAGCTGACATGCCTGAATGTCACAATTTATTTCATCTTTATAACAACCCAATGAGTTATTATAATTCTCAAGTGACTTGCTTAAGGTTCCACAGACAGTGGATAGTAGAGCAGTATTTAGTCCTAGGCAGCCTGACTCCAGAACCTATCTTCTTCTTCTTTTTCTTTTTTTTAAGTGAGAGAGAGAGAAACAGGAAGGGAGAGAGAGAGGGAGGAGAGAGATGAGAAGCATCAACTTGTAGTTGCTTCACTTTTAGTTCTTCACTGATTGCTTCTCATATGTGCCCTGAAGGAGGGCAGCCAATGACCCCTTGCTCAAGCCAGCGACCTTTGGGCTTGCCATGACCTTGGGATCATGTGGATGATCCCACATTCAAGCTGGTGACCCTGTGCTCAAGCCGGCAACCTTGGGGTTTTGAACTGGAGATCTCAGCATCCCAGGTCGACGCTCTATCTACTGTGCCACCACTTGTCCAAGGCTTATCTTCTTAACTATCTCTACTCGCATCCCATTTGATTGTCTCTGTGTGTGTATGTAACGTATAGAATTCTAAAAAGCTTGGATATTTGATTTCCTGACTCTAAGCAGATTAGGAAGCGGGGCTGCTAGAAGCAAGCCTACTTATAACATCAAGCAGTGATTGAGAAGGTGGAGACCTGTAAGCTCAAGCAGTCTGGGTCCTTGCTAGAGTCAGTCCTGCACATTTCAGCTGTCTTTGCAGGAACCACCAAAACACAGCATAGTACCATGATTAAAATGTATAAAGATGGTGGCAGACACTACGCCGTCCACAAAATTCAATTTCGCCTTTTCTTGCTTAGTAATAGAGCCCCCAACTTCTCCGTGGATCACGGCTGCTGGGTGTGGCCATGTGGCTCAGTTTTGGTCCTTGGTCTAGGAGCAGAAGTGAGATATGTTAGGTCAGACAAGTCCTGCCCTTCTGCCTTTTCCTCTCAGGTGGTGAGAAGGGAAGAAATACCCAAAGATAAGAGCAAATGAAATGGGCTCAGGTCCTTGACCCTGTGGAGCCACCTGGGCATCCGGGACTATTCGTTCCTGCATTGTTACATGCGAGAGAAACAAACTGGCTTGTTTCGGCCATCTTAGATGCCCTTAGAGCAACCAAACTCACAAGCCAATGAGTAGACACAGGACAGCAAGGAAAGGTTACATTATGTTTGCTGTATTTTATTAACAAATCAAGAAAACATTTAAAGCATTTTAGAAATAACTCAATAACATGATTTGAGGCCCAATAGGGGCAACTTTGATTGTTTGGAACTTTTTACATGGTGGCAGAAAAAGGATGGTATAAAAGAAAGAAGGTAATTCAGTTCATTTTTATAAATATTTATGGAATGGGTACTGTGTGCCAGGCAAGGCTGCTAGAGTGCTTGCCATCAGGGAGCTCCCGGTCATCAAGATGCAGGGACACAGGCGAACATGTGGGTATAAGAAGCAGCCGATGCTAGTGGCGTAGGACCCAACCCTGACTTGGGGCACCAGGGAAGGCTCTTTGGAGGGACATCCAGGCAGAGTCCTGAGGCTGCCTAGAAGCTTTGCTGGCCTGTGTTCTAGCTCTTGGTGGTGTTGCGTTTTCCTTAAAGAAAGGAGGACTTGCGTCTTATGTAAGCTGGAGCTGAAAAGCCCATTCAGAGGCTTCTCTGCCTTGAGAGGTATGTACCATCTGGAGTCTACCCTCCTCCTTTCCTTCTTGTTCCAAGCTCCTCCCACCCATAGGAGAGGTTCCAGCGAGCTTGAGGGTGGCCATTGTGCCCTCTTGGAAAGTGGGTAAGCAGATATTACCTAAGAATATCATCCAGGAACCAAAAGGGTCTTTAGCTAATAGTGTCTTTTTTTTTTAATAGTTCACTTTTTATTTTTTTCAATTGCAGTTTACATTTGTACTCATTTCAGGTGTACAGCACAGTGGTTAGACAACCACGAGGTTTACAAAGCGTTCCCCCTGATATTTCCAGTACCCACCTGGCACCATACATAGCTGTTACAATATTATTGACCATATTCCCTCTGTTGTATTTAGCTAATAGTGTCTTTTCTTTCATCTTTCGGTAGCGGTAAAGGCTGAAGCGCTAGCCAGGAGCTCGGGGAATTAAACAGAGCAGTGCTCACTGCAGTCAAGTTGACTTCTACTCACACTCATCCTCAGTGACAGGCTGATAGATAATGGGAAAATTATTTAACTGTGATTGTCAGCTCTGTGGATGATGATGTTACCCTTACCCAAGCAGGGGACTTCAGGGAATGATTAATCGAGGGTATTAGATGGCAGACGGAGAAAGAAAGTCGGTAATTAATAGCTTTGGAATAGTCTTGCAGAAGAAGTATTGATGCCCGAAAGACGCTTGACATTTTCCTTTCCCAAGACGGCATTAACTCAGGAAGAGTTCAGATTATGGTAGTTGGGGTGACGGCGTGAGCTGTAGAACACAGAGGAGGAGCAAGAAAAGGCAGGGCAGGATCAGTCAGTTAGGAGAACTGTCTTCCCTGTACTGTGGTTTGAGTTGGGCTGCGTTGGGAGCTCACTCCATGGTTTTTGCTTATCTCTTCAGTGTCCCCAATGTTAAGCCCTGAGTCTGATTTCAGCTGAGTCCTAAGTCAAAGCCCAAACTCAGCAGCATGTGGTCACGGACTTCTAAAAAGCTGGCTATAATTTTATTTTAAAGAAAACCGTTTTCTTTCTCACACACACACACACACACACACACACACATATCCATGTATATACATATGTATATCTACGTATAAATGTTTTTGACTTTTAACCAAGATTAATCACATTTGTTTTCCACGCAAAACTTTGTGACTTGAAGACACTAGAAGTGGAATAAATAAAATACCAAAACGAAAAGCCCTTGATGTTGCTTAAATGAAATTTCAGTGATAAACAAGAAAGCTTCTTTTTAAGCCTGATAGAGTTAACATTGTCTTTTTTGCTATAATAGATAAATATATTAAGCAGGAATTATTTGGCACACTGTACTAGTTATTTGAATTTTAATCTTTTCCTGCCAAAAAAAAAAAAAAAAAAGATATAAAATTGCTTCCTGATGTTCTTAGGAGGGAGTACGAAAAGCCGCAGCCTAGCCCGGCAAGCCCTGTGTCCCCAGCCTGTCGTCCCCCAACTCTCCGTCTCCTTCCCCAGTTTCATTTCCTTCGCAGCGCTATTTCTGTCTCTCATTCCCACGTCTATTTCTCTGCTACTTTCAAACTTGCCACTGAAGTATAACATAGGTGCTGAAAGGTGCACTGGAAGGATTTTTCCAGCGTCATGGACTTCTTAAAATTTTATTTTTATTGTAAAATATATGTAACATAGTATTTAGCGTTCTATCTGCTTTTAAGTGCACCTTTCAGTGGTATTAAGAACAGTTACATTGTTGTGCGGCCATCACCGCCATCCACCTCCAGGACTCATTTATCATCCGGACCTGAAACTCCTTACCGGTGAACTCTGCAGTCCCCCGTCACCCGCCCCCCCCCCCCCCCCCCGCCCTGGTAACCATCAGTCTCCTTCCTGTCTCTGCGAATCTGATTGCCCCGGGACCCGGGACCGTGGGCTTTTGATATAAAATGCACTGGCTGCGGCCCCGAGGCACCATGTGCCTCCCATTTCCTTTTATTTGGTATAAGTTTATTAACGTCCAGCTGTGTGATGACAGTCCCCAGCTGGCAAGTGGTGCCTGGAAGGCTGTTGCTATGGATTTTTCTCTCGTTTTCTGTCATCGCCACGAGAAATTGCTATGCAGCTAAGGTTTCAGCGTCAGACCACTGTCTCCAGTGTGAGTCAATGTTGCTGCCAACTTCACAGCTTACTTCCCTGGCCCATTGCAGGATTAAGTGGATTCCTTCCCCTTAAGTGGTTTCAGTTCAGTGCTCGGTGGTATGAACGCCGTCTCAGAATAAATCAAAGCCACGTTTGAGGGATGCTGCTTCCAGTGGTGATGATTTCCGAATGTTTCTTCTTCATCTGCTCAGGAAGACTTGCCTCCTAAATTTAGGAAAAGGTTTCATATCCAAGAGTGTGTGGAAGAAAAATGTGTTAGGTAGGCTGTTCTGCTCCCTTTCTCCTGCCCTGACCCCTTCCCTAAATCTGAATCCTGGGTAGCCGAACAGAAAACATCTGGAACGTTTAAAGGCCTATTTCATCTGGGAGAAAGGCACATCTGTGTGGTTAGAGCGTTTCTGGAAAATGAAAAAGCAGAACAGAAATTTGAAAAGTTCGCCGTGTGTTGGAAGAACAGGTCCACGTCTTACTCCTGATCATGAGAATCACGAGGACATCCGGTTTGGAGGGAGCCAGTAGTGCCGCAGGCGAAGACTTACTCCCTCCAGAGCCCCGCAGAGTGAACCTGTGTGCGGGGAGTCAGAAAAGTGGACCACAAGTTTATCGTAAGAGTTGGAAAGACCTGACCAGGCGGTGGTGCAGTGGATAGAGCATCGGACTGGGATGCGAAGGACCCAGGTTCGGGACACCGAGGTCTCCAGCTTGAGCGCGGGCTCATCTGGCTTGAGCTAAAGCTCACCAGCTTGGACCCAAGGTCGCTGGTTCCAGCAAAGGGTTGCTCGGTCTGCTGAGGGCCCGCGGTCAAGGCGCATGTGAGAAAGCAATCAATGAACAACTAAGGTGTCGTAACGAAAAACTGATGATTGACGCTTCTAATCACTCTTCATTCCTGTCTGTCCCTATCTATCCCTCTCTCTGACTCTCTCTCTGTCCCTGTGGAAAAAAAAAAGAGTTGGAGGGACCAAAGAGGAAGATGTTTTCCCCTCCACTTTAAAGTAACAAGGACCAATGGTCTCCCACGCCCCTGGGTGTATTGGAGGAACTTCTGAGGATGGATGAAATTCATCAGAGTCAGAGTAAGTTCTTGTTCTCAGCTCATCGCACCCTCCCTGTGTTAGAACTATATATCCACACCCTATGCCATGTGACTTTGCATTATCTGGTGTGGATGGAGTATGTGTCCTCACTTCACTGATTTTGGGTTTCCTCCTGTGACTGCTTTGGCCATCAGAAGATGGGTGGAAGTGACAGTGTAGCAATTCAGTCGCCCCTCTTGTGCTTATGCTACATGACACGAGAATGCAAGTTGTGGAGCAGCTGACCCCAGGAGCATGAGACCAATCTCAGTGAGCAAACTGAATCTAAGCTGCACCCTTGAGCCAGGCTGACCTGCAGTACCTTGATGTTAGCTGACTTCCAGACCCATGAGTAGTCAAGATACATGCTTATTGTAGGCCACTGAGTTTTAGGGAAATTTGTTACAGAGCATTGCTGTGGTGATAGCTGACTAATGCAAAGACCAAAATGCAGAAACAGAGAGTAAAAGGCTAAGTGAAGTAGATGACTGACCTAGGAATAAGGAAGGAAGTGGTGGTTGGTTCTGAGCATAGAGCAAGTAGGGAAGGGCCTGAAGAAGAAGACGAGGTGAAGATGAGAAGAAAAAGAATGCTATAGCTGCAGCCCCATCAGATGTTGGGTGGGCGGTGGGAAGAGAAACAACACACATGCATGCACATGTGTGCATGCTCACGCACACACGTGTGAACACACACACTTTTCCTCTGTGCCTCTGGTAACCACTGGTGTCTTTGTTCAGTTTTGCCAATGTCTGGGAGGTAGATGCTTGATTTCTAGACTTTAGTTTTGGGGTCTATCTAGGTTTGTGGTCACATTATGTCATTGGAGCAACAATAAAAAGGTTGGGCATGTGAGGTCTAAGGACAGAACTCTGCTTAATGGGTACTGGCACCACTAACCACTGGCCAGGGTGCTTCCAAACTTTAGAAAGTCTTCAGCACAGGGAATCAACTCGAAAGCACACGCCCATGCTGTGAGCTGGGCTCTGTAAGGTCTTGTGAGCTTGGGGAGGTGACTTAGCTTCTCCAGACTGAGAACGGCACTCACAGTACCTTCCTCGTGGGATTGCCAGGAGAAGTTAAGAGAGAGTGGATGTTGGCAGAGGAAAGCCCTCCATCCATTGATGTCAATAACTGTGCTGCCATTTTGTAATAAGAATTGATAGCTGATGTTCGGTAAGAAACTGATATATCTTGTTTTTCTGAGCCTTGATGTTTAGTGAAGGTGGGAGTCCCACCGAATGGGATGTCACACCTGACCAAGTCTTGAGCTCTCATTGGCAATCCTCTGAGCAGAAAGCCGTCCTCCACCTGTGGTTACGTCTCCCTCAGCCCACATCAGCCAGCCTGCTGGCTTTGTTTCGTCCTTTCTCTCCTTCTCAGGGAAGCCTGCTTATTCCTGTGCTTGTATGGGGATGGGAGAGGGCCTGAAGGTGGCGGAGTTCAGCGGGACCCCCCAGCTTACCACCAGTTGGGGCTGTGGTGGTACAATATTCTAGTTGGCTCACCCACCACGATCTAGGTGACTCCTCTGTCACATGTATGGATTGGAAAAATGGATCAGATGACCTTTATCACGACTTCAGTGGGATATTTTTAGCTAGACTGGTCTCTGGACACCAACTTGCATTTACCACTGAATCTACTGTATGCATTTGCCCCACTTCTGTCTTGTACTCTCTTTTTCCAGGGGAGAATTTCCAGACCAGTGGGCGCCTTGGACAGCCTTCTTTTCGTTTTTCTTAGAGTTTGGGTGGAGGAGCTTGTTGGCCCCAGAAGCCAGTCCTCCCTAACTGCTTCCTATAGCCAGTCTTTCTGGAGGCTCTCTGTGTGTCCCTGGTCCTGGTTCAGACACCTGAGTGGGTGGGATTCTGCAGCCCGCCTCTCTGAGCAGGTGGTAAGCAAGGCAAGGGAGGACGACCCAAGCCCTTCCCCAGAGGCCTCTAGCCCAGCTCTTCAACAACCTGCAAAAATGAACATTACTTTTGTTGCTTTAACTCCTTACCCATTCCCTGAGAGAACAGGCCGAATACTGCTCATTCCTTTGCATCAAACTTGAGTTTGTTGTTCATTATAATATAAACTAGTGATAGAAGAAAATGCTCTTAACAGAGTGTGCCCTTATGGGCTTCTTACCATCTACATTTCATTCTAAGTGTCTTGTATGTATTTATTCATTAATCTGCTCAGTCACCGTGTGAGGTGAGTGCTATTGTTACCGCGCTTTACACATGAGGAAACTGAGTCTCACAGAGCCTAACTTGCCCAGGCGTGTCCAGCTAGTCAGTGGAAGTGGCGAGATCTGCGCTCACAGAGTGTGGCCCTGACTTCTGCACTTGTGCCTGCTCTGTTCTAATGCTCATCGATGCAGTGTTGGCTGGCTTGAAGGTCACCACAACATTTATTTACTTTTTTCCTGGAAAAGTAACACATATTTAGCAATGCTCAGATATTTGGCAGGTTCTTTATAGGCCCTAGGAAGACTCTGGCCCTCTACTAACTGTTCTCTTTAGAATGTGGATTACTTAGTAATGGCTCTTTGTCCCTAGCTTTGAGACCTATTCCAGGAAACAGGAAAAGTCCAACTTCCTGTTCTTCTGTCAACATCTCTCCACTCTCAGCTTTGCTGAAACTGAGTCAACCACTTCCCTCGTCACCCCTCTTTCCTCTCTAACTCACAGGGACTAATGTACAATTAGATCCATTTTCTGAGCCTGAGGCCCTCGGGCTACAAGTCTTGCTGTGTCTTTGCCTCCTCTGTTTGGCTTCTCATATCCAATAAGTCCCTTCTGGCCTGGCCCTCCCCTCCAGACAGCGGCCTTCCATCTCATCAGACCAAGAATTATTATAATCCGCCTAGAGCACTAGGGCCCCAGCAGGAAAGGTCTGGCGTTCTTAAACCTGACAGTTACTACTGTGATGAAGGGACAGGTCCCAAAGGTGCAGGTGAGATTTAGGAAAGTCAAGGAAGGATGGAGCAAGACCCCAGGGCTGTAACAGTGAGGGTGAGGGAGTCACTTCTTCCCTAGGCCCCAGGGTCCATGGAAGGGAGCAGTTACTGTGTGGAGAAGGCCCCTGATAGGAGCTATGCCTCCAGAGGAGGGGTATGGATAGACTATTCAGTCTGAATGGGGAAGGAGTTGGGGGAATAAAATCCCTGATTTCAATAACTCTCCCTCCCTCCCTTCCTCTTCCTCCTCCCTCCTCCCACCTCCCTCCTCCCACCTCCCTCCTTCAGGTGCCTCCAAAGGGGGCTGGGGGACACAGTTTGTACCAGTCAGCCTGCTGGGCATAATCAGGGTGGGGAGAGTGGGGCGTGAACCTGGAGGGGTGAAGGGAGCTATGGGGGTGCACATATACAATTTTCCCTCACCTTCACTCTGCTGAGGGGTCTGCAGTGACTTCCCCTTCCATGTTGGGCCACACCTGGCATTCAAGAGTTCCACAACAAGTCCATCAAACCCAATCTCCTTCCTTCTAAACCTATAGAGAACAGGCATTGCACTCACATACACTGGTATTCTTACTCTGCATGTGTATTTTATATAATACATACATTTTATTTATTTATTTTTAAGAGTAAAAGTAGGGGGGACAGAGAGACAGACTCACACATGCTCCCCATTGGGATCTACCTGACAATCCCCATCTGGGACTGGTGCTCAAATCAACCAAGTTATCCTCAGTGCCCGGGCCAATGCTCAAACCAGTCGAGCCACTGGCTGTGAGAAGGAAAGAGAGAGAAGGAGGAGAGGGATGGGAAGAGAAGCAGATGGTCACTTCTCATGTGTGCCCTGACTGGGGATTGAACCCAGGATGTTCATATGCCAGATTGATGCTTTATCCACTGAGCAAACCAGCCAGGGCCTTATGTACATTTAAAAATTATAGTAATTTATTTAAGTTACTCTGATACCCAAGCCAAGGGGTTGTGCTCATGAGGATGGGCATCACCTAAGCCCCTCCCAGAATCCTAGCAGCCTTGCTGGCCCTGAGATGGCAAATGGCCCCCTCACTGCTGAGAGCACACCCTGGAAGGCTCAGATAAGTGGAGAGCCCGGGCTCTGAATCTTCAGAGAATGGGTTTATACTCCAACGTTGCCAGTTACCAACTGGGCTAGGACTTCACCCCTCTGAGCCTGTCTTTCATCATCTTGTAAACGGGGATGACTCTCACAACACGTTCCTGTTGTAGGATTAAATAAGATAATGCCTGTAAAGAGATTGGCATAGCGTGGGCACTCAACAGGGGAAGGGACTGAGTCTTACCCACCTTAGAATCCCTGCCCCTGGCAGTGCCTCAGATACAAGAGGTGCTTGGGAACTTCCCTGTCCTGAAGTGGGGGTGAGGTCCTGCGAGGATGTGAGAGCTAGTGGTGTTGTTAGCAAGTTCCGAGATAGCGACTGCTCCCTCTCCACATCTTTGCCAGAACCCATCTGCCTTCCCTGAAGGTTTTCAGAGGCGATCCTGAACCGGGAGTCCATTCAGCCCCCGCTTTCCCAGCACCCTCTTTGTTTTAGTCTGTGACTCTCCTGCCCCAATTGCCCGCCCATGTCCTGGCTTACACTGCCCTCTGGTGTATGCTCTTGGGAAGAGCATGTTACTTGAGGGTTTGTGGTAACATTTTCTTGACATCGAGGAAATAGCTAGCAGCTGTTTGCAGTATTGTTGGGGTTGAGAGGTAGTGTTTAAGACCCCTTCCCCAATTTAGCTCGAAACTCCCAAGGTTTACCAAACATGAGGCATTTTACAAATATCCTGACGACTCAGCCATCAAATACTATCACCCTTCTACACTCAAGTTTCTCACTATGGCAGGCAATTTGTGTTTGGCTGAGACCCAAAAGGAACAACAGGGTAGTTGGGTGTCATTTCCCATTTGCTGTATGTTTTCCTCTAGTCCCTGGACACTTAATTCTTAGAGCTTCCCCAGCTGCTTTCAGGGGTCTGGGGTTATGGGAGGCATTGGACCCAAGAGAGACCCAGAATCCACCCTCCCTCTGCTGTGCCTGCAACCGCCCGCCCTTCCACCTGTTTCCGCCGCCTTGCCTCCTGTCCGCTGTCCCTTCTCAGTGAGTGTCATCTGGGGTCCCATAAGCCAGAGGGGGGCAATGGGCACTTAAGTTCAGCTCACCTTCTGCTGACCTAGCTATGGCACCTGCTAGAAGCATATGCCTTTTACGATTAGCCTGAATCATGAAATTGCCTATACGCAACAATTTTTGACCTACAAAAACAACAATTTCATATGGTTCGACACAATACTTAGCCACATCAACCCTACGTGTGCTGTTGGTGGCCCTGGAGTCTAACATTCCCCATCTCACTCAGACCCAGGCTTGTGGCATATCAGGACTCTGGACTGTTGAGTTGCAAGGAGGGTCCTAAGGCCCTAGAAAAGGTCAAGTTGACTCCAGAGGCCCGTGGCCAGCCTCACTCTCCATGTCAGGACCCCCTGATCCTGCATGAGTTTCGTGGTGACCTCTAGGCCAGGCTTGGTTGGGGCACTGCCCAAGGGAGGAGCCGCCATCGCCGTGCCAGGTAGCAAGGGAACCCTGGAGAAGCACTTCTTATGAGGTAGTGCTCACCCTCTCAGAGCGACCTGCAGGGAGGCAGGAGGGCAGGAGACCTTGGGCTTCTGGACACACCAAGCACCCCCAACCTTCACCTCTGCTACCCAACCTGGCAGCCCGGCTGGTGTTGGGTGTCCCCAGACTGAGCGTGAACTCCACAGGCCACCAGGACACTGCAGATGGCTCCTGTGCCCCACCAAACTTCGGGCTGGTAGCCTGAGCAAGCCTGGTTCAGGAGACATCTAGAACTTGCCCAACAGATGAAGGCAGAGTGGCCCAGGAGGTTTTAAAGCTTCAGAGTCATGGGAGGTTTGTGAGTCACAATTCATCACTGAGATTTTCGACTCTGAGATTCATCAGCCTGCTTTGAAATCCCCAGGACTAACACATAGATCTTGATGTCTTGGAACCTGGTGGTGCAGGTTAAGGACCTGGTGTCTTTCTTCTCGGGCGGATGCAAACAAGAGAGGGAGGGTCTCAGCCAGGCACTATGCTAAGTACTTGGACAGCTGTGAACAAAACAGACAAAATCCCTGCCCTCCTGGCATTGCAGCATCTTGGGTCATGCCATTAGTAACCCTGCAGTTGCCCAGCTAACATTTCTATTACAAAGCTTGCCACTTTTACCCTGGGATGAGATAATTAAACAGATAAGATGTGTTTTTCTCAGACTTTAATAAGAGAAGGTGCTCTGGATTTAATGTTAAATAAAAAAGCATGAGAGAAAATTATATATGCAGTTTAGTTTCAATTATGTTCATAAATATGTGCATAGAAAAAGGACTGGTGGGCAATTGCCCCTAATTATTGGTAGTGGTGTGACAGACTGTATTTCCTAAGATGACCACAACAAAGTCCCCCATACCCTAGGCTCTTCATGCAATGTGAACTTGATTCTTCCATTGAGAGATGTGGTCAAGGATTCCTCTCCCTGCATCTCTGACAATACAGCTTCTGCCTAGCCCTCCTGGGATGCTCCTATTTGGAATGCCAGACACTATGAGGAAGCACATGGAAAAGCACATGTGTAGGTGACTTGACCAAAGCCCAAGATGAGGCCCCAGCTGATGGCCAACACGTCATGAGACATGAATGAGGAAACGAGAGCCACCTTCTGACTGTAGCCATGTGAGAGACCCCAACTACGACCAGCCTCGTTCAACCTAGCCAACCCCCAGAATCAGGAGATAATATTGAGAGTTGTTTAAAGCCACAGAGTTTGGGGATTATTTTTTTTCTTTTTTTAGAGTTTGGGGATTTTTTGTTAAGTGAGAGGAGGGGAGATAGACTCCTGCGTGTGCCCCGACTGGGATCCACCCAGCAACCCCCATCTGGGGCTGATGCTTGAATCAACCAAGCTATCCTCAGTGCCTGGGGCTGATGCTCGGACAAACCAAGCCACTGGCTGTGGGAGTGGAAGAGAAAGAGAAGAAGGGCAGGGAGAGGAAGAGAAGCAGGTGGCCGTTTCTCATGTGTGCCCTAACTGAGGATTGAACCGGGGAAATCCATATGCTGGGTTGACACTTTATCTACTGAGCCAACCAGACAGGATCGATATATATATATTTTTTATTACAGCAATAGAGATCCAGAAAAAGTGGTTTATCTGCATTGTGGGACTGTGGGTATTAATACTACTGTTCTATATTTTCCAAGATTTCTACAATAACCACTTATTTTATAATCCATAAAAATTGTTATTTAAAAGAAAACCGTGGTCTAAATTTTTTCACTTCACCTAGAGAGAATTAAGATCTAAATTTGAATTGAAGGCCTTAAATTAGACTTGGAGAAAGCTTTCCACGCAAGGCTGCTTAGATGATGCTGGAAAGGATTAGTAAGGTCACTTCAAGTTGGTATGATGGAAAGGGTGGTAGATTTGGAGGGAGGAAACTTGGAAATGAATCTTAGTTTTCTGGGTGACCTTGAGCAAGGGCTTGCTCAAATTCAGCTTTCTATTTTGAAAAGTGCAGCTGGCTGCATAAGGCAGATAACACCCACCAGGGCTCCTGGCCCAGAAAAGGCGCTCTGGGAGCGCTAGGTGATCCTGTCTAATCAATGCCTATTATAAGCGGGCATCTGCAAGCTCTACTGAGGGCTCATTCTTCACTGCCACCAGAGACTCCAGTTCCAATAATGTACTATAATTGCCCAGAGAAGAGCCACAATTGTTTAAAAAAAAAAAATCCAGAAACGCTGAGCAACTTTTCCAGTAGTCCTTGCTCACGACGCCCCACCATGGCCGGAGCCTCTGATTCTGCCCATCTCAGATGACTCCATCGCACGTCGAGGACCATTGAGCCCGCAGATGCAAAGGGAAGTGAACCCGGGGGCCCCGCCTGGCGCGAATCCGCGCTGAAGAGAGTTGCTGGGGCCGGTGTCCCGGCAACCTCAGAATGCGCCTCTGTGGGAGGA
This sequence comes from Rhynchonycteris naso, assembly GCA_037038555.1. NCBI lineage: Eukaryota > Metazoa > Chordata > Mammalia > Chiroptera > Emballonuridae > Rhynchonycteris > Rhynchonycteris naso. Next base: position 11,524,083 of record CM073000.1, read on the forward strand.
GTAGACGGTGGCCGGGTCCCTCTGGCCTTTGGCTCTGGGTTTCCAGCCAGGGATCCTGCACTCGGGCTGCCAGTTGGTGCGTTGATCACCGCATATTCCCAGGAGTCCTCCCAGTGTAAAGCCGGGCCACCTTTGGGCGGGGGTGGGGATGGGGGTGGGGACGGAAGACCCACAGGTGGAAAGAGAATGGGCACCCCGGATGGGCGGGCAGTGAGCCCTGCTGGGACTGGGAGAGAACTCACTGGAGCTCTGGGGGCAACCAAACCAAGGAACACCTGGTAGAGGGAGCCAGGGAAGCTCTGATTAAGAGGCCAGCCCTGCCCTCTTGACTTTCAATGGCCTGTGGATTTGTTTGTTTTGACTGCTACCGTTCTTACAAAGGTCTTTTCTTTGTCTCAGGGCTGCAGTTACTATTTAAAACCAACTCGTGCAGAGATGAGTCCATCCATGGGAATCGGTCCCGGGGACTGCCATCGGCCCTCCATCTCCAGGGCGACCCACAGCGGACAGCTGGAGAAGGTTCAAGGGGAAGAAGACGCTGGCACCACCGCGGTGGAGAGGAGATACAGTTGAGTTTAAGAAATCAGAAGGGCTGGGTGTGGGCTTGCTCGTCATATCCGAGTGTGATAGAACCAAGAGACACCGTCACGAGTTTAAAAGGAGGTGGTTTGGGGGCATAAAAACAACAACTACTTGTGTAGCATGGAAGCAGAGTCTCATAAATGACCTTCCTGGACCTCATGACAGCCCCCGGGCTAAATTACAAATGAGGAAAGGGAGCCAGAGGTTTGACCCGCCTGGTGCTCCAGTCAGTAAACTGCGAAGCTGGGATTGGGCAGCAGTCTTCTGGTCTCCAAAGTCCAAAGTCCAGGCTCTTTCGTGTTTTTTCCCTTGCTCATATATATATATATATATTACAGGGACAGAGAGAGGGATAGATAGGGATAGGCAGACAGGAATGGAGAGAGGTGAGAAGCATCAATCATTAGTTTTTTGTTGCCGTTGGGACACCTTAGTTGTTCATTGATTGCTTTCTCACATGTGCCTTGACCGCGGGCCTTCAGCAGACCGAAGTGACCTTGGGTCCAAGCTGGAGAGCTTTTTGCTCAAGCCAGATGGGCCTGTGCTCAAGCTGATGACCTCGGGGTCTCGAACCTGGGTCCTCCACATCCCAGTCCGACGCTCCATCCACCGCCTGGTCAGGCTCCCTGCTCACAGGATTTGTGGCACTGTTATTATCGGATGGAACAGGTCAGGTAGAAATTATGATCACCTTCAAGAAAGGTTTGAATCAGATGATGGATGGTTGTGCTGTAATTGGCTCTTGGGGCTGCGTGTGGCGTTTGGGGCACATCCTCCTTGAGAGAACGGTGCTGTGGAGCGGAACAGCCGGTTTCTCAGAAAACCTCAGAGCAGTATGTGCCCAGGTTGACATTTACCTACTATAAGTGAGTGGGCTGTGTGCTACAGAAAGGGACCATAAGGCCTTCTGTCTCGTCCCCATCAGATCTTAGCGTGGTCCCTGGTCTTCTGTATTCAGGTCTGCGATCTCCCCATTCTCCTTCACAAGTGCAGGGAGGGGGCGCTGTGACTCAGCACACCCGCTTACAAGTGGGGCCAGTGAAGCGGAGGAAGTAGCATCACGAACTGGCCAACAATGCCCTGGTCAGCAAGGAGGAAAAGGTTCTGGGCTCTTCTAAGCCTAAGCTCCAGATTCCCCCAGTTTCCAGGCAGATCTGGGTGAAGGAAGGAGCCGTTATTTTAAGGGTGGGTCCACAGGGCCTCAGTGTCTTTGAGTTAGAGGCACCAGCCCCTGAGATCCCCAAACCACGTTACCCAAAGACCCGTGCCTTCCTTTTCTGCCCTGTAGGTGTGTCCACTTGGGAGTCCACGCCTGAGCTCATGGGGTTCAGCAATGAACGGCTCCGAAAACCAGTTGAAGATGAATGCACCACTGTGCGTGTCCATGCGTTTTTCTAGCAGAGGGCGCCCATTGCTTTCACTACTTCTCGGGGGAGTCTGTGATCCAAAACACGGTTAAAAACCACTGTCCTAGATCCTTAGGTTGTTTGTTGAGCAGATAAGCAAGGGTGGGAAACTGAATGTTTAGAGTATCTGTATGAAGCTATCTCGGTTCGATGTGTTATTTCCTCCCTTCCAGACAGTGCTATTGTGTAAATCAGCTGAGATGACAAGTGTGTGAAAGAGCCTTGGTTATATAAGATGTTATTCCTGCCTAAAGAAATGGAGATAATTATCCTGAGTTCTGCAGATGGAACCAAAGAAACAGAATTTCTTTTAAACTCTCCTTTCCCCCTAAATTCCTTTCTAGCCACCAGAACCTTCACTTGGTCCTTAGTCTCATAGTGTTTTAGCAACTTGTTAGAATTTCCTATCTTATGGCTTACTGGATATTTATTGCATTTGAATAACAATTATCATGATAAATGGTGACCCTTTCAAGAAGGATGTACCTTAGCTAGAGCAAGAGAGCGAGAGCGAGAGCGAGAGAGAGAGGTGGGGGAGGAATCAGGGGCTGGGCACGGAGAGGTGGTTGACCTGCTTAAAGTTACTTGATGTCATGCTCACATGGGAGCATCAGCATCAGAGTGGGAGGGCTCAGACTCTCCTACCTGAGCAGGTGCGGAGGGGCGGCGGGAGGTCACATGTAAGTGTCTCCAGGTCGTGTTTGAGGCGGAGTTGCTTCTGGAAGGATCCTGTAGTCAGTTGGCCCTGGAGAAGGTGCTGTTTTCCAGTGTAGCAGAAAGACTGCTTTTTCGGTCCTTGGCCGTCAGGTCAGTCTTCCCTGTTATAGCAGCCACAAGCCACTTTCTAGAGTGTTGGCATTACAAGCCTTGTTAAGCTAAATCTGTACATGTGATTTCACTGCTTGCTGCTCAAGGTTATGTAATACATTCAAAATTTTCCCTTAAAATGGAAACAAAACAAAACAAAACAAAAAACTTATGAAGTGTCCCTCTGATACCATCTGTAGCAACCAGTATTTGCTTAGGTGAACCTTCAAGTCCTCTGGTGGCAAATATCCCAGGTCGGTGCTCTATCCATTGTACCACCACTTGGTCAGGTTGAAACTACATTTTATAAATTATACTCCATAGCTCCATCACCTTGAATATGTTATTTGAAATTTTGGGTCCTCAATTTCTTTATGTGTAAAGTAATTTCTAATTTGCCTGTAATTGTGACCTCCTTTTTCTTCCTAATACCGTATATTTGTGTTTAAATATTTTCCTTGAACTTTGTTAATCTACATTATTAGTTTTTTCCATGAACCCATAGTTCTGATCATCTTCTTCATTTCATTTATTTCTGCTTTTATTTTATGATTTACTTCTTTATAATTTTAGGGGATTTATTCTCCCCCCCCCCTCTTATTTCTTGAATTGAAAGCTTAGCTCATTAACTTTGGAATCTTTGTGGTTTTTTTTTTTACACTTTAATCCATCAGCTCTAAGATGAACATTTTTCACAGTTTGCATCTCTGAAGTTGATTTGGTCTAACCAGTGCCATGGGCCCAGCGGCAGGTGTGAAGTACTTGTCATAAACTTTGCTGCATGAGCAATGAATAATGCAGAAAGTATGTCAGCGGCTTGGGAGAAAATGCCAGAGGCAGTAAAGGAGCAATCATTTAGAAATGCTGCATCACCCATGCTGTTGCACCGACCTTAATAGAAAATGTGGATATTAGTGATTGATTTGAAAAGTGAGTTAGTAATCAGATTTTCGAATGGGAGTATGGTTTGATAATGCTTTAATCAATTCATTTTGCCTTTATTTTTCTTCTTCTTTATTTATTTTAACGAGCAAGAGAGAGAGAGAGACAGACAGACAGATGGGGATATATAGACAGGAAGGGAGAAAGATGAGAAACATCAACTCATAGTTGTAGCACCTTAGTTGTTCATTGATTGCTTTCTCATACGTAGCTTGACAGAGGAGAAGGGGACTCCAGCCAAGCCATTGACCCCTTGCTCAAACCAGTGACCTTGGATTTAAGTCAGTAACCTTGGGCTTCAAGCCAGCGACGTCTGGGCTCAAGCCAGTGACCATGGTGTTATATCTATGATCCCATGCTCAAGCCAGTGACCTCGGGATTTTGAACTTGGGTCCTCAGTGTCTCAGGCCAATATTCTATTCGCCGTGCAACCACCTGGTCAGGCCCTTTTTCTTTATTTATTTTCCGAAGTGAGAAGTGGGGAGGCAGTCAGACTCCCGCATGTGCCCGACCAGGATCCACCTGGCATGCCCACCAGGGGGCGATGCTCTGCCCCTCTGGGGCGTTGCTCTGTTGTGGCTGGAGTCATTCTAGTGCCTGAGGTAGAGGCCATGCAACCATCCTCAGCACCCGGGCCAACTTTGCTCCAGTGGAGCCTTGGCTGCAGGAGGGGAAGAGAGAGATAGAGAGGAAGGAGAGGGGAAAAGGTAGAGAAGCAGATGGGCACTTCTCATATGTGCCCTAACCAAGAATCAAACCCAGGACTTCCACATGCTGGGCCAATGCTCTCCCACTGAGACAACCAGCCAGGGCCTCTTTTTCTTTTTTAAAGTCATCTAAAGTCAAATTTGTTTGGGAAATGTTGTATACCATGTCCCTCATTTGAATGTTAAAATGCATTAAAATTATTTTTGCCAGCTATATATATCAGTAACTCATTTAAAAAAAATCATTTATGCCTGACCTGTGGTGGCCCAGTGGATAAAGCGTCGACCTGGGAACACTGAGGTCGCCAGTTCAAAACCCTGCACTGGTCTAGTCAAGGCACATATGGGAGTTGATGCTTCCAGCTCCTCCCCCCTTTCTCTCTCTCTCTCTCTCTCTCTCTCTCTCTCTCTCTCTCTCTCTGTGTCTCCTATCTAAAATGAATAAAATAAAAAGAAATTTTAAAAAAATCATTTATTTTTGTATTTATTTATTAGAGAGAGAGAGAGAAAGAGAGAGAAAGAGGCAAGAAGGAAAAGAAGGAGGGGGAAGAGATGAAAAGTATCAACTTGTAGTTGCAGCACCTTAGTTGTTCATTGATTGCTTTCTCATATGGTGCGGGGGTTGTCAAGCTGAGCCAGTGACCCTTTGCTCAATCAAGCCAGTGACCTTGGGCGCAAGCCAGTGACCATGGGGTCATGTCGATGATCCTGTGCTCAAGTTGGCTAGTTGTTCATTGATTGCTTTCTCATATGGTGCGGGGGTTGTCAAGCTGAGCCAGTGACCCCTTGCTCAATCAAGCCAGTGACCTTGGGCTCAAGCCAGTGACCATGGGGTCATGTCGATGATCCTGTGCTCAAGTTGGCTAGCCCACTTTTAATTTTTGATTGATTTTAGTGAGAGAGGAAAGGAGAGAGAGAGAGTCATCAATTTGTTGTACCACTTATTTATATATTCATTCATTGGTTGTTTCTTGTATATGCCCTGACCAGGAATCAAACCTGTAACCTTGGCATATTGGGATGATGCTCTAACCAACTGAGCTACCTGGCCAGGGCTGTTCTTATTATATTTTCATAACTGAAAGTTACAATATGTCTACTGAGCTTCTATGCTCTGTGAAATTATGCACGTACTATCCAGCCTGACTAGTCGTGGTGCAGTATATGAAGCATCGACCTGGAATGCTGAGGTTGTCAGTTTGAGACCCTGGGCTTTCCCAGTCAAGGCACTTGTGAGAAGTAACTACTATGAGTTGCTGCTTCTTGTTCTTTCCCCCCTTCTTTCTCTCTTTCCTCTCTCTAAAATCAATAAATAAAATCTTTAAAAAAAGAAAGAAATGTACTATCCATTTATCTGACATTTATAAAATGGACAAGGCATACACCTACATCCATCCGATGATGAGAGGACAGGTTGTCTTTCACAAAGCAATGATTGTAAAGCAGAGTGAAGACAATAGGCGCACTTCTCTAACCGACAGTCACAGGACTCCCTTAGATGTCATTGTGGGTGACTGGGGAGTTATACTTTTTTTTAAATTAATGGACATCTATTTTGTGTCAGGCCCCGCTCTGAGTGCTACTAAGATAACTAAGACACAGTCTGGTGGGGAAATTATGTATATAAACAAACAACACTACAGTGTAAGGAGAGCCGATGGAAGTCTCTGAAGACAAATCTTTGGGTTATGATCACCAGCTATATTCATTATTCTTTCTATGAGCAAATCCTTTGGAAAACTGTATTCAGAGATCAGTAAAGATACAGTGATATATCACTCAAGTCAGATCTTATCTTTCACTTAGTTCAGAGTAGCAGGTGCAAGCAGTCTAGCCCAGTGGCTAGGAATTTAAACTGTAGTGTCATATAAATTGGGATAAAATCTGGGCCAAGATGTTTATTTTTAATGTGATTAAAGGCAAGTTGCTTAACCTTCTGATCCTCAGTTTTCTCATCTGTAAAATGGAAGGATAAATAATCCCTACATCTGTGGGTAATTATGAGAATTAAATGGAAAAATGTGTATAAGATGTCAGCACAATCCCCAGTATACAAGAAATGCTCAGAAAAAATAATCTTAGTTTTTAAAAAATATATAATCTAGGGAAGAAGATAGATTGGAAAGTATTTTCATTAATGTAATAAAATGGTGATATCTATGTGTTGCAGGTACTAAGCACAAGGAATTTGTGGAATCTGCGGAATGCTTTGCCAATACAACATCCTCTGGCCAAAGGGTCAGCCCCTCAACTTCTGTTGTGTCAGGTCCAGGTGTCAGTGAGCCCCTAGGCTCCTGCAGAGAGTCTGCCCACCTAGAGTAAGTAAGCGTCCAGTGAAGAGCCATAGACGGTGGGGCAGTTTCGACCAGGGAGCCAAGAGCCTGATAGGTAGCTTGACATCTTTGGCAAGAACATGAATTCTGGAGGCAGGCTAGATTAAAATCCCCGCTCTACCACTTAGCATCTGTGGGAACTTGGGTGAGTGATTAAATGACTTCCTGGCATATAATAAGTGCCGTGCAAGCGCTTGCTATTATGAGGTTCAAAGGCAGGTCAAACTAACCTACACTATATTTTTTAGAAATATATACATACATACATAGGTGGCAAATTTTAAAGAAAAGCAAAGAAATGATTATTACGAGGGTCAGAGTAGGATAGTGGCTACTTCTCTGGGAAGGGAGCACAGTGATTTCTGGGGAACAGGAGGGGAGGGCTGGCCTTGTTTTGTTTGTTTCTTGTCCCGGATGTTGGCTTTATAATTATAAAACTGAATTTCTATTTTATATTTTGTGTATTTTTCTCTGTTTATATTTCTTTTACTGTAGAATATTTTAAAACCTTATTCTAACAAATTTTTTGTTATAATGAAAGTAATTTCAATTCATTGTAAAAATTTTTGCAAATATAAAAGCAGCATTAAAAAAATCACAGTAACTTCATCTCTTACAGGATCAATGTTAACATTTCAATATTTTTAGTATATGTAAGAAAAAGACTTCTATTTCTTCCTTATGAATATACATATATATATATTTATTTATTTTAATTCATTCTAGAGAGGAGAAAGAGAAAGAGAGAGAGAGAGAAGTGGGGGGGGGGAGTAGGAAGCATCAATTCCCAGATGTGCCTTGAGCAGGCAAACCCAGGGTCCCAAATTGGTGACCTCAGTATTCGAGGTTGATGCTTATCCACTGCGCCACCCCAGGCCAGGCTAAATATAGACTGCTCACAAATATTAGGGGATATTTCAGAAATGAATATGAAGCGATAAAATATCACTTAATTTTTGTGAGCAGTATATATTTATTTGACACAATTAAGATCTATTATACTAATCTTTTTATTATTTTTATTTTAAGTGAGAGGAGGGGAGATAATGAGTCAGATTCTGCATGCGCCCAACAAGGATCCACCCAGCAACCCCTGTCTGGGGCTGATGCTTGAATTAACCCAGCTATTTTTAGCACCTGAGGGTGACATGCTTGTACCAACCGAGCTATCCTCAGTACCTGAGGTCAATGCACAAACCAATCGAGCCACTGGCTGAGGGAGGGGAAGAAGGAGTGAAGGGGGAGAGGGAGGAGAAGAGAAGCAGATGGTTGCTTCTCTTGTGTGCCTGACTGGAATCAAACCCAGGACATTTGCATGCCAGGCGGATGCTCTATCCACTGAGATAAACTGGTCAGGGCCTATACTACTCTTTTTAAATCCTGCTTTTTCCTTCCTCTGCATTTACTCACTCTTCCACAATCACTGTTTATCTGTCCATGTCCTCTGCCCCTTGACTCTAAGCTCCTTGAGATCAGGGACTGTGTTGGCTCCTTGGTGTCTAGAACAGTGGCCACCACAAAATATACTCAGATAAATGTTTGTTGAGTAAACAAAGTAGGTGAATACTTCTAAATTTCTTTTGGAAAGTTTCCTTTATCCTTGCAATCTTTTTTGTACAGTTTGTTCAGCAAAGCCTTTTCAAAAATATTTAAGAGGCCCTGGCCGGTTGGCTCAGTGGTAGAGCATTGGCCCAGCATGTGGAATTCCCAGTTTTGATTCCCCATCAGGGCACACAGAAGTGCCCATTTGTTTCTCCACCCCTCCTCCTCTCATTTCTCTCCCTCTCTCTCTCCCACCTCCCTCCTATAGCCATGGCTCAATTGGAGCGAGTTGGCCCTGGGTGCTGAGGATGACTCTATGGCCTCCACCTCAGGTGTTAAGAAGAGCTCGGTTGCTGAGCAACAGAGCAATGCCCCAGATGGGCAGAGCATTGCCCCCTAGTGGGCTTGCTGGGTGGATCCTGGTCAGGGTGCATGTGGGAGTCTGTCTCTGCCTCCCCTCCTCTTATTGAATTAAAAAAAAGAAAGAAAGAAAAAAAATATGTAAGAGATTTATTTCATCCCAGTGTCAAATTATCATATATTCTGAACTGGGGACTCTGAATTATTGCATTTTTTTGCTCTATCTACACACAAACTCAAAGTTCAAAAGTATTAGTATACATCTGTTTATTTAAAACTGGAGATCCAGCTATACAAGACTAGTGAGTTATTGAACTAGGCTTCCTTATGATTTTTAGGCAACACAGTCTAGAGTGAGGCTACAGATCAAGCTCTGACCCTGCCTAGGTGTGTTTTATCCTTAACTTCTCCGAAGGCCCATTTCCTTTTCAAGTGGAAATGATTTTATATTGGCCTTGCCTACCTCACAAGATTGTTAGTAGGGAGCAAACACAAGCAATATGAAATTGCTTTGTTCAGATATAAGGGTAATGTTATCTTATGAAGAAAAAGCCTATGACCTGAAAACATTGGCCAGGGCTATCTGTCATATGCAAAGCCTCTTAAACCGGAAGTGGTGGCTTTTTCTGCTGACACCCACAGCACGTTGTGGTGGGACCTTCTACCTGCCCGGAAGTTTAGCACCAGACATAATGCTCTGTTGTTATAACCACTTCAGTCCAGGTTTGTTTTTCACTGTTCTTTCTCTTTCTTTTTTTATACTTACTGGTTTTTAATCGCCATTTAATGGTTCCATTGAACATAGATCTTTTTTGTAAGTTTTATGTTTTTGAATTGTATTAGGGTGATTCTGGTTATTACAATTATACACATTTCAGGTGCCCAATTCTACAACTCATCTCTGTATACCGTGTTGTGTATTCACCCCCCGCAAGTCAAGTCTTCTTCCATCACTATTTATCCCCCCTCCCCTCTCCCACCCCATCCCTGGCTCTCTCCACACTCTCCAAACTGTTTTCCGTGCCCATGATGTAGTAGTTTTCTTGACGTATAATTCACATACTATGTAATTCACTCATATTATGTTCAACTCAGTGTTCTTTTGTGTATTCACAGAGTTGTGCAACCATTACCAGAATTCTATTTTATTTTATTTTTTACAGGGACAGAGAGAGAGTCAGAGAGAGGGATAGATAGGGACAGACAGACAGGAACGGAGAGAGGTGAGAAGCATCAATCATTAGTTTCTCGTTGCCCTTGCAAAACCATAGTTGTTCATTGATTGCTTTCTCACATGTGCTTTGACCGCGGGCCTTCAGCAGACCGAGCAACCCCTTGCTGGAGCCAGTGACCTTGGGTCCAAGCTGGCAAGCTTTTGCTCAAGCCAGATGGGCCCGCACTCAAGCTGGCAAGCTCGGGGTCTCGAACCTGGGTCTTCCGCATCCCAGTCCGACGCTCTATCCACTGCACCACTGCCTGGTCAGGCTCCAGTACTAAAACATTTTAATTACCTCCAAAGAAGCCTGTGCCCTGTAGCAGTTACCCAGCCCGTGTTTACTATCTCCCAGCCTTAGACACCCACTAATCTACTTTTTATCTCTATACATTTGCTTAACCTGGACACTTCATATAAATGGAATCACCAATATGTTTTGTTTTGTTTTTTTTAGTGTCTGGTTTCTTTAATTTAGCATAAGCATAATATTTTCAAGGTTCATCAGTGTAGTAACATATTGCAGTACATCATACCTTTTTTAAAAAATTGTGGCTAGATATATACAGCTGAACATTTGCCATTTTATCCATGTTTAAGTGTACAATTCACTGTCATTAATTATACTTACAATGTTGTGCATTTTTCACTACTATTTTAAAAAATATTTTCATCATTCCAAACAGAATCTCTGTATCTAATTATCAATAATTACCAATTCTGCCCTGTCCCCAGCCCCTGGTACTATAATCTAACCTAATCTACTTTCTGTCTTTATGAATTTACCTATTCTAGATATTTCATTTAAGTGGGATCATACAATATTTTTCGTTAAATATTTTGACTTATTTCACTTAACATAATGTTTTTAAGGTTCATCTGTATGTAGTACATATCAGAACTTTGTTCCATTTTATGTCTGAATAATATTCTATTGTATGTATATGTGACATTATAGTTATTCACTCATCTGGTGGTGGACATTTGGGTTGTTTCTACTTTGGGATTCTTATGAATAATACCACAGAGAATATTTGTATACATGTACCTGTTTGAGTCTCTGTTTTCAATTCTTTTGGGTATACCCTAAATGCCTAGTGGTGGAGTTGCTGGGTTGTATGGTAATTCTATATTTCAATTTATTTTTTATTTTTTATTTTTTACAGGGAGAGAGAGAGAGTCAGAGAGAGGGATAGGTAGGGTCAGAGAGACAGGAACAAAGAGAGGCGAGAAGCGTCAATCATTAGTTTTTCGTTGCCATTGTGACACCTTAGTTGTTAGTGATTGCTTTCTCACACGTGCCTTGACCGCGGGCCTTCAGCAGACAGAGCAACCCCTTGCTGGAGCCAGCGACCTTGGGTCCAAGCTGGTGAGCTCTTGCTCAAGCCAGATGGGCCCATGCTCAAGCTGGCGAGCTCGGGGTCTCGATCCTGGGTCTTCCACATCCCAGTCCGACTCTCTATCCACTGTGCCACCGCCTGGTCAGGCCTATATTTCAATTTTTAAGGGACCACCAAGCCACTTTTAAGCATGCATCTTTTGAATATGTTTTGGTCTCCCGAATTGTGACTAAATAAATTATATGCTCATGAGTGTGCATGGAGAGGTAGCCTGGGTATCACAAGTGAGGTAATTCTAGTGTAAGAAATGTCAAGTTCAGGTTCTAAATACCAGGTTAAGCACATGGAAGAATCTAATCCTGCTACTTCCATTTCAGGCCTGCTGCAGATTTGGATCTGAAATCGTCCTCCTCACATTCGGATCAGTCCTCTGAAACCCCGTTGTCTGCAGTCCAAAAGGAGAAATATCTCGAGGAGTTCAGCCTGCTAAAGCTGCAGACAAGTGAGTAAATCACAGCTCCTCTTCCGCACGCCTCCAGGCCCACGGTCCTTCCATAAGTCTGCCCTACTGTTGGGCACCGTGCACTGGAAACCCGCTAAGGGTCAGGCATTCATTCGACATGCTTTATCTCTGAATCTCACAACAAGTCTTCCGGGGAAAACATCATCACATGTGTTTTAAAAATGAAATGCCTTTCTACAAAACCATAAAAGAACCGTATAAAATGCTAAAATAATAAGGAAGTATATAAAGAAATCCCTTCCCCAGTATTCTCCAACAATATCCCCATTCTGCTCAATAGCTGTGGAAAGTTTAATATATACACACCATTCTTCCAAAAATTTGAACTGCATATGCATTTGTATGTGTTGATATATGGGTGATAGATTCAACCACATTTTCTCTAGCAGAGACTTGTATAAAAACTATTTTTACTCAAAGTAAGTAGATCCTGGACCTCTTTCTGTGTCAATACATAGAGATCTATATGGCTAATAGAGACCCACCTATTTTACACAGGAGACCGAGGCTTGGAGATACTCAGTGGCTCATACAAGCACGCATAGCTAGGAAGGAAGCAGAGTGATGGGATTAGAACCCAATATTGCTGGCCTCCAAAACCCAGGTTCTTTCTCTGCCCTCTGCAGAGCCCATGTGTTTCTCAAGAAACCATGGAGCTACTAGATCTTTTATTGCTTGAAATCACTTTAGCAGTTTTGTAGGAAAACGGTAGAATGAGGAGACAAAGATGCTGAGAGACCCAGTAACTCACCCGGGTTCGCACAGCCGCCTTTCTCATTTGCCGTAATCACATGGATGCATCTTCTGGTGTCGCTGTAGGGCATGCATGAGCCACTGTTGCTGACAACACCAGGTCCCAGTTGCCATGGTTGGCCCAACCCCTCCCTGGTTGATGAGTATTGTCTTCTTCTTACTTATCAGAGTGAAGGTTGGATCATAGGTGCTTGTAAACGGTCTCTGAGATTCCTAATGCACGACATCACTTCCAACCATAAAATTGGCTTTATTTTTTGGAAAAAAAAAATAAAAGAGGCCTCTCAGCCTGACCAGGCGGTGGCACAGTGCATAGAATGTCAGACTGGGACACAGAGGACCCAGGTTCGAAATCCCGAGGTCACTGGCTTGAGTGCAGGCTCACCAGCTTGAGCCCAAAGTCGCTGGCTTGAGTAAGGAGTCACTGGCTCTGCCGTAGCCCCCGGTCAAGGCACATATGAGAAAGCAATCAATGAACAACTAAGATGTCGCAACGAAGAATTGATACTTCTCATCTCTCTCTTCCTGTCTGTCTGTCCCTATCTGTCCCTTTCTCTGTCTCTTTCTGTATCTATCACACACACACACACAGGCCTCTTAGATAGCTTTCTTCCCATGTCCCTTCCTTTTGTGTCTAGTCCCACAGAAGCTAAGGGTGCTGTGATGTAGGACCAGGGAGTTAAACACACTGATCAGGGCCAGAGAGTGCATGGGGGGTTTCCCCAACCTTCCGTCATCCTGTTGCACTATGAGGCTGGGAGCGATGCTGATGGAGAGACCTCTGATGTCTTGCAGAAGATGGGCAGCGTCCTGAGTGGACATTTTACCCGAGGCTGAGCAGCAACATCCACACCTACCATGTTGGAAAGCAGTGCTTCTTTAATGGGGTCTTCCTTGGCAACAAGAGGTCTCTATCAGAGAGGACGGTGGACAAGTGCCTTGGAAAGAAGAAATATGGTAACATTTCCTTCTTGACCTTGACTGTGCAGTGCCTGAAAATCCCCTCCAGCTGTGATTCCACAGGCCCAGCATTCCGTGGCTGGGGCAGCCCTGCGGGGTCACCGTGTCAGCCTGGTGCAGCCAGCAGGATAGGAAAGTGAAGGGGGTGGGGTTGGCAGGCTGCAGTTTTTGGCAAAGAACTCGCAGCAGATGCTGATCCACATTCTTGCTTTTCTCTGAATTTCATAAAATGCTAATGTGACATTTAAGTCATCAGATAAATTCTCTCAGATACTTATTAATAGAAACCTTCATTGAAGTTTGAAGAAGATCATTTATGTTGCAGTTAGGTGCTGCCTGTCATATGCATTTAAATTGTACTTTATATTTTTCACAAGGAAAACATCCTGTAAGTCTTAGGCTAAGGCATATATTCTTATTTCATAGCTTATTTAATAAAAGGCAATTGGCACAAGCATTTATATCTATCTTTCTATCTATTATCTATCTATCTATCTATCTATCTATCTATCTATCTATCTATCTATCTATCTATCTATCATCTTCTGCCTACCTACCGATTTGTCTCCTTGTTTTATAACTTGGTGAGTTTTCTGTTTCCACCTATTCATGTTTATTAAAGACCTTAAAGGGTTGCTGAGTCCCAACAGACCTTTTGTGACACAATCTTCTACAGAAATACCTGTGTAGGAGGCAGCCACTGCTTCAGGGACATATAGAATTGCTGTAGCAAGAATACGAAGACAAAGAAATAGGAAGTTCTCATTTTTGAGCTTTAAAATAGGCTTTTAAACTCTTATCAGTGACACATGGTTTTGATAACCAATGATTCTGTTTAGACAGAGAATACATGAAAAGCCAGACTAGAGGAGGTAGGAGGATAGTTAGCGATATGGGAGTGTTGAGGAGACTAGCTCCTGAGATCGAAATCTAATGGGTGATTGGCCATGACTTTAGCTGGGGCTTCCGCCTCAGAGTGTGACTGGGAGACAACCCGGAGCCTCAAAGGGAGATGTTAGCTGCTTAACTCTGAGCTGGAGAGTAGTGATAGCTTTGGACAAGGACAGGAAGAGAGCCAGCCTCAGGGTCTCACCCTCCCAGGAGGTGTGAGAGAATAGACACATGTTTGTGCCTTGTGAAGGCTGTGGAGGTTGGGACAGAGAGAAAGGATGAGAGAAAGAGAGAGAGCAAGCCAGGAGAGCCGCAAAGGACTCACTCTGGAATGCCAGGAGGCCACGGTAGGATGTGCTATGGATTATCAAGCCAGGGATGTTATGAGAATAATTTTATGCTTCACCTGACGCATTGTGGAGGGGGATGGCTTCTTGAGGCTCAGACTGAATGGCACATTTTGCAGAAACAGAAACAGGAATAGATGCCAGCTTTCAGAGAGTAGCAGAGGTCAGGCAGCCAGCAGATACCAGTGCGGTTTGCAGACAGTATCCTGGGCCCCAAAGCCTTCCACTAAAGCCCTGATGTCATATAAGCCTGCTCTGCACACCCCTACTTCCCACTCCCAACTGAGATGCAGTCATAGGGTAGAATAGGAAGGACTTATTTTACTGGTTCAAATCTGAAACAAATGAGAAAAACCAAGAAGGGACTAAGTTTAGTTGTATATTACTTAAGAAAGCTCTTGGCTGCAAGTAAGGGAAAACCCAAATTACCAGAGGATTAATTTGTAAGTTATTTATTATATACCTAAGAAGAATCTTTGAAATCTAGGTGGCCTATAGTGTCTTGTTGCCTAGAAATATCATCAAAGATACAGGTTCATTCTGTCTTTATGCACTATCATTCTTAGTAGTGTTGGATTCTTGTCTTATCAAAAATGGTTATTGTTTTATGGTCATGAGATGACTGTTGCAGTTCCAAGCATCACGTCTATTAATAAGACCAGAAGCAGAGGAAACTCTCTTGTTGCCTTCCCGCTTTATTTCTTCTTTTAGAAATATGGAACACTTCACAAATCCACATGTCATTCTTGAGCAGGGCCATGTTAACCTCTCTGTATTGCTCCAACTCTAGCATGTGGACTACAGAAGCGAGCACTTGCCTTCCCCTTTTAGAAGGAAGAAAAAGTTTGCCATATGGTCCTTGGGAGACTTTCTTCCACTCATGTCTCACTGACCAGAACTGGGCCAGTGACAAGTATATATCAAAAGTGAATGGGATTATCATGATGATCCAAGTTCTAACCCTAACTCATCACTTCCCTCTGAACTCAACAGTAAAAATTAACCTTAATTTTGTGATTATTGTTTTTCCCTTCTTTTTTCTATGTTTTCTTCCATAAATACTGAGGCATATTTATGAAATGATTATTGACTATATAGAATAAAATTTCACACTTATATGATTCTCAGTCCATTTAAGAAATGGCATATTATGTTTGTATTTGAAGCCTCCAATAGACCCCTCCTTAAATATAACATCTTTCCTCCCTTTGTTCCAGGGTAACCACTATTCCACCTTTATTAAAAAGAAAAACATTTTTTAAGTGAGAGAAGGGGAAGATGGAGAGACAGACTCCTGCATGCACCCTTACCGGGATCTACTTGGCAACCCCCATCTGGGACTGGTGCTCAAATCATCCGAGCTGTCCTCAATGCCTGAGGCTGATGCTCGGACCAACCAAGCTATCCTCAGCACCCGGGCCAACATTTGAGCCAATTGAGCCACTGGCTGCGAGAGGGGAAAAGAAAAAGAAGGGGGAAAGGGAGGGGAAGAGAAGCATATGATCGCTTCTCATGTGTGCCCTGACCAGGGATCAAACCTGGGACTTCCCTCTATCCAATGAGCAAACCGGCCAGGGCAAAGAAAAACTTTTTAATAAGGTCATTTTCAAGTGTGTCAAAGTAGAAAGAAGAGCAAAATGTAACCAGAAAATCATCACTTAGCTTCAATAGTTATTAACATGGGACTAATCTTGTTTCATTTTACCGTTCTTCCCCAGGGGTTATTTTAAAACTAGTTTCAGACATTATATAGTTTCATCGGTAAATACATTAACTAGTATGTACCTCTACTAGATAAGGATTATTTTTATTAACATGACAACAATACTATTCTCATATCTTTAAAATAAAACTAGCAAAAATTCACTAATATCACCAAATATTCAGTCAATGTTCAAACACTGAATTGCTTCCCAAGAGCCATTATTAAAAAACATTTGTAGTTTGTTTGAAATAGGATCTAAATAAGGTCCACACTTAGCAATTTCTTGAAAAGTCTCTTAAGTCTCTTTTAATATATCGGTTCTCCCCCACCCCTCACCCTTTTTTTCCTTGCAATTTATTTGGTGACGAAACTAGGTCACTTGTCCCTAGTCTAGAGTTTGCCACAGTTGAGAGATAGCTGATTCCACTCCTTGATACCACTTAACAGATTCATCTGTCCTGTGTATTTCTTGTATAGTGATACTTGATTGGTGTTGGTGTGATTACTTCTTCTTCGGTGATGTGCAACGACTTCCTTCAAAGTCCAGTGTTTAAGGGAAAAAAATACCATGGTCTTTTCCTGCTTCTTCTCCTTCTTGGTTTTAGTTCAGCTCTTGATATTCTTAAGCTTGCCACTGAATTCTTACTCCTTTTTGAAATTCTCTCCTCCCTCATTATTTTCTTTTTTTAAAAATTAAAAAGACTTTTTCAGTTATAGTTGACATTTAGTATGATATTAATTTCAGGTGTACAACATAATGATTAGCATTTATATAACGTATGAAGGGATCCCTCTGACAGGTCTAGCACCCAATTGGCACCATATCTAGTTATTATAGCATTATTGACTATACTCCCTGTGCTGTACTAGTTATTACAGTATGATTGACTGTACTCCCTGTGCTGTACTAGTTATTACAGTATTATTGACTATACTCCCTGTGCTGTACTAGTTATTACAGTATTATTGACTATACTCCCTGTGCTGTACTAGTTATTACAATATGATTGACTATACTCCCTGTGCTGTACTAGTTATTACAGTATGATTGACTATACTCACTGTGCTGTACTAGTTATTATAGTATTATTGACTGTACTCCCTGTGCTGTACTAGTTATTATGGTATTATTGACTGTACTCCCTGTGCTGTACTAGTTATTACAGTATTACTGACTGTACTCCCTGTGCTGTACTAGTTATTACGGTATGATTGACCATACTCCCTGTGCTGTACTAGTTATTACAGTATTATTGACCATACTCCCGGTGCTGTACTAGTTATTACAGTATGATTGACTATACTCCCTGTGCTGTACTAGTTATTACAGTATTACTGACTATACTCCCTGTGCTGTACTAGTTATTACAGTATGATTGACTATACTCCCTGTGCTGTATTAGTTATTACAGTATGATTGACTATACTCCCTGTGCTGTATTAGTTATTACAGTATGATTGACTATAGTCCCTGTGCTGTACTAGTTATTACAGTGTTATTGACTGTACTCCCTGTGCTGTACTAGTTATTACAGTATTACTGACTATACTCCCTGTGCTGTACTAGTTATTACAGTATGACTGACTATACTCCCGGTGCTGTACTAGTTATTACAGTATGATTGACTATACTCCCTGTGCTGTACTAGTTATTACAGTATTACTGACTATACTCCCTGTACGGTACTAGTTATTACAGTATTACTGACCATACTCCCTGTGCTGTACTAGTTATTACAGTATTACTGACTATACTCCCTGTACGGTACTAGTTATTACAGTATTACTGACCATACTCCCTGTGCTGTACTAGTTATTACAGTAGGATTGACTGTACTCCCTGTGCTGTACTAGTTATTACAGTATTACTGACTATACTCCCTGTGCTGTACTTTATATCCTCTGACTGTTTTGTAACTGCCAATTTGTACCTCTTAATCCCTGCACTCTTTTCACCCAGCCCTCAAGTCTCCTCCCATCTGGCAACCATTCATTTGTCCTCTGTATATAACACTTGTTATTTCTTGAGCAAGATGGAAAGACAGCTTCAGAGACTGCCATTTTGCAGTGGAATTCACACACCGATCAGGCTATTGGTGGAGTTTCCTAAAGGCCTAATTTGTTATCAGCAGTAGAAGAACAACATGCTGTCTATGATTATAGGTTGCAGAGAAAGTGCTGGATGGCCACATGTCGTCTCTGAAGTGTTTCTTTTTGGATGTGGCACACATCTTTTCTGCTGACAGTCTAGTGGTCAGAATGTGGCTGTACCTAACTGCGTCGGGGGTGGAGAGATGCGGGACAGAATACGTATGTTACTTGGTGAACATTTGCTAGTTTGCTCCTTCATACGGTTTTTTGATGCATACACAGTATCCCATTTTCTACCTCCTGAATGTCTTTTTAGCTGGGACATTGCATGGTTCATCTGGAAGCATAAACAAGCAGGATATGGATCTATCAGCTATGGATACATGGTGGCCAGCACTTTGGGCTGACAGCTGTGTTTGTGGAATATTCAGAAATTATACCAAGATCCCATATTATACTTAATAGCTTAAACAAACATTATTTCAGAGGTGTTGTTTGGGAGATTTTCTTTTAAAAGTAACATCTTATATTTGGACACAAGCCATTGGTTCTTTTTTCTACTTGCTGGCATTATCTTATGAAATCTAGTAGATTTCTAAGTGTTGTCCTCAGATCACCTGTATCATAATCAACTGGAGTGTTTATTAAAATTTTTGGTTCTTGCCAAGCATTGTTCAAATATGTAAGGGTTGTGAGTTTGATCCCCAGTCAGGGAACATAGAGGAACAGATGGATGTTTCTGTCTCTCTCTCTCTCCCTTCCTCTCTCCTAAAATCAATGAATAAAATTTTTTAAAATTCTGGTTCTGGGAACCACTCTAGACCTTCTGAAACAAATTTTTTGGGGTTGCGCCTGACCAGGTAGTGGTGTAGTGGATAGAGCATTGGTTTGGGATGCAGAGGACCCAGGTTAGAAACCCTGAGGTTGCCAGCTTGAGCACGGGCTCATCCAGCTTGAGCATAAGGCTTACCAGTTTTAGCGTGGGGTCACTGGCTTGAGCCCAAGGTTGCTGTCTTGAAGCCCAAGGTTGCTGGCTTAAGCCCAAAGGTCACTGGCTTGAGCACGGGGTCACTGGCTCAGCTCTAGCCCCCTGGTCAAGGCACATATGAGAAAGCAATCAATGAACAACTAAGGTACTGCAGTGGAGAATTGATGCTTCTCATCTCTCTCCCTTTCTGTCTGTCTGTCTCTGTCTCTAAGAAATTAAGAGTTAATAAAATGTTTAGATGAAAAGTCTTAGCAATTGAAAAGGTTTTTTAAAAGAAAATGGTAAAAAAAATTAAATTCTTCAGTCTTTTCACCTACTGTGAGGTGGCTTCTCTGAGATAGCTAGAGGAGTTTGGGTAGGTAGGAAACAGCTTATCAAAAACCTTCCCTAGCTTTTCTTTTGATTGTTTTTCCCTTTAACTCAAACTGGTTTCACCCAGCATCCTGACTCCCCCACCTTCCTCTCCCTTGCTTAATTAATCACTCTGCCCTCAGGACAATGAGGCTCTGGTCAGCATCTAATAGTCTTAGGGACAAGGTCCTGTCTATTGACTCCAGAGACAGAGTTTTCAGTCATACGAAATATGACATCTTGGCCTCAGCTGTGTTTTAGCCCTGTACCCAGAAAAGATAAGTGATGCCCTCAGAACAAATCCTTGCAAATTCAGAAAGAACAACTCCATGGCTGACATCAGGACCAGATACAATGATCGATTACCCCCTGCCCTAGCACCAACCAATCAGTAGAGACCACGACCCTAACTCCTTTAGTCATGATTAATGCTTTTGTCCATATATAACCCTTCCTCTGGAAGCCATTGGGGAGCCAGGTCTTTGAGCATTAGCTCACTTGTGACTCTGGGCATGGTGCCATCTCCTTAATAAATTCTTACTTTATTGGCTGCAAACTCCTGTTTGTGTCTTACTGGGCTTTGATGCACAAGGGCAAACAGACCCCTTTAGCCTAGTAACATGATCGCAAGGTTGAGTAGTCTTGCAGTTCAGGCTTGTTCCCTTAGGAGGTGCATCTGGTGTCAGATGTGTGGGTTTAAATGACTATCTTGTACCAGCTGTCTCCTTCTGAGCTCAAGTGATGACTTGTTCGTTACTTGTTCCCGGGGTGCCCAAAGGAGCTAGTTGAATGTCAGTATCAGCTGAATAAGCAGTGTGTGCTTTTTCTCCTAGCTCTTCTTCACTGGGAAGCCCACTTTCTGCTGCTGCACTGCCCCAGTTCTTGAAGCAGAAGGAGAAGGACTCTCATTGTCCAATTTCCTCCTGAGAGCCATTCAGAGAGGCAAAGTCTCATTACAGCTCCTTAGCTTTATAGGACTCAGAGATACAAAGTGCACTAATGCTCAGGGATGAAAAGATTTAAGTTAGAGTTCTTGCTCATTGTTGATACCAGAATTTAAAGAATTTCATTCATTGATTTTAGGGGGGAGGAAGGGAGAGAGAGCGAGAGTGACAGAAAGATCCATCTGTTCCTGTATGTTCCCTGACCCGGGATCATGCAACCCTTGCATATTTGAACAATGATTGGCAAAAACCAAAATTTTTAACAAACACTCCAGTTGATTATGATACAGGCGGTCTGAGGACAACACTTAGAAATCTACTAGATTTCACAAGATAATGTCAGCAAGTAGCAGAAGAACCAATGGCTTGTGTCCAAATATAAGATGTTACTTTTAAGAGAAAATCTCCCAAACAGCACCTCTGAAATAATGTTTGTTTAAGCTATTAGGCATAATATGATGACCTCTGAGTCATCATTCATTTTAACCCAAACTCAGCTATTCTTCTTTCCCAGGGCGAGAAAATCATAACAATACCTTTTAGAAAATGTCCTAAACACAGGTTCACACTGTTACCTTCTTCTCCTCAATTATAAACAGAAGTTTAAGATACCTATATGCACCTCATAATAAAGCACTAAATTATCTTATTTCCATTGTCATCTCAATGCTTAGAGCAAATCTGTGGATCATCTTTAGCCATTTTTATGACTTTTTAATACATCTTTCACAGATATTGATACCAGGAATGGAATCCCAAAGTTAACTCCGGGAGATAACCCATATATGTACCCAGAACAGAGTAAGGGTTTCCACAAAGTAGGATCAACCCTCCCACCAGTGAATTTTTCAGTGTAAGTATACATTAATACTAGGGTTACTTAGTTAAATTTAAAGAAATTGTATCTGGGGTGGTGAACACACAATACAATATACAGATGATGTAGCATAGAATTGTACACCTGAAACCTACATAATTTTATTAACCAATGTCACCCCAATATATTCAATAAAAAATAGAAAAAGAAAACTAATAAGTAAAGGAATCATATCTTTCTCTACTATAAAGAAATTATATTTTACAAGGGGTAGATCTCAATAAATCATGGTGGGTGAAAATTTCTAAAAATTGTCCATATTTAGTTTGTTAATGTATGCATACATATATTTAAAATTATACCAGGACCTTTACTACAAAAGTGATTGTTAATTATATTCCTATTGTTATTACCACACATCTGAAGACTTTTCAGGTTTCTTAGTGAATCAGGTTGTTGATTAGTGACTACTATTTGGGTTCACTTACACGAGGAACTATACTTAGACCAAACTGACTGAGGAGAAAGGGAGGACCATTACATTAAAGGAAAAATACTTGGTATATTACATTAAAAGTTATCTATGTTTGATTTAATGATGTTCACTAACAATGATAAAACTAATAAAAATTATGGCCCTTACAGATTTGAAGCCCATATATGACAATTAAAATGAAAAAAATAGGGTCCTGGCCAGTTGGCTCAGTGGTAGAGCATCGGCTTGGTGTGTAGAAGTCCCAGGTTCGATTCCCCAAAAAGAGCACACAGAAGAAGCGCCCATCTGCTTCTCCACCCTTCTCCCTCTCCTTTCTCTCTACCT
The DNA here is from genome assembly GCA_037038555.1 of Rhynchonycteris naso. Lineage (NCBI taxonomy): Eukaryota > Metazoa > Chordata > Mammalia > Chiroptera > Emballonuridae > Rhynchonycteris > Rhynchonycteris naso. Next base: position 11,546,505 of record CM073000.1, read on the forward strand.
CTCTCTTCCCCTCCTGCAGCCAAGGCTCCATAGGAGCAAAGTTGGCTGGGGCACTGAGGATGGCTCCATGGCCTCCGCCTCAGGTGCTAGAATAACGCTGAATGCAATGGAGCAACACCCCAGATGGGCAGAGCATCGCCCCCTGGTGGGCTTGCTGGGTGGATCCCGGTCCCGCGTATGCGGGAGTCTGTCTGTCCGCCTCCCTGCTTCTTGCTTCAGAAAAATAAAAAATAAAAATAAAACAAGAGAGAAAACAGGACATTTTATTGAACACAATGACATACTGATCACTATAAGAACAAACTAATTTTATGATCACCTTTTCTGTTTTCAGAGTGCCTTATGAAAAGGCGTTTGATACATTTATTCCACTTGAGCCTCTTCCACAAATTCCCAAGTGAGTTCTCTCGTCGTGTTTTTTATTATTCTTTCTCTATAAAATATCAATTATTTATTATTTTTTTCTATGGAGGAACTCATAGACATCCAATACATAGGGACATTTTGAATGCCAGCAGGTGGGCGGGGCAGTTTTATGGAGAATTTTTGGTAAGACAGTTGGAACAAGCGTCTGCAGAGTCTGACAGCTGGGCTGCTCACACGATATGATTGACAGGCTACCAGATGCCGGGTGGTGTGCTAGGGATGCGCTATGTGGGGATGTTAAATGGAGCAAAAATGACAGGAGTCCCTGGCTTCCAAAACTTGAGAGTTTGTTGGCAAAGAAAGACACATGCTTCAGTAAGTGTAGCCAGGGAAGACTAGAGTTTGAAAAGGCAGAGAGAAACCATTGGAGTATTCCTGTATCTCCATGAAATATCATTCTTCCCACTTTTTGATTTAGCTTAGCTCCACTCTAAACTTTATTTATTTACTCAAGTAAAGAATGTCCTTCATCTTCCTGCTTCAACTCATCTCAGGAGTCTCACTGCCTGATACCTCTTGGGACACACAGGGCACAGCCCGGCATATACCATTTCAAATCTCAATGGCCCTGGGAGGGCCCTGGGTGTCTGCATTAGCTGAGGTCCCAGCAGAAAACAGAAGGCACACTTCCCTGGGATTCTGAAAGCAGTTCAATGTAGGAACTGTGTACAGATGTGTGAGCAGGTTGAGAGAACTCACACAGGAGGGTGAAGCACCCAGGGGCTCCCAACAGTGGGAAGCTCTTACTCCAAGGTCTGAGCAGCAAGAGGAGGCATCGTGGTTCACAGAGCAGTGGGTGATGGAGAAGGGCTCTTGGGAAGGAGTTGTGGCAGTGGAGTATGCCACCACTGCCAGAACTGGGGCTTCTCAGGAGACAGGGCAGAGCTAGGGAAGATATTTCCCAACCTCTCTCTTCTCACCTTCTGATCTGTTGATGCCTCTCATTGGCCAAGCCCAGCTCAAAGGTGGGGGCAGGGAGGAGTCAAGCTGATGACAGCTGCAAGGGTCAACTTCCTGGACAGAGAAGGGCAGAAAAAAATATCTTCATTTGGGTCAGGTACAAATGGTGAGCAATTAACATGGTGTCTTATTCTGACACTGATCTTCTAAATTTGAGGCCTTCTTGCTGACCATGTTTATAAATTTTGCATCGGACAAACACAAGCTGTAGGTGTTGTTTTCTCCCGACAGCTTGCCTTTCTGGGTGAAGGAGAAGGCCAACAAGCTGAAGAATGAGATAAGAGAAGTTGAGGAGCTTAATAAGTGGCACCCAGCGATCCCTTTAATGTGCCGCTTATCCTCTGCCGGTGGGTTTAAGCACCTTCAAAGAATAGCATAAAACCTGGAGGCGAACCCAGGAACACAGGGTTCTGAAGGGCTTCCCCGTGGAGAAGAGAAAAGGCAGAGCCTTTCCCAGAGTGGATGGTGTCCTTTGCCCCACCCAGGTGGTGGTCCCTGGGGCAGATGCCATGGCTGCACTTCCTGGGTTGACTCTTTTGATGAAACACCACCTTTAGCTCAGTGCCTCAACCCACCGGTACTTTGGCTACCCCATGACAATTCTGAGCAGAAACAGGCCCACCGAGCACGCACTGGGCACTGCGGAGGGCCTCTTCGAGTCCAGCGTCTCTGTTGGTGTGGCTGTTCTCAGTCAAATGTCTGACTTTGAGAAGGAATCACTAGGATTTGCTTTTTTAAACTTTATATTTTGAATTGTACAATGAACAAATATGTGTGTATCCTTCACCTAGATTTTATGATTGTTAGCAACTGTCCAAATTTGTGTGCTCGCTCTCATATTATTGCTATTGTGATTTTGCTGATTTATTTGCGAGTGAATGGCAGACATCACAACCTTTTATTTACTTCTGCGCGCTTCAGTATGTATCTCCTAGGGTCAAGTATATTCTCCAACAATCACGACACAAATATCAAATTCATAGAATTTAACATTGATACAATGTCCCCTCTATACAGTCCACATCAAGTTTTCTTTTCTTTTTTTTTTTTTTTAGTGAGCGCATGAGCGAAGGGGAGAGAGAGACAGACAGACAGGAAGGGAGAGAGATGAGAAGGGTCAACTCATAGTTGCAGCACTTTAGTTGTTCACCGATTGCTTCTCATTTGTGCCTTGACTGGGGAGGGGGACTCAAATCAAGCCAGCAAACATAGGCTTATACCAGGGTCCTTGGGGTTCAAGGCAGCGACCTTTAGGCTCAAGCCAGCGACTTTTGGGCTCAAGCCAGCGACCATGGGGTCATGTCTATGATCCCACGCTAAGCTTGTAACCCCGTGCACAAGCTGGATGAGCCTGTGCTCAAGCCAGCGACCTTAGGGTTTGAATCTGGGTCCTCTGCGTGCCAGTCCAATGCTCTATCCACTGCGTCACCACCTGGTCAAGCATATCACTGTAGGTTCTTTAGTAAATAAAAATGTGTGTGCACAGGTATGTGTGTGTGCGTGTGTGCACTTCTTTCAATAACTGAAGTTTGCAGGTTTAATAAAAACAATGCATATATGACACTGGCAAGTAAATTCAGTGAAGTACTGACTTACATCGCATATATTGTATTCTAATTTCAGATCCTGTGAAAACTAAATGCCGTATGTCGACCGGATGGAAAATTGTTTCAGATCTAATGGCACTAAGGACCAAATAAACTAAATGAAGACAGTTCCAAGACTGTTTCTACAGTCTCTACACTCTAAGTTATCAAAGGATTTATATATTAGGGTATTAAACTTTTAAAATTCCACAGATGATTTGGGAATATTTTGTATGATTTCATTGTCTACATCTCTAGTTTGAGGTATTCAGTTTGGTTAGACTATTTCCTTTTGCTCTTAAGCATTTAGTTCTCTAAAGTTAGGTAGGTTTCCCTGGCCGGATAGCTCAGTTGGTTAGAGCATCATCCCAAAGCACAGAGGTTGCTGGTTGGAGCCCCGGTCAGGGCACACACAGGAAGAGATCTATGTTCCTGTCTCTCTCTCTCTCCCTTCCTCCTTTCCTCTCACTCTAAAATCAATAATAATAAAAAGAGTTAGGTAGGTATATGCCTTGTTTATAAATTTAACACAAGTATTTTAGCATTGAATCTCTTTAAGAGAAGAGATCTAGGCTATGCCTAGAGAGGCTTTCTTTCCTGGCTGGAAAGCTAGAAGCGAGTGATACCGTGGCAATGTGCCAGGCGTGGGATGGTGCATCTTTTAGGGGGTTACTGGCGAAGTTTCCAGTGGGCTCTGGGAAATCATGTGGGAGTCTCTTTGAGATGCCTGGTATCCTTTCAATGTTGGGAAACTCCAGGAGGGGTTATAGCCTGAGCCCACCCTAGGGGAAGGGGGGCTACTACGTGAGGATCCAACACCTGGACCTTATAGGAAATACATAGGTGCCAAATATTTCTTGTGCATGGAAGGACCCAGCCCTCATATCAAACAAGCAACCACATATGCTGATGACTTATTTTCGGAGGAAATGTATCTGCCACACATATGGAGAGGCTGTGGGGGCAGCTTTCAGTGATGATAGTGTGAGTATGGGTTTGATCATCTGGCTAGAAATGTGTTCTTTTGGTTGGGTGCAGCGTGGGCTGAAGTACACACTGGAGTTCTCTTAGAAAGGGAGGACAGAATGGGTGCATGAGGCATAATTATACTAAAAATTATTAGTTTATCTGAAGCTTAAATTTAACTGGGAGTTCTATATTTTTATTTGCTAAATCTGCTAACTTACAGGAGAGGTGGCACAAAGGAGAAGGATTTGATGGCCAACTCATAAGTAAAAGTGGCAAGACTCTGGGATGGCTTGGCTATGGTGGGGGAAGGTGTGAGAGAAGGAGAAGTAGCTACAAGGTGGATGGTGCTGTTGCCAGGGCAACAGGTGGAGTCTAGCCCATGTGGTATCTTTATACACCTAAGAGAAAGATGCCCTCTTTGCAGACATAGTCCCATGGATGTACCACTTGGAGAGCAGTGTGCAAGCTAGATTTCAATGCCATTTGTCCTTTGTGCAGTGAACTGCTTACACTACTTACTATACATGGCAGCCTTGTGCTATTCACTGAAATAAGGTATGCTGCGGGGAAGTGTAGGTTTTCTGGGGGGAGCTCAATTTTGGAAAGTTGAAATTGAGGAACCTGTGACACGCACAAGTGAGCCTGTCCAGGAGTCCCACCTGTAGTTGGGCATCTGAGTCTGGGGTCTTCCATATGTATGTGAAAAAGTCTCTTGTGAGAAATGTCAATCCCAAGCCTCTGCCACGTGGATGCCGGGTTGAGATGTCAATTACATGACTGGACTATCAATCCCAAACCAAGAAATGAGCTCAGAATGACTCCTGAACATCTGGGGGGAAATCAAATTCTCAGAAAAAGCAAATTCTCTTTGGGAACACTTCCCTACCTCAGGGCACAGGGGACTCCCTTGGAATAACATCCATGAATAAAAGCTTCTGAGAAAAAAATTACAAACTATAACTGGACCCCCCACAAGGAAGTCTGGGTAGGTGAACCTCAAGCCTATTAACATGATTAAGCATGGTTAGCAACACGGTAGGAATTACCAGCATTTAGGGTGCATGAAATTCCATTTTGCAGTAACCTGACACCCAGACATTAATTTCTCCCAGTACTAGTTGAGCAGTTTCTAAATGGGAGGGAGGGAGGGACTAAGGGGTGGCAATCTGGTAGATGGGGTGAAATGTTATTTGCAAAGCAGCACATTGTTTCTACTTAAATTCCACCTGTTTATTTTTGGACAGATGAAAATTATGGGGGTAGCTAACTCCAGCTCCTTGCCATGTCTTGCTGTCACAGGTTTTCAACCATTAGTGTTGCTCTTTCCTCGACAGTTTCTTGATGACAAAATCCTGGATGAAACAGAAACTAGAATTTTGTTTTCTTGGCTAAGCAAGAAAGTTAGTTCATTAGAATCTGCTCCCCCAAAAGGGATGAAGGGTGCAACCTACAACCCCCCCCTGCTTACATCTCTTGTTATCTATTCCCTTGAAAACTGGATGGATCTCCAACCTCTTTCCCCTCAATAGATTTAAGGAAAAAGGTTTCCGGGGTCAAATTAGTTTGGAAATGCTGTATTTACAAGGGAGTATATTCATTTTCTAAGGCTGCCATAACAAAGTCTCACAAACTGTGTGGCTCAAAACAGGAGAAATTTATTCTCTTACAGTTTTGGAGACCGGAGGTCTAGAATTAAGGTGTCAGCAAGGCTGGTTCCTTCTCGGAATGTATTCCATACCTCTTTCTTAGCTTCTGATGTTGCTGGAAATCCCTGGAATTCCTTTGGCGTGTAGATCCATCTTCAACCTCTCCTTCATCACATACTGTTCCCCCTGTGTGCCTGCGTTTCTTCTTCTTTTCTTGTAAGAACACCAGTCATTGGGTTAGGGTTCATCCTACTCCGTATGACTTCCTCTTAACTTGATTACATTTTATTTCCAAATAAGGTTCTATTTATAGGTACCAGGGAATAGGACTTTGAATGTATCTGTTTGGGGGACACAATTCAATCTACAACAAGGAGACACTGATTTCTTTATCTTATAGCATCATGTTGTAAGGCTTTGATTCTGGTGACTGTAAAAGGGAGCTGACAGAGGATTGTGTTTTTTCACATTCAAGTAATCATGAAAAAACTTTTTTTATTTTTAATCGAGTGTCCCAGTGTTCTGTAGAACATATTTAGGTGAGTGAGGAAGACATGGGGGCTCTTTCTCATTAAGCCTCTCTTTAGAAATGACCGCTCACTTTCCTAAAGGTTCACAGTGACTGATGGTACCATTTAGTTGCCTCTTGGTGACTGTTCATTATGGCTGCCTTCAGGGAGGTCCTTGGCAGCCCTTGGGGTGGAGATGGCTTCCTTTTGGGAGCCCCAAGTTCTGATTGGTGAGGCTAGGGTGGTATGGTGGAGTAGACTGGCCAATCTAAGCCATGTTGGAGGACAGCCTCTGGTGGTAATGGTTATGGGCTCCAGTTTTATACATCCTAGAACTGGTATGATGTATCATTTTCTGAATCCTGAAATGGAATATGCTGTCCTTCAGAGGTGCCTTGGGGGACATTTGACAGGGCTGCTCTGTCTGGATGGTTACGCTGTATAATGCATGCTCCTAGGAAACACAATGCACATTGTAAACATGGTATTTCTAATTTTCTTGTACAAAGAGTGTTCTGTTCTGAAACAATATATTGTGACAATTTTCCAACAGATGTCAATAAATTTTGCTTTGAAGAAGGGGAATCTTTATTAGCTGATACAAAGATGACCTACGTTGTGGAGGTGGTCCTGAGTGAGATGGAGAAGCCATCATTATGGGCTCTTGGAATGTTAGATCTGAAATGGCTCTTGAGAGGGAATTGGATTTGTTAGGAATTTTGCTTATATATAATAGAAACTCAACTATGACTGGCTAAAGCCAAAAAGGAACTAATCATTAGAACTCAAGAACAGGAATGTACTTAGGACTGAGGAACATAATGGATCCAGGGACTCCCACACAGTCAGGACCTACGCCTGGCTCTCTGTACTTTTTTCTGTCCCTCTCAATGCATTTGGGGCCTGATTTCTTCCCTTCGTAGTCTACACAGTACAAAACATGGTGGCAGACAAGTCCTGGGCATCACCTATCAGAGATTCACAGGCCAGCAGAGAGACTGGCTTCTTCCAGGTTCCAGTGTCAAAATTCCTAGGGAGGAGCTCTAACTGGCTCATCTTTGATCAGATCAATCACATGGCCAGAGCACCGTGTGTGTGTGTGTGTGTGTGTGTGTGTGTGTGTGTGTGTGTGTGAGAGAGAGAGAGAGAGAGAGAGAGAGACTGTAACCATAGTAGCTGAGCGGATATTGGGGGTGCAGGAGCAGAAGGTAAAGATCACATATCCTATAGACGGTTTCTAAGACAACCTGGGGTTGCCCTTCTTGCAATAACTTTTATTTAACAATAATTAGGTATAAGACACTATGCTAGGTTTATGATATTTAATCCTTAGGCAACCAACTCTACAGGTTAGGAAATGTAGAAATAAGCTGTAGCCTTTTCTTGAGTATTCTGTGCACAAATTCCTATTAGTTAAATGCCTGATAAAGTGCTAAATTAATAACTAACAAACTTCTTTTCAAACCAACTGGGCTGAAACTCCACGCGCGCGACGATGCCACTCTTTGCCACCGGGTGACGTCACGAACAAGCCCACCTCTACGTTCCTGCTAAGAGCAACGGCGTATATCTCGCGACGGCCGTGTGCTCTAACCTGTTGTGGACATGCGCACGCCGTACTGCGCTTTAGCCAGGGTGGTTAAATGGTTTCCTACCAGTCTTAGACTATACAGCTTTAACAACGAGGTACTTATTTTCTTTTCAGCTACCGAGTTCTCGCGATACTTGCTACCCAGCTCTCCCCGCCCACCTCCTTGCGTCTGCGCAGATCTTTACATAGCAGAAGGTCGCGCCTGGAGGAAGTGGCGGTTTTGAGTCCCGTGGCCGCAGGGCCGTTCCTACTTCTCTGAAGCTCCTCTCGGCCGCTCGCCGAGACACCCCGCCACCAAGATGCCTCGAATTATGATTAAGGGGGGCGTGTGGAGGAATACCGAGGTAAGTCTCCCTTTCCCGCCGTCAGCTGCCCTTCGCCCCCTTAGCAGCTTGTGCGCACGCGCGCGGAGGTCGGGAGGCGAGGTGGATGCCCTGCGAGGTCTGCCCTGCGGGGTCTGCCGTGCGGGGTCTGCGTGGGGGACAGCGCAGGGTAGCGCCGGCCCGATCCTCTGCACTTTGACCTCGTTCCCAAGATCCTGCGTTATTTGAGCACCTCTGGGATAGGGACCGTGATTTAACCACCTGACTGCTTGCGGGGCACTTGTCAGGCCCCCAGTGAACCTTGGTTGAATAGAGGTTGCGTCCCCCCAACTCCCCCTCGCCCTGGAGTAACTCAGAGTGTGGAGGGGGAAATAGAACATCAGCGAGAGAAGGTCTTCTGGGGGCATCCTGCCTTTCGCCCTGGGCACCGTGCATTTTTTTGATACTCAAAAATAAAGAAGTGCTGTGGCCACAACTTTGTTTCGTCATTGACTTCCGTGCAGAGGGGTAACAGCTTGGTGGCCAGGTTTGAATGGCCCATTTATGCCCTCATGTCTCTGGTTATCTATTATCAAGGCGTAACCTGTCTGTCCAGCCGACAGATCCCAAGGCCTGTCTCTTCCTGTCACTCCTCCTCAGCCTGGATCGAATCCAGATGGAATAAACGGATCACAGTAGTTTTTTTGCTTCCAGAAATGGAGTGGATAATGCCAGTGGCGAGCCAGTGGGCGCGGTGGTGGGCGTGGGGGAGTAAAAACAGTAATAAGATATTAGTGCAGTCTGTGTACAGAGTTCACTGAATGTGTCGGTTTCTGGAGCAGATCATATGTTTTCGTGATCTGTGTCTTGTATTTTCTTGAAATAGCCTCCTACTGTTTGGCATCTTTCCTACCATCCTTCAAAACCCAATTCAGAACTCTCTGGAATTTTTGCCCATTTTCCTGTAAAAAATGAGTTGCACCCGGTGTTCCCGTTGCTTCTCCTTCATGCATTTGTTATAGCTTGCTTTGTCCTTTTGCATGCTGAATCACATCCTTTTGTGTGATGCTGGTTAAGCTTCTTAACCTCTCAGAACGTCAGTTTTCTTATTTTTCTAATATTAGGGAATGATGATAATACCTCCCCACCTCCCCAGGATTAAATGAGTCAGTATATTTAGGACAGAATCTGGCACATAGTATTGTTTCAGTAAGTACTAGTTGCTGTTTCATTCCTTTAGCAGAGAGCACCCTGAGAGGACCAGATCTTGGTCTCCCTAGAACCAAGGACAGTAACTGATGTGAAGTAGGTTGCTTAGCAAAATGTTTGCGGAATAAATCCTGTAGGACAGATAACTGTGATATGGGGGCGGGCAAAAGTTATACAGTTGTGAGTATGTGAAACACAGAATTTATTCTTGAATTGTTGTTTTGTATTACAACTGTAAAACTACTTTTGCCCACCCCTGTGTATACTTAGTTGAAGGTGTAAGTATAGCAGCACTGTAGCAGAGTTACAAATAAAGTCGCTGACAGCCTTGCCTCACAGTTTGCACAGAGGGAATTGGGCAGTTTAAATTGGAGGAGAGATGACCTCTGGAGGAGAGACAGGTGTACAAAATCAAGTAACAGCAGGATTCTTCTGCAGTAGCCAGAGCTCCGCAGTCTTAATCTGGGATGATGAGAAGGTGGAGTGAGGTAGAGCAGCTCATGTATGAGGCATAGCTCGAGTGGAGAAAGGCTTTAAAAGTACAGTGCCCAAGTGCATTCCTCTGTGGCTGTATTATCCCTGGTGTCCATGGCATATCTTGCTGGGCTACACCGGGATTGGTGAATTCTATATCAGAGTGGGTGCCCTGGTGAAATAGCATCTAGAGACTGGGGGAGACTGGAGGGAGAGCTGACTGGTGAGGTGGGAGAGAACTACTTAATCCTCAGGTTAGATCTAGATGTGAATTCTAGGCTCAGAGTGGAGGTTATAGGACTGGAGAGAAAATACTGTTTTATAAACTGGAGGCAGGAACCCTGGATTTAATAATGGAATCACTAGAGTCTTGACTTGCTTTTTGAGGGCTGGATGTGTCCTATTGGATTCTTTTTGCCAAAGTACAGAAGACCTGGTTTAAGGTAGGTGTTTAGGAAATGTCTTTTGAATGAATGATAAAGTGAATGAGCTTTTTTTTTTATTTTTTATTTTTACAAGGACAGAGAGAGTGATAGATAGGGACAGACAGACAGGAACAGAGAGAGGTGAGAAGCATCAATCATTAGTTTCTCATGGCCCTTGCGACACCATAGTTGTTCATTGCTTGCTTTCTCACATGTGCCTTGACCGCGGGCCTTCAGCAGACCAAGCCACCCCTTGCTGGAACCAGTGACCTTGGGTCCAAGCTGGCTAGCTTTTGCTCAAGCCAGATGGGCCCGCGCTCAAGCTGGCGACCTCGGGGTCTCGAACCTGGGTCTTCTGGCACATCTCAGTCCTACGCTCTATCCACCGCGCCACCGCCTGGTCTGGCTGAATGAGCTTTTGAGGAGAATGACAGCCATACACTGGAGAATATTTTTTGTTAGTCTCTATCAAATAGGGTTTCTTATATTGGGCTGTATCCATCCCAATTTATTGGGTAGGGTATATGTGCAGGGGTTGTGTGTAAGGGAGGGTAGGATGTCCTTCTAGGAGAGGTCTTAATTTCTTTTTGCTGATTTAAACTGTTTATTATGATAGTAAAGATGTTTGTACTTTTATTTTAAATCTAGGATAGTGATTTTCAATCTTTTCCATCTTATGGCACACATAAACTAATTACTAAAATTCTGTGGCACACAAAAAATATATTATTTTTTTATGATTTGACAAAAGAAATATAATTTTGATTCAGTCACACAGGATGGCTATTGTGTTAGCTGCCACCATATATTTATTTGACAGTCAAAGGGAAAAGAGGTCAGTGCTGTGACTAAATAGGTAGGTATTGCATGTTTTAAAAATTCTTGTGGCGCACCATTTAAAAATTGCTAATCTAGGAGGTGTGAGTGTGTGTCTCTTTCTCTCCAGCAACACCATCAGGATTTATTTAAATTTTGCCTTATCTCACTTTGAGTTTTGTGATTGAATATACTGTTTTTCTTTGACAATTTTTTAGGATGAAATTCTGAAAGCAGCGGTAATGAAATATGGGAAAAACCAGTGGTCTAGGATTGCCTCACTGCTGCATAGAAAATCAGCAAAGCAGTGCAAAGCCAGATGGTATGTACCAGTTAATGGACGGAAAACAGAAAACAACCTTAATTATGATGATGAAATGTCAGTTTTTTGAACCTTTGCAACGAAAACGGGTGTTGTGATATAACAGAAAGGATGCAGTGGGAATTTAGATATAAGACTTACCTGTCTCTTGTTTCCTGTGTGGTCATAGGCAAGTCATTTTCCTATCCTCTGTCCTGTCCCTGTTTTTTCCCATTTGGGGATGGTAATACTTGGCCCTAACTGATGCAGATATGAGGCTCAAGTGAGTTAATGTGTTTGAGAATGCTTTATGAAGTATAAAATGAATCTGCATTTAGGTACAAATGAACTTCACCTTATACATGGATTCTGCTCCAAAAGTTTAAAAGTTGGTTAGAATTCTCTTTCTCAAAAAAATGAATGATAAGTAATGGTTAATTTTCTAGGCTAGCTTACAGTAGTAGAGTTTCCTCATAATACAGTTGAAATATTATATACACTGCTCACAAAAATTAGGGGATATTTCATATCTTCATATTCATTTTGAAATATCCCCTAACTTTTGTAAGCAGTATATTTGCTACCCCAAAATATAACCCATCTCTACACCTGGGATATCCCCTTTTAAGTCCTAGGCGGTGACACATTAAACTTCTTACATGTGTTCTTGGCATGAGTGATCTGGCCCCAGCCCTCACCGACGTGGTACTAGGATCGTATTTTGAATTGTACAAAAGTGACCTAATTTCCTAGGCAGCTGAGTAGTGGAAGGGATCATAATGTAGAGGTTGGATCCCAAAGAGGAAGATAGTCCTTACACTGGAGATGTTCTGATTTCTGCTTCTCTTAGTGGAGCTAGGCCCCTGCCCCAATGTTTGGTAAGGCTCATACCTTGTTTGTCAGCCTCTCATGCAGCTAGGTGAACTGGATGCAAAAGGTGGGTTGGGATTAGGAAAGGCAGATAATGATAGTAGTTTCACTTAAATTGAAAAACTTCAAAGAAAATCAGTGACTATTCTGTTGTAAAAGAACATGTTTTGTAATTGAAGGGTGAGAGTTAACCTCCCATTTTTTAGGCACTAGAAGTCAGTGTACCTGATGTGAAAATAGGACATTTGTGCTGGTGACTGATTAACATGCAAAAGTATATCTTTTTAATAGGTATGAGTGGCTTGATCCAAGCATTAAGAAAACAGAATGGTCCAGAGAAGAAGAGGAAAAACTCTTGCACTTGGCCAAGTTGATGCCAACTCAGTGGAGGACCATTGCTCCAATCATTGGAAGAACAGCTGCCCAGTGCTTGGAGCACTATGAATTTCTTCTGTAAGTAAATCTACAAAAGCAGTATTAAATGTGTGTATATCATCTGAATGAGTCTGTATCAAGTTCTAGCATTTTTTGTCTTTAAACATTTAGTTACAGATCTGAGTAAAGCTGAAGGAGCTAAAGCTACTGGATTGTATACTCCAAACCTCATGTGGTCGATCAAAATTATTTCTTTTGTTATATTCTTTTTAAAAGAATAATTAAAAAATATACAAACCATACATGTTCACTGTAGAAAACCTGGGGGAAAAGTAATAAAACATAAAAATCACCCATAATCTCACTACTGAGAGTTAACTATTGGAACCTTTTGTTTTTTCACTAATTTTTATTTTTTTTGGTATGGCTGTACTGCTTGTGTGATTAAGGGACTGCCTGGCTCCTATTTTACAGTGAGTGGAAGCACTCACTGAAATTAGAGGGAGTTATTAATCCTGTCTCCTTCAGGTGAAGCGATAGTAGAAGTGTTTTATTTTGTTTATGCCCATCCTTTGGTGTATATATTTCTTATTGTTGGTGAATTTATTGGTTTGACATTGGTTAATAAAATTATGTTTCAGGGGTACAACTGTACAGTACATCATTTGTGTATTGTACTGTGTGTTCCCCACCCCGGGTCAAGTCTCCTTCCATCACCATTTATTTCCCCTGCAGCTTCTCCTACCTCCCCCACCCCCCTTTCCTTCCTGTAATCATCATTCTGTGTCTGTGAAGTTTTTCTTTTTACTTAATCCCTTCACTTTTTTCACCCAGCTCCCCTACCCCTGCCCTTCTTAACAGCCATCAGTCTGTTTTCTGTATCTATGAATCTGTTTCTGTTTTGTTTATTTTTTTCATTAGATTCCTCATATAAATGAAATCATTTGGTACTTGTCTTCCTCTACTGGCTTATTTCTGTTAGCATAGTATTTATTCTCTGGGTCCATCCATTGGGTTTTTGAATGAAGAGTGCAGCACTAGGCAACCTGGTACATCTAAGACTAAATGGTGTGATGGTACGACTAATTCATCTGAACCCTTTACAGGGATAAAGCAGCCCAAAGAGACAACGAAGAGGAAACAACAGATGACCCACGAAAACTTAAACCTGGAGAGATAGACCCAAACCCAGAAACAAAACCAGCGCGGCCTGACCCGATAGATATGGACGAGGGTAAGGGCTTGTTTGTGAGGGATTTCTTTGGTAACCCACACTCTCAGGCTTGTTTAAAAACTTTTAATTCCTTTCTAAACTCTGACTTTCTGTAGCCCAGTTCAGTTTCCTGTTATTCCAAATCTCATTCTAAATGCGTCCAGTCTTTTATTGTAGAGTAATTGCCCTCTTTGAGCAGTGTCCCTTTATCTTCAGATCTTTTAGACCATTTTCTAAGTTAAGCAGTGTACTACTGGACAGATTTCGTGGAGGCCAGGGCTAAGCTCTTGAGATCTTGTATTCTTATTCCCATTCTGTGGAGAAAGCCAAGAAGTCAAGATACTGGGCTCCAGTCCTGTTAACTACTTCTCTGACTTTAGGCTGGTAATTTAGTCTGTGAAAAGCAGCACCCAGGATTGTGATAGCGACTTAGGATGAGTCCATGAGACGTTGAATCAAGAACAAGGAACTGGATTTTAGACACATGTCTGCAGGTAGTGGCTATTTGATATTAGGCAAGTTATATCATCTCTGTGAGTGTTGGTTCTGTTTCCTGCCAGAGGGAGAGTAATATCTATCTTACCTTATAAGTTTATTGTAAAGCGTTCAATAGATATTTGTTTGAGTTTCTAAAATTTAAAAGTTTGACTTAGGCTCCCAATGGCAGACAATGGCTGGTCTGGCCGCATCATTGTTACATGGGGAACTTCTAAAAATACAGGTACCAGCTCTTCTGGAGATAACTGAGTCAATAATTTTGGGGATGAAGTGGCAATCCTGGAATCTGAGGTGGTTATTTAAAAAATTTTTATTTATTGATTGGAGAGAGACATACACATTGATTTGTTTTTCCACTTTTTATGCATTCATTGGTTGGTTTAAAAAATATTTTCTTTTAGAGTGAGACAGGAAGGAAGAGAGATGAAAAGCATCAACTCGTAGTGGCGGCACTTTAGTTGTTCATTGATTGCTTCTTATGTGTGCCTTGACTGGTGGCGGGGGTGGCTCTAGCCGGTCCAGTGACCCCTTGCTCAAGCCAGCAACCTTGGGCTTCAAGCCAGAGACCATGGGGTCATTTTGATGATCTCACACCCAAGCTGGTGAACCTGAACTCAAGCCAGATGAGCGCACGTTCAAGCCAGCAACCTTGATGTTTCGAACCCGGGACTTCAGCATCCCAGGTTGACACTCTATCCACTGCAGCATTGGTTGATTCTTGTATGTACCCTGGTCAGGCTCATTGGTTGATTCTTGTGTGTACCCTGTTCAGGCTCATTGGTTGATTCTTGTGTGTACCCTGGTCAGGCTCTTTGGTTGATTCTTGTATGTACCCTGATCAGGGATCGAACCCACAACCTTGGTGTGCTCTAATTAACAGTTACCCTGCCAAGGCTAGAATCTGAGTTTTTTAAAAGTTCCCTTGTGACTCCATTGGATAGCCTTGTATAGGAATTGGTCTGAGGCATCAGTAATGACATTTATTATTATACTCTCTGGAGCCATGGGAAATGTATTGGAGGACAAAATACATAGTTCTGAGGAAAGGAAGATATATCTAATGAGGATGATCAGTTTACTTATAATTAAGTAGTTTTGCAATATTTCATAATTTGTGCTTTGCCAGTTAGTAGATGATAGTGGAGGATATGAAGCTTACAGTCACGTTTTAATGGATACTTGCTAGATGTTTTACCTATTTTGTTTTACTTAGCTCTTCTCTACGTATCTGTTAAGTAGGAATTGTTCTGATTTTATAGAAGATGGTTTTTCTCATCTTAAGCACTAGGATATGTCACTCACATACTTTCCTTCTGTTGGAGAAGAACTTAGTTTTTTGTTCACTTTATTGTTGCAGATGAACTTGAGATGCTTTCTGAAGCTAGAGCCCGCCTGGCTAATACTCAGGGAAAGAAGGCCAAGAGGAAAGCAAGAGAGAAACAGTTGGAAGAAGCAAGGTATGGTTGTTTCAATTCATAGTTGAGCAATTAGTCCGTGCATCCTTAGCCCAACAAAACTGCATGATTATCCAACCCTTTTGGGTAATAACTAGAATTCCAGTTTTGGTGATGTTCTTTATTACTTTGGAAATGCCTAACCCCCATCCCACCTCCCATCATTTCAGAATATAGAAAAAAATGCATATTAAAAAATTTGGGGGGGGGAGATAACGGCAGAAGTGATGCCCCAGTAGTTTGTTCAGTGTGTTGGATCTTCCTGTTAGTATAGGAGGGCTTCATTGGTTGGGGCCAGCTCGGAGTCAGGTGGCTAGAGGACACACAAGACTTGTGACTTGTACATGTTTACCAGTTACCCTCCTTGGTTAGCTTTGTACAGGCACTGGTTTAAAACAAGAAACTTGACTGAGCATAGAGGGAATTAATGAACCTTCAACCAAATTTTAGGTGTTCACAGAAATTTTCATTTAAAAAGTGAGTGATTTAAGTATTGCTCTCTGTTCAAAGTTTTCTCCACTTTCCCCTCCCTTTTTCCTTTTGGATGAAGCCATGACTGATGTCATCCCTAATGGCCCAGGAGCAGATAGAGGGAAACCCTGAACTATATAAGAGCTTATTATTATTAGCTTTTGGAGTGCAGGCATTGTAATAACCTCCCTAGCCTACACAGCTACCTTTTGTGGTCCTCAACGTGCTTCCTGACTTGATGACAAGCATTGTGTTGATGGTTGCCCCAGGAATGGCTTTGAAGTGCCAGATCCTGGGCAGGAGGATTCTTTCATGCCTGAGGATGCTGTTGGCACAGCTGGCCAGTCACTATACCAGAATAATTACTTATGATGGAGTGTGACTGGGCTGGGACAGGAAACACAAGCAAGAAGAGGTGCTAAAGTTTCTGCCCAGTCTCAGCCACCTCTCTGTTCTGTACACTTGTTAGGGTTAAGTAATGTAACGTTGAAAATACCGTTTTTCCATTTTTGTCCATGGTTGGTAGGGAACTGGATTTTTTTTTTTTTTTAATTTTTTATTTATTTATTCATTTTAGGGAGGAGACACAGAGTGAGTCAGAGAGAGAGAGAGAGAGAGAGAGAGAGAGAGAGAGAGGGAAAGGGGGGAGGAGCTGGAAGCATCAACTCCCATATGTGCCTTGACCAGACCAGTGCAGGGTTTTGAACTGGCGACCTCAGTGTTCCCAGGTCGACGCTTTATCCACTGCGCCACCACAGGTCAGGCTGGATTTTTTTTTTGAGCCTTTTAACTATATGGATTGGGCTCGGGATTTGCCAATCTCATGTGAAATATCTCCAGGTATGGCGGACATTGTTTGCCTTTAAATTTTTTCAGGTTTAAATTTACCTACACCCTATAGATTTTTCTTGGCGGGGCTACACACCTTTGTAATGTATGTTGTATGTAAATCTTGTAATAGTCTAGATCAGCAGTTTTCCACGTTCTTCATCTCAGGGCACACATAAACTAATTACAGATATTCTGTGGCACACCACAGATCTGATCTGACTGACTGAAGAAAGGTATAATTTTGATTCATTCACACTGGATAGCTATTGTGTTGGCTGTTGTCATTCTTTTTTCTTTTAGCCAGACAAAGACAGACAGGAAGGGAGACATGAGAAGCATCAACTCATAGTTAACTTTTTTTTAGTTGTTCATCGATTGCTTCTCATATGTGCCTTGTAGGGGGCAGGGAGCTCAAGCTGAGCCAATGATTCCTTGCTCAAGCCAGTGACCTTGGGTTTAAGCCATCGACCTTGGGCTTCAAGCCATTGAATTTTGGGCTCTAGCCAGTGACCATGGGATCCTGCCGGTAACCTAGGAGTTTCTAACCTGGGACTTCATCCCAGGTTAGAAACTCCGTTGACTGTGCCACTACCAGTCAGGCTGTTGTCATTTTTTAATTTAACAGTCTAAGGGAAAAGAAGTTCAGGCCCCCCACTAAACAGGTATTCCATGTTTTAAAATTTTTAAAAAAATTGTTGAAAATCGCTGGACTAGATTGGTCTGTATGCAAAATACAGTGCAGGGCTATTTAAAAGCTAAATTACAAATCTATTTTTATAACTTAAAAGCTCTTTATTGATTACAAAAATAATACATTTTTTATACTTCATATGAAGTGATAAAATATCCCCTAATTTTTGTGAGCCGTACATTTAGTATTTTATTTTTTGGGGGGGGGGCATAGTTGGTACAATACTATATATTTTGGTTATGTTCATTTAATATTATATTGCAAAGGTTTTCTAATGTCACTTAAAGTCTTTTTTTTTTTGGCAGAGAGAAAGAGGGAGGGATAGACAGGGACAAACAGGAAGGGAGAGAGATGAGAAACATCAGTTGTAGCATCTTAGGTGTTAATTGATTGCTTTTTCATATGTGCCTTGACCGGGGGGCTACAGCAGAGCAAGTGACCCCTTGCTCAAGCCAGTGACCTTGGGCTCAAGCTAGTGACCTTGGGCTTTAAGCCAGCGACCTTGGGCTCAAGCCGGCAACTATGGGGTCATGTCTATGATCCCATGCTCAAGCCAGCAACCCCATGCTCAAGCTGGTGACCTTAGGGTTTTGAACCTGGGTCTTTTATGTCCCAGTCCGATGCTTTATCCACTGCACCACTGCCTGGTCAGGCAAAGTCTTTTTTATTTTTTTAATGGATTAAAATTTATTTATTGATTTTAGAGAGGAAGGCAGGGGCAGGGAGAGACAGGACGACGTTCCTGTTTGCGCCCTGACTGGGGATCAAACTGGCAACCTGTGCACTTCAGGATGATGCTCTAACCAACCAATCTATTTGGCCAGGGCACTTGAAGTCTTTATTTAAAGAAAGAAGTTACTTTGACTTTTGAAATGTGTTCTTTCAAACCTTTCTCAATATAGATGTACATTCATGTGTATGTACACACAAAATAATATTTATATATGATTAAGTCATACTGTATATACTGTTTTGAAGAGAGTCAGCCTTTAATTTTATTGGGGTTCCCTTGTAAGTGATGAGTAATTTCTCTCTTGCTGCTTTCAATATTTTCTCCTTGTCTTTGGTTTTTAGCATTTTTAGTGATGTTTCTGTTTGTGGGTTTCTTTGTATTTATCTTGTAGTTTTGAGCTTTCTGGATGTGTAGGTTAATGATTTTCAGTAAACTTGGGAAATTTTCAGCCATTATTTCTTGAAATATTTTACTTTGCTGCCTTTTTTCTCCTATTTTTGTGCATATATGGGTGCACTTAATGGCGCTCCATATTTCTGTGAGGCCTGTTCATATTTCTTCATTCCTTTATCTCTGTCCTTTAGATTGCATAATCTTTGTCCATCTGTCTCCAAGTTTACTAAATCTTTGTCAGTTTGAGTCCACTGTTGAGCCCCTCTCCTGAAGGTTTCATTTCATTTCAGCTTTATACTTTTCAACTCCGGAATTTCCATTTGGTTCTTTTTAATCATGTCTATCTTTACTGATACGTATTTGATGCAATGTTGTCATCATACCTTTCTTTACTTCTTTAATCATTGTTTCCTTTTGTTCTTTGAACATGTTTTTAACGGCTCCTTTGAAGTCTGTCTGTTAAATATGACATCTGGTAGCTCTCAGGCAGTTTCTGTTGCCTGCTTTATTCCTGATGTATGGATTATGTTTTTCTGTTTCTTTGCATGCCTCATAATTTTTTGTTGAGAGCACTAGAACTTAGATGATATGTTATAGTAATTCTGGGTACTGGTGTTCACCTCCACGCCTCCTTGGTATTGTTTACTTGTTTGATGAGGCTGGATTGTTTAGTGAAGTCTCTTTCCCTTTCTCTCATCGCAGCAATGCGAAGCCTCTGATATTATCCTTCATGGGGGCACAGTCTTGGGTATGCTCATAGTCACCCTTGGATGACATGACATGGCTTTTTAAAAAAATTTTTATTTCTCAAGTATGCCCTTTTTTTGAGAGAGAGAGAGAGAGAGAAAAGCATCAACTTGTTCCACTTAGTTGTGCATTGATTGCTTCTCATACTTGCCTTGACTGGGGATCAGACCGGCGTCCTTGGGCTCAAGCCAAGACAGTGTCCCCTTGCTTAACCTGACGACCTCAGGATCATGTTGATGACCCTGTACTCAAGCCTGCGACCTGGGGTTTCGAACCGATGACCTCAGAGTTCTGGGCCAGTGCTCTGTCCACTGCGCTACCACATGTGATGACATGGTTTTTGTCAGAACTTTATTAAGACATCTTTTTTCCTGGCTACACCTAACTCTATTATTGGCTAGCTGATTGTTTTATTTTCAACAGTGTTTTGAGGCATAATTTACTCTACAGACTGATCCAATCAAATTGGGGCTTCATTGAAGGGATAGTTTCTGAGGTCCGGGTTTGATATTTGTTCTGAACCCCCAGGGGCCTCTTTCTATGTTTCTTTCTCGCAAACTACTGAGCCTGCAGCTTAGTTTATATATCTCCAGTGACAGTTTTCCCACTTGCTTCACCACACTTCCACTGTTGTTGAGAGTACCTTTAGGCTCCATGTTCTGTTGCAGAAGAAGTTGGTTTCCTTGAGGAGGGATTTGGAGCCTGGTTCTCCTGCTGCACTCAGATGGGCTTGTCTCTGCGTGGCACCCTTGCTTTAGCAGCCGAGGGCTTGGCGAGGGGTGTGGTGCCTCCAGTTTTCCTTGGCGTGCCTCTGCCAGCCTAGTACCCTCATCCCACAATCTGGGGCAAAGGCTTTGGGCCTGTAGTATTCTCAGCAGTGATGTGCTCAAGACGGCCTTTGTCTGGGCAGAAGAAGGAAGCCAGTTCTTCTTGGACGCTCTGGACCGAACTACCCTTGCAGTGCGTGTCTGGAGGAAGGTTGAGATGCTCCTCCTGGAATAAGAGCCCTCCTGCTGGGGCCGGAGCAGAGAGAGGCCCAGTGAGCCTGTATTCCTGGCTCAGCAGTGTGGAGTGGGGTTTCCATCTCCTTGAGCTGCTTGAAGTGGGTCTAATTCAAATATCACAGATTCTCACTTTTCTTACCAAGTTTCGGTAGGTTTTTTTAAATTTTTTTAAAATTTTACCATTGATTTGAGAGAGAGAGAGAGGAAAGGGGGTGGGAGGGGCAGAGAGAGAGTAGCATCAACTCGTGTTCCACTTAATTGTGTACTCATTGATTGCTTCTCACATGTGCCCTGATCGGGGATTGAACCCTTGACCTTGGTGCCCCAGGATGATGCTCTATCCACTGAGCCAATTGGCCAGGGTCTTAGT
Source organism: Rhynchonycteris naso (assembly GCA_037038555.1). NCBI lineage: Eukaryota > Metazoa > Chordata > Mammalia > Chiroptera > Emballonuridae > Rhynchonycteris > Rhynchonycteris naso. The sequence continues at coordinate 11,567,369 of CM073000.1, forward strand.
AGGTATTCTTGAATAAATGCTTCTTCATTTGCTGTATTCCCTTAGAATCCTTTTCAGAGACTTAAAATTATTTAAAAAATAATTTTAAAATATTTGTCAGTTTTGCTAGGGTCTACAGAGCCTTCTCAAGCTGGAAGTTGCTCCTATAATAGATTTTTGTGGATTGATTTTCTTTCCCCCTTTAGTATTGCGAATGACTTTCTCTTCATTAAATCATGAAAATTATGGCATCATAGGAAAGTACAAATAAAAAAATAAAAGAATTCCAACTTCCAGTGATGATTACTGTTAATATTTTGGTGGATCCCTGCACGTCTCCCCAGGCGCATGTCATTCACACACATGCGTGTAATTCTTACCGGTTGCTCTGTAACACGTATATTTTGTAATCGTTTTTACATAGCAGTGTGCCTTGGGCATCTTTCTATGTCAGGATAGATTTATAGGTTTTTTAAAGATTATATGGGTAGCTGTATAATATCCTATCTTATAGCTATGTATAAATTCATTTAACTAATTTCTTGTTGGGTGTTTAGATTATCTGGTTATTCAGTATTATAAACAATGCTTGAGGGCCATGTCCTTGTTCATGTTCTTATTTATTTCCTTAGGCTAAAGACTGAGGAGCGAAGTTGCCAGGTTAAAAGAAAATGTGAAAAACTTCAATGTTTTAATGAGTATTTTCAAATTCCTTTTGGGGAAAGCTACACCAGTTTACTTTCTCAACTGCCAGTGTGGGAGAGGGCCCACTTCTTAGCACCCTTGCCTTTGAAACAGCACAAAAAGCTGATTGGTAGTAATTAGATATGCAGAAATGGTACGTGATTTAATTTGTGATTTTTAAATTATTCAAGTTGCATTTTTTTCTTAGTGAACTGCTTTTTTTTTTTTTTTTTTTTTACAGAGACAGAGGGAGGGATAGCTAGGGACAGACAGACAGGAATGGAGAGAGATGAGAAGCATCAATCATTAGTTTTTTGTTGCCATTGCGACATCTTAGTTGTTCATTGATTGCTCTCTCACATGTGCCTTGACCTCGGGCCTTCAGCAGACCGAGCAACCCCTTGCTGGAGCCAGCGACCTTGGGTTCAAGCAGGCGAGCTTTTGCTCAAGCCAGATGGGCCCGCGCTCAAGCTGGTGACCTTGGGGTTTTGAACCTGGGTCCTTCCACATCCCAGTCCAACGCTCTATCCACTGCGCCACCGCCTGGTCAGGCTGATCTGTTTTTTTTTAAAAAAAAGCTTGCATAAATTTTTTATGTCTATTTTTATTCCTATTGTTATTGCAATATTACTATTTTATTTTAATTTAAGTGACAGGAGGGGAGATAGAGACTCCCGCATGTGCCCTGACCAGGATCCCACCTAGCAACCCCTGTCTGGGCTGATGCTTAAATTAAGCTATTTTTAGCTTCTGAGGCTGATGTGCTTGGACCAACTGAGCTGAGCTATCCTCAACATCTGGAGCTGATGCTTGAACCACTTGAACCAACAGTCACTGGCTACAGGGGGGGAAGAAGGAGGGAGGAAGGAGAGAGGGGTGGAGAAGCAGATGGTCACTTCTTTTGTGTGTCCTGACCAGGAATTGAACCTGGGACTTCCACATGCCAGGCTGATGCTCTATTATTGAACTAAGTACTAGGGCCTAACTATTCTTAATATTAGTAACAAATATTTTTTCCTATTATTTGCCTTTTAATTTTGCTTTATGGTTTTTTAAAAATGGTACAGAGATATAAAATTTAAATTTCAAAGCTTTGCTCTTTTCCTTTGTCCTTTATTTATATTTGGTACATTCCCATCCAGAGACAAGATGCATATTTACGGTTTCTCCTGGTTTTCTTCCCGCTTTTGTGTACCTGCGCATGTACCTTTAATTTGAAACTGAACTTTTCTTTTGATCACTGGTGTGAGGTGAGGATTTTTCCCCTCAAATAACCAGTTGTCTTAATTCTATTGGCTAATCCATACTTTCCCCATGAAATAATTTTCAGGGTGATCTTGTGTTCTTTTTTCCAGGCGTCTTGCTGCCCTCCAAAAGAGAAGAGAACTTCGAGCAGCTGGAATAGAAATTCAGAAGAAAAGAAAAAAGAAGAGAGGAGTTGATTATAATGCTGAAATCCCATTTGAGAAAAAGCCTGCTCTTGGTTTCTATGATACTTCTGAGGAAAACTACCAGGCTCTTGATGCAGATTTCAGGAAGTTAAGACAGCAGGATCTTGATGGCGAGCTACGATCGTAAGTGCCTTTCTGATTTTGAAAATGGGAAGGTGCAGTAGGAATTTTATGGAGGGCCAAGTATTATCCTTGTCAGAGCCAGATGTTTATTATTTAGCACAAGGTAGCCTCCCTTTGCTTTTATTTATTTAATGAGTTCACTTTGAGAAAATCACTGACCCTGACCATCCTGTTTGTAGCATAGAATGCTGCTTGTATCTTGAAATGTCAGCACTTGGCTCTTAGTGAACTGTCTTCTCAATGAGTCACAACCTTAAGATTTATGCACATTTTTGAACAGTTAGTTGTTTTACTAATAGCCTGAAGGAATCTGTCCTTTTTCTTTTTTCCTTGCGTTTTAAAATTTTTCACTTATTGGGTATAAGTAGGTAAATTAATAAAATGTCTTAGAATGCAGAGGATTTTGCCTATTTCAAGGGATTTTTAGCATTCCATTAATTATATCTGAAAATTGTGAGGAGAACCATTTATGGTTGTCCAAGATTTTTAGTTTTTTACTTCCTGATTGATGTTCCATTTCTATTGAATGAATTGTTACTGACTAATAGATCTTAGCCACTGTGAAACAGAATTTTCTTGGATGTACTCTAATGCATTTATTTCTTAAGTTAGGACCTTCCTTTAGATAAGAGCTTCTACAAATAAGGAGGTAGGAGATGAAAACTAATCATTTGGGAGGAGTAAACTAGATGGGGGAAGAGGATGACATGCAAAAGAGGGGAGGAGGTATTCCTGGAGCTTTAAAGACAGCTGAGCTAGTGACCCTTTGCTCAAGCCTGCGACCTTGGGCTCAAACCCGTGACCTTGGGCTCTAGCCAGTGACTTTGGGCTCAAGTAGTGACCATGGGGTTGTGTCTATGATCCCATGCTCAAGCTGGCGAGTCCTTGCTCAAGCTGGCAACCTCGAATTTTGAACCTGGGTCCTCAGTGTCCCAGGTCGACGCTCTATCCACTGTGCCACCACCTGGTCAGACCTAACAACTTTTTGGTTTAATTTGTCAGGACTTAAATATCCTTTTTTAAATGTTTTGTGAATTTAAAAAATCATGAACAATTGAATTCCAGTTTTAAAGGGAAATGTTAAAATTTACAATGTTTTAATTTTGTTGCCTCTATGAATTGCTTTCCTTTCTGTATACTTCATCATTTTTCTGTGTGTACACACATTTTTATGTGAATATAATATGATAAAGAAAACATTTTATTTTAATTCTAGAGAGAGACAGAGGAAGAGGGAGAGAGAGGAAAGCATTCATTTGTTGTTCCACTTGGTTATGCATTTGTTGGTTGCTTCCCGTGTGTGTGCCCTGACCGGGGGTCTTTAACCTTGGCCGTTTGGGATAACGCTCTTACTAAGTTAGCCACTGGGGCCTCAAGGAATAATTTTATGGTACACACACACACACTGTGTCCGTAAAGTCATGGTGCACTTTTGTCCTGTGACCGGTCAAAAATGCACCATGACTTTACGAACACACTGTATATATGTAATGTTCAGCTTATCATAATCCTCATACTATATAGTTTTCATATTTAATACTTAATTTAGTGTATCCTGTTTTGTTAATTCTTTTTTTTAAGTCCACATTTCTGTTGAATATAGTGGGTAGATATTGGTGTAGAGACCAACTTTATATAGTTTTTGTCTGTTCGTAATTTTCGTAGAAATGAGATTATTTTGTTCAAAATGTCTTGAGTATTTATATGAATTTTAATGTTGTTGCCTTTATATAACTTTTAAAAATCTCTTCCTTGGTCCATGACAGTGAAAAAGAAGGAAGAGATAGAAAAAAAGACAAGCAGCATTTGAAAAGGAAAAAAGAATCTGATTTACCATCAGCTATTCTGCAAACTAGTGGTGTTTCTGAATTTACTAAAAAGAGAAGCAAACTGGTACTTCCAGCCCCTCAGGTAATAGGATAAAAGCATTTTCTTTCATTGTGTGGACTCATAATACTTAATAACATTTACTCAGCAATACTTGAGGGCTTTTGTGCCACATTTTTACTAGGTGCTCAGTGTCCTTAAGAAATTCATGGTGTGTAATATGTGAGTCACATAAAAATAAGTCATTGTGAAAGAGCATAGTAAATAAGTAAAATGTCTTTGTAAAATCATGCAGGCATGAAACTGCTTATATGATGGTTTAGTAAGTAATTGACAGTGCTTAGCAATTTGTGAGCAGGTTAGGGCTCTAGGCCTGTTTTTTTGTGGCAGACCAGGATAAAGGTTGTTTTTTTTTTTTAAAGATACTTACTGATTTTTTTTCAGAGAGAGAGAGAGAAAGCGGGGGGGGGGGGGGGGTAGTGATAAGCTTCAACTCATAGTTGCTTCTCCTTTGTCCCGACCGGGCAAGCCTGGGATTTTGAAGCAGCGACCTCAGCGTTCCAGGTTGATGCTTTATGCACCGTGCTGCCACAGGCCAGCAGGATAAAGGTGGTATTTGGTTTTGTGGACTTTAGGCTGCTTGCTTCTAGTCAATGTTTTGTTGTGCCATGCTTATGTTTTTGAGGCAACAGCAGTGAAAAGTCAGTGTGGGAGATACAGAAGAGAGAGAAAATCAACCCTTCAGCTTATCACAAGCTCTAGTCCTTTGACTTAATTATAATTGGTCAGGAACAGAAACATGGGAATTTTGAATAAGCTTTTTTTTTTTTTTACTTTAAAAACTGCAGATGAAAAAGGAATTTCTATTTGCCATAGGTGTGGAGACGGATAAACTCTTGTTGTGTTTTGAGGACTCCAGCTCTGTAGAGAGTTTGATGCAGCAGAGGGATGGACTTGGGCGGCCGGAGGAGCGCCCTCCCCGATGAGTGCACAGGCCACATCAACACACGAGTCTTTGGCGCACACAAAATAATTTGTCAGATGTCGCCATTCCTAGTAGTGACAGTTCTCAAATTGAGATTGTTTGATGTCGCCATTCCTAGTAGTGATATTTCTCAAATTGAGATTTTTTTTTTACCTTTTTTCTTAGTCCTCTTTAGGGTATTTATTTTGGTTAACTTACCAAGATAACACATTTTGATTTTCTTAGGGACCTTGTGGATGAGTATACTCTCTATGTGATATTTTTTTATTTTCCAGTCATTCCCCCTTATGATAGTTTTGTACAAACACTAGTATTTTGTTTTTGGTATATTAATATGTTGTGTGGTTTAAAAGGATTTCAGTGTGGAAATACATATAAGACTTTGCTTGATACCATGGAATTACTATTACTCCCCTCCCCTTCCCACTGCTACACACAGACATTATACAGGAAAGACTTGAAAAACTTATAGAAATTTTCAAACCCAAAGAAGTAGAGTGAGTAGCACAGGGAACCCTGTGTACTCAGCACACAGCTTCAGTGGTTGATCTTGCTGGTGTATGGAGGTTGTCTTCTTCTCTGATTAAAACATTGCTTACTATGATGACTGTCTTTTTAGATTTCAGACGCAGAACTGCAGGAAGTTGTGAAAGTAGGCCAGGCGAGTGAAATCGCACGTCAGACTGCTGAGGAATCTGGCATAACAAACTCTGCCTCCAGCACTCTGTTGTCTGAATACAATGTCACCAACAACAGCATCGCGCTTAGGACACCGCGAACACCAGCTTCCCAGGACAGAATCCTGCAGGTGAGCTGTCCGAGTGGAGTGAGTGAGCCTTGCACTTGTTCATTGTTCTTGAAAGGGTTGTGAAGCAGAACACTGGGCAGTTGGTTTTGTTTCTTTGAGGGTCAACAGTTTGAAACAGTCCTGAATGCAAGGATCTTAGAGATTTCTGCAGTAGGTACGCTAAACTAGCAGATTGTTTATTAGGTGGTTTTCTTTCTACATATGTTCAGTCATAGTCTTTTTTATTTTTGGAAGCCAGCCCTTCTACCTTCATTAGTCTTTAGCACCGCATTTTAAAATTTCATGTTGCCTAACAGTTCTAGAAAGAAGTCAGATGTGTGTAGCCAGTAACTTGAAAGCCTCCCTTGCGCTTCTGAACTTAGCTTGGCGTAGGCGCCACAGTGCTGCCTCCTCCCTCTCCTCAGCGCCTGGGGCGTGCAGCTCTGTGGGGCGTAGGTGTCTGTGGGCCAGGAAAGAGCCAAACCCAGGCTCTGGGGAGTTTCTGTCAGCCTTGCGCCTCATTTCCTTTTCTCTGATGATCAGAAATGCCCTGTTAAGGCCTTGCTTTGCGAGTGACGCAGTCCTGCCTGGCTTCAGTGAGCAGACAGTTGTGGTCCTCCTCACCTGCCCTCTGGAGGCTCCAGTTACAGCTCTGCACACCCTTGTTACCGTCCTTCCCCAAGTATAAGACAATCCATGTATAAGACGCACCTTAATTTTGGGGCCTGAAATTTGAAAAAAAGTGTGTTACATAAAGTTATTGAACTCAAATTTTATTCATCATAAAATTCATACAACTCATCACTGTCAAAACTCCCGTCCATTATCTTGTCCTCGTCTGTGTCTGATGACGAATCACTGTCTTCAACAACGAGCTCAAAAACAAACGTGAAAAAGCGGGAAATGCAAGTTAAAAAAATCTACAATCACTGTATAAGACGCATCCAGTTTTTAGACCTGAAGTTTTTTGAAAGAAGTGCATCTTATACATGGGGAAATATGGTACATGTTGATTTTTTTCCAGTTTTAGACTCTTATTCTGGAGTTTGAAGGTTGGACTCCCTTACCCCCTCCGCCTCCATCATGCGTACACATGCACTCTTCCCAGCCCCTCTTCCATTATGGTTCCGTCATAGTTTTGTTAGCTCCACATTCACGGTTGACCTTATGACTCTGTAGGCCGTATTCGGTGCTGAGTCACAGAGTGCCATATACCTGCACGACTGCACAGTATTTTGTTTTTCTTTGAGTTCATACTTGTTTTATCCAGTTGTTAAATTTTCTGATTACATAGCACTAATTTAACTGTAGACTTGACGTTAACTATGTAAATCTCCTGTAATCTGGGTAAATTTTAGGTATTATTATCTATTTGAGGAAGACTTTCCCAGATATTCTGAATGTTCTAGTCTGGATTGATTACGTTTTAGATCTTGTTGACAGCCCTCCTCCTGGTTTCCTCTCACCCTTACTCTGAAGTCCTTCATCTCCTCCTCCCTGGCTCCCACAGCTTCTGGGTTCACCCCATGTTAGTGAAGTGTACCTCGTGGTAGTTTTCTTCAAAAGTGTTCACGGACGATAGAATTTTTAAGACCTTGCATACCTGTATTAGTCTTCTACCTTCTTTTTTGACTGGTGTAACTGGGTTTAGAATTCCAAATTGAAATGTTTTTCTTTCCGTTTTGAAGGCAGCACTCCGTTGTTGCTGTTGAGACCTTGAGTGCCATTCAGTCTGCTAACAGGAAACCTGTGTTTTTCCTTTTTCTGGGAGTTTATATGAGCCTCTCTTTTTCACAGGCCTCTTTGTTGGTATGGGTCTGCTTTTAACCATTGTTCTACTTTCTTTGTGGGTCTTTTCATTCTGGAGACTCATGGCCTTCGGTTCAGGGAAGTTATTTTGAAATTAAAAACAAATGTTCTCTCTTTTATTGATCTGGTCTCTCCATAAACTTCATATTTTCTTATTATTTTTAATTAATTAATTTCCTTTTTGAGAGAGGCTGGGAGAGAGAGAGAGACAGACAGACAGAAACATCAAGCTGCTCTTGTATGCACCCTGACCCAGGAAATGGAACTGACAGTCTTTGTGCTCTGGGATGACGCTCCAGTCAACTGAGCTATCTGGCCAGGGCTTAATTTTTTATTGACTATTGGAAAGACAGAGAGGAAGAGAGAAGGGAGGGGGAGGGGAAGCCCACTCAGTTGTGCATTTTTTTGGTTGCTTTCCATGTGTGCCCTGGCCAGGGATCGAACCTGCAACCTTGTTTCAGGGTGATGTTTTTAACTAACTGAGCTAACTGGCCAGGGCCGTGTTCAACATTTTACCATTGCATTCTTATTTATGAATATTTTCTCTTATTTCTCTGAGGCTATTAATGATGGTTTTGTTTATTTTTATAGGTTTTCTTCTGTCTGCATAGTCTTTTTTTTTTTTTTTTTTTTAATTTTAATATATATTTTATTATTATTAATTCTAATGAGGTGACACCAATAAATCAGGGTACATATGTACAATGAAAACATCTCCAGGTTATCTTATCATTCAATTGTGTTGCATACCCATCACCAAAAGTCAAATTGTCCTCTGTCACCTTCAATCTGGTTTTCTCTGTGTCCCTCCCCTCCTCCCTATCCCACTTTTCCCTCCCTCCCCCCATCCCATAACCAACACTCTCTTGTCCATGTCTCATACCCTCACTTTCATGTCCCACCTATGTATGTAATCGTGCTGTTCTCAGTTTTTCTTTTTTTCTGATTTACTTATTTCACTCCGTATAATGTTATCAAGGTACATCCATTTTGTTATAAATGATCCGATGTCATCGTTTCTTATGGCTGAGTAGTATTCCATAGTATATATGTACCATAGCTTTTTAATCCACTCGTCTTCTGACGGACACTTGGGCTGTTTCCAGATCTTCGCTATTGTGAACAATGCTGCCACGAACATGCTGTCTGCATAGTCTTTAAGTTTCTTTTGTTAGTCTTATTGTCTAACTTTCATATGAGATGCTTCCTTAAATATCTTTTGCTCTTTGGTTCTCTCCCTATATCCAGGGCTAGGGTTGGGACAATTAAAGTAGATCAGAAGTTTCCTGGCGTGGTTGGGGCTCCTTGACTCTGGGCTTCCTTGTAGGGTGAACTTGCTGGGATGTTTGATTGGGGAACTCCTATTTATTTATTTGAGAGCAGCAGAGACAGTGAGGCAGATCCCGCATCCACTTCTGGTATCCACAATGGCCAATACTCAAATCACTCAAGCTATTTTTAGCCCCTGAGGCTGATACACTCGGACCAACCGAGCTATCCTTAGCACTTGGGGCGACGTTTGAACCGGTCCAGCTGCTGGCTGTGGGAGGAAAAGAGGGAAAGAAGAGGGAGAGGGATGGGGAGGGGGGCAAATGGTAGTTTCTCTTGTGTGCCCTGAGTAGGAATTGAACCTGGGATGTGCATATCCTGGCCGATGCTCTATCCACTGAGCAACTGGCTAGGGTGGGGAACAATAGATGTCAGTATTTGTAGATTCCCCAAAGAAGTAAGTAGCTTTCATTCTTCTGCCTGGAGAGCATCAAACTGGCCAGCCTTTTGGGAACATAGATGGGGAGAAATGTTTTTTATTTGGAATAGCAAAAAGAACACCTAAGTTGATAATATGAAATTTTAAGGTTCTTTCCATGAATAGTGAATAATGGAATAAGCCTTGCTCCACTTTATTTTGCCCCAGAACTTAAGTGGTTTAAAACATTTTGCTCTACTCATGGTTTCTGTGGGTGAAGAATTCAGACAGGGCACAGAAGGAATGACCTGTGTCTGCTCCATGGTGTCTAGGGCTTCGGCTAAGATGATTCAGCATATGAGCGTGACTTGATTGATAGGCCTGGGATCATCTTTCTGTGTTTGGTATTTGATGCTGGCTGCATGTTGGGTCCTCATCTGGGAATGTGGAGTAAATTTGCATGTGGCCACTCCACATGGCTTGGGCTTTCTCCTGGTATAGTGGCATCAGCAGATGAACTTCTCCCGTGGTCTCTCAGAGCTCCAGTATGTGTTTTAGTGAATGTGGTGGGAAGCTGCATTATTTTCTACCCTTGCCTTGCAAGTTAAGCACTGTCATTTAATGCTGCATTCTGTTAATTATATGTGAGTCCACCTAGATTGAAGAGGAGCGAACGTAGACCCCCACCCCCAACCCTCCAGTCCATGATGGAAGGAGTGTCAAGATTAGATTATAACAAGAGCATGTGAGATGAGAGATAATGGTTGTGATAATGGTTGGGACTATCCTTAAAAATAAGTCTTTTACAGACCCTAAGTTCAGTATTAAGAGGTTTGTAGGTAAAGTGATAGAAATGAATACAGGGCTGTAGTGGAGGGACTGAGGTCGGGCAGGATTTCAGGAGGGAACCTGCCCATATGAGTTTTCTTAGAACGTGGATAGGCCAGTTAGTTGGTAGTGTCTTAACTTCCCAGTAGGAGAATCTGAGATTCAGAGCAGCTGATGAAGACTAGGTACACAAGTAGTGATGAAGCTTGATTACAGTTTTGGTGTTCTGACATTTAGCCTAAGCTCACTGGGAAATTTGAATTCTTAGTTTCTTTATCATTTTAAAGAGGTTTGGCACAGGTAATATAGGAGCTTTTGGGTAATGGTAATTTCATATGTGAGACCACAAAAGCATTTCTTGACATAAAAACTTTGTTCTTCAAACTTCTGATGTGCTATGTTAGCTTGATCGGAGGAATGGAAGTGTTGGCTCTGCCATGGCCCCGTTGTCTCTGGGTTTTCATTGAGAAAGGGTGTGAGAATTTTGCCTGTTGGTAAGATTTCTATAGTAGGACCAGACGAGAGCATTCTGCTCATCTGTCTAAACTCTTAAAATACTTTATTTTCTCCTTAATCAGGAAGCCCAGAACCTCATGGCCCTGACCAATGTGGACACTCCATTAAAAGGTGGACTCAATACACCGTTGCACGAGAGTGACTTCTCAGGTGTGACTCCGCAGCGGCAGGTTGTACAGACTCCAAACACAGTTCTTTCTACCCCGTTCAGGTATTGTAAATTAACAGATGCTTTCTGTTTTGGATAAACTTGATTCTGAGGACTTGGACAATGTGTTTGCTTTCATAACATTAACAGAGAATGGAAATAAGCGATCAACTTGTCTTTCTGGTTTTTCTTCACTCCTAGTAGTACATAACATAAAATACCCAGGAATGGTTAAATACTATATGGAGCTTCCTTCGTTTGCAGAGTTTCTGATGCTAACACCTTGTTTTCGAAGACTTTTGTCTGATTTAAAAGACAAAGTCAATCCATTGTTAATGATCATTTGGGAAATTTGATAAAAGCTGTAATCCTTTTTGTGTATGTATTATTATTGCCTTCTCCCCAATATTTTATTATGAAAATTTTGAACATTCAGAGAGGTTGAAAAAATGGGAAAGCAAACATTGCTGCATTTACCCAGTTGTTAACATTTTACTGTATTTGTTTTATCACATATCTACCCATCCATCCATCATCTTTTCATCCATTTTCTTCTAATGTATTTCAGAGTACCATTTTCTTTTAATGTATTTCAGAGTAACTTGCAGGTATCAGTTTATTTCACCCCTAAACACTTCCTTGTGTATGTCATTAACCAGACTTTAGAGTTCAATATTTGTTTGCAATTCTTTTGTTTTAAGCTATTGTGTTCTAAAGAAGAATTTTCGAGATACAAATGTTATAGAAGCAAGTCATATTTAAATAGAATTTGAACTTTTAAAGGTTGGAAATTTTGGGGGTTTACTTTTAATTTTTAAATTAAATTTTATTAAAAATGATTGTAAATTGATCTTAGAGAGAGAAACATTGATTTTATTGTTCCACTTAGCATTCATTGGTTGATTTCTGTTTGTGCCCTGACCTGGGATCAAACCTGCAACCTTGGTGTGCTGGGACGACGCACCATACTTTTAAACACTAGGATATGTCCTTCCTGGTTGTTTAGTATGAGAAGCATCTGACTGTTAGAGCTGTACATGACAGCAGGGTCTGTATTAACACTTCTTGCAAGGCTTGTAAGAGAGCCCATCCCTCTTTTCCTCTGTATATCCTGTCTGTAAACTAGACTGCAAGCTCCTTGGGGGCAGGGACCATGTTTTATACCGTAACACCTTACCTCTCCTCATCTCTCCTCTGGGGAACAGCTTGTCTGGCAGCACCATCTATTTGAAACATTCAAGAAACAGGAAGGAAGCAACCAAAATAATAAAGGCTTTGAATAACTAAAACTTAAGTTGCAAAGTCTATGGACTTTATTCCTAAGAGAGTCTCTCCCAGCTCTTACAACTACTCATATTTAGGTATAATTCTAAAATCTCTCACTTAGAATTTCATATTTAGGTATAATTTCAAAATAATTGTGAGGAAAGGAACTATTTAAAGTTTGCACACTGATGATAATGAAGTGATAGCCAGTAGAAGCAGGAGGATAGAAATGATTAGATGAAGACCCTGAACTCAGAGAGCCTGGGGTGTCTTTTTTCTTAAACATTTTTACTTATTGATTTTAGAGTAGGGAGAAGACAGAGAAAGGCAGGGGAAGGAGCAGAAAGCATCAACTCATGGTTGCTTCTCTTATGTGCCTTGACTGGGCAAACCTGGGGTTTCAAACTGTGACCTCGGCATTTCAGGTCGATGCTGTATCCACTGTGCCACCACAGGTCAGGCAAGCCTGGGTTCTTTGGCTGGTAGCGCTCTCTGGCCATTGTATGTTCTAAGTCACCCTATGACATCAAGAAAAAGTTGAGATAATGTTTGGTGGACCTAGTTTAGGAAGGTAGGAAATGTCAAATGTAATAACTACTTGAAAGTCATTAAAATAAAAATACTGCATGTAAATACTAAGCTAGCTGAGCCAAAATTTTATTTTAACCTAGAGATCTAACCTAAAATCGGGTAGGGAGACAATTTCTGGAATCTTTATTTATTGTTTTACTTGTAAAATAATTCATGTGAAAAACATTTGAAACACAGTGCAGGTAAAAGCAGCACTTTTTAAAATTAGAATGTCTTTCTAGGACCCCCTCTCATGGAGCTGAAGGGCTGACTCCCCGGAGTGGGACAACTCCCAAACCAGTCGTTCACTCCACCCCAGGAAGAACTCCTCTTCGAGACAAGCTGAGCATTAATCCTGAGGATGGAATGGCAGACTACAGTGATCCCTCTTATGTGAAGCAGATGGTGCACATCAATTCTCTTTCAATACCCTTAAAAAATTTTCCTTTGTATCTTATGGATGCCAAACTACAATCCCCCCCCCCCCCCCCCCCCCGTCAGTGCATGTTTCCTTATTTCAAGGATCTATAGACCCATGATGTCAGAAAAGGAAAATGATTAGCAGTACTTAAGAAGGGAAACTTGTGGTCTTATGCCTACTTTTCCTTATTATGTTTGTGAATATTGATTATGTCTGTAGTAATATTCCTTATATCTTTTATGATTTTAATTTTATCACTTTACTAATTCATACATTCTTGAGTGGCACATTTATTTAAAAAATCTTTTATTTTTGTTAAATAGTTTTGAATGCCTCAAGCTAGGTTTTGACTCTTGATTCCTCTGTTTGCTCTGTACTTGTAAAAGGACAGTCTAGATCGCAGAGCCAAGTTAGTTTGATATTTATTGCTGATCCTAGTGAAGTTTTCTTTCATATGTTGTTGCATGGTGATGTACAAAGGTAATTATAAAGGTGCAGTTTACTGCCCAGGTTACTGCTTTTATTATATCATTATTAGGCCTTGCTCTCTGATGCCACAGAAAATCATTGAAATATTTATTTTTTTAATGAGTTCCAATGATGTTGGCCTGTTTTCAGTTTACAAATTCTAACTTCATATATAGATTTGGTTAGAGTTTTTTTTTAATGCCAAAATTGATAACAACTAATGACAGCTCTGAATGGCTACTTAATAATTAAGCAGATGAGGTATTTGATGTTTGCAGAGTTGAATAAAGATGTCCTTTGTCTTGTTTATATTGTGGAGAGATTGACAGTTCCACACCAATTTAAAAAGTTATTGTACTATACGAACAAAGTAAGCTCTTTCAGTAAAATCAGCAAGCTTGGGGCGCCAGCGATGGAAATAACACCTGTTGGGTGGGTGCTCAGGAGGAGGTGGTGGCTGTCCCCGATGGAGGCCACAGCGTGCATAAGCAGGGCACATGTTTTTAGCAACTCTCAGCAGCTCATCTGATCCTCACAGCTCGCACACGTGTAACGCACAGTGGGCTTTTTTGGCCTGCATGTGATCTAGTCTTGGTATTAAAAATGTACATACACAGCATACACATACAAATTCAGGCATCTTTGTAGATTAAATTTTAAAAATATTGTTTTTGATTTTAGAGAGAGATACAGGAACATCAATCTGTTCCTGTCTGTGCCCTGACCTAAGATCGAACAGGCAACTTCTGTACATCCGAGTGATGCTTTAACCAGCTGAGCTATCCAGCCGGAGTTCAGATTAGATTTTATTAGTCCAAGGACAAACTGACTTTTGAACTTGTTCTTTTGTTTGCCATTAAATTTCTTGTCAATGTTTTCCTTAAATGGAAATCCTGAAGGACTTTTCTTTTGGCCGTGCAGCAGTACTTTCTAAACCTTCTGTGAAACTATTCCGGAGTAACTGTGCTAATTCCAAATGCAGTGTCTTACCGTAGGGAAGAACTAGATAGATTCCAAGTGCATGTGTCTTACCACAGGGAAGAACTAGATAGATTCCAAGTGCATGTGTCTTACCGTAAGGAAGAACTAGATAGATTCCAAATGCAGTGTCTTCCCGTAGGGAAGAAATAGATAGAGAAATTTAAAAACTCGTCTAGCTCTCAAGTTAGGGATTGTTTTTTAGAGTTAAAATTAGGCTCATTATTTCTTAGAAACTTAAAGAATATTGGTTGAATACTAAATGTGTATGAATTGAGAAGGACCATTTTTTTCCTGCAGGAAAGAGAGTCTCGTGAACACCTCCGTTTAGGGTTGTTGGGCCTTCCTGCCCCCAAGAATGACTTTGAAATTGTTCTGCCAGAAAATGCCGAGAAGGAGCTGGAAGAGCGTGAGGTAGATGACACGTACATTGAGGATGCCGCCGACGTGGACGCGCGAAAGCAGGTGGGTGGCTGTGCCGGGGCGGGGTGTGTGTGAGTGAGTTCCTGAGCGTGTCCACATGCTGGCAGAACGAAGAATGGCCGGTAACTGTCTCAAGAGCTCAACTTAAAAGTTTTTCCAATATTTCAATAAATTACCCTAAAGTGAATTACTTATGTCATTAATAATATATAATCACATAATTAATAATAGGCCCAGAATATCTTTTATCTTTTTGTTTTTAAATTTTCCATTGATTTGAGAGTGGGAGTAATGAGGAGGGAGAGAGAGAGAAGCATCAGCTTGTTGTTTCACTTAGTTCGATTTAGTTGTGCATTCTTTGATTGCTTCTCATGTGCCCTCACGGGGGGTCAAACCCTTGACCCTGGTGCACCAGGATGATGCTTTATCCACTGAGCTACTGGGCCAGGACTACTCAGAGTATCTTTTTAAGTGAGAGGAAGGGAGGTAATGAGACTGGCTCCTGCATGTGCCTTCTCTGGAATCCACCCAGTAACCCTCCGTCTTGGGCTGATGCTTTAATCAAATGAGCTATCCTTAGTGTGCGGTGCCAACGCTTGAACCAGTGAAGTCTCTGGCTGCGAGAGAGCAAGAGGCAGTGAAGGGGTAGATGGAGAGGAAGAGAAGCAGATGGTTACTTCTCCTGTGTGACCTGACTGGGAATCGAACCAGGGACATCTACACGCTGGGCCAGTGCTCTACCACTGAGCCAACTGGCCAGGGCCTTGATAGGCATTTTTAAAATGTATATGTATGTATCAATTTAAATAACCTTTGTCAAATTCATTATGCTTTATTAAAAAACACGTAAGTACTCTTTTAGACATTGCTTTTCATGCTAGCCAAGAAAAGTATTACTGATCAGTCTTAAAAACAGGTATCTTGGATTGTTTGAATAAATGATTTTAGGCCAGTGTAAACTAATAAAAAATGTGGATTTGGAAATTTAGAGTGTGTGCCAGACTAATAATAGTAACAGTTTGTGCTAATATACCTTATAGTTAATTTCTCATTTGTACATAACCTAGCAATGTAAATAGGATAGATACCAGCTTCATTTTAGAAATGAGGGAACAGACTCAGGTGTCATGGCTAGAATGTGGTGATCTTGAACTGACACTGAGATTGGGTGGCCCCTTTCAGGATCTCTTTTGCAGTCAATTTCAGGACGGGTTTAGAAGCTGTATAATTTCATGGGCTTCGAGTGAGAATGGCATCAGTAGGAAATTATATTTTAGAGGAAACCACATAAATATGCTTTTTGGTGGGAAATATAGAATAATACTTTTGTGTTTAGTTCTCTTAACTACTTTTACATAAATTTACTCAGAAACAGTGCGAAATTCAAATGTGTTTTGCCACATTATTTATAATTTGAGAGTTAGGAAATGACACGTTCATTAGCTGGATTTTTACAGGGACAGAGAGTCAGAGGGAAGGATAGATAGGGACAGACAGACAGGAACGGAGAGAGATGAAAAGCATCAATCATTAGTTTCTCGTTGCCATTGCAACACCATAGTTGTTCATTGATTGCTTTCTCACATGTGCCTTGACCACGGGCCTTCAGCAGACCAAGCCACCCCTTGCTGGAGCCAGCGACCTTGGGTCCAAGCCGGCAGCTTTTGCTTAAGCCAGATGGGCCCACGCTGAAGCTGGCGGGCTCAGGGTCTCGAACCTGGGTCTTCCGCATCCCAGTCCGACGCTTTATCCACTGCGCCACCGCCTGGTCAGGCTCATTAGCTGGATTTTTAAATTTAAAAATATAAAGGTAACTTTGGGGTGGAAGAATAGGGCTGTGTTGCAGAAAGAGTAGTCCCCACTAAGTTTAGGATTCTGATTTACACAGGAATAGGATAATTGTCTAATGGATACAGCCATGCAAATTTGAAGAGTGTTGTAGTATATGTTGGAAATTTAGTGTCTGTTTTATGAGAGGATGAATAAATTAACTTCTGTTACCTTATACAGTATTGTCATTCTACAAATTTACAGGTGTCTATAGCTTTAGCTCTTAAACATACATGTTCTTACAGGCTAAAGTGTTTTCACCTTTATTGAACCTTTATTGTGTTAAATATGGTCTAATTGCAATAATGGACATTAAAAATAATATTTCAGGCCATACGAGATGCTGAGCGTGTAAAGGAGATGAAACGAATGCACAAAGCTGTCCAGAAGGATCTTCCAAGACCGTCAGAAGTAAGTGTGAACATTTTTGGCCTAGGGAGTTTTTAAGTTTCTTTTCATGTGGTTGATTTTTTTTATATCATTAATAAAGTCTATAAAATAAAATTTTATCTGCTCTGGAATAATTTAAAGCATTTCCCAGAACCTGTCACTGTTGCAAATCAGAATTTATAAGGGGAAAGAAAGGACTTTTTTTGAAAATGTATAACTGCTATTTAATTCATGCTTGAAAAAGTAATAATGATAGTATGTTTCAGTAACATGTTTGGTAATTTTACTTGTTTTTCAATTTTAGGTAAATGAAACTATTCTAAGACCCTTAAATGTAGAGCCACCTTTAACAGATTTACAGAAAAGTGAAGAATTAATTAAGAAAGAAATGATCACAATGCTTCATTATGACCTTCTACATCACCCTTATGAACCATCTGGAAATAAAAAAGGAAAAACTGTAGGATTTGCTACCAATAATTCAGAGCACATCGCCTATCTGGAACACAATTCTTACGAAAAGTTCTCTAAAGAAGAGCTGAAAAAGGTATGATTGAATGGGAATATTTGTCTTGAGATCAAGGTATTTATTTGATACTATGTATCATGAACAAATACTAACTTCTTTTCCCATATTGATAATCATAAACAACTGACGTGTAATCAGGAGATAAATGTTTGTATTATTAAGTATAATGAAAAGGGCGTTACTGCCCCCCTCCTACTCCTCTACCCCTCCACCAGGTTCAGTGATAGATAAACACTCCCTCTGCTGGCAATGGGTTTTTGTGTTGTTGTGTGCTTGATTGACAGGTGCCACAGTGGCCGTTTTCTCTTAACGCTGCTATCTGAATAGAAGTGATATAAAAAAAAACAAGAAGATATTAAAAGTGTTTGCAGTTTAAATTTTTACCTATTTAAAGGAAGGAAGTTATTTTTTTACTGTTATTTCCTTCAAATAATTTCCCCCTGTTCTTCCATGTGTATTATTACTCTTTCTGCTTGGGCAGAGCTGACAACTGGCTGTGATTGTGAATAGAATCTGGACACGGATATAAAAGAACGTAGCTGGTTCATGGTTGGAAGCACAGTGGTCATTAGCTTAAAAGTCTTTTTAGGCCCTGGCCAGTTGACTCAGCAGTAGAGCGTTGGCCTCGCTTGTGGAAGTACCGGGTTCACTTTCCGGCCAGGGTACACAGGATTACACCCATCTGCTTCTCCACCCTTCCCCCTCTCCTTTCTCTCTATCTAGTTCTCTTCTCTTCCCCTCCTGCAGCCAAGGCTCCATTGGAGCAAAGTTGGCCTGGGCACTGAGGATGGCTCCATGGCCTCCGCCTCAGGCGGAGGCTACAGTCACAATGGAGCAACACCCCAGATGGGCAGAGCATCGCCCCCTGGTGGACATGCTAGATGGATCCTGGTCCGGGACATGCTGGAGTCTGTCTCTCTTCCTCCCAGCTTTTCACTTCAGAAAAAGACACACACACACACACACACACACACAAACACACACACACACACGGGCAATGATAGACCGATTGATTGGATAGGCTAAATGTGTAATTGGGAAAAAACAAGATTCTTTTTTCTGTTTTCTCTCCTGCACTTTTCCTCTCCCTTTCTCTTTTTCTTATTTGTATTGCATAAGTGATACATGTTTATTGTAGGATTTTTAGAAAATAGAGAAAGGGAGCAGGGTTTAGATTTATAATTCAACAATTTGCCCCTGATTTCTGACTAACTTCTGAGTTGCTTTTTTTTAAAAAATATTTTAAGATTTTATATATTGATTTTACAGAGGGGGGTGGGGAATGAGAAGTGTCAACTTATAGTTGCTTCACTTTAGTTGTTCATTGATTGTCATGTGCCTTAACCTGGCAAGCCTGGGGTTTCGAACTGGCAACCTCAGTGTTCCCGGTCGATGCTTTATCCACTGCGCCACCACAGGTGAGGCCTGAGTTGTCTTTTTAAAGTGCAGTGGGACCTGACGTTGGTGGAAGACCTGTGCCCTCTAGGCACTTCAGTCATTGCACTGGGGTTGAGAACTAGGCAATGAACTTGATACTTGACCAGTTTCCTCTCTCTAAAGGGAGGATGGCATTTAGGAAATACGTTTCTCTAAATGAATTGCATGTATGGGAACCTGAGATAAGGCTCTCGTTGCTAATAGAGGTTCTCTAGGGATAGAGTCTAATGAAGTTTTTGAAAACGCTAATTGTTAGTAGTGCTTTATATTTTTATGTATTTGAAACCATTATAAATGATATATTTTCCCATATTTTATTTACTTACAATCCTATTTATTCCAAAATGCTTTTGAAGTAGCTATTTACTTAGATTCTTTATGGACAGTTTAAAGGTAACTTAGTGTACTCTTGCCTAATAATAGAGCTGAACTTGTAAGTTTTTACTAGGTACAGCTTCAGAGCGAAATACCAGTTCTCTTAAAAAAGTGTCAGACTCATTAGGTGGGTTAAAATTGGTTTGTTTTCATTATTTCTCCTAAGAAGTATTGTTTAAAAATATTTATTCTTTATCTTTTGTAGACATGAATTTTCATATCTTTTGTTTAAATTTTCTGTATGCCAGTCACTTCTCTTAATTTTGTATATTTTGGTTCTCTGCTTATTTTATGATGTTACTAGCATGATAGAAAGCTTTCTATAAGGAACAAAAAGCGGTTGTCAGTTTTTCACAAGCCATCAAGCAAAGGACTGGAGAAGGGTCGTGGGCTTTGCTCACAGAGTGTGTGTGTCTGGTGCTGGGCGAGGCGCTGTCGATGTGTTAGCCCCATTTTAGAGATGTTAAGCCAGGTCAGACAGTGACTTATAATGGCAAAGCTGTGGTTTAAACCCAGGCTTGTCCAGCTCCCCTTCTTCCCTTCTCCCCTTCATGCTGTCATTTTAAACTGTTCCTTTGGTAGTGAGCTAACCCTGGTCAGTTACCCATCGTTACCTGATTTGTGTCTCCAATCTCATTCTCTAACAATGCCAGGGACATTCCTTCAGGTGAGAAAAAAGGCATGGGTCATAAAGATGCCTAGTTCCCTTTAGGGTCCTGTGAAGTCCTGAGTATGGGAGAGATGGCAGGGTGGAGGGGCTCCCGCATTGGTGGTGCTTGGCTTGGGCATGGTGCTGCCTGTGTGCTTACTAACAGTGTGGTTTGAACAAGGCGTTTAGTCTTCCTGAGCCTTAGCTTCATCAGCTTTCAAATGAGGTGAACATTGGCTACTTTCTTTGGGGGCTGTGGTGTTTGGAGATAACATAGGTGAAACTAGAATAAATGCAGTTTTCCTGGCACATAGTAGACACCTGAGAAATGAGAGCTGCTACTATAATGAGTAAAGGCAACGGGTGTTTGTAGTATTGGGGATACGTGGATGCTTGGCTTTCAGACCGGGCTGCATTGACTTGCAGGCTTTTGTTTTGGTATTGCTTCCGCCTTCCAAGGAACAACCAGTCAGCTAGACCACCTGGCCATTGCCCAGAGAAGGAGGAAAAACTAGTCTTTTATTAAAGCTCTTAGTTAATGGCAAGTATTTCTCGTGCTCACACTTACTGCAGTTATTCTTTTTAACAGGCCCAGGATGCTCTGGGACAGGAGATGGAAGTGGTGAAACAAGGCATGAGCCATGGAGAACTGTCCAGTGAAGCTTACAACCAGGTGTGGGAAGAGTGCTACAGTCAGGTTCTGTATCTCCCTGGGCAGGGCCGCTACACACGGGCCAACCTGGCCAGCAAAAAGGACAGGATTGAGTCACTTGAAAAGAGGCTTGAGGTTGGTATCATTTTAACATTCAAATTTAAATGTACTATGATTGAAATAATGAAGTAACACCACTGGAAATAACTTCAGAAAAATAGACCTGAGAGTGATTTGCCTTTGCAGTTCTTGAGAGAAAACAACACTGAAGTGTTTGATCCTCTTTGGCCTTTTTTCTTTGTTGGATTTTCAGAGTTGCTGGCCTTCATGACGGAGAGTGTCCTCCAGGTTGGCCACAGGTCAGTCAGAACCGTTTGGCTGTGGGAGCAAGGAGCCAAGAAGTTAGCACTCGTCACTCAGAACAGTGTAGATCCATGCTGGAGTAGCGTGTGTTCTCTGAGAAGGGAACTCAGTGGTACCTAAGAGCCTTCTTTTCTGTAGTCAGAAGAGCACATTACAGCACTCTGATACCTTTTTGTTCATCCTCTGATGCCAGTGAGTTTGTTAAAGAGAGTATGCCAAGTTGCATTATCTAGACCAGGAGCAGTCAACCTTTTTATATACCTACCAGCCACTTTTGTATCTGTTAGTAGTAACATTTTCTAACCGCCCACCGGTTCCACAGTAATTTATAAAGTAGGAAAGTAACTTTACTTTATATAACTTATAAAGCAGAGTTACAGCAAGTTAAAACATATAATAATAATTACTTACCAAGTACTTTATGTCGGATTTTCGCTAAGTTTGGCAGAATAAATCTTTATAAAACAACTTACTATAGCGGTTGGTTGCTCTACTACCGCTCACCATGAAAGCTGTAATGCCCACTAGGCGGTAGGGACCAGGTTGACTACCACTGATCTAGACAATGGCTTCCATGTTTTTCATGTCTATGAAGATGTTGAAATGTACTAGATGGGAGTTGCGTGCTGTGTGGTTTCTTAATGTCGTCTGCATGTTTTGAATTCCAGAATCTGTGTAGGCATTTTGCCAATGGCATGCAAATTGTGGTTCATGGTTCACTGGGCTGCCTGGTGGATTCTTCATGGTTGTCGTTAGGGAAATTTCTGAGGCCAAGCTGGAATGGGAAGGAGAACAGGGTGCTTCACGCAATCACATGGAAAAATGGCCTCAGTTTTCTCTTCTGTGATTACCAGTTTCTCTTTACAGAAAGCATATTTGAAAATATTTTTATTTAGAGTTAAAATTAAAAAGTGGTAAAATTTACTGGGGTGGTTGGGACTGTGTGGGGCTAGGGAAATGAGCAGGAAAATCATTATCTTTTTTCATTCTGGAATGTAAGTCTGTAATTAAAGTGTAGTTGACATACAGTATATTAGTTTGAGGTGTACAACATAATTTGACATTTATGTACCTTACAAAGTTATCACCCCGGGAAGTCTAGAAACCGTCTGTCACTGTACAAAGGCATTGTGACATTACTGACTGTATTCCCGGTGCTCTACATTAGATCCTTGTGACTTACATATAACTAAGTTTGCACCTCGTCATCCCCTTCACCTTTTTGCCCATTCTCACATTGCCCAAGCCTCTGGCAACTCTCAGTTGGTGTTCTGTGCGTCTGTTTTTTCTTTTGTTCATTTGTTTAGATGTTTAGATTCACATGTAAGTGAAATGATACAGTGTTTGTCTTCCTCTGACTTACTTCACTAGCACATACCCTCCGGGTCCATCTGTGCTGTCTCAGAGGGCAAGGTTGCGTTCTCTTCTGTGGCTGAGTGATATCAGTGTACGTGTACACAGCACATTGTCATCACCCACCCATCTATGGAGGGACACTAGCTTGCTTCCATGTCATGGCTAGTATAAATAGCTGCAGTGAACACATGGTGTGTATATCTTTTCAAATTAGTGTTTTCCTTTTTTTTTGGATAAATGCCCCAAACTGAAAACATTGAATTGTATGGTAGTTTTATTTTTAATTTTTTGTGGAACCTCTATACTGTTTTCCATAGTGGGTACACAACAGTTCCCTTTTCTCTACGTCTTCACCAGCAGAAGTTGTTTCTTGTCTCTGATGGTAGCCATTGAGACAGGTGAGATGGTATCTCATTGTGGTTTTTACACTCATTTCCCTGATAAGTAGTGACACTGAGCCTCTTTTCATATGTCTTATCATCTGCATGTCGTCTTTGGAAAAATGTCTATTCAAGTCTCCTGCCCATTTTTAAATTGGATTATTTATTATTTTGATGCTGAGTTTATAAGTCCTTTATATATTTTGGATATCACTTCCTTATTGGATATATCACTTGCAAATATACTGCTCACAAAAATTAGGGGATATTTTACCACTTCATATTCATTTTGAAATATCCTCTAAATTTTGTGAGCAATTTATATATCTTCTCCCACTCAGTTGGTTGCCTTCTTGTTTTGTTAATGTTTTCTTTTGCTCTGCAAAAGCTTTTTGGTTTAATGTAGTCTCATTTGCATATTTTCAATTTTGTTGCCCTTGCCTGAGGAGACACATCCAAAAAGAAAAAGCAGTATCTTTTTATTTGAAATTATTCTGAATCTTAATTTTACCTTTAAGATCACATGAAAAAAAACACACAATGGCTAGTGTTCGTGAACCTATTTTGTCATTTAGTAGGAAGATATAATTTGTTTTTGAAGTAATTCTCATCTTGGATGAAATCTGCCCTCCAGGGTTGCTGGCTACTTGGGCCATGCTACTGACTTCCAGCAGGGTGCGCTGTTGCTCTGTGTTTCAGCGCACAGAGTCGGGCCAAGGAGAACAGCTGCGGTTAAATTTTAAATTATGTTTTCTGTTGTGGAGGCTTCATTTCTTATAAATGATAGTTAGCAGTGTAATTCTGATCCGAGGTCAGCATCATAGTTGATTGAAATACTATTTGGAGAGGTTTCTTGTAATATATATAAATACTTAGGTCTCTCATGTAGTTTGAAAGTCTTCTCATTTGAGGGGGGTAAACTCTTTCTGCCTCAGAGGGCAAGGACAGTTTGTGCTGTTTAAAATGTAAAAACCGTTTTTCCCTAAATCTCATTTACTTTGTTGAGGCACTAACTTTCATGACAGCAGATAAATGTGTCACAGAGTGAGTGGTGCCGTAAAGCACATTTTTATTTCTGTTGAATTGGTCTTGTGAGTTTCAAGGGGAAAAGTACAGAAAGTGCCACTGCCGCTCTTGCGGAGATTTATTTGGGTCGTTTATGAGCAACCATGAAAAACATGTGGTTCTCTTTGTTCAGTTCAGTACCAAGAACTGAAATCTTCCGTTGAACTATTTTTGTAGAAGTATTGGTGATTTTGGAAGAATATTCATAAAACAGTTTGAAGTAATTGTTTTTTTCTTGACTCCTGGATATTGTTTACCCAACTAGTTACTTTTAAAGATTATGTAATCAAATCCTTTAATTTAGTAAACTATGCTTATTTCAAATGGAAGTTCATTAAATCTTTAAAAAGAAGAAAAGAGACTGAAAAACCCAAATAAACAAATCCCCTTCCACTTGCACCCATCCCTAATTCAGAACTCGGTTTGTCTGAGCTTAGTTTAGTTTTTGAAGACACAATTCTACTGGTTTGAAATACATATTTTATTTCAATTGTGGTAATTCTTTCATCATTTCAGTTGATTGCTAAATTATAAACATTATTCAAAGTTTGTTGTGGGGAAGGAACTCCAGTTGTATTGTATAAACTAAACGCTATACTTCAATTATCCTTCCCACTCTTAGGTTCAGGGCGACAGGCCTCTCTGTGGCACAGTGTGCCCCGGCTGCCTGTACATTTGGCTTCTGCTCCCGTGAACTTTGCAAAAGTGAATTTAAATTATGGTCTTATCACAGCATATCAGGCAAGATGAAATCCAGCTTTGTTGTGGTTGGTGTCTCCTAAATGGATTAAAAATATATACCCTGAGGTTTATATTGGAACTTGTCTTTGAGCCATTACTCATGATTAATATTTGAAACTTAGAACTAAATGAAAATCCTTAAGATACTCCTTTAAAACTAATAGAAACCTCTCAGATTTTATGAAGAATGTGGTGGGTGGTGCATCGAGTCTGTTAAATAGAATCAGAATGTAGACACAGGTCAGAAGTAAGTGGGAAAGACTTCTGAATTATAACCAAGTCTACATACATAGTTTATTCTACTTTGGAGGCAGAATTAATTTTAGAACGTTGCCAGACATTTGCGTGTAAAATAAGGCAGCGACAGCAACTAGAAATGGCAGCTAATATCAAGAAGGAAAGTTTAGAAAGCATAACATGTTCATGCCATTTAAATACAGTGGCAGAAAGCTCTCTGAATTTTAACAGCTTCTGTGAGGGTATTATAGGAATATAGTAGAAAGGTAGAGTTATTGCTGTTTATGGAGCTATCCCAAAAAAGAAAAGGTTAATTTCTCTTTAATGTCATGTTCTGTTTTTTTAAAAGGAGGAATGGCTATAACTGTAGGAAAGTTTTCACCAAATGGTTAAAAATAAAAGAGCGTCAGTACTTCACTTAATCCCATGTTCGGTGGGTGTTCTGGGCCTCCGCTCTGGCCAGCCCCTGTCCCAGGCCCGGGGTCCAGCAGGAAGGGTGGCAGATGCGCTCCGCTCTGCATACTGAGTTATCTGGAAAACGCTTCATGTGGGGAACCTTGTTTTCTGACGCTGCCAGATAAATGAGTCATTACTGTATGGGAAGTGCAAATAGAATTTGAAGTGTTCTAATTTGTTTCCACTTTAAGTGGAAATAGGAAATCGTCTGAAGACATAATTATTTTGAGTGAAATAATTTCCAGTAGGTGCAAAAGTGAAATGAGAAGTCTGAATTTAGGCCTGCCATTAAATTTAATAGTATTTGAAATAGTATCTGAACTGCTGTGTTGAGGAAGTTTGGCTGAAAAGTAGATTTTGTCATGTTAGCTATAAAAATGGCAAGGCTCTCCTTAAAGGTGGAAGCCAGGTCCAGGAGTAATACTTCTCCCAGTGTTTTACTGGCATAGTCAACCTAGTTAAGAAATATTATGTAACATTGACTTCTTGGAATAAAATAACTTAAAGAACACAGATAACACATTGAAAATCTTTCTCGGTGTGTTTGTAGAACTGTGCGGACCCCTGCCTTTAGTGAGTGGTTATGTTTCAGCAAAACTGGCTTGCAGAATGAACCTTGTTTTCTCTGCAGCTTCATTATAAAGTCAGATGTTTTACACAGGAAAAACATTCCCTTAATACTTGAAAGAGTGAAAACTTAGGGTAAGAATTAAGTTGGTGGGTAATTTTGGGTGGAGGACTATGTGTTGTATCTCAGTAGCTTTATGTTTAGAGAGAGAAATAAAGGTGGGGTGTGTGTAGCATGGGGTACAGGAGAGGGTTCCCAGTACTTTGGAATGCTCTCACAGGTTCAACTTTGTCATAACTCTTAAAGACATCGGCATGCCTTGGTTGTTCTAGCAAGAACTCTAGAGCTAGACCAGAGATCTCCTTGGTACAACCATGTTGCTTCTCTTATGTCTCAGCATTGAGTTGAATTTTTTTCATGCAGTTTGTTTCATTTTCTAACTTGTGCAGATGTACAGTGCTCTTGGTATATAGCTTTGTTATGACATTACTGTTCTTGGAAAGGGGTTGAGTCAAGTTTTGCCATATTGCTTAGCTTGCTTTGCAGGGGTGCAATCCCACAGTTGCTAACTCTGACAGATGCTGACAGTAATCACGTATGTGCACCTGCATCTCATCAGTATAGAGAAGGTCGGCTGATCCACCTTAATGCTAGTAAGCAGTATAGGGAAAAAGGAGAGCCACCCATGGACTCTTGTTTGCAAACATTTGCTGGTTGAAGCACAACTTTGCTACTACAAGATCACGTTGCTGAATGCTGGAGTGGGAAGTGCAGCTGCCATTAACTCTGTAGTTATTTGGGGTATACTTAAACCTGTTTTTCCAGTGGTATATGGTTAGATTATGGGCCCCCAAGCAAGAGTTTCAGTGAGGGATGCTCTTAACGTTTCTGAACCTCACTGTAACAGACTTTAACTGAAGACGGTATTGGAGACCCAAGGATAATGTGTTTATTTTGGAATTACTTAAGCTTAGTAACCTTAACAAACTTAGTGAGTTTGAAAGTAACAATTAGACTTTTATAAGTCCCATACAGCCCCCTTTTGTAACGGCCCAAGGAAACACTTACGGTTCTACTGATTCATCTCCTGGGGACCATCAGTTTTCCATTGGTCTCTAGCCAGTCTTTTCTAGACAGTTTCTTTTATATGCATTTAAAAAATAACATTTGTAGGGCGTTTTTCTAAAAATAATGCCAGTACTTTGTAGAAAATTTAAAAAATGAAGAGCCTCCCATCGAGACATAATCACTGTGACATTTTGTGTGTGTGTTTACATATTTATATATGTTTGTGAGTTCATCTGTATATAAGATGAAATGTGATAGGAAAAAGGTTATGATACATAACACGTAGCTGTGTGGATGAAAGGAGGAAGGTGTTTAAAATTGGGATCATCATATCCTACTTTGTTCATTTTATAATATAATATTATAAATAACATTAAAAATGAAAAGAAGCCTGACCTGTGGTGGCGCAGTGGATAAAGCATTGACCTGGAAACACTGAGGTCGCCAGTTCAAAACCCTGCACTGGTCTGGTCAAGGCACATATGGGAGTTGATGCTTCCAGCTGCTCCCCCCTTTCTCTCTTTCTCTCTCTCTCTCACCCTGTGTCTCCTCTCTAAAATGAATAAAATAAAAAGAAGTTTAAAAAAAAAAATGAAAAGAAACCTGATTACTTGCTATCATTTAAAATATGTGGCAAAGATTAGCCTTGGTGAAATCTACAAATAATTACAAGAGTTAGATTCTTCCCAACTTCTTAAAAAGTTATTAAGTAACTTTCTTTCCTCTGTGAAATTTTTTTGAGAGGTGTTTACTTTCTTATAGTTTTATAGCTTGTTAAGAACTATGAATTATATAAGCTGGGAAAAGTAAAAGCTTCTCTGAAGAGTCTGAATTCTAAGTGGGAATGTACAGGTTAGTGTCTAAACCGGAAGCGTGATGGGCAGCTCCATTAATCAAGCTTTTGTTTACCCGTGTGTATGATAATTTGTCAGCGAACTGTCTGGTGGCGTCAAGCCATTTGGTCCGCTGCTTGGATTTCTTCAGGCGTGTTTGCACTTACGGGGTTCAGGCAAGAAGCACTTCCATTTTATTACCAGTGGCATGGCCCGAGTATTGGACTTTCAAGTAGGACATGACTGTAACTTCACTTAAAATTTTGGGTAGGTAATAGTTTGTTAGGTTGTGGAAGTGAGAGTTTGAGATAATGAGAGATTAAATGAGATACTCTGTACTCAGCAGGTAGCAAGTTTTAGTGAATGGGAGTTTTCTTTCATGTCTCAGGTTTGTATCATCCTTAGTGTTATGTAAGTGGGGTAAACTTGGTTTGAAACTTTGAGGTATGGAGAAGTAATTTCACGTTGAACAGCAGGTGGCTAAGTTTTTATTTTATAAATTTTGATGACTGAAATTTGAGACATGGTTGATCTTAGGAGAGAGATTAAAACTCAGTCTGATTTTGGTTAGTGTAAATGGATTTTACATAATTGTGGACTTTAATTTAACACTTCTTATATACAGTTTGGTATGTTGAAATGGTTGACATACTTGTACATTTTAATGTCTGCATTACATTTCATTGTATTGGCGTTTCCATGGTTTGCAGTGTATAGTCTTAAAATAATTAGCCTTTAGAGTAGATACTGAATTTGAACTTTAAAAAACCGCTTATTATGGGAATATAAAAATATTTCCAAAAAGTAAGTAAAAGTAGACTAGTGTAGTGAGTCCGCATTATCATCACCCAGCTATGACAGTCATCAGCTCACATAGCCACTTTGTTTCAATTTCCCCTTCCCCATTATCTTGCAGCAAATTCCAGAATTACTATAAAACAGTTGTGGTGCATGAAATTTGTCACCTTGTTTTTCTTACACATTTATATGTAGATTTATTCATCTTCTCTTTTAAAGATTTTTATTTATTGGTTTTACAGAGAGAGGAGTGGGGGAGTGGGAAGTATCAACTCACAGTTGCTTCACTTGAGTGATTCATTGCTTGCTTATGTGCCTTGACTGGGCAAGCCCAGGGTTTCGAACCATCGACTTCAGTGTTCCAGGTCGACAGTCTGTCCACTGTGCCACCACAGGCTAGATTCCATCTCTTTTCTTTTTTTCCTTTCCTTTCTTTTTAAGAGAGAGAGAGAGAGAGACAGGAAGGGACAGATGAGAAGCATCAACTTGTAGTTATGGCATCTTAGTTCATTGATTGCTTCTCATTATGTGCCTTGAATGGGGGGGAGGGCTTCAGCTGAGCCAGCGACCTTGGGCTTCACACCAGTGACCTTGGGCTCAACCCAGTGACCATAGGATCATGTAGATGACCCCACACTCAAGCTGGCAAGTCCACGCCATGCTCAAGCCAGCGACCTTGGGGTTTGAAACCTGGGATCTTAGCACCTCAGGTCAAGGCTCTGTCCACTGCACCACCACGGGTGAGGCAGCTCCATCGCCTCTTTTAAATTAGATTTTACTCTTTCGTTTTGGCTGTAGTCAGCTTTAATTATATCAAGTGTTGTCCTACTTTAAATTTGTAATGTTATAGTGAACTTTAAGCTTACTAGAAATGTAGTGCTGATATTTATTTGAGAGAGAGGCAGGGAAAGAGAGACGGGGACATGGAACTGCTCCTGTATGTGCCCTGACCTGGGAATTCAACTGGCGACCTCCAGCTCTAGGAGGACGCTCCAACCCACCACGCTATCCAGCCAGGGCTTCTTTTTTTTTTTTTAAGAGCAACAGAGAGAGGAAAGGAGAGGGAGGGGCGAGGGAAAGGAAATACTCAGTTGTTGTTCCACTCAGTCGTGTACTCATTGGTTGCTTCCCGTCTGTGCCCTGACCTGGGCTTGAACCCGCAACTTTGGTTTCTGGAGGATACTCTTTACAGAGCTAACAGGCCAGAACCTGGGCTGATGCATTTTTAAAGCAAATTTCCATTGTAAACATATTGGGAGGCTTGTCTTGTGACAAGTGAATAAAGTACTTAATCCTAGCTCCATTATTTTTGTTAGATGTTTTACAAAGACTTTGAAGTGTACCTCTAAGTGCATATAAGGATTTAAAAAATTTTTTGATAACTTTTGGTAAATCTGCTATAAATGCAGTGACTTGAAAATTATTTTGGGGGGAGAACTTTTGGTAAATCAGCCATAAGATGCAGTGCGGACTTCTTAAGTGTATATATGTATTTTTTTTTTCCCCCTCAGAATAAGTCATCCAGAGCAGGTGCTAATGCTTAATTATGTTTCTCTTTTAAAGGGCTTAGAAATATGAATCTGGTTAAATCAGTCTGTTCTTCCCTACTCTTTCTTTTTAAACAATAAGAATTTATCCTCTGTGGGACTTTAATGTTGTTTGTGTGTGTATGGGTGTAGGGCTGGGGAGCTGGGGCTGACTGAAGGTAGTTCTGTCCCATCTATGCTTACGGATGCTGCTGATGGAATCCGTTTCATAGGGACAAGGTGGGAGGGAGGCTGGAGTGAGGATGTAGGCTGAGGGAGGGAGGAAAGGAGGAAAAGACAAAGAAATCAGCACTGATTTAATAATTATTCCCAAGGCTTTGACCTCACAGTTTTAAGTGTGTGTTGAAAGCAAGCATGTGCAGATCACTTTACAGTCGGAAGCGATTCAGTTGTGAGATGCAGGGTTGCACCTAGAGGAGTTGTTATGCTGGCGGGACTCTGCACACATGCTGCTGGTCCCTCGTCTGCCGCCTCTCCCTGGGCCTTCTGAGCTGGGCTCTTCTCTGCCCCTGTGTACCAGCTTTAGAATTGTGTTCAAGTCTCTTCTGTTCCTCTGTGAGTTTATACCTTTTTTTAATTTTTTCCCCCTAATTTTAGAATGATCTAAGGAGGCAGCCCACCTGTGTGAGAGAGCGGAAGGGAGAGAGAGAGAGAAAGAAAGAAAAACAAACGCATTAACTTGCTGCTCCACCTATTCATGCTGTCATTGGTTTATTCTTGTATGTGCCCTGACCAAAGATAGAATCTGCAACCTTGGCGTGTTGGGATGATGCTCTAACTAACTCTGCTACCCAACCAGGGCTCCTTTTTCTTAATTTTATGCTGTTCTTTCACGTCTCAGAAATTAAAAAAAAAAAAAATTGGTTTTAACAAATGTGATATTCTCTTTTTTTAAGTGGGTTATGTGATAAGTTGAGTATTTTTACATTATAAAAATAATTCAGTAATTCTATAGTTTGAGGGGTTGTGCTTTAATCACAATTCTGGTACATTAATTGGATATTATTCAGTTACTTAAAATAGACGTGTAAACAGAAGTGCACGTTTGCAAGAAGGTAGTAACATTGAGTCACTACCCAGTTCCCGTTTGGTGCCGATTAATGGTGGAAGTTATTTTTAGCCGTAGAGATAAGTTTTTCCATGCTCTGAAATTCAAACATGCTTTGAGACTGAATCATAGATAAAATTATTATAATAGGTTATTTAGGACTAACCTATAAAACCCCTCAGGTACAAGACAGATCCTCCTTAAGCCTAAGTTTGTGTTACAGTAGCTGAAGTATAAGGCACTCCGATTGTACTTCTGCTTTGAACCAGAACTGCCTTTTTTTAAGTTTTATTATTTAGCCTGCTTTTCTCATGTGTGCTAATGTGATATTTTCCCAGATAAACAGGGGTCACATGACGACAGAAGCCAAGAGAGCTGCAAAGATGGAAAAGAAGATGAAAATTTTGCTTGGGGGTTACCAGTCTCGTGCTATGGGGCTCATGAAACAGTTGAATGACTTATGGGATCAAATTGAGCAAGCTTACTTAGAGTTACGCACTTTCGAAGAACTCAAGAAACATGAAGATTCTGCTATTCCCCGGAGACTGGAGGTAACATGACTGCCCTGAATCATTGCTTAGAAAGACAGCGTTGAACAATTATCCAGGGCTCTCCTTTTCCCCTCTTCCTGTGCAGGCTATTGTCTGAAGTTGATGCTATCTGACTTTTCTTCATTGAGAGCCTAAACTTCTGATCGTTGGCTTGAGCGCAGGGTCACCAGCTTGAGCACAGAATCATCAACATGACCCCATGGTTCCTGGCTAGAGCATTGCCTGGGTGTTGATGGATAGACCGGGCCAGTGGTAGATACAAAGGCTTTTCCTTGACTCATTTTTTGTATAAAGATACATTATGAAATAGAGTGCATACCCTTATATCCCATTCATATGGTTCATTAAACCAGTGTCTTTTCTTTGGTAATTTAGGATGATGACTATATAGTCATTCCAAAGCATCAAGTTCCTTTTGTCACATTTAACTGTATTTCCCAAGCGTGCGTGGTAATTCCAGTCCAGATAAAGTGCCGGCAGGGCTTAAGTGCATTTGTGGGTATTGGTAGGACAATAATGGCTTGTTTATTTTTAAATTTTTTAAATTTTTAATTGATTTTTGAGAGAGAGACAAGAAGTGAGGGAGAGGGAGGAGAGAGAGTGAGAAGCATCAACTCATAGTTGCTTTACTTTAGTTATTCATTGATTGTTTCTTTATGTGCCTTGACGATGGAATTGGTGGGGGCGGGGGCTCAAGCTGAGCCAGTGACCCCCTTGCTCAAGCCAACTACTTTGGACTTCAAGCCAGTGACCTTTGAGCTCTAGCCAGCAACCATGGGGTTATGTTTATGATCCTGTGCTCAAGCTGGTGACCCTGCACTCAAGCCGACGACCTCGGGGTTTTGAACCTGGGCCCTCGGCATTGCAGGTGGATGCTCTGTCCATTGTGCCACCTCCAGTTAGGTGTGGCTTGTTTAATTGACATAGAAACAGAGATGATACAAAAAGATGGAAGTAATATGACCAATCAAAGAGTGGCTGTAGTAGTAGTTAGTATTTGTTTTATAGCAAAAGCAGCTAATTTTGTTTCTCTTTGGGCAATACTTGCTTCTAAGAGTCATGACTTAACCCAGCTGTTTGCAAGATGATAAAGTACCACAAGATATTTTTAATTTTCAGTGTGATTACATATGAAATAATTTACATTTTTGTCTTTTCAAGTGTCTAAAAGAAGATGTCCAGCGGCAACAGGATAGAGAAAAGGAACTTCAGCAAAGATATGCTGATTTGCTGCTGGAGAAAGAAGGTTTAAAATCCAAAATGTGAAGCACAGTTTGTATTCTGTCACAGATGAATTAATTGCCGGTTTTTGTACTCTGGAAGGCTGAAGCTGATGTTTATATCTTCATTGACAAATTTGCCCATGATATGTGGTTTCTTTGGTTGTTTATTTTAAGTGATATCGATCTTACACATTCTATGTATAAAGACTTTAACTCCACAGGACATTTTAGGGTTTAAATTATTATGACAATCATTCTTTTAGCAGTGTCATATTTGCAATTTTTTTTTTATTAATTTTGGCCTTTATTTTAAAAGCCTAATTTTGAAGTGCTGCCTGTGAGTATACTCTTGAATAAAAACAAAATGTAAAAAATTGAGAATGTAGCCTTTTGTTTGAAGTAATTGGAAACTTAACAGTACCCACAAACCAGCAAATATGTACTCTGTGTTATATTTGATGAGTAACTCTTGGGTAATGGTGATCCAGTATCTTAACTGAAATCCTTAAGATGCAATCCTTTTGT
This sequence comes from Rhynchonycteris naso, assembly GCA_037038555.1. Taxonomy (NCBI): domain Eukaryota; kingdom Metazoa; phylum Chordata; class Mammalia; order Chiroptera; family Emballonuridae; genus Rhynchonycteris; species Rhynchonycteris naso. The sequence goes on from CM073000.1 coordinate 11,600,940, forward strand.
GGTTTTGTTAGTTTTTACTGTTTCAGTATACAGTGGTCTTATGTCTATGTACTGACAGGATAGAGTAACTTTTTAATACCTCTATTTTTTCCCTCCAGTATAATTTTAGGGAAGGTCTCTTCTCTGCCCAGCTACTTACATGTATAGTTTATGTATTAGGACTCAAAAGGTTTAATTTTCCTTGACCTATTAATTTGTTGTAAATATTTTTGACAAAGGCATTTGAAAGATTGATTTTAGCAAAGCTATCTAACTTTATTAAAGCTTGGTGTTTATCTTAACAAGCCAGTCACACAAATGTGGAATTGGGGGAATGGATGGCTAGAGGTAGGAAAATCTAACTTCCTAACAATTCATCTGACATCTTTTAGGACAGTATTAGGTGACTACAAGTTCAATATAGGCCAGCAGTATGTTGGACTCACCAAAAAATTTGCCCAGTCTTAGAATATTAGGGACTTAAAAGGGAAGGGGGGTTTTATTCATTCATTCATCAGGTATTTATTGAGTACATACCTGGTGTCAGAGGCCTGGGGATAGAACAATGAATAAAACAGACATAGTTCCTGCTTTGTGGGGCTTACAGTAAATTCCAGTGTTACTGAGTGACACTTACGTTCTAGGCACTTTCAAGTGTTGCGAGTTGAACAGTTAGGAAGACACAGTTCTTGCTGTCATGGAGGTAACATCTGTGGGCAGAGATAAATATACAGTGAAAGTATCAGATCCCTGGAGAGTGATGAGAAATAGTGACCGGGTGGCTACTTTAGGTTGGATGATTGAAGAGCTCTCCAGGGAGGTGACATTGAAGATAGGGTGTGACTGACATCTTAGAAGGAGCCATCCTTGTGCGATTCAGGGCAAGTGCGGTGCAGCAGTGTGAAGAGCTAGCCCTAAGGTGTGTCTGAGGATCAGCGAGTCCGTGTGGCCAGAGTGTCAGTGGTGTCTGTATGAAGCCTGATTGTATGGGGCCCTATCTATAAGGAATATGGATCTTATTCTATGATGGGAAGCTTTTCCTTCTAAGCCAAGGAGTGACTTGGTCAGGTTTGTTTTAGAAACATCCTGTAGCCATACTGTGGGTGGGATATCTCACCAGGCTGAAATAGGGAATCCGGTTAGGAGCCTGATGGCAGTAATCCGGGCCAACACCAAGATGCAGACTAGGACTGGAGCAGCCCTATTGGAGGTGTGGGAGGGACAGAGCAGCAATGCTTCTGGTCAGACCGTCAGGTTATGTTTTTCTGGTATCTGCTTCATTCTGGTACTTCGTCCAGTCATTTTGCATGGGCTTTCTGGGAAATTATTTGCTATCTATGAATAATGATGTCCTAACAGTCTTACTTAATTCTTATTGCATGTTTTGTTGGCTGAAATGTTTAGAACAACATTAGATAATGCTTATAATGGTAGACATCCTTGTTTTTTTGACGTTGATGAGAACATGCTTAGTGTTTTTACCTTTAGGTTGGCTGTTTCAAGTCAGATATTCTTCATCTAAAAAGGAAATAGCCCTCTATTTTTAGTTTTTAAAGAATTTGAATTAGGTATAGCCCTGGAATTTTGTCAAATATGCTTTTTGGATATCTGTTAAGATGATTATATAGTTTTTCATTTAATTTGTTGATGACATATTAATAGATTTTTCAGCATAAATAATTCTGGAACTCCTGGAATCAGGTAGATCAATTAAAAAAGAATGAAAAAGAAAAGATGCCCAGTTTACTTGCATCTTTAAGTAGACTTGAATTACGCAGATTTAAAATCATTGGTCTAATAGTAGTAGTCACAACTCACTTTGATTTCAAAGTTTGAAGCAATGCGTGTACCTTGAGCCTAAATACTGACCAAGAACTGCGTGATTTTTTAAAACTGGCCGCCTCAGTACACTTTTAAACTGTTCCGGCTTCTGCCACATTGCAGTACAGCTTTGACTGGTACACGGACGTGCCGTCTCCCTTTGTTAGTGTCTCGTGAAGCCAGGGTTCCTTACAGCACCACTCTGAGAGCAGCTTTGGTGACTAGTTTAATATGCACATTTATTTTGTTCTCTTACAGGCCTTTATTCAGTGGTAGCGCTAAGACTAGCGTTGAAAGTCATGTTTGAGTCTCAGTAACTTTGGGACAGAAATTAAATGTGATCAAGATCCGAAAGGAACTACCTCTATGAGCAAGAATCCTTTTTGAAATATTAGAAATAATGGTGAGATAAGAAAAAGCAGTCTCAAAGGAAAAATACACTAGAGTGATTGTGGGCTTCTGCGGTCCAACTGTATGTGCCCCTTACTTGTACATATATTTTTCTGGGAAAATTAGTATTGAAATAACGTGGTGTCCTCTGGAATGCATTTCCCCTAAAATGTGACTGCCTTATTGGTACTATAGAATTTGATTTGCTAATATTTTACTTAGGATATTTGCATTTTTACATGAGTGAGTTTGGTCTTTTGGCTGTAGTTCAAGTTTTGACGTAGGGATTTTGCTAGCTCTGTAAAGTGGGTAGGATAACTAAATATATTTTTCTATGCATTAAGCAGTTTTATTATAGCACAGGACTGATTTGTTCCATGAAAGATTGGAGGACTGTGCTTATAAAACTTGAGTCCAGAGCCCTTTTTTGGAAAGAATTTCTTGATAACTATCTGCTTCTTTTGTGACTATTAGTATGTCATTTATTTTGAAATTTAAGTAACTTTAAAATTTTGTTTTCAAATGTTTTTTTGCTTTTGTGTTTATTATTTACTAAATTTAGGCCATTTATACTTTTCTAGCAAACTTTTCATTAGTTTTAGAAATTTAATGTATTTATTAGCAAAGAGTTTAATTAGAAAGGATAAAAAATTTTTATTAAATTTGATACTTCTAGGTTAAAAGAAATTTACCTTTTCTTATTAGTTCCACCATTTCATATTTTTTCCTTAATTAAACTTGCTAAATGTGTCTTTTTTCTTTTCAAAACACCAGTTTGGATTTGTCAGTTGTGGTTTTGTATTAATTTCTCATTTTATATTGATTATTTTTGTTTTCTATAGATATTTTCTCTAACTTTTTGAGTCTGATGTTTATTTGATGATTTTGTATCCGATGAATGCTCTGAAAGCTGTTGCTTATCACTAATTTCCAATCTGTTCGCACCCCAGCTATGCTGATGTGTTTTGCTTCCTAAGTTGTCTATTATTGTTTTAAGTGTTTGCTTTATTAAGAATATTCAAATTTTTCTGTATAGTTGGCTTTTTTTATTTCAATTTTGCCACTTGTAGGATTTTTCTACTTTGTAGAAAGAAACTATGGCTTATATAGTTTTTGCTTTTTAGAATTTATTGAGGTTTTGGGCCTAGCATTTACAAACAATATTCTCTGGATGGTTTTAATGAAGGTTTATTCAATTAGTGTCAGACAGATGAACATGCATTTACTCAACCATTTTTATTACATTATTCCAGTTTTCTTTCTTTTGGTTATAAACTACCGTAGACTGGTAGTATTGTCTTAAAGTCTCCTAATATAACTATTTCTCTGAATTTTATCTTGTTTGTCTAGAGCTTCTGCTTTGTGTACTTTGATACTATTATTTAGTGTATAAATACTTGTGCTGTTAGGTACAGTTTATAAGGCAGACTTAGTAGTCTGTAAAGTTATTATTTTGACCTATTTATGTTTTTGCCTTGAATTTTACTTCCGGATATTAGAATATTTCTCTGTTTTTGTTCATGTTTGCTTGATAAATTGATTTTTAGCCTTTCATTTTTAACTTATATAATTTTTAGTTGTCTCTTAAACAGCGTGTTTTTTTATATTTCAATCAATTTGGAGAGTCTTTGCATTTTATGAAGGGAGTCTAATCCATTTGCTTTTATGTTAATTACTGACTTTGGTCTTCTGTGATCCTGTCTTATGCTTTCTTGCTGATTCCTCTCATTTCCTAAATGGACTGTAATTTCCTGGCTTTAATTTTCTTAGTGATTTAGAAAATATTACATCCTCCTTTAAACTTTACAAATGATTATGGTATGTATCATTTAGGGTTCAGGATCTATTCAGGAGAAAGAAACCCTACCAGAATTTGAGCAGGGAAATTTCTTGGTATTTATTGATTTTAGAGAGGAGAGAGAGAGAGAGGCGGGGTGGGGTGGGGGATGAGGACCAGAAAGCATCAACTTGTTGCTTCCCCTATGTGTCTTGACTGGGCAAGCCTTGGGTTTCGAACTGGCGACCTCAGCGTTCCAGGTTGACGAACTTTACCCACTGCGCCACCACAGGTCAGGCTGAACAGAGAAAATGTAATAGGAAGAATTATTAACTAGCAAGAGGGGACTGCTTATGCTCTCAGAGGGGCCCAGACATCTCTGGAGAATGCAGGACTTGCAGCGGTAGGGCAGCCACTGCTTGTAGATGGAGAGTGCCCAAGGAAGGGACGGACTTGGAAGATCCCTTTCTTTCCCTGCAAGGCAGAGATTCAGGTCTCATTGAAGGAAATGTGTGGCCCATCGGATGCAGAAATTTGCTGAGGTGCCACTGTTTAAGGGGACAGGCAAGGCATCAGGGAAACTTGAAGTCACTTGCTGAGGTACCAGTGAGATTTGGAGGAAAGCTGCTTCTGGGGCACCAGCAAAACTGGAGAATGTGCACCACTGGCTGGTGGGACGGCCCCTGCTGGCAGGAAGGTCACATGCTGACAGTGACTGTAGGAGCACGGGGAAAAAGCTCTGGAGCCGTCAGACGGGAGGTCTCTTCCACTTGCAGTGTCCTGCCACTGCTGCCAAATGACAGCGCCTAATGCTGTGTCCACTGGCAAGTAAGATCTGTCTGTCCGTTACAACTCGACTACCACCCAGCGGGGCAGAAGGCTGGATTTGCAGCTGGCCCAGTAACCATTGTTTTTCAGAGTCACACTCAAGCCTTTATTTTTCTTAGTGGCTGAGTAAGGAATGAAGCCGGTACCTGAACTGCCTTTAATTCCATTAACAGCTCCTTCTCACCATCATAAGGGGACTCTTTCTAATTTTAGTCTCTGGGAGTCTCCAGGTTTGTGTGCTCTTTCGCTATGCAGAGCTGTTTACTTCATCTGGGTGTCCCTTGTGGCCAATCTTGGGTTTGGATCCAAGCTTTTCATCTTCCTTGGATGTTTCCTTGTTCCTTATCCTTCCTACAACGGTCCTTTCTTTCTTTGGGTCCCCTTTACTCCAGATGTTCAGCCAAAGCAAAGACAAGGAGGGGAGTTCAGCAATGTTATCTCTTTAAAAACATTTATTTTTATCAGCAATACATTTGTATGTTTTTTAAACTCTGGGATGATGGTGATGGCTGGTATAGAGCAACCAAAAACTCCTGGCCAACATTTACAACATAACTACATGACATGCCATCCCTCCTCATGAACACTGAAATCTGTGTGGCTGGGGATAAGCCAATAGGCACAAGACCTGTGTGCTGTTGAGTCTGCAGGAAAACTCAGAGGCAATGAAGCATCTGACACACTCAAGATCGGGAGAACCTTGAAGTAGGCAACAAGTATTCTTGGAATGAGTGGTAGACCGATTTGAGAACAGTGGCTAAAATTAGAGTTTTGCCTAGTGCAGTAGTGGGTGAGCTAAAGGGACTAAATAAATGTGTGAAGACAAATTAGCCTCAATGATCAGTCTGTATTTCTTCTTAGGTAGGACTAAACATTTCCAAAGTCTTCCTCTCTCAAGGCAAGATTTTTTTCTTTTGGTGGGAAAGTACAACTTAGTACTCTATGGGTATTACCATTATCAGATATATTTGTTGACTTACCATGTTGACTAGCGCTGCCTAACATGGTAGCCACCAAACCACAGGGGACTGTCAGGCCCTTGTCATGTGGCTGTTCACATCACTATGTGCTGAAAGTAATTTACTGGATTAGGAAGATTTAGTATGAAAAAAGATCTCACTTAAAATATTGCTTACATGCTGAAAGAATATTTTTGATAATAGTGGCTTAAATAAAATATATTATTAAAATTAAGTCCACCTGTTTTCTTTCTACTTTTAAAAATGTGGCTAGTAGAACATTTAAAGTTACATATGTGGCTTGCATTATACATATTTCTACTCCCAGTACTATTCTAATTTCTTTGTTATTGATTGCTAATTTAATTCTACTGTGGTTTAAGAACATACTCTGGATGATTTCAGTCTTTTTAAGTTTATTGAAACTTGTTAGACCCAGCATATGGTCTGTTTTGGTGAATGTTCTTGTTCACTTGAAAATGTGTATTCTGCAGCAGCAATGTTCTATAAATAACAATTAGGTCACACTGATTGGTAGAATTCAGGTTTTCTCTATCTTAAAGTGCTTTTTTTCTCTCCACTTGTAAGTTGCTGAGCGAGGTGTGGTGAAATAAGCGACTGGAATGTGTGTTTGCATATGTCTCCTTTCAGTTCTATTTTTGCTTCCGTGTAGAAGTTTTGTTACTGTCCACATACACATTTAGGATTATTATATTTTCTTATAGAATTGTCATTTTGTCATTATGAAATAATCTTTATATCTGGCAACATTCTTTTGCTCGAAGCCTACTTTGATATTAATATTGCTACTCTAGTTACTTACGATTAGTGTTTGCATGATAATATCCTTTGCCATCCTTTTAACCTCTCTGTAGCTTTGTAGTTAATGTGAGTTTTTATAGGTATCCTATTGTTGGTTGGGGTTGACGTGTATCTTAGACTGCTTAATGTTCCACAGGTCATTGAGGCTCTGTTCTTTTAAAAAATGATTCCTTTTCTCTTCCGTCCATTTTGTATAAATCGTATTGCAGTTTTTTGAGTTTGCTGATCTTTGTTTTTGCAGTGTCTAATGTGTTACTCCTTTGCAGTGAAATTTTCATGTCAGGTATATTTTTGTCTTTAGCCGTTCCATTTTGTTCTGTTTTACGTAATTTCTCTATTAGTATTCATACTTTCCTTTACACCCTTGAGCCTGTAGAGCATGTTTATAATAGTTGTCTTAATACCTTTCTCTGCCAATTCCATTATTTGTCATCTCTGGGTCTATTTCTATTGACTGATTTTTCTCCTGGATCCTAGTCATTTTCCAGTTCTTCGGTCTAGTACCTACAAAGGGTGGCGTACATTGTGAATGTTCCATTGCTGGCTTTGTTTTCTTTATAGTGGGCTTTATTTTAGCAGATAGTTAATTTACTTGGATATCAGTTTAATCCTGTTGAGGCTTGTTTTCATGCCTGTTTTTGTAAATAAAACTTTATTGGAACACAGCCACGCTCATTTGTTACTTATTGTCTGACTGCTTTCCACACTACCACCGGGGAACTGCTGAGTTGTAACAGAGACCAGATGGCCTGCAAAGCCAAAACTGTTTACTTGCCTGATTCTTAAAGAAAAACTTTGCGTACCCCTGCTTGAGTAAAGCATTTATTATTTTAAAAATGAGTTTGTATGTAAATATCTAAGAAACATTCTCAGTTTTAATTTATACAGTAAATATCAATAGCTATGACCCACATGAAAGATTTTTGAGATCCTCTATTTTTCAAAGTGTAGAGGAATCCTGAGCTGCCCCCCTGCCCCCCGTGCTCCCCCCAACCCCTCCCACCCCCCACCCTCCGATGGAGAACTGCCATTTTAAACTTGCTGGATGTAGCAGATGCCTTCTGCTTGGAGAACCCGTACTTCTCTGTGGTCTTTGATCAGAAGTGCACCGTGCCTTGCTCTCCTGGGCCCTTCCAGCCACACTGTGCCTGGGAAGGGCTGGTGGCGGCTGCATCTTGTGTGTGCAGTGAGTCACTGTCCTTTCCTTACTCTCCTATTGTGTTCTGAGGGTTTTCAACTGAAATAAGGAGCAGAAGTGACTACTTACATTTTGTTTTGTGTTTATTGGTCCTAGAGAGATGTGCAAAATATAGTTATGGGGGACACTAATAAGGCAGTAAGATCTTATTTGCAGATGAAGTGACTGCAATCTCATGAGGGGAACAGATTTGGCCAAATAATGAAATTAATATTCATGCCAAATCCAGGGTTCAACCCTTACTTTTTCTTTTTTTGTATTTTTCTGAAATTAGAAGCGGGGAGGCAGTCAGACTCCCGCATGCGCCAGACCGGGATCCACCCGGCATGCCCACCAGGGGGCGTTGCTCTGTTGTGGCCAGAGCCATTCTAGCGTCTAAGGCGGAGGCCATGGAGCCATCCTCAGTGCCCGAGCCAACTGTGCTCCAATGGAGCCTTGGCTGCGGGAGGGGAAGAGAGATAGAGACGAAGAAGAGGGGGAGGGGGAGAAGCAGGCGCTTCTCCTGTGTGCCCTGACCGGCAATCGAACCTGGGACTTCCACACACTGGGAAGACGCTCTACCGCTGAGCCAACTGGCCAGGACTCCACCCCTTGCTTTCCCACTGTAACCAGCCACCCTGGGGTCTGAAATCTCAGACCAGACCAATCCCAGAACACTTCCTTATTTTTAAGTAAAACAACTCTGTGTTACTATATGTAAAACCTAAGGGACTCATCTCCTGGAAAACTGGCATAAACTGGAGGTTTAAAGAAATCCACCATTTTGCCCTGGCTATTTAGCTCAGTTGGTTACAGCATCGTCCTAATATGCCAACATTGCAGGTTCGATCCCCAGTCAGGGCACATAAAAGAATCAACCAACGAATGCATAAAGAAGTGGAATAACAAATGTTTCTCCCTTTCTCTTTAAAATTAATATGAATTAAAAAGCAAATCTTCATTTTGATTCACGAATAATTTGGAGGTTCTTTTTTATATATCTTGGAACTATGTCTTATACGGATAAACTTTAAAATTGAATTTATGGAGGAGCAATTGCTATTCCCACCGAGCATCTGGCCCCCCTTCCCACCAAGAATATTTGGCTGAATGTATTCAGAATTGTCCTGGTATAATGAAGAGGCTTAAAAACAGAAGTTGGACCAGAGTTTGGAAGCAGTGCATATGGCCTTCCTCTAGGAGCTGTATCATGGATCCATTGGAAGATGAAACATCTAATTTACTCTGTGCTCCCACAGTAACCCTTGCAGGGAAACAAGTCTGACTATGAGTAGAACTGTTCAAAATATGTGGGTGATGCTTACTCGATTACTCCAGTGAGAACTTCCTGATTCCCAACCAAAAAAAGGCAGGTCTGCCAACTCTAGTTTTGTGTTTAACGCCCTACCTGAAGAAGGAGAGGTCAAGAAAACCTGTCCAGAATTAGGATTGACTCGCCTATGAAATCTAGAAAATTTTAACATCCATAGAGATGTCCAGTGTCTGTCCCCAAAGTTCAGACTTGGTTCCTAAAATCTGATGGAAGAAGAAAGAACAGCAGTCACGTTTTAACTCATGTTCAGCTGGCAGGACACCGAGCTTGGCCCGAGCGAGCCTCTTCTCTCCTTGAGTTAGGAGGAGCCCCAGTGAATGAACAGCTTCTGAATCCTTAGGGGATTGCAGCTTGGAGAACTAAGCTCGGAGGGACCGTGTTGATCTTAGTGGTGATAAGCCTGCAGATGGGAACAGGCACTAGAGGGATTTGGGGGCTCCACCTGCAGAAGTTGTCCTTTTCATGGGGAGGGAGGATAGAACTAGAGGGCAAGGCTGGGAAAACTCATGTGTGAAATTACTTTTCAAGTCACCTGTTTGGTTTTATCATCCGCTGATGTTTTGCTTATACTCAAGTGTTTTCTTCTTGCCTTTAATAAGACTAGGTTTGAAGTGGCATGCTTTTATGGTTGGCTAACCAAGTGGAGGCACCTCTTCCAAATTCCAGCTGACGACTCTGTCAAAGAACCCAGAGGGCAGTCCTAAACGTGAGCCAGCTGGCTCAACCTACCACAGCTCAAGTGCCGCCTAGTGGTTGAATGAGGGAATTGCTTTTACCTGAGGGACCAATCACTGGTCCTTGTTGATGAAGACTCGTGACTTTCAAACTTGAGAAATAGAACATGCTCATTCTCAGCCGTCATCACTACTTTCAAGTAAACTTGCTTCTTTGGAAATCGTTATTTTGAACTAGCTGAATTCCAAAATGATACCAGGTCCCGAAATCCCTAGCAGATAATAAAGGAATTAAAATAAAAAAATGATTTTGCTTGATGACAAAACTACAGCAAATATGCAGAGAGAAAAAGCTAAACAAAACCAGTGCTCTTTGAGAAACAGGTCATTCCGCCTGAGACTTAAGCGTCACTCAATGGAGCTGTCAACATCTCAGCCTCCAGCCCTCGTAGGAGCTCCCTGAGCGTGGATCAGGTAGCGGTCTGCGTCCCTAACAGTACCTGTGATGTGGCTCTCAAGTATCACCACTAGTTGTGGGCAGTTTCATGAGCATCAGGGTGCCCGTGTGTGGCCTCTTCCCGAGTACCCTAGGGAGCCATGCACTAGTCCAACAATGTTGCCATGGCTCTCAGAACATATGTCTTTGGAACTGCTTACAGGGGTTGTTTTGAATACCTCCACCGGTACTTGGGAAGGACTGACCAGGAGGCATTTCCTGTAATGGGATTGGAAGCAGAGAGACAAAGGTAGGAAGACTGGTGAGAAGTTAATGTAGAAGTCCCAAGAACCGGTGATGAGGGTAGAGGCAGTGGAGACAGAAGACGGTGGATACCAGAGGCTTGGTGAAGGCAGAGTTGAAAAGTGTGAGTACCTGGGTATGGACGCAAAAATGGCCTTGGTTGGCTGCCTCTGACAGGGACAATGAGGGTACCTCCAACAGAAGATAGTGAGGAAGACTAATTTTGGAGAAAAGATGAAATGTTTGCTTATAGTGGAAATATCAGGCAGGCTTTAGGTCTGGAGGTCACGAGGGAGGTTGTTATTGGAAACTGATCTGTACTTATTCATGGAACAAACATCACGGAGTGCCTCTAATCGTAATTGCTTGCATTTAGTAAGTGCCTGTCATGCTAGCAACAATGGTAAACCCCTCAGCACTCTAACTTAATTCTCACAAAACCTCAAAATATAATAGAGGTGTAGGTGCTCTATTATCTTCACTTTATTAGATAAAATGGTTTGAAAGGGCAAATTATACCCATTTTATTCCCAGTTAGTGCTTAATTGAGAGAGAGAGAGAGAGAGAGAGAGAGAGATAGTAGGGAATAAGAAGAAATAAATGAAAACATCAACGTCATTAGTGAAGTGAGCAGACTGGAGGACGGAGCTTAGATTTGTGTTAAAATGACTTTCTAGTGGTCCCACCACCCCCAGCCCTCAGAGCAGCCCCCTTATGTGCCAGTGTGAGTTTTAGAGCAGACACTTTACCTGGGCTGCTGCCTCACACTGGTTTCGCAGGCCTTTGTCCTAGATGTTTGATGGGTTCTGGCAACTTCACAAAGCAGGTGAGTTTATAAAGTGGGGCTGAATTCCCAGGAGACAAGCCCCAGAATGATCATTTCAAGAGAATGCGTATAGCTCTCTGCAGGCAGAGACGGGCCGGGAGTCAGGGCGCTAGCGGCCAACTGCCAGATGTTCTTAGTGGTCTGTCTCTGTGGACCTCAGGAACATTGAGACCTTGAGCCTCACTATGCAAAGTGTAGGCTCTGCACTAGTGGTTCAACATCACCCAGCCCTGCTGAATGGGAATCTGCATTCTAACAAGAGCCCCCAGGTTGCGTGCCGGCACATTCAAGTTTGGGAAGCAGATCCAGGAGCTGCCTTGCGCATGAAGGGAAGCTTGTTTTTCTCCTGGTTTTCCCCTGCTCTCGGGAAGGCTGGATTAATATTCTCCTCCCAGCAGAGGCCTTCCTGCTCCAAAGGCTGCCAGCCGGCCCTTCCTTCGATCACTCATTATATCAACAATTTGTCCGTTATTTGGGAGCAGTAAAAAAAGCCTTCTCAAAACATGCCCTGAGGCTCATGGGTATATGTGATAACTTACTCAAACCAACCTGATACTTACTTCATTTCCCTGCCTAGTCCACTCCAAAGAGTTTTTAAAAAGTAATTTTCTGAAACCTTTGGATAGGCCATTTGTTTCCCTGCAAGACTTTCTCCCCAGAGGGATTTGTGATTATAACGGGAGTGAGAAAACTCTGTTATTAGAAATAATATTTGGTCCTAGAAAACTCTAGAGAACCTGGGTGGAAGGGCAGGGGGGGTTGGATGGTGGTGACAGTGAGAACAAGGGTCTTGCTGTATCCGTAGTCCCCAGTTTGGTACTTGGACAAAGGGGCAGAGAAATCCATGGAAAAATAAAGGCTCAGAAGGCACTGGTTCTTCTTAGAACTGTGCTGTCCAGTATGGACACTCGCTCTAGACAGCACTAGTGCACATTTTAAATCAAGCAAATTTAAATACATCGACATTTAAATAAAATGTACATCCAGTCTCCCTAGCCACATTTCCATCACCGAGAAGTCCTCTTGGTCAGTGCTATTCTGGAAAGTCCTGGTTTGTAAGACGTGTTGGCTGCTAAGACGGAATAGCTTATTTCTAATTCAAAACTGAACGGCACCAGAGGGCTCTACAAGTCTGCAGGGCCTTCCCTACGCAAGGCTGGGTCCGCGTGCCTTTCTACTCTGCGAGCTTTGAACAAAAAAAGTAAAACAAGTGCCCGTTTCTTCTTTTGGAGCAACAAGGAACTGTGGCCAGGTCCGGCACCCAAAGTCAGAAGAGCTGGTTTCATGTCGGCTCTGTGTCACACTGGGCAGTTGGTCACATGCATGGCCACAGACTGGCAGTGTGCTGTGTACTGGAGGGACGGTGCGATTCTGAAGGGCACATGGGGCTTAAAAGATGAAAACCTTCAGAAATCCTTTTACTGAAATATAACAGCAACAATAAAATTCACCACCACTAAAATGTATTTTCTGTACATCCAATAATGTGCATATTATTCTGTCTGGAAGACAACTCAGGGGCGAACATTTGACTGTATTAGATAGAATATGGAGTTGTACAAGTTTAGGATTGCTTTTGATATCTAATTTTACAGGTTGGAAACTAACCCTGATGCAGGCTGTTTTACATAACAAGACCGTAGTTTGGCAGCTCAGCTAAAGGCCATATTAAAACAAAGGCATTTGCATTCTGACTTAGCTCAACATTTTATGTGAGGGTTTGCACACATCAAATGTGTCTACCCACAATTCAAAGCCTCGTCCTGGCAGCAGCTCTTCCTCTGTCAAGAAGCAGCTTTCTGCTTTTGCCTCATGCAGTCAACACTGACTGCCTCTTCTTGCACGTGAGCACAACAGCGGCTAAGAACTCGCTCAGGTCTGTGTGTTGGTCTTTGATAGCACTTCTTAATGTAGTAGTTCAAACTGAGTTGCGATCACAACTCAACTGACACTGTGTGAACACAGCTGCAAACGTCTACGCAACACTGACGTGGAGGAGAGAGAGGAGGGTCCCAGTTAGGGCCAGCCATCTAAGGCAAGCTTCATACGACGTCAAAGTCTCGGAGGCCCTATGGTTCAGCCCAGATCTGGGACGGCCCAGTTCTCAGTCTTCTGCCTGCTTGGCTGTCTTCAGCCTAGGGTTGTGGAGGGTCACTGCCAGAGGACACGTCCTCTCCGCATCCATTGAAACAAGCCCCGCAAACACGAGTCCGTCTGAAAAACCTGGACGTGTTCCCACGGCACATAAAAGAGAGAGTGATTGTTTACTCGAGAGTCAATGTGGAGTTTACAGACTTGCCGAGGCTTCCTAGTACGTGTGACAAGGTTAGAATAAGCCTTTAAACCTTCCTTTCTCTTCATTTCCTCACATACACCATCAGGGCACATATTGCCATGTCACCTGAGCTGGGCAGAAGCAGGACCACCCCCCTGGGGCTGTCTTAGCACAGTGACAATGGGCCCGGGAGCCTGGTAGAAAAAAATAACAAAGCCTGCCACTCAGAATGTAGTAAGAATGCCTGAAAAATGCTCTCTTGAGTGAGCAGTCCCACCTCTGGGGGTTTGTCCCACAGCCACACCAGCAACGCTAGGAAATCGCTGCAGCATTGCGTGTGCGCAAGATGGGGACCAGCCCGCGTGTCCATCAGTGGATTCAAGTCAGCATGGCAGCACCCATGCGACGGAAGTTCCTCCGCGGGCCATCCCGTGCAGCTTGCACCCTGGGGCTGGGGGGGCCTCCCCTGTGTCCTCTCCATCCTCCCGTTGGGCCCCATTCATTGACTGTGCTGCCCAGACCCAGCCAGGCCAGCTTCCGCCCTCCTCTTGAGTCACCCGTGGTGCTGACATGGGTTTGGTCTCCTGTGTGTTAGCCCTCATTTGTGGTTTCTTTCTCTGCGATGTCGTAGCTCCTTGGCTAGGTCTTAAGCTTCTTGGAACCATGTCTGCTAAGCATCTTCCTCGAAAGAGGACTGCTCTGTCGCTCTGCTTTCTGTCTGTCTCTCTCTGATGTGTGTCTCTCTCTGTCTCTTGTGTGTGTTCCTCTCCCTCTTGTCTCTGGACACCTCTGGCCCCCTCCACACCAACTCCCGTGTCAGGCCGCACCCCTGGCACCCACATCAGCAGATGAGCTGAAGTCTGGACATGACCAAACAATTAGTTTTGCTGGGCGGGGTGGCCCGCGGAGGAACTTCTTGGGAATGAGAACAAGCTCTGTTCTCAGAGTCGGAAGTCCTGAGTTTGAGTCCTGCCTCTGTTGCATATATTTGTGGGCTGTGTTGTGTCCCTTGGGGCAAACACTTGCTGTTTCTCAAGTTGACTTCTCTGCGTGAAATGTGGCTGTGACGCCCTCATGAAGGATGTCGCCACGGCCGGGTTCGTGCGGTCTGTGGGCCTCCGGACGCCCAGCCCACAAAGCTTTCTTCCCACCCGCACTAAAGCTTTCTTCCCACCCGCGCTCTTCGTGATTTCTTGACTGGCGCTTGTGCAGAAAGAGTCTAGAAAGCCTTGCACCAAATTCGGAGCCAAAAAGCGGTCCCGCGGAGGAAGAGGGGACGGACTGGGGGCCCGGGAGCGCTGGCAGGCTCATCGTCCCATGGTGTCCTGACTCAGATGACCTTGGCATAGGTTTATAGCTGAGTGAGTGAATGTGCTGATTAGTTGTACTTGGTGAACCAGAAGCACAAGCAAAATATGTTCCTCTGTGGGATCTGAAAAAAGGAACAGGAAGGGCTGTGTGTGGTGATGAGTGTGGAGACACATTTCAGTTTGAGTTTTCAACTATGAACACATCTATTCGGAAATCCAGTCTGGGAAAACAGGCTTCTGTCAGCTGTTCAGTTAGCTGGGTCATGTCCCTCCTCAGTGCTGATGGGGGGTGGGGGGAGTTGGGAGTGAAGGTGTCATTTGTCCCCTGAGGGGCAGGCGGCAGAGTGGAAAGAGCTTTGGATTCACGGAGGCTCTATTAGGAAGGAGCTGTGTGACCTTGGACAAGTCACCTGCCTTCTCTGAACCTCAGTCTCTTCACCTGTGAAGTGGGGCTCTCCATTATAGGGAGGGTCTGTGGAGATGGAATGTAAAGTGTCTAGGGCTGTGCCTGGCACACAGCAGGCCTCCAGTCACTTAATTCATTCAGAAATGGGAAACAGAACGAAACCACAGTTACTTAGGGGTTTTCTGTTACAGCTGAATTTAATCCGCCTAATACACTTTACAAATAAATTCCCCACATCTCTTAGGAAAGGAAATTAAAGTTACAAGCCCCAAACTTCCTACACATGGCCTAGCCTTTAAGCCTGTTTTGTATCTTTCCGAAATAACTACCCCTCTCTCAATTAACATTCTCCGGACTCTTTAACAGTTTTCAGAGCTCACATAAAAAAAAAAGCTATGTGTCTAAGTTCTGGCCAGAGGGATGGAAGCAGTGTGTACGTGAGAGGTGTGTTCTTAAAAAGAGGGGGTGCCCTGTTTCCACTTACAACAGTTATAGCATCAAATATGTCAGGTTCTGTGGCCTCACACCAACCAAGTGTCTAGACACCAGCAAGGTGTCCTACAAGTCAGTTCAGTTCTGACACTGTTGACCTGGAGATCGCGTCCGACTCCACGGATTGAGGGCCCCATGTCTGCCCCCACCTCAGACACCAGTCCCAGCTTGCCTTCTACACTTCTGACTGAACCATTGGTCATTCTGTCTGTGAACTGGAGCTTCCCGTGAATCCCCACTCAGATTTGACAATTTGTTAAAATGACACACAGAACTCAGGAAGTCTCTTGGCTTACTGCTATTGGTTGATTATAAAGGCTTTCGTAAAGGATACTAATGGACAGCCAAGCCAGATGACGAAGAACATACAGTGAGGTCCGGAAAAGTCCCAAGCACAGGGGGCTTCTGCCCCCATGGAGTTGGGGTGTAGCACCCTCCGGCACAGGGGTGCATTCACAGTCTGGAAGCTTTTGGAACCTATTGTTTAGGGTTTTGATGAAGGTCCCATTATGTCATTACAGTTGATGAAATCATGGCCATTGCTGACTGCTCTCAATCTTCAGCCCCTTTCCTGTCCCTGAAAAACAGGTGAGGGAGTTTGCCAGAAAGTTCAACCCTCTAAACATGTGGTTAGCCCCTCTGGCAATCAGCTCCTATCCTGAAGCTATTTAGAATACCAAGAGTCACTTTATTAACATAGACTTCATTATGGTTGTTATGAATGACAAAAGATGCTCCTATTGTGTTGCTATCACTCAGAAAATCCCAGGAGGTTTAAGAGCTCAGTGCCAGGAACTGGCGACATGGCACAGTGCCCCCTGGACCGTCAGGAGATGATGGAAGGGAAGTTGGGCTTGGGAGAGAACAAAACAGGAGGTGCCTAGGTCGCCGAGTCAAGGGAGGGCCACACCAGCCCCAGTCTGATCATTTCTGACTTTCTGAACATGCAAAGATATCCCTAAAGGGCTGATTCCTTTACCCCATGCACTACTTAAAATGTCGGTGGTGTAACCAGGCCCGTGGGAGCGCCTGGTGAGTAAACAAGAGAACCAGGAAGAGGAAACACTGCAGCGAATGTTGGGGATGGTGCTGTCCTCAAGGGCAGTAGTATCTGGTGGCTCTGACCTTGACCCCGGTCTGCTCAACACAGTAATTTGTATGGAGACCTAAAAGGCATACTTACTGCAGTTGGGGATGATTTGAAACCAGTTAAGAGAGCTTAACTTTGAAAAATATTACAAAGGTGCAAAAAATATCCTGACCAAACAGAATGATGAGTTGAATGTAACAGTATGGAAAGTGGTTAAGAGGATGGATGCAAGAGTCTGCCTGATTGAGGGCCCAACCACTGACCTGTGCTCAGACTGTTGAGGGAATTGAGTTCAGTGGTGAATTTTGGGGAAATATTGCCATCAGGGTAAAGAGACTCGAACAGGTGACCTGAGAGTGCTGGTTGAGAAAAGGGCTGGTGTGTGTGTGAAATGACATACAGTCTTGTACAGGGTAGGGACAAAGGAGGTTTACAGTAGTGAGTATGCAAAACAGTTAATTCTTAAATTATTATTTATTAGTTATTGTAGTATTGTCAATGTGGACCATTGTATACCTACTTTTGCCTCACCTTATATTCGTTTCCTAGGGCTTCCATAACAAAGTACCATAAAGGGGCTTAAACAATAGACATTTATTATCTCACAGTCCTGGAGGCTACAAGGCCAAGATCAAGTTGTGGGCAGGACTGCTAGTTGGTAGGGCTATGAGGGGGAGTCTGTTCCAGGCTCCTCTCTTGGGTTCGGGTGGTTTGCCGGCAGTCCTTGGCTTGTAGACACATCACCACCATCTCTGTCTTCATCTTCACATGATGTTCTCCCTGTCTGCCTGTCGCTGTCCAAACCCCTCTCCCCCTTTTAAAACCAAATTTCCCCTTTTTAAGAGGACAGTCATATTAAATTAAGGCCCACTCTAATGACCGTATTTTAGCTTGCTCATCTGCTAAGACCTTATTTCCAAATAAGGAATTCATAGGTATTGGGGATCAGGACTTCAACATCTTTTTTAGGGGGAATACAATTCAACCTGTAACAAGCCTCTGCAAATTTGGAGGGTTGTCATGTGATAGGCGCTGCATTTTCTCTCCTGGGACCCCATGGGAGAGAAGCAGGCCCATGGGGGTGGATTTCAGCCAGTGAGAATGTATAGGGCTGTACCTCAGAGCGTCAACCTGGCTCTTCTCTGTGTTTGCCTGTTGATCTCTTCTCTCACTGGTACTCAACGGTCACTTTCATCCCTGCCAGTCTGTAGAGAAGCAAAAACAAAGACGCAAAGAAAGTACTAACCATGTAACTCATCATAACCTGGGGCTTCAGAGAGTAATAGTGGGGTGGTGGTGGCAGGAGCAGTCCAGCAAGGGGTGCATTGATTGAAGAAAGACTTCCCTCCCAAGAAAAACCCGAGTAAAACCAGCTTTTCCTAATCACCACACATCAACAGGCAGCAATTCTGGACCATGTCAACGATAACACACTCCTTAAAAAAGTGTTTTATTGACTTAAGTCCTAAACAGTTGCTAAGGTTATTGTTATTTTAATATACACGTAAGCTTCAGAATAGCTTATTTTAATTCCTTACCATTTAATAAGTAAATATTATATTCTACATGGAAGTTAATTTGGAGAATGCCCAGTTACACAGTTATACACATGGGAACTTGCTCTGTGGACATTTGCTTGGAGAAGTTCATAACTATTCAACATTATTCAGGCTTGGTGAGCAATTTAAGTCTTAAACCCTTGGTGAAGTACTCCTGGGTTTAAACAACAGATTTGAAATAAACAATGATAGTACAATGATTATAAAGATGAAGAAATACAACTTGAGTTTCTTCAATTCTGTCATTCTATGTGATCAGTTGCAGTTTTTATTTGTATTCAAAATTTCAACAGTAGCCTGACCAGGAGGTGGCGCAGTTGCTGGCTTGAGCATGGGCTCATCTGGTTTGAGCAAGGCTCACCAGCTTGAGCCCAAGGTTACTAATTTGAGCAAGGGATCACTTGGTCTGGTGGAGCCCCCCAGTCAAGACACATATGAGAAAGCAATCAATGAACAACTAAGGTGCCACAACAAAGAATTGACTCTTCTCATCTCTCTCCCTTCTTGTTTGTCTGTTCCTATCTGTCCCTCTCTCTGTCTCTGTCCCAAAAACAAAACAAAATAAAAAACAGTAAAACAGGACAAATGGTGAATTGTGATATTTTTGTTTGATGAGTGTAAATTTTAGCTCAATGATTATTTTAATGTGTAAAGAGTGGGGTGTATTAAAATATGATTCACTCTGGGTATCAAACATGCTGAGTGAAGAGGGGAGGGTGTTAACAGTAACTGTGAAGTCAGAAAGAACTGGGTTGTCCCCTGGGACATCCCCCCATTGACCAAAGGTCAAAGGGGAAAGTCAAAGGGCAAATCGTGGGAGAAGATGGGGCAGGGGAAGAAGACACTGATGGAAAGGGAAGGACCACCAGGATAGAGGGAGAGTCCAAGGACGATCTGAATATATCCTTAAAAAACATGCATATTTGTTTTTTTTAAAAATGTAATCGTAATTCATATACAGTTTTATAATTGGCTTTTTACAAATGTAGTATTATATGGTAAGTCTTCATGTCACTGAAGTTTTTCTGCAATATTATTTTTAGTGGCTGCTATCCTGCCTCCTAAATTCTCTTCTATGTGCTTGCCTTATCTCCTTACCTCACACCATACATAAAATTATGTTCCGGATGCTGTAAGAAAGTAACATTTTAAAAAAAAGTCCTACCTGACCAGTGATGGTGCAGTGGATAGAGTGTCAACCTGGAACACTGAGGTCCCCAGTTTGAAACACCGAGGTCACTGGCTTGAGTGTGGGCTCATCCGGCGTGAGTGCAGGCTTGCTGGTGCGAGCGTGGGATCATCGACACAACCCCATTGTCACTGGCTTGAGCCCAGAGGTCAATGGCTTGAAGCCCAAGGTCACTGGCTTAAGTAAGGGGTCATTAGCTTGGCTTGAGTCCCCCAGTCAAGGCACATATGAGAAAGCAATCAATGAACAACTAAAGTGCCACAATGAAGAATTAATGCTTCTCATCTCTCTCCCTTCCTGTCTGTCTGCCTCTCTCTCTTTCTCTCTCTTAAAACAAACAAACAAAAAACCCCAAAGAAACAAAAACTAAAAAGAAAGAAAGAAAGTCCGGCCTGACCAGTGGTGGCACAGTAGATAGAGCATTGACCTAGGATACTAAGGTCCCAGGTTAGAAATCCTGAGATTGTGGGCTTGAGCGTGGGATCATGTCAAAGTTGCTGGTTTGAATAAGGAGTTGCTGGCTCGGCTTGAGCCCCCTGGTCAAGGCATGTATGAGAAACAGTCAATGAACAACTAAAGTGATGCAACTATGATTTGATTCTTCTCATCTCTCTCCCTTCCTGTCTCTATCAAAAAGAGAAAAATCTCAACACTATTAGAAAAAAATAAGAAACTACCTTTAATATCTTGGATAGGGAAGATGCTAAAAACTTCTCACCCCATCTCCCCAGCCTCAAAAGGAAAGAACAATCAATTTTATTTTATTTTCAGGATTGCCAGAGCTATCACACAAAAAAGAAAGACAAGAAACATATTTGTAATGCAAATAGAAGACAAAGGATTGCTAACCAGACTTTGTAAAGGACTTTTCCAATAATCAAATGAAAGAAAACCACAAATGGTTTGATTAAAAAAAAATAGATCACCCTTGTTCCATGATGCACCTACCAGGGTCATGACTTCATATCGGAAACAGCCTCAAACTCTTTCAACAATTTCCCTGTTAAATTAGTCACTAGGGAACCTGTAACCTCAATAAGCAGACCATCTTTCTGAATGACAGAGATATTAGAAGAGGTGTTGATCTCTTCTCAGATTCTGCTAAACTAATATTAGTTAAACGCCTTATGTAAAATCATCCGAACTTTCCATATCATCTATGTCTCTATTCCTGACTAAATTGTTGAAAATCGTTCCTTGAAGTGTCACGTTGAGTGAGGTCAGGTCTACTCTCTCAGGTGAAGGAGAGCGGTGTGGCACGCCAGCCAAATGCATGGGCTCTGTTGCTAGACGGCCTGTTTTGAATCGGGGCCTCTGCTACTTAAAATTTAAATATCTCTGCCCTCGGATTCCTCATCTGTAAAAATGGGGTGATGGTGATGATGGCACTTAGTGAGCTACAGGACATTTAAAATGGTGCCTGGCAGTGAGCAAGGACCATGGAAGCGTCAGTTCTCATTTTCATGAATTAAATGAAGATAGTTAATGCCCGTGATGGGCAGGAGTTTAAGGAGTTTTCATATGTGCTCCATTAAACAGAGGTGAAATTTGACAGGAACTATAGAAAGAGGGACCTACCCTGGAGGGGACTTCTGGCCCGGAACTGCCCCTACAGAGCTGGTGGAGCACTTCCACCTGTCACGTGGGTGCCCACCTGCCCTGCCTCTCAGTGCCAGTCCTGCAGAGACCGCAATTCCTACCTGCGATTACGTGATGGTGACTCCTGAGGAGCGGCAGTGGGCAGGGGCAGCAGCTGGCCACCTTTAGGAGTGGAGGTGGGGTGTGCTCATTTCCATGCAGAATGTCACCACTGCCGAGGGAGCCAGGCTGCCACGGCCGAGGAGGCAGGTAGAGATGAAATCTTCCACTCAGGAGCTTCCGAGGGCCTAGGCGTCAGTAACCCAGGTCCTGCCCGGTGCCACCTCTGGAGGTGCTGGGTTGTAGGCAGGTGCAGGTCCCCCCTGAAAGGCCCAGGGTGAGGGCTATTCACCAGCCAGTATGTAAGAACTTGAATTATTTTTTTTAACCAACCAATACATTTGGGCGCAAATGCAGCTCCTTTGTCATGGGGTCTTTAATACAAGCCAAATAGGCACAATCCCAGCCATTCATCTCACACAGGCATGTTCTCCAAAAATAACTCTTAATTTAGGATGGTAGGAATATGAGTGATGGTTATTATTCTTCATACTCTTTTGTATTGCGTTAAAGAATTCCCAGAAAGAGAAAACTTGGGCCATCTAAAACATTTTTGAAAGATTCAATTGTGTGATAGCTTTAAAAAAAAATAATCGGCACAAACAAATCTGCGAAGCTGTCGTTTGGCACCGGTGGCGGTCTTTCACAAAATTGCAAATTAGGTACATTTCATCTTCACAATTCCTCACTCCAGTTCCTGTGCCCTGGGGGCCCTCTCACCCCTGTTACCACTGTCCCCCCAGAGGCTCTCCTGCTGCCCAGTGTCTGCACTCCGGGGCCCTTGACTTTCTGCAAAGCAAGGTGGGCGACCCACCCGTGTGTGGTTCTCCATCCTCTGCCCTCGCGGCTGTGTTCTTTTTGCTTTGGGACCCAGAATTGCCCATTCCATGAGATGTGCGAAGGACACGACCATCCAAAGCTTTGCACTGGGATAGCAAAAATTTCTTCTTTTGTTATTACTTTAACTGTTTTTTTTCGGAAACCGAATAGAGTCAAGATGCTAGATGTATAAAGAGTTAGCAGCTTACAGCCCTGCTTTTCGCACACAAGCAGTAAAAAATAAAATTCCATGGGAAAACTTGTTATTATTTTCTGAACAAATTATACATTTCAAATGAATACGCAACTAGCTAGTTTATACATTGCCTTACCCCAAGAAGGGCTGGAGATGATACCGAACGAGATGATTCACTGAGCAAAACACAAGCTAGAATCGGAACGTAAGGAGATGATTTCGCCCTGTGTCTCCATGCTCACTGTAAACCCACAGCGAAACTCCCCTTCCCGCTTTTACTCTTCATCTTATCTCCTCCATGGTTTGAATGTTTTCAAATCGTAGATTTCCTGCTTAGAGATATAAACAGCTAATGGTGTCATTTCAGGTACGGGCACTGCTGTTGGACAGATCACCTAACGGGGGACAAGAGCTTGCCTCCTGGAAATGAATCACCGTCCGCCAATAACCCAGCCTCAGTGGCGGCAGACCAGCAGAGAGGACGGTCTGGGAGGGAGGCCGAGGGCACGTGGCAGGTCCTGAAGCTGGGGGGCAGGCGGGAAGCTAGAGGGACATGCCCTGCACACCCGGTCCCCTTCTGGACCTTGTTAGTGGTGAAACTCTAATAGCACGTGTGGACAACTGGGTGCTAGGGACAAGAGGTGGCCCTTGCAGCCCTTCTATCAGAGGTGGCATTTTCTAGGTGTCTGGTCAGGCTCTATCCGGCAGACCTCTCTGCCATTGGCAGTGATTTGCTAGATCGGCTGCTTTCTGTCTCCTTTGCCACCCCCCCCCCCCCCCCCCCCGCTTTCTTTCCTCTCCTTGGAAACCCTCTGGAGTTACCCCTTCCTGGAACATTGATATTTTAAGAGGGGACAGTGTAGCAGCAGGAGAGGGCAAGGCTCCATTTCAAAGGACACCATGAAAACCGGGGGCGTGCTGAGTGTCTCCTGTGCGTCGGGAGCTGGTGCAGCACTGCCTGCCTCATCTGATCTCCGCAGCCACCCGAGTGGGTCCGCTCCCCCACCTAACATACGGGGAAGTGGAGGCTGGGCTTGGTCAAGGTCACCGAGCTGGTGGCTGTCTTCTGGGCTTGCACTTGACAGCACACTGGGGAGACCTTCAACCTCCAGCCATTCCTCAATATGGATCCTCCTCCCCTTCCTCGCCTGGCTTCCAAAGCCCACCTGGGAGCCAGGCCCCTCGCCCCTCGCCCACGGTGCCTGGGCAGCGGTGGGTGGCGAAGAAAGGCTCGCTGGTCCCGGTTGCCCTTCTGCGGCTTGAACAGGAAAGAGACAAAGGTCCCATTTTAGGGCTGCTGTCGGTTTCCATGTCTCTAGTTGCTGAACCACCAGGAGGAAAAGCATTTGAGGTATTTCCATGGGAAGTGGTAGCCAACCAAAGCGCTGTTGGGTGGTATTCTAGTTAATTGCAGGAAGGCGGGCAGCCCTCCAGGATATTACCTTTCTTGGGCTGGAAAGTGTTTCTTTGAAAAACGTTTCGGTTCAGCCGAGGCCTCCTAAGTTTTCGCAGATTTGCTTGTTCATAACTATGAAGAGAGTCACCAAGTCGGTCCTTCGGGGGCTGGGAGGGGTAAGGTGGGAGGCAGCACCAGGCGAGAGGAAACCACTCTGATGACAACTCTTTGCTAAATGATGGCTGGAAAACACTGGATTATATTTCCCAGCTGGTAAAAATTCCTAAAGGGGCCTATTCCCCTGAGGCCTGCCTCCCCCCCCCGCCCCCCAGATGGAAACAGAATCTGCGACCCTGAATGAAATGTCTCGTGCCCCTGCAACAGGGAGAGGGGAGGAAATGAAGAGAAGTGATCACTCTTCTTTAGCACACTTAAAAAAAATAATGAAAAGAAAAGCATTTGCAAAGGTGCATGATTCTAAGTGTGTTGTTACTCCTGACAAGTTGGGTTTGTATGTACTTCTGCCTTTGCAGAATGTTTCCAATTCATGGCAACCCTGGGTGGGGGTGGGGGGAGAGGGACGGGGGTGAGGGTGGGCAAGGCCTCCATCAGTCTGCACCTGAGGACACAATGTGAGTGACTCACAGCTCAAGTCACCCCGCTGGTGAGACATGGAACTCAGTGTGTCTTGTAGGCTTGTTTACTGGGCACCTCCCTTTTGCCCTGTGCTGGGCTGTTGGCAAGGACATTGAGGTGTCTGCTGTCTAGCTGTGGATAAACACGCTTCGTTTAAGTGGAACAGTCCAGAACAACCCAAAGTGAGCTATAGTTCTTCAGCCTGGAGCGCTGAGCAGGGAGGGATGAGGGCGGCTGGATTGGGAAGACAGGTGGGACCTCTTGAAGGAGGTGACTCCTCCCACAGGGATATTTCCATCAGCGCTCACAGAATTCTATATGCTGTTCTGCAAATGAAATGTTTTAATGATTGCTGACAATTATACATTTTCTATTTGGTACGAGTTATACGTTCACATATAGGGGCAGAGGAAGTAAAAGATTCAAGTGTCATTCCTTCTCCTTGCAACCTCCCCTTCCCCCAACCCTCTTCATACCCTGGTTTACATTTTTGGGGGATGTTTTCATGTGTTCACAACCTGTGGGTATTCCTCCAGATCTACTCCCCAGCCTCCTCCACCCGGCTCTGCCCCTGCAGGGGACGGGAAGCGGGCAGGGATATTTATTCCCTAGCTCGCTCGCTCGCTCTTTGAGGTCAGCTACTGGCTGCTGCCCTGGTGTGGGACAGGGCTCCTGCCAGGTGGCGTCCCCTCCTGGGATTCCAGCATTGCCTCCTGCCATTACCTTTCCACCCTAGGCATGGTTCCAGTCCCTGGGTGCTTCATCACCTCTTGCTGATTTCCTTAAACCCTGTAAAGAAACCCTTTCATTAAACTTTCCTTAAATCACCCACCTCAGGTTTTGCAGGACCAGGACTGATAAGTACCTACAGTATATTGTTTTGTGATCTGCACAATATGCATACGAGTGTGTGTAGAACATTATAATACATAGTTAATGTGAAGCTCCAAGATGGGAATTAAAATCCTTATTTTAAAAATAATTTTAATAAATATTTTATTGCCTCAAAATAATGTAATACTAGATATGTTTACATCTATATCTGTTAGTGTACAAATAGGTTCTAGTTTTTAAGGTGAGAATAGCATTCCCTCGTACACCATTGAGTGAGTATGCATTATTTATGTAATCAGTCGCCCCTGTGGATAAACATTTAAGGTTGTGCCGGTTTTTGCTTTGATATCAGGGCATTTCCAAACATATCTATGACTTCTTCCAGGAGCCCCAAGTGTGGCGCTCAGCAGTGACAAGGCACTTCATTTCTTCCAGCCTCAGTTTCCCCATCTGTGGACGAACATAGCACACTGCTCATCGTTGGCCCCGAAGACTTGTGCTGGCCAGTGATTTTGCTGAGGCCTCATTTTTGAATAGATGCGGTTGTGAGGCTGTAGTGCGGGCAGGAGTCTGTCGGTCAGCCACCGGGAGGCAGCTGACGGCTTGGGTGTCCCCACTTCAACCCAGCGGTTGCATACTAGGAGGCACCTCCCGTCGTGCTCATCAACGGCCAAAATATTAGTTTCTGGAGAAAACGCTGAAGAGAAAACCAGCGATTAGTCCTGCATTGAGAAGAGAAAATGAAGATTTAGAGAAAGTGCTTGTTCTTAAGACGTGTTAGGGGAGAAATGCTGTGTTCTTGGGGCACTTGGGGACCTCGGAAGAAGAAATGGATGGGTAAATGGGAGAGAGGGTGTATGCGGCAGCAAGAGGAGAGGACAAGCGCGCAGCCACTGGCCATTCGCTCCCCGGGGACGCAGAGGCCGGGGCTCCGCGAGCATGTCCAGCGCGCTGCCCGGCGCGGCCGCCCTCGCCCTAGGGCCCGCGAAGCCCTGCTCCTGCCCCGGGGCTGGAAGGTCAGGCGGGCTGGGCTTCCCCTCCGCGGCCAGTCAGGGTTCAGGGGAGGCTCCCTGGGGCAGCAGACCGGGCCCCGATATCCCGAGCGCAGCCCCGTCGGTGCCCACAGAACCAGCAGCCCCGCGGGCCGGCCAGCAGGTGTCGCTGCTGCCCTAGAGGACGGACGGGCGCGCCGGACAAACCACTGTGCCCATCTCATAGGGTTTGCCTTATAAAGGACAGATTTGAACCCCACCCCGGATAAGAAAAGGATAGAAACCCCCTTTCCTCCTTCTCCCAAGAGGCTAAGAAGGAGCAGTCGGAAAAGGAGTGCATACAGGTTTGCTGGCTGCGTCCTCCCTCTCTGGCCTGGCCAGGGCAGTGGGTCTCCCGGGCTCCACTGCCTGTCATGCCGGGATCTGTTGGCGTGCTCAGATGATGGGGTGAGCAGGACACAGCCCTTAGGGACTTTATAATCCATCAGGGGGATGGACAACCTGAAGGGAAATTCACAAGTGTAACAAAGAGTGGCCCAGCCTGGTCCGGCAAGCCACGTCTGTTTTCTTCCCAGTCTATCTTGCTCTACTCCAGAGGCTGCACTGAGGTTCCAGTGTTCCAGTTATTCCTCTGAAAGCAGGCGATAGAGAAGCGGCTCACCTGATTAAGGTTACAGGGAGACCAGTTGTCCCGTTCGCCAAACATCTGAGAGGTCCTAGGATGCAAGACTTTTGTGCTGAGCCTGGGAGAGCCCAGGGCAGCCGGAAACAACTTTGTCATCTTTATCAGCCACCAACCACCTTTCAGACATGATCTCATTTAATTCACATCGGTGGTAGTGTTATGATCCCCATTGTACAGAAGAAGAAACTGAGGGTCAGAAAGGCTAAACAAGCTGCCCAAAGCTTCAGGATGGGGAGGGAAGAACTGACGTTTGAACGAATGTCCACGTAACTTGTGTTATTTCTGCTGCACTCTGCTGTCTCCTGGATGCCCTTGAAGTTGGGAGCTGAGAAATGGCTTTCCCAGGCCAATCTGTGTGGCCCGAACAGTAGGCAGCTGTGGGTCGTGGGCATACATAATTATAATGTGTACTGCGGTGGCTGCCTGAGCTGGGACAGCGACCCAGGAGCTCCTCCAAGGCTTGGAGCTCTGAGGACAGCAGCACATCAGAAAGTGGGGGCGGTGGGGGGCGAGATGGGGGCTTGTGTGGGCCCGCAGTCTGAGCACAGCCTGCAGAAGAGCCCATGCTGGGTGGGCTCAGGGGCACACTTGGGGCTGATGGTTTGGGCAATAACACCAGGTAACAGCCATTGGAGAGGAGCAGACCATACCACCAAGAAGGCCCTGATAGCTTTATCTACCTCCTCTGTAGCCCAGACATTTATATAAAAATATAAAATATCTTTTGGTTCAAGAACAAAGCCCCAGGCCCGTTGGGCTCAGAACCTCAATGTGGCAGCATAGGGACCGGTTCGGTTCATGGGGCTGAGCTGGGCAGGTGCGGGGTGGGCAGGAGGAAGCAGATCCTGAAGGGAGTCCACTGAGGGAGACAGGCAGGGACACTGTTGGCTAACTCCTTAGCTCGTAGTGACACGGAGTCAGGCTGTGACAGAAACGCTGCGGAAACCCTTAGGCTGAGCACGAAAACCCAGATGAAATGATTCACACCGTCCTCGGTCCATTTGGTCAAAGCCACTCTTATCAGCCCAGCCCAGGCCGGGTGGTGCTCAGGAAGAGTGTCACAGAGATAAGCCCCAGGTCTCTTATCCTGTCTGGGAGCGCAGCCAGTCCAGCAAGTCATTGCGACCAGGGTGAGTGACCAGCTTATCAAGACAGCTAGCTGTTCAAGGTGTCAGATGTCACTCCTGAGTTCTGCACGTGTCTGCGGACCAGGGCTGTGACTGCCTTCACAGGTTAGAATTAAGAAAAGTGTCCTGGATGGGCACAGGTCTCAGTAGTACAGGTTGGCAAGCAGACGTCAGCCCTACGTGGTGCCCTCTGCAGTGCAGAGACTAAACATGGCGGTGCCCCGGGCAGAGCCTGTTTGTGTCCGGAACTGAGGGGCTCTTTGGGAGTGAATTCACCAGGAAGGAGGAGAGTGCCAAGCGTGTGTGGGTGCAGGAGTGAAGCTGAAGGTGCCTGGGACCTGGGTGATGCTGTGCACAACTGTCCCCCTCTGTGCACAGAGTGGTCAGTCTGCCCGGGGAAATTACTCAGGAGGACAGCCAGGAGGAAGGGCCTCCCAGGCAAAGGAATCACATGTGCAAATGCACAGAGACACGAAACCTCCGGGCTGTCTGGAGAGTAGGGTGCAAGGTGGGGACGTGGGGGAGGGGGACGGCACCAGAAGGTGAAGGCCTGGAATTCTGTGCATTGTTCCGTGGTTGAGGCCAGGACAGGCTGAGCCAGGCTGGGGGTGGGGGGAGCAGACAGAGAGGGCAGAGCAGGCTCCCTGGCATTACTCCCACACCACATAAATGCTCGTCCCGGAAACCTCCATGAGTAGTTCTGAGCTCTGTCTTCCGCCCGTCATGCCTGTTCTTACCAGGAGTCTTGGAAAATAGAATTGGGGAGCTTTACTCTTAAGTAGAAATATCCAGTCTGAAGAAGAAAGTCGTGCCACCACACATGCCTGCTGTGACTAATGGGACCTAGGGGGAGGCGGCCCTGTGCGTGGGGTGCTCTGGAAGGACTTCTTCTACTTGCCCACTGCCATGTAGAAATGGCTCAGTCTCCACCCCTGACTAGAGCGCTGGGTTCTGCCACCTGCAGAAGGTCACAGCCACTCGCACCCACCCAGTCACCAGGGCATAAGCTGCCAGATGTCATGATAGTTTATTCTTCCACCTGGTAGGTGGCAGCCTCTCAGCGACCAACCCCCTGCCTCTCACCCGTGTATGGACCCAGGCTTGACTTTACTTTTTTTTCTTCAGGTCTGGGTTCTCTTTCCAGGATGTGCAGCAAAGCAGCCGGCGCGGACTGCCCTGGCGGATGAGCTCGTGCGGACAATGGCTGGTCGGCCAGGCTGCCTGCGTCCCGGAGGCCAGACCTCATGTTGGGCTGTTCTAACAAGAACTTGAATTGAACCAAACCATGACCCCCAAATTGGAAAACACTGCCCTGATTCACTGAACCTAAAACCAAATCCAAATATTATTATTTTTTTGACTGAACTCTGAATTGAATTAATGTTATTTTTCTCAAATACCTACCAAGCCAGTTTGAACGAGACACAAACATATGTATTTTCTGAAACAATTGAACCTGAACTTCAAAATAATCTCCTATCTGAGGGCAGAAGGAGACTATTTGCTTGAGCTTCCTGTTCACGGTGGGCAGATGAGAAGGCAGCTCCTTTCTTTACAGCAGGAGCGGCTTTCCTGGGTTCAGCACTCTAACTCTGCTTCTCAGCTTTAAAAATTAAGGCATAATGTATATCTGTCATGGAATGCACAAATCTTAAAATGTATAGTTTGATTAATTTTTTTTTTTGTATTTTTTCTGAAGTGAGAAGCAGGGAAGCAGAGAGACAGACTCCTGCGTATACCCACCCGGAATCCACCTGGCATGCCCACCAGGGGGCGATGCTCTGCCCCTCTGGGTCGTTGCTCTGTTGCAACCGGAGCCATTCTAGCACCTGAGGCAGAGAGGCCATGGAGCCATCCTCAGCACCTGGGCCAACTTTGCTCTAATGGAGCCTTGGCTGCTGGAGGGGAAGAGAGAGATAGAGAGAAAGGAGAGAGAGAAGGGTGGAGAAGCAGATGGATGCTTCTCCTGTGTGCCCTGGCCGAGAATTGAACCCAGGACTTCCACACGCCGGGCTGACGCTCTACCACTGAGCCAATTGGCCTGGGCTAGTGTGACACGTACACATACTCAAGGAGTTTGCATCAGCTCAGAGAGTGCCTTCTCTGCTCCTTCCCGGTCCATCCTGCCCCCACCAAACAACCACGGTGCTCATTCTACCTTCTTTTGCTTCTCATTTGAGCCTTATGAACAACCACCACCACCACCCTGAAAGAAGGAGGACAAGAATGATAACACCCATTTTACGGATAAGAGAAGGGAGGCTCAGAGAAAGGCCGGCGGCTTGCTTTTGCATATAGAGCAGGTGGTGGCGGAGTTAGGAAAGCCCAGGTCTCTCTCTCTCAGCCATGTGCTCCGCCTTGCCATCTGAAGCCATCTTCTGAACTGGATGCCGACAATGGGTTTAATGCCTCCATGGGCTTGCAGGGAACATGGGATTCTCTCACCCCACAAGCAGGGGGGTTTCACCTATTTCTGAGGCTCTCTGGGCAAAGAGGACCCAGTACGTCTCAGTCCTGGGCAGGGCTTCCTCTGCAGATAGGACCTTCTCCGAGGACCTCCATGCACCCCCATGGCGGCGGATGACGTAGGAGCGCCTGTCCAGTCTCCAGCCTGCGTGAGTATGGCTGTCTGTCGGTGTCTCTGGCCGCCTGTGTGTAGACAAACTATATCCGACCCCCGAGGACCAGTGTCTGTCTCCCCAGCAGCCGAGCTAGAGAACATTGACCAGGTTCCCAGGCGGCTTTTCCTGGGGAAACATTTTCCAGAGCCTACAACAATGTTGTATTTGATTTGATTTTTCCCCCCCCTTTGCAGGCGATTGTGTGGTTTGGGGTGTTTTGCTCCTAGTTATAATCCAATAAAGAGCAGCTGCTGAGATTTTTCCAAGAGTGCCGCTTTCAACCGCCCTCGTTGAAAACGCTCTAATTTATTTCAGTCGCTTGTGGGAAAACCAGCCTCAGCTCAAAACAAAGGCGTCCTGTGCTGATGTAATTGCCCCATGAGCCTCTCCTCAGGGCTCCGGGCCTGTGATGGTCACTGAGGTAGCCCAGGAAGAAGCCTCCTTTCTAGATGGCGGAAGTTATCCGGAAGCACCTCGCTCTCTCCCCACCCTCTCAGGGCAGGCGAGAGTCCCAAGGCCTCAAGAGAGTCAGGAGCCAAGATGTTCATCAGGGCTTGTCTATTTCCAGTGGCTCACAGAGGTCAGTTCATGGGTTTATCACACCTTGCTGTGAAATAATCGGATAGATTTTCTTTCTACTTACTGTGTAGTAAAGTCCTAGCCACTGAGGAGTTAGAAGTTTGGATGAAAGGATTGATCAAGAAACAGGGGATTTCAGGTCAACGGACCTCCAGTTTCTGGGCACTTTGGGGTGGAGGGTGGGAGAAAAGACATCAAGGATGTGGAGACCTCGGGGCTCAGCCTACTCTCAGCCATCCAAGCTAGTCTGTTCTGTCTCCCATTCTTTCCAGGTGCCGCTCGACCCCAGGCTAAAGTGATTACAGACCACCTAGTCATTGACTTGGTTTGATGGTGGACCTTTCTTCTTGGGAAGTCCGGTGGGGGGCGAGGGCTCCTGGAATATCTAAATCCAAAATGGCAGCCCCCTGGCAGAATGATGTGGGACAGCTTTCGGTTACTTCGCCGGCTCATGGAGAAGACTGAGTGAATTACATGGGGTGGTGCCACCTGTTTGGCTCTCACCGTGTTTCCAAGAGAGGGACTTGAGGGGCGTACTATGGGGCCATCTCTGAGGCCCTGCTTTCCCTTTCATTTGCAAAGTGATTTCCATGCCGCCACAGGGCTCTGTTTTCTTTCAAGTTAGAGGAAGTCACATGCCAGTGTGCATTTGCCTGGGAGGTGCCCTTCCTGGTCTGTGGGCTCCCCTTTTCCTCCCAGCAGTTCCTTTCCCTGCAATCACCCGGAGGGGCCGAATGGATCCGGTGGGCAAGGCCTTTGATTCTTAGGAGTGAGTTACAAAGAGCATCAGCGAGGTATAAGCACGGAGATGACCCAGATGCTTTGCAAGTTCAGATTTCTAGGATTTGCAACTTTCAGAGATTCTGGTTTCGTCTCTCCGAGGCGAAACCCAAGTGTCTTTATGTTTACGTCAGAAGCCTTGTATGACTGTTTATTCAGAACATTAAGATACCCACTGCTGCCATTCCTCCTCTCCAACAGTCACGTGGAACATTTCTGCAAACTTCCGTGTATTATTGCGCATGCATTTATATCTGAATCAGTGTCACACAGTCACTCTGGTTTCTCTTCCTTCTAGCATCGTGAGGACTTTCCCATGACATTCAATATTTTTTGAAAGCATGGTTTGTGCAGGGCTGCACATAAGGGAATCTTTGTTTGCATGCCTGATTACTTTCTCAAGCTGGGTTCCTGGCTGTGTGAGAAAGCTCTAGAGTGACTTAAATCCTTAGCTTAGGTCATTCCCTTGTGCTGAGTCCCCCCACCCCTACCCCCACCCTGCACCCACCTCCTGCCCCTCCCAATATGGAGCACTGTCTTGTTTTAAGATCACAAAAGCCATGCACTCTCGAGAGGAACCAGTCAAGCTCTTTGAAGGGATATGAAACAAGCCAGTCTTCTGGGTCCCCCCACCAGGGATTCGTCGGTTTGGGTGCTTCCTCACATACCTCTTTCTTCAGTCATTTTTCTTTGAAATAAGCTCTTTGGGTGGTTTTGCAGCCGGGGAGATGATGGTGTGGGGGAAAGGACAGGCTGGCAACCGGAGGACCTGAGGTCCTGTCCTGGGGCCACCAGGCACCCACTCTGGGAATGTGAGCACAGCACAAACTCCCGGAGCTCACTTCCTCCCTCGCAGGTTAGGGACAGTGACTCACATCCCTGCTGCCTGCTCATCCAAAGGTTGTTCTTAGATTGGATTAGATTTAGCAAGCAAGTGGACAAGCAAACAATAAAACCAATATAAGACCAAGCAGGATGCCTAGCTAAATCTGAATCTCAAATAAACCACCAGTAATTATTTGGTATAAGTGCATCCCTAGCAATATCTCACCTGTATGTTACCTGGCAGCCCTATGCAAAATGAAACGTGGAAACGCTTTGGAAGTGAGCCCCAGCAGGATCGCTCCCAGGACCTCAGCTGGCCCCTTCCTCTTGGAGAGAGAGTGTTCCTTCCCCTAAGGGAGGTCAGGGTTCATCTGTCCGTAGACTTGAGACATCTCCTCATCACTGAGAAGCGGCTGGACCGCGGAGGCCCTGGAGCAGCGGGACTAAGGAAGATGTGTCTGCTATGTTCCCGGCAGTGGGCGAACATGCCAGTCTCCGTGTTTATGCTCCTGCCTGTAGATGCTAACCCTGCTCCCAACCCCCTGGCCCTCCTAGTCTCACCTCCCATTCCTCTGTCTGTATCTCATGCCCAATTCCTGCCTCATCAGGCAGTATATGTGGAAATGCTTCCAGAGAGCATGAGCCCTGGGCTTTCTATACTTGTCTTCAGGTTGTGGCCCTGGGTCAGGGGGAGTTCCCCCAAAGAGCCTGAGTTCTAGCTTCCCCTTGGACTCCCCTGCTCCGACCAGTCTCAGTCTGCCATGCAGGTGTGAGTGCCTTGGTGCGGCTATTACGTAGCATCTGCAATTAGACAGCACTAGGTGCCCCTGGGCCCCTACCTCCATCTTCCCTTTCTTTTAGTATATGTGCTGCTGGAGTGAGCCCTGTCTTCTCTTCTTAGATGAAGCACACAGACTTACTCTCCTGGGCACTGCTGGGTGGAGGCAGGGGTCTCCCACAGTGCTTTTCCTCTCCTGGGGCTACTTTCCAGCTCCTTCCAGGCACTGTCCATAGAACACACACCTCTCAGGCTTCCTTCAACTGCGGTTTACGCCCGGGGGAGTCAGGACTTTGTGGAATCCCAGGAGATACAGATACATTCAACTCAAAGTGACTGAGCACAATTCTATGGTTCCGTTCTAAGTCAGATGAGGTTTTAACCTGTGCAACACTTAGCCCGCTTACATAGAAAACATTCTACCCTCCCTAGGTTATTTCGCTCAAGCAGCGACATACCTGATTGTGGGAACTGAGTTTGAGAACCTCCTGGCATCCGCATGACCCCAGTGTCTTGGTCCGGTGGACGTCACTCACGCCAAAGAGAGAGGCGTAACTTTGCATGTGTTCTGTCTCCCGGATGAAGTCATGACACTACGCTT
Source organism: Rhynchonycteris naso (assembly GCA_037038555.1). Classification (NCBI taxonomy): domain Eukaryota; kingdom Metazoa; phylum Chordata; class Mammalia; order Chiroptera; family Emballonuridae; genus Rhynchonycteris; species Rhynchonycteris naso. Next base: position 11,635,153 of record CM073000.1, read on the forward strand.
TCATCTCATCAGTAACGATGGTTGTCATACCTCAGATGTATACGGCATGTTGTTTTTTTTCTCAATCAATTGTAATAATTGAAACAAGATTGAGAAAGCAAAATTTTCTTCTCTGCCCACAATTCAGTTCCCTCTGTCTCCTGGTTTATTAGCATTTTGGGTTATCATTTTCTAGACTTTTCTGTCCATACATCAGCATACAAGTGTGAGTGGGTTTTTTATTTTTTTTAAACCACTGGTATCACAGACACTCAGTATTCTATAGTCCTGATTTTTTCACTTAGCAATAGGTCATACACATGTTTTTTTTTAAAATTTTTTTACTTATTGATTTTAGCGAGAAAGGAAGGAAGAGAGAGAGAGAGAAGAGACAGGAACATCAGTCTGTTCCATATGTGTCCTGACCAGGGATTGATCCAGCAACCGCTGCACCTCAGGACGATGCTCCAACCAACTGAGCTGTCTGCCCAGGGCTCATGCACACATTCTTGTTTATCCTTCCTGACAGTGCTGTCCCGTATGGTTCCGGGGAATCCCAGCGATTGCAGGAATCTCCTCCCGACTAACATTGAGGTCAGGTCCAGTTCTGCTGCTATCCTAAGTAGTGCTGCAGCGACCACCTTGATGTTACCAGGGCACCTGACTCTTCATGAGTCAGCTTAGAGAAACGCATTCCCGTCTGGTGTCTGATGTGCAGAGGTCAAGCATTATCCCTCCACTTTATAGACGCAAAGCCCCAGCACAGACGGGCACGAAGTTCTGTGACTATGAGCTAGTGAGGCACAGCGCTGGCTTGCTTTCCAGGCCCAACCCAGGCCTTCTCCACATCCCCGTGGCTGCCCCTGGCAGGGGTCAGAGCACCTGACACCTTGCCTGTCACACTTCAGCGTGGGCATGCATGCCGTGGGGGTCGTGTTACAGGGTGAATTCTATCTAGTGAACTCTGATCTAGTCGTCTGCGGCGGGGAACCAAAGAGTCTGTGTTTCCAACAAGCTCCCACAGGGTGCTCATGCCATTGACCTAGACCACACTTTGAGCAACTAGGCTTTTGTGTGGATAGCATCACAAGTGTGAGAAGACATTTGTGGTGTGTGGGCCTTCACTGACTTCTAATCTCGTGGGTCCTTTGACCATAATCACAATGAGCATCAAAGACCAGAAGTACCCACAGCACACACAGTGTTAGAGCTAAGTCAGAAGACCGGGGATCAGATCAAGGAATCAGGCCCAGACCAGATGCCCCCAATCGAGATCCCACCTGGGTCTTTGCATATGGGTGCTGGGGATTGGCTAGCACTGGAAGCTGGTGGGGGCTGGGTCTCAGCCCCCCCTCCTTGTCTGAGTTCCTTCTTCCTATGTCTCACTATTGTGGCTGCAAAACGTGGTTTAATGAGCCAACCAGGGAAATAGTTGTGGCCTTAGACAGCACAGGTGTCGGGAGCCCCATTCTATGCAGAGACGTACTCAGGGTTTTTTTAAAGACTGACATGAATTTAAGGACAAATATTTCATATTGGTTGCTGGACACCAGAATTCTATCCAACACTGTTAACTGGGCCCAACTGCCAGGTCTTGTTCATAGGAGGACCAGCCATTCACTGTTGGTTAGCCAGCCAATGTTCTTTCATTCTCTGCCTGCCAGCATGCCTGCTGCACCCTACCAGTCATGGATCCAAGCAGGCATCCATCAATGCATGCATACATGCATGCATGCATGTATCCATCCATCCATCCATGCATGCATCCACCCATGCATCTACCCACACATTCATTCATGCATGTATTCATCCATCCATGCATCCATGCATGCATGCATCCATCCACTCAACAAATGCATCTTGCTCTCCTATCATGTGCTAGGAATGGCCCTTGATGCCACAGGGGAATTCAAAGATGAGCGATCAGAATCCTTGCTCTCAAGAGGGGAGACAAGTCACGATACAAATAACTCTAAGAGCATTACTCTCACTCTCCCTGTTTCCTAAACATGCTCACACCCTCCACTTCATCTAGTCTTTACAATCAAAGATTGTTTCTTTCAGAGAGATGTTGATTGAGTCAAGTCACCTGTCCCCAGAGGTGACAACTGTGTCATACCTCATTCCCCCACCACTTCCTGGGAGTTGGTTCTGTAAGGAGTGGTGCTGAAGTCACTGAGCGGATCGAGGAAGGACATTAGGACAATAGAAGTGGACATCAGAGCTCCTGTAGATGGTTCAACAGGGGAGACACTCACAGTCTGGGTGATTCGGGACCTGTGGAATGTGGGGCTGGCAGGGGAACATCCTTTTAGAGATCTGCTGGTCCCTCCCTGGGCAAGGACAGGAGCCTGAGGCTGACTGGGGCAGACATGTGCTCAGAGTCATACTGCATGGTGGGCAGACTGAGGCTGGGGCCCACTTTCCCCTCGGGCCATTCTCCACCCTGTTCAGAGTCTGAGTGGTGGTCTCCAGCGGTGGAACCTGATGATCCTGGCGTGCTTCTCCTGGCTGGCCACCTACTGTACCTCCTCTTCTCAAATTTAGGATCAAATTGATTTTTTTTAAAGTTGTGGCTTTGGCAACCGCATCTTGGGCCAATGCTTAACTGAGCTATTTTTAGCACCTGGCACTGAGATATTGGGACCAATACAGATATCCTCAGTGCCCGGGGTTGATGCTCGAACCAATCGAGCCACTGGCTGCAGAGGGGAAGAGGGAGAAAAGAGGGAGAGGGAGGGGGAGAGAAGCAGGTGGTCGCTTCTGCTGTGTACCCTGACTGGGAAACAAACCCAGGATGCCCATACGCTGGGCTGATGCTCTATCCACTGAACAAACTGGCCAGGGCCTGGGTTCATAATCTTGAATGAGCCAGGGGAAAGGTCAGTTGCTCACTATCCCTCCAGTCAAATCACTGAGGTTTCTAGAGGACTGCTGAGTGCCCCATGAAAGTCCAGGCAGGTGTCTGGGAAACTGGGGGCGGAGAGAGCCTAGATGGGGGTATTGAGGGGAGGGTAGCTGTTTAAGATCTCTGCGTAGGTGCTGGCCGTGGGTGGCGCCTGCGCAAAAGGCATGGGGGCGGTGGAGGGAGTGAGGGCAATGGGGCAAACCTCGCTGGCCTCGCAGGTGGTTCTAGCCTCTGCACCCCGACCTGTGTTGGGGGGCTCCTCCAGAGGCTTCTGTGAGAGCCAGGAGGGGACCGAGTGGTTTCTATGAACCTGGAGGGTGGTGCTGAAAGGGGTCCCCACCTGTGACGCTGATGGGTCCCAGCTGTGCTCCTGCGCCCCGACTCTGTGAGCTGCGAGCTGGGGCTTGGGCCCCTGCCCCCTGCAGGGGAGACCTGGCGGGTGTTTGAGGCCTCCTGCGCTGTTTGGTGAAAATCAACACCCAGCAGACGCCAGCGTTACCCCACGTCTCTGGAGTTATGAAGGGCCTCTAAAATAGTTAGACTTTGCAGACTACCCCTGGGACACCCGCCGCAGTCCCAGACACGCACACTGCTGAGGCCTGCACTACCTCTGCCCACGCGGTCCTCTTCCACAGACCGCGAGGCCGGGAACACACACTGTGCGCACAGCTGTGAGAGGCAGGCGAGGACTCAGGCGGTCGCCCAACCCCAATGCTCATGTGGCTTCTACCTTGATTTGCAGGATTCAGGTTAGACACAGGGAGAATGTCCCTCCCCTGACGGGCCTTGGCCGCCATTGTCGGGTGTAGGTTGAGAGTCCGTGACCTGCCCGTCATCGCATCCGAGGAGGGAAGGGCAACGCCAGGTGGGCTGCCCTGCCTCTGCCTCGGCCGTCTTACCATTTCTTGCTTCACTCAAACCTCAGACTCCTGGGAGGGAGAGGAGAGGGGAGTACCCTGAGGGGCTCTCTCCTTCCTGCTGCCTGTGGGAAAACAGGGAAACTGACACAGAACGGATGTGCTCAAAGCAACTTCCAGGAGGCTTTTGGGAGGTTCCAGCCCCAGGGAAGACTTGTCTGATTCACTGCAGATTTTGTCCCAGTCTCTCCATTCTGTCTCAGCTGTTTGATTTGTTTAACCCGTGTGTGTGTGTGTGTGTGTGTGTGTGTGTGTGTGTGTACAGGGGCACAGTTAGCATACAAGTGCCTGTGGCACCCGGGGAGCCCTCCGCCCTGACTCGAGGTATCGGTGTAATCTGGGGCAGGCCATAGTCCCTGGGAATGAATGTTTTTTGGGAGCAAGAACCAAGCCCTGAGTTTCTGTGGTTTCCATCATGGCCTGAGAACACGTGCGTTTTGCTGTGTCATCGCATTTTCTGATGCCCATAACTTGGTGCACTGGGAGAACAGGGGTGGAGGAAGGGTGTACCTGCCAAGAGAGGAACCCTTTTATACCTAGGGTGTGGGGGGTAAACCTTCTCCAGGGATTTCTAAGGTGATTTGTGAAGAGACACTTGAAAACTGGTTATCTTAAGATCAGAGGCACCTTGACAATAATGGGGCTTCTCATTGTTGGGGGATGAGGTGTGGACTAGAGTGAACCCGGGGTCCTGGGTTGGGACCGGGATGACCTTTAACTCTGGTGCGTTGTGTCAGTCTGGGCCCCAGACACCTGTTCTGGGGTGAGGCGGTGAGGCAGTGAAGCCCACACTCCTCCAAGCTTGTCGTGTGCACGATGGTAGAGGTGTCTTGAGAAAAATGCAGGTTGAGTCAGTGGCTCTGATGAAGGGCTTGAGAGCCAGTATTTCTGCCCAGCGCTGTGTGATCTGATGCTGCTGGTCCGTGGATCGTACTTGGGGCAAAACTCTGGCAGATCCCTGAGAACCCTGCAGCGTGAACATGGGGTTACAGTTTGGAAGTGGGAGAACGGAAGGTGGGTTCCTCACGTCTCAGGGCTCCCTCCCTCAAGCAAACCGCACTGGGCCCAGAGGTCACACACACACACACACACACACACGTGTCACACCATGAGAGACAGAGCAGAAAGGACAGAGAAACAGACAGTGGGTACCATGCGCCAGCGGCAGACACAGCCAGGGGGGCTGTGAATGAGAAAAAGACAGGAGAGACGTAGGAACTGAGAGAGGGAGAGGTAGGGAGATGCAGAGAGGAGGAGGAAGGAAGACAGGTGGAGGGGGAGAGAAAAGAGGGTACCAAGCCTCTGCCAGGGGTGCGGTGTGCCGACGGCAGGCCTGCCCCCGTGTCCCTGTCCTCCGGGGCTGCCGCTTCCCTCAGCTTCAATCAGGTCTGCTTCAAGCCCCTGAGGGGTCCCATTATTTTATTTCTCATGTTTACATTTGAAAAAAGATCTTCCCTTTCCTCCCCTCCATCCTCCCCTCCCTGTCCCTGGACTCCAGCCACCACCCCAGGACCGAAGAAGAAGGACCCCCACCTCCCGTCCCATTAATCAGAGCAGAGGGAGGGGGCTGGAAGCTACTGTCTGATTGAACATTAGTCATGCTGCATGTTATATTCTCTAATGAGAAAATTATTCCAAATTGCCCCGAGGGATGGTTGTGATTAAACTATTTGCCTCTACTTCCTCTGCTAAATTGAACGTGCGTGTTCACATGCGTGCGCGTGCGTGCACACACACACACACACACACACACGCACATTGTCACCCTCGCCGACTCTGTGCACCCAAGGCCTCGGAACACACCCTATGGAGGGACTGGTACAGCCTCTGGACTCCAGAGAGTTTACATTCCCAGCCAGCGCACTGCTTGCTTCTGCTAGCTAGGTGCTGCTATCAACCCTGACAACCCCGTTCCTGCCAGACCCTAATTGCCCATGTTCAGAAGGGGGCTCCGCCAGTCTGAATGAGCGTTTCCTGGGTGTCAGATGTCTGTCTCTTCTGGGGAGAAGCAAGTCTTTTCAGGCAGGAATCTGGAGCCCGTCTCAGATCCCTCTTTATTTTCTCTGCTCTGAAATTCCAATTTTGTTTGGACCTCCTTCCTGTGCATGCCCTGGGCCAAGCCGTTACTGTGTAGCCCCTGTTTGCTGCTGCAGGTTTTTGAAGCACAGTTCAAAAGAGAACCAAAGCAAACTAATAAACATGCATTCATAGGAACTAGAACATTTTAATGGAGAATTTATAACACAAGAAAAGCACGCAGGAGTGCGTGGTCTTGATTAGTTGGACATTAACATGTATGTCACTTCCGCAGTCGCCTCCTCTTTATTTTATTCTTATTGTTTAAATTTAATGTATTGGGGTGACATTGGTTCACAAAACCATACAGGTTTCTTTTCTTTTTTTTTTTTTTTTTTACAGGGACAGAGAGAGGGATAGATAGGGACAGACAGACAGGAAGGGAGATGAGAAGCATCAATCATTAGTTTTTTGTTGCTGTTGTGACACCATAGTTGTTCATTGATTGCTTTCTCACGTGTGCCTTGACCGCGGGCCTTCAGCACACCGAACCACCCCTTGCTGGAGCCAGTGACCTTGGGTCCAAAGCTGGCGAGCTTTTGCTCAAGCCAGATGGGCCTGCACTCAAGCTGGCGAGCTCGGGGTCTCAAACCTGGGTATTCCGCATCCCAGTCCGACGCTCTATCCACTGTGCCACCACCTGGTTAGGCAAAACCATACAGGTTTCAAGTGTACAACTCAACACAACATCATCCTGTGCCCTGCACCGTGTACCCATTGCCCCAAACTAAGTCTCTGTCTCCATTTTCTTCCTTTTTAAGTCCTGGCCATACTTCAAGGTCTGGCACAGATGTTCCCTTCTCTCACTACTGCCTCAGTCACAGTCGAGCGATCTCATTGCTTGGGCCCTGGTTGATAGAATTCAATGAACGTTCATCGAGTGCCGTATGAGTCAGTTCTTGCTAGGTTATTCTGTGTTAACAAAAGACCCACGTCTCGGTTTGTGGTTTGCAGTACTTCCCATGTCAACCGCAGGCTGCCTGCTTGTTCTGCGACCCAGGCTGAAGGAGCAGTCTCCATCTGGGATGTGCCATTCTTAAGCCAGGGGGAGAAAGGGAACGATGGTGGCACCGAGTGTGTCTCATAAAACTTCTGCTCAGGTGTGGCATACAGCACTGCTGTTCACTGTTGACCAAAGCAGGTCACACAGCCAAGCCTGGTATCAGTGGGTGGGGAAGAATAATCCTATTGTCAAGAAGGCTCTACCACAAACACCTCCACTTGCTGGTGTGACGCATCCTGGGTATACACCTGGTGTGATGCGTCCTGGGTATACACCTGGTATGATAATCCTGGGCATACACCTGGTGTGATGCATCCTGGGTATATACCTGATGTGGTGCATCCTGGGTATACACCCTGGTGTGGTGCATCCTGGGTATACACCTGGTATGATAATCCTGGGTATACATCTGGTGTGATGCATACTGGGTATACATCTGGTGTGATGCATACTGGGTATACACCTGGTGTGATGCATCCTGGGTATACACCTGGTATGATGCATCCTGGGTATATACCTGGTATGATAATCCTGGATGTACACCTGGTGTGATGCGTCCTGGGTATACACCTGGTGTGATGCGTCCTGCGTATACATTTGGTGTGATACATCCTGGGTATGTACCTGGTGTGATGCATCCTGGGTATGTACCTGGTGTGATGTATCCTGGTTATGTACCTGGTATGATAATCCTGGGTCTACACCTGGTGTGATGCGTCCTGGGTCTACACCTGGTATGATAATCCTGGGTATATTCCTGGTGTGATGCATCCTGGGCATACACCTGGTGTGATGCATCCTGGATATGTACCTGGTATGATAATCCTGGGTATACACCTGGTGTGATGCATCCTGGGTATATACGTGGTGTGATGCATCCTGGATATGTACCTGGTATGATGCATCCTGGATATGTACCTGGTATGATGCATCCTGGATATACACCTGGTATGATGCATCCTGGGTATACACCTGGTGTGATGCATCCTGGATATGTACCTGATATGATAATCCTGGGTATACACCTGGTGTGATGCATCCTGGGTATATACGTGGTGTGATGCATCCTGGATATGTACCTGGTACGATGCATCCTGGATATGTACCTGGTATGATGCATCCTGGATATACACCTGGTATGATGCATCCTGGGTATACACCTGGTGTGATGCATCCTGGATATTTACCTGGTATGATAATCCTGGGTCTACACCTGGTATGATAATCCTAGGTATACATCTGATGTGATGCATCCTGGGTATATACGTGGTGTGATGCATCCTGGATATGTACCTGGTATAATAATCCTGGGTATACAACTGGTGTGATGCATCCTGGGTATACACCTGGTATGATATGTCCTAGGGATACAAGGAAGACTTCATTACCTTTACAGTCATCATCCAGAGCAATTTCTATTTTACCAAAATTTTCTCATCTCATTCATTAGTCTTTCCAATCACCACATTTAATGTAATGATCCTGTTTTCTTTTTCTTTTTTGGAAAATTGCACACTACTTGGGTATCTTGGTAGCATATGATACTGTCAGCCACTGTCTTCTCTCTCTCAGCTTCTAGGACACAACTTTCTCTTGGTTCCTTCTATGCCTCTGGCCACCTTATCTCAGGGTTTTTGGGAGAATCTATTTTACCTTTTAAATCCTCTTAGTGTCATGGTTCCTTTTGGTTGGGAATGATCTTCTTTTGAGTTGATTTCAACTTCCTCTTCTGTCTATATGATCATTAGTTTTCTCTGCTAAACTTGGCATTCCTCTTACGTCACAGATTAAATATGGTCATACCTTCTTGGCAGCCTTCTACCAAGAAGTGGAGTTCATCCCTCCTACCCCTGAGAAGATGGGCTGTCCTTGTAACTTGCTTTGACCAATAGACTGTGATAGAAGTGAGAGTTCTCAAGCCGAGGCCGTAGGAGAAGCCAGTGCCTGTAAGGAAGCCAGCCTAGCCTGGTGGAGGATGAGAGGTGGAAGAGAACCAAGGTGACAGCCAGCACCAACTGCCAGGCACAGGAGGCCAGCGAGGACCTTCCCGCCCAGCTGATTCTCCAGCTGAACACAGCCAGATGAGCGAGCCCGACAGACCAGCAGAGGAAGCATCCAGCCAACTCTCCAGATTATGAGCAATAATAAATCTCTGTTGTTTTGAGTCACTAAAGTTTGGGATGGTTTGTTATGAGCAATAGGTAACTGATGTAGCTTACATTTCTCCCAATTGGTTAATGGCCATGTCAGCCAACCCGTCTTCTAACTCCCAAACCTGGGAGTGACCTCTCTCTCCTTCCTCTTCTCTAGCCCCAATCCAGTCAGTCAGGAAGCCCTAGCAAAGTGACCTGAGGGGAACGGGGAGTTGTTGGTCAATGGCTAGAGAGTTTCAGTTTTGCAAGAGGAAAACTTTCTGGAGCTGGATAGCACTACATACAGTGTGCATGTACTTAATACTACAGAACTATACACTTAATGGTTAAAATGATAAATTTTGTATGAATATTTTACCGTAATTAAAAAAGTGATGAAAATATCTCCCAATCCTGCCACTTCCGGTCCATTACCACCCTCCACACTGCTTCCTTTCTGAGATACACTTCAATCCCTGTCACGTACTTTAAAACCCGGAGTCTCCCCCTCTGCCCTTAGGGTAAAATCTAAACCCTGTTCCAGGAGATGTAAGGTCACCTGTCTACCCACTTCTGTTCTGTGTTCCAGAACCTCCCTTGCCTCTGTACCTCCAGCCTACGCACAACAACTTCTTTCCACGAGAATGTCTTGACTAATTCTTTTTTTTTTTTTTACAGGGACAGAGAGAGAGTCAGAGAGAGGGATAGATAGGGACAGACAGACAGGAACAGAGAGAAATGAGAAGCATCAATCATCAGTTTTTCGTTGCAGCACCTTAGTTGTTCATTGATTGCTTTCTCCTATGTGCCTTGACCTTGGGGTCACAGCAGACCAATCAACCCCTTGCTCGAGCCAGCGACCTTGGGTCCAAGCTGGTGAGCTTTTTGCTCAAGCCAGATGAGCCCACGCTCAAGCTGGCGACCTCGAGGTCTCGAACCTGGGTCTTCTGCATCCCAGTCCGACACTCTATCCACTGCGCCACTGCCTGGTCAGGCTGTCTTCACTAATTCTTATCCAACATTAGTGATATCCATTGGGTCTTCAAAGATTCCTGTTTTTCAATGCAATTTAACTTACTAGTATAGTCAAACCCTTATTTTTTTCTTTATCTTTGTAATTTTCATTCTAAATATTTAACCTGTGAAAATATACTGCTCACAAAATTTAGGGGATATTTCAGAATGAATAGGAAGCTATAAAATATCCCCTAATTTTTGTGAGCAGTGTAATTGAATGACTAACAATCCACACTGAACATGTAAACATGTTTGGCCATGTGCGTTTGGAGCAGGTGCTAAGTGGCTGCCTGTGATATCATGCTGGATACTTTCCATTCATATCTCTAACCCCTAACCCCCCACCCCCCATGAGGCATAAGGTGTTTGTTACTGTCCCTATGGTACAGGTGAGGAAATGGATACTCAGAGAGAAAAGGTAATTTTGTCCTGGTTTCACTGAGGGACATATAGCACTCTATAAGTTTAAGGTTTTCAGCACAGTTATTTTTTAAAAAGTGACAAGGTAATTTTTTAAAATAAACTTTTTTTTTTTTTTTTTTTTACAGGGACAGAGAGAGAGTAAGAGAGAGGGATAGATAGGAACAGACAGACAGGAACAGAGAGAGATGAGAAGCATCAATCACTAGTTTTTCGTTGCCATTGCAACACCTTAGTTTTTCATTGATTGCTTTCTCACATGTGCCTTGACCGCGGGCCTTCAGCAGACCGAGCAACCCCTTGCTGGAGCCAGCGACCTTGGGTCCAAGCTGGCAAGCTTTAGCTCAAGCCAGATGGGCTCGCACTCAAGCTGGCGAGCTCGGGGTCTCGAACCTGGGTCCTCCACATCCCAGTCCAACGCTCTATCCACTGTGCCACCGCCTGGTCAGACTAAAATAGACTTTTAATGGAAGTATAGCACACGTAGACAGAAGTTCACAATCCTATGGAGAAAGCTGGGAAAAGACGGGTCGCAGAGTCCTATGCTGCCAAGACGTCAAGGAGCATGCAACTTGCCTGAAGAAAGGAAACGGGACCATTAGATTTGGTGATTGAAAACTTTGAGGGTTTAGCACAGAGCAAACATACCCAGAGCCAGACATAGAACATTACCCGTTCTCCAGAAACGCCCCCTGTTCCCCTCTCAGCACCATCCACCCCAGGGAACCATCATCCTGACTTCTAACAAACAGAGCCATTTGCCTGAAGTTACACCTGGGTAAGGGGACCATTTCTATTGTAGCGTGAGCCCCAAAGGTGGGCAGCATTCCTGTGAGGGCAGCGGTGGGTCAGAGAGACGGGGCAGACTTCACAGTTCTGCTCTGTCCTGGGCCGGACTTTACTAAGGCTGGTGTGGACATCTGTGTTTCGGCTGGGGAAAGGCGACATGTTTCTCAGAAACCAGAGAAAAACCTGTCAGGGTGGCAATCTCATTTTACCTACCCCAGCCAGGGGCTTGTCTTTAAGGCCTTTGCATATGTGCTCACACACACACACACACACATGCACGCGTGCATGCACGCACACACACACACACACACCCCTCCCCATGATCTATCTACGGCTTGAAGTCTGATAGCAACTGCAAGCCTCCTCCTCACTAACTCCCCGATCTCTCCTGGAATGCCGCTGTGAACTCGGTGGAAGGAAAGCTTTTAAAGTGACCCTCCATGTAAGCCCTGAGTCAAAGCCTTGTGTGTTTTCTTTCCTTTTCTTAACTGGAAGGTTATGTGTTTCTTAGCTACTGGTCAGACTGGATGAGACTGCCAAAAAGCTTTCAGGGAATTTCCTCACCATGTAACAAATTTATGAGTCATATGAAAAACTGGGAAACGCTTCAACCAGCTGCCTCTCATTGACTCAGAGCCTTTTTTCTAACACCTTGGTGCCGGGGCCTTGGACAGAGCCAGCGGAGGGCTCAGCATAACTACAAGTGGGCCGACATTGCCTGGGAGGAGACTGTCATGAGCTCCCTCTCCACTCTCCTGTCCTCCCCTGCAGAAAGCTCTGACAGTTCTCTGAAGCTGTTCAGCCACCGAAGGACCAGCGATAGAGGTCCTGGCTCTTCTGTAAAGGGCTGACAGATGGGTGGGTGGGTGGAGAAAGCTGGTTTGGGCTTTCTTCTCCATCTTTGCCTGGGTAACCAATGGGCAGCTCACACTGAGCTCTGATCTTCCCCTGACCCGGGCTGTCCTCCCCATCTTAAAAATGCTAGCTTCGTCTCTGCCAGGTTGTATTTTCCAAAGTTGGTTGCAATTATATTCCTCATCCCACACATTCTTCTGCAATGTGATCTTGCTACTCATTCACCAAGAGGTAGAGTTAATTTTTCACCCCCTTGAAATAAGACAGGCCCTGGACCGCTTTGAATAATAGAATATGGTGGAGGTGATGCTGGGCTCATTTGGGGCATAGCCCTTAACTTGCCAGCCAGATTTTACTTCCTGATGTTTGTAAGAAGTGGGACTATCCAGGGACAACCATGATGGGAGATGCCAGAGCGAGAGAGACAGAGAGAGAGAGAGAGAGAGAGAGAGAGAGACAGAGAGAGAGAGAGAGATACTAAGGAGCATTGAGGACTAAGCCTGAATGAGGATATTCCGGTATCTCAGAGCCAGATTTGCTACCCCAGCCTCTCAGGGAGCAGAGACAAGCTACCCAGCCAACTTTTTCTTAATTCCAGACCCACAAAATCCTGAACAAAACAAATGGTTGTTTCAAAGCTACTAAGTATTGGGCTAGTTTGTTACATAGCAGTGGGTAACTGAAACACCATTTTTCCAGCTGCCAACCCAAAACTTTCCGAGAGTCATTCTTGATTTTTTCTCTCAAACTTACATCCAACGTGTGTGCAAATCCTGTTGGATTTCTCTTCAAACTATACCCAGAATCTGACCACTTTTCATTACTGCCACTGCCGCCTCTCTAGTCCCAGCTACACCTGCACCCAAGGGAGGCTGGAGAGCAGCCATTGGTATGGGGAGGAGAGCCAGCTCGAGCGGCAGAGGGACAGGGCCAGCCCAGGTGCAGGGAGGGACCAGGTGAGCAGGCACCCGAGCCTCATCTCTCCTGTCCTCCGAGCTCCTGCGAGGGCCTCTCATTGGCTGAACCCAACCAGAGGCCAGAGGACCAGTGGGTCATGGATGTGGCCCCTGGCTGGTCCCCTGGGTCCTAGAGCAGGAGAAAAGAGTGGAGAGGGGGTGGGTTGCAGTAGAGAAAGACCCAACTGCCTCCCTCTGCACATTCTCTAACATCCTCCAAGTGCAAAGTCCTGCCCAGAGCTCGGTCCCCTCCAGGGGGGCTGCCCGGGAGAGGGTATAATTTCCAGTACCTCTTCAAATAACGTCTACCCTTTGGAACAAAAATCACATTTGACATTATCTTTTTTTTTGCATATTTTTTGTTTTATTTATTCATTTATATATAGAGAGAGTAGAGAGAGAGAGAAAGAGAGAGAGAGAGAGAGAGAGAAGAGGGGGAGGAGCAGAAAGCATCAACTTCCATATGTGCCTTGACTGGGCATGCCAGTTTTTTTTTACAGAGATAGAGAGAGAGAGTCAGAGAGAGGGATAGATAGGGACAGACAGACAGGAACAGAGAGAGATGAGAAGCATCAATCATCAGTTTTATGTTGTGACACCTTAGTTGTTCATTGATTGCTTTCTCACATGTGCCTTGACCGGGGGCCTTCAGCAGACTGAGCACCCCTATACCTTGACCGCCGGCCTTCAGCAGACCGAGCAACCCCTTGCTGGAGCCAGCGACCTTGGGGTTTCAAACCTGGGTCCTCCACATCCCAGCCCGACGCTTTATCCACTGCGCCACCCCAGGCCAGGCGCCATTTGCCATTATCCTTAGGAATTCTTGAGTCATAACTGATGGCTAATTCAGAATCTACCCTACAGGGTTTGGGTCATCCTCCCCCAACGCACATCGTTACTCCTGCTCCACTAGCATCCCATTGACCTGCCCATTTCGAGTTGTAGACACAATGTTAGAAGTGGCAGAAACTTTCTTCTTTTTCCTTCTTTCTTTATATATATATATTTTATAGCCCAACTGTATCATTCTACTGGTGAGAAAACTGAAGGGAAGTAAGCTGTTGTAAAGAAAAACCCCTTTCTTTAGTCTCTACTGCCACCTCACTCACACTTTTGGTCACTAAAGGTGGGGATGGTCTCCCACACCCCCCAGTTCCCAGACATCAGCTGGGAGTCCTCCAGTTCAGTTCAGCTCTGACACTGTCTACCGGAAATAGCGTCCATTCTGGCACGGTAAGGGCTCAGTCCCGCAAGCGTGCTCCCACTTCAGACACCAATCCCCAAGCCTGAGGTTGTCACCTGTACTTCTGATCAATAGGTGATGAAACAGGGCTCCCGTGGCCCCTTCCTTGGGTTCAATAGTTTGCTAGAACAGAACTCAGGGGAACGCTGATTTCTGTTTCTCGGTTTATTATATGACAAAGGATATGATGAAGAGTACGGAAGAAGAGTCAGATGAAGAGGCGCACTGGGGAGGTCCCGGGAGGGGCGTGCACAGTTTCCACATCCTCTCCAGGTGTGCCACCCTCCCAGCTCCTCCCTGGGTTCAGCAACCGGAAGCTCTCTGAACCCTGTATGTTTGGGGTTTTTATGGACACTATCATGTAGGCATGATTGATTATTAACTCAGTTTCCAGTCCCTCTTTCCACTCTGGAGAATGAGGTGTGAGGCGAAAACTTCTAAGCTTCTAATCATGGCTTGGTCTTTCCGGTGATCAGTCCCTCTCCAGGAGCCCCTTGAGTCACCTCACTAGGCCCTGGCTGTTGGCTCAGCGGTAAAGCATTGACCCGGTATGTAGATGTTCTGGATTTGATTCCTGGTTAGTGCACACAGGAGAAGCCACCATCTGCTTCTCCACCCCTCCCCCTCCTGCTTCTCTCTCTCTCTTCTCCTCCCACAGGCATGGCTTAATTGATTCAAGTGCATTGGCCCCAGGTGCTGAGGATGGCTCCATGGAGCCTCTGCCTCAGGCACTAAAAATAACTCAGTTGTAAGCATGGCTCCAGATGGGCAGAGCATTGGCCCCAGACAGGGTTAGCCAGGTGAATTCCGGTCAGGACACATGATGGAGTCTGTCTCTCTATCTCCCCTCCTCTCATATGGAAAAGAAAAAAATAAGTCACCTCTTAGAAAAAATATCCTTCTATCGCTCAGGAAATCCCAAGGGTTTTAGGAGCTCTGTGCAGGAAGCCGGGTAAAGTTTTGGTCGTTTCCCACCTGTCCAGGTGGCGGCAGAGCTAGGACTTCCCCATGGCCATCCTGACCCTGTGTCCATCGCTCTACTCTGCCCTGCTCCCAGCAGGCTAAATGCTGTCAGATCGGCAGGGGAGGGTCAGGCTTGTCCTTCCCTTGTCCTCTCAGCTCCTCCCGTTCTGTCTCCCTTGTTCATCCACACAGCCCAGCAGCCAGTGAGTGACTGCTATGTGTCTCTGGCTCTGTCACAGGGGGTGGCAACGTTGCCAGTACGTAAAGGGATCTGACCTTTCTCTCCTCCGGGCCCACAGGAGACCCACCTCCCAGTTGGGAGGGACTTACGAGAGAGGAACAAGCTCAGTATGGGTGACGGCCTCCCGATTTGGGGCTGCTTTAGTACAGAATAAGCCCAGCTGACTCACACACCACTTGCATGTCAGGACAAGAAAGAAAGATGTCCACAACGATGTAGCACCAGTGAGATGATAGAAAAACAATGAAAAAATACCAAAGAGGAGTGATAAGCCCCGCCTGGTCCAGGGAGACAGTGGGCTCCCGCCCCCTGCCCTGTACCCCCCCTGCCTGCTCCCACACTTCAGTAGCAGTCACATCACCTCATATGGATGAGGGTGGACGGAGCAGGACGCAAAGAGAGAAGGAAATAGATCCAGACGTTTAACTCCCAAAACAATGGTTGCAGAAGCCATGGTTTGAGGTTTGCCGGCTGGGTTTTGTGCAGAGTAGAGGCTCTTGAAAATCATCAAGGGAAAGTCCTGAGTGGAGATTTTGCCGTAAGGACAGGACTCCCTCTTTCCTTCCTTCACCTACTCTCTGCCCCATATGGGCACCTTCCGTCCTCCTGCCCCGCGGCCACCCTGGGGGCAGCAGGCAGGAAGATAGAAGTGTGGCTCACTGCTGGGTGAGTTTGAGCGGATGCTGGCCCTGCGGGTCTCCCATTCCTCCTTGGCTGTATGAGGCAAAGGTGTCTTCTTCCCTGCTGGCAGTGGACATCAAGCAGGAGAGTGCTCGGTCCAGACTCCAGCCCCTAGCTCAGTCATCAACCTGCTGTGTGACCCTGAGCAAGTCACTTCCCTCGCTGTGCCTGCGTGTAAAATGAGAGGGTTAGACTGTGTGGTCTCCATTCTTTTATGATAACGGGTGTGTGGTGTTTGGCCCCAGCATGCTCACTGGGGGTGCTTGCCAGGGATGAGTCCAAGCTCTGTGGGTCTCTGTCCTCCTCCAGTGTGGCCTCCCTGCTCCCCACTCTCCAGCCTTCACAACAGAATTAACCTGCTCAGCGACCCCAGCCCCCACCCTCTGGGCTGTGAGCGCAGTGCAGTGCTTCCCATAGTTTGCCTCTTCCCCTGGCCCCAAACGCCCCAACTTCGCTCCTGTTTCCACCTCTACCATCTCCCACCACCTGCATCTTCACCACACAGGGCCAGGGCTATGAGGGGCAAGGTCACCCAGAGGGCTGGCTAAGGGAACTCGTTAAACAGGAATTA
Organism: Rhynchonycteris naso; assembly: GCA_037038555.1. NCBI lineage: Eukaryota > Metazoa > Chordata > Mammalia > Chiroptera > Emballonuridae > Rhynchonycteris > Rhynchonycteris naso. The sequence goes on from CM073000.1 coordinate 11,651,904, forward strand.
CCAGTCTGAGGCACTGATGCAGCCGGTCTGGGGCCAGGCCTGGGAATGTGCATTTCTGACCAATTCCCAGGTGACACTGACGCTGCGGGTCTGGGGACCACGCTTTGAGAAGCACCATCCTAGAGAATTGCAAAGTGACACAAAATTTTTCTGAGGGCTCCACAGGAAGTCCGGAAACAAGGCCAGGCTGACAACGCACTTATTTTTGCCATTCTCAGGTTGGCTGCTCTGGCTGCTGGTGATCTCCTTCTGCGCCTCCTGGGCTCGGAGGAGACGTTTGCCTAATTTATGGGTCTTGGCGGACACTCAGAGAGGGAGGGCGGACAGAGAACTTGTAACACGCGGCCCATCTGACTCTAGTGTTTGGGCGTTTTTATTGCTCATCGGGGAGCGTGCACACGTGCAAAGCCTGCTCCCTGCCTTGCTGTGGAGCCTGGTAATGAAGCGCAGCAGCCGCTTATGAGTCTCTCTGGGGGCTGTGCCCTTGCCCACCCTGGAGCAAGCTGGGGTCTCTCTGAAAAGTTCTGGAGCTGGCGGCAATGACAATTGGTGGGGGTTGTGTGCCCCGTGGGCTGTTTAATGTCATTGTGCAGAGTCTCCTGGACCTTGGTTACGGTTTCTCCTCTGTGCCATTTGGGTGGGCTTCTGCAGGCAGTGCCTTTTAGGCTGTGTCTGGCCAAGCCCACTCATCGGGGGCTTGTTCCCTGTTGCTAGGTGACCAGGCCGCCATCTCAGGAAAAAGATACATTCAGGTGTAACTTGCCTTGTCTGAGTAGTTAGATAACCACCTTGCTGGGTGCTGAATGCTAACAGCTCCCTTTCAATGATCACGACCTGTCACGTTATCTTGTCCTGCCCCTAACAAGAACCCACGAGGCCCGGAAGGTCAGTGCCCAGCTCACTGCGTGGGCTCAGTTCGTATTAGTGCATCAGGGAAGGTGGGATTCAAACTTGGCTCTTTCTGTGCCATGGAGCAGGGCACTTGCCCTCTGCCATGCCTGCCCTGCAGCGGGGTTTGTTTCGCCCAGTGCAAACAGCACCAAAAGCCAGAGTACCAAGCCGTTCAGGTTTGGTCAAGAGCAAGCAGGAAAAGCAGGCAGATGAGTGAGGAGACGTGGTCTGCGTGTCCTTCTGGAGAGCCTTTCTCGTGCTCGGTAGATGGTGGCGGAGCTTGCCAGAATGCCTCTTGCCAGGTGTCGGGGGCCCCAGTCAGTCTGGGCTGATAGTCTCTCTCATAAAAGTGGCAAAAGACAGCGAGAGATGGTGAGGAAACCCACCTCCAAGGGGTCACCCATCTCCCTGGGGATAAAGGAGGAGACTGTCCCCATGGTCCCCTTCATTTGGGCTTCCCCAAATCTCGGCACCGCTGACTGCGCTTTTTTATACTCTACAACAACAATCTTCAACCCTTTTCATCCGTGGCACACATAAACTAATTACTAAAATTCTGTGACACATCAAAAAAGATATTTTTTGCCTATCTGACAAAAAACTAAGTTTACTTTTGATTCATTTATTGTATTGGCTGTTGTCATTTTTTTTTTTTTTTTTTTGGACAATCTAAAGGAAAAGAGGTCAGTGCCCCAGACTAAATAGTCAGGTAGTGCATAGTTTCAAACATTCTTGCGGCACACTGGTTGCAAATCGTTGCTCTAGATTTTAACATGTGGAAAAAGTCCCTTTTCTGTTTCTTCCTCAGTACGGCCAAGAGACCTGTCTAAAGGAACTTCATTAAAAAACCAGGGATAAAGCGTGTTCTTTGTATGGAAAAAATAAAAGCAGTCAGCATCTACGGTCCCTCTCCTAAGCTTTTCACTTGTATTAACTCACTTAATGCTCACAAAAGCCTAGAATGAAGTGTTATTATTTATTTCCATTTTGTAGATGAGGAGAATGAGGCTCAGGGGGTTAAGTTGACACAGCCAAGGTCATGCGGCTTGTCAGCGGGGAGCCGGGGCCTGAAACTGGGCAGCCTGGCTCCTGAATGTGGCCCCACCTGCGTGTCTAGCCTCATCTCCCCTCTAAGCACCCGAGATCCTATTCCCAGGACTTAGTTTCCTTTTCTGGAGACCCCAGGCCTTTCCATGCTTCTTAGCTTTTGCATGCTTTGGTCTCTCTGCTGGTGGGGGATCTTGCTTGCTTGGTTTCCACTCACCTATTTGGGACCAATAGAAATGTCTCCTTTGGCAACAGAAATGCCTCCTTTCTACCCCCCATAGTGAGTCATTGTACCGTCCTCTGGGCTTCTGGGACCTTTCCATTCACTTACAGTGCATTTAGGAGACGCTGTTTGCTCGTTTGTGTTCCCTAACAGCCGTCGAGGCCCAACGGCAGAGGCCGAGGCTGGATCGGCACCGTGACTTCTAGGCCTGTACCTGTGCCCCAGTGTTTGGTTTGCTTCTCTGTAGCAGCCACAGTCTCTGTGGCGAGAAGGCTCATTGTCCCCTAATACCCTTCTCTGCCTTCTTGCACTAAGAACTTTGGATGGGCTTGTGCTACCCAAAATATAGATAATGTTTTCCTGTCCTCTTTATATAGCCAGGTGCATGTTTCTTCTACTTCTGGCTGGCTGCACTGTGGCCATGGTGGGGACCATGTGAGTGGTGGCCACAGTTTACAGATGGCAGAACAACAGGATGGGAGGAGGCTGGGTCCTGACGAACACAGTCACCATCCCAGCTCAAACTTCTCCTTTGGAGAGAGGTGGACATCTATGGTGATGTTTAGCGCTGCTAGGTGACCTCTCTGTCAATCATGGCCAAGTCTGTATCACCTTGCCCATGAGGAGAATCATCTTCCCTTGGGATTGGTCTTCTTCAGTCTTCCCCTGCTGTTGGAGGTCAGATGAAGGCCACCTCTTGGCCACTCTGTGAATATTCCATAATGTCACATGGAAGGGTCTTGTTCAGATCCTGCCCAGAGCCAGAGCAGTGGCTCTCAAAGCTGGTCATGTGCTAACACACAAGGGTTTGGTCACTACCCATGCCCAAACCTCACAGGGGAGCATGGAGCCCAGAACTTGTGCTTCTAACAAGCTCATAAATGAACTTAACAAACTGATTCATAAATCTCAGGTAACACAGCCCCCTGAGATCTACACATCAGTTTGTTGAGTTTATTTCTGCTTCAGGATCTCCCAGCCTAGTTCCCCAACATGGCCCATTATATTTATTTAATAAACACACTGGGGAACAAAATTTTTGTTACATCCACAAAAACACTTGTTCTTACCTAATTCGAGTGTGCTGATCTCAAATATAACACTAGTTTTTCTCTGTAAGCTACAGTTTTTTGCAATTCAAGATTTTAGGTTTTCATCTTATTGTAAAATTTTTAACATTTAGTTGAACATAATGAAGTAGAATGTCTTCTTGGGCATCATTTTTGTGAAAATATAGTAATTTATATAATGCAGTAAGTACACTAAAAGATATGATTGCATCAGAATTGGTCTATAATTTCAAAATAGAACATATTAAAACACTTATTTTAATCATAAAATTTGCGCAAAACTTATTTAAATTCTATTCAGGCAAAAATTTGCGTTTGTAGCTCTTGTGTTTGTGTACTTGTTGAGGACAATCTTGTTTGATGCTCCAGCAGTAGTGTGCTCATCACTAACAGCTCCAAGATTTTCGGGAAACTTATCAAGGTGACTGTTCAGGAAGTGAATTATAATGCTCCTATTACATCCAATGTCGTGGAAAGCCAACAGCATCCTTTGAACCAGAAGTTCCTAGTTTTCTGCTTTTTTGTTGCCAAGGAAGTTCTTTGTAACTGCCACAAAAGACTGCCATGCTGCTTTCTCCTCCTTATTCATCTTCCTGGCAAATTCTTCATCATGTATGAGGGTTCGAATTTGAGGTCCATCAAATACACCTGTTTTTATTTTCTCAAAAGACAAGGCAGGAAAAGCAGAAATAATATGTTGAAAGCATTCATTTTCTCTATTCAAAGCCTGAACAAACTGCTTCATTAAGCCAAGTTTGATGTGAAGTGGGGGAAAAATGATCTTGTCTCAATTAACTATAGGTTCATTCACAATATTTTGCATCCCTACTTCTAGAGCTTCAGGTTTCGGCCACTCCTTCTGTGTCCAGTGTTTCTCCTGAGCTCGGCTGTCTCAAAACACAGAAAGCAAGTATACTTCATGAAACCTCTCTGTTGTCCTAGAAGGAAATTTACCATTTGAAGATCCACACAAATGATCCAGTTATGCTCCTCATACTTCAGAAAGTCGAGGACAATTTTTATGTCATTATAATCTTCTTGCAGATGAGTTGAATAACCAATTGGAACTGCTGCATAAACATTACCATTGTGTTGGAGAACACATTTCAGACTCCATTTAGAGCTGTCAAGAAATAGCCGCCATTCTGTTGCACTGTAAGTGGTAACACCTAGCTGGCTGAGAAGACTACTGATATCATGATAGTAAACAAAGTATTTGTCTTTGAGAAAAAAGTCCACAAAAATTTGTTCATGCTTCCTGAAATGGGATACTTTAGCTGACCAGTGAAGTACATTCTTTTCTTGAAGGCTGGAGGCTAATAACTCAGCTGCTTTCTTTGATAGGCCCAAATCTCTTACTAAGTCATTCAATTTGGGTTGGCTAAACTGCTGAGGGGTTAATGACTGCTTGGCATCAGAAGAAGACCCTTCAGATTCTACAACCATTTCCTCATGCATCTTATCAAAGTACACTTGATTACCATGTTCACTTTCTTCGTCCTTAGAAGAAATAAAACCATTGAAAACTGGAACCGGGAGTGTCTCAGAGTGTGGGATAGGTCGTATTGCTGAAGGAACATTAGAATATGTGATCATATGCCGTTTTTTTCTTGCCGATGCCCTTTGTATGGATCAGACAGAAATAACACTCACTGCTGCGCTCCTTAGGTTCACGCCAAACCATGGGAATACCAAAGGCATTCCTTTGCGTTTTCCTTTTGTCCAGTCACAAAGCATTTCCTCACAATTATGACACACAATATGAGAAGCCCAATTCTTGTCTTGATCGCCAAGGGGAACTTGAAAATAGGCAATATATGCACATGTCACAAATGAAATATTGTGCCTTTGATGTTGAAGTGTGTAACAGCCACATATAAAACAGAAGGTGTCAGGACTATTCTTACATTTATGCCTACTCAAAGAAGCCATGATTCGATCTTAAAACAAAATAAGAGGGTGTTTTTATCAGATAATAACTCTTTACATTTAAAAACAACTACAATTATGTAAAAGTGATGTTTGTAAACATTAATTGCCTGTGGTTATGTTCAATTCAAGAGTCGTTGCCCTATAGCTCCAATTTAAAAACCAATTCATGCCATTAACTGTAACAAAAGACATTAAAATTGCATAAAAACTAGAGCATGCACCGAAGAATGGATTTCAGATTTGGAATCAGTCATGCAGAGATATATAGAAACAGTTCTAAAACCTCATGCAACAGAAAATTAAAAGGAAATGTTCCCCAGTGCGATTCATTGAGCAAGTACCTACTGTGTTCTGGGGACTGTGGGGATATGGGCAAGTTCCCTGCCTCCCTGGAGTTCACCTAGTGATGGAGGGAGACCAGTACCAGCTAAACACACGTGTGTATAATTTCAGGTACAAAGCGAAAGGAGAGGAGGCAATGTGATGGAGAGGGGGAGGGGCCATCTGGCTGGGCAGTGAGGGACGGCCCCTGCAGCAGAGCTGTCCAATCAGTCTGAACGATGGGAAGCGATGGCCACATGGATTGTGTTCAATATTTGTTGAGCTGACATAATAAATAAACCCTCAAAACCAAATGATTTAGAGATTGAAAAATGTCTTTATTTCTTACATAATCCTGCAGGGTGGGTGTTCGGGTTGGTGAGATAGCTCTCCCCTGTCCAGTCATTCAAGAGCCCAAACTGACGGCTGCTCTATTGTCTTCTAATTTTGACTTCCAAGATCTTCTTGGCATCGCCCTCCTGGTTGGCTGGAAGGACAAAAAACTTAAACAAATATCTTGGGAGTTTTCTATGAGCCAGTCTGAATGTGACAGGTATCCCTTATGCTCATGTTCCGTTGGAGTGAATTTTGTCACATGGTCACCCGACTGCAAGGGAACCTGGGGAATGTAGAGTAGTGTTCCCCGGAACAAGGGGGAGGGTGGGTTTTGATGGACAGCTAGTGGTCTCTGCCAGAAGCTGGGGGACTAGCAAGTGCAAAGGCTCCGATGGGGAAGCGAGTTTGGTGTGTTCAAGGAGCAGCAAGGAGGGCAGTGTGGCCAGGGCAGAGTGACACTGGAGTAGATGGGGTGGCAGGTAAAGATGGAGAGGCAGGCGCAGTCTGCTGCCAAGGTGTGCTTCCTCTTCCACTCACTTTATTTTTAGTACAATTTTATTTTTTAATTATAGTTTACATTCAGTATTATCCCATATTAGTTTCAAGTATACAATATAGTGGTTAGATGATTGTACACTCTACAAAAGAGGTCCCCCTAGTATTCCATTCACTTTAGTAAAGGATTAACAATTACAGTCACTTTGAGCATAGTAGTCTTCTAATGTACACAAAAACAAAAAGAATAACACAATAAACCTCCAGGTCCCCATCAGCTTGTCAATGTTTGGCCAAACTTATTATAATTATAAAAAAATATATACAAATTTCTCAGGTAGCAAGAAGAGGGGTAAGTCTCTCCCAGTCTCCTACTTACCTCACATACTCTCTTAGGGAAAACGGTGACAGGTGTTTTGACAGCATTTTGACCTCTAGAAGAAAAAAATACTATCATCTATCATTATTATTACCTTTATCAGGATTTCTAATTTTTATATTAAATAAATCAAATATACAGTTTTAGAGATTAAATTAGTTTTCCTTTGCTGGATTACAAATTACCCCAAAGATAAGTGGATTTAATATTTATTATCTCTCATAATTTCTGTGGGTCAATAATACACGTGGCTGCTTGGCATGTGGTGGTGCAGCAAATAGAACGTTGACCTGGAATGCTGAGGTCACTGCTTCGAAGCCTTGGGCTTGCCTGGTTAAGGCACATACAACAAGCAATCAATGAACAACTAAAGTGAAGCAACTATGAGTTGATACTCCTCAATCTGTGACCCCAACATCTCTGTACAATCAATAAATAAAATATTAAAGAAAAAAAGAATACATGTGGCTGAGCTGGGTGTTCTGATGTGGGGGGTCTCTCATGAGGATGCAGGCAGGATGTTGATCAGGGCTGCAGTGACCTGAAGAATCTGCCTCTGCAGTGGCTCGCTCACATAGTTGACAAGTTGGTGCTGGCTATTGGTAGTAGGTATCATGTCTTCACATGAGCCTTCCCTCAGGGCTGCTTGAGCACCCTCACGCAATGGCAGCTGGCTTCTTTCAGAGTGAATGATCCAAGAAGCCAAGGAGGAAACCATATGCCTTCTGTCACCTAGCTTAGAAGTAAGGCACTGTCACCTCCACAGATCATCCTGATTCAGTGAGGAAGGGCACAAAGCTGGAGATGAAGATCACCGTGGGCCATCTTGGAGGCTGCTGATCACAGAGGCCTAAGCTAAGTTCATTACATAATCTGTTTTGAGATGGAACCCATTCAACAAAGGACCACTTTTGGGACTGGTGCCTCAATATGAATAAACAGAAAGATTTCCAGTGACTAGCTGAATAGAATTGGGGGATTTTATAGTTATGAGGGAACTTAGAAGTAATTTATTCTTACACTCCCATTTTACAGAGGAAGAAATTATTTTCAGAATGACAAAATGCTTTGTTTCAGGGTAGAGGGTGTGTTCGTGGCTTAATAAAGATTAAAAATCCAATCTCCTAATTCATGGGTCTGCCGTGCTTGGGACAAGAAAAGAACACTGGATTTGGAGTCCAAGGTCTCTAAATGGGTGACCCATTCCCCAGTTTTGCCTCCTGAGTCTTGTCATTGTTTGGAAAAATATCCTTTTAGGACAATGTTTAGGTACAGTGTCAAATATTCTTGATAAAAATTAACATGCTTTTTAAAATGTTGGGTTGGTGATGTTTTGTAGTGTTATTCGTTGAATGGACTTGTTTTACTCTGGTAAACAGTGTTGGGGATTTAAAACCATATGAACTGCTCACAAAAAAAAAAAAAAAAAAAAAACCATATGAACTGCTCACAAAAATTAGGGGATATTTCAAAATGCACTTTCAAGATCAGGGAATGTGCAGATACTCCAATACTTTCAGCCTTTTTTCACAAATGAAATAAAAGTTGGTTTTGCATCTTATTTGCATAATTGAACAACTTTCTTTGACTTGTCATTTGCTTTCTGGTTGTTCTTGTTTAATAAAAAAAATCAAATGCTTTTTGTTTTTATCGCTTCATATTCGTTTTGAAATATCCCCTAATTTTTGTGAGCAGTATATTTAGCTCAACTTCCCAGAACTCTCACTTTCTTCAGGAAGCAGCAAACTGGGGCACCGTGTTGCACCAAACTCGTTGTTCCATTAGTTAAGCATTCTTGTTTGTTTTGTTTTGTTTTTGGTTGTATTCAACAGGGTACTGTGTAATTAACTTTTTTTTTTTAAGAGAGAGAGAGATGGAAAGACAGGGACAGACAGACAGGAAGAGAGATGAGAAGCATCAACTTGTTGTTGTGGCACCTTTAATTGCTCAATGATTGCTTCTTATACGTGCCTTGACCAGGGGCTCCAGTTGAGGCAGTGACCCCTTGCTCAAGCCAACGACCTTGGGCTTCAAGCCAGTGACCTTGGGCTTCAAGCCAGCGACCTTTGGGTTCAAGCCAGTGACCATGGTGTCATGTCTTTGATCCCATGCTTAAGCTGGCTACCCTGCGCTCAAGCCAGATGAGTTAGCACTCAAGCCGGATGAGCCCTCGTTCAGGCCAGTGACCTTGGAGTTTGGAACCTGTGTCCCTAGCATTTCAGGCCAATGCTCTATCCACTACTTCACTGCCTGGTCAGGCGTGACTAACTTTTAAGCAAAGAAGAAAGGTAATTTGTTAGAAGGACAAAGGGGGACCTCACAAATCAAAGGAAGACTTGAAAAACTAAGATTTGGAAGGCAACGGGACTGCCCCTGATGGCTCAGAGGCAGGAGGTCTGGATCCTCTCCCAAGTGGGCTCTAACTAACACAACCCAGCTCCAAAGATGGCCATCTGTGTGTGCTGCTACAGATGTCAAATTCTTGGGAAGCAGAATGTCTCTGAGCCACTCTGGGGCATGCATCCTTTCATGGTACATGATCCTGCCACTGGCCACAGCTGACTGACCCCTTTGAGGCCCCTTGTAATGTCTGGTTGTGTCCACCACCGAAGGGGAAGCTCCAGGGAGCCACCCAAGAGGCGTCTATGGTGCTCTACAAAATTCTATCCCACCAGCAAGGCTTAACCTTGGATAGTGTACAAAGTCATTCCTCCCACTTTACTACACAGGAAACCAGCATCCTTAACACCGCTATTAACTCACTTGTTTTCACTTCTTTTAAGCTTGGAGCTTTGGGACTCTGGCCAATACCTTTTCCTTCTTGGGATTTAGCTTCTCATCAGTATAGTGAAGGGGTTGTCCCTTCACGCTCTAGTATAATCTGCTGGCTGTGGCAGCTCAGTAGCCCCCTTCTCCTGCCCTGGCTGGGCCTCCCACGGGCATGTGAATACATGCAAATATATGTGTGTGAAAATGGCTCTTAGGAGGCTATCACCCACACTGTGTGCTCCGGCACCTTCTAAATTGCATAGTGTATATTCTTGTCATGAGAATGGACCAGCTATGGGCTGAGTTGGTCATGTGATGAAGGGGAATCTTTTGATTAAATTTTTCAAACAGGAAATTCAAAGGCTGGCGTATCTCTCCTGATGATATAGAATTGTTGGTGTCATGTAGGCTAGAATTGGAGCTCGAGCTCTTCCAGGGATTGATTGATAAGAACTATAGCAATAGGTGAGGGATAGGAAGGGGGAGGTGAGTTTAGGGTAGAGAGGCCATGCAGGAATGAAAGTGAGGCTTCAGTAAACCTCAGAGGTCCCTTAAGTGTCCATCAGTTCATGGACTTAGATGAATAAAATCTGTGAGGGTTTTATAGGAACCCTCTAATAATCAACAATCAAAAAGGTTCAAATCTATCTTATGGTTCATTTAAAGTTGTGGTGGTGGTGACGGAAATGTGGGGGAGAATGTGTTGATGAAAAGGACCCTTCCCCAGCCGGGAAACAGCTATCACCAGACTCTCAGACACAACCCCAGCTTGGTCCCCATCCACAATACGAAGCCCAACTCAAAGATGGTGCCTGAGCCATTACAATCTTTCCTTGAGATTCCAAGTCAAAATCTTGGGTTTAGACCATGACAACCAGATAAGTCCTCAGTGATAACACAACTTGTTCTCAATATTTTCTTCCCTTTCTAGACTTTCAAAGCTGTGTCTTTGGCAGGTCCTCACGGGTAGTCAGTCATCTTTCCTCTTTGGTTTTGCACCGTGTTGGCTGCTGCAGAGACAAGCATCATGCCCTCCTACAGCCCAACCTCAGTCATGGGAGAGAAACTTTCCCCAAACCCCCAGAAGACCTTTCCTGTCATTGAACTGGTTAGAAGTGGGTCAAATGCCACCCTGAAGCCTACTGTTGTCAAAGAGCCTTCCAGCATCCCTCCAAACTCAGACTGGGGGTGGGGGCAGGCAGCTCTTTCCCGAGGTTGTAGTTGCCCACCAGCTGTGCGTACAGTAATATGGTGGATAGATGTGTGCAAGGTGGGGACACTGGAGTTGGGGGGGCACCGGCTGACATGAGATGGCACTCAGGTTGGCCATCTCATCCATTGTTGGGCTCTTGAGTGGCCTGCCTGTGGTCACATATAAATAGGTCATGTAGGGGTTTGAAAAGCATTTATTTATGTGTGCCTGTGTGTGTACAGCAGAAGTGTGCATATGTGACAGAGAGAGAGTTATGACCCAAGGCCTTATAATGTTCCCTCCTTAATTAGACTTGCGGAAATGCACCACTTTTGCTTTAAAAGGAGTGTAATGAAGATGGATTATAGCTCAGGGTCTGATTGGAAAGAGCCAGGAACTAAGATTAATTAGCAGCAACATGTGGTTTATTTTCAAGGTCGTTTTTACTTGGCTTCCAGAAATCCTGGCGTAATATCTTCAAACTCTCACTGAACTTTTCATGCACGATGGGGTGGAGGATTTTGTGTTCTTGTTTGATGGGGAGCATTTGCCCTCCTGCAATACTCTCTGGGCAGCCAGCCCCTGTCACTTGCCCTGTCGGATGTCTGTGGATGGCCACCCCAAGCTAAACTGGCCCCTCCCACCCAGACCAGAAGGGCTTCAGTATGAATTGCTTTCCAGCTGACATTTATCAGGAGGTGTGTGGGTGTTGGATTTGAGGCTGGTTTTTAACAGTGCAAGCTGTTGAAAGCCTCCTAAAATTCCTCTGCATCCTCTCTTTTTATTAGTGCTCATAATTTCCAAGGATTTTTTCCGGAAGAGAGAGAGAGAGAGAGAGAGAGAGAGAGAGAAGAGATTTTTAAAATAGCTCAACTGAACATTATACTGAGTGAAATACGTAAATCAGAAGATGCTAAGAACTATATGATTTCACACACAGGTGGGATATAAAACTGAGACTCATGGACATAGATAAAAGTGAAGTGGTTACCGGGGGAGTGGGTGGGGGAAGGGAGCAGAGGAGGACAAATATACAGTGACAGAAAATGATGTGACTTTGGGTGATGGGCATACAACACAATCAATAGTTCAAATGCTATAGAGATGTTCACCTGAAACCTATGTACTCTTATTGATCAATGCCACCCATTAAATTTAATTTCTAAATAAAAAGAAATAAAATAGCTCAGTCGTTACAGTTCCTGTGCCCTTCAGAGGGTTTACGCACATGATGGACCATCTCTTGGTTAGCATCTGGAGACCGCCCCACCTGGCCTTTGATTTCCATTTTCCCCCATGGCAGCTTTGCCTTCTCTTGAAAGTCTACCCCTTCTCCCACCCAAGGACTAGCTGTCACCACCAGCGAACCCATTAGTAGATTTGCACAGCTCTTGGGATAAAGGCTGACCTCCTCGCCATGGCCCTGTGGCCCTGCCTGCTCCTGCTTTCACCTCTCCCTTTCTCCCGAAGCTCCAGACACACTGATTTTCTCTGGATTCCTTAGGTAAGTGAGTCTGATTTCTGCTTCTGAACCTTCACACGTGCTCTTCCTTGTGCCTGGAACGTGCCCCCCCCCCCACACACACACACACTTGGTTGTTGGCTAATTCCTTCTCACTTTCCGGGTCTCAGTTTCAGTGTGACCTCCTTCTGGTGGCCGTCCTTGACTTTTCCAAAGGGATCCCTTCTCTAAGTCTCTGCCACCGTGTTTCACTGGGGCTCTCTGTAGCACTCGGGGCAATTTGCCATTATTTCACGTGTTTAAGGAAATCCTTGTTTGGTCTATCTGCCCGTGCAGAAGGAGGGCAGGGTCTTGCTAGCATGATCATCATCACATGCCCCGGGTGGGGCTCCGTGCTCTCTGGGCAGAGCGGATGACTAGTGAGTGACAGGCTGGGTGGCTGAGCAGCTCTCCTGGAGCCGCCTGTCTGGGGTGGCCCCTCTCACAGGAATGGCTCTTCCTCCAAGCTAATCCCTGAGGTCCCTAGAGGCGGTGACTAGTTTTGCCATGCTTTCTTCATACATTTCATCCAAACACCCTTCCTCCAAGGGAAGTGCTGTGTGGTCTCTGTGTTACAGGTGAGGAAGCTGAGCCTCAGAGAAGTTATGCACTTTGCCCAAGTTCAGATGAGTGGTAAACCAGGACTTGACTGGTTCCAAGGTGGTGTGGCCTCAGGGTCTACGTTCTCCTGCTGGTTGATTATGGCAGGTCTTGAGGTAGGGGTTCTGGGTTGGACAGGAGCTCAGTGATGTGGGGGCACAGTGCTTTCCTCACACTGCCCTCACCTTTTACCAGGGAGGAAAATCTCTTCCAGAAGCATCCACAGAGTTCCTTTCTATTTCACTGACCAGAATGGGGTCTCCTGGCGTGCCCACTACAGCCTGGCAAAGGAAAATGGGGCAGCTGGAACCTGGTTTCAGTCAGACCAGTAATCATCTCTGAGTCGAATTGGGTCATCAGCTTGAAGAAATGGAGTGGTGGTGGGTCGACCCCACCAGGCCGGGCCCAGCCTATCTGCTTTACCAAGGGAAGGCAGAAGGCTCAGGTTCAGGAACTCATCCTTGACCCTTGGGTGGCACCCAAGGACCTCGGTTCCCTTTGTTAATCCCCAAATAAGTCCAGTGTTACCCCGCAGAGGCGAGCGAGTGCTTGTGAGTGGGTGTGCACGTGCGCGTGCTGGCGGCGCAGGGACTGGGCAGGGGACTGTGGCCGGAGGTGGGAAAGGGGTCAGCATGTTCTTCTTCCCTTCCTTCTGGATGTGCCCCTTGTCCTGGGGTTCCAGCCTCCGGGCTGGTGCGTGTATGTGGGGGAGAAGGGACACGAGAAGGGGCAGCATTCTCCTTCTAATGCAGCCCCTTCACACCTGCCGGGTGACCTGGAAATGCGTGTGGGGCACTTGCCGTGTGGCATGATTGCCAGGAGGTGCTTGTACCTGTGTCTCAGTTACTCTTCACAACTGCCCTCCGAGATCAATGCTAGTCGTGTCTTCCCATTTAAAAAATCACCTGTAGCTGTGTGACTTTGGTCAAGGTACTTAGACCTTTCTGTGCCTCAGTTTCCTTCCCTGTGAAATGCAGATTGTAATAACTTGCCTTCCTTATGTAAAGCACTTAGAAAAAATCCTGACACATACTAACTGGTGAATAAATGTAATATTATTAAGGCTGGACATTTTCAGATGGGGAAAATGATTCTGGTTAAGCGAGGCACAAATGCCCAATCATGTTCTAAGAGGGACTGAGTCAGGCTGTACTGCTGGTGATGATGCTGAGATGGTGATGATGATGGTGGAGAAGGAGGAGAAGAGAAAAAAAGAGGAGAAGGAAGAGGAGGAGGAGTAGAAGACAAAGAAGATGGTGTTAGTGATGATAACAGTGTTGCTGATGATGACAGTGGTGATGATGATGAAGGAGGAGGCGGAGGAAGAGAGAAAAATAATGAGAATATGAAGTTAGTAATTATCTGTGGTTTTTTATTGCCAGTCTATGGACTGGGACTGGCCCATGAAAGAATTAACCACCCAGACGTTGTATGGAAATTAACTAAGATAATCAACATCCGGGTAGTTAATTCTTTTGTGGGTTGGCATGATATTTCTAGAAGACTGGCACTGGTCTGTGGACTGGAGTTCTAAAACACTGATGTAGATTATGATAATGTTGGTGATGATAAAGATGATAATGATAATGATGATGTTGGTGATGGTGAGAAAGACAAACAGGGATAAAGCCAACAGTTATTGGACATTCACTATGTGCCAGGCACTGCGCCAACCATCTCCCAGCCATTGACCGAGGGACCTGGAATGCAGCAAGGATAAGGGCATGACAGCATCACACAGGTGGTAAGTGCCGAGCCAGGACTCATGCCCGGATCTCCTGACTCAACAGCCCATGCTTGCCACTCCGTGTGGGCATCACAGTCTTGTGGAGAGACCAAACTGGAAGCTCAAGAGAGTTGTCTTACTCTTCTCCACACAGAAGAATCACCTAATGAGCTTTTAAAAATACTGAGGTCTGAGCCCCAACCTTAGAGATCCAGAATCAGCCTACTTGGGCATCAGGATGTTTTAATCAGGTGATTTTGAAAACCATGTACTCCAGAGGACCGCCAAGGTTTACTTGGCACTGGTGCTTTAGGCATCTTCGATCGTCCTCTCTTCCCCTTACTGAGAAGTCCACAGGGAAGGCTGGCAGAGGCTCAGCAGGATGCGAGGAGAGCTGAGTGTTCAAAGCCAGCCAGTCCTGGGGAGGCCAGCCTGTGAGCCAAGGGGCTGGGAGCTAAGAGAACCTCTTGAGAACTGGGGACTTGGGTCCTGAGGATCAGCACCATTTCCTTCAACTTTATGGCCATCTCTGCTGATTGTGGGGCATCTTGGAGAGAAAAAGAACATTCCCCATTGTTCTTCCCTTTAAAGCAAAAAGGCAGTGTATTGTCCTGGAAGGGACTTCAGAAAGAATATAGCCTCATTCTACTTCGAAACAGACACAACCTCACAGCTCATTTTATCCAAGCTTCTTCTATTGGAGTGAGGAAATTGAGACCCAGACAGGGACAGCGGCATGCCCAAGGCCACGCGACTGACTTCCTCATCACCCATTGGAAGACCCGACCTACTGCCATGGAGAATGAGAGCATACCAGGCTCCTTGCCCTGCAGGCTTTATAAAAAAACAAATCAATATGCTTAATATCATCTTTGTTCATCTCTTTGAAAGATGCGATGTGGCCGTCAAGTCCACCGTCAATATTTTTCTGAACTCTGTGGAAAATATGATGTTAAAGGCTTTTGGTAACCACTTCATTAAGCTTGGCTTCTCTAGGTTGCCACAGAAGGTAAATAAACCCTAATGAGTAATACACCCGGACTGAGATCCTGTAAGTTATACAGAGTCAGTGCCTTCAAACACACTCATCCCCCCCACCTCAAGCCCCGGGGGAGTCTGAGAAAGGTGATCCTAGCCCTGCGTGGCGCACCAAGACCTTCAGACAAAGACTTATTAACCCGCAAATTAGATACTAACTAAATAAAGCCAGAATTTCCATAGACTGAAAAGAAATTGCCCAGCATCAGTAACACTGAAAGTTAGCACTCTGCCAGTTGGCCTCCCATCAAAGCAAAAATTCCTTGGTCACCAGTACACAGAGATTAATGGGGTCTGCCGGGCCTAACAATGACCCCACGTCTTATTCTTTCATTCCTCCCACAAGTTCTATGCTGGATGTTGGGGCATCAATAGTGATTGAGACAAAGGCCCCGTGCTCAAGGAAGTCATTGTTTTATGAGGAAGGAATTGCAGTGCAAAGAAACAGTTTAATCCTGGGGTACAGAGGACCGTGTAGAAGGAGTAACTTCTCCATGTTTGGGGGAGCAGGGCCAGGAAGACTATTCTGCAAGGACTGTAGGGTTGAGGGGAGGAGCCCCTTTTTAACATAAGAGGAACTCGAGTGGGGTTTACAAGGCAGTGGAAAGGAGCCACCAGAACGAGGAGCGACCGAGAGCTAAGTTTCATCAGGAAGTGGAAGAGGACAGAGCCAGGTCGCGGGAGAGAATCCTGCCCGTGAAACAGATGAGAAAGAGATGGTGAACCCAGATGAGGATGAGCGGGCAGACAGGGGGAAACGAGAGGACGAGACTGCTTTGGTGAACCGGGAGGTGTGAGCATGTGCCGAGTGTGGGCTGGGGACAGAGGGTAGGGCTTCGTGAGAGGTGAAAGTTTGGCAAAGCTGCTGTGAAGTGCTGGCATGGAGGTCGATTGTGTCATAAGGTCCCCTGGGTGGTGGTGGTCCCAGCTGTCGTCAGGGACCCTGAGAGAATAGCACCAAAATAGGTGCTTGGGGGGGTTTCCCTGGAAGTACTCAGCAGCCTGAGTGTAGGAGCAGAGAAGGCTGGCTCAGTATAGGGTTCATCTTTCCAGGTAGCTGTGGGGGAAGGAAAGTGGGGCCCGGGATTAAGAGTGTTTGTAAGACAGAGGCTGGAGTGATGGATCGTGGGGTATAAAGGCGGGACTAGAGACAGAAGGGGCTGACAGGTTGGGAGAAATGGAGTAGCTGGAGGCCTGGGGACATCAGTAAGGTTAAATCCTCAGTGGGGTTAAGTACAGATGCTACGAGATTAGTGGAAGAAAAGTATTGGACAACACGTATAACCTTTTAAGTGAGAGGAGGGGAGCTAGAGAGACAGACTCCCGCATGCACCTCGATCAGGATCTACCTGACAACCCCCATCTGGGGCTGATGCTCTGCCCATCTGGGGCCATACTTGCAGCTGAGCTATTTCTAGTGCCTGAGTTGGAGGCTCCATGGAGCCATTCTCAACACCTGGGGCCAACTTGCTGGAAGCAATCAGCCATGGCTGTGGGAGGGGAAGAGAGAGAGAGAAAGAGAAAGAGAGAGAGAGAGAGAGAGAGAGAAGGAGGAGGGGGAGGGGTGGAGAAGCAGATGGTAGCTTCTCCTGTGTGCCCTGACCAGAATCGAACTCAGGACATCCAAACGCCAGGCCGACACTCTACTGCTGAGCCAACCAGCCAGGGTGATATGTATAATTGTTGATAGAGAATGGACTATTAGAATTTTGGTTCTAGGAAATGGGGAGCTTGCTTATTTGGACTAAACTGCCTGCTGAAAACAACGAAAGATGCAAAAGCTGATGAGATGTTAAGGCATTACCAGACCAACATTTAAAGGAAAAAATAAGCCAGAGAGGTAAGTAAGTACAGAATTTGCTTTTGCCCTGAAGGAATTTGGCATCTTAGCAAATCTGAATTTTTGTTTTGTCCAAAATCAAAGTCAAATGCCACCTCAAAGTATAGAGTCTAATAGAAAGTTTTCCGCATTATAAGCTGGGCTTTCTGGGAAGCCCTAAAGCAGAGTAGATGGAATTAAACCAGCTCCTACAGGGTCTTGCAGCTCAGATTTGAACCACCTGTGTGGTCCAGGGAAACTCAAGCCTTGATTTTGGATGAAAGATAGATTCTACACTAAGGTTACCAGGCACATATCCTCTATAAATAAGTTTTCAAGTGTAATGACCAGTATAGAGTCAAAGATAACTAAATACCATGGAAATAAGTTATCTTATTATTCCATAAATGTAACAGACCCATAGATTTTAGATATTATTATTAGACACAGATTATGAAAAATCTATGCTAACTATGTTTAAAGAAATAAAAATTAGCTTAAAATATCTGTGGGGAACAGGACACTATAAAAATAGCATAGCAGATTTAAAAATCAAATAGAATTCTTAGAATTGAGAAATACAATAATAAAAATAGAGAATGAGCTACCTTCTGAGATAGTGCAGAGATTTTTCAACCTTTTCCACCTCATGGTACACATAAACTATTAAATTCTGCAGCACACTAAAAATTACATTTTTGTCCAAACTGACAACAAATTAGGTATATTTTGACTCATTCACACAGGTTATTGTCATGTTGACTGTTTGCATTTTTTTTAAGTTTGACAATCAAAGGGAAAAGAGGTCAGTGCCCCTGTCTAAATAGTTAGATATTTCACATTTTAAAAATCCTTGTGGCACAACAGTTGAGATTGCTGAGTTAGAGCAGTTACTGGGTGCGGTCTGGGATGATCCACAGTGTGGCCAGTAGGAGCCTGTGGCTAAGGTGGAGTGCCAGAGTTATTCAAAGGAGTTGACATGATGAAGAAACTGAAAGGCCAGGGGGTTGTTCATGTGACCTGTGAAGTCATCCAGAATTATGGCAGGACTTGGGGTGGGAGGCAGGTGCCAATGACATCACCAGATGAAGGGAGGTTTAGATGACAAAGATGGAGAGGGTTAGAGTGGCCTTGCTGGGGAAGACTGAAACAGACTGCAGCAGGAATTCTAATAGGAGCGGAGAAGTGATCTGGAAATGGCATTGGGGAGTGAGGAGGTGAATTCCCCCTTTTTGTCAAGAGCTGGGTAGGGTCTGAGATTTAACCTCACTTACAAGCTAACAAGTTAGCCTGACACAGGTTCATGGATGCTGGCAGAAGACTTGAAACTCCTGGGACAGAGATCAAGGACAGTTGATTACTCATAGCAGTTAGCACTTGCATTAATTCTTTGAGCTTTAATTCCTACAGGGTCATGTGAAGAGGGTCAAATGACATAAGCACATGAAGTAGGTTATGTTTCAGGAGAGGGCCACTGAGCTTAGGAACTCGTAACTTTTTACACTGGTCAGTAAGCATGTCTGTGCTTTGCTCCAGACGGAGGCAGCATCTCTACCTTCCGAGCCTGGGCACTATGAAAACATCTTGCAAAGAAAAGTTCAGAATGAAGGTAGTCAACGCCTCTGCTGGCCAGCTGTATTGAACTGCAAAGGACCCATGGAGAATTGTCAACACTTTCAGGTCCCAGGTCCACCAGGTGTGAGGATGAATGTGTTTCACTTGAAAAGTCTCAAGAGAACTGGTGTCCTCAGAGGCCAGCAGGAGTTTTAGATACAGCCAAGAGATGAAGGACATGTTTTATAAGGAAGTGAAAAATTTAGAAAATTTGTTCCTGCCTATTAAAAACAACAGCTTATCAGATCATTAGAAAATGTATTGTACCGTAATTATGTTTAGTACAACACTGTGTGGTGTGTTCCAGAGAAGGCAGAGCTGGGGAGGAGCTGGGAAGTGGATCAGGACAGAGGAGACCTGGATAGGGGTCCAACTCTCCATCGGCCGGCTGTGGGAACATCATCCGTTCCTCATCTCTAACATAAGAAGGCTGCAGATCTTTAATCATTCTGAGATCTCTTTTTTAGCTCAAACAGCTTACAGTTAGTTGCCTTCTTAGAAAATTGGTAACCCAAAAATATGAGACCTAAAGAGATTCTCTATTAGCCAGGAAAACCTTACTTTCCAGCTAGGCTGAGGATAGAATTTACTAAAATGATGATATAAAGGAAGTGGTGATGACAATGACTATGACATAGGAAATGGGAAATATGGCTCCCTGTCCAGTGTTCTTCCTCCGGCTTCAGATGTCAGAAGTATCCGGGCATATTCTTGGGTAGACAGTAAATTTGTGTCAACTTTCTGGAGAGGCTGCCTGGCCCACTCTGATTTCCTAATGCAGGAGTAGATACTCACAGCCTCAGAGAGGTGACCTGTGTCAGAGAATCGATATAGGCTTTGGAGCCCAGAAGACCAGAGCATAAATCTAGAGGCTCCCACT
Source organism: Rhynchonycteris naso (assembly GCA_037038555.1). Classification (NCBI taxonomy): domain Eukaryota; kingdom Metazoa; phylum Chordata; class Mammalia; order Chiroptera; family Emballonuridae; genus Rhynchonycteris; species Rhynchonycteris naso. The sequence goes on from CM073000.1 coordinate 11,671,737, forward strand.
TACTGGTGATGAAACTGGACTGTGCTGCTATTTTGTGGCCTGCCCCACACCACTGTCTTTGGGAGCTGCACACTCACTTTCTGGAGACTGCCTCTATCCAGGTAGTTCTGTAGGAAGTTTCACATCTTACATGACCGCATACCCTTGGCCATCATTGATTGGTTAAGGGGCGGGTATCAGGTCCAAACTGAGCCAATCAGAATCTTTCCCTGGAATTTCTGAAACTGGAACAGAGGAATGGAGTTAGTTCTTTTCTTCTGGCAAATACTATGGATGACAAGCATTTGTGACTGTAGGTAGACACACTTCCTGCCATGTGCAGAAAGCCAGAGTGCTGTGAGAACAAAGACCAGAGGTGGAGAAAAGCTGGGTGGGGTTGGAGCCCTGATCCTAGCTGCTCAGAGGCCAGCTTGTCCCATGCTTTGCTTCTGAAACACTTTGTTGTGTTTTCTGAACCACTGAGTTCTTTTTGTGTAGGGCTGACCAAGTTGACTTTGATTACTAGCAACCAAAAGAAGTCTGACTCCTTTAGAAATCCTGGGCAAGTCACCCTCACAGTTTCTCAGTTTCCTGATTTATAAAATAAAAATTGGGATTAAAAATGTGTAGCTGTAGGAGTTCCTGAGCAGATTGAGTGACAGACATTTGAGTGCACCAGGTACCATGACCTGATTGGGGAGCTCAGGAAATATTTTCTTTTCCTTTTTGGCTTATACAGGCAGTCAGGTTTTTTTTTAACCTAATATTTATTGTGCAGTTATGAGCCAGGCATTGTCCTTGGTGCTTAGAATGCATAATCTCATTTAGCCCCCACAATAATCCTAAGAGTAGCTACTATTTTTTCTTTTTTTTTTAAAAAAAATAAATTATAGTTGAATACAGTATTATTTTAAGATGTACAATATAACAATTTGACATCTACCTTATGAAGTGATCACATGTCTAGTAACCTGTCACTGTACAAAGTTATTACAGTATTATTAACTATATTCTCTATGCTGAATGTTACATTCCCATGACCGATCTACTTCAAGAAGTAGCTGCTACTTATTTCCATTTTGCAGATACGGAAACCATCATGAAGGAAATGGATGAGGGGCTATGAACGTGTTTAACGGAGTTGAATACCTCTGGCCCCACCCAAACCTCACATTGCCTGAACCTCAGAGGGGCGGGTACGGATAGCTCAAACACAGAGTCAATTGTGACCACTTACTACCTTGACAAGAGGTTTAGTCTGGAACCAGAGGTGGTTTCAAGAAGGCATGCTGAGATAACCACGATGAGGGACAGCTGGCTCACAGCTTGGGCATAGGACAGGCAGGGGAATGAGGGGTGGCTGGAGTTGTCATCCAAGGGAAAGGACAGCTGAATTGGGGCAGCTAGCAGGAGGGTGGTGGACATGGAATACGAGCTCTTTTAAAAGATTTGTCTGGGATTGGTAATCAGCCGGACTCTGTAGGTTAAGGAAAGTGAGACTCACTGAAGTTATGTCAGCTTTGAAATAGGGTGGTTTCCTGGAAAGATTGAGGAGGGTGAATTTTACTACTGCTAAAAAAGCAATAAAGAAATAAACAAAACACTTAACTGCAGCGATCAGTTACTGGCATGGCTGAGAAACGATGGCCAGTTTGACTTTGGAGGCCCGGTGTGCACGCATGCCATGGAACCTGTCATCTGTCACCTCATTGAGTTTACAGCTGGTTCTGGATGCTCTGTAGTTATGCAGACCCAAAGGGCAGAGCAGGATGCCTGACCTTTCAGTGGCCTGGTTTGAAGGTTGGGTGGTATGAACAACAGAGTTTGGCACTAGGATTTCTGAGTCCTGGGTCTGTGTTCTAGTGGCGCTAGTAACTGGCTGTGTGGTACAGTCATGTGCTTCATAACAGTGTTTGGGTCAATGATGGACTATGTAAATGACGATGGTCCCATAAGATTATAATGGGGCTGAAAACTTCTTGTCGCTTAGTGATTTCATATCCTTCATAACTTTGTATCACAATGCATTGCTCACATGTTTGTGATGATGCTTGTGTAACCAAACCTACTTACTATTCTGCCAGTCCTAGGAAAGTGTAGCAATGCAATTATGTACAGTACATAATACTGTACTTGATAATGATTATAAGTGACCATGTTATTGGTGTATGTATTTATTAGACCATACTTTTATCTTTTTTTTTTTTTTTGCTTCACTTTAGTTGTTTATTGATTTCTTCTCATATGTGCCTTGACCTGAGGGCTCAAGCTGAGCCAGTGACCCCTTTTTTAAGCCAGCAACCTTGGGTTCAAGCCAGCAACCTTGGGCTTCAAGCCAGTGACCTTTGGGCTCAAGCCAGAGACCTTGGGATTGATCCCACACTCAAGCCCGCCAACCCGCGCTCAAGCTGCTGAGCTGTGCTCTAGCCAGAGATCTTGGGGTCTTGAACTGGGGCCCTCAGTGTCCTGGGTCAACGCTCTATCCACTGTGCTACCACCACTAGTCAGGCTACACCTTTATCCTTATTTTAGAGTGTACACTTTCTACTTATAATAAAAGGTTTGCTGTAAAACAGTATGTTGCCTGACCAGGCGGTGGCGCAGTGGATAGAGCGTCGGACTGGGATGCGGAAGACCCAGGTTCGAGACCCCGAGCTCGCCAGCTTGAGCGCGGGCCCATCTGGTTTGAGCAAAAAACTTGTCAGCTTGGACCCAAGGTCGCTGGCTCCAGCAAGGGGTTGCTCGGTCTGCTGAAGGCCCGTGGTCAAGGCACATGTGAGAAAGCAATCAATGAACAACTATGGTGTCACAACGGCAATGAAAAAGTAATGATTGATGCTTTTCACCTCTCTCCGTTCCTGTCTATCTGTCCCTATCTATCCCTCTGTCTGACTCTCTCTCTGTCCCTGTAAAAATAAATAAATAAATAAAACAGTATGTTATGTTACCCTGGCAGCAGCCTCATACATCCTTCTCATGTTTATGATGTCTCTTGCTTGCATCGTTTCCTCTTGGTGCTTGATTTACACTCTTATTTTATAAATTTAGTGTAGCCAAAATGTACAGTGTTCAGAAAGGCTACAGCAATGGACGGGAATGTTCCAGGCCTTCCCATTCACTCACCTGTCAGTTTGACTCACCCAGGGCAACTTTCAGTCCTACAACCTCCATTCAGGGTAAGAGCCCCTAGCCAGGTGTACTGGTTTTCACCTTTTAGATCAGATTTTCACTGTACCTTTTCTATGTTGAGGTACACAGTACTTACCATTGTGTGACAACTGCTGACAGTATCCAGTACAGTAACATTTAGGACAGGTTTGTAGCCTGGGATCAAGAGGCTATACCATACAGTGAAGTTGTGTAGTAGGCTTACCAGTGGTCAGCAAACTCAGTAGTCAACAGAGCCAAATATCAACAGTACAACGATTGAAATTTCTTTTGAGAGCCAAATTTTTTAAACTTAAACTATACAGGTAGGTACATTCCTTATTGAGGTAGTGCCAGCACGTGGTATTCTGTGGAAGAGCCACACTCAAGGGGCCGAAGAACCGCATATGCCTTGCAAGCCACGATGCACTTTTCAGAACGTTATCTCCGTCGTTCAGCGGCACATTGCTGTACTTAAAGGTTCTTCCAGCTTTCACATTCATAGATTCTCTGACCACGGCAGGGCCTTGAAGCGTCATAGCGAGAGGTAAACGTGACTTCACCAGGAGCTAAGCTGGGGTGCTCCTCAAGCCCCAATTTTCCTTGTGTAAATGGAGAGCCCCTATGTGAGCGCAGGTGGACATCAGTGCAGATTGGGCCTGCACGCCGCAGACCTGGGCCAGCCAAGGGTTTGCACCTGCATCTGGTAACCATTACCTTGCTCGCGGGGCTGTGCGCTCCCTGGGAAGCATTTGCCTGCTGCTAGAAAGGACTTGATTTTGCTTTCAGCATAATAATTTAGACATCATAAGGTTTAGGATTACCTGAAGGAGTAAAAGGGGAGGAATGTCATCTGAAATTGAGATTCTAATCATCTTTGGTGGGGGTTTGATATGCTGGTTGGAGCATGGCTGTAGGCCCAGCCGGAGCCCCTGGGGCAGGCTGTGCCTGAGGTGATGGGAAGGCTAGAAGGAGCGTCGCTAGGGATCGTGGCTGGGTTTGGGGAAACAGTTCCCCCCAGAGTGGGTGGTGCCACCCCCTCATCTCTCACAGGTGGTTCAGTCCGGTCGATCCTTCCTGCGCCATCCGATGACCCTGCTCCTGAAACCTCTCCCAGGGCCTCGCACACTTCGATTTCCTTCCTCCGTGGGTGTGATGACCTCTTTTCCTGTATGCCGCCCCCACCTCCTGTGGGATTCTCTGCCATCATTGTGTCCTAGCCCACCTGAACTGCCTGGGAGGCAAAGACCGTCCCTGGTGAGCCTTCCCTCCCTGGCCTGTGACCCCAGAGTGTGGCCACCTCCCGCTCTTCTCGTGTCCGTCCCTGCCCAGGCCTGGCATCCACGGGACGTCCAACCACAGGGTCTCAGAGCAGCTCGTGCCTGCTCACTCACACTGACCGAGGAGTGGGAGATGAAGCCACTTGAGAGCTGGACTCCTAAAAGTGTCTGTCCCAACAATTCCCCATGTCCATACCTCTGAGCCTTCTTCTCTGTTTAAATACCCCCCCCAACCCTAAAAAAAAAAAAAAAGAAAACGAAGAAAAAACCCACTCTTCAACATTTTTCATTTTCTGATGAATTAAATACACACTTCTTAGTCTGGAATTCCAGACTCTTTGCAATCTGGTCCCAATCTACTTTGCCAGCCTCTTCCCTCCTCCACCGTTACATGTGGCTTTCCCTTCCACCGATTTGGTTCAAGACCCCTTGCTGATTCCTGAATGTGCCCCCAACCCCTGCTCCATACTGTCCTTCCTACTGCTCCCCTGTCTGAGCGGCCGCGCTCACCCTGTGTGCGCTGGGCAGGAATCACACTCCTAGCTGGTCAGTACGGCTACTGTCTAAGGTTTCCCATGTGCCCTCTCTGGCTTGGTTGGAGCTCAGCCTAGCCTGCACCCAGAGGGCAGGGACCGCGTCTCTGTATTCCCCATGGCACCTGTGCACAGAAGGGTTTACCGATGGGGTTGAAATGGAAGGAGGGTCTCCACGCTGTGGTTGCCTGTGATTCCATAATCTTTACCCTTGGTATTAGAGCTATAGTTCCCAAATTCATGACCGCAAAGAGACTACCATTATTATATTTTCTACCTCCCAAGGCCATAGGATCGGGAATATTTTATCTGCCAAACAAACTGCTCTTATTTACTAATTTATTTTGCTATCTTTATCATTCAGAGGCCCCTGTAGCTCGCATGGCGAGCGTCAGATCAGAAGACGAGAGGTACCGCACGCAGTACGCTCAAGCCAGGGTGGAAGAACTCTGGGCTTAGCCTCCCCCTGTCTGACCTCATCACAGGCAAACATGCAATGTCCTCCTAGATTTAGAAAGAATGACATGAAGGCCTTCCTGAAAGCTTAACCAAAATTTCTGGCTCAAAGATTCTTGTTTTCTATAAAAATGCAAATCCCGTGATCGGAGTAACAATTGGACATTGATTATTATTTTATACCTTAGTGGATGGGTTTTTAAGGTCTTACCAAGAGCAGGTTTTGATGGGGAAGTGGGGTGGAGAGGGAGATTTGGGGAGACTGAGCAGCCGGAAGGCCAGTATTTGGAGATGGTCCCTTTTGCCCCTACCCGCCCTTGGTCAGGTGCACACACTCAGAGCTCGGTGGGAGGGAATTGTGAGTCAGAGTGCCACAGACCCTGTTGGTCACACCAGCAGCCACCCCTCCCTTTCTGCTACAGAACCCCGTTTTACTCACGAGTGGGGTGTGGACGTGTGAGCCAGCTCTGGCTGGTAGGATGTAAGGGAGTCTACATACCGTCCCTTCCCGAGAAGCAGAGAGGGACACTTCCTTCTTCCCTCCAGCCTGCCTCAGAGCTGTTGTGCAGAGGTATACAAGCCAAAGGATGTACACAAAAAGACCTTGACATCACGGAGAGGCTGAATAAACCCACGTGGGAGCCACTCACCTCTAGATCTTTTATTGAAGAGATTATAAATCCTACTGTTGAAGCAGCCACGGTCAGGTGTTTTGGATCCTTTGGCTCCACAGAGGGACCTGGTGGGGCGGGGGAAGGGGCAAAGCTCCTCACTCGTTTTTTTCACGCATAACCTCATCATTCTGGAGGCAGCCCGGAGAGGGCAGGGCTGGGCTCTCTCAGCCTTAGGAACAAAGAGCGTGGGGAGCCACGAAGTCTCCGAGTCTCCGTCTGCAGAGCAGAGCCCGAGCACCCCTCCTGCTCAGCCCTTCCTCCCGTTCTTGTCCTCTCAGACTCTTCAAACAGAGCACAGATGGTCTTCTCTGTGACGGCCTTGCTCACTCCACCAGTGGTCCAAGACTTTGTAAAAAATGACTTTCGTTCTCATTTGGAATTCCGTCCCTTCCTTTCTGCACCTCTGAGTTCTGTGCATTTCTCCAGTCAGCTCAGAGTCCCCTTCCCCTACCCTCTGTGCTCTGCCTGTGTGCTCATGGGTCCACACTGGTGCTGCGGTCGTAATGAGGGCTGAGTTTCCATTTGGTCCTTGCCCGCAGGCCTCGGGACTCGCCATTCCCACACATGCTGACACTGGCGGTGGCCTTCTGCAGCTCCTGTGACCCCTTGCCTGAGGGTTTGGCTGGAAATGATGAAGCATTTACACTATAGGGAGCTGCCCCCATTGATGCCAGTGGTCTACAAATACCCCAGCTCCCCTGCTTCTTAGGTGGGACAACTCTGAGGCATGTCCTACTCTGGTTCTCAGAGGTCACAGCGGCACGGAGTCCCAGATGCCCTCAGCGATAACCTGCTCATAAACTCCACCCCAAATTGGCCCCTTCCCTTCCCTGTTTTCCTCCTTGACTCCCTTACCGATGCTTCCTGGGATCACCTCCCCGGTAACCCGCTCATGCCCAAACCCTCACCTCAGCCCTGCTTCTCGGAAAACCCAACCCAAGGCAGCAGCTTATTCTCACAGCCCACAGGATCAAGACCCCATCCTTTCCTCGCCACACCTCCAGCCTTTCGGCTTCTTTCGCAAGGGCAGACTAGCTAGCAATCTTTTTTGGCCTGGCCTCTCCTCTGACCACCAGCACATGAACTTGCGATCTTGTTCTTTGCCTCTCTGTGAGAGCTGCTCAGTGTTCCAGGAACAACTTGACCCCTGCCCACCCCTCCACCGGCTGGCCTATCCCGTGACACCCAGCGCAGCCAGCAGCTCCCCCAGGAGGGTGCCCGCTGCTCCAGTGGGAGTTGGAGATGTCCCCTGGCCCTTCAGAATGCACTGAGCCCTCACCGCACGGCTGGTTACAGAGACATGTCCACCTTCTTCTGCACCTGGTGTGTGAATGAGAAAATATCTGCCCACCTGGACCGCCAACTTTGGAGAGACAGGGCCCTGGTCCGAATTCTTTGTGCTTCCTGGAAACACCTGCTCAAGGAGAACAGATTGGGGTCCAGAAAATTCCCTTCAGTGACCCTGGACCAAGGGGAGACGGGGGGGGGGGGGGGGGGGTGGGGGGGGGGGGTGGGGGGGGGTGGGGGGTGTGGGGGGTTGGGGGGGGGGAGGAGCTGGTCTCGAGGGGGGCTGGACGTCGGAGAATGAAGACCAGAGTAGAGCAGGAAGCTGGGGGTTGGGGGAAGAGGAGAAACCCCAAAATTGTGCAATTCCTAAAGCAGCAGGGAGTCCTGCTGCCCGTCAAATAATTAAGCAAAGTGAAAAATCAAAGAGCGGATTTGGCTGCCGTTACAGGGTTGCAGCTGCTTTTGGAGTTTGAGTGAAAAGATATTTTTATTAACTTCACATTTTGCCTCTAATTTCTCCCCTTGTTCTTTCTCATCCTGGGGCCCTCCCATTCCTTGACTTGCCGATAGGCAGTGGCAGGAGGGGGCCCATCCCCCATGCCCGCTGCGCTCGCCCCCACAGGTCTGTTTCAGCTTCTGCGAGCTCTGAATCCCTGTGCCCATAAACTTTCCCATCTTTATTTTTTTTAAAGTTACAATTTACACTCAATATTATTTTGTATTAGTTTCAGGTGTATAGCCTGGTGGTTAGACAAGCATACACTTTGCAAAGCGCCCCCCGCCTCCGCCCCCGCCCCGTGCTATTTCCGGCACCCACCCGGCACCACGCATCTTTATTCCGATATTATTGACCGCGTTCCCTATGCTGCACTTTACACCCCGGGACTATTTGGTGACCACAAACCTTCTCATCTTTGTACCCTTTTGGGTGACAGAACGGGTCAGAAGGAAACTCCTGGGGTATTGCTGTTCTCCAGCGGAACTGAATGTGTTCCGGAACCCTTCGGACCCCTGACCCCTGGCCCAGGCAGTGAGGGCGGGGTCCCGCTGGGCGGACGGGGCAGGCCGAGAGGCTGGCTACTCAGTCTCCATGCTGTCCAACTCAGCTTTACTGTAAAAATACCCCCTTGTATGGAAAGTAAAGAAATAAAGAATGAAAGGTATTGAGCATTTCCTGCATGCCAGGCACTTCCGCTCCTCACCACAGCACTGCGAGGTAGGCAGGACGGATGAGGGCAGGAGCATGGAGTCAGAGCGACCATAAGGTTGGAGATCGTAGACTTACATTATTAGAAGGGGCGGGGCTCCCACTGGGCTTCCTGTCTCTCCAGTCTGCCAGGCAGGCGTGACTCAGCCACCTGGGTTCTCTCTCGGGTCCTGCACCTGGGTTCTCATCTTCCATCTATCTATTCCACCCTATTATTTCCCCAGAGAACAAACCCGATGTGGATGTTCTCCTACTTCAAACCCTTCAAGGCCTCCCTAGTGTCCAACAACTCAAGTCCAAATAAAGCTCTTGTGGATTGGCCCTGCCTGCCTTTCTAGAAACATCTCCCCGATCATCTCACAATTTCCTGAACAGGCCTTCTCTCTCTGTGCGTTTGTAACAGTGCAAATAGTCAGGCTGGGAAGGCCCCTATCCTGAGCCTCTATCTATCTGTGGATTCTTTCTCATCCTTCAAAGCCAAGTTCAATGTCAGCGCCTATGAACGGAAGCCACCCCTCTCTCCTTCGGGCAGATACATCCCTGCCAGAACGGGCCTATTATTGCACTTCAAACAATGGCTGCCCACTAGACACAGCTTGGTGAAAGCAGGGACGATGGGTGCTCTCTGCCTTGGAACCTGCATACCATGCAAAATGCTGCCACCTCCGTGGGGAATGTGGTTACAGGCTTGGTTCCCTGAGGAGCAGGCTCTGAGAAGTCTGTGTGCAGGATGTTTCGTGAGCAGGGCCCAGGGCACCTGAGACTGGGGAGGGTCGGAGGGAAAGATCAAGGAGCCGTGTAGACCCCACAGCCGTGGCCCATCCCACAGGGGGCTCTGCAGCTAGCATAGCCCCGGCAGAGCGGGCCTGCTTTTGGCTGAGGAGGCTCTCCCCAGTACCCCAGACTGATCAGTCGTGGACGGGGGCTGCCTGGGAAAGGGTCTGGCCTTGCCTGGGACAGCTCTCTGCAGCTGGCGCGATGGCTGAGAGGCTGAGAGCCGAGGGCTGTCTGCTGCCATCCAGCCCAGCAGCTGCGGACACAACTCCTCCCCTGAAGGGAGGTCTGGGTGGTACATGATAGTGCCCACCACAGAGGGGCTCCGAGCACCCCCAGGAGCGTGCACCGCCCCCTCCTCAGCTCCTCTACCCCTTGTACCCACTTGGACTAAAGCACTTATGGCGCAGGGTTGTGGGCCTGCCGCCGTTGCTAGGACAGAGACGAAGCTGACACAGTGATATGCACAGCTCGAGCACTGAGCACAGAGGGGCTTCTGTAGATGCACGTGTTCTCTATCCAGCACCCCTGCAATGCATGCAAAGCACCTACCCTCCTGATGTCCCTGAGCTCCTGCAACACACCCATGACCCCAGCTCTGTCCTCAGGGTCCTCCCCGCAGCCTTTGGGGCAATACATTTTGCCTGCCTTTGTTTTGGTCTCTGATCTTGTAATTCCAAGATTATTTTCATTTCTGGGCCCCTTGGCTGGGTCTTGGATCCCAGGGAACCCTCTGGGGTTTGGGAGTGATCTGGAGAAGAGGTATGGGGGTTTCTTACGGGCATTCGGGCCTGGTGGCACCAGGCCACACGGGGCTGGGGTAATGGTGACCAAATGTAGGCTCAGATAAGAGTCTCCTTCTGCAGGGAAATAGGCTGTGGACAAAGATGCCTTGTTCTGGGTGTCAGGCCTGAGGCGAAGGGTCCCCTCACAGCCCTTCGGGCTCCGCCAGGGAAAAGCTGGGGACGGCTACCACATGGCATGCATTCGGTCCTGAAAAGCGACGGTGAGAGCTGTGGCCATGCAGGTTGCTCAGGCCGGGCGTCTGGAGAGGCACCGGGGCCTGTGACCAAGCCGTGATAGCTCCGGGTGGTGACATGAGCACCCCGGGTCTGGGGGAGTCCAGACAGACCCACGCCTCACATCTTGGCGGAGCCCTGGGGTGGGAGTTCCCTACGAGGTTCTGACCTTGGGCCTTTCCAGCCCTTCCCTGCCCACCTGGCTATCATGGAGGGTTAATCAGGCATGTGAGGGGGTCCTGTGTTCTGTGACCATGTTGGCCGGGCCGCCGTGTGGGACCTATGATGGCCTGACCGAGACAAGTCTGACTTCGTTAGGGGCCGTGCTGAGCAGTGGCCTAGTGAACGTAACTGGCACTGGGGGCACGACACTTTATTGGTGCCCCCCTGAGGGCACAGTATGCTCTTCTTGTTTGTCTTGGAGACCATTTGGCGCCCCTCTGTGAGGGGCACCCTGGGCATGATAGACCCCGTTGCCTCCCCAGCCCCCAAACTACTAGTGTTGAAAAATCAAGGGCTGAAGTGGACGTATCCATGTGGCGTTAATTGAGGTAAAATGAGAAAACCTTCCATTCTTTCCTGAGCACCTGATGGGCATGAGAGCTGCCCCTATGCGTTAGTCCCCGAGGGGCCCCGATGGGCCCAGTTCACTGAAGAATTGTGGAGTGGTGGAAAGAGCCCATCTTTTAAGATCCGGTTTCTCTTTGCCTGGTGAAGCAACAATCAGAACCCTGTTTTTGAACATATAAGATAAAAGATTGTACAGGAAACCAATCATATCGAAATAGTTGTGCTAGAAACACTATGGGTGTTTCATTCCTAACACGTTCAATGGCAAGGTCTAGCAGCAGGTGGTAACGAGCATTGTGAGGGGGTGGTCGGTATCTGAGAGAACTGTAAGAACAGGAAGGCTTCCGCAGCCGACAGCGTCCCGGATGTCCTCAGAGTGTTCAGGGCCGAACGCTGAACCTCAGGTAGAGGTGAGTAAGAAGGGTGTGTCTGCCGCATGCACGGAGCAAGTGCAGGAGGAGAGCCTCTGTTTAGAGCCTTGTGCACGTTACTAGCTGGTAGACCCCCCCACAGGTAGGTCCTCCTCCCCCAGTCTCATTTGCATTTCTGGAATGTGGGGGTCACGACACCGATGGACTCGCAGTGATGTGAGGGTTAAATGAGCCGCTGTGGGAGAGGCGCTCGCTTCTGCATGCTCAGACCAGAAAGCTGGGGGCCACCCTGATGTGCCACCCTTGCCTCATGTCCATCCAGTCGCCCCTCAAGCCTTGTCTCTTTCAATGGAAAATGTCCCTGCCAGCTCCCTTTCCCTTCCACTCCCATCTCTGCACCTTAGCTCAGGCTCTGGGCCCCTTCAAATCCGGGCTTCTCCGTGTGGCCCGTGTACTGCTCACACGGGCACAGCTGAGTCACGCTTGTGTTAGACTTTCTGAGGCCCCCAGGGGCCTTCCGGGTCTGGCCTAGATGCCGCAGGAAGATTTCTTGCCGTCTGACCTCCACCTGCCTCCCGCCTCCCCCAGGACCACGCCCTGCCTGGCATGTTGGGTGCAAAGGCACCACGCCTCCTCACTTCTGTACTTCCGCTTGCTGCTCCTTGGCCCCGGCAGGGAGCCTCCCTCTCTTCTCCTTGTTTGCTTTTTCTTGGCAGCTTGGTCTCAGGTGTTGCCTCCTCTGAGAAGCCCTCACTGACTTCCCGCCCTGCGCAGGCAGTCACCCTGCCAAGTACTCTTGTAGCGTTTGTGAATATTTCTGCCATGGTCGTCACTATGATGTCTGTCCCATGCTGCAGGGGGCTCATCACTGTAATCAGCGTTTCCCAGGCTCCCTCAGCAGTTACGGCCTCTGACGAGGTCTGGCTAGGGAGGCAATGGCAGGTGGCTGGAGGGCAGAGGAGGGGAGAAGCCGGGCTATTTCCTACCCTCTCCTGTTGGAGCCTTTGGCAGGGTCCAAAGTTCCTCCATGGCCTCAGCGCTCCTGGCTGGTACTGGTTCCGGTGTTAATACTGTCCTCCGTGGGTCTCTGCTTCCCTGCCTGGTCCCTAATTCACCTGGACTGTTCACTGCTCTTGTCCCCTCCAGATGGCACGTCACTCACCTGCTAATCCTCAGGGCAAGGAATTGCTGAATCCGTGTGATGCCCCAGGGTCCTCTGTCCCACAAGCATCCCACACCCATTCCTGCCTTTGTGGTTTCATTTAAATATTTTATGGGCCCTGCTTGCCCAGGCCCGTCCAACGTCTGTCCTTCAAGGTCCCCCTCAGAGGCCACCTCCTGCATGAAGTCCAACTTGACTGCTCCAGCCCAGCCTGCATTTGTTCTAGTCAACACCAGTAGGATGGAGCATGCCATTTGCTTTGGTTTCAAGGCAGGTTCATCCTTGCCCAGAGGTCGTAACTCCTGAGGACAAGAAATAAAATGATCATAAAGACAATAATAGCTAGGCGAGGCCCAGAGAAATTAAATACCTAAGATCACAAAGCTACAAAGTGGTAGAGCTGAGGTTGGATGTGCCAGGAAGCCTGCACTGTGCTCCTAACTACCTTGCTTTCTCTGCGGGTCACTTGTACTGTCCCGAGCCCTAGACAGACAGAAGCCACCTCCCAAGTGTTCAGGTAGGAGAGTTGGTGTGGATGCAGATGAAGGGAATTTAAAAGGCTGGCAAAGGGCCTTTTTGCAGGTCAAATCTCAGCTTCTTGTGCCAAGGAGGCTTGGGCACCAGACGCTGGAGGCCAGACCCACACCCCTTATTTTTGCTCTCTTCCTTTTAGTTCTGCACCCCGAGAACCTGCTTCCTATCTTGCTCTTTGCTCCAAAGTTCCCCCACCCGTTTCCAACAGCTTGCTGCTTCACGTGAAACCTCATCCAGGTAATTTTCCACTTCACACTGCAAAGAATAATAGCCAGGGGGCTGTTTTTATAGGAAAAGCTCCTCAAAGCTGAGCAGCCCTCCACTCCTGGGCAGACGGCAGAAGTCAGAAGTCTGCAGGGCTGTAGCACCGATCGGAGCTGGAAAACATTAACTCCGCATATAGATTTCCACTCATCCCTGGCTACTCCTCACGGTGCTGAGCTCCGATACTTCCTGGCCATCTGAATCCACTTCTGTCTCTTTAATCACAGGGCCCGTGTGTCTCCTGCCTGGCCGCTCCAGGAACTTGGCATGTGCTGTTCCTGGGGCTCTCCTCTCCTGTTGGAGAGATTCAACACAGAGTGCCTCCTCAGAGCCTTCCATTGATCCCTCATTGGGGGATGCGGAAGGAAGTGGGGTCTCTGAACACCTACCAGGCTTTTGGGTCATAAATTATGACTCTCACAATCTCAGCAGATGGTTGGGTTCTCAGAAGTGAATGCTGAGATGGAGCTCGGGGCACAGATGTTTATTAGGATTAACAGCTGGGAAGGGTGTGGAGGAGGCCAGGTGTGCGGAGGAAGACTCTGGACTGTGACACAGGGGTGGTGGAAAGCAGAGCATGATGTGCCCACCAGAGTGTCCGGAGTTGGGCTGAAATGGTCAGGTCATATACTGCGGCCTGGCTCTGTAACCGGATGCAGGCTGTCCTGGGAAGAATGTGACCTTGGGGAAGGGTGTGACCTTGCCGAAGGGGGCCACTCTCTATAGCTGAGCCAGACCCAGAGGAGCCAGCAGCTGGGGGCTGTCTGCTGGTTGCACCCCCAGACTGGTGACAGTCATGTGTCCTTGAAGGAGGATCTGGGAGGTGAATCTTTGTGTCTGCCACATATAAGGTCGCCTTCATATCCTTCTTTTACAGACGAGGCTCATGGAGGGCATGACAGTGGCCTGGGCTTACACAGCTAGTCAGAAGCCAAGTCTGGACTTGATCTCAAGGCGGTTTGAAGCCACACCTGCTGCCTTTTTGCTAGGATTGTGCCACAGGGTCGGGGGGGGGGGGAGTCAGGAAAACAGAGTGATGTATAACATTGGTTTTTAGAGTTGCAGGTGAAGGTGAGGACAAGGCCCGGTGCTGATGGGCGCGTGAACAGGAGGGACAGAAGGCATGGTGGCAGGGGTGCAGGAGGAGGTGGGGGCAGGGTGGGGGGACTTCCCGAGGGCGACATTGACAACAGGGATGGGGAATCATGGCAAGTGCTGTGCACCTCCTGCCTCCTCTCTTTCTAATCGGGAGGGGCTCCGTGAGATGCAAGCCGGCCTGATAAGAACAAGACCTCGCCTCGGGAGGCATTTAATTGTCTTCTGTGTAGAAAGGTGGCCCCCTCTTTCTCCATAAATCAGCCCCGTACACTCACCGCTTTGCAATTTGCAGGTTGTCAGCCCCGCCGGCCACGCCTGCCTGAAATCCGAGGGCTTGAACAAGTAAATCACACTTATTGTTCACGTCAGCAGCGATGTCATCATTGCAGGGAAGTCCGGACCTGGACAGACGAACCCAGGGGACACGGCGGCCCCCCTCAGTCTTGTTCAAGTCAAGCATGCCATGATTCAACCCTGCATTTCTAGACAGAGGCCCTTATATCAAAGTAACATAATCTAATCATGCTCTTCTCCCTCACTGGGGCAGGGCCTCACTGGGTGCGCAGATATACGGCTTCCCTGGGAGTGGGGGAAGGACTCTCAGAGGCAGGTTCATGACCTTCCTCTGCGAGGAGACCACTGTCGGGTCCCCGGCCCATAATGCACCTGGCCAGCCACAGACACGTTATTACCTGTACCAGCGCAACTGGGCTCCTCTTCCTGCGTGTGTCGGCCCCACCGATGTTGAGGACAAAATGCAGCTCAGCCAGGCCTATGTCCAGATGGTCCCTGGCCCTGAAGGTCCCTGGTGAGATGGGGGATGGCTTCCCAGGGGTAGATTTTTTTCCCCCAAAAAATATATTTACATGTTTACATCCAATATTATTTTGTATTAGTTTCAGGTATGTAGCATGGCAGTTAGACCAATGATTTTCAAACTTTTTTAATCGCATGGCACACATAAACTAACTACTAATATTTTGCAGGACACCATAAAATATTGTATATTTTGCTGATCTGACAAAAAGATAGATATAATTTTGATGCATTCACACTGAACAGCTCTTGTGTTGGTGGTGGACATATTTTTATTTGACTGTCTACGAGAAAAGAGGCCAGTGCACCTGACTAAATAGTCAGGTGTTGCATGTTTTAAGACTTCTTATGGCTGTAAATCTCTGGGTTGGACAATCATATATTTTTATTTTCTTTCTTGTTTTTTTATGACAGGGACAGAGAGAGACAGAGAGAGGAACAGATAGGGGCAGACAGACAGGAAGGGAGAGAGATGAGAAGCATCAATTCTTCGTTGTGGCACCATAGTTGTTCATTGATTGCTTTCTCATATGTGCCTTGACTGGGGGGGGCTACAGCAGACAGAGTGACCCCTTGCTCAAGCCAGCGACCTTGGGCTCAAGCTGGTGAGCCTTGCTCAAACCAGATGAGCCCGCGCTCAAGCTGGCGACCCCGGGGTTTCAAACCTGAGTCTTCTGCATCCCAGTCCAATACTCTATCCACTGTGCCACTTCCTGGTCAGGCAATCATATATTTTTCAAAGTGTCCCCCTGATATTTCCAGTACCCAGCTGGAAACATAGATAGTTATTACAGTGTTATCGCTATATTCTCTGTGCTGTACTTCACATCCCTGTGACTATTGATAACTACCAATCTGTACTTCTCAATACTTTCACCTTTTTCACCCCCCCGCCCCCCAGAACTCTCTCCCCTCTGGCAACCCTCAGTCAGTTTGCACCTATGAGTCTGTTTCTGTTTTGTTTGTTCATTTATATTGTTCTTTAGACTCCACATATAAGTGAAATCATATGGTATTTGTCTTTCTCTGACTGGCTTATTTCACGTAGCATAATACCCTCTAGGTCTATTCATACTATCACAAATGGTACCGTTTCTTTTTCTTATAGTCACATAGTGTTCTATGTTGTATATAAGTACCACAGCTTTTTAACCACTTGTCTATTGATGGGCACTTGGGTTGCTTCCACATCTTGGCTACTGTAAGCAACACCGCAGTGAACACTGTTGCCTGTGTAACACGCTCTGGCAGGGGCCGCACAGCTACCTGTCTCAGGCTTGCTCTTTGTGGTTCGTGCTGTTCCCGATGGGAGTGCTGGGTCGAGGCCTTGCTGGCCTTTGCATGGCCAGAGCGGTCATGGTCGTCCACAGCTTTCTTGGCACAAATCTGAGATCATGGCAGCAGTTTAAAGCCATTTCCCCTTGTTTCTTCATGTCACTGTGCAAAGGGGAAAAGTGATGGTGGGGTTTCCCTTTTAGTCCTTTTCTGGAAGAAATAATATGTTTTATTCTGTTTCTCTCTCGCTCTCTCTCTTTTCCTCTAAGAAATGAAATAACATCGCAGCAACCTCAGGGAAACATCTGAGCTGGTTAGCGGAGAGTTAAAGCAGGCAGAATGCTTCATTTGTAAACATATGAGGTATTTTTCTATGACCTTAAATGATGGCTGGGGTCCTTTGGAATTCCAATGAGTTGGGGTGTGGCCATGTGGGGCTCTGGGGGGGGGAGTTCCTGTTTTAATGTTCTAGAAATAGAAGTCTTAGGGGAAATCTCTGTGGTTAGTAAATTAAAAGTCCTAGAGTATACTGGAATGAGATTTTTTAGTTTGGCATATAAATGTATGTTATATGGAGAATACATGTTTTGATGTTTTGAGGTCACTTTAAGTGTAATCCCAGAAGGCAGGTCCCGTGTGTATTTGGGATCCCAGCATGCAGGGAATGTTCACAAGGGTTTCAATCATGCCATGAGCAACAGGTGACACATGGAATACAGGAGCAGCCTTGGTGATCAAATTACAATCTGGCTTTTGTTTTGAAATATTTCAGGCACAGTATACTGAGAGGTGACAAGATGATCTTTGTAAGTTTCAGTGGTAAGAAACTTGTGGTTGACTCTTCAACATCCATTGTAGCTCAGGTGAGTAAGTAGCCTAAGTCAGTCATGCTGACTCCACGCCACTTGCCAGGGGTTGGTCAGTGCGGGGCTGGTGTAAGTCCATTGGGGCTGATGAGACTGGAGGGGAGGCTTGCTCAGGGCTTCCGGGGAACAGCAGTCAATCCCATTGTTCTCCTCGTCCCCTGCCCCCAACCCCCATGTGAACCAAGGTGCATGCTGCTTCAGGGGCTACTGGCAGCCCTTTTGAAACCACGAGGGGAAACAGCATTAGGATGGAGCCAGAACCTGGGTTCAGTGGCTGGATCTACCAATGCTGAGCCCGGCCCTACTCTGGACTTCCTGCTCTGTGAAACTATAAATGCCATGGTTGTTTAAAGTGAGTTTGGAAGAGTTTCAGTTCCCTGAGGGCAAAGCATTCTGACACAGCTCTTTCATAACTGATGAGTACAATAAGCATCGTGGCAAGGGGCAGGGGAGATAAACAGCTGCGCATGCGGTATGCGCCATCCCTGCTCTTCAGAGTTCTTGAATCTTTAGTGAAGAGGTGGGATAACGACACAGAAAGGCTCAGTCACGGTGGTAAATTGTGATGGAAGATACTCTCGGGCAGGAGTCGGACATTGGACAACTCATCCTATAAAAGTGTCAGATAGAAACTTCTGGTCTTTGCAGGGCTGTGTGGTCTCTGCTGTGATTACTCAGCTCCGTCATTGTAGCACCAAAGCAGCCATCGGCAATATGTAATGAAAGAGCATGGCTGTGTTACAGTAAAGCTTTATTTAAAAGAATAGATGGCAGGACCCTGGCTCGGTGGTTCAGTAGATAGAGCATTATCTCAGCCCGCCAAGGTTGTGGGTTCGATCCCCAGTTAGGGCACATATGAGAAGCAACCAACGATTGCACAACTAAATGGAACAACTAAGTGGAACAATGAGTTGATGCTCCTGTCTCTCCCTCCCTTCTCTTTTTCCCACCCTATTTCTTTATTTCTCAAATCAATTTGGCGGGGTTGGGGGGGATGGATGGCCGGCTAGGTTTGGCCTGTGGGCCGTAGTTTCAAAGGAGACATCTGTAGGGAATGGGGACATGGTAGGACTCCTGCAGGACGTGGGTGCTGGACAGGCAGAGTGGACATGAGTTAGCCACACCTCTGCATGTGTGTCTTTAGAGACCATGCCATCCACTACTGACGTGATTGCAGAAAAAAGCCTGACTGCCTACCCTAATCACACCTGACGGTCCTTCTGGGGGTCAGGCCAATTCTGCAGCCCCTCTTCCTCCAAGGAGGGATCAAACATTAGGGGGTATACACACAGAAAATCTCCCTGCCGGGTCTACCTTCCACCCAGAGGGCTAGGCATGTACAGCATCCTGTGGGCAGTCTTAGCAGTATAGACATGAAACTTCAAATCAGAGTGTTGAGACCACAATACACTTGTGGATCTCACAGGAGGGTAGGTCTGGCCTTTCCCAAAGCCAGAAGGCTCCTGGGACTCCAAGGGCAGCATCCTGTGAGCTTGGACCAACATGGCTGGCTGAGAGAGCTGCCACCTGTCTAAGGGGGACCTTGAGGATGGATGGCATTTGAATATGCATGCATAGGTGGAACTAATGCTGGGAGCGGAGACTTGGAAGGAACCCACTACAGCTTGTGAGGGAAGCTCGTGAATGACACCTGCACAGGCTGTGCTGGGGGCCTCTTCCCCCTGACACCTGAGACAGGAGTCGGAAGTTTCATTTGAGGAAGTATCTAGGACAATAGCACCCATCAGTATTGACCAACAGGCAGAGTCTGGCGCTGTTACACCTGAAGAACATCAGTGGGGTTTATAGGCTTGGTGGATGAGGTACGAGGAGCAAAAGTGTAATGAGAACACCACAGGAGGGGTCGGGAGTGGGAGGGAAGAGAAAGGCTCAGGAGAGAGGGCAGGAGGTTTGATCTGTAGGACTGAGTTCAAGGCCATCCTGAGAGCCCTTCCCACTTGTTCACGCGGAGAGAAGAGGTGCTTTGAGCGCTGAGTTTGCAGGGGAAGGAATAACCTTTCTGAGATGGACGGCATCATTCTGAATGCGAGACCCGCCCCGCTCCCCACCCCAAAGCCTACCATTTAGGGACTTAAAAATATTTCCCTCGTGTTTTCTTACTTTGATGTGCAAACACGAGGTAATCTAGTTGGAGAGAGGAGAGAAAGAAACCAAACAGCTGAGCAATATCCTTTTGAAAAGAAATACGTGTTTGGAAATAGGACTGAAACAACTTGTAGACGCGTTGGAGAGTTGATTTCTTATTTTTAAAAACTCAAGGGTTTTTTTTTGTTTTGGTTTTTTTTTTGGTGAAATCAGTGTTGTTTTCTCAGGCTCCAAAACACATGACCAGATGATGGCTCAGAGAGACAAAGGAAACCACAAAAATAGCTTTCTAATAATTGTCCCCAAACGTATCTGTTGAGGGCTGGCTGGTGCCAACTCCCCTTCGCTAATCACAACTCACGGCCCGTGTGGCCGGCCCGCGGTTCCCTCCGGCTCCTGGGTGCTCTCTCCTCCTCTGGCTGCCACTTTTCCCAAAGCTTTCACCTGCTCTGACGGTCCCTCTCGGCGGCCACCGGCCACCGCTGCCCGCTGCCCTGCCCCGGTGGCGTGGCAGGCAACGCCTGCATCTGGTTTCTCTTTGCCTCTTTTGTCTTTGTTTACTTTCACGAGGAGACGGTTGTTTTTATTATCTCTCTTTTGTTTTCTTTATGTTTTGCAGCTGTTTTCATCTCTTGTTTAAACCCCCCCCACTTTCTGTGACCTGGTTCCAATAAGGTCGTTGGGCTTTGTCTCGGTGGCTTGTTCAAGCCCAACCGGGGGGCCCTCAGGCTTGCGTGGCTCCCACTTCTCCCTGAGAAGGATTTTTGTTGTTGGTTTTGTCTTTCCTCTCTGCATGTTTCTCTGTGCAGTGATACGGGGTATTTATAAACTTTTTCAGGAGAGCTTACTTTTTGAAATGAGAGAATTGCTTCTGAATTTCTCAGACTGCCTGCTAAAATATATTTATTATCTGTGGAATTCCTGCTCTAATGACTGGCAGATTCAGAGTAGTCGCCCTGCGTTTCCAACTCTGGCCTTGTCCCTCAAGATGTCACCCTTCTGCATGGTCTTCTTTCTAGAGCAGAACAGAAGTTAAACAAGAACCACTCCGTCAGTCCCACACCTTTCTCCTCAAAGCTTTAAACCAGTGGTTCTTAACCTGGGTTCTATTGAACCCTAGGGGTTCGATGAGTTGGTCTCAGGGGTTCGGAGAAGCCTCTGCTGCGGAGGTCAGAATAAAGTAATAGTGTAATTTGTTCTGAGTTCATGCACTTTGTTGGTTTTGTTTTTTGAGCAAGGTGATGTTCATGCACGGCTCATTTTGTGCACCAGTAAAACAACATATACCTATGTCTTGAATTTGGAAAAAAAAATCCTATTTTATTTATCACTAAAGAAGGGTTCGGTGAATGTGCATATGAAACTGGTGGGTTCGGTACCTTAAAAAATGTTAAGAACCACTGCTTTAAACTTATGAAATAGCACCAAAGATCAAAACAGAAAAGGACTGGAAACTCTCAACTAAGTCACAAACAATTCATTGAGTTATTCAGCGATTGCAGTTGTGCCCACAGATCAATGCTTATTGCTTTTAATCCTAATTACTAATCTTCTAAATCTTTGCTGTTCCAAATGTGATCGCTAGACCAGCAGCACTATTATCCCCCGACCCCTCCCCAGACCTTCTGAATCAGAATCCACATTTTAAAAAGTGGCCAGCTGTTTTGCTACCAAAAAGCCTGAGTGATAAGTTCACCTACCATGCTAGCTTGCTCTGAGAAATGAGACAGTGCACGGTGGGTGGCACTTAGAAATGACAGCAAAAGTGAGCAAAGGAATCTAAATTTGTTCCAACTTGATTGAGAGCCATTCTTTGATCATCAAATGACAGGCTGTGGATCCTACTAATTCATGGACAGCTGGCCATGTTTACATGTCCATGGAAAGGAACCCTGCCCCCTGGATACCCGTGGTCAGAGGTCAGCTGTGTGTCCTGGTCTTCTAGGTCGGTGCTAAGATCCACCCAGCCTTCTTTCTTATCAGCAACGCTATGGATGACATGTTCACAGGCTTCTCCTAGCGTGTCCATGAGCCATCTGCCCCAAAGCTGTCTTGGACTCTCAATTTCTTTCTGACCTGTCAAGAGATGGGTCACCAGGTCCTCCTTACTGCCCTGAGAAATTGAACATAATACAAACAGATTTCATCCAGGCCATACTTTTTTGCTTATGGTCAATGCTAAAATGAGGGGATCCTACTACGGACCCAGCAGGATAAATTACGTGATTAACGTTATTCCTTTAGTTAGCCCATGTCAACCTCTGTCACCAACAACAGCCTTACTTCCCCTGCTTCATGTATTTCCTTCCAGAGCCATATGCTGGTGATTACCAATCTTTGGGGAGTTGAAATACATTGTCATCATTTCTTTGATTCCAAGATATGACTCCCTCCAGCAAAAAAGAAAAAAAAAAAGATCACAGTATGGCATTCATTTATTTTCAAAATAGAAGCAAGTGAAAATTAACTTTGTGTTGAAATCGTTTGAGAATTGGGTTGTCTCTTGAAATGGTGATACCTGGCCGTTGAGAAACACTGCCTTAGGAACTCCAATTATGCACGAGAAACAGCTGCATGTTTTCACCATTTGTTTCTTCTTTGTATACATACAGTTTTATGCAAAAATATTTAACCTCTGACTCTCTTCCTCAGCCCAGCCTGTGCCTGGTTGAAGAAGAGCATAGAAATCTGCCATCTGTCTGTGCCTGGCGTTTGCTCTCTGTACCAGGTCTTTTGCGATGCTCTTAGGCCCAGGAACCCTGGCGCCTGTATTGAGGAATTTCTCTAAGGCATTGGTTGTTCAGTTTTTTTCAAGCTAAATTCTTTTTAATGTGAGAGCACTAAAATAGGTGCCTTTTCTTTCTCACAATCTTCTGTCTGAAACTTCCTTTGCAAAATGGAAAAATGTCAACTCAAATACCTCCCACTTTCTGTTGCTTTATCTTTGCTCTCTCATTAAAAGATTTAACTTGGAAGAATCTGAACCATCAGTGCCTTAGAGAAACCAGGGTACCTGTACCCGATACTACTGTTGGCCATAGCAAAGGGCTGGAAACGCCCATGTCCCACAGTCGGAGAAGAGGCACAAGGTGTTACTTGGCTAATTAGTGAACAATGCTACTACATTTAATAATAAGGGACACACAGCATATGGCCAACAGCACTTGGGATAGAGCCATTGGGGGATCAGGGAGTGAGGGAGCAGGAGGATGGATAGACAGCTGAATCTGCATCTTCCATTACAGACGATCAAAGATCAGGTCTAAAATTAAAGTGCCTCGGGAGATGTAGTGGGTAGAATTGTGGCCTGCAGAGGGTGTGTCCGTCTGGAACCAGTGGGAAATGCCAGCGTCCCTCAGCTGGAGAATAGAAACAACATTGAGATATGTTGTCCACACAATAGAATATTACACAGCAGTGAACATGAATGAAAATACAGCTACCCACAACAACATGGGGAAACCTTAGAGACCTGGCAGCGAGTGAGAATAAGCAGGGTGCAGAGCTCTGTGTGCCATATAAGTTTTTTGTAAAGCTCAAAAACTAAAAGAACCTGAGCAAAAACTAACCATATGTTGCTTGAGGGTAACACAGAGGGGGTTTCTAGTGCTCACCCCTACTCTGTTCTCCTCTCCTCCTGGGCAGATGGAAAAATCCCCCTTTGGAGCAAGTGAAGCCATGCGACCAGTTTTGCCAACGGGCTATGTGTGAAAGGGGCATAGGCAACCCCTGCCCAGGCTGAAGCATTTAGTTGCCAATGAGGTGATCTTAGGAGGACCTCATATTTTGATGGTGACACCATAAAATCAAAGCATCCTGGACTGCAGAGTTGTCACATGGAGACAGTTGTCCTGCAGAGTCAGATGGACCTGCAGTAGATTTTGCTTGAGCACAAAGCAAACCTTTGATGCCGTGTGAAGCTGTTGAGACTCTGGAGCGCCTGTGTCTGCAGCACGACCCAGCCTGTCCAGGCCAGGGCACATGCACACAAAGGATATCCAGAGGCGAGGAAGCCGAATGCTCGACCCGCAGGTCAGCATCTGGCTACTCCTGGAGGAAGGCCACTGGATGGGAGCAGGAGAGAGCACCCAGGAAGATATAAGCTGAAGGCGATGTTTCGGTTCTTAAGTTGAGTGATGGGTTCATAGGTCTTCATTTTATAGTTAGGCTTATAATTTCCACATGTTAATGTAATTGCCAAAGATTACAGAGTAGAAAAGTTTAAACCATTTTAAAACAGTTTAAAAACTAAACAGCATTAGAGGTATGTGAATACTTGAGAATTCTCTTAATTTGCTGTATTTTTGGAAATTTTAATGATAAGATGTCAGATAAAAATTCTGAATGGCCAACAGTTACATTAAGAACTTAAAAAAAGGTGGTGGTACATTGGATACAGCATCAACCTGGGATGCTGAGGACCCAGGCTCACCAGCTTGAGTGCGGGCTTGCTGGCCTGAGCGTAGGATCATAGACCTGACCCCATGGTTGCTACCTTGAGCCCAAAGGTCACTGACTTGAAGCCCAAGGTCGCTGGCTTGAGTAAGGGGTCATTGGCTTGGCTGGAGCCCCCTGGTCAAGGCACATATAAGAAAGCAATCAATGAACAACTAAGGTGTCACAAGTATGAGTTGATGCTTCTCACTTCTCTCTCTCCCTTTCTGCCCCTGCCATCTCTTAAAAAAATACAAACAAAAAAACCCTCAAAAAAAAGCTTACTTATAGTTCAACCACCTAATACAACAACTATTTTAATTTTTTAAAGCTCTTATTCCTGTGAATACAGTGTTTTCATTGATGGGGACATAGTACATGTAGTATTTTATGGCTTGCTTTTTTAAAATGTAATGATTTATCACCAATATTTTCCCAAAATTCACGTTTTTGGTGAGTACATTCATGGCTGGAGAATTCCTTCTAGCTCCTGCAAATGTGGGTAGCCCCTTCAAAGCTCACCCACACTCCAAAAGCCAAAGACTGATTTAACTCGGTGATAGGAACAACCAGAGCTCTAACACACACCGTGCCTTCTAAAGTTTCCTTTGGGGACGCTGTGTCCACCTGCAGACTATTGTTTTCTTGAGATAAAGGGAAGCTGTTTGAGTTTAAGGGACGCTGGGCAGGGAATAGCATTTCCCCATCTTTGTTGCATCCTACTCTGTGTTAGGCACTTGGTAGGGAAGTCTGTTACCTGTTCTTCTGTCCTTTTTTCCTCTAGCCTGTCTGCTACCCTTATCTCACCAGCATCTCCAAAATAGCCCTGAAGGAAAGCAAGCCTCGGCAGGTATAAATTGACAATCTATTTTTAAAAAGTCACATACCTTTGGAAGCATCATACGTATTAATCTTTTTCCCTTGGTAGAAAAGTTATTCACGTTCATGGAAGCTGACTTAGGAAATACATAGAAATAAAATTCACTTATCTTTCTACCACTCAGAATTAGACTGCTGCTAATATTTCAATCTTTTAAGGAAAATTTCACATTTTAACAGTCTCTGCCTGAAGGCGAAGTGTTAAAAACAAAACTATTCTGCTTGTTCAGTTTCTCCAGTATGCCGGCACGTCCATCGCCCGGATGGAATTAACACCAGGGCTTCATGGCCCGTTCCTTTTTATCCGCGCGGTAGCTGTAACAAGAAGTCTTCCCAGTCGTCATTAAGATATGATTTAATATGTCGTCAAGTACATAAAAGGCTCCTCCACTCAGAATAGCAAACAGCTGTTCACCATCTCCAGTGAGTCTGGAGCCAGACGAAGGAGACGAAGTGACTGAGTTCTGGGCAACCCCTGGTCCTACATGGGGAAAACAGGCAGGTCCAGGAGGGTCCTGGCTGAAACCCACTCCCTGCATCACCTGAGCTGCCCATTTACCCAAGGTGTGAATATTTTGGCTTGAAACTATTGAACAATTACTTTCTCTCTGTCTCCATCTCTGCTTTTCAGAACAGCATGGTTACTAGTTTATAGGGCCAGGGCCAGAGGTTGTCTAGTTCTTTGTAGGTCTTTAGAAGTAGCCTGTGTTCTCCTCTGAAGGGTTTAAGAGTGGTCTTAAGTGGAATGGATTTTGTCAGTGCTGGGTTTTCTTTCCACACAGATCTGATGTTGCCATTGCTGCCTTCACCTTTCTTTCCCAAAATTCATTTCACTGTTCAGCTTCTGCCTGCTGCCATCTTGCCCAATAGTCCTCACTGGCCCTCTGGGAGGAGGGCTGGGTCTCCCGCTCCACCTGCTGGAGGAGGGGACAGAAGCTCTGGGTTGCGGCGGTGCGCATCTGTTTAGACCACCATTTGGGAAGAGCTGCCCTGCGCTCTCCTTGGCCCCACGGGCTCGGGACAGAAGCACGCGGACAGCATCAGAATCGCCAAGGGGGAAACTCAGGTTGGCATAGCAACACTCTTGATACTAGAGATGCAGAAGCCAAGGCCAGAGAGGGCACATCACTAGCACAAAGTCTTGGTAAAAGAGAAACAAAGTGGCTGCCCTACAGGAGTTTGCCTTCTGAATTTGGATCACGCATGTCTCAGTAGATCATATTACATACTCATTTGGAGCTGAAAGATTTTAGAAAACTAGGAGTAACTATACCTAGGAACTCCATGTAAATAGAAGGCCAAAGCCATCAAAAAGCCCAAGCTAAAAGAACTGTGATGCGAAGGAAGTCCATGGAAGGGGATATACCTGTGACACTGGTACAGCATCCATGCCCTCTGGTTCTCACTTCAATAGGTGCAAGAGCATTCCACCGCTTTCTGCTATGGGCACTAACAGCTCGGGGCCCGAAGGGTCCTTCTTAGCTGCTGGAACGGCAGGTGGAAATTCCTAGCAGTGCCCATGCTCAGAGCATCCCCCAGCCAATGACAGATGGGAGCCAGAGGATCAATACCTAGCTCCCTCCCCTGTACAGTGGTGACTAAGGTGTGCTCTACAGTCTCCCCAAATTCCCCTGTGGGATAGAGACCTCACTTGTCCAGCTGCCCCCCAACCCCGTGGTAACACGCATTTCCACGCTCCCTTCATCGGCCTCCCTCCCTTCCCTGCCTCTGTTTGCTGGGCTCACCTCCCGAGTAGCTCCCCATGTCTGACTCCTCATTGCAGGGCAGCCTCTTAGGGAACCCAGACTTACTTAGGAGATCTCATCACTCACTCGCCTCATGACGTGTTTGCCCAAGACTGTGCCTCCACAGGACAAGTGGTTGTGATCACACAGGACTCAAAGTGGAAACCTACAGAAGATGGCTTTGGTGTGAACTCGTAGCCACCCCCCCCAAATAAAACCCCCACAAAACTTGGCAAATGTCCACACTCTTCTGTGTGTATGTGACCTTGTCCAGCTGTTACTGCAAAGGCGCAGGAGGGGGTGGGTGAGGAAGTACCCACTTTCTGCCAGGCTGTGGTAAACAACCATCCGCATGAGTCCTATGGGGTAGATACTCATTGCTAACCCCATTTTACAGATGGGAAAAGTAAGGCTACCTGTAACACTGTCAGCAACTGGTAGAGCTCAGATGTAAATCCAGTGCTGTCTCACTCCAGATCTGGTGCTCTTCCAAGTTCTCTTGCTGCAGCCTGGAGCTTACAAATATGCCTACCAACCATGACCCTGGGCTGGGGTGCCCTGTGGCTGACAGTGGCATTCTTTTTTAAAAAAAGTTTATTTTTCAATTACAGTGTACATTCAATATTATTTTATATTCGTTTTGAGTGTACAACATAGTGGTTAGACAATCACATACTTTACAAAGAATCCCCCCTCCGATATTTTCTGTACCCACCTGACACCATACATAGTTATTACAGTATTATTAGCTTTATTCCCTATGCTGTACTTCACATCCCTGTGACTGTTCTGTAACTATCAGTCTGTAGTTCTCAATCCCTCCACCGTTTTCACCCAGCCCCCCAACTCTCCCTCCCCTCTGGGTCACCCTCGGTCTGTTCTCTGTACCTATGAGTCTGTTTCTGTTTTGTTTGTTTACTTTGTTCTTTAGATTCCATATATAAGTGAGATCATATGGTACTTGTCTTTCTCTGACTGGCTTATTTCACTTAGCCTAATGCTCTCCAGGTCCATCCCAGCTGTTGCAAATGGCAATGGCATTCTTAACCATAAACACTGTCCCCTCCCTCTTCCAGAAAGTCCCCACAGCAGTGACCCTGCTCTTTCCCTTCCGCACGCATGTGCCCCACGCTGCCCTTTGGGGGCTCTTCATCTTTGTTTCACTTAAACCTCATGGATCATGTGTGCAGATGTCTACAGAAGGACATGGGGAGGGATGGAGGCCAAGGGTCCCAAGCTCTCCTCGGGGAACACCCTGGTCATTAGCCAGCCTTCGGTTGCCTTCAAACATGCCTGTGGTGTGACTGTGTGAGTGCAGTTGGTTAGTGGTGGCCGTGCCGGTTAGGCGACAGGGTCAGTGGCTGCACCTTGGCTGACCCTCCTCTCCACATGTCTTCCCGCAGTCACATCTGTCTTGTTTGAGGCAATGTCACCTGAGTCTCATTTCCCCTCATTTCTTTCTTTCTTTAAAAATAATCTTTTTTTCCCCATTGATTTGAGAAAGAGAGAGAGAGAGGGAAGGAAAGCAAGAGAAAGAGAGAGAACCATCAACTCAGCGTGCCACTTATTTGTGCACTCATTGATTGCTTCTCATACGTGATCTGACTGGAGAGTGAACCTGTGACCTCAGCGTGTGGATGATGCGCTATCCACTGAGCAACCCGGCCAGGGCCTCCCTCAAGTTTCTTGAGGACAGGGGCTGAGTCTACTTCATAGAACCAGGAGCATTTGCTTGGCAACCATGGACATCTTTGGAGTGAATGGTGTGGCTATTTTTCTAGAATCAAGCATCATGAGCATGTGCTTTTTTAGGAAGAAGCTTTAGATCGCTATGAAATCTTTTGACTATTTTTAATGAAAATGTTCAAACTAACAGAACAGAATAATGAATATGTCCGACTGCAGTGAGTAGTGTGATGAATGTCCCTTCCCCTTCCCTTGGATTGGCTATATTGGTGGAGCTCCCAGAACCCAGGTTTCTTCTCTGCTCTGATTACAATACTGACAACATCTTGTCTGGGGACATCGTGTCCAGAACCTCACAGAGGTCGCAGACACAGGAGCTAAGCCTCAGCACTTCCAAAGTGGACGATTCATCCAATTCTGCATACCTTACTGATGGTGTACCATGTGTCAGGGCATCTGGCGGCCACCCAACAACCTCATCTTTTTCAGATGAGGATGTCATGGTCCTCATAGTTAAAACATTCACCTCCAGCATAGAGTGGGGACAGATGTGTAAACAGACGATCGCATTATGACATGATAAGACTGACGTTCCAGTCCATAGATGGACAAACTGCGAACCTGAGAGGTCTGCAGTCTCATCTCCAGTGAACCTTACGAGTTCAGAGTTGGGCAAACTGTGGCCAGGACCTGGACCCTGATTTCCGGCTTTGTTGTGACTTAGTAGTGGGACCCTCAGCAAGTCCCAGTCCAATTCCGGACCCCAGTTTTCTCAATTAAGAGGTCAGGCTGGAATATCTCAAAGGTCCCCTTCAGCTCTGAGATTCTGAAACTTTTCATGGCAAAGTATTTGCCCAGCCTCCTTCCTCCCTTCTGTTACCCGGGCCCCCTTCTCCAAGCCGGGGCCTATAGGAATTTACAGCTTTGCCTGGATTCTGTGATGGGTTCTGACTCCGCTCCCCAGTAACCCATGCCAGGGATAATTCTCTCCATCAGGAATTCCTCTTGCGGAGCTAATTCGTGGGCCTATTGCTGCAGTTTCCATTAATTTCCTTTGACCTGTCCTTGGGGGAAGCTCATGATTACTGATAATTCTAGTTAATCCTTTAACTAGAAAAAGGAAACTAACCATCTAATAGGCAGAATGAGAGAACGACTTGGCACGCCATCTGCCAAATATAACCCTAAAATATTCCAGAGTGTTCTCTGGGAGGCCACAGCCATTAACGCCCCGAGAACCGCTATGTCAAGGCTGCGTCTCCTGGTGGCGGGCACACTTCTTGGCTGAGCCAGCAGCGGGTACAGGCGTCACAGCTCCTGCTCTCCCCCCCACGCCCCTGCATGTTTACAGCATAATCATTTTACTCTCTAAGGCAGAACAAGCCCAACCCTGTAAAGGGCTTTCTGACATCTCTCTGAGCAGCTGGCCGGCCCCCATTGCAGAAGATGTCATGGTTTATTAATTCTTTGCAGAAGCAATAAGAACTGGGTATTGGCTTAATTTGGGGGCAATTTACTGTTATGGTAGAAAAATTGGCTCTGTCTCCTTTTATTCAACACAAGGCCCTATAGTTCTTAACTCCTTCTGTGCGGGGCTCTTCCCAGTCCCTGTTAACTGTGTAACCTTTGTCCAATTAATTATTTAACCTCTCTGGGCCGCAGTTTTCTTGGTTCAAAATCAGGATGACCATAGTATGTATACATTTCATGGGATTCTTTCAAATGGCTATTAAGTTATTGAGATCTTTTAGGATCTCTCTCTACCAAGGGCTATATATACATTGACACACTATTTTTTTTTTAATAATCTGAAAGTTTCATGTAAAATGACAAGATTTTCAGCTTCTCATGAAGTAGGTCCTTCTACTAAGCAACTGGTGACCTGGAGCACATCCCTGTCCCTCCCAGGGCCTCAGAGTCTTCTGTGACACATTGGGGAGGCCCCCGCATCCTCCCTACATGGGTCTCCGAGGCCCTTCCAGCCGTGATTGCTGGGGTGGACAGGGCAGGACCCTGCAGGTGAGATGGCTTGGGTGGTACTGCTCCCAGAAGCCATGACAGTATATGTCCACATCCCCATGTGGAGGGACTGTCTGGAGCTGAGTAGAGGTGACTTTCTTTCGAAAAGATGTCCCGTACCTGCACAGGTCTCGGGGGGGGGGGGCTCCTGTCCCACCCCACACGGGGCCGGGGCCCTTCTTCCTGTTGTGTCCAGCCCTGAGGGCTTGAGGCTGTGGTCTGGGATCCTCAGGCTGGGCTAGGTAGAGATCCATGTAACTAAGTTCTGTTGAACCCGAAAAGCTGCTGAGAAGTGTAATGTGAGTGCTCACCTGCCCAGACAGCCCATGGAGCTCTCAACCCAGAGTGACGTGCCCTCAAGGCACATTTGGCATTGCCTGGGGACATATTTGATTGTTATAACTAGGTTTGGGGTGTATTACAACCCCCCAACAAAGAGTTACCAGGACAACATCTTAGGAGTGCCAAGGCAGAGAAAGCCTGCCTTAAAGCTAATTCCAATTTAAGAGTCTGATATTAAGATTGATTTGAGGGTCTCCAGAAGCCCTAAAATATCTTCTGCCATCCTTTTGTTATGGCCGGAGGCTCCCATGAAATGTGGATGTTCTCTGGAGGAGGATTTATGAACGGACCGAGAAGGTCCCACTGGGAAGGGGGCATAAAGATCATGTAAGCAAATCCCTCGGTTGCACCGCTCAGGATAACGTGTCTCACTAAGATGACAGCTATCGCGACCAGCGGGGCTGATACCTTGTTTCTGAGGGACTGGAACGGGAGCGGTCAGACACAATCCAGGCGAGGCGGAGTCGCCATTTCATGGGAGTGCAGGGCACAGTGTCACCCCTCACTCCCTCTCGGCTTCTCCTGCTGTAACAGGAAGTGGAGGAAGGACAAGCTGAGGGAATCTCTAGGCCAGCTTGAACAGAGAACACTGTCTCTAGGGCCGTGGTTCTCAGTCGCCAGCAGGTATCAAGCATCCCTTGGAGCGTTTCTTAAAACGCGGATGGCTGGCCCCACCCCTGCCTTCCCAATCTAGTAGGTCTGGGGTGGTGCCCGAGACCCTGACCTTCTAGCACGTTCCCGAGTACGCTGCCGCTGAGCCAGGGACCACACGTTGAGAACCCCTGTTCCGGGAGGATGGGTACATCTGAGAGACACCTATCGCTAGCTAGGAAGGGCAGGAATCATTGCTGCAAATTAGATGGGGGATGTCAGAAGACCCTGACCCTACAATACTCTACGTTTTGGGCTAGAGGGAGTCTGTGCCCTTAAACTTGGGGTAGTCACATTTATACTTTCTTTCCTGGGAAGGCCACTCTGCCTCATGCGTAGAGTCACCATATATTTATCTTCCAAACGGGCCACACCTGAACATAAAGGAGGCAGTGCTAACATTATGTGGGGGACAAAGGCACATTCTGGGTCTGTCTGTGGCAGGTGGAGCCACGGGAGGTCAGCTGGGTGGCTGGGCAGCTGGGCCTCTGTGAAAACGGCTGGGCCCACGGGGAGCCTTAAATCTTCCTCAAAAGCCGTTTGATGTGGCCCAGTTGTTTCCACTGGAATCATAGGAAAGGAGCGGGTGATGCTGTCTACCCCAAATATTTTCAGGGAGGCTTCCAAAATAGGCAGAGCAGAAGCCAGCGGAGCTTTGACCATGCATGCAACCCAGTGCAGGCTGGTTAGCACCTGGGAGGCCAGCTGGGACCACGGCTCCATGGCCCCAGGGAAACTGTGCCACCACTTGCCCGGCACGTCCCAGCAGTCAGGGCTGGAAGGGCTTCAGAGACCCCTGCACGGAGGACTGGGGGCCTCCCCAAGGTGTCACAGAAGAGCCTGAGGCCCCAAGGGGGGCAGGGATGTGCTCTAAGTCACCAGTTGGTTAGTAGAGGGACGTGACTCAGGTTTTCCAGGTCAGAGATTGTTTCCATTTATGTCGATATGTAGGTATATTGCGTTTGGGCAGGTATGTAAATCCAAAGGGGACACACTGCGAAATGTTCAGGGGCAGGTATCAGCTCAGGGCAAGCATTGCTTCCTCCCCATCCGGATAGGGAAGGCTGGGGCATCATGCCGAATAGAAACTTTGTAACCCACACCTAATTCAGCAAAGACCTGTTAGAAACTTTGTAACCCACACCTAATTCAGCAAGGACCTGCAGTGTTGTCTTTGGATGCCCACACTCCTCTGCCTGTGATTCATTATTTCCTTCAAATCGGGAGTGTTCGTGGTCTTCCTTCTGCTGCTTGTCACCTCTTTCATTCTTCATGGAATAATGGAGAGAGCCAAGAGGTCAGGGGAGGAGTACACTCACCCCGCCCCCACCTCTGGAAAGGTGGTGTGTTCTGGACCCATCTCAGCCCCACACAGCGAAAGCCAGCCATGCCCCCCAGATCACCAGTGGGGTGAACCCTCTGTCCCGTCAGCACCTGCTAGGAGATGGGGAACTCTGGGACAAGACCTGGGCAAGAACAGGGTTTAGATCACAAGACCATGCAGCCAGAGGTAACTTTTGGAACCCTAGAGGTCAATCTTCTGTTATGCAGATGGGGAAACTGAGACCCTAGGAGGGGAAGGGATTTACGCAGTCACACAGAGAGTTACACAGCCAGGACAGCAACCCTCCTCTTCTGGCCACGGCTCTTGCCACCACATTGCATCGGCCAGGCAGGAATTTGGGGTGGGTTTTCCGGTCTCCCACACATTCTCGAGGCAGAGGGTGTGAGGAACACATATGGCTCTGCCGGAAGCGGTATGAGGCTGGTCAGGGAGGGTGCTTTCTTCATCGCTGTGCCACCACGAGATGGCGCGATGGTTGCCACATGTGGGGTGGTCAGCACATGTTTACTAACTGAATCACGTAACAGGGATGCTTCCGAAAGCATCTAAATGAAAGCTCCATAACTTTCATCGTCTTTAGTAAGGCACGCAAGAGCAAGGGAAGGAATAGGAATAGAGGTCTGTGTGCCCTAAATGTGAATCTTCTTTTAAACACATTTTATGATTTGATGCATTATACAAGTAATGCATATTTATTCTAGAAAGACCCAAATAAATGGAAAAAAAAGTTTCAAGAATGATGTGATGGAGCCATGGGCCTAAGGAGAGCGCGCTCCGGGTTGGGGTATCTTGTAACTCCTGGGTCTCTGCTGGTAGCACCAGACCTTGCTTCTGTGCCCTGGTCCCCCATGTCCCGTGTCCTCAGCATTAGCGTCGTTGAGGGGAGGAGCCCCGTGAACAAACCCAGTACCAGCGTTTAATTTGGTTTCCACAACCAGCTCAGCTTCGAGTCTGGCTGCCGGCTGCGTGCCTGTGGTTCCGCTCAAACGCACGTTTCCCATTTTCTGGAAGAGGGTAACCGCCGTGTCGTGGAAGAGCACTCCGCGCTTGGCCTGCGCACAGACGCTGCCTAATCTGATCCTCTTCCGCGCTCTCCACCAAATGAAACCTGGGGCGTGGAAGAACAAAGCAGGTCAGATGGGAGAGGAGGGTGCACCCACACCATCCCAGACCCCGGCAGTCCCTGCCCGGGAACCCATCCTAGGTCAAGGTCATTGGAGCCACAGAGGTCAGAGCAGCTTCTGTACATTGTCACTTGCTGTCTTTTATAGTGCCCTTGATGAGCAGCCCTGAAATGTGGAAACAAGACATCAGCCAGGCTTCATAAGATGTAACTCTGTGCTCTGATGACACTGGCCGGCCCAACGTGTGACAAGAGCCTGGTGAAAGAGGTTGGAGGACTGGGTTTACCAAAGTCCCGCCGGGTAACCTCTCACAGGCCACTTGACCTGCCCTAGGTGAGCTCGCCCTCTAAAACATGGCTCAATTACCTGGCTTTATCTGTCTGTACTCCGGGACTTGGTGGGAACCAAGGTCATGAGAGTTGAAGGCGCTATGAAGGGAAAATGCCACCCAAGAGGATTTTCTTTCCGTGTAAACAAAATCCTGATTTAGCTCTCGTTGTTCTGGGATTGACTGCGTTTGCTTTCCTTCCTTCGCCTCCTGTGTGTTGCTCGGTTTCTGCCCCCAATGCTGGCATCGCTGGCTCCTCGGGAGCCCCCCTCATGCCTCCCCAACTGCTAATGTTCACGTTTGTGGAAAATGATAGGTGACAAGTCGCTCCTGAGATACCCACCCTCAGATCAGCCAGGAGGGAAGCCCAGTTCTTGTGGAAGAGAAACAGACTGTACTTTGGAAATTAAATATTCCTTAGAGGAGAGCAGGAAACTTAAGATTCCAGTCATGGGTTTCTGAGGAAGGCTCACCAGAGAGACTGTGCCCTTCCCGGGGCAAGGGCTGGAAGGGAGGAAGCTTTGCTTCTGACATCTGCAACTGTCATCTGGGGCCACCGCTGCCCAACACAGACAGTGGGCTCAAACCGTCTCTCCCTGGGGGCACTCAGCCCCTTCCACTCTTTGCACAACCAGGGCGCCTGCCCCTTTCCTACCTAGAGTCTTGATGTTTATTGCAAGCAGAGATGTGAGAGCCTGTTACTGCCAGCCCAAATGTGGGGAAACTGAGGCTCAAAAGGGCGAGCAGTTGTGTGATGCCACTCTGAATGGACCTCCGAGAGTGCTCTTTTTAGCCCACCCTGGTATATGCATGCATGCTTGTGTACACACACACGCGCGCACGCGCGCACACGCACACACGCACACACACACACACACACACACACACACACACACACTGAGTTTTACAGCTCTCTAAAATTTATGAGGAAAGTCGAGTACCCTAGATATCTTAATTAAGCGGCCTTCCCCTAGGAGAAAGGAAATGGGCTTCCATAGTCTTAGCACCGACATCGGATTGCATGATTTACTACCCAAGGCCTACGTTTCTCCCCAAATCAGCTCCTCTATAGTACAAACATCTATCACTCTGAAGGCTGTTCAAACGCCACCTTCCCCTCCTCCTCCCCCTTTTCTGGTGCCCTCCAGGCCTGAGCATTTCCTCTGATCTGGCCCCTTACCCCAGAGGTTCAGGGTCAGGTCAGAGTCCTGAACACACACACTACGGTAGCAGGGCTGGGAGCACGGGGAAGCCCCCAGCCCAGGGCGGGCACCCAGGGGCTGCCTTCCCTCGTGTGCAGATGGGGGGTTGGTGCCTGGTCCCTCTTCACAGCCCACTCTAGCTGCTGATGGCTGCCATGAAGATATATGAGTTTAATCAGGCCCCTGACAGGTAAAGACCCTGACAACGAGGACAGTTTGTTCTCCCAAACTGTGGAGTATCTAAGCCCAATGTTTACTTTGGAATTGAATGAATAACATTGTTCTGGGAAAGGAAATTAAAAAAAGCAGGCTTGTAATTTACAGTAGAAAGAACAGATCTGGAGGTCTTGTCACCCCCTCTCTCCCAGTCGCAGCCCCCCCTCCTGCAAACCCTCGCTCTGTCTTTTTGCTGTTTTAAACTTCTAAACACACCACAACCAACCAGCTCATCTTCCCAGCCCTGCCAGGAAAGGTCTCAACGTTGCCAGGCTCCATAGAGCTGCCAAGAGAAATCACTGCTTTAAGGCAAAGAGTTTCTTTCTTTTCTTCTCCTTTTAAAAATCAAAACCAAATGCCACTGAAATTCCTAATACTGTGAGACCCATTCCAAATATGGATGAAGGGCGGTGATGGGGGTTGGGCAAAGGGGTTCACCTGCCCCCACCCCCAGGTCAGGAATGACTTCTTATCAGAAATAAGGGGTTGGGGGGAAGCTCAGCAGCCCCCCCCCCAAGCCAAACCTCACCCCCCACTCTTGGGGTTGAGGAATACCTTCACTAAAGGAAGTTGATTTATTTTTAAATTCTTGGGATGGCAGCGAGGGACAGTTCCATTGTACCCCATATCTAGAAAACCCCCAGAGACTTTCTCTGCGAAGAGACCCATGCAGACAGCTCTGGCCTCTGTGAAGGAAGGCCCAGGGTGGTGGTTGTCAGCAGTGGCCATCCTGGTCAGCCAGGGGGTGCCCAAGACCAGCCTGTTTCTGTCAAACAGGCATCTTTCAAAATGGAGCACGGCTCTTCAGACCAGATCATAGCCTGAAGAATCCCCAAAGCTTTCCGCCCACCACCCTTCTTAGTGTAATCGCCCCCAAATGTAAGCCAGGAGGAACAGGCCTCTGCACATAGACTGCCGAGCT
Organism: Rhynchonycteris naso; assembly: GCA_037038555.1. Lineage (NCBI taxonomy): Eukaryota > Metazoa > Chordata > Mammalia > Chiroptera > Emballonuridae > Rhynchonycteris > Rhynchonycteris naso. The sequence continues at coordinate 11,708,048 of CM073000.1, forward strand.
GGGGAAAGAGGTCCACTAGAAAGACACCCCCCCCCACACCTTGGATTTGGGCATAGGCTGGAGCTGGGCCCTCAACCTCCCAGCCTGGCCTCAGGCAGGGATGCCTAGCTCTGCTGCCTCCCTCCAGTGACCAGGCGTTGCAGCCGCCTGCCAGCCAACCTACCTCTGATGCCTCGGATTAGCTAATTGATGGCAGGGGGCGGGGGAGACCACTTTGAACATTTCAAGGCCTGGTCAGAGGCCAAGTCTCATTACTTAGCTTCAAAGTCAGAAACTCCATAAAAAGTTCATTGGTGGAGCTGATTGTTCCAGATTGTCCCAACGGAACTGAGCCCACCACGGCACCCCAGGCTCATGTTTTAATGTGGGACGAGAACACGTGTGTGGTACTCGGGAGGGTGGGGGCAGGAGCCCCGACCCAGCTGGGATTTTCTTTTCTCTTTTCAACCACTTAACAATGACAAAAGAACTATAACCACATTATGCAAAATTTGGAAAACAAAGAAGAGAAAAAGAAAGTAACCCAGAAGCTCACACCTCAATACAATAATAATATTTCTTTCTAAGAATTTTTCTTATGTACAATTTTTGATACTACTGACCAGTATATGCATACAAAAATAGCCCCTTTTTGGCCTTTGTTCCCCTTTAAGCACTAAATTATAAACATTTCCCCACCCATTTCAAAACTAGTATTTTAAGCGGCCATGTGATAGTCTGTCCCAGTCTTACGGGATAATTGTAAACCATGTAGGTTGTTTACAGTTTTAGATATTTTATAAATAACTTGAGTGTATTTATATTTCCCCATGATTGGTTCTTGAACTTTCTTTTTAAAAGAAGTAACATTGTTTTTTTTTCTGATTATAAAAGTCCCTCATATTTATATTTTTTTAAAGTGTGGGAAATCTGGGAGAGTATAAAAATGTTAATAAAAATCAGCCGTAATTGTTCTGTCCAGAGAGAACCACCGTTAATCTTCAGGTGTGTTTCCTTCCCATACGTACATGTATATGTATGTGAAACCGGATCAGGCTGCACAGAAGGTTTGTAGGTCCCTCAGGCCCAGAGAATAAAATTGGCAGAGGAAATACGATTTCCAGGGGAGATTCAACGTGTGATATGTGCGGATTTGAAATTAGATGACGTTTTCATGGGGGGCACTCAAGCTGGTGCAGACCCGTGTCCAGCCCCGAGGGCAGCCAGCGGTGTGGCCTTGCCGTGCCGGGTGCTGTGGCCCCGCTCAGGTGTGGGGTCAGCAGCAAGGCCGCGGCGGGCGTGAGCAAACGCGCTTTCCGTATTTCTTCTGACAAGCGCCGCGGAGCCCCTGATTTATGGCTGCACTTCATGGGACGCTAGTAAATGTCCCATAGTATATTCTGTAAGAGTAATGAAGTCTCGGTAACCCCAGCCCTCCCGACAACCTCTGCTAATAAATTTCTTTCTGGCAGAGGGGCGAGCCTGCCAGGCACTTGGCGGGAGTCCTCGGGCTGTGGATTAGCAGAGGGGCACCCAGGCTTCCCGGGGAAGCTGTTCTCTTTCTCCGGCCTTTCTGGAAGGAAGTGGAGGGCCTGCCTGTGCCCCCCCCCCACCTCCAGGCACCCCTAAAATGCGGGCCCATTTTGCTCAGCGACGAGCTCTCAAAAGGCCGGAGAAAGATGAAAAGTGAGTCAGGGAGCTGGGGAAGGAGGGGAGAAACCCCAAACCATAATTGCCCCTTTCCTTCTGCAGCTCAGATTACTGGCCAGGGGCTGGGGGCAGGGCGGACTGTTTCTTTTTGGACTACTGTTTCCCTTGAGTTTGAAGATGAACTATGGGATGAATGAAGGCGCTGGGGCATTTGAAATGGGCCGTGTTGGGGGTTGTGCAGGGCCTCCACAGACCCGGAATCGGGGCAGGGGTGGGTGCGAGGGACTGGGGACATCACATCCTACCGCCACCTCCATGCCAACACAGACACTTCAAAAGTTCAGAGACAAGGAATATAACTGTGACTCCAAAGAATAGCTGCCCCCCTCCATAACCTCCCCATCCATATATTTGATTCAGAGCTAGACGTTTTTTTACTCTTTATTTTAATTCAACCCACCTTTTAGCCAGCGCCGGCCAGGCCCCGCACCAGGCGCTGAGGACATGCAGATGAGTCAGGACACAACCCTGCGGGCACAACCAAAGTGCCAGCCAGTACTTAGCGAGTGCTTACCATGTGCCACATTGTTCTAAGCACTTGTGGGTATTAATTCATACACTCCTCACAAAACCCAAGGAACCAAGCATTTTATTATCATGATTTCCATGTAACTCAGGCACCGAGAAGTTATGTGGCTTGCCCGGTGTCCCTTTGGTTCTGGAGTTCAGGACCTCAGGGACCCCCGGAGTCTTACGCACTCTGAGCAGGGGGATCACCCAGACTTCATCTCCAACAAGTAGGTGATTCTACAAACTAGGAAACTGAGACATAGCCAGGAGAAGTAACTTGCCAAAGGCCACACAACAAGATGGCAAGGCTGGGGTTAGAGCCCAGCTGACCTCTGGCCAATGCCCTTCCCACTGATATCCAGCTGCCCTGCAGCCATCTGGAGGCCTCTCATGCTTATTTTAAGAAGACAGTGAAGTAAGAGCACTTTTCTGACCTCTGGAAACTTTCTGTGTGTGATGAGCTATGCCAGGGAGCCAGTCAACAGACCTAGAAGGAACCCATGAAGAAGAGGGTTAAGGAAAGAAAAGGAATCCCAAACCAGCAAGTGGGAGAACAAACCTTCTAGTATTAGTCGGTGGGAATGAGTTTCTCCAACTTAAAGACGTATTTTAGTAGCTAGAAATTTCCCCTGCATGGCATACAGAGTTTACCAGCTTTCCCACCCAGACGTGAAGGCTATTGCCTAATCTCCCAGAACAGGACACCCCAGATGAACATCTGGAACAAACTGATGCTCTGGTGCTCATGTGAGAAATGGCCTGAAGGCCATCATCCGGGTGCTGGAGCCCAGACTTCTGTGCACACGGGAGATGAGAACATGGCGTTATTCTGGGGCCCCAGCAGAAATTCCCGAACCCCGAAAGCAATCGTGAGTGCTTGGGACAGACCTCATGGAAAAGCAAACCTCACAATTAAAATCTGGGTTTTGAAAGTAAAACGTCTGGCCTAATTCGATGGTGTTTGCTTTCCAGTTTGACTTGTGTGGGGCACTGAGGCATGGGGCACTGGAGTTGTTCCTCGTCAGAGTTCCCCTGTGCTCCTGTACAGGGAAAACCGGCTCATTGCCGCTGGTCCCACAGCAGGACAGGGGAAAGACCCTCAGCTGGTAGTCAGGGACTTCTGTGTCACCAACCAGCAGTGGCACTCATATCTCTGTGATTTGGATGCAAAATAAGGGCAAGGAGATGTCTTGCAGCCTAGAAGCAGAGAGTGGGTGCTGTAAAACTCTGATGTCATTGGGTCCCCACGCAGCCTGGGCAGCAGGTGTGGTCATGGCCATTTACACGCGGAAGGGAGAGACATCAGGGGTTAAGAGACTCCCAGAGCTTGGGGGGTGGGGTGGTTGGAATGACTCACAGGCAGGGAAGTGCCACGCAAGGACAGAGTGAAGAAGACTCTAGTTATAAACTGTCTCCAATAAAATGGCCAAGCACGCTGCTGGCGTAATCCTCGTGAGTGCCTCTCTAGGACAGGGGACAACCAAATGGGTTGTGTGATATGGTGATAGAACACTGGATTCTGAAGGTTTGGAGGGTCGGAGCTCAAGTCTTAACTCCAGCATTAACTGGGTGACAGAGACCAACTCTTTTTCCTCTCTGGGCCTCATTTCTTTATCTGGAAAAAGAGAGACCTCTCTAACTCCTCCATACCCACAGTTAGACATCAGTCAGCCTTGCTGGACAGGCTTCCTTGGGTGTTGAGTGCCATGCCTTGCTCTCAGTAGCCTTCAATGAGCATTTGCTGAATAAGTTCAGTTCTTCCCGGACTCACAGAGACAGTACGTGGATCACATAAAATGAGGAGGACAGAAGTTCCTCCCTGATTCAGCTAGAGGAATCTGTTACCTTTGCGAGGAGAACACGAGGAAAGGGAACCCTGTTTGCTCCCCCCCACCCCACCCCACCTGCAAGGCCACATGGGAGCCGGGAGCGTGCCCCCCCACCCCCCGGCAGAAGCAGACACGTTTGTGGGATTTCTCAACTTTTGACACTTGGACGTCATCATCATGAGCATGAAAAAATCTTGTGCCCTCTCTTGATGTGTTTTTGAAATTTCAAAATAAATGAAATAGTGACTTCCAAATATATATATCAACGGTAATTTTAGATCATGCTTTCCCCAAACTTCTCGTGTCCCCTGGAGAGTCTGATAAACACGAGGCAGGCACCGAAAAACGCTATTTTTCAGGCAAGGCAGGTGTGGAGATTGAGTTCGTCGGGCATTGCCCGGACGTTAGGTAAGAAAGAAGGCCCCTCTCCTTGTGAAGCCTGTCACTGGGAGGCTTCTGGGGTGGGGGTGGGAGCTAATGTGTCCACAACCTGTCCCAGCTGGCAGTCCTTGGCCATGATGGAGAGGCTCTGTGGCAAACCAGTGTGCCATGCAGCATGTTTCTTGATACGGTTGTTAATGTGACTAATCATTTAAGACTGTGCCTAAACCAGACTGCTTTTTACTTTTGGCTTTGACATCTCAGCAGGAGCGACTGTGTGCAACTTCCATGGGGTCTCTTAGCTCGCCATTTCTCCTCTTCATTGCCTGGGCTGTCCTTTCCCCCCCTCTATTCACTTCTCTGAGCCAGCACTTCCTGGGTGTCCACGACACAGAGGATCTCAGAAACAGCCCGCCCCTCCGTGAAGTTCGGATTGACTAGAGGTAAACAGATGGGGACCAGTCACAGGTAAATGATTAGGTGCCATTACATGGTCCAGTGCCTTAAAGCGCAGGCTTTTTGTCCAAGGTAACTATTTTTTCAACTTTCTCTTCCATTCTCCTAAGCCAGAACAAATCTGGCTCAATGACGAACACAGCCAGTTCATCTAACCTCTTTGGACATCAGTTGACTTGAAACCAAGGTTGAGTGAGTTGGTGTTTAGAGGCCCTTCCAGGTCTGGCCCAGGGATTCTAGGGGACCCCTGTCAGCACAGGAGCGGGGCCCAGCGCCCCTGAGGTCTGAAGGTTCCTGTCCCCGAAGTCCCCCCCCACCGCCATCTCGCTCCTCCTAGTGGTGCCTCCCTGCTTGCTAGCTGGCTCCTTTGCTTTTCCAACTCCTTGTCTTTTTTTCCTTCTGTCTTTAGGGAAAAATGAAAATAGAAGAGCTGGCATTTCTAGGACATTGTGGGTGGCCTGTAAGGGGGATAATGAGGTAGAGGGCGAGGGGGAGGGGCACACTTGACTCACCAAACTATTTCATGTCCCCACAGCCCTGCCCACTGCCAAGAGACAGTCACCATATTTGCCATGGACTTGCTGCCAGCTGGCTGGGGCCAGCGCCCCATAGGAGGCCCCCCAGGCGCTCAGAGGGATGCTGGCTGTGTGAGGGGCAGGAGGACGGGTGACTCTGATGAGGGCCGTGGAGACCCTTCATGGGGTGGACGGTGAAGAGCCCCATGGGGCTGGGCTTCTCATTAGGCCCAGGCAGCTAGCCCAGAAAGCCCTCCTTTCTGCAGATCCACACCCCCCTTCCCCGGCCCTGCAGACTGAGGAGCCCCGTGGGCCACGCCCTGGCACATACTGGGCACGCAGAGTAAATAGCGGCTGCTTAGCATGGCGCCTGGCCACACGGTTGGTAGGTGGCCAGTGAAGGTCAAACGTAATGAATGACTGCTTCAGACTCACAGCACATTAAGCTAAAATAGTTATTAAATGAATAGCCATCGACAAAGCACTTTTTACATGTCACTTCTTTTCTTATTAAGATTTATTTATTTTTCCCCCTGTTCAGCACTCATTGTTTCAAAGGCCCAAGGATGACATGGTGCACTTGAACTGGGACCAAGAAAGCCTGGGACATGTCACTCCATGTCCCCATGTCCCGACTGCGTAGGCAGAGATGGAAACAGCACCTGTGGCCTGGCTAGGATCAAGCCCACTAGGGGGTGGGGGGCAATTAAAGTGGCTGTGACAGGTGTGAGAGGCCATTGCTGAGATATTCCACATGGGCAACGTCCCCCCTTCTCCCTGGTCATCCTTTAGTCTGGCATCACCACTGAGGCCAAATTTCCCTAAGCCCTCCAAGGTGGCAAGTTGCATGGTTGTTTTTTTTAGGAGCCCAGCTTAAATGCCTCTGGGTCAGGAAGCTTTTTCTGAACAGACAAAGGAGTGAGCAGAGCAAACAGAGCCTCAGCGGGAAGAACACTCCCGGACAGAGGAGTGTGCTCTTAGGCGCGGGCTGAGTGAGCAGGGGGAATGGGCAGACAGCTCAGTGAGTGGCCAGAGGCTGGTTGCACAGGGCCCTGAGGACCACGGGGGACTTTGGATTTTATTCTAAGCGCAGTCAGAAGTCACTGGGGGGTTCAGAGCGGGGGAGGGGCATGGTCTGGCTGTTTTGTGAAGGGCAGTCCTGGGGAAGGGAGGGCGAGGAGAAGGCAGGATTTCCTGGTGGATTGAGTGTGGGGGTGTGAGAAAGGAGCAATCAATAACAAGTTGGATTTATTAAAGTCACCCCATTAAAATTAATAAAAAAAAATAACGAGTTGGAGGCTTTTGGTCTGAGTAACCAGATGGTCAGCCTGGCCCCTGTACCCCAAATCCGGCCAACAGTACCGCACAAGACATCTCGTTCGTTCCTTTCTTCTCCCTCTCTGCTGCCTTGTTCAGATGCCTGTCACTCCTTGCCCGGGGTCCCTACAGAGACCCCTCAATGGTTAATGACTTGGTGTGATTATTTCACTTTCAGGCTTGAAAACTCAGAGGGCCACCTGTACTGGTTATTTACTACTATGTAACAAATTACCTAACAGTTTAAAGAGACAAATATTTTATTGTTTCACAGTTTCTGTATATCGGACATCTGGGTGCTGCTTAGCTGGGTCATCCATCTCAGGGTCACAGAAGGCTGCAGGCCAGGTGGCTGCCAGGCTGTAGTCTCACTGGAAGGCTCAATGGGAGGAAGACCCATTTCCAACTTCACTCACGTGGCTGTTGTCAGGACTGAGCCCCACACAGGCGCCTGGCCCGAGGCCTCAAACCCTCGCTGGCTGTGGGCCAGCGCCACCAGTCCCTTACCGCGTGGGACTCTCCACAGAGCAGGTCCCAGCACAGCAGCAAGGCCACCAGGGAAGGAAGTCATGGTCGTTTGTTGATCTGATCTTAGCGGGGACATCTCAGCACGTTTGCTGCATTCTGTTTGTTAGGTGCAAGTGCCTGGGCCCAGTTCTCCAAAGCAGAGGGGACTGTAGAAAAGCAAAACACCAGGAAGCTGAGGTCACTGGGTTCCCCTTTAAGGCCCCTTTCAACCTACACCTTCTGCACCCACTTCTCACTCTGGTCTTGTCACCTGACTTGCTGGTCCTGAAAGAGCTATCTGATTTCATTATTGTTGGTCTCATGGCTTCTTTGGCTACTGTGTACCTTCTGCCTTGAACTCTTGGACGTTTCTTCTGCTCAATACTTCAGGCCTAGGAATAAGGTTTTGGCCATAACCCTCCCTCCCACTTACCTATATCTGCATTCTTAGTCCATGTATTTGTTCCCCAGCAGTTCAGACCTGTGCTCTGTGACAGTCACGACTATGTCTTATTTATTTGTGGGTTCCCATTGCTAAATATGGTGTATGCCACACAGTAGGCTCTCATTTACTCTTTATTCAGTATGAATAAGTTTTTAGTTAAAAGAAAATAAAAAATTCAAGAAGGTAAACTTACTTATATGTTGGAATTCAAGGACAAACAACTTTTTTATTTTTTAAGTGAGAAGAGGGTAGGTAGAATTCTGCATGCACCCCAACTGGGATCCACCCAGCAACCCCATCTGGGGCCGACGCTTGGACCAACGGAACTATCCTCAGCACCTATAGCCAATACTCGAACCAATCGAGCCACTGGCTGCAAGGAGAGAAAGGACGGTTGCTTCTCCTGTGTGCCCTGACTAGGAATTGAACCCAGGATGTCCATATGCCAGCTGACGCTCTATCCACTGAGCCAACCAGCCAGGGCACAAACAAGCTTTAAGATGATCTTTTTTTGGATAATCTGTGTCTAACTTCCCCTCTGGGAATTTCATCACTGGAAATTCTTAAAGAAACTGTTCAACTGCTCTTGCAATGTACCAGTTGCTTCAGAACATATTTATCAATACCTCTTATGTTCAGAGCCTGAGGGTTTTTTTTTTTTTTTTTTTTTTACAGGGACAGAGAGTCAGAGAGAGGGATAGATAGGGACAGACAGACAGGAACGGAGAGAGGTGAGAAGCATCAATCATTAGTTTCTCGTTGCCATTGCGACACCATAGTTGTTCATTGATTGCTTTCTCACATGTGCCTTGACCGCGGGCCTTCAGCCCGAGCAACCTGTTGCTGGAGCCAGCAACCTTGGGTCCAAGCTGGCGAGCTTTTTGCTCAAGCCAGATGGGCCTGCGCTCAAGCTGGCGGGCTCAGGGTCTCGAACCTGGGTCTTCTGCATCCCAGTCTGACGCTCTATCCACTGCACCACCACCTGGTCAGGCCAGAGCCTGAGTTTTCATACAGAAACATAAGAGAGTCTCTGCCCTCAGGGGGCTCATTGTCTCATAGTGGAGACTGACACTTGGATAGATCATTCCCTCTTAGCATGGGGCGAACCCGATACACCTTTCCTACTGCACGAGCTGCCTTTCAGATGATCCAGACAGTAAGAACACAATAGGTCAGAACAGTGGACCCCGAATCTGATGGGTCTTTGGAACCATCTGGAGAGCTTTAAAAGCACAGATTCTGACATATGGGTCCAGAATGGGGCCCAGGAAGCTGTATTATTAAAAACCATGTAATACTGATGAGCAACTAGGTTTGAGACCCTCTGGTCTAGTGGGTTCGGTCTTAGGAGAACAAGTATTCCAAGTGGGAAGCAGGGAGATTCCGCACAGACTCAGACTGCTAAGCCTCCGTAGATATTTCTCCTCCCTGATCTGCCCCTGCCTTGAATGGGCCTCTGGCCCAGCTGTTTCCCCTGGATGTCCCTACTCTACTCTGCTGCCTCAGTCGTGCCCTTCCCTCATATTTCAGGTCACACCTTAGCTCAATTCTACCTCTCTTAGGGCATCTCACCTAAGTCTCAAGCAATGAAGTACTTTCAGGGAAAATTCCTGGGGTGGAGAACTCTCCTCCTTGGTGTATGGTGGGTTCTCACAGTTTCCTCCTCTGAGTTCCCTCCCCCCCTCGGTCTGCTACGTCACGAGCACCTGCTGTTATGGCTGTCTGTGAATAGGGCTTCTATCCCTAAGAGCTGGTGAACCCCTGGAAGGCTGATGCTCATTCTAGGGTTTGGGTTTTGACCCATCACCTCCTTCAAGTCTTGATTCAATGGCCTCTTCTTAGTGAGGCCTTCCCAGACCACTCACATCAACTTCACTCTTGCCTCCTTCACACACCCAGTCTCCCTGCCTCTGCCCTGATTCTCCTGTGGCACTGAGTACACTCTAGTCACGAAATCACCTATTCATTATGTGTCTCATCTCTGTCCCGACAATCGAGTATAAGTTCCCGAAGGGCAGGGCTTTTGGTTTCCTCTGTCCACAGTGCCTGATGCAAGGTAGGTGTTGCACAGAGATGTGCTGAATGAATGAGCTTTGAGCAATGAACGCCCTTGTATGCAGGGGGCTCTCTCACTGCTGTTTGCTTGGCTGCTTGTTTAGTTGATACAGCCTGCCAAGTTAGAGCAAACCCGGCTCCTTCTCTTCTAGCAGAGTCTCTGGACAGACAGCCGGAGCTGGGAGACTCTGGTTTCTTAAGAGTGAGCCTTGTGGAGATTGTCACCGCCTTTCTAGCTGTGCTGCAAAACGCCTTTGGAATCAGCTGCCGGGAGGCGATGGGCCGTCTCCAGGACTTCCCAAGGAGCTGGAGTCGGGGCTGGCTCCGCATGCCGCTCAGCAGCCCAGCACTCCGAAGAGAGGCCTCCAGCTGCCAGCGACTTTGTTTTATTGTCACTGCAGTTGGCTTTCCTCTGGGCGGGAGCTGCCAGGGCAGCAGTCATCAAGCCCTGGACACCAAGGTGGGGTAATAATAGCAATTCTGTAATTCTCACCGGAGCCACGCTGAAAGGAGGGATTGCTGGAGGAGGCTGAGAAAACAGGAGCCCAGCGGCCGGAGGGGGCTGAGCCGGGACTGGCTGTTCCCGCTCACTTCCTCGCAGACCTGGCCTTGGCTGTGGCTAAGCTGGTAGAAGGTCTGGGGTATGTGTGTGTGTGTGTGTGTGTGTGTCTCCCGGACCTTCTTCCAGCTCAGCCTCCGTTCAGTTTTTCCAGAACTTGTCATAGAACTAGGGCCGGGATGTTATTCTTAAGTCCTGGGGACACAGCAGAGGACTCTCAGGTAGGAAAGTCTGATCCCATTTTGTAGATCCGGCCACGGACAACCTGCGTCACAGGCGAGAGGAGTTGCTGCTCAGAGATGATGTGAACTGCTACCTCTGTTGTAAGTGCCTGTGGCCACTGGGAGGATGTGTCATCAGCTTGAGAAATGATCCCAGAGCTGTTCTCACCACCCGAGGCTGTGAGACTCCCACACTTGTGGGGCAGTAAACCTTTGCACCAACCTGCTCTGAGGTACCCTGGGTTCGGGCCTGGGAATAGTCAGGCCGGTTACACTGAGTGGCTGTCTGGGAATCACCGAGCCATTACAGTATGCTCTGTTCCTTATTCAGGAAGAGGAAATAACTGGTGTCTTAAAATCTGCATTGTTGAAGAGCCTCCCTATGGCACCAGAATTGAAAGTCCAGAAGGTTCTCCAATTCAAGTACCCATTCAAAGCACTGCACAGGGAGGCAAAGGTGAGTGGACATGAGTTCCCAGAACACAAAGCAGGTAGCTCATGGGAATACTAGATATGTGATTGCACACAATCTCTCCCTCTAAGCCCATATTTAAGGCTAAATAATATTCTAGGCCCCCACTCTGACATCGGCTGAACCAGCCTTTCCTGAAACCATTCCGGGCATGTGAAGCCTACGATATGCTTCATGAAAAGGGGCTCTTAGGTCCAAAATATATGGGAAACACTGCCCTTCTTCTGGGAGATAGACAGCACATGCTGTCTCAGTGTTCTGGGATGTGCAGCAGTGAATTGCCCTGTTTCATCCTATCTGATCCAACGTGTCCCACACTTAAATCCTTCCCCTTCATCACTTTTTGATATTCCTGAGTACTGTGGTTCCCCATACAGCTTGTTGGGAAACACAGGTTTTAAGGATGAGTGTCTAGAAACGCTAAAGTTTGGTTGGACCTACTTGGCACCATTCAGTCCAAGGCCCTGTGTGTTCATTCCTGGTTACACAGCCTCCCCTTGGAGCCCACTGGCCTGGGTGAGGAGTACCAGAGGGTCCCAGATTCCTGGGAGCCCCAGCAGCACAGGTGCGGTATCTGGAAATTAGGCCTCTGCCCCGAGCTGTTTCCAGGTGGACTGCTTCCATCACCCACTCGGTCACATAGATAAGCCCAGACCCGAGCAATGTCGTGATGTATATAGGTTTGGCCCTAGGATACCCTCTCCTCTTCCTTTACAGCACTTCCTCTGGCTTCTCTCTCTGGTCTTTCCAGCTGCTCACCCTCCCAAGGCAAAGCTGCAGCCAGATTATGGACTCTGTGTCTCCATCCATTAAAATGCCTCTTTTACCCAAAAAGGCAGCACATTGTCAAACCATCCAATCTTAACACTATGACATTTCCCCCTTAGTGTTCTGATCTTATAGTTCAGTGAAGATAACAAATGACTATAATAATTTACATTTGCGACCATACCTTAATTGTTACGAGGATTTCCTGGGTTCCCTGAGCACCCTGCATGTGTGTGGTGCTATCTTTGGATACAACGAGTCACTAACTGGATAGTGCCAGGGCTCCTCCTGAGGCCAAAGAGCTGCTTGTGCAAGGGAGAGGGCAGTAAAATCATAGCCTCTCTACTCTAGGACAGGCTTGAATGTGCCCTGTGGGACAAAAAGTTACTGTTTTAATAGATGTGACAGAGAAGGGAATAACCCTCAGATGTCAGAGGAGGGACTGATAGAAATCATCACAGATCTGGAATTCCAATGTCACCATCAGCTGACTCCATCTGATTCTATAAGTTTGTCCGTTCCTACATGTGTTGGACAGAGGACACTAGATCCCATTGTGGGGGTGACAAGAGGATGTCTTCTCCTCATGGGATTGTCGTCCTTCCTCTTTGAAAGAATTTCATTTTCAGGTATTTACTAAGACTTCACCTCCTTTCCAATGGTGTATCTCAGTCTTTGGAGGTCAGATAGATGCTCTGGCCTTGGCCTTATTTCCTTGTCTTTACTCTTTAGGCTTTCAGACATCTGATGATTAAAGTTCAGGAGAGGCTAGCATTTAGGTTTGTTTCAGCTGATTTTGATCACACAAAACACACACACACACACACACACACACACACACACACACACACACACACTCCAAGAATCTTTCAAGGCAGTTATTTGAGTGTACTCATCAATGAAGGCCTCTGGGTACCATAATGATTCAGTGGAGCAGAAATAGTCTTTGTGACAAATGGTACAGGGACAAACGGATATCCACATGCAAAAAAATAAAAAATAAAGGTAGATTTCTACCTCACACTATATCAAGGTCTAAATATAAAACCTAAAACTTTAAAACTCATAGAATAAAACACAGGAGTGAATTTTCATGACCTTAGGTTGGGTGAAGCCTTTTTAAGTGTGGCACCAAATGCACAAGCAGCGACAATGACAACAACAGTAGATCTATTGGACCTTGTGAAAATTAAAAACTTGTGGTTCAAAGCACATCATCAAGAAAATGAAAAAACAACCCACAGAATAGGAGAAAATATTTGTAAATTAGTTATGGGATAAGGGTCTTATATCCAAATATATAAAGAAATCCTATAACTCAATGATAGAGAGACAAATAACCATTTTTATGGGCAAAGCATTTGAAAAGACATTTCTCCAAAGGAAAATAATATATGCAAATGGCCAATGAGCACATGAAAAGATGCTCAATATCATTAGTCATTAGGGAAATGCAAATCAAACCCACAATGAGATACCACTTTATCGTCCACTGTGACTATGATTAAAGCAATGAAAAATATTAAGTGTTGGTGAGGCTGTGCAGAAATCTGACTTCACACATAGATGGTAAGAATGTTGTACCTACTTTGGAAAGCAGTTTTGCCAGTCCTCAAAAAGTTTAACATATAGTTGACATGTGACTCAGCAATTCCATCCATAAGAGAAAAGAAAATATAGCTTCATACAAAAACCTGTACACAAATGTTCATAGCCTGGTTCATGCCTGACCAAGTGGTGGTACAATGGATAGAGCATCAGACTGGGACACAGAGGACCCAGGTTCAAAATCCTGAGGTCCCCAGCTTGAGTGCAGGCTCACCCAGCTTGAGCACAGGGTTGCTGACTTGAGCATGGCATCATAGACATGACCCCATGGTTGCTGGCTTGAGCCCAAAGGTCACTGTCTTGAAGTCTAAGGTTGCTGGCTTGAGCAAGGGGTCATTTGCTCTGCCGTAGCCCCCCTGGCAAGGCACATATGAGAAAGCAATCAATGAACAACTAAGGAGACTAAGGAGCCACAACGAAGACATGATGCTTCTCATCTCTCTCCCTTCCTGTCTGTCTGTCCTTATCTGTCCCTCTCTCGGTCTCTCTCTCTCTATCTCTGTCACAAAAAATAAAAAAGGAACTTTATTCATAATATCTCCAAAGTTGAAACAACCCAAAGGCTCATCAATTGATGAATGAACAAACAAGAGTGGTATATCTGTACAATGGGATATTATTTCATCATGAAAAGAAATGATGGACTGATAGATACTATCACATGGATGAATCCTGAAAACATTATGCTAAGTGAAAAAACCCAGTCACAAAAAGTCATAAATTACATGCTTCCATTTATATGAAATGTTCAGAATAGGCATATCTTTAAAGTAGAAAGTAGATTAGTGGTTGCCAGTGACTGGAAGAAGGGGGGAATTGGGAGTGTCTGCTAATGAGGATAGAGGTTCCTTTTCTGGGGTGATAAAAATGTTCTGGGATTAGATAGTAATGATAATTGCACAACTCTGTGAATATATGATAAACCACAGAATTGCACAACTTATGAAGGTTGATTTAATGGTATGTAAATGATATTTATTTCAATAAAGCTGTTTAAAGAAGAAAAAGAAAGGAGTCCTCTGGAGATAGACTGCTTGGGTTCAAATCCCAGCACTTTTGACAACTATATCTTTTGATAACTATACAACTATATAATTTTGGGCTAGTCATTTACCCACTTTGTGCCTCAGTTTTCCCAGGTGTAAAATGAAGATAATAGCAATATCTTCTTCATAGGGTTGCATTTCAGAGCAAGCTTACATAAGAATTAGCTGTTGTTTTAATTATTAATGACCTGTGTCAGGAGGTACAGTGATCCCAGCCATCTGTACATAAATCGAGGGCCAAAGAAGACTTGTCAACAGGAAAGGCTTGGTCCAGGGTGATGTCCATAAGCAGGACCATGGCTTGGAGATCTGGGTAGCCCCCATGTTGAAAGAACCACTCATGAAACTTGTAGAGCACTTAGTACATCCAAACATACATAAATACAGAGCTTGGCTCAAGGTTTCTGGCTGGAGTCCATCAAGAGTTATGAATTCCTCTTTGAACAATGGCAGCTATTATTAAAATCTAGAGACTTTGAGCTGGATGCTTTCTCCAGCCCAGACACTGATTCAGAGCTGCAGCATTCTAAATAGCAAGGCTAGAAATTGATGTCGCTTTGGAGCTGATTTATTGAGAGGTTTCTTGATCTGGGTCAGGTTCCTGCAATGTTTGGAAAGTGACGACTATAGCATCACTATTTCCCCAAATGACCAAAATTATAGCTGGTAACTTGAGGCCAGTAAATTTCCCTGCAGCAGATGTTAAACTCTTTTAAAATATGATTAACAATGGGAGATTTGGGCTCTATGGCAAAGCAACCAATCGGGTGGTGTTGTTCAAGTCAACGTGTGAGGTAAGGGGTACATCCAGACCCCCAAAGCGTGATGGGGAGCCCTGGTTGGAGACTGTAAGAACCCACAGGTTGCAGTGTAAATCAAGCCTGGGGTCCTGGGTGGATGGACATGTGGTACTGTGACAAGAGACCTAGGCTGGGTGTTTAGAGAACTGGGCTCATTGAAGCTTGCTTCTGCCAGCAGTGTGACTCAGGGCAAACCATTTCTCTTTTCTGGGATACAGTTTCCCCATCCTTGAAAAGAAAAAGGGACCACATTTGGTGGTCTCCTCGGTATTTCGTGAGCTTTAGACTGATTTGTACTAATACTTAAGAAGAATGCAAATAAATCATTTGCTAACCTCCAAAGAATATGTGATTCTTAGAGGAAGCGACCACAAAAAGAAAAGCAACACAAAAACAAACCAAGATGGGTTATACAATTATAACCATCTTCACAACACCTCTTTGAAAAAGCATGGGAATAGAGGCCACTCCTGGGATACCCAGACCAGGTCCCTGGGACCAGATGCAAATGTTAGCTGGTTGAAAACACAGCTCTGTCAAAGTCCTCTTAAGAAATGCTATGCAGCTTTTACTCGTTTTTCCAGCAGTTAAGTTCCCCACCTATTCATTTCTCCTTCACATTTCCTGAAGGTTTGTCATCCACTCACGAGATTTGTAAATCAGTTACTCAATGTGTGTACTTACACACATTCACATGCACACGTGTGTACACAACTATTGGGTAGAGTTGAATGGTGTTCTAATAAACTTCTCCATGAGGGTGTCTTGGAACCCATCATTCTCCATCAGTTCCAGCCTTTCTCATGATGCTCCCAGCTTAAGGTCACTGGAGAGTGGACAGCAATCATTGAGATCCTTGAGAAAAGTCCTAGAAGGGTTTTGACTTTTGCATTCCTCCATCTCTCCCTCCCCACGTGAAGGGAAAATGACCCAGATTCTGCACCTCATAACACTTCAGTCATGGGGCTCCAGGAAGTAGAACTTGAGTTCTTTCAAACTCCCTCTGCTATGTTGTAAAACAACACGACAAGTCCCCTCATAGCAATTATTCATCTAGAAGACAAAAGAAGACCAATGTGAGAAGTGCCTCAGTCCATTCGTGCAGGCTGTTATAACAAACTGCCACAGACCAGGTGGCTTATGAACAACAAACATTTAGTTCTCAGAGCTCTATAGGCTGGAAGGCCAAGATCTGGGTGTCAGCATGGTCTGGTGAGGGTCCTCTTCTGAGTTGTAGACTTCTTGTTGTATACTTGCCTAGCAGAGGGACAAGGGACCCCTGTGTCTCTTTTATAAGTGTACAGTCCCATTGATGAGGCTCTCCACTCTTATGACCTGCACCTTTCAAAGTTCCCACCTTCTAATACCATCATGTTGAACATGAAGATTTCAGCATGAGTTTGGGGGCACACAAACATTCAGGACTCTAGGCTGTAAGTCAGGGGCTGGGAACCTATGGCTCATGAGCCAGATGTGGCTCTTTTGATGGCTGCATCTGGCTCGCAGACAAATCTTTAATAAAAAAATAATAATGTTAAAAATAGAAAACATTCTCATGTATTACAATCTATTCATTTCCTACCACTCATCTTCATGGTTGCGGGTGGCTGGAGCCAATCACAGCTGTCCTCTGGAACAACACCAAATTTTTATTGGATAATGCACAACGTACACGGGTTGTTGTGAGGTCAGAAAGTAAGCTTCTCTCCTATTAATCAAGTAGTAAGCTAGCTAATTGCAGAAATCTTTTTGATGAAGAAGATGGCTAAAAGAAAAAAGGATGAGGAGTATTGTACTTTTCAGCAGGAATGGACAGAGGAATTCACCTTTGTGGAGAGAGCAGGTTCTGCAGTGTGTCTAATATGCAATGATAAAATTGCATTGATTAAACAGTCAAATATAAAGTGGCATTTCGACACATGCCATGCTACATTTGCATTGAAATACCCAGCAGGGACAGCAGGAAGAAAGCATGTCAAGAGCTACTGTGCAGAGTGCAAGCTAGTCAGCAGCAACTCCGTGTTTGGACCCAACAAGGTGACTGAAATTCGGCTAGCTTTGCTTTTGCTTTATCAATTGTGAGAAATGGAAAGCCATTAACAAATGGGGAGTATGCTAAAACATTCATGCTTGATGTTGCCAATGAACTTTTTGGAGACTTTTCAGATAAAGACAAGATAATCAAATGAAAAAAAGATATGCCTCTGTCAGCAAGAACTGTTCACGATCATACCATCATGATGGCAAATCAAAACTGAGGCAACACAAGTGAAGGACATAAATGCAGCACCATTCTTTTCTCTTGCTTTGGATGAGTCAACAGACGTAAGCCATTTATCCCAGTTCAGCGTGATTGCAAGGTATGCTGTCGGTGACACACTACGTGAGGAAAGTCTTGCTGTTTTGCCTATGAAAGAGACAACAAGAAGGGAGGATTTATTCAAGTCTTTCACTGAATTCACTAAAGAAAATAATCTACCGATGGGTAAACTTATTTCGGTGTGTACTGATGGTGCTCCGTGCATGGTGGAGAAAACCAAAGGATTTGTAGCGCTTCTTTGTGAACATGAAAAGAGACCCATCCTAAGTTTTCACTGCATCCTACATCAGGAGGTGCTTTGTGCTCAGATGTGTGGCGAGCAACTTGGTGAGGTGATGTCGCTGGTCATTCGGGTGGTCCACTTTATTATTGCCCCAGCTTTAAATGATCGCCAGTTTAAAACACTGCTGGATGAAGTTGGGAATAATTATCCTGGTCTGCTTCTGCACAGCAATGTGCGTTGGTTGTCATGAGGGAAGGTGCTCAGCCATTTTGCGGCTTGTCTGAGCGAAATCCAGACTTTTCTCGAAATGAAAAATGTTGAGCATCCTGAGTTAGCTAACACTGAGTGGCTCCTGAAGTTCTACTATCTCGTGGACATGGCTGAACATCTGAACCAGCTCAATGTGAAAATGTAAGGCATTGGAAATAGTCTTATCCCTTCAACAAGCAGTGTTTGCATTTGAAAACAAGCTGAAACTCTTCATCACCGACACTGAAACAGGTTGTTTACTACACTTTGAAAAACTGGGAGAGTTTAAAGATGCATGCACAGCAAGTGACCCTGCTCAACATCTTGATCTCCAGCAGTTAGCGAGCTTCACATCTAATCTCCTGCAGTCATTCAAAGTGCGCTTTGGAGAATTTTGTGAGCGCACTCGTCTTTTTAAGTTCATCACCCATCCACACGAGTGTGCAGTGGACAGCGCCGACCTGAGTTACATCCCCGGTGTCTCCGTCAGAGATTTTGAGCTACAAGCTGCTGACCTGAAGGCCTCTGACATGTGCGTGAATAAGTTCAAGCCACTGAATGAAGATTTGGAAAGACTTGCACGACAGCAAGCAGAGTTGGCGAGCAAACACAAGTGGGGAGAAATGAAAAAACTTCAACCTGCAGACCAGCTCATTGTCAAAACTTGGAATGCGCTTCCCGTCACATACCACACACTGCAGCGTGTGAGTATTGCTGTACTGACAATGTTTGGCTCTACGTATGCATGTGAGCAGTCTTTCTCACATCTAAAGAACGTTAAGACCAACCTATGATCATGTTTAATGGATGGAAGTCTCAACACCTGCATGAAGCTTAACCTCACCACGTATCAACCAGACTACAAAGCCATCAGCAAAACTATGCAGCACAAGAAGTTGCATTAATGGTAAGAAGTACTTTATTCATCATTGGTTAGCAACAGCATAACAACGTTATTAAAAAGAATTCAGAGATTTATTGTACTTTAAAAGTGTTGGTCTTACATGAAATGCACATATTTACTTGTATTTAGTGTTAAACATATTGTATGACTCTCACGGAATTACATTTTAAAATATGTGGCGTTCATGGCTCTCTCAGCCAAAAAGGTTCCCGACCCCTGCTGTAAGTGAATAAAGCCCAACTTGAACTAACAACGGCAAAAGGGGCTCTAACCACTCAGACACTCTGGAAATGCTGGGGTGGGGTTGGAGGAAGCAGCAACCAGAGACTTGGAGTCACTAGAAGTCTCCAGTGGCTTTGCTCTAATTTCTTCTACCTCAGATGAGCTTTCTCCACACACTGGGGCCATGACTGCTACATGACTTTGACTCGCATTTCACAGATTTATCACCAAAAAGGAAAGGGCTTCTTTCTTCAGCTCCAGCTTTAAAAGTTCCAGGAAGCGTTTTTGGTCATGTGATCACTCTTTTGGGCCATCCTGGACTCCTTGGGTCCTCAAGTCTATGTTGTCTAATATTACTTTTCCATTCCCACCCTTCTTTTGTTTGGTGTTTAACTGATATATTTATTCTTTTCATCCTTTTTTTTTTTAACTTTGAAACTTTCTGCATTTTTTTGTTTTGGGTGTGCCTTTTATAAGCGGCTTATTGTTAATTTTTAAAAAATTCTAACCTGATAATCTCTTTTAAGTGATGAGTTTTGTCTTTTTACATTTATTGTTATTGCAGACATATTTGGATTTGTTTTGGTCATTCCACTTTGGGCTTTCTATTTGTTCTGTCTTTTCCTATGATTCTTTGTTCTTCCTTTCTCCCATTTTTGGGTCAAGTTAGTATGTTTATTGTATCCCCCCGCCCCCACTGATGCGGATGTATACATACCTTCTCTTATTTCATTGAAATTTTATAATGCATATTTAAAAAATTCTAAATTAATCAATATCTTAATCCTTCTCACAAATAATACAAGAAACTTTGAAGTCATTAACTTTTTGTGTACACCTTCCAGACTTATATGCTTTTATATTCAGTGTTTAGTCCTGTCTTTTTCTAACCCCCCAAAATAGGTATTGGATTATAATTTCTATATAGAAAATGTTTGGTTAGATTTATGTACACGATTATTAATTAATCTCTTTTTTTATCAATTCTTCTTTCATCTTAGACTCCCTATTTGAGATCACTTTTTTCCTTCCTAAATTATGTTTTTTAGAAGTTTTCTTTTCCAAACTACTGACTTGTTGAGTTTGCTATTTCTATATCAGAAAATATCTTTCCTTTACCCTGGTTCTAAAAGATAGTTTTTTCAAGCACACAAATCTAAGTAGACAATAATTTCCTCTAAGCATTTTGAAGATGATTTTCATATTTGCTTTTGAGAATTATGCTCTCTAATTTTTATGCCCTTTTAAAAAAATAATCAGCCTTCTCTTTAGCTGCTTTAGTATATTTAAATGTCTTTAAATCTTACCTTTACTGTTGATGTTCTATGCTTTATTATCACATATTCAGGTGTGTGTGTTTAAATCCTGCTTGATATATTTTGTGCTTTTTTTGTACCTGTGGATTCTGACTTTTTAAAAAAAATTTATTTACTTTTTACAGTGACAGAGAGAGAGTCAGAGAGAGGGATAGATAGGGACAGACATACAGGAACGAAGAGAGGTGAGAAGCTTCAATCATCAGTTTTCGTTGCGACACCTTAGTTGTTCGTTGATTGCTTTCTCACATGTGCCTTGACCGCGGGCCTTCAGCAGACCGAGCCACCCCTTGCTGGAGCCAGCGATCTTGGGTCCAAGCTGACAAGCTTTTGCTCAAGCCAGATGGGCCCGCGCTCAAGCTGGTGAGCTTGGGGTCTCGAACCTGGGTCTTCTGCATCCCAGTCCAACGCTCTATCCACTGTACCACTGCCTGGTCAGGCGGATTCAGACTTTTTATCAGTGAGGCCATTGTCTCTTTGACAAGTGCCTCTAATCCATATTTGTTTTTTTCATTTTCTTCTAGAACTCTGGTTAGAAATTTTAGCCCTTTTTGTTCTTTCTTCCTTACCTTTTAATTGCTCCTTGTCCTTAGTGGTGTTCTTTTGCTCTGTACTCCTGCATGACTTCTAATTTATGCTATAAAATTGAATACATACATTATTTCTTCTCCCATTCCCTGTTTTAGTCTTATCTTCCTAACTAGACCGGAAACCCCTTGAGGATGTGTGCCTGTATTATGTGCCATTTGTATTCCCACAACACTTTGCCCAGTGCTCGATATATTAAGTGTGCAATAAATACCTCATCACTACAGGCCTGTTTGTTCACGGTCCCAAGTCGCACCCTAGCCTGAGTTACACATGTGACCTCATAGGAGCCAGAGGAGTTCATTGGACCAGGGCACTTGGAGGGTAGAGTGCTCTGCTCCTTAGACCTCCGCTGAATTCTGAGACAGTGCCTTCTAGTTTCCTGATCCTCTAGCCCCTGTGTCATTGGAACTTTCTTGTCTTCTGCAGTTGGTCATTTCAAGCCAGTCCTGTCTGGCTGCTACCCACAGTCCAGAAATACAATTCCAAGGGCAGACATTGGAACTGTTTGGGAATGAATACTGCTTTTGAATAGCAGCATAAGCTTGAAATGTGTCAGGGTCATGTGGCTCTGGGCTCAGAGCCTTAGTTTCCGTTTTAGAAGATGGGGACGATGTGGTGGTGGAAACTAAAGGGGGCTAATGAGTGAGGAAGTGCTTGCCAGATGCTGGGGGCCATCGTTGTCCACAAAACAGCGCTCAACACTGGTCATAACCATTAGATGCAGGAAACATGGAAAATAGTCTATATATCAGCTTGGAAGCAAAGTTGAATCATAGTATTTAGCCTGGTTTTTAAAGATTCCTTTAAGGAGCCTGACCAGTCGTGGCGCAGTGACTAGAACACTGACCCAGGATGTTGAGGGCCCCAATTCAAAATCCCAAAGTCATTGGCTTGAGCCTAGGTTTGCCAGCTGGATTGCAGGGTCACCGGCTTGAGCGTGGGATCATCAACATAATTCCAAGGTTGCTGGCTTGAGCTCAGAGGTCACTGGCTTGAAGTCCAAGGTCGCTGGCTTGAAGCCCAAGGTCTCTGACGTGAGCCTTAGGTCGCTGGTATAAGCGAGGGGTCACTTGCTCAGCTTGAGCCCTCCGGTCAAGGCACATGTGAGAAGCAATTAATTAAAAACAAAACAACTAAAGTGGAGCAACTATGGGTTGATACTTCTCATCTCTTTTCTCCCCTCCCTCTCCCCCTACCTATCTCTCACTAAATAAATAAATAAATAAATAAATAAATGATTGCTTTAAGAAATCTGACTTTAATCAAAAAGCACTGAAAGGGGGAAAAAATCCCAGGTCTTTTTTTTTTTTTAGGGTTGCAAAATAAAACTTTAAAAAAAAAAGGAATTGAGACGTTTATTTCAAACTCTGAACACCTTGAAACTATTTGAAATCCTGTGTCCCTTTTAAACCACGCTGCTCCTAAATTAATAGGTAAGATCACAGCCAGGAATAGGGTAACAGGAAATAAGGGAGAGGACTTAAAACATAAAAAGTGTCAGGCTTCAGAACTTCAAGAATGCTGAATTTCTTCGCAGGTCCCAGCCTCCTGCGCCTTAAGCCTCTGGTGAGCCCACCCCGCATTTCATCTGCAAGGATCATCTTCTCTCCTGCAGACTGTTGAAATTAAAGCCACATGCTGGCCTTGCTGCTCCACCCCGGTGACCTGCCTCCAGCTCTGTGCACCGGTTCCTGCTCTCTTTGGGGTTTGGTGACACTGGAACCTTGAAGCCTTTGTAAGAAGCAATTTCCTCCTCGGACACTCTACGACAGCCAAGAGAGAAGGAGTGATGATGTTATTACAATAGATTTTCCTCGTCTTTTCTTCTTTTTTCTTTTTTAATGAGTCATTGCTACAGACATGAGGTCATTTTTATTTTCTCAACCACCCAACGCTCTGCGAGGAAAATAGGAAGAGATTGAATTCCCATTTTACAGAAGGGAAAACGGGACTTGCTCAGAGTCACAGGGCTTGCAAGTGGTTGATACAGAATGGCAGTTCAGGTGTCCGTCCTTCTCTGTTCTTCTCCCAGGACCATGTAGACCTGGGGCCGTTACAGCACCACTGCCCATGAAAATGCTCCCGTGGTCCGGGGTCTCCCAGATATTAAGAACACATGCCTTTAAGAGAAGGCAGCCGTAGCTCCCATTTCTTCAACAAGAACACTGAGGTCCAAGCACTCACCTCTGGACCTACTTACAGGCTGCCATTTCCAAACCCGGGTTTTATGACTTTCATTCTACGTTCAAAATAAAGATAGTGTTGTGGATTCTGACTCTTTTAAAAAGTGTGAATCCGTATTGGTGTTGAACTTAATTAGTAATTGAAACTATATGTTCAGTCACTGACCTCTCTCCATTCTACAAAGCACATCCACATTGTTGTCTTACTTGGTCCAGACACCCCCATGTGAAGTGTGCCAGTTTCCCAGGACGTCGCCCCCTCCAGGGAAGCTGGCATTCCATGGGTACCACTGCGAACACTTGCATCTCACACATGGGGTCACAGAATCACAGAAGCACCTTTCCTAAATAGAGTTGACCCAGAAGTAGAGCTGCTCCTTTGTCGCTCTAAAGCACTACCCATATATTGTGCTGCTAGATTCTCCTGGTGGAAATATAGATTGTGAAAGGACCCTTGCTTTGAGATTCAGGAGACTTGGGTTCAAGTCCTGCTGTGGATGCTAACTAGCTGAGTGACCTTGGTCAAGTAACTTTCCCTCTCTGAGCCACTTACTATCCTCATCTGTAAAGTGAGGGGAAATAGTACCTACCTCAAAGAGTGCCCAAGAAAATATGAGATTGCGTTAGGTTCAATGTCTGTCATGTAGAGTGTGCTCAGTAAACATGAGCTGAATTTGCATCTTTCTAGGACTTAATTTTCTTATCAGTAAGAGAAGGATATTAATTTCTGCCTGCCTTCTTCATAGGGTTGTTAAGCACCACAGAGGGAACGTGGATGTAGGATGACGTTGAGAAACAATGTTAAAATGCTTTGCAATTATGTTTATTGTTAAAAACTGCGTGGAAGTTGCTGACGTTCCTTTACAAGTGGGATCCTGGGCACCTCTTGGCTTTGGCTCATGCTCCTCGCAAACCAGAAGATGTCTCATTAGCCCTGTTTTGCAGACAGCGCCATTGAGGAGCAATTTGCTAGTGTCAGCACAGAATGTGGCCGTGGAGCCAGGCATGAGAGTCTGGCATCTTACTCAAGTGCCCACGGAGAGGCATAGGGGAGGGTGCGAAGAAGGGCCGTATCTGTGTTGGGTCTTGACGGATGGGTAAGATTGAGACACATGGAAACAGTGGTGGGCAATATCAGACTCAGGAAACACCGTGAGCAGAGGCGAGGAGACCAGATAGTGTGGGGAGCCTACGGTACAGCAAGTCCTCTCGGTCAGCTGGAGCAAAGGATTGTGAAAAGTACAATTTATCAGAAAGTATCCAGACCAAAAGTCCAGCCTCGGGGCCCTCGGGTGAATGGACTAGACTAGGTTCCGTGACTGTGGTGGGAAGAAAGATTTACTCAGTCCCTCGTTTGTAGGGGGATGGAGCCCAGCCCAAGGATTTGATCTAAAAGGAATGTAATTTCAAAGCTTTAGGCGGAGGCATCTTTATATTGCCAAGGATGGAACCTGGGAGAATGTCCCTTTGGTTTAGTAAACTAAGTGGGTGAGTTTTTCCCCCGTAATTATTAGTTTTAATGAAAAAGTAGGTTCAGATAATAATTAGGTCCAATCATAACAGTTGCTAAGATTTACTGAACACTTTCTACAAGGCAGGCCCTGTTTGAGTAGCTGTATTCATTTCCTAGGGCTATTGTAGCAACTGCCACAAACGCCGTGGCTTAAAAATAACCGAAATTTATTCTCTCTCAGTATTGGAGGCCAGAAGTCCAAACTCAGAGTGTTGGTTCTAAAGGGATCATCCTTTCTCGTCTTTCCCAGCTTCCATGGCTTCATGCATTCCTCGGCTTGTGGCCACATCACTCCAGTCTCTGTCTCTGTCTTCACGTGGCTTTCTCTGCATGTCTTTTATAAGGACTCTTGTCATTGGATTTAGGAATGATTATTATCTCAAGGTCCTTAATTTTTTTTTAATTTATTTTATTTTTATTTCATTCATTTTAGAGAGGAGACACAGAGTAAGAGAGAGAGAGAGAGAGAGAGAGAGAGAGAGAGAGAAAGAGAAAGAGAGAAAGGGAGGAGGAGCTGGAAGCACCAACTCCCATATGTGCCTTGACCGGACCAGTACAGGGTTTTGAACTGGCGACCTCAGTGTTCCCAGGTCGACGCTTTATCCACTGCGCCACCACAGGTCAGGCTCAAGGTCCTTAATTTAATTTCATCTGCAAAGACCTAGTTTCCAAATAAATGTATGTTCACAGATTCTGGGGATGTGTATGGAGACAGATTATTTGGGGACCTATTGTTTAGTGGGTTACTTGCATTATATAATTTAATCCTCAAAGGGTGGTTCTCTTATGGGGTAAGTAATACCATTTTCCTGGTTTTGTACATGAGGAAACTGAAGCTCAGAGGCGCTAAATAACTTTCTCAAAGTCACACGGTTTGTAAGGAGCTGGGATATGGATCCCTGTGGTCTGGCCCGGGGCTCTGTGGACTTCTAACCCTTATGCCATTCCATCTCTTTGTGATGCTGGAGAGAGAAGTCACTCTGGGTGATAAAGAAACCAGGAATTCAGAACCTTTCCCGGGTGAATGGAGAGATGGTGGGTCCTCGACAGGAGAGAAGATGTCACCATGGGGACAGGGTTCTGACAGGAGCAAGAACAGATGCAGCCAGGCCTAAGGAGAAGGGCAGCCCACAGGAGATTGACTGTGTGTTTGTGAGCATGCGTGCGTGTGTGCATGCATGCGCTGGCCGCTTGGGTGGCTGCCCAGGCTCAGGGAACAGTGAGGTCTCATGCTGGCTGATCTGGTGGCTCTTGGGTGTCTTCTCCCCTTCTGTCACACACAGCAGGTATGGCTCTGGTGGTAGCCTCAGGAAGGGAGGAGGAGCCATCGGGGTCATATGGTGGTCAGAAAGAGGGCAGTGGCCATGGAAAGGCAGACCCTGAGAGCCTCTAGATCTTGGGGACAAAGTTGCTGTCCCACATTGATATGGGATGAGACTGAGCCACTGCGCTGGCTGTTAGAGGAAGGCCAGGGTGACCCAGGCTCCAGAAGGTCGGAGAGGGAGGATGACCCAGGATGCAGAGGGAGGGTGCTCCGCCCCCAGGTGGCTAGCAGAAGTGCCACACTCCCAGGAAGCATGGCAGGGAGGAAGCAGGGGAGGAATGCCCGCAGGAGGGGAAGCAGCCCCTCACAGCTGGCCCTCCCAGGGCAGCCAGCAGCTGCGGGGAGCCCAGGGGGTGAGGAGACGCCCTACCCTACCCATTTCTTCCCTCTTCCCCAAGGCTATTTTGGGAAGGAGGGGTGAGGACTAGAGCTGGGGTGGAGGGACAGAACTTACCTTGGCTTTCTCCACTCCATTTCCCCTGCATGGTGTTTTCTTCTTTTTGCCTCTGACTGCCATGGAGGCCTCCAAATGGAAACGTGACCTTCCCAGAGAAAGACAGGGACACCTTAAAAGAAGACCCCTGTCTTCCAAACCTCTCCTGGCTCCTGTGGCAGGGCTCTCACTAAAGGCTGCAGGAAGCCACAGCGAATGGGAGTCCATCCAAGTTTTGTGGCGAAAAGAAGTGAGATGAGACATACGACAGTCCCCCGTGGAACACACAGTCCTACCCAAATGCCAGATGTCATGGTGACTCTCACAGCTGGATGCGAGGGCCAGCACCCAGAAAGCGAGTGCAGATTGTGGCCCAGGATGTTAGAGGTCGAAGGTCAAAGGGATGCAGCTGCTCCATCTCCCCCTGGTCCTCGCAGTGTTGTCCCTGCAGACCTGGT
Organism: Rhynchonycteris naso; assembly: GCA_037038555.1. Classification (NCBI taxonomy): domain Eukaryota; kingdom Metazoa; phylum Chordata; class Mammalia; order Chiroptera; family Emballonuridae; genus Rhynchonycteris; species Rhynchonycteris naso. The sequence continues at coordinate 11,734,962 of CM073000.1, forward strand.
CCTTGGTGCCACACACCTGTTCACTTGGCTCTCCACCTCAGCGGCACCTTACCCAAGTAGGAGCGAATGAAGGGCCCCCACTAAGGCCTGAGTCTGTGCTGCTGCCCATGCCATCCTCACCCAGCTCCTTTGTGGGAGGGCGTGGAGGGAAAGTAGGTGATCAGTGGATGCCCTGAGAGTCCGCAAATGGATGAGATTTCTTTGGACTTCTCTATCATTAGCATTTCCTGTTCTCATGACCGCTGCCTGGGCCTAAGGAAAGAAGAGTTCAGCAGGGGTTTTCCGGAAGGCACAGTACGAGGCCCAGTGGGGTGACAAGGGAAGGGTGATGGTGAAGACCCGGGACAGAGACAGTGCTCTGCAGATTCTCCCAGATCTCCTTCACATCTCCGGCCTCTTGTGTGGGTGAGGAGGGGTCAGGGGACCGTAAGCAATGATGGGTGTTGCTTCGGAGATGCAGCAGTTAAAGGCAGGGTACCTTTACTACCCCTCTTCTCCCTGCTAGAGTGTTCTGAAGACCCCATGGTCCAGATATCCTAACTGCAAGGCGGAGAGAGGCTGTCCACTCTGAAGACTTCCTGAGTGAGAGACAAGCCTTTATTGTGTTCAGCCACTGAGATTTGGAGGCTGCCAGTACTTTGAATAATAAATCCCCTTACATCAATTTAGCCCAGTGGCTTTCAACCACGGGTCCACAGAGCGGTGCCAGTCTGCGGAACAGTTAAGCGCTCTGACGTTGCATGAAGATTGTTTCGGACCAACATCGGTCTGTGGACAGGCGGCTGGAAACCACTGATCCAGCCCCTTCAGTTGTCTAATATCACGTGTGTTCATTCCTCTCATTTTACAGACAAGCAAACTGTGACAGTGACTTATCCAAGAGCGTGCACCTATAAAATGAGTAGGTGGGACCGTTGAAAGTTAAGGGAAGGTATGGAGGGGCAATAAGAGTGAAAGAAGGGAGAGCTTCGAGGAGCATCTTGACTCTTCCCTCCCTCCATGTTCTCAGCCTACCTCATGGGTGGTTGTTGGGCAGATAAAGTGTATTATGCTCACTTTGTTAAAGATGGTGCTGCCCACATGGAAGCCTGTCACCCAGGGGATATTATTTGCCCTTATGCTCGGGATTGGTGTAATTATATTATTGGGTGTGGGGGACAGGCTTTAAGCAGGTCGGGTCATTATAGCCTAAGGCTTAGTTTAAGAGTAAGGTTCCCCCCACACCCTTGACTGATTGGATGATGTAGGGTGGTGCACTCTCATGAGGAATCCTCCCATTATGCCTCAGATGGGTGACTTTGTATCAGAGACTTTCTTGTTTGTAGATTGGATTAAAGGTTTGGATTTCTACACTATAAAGTGGGACAGACCCGGAGCTTGCTCTCTCTCGGTTCCTGAGATTAGCATTAGAGAGGAGAGCAGAGAAAGAAGAGCAGATAAAGACCACATGGAGGCCAGGAGAAGCAGCCAAGATGGCGAATTGCTGAGGGAGAAACCAGTTTGTGCAGAGAGAAGATGGGGAACAGAGGTGAATAAGGCTGGTTAGCTAGAAACCTTTTATTCTAGGAAACTCGGATAAGTCAGTAGCTTTGTGAGCACTGAATGAGTGGGTTTTGGAGCCCAGTGTGTGTTTTTGCTTGCCCGCCGGGTGCAAGCTAGAATTAAAGCTGGTAGCTCACCAGTTCTTGGCTCCGTTGTTTCATTACCAACTTTCCGAATCCAATGCTAACCTGCACTGGACAGGTGGCTGTGATAATGGCTGCGGGCACTGGCTTTACAGTGGCGCAGGACCCTTTGGAGACAAGAGGGTGCCCTGTGTGAGGCCCTCCGGCACCAGGGAGGTAGAGCCAGAGAACGATGATCTTGGGGACTCCTGTGCCTGGTTCTAGGTGGGCTCCAGGTAGCAGGGCGAGTGGCAGTAAAACCATGGAGACTTTGCACAAAACTAGGCATGGCAGAATAGACCTGACCACAGAAGGCTCTGCCCAAAGCAGCCTGCCATGCTAACCAGGCTGTTGTTTCGGGTGTGCTTGTTCGCCGGCCACATTCTTTCAAGTTAAGCCATCTAAGTGCTGGTTCTGTTTTCCTCTTTCTGTGTTGTTTTCCATTTATTTTTGAGTAGATAAGATATATAAGGTTCCAACACGGAAGGCACACAAGGAAAATGTGCTCTCCCTCTCTTGTCCCCTAACTGCTCAATGCCCGTCCCAGCTGACAGGTAAACCATGTGGCTAGTTCATTATGTCTGTTCAGATTTTATTTTGTAAACTTGCAAGATGATTGAGATGCCTATCCTTTTTATCTTGCTTTTCTCGTGAATCAGTGTCACAGTAGACAACATCCAAATTTATTTTTATTTTTCAAAGATTTTATTTATTTATTTTAGAGAGGAGAGAGAGAGAGAGAGAGAGAAAGAGAGAGGAGCAGGAAGCGTCAACCACCATATGTGCCTTAACCAGGCAAGCCTGGGGTTTTGAACCAGTGACCTTGGCGTTTGCAGGTCGATGCTTTATCTACTGCGTCACCACAGGTCAGGCAATAACATCTTACTTTTTAAACTTAATACATCTTGGCAGTACTTCCATACGATAATGAAGAGCACAGCTAGTGCTCAACTTACGACCACGATTGGTTCCGACAGACCGGTTGTAACACGATTTGGCCGTAAGTTGAGTAGGCTATATGTACAGAACTGTAAAATGATGTTATAAAAATCTTTAAGTCATATTTTATCCTAATTTTCTTTCATTATTGTTATATATCATAATTTTCTTTGTTCATTTTATGCCATTTGTATCATCTCTACACCATTTTGTTTCTTATTTTTACATTCGTCAGGTTTAAGTAAAACACTGCATTACCAGTACAACTGGTTTAATATTTGCAAAACATACAAAATACAGGTGCATTCAAAAACTGCTCCAGACGCGGAGCAGTTGTGGTTAGCGATTGTGGTCGTAAAGGCGAATGGTCATAAGTTGCATAGGTCGTAAGTCGATCAATACCCGTATAAGGATTGAGTGCTCTTTCTTTCCAACAGATATATATGGTACTATTCCATGGTAGAGAAGCACCACCATTTATGTAACCCGTTTCCCATTGATAGAATTTAGGTTGTTTCCAACCTTTCGCTATTACACATAATTATAAAATAAATATCTTCTACACCGGTCACTTTGCATGGTTTCAAGTACAGTACGCCTGAAGGATGAATTTCTATAAGTGGAATTGCTGGGCCAAAAGGTATTATGCATGTTACACTTTTATAGACACCCAATTGCCCTTTCAATGTAGAAGAGTTTTAATTTACATTTTACTTATCATGAGTGAGATTGTACATCTTTTTAAGTGTTTATGAGAAATTTGTAGTTCTTTTAAAAAAATTATGTTTTTCTCCTTTGCCAATTTTTATACCCCCATTGGTTAATTAATTTGTAGATCTTTATTTATTATATAGATGAGCTCTTTGTCAATGAGATGTTGCAACTGTTTCTTCCCAGTTTGATATTAATTTTTTTTTTTTTGCTTAAGATGTTTGTTTTCTTGTTTGTTTGCTTTGTTTTCTGGCCACACAGAAGTCTTTGATTTTCATGGAATCAAACCAGCTTTTCTTTTTATAAGATGAATATTCTGTTATAATTAAAAAGGCTTTCTTTGCTCCAAGATTTTTAAAGAATTCTTTCAAGTAATTTTCTAGCACTTTGTTTTATTATCTTTATTTAAGTCTTTGATCAATTTTGAATTTTCTAACTGAGACCAGGTTTATTTTTATCTACTTGCTAGTAAGATATTTCAATATTATTTATTGAATAGTCTATTTTTTTCACCAATTATCTGAAATGCCACCTTTATCATAACAAAATTCTATATTATTTGAACTCATGTCTGGTCTTTCTATTCTATTCCATCAGTTTATCTCTTTATATGCCAATATCATGGTTCTTTAAATTATTGTACATTTTTTCTATCTGGTAGGCTAGGACTTTTTTATTTCTCTTCTTTTTCAGAGTTGCCAGGGTTGTTTTTATTTGTTTATTTTTCCATGTAGTCTTTAGAATCAGATAATCTAGTTCAAAAATATGTTAGTGTTTTATTGAACTTTCATTAAATTAAAACAGTAGTTGAAGAAAGATTGATGTTTTATTTTGACTTTGAGTCTTCCTAACCGAGATTGTGAGGCGACCTGCTATTGTCTGAATCTTCTTTTGCCTCTCCATCAGCTCCAGTCCTGCTAACAGCTGGGAGGCCTTTGGGAGATGGACACAATTCTAAGTCCACAGGTGAGCTTTAGTTGTTCATAATGACAGCAGTCACTAAGGGCCCGCTTGGTCTTCCCTCATCTCCCTCTGGGCCACAGCTCACTGGCCTCTCCCTCATTCAGTGTTGGGTTAGAGGCTGAGAGAAAGGGCGGAGGGTGTGTCACCAACAGACAGAGAGATAAGGGAGGGGACTTGGGCATGTGGAGAAAGGCACCATCTGGGTATCCAGAACTGAAAGTCAACTATCTCAGACAAAGATAGAAAGAAAGGGGCAGGCCTGGAGGACTGCGGCTTACCGGTGAGGTCTGCAGGAAGGTGGGGAGGGAGGAAGAGAAACCAGAGGGTGACAGGAGCAAATGTGGCTTCGGAGGGGGAGGGGAAGGTGGAGGGGGAGAAGGGGAGGGGGAGGAGGAGAAAGACTATGAGGAGGAGAAGGAGGAGAAAGACTATGAGGAGGAGGAGGACGACGACAACGACGAAGAGGAGGAAAGCGTCTTAGCAGAAGTATGGTCTAGCAAGACCCTAAAGAGACTGGAAATTCTTCAAGGGCTGGGGCAATGTCTCGAGAGTAAACATCTTCTGTTTCTTTTTTTTTAAAATGCAACACTTAGCAGACATATAAAATATATATGTGCTACTTATTAAGTGGTTATGAATTCAACTCCCCTTCAGCCACCGCCAGGTCAAGAGATGAAAGTTTCCCAGCACCCCAGAATCTCCCTCTTATGTGTCTCCTAGGTAACCATTGTCCTGATTTTTTTATGATCAGAAGACAATGGCTATTATAATAAAGAAAAAAAAATGTTGAAAAATCCAAGACCGGAACAACTAAGGAGCTGCCACAAAGAATTGATGCTTCTCATCTCTCTCCCTTCTTGTCTGTCTGTCCCTACCTGTCCCTCTCTCTGTCTCTGTCACACACACACACACAAAATAAAAGAAAAAGAAAACAGAAAAATGAAAAACCAGAACTGAAGTGTGCTAGAGAGGCTTGGCACTTAGACTGAGGAAGGAGACCTGGAAAACAAATCAGGAGCCTGAGGCACGGTGCAGCCCGCACACAAGACCCCTGGCGCAGGGGTCCCGGAGCAGATGACGGCCCCTTGGGGTGTGGGCTCCGCGGCAGCCCTGAGGGGTCTCCGGTTGTCTGGCTCAGAGTGCGCAGCCCAGGCCAGCCCACAGTGGGGAATAGCAGCCCAGGGCACACGCATTCAGGGCCTGGGTGACCCCATAGTGCAGGCTCATCCTCGTTCCAAGGAGCAGAAAGAATCCCACCCAAACGAGCCCGAGGAAGCTGGCTGGGGCTGGGTGCCTCCCAGTGCTGAGTCCAGCCAGTGAAGCCCAACTGGTCCCAGGACACCAAGGGGGAAATGAAGAATGTGGATTTCTAGAACTCTCTGTGAGCTTCTGGTCTCCTTCTATGCTTCTGTAGGCTCCATCCCTCTCTTGCTTTCCTGGGGTACTTTGTCCTCTTGCCCAAGACCCGAGAGAACCCTTCTTTACATGCCAGGACAGTTTTCAGCTCCCTGTCCCCAGTGCCCTCCCTGCCTTACTTCCATTTCATAAGAGAAGAAATTCACAAGCTCACTCTCCCCAAGTCCTGCCCAGTGTAAGTGAGGTTCTTTCTGCTCCCCGAAGCTAAGCTATTCCTGCACATGGCACCACCCAGGCCCTGCAGAGCAGGGCTGATTCCTGGGGAGGGGCATAAGTAGGACTTTGGCAAATTGTCCGTTATGGTAAGGTGACCAATTGTCCTCCTTTAGGGAGGACAGTCCTTCTTTTGTAAGTTCCGTCCTCCCTCAAAAAGTGTCCTTCTACATGTCCTCCTTTTTGATATTGGAATACTAATCTGTAAATGTCCATATTCGAGTGATGCAGAATCCATCTATTGCAGGGGTCCCCAAACTACAGCCCACAGGCCGCATGTGGCCCCCTGAAGCCATTTATCTGGCCCCCGCTGCACTTCCGGAAGGGGCACCTCTTTCATTGATGGTCAGTGAGAGGAGCACAGGATGCATCCGCATCCATAGTGCCCATTGAAATGCTGGTCAGTTTGTTGATTTAAATCTACTTGTTCTTTATTTTAAATATTGTATTTATTCCCGTTTTGTTTTTTTACTTTAAAATAAGATATGTGCCGCCTGACCTGTGGTGGCGCAGTGGATAAAGCGTCGACTTGGGAACACTGAGGTCGCCAGTTCAAAACCCTGCACTGGTCTGGTCAAGGCACATATGGGAGTTGATGTTTCCAGCTCCTTCCCCCTTTCTCTCTTTCTCTCTCTCTCTCACTCTGTGTCTCCTCTCTAAAATGGATAAAATTAAAATAAGATATGTGCAGTGTGCGTAGAAATTTGTTCATAGTTTTTCTTATAGTCCGGCCCTCCAACGGTCTGAGGGACAGTGAACTGGCCCCCTATGTAAAAAGTTTGGGGGCCCCTGATCTATTGCATGTGATGTGATGTATCTGTATTTGACATGACGATTCGTCAAAGATCAGTACAGTGCGGTGAGACACGATTATAAGACACGTGCACTCCGCGCAGGAGACCTTGAGAGAGCGCACGATGTACTGAGCGCACAAATGGCTTTGTGTACTTCTTACTGAGACACTGCACGGCACATACAACATTGTAGACTCACGATTATTTCTTTCTCAGTGAATATTCAATCATAGACAGGTAAGCACAATTCATGTAAAATTTAATATGAAGGATATTTCTTGTTTAGATATTTCCAATATATTGTTACAAGATGATACATTGACAAAAAATATTCATACAGTGGAAAACTTTTTTCTCACAATTATTATTAAAAATTAATATACATGTAAGCATAATTACAATATAAAATATTACAAATGTTTTTATTATGCATTTACCATATTATAGTGCATTATTGTTGCAATGAATAAAATGTTTCTTTCATTAATGATATTGTTTTCTTCAATTTATTTTTGTCCTCCTTTTCATTGTAAAAAACTTGGTCACCTTAGTTATGGAGGGTACAAGGCAGAGGCCTCTCTGTGGCTGACACCGTGATGGCGTTGGACAGACATCTGTAGTTTGAAAGTGTGAGTCCTCCCCAGGCCAGTAATCAGGAGATTCGCTGAGGTCCCAGTGAGAATGGCCCCCGCGGTGGGGCAGTGTGAGGGAGAGAGTGTCACGTGAGCAGCCAGGACCCCGGCTGTCCCCTCACGGCTGCATCTCAGGACTGGGTTTCTCCGTGAAAAGAGAAAGTATTCTAAAAGAAAAAGTGTTCTTAGTAGCCTAAAAGCTGTAGCCTTGGAGCAGAAAGATGGATTCAGAAAACTCATGATTCTCAGTGCCTGGGGCCTGTGAAAACACTTCTACAGCTTGCATATCTGTGAAGGTCAAGAGCATCTGTGCCAAGAGTTAAGAAAAAAAAAAAAGGCATGGACCATGTTAGGCTCAGCCAGAGGGGACCATGAAGCCAGGAAGTGGTGTCCGGGCAGGTCAAAGGTCAGGGCACGCAGACTGAGGACACGGAGTGTGGAATGGGCCAGGGCAGGTAGGGCTGGAATGTGAGGGTGTCTGGGGCCAAGGCCCTGTAGGTGTGGCTGGCTCCACCGTGAGGGGCCAGACCCCTGGCTTAAAGAAACTATCAGGGACAAGGTGGGGCCCGTGCTCTGCCATACGAGGTCATTTAGGAGGAAACTTTAGTTTATTTTTAGGAAATGAAAGGATAAAAGTCATTTGATCTCTTCATGTTTCCACAAGGTTAGGCACCTCGGATAGACGGTACCTATGTGGTAGTCCGTGAGCACTTTGTGGAGTGCTAAAGCCCCCATGGGTCCCCAGCATCTCTCCCTGCACTCTTTTAACATCTGGAAATGCCCACCCAGAGCAAAGCTTCTGGCTTGAAAATGTTACTAGAAAGCCCTCAATAAATAGTTCCCACACTCAAAGCTACATCTCAGTGAGGTTCACCCGACTGATCGCAATCCCCCATCTGAAATTTCCAACGTTCCTTATCCTGTTGTATTTTATTTTAATGGTCCTTTTAACCTCCCACACAATACATGTTGTCTGTTTATTGTTATTTTCCTTCTCCTTCTGGGTTGTACTCCACTGCCCCCTGCCCAATCCAATTTCACTTTCCCTGCTTTCAGTGACCTGCGGTCCACACATCATCATAAGGGGCAGGGTGAGCAGGTGCAATATGATATTTTGAGAGACAGCAAGAGAGAAAGAGACATTTATATAACTTTTATGACAGTATTATTGTTATGATTGCTCAATTTTATTATTAGCTATTGTTGTTAATCTCATACTGGGCCTATTTTATAAATTAGACTTTCTCATAAGTAATGTATATATAGATAAAAACAGAGTATACACACAGGGTTCAGTACTATCTGGGGGTCTTGGAGCATGTCCCCCACAGACAAGGGAGGGCTGCTGCATGCTGCAGGAGGGCAGAGGTTTCTGTCTGTTTGGGTCATGGATTCAACCCCAGTGCCTAGAAGAGGGTGTGGCATACCGTGTGCATCTAGCAAACACCTGCTGAGAGAACTGAAGCTCTATGCCCTGAGGATGCTGAGACTGGGATGGGGCTGAGTGATATTTTAATCCATGATTCCCATCCTTTTTCAGTAGGAAGGCCTCTTTTAGGTTCAAAACATTTCATAGGCCCCAGCCAGGTGGCTCAGCGGATAAAGCATTGTCCCTGTGCACTGGGGTTGCAGGTTCGGTTCCCGGTCATGGCCTACGTGAGAAGCAACCAATGAGTGCACAACCAAATGGAACAACTAAGTGGAAGAGTGGGTTGATGTTTCTCTCTCTCTCTCTCTCTCTTTCTGTCTCTTTCCCTCTCCCTTCCTCTCTCTCTCTCAATGAAAACATTATAACATTTCATAAATGTGTATATGATAGTAGCTATACTTGGAAAGTACAAAGTGCTTTTAAGTGAATTTGTACTTATTAACCTATATATACATTAAAAAAATAGTAGGTTACATTTATACCTATTTATGCACTGTACCGACACTGCCTGACACACGGACGGATTCACACACTGTTTGCAAAACCTTTGAGGACAGAAGGGCCCGTAGCCCATGGGTCTGACACTTGTTTACAGCTGGAAGGCCTTCAGGAGATGGAAACAGTTCCAGATCCAGAAGTAAGCTCTAGGCATTCATGATGACAGCAGTCACTAGAGGTTTGCTTGGTCTCCGCTCATCTCCCTCTGTGCCACAGCTCACTGGCCTCTCCCTCATGGTGCTGAGTCAGGGTTTGCGGGGGGCAGGGGGAGAGGAGGGTGTCTGTCACCACCAGACAGAAAGAGGGATCAGAGAGAGCCTGAGTCGGAGGTGTGGAGAGAGGCACCATCTGGGTACCCAGAACTGAGAGTCGGCATCTCAAACACAGAAAGGAAGGGGCGAGCGTTGAGACCGTTTCATACCACTGGCAAGTGGAACAGTTGCGCACTGACTTGATCGTTCATTGCAGCTATCAGGGAGCTAGACCGAAAGGGCTTAGAAGGCTGACAGTTAAGCTGGTGAGTGGGAGCAAGTAGGAGGGAAGTCACTTAAGGAGCATGGGCTTTGGCGCTACAGAGATTATTTCAGATTTCTGCTCTGACAGGGACCACCTGGGTGACCAGATAGTCACTTCTCTCTTTGTGATTGGGTTGTGGAGATGAGACGAGATGGTGAGTGCCAGGTGCTTAGTGGGAACACCTGGGTGCCCAGCAGAGGTGGCCTCTCCCTAGGTGGTCAGAGGAAGAGGTCAGTGTTCAGGAAGGTCCTGGCATCTGAGGAAGGGCACGGGTTCAGGAACAAGGAGGCACCAACAGACGGACGCTGTCTTGTGCCCAGGTGACAGGGTGCTCTTCAGTGGCTCAGGGATGAGGGTCCCTGGAAGCATCACCTTCAGGCAGAGAGGTGGAGTCCCTGGATGCATTTGCAGTGGGTGAGGGATACTGGGTTCCTGCAAGTGGTAGCCATGTGTTCTTTGTTGAGTGGCTGATGAGAGGCTGTCTCCTGATGGGAGCGAGAGAGAGTGCTGTCTGAAGCCTCAAACTGAGACTAATCAGCAATTTAATTCCAGTGCATTTGGCCAACTGAAAACAGCTGTGAAGAGAGCCAGTGGCAAAGATGTCCTTGCCTTTCAGCCCGCAGCTTTCGGAGACACTTGGCCATGTCAGCTGCTGTTCCCTTCCCCCCTCTCTTCCAGACTTTCTGGGGAGCATGATGTTTACCAAGAGGCAATGCTCCCATCCTCTAATGCCCCCAAGTTCTCCAGGTTCCTGGTGGGGCCTGTCCCCTTACTGTGTGCAGGCGTCCGTCACTTTACATGGGCTCTGTGACAGGACAATCACACAGATGCAAGCCCCAGGGATGACAGCGGGTCTATTTTCAAGACATTGGACTGTGAGCAAGTCACAAACAAAACCAAAAAACACAAGTCATTGCCCCACACACTGCTTTTCTGCTACTGATGGGTTTGGCCTCAGTCCTTTCCCTGTGGGTCAGCCGAGAAGTGTCCACTTACACAGGATATAATTTGAAAGAGCTCTGAGATGTCCAACTAGCCTTTGGCCTGAAATAGAAAGTCTCCTCTTAGGAAGAGACATGCCTTCTGGTCAAGAAGGCTCCTCTCAGAAAGAAACAGCTACCCAGAGAGGGGCAGTCTGCTTTACCCATTAGCAGGCATCAGTACCCAAGGGGGCATTTATTTATTTATTTGGAGGGGAAGGCCCATGGTAAAGGGCATGTAACATTGAACAGGTGCCTTTTGATATGGAGGCAGGTACAGGAAAGGATATGTGGCCAAGGGTGGAAGTTTCAAGTAGGAGGAGCAGCGTGGGGACCTCGCATCTAGAGAAGTTGTCCTGAGAAATACAAGAAGGGCAAGAAGCCCTGATCTCACTGCCTGCAATATCTTGGCCAACTGATGGTGGATTCATGGCCATACGTTGGTCCAAAAGTTTGTGGAGCTAATCATTCCTTTATTTTTCTACTAGTTCTTCAAGGGCAGTAAAATCCTGCCGCTTCCTCCCCCAATTCAACCCACACCTCAGGAACAAGGCCTAACAATCTTCTAGCGAGGCCCCAAGTTGGAGAGCAGGGCCGTGACTTTGCGCATCTGAACACCCCGGAGGTGGGGTGGGGTGAGTCAGACGCATGCGCTCTCGTCAGACTCCCCGGCTGGCAAAAGACCTGGTGACCGGGTTTTGCTCTATCAGGGAAACGAACCCAACGCGGAGGGCCAGAGCACGTGATTCCTTCTGTGTTGCTGTAAAGTGAGACACTCTCAAGCCCAGGGTTGTTTCTGAACTTGGTTCAGCTGCTAAGAGGGAAGTGCTAAGAGGGAAGCACTAAAATATTTAAAAGTCCCAGCATTTTTTCTGTGCAAAGCTCTGCTGGCGCTGAGGGGGATACAACAGGAGCGGAAGCTGAGGGGCCAGCCCTCTGGGGCAGCTCAGGCTTGTCGTGATGTCATTCTTGTCAGCTCCCTCTCTCCATCTCAGGAGCGCCCTGGACTGGACAATGCGTTGCGTGTTCATCCTCCAAATAAAAATTCTGCTGGAGCTCACAAGCTAGTTAGAAAAAATAAGCAGCTCGTGCTTTTGGAATGATTGAAGTGAGCTACGGCTGGACTGCAGTTAGGGGGTGGCTCCGTGGAATCCACGCATGTCCAAAGGGCAAGTTGACATTCTTGCTTTCACTTGCTGCTATTTTAGGTCCCTGCAGTAGCTCCAGGCGGCATGGTTGTGCGGCACCATATTCACCATTCCGTGTTGGAAACAACCTTGGAGGACATCGCTAAGGTCTACCGTGTGCCCCCTACAGCTGTTCATCGCAGCGCCTGGGTCTTGGGTTTGGGTGGGGCTGAGAGGTCATTGTCTTCTTCCAATTGCTCCCTCTCAGCAGGGAGCCTGCCAGCACCCTGTGGGCAGTGGTTTCACCTTGTTCATCTTCACGTGCCTTGACGTGCATTTATGCCACAGAGCAGTCCTCTGGTCCACGTAGGCTGGGCAGAGCCAGATGTCACCAGCAGCTACTAACAGGAACTCCTCAAAGACCTGTGTGAACATGGTCTGACCCAATGGTTCTCCACCATGGCGGGGGAGACGTTAAGATGACTTGGGTGCCTGAGCCCCTCCCAGGTGCATGGGCATCTCAGCGATGGACCTGGCATGAGTGGGGTTCTGATGGGGAGGACCCCCTGGTCTCTCCTCTCTTGGACCTGTAGGCCTGTGGTGATGGGAGCTCAGGACCTCCTGAAGGGCCTCTTCCATGTTGGGCGGATCTTACAGCCTGTGATTTTATCATGTCTGCTGGCTGGGTTCTCTTCAGAGGGCCCGATTCTGGTACAGAGAATAAACCCAGGCTATGGGCTTCTGCTGGGGGCAGGTTGCAACTCTGGGAGCTGCTAGTGAGAGGGGCGGGGTCTCTGATCAGAAGAAGAGGTTGCTGAGAGCAAGAAGGGACTGGGGTGGGATCACCACCTTCCAGGTTCTAACTCCACCATTGTCTGATTAAAATGTCCACATCTCAAACCACTCCAGCAGGGCTGAGGGCAGAGATCACGGAGTGCGCGTCCCCCACCTTGGCCTCATATCAGCCTTTCTGAGGGTCGGTTGAAGAGTATGAACTTTGGGATTGGCCGTGGTCTTTTTTTTTTTTTTTTTTTTTTGTATTTTTCTGAAGTGAGAAGCAGGGGGGAGGCAGACAGACAGACTCCCACATGCACCTGACTGGGATCTACCTGGCATGCCCAACAGGGGGCGATGCTCAGCCCCTCTAGGGCGTTTCTCTGCTGCAATCGGAGCCATCCTCAGCACCCGGGCCAACTTTGCTTCAGTGGAGCCTTGGCTGTGGGAGGGGAAGAGAGAGATCAGGAGAAAGGAGAGGGGGAAGGGTGGAGAAGCAGATGGGTGCTTCTCCTGTGTGCCCTGGTCGGGAATTGAACCCAGGACTTCCACACGCTGGGCCAACGCTCTACTGCTTAGCCAACCAGACAGGGCCTGCCCAAGGTCTTTAATGGGTTTAGAAAGAGAAGTGTGCGGCTGGAAGCAGGGGAAACAGGAAAGGTCGTGGTCACTACTAAACAGAGGCTCCTCATGTAAGGACAGATGGTTTTGATAAAGTGGCCGCACATCCCAGCCTTCTGCCCAGGATGAGTCACAGGACTTACAGGGTAGGGGTGGAGCGGGGCAGGGAGCAGCAGCGGAGACGTATGCATCTCCTCAGACAGTGCGAAGGCGCTCTGTGCCGGCTGGACCCCCGCTGATGGGATAGCTGTGTCTGGGGCACCAGGGACCACCTCCCCAGCTTGGAACCCAGTGCTGGGCCAGAAGGAGAATGTGGGATCCCATTCTGATGTTCCAATCAGCTTTCAAAAAATGTATTGTTTTAATTCCCAAACTGCTCTGAGAGTTGTTTTTATTTATACTTTGTGGGATGGAGGGATTTCGTTTCTCCATAACCTGCCTCCTAAAGTGACCATAAAACCTTGTATCCTGGCTTCCACTCTCGAGCCTGATAATTGGGGGTCCGATCCCAGGTCAGTCACTTTCTACTAGGATGGCCCTAGGGAAGTCATCCCACTTTGCGGACTTGTTCTGATCAGTGGTCACACAGCGGGCCATGGGAAGATCAAAGGGATGTGGCCTGGTTCTGTGCCAGCTGTGCCTTCATTGCTCAAGAAATGGTGGCTGTGCATGTTGGTCTGAGTAAGAGAAGGAAGCGCTTCTTACCCAGTGCTCACCTGGTGTCAGGGGTTCTTCTAAGCAATGAACACATCATAGCCCACTAATGAATGCCCTTAGCCCATTTCACAGATGAGGAAACTGACACACAGAGTGGCTTAATAAAGTACAGGGAGGTGGGATATCTTGCTGGTGGGTAGAAAGCTGGGATTTGAACCCAGGTGGGCAGAATCAAGAGTCCAGGCTTGTTCTGCTGCCTCTGCCTACTGGCAATATATCTCAAGGCTAGAAATAAAGCCTATCTTTCCTGCCCTAGTAAAACGTGCGGCATTGACACAATTTGTCATGGAGTCCCCAGCCTCTGCCCCTGGGCTTCCAATTTCCTGTTGTGGTGGTCCAGACACATAGAACCTTTCAACTTTTCTATGTCTCGGCCCCGTGGCTCCTCTGTGCCTGGTGTATGATTTGAGGCACCCTGACTACATTTTCTTCTTGTATTTTCTCCATAGCTGTGGGCGATCACCCTCTCCCAATCTGCATGTGGGAAACAGCCCTTTTAGATCACCCAATTTGGCTCCCCTTCCTCAAGAGGCCTGTTTTCTGGGGGAGACTGTTCTAGCTAAGGGAACAGCATGGGAGGAAGCTCTGAGGCATCACACCCCTTTGAGGAATATACACGTGTCGACGGGGCTGGCGCATGGTGAGAGGAAGACCCCGGGGGGATGAGGACTGGACTGTCCTCTCTTTGCTGTGCCCAAGCACAGAAGACTGGGGTGACCCTGTTGGTCCTCATGCCACCCTCTTGACAGTACCTTCTACATCTGCCCTGGTTCTGAAGCCCTTCCATTTACTTCCGAGTCTGCGGGAAGAGTGGACACAAGGAGACCAGGGGACCAGGAAGAGTGGGGGTGTGGGAAGTCTAGAACTTATTTTCCAGCTCCTCCTCTGAGCGAGAGTGGATGTCGCTCGATCTCTAGTGACGCTGTCTCCTCAGCTATAAAACAGGTACCGGGGTGTGGGTAGGTGCACCTCTATTTGATGAGTGGGCAGCTGAGATCACAGGAAGGGACTTCTTGGGAGAGTTGTGTTGTATCTCGGCAGCTGCCAGGAGGGGGCGGGGCTCCTCAGGGCAACAGAGAGGCAGTGCAGAGTCAGATGAGGCACAAGGGGGCGTGTCTCCGAATGGGAGGAGGAGGATGCCGGCCGGCAGAGAGATGCAGGCGGTGACGGTGCCCTCCTCACTCCTGCTCCGGGGACCAACAGGCTGAGTGAGTTGAAACCAGCCTGTCTACCCCGCTAGCTCCTGTCTGAACTCCAGCGAGAAACTGCGCGGGCATCATGGTCTCACCTCCCAGTTCTCTGAGAATCTTAGCCTCAGTGAAGCAGGGTCAGGCCATACTGTATTCTGTAGTTCACAGACCCAACTTCTCCAGAGCCCTGATGACCAGTCCTGTTCCGAGGCAGAACAATCTAACAGGTTCCATCGTTTCCCAAACGTCCCCAGCCACCTCCCATCTTCTCAGTCCTGAATGAACACAAGAGTCAGAGGCAGTGACCTTCGTCCTTGTGTGTCAGCTGGATGAAGCCTGCAGTCCCAAATGAGAGGGACCCCAGGGTAGCAACTTTGTGTCCCAGAATTTCCAAGAAGGTCTTGATTTTAAACAGCCCGCTGTGTTGGAGACTATATATCGGGCCCGTGCCAGATGAATGTGTCCTCATTTTCGTTTCTGAAACTATGGTCAGCATAACCCGAGAGGAAGCAGTAGGAAGGGACAGTAATTGGAGTCTGGCCCTGGGCATGAGGTGGAAACCACGAAAAGGCTCCGTTTCAGTTTGCTTAAGCAACAGTAGCTATCACAGCCTATCAGGACGGAGGGGCCTGTCAACGTCAAGGTCGTCGGATTCAGCCTCAGTCTTTCCATAAACGTGTTCCGGTGGCTTTGAGCGCTGGCTTGAAGTCAAATACAGGCAGGTCTGAATCCTGGCTGGGCTACCTCCTAATTGTGACCTTGGGCAAGATGCGTCACTTCAATCTGCAGAGTGTTAGACCAGGAAGGATAATAGCACATACGCTGCAGGGTTGTTTTTAAGGTTAAATAAACAAGTGAATGGAAATTGATTGGCCCAGCCCCTGGTGCCATAGTTGTTACCATCCTCTTCTTCTATCCCGTCGTGAGCCCAGCACTGTGCTGGGTGTGGGGACACCAGAGTGATCGAGTCCTGGCTTGCGGTAGACACTGCTCCTTGCCTGTTCTTTATCCATGCTGTCTTCCACCCTGCCTCCCTCCCTTGCTCATTTTCTCCTCCCTGCCTTCCAGGATGAGCCCTGGTTTATTCAGAGTGGTGCAGTGTCCCTCTAAAAACCACCACACCGTTCTTTTTTTGGTCGAGGTGGTCATGTGATGTGGTCTGGGCCAATGGGTGGGCGTGATTGGTGAGACCCAGCAAGACGCTTTGAAAGAAGAGGAAGCTAGAGGTGGAGTAGCCACCTCTGACAGTGATGGCACCAGCCTGAGGACAAAAGCCATGTGCTTAGGCAGGGCGGGAAGAGAGAGAAAAAGTTGAACCCTTAATGGCAGTGTCAGCAAAATGGGACCCACGGGCCAAACCCAGCTTGCTGTTGTTTGTCAATAAAGCTTTATTGCAGTGCTAGTCAACCTGGTCCCTACCGCCCCCTAGTGGGCATTCCAGCTTTCGTGGTGGGCGGTAGCGGAGCAACCCAAGTATAAATAAAAAGATAGATTTAACTATGGTAAGTTGTTTTATAAAGATTTATTCTGCCAAACTTAGCGAAAATCCGACATAAAGTACTTGGTAAGTAATTATTATTATGTTCATTAACTTCCTGTAACTCTGCTTTATAAATTTTATAAAGTAAAGTTACTTTCCTACTTTATAAATTACTGTGGAACTGGTAGGCAGTTAGAAAATGTTACTACTGACAGAGATACAAAAGTGGGCGGTAGGTATAAAAAGGTTGACTGCCCCTGCTTTATCGGAACACAGGCATGTCCATTCCTTTATTGTCTGTGGCTGCTTTCACGTTACAATGGCAGATGGGAGTAGTTGTGACAGAGATGGTGTGTCCTGCAAAGCCTAAACTACTTATGATCTGGCCGTTGAAAAGAAAGAAAAAGGAAAGAGGGAAAACGTTTGCCAACCCCTGCTAACGGGATCAGTGTGTCCTCGTACCACATCTGGATTGCTTATCCCTGAGTGTCTTGGTGATATAAGTCCTTGCATAAGTCATTTAATTTAGGGGCAAACTGCTTTCTGACTCTTCCTGCAGGAGGACTGCTTCCGGTTCTGCGCAGTGCTGCACGCTTCGGCTGGAAGACTCGGGAACAGTGTACCTGCGAGGGGTCATGGGTTGTAAGCATCAGAAACCCCCTCTAGTTGATCACACCAGAAAGGGAATTTTTGGACAGACAAGGAAGGTTTGAGAACTGGCATGAGAAAGGGCAGGTACTGGGCATTTCCAGGGATCGGTCTTTCCCTGAGGCTGGAGGTAGAATGAATGATGAAGCTCTGGGCTTCGGGAGAGCCGTGCTGCCACTAACAGTCCCTGCAGACAGTTCCGTGGAGAGAGGTCCATTCCCGAGAGGAAATCCAGGTGGTGCTGGAATGCCAAAACAGTGAGTGCCCATCACAGAGAGGAAAACTCCATTGTCTGAACTAACCAATGGTCCCCTGTCAGCTGAGCCTGCTGCTTGGCCCCTCCCCTCCAGTATCAATTCTCCCCTCCCCTCCCATGGTAATAGGGTAATAGAACCTTCAGGTTTTTTGTCTTGTTTTGTTTTTTAGCAGGTTACACGACCACCCAGAATAAGGATGAGTTTCCCAGTTTCCTTTGCAGTCGGATGAGGGCATATCACTAGGCTGTCACCAGACTGAGAGCAAATGTGATGTTCATTCTGGGATGTGAACTTAAAAGGCTATGCCCTTCCCCCTTCCCGTTTCCGGGAATGTGGACGTGGTGTTCTCTGTCTTGGGCCATGTGGGCAAGAGCATCAAGCCAGGGGAGGCAGTGCGTCAAGGGACAAGGAGCCTGGGACCATGACATCATAAAGCCATCAAACCAGTCATGGACTGCTCACCTCCGGAACGCATTTACTATAACAGAAAGGACACTTCTCTCATTTAAGCCACTGTTTGTTCTGGTCTCTGTTATTTCTCATTGATAAGAATCATTGACTTCCAGGAAGAAGGAATGACTCAGACAGTGCTGAGTGTCGATTTCCAGTAGCTTTGACCCAGATTCCCCCCTTCGGGCTGTACAGGACAGTTCTAAGTTCTCTTACAAAAGATAATCCATCAAATATTTCCCAACAGCCCCCTCTAATCCCCACGTCATATCTGTCTTTTCAGCTCTAGACTCTCTGCTGTTCTCTGTGGGGCATGTCAGCTTCCTTAGGAACGACCCTATCTTCATTCAGGAACAACCCTATCTTCATTCATTCTCCACAGGCCTCGCACCGTGCATGCTCAAGCCAAGCAGGGTGGACAGAGGGGGACTGTCACTTGCTTCATTTTAGATTTTCCACTTCACAGTTATTCAGCCAGCTTCTATAAATGGTTAGAGGATCAATATATTTTAATCTTTTTCTTTAGCCCCAATAAAATATGCCAGGGGGAGCAGGGGGAAGGGAGGAAAGAGGGACAAATATACGGTGACAGAAAATGATGTGACTTTGGGGGACAGCACACAACTACAATCAACAGTTCAAATGCTATGGACATGTTCACCTGGAACTTATATACTCTTATTGATCAATGTCACCTCATTAAATTTCATTTTCTAAACAAAAAAAATACATAAAATATTGTATTTGTTTCCCATGGACTCTGTAACAAATTACTATAAACATAGTGGCCTAAAGAACACAAAGTTATTCTCTTACAGTTCTCGAGGCCCAAAGTCTCACGTGGGTCTCCCCAGTTAAACCAAGGTGACAACAGGGCTGGGTTTCTTTTTTCTTCTTCTTCTGGAGGCTCTAGGGGAAAATGTATTCTTTGCGCCATCCAGCTTGGCCGCATCCCTTGCCACCCACATTCCTTGGCTCTTGGTCCTCTTCTTCCATTTTCAAAGCCAGCAATGTTGGGCCAAGCCTTTTAATTCTGCCTTCTCTCTGGTTCTGCATCTCGGCCTTCCCTCTCCCACCTTGAAGGGCTCTCATGGTTACATAAGGAGCTGATCGTCGATTCTCCCCCTAGTTCACAGTGACCTCATTCCACCGGCAACCTCTGTCCTCTTGGCCACATAGCATAACCTATTCACAGGGTCCAAGGATATCTTCCAGGGCCATTGTTCTTCCTGTCACACATATTATGACTCCCACGTATTGAGGCTTTTTTTTTTTTTTCCTGTGGACCATGTGCAGAAGTAAGGACTTTACATACAGTGTCTTATTAAACCCCACAGCGCTATGGCAGACAAAATGCTAAGACGGCCCCAAGGGTTTTGCTCCCTAGAGTGCACATCCGTCCCCACCAATCGAGTGTGGGCAAGCGAATATGACAGAATGTCACTCTCGTCCTCAGGTTACGTGACAAGGCAAAGGTGATCGGATTGTTTAACCCCATGATTAGGTTATATAAAACGTCATCTTTTGCAGACAGGGAGAGAGATCCTCCCATTGACCTTGAAGAAGCGAGCTGCCAGGTGGTGGACTACCCGTGTGTGTGGGGGCACCTGGCGAGGAGCTCAAGGCAGCCTCCAGGAGCCAAGAACAGTCCTGTCCAGCAGCCAGCAAGAAAAGAGGGACCTCACTCACACAGCTGCTGGGAGCTGAATTCTGCCAACCCCTGAGTGAGCTGGGAAGTAGAGTATTTCTCAGAGCCTCCAGATGAGGGTGCAGACTGGCCAGCACCATGATTTCAGCCTGTGAGTCCCTGAGCGGAGGACCCCACCTGGATGCCAACCTACAGGAACCACGAAATAATGAATGAATTTGTTTACGGCCCGCTGTTTGTGGTAAATCATGCTGTGTAAATTGTTGCACAGCAAGAGGAAACCAGTACATTTCAACTTGAGGAAACTGAAGCTCAGAGAATCTAAGACACCGGCCAAGGTCAGAGAGCTCCTAAGTGGCAGAGCTGAGATTCAAACGACCTGTCTCCAAATCTGCAGTTTTAACCTCTGCTGTTTTCCAACTGACAGCGTGAATAATGGATTTGGTTTTATTTATTTATTTTTATTGTTAGTATCTTTATTTGTGCCTGATAGAAAAAAAAAGGATTTCTCTTTTGGCTTTTGGAAATGAAATGAGGACTTTTACCTGCAATGAGATAGCTCACCTGTTCTGTATCATTTGGGCAATGCTGAGCTTCCGCTGGGCTTTCCGTCGTAAAGCGATGTCCTGTTTTTGAACACCGTGGCTCCAAAATTTAAACCCGGAAATGAGCCGGATGTGTGACCACATTTAAGGTAGAAACTGCCATCGTTTCAACCAAACTTCAAATTGACAAAAGCAACACAGTAGGGGCAGTGAGTTCACCAAGTGAGCCCCCACGGTGTTTTGATTTAGATTAGAGAGATATTGACCTTGCACACGTGTGCGTGACAGATGTGGGCCCTCTTGGAAGGAACCAAATGCAAATCAATAGAAAAATGTTACTGAATGTTTAGTGGTTTTTCATCTTTAGGATTATTTTCTGCCACAGATGTAAAAAAGCATGAGTACTATCAACAACTTGGACATTACAAAGGAGGCCTCCTACTAGGGAGCTTGGGCCCCTTCCCGATGGTGCCCTGCCAGAGCTGGCCCATCTCCTCCACCTGCTACTTCCTGTACACGGACCGCCCTCCGTATAGAGAGTCTGAGGAGCTACGAGGGCCGCTGTGGTACCCGATGGGTAAGGCCTCTTGGTTTAGAGATGGGCACTCATTTTCTTAGAGGAGGAATTTGGGAATGGAGAAGACTCCAGAAGCCCCATGGGAACTGAAAAATCAAGATGTGAACCTGACTCTGCACCTTGGGGTGAACTTGACTAAGTTGGGGATCCCCTCGGGAGCAGCCTGAAACATGTCGGTGAGAATGGGTCACGGCCCCTCAGCCTATCTCCACATTCTTAATCCATTTGGCTCCATTATGTCCGACCTTCCGGCTTGCTCCGTCTTACTCCCCTGGATGCTTGGTGTGTCCTCCTCAGGATGGTGGCGTGGGCGTGGTAGCCATGCTGGCCTCAGTGGCTCTTCCAGAGGACCCTGTCTGGGCCTCATATTGCAGAGATACTGCATCTGAGGGTAAGGGGGGAGGCCTGGCAGATTTCATCTGTCACATGGATGCACACACAGGCACCCTCTGAAACTTCTGAGCAATCTCCCTGCAGCCAGTGCTGGTCTCAGCTGCCCCTCCTCACACCCGTGCCCCCCTTTAGTTGGCTTGCCTGCGGGCTCCTTCAGGACAAGTCAGCCTCACCACCCAACACCCCAGGGCTGAGGATTGGAATGTCAGAGGTAGCAGAACCCTTGGGAGAGTGTGTCTTCAATTGCCCGATTTTACTTTTAACTGCTAGAGATTTAAGCATGTTATGGATAGCTTGACAGTGTGTGTGAAGGCAAAGTAGAGAAACTACCGCCACTGGTACCCTCTGTCTCTGGGTCTGTGTTGACCAGGTCTGTGGCTCCATCCTTCAGGGTGAGCTTGTTTACTCTGCACAAGATTTAAGCCCTGGGGTAAGGCCCGAGGGCATTGGCCAAGGCCTCCACAGGCAGCTGAATGGAGCCCAGTGCGTGGGACATAGTAAGTGCTTAATAATCGTCAGCCCAAGGAGGTGACAACAGAATGGAAAGCCTGTCTGAGCACAACAGCCTTGGTCTTTCACCCACAACAGGGAGAAGACTTGTTCCTTCGGGACTTGAGAACACCAACGATAATTATGGGACCCAACCCAGCTGACTCCCTTTGACTGTTGGTTCCTCTGTTTAGAAATGTGATGTTTGTGGCTTCCGATACATCCAGAGAATTGAACCTGAAAGATGGGCAATTTGGCCAGGTTTCAAACCCACTTAAAACTCCAGCTCTAAATTTAGATGTGATCTGGGAACTTGAGTTTCAAGTTCCTCTTGACTTGGGCAAAGCCTGAATCTCAAGCTATTGCACATTTTAATTTATCTGTTTTCATCTTGATGTCCCCAAACGTCTTCCTCTCTTTTCCAAACTCATCGCCCTGGTTGTCGTAGATTTCAT
This sequence comes from Rhynchonycteris naso, assembly GCA_037038555.1. Taxonomy (NCBI): domain Eukaryota; kingdom Metazoa; phylum Chordata; class Mammalia; order Chiroptera; family Emballonuridae; genus Rhynchonycteris; species Rhynchonycteris naso. Next base: position 11,757,088 of record CM073000.1, read on the forward strand.
CTGGCCGTTGCCTGGCCATCTCTCACACCACAGACACTGTACTACTATGTGTCTCCCCATAATCTTTTTTCCCCTGCTGACCTACAGGCTGGGTTGAGGCTGTCCTCAGGCCTCTTTTCTTCCCCCCAGCAAAGCTTGCCCAGGGTCCAGCACGCTGTGGGTGACAGTTAAGGCATGAGGGTTGCTCAGCTATAAGGCTAGAAACTGGGAGAAAAGGCGTTCCAACCAGCTCTCCAGAGCACTGGCTTTCTGATTTGCTTACCATAGTTTTCACTTCATAAGAAGTACCCTTCCCCCACCCAAAAGTGGAGGGGAAAATGCCCGTGCATCTTATGGAGCGAAAAATATGGTATTTTATTAAATATTTTAACACACCATTTGGTTCAGAATATTTTTTTTTCTTATTTTCCTCCTTAAAACCCTCATTGTGTCTTATGGTCAGGTGCATCTTATGGAGCGAAAAATACAGTAATTATTCATTGAAAGTAAACAAGTAAATAAGCAATACAGATGTCTAGAGAACAGTGGTTTGAGCGAAGAAGAAGTGTACACAATTTAAGGGAAGTATGCTGAGAACCAAACCAGGCTGGACAAAATTCAATCAATTCAGAATAACTTTCCCTCACCCCTGCCCTGCGGGCACTGCCGGGCTCCTTTCTCTCCTTGTGGAGAAAAGGGCTAGAAGTCGGCACACGAGGCAGGACTAGGGTTCGAGTCTCAACCACCCTTTCACACCTTCACCTTCTTTTGGAGGAAATGAGGGGTATTAGTTTCCTAGCGCTGCCTTAACAGAATGCCACCAACTGGGTGGCTCCAACTATAGAAATGTCTAGTCTCAGTTCTGGAGACCAGAAGCCCGACGAAGGTGCGGGGTTGGTTCCTGCAGAGGGCAGTGAGGGGATCTTGCTCTGTGCCTCTCACCCGGTTTCTGGGGTTTGCTGCTACTCTTTGGTGCTTCTGGGCTTCTGGATCTCTCCCTTTGTCTTCACAGGGCGTCCTCCTAGTGGGGGTGTCTGTCTCCAAGTTTCCCCCTTTTATTTATTTATTTTGTTTTTTGTTGTTTTTTTTTTTTACAGGGACAGAGAGAGAGAGAGTCAGAGAGAGGGATAGATAGGGACAGACAGATAGGAACGGAGAGAGGTGAGAAGCATCAATCATTAGTTTTTTGTTGCCATTGTGACACCTTAGTTGTTCATTGATTGCTTTCTCACATGTGCCTTGATCGTGGGCCTTCAGTAGACCAAGCCACACTTGCTGGGGCCAGCGACCTTGGGTCCAAGCTGGTGAGCTTTTGCTCAAGCCAAATAGGCCCGCACTCAAGCTGGCGACCTTGGTGTCTTGAACCTGGGTCTTCCGCATCCCAGTCCGATGCTCTATCCACTGCGCCACCGCCTGGTCAGGCCTCCCTTTTATTTTTTAAAAGATTTTTTTTATTTTATAAGAACAGAGAGAGAGTCAGAGAGAGGATAGACAGGGACAGACAGACAGAAACGGAGAGAGATGAGAAGCATCAATTATCAGTTTTTTGTTGTGACACCTTAGTTGTTCATTGATTGCTTTCTCATATGTGCCTTGACTGTGGGCCTTCAGCTGATGGAGTAACCCCTTGATTGAGCCAGCGACCTTGAGTCCAAGCTGGTGAGCTTTTTTTTTTGCTCTAGCCAAGTGAGCCCTCGCTCAAGCTGGCGATCTCAGGGTCCCAACCTGGGTCTTCTGAATCCCAGTCCAACGCTCTATCCACTGCACCACTGCTTGGTCAGGCTTAAAAGATTTTGTTTAATGGTTTTTAGAGAAAGAGGGAGTGAGATTGTTGTTGCTTCACTGAAGTTGTTTATTGTTTGCTTCTCATATGTGCGTTGACCAGGCAAGCCTGGAGCCTCGAACTGGTGACTTCAGTGTTCTAGGTCGAAGCTCTATCCACTGTACCACCACAGGTCAGGCCAAATTTCCCCTCTTTATAAAGACACCAGTCATACTAGAGCAGGATCCTACTCTACTCTGGGATGACCTCTTGACTAATCAGCGACCCCATTTCCAAATAAGGTCACATTCTAAGTTACTGAAGGTTAGGACTTTACATATATAGTTTTGGGGGCATGGGTAGGGGATACAATCAACTCATAACAGAGAACATAGTCTTCTCCTCCTCTCTCTCTCTCTTTTATTCTTTTTGAGAGAGAGAGAAGGAAGAGAAAGAATTAGAAGCATCAACTCACAGTTGCTTTATTTTAGTTGTTCACTGATTGCTTCTCATATGTGCCCCTTGCTCAAGGCAGTGACTTTGGGCTTTAAGCCAGCGCCCTTGGGATCATGTCGATGATCCTGTGCTTAAACTGGAAACGCTGTGTTCAAGCCAGCAAACTTAGGGTTTCCAACTGGGAACCTCAGAGGTCCAGGGGTCGACACTCTATCCACTGTACTGTCACTGGCCGAGTGAGAACATAGTCTTCTTGTTTGAATTTATTGTTCTCCAAATCAGGGTACTGTATATCAATTTGATTTAGTCTCTGCCATGACTACGGATATGGATGATAAATATCTGGAAGAAACTGAAGGTGGGTTCTAGTCTCTCTCACTCTACCCAGTAACCCATCCATCATCCATCCATCATCCATCCATCCATCCATCCTTCATCCATTCATCCATCTCTTGTCACACGCACACACATGCACACACACACTCTTTATATAGCTGGGACTTTGGGAGGTCCTAATTAGAGGCCCCTGCCATGCCAGGAGTACTACTTGGACTCTTATCTACATGAGCCCTATGAGCCACATCAGAGGAATAAAGTAGGTTAAGAACCCAACCTGTACTTACCCCCTTGGTGACCTCAATGACCTCTTCCTTTTGGAGCCTTGGTTTCTTCATTTGCAATGCAGCAAGCACTGGCGCAGAGCATGGGCCTAATAGGCGCTGGAAACATGGTGGCAGGTATTAACGTCCTTGCTGTAGAATGAGGTGTGGACAGAGGGAGAGAGCGTGGAAGCATGGCCTGTCAGCCAGCTTCTGGGCGCTCACACAGTCCATTCTCCCGGAGGGCTCCCAAGCTCTCTCCAACCTCATTTGCTTTGTCCTTACAGAAATCCTGCAACTGTGGTTCTTACTGTACCTGTAAGAACAGAGCCCTCTGAGAATGCGCACTGTCTCTCCCAAACACCACAGGTGTGGGGTTGTCCACCAGGGTTTGTGTGTGGTTTTAGAGGACTTATGGCGCCTCTTCAGCCCGGTCATGGACGCTAAGGACCCTCAGGAGGCAGCAACCTCAGAAACTCATGTGTTCACTCAGTAACATTTATTGTGTGCTGTCCCATGCTGGGCGCTGCGGGAAAGGCCCCAGGGTCAGGTGAAAGGCCGACAGCAGCCCTTTCCCCAACGTGCTCACAGGCATCAAAAACTGTAATGGGAAGTGGAAGTGATGTGGTCATTCAGGAGAAGCGCAGCTCTATTTACGTGAGAGTTCAGACAAGGGAAACTTTCCGCCGTGGGGCCGTGCAGGCTAATCAAGTGGGTTCAGTGGAGGAGAGCACCTCTGAGTTGGAAAAGGAAAGATGAATGAAAGTTTGACCTCAAATGACATGTCGGCATTCCCGAGTACACTCCCCCACAGTTCACACAAATGCACACGTGTCAGTTTGCCGGCGTTGGCCTTCCCCTGAACGGAACCACTGTAGTTGGTAAGTTGCTAAAATGCAGCCCCTCTGGTAAGAAGCCAGATATACTTGACGTTGTGTTCTTCAGATACGGCCTTCCTAACTCAATACCCCTCTGTAACACACACCACAGCTGAACCATTTATACGAAACACCCAAGACATTGACATCCTGCCTGTCTTCAGTCTTCCCCTTTGTCAGGAGGACTCCTGAAGGTCCCTGACCCTCAGCGGGTCGCGCTGCTATTGAGGCTGAGTAGGGCATAGCTCAGCTTTCTGTCTGCCCCAGAAACCGGAGTCTCGGATGCTCTTAACAGGGCATGGAAGGCGGAATCCACGTGGCTGCTAGTTGACCACTAATTTTTATTTTCTCTCTACCGGAAGAGAGTTTTCTTCTACAGCCCCCCGCCCCCCCCCCCCCTTTATCCACATCACTCTAATGACCAAGAGCTGAAACTTCTCAGGTCAGAGAACGTTCTCGCGTGCCAGGTTCTGTTCCGCTCCGGTTGCGTTGAAAGCGTATCCATTTGGTTCTGGTTTACAATGCTTCACTAGGAATTTTTCTGAAGGACTTTAGTTTCTTTTGTGGCTCAGCAAAAATATGGGTCTTTGGATTGGGTGCAGGGACGAGGCTCGTACTGGTTTGGGTTTTATCGGGGGATCGTCTGTGAGACCCTTACCTCAAGCCGGCCCAGATGGCGAGGGCAGGGGGCGGTGGCCTGGGAACCCACTTCCCACTGAATTTTCAGTAATTGCGGAGAGAACACGGCTGTCCTCTCCCGCACAGCGGCTGCGACAGCCTTCAAAGAGAAGCCGGTCCCGTTCTCCGCAATACGGCTTTAGGTCGCCAATGTCAAAATGAGTTCGATGTAGCGAGAAGTTAGGAAAGTGATTTCTGGTTCAGGCTCGCGCACAAACCTGCAATGTGACCCCAGGTAAATCAAGTCCCCTCTTTGGGACTGGGTTTCCTTCGGTGTGAAATGAGAAAATTGGACCAGAAACTAGCTGGTGGTCAAGGTACCTTTCAGAGCTAAAATGTTACAATGTTATGAAAACAACTTTATTTTAAATTAACTGCGCCTCCAAGGAGAAGACTCAACGTCTCCTTTCCCCAGTTGCACACCCAGTTCTTCCTTCATTGAAATTTATCCCTCCCGCGTTCCACTCCCTTACCGCTGTGCTCATTAAAGAGCCAGCTTAATAGCTTAAGCAGCCTTCCTGGATACCATTTATATTTTCACACAGACCTCGGCTGTCATTCCCCGAGGCTCCCTCAGTGACTGGCGTCGGATAATAGAATTGTGGGCTCACCGGTCACAGACAGTCCACCCTCCCTCCCTTCTCCCCTCATTCCCTCCACCCCCACCCCTTCTTTCCTTTCAGTAGGCCTTGTGTGGAGTGCTTCCTTTGCATGAAGCCCTGTGTCAGGGCCGTCATAGGCATGATCCACACAGAAAGGAATGCACTGATTCCAGGTGCTAGAAGGTTCTCTAGCAGGAGAGGCGGAGCTTTCTCAGTCTTGCTGTGACCCCAGAAAACCCTAGGGAATGGAGACGGTCTGAGGAACTTAACATAACACCCCTCCTGTACTCACTACCTAGCACTAGTGTTGTGTACCTGAAACTTGCCTTTAAATAACGAAATATCACTACCTAGCACTAGTGTTGTGTACCTGAAACTTGCCTTTAAATAACGAAATACTCTCATCCGTTTTAGATATTGTAAATGGGAATATGACTACTTTTGACTTCTTGCCTCTCATTTTAGCTGGATATCATGAACAGACTCAAACCCTCACCTTAAGGAATACGAACTGTCACGCTTCAGGTTGTCATGGGTGAATTGAGGAAAAGCATACCTCCCTCACGTGGACCTCTCGAAGCCCAGTCATTTTAGAACCAAAGCTCTTGCCTGGAAAGAGCTAAGTGCTTAATTAATTGTAATTGTTATTCTAACTACCCACTGATTATATAGTGATATATTCAAGGTGATTGATTTATGTAGAGCTATTTGCCCGCTAGGAAGTAGCTCCTAGACTGTCAGGCGTTTTGAGTTTTTTGATGTTGAATTAAATAGTTTCTCTTCCTTTCTCTCATTACCCGTTACATGGCTTGCACCTGACCTGACCTAACCTCCCTTTTCTTTCTCTCTCCCTTCCTCTTTCCTTATTTCTCTTTTTTAAAAAGGTCATTGGGAGTTCTTTATTATAAAAGGATGACACCCTCATTACAGAAAATTTGAGAACAGAAAAAGTAAACAACAAAAAGTTGAAAGAAAACAAAATTATCCATGCTATCCCAGAGAATACCATATTTTGATATATTCCAAAATATATAAAGTATTCTCTCTTTTGTCATAGTCTTGAGTTCTGTTTGCTTGTTTTACATGTTGAAATCATTTGTAGATATACTTTTGCATCTTGCTTGTTTTTAGTTATAATTACCATAAAAACATTCCCCAACAGCAACTTTAAATTTAAATTTATCATGAACATCATGTATATTGGCTGCAAATATGCTCGGGCATGAGGCTATGGTTTGACTCACCCCCACCCCATAAGGTTGATATTAACTTCTTTCTAATTTGTTGTTTCTAATAGACTGTGGCTGGGAAACCACCCACCGAGCTTGTTAGAACTACATGTAAAATAAGAGTTTTTGTGATGTTTTTTGGGAAGACGTGAGGTGGCTTTCCCTAGGAGTCTTTGGATTTGAATTTTATGACATAGTCTTTAGTTTCTCAAAGGTCCCCTTTACTTATAGTTTCAGTTCTTGATTGAGGCCTGAATGGTTGAGACAATCAAGTAAGTGATCTTTGTTTTAATAAATGAAATACTACTGTACTAATAAAAATGATAAAACCTGCTTTTTCCCCCATCATAGAAAACTTTCTCGTTACAGAGGTAGAATAATGCAATTGTTGGAGCTTTATGTGTTCAAATCCCAGCCGTGCCACACCCTGGCTGGGTGACCTCAGGCCAGTCTCAGCCTCTCTGTGCTCAGTCCCTCCATAAGGGATGATGATAGTATTCACCTCCCAGGGCTGTTGTGAGTAGTAAAGGAATTAATTTGCGACAGTGCCTGGTGCTTAGTAAGCTCTAGTGAATGTTTGCTATTATTATAATCTATGGGTATAGAGGGTATTATTTTTATATTTGACTTAGAAAATTATATTGAACAGGTTGACATTAATCAATAAGAGTTCATAGGTTTCAAGTAGACATTTCTACAGCATTTGAACTGTTGGTTGTGTTGTATATTCATCACTCAAGGTCAAATCATTTTCCATCACCGCATATTTGTCCCTTGTTACCTTCCCCCTGGCGCCTCCTTCACATCCCCCTCTCCCTGGTAACCACTTCACTTTTATCTATGTCCATAAGTCTCAGTTTTATATCCCACCTATGTGTGAAATCATACAGTTCTTAGCTTTTTCTGATTTACTTATTTCACTCAGTACAATGTTCTCAAGGTCCATTCTTGTTGTCATAAGTGGTAATATGCCATCATTTCTTATGGATGAGTAGTATTCCATTGTATATATGTGCCCCATCTTCTTTATCTGGTCCTCTATCGAGGGACACTTTGGTTGTTTCCATGTCTTGGCCACTGTGAACAATGCTGCAATGAACACGGGGCTGCATGCATCTTTACGTACCAATGTTTTTGAGTTTTGGGGGTATATACCCAGTAGAGGGATTGCTGGGTCATATGGTAGTTCTATTCTTAGTTTTTTGAGGAACCACCATACTTTCTTCCATAACGGTTGTACTACTTTACATTCCCACCTGCAGTGAATGAGGGTTCCTTTTTCTCCACAGCCTCTCCAACACCTGTTATTACCTGTCTTGTTGATAATAGCTAATCTAAAAGGTATGAAGTGGTATCTCATTGTAGTTCTGATTTACACTTCTCTAATAGCTAGTGAAGATGACTATTTTTTCATGTATCTGTTGGCCATTTGTATATCTTCTTGGGAGAAGTGTGTGTTCTGGTTCTCTCTCCATTTTTTAATTGGATTGTTTGCTTGTTTGTTGCTGAGTTTGTGAGTTCTTTATTATATATTTTGGATATTAACCCCTTATTGGAGCTGTTGTTTACAAATATCATCTCCCATTCAGCTGGCTATTTGTTTTGTTGTCAGTTTCTTTTCCTATGCAGAAACTTTTTAGTTTGATATAGTCCCATTCATTTATTTTTGCCTTTACTTCCCTTGCTTCCGGGGTCAAATTCATAAAGTGTTCTCAACAGCCAGGGGCAATGAGTTTAATACCTATGTTTTTTCTATGTAATTTACTGTTTCAGATCTTGTATTTAGTTATTTGATCTATTTTTAATTAATTTTTGTGCAGGGGGACAAACTGTAGTCAAGTTTTATTCTTTTGATGTGGCTTTCCGATTTTCCCAGCACCATTAATTGAAGAGGCTTTCTCTTCTCCATTGTGTGGTTTTGGCTCCTTTGTCAAAGATTATTTGTCCATATATGTGTGGCTTTATTTCTGCGCTCTTGATTCTATTTCGTTGGTATGTGTGTCTATTTTTCTACCAATACCATGCTGTTTTGATTATCGTGGCTCTGTAATATAATTTGAAGTTAGGTATTGTAATACCTCTAACTTCATTCTTTTTTCTCAGGATTGCTTTGACTATTTTGGTTTTTTATGGTTCCATACAAATCTGGTGATTTTTTGTTTTATTTCTTTAAAAAATGACATTGGGATTTTGATGGGGATTGCATTAGATTTGTATATTGCTTTGGGTAATATGGCCATTTTAACTATGTTGATTCTTCCAATCCATGAACATGAAATATATTTTCATTCCATTGTTTCTCTTTCAATTTCTTTCAATGATGCTTTGTAGTTTTCAGTATATAGGTCCTTCACATCATTTGTTAAACTGATCCCTAAGTATATTACTTTTGTTGTTGTTGTTGTAATTGTAAAAGAAACCGTTTTTTGAATTTATTTCCCAAAGTTTCATCATTGGCATATAAGAAAGGAATAGACTTTTGTATATTGATTTTGGATCCTGTGACTTTACTGTATTGGTTTATTGTTTCTAATAGTGGAGTCTCTGGGGCTTTCTATATATAGGATTATGTCATCTGCAAAAAGTGATACCTTTACTTCTTCTTTCCCAATATGAATGCCTTTTATTTCTTTTTCTTGCCTGATTGCTCTGGCTAAAACTTCCAGAACTCTGTTGAGTAAGAGTAGAGAGAGTGGGCAGCCTTATCTTGTTTCTGATTTTAGAGGAAAAGCCTTCACTTTTTCACCATTTAGTATGATATTAGCTGATGGCTTGTCATATATGACCTTTATTATGTTGAGGTACTTTCTTTCTATTCCAATTTTATTGAATATTTTAAACATAAAGGGATGTTATATCTTATCAAATGCCTTTTTTAAACATCTATTATAGGATCATATGATTTTTGTTCTTTGTTTTGTTGATGTGGTGTATCACTGTAAGGCCAGGGGCTGCCACTACCACTTTCATGGCCATGCAGGTTCTCATTGAATTCAGGCAGATGGTAAAGAAACACTGGAGCCAAAAAATGGTGGGCCATTCCTTTATTAAAGTCTTGCACTGGCCAAACAACAAACAGGCAGGGAAAACACTTCCCTCTCACTCAGGGCTTCCAAAGCCCTGACACATTCTCTGGTTCCACAACCAGGAGAATCTTCTCTGGTTCCTCCTAGAATCAAAGGCTCCCACAAACCTCAGTAGGGCTCCCAAAGCCCCTCAGCACTCTGCATTTGCACTCCTTTGGCTCCTCTGCAAAAATTAGCCTCTTCTTCAGCACTCTACATTCTCTTTGCTCTCCCTGCAAAACTTCCTGGGCCCACAAGGACCTCTCCTCCAGCAAACATTAGCAAAACAATGGCCCCACCCAAGCAGAATACAATCTGCAATTTGCAATCAACTGCCCTGCTCTGAGAACAAGCACACACGTGGCTGCCCAGGGTCATATTTTAATAATAAAAATAAGCAAACTCAAAAATTTTACAAACTCATTTGCCCAACAATTATGTTGACTGATTTCCATATATTGAACCATCCTTGTGCTCCTAGAATGAATCCCACTTGATCATGATGTTTTTTTGTTTTTTTTTTAATGTGTTGTTGTATTCAATTTGCTAGTATTTTGTTTAGGATTTTTTCACCTGTATTCATTAGAGGTATTGGTCTGTAGTTTTCTTAAAGTTTCTTTTAAACATCTTGAGCTGCTCTTTAGGTTCTTTGCTTTTTGAAGAGGCTCTGAGTGAAAGAGGGTGAGACCTAAACAGAGGAGCAGGGAGGAGAGCAGGGCAGCAAGGGAGCCCACCTGAGCCCTGGCACCTCAATCCCCCAGGCTTGGGAGAAAGTTCTGGTCTCAGGGTGCCCCAAACACTGGCCAAACTGGGCCAGGAAGTGAGAGTTAAGGTTCAGTTAGGGAGGGGGTCCGGAGCTACAGACTAGAGCCTAAAGAGATAGGGGCTGGGGTCCACCCTGCCTCCAGAGCCACAGCCTGGGCCAGGGCAGTGCCGGGTCTGCAAAGGAAGCCTGGAGTTGGGGGTGGGCCGGTGAGGCGAATCTAACTATAGAATTTGCAGTTTTCCTTACAAGAGGTGCAGTACAGCTACATTATAGTAACAGAAGCAAAATTAAAAATATGAGCAGGAAATAAAATTAATTTAAAAATATCTGAAAACATGTATTCTGTGGCCCGTCCAACTGGCTGAGGTCGGCTGGCTTGTTTTTCCTCAGACTGACTGATTAATAGGACAGAAATGAAGAGGTGTTAATTTATTTTGGACCTGGGTGGGCAGCCGGGGGTTGGCATCAGCCCATGTAGGCTAAATCTGTGTTTTAAAGTCCAGGAGGGGTGCCCACCTATGGATTTCCTGAGGGTTGGGGGGATGGAAGGGAAGTACTTGGGCCTGAGCGCCTTCTCAGAAGTCTTCTAGAAGCAGTTTCTTGTTTCCCTTCTTTTGAAAGTATAGTCAGGCAGGCCCAGAGGCAGCTCTGTGACTGGTAGACACAGGGGACCTTTTCGTAGCCTGGCAAAGCACACAGCAAGGGCCCCAGAGGGCAGACTGTTAGGCCTGAAATGCTCCCTGAGACATGCATTTCCCTTGGAAGTAGAGGACAAGTCAGCACTCAGGAAAATAAAGTAAAATCCCACTGTGCTGTTTTCTTCACTGAGCATGGAGAACCATTTAGCAGCATGGAAGGTGGTTGAGAAGCAATAAAGAATCTTTAAATGGGGAAAGGCCTAGTTTCATTTTTGTGCAGGTATCTGATGTGTCCAATTTTCTCAACACCCTTTATTTAATAGACTGCCTTTACCCCACTGTATGTTCTTGCCTCCTTTGTCAAATGTGAATTGACCATAGAGGTGGGGATTTATTTCTGGGCTCTCTATTCTCTTCCGTTCATTGGTGTGTCTGTTTTTATGCCTGTATTATGCTATTTTGATTACTGTGGCTTTATTGTATAGTTTAATATTAGGCAGTCTGATTCCTCCAACTACATTCTTCTTTCTCAAGATTGCTGTGGCTATTTGGGGTCTTTTGTGGTTCTATATAAATTTTTGGAATATTTGTTCTAGTTCTGTGAAATACACCACTGGTATTTTGATAGAAATTGCATTGAATCTATAGATTGCTTTGGGTAGTATGGACATTTTAATGATGTTAATTCTTCCTATCCAAGAACACAGCATATGCTTCCACTTATTTGTATCTTCTTTCATTTCTTTCTTTAGTGTTTTATAATTTTCCATGTACTGGTCTTTAATATCTTTGATTAAATTTATTCCTAGGTTTTTGCTTTGTCTTTTAAATGCAGTTGTAAATGGTATTGTTTTCTTAGTTTCCCTTTCTGATAATTCATTATTGGTGTATAAAAATGCAACTGATTTCTGAAAATTTATTTTGTATGTTGCTACTTTACTGAATTCAGTCTTAATGTTTTTTGTGGTAGAATCTTTAGGGTTCTCTATAAACGGTATAAGTCATCTGCAAATAATGACCATTTTACTTCTTCCTTTCCAATTTTTTCTTCTTTGTATTTGATTGCTATGGTTAGGACTTTCCTCACTGTGTTGAATAAGAGTGGTGACATTCCTGTCCTGTCCCCTATCTTAAGGGAAACACTTTTAGTTTTTGCCTGTTGGGTATGATGTTGGCTGTGGGTTAATATATTGCCTTCATTATGTTGGGATATGTTCTTTTGATTTCCACTTTGTTCGGAGCAGCAGTTCCACTCCTGGGATTATATTTTAAAATACCTGAAACACTAATTTGAGAAAATATATGCACTCTATGTTCATTGCAGCATTAGTTACAACAGCCAGATTTAGAAGCAGTCCAAAAGTCCATCAGTAGATGAGTGGGTAATAAAGCTATGGTACATTTACACAATGGAATACTACTTGGCCAGAAAAAGAGAAGGAAATCATACCTTCTGTGACAGCATGGATGGACCTGGAGAATATTATACTAAAGTAAAATAAGCCAGCCAGAGAAAGACAAGTACCATATGATTTCACTTATATGTGGAATCTAATGAACAAAATAAACTAACAAACAAAATAGAAACAGACTCACAGATACAGAGAACAAGTTGACAGCTGTCTGAGGGGAGGGACATTAGGGGATGGGTGTGAAAGGTGAAAGGATTAGACAAATAAAAAAACTCATCAGCACAGACAACAGTATGGTGGTGAGTACCAGAGGGAAAGGTGGGGGGGGGTAGAAGAGGATGAAGGGGGGATAGGTGGTGATGGAAGGAGACATGGCTTGGTGTTGGGAACACACAATACAACATACAGATGACGTGTTATAGAATTGTACACCTGAAACCTGTATAATTTTATTAACCAATGTCACCTCAATACATTCAATAGAGATTAAAAAAATAAAACTTAAAAACAAAGTTTAAAAATGGGGAATGGTTGCCATCTGGGAGGTAGAGAGAAGGCTGAAATGCAGAGAGCACTTTATTTGAGTTTAAACTCCAGAGAGAGGCTGATTTCGCTGTGGCCCATGACACGGATAATTAAGAACAAAGACACCCTTACGGCAGCGAGCTCTAGGCAGCCTCCCTGTCCTACTCTTTCGCCCTGAGAGTCCCCCATGCCCACCCTCACCCCTTCTTCTTTTCCCGGGAAAGGCCGGGAACGCCTTCAGAAGCGAAATCATCCTAATGAGAGAAGACATGTTCTTGATGAAAATTTGACGTATAGCTTACAGCTTTATAAGCATTCCAGCAGAAAGATGTCCCACACTCAGGCACAAAGTCAAGGCCACATAGTTCCAGTGCTAGTGAGGTCTTCTGTGGGATTATTTTGACAACATTTACAATTAAATGCAGATTTCCTGCTGCCTGCTTCTGACCGGACAAGGAGCCCCTGGGTCTTCTGGCGCACACACTCAGGCACAGAGAGACACACGAGAGCACACCCTCAAGGACAATGCCCACCCACAGCACACACGCAAGGGGAGCCCGTTGGGACACATGCGTGCCCTCAGAAAAGCCGCCTGTCCCCAAACCTTCTTCATGAGGACCTGATGTTCTCTGCTTCTCTGTTACTTCATCTTGATGACTGAAATTTCCCTCAACCCAAAGTGTGGGGTTAAGGATCATTTTTTTTTTTTAGTACTCTAGAAATCTAGAAGAAAATATAATTAGTAAGCTCATTATTTTGGTCTCAAAAGAAACTGAGTCATGTGTGTGTGTGCACACATGTGTGTGCATGCCTGTGTGTGCATGTGCATGTGTGTCTCAGGAGGGTAGGTCCTCAGAAGCAACGGGCGAGGAAGACTGTAGAGATGAGAGAAAACATGGTAGGCTTGACGGGAGGTTTGAGGAAGTGGTCGTCGCTACTCTAGAAGATAAACAATGACAGCAAGTGAAGGGTGGAGGTCTGGGGTACCCCAACAAGCCCCTGTAAACTCAGGTCTTAGTGACCTTCCAGAAAGTTCCATACTACTTTTTTTTTTTTTCCCCTGGGCTGGGCCATGCTGCCCAGCATTGATTGGGAGACTCTTGCAGGAAGAGAAAAGATTGACTTTAGGTCTGCAACTTCCAGTCCTTGCCAAATCCTGCATATTTGGGGTCCCATCTGGGGAGTTGTTATTTGCTTCCCAAGATCACTTTAAAAGGCAGTAAGAAAGGTCAGAGCCCACCTCACCTAAGAAGGCAAGTAGGGTAGATAGTGGAACTCACCAGGCCTCAAGTGGTAGAAAGACCCATGACCACTTACTTAGCAGTATGACTCTGGGAAAGTTTCTTGACTTTCTTAGTCTCAGTATTCTCGTCTGTAAATTGGGGCCAATGATCTCCATAATACGCAATTCTTGTGAGGCTGTGAGGAGATAGTGTGAGCATAGTGGCTGGGTGGAACTGATAGAGGATCAAGGGAGAGAGGCCCTATGTTCTCCTCTCCCACCAAGTCCTCCCTTCTGCTGTTGGAAATGGACTTGGCTGAAGGACGCTTTGTTCTCTTTAGACCACACCCCTTAATGTTCTTACATACTGGCTGCCTCCCTGGGCTTCTCCTTATCACTTGGCTCTGGAATGTCCCACTCAGGTCCTGGAAGGATCTGGAGTAGGTGTCAGTAAGAGGAACAGGAAGAGTGAAAGATGCGTCCTGAGGTGTGAGGGGGCCGGGCATGGGAGACAAACTCCCACCAGCTCCCCAGTTTTGCTCATAGCCAGCCCTGGGTGAATAGAACTCACCTATTTCCAAAATTGCCAGTTCAGATCCCTCAACCCTCAACACCCCATGTGAAAACTCTCCCCTGGAGAGATTCCTTTGTTTTTACACTGATACTGTCTGTGACCACCCTGCACAGGAATAGTGCTGACCTGTTCCTTACCAGTCAGCATTTTTAGGTGCCATCATTATTTGTTCTAGGGGCTGCCTCCTTGCTTGGCACTGATTTCTCCTGCAGCCCCTGGAGTCCACACCCATGCATGGCTGTGTTCGCCCTGCCCTATGAGAAGGGAGCCAGAATGAAGTCACTTGCCAGTGCCCAGGGCAGACAGTCACACACAGGTGATCAGGCGAGGTCTGCGGGGTTGATGGCATTGGTTCTGAAGTGGAAAGCTGGAGTTTTTAAGCATTGAAATAGAATCTATTGTAAAGTGTTTTCAGCTCATCTTTTTTCACAGAAAAATAATTGGAGGGAAAACGTCCCGTCCACCCCTCACCCAGATTTCTCTGAAGTTGGGCTTTTGACATGGATTTTCCCAGCTTGGTATTGAGTGTAGCATCACTAAAGTTTCCCAAACTGCTATTTAGACATTGTAAGGATGCAATTTGAGTTCCAGGCAAGGGAAAGGGGTGGATAAAAGGGATTAGATGATAATGATATGGCTATGGAAGCCTGTCAAATAGAGTGCCTTTTCTCTGGCGGGTAGGCTATTTCGGGAGTGGTGCATGAGTCCCCTAGCTGAGGGATGTGTTTATCCTAATGGGAAGCAGGACTGAACTAGGCCACAGATCCCTGCACCACTTTTAAAGCCTTAAGATACCACAAAGACATTTGTGGTGTCCAGAAGGCACATTTGGTCTGCCCTGTCCCTTTCAATGTGTGCTGACTTGGCTCCAACAAAGCCAGAGGAAGGGAAGGAAAAGTCTAACAGTGAAAGTGGGGGAAGGCATGTCCATCCAGATGTGCCATTAGGATGCTTTTTGATTCGAGGACAAGAAAGGTCAATGCAAACTGGCTTAAACAATAAGGAGTTTACTATATGATCTAACAAGTAACCCAGGGCCAGGCTTTCAGGTAGGGTATGATCAGGGAGTTAGCTTTGTTTTCCTGTAATTCTCCCTGCTCTTCCCTCTTCCAATTGTGTTCCTTAGGCTGACTCCCCTCATGGCTGCAATATGGCTGCCTGCACCAGCTCTGATACTTGCTTCTTTGGCCATGTCCAGGTATGAACCTTTCCCCCCTTCAGTCTGAACTGGTATATGTTAAGTGACTATTGGGATTAAGAGTAGCCACTTGGCTGACATCCTTGGCGGATTCGCTTAACTCAGGATTATGAACCTAACACAGGCAAGGAGAGTTGAGTCACCCTGACTGCTGGGGTCAGATTCCCCTGAGACACTGAGGCAGGTTGCCTTGGACTTTGTAAGGAAAGCAATGCGAGAGTGAGTTGGAAATGAAACCAGTTTAGCAACCAACAGTGTTCCTAGTCAGACACGCAGAAGTTGTGTCCTGGCAGAGCCTCTCTGTTCCCTCTGTGTGTGTGTAGTATACGTACATAAATAGTATTAATACTGAAGTCATGAATGACACAGATGACCCTCAGGCCTTGGTTTTCCCTCCTACAAAATGGATGCAGTAACTCTGAGATCATCCTTAGTGCTTTGGGTATAGAAGTGTCATGTATTGGCTCCAGTGCTCCTGGAGACATGCTGGACTCCCCAGATTGGACTTGTTTCCCCCCACAGTGCAATGGTGAGAACTCCAGTCCCTTGATACTCTCTCTCTCTGCCTTCCTATTCACCTCAACTTGTGCTGGTCTCAGCAACAGTTTCTCTGGTAAGTGTGGAAAACAAACAAACTTCCCCACTCAACACATGGCGGGGCCAAGCCTCCTGGATCTGACCACTTCAGCACAAGACACACAGGAGGAGCCTGCATTTTTCTAGAAGCTCCAGCATGGCTGATCAGGGACAGTCACAGGGATAACACCTGGTGTGAGCATGAGACAGTGTGGACAGGGTCAGGGATGGAGCCTGCTGGCTGGGTTCCAAGACAAAGCACTGCTGGTGACAGAGGGGGTGAGAAGGGTATTCTATAATGATGACAGAGAGAACAAGGAGGGTATTCTAGAACGGTGACAGAGAGAACAAGGAGGGTATTTTAGAATGGTGACAGAGAACAAGAAGGGCATTCGAGAATGGTGACAGAAGGACCAAGAAGGGTATTCTAGAATGGTTACAGAGGGAACAAGGAGGGTATTCTAGGATGGTGACAGAGAGAACAAGAAGGGTATTCTAGAATGGTGACAGAGGGAACAAGGAGGGTATTCTAGAACGGTGACAGAGAGAACAAGGAGGGTATTTTAGAATGGTGACAGAGAACAAGAAGGGCATTCGAGAATGGTGACAGAAGGAACAAGAAGGGTATTCTAGAATG
This sequence comes from Rhynchonycteris naso, assembly GCA_037038555.1. NCBI lineage: Eukaryota > Metazoa > Chordata > Mammalia > Chiroptera > Emballonuridae > Rhynchonycteris > Rhynchonycteris naso. Next base: position 11,773,884 of record CM073000.1, read on the forward strand.
GTGACAGAGAGAACAAAGAGGGTATTCTAGGATGGTGACAGAGAGAACAAGAAGGGTATTCTAGAATGGTGACAGAGGGAACAAGGAGGGTATTCTAGGACGGCGGCAGAGAGAACAAGGAGGGTATTCTAGAATGGCGGCAGAGGGAACAAGGAGGGTATTCTAGAACGGTGACAGAGGGAACAAGAAGGGTATTCGAGAATGGTGACAGAGGGAACAAGAAGGGTATTCGAGAACAGGGGCAGAGAAAACAAGGAGGGTATTCTAGAACGGTGACAGAGAGAACAAGGAGGGTATTCTAGAATGGTGACAGAGAACAAGAAGGGTATTTGAGATAGTGACAGAAGGAACAAGAAGGGTATTCTAGAATGGTTACAGAGAGAACAAGAAGGGTATTCTAGAATGGTGACAGAGAGAACAAGGAGGGTATTCTAGAATGGTGACAGAGAACAAGAAGGGTATTCTAGAACGGTGACAGAAGGAACAAGAAGGGTATTCTAGAACGGTTACAGAGGGAACAAGAAGGGTATTCTAGAACAGGGGCAGAGAGAACAAGGAGGGTATTCTAGAACAGGGGCAGAGGGAACAAGAAGGGTGTTCTAGAACAGGGGCAGAGGGAACAAGGAGGGTATTGTAGGACGGCGGCAGAGAGAACAAGGAGGGTATTCTAGCATGGTGGCAGAGGGAACAAGGAGGGTATTCTAGCATGGTGGCAGAGGGAGTAGGAGAGCACTCTAGAGCGGTAACAGGTGGAATAGAGGAGTGGGTTCTTCTCAGGAGCCCAGGAGGACACAGATGGGCTTCCACATTCTACAGGAGGACACAATGCTACTTTTGTGCCAGGCAATACGAGTCTTACCCAGAACTGACACAATGGCTATGAAGGCTGCAGCTGGCCATCCTGAGGAGTGGACTTGATTATGCTCCCCCGGGCCAGTGGCGTTATAAACAGCATGTAAGAGATGGGAGGTGGCTGAGGGCTCATGATGCCGGGACAGTTTTACAGAGGAGGGGCAGACCTGGAAAGGAGTCTCCTCCAGCCCCACGGCTGATCTCCAGGGACGCCTGGTCCAGGCTCTGATGTCAGAGGAGATTGAGCAGCCAATGCTCTAAGGAAGGACTGCATTTCCAGGAACACGTGTAAGCCCCTGGGGAGCCTGTTATGTGAGAAGAGGCTGGAGAAGTCAGTGAGAACTCCAAGGCCCACCTCTGCTCACCACAAGATGGCAACAGAGCTTTGCATGAGCCCTGACTGCAGGTGTGTGTGTGGGGTGGGGGAATGGGGCCTGTCCAGTATTCCCTGAGGACTGGGTTTCACATCCCCAACCCTGATAGTCTAACTTTTCCTTCCATATCCTCTGGTCAGGATGACAGTTCATTTTATGTGGGCCTGGCTATATTTCTCCGTCCTGTTTTGTGGCCCTGAACTCTGTTCTGACGTGCACCTATTAACTGGTGCTGACCGCTGTCCCTTAGCTCTTCTGTGAGCTCTGTGGCAGCCTGAGTGGCTGGAAGGTGCACCTTTACTCATAGGACTTTAAAAGGTCCTTGGAAAGACAAGCCAATGATTGAAAACCTGTTGGATGACCCTGGCCGGTTGGCTCAGTGGATAGAGCACTGGCCCAGCCTGCACATGTGCCTGGTTTAATCCCCATTCAGGGCACACATGAAAAGTGACCATCTGCTTCTCTTCCCCTCTTTCTCCCCCTTCTCTCTCTCTTTCCCTCTCGCAGACAGTGACTCAATTAGATCTAGCGTCAGCCTCAGGCTCTGAGGATAGCTTGGTTGATTCCAGCATCGGCCCCAGACAAGAGTTGTCAGGTGAATCCTGGTTGGGATGTATGCGAGAGTCTGTCTCTCTATCTCCCCTCCTCTCACTTAAAAAAAAGAAAGAAAGAAGAAAACCTGTTAGACAATCGAAGAGTAGACAGAATTTTGTACCATAGGCAGTGTGAATTTACATTTTTCATTTAGGAGAAGAGATGAATAGTTGCTTTTCCTGCTGGGAGCAATATTGCTTGAATGGTGCGCATCTCTCCAGCAGTCCCCAGGCACCCATTCGCCTCTGTTCTTTTGCGCTCTGGCCCACCGGTCCATGTCTGGCTGTGGTGGCCCACTGGGTGGCAGTTCTGGAAAGAGGTTGGGAAGCTGGGGTGGGAGAGTGGGGAGCTCACAACATCCCAACCGGATGCTGCTTGACTGCTCCCTTCACTGTCAGGGGACTCTCATGAGCTGGCCAGACAGGGTCCGTGGAGGAACTCATTCCCATCATGCTGATCCAGTAGTGCTTATCACTCCAACTCGGCCCGGAAGGCAGGGTGCCGAGCGGGCAAAGGGCAGAGCAGAACAAGACGTTCTGCCCTGGATCATGGTTTATGAAGTGGGTGCAAAGAGGGCATGAAAGCGTTGACTGCACAGATGAAGGGTGTGAACACACGAGTGGTAGGAATACACGCACACACAAAGAAATGGACGTCCCGGTGAGGAGAGACACACCTCACCACCCGCCTCCGGCTGGCCTGACTGTGTGTGTGGCCAGTGCTTTCATGTGTCTTCACCAGTCCTCAAGAAACAGCTGTTCACAGATACTCAAGAAATCCACCCTTCAACAGTGGAAACCAGCACGAGGAAGTTTAGACGTGTTCTCTGCCTCAGGCCATCTGGGCCCTATTGGGGGGCCTTGGAAAAGATTGGCTCCTTTATGTGAAAATGAACATCTCCACCCATCAGAGGTGTGGTTAGAGATACGCTGCATGCTGCCACAAAGACAGGCTTTGGTGCCAGCTGTGTGGCCGAGGGCAAATGTTAAACTTTTTAAAAAACGATTAAGTAGAAAAGCAACGCTTGTGTATATATATTCAAGTCTCGTTACTCACCATTTCTATAGTTGCGCATTTGCCTACTCACTAAATTTTGTTAGTAACCCACAAATCGGTATCTGTGGTGATACTGCAGCCCCCTGTGCACATGGGCAGAGTAGCAAAAAACTTGAGTCACCCAGTGGGCACATTCCCAGCTGAGGTTAAACAGGGTGACACTTGTTTCAGCTCTCATACGGTAAAAACATATCAGGGTCCCAATCTATTGAGTGCCATGGTTTTTGCAGGGCGTTCTATGCTGGTGATGTTGTTGTTTAAAATGGTCCCCATGTGTAGTGCTGAATGTCTAGGGATCCTAAGAGCCAGGAAGGCTGTGATGGGCCTCGGAGAGAAAACACGTGTCAGGAAAGCTTCATTCAGACGTGGGTTATAAAGCTGCCATTGCTGTGAGTTCAGTGGTAGTGAGTCGATAACATACGGTAAATAAGGTGTCTTAAACAGAAACACACATAAAACAAGGTTATGTATGGATCAGTTGATGAAAATGCATCCAGAAACTTGTAGGAACCTAACCTTGTTCTTTCCCTAGAAGCAATGGTTCAGTATTCCCTATTTTAGTGTCCACACTGATGTTATAGAACATGACTACTGCAAATAACAGGAGCCCACTGGACATGTGTGTATCCGTGTATTCAGTATAAACATCAAAGGACTACATACATATGTAATAAAACAGGTTATCACCCTTTCTCCATCCTCCCTTCTCCAGTCCTGCTCCTCTCCCATAGGGAACCATTGTTAACAGTTTATGGTCTATTGTCTCAGACCTTTTTCTATCAGTTTACATACGGAACATATATATGTGTGTGTTATATATATAATTTTTATGAGTGTATTTTATTAAAGGATAGTGTATATCTACAAATATACTTGCCTTTTATCACCTAGACTATGATCAGCAAACTTTTTCTATAAAAGGCCAGAAAATAAACATCTTTGGCTCTGTGAACCATGTGGTCTTTGTCACGTCTCGACTGCCATTGTATCAAGAAATCAGCTGTAGACCAGTATGGAGATGAATAGACACGGCAATATGAATTTCCTAACATTTTCACGTATCACGGAACACTGCTCTTCTTTTGATTTTATTTCAACCGCTGAGACATGTAAAAGCCACTCTTAGACCATGGGCAGTGCAAAGCACTGTGTAGGGGGTGGACTTTGGCTTGGGGGACTCAGGCTGCAGACCTCTGACGCGGACCTCTGAGTCTTCTATGCAGGCGATCTCTTCCTGTGAATACATGTAGGTCACCTCGCTGTTTTAATGGCTTTTCAGTATTCCATTGCACAAATTTCCCTCAATTTATGTACATCTTTTCTTGTTGAGGACATGCAGATTATTCCCAGCACTTCACTATAATAGACTCCCTGTACACACACCTTGGGGCATGTGTGTGAGTATTTCTATGAAGTAGAAGTCTAGAACTGGTTGGGCCTGCTAACTGGAAGGGTTCCAGGGTATGCAGACTCTGGAGGTTGATGCATTCTGAGAAATGAACTCATAGGAAGGATTTTCGGGGCAGGCTGGGGCTCTTTTTCTAGATTGACTATCCATTGAGCTGGGCTGCCTGGGGAGCAGGAAGCAGTCTTGTCCTGTTCCAGAACAGAGCACAATATCTAAGATACCCTAAATAAAGCGCATAGAAGTGCCTTGCACGGTCTGCTCCATGGCTGCCCTTATCACAGGAGTCGGCCAAGAGAGCGGCCCACAGCACCCGACCCGGTGGCGGTGCTGAGTAAGAAGCGGCCAGAAAATGCACCTGCTCTGTTGAAGTGGGAGCCAGGGGAGCCTTTGGCAAGAGTGGCCTTCGGGCTGAACTCCTAGGTCCTACACTCGGGGTTGGGCAAGCCAGAGGAGCCTGCGTGCGGTGCCACACCAAACAGATCAGCCTTGCATTGGGTGGACGTTACCTACGGGCATCGGAGGACCGAGGGAGACTGAGCTGCGGTCAAGGAGAGAAGGGAAGGAGCGGCATCAGGAATGCTTGTCCAGGCTCCAGGGTCAGGATCAGATGAGGCCATAAATGGGAAGACAGCTCAGCGAGTAAGGGAGAGGCAGGTGAGGTGTCACATGGGAGGTCAGGACCAAGGCCGGGTGCCAAGGGAGGACAATGTAAGCCCTGCCCAGCACGAACCAGAGGGCAGGGCTCCTGATGAGCCTTAGAAGCACGCAGTGAATATATAGGCGTCCCTGTGAGTACTCCACCTGTTTCGTGACAAGGAAATAGGCCAATTAATACATAGGACATCAGAGCAAGAGACGACTTCTTTTAACTTTTGTGTAGCTAAAGGGAGCAAAGAACTAGAGATAGACAACATAAATGTCCAGGAGGGCAGAGAGGGTGTCTGTTACAGTGCAGGTAATCAGTGAGTCTGACTCATCCAAAAAACATATTAAATCACCGGGACCCGAAGAGTGCTTTGGGCTTTGGGGATGCAGAAGTGACTCTGATGTGGTCCTTGCTCTGTGAGCTCCTGGGGGGAGGGGAGCAAAAGGCATGGGACCCAGGAGGTTTAATACATCCCTGCTGAGTCTTCCCACATGAGAACAAGGGTGGGTGGAGAAACCAGACAAGAGCCGGGCCAAGTCTATGGGAGGAAGTGAGGCAGATGTGTGGAGAAGGGTGGGTTTAAAAATATATATATATTTTAAAATAGACTTTATTTTCTCGAGTTCACAGCAAAATGGTTTAGACGGTGCAGAGATTTCCCATACACCCACTATCCCCTCACAAGCACAGCCTCGCCCGTTGTCAACAGTCCCCGCCAGAGCGGTCCATTGTTCATCATTGCTGATGAAGCTGCATTGATGGACACATCATCGTCACTTAAAGTCCACGGTTCACATTAGAGTCCACTCCTGGTGTACATCCTATGGGTTTTGACAAATGTATAACGACACATGTCCACCACTGTAGGATCGAACAAGATAGCTTCCCTGCCCTAACGACCCTGAGCTCCACCAGTTACCACCCCCTCCACATGACCCCTAACAACACTGGTGGGTCATTTTACTGTCTAAACAGTTTCGCCTTTTTCAGAATGTCATGGAATTGGAATCACACTGTTCGTAACCTTTGGTGATTTACTTCTTTCACTTAGTAATGTACATTTAAGTTTCTTTCATATCTTTCCATGATGGCTCATTCCTTTTTAAAAAATTTTTTTCCATCAATGTAAGAGAGAGAGAGAGAGAAAGAGAAAGGGAGAGAGAGTGTGTGAGAGAGAGGGAGAGAGTGAGAGAAGCATTACCTCGTTGTCCCACTTAATTCTGCAGACCTCATTTCTTTTTAGCATTAAGTAAAATTCCGTTGTCTGGATGTACCAATTTATTGATTCATTCATTCACCTACTGAAGGACGTCCTGGTTGCTTCCAGGTTTTGACAGTTATGAACAAAGCTGCCGTGAACACCGGTGTGTAGGGTTTTGTGTGGACATGAGCTTTCAACTCCTTTGGGTAGAGGGAGACGTTTTCAGGAGCTGCACCCATAACAGGAGCTCTGTGTGTGTCGACCAGGGGGACGAGAGGGGTGAGAAGGCCTTCCGGGCGGAGGAAACAGCACGGACAGACGCGCTGGTGCAGGGGAAGCTGGACTCCTGCGGGGGGGCTCACAGCGGAGTCCAGGGCGGCGGGCAGGGTACAGGGTTGCAGGGAGCTCCGTGCCTAGAGGCTGGGGTCGGGGCGCAGGCTGTGGAAAGCCTCGTTAAGGAATTTGGACTTGATCTTCTCCTGATGAGGAACCATTTGAGGGTTTAGGGTGACCTAATATCTGGTTTCCCTGGAGTCTTTCTCGGTTTGAACTGTAAGGGCATCCCAGGAAACCCTTGCATCCTGGGTAGAGCAGGGTGGCTGGTCACTCCAATTTTAAGCAAGAGAATCACACGGTCAGATTTGCTTTCTTTTCTTTTAAATAACTTCTTGTTGTAAGAATAACCTTAGATTCGGAGAAAAGTTGCAAAGACGCTCCAGGGTTCAGTACCCCCTTGGCCCTGTTTCCCCTGTTGTTAACGTCTTACGTGCCTACGGTGCATTTTCTAACACCGTGGGATTCACATGGATGCATTAATGTTAACAACACTTCAGACTCTGTTTGGATTTCCCCAGTTTTTCTGTTAATGTCCTTTGCCTGTGTCAGGGTCCAATCCAGGATCCCACCCTTAGCAGGTCTGTCTATAGGAAGATAATTGTGGCTGTGGTGTGCAGCATGGACTGGAGAGGCCAGCCTCTGGGGCTCAATGCTCCTGAGAGGAGGAGGCAGAGGTGGGAGCCCCATGGGGGACATTGAGAGCAGGAATCCCAGCTGTTGCAAAGATGAGGGAGGAGGGTCACAAGGACCCAGAAGGTTGAGGAGGTAGACTCGATGGGACTCCCAGATTGACCCTTGCTGATGAATCGGTCTAATGAAGTCCATGTGCTGCTAGCTAGCTCCTACATTTTATCCAATAGTCTACGTAGCACAGGATCACCGGGCACCTACCAGGCGGCGGGCGCTCATGTTCTGTGGACGCGTGACTATGGGTCCCACCTGCCACCCTCCTCCGTCTCCAGCTTTCTCCTGTTTTTCCCCCGTTTCACAGCCCCCGCTCCCCGCCACTTCTGCTGCCGGTGAGTACACTAAAACCAAACCCCACTCCTTAAAAGAAGTTCAGCACTAAACGAATTTTCACAGCCTGTCCCGACTGCTGCCAAGAATATATATTACCAATTTCCAGTGGAAGCTCAAATGTCCCCTTGTAATAACCTGGCCTCTGAGCACTGAGTGTGAGGGGTCACCACAAGTTGGGACTATAACACAGGACCGCCCGCTAGGCTGCCCAGGGAGAGAAGTGGAGGGGAGGTAGGCGTGAGGGGCGATGGAGCTTGAGACCCAGGGGTCCTGGATGCGCATGCCCTTGGGTCACAGCCCAGAGTTAAGAGAAAAATTCAGAGAAATCCTGGTTGGCACGTTTCTAGCCCAGATGGAAGAGAAAGGGACAAACTGCTAACAGGTTCCAAAACCAACCCCAGAGAAGAGCCTGCTGCCAGCAGACTCGAGGTATGTTGGCGTGCGCAGCAGAAGAGAAATGTATTCGCCTTGTTGGAAAGGGGAGGACAAGAGGACGGCGGCGGCTGGGAGGCAGCCGCGTGCTCCTTGCCGACTGCGCAATGCCAGCTCTGGGAGGAACGGCTCCTTTCCAGCGACAGAGCGGGGCTGGCGTGAGCCAGGATCAAGGGGCTCAGACAGCCCGGCAACAGGCACCTTGACGTGTAGGGCTTGTCAGCCTGACTCTGCCTCCCTGGTCCTCAGCCCCTCAGCCCGCCCTCTCTGCACCACTTAGGGGAGGGGTTTTGTCCCCACATTCTTTCTTGCCCCAGCCCCTCCTTCAACCTGGACACGGTTCCTCCTCCTCAGTCCTCTGCTTATTTACCCTCCGCTCATCTTTTTTGGGGGGGATTTGTCGCCTCTTTGCATACTGTCCCCACATTTTGGATATCTCCTAGGTTTTAAGCACCACAGTTTGAAGGGAGGAGGTAGAAAACTCGCATCTCCAGACTCCTGTGTTATGCAGTGTAGGTGACGTGTCCACATGGGAATTGGGTTGGAGGCGGTGTGCCTATCAGGGGAACCACAGGAAGCAGCAGAGACACTGGTTCCCGAGGATGTAGAAGCATTGAGTTTCTGGTTTCCAGTGCAAACAGCCCTAGGTGCCAAGGGGCTGTGGGGTCATCTCATAAACCCCCTTAGTGTGGTTGGGCACTTTATGGCTAGTGGCTTCAGAGTTTGGCTCGTCAGGACATTTTGTGGCCTTGCTTATAGTCTTGATTAAATTCTATTTTTTTCTTAAGTGAACAAGAATGGCTTCTGTTGTTTGCAAGTAAGAATCATGACTGTTACACCATCTTAGTCATTTGGGCTACTGTAACAAGACACCACAGGCTAGGTGGCTCAAACAACAGACATTTTTATCTCTTGAAGTTCTGGGAAGTCCCAGATTAGGGTGCCGCCTGATCCATCTTGGGGGGGGCCTTCGTCCTGGTTTGCAAATGGCCATCTTCTCCTTCTATCCTTACTTGATGGAGAGAGATAATCTCTTGTCTTAAAAGTGCACTAATTCCATTCACGAGGGCTCCACCTTATGACCTAATCACCCGCCAGAGGCCACACCTCCTAACAGCATTGCACTGGGGGTTAGGCTTCAACATATGAATTTTGGGTGGACATAGACATTTAGGCCATAGCACCGTCCGTCAAGAGCAGCTGAAGAAATTACTTTCCTGCTACTCTGTCGAGGGCCTTCGCATCTGTGGATAAGCCTGTCTTCAAATGTGCCCCCTTGTTCAACACTGACTTACTGGCCATAGTCTCATGTTTGCAGTGGGCAGCCCTGCCTCCCCACTGGGTTGGAAACATTTGAAAGCAGTGAATCTATCTCTTCTTCTTTCTGTCTTGTTAGCAGCATCCCACAGGAAAGGGATTGAGAACACGTTGGCCAATCGACTCATTTTGTAGGCAAGGTGGGGCTCAGAGCAGTGACCAGTGAGGTGACTAGTCAAGGGCTGGAAGGGAAGGGGCAGGAGACCCACATCCAGGCCTTTCCTTCCCGTTGCCTTCTGGGAGAGTGCTGAGCCCACAGAAGGCATTTATATAGTATTGTGATAGCATTTGAATTTAAACAGGGCCTTCTGTGGCCTTCAAGTGCTTTATCGACCTGCAAGTTAGTTCCAGATTGTATGATTCATACTCCTGGGAAGTCCAAAGACAGGAGAAGAGCCTTCTGTTGATAGTAGGTAAAACTGAGGTCCCAAGAACTGAAGCGATTTGCCCAAGCTCAGTAGCAAAGATCGGAATCTTCAGCTCCTTAGATTCCCATGTCTGTTTCAGGAAAACCGTCGGACATGGGTTCTAGTAATGGAAACACTTCCCAAGGTGCACTTGGGGCTGCCACCTGAGACTGCCCTGGATGATGCTCCATCTACAGGGGTTCCTCGGAGAAGGGAAGATAGAAAGTCCCTGTATTAGGTATCTATTGCTGCTTAACATTAACTGTTCCAGAGCTCAGTGGCTTAAAATCACACCGGCCGTTTATTATATCCCTGTTTCTGTGTGTCAGAACTGTGGGAGAGGCTGGTGAGGAATCTTCCTCTTGGTGCCTCTCATGAGGCTGCAGTCACAGGATGCCTGCGGCCGGGACCATCCTGAGGTTCTCCTCACTAGTAAGTCCGGCACTTGGCTGGGAAATGGGAACGGCTAGGGTACAGACAGCTCTCACTATGTCTGTCTCTCTGTGGTCTCTGCAGCAAGGTGGCTTCTGAGACCTCAGGTGGCCAAGGGTGTGTCCTGAGAGGAAGAAGCACCAGGCTCAACCTTGGCCGCCAGGTGACGTCACCTCTGCTGCACTTGTACTTCAGTGAGTCCGAAGTGAGTTGCTTGAATCACTGCATTCAAAGGGAGAGGAATTAGGCATCATTTCCTTATGGGAAGAGTGTTAAAAAAATTGTGGACATGTTTTAAAACCACGGCAGACCCCAAGTGTCAGGGAGTGATGTGATCTTCCCCCAGTAACGTAGTGAATAGGTCAAAAGGATCAAGATTGGAACAGGGGACCCAACAGTTCCTTGTCTTTTGATGACCAACATTTAAATATTGAGAGAGCCAGAGAAAGGAGTCCAGTTTGGGCGGACTTCTTTGGGGTGCTACCTCATTTTTCAGCTATTGTAAATCCTTTGGAGAACAAGGTACCCTAGGGTAGCTAAACACACAAACAGACAAACAAGCCTACAGACAAACATCCCCTTCGGGAATCACTGCTAGTAATCATGGCAATACAAACCCCTGGGCAGTTATATAACACTTGGTTCAGACACTCAGTGAACGACTTGTCAAAGATCACACGGCAAGTTAGGCCCAGGGTAGAATGTGAATCAGAACCTTAGTCTGGTTCCTCTTTGCTCTGTTGTGTCGGCAAAACTCCCAGGATAACCTACTCGTGATGTGAATATTCTCATTTCATTTTTCCTTGAAATACCAGCCATGATACGCATTATGGATTCCGGGGCAGCTTGGATCTGGCTGTTTGCAAGGCAGGGCATGGCTTCACACGGCGAGGAGAACAGTAGAAAGCACTGGAGATAGCTCCCAGATCTCATAAATTCTGAAGCCAGGGTGGGGTAGGTTGCTGGGATACTGTTTAAGTCCTCTGACGAGTCATGAGATGGGTGGTATTCAAATCCTGGTCTCTTAATGTAAAATCTGGTTTCCCCTCCCCTGCCTACACCCCGGCCACCTTGGATTCTTGTATTTCTGAAATGGAAAGCAACCTGGTTTTACCAAAGTGGCTTGGATTTAATCCCCCATAGGTTTGCTTCCTGCAGAGACCCTGGAAGAATTATTGCTATTGCTTTGGGCAACTTACCAAATAAATCAGTTCATGTGCAATTATTGAGCACACTGTTTACCTAACATTATACTTGAGATGAATGATACTGAACATAAAATCTTGGTTTATACTAAGTTTATGGGGATGGTTCCAGATGTCAGATAACTTCCCGAACCAAACTCCATACACCATGCTATATAAGCAAGTATTGATCATACGGATGAGACAAAATGGTCTAACTTCACAGAAATCATACCTTAACCCATACTTTCTAGGAAAAGCAAATAATTAATACTAGTGTGCTTTCATAAAAAAAAAATAAAACCACACATATATGTGATGGCAGTGAAGTTAAGCACTATTGGAAAATCTAAAATGTGTGGCAGCCTTCTAATTAAAAAGATTATTTCCTGCAAACTTAGATGGAATATCCTCTCCCTGCCTCTATTTTTTTTTCCTCATAAAACAAACTCTGCAAGAAATGTGAAATTTATTATGAGAGGGAACATGCTAGCTTTCCAAACATCCCAGTCAGTCTGAAGAAACGAGTCAATGATGCCTTGGAAAAGGCCCCCCTTTACGCATACAAGTCATTCACGCATGTCCAGGCATGGCCAGTCACCTCGGCCCAAGTCAGCTCCCGGCTGCCGGACCCTGGCAGCAGGGGACACGTCTGGTGCATCAGAACACTGCAGAGTAAAATCACCTGGTGGGTCTCCTGCTCCCTCCACCAGACTGATCCAAACTCCAGCTCTGTCTATTGTACATCCTCCACGACTTTTCCCAGCCAAGGTTTAAATGACTCAAGTTCCACCATGTTCCCTGGAGGGCTTGTAGTGCAGCCAAACAGAATGAACTCACAATTTGAATCCCCCCCCCCCCCGTTTTATTGAATCTAATTTTTCCTTTCCTTCTTTTCCCACTGTCATGTTCTTGCTGAATCCCTTCGGACCACCCACTGTGCCTGCTCTTCAAACGTGTAGAATGGAATTTCCCAACATGATTTGGTCCATGACACACTTTTGCATTGTCAGCAGTCATGGCTGTGCCACTGACTGGGTCCCATCCCTTAGATTTGGTTACACTCAAGGTCCAGCTAGCTAACCACACTGTGGATTCTCTAATATGCATGCAAGAAAACATCATCTCTTTGTGCCAGGGTCCCATCATCTCTACTGTCAACCCTCTGAACCAAGTGTAGCACAGAAGGGTGAGAAAGTGGCAAACTAAGAAAAATGTTTTTGAGACCCAGAAAACGGTTTAGCTGCCCAGCTGAGAATCACTGTTGAATATGCATCTAAAGGAAGAAGAACTCTAACTCACTTACTTTTCCCCCATAGGCACTTTTACTCTTTCTTTTGACATTCTTGCTACTTTCCTTTGAAATCCTGTGGCAATTTTCTTTTTTTTTTTTTAATGTTTTTTTAAATTTATTTTTTACAGGGACAGAGAGAGTCAGAGAGAGACATAGATAGGGACAGACAGACAGGAACAGAGAAATGAGAAGCATCAATCATTAGTTTTTCATTGCCGTTGCGACACCATAGTTGTTCATTGATTGCTTTTTCACACATGCCTTGACCGCGGGCCTTCAGCAGACCAAGCCACCACTTGCTGAATCCGGTGACCCTGGGTCCAAGCTGGCGAGCTTTTGCTCAAGCCAGATGGGCCCGCGCTCAAGCTGGCGAGCTCGGGGTCTCGAACCTGGGTCTTCCGCTTCCCAGTCCGGTGCTCTATCCACTGTGCCACCGCCTGGTCATGTCCTCCTTTCAAAATCTCAAGCCAAAAACAGCCATGTCAAATTATAGGCAAATAGAATTTTTGGTTATTTGATTCAATCATAATATGGGAATGCCAGAAATGAGCCTGATAATAATAATATTTACCATCCATTGATAAATGTATATATATAAAGCCATATGCAGTCTCGTTTAATTTCAACAGGTAATGCAAAGCCCATTGTAGAGGTGAGAAAACTGAGGCTTAGAGATGTTAAATAAACATGTGACCATTGTAGACCTGGAACTGGAGTGGAGATGAGCTGGAGAACACAGCCCCTACCAGTATTTTCTCCTGCTCTTTAAAAGGAATCACCTCGGAATGACCGCGGAGAAGGTGGAGACGGGGGTGGGGTGGGGTGGGAGCCAGACACACAGTTCAGCCCTGCCAAGCTTCTGTTTCCCTGCATTGCACGCAGAACAACATGTGTCCCCGACCCACTTTCAGTCCCCAGTGACAGCCGCCGTGCCCAGATTTACTCGTGTGCACGTCACTCACAGAGATGTCAGAATGCCGCGTTGGCCCGGTCTTAGTCATCAGGTGCTGACGGTCGTGGGTAACTAGCTAGGATTTTGTTTGGGAGGGAAGACGTCCAGACCTGGGCCTAGGAGAGCCTGGGTTGCACAACAACGTCCTTTTGTGGTTTGGTTTTGCTTTTGAAAGTCCTGTCGACGCTCCATCCATCACTGCGGCTGACGTGCCGAACACAGTGAGCTGGACTGTCTGCATCAGTCCCAAGGAGTGCCTGCCCTAGACATCAACAGAAAGAGCCCGGATCCCGGGGCATCATTCAACTTCTTTTCTGGGACTCTTGTCTCTGTGCTTTAATTCTCTAATTCATACAATGGTCAGACAATGTCTCTTCTCTCCCTTTAGAAGGAGGATATTGGCCCCAAATGACAAGACAGAACTACGTTGCTGTTCGTACGGTTTCACCCAGGAGCAGGCCATGTGTTCCCACCCACCTCCACCAGGAGAACGGCACGACTCTAGGCCATTCTACGCAAAGCCTCCTCGAGGCTCTGAACCTGCTGTCAGGCCACAGAAGGCTAGTTCCCAGGGCTCTGGCCCTGCGGGTGTACTCCGAGGTCTTCCCACTGGCTTCGTCTCAGAGCATCCAAATTCATGCTTTCTGTCTTTGTAACTTAGTTCAAATTCTGAGGCTTTGGCTTGGCATCAACCATAAGTTCTGGGACATTCTCAGCTAGTACGCCTTCAAATAGCCTCTTCCCTGTTTCCTTTTCCTCCACCTTTTGAAACTCTGGTTAGACATATCTTGGACCTTTGCATTCTGTCCTCTATGGCTTTTAATCTTTTTCACACTTTCTACCTCTGTATTCTGGAGAATTCCTCCAGATCTCAAAGCGTCTCTTTGTGTGGTCTATGGCCTACCGTTCAATATATCCGCTGAGTTTTTTATTTCTATTTTATTTCCAGACTTTTATTTTCCAGAAGTTCTGTATTTATTCTTTTACAAATCTGCTTATCCTTTCCTCAAATTGTAAAGATTCTCTCCCATTTGTTTATTGAAAAACAATTCTATTCTGTTGGGCAATTTCAAAACCGGAAGTCACTGCCGGTGGGTTCTGCTGTCACTTCTGCTGGCTCTTGCTCCCAGTGTCCTTTTCCCTTATATTCGTGGTGATGTTTAGCTGTGAGCTTCTCCTCTTAGAAGTTGCTGGAAGTTCTTTGAGGCCTAGGGAAGAGGGGAATTCCTTCAGAGGAGGTTTCTGTTTGCTGCTTTGGGTGCCTGTTAACATTCTAGGCTGAGATCGCTTTAATCTACGTTTTCTGCCTGCTTTTTTTATTTTCAGATAATCCATGTGGAATGAATTCAGGCTGTAATTTTGCAAGAAGTCTAGCTTGTAGTTCTCAAGAAAGCTATTTCCCCACTCCACTCCAATGCCAAGGTGCCAGGTAAGCAATTTTCTTTGTAGGTGTTATGCCTCCAAATCTGAAATGGAGGTTGGGTTCCTTTCTAGTCCTTTCTTCCATAGAGGGTATAGCCCTTGAAGAGTTTGATTTTATGAGATGTCCTTTATTAGACTGTCCACCTTGAGCAGACCTGGGTTTGGTCTCCTATCCATAAAACCTCACAAGGCACCAAGCATATCAATTCTCAAGTTCACTAGACGTAGAAAAGGCCTTCAAGGCAAATGTTGGCTTCTTACATTCTGAGTTTATCTTTCTTTTCTTTCCTTCTTTCTTTTCATTTCTTTTTCTTTCTTTCTTTCTCTCTCTAAAAATTATCTTTCTTTATTTCTTTGGCCAGAGTATTTCATACTTTCTTAATAATTCATGGAGGCACTTTAAGATAAAAAATATATTCCCTGCGTTTTTAGTCGATTTGAGTTAGAGGGCTGGTCTGGACACACAGTCTACCGCATTCCTAGTAGCAGAAATCTCAGTTAAAATTCTACCTTTTCTAGGAAGCATGCCACAATCTCTTCATCTTAACGAGCTTCTTCCTGCTCAGAGCTGCCATAGAATGTAACCAAGGTAGTCGTGTAGCACTGGAGACAGCTGACTCCTCATCAACTGGTGATGGACCGTCCCATCTGGGAGTCCATCTGAGCCTGAGGTATTTTCACTTTCTATCCTATTCAAGACCCAGAGCTGACCAGTGGACGCAAGGCTGCGAAGCCTCTAACTCTCCCATCCCTCTCACGTGCTGTGGCTTGCATCTCCCCCATCCTTTGATTCCTCCCTATTTGTTCTCCTCCCGGTTAAGTGAACATTATGATGTCACTGGGCTAAAGTCACTCCCTCTACTTTATTAGGGTCTCAGTGAAGTACTTTCATATAAGCCCGAGGAGAGCAAAAGCTCATTTTCCGAATGGGAAGAAATACTTGGTTTCGGGGTAGCATATTTAGATACTCACATGATTATAATTTGTAGTCAGTAGGGAGACCGCTGTGTTAAAGCACAAACTGATGCCTCAAATTCTGCATGTGAAGAAAGAAACATGAATTCAACAAATATTAGTCCTCTGTGTGATGTGAACCACTGTGCTATGAAAAAAGTTATCATTCAATTAGGAAATGTAAGACCCTTGCCTAAAATCTTTCCAAGATAGTCAACATGTATTCATTTTAAAAAGTTCATTGTGCACCTAGTGCATGCCAGACTCTATGCTAGTCATGGCGTCCAGTGGTGAGCAAGACAGACGTGGGCCTTGCTCCTTAGGGCAGGCAGTGTGTGTGTAAGTGATGAGGGGTGGAACACGAGGCTGGCCCAGCAGTGGGGTGTGGGTGGGGGGAGTGTTGTGTGGATGAGGCATAAGCAAGAACAGGAGGGAGCCAATGTTTTCCCCAACATACCTCCACCCAGGTCCCACTCCCAGAGAGTGTGTATGGCCCAAGCATAGGCATTTTTTAAAGCTCTGGTGATTCTAATGACTGCCCAAAGATGGAAACTACTGATTTGATCAACAACTTAAAACAGAATTTCAAAAAAGAGGTTCTGGGGCTGGGTCACAGAGTGTGGATATCTTGGTCCATCCATCCCTCACTGCTGAGCCAGATGTGGGGCGTCCAGAATTCCCAGGCATGCCTCCACCTCAACAAGCAGCAATACCCACAAGCTGCCCATGCTATATACCTGTTACACTTTTCTATGTGTGCCGTGATATGGGTGGTCCTGAACTGGGAGATCTGAACTGTAGGATCTGGTTGGCAGCATAATTTAGTGAAAAATAAAGAATCTGGGGTCAGATAGACTAAGTTTATATCCCTTCTTAGCCACTGATTTACTGTAGGACCTTAAGCAAGCTTTTTCTTTTTCTTTTAGCTTTCTTTGGCCTTAATTTCCACATCTGTAAAATGAGCATTTCACCCACCTTACCTGGTTCTTATTAGGATTAGTTATAATGTCCACATAGCATGTAGCCCAGGAGTTGGTCTGTGTAGGCAGGTATTCAATAAGTAGTAGCTGTTACCCTCCTCTAACATAGTGTTTACTGTTGTTAGAGAATGTCCCAAACTTCCACCAGGGCCCAAGCCATACAATTAAGAATGAAAGACAAATGAAGTTGGGCAGAAGCTTGGGAAATGGCTGTGCCCAGGTCTCTCAGCGACAGATTGTCCATTTGTCTCTCTTTAGGGTCTTTGTGGTTTCCAAGGTGGGTGTGATTTCCAAGACTGGTTTCACTGAGAAGTATTTGTGGATACACTTCTGCCAAAGCTGTGGCTCCTGGATCACCCTGGGGGCTCCTGGGCTTGCTGCATGTCCTGTTTTACAGATGCTGGAGGGACCTCAAAGACCCTTCTCTTCTGTGGGCCAGTCCTGGAGGCACCTCGGGTCTTCCAAGCCAGGCTTCCTGGGGTCAGGAAAGGATGGATGGGAAGCCAGGCAGGAGTCGCAGACCCTGCACGGGGCCTGATTGTCCCCATTGGAACATGAGAGAAGGGAGGAGGGACAGCAGAGCCCCACCCAGTGCAACTGTGGAAGCCGTGGGGTCCTGGGCAGAGTCAGCTGCAGAGAGACTTCCCGAAGGGAATGACCACAGGCTTCTCGGGCCATCAGGCCTCCTGCCCAGACACTGATCGGAGGTGCCCTCAGGGTTACGAGGGCCTGAAAAGTGGAGGTAAGCGGGGCTGCCAAGGCACCTTCCTGCCCTAAGCCCAAAGGGACTAACAGGTGTGATGGCTGCCTGCTTTGCAGAAGGAATTGTTCCCATTACAAGTGAATGTGTGTCAATGATGAGCTGACCCTTGGCAGTCCATTGAGAAAGTCACTGTGGGATTGTCCTCTTTCCATTTCTCCTGTTCCACCATTCTCCAAGACCCTGCCATTCTCTGGACTCATCCTTTGTATCTCTTCTGGTCAGTTCATCTGTATGCTGGAGATGATAATGATGACATCACTTAAGCAGAGGCCAGCATGCAGCCCATAGGTGGTCCAGCTGAGGCTTCAGTCCACACTGTGGGACACCCCCTCCCACCACCACCCAGACGATGCTGTTTCCCAGACAAGACTTATCGCTTGATGAAGACAGTCAACTCCTGGACAGCAGGGACTGTGTTCCCCATGCAGCCCTAACCCAAGTTTCTGTTGGAAACAAAATCAGCTATGAGTATTTCCTGTGCATTTGCTCACGGCGACCTGCCAGGGGGGACGACCTTCAGTCTGCCTTACCTTCACAGAGACGCAAGGCCCCCCCTTGCTCCTTTCCACAATAAGGCTGCCGAGCAGTGATGGCCCCTGTGGCAGGGTGGCCGGCTGGCTCCGTCCGGTGGAGCACTGCACAGGGGACGGAGCTGCATCTGGCCTCACCAAGCGCCCAGGAGTGTCCTTCAATTTACATGTCAGCACCTCGGTGCTTTCCGGGGCTTACTCTGTGGACATTGTATTTGCATTTTATCCTTCTTCTTCTTCCTCTCCGATTGTCTCAGTCCCAGGACCCACATATGGTTCATTTTGGTATTAAAAAAAAAATTCCTGGTCAGAGGATTTGGCTTCCAGGAAGGCTCTGCCAGGGCATGTGGGAGTCGGAAGGTACCCTGGGGGGCCTGCCTGTGGTCAGCCGTCTGTTCTCTCTCCTCCTAGGCGCCGTTCTCTTTGACTCACCTCCTCTTCCAGGGTGAGTTATTCTTGCCTTGACCAGCCAGACCATGTGGGAAGAAGTCTTGGAGAAGCCCACAGCTTCCAGTTAGCTGGAAGGACATCTCAAGAGGACGTGGTGTGTCCTTGGCAAAGCCTCCCTCTACACCCTCCACACCAGGCCTGCCCCCTCTGCTGTCCAAATCCGTGGGTAGAACTAGGCCTGAGCTCCCACACTCACTTGGTCACCCATTTCAGAAAGCATGAGACTTCTCCTCCTGCCACCAAAGGGTGCCCTGAACAGCTTCAATTAAGAATAATTATTTTACATATATGGACGCTGTAGATAGATTCTATCTAGGCATATGCTCAACACCAAGAAGACTTTGTATAACTGCCCTTTCTGTCTCTTAACTAGTAACAATAGAGTCTTTCTTTCTCCCCATAGGATGCCTGACAAGTGTTTGTGGAAGGACAGGTGCTTCTCACTCACCCCACGCCCCATCTCCCGGGAGAAATACACCTCTGGAGGCCAGGAAATGGGCCACTGGGGACATGGCTCTGCACATAAAGGAGCCCAGAGCCTGTGTCCCAACAGCTGTGCTGGGAGAGGCCCGCCCAGCTGTGCAGCCCAGGCAGCCGCAGGACCTCTGTTCATAGGAGCCAATGGCCACTCGCTTCCTCACCTCTCCCCTCCCCTCCCCTCCTCTGCCTTCTGACCAGCCAGGGGGACCAGGGTGAACAGAAAGCTTGAGGCTGCACATGGGAGGCCAAGAGAAGGAAGAGGCAGAATCCTGGGGGAAGGAGGAAAGGGCCCAAAGCACCACGAAGCCACAGAGGGAGAAAAGAGGGCCCCCCATGCCTGTGGACTCCTTACAAGACAGAAGATAAGACTCAACCTTGATGTCAGGACGAGTGGGTACATCTGGGGACTACCCGTGCGAGCCTGACTGATGTGATGCCTCCCCCAACCGCCGTTAACGTCAGAGCCCGTGCTTATACATTTTTACACCCCACACAGGGGATTTTAGCATATCTGCGTCCCCCCTTCCCCCAAATGACACTTAACCTGAGGCCCTGGCAGTCTCTGTTCTTTGGTCCTTGAGAAAGCTCTGGGCCTCCACAGCATCGCTGTCTCAACCACACGATGGCCTTGGCTCCCCAGGATCTCACAGACAAGGGGCGCCTTGAAATTGCACATCGAGATCACCTTGTGTGCGTCCCTGCCCCTTGGAGCCCCCCTTCCTCACCCTGTGCGGACAGCGGCTTTGCCACAGGTCACACAGCCTCTGTTCTTTCTGTTTCCCACTGGCCATGGCCTTCATAGTGGCCAACCAAAACCCAAACCAAAACCCCAAACTGTGTCAATACCCTGTGACCCCTGTCCTTGTAGGAACCCTGATCTGCAGATCAGCCCCACCTCCCAACCCAGGGCCTCTCTATTGATGAAAATAAAGTGGGTATTTGAGCAACAACAAAAAATAACACATCATTGGATTATGAGCCAATGTCTAAAATAAATATCTATGAGTCTCCATACTTGTAGAAACAAATGGCTGAATAAATAAATAAGTGGGGGAAGAGAGACAAATCTTCCACAGAAGAACTCCAATAATATGTTCATACCCCCTCCTCTGGGAGGAGGGGCTTGTTCTCCCCCCTCCCCCTCCCTGTCTTGGAGTCTGAGCTGCATGTAGTGACTCGCTTCCAAAGCACAGAGTGTGGAAAGGGGGGTCTTTATGTGGGAAAGCCTGGCAAGCCCTGCTTTTGCCAAGTGGTTAAGGTCAACATCACCAGCAATAGGTCCTGCAGAGAGCATTGTCTCGCTATGTCACATGGAAAGGCCACGTCAACTCCATGGTTTTCTCTCAAACGCACGGTCCCATTCTAGCCGTGAGAAAATACCAGACACGCCCAAACTAAGGGGCTTTCTACAAAATACCTGGCCAATACGCCTCAACAGAGAGAAGGTCATGGAAAACAGAGACAGACGGAGGGACTGTGGCAGCCAGGAGGAGCCTAAGGAGACACGATGACTAAATGCGTGCTGATGTCTTGGGTGTGATTCTGGAACAGAGAAAAGGCATTAGAAAAAAAAAAAAAGATCTGGTCCAACCTCAATGAAGTCTGGAGATCAATTACTCCTCATCTATCAGTGTTGCTTAGTTTGGACAACTGTAGGATGAACGTGTAAAATGATAACATCCGTGGCGACAAGCTGGGTGAGACGTGTAAGGGAACAGGCTGTACGGTTCGGTTCAGCTACTCTGAGTAAATCTAAAATTATTCCGAAATAAAAAGTTTATTTAGGAAGAGGAGGTGGGCTGAATGAGAATGTTTCTTTCTCTTGTGTGTATGCTTTTTTTGTACAATTAATATACAACTAGCGTCTCATTACCCAGGCTTTAGGCCGACAGAAGCTTAGAGAGCAGAATCCAAGTCTCCCTTCTGCCCTGTTTCCCCTTCTTCCACTCACCCCCTCAGAGCTAATAGTGCCAGTTACGGCTTAACCCTGGGAACTGCCTACCATGTACCAGGCTTTGCCAGAAATGCTTTATCCCTAATGAGCGATTGAACTTAGTTTACATACAATGCATTGAGGTAGGTACTGCTAAGCCCATTTTACAGATGAAGGAACGGAGGCACATGGAGATTGAGGACATTGGCCAAGGTGTAGTAGCTGGTAGAGCTGGGGCTGGAGCCCAGGTAATCGAGTGCCAGCATCCATTCCTTAACCATTTAGAGAGGAGATACGACTTCCACTGTTTACACACAACCCTCGTAATCACACACACACACACACACACACACACATCTTTTTGTCAGACTAACATCTCAGTCTTTGGCAACTTACTTTTGATTCTTGACACCACAGGCAGTGTCTGGGCTTCTTACCACCATCTTCCTTATTTGTCCTATATCAGAGGTGCTTTTGTCCCCAGGGAGCACTGGGCAAAGTCTGGAGACATTTTTGGTTGTGTGGCTGGGGGAGGAGGGGTGGTGTTGGCATATGGCAGGTATAGGCTAACTTGGCTAACATCCTACAACACACAGGACAGCACCCAAATTGTTATACTGGTGCCCAGATTGAAAAATCCTGCTGTGCTGTCTTCTTTGGGTGAACCGGAAGATTCCTCAGCTCCTTCCAGCTCTAACATGTGGTTCAGGGCCTACTCGCTCAGATCCAACACTGCCCGTCTCTCTCTGCTCGGTCCTATCCCATCCCTTCCTGCTCGCTCAGATCCAACACTGCCCGTCTCTCTCTGCTCGGTCCTATCCCATCCCTTCCTGCTCGCTCAGATCCAGCACTGCCCGTCTCTCTCTGCTCGGTCCTATCCCATCCCTTCCTGCTCGCTCAGATCCAGCACTGCCCATCTCTCTCTGCTCGGTCCTATCCCATCCCTTCCTGCTATGGACTCGCAGAACACAGCCACTTCTCAGAACCACGCTGGGTAGCACCTGTTGCTACATAGCTCACTTTTTCCTCAACTGCATGGCAAGCTCTTCGGAGAGTGATTGAGTCAGAAAACGACATCCCTCCCATTCCTAAAGAAGTCCATTTACGATGGCGATACCTCACCCCAGGCCCCTACCATGGCTTCACAGCGGGACAACCTGAGCTAAGTAAGTAGAAATGTCAGAGCCCCTTCCGGGCACCAGCTGAATCACTGCCTGTTGGGTTGGTCTTGCACGTCCACGTTTTTCAAAAGTTCCCTCAGCGATTCTAACGCACAGCAGCCAGGAAAGCAATGTGCTGGGCTAGGGAGTTGACCACAGCCGAGTGATCATAAACATCTGAACCAAATTCTTGCAGTTCTTAAGATAATGCCTGGTGATAAATTCGTGTCAAAGAAGGGGTCACGTCCAGTTTCTGCTCTCTAATCCAGGGCTTCTCAAATCATCATGTGTGCATAAATCACCCCAGATCGTGTTAAAATGCAGATTTGGATTCAGTAGGTTGGAGTGGGACCTGAGGTCCTGCATTTCTAGCAAGTTCCCAGGGGTGGCCGGTGCGGAGGGTACACGGACCACACTGTGAACAGCAAGGCTTTCTACCTGTAGTTTCAGTGGCTCGGGCCTTCGGGCTGTTGCCCGAACTTAGGCTCTGAGTTGTGTGCTCATTACCCAGCCAAACACTCAGCCACTCACTCGGAAAACTCAGATCCTGCCCAGTTGAACTGAAACAAAAGCTCCAAGAGGTGCCTGACCTAGAATGGCGCAGTGGATAAAGCGTTGACCTGGAATGCTGAGGTCGCTGGTTCAAATCCCTGGGCTTGCCTGGTCAAGGCACATACAGGAGATGATGCTTCTTTCTTCTCTCCCCTTCTCTCTTTCTCTCTTCTCTCTAAAATGAATAAATAAGACTTTAAAATCAATAAATAAAATCTTAAGAAAAAAAAATTGTGAGGAGACATGGCAAATGTTTACTGGGAGTTAGAAAACAAAACCAAGGAATAAAGCAAGAATGTCTTAAAGCTTAAAAAAAAAAAAAAGAAAAGAAAAAAAGCAAGCTACCCAACCAGGACCTTCAGGGCCCCTTCCAGCTTTAACAGCCTCGATTTGATGTCCATTAGGATGTCAGCTAAGATCCATCAAGAGCGCAATTTCCTCCCGCAGACCCGGGACGCGGTGCGGCTGCAGCCGCGCTGCTCCCCGTCAGCGGGATTTACGCATATGGAACCGAGTGTGGAATTGGGCCCATTACATTTAACTTCCTTTATCTGACATATTTAATACCTACTTTTCAAATAAATGAAATCCCTGTTTAGCGCCAGCCTGGAAAGGTGCAGTTGGTTAGGAGATTTTTCATTGGCGGGTCTGTCAGACTTAGCAGCCTCACAAAGACTGTGCAGTGACCAGAGTCTCCTGAAAACTGAGGGAGCATGGTTACAAAAGAATGAGACAACTGGCCCTGGCTGGTTGGCTCAGTGGTAGAGCGTCAGCCTGGCATATGGATGTCCCAGGTTTGATTCCTGGTCAGGGCATACAGGAGAAGTGACTATATGCTTCTCTACTGCTCTCCCTCTTGCTTCTCTCTCTCCCTCTCTTCCTCTCCTGCAGCCATTGGCCAATTGGAGTGAGTTGGCCCTGGTACTGAGGAGGGCTCCATGGCTTTCCCTCAGGCGCTACAAAGAGCTCGGTTGCTCAGCAATGGAGCAATGCCCCAGATGGGCAGAGCATTGCCCCCTAGTGGTCTTGCCTGGTTGATTCCAGTCGGGGTGTATGTGGAAGTCTGTCTCTGCCTCCCCTCCTCTCACTGATTAAAAAAAAATGGAACAACTTTGATAACAAAAGGGCAAATACATTTTTAAAAAGTCTCACTGAAAGAAGAGCTGCTTTACTTTTATGTTAGACTAACAATCACACTTATAAGTGTACGTGTCTCAGAATTGGGGTGGGAGAAGCTTCCAGAAGGTGCTGGATCTATGCACCTACCTTTATTAGGTGCCATTCCAAAAAGATTCATGGGTCTTGACTTTGTCAGGTATATTAGCAAAGTTACAGGTTGGCCCGGCTATGATTGATCCTCTGGTCCAGCGTGAATGCTTTGGGCTGATCACCAATGACAGCTCAGGAGATCAGAGCTTGTAAGAGGGTGGCCGAGACCAGAGGTCAACACCCCCACACACTCCACTATTATCAACCAGCTACCAGGCCTGCAAGTGTTGAGGTCATGGTACCTCAGGTATTTGTCTGGACCAGTGCTGAAGCTCTAGTTTCTGGGGACCTTCTGGAGAGAAGAGTTAGACAACCCCCACTCCCACCCAAGGACCCATTGACAAGAGCTCATTTGCACGGGGTCTCTTGGTTTGGGTCTGATAGGAAAGGGGCATCTAGTAGGAGAGAAAAATAAAGAAAATGGAGAGGATATTGTATGTTCCTAGTCTTGACAGAGAGAAGGGGAGAAGCAGAGATATTTTTTTTAAGACCTGCTCTTCTGAGCTTCCCTAGTGACAGGATGGCAGGCCGGGGTCAGCCATTCTCCCCTTTCAATCACAGAACCCAGACTTTCTAGCCAGAGTCACCATCCTGCAGTGGTGGAGACTGGGTCAAGACAAAGCCTCTCTTCACCCCCAGTATCTGGGTTTGGGCCTTGGAATTGGCTGGTGAAGATGAGGTGAGTGTGGGGTGCCATCAGAGTGTGCAGGAGGAACTATGTGTGAAGAGTTTAGTTCTCTGCTGTATAGTATTCCCTGGTGACCACTCGCCCCAGCTTAGCACCCACCACAGCTCCCCAGAACAAAATACTTTAGAAGAGTAAAATAAAAGAGAACCTGGAGGAAAACTCATAGTTGTGATGTGTCTGTTGCTGTCAATATCTTCAAATACTCAGTTTAAGTTCAGGACTCAGGTCACCTGTCACTCAGGTTGGTTCTGTCAGTCTGTGACCACCTGGGCGTCAGTGTTTCGGCTGGGGCTGGTCCTTTCCTTGCTCCTTCTGCTGTTGGAGGTGCAGGAGCCATGGGAGTGGCTCCCGACTGAAAGACAGATGGATGGAGTGTTCCTCTTGCACCCAACCCTGCCCCCATCTCAGCCCCGACACAATAACAAACAGCCCTGTAAAAAGCACTTACATTTATGAACTGTTTATAAATTTACCGACATTGATTTATGACCCTTGGCTGGACTTGACATTAGACTCTTTAGGGGTATTTCGTTCTCTCTTCCTTTTTTTTTTTTGATTTTTTAAAAGTGTTAATGTTACGGTTCACATTCTGAACATAGCCACGAGCCAGGAACTACGTGGAAGACAGCTGGGAGCCCAACCAATGACCCGTGGCAGGAACTTAGATGTGATTTATGCTGGGGCAGGGGCAGATGATTGCTTCTGGTTGGTTCAGAGACATGCTGTCGCTCCAGAAGAAGGCCCCGAAGAGGCCAGCTAGGCTCTGAAGGGAAGTTTAGAGGCACAAGAAGAGAACAACCCGGATCTGGAGCTGTGGGGACCTCACCCTAAGCCCTGAGCCCTAATTTCCTCGTGTTTGTGATAGGGACGGCGACACTGACTTCAGATGGTTGTTACAAGAGTAAACAAGGCAATATTTTAAAATACCTGCATGTGCCTCCCCTGGATAGGTACTCAGTAAATGGTGATGGCCGATATGGGGTGAAAGTTGATCCTTGCTGGGCACACTTGCTTAGTCATCAGGGACTGGCATTATTACTTATCGACCAGTTTTGTGCCAGGTTGGGAACGGAAACGTGCCATCAGCGTTTTCGATGCAGGTGTGCTGAAGGTTGCTAGGCAGAACGGCAGTCAGTTCAGTCGCCCCTCCCTGGTCACACAGAGACTCTGGGAACCACCACCAGCCCCTGTCTGTGCCTGTGGGTCTTTGTCCTGTTTGCTCCCTCGTCGCTTTCAGTGTTCTATCCCACTTGAAACTTATATATAATTTTATTAACCAATGTTAGCCCACTATATTGCATTTAAAATTTTAAAAAAGATTTGGGGCGGTGTTGATGGAAAATGAGAATGAAGACGCGCCCTCCACCCTCAGCTGCTCTGCCCACCACGCCCCGAATGCCGTGAAAAACAAATACTACTTACACTGTGTCACTAAACTTTTATTATTTTTACTTACGTCTCTATGCCTATTAAGGAAAGAAGAAAATAACATTTTATTCAGCAAGAACGAGTCGTCAAGAACTTGGGAGGACCTCTTTTATTTTAAATCTCACATCACCCTTGGAAGTGGGTAGTGTTCTTCCAATTTTACAGACAAAGAAAGGGAGGTTCTGAGAGATTCAAATAACTTGGCCAAGACCACACAGCTGGTAAGATAAGGCTGAAGCCTAGCCTAACACCTCACCAAGCCACTGTCCTGGAATCTCTTACCACTCTCTTTCTCTTTCTATGCACACCAAAAACAAAGCAAACCTTTGAAATCGTGACCGAGGGTCTCTGTGACTGCCCTGTGCAAACCGGCTCAGACCATGGCAAGTCCACTAAAGCAGGAAGTGTCCCAAGTTAGCTTGTGCCGGCTCAGCTGTTGGAATCGGGACAGACCCCACCTCTCACCACAGAGCCATTCTGGGCTGAAAAGAAGAGCAGGAAAAACAAAAGACAAAAAAGCAAAAACCGCTCGCCCTCTTTCCCTTAGGCAGGAACCCACCAGCAGTGACCCTCTTGGACACCAGGTGGCGCCCGAATAAGGCCAAATGGGAAGTTTGGTGCGGGGCTGATGACTGAGGGGAACCCGTGTCTGCTTGCTGTCAAATAGAGTGGGTGAAGGTGACTGCCAGGGAAGACAGGTTTCCCAGCTCTCCTCGGGTGGCATTTTGGTGAGGGGCTTTGTGGGGGCACCCTATCTCCACATTAAGACACCATGGCTGTGCTCCTGCTGTTCAGGGCAGAGTGACCAGGAAGAGGTTGTGAGCACCGAGTTGGAAGATCCTGCCAGGCAAGTGAAAAGCACAGACCATGGATGGTGTGTGGTGGAGAGGGCTCCTTCTGTTTATCTGGAAGAAGCACTGTCAGCTCTGGGTGGCCTTAGACGGCACCCTGGGTAGACACTGGCCCATGCGTGTGGATGCAGTGAGGAACCCTTAGACTCCCCAGGTTCTAGGGGCAGTGAGGGGAAGAAGAGGACTCTCTGACACCAGGGCTGCCTCTCAGAAGCCATGCCTGTCTACTTATGGTCCTGTCCCCTCTCCCATTGTTCTTGATTTCAGTGTGATACAATGTTTCAGTGAAAACATGGACATCCGGGGACATCCGGGGCCCGGGGGGACACAGGCCAGCCAAAACCCTTAACGTTGGTTATAGCTCAACTGGCAAAATGGATCTCACCCCCTCCCTGACTGCACCTTCTCATTGCTGGCACTAAGTCCTTCCAGCACATGTCAATTTCGGACATCCCAGTTTTTCTCATGAATCATTGAAAATAGTCTAGAAAGCGTAGTTGGGACAGAACTTTTCTGGGGGGCTAAATATTCTGGGTTTGGTTTCAATGATAAGGTCACCCATGGTACATCTTCTCCCCACAGGGCCGGGAGGCTGTTGGGGAGGGGAGGCGGCTCTCTCCTACACATGGCGTGCCGACTAGGACGGGCACCCGACCACGTAAGCTTTCAGCCAGGGGATCTGGGGTTCTCCCCATCTATCTACTGTGGGTTCCCGAGCTAGAGCCAAAATCTCCTGCTTCACAGACAGAAATTGGGTTTATTCAGAGACTCGTTAATTACGTGGCCAAGGAAAGGAAGGGAAGGAAAAACTCGTGAAAATGTTCATTTAAAGTTAATTGCTGCCCGTACTCTTACTAATTGAAGTAGCTCAGTTGGTTTTCACTTATGTACCTGAGTGTGTTTAAAATGGGATATTGCACAATATAAACTCAGCCACATCATAGCCTAACGATCTGGAAAATCTCAGTTTAATAAACAAAGCTGGCTTTGAGTTACCCAGGGGAAGCGTACATTCGCTTGTACATGCACACCTACCCAAAGCATCGGGATCTCAGACCTTCTGTTCATGTCTTTTCCTCCGCAGTTCAAATTAAACATAGTCTCAGTCTCTTGCTCTCTCTCTCTTCCTCTCTCTTTTTCTTATTAAATTTATTTTTAACAGCACCTTAAAAAAAATAAACACACCCTTCTATGCCACTCCTCTGCCAGGTGCAGCCAGGGGCAAATTTTCACAGCTGAATTACATGACCTGAAAAATACGGAGCACATAATGAGGACATTGAGAGTCACCCATCTATAGCGCGGGCCAACGGCTGGTGTAATAACATTCCTGGAGGGAGCAGTAGCCGGAGCAGCGCCGGAGTCAGGCCTGGAGCCCTTACTCAGCATGAGGAATTATATATATCTTGGAACTCTTTCCCGAACCTAAACATTATTGCTAGGAAAGGGATAACAGTGCTAGCGGCCATCGCTCCCCAGCGGGGCTCACGCCGCGCTGCGTATGTGAGTTTCCACCCAGGGTCCAAGGGAAGCGCGCCAGCCTCCAACTGTGCCGAGCGTGGGGCGAGGACGCGTGGAAACCCTGGGCGTCCTCGGCTCTGGAGTAGTCTTGGTACGGTAATGGGACAAGCTTGGCACTCCGCAAGCCCAGGCGTCAGCACCCAAGGGCCCCGGAGAACGTGCCATGGGTTTTTAAAAAAATCTTGCAAGCCCATTCGGTGTAGTAGCCCACTGGGCATCATCCTGGGACCCTCAGTCATCCGGAGCTCGGCGCCTGCGACCATAGCAACAGCCAGGAGGGATGGCGCCGCTGTGGACGCTGCAGGAATTACAGCAACAAAGGCGGTTTTTAGACGGTGGCGCATCCTACACAACTTTCTTTCTTCTTCTTCTTCTTTTTTTTTTTGAGGTAAAATTCACACAGCATAAAATTAACCATTAACCATTTTGAAGGGAACAAGTCAGTGGTATTTAGTACATTTACAGTGTTGTGTAACCACCACTTCTGACTAGTTCCCAGACATTTCATCACCCCAAAGGGAAACCTCCTACCCAGTAAGCAGTCACTCCTCACTCTTCCTAACCCCTGGCAACTTCCAGTCTGCTTTCTGTCCCGTTGGATTTGCCTATTCTGGGTGTTTTATACATGGTGTAGCTTTTAATGTAAGACACAGATTTTTTTTGTGTGTGTGACAGAGACAGAGAGAGGGACTGATAGGGACAGACAGACAGGAAAGGAGAGAGATGAGAAGCATCAACTCTTTGTTGCGGCACCTTAGTTGTTCATTGATTGCTTTCTCATATGTACCTTGGCCGGGGGGCTACAGCAGATGGAGTGACCCCTTGCTCAAGCCAGCGAGCTTGGGCTCAAGCTAGCGAGCTTGGGCTCAAGCTGGTGAACCTTGCTCAAACCAGATGAGCCTGTGCTCAAACTGGTGACCTTGGGGTTTTGAACCTGGGTCCTCCGCGTCCCAGTCTGATGCTCTATCTACTGCACCACTGCCTGGTCAGGTATAAGATACAGATTTAAAGAGTTTTTTATTTATGCATAATTTACATAAAGTACACAGATCCTAACCATATGGCTTGACAAAATTTTATAAACAGACCACACCTGAATAAACACCACCCAAATCAAGAAGCAGAACATTACCAGTTCTCAGAAGCCCCTTCATACCATCTCCCAGTCCTCCCAGAGAGAACCACCCTCTTGACTTCTGTGCCATGGATGACTTTTTACTGGCTTTCATACTGCTGTGTGTCATTTTGGTTTGTCCATCTTCATTGCTGTATAGTAGTAATCCGTTGTGTGACTGTACCACAATTTATACATCCATTCAACTAGTGAGGAACATTTGGGCTGTTTCCAGCTTCCAAGCTATGCATTTTCATTGACATTCAAGCCCAACAAAAATGTCAAGTTGATTTTTTCCCGATAATAGCAGATAAAAGCATCAAAATAGAAGGAATGGGGACATATTGGGGCAGTGGGTTGCACTAACGGGCCCAGAGGTTTCTGATAGTTCAGACATACCACGATTTGAGGCACGGGGATGGAAAGGAGGGTAGAAGCAGAGGATCTCCGAATATTCTCTCTCCAACTAGACTGGCGACCTTCATGGATCACAGAGTCAGAAAAGACCAGACCAGCTTCCAAGATTCAGCCACCTTTCCTCCATTCTCCGCTTTGGACCCCAAATGGACAGCTGCTTCCTCTGTCCATAGAAGCTTGCCTCAAGGCGCACTGATGGTCCCTTGCCCTGTCGTGTATGTCACGAGAAGTACCGACTGCTGGGCGCATAGCAGTGAGGTCAGGCTGGACAGTTGGTGGACAAGGGCTGACTGAGGCAGTTTGCTATCTAGCTTTGCCCAGGACTCACCGTGTCAGGACTCGGTAAGCTCCAGCTCACCTCCAAACCTGGCCACTGCCTTGAGTCTGTTGTCCGAGTGACCCGAGGCCAGACCCAGGAGAGAGATGCAGGAGGCCACCTTCACTACATCCCTTTACAGTTTGGCTGAGGTGTAGTCCCAAATTACTCCTCTTTAGAAACCAGGACCAGATCAAAATACATTTTCCTTTGCTCCTATATTGCGTCGTGCCTTTTCTCATTATGCGGTCTGTCCTGGTATCCCCACAGCTAAAAAGCAGATGTTTCCACCTGCGGATTCTTGCTCTACTTCTGGAATGAAGTTTTGTGGCCACCTCTTTGTAAACAGACAAAAGATTCAGGTGGAAGAAACGCAGCCTGCAGACACCCAGACTTCACACCTCCCGTGTTTATGCAGTTAAGGTCAGGGGGCACCCGGTCCCTCCGTGTCCATCTTCTGTGCTCAGCACAACCCACATGGGGAGGTGGGTAAACTGCTCACCCACTGCTACGCTTCTTCCAGGCACTGCCTTGCGGGGAGAGAAGATGCCTTTCAGTGCAGATTTCTCACGTTTGGTTTTCTTTCCCATTATGGGTGCTGTTAGGCCAGCTTACCACCTCACACCCACCGCATGGACGGCACCTCACTGGAGAAGTGGGGTAGGAATGGAGCGCTCTACCGAGGAGACAGAGCTGGGAAGGTGGAGGGGTTCTCCTATCACTCCCTTCAGCAGAGGGAGGGCCAGAGCAGGGGCTGATTCGGGGTGACCTTGGCTCTTCTCACTGCTTTGTCTACTCCACTTATCCTTCAAGGTTCCAACTCAACTCTCCATTTTCTAGGAAACCTCTGTCCCCGCCCCTCCCCCATCACCTCTGCTTCCTACAGCCTGGCTGTCCACGGCCACTCCCCTGGCTCTTGGTGTCGCACTGTGGTTGGTCTTTTTCCTCTAACTTCTGTCTCCTGACCCAAATCCTAAACCCCTCCAGCCGTGGGAGGAGAGTGTAAGGGGTCATGTCTCCTGTCTTTATCTCAGCTCCCATCACAACACTCAGGGAGCCTCAGTGCCTCCAAAACTTTTTGGTTGTTGATGTCAACAGTGTGATGTCATTGTCTGTTTGGCTTTTCTCCATTGATGTATTTCTGATTAGGGTTTATTTTTTTATAACTCAGAATTCAGGGAAATTGAAGGTCAGAGATAAGTAAGTTTGAGGCAAGCATCAGTTCTCGCTGATGAATTGTGGGTGCCTGGCATCCTCTGTTGAGGACACCCGACATGGCTGGGCTCAGTGGCGAAGAAGGCTTAGATCAATTAGCAATGTCTGCTGTGGGCGCAGAGCAGTCAGGAGTAGCAAGCGTGCCACAAATTTGCTATGCTTGATCTCATCCAAATGCTTCATCTTACAGTAGAAGAGACTGAGGTGCAGAGAGGGGAAGTGACTTTACCCAAGGAAAATCAATTTCCTAAAAGGACTTTGCGCTCGGGGCGATGAGCTAACGCGTTGGCACCATTCATACGCGGCGGCCGTCTTGAGCGTGGTCTGGGTAAGGCCGTCTTCCGCTTCCCTTCGTGGTGGTGGATTCTGACATGGGAACACATATTATTATGAGTCAGATCTTCTGACGCCGCTAAAGAGCATGTTAAGCCATCGGCAGCTTTTTCTGATTTTCGGTTTTCTTGCAGTAGTTGAACTGACTTTTTTTTTTCTTTTTCTTTTTAATGTAAACAGACTTTCTCCTCTGTAGCCAGCCAAGTCCCCCTGGTGAATCTGTTAGAGTGTGGTGGCTTTTATGACTTCACAACTGAAAGAGTTGGAAAAAAAAGCAACGGATGTCATAAGAATTTGTGCTGCTTCTTCTGAGATCAATCCCCAAGGTTTTAGCTGGGGGTTTGCTCTCTTAATTCCTCAAAATTGGCCATGCCCTGTCACATAGAAGTCTACTACTCAGCATTGGCTTCATTCTGAATTATTTCCATGTCAGTTGTTTAAACATCTCTAGCCCCAGAGGACAGTAAACTTCTCAAGGGCAGGGACCATAACTTATTTATTACTGCATCTCAACCAGAGCCCAGCAGACGGCCTTGAACTCCGCCTGTTCATACACAGTTCATTCATTCACATGCGCCCGCATGCAAACCGCTGGTGGAGCGTCTGCCGTGTCTTGCCAGAATCGTCATGGGGAGAAGAACTACCCGGCACAATGGGTCCTGCAGCTGCCATGAACTATTAAAGTTCTCATGGTGCAAGGACGCAGCCGAATGTGACTTTTCATTGCACAGCTCGATGCCTTTTAGGATGGTGACTGCGTTGACACAGGATTCCACAGGGATCCCATTTAAGGGCAGATTTAGAAAAACTGGGGAGAGGTGATAGTGGCTTTTGGAGGAGGAAAAAAATCGCCCCTTAGCTTCAGAATCCTGGCTACCATTTCCCTTCTTTAATTCCCTTTTCTTTCCTTCTACATATATTTGTGTGAAAATTTTCACACACACAGAAGTGCAGAATGTGATGAACTCCACGACTCCGTCACACACCCACGACCTTGAACTCACGGCCAATGTCACATCATTTTATTCAGATGTTCCAGTATGTATTGCAGAAAGGGAAGGGGTTTAAAAACAATACTCGATGCCATTATACATTTAAAAATGAATAATTCCTTAATAACGTCAAATATACGGTTTTGCAATTATCCCATGATTTTTGTTGTTGTTGTAGTTTTAAACAGTTAAGTGTGTACTTGTTTAAGGTGTAGCGGCAGTTCTTAACCAGGGCCAGAATCACTCCCTCTGTTGCACTTGGCAATGTCTAGAGACGTTCTTGGTTGTTGCACCTGGGTTGGGTGTGTTCCTGGCACCTAGTGGGTGCAGGCCAGGGGTGCCCCTACAATCCTACATTGCCCAGGACAGCCTCCGTGGCAAAGAATTTTCTGGCTCCAACATCAAGAGTGCTGAAATCGGGGAACCCTGGCCCAGAGCTTCCCCTTCGTTCTCTTTTCCTGATTGAGAAAACTAGCCTGGCAGTGCCATGCCGCCGCCCCCCCACTCCGGACAGGGACTGCGCACCTCACACCTCTTTTCCTGATTGAGAAAACTAGCCTGGCAGTGCCATGCCGCCGCCCCCCACCCCCTCCGGACCAGGACTGAGCACCTCACACCTCTGTTCTGCGGCTGGATGGGCCCCTCTGCTTCTGACTTTCCCACCACTTGATGGTTTGATGTCCCCACGTTTTCTCAAGACCCGCCCTGTGCCTGGGCCTCTCACACATGGGCATTTTCCTCAGTGGGTGCAGCCCCTGCCTTTGGCTGGGTCCTGGCGTGGGCGGCCGACCTGCATCCCAGACAGGGCATGATGCAGGGAACTGTCCCAGGAGAGGCCCTTTTCAAGGGCACGGGCTCTCCTGGTGGCCCCAGCTGGCCTCCTCATGTATGCTTCCCTCAAGAGGGCTAGTCATCCTCCAGCTTAAGCAAAACATCTATCCTCTTGTGGTTTTGAATTTGACACCAAGAAACTTGACATTTACACAGATGCGAGCTCTCAAAGCAGGTTCCAGGAATTAAAGTTCTTCTTAATCAAATTAGCCTTGGAAGCGATCCGGAAGCTCTGGTTTCTGCAGTTGGCATGCTGTCCGTCCACATCTCCCAGATCTCCCCGAGCTGAGGTATTGCACACACTCCCAAGCAGAGTCCCCCAACACTTGTTCAAACGCCAGGTCCCTGCCACCCCAAGGGCTGAGGACAAAGTGGAGACACAGGCAGGGAGTACAACCACTGTATGGTCAGGAAACAGCCCAGGGCCCTGCAATCTGGTTTTTAGGCAGTCCATGCCCTCGCTCAATAATGGGGTATAAAGTAAGACCCACTGTGGGCAGCCAGAGGTGAGAATTGATGGCAGGAGAACAAACAGGACTATCTGAACCCCAGGGGCCTGGGCCTGTGTAGGGTGGAGATAACTCCTTTGTTCAGGCAGCCCTAGGGTGTAGTAACCACCACCCTCTCAGCCTCGAGGACACTGTCTAGGGCGTAAGAGCAAGAAAGGAAGCAAGATGGAGGGAAATGGTCAAGCGCTGACTGTTCGTCACCCTGTACTCTGGGTGCTGAGGGCACATTGGGAAGGGACAGTCCGGCCCTTGAGGGGCTCCCATGGGCACACCAGTGAGATTTTAGTGAGGTGAGATGACGAGGAAGCCCTCTCTACGGGTGGGCCTCCTGGAGTCTGCGAAAGCTTCCAGGAGGAGCTTTGAAGAAGGGTATCCAAGGAGAAGGGGGATGAAGATGTGGATGCCCTGACTTGCATCCTGGACGCAGGCAGCGCGGCCTGGAGAGCAGTGTTCGGGGAGGCGGAGGCTGGGCTGGGATGCTCTGTGCAGTAAGCCAGGGGCTCAAAACGGGTTCCCAGGGCTGAAGGGGATTCTGAAGATTTTCAGCCGGAATAAGACATCGTGGGATTTACATTTTGGAGAAATTATTCTGGTTAAGAGCATCAGGCAGAGGGGAAAGTAGAAGGGAGGAGGACAGAGGCAAAAACGAAGGTTTACTCGGTGGCTGGCAGTAACCGAGGAAGCCAGGGGAAGCGTGCCCGAAGGTAGTAGAGAGGAAGAAGGGGGAAAGGAAGGTGACAGAATTATCTCTTTGCCCCAGAGGTCAAAACCATCTCTCTCTGCTAGGAGACAGACCCCTGGATCTGTCAACATCCTGGAGAGTGAGTGAGTGATGTCCTCTGGGTCTGAACACAGCTCTGACCCCTGACGCTAAGCTCGGTCCCAGCCGCCAGGTTCACAACTCGGTCCCAGCCGCCAGGTTCACAACTCGGTCCCAGCCGCCAGGTTCACTCTTCATTTCACGTCCTCAGGTTACATTATACTCAAGACAATATACAATATATATTTTTAAATTTTTAAATGTTTATTGTATTGATTTGAGAGAGAGAGAAAGAAAGAAAAAGAGAGAGAGAGAAGAACATCAATCTGCTCCTGTTTGTGCCCTGACCAGGGATCGAACTGGCAACCTCTGAGCTTTGGAACGATGCTTTAACCAACTGAGCTATACGGCCAGGGCCAATATGCAATATTTTTAAGGCAGGAAAGCACAACATGTTTTAGAAAGATTCCATAAAACAATTAAAATATTAGAATGCGTCGTCTACGGAGAACCTAGTAACTCATGAAGCAGGTGTTCCCATGCTAAGTGAGGACTGGAAAAGCCTGTATTCCAGTCACTGGGGACCAAGCTCTCAGAGAGGCCCCGTCATTCCCAGGCATCGCCAGGGCAGGGAGCTGACCCCCTAGAAGGGTCGTGTCTGACCTAGATCTCATGGAAAGGTGAGAGGCCTTTGGGAGGGAAGGACGGTGTGGGTAGGCTTTGTGGGGATTGCAGACCTAGGACCTGTGGCCAGGAGCAAGGAGCTTGTCCAGCAAAACCTACCCACATCAGAGCCAAAAACCAAGTAGCTCTTTATTGAAAAGTGTGGTGGTCCCATGGCAGAAGAACATTGGCATATTTCAATCTATCCCTCCCTCCCTTCCCCCCTCTTGCAGGTGTGCACATGCTCACACACAGTCATTTTTTTTTTAATTTTTTTTAATTTTATTCATTTTAGAGAGGAGACAGACAGACAGAGAGAGAGAGAGAGAGAGAGAGAGAGAGAGAGAGAGAAAGGGGGGAGGAGCTAGAAGCATCAACTCCCATATGTGCCTTGACCAGACCAGTGCAGGGCTTTGAACTGGTGACCTCAGTGTTCCCAGGTCGACGCTTTATCCACTGCGCCACCACAGGTCAGGCTTTTTTTTTTTTTTTTTTTTTTTTAGAAAATTAAATTTAACAGGGTGACATTGGTCAACTAGGGTAGTTAAATTTTGGGGAAAGATCTCCACATCATTCAGATAATTGATCATGTTGTATACCCGTCACTCAAAGTCAAATCATCCTCCATCACCTTCTATTTGTCCCTATTTATTCTCGTCCCTCAACCCCCCTCCACACTCCCCTCCCCCGGTAACCGTTGCACTCGTATCTATGTCTATGCGTCTCAAGTTTGTATCCCACCTATGTGTAGAATCATACAGAATCTTTTAAAAATGTAAAGAGTAAGGGGAAAATGTCTTTGCACCATCTGGCTTGTTCTTTAAATAGCTCATTTTGAGAAAGAAATGTGTTCTCCTTGCCTTAATTTATGTTTCTACCTTTTCCTTCCAATAGCCCTGCAGAAGAAAGCACGGGCGGGGGCGGGGCGGGGCAGGGGGGGGGGTCTGTGGCCTTGCAAGCTGCTGCCTACACAGCAGTACTTAACCCAATACAGGATAATGAGGGCTCAGACAAATGACCTGCAAATAGATATGTCTGTATGTAAACCCTCATACTTGGAACAGGCGTCTGGAGCCAAAGAAAAGTTAAACACTTAGCCAGAGAGGGACAGAGCTCACAGCTTTCTATTTCCCCAGCCCTGGGTGGGAGTTCTTGAGGAAGATAAATAAGAAATCCCAGGTACAGGCTAGATGGTCTTTCCTTGGAGCTATGCAAATGAACAGCTTGGTTCTAAGACCACCTTTGTCTGGGGTCTGTGCCTGCCCAGGACTCGGTGACACAGAAGGGCTCTGCCCGGCTGGCCCAGCAGGGTCCTCACCCTCATGGTGGTCCCTCAGCTGCCAGCCACCGTCCTCCAGGATGCTCTTCCCAGAGCAGCAGGGACAGACTTCCCAGGACAAATGCTCACAGGCTAGCCCACAGGGAACTGCTTCAAACCCAATGAGCAAAGGCAGTGGGTGGGGCTGGGAGGACCAGCAGGCAAAAGGGTAAATTGCCAAGGCACTAAAGCTTGCATTTTATGGTTCTAAACCATCAGCCAACACTAAAAGCTCCGAAAAGTTTCACTTGCTAGCACAGCTGGGAACTGAGGTCCAGGGAGAAGGGACTTGTAAGGCTACCCAGCTGGCTCACGGGGAAGCCCAGACAGAACCCAGGCACCCAGCCCAGCACAGGGCCCTCTGCAGGCACAGCGCTGACCTCTGAGCAGGGCTGGGCATGTTGAAGACCATTCTCGGTGATATGGCTCTTCCCAGAGAACGTAATTTAAAAAAGAGAGTAGAATCCACTTTCTTTTTACCACTAATAATTAGAAAAACAGTTGTAATATGATACATAATGTGTACAATAAAAATGTAGATTGCGTGATGCAGAATTCCTTTGTTGCCATGTGGGGGTGTGTTTGCACGTGTGTGTGCATGAGAGCGCGATGCGGACCGGCTCTGTGTGCGGGTCTGTGTGTGTGAGCAGTGTCCCCTTTCAGCCCAGCACTACAACATGCTCACCGTCGGTGGGTTTAAGAGTTCACACTGGGGGTGCATGCCTCGATCTGCCCCAGCGTTGCCTGCCCGTCCACAGCTTTCTTCGTTTGGCTGTCAGTTCTGCCACACCTTAAACACTGTTTGCTGTAGACAAGGTGTTTGCTGTTCTTTATGGGGCATTGACACCAGCCCTCATCTAGGCTTTGGAAAATAGTTTTGGTTTCCAGGGAGAGGGGGGTGAACCCATCCCAGCAGCTGAGAGTTAGGTGCTTTCTCCAGTAAGCCCTGCCTGAGACATCTTGACAGTCTCCCTGTTACTTCATAGGATGTCTCTTCAATCAGAGTCAACACCGGTAAGGCTTTGAGGATGGTCGTGGCACAGTCTGGGGAGGCTGTAGGAGGTGACGGGGGTGAGAGGGGTGAGGGGAGTATGAAAGAGGCCCAGTGGCCCAGCTTTAAGAGTCCTGTACCTGGACTATGGCATGATGCCCCCCATCTGCCCAGCCCCCCTCCTGCCTGCTCCTACCACCTGTTTTTAGTACCTGGGTTTTTCAGTTTTCAAAGACCAGGGACAGAGAGCTCGGAGCAGGGCCGGGAGCAGGGGAGAGGGCAGGGTGCTGTTTTCGGAGCCGGAAGGCCTGGTTTTTGTCGGTGTGAGGAGGTGCCCAGGTGTTTTACTGCAGCCCCAGCGCAGGCCCGGTCCGCTGGAGTGGATTTCAATTCT
The DNA here is from genome assembly GCA_037038555.1 of Rhynchonycteris naso. Classification (NCBI taxonomy): domain Eukaryota; kingdom Metazoa; phylum Chordata; class Mammalia; order Chiroptera; family Emballonuridae; genus Rhynchonycteris; species Rhynchonycteris naso. The sequence continues at coordinate 11,812,223 of CM073000.1, forward strand.
CATGTGCCAAACTACACTTTCAGGAGGTGTCAGATATCGAAAACCTCTCCCTCAGGCCAAAGCAAGCATCTGGGGAGGGGGCAGAGGTCCAGAAGGGGCTAGGGACGGTCGGAGAAGATGCCCGTGAAGCAACAGGAAATGCAGAGGCAAAAAAAAAAAGAAAAATAAAAAGTTCTTTCACACAATGTTCCAAGTTGGCTATTTCTTTTTAAAATAATTGCTTAAGCTATGCCTAAAGCCAGGTAAGTGTGTTCTGCATTGCAAAGGAGGCTGGGCAGAGACCGGTGCTGCTCGGCACAGGCAGGAACCAGGGCCTTGTAGGACAAGGGACGGAGCTGTGTCCGGTGACCCAAGGTGACCTGTCCCTGCAGGGAAACCCGGAGGGAGAGAAGACGTGGCAAGAAAGGGCAGGACGGGGCGAGAGGAGAGAGAAGGGGACAGCCGGGGAGGGGAGGGGCTGGGGTGGGAGGGGAAGAGAAAGTAGGAGGGAGATGAAGACAAGAGTGAGGGCGGGCCTCCTAAATGCTCAGTCTCAGGCCCCTTGCACGTCAGATGGGGACAGGTGGCAGGCAGGAGCCCTGGGGACCCCATGCCGGCCTTCTCCCACTTAGGTCTCCCTGCCTCAGTCCCTAAGTATCAGTCACTGTGCCGACTGCTGCCCCTTCTACAGGGTTCAGAATTCTTCCCTCTAATTACTCGTGAAAGCATAAAATCAGGACCTTCTGGGAAGCCGAAGGAATCTGGTTTAAAATGTGCGTTTGGGGAATGGAAGGCATTAGAAGAATGTTCGTGTCTGGACCATTCTGTTGTTTTCTTCCCATTTTCTTTTCAAATTAATGAATGAGTCATGGTCATCTTAAGGCCTGGAAAATGCTCCAGAGGGGGGAACCGGGGAGCGGGGAGGGAGGGGGTTGAGGGGGTGGTCTGACAATCTCATTTTCTCTGGCTTTTTGGACAGTCCAGACCTGTGGCTGGTTTTCTCTTCCATTTTCTATCTGTCTCCAGAGAAAGGCTCTTTCTCATTAATAAACAACACTATGTGAGCACCTTTCTCTTCCTCCTCCCACTCCCAGGACAAGACCGCCTGCCTCGAATCAACTCCAGCCAAGTTGCAGGGCTGCGTGAGCAGCCTCCCAGACTCCAGGCTGACCTAACAGCTCAGTGGGCCGGGTCTTGTAAGCACCCCGACTTCTCACCACACACCTCTGATTCCTCCTGCACTGTCGGCCTCCGGTCAGCTCCCCAAACCAAGGGCACACCCTTGGGACGCCCAGCCATCACAGGGTCAGAGAACAGCCTGTGATGTTGTCTGTGTTTGTATCTGTTTGGCTTCTAGAGAGGACAGAAGACCTCCATTTTGCTCCCGGAGCCTCCCCCTGTCTCCCTCCGGTAGCTCAGTGGCCCACCCCCTCAGGGCTCGCAGTCCGGTCCCCCTCTCCCTGCCTGCCAAGCCTCGCTCCCTGCTCCAGTCTTCGCCGAGCCACAGGAAACTACAGAAGTAGTCCACGTTCCGTAATTATTTCTTGAGGAAGCTGCTTTTCTGTCCACCCCAACAAAAACACCTCTTCCCTCCGTGCGGGCATTAGGAATCACTCTGACAGCAGAACCAGGGGAGAGAGGAGGGGCTCACATTTGAACAGCTCCACGTAGACCCCTCGCTGGGGTTTCCCCAAAGCCCCAAGCGGTTGCTGTGATGGGTGGAGAGGGAGATCCGGACCTGCCTCCTTGTCCGGTGCTGATAGGTTTCTGCGTCCTCGCAGCCGCTCTGAGAGAGGAAAGAGGGACGGTACACTTATTTCATGGAGCACCTGCTGTGCACCAGAGTCACAGACCCTGAGATTGAATCAAGGAGGCTGCCTAGACCTTTGGAGGTTAACAGGTGGCCAAAGGTCACATGCCCAGCTCCCCCTGGACTCTAGTCTACAGGGCAGAGGCCACCTGTCTCCCGGGGGCTCACGCATCTTCCCAAGTTTTGACTTTTTTTTTCTTCCAGGAGACAGACCTGGCAGCATCCACAGCCCACTGTCCTCAGAGGCCCAGACCACATGCCCGGCATTGGGAGAGCACCCTAGCTCTAGGCTGGGCTACTACCTGTGCCCAGATCAGACCTGGTAGGGAGGGAAAGACAGAGAAGAGGGAAGACCCTTCTCCATTTCTCCCTCTTCCACATACCAGACGATGTCCAACATGCTTGAAGTTGTTGTGTCCAAATTAGGTGACAAACATTCATGCCTTCTTACCAAGCCGTGTAGCAACAACTATGTAAATGATCAAATGCACAGCAGATTGGCCTCACTGTACATTTGATTGAATCACAACACTAGAATCTCATATTTATATATCCCGTTTTTATAGGTTCTTGCTTGTTGAGTATGGCCATTTGCTCAAAATAAATTGAGGGAGCACTGTTTATGTGTGCCAGCTTCAGAGCCAACAGAGAAAAGCTGATGTTTATGCAAGATGTGATTATAAAATAATGACTGTGTTTTTTCAGCAAACAGACGACGACTCCAAAGACATTCCACTGGAAAGCTCTATCCTATTCCGGAGAGGCTGCCATCGCTCAAGTGCCTTGTGGCATCTCTTTTTGGAATCACCTTCAGAGTCCAGTTGTGTGGGCCGCATGAGAAAAAATAAACCACTCCACCCACCTCTTTATTGACCAAAAAATTCTATCACCCAGTTTGATTACTCACCTAATTTCCTGGGATTTGGCCTGAAAATGTTTTCAATTACTTCTAAATATCAGGTCAACCCCGCAATCATGAGAACTTTTGCTGAGCAGGCTCCGGGAGCCATTCCAAAAAGAACCGAGACCTAGGGAGGGTTGGAGGGCGAGGCCCAGCTGAGCCTTGAAGGACAGGAAAGCTCTGCAATTTACCCAGCGCTTTTCCCACTGACTCCTTCTCAGGAGTCTCGCACCAGGCCTGGGCACGATCATGATCACCAGACCGTCGATGGATGAGGGATTCAAAGCCCAGAGGACATCGTGTGTCTTGGTCACACAGCTAGCAAATAAATCACAGAGTTGGGGCTTGAAATCAAGGTTTTGTGTGCCTGCAAGCTGGGCTCGCTGGAAATGAGAATACCTGTAGGGCAGAGGCAAAAGGCAAGGCTGAAGGAGTAGGTTGGGCTTGCTTCTGGGAGGCCTTTGGAGCAAGTCAACAGTGTGGTAGAGACTTGAGGCTGTAGCTACTGGCTACGGACCAGTGGGGGGGGGGGCAAGGGTGACAGTACAGGGCCTGCAGCATGATGTCCTTGACCTGTACCTGGATGTTGACCCTGTAGGCTGGCTCCATCAGTCTGCCTTAATGTCATGGGCTGACCCCTTGCAGCCAGAGTGCTGCTGGTGGCCCAGGTATACTAAGTGGTGGTCCCACGTGAGGCGTGGACGGTGGCAGCGAGCAATGTGAAGTGGCTACTGGTTGTGGGGACATCCGATCCCCTGGGGGAAGCCATTATTTCGTCTGCAACCATCCTGACTGGTCCCTAACATCACAGGTGTGGAGTTTCTGCTGAAATTGTCCTGGGGTGTGGTTGAATGTATCTTCAGTCTGCATCGGTCCTAGCTTGGTTCTTTGGCCTTCCGAGACATTTTACACAGATTCCAAAACTCTGATAAGTCCCTTGCACTGATATTGTCTTTTCTTCAAACAATGTATTGCACCTACTGTGTGTCAGAATTTGTGCTTTGATGCATTTTTCTTTGTGTCAGAACTACCTTGTGCACAATTATACCTACTTAGAGAAGACTAAACTGAAGCTCAAAAAGGTTAAGAAATGTAACTCAGGCCACATTGATAGATTTGGACAAGATTTTTAATTTGTCTATCCCTTCATGACCTAAACGTTCAGGATAGCTGTGAAATGAAGATGGGTTGGTGTAGGGATGAGGCCTGTGTGTCTTTAGAGAGAGGAAGTCCAGCATGCCAGTCGAGGGGCCCTGGCCGGACAGCTTTGGAAAGGTTAGATGCTGAGGCGCTGAGGAAGAAATTGGAGAGAAGGCTAGTTTATTTAGGCCATTCTCCTGGGAAGGTCACCAGGTGTCCTGATCTTTGGGTATGTCTTGCTTTCCAACAGTGGTGGATTCTGCAAATGGGGAGCAGATTTCTGTACACTGAGACCTATCTAAAGGCACTTGAATGGCCCACTACTCACAAGATTATTATAGAACTAGTTTTTGTCACAAGAAAAAGCCTTTTGTAATCCTGCTGACCTTGCAGCTCTCCTTTGTCATTCAAGATTTTCATAAATGGAGTCTACAAACAATGGGGCTACGTCCAACTCTGGAGTCTCACCCACACTCTTCCCCTGTGCTCGCTCCTTGGACAAAAGGCTGAGGCAAGAGGTGTGGGAGCATTTTAATTCCAAAATTTCTCCTCTCCTTGAAGCAGGTGTATCATATGTTTGGTGTTCTGCAGCCAAGATCCTAGAAACCTAGGGTTTGCATCCTCTAATTAAGTGACAAAGATATGGAAACATAGAAGGCAAAGATTTGCACCACAGGCTCTGAGCTGTCACTTCCGGTCTGACCGCCAGATCCCCAGATAGGTGGGCTCCCCCTACCCAGCAGGCGCTGGGTTGCCCAGCAGCCAGAGGGGCATTTCTGGCAGCTGGCTGACCTGGGACAGTCCTCGGGAGGCCACCTCAACACCCCTCACCTCCCTCACTTTCTCTCCTGCTTCAATTCCTCAACCTTCCCTTCCCTTGCCCCCGGCCTCTGCCATCACCTTCACCTCTCTCGCCCCTTATTCCCTCGTCCCTCACCTTTCTCATCTCAACCTCCATTCTCCATTCTCCTTCATCCCCCACACAATCTCTCTTTCCCCTTTACTTCTTGGACCCCTGGCTCCTTCAGACTCCTCCCCCTCACCTCCCTCACCTTACCCCCTCACCTCCCCCAACCCTCACCCTCATCTCCTTTGTCCCTCCCCCTCACCTCACTCAACCCTCACCCTCTTTGCCCTTCACCAGCTCACACCCTGCTCCCTTTGCTCTCTGCACCTTGGGTGCCACAAACAGCTATTTCTCCACTCTAACTGCAATCTTCTATTAGAAGTAACAAACTCAGGCCAACTGCTTGGAGATTCTGGGTGTGGTAATTTCTACTACAATTAATAGAAAACTCAGTTCAAACATGACTTGAATGTAAGGAGATATCCATTCAAGAATGGGTTGGATCAAGGCTCTGTCTCCATTTCTCTGTGACCCTCTAAGCTCTATCTTTTAAGGTACATTGGGTTCATAGCAGCCTGATTTCCCAGATGGTGGACAAACAGATACAACAGCTCCAGACTTCATATTCACATACCACACCAGGGAGGGCAAGAGAGAGAGGGCTCTCCACTCCATCCCCCAAATATTAAACAGGAGTTTTTACACTGCCTTCTGATTGGGCCAAAATGAGCCAATCAGTATGGCCTGGAGAAAGTCAAGCAGCCATTGGCTTAGGCCTGGAACTCTTTCCATCCTTGAACAAAACACTGTGGCAAGGAGGATAAGACTATGCCGATTGGCTTATAAAGTTGGGAAAAGAATTAATTTCTCCCCCCCCCCCAAAACATGCTGAGCCACTGTGGAGTGGGCGGGAGGAGGGCTAGAATGCCATCACCTTGTCTGTCTCCTCAGGGAGCTGGTCTTCGGTCTTAGGTACCATCTGAACCACAGGGCATCCTAGTAAGAGCATGGGCTTTGGGTCCTGACAGACCGAATTTGGAGCTCAAATCATTGGAGCTCAAAAACCTTTGGTCAGCTACTTTCAGGTTAAGGAAACTTGAACACATTACTTAACCTCACTAAGCCTCTGTTTCTTCAGCTGTAAAATGGACATAGTTCTATCTGCCTTCCAGAAGAGTAATATATGCAGGACACCATGGGCACCTGATAGGCAGTGGCAATAATTATGATATGAGATGTTTGAAATTCCTGAGCTCAGGAGTAGGCTCTTTCTGTCTCCTGCCCACCCATCACTGGCCCTGTTGGGGGAAAGAAGCTCTTTGGGGTACATCGGAACTGGAGGCCAATATAAGAGCCTCAAGTGACAGAGGGAGATTGGTGGGCTGTGGGGTAGGACCCATGGAGATGCACCTGACATCCTTACCGTCTGCCTCAGGGCATCCCGGGGCATAGTTGCAGGTGACACGCACAATTGTCAGGCAAATGGCTATGAAAACCTTCTCATCTGCTTCCAAAGTACCAAGCAAGATTCTGGGAAGAAACAGAGGACATTCTTGACCCTGGACTTTGGTGTCAGGCTTTAGGGCAGGGGTCCCCAAGCTATGGCCCGCGGGCCGCATGCGGCCCCCTGAGACCATTTATCCGGTCCCTGCCGCACTTCGAGAAGGGGCACCTCTTTCATTGGTGCTCAGTGAGAGGAGCACAGGATGCATCTGCACCCATAGTTCCCACTGAAATACTGGTCTCTTTATTGATTTAAATTTACTTGTTCTTTATTTTAAATATGGTATTTGTTCCCGTTTTGTTTTTTTTTTTTACTTTAAAATAAGATATGTGCAGTGTGCATAGGGATTTGTTCATAGTTTTCTTTTATAGTCTGGCCTTCCAACGGTCTGAGGGACAGTGAACTGGCCCTCTGTGTAAAAAGTTTGGGGACCCCTGATTTAGGGGATGAGATAGGCTATAGAGTCAGACAGCCCTGTTCCAATCCCACTACCCCCACTACCCTTTAGGAGTGGTTTTATAAATAAGGAAATAATAACTTGGCTCACTTCAAGGGTTTGTCATAAGAACCGAGTACAATAAAGCAAGCAATCAGCCTAGGACTGTGTCAAGGTGTAAAATGTTATAGATAAATATTATTATGATGGTCAAATACAACAAAATACTTGTATTTGAAGACTCTTCATTAGATCTTTAATATTCTAGAATCTTTTGATTATACCTGGGGTTCACTACACTTTGTAAGATTCTCATATTATCTTCTCAGTTAGTTCAAGTTGCATCAATGTTTCATTCAACCGATATTTACTGATCACCTGCCTTGTGTCAGGTATCCCCCCAGGAGCTGAACATACAATGGGCTGACATGAATGGCTGCACGGGTTGTGCACTGCTCAGCTCCCGGTGTCCGTCACATCCTAGCCTGTGTAAATGACCCCACACCCAGGATGGCTCAGGGCCCCACCAGCATGGCTATACACAGTGCTCTACCTGCTCCCTGCTCGAATCATCCTGCTATGGGATAGGTGAGAGCTCAGATTCGTACAATGACGAGAAAGCAAGGAGCATGATGAGGTTTTTATCAAAGGAGGGGCCTGGAGCAAATGCTAAACCATGCACGACCTTATTGGCTGGATTAAAGAGTTGGATTTTTATTCTTGAAGCAATGAGGAACCAATGGAGGATTTAAAAAGGGGAACAACAATGATTTGCATTTTAAACATATTCCCTGGTTGCAGTGTAGAGACTGCATTACCGGGGCAAGTGCAGAAGCAGGGAGTCCTCCAGGAGGCCTTCAGGGGAGTGGGGCGATCATGGCTTGGATGAAGGTGGCAGGAAAAACAGAAAGAAGAGGTGAATTGGGGTTAACAACTGCTGGGGTAGGGAAAGGAGGTTCTCCATGGCAGCTGGTGAGTTTTTCTGAGAGCAGGAGCCTGGGAGGAAGCTCATGTGTTCTCCAGACTTCCTAACAGAACCTGCGAAGGCCTTTATGGAGAGCCTTACATGTCTATGCTTTTGGACACTTCTCCAGTTTTCCCTGCAGCTGCAAGAGCTGGGCTCCAAAGGGCAAGCAGACATGGTGGCGCAGAGAAAGAGGCTTGGGGACAGAACCTCAGAATGACAGCTCTGCTTAGAAAGGTGCTATGATCTCAGTGAGGTCAGGGCCCTGCGTCTGTCGCGAACTGTGCTGGGATCCTCAAAACAGAGCAGCAGTCCTCGCCCACAGGTGACGCAAATCCAAATTTGAATTCCCCACAGGAAGGTGCCTGGGGCCCTGGGAAGATGAGTCAGTCTCCGGCACCAACAGTCTGGGTGGATTGAACCAGCCTCAGAAGTTTACCTGTTGGAAAGCCTATTATTAGACTTCTGAACTGCCTTAATCCAATCCACAGAGGCGCACCCTACCTGTATGTAAATCTCCTTTCCACCCTTCAGATTGGAGCCATTAGTCATCCATGTCTCCTGGCTCCCAAAGGTAGTTTTGCACAAATGCCCCAGGGTGGAATTGGCACCTCTGGGGGCAAAGGTTCACACGGACCATCTGCTCTTCTTCTTCACCACAAGGTTTGACAAGGGGCCACTGCCCTGGACCCAGGCAGACAGACCACCTTCTCCTGGTGGTTGGCTGGACCTCTGAGCACCTCTCTTCCCAAAGCTCAGCTATGGGGACACAAACCCAAGCCTAAGAGCTGGGCTTGGTGCTGAGGGACCTTCTGGATGCTAAATAACCCAAATGGATGTTATTTTCAAAGTGGTTTGTACTCTGGTACCCCTGGGGGAGAAAAACCAGAACCACGCTTTACCAAGTTCAATCTCTCAACAAAAAGACAGATTTTTCATTGAAAGATTCCAAAGCATGTGTCTTTTGTTGTTAGCTGTTTCTTCATTCATTCATAAAAATGAATAGATCATCGGATTCATATGGAGGCAACCCAATTTCATAGCCTGTCCCTAACCACTGCACCCCACTATCTCTCTGGTGAGCACTTCCTGGAGGGAAGTCCGACACCCTAGGAGCGAATATTTCAGTCCATCCATGTTGTTCTCGGCAAGTTCTAGAACATCGGTAAAAGGCAGTAGGAACTGTGTTTTTGGACAAAATCAAGAACCCTGCCCACGGGCAGTTACAACTGGATAGGAGAGTGGTTGAGCAACTGTATTCAAAGGGTGCAGGCTGGGCGGGTATCATCCCAGAGGGCACTTTCTAGAAGAGAGCCACATTCAAAACCGTTGTAACCAAACATCCGAACACAGCTGTGCTCAGCTGTGTCCCATTGAGCACTTTTATCCGTGGCTTTGGTGAAGAGTGAGCAGCTGTGCTAACGAGGCTGCGGGGACGGGGTGGAGAGCCCGCGTGGGCGGGATGGCGAGCCCGCTTAGGCGTGGAAGTCTCTGTCTTTTCAGATGGTGGTCTCCCCGGAGTGGAGGAGGCGATTAGGAGCTTTGGCGAGACAGCTTCCAGGAGACAAAAGCGATGGCCATGTAACAGGAGGAGGCGTTGACTGGCAGGTAGGCTCTGGCTACATCCAGTAGGGATGCCGGGTTTGTGGTCTCCTGTCCCAGTCCTAGACACCCTGGAGCCTAGGGTTCAAATCCCATAAGACCCTGGCTGACTCAGCCTGACTGGGCTCCTCACTCAGGCGGCAGGCGATTTCCTGTGACCAGATCCCGCAATCCCTCAGAGTGACGTCGGCTGTGAGACTCCTAAGCAGAACTGGAATGAGCTCTGTTGGGATGGCTTGCACCATCACCCTGACTCCTGTGAATGCCCGGACTGGATGTCTCCTGTTCAATCCGCTCCAAATCCTCAGCCAGGAGACATCCATGGCACTGCCATTTGAAGATCAGCAGGAATTAGTTTCTTGGTTCCCAGGCCAAGAACCAGGAAGTGTAGAATGGAGAGCAGACAGTATTTTTTCCCTAAGGGGGAGAAATAAAGAACCAGCCAGCACAGAGACTGCCATCCAGGGCCCATTGCTGCTGTAACAAGTCACCACAAACTTCGGTTATTTTATTTCTCTTTATTTATTTATTTATTATTTTTTTAGAGAGAGAGAACGGAACAGACAGGGACAGACAGACAGGAAGGATGAGAGATGAGAAACATCAGTTCTTTGTTACGGCACCTTAGTTTTTCATTGATTGCTTTCTCATATGTGCCTTGACCAGGTTGGGGGGGGGTTGTTCCAGCTGAGCCAGTGACCCTTTACTCAAACCAGCAAGCTTGGGCTTAAGCCAGTGACCCCATGCTCAAGCTAGTAAGCCTGTGATTAAGCCAGATGAGCCTGTGTCCAAGCTGGTGACCTCGGAGTTTCAAACCTGGGTCCTCAGCGTCCCAGGCCGGCACTCGATCCACTGAGCCACAGCCTGGTCAGGCTAAATAAACTTCAGTTATGATCTCAAGTTCTCTAGGTCAGAAGACCAGCATCGCATGACTCAGTCTAGGGTCTCACAAGGCCAAAGTTAAGGTGTCCCTAGTATGGGCTCTTATCTGTACCTTCTGGGGGAGGTTGGCCTCCAAAATCATTTGAGTTGTTGGCAGAATGCAGTTCCTTGCTGGATGTCAGCTGGAGCCTCTTCTACATTCCCCATCACTGGGCCCCCTCCACCTTCAATGGCAAGAGCAGGTATAGTACTTTTCATGCTGGAAATCTGCCTTCCATCAAAAGTTCCACCTGCTTCATAGGTGCCCCTGAACCTGCCCTGCTGAGGGTCCCAGTCTGGATTAGTGAAGTTATGTCATGAACATTTGCTAACAAGCTACTGGGCAAAAGGGTGACTTCTAAGCATATGCAAATACCAAGTGCCCATAGTCATTATTTAAATTCATTTCTTCACAAAGTTCTGCAGACTCGTGCAGCTAAGGTACAGATTCTCTCCTGTCATATGCATCACTGAACATAGTTCTAGACCACTCCTCATTTAGGGCTCTGGGGCTGAGAGAGCTGAGGTCTGATGAGAAAGAATGAGCAGCCACCTCAGGCTGACTGGTGTGATGATGGCAACAATTCATCAGAGGATGGTCTGAAGCCCACAGGGTGTTGTTCTCCAGTCTCCCCAGGACTCATAGCTCTCCTTCAAGTGCAGCCGCCATCTGTCTAAGCCCATTCCTGGTCACTCTTTTCTGCAGATCATCTGCTCAAAGTAAAGCAAATTCCTTCCTACTCAACTCCTTCCCTTTCCCCTGCTTCCCAGATCCTTCCTTCTTCTGTAACTATTTCACAGAATGTAGGCTTCTTACATCTCCAATAATTCGGTATATTGCAGCCTCTAAAATTCCCTTTAAAATCCACCTCTTCCAGGAAGTCTTCCCTGACTCCCCCAACTCCACCCTGACGCTCTATTATTAGGTTTTCCATATATGTTCTTTTCATTTTTCATCTGTGGGGTTGGTTGCTTTGTAACCAGCCTCAGGTAATTCACAGGTGTGCAATCAGACTCTCCAATAAAGTATAAGCTCCTGCAGGTCAGAGAGTACATCTCAATATTACTATGATTATTGTTATTTGTAACTCATAAAAAAGGCTAAGATGAGGCTGGACACACCTGGAGACAAGTCCCAAATGCTTAGTCAAATGCAAAGGTGTAACAGAGAATTCTAGAAAGTAGGTGAGAAGGCAGAAGAGGGGTGGTATGAGCCTGTTTCTTACCTTCCTCTCCAAGGTGAGATGGAATGCTGAAGGTGGACTTGTTAAACTAAGGTCAGGCACAGGCCCCCCAGCTTCTCCAGGGACCAGCTGTGCAACTGTGGGTGCATTATTCCAATCCCTCTCTCTCTCTCTGGGCCTCTCATCTTTCATCCCCAAAATGAGGACAAGAAACGCAGCACAGAGGTAGGGTGTGGCGGTCAAGTCAGAGCGTGCATGTTAGTGGCACAGGGCAGAGCATCGTGGACTTGTGAATTTGGCCCTGCTGGAGAGGTTGGAAGGGGTCTGTTACCCATGCGACATGACATTGTTTATTCTTGGACTTCGTCTGTTTTGCTTGTTGCTGTTTCCCCAACATCTGGAGCAGGCTCTGCACACAGTAGGTGTTACTATTTGTGGAAATGGAGCAGCCGATTGTGGTGTGCCCAGCCGTCAGAGAGAATTATTTACCGTCACAGGAACAGGGAGGTTTTCGGGTAGCTTCCCCTCTCCTCCCCCTGCCTGTGCAGCGTATTCAGCTGGGTCCCATTACTCACTCTCTGCCTTCCACTACCCAGGAGCGCTGGCGTCCTCAGCTGCGACGGACACCCCCCACCTTGCCCTGGCCTGACTCTGCGCGTGCAGCCCCCGTGACAGGCCACTCTCACAAGTCTATGCACATTGTCTCCCCCAGCTTGTCCCTGCTCTCCAATCCAGCCCCGTGGTTTCTGGGTCACTGTGTGGTTTGTGGAAGGTCGACCCTGGATGAGTCTAAATTTTCTGAAGCGGAATCCAAGTGCTACCAGCTAAGGGACTTAGTGAAGTGTGCTGAGTGGTGGGGTCCCCCCAACCCTGGCCCCATCCTCAGCTCTGGCTCCTTCCTCCAGCTGGGGCCCACCCCACCTACCCACATATCTAGGAGGCGCCTGTGTCGAAGGGACCCTCTCCTTTTACGCTTCAGCTCAACTATGTATGAGCCAGTGTCTTGACTTGGGAAAGGCAGGCTGGGCCGGAACATCTGGATCCGTTTCAGGTCCCCACACTTTCCCAAGAAGAGTCACAGGATGCCCCAACGAGCCCTGGTTCCCCAGAAGGGAAGGCAGGCCAGCAGAGGCAGGCTCTGTCCTCACAAGCTCCATGGCAATGCTCTCGGCTGCTCCTGCCAGCTTTCTCCGCCCTGGGGAGATGGCTGCCTGAAGTTTCTTGGCCAGAAGTCAGCCACCCCTGACCCACAGCCGTAGATTCCCTGTGGACCTGGGCTCTCCCTTCACGGGACAGCTGTCACCCCTCTAAGCCCCTCAACAGGCAGTTTCAGGGATGGGAGCCAGGATACCCACCCCGGGCTCCCGTGCATCCCTGCCTGCCGCTGCTCCATCCCTGCCCGCCGCTGCTCCATCCCTGCCCGCCGCTGCTCCGTCCCTGCCCGCTGCTCCGTCCCTGCCCGCTGCTCCATCCCTGCCCGCTGCTCCGTCCCTGCCCGCCGCTGCTCCGTCCCTGCCCACCGCTGTTCCGTCCCTGCCCGCCGCTGCTCCGTCCCTGCCCGCTGCTCCGTCCCTGCCCGCCGCTGTTCCGTCCCTGCCCGCCGCTGCTCCGTCCCTGCCCGCTGCTCCGTCCCTGCCCGCCGCTGCTCCGTCCCTGCCCGCCGCTGTTCCGTCCCTGCCTGCCGCTGCTCCATCCCTGCCTGCTGCTGCTCCGCTTCTTTGCTCACCCCCTCCTTCCACTCTGGGTTCTCCCAGTGAGCAGAAGATGCTGAGGCTGTGCTCCGGCCACAGCTCAAAATTGTGGCCAGATGACCATGTAACTGAGGTGAACTCCAGGCGGTTGTAACATCATCTTTGCTCTAAAAACTTTCACTTTGGATCCTCTGATGAGTTCTCTTCCACTTTAGGGTCTGACCCCAAAACCACTGGTCTTACTTATTCCGTATTACCTAAAAGAGCTGTGTGCTCCACACCCCTCCCTGGTCGCCGAGGTCAGTGGCAGCTAGCGTAGCGACCATTCCAATGCCAGGAGGGAAAGGACAGAGGCCAGGATGCCTTTGGCTCTTCTGCAGAAATCCCTGCAACCACCAGCCAAGCAGTCCTCCAATCCCAGAAATCCCTGCAACCACCAGCCAAGCAGTCCTCCAATCCCAGAAATCCCTGCAACCACCAGCCAAGCAGTCCTCCAATCCCAGAAATCCCTGCAACCACCAGCCAAGCAGTCCTCCAATCCCAGAAATCCCTGCAACCACCAGCCAAGCAGTCCTCCAATCCCAGAAATCCCTGCAACCACCAGCCAAGCAGTCCTCCAATCCCAGAAATCCCTGCAACCACCAGCCAAGTAGTCCTCCAATCCCAGAAATTCCTGCAACCACCAGCCAAGTAGTCCTCCAATCCCCTTTAAGCAGGTTCGTGTTTTCAGAACATAGACAGCAACAGGGAAGAAAAGCTGCCCCAGCCACATCAGGGAGATAGAGCCAGAACTCACCCCCTACCCCTCACACCCCTCCCATCTATGGGATCCAGTTTTCTGCCAGGAAACTAGGTCCTCTAGACCAGATCGCTGTTCCTGTAATAAGTTTTACATGAGTGGGTTCTAGGATGGTGAGGTTTGATCCTTATCTTTGGGGGAGGGGACCATGAAGGCCAGAGTCATCATAATAAAACAGTACTTCTGTAGCTCACAGCTGTGACATCCCTGTCCCAGGTCCCTCCCTCAGCTCCTCATCACTGTCCTCCTGGCCAGTCTGTGGTATCTTCTTGTGTCTTAGCCATTCAGGTCTCTGGCTTTAAGGCTGCAGCTCCAAATAGAGCCGTGGTGACTCTGGCTCTTTTATTTTTTTTTTTAAGTTTTTTTTTAAAATTTCTTTTTATTTTATTCATTTTAGAGAGGAGACACAGAGTGAGAGAGAGAGAGAGAAAGAGAGAAAGAGGGGAGGAGCTGGAAGCATCAACTCCCATATGTGCCTTGACCAGACCAGTGCAGGGTTTTGAACTGGCGACCTCAGTGTTCCCAGGTCGACGCTTTTATCCACTGCGCCACCACAGGTCAGGCCTCTGGCTCTTTTATTAAGGACGCCTCTCCTTCTGACATCAGCCGGTAGCACCCGGACTACCGCAGCTTCCAACACGCTCTGCACGCCACCTCAGGTCTGAGTGCTGATGGCCTCAAGTGAGCAAAACATCCTGCACCCCCCCCCCCCCCGACTGCCCCAAGGTGATTCGCTCTCTGACCCCCGCGGCACAATCAATCCTTTTCTCTCCTAAGCTCCCTTCTTTGGAACTCTGGCGCAAAGCCAGGTCACTTGTGCTGGAGGCCTTTGGGTAATGGAGCACGCAGTAGGATTTCCCTGTCCCTCTGGAGACAGCCACTGTCCTTGCATCAAGCATACACCTTTGTACCTCTCTCCCCGTAGACAAGTGACTCTCAAAGGGGGCCGGCAGTGGGCGCACCTTGGGGATTTCCGCCCTCTCGCACACGCACGAAGATTTTGATGTCTCCACTCGGCATGCGTGTAATAATCACTGTGAGCTGCCTACCACGCCACATTGATTGTTGGGGCTCCCCACCATTCAGGCCCTCACCCCCTCTGTAATGCTGGGGGGAGGGACTCCATTTTCTAGAATTTGTTGCCAGCAGCCTGGTTGAGACTCCCCAGTGAAAAGCACTCATGTGAGAACTGAAGGCAGAAAGGAGATGCAGGCCATACTGTCCCTCCAGCATTGGCGGCAGACACAATGGTTTTGGCAGACGGGAGGCTTTGCGACCACCTCTGGTTCTTCCCCTATGAATCTCCTGCCTCAGTGCTCCTGGTAGTGCTAGTAGCTAGCAGTTCTAGAATTAACAGTGGTTACTGTGGGAGTAACTTTCTGATGTCTTGAAATCTAGCCGGGAACCCGAGAGTTCGCACCAACCTTCCCTCCTTGAGCCCTTTCAACAGTCTTGTAAGCACATAATTCTCCGCCGCAACTCCCTTTCTGCTTGGGCTCCATAAATTGGGTTCTGTCTTTCTGACACGTACACATATCCAATATCCTTTATACTTTCTTCTTTTATGAATAGAATCCTGATTTTAACAGGGCGGCCATTTGACTTGTTAAAATGTTCAAATCTGAGCATTCTGACTGTTAAACCATAGCAAAAGTCAACTGGGCACTTGGGGAAAATATTTTGCTTTTCTGATATAGGTATTGCCCTTTTTTTCTTTGCTTTTTCTTCCTAGGCCCTACTTTCTGGCTAGAATTTGTAGTTAGTGGCCTGAAGTTCAGCGGCCATATTGTGACCATGAGGAAAAAGCCAACGAACTTGCAGAGACCTCAGCTTTGAAATCTTAAATCCCTGAACTAATATTAGGTACTTCTTCTTCTGGATTTCTTGTGTTATGAGGGAAAAGAATTCTCTTTATTTCATGTTAACTATTGTTCAGTTAGGATTTCTGTTACTTTCATCGAAAGCAGTCCTAACTAACTTGGTAGAGGTGCCCATCTACTTCCGCCCCGGTGACCACTGTCACCTTGAGCCACGTCACTTCTGGTGTGTTGAGATGGAGCATGGTTGCACACGTCTTGTGTGCCCGCAGCCCCTTCCTTGCCCTCTTCGGAAAAGGCAGTGCTCTGGGGCTGCTTTCATGGCTTCCGAACATGTCCAGGCAAGTCTGCATCCCTGGGATACAACGATCTTAGACAAACCTTTTAGCATTAAAGCATGCATGGGATCCATCTAGAATCTCTTAATCAAACTCAACTCTAAAATTTAATGTGTTTTGTTCATCTTTATAAGACCTACCTAACAATCAAAATAATCTGTTATGTGTAAACCCAGGTCACAAATTCTCTCTCTGCCTCTTTCTCTCTTTCACTCAGACACACACACACACACACACACACACACACACACACACACACACACTTTCACACAGAACCTTCTAGTTGTCACCATGGAACAGAATTGGCCTACTCTGGAAAAAATTACAATTAACATGGGTGATTGAGACCATACCACAAGGAATAGTGGCAGAGAAGTACATCTGTTTTATGCGAGGTACTGAATGGTGTTTTGCTAATTAAGGGGGAAAAGTAATTATATCCTAAAACTAATAGTTTGATTATTCCTGAATATAAAGAAGATGGTGAGAGATAAAACCTCTGTGAATATAAGAAATAGTATAACTTTGTGAAAAGAGAATTATTTTTGCCTTAAATTATAATACCTACAAATAATGAGTCTCATAAAAGGCAATGAAATGTAAAATATAAAATTCGGCCAAAGCTGGTTCTGGTTTTATAGGCTTATTCATATGATTATTTTAAAACAAAACATGTTAAACATTTACGTCAAATATTATATTGATGCAAAAGTCAGAATTTTGTTTTCTCTCTACTAAAGTGACAAATTACTCAATCTGGCAGTAAATATTTTTCTTTACCTAAATAGAGATTCCATACTTCAGGATGACTTTCTGTGCTTTGTGCTATTTTTCATGCTTTTGATTATTATTATTTTATTAAAATATAGTTGACATACACTATTATATTAGTTTCAGGTGTACAGCATAGTGAATCGACATTTATATATCTTACGATGTGATCACCACAATAAGTCTGGTAACCATCTGTCACCATACAAAGTTATTACAATATTATTGATTTTATTCCTTGTGCTGTACATTACAGCCCCATGACTTATTGATTTTACAAGTGGGAGTTAACATAGCAAACTACAGAACTTTCTTGGTTTTGAAAGAGCTGAGGTTCATGAGAAGAAGAGTTGATTCAGGAGTCTCAAGGTCATCTTCAGGTTTGCTGATTTGCTAGAAGAACTCACAAGACCTAATAGCAGGTTATAATCACTGCTAAGGTTTATTACAGAAAAAGGGTATAAAGCAAGCCAACAGGAAAAAGGCTACTTTACTATTGATTTAGGATAGTTTATAGATCCCTAAAGATAGGTGTTAATTTGCAGAAAACTGAGTGTGATGTAAATAATTCATGTCCAATGGTAATGTAAATGAATTTTGTTCAAAGGACTTATAACTATTCTAGTTGGGTAGAAAAGATGACTCTAAAGGTTACAGTGTAAGTTATTGTTCTGTGGAATATTAACTACTTATGTATCTAAATTAGCAACAATGTTCAAACATTCTTTCCTTATGTCAGTATAGTTTACTCACTCTAATTCTCTCTGAATCAATCTTACCATCTTGCTGGTTCTACTAACGATAACCTACTTATGTAAAAACAAACAAAACCCCGAACACCCAGAAAGAAAAAATATCAAAGTGGAGATAAGTTTCTTACTGTTCCTTTTAAAATTATCATAAATGTTCATCTTCTGACTCAACAGGAAAACCAAGAAGGTAGGATATTAATCATCAACTGTACCTGGAACATCTCCCAACACCATGCAAGCAACCCCAGCAGCAAGACTGTAATACCGTGGAAGCCTGTGTACAAAGTAAACCAAAGAAGTCAGGATTCTGGAATGAAGAACAGTTTACAACTTGATTATATCAACAAATGTATGACTAGTTTACTTTGCTAGTAATGGGAATGTGGGATACAAAGAAGGCTCAAAATTGTATCAGAAGTCAGAAGTGGGAAACACTTAAATATGTTATCAGAATGGCAGTCCTGTTCTTGGGAAGCCCATGGCCCCAATCGTCACTGAATAAAATATGACTATGAGCCGATTTTATATAAAATAGCATTTGAAACCATCAAAATTTCTGGAAAAATAAAAGTTTATCCATGATTGTCATTAAAGAAACAAAGAACATTTGGAAAATACTAGATTTTGTAAGAATATTAAATGGTCAGTTAAAAAAACCTGAGTTTTCTTCAGATATACTTAGTAAACTTCAAAAAATAATAATTTCAATATGGGAATATTATTATAGTCTAGATTTATGGTTCTGCTTGTTATAAAACATTTATCCACTAAAACATGAAAATTGCTTTTTGGGAAACTTCTATACATCAAGGCAATAAAATGTCAACTGTTCCTGACAAAGCCTCAACTGTCCCACGTGGAAGTGTTGTTAATAATTTATTCATACGTGACATTTAAGACTTTGAAGCTATTTTACTCGATTTTGTTTACCTTATGGAATTGGAAGTAGTAACATGTGAGGCAATATATCTAAGTTTATCATCGCTGATTGAGAAAAATAGCATTTCGCTGAGCAATATTTACATAAAAACTTCACTGGCCTTTGGGAGTACCAGTATATAATGCTTGGAAGAACGTCTGAGACTTCAACCGGAATTTTAGAACATTTTCTAGACGTTTTAATTTGGTGTTGATGTCTAAGTCACCACGATGGGTTATCTTTGAAAGATGCAATAGAAGAAGATCAAAAAAAATAAACCGCTTTAAATCTCTCTTCCGTGAACTTTATATTTGCCACCATTCTTCAAATAAAACATTGTTAGGAATTAAATAATACATTTGAAGAGTTTAGAATTTAAGTGATAAAAACTGGAAGACTACGGAGACCTCAGGACGCAGCCCGCAATGTAAATTACGAAAGCAGTTTGGAAATGGCATCTAGGTTTGGATGTTTGTTTTAACAGAAATCATAAAGAGCGATAGCTGGACATTTAAAAAAATATTTTTTAGAGATTCAGCTTTAATAAATGACATCCTAACAAAACATCAGTTCCTTCTTGAGCTTCGTAAGAAAGGTAAGTTTCTGCGATGGTGAATTTTGGGACAGCAGGGCGGGAAGCAGAGGGCTTTGTTATCGAGACACTGGCTAGGACACATCTTGGTCTGCCCTGCAGATCACCTCCCCTTTCTTCTCGGCCCTGCTTTGTCCTGCCAGGGCTGATGGGATGGGCTCAACAGGGGCTCCTTGGTTTGGCAAGTTGGAGGATCAGCAGGAGGTCTGAGGAAGGGAAGAAGTTGAGGGCAGAGTGCCCATAGCCAGGCTTGCTCCCTGACGGCATTCTGACCAGGGTGGGACTGCCCTTCCCGCACCATGGTCTCTCTGAGTTAGGGAACAGATCTCTCCCCACCACACCTGGGCTGCACCAGGACCCTCGGCCCTGTTCCTGGCCACCTAGGTAAGAGTCCTTTTATCAAACTGTCCTCAAAATAGCCAATTTGACTGACTTACATCTCTTTTGAAACAACAAAAACAGAGTATCTACTCTGTGAAAAAAAAAAAACACTAGATTTTTTTAAAAAGAAAAATGTTCATTGTTTGACAACAGAAAAAATAAAAATATCATAAATGTTGTTTTTCTTTTTCCAATTTATTGCCTCCTGAAGTATGACTAAATGATATTCAGGTTAAATGGAAACCAAAATTAAGAAAGTCAGGGCAATTAATTAAATGTGACATTCCAGTAAATGATTTGTATAACTCTTTCAATAATGGGGATGCAGACTAGATAAAAGTCAGTACAGTATTTCCAGTTTATACTATATGATGGGTGGCTCTATATTTTTAATAGTGGTCATGCCATCTCCCATAGTGGACGGTGTTCCTGGTATAAATTATGAACAATAGATGGTAGAAACCAATTCAAGGAAAGGGGAACTGAAATTAATACAATCCAAACCTTATTTATTTATTTTTAACAAAGCAGCATTTCAATTTCTTTTGATCATTGTCTGGGGTTGAATCATAACCACAGGTTTGTTTGTTTTTTTTCATAAAATAGTCAAGGGAACAGGATCTGTGATATTTTCCAGCTATTGTCTTCCCTGGGCATAGATCAGAGGAGATAGAAATAATTCCACATCCAAGCTGGGACGTGGAGGCAGAGCACTGGTCTCAAGCCCAGAGTGCTGTGCACAGTTATGGGACATCAGGTGTCACAGACGGCAGAGGGGGCCCCGGGAGAGCTCCTAGCCTGCTCCCGAGGTCCTGGAAAAGGAAAACCAGTGATAAACCTGTTCACCACCCCACTCCTCCTGAGAGACCCAGGCTACAAGTCTGGGAGCGTGCAGGCTCTCCCTGAGGGGTTAGGTCCTCTAAAGATGTGGTGCCACCCAGCCATGGGGATGTGCCCTGCCAGCCTCAGACAGGAGTCCCCCCTCAGCCTCAGAGACCTTGTTGGCAGCCTCACCAGAATCACAGAGGACCCTCCAACCCTGCCGAGAGACCAACATGGACACTGATCAGCGCAGACCTTTCTGGAGACAGCACACACCAGAAGCTTATTTGCAGTAGCTGCGAGGCCCAGCTGGACCTGGCAGGTCTAACGAAGTTCCTGAAAGAGAGAGAGCTCTCGGCACATGGGAGCTTCTTACGCACATCGAGTGTGGGCGGAGTGAGCTGCGCAGAGGGCACCAGAGCAGGATGGGGTGTGCAGGGACAGGAGAGGAGGCAGGGCACACTGCTGCGAGCCCGGCCTGGCTGTGCTGGCCCTCAGGCTGTGGCACACCTGCAAGGCTGGTCTCCAGATGTGCCTTTCCCATGGTCCCTCTTAGACCACA
The DNA here is from genome assembly GCA_037038555.1 of Rhynchonycteris naso. NCBI lineage: Eukaryota > Metazoa > Chordata > Mammalia > Chiroptera > Emballonuridae > Rhynchonycteris > Rhynchonycteris naso. The sequence continues at coordinate 11,832,955 of CM073000.1, forward strand.
GGGTTCTCTTCATGCTGGGGGATTGGGAACAGGGGATTTTGAGAAGTGAACAGAACCTTAAGGAGATATCATTCATTGCTTCAACCCTTCACCCCACACCCTGAAAATCCACCCTAGGAGGCAGGGTGGATAGTTTTGATATATTCATGGCTTAGAGTCTCTCACTCTCTCTCTCTCTCTCTGTCTTTCTCCACACACACACACACACACACATACACAGACACACATACTTCACATACTTTTATACACACACATCAGTCACGCTCCAGTTTTGAAATGTCACTTACAAGTTTTTTTCATGTGGCTCTGATGATGACATCCTTACACACTGGAAACACATTCTCCAGGGCCAGAGGCAGCTGGTGGTGGTGGTGGGATAATCAGATGGGGCAGACAGTTATAATCCTACTGTGACTCCAGGTGCCCAGAAGACTCTATCAGCCACTGAGGAACCACAGTGGCAGGTCATGGCCGCCCCAAAAGGAGGCTCAGAGACAGTTCACGCTGCGGTGGCTGAGGACGCAGTTTGGAGATGTGTCTCAGTTAGGCCACTGTCGGCGCCCAGCCCTGAGCATCCAGCCGCCAGGAAGGTGGGCCAGGGTCACTGGGCTCCTCTTCTCAGGTTGCTGATTCTCACGTCAGCACTGGAAAGAGAGACAGGCGAGCGTAGCCAAAGCAGGGTGGTAAACGTAGCGGGCTTTCAGGAGTGACTCTGCTGGACACATGGCGACATCTCTCTCTAGAATAAGCAGAGGTTGAAAGGTAGACAAGGCAGGTGGCTAGCTGCCTCCACTCCTGGGTGATGACCATGCGTATGAACATGGGTGCCTTGCCCAGTGGGCATATAGGACAGGCCTGCAGCAGAGAGATACAACTGCCTTCTCTAGCCATGTCCTCCCTGGCCAGGAAAACAGGCCTTTCTCTTGGTGGCTATGGTTAAGTCACCCCTCTGTTCTTCCCCAGGACCAGCCACCATGTTAATGATGACTACAATTCTCATCCCACAGTACCATGGACCACAAATTTACATTTCTGTCCTCTGCCTGGTCTAATTTTGCTCTGTCCATTAACTTACTCATTTATTGAGCACCTACTACATACCAGACTCAGTGCTAAACAGGCAAAGCTCATGCGTGAATTCAGACAGACGTAGGCCCAAATTCCACTTTACTCACTGACATCACTTAACCTTCCTGAGCCTCAGGGGAACATTTACACATGCCTTGGAATGTGGTTGTAAGAGTTCAATGAGATAATATTGGCAAGGCGCTCGGCACAGTGGGTGACAACTCGAGTTTTCCTTCCTAGTTCCCTTTCCTTTTTCAGAAGGTAGTAAGCCCAGCAGCAGCACTAGCAGACAGGGGCACTCCATAAGGGCGGAGGGAGAGACTCCAGACACCTCTTGGTGACAAGCTGGCACACAGGAATCAGGCACGTGCCTTGAGCTGGGGGAGCTCATTGTGTCTTCCTGTCCTGGCCCCAGTCTGACAGAGGCAGATGCCTTGGAGACACTGTCACCGCTCCATTTTCACCCCCGCCCCTCCTTTTTGTTAGCAAATGAGCAAACCAAAACCCGAGGAGGTGGCTCCTTGCCAGTAGGGAAGCCGAGCAGAAGAGCAGAAGAGCAGGGAGCACGCTGGATGGGCCAGGAGATCTGGTTCAAATCACGGCTACGTCACGGACCACATGTGTGCTGGCGCTGAGGCTTGTGCGTTCTCAACATCCAACCCTGGCTCCTACGAGGTCGTGAGGCTCATCCCTGCCCCGTCTGCTCGGTGAGGTCGCCAGCAAGGACTGCGGCCTAGCAGAGGCATGACGAGGATGACAGAAGGCTAACAGAGCTGTGACGATAGGGGCTGGCACTGTTACTGCTATTGGTTGTTAAACCACACGCGCATTTGCACTAAAACAAGATCGCTGTCGTGTTGGAAAGGACAGGGGACGGGGATGGGATATTGGAATCTCCAGTTGAAATTTGGACACAGTTAGTAAATTGGTGTGTGACCTTGGGCATCTCCTTGCCCGCTCTGCAAACCCAGAGTCTGTGCTAGGTAATCTGTCACGTCCCTCTGGGATTTGAAGGTTAAGGACTGTGAACAGACACTAATGATTTGGAAACGCAGCACACTCGCTCCAGCTCTTGATGCTTCGGAGAGTGACAATCTGTTGACAAAAGCTCTAGTTGGCTGCTTAAGGCCAGACGCTCTTGGCAGTCACCCTGGGAGGGGGGACTGCAAGCAGTAGGGGGCTGCCCAAGGCATCGCTACAGCCCACGTGCATGGCAGCTGTGAGGCTGCAAGCACATATTTGAGAGGGAAAATCATTTTCTTTCAACAATAAATCTGGCAGCGGCAGGAGATGTGGATCCCTGGCCCTGGGGTTTTCCAAGCGCTGTCAGACTTCTGGCTTCTTCCCAGGGTGCTTTTGTGCCAAAGACGCAGGAGGGAAACCTGATTCACTCACTCCCAGGCCCAACAGGTCTTGATCCAGACTCTCACCCACTGCCACGCTGAGCCCATCTTTTGGAGCTCTTTCTGCCATTTTCGGCTGTTTTGTCTCTCAGTGGTCCCACACCGTGTCTCAACACCACAAGGCGTCACAGAGAGTCGGGGCGCCACAGAGACTCCGGATTGGAAGAATATACAGAACTTGATTCCAGTGCTCTTCCAATCTTTTCAGCAGTTTTATTAGAAGAAAATAAAATCACCAAAAATGATACTTTTTAAAGTTCAAATTTTATAATATTGGCTTATTATAGAGCCATTAAACACAGGGATGCTGTTTAGATGGACCTTAAAATTGAAAATTCAGGATTGGGGGTGACAGCTATAATCACATTAACCTCAGCATGTGATTTATTTCTTCATGTGTTCTTGCAGATCTTTAAGAAGATAAGTAACTGAAAACAGGGATCGTTTTTAATTAGCATGCAATCTTAGGATGCCCTTCAATTAAAAAGACATGGCTGAGAAACATCATTTGAGGTTTGTTTGACACAAGTTCACCTGTCTCTCTCTCTCTCTGTCTCTGGGAGCCAGGGTGGGTTGGCAGGTCTAGAAACCACAGACAAAGTTGCTCAGAGTCCTGGACCATGCCTTTCCCATCTGTATCTCTCAGTGCCAGCATGGCACCTGGCTCATAATGGGAACTTGATAAATGTTTGTTGAATGAATGAATCAGTGGTCAGTTGACTTGATGTTTTGACCTTGAGTCTATCTTTCTGACAAACTTTCCACCATATTCTCACTGAAGACAGACAGATAGATGGGTGGATGGGTGGATGGATGGATAGGGATCTAGGCATGTCTCAGAGTCAACATTCAAAGAATGAGTTCTCTTTGTATAATGCTCTAAATGGAAAACCCACATTTGTATTTCCATACAAAAACCTTAACTCCTGTGGTGGCAGGCAGTCACCGAGATAGAATTATATCACTCAGTCTCCCTACTTGCTATGTGTGACTATTTAACTAAGTTCCCATGGGTGGAACGTGAGCAGAACTGAGGTATATAATTTCTGCATCACTTGCTTATGTGAAAAATATATTGCCCTCCATTCCTGCTCTACCTTTCTCCCTATGAGCGAGGATGCTGATATGGTCGTGACCAAGCTCTGATCATGTGGCTGAGGACAGCTCTGTAAGGAGAGCAGAGCAACAAGATAGAAGAAGCCTGGGTGCCAAGTGACCATGTGGAGCAGAGCTTCCTGCTGGCCTGGGCCATTCACCCCCAGACCGTCATGCGATAGAGAAAGATACTTCAGTCTGATTAGGGTCTCTGTTCCAGCGGCTCATACAGCCCACAGCCCAACGACCACATCAGTCTAGGATTTACTCCTCAATTATAATTACTTTTTTGCAGAGGATATATTTTGCTAAAACTATAAAAGGTCAAGGTCAAGGTATGGTATGTGGAAACACAGGAAGAAAAATTAGAACTCTCTCCTCTAGCACCCAACCTTTCAGGGACGCATGTGCAAAGGACCAATGGGGTGAGACACCAGCAGAAGAGGAAGCAGTTCTCAGTGATGGTGAGAAGACACACCCAAGGTGTGTGTGGGGGTGTCTCACAGGCCTTCCATAATCTAGAGGTCTGACCACTCCCCCTCCCACTCCTCCCCAACTAAGTTCCGACTTCAGAACAGTAGGGACAGCCTTTCAAAGAAGCAGTGCCTTTTAGGTCCTCATTATCCCAGGACTCATCTCTGATGCAGAATTTCCATGTTTTTCTTCTTTAGGAAGAGTGCATGCATTTGTGTGTGTGTGCACGTATGCACATGTGTGTGGGTACGTATGTGCAGTGTGCATGTGCTGTGAGGGCTAGCTAGAGGAGGTCGAGGCTGAGAATTTAAACAAGGGCCCCATCTGGAAGGTATGTTCTAAATTTCATTCCGCATGTTCAGCTGTGATGGGTTGTGACTCTCACCCCGGTCTCAGGGTACAGCCATCACTGGGTTATATCCCCCCGGTTGTCGGTCCTCTCTACCCAGCGAGCAGCCCCTACTCAGCTTTCTGTCTCAGCCTGCAGCCTAAAATGCCACAGAGCCGGTAGCTCAGCTCACTCACAGTTTCTCACGGCTGTTCCTTCCATGGGGCCCAGTCTTTCCCCCCTTTGATCTTTCTGAAGCTGGCACACCACCCAGGACTGCAATGAGACTTTGATCCGAGTAATAGAATCAGGCAGAGGGAGACAGGAACATATGCTGAAAACCTTTTTCGGCTGGCTCTGGGCTTGGATGTTTAATGAGGGCAAATTCTAGAAAACCTGGGAAATAAAAACTGAAAGACGTAACTAGGGAGAGATTATCCCTGAATTCTTCTGCCTTACAAGCCCCTCCGGAGGGCTAGACAGTGACGAAGAAGGGACTCCGCCAGGGGATGACGATTAGAGTTTGGCAAGCGGAGGTGCGGTTTACAGCTGCTCCTGAATGAAGCTAAATGGTCCAATCCGGTGTGTTGTTTTTATCGCAGCTTCTGTCAGTTTCCCTCTGCCCGCCCCCACCCTGCAAGCTTGTTAGGCATGAGTCAGGAAGAGACTGCTGGCTCCCAGGGATGTAGGGAAGTGGGCTGTTTCCCTCCACCTGCGTTGATCCCACTCGGGAGGGCTGGGTGCGTCCCAGCTCTGCCCTAACCGGTCACATGAAAGGGCAAAGCTTTCCGTCCGTCCGCCTCCGCAGGCCTCTGTCTCCTCATGCGAAGTGAGGTTCCATTCACCTCTCACTACCTCTGAGGGCTTCTTCGTCCCTTTACCTGGGGCCGGCCCCCTGTGCTGGACCTCAGCGACTCTGCGCAGGGAAGAGGCCGCCACAGAAGACCAGGGGCCCTGCTGAGGCAGTGAGGCTAAAAGTCGTAGGAGCCCATCAGGGACAGAAAGGCAATACTGTGCGGTATTACATAGATATGGAATCTTTAAAAAACCCTCAAATTTGTAGGAATAGAGAGTCAAAGAAATAGTTGCCAGGGGATTGGAGGGGTGGATAGGGTAAATAGGGAGAGGTTGATAAAAGAGTACAAACTTTCAGCTCTGAGATGACTAGGTCTGAGGCTCTAATGTATAACATGGTGATTATTGTGGGTGACTCTGAATTGTATAATTGAAATTAGCTAAGAGAGTAGAACTTAATCTCAAGAGTAGAACTTGCATGTTATCATGCAGATATATATAACGTTTTATTCGTACCAAACCATGATGAACACTTTAAATATCTGACACTTCTACTTGTCAATTATACCTTATTAAAGATGAAAAAGAAAATGGGAGTTGGGAGGATTAAATAAAATGTTTCCTGTAAAATGCTTGGTAACATAATGCTTGGTGCAAGTGCGCACTCAATTCGTATTTATACCACTACTATCCTTTTCCGACTTTCCCTCAGGCCGCGGTTCCCTGCTGCACATTGGCCCTGGCCCCTGGATTCTTCAGCATCTCTTTGGCCTCTGCCTCTGCAATTCTGCCCTGGCTGGTTAGAACGTTATCCCGAAATGCAGAGGTTGCCAGTTCAATCCCTGGTCAGGGCACTTACAGGAGCAGCTTGATGTTCCTGTTTCTCTTTCTCTCTCTCTCTCTCTTTTCCTCTCTCACAAAAATCAGTAAACTGAAATCAAAAGAATTTTCCTTCAATCAATAGCTACCCAGCACTGCAATAACCATTTTTCATATTTATTTTCAGTTCTCTTAACTCTCTCACAAGGAAGGCATTATTTTCTTCATTTACAGAAAAGGAGACCAAGTCTCAGTGAAAGCAGTGGAATTGACCAAAGCCACACACCCGAAAGTTCTGGACCCAAAATTTGTACCAGTTGGGTCTGGCACCAAAACTCACAGAATACCATGCCCCCATGGGTACCAGATGGGCCCTTCCAACTTTACCTTAGCTTCTGAGACCAAGTGTACAGTGACTGGCTTGGGCCATGTGCACAGGACTGGACCTTATGGGTTTGAGTGGACATGGCCACTCAACCACCTGATTCTAGCCACATGGGCATCACACACCAGGCAATGGAGTCCCCGTGGGAATACTTGAGGAAGAAACAAAGAACAATTGGAGACATCCATGCAGCCACAGACTCATGAAAAGGTTGTATTTTGAATTTGGAGAGGGGTTGAAAATGAGTTGTCTTATTGCTATCTGGAAAGAAAGAATTTACCAAACAAATTAATGATGTAAACAGGACTTCCCAGAATCTTTAATCCACAGATTCCTGGTCAACTCATTGAACATTTCATAGGGGTCCTGGAGATAGAGAACTGAATGAATCAGTTCCTTTCAAAGGGAGCTCACAGCCAGCCCTGAAGCAAGCATCTAAAGTGCTCACATGCACACAAAAACAATGAATTTCAAAAAATTAATTTAAAAAAGTGAAATTCTGCATGAGCCCAGTGCCGAGAGGGATAAATGGAGTTTGACAAGGTCCAAGAAAGCTTAGTCTCAACCATTTTCAGAAACCATTCCCTTCTGAAGTACCTTTAATTCAAAAGAGTAACCCAGAGATTAAAATTATTCTCATCAAATTATTAAAGCAGGACATCAAAGGGCTGAAACCACCTCAACATTGGTAAGCCTAGTGGAAGCTATTATGGGAGCTTTAAAATACTAAGATTTCCCCCTTCTGGAGACATTCTAGAATTTAGATGTATGTTTGGTTCAAATGCGTGTTCTTCTCATCCCAAGTTAGTCTAGCTTCTCTGTGGGCCGTGTTTTGAAAGATTGTGTCTTCGCTTTCTCGGGGTGGGGGCGGGGCGCAGCAGAGCATTTTTGCAATGACATTTGCCATACAAATGTATAGAGCAGTGGTTCTTAATCTGGGTTCTATCGAACCCTAGGGGTTCGATGAGTCGGTCTCAGGGGTTCGGAGAAGCCTCTGCCGCGGAGGCCAGAATAAAGTAATACCGTAATTTGTTGTGAGTTCATGCACTTTGTTGGTTTTGTTCTTTGAGCAAGGTGATGTTCATGCACGGCTCATTTTGTGCACCAGTAAAAAAACATATACCTATGTCTTGAATTTGGGGGAAAAAAATCATATTTTATTTATCACTAAAGAAGGGTTCGGTGAATGCGCATATGAAACTGGTGGGTTCGGTACCTCAAAAAAGGTTAAGAGCCACTGGTGTAGAGTATGATCCACAGGGATGGAGGGTTAAGATAAAATGAAGAGCATATGGGATGGTACCAAAGGTAGGAAACCAGTCCATGAACTTGGCATTGAACGAGATTTCCTGGAGACAGGGGAGGAGGAACCTGGGTGAAGATGTTAGCCAAAGAATGGTCTCGAAGGGTTTACTTTGGAGGGTGGTTGGGAGGCTGTGAATCCACCCTGATAGGATGCTGAGGCCATGGGAGGTTGGTAACAACCAGTGGGTGCCGCCAACAGTTACCCCCTTACCCCAGGCTGCTGAGCCTGCGCTGGCCCGTTCTCTGGCGCCCCCTCTCTCAAAACCCAACAGCCCTCCTTGAAAGCTCACCGGATCCCAACTGCACTGACTCAGCAGGCCCGGGAAGCACCAAGAAACCCTTTGGGGGAAATCCAAAGCCCAGATCTTCTTATTCTGAGAACTTCCCACCACCGGAAGGAAGGACAGATCATGCAAGTCAGCACTTTCCAGTTCACTGTTCCGCTCGACTGTGGTGGCACCAGCCAGGGGTGGCGGCTCAAGAGCTATTTTTACTCTCAGGTTTCCGGAATTGCCGACCAATCTTGGTTATAGGACACCACAGTCAACTCAACTCTGTCCACAGCAATCACAAGGAGTCTAGGCCACAATGTGCAGCTGTGCACGCAACGCTCATCCCTACCCTGGGCACAAAGGCCCCAACTACAGAGCCAACTGCCAGGGCCCATGCTGGAGAAGCAAGGAGGCGGCTCCCCGGGGCTGTCCCAGTGATCTCTGCGATCTGTGTTGTCGCCAAGGACCTCTGCCTGTCGGAGGAGGACACCAAAGCTCAGGGTTCCGGTGTAATCCTTCAAAGTGCCTCTCAGTTGAGCGTTCCCGTGGTTTGTGGCAGACCCCGTCCAGGACAGTTCTTTAGAGCCACAAAGAATGACTTTGCTGAAAGCTGTCTTGTTCCAACTCTGTTTTAATGGTCACCAACTCACGAGTGGTTTCTTTCCTCCTTGTTGAATCCTCTCACTTGTGAACCACCAGGCAGACTCACCTTTTGTTTTCCACCTTCCACGTGTCTTTCAGTCTACAGCCTTTTATTATTATTATTATTATTATTTTAATATTTTTAGTGAAAGGAGAGGAGATAGAGAGACAGACTCCTGCATGCGCCCCGACCAGGATCCACTCAGCATCCACCATCTGGGGCTGATGCTCTGCCCATCTGGGGCCATGCTCACAACTGAGCTATTTTTAGAGCCTGAAGTGGAGGCTCCACAGAGCAATCCTCAGTGCCCAGGGCCAACATGCTTGAATCAATCGAGCCATGGCTGTGGGAGGAGAAGAGAGAGAAAAAGAGAGAAGAAGGGGGAGAAACAGATGGTTGCCTCTCCTGTGTGCCCTGACCGGGAATCAAACCTGAGACATGCACATGCTGGGTCGATATTTTATCTTTGAGCCAACTGGCCAGGGCCAGTCTACAGACTCCTTTCAGAGGTTCTGACTGCTGTTATTTTTGAGAAGGAAACACTTCTTCATAATGTATATAGATAAATAATGTTAATGCCAGAGAAGAGTTTTAAACCAAGGTAGGACTTTTCTCCTAACTAGAATGTATGTGAAAGACTCCTGTCCCACCCAAGGCTTTCTCAGGCCATGGTGAGGAGGGTCACTAAGGATAATAAAATGGCCACCACGTTCCCTTCTCAAGGACAGCCAAAGGATTTGGGGTTCTCTGGAGTGATAGAAAACAGGTGCAGAATGATTTCTTCTTATTGTTGTTCTTAACTGCAGTTGTGATTGTTGCAGCAAAGAGAATCCTGCCCGAAGGCCGGAGGCTGGCCAGGATGTTCTCCCAAACTTCTTCTGGGAGCAAAGCCTGATCCCACTGGACATTTCGAACTCCTCATGATCGAAATGTTGTCTACTGAAAGCAACTGACCACCGCAATTACCTTTTTCTTCTTCTGTCATGGGCCAATATTTTTAAGCCTCAAAACACCACTCAACGATAAGGCCTTTCCCCATCAGATTTCCTTCAGAAAATTAGTTTGGGTCCGGAAGGGTTCCGCGGCTCGGACTGAAAACCTGCCGGGCCCGGGGAGCTCCGGCTGGCCCGCAGCGCCTCCCGCACCGGGCGGCTTCGCTGGCTGCTCATCAGGGAACCTGTTGGCGGGAGCAGGGAGCAGCGTTCTCCATTTCAGTCACCCAGCTGTGACTCCCCGTGCGGAGGGGCCGCCAACCAGCAAGGGCACCACAGGGTTCAGAGGCTGGCGGACGGTGAGCTGAGGTAGGAAGGAGGTGGAGAGAAAAGGAAGTTGCAAAAACAGCAGACTCGATAGGCACACTATCCATCTGCAACATTTAACAATTCGACCCTGACCCCCAAGAGCCGCTCGGGAGCCTGGCAGATGTGAGCGGGTTCAGGACTGGATGGTCCCCGACAGACTTCAGGAAATCAGCGAGCTGCAGGTGTGGAGGCGGCCCGGGGCGGGCTGGAACCCCACAGGGGACCCAGCTCTGTCACTGGGATAGGGCAGCTCTCCCAGCCCATCAGGGAACGGTGGCAATCCAGCAGGAATGCTTAAGAAGGCAGAGTCTCTTTTCACAGCAAAAAAAAAAAAAAAAAAAGTCACAGGCTGTTCTTTCCATTTCACGTGAGGGAATAAACGCTTGGTTTCCACAACACAATTGAGCAGCAGGTACCCCAAAACTGGCCAGAGGGGGAAGAATCTCCAGTCATGACTCTCATCCATCAAAAAGTACCTTCCTCCCTCCCGGGAGGGACGGCTCCTCTTTCTGGTTTTCTGGTTGGGCCTGAAGAGATTATCTCTGCGTGGTGAGGGGGCTTCCCCTGGGGGGCTCCCCCTCCCCATCTATCTCAGAGTGTTATTAGGGAGGTGAGTGCGCCTCGGGGCATGCTTGTCTGGAAGGAACAGGTTTATGTTCAGGAGCAGGATTAGCTGCCCCGCTGTCTTGTGATTGTAGGAACGCCATTAGAAAAGTCTGAGGTCCAAAAAATTTCTCCCATACTGCTTTCTTGTCACTGATCCCTGAAACCCCTCGACTGAAGATTTCATTAATTTTAGTAAACATCTTATCAACCGCAAGTACTATTGAGAGTTATACCGCATAATGCTCTTTGTAATATTACAGGGTACGTACGAGAGGGGACATTAAGGAGTGAAAGAACCCAGGTCCCGTGCCGGGTGACTCCACCAGCAGACTCTTGATTGGCAAGGCACAGCCACCCAAGAGAACTGACATGTATGGCAGCTTTTGATGACCTTTGACCCTTATCTGAATAAGGGGGAATTATGATACCAAAAATTGCACCTAACTCCAGAGGATTGTTGAGAAGATGTAATAGAGTCCAGAAATCTGTATGAGCGCCACAAAACTATAACAATAGTCCAGTGGAAACTTCCTCAATGTGGCATTTGCCAGAAGGTGGGGTCCAAGGAAGTGCAGCTCTGTGAGACCTTCCAGGTGATTTGAGTATTAACCTAGCAGAGGGCACACTCTCAGGGATGCAGGCCATTGTATGTGCCCCGAAGATGTGGCCTTGTGAGGTCTCAGAGTCCATGGCTGCAGAGAGGAAATATTGGCCCCTGGGGCTCTTGGTACCCAAATTGTCTTGATCTAATGGGAACATCTGTTTCCATACATGTTTAGACCGATACTGAGTGTAAAGACCTATGACTAATGAACTCATTCACCTGGTCACCTAGATAGCAACCCAGATTTGAGGCGTCAGGAACAAAAACACAGAAGTCATTCAAAACAATCCAAGTCATTCCAATCCAGCCACTGTGTCAGCACACTTTGCAGGCGGACAAGAAAAATGTAAAACCGAAGCGATTTCAATGGCTTTGGTTAAACAAAACAAACCTAGAGGGGAAAATAAAGTGATTCCTTCCAACTGGAGTTTTTACAAGGGGAGAAGAAATCAGATGCCCGCAGTAAATTCTACAAAACAAACAGCACCTTCCAAAAGTCAATGAGAAGCGGTAGGTATTCCAGGTGATTATGTTTGAGTAGACATGCAGGAGAGGTTTCTGGAAAACTGCGGGGCAGGCAGCGGGGACAGCACTCATCATAATCATCAGGACTTGCAGGCCTGGAGCTACAAACTTGAAACCCAGGACTTGGAACCTGACTCTACTTTTGACTCCCCCCTATCCTCTGCTCCCAACAGAAGAAAACCCTGATGTCTTCAGAAAACTGTAGCTGTTGAGAAAGAACAGGCAAAATATTTGAAATCATTCACATTTACTGGGGCCTTCCTTCTCTGATTTTCTCATCGGCCTTTCTCTGTAGTTCGCTCAGGCTGCCCTAACAAAATACCACAGACTGCGTTGCTTAAACAACAAGAATCGTTTTTTCTCACAGTTCTGGAGACTGGAGGTCCAAGATCAAGGGGTTGGCAGGTCTGCTTTCTCCCGCAACCATTCTGCTCGGTTTGCAGACAGCTGCCTTCTCACACGGTCAGCTTTTTTTTTTGTGCGTGTGCATCCCTGATGTTTCTTTGTGTGTCCAAACTTTCTCCTCTTATAATGACATCAGTCAGCTTGGATTAAGGCCCACCTTAATTCATATTAACTTAATTACTTCTTTATAGGCCCCGTCTTCTAACACTGTAAAATTCCGAGGTACTGGGGATTCGGACTTCAACATATGAATTTGGGGTGAGAGGGACACAGTTCAACCCCTAAAACTGTTCTTAATCTCTCCGCACCTATGCACTGGGAAGGTTCTGTTCTTCGCTCTGTCTGTTGCCTAGTTTACCTCTTTGCTTCTGTCTATATCTCTCTTCCTTTCTGATTCTCTCTCTGCGTCCTCAGTTCCTCTGTGAGTGTTCTTCTTTGGGTATCCCCCCCCCTTACCCCAAGCCCTCCCACCTCATTCTATTGGTCTTTTCTTCAAATAGCTAAAAGTAATTCCTATCTGTCTGTTATGATTGACGGCAAGAGAAAAATGCTGTCCCTGCCCTCAAAGACTTTTTATTCTAGAAGTTGAGAGGAGGTTCGACCTCCGAGAACCATAATATAAAGGCAGCCGATGATGAACACCATAAAAGGCTAGCGCAGAGGTTGGCAAACTGCAGTCATAACGTTTTTATCAAGTTTCTTGAAACACAGCCATGCCCGTTTATTTAGGTATTATTTATGGCTGCTTTCACAGAATTGTTCATTGTGACAAAGACCGTATGGCCCACATAGCCTAAGATATTTACTATCTGGCCCCTTTCAGAAAATATTTTCTGACCCCTGGACGAAAGTCAAATTACACAGGAGATGAGAGCCAGGAAGCAGCCCATCTGACTATTGTCTTCTGGGATATGTCACTGAGAACATGTGACTTAAACTGGGTTTTTAGGGATGAATAAGAGTTCAAGAGATAGAGGTGGGAAGGGGGTTCTAAGCAACATCAATATTTTGAGTAAATGTGTGAGGCAGCAGGAATTTAAGGCACAATTGGGGCTCTAAGTGAAGACCCCCAGACATCAAGACAGGAGCCTTGACCTCAATAGAAGGCCCTGAAGCACCTTGGAGGCTTCAGGGAGCTCGAGCTGACAGATAGATAGCAGATTCCGTGTGACGGGCTCTGCACTGAATGCAAAGATGAACCAGACCCAATTCCTGCCATCAAGGAGACTCTGACTCTAATAAAGGGAATAAGATGAGTGTCCGAAACAGTTACAGTCCCTGGCAGAATAATGCCTCCATGGGGGAGACTTAAACCAGGAAAATGATCAAAGAGAGGTTAGAGCAAAGTCAAAGCTGACGATCAGGTGGAGGGTAGATTATTGGTGAGGATAATGACTGCTCACATCCGCTCAACCCATGGTGTGAGTTTCCCCTGCTGAGTGCTTCACACACACCTCTCAGTTAAGCACGGAACAGTCCCGTGAGTAAATACGCGTTCCCAGTTACCTGGTGAGGAGACGGAGGCTCAGACTGAGCGGAGATGCAAACCTAAGTTACTTTGTCCCAAACACCAGACATACAGTTGGGATCCATGCTCTTTACCACTGTGGGGAGAGGGGAGGCTGGGAGGCCACTATAAACAGACTTTTGCATAAGTCTATTGTTTGGAGAGAAGCAAACAGGAGGGTTTAAGATGTGTAGTTTACAGTTAGTATTTGAGTAAGTTCCAACATTCTGAATAAAAAAAAATCAAAGTATGGAAGAAGGACCGATAGGAGGCAGCACGTGTACTTGGCCCTGATGAGTAGGCTGTGAGGGAACAGTTCCCTGCGGCTCCTGAGTGCTCCATGTGTCCCCAGCATGTGGCCCGCGGGCCATAGTGCTCCCCAGAGAGATGGCAGAGAGGAGAAGCTTGTCCTTCCAGCAGGGACTCTACAGAGGGGCTGTTCTCAACACCAGGCCCACAGTGTATGATTGTACCATAATATTTTGTGCTTGTATTTAAATGCACCACAAGAAATACTCAAAGAAGTCCTTCTGACCCTTTTCACCATCCTGCCACGGGTTACTGTGGATGCCGCCGCAGCACTGACACTGCTCCTGGGTGTGCCGGGAGAGGCCGCTGCTGTGAGAACCACAGCCAGAACCAAGGCACAGCAGATGCACCGGGCCCTGGTGCATCAACAGGAGGCGTCCTTTGGGAAGCAACCCCCAGCTGAGGGGACACAGATGATGGGCCAATTTGGTCATCATCAGCAGGGGACAGCAGGCTTCTTGCCTGTACACCGGGGTCCTGATGGAAGCAGAGTGGCTTCAATGTGGAAATTGAGTAGCTCTTGGGTCCCCTCCTTTTGCCTGCTGGGTTCCCCACATGCCACTAGGTCCTAAATGACAAGCTACAGTTACAGCGAAGTGCTAAAGTTACAAGTTGTTCTAAACACCCTTGGACAAAGGATATCCAGTAAAAAGGAACGCCAGGCGGTTTTATAACTGTGTAGAAACCATAAGGTTTGCATCCAAGAATGTGTTGCCCGTTTGAGGCTGGCCCTGATTCTTTCAGTCGGGTGCCAGGGGCATGCATTTCAAATGAGCAGCTGTCTGTGGCCCCAGAGCCTGTGGCTGAGGCATATCTAATCAGGTTAAGCAGCGTTCATCCCTGCTGTCAGCTCGCTGGAAATCACAACATTGTCTGCAACCACACGCAACTCAAACAGAGGTTGGTGCTCGAAACCCTGACTCTCCAGTTCCCCCTCAACCCCCAACCTTACGGTGGTGGCCTCTGGTTTTCTCTTTTCCTACATGACTGTATACAACAGTAGCAAAGCTATTTTAGGATTAAAGCAGCTAATTGCAGATTTCCAGCATGGCCAGCCACTCAGAAGGCAGGTTTGGAGAGCACGTGGGTGGTCTTGGACTGTGGGGGAGCGCTTTGGCTTGTTTGCCCATGTCCTTGCTCGTCTGCACCCTGGACCCACAGAGCTGTTAATTGGAAGCTCTTCCGTGTGGGCCACTCGGTTCTGGGTGTGAGGAATTTGGTGGAATTTGGTGTGAAATAGCATGTGATGTTTTCTTGGCCCTAAAAGCATGGCTGGAGGGGCCTTTCACACTCATCCCTCCGCCTGCTAACTGCATGGGTGAAGGAACTGTGGTCAGGAAGTCCCACAGCCAGTCTGGGGCAGAGGTGGGATGAGACTCTGGGTTTCTGGGCTTCCTTCCTCGTGCTCTTTTTTCCTAGATGTCAGCACAACTCCCTCATGTTGCTTAAAAGCTTTCAGGAGGCAATAAAATCGGCTGCAGGCCAGGGTCAAATCCAGGCCCTGCTACACACAGAGAGGTATGACCTTGGGTGAGTTATTTAACCCTGCTGAGCTATAATGGTGCCATCTATAAAATGGGGATCATAAGGCCTACCTGTCAGCTTGTTAGAGAGGACAAGGGTCTCAAGGTCTGCGCTGTGCTTACTAAATGCTGTTCTTGCTACATGTTAAAATGTAGCACGGTATTTTGCAGACCGGCTGTACCCAAGATGAGCTTGGCAGGAGGAAATCAACTCTATAAGTGTAGCCCAGTGCAGAGAAGAAACCAACATGTCATTGACCAAACAGTATAGATAAGCCATGGCTGAGCCTCCCATCAGGGAGACAGAGCTTTGGATGTGAATCCCCTTGTCTCTTTTACTTGCTGCAAGTAAATAAAGGGACCTTGCGACAACCTCCTCTCCTTTCTAAATAGAGCACCCCAAGTGGCGAGCCCCTCGAGTTCGGTAGCAAGGTTGGTCATTTAATTAAATGAGACCATGACTTGGTCATGACTGGAAGGTGATTTTCATTCAGGACCCCCTCCCGCTTCCTAAGCACTTCCTGTCATTTCTAAGAGGTGGTCCCTGCAGGTTCAATAGAACCTAGCCCTGGGAAAGCTGAGGACATGGCAGGAGGGATCAGAGAAATTCAGGAGAAAGAGATCTGTTATGTTCTACAGATAAGACCTTTATAAAGGCCCAACCTTTATGAAAATAAGACCTTTGAATTATGGTTCTCCCTTTCTTTAGAACAGAGCAGTACTTTTCAACTTTTTCATCTCTTGGCACTCATAAGCTAATTACTAAAATTCTGTGGCACACCAGAAAATGTGTTTTTTGCCAATCTGACAAAAAAAAAATTAAGTGTAATTTTGATTCACATCAGACGTTTATTGTCGTATTGGCTGTTGTCATTCTTTAAAATGGACAATCTAAGGGAAAAGAGGTCAGTTCCCCTGAGTAAACAATCGGGTATTTCATGTTTTAAAAATTCTTGTAGCACACCAGGGTGTCTCTTGTGGCACTCTGGTTGGAAATCGCTGGGACCGCGTGATGTGAGGATAATGTGCTCATGACTGTTCAACGTCCTTGGTCTCTCAGAGGAAGCTGTGTGTCCCTCCATCACCATCACCGTCCTCAAGGACACACTGCACAGAACCAGGCCAGGGAGGGCTTCTCTGCTGCAGGGAAAAAAGAGAGCAGGAAGGGCAGGCTCCTGCTTTGCTGGCCCCATCACCTCCCACTGGGACCAGAGAGGATTCAATTGTCTGAGGAGCCTCAAAGCCCAGGGCAGGTGCTGGACATGAGGGAGGCAGCCCAGGCTCCTGGAGATACTGAGAATGAAGAGCTATCTCTCTGCCTGCTCAGAGACCTGTCCAGGAAAAATGGAATTCTTTTGGCAATCTTGCCATATCTTTGAGAATGATTGTTTAAAGATGAAGCACTGAATCAAAAATAAAAATGTTTGATAGAAAATCATGAAATTGATTAAAGTCATAGTTGGAAAGAAGAAAATTTGATGGCTTCAGAGATTTAGCAGGGAAGAAATAGCTGTTCTTACCTACAAGTGAAAAAAAAAACAAAAACAGACAATCAGCAAATTCATAGCACTGATAAGGATATTTAGGAAGGTTGCTAGATACAAGTTTCACTTACAAAAAACTCAACTAATAGCATTTTCTTTTTCCAAGACTGGCAATAGACAACTAAAAATATAATAAAAAACAAAATATTTTGCTTATTTACAGAGCAACTGGAGGATCCAGGATTTATTTTAAAGACTACAGCATGAAAAAAAGTTAAATTTCTCCTAAGGGATACCAAAGAAAATCAGAATAACTGGGAACAATGCCCCCTACACTTAGATTGGATGGTGTAACATTCTAAGGACAAAATATACCCCTAAGTGATCGACAAATACAAAACAATCTTAATATAAAAACCCATTGCATTTTTTTGAGAAACTCAATATGTTTATTCTAAGATACTTAAGGAAGCATAGAAGTCCAAAAATAATTACATCAAAAAGATACAAGCAAAAAGGAGAGATTACTTACCTTATGAAACATTAATACGTATTACAAAGGAAACCCAAATAGAAAAATAATGGGCAAAGGATGTGAACTGGCACTTCACAGAGAAGGGAGACCCATCCAGCCAAAGGAGTGTAGGGAGAGACACTCAGATTAATCAGAAATGAGAGAAATTCAAAGCGAATCAACAATTACACATCATTTGCTGCACACCGGGGCGTCAACATTGAAAGGTTGGATAGAGCCAGGGTTTCATGGATCTGCGGAAATAGGAAATCGGGGTGCTTCCGGTGGAGATTCGACGAGGCGCCCTCAACGCTGAAAAGCAGCTTGGTCACGCTCAGTTGTGTCTCCTGTCTCAGCAGTGCCGCTCCCGCGCGAGTAGCCCAGTGACCGCATCGTCCAGACCGGTGCGGGAGTGTGTACGAGCATGCTCACTACAGATTGCTTGTGGAAGCGAGAGGTGGAGGAGGCCTCCGCGTGGACAAGTAAAACGGGGTGAATGCAAGCTGTGGTGTGCAGTGGGGGAGACTAAGAAACAGAAAGAGGTTCATAGGACCATATCAATTATACAGAGTAAATCTTTGCACCCTTAATTAGCACAGTAAGTACTTAGAAGTGTGTATACAAACTCAAGGAAAGGCAAGAAATGCATTAGAATGGTGGCCCATGGGAGCAAGGAATGAGTGCAGGAAATGGGGAATCAGTGGAATAAGAGCTAACATGGCAGACTGACAGGTGCTGAGGACTGAGCCTCAGGCGCTGCACCTGTGGTCCCTACAAAGGTAAGAGAGGAAGAGAAATTCACTGTGTGTAAATGAAAGTTCCATGATTGGCATTTATTTTGAGATTGCACAAGAGCAAATTTGGGGTGATTCATCCTGCTAATGAGATTTTGGTGAGTCTAGTAGGATTTGACACTTGAGATCAGAGGCATCTATGAGTAACTATGTCTTCAGTATCTTGCCTAAGGTAGTTTCAGAGCTGGTAGTTGGAAAACAATGCTACAAAGCCTGAACATTTCAAAAAGAGTCATTTTGAGAGGTTTTAACCCAAAAAGGGAAATTGGAGAATGAATTTGAATGCCTCACTTTAAAAATGACTAAAAAGGTAAGAGAGAGAAAAGAAGAAAAAAATATACTTTAGGATTGGTGCAAATTTGTATTTTTAAGTTTTATTCATCTTAAAATTTTGTCCTGGAGAAATATTTTCTCAGCATTTCTTTCTAAATCATGTTAAGTTCCTTTTCTGTGGCAAGAATGCTCCATGTACAAATTTATTTCATTCTCTAACAACCCTGTGAACGGGATATTGTAACCTCATTGATGGAAGATAAAGACATGAAGCTCAGCAAGGATGAGTTACCTTCTCCGGATTACAAGAGCAGAAAGTGGAGAAGGATTCAACCCAGACATGGCTGGCTAGCTCCAAAGCACCTGCACTTTCTTTTGCTCTACACCGAAAGGTATTTGAGCTTAACTGTGCTGGTAAAGAGGCTGATTTCTGATGTTATTATATGGTATGCAGTGCAGGAAAATAAAAACCGCTCTCTATTTTAAGTGGAATGGCATTTAACACCATGAAGTAGTTGCTTATGAAATCATTGGAAGGGTTGAAAGGATAAGCTTTCAGCTGAACCACCATATAATACTCCCAGAACACTGCAGAAATGACCTGCCAGTCAGGTAGGAGATCAGGAACCACCTCAGTAACTAACCAGGAATCAGGAAACCAGACCAAGAAGCTGTCACCATGATCACTATTGCTCCTAAGCACCCAAGCAGCTGGTGATTGGACACTGGAAAGCTGTATCCCACTGGCACAATGCTTTAATTGACTTTCCAAAACGATGTAAATGGAATGGACCTATATTTTCATGACCTTGCTTGCTAGCAGAAAATAAAAAAACCAAAAGCATCTAGAAGGAGACTTCTATCTCATTTCTGCACCCATTTGACAAAATATCATCTAGAATTCTGGCTGAAATGAAGTCTGGGAAGTGTAGTTTTTAGCCTCTTAGACTCTGTAGTATGGGGAGGCACACTAGAAAGGTATGGTTATGGTCAGAGTCCATAGGTGCAATTTTATTTGAAACTCTAAGGTCATACCACTAAATGTATGACAGTCAATTAACTAATGTCTTAAACTCAAGAATATCACACTCCCTGCCTGAATCTTGCATGACCATCATCATCTATTCTCACCTGCTAGCAACATAGCAAAATATAAGACAGTCATTAAGAATAATCACCCTCAGTGTTGATCCAAGTGAAATTTCTAGAAATAAAATAAACATTAAAAAACAAAACAAATTCAAAAATCTCAATGGTCGGGTGAAATAGCAGATTAGATATAGTTGAAGAGAGAATTGCTGAACTGGGAAGTAGAGGTAAGGAAATCACTAAGATTAAAGTGCAGAGACACAAAGAGATGGAAAATATGAAAAAGAGTGGAGTCATGGAAGATAGTTGCAATACATATAATAGGAGCTTTGCAGACAAAGTCAATTCAGATAACGGAAGAAAATATTTGGAGGTAATTGCTAAAGTAGCTCTAGAATTTATTAAAGACATTCATATTCAGACTTCCAAGCAGGCTAGATAAAAATAAGTCCATCTCCAGAACAGCAAAGACGTAGAAAATTTAACATAAACAAGAGAAAGGAAACAGTCATTCCCTTTAAAGGAATAACAGACTAATAGTAGACATCAGCAACAATGGAGACCATAAAATATGCAATCATATCCTCATCGTGCTGAAGGGAAACAACTTCACCTAAAATCCTATGCATCAACTCTTCTCATTCAAGGAAGTAAAGTACAATTTTTTTTTCAGTATTGCAGAAACTAAGAGAACCTATAACTCACAGACCCTCATTTAAAGGTCTAAAGGAAAATTCCAGGACACGGGAAATTTGAATTTATAGGAAAAGAAGATGCGAGGAAAATTGGTGAGCAAAGAAACTGGTAAATATTGACTAATTCTAAATAATTATTAATTTTAAAAATAGTAATAGGAACAACTGATTTTAAGCAGAGGGAATTAAAAACAAAATCATACTAGAAAACAATAAAACAGAAGATGAGGGTAGTAGCCAAAGTTAATGCCTTTCAATGCCCTTGTTTTGTTTGGAAGGAGGAAAGCAATACTGATTGACTTCAAGCTTTCTTAGGGCAAGATATGCTCTTTGCACAATTGGCTAAATCTTTAAAGGATAGAAATAAAATGTATACTAGGAAAACTAAGGACTCCTCCCTACTTGTCTTCACGAGAAGAAGAGGGGTTCCAGCTGTAGTCTACAGTTCAGTGTGGAGGACAAGGAGTTCATTTTTAGAATACTTTCCTATTTCAGTCCTAAGGAAATAGGAGACACAGGAGGAAATGGACTTATTTCTTGCTGGAGACTTGCTAACTCCACCTTTGCAATTGGAAAGAAGGACGTAGCAAGAGGAGCTCTGAACCGTGTCCTCAGCCTGGCCTGCTCCTCCTCTAGACCCTGGCTGCCAGCTCAGCTCTAGCTCCTGTGTCTACTCCCTAGGCTGGGGCTGTGTGTCCCACATACCCCTGCCCGTCTGCCTCCCAACTTGGCCCCTGCCCTGCTCTTTCCAGGCCCTTCTTCTGTCCCGGAACGCTGAGCTTGTCCCTGCCTCCTGCTCAGCTCTGGGAGCAAGGGATGCCCCTGCCCTATCACAAGTCCTGCCATGTCCAGGCAACATTGTTAGACGGCAAGAAGTATTTGATTCTGACTCCCTCAGTGTCTGTCAAAAAAAAAAAAAAAAAAGAAAGAAAGAAAAAAAGAAGAAGATAAAAGAAGTATCACTTTCTGAGCATTTGCGAGCCATCCTCATGCTAGGCATCTTCAGACAAGTGCTCTCGGCTGTAAACGGGGATAACAATAGCACCTACCTCACAGTGTTGATCTGAGGCTAAATGAGTTACTGTGTGTAGAGCACTCAGAATGGTGCCTGGCACTTATAAGTAAGCACAATCTATGTGTTGGTTAAACCAAAGGTAGTTCTTCTTAGCCCCATGTTACAGGTGAGGGAATCGAGGCCTAGGGGTGCTTAGCACTTTGCTTGTGCCCAAATGCTGCCATGCTCTCTGGGGCCAGAGCCAACTCCAGTGCCCATAAATGGAGCTGTAACCCCTACGGTTCAGCAGTTTCAGTCAAGGAGGGGCTCTTTTCCCAGGGCTTAGGTTTAGTATTGGGTCCCGGTATCCAATCAAACCATGCTTGGCCTTAGGAACAAGTATAAGTTTAGCCACCATAATGCAATGTACTAAAACACTGGAGAGAAGTGCTCAGACCAGACTATAGCATTCTCTCTCTGTTTCAGTGACAGGAGCAGGAAGCTGTTTAGAAGAAACTTAAAATTCGGTGGGCAGGTGGTGGGCCAGATGACCAGCAGTAGCGTGCCTGGTGATGAGGCCATGGGTTTGGCTGGAGTCCTGGAGTAGTCTGCCTTCCTGAAGTGGGATCAGTGTCCACCACCCTCTGTGGCTCTCCCTCAGCCCATGGGGGCCCATGGGGATCCACGGGGGCCCACAGCGCTCAACTATTGCCAAAGAGGAACCTCGAACAAAGTAGTCACAAAGACACAGCTCAGACTCGCTCAGAAGGTTGGGTGCCAAGGACGAAGCTTCCATGAGGGTGTTGAGAACCTACAGGATCATCTTATTTAAATTGCTCTCTGAACAAGAAGACCCTTGCCCAGACACTTTGGTGCTTTTAGTATTGAACCCTGGTGCACTTGGGTGCTGCTCAGGGTAATCATCCTTGTTTTTCAAATAATCTGACTATAACATTCTTCATCCACACCTTACCCTTCAGCATGGTGGTTGCTGTGTCCACTCTGCGCTCACTGCTCACATTAAAGTCCCAGGCCCACTCCTTCCTGGTAGTCTGTGAGGGCTAATGGGCTTAAGCCACATAAGACACATAGACAGGTATACATGCTCAAGATTTATTAGCTCTTCCTACTGGGAGGTGGGCAGGATAAAACAGAGGTGGCTGGGAGCACTTGCTTCAACATAAGGCAGCCTGGGTTTAAATCCTAGACTTTTAATTCTCAAAAAACAGCCTAGTCTCCCAGAGTCTCAGTTTTCCACATCCCTAAAGTAGGGATAAAAACGCCCACCCCTTGGGCTGCTGTGAGGCAGTCGGCGTAGGACAGCCTCCAGACGTAAAGGGTGTAATAGAAACAACGGTAATGACGCTGTTCCTTAAGGGAGCTGAAGCTTTGGGAGCTAAAGTGACCTGTCCAAGGTCACCCAGCTGATAAAGGTAGAACTGGGTCTAAAACCAGTTTTCTGAGTCTCTCTCGGAGCTCTTGCCCCAGCTCTTGACACCTGCCCTGGAAGCCACTACGTCCTTCGATGCCCAGTGTCCCAGAGTTTTGCTTTTTGTCAAGAAATAAGATGCAGAACCTGTTTTGAATTCTGAAGACCTTATGCTTTTAGCCTGTAGAACCATTCCAGCTCAGGCGGCATGATTTGGAGCTGATTTCAGAAGCGTGAGTTTCCAGTATAGGGACAACGGCAGACACTTGGCCAGAGAAGTGGGTCTTTAATGGGGGAGGGGGCAGTGTTCTTTTGGAAAGAAATTTGACCAGAAATAGAAAGCATTTGGGCAAAGGGCTTTGCTGGGGGAAACTGAGGGATGAGCTAGGGTAGAGGATCCCCGAGCCCTGACAAAGGGGGGCGGGGCTGACCCTCTCCCTCCCGCGGAGAGACTGCCAGGCGCTCTGGGAAGCCGGAAGAAAACCCTACCTGGCTGGTTTGGGCTCCTCCAACTTTTTCCGATCGCCATGTGGAACTGCCAACATTTTCCACATTAAGAACAAATCAAAAGAGATTTTTCACTAAAGCATGAGTTAGTGCAAGGGAACGAGAGCAAATCGAATTCATGCAAAAATAGAGGAAATTAATTTTTTTAAAAGTCCAACCGAACACCCTGTAATTTTCAGTGATTTCCTTTCAGGGAAACTGACCACTGTCACTATAAACAAAGAAGAGGATAAATAAATAAAAAGGGGAAAAAGGGTGTGTGTGTGTGTGTGTGTGTGTGTGTGTGTGTGTGTGTGTTTTCTCCTTGCCTCCCTGATGGATGGTTTATAGAGGCCTCGGGATAAAAGTCAGCTTATAATTGTTCCCAGATGGCGCGCGCCTCGGCCCCTGCTTTGGGGTTTCCCCGTGCCTCAGCCCTGGCCTGCCAGACAGGCTGGTGGTGACAGGAGCTGGACACTCATCCCCTTGGCTCTGGCCACAGCCAGATGTAGAGGGGCAGCAGAAGGTCAGGGCCACTGGTGGGAGGGGCTGATGGCCATGAAAACCTCATTACCACAGTGGAAATGATGATCAGCCGAGTCAGCACCCATGCCCACCCCTTCCCTTCAGGGCAGCTGGGCTCCTGCATCTGACCCATCTAAGGGATCACTACCTCCTCTCCCCTGGGACCTCCTTCCTTAACTCGCTCATTGCCCTGCTCTTGGGGCCCCCAAAACCCCCTCACCAAGGAGGAGACGGCCTGAACAGGCAGAGATCCTCTCCTAACTCAGGAGGACTTTGCCCTTCCAAAGCATGGCCACTATTGTGGCATCCGGACTGGTTATTAATCACAAGCAGCCTCAAACCCTTTCTGAAATGAGGCAGGTGCCCACCGTAATGAGAGGAACCGTGTCATACCATCTCTGTTCCTGTGGGGCGGGGGGTGGGAGTTTCTGTGGACTGCCCTCAGCAGGCATTGCTGTCCCATCTGCTAGGAGACCCCTCACCCCATGTTGCTCCCCTTATTCCCTTTGCCGACCTCTGCTTCCTTTACATGGAACTGCACAGCGATCACTTGGGAAGTGTCTTCTGTCTTGCCCCCTCCCCCACCTGGCATCCCAGGAATGAAACCTGAAATGCCTCGTGAATGGGTCCTGTCCTGATCCCTCCACAACGGGATTTACCAAAAATGGGGTTGGACAGGTTCACCCAGACTCTGAACCTCTATGCTCACCATCATGGCTTCTCTATGGACTGTATTTCAGAGATTCCAGTACTTTTATAGGATCAGACATTCTCTTTGTACATGGGAAGGCTCAAGGCTTTCCCTAGGAGGAACTTGGAAATAACTTTTCATTGTTGAATATCTCTTGCAAAACAAATATCATGATGAGTTGGGGTAAATGAATCAGAAACAGATGAATGAAATTTATCTGAAACCAGAATTTCAACCCAGAGGGAGGGGCGGGGGGAGTTTTTGGGTTTCCACGAGTCCAAAATATAAGGAAAGGGGCTTGAGCCACTTGATTGGTCCAACTAGCTCATCTGGGAGCATCCCATCCTGCAGCGACAGAGAACATGTGTACAGCCCTCCAAGGAGCCCAGATATCAAGACACAGAGCTGCTATAAAGTTTCTGAAACAGCTTCTGAAAATAAGCTGTTCTAATTTACAGTATACCTTGTAACTACTTCCCTGGAGCACATGGCTCCATGGAAGATGGAAATTATTTTGGAGATAACTGGCTGCTGGGTTTGGCATCCATTCTGCAACAGTTACATGTGTGGAAAGAGGCCCTGATTGGTGGGTGGGAGTGTATTGGGGTGGGGGTGGGGGCAGGGGCGGACACATCAGTGGTTTCAACAAGAATGTGAAAATACTGTATTTTGTGACAAAGTTGCTCCAGGGTAGGCAGATTACTCACAAATCTGTTACAGATTTCCTTGAAATATGTAGGGACTCTGACGCAGAAGAAAGGGAGCTTGGGGCCCAAATGCATTTGGAGTTTTGCTGACCCACAACAACAGGAACGGAGCTGGAGAAAATGACCGGATCTTGGACAAGTCCTTCCTTCTGTGCACAACGCTGTGCCAGTCACACCTCTGTAGGGTCTTTGCAGGATTTTTTGAGAGAAGTTGCTACCCACGTGGTTCTCCAGCCTGCTTACTTTGGTGTTAGTCTTTCTGAAACCTACCTGAGTCTGTGATTACCACAACCACGCAGCTATCTTCCTTGTTTAAAGGAGGAATCTCCTTCAGTATGGGGCAAGATTTTTGACACCAAAATGAAAAGCATTTGGGGATCTGTGTTGATTTTAATGTTCTATTGAAAAATTTAGACACTCCTTCACAGGCCCAACTGTGGTCCTTCTTAGAAAATCTGAAGCATTAATTAATGTATTAATTTATACTTGTATCTATAACAGGACTTATTATTATTATTATTATTATTATTATTATTTTCCAAGTGAGAGCAGGGGAGATAGAGAGAAAAACTCCCACATCTGCCCAAACTGGAATCTACTGGGACCGATGCTCTACCCATCTGGCGCCATGCTTGCAACTGAGCTATTTTTAGAGCTTGAGGCAGAGACTCCACAGAGCTATCCTCAGTGCCTGGGGCCGATGTGCTTGAGCCAATGGAGCCATGCCTGTGGGAGGGGAAGAAAGCGAGGGCGAGAGAAGGGGGACGGAGAGGGGTTGAGAAGCAAATGATTGCTTCTCCTTTGTGATGTGACTGGGAATCAAACCTGGGACATTCACATGCCAGGCTGATGCTCTACCACTGAGCCAACTGGCCAGAACCTAATGAAAACATTACAAAATATTAAAATCGAGGGGGAAACAAGTCTCCTAGCATTGCCAAAGACAACCATTGCTATTATTTAGATGCATTTTATTCCTGCCTTTTCTCTGTGCAGTATTTTGTTTTTTTATTTTGTTTTGTGTCTTTACTGTTACTTGGCAGTCATCATCCTATATGTACAACTTTCTGTCCTGCTTCCTCTATTTAACCTAAGTAATTTCTTTCTTAGATTATCCCCTGGTCACCGAGAATATACTATACCCAAGATTCAGTTTATCTTTTCCCTGTGAATGGGAATTTACTTTTTCTTTAGTAGCCAATTATTACACAGAAAGCAGAGGTTGGCAATTTTTGCACAGAAGCTTTAGAATGACTTTCTCAGGATAGGCTAGATGGATTCTTTAAATTGGGATTCTTTAGGTTATTTTAATCTATAACTTCAGATTTATTTAGTTCATGTGATTACTAATCATTTTTAAACCTCTTTCTCTCCTGATCTCCTTTGTTTTCCCTTAGCTGCTTTATAAAATAACTTCCAAATGGTTGCAGGGCATCCCACAAATCCATAAATGTGTAAAAGCTGTTCAGCAAAATGCCTGCTCCCCTTCTTCCTGGGCACCCAACCAGATCCATTTGCCAGCTTCTCTTGCTGAGAAGATGCATCACGGGGTTGAGTTTTAGCCAATGGAACACGAGAGGAAGTGAGGCATCTCACTTCAAGGCCTTGTTAAGAAGTTTCCTGTATATGATCCAACCATAGTTTTCTTCTCCCATCGGCTAGTTACACAATGCCCTGAGAGTGACAGAGTCATGAGATAGAAGGTGCCTGGGTCCCTGAATGACATGGAAGAGAATCACCCTGCCTTCCTGAACAGTTGACCAGAACTATTTATGTGAGTAACTTGGACTGTGTTGAGACAGAACTGTTTGGGTCTATTTGTTACAACAGTTCAGCTCACACCCATAAATGCAGGGTGCAAATAAAGGCCCATGAGCATTCATTTTCAATTTTCAATGGCTTGGGTCCCAGCAAGTATGAGTGCAGGACCACATCCCCCACCCCCAGGTACTGCCGGGGGTTCTGAGCCTCTGGGGGGGAAAAGGAACAGTTTTGTCTATCCTCATCCAACTCTCTCACTGAAGAATCCTCTCCACCAAAGTGGATAAAGCCCAGCTGCTGTCTACCACCGGGACGGGCGGCCAGCCTTGGACTCAACAGAGTTGGGGGACATGCTTTGAGTTCCTCAGGGACAGGAACTGTAGGAAGCTCCAGCTGGCTATGGGTTTTAGGCACCTACCCTGAGCGGTCTCCTGGGAGAAGCCCCACGGGCCCAGGTAGGACCCACAGGCTGCTGGATGGAGTGAGGGCAAGTCCTGAATGGCACTGCCCACGACAAAGGGAAGGGGAACCGAGAGGCAGGGTCAGCGGAGGCCACGGGCAGCCAGAGGCAGCAGGCGGAGGGAGCAGGACGGAGCAGAGGTGGGGCAGTCCACCTGGAGGGTTCCAGGGGCTCCAGTCGGGCCCAGGGCCTTGCTCCTGGGAGCTCAGGGGGCTTCCAAGGTGCCAAATCTGTTTAAACACGTGCCGTGAAATTATAAGGTGCTATTTCCTGAGCTGCCTAATTTAAAAGTCCACATCAATGACTGCGTAATAAAAATATCATTTCATATTCCACGTACGACGGAAGCTTCCTCAGTGCCAATGTTTCCACTAAGAGCCTCTTGCTCTTGAGATGGTCCCATGTGTACCGTTTCAGAGCCTGCTCTGCCACAAGCGGGGGTACAGTGATGACATTGGATCCTGACCCCGGAGGCTGAGCTGGTCAAGGGCAAGTTCCTCACCTCCCTGCACCCTGGTTCCTTCCTCTGTAAGGTGGGGACAAAAGTGGAGCCCATCTCACAGGTACTGAGTCCCATAACTGCCCGGAAGACAGCTGTTAGTGGATGAAACAGGCTTTCTCTAGCTGGATTTTCTGGCTTCCTGCAGACCACGGCCTTTTATTTACCAGACACCGGACCTTAGTAAAATAACTATCCAGTTTGGAGAGTACTTTCATGGTCTGAGTTTTTGTTTCAGTTCATGTCTTTCTTATTTAAAAAAAAAAAAAAGTTTATACAGGGCTAATTATTTTTTTTCAAACTAGGTTTGTTGGGCTTTTAGAAGACTTTTTGGCTTGGTTAGTGGCAAACTTTGAAAATTAGCGTTGGGTTTGGTTTGGCTTTCTGTTGACGAAAGCAGCGTGGACTGATACGGGGTGCACGGTTTGGCTTGGCTCCAAGTCTGACCTTGGGATTTAAAAAAAATTACTTTTATTGATTTTTATTGATTATTAACTTTTAGACAAAGAGAGAGAGAGAAACATTGATCTGTTGTTCCACTTATTTATGCACTCATTGGTTGATTCTTGTATGTGCCCTGACCAGGGATCAAACCTGCAACCTTGGTGTGTCAAGATGATGCTTTGACTAAGTGAGCTACCCGACCAGGGCATTTCTTTTATTCTCTATCTCTATTGCTTTCTGGGCATGCGCGAAAGAGACAGCAATGCCCTAGAGGCCAGTGCATCTGCCATTCTGCAAGGTGCTGGTTCGTAGGCACTGCATAAAAATAAATGACTTGAAAAAAGTCATTTATTTTCAGGCTCTTGAGCACCCTGAAACGTGACATTGAGAGGTCTCAACCACACACCTCACACTGCAGGACCATGGTGGAGATAATTTTTAAAAATTTTTATTTTTTAAGTGTGAGAGAGAAATAGAGACAGACAGACAGGAAGGGAGAGAGATGGGAAGCATCAACATAGTTGCAGCACCTTAGTTGTTGATTGATTGCTTTCTCATATGTGCCTTGACTGCGGGGCTACTGCAGAGCGAGTGACCCCTGGGTCAAGCCAGCGACCTTGGGCTTCAAGCCAGTGACATTTAGGCTCAAGCCGGCGACCATTGGGTCATGTCTATGATCCCAAGCTCAAGCTAGCAACCTCACGCTCAAGCTGGTGAGCCCACACTCAAGCTGGGTGAGCCCTCACTCAAGCTGGCGACCTCGGGGTTTCAAACCTGGGTCCTCAGCATCCTAGGCCGATGCTCTATCCATTGTGCAACAACCTGATCAGGCAAAATTTTAAAAAAGCATGTAGGATGACAGCTTTACCCCAAATCCCACAGGCACTTGGAAGAGCCAGGAGCAGAACCAGGTCTTAACCTGAAAGTTCAGCAGATATTCACACTCAGTTCACATTCATTAATGAATTTTAACTTTGGGCCTCACACTCATTGAGAACCACTAAATTTGTAGGAAATGCTGGAGTCATCACTGAAAAATTGCTTTTAGATATATTTTCCAATGGCCTTTTCCCAGATGGGTTAAGTGAATTCCCAAGGCACCTGACAGCTCACGAGGGCACGAGAAACACCAGTGGGACCAGACGTCTGCTGTCCCCCTTTAACCTCCGGAATTTCTCTGTCTTTAGAAAGGTGGTTGCGTGTCTTAATGGGACCCCTCAGTTCACTGGCACGTCCATGGTGACCCAGCACTCAAGTGAACAGTGTGTTTAGTCATTTTCCTTCCGGGTATATTAAAACTGAACAGAGGCTCAGGTCCGTAACCCAGAACAACAATTACTAAATGGATGCTCTCCGGTTTTATCTACAGAGCTTTTCCAGGGCTAATTATTTTCCGCCATGTAAGGGACCCTTCTAGTGAAGACCAGGATGTGAGCTCTGGTTCTCATAAGAAACGGCAAAGAGCACCAGCTCCCCCGACTCTCTGGGCTGCACGCCCTCGGATCAGCTCCCACACATATTTGGGCTAGCTGGCTTAGCCTTGGTTCCCAGGTGTTTCTAGGTCAGCTGCCCAGAAGACTACCTTTTTGGGTGTAGGCGAGCAGGCTCAGCAAGTTGACATCACCACACTAAAGTAATGGATGACATGCTGTATTGGCCTCATGCTGCTATAGCCCCTGAGCCCTATACCTACCTGCACTGGCACTGCTAAACAGGAGACGGGAGACATCAGGATTCAGGAGAGGAGACATCAGGATTCAGAAGACTGAGGAGACTTCACAACTGAGAATTCAGGAGATTTGAGACTTGAGACTGAGGAGACTGGGAGTGTGGGGCTGGGGGAGCATCAGAAGCAGAAATAACAGCAGCAGCAATAGGAGCAGAAACAGCAGAGATGAAGCAGCAATAAAGCATTGAAAAATGTACCACCTTCCTCTGGCTCCTTGTGATTTTCCTCACCTTGGGGATCTCACCGCCTAACTCATCCCTTGCAGAGCAGATGTGCTCTGACACTGGGATCCCAGTTTTCCCAGGCTGGGAGCCCATTAACAGTAAGAACCCACATCTCACTGGCTTCCCCTCTGGAGATTTCTGGGGGTCATGCCCACAGACACAACCCATGGTCTGTGGGGAAGCAGCCCCCTCTTGTTTGGGGCGGTCACAGGCTCCCTCCTCTGTGCTGCTTCCAGATGTTGTTAATGAAATCGTCTAATTTCTTAGGTCTCAGAAATGACTTCATGCACATTTCAGAGATGACCAACCAGAGCCCCAGATTTCAAGCTCAGGCTCTGTTGAGAGCCATAGCTAACCTTTGTCCCTGATGGGTGTTTTCTTATCTCGGTCAAGTTGGCCCCGTGTGGCTGCCTCATCTCTTGGACTGGGTTCTTTCAGGTGTTCCTTCCCCCTTTGGTCACACGTGCTTCTAATGACCCTGCCTGTGAACTTCTCAGACATACCCAGAGGAGTCCAGTTTCCGATGGACTTCTCTGCTGGTCTTAAGATAACCAGCAGCTGTGGATAAATGAAAATATCACGAACTTAGAGTTTGAACTACCAGTTTATGAGATGGATTGGAACTGGCCACATTAAATCAGTAATGGGAAAGCACATTGTAAACTCTAAGCGCTCTGCAGATAGCAGGCTGATTGGCCAAAAACCTGCTTGTGGGCGTTTCCAGCTTCCCTGCTGTCCTTCCTTGGAAGCGCGGAGGGATCAATAGCACACTCTTGTCTTTGATCAGGCTGAATCACCTACTAACCAGAATCGTACTTCTATTAACTACTTACAACATTGACAGTAATTCGCACCACAGGAGTGGGTTGCCACAGCCTTGAGGGTTTGTTCTTGTTTTCAGTTCTAGTCTTGCTGAGGCATCCGAAGCCAATCCCTGAGCCGGCTCGTGGGAGAGGGGCGTCAGCACCTGCTGGAACGCAGTTCCAGGGAGCCTGCCTTTCAGAGCAACCTGCTCACCCCACCTTGCCCCACAGTTGTCCTCCCTCCTCATACACACCTGGGGACAAGCCGTTGATGCGTCCTCTCACACCATCATGGACACTGCCAGTTTGGAGTGCAGTGGTCATTTCTAGAAAGTTGTCCAGGGGTTATGATTTATTCTAACTGGGTAGATTGTCTGCAAATGCAACTAGTAGCCATTCTTCCCCACCCCTCTGGGCACTGAAAGGTAGGGTGTGTCCCTCCTCCCCTTAAACCTTAGCTGACCCTATGTAAGTAACATTCTGGAACTCCTGAGCCCAGGTTTTAAGAGGCCTGGAAGCGTCTACAATCCTAAAATTCTGAGCTACTGCAGGTACATCAGACACCCACCCAGAGACAAAGGTCCCATCAGCTCTGGGCTCTTCTAGCCAGGCAGCTGAAGGAACAGGTATGTGACTTATTTAGCCTCAATGCAGCCCCCAAATTGTAGAATCATGAGCAGATAAATGGCTGTTGTTTTAAGCCACTAACTTGTGGGGTGGTTTGTTCCCTAGCAAAAGATACTGATACACCGTTTGTAGCAAGTTGATCACTAACAGCATGCATATAACTAACTGGAAACTTATTAGGAAGATGGGAGCTGATTTGCATAAGGGACTTGGGTCTTCTAGGAGAAACCAGAATGAAACCTCAGCCTCTCTTTCTGGAGATTTCAAGTTGTAGACATGAGTCGGGATGAATCTAAAGCCCAAACTATAAACCAGGGACATACAATAGCCTCCTGAAGTGAAAGCGGTGGAGCGGCAGTGGTCAGAGCTCAGGACCCTCATTAGCGGCCACCTTGCTTCCTGTCCTCGGGCGGTAGCCACAGGCGAGGGACTCCGTAATTCCCTCCATAGCTAGGTTCCATTGAGAGCAGCCAGGTTGACATAATGGAGTTTCTTTAAGAAGAGGAGGTTAAGAGAAGGAAGAGAGAGAGAGAGAGAGAGAGAGAGAGAGAGAGAGAGAGAGAGAGACTCAACACATGGAGCCTCAAGCATTGCCTTCTGAGACACTTTTGGGAAGTCAGAGTTTCACTTCCAAACTGTGAAGTCTGATATCCCAGGTGTATAGCTATTTTAATTTTCCATGTTGAGAAAGAAAACAATTGTTTTAAAAAAAAATCCCAGTAATAGAAGTTGTAAAGAAATAACCTCCTGTCCACAAGCAGCGTCACTCTTTCCAAATACAGACGGTGTGCAGCAAAACAGAAAGGAGTAATTTTTAGCACATGAGGAAAATTGTTCATGACATTCCCACAAACTAGTGTCTGAAAAGAAGCTCTTGCTCTTACCGAATAAATAAGTGGTTAAATATTAATTTTTTTTAATTTTTTGACCAAGGCTCCAAAAAAAGATGACTGATTCGGATTTTTTCTCTTCTTTCATTTTTGTTCCCCGCCCCCAAATCACCAAATCAGAGCACACCTCCATCTCGCTGAACTTGCACTCTAAACGTGTGCTTAAGGGAGACAGGGCTGACAGCCCAGGGGCGTGGGGGTCCCATTAGCAGTCGTCCACACCCATTACCCTGTCTCTCTGGATTTCCTTTCATGCCATGGTTCCAACACTCTTTGCAAAGGGAACTGGCAGACAGATTGTGAAATTTGCATGCAGATCTTTCTTGATGGTAAAAATGCTTCAAGATGTGGCTGGGAGGGTTGGGGGTGAACTTCTGGGGCATTGGAAGCCCCCCGCCCCCATCTCAGCCTCATTTCTCAAGGTGATGTGACTGTCTGGACAGAACAACATCTCACCTCCTCTGCAGCGGAGGTTTCCAGGAGGGACAGGTGACCTGGAGGGTGACCTTCGACGCAGTTCTCCGGAGCAATTGGAGGTCAAGGTTCCGAGTGGTACGGATGGGTAGCAGGGGGCTGAGTGTGTGAATACGGTGGGTTTGCCAATCCTGTTCAGTGATGCTCATCGTGGCTTGAATTCAACCAAGCGACCATGGGTGAAGGGGAAGACGTTTATCCACCAGGTCACTCTGCCACGTCACTGTGATGCTTGGAAGGTGGGCCCACCAATTGGTCAGATCTTCCTCTTTAGCTTCAACCTGTCAGGTTTCCCGGGTTCTCCCCCAGGGATATCTTTCTAGCATAACTTTTCCTAACCTGGGGTTAAGATTTGAAGGGGTCCACAAATTTGGATGATTTCAAATTGAAATTTAACATTCCTTTATAAAAATGTTTTTATTGATTTTATTTTTAGAGAGAAAGGGGGAGAGAGAGAGATTGACTTGTTGTTTCACTTATTTGTGCATTTGCTGGTTGCTTCTTGTATGTGCCCTGATCAAGGACTGAACCTGCAACTTTGGTGTAGTGGGATAATACTCCGACCGACTGACCTACCTAGCCAGGCGCTAGCATTCCTTTCTTAAAAGATTGAAATATAATTGACATTTAACATTGAATTAGTTACAGGTGCACAGCATAATGATTTGATATTTGTACATATAGCAAAATAATTGCCACAATGAGTCTAGTTAACATCCATCATCACCGTAGTTAAAATTTCTTCCTTGTGATGAGAGCTTTTGAGATCTACTCTTTCAGCAACTTTCAAATATGCAATGCAGTGAAGTTAACTATAGTCACCAGGCTGTACATTACATCGCTAGAAATTACTTATAATTGGAAGGTTTGTATCTTCTGTCCACCTTCACCCGTTTCGCCCACCCCCACTCCTTAGTGTTCTTTTTAAACTCAGTCTTTATCAGCAGCAGAAATCACAGGGACTTTTATACTCCAGTTGTGCATATCAGGAAATACTGTTCATGCCCACCACAACTTCATCATTCTGGGTGTTATTTGACCTACTACTAAAGCTTGCTAATTAGGGTCTTAATAAAGAAGCACATACCTCACACCCATTAGGATAGCTACTCTACCGCCAAAACTCAAAAACATTGCTATGTAAAGACACATGCAGCCCCAGGTTCATTGAAGCCAAGACATGGCAACAAACAAAAAGCCCTTCAATAGAGGATTGGATAAAGAATGTGGGGTACATATATACTATGGAATACTACTCATCCATAAGAAATGATGACATCGGGGTCCTCTGCCCTGTCCTGTTGCTGTTGCGCCGCGGCCGGCTCCTGCCCTGGAGGACCTAATCCTTTTGGCAACTGAACAACAAAAAAAGTAACAACAAGAGGGAGCAAGATGGCGACAGAGTAGGCGGAGGTACCAACTTCCAACTCCCAGAACCAAAGTGGATTACAACTCAATTATAAGAACCATCACCTGGATAAACCAACTTTGAACAAAACTAAGTGGACTCTTCAACCAAGGAACACAGAAGAAGCCACACTGAGACTGGTAGGAATAGCGAAAACGCGAAGAGGGCTGCCCAGCTCCCAGGAGCAAACGGCAGCCCGGAGAGACCCGCGTGGTGGGAGGAGAGTTTGGCGGAGAGGGAGGGACCTGGGTCCCAGGAACCAAGCCCCAGCCTACAGTCCCAGAGCCTAGAAGAGGCGTTTGGACAGTTTTGAGCTGTGAAACAAGTGAGGGAGCTCCCAGGCCTACAGTGTGGAGTATTAGGTCCCATCCTACTCTGCTGAGGGTTGCTGAAGGGCATGGTGGGCGGCAGGACGCTGAAACGCGGTTCTGTCGGTGTGGGTGGAGGTCAAGCCGGTGGGAGCTCGGTCTAGCCCAGCAGGGTCGGAGGGGACGCGGGAAAGCGGTCCGGAAGCTGTGGGCCGGCCTTTAATCCCACTTACGGGGACAAAGCGGGAGGCCAGGAACGGGCAGAAATCTGCTCTGCGACTCTGCGCAAGCTGGCCCTGACCGCGGGGACCGGGCTAGGACCAGGGATGGGCGGGGGGCTTGCGGCTGAGCTCACGCTACCAGCCCCGCCCGGTCGGAGAAACCGAGGTTTGCCATTCTGTGTGTGCGAGCGGGCGTGGGGACGTGGTAGACCCCGAGACAAGTGGAAGCTCGCAGCTGAGCCCACGCTAATATCCCCGCCAGGCCGGAGAAACCGCGATTTGCCATCCCACGTGCACGAGCGGGCTGCGAACGCGGGGGCAGGGTAGAGTCCCGGGCGAGCGGAAGTCCGCAGCTGAGGAGGTCCGCAGCTGAGCGGAAGCCAGTAAACACACCCGCCCCAATAAACCTTGGTTTCCGACCCTGCACAGAAGGGCCCTGGCCTCGAGGGCGGGGCTAAAGCTCCGGACGGGCAAAGGCTCACAGCTGAGAGCACGTCAAAAGCCCCGCCTAACCCACGAAACTGTAGCGAGCAGGCTCCGACTGCTGGTTCTGGGCGGAAGTTCGGAAATAGGCTGGTCCGCAGCTGAGTAAAGGTGCTCATCTCTATCCTTGGTCCTGAGGCTTGTGGCTTGAGTGACAGCCCCTCCCACAGAGGAGAGGCAGAAATCACAGCAAAAGCCACAGAGGGCCGGCTCTGGCAACGCCCATACCCAACCGCCCTAGGCAGCGGCAGAGGGGGTTGGGGGCCTGAAGACAGACCACACCTAGAGAACACAAAGGCAACACCTACTGGACTCCAGTGGCCACAACTTGCTTATACACAGACAAAATGGGCAGGCAGAGGAATGCAAACCAAATGAATCAAGAGAAATCCCCAGAGAAGTACCTGAATGAACCAGATATAACCAAATTACCAGAAACAGAATTTAGAATAATGATAGTTAGGATGTTCAAAGAGATTAGAGCAACAATGGATAGTCATTATGAACACCTAAATAAAGAGATAACAAGTATAAAAAACGAAATTGAAATAATAAAAAAGAATCAGACAGAAATGACAAATACAGTATCAGAACTGAAGACCACAATGGAAGGAATTAAAAGCAGGATGAATCACGCTGAAGATCGAATAAGCGAGTTAGAGGACACAATAAACAAAAGCACAGAAGCAGAGAAGAAAAAGGAAAAGAGACTCAAAAAATGTGAGGAAACTCTAAGGGAGCTCTGTGACAACCTGAAGAGAAACAACATTCGCATCATAGGGGTACCTGAAGAAGAGGAGAGAGGACAGGAAATGGAAACTTTGTTCAATCAAATCATAGCAGAAAACTTCCCTAAATTAAGGCTGGGAAACACTCCACACATTCAAGAAGCACACAGAACTCCATTAAAGAGAAACCCAAAAAGATCTACACCAAGACAAATCATAGTTAAAATACCAAAGCTAATGGATAAAGAAAAAATTTTAAAAGCTGCTAGGGAAAAAAAGGCTATCACCTACAAAGGAGCCCCCATAAGGATGACATCGGACTTCTCAACAGAAACACTTGAGGCCAGAAGGGAATGGCAAGAAATAATCAAAGTAATGCAGAACAAAAACCTACAACCAAGACTACTTTATCCAGCAAGGCTAACGTTTAAAATTGAAGGAGAAATAAAGAGCTTCCCAGAAAAAGAAAGCCTCAAGGAATTCATAAAAACCAAACCAATTCTGCAAGAGATACTAAGGGGACTGTTGTGAACATTTTAAAGGGAGAAAAGAATATAGCAAAAGAAGAATACAACTTTAAAGAATAAAATGGCAATAAACAACTACATATCAATAATAACCTTAAATGTAAATGGATTAAATGATCCAATCAAAAGACATAGGGTAGCTACATGGATAAAGAAACAGGACCCATACATATGCTGTCTACAAGAGACACACCTTAAAACAAAAGACGCACATAGACTGAACGTAAAAGGATGGAAAAAAATATTTCAGGCAAATGGAAATGAAAAGAAATGATGACATCGGATCATTTACAACAACATGGATGGACCTTGATAACATTATACTGAGTGAAATAAGTAAATCAGGAAAAACTAAGAACTGTATGATTCCATACATAGGTGGGACACAAAATTGAGACTCATGGATACTGACAAGAGTGTGGTGGTTACCGGGGAGGAGAAGGGAGGGGAGGGAAGAGGTGGGGAAGGGGAGGGGTATAAAGAAAACCAAATAAAAGGTGATGGAGGACGATTTGACTTTGGGTGATGGGTATACAACATAATCGAATGTAAAAATGATCTGGAGATGCTTCCTGTAAATCTATATACTCTAGTTGACCAATGGCACCCCGTTAAAATTAGTTGTCTAAATAAAATAAAAAACCTGACTGAAGACACAGCACTGGTTCCCAGTTAAATAAGGATGACCCCTGGAAAGTCAATTTTGTTCAACTGTGACACCTTTCCAACATTTTGATATGAAAGGAAATAGGATTTCCTACGGCAGCAACTGTCAACCTCTTCCGTCTCATGGCACACATAGCTAATTACTAAAATTCTGCAGCACATCAAAAAATACTTTTTACTGATCTGACAAAAAAAAAAGTATAATTTTGATTCATTTGCAGCAGATGGCTATTTTTGTGTTGGCTGTTGTCAGTTTTTAACTTGACAATCTAAGGGGAAAGCTATCAGCGGCCCTAACTGAATAGTCAGGTGTTGCCTGTTGTAGAAAGTTTTTGTGGCATACTGGCTGAAAATTGCTGTACTATGGGGTAGAAAGCACACTTTATAGGGATTTTGAGAATAAAACATGAAATGTCAATGCATTTAGCGTGTGAGGTTGGTTGTGTAGATGCGCCTCCAGACCTTCAGAGGTTCAGACAGTCTCCCCCGTGTGAGGAATAGATAAGTCCCTTGAAAATTTGAGAGGTGCTGACCTGAAGTGATCCTGCCCCACCCTGAAGTTACCAGCCAAGTACTGCTGCGGAGGGGTGGGGGAGCTCGGGTCCCTCCTTGGCTCATGGCCCTTTAAATTAGGAAGGCTGGACGGCCTGGTTGAAAGACCAAGTGTTTTCACGGGAGATAAACTTGGGCTTAAATCTGAGCTCTGCCAGTTACCAGCTGGGTGTCTCTGGGCACATTAGTTATAGCCCAGGTTGCCCCATCTGTAAAGCGAGACAGCATCAACCTCATCAAGAGAGGAAACACTGGGTCCCTAGATGGGGATTGATACATTCGAGTTTCAAAAAAGCAAAGCCCAGTTCCTTCCTGCCTGTGGACCCACTCACTCTCCTAGGGATTTCATAACCTGGGGACCAACTTTCATCTCCTCTCCTCCGCTCGACCCCGGTCCCAAGGAGGGATCCAGGAGAGAGGCTCGGATGAAGGAGCCGAATTGCGTTTTCATCTCTCTCCGTCCGCACTTGGGGTCTTCAGTCTTTTCTGGCTGCCTCTTCTCATATGCTTCCTGTTTGACCACAGATCTGACCAGGCTGAGAGCAGCCGCACAGAGCCACGGAAAGGTGGAGGAGATGAGGCAGGGCCACCACCTCAGTTCCCCAGAGAGGCCCACACCCCTGTGGCTTTTATCAGGACAGAGATCAGCACCATAAATGTGTCAGCCCTGTTCATGTGGCCACTGATCCCCAACCAAGGCCACAGAAGTGGCCTCCAGACAAGCCTAAAGCAGTGCCCGGACACGGGTGTGCCCCTGTTCCAGGCAGCAGGGACCCACCCCCTGCCCCTGTGCTCCTTGCAGGGAACAACCCAGGGCAGGCAGGGCCCCCAGAGAGGCTGGAGGGGTTGGAACCCTGGCCAGGCCACAGGAGGAAGGTCAGGGTGGGGAGCGGGGAGGGTGAGTGGGAGGGAAACCAACCGCCTGAGCAGGGTCTTGAGCCAGCTTTGAGCCTGGGGCAATGAGCCAGAAGGAACCCTGGAGAACAGGAGGGAAAATTAAACAGTCTCCTCCTTTCCCTCTGTGGGGCTATGGAACTCTGAGTTGTCTAGTCCCACCTTGCCTCTTCAGTGTCCTTTCTCACTCTGTCCCTGTCACACCCTCAGCTCAAGACAGCTCCCCTGGATGGGGGAAGACTCCTGGGTCCCTGCACCCTGGCCTGGGTGCCCTGCCCTCTGGAACGGGCTAAGCCATCTTGAGCAGCTGGGACTCCTTGGGTCATCTAGCAGCATCCACAGGGATTCCCACGCTGCTGTCAGCTGCATCCCTCAGTCATGGCCATAGTCTAGAATTTTCCAGGTGAAGCTTTGTGCTTCAAGGCAGAGAGAGCACTAGACAGGAAGTCAGGCCTGGGTTCTCTCCAGGCTTTGCCCTATCCAGGGGGTCTGATTTTATATCTGTCTGCCTCCCTGCAAGGGTTGTAGTGAGAATGGAAATAAGCAATAAAGTCAGTCTGGCACCCCACAAGTCTGTACGTATCAAAGCTAGGGGTCCCCAAACCTTTTACACAGGGGGCCAGTTCACTGTCCCTCAGACCATTGGAGGGCCGCCACACGAAAGAGGAAAGAGGTGCTCCTTCCGGAAGTGCAGCGGGGGGGGGGGGGGGCGGATAAATGGCCTCAGGGGGCCGCATGCGGGCCGCAGGCCGGGCCGTAGTTTGGGGACTTCTGATCAAAGCCATGGCTGATGTTTGCTGTTTGGTTGCCACTGCCACCATGACACCTTCTGAGGAACCACTCGATCCAGTTCAGCCAACACGCCCTTCTGTTGGCCGCCCACCCAGGCTCCCGTGGGGGTGGGGGAGCACCCCTGCGTGCCGGCCCTTGTGCGGGGGTAGAGCACGCGACAGCCGGGCAGTGGGAGGCTCACTTCTTTCCCCGGAGGCCA
This sequence comes from Rhynchonycteris naso, assembly GCA_037038555.1. Lineage (NCBI taxonomy): Eukaryota > Metazoa > Chordata > Mammalia > Chiroptera > Emballonuridae > Rhynchonycteris > Rhynchonycteris naso. Next base: position 11,872,692 of record CM073000.1, read on the forward strand.
ACGGATGGGCTCCCGGGGGATGCTTCTCAGACGGGCTCAGTGAACTAGTGCTAACACTGCAAAATAAAAGAGTAGTAACGCCCTAATATTCTTTTTTAAAAATTTTAAATTACAGTTGACATTCAATATTATTTTATAATAGTTTCAGCTGTACTGCATAGTGGTTAGACATTTATATAATTTACTAAGTGATCCCCCTGTAAACCAAGTACCCACCTGGCACCATCCATAGTTATTACAGTATTATTGACTATACTCCCTGTGCTGTACTAGTTATAACAGTATGATTGACTGTACTCCCTGTGCTGTACTAGTTATTACAGTACAGTATTACTGACTATACTCCCTGTGCTGTACTAGTTATTACAGTATTATTGACTATGCTCCCTGTGCTGTACTAGTTATTACATTATTATTGACTATACTCCCTGTGCTGTACTTCACATCCCTATGACTATTTTGTAACTGCCAGTTGGTACTTCTTAATCCCTTCACCTTTTTCACCGAGCCCGCCAATTCCTTTCCCCTCTGGCCACCATCAAGTTGTTCTCTGTGTCTATGAGTCTGTTTCCGTTTTGTTTATTTTGTTCTTTTTCCCACATATAAGTGAAATCATATGCTATTTGTCTTTCTCTGACTTATTTCCCTGAGCAGAATACACTCTAGGTCCATCCATGCAGTTGCAAATGGTAAGATTTCATTCTTTTTCACGGCCAAGCAATATTCCAGCGTATACGTGTACCACAGCTTTTTTATCCACTCGTCCATTGATGGACACGTAGGTTACTTCTGTATCTTGGCTGCTGTAAATAACACTGTAATGAACATGGGGCGCAAAACCCTATAGTTCTGCTTTCAAGTTTGGAAAAGCCCTTTTGTTAATGTCATCTAATTCTCACAGCAATCTTATAAGGCTAACATTATCCCTATAATATTGTTTTTGTTTATCCATGAGGAGAATGAGGCACAGAATTGTTGAGCAACTTGCCCAGATCACGGGATATACTTTTTTCTGTTCAGGTTCCTGACGATAAGAGCTTCTGTGGTTAGATTAGGGCAGAGCATTAAAGAACAATCACTGCAAATATCACACATAGACACTCTCTGGTCCAAAAGTGAGGGTGTCCAGTTTCTTCCGAAAGCAGGTCACACAAGAGAAGGTCACTCCTGGGGCCTCAGGGCTGTCACCAGCTTGGTTCTTAAATGGGTCCAAAGCTAAATGAGACCTGAGGTAGTGGGCTGTGGTAGAGGCTGAGGACCACGTGAGTGACAAACCTGGGGATGGGGGCTGGCCAGGGGGAGTCGTCGGTGGTCCAACACAGGTACCACCACGTCTGCTCCAGCAAGCCAGACAATGCCCTTGCAAATCCTTCAGGTTCTTAACCTGTGGTGCCCAGGGTCCCCACCTCCTGCCTCCAGAAGTCCTGGGTAGAGAGGAGACTCTGATTCAGCCATTCTGAACTGGGTGATACCTCCAGGTGGGGGCCACAACTGGCATTTAGTAGGTGGGCGCCAAAGACACCTGACAGTCTGACATTCCTGAGACTGCCCAGTGAAATAAATTATACCATGGCCAATACAGCTGTTAAATGCCTACCTTGGACAGTCATTCCGAGAGGTGAAAAGCTTGTTTTTCTCCTCTCCTCTTATACCAAAAACCAATAAAAATTATTTTTGCGTGGTTTTGGAATGCATTGAATTTTCCCAGGAATGCAGCATGTACATACACTGAGATAAGGTTGTGCTTAGTTAAAATTTGTTCCCAGTGGAAACGCTGCTGGTACTGGTTGGATCCCAGCATGACCTGCCCACATCACTGGGCGTCAGTGGTGTGGCCGGCACAGGGGGTCCACTCCATTCACAGTGCTGCTGTGCTTTGCCGTGGCTTCCAGAGTGGTCATTCTGTGGCATTTGCATATGGCAATACATATGAATTTATCACAAATTGCTTTCTTCCTATTAGTATTTTGTGTGTGTGTGCGTGTGTGAGAGAGAGAGAGACAGACAGGAAGGAGAGAGTGAGACGCATCAACTTGTAGTTGCAGCACCTTTGTTCCCTGGTCGGCAAACTGCGGCTCGCGAGCCACATGCGGCTCTTTGGCCCCTTGAGTGTGGCTCTTCCACAGAATATCACGTGCGGGCGCTACTTCGATAAGGAATGTACCTACCTGTATAGTTTAAGTTTAAAAAATTTGGCTCTCAGAAGAAATTTCAATCGTTGTACTGTTGATATTTGGCTCTATTGACTAATGAGTTTGCCGACTACTGCAGTTGCTCACTGATTGCTTTCTCAAATGTGCCTTGATCAGGGCAGGGGGCTCTAGCCAAGCCAGTGACCCCTTGCTCAAGCCAGTGACCTTTGGCTCAATCCAGCAACCTTGGTCTTCAAGTCTGCAATGTTTGGGCTCAAGAGAACGGCCATGGGGTCATATCTATGATCCCACGCTCAAGCCAGGACCCCGAGCTCAAGCTGGCAATCTCAGGGTTTTGAACCTGGGTCCTCAGCGGCCAAGGCTGACTGATGCTCTATCCACTGCACCACCGCCTAGACAGGCTCTTCCTATTATTTATGACACTGACCTTTTAAAGTTTTGTGTGTAAATACACATTACATTTTCATTTCATTTCTGGATAAGAAAGGAGCATTTAAAATGTTTGTCATAGAGAAGAGACTTAACAATAGAGAAGGTTGAGAATTACTGCTCTGAGAAGAGGGCAGTTTCCTTCCCGGGTTGGGAGAGACCTTTAAGGTCACCCAGTTCTGCCCCTGCCTCCACCCGGTGTTCCAACGAGGCTATTGGAAGAAGGACTGGGGAACTTCACCCACCTCCTGCTTCTCTCCTCCTAAGATCTGACCCCTGTGAAGTCTCAGGAAGAGGCAGAAAAGGAGAGGGGCCTGGAGTATTAAGGACCCAGACTCAGCAAGCCTATAGGTCTAGACAGGAGGTATTGTAGATGCCACTTACGTTGTCCACCTAAAGCTCTGGGCACCAGGTCGATGGGAACAAACCTGGAGCTGCATTCCAGGTAGGAATACTCTCCTCTCCAAGGCTCAGCTCATGTTGGGGATCTCAGAAATGCCAGCCGGCGGGTCAACACACCGTGTCTTAGAGCACGTGCTGGTGCCCCAGTTCTGAACAAGACTGCGACATCCGATTCTCAGGAAGCACCAGGCTCGTTGGAAACGAAGCAACAGATAGCTGGGATCAGTACGAAGAAACTAGAGAGCAGCCACGCAAAGGTGGCCGCTCCTGGTAGGCTATTCCAGAGTCAAGCATCTACGACTCCATGTTTCTTGGATAAAGAGACTGTGTTAGATAGTGGTGGGCTTTAGCCAGGGCCAGTGCCAGTGTTTCTGCTGACTCACTGTCCCCAAAGCTGCTTCAGCAGGAAAGAGGCCCGAAGAGCAGAGTGCTGGGACGAAGCAGCGCTTTCTGCTCTCTGAGCATCCTGCTTGGCTGCACGCTGCTACCGGCTCCATCCTGCCCTCCAGCTTACCTCCCCACTGCACCCTCTACCCCTGGGCTTGCAGTTCTCTTGTCCAGGTCCATGTCCTGTGCCCTTTCCCTGGGGGCTGGGCAGCCTTACTGCACCTACTCTCCGTCCCCGCCTCGGGCTTACACAGAGCGCTCTGTCTTCCTGTGGAATGCAGTAGCAATTCTATGCGTGGTGTTGGACAAGGAGTCCAGCTCCCCCTATAAACTTTTTATAGCTTAGGAAAACAAACATGTGGTTTAAGGTCTTTGCATAGGCAGTGCTTGCCGAGTTGGAGCTTGCTTTACAGATCTACGAAAGAAAATATTGGAAGAGCTAATAAATTTCTGAGCCAGCCAAGGGACAGTAGTCCAGAAATCTCAGGGAGGGTTTGATGCGCTGGGAGATAAAAAGAGGCCTTATCGCTACAGCTGCCGTTCACTCCCGTCCCACTTGGAGTCTGGCTGCCTGAGTTACAAGGCCAGGCTCCCCACTTTCCCAGGGCGGGAGCCAGCGAAAGGATGTGCCATCGCAGCGGTTCCTCGCTGCAAGGGCCCTGTGACTTTACAGATGAGGAAGCAGGGTTCAGAGAGAGAAAGTGGAGGAAGTGACCTGCCAGGTCATGCAGCTCATTAGGGCTGGAACCGGGGTACTTTTCACTCCAGCGGCTGTCCAGGCATGTGCTGTGTGCTGGAGGGGGGGCGGGGGGGGGTGCAGGGAGCCCGCTCGGTGCGCATGCGTGGAGCAGACAGCGGGGAGGCCTTCCGGGCCACCTCTGAGGCTTATTGCTGGGTTTGTGGAGGAGCAGAGAGCCTGGGAGGAGGAAGTTGCCAACTAGGGCATGAGTTAGTAATAATATAATAAAAAAAATAATAGGTCCTGGCCAGTTGGCTTAATGGATAGAGCATCAGCCTGGTATATGGACATCCCAGGTTCGATTCCCGGTCAGGGCACACAAGAGAAGTGAGCATCTGCTTCTCTTCCCCTCCTTCTTTCCCTCTTCCCCACTTGTAGCCGGTGGCTCAGTCGGTCCAACCCTGACCCCAAGCACTGAGGATAGCTCAGTTAGTTCGAGTGCATCAGCCTTAGGCACTAAAAACAATTCTGTTTATTTGAGCATCAGCCCAGTCAGGGGTTGCCAGGTGGATCTGAGGCAGGGTGCATGCTGGAGTCAGTCTCACTATCTCTTCTCTCACTTTTATAATCATAAAATAAAATAATAATAGTAAGCATTTCTCTTGTTACCATTTATTAAGCATTTACTCTGTGCCAGGATCCCAAGTCACCCCACTGAATCCTTATAGCTCTGAGAGGTGGGGATTACAGCCCCTATTCTGCAGCTGAGAAAAACTGCAAGTCACTTCCTATAGTCACCTGGCTGGAAAGCAGCAGAGCCAAGAGCCAAACCCAGGCTGCCGGACTCCCAAAGCCTGTGCACCTGCTCAGCTTGCAGGAGCAGGTTGCAGGAAAGGTAAGAGGAAAGTTTAGGCCAGAGGAGTTTGAGGACCTGATGGGACAGTCAGGCCAACATACATGTATAGGTCAGAGGTGGGTGTCATAGAGGGGCATGCAGATGTGGGGTCACCAGCCGGAGCAGAATAGATATCCCAGCCAGAGAAGTCCCGTGCATAGAGAGGGGTGCTGGAGGGCCGGGGAAACCTGAGCACTTTATTAGTTATGGGCAGAAAGAGAGTCCCGGGGCTCTGACGGTGGCTCTGGCCTTGCTCGCTGCCACAGGGAGGCCACACCAAGCAGATGTTCCTGCTAAGGGTATCATGGCTTTTGAGGCCGGCACTGTTGCTCTCCAGGGAGAAAAAGGTGAACCTCATGGTCAACAAAGACATGCCAGGACATGCACGTATGCCTAAGCTGCTGCCAGGGAGGGGTTTTCTTCCCGGCCAGCCCGACAGTATCTGAATCAAACAGCGCTAAAGCGGGACGTGCCCTGGGAACCTAGCATTTCCTCCTGTAGGGAGTTTATCCTGCATCCATGATCAGGGGCACATATGAAGCTATTCGTCCCAGCGTGACTAACATGTAATATTTCACAATAAGTGGTTGGTCAAACAATGAAATGCATGTAGCCAGGAAGGTTGAGTTATAGAATATTATTTATGGCCAATGTTTTTAACATTTTGGTCAGTTTTAATTGGCAGGCTTGAGAGAATTATTTTGTGTGTGAAAAGAATGGACTTGTGAACATATTTTAGCACACTTGCCTGGCAGTTGGCAGACTTATCTTTGAGTGGTAGGATGGTGGGAGTGAGTTTTCTCTTTTTGACTTTTCCAGATATTGCAAAGTTGGTTTGTGTCTTTTTACACTACATTGTGGATGGTTTGTTTTACAGCCACAAGTAAATGAAATACTGGTCTTCTTTTCCTGGACAGCTCTTGAAAACAAATTCAAACACATTTATTAAGCACCTACTATGTACCTCGCTCTATGGGTTAATAATGAAAGGACTCTGATTAAGACAGCTGACTTCCCTAACATTTCACCACACGGCAAAGCTGTTACCGCTGTATAACTGCCATGGTCTATTGGCAGTCCTGGGTCCCTACTTTGCTTAATGATTTCAGATGGCAGACCAGCTTAGAAGGAAATTGTCCGCATTGGCCCTCGGAACAACGAGGAGAGATACAATGGGGAACTAAGTGGTCTGCTCAGCTGTGTGTGGACCATGACACATAATTGCTCTATAGCAGGTGGCAGGGGGACTTACTTGTGCTTCTTCCTGGCTGCATTTGGGATTGGTCTGCACTGAAGTTCATGAATATACAAATGATCCCTGAAGCCCCACAGCGGGCCTGTTTGCAGCAGACAAGAGGAAGCTGAGGCCCAGGGATGGATGGGCACACAGGGTTGCTTCCCTTCTACCACTGGTCTTCCTGCCAGCCAGAACTCAGCCACAGCCGGCGGGCCTCGTAGCCCTCAGCCCCCATGCTCTCCCTCTTCCTGCCCCACTGGCCTCCTGCGCAAGGCTGGCCGTGGTGGCCACACCACATGGGCTGGCGGGGACAGCTTCTGACAGATTCTGAGAAAGTCCACTGAGTAAGCAAAGCTATACATGTAAACATTAGGCTCTCCTTCCGACAATACGCAGGAAACTGCACATGTGTTTGGAGAAAGAATCCCCCGTAAAACAAATCATGTAAAGGCGCCGAGGGGAGCCCTTTCAGAAAGCAGCCAACCCATCGTTTTGTGCTCCTTCTGTGCTGGCCTTTTCATCTAGGCGTGGCTTCCAGGGAGCCATATCCGGCACTGCACATTGGAGGGCATGCATGCCAGTCGTCGGTGGAATCCTATGTTGCACGCACCCCCGTTTCCCACTTGGCCCAGCCTAGAATGGCAGGGGCAGTGGGCGCCTGGCTTCGGGCACGTTGCTGCAGACATTGTCCCTACACATTCTGCCTATGGGGCCTCGTTGAGCTGGTCACTTCTCCTCTGTTTGCCAATCTCCTCCCTGGCACCGAGTGGGTAGAGCGGGGACTGTGGGGGAGAGCTGCACGTCAAAGATACATCTGCAAGAGCTGCGGAGCCTGGGAGACTGGTCCAGCCAAGGCGGCGCCATTCCCAAACCCGGGAAGCGCTGGCATGGAGGGCGAGGGCTTTCTCCAGGCCCGGGGCTGGCGAGCTGGACGCCAGCAGGAGGCAGGCGGGTGATGCTCCCTGGAGGGCAGGTAAGGGGATGAGTTAGGCCCCGAGGTGTTTTCCTCACATGGCTTCAGTTCTCAGGTCAGGATCTTGGCAGCCACGGGGAAAGGCTGGTCCAGGTCTTGAGGAAATTCGAAGTGGCTGCAGCTCCGTGCTCGGGGCAGGCTGGTGGGGAGGCAAGCGGGCTGCCAATAAGTGATTTACAGCATGCTCCCTCGTGCTTTACATCTGCATTATTTCATGTTGCAGCCCGAAGTCCGGAAATGGGATCTGCAGAGGTGTCTGCGCCCAGACCGCTGCCTGTGGAGGGAGGCTGAGTGGGAAAGCTTGCCCAGCCTCGGTGCTCGGCCTGGATATTCCGTGTGACTCTCTCACGTCTCAGAACCCTGTGTCTCAGCACCTTTAGAAGGACTACCTTCCTAGCTCCCCCTCCCTCCCTTGTTTTTTCACACCTCAGACTCTGAGGGTGTTGAGTCCACACTGTTCTGGGTGCTGGGGGTGGGGACACTGGGTGTCCAGGAAGCACCACCTTGGAGCCCCCCCCCATCCTAGCCTCTCCCACAAAACATAAACCCCCAGGTGAATCCTCTACCACTTGCTGTCCACCTGAGGCTGCTCAGAACCTTTCTACCAGGGGGGTGTAGATAACACAGCCCCCATGGGAAACAGGCAGTTTCTCAAAGAGTTAAACATAGAATTATTATTTGACCCAGTAATTCCACTCTTGGGTATATGAGAAAGGAAAGCAGAAACTCAAACAAATGCTTGTAAATGCATGTTCATTATTCACAAGGGCCAAAGGGGGGGAAATGACTCACACCAGATGACTGGATAAATAAAATGTGGTACATACGAATAACAGAATATTATTGAAAATGAATGACAACTGATGCATGCCACAACATGGATGAACTTCAAAAACATGCTAAGTGAAAGAAGACAAACATGAAAAGTCACATATGGCATGACTCTTTGAAAATGAATAAAGCAAACCTTGCTGAAAATGGAGTCAGGAACCCTGAAGAGGAGGGCTCACACACATTACCACTCACTGTACCTTGCAAACTCAAACAGGAAAAAGCCTACTGCACTACTCCAGCAGGAAAAGGAAGATTTTCTACTTGCCTAGCAACAGACCCAGCCAATGAGAAACTGCCATGACTCAGCCAATAGGAAGCCACTATACTTTGAACTCTGTTTTCCTCCAATGGACATTTAGTTTATAACAACCCGTCCCAGCTCTTCTTTTTTATTCATAAAGTGATGGTTCCTTTTCTTTGTTCTCTGCTGTATGATTTGCCACCATTTGCATGTCTTGAATTGCAATTCCTCTGCTATTTCTGAAAAAAGCCATTTTGCTGATGAAATAACTGGGTATTTTATTTTTAAAGCCCACACTTCATTTATATGAAGTGTCCAGAGTAGCTAAATTCATAGAGACAGAAAGCAGATCAGTGGTTGCCAGGGGCTGGGGGGAGGAGAGTGAGGAGTGACTGTCTAATGGATACAGTTTCCTTTTGCAGTGAGAAACTGTTTTAGAATCAGGTAGAAGTAGTAGATGCACAACATCGTCAATATACTATCTGTCACTGAATTGTACACTTAGGTTAATTTTTTGTTATGTGTGTTTCACTTAAAAATTTCTTTTTTCTTCTTTTCCAAGTGAAAGTAGGGGAGATAGAGAGACATACTCCTGCATGCACCCTGATGGGGATGATGCTCTGCCCATCTGGGGCAACTCACAACCTCGGTGCCAGGAGCTAACATGCTCGAATCAATCAAGTCATGGCTGAAGTAGGGGAAGAGAGAGAGAGAAGGGGGAGGAGAAAGGGTGGAGAAGGAGATAGTCACTTCTTCTGTGTGCCCTAACTGGGAATCAAACCCAGGACATCCACATGCTGGGCCAATGCTCTACCACTGAGCAAACCAGCCAGGGCTAAAAAAGTTTTTAATAAAAATATCCTGAGGGAAATGGGATGATAGGATGGGATAAACCTGAAGGGAAGGGAGATATTGAGAGGAATATGGGGGAGGGAGGATGCAGTCAGAGTCACCCTAGAATCTATGTAAAAACAATTAATTAAATAAATTTTAAAAATCCTGGTTGGATAGTTCAGTTGGTAAGAGCATCATCCCGAAGCACAGAGGTCGCTGGTTTGAGCCCCAGTCAGGACACATACAGGAACAGATCTATATTTCTGTCTCTCATTCACTCACTCTCTCCCTTCCCCTCTCGCCAAAATCAATCAATAAATAAAAAAATTTAAAGTATTAGATGAAACCTTTTCCCACCGTTTACAAATCTCACAGTACCCTGGTATACACACATGTCATTCATACTGCCATCTGCTCACCCAGGTCTCCAGATTCACGACATGACATGGTTGGTGAGGTTGTCAAGGCAGAAATTTGCGGCTGGCCTGTAAGGGGCCAGGGGTGGGGGCCACCAGGGCTGCTCTTAGCCAGTGAGTGGACTAGAGGCTGTCTGTCCCCAGACACCTTGTAAGTACATTTTGAGGGAGGACTTAACATATGTAATAGTGTCACATTTTTTTGTGGCTAATTGGGAACTGTTGTGAGGCCCAGATCTTCACCTTGTGCTTCTAAGCTGAGTTGTTGGGCCCTATGACTCCATAATATAACTCCCACTCTTCCTGCAGGGCACACTGCCAGTCTGCTTGTCACTCTCATGAGCCCTCGGGACCGTGACTACCTCTACACCCAGGCCCCCCTGTCCCCACTGCAAGTCCTTCCTTCAGCTCTCCATTTGCCCAGGACCACACTGCCATGAAGGTCCAAGCCCCAGTGACCCCCTCTCTCCCCTGGGCTCTTGAGGTAACTACTCAGGCCTCTTCCTTGGCATTTATCATAGATCTAGGTCAGTGTATGGCCAGCAGTTGCTGCTGTCGTGACCATGCACATGCAGGTTCCCATTAGATTCAGACAGACGGTAAAGAAACAGTGGAGCCAGAAAATGGTGGGCCATCTTTCACTAAAATCTCACACCAGCCGATGAGCAAACACACACAGGGAAAAACACTTCCCTTTCACTCAGGGCTCCCAAAGCCACTGACACATTCTCCGGTTCCACAACCCGGAGAATCTTCTCCAGTTTTTCCTAGAATCAAAAGCCTCATCAATCTCAGCAGAGCTCACAAAAGCCTCTCACCTCTGGTTCCCCATCTGCACATCTTCTCCCTTCTCTCTGCACAAACTGTGCTCAAACATAGCTTCCTCCCTTCTCTTTTCAATACTTTCTGGTAGGAAAACCTCTCCTCCAGCAAACATTAGCAAGACAATGGCCCTTCCCAAGCAGGAAGGCAATTTGCAATGTCACAGACCACATACCTGGCCCTGCCGAGCACCATTATTTAACACTAAAGGTGAGCAAACTCAAAAAATAAAAACTTTACAAACTCATTTGCCCAACAGTCAGGCATTTGAAAATGGTGTTTGATAGTTCAAGAAATCCAGTATCAACCATACTTTTCATTTGCTCTTTGAAAAAGTGAACTGCCTCTTATGCATGTGTTTTATCTTTTGTGCCTGGTCAGTATTCAATAAATAATAGTTGCTGTTTAAACACAGGCCTGCTGCATGTGGCTCCTTCAAAACTGACACCAAGGGCTTGTCAAACGGGCGAATCGACTCTGCTTGTCCCTGGGCTGATGGACTGTGAGGACAAGCAGGTGGGGCGGGGTTCTGTCGGTTCAGGGATGTGGACAGAAGGGAATACCAGAGGCACTAATCCTGCCCTAGGATAAGCCCTTCTGGGCAGGGCTCCTTGTCTTCCCAGGCCAGAGCAGCTCCCAAAACAAGCCATGAAAAAAAAAATACTGTTTTCCAAGAGAGCTGAGAGCTGAGGTCCCTGTCCTGGCTCCTCCCAAGCTTCTATAGAAAGTCCCCATAGTTTCCTCTTTATATTTTTACTTATACCTCCTATGACATTAGGCTTTGAGTTTGGAGAAATAAGGTCTCAGCGTGAAAATGAACAGAAATGCAGACGAGGCCTGGCAGAGGGTGGTATGTGCGGAGCATTAGAATGAGCCGAACACCTGGGTGTCTTCTCTCTTGCAGTGGTTTTGAAATGGCTTTTCCATTTGGAAAGAAGGTCTTTTGGCTCCGTTTGGGGTAACTCTGCCCCTCTTTGGCTCAGATGTTGGGGGTGGGTGGGAGGTTGAATAGGCAGGCAGGAGGGACAGAGAATGTCAATCTAGCTATGGCAGTTGTGGCTCCAATGAGGGGTTGCCCCTGGGGAAGAAGATCCTAGTGAATGCAGAGCACCAGGAGATGCGCTGGTTCAAGAGGAGGGACAGAGAACAAAGTAAACACTGCCAGAGAGGAAAGGAAAAGAATGGGGGGGAAGGAACAAGAACACAGAAGGAGGCCTCCCCTCCCCCTCTCTCTCGCCCTCCCCCTCCCCCTCTCTCTCCCCCTCCCCCTCTCTCTCCCCCTCCCCCTTCCCCTCTTCCTCCTTTTCCCTCCCCTGCCCCTGTAGACACTGACATTCTCTAGGCTTCCCTCTCACATATGGGCCTAATTCAGGTAAAGTGAAATCTTGCATTGCTCTGGTTAAAAATTATTGCTTTGGATAATGAAATCTTTGTCATTGGAAACTCCAAAAGAAAAAAAAAAGGCCCTTCAAGCCATGACTTATGGGCAGTGTGGTGATGGAGATGAATTCATCATCCCATTTTCCTGCATCGTAACAGGAGGACAAGCTTGATTCATAACCGGGCCATGTGCGGCTGGTCCCCATGGGCAGGGTGGTGGCTGGGCCTGTGGACGAGCCAGGGGGAAAAGCCCCTGGGACGACCGAGGGGGTGTGGGAAGTGAGCGATAAGCATCTCATTGGCACTCTCCGGCCTCAGATTTTCCTGAGGATTTGCCTGAGCTGTCAAAACATTTCAGCGCTGCGCAGAGACGGCCTGCTTCTACAGGGAAAATCCCATAATAGCCCTATGAAATGAGCTGTGTTTTTTTTTTTTCTTCAAGCCCTAAACTTCACACCCGCATAAAAATCTCCCAAAGCAGTGAAGGACCGTGAGTCTCCCTCCCCTCCGACTGTGACACGTTTCATCTGAGAAGCACGCACTCCCGATTTCCTGTTTCATTGATCCCAGGCCTCCTTGCAGGGTAGGCAGTTAAAAGAAGTGAGCAGCTGAATGTGTTTGAGGGAAGAGGAATTTGACGGTGGCCCAGGGATGCAAACGTGTTGCACGCGGAACCAGGACCCTCGGGGTCCAGGTCTGGGTCTGGACCTCCTCCTTGGACCTCCGGGTGGTGGCTCTGATGCTGGACCCTGTATTTCTTCTGTTTTATGACAAGGGATTGGCCCCTGGAGACAAGTTTCCAACGTTGTCATGGGCAGAGCCATGTTTGCTTCCCTGCAGCATTGTGGTGGGTGAGCAGAAGAGAGGATGGGGCTGGACAGGGTTCCTGGGCCATGCTGGTGGGAGCAGAAGAGAGGATGGGGCTGGGCGGGGTTCCTGGGCCATGCTGGTGGGAGCAGAAGAGAGGATGGGGCTGGGCGGGGTTCCTGGGCCATGCTGGTGGGAAGGGCTGCAAGGTCGGCCAGGGTGGAGGCCACCAGATGGGTCTTGCTTGGGTTCCTGTTGGTTGACATGTGGTTGAGATGTGATTTCTCCCAGAGCAATTTTCACGGGGGGAAAAAGGGGCCTTTGAGGTGGTTGTGGCTACAGAGGGAGGGACATTGGGATGGACAGAGACGGGGATTCCGAGCCCGCCGCCTTCATGCATCCTTCAGCGAATGATCGGTGGACGTCCGCTGGGTGCGAGTGATGACCCAGACTGGGGTTCCGGGACAACAGACGGACTCCTCCCACTCTCTCATGCTGGCAGGGGCAGACAGAAATAAGTAGTAATTGGATAAATGAATGGAGAAGTGTCAGACAAGTACCCGGAAGATACTATGGCAGGTTGAGGACGTACAGAGGGTCTGGAGGTTCTTTGGATTGGGAGGTCAGGAATTTCGGAGGATGACCCGCCCACCCGAGCTGTGACCCCAGAATGGGATGGGAACTACCGTGTTGAAATCTGGGGAGAGAGTATTCCAGAAGAGAGCAGAGTCTCTGAGGTGGGGTGGACAGACCCAATTCACCACCCACTTCCGGCAGCTGAGTATTTTCCCAGAACCACCATGGCAGAGTGGAGACCGGTCAGCAGCAGGTGCCCACCCCAAGCTAGGAGCCAGGCCCCGAGACATGGCTTGGGGTCTCCCTGCCTCAGGACCAAGGGCCCTAGTTGAGCTCAGGCCCCTCGCCTCTGTTGGCTCAGGCTATGCAGAGAAGAGGGACAGAGGTGAAACTTGGGGCAGGCATGCCTAATGTGAGCCTGGGCTGGCTGTTCACTAGCCTTGAATCTGAGCAAGTCAACCACTGCGAAACTCAGTTTTTGTATCTGTTCATTGGGAGGATAACTACCTCTCAGACTTGCTGTGCAGATTAGCAACGATGGCTATAAAGGCTTTAGCATGGCTCTGGGCGCTAGGGGTTGGTAGCCCTGAGCTAAGGCCTCCTCCCCACCCTCCACCCCCTACCTGGAACCTTCCCGGCCTGCCTGCTGCTCTCCTCCTGTTTCTCCCCACCCTGAGTCTTGTGCTTGGGGGCCGAGGCCCAGCCTTTTGTGCCAGTCCCCCACCCCACACCTGGTCTGCTCCTGCCCAGTGACCTCCCATGGGCTCTCTAGACCTCAGGATGGCCAGCACTCTCGGGACTCTAGTCACTGCTGCTTCTGCAACTACGAGTAGGTTGTGTCACCTCGACCACCTCCCTGGGACCCCTCTCACACCACTTGCTCCTCCTTCTTCAGACCCCTCCTGTAGGCTAAGGCCTTGGACAATCCCACGGTCAGCCCAGGAGGAAATGCTACTTGGAGAGAACACAGATCTGAATGCAATCCTGGCATGGCTCCTTACCTGCTGTGTGGCCTTGACTAAGTTACTTAGCCTGTCTGAACCCAAATGGTACTTTCAGAAGAAGAGAAGCACTACTTCACAACCTGCATCGTTTCCCTAAGGAAAGGAATGATCTTAGTTTAGGGCCGTGATGGCAAAACTATGACACGCGTGTCAGCACTGAGAAGAGGAGAGAAGAGATGGGTGTAGCCATTTTCGATGACACGGGGCCACATGCAGATGCATACCAGAGAAGGATGGGGCCGCATGCCGGGAAGGACATTTCATCCTCGGCTCCTGCATTTCATCCTCGGCTCCTGCACGGCCAGGTGCAGTAGCTGAGGATAAAACATTTGCTGCAGTGTAGACACTCTGTGCGGGAGGTCTGTAGGCCAAAACAACAGAACTCCACACAGAGTGTCTAGTTCTGGGGCTTCCGGTTAGGCCATTAGGGGATCATTGACCTCGCTTCCAGCTGGCGGAGCAGGGAGCAGCGGAATGCCAATGAAATTCAGCAACAAAAAAGTCACTAATAGGCAGGTTAGTTAAAGGATTTCCCCTCCTCCTCCCTCTCCCCCTCACTTATCTCAGTTCACGGCTCCCACACAATTAAATAGTATCAAGACCAACAAAAGAAACCGACTGACAGATGAACAAAGAAGTCACTAAGCAGATAAATTAAATAATTAGTTTTTGGTTTATTAAATACAGTTATATATTACAATTATACATTTTTGTAATTTAAACTATAAATATTGCAAAATTATGATTTTTTTTTCTCGAAGTGACACACCACCCGACTTATGCTCGGTTTTTTGGTGAATTTTGACACACCAAGCTCAAAAGATTGCCCATCACTGGTTTAGGGAAAAGTACAGATAGTCACCTTGGGTAGGAGGGGCCCCTCAGGGAGGCTGGAGGAAGAGGAGGAATAGAAAATCAGCCCAGTCCGCAAAGGAAAGACTATGGATTGGCGGTAGAGGTAGGCATGGGGGTTAGGGGGAGAGGCTGGAGCAACTGGGGGAGGGTAAATAGCCCAGGAGCTTGTTAGGAACTTCCACGTCCTGTGTATTTTCTCAGCAGCTGGAGTAAGATGCGTGCTTCTTGCTGTTGTTGCCCACGAACCTTCAGAAAAATCTCTACACTCAGCTTTCCTGCCTGCCTGTCTACAGAGGGGAAAGAGTCATCCCACTTCTGGGTCAGTGCTAGGGAGGTGTCATAGGAAGAGCGACAAAATAAAGAGGACACTTCCGCCAGAATGCATGCAAATCGCTGAGAATTCCCAGGAATCTTGGGACAGGTACTCAACACGCCATGGGAGGGGGTCTAGGCTGATTAGGTCTGCATGTGGAGGGGAATGTGGCCCTAGGTGACCCTGGGATTATGTGACCTTGCAAGTCTTAGGGGAGCTTCAATGGCATCTGTGAAGATTTGTATTTAAAAGGCTCCATCGCAGGACACATTCGCGGCCATTGTCCCAGCTGTCATTCGGGGGACAAGCCTTGTTGTAGTCTCCTTCACCTGGTCTGGCCAGGCAGCAGGGTTCTGGTGATTTCTGTGAAGAACTGGGTGGGCAGCTTCCCCAGGGCTGGGGATTCCTGGCTGGTGCCTTGCTCAGTACCCCGCAGTGGGGAAAGGGAGTGTCAGACCAGCCTCAGAGAACAGCCCACACTGCAGTCAGTGACTTCCAGCCTGTTTCTGCCCTGAGGGCAGGCACGCTCTGCTGAAGGAATTCCCTCGGACCCAGTGTTTGCGAGGCAGGGATCTCCCGTGGAGATGCAACCAGCTTTGGAGAGCCACCAGTGGCCTCATCCCTAACTGCTCCGTGGCTCCCACCTTCCTCCATGATGGGGAGGGGAAGTTGGAGGGCAGTGCCTCTTTGACCCCAAAGTCTAGGTTTTGGGCGTGGAAGCCCGATGCTCAGATCCATCCTTGGTCATCCTTGTGGCCACTGAGCCCCCAGGACATCTCATTGGATCTAACGTGGGGACAAGAGAGAGGAGAGAAGAGATGGGCAGGCAGCTGTTGGCAGAGAGGAAGCATCAAACTACATTATTTGCTTTAAATCAAATTAAGTCTGACCCCCATTGCCACCGGGGTGGGGGAGGTGGCTCTCCTCGGAGAGCACAAGAATCAGGAAGTTTATGGGGCAGGAAACAGGGGCAGGTTCACTTTCAACTCCTCCTGGTCATCGCTCAGAGCAGAGGTCTCTCACACTGGGGTCAGCTGGGACCTCGGCCCCACCCAAGGTGCCCGACTTGTCCCGGTTTGATCAAGACTTTCTCAGTTGTAGCACTGGATGCCCTTTGTTCTGGGAACGCCTTCAGTTCTGGGCAACTGGGATGGTAGGCCACCCTCTTCCTATCTGGGTGTACCAGATGGCCACGCTCTAGGTTCCATCGCCTCCCTGGGGGGGGGTGGGGCTACAGGTCCTACTGGGGAGCTCCATGGGCTTCTCTTTTATGGGTCCCCCTCTCCCCTTCACTCCTTGTCCTTTATCCCTTGGCAGAATCCACTTAAGCTTCTCCAGCTTCTGGAAGACAAAAGCCTAAAGATCAGGGGCCC
Organism: Rhynchonycteris naso; assembly: GCA_037038555.1. Lineage (NCBI taxonomy): Eukaryota > Metazoa > Chordata > Mammalia > Chiroptera > Emballonuridae > Rhynchonycteris > Rhynchonycteris naso. The sequence continues at coordinate 11,889,302 of CM073000.1, forward strand.
CAAGCAGCCTTTACCCCCACAAGAAGGCTTTTCCCGGGAGTCTTGGTAATATAGCCCCTTGAACCCAGGGCTTAGAAGAGGATCTTAGGCTGCGAGAATGTAAACCCAAGGGACCGCAGCCTCTGTCCTCAGCACCTTCACCTGCACAGGCTGCTGGCTCCCTCCAGAAAGGCTTTCTTCCACCTTCTCTCTGCTCTCCCTCTCCTGATGGGAAGGCTTTCCTCCACATGAGCACGATGCTGTAAATCTGCTGAAAATCAAGACCAGGAGCCTCAGACATCTGCGTTTGCTGCTGATTACAGAAATAGTCTATGATTTAAGACAGTTTGGGGCAAGTTACAAAAACGAGCCTGGGGACAATGATGCTCGTTAGCCGGGTAACACCGCCGCTGGAGAGAACCCACAGGCGGGAAGTCGCTGTAACTGGCCAGCGGCCTGGACAGAGCTTGTCTGTTTCACTGGCTGTGGAAAGACGTAAAAAAAAAAAAAAAAAAAAAAAAAGACATAAGGGAGATGTTTAATGCACTTAAGAGAACAAATAGCTTTTGAGCACTTGAGACATGCCATTTACATGTAACCAACTGATGTGCTAAGTACCCTTAATTCTTCATTATTATATCAGAGGACTCTCAGAAGACTCCTTGCCAATAGCCTGTGTCAGGTTATTTTCTGTCCTCAGAAGAAATAAACCGTATTTCTTTAGACAGGGTTTGATTTCTTTAAGAATAGTCTATAGCTGGGGGTTTTAATACATTCTGCTGATTTCCAGTGAGTTCGCATGCAGTAAGCTTGTAGGAATCGCCATCTAGGTAGACACGCGCGTGTGCGCGCGCGCACACACACACACACACACACACACACACACACGGCGCCTTCCAGATGCCTCTCTGATTTCCAGTGCCAAGGGCAAGGTGAGGGGGAGTGTGGCTGGAAAATGTGGTGACATCACCCTCAGGAGGTTAGGGACATTTCTAAACACCTGTAGCTTCCTGACTCACAGGCCTCCATTGTCACCTGAGAAAAGTTGAGGGTCCTCTATGAGTTCTTCAGCTGGAAGAGCAGGGCCTACCCTTTCCCCGGAGCGGCTGACCTTCCTTTTATTTCCCAGACCCCGGGCTTCCTTTTTCTCTCCTTTTGCTTCCTCTTGGTTAAGGCTGCCCTTCTTTGCACCTTCTTTAAATTAGTAAGTGCCCTTTTTTTTTTTTTTTTTGAGGGCTGGCCTCCCTAGATGTTTATAATAGGATGGGAAGTCTTAGTTTGGACTAGCACATCAGCCTGCATTTTTAAATGTTTTGTTTATTTTTGAACATATTTCAAAGTAGTTTACTATAAGAGTGTGTTCCACGTAGATGTCACAGTAAGAACAAAATGTTGAGAGCTCCGTGGGTCCCTTGTGGTCCCTTGCGGGATCATTGCAGGTAGGGCTGGTTCTAGGCTACATTGTGAAGTCAAAACCATGGCCTTCATCTTAGTGTCCAATGTCCTTGTCTTACTTATACATGGTCTTCCCTGACCCAGACTGGGATAGGGAAGAACACTGGACAGGAAGCTTGGCTTCCTCTAGGTCCCACCAGTAATTGCCCAGGCCTGTCATTGGTTTTGGTCTCCTCCTCTGTGACAGTCCAGAGTCAGTAGTGATGCCCTCTGATACCCTTGCCAGGCCCAGATCTCTAAAGTGCTATAACTCATAACAGTAGCATTTTTATTTCGAATTAAATATTTATGATTGAGTAGGTCATACAATCATGTAGTTAAAACATAACAATATGAAAAGACATACAATAAGAGTCTCATTCTCCTCCACCTCCACATATCTCATTCCCCCTATTGTGGTCGAGACCTGTGAAGATTCTAAGATTTTACCGGCTCACAAGCTGACAAGTGAGACTGCTGTTGTCTCATGGATACCGGCAGAAGACACGTGACGATTAGGGAGGAGACAAAGGACTTGACCACTACTGGCCCAGCATGAGCTCAGCGTTCTTGTCGGTCCTCCATGCCCCTGAAGTCCCGCGGGGACCATGAGGAGTGGTACCATTGGACGTTGCACACACAGTGGGTTTGCCTCACAGCTGAGGAATCCTGGCTTAGGAACCCCCGATATTTTATATTGGGCTGAAGAGAGACGTTATCTTCATTTTACCGGAGGGCAAACTTGCTTTCTGCTCTGGAAGGAGGCGCTATATTGTTTATGGCTGTTTCTACACAAACATCCTTAAAAATGTAATATACAACAAACGCTGTCAGGCCTCTCTGCTCCGAGCACATGAAGAACTTTGTCTCCCAACAGTCCTCTCCAGCTCTGTAGGTAACTGCTCTTACTAGTTTCTTGTCTGTCCTCCCAGAGTTCCTGTGCGCAACTGTCAGGAAATATAATTATGGTTTCTAATCTGACCCTGCTTGTTGCATAAAAGGAGGACACTATGTTCAACATCATGCAGTTTGCTTTAAAAGCAAACACTCAGCAATGTAAGTGTTTCTTATTAGTTTTCTCATGTGTGGAGCATCCGCTGCGTGGATGTACCATTTTATTCAGCCAGTCCCCTATAAATGGACACATTTTGCTATTTTAGACAATGCGGCACTAGGTGGTCTTGAACATGTGCCCTTTAGAATGAAGAGGGATTGATCACTGAGCCAAATGGAAATGGAATTGGTCATTTAGTGAAATAGTATTAAATTGCTCTACGAAAGGGTGGGACCATTCTGTGCTTTCACCAACTTGACTGATTTTATCAGTCAAGGGCCTTGTGAGAACAGTCAGTAGGAAGCAGAATCAGGAGGAAGGAGTTTCTTCCACTGGTGGGATTCAGCCGGTTCACACCGGTTTGGTAGAACTGATACTTTGTTGAGTTAGACGACCTGTTGTTAAAATGGCACTTGTAATCAGGGTTCTCCCTAAGGTGGGCACCTGGGCAGCCGGCCAATGTGGGAATCACATTTTTCATTCCTTACTCTTTTTTAATGTTCATCTGTACAGCAGCGTATTCTAAGCGCCTAAAGTAATGTTGATTTCGTCTATAGGTGAAAAAAATTGCAAGTGAGGACGCCAATCAAGAAGCAATATGGAAATATCTTAAATAACAGTTTTATTGCTTTTGGTCAAGTATTATTTAATATTTTTTATTAATATTTTAAAACTCTTTCTTACAACGTAATCTAGTTTTGTGTACCTCTTTTATTAATAGATGCCTTTTATTGTTCTTATTTAAGTATTAAATGCATGAAATAGCAGAGAATTGATTGTTAAATTATTTGAATCCCACCACTGGTTTCATCTCCCTCTTTAAAAAAAAAAAAGTATTGATTGATTTTAGAGAGACAGAGAAAGGGAGAGGGAAAGAACAAGAAGCATTTATTTGTCCTTTCATGTAGTTATGCCTTCATTGGTTGCTTCCCGTATGTGCCCTGACCACGAGTTGAATCCACAACCTTGTCATTTTGGGATGATCTCTAACAGACTGAGCTAGCCAGCCAGATCCTATTACTTCTCCCTCTTTCAGCCTACAGTCTCCATCTAGTGCCCCCTATTGGCAGAGACTCAAGGGGGGCAGTTGGCAAAACAGTGATATGGTTTGCACAGTCCCAGCCAAAGTGCCACGAGACAGAAAAGAGAAGGGTGAATTTGGAGCTGAGAGTGAACAACATTAATTTGAACACCTCAAGGTGTGTTGTCACATATTTGCGTTTTGCCAACCTGACAGATGAGAAATGGTATCCCAATGGAGTTTAAACATGCATTTCTCTTCTTCTGAGTGTGACTGCCCATTTCCTTATAAGTTGGGGGGCCATTTATATTACATTTCTGGGAACTTGCTGTTTATATCCTTCGGCCATTTTTTTCAGTTGAGTTGTTGATTTTTTTAGGAACATCTTAGAGCACGTGAGCAGTTAGCTGGGTGATTCCCTACCCAGCGTGTATTCATATTTAGAGGAGAGGAAGCAGGAGAGTGGAGGTTTCTGGGGGGATTTCGGACATAGCGAAACTCAGCCTGGGTGACCATTAGGCCTCCAAGTGGCCCTCATAGCACTCTCTTAGCTCAAACTTATATCCCGTGTGTCACTCAGGCCCTGATCTTGGAAGCCGCCTGGGACTGCCTCCCCTGAAGTGGTCCTCTGGCCACCTTGGACTGTGGCTTAAACAGTTGTTTGTACATCTGCGGTCTCCTTGGTGAGCCCTTCGGCATGCTGGATCCTCATTAGTGCCTGAAATACAGGTGGTCGCTGCCAATGCCACTTCCTCGACTGACTCATCCAAGGTGGGAAATTCTGTCATAGAGCCGTTTCTGTAAAACCTGGAAAGTCCTGGAGAGTTTTAGTCAAATGCTGGGTATGCAACATTGGATACGAAACACACTTGGCAAAGGGGAACAGAAACCTGAATAAAATGGTTAAATCATGCAGCAGGTTGGGAAGCCCCTCAACTACTCTCAGCTGAGAACCAGGAAGGAAGCAGAAAATTCTCAGACCCCTCCAGAGCTCACGTGCTTTCCTCACTCAGTTGAGCTTTGTGGCTCTCCATTCACAGCCAGCTCGCCCCACGGGGAGAGTGAGCTACTCGAGAAAGGAGACGTTTGGCTTTGACTCATAATAGCTACTGTTTATTGAGGGACTGCTATTGAGTGGTACCTGCTTTGTGGCTTCTGCTTCTAATGCCTACAGCAATGAGCAAGGCAGTGTGATTATCCCCACTTAAAAGATGAGAAATGGAGGCCCAGAAAGATCAAGTAACTTGTCACAGAACCTCTCCGTGAAACTTGTCTTGAATTCTTGAACCCCAGAAATGGTGTGATAATATGTTTGGGGTAATTTGTTCTACAGAAATCAATAACTAATCCATATTTTTGGTACCTGGGGAAAAAGGGGCTGCCATAACAAATATATACAAATATGGCGGTGGCTTTGGAATGAGAAAGTGAGTAGAAGCTAGAAGGACATTGATGAGTGCGTCAATAAAGGCCTAAAGTGCCTTGAACAGTCATACTGGGCAGAGGTCACCGGTGTGGACTTAAAAAGAAATAAGGAACATCTTACTAGAAACTGGATAAAGGGGACTCTCTGATCTATAATGGCAGAAAGTTTAGCAATAGTGTCACACGTGGTTATGTGGAAATAGAAATGGCACCACTAAACTGGGTCATCTAGCCCAGATATTTCCAGCCAAATTGTTATCTTTGTTTCTTTCTGCTTGTACTAAAAAGCAACAGGAAGGAGATAAGTTAAAGGAAACATCACTAAACAAAAAGGAACCAACACTTGATAATTTAGCAGTTTTCCAGGAACTCCAGTGGCCAATTGATGATCACATTAAATATCTTTCAACTAAAGCTAGGGATATGGCTGTAGAATCCTTTGTTAAGACCCCAGAAAGGTCGAAGTAGGTGCCTTGGAGTATCATTCAGCTAGATAAAAGGTGCCCTAACGTGTTTAAGAATATTGCTCACAGAATTTCTCCATCAGACAATAGGGTTTCTAAGGAGCCTACAGGTAAGCTTAGCCATTGCAGTAGAGACCCAAAAGTTGAGAAGGGTTTATCTCAAAGAGATTTGTGTTGTGTGGCTTTTGTCTAAAGGAGAAAACCCTAAGAAAATTCATAGGAAAACCACACATTTTTAAAAGACAAATTCACAAAAAATATATATTCAGATTGGACCGAAAGGGACAGATACAGTACAAAATAGAGGTTTGGACCTCCAAAATTCTACTGGCAGGAAGCAGACAAAGGGGGAAAAATCAAAGAATGACTCAGAGGATGGAAGCAATAGTTCCAGAGGGTAGAACCTTAGTTCAGAGTTTGAGTAAAAAACCACAGAGAGTTATTTCTTGGCAAAAACAGGACCAAGTCCTCCTTATCAAGGAACATTTCTCCACTGGATTTCAAAACTGTTATGGACCAGCGACTCCTTTGTATCCCCGATTTTTCTCATTTTTTAAAAACAGGAATTCCTGGAGCAATCATCCTATTCATGTTAAAACAACAAATGTTTGGAGGTCTTTAATAAAAAATAGTGCTTTATTTTAAAAAAGAGCTAACCTAAGGAATTATATACATACTTGAGCAACATCATTTGTATGTATATCTGATTTGAATGATGAGATTCTGGACTTTGAGATTTTGCTGTAATGGAATGAGACTTTGGGGGACCTTGGAAAGAGTGAGTGTATTTTGCTGTGGAGGAATGTAAATTTGAGGTGGTAGCCTGCCTCAAAGCTGTTCCCTGACTAGGAGTTATCCTGTTGAGGAATGTCTGGGAGTTTATACCTGCCCCTGCGTGTGACCTGTTGTACTCCTAACTGATACCGGGACACATAAAGATGTCTCTGCCTGTGACAGGCCTAACTTTTTGATATCACTGATATTCCATAGCTCCCTTGGGAACAGACTGGAGCTTGACTTCAGATGAACCCATTTCTTTGACCAGCTTCTTCCACTATCCTAGTGTGCCCTTTTTAATCCCTCAATAAAACGCACATGGCACTCTTGTTTCACGTTCTGCTTCTAGGGAACTCAAGCTAAACACCCAATAATTATAAAGTGGTATTCATTCAAGATATGCTCACTTTATGATGGGATTTTGGGACATTTTTTTGAAATCATCATGCATACCAGGAACAAGAAGAATAAAACAGCCTCAAGTGTCAAATTAAGAGATTCCTAGCTGGGGTAACATGGGCAGCCTTTTTCTTCCCTATTGGACTGCAGAAGCAGAACAGAAATAATTAGATGCACTGGTTCATAGTGCACCATCTTTACTAGCCTGAGCAATATTCTTCTCTCATTCTATTTTATTCCATTCCCCCTGCTCTCTGACTCACATTCTCACTTATTTCCAATAGGAACTCACTGTAATGTGTTAGATAAATACCCTAAATTTGTTTGTATATCCTTAAATTTGTTTGTGTTCTTGTAAAACATGCAGTGTTTTATGTGTATATGTGTTTTTAATTTGCATAAGTAGAAATGGGCTGTGATTTTTGTTTTGTTCCATATTTTTCAACTCAAAACTGTGCTTTAAGAAATGTCCTTGGATGTGCACTTAGATCATTGCTTTGTACTGTTGTGTAATATCAACTCTCTGTGGTACCCTGACTTTAATGTAGTCAAGTTTTTCAATGTTATCCTTTATAGTTTGCAGTTCCGTGTCTTGTTAAAGAATTCTTTCCCTATTTGGAGATCATAGAGATATTCTCCTTCATTATGTTATGAAAGACATATATTTTCACGTTTTTAATCGACCTGAAATTTTTTTACTTTTATGTAGGGTGTGAGGTAAGGATCTACTTTTATTTTTGTTCCAAGTTTGATAACAGATTATCTCTGTTATACTGAAGAATCCATCATGCAATGCCTGTTAGGTCCTGGGTTCCTAAGGGTCTCTTTTCCTCTTACAATGTTAATAATACCCCACTATTTTAATTTTTATAGCTTTAGTATAAGTTTTTATATTTGGAAGAACAAGCTGCCTCAGCTTCAACTTAATGTTGGCCCTTACTTCTTACATATGAATTTTAGAATCAGCTTGTTTAGTTCTCTCTCCACCCTCCTGTCCCCCACCCAACCACTGCTGCCACATACACACACCTAATGAAATTTTGCTTAGAATTTCTTTGACTCTATATATGACCTTGGAAACAAATGAACATCTTTAGGATACTGAATCTTCCTATCCAACATACATATATGCCCTTAATTAGGTCTTTGTATCTCTGAATACATATTTATAACTTTATAGAGTTCTTGCAAATCTTTGGTGGATTTATTTCTACATACTGTATTTTATTTTTTGTTGCTATTGTGAATGGTATTATACTTACATTGTTTGATTGTTGCTAGTGTATAGAAAGGAAATTGACTTATATATCACCATAAAAATTATTTGTTTAATTATAATAATTTAACTCTAGATTGGTTTGTTGTTGTTATTTTTATAGAAAACCAAATCACCTGCAAATGATGACGATTTTGTCTTTTTCCAGCCCTGCCATTTCATTTGCTTTTTGGTTTTATGGAGATGGCTGAAACATTGTTGAATAGACGCAGTGCGAATAGACAACCCGAGGTTTTTCTGATTTTAAAGGGATGGTTTCTGGGATGTCAAAGGGCATCTGAGATTTCTGCAGGTTCTTTGTACGTTTTTAAAATATCATATTCAAAAAGAGTTCTCTTATTTCTAGTTTGCAAAGAGTCGTTTTCCCATTGTGAGTTTTGAACTTTTTACCTAATGCTTTATAAGAAATTCATTGCTTCAGAAAGCATTGAGGTAACTAAGATTTTTTTTCTCCTTTACTTTGTTAATATAATTATATAATTAATAGTTTCTAACTTGGTCAGGATGTACTGTCTTTAAATATATTTCTGGACTTGATTTCTAACTAATCTTTTATTTGGGATCTATGCATCCATGTCCAGGAGTGAAATTGTCTTGTAATTTTTCCTTCTTGTACCATCATCCTATCTGGCTTTGCTGTCTGTCCTCTTAGCCTCCTCAGTAAATTGGAGAAGAAGGATTACATTTTTCTTATTTCACACCTCAATTTATATTGGAATTACTGATTGTTTAAATGACTTCTAGAAATCACTATAAAGCCTTCTGGCCTGATATTTTTTTCTTTTTAAAATAATTTTAAACTAGTGATTTAATTTTATTAAACAGTTATAGGATTACACAGAATCTTTGTTTCCTCATAAGTCACTTTTGTCAAGTTGTATTTTTCTAAGATTTTATCTATTTCATCTAAATTTTTAAATTTGCTGGCATTCAGTTGTTCATAATCTCCTCTTATCTGTTTCAGCTCTACAGCTGTTTGGTGTGCTGTGCTTCTCCTTCCCGAAAGAGACCAGCTGAGTCTCAGGTGCGTCGAATGCGAATGCCGTCACACGTTTTGTCTATTACACCGGCTGGGCTGGCATCTCGGGAGGCGCGCCACACGCTGCCTGCTAGCCCACGTCTTGCTAGCCTATATTGGAGGCTGGGATGGGGAAAGGGAAAAACCAGTCTGAGCAGAGCGGGTTTCAAAATCTTGAATCTTCATGAAGGGCCTGACACCTTGCTTGAGCACAGAGAGGTCTCTGTCGAGGACAGGGCGGCAGCTCAGGTATATCTGCTTTTCTCTCGTCTGGTGCCACGTAGGAGTTTGCGAAGGGCCGCCTGTCCCCCTCTCACGGTCCCCTTTACACATCACCGACCCTAAACCATCTCCTATCTCACCCACACTGCACCCCCAGGCCCCTCCCACTTCCCAATGTCATCAGTAACTCCGCCCAGGCCTCCATGCCCACTATAGGGCCACTGGAGACCCGGCAGGAGCACGGGGACCTGGGAGATGACACGGCTGCCCCAGGGGCAGCATCCTGGAAGATGTTTTAAAGACAGAGCCCGACTCCCAGGCCTCGTCTCTTGTGATCCTAATTTGTGGCTTTGTCTGATTCTGCTTCGTCCTCTGGCTGTTTATTTGGGTAAAGATATTCCCCCTTTCATGTCTGAGCAGCTTCCTCCTGCTTTTGTTCACTGTGAGGTCTTCTGTGAGCCAGGCCACCGGGAGGGGAGAGGGGTGCTCCTGCCCAGGCGGGAGCCCTGGCTGGGGGGTCAGGCAGACCCTCCCTGGGGGGTGCCCCCTGGAGGGCTCCTCTGTCCTGTGGGCAATCCCTGCAGATCCCACGGGCTCTCAGCAGATTGGCTTGGAATTGGGCTAATACGATTTTTCCTTTTAAAGGAACTTTCCATTGTTTGTTTTAAAAGTGAAATGAGCATTTTTTCCAACCACTGAGGCGATGCTGAAGGAGCCTGTAATTTCTAGGATCCAAGTCTGGAACTTAAAAACAAGAAGAAGAAAAGGAAAAATTTTAAGAAAGCTTTCCAATTAAAATGGGCCTCTCTCTTCCTCCCCTCAGGCATGCTCTCATCTTCCGTCCCCACCAAGGGCATCGGCAGGGCTCCGACATTTTCCTTCTACCCAATACTCTAATGAGCCCCTTCTTCCATTCCCTTTGCGACAATAAAGAGATACCTGCAGCTAATTAGACCCGAGGCAACTGGGTCGAGTCTGAAGCTGAAAATGAAATTTCAGTGCCACCCAGTTTGATACACACCTACTAGGTGCCATTCGGTCCCCACTGGACACGCCCACAGCATGGCCTCCGCTCTTAGGGGACACACAGCCTAGTAGGAAAACTCCACTTTTTTTTTTTTTTAATTTGTTACAAAAACTGTAGCAAATAACCGTACTATGGAGTGTTGAGAGCCACCGCTGGGGATGGGAAGGAACGGACGGATGGTGAAGAGAGGACGGGTGAACTGTTTGGCGTTTTTATTTGTCTCTTTTTTTCTCCTGGAACAAACAAAGGTGTCAGGCTGGGGAAGACGTAACCTTTGCTTTGGGGGGAGCACAGGCTTTGGGAAGAACAGATCCACTCCAGGCCAACTAAGCATGGGACATAGTGATGAACACCCTGCCCAGGGCTGAGGAGGGAGGGGATAAGTCTGGCCTGGGGAGGAGGATGATTCAGACTAGGAGACCCAGGGACCCTCCGTGCCTTTGGGGGTCGTGCATTTCTCTTTGATAAAACCCGAGGGGAAGAGGGTGCCCCGGCTGGGGCTGCACAGCAGGGATCTGTGTGGTGGGTGCAGGGCATCAGGGTGGCTTGGGGCAGGGGGGTGGGGGCAGGAGGAGAGGTCCCTCCCCAGCAGTGACGGGGGCGGGGGGCAGGGAGGGCTGCCAGTCACAGTTCAGAGGAGCTCAGAGCTGACCCAGCGGAGCGCTCAAGTTCATTACCAGTCTGGATTCTACCCTCCAAAGTTTGCAGAGTTTGGCTGGAAACTTTATGAGAACTGGCTTATTCTCCAGTGTCTTGGCACTTTCCCTTCATGTCCTGATTGGAACCAGGGAGGCTGTAAGTGCAAACGTTTTTGTACCTTAGAGTAAATTATACCTGCGTTCCTGGAGAAGGCCGCGGTGAAAGTGTCTCTTGTTTCCAGCCGCCCCGCCCCCCCTCAGGAGACCCGAATTCCAAGCGGCTCTACTATAAAGTTGATGAATGCGTGCCAGGCACTAATCCAATATGCAATTGCCCTTCTCCTCTCCTCTCCTTTCTGCAGGGAAAGGAAGCTGGATTTTTTAATAAGGTAATAGCACCTCTTTTATATTTTCCTTTCATAAATTATAAGGAATTGAAAGCAGAATAAGGCAGCAGCTTGGCATAATGGAAAGATTACTGAGCTGGGTGGGAGTGTAAATTGGTGCGACCACGTTTGGAGAGCAAATTGGCACTACCTAGTCTCCTTGAAGCCCTGGAGCGCCTGGCCTGGCTTTTCCTCTCCCACGACGTCCCCAGGGATCTCACAGCATCCACCCAGAGAGTATAGCACCGTTGAGAAAAAAGAGTCCTTCACCTGAAGAGTGAAAAAACTATGTTCCAAAATGCTAATTGAAACATTGGCAACAGTAAAAAAAAAAAAAAAAAAAAAAAAAGAAAAAAAGAGCTTCAACATCCATCAATGGAAAGATACATAAATGACAGGATCTGGTTAGAGAAAATGAATGAACTGGCCGTCCATTTATCATCATGGTTAAACCTCAAGAACATAACAGCCAGTGGCATGACTTGTCCAGTATAATGCTGTTTCTATCAGGTTTAAAAACACACAAAATGACTCTAAGCTAAGGTGACCAATCGTCCTCCTTTAGGGAGGACAGTCCTTCTTTTGTAAGTTCCATCCTCCCTTGAAAAGTCTCCTCCTACATGTCCTCCTTTTTGATATTGGAAGACTAATCTGTAAATGTCCATATGCGATCGATGCAGAGTTAATCCATTGCATGTGATATGATGTGTTTGTATCTAAATGAGTACTTTGTTCTTACAATTATTATTAAAAATTAATAGACATGGAAGCGTAATTACAATATAAAATATTACAAATGTTTTTATTGTGCATTTATCATATTATAATGTATTATTGTTGTAATGAATAAAGTGTTTATTTTATTTACAATATTGTTTTCTTCCATTTATTTCTGTCCTCCTTTTCATTGTAAAAAATTTGGTCACCTTACGCTGTGCACTGTTCGTAGACATACAGGGGTTGGCAAAAGTAGGTTTACTGCGATGAGTATGTGAAACACAGAGTTTATTCTTGTATTATTATTTATTACTGTGTTATTTCCAGTACAAACAACTGTAAACATACTTTATCCCCACCCTGTATATATTACTGCTTACAAGAATCAGGGGATATTTTATCCCTTCATATTCATTTTGAAATATTGCCTCATTTGTGTGAGTAGTAATGTATGTTGTAAAAGTATCAAAACACGTGGGAATGATTAACACCAAACCCAGGATGGTGGTGACGTCAGGAGGAGAGAGGTATAGCCCTGGGGTAGAGCGTCCAGGGAACTTCAACTCTGTCATAATTTATTTATTTATTTTTAAAGATTCTATTTATTAATTTTTTAGAGATGGGTGAGGGAGGAGTGGGAAGCATCCGCTCCTAGTAGTTGCTTCCTGTATGTGCCTTGATCAGGCCAGCCCAGGGTTTTGAACCTGCGACCTCAGCATTCCAGGTTGACCAGCTTTATCCCCTGCAGCACCACAGGTCAGGCTATAATATTTTACTTAAAAACAAAAACTATTTTGGAAAGTATAAACATATGACAGAGCTGGGGCGTGGGTATTATTCACTATACTCTTCTGTATGCAGAGTGGCTGGTTGTACCCTGGCTGTGCCAATAATTCTTGGGCAAGTAAGTCCCTTCTGTCTCTGGGTCTCAGTTGCCTCATCTGTAGAATGAAAGGTTTGGACCTGATTGGCCAACCCCCTTTGTGGCTCAAAGATCTGATAGGAAGTTTGGGGCAATTTTGCAATGAGACTCGGAGCACGTGTCTGATGAGACTGAGGAAAGTCTGTGTGGGAGGCCTCCAGTGGCAAGGAGGCGGCATCTCCTTGAGCTTGCCCATGTCCTCAGCTGGGGAGCCACCCAGCGTGGAGGCCACAATGCACACCACACAGTCAGTTACTGCTTGGCTTTCCCAGAGGCCAGAGGTAGGACAGCGAGTAGTGCATGGTCACAAAGAAGCACTGAACTGGGGACCTGATCCTATTAATTGGCTGTGTGACCTTGGGATTTCATGTCACCCCTTCTGATCCTCTAATTGGTATAAAAAAGAAAAAACAATGAGGGATTACTCTTGTTCTCCCTTAGAAGGGGGTTTGTGACAGCCAAGTAAGATAATATCTGGAAAAGTGCTCTAGAAAGGAAGGCGCTGTTATTTCTGTCACTTCTCCCAGATCCTCAGGTCTGATTTTCTTTATAAACACCCAGCCTGGACTAAAGAGTCCCTCTGTGTTTTGCCCACCCTTGTTTTCTACTCGTAAACCACACTTTCTTTCAAAACAGAAAAAGTGACCCCAGCTACATATAAGTTTGTGGATTCATTATTTCAATAAATATTTACTGAATGCCTGGTACTGTGCAAGGTGTCGGGGACACAATGTCCCTGTGCTCATAGGATTTATATTCTGGTGAGAGGAGACAAAATAATCAAGCAACTTAACAAGTTAATGTTGAATGATACAAAGAAAGGAAAATAGTGGTAGGGGGCAGAGACTGGGTGCATCCGCGGCGGCGGGGGGGGGGCAGAGACTGAGTGCGTCAGCGAGGGGCAGCTGCTTAAAGTTGGGGAAGGACCATTAGAGAAGGTGACAGCTGAAGTTAGTGAGAAGAATCCAGGAGCTCAATTGAGAAGTAATGGGGTCTTGGATTAGGGCAGTTGCTATGGAGATGGAGAGGAAGCAGATGGAGAAGGGGTGTATGTTGGTTTGATATACAGGTATTGATCGACTTACGACCTATGCAACTTACGACCATTCGACTTTACGACCACAATCGCTAGCCACGACTGCTCCGCGTCTGGAGCAGTTTTTGTATGCACCTGTATTTTGTAATTTTGTATGTTTTGCAAATATTAAACCAGTTGTACTGGTAATGTAGTGTTTTACTTAAACCTGACGAATGTAAGAATAAGAAACAAAATGGTGTAGTATGATACAAATGGCATAAAATGAACAAAGAAAATTATGATAAAATATGACTTAAAGATTTTTATAACATCATTTCATAGTACTGTACATATAGCCTACTCAATTTACGACCAAATCGTGTTATGACCGGTCTGTCAGAACCAATCGTGGTCGTAAGTTGAGCACTAGCTGTACTGGAAACAGGGTTTGGGGAGAGAGGATGATTGAGGATGACTCCTGACATTTTGGGTTCAAGCACCTGGAGGTTGCTGGGGCCATTCGCTGAAATTGGGAAGAACACGTTTGTGACATAAATTTGACAACTCTTGGTAAAGAGTTACCTTCTGACCATGTGGAGTATGAGTTAGAGACCCAAATGAAGACATCATGTAAGCAGTTGGGTGCATAGAGCTGGGGCTCGTTGGCGAGGTGAGGGGCGGGGGTATAAGAGGGAGAGTTCCTGGTGTTCACAGACATAGGACTCCATGTGATCCTCTAGGGAGAGAATGTGGGTAGAAAAAACCTATGATCACTCTTTGTTCATCTCAACATTAAATGTGTGATCAAAGGAGGAAAAGTTATCAAAGACCAGGAAAGAAGAGCGACCGAGGTCGGGGCATGGGGTGGGGACCAGACAACAGTGGTGTCACTGACATCAAGAGACAAGAGTATGAAAAAGGAAGGACTGGACGACTGTGTCATAGGCTACTGAGAGGCTGAGAAAGAGAAGTGACCGGATTTGGCAGGGTCACTGATGACCTCAGCAACAAGGGTGGGGGGACTTGGAGAAGGGCAGGTTTTGGAGTGGGGGTGGGGTTTAGAGCACATGCTCCCATCACCTGTAGGGAGGAGGATGCTGACCACCTGACTCCAGCCCCCTGGCCACAGGTGAGAGGCACGGAGTAGACTCCACCCAGGCTGAGCCATCTGGATTGACCGAGGACTTGAGATGCAGGGACTCCAGCTGATTGATTGCTGCCTCTGGGTCTGGAGTGGCTGTTTTGTGCCAAGTATAAGAGGGCAAGTCTCACCACAGTCCTTGCTTAAGGAAAAGCGTCCTAGGCCATTCTGTCCCATGCAAAGGGAGGTGTGGTTGGGGTGTGCTTCACTCCCACACTATACCCCCTTCTGTGTATCACTTCTGTTCGGGGAGCTTATGCATGTCCGGTACCACTTTGGTAGATGCAATTAGAACGGAGTGAGCCGTGTTGTGGGGCATTATGTGTGCCAGAGCAATCCCTAGGCCACGTGCAGGCTGCCACCACAGGAGGTACGTGCTGACTCACGGCCAGACACCCTGCTGTGCTTCCGAGTCGCACGAGGAATGGGGCCCAGGTGCCTGCATCTGCTGACTTGAAAGTCTCTCGGTGACACATATCTGTCTGTCCCTTCATCCTGGACCCTGCCAGTCTCCCGCTGTCACGCTCCCTCCGTCTCATCATTTCCCAGCCCGTGGGAGAGCTTATCTCTGGGATCTGGTGGTCTCTTTTCTCTCCTTCTCATCTAGGCCATCAGTCTATGGCTTATGGCAGACGACCTCTTCAGGATGATTTGGCCTTCTGTGTTTCCATAATCTGGTTTCTAGAACACAACAGACCCTGTTGCTCCCACAATAGCTTGGCTCTTGCCAACCCAAAGTCCTGGCATTCAAGACTAATGTTTTTGCTGTTCATGTCAAAAGTCTCTTTTTCAAGAATGGGCACTGATAGTTTCTGTCTGTTTCCTTCCTTTTAGATTAATAGCCCCGATACTCCCTGCGACAATGGCTGCCACTGACTACATAGGATCAGGTCCAAAGAGAGCACATTGCTCAAGATGTTATGCCACCATGTAAGGGAGAGAATGCCGGTGGCCAGAACTGGCTGGGGAGAAGTTCCCGTGTTTCCTGTCGCTAGCCAGGTTCCACTTGCAGCCCTTGTTAGACTTGCCCTACTACTGCCCAGACTCCTCAGACCACGCCCCTTTCCTCAGGCAGTTGAGAGGATGTTTATTTTTTCCCCCACTTGAGGAAGTAGGAAAGGTCCAGAGCGCTCATGTGGTTGGAATGTGAGCCCAGGAGGCTGGTGACTACATACATCCTTCTCATGGGGGTCGGATACGGCAGATGTTGAGTAGACACAAGTTACTCTCACTCTCAGACACAAGTCAGACCTCAAATTACTTCCTCCTGCAAAGGAGTGTGTGATTTCATCTTCCTGGTTTTCTTCTGTTTCTCTTGTAGAGGCCAAACTCCTTGAGCACTAGTAGATGCTCACAAAATGTCCAGTAAATGAATGACATATTACTTTTTTCTAGAGAGAGTTCGTTACCTCTGGTTCCATCCACACTGTGACTGGGAGCCACCGCTCTAATCCACGTGATGTGTCACTCTTGGGGTCGTGTTCGAGCCCTCCAATCTCATGCTGTGCCACAGAACCATACCTCAGCCCATCCTTCAAACCCCCTCCTTCTCCCTGCCCACTCTCCGCCCCCAGTCTTTTATAAAAGCTCCTTTATTGGGGAAAATTTCAAACATGAAAGGAGACAAAAATAGTATAATGAATCTCTAGTACCCATCTCCCAGTTTCCACAGCCTTCAACTACTCTCCACCACATTTGTTTTTCTAAACCATTTTAAAACAGATTTGCTATGTATTAGTTTTCTGTAACTACTGTAACAAATTACCAAAACCTTAGTGGCTTAAACGAATATAAATTGATTATGGTATAGGTGTTGAGAGGGCTGGGTTCCTTTCTGCAGGCGCTAGAGGAATATCTGTTTCCTTGTCTTTTCCAGCTCTGAGAAGCTGCCCGCAGCCTTTGGGTCCTGGCCTCCTTCCTCCATCACTCATGTGATTAGATTGGGCCCACCTGGATAGGCTCTGCCTCTACCTGAAGACCCTTACTTTGATCACAGCTGCAAAGTCTCACTTGCCTGTAAAGCAATGTATTCACAGGTTCCAGGGATTACAATGTAGACATCTTTGGGGGCTGTGATTCTGCCCATCGCACAAGGGCATCATTTAATTTCACCATAAATAATTCTCCAAGGAATATCTCCATGACATTATCATACCTTAAAAGTTTAAACTTAATTCTTTAATATCAGTAATAACCAGGTCACATTCTCGGCTTCTTGATTTTGTTTTCCTACTTTGTCACAGTTGGTTCAACTTCAAACCCAAGCAAGATCCACACATTGCATTTGGCTGTTATCCCTCCCAAGGCCCTTCTATTTCTTTAAAACCTTCCCTACCCTCCACCCCTACCTTTTTATTATTTTTTATTTCTTTTATAATTATAATTCTGAGCACGACCTTGCTCATAATCATGTGAGCCAATTCCCATTATAAATCTCTTCTTTATAACTATATATCTTATTAATTCTATTTCTTTGAAGAACTCTAATAATATACATATGATATTCCTAGGTGTAGATTTTTTAGTATTTATTCTACATTGTATTTAAGGGACTTCCTGAATTGTGGTTTTCTTGTCAGGCATTGATATTTTTAAAAAGGTTTTAGCCATTATTTTTATTTATTTGTTTATTTTGTGTTTTTCCGAAGTGAGAAGCGATGGGGAGGCAGACAGACAAACTCCCACATGTGCCCAACAGGTATCCACCTGGCATGCTCACCAGGGGTTGACACTCAGCCCATCTGGGGCATTGCTGCCCTTCAAGTGGAGCCATTCTATCACCTGAGATGGAGGCCATGAAGCCGTCCTCTGTGCCTGGGTCAAATTTGCTCCAATGGAGCTTTGGCTGTGGGAGGGGAAGAGAGAGATAGAGAGAAAGGAGAGGATTGAGGGTGGAGAAGCAGATGGGCGCTTCTCCTGTGCGTCCTGGCTGGGAATCAAACCTGGGACTTCCACATGCCAGGCTGACGCTCTACCACTGAGCCAACTGGCCAGGGCCTAGCCATTATTACTTCAAATATTTTCTGCTCTGTTTTCTTTATTTTTATTCTCGTATTCCAGTGTATATATATCACACCTTTTGAAGTTGTCCCACGGTCCGTTCATGTTCTTTTCACCTCTTTTTGTTTCTCACTTTTTGCTTTTAACTCAATTGTTTAAATTAAAACAGAAATAAACAGTTCACTCATTTCTCCCACCATCTCTTCCTACCTTGGGCTACCACCAATCTCTTCTCTCTATCAATGAGTTTGTATTTACTTATTTATCTATTTATTTCCACATAAAAGAATATCTGTCTTTGTCTGTCTGATTTATTTTACTTAGAACAATGCCCTGGAGGTCTATCCATGTTGTTACAAATGGCAAAAGTTTCTTACTTTTAATGGTTAAATAATATTCCATTGTGTGTGTGTATCACATTTTTTTTTCTTGTTTACAGGGACAGAGAGAGAGTCAGAGAGAGGGATAGATAGGGACAGACAGAAACGGAGAGAGGTGAGAAGCATCAATCATCAGTTTTTCATTGCCGTTACGACACCTTAGTTGTTCATTGATTGCTTTCTCACATGTGCCTTGACTGCGGGCCTTCAGCAGACCCAGCAACCCCTTGCTGGAGCCAGCGACCTTGGGTCCAAGCTGGCGAGCTTTTGCTCAAACCAGATGAGCCTGTGCTCAAGCTGGCGACCTCGGGGTCTTGAACCTGGGTCCTCCACATCCCAGTCTGATGCTCTATCCACTGTGCCACCACCTAGTCAGGTGGCTCACATTTTTTTAATCCATTCATCCATTGGTGGACCCTTAGGTTGCTTCCTCTCACCCCAACATTTTAATGCCATTGGTTTGGTGGAGAGATCAGATTATTTGACCTGCAAGATGTAGCACATTTTCAACTTGCCTAGTTGCCCTCTCATGGATTTGTTTGATTTCCTCCTCTGTACCCTGGATTGCTTGTACATTAGTAGTTAGCACTACAGGCTCAGTTAGGGTCAGAGTCAAGTTGTTTGGTGATACTCGATACTCTGTAGGAGTACATCATATCATGAAACACAATGATTTTGGCAAACTTTAATGATTGTTGCTAGATACAGTATTCCATCAGGAGTTTAGCTGTTCCACTTTAGTGATTTTAAGATTAATGGGGGGGGGCGTTCAGGCAGTGCAACTCTGACCCTTCTGCTACTGTAGACCGTCAGGGAGCCCCGGGGAGTCTCCTTAATTGGCCAAGATGGCACAGGGAGAGGTTCTTATACTAAGCATGCCAAAAGATAGAAAGATGAATGAATAGGGTCCAGGTACACCAAAATGTAGCAAGATAATCGGATAGACAAAAAGCCCTTCCCTCCTGATCTCTATAAGAACTACAGGCTTGAGCAGGAAGATCACATGGTCTTTGAGGAGGGAGTCCACCATTCTCCCAGGTCTGATGGCACCTGAATAAACCTTTTTCCTTTTGCACCAGCACCCATCTCACAAGTTTGGCTTTTGTTGTGGCAGTCAGCCAAACCTGTATTTTGGTTACACTTCCAATGATTTTGGCAAACTTTAATGATTGCTGCTAGGTACATTATTGTATTAGGAGTTGCAAAATGGTGATTTTTTTTTAATGCTGCTATGAGTCTTTCTTGTATTTATTATTACCTGTAACTCTTCTACAAAGAAAAACTTTCCCCTAGCAACAATTCGGTTCTTCAAAAATACAGTTCATACAGCAAAGATGTTTAATTCCTCCCAGTTTATTATTTTTTTTCCAGGGACAGAGAGAGTCAGAGAGAGGGATAGATAGGGACAGACAGACAGGAACGAAGAGAGATGAGAAGCATCAATCATCAGTTTTTTGTTGTGACACCTTAGTCACCTGCAGAAGGGTTACATATGAACTTTCATTTTAGAACTGTTTTGAGTTCATGGATATACATATATGATGTGTTCTGATCTTTTCAATGTTCAAATTATCCTTACGCCCATAGAAGCCCCTTCAAGTAGTCTCTACGTCACATGTCCTATTGAATGGACGCATTAAAATTTGTCTCGATAGTGTCTTTGCTGTCTCGTATAAGATGACTTTACGGACACACTGTACATCTCTTGCCCTAGACCTGGAAATAACTATTTCTTCATGAATTTTTTATTCCTTTTGATAGACAATCACATGGAAAGACCAGGAAACTAGGAGTTTATTGCAACTCGGTTGTCAGCTTCTAAGCTTTTCAATGGACAGAGTGAGGAAATGTTACATTTTAAGAGGAAAAAAGAATTATAAACTCGCCTGACCTGTGGTGGTGCAGTGGATAAAGCGTCGACCTGGGAACACTGAGGTCGCCAGTTCAAAACCCTGCACTGGTCTGGTCAAGGCACTAATGGGAGTTGAGCTTCCAGCTCCTCCCCCCTTTCTCTCTCTCTCTCTCTCACTCTGTGTCTCCTCTCTAAAAAAAAAATGAATAAAATTAAAAAAAAAAAAGAAACTAGTGGGATTCAACTTCCTACTTATCATTAAAAGAATTATAAACTCATAGCAATTTTCCAATGTGAATTAAAAAGTATAATAAGGCTAGTGGAGAAAATTCAAGATTTCTTTGCTGTTCTTCTCCAGGGAATATAGCTTACCAGCAATGTACAATAAAAATACTGTGGTTTATAAATGACCTGAAATTATTCTTTTCTCTGGGTGGCTGTATCATCAACTTTATATACAATTAAGATAATTTCTTTCAGTTTGAATATTTTTATATTCTTTATATGTCCAATCATATAGCTCCCTAGCAGTTAGTACTCTTGGGGACTTGTTCATTATTATATTGTTTATTATGGACCTTCCCCCTTTAGCAGGTAAGCTGCCTTTCTGTCTGATTCACCGCTTAGCCTCAGCATCTAAAATAACTCCTAGCGTATAACATACCTACATATGATGCCCACAGTGTGTAAAGGCAGTTGTATCAGAGTACGTCATCCCAACAGTGAGAGGGAGCCATTATCATCTCCAACTAATCGGTGAGGAGCCTGGAGCTTATCAGGATAATTACGCAGCCAAGCCCTCACACGCAGAAACAAAGGGAGACTTGAGTGAGGTTGGGCTGGTGGAGAAGATCCTGGACTTGCGATGATTTCTGATTTGCATTCGTTCCACCGTTGAGTGTAGAAACAGAGGCCCTAACTCCGTGTTCCTGGAAGAGGAAGCAAGGCAGACCTGGGTCACCCCGTCGCCCGGCTCCCAATACCCTAGACCCTAATAAAAAAGCTTCCCTGTCTTTAATATGCAGCAGGAAGAAGGACTTCTCCCAGAAGAGGCTCCCTGTGGTGGGAGGAGCATGGACCAGGAGGAGTCGGAGGCCTGCTTAAGAGATCTGGCTTCACTTACTGATTGTGTGCCCCAGACAAGCCACTCAATGTCTGTGGACCTCAGTGTCCTCGCTTGTCAGGTGGGCCGACAGTCTGGGTTCTGATCACTTCCCAGAGTTGCTGTGGGACTAGCTCAGGCTCTCTAGACAGAAGGCGCATCGCCGCTCCTCCGTCCATTCTCTTTTCTGGTGGCATTGTCATAGACGCATGCTCCTCTCTGTCAAAAGCTTTCAGAGGAGAAACACAGCCACCCAGGAGACAGGCAAAACAGCTTCCTGGAGGAAATCATCGGATGGAAAACAAAAAACAGGGAATAAATGGAACGTTTGGCTTTTGGTGACTGCTTACTGTGGTAGGAAAACCCCCCGAAGAATAAACAAGAGAGTCAGAGATAACAGTGCTGAAAACCGAAGTTGTCACAATGGAGCCCATTCACCAGCTGCATGCTCTGTGCCAGCGCTGTTTCCCGCACGACCCCAAATCCTCCAGGTAGAAATTATCACCTCCGCTTTAGGGACGAGGAAACAAGCTCAAAGAGGTCACATGGCACGTGCAAGAGCAGGCAGCTGACCAGAGCCAGAACCGAAAGACCCGGAGGCTCTCGCTAGTTCTTACTGCCTCCAGGTCCAGGGAAGCTCAGCAAACGCGACCTGGCAGCGGTGTGTGTGTGTGGCGGGTCGCAGTGAGTAGGGAACCTGCAGCAGGCGGAGCTCCGTCTCCTTGGACGAAGCACTGACGCTGCCCCTGCACCCGTGCTGCTCCGTGGCACAGTGCTTGGCACCCTGCGGGCTCAAGGAATGAAAGAGGAAAAGCTGTTTCAGGGCGTCTGTCTTTGAGGAGCTGCAGGGAGATGGGGTGTGTGCCTCGTTAGGACGGCGACAGGAGCAGCGCCGGGGCGGCGGCGGCAGTATCTGGCTTCACGGCTCCGAAGACCAGGGAGCAGACCGTGGTTTCAGAGAGAAGGAAGGAAACCCAGAGCAAGTCACTGCAAGGCCACGTGGGAGGTGCAGCACCAATGGCTCCTATTTACCTTCTCCGTCCCAGAACCAGGTGAAAGGCCAGTGCTCTTCCCGGTTCAGTCACACCTGGTTCTGAGAGCTGGTCCAACAGGCGTGGGGAGACCTGGTTCCAGCCCCAGGGCATGACACATCCTCAGGCAAAGGTACATCCCAAGGCCTCGGTTTTCTCGACTGTTACGGGACAGCGACACAGGATGGCCTCTGAGCACTGCCTAAGCCCCTCACGCAAAGGTCTAGGACCTTGGCCAGATTCTATCATTTATTTGCCCTTTAGTCATCTGAAAGTAGAGACGTTTGCTGCCCTAATTGTTCTTGACCTCTACGTTTGCTGCCCTAACTGCTCTGAGCCCCTTTTTCTGTCTAGAACCACGTGGCGGTGTCCAGTTCACTTTGTGGTTCAGTCTGGGTGTCCTTGGACCTCTCTGTACCCAAGATTTTCATCTCTAAAATAAATAATCACAGTATCACTCTCACAGTATGATTGTTGGACAGATTAAATGCGCTCTAAATAAATAGATATGTCTAGGCATGTATATTTTAGAGAGTATTATGTGTACTATCCTAAGTACTCTTACACAGCTTTTTCTTTTTTCACTACAGAAAAACTCTGTCTGGTTCTCTGATTTCTTTTCTCATACCATCACCGGGAGGCAGATGACAGGCGTCAGCGGAAACCTGGAACTCCTAATTCTGAAATCTTAACTTGAAACCGCAGTGAGGAGAAATGTTTTCCTCTGGTTCGCAAGAAAGTGAAAAAAGAGTTATGACTGCAGGTTGCTGGAGTTTAATTCTTACATATAATTATATATTTATTATACATAAATGCTTTTGTTACTTTTATTTTTCCCTAGAGGGGAATAAAGGACTTAATTCTCTTTCCATTCTTTTCCTGATTGGAATTTTTGCTCATTGACTTCCCGGCCTGTTTATCTCTTGTAAAACATATCTCAGGTGATGAAATCTTGGAGGAAAAGGAACAACTTGAGGAAACTTCGGGCTTCTGCATAAAGCAACACGCCGTTGCTAGGGAGGGCTGGAGAGACTATTTGTTTAACATCCTTATTCCTGCCTTGTCGAGTCCAATGGCATGTTATTTCCACTGGGTGGGAGCCAGCGCTGAGTTCCTCCGTGTTGTGTCCAACCTTGAACATTTCTCTGCGATTATGTTTCACCCAGGGATTAGCGAAATGCAGAGGGGAAAAAACCTGAGAAGGTGTTTGGCACGGGGGCTTAGTGCTGCGTTAGCACAATCTGTGCGTCCTGGCTAATTGGAGAGCAGCATCAAACACAGGGGCTCGGGCAGCACGGCTGAGGTTACTGTAAATGGTTTATTTATTGAGTGTCAAGCTCTTTGTGTGTTTTTGTTTGTTTGTTTTTTATAACCCCCAAGGAAATTCCAAATAAACAAGCCGTTCTCACTCCCTCGCGGTGTCCGCACACCGTTACTGAGCTATCAGAAAACCCGAGAGCACCGAGTGAGAAGCTAAGAATTCCTCTTTTCAGACATGCCAAGGGTTATCATTCCTGAGCAAATCTCAAAGACTCAAGATTCGTTTTTCCTTTTACAAGGGGACACTGCTTACTTAGCTGTTAAAAGCAGAAAACACGGCAATACCAAGAGACACTTCTGAAAGATGAAGTTCTGCCCCAAATCTGCTTTCTGCAAGAGCAGTGCAGAAGTGGGGTTCCGGAGCCGGCCGGCCTCAGCCTGCGTCCGGCGCCCCTCCAGTCCACAGAGCAGGCTGGGCAGGCAGGGAGTTCTGTGTGGGTGCCGGGCGGGGGCAGGGCAGCTTGAGAGCCCCACCACCTCGCTCCTCACTGCAGGCCCGGCCCCCCTATCTTGTCGGGAGCCCAGAGCTCTTAGTCCTGGAGGCAGCAGGAGAACAGACAGGCCAGGGACAAAGGAGGAGCAGGCTAGCCTGAGAAAGGCAGTCAGTCCTCCCAGCCCGAGAACCTGTGTGCACCGGCCTCTGTCCAGACCCTCAGACCCTAACCTTTTACAATCCTTCTGCGGGGCCAGGGGGAAGCAACACTTTAGCAGGTACTGAGCCGCCACCACGTTGCTACAGAACCAGGAGCTCCAGGTCAAGTTTCTTAATAAAACTCCGAGGCCGGTGGTTGCATTTAAATAGCTTGCAGCACAGTCCAGGAGTGTGTGAGGTCACCAGCTGGTCCCATAAAACCTGGATGAGGGCTACAGTCCTGGGAAAAAAACCAACAACCCCAAGATACGATGAAGACATCAAGAGCAGGAAACCAGATTCCAGGCGTGGGCAGCAGGTCTGAGCTGGGCTGCGCAGCAGAGGTTGACATGGGACAGTACTGAGGCAGGGCTGGCTGGGAGACCCAGACTTAACAAGAAATAAGAAAAGGAAAGTGAGCAAGGCTCACAAAATCACTTATTCTGAAGTCTCTGAGCGTGCAGCGTACAGCATCTTGCTGGGATTATTTGGCTCAGGGGTTCCAACACTGTCCTAAGGAAACACAGAGAGTCAAGCACGGGGTCAGGTTCCATTTGGACCAATGAGCACCACCCTAACCAATCACATGACCACACGTTGCTCTCTTCTTTGAGGGAAACTATTTCTTTTAATATTTTTTTTCATTTATTCATTTTAGAAAGAGAGGAAGGGGAAGAGATAGAGAGAAAGAAGGGGGAGGGCGAGAGAAACATTGATTGTTGTTCCACTTACTTAGGCGTTCATTGGTTGATTCTTGTGCATGCCCCGACAGGGAACAGAACCCACAACGCTGAAGCATCGGGAAGACGTTCCAACTGAGCTACTTGATCAGGGCGGAGGAACTATTTTTAAATACGTGCCATTAGGCCAAAGGGTACCATCTGAGTGGGATGCTGGAAATGGCTCTGACTTTGCTGTCAGGAGACTTGGCTTCTAGTCCTATGCAGCACTTACTAGATCTTGGCAAGCCACTTAACCCCATAGAGCAGGGGTCGGGAACCTTTTTGGCTGAGAGAGCCACGAACGCCACATAGTTCAAAATGTAATTCCGTGAGAGCCATACAACGACCCGTGTACGTTACGCATGATCCAATAAAAATTTGGTGTTGTCCCGGGGGACAGCTGTGATTGGCTCCAGCCACCTGCAACCATGAACATGAGCGGTAGGAAACGAATAGATTGTAATACATGGAATGTTTTATATTTTTAACATTATTATTTTTTTTTTATTAAAGATTTGTCTGCGAGCCAGATGCAGCCATCAAAAGAGCCACATCTGGCGTGCGAGCCATAGGTTCCCGACCCCTGCCTCCAGCCTATTATGTAAAATAACGCGAGATAAAGTGCGTGAAAATGATAAAGACATTTAGTTAGTCACCGAGGTTTAGAGTGAAGAAAATAAAAGCTGTTCACAGAGCCTGGGTAGACTAGTCACAAGACAGCCACCTGTTGTTCCTCTCCCCTGTCCACAGACTCTGCAGCTCCTCTCCTAAGAGGTAGTTTCCTACCCCCTGAAGGTGCGCGGGCCTTCCTTCTGATTTGTTTTGGCCAATAAGTAGAGTATGGCAGAAATGACACTGTAGCAGGTCTGAGCCCAGGGTTCAAGAGACTGTTCTGCTTCCTTACTCATGGATCCTGGCCGCCTCTGTGATCAGCCTTGGGGTAGACCGTGGGACCACCCAGAAAAGAGCCCAGTTGGTTTAGCTATGGCTATTCTAAACCAAACGCAGTCAACCAACCCCTAAGTGTCAGGCCAAAATAGAGGAGCTGCCTACCAACCCCCAGCAGACCACACCCACACTGGGAAGCCCCCTGTGACGGGAAGACCTCTGAATTTATTAGCAATAGTGAGGGCTTATTGGTTCAACCTACTGAGTTTTGGAGTGTTTAGTGGCCAAGAGCTCGCTGATACAGAGCTTGGCGGGAACTTTGCCAAAAATAAATCATTCTGAACCAGTTGCCAAGCTTGAGGTCAACATCTCAGACAGTGGTATTGCAGTGGGCCCCAGAGAGGCACAGTGTGGACACTAGCCCTGGGGGCTCTCCCGGGGCCAACCCTTGGGCAGGAGGATGGCAGGCACACCGAACAGTATATGTTCTGGTCTTAGGCGGGTTTGTGAGAGTACGGGGATAATGTAATGTTCGTGTGTGAGGGGTAGCCTATGAAAGGGAAGCCAGTGTTTATGTGAAGTTTATAAAAACATTGTTGTAACAAGTGAATGCTTTCTGTGGAACCTGTTAAACTAATAGGCAACATTGTAAATATAATAGTTTGCCATCAGAATGCCCATTCTTGACTTATAGATTTACCAAATTAACATCCCTCTTGCAAAGACAAACTTGCAAGCGCGGGTTCTAACATCGTGCGTCACCTCCGGGGCGGCTTCTGCTGTGTGGCTTCTGGGCTTCCGTGGGGCTGGGGCACAGAAAGAAAGGCACAAATGCATGGTGTTGGAGTCACAACACAGTGTGGGGCTGTCCCCGTGGAAGATGGGCACTAGCCCAAGTCACTGTCCGAGGGAGGGTGGCAGAACAGGCTCTGGGCTGAGTCTCTGTGCACAAGGCTGAGCTGCTGAGTCACTTCAGAGGCACCGTCAGTAGGCTGGCTCCAGGCGACCTCTGCCACCCAGCTGAGGCTGATCTCCATCAGAGGGCAAAGGGAAGACACAAGAGGATCCTGGAGGAAGTGGGAGGCAGCTTTGAAAGAACGGGTCCTTGGTCCTTGTATCATCTCAGCGGACTGAGAAGGACCCCCGGGAAGCCCAGTCAACCATGCAGCCCTTTAGCACCGATGAGAATGGGAGTCGTGCCAGGCATGGCTGGGACTGGGGCAGGGACGGGGCAGGGACTGTAGGTTGATGATCTTGAGTTCCCTTGGAAGGCTGCGGCAATCCTGGATGGCCGGTGAAGAGGGTTTGGGCCACCCCGTCATTCTGTGCAGATGGTGGACATCGCTGCATAATTACGGCCGCAAGGCCTTTCCCAAAAGAAGAAGTGGGAGGAAGTGGAGCACCAGTGGGTCGATGCCCGAGAGCGGGGATCCTCTCCCCGCAAAGATCTAGAGCGCCGGGATGGGGGGAGAATGCATGTGGAGGGAGAAGCAGGTTCCTGTGGCTGGGAAGATACCCCCGTTGGGGACAGTGAGGGCCAATGCCTCCCGTTCCTAGGCCCTTCTTGGGAAGTGCTGCCTGGATCAGACTGGGTCCAAGGCTTCGTCCTGCTCTGGACTTCAGTGACCCTGGGTTCAGAGAGAACAGTTAGGCCACCTCAAGTTCATTTCCCCCAGTACAGAACCAGCTGGCCCCTCGTTTAAATGGGACACAGCCCTCTTGGGACATACTGGTTCTGCAGGCTTCGGGCTGGAGGAAGCCTCTTCCTGAAGCTGTGGCTGGTCCTGGACCTCTGAAAGGTCCCAGAGTCTCTCTCCTGGGTGGGAGACTGGGGGCTGTGGCACGTGTTCCGTAGCAGCAGTGACGCCGTTTATGTTCACCGCCGACTCAGCCAACGTTCAAGCCGCATGGCCCCAGCCCCTTTGGGGTGCCATGCCTTAGTCCCTCCGGGCCAGTCCCTGGGCTCCTGTGAGCGCACACAGTGACTGTGTACAAATCAGAAAAAATGTATTCTCTCAGGGCAGAAGAATTACAAAAAAGTGCCTCCTTCAGGTAGAGAAATTAGGAACAGAGCTCTCCCTGAGTGTACCCAGCTCGCAGCTGCCCCAACTTCGGGGCCAGGACGCGAAGCTTGGCAAGCGCAGCCCCAGCTGGACAGAAGCCCCCACGGATGCCCCCCGACCGGCTGCCTTTGTGCAGCGCAGTCTGAGCAAGTCACCAGAACAGCCCGGCACCTTGTTCCGACAGGGCCTGTGCCCCTTAGGACAGCACAAGTAGGATTCATATTGGGTGGCATGGCTGTGTGAAGTGTGTGTGTGTGTGTGTGTGTGTGTGTGTGTGTGTGTGTACACGAGGAAACGTCTACCAGACTTCTTTGAACTCCTTACCCCTTGCTCATTTAAGTGACCGAGGGGACTCAGGTAAAACTGAAGGAAACCCTGGTCTTTCTCCAACACCTGGAACTAGGTGGTTATTTTCTGTAAAACAGTTGCGGGTTAGTGAACAGGAAAAGGGCCAGTGGGCAGATCAGGATCTATCAAGAACGCATGCAAACATGCACCGTGCCAGGATGCCGCTCACAGAGACGACACACCGAGTGTGCGAGACGTGTCCCGTGCAGGGACACACGCGACCCTCGGAGCTGCGGGGGAGGGCGCAGGTCAGCCCCGACCGCTCAAAGATGAGTTTCATTTCCCTTCTGGGCTGTCTCTGGAGCATGCTGGCAAACGGCTGATCCTACTGTTTCTTGCTTCTCAGCACCGGTGACATCACCACTTAATAAGTCTGGGAATCACAACCACATTTCAAAGAATCATTCAGTTTTCTCATTAAGATTCTATAGGGTTTTCTTCCCCCACAGCAATGGCCTTGCCAACACAAGGTTAAAAATAGACCTGGTAATACTTTTCACATTTGTAGGCAGTCAGGAATGTTTAAGAGCGTGCGTGTCCAGCAGATGCACATAACTTCAGAGTTAGACACTGAATGCTACCCAGCAACATGGAGGACCTGTATTTGCCAAAAGGATTAAAAATAAATAAATAAAAATGAAGCGAGTCGCAAACCTTGGGCCTGGTTTACGCAGGGAAAGCAAAGCCTGTTAGCCACTCCCTTTTCCTGTAGGCGAGCGTTTGTTCCATGCGCATAATATTTGGGGGTAAAATAGGTGTGTGAAAAGAAATTCGAAAGGGGTAAAATCTGGGTATTTTGACCTAGTTGGCTCATAGGGTAAACTCCCCCAGTGCAAGGGCCTGACTTCTATGTATAGAACATATGTCTGGTGCAGGCGGCACCCTGCGATCATCTGTCTGGGCCTGCGGCGGTGGGAACGGGGAATGGGGCGCGCTTTGGGTCAGGCTGGGCAGCGGTCAGGGTTGGAAGTCTCCCTGCGGAGAAATCATGTGGAGTCTGCCAGCCTGGAGTTTCTCAGCCAGGTACGCTCAGGCCCATGGAGAAGGAGACGCTACCTAAAAAGAGGTCATGAACTAAAACTTAATTACAATGATTACAAAATGTAAGCACTACATATCAGTCACTTTACTTGGGGAACGTCCTTAGCGAGTTCCAAATAAATTGCTGCTGCCAGAGTCCGGGCTGCAAACTGGCCTGGGAAGGACCTTCCCACAGCCAGGCCACCTGGCACCATGGAGTAGAGGAGGTGTCCCCATGCAGCCGGAGCACAGGGACATGGGTGCTTCCCGGAGTCCCCGCTCTCCCTTTAGTTAGTAGTTGGAACTGATCAATACATGATAATGAACCCATGGCTTTATAAACACAGCTCTCAAATGTAACCGTGACTTTCCAGTGCGCCTTGGCTGGGACTTTTAATTGTCAGAAGTGGAATCTTTCATGCTTTCTGGGCAATCACGTACATGGAGGTCAACCCTCTTCTTCTTCCCCCAGGCCCTAAAAATGATTTTGACCAAAATGTTTAAGTCAGGGGTTTCAAGTAGACACAGCTTAAATGAGTCATTAAGGATTTTATTGGTTAAAGTAGGCATATTTTTCCCTAGTAGACATAATGACATAACAGTAATAAAAATGTAATATTCAAGTAATTGCTGTAATGTAATTATAGCTTGGTCATAAAGTAAGATTAGAGGTCTGGGATCGCTGTTTTGTGAGTGTGTATTTTAATGTCTGGATGTAGTCTTCGAGGTGCCTGTCCCGTCTCCCTGGGCTGCTGGTGCAGTTCATCACACAACCAGGTGGCCCGGGAGCCCGGCTGAGCCAGCATTATCTAGGCGTCCTGTTTACCCTGTCTGCCCTTTCGGGATGCTGGCATCCTGCCCACCTCAGACACCTAACCATCGCAGTGACTGAAAACCGTGTTTCTGGTCTTCTTCAGACAACACAAGAGGGAATAAAGAGGCCAGAATCCTCACTAGGGAAGGAACCAGATGGAGTTCTGGGGGCCAGCCTGGAACAGAGACCTCTCTGCCCACAGGGCACTTGGGGTTCCACTCTGTACGACTCTGCTGTTCTGGGGGAGAGAACAATTTCCAGATTGAGTCTGCACAGAAATAGCTGGATTAGGCATTTACCCAAAGTATATTTTATCAAAGAATTTGTCATCACTAAAGATATTCTTTGAACTGTTATAAATTTCTGTATGTGTTTTTATTGAATTTATTAGGGTAACACTGTTCACAAAACCATGCAGGTTTCAAATGTACAACTCAATAGAACATCATCCGCACACTGTGTCGTGGACTGGCCCAGCAAAGTGTCTCTGCGCCCCACTCTGCCTCTGTTTCCCTCTGGCCATCACCACACTGCTGTCTGTGTTTATGTGTCATGCATATATGTTTTTGACCGGATGAAAGAAGGTGATAGGATTAGTCTGAGTTTTTTTTATTAAAACACAAAATTTTAAGCAAAGGAAGTGCTTAAACACTTGTGAAACCAAAACGATAGAAAATATTTCCATTAACAATATTTACAATGAATAATTAAAAGTTAGGGTTATTTTTTTTTGTAGTTAATAAGTAATTTGTAGGGATATAATGCGAGACCGTGCAACATGAACTCTGTTATCAGTCTGTCTCTGCTGTTGAAGATCTTTTAACGCCATGAGTCCACCTATGTTGGTGGTTACGAGTTGCCATTCCATGGCAAAGAAGAGCTATCACTTTCTCTTCTATTTATTTACTTATTTATATTGTATGGTCTCAAGGATATCTATTTTATTCTATGGGTGATAACCCATTATTGTCATCATTCATGCTTAAATTGTCCCAGATTTCGCCGGTTGGGAGCCTCTTCAACCTTCCATTTTTGACATGACTGTACAGTTCTTTGATCATTTTCATATTTCCAGGCTCATTTCACCAGGCATCTTCCCCTGCCCCAGTCCTGGAATGAGCCGTTTCTCCAAGGAGCCTGCATACCAGTGGGGAATACTTAGAAACTGAGATCTAGTACTAAGGAAGCAAGAACATCACTTTTTAAACGTGTAAAATTTATTTCCAGAGCGATTGGTCAGTTTTGGAAGAATTTAGGGGGTGCCAGAGGTGAAGAATCCTGAAGAGGTTGAAATTTAAGAGGAAATCATCCCCCTCACCTCCAATAATACACATCACACCTTTCAGGCAATTGAGAATATTCTTAGGCTTTTCTCCCTCTAAGCAAGTCCTGCTCACGAAGCCTCTGATAGCTCTTGATGTCTGCTAATCCATGAATCAATCATACATCAACAATGTAAAACAGTCCACAAGCTTAACTTCTTGCCAATATCTATCACTTTTGTAGGTGTATAAATCACATCGACAAAGGCCAGTCATGAGCACACGTAGCCACCTGCGTGTCTGTGCCTTCTCGTTCTCGCTCGCTCACCACCTTAGCAGATAATGTGTCGAGTCCCATTTTAAGCCTTGAGTCTGTGGTCTTATTTTCCACCATGGTGACAGTTGAGCTGAGGCCTCAGGGAACTGGGAGAGCCAGCTCCACGGAGCCAGAGGTGGCAACAGTGGCCGGAGCAAGGCGGGTGGGACAGTATTTTTTCTTTCCCTTGACTTCACTCAGAGGAGTCAAGGGAAGCCAAAGCTGGGGCCTTGATGGATTCAGGAAAGTTGTTGGCTTTTACTTGGCATCCGTACTCCTACTGCTTGAGAAATGTTATTTTTTCCCTGAACGTCTATCTCATTAATCTTTCATAAAGAGTGGTTGAACCCTGCTAGCCGGGTAGGCTGCTCCTGTTCCAATTAGCATATATTTCCATAAGTGTTGAGTGGGGAAGGGGACGGAAGAGGCGGACTTACACGGAGGTGTGTCTGACATGAGTGTGATGCAGCTCGGGAAGTGCGGCACAACTGGAAAAGCTCTTGTGAATGGTGCGAGCTGGCCAGCTTTGATGATTTTTGCTAAGCAGAACAAACTATGATGGAAACAGAAAATATTTCTGAGCTTACACTTTATTCACTCAATACACATAAAACTCAATTTTCTTCCTTAAAAATTGATATGTAGAGCGCTGAGAATCTCCAGAGAAAATCAGGTTATTTACTATCTCTGTGTCTTACACTTGCACATTTCAAGTGTAAGAGTTGAAAATGCTTTGGTATTCTCAAATGAAAGGGACCGTGGGATGCCCCATTTAAGCATAAATCCGACTATTACATTATCCCTACTCTTACATCAAGTGGCTTCCCTCTCCACTGACAATTTGAAAGTGGGAAGGTCAGAATGAGGTTTCCACAGCTGAATTGTTTCGTGGTCCAACTCCTGACAGGCTGGTAACTGATCCAGAAAATGCAGAATTAAACCGAGCAGGCTTATTTTGAGATCAGGCCTGTCACCATCTCCGATATGTATGACCAGCAGGTAAACAGGAAGTGCTGAGCTGGCCTGGTTTACTCCTACAGACCCAGGGAGAAATAAAATCAGTGTTTACCAAACGGAAAAGCACAAAGTTGGTACAGAGAGAAATGCTATGTTCACGCTTCTAAAAAGGTATGACAAATAAGAAAGTTTGAAACCTGTAATTAAAAACTATTTTAAAAATGCTTTGATTAGGTTCCCTTCGAAAATAGAAATTCTAGGTCAAATAAATTTCCATTTATGCTTGTTTCTCTAATCCATACGTTTCCTGTAAGTGCCCCTCTTAAATAAGACTTCAAGAGTAAAAAGTCTGCGTTAGAGTCATATAGCAGAAGTTCAACGCCCCCGCTTAATAGGCAGGGAATCCAAGGCCCCAAAGTTAAAGCAATTTATCAATTGGCATGTAGCTAGTTGGGACAGGGAGGATTTATGATCCAAGTTACTCATGAAGCAAAAGTTACAGACCCAATTTCTTAGACTCAGACCTAAGGACACAAACCTCACGGTAAAGGGGTTAAAGGTACAGTCTGTGTAGTTTTGACCAGAAGCCAAAATACTGGTCCTATGAGTTCAAGGTGAGGAAAGGCTTCCACCTTTAGAAAGGACAAGACCCTGTCCTCTTCTGATGTCAATTGTCTCGACGGAAATATGAGGCGATTTGCAGTTCAAATATTGTGAATCTGAGAAAAGGGCTGAAAATGGTGATGTGGTCTCGGGAAATAAAGAATAAACGAATAGAAATGAGGACAGATTATTTTGGGCAAGCGTAATTCATAATATTTAAACCTATCGGGGTTGTCTGAGGTCAATTAAACTTTAATAACCCGAATTTCAGACCAATATCAACACTCAAGCCAGGAATAGCCTGAGAAGAATGGGCAAGGGACAAGATCAGGCCATTCAAAAAGGAATAGCTACACATGGCCGATGAATACATGAAAACTGTTCAGCCTCTATGGTATCCAAAAATGCAAATAAATGCCATGGTCAGACTTTTCTTTAAATTGGAAAATATTAAAAAAAGGCAACATTATCTAGTATTGGTGAAGTGTCAGAGAAGCTGATTTTCAAACACTGCCCAGGAGAATGCAAACTGGGGAAACCCGGACAGAGGGCCCTTAGGATATGTGTCCAGTTTCTAAAATGAGGAATAATTTCGGTGCCGCAATTTCTAGTTCTAGGAATTTACACGAAAGGAAATAAACCGAGATTTCTACAACCAAGTTGCATAGGTAACAAAAGGGCATAAATTCTTTGCTGTCCTTTTTATCAAGAAGTAGAGTCTGTTTCCCTCCCCTTTTAATCTAGGCTGGCCTGTGATTCGTTTGACTGCATGGTATAGCACAAACGATGTCCTGGGACCTGTGAGTCAGGCCTTAAGGGGACTGGTACCGTATTTCCCTATGTATAAAATGCATTGTTTTTTTAAAAAACTGGGGTCCAAAAACCGGGTGCGTCTTATACAGTGGTTGTGGCATTTCAAATGCCATAGATGGAAATGAGGACGAGGCAATATAGGAAGACAGTGATTCGTCATCAGATACAGATGAGGACAAGCTAATGGAGTGGAGTTTTGACAGTGATGAGAAGTTGTATGAATTTTATGATGAATAAAACTTGAGTTCAATAACTTTATGTAATACTTTTTTTTTTTTTTTTTCCAAAATTCGGGCCCTGAAGTTAAGGTGTGTCTTATACATGGGAGCATCTTATACGTGGGGAAATACGGTAGTTCTGGCTTCAGTCTGACTACCATGTGGTGAACAAGCCAAATTCCCATCTGACGAGCAAAGCCTTTCTGCTCCTTCTGGTCCAGTCCGGTTCGGCTCAGGTGCTGGCTCAGTGCAGCTGAGAAGCTACCAGACGATGCCACGTGTAGCCAGGCCTGCCTCAATCTCTGACCCCAGAATCATGACATATAACAAAGCATTGTTCTAAGCCACTAAGTGTTGGGCTGGTTTGTCAAACAGCAGAAGATAACCAACAGAAACAGACGGGCTCACCCTGACAGACGGGGGTGGGGGGGGGGGGAGGGGGACACCAGCAGAGCTGTTCACTGACGGCTGGCGGAAGGAGACGGCTGGCGGAAGGAGACGGCTGGCGGAAGGAGACCGCTGGTGGAAGGAGACGGCCGTGAACACACAGCCATTTCCAGAGACCAGGACAGAAGTGGTCGTGGGTAGTTCTTCCTTACTTTAATACACAGCACATTTATTTAGGTATTAAACAATTCTTTTTCTTTAATTCCCCTATTATCTAGTATATAGTGGCTGGCCATCTGTCTCAGTACTTAAGTTACAGGGTATCAACCGGGAGTACAACTCAGGGGAAAGGACAGACAAACAGCACATGGGGCTGGACCACACCACACGGTATCCTTTAAAATAAATAACTTCTTAAAAAAATTTTTAACTAGTTTTACATTTATAGAAAGTTTGAAGATAACACAAAGCTCCCTATATACTCTGCACCTGGTTACTCCTATTATTACTAATTTACATTAGTATGGTACATTTGTGACAATTAATGAACCAATTTTGATCCATTTATTATTCACCAAAGTCCACACTTTATTCAGATTTTTCTAGGTTTTCCCCTAATGTCCTTGTTCTGTTCTGGAATCACACTGAGGACCCCACATTACATTTATGTCATGGGTCCTCACGCCCCTCTTGGCTAGGACAGTGCCGCAGCCCTGCCTGATTTTTGATGGCTTCGACAGTTCTGGGGAGTCCTGCTCGGTATTTCGTAGAATGTCTCTCAGTTGAGATTTGTTTGCTGTTTTTCTCAGGAGTGCCCTGAGGTAATGGGCTCTATGAGGAAGGCCACATTTCCCGAGGAAGGGTTAGCGTGCATCATGCTAGGTAGGAGCGTTTTGCTTCTGTCTTTTCTTTGAACGCTTCTTGAATGCAGTTAAAAGAGGTATGTATGGGTGCCAAGCTGACACAGGGTAGGCTGTGATTGTTAGTACTGTATCAACGTGGTGAAACGGAAATTACTTTTCCAGAATCCCCCTCCCTATACGGTTGGGCAACAGAAAAATTTATGCCAGATTTGGAAGATGGAGGTGAAGCTATTATTAACTCGTCATGGGTAGGGGTGGTCACAGTCAGAGAAGTGCTGGCAGTTCTAGCCTGTACTCACTTCCCTGTCCACCACATCGTCTTCCTGCCCGAAGAGCCTGTTCACCAACAGTGGCTCCACCTTCCTCCCCGACGCTCGTGGCCGACCATAGTGGCGGGGCTAGTTCTAAAGGAGCACGGCTCCCTACAGACTTCCTACGCAGCCGCTTCGGCCGGTGGTTGCACTTTGCTTCTCAAATTGATGGGTTGGTGACTTTTTCACCAAGGCTTCAACTTTCCTCCCAGGCCTTTATTTTCCCAGCTCCTCCCGTAACTATGTAAGCTCTGATTCCTATAATACAATCTTTATCCCGCAAGTACAGTGGTTCTGACTCTGACTGAACTCTGATTGAGGTATCAAGCTGTGACCTGAGAACAAGGATAAGAGCTGGACAAAATACAAAACAAGTGTGTAATAATTTTCTATACTGCTGTAACAAATTACCACACATTTAGTGGCTTAAACAAATGTATTATCTTACGGTTCCGTAGGTCAGAAGTCTCGTGTGGGTCTCATGGACCCACCTTGGCAGTCTGTCTTTGTTTTTAGAGATTGTAGTAAACCGGTTTCTCGCTTAGATGAGAGAATTCAGTTCCGTGTGGCTGTAGGACCAGGGTCCCCGCTTTCTTGCTGTCTCTGAACTATGTGCCACTTCAGAGGCTCACATGCCTTGGCTCATGGCCCCCTTACTCCATCTTCAAAGCCAGCGATGTCAAGTCCTTCTCACGCTACATCTCCTACCCATGCTTCTGCCTCCCTTCTCTGTTTTTAAGAGCTCATGCGATTAGAACGGGCCCACCTGAAACATCTTGGGTCATCTCCCTATTTTAGAGTCAGTTGATTAGCAAGCTAATTCCATCTGCAATTGTAATCCCCATTTGTTATGCAACATAACACGTTCACAGGTTCTAGGGATGTGTGTGTGGACATCTTAGAGGGAGGGGACACACTGAATTTGAGGCATGAGAATAAAAGCCAAGGGAGTCAGGGTTTGAGGGACCAAGAAATTGAAGAAAGGAAACTGTCTCGCCGGGCTGGGGAGGCGGAGGGTGGAGCGTGGGCTGCCAGGGAAGCTGCGGGACTGGGAGCTCAGAGGAGTCAACGGTAGGGAAGTTAGGAAGGGAGCCCAGAATTCTGCATGCCTTTTTCCCTGAAGCAGATGTCACCTCCAGAGCTGCCCAAGTGTGGGGAAAGGGCAGCACTGGGGAGATCAGGAGGTGTGAGGGAATTTCATTGGTCTTGGGGGCATACGGGAGTCCGAGGATAGACTTAAGGGATCACTAAGATTAAAGGGGTTCAGTAAATACCACAAGCTCTCAGCTAAATCCCTAGAGATACTTTCTAGGACTAAAAGCAAAGCAGAAATATATCAACCCTTATCTAACTATACCCCATCTGTCTGTCAGAAAATTAAATCCTCTTTGGAAGAAATCATCATCCAGTGTTTCTATATTTTTTCATATACAATGTCTGGCATTCAGTAAAAACCTCATCACCCTGGCTGGGTAGCTCACTTGGTTAGAGCGTCATCTGGATACACCAAGGTTATGGGCTCGATCCCTGATCAAGGTACATACAAGAATCAACCAATGAATGCATGAATAAGTGGAACAACAAACTGATGTTTCTCTCTGTCTGATTTATAAAAAAACTGAATGAATTAAAAAAACAAACAAAACACTCCTAATAGCAAAATATAGAACCAAGCGACTGAAAACCAAGAGGAAAAACACCCCCAGCCAATAGAAACAGACCCACAAGCAACCCAGACACTGGGGTAGACAGCATGAGACTTAAACTGGAATTTTTATTTTTGAATCAAATGGTGATTTTACAGCTGAATAAAACCCCCTGAAATTAAGAATTCAATAGATGGGCTTAACAGAATTTTAGATTGAGCAAAAGAGGTGATTAATAAAGACAAACTGAGTAGGTAGAAAATATCCAGATTGAAACAGAGAGAAGGGATGGGAAATACAGAGAAAAGCACCAGAGACATATTGTATATGGTAAAAAAAAGTTTCCTATACAAAAATGATTTCCCCCTATATATTAGCAATGGACTGGACATTGAAAAAAATTTAAATCTTTCTTACAGTATCAACATAAAATATCCATCGGTAAATTGAACAAAATATGTACTGGATTTATATTCTGAAAAGTATAAAACATTGAGGAGGGAGGTTAGAAAAGACCTAAATAAAAAACTATACTGTATTCATTGACTAGAAGTATTAATACAGCTAAGGTGTCAATTCTCCCCAAATTGAGCTATAGACTCAAAATAATTTCGATCAAATCTCAGCCAGTGCTTTTGCAGAAATATGGAGAAGCCAAGTATCTAGAATAAAAAATATAATTTTGAAAAAGAAAAGCTGAAGGATTCATTAGGTGGATTTCCTGACTTAGTAATCAAGACAGTGAGGTACCAGCATGGGGATTAATACAAAGGTCAATGGAAGAAAACAGAATCCAAAATGCACCTGCACATATACGGTCAGTTACTGATTTCAAAGGTGTCAAGGCAATTCAATAACAAGAGGAAACAGTCTTCTCAACAAATGGTGTTGGAACAATCAGACAAGCCTACACAGAAGAACAAGAAAGAACCTCAACCCTTACTTTGCACCATATAAAAAAATCAAAATAAATAAAAGATTTAAAGGAAAAGTTAAAAATTTAAATATAAAGAAGATATTGGAGAAAACCTTTGTGGGCTTGAGTTATTATATTAAGATGTCTTAGATAAGACACAAAAACTATGAGCCATAAAAGAATAAAAATTGATAAATTGGACTTCCTCAAAATTAAAAACTTCAGCTCTTACAAAGACAATTTAGGAAAAGTCAAACCTCAGAGAAAACATGTTAAAGACACATTTTTGTCTCTAGAATCTATTTAAAACTCTTATATCCTAATAACAAGACTAACAACCAGTTTTTATAAAAATGGACAAAAGATCTGAATAAATATTTCAACAAGAAAAGATCCAGA
This sequence comes from Rhynchonycteris naso, assembly GCA_037038555.1. Classification (NCBI taxonomy): domain Eukaryota; kingdom Metazoa; phylum Chordata; class Mammalia; order Chiroptera; family Emballonuridae; genus Rhynchonycteris; species Rhynchonycteris naso. Next base: position 11,928,082 of record CM073000.1, read on the forward strand.
TAGAAAATAAGCACATGAAAAAATGCTTATTATCATTAGTATCAGTAAGACCACAGTGAGCTACCACTGTTTACCTATTGGAATTGCTAATATTAAAAGAAAACCGTCCATCCTTCCATCCAACCAACCAACCAACCAAACAAGAAAAAAAGTGCTGGCAAAGATAGGGAGCAACTAGAAATCCCATATTTCTGGTGGGAGTATCCAATGGTACAGTTACTTTGGAAAGCACTTTGGCCATGTCTTATGAAATTAAATATCCATTTACCAATGACACAGTAATCCCACTCCTGAGTATATACCCAATACCAATGAGCACGCAAGTCCATCCATGTTCACAGCAGCTTTATTCTTTTATTTTTTAAATAGTATCTTTGATCTTAACAGCCAGTCTATACAATTGAAATGTCCATTCAATAGTGAACTGATAAACAAATTGTGGTTCATCTGTGCACTGGGACACTCTGCTCTTAAAGGGAACGGGTGACTGGTCCACATAAGAATCTGGATGGATCTCAGAAGATTATGCTAAGTGAGAGAAAACGCAAAAAAAAAAACCCTTGCTATCCAAATCATATGGAATTGTTCCATTTTCTATGCTATTCTGGAATAGGTAAAATTATAGAGACGGAAATCAGGTCAGTGGTGCCAGGCGTTAGTGAGGCCACAGGGAGGGGTCGGTGACAATGGAACATAAGACAACTTTTTGGTGTTCATGTATCTTGACTGCGGTAGTGGTTACACAACTGTGCTTACTTGTTGAAAATTATTGAATTGTACTATACATCTAAAAGGGTTCTTATTGGCTGTGGCTGGGTGGCTCAGTAGACAGAACATTGTCCTGGTGCACCGATGTTGAGGGTTTGCTTCCTGGTCAGGGCACACAGGAGAAACAACCAATGAGCAATGAGTGCACATCTAAGTGGAACTAGTTGATGCTATTCTCTCTTTCCCTCCCACCTTCCTTTTCTCTCTCTCTGTCTCTAATCAATGGAAATTTTTTAAAAAGGGGGGGTTATTGTTGTATGTGGATTACTATACCACATTAAAAATGATGTCTAAATATATATATATATATGTTCTATGTGTCCTGTCTAAAAGCACTATGGCAATGTGTTATTTATGCACATGAAGTTATAAATAAATGCACTAAAAATATTGACCTGGAGTTGTGGTAAAAAGAAATTTGAATCAGTAATGAAATAGAGATATAAAAAGTTTGCCACATTATTACTGAAACCCCCAGTAAATCATAAGTCTCACTCGGGGTGGCCAAATTTCTTTTCTGTGTAAGATGCATTGTGATTTTGTAAGTACTAAAGCATAAAAATGCTTAAACCAAGAGTTATGTTGAGGATCACAGCTGAAGTTCAGAGGAATGTGGAAGGTCACGGGGAAGCTCACAGTCGGGCACTGGGCTAAGCCAGGACAGAAGTGAGAAGAAATAAAAGATGGGGAAGAACCATAGTGGGTAACATGGTTCAAGTGCTGCAAAACGTTGCAGAATCAACAACTGAGGGACCATTCATTCATTTAGTAAAATACTGGTGGAAGACGCACTGTGTGCCGGGCACTGCCCTACGTGCTGGAGATGCCGCAGGGGACAAGATAGACCATAAACAATATAAACAAGTACAGGAAATGGTATGTGTTAGCTTGAACAAAAAACAGCAGGAAAGGGGACTTACGTGGCTAGGGCACAGGTCGTGTTTCAATACTGAAAAGGATGGCTGGAGGAGGCTTTATTGAGCAAGTGCTATTTGTGAAAAGAAGGTGAGAGAGCCATATAACTGGGGGTGCTTTCAAACACTCAGGAGCCATGGGGTACCCAGCTAACATCATCTACTTTGCTGAGACCCAGTTAGCCTCCATAATGATCATATAAAAGACACTGTTTAATGCGATAACTGGTTGTGACAGTTTATAAAAGCAATTTACAGAATGAATATAATCTTCATTTCAACTCAACAGGAAACATTTGAAATCCAGCTGAAAGAAAACCACGCACCTCAATTTATTTTAAACTACGACTAACCCTCCTCTCTAACCTGCCCCTCTTTTCAATTTTCATTCTCCATGATTCTGGGGAAGTTGAATGGCACAGTTTAATATTAACAAATTTTTGAGTATTATTAGTTGGGAAAGGGGTTTAGAAAGAACAGGAGGAAGTAACCTATCCATATGAAAACAATAATCGCATAATATTTATTGTCTGGGATTGAAATGTTTCAAATATGCAAAGCAATAAAATGTCAGGAAAAGCAAAACTTCCTAATGTTGAAAAGATCATAAATTTTTCCCAAAATAAGACATATGAGGAAAGTTCATACGTTATGTCAAAGGCAAAAAAACCACCCTTTAATTCTAAATTTAAGCAGCTCCCAACCTTACGAAGAGACAATCCACTCAGCACTGAAGAACCAGGGAGACCGAGGTAGCTGCCATAAAGCACAGAGAGCAATAGGGGTCTTTCTCCTGAGCCCGAGAGCCACTCTCCACCATAACCACAGTCCCTTGCCCACGCATTCGCTAGCCTAGATTTTCGGTACCTCTCGAATGAAAACAATATGCAATGTCAAAAAAGCTATCAGGATTCTATTATCACTTTTAAGAGAATTGATGTTTTATGAATCACAGAGGTGTGTGTGTGTGTGTGTGTGTGTGTGTATGCAATAATATATATATTTACTTATTTAATATATATATTTAATATATATATTATATATAGTTGTAAATATATATTTCAAAGAGTGGTGCCGATGTGGACAAAACATGTTTAGTTAATCTATAGATAATTTAATCTAAGTGGCCTCATGAGCCCCTTTGAAGAATTCTGCAGTTCCCCACAGGCCCGACTCACTGTTTGGGAATTTGTAGACTCCGTGGTGATTGTTTGGCTTTCATAGGTACTAAAAAAATTTTTTTTGAATGAATGAGTGAAATAATGGATAGAAATAAAAAGAACAAACAGATATTTTAATTGCAAGCTATTCTTGGGTGGTAAACTGTTGGTTGCTTCCAGTTTACAAAATTCTCATCATTTTCAGTTCAAATAGAACATTGTAAGTGCTTTAAGGTCAGTGGACATGTTATTCCCATTACCTTTAAGAAAATTTCATCCAAAAATGGTTCATTGTCTTCACAGTAAACGGGAGAACTAGTAGGTTTTCACAGATGGTACTGTATACAAAAGTAGTGAGTGTATAGTTCTTTTTGAAGTTGGTCTAGATTCAGGTGGGGCACAAAGGTTCCTTGGGCCTTTAAGTGGTACAAATGCGAAGAGTCCCTCTCCTTCTGTGGTCACTAGCCCCTCCCAACCAGACTGAAGCCACAAGACCAACTCAGAAAGGCTCCAAGAACCCGAGGCCCGGGGTGCTTGGCACTGCATTCATTTTCAGAAAAAGGTTGTGATCGTCCACAGTTTAGGAGATTTGCAGCCAAATAAGTGAAATCGAGAGATTACAGAGACATTTAACAACAACCAAAGAAATTCTGTGCTTTTGTTTAGATGGGGTTTGTCTATTAACCAACTAAAATGCTTATCAAATACCTAGTGTGCACATGTGGTGGTTACAGAGCTATATAAATTAGAGACTTGTCCTCAAAAAATTCTTAATCTGGTGCAGGCTACGGGGCACATGACTCAGAGATGACTAAGGACATTCAATAGGAAGGACGGGGACCAACAGGGGCATAAGGAGGTCAGAGGAGCAGAGGGGCTGCGCTGAGCAGGCAGGAAATGTATGGGAAGGAGTGACGGAAGGCGGCCACCATGGGGACCTAGGAAAGGAGCAGCAGACGACTGATTTTCCACACTGTGAACAGGAACAGGACACCACAGGTCACAGGACAGAGGCACCTGATAACTGTGCATGGGTCCACACAGGCCACGTAGCGAAGGTTCCAGGGCTGTCTGTCATCCCCCCAGGGAGGTGGCCAGATAGCCAGTCTGGGAGAAGCCACCACAGGAAGTTTCTCCTCCACCTCCCTGCTTTTGGTGAGGCTCGGGGCTCTCCATTTCCATCTCCTTTGGGCTATGGCTGCAAACTAAACAACTGCTTGGCTGTTGTCAAGAGCTGGAACCTGCACGGAGCAGCCTCCTGTTGTCTGGCCCTCCGGCCTGGTATTCCTGAGGGGCTAGGACCATGGAAAGGTAACACCCTGCGGGTCCCAGTAACAAACTGCCCACACCCAGCTGGGCTCACTGTCTCTCCACAGGTCAAACCTATTGGAAGCGGCTCTGCTGCCTACGGTCTGTTTGACTTGATTGGCACACACAGGTCAGGAAGGATGACAGGAAGTGGCCAACGAACTAACTTCTGCCGAGGAAAGTGGCTGAAAGAAGTCAGCCAATGGCACTCAGGACAGACAGCTGCCAGTGCGCAGTGTGTGGGCTGACGCACTGCTGGCTGGGACCTTAAAAGGACGTCAATCAGAAAATGTCTTGTTCTGAGGCAGAATAGACCTTAGGTTGAATTTAAAAGGCTGCTGACTATGAATGAGAGAGGAAAAGTTATCATTGCTAATTCAAACTGTGCTCAGCAACTTTCTTCCTTAACTCTGGTCATCAGTCCCCGCAAGCACGCACGCAAGCCGCATCACGGAAATGAGCACTACACCGCGATCAGTGCGCAAATGCCTGAATGGGCCACTTGTACAGTGTCAGGGATGTCATGTGTGTTTCTGTATATTTTATAATATGAAATAAATACCTTGCATGCAAACTTAAAATAGTAGCCTAAGTAATGAGAACTGTCTGGAGACATCTTCAAAAACGACACACTTTGTACACATGGATCTTTGGGGAAGTTTTTTTCATAATTTGTATGATTCTTGGCGTATGCATTGATCGTATTTATTTATCTTAAGGTTTAAGAAATTATAGAGGACTTGGCATCATTCTATATAATTACATTCTATTATACATTATATGATAGTCTGTTATATACACAATCTTTGGCCTTAGAGATGGAATGTTAAGTTAAAATTTTCTTGTAATCAAGTTTTTTGGTACGGAGACGTGCTTCTAGGTTCACGGGAGTATTTCTCTTTAATGTGTTCCTAGAAATCTTTACTCTAGAACACTCCATGCTGCGAACAGTGGCTAAAAGCATGAGCTCTGGGGTCAAAGTGCGGGGTACAGAGATGCCAACTCCAGGGTGGGTACCTCTGAGTAAGACTGAACCTTCTGTTTAGCGGTTTCTTACCTATCACCCACCGGCAACAGAGAGACAGTGCAGATCTGGTAGTGCGCTGTCAGTATTTAATAAGACAACTCACACCGCGTGCTCAGCACACAGGGTGGCATGCGGTGTGCTGTAATTATTATGTCAAACTTGTTATTAAAATGCTGATACAATATTTCATCATTTTTAATAGCAAGTAAAGTGTTATTTGGCATAAGTAAAACTATGTAACTAATCATCTTGAGTCTTCATTATTTCTATACCTTTTTGTATTTTTATTTTCCTTTGGAAAAAATGAGAATAGTGAATATTGGGAGGTGATGAGCAGAAAAGGGAACATGAATATAACTCTCTACACAGAATTACCATGGTTTCCAACAACAAAATATTGTATGTGGGTTTCTCGTAACTTTGTAGGAACCGATTGCTTTAAAATCTGCTTCAACTGCCAAAATTCCCATGACTTATGACAGCTTGAATATTTGTTATTTTGTTCCAAAAAAACAAATGCAAGTCACTTCTTTTTTTTTTAAAGTTCTTTGGTATCACTATCCTACTCACAACATGAGACTTGCTTTAAGAGATATGACTTTTTAATATTTGAGTTTTGAAAGGCATCTGGCCTTTATTTAACTATCACATTTACATCCAATTCCTGCAGGCGTGGTTTTGTTGTTTCGGCTTGGCCTGCTGCCGCCTGCAGAAAGCCTGAGCTTTAATACACACCGCTCTGCTGACACTGCCGGGCCCCGCCCTGCGACGGCACAGTGAGAGCACACAGCCCCCCGTGGCTTTCAAATAAGAAGATAAAAATAAGAAAATAAGTTGCTGGACAATCAGCTTTAGGGGCCACTGCTATGACATATTCAACTGGATGCCTTTATATTATTTGCAGAAGTGTTTATGTACTATGAAATGTTCAGCCAGAGCATACAGGAAACTGTAAAACATTTTATGTGATATATACATGGTTGATGGTAAAAATTTAAATGCAACCTGGGAAGGGTCTATCTAAATTCCGGGAGGGCGGATGAGGGAATACTTTCTCTGTAGTGACTCAGTTTTACACAAGGGGTTACACGGACAGGAAAGAAATATCTGATTTGGGAATTATATAAATTCTTTTTCATAAAATTAAACTTTATAATATCTAGACAAGTAAATGTGTTTTCTTTTCAGACCAAGAGTCACCAGTTAGTTATCTTTATTTGTCTTCTACATGGTAAAAACATTAAATGTGGATTGTTTATTATTTTATAGAAACAAAGAACAAAAAGTAATAAATGGAGAATTCTCCCCAGATACAGAAATCATATACACCGTTTAAAAAATATTTGTGCTTCTTTTTTTTTTTTTGCATGAAAACTCTTGGTTCTAAAATTGGAACATTATTTTTGAATCTCAACTATTACAATATGTGAAGGCAGGAAGGTTAAAGACACAGCTTAAAATGGCATGTTCAGAAAGTCTCATTTCCAAATTTAGGTGAGGGGAGAAATATTTCTATTTTCTTTACTCTCAAGTCTATGAGGGAGTGTCAGTTTCCCATAAAAGAGCCTATTTACTTATTTGTTGGTTTCATTTATTTTCAAATTCAATCTCCAAAACACAAGCCTACAAAAATAGAAACTATTTTGTGTATTCACATTGGATTTAGAGTTGGGCATAATTTTTTGTTTTTGTTTTGTTTTATAGCATCTACCTCATAAAGTCGTTGTGAGGATGAATGAAATACCAGAGGTCAGATTCCTGACAACAAAGTAGACCTCTTTTAAAATATTGAGGTATAATTGACAACAGATTATATAATCAATACCAGTCCCTTTAAAGAAAAATTTAACATAACACACTTTAAGATGTGTCCATAATTGGCATTGTTTTTTATAAGTTTAAGTTATTGTCTCAGATAAACACACCCTGAAACCCACCGTGTTTTGGTACCGTCTTATGCAAATCCAGTACGGAGTGTGCAATGAGACCAGGAAATAGGGAGAGAGGATCTGGTCTCTGGTCTGTCGCGGTCACTCCTGGGCGGTCTCGGGAAAGTCAGTTCCCTCTCTGGGCCACGTGCTTTTATCTGTACGTAAGTGGTTGTTTTCAGTGATCTTTAAGACCATTTCCTGTTCTAACATCTTATGATTCTACGTAACATTTTAATCTTCAGAGAGAAATTTATTCAAGTCACATTTTCTGAAACTTTCCTTCATTTTTTCTATATTCGCTGCTTAAGGAAATTTTATTTCACTTCTAATTTAGTTTTGTGGAAAGAATCAGAGAAAGAACCTAAGGGTAGAAAAGAAAAAAAGAATTAAAAATATTAATATTGAGCAATTATGGGAACATCTAGGCTGGTTCAGGACAGACATAACTGACCTTGTTTTATTCTAAATTCAGCTCACTGGCTTATGATGAAAAGTGAAAGGTTATTATATGGACTTACTGGGCAAACCAGATTTTATAAATAATTACCTGTCAGACTGTTCAAGATAGACAAACATACGCCAGACCAACAAAAACACAGACCTGTCATATTTCTGAGAGAAATGTACATTGAGTCTTCCTTCCCTGGGACTATAAGGAGATCAGGTAGAATAAAATGAAGGGGAAAACCCTAAACCCTGTATTTTCTGCCTTGTGCACACTTTAAAATGTATAATGTGGGAGAGAAAGAATTTTGATGTGAAAAAATAGCCCCTGAAAATTTTATACATCAATAAGCCTGGCAGATCGAAACCAAATACAATAAATGCTGTCATTGTAAGAGTTAGGATGTTTATTGCAAGCTTATAATTTTCCATGATTAGGAATGCCAAGAAAAATAAGAATGATGATAAAAAGAAAAGTTTAATCATACATTTCAACAAGCACAGATGAGACATCAAAACCCTTTGGCAATTTTTTGATATTATATGTCTGCATTTTTTGTCCTTGACATAAAGATTTTTTCCAGAAGGACTAACATAGAACAGGTAAATGATAGTTAACAAATGTGAGTGATATAGCACAATCATATTAACTGACTTCACAAAGATTTTGGTCACCAGACGAAAAATTTTCATGATTCTCATTTCTGTTTTTATTAATTCTTTACAAAGGCTGTTTCAGTGTGAGTTAAAAACCATGAGAAAAGTAAAATTATACAAACTCCTACAAAATTAAAGGAATTAATTTCCTGGTGTTTTTTTTTTTCTCCCAATTTAGGTTTAATCAGGAACTGTACAATTATATCTGCTATATTTTGATTTGTTCCCAAGGGTTTCAGCTCCCCACTCGCTGGAGAAAGAACATAGGCTGGGAGGGGCTGAGCTGCTACCAGCAGGGGTTGCCCGCCCACACTGCAGTCTGGGGGTTGCGCTCTGAAGGGGAAAAGTGCAAGCAAGGTTCTCTCCCCTCCTTCTATTGATTCGGGTTCCTCTGCTTCTCAGTGGGTATGGTGTGCGTGAGCCGCGGCCCGGGGACTTGGGGGGGACAGGGAGAGGAGACTTGGGGGTGGGGAAGAGGGCTTAGATGAGGGAAGCACACACGATGGGCAGACATGCAGGAAGTTGGGAAGAAGGCATGAAAATGACACACTCGACGAGTGGGTGAAGGGGAACAGACAGTTCATCCGGTCAACTAGGTCTTTGATTGGTGTGAGTTTATAAAATAGATATTGGTCTCTAAAATACATGTAGATGTAGTCAACAAATGTCAACAAGGCAAGTTGGTTGGGCAGTGCAAGGGGAAAACTGACTGTCCTTTTAATCTTGTTTCCTTTGTCCCAAACTTGGATTACAAAATGCATCAAGTAAAATGTAGACTAAACACTGGAAAAAATAAAAATAAAAAGACACTGCTTTTAAGATATGTGAGCTGAGGGCAGTAAATCCATTCCAAATTAAAATTTCAAAATTGTGTGATCTGCATTCTTGTCCACCTACACGCTACCCCAAACATCCTGCCATTAATTAGCTGAATGGCCGGTCTAGTAAACAAGGCTGGGCGTTGAGGGCGCTGGGAAAGAGCTGAAGTCAGCCAGTTGATAGTCACAACAAACCAACCCACTCCCGAGGACACTGGGAAGGTAAATTTGTATTTTATTTTGTCCAAAGAGGGGAACAGCAATCACCTTAATATACCGTCACCTTTCCTGCTGTTGCAGCCACAGTCCCATCAGCAGGCCAGGAAAGCCATCCCGTTCCCGCGGTAGGCACTCTGTCAGAGAGAAAGAATCTGCAATGAATTATCACAAGTCAACCCAGGAAAGGAGGCAAAAAGCAAGGAGAGCTGTCGTCCTGCTCTGCAGACTGCTGGCTACAATCTAATGGGTGCTTAATCTGAGCATTTCTGGTGGCCAAGCTGTAGCAACCACGTTGTCTATTAAAAAGTCAGTGTGGTTAACAAGTGGTTAGTGATTCTATTTCGGGGCAGTGGGAGATATGCAAAATAAGACATCCCGTTTTGTTAATTGACTGGGCTCGCTTAGGCCAAGTCCACGTTGTGTTGAATCTGGTTGTCCTTTATAAACATGTGTTCTCTATTGGACATGCTCAAGAATCATTTCTAACTAAGTAGATTAATAGTCTATAAATTACTGACTCATTATAGCCTTCCCCGGCCTAATTTATAGTCTCAGGGAAAAGCTCTGGGAACAGACACTAATAGGGGCCTTTCCTACCCCCTAAAATATTAAGCTCTAAGGAGTTTTGTACATTACACATATTAGAGAAGGCTCGAGTCTCCCCGAGCTCTGTATCGTACATGTACATATAGATGTGGTAAGGGCATTCATGACGGGATAAAAGTCCCATGAAAGAAAAGGGGCAAGTGGGTACTAATGACAGTACTATAATATATTCCAGTAAGAAAACACAAAACTGCATGATTTTCATCCCGAGGGATGTGCTGTGCACGCACCGCTGTGACTCAGCCCAAGTCCCCTAAGGAGGCCCTGAGTGAAACAGAGCTAACATCCACGACTCAGGAAGAAAATTACCCCTTTCGCCGCCATATTTTTCATTATTTAAACTATGAAGTCACATTCAGAGAATTCATAACCCTCAATTAGATGAAATTTTTCTATAATGTTTTCAGAAAGATGGAAAAAATGACAAAATCTTGTATCAGGGGTCTTTTTCCTTTAGGTTAATAACTCTGGGGCTATTCTGGAGTCTGGGCACTTTCAGTCCAATAAACTCACCTTCAACAGCCCTATTGTGGGACAGACAGCATAAGCTTTCATGATTAAGATAACGCTATGATGTACCATAGAGTTTAATCTTTAAAAAATGATTAAAATACATTTTTAATTACTCTGAAAAAAAGGGAAAGTGAACCCCAAGCTTTTTAAAGACTTCTACCAACAAGAGGTGAAACAAAAATGTTCCTTTCGATAACCTTCTGTTAATTATAAAAGTCAGTTAATTTCAACACCATCCCTTCCAAACAGCCGCCCCTGCGGGACGTGCTATGGCTGCCCAGGTCAGCGCAGAGCCGCGGGGCCAGGAGGAGACATCGGGCATGCCAGGTCTCCGTCCATGGGCGCTTGTGCTATGGCACACTTCCGGATTGAAACAGACATTCTAGCAAGAGCTAGAATATTCCAACTCTGCCTCTCAGGTCATGCAATGGAGAACAGAGTTAAATGAGCTGCTCCGAGAGCCACCAAGAACTGGCAGCTGTGTCTTCCCACAACCGCAGCCCCGGAACCCCGGACCTGAGATAGCTCCGACCACCGAAGCCGGTGGCTGCGAGAGCCTTCGGCCAGAGGAAGACTGTCTCTTGACCTTGATGTTTTAAATGTTACAACCACAGTGACAACCTTTAACAAAACATATTTAAAATGCAGGGATGGTTTACATGGAGACAAACGGACCTGGGAGGAAAGCTGGATGGCTTTTAAAGGTAAAGGGCTGAAGTGAGCCTTGTGTGAAAAAGAGGTTTTGGCTCCGGAGAAGAGTCTTGGCTGACCTCACCTACGAATTCACCGAGTTTGGTCTCTCCGGGGTGGGCAATATGAAGGGGTTCCCCCGAGGACTGACAGAGTCACTTTTAGAGTATTAATTCACCTTTGCAAACAGAGAAAAGATTACAGGCCTATTTAGTAACAGAGCCACAAGTAGCCAAGTTTAATGAGAACAATCAAATTTTAGAGCTGACCCAGATTTCTGGCATAAGTTTCTGGAATAAACTCTTCCCATTCTGATTCTAAAATGCAGACGGAACAAACAGGCAGTGTAATTAGTGAAGAGCCATTTCAGCAGAGCTGTCCCCCAGGGCCCTTCACCTTGAGTCACTGCTCTTTCCCTTTGATGTACAAAGGATGTGTGCTGTCCGTGCGGGCGACTATGGGAACGTAGCAAACTTGGCATCCCTTCCAGAGTAAGCAACTTGAAAAGAAGATGAACAAAGACAACTCATTTTTGTGTCAACTGTGAATTTCTCTCTATTTGTGTTGTGAATGTTGAAACTGAATTTAAACACTGCGTGGTGTGAGGGCCTTCCAGAGGCCAGATTCTCACAAAGCACTCTGCGTCCCACTCAGTCCCTGCTGTCCGTCCCTGTGAACGCGTCCCCATTCTGGACCTTCGTGGGGACTCTGAGGACCTTGACCAGAAAGAGCCAGGACCACACCCCGCTGTTGAGAAGTATAGATTCATAACACAATCGAACTTCCCCAATAAACCAGCTTCTTCCTCTATGCCACTTAAGACTAATTATTGACTTAATAAAGCTCTGTACTCAACGAATAGTTGCTCCTAAGTGAGTATGTTCAACAGCACAGGCATTTTAGCATCCCTCAAAGTTAGCAGCGAACATAATATTTAGGTGTTTTTTTTTAAAGGACCAATTGAAGTTCCTAAGCCTTTTTTTTTTTTTTTTTTTTTTAAATTAAGGATCAATCTAGCTTCTAATTTTTGACATTTATTCATTAAGCCCCAAATTATGAGCTGTTACCAGAACCTCAATATACTGGGATAAGCAGACACACATTCTATTAATGACATGGGCATTAGTTGGAAAATAATTCACAACTGTGCACTTTTAAAATACCTTTTTTCCCTTTGCCTATTTGAATATGGATAAGCTAGAGAAAACATTTAAATTCCAAACTGGTTTACTTCTGCCTTTTTTGTGGGTCATCATAAATTACACATTTTAAAGAATACAAATTACTATTACAAAGCAAAAGAGTAATATTTATTTTAAGCAAAAGACGATAAATGTTCTACAAAACATATCCTGTGGTGCCAAGTTGAGTGACTGTGTGTTAATTATGCCACAGCCTAAATAAAGCTTAAACTTTGATATCACCTGTCCTCCGCTCAGCTCATAGTAATATTTTATTCTCATTACTACCTTTCCTGATTTTTTGCTTTCTAAAACTTGAAATGAAACAAGAATTCATTGTAGGAACTGACATCAGCAAGATGGCAGGCTAGAAGTTCCCAGAGCTCATCTCCCCCTCCCCCGCACACAAAAATAAACAAACAACTACAAACATACAGAGCCAGCCCTGGGAAAGCTCTGAACTACAGCAGAGAAGCAGAACCCTGTGGAGCTCCAATAGCAAGCATGACCACGCGGAAGTGTGGGAGCACTTTACCTGCACTACTCTGCCCTCAGTTCACGGCAGCTCAGTGCAAAGAGGGACCCCCGCAGGTGAATTTTACCCCACGGCATAGACGAGCAGGGAACAGGAGAACCCAGAAATTCTCATTGTTGCCATGGGCATTTGCAGCCTTTGCTACTGCGAACCCCCATGGTCTTCACTAACATTGACCCCAGCGAATGGAGCTGCATGGAGTCCCCACTGCTGTGTCTCCCCAAGGGTGTTGGGGCCCGCTGCTGTTGTGAGACCTGCCCCCAGGGGCCCCACTGGACGCTGTGCCCACTCTCTGGGCTTATGACATCACAACACCTCACCATCTACAGGGCAGTGCTGCTCCCTGGGCGTGGCCTGTGGGACCCTGAGGTCTGACTTTGACCTGCCATCACCGGGCGGTGCTGCTGCAGCTCTAGGCACCATCCCTGGGTCCTGAGTCGTGGCTCTGACCTGGCATCACTGAGGCTGAGCAGCGGCTGCCCTGCACAAGAGTCAGGACTTTGAGCCACCACTCCCAGGGCATGTTGCTGCTGCACCCTAGCCACTGCTATACCCTGTTATCCCGTGGCCCACACCACTGCTGGGTCCCCCCATCCTGGGGTCCACACTGTGGTGAGTCCCGGAAACTTAGACCCTGGTTCCTGGGGAGGTCTGCACACGTCTGCACCTGACACTAGCACTACCATTGCAGCAAATGCACCTGAGCCCCAGGACCCAGGCACTGTGGTAGTCCCACACGTACCTGGTCCCAGGACCCTGGCCATACTGCTGCTCTGAGTGCTGAGAGGGCGGTGGTACTGACCTCTGACCTTCTCATCACATGGTGCTCTGCTAGCAAATGGCCTCCCTCCTTACGTGCAGCCCAGCCGCCACCTCATTAACACAGCCAGAGGCGCCTCTGTAGCTCTCATCAGATATTCCAGGGATTGAAGGAGCTCTGTGCCCAAGACAGGGACCAAACCAAATAGAGGGGTGGCCAAAAGTAGGTTTACAGATGTAAGTTTATTTTCTTTCTTATGATAGAGAGACAGAGACAGAGAGAGGGACAGAGAGGGACAGATAGGGACAGACAGAAAGGGAGAGGGTTGAGAGCATCAATTTTTTTGTTGCGGCTCCTTAGTTGTTCACTGATTGCTTTCTCACATGTGCCTTGACTGGCTGGCTACAGCAGAGTGAGTGACCCTTTGCTCAAGCCAGCACCCTTGGGTTCAAGCCAGCGACTTTTGGACTCAAGGTAGCAACCATGCGGTCATATCTATGATCTCATGCTCAGGCCAGTGACCCCGCACTTAAGTTGGTGACCCCACACTCAAGTCGAATGAGCCCACACTCAAGCTGGTGACCTCAGGGTTTCGAAGCTGGGCCCTTCGCATCCCAGTCTGATGCTCTATCCACTGTGCCACTGCCTGGTCAGGCATGAGTTATTCTTGTATTATTTATTAATTATTGTATTAATGATTTGTATTATTTCCAAGTGAACTGTAAACGTACTTTTGCACACCCCCATATATACTTCTCATTATAAATCACAATATCACACAGGCTGATATCCCTGACGAAATTAGATGTAAAAATCCTTAATAAAACATTAGCAATCCTAATTCAATGGCATATTAAAAGAAGCATACAACACAATCAAGTAGGATTTATCCCTGGGATGTAAGGATGATTCAACATATGCAAACCAATAAATGTAATACATCATATAACAGAATGATAGAAAAATCATATGATCATTTCAACAGATGTAGAAAAAGTATCAACAAAAGTCAACATCATTTTATGATAAAATCTCAACAAATTAGGTATAGAAGGAATGTACCTCAACATAATAAATGCCACATATGACAACCCACAGCTAACATCATATTTAATGGTGAAAAGTTCCAAGTCTTTCCTCTAAGATGAGGAAGAAGACAAGGATGTCCACACTCCACTTCTATTCAGTATAGTACTGGGGGTCCTAGCTGCAGCAATGAAAGAAACACCAAGAAAAGCATGAAGAGGCATCCAGCTAGAAAGGAAGAGTAAAATCATCTCTATCTGCAGATGACCTTATACAGTCACCCCTCGCCATACCGCGGTTCACTTTTCACGGTTTCTCTGTATTGTGCATTCTTAAATGGTAAATAGCTAATTTTGTATCGTGGATTTTTCACTATATCATGGGATTTTGCAGAATATAGGTGTTTTTATATATTTATTATTTTAATTCTTTTTGTTGTAAAATAAGCAAAATAAGCGTGGGAAAGGCTAATAACACTGTGGGAAAGGTTTATAAAGAGTGTGGGGAGGGTTTAAAAAGCCTTAAAATATACAGTGTGTCCGTAAAGTCATGGTGCACTTTTGAACTGTGACAGGTCAAAAGTGCACCATGACTTCACGGACACACTGTATATAAATAATGAAATAAACATAAGGTCACTACTTTGCGGATTTCCGTCTATCAGGGACCACTGTACATAGAAAACCCTACAGATTCCACCAAAAAACTGTTAGAACAAATGATTTCAGTAAAGTTGTGGGACACAAAGCCAACACACAAGAATCAGTTGTATTTCTACAAACCAACAACAAACTATCTGTAAAAGAAATTAAGAAAGCAATCCCATTTATAATAGTATCAAAAACAATAAAATAATTAGAAAAATTTAACCAAGGAGGTAAAAAGCCTGTACACTGGAAACTATAAGACACTGGTGAAATAATTTATATCCTATAGTCTTGAATTGGAAGAATTAATGTTGTTAAAAATGTTCATACTGCTCAATGTAATCTATAGATTCAGTTGAATCCAATGGCTTTTTCCCAGAAATAGAACATACAATACTAAAACTTATATGGAACCTTAAGAAGCCCTGAAAAGTCAAAGCAATCTTGAGAAAGAAGAACGAAGCTGAACACAACACATGGTCTGCTTTCAAACTATATTACAAAGTTATAGTAATTAGAACATTATGGTATTGGCATAAAAACAGATATAAATTGATGAAACAGAATAGAAAGCCCAGAAATTAGCACACACATATTGTCAATTTTTTACAAAGAAGCCAAAAATAAACTAGGGGAAAGGATAATCTCTTCAATAAATGGTGTTAGGAAGACTGGGTAACCACATACAAAAGAATGAAACTACACCCCAATCTTACACATATACGAAATCAACTCAAAATGAAATCAAGACTTTGATGTAAGACTATATTAAACTAAAGAGTGTTTGCATAGCAAAGGCAAACCTACATAAGAAGATTTCTTCCTACATGGAAGAAAATCTTGGCAAACTATATATCTGATAAGGGGTTAATATCCAAGATATATAAAGAACTTATACAATTCAATAGCAAAAAAGCAAATAATGAAATTTGAAAATGGGCAATGAATCTGAATCATCTTCCACAAGAAGACATACAGATAGCCAACAGGTACATGAAAGGGTGCTCAACATCAGTAATCATCAAGAAAATCCAAATCCAAACCACAATGAGGTATCATCTCACATCTGTTAGGATAGCTATTATTAAAAAGACAGGCCCTGGCCGGTTGGCTCAGTGGTAGAGCACTGGCCCGATGTGTGGAAGTCCCAGGTTCGATTCCCGGTCAGGGCATACAAGAGAAGCGCCTATCTGCTTCTTCACCCTTCTCCCTCTTCATCTCTCTCTTCTCCTCCTGCAGCCAAGGCTCCATTGGAGCAAAGTTGACCCCAGGCATTGAGGATGGCTCCATGGCCTCTGCTTCAGGTTCTAGAATGGCTCTGGTTGCAATGGAGAAATGCCCCAGATGGGCAGAGTATCGCCCCCAGTCGGGTGCATGCGGGAGTGTCTTTCTGCCTCCCCGCTTCTCACTTTGGAAATACACACACACAAAATTAAAAAGACAGGAAATAACAAAGATGAAGGAAAGGAACCCTTATACACTGTTGGAGGGAATATACACTGGTACAGCCATTATGGAAAACAGTATGGTGGCTGTTCAAAAATAAAAAATAAAACTACCATAGGACCCAGCAATCTGACTCTTGGGTATATAGCTAAAGAAAATGAAATACGTATCTTGAAGAGATATCTGTACCATTTTCATTGCAACATTTTGGTATTTATAATCACCAAGATATGGGAACAATCTAAATGTCTTTTGATGAATGAATGGATAAAGAATATATTATACATATACAGGGGTCTGTGGGTTACGACATACGACATTCCAAGTTTACGAAGCTCACTCACATAAAAACTTAAAAAAATTGAGACGTGAGTGTTTCAGCTTATGCTGTTAGCACAGTACTTACGGACTACGTGGACAAACTAGTTTGGATGCGTGCGGTGGAAGAATATGCAGTAATGTGGCAAATCAGCGAGGGAGGTGGCGTCCCCCAGCACGCTTACCTACGCCATTTTGGATTGTTCAAAGCACAAGTGTCTGTTTGTGTTAGTCTAGTGTTTGTTTCGACTTACACCAAAACATGGGTTATGTCACTACCATAGGAATGAAACTGTGTCATAACCCAAGGACCCCTGTATCTATATATACAAGGGAATATTGTTCAGTCATACAATAGAAGAAAATCCTGCCATTTCTGACAACATGGATGAACCTGGAGGGCGTTATGCTAAGGGAAATAAGTACAGAGAAATACCAATGCTGTTTGGTATCATTTACACATGGGTTATAAACAAAACCAAAATCAAACAAAGAAACTGAAACAGAGAGTAGAATTGCGGTTGGCTGGGCTGCAGGGACAGAGAAATGGGGAGATGAAGTCAAAGGGCACAAACTTTCAGTTACAAGTTCTGAGGATCTAAGTACAGCATGTGAATTAATAACATGGTACTGTAGACTTGAAAGTTGCTGACGGTAGACCTTAAGCGTTCTAACCACACAAAACACATAACAAAAAAAGTTAACTAGTGAGGTGATGGATGTGCTAATTATCTGGATCATGGTGATCATCCCCCAATGTATGTGCGTATCAAACTGTCACACTGTAAACTTTCAAGGCAACAATGTTGTCAATTATTCCTCAAAGTTGAGAAAAAAGAGACTTTCATTGTAGTATGCCCCAAATTCAATTGTAAATACTTCCTTTCTCCAAGTCCTAAGACAGAAAGTTTTGGTTCCATTGTCAGAGTGTGATAAACTTGTATAATCTGATTTCTGAAAATCTTTATTGAGTCCTTACTCTATGTAAAGCATTGTGTGCTTAGTGGTACAAGGGACAGAAGATAAGTAACAAGTTCCTGCAGTCAGTGACTTCCCATTTAATGTAAATGGTTTAATTACCACAAGTAAAATAGAATGAGAGGTCATTCTCAGGGGTGGAAGGTGGGGAAAACAAGGCAGCCCTTTTGTTTGCTTTTAATCAAAATATTTAAGTTCAAATAACATTTAAAAGGGCAGGAGATTTGTAGATATCTTAAAGCAATGAGGGGTGAAGACTAAAAAATGCCCCATACTTTTATGGTTTATAAGTACTCTTTCATGCCCATATCTAATTTGGCCTTACCACCACCACTAGTGTCAGGGTCTTATTCTCCTTTCTAAGTGACAGGTCCAGTGAATGGCAGATTGAGTATTAAAAACCCAGGGCCTGTATTCTCCTCAGTAGACCACACTGTCTTACATGAAACAAGAAAACCAAACCTCTGATAGACATACACATTCTCCTACTCCTGGGAAACTCAATTCCTGCTCACTCAACATCACTTAAGGGCTAAATTAAAATTTTACTTCAAATTTAAATCAGCCTTTGGAGTGCAGAGGTGGGGCCTGAATCTAAATCATCTTCAGTTTGGAAGCACCTCAACTGGCGCTCATTTTCCAGACTAATTTGAAGAACAGTATATAGTATATAATAAAAAAAACACTGTGTAACCAAAGCACTGAGGGAGCTTTGAAAAATAACAGATACTCCTGCTTTACTTCCTCATTTCGGCTTTGGAATGTTTTCAAAGCCATCCCGGAGACTGGATGCATGCTGAGGCTGAGGCTGGTGACAGAGAGGATGGGCACACCATCGACAGGACCCGAAGGTGGCTTTGTCAATGAAGGGAAGCATTCCAGAACCTGTCACGATTGTACAGCAAACATTTTTTAATGAGAATCCTAACACTGGCGTTTAATTTAATACAGAAGAAACAGAAATTAAGACCATGCCTTCTACCCAGACAGCCGATGGGTCACCTGTGTCTCTCATATTTCTCATTTGAAGTCCATTTGTAGAGTAGTCATTGTTTCTTTTTTCCCTTCCCAGATGTTGGGATGCCACTCTTAGGAGCATGGTCCTTCAGACCACCAAGCTACATTTAATTCCATAAGGAAAAAGGAATTTGAAAACAGAGCCTGTTAAAACTAAGCTGAACAAACGCTCTGCATCCAGAATCGAAGGACAATAGACTTTTGGAATGGGGAAGTCTCTTTGTGACCCTTCTAGTGCAATTCCAAACCTAACAGACAAAACCAACGCCCAGAGTGACCCGCCCATGTCACGCGGGGAGAGCCCAGGACTCCCGACTCAGTCTAGGGCTCTTAGGGATGCTTCTCATTCTGTCCAAGGCTATGTGTTTAGCTTCTCTGACCTTAATGGGGAAAACAGATGTAGGGAAAGAAATTGTTTTTCCGGATGAAGGGCCCTTGGGAGCACAGCAAAAGTGAAGGGACTGGCGAAGGAAGGGACTTAATGACGTCCATGGCGCACAGCTGAGCAGAGAACCCCGCAGGCCGTTATGAGCTCTCAGTTCCACTTCTGGCTCTTCTGCTGCACGACTAGCTCTTCCTTGGAGAATCACTAATTTCCCCAAGTGCCCCAAATAATAATTTTGATAAATGGACGAAATACCAAAATAATTAAGATAAACCTGGCTGAAAAGTTCTGTGTACAAAAGTAGACATGTTTAGGACCTTCCAGGGGTGACACGACATGTGTTCCCATTCAAGTTGTCCTGAGGCTGTGCTCAGGGTCTGATTTAGGGCTGAACAAATAATGCGGCCTGCCTGGATATGTTTGGAGTTGGCCATTTGGGTTAAATCCAGTAAAAAATTAAAAAATAAGGACAATAAAAGATTTGAAGCACATATTCTCTCTCCTCCAAACTATCCTTAGCTCCCAACTGACTAAGTGCAGGGCAGACTTTCTGCAGAGGATGACCTGGGGCCACAGGAGCTGCCCTGGTGACAGGGTCTGTGGTTTCCCAAATGTTCTCCCCTTCATGGGGACGCAGAGGGCACAGGGGGCAGAGGCTCCGCAGACCCTGGCTTGGCTTTGCTGGGGGAAAAGGTAGCAGAGCAAACCAAGGCAACTGACTCTCACTAGGCCTCACTGATGAAGCTAATCTCAGTGACTTACTGGAACATTCAGTTGAACTGGAGTTGGGTTCACGTGTAAGTGCCGTTTCACAAGGCAGCTACATTAATCCTCCCAAGTTTTACAGTGAAAGCCACTTGTTCTTGTATCTGGTCTTTTTCTCTCCCTCCTCCGGCAGCCACACTGGAGACTACAAGTTATCTCCAATTCCACTGCCCCCCGCCCATGCCTGATCCTGACCGTCCCACCCTCCATGGAGTCACTGGATTTCGAGCCCACGCCCTCTCTCAGCCCTTCCCTTTGTCTAAGGAGCTCTCCAGGCTCCGAGATAGACATATTGCTTTGCTTTAATACTGTAAATCTTTGAAGCTCTGGATCTTCATATCAAAGCTATGTAACAGCTTTTTCAAAGATAAAATGTACCGCCACCCCACCCGCTGCCCTTGTGTCTGTGTGTGGGCAAGAGATTTAATTATAATGAATAAAACTGAATGGTGGTCTAAGACTCTTAAAATCAAAGTGGGAAACATGGCTGAATTTCATTAGCAAACATAAATACAAATAGGCACATCTTGTTTGTACCAAAGCCATGTGACTTTCCCCCTTTTGATAATTTTATTCTAACTCCGATATTTCAGGGGATCTAAATCGAACCATGCGATGCACAGCAACATGCAAAGCTCTTCATTCAATATTTTCCTTTCTGTGTACTTCCCAATGTTCTAAATACCCTGGGAGCATCATGGCAGGCAGTCTGTCAGAGAGCAGAGCCTTGATGTAAGAAGCGTGGAGGGAGCCCTGCCCTTTAAATAAGAGGTCTTCCATGGCTGGCAGAATGGGGAGAAAAGACATAGCATGAACACTCCCATCATATTGCAAGGAACTGGGAGCCTACGAACATTGAGGAACTTGTCATTTTATGTATGCTTGTCTGCATGTTTGTGTCATATTCTTACTACCAAGGTATTTCAGCATTCTGAATACACAATCAATAATTAAAACTTAGTTATTAAAAATTGTATTTTTAATTCTCCAAGTCATCTTAATCAAATTATATAAGAGATATGTTAATTCTGTTATTAAGCAAAATAATTAAGTGGCTGATAAAAACAACATCGCTTTTTAGAAAAATAGGTTTTTGTGAATGCTATTTTTAGCAATTTTATGAGACTAAGAGTATGCCATTTCTATGTTTACATCATTCTTTCCATGATACTGTATATATTCTACTACAACTATTGATAATAATAAATTAAAGCCAATAACGTTAAACTTTTCTTTAGCTACCTTATATTATGAACAATCAAAACACAGATGTCTGAAATTATTCCAAGCTGCAAACACATATTAGTATATGTGCAAACAGTGCTAGGTTGGCAGAGTTATTAACCTAAATATCTATTTTGGGGGTGGGGTCACAGGTCTAACCAAACCTATTCTCATTTCTCTTGGTTGGCCCTTAGCCTTCAGAAGCAGGGAGCTGTTTTATCTGTGTGTGCCCAGAGTATAACCCAGTGCAGAACAAATAAGTAGGTGCTCAAAAGTAATCATCTAGTGAGCAAATGGATTTGATTAGCAAGCAGCTTGGTTTCCTCTGGACAACAATGAGAAATGCCAACATGTGTTCACTATGAGAACAGGGGCTTGGATATTCTCAACTCCTAAAAATTAGGTTGAGACCACACACTATTTCACAAGATAACCATCAGCAGCAATTGTTAAGAAAAATAAATTAGTGACCTTAATAATCCCACCATAAACAATGCTGCAAAAAAAAAAAAAGTGTTATTCTGGTATGAGTTCTCGGTCCCCACTGGAGCATTTCTGGGCTTCTCCTACTGCTACCTGCCAGGAGGGAAAGATTTGGCCCCCATCTGCCTTGTTTGCCAGAAAGAGAATACGAGTCATCTAAAACAACACTGTTGCATTATTTTGTTGAGTCCAAACATATTAAGTTCAAATATTGTATATGGCTCTGAAAATTATAATTAATACTGAGTTTACAATAGATAGCATAATTTTTTGGGTTTTAAAACTTTGGTTGTTAAAACCAAAAAATTATTAATACAACTGTTATTCATTGTATTTTCAGTCTTCAGCAGTGATACAAAAGAAAAAGAAAATACTGCCTCAATGGCCTGTGCAACATCAAAAACCACAACACAAAAAATAAGAACATGGAGAGAAACACCTATTTACCAATGGTTAAAACAGAAATTTAGGAGAGCAAATAAATTATAATTAAGGTTTTTAAGAATTCTTTGAAGATAAAAAATACTAAAACTTATGACATAGAACGGTCAGGACATAGTATTTAATATTGATCACATATATTAGCTACTTGCGAACTTATTGTCATTCACTTGACAGAACAGACTACAAGGTGCTGAGGAGACAGCTGTGGTCACAGATGTTCCTGCTCTCCATGTTTAACAGTCTGATGAAGGAGACATGAAAATGAGAAATGAAAAAAGTGATACAAGTCATAAAATGGGTACAGTGCATAATGGGTCCACAGGAGAGGCCAGTAGAGGGGGGTGCTGGTGATCAAGCCACCTTCTTGAAGGAAGAGACACTTGACTGAGGCCTGAGTCAGGAATAAGAGAAAAGTGGTTAGCAGGATAGAAGACTGTTCTAGGTAAGATCCAGGGGAGGGAGAGCTAGACTTAGCTTGTTTCTAAATGCCAGTCTGTAGACTATGCTTGTCACCATAAATATTAAATCTAAGGCACCAATCTACACTACCTACCACTGAAGGGTTTGTCAAAATTTGGGGTAAAAATGCTCATGTTATAAATGTATTCAACTAATTCTTTTGAATCACTGCTTTAGGGCCTGATATAAACTCTTTATATTAAAACTGTAATATCTGAGGACTCTGGCTTCTGGTCCAGCATGTAAGAAGCTTGGAAGTTGCCACTTTGTCATAAAAAAACAATTAAAAAGCTGACAAAACTTAAAGTCAGCAAGTCTTCATAGATGTAAAAGAGAAGTGAAGTCACCGGGTAAATAAGTGTCCGTAAAATTGGAGAGACAGGTGAATAAAGGGAGTCACAACATAATGGGGCATAAATTTACCAGCAGAAAACAGTGCCAGGTAAGGAAACATGAACTGTAACTGAAAAATGACTAGAAGCTCAGTGTGGAAAAATCTAAGAGATAAAATTTCAGGCGGACTCAGGAAGGGGGCAGTTTGGGGGGACATACTTCCATGAGTTTTACCTCCTGGAGCTCTACAAGGTTCTCACAGTGAATAAATTATAAAAATCTCTTGTTACAGGTGGATAGAAGGGAAAATGTTTTGAAATACTCTAGACTCTGGAGTCCAGAGCATTCTGTTCTTCTTAACAAGATTTGTCCACAGGAGAAACAGTTAGACAGAGCTTAGCTTCTGGGGTTTTATCAGAGTCTAACTGACCTTGAAAAAGGGAAATACCCAACTTCAGCCAACTGTAGGTACACTTACCCAACTATCGGGGTTGTAGTGAAGAGGGGGGGACTAAGAAGCACTTGTGAAGTTCATACTAAAACTTAATCATACGACTATAAAATGCCCCCCCATCTTACCACCACATTAATAAAGGTCTATTTATAGCAGTTCCTATCACTCAGTACATCATGTCTGGTTATCAAGACAAAAGGCAAAAAATACAATTTAAAGAGAAAGAGCAAGCATCAGAACCAGACACATTTATGGAAGAGAGGATGACAATAACAGACTGGAAATTTTAAACAACTATCAATTAAGATACTAATAAGGGCTCTCATGGATAAAACAGCATGCAAGAACAGGTGGGCAATGTAAGCAAAGAGATGGAAATTCTATGAAAAAATAAAAAGGAAATGCTGGAGATAAAACACTGTAGTAGAAATCAAGAATGTCTTTGAGGGGCTCATTAGTAGACTGGATATAGCTGAAGAAAGAAACTGAGCTGGAGGTTATCTCAATAGACACCTCCCAAACTGCAAAGCAAAGAATAAAGACTGGAAAAAAATAGAATAGAATCTCCAAGAACTGTGGGATAGCTACAAATGGTGTAACATATGCATCATGGGAATATCAGAAAGAGAAGGAAAAAAAAGAGAGAGAAAGAAGCAGAAGAAATGTTTAAAATATGACTGAGAGTTTTCCCAAATTAATGTCAGACAGAAAAACACATATTTAGGGAGCTCAGAGAACACCAAGTAGGATAATTGCAAAAAACCCCCAAACAAATCAACAACAACAAAACTATGCACAGGCATATCATATTAAAAATACAGAAAGTGAAAGACAAAATTTGAAAGGTGCCCGCGGAAAGGAAAAGCACCCTCCCTACAGAGAAGCAAAAACAAGAATTATGCCTGACGCCTCAGAGACCAGGTAAATAAGAAATGTGCAGGGTGAGATATACCACGTGTTGAGAGAAAAACCCTATCAATTTAGAATTTTGAACCCTGTGATATAATCCTTTAAGAGTGAAGGCGAAATGCAGACATTCTCACACACACAAAAATCGAGGCACCCCCCACCTCCAGTAGCCATGCCCTGCGAAAAATGTTAAAAAGACATTCTTAAGAGAGAAGGGACAAGACACAGATCAAAAATGTGGAATACGTAAGGAAGAGCATTTTTGTTGTTGTTTTTTAAAAAACTTTTACTGAATTTATTGGGATGACATTGATTAAGAAAATAAGAGCATTGGAGAATAAGTGAACGTAAAACAAAATTTTTACTTTACTTTTATTCTTAATTAATCTAACCAGATAACAGTTTGTTCAAAATAATAACAACAATGTATTCAATTATGTTGCATATATACATGTGATGTATACTTACCTATATAGTACTTACATATATCTGAATGAATGACAACACGCTATCTGTGCAGTGGTGCAATGTGATTGTAAAATAGAGTTGGGTTAGTTATAAATGTTGATTGGCATGTCTCAGAGATACTGCATGTTTAGCAATAAGGTTAATATTGCACTAAAGTGAGCCACACATTTTATTTCCCAGTATATATAAAAGTTATGCTGCCTGACCAGGTGGTGGCGCAGTGGATAGAGCGTCGGACTGGGATGCGGAGGACCCTGGTTTGAGACCCCGAGCTCGCCAGCTTGAGCGCGGGTCCATCTGGCTTGAGCGAAGGCTCACCAGCTTGGACCCGGGATCGCTAGCTCCAGCAAGGGGTTGCTTTGGTCCGCTGAAGGCCCGCGGTCAAGGCACATATGAGAAAGCAATCAATGAACAACTAAGGTGTCGCAATGGCAATGAAAAACTAATGATTGATGCTTCTCACCTCTCTCCGTTCCTGTCTGTCTGTCTCTATCTGTCCCTCTCTCTGTCCCTGTTAAAAATAAATAAATAAAAAAAATAAAAAAGAACCTATACTTAAAAAAAAAAAAAGTTATGCTTACACTATCCTGTAGACTGCTAAGTGTGCAATGACTGCATGTCTAAAAAGACAATGTACAGCCTGACCTGTGGAGGCGCAGTGGATCAAGCGTTGACCTGGAACACTGAGGACACCAGTTCAAAATGCTGGCTTGCCCAGTGAAGGCACATAGGGAAGTTGATGCTTCCTGCTCCTCCTCCTCTCTCTCTCTATCTCTCTGTCTGTCTCTCTTCTCTAAAATGAAAAAAATAAAAAAGAGAATATACATACCTTAATTGAAAATACTTTATTGCTAAGAAATGCTATAATCTGAGCCTTCAGTGAGTGATAATCTGTTTGCTGATGGGGGTCTTGCCCTGATATTGACGGCTGCTGTGGGATCGGAGTGGAGACTACTGAAGGTTAAGGTGGCTGTGGAATTTCTTAAAATAATATGAAATTTGCTGCATCAACTGACTCTTCCTTTCAGGAACAAAATCTCTAGCCATGCGATACTCTTAAATAGTATTTTGCACACAGAACTCCTTGCAAAATTGGTCATTTCTCTCAAACCCTCCTGCTTTATCAAACAAATTTATATAATATTATAAATCTTTTTTTGGCATTTTAACAATCTTCACAGCATCTTCAGCAGCAGTAGATTCCATCTCAAGAAACCACTTTCTTTGCTCATCCATAAGAAGCAACTTCTCATCTGTTCAAGTGTTATCCTGGGATTTCAGTAATTCAGTCACAATTAGGCTCCACTTCTAATTCTAATTCTATTTCCCTAAGATCTACAGTTACTTCCCCTACTGAAGTCTGGAACTCCTCTAAGTCACCCATGAAGGCTGGAATCAACTTCTTCCAAACTGTTAATGTAGATAGTTTGACATGTTCCTACTAATCAAAAATGATCTTAATGGAAGCTAAAATGGTGAATCTTTTCCAGAAGGTTTTTAATTTACTTTGTCCAGATCCATCAGATGAATTACTACGCATGGCAGCAATAGCCTTATAAAATGTATTTTTTAAATAATAATACCTGAAAGTTGAAATCACTCTTCGATCCAAGGGCTGCAAAATGGGTGTTGTGTCAGCGGCATGAAAACAACATTAATCTCATTGTACATCTCCATCAGAGCTCTTGGGTGACCAGGTGCACTGTCAATGAGCAGTAATATTTTGAAAGAATTATTTTTTTTCTTTCTGAGCAGTGGGCTTAAAATATTCAGTAAACCATGTGCTCTGATCCAGGCTTTGTTGTCCCATTCATAAAGCACAGGCAGAGGTGATTTTGTGTCATTCTTAAGGGCCCTAAGATTTTCAGAATGGTAAATGAACATTGGCTTCAATTTAAAGTAAAAAACTGCATTAGCCCCAAGCAAGAGAGTCAGCCTGTCCTTTGAAGCTCTGAAGCCAGGCATTGACTTCTCCTCTCTCACTACGAAAGTTCTAGATAGCGTCTTCTTCCAGCAGAAGGCTTTGCCATCTACTAGAAGTCTCTTGTTTAGTATAAACACCTTCATTAGATCTTAGTTAGATCTTCTGGATAAGTTGCTGCAACATCTATATCAGTACCTATTATTTTTACCTTGCATTTTCATCTTATGGAGACGGCTTCTTTCCTTAAGCCTCATGAACCATCCTCTGCTAGTTTCAAACTTTTATTCTGCAGCTTCTTTACCTTTTGCAAGCCTTACAGAACTGAAATGAGTTAGAGCCTTGCTCTGGATTAGGCTTTGGCTTTGGTTTAAGAGAATATTGTGGCTGGTTTGATCTTCTATCCAGACCACTAGAACTTTCTCCATATCAACAACAAGACTGTTTTGCTTTATTATTTGTGTGTTTGCTGGAATAACACTTTAATTTCCTTCAAGAATTCTTCTTCTGTATTCACAACGTGGCTAACTGGTGCAAGGGCCTAACTTTTGTCCTATCTCGATTTCCAACATACATTCCTCATTAAACATAATAATTTTTAGCTTTTAACTTAAAGTGAGAGACATGCAACTCTTTCTTGTACTTGCACACTTAGTTATTAATTGGCCTAATTTAAATATTATGTTTTAGGGAGTAGGGGGCCCAAGGAGAGGGAGAGAGACAGGGGAATGACTGGTTGGTGGAGCAGTCTGAGCACGCACAACGTTTATCAATTAAATTCACTACCGTGTATGGATGTGGTTTGCCATGCGCCCAAACAATTAATAACATCAAAGAGCACTGACCACAGATCAGCATAACAAATATAATAACTAAAAAGTTTTAAATTTTGTGAGTATTTATCAAAATGTGACACAGACATGATGTGAGCAAATGCCATTGGGAAAATGGTGCCCATAGGCCTCCTCAATGCAGGGTTGACACAAACTTTCAACTTGTAAGAAATGTAATATTTGTAAAGGGCCATGTAATAAGCACAATAAAACAAGGCAAACCTGTATTACAAACTCCAGGGCAACCACTAGAAAAAGGAAAAAAAAAAGGAGTACACTGATAATATGAAAAAAGAAGAGAAGATGGAATCATATATTTTGCACAATTGAAAAACACAAGAGGCAGGAAAGGAGTTTAAGACAAAAATGGGAACAAAGAACAAGGGCAACAACTAGAAAACAGTAACAAATATGGTAGATATTAATCTAACTATATCAACAATCATTTTGAATTTCAATGGTCTAAATGCATCCATCAAAACACTGAGATTATCAGAAGGGATCAAAAAACAAGATCCAAGTATATGTTGTCTACAAAATTCATTGTAAACATAAAGATACACACAGATTAAAAGTAAATGTATGTGAAAAGATACACCATGCCAACATTAATCAAAAGAAAGTAGGAGTAGCTATTTCAGATAGAGCAGATTTTACAGAAAGAAAGTTATTAGGGATATTGAGGGGCTTTATATAATAACAAAGGACCAAATTCCAAGGAGATATAACAGTCCCTGACAGATATATGCCTAACAACAAAGCATCAAAATGCATAAGGCAAAAAACAAAAAGAAAACCCTGAGAGAACTGCAAGGAGAAATAGATAAATCCACTGTTAGAGTTGGAGACTTCAGCACTACTCCATTAGAAGTGGAGAGATCCAGAAGACAGAAAATTAGTAAGAACATAGTAGAACTCAACAGCACCATCAATCAATAGGACATAATATATGGAGACTATTTCACCCAATAACAGCAGATTACACATTAAATAAGATAGAACACATTACTGGCCATAAAATGCATCCTAACAATTTAAAATAAGATAAATCATACAAAGTCTGCTTTCAGACTACATTGAAACTAAACTAGAAATCAGTAACAGAAAGATAGCTGGAGAATTCCAAAATACTTGTAAATTAAATAACATTTATAAACAACACATGGGTCAAAGAGGAAATCTCAAGAGAAATGTACAATATTTTGAATTAAATAAAATGAAAGCACAACTTATCAAAATTTGTGGGATGCAAAATAAAGCAATGCTTAGAGGAAAATTTATAGCACTGAGAGAATATAAAATACTAAGAATCTTAAAAGTTAAGAAATATCTAAAATTATCCAAGCTTCCACATTTGAAAACTAGAAAAGAAGGGCAATTTAAATTGAAAGTAAGCAGAAGTATAAAAATAATAACAAAGCACACATAAATTGTATTGAAAACAGGTAATCAATAGGAAAAAAATGAACAAACTCAAAAGCTAATTCTTTGGAAAGATAAAAAAATTGATAAGCCTCTAGTGAGACTATGATAAAAAGAGAGAACATAAATTATTAATACTAGAAATGAAAGAGGAGCCATCACTACGATTCCATAGGAATTAAAAGGATACTAAAGAAATAATTTGAAAAACTTAAGCTCAGTTACTGATAACCTAGATGAAATAAACTAAATTCCTTGAAAGACACAATCTGACAAAATTTATACAAGACAATCAAGACAATCTCAATAAGCCTCCCCTATTTCTATTAATGATGTTAAATCAATAATTAACTTTCTAAAATAGAAAGCACCAGGCCCAAGTGGGTACATTAGTAAATTCTATTAAATGTTTAAGGAGAAATTAAACCAATTATCTACATTTCCTTTCAAAAGATAGAAGAAGGAATATGTCTAAACTCATTCTATGAGGTCAGCATTAGACAAACATACTGTAAGAGAACTACAGACCTATTTCTCTCATAAACATAGATGCAAAAATCCTCTACAAAATACTAGCAAATTGAATCCAGCAATACATAAAAAGAATTATATGCCATGACCAAGTGAGACTGATTTCACTTATGTAAGGCTGGTCCAACATTTGAAAATCAATTAAGGTAACCTATTACATCGATAGATTAAAGAAGAAAAATTACATGATCATATCAACAGATGCAGAAGAAAGCATTTGAAAAACTTGAACATCACTTCATGTTTAGAACTATCACTAAACTAGGAATAGAGGGTAGCTTCCTCAATGTGATAAAGAATATCTACAGAAACCCTACAGTTAACATCATAATTAATGGTGAGAAACTAGAAGCTTTCTCACTAAGATCAGAAACATGGCAAAGATGTTCCCTCTCACCACTGCTTTTTAAAATTGTGCTGATTGTCCTAGTTAAAGCAATAAGACAAGAAAAGGAAATAAAAAGGAATATAGATTGGGAAGGAAGAAATAAAACTGTCCTTGTTTGCAGATGATATGATCATATATATATATAGAATATTTAAAAGAATTGACAAAGGCATTCTTAGAAGTAAGTGAATACATTAAGGTTGCAGGATACAAGGTAAATATACAAAAGCAATCATTTTCATATATGTCAGCAATGAACAAGTGGAATTTGAAGGTAGAAACACATTGCCATTACATTTACATTAGCACCCCTGAAAATAAAATACTTAGGTATACAGCTAACAAAATATGTATAAGCTATATATGAGGAAAACTATAAACCTATGATGAAAGAAATCAAAGAAATAAATAAGTGGAGACATAATCCATGTTCTTAGGCAGGAAGTCTTCATATTGTCAAGATAACAGTTTTTCCTAACTATATCTATAGAGCCAATGAAATTCCATTCAAAATCTTAGCAAGTTATTTTGTGGATATCAATACAATATGTCTAAAGTTTAAAGAGAAAGGCAAAAGACCTAGAATAGCAAATATAATATTGAAAGAGAAGAACAAAGTCAGAGCACTGACACGACCCAACCCCAAGACTTATTTTAAAGCTACAGCAATCAAGATAGTGTGGTACTGGCATAAGAACAAATAGATAACAGAACAGAGAGTCCAGAGATAGACTTACATAAATACAGTCAACTGATCTCTGACAAAGGAGCAAAGGCAGTAAGATTTAGCAAGATAGTCTTTTCAAAGCATGGTGTTGGGACAACTGGACATATATGAGCAAAAAGTGATCTAGTCACACACATTAAACCCTTTACAAAAATAAACCGGAAATGGATCATAGACCTAAATGTAAAGTAAAAACTATAACATTCCTAAAGATAACAGGATGAAATGTATACTATCTTGCCTTGAGTTTGATGATGACTTTTTAGATATAACACCAACTAGACTTCACTAAAATTTCTGCTCTGTGATAGACATTGTGAAGAGAATGAAAAGACAAGCCACAGACTAGGAGAAAATATTTGTAAAATATTAGGATGGTTATACAAAATAAACAAAGAGCTCTTGAAACTCAGCATTAAGAAAACAATCTGATTAAAAAATAGGCCAAGACTTTAACAGGTACCTCAAAAGAAAATACACAGTTGACAAATAAGTATACAGAAAGATGGTTCATATCATGTCATCAGGGAAATGCAAATGAGATATCACTTCACACCTATCAGAGTGGCCAAAATACAGAACACTGACAACACCAAGTGCTAGCAATAGGAGGTATAGCAATAGGAACTCTTCATTGCTGGTGGGAACGCGAAATGGTCCAGCCACTTTGGAAGGCAGCTTGGCAGTTTCTTATGAAACTAAACATACATTTACCATATGATCCAGTATTTGCACTACTTGGTATTTACCTAAAGGAGCTGAACACTTGTGTCCACGTGGATACCTGCATATGGATATTTATAGCAGCTTTATTCATACTTGCCAAAACTTGGAAGCAACCTAGATGTCCTTCAGTGAGTGAGGATAAATAAACCATGGTAACATGCAGACAGTAGATTATTCAGTGCTAAAAAGAAACGCAATATTAAGCCTTGAAAAGACATGGAGAAAACTTAAATTCTTACTACTCAGTGAAAGGTGGCAATCTGAAAAGGGCACATGATGTATGGCTCCACGTATAGGACATTCTGGAAAAGGCAAAATGATGAAGACAGTAGACGATCAGTGGCTGTCAAGTGTTGAGTGGAGGGAGGGACGAATGGGCTGGACACAGAGGATGGTTAGGGCAGTGTATCTGTTTTGTGTGATACTATAGTGTTGAATCCTCACATATATATATATTTGTCCAAATCCATAGAATATTCAAGAGTGAGCCCTAGTGTAAACTATGGACTCTGAGTGACAGTGATGTGTCACTGTAGGTTCATCAGGAGTAAAAGCATGATTCTGATGGGCGACGTGGCTAACAGGCAGAGGCTGTGCGTGTGTGAGGCGGGGGCTATACAGGAAATCTCGGTACCTTCACCTAACTTTGCTGTGAACCTAAAACTACTCTAAAAAATTAAGTATTTAAAAATTTGGAATACTCTCTCTTGGCATTTATTTTAAAATCGAACTGCTGTGTGACGACAATGACAGGGATACCTCCTTCATGCCTGTGTCTCCTTCCCTAATAACATGTTCCGGAGGCACTACAAACATATCTTTTTACCTTGTGCATACTGCGGCCTATATCTCTGTCAGAGTTGTGTTAATGGGACCTGCCACAGGCATTTATAATCTGCCTCAACCATTTTGAAAATTTGCCTCCAAAACAATAAATAGCCAAAGCATGTTCTCCAGCATGAAAGATGAATTTGAACAGAATTATCATACAAAATGCTAAATCTCCAGAGGTTTCCTATCCAAGTCAGATATGGTATGTTATTTATACAGCAGTGACAGTGCTCATTTTACTGGGTATTATTCTGATTGATCCTAAAAGGTGGGCTATTTGGATCATAGTAATTAGGACACTGAACCCATCACCCCATTATACTATTGTTTACTGATCACATTGTCTCTCAAAAACAATGAGAAGGTTTAGACTTAGCCTATTGAAAAGATATGTTCTTAATTTCACTTCTACTGGAAGTTATTACTATTCAAAATACTTAAAAAAATATTATTTTATTATTCACCAGGCAAATTTAAAAAACAGATCTTTGAAGGCCTATGAAAAGTTCAGCAGCAATTCTAGACTAAAGAAGACAGAAGAAGGTGCTTGTAATATTTCAGAAACTCTTAACCATGGTCTCTGAGGAGGAGGGGCCAGATGAATTAATTCTGCCCTGATATATCCTATTCACGTAGCAGTCAAGTGTAAGCAGGCAGTCTAGCCTCAGGTGGATGATTTCTACGCTGAAATCAATACAATGAATCATTTCAAGGAGACTTCAAGAGAGGAAAAGGAAAGCTCTTTAGCAAATGGACCTTTCCCTGCCTGTCCAGTCCGGGGGTGGTGACAGCGACTGAGTGGGCCGGTCCCATCCCTCTCAGGGCCACTGGCCCCCAGCGCATGCAGCCAGCCTCTTGTTCAGCACAGCCCCGGGGGGGTGAAGGAGGCACACTAACGTGTGAGCAGCTGCCAGGAGAAACGATGGGAGGAAAAAAGCTAAAGAAATATACGATTTCAATCAAAGTCAGAAATTTGTAGAAGTGGTTTTGGTCTCCATATAGTAAAAATATTTATCCAAGAAACTCCTACTCGGGTGTGAACATCCTACTTCTAGCAGGGGTTTGTTTGGCAAAGGGCAGTGAGAGAGTGGAAGCTAGCACGGGGCATGTCTATAAACAAATTTATTTAGTTAGTGCAGATCGACACATTCGCTAGAGGGTTTCGGCAATTACCTGTGTAAAACTGTTTCCTACCGTGGTTTCCTTTTGTGTTTTTGCTAATTTATTCAATCTAGGCCATTTTCATGCACTGACTGCTATAAGCATTTAGCCCCCCCAGGCTGAAATGAACATATGGAGACTCCATGCCTTTAGTCCAGTTCTTCATGTAAACACAATTAGGCGGTGATGTTAAAGTCAGATTTTAATGCAAGGAAGTCAAATCAGGTTGTAGTATCTTAAATTATGATGTGGTACTCTACCTCTGGAGAAAAGAGATTTAGGAGTTAAAGCCCTATATAAGTATAAGGTATTTGTATTTGTGGTCAATATATATTATAATCTAGTTATAACAACATATAATCAATCATATGCTTGGAGAATTTTAACTTTTACCAAATGTATGTTCATTGCAATGCATACTGTCAACTCCGGAAATACTTTGATTATAATTCTCTACTAATATATATTTTTTTATTTGCAAATGCTGGTATAATTCATTGTATTAATAATTTCTCCCTCTTAAACCCTATTTAAGTCATTATTATAGCTCTTACAAATGCCTTACTTATAAATGCTCAATAAATATTTGGTACATGAGTAAAGACTATTCAAGTTTGGAAGGTCCTCATGTAAATAAAACCAATATATATGAACACTTATATTTGCAAGATAATTTATTTCATAAATTGAAAATTTTTATTTCTGAAGCATATATCATTTTCTAATATATTTGTGATTAATAAAACTAAATGCAGAGTAGCTTTGCTTAATTAAAGAATTGTATAAGCGCTATCATGAGGGAGGGCAGGTGTCCATAAAAAATATTTATGTGAAAAGGAGTTCTCATACTCAGAATAGTTGAGAATCATTGGCCTTGCCCCCGAGCATGGGGGGGGGGGAATGCATCAGGTCAGGTGTGGCAGAAAATAGCAGGGTCCTGGCATTCCAGGGCAGAGGGAACCTGAGAGTTGGTCCCTTGAGTAGGCTGAGTGACAAGCTCCTAAAGTCTCCCATCTGGAGTCTCAGATCACAAGGCTTCCTGAGTGCTCTCTGTGCTGGGCGCACAAAGGCACAGTGAGAAGATAGCAAAGACCAACCATTTCTACTGTAAACGAGGAAGTGGAGGGAAGGGAGGAGAGCTGTGTTGTAATTCTATCTTTCAAACATGTTGAAAATCCTTATGAATAATAGAGACATGATAATGATACATTTGTTTACCCCGCACTTTGATGTGCCTTGTTGAATTTCTCTTCTTTTTCTGTTGTAACAAGTTCATTTTTACTGGGTTTATGCTGGGGCTATCTTGATACAATAGTAATTAGATTGTGTTATTGGTAAATTGTGTCCTCCAAAAAGGTTGAAAGCCCTACCTCCTGGAAGGAGTGCCAGTGCTCTTACTTGGAAATAGGGTATTTGCAGATGTGATCAGGCTAAGAGGAGGGCACTGAGGGTGGTCCTCCTCAAATAGGATTGGTGTCCTCACAAGAAGAGATGAGAGACAGTCAGGGGAACATCATGTGGAGACAGAGCAGAGGCTGCAGTGATGCGTCTACCAACCGAGGAACAGCGAGCATGGCTGGTCACCATCAAAGCCAGGAGGGACATGAAACAGATTCTCCCTCAGACCCTCACAGGTTCCCTCACAGGGAGTCAGCCCTGCTGACACCTTCATTTTGAACTTGTGGCCTCCAGAATTATGGACTAATACATTTATATTGTTTTAAAGAACCTAGCTTGTGGCGCTTTGTTACAGCAGTCTTAGGAAAGTAATGCAGATGGTAATGCACCTGCTGTCACCATTTTCTTGAATGGGTCTGATTTGACCACATAGTCTGGAAACTAAGGCCACTGTGAAGTCCGTAAAAACTTAAATCAGTCTATAAAGTAGAAAGAGCTGCTTTTGCAATGGTGCAATCACTAACTTGCTGTGATGGGAACGTCAAATGAAATCAGTTCTGCTTCTACTTGGGCAGGGAAGTTGCCCTTTCTGGCTTTTTCAGCAGGTACAAGGGTGTCTCAGTCACTAGAAATAAAGACTGGCCCTAAAATATATCACTAAGTAAGACTTTCCTAAATGACAAATATGGAGGGAAAAACCTGAAAATGCATTCTCAAGACTGGCATTTTCATCTCAAACACTGTGTGAAAGTACAGTAGAAAGTCAAATACAGTCAGCCTTCCATAACCACGGTTCCACATCCGTGGATAGAAAAGCGACCATCTGCTTTTCCACCACTCCCCCTTCTCTCTCTCTCCCTTCCCCTCTTGCAAAAAGGTTACTAGAACTGAGTTTAGCAAGGTGTCAGCATATGAGGTTAATACCAAGATGAATTTTACTTACATATTGTAGAAAAAAATAAGCAAAAACAGAAATTAAGAAATTACAAATGCATGTAAAATATATTATGCTTAGGTAAAATTTTAACAAAATATATGCAAGAATGCAGAATGAAAATGACCAAATATTAAAAAATGTTACAAGATGTTAAGGAGAGATATACTGTGTGCATGGCTTAGAAGACAGCACTGTTAAGATATTCTACACCAGGGGTGCCCACATTTTTCAGCTTGCGAGCTACTTATAAGACGACCAAGTCAAAATGATCTACCTATAATAAAAATGCAAAACATAAATTTATTCTTCTATATTATCATTATTTAAGTTACTATTATTACTATTTAATATTGTCTATTCTTCTTTCACCTTTCTCCTTCTCAGCTCTCTTTTCGGAGGAAAGTCAATGTCATAGTTTTTAGGAACAGTCCGAAAAAGCCGCTCCACATTTCCCTTCTTTGGAACAGCAATGGCACACAGACAGATGAGGCAAACGCACTTAGAATATGACATGGTGAAAAAAATCCCCTCCCATTCTGTATGAAAGTGGTAGGTTTTAGGCTTCTTACTCGGACCAGCTACGGCACTCATTTTTATACCCTTTGTTGTATTTAGTTTAAATAAATTGAAGGCTAACTACGCAGCAATGTAACTGAACAAGTTAGAGCGGTTTAACGCGCATGCGTAGGGTGTCAAAAGTTCAGACGTCAGATTGGCTACCCTGTATGCCAATCAAAAGACAAATGTCTTTTTAATGCAGTGGTTCTTAACCTTTTTTGAGGTACCGAACCCACCAGTTTCATATGCGCATTCACCGAACCATTCTTTAGTGATAAATAACATATGATTTCTTTTTCCAAATTCAAGACATAGGTATACGTTTTTTTACTGGTGCACAAAATGAGCCGTGCATGAACATCACCTTGCTCAAAGAACAAAACTAACAAAGTGCATGAACTCACAACAAATTACGGTATTACTTTATTCTGGCCTCCGCGGCAGAGGCTTCTCTGAACCCCTGAGACCGACTCATCGAACCCCTAGGGTTCGATAGAACCCAGGTTAAGAACCACTGTTTTAATGTCATACGATCTACCAACACTTCCTTCGCGATCGACCAGTAGATCGCAATCGACGTATTGAGCACCCCTGTTCTACACAAATATGCCTGACCAGGCGGTGGTGCAGTGGATAGAGCGCCGGACTGGGATGCGGAAGACCCAGGTTCGAGACCCCGAGCTTGCCAGCTTGAGCGCGGGGCCCATCTGGCTTGAGCAAAAGCTCACCAGCTTGGACCCAAGGTTGCTGGCTCCAGCAAGGGGTTGCTCGGTCTGCTGAAGGCCCGTGGTCAAGGCACATGTGAGAACGCAATCAATGAACAACTAAAGTGTCACAATGACAATGAAAAACTAATGATTGATGCTTCTCATCTCTCTCTGTTCCTGTCTGTCTGTCCCTACCTATCCCTCTCTCTGACTCTCTCTCTGTCCCTGTAAAAAAAAAAAAAAAGATATTCTACACAAATTTATCTATAGAGTCAGAGCAATTACTTTCTAAATCCCATTAGCCTTGTCTGTAGAAACTGACAAAGCATCTTGCACAGCCAAAAAGCTTTGAAAAGGAATGAAGTTGAAGAACGTGCAGTACCTGCTTTTGAGACTTAGAATAAAGCTAAGGTACTTACGTTGTTGTGTGTTGCATACAGACAGAGACACAGGTCAAGGGGACAGAAGCCAGAGCCTGACAGAGAACCAAGTGCATGTGGCATATTCATTTTCAGGAGAGGTGCCAAGACAATTCGGTGGAAGAATTGAGAGTCTTGCTAGTCTTTGCAATAGATGAAGCTGGAACAATTGAACATCCATATGCAGAAAGGAAAGAACAAGAACCTTGATCCGTACCTCACACTATATGCCAATGGTAACTAGAGACGAATGACAGACCCAAGCATTAAAAACCATAAAACTTCTTGAAAAACAAACAAGAGAAAATCTGTGACCGACCTATTGATAAAAAAAATTTGTCAGCTAACAAGTATATACAGAAGGAATTGACAAATTGAACTTCAAAATAACAAACTGTGGAGAAATGAAAGCATTCCTACATAAAGACATGCGAATATTTATATATATTAATGAAACATTTATTCATACTTGCCCCAAACTTCACAAAATGCATATGAACATAAAGAATGAGCTATTGATACATGCAACAGCATGGATAAATTTCAGCTGTATTATGCTAGGTCCTGGCTAAATAGCTCAGTTGGTTAGAGTGCTGTCCTGATACTCCAAGATTGCAGGTTTGATCACTGTCTGGGCACAGACAAGAATCAACCAATGACTGCATAAATAAGTGGAACAACAAATCAATCTTTCTATATTTTTCTCTCTTCCTCTCTAAAATCAATACATTAAAAATTAAAAAATTCAACTGTATTATGCTAAATGAAAGAGGTTAGACTCAAAAGGGTACACATGTATGATTTTCATTATATGACATTCGAAAGGTCAGAAAATAGAACAGTGATTGACAGGGTTGGGAATGGAGGAAAAAGATGGATTATAAAGGAGCATGAGACTTCTTTTTGCAACAATGGAAATGCTATATTTTAATTGTGATGGTTGTTATATAATTATATACATGTGTCAAAATACATTGAATAATCTACTTTAAAAGAGTAAATCTGATGGTAAAACAAAACAAAAAACAATTATGCTTTTGTGGGGATGGTGAGGATGTGCACATCACAGGCAGAAAAAATTTTTGAAATTGAACAGTGCTAGAGGATGAAAAACAATACTTAGCAAGTTTTCAGTTGTTGGTTTCCAACATGGCAGCATGCTATGTTTTCATTTGAAAAATCTAGTTGAATAAAATAATTATATGGCTAGAATTATTTTGTTAAAACCAAAGTCAAAAGTGTACAAATGTATAGAATCAATTCAACTTGGCAAACATTTAGTGAATGCTTTTAAGTACCAGGCACTAGGCTAGGCACCCCTGGGAGGAAAAGAGATGGTAAGACATGAACTGGGTCTCTCGGGACGAATGATATAGTAGATCGGAGCCACCGATTCTTCTGCTAGCACTGGAAGTGATTAGTAAGCAGCAAGAAGCTTTAAAATGGTATTCTCTTTGGAGTGCCTGAAATTGAATTCTGGAGCACTGTCCTTTGATAAGGGTGTATGAAGTAACAGGCTTTGAAAAATTATTCTGACCCTGGTTAGTTGGCTCAATGGTAGAGCGTCGGCCTGGTGTATGGAAGTCCCGGGGTTCTATTCCTGGCCAGGGCACACAGGAGAAGCGCCTGTCTGCTTCTCCACCCTTCCCCCTTCTCTCTCTCTCTTCACCTCCTGCAGCCATGGCTCAACTTTGAGCAAGATAGCCCTGGGCACTGAGGATGGCTCCATGGCCTCGCCTCAGGTGCTAAAATAGCTTGGTTTCTGAGCAACAAAAAGCAGCCCCAGCTGGGCAGAGCATCTCCTGGTAGGAGTCCTGCCGGGTGGATCCCAGTCGGGGCGCATACGGGGAGTCTGTCTCTGCCTCTCTGCCTCTCACTTAATAAAAAAACCCCAAAACATTATTCTGAGACCATCTCTGACCCTTGGTGCCTTTCATCACTTTGCTTTTCAACTTTGCTCCTTTCCTGCACTGTAACTAGACTTGACAATCATGAACTTCCCCCCAAACTTACTGCAAAAGGCTAGCTAAGGATAAAAGCAGTTAGGTTCACTGATCTCTTCAAAAGC
The DNA here is from genome assembly GCA_037038555.1 of Rhynchonycteris naso. Classification (NCBI taxonomy): domain Eukaryota; kingdom Metazoa; phylum Chordata; class Mammalia; order Chiroptera; family Emballonuridae; genus Rhynchonycteris; species Rhynchonycteris naso. The sequence goes on from CM073000.1 coordinate 11,967,596, forward strand.
CAAACTTCTAACTATCCCAGTAAGCTAATCACAAAGATGGTGACACTGCTCAAGAGTACAGCCGCCAGAAAGCCAAGGGGAGGAGCTTCGGAGCCCGTCAACAAGCCACGCAGGACAGATGACAAAAGCAGCGGGGGTGTTTGGAGGGGAAACCTGGGGAAAAGGAGGCAAGCCTGAGACAGACATGCACACTGTAGGGAATCCGAGAAGGGCCTTTGGGGAGACCACGAGAGGCCTGACCTTTCTGAACATTTTTGTCTTTTCCAAGTTGAAAACATATCTTTTGAAGAGTCAAGAATAACTTTTCATACCATAAACTAAGTTTTTAGCATTACAGTTTCTTCAACTTTCTTGGATTTTTCTGTGCTTAAAACCAGAACCTGAAAACACATAAAGGGGACTCTTTCTCGGTATCTGACACTCGGATGGGACTGAACCCTTGGGCACGTGCCAGGCCCGCGCTCTGAACCCTGCGTGCCCCCGGGAAAGGCGCAGACTTTGTTTCTCATGTTGGAACTCCGCTAACTACTCTACACTTTTCCAATTGCTGATGCAGTTTTTCTGCTAAGCATAAAATGCCACTGTCTTTGTTGCAGAAAGATTTTTTTTTTTTTTTTGGTATTTCTGTAAACGACCTGAGACTACAAGTCTGGTCACAATCAAAGTGTCTGCGCATTACAGGGAACCAGCCGTGATTAGTTCTAACAACTCAGGTCAGCCGTTATATAAATATTTACTACAGGGAACAAGAATTGTGAAAATAACACTTAATGCTCATGTTTACGTATACCTATTGCCACTCGACTCACTCTGCAGCTATCGTATTACTGGTTGGAAACTCATTTTCAAATGGAAACTTTAACAATTATGGAAAGAGTTTTGTAGCTTTCTCCTGCTCTGTATTCCACCTGGTGAGACGACAGCCTAAGCTACTGCGTCTGAGGCGCTTGTTGGCGGCCTGCGGTCCGTGCACCTTCCTCACCCATCTGAGATGCATATGTCCTTCTACTGCTGACAGCTACCTCTGTGTCCGTAAATCCTGCCGTTGTGATGAGGCTGCTGAAGGTCTTTTCGGGATCTCTCTAGCACAGTGATTTTTTCCAACACTGGCAGACTGTACATTAGAACCACCTGGGAATCTTAAAATACTTTGAGGCCCAGACGGCACCCCAGACCAATTAATTTCTGGAGGTGGGGCCTAGGCTTCAATTCCAATCTCCAGTCAGTTTCTGTGAGAACCACTCACACAGAAAAAAAAAAACAACCCAAACCTTCATTTGTCTTTCAGGTGCATTCTGAGTTTTAATTCCCTGCTGCCCTTATCCCTTGCGATAAGAAAAGTATTACCAGGCCCTGGCCGGTTGGCTCAGCGGTAGAGCGTCGGCCAGGTGTGTGGAAGTCCAGGGTTTGATTCCCGGCCAGGGCACACAGGAGAAGCGCCCATCTGCTTCTCCACCCTTCCCCCTCTCCTCTCTATCTCTCTCTTCCCGTTCTGCAGCCAAGGCTCCATTGGAGCAAAGTTGGCCCAGGCGCTGAGGACGGCTCCATGATCTATACCTCAGGCGCTAGAATGGCTCTGGCGGAAATGGAGCAATGTCTCAGATGGGCAGAGCATCGCCCCCTGCCATGCCAGGTGGGTCCCAGTGGGGTGCATGTGGGAGTCTGACTGCCTCTCCGCTTCTCATTTCCGATGCTCTGGAGACATCATCCTTCAGTTTCAGCTGGCATCGATAACAATACATTTGTTTGCACAGTGGTTTATGGTGGACAATGTACTTCTGTAAGCACTACCTCATGTGAACCTCAGCATGGTTCTGGAAAGCAGGCTGGATTACTTACTATGCCTGTAAGACGAGCAAACGTGATGCAGGGAGGTCAAACGTCTTATCTAAATCTCAGAGTTCAGTGACAGGCAGGACTAGGAGCCCGGACATCTAACACACAACCCAGCACACTTTCCAAAGCTTCCCTCTGCCCCATTTTCCTTTACAGGAGAACAGCGGTGGGTGAAAGATGACCTTCTTGTTACCCTGTAATTAATCTCTATTCCAATGTGTATCAGGTGGTAACTTATAGCTGAAGCACTGGGCACCATCTATGGAATCAGTTCAATGCAGTTTAATGAGACGCCTGCAATATAGTACCGTATTTCCCCACGTATAAGACACTCCCGTGTATAAGACGCTCCCATGTATAAGACGCACCTTAATTTGCGGGCCGGAAGTTGAAATAAAATGTATTACATAAAGTTACTGAACTCAAGTTTTATTCATCATAAAATTCATACAACTCCTCATCACTGTCAAAAACTGCGTCCATTAGCTTGTCCTCATCTGTGTCTGATGACGAATCACTGTCTTCAACAATGAGCGCAAAAACAAGCACGAAAAAGCAGGAAATGCAAAGAAAAAAATTACAACCATTGTGTAAGACGCACCCAGCTTTCAGACCCCAAGTTTTTTTTGAAAAAGGGTGTGCCTTATACACAGGGAATACAGTATATGATTAACAAATATTTGTTGAATGAATAAACATACAAAACCTTATCTGTGGCAACATCTGTGACCCTTCTATAGAAGATGGTATAGATATAAGCACTCCAGATGAATCTCTATTTTTATCCTGGTTTGATCTGTGTATGATTATAATGACTGGGAGAAAGAGTCCAAAAAGTAACTCAGCCTGCAAGCTGAATCAGGCCCGGAGGAAGACGGAGGCAGACTGACTGACAGACAATACGACTCACAAACATGTCTGGAAGCACACTCTCAGGAAGTAACTACAAATGTGCAGGAGAAAATATTAACCAACAAAAGCTTATAAGACCTGCATATTAAATGAAAATCACTGTGCAGGAAAAATAAAGGTTAGCTATTGCAGTAGATCAACCAGATGTATGATCTGACGTACAACTGCAGACGCTGCACATTTGTACATTCATAAAAGCTAATTCATAGTGTTGGTGATGTATCTAGCTGGGGAGAAGACAGTTATTACGTATCTGTAATAACGCTCCCAGCACACCTGGCCCGAGCACCACCACTGGCTGACGTCGGGTGTAATGCATAGACACCACTTCCTCTTTCCGTGCTCAAGTCTGAGAAGCTGCAAAGAGGATATGAAGTCAAGAACTTGTCAGAGATGCTGACCAAAATCTGAGAAATAAAATGCTAGTTAATGGGAGGACCACTTCCAGGAAACAGAATCAACGATTCTTAAAAATGACTAAAGAAAGAATGTATTAATAATGTTCAGATTAGGTTTTAACAAAACAGAACAAAAGAAGGGTTTAAAGAGGCCTAAGGGATAATTTCATTATTCAAAACTAAAAACTGAAATAAAATCAACAGAGAATCATTTGACTCACAGTCTCCCTACTTCTCCTTGCTCTTTTTTCTTGCTTCCATTCAGCCTCCTAGACAGTCCCTGGTGGGGCTTTGAAGGGACACACACTTCTTGACATATATTAGGCAGGTCAAATCCAGATGTATGTTTTTTGAATTAAGATGGCTTATTTAAAGCAATAAGAAGCTGCCACAGAATAGCCAAAATTATAGATATTAGGAATGGAAAAGACCTATTAGATCATCAAGTCTGTCCCCTGGGCCAGTGCCGAAGAAGCAATTGCAAAAAGATGGTCCACTCGCTCCAACTGTTCTCTGTGGTTAGCGAAACAAAACACTCAACCAGAAATGAGTCTTGGAAATTTATGACTGAAATGCTAAACTCTTCCCCCCAACCCCCAATTATTAAGCTCTTTGTCATAGTCTGGGGAAGCTGGGTTTATTTTGTTATTGTTTTTACATTCTATCTATCTATCTATCTATCATCTATCTATCTATCTATCTATCTATCTATCTATCTATCTATCTATCATCTATCTGATCCTTCTATCCATCTTAATGCACCTGTATTGGTGTGTGTGTACAAGACACATTTATGTGCTGTGAAACCCAGATATGAAGCCCATATGTGAACATCATCTATGGCATTCAGTTACTTCTTGCACAGTCCCATTTACCTTCACAATAAACGACAGATCCATCTCGAGGCACAGATTCAGATTATGTTCAAGATTTTCTGGTGCAGGAGTAACACTCACAGACTATGTCTTCTCTTTTTTTGGAGTTTGAGACCTCACGGTAAGTCTGAGACCCTGAAGGATGGTGTACTCGGACAATGGATTTCCTTCATGAGATGGAATTCGAGATATAAGCCCAAAGGATCTGAGGATTTTTCCATGTGTAGAGACCACAAGAAGGGAATAATAGCTTCTAGCCTTCCTCATTGGAATGGTATTTAATAATTTTGAATAATACATTCCATGGGACTTTTAAGGTGACCAGACGCCCCACTTTTGGTGGGACAGTCCCGATTTTTAACAATTTGTCCCACGTCCTGCGGCATTTTTAAAAAGTCCCGATTTAAAAAAATATATAACAATGCTATTTTTGCATTCTATGAAAAATTTTTTTTGCTCCATATAGACCAAATTTTTAATCAAGAACCCCCCCGTCAATGGTGTCCCGCTTTACCAATTTTAAAATCTGGTCACTTTATTATGTTTTTGAAATTATTTGTATAAAATTTACCTAAGGACAGGAGTAGAATAAAGCCACATCAATATCTAAGGAATGAAGTGAGTATTCCAAACTGGCTGGAATGAGCAGGATGTGGGGATACGAGAGCCTCCAGGCAAACAGACAGTCGTGAGGGACACAGGGGACTCACAGCAATGGGCACGTCTGTGACCAGCCACCTCAGGACTGGCAGCATAGAGAGACTTAGAAGGCAGTTAGGAGGAACCCAAACTCAAACTGATAAATCCAAAATACTCCTTCTCTACAACTTGTGTTGGCTACTAGTGAAATTAGCAATGAGAAAAAGTGCGATTTCTTTATCTAAGAACCATCATTGAATGGCTCTTTTTCCTTGAAGAAATTGTTAAAATGTTCCCCAAATAGCCTTTAAATTTCCATACTAATGTAGACATGTTGTCGCCTTCTAGTTTCCATAAAATAAAGATGTGATAGAAAAAATGCTAAGAAAGAATCCGTATGGCTTACTACGACCTTATAGTAAAAATACATAAAAGTCTTCAGTTGTGCAAGACTAGAGTACCTTTTTTAATTGAGTTAGTTGATGAAATCTAAGTGTCTGGAGTTATTTCTATAAAAAGCTGGGCATCAAGCCCTTGGTCAAGAATATAAACTCCTACTGAAAAGTGTCTCTTTGGGAAAACTGAAAACTGACTCACAGCGTTTTGACTTGTCAGGCCTTTTCCAGGAGCGTAACCTGCCAAAGGGGCCAGGATTGACTCCTTGTTTAAAGAAGAGGGGTCCCGAGGCATTGCCTATAAACTTGGGCGCCAAAGGCAATGGAAAATCCATCATCTTCAGACATTTGAAGACCAGTTCATGGTAATGATATCAATATCTTCTATTTCCCAACCTTGGGGAAACTCCAAAGACTTTGCTTCTAATTTTTACCGGGTTCTCATGAGGAAGGAAGAGGCTTAGTTAGTATCAGCTATTTTTAAAATATTGAAGCCAGAATTAGGAAAACGGGCACCTGAGGGAAAGTAATTATTGGTGACACCAGACAAACTCCTCACTGTAGCTACCTTTGCCATTTGGCTTTCTTTACCTCTCAACTAATTCCTCTCTTCCATTTCCCCCTAATTATTCACTCTGCTTGGCCGCGACCCACTCGGGCAGCGCTCAGCATCATTGCCTACACTGAAAGCTGCGCCATGGTCCCATGAGCATACCACATGGCGCCCACCTCAAAATGCCTTGGAGGCCAAGTGTCAGCCAGACTTCAGTTTTACATTTTTACTTAACCTCTCCTGATTGTAAGGCTGTCGAAGGACTGACTCCTTTGAAAAGCTGAAGGGGGACAGAGCTCCCACTCCTCCCATGCCTCTGCCTCCCTTCCCGACCCTTTCAAACCCTGCCTAGGACACGTGTTCACGAACACTGGAAGAAAATGGACAGATTAAAAATAGATACACTACATTTATTCCCTCTTCTAAGTGGGAGAACAGATTACTTTTGTAGAAGAACAATTATGGTCAATTCTCTGTACTTTTTACCTTTTGTGTCTTACTAATCAGATAGTTCATGAGCTCACATGTAGTCTTGTTCTCCCACAAAACTGGCAGTTGATTGGCATAAAGTGAGTGCTACTTCTTACGTCTGTGTCTCCGCGAGTTCACCGCAGGGCGAGGCAGGAGGACGGAGTGTTCGGGCACAATCTCCCTGGGTAACAATCCAGTTCCACATTTTGTCTTCCAGTCCACTCCCTAGTTCAAAACCATTCTAAACTGAAACTTATCAATTGATATTGTAACATTTTTACATAATGCCTTACTTGTTGTTGACAGTACCTAATGGCTGCCTTTCTTTTCTGGAGAGTAAAAAGAAGCTAGCTTCTGTTTCTTTATGATAGTTACAGAGGCTGACATACCGTGATCCCTCTGTGCCAGGCACTGTTCTAAGCATTACACGAGCATCAGCGCATCTGAGTCTTATAACAATTGTATGGGTGCTAGTAGAACTTGCCCAACGCTACATATCTTGCCCAAGGTCACACATCTACTAAGTGGTGGAGTCAGGGTGTGAACCTAGGTGGCTCCCCATCATACCGGTCCTGGGAGCACTGATACCCTCAAGGACGTCCTACATTACCGTAGGAAACGTGCAGTCAGCAAATGATGCAGGTAACAAATAGACGCCGCGTGCTCACTCTACATCCAAGCTTGGGCTGTGCACGGGGGACAGAAGAATGAGCACGGCATGGACATCTCTGGCGTGGCATGCAGTCCTGTAATCCAATGACTAGTTGTACTATGCTCAGGGCTTAGAAACGCTCTGAAAGCAAATTGTAGAAGTAAAGCTAGAGGTGGCTCGGCCCCAACAGAGGGGAAAATAAAAATGAATGCAAGAATGGTGAGAACAGGCTGAGAAGAACGGCGGAAATCCACTTTCCCAAAGCCAAATCCATTGCGTCATCTCTCTGTGACCTCTTGTAGTGGCCGCCGACCTGGTCTCCCCGCTGCGCTTCCTGTCTATAGGACACTCTCCACAGCGGTCAGTGATCCCACACCATCTACTTTGTAAAGAAGCAATCAATTAGGAAAGACTAACACCCAACAGTAGACTGTGTGAGTTATTGTGTCCCTCTGTTGAGCTTGGTTCTGGAGTGGGATATCTCAGTGGGATCAATGTCCTTGAACAGCTTCCCTCTCTGGAGGTTTCTTTCCCTGTCTCCATTTGCTAACACCCCCTAACCCCGGCCCCACCAGCCCTCTTTTCCTCTTTTTAAGTCCTTTGTAGAGACCCAGCCCGATCAGCCCACCAGCCCCTTTCTGTGTGATGCTCCAGTCCCTGCTCGCCCTGAAATACACTAAAGTGAAATGCAAGCCTCTTAATGTATCTAAAATGTGATTTAAAATTATTACTCATCTAAAAAATAAATAGAAACACATTTACTATGAAGATATTTTCCTTTTCTTTTTAAAGATTTTTCTAACAGCATCTGGAAATATAATAGCCTGTCTTCAAATATCTGAAGGTCTACCTTATGAAACAGGGCTAGCCCTGCCCCTTAAGTTCCAAGAAAAACCCCAGAGATAAAACACAGTATTTCCTTATCTAAAAGATAAAAATGAAAAGGAGGAAGCACAAAATGTGTTCTTGCTGAGGTACATGCTAAAATGAAAACAACCACTGCGTTCACTTTTTTCCACTCGGCTCTGCAACTTGAAGGCTCTTGAGTTATCAAAGAACAGTCAGATCTCAATGAGGAACTTACTTGTTCTGATTTTAAAGCTTAGGCTTTTTCCATCCCAAGGAATTATATATGACTGTGTTGCCCTTCATAAGGAGGGCCATGTAACAGTGCGCATAACTGCCCCCTCCGCTGGGCCTCTTTGCCGTGGAGGAGGGAGGTGCTAACGGGCTGGAGCCCCATTTCCTGGGCTGGCCAGCTTTGATTGGCAGATGCTCCTAGGAGGCAGCGCTTCTCTTCTCCCGGGGCTTTATGGCCCACACCGGAACAGATAAGGGGAGCAGACATCCTGTCTCTAGTGCACTCAGAAACGAATGCAAACTAATGCAAAACAGAATCAGAAGGCACAGTTTTTCTTATTTTGCTCTCCTAATGAAACTGTCATCTTTACGTGCAGAAGGGTTTCTTCGTATCTCCCCGCTCCTCCTACTGTGCAGCCACAGGTACTGACCGGAAATGTGCTGCATCTGACCCTCGGTCCATGCCAGTTTCTTCATTAAAGGGAATCAAAAGTTAGTACACAGCCAAGACCACTCTGACAGATGATACAAGCATATGCGTATAATGCAAATAAATATCAGAAACATTCTTGTGCTATAGGCACCCATTATATGTGTGTTCATATATTTTTTTCTATTTTGATTCAAGGACAGCCTTTAGCACCCTCCCCCCCAACTTTCTCTGATCAGGAACATTTTTTGACTGTCTAAAAGGCAGCCAAGCATTTACACGACCATTACTCTTATTTAATAACAAGAATGAAAAGCTTCATAACTGGCTGCCACTACGCCTATGCAAGCTGATTGTATTTTAATAGTTTCAATGAAAGTTGTGCAAGAAAATAATATTCTACAATCGCGGGTTTCCCGGGAAGAATATGGTCATTCCCAGAGGTGAGTGAGCCGTTGCTGAATCTGCTATTTTATGAGTAAAGCAGGAAGGTCAGTCCTCTCGAATTGTACCTATTTCATTTTTGAAAAGCTGCCCAAATAGTTCCAAGTAGAGCTGAAGCGAAGTTATTCATGTCAAGAAGCCAAGATCTTTCTCCATGGTTTGCTGAATGAGGACGGAAGAAAGCTGTCTGTACTCAGCTGTCCTCTGATGCTTCTACTTGAGCCAAAGGAGCAGGAAGGAGAGGGAATGAATAAGTGAAAAGAGAGGGTGTTTACCTTTTAACAAAATCACAATGTTCTGCATGCCCTCAGCTCTGGCAGTCCAATGTGCGCCTTGCATCTTTTAAGACAGATAGATAGTCTCTTCTCTGAGAGATGACACACTAATTACTGTGCTTCTGCCAGAGAGAACTCACACATGCAAAACATTATGCAAAATATAATGTGTGTGTTTTTTTTTTTCAAGAATACTCAAGATCATTAGACATGGTTTCTTCAATGTTAGAAAGTCAGGCCAAAAATGAAAACAAAGTTTCAAGTATTTGTAATGTAGTTCCTGTACGCATTTATGGAAATATAGCAAAAGTGCCCTGAAATGTGGTTTGACATTTCATGCTGCACTGCTTTGCTATTTTTCCAATCCTCTGACATGTGTCCTCTTATCCTATATCACTCTAGTTCCACTATATTTCAAATATTCACACAGCAATGGCAACAGCTATTACCAAATAGTTGGGCTTTGAGGGAGCTAATGAATAACAGGAAGTGGCCTAGAAGCTTGTTGTAAATTAAACAAACTCCTTATAAATTAAACATGGTAACATATGAACACAAATGGAGGGCATGGCAACATGACATAACTTTTAAAAACAGCAATTAAATGTATAGCATTGCTTTCCCTAATGATGTGCTATGCTAATTTAAGGCTAAGGTGATGATTCCACTGATTTAACTGTTTAACATGGAACTCATAAATGGGAATAAAATCTATAATAAAGAAATCATGGGGACTTTAGCATTTATGAGTATAGAATTAGGACCGCTATTAGATGGGAGAAAGAAATACATTTCAATTCAATCAATTTTCTAGATCATAAACTAACCCAAACGTTTAGGCTGAAGAGTAAGCAGTCTTTTTAGATTCTAAGAAATACATCCCTTTATTAAATATTCAGATGCCCAATGGAATATTAATTGGTAAATTATCTTTTTCATTTTGATTGTATATGTTTTGCTTCTTTCACACTGTTTACTGTTTAAATCTTTTGCGTGTGTGTGTGCGAATGTGCGCAGCTAATTAGAAAAGACCATAGAAATGTAAGCCATGACTTACAATACTTCTATCAAACATATAGCCCCACATGGACATGTGGCTTCTCCGTCGGGAAGACAACAAAAGCAGAAAGGAACACACATCCTCGGAAGACATGTGGGTTTGATGAAGGAAAGGCTGTTCTATTGGGGAAGCAGCTCCACCGGAAGGGGTCTGACGGCTACAATCATTTGCATTCACTGGTTTACTCTGCTTTGGAAAAAAATTCAGATGAATTAGGTTGATTTTTAGTGTCCATGTTTAGCTCAATATTACGTGGTACTATAAACAGACTTGCTTAAAAAGATTTATTTTTATTCTGGAGGACAGATTGTTTTAGTCTGTTCTTGCTACTGAGGGTCACTGATAGCTACTGAGGGTCACTGATAGACAAAAATACCTATACTGAATAGCCACTTCCTTACAGACAAAAACACTATAGTTAGAATCCTTGGTAAGCAACTTTCAAGCTGTCCAAATTGGCACCTGGCAGTAAGTTCATCAGACTGGTAGAAATCACACACATTTCTGCTTAGTGGCAACAGGTGAACTGCTAAAGTGTGCACCGCAGGAGGGGAGCTGTGACTTCACTCTTGGTTCCCCGCTCCGGCCACATTTCAGTACTCGCAGATCACAGAACAAATGCATCATGCTCGCCCCTCCTCAGGCCTCCGCACTTTATCCTTCTGCTGATGAGACTGATCTTTCCGGTTCATTAGCTTAACTAATGTCCACCACCAGTCCTTTAGGTTTTAATGTAGATGATACTTCTTGCAGGAAGCCCTCCCTGATTGTCACAGCAAAGTTAGGCTTTACCTATGTGCGTCCAGAGCACCTGTTGACCATATAGTAGCACTTACTACATTATATATAGTTGCCATGTACTTGACTGTACACTCCTCGGGGCAGGAAATAGAGCCTGTTCAGAAATTTGATCCTAGAGTCTGACACTTGGCCTACCATTTAGTCAGATGCTGATAAATATTTGCTGAACAAACAAGTAAGACTCTGAAAATGATAACAATGCCGATAATGGCTAAATTTACTGAGTGCTTAGTATGTGTTAAGCACTATGCTAAGCTCTTTACATCTAATCTTCACAATAATCCCATAAGGCAGGTACCATTACCATCCACCCCAATTTTATAGATGGAGAAACTGAGGCACAGAGATCCTTCTGTATCTTTTGGAGTGACTTTGTTTTGGAAATGATTTGTTAACTTAGGTGAATTTACTTTATTCCAGGAGCAAAGGTGAACTGAAGGGTAACTGCTAATTGACAACAGATCCAAATAATTATTAGGTTGAATCATATGAAACTGTTGACAGTCAACTGTTTTTGACTTACAAACATGGCAGTTTCATACGGTTCAACCTCATATACCGAGTTCAGATATAGCTTAGTCTTCACCCATGGCCCTTTTCCATTCAGCCACAGCAGGGGAAACACCACTCCTAAATACTGTTATATTAGAGAGTGACAGGGACATGGGCAGGGACCAGAGAAAGCATGCATGTATAGAATCCTTCTTTCTAATTTATTGAGAGGTGGGGAGGCATGTGCCCCAACCGGGATCCACCCAGCAAGCCCCCTATCAGGTGATGCTCTGCCCAACTGGGCCGCTGCTCCGTTATGTGGCAACAGAGTCATTGTAGCACCTGGGGCGAGGCCATAGATCCATCCTCAGTGCCAGAGGCCAACTTTACTTGAACCATTTGAGCCATGGCTGTGGGAGGGGAAGAGAGTGAGTGAGAGAGAGAGAGAGAGAAAGAGAGTTAGGGGGGTTTGGGGGAGATGGGCGCTTCTCCTGTATGCTCTGGCTGGGAATCGAACACGGGACCTTCCACATGCTGGGCCGATGCTCTACTGCTATGCCAACCACCCAGGGCCTAGAATTCTTTTTAACTGTTTTAACAGAGCCTTGTTTCTATGGTTGTCTGAGACTTAACGATCTCTTTGCCATATATAACCCTTCTGTGATCAGTGACATTGGTTGTCATATATTGTGCCTATGTAGAGCAAGTCAAGGGTCCCAAAGAGGTAAAATCAGTAATAACCTATTTTTCCATAGTTTTAACTCATATATGATGACATAAAGCAAAAGGTAAAAGCAAAAAAGAATTTGGGGTTGAAAATGATTTAAATGTGCCAGTTCCCAGCCCTTCTGGAGCACTGCCAGGGTTAATGTGGCCCGGGCCTTTCAGAGTCTGCCTTGCTCCAACCTGGTGCAGCCTAACAAATAGAATTGATATAAAGAGGTGAACACAAGTCTGCCTCACTCAACACAAGACCGTCTGTTCTCAAGCTCCCTGGGCCAGAATGTTTTATTTGTCTCACTCCAGAAGAGGGTGACACTGTGTCCCTCCGTGAAAGGTATTTGTGATGAAAACAACTTAGAGACCAGTCCAAAGCTATGCGAGGCAAGAGCTCACAGGAGGGAATAGGGCTTGTTTTCGAGGTGGAAACATTTTTAGAGTTCACTGCAGATTTTTATTTCGAAATCTCCAAATTCAACAATTCTTCAGCCTCTGTAAACTTTCAAATGGAAAGCTCCAATATTTAGAGTAAATAATGTCTAAGCTTCCCCTTCATAGCAAGTTTTCTTTTGCTCCCCTGTCATAAGAGTGTTATATCCTGGCAAATGAAATACAGAACCCCTTTGTAGTAGAGCTATCACACTATACCACTCAGAATGTGTTGCTAATGAGGTTAGTGCTTAATAGAACCACAGAAGAACGGTGAAAAAAGAAAATACCCTGACAAATGTGTTGACCAAAGGATGCCAACAACTCTCCCAGGGTCCTGTCCGAAATGCAAGGATTTTTCAGGAAAAAAAAAAAAAAAAGTAAAAATGAACTTTAGTGTATGTGAAAAATCATAACATTGAAACATAAGTCCATTTATCTTTTAACTATTTTTCTAGTTCTCTTCCAAAATTTTCCTGGTTATTAAAACACTGCTGTGTAAATAAAAATGTTCTGCTTTATAACTTACCCGCTATTTCTGTCCTTACAATATAATAATGTCATTGTTTGTTATATCACACTTATTCTTAAAGTAATAAGGTTTGATGTGAAGGACTTTCAAAAGCACACCGAGGAAGGGCTTCTGTAGAAAAATGAGATGAGGGAATCCAATATAGAACGGGCAGTTCAGAAGAGGACTCCAAAGTCTTGAGTTCTACAATTCGGAGAGTCCTTAAAGAGTCTGCAGGCCACGGTTTTCATTGAGATAAACAGAACTCTTCATAAACACCCCACTATCTGCTAAGGGGGCTGTCCGAGGCTGAGCTGTCCAGTGATGAGGTCATGGGGCATGTGCTACCAAACTGCAGCGAAGCCGGTGAAATGCCCAGATTGGGAATATCATTGCAAACAAATTAACTCATTTCATCAGCATGTATCCTTTGCCCTGATGAATTAACGAATAAATGACTACTTCTCTTCTGAGATATTCACAATGAACTGCTTCATGTACCCAACTATCTGGAGTCATCAGGACCACCAAAAACGAGAGCTTATGACAGTGCATAAAAGGTCAACGCTTTCAAAGATAGAACACAACATATGGTGTAATTAGAATCGCAGACTGTAGGAGCTGGAATAGGCCTTCAAGGTAATTGAGTCCAACTTTCTCATTGTACAGCTAAGTCTGAGTGGCTTTTCCAAATGTTATTCAGCCAGGAAATGGCTGGACTGAGAACAGAACCAGGTCTCCTGACTCTTGTTCTCCTGCTTTTGCCATTAGAGCAGGTTTCAACGATGATGTGCTATTTAGACAAGGTCAGCAAACCAGGCACTATCAAGACCTAATGGGAATATATTCCATTAAGAAGAGATCATAACAGAAAATCCCTCTAATTCCTAAACATGCAAGTTGAGGGTTAACTTGGTATTCTCTCAGCATGAAAAGACCAAGGGAACTGTATGAACTAGGACACAATTCTAAAAGAATCTAATATATGTTAAATAAAACATATAAAATTAATAAACATGTACCAAAAGTAGATTATTTACTCTAACTTGGACAATTTTTTTTAAATTTCTTATATTGTACCTGCCCAACAGGAGTGAGAAATTTCTATTTACTAGAGTATTAAATAGTAAAATTTCCTTCAATGATAGTATTTTATATTAAAATACCCACTAAATTGGGAATCTAGAGACCTGGTTCTATTCTGGGCCCTGTCAGTGCTCATTGAGATATTCTAACTTTTTGAGCCACAGTTTTCTGGTATAAATTAAAGGGCTGTTGTTTAAAAGTGTGCTCAGAGAAACCCTGGGGGTCTGGGAAGGTGTCCTAAGTTTGACAAAAGGGGCTAGCTAGGAGAAGAGCAAGGGGGAGGTCAAGCTCAGAAGTTCTCAGTTTCCCAACCTCAACTGGGAGGCTCTGCTTTGAGCTTTTGATATTAAGCTAATATGTAAGATTTTGTTTGAAGAACGAGTTATGTGGTCAAGTTTCAAAACCACTGAGAAGTTGAAAGTACTGCAATATACCCTCTAATTCTGATGTTTGCTTCCCAGCTTTAAGGCCCTCCAATGGCACCCTGTCAAGGATGAAGGCCAAGGTCCTAAATACGGCATCTCCAAGCCGGAGCCTCCTCCCCCCAGCCCCCCGCCCTCTCCTCCCCAGCCATTTCCCACCACGTACTTCATGCTTAATGATTTCAAACTGCTGGTGATTTCCTGACCATGTGACGCTGTTTCACACCTCCTTGGAACTCGACTCATACTCATATTCCCTCTGCACCCCTCCCTCTTGGCTCGGCTAATCGCTCCTTATCCTTCACCATTCAACTCCGACAACGCTTCCTCTATGAAGCCTTCTCTGGGCCATAGAAACGGGGTGAAGTACCCTCCACGTGCTTCTACTTTATCCTGTGAAGGGTTATCACGGTGACTAAGTATTATAACAAAACAATAGTATACCGTCTTCTTCAACTGGGCAACACATGTCTTGTGAGCAAGGCCATTCTCTTTTATATTTGTTAAACTATTAGTGCCTAAAAAGTTCAATAAAGGCTTACTGAGAGGAAATCAGAAAAGGAAAACCTTGAACTTGACCAAAAATTTTAATTAAAATTTTTTTTAATTTATTGATTTTAGAAAGAGAGGAAAGGAGAGAGAAAGAAATAGCAATTTGTTCCACTTATTTATACATTCATCGGTTGGTTCTTATAGATGCCCTGACCGGGGTTCGAACCAGCAACCAGGATGATGCTCTAACCAACTGAGCTATCTGGCCAGGGCCATATTTTAAAAATCCTGAAAAAGCTCTTGATGATACACAGCTTATCTTTTTGAAGGGTTATTTCCTTATTGTGAAAATCTTAATTCCAAGTGAAATGAAGAAATAACTCTCAACAAGGGTTTGACTATGAAATGCCATCTGTTTGCTATAAAGCAATGAGAAGGTACAGCTAGAGAGAGCAAGATTCAATTAAAAGATGTTAACAACTTCCCTCAAAGAAAAACCATTAATTAAAAACAAAACAAACCCCACAAAGTTAGCCAGAAAGGGTCGGTGCGTATTTACGGGATCCTGATATGTAGCTACAGTCTATCCTGCGTGCGGCCACCCATCAGCTGTTCATCAGGCACCAGCTACTGTCACCGTCACCTTCTAGGTGCTGAGGATGCACCTGCGAGCAGGAGAGGCAGAGCCCATCCCCTCATGCAGCATGCTAGAGCGGGAGGACCAGACAGCAAAGGCACACGTCAGCACACAGCGTGGCAGTGGGGACAGCGCTGCAGAGAAGTCACACTGGCAACGGGCAATGGGGACTCGGCAGAGGGGATGAAGCTACCGTGACATGTAGGGTTCCGGGAAGGGCCTATCAGCTGAGTAACATTTGATCAGAGACCCACAGGAAAAAGGGGTAAGCCGTGCAGATAGACGACGGAAGAGCAAGCTCGGTACCGGTACCAAGGGGCTGGATTCTGAGATGAGAGCTAAGGGGAGAATTCCAGGCACAGGAAGGAGACCCGTGTGGCTGCAGCAGAAGGAGCCGGAGGGGCTGTTGGGAACAGCAGGATCACATAGGACACGAGGGGGAAAGACTTGGAGTACATCACACCGACAAGGTAGAATGTTCTCCAACCTTCTAAGGAGCTCTGTTGGAAAAGGGCAGTAGGAGTAATAGTGAACTGAACTGTCACCGATAGGACTGAAGATGGGGAGACCTGACCCTGTCTATGCAGAGAGGAGAGAGCGGAGAGAGCCAGCTGCGGTGAAGAACGGATGTGCAGGCCCCTTGCTGCATGAGGCAGGGCGCACTTCCTCCGCAGAAACGGGCCAGGACAGGGAAAGGGCTTAGCGCACAGAAATTGCAGGTGGAGAAGAAAGGAATTCAGAAAGCCTTCACGGGGCTTGGAGAGCAGATGGCATAAAAGGTCTGTATGAATCGTACTTTACTGTCTGACTGGGGAGCCGGGAAGAGAGGAAGGATTGAAAATGATGACATTAGAAGGCTCTAGGGGGGTGAAATGAGGTTCAGTCCTTTTTCTACACCAGCTATGGGGTGACAATTCTTTTCCTGGTCCAGGGCGGTACAAGATCTGAAACCATTGCTCAACTTATAGGGAAAGCTCCTGCCACATACATTGTTCCCCACGGCCTTCAATGGCTGCTTGAGTGGAAGTTCTAAATAAGCCTCCAGCTGATAAAACGTGGGCTTGTGGCAAGGCAAGTGGGTAGGAACACGGGGGGTCAGAGTAAACGCTGCCCATCGTAAGTCCAAGCACATTCAGTTACCAGACATTCCTCAGCTATGGACAATATCCCAACCCTGGGGAATCTTCCATATTATGAGGAAAAGTGGAACAAAGTATCACTACTGTATGTTATTTTTAGTTTTTAAACTTCATTTTTTAATTAAATTTTTAATTGCAGTATTCTTTAAATTTATTGGAGTGGTATTAGGTAATAAGATCATATAGGTTTC
This sequence comes from Rhynchonycteris naso, assembly GCA_037038555.1. Lineage (NCBI taxonomy): Eukaryota > Metazoa > Chordata > Mammalia > Chiroptera > Emballonuridae > Rhynchonycteris > Rhynchonycteris naso. Next base: position 11,984,536 of record CM073000.1, read on the forward strand.
CAGTGTACAATTCTATGGTACATCATCTGTACACTGCGTTGTGTGCCCACCACCCCAAGTCAAACCATCTTCCGTCAGCAGATATCTGGCCCCCTTTGCAAGCTCCCTACCCCACTGGTAACCACCATACTGCTGTCTGTTTCTATGAATTTCAGTTTTTATATCCGCATGAGTGAAATCATATGGTCACCACTGTACTTTAACTGCAATTATTAAAATGGTAACAATCGCAATCAAGTACTTTATTTCTCAAACAAAATGAAGTAAACAAGACACCGTAATCACTAAAATCTGGGATAGGCATAGTTAAATCTTCAAAGAACTTTTCAGATAGTTGCTTCAGAAAATGCAACTTTCATTATTAATGAAATTCATGCCACAGTAAAGGGCTGCTAGTCAATCTTCGATTCAGAATAATTTAAATGAACATACCTGTAACAGGTATGATTCACTAACAGCTAAGGAAGTTTCAGCTAGTCAGAATGCCAACCTCCCTTACTATCTCTTCTAGCAAGTTCTTGGTTGGTTCTGTTTGTTTGTAAAGACCAGTAATAAGCAATCCCATCCTTAGTGCCGATTTACAATCACAGCCTGCATGGGCAAGCCCATAGCAAACGTGTAGGACACAGGGTAGAATCTCACTCGTTCACACCCCTGCACAAACCACAACCCCCCAACTTTCAGGAAAGCAAAGGCCTCTTTACCCAAGTGCACATTAGCTGCTGGCTCCAGCAGCTGTATGACATGGCCGCCTCCCCAGCGGGCGGGCGCACCACAGCAAGGCACTCATTAAGCTATTGAGTTTCATTCCAGTAACCGTTCAAATACATTCTTCATTGTACCAGAAAGTATGTTTGTTTGATGCTGGAACTTTGATTCCCCCGCGCCCCCTACTCTCCCTCCATACCCTCTCGTCCCTTCACCCCTGTTTTGGTATTTGTCCCCATGCTAACATGCTCCCAAATATTCAGTAATTCTCAATGGGTCTCTTGGTCATTAGTGCAAATTAGTGAGGTTTTACTGAATATGGTCAGATTTGATTTGCCAAGTTCTTTTCCTGTTAAGGTTTTAAACCCATGTGTATTTCAAGGGAAATCTAATTTGTAGGTTTCGGATTCACTTACACTCAACTCACAAACGTGGCTCTGTGAGCGCCTCCATAGCTGGTGTGCAAGAAGCCACAGGAGCCGGTCTCCCTTCCTTTTAACAAGTTCTTGTTAGAACGTGTGCTTTGAAGTAGGTATTTGGACCGTGCTGGAAGCAAATAGAACTTAAACCCCAGGAAAATGTAAAGTAAAATTTAAAAACCAAGTTCCAAACAGTTTTTCTTGCCCCAATAATTATACTTTTTAAAGAAAAAACTCTAAGCATGGAACCATCCATTTCAGCCTTTAAGGATGATGTCATTGCCGCCGGCCGAGACGAGGCTGCGTCTCACTGTGCTCCTGCCTTGTAGAGGGACAAGGAAAGCATCTGGGAGTAGCTGGCTTTCTCTGCTTAGACCCTGCCCTGTCTACTTTGTCATTTCACTGTCTCAGTTAACTGCCCCCGACCCCATTCCCACTGGGACTCTGCTGTGGGGGTTCCCGTCCCTGCAGACTCCCACCTGTTTCGCCTTCTTTGGAGCACTGTCCCCAGCATGGTGCCTCCCGTCCTGTCCCCAACCACTGCTTCCTCCATCTCTGACCTTTGCCTCACCATCCCGCTGGAGGGGACTCCTCTCAGCAGTCACAGACCCCCCAAGGTACTGTTGGGCTGATGTCTACAGCTGCAGGTGACTGCTGCACACAATCTGTGACTCCTATGCCCCTGCCTTCGGGCTGGGCTTCTGTGAGAACGACTTGCTTGGTACCTCTCCCCCTGGCTTCTGTGAGAACGACTTGCTTGGTACCTCTCCCCCTGGCTTCTGTGAGAACGACTTGCTTGGTACCTCTCCCCCTGGCTTCTGTGAGAATGACTTGCTTGGTACCTATCCCTCTGGCTTCTGTGAGAACGACTTGCTTGGTACCTCTCCCCCTGGCTTCTGTGAGAACGACTTGCTTGGTACCTCTCCCCCTGGCTTCTGTGAGAACGACTTGCTTGGTACCTCTCCCCCTGGCTTCTGTGAGAACGACTTGCTTGGTACCTCTCCCCCTGGCTTCTGTGAGAACGACTTGCTTGGTACCTCTCCCCCTGGCTTCTGTGAGAACGACTTGCTTGGTACCTCTCCCCCTGGCTTCTGTGAGAACGACTGGCTTGGTACCTCTCCCCCTGGCTTCTGTGAGAACGACTTGCTTGGTACCTCTCCCCCTGGCTTCTGTGAGAACGACTTGCTTGGTACCTCTCCCCCTGGCTTCTGTGAGAACGACTTGCTTGGTACCTCTCCCCCTGGCTTCTGTGAGAACGACTGGCTTGGTACCTCTCCCCCTGGCTTCTGTGAGAACGACTGGCTTGGTACCTCTCCCCCTGGCTTCTGTGAGAACGACTTGCTTGGTACCTCTCCCCCTGGCTTCTGTGAGAACGACTTGCTTGGTACCTCTCCCCCTGGCTTCTGTGAGAACGACTGGCTTGGTACCTCTCCCCCTGGCTTCTGTGAGAACGACTGGCTTGGTACCTCTCCCCCTGGCTTCTGTGAGAACGACTTGCTTGGTACCTCTCCCCCTGGCTTCTGTGTGAACGACTTGCTTGGTACCTCTCCCCCTGGCTTCTGTGAGAACGACTTGCTTGGTACCTCTCCCCCTGGCTTCTGTGAGAACGACTTGCTTGGTACCTCTCCCCCTGGCTTCTGTGAGAACGACTTGCTTGGTACCTCTCCCCCTGGCTTCTGTGAGAATGATTTGCTTGGTACCTCTCCCCCTGGCTTCTGTGAGAACGACTTGCTTGGTACCTCTCCCCCTGGCTTCTGTGAGAACGACTTGCTTGGTACCTCTCCCCCTGGCTTCTGTGAGAACGACTTGCTTGGTACCTATCCCTCTGGCTTCTGTGAGAACGACTTGCTTGGTACCTCTCCCCCTGGCTTCTGGGAGAACGACTGGCTTGGTACCTCTCCCCCTGGCTTCTGGGAGAACGACTGGCTTGGTATCTCTCCCCCTGGCTTCTGGGAGAACGACCTGCTTGGTACCTCTCCTGCCCCAGGGGGCAGACCTGCTGCTCATTCTGCTTCTCTTTGTCACTCGGGATGGCTCTGAATAAATGGACCAAATATCACAAATGAGTCTACTGTCCATTCCCACGGGGTGAGACCATCAGCGGTTGGCAGGAGTGCTGACAAGACCTTGTGTCCTTGTCGATGGCATGAGCAGTGCTTAAAATGGCCGACCATCGGCAGCAGTGCCAGCTCTTGTCCAAACATCAAAAGTAAGCTCCGTATTTTTCACTCCATAAGACGCACCTGACCATAAGACACACCTAGGGTTTTAAGGAGGAAAATAAGAAAAAAAATATTCTGAACCAAATGGTGTGTTAAAATATTTAATAAAATACTGTATTTTTTGCTTCATAAGACACACAGGCATTTTCCCCTCCATTATTTGGGGGAAAAAGTGGATCTTACAGAGTGAAAAACACAGTAATTCTTAGTCTTAAGAATATGATGATTTGCCTTTTTTTTTTTCCTTCAAGAGTGCCTGCTTGGAAAGACAGAGAACGTATCACACCCAAGGACTGTGGCGATACCAAAAAAGCCTTTCTTTAACAACTGTCACCTGCATAAACTAAACTATTCCTTCCAGTGCTTGGGAGTTCATTAAAAGTGACTTTGGAGAAAAATAGCCATGATCACTGTTAAATGCTGGGGTAACTCATTACGATGGCGGGGAGCTTAAATATAAAGTACAAAGGGCATGTAAGATTTTGGTGGATTCAGACAGATTATAATCGCAACTGTTCTGAGAAATCTACAACTAAGTCAGGGATGAGCAAAATAAGTTCATTGACAAATATTCCTAATATGCTCAGACAGTGTCGGTGTGTCTGTATGTATAGATGTACATATAGCTATAGTTATAAATATGTATTATATATACAGATGCAAAGAAATCTAAACCAGTTATGCATTCACTTGAATGAGGAAGCCCCTTTCTAACCTGCCCGCACCCTTCCCTCTAACACTTTTAGAGAGCACAGGGCAGCACCCATGAGAGGATCTATCATAATTTATCTCATAAAAATATGGCTGATGCATGAATGGAGGATGGGTAGATTTGCAACAAAACAGGAATAAAATATGACCTGTGGATACAGGTAGTGGGGATACGGGTGTTCACTGTCAATTCCCATCAACTTTTCTGTAAGCTTGCATGTTTCACGGGGCGAAGTTTGCATAATAAAATGCTGAAGAAAAGTTTCATCAGAATAGCATTTCCATTTCTTTTATACATTTGTTGACAGTGTATTTACTATTTCTCTAACCTTGGAAGCTCATAAAAGTTTAGTTGTTTTCTTATGTTAAAAAGGAGGATAGTGAATATGAACCGCGGGGAATAAAAGAGGGCCTGGAGCGATATATCAAGGGGAACTGCTTCGGCTTACATACAAGCCGTACCCCCAAGTTCATAGGCTGAAGCCTCAGTGTCCACTGTGACTGTATTGGAGAGAGAGCTTTTAGGAGGTAATTAAGGCTAAATGAGGTCATGAGGGTGGGGCCCTAATTTGATAGGATTAGTGGCTTTATTAATAGGAAGAGAGAGATCTATTTCTCTGTACTTGTCCACTAAGTAAAGACTATGCTAGGAGACAACAAGAAGGTGCCAGTTGTATGCCAGAAAGAGAGCTGTCACCACAAACCAAATTGTCCAGCACCTTGATCTTAGGCTCCCAGCCTCCAGAACTATAAGAAAAAAAAGATCTGTTGTATAAGCCACCCGATCTATGGTGTTTCGTTATAGAGGCTGAGCTAATACAAATTCTCAAACTTTAAACATCTGTGGATATTCAGTAGTCTGCATGTAAGTAATACAGAGGAACAAGATCTGAGTCAGTATATTCAGAACTGGAATGACAGAACAGTATAGCTGGAAGGGTTTTAGCAACCTAGTCATCCAAAGTCTCACTTTATAGCTGAAGCAACAGAAGTTCACAGAGGCCAAGCGACTTGTCTGAGGCCCTTTGGAGAGATCAGGCAGAGCCAAGGACTTTGAGGCCCAAGTCCCCTGACTTATTTTCACTACACGGTGCGGCTTCCCTAAATCAAATCCCTTGAACCAAGTGCTTGCAGCCAAAAATGTAATTCCTTTCCTTCCACTGCAATCGCTTTCAAGAATTCAGCTCCATTTTTCTGACTGTATACCCTTCTCTCTACTTTCATTATTTATTCTTTAAATCACAAAGCAATATACCCATACAGGATAAAAGCTCAAGAGGAGCCTTCTGAACAAATACAAGTGTGTATAAATATACAGAAGGATAAGTACAAATGCAAAGCCAACACTTAAATTTGGACAAATGTTGACTCAATTTGTATTCAGAGCAGAGGCCTGTGTGCCCAAAGATAGCATCTGTGCACGCAGAAGGCATCTTACTTCCCAACAGCCGCCCATTGTAACACATAAAGGAGTTCTAAAAGAATAATAAAAATGTATTTGTTTTCCAAATTAATAGTTTATAGTCTAATTTAACACAGTATTACATCTTTATAACACTTAAAATATCCATTCTGATGAAAGTCTTAAAAATAGAACAAGAAAACCAAGTTAATAAGCTTGTGTGTGTTATTACAGGGCAATAAAATAATGCATTTTTATAACATTTGAAAAGAATATAAAATATAAAAATTGCACAATATAATAATTGAACATTTTGTTTAAAAGAAAGTCTTATAGAACTTTTTATTTAACTTTTCCACTAGGTAAACTTAAGAGTATCTGAGGATAAATACTCTTAATGTTGGTGATACAATGGAAATGTACCAATGACATGCAGAAATAATAATTATCTATAATTATCAGTCAATAGTTAATTTTTTTGCTATAACATTTAATTTTCTGCATTAATCTAGTTACACTATACACAGACACTGAATTAAGCCAGAACACGCATTCTCTATTTTTTTTATATTTATGTCAGTAGTAGTTTGAATCTACAACTATCCAGTGTTAGTAAAAAATGTGATTGATTTGTCACCACTGGGTCTTGAAAAGAATGTGTTGCAAGCTCTGAAGATAATTTCTAGAGAGTAAGAACAAGCTGTTTTGAGCAAAGGCAGCACTGTTTGGAATTATAGATGCTCAAGGACATTCTGAGAAATAATCATCTGGTCAAGTTTGAAAACAAGAAGAATAAACTGGTCAAATTACTTTCTAGGTCCACCTACGTTTTTTAAATGGCTGCAATGGTGTCTGCATTGCGTGGGGCCGTGGTCCACCCTGATGCAGTAAGGGCTTTGGGGACAATGAGATTTTTCTTTGTGTGCATTCACCCAAAGCAGAACCACAGTTAGGGGGAACAAGAGGAGAACTAAAGAGCAAAAAAATCTATTTTAAAGCCAAAGCATTATTTATTGCTGTTCAGTGTAAAAAAAGTAATTAAATTCTCTTTATTCGAACAAGTGAGAACCATGGAGACATAACTCACAGGGTAAGTGAGTGATTACGTCACAGGCAGTGTCAGCAGCACTGCGACAGCCACAGAGGGTCCTTAGGAAGTAGGACTCCTAGGAACTTTTATACTCCAGCAGAACTCCCTCCCGCCTTCTTAGGTGGTAACAAGCTGGTGGGACTTGTTAGTTTTGAAGGAGGCATTGACCTTTGTCCCACGGACATCCAGAATCCTGGGGGCAATCAATATCATATCTCATTTTTTACATTTTTTCTGTAAAACCACCTTGGTAGAGGGTGATTGGTGGTGGTGGGGGGGCAGGTAGGGGAGTTGTCTAGCTGTTTTAATGCTGTGATAATCAATCATATATTTGTAAAACAAAATAAATAACAAGGTTTGTAAACTATATGTGCAAATAACGTAGCTTAATAGAAGACATGAATTCAAGCTCCAGCTCAGATTAACTTTCATGACTCTCAGCTTCCTCATCTGAAAAATCATCCATGTCTTGGTGGCTGCTGACCCTGGCAGCATGTTCACTATATACCAGGCACTGCTCTAAGGGTTTTACATATTCTAATCCTTAAGAAGCCATAAGAAGGCACTATTATTAGTCACATATTCTACATGAAGAAACTGAGCCACGGAGAGGTTAAGTAACTTGCCCAAAGGTAACACTCCATTGGGTTGTTGTGAGAAAACACAAAATTACTAAGATGATTAGTGATAAAAGGGATCTTGGTAACTATAAATGAGTGACATCCAAGGTTCACAAAAGAGCTGGTCGCCGAAGACGCTGAATCTTTGTCTGGACCTTATTCTTGTGGCCTTTTCAAAGCTCCTCTTTTCTATTTTTGCTTTTCTTTAAGTAATTTTCCTATATAGTATTCTTTCACTTGTATGTATAAAATTCCTCTAACTTAGAAAAGTGGGGATGAGTAGTCTTTCCCAGTTAAAAAAAATTGACTGAGAAAACTCAGGACACTGCACGGTTAGCGTGTAGCCCACGGGCCAGAAGGCCAGGGCCAGCTGCATAGTAGCACTGCCCTGCTGAGCCGCGGAGGATGCTGTGTGCATCTGTCTCACAGCACCCGACTCTCCCCAGACAAGATCCTGCTTGGGCACCGGGTCCAAGCACCTCACTCACACATCTCACTCACCTAATGCTAACTCTATCTCTGAGTATGTCACTTAGAATGTCCTTAGTTTTAAAAATCAGAGAATGGTTAAGCCCGAGGTTTAAAAAATGCAGACAGTCCAGGCTCCAAATCCCAGTTGTGTTGACTCAGTCTGGGGTCCTCCTAAAGAGGATACACTGACGGCCAACAGGTCAGTTAGTGTGGGTGTGGGCCGGACATGGAGAACAAGGCCTTCTCTCCACAGAGAAGACACACATAGGCCCCTCACTGCTTTTGTGAAAGAGCAGGGGTTAACCTCAACTCTTCCAACAGAAACCCAGGTTTATTGCCAAAATAGATTTTTAAAAACAATGGCTGTATTACCCTCCAGTCCATTAGTCATCCTACAGAAATCTGACATTAGAAAAATGTTCACTTAGTTAGTTGGTAGAAAAAATCTGAAGTATGATCAGTAGTTCTTGACTATGGCCCTTTATTCAAAGAAATTCCCTCCTTTACAATCACCAGTTATGAGATATAATATACCCTAACCTTCTGACTTTCTTTTTTTTAAATCTGAGCCCAAATTGCTCTTTTCCTAAAGACAAGATCCTGTTTAGGCTGCTGGGGTAGCCAGCTTCCAAGATGGCAACGCTTGCCTTCTGGTAGCCATGCCCTTGTCCAGTTCCCTCCCACACTGCAGCAGGGTTGGTGACAATGGCATGTAACCTTTGGGGCTAGGTCACAGAAGGCATTGTGGGTCTCACCTTGCTCTGTTGTACTGCTTGTTCTGGAACAAGCCAGCTGCCATGCAATATGAACACTTAAGCAGTCCCATGGAGAACTGAGGTCCCCAGACAATGGCTGGCACTAATCTTGTTAGTCATGTAGTAAGTCACTCTGGAAGTGTGTCGTCTAGCCAAAGTGAAAACCGGGTTGACTTTGGACTGCACCCTCATGGGAAACCATAGTCAGAAGTGCTCACCAATGCGATTCCCAAATTCCTAACCTATAGACACCATGATTACAGATTTTAGACGCTAAGTTGTGGGGTTATTTATTACAGATAAAGTAGCTATGATACAATAGATAATGAATACTACTACTAACATGGAGAGCATGCAACAGCTTACTGTGACTCTCTTAAATGATAAACCACGATCAATCCATTAGCTATTACAGAGTATTCTATTACTAATGATCACAGTGGGCCAAAGGCCAGCAGTTACAGTCATGATTTAGATTTGGTTGGTATAGGCATCATTGCTTTGGGAGGCAATTCTTAAAAGATAATCATATATACAATATGGATGTTTCCATTGTGTGAGATGCTGACTTCATAAGCTTGCAAAATTCCTGATTTGATAAAATTATTGATAACATGTTTATATTTTCTTCAATGTTACATTAAAAAAGAGAAAACTTTCTCAATGTACTTTTTTTTTCCTTGAGAGTGAGAGAGAGGAAGGGAGAGACATGAGAAGCATCAATTCGTAGTTGTGTCACTTTAGTTGTTCAATGATTGCTTCTCATACATGCCTTGATTGGGGAGTGCTAGCCAAGCCAGCGCAAATGGGATCATGTCCATGATCCCACACTTAAGCTGGGGACCCTGCGCTCAATGTGGTGAGCCCTCACACAAGTCGGAGACCTCAGGGTTTCTAACCTGGGACCTCAGCGTCCCAGGTCAATCAATGCTTTATCCACTGCACCACAATGGGCGGGCTCAATTTACTCTGTGAAGTTAAGGTTTGATGACATGTCTCTGACTGGTAGGGTGAAAAACTGTAAAGGATCAAAATAACAAGAATTTGAAAGGGCAGCAAGAAACAAATTTCTGCTGAAATCCATTGCAGTGACTCTCCAAAAGAAGAAATTTTAACAACTGCTAATGTGTCCAAAGGGATTCATTTCAACCAGTGCAAAAATATAGCAAGATTTCAGAAAGATAATTTAAAAAAAGCTAGGCACTGGACATTGGATCTCAATTCTAAACAGAAAAGAAATGCTACACATGAATTCATGAAACTTGCGTGGCTGCCATAAGTTTGATATTTCACACTGATACTATAGGGAAAGTATTTAAGAAGACTGACTGCCAAGGATGCAATCCTGCTTCCTAAATCAGAGCCATTCCATAGTCAAGGAGGGTTACCTTCCCGCTCTAGAGAGTCTTGACTACAAGCTACACTATGCCCAGGGCTGTACAAAGGATTGCAGGAAGGAAAGTATATACAACTCCTGATATATCGGATACCAGGGCACTAAAATATCTGAATGAAAAGTTTAAAAAATCACTGACATACTTGGTTTGTAGAACTTTCTACTTGCTCTGCCTTACTCCTGAGGTAATATTTTCTTCAAACTATTTAAAAATAGGTAATACTTGAAGTTGGTTTAAGAGTTCCAAGGAATAGCGAAGGGTAATATTAAATAGTAACCTCCCTCTCATCCCTGAACTCTACACAACAATCACTTTTACCACTGTCGTGCGTCTTTCCAGATAATTCCATCATTCATACAAACACATGTATAATGTGTGTTTAGACACAGACCATATATATGTATCGACAGATATTTTCCCCGATTACCCTCTTAATATAAATAATAACACAACATGCCTTTCTGTTGCTCTATATTTTAGTGTTTGTGGGTTTTTTTTTTTTTTTTTTGCTACCAACATATTTTAGAGACTGTATTTCTATCTGTATAGTATGCTTAATTCACCATCCACATCTGGGTATATTTCTGGTCTTCCTTGGCTGTGCAATTAATTTATCTACGTATCAACATAAAACTGTGAATTATTACAGAATTGTAATTAACATTACCTCTCCATGATTATACTTTTTGAGAATTCTCCTGGAAATTCTTATGTATTTGATTTTCTATATAAGCTTTAGGATATTTTTTCCATTCCTCCACCTCAAATTTCAATTTTTAAAATCTGGAGTGAGAAGTAATGTATCTTTAAGTCTCACACAACCCTATGAAGTAGGTACTCAGGTTATGTCTTACTGTATGCTATACTAATAGAATACAGACCAATTATCTGAAACTTCACACTTATCTAGAATCTCATTATGAATAAATGTTTACTTTTATCATCTCCTTTAATCCTCATAACCACTTAGGGCCGGCCAGGACAGGTACTATGATTCCGTGTTATGGACAGTGAGAAGGTCATGGTCGTCCTCCCTACTGGGAGGCGGGGGGCTCCTCCCACCCTGCCAAAGGCAGACAGCAGGACAAGCTCCAAGAAACACCTAAAAGACAGAGATGGTTTCAATTTTATTGCAATGCTCTATTTTAGAAATGTTGGCAGACTATGAAATTATTAAACTTCTAATGAAGTTTAAAGCTTACAATAATACTGAACATTATTATGAACAGTGACATTTGAACTTTCACAAACAGCTGGCAGGAGAGTCAAGGGGCAGAGCCTTCCAAAGGGCACCTGGGATCCGGGTGGAAGGGAGCTGGAGGAGGGAGAGGACCGCTGCTGGGACTTCGGGGCCGCACCACTGGCCCCTCCACACAAGTGCTCAGAGCCCTGCTCCAGGGGACTTTGGTGTCTGTGAGCATGGGCACCTCGCAGGGTCTGGACCGCTCCTTCCCTCCCTTCTCCTTCCTCCCCCTTTCCCCTGGACCCGACTAGGGCTGAGGCCCCACCTCTTGTGTTTCCCATGAGCCTCTAATTCTTACCCCTCCCTTCCCAGTCTGGCCCGTTCTCCTAAGGCTTCTCTCCTCTGCGCGTATCCTGATGGAGACAGCTAGTTACTTTGCATAGTTTATATTTTAAAATATTCTCCTTTCCCAAATTAAAATGAAATAAAATGGAAACTTTTTCAAACAATGAATATCCCCTCACCCACTCCATAGAATTTAAGTAACTTTTCAGAAAAAACCAACAAAACAAATAAAATGAGATTCACTGAAATGGTTTTGTTAGACTAATACACAATCAGAAAGCATTCTCTATAGAAATTGGTTTTATATTATTTGTATGTGAAATTTCTCTTTTATAATTAGGAAAATGTTTTCATTTCCTTGTTCGAATTTCCCTTTGATTTTGAAAAACTATTTTCCCTTAAATAAAAAAAGGTAATTTCTTTTAGAAGTGAAATAACCAAACTTAGATATATTTTTATTGTAAGCTTTTGCTAATATTATTTGTAATAAGCAAGAGTTTATATCAAGTAACTGGACATCACAATTTGAAATTGATTTTATTTTCCTCCAAAGACCTTGTTTTATTCTTTGTTGAGAAATTTCTGTGGTTCTCTTTTTTGTTCATCTTTTATCTTTTCAAAATTAAATATAATCACTTTAACTGTTTTCAGTCAGCAGCATTTCTACCAAGTGTTTGAAAATTGCTGCAAGGTCAAATTTGATCTATTTATCAACACGATCTTTCTGTGGGCAGATCCAGAATATATCATAGACATCCTTCAAACTGTTGTTCCAAAGAATGTCATCATTATCGGCAGAGTTGTGACCACAACTTCTACTAACAAATTCTAAAGAGTACGCATTGCTCAAAGCACAAAGACACTTGTAGAATTTTTGCCGGAAGTCTGGCACGTGCGCCTTCTCCTTCGCCAGTGCTGTGACACCACAGTGATGGTCGTGCCCTTAGGACGATTTACAACTGTCGAAGCTAAAATTCTTATTTTAGTTTTTTGAAAATTTAAAGGAACACTAAATATTTATTAAAAATGTAATTGACCTCTGTCTCTGTCACAAAAATAAATGTAATTGCAATTCTAACGTTTAATATCCACTGAGCTGCCGTAGAAAGAATGACTCCCACACTTCCCTCACTTTACATCTGGACCTGCATGTACACAAATTTGGGCTGTTAGTGTCTGTCGGCCCCCACATGCAAATGTTGTGGATACTGAGTCAATTTCTGAGTCTATTTGAGTCCTTGGCTTAGAACGGAAAGAGAAGGATTTGATGAGTGAAGCTGCCTTCTTCCTAATTTAAAAGCTTCTGTAGCGCACGCACACCCTCCCCTGACTCTTCCTTCAGGAGTGCCCATCTCAGACTGGCGGGGGGCACAGTCCCCACACCTTCCCAGGAGTTGGCAGTAGTTGCATTTTTTATTTTGGTGGTGGATGGGAAGAGTGTAAAATATATGTCATAAAATTTGTCAGTTTAAACATTGTAAATGTACAGTTCAATGGCATTAATTACTTTACAATATTGTTCAACTAGCACCAGTATCTATGCCGCTCACAAAAATAGGGGGTATTTCAAAATGAATATGAAGTGATAAAATAACCCCTAATTTTTCTAAAAAAATATTCATGACTCCAAACAAAAAGTCTGTACCCATGAAGCAGTTTTTCCACCTTGCCCCCACCCATGGAAACTTCTAGTCTACTGTCTCTATGAATTTAGCTATCTCATTGTTGAAGCACCTGCATCAATGAAGTAACATTTAACTTTGAGCTACTGAGTGAGTCTCTGCTGCCCTCACCAATTAAACTTGAGCTCCCTTTCTGTTCAGTAGTTAATAGACATGGAAACGAACAGTGGTTCTCAGTGTGTCACTACTGTGGGAGGTGATGTTCTCTTTTTCCCTTCCTCTATCCAGTGGCTAACATGGTACCAATACCAAAATCATACCAGGAACTGAAAACTAGTGCTAATTAATTGATTGGAAAATGAATTCCTCATGACAAAATATGTGAATTACTCATGACTTGATTCTTCCTTGCTCATCAGGAACGGACTTCCCTGGTCAGTGAGGAGCAAAGCAAGCATACATCTCAGGATAAAGACAGAGGCCTCAGAGAACTGGGTTTCTTGACTATATATACGAGACATGATTTCATCTCCTTCCTTCCCAAGTCTTATCTTCATCTGCCTATGAAGCAGAATCATCATCTTTCCAGCTGATAGTGTGCATTGGGACACATTCCTCTGCACTATTTTTCCTTTGTTACAATTCTGAGAACTCTTCTATATTTTTCTCAAGGGAAGGAGAACCACAGCAGCCCTGTACATATCTGCTTTCCTTCAGCATAAAAAGATGAATTCTCCTGTAGCTAGAAAACACGTGAAGCCCCATCTTCGTACTGCAGCTGTCCAATGACTTTATTTAGCCATAGAACACAAAATAGTATATGCTGGGAATTTATTTCTTAATGGAGCAAGAGAAAAGCTCCTCATTACAAATGCAGACAACTACAGGCTGTCTGGGAAGCTAACATATTTCATGGTAGCATGTGAGGTTATCCAAAAAAAAGCAGTTCTTCCAAATTTAAAAACAAGATGTCTAGACTCTTTTCTTAATTGATGGCCATGCATAAAAATGTATCATAAAAATGTGTCTGAAACTGTAAGGAGCATAGCACTAACAAGGCACTCTTTCAGAAAAATTAGGTTGTGTCTATGAGAATACATAATCATTCAACAAACATCTGTCTTAACCGCTAAATAATTCTGTTATTTTGGGTTTTTCCAATCTTGTTTTCCCAGTGATTATTTCTGGTGCCTAAAATTTTATAGAAAAAAAAATTTCTGAATGGATAGTGATGATTCAGTGCTATTTTTAGTTTCATATTTATAACTGTCATTTTAATCGTTTAATAACTACCAACTTCAGTCCTCATTAAATGTTTTGTTTAATAGCTCATAAAATAGCCATATGAGTAAAACCATACTTGATTTCATCAAGTACTATTACAAAGAATAATTTTCTATAACAAGAATAGTTTCAGAGCCCAACAGTTGGACATTGCTCTCCTGGTTATTTATACATACATGTATACATACCTCTAAGAGACAAAAGCTTCTTAAATGGATAGTGATGATTCAGTGCTATGGCTAGTCTGATATATATAAAACTTTATATATATATATAACTTGCTATCAAGAGCAATTATGTGAACAAGACTGATTTCCTGAATGAACATAACAACTGTGGGGACTGGCTGTTTTGTACACATTATCTAACTTGCTAAATACGACTCTACAAAATAATTGAAGAGTGATGTTAAAGCATTATCTTTGAAGCCTTACAACTGACAGCAAAGTTCCTTCTTAGTGGCTGGGTATGCGAACCTTGGCTCCTCAGTGCTGACTGAGGTGTCGAGTGCAAAGGTCAATCAATTAAACAGGTATGTGTCAGTTCTAATCATGGTTCCAGCAGGATGCAAGGAGCTGAGCTTCAGACCTTTCCCAGTATGCTAAGGATTCTTCAATGTGTTTGGTATTTAGCTACCTAATGAATACATTCATTTTAAAGCAGATAGTGCTCATGAGGTAAGATAGGCATTATTTTGCATTAGATTCCAGAGGTATAAATGATTAATACTGGAAAGTAAAAATGAAGCAACCATATCATTCTTTTTGTTGCCCTGCAGTGACCTATGAGCTAATATTAGGTAGTGGAGAGATCACTTATATAAGGCATACCAAGTTGAGGGGGCCTCAAACTGATCTAGGAGACTGGACTCTGTCAGCTGGAAGGCTGTTCTCTCTTTAGACCCATCTGTCCATCCATTACACATCTTTCATGTTGAGCTTCAAATAAGCCAAAAGCATTATATTTTGCTGAGGGGAGGATACCAAGATGATTACAGCATGATCCCCTTGGTCTACCTGAGGATCAGACCAGGAAATACAAAATATCTTGGAGGAAGTGGGTCAAAGTTTAGGACTTGATTCAGAAGGTGAAAAAATAAAATGAGAGCAAGTCAAGGAAAGAAGAAAGAGGTGCGATCTGGACTCCTACCATGCCCTCTATCACCAGGAGCTCCTTGGACCTAGAGCCATGAAAGTCTGGAAAGGATTCTTTCTCTAGACCCCGATGTCGAAAAGAAGTATGGGTGCTCAGAAGCTATTTTGAGATTAAAGTGGAAACAGTGACAAAATTCTCCTGTGAAAGTATCTGAGAACTACTGCTACCAAATTTAGAGCGAGCCTCGGAGAGTTTGTTCATATAACATTACAGTATTTTTCTTTCCAGTCAGGAGAAAGAAGGAATTTTCAATTTAGGTGGGAAGAAAAGTGCTCACTATGAGATACTGGAATAATTTGGGAATAGAGATTTCACAGTTAAAGTCTTAGGAGAATTTTTGGAAACACTCTAAATTCTCATTGTCTTGAATAATTTAAGTAAAATCCTGCTGAAATTGACCAAAGATCATACAAGTCACCAACTTAAAGTATCAGCAGCAAATGATTTTGTTGAATTATGGTTCCTCTCATCTAGATATTTGAGACGTTGAATTCTCACTTGTGTACTACCAAATATATTTAAGAGAGGACAGTGGGTCTCCACTAGTAGAAGTTTAGGAATCAGTAACAACAAGAGGAGGAGACTTTTCTGAGTAAGGGTCCCTCCCTGATCCTCAAGTCGGAAACTCAGAATTAGAACCAGTTTGCTATAGAACTAACGTTTCGGTCTTTCCTTTTCGTCTAAACCTTCCAGCTTCCTTAAGTTCTCACTTCTGGAAAAGCTTTAGGCAGTCAGTTGTTGTAACCCACAATTTCTGTAGCTTTTCATCTTTTTACCATACTCTTTCTGCATCTGAGCCTCACTTCCCATATGTGGTCAGTAATGTCACCACCATCGGAAGTAAAATGGCCTTCAGCATGGTCCTCTTTGCCCACACAAGGGCAGGGATGTGGGGCAGGAAAGAAGTCCAGTGTTCATGGATTTCCAGATACTCTGAAACTATATAGAATACATCATTACTCATTTCATACATGTGAAAATGGACATGGACACCTTCGGGAATTCTCTGAAGGTACAAACAAAAGCCCGTCATTGGGTCTGGGCCTCCCTTGGCAGTTCTCAGAAGGACGCTGTTGGCCAACTAGCGTTGTCATCTCTGCTTCCGAATACTATTAGGATGATAATGATTTTAAAGTAAAACTTCTCACTTGCATTTATTTGAGCCTGTTCTATATTTTAGGAACTCTGCTAAAAGCTTCCAGGTGATATTACTAAATATTTACTAAAAATTGCTAATTTTTACATGGCTTAAAATGAGGCTTAGGCAAGTCAGCTGACTCAGAAGGGCATTATTGGCCAACTAGCCTTCTCATTCTGTTTGTGAATCCTATTAGGATGACAATAATTACATGAAACAAGAGCTGTGACATTTTTGGTTCATGCAAGATAGTCTTTCTTCCCTCCTTCCCTCCATCCCTTCCTCCCTCTCTCCCTTGCTTCTTTCCTTCCTTCCTATTTTCTAGGCTGTTGTAATAATTAAATGATGTATCCTTAAGACCCTTAGAAGACAAACTTTTAAAATGAGACTATATATGTGTGTGTGTGTGTGTGTGTGTGTATGTGTGTGTAGTCATACACACAATTATACCTATCTAAAATATTTTATATATGTATACATGTGCATATACATTATTCTTATTAAAGTGATATCTCAATGAAAATATAGTGCTCACATCGCTGGTGCTGATTTTCTAACAACAGTGGTCCTTGACATGATGGTTTTCTGAGAAGTACATCAGTATCATGACTGACTAAACCATGCCAATATGATTAACACACTCCTGAGACTTCTTTCACCTTGGTAGAACACAGGGAGTTGTACATAAAATTTTTCATAGTATAAATGACGCCGCTTGAGTCTTCTGGAATAAATACCTCCAAGCTTAGTGGAACCACAGCCAAGCAGCCTAGAAGTTGTATCCTTTGCTTAAAATAGTTTGTGAACTATGAAACCAAGATCTGTGTAATCCAAGTATTTTAAATGCTTCCACATCATTTCAAGTACAATCACGAATTTTAAAAATACTTCTCTACCATCATATAGAACAGAAAAAGAGCAGACTTTTGTAAAGCTTGTTTAAGTGAGATATTTGAGTATCTAAACCTGCTTTAAAAATTGTATCATTAATGCCATGATCTATCAACACAGTACTGGCTCTCTTATTAGCCAATTCCTGTTAAGTATTAAAGTGAGAGCTGCAACATTGAGTGAAATGGCATGCTCAATGACCGACGAACTAGAAAACTAGTCCAAACTGATGCATCGTTTGGCCAAACCCTCTGAAGAATTAGCTCTTTAGGATCTCTTTAGAAACACGAAACCTCTAGAAACCACTACCACAAATAGCCAGCATTTAAAATACCTGCCAAGCCACCTGCTTTTCTCTAGGAAACACCAGAAAACTCACAGGTTAGTAAAACTCCGTAGAGCCTACAAAGTCTCGACCTTCCTGATGAAGCTGACTTATTTTGTTTAAGATACTTTATTTCCCCTTCTCTGAGAAATATAAAGCCCCCACATCAGATTTAGTTCAAGGAACGGACTGATTTGCAAAAGAAGATCTCGTAACAGAAGCGGGTGCCGAAGACCACTTCTTTGTCACTTTGGTCTTGACTTGGCACAGCGTGTCAGATGGTATTCATTTGGAATAAAGAGACTGATGACATAACATGGCCAACCCTCCTCTCTAAGTGGCTTTACTAGAAGTGGATAAGAGCAGAAAAATATAAATTCATCTGTCTATAGGCGACCAAAAACATACCAACTCATCTTGGAGTAATTTCACCAATGAGATGATTTAGAAGACAGTTCAGTGGCACCATTTTGGAAGGTAAAAGCTTAGCAGAAGGAACATAAATCAAAGGTGACTGGCAGGTAAAGGATACACGCAGCAATCAGCCAAACCATGTGCACACTGGCACAAATTCAATGAGATCATTTATAAAATTTTTAAGGCAGGAGTACACAAAAGGGGGTCTGGTGCTAACTAAATCCACAGATAGCTTACATGCCACTGAAATAAACACTTCCAGATGCGGGTGTACAAAACCCTTTCACAGAAAGAAATGTTTTCTTTCATAAATCTGAAGGAGGGACTCTTAGCAGGGAAGGGCAAGAAGTCTGAAACTGAGACCGAGTTTCAGAGAGGTCGGAGGTGTAATAATCGTGTGGGTAATGATGAACTGCACATGGTGTGCCTCCAGCAGAAGCATCACTACAGCCAGTAGGACCGAATTTCTGTTAAGCCTAGGAAAACATACTGGTAACATCTGGAGACACCAGTCCTCTACAATCTGCTGTCTAAGTCAGTGTTGCTCTCATTACTTTCCTTCGGGTTTCCTTTCCTAGGGGTGTATATGGTGGTGGAGGTAAGGAACTCACACAGAGATAAGAGGCTCTGATCAAAGATCAGAAAAACGATGTTCTGGAACTTACACTAGCACAAAGCTAATGCAGGCATGGCTTTTATGATGAAACCTTTTCGAAATCTGGTGAGCTTACAGTCATCTCTCAGGAATGCATGGCCAAAGTCACTAATGGCTCAGAAAGTCGATTTGTTCATCAAGACAGCCTAATAATATGTGGGACTTTCTGGTCATATATATAAACACTCCCAGAACTTCAAATAGAAAGCTAGAATGTCTCTTTTTCTTTTTTAAGTTCAGGTGATCTATGCACTGAGCTTTCTCTACCCTCTGTCCCTTGGAAATCCCCATAAAATTAAGTTTCCTTGTTGAATCTTTATACTTCATGCAAATTCTTTGTAAACATCTGAGCACTAAATTTGTTCTTGAGAATATTTTTAACTGTTTTCTATGCATCGACCCAACTTATAAGCCTGTCATCTTTCATTCAGCATCTTACTCTATTTATTCTTTATGCCAAGTATCTCTTGAATATATTCTGTCTTCCCTGTACTCAACATCATTGCCTTAGCAGAGGTTTTCTGGCCTCTGGCCTGCAATATTGCCACGGCTACCTGATCGGTCTTTCTGCCTGTTACATATCCTAGCTCTGATCCCTCCTCTACACCATCATCTGAGTTATTTTTCCACCATACAGATGTGTTCGTGTCAACCCTTTGCTCAAAAACTCTAATATAGCTTCTTGATGACCATACCAATTGTCTAAAAAAATTTCCAACCAAAATCTAACTGAAAACCCAATATATACTGGAAATCAAAATGTATCTGTATTATTTTGAGCAAATCCTTTATTATTTGCAGAATACCTGTAAAGTACTTGGGGGTTTCTGCGGAGAAGCTATCTACCGGCTGGACGACTCTACATCATGGAGTCCCGGTAAGCTGGTCTTCACCTCGGGGTCCCGGTAAGCTGGTCTAGACCGCGGGGTCCAGGTAAGCTGGTCTGGACTGTGGGGTCCAGGTAAGCTGGTCTTCACCTCGGGGTCCCGGTAAGCTGGTCTAGACCGCGGGGTCCAGGTAAGCTGGTCTGGACTGTGGGGTCCAGGTAAGCTGGTCTTCACCTCGGGGTCCCGGTAAGCTGGTCTAGACCACGGGGTCCCGGTAAGCTGGTCTGGACTGTGGAGTTCCGGTAAGCTGGTCTGAAATTCAAAGCCTTCGTAAAAGTCACCACCCTGTCCCCCGCGCTTCCTTCCTCTCCCCCAGGGGACTCCA
Source organism: Rhynchonycteris naso (assembly GCA_037038555.1). Taxonomy (NCBI): domain Eukaryota; kingdom Metazoa; phylum Chordata; class Mammalia; order Chiroptera; family Emballonuridae; genus Rhynchonycteris; species Rhynchonycteris naso. The sequence goes on from CM073000.1 coordinate 12,004,558, forward strand.
GATCTACTCCTTCCTCACCTTGGCCTAACAGCCATACTGCTTGCATCCATTTATCTTTTCTTTTCTATTTTATTCCAGCTCTTCTTTCTGTCCGAATTATATTTTAGAATTCTTACTCATTTCCCTCACCTCTGTCTCATAAACTCGTTCAAATTTAATGACCTTACAAGTTCCCGTGACTTCCTCGGGCAAATCCGCCCTCCTTCCCTGGGCCTGACTTCTGCCCAATCTTCCGGCATGACACCCACTGCGGGGCTGCTGACGGCGCCTCTCCTGGGCTGTACTGGGACGTCCCGCGACTTATCTGTATGTACCAAAGCCCCATTTCAACATATCTCACACAATGTTTGGCAAATGTTTATTGAATTAATAAATGGAAATATCAGAGCTAGAAGGATCTCAGGACACGTTAGGGATGTTATCACTGGTCCTTCTACTTCTAAATCATGTGTAGTTCAATTGTACAAATATGGACGCTGCTAAATGGACTGTTGTTACCTAGTCCAAACTCAGAAAGCCAGCGCCGTCCTCTGTACGTGAAGTGTGCTTTCATCCCTTCATCCCGCCAGGAAGGCATGTGGTTTGAATTGTTTTTCCAGCAGTGGTGGGTGATAGATTGACTCGTAGCAGTACATGGTCTCGCCTGGCCTTCTTCATTTTTCACTTTAACTGTTTGTGAGCTGATCGTGTGAAAGATAGCGCATGCTGCCTGAAACCGCAGTGAGGTTAGTTCACTCGCACGAGGATCAGCCCCTAACACGGTCTTCCCCAGCGAACAGGGGAAAAGCACAATGCACGGCCCAGGCTGGAGTTCTCTCCCCTGCCCATACCCTCCCCTCTCTCTCTTTTAAAATCACCAACAGCTTGCTTGAATGAGGAATGCTTGTCAACTATAACTTATTTACTTATTAGGCTCTTACCTAATTAATCTAGAATCTGGGAATGGGTGTTTTAGGTTAAATCAGGAATGCAGTTAAATCAGAGCCAGAAATGCAGTCTCTAACTTCTCTACTGGAAACTATAAAATCCGCACAAGTGTTTCAATTGGAATTGACAGGAACTTGTGGGCCCGGCTGTGAATCTCTGGAGCCAGAGAGCCACTCAGATAGCCCCTCCCTGGTGTTTCCACCAGGGGTACAGCTGCCCAACTGCCACCTTGAATGCACCTGGGCAAAATCAGAGCCTGACATTGGGCTCTGCCCTCGAGACCTCTGCCAACTCATCAGCTGAAATATATCCCGATCTGGAGAGCCATCTTCTCAGTCTGGGTATGTGCCCAGACCCGCAAGTGCACGTCAATCAGGTGGGAGAGCCTACCCAGGTGCCAGGGCAAAATGAACATCTGACTGACACATGGGCTATGAGTGCTCTCTCCTCACGGCTTGGGGTCACACACTGGCGATGGGGGTGCGGGTGGAATATTTGATCTGTGCACACATAGGCAGGGGGTTGTGGTTTAGATCAAATCATGACTAAAACACCAGTCAGGAAAACAATGCATAATAATTTTTTTCCTGCATATTTTTCCTACCTTGGATATAGCCTTAAAAATATACTGGATACAATAAGAGTCAGGTATTAGTTTCATTTTTGGAAGGTGTGGATTTTCCACTTAAAACAATCCACTTATGTTGTAGGATTAACTTTGCAACTATATCAGTAACTTAAATGGCAGTTCAATGATTATATTTGTGTGACTAAAGTATATAGCACTATTTAGAAATCATCAAAAGGCAAATCATCACCAGTTTAACAAGTGCTCATCATGGTTGCCTGGAGGGGCTTTTTGTCACACTATCAATAAAACAGTACGCAAATGTTTCACTTGAACAAACCACGCTTAACGAATGCTAGAGGTTTCTGGCAATGGTAAATAAGAAATTTATTTTAATAAAACTAATGAATTCTTCTCTAATACTTAGTTTAGCTATAAAATCTTAACTGAAAAATTTAAATAGTATTTTTGCTAGGTGAACACAAGCAATTTAATATACTGAGTTATATGCTTAATTTGGAGATTTTCAACCATTTTCATCTCATGGCACACATAAACTAGTTACTAAAATTCTGCGGCACACAAAAATATTTATTTTTTGCTGATCTGACAAAAAATAGGTATAATTTTGATTTGTTCACACAGGACAGCTATTATTGGGTTGGCTGTTGTTAAGTTTTTAAACTTGACAATCTAAGGAAAAAGAGGTCAGTGCCCCTGATTAAATAGTCAGGTACTGGATGTTTTAAAAATTCTCGTAGCACATCGGTTGAAAATCACTGGTCTAATTCAACACTTACAATCTTCTTATTTATTCAAACTTTATAAAGTTTCTTGTCATTTTTAGAGAACAGTACTTAAATTAGAGATATCTCAGTTTAGCTTAGTTCCAACTAATCCTAATGCTGCTTTCATGAATTTATGACTTTAAAAAATCCCATGACTTTTTTAAAGAAAAAATAATTTCCTTTTGGAAGCACTCAAAATAATTTCCATTCTGTTCCTATCCTAGTCCTTCAGAACGTTACAAAGACCGAGACACTATAATGATGCATTCAAATCTCAGGATCTGTCCCTTTTAGAACATTCTGCTCAAAAAGTTTCTTTTTGTTGTCAATGACTCCTCCTCCTTCCTTGCTCTCGTGTTCCAATTGGTCCTCCACCCCCCAGGATGCAACCTGCCTTTTACAAGAAATGAAGATTCATTGACTCCCTGGGCTACTTCAAATGGAAAAAGGCTTTAAAGGACACAGATTGGAGAAAATGCACAGAGCTGACGAGGACTGTCACCTTTCACTTCTATTTTGACAATCCTCCATTTGAAGACTACTTTTCTCCTTTTCAAAATATGCACCTGAAAATTCTAGGAGTCTATGCAGGATATCTTGGGGGCCTAATAGACTTTGATTTGAAAGTTCATTTACAGTTTTTGTGCTACTCAAAATAAAGGTTCTGTCATTTCATGTTTTATATCTAAACTTCTCATAAATGTTTCTTGATTACGAAGTTATGTCTTGCACTTCTCGTTTATTAGTTCTTTTTTAATAATTAAAGCAGTTCAAATAAAAGCTCTGCATAAAACTGTGCAAGTGAGCACATCACCCTCATATATACCTTTTGCCGAACTAAACAGGAAGTATTTACTGCTAATATAAAAGTGAAGGCAGAAAAAAGCAAAACCTGTTTGAATAGCCACTGTTTACTATACAAATAAACCAGGTAACAGTACCAAGTTTTTCAAAATGGAACTGGGTAAGTCCTTATAAATAATTCACTGGCTCTGCCAATTGAAGGCATTGCTGCAGGCAGTGCAAATAGATAAGATCTCTCTTCCCCTATCCTCAGTTCTGCCTGATAATTAAAAAAGATTTTTACAATGAACACAGGGGTTCACATATATTTTCAAATTAGTGTTTTTGTTTTCTTTCGATAAATACCCAGAAATAGAATTGCTGAGTCATACGGTACATCTATTTTTGGATAAACACCCAGAAGTAGAATTACTGAGTCAGATGGCATACCTATGTTTAATTTTTTGAGTAATCTCCATACGATTCTCCTTAGAGGCCGCACCAATTGCAGTCCCACTAATAGTACACAAAGGTTCCCTTTTCTTTACTTCCTCGCCAACACCCGTCATTGCTAGACCTTTGGATAGCAGCTGTTCTGACTGGTGTGAGATGGTATCTCATCGCGGTTTTGATTAGCAGCAACCTAGGTACCCACTGACAGATGAGTGGATAAATAAGATGTGGGGGGTGTGAGTAAATGGAATATCACACAGCAATAAAACTAATGAAATCGTGCCAGTTGCAACAACACAGACAAATCTAGAGAGTGTGATGATAAGTGAAATAAGTCTGGTGAGAAAAGACAAATACTGTCTAGTATCACTTACATGTGAAGCCTAAAGAAACAAAGCAAACAAAACAAAAACAGACTGGGAAACAGAGACCAAAAGAATGGTTACCAGAGGGAGAGGGTGGGAAAATGGATAAAAATGGGAAGGGAATACAGCCGATATTATTGTGACAAGTTTACACGGAGACAGATGAGTACTAGAGTTAATGATGTGATCACATAGTAAAGTATAAAAATGCTGAATCACTGTATTGTATGCCTGAAACTAATATAATAAAGACTGTGTACTACTAAAATTTAAAAAAAATCTATTAAAAAACCAAAAAAGTTTTGTGATATAACACGGTTGTGCCACCTCTGTTTGGCAACACAGACTCATGATACTATTTTTACCATAGCAGTATCAGTAACAATGCTTACAAATTTGGATTCAATGAGTAAACTAAAATGAGTTTGACCCTGAAACTTTAAGCAAATATTTGTAGAAGAGTCTGCAAGTGATTGAGATTTTCTTTATCACATCTTTGAGTAGCTTATAATGTTTTAAGCATCTTAAAAATATTTTTCAGAAAAAATCAAGAGTTATGCTGGATAAAATTATATATATATATATATATATATATATATATATATATATATATATATATATATATATATATTTAAACTTTTCCCATTTATTTGAGAAAGAGAGAGAGAGAGAAATAGGGGAAGAGGGAGGGGAGGGGAGGAAGGGAAGTGGGGGAGAGAGAGAAGCATCAATTCATTGTTTCACTTGGTTGTTCCATTTAGTTGTGCACTCACTGATTGCTTCTCATATATGCCCTGACTGGGGATTGAACCCATGACCTCAGCGTGCCAGGATGATGCTTCATCCACTGAGCCACCAGGCCAGGGCCAAGATCCATATATTAATTCCCTCTAAACATTATCAGTTTAAAAATATGAGCATATTGTTAGTGAAACAACTTTTAAGCAAAAAAAAAAAAAAATCCACGACTAATGCAGCTTGTGTAGAACATTATTAAATACTACTATATGTTTGACTCAAAACTTCTCAATGCTTTGTAAATAAAATAAAACATGGAAATAAAGTGGACAGTGTGATGGTTATAATATTACAACTGTCACTCATAACTCTGAAATACCTTCCCTTTTCTATGGAATGAGATTTTAAGAGTGGACTGTCTAGCCATACATATAGATATTCTGAAATATTTAATAAATAAATGCTTTCCTTTTTTTTTTTTTTCAGGGACAGAGAGAGGAATAGATAGGGACAGACAGACAGGAACGGAGAGAGATGAGAAGCATCAATCATCAGTCTTTCATTGCGACGCCTTAGCGACGCCTTGATTGCTTTCTCATATGTGCCTTGACTACGGGTCTTCAGCAGACCGAGTAACCCTTTGCTAGAGCCAGCAACCTTGGGTCCAAGCTGGTGAGCTTTTCCTTAAGCCAGATGAGCCCGTGCTCAAGCTGGTGACCTCGGGGTCTCAAACCTGGGTCCTTCGCATCCCACTCCGACGCTTCATCCACTGCGCCACTGCCTGGTCAGGCTAAATAAACCTTTTCCTTGTGGAACATCTTTTAATACCCCTTGGAACACTTGTCTTCTAGACAGTATAGTTTAGGAAATGTTATCTCATGTTTTCAGGATAAGATCACTTCAAGAGTTAAAAACAGAGGTCTGTCTGCAAAGAGCGAGTTCAGTGAGTGGGATGAGTGAGAATTCAGTGGAGCTGGTGGTTCCAGTGGCCCACAGAGTACTCAGCTCCCGTCCAGAGAGGGCGCTGGTGCCCTGGTCAGCAAACCGAGGCTCGCAAGCCACATGTGGCTCTTTGGCCCCTTGAGTGTGGCTCTTCCACAAGATACCACGTGCGGGTGCTACCTCGATAAGGAATGTACCTATCTGTATAGATTAAGTTAAAAAAAATTTGGCTCTCAAAAGAAATTTCAATCATTGTACTGTTGATATTTGCCTCTGTTGACTACTGAGTTTACCGACCACTATGCTAAGCCACCATAAGCCCGTGACTTAATCCTTCCATAACCTACTTTCCTTATCCATAAGGTGAGGATGACGCTCATCTTGCTATGGTGTGAGAATGAAGAACAATGCAGGGGACAGTTTCTCCGAAAGTATTACACTATATACCATAAGTTATTATTCTGTCAACCAACACTTCTCTCAAATTCTAATGATCTTCTCTCCCAAGCCATTCTAAATTCTTACTCCCACATTTCAAACATCCCTCCCTAACTAATCCTAAATTGAATGCTGTGTCAAATTGAAGCATGTAAAATTTCTGATATTCAAATGTATATGAGACTACAATCTCATATGATTTGACAGAATAAAAATTTTAACCACAACCCCCACCCTATTTTAAAATTACAAACAGCTAAACTAAAAGTTACATATTTTTTCTATAGAACACTCACTCTAAGGTTATTCTTATAAATGTCACGTTAATTTTTCTTTTCGGAGACTCAGTAGCCCACAGCTATATAAAATGTACTTAAATCCAATTTATCTGATAGATTCACTAATTCCAAAAACTTTATTGAGGAAATTTTTACTTCCAGTAAAAACACATATTTAAGAATTCTTGGGGGGAGGGAGGGAAGAGTGGGATAGGGAGGAGGGGAGGGACACAGGGAAAACCAGATTGAAGGTGACAGAGGACAATTTGACTTTTGGTGATGGGTATGCAACACAATTGAATGATAAGATAACCTGGAGATGTTTTCATTGTACATATGTACCCTGATTTATTGGTGTCACCCCATTAGAATTAATAATAATAAAATATATATATATATATATAAAAAAAAAAAAGAATTCTTACCTGATTTCTACTTGGTATTTACATTAAAAATGTATTCTAATATGTTATGACATTATATTTTTCAGATTGAACACATAAAACAGACAAATCTGATACCATTGTCATAAGAATTACTTGCTCATGAATGCAAATTCTAAACCAAAATAGTCAAAGCAATCTGCTATGACACTTTTGTTTTTATTTCATTTTTTAAATTTTTATTGACTTTTATTTATTGTATTTACATGGATTCAAGTGTCCCACTGAATATATCTCCCTTCCCCACCCCCTTGTTCCTCTCGACCACTTCTGTTTTTAAAAGTTGAATGTGAGCAATTGTTAAAGGAAACTTCATACATCTGATCCTATGAAGGACCAACAATGTGCCAGCATCCCCACCTAACAGATACGCACACATCAAAGTGAGCGGCCGTAGGGGAGGGGCCGCAAACCGAGTCCGAAGGCTGGGTTCTAGGGCCGCCTGTCCCTCCCCTGCAAGGTGCCTATGGGTACATGGCAAAGCTTTTTGTGGACCTAGACGAACTAGTTTTCTCAAGTCTTAGCCAGCTTTAAAACACTATGACTCTGTCTCAGAATTTAAGATAGCTTAGTGGACAGTGAAGTACCTCACTTCTAGGGATACACTTAAGGTGTTTAGTTTAGCAACCATGCTTAAATAAGCAATTTTATTGTCTTGTTATATTAGATCAATAGAAAGGCACCTGATGACATGCAAGCTTGAGAGTTAACATACTTTTCTGCTGTGAATATCACTCAGGAGAAACTAAAATAGACGTAGGCATTACACATGGGATTATGTCATCTCGCTCAGGAAGTTTCCTTTCACTGGCTTTCAAAATTATAGACCTGGTTTTATATCAGCCATCCACAGCACTTCCAATTGACAGCTGGGGTTGAGCCTCGGAGTAGGTAAGCATGGGTACCACCCCCTGTTGTAAATAGCAAGGATATGATAAAACATAGGTCTCATACCTTCTATACCAGGGGTCGGGAACCTTTTTGGCTGAGAGAGCCATGAACACCACATATTTTAAAATGTAATCCTGTGAGAGCCATACAATATGTTTAACACTAAATACAAAATGTGTGCATTTTATGTAAGACCAACACTTTTAAAGTACAATAAGTCTCTGAATTCTTTTTAATAACGTTGTTATGCTGTTGCTAACCAATGATGACTAAAGTACTTCTTACCATTAATGCGACTTCTGGTGCTGCATGGTTTGCTGATGGCTTTGTAGTCTGATTGATACGTGGTGAGGTTAAGCTTCATGCAGGCATTAAGTCTTCCATACATTAAACGTGATTGTAGGTTGGTCTTAACATTCTTTAGATGTGAGAAAGACCGCTCACATGCATACGTAGAGCCAAACATTGTCAGTACAGCAGTACTCACATGCTGCAGTGTGTGGTATGTGACGGGAAGCACATTTCAAGTTTTGACAATCAGCTGGTCTGCCAGTTGAAGTTTTTTCATTTCTCCGCACTTGTGTTTGCTCGCCAACTCTGCTTGCTGTCACGCAAGTCTTTCCAAATCTTCATTCAGTGACTTGAACTTATTCACCCACATGTCTGAGGCCTTCAGGTCAGCAACTTGTAGCTCAAAATCTCTGACAGAGACACCGGGGATGTAACTCAGGTCGGTGCTGTCCACTGCACACTCGTGTGGATGGGTGATGATCTTAAAAAACTGAGTGCGCTCACGAAATTCTCAAAAGTGCGCTTTGAATGACTGCAGGAGATTAGATATGAAGCCTGCTAGCTGCTGGAGATCAAGATGTTGAGCAGGGTTACTTGCTCTGCATGCATCTTTAAACTCTCCCAGTTTTTCAAAGTGTAGTAAACGACCTCTTTCAATGTTGGTGATGAAGAGTTCCAGCTTGTTTTCAAATGCAAACACTGCTTGTTGAAAGGATAAGATTGTATTTCCAACACCTCGCATTTTCACATTGAGCTGGTTCAGATGTTCAGTCATGTCCATGAGACAGTAGAACTTCAGGAGCCACTCAGTGTTAGCTAACTCAGGATGCTCGATGTTTTTCATTTCAAGAAAAGTCCGGATTTCGCTCAGATAAGCCACGAAACGGCTGAGCACCTTCCCTCTTGACAACCAACACTCATTGCTGTGCAGAAACAGACCAGGATAATTATTCCTAACTTCATCCAGCAGTGTTTTAAGCTGGCAACCATTTAAAGCTTGGGCAACAATAAAGTTGACTACCCAAATGACCTATGACATCATCTTACCAAGCTGCTCGTCACACATCTGAGCACAAAGTGCCTACTGATATAGGATGCAGTGAAAACTAAGGGTGGGTCTCTTTTCATGTTCATGAAGAAGCGCTACGAATCCTCTGTTTTTCCCCACCATGCACGGAGCACCATCAGTACACACCGAAATAAGTTTACCCATTGGTAGACTTTTTCTTTAGCGAACTCAGTGAAGGACTTGAATAAATCCCCCCCTCCTGTTATCTCTTTCCTAGGCAAAACAGCAAGACTTTCCTCACGTAGTGTGTCACCAACGGCATACCTTGCAATCACGTTGAACTGGGATAAATGGTTTAGGTCTGTTGACTCATCCACAGTGAGAGAAAAGAATGGTGCTGCATTTATGTCCTTCATTTGTGTTGCCTCAATTTGATTTGCCATATGATGGTACAATCGTGAACAGTTCTTGCCGACAGAGGCATGTCTTTTATTCATCTGATTATCTTGTCTTTATCCGAAAAGTCGTCAAAAAGTTCACTGGCAACATCAAGCATGAATGTTTTGGCATACTCCCCATCTGTGAACGGCTCTCCGCTTCTCACAATTGCTAAAGCACCAGCAAAGCTAGCCAAATTTCAGTCACCTTGTTGGGTCCAAACACAGAGTTGCAGCTTGCATTCTGCACAGTAGCTCTTGACATGCTTTCTTCCTGCTGTCTCCCGCTGGGTATTTCAATGCAAATGTAGTATGGCGTGTGTCGAAGTGCTGCTTTATATTTGACCGTTTCATCAATACAATTTTATCACTGCATATTAGACACACTGCAGAACCTGCTCTCTCCACAAAGGCGAATTCCTCTGTCCATTCCTGCTGAAAAGTACTATACTCATCTTTTTTCCTTTTAGCCATCTTTTTTGTCAAAAGTGTTTCTGCAAATAGCTAGCTGACTACTTGATTAAAAGGAGGGAAGTTTACTTCCTGACCTCACAACAACCGTGTACATTACGCATTATCCAATAAAAATTTGGTGTTGTCCCGGAGGACAGCTGTGATTGGCTCCAGCCACCTGCAACCATGAACATGAGAAGTAGGAAATGAATGGATTGTAATACATGAGAATGTTTTATATTTTCAACATTATTATTTTTATTAAAGATTTGCGAGCCAGATGCAGCCATCAAAAGAGTCATATCTGGCTTGCGAGTCATAGGTTCCCGACTCCTGTTCTATATGATAGACAACCCATATGCTGGGTGACTCTTCAGGGTATTTTCTCTGACAGAAAATACAAGTCTAACTAAAAATCTACTTCATTCACAAAATTTCAAAAGCTTTTACATCTAAACTTGCATAAGTAAATTCTAAGAATATTATTTTTAAAAAACAATTACCTAAACCATTTGAATTTCTTGGCTGTAAAAACAATTAAATAGCAATTAATTTTCTAATAGGACAATTCACTGGAAGCATTTGCTTCGCCTTATTTTGAGTACTGATGAAGTTCTTAATGTAGGGTTTTTTCTTTACTTTTTGGTATTTTCTTAATTTTCTACCTTATTAATTTTATAGTTTCATAAAATAGTAAAATGAAGAAATTCTTAAAAAATGAGGAAGGTAATGATTTATGTTTTAAAAGTTATTACCAACATTGACAAAGTTATCAGTCTAAAAACTTTTTAAATTAACTTACAGAAATTATGAACTCCTAAAAACTGAATTTATAAATTGGGGGCCATGCCATTTGTTCTTTAGATTTCTTTTGCATAAGCTAGTGCACAAAATCTAGCTAGTATGCAAAAATCTATTGATAACTATGTACAGTCAGTTATTGAGACCTTAGTTTTTAAGGTAATAATGGTGATCAAAAAACCATTAACATTCTTCTATCATTATTAATCCCAAAGTAAAAATGAATATTTATTCTCAGGAACTTTAATATTTAAATGGTATTTAAATTTTAATTGTATAAACACTTGCAAAATAAATCACATTATTATTCTGATTTTAGTTTCCTCTGTGATTATAAAGTGAGGTCTGTGTGTGTGCATGTGTGCGTGCCTATGGTTGGGTGGTAGAAAGAACCCAAGAAGATATACTTATCTAATACCTTCTAGAAAATGTACTACACCTACTACCACTACTTCTATTATTCATATAACTTATTAAGACCTTAGCATATATCAAGTTATAGTGTTCCTTAAATTCTACCATGAGACACATTCTATTATTATACTGATTTTACAGATGAAGAAACTGAGCCATAGAGAGGTTAAGAAACTTCCTTAAGGCTGCTTAGCTAGGATCTGAACCCTGGCCATTTGGCTATAACATCAAGTCAATCACCACACAATATAACCTCACATGATATCAACTACTATGAGTAAAATGACAATATCAGATGCCAAGTATCGACATCACTTAGGACATTACAGATTGCATAAGTATTCTAAAATAATTCCTACAAATCAGACTCTGACGTGATTTTCAGAATTATTCAGCAAAAATAAAAGACAAGCAAGAAGTAAAATAAATCTCTCAGTGTCCTTAGCATGTGTATACAGAAGATTAGGCATGTAAGGATGAGGACAGTTGCAAAAACATACGTTTCAGGAGAAAGAGTTTGATGCTGAGAGTTGGAAGGCCTGAATTCTAGCCTTGGTTCCACCACTTAATCTAATCAATGACTTAACCTCAGAAAAATTATTCTACTTAAATCCTCTAGGTATGATACTTTCTCTGATCTTCTGCATAGGACTGAGAGTAAATGGGAATAAATAAAAGAAAGAACTCACCAATTAAAACCAATATGCCACAACAGAACGGGTACACCTCAAAGCTATTGCAGGCTTGGTTCTAGACCACCGCAACAACGTGAGCGTCACAAAAAGCCAAATGTAATCTTGCTGGCGGAGGGTCTTGCCTTCAATTTGTAAGAAAACATACCATCCTGTGAAGTACAATGAGCTGAAGGGCAATACAATGAGGTATGCCTGCACTGCTACAATTGGTTGGGTGGGGAGGTATGGTTTACAGGCATTTCCACAACACTCACCCGAGTGGCAGGCAATTGATGTTCATGCTCCGCCCCCTTTCTTCTCTACTCCAGAGGCTTCGCAGTTTGCACTTTTTCCTCTCTTCTATCTAACATGGCTCTAATCATTCGTTTTTTCCATCATTTCAACTAATTCCCAAGAACTCACAATTCTTTATACAATGAATTGTATTGCTGAAACTGATCATGTAATTTTGTATAGAATTATTTCAGAAGTTATATAATAGACACCACTCTATGATTCCTCACTAAAAGCATTTTATTCGTTTATTGATTGATGTTAGAATTCAGTTTCTGTGTAACCTATTGGTTATTTTACTTCTTCAAATCAATTTCAAATAATTGGCCACATATGAACCAAGTTACACATACTCTAAATTAGATATTGTATTTATATGTACATCAGAGAAGCATTCTAGTTCTGAAATGCAGGCTGCAAAGACAAGATCTCTCAAGCTTCCTAAATATAAAGTACTGCTCATGGGCATTTTAATTTACAAAGACAATTCTACATTGGAGATAAGTTAGCTTAGTTTTTCTGTATGAAAATTTAGATTTTAATCTATGGTGACTATAAAGTCAACCACATGCCTCCTTTCCTCTTAGGAGCTGCAGCTCGATGCTTAGGTAGCAAGTGTCTGCAGTGCCGTGCAGAGTACCATCTCAGGGGCGGGCTTCTGGGAACTCGGCATCCAGGACTTGACATCGGTGCCCCCACATCAGGAGCACCACCACTCAGCAGCTGAAGGAACGTGAAAGCCGGGGCAGGGAGGCCATACTGTCGGCATAAACAGTTTGCAAACCTATCCTACCCTACTTTAAAGAGAATTTTACTGAAAAAGGCAGATGTGTGTGTGTGTGTGTGTGTGTGTACACACACACACACACACACTTATATACATACATACATACATACATACATACATACATACATACATATACACCATAAAACTGTGTCTTCCTGATCAATGGCACAGGTATATTTAGTCTTGCAGCTGGAAAACTTCTCCCTGCTCTAGGTATGAAGCAGACCTTTCAAGGAGGGTCCTTTCTGAAGAATGGTAATGACTGGCTGCCTCTCCAGGGTGGAGTTCTTTATCATTTGCTGTTGACTTTGCCCATCTGCTCTGTCAGTGGCTAAGTGAACCTTCTAGGTCATGGCTTATTTGTTCTGCTTTCCATGTCTATTTAAATTAAGCATTTTAGAAGTGCATCATTAGTTTTAAAAGCATACTGGGCCTGGTCTGTGGTGGTGCAGACCCTGGGCTTGCCCGGTGAAGGCACATATGGGAGTTGATGCTTACTGCTCCTTGCCCTGCTCTCTCTCTCTCTCTTGTCTCTCCCTCTCTCTCACTACTCTCTACAATGAATAAAAAAAACCTCTTTAAAAAAAAGGACACTGAATAAAAAGCACATTGGTTATATATTAGGTAAAAATTCACTTAAACTATGTATGGTATACTTAGGTGTGCATACTTGGATAATGTTATACACAATCTGCTTTAGCGTATTGAAGCAGAAGTGAATTTAAAAAAAATGGTAAATTCTGTTGTTTCTCAGTCACAAATCAAACCTCACTTTCTGAAAGTCAAACCAATTTCTTATAAACAGAAAGGACTTGGAGATAGTTCTAGTAACATGAATAAAAGACTTTTATAAAAAATGGCCACAAGATGAGCATTTAATATTCACACACACACTTTCGTTAGGCTATTGAAATATAGTCTTTAATTCTCTATTTAAAAACAACAACAACAAACCCTGATTATAAGCTTTCAAACCATTTGAAGATGGGAAAGACTGTGTGCATTTCAGCCTACTTCAAAGCCAGTAAAGAAATCATTTCTTCTTCTTCCAACTCAAAGTCTGTTTAAGAGCAGGACATCTGATAGAAGTGGTATTGCCAATCTAACCAATTTTAAAATATAAAGTGCTTCTAGCAATATTTGGATACATATAATCTGACAGAAAAGTTTTATAAACCAAAGCTTTGAAAAGCAGAAAATATAAGCTCCAACAAAAAAGGCATAATTTGTAATTGAAAGAAAATAATATTTTGTAGAAAAAAATTGTCCTTCCAAAAAGAGACAAAAAATGACTAACTTTATTTCCCAAGAGAATTATGCCACTTTTATAAAACAAAATTATAGTCACCACAAATTGCTCTCAACAATTCCATTGCTTCTTCATTTGACCACTTGAAAATCAAGATTCTTTCAGATTATAAATATAACTTTTTATAACTCTGTTATTACGTACTGTGAATGAGGAAAGGGGGCCAATCTTGTGGCCGTAGCGTCGCATGGCCTCTCTGATGTGGCAGGGCTGGATGGCATCGCTGTGAGCCTCGACACCACAGGCCGCAGTGCTCTGCGACAGAAAAACACAGAAATTGTTACTAAATCAAAAACACACAACAGAACTACAGTGTATAAAATATGAAAATAAACTTTCATAAAAATGGATGGTCTTTTCCCTTAAGATGCACATCACGGCTGCCATATACAACATCTAAAAAAAATTCCATTAACAAATCAAGGATGACCTATACATGACCCCTGCCTAGCAGGCCTACCAAACGCAATTTTTTTGCTACAGCATTTCACCTGGGTTCGCATCAAAGTGCAGGTGAATGGAGCCGCTTGCGTGCTCACGAAGTGTCAGTGGGCTTGTTCAAAGAAGCGCAGGAAGCTATTTAGAAAAAAATTCAAACATTTATTATTATGAACGTTTCTTTATTGTTGGGCTTAATTCTGAAATAAATGGAAGAACATCAATTTTTAAAAAATGAAAAATATAAAATTGCTCTATATTTATTTGCAATACAGGGGACTGTCATAAAAATCACTTTAACTTGGTACTAATTTCTAGGTGTTCTCAGGGCAAAAAAAATAATAAAAACATTCCATTTTAACCTGCTTCATCTATAAAAGGCTGATTGTAAAATACAAAAAGACACAAGAGAAATATTATTTGTAACGAGGGTACGGATACCAACTCAAGAAATGTACATGATTAAAACCATGTGTTAAATGCACAGTAGGGGCATTGCAGTGTCACGGCTCAGTTGAAGGCTCTAGTGCCCAGCTACCTGGGTCCATATCCTATCAGTTACTAGCTATCTCTGCACTTCAGTTTCCTCATCTATAAAACTGGGATGATAATTCTAATTGCTTTATAGTGCAGTGGACATCAGATGTCAGATCAACATTAAAGAATCAAGAGGAAGAAATAGTAGCTTGTATATTACTGCAACTATAGTCTAGAAGTCATTCAGAGTCACTTAATGAAGATTGTTTTTCTGATTATTATTAGAATTACTACTTATATAATTCCTAATAGGGGTATAATTAATACAACCTCTATGGATAGCAATTTGGCAAAATCTTACCAAAATGGAAAAGTACAGCCATTTTTGACCTAGTAATTTCACACATAAGAATTTATCCTACAGATATATTATACAGGTACAAAGTAATACATAAGGATATTCACTGGATTAACTAAATTTTCCATAGTTAGAAAACACTGAAATCAATTATAATACATCTATTCAGTGAAATAGAAACCACCAAAAAGAATGAGGCAGTTGCATACACACTCCTACTGAGCTCCATACATACCCTTTCTTTAAGACATATTGTAGGAAATAACGCAAGCTATACAATTGGGTGGCGCTCTGTTAGCACTTGTTAAAAAACAAAACCAACCAACAAACAAAAAAGGCTGAACATTATAGTCAGTTAAGCACAGAGTACAAGGTACACCAACACTCAGTAACACTGCTTAACGCTCGGAGGATAAATGATGGCTGGAGGAACAGGGTTAAAAGAGACATTTTTCACTGTACATCCTTTTGTCCTTCTAAGATGCATTTTGTACCCTGTGCGCGCTTTTCCTATGACAAACTAGTAAAATAATTTAAAATTTTCTACAAAACGAGAGCATCTAATTATCCAAGCTGAACCTAAATAAGATTTAACATCTTTTTCATTTTCTCTCACTCTTTTAGATTTAAAATTTAAAACAAAATAAATCTTGATTATTTTTACTATTTTAACAAGATTTGAAATGAGCCAAATAGGAATTTACTTTAGGGTATCTTTCTCAAATTCATTCCAACAATACCCTAAATAACATATCTGCTATGCCCACAATAACACAGATCAAGTTATAGAATAACACAGGTTAAACCCTTACTTTGGCTGGGTTGAAAGTGCACAGAGTTTTTATTGAGTGCTTTCTCGATTCTTATTCCAAACACGTTGTGTTTCAGTTGAAATATATTAGAATAAATGCAATTATCAGGTGTCTAAGTAAAGACACTTCTGTGAGTCCATTCAGCTCCAAAATATGAATATGACTAATACACAGTGGGGTAAACGTAGGGTCGCAGTTGTAATCCAAATGAACAATAAAATAATTAATAAATAATAATACAAGAATAAACTCTGCACTTCATGTACTTACAACTGTAAACCTACTTTTGCTCACCCCTCTACATTAACTATCATGGAATTAAGGACTATAATTAAAAGATCCAGATATGATGAAAGGAAATAGATAAAAAAACATATATAAACAGCAATATGAAGGCTACAATGGCTATATTAATTGGATAAAATACAGTTTAGGATGAACAGAGAGATTTTATAAATATAAGTAAGTGGAGAGATATGCTATGCTCATGGATTATAATACTTGGTATTGCTAAGACATTAATATCCCCAAATTGATGTAAGCATTCAGTCCAGTCTCTTTCAAAATTCCACCAGGCTTCTGTCCCCCACCCTCATTCTTTTTGATAGAAACTAACAAGTAGATTTTAAATTTACATACATGCAAAGAGCACAGCAAATCTGTATTAATCCTGCTAAATAAAATTTCAGAAATAAGTCACCACAGACAGATGGTCATCTGATTGTTGACAAAGCCACCAAAGCAATTCAATGGAAGAAAAGAATCTTCAACAAATGCAATAAACTAAATATCCATAAACTTGGCCTTAATTTACATGATACACAAAAATTTCTCAGAGTTGATCAATAGAACTAAGTATAAAAGTTAAGCTATAAGGCCTCCAGAAAACACAGAATAACATCATCACGACTTGGGAGTAGCCCGAGATTTCTTAGATAGGACACAGACTGCAATAAATATAAAAGAAAAAATTGGATAAATCAGATTTCATCAGAAGTTCAAAACTTCTGCTCATCAAAATACACCATTAAGCCATAGACTGAGAGAAAATATGTGAAAAACATGGATTTGACATAGGATTGTCTCACAGAATACATAAAGGACTCCCACAAGTTGTTAATAAAAGACAACATCCTCAAAAATACTGTGTAAAGGATATGAAGAGACTCCTCCCTGGGGAAGATATATAAATGGCCAATCAGCACATGGAAAAAACACTCATCATCATTAGTCACCAAGGAAATGCAAACTCAAACTATAATAAATTACTATTAAAATTCATTAGAATGGTTAAGAATAAAAACAATGACAACAACAAACGTTGATGAGCACATGGAGCACCTGGAACTCTCATATGCTGCTAGTGGAGGTAAAAATGATAGATCTGCTTTGGAAAAAGTCTTGCCATTTCTTTAAAAACCAAACACATATCTATTCTGTGACCCAGTAATTCCTTTCCTAGCTATTTATCCATGAGAAAAAATAGTTTTCCATAAATACTTGTACAATAATGCTCTTTACAGGTTTATTCATAGTATCTCAAAAACTAGAAACAGCTTTAGGTGTCCACCAAAACGAGAACGAATAAATGGATATATTCACACATGGGAATACTACTCAGCAATAAAAATACATTACAATTCTACTGAAAAACATAAATTTCAAAAAAATATCTGAGTAAAAGAAATTTTACACAAAAGTGTATACATGCTATATATTCCCTTATTATGATGTTATAGAACAGAATAAACTAATCTATAAAAAAAAATCAGAAAAAAAAATCAGAGCAGTTGTTCCCTTTTGAGGAAGGTGGGAAAAATTGACTGAAAGGAGGCATGAGAAAACTTTCTGAACTGAGAGGGGTTTAGAATACAAGTCCATACATACATTTGTCAAAATTCAAGCGGTATTCTTAAGAACTAAGTGGTTCATTGTAGACAGGATGTGGCAAAAGGAGGTTAACAGTTTTCGATATAGAAAATAATACAATAATAAATAATAGTACAAGAATAAACTCTGTGCTTAACATACTCATAACTGAAAACTTATTTTTGCCCCACTCGATATTTATTGAAATGGCTGGCTATAGGTCAACTATTTTGCTCTTTGTTTTCTGTTTGTTATTCTATTTTTGTGTCTCTGTTTTTCTTTTCCTGTCTTCTTTTGGATTGTGTGCTTTTCTGAGAAATCCATTTTAATTTATTTACTTGTGTCTTAGTGATATCTCTTTGCATCATTTTCTTCCCAGTGGTTACGCTAAGGATTACAACACGCATCCTTACATTTTAGTGTACTTGGCATTGTTATTGTGCTACTTTATTCACATAAAATATAAGGCTATTATATCTTATAGGTCCATTTACTTCACTCTTACTCTTTACACTATAATTGTCAAATAACTTACATCCACATATGTAATAAGCCATCATACTATTTTTGCCTTAAATAATCAAACGAATTTCAGTGAAACTAAGAGAAAAAATACTCTAACATCTCCCATTTCTACTGTTTTTCTTCTTGATTATCAGAATTTTCTTCTCATATATTTTTCTTTTTGTTCTGCTAGATTTTATTTAGCATGTGTAATAGTGCGTGCTGGCTTGTGATGGTTTCTCTTAGTTTTCAAATTTCTGAAAATATCTTTACTTCTTTATTCCTGGAAGATGTTTCACTGGATATAGAATTCTGGATTGGCAGTTTTATTTTCAGTATTTTAATTGTATCATTCCTCTATTTTCTGGCATTTATTATGTCTAATAATATATCTGTAGATTTTGTACTATTGTTTCTGTGTATGCAACATGTTTTTTTTCGGTGATGCTTTCAGGATTTTATCTTTATGTTTGGTTTTTAGCAGTATGAACATGATATATACATATTCATGGTTTGCTTTGTATTTATCCTGCTTAGAGTTCACTGAACTGCTTAAATATTGGTTTATGTCTGTAATCAATTTAGGGGAGTTTTCAGCATTCATTTCTTCAGATTTTTTTCTGCCTCATTCTTTCTCTTCTCCACTTCTGAGACTCCAAGTGCATATTTGTTTCTTTGATATTTTTCCACAGATACTTGAGGCTCTGCTTCATTTTCAGTTCTTTCTCTCTGGTCTTTAGGTGGAATAAATCCTATTGATCTTCTTTATGTTCCTTTACTTTTTCTTCTGTCAGCCCCAATCTACTGTTAAATCTATCAAGTTATGTTTTATTTCTGATAGTTTTATATTTTTCCATTTGAGTTCTTTTTATAGTTTGTTTATCTACCATTACTTTGTCATTTATCACAAGTTTATTTTCTTCTCTGTCCTTGAGTGAAGATATAATAGCTGCTTTAAAACTCTTGTATAATAAGTTAAATATCTGGATTATTTTAGTCTCCAGTGAATATAAGTCACACTTTCTTAGGTTGTTGCATGTTTAGTAATTTTAAATTATATTCTAGACATTGTGAGCAATAAAGTGTGGAGATTTCAGATTCTGTTATATTCTTATAAAAAGAGTTCTTGTTGGTAGAATTGTGCATACATGTGTGCTAAGCAGGCAATTTACTTTCCTAGACTTATCTAAACTTCAAACTCCTCTTCAGTGGCAGCAGATAAGACTCTCTCTTTACTTCATTTAGCTTTAGCAGGTTTTCTTAGACTTGGTGTCACAAAAGAATTGTTCAGAGATTAAAGATCTGGGTAGTTTATACACTTATTCTTGGTTCTCTCCTTTTGAGATTTCCTTCCTCAATTTATAGGTGTTCAAGCCTATAAGTTTGTGCACACCCTAGACTGAGTGGAGCCTGCTAAAACAGTAAAAACAGGAAAGCCAACTATGGCCTTTTCATTCTTCTTACACACACTCCTTCCAGTTACCACCTAGTTTTGATCAATCTTTATTGCTTTTAGGTACTTGTTTCTTTATAATTTGTCCAAAATTTATGATTTCATCTACAAGTAGGTTGGTACAATCAGAACCGTTTCCCATGGCAAGTAGTGAAACCATGTCAAAATATAGCTTCATAAATGACAGTAAGAATATCTACATTTCAGCCTCGTCTGGTTTCCACTTTGATTTACAAAATGATATAGCTCATTGCTTATATATTAAGGGAAAACATGAACTACAGTGAACTTCTGTATTATAAAGTAGTTTCTTGTTTTGTTTTGTTTTTTCTTTACAGGGACAGAGAGAGAGTCAGAGAGAGGGATAGATAGGAACAGACAGACAGGAACGAAGAGAGGTGAGAAGCATCAATCATTAGTTTTTCGTTGCCGTTGCGACACCATAGTTGTTCATTGATTGCTTTCTCACATGTGCCTTGAGCGCAGGCCTTCAGCAGACCGAGCAACCCCTTGCGGGAGCCAGTGACCTTGGGTCCAAGCTGGTGAGCTTTTTGCTCAAGCCAGATGGGCCCACGCTCAAGTTGGCGAGCTCGGGGTCTCGAACCTGGGTCTTCCGCATCCCAGTCCGATGCTCTATCCACTGTGCCACCGCCTGGTAAGACTAAAGTAGTTTTAAAGAATTTCACCAATAGTGCTCTCTGAATCAACAAGTAACTAAAGCTATGGTAACAAATATTACCAAAAAAACTTCTTCAGTGGACTTGCTTTACAAAAAGTATGTAAGAAAAAGTTGTAAATAACCTGGTAATTACTTATATGTAAAATAATTCTTTATAAGTTTGGATATTCTTGAAATATTTTTCTCTTAAATATTTAAAGATTTCTTTCCTACTCTTGTTGAAAGATATTAAAGATATTCTACAGCAGTGGTTTCCTGAATAAAGCATTAGCCCAGTGCATGTCTAAATTTCTCTAAGTTCAAAAGTACTGGCACCAAAATTAATAATGTCTTACTGCAAAAGTATTCTCTATATCTCTATTCATCCACATCTTTCTACATTTATACATGTGTTTTCTATATTCTTATTTTTAGGCAATGGAAACTTCAGCTATGGTGATAACATGGTACAATTCATTTCTACATAAAATAAGAGATCCTCTATTACACACAATCATCGTAACCTGGAGCATGTCCCTTATTGTCACTCTCTCATCTATAAAACTGGGTGAGAGTTGGGAAATTTAAAACTGATATTTTGTGCTCTTTCCAGATTTAATAATGTATGCACCCTTGAATTTGGTGATTCTCTTTTGTCTTCTTCTTAAATCCATTTCTACCTTTAACTTCTTTAGTTAAAGAAAAGCTTTTCCTAATTATATAGAGCTACAATCTTAACAATTAACATTGCAATTAAACTCTGAACTGAAAAGAAATTAACTACATTATATACTGTAACTTTTGGCCAAAGAATGGCCCACTTTCATCTGAAAAGAAATCTTCTTTAAGTACAAAGATCTGGGAGAACTATATAGAAAACAATAAAAAGAAAGACACTTGCCTGGCCAGTCAGATTATATACCAGCCTTTGTGGTCAGTGAGTGACAGAAGTATTAGTAATAGTAGTACTTACTAACCTTACATTTACTCTAATCTGAGATATGTGTTTCTCCTTTGTAAGACTTAATATTTCAAGTGTAACAAAAGATCTGGTCCACCATATGGATGGGGAAAGAATAAGAGGCAATTATCTGAGATTCCAGGTCCTCTTAAGCTCTGGATTCTTCTGGCAAGGGAAGAAGGCTGGACAAGGACAGTACACTTTTACCTTGCCGAAAACTTCGAAGTTGGAGAGAAGAGTCAGGACAGCTACAGACATTTGTAAGAGATCCAGGGGCAACAGAAATTTCAATATAACTTCTTGCATCAAAGATGAGAGTTCAAACTGCAAAAATTTTAATTCAGTACAAGCCAGCAGGGACAAGCAGAGGGACAATACTCAAATCCAGAAACTATGTAGACCTTCAGCTTCTAATACTCAGTATTAGTTTTTGGACGAAGAGACATAAATAAAAATAAAATAGAGGAATACAACAATGGTGTAAGAATGCAGCCAAGAGCAAGAAGACCTGACTTACAAAGAACCTCCCCAAGTAGCTTGTACTTAAGGAAATAGTTTATTTCCCACAGAGATTTTGGCAACTGTAGTCAAACGAACTCAGTATTCTGTCAAATATGTGGGTTCCAGTTTTGCAAATGTAAAGAATATCCTAAAATGTGGGCAAAATCAGAATAGGAAACATAAATTTTTCTAATCTAATAGTCTTCCTATATGTTTATAGTAGCTGCAAAATTTTAAAAACAATATTAGATAACAGATACTGTATATAAATGTGATGCTAGTTCTTCTGAGATAATTTTGAATAATATTGCAAAAATGTAACAGTCACTGAAAAATTAAAATTCTAAACTTGGTCTGAATTTTAAACTTGAACAGGTTGTAAGTACCTTGCTGAGGACCTGATGGTGACAGAGGCGGATTTAACGGCGGGCACACTGAGCGCACGCGCTGGGCCCCGACTTCTGAAGGGCCCCGCAAAACCCCAACCTGACACTTTTTCGAATACCCCAAGTTTGGTTTCCTATGTGCAATTTTAACACAAATAGTACATAATATTTTTTATTTATTTAAAAATATGGTTAACATGTATTTTTATTTTCCATCTCTCTCTTTTTTTCAAGGGGCCCAATATTTTCTTCTGTGCCCTGGGCCTCCACTGACCTGAATCCGCCTCTGGTGACAGAAATGTGAAGATATTAGTTGAGAGGAAATAATATTGGAATACAACAATGTATATTGAAAGGCTCCCTTCCAAAACACCCAATGGGCAAATGAACAAAAGTGCCGCCGTGGGCATGGCAGCAGCACGCAAATGTTTGCAGTTGCTTCAGTAGGCAGATCCGAAACTGGCCAAAATGGAAAATCTAATGAAGTTTTTCACAAAGTCGAGTATTTTTACCTTTATTTAGGTGAACTTCATCTTTTTGGCACAGAGAATAGGATTCAGTTGGGCCTGCGTCCTTGTCTTCATACCCCACAAATAGCAGTCACAGGGAGCTCCGAACCTACGCTTCCCCCCTCCGTTTTCTCAAACCCTGTTTGACTGCTGTGTGAAGGTTCTGAGGGATTTGGACCAAATGTACTATACCAAAGCCAAAGCTGCTTGGGAAAGTAGAGGAACAGCCAAATCTCCAAAGGCCAAGGAGAAATAAGTAATGAAACTAAATTCATTTGCAGAAAGAAAGGAGAGATAACAGAGGAACGCAGGAACGCACAGGAGGGACTTCCCACCCCACTTCTGGTGCAGGATATTGACCTCCTTGATGTCTCTCTCTTTTCGTTTCCCCTTGAGTTTCCACTGGAAAACTTACTTGAGATTCCAAATATAGTCAAATATTTACATTCATTCCTACAAATGGATAGGATGCAACTTACTTCGTAAGCACTACTTCATAGCCTAGCAGGTTAATAGTCTATATATAAATTTTACCTTTAAAACAAAGAGCCATAAACAAATTATACATAATGGAGCACTTAGGCATGAACGGCACGATGTCTCTGCCCTGTTCTCAGCCACGATCAAAAACACTGAACTGCTGGATAAAGAAAAAATATGATGCATAGATACAGTGAATGTAAATATATAGTTGACATAGTAAATATAGTAAAATGTTAACTGTAAAATCTAGATGGTAGATATAGGGTGTTTATTCTACAAGTCTCTTAACTTCTGTATGTTTGAAATTGTAAAATAAAATGTTAAAATATTCAATAGTTTGCTTTACCCAGGAGAGAGCTGTAAAAGTTTGAGTAGAAGTCATTAAGCATAAACTGGGTGCTTCTAAAAATCTGAATTATGAGAAAAAAAGAGCACATTTTCCTTATCTCTGAAACTCAGAAAATCTTTCTTCACTCTGAAAAAAAATAGGTATCACTGACCTTTTTTCTTTTCCTTTGCTTGGTTTTGGCTGAGTCTTGTCCAGCACTGCCGTTCCCTAGGGGTCCTGCTGGTTTTCCAGACGGTGGCACTGTTGGTGTAGGAGGAGGTGTATTCTCGGGAGAGTCTGGGTGGGACTTCACGCTCGGCCCCTGCACAAAGACATGGGACTTTGCAATCAAGTGACCAAGACTTCTACGAACAGTTCATTTTGTTGAGTATCTCACAAATTTAATATTATTTGAAGCTTACAAATATAGAAACGCAAGTTATTATTATCTAGTTCACAGAAATGATGCCCCCTTCTTTCCCCTAAGGCTCTAAATATGTTAATTTTTAATTTGTCTAAATCATTAAGATATAATCGGGAGTCCTAAGATACAGCTTCCAAAATTTCTGTATATCCCACAGACATTATTACTTGGAAAGATTATTAGCATTTCAAACTTACATGTTTCAAAAGGAATTTCTAAACTTTCCCTCCCAAACTGGGTGCCACCCAGACATTTTTGTATCACTGGTGATCAGCCTTCTCCCAGTAACGCTAGCTCAGTGTCTTAGGTTCACTGTAGATGACTCGAGCTCCTCCCACATCAAATTCCTTCAATATCTACATGGTTTCGTTGGCTATGACTGTAAATCTATTCTCTCTTCCATGTGCAAGCACTTCAGATACTTGAAGATTGTTATATTCCACAGCCTTTTCTACAAGCATCTCAGGTTACTGCAACCACTGCTACGTGTTTTCAGGTTCCTTCCTCCCCTGTTCACCCTCCTCTAGACATCCTCCTCTGTGTCAACGTCCAGCCTGTAAGACAGTGCCTACACGCTGAAACAGAACAAAGGAAGTTTCCTTATTGCAACATCCCAATGTTGGCTCCTAAGGAATTTACAGGCAAATAAAAGTCTCTGTCTTTTTCACATATGGTATTAATAATCTATGTCATCCCATCAACCATAGTAACCATACTATCTACTGGCCTACACGTCTCTATAATTAAAAAAATTATGCTAAACTTTGTAAAATGTTTTGCTGAAATTCAGATATTGGTTTCAAGAGTATTTGTTTGATCTGCTTGCCTAGAAACTTTATCAAACAGGAAGGATAAAGCTAATCTGACATGAGTTGTTCTCAGGAAAAACAAGATCGCTCCTAAAGATCGTTGTTTCCTGTGCATAAACCATACGCTAGAAAACTAACCTAGAAAATTCACTTGAACTAATATTAAACTTGCTAATTTAATGTGAGAAAGCCAAGCTTAACTAGCTCAGTTCTTTACACAGTTAATGCTTAAGAAAAGAGAATCATTAAAATAGAATGCATCTTGTGTTAACTCTGTGCCTTAAGTTTCCAATTCTAATCCACTGCACACAGTGTCTCCCCTAGATCTTTTTAAGAAAACCCTTTTGAACTCATCACCTTTTAGCCCAGAAACCTTCAGCCCTTCCTTAATGACTAAGTGCCTACAGCCTTAATTTTCTAATCTGACTTTTTACTACCCTGTTCAATGAATCCTTCACTTGACAATTTTAATCACAGTTTCTTTTCCTTGTACAGTCACACTGATGCTGCCTCTGTGTGGTAAAAAGGGCCCTCCTCTTCTACTGCCTCATCAAAGTCCTATCTCTCCTTCAACACCCAGCTTCCCCTTTGAAGTCTTCTTTGATTGTAATTAGGAAGTGCGTTTACCTTTGCACACTGTCCGGGCCACTCATTTGGAAATCAGTATATGGTATCTTGAACCGTCTGTTTGCATGCTCATTTATTTCCCTGTTTGTTTTACCTCCCCGAGTAGAGATCCTATCAGTCTCCCGAGTTGCCCTCTGCACCCCAGTTGGGACAGTCCTTAAAGCAAGCTCTTGAGGCTGGCTGCTGCTGTGTAATGGTGAGGAGTAAGACTCCTGCTTTGGGGTGACCATTCCCTTTGTGTTTGGCGAGGCAGTGATGGACCTCACTAGCCCAGTCCCCCTGCACGTTCAGTTTGACTACCATGGGCATGGGAGGAGGGGTGTTTGGCAGGCCAGGGAAAGCCTGAGGCTTGTACTAACATATTCAGTCAGGATGCGTTCTGACACTCCTGCTCCTGCCTCCCAGAGCGCCCAGGTAACTCAGCACACACAGGCCATTTTTCTTGACTGCTGGGTAGCTGGGAACAGCGGCTGTGGTCGCTGAGCAGTTGCCCAGGGCGGCTTGGCCACCCTGGAGAACCAAGAAAGGGGGGAACAAAGAGTTTTCCTGGCCACGCAAGCAATCCCTTGAAGGTTAAGAGGAAACTAGGCTTGTTATGCTCACTGTACATTTCTTCAATTAGAAATGTTACAATAAATTTGTCTGATGTCAATGAAAAGCATACTTATACACATATTCATAAAGTGAACATGTAGCAAAGACATTTTAAAGGGTGTTCTTTGACATCATAATTTGGGTTTGTAACCTAAACAAATAGTGTTTAATCAACTGGGTAATCTTTAGGGTCTTTTAAAGTATGGTGACTGATAATGATGTATGACCTTTTCCAAGTAAAATGGATTTTTAATAGGCATAAACATTTTAATTCCTACTTGGATTCTAAGTCAAACTGATTCTTTAAGGGGCATAAAAAGAGGTCAAAATTTTAGCCTGTAATAACATGCTATGTAGGCATATATCTTTATAGATTTACTGAGCATCCTAGAACAGAGTTATTTAAACTTGGAGTCCATAGGAATCACAGATCACTTAGATCCATAAATGGTTTCAGAGGGTCTTTGAACACCATGAAATTTTATGCAGTATATTTATGGGAAAAGAGCTAATAGTTTTGATCTAATTCTCAAAGGGGCTTATCCATTTTTAGGTTATACATTTCACTCCACTTTATCTACAGCTCACTTCACAATTGTACATGTAGATGTTAACCTGGTCTCCATATTGCCTTCTCTGTGGTTATAGACTGACTTCTACGGGAACAGTTTACGTTAGGAAAAAAGGTCAAGTATTAGAAAATTCATTCAATAGATGATATTACATTTCTGGTTTTTAGGCACATACAGTTTACAGGAAAATTTCTTATATTTAAATTGTACAAAGCCTTAATGTTGGCAAGAAGATTCTAGTCTTCGTAGGGTTCCCAGAGGTGGGGACCTCAGCAGCATAAACTGGATCAGAAGCGGTGTGAACTTGCCAACGACAGGGCCAATCTATACACAAAGGATAAACGGAGCCATGCTTCTAAATCACACCTACAGATGGATCCACAAGAACGTAAAATTATCAATAACTATCAGAAATCATTATGACCTGAATAATAATCCTCTCATTTTTGAGGCACAAATAAATAAATAACTTCTATTACTGTAATTCAATTATCAAAATAAGTTGTTCATCTCCCATGGAAATGAGAAGTGCCCTGTGATATTCCTCTTTCATTGAAGGGCTAGGAAACTAAGACAAGGAAAAGGTAAAACAAACAAACAAACAACAAAAAACAAACAAACTGTTAAGTGGATTGTTAGGGCCAGGCACATAGTAGGTTCTCAATAAATATTTGTTTGAATGCTAACTGTATGAAGACTCTTTGACTAAAGGCCATACATTCCTACATCATGTTTTCTGAAGAACCAGGAACATCAATACTGTTCATGAGAAAAAGACGCTCAGATGTGTCAGGCAGATGTTCCGACACTCACCTCGGCCGAGCCGTGATACT
Source organism: Rhynchonycteris naso (assembly GCA_037038555.1). NCBI lineage: Eukaryota > Metazoa > Chordata > Mammalia > Chiroptera > Emballonuridae > Rhynchonycteris > Rhynchonycteris naso. Next base: position 12,032,237 of record CM073000.1, read on the forward strand.
GCACGAAGGCTGCCAAGATGGCGTGGCTGAACGGGTCTCTGGCCTTGGCCACCATGTCCTGCCTCACAAGAAGAGCCAGATCCACCAACTAGGAGATCAAAGCAATGAGAATCAAGTCACATAGCTGGAAATAATTATCTATGTCACTGATGTGGCAAAACTAAAACAATCCATTCCAAATGCTAGTGACAACACTGTCTGCCGCAGGATCTGCATTGTGGACACGAGTGTATGCTCTCACTGAGCGGCACACAGACTGACCCATGAGCAGAAATAATACATCCTCACCTTCCAGAGGGGTGGTTCTCAAACTTTATTTCCTAATCAATAAAGAATCATTTTAAAATGCAGACTTCTGGGCTCCCAGCCCTGGTATTCGAATTCAGTGGGCCTGCTCTGGAATGTAATCTAGGAATTTACATTTTACCCAGAACCAAGGAGAGGCGATGACTGTGCTCTGAGGATCGAACTTTGCGAAACCATTAGAGGGCAAGGGTTCTAGACTCCGTTTTCTGTATCCATTCAAGTAGAGTGAACATATCTAGAAAAGTAGCATTTGAGGATCAAAAATAATCTCTAAAGAAAGCAGATGTGTACTTAGAATTCAATGTTGAGAAAAAGCACATAGGGTTTCATTCCTGGTTAGAAATAAGTTGCAATGAACAATCTGCTGGGAGTTTTACCCGAACACCCAGCAGAACTGAGGATGCAAAGAAACAGAACTGAACTAAATCTTCGAAAACGTTGGCATAGGAGAAAACTCACGGCTGTTCCCATTCCTGGTAGACTTGTCACAGACAGGGGTAAGGAGACAGCAGCCACCTATGGGCTGCTATGACATTAGGATTCTTACCTGTGCCACGGTTTCATAGGCTAAATATGCTAAAATCTCCATTGCGATAACATTGGGTTTTATCTCCATACTGCTGCAGTCCAACCAGTCTCGAAATTTGGAGGCTTTTTTGGCTAGCCATGAAAAGAAACAGGTATAGAAAATTTAGTAATTTTTTAAGGGTTTTTATACTGCAAATTACTATCACAAAAAGAAAAATACGCCTCTTGAAAATTGCATATGAAAGATAATGTGTACAAAATGAAATGTTTTGAAGTTTTATTAGTCTAGATATTCTAGCCCCAAGAAATCCCTTAAGCATTTGCGCCCTTTAAGTTGTATCCATGCTACATAACATAGTATACTAAGCCACTTAACGTTTAGCACTTTCCCCACTGTGTCAGAATAAGTTTTAAGTTAACCCTGACCAGAGCTTATGTTGAACAACAGTCAGAAGGGTTACTTGCTTGCTGTAACTTTAATTTATTCTTTTGGGGGGGGAAAAAAAAGAAAAAAAGATACCCTGCAAGAAAAAAAAAACAAACCTGTGATGAAAAAAGAAACATACAAAATTATAATATCTTTCAAAATATGTCTCTATTAGAATAGGTTTAAAGCCACACATTTAGAATTAAATAGAACAAACCGATACCTGGCCTAACCTAATCCTGTGGTTACGTTTTCCTTGTAACAAAGATGTCCACATTCTTAAGCCTGACTCTCAAAACCATTCAGATGAATTCCAACCTGCCTTTATATACTGCACACAATAGGGGATATTTCAAAATGAATATGAAGCAATAAAAAAGAAGCATTTGATTTTTTTTAAATTAAATAAGAACATCAGAAAAGCAAATGACAAGTCAAAGAAAGTTGTTTGATTATGCAAATGAGATGCAAAAGCAACTTTTATTTCATTGGTGAAAATGCGCTAGACAAAAGGAATGTACTGAAGTATCTGCACGTTCCCTGATCCTCTAATATTTGTGAGCAGTGTATTATTCCCTATTAAAATGTCACCTGGCCTTGAGTGTAATCCTCTTTGCGTTCACCCCTGTTCTTTCCCCTCCACAGGACACCCTCCCATCACTCTTCATTCATAAGGATCCTGCCCATAGAGGCCAAAGGTATACCTCCCCTCACTCTAGGCATTTACCGAACACTCGTACCATCAGATAACCATTCATGTCTGCTTACATGATTTCTCAAACCATATTGTAAGTTCTCTGTGGACAAACACCACACATCATGTCTCTCTCCATATCTAACAAGACAAGTATATAGGGAACCTTCCATTAAATATCTCTAAACTGCCACAGTGCTAAGCAGAGTTTAACTAGACATAGGGCCTTCATTAGATATTACTAATTCAAATAGCAAACTTGAGGGAAAAGATTGATAGTGAAGATTATATCATGTCTATAACATAATCATCTAAAAAACACAAACCCACTGATTATTCTTTTGATTAATCTGGTCCCACAGGTCTATAAAACACTTAACAGTAACTCAAAGCATGATGTTTTGATCCTCATAGATATAGTTTTCATGGATTCCACATACAGAAGAGTTTTCTTTTAAATAAATCACAGAAGACCTTAAGTCGTGCTATCGAAGCACATATCCAAAGTTGTCAACTGTGGCAGAATTATGATAATCCCCCTTAAAGCTATCTCCCTAAAGTAACCAATCTTCCAAATACTCTCTGACAGGCAACATTCCATCTAACTAGTAAGCTGCAATAGCTCACAAACACTTGTTTAACATCTGTGGAATACTTCTGAAGTCAAAGTTAACAGGCAGCAATTTGGCAAGATCAATAAAATGTACCTTATTCATTTCTCCACTTGACAGGTTGTTAGGAACACAGAAACAGATATTTTGTGACTATGCTCTAAACAATTTATTTTCAAAGTGAGAGAAAGGTTAGTTCTTAGTATTCCATCAGATTTGTTCACCTAAGCAACAGAAGTAGTAACCTTCTCGCTAGATTTTAAGTGCTGAGAATATAGGGACAAGAACCATGTGTCTACCACTGTGTCCCCAACACCCAGAACAGGGGCTGGCATTAGCAGCCTCACAATAAATATTTCTAGGAGAAATGAATGGAAGAGTGAACAAGCAAAGAAATGACAGATATTTCTTTAATAGAAGGACAGGCTCCAAACTTTTTTAGGTATCAAAAAGAGGCCCAGAGGTCCCACAAACCCACTGGGGTCACTGATATTCCAGCAACAGGAGCTAATGCCCTCCCTGTCACCTGTAGAACGCTGCTTCAGACACGGACCCTTTCCAGGTATTTTTTGGTCCCAGAAAAGAGGCACAGACACCCCTAGTCATGGTAGTTTGTTTCCATCAAGAAGTGATGGGGCATCAGAATGCACGTGTTTCTTTTTCTTCACCTTCTTCTCTGTGTATCAGGGGAGAAGGTGATCCCAGACACTGATCAGCAATGTAAATAGTCCTGAACCAAGGTCAAAAGTTCTTAGGATTATCTATAGACCGTGTGGAGATTGCAAGAGGAAAAGGGGGTGAGGGGAGGTGGAGAAGGGTAGAGGGGGGACAGATGGTGATGGAGGGAGACTTGACTTGCAATACCCAGATGATGTAATGTAGAATTGTGCACCTGAAACTCGTATAATTTTATTCACCAATGTCACCCCAATAAATTGAATAAAAACATTCTTAGGATTATCAGCTTTCTCACACTATCTGGGTTTTTAGCTCGTACTGAATTAAAATAACTTTAAATAATAATTTCACCTAAAATTTAAGGTTAATTCTCATACTTTTTAAAAATATTTCTCATCAATGATCACTGGCAAAATTTGAGTTTCTCCCAATTCTCCATTCTTTCCTCCCTGCATCTGATTCTATTATTTCTAGCTCTTTCCTCCCACTAGTCTTTCCATACCTGAGACTTCCCTCAGAGGCTCTGTGACACTTAGTCTTTTCTGAAGAAACTCTATAACTTCGATGTCTTCATAATCACTGTTAAGTTATTTGTGAATAGTCTTCCTGAGACGGCATGATTTTCCCTCAGACCTTTCATAGTAGAGGTTGTTCTTTCCCTTCCTTCCTTCCTTCTTTCCCTCCCTTCCTTCTCTTTGTCTCTTTCTCTCTCTTCTTTCTTTCTCTCGCTCTCTTCTTTCTTTCTTTCTTCTTTCTCTTTCTTTCCTATCTATCTATCTATCTATCTATCTATCCATCCATCCATACATACATAGTCCTTGGTCAGCTACCAAGTGACAGCCAGGCTGTTCCTTCTTCCCGATACCACAGGGCCTGCATCCAATATATCTTCACTCTCTATGTTCCTCTCATAGGAAACATATAAGACAAGAAGATAGCAGAATTCTTACCAACAACAGAGGCTAAAAGACAGTGGAAACATGTTTTCACAAATAACTACAAGTCTACAATTTTCTACCCAACTAAAAAAAAATGACTATCAAGCCATTTTAAGACAAAAATGAGTGTTTTAACTACTTACAAAGCCTTGGGAAAAACAAAATCAGCAGAGAAGGCAAGTTTACATCTTTGTCAATTTAGAAAAATTCAAGTCAGAGATATATATTAAAAAATTAAGGATAGCAACTAAATAAAGATAGAATATGTAATATTCTGGTTGAAAAAAATGAAATAAAGATAACTCAATCAATTCAATAGAAGAGAGAAAAGAGAAGCAAATAAAAAGGCACAGTAAATTTAAAACACAAAATAAGACAGCATATATAAAACCAGATGTATAATGAAATACTAAAAAGAAAACCTATATACTTGTTTTCAAAACCCACACATTAAGCAAAGGTTGAAAGGGAAGGAGTGGAAAAAGATTTACTAAATTAAAGCTTTGTAATTAATAATAATTTAAAAGACTTTAAGAGAAATGACTATCTGACCTTTATAAATATAAAACAAAAGACTGGTGAATTTGACTAGTGTTCCAATTCTGCAGCTTGCCCCTAGCTTATAGAATTATAGACTTATTTTTAAATGCACCAGAAGTCCCGATTAGGTAATGCTATGATCAACTAGTTAAGAAGACTTGTTTATCACTGTATATCCTGGTAACTTATCAGAAGCTGGGAATGAGAAGAACCTACCACTCTGCCAGGGTGGGTACCAGACCTGAGTTTGCTGGCCCATCTGGATTACGCATTCCCAACCACAGCGTTTTGGGACATAAAACAGAATCTCCCACCCAGGTTTCGTAATGAAGCATCTAGACGCCACATAAAAAGGATCTTTAAATGTGCCAATCCGTCTTTTTTAAAGACAAAAAAATTAAGCATAATACAGTATGCTGTTTATCCAATTATTTTATAAAGAAGGGAACACATTAATTTTTAATCTGCTACAGTTTGGTATTGCTATAAACAAAAAAGGCAGTTATTAAAAATCTGATTTTCAAACAAAAGGTATATTAGAACACCTCAATGACTATGTTTTACTGTAAAATAGCACTTCTGTTCCTTTAAGTGAATTAAATTTAAAATATGATTTTAAAAAATAGTTCAATAGCACTAAATGTTACTTTATAAACTAGAGATTTATACTTATAAAAGACTTGAATGCCATTTTTAAACCTAAAAATTACAATACAAAAACCTCTCATTTGCCGAAATTGCCATGATCTGAAGTGTCATTTACTTAATGCTTCACAGATGTATGATGCCAGATTGTTAGTCAGACTGCAAAGTATATTTAGTTAGGAAAAAAAAATCTTCCAAAACATGTTTTCCTATATTTTGCTGACATTTACATGCGGTGCTATTTGAAATGTGTCATTTATTTGCACTTTATGATCTATAAATGAAGCTCACATTTTCTTTTTCCAAATCAAATACGTTGTTATTGTGACCGCATAGCAGCTTTTCGTTTAAAGACACCATTGTGTGTGTAATCCCTCAGACCAGGTCATGCGCTCCTTTGTCAGATTTGTGAGTGGACTGCTCATCACACTTCCTCTCTGACCTCTGCCCCGAGCGTCTCAGTCGCCACTGAACTGTAGCTGGAGCTGGTGCTGCCACACAATTGAGGCCCCTGTTTATCATGAACCTTGCTGCAATTGCAGTGAGCCCGGGAGCGGGCGACACAGCGCCTCATTTTAGCACGAGGTCATTTGTATTCCAAGAACACGGACTGATGAATTTGGCTTCCAGTTACAGACCAAGATGGAAGAGAGTATTGGTACTTTGCCCTGTCGTAACAGGAATATGTGTAAACAAACAGAAAATTTGATATTTATTAATAATGTATTTGCAGCTTTTGAATTTGATGATTGTACCAAAAAGTCCATTATAGGTCAAGTAGTACAATCAGCAATACTAGTGTAAATATGACTAAGAAATTAAAATGGGAATATTAAGAAAAATAGAAATTTTCTGACTAAAAGTTATGTGAGTAATTAACATGGGTCTCCGTGTATTACTCATACCCTTTAAAACCTCTTACTGCTATTAATTGCCAAACAGTAGAGTGGGGTGAAATCTTTTACAGGCTCCCCAACAATGCAGAGGCTGTTTCTGGAGCAGTTATAACTATGCAGATATTAAATTCACCAATTTCTAAGGAACGGAGATTGTGTCATACTTTACTATATCTGTAACACATAATCTCTTAAACATATAATGAAGCAAAGTTAAATGCTTACTTACAGAAACTTAATTGTCGACTTTCAGAGAATTCTGCATATTGAGCTGAATCCATAATTCGAGTCTGTCTTTCTGCTCTCTAATAGATAAAAAAAAAGGTACAAAAATATTTTTAAAGCAAGTAGACTATTATATATGTTGTCACAACTAAGCTTAGAGTTGAAGTTCCATTTTCCTTTCTTGACTCTAGATAAACTGATTGGTACTAGCAAAAATAGCATGATACATAAAATTATAAGAACAGTAGTTGTGAAACTTGTTTCTTTTGGAAATAAAGTTTAACATACCATTTACCACTCCTCTGCTATTGACATTACAGCAGAGGAAAAAACAAAAGGCTCTCAATTTTCAGATTGTACACTTCTAAATTTTAACTGTACCATCATTTTTATTATTTTTTAAAAGAAAACTGTGAGGAGACAATAACAAATCAAAGAGAAAAATTGTTATTAATGATTACTCTCCATTTACCCTAAAGCTGGGATTTTTAAATATTAAATAGGAGTCAACAAATGGGATTCATATATTTCCCTTCAGTTAGAACATGAAGCCAGAGCTAACAAACTCATATTTTTAATTGCAAAGAAAATAAAGGAAAAGGTAAACACAACACACATTCTTTCATCTGAGTCCAGGTATGATTCACAGTTTGGTGTAGCTTCATTCGTGGGTTTCTGATTCCGTATAGCAGATGTTTGCTTCTTCATTGTCCCACACGAGGTAGGATAATTATAATTCACCCACAGTTTGGTGGGAAAGAATACGACCGCTTCCGCTTCCTTGGCAAGGGAAGCATTTTGAAATGAGACAGGCTGGTACTTCTTGGAATAAATTTCTGGCCAGTAAAGGAAAAAATTCCCTGAGATTTTATTTTTTTTTCTGCTTTGGAAGGACTTTTAGCAAGTTTTCTTTATCACAGTTGTTGGAGTATATAAGTACCACTTATGACGTCTGTGAATATTATTACATTTTTTTAAACTAAAGTTATTCTGTTTTTCATTTTGTTTGATTTGGGAGAGTGATCAACTTGATTTCCATGCTGTATCAGTTGATGGGATGAATAATGGTGCACTAGTTTCAGCCCAACACAGAAAAAGACACAGATGGGCTGGTGGGAGGTGCTACAGTTCCTTCTGAGACCAGAGGATTTCCCCCTTCTTCTCTCTCTCCCTCTCTCCCTTATTTCCTTCCTGACCTCCCTCAAACATACTTACAAACACGTATATGCACTGACACAGACCCAGACTTCGGTTTATTCAACAGTTCACGTATCCTTTTGAGCATGTGCAAGTTAATCTGACACACCCGTACATTATGTGTATCATATACGTACAGATTTATTTATGTGCATACATATCCTCTTGTGTGTGGATACGAGACATCATGGTCCTTAAGGGCTTTGATAACTATGAAAACACAAAGTTCCTAACGGAATTCTGAAGACTGACTTTTCTTTCTACCGAGATTTGACTTTTTATACATGCTTAGATAGTGGATGTTCCTGCAATAAGGAGTTCCTGAAATGATAGTTAGAAACACTTATCCTAAGAGGTTAAGTTTGCCAGGCTGCAGCTTTAATTGTGGTGTGTGGCCAGTTGGAAGATTCTGAACTGCAAAGCTTACCATTTGACTACATTTAAAAGACACTAAAGGCCTCTAAATTACTATAGCTAGCTTCATTCCTTTTAGACATTGTCTTTGGGGCCTATTCTCTTTTCTTCATTAAGTGTCTTAGTTATCTGTCTTTTATAAATTTTTACTTATTGATTTTAGTGAGAGAGGAAGGGGAAGAGAGAGAGGGAGAGACAGGAACATCGATCTGTTCCTGTGTGTTCCCTGACTAGGGATCGAACCGGCAACACCTCTGTGCTTCAGGACAATGCTCTATCCAACTGAGCTATGAGCTAGGGCTTAGTTTGATTTCAAGTCCTCTATCACCTAAGCAGTTACCTTCAGTCTCAGGAGCCCAGGAAGCTGACCCAAGGGTATGCACAAAACCGCTTACCAAGTGCCCAGGACACAGCATACAGTGCAGAGCCGCTGGCTCCACAGGAGAGGTTTACGGGCAGTACAAAATGATGGCCATGACAGCTAGAGCGCAGCTCAAAGCTCATCTTGTTCAACCCTCTCGTTTTAAAGATAAGGAAACTGAGGTTCAGAAAAAGGCGATTTGCCAAAAATGACCAAGTCAGAAGGCCAGGACAACCAATTCTGGAGCCTGCCTGTTTCATTATAAAAAGATGTGTCCAACCTGTAGTACTTTTTACCTCCAATAATTTTCTTTGGAATTCTGTAAGCTCTATACATTGTCTTACTACAACGTAGCATGTAGCCCCATAACTGACATGCCCAAACTGCTCGTTAGAAAATAAAATCAGTAGGACCCTGATTCAGCAAAGGCGGTACAGGCTGGGGACAGTGTAGTGCAGTGTTCTGGGTGTAATGTGCGTAACAGTGCCCGGGTGGGTCGCAAACGTATCACAGGTGGGTAGAGATACTGCTTCTCCTTCACCTTCCGGAAGCCACACGAGGAGGGGGCGCAGAACCCCAGAGGTGGTCACTGGCTACACGCTGCCCTGCCCATCGACCTTGGTATGGCATAAAAACGTTCCCATCTTCTCTGTGAGCCATGAGCTCAGGAAGCACACGGTCCTCAGAGAGCAGTCAAGGACGCCCCTCCCCTCATGAAATCGGAGATAGAACTGGGATGCAGGACGATGAGGATGACGTCCCTCTCTTCCCATTATTATTTCAAATAACCAAAAGAAAGAGACAAATGTGGCCTTGTAAAAGGATCAAAATCATTCAGCATCAGATTATATTATCTTCTGTCCTTACACGATCACCTTAAATCCGGGGGAAGGAAGTAAATACCCAATCTTCATGGACTCTGTGTTCTTTAAAAACAGCAACTATGGTTTGCTTCTACAGTCTCAGTATCGGCCAATGTTTAGCTTGGATTTACCTGGACCTCAGCCCGTTTGCTGGCCAGCTGGATGACAGACTGGGCAGATGAATGGACAAACTGAGGCAAAGAAATGCATATAAATTGTTGGCTAAACTAAAATCAGAAACTGTAGTGTCAGAAATCAAAATATAGATGAATTCCAGAGAGGGCAGGCAGTCTTTTCAAGCCAGAGACACATACAAAGTCAAGACACTGGCCAACTGTTGAAAAGTTCGGCTTTTATTTTCTGTGTTGTCCTGACTCCACTTTCACTTCTGCCCTATTCAGATGAGCTATTCCAGTCCACAGAGACATGTGCACGGCTGTCCTTCTCTACTCCTGCCACCATCCGAGCTCTCCGGCAAAGATGCAAGGGGTAGAACTCAAAAACCTAGTAAAACAGCATGGTCAGAATAACAAGCCCTACTCTTGATAGAGCAACATCACAACTTTTAAGATAAAGAGTTTTAAAAAATTTAAAGCATACAGTTCATGAAGTAAAATTTGGCCCTAAATGACCTAGTCTGAGGTATATATATCACTGAATAATCATAGGTTTATCACAGCTTACATAACGAGCATTCTCAAATTACACGATGTTCTGATCTCAGACTGCCACATGAATGCAACGTCATTCCTGGATTAGTCACGCTCTTGTATCTGCAAGTCCAGCTCATCTTCTGCTTAATCCGCCAGCTCTACCCACTCCTTGGCTTCCCTAGGTATCATCGGTGCTCCTGAACACTCAGAAAACACCATGCTACGTATGCAGAGGCTTTTCTGAAATTGAACCTCGCCAGTACTGCCTTATAGTGAAGTACTACCATATAGGGGCATACAGAGAAAAATTACTTTTGAAAGAATTACTCCTCAAATTTTCCAAACACTCAACAATATTTTAAAAATTAATTGGAATGGCTCTTGAAAATGTAAACGAGAACAGTTATGTTCACTGTCACTCATCTCCCTCTCAAGAAGTTACAGCCTTTTCTGGTTATTGTACTACAAACTTCGAAGACAGCGTTCCATGCCAGATGAATTCATTTTCGGGTCCCACCTAAATGAAAACAGGGAAGCAGATCTCCCTAGAAATGTAGTACCCAGTGTAATTCGTGTGTCTGTTTCATCTTGAACACAGCATACTCTCAGCACATATTTGTTAATTTAAATTTCCAGTGAAAGGTTTTGATTTCCATTAATGTGAGATGGTTGTATCTTTTAAAATGCTCTCAGCGGTGACAATCACCATCTGCCCGGCTGGACAAGGCCGAGGTTCGCGGCTGGACCATAAACGCAGCGTGCAGTTTCATTTGAATTCTCTGCCTGCTCCCACTGAAGCCCCCGCAAAGGTCGGGGAAGCTATGTGCGGGTGTACCTCCTGGCGGCTTCTCAAGACCTATGCCATTCATCTTTCTTCAGCAGCACAGAATCGCAGAACATAACTTTTCAACGAAGATGAAGGTTTATCGGCTCTCACTTCCCCTTCAGATTTTTTAAAATCTTATTTTGATGACTCTTAGAAGTCTTACATTTGAAACGCAAAGATCTTTCTGCATGAAAAAGGCAAAATGGCAACCGTAACCTACCAACTACTTCATGTTAGACAGAGATTGGTTGCTGAACTTGAAAACTTCAGATAAGTGGTAACTGCAGCATGCAGCCACATGACAACATGGAATGTTACGCACGCTCACGTATGCTGTGGGCTGTTTGCAGCAGGGTACTACCAGATCAGTGAATGAGTGAACAGCATCGAATGTTGAGCAAACTTAGAGCATATCCCCAGCTCACTGTAAATAAGGAAACTGAGGTCCAGAAGGGCTCAAGCTCTGCCTAGACCGTTGCAGAGGTAACCTGGTACCCAGGGAGGTACTTGTTCTGCTTGCTGGGACACTTGGTAAATCAGAGATTCCCCTACTCAAGAGTCAAGTGAGTCTCTCAAAACTCTGCAGACCTTTTCCGCCTTGACTTGCACTGCAAAACTCATTGTTTTGGGCCAGAAGCGCTTCAACAGGTTCCTAGCTGGCTCCTTCCAACTTTTTAACTCTCCCAAGTCATCTGGGCTCCACCTTAATAAAAACAGAGGAAAGGCCTTGGCACAGAGAAAGGCCTTTCCATAGTAGGGCCTTGACCACCCCCACATCACTTCCACTCCTCCGCATCATGAACTAAAGAAACACGGCTGTCTGCTAACTCCTGCGTCAGATTCAAGCTCAGGTGTCCGCTTTCCAAATGCAGACCTAATCTGCCCGTGCCATGGAGGCAGGCATTATTCTCACTAAAATGGGACATACTCTTCATTCTCTTCATTTCCTCCTTTGTCACTTCTCTCATCATTTCCCTCTTGAGTTAAATTTGCTTGACTTATAGGAGGTCCTCATAAATAAATGTCCATACACAAAAATAATCAAGAGGCGTAAAATCAGAGAAAAGCATAGGTTTGAAAAGATGTCCAGAGAAAGAGAGTGAAAAAGAATATAAATAACAACATGTTACTGCAATATTTAGGGAGTCAGCTCCGAATTCTGATTGATATAAGCTTCAAATCAAAAGTCTGATCTAGAATTTTCACTGAATAAAAAAAACACAGTATTTTTTTCTATTTTGTAGTCTAAACCATAAAGGTTTCCATTGGTGCTAATTTGTTCTCCTAGAGTGATGTTTAGTACACTAATTTTATGTGTCCAAGGTATTAAGTATTGAGTAATCATATAAAGTTTACTAAAGCAATAGCTGCAGAGTCTAGGAGAACGTTCAGGGATGTAAAAGAAATCTGTGCTAAAAATAAGCGAGTGATTCTTAGCAAGAACAAAGCGTCGGTGATTAGGAAATACACAAAAGCATATTTGTGAAATTAGTTAATAATACAATTGTTTCAAAATCCTGGGGTTTTTTGGTCTCTATTAATCAATGTGACTAGGAGTTTTTTTCTTTTCTCTGTATTTTCAACTATCAAGCATGCACATAAATTGATTGTATAAGGAAAATATTAAAATCAAAACAGTACATTTAAAATTGGTTTAATGTCTGTTTAAAATTTTAACTATGAATTTATTGAACTAGTAGTATAGGGAATTATATGCAATAAAGTATTTCTTGTTCTTGAATAAAATGTGTGCTAAGAAAAGCATCATTTTTTCTTCAGTAACATAGTGCCACAGAACCCAATGCCATGTTTGCTTGTAAACCCTCACGTGATATTAGTACCAATGTTTCCCGACGGCTTTCTGAAGCTGTAAGCACGCTCTGCAATGACTAAGCTGGCAAATAGTAGAAAATAACCTTTCTTGTTTCAAGTTGGCCATATGGCTAAAAGTGAACATACTAGGCTAATTTGTTATAAGCTTTTAGATATTCCGAATGACATTTCTAAAAGTTCTCATAGGTTTATGTGATATGTAGATGTGCAGTGATGACTTCAGAGACTAGCAAATATATAAGGATACAATTAAATATTTAGGTTCTGTAGGGTAAAACTTGATGATATTGCCTGAAAAATATATATACAAAGCCACCACTATTACACAAATCAGTTCATACTTTTTCTTTATTCTTGAGTTAGCCCTGGATTCCTTTCCATTTTGATTTGGCAAGGTCAGGTTCTCAAGCAGTTGAACAGGCATACCTAACAGAGGCTGGCTTCACTCATGCAGGGGAGGTCGGGTGCCTTTAAGATAAAGTTCTGTAAGGGGGGCAGCTTGTCAGTGCAGCACGGAGGGCTCTCACCATCCTCTTCCAGGATATAGGGAACTCTGCACTGACCGAGGGAGGACCCCACCTAGAATCTCCCTTTACTGCTACTATGTGGTCCATCTGAGTATTTTCAGTAAGAATTCTTTTTCTTAGAAAATAAAATTTTTATCTTAGATTACTTCACCAATTAATTCCCTCTAAGCAAGTTCCATCAGCTCTGCCTCTAAAATATATCCAGGATAGACCACTTTCTATCACTTTCCACCATCAGTGCTTCGACGCTGGTCCAAGCCGCCATCATCGTCTCCCCCTGGATTACGGAAATCATCTCCAAACGGGACTTCCGGCTTCTGCTCTCCCTCTTGTGCTTCCCCAACCCCTGCCAGACCTTTCACTGCACAACAGCCAGAGTCATCTTTTAAAAGATGAAATTTAGATCATATCATTTATGATCAAAACTTCCAATAGTGTCTTCTTATACATAGAGCAAAACCCCAAATTCTCAAAATGGTCTCTGAAGCCCTACGTAATCTGGTGCCCAATTTTCAATCTGATCTCATCTCCTTTCTCTCCTCTCACTTACTCCAGTCCAGCCACACCGTTCTATCCTGATGTTTCATGAGAATACCAAACACTTTCCTACCCCAGGGCTTTTGCATATGCCATAGCTATGTCCAGTATATCATAGTCTGACATCACTGTCTGGGCTTGCTCCCTCACATCCCTCAGGGCTCTGTTCAAAACTCACTCTTTCAGAGAAGCTGTTTATGATCGCTTTATACAGAACAGCAGCTCCCCTCAAGTCACTCTCCGTACCCCGCTTCACTTTTCTTCACGGCTCTGTCACCTGCCACAACAATGTTACATGTTTGTTTATTATCTACTTCTCCCCAAGCAGGGTGCCAGCTCCTTGAGAGCAGAGACCACGTCTATTTTATTCATTGCTAAATCCCAAAGCCTCTACAGAGCTTGACACATAGTATGCATTTCACAAGCATTGGTGGGATGAAGCTATTTTTCCCTATATTCTATAGATATATAAGTGAATACCTCTAAGGCAGGGTTTCTGAATCACAGCATTACTTACATTTTGGGCTGAGGAATTCTTTGTTGTGGGGACTGTTCTCTGCACTATAGTAGGGTGTTTACTTAACAGCACAGAATCTGACTTCTACCCACTAGATGCCAATCACATCTGCCCACTACTTCCTGGCTTGAGAAGATAAAAAATGCTCCAAACATTGCCAAATGTCCCCTGGGGGCACAATCATGCCCCAATGAGGACCACAAATCTAAGGATAAAGGGACTAACATGGGGAGACTAACTTTACACTATATGCCAGGGGCCATGCTTGGTCTTCTACATTATTTCTTGTAGTTCTTCCAGATGTAATTCAACTGAAGGAAAGTACTGCCAATATGATTTTTATTTTTTAACTGAAGAAGCTATAGCTCAGGTATTTTAGGCAACTTGTCTGAGGTTACTGAGTGGGCAAAGTATGCTGCCCCCCAAAAACCAGGCCTGCCTTATTACAAAGCTGTGCTCTTTCTACTAGGAACCCTCTGAATGAAACTGTCTGAAGCAGAGAGATTTTGACAGTGGTGAGGGAAGAGTACTCAGAGTCCTCCCATTGTCCTTCTCCTCGAAACGGTGTTTCTCGATGGAACACCCACCACTGCAGGAAGAAGTCAGAAAACCACGAAGCTATGCTTGTTCTGCTTGCTGCCCTTCAAGGAATAATCACTGTTACTTCTCCTTCTATCTAGTTTCAAAACAGAGGCCATTTCACATGGGAGACTCCCAGCACGACCATGATCGAAGGAACAACTAATCCCCACACATTAGTCAGAGTGATCTTTACACAAGGTAATCACGCCGTGTCATTTCTATCAAATCCGTCTCTGGTTCCGAAATCATGGTCTATTGCAAAACTGACAGCTTATCTGTGCAGCACAGATGAGAGAGGGCTCCTAACACGTGAACCAGAGAAAATGCTTCTGCTTTTAGTCCCCCGGGCCAGTGTGATACTGTAGGGCCGGCCCTCACCTCTCCTTAGAGCCCGACCCCGTCTGAGAGCTACACTAGAGAAAACCGGCAAGGACGGGTTGGAATGGCCAGTTTACAGTCTTCATTAAGACAGAAACTACCAACATAAATTATAGGTAATGTTGATAGTTTCAATCTGTCAGTTCACAAAATATTTTAGAAATTGGCTCTTCATATATTGAACCTTAAGTATCCTAACTAATAAGGTGTCTTAGTGAGATGATTGAATTATTTATTTAGAAATATCCAATTGAAGAAAAATATAGCTGTAAATGAATTCTGAAAAAAGATGGAGATGGCAAAAACAATTTTAACAGTAAATCTGAATCACACTTGCTTCCAAAATTCCAAAAGAAGAAAGATGAAAACAATGAAAAGATGAACAGTGAAGTCCATTACATTACACACCGGTGAAGAAATGAAGTCACCAGTCTAAGAAAAATTCTTCAGGCAAGATTATAAAGGAAAAACAGGCTTGTACAACTGGACACCATCTGAGTTAAGATTAGAAATAAAACAAACCAAATTAAATTGTTTATTCCCCTAAAGAGAATGTCCTTCATCATTGTGAAGCTGAAGTTTCTTTTCTCATAATTAGCTGAGTTGTTTTCATGAGTCAGAAATGAGCAAGCTCATCAATAGAAGCTGCAGAGACTACTCTGGCTGGGAGCGCGGGCCAACACAAGACAAAGGGAAGGCCGTGATTTCCCGAGTGTGCCAAATGTAATCACTGAAGAAAAAAAGGGGAAACCAGAAACAGACTTGACCGAATTTGACCAAAGTGAGAATACAATAGAGACTAATGAGATACAATTGCTATCCTAATTGCTTTGTTTCAAATGTAATAAATGCAAATTCCTAAATACTTAACAGGGAAAAGCAGAAATGAGAAATGTCTACATATTCAGAAAACTAATGTCTATTTTCAATTCTTATCTATGAAAGGCTACCTAATTAAAAAACAAACAAAACCAGAAATCATCTTTAAAGTAATTGTGGGTTCAAATTCTTTGAAAGATAAAGACCTACAGAAAATTATCTCCTACAGAAGCCCTGGCTGTACTTGGATTCAGTATTTCAAAGTAGCCTGAATACTATGACAGCCTCTTTGGCTTCAAAGAATGCAAAATAGCCAAATCCCCTGGAATCATAAATGCAAAACCTATAATTATGGTTATTTAACAAAATGGTTTCTGTTAAGATATTTGATGATGAAATCCCCATCCTCAGATGTCAGTGCCCAAATTTTAATCAGCCTTTACTCATGAGTAAATGTCTTATAACTGTTATTTGATTAAATGTCAGTGGCCAGCAGGCAGGTTCTGAAGTCAGAAGGCTTACTAAGGCGTGCCACAGAGGCTGTGGGATGGATTACATAGAAAGATGAAGGAAGGAGAATTGTTTTAGTAACTTGATGTGAGGCTGTGTTTCACCTTAAAGTAACCACAAAGGCTTTAAAGGGGCAAAGGACAACTTTGGCAGCAGGACGAAGGGAAGATAAAAGGTGGGAAACCGGTGAAGCCAAGAGAGGGCGAATCAGCGCAGAAGGGCAGAGCTGTAGAGTCGTCTGTGTATGGCCTTGCTAACCTTTGGGCAGCCGTGTGCGCTGGGAAGATCAGCCATTATTGTCATCTCCATTCAGTAGATGAAGTTCATTGGCTTTCTGGGTTTTGTTTTTAATTTGCTTTTTGCAACAGTTTTAATTTGTAGAAAATTTACAAAAATAGTACAGAGTTCCTATGTACACTTTCCCACCCCAAATACTCCTCATCGTTTCTGACCAGGCATGTTTAGCACTTGGGTGAGGGTTTCTAAGGCTTCTCATCAAGGGAAGACACACTGCTAGAAAAGCTTCAAGATTACTACTCCAACACCAGTGCCTCTGTCACCGTATCACAAAACCTCTCACTCAGGCAGGAAATTTCCTCTGTGGGCATAGAGTAGCCAAGGAAGTTTTACCGAAGTAAAATGATCCCAAGAGTTCAACCAGACATTAATATTTCATGCTACAACTCTAGAGATCTGTAAGATTTACAGTAATCTAAAAAATTCTACCTGAAATGCTCTTTAGTGGCTCTGATAAGAAACAGGCTTAGTTTTTACAGAACTCAAAACCCTAAACCTTGAGCGCTGTGTAGTTTTAACAAGATCTAGAAATGCATTCTAACGTGATTAAGTTATTTAATAAAGTATAAGTGGAAAAATGCTACAGAATAATCGTACATAGTACCTTCTGAAGATACACACTATATTTTCTGAGTTTTCTTTTTTAACAGGGGGATAGCAGTCAATGTTAGGTAGACAGCTTGATCTCTCATCTATGTTATAATTTCTTTGACTAGTTCTGACTGTAGTCATTATGATATGATTCTACTTAAACTAAATTCCATTTGTATATGTATCAATAGAAATTTAGCCATACTGTACATTTTGTAAAGATTTTTTTCAGAGATAACTACTATTTCTTAAAGACACACATGTTGGCCATTGAGCTAGGTACTTTACATATGTCATCACAAATCATTCTCAACAGTTCTAATTTCTAATATACTGGTCCAATTAAGGAATCTGAGATTCAAAAACACTAAGGCCGTGATGGCGAACCTATGACATATGTGTCAGCACTGACACATGTAGCCATTTACAATGACACGTGGCCGCATGCGGCCGCATACCAGAGAAGTATGGGGCCACATGCTGAAAAGGATGTTTCATCCTCAGCTCCTGCACGGCCATGTGCAGTAGCCAAGGATAAAGCATTTGCTGTAGTGTAGACACTCTGTGCTGGAGGTCTGTAGGCCAAAACAACAGAACTCCGGCACAGAGCGTCTAGTTCTGGAACTTCCGGTTAGGCCGTTTTTCTCGAAGTGACACACCACTTAAGTTATGCTTGGTTTTTTGGTGAATTTTGACACACCAAGCTCAAAAGATTGCCCATCACTGGTCTAAGGTGACAGTGGACGAGATAAGGGATGGAACTGTCATATAAGGCCTGTCCATCTGCTCCCAAAGCTGATGCTCTCGTCATAATATCATGCAGTCTAAAGAGAGTACCAGTCATTCTACAATGAAGACTTTCTAATCTTTTATGATGACTGATGTTCATGATTAGGAAAATGATGCCAAGGGAACATATACATTGGCAGGACACTTTGAGAATATGTATGATGTGTGTGTGTGGTCAAATTGTACGTTTATTTATTTATTTATTTATTTACAGGGACAGAGAGAGAGAGTCAGAGAGAGGGATAGAGAGGGACAGACAGACAGGAACGAAGAGAAATGAGAAGCATCAATCATCAGTTTTTTGTTGTGACACCTTAGTTGTTCATTGATTGCTTTCTCATATATGTCTTGACAGTCGGCCTTCAGCAGAGCGAGTAACCCCTTGCTGAAGCCAGCGACCTTGGGTCCAAGCTGGTGAGCTTTTTTTCCTCAAGCCAGATGAGCCCGTGCTCAAGCTGGTGACCTCGGGGTCTCGAACCTGGGTCCTCCGCATTCCAGTCCGATGCTCTATCCGCAGCACCACTGCCTGGTCAGGCAGATTGTAGCTTTTAAATGAGAGAACATTATTGTGACTTAAGCAAGGTCTCGTATATCTGTGCAGGACATCCTTTTCCAAAAGCAGGCTGCACTTGGGAGGAGCAAGGTGAGGGTGACAGTGGGGACAGGAGAGTTTAGTTACCCAGTCAGACCAGTCCAACACCCCTGATGATCACTGAGGTAACAAGTTTCAAAACCAAGACTGCCCAAATGTTGCTGGTGAATTAAAAAAGAACACACTAGCAACACTGAAATGAATGATGAAAATTCACATAATGAAAATGTGAAGTTACCAAAATAATTAAGATTTTCCATAGCACAAAAGCAATCCTCTTAGAATTCTTTTATATTGATGCTTCCCTGATACATTCACAATGAGATAAATTACAATTGGATCATACAACTTTTAAGACTGTTCCTACCGTGCCATGTCCCATATTCTATAAGTATAGTTAAATGAAGCGTGCCCTGCTACTTTGCATGCCCTCCTTTGCATAGTGTTCTTTAGAGGAGGTAGAAAAACACACAGCCCAGATGGTACTTATTTTCTATAGCTCAGTATTTTAATTTCTTAAGTAGCAGGATGAATATTTTGATTAACAAAAAAATATCTAAAATCAAATCCTTTCTCCTATTTTCCTCTGGAATTCAAGAGACAGGAAGCACACTAATAAATGCTGAATGATCTCTTCAACTGTTTGATGTTTATAAATTTTGATAAACAAAACTCTTTAAATCAACATGAAACACATTAAGACATTAACACTTGTCCTGTGGCTATGGTAGTTCTTTCAAAATAGTGGGACACATGACTAAATATTCCTTCAATATAAAAAGAAAACAAGGCCTAATTTATCAATTATCTGGGAAAGAATGAACAAAGGGGGAAAATCACTGTCCTACATTAAAGGACTCAGCCTTGTAAAAGTGGAGCTTTGGAACGGACAGTGAGTCTACACAGAAGCCTGTGAGAGGCGAGGACACATTGAACACAATGAGTTCACATGACAGCTAAGAATGAGCTACTGTGATGACATGGCACAGAGAAAGTCTGTTTCACAACTTATGAGTTGATTTTCCTGGCATACGCTAAGAGCCCTGTAGAAAGAACGTAGATTTCTACGAGCATCAGGCGGAATAGAACCCAATCACCACCAAATAGATGGGAACTATCAGAAGCCTTCCTTCCACTTCTGACTGTGACCTAAAACAATTTTTATATCACACCAGGTCTGCTCTAAGACACTAATTACTTTTAGAAGTATATTATTCTCAATTTTATCACACTAGAGGGCTCAAACACAGGTTTTGCTAGCTAAAATATTTTTGGCTGCATACAATATGACCCCAAATTATAGCTGCTTAAGCAAGATGTAAGTTATTTTTCTCCTAAGTGAATTCTGGAGACAAATACTTCAGGCTTGACATAGTCAAGCCTGCCATAGTCACAAAGACATAACCATCTGCCAAAGTCACAAAGGCCTCGGTCTCCTCCAGTCTCTGCTTTGACACTGCTCACCTGTTGCTTCCCCCACTAACTTTTAGAAGTTATTTCCTGTCACACCTCCCACTTTATTGAAATAAAAATGGCATATGACACTGTGTAAGCTTTGTCTCTGTCATCAGATTCAGAATGGGTTCTAAAGCTGCAGATACCACATCTGCATAAAGAAATCACATGTCAGAAAATAGATGCACCCTTCGATTTTGAGAAAAGTAACAATTCCAACTGAATATTTATCTTTATATGTCATTGGCCACAACTCAGTCATATGAGCAAACCTAGCTGCAAAGTAAGAAGAGTAATGTGGTGTTTTGTCTGGATGGCACCATTTCTAGCTAAGTATCAGAATCTGACAACAAAAGAAGAAAATGAATATTGGATGGTAAGTAGCTGTTTCTATCATATGGTGTACAGCTGAAATGAAAAGTCATTACATTTATGTGATTTATGTGACCTACCACATTGATTCCCAGACCTGAATTTTACCTGTCATAGGAGCCTTAGATGAGCTTATGAGTGAGAATTCTCTGCCATCACACTCACCAGCATTTTAAAAAAATGCAATTTGTTTTATATATCTTTTAAGTTCATGGTGCCTTTCCAGGGGCTAAGGAGATGACAACATTAAATCGAACAAATAACCAATAATATTATCTTAACTCCAAAAAGACTGAGACACTCTAGAAAGAAACAGGCTTACTGTATTTAATTCACTCATACATTAGGTTAGCATAACCACACTCGACCAACGTGAGTGATATGAAAAGGGCTTGACAAATGATTCGCTCCAACATGTGCTTAAATACTTTACCATTTTAAATCTACTCATTTTGCATAAATGCTGGCAGCCAGGAGTGGACACTGCTTTTGACCTGTTTTACCCCTTTACTGGAATCCTAGCTAATGAAAAGCCATCAATCCCAAACTTCATCCAAGACAGAAAAGATGGCTGAAACAGACTGGTGTGGTGAGGGCTGCAGTGACCCCGAGGACAGTGAACTTGAAAGTAGCAGACAATAAGTTCAGGGCTGGATAGAAATACAAGCAGTGTGAACTTCAATAAAGAGGCAGGCCATAATATCTAAAAATAGAGCTTCAGTTTTTAATGCAAATCTTAAAATTGCAAACTATGTCAACATTTCCTATCTCTCAAGAGGTTCTACATTTTTGTACTGTTTTATATTGATGAGAAAGATACAAACAAAAAGCAAACACGATATTCAAGATACATTGGAAAAGGAATGGGTAGGGTACATTATAGGGTCAATACAATTCCAACCAATCTCTATATATTCTAAATCAACAGTGCTGAACAGTAATGGCTGAGTTTTAACCATAATCTAAAGCTCTGAAGTATATTTTAAAAATGATTTTACTTTTATTGATCGTAAAGAGAGAAAAAGGGGAAGAAAAGGAGGGAGGGAGGGAGAGATGATGAGAGTAAGAGAGAGAGAAACATGGATTTGTTGTTCACTTAGCTGTGCACTCACTGACTGGTTCTCGTTTGTGCCCTTACTGGGGATTGAACCTGTAACCCTGACGTTTCCAGATGATGCTCACTGACTGAGCTAACCAGTCAGGGCCGATGAAATATTCTTATATCATACCGAGAGACATTCTACATCATCAGAAGAAGATGAGTGACTAGTGAAGAGAATGCTGACCTGGACTTGCACTTTAGGCCTTGCTCAGCTCTAACACAAGATGGCAATCTCTAGGTTAAGTTGCTTCACCTTGCTGTGACTGAGTGCTCTCTTCTTCAGTTCAGCTCTTGGCTCTGTATTTCTCTGTGCATCCCGTAGGTATCTAAAGGAAACTCTGAAATCTTTAGAAATGTTTCAGAGTCATGGGTCCTAAGATTTAAGAGATAAGACAACTGATTTAAGTCCCCACTGGAAAAGTCTTAGTCTACCTGCAATGATTCTTATATAGAAGCAACATCACTGGGAGAAGCCAGCAGTCCCTAACTGCTGCCAATCAGATGTTTCACAATGGCACACGTGTGTGAAGCACGTGACCTGTAGCATTGCTACAGCTACTGAATCTATTGCATGGGCTCTGTGCCTGCATGCCTCATGCAGAGGCACCTGATTTAGGAAACCGGGGGTCTTGTCATCCTGGTAACAAAAGAGGAACTGTGGAATTCACAAGGATCTTCACTTTCCTAATAGATGAAGAAAGGAAAAGGGTTCCAGGTACTGTTTTTCAGGGAAATTAAAGGTTAGGAAGTTCCCTGCCGCCGTGGCTTCACATACCTCCTTCTAAGATGCTCCTGCTGTAGCCAATTAGAGAGGATGGGTCACTGAACTTAAAAGTACAAACCACTATGCAATCCGTACGACAGCTAAATATGAAATCTGTCTCTAATACATAAGACACATGGTAAAAACTCTTAGCAAACAGACGGTTTAGAGAAGTACCTCTCAGAGGCTGTACTAGTCAAAGGCAAGTAAATGTGCTTTGAAAACAAGAACAGAATTTGAAATGGATGTTTGAGTCACGTACACATAGATGAGAAGAAAAGGGAAACCCCAGGAACAAACAATGTTAGTTATTTGTAAATCATCACAGCCTGGGACTTCCATTGTCCTACACTGTACAGAATCACTTGTTAGGTCTAACTAGATATTCTACAGTGCAAGAAAAGTCTTGTTATTCTGACTATACAGAGATATAGCGAGGCTTCAAAGATGTAGGTACATTGAGTGGACATGTTTTAGACCTCCTGAAGAAAGTGTCTATTTTCTGACAGCTAACGAAGGAAGTAGGCGCCTTCAGTAGTTAGGGGTTGTGAACATGCCTTTACATATTCCTTAAGAGAAGCCTATCCTACACTATTAACTGAAGAAAGAAAAAAACCCAGCATGTCCCTAATAAAAAGAAATCAGATTTGGTATGCTTGTGACACTTCAAAGAGCACATTATGTGGAAAAAGAAAATAAACATTTAACCTGGCAAACGAAAATGGATTTGGAGATTCAACATATTTGGCAGACAGGTAGAATTAAATTCAAGTCAAGTATGCAGAGAAACTAATATAGTATTTAAATATTTGCTCAAGTGATATAGTATTTAAAATAACATATTTGAAGAAATGTTTTTGTTGAAATGTTTTACAGTTTTAATAAGAATGTTTTTTAAGAGAAAAGGTTTGACTGAAGAGTATTTCACTTTCTTTGTCATTCTGTGAACTTTAGTGGGATTTCTTTTACATTTATCCTTTCATTAGTTATTTTCCTTTAAGTCTAAGACAGCTGTATAGTAAGTATCCCCTATACTTATAAAGGAAAATTAGTTTCAGATTATGAAAATTGTTTTTTAAGAACATTGTAAAATAGTATGAAAATCAAGTCTAGTACATATGTGCGCGTGTCAAAGCTGGTGGACGTCTGACTGATGGGTGGTCGGCTGGAGCAGGCTGCTGAGGTGCTGTCTGCCTACTCTTGCCACTCTGACCCTGCAAAGTAAAGTCACCTACTAGCCTCCTCGTTAGAGCGGCACAGCATGGCCCTGTCTTCCAGCCCCACTGCCAGGTCCCGGACTGGACACCTGATACAAGCTGGGCCAATCAGAGGCCACTTCCTAAGATTTAAGATTGGCGATGAGGAGAGTTGGGTCTGCCTCTCTCCAGGTGACTGCTCTACTGGGAGCACCACCTGCTAGAGGCAGGTTATCTACCAAGTAAAAAGCATAGCTCAACAGGGAGAGAAAAATTAAGCCTATGTGAAGAGAAACAGTGAACCAATAATTGACTTCATGGTGTCCGAGTTGTAGTTCCTGGGGCCAAGCTGAAGTTCCATTCTTGGATCGCTGACAAGATACACGTCCATACATGAGAGATTTGTCTATATGTAAAGTATTTTTCAAACAATGTATCAAACGGATAAGTGAATTTGTAAATTTATTTTATTTGTCCTCCTTTGTCTCTAAACGAATCCATGACCTTTGTACAGTCTGTACACCCATCACGGAAAGAACAGAGGTGATTCCTATTGAAGCTCAGCTCCTGCCCAACTTTGCATCTTCATCCTGACAAAAATACTGACCTCTCCCCATCTGTAAGCAACACTTCTTTTAACTAATGGCACACTGAGGTCATATACAGCCCTAAGGAAGCTGGACATAAATTATACACAAGCCTAAACACACCATTAGTCCTTTACTCAGTGGGAAGTATGATCACCCTAAATAATTGTATTAGAAATCAGGAGGAGGCGCCAAATTTTAATTGAAACTGGTCTCAAAGACCAGTCGTTCTCTATTTCCAGAGGAAATAAGCTTGACAGAAGAATTCTTAAGATGACAAGCAGTCTGCATCGCTGAGAATTTGTAGAACATGTCAAAATTCTCACTTAAAACCAAAATAGAGAATCCTTTGACTTTTACATTCAGAATGTATCTCCTCATAGAAACCCTGTTGTAAATGGTGGGTAGGTCCCCGAGGATTCCAGACAAGCCTTGTTAGCGCGCAGAGAGCTGGGCTCTGCCCAGGTCACTCAGCGACCAGCAGGGGCACAATAAATGGCGAGAACTCTGTTCTCTTTCCACATGGACCAGTAATACGCAAAATTTGAGAACATAAAGCTGGTGCTTGACATCTTCTCTCTGAAATCTCAACTTCCTAGCATCTCTCTCTCTCTCGGATTTTCTTTCTCCCACAAGCACACAACAGAGCACATCACTTAACATTCTCTACTTTTCAAATTTCTCCAAGGTTTAAAACTACTTCACCTCTACTCTCTGCTGACCACATTCTTTTAACAAAAGTCCTTTTGGCTCATGATTAAAAGGAAAGCAATCTGATTCACCTCAGTATGTAAATAACCAAGTGTCCTTGGCTGTTCAAGTGTTCTATAAAAGTTTGGAAAGATACAGTCATCAACTATGGTTTTGAAAATTGTGGATTTACGAAACTGAGATTTCACATTTGTAAAACAAATATGATAAAGCTGTTATCTTTTTAAATGTGTGATTCAGTTCACAAGTGACCTGAAATGGCCAAAGGAAAGCAAAAATTAAGCAAAATGTCTTTGTCAGTCAGCCTTGAAATAAGGGGGGCTTATAACCATGTACAATAGAACTCAAGGACTGTCTTCCAGATGAAGGCCAGACTGAATGAAGCAGGAAAGTTTCCCACCACTTTCCTTTCCAAGAGAGTGTGCACCCAGGAGTTTCCTTCCTAATACTTTCCTTTTGTGACTGAGACCCCAGGCAAGCCACCTAATTGTTGTGCTTCTGGATCCTTATATGCAAAGGGGAAACCTACCTCACAGGGTAGTAACATGAGCTAATACATACAGAGTTTATTATTTTTTGTTTGTTAATGTTAGGTAGGGTTTAAACCAGTCCTACACTGGACTCTGCTTTATTACTATTACGTCTACTTCTCTGGTGTACTACAAATTCTGCGGAGGAGATTACTGTGAATACCACTCCTTAGCCCCGGGTTCTATCTAGTACAGCAGCTGGCATCCAATAGGTGGTCAAAGCATATTTACCAAATAAAAATGATACTATTCATTTTTAAAGTTGACAAATTGAGACATGGAGATTTAAGTTTCCTCAATTTAAAAATAACCACTGACAGATTGAAATGCAGGTAGGCATTAAAATTGTCTAAAAAAGATAATCAAAGAAAATGGGCAGAGAAGCATCAAAGACAAAAGAATAAGTAAGATAAAAATATACCTGCTATGTCAATAAAGGTACATAGGTAATTTCATCAATCAAAACAATTTAAAGAAAAAGATCTTAAGATTTGGAGAAAAACACAAAACTCCACTTATATGCTTTTAACAACAGTTACAGCTAAACCAACTAAGAAAAATTACAAGTAAACACAGGCAAAAACTATGCCAACCCAGGTATTAATTCAAAGAAGAGAGCCAATGTCTACTGATGAAGGGTCCATCGACAATGAAGAAAAACTTTTGTATTTCTCCTTCCTAATGTAGGGCAACTCACTATACATGGCTGGATATTAAAGGAGATATTTACAGTAACATCACAGCAGTGAAAGACTCGCTTCTCACATATGTCTTGGTTTCTAATGATTAAATAGGAAAAGAATGTTGGGTGTCCAAAATGACCTATTAGGGAGCAAAATAGTGAAACACCTATTTACCTATTTCTGTCTCTCCTCCCTCCCTCTTGTCCTCCCTTCCGCCTTCCCTCCCACCTTCCTTCCCTCCCTTCCCCTTCCCTTTCCCCCT
Source organism: Rhynchonycteris naso (assembly GCA_037038555.1). Taxonomy (NCBI): domain Eukaryota; kingdom Metazoa; phylum Chordata; class Mammalia; order Chiroptera; family Emballonuridae; genus Rhynchonycteris; species Rhynchonycteris naso. The sequence continues at coordinate 12,058,672 of CM073000.1, forward strand.
CCCTCTTTCTTCCTTCCTTTCTCTCTCTCTCTTTTCTTTCTTATATATTTATTTTCTTAAGTGTGAAGAGGGGAGGCAGAGAGATAGACTCTGGTGAGCCCCCTACCGGAGGCAATGCTCTGCTCACCTGGGACTGTTGCTCTGTAGCTTGGCAACCGAGCTATCTTAGCACCTGAGGCAAGGCCATGGAACCATCCTCAGTGCGGGGGGGAGGGGGGGGGGAGGCACTCGCTCTAATTGAGCCATGGCTGTGGGAGAGGAAGAGAAGGAGAGAGAAGGGGGGGGCGGAGAAGCAGATGTTCACTTCTCCTGTGTGCCCTAACTGGGAATTGAATCCATGATGTCTATACGAGAGGCCAATGCTCTCCCACTGAGCCAACCGGCCAGGACCTATATATTTATTTTTAATTTAAAACCTCACTATATTTTACATGGACTGCCACTGCCACTCTCAATCAGTCCATTTCTTTTACCTTGCTTGGTGTAAGAGCATGTCTCCACTGTGCCTACATATGTATATAAAAACCACTGAGAGCAGAATTTTTGCAATACTTTGAATAGAGACATAGAATGAACATAAAAACCTTTTATACTACCCAAAGGTCCCTAGGTTATCTCCAAGCAAAGTAATTAAAAGTGATACAGACCTTAAAGACAAATGAATGCTTTTCTTGTTTAAAAGAGAAGTGCTATAAATTTGCTGAACTTCTCTGTGATGATCATTGGTAGGAATGGATATTAAAAAAACTCAATTTATGTACCCCTTTAAAGGTAAAGTAGTAAGAAAATATATACTTTCCAAATGATAAAACATCTGTAATTTACAGATGTTTGGAAATATTTCCATTATTATTAATTTGTTTATGTAACACATATTTATTGACCACCTGCTATGCAGCTACATACTGTTCTAGGTACTGGAGATATTCTAGTAAACAAAACAGACAAAGCCTTTGTCTTCCTGGAACTTACATTCTAGTGGGGAAAGACAGACAATAAACACATAAAAGGTTGAGGAGTTAAGTGCTTTGAACAAACAGAGAAAGACTGGGTTGGAGTGGTACGACTTTTGTCTTAATCTGTTTAGGGTGCCCTAACAAGATACATACTGGGGGTTTAACAACAGAAACTTACTTCTCACAGTGCAAGGGCTGTAACAAGCAAGGTCAGGTTCTGGTGACAGCTCTCTTCCTCGCTTGCAGACAGCTAGCTGTCTTCTGTGTCCTTACATGGCAAGATAGCTCTGGTGTCTCTTTCTCATCTTATAAGGTCATCCACCCCGTCATGAGGGCCTCACCTCATCTAAACCTATGTATCTTCCAAAGGCCCCCAAATACCGATGCATTAGAGGTTAGTGCTTCAACTTATGTATTCATGAGGGGACACAATTTAGTCCACAGCACCTTTCTATTGCATGGGTGAAGCAGGTTTCTCTGATGTGATATTTGAGCAGATATCTGAGGGAAATGAGGGGGCTAGAGAACAGTATTTGAAAAAGTATGCAAGTGGCAATGTGCTTGTCCAGAGGTCTGATGGAAAAGGAGGCTTAATGATTACAAAGGTCAGTGGGACAACAGGTGTACTAGGATATTCTAAAGTTGCTGAGCAACACTAAGGGAGGCTCTTAGGTATAAATTTGATGTAAAACTAGAAGCTTGCTTGTGTTTTTTCTCTAGTCATGCTCTGCTACTGAGGAACAGACATAGGTACCTAGGAAATAATCAACAGGTTGGACTGGAGCAGGACTGGCATTTGCCTTAGGGGGGTGTAAGTGTGACCTCCCAAATTTTTACTGATGAGGATCTATAAAAAATACTATAGACTAATGATAAAAAGGAAAAGAATACTATTAATAATGATGACCTAACATATATACAAAAATCTCCCTACCCTGTCCATGAATCATTTACAAAAGTCACTACATATTAGAGGACATTAAATCTAATAAATTCCTAACACTAAAAAGAATATCTAGCAATCCTCTGACTACTATGGGATTAAGCAACTACAACATCAAACAGAGGCAGAAACAAACAAAATAAGCAGACACTCAAAAAATACATATCTATATAATTTTTAAATTGATTTGAGAGAGAGAGAGTAAGCGAGAAACATCAATTTGTTGTTCTACTTATTTATGTATTCATTGCTTGATTTTTGTATGTGCGCTGAGCAGGGATTGAACAGCAATCTTGCCATATTGGAACAATGCTCTAACCAACTGAGCTACTGGCTAGGGACGTGTTACATATTTCTAAAACCTTCGAACTGTATCCAAATATATGCTAAGAAGAAACTTGACAACTTGAATATTTACATTGTTATGTAAAAATTTTGCCATTAAAAATGAACACATTTAATTTTTAAAAATGTCTTTTCAATTATTTCCTTAGGACAGCATCTAGAAATGCAATTTCTGGACCAAAAGGGTTTGAGAGAGATCGCCATACTTCCCCTTCAGAAAATTATAGCAACTTTTGTTTCCACTATTATATGGTATTGTCTATTTCTCCACACCCAAGTAAAGACTGAAAAATTCATGGTACAATTTAAACAAAATACATTTTCTAACTTAAATAAAATGTTATTTTCCCCCGTAGCTTGGTTTGGTTTCTGGGGGTAGGCGGTGGGAGGGTAGGATGAGATTCAACATTCTTAGAATGTATATAAATGATTTATAAACTTTCTTATAGTAGTCTCTTTACTCAGAGAATCCGTAACTTATTGAAGAACTCCTGAATATAACCAGCTGGCCTACAGTTATTATGCTGTATAAAAGTACCCAAATCCCACAAAATAGTATGAAGTGATTTAAAGTAATACCATGAGATATTAAAATAATTTTTAGAAGAGTTGATGAGTTTGAGATGACCAATAATCCAGAGAACTAATATCCAGGCCACCAAGATAGCTCATTATGCTTTGGTTACAATAAATTAAAAATGAAACCTTCATGATGAGTTGCTGTGACTCACAGGAAAAGTTTAAACAATATTTATTTTAAAAAATAATGTACTACACTTTCTACTTTAAAAATATGGTTGGTGCATTATCAATGAGAACTGCTTAAGATGATGAGAAAATTTTTCAAAAATTTCAACTAAAGCATTTTTTTTTTAAGGTGAAAGGAGGGGAGATAGTGAGGCAGATTCCTACATGTGCCCAACCGGGATCCACTTGGCAACCACATCTTGGGCCGATGCTCAAATCAATCATGCTGATTTTAGCACCTGAGGCCAACACTTAGACCAACTGAGCTATCCTCAGTGCCTTGCCGACGCTGAAACCAACTGAACCATTGGCTGCGAGAGAAAAAGAGAGAGAGAAGAGGGAGGTGGAGGGGGAGAGAAACATATGGTCACTTCTCATGTGTGTCCTGACTGGGAATCAAACTCAGGATGTCCATACACTGGGCCAACGCTCTGTCCACTGAGCCATGAGCCAGGGCCTCATGAAGCATTTTAAAAAGACGGAGTACGATAGACCTAACCTGTGGTGGCACAGTGGATAAAGAATCAACCTGGAATGCTGAGGTCACCAGTTTGAAACCCTGGGCTTGCCTGGTCAAGACACATATGGGAGCTGACGCTTCCTGCTCCTCCTCCCCTTCTCTCTCTCTCTCTTTCCTCTCTAAAATGAATAAAGTCTTTTAAATTAAAAAAAAGAGGAGTATGATAACTGTCTTATTAGGCTATTATATTTTATTCTATTAAGTGTAATGAGCTCATTGTAGGGACACGAGGAACACGTGTTCTAAGATTCAAATATCCTCCTCACTAAACCACTGGATAATAGGAACTTTACACAGAGCCACTGTCTAGGAAAAGGGATTTTAATCTCTTCTCTTTTTTCTTCCCTCCTCCCCTCTCTATTCTCCTCTTCTTCTAGTCTCTCCCTCACTTAGAAAAGATCTCCAGATTCAGTAAGGAAATACAGTAGTATTTTTGGAGATATTTGTATATGTACTGAATTTTGGTAAATAGAGATTAATTTTAGATTATTTAAAAGCTCTTGTAGAACTTTTATATAATAAAGCATTTTTTTTTCAAAATATAAACAATTATCCCAGTGATTTGTATTTTTCTGTAGTGTGTTTTTCCCAAAGGTCATCAACTCAGTACTTAAAGCTTCTCCATTCTTGAGAATAGTTCAATAAACGCATTATTAATGACTCTTCTGAGGTGCAGAATAACAAGAAGAAATAGATGTCCTTTCTTCACAAACTTTTAAAAGACCATTTAAAAGTAAGATTTAATTAACGCTATTTAAAAAAAGATAAAATGCCCCAATTATTAATACTTACTACTTAGTTACTTTGTAAATTAAACATCACAGTTTAAAAAGTTTATTACATGGCTATGATGTTAATTGTGTAAGTATGGGAAAACACTGTCCTTTGTACATGAATATAAGAACCATACTAGTGACTGGAACAATTAACGATGAATGTAATTTACCTTTAAATATTACTTCAATCCCATATTCTATCAAGTACATGAGGCAGATAAATAAAAAACAACTTCTGTGAATCTGGTGAATTATCCCTTCGTGTTAGAAGGCCTGAGTGTGACAACAGCGTCCTTCTGTATGAAGCAGAAGAACTGCAGATGCAACATTTCCACGCCACAGAAAACTCAATAGTAACTTAAGGCACCTGCAGCTTCACACTATTTTATACATCAGTCAATAAATTGTCCAGAGAGGTATACAATGGATCTGAGAGTTGAATAAGTACATTACTATCTAAAGAGGCTAAATTATAAAACCTTGTAACAGCAAACACATGAAAAAAAGAGGTAATATTTATTGCCAAAGAGTCTGAATTGGCAAACTAAATAGAATGAACCAATAGTCACAGATGGTACTGGTCCATTTGAAACTGGAACGGATGCTTAGTACCATCTTGCAGACAAATGTGGGACACTGCAAGTCAATACTGAAGCAGTGTGGTTAGAAGAACTTCTATAACTAGAACCGTGGAAAAGCCATGACTATAATTTGAACAGGAAGTTTTACTCAAGCGACAAAAACCACTAGCAAGTGGCAAGCATCTCTAAAAGATTTGTCGAAGAACTCCTGATACAAAAGCTCATCAAGGTACATAACTAAATATAATATCTTTTTATTTATTTTCAATGAGTCAGAAGAAATCGCTAACTTTATATACCTGGAAACTGCATTCTTTAAGCAAAAAAATATATATAATAATTCCAGTCATCCAAAGGATAAAAAGTAATTCACATATATCAGCTATGAAACTACACTTATTTTATTCACCTTATTGGACACATATTTGGTGTAAGTTTACCACGTGCACAGACCTGTGGTAGGTACAGAGGATATGAAAGTGAGTACAACAAGTCCTTGCTCTCAGGAGCTTATTAGTGAGTTAAACTAAGCAAGCACAACCAGTGCTCATTTATTACATACTGTAAAATATTCCAGTTGAGATACTGCCCAATGGAGGACACTCAGGGGAAGGGGAGAAAAGCGAATGCCTAGTTAGGGAACTACAAGTGTGAGGGCGTGTGTGCCCAGGTTCGTGTGTGTGCATGCTTTCCAAAGGAAACATGGGCGAAGGCAGGGAGGAGGAATGATGGAGGATGAGGACAAAAAGGCCGGTTGGGCCAGATTATAGGAGGTGCATTAATGCCATGCTAAAAAGTTGAGACTCTTCTGCAGAAAACAGAGAGTCACGAAAAGCAGAAGCTTGGACCAATGCTAATAAAAAGGCTAGCTCCCGAAAGACATACAAACACAATACGTTACACTGATACTAAGTATTAGAGCTTAATCTAGAATTCTTATTTCTACATGAGAAATACAGTGACCTAGGAATAAGTCTAATTGCATTAAACAAGTTGTTTTGCATGACTTACTATGAAGCGGTAGCAGCAATAAGAGCTGAACTGAAAGGTAGCTCCCTAGTATGGAAGCAAACAAAGGAACAGAGGGAAATTATCTATACCAAACAAGCAACGATCTGTTAATTCCACTAAATCAACACGAGTATTACAAAGACAAAAATCTTGCTACAGAATACATTTATTTTCATATTTAGAAGTACTAACTTATTGAGATTAGACCAATCAAGATAAACAAAAGCCAGACTATGTAACAACAACCTGCCCACCTACTGTGGGGAATGTGGACGAAGGAGAAAGAATAGGGAAATATAATCCACAAAATATTCTGGGCAAAAATATTTTGGTTATTACAACAACCACAATTTGAGAACTATAAACATTAAATGCAAATTAGTGGTAAATCTTGTGGTGTTCTTAAATTCGATGATATTTTAAAACTCTTCTCTGCCAAGGTGTTTTATAAACAAGTTGGTATACTGATCTCTAAGAAAACCCTTGAAATGTATCTTTGAAAAGAGAAAGATTTCATTTTAAAAAGAACAAATTAGAATTATTGGAGAAAGAAAATATTGATTCTATAAAAAACTTAATTGAAGAGTATAATCAGATATGTTAGTCAAATATCCATTTCTGCGAGACTAAACACAGCAGCCCAGTAGGGTGTGCGCAAATGCGTTACCACTAGTAGACAAATGCTTAGCTTGTCGTGCTGTTTATACCTTTACCCCAAGAAATGTTTCCCTGCCTGCCTAAAGGTGAAACTCCTTGATGGGAGGAAGGTGGAAATGAAAGGCAATCACTGTTTCCATATCTTCTTACCTAGTCCTGATTTAAAATATTCTGTCCCTGTAACAAAAGATACTTGTAGACATCAAATAAAAATTTCTGACTTGGGTTAGGAAAAACATGACCACTATGCACACTGTTTCAGTGCTGTCTCCGTGTATTTTGCTCCCCAGTAGACCAGTAGACTAGTGAAAGGACAGGAAAAAGAAATCATTTCAATTTACCCAGAGACTAATATAAAAAAAGTCTAAATAGGTCTGAAGGAAGAAGACAAAATGGGAATGATACAAAAGAGTTTTTTCATGAAAATGGTACTTATTTGACTTATCTTGCTTTAAAATTTTTATAGCAAAGCATAACCCAAGAGATTAAACATCCTATGAAGTTAGAGAATGATTAAAAAAAAAAGCAGACAAAAATCCCAACCACTTTTAGTTTCACAACTGGAGTGTGGGGAGGTCTCACTAAAGCCAGTCTGACTCTCCCCTTAGTTGGAGCCCACAGTTCACATTATTAAAAATCTAAAAGAATCCCTTGAGCACCATCCATCAAATATGACATATTAAGCTACAGAATGACAAGGACCTGGGCAAGAGTAAGAGATGCTCTAGTTTTGTAAGATCTGTAACTTACTTTTCATGTCATTCATTGAAAAATACCTTTTACCGAAGACATCTTTCCGGAGTTTAGACAAGTTTTCACAAAAAGGAATATAAACATGTGCACCATTACGTAATCAGAACACAGCCACAGTGTAGAGAGAAAGTAGTTTGATGGAGTGTATAAAGTCACAATGGAAATCAGTTTCATTGCTACACATTACATCTACCTTTGGGTTCTTCAAAAATCATGTAATACTCTCCGTTCTGCAATTTCTAGGACAAAAAAACCACATACCAAATTACATGAATTCTGCTCTGTGCAGCTAGAAATATCAAAGTTTTTTGTAGAGGGATTTATACTAATATTCCCTGAAGAATGATTTGAGTATTTTTAATTATCTGAACAAAAATTACCTTCAAAAGAATAGAGAGATAGTAATGTATTCTCTCAATGACTCTTTCAGAAACTAACCCAACACATTACACTGTTTCATGTTGTAAAATGTACCCTAATTCTGTTCTATTTTACTTTGCATTCTCTTCAGTGAACCACCTTGAAACTAATTCTGTGGCACCATGTAAAGTTAATCATAAAATTTTCTGAAAGAAGTAGTATGCTTTGCTTCAGAGTAAATAAATTTAATATGAAATAGCAAGTGAAGTAGAACATATATGGCCCCATCAAACAACCAATAATCTACTGGGAAGATTCTCAGCTTAAGATCAAATACAGTAATAAGAGGAATAGCAACTACTCATTGATCCCATGGTTCACTTACCGGAGTTCTTACTTACCTTTGGTTGCCAGTTATTACTATAGATCACATGTGAGTCAGAAATCGTATTTTGTTTCTTTTTTTTTTTGTCATAACCTTAGGACCCAGTCTACTGAGTGACAAGACCCTTAGTAAGTGAATACTGAACAATTAGAGTGGAAGGACAGATGGGTCGATGACTGCTTGAATCCAAAGAAAATGACTGTCATTTATTCTATCATGCTGTCTCTTAGGGAAAACTTCCTAGATATCTGAGCAGATTCAAAGTTATAATACACCACTCTGTTAATTCTTACTGTCACAATGTAAAGATAGATCTTTTATATGTAAGGACCTTCACGGCTGCCTTTCCAAAATCCATTCCTTCTTCCTAAAGCCGCAGCGGTCCATGATTTTGTGAGAGGCAGCTGACTACACCCTTTAGCGTTAGGGACAGAGCATATGATTTAGGCTAAGACCATCAGAACACATATTACTAGTTATTGTGGGCGGTAGGGGTTTGGGGAGATCTTGAGATCTAAGCCAGGGGTCCCCAAACTACGGCCCACGGGCCGCATGCGGCCCCCTGAGGCCATTTATCCGGCCCCCGCTGCACTTCCGGAAGGGGCACCTCTTTCATTGGTGGTCAGTGAGAGGAGCACAGGATGCATCCGCACCCATAGTTCCCATTGGAATACTGGTCAGTTTTTTTATTTAAATTTACTTGTTCTTTATTTTAAATATTGTATGTGTTCCTGTTTTATTACTTTAAAATAAGATATGTGCAGTGTGCATAGGGATTTGTTCATAGCTTTTTTATAGTCCGGCCCTCTAACGGTCTGAGGGACAGTGAACTGGCCCCCTGTGTAAAAAGTTTGGGGACCCAGATCTAAGCATTTTCAGAATAAAATCTTGAAACAAAGGCATTCTCTCTGTCAGGACCAAGAACTTCTACAGCATGAGTGCTCCTACAAGTTTAGGCAGTCTAAAGATTAGGCCAACAAAAACAGAAAATGGCAGGAAAGAGAATTATAGGGAAATAAAGCTACAAATCCAATGAACCTCAACATCAAACCCTGTGTGAGCCAAATCTACTTCTGGTTATGCATCTGAACTTAGACATTTCTCTAATTGTTTAATTCAATTGCAATTAATTGGGCTTTTTGTTCACTGCAATCAAAAATATCATATAAAAGGTTAATTATTTTAAACATCTTACATCATTATAATAGCTCTGAATACAGTCTGTTGACACTGTACAGGACTAAAAACTTCTACTCCTTAATTGTATAATACGAGTCTACTTACTTTGCTTCATAAAGCATATTCTGCAGCACTATATATAAACTAAATGCTTCTGATAGAAAAAATAAGAATAAAGTGAAAAAGGAAATTGTTGACTTTGTATGGTATATAAATGTCTAATCACTATGTTGTAAACCTGAAACTAACAAAATATTGTATGTCAACTGTAATTGGAAAATAAATTAATTTCAAAAATCATAAATAATTAAGACAAACTTAAAAAAAGAAACAAATAAAGGAAATCAATTGAGGACCAAGAGAAACATAATATAAATGATAAATATGTAAAGTCTAAACAGCACAAATCTAGATATTCAATTCATCTGTAATCTCATCATCTAATGACAACCACTATTATTTAACATTTCCCTCCAGTCTAAACTTCTATGTGTGCGGGAATGGGTACATTCCTTTAATATTGGGTAAATAGGGTCCTCTTGTCCTATTTCCACTATTAGAAGTAACACTGGGATGAACAGCCTTGTCCACACAAATGTGCATATGAACAAAATTTCTGATTATGTTCTGAAAGAAAAATTACCAAATGTGGGTTTACTTGGTTGAAGTATATGAATGCTTTTAATGTTTCTAATTGACATTTTAAAATATTTTCTGCTTTTTATCAATCTTTATTTCCACGAAAAGTTAAAAGTGTATACAATCCCACCTTATTCTTGACCATTCTGTAAACAAAAATGGCACTGGTTCATTACAGGTAAGCAGATATTTTGTAGATTATTTTTATTTCTCCTTCTGTGATTTGTCCATTTATATCCCTTGCTAATTCTTCTACTGAAATGTTATTTTTTATTGACTAAAAGGTCTACATAAGATATTAATATTGTTGTATTTTCAAATTTGTTTGCTTTTTAATTCTTTTTATTTTACTGACTTGGAGAAATTATGTACTTTTTATGTGATCAAAATTAAGCCTTTCCTTTGTGATTTCTTTCCCCCAAACTGGGCTCTGAGTATCCTTTCAAAAAATTTGAATAGATTAGATTTCCTCTCTTGAAAAATTCACAATATATATTTACACTTAAAAGTCTCTCAAAAGTCCTAAAAGAACTTTTTAAGTTTCTTGATTTAGGACAGGGGTCCCCAAACTGCGGCCCCCTGAGCCCATTTATCTGGCCCCCGCCGCACTTCTGGAAGGGGCACCTCTTTCATTGGTGGTCAGTGAGAGGAACACAGGATGCATCTGCATCCTGTGTTCCTGGAGTACTATATATGGCGGCAACGCAAAGCACGGTGTCGCTCAGGTACAGTACTACTTCTGGTGATGCGGGACACACACGTCATGGCTCCGGAACCGCGTCAAATGCCGCATGTGCATATGTGCAGTGTGCATAGGGATTTGTTCATAGTTTTTATAGTCCAGCCCTCCAATGGTCTGAGGAACAGTGAATTGGCCCCCTGTGTACAATGTTTGTGGACCCCTGATTTAGGATGTCACAGATCTACTTGAAAATAGATACTGTCCCTCAGCCCCTGCCCCACAGCACACCTGTTAACATCTTGAGTAGTATTTTTTGAAAAGCTTTTTAAGAAAAGAAAGCCTAGACAAGCCTTCTACATCCCCAAACTATGTACCTGTGTTTATTTCTGCTTTGTAAAGGGTATCCCTTTTTATACCTAATTCTTTAATCTACCTGGAATTTGTTTTTATACAAGTATAAGGTTAGGAGCAATGTTTATTTTTTTCCCTTTCCAAATAGTTATCCAACTATTTGGTATCTTTCTCCCACCAGTCCCTAATTCTACCTTTATTATAACTAAATTCTTCTCTACACTTATTTCATTTATTCTATCCATTGCTATGCTTGTTGATTTCACACCAGTACCACACTACTTTGATGGTAGTAGTTTTATGTAATGTTATGCCTGGTAGCATAAATTAAACTCTGCCCTCCACTCCTTGTTAATAAAAATTTCTTGGTTATCCTTATCTTTCTATAATTTCAAATAAATTCTAATATCATTTTCTAGTTTATTTTAATCCTGCTGATGTTTTCGTTAAAATTACATTAAATTAATAAGCTATTTCGGAAATTGAGACATTTACAATATTCAGTCTCTGCATTCAGGAACATAATGTTCTTTTATTTATACACTCCTCATACTCAGTACATTATTAAATAGCATTTCTATATTTATCTTACATTTCTTATTAGTATAAAGTTTACCTCCAAATAAATGTTTTCTTCTATTAATTTGACGGAATTGTCTTTCTCTTTATTTTTATTTATTATTGCTGAACTATGAGGGATACTACTGTTTTTTTAAGCATCTATATGATTTAAGAAAGACTAATTGGTTCTAAAATTTTTTACTTTGTTTCTCTACCTAATAAAATACATTTATCTGTAAATGATGATGATTTTTGTCTCCTACCAATAGCTACGCCTTTTATTTTACTGGGTAGTGCAACTTGAACTCAGGCAAATTAAAGTGGTAACAGTGGGCATTCTAGCATTTTATGAAACTATAATTTTTTAAAACTATAATGATGTCTGTTCATTTGAATGAGAAATTCTTTATCACAATATGGAGGTACTTATATATTTCTTGTTTATTGAAAATTTCTAAAAACAATAGAAAATGAATTTTTGTCAAATGTCTTTTAATTATCTACTAAAACATAGATATTCTTTTCTGAACTAGTGGTCTCATATATAACAGTGATAATATATTTTCTAATATTGAAGCATACTTAAACTCATGTAAAAAAATCTTATCTGGTCCTGGTACATCACTCATTATATATATGACCAATTAACATTGCTAATATTTTACTATTCCTGCATTGATATTCATAATACATTATATTACGTTACTTTGTAAAATGTAATAAGTTTTCCTTTTCTTCTATGCTCTGAAATGGTTTATATAGCATGATATTTAACAGTTTTGTGAATGTTTAAACTGGTTTGGATTCAGAAACTTTAAGGATATGACGCTTTAAAAACATTCAGCATTTACTGTTGTAGCCAGGTGTCCTACTTCTTATTGAGTAAAATTAATCCTTTATATTTTCTCAGAAAAACGCCCATTCCATCAAAATTTACAGTACCTTATTAGAGAATTATACACGAATCGATTTCTCGGTCTAAGGCTGTATCCTTGCTCATTGCTCATTTTTGGCCGCTATCTTTTCTTTTAGTTTTTGTTATTTAGACTTGTCATAAATTCATTCCACCTTAGTCCTAACTTTTGCAAAGACTTTCTTAAATTGGTAAATTTGATGATTTGTTTTCTTATTTAATTTATGAGTTTATTTTTATATTTTGTTTTTAATTTTGATGTAAAATACCTAATTTTAGTTGAATGGTTGTTTCCGTTTTCTCAATTTATTAATGAAAAGCTCAAAAGCTAAAAAGTTGCTTCCTTTAAATAAAGCTCTGTCCATATTTATTAAATTGTATACGTACTGTTCTCATTATTGTCACCTAAACAGTCTGTGGTATTTATTTTTTTATTGGTCCATTAGTTGTTTCTATGGTTTGTTCTTTTCTTTTTAAACTTTCAATTAATTAGGATCCTATTTGTTTAACCACTGTTATTACTTTCAGGTTTTGTTTTTTGCTCTGGCAAAATAATATGCTCTATAAATTTGTACATTTTTGGAATCTTTGTGTGTGAGAGAAAGACTCCTCATAAACAATTAAATAACAGATAGAGTTTCAACCTGGAACGCTGAGGTCGCCGGTTCGAAACCCTGGGCTTGCCTGGTCAAGGCACATACAGCAAGCATGAAATGACCGACTAAAGGGACACAACTATACTTTTCACTCTCCATCCCCTCTGTAAAATCAATAAATAAAACCTTAAAAAACAAAAGGAAGAAATTCCAGCTTTTAGTGACTCTTGGCCTTTGGGAGACACCCACATTTAGTTGATTAGATCTCAACACTTTAGAATGTAAGAGGCAGTGACACACATCTGTGTCATCCTGGGTGGGGCTGAGAGGCTGCGGGAGGGGAGCTGTATTTATTGGTATTATTTATTATGCCTATCATTTCCCTGCTTCTCTTGTCCAGGCTCTCAAATACACTCATTTCATCTTTATTTGATCATTTACAAGCATCTTCAGAGACTGGGGATCACAGCTCTCTACCTCACATATACCCAAGTGTTAACAATTTGATGCTGGAGAAAAAGAAATAGTGTAGGAGGAGTTAGTTAACTATCATGATGAAGGACTAGCAAGAAGAAATGGTTATAAGACATTTTTATATTTAAAATCACATAACACTTAATATTAATGAAATAAATGATGAGTGGAATACAAAACCAGGCACACAGAGAAATCAGTACAAAAAGAATAGAAAAGAATTCAGTTTTTTGTATACTTGCTTAATGTTTTGAGAAAAAGCTAGAGTCCCAAGTGAGGTTTTATGTCTATAAAATGTTTTTCTCTTCTAAATTATGCTTAAGTGAAAAAAGAAATAAAGAAAAACAATAATAAGCTTTGCTGGTAGGTCTCTACCATTTTCATACATTCTAGGAGAGAAGGTAGTAAACAAAATTCCTGCAACCGTAAGTGATGCTTAGAGGGAAATTAAATCACTGCGTGATGCCAGGACTGATTACTCTACTGCACTTTAAAAGCAAGAGATTGCAGTCTGTGAGTCCAAAGTAGTTTCATATGGACTGCCACAGTTGTGGTTTACGCTTGAAACTGTAACCTGTCAAATTAGAAGCAGGCAAGGTCTATGCTCTTGATGGTTCCACTTTCTACTGTCTACAGTTATGTCTACAAGTTCAGCACTTTTTATCTAGTTCAACTGTGTTATTTGGAAGAGGAGAATCTCAAAACTACCCTTTTTAAAAAAATCTTGGTTAAGTGAAGATTTTAGTTAGGATGGAAAGCTTAGAGCAACTACCAATCTAATTTTTATTATATAGATGAAGCTGACACTCATTGCAACTATTTTTGTTTATCAGCTATTGATCTTTCCTTATCCTGGCTAACACTGAGTAATACATACCACAGCTACAGGGAAGAGGTACATAACGTGCAGGACTGCCCAAGCTGTTCCTTCCCTGCATTTCGGATACTGGGTTGACTTAAACTTGGGCCTTACTGACGCACCCCTTTTGAGGCCCACAGAAGCCTGCCTGCTCTTACGAGCTTAGTGTTGCAACACGCTCCGCCTCTCCTCTTCTCCTTGATTGTGGGATGCACTTCTGGGCAACGGGCTCACGGGACAGAGATTTGACCATCAAAATTGAAATGCTACTTGTTCAATTTTACTAATGTTTTGCGTCGAGTCCTTCCTTAATGAATCATTCTTCATGCCCATTTATATAACTTTAAAATGTTTGAAAGATAAAGCATAAATAATTTTTGCTCTCTGTCATAAGTGAAACCATGCCACTAAACAATCATATCCTGTTTAGGCCATAATGGTATCAGAAATGCATGTTTCTCATCTGCACTGGACAACTTAGCATGCTTTTGGCCCAAGGTGAAGTTGAGCTAAAACCACTTGCAGTTGCCCCAAACCAAGATAACCACACGTTTCTAAGGTAACTGATACCTAATAAGAACACTGCCTTTAGATCACAGTTCATGATCTAAGCACACTAATTCTTTAAAGAAGGCTGTTAAAGTCTATAAACCATGTATGTCTGTGGGATTCCTCCAAAATCTAACATGAAATAATTATATTCTTAGCACTCATAGAGACTATGATAAACTAGGTACTTAACACGATCTTTTGGAGTTCTGAAATTACTTCTCTTGCCTAATTTAAAGTGAAGGGGAAAATGGAGATATTTTTTCATGAAAGAGTATAATAATAAGAAGAATGATAAGAATAATGCCTCGTATTTCGGAAGGCATTCAAATGAAATCAATCACTACTTTTCTTTTTTCAAAGTACTTACGGAGACAACCTTATGAGTTGATAAGCTAAGGTACATAGAAGGCATACAATTTTCATATTCATTGTGGAAACATATTCAGGGAACCCAAACACATGTCACTGATGTTGTGTTCCAGTGATATAAAGCCTGTCATTGCCCGCAGTGCTCCCTTAGTGAGCGAGGTCAGCCACAGCCTGAAAAATAGTTCTTCACGCAGTACGCCAACACAGATGCAGTTAAAAATTAACCTTTGCCCACAAAGCTAGCAGGACGATTTGTAACAAAAAAAAAAATTTAATCATGAGTCAGCTTTTAAGGACTGAATTATCAATAAAAGTAAGATTCTGAAAAGAAAGAAGGAAGCTGAGGGAAATCTACTGATACTCAAAAAGAGGAGACAGGAAGAGAAAACTGAAGTCCTCTCCCCATGTCAACTCTGAAGGTAAGTCTGGCACCCTGTCCAGGCTAGCGCACCGTACAATGCTGCCTGCAGACCCGGGACCGCTGGTTTCAGTGTTTCAGACAACGTTTAAAGAACATAACCGAACCAAATAGCACAGGCACTGCAACTGCAATGGTTATTCTTTTACTGTTAAAAGGGAAGAATGAACTATACCTCCATTCTTTCTTGTTTAACTTCATCAATTTCATCATCTTCAAATATTGCCAAGAGTTCTCCTGTTTGATCAATAGAGTTGAGAAAGTCTTGAGCGATTTTTTGTCTTTTGTTTGCATTATTACTGCCACTCAATTTGTCTTCATGGAGATAAGGAAAAGAAAAAAGAAATTTGTTGAATAAGGTTACACATCAGCACCACTCATTACATGTAATGAATACTGAACATGAAAATCAGAAGTACATCTAGGTATGGGTTTTTCCTTTGAGGGAAAATTTTAAATTACTAATTCAAACCCTTTATTTATCATAGGTCTATTCAGATTTTTTATTTCTTCCGGATATAGTTTCTGTCTTTATAGGAAAGAGAGTAAATATCTATAGAATTGGTTATATTAATCATCTTATTTACCAATTCTATTTCTTTATAATTTTTTCGTAACTTACGCAACTATTTTGTGTCACTCCTTACTCCCTCCAGTACAGTTTTGTTACGCCCCACTTCACTTATGTTGTGTCAAATATATGACATATCTATCTACATGTTATAGACCAACGTTATAAATACAGATACTTTTACACAATTGTTTTTAAATTAGTTAAGAAAAATAAATATGCATTATATTGTCTCACATTTACCTACATAGTTATCTTTTCTCTCTCTCTCTCTCTTTTTTTTTTTTTTCTGAGAGAGAGACAGGAACATGGAGCTGCTCCTGTATGTGCCCTGACTTGGGAATCAAAAATCAAACTGTCAAGCTCCACACTCCAGGACGATGCTCCAACCAACCAAGCAATCTGGCCTAGGCTTAATTTTTATTGATTTTTTTAGAGAGATAGAGAAAGAAAGGGAGAGAGGGGGGGAAGGGAAGCATATGCTATTCCGCTCAGTCATGCATTATTTTGGCTAACTCCTGTGTGTGCCCGGGATCAAACCCGCAACCTGTTGTTTCAGGATGATGCTCTTAACCAATTGAGCTAACCAGCCAGTGCCTACGTGGTTATCTTTACAGTTTCTCTTTTCTTGTATGTGGGGATGTGGATTCATTTTTTTTTTCTTTCAGCAAGTGAGAGAGTGAAAGAAAGAGAGATGAGAAGCATCAACTTGTAGATGCAGCACTTTAGTTGTTTGATTGCTTCTTATATGTGCCTTGACAGGGGGGCTCAACCTGAGCCCATGAAACCCTTGCTCAAACCAGCAACCTGTGGACTCAAGCCAGTGACCATGGGATTATGTTAATGATCCCACACTCAAGCTGGTGAGCCCATGCTCAAGCCAGTGACCTCAGGGTTTCGAACTTGGATACCTCAGCATCCCAGGTTGACATTCTATCAACTGTACCACCACTGGTCAAGCTCAAATTGGTATCTGGAGCAACTTGCTTTTAGCTTGAAGAACTTCCTTTAGCAGTTTTTGAATTAGTTTGATAGCAAGAAATTCCCTCAATTTTTGTTTATCTGGAAATATCTTTATTGTGCCTTCATTTTTGAAAGACTTTTTTTGCTGAATGTGTTTCTTGGTTGACATTGCTTTCTTTCAGCACTTTGAATATGTAATCCTACTATTATCTGACCTATATGGCTAAGGAGAAGTTAGCAGTTAATATTGTTAGGGTTCTGTTGTATGTGATGAGCTGCTTTTCTCTTGTGGCTTTTATGATTTTCTTTGTCTTTCAACGTTTCTACTAGAATGTATCTGTGTGTGGATCTCTATGTGTTTAACACACTTGGACCTTGTTAAGCTGTTTGGATGTACAGATTAATAGTTTTCACTGAAGCTGAAAAGTTTTTAATCATTATTTCTTTGACTATTTTTTTTCCTGTTCCTCTTTTCTTTTTCCTACCTCTGGTAGTCCCATTTTGCATATGTTGGCTCACCTAATGGTGTCTCGTATTTCTATGAAGCTCTTTTAACTTTCTCTCATTTTTCTTTTCTCTTTGTACTTCAGATTGCAAACTCTTTAACAATCTGCCTTCTAGTTCACTGAGTCTTTTTCTTCTGTTAGTTCAAAGTTAACACTGAGCCCCTCTATTGAATTTTTCATTTTGGCTACTGTACTTTTCAACTCCAGAATTTCCATCAGTTTCTTTTTATAATTTCTATCTTTTAATTGATATTGTCCATTTTGTGAAACACTGTAATCATACCATCTTTTGTACTTTAAATATGGTCTCCTTTAATTCTATGAACATATTTATAACAGGTATGTTAAGTTTCTGTCCCTGAGTCCAATATCTGAGCCACTCGTGTCGTCTGCTCTCGTCCCCCGTTTAGGGATCACACATACCTTTCTTTTGCATGCCTACTATTTCGTTGTCACTGCTGTTGAAGACATTTCAGGTAGTGTACTGCAGTAACTTAAATAATAATTCCCTCCTAATCATGGGGATTTTTGTCATTGTTTGCTTGTTTATTTGTTTAGTGACTTGGCTGGACTAGTTCAATACAATCTCTTTCCCTCTCAGTGTGTAGCCTCAGAAGGGCTCCTCAGAGGGCAGAGCCTTGAGCATGCAGTCTTCTCAGGTACCAAGGAGGGCTGATTTTAGTCACTTTCTCTTTGGCTTTAATTTTTCCTGGTCTCTCCATTAAGTTACTTGCTGGTCTGACTCTACTGATACCACACACAGCTATTAGCTCCCACTAATTCCTGGCTGACTGCTCTATGGCTTTTGTTAATACTCGTGAGCATAAATTGCTCCACAGAATGATCTAAAATAATGTTGGCCCCTTTGCAGAGTCAAGGTACTGCCAGCTTTTAAGTTTAGCTCTGACACTAGGAGGACTTTTCTTATCTGTCTCTCCCCTTTGTTTTCTCTGTTAAATTTTTAGCTTATGTACTGTTGATGCTTGTTGTAACTAGTATCAGACAGCTACCAGCTTCTTGCTAATTGTTTACCACCAGGATCTCCACTGCTTTTACATGCTCTGGTCCAAATAGTCCCCTTAGGGGGGGCTGCAGAGCTATCCTGTTATTAAGTCCTGCCTTTTCTTCTGAGCTAAACCTCTGACCACTGTACTAAAACTGGGGGTGGAAACGGCAATGAGCTTCTCCTGCAAAGCCTCTCCTGGATCCAAGAGTGGGGGCTGGTCAAGGATGGGAGCCTTCTGCCTTCTAGCCATGTCCCTTCAGACATGGATCTTTACTCCCTATGAGAAAGCTCGGGTGTGGGCTACCAGGATGCAGTATGCAGAGCCTGCTATGCCTGGGGAGAATTTCCCTAGGAACAGAGATGAGAGGAAGTTCCTGTCCACTTAGTTATGCCTTCCCAGAACAAGGCTTCTGCAACGTGAAGCCAG
This sequence comes from Rhynchonycteris naso, assembly GCA_037038555.1. Lineage (NCBI taxonomy): Eukaryota > Metazoa > Chordata > Mammalia > Chiroptera > Emballonuridae > Rhynchonycteris > Rhynchonycteris naso. The sequence goes on from CM073000.1 coordinate 12,077,772, forward strand.
AAGAGAAGAGAGACGCTGATCTCCTGCCCCACCCGGGGTGAAACTGTTAGCCACAGACTGGGAGTTGGAGAAGCAGGTACCCAGTGTTCTGGTCCACACTTATCCAGAGTAAAGCTCCTCTTACACTGAGATGGGGTGGCAGGGAAGGAGAGGGACGATGGGAATAGGTGATGGCTTAAAAGTAACGGATTCCCACTGTACTTAATAAGATTTAGAAGATTTTCTTGGATATGTGTTTCTCCATTTGTTGTATGCCCTTATGACAATTTCTAAAAAGTTAAACTATTACTTTAAAAAATTGTCACTAGGTAAATGTGGTTCACTGGGGCAGAGTATAGCACACGCCTCACATAGCCATTCCACGAGTCCCACCTCAGTATCAGATGTAGTTCACTTGCGTAAGTAGTTTATAAGTTATATCAACTATTCAGAAATTTTATGTAAGACACACATAATTAGAAAATGTAAATGAGGATAAAGAGGAGAGATTCGAAATAAATAAGGAAGAGAGGACAGCAAACTGATATGATGGTGTTAGTGCGCCCGGATACTAGTCTCACCACGGAGTGTCTTGGTGTTCAAAGCGAGGGACTAGCAGCTGCCATTCATTCACTGACAGGAACGGGTCAGGGGCCTTCACACAGTATGGTGAACTCTCAGCATAATCCCACCTGATGAGTGCCATCGTTACAACTTACCTATGAGAAAACTGACCCTCAACCACATACAGAAAGAAAGCAGAGAACTGGGAGTAATTGCAATTCAGGCCTATTTTGCTCCAAGTCTATATTCTTTCTTTCTTTATTTTTTTTTACAGGGATAGAAAGAGAGAGTCAGAGAGAGGGATAGATAGGGACAGACAGACAGGAACAGAGAGAGATGAGAAGCATCAATCATCAGTTTTTCATTGCCGTTGCAATACCTTAGATGTTCACTGATTGCTTTCTCATATGTGCCTTGACTGTGGGCCTTCAGCAGACCGAGCAACCCCCTTGCTCAAGCCAGCGATCTTGGGTCCAAGCTGGTGAGCTTTTTTGCTCAAGCCAGATGGGCCCACGCTCAAGCTGGAGACCTCGGGGTCTTGAACCTGGGTCTTCCGCATCCCAGTCCAACGCTCTATCCATTGCACCACCTCCTGGTCAGGCCAAATCTATATTCTTTATGCTCTCCATAAAAGGTAACATTTAAATTCAGCTGGAGAACTATTTTCCAGGAATTAAAATTCTGTTAGAATTTCAGGAATATTAAATAGGCAACATTCATTAAACATTTGATCAGAATTATTATATTTTTTGCATGGCTACTGCACTTGCTGATTTGTTGAAGACAAATGAAAGTACTTCTCTCTCAAAGTCTGTTAACCCTTCAGTTGGTTTTAAGTAGTATTCTGGAATTCTTCATAATCTGGTAGAATTTGTTTAGCTACTTCATCAGTAAATACCACCATGCGGTGACTGTGTTTAATCCAAAACAAATGAGTTATTTCTAAAAGCACAACAACATCGACCCTTGAACAATTCGAGGGTAAGGGGTGTCATACATGATTCTGTAAAAAACTCCACGTGTTATTTTTGACGCCCTCAGCCTGACCAGGTGGTGGCGCAGTGGATAGAGTGTAGGGTTGGGATGCGAAGGACCCAGGTTCGAGACCCCGAGGTCGCCAGCTTGAGCGCGGGCCCATCTGGCTTGAGCAGAGCTCACCAGCTTAGACCCAAGGTCGCTGGCTCTAGCAAGGGGCTGCTCGGTCTGCTGAAGGCCCGCGGTCAAGGCCCATATGAGAAAGCAATCAGTGAACAACTAAGGTGTCGCAACAAAAAACTGATGATTGATGCTTCTCATCTATCTCCATTCCTGTCTGTCTGTTTCTATCTATCCCTCTCTCTGACTCTCTCTCTATGTCTCTGTAAAAAAAACAAAAAAATTTTGACTCCCTCAAAACTTAACTATTAACAGCCTACCTGGAAACCCTACCAATAGATAACAGGGTCGATTCACACATATTTTGTGTATTGTATGTATTACATACTGTATTCTTACAATAAAGTAAGTCAGAGAAAGAAAATGTGAAGAAAATCATAAGAGAATATACCTTTATAGTATTAAAAAAATCTGCATAGGCCCTGGCTGGTTGGCTCAGCAGCAGAGCATCAGCCCTGCATGTGGAAGTCCAGAGTTAGATTCCCAGTCAGGGCACTAAAAAGCAACCATCTGCTTCTCTACCTCTCTCCCACTTCCTTCTCCCTCTCTCTCTTTCTTCCCTTCCCACAGCTATGGCTCAAACGGTTAGAGCAAGTTGGCCCCGGACACTGAGGATGGCTTCATGACTTTGCTTCAGGTGATAAAATAGCTCGGTTGCTGAACAACAGAGCAACACCCCACTCGGGCAGAGCACTGTGGGTTAGGAGGCCTGCTGGGTGGATCTCAGTTGGGGCACATGCAGAAGTCTGTCTCTCTGCCTCCCCGCTTCTCCCTTAATAAAAAAAAATCTGCATATATGTGGACCTGCAATTCAAATCCATACTGTTCAAGGGTCAACTGTATTTATTTTGATTCAGTAAGCACTGTTCAGTAATTATCTATTTTCATCTTAGCACTGGTAGATTCTACAAGATTAATATTTGTTCTAAATATTCCAGAATGGGGAATGTGCTAGAAAGCCAGACAAGAAAAATGTTTTACTGTTAGGCTTTTTGTTAGATTTCAAATATCATTGAAACACACACCAAAATGAGGTGACTTTATATCATAAAATATATCAGATACTTTCTATAATACATTAATAAAAACTCATATGTATCAATTTCAAAGATATAATAGTTCTGGCTCTCTACATACATAACAGAAAAATTATGCTTGCTATAATAAGGTTTTGAATCAATACAATTTTCTTAGTTTCATGATATTCTGATGTAAAGCAGGTCATATTATTAAAAGATAAAATTGAAATACCAGATTACTATTAAGTCACATAAGTAGAAAATCATACAATTTAGCTGCCAACTAAATAAACATCTGGTTACTTTCTCAACTACATTATTTAACAGAAGTTCATCTATTCTCCTCTGACTAGGATATCTATACTGACGGCGCAAAGCGTGAGGTCCAGCACACACATGTCACTGTTTTCAGGTTAATGTGTTTTGTTTACCTTCGAGAAGATCGTCCTCGTCTATGCCTTTGACAATCTTTGACTTGTAGTCTCGGAAAAACATGTATTTTAGCAGTCTTCTAAGTTTTTTCTATTAAAAACATGAAATCGGTAAATTAGAAACCTTACACACATATATTCACTTTACTGAGTCAAAACTCCAATAACTAGATTTAATAAAGTAGAAGCTCAGAATCACTGTGGAAAACACACAAATTCTCAGCATAATACTATGTAGTAAGAAATACGCTCATCAAATTAAACATAAAAGCTGAAACGTAAGCATTTTTAAAAGCACTTTCCATTTACAAGTATCTAGGTGCCCAGGAATCACAATAATTTCCTTCATATTTAGGTCTTATAAAAAGTCCTAAATTCTTTCTGAAGATTGTGATAACCATCACACTCTCCATACTAAGCTATTTTAATTTTAAAAATAATCTATAAACAATCTAGACAAGGAGTTTGTAACAACTGCTTTAAAAGGCAGGCCCTCTCTTTTTTATTGTTTTTTATTCTCTGAGCATCTTTTCTTTTATTTAGAAGAGCTGGTTTATGGCTTATATTTCTGGAAAACATTCAGTAATATGAGAAACATATTTTTGTGAAACTCAAAGCTGATTAATGATAGTTGTTTAATGATGGCTTCCCCTAGGTTTATTCAAGGACCAAACACTGCTTAACTCTGAAAGTAACCAATAATACTTCATAACTTGTGTACTTACACTTAGAATGTATTGTTACTGGTTCTTGACCTTTAGCTTTAAGACTCCTAGTAATAGTGAAACCTCCTGCATTTTACAAAAGCTCTTTGACATGCATTTTATTTGGTAATTTCAATAGCCCTGAGATACAGACAACTATAATCAGCTCCTTTCTGTCCATAGGGAAATTGAGGTTAGAATTAGTGTGGCAAAGGAAGAAACCTCACAGACACAGACAACAGTGTCTCCACAAGGAGGAAAAGAGGGGTGGGGGGAGGTGGGAAGTAGAGGGGGGATAGATGGTGATGGAGACTTGACTTGGGATGGTGAGCGCACAGTGCAGTGTACAAATGATGGGCTGTACGATTGTGCATGGGAAACCTGTATAATCTTATTAACCAATGTCACCCCAATGATTTCAACAGAAAATTAGTCTCACAACTAAGGCACAGTAGGGTTAGAGGTAGAAGATAATCTTTGAACCTCTGCTTCTTTATTTGTAAAGTAAGTAAAGTACTTACCTTAGGGGACTATTGGGTAGAATAAAAAAATTGCTTAGTGTTAATATGTAAAATACAGTAGGCAGTGAAAAAATACTGCTTTTGTAAACTGAAAGTATAAGAGAAAAAAAGTCTTTCACTATCCTTTCCTCTTTCCTAAGTCCATTCATTACTTTAGACCAGTGGTTCTTAACCTGGGTTCTATCAAATCCTAGGGGTTCGATGAGTTGGGTCTCAGGGGTTCGGAGAAGCCTCTGCCGCGGAGGCCAGAATAAAGTAATACCGTAATTTGTTGTGAGTTCATGCACTTTGTTGGTTCTGTTCTTTGAGCAAGGTGATGTTCATGCACGGCTCATTCTGTGCACCAGTAAAAAAACATATACTTATGTCTTGAATTTGGAAAAAAAATCATATTTTATTTATCACTAAAGAAGTGTTTGGTGAATGCGCATATGAAACTGGTGGGTTCGGTACCTCAAAAAAGGTTAAGAACCACTGCTTTAGATCTTACTTTGTCTTATATTATACCCCTGTAAACTACTTTAAATTCTGTTTGGAACATATTAGCATATAAATAAAACGATCAAGTTTAGGAGAGAGATGAGAACAATGGCAAGTATCACATTACAGCTATATTTTCAGAAGCTAAAATCATTCTGGTTAAGAGTCCTTCTGGAGCCTGAGTGGGCGGGGGCATAGTGGATAGAGCGTCTGACTGGGATGTAGAGGACCCAGGTTCAGAATGCAGAGCTCGTCAGCGTGAGCATGGTTTCATCTGGTTTGAGCAAGGGGTCATTTGCTCAGCTGTATCCCCTCCACCCCCACCCCCGGCCAAGGCATATATGAGAATGCAATCAATGAACAATAGGGTGCTGCAACGAAGAATTGATGCTTCTCATCTCTCTCCCTTCCTGCCTATCTGTCTCTCTCTCTCTCTGTCTCAAGAAAAAAAAAAAAAAAAAGAGTCTTTCTGGGGAGCAAAGGGCACTGTCAATTAGTGCATGTTCCTAAAGTTTCAGTGTGATTTGAAACTTCAATATGATTTGAAAGGGTCGTTGTGGACCCTTTTCCTGTGCTAGCCTCTTTAGCACTGTCAGTGAAAGAGAAAAACTGACGAGGCATATTCAAACTGCACTGTGCTCTAGACTCCTTCACAAAGCGTCCTGTTCACGGCCCCCTGACTGCCAACAGCATCTTCTGGCTCCTTCCTCAGAGCCCCCTGCTATGCACTGCCAATTTCTCTGTTGTCTTCCAAGTTCAATAAAATATGTACCAAATCCTGCATATATTTACTCTTCACTATCTCTCTGAATTCTTTCTTCCTATCCACTTCCAGAGTCATTACAGTAATCACATTTTGTCTGGGTTACTTAACCAACATCCTGGTTAGTTCGTTTCCATTTGGTCCATTCTACATATAATCTCACGAGTCTTACCACAGAGAAAACCTCCACTTTGAATAATCCTACATTCTCTACATCTTACATGTAATCCCATAACCTTAAATTTTTGTTGATTCTTAAAATGCTTTCAACTAAATCATCTAGGTTTTCTAAACTAGATAGCTTCTTGAAAGTGAAGACGTTCCTTTTCTCTTCCTTTTTATTCCTCATGCTATTTAAAAGTTAATGAGCCAAAAGTTTATCCAAGAGGTCAGACGAAAAGCCTTTTGATAAAAAGCGGAGCGACAGGCACATGAGAATGGTGGAAGAGGAATGGGTGAGAGTCACTCAAGGCCAGGATAACCCAATGGCGCAGTGAGAGATGGAACACTGAACGAGCACTGCCTGCTCACTTGTGATGGCATTTGTCAAAACACGCTGGGACTAGCCAATTACTGTTTTACATGTATCCTTTAGATGAAACTTATTAAAGCATGTAAAATTTTGTAAAATATTTTCAACTAGCTACTTCAGGAGAGAGTTATGACAAAATTAGACATGTAAATACCAGCTTATATATTTTGATACCAGTGTTAAAAGAATAGAGAAAGGTGGATCTTTAAGCATAAAAAACCCACACTATACATTATGGCATGTGTGTGTGTCTGTGTGTATATAAACACACACACACACACACATATATATATGCTATTGGAATACACATCTTGATTGCTTTTCTATTTTCTATAAACTAGTGTCACAGAATAAACTTTGCATTCCAAGTTTAAAAAAATTAAAACCTGTAAAACTGTACAAAATTAGAAGAAAATTTAATATGCCACTTAGTTATATCTCACATCACAACAGTGAATATTCAATGAGTATTATGTAGCAATAAATATGTCTAAATAGATATATACAAATAAATGAGAATTAGTTGTCAACACATTTTACATACGTGCCCTTAACCATGTTAAAAAAAATCAACTCTCTTATAGCAGATCATTTTGTCGTGCAAGCTATGAGACTATAAAATATCAGTCCAATAGTTACAATTCCAATTTGAAAGCTATATAACAAGGACATTTAGTTTCATCAAAGTATAATTAACCAAATAATTAAATATTATATTTAAGTATAATGCACCAAACATGGCATGGTCCTCAGTAAAACATTTTTATATTACCTTATCTTTGCGCATCAAAAACAGAAGATCTTCAGCAGATATCACCCTTGCGCCCCGAAGCTGAGAAACTTCAGCAGCTTGCTGTAACTACCAACAAAAGAAATTGAGGAATTTTTCTCAATAATCTGATGTCTCAAGAAAGATAAATATACTAAGGGTTAAAATTTTTTGGTAATAATCCAGCAATCACATTGCTGTTTTTCAAAGTAAAATGTCTTATGTTTTAAGGTATAAAAAAATGCTATTAAATTAACTCATAAGCCCACCTGTAACTGATACAATAAACAGAAATCTTTGATTTCTTTCATGCAAAAGAAAAACCATGTGCAGCTTCCAGAAATGCATTAATGCACCTGAAAATAATTTTATGAAATTGTATCCTCATATCCATGTGAGCAATGGTTTCACTCAGTATCACTAGTTGAATAAGTATATTATTAATCTGAGCTCCCATGCTGGTATGATTTGAAATAGGCCCATTCAGACCTTTAAAAGATCAACAAAAACAGTAGCTGTTTCTAATATCCAAAGGAAAAAAAATAGCTCTCGTTTTGGCAAGTCTTCAGTGGGCAAAGGATTCAGTCCATAAATCATAATACGGGACTGCATTAATTTCTTTCCACACTAATCACATGCACACAAAAAGTTAACTGTATCTGGAATGGACAACACAAAACATACTGCATGAAAAGTTAGATTCCCCCTGAAATGTTCATCTGGGCCCTTGTATCTACAAAGTCGAGAGTTTTCTGGAATTCAGAAGCCCTAGAAACACAATCTTACTTGAAAATGACCTGGAAAATAAAAGAATGTGAAAAACGATAGTTCTATTTTTTGGCACAGGCAAAATCAGTTTCTTATTTTGATTAGATGGAAGGAACATAAAATACATGCAGCTGAAAAAAATAAAGATGCTGGACAAAACACTATGAAAATAAATGTGCCCGTAACGTCCTTCAAACTTGATCACACCATGGTGATTGTACCAAAACAACTCTATCCAATATTATAAAAATATCTACACATAAAAGCTGTTCCTGAATGCATCATTCGTTGAAAGGAATAAATCTAACACATATTACTGAGAACTAATCTTTACAAAGTGACACACTGTTATCTTAACAATTATAAGAAATCAAATAGTGCGTTTGTACTAAAGAAATTCTGCCTGCATGTTTAAGCGATTTTGCTAAGCAAGCTTCAAACCTTGTCTAAATACACAGTCTACAAAATAGACTATAAACTCCCTATGTGTCAGCCTTACCACTGAATTTCCTGGATACTGGTGGTTGGTATATAAACATAATTCTACCTAAATATAGAAGTTTAAATTTAACTGTGAACCATTTAAAAAGAAATCTTGGGTGAAAAGTTTTTTAAAAAGATGATGTATTTATCCAGAAAGAAACTAAAAGTTTTCAGCAGGAAATATTTAAACATATTATTCTAAAACATGGAAGGGTAGCAGGGAAATGTGTATACACATATTTTATTCAATCAAAACCATTTCTATCAGAGTCTAAAACATACGCCGTCGGAGTGGAGAAGAGGGCTCCCGTCCGCACACACACAGGGAACTGGGAGGCAGTGCTGCCAGTGCCAGCCGCCTATCAGTCATGTCCCTCAGGGTGAGAAAGGATCAGGATAAGTATATCCCTAAACAGCCTGCCCAATTAGTCACCTGTTTATCCACACCACAGCTACATACTGTGTATTTACAACACTCTCAAAAATGTTAGTTTACAAACATGTTAACTAGGAAAAAAGAGAAAATGAAAAAGAAAGACACAGAAGGGTCAGACATTTTAAAACACCTTTCCAAATCTAGTACAAGACTATTGTAAGAATCTGGAATTTATGTCACGGTTATGCTGTCATAATTAGCAGGAAATCTTTCTTTAGTGCTCGCCCACCCGATTTGCTCATTTCCCTCACCCAACAGGCTGTCCTTAGTAACACTAGTACAACCAGCTCTCGCTAATATGCCTTGGACCCCCATGAAGTGAATTCTCAGGCCGTACAGCTAGCATTGTGTTGCCTCACCAAGCCTATCGGGCCTTCACATGTCCCATGTGCCAAATTCACCTCTCCCACATGCTGGCCTCCTTTTCCTTACCAAGCGAGGAGAGCAATTTAAAGTGTGTACTACTCATTAGCTTACCTCTAGAGATATTTCTCCACATCTACCAGAAAGAGTAAAGAAACTCCTCTTTGACAACACAAGCTTAAAAACCAGGTTAGCAGCTTGGCAGTCCAGTTCCACAGGATGCTGAGCTCAGGACTGGCTCATTCATTCAGGGCAGGGAGGGGGCGGGGGGGGGGGGAGAGAGATAAGAAGCACCAACTTGTAGTTGCTTCACTTTAGTTTTTTATTGACTGCTTCTCATATGTGTCTTGACAGGAGTGGGGGTTGGGGATTCAAGCAGAGCCAGTGAGCCAATGACCCTGTGCTCAAGCCAGCAACCTTGGGCTTCAAGCCAGCAACCCCACACTCAGACTGGCAACCTCAGGGTTTCGAATTGGGGCCCTCAGCATCCCAGACTGATGCTCAATCCACTGCATTATGACTGGTCGGGTAGGACCGGGGCATTTAATGTGAAAAAAGAATACCAGAATCAGGAAACCCCCACAAAAAAATTCCTAATGCCTTCAGTGCCTAAAGAAAGTTGATTCTATATTCTAAACTCCTCAATTTCTTAATTTTTGCAAATAAATGGAAGTTATACTTCATTATTCCCTATAGCAAGCCAGTAATTAAAATAACATGAATAATTTTATTACAGTAAAACTGATATACATTTATTGCATTATACAATATGCAAGAAGTGACAGAGTAGAGAAACACTTTAAGACCAACTGCTAGTTGAATGAGTCTACAATGTTAACTTTGTTAACTATTAAGGTATGGTAATAGCTACCTTGTAAAGATTTATTTGTAAATTAAGATATTTTGCTAAAAGCCATTATCATTTTATCATAATAGCAACTCTTTTATAGCAGTTGTTTTTTTTTCTGATAAATATTTTTACTCTTCAAAGTAAACTAAAAACAATAATACAGTTGTAATAATTGTTTACAAGACAAAAATTTCCCCTGGCATATAACACTCATCATGTTGGCATTTTAATATTTCATACTTTATTTGGAGGGCGAGGATGAAAAGATATACTTTAAATTTTACATGTCATCTAAAATTCCTCATTTTGTATTCCTACAAATAAATCTCTTCGAAATTTCTCATTGTTGTCAATGATACTAACATTCAGACTCAATTTTTATCCTTATATTTTCATCAATATCTGTTGATTTTGTTTGTTTTCATCTACTCAAGGTTTTTTTTTTTTAGAATTTCAGTTAAGTTTCAGAAAAAGATACCACATGAATTTGGATTAGAAAACATGACAAGATAGCCCTGGACAGTTGGCTCCGTGGTAGAGTGTCAGCCGGACATGTGGATGTCCTGGGTTTGATTCCGGTCAGGGCAGACAAGAGAAGCAACCATCTGCTTCTGCACCACCCCCACTCCCTTCCCACAACCATGGCTTGATCAGCTCCAGCTAGCTGGGCGGGGGGGGGGGGGGGGGGGGGGGGGGGGGGGCTAAGGATGGTTTTAGGCCTCCACCTCATGCTAAAAATAGCTCGGTTGCTGAGCAACAGAGCAACACTCCAGATGGGCAGAGCATGGCCCCACAGAGGGCTTGTTGGGTGGATCTGTCTCGCTGCCTTCTCTGCTCTTACTTAATTCAAAAAAGAAAAGAAAACATGACAATAAGAGGTTTTTCTGGAAATTCAAGAAAAAGAAATAACACTTGACAGGTTCAATGATAATTTTCTGGAATTTTCTCTTGCATCAAACCTATGTATCTTCTCCCCAAACACCTGCTCTAAAAGGTAACTCACCCTCTTCACCTCCCTGTAGCCAGACTTTGTTTCACAGTATTCACCTCAGTCTAGGTCTTCAGGGGCTTCTTGCTTACTGGTTTCTAAATTTCAATGTCTCCATATTGTGATGTATCTAGAGTTAAATGCTAAAATTATCTTCCTTAAAAATAATGTCCATAATTCTTGTTCCAAGATCTATGATATTTTACCATTATCTAACTTCACTGAGGTCTCATAGATTGCCCTTTAGATCTTTGTTCTCATTATGTTTCAGTTTTTCTCTCATATTTTTCTACATTTAAGCTCCAGTAATTTCAATTTTATTATATGCCTTTGTGTATTTTTGTTGGTCACTTCTATTTGTCAACCTGATTAAGCCATGGGTCAAACATTATTCTAGGTATGATTCTGATGGGATTTCTTGATGAGATTAATATTTTAATCAGTTGACTGAGTAAAGCAGATTGCCCTCCCTAATGTGGGTGGTCCTCAAACAATCAGTTGAAGAACTGAATATAGTGATGCACAATCTAATAGCTGAGATATGTTCTAAAAAATGTATTGCTAGGTAATTTTATTTTTGTGCAAACATTTACACAAATCTAAGTGATATAGCCTACTATACACCTAGGCTATTTGGTACAACCCCAGTGGTCGGCAAACTCATTAGTCAACAGAGCCAAATATCAATAGTACAATGACTGAAATTTCTTTTGAGAGACAAAATTTTAAAACTTAAACTATATAGGTAGGTACATGGTTATTAACTTAATTAGGGTTCTCCTAAGCTGGCCCAAAAGCCACACTTAAGGGGCCAAAGAACCGCATGTGGCTGGCGAGCTGTGGTTTGCCGATCATTGGTATAGTCTATTGCTCCTAGGCTACACACCTGTACAGCATGTTACTGTACAAAACAACATGAGATTAAATCAAGCACAAGAGAAAATGGCACAATCAAGATATTCAGCCTGACCAGGTGGTGGCACAGTGGATAGAGAATTGGACTGGGACGCGGAGGACCCAGGTTCGAAACCCCAAGGTTGTCAGCTTGAGCGTGGGCTCATCTGGTTTGAGCAAGGCTCACCAGCCTGAGCCCAAGGTTGCTGGCTTGAGCAAGGGGTCACTTGGTATGCTGTAGCCCTCTGGTCAAAGCACATATGAGAAAGCAATCAGTGAACAACTAAGGGGCTGCAATGAAGAAGTGATGCTTCTCCTCTCTCTCTCTTCCTGTCTGTCCCTATCTGTCCCTTTCTGTCTCTGTCACACAAAAAAAGAAAAAGATATTCAATTAACACAACAGTATGAGGCTGCTACCAGTAAAACACAATTTGCTGTTTTACAGCAAACCTCTCTTTTTTAAATAAGTAGAAAGAGTACACTTTAAAATAGCGAAAGAAAGTATAGTGAACACATAAATCAGTACCAGTCATTTTTATCAGTATCGAGCACCATGTACTGGGCTTACTGTATGTGCTGTGCTCTTGTACAACTCACAGCACAGTGGGCTTATTTCTCCCAGCATCACCACAAACACATAACGTGTTACACTAGGACACTATAAGGTCACTGATTGATAGGAGTTTTTCAGCTCCATTCTAGTCTGATGGGACTACCATCAGTGGTCTGTTGTCGACCAAATGTCATTATGTGCTACATGACTATAGAACAAAAAGGTTAAATAGGAGGGAACTCCTTCCTGACCGCTTTGAACTGGGCCATGAGCAGTCTCCAGCCTTCTGACTTGGAATGAAGCATCTCCTAGTCCTCAGGCTTTTGGACTGGATCTGGCACCAGAGTACACGTCTCCTGTTTGTCAGTAACAGAACTTGGGACTTCGCAGCCTCCGTAATCATGTGAGCTGATTCCTTGTCTGTCTGGCTGTCTGGCTGGCTGTCTATCTATCTATCTATCTATCTATCTATCTATCTATCTATCTATCTATCTATCTATCTGTCTGTCTGTCTATCTATTCACATATACTTACACATATAGCCTACGGTTGTTTGTTTTTTTCTAAAGAATCCTGATGAATAGAGAGTACAGTACTTTACTTAAATTAAGAGAATTTCTTGATTCTTTGTGAGATGCACTTTCTTTTTTAAAATACAAGCTTCAAAATAATTTTCTCAAAGAAAAAGATTGATAATTATCTTCATACACTAACTTAGACATGGAAATTATATGCTCAGTTTACAATACCTTAATTGTACTCATCAATAAGTTTTTTCTTTATCTTTCTCAACCAGTTACCTAACGTTCTCACCTTCCAACTTCCTTTCGAATAATATCTCTAGGTCCAAGACCACCAATCCCAACAGGCAGTTTATAAATCTCAGATGTTGACATTCTATTTCCCCTCCATGATTTTCAGTTTTACCATCGATAATAAAAATGAATTGGGCTACATGAAGTCAATAACGCCTGCATTTGGCTGCAGCCCACATAAACTCAGCGGAGAGATTTCTCTAAAGTTCCAAAAGGTTTTAAAAGTTCAGCAAAATTCATTTGATGATTTCATAATCATTAACATCCTGAAAGTATTCCCTTTTAACCACTTATGTTGCACTTTCCTTTAGTTTCTGGCTAAGTCCTTCTTGGATCTTTCCTTTTTGATAAACAAACAAACACTAACAGGCAAGGTTGTTGAAAGCCATATCACAAAGAGGCCTCCTTTTCATTCACCCTTTCCAAAGAATAAACCTGTATTAACTTGCCGTAATGGCAAAGGGGTGAATTGAATGCCTATGTGGTCTTGATAGGGTACTGGATGAAATAGCTCTTTCCCTTTCTATCAGTCCTCCTGCCCTCATCCATCCAAGCCTTCTTCTTCAGGGGTACTTTTAATTCTGATCTTTTCCGGGTTCAAAGGTTACATTTCTCTCAGATCTGTTAAACTTTTACCATTTCTAACCACTTTTTTTTTTTTTTTTTTTACAGGGACAGAGAGAGGGATAGGGGCAGACAGACAGGAATGGAGAGAGGTGAGAAGCATCAATCATCAGTTTTTCATTGGAACACCTTAGTTGTTCATTGATTGCTTTCTCACATGTGCCTTGACTGCGGGCCTTCAGCAGACTAAGTAACCCTTAGCTTGAGCCAGCAACCTTAGGTCCAAGCTGGTGAGCTCGGGTCTCGAACCTGGGTCCTCCGCATCCCAGTCTGAACCTCTATCCACTGCGCCACCACCTGGTCAAGCTCTAACCACTTTTTAAGCTTCCATAATTTTTTGACATCTCTCATCTGATATTTAATCCTTTCCCATTTTGTCTTTGTAGGCTTATACCTTTTAAAATGATGATGTTGTCATTTAGTGGAGTTTTGAGCAAGTGTGAAGATAAAGAAATGCACCACCCACGTGTAAACAGAGGTTGATGCTCCCGCCCCTTCTTTTATGGTAATATTTACTGGAAGTACAATCCTACGTGCCATGTCTTCTGAATCTTATCTCATTTACCCCCACAGCAAACCTATGTCTAGGTACACAAAACTGAAACTTAATAATCAATGCCTAACATCAAGCCACTTGTCTTTCTCCCAAAGATTAACTTCTCATTCAGAACACAGGAAAGTACGATCACTAAATCAAGCCTTATATCACAAAAAAAAGTCTAACCACAAAAGCATTTTATTTGCCTTTCTAAACATTTTCATTTCTGGCAAAGAAATGGTTGACCAAAAGAAGGTTTGGATCAAAACAAATATACCAGTTGCTTCATGCAGACACAGCTTAAGGACTAAGAACTAAACAAGTGTTTGAAAGGAATAAAACTTGTAACTAAATACAGTTAACATTCAGAATACTATAAATGTTAGCTATTTGACTTCGTATTTTCCTATCATATGATCTCCTTATTCTTTGTTGGTGACTAGTCTTCCACTGTCTTAGACATTTGAAACATAAACAAGTATGTAAATTGATAAAAGATGTGTCTAACTTTTTAGAGTTCACTTTAACTCTTCTTTATAGAACAGTAAGTCAAACACAGTTAAGTCAAGTTTTAAAAATATATGATAAGGCTATAATTATCAATATCTCATGGCTCAAAGAATTCATACACACACACACACATACACACTCACTTACACACGTATATGAATTGCCAAGCCACAATCAATATATGCCTACAAAGCTTAAAAACTTCCAATAAACAATGACTGCATTTATTATATTAGAACAGCAACCTTGAGAAGGAACTAATTCTTTGGTTACACTTATTTAAATGTGAAATTAGGAGAACAGCAACACTTGAAAGTTATTCATAACTTATATGCAGAATAGTTTCAAGTCTAAACTTTCAAGTCTAAACACACTAAGTTTTGAAAGTATGCAAAAGACTATTTTGGAAATTTTTAAAAGTTGAAATTAAAGTAAGAGATTATAGTTTAAATAATATACCTTAAATTCTATACTATTCTATAACAGACTATAGGTTAAGTAATATATTATACTTTAAATTCTATATTATAGTTTAAATATAGTACTATTAACTAACTATAGCTAATACTATTAATATTTTAACTATTTACTATCTAACTATTGAAACTAAAATACTATTTAACTATTTAAGCTAAAATACAATTAAAATTGTAGAAAGATGGAGGCATATCTTGAATTTGTTCAACATTATATATAGTTTTCTGTTACTTAATAACTGAAAAACGGTAGTTTAAGAGTCCAAAGATATTTATTTCAGTTGCATTTCTTAAAATTTTAGAAGCACAGAAATATTTAGTAGCCTACCAAATGTGTACTTTCCTTGTCTACATTTAACAATACCCTTTAAAAAAAATTGATTTTAGAAAGAGAGGAAGGGAGCGAGAGAGAAACATTAATTTGCTGTTCCCCACACGCATTCATTGGCTGATTCTGGTGTGTGCCCTGGCCAGGGATCAAAGCTGCAGCCTTGGCGGATCTGGACAATGCTCCTATCAACTGAACTATCGGCCAGGGCAACAATACCTTTCTTTCCTCTTCTTATTTCTTGGCACATCTGTGCCTTTCTCCATATTCCCTTCTGTTCACATTTCTAAAAAGCTGTCTACTGACAGTTGCAGTCATTACTTATTTCTCCAAAGGACTAAAGTCTGAGTTAATTACTGTTCTTTGGAACTCTGCCTAATTTTTCATGATAATCTGATTTCATTTTATCCTAAAATGTTTAGGAATAAACATAGGTCTTATACTAAATCCTCATAGTTAGATCAAAGTACCAAAAGCGCTGAATTACACCAGACCACACACAGACTGATGTAATGATTAGAAAAAAATTATCAAATAGAAAGAATAAAGTGATGGCAAACAAAGAACAATTATGAGGAAAACTGATTTTCTAATTTTATCTCTATTATTAGTTCCCTTGTTTTGTCAAAAGCAATTAGAAAATACACGGAGAGAGAACAAACTTTAGAATTTCAGAATTGCAGCTTCTGACACTGGGTCTCAGAACTCGACCTGCTCCATGCACTGGGAGGGCACAGGTCTGTGACAACACTCAGGCAAGGTGCCTTTTGTTCTGTTAGAAATGCATATCCTGCAGAATGCTCCCAAGCACTTACATTATTAACTCATTTTATGGTCTAACTCATCAGATTACCTTCACGTACAGCACTATACAAATTGATTTCACAAGTAGTTTAATGAAGTTTTAAAAAATCATTACTGTAAAAAATGTTTCCAGAACCACTTTGACGTTTTCGCTCTCATAAAAATTTTAAAAACGGCTCTGGTTAGATGTTTAAGTGAGATAATGTCATGCAACGTGTAGTAAATTCAGAATAAATGCTGTGCATTTATTTAGACTGAGAAATTTCAGGGTGATCATAAAAAGGTTTATAACTTCTAGTATTCACAAAGACTAAGGGCTATTACTGGACTATTACTTGGGACTAATGATTTATTTTACCATAAAAAATGTAGGGTGTAAATAGTTTGTGTGGATACATGCATATATATTTGTATATATACACACTCATACAAGTATGTATATATCACTAGAATCACTTTCTTTTGCATTGTAAGAAAGTAACTTTCCTCAAAAATTAAAGGAAAAAACTACATTAGCTTCTTCTGAAAGAAAACTAGCTTCTCTCATAATCTCTCATATAGAATCGCCTCAAATGAAATATAATGCACGTGTCAGTGTGAATGTAGTTTTGAAGGTATGGTTGGACAGAGTACGTAGCTGAGCTGCCTTTTCTGGTCCTCAGTTTCCTCAAGTGAGAACTAAAGGGAGGTGGACATCAAATGAGCTACAACGGTCCTTCCCGCTTTCACATGCTGATTCCAGCATCCAACCCCAGCTATAGTTGACTTTTGGATCCTTAATTAATCACTTATGTCAATGAGAGCAGATATAAAAAAGAAAAATCACAAGAAGAAATAGTACAACTTGGTGAGGTGCAGATGGGAGTTAGTTTTCAAAGGAAAAGCCACTGAAGGTAAACACTGTAAACAGCAACCGACCTAACTTAGCATGAATGAGTAATTTCACCATAATGCTTACCACGGTACACAAACCAGCAGGTGATAACAGTTAATTATTCCAGTGTCCCATCAAATAGTTACAATTACATTTGAAAGCCAAAGACAGTTGCAAAACGGGATTAAAGCAATGCAATTATTACTGCGTAAAAAGAGATTGGTGCCTATCCGTTTCCAATTTGCCCTATGCTTTTATCATATGATGGACAGAGAAAATTTGTATATACTTCCCCCTCAGTTGTCAGAGAAAGTTGCTCTTATTCAAATTTTGTATCCAAATCAGCGTTGTAGATAATATTTGTCAAATGAGATGTAGTATATGTAAAGCTAAATGAAAAGCCAAGTTCCCCAGGCTCAGATGTCAGTCCTACATGCCACAAACCTTGTTACACTCACAGGTCACTGTGAAGATGAAATGAACTAACGTGGTGGAAGCAGGTGGAGGGAGATAAAACACGATAAAAGCACTCAATACTGCTTAGGGATGGCTCGTTCTTAGTTAGGAATAAGGTGAAACAGCAACCTACATAAGAAAAGGGAGAAGAGAGTCTAATGATAATTTGGTAAACAGAAAATGTTTTAGATTTGTAACTAACACCCAAACCAGGATATTCCTGAGATTCATTCACATCAGGATAGAATGGGACAACCACCCAAAAACATATCCACGGCCTCACCCGGGGCAAGCCACGGCATCAAGGATGAGCAAGTGCCACGCGTCTCTGGGTCTCCACTGACCTAAGCACAGACCCGACAATCCCCTCCTTCCAGTATGCTTCCTGGGGACTTCGCATGCCTTCAGCCAGCTTACCACTGACCATCCTGGGTTTTCTAAATGGATTTTATTGGGGGTGACACTGTTGTGAAATAGCTTTGCAATAAGGCTTCCCTTCCCAAATGCAAACTCAAGATTCTTGTGTGTGAGAAGGAAGTAAATGGTAGTTCAGCCATCCGGCAGAAGCCACGTGAGACAAGCAGCTGTGGGACTGGCCCAGGAAAACGCGGCCCAAGGACCAGAGGAGGAAGGGAAGACCGAGGGCTGCTGGGTCCTAGTATGCATCCTGTGCGAACGTGGCTTGTAACTGACCACAACTGAGACTGTACTAACTGAGCAAAACAAAGAAACCCAGGAATTATAACAGTTATCTTGCAGGGATGTTAAAAAGAACAATTGAGGATGAAAAAATAAACATAAAAATGTTTTTTTATGTTTAAACAACTGGTTTTTTATTTCTTTGTGTGGATTCTCAGGGCAGAGATAGTTCTAAAAGAAAAGCCACACAAGGGGAAATCTTCTAAAAGTAGTCTCATAGGCTAAAGTGATAAGCAAGGATGGATACTAAGAATTTACTGTTATAAATTGAACACGGGCCCCTGGTTTCCCCAATACATACTGACTGAGCACCTGGTAGAGGCCAACCACTGAGCTCAGACTGGAGATTATACTAATCAGAAGCAAAACAATGCAAGCAAAGAGGGAAAACATCAGAGCATAATTCATCATCTCACAGAGTCCATAGACTGCTTATTTTTTAGGTAAGATGTGCAATAAATGATAGATGTTAGAATTATTATAAAAATTTTATTTCAAATAAGTTAAACATAGTTTTGTTGAAAATCAAAGAAGTAAATTTAATGCTGAAAAATCAAAGAACTACGAAATAAGTACTCTAACATATACCATGCTGAAGAATGTATTAAGCTAACACCTCTGCAAATGTCCCACAAGGAGGCCAGAGGCTACATGAAGGTTCCTAATCTGAAGAAAGTCTCAATGACATTGCTACAGATTACCTAAAATGTCTAAAGAAAATACACTAACTAACCTGGTTTTAGCCTGATGACTTTCTAGTCTAAAGGCAAATCGAATTGTGCCTCCTACTCTCTAATAGGGATTTGGAAAAAAACCCTCAACTTTTAGAATTTCTCTAGCTGCATCTCAGATGAGATAAGTGTGTCTGGGCATCTCTAGGGATGACCCATGTGGGATCATTGATATTAACTGAATACAGGTTTCAGTCAGGGGCTTGGAAGGAAAAAGTAATAGCATAAACTAGGTAATTGGAGAAGAGTTTAATTATAAACTATTTACAAAGACGTAAGAAGGATTTAGGGAAACCACAAAGGAGAGTGCGGTACCCCCCCCCCCGACCTAACAACAAAAGGAAACAATTATTAAACCAAGGTTTAGAGCAGTGATTTTCAACTGGAGTGCCGCAGTATTTTTAAAATATGCAATACTTGACTATTTAGTCAGGGAGTCAGGGGCACTGACCTCTTTTCCCTAAGACTGTGAAATAAAATGAGGAACAGTCAACAATAGCTCTCTGGTGTGAATACCCGGTCTTGAACCATAAATACATAGGTTATATAATAAAGTTGCATTTTATTGGTCATGTTGCATAATAAGGGTGCATCTGATTGGTTAATTCTTGGTACCAGAAACCCTTATAAAGAAATATAGGCACCTGATTTTTTGAAAGGTCACTTTGAAGTAAAACGCGTAGGTAATTACTATTATTTTTTTTTTTTTGTAAATCAATCAAAATTATAACTACTTATTTGTCACATCAGCAAAAAATATGTATTTTTGGTAAGCCGCAGAATTTCAGTAATTAGTTTATGTGTGCCATAAGATAAGAAAGGTTGAAAATCACTGGCTTAGAGAATGAAGGGGAAGGCAGCTGTCACCTGAACCTGAAAGCTGGAGAAGTCCCCTGACCAGGACACCTCCAAACTTGGCCTCACATCCACCTACTTCAGCTCTCCTGCGGTGTCTCCTGCTGGCCAAGCCCAGCCAGAAGTCAGAGGGCAAGAGGCACCCAAGGAGATGAGCCTCCCAGGATACGGAAAAGAAAAGGGTGAAGAGTGGATCTGCAGTTACAAACACGAGATGCCCACTTCCATCTGAGTCAGCACTTAGCGAGGATAACCCTCGTAGGGCTGCTTTCCCCTAGACACCCAAAGTAGACTGTTCTTTATCCCCTTTCAGAAATATTTCTGTTCAGATAACTTAAAATAGTAATGAGTGGGAAGTGTCCTCTTCTAAGTAAACAACGTGGCCAATGATGGAAATTGCAATTCTAGAGGCCAAGACTTAATTTTAGGAAGGGTAACACCAGTAATAAAAGTAACAAGAACATGTACTGGCATTTACTGAACACACTACAAGATATCTAAAATATTTTAAAAATTGTTAGTTCTTCTAATCTTTGCAAAACTCTTGTGTGTTAAATTATATTAGTATTTTACAGATTGTTTTATAGATAAGGAAACAGCAGCTCAGAGCATTTAAATGACTAAGATGGGATCTGAACAAGTCTGTGAGACAATAGCTCCCTGTTTCCATGGTATCCTGCAACCATAGACAGCTAACTTTTCCATTTTCCTCATGTAAACTAATATTTAATAGTTTCCTCATATAAACTAATGTTTAAAATGTAAAATTCAGTAACTTGACCAATAAACATTTAGCACTTTAGAGGACAAAATAGAATTAGCAGTTTAATATAGTTTTATGGAGTTTTAACAGTCGGATAAATTTCTGTTAATATCCTTATGTAAGCGAGTTTTTTTTTTTTGTAGGGGAAGACTTTTTCATATGGTCCATAAGATCTACTCTTAGACACATAGCAATTATTTTAGAAGTCTTAACGTGCTATTAAGGCTTTAATTAAATTCAAAGTTATCAGTAGATGTTTCCCATCTGACACTGGCTGTGTGATCTTGTGCTAAGTAATTAATGTGTCTTACCTTCAATCCATTTTTAATATGGATATAATGACACTTCTATTTCAGGGTTGTGTAAGGAACATTCAAAATTATATATACACAGCATCTGCCATAGTTTCTGATATCAGATTCTCAAGGAAACTCCATTTCTATGGTACACTTACCACGTTCTGTCCCAAAGGACGTACGTAGGAGTTCATGTGAGAGCATCAGCACAGAGCCTGAGCAGCCCTGCTCTCTGTGCTCTTACAAGGGTGGAGGTCGGAAGAGGAACTGTCACAAACATACTGAACTTGGGTATCAGATATTTACAGATTCTGGTGTTTCCTTTGCCCCTAGAAATATTTATGCTATGTATTTGTTTAAATAGTTTGTTTAGTTATATATTGCCACAGTCACAGTTATGAATTAGAAGTAAAAAACTATTTACTTTTGTGGTGCTGCCAATTTGTAAATAAATGTAAATAATTACTGTTCATTCATAAGAAACCACAGGTAGAAAATTTACTTCGCATTTTTACTTCTCCAAAGCACATACACTTAATAGATAGTGTAAATCATTAACTAAGACAAGAAATAAAAAATAAGGGGTAAGTTGGAGAATTAATTTGGGTTTAACATTCCAAAATATAATTTCTGGAAGAGAAAAAGGAGGTAGCCTGACCAGGCGGTGGCGCAGTGGATAGAGCATCAGACTGGGATGCGGAAGACCCAGATTTGAGACCCCGAGGTCGCCAGCTTGAGCGCGGGCCCATCTGGCTTGAGCAAAAACTTGCCAGCTTGGACCCAAGGTCGCTGGCTCCAGCAAGGGTTGGCTCGGTCTGTTGAAGGCCCGCAGTCAAGGCACGTGTGAAAAAGCAATCAATGAACAACTATGGTGTCACAATGGCAATGAAAACCTAATGATTGATGCTTTCACCTCTCTCCGTTCCTGTCTGTCTGTCCCTATCTATCCTTCTCTCTGACTCTCTCTCTCTCTCTGTCCTTGTAAAAAAATAAAAAGAAAGAAAGAAAAAGGAGGTAAAGGAGTTATTAAAAAAATAATTCAATACAATTTCCCAGGACTGAAGACCTCAAGATTGTATTGAATCCACTAACTGCTACCACAATGGATGACATAGGACATACCAAGTCACGGTCACTTATTTATTCACAAGTATTTATTAAGAACCAGGCACAATTCTCAATGACGGGGATACAACATTGAAAAAACAGACCAATCCCCTGCTGCCATGAAGCTTAAGTTTTAATGGTCAAGAGACAAATAAACAAATCAATAGGTCATAATTATCCCTCTACCAAAATAAACAAGTAAGCGGGATGGGTGTGATGGAGGGGTATGGTGGGCTGCTACTTCATTCAGGATGGTCAGGGAAGTACTCATTATTAAATTATCGCTGGAGCAGAAACCAGAAATAAGGGGGTAAGCAATGGATATGTGTGAGCACATTCCATGCAGGGGAACAGAAAGCGCAAGGCTCTGAGCAAGACCATGAATATGATGGAAGAAAGGAAAGGAGACCAATCTGGCTACAGGAAGGAGCACAGAAGCAACCGAGGTGGGGTGCGTACCATGCAAAACATCCTGGATGTAACATTGGGAAAATTCAGAATTCTGAGGTCAGACAGTGGGTACCAAGGGCTTACAGAAATAATGAAGAAAAAATAATAATGCCATCGCCTGACCTGTGATGGTGCAGTGGATAAAGCATTGACCTGGAATGCTGAGGTCGCAGGTTCAATACCCTGGGATTGCCTGGTCAAGGCACATAAGGGAGTTGATGCTTCCTGCTCCTCCCCCCTCTCTCTCTTCTCTCTCTAAAAGTGAATAAATAAAATCTTAAAAATATTTAAAATAATAATAATAATAATGCCATCTTATCAACAGCTTGATTTTATTTATTGATTTTATAGAGTGAGAGGAGAGAGAGAGGTGGGAGGAATGAGGAGTATCAACTCATAGTTGCTTCACTTTAGTTGTTCACTGATTGCTTGTCATACGTGCCTTGTTCGGGCAAGCCCAGGGTTATGAACTGGTGACTACAGTGCTCTAGGTCAATGTTATCCACTGCACCACTACAGGCCAGACAGCAACAACTTTTAACACCAGAAAGTAACAGAGAAATGCCTTCAAAATCCTGAGGTCAAATAATTTCTAATCTAAAAGTTTTCACACATAGGGGAGACTGTCAATCTGTGAAGTCTAGTAGACTAAATGTAAGACATGGAAATTATATACAAACTCACCTTCCATGGACTCTCTCTTAGGAGGCTAAATGGACAATGTGTTTCAGGGAAAAAAAGGAGTAAAACAAACCCAGGAAGACTTTTTGTTGGTTTACTTCCTTACAGGAAGTAATGTAGGACATGGGGATCCCACAGAGAAGAAAATTCCCAAAATATGAAGGTAGAGCTACCCAGGAGGGTAGATGCATAGCAAGCCTAGAGAGCCACTTTCCAGACTGGTACAAGTGAACAGGGGAGTCTGGGAGAGGTATTCCCCACAAAATATGACATTATGGGAAATACCATTTTACTTTATATTGAGAGAAGACTGACAGTTGTGAGAGCTGGGTATAAATTACTTGTAGATCCATATAAAATTGCTGCAAGGAAAACCAAGTAAATATTGCCAGTAAAAAAATGCAAATATGGTAGGTATACTACTACACAACTGAGCTAGAAATCCTGGTGATCTCAGAGTCAAAACAATGTAAACAGACTAAAACACTAAATGAAAATTATGATACAACTGTACTAGGGAGGAGGCTGGAGTAGGGGGCGTTTCAGTAAAAGAGGGGTGATGGATGGAGGGAGAAAAGAAAGAAAAAAGGAACAAAGAGAAAGGAAGAGACTATGTATGAAAATACTTAGATCTTTATTTCATTTCTTACATCCAAATAGATTAAAACTATGCAATTTAAAATGTAATGAATTAATATAGCTTACGATAACACATGTGAATTTTAATGTGTTCTCAAGGAGAACTTTCCAATTACAAAAGCAAGCATTAGTAGTGAAGGGGGAAACATCAGTGACTTGAATTATATTTATAATAAAAGCTTCTAGCATAAAAAATGCACCAAATTAAAAGGTACATTGGAAAAATAATCCTAAAGTAGTTCATAAAATGTTACTATCCTAAATACAAAAATAAAAAATTGAAAAGAAAAACATTTGAACCCTAACAAAAAAAATGGGCAAATAATATAAATTAAAAATTCACATAAGGATATAAGTGACTAGATTTGGAAACAGACCAAGTGCCCACTGGTAGATGAGTGGATAAAAAAGCTGTGGTACATTTACACAATGGAATACTACTCAGTCATAAAAAAGGAAACTGTACCTTTTGCAACCGCATGGATGGACCTGGAGAGCATTATGCTAAGTGAAATAAGCCAGGCAGAAAAAGACAAGTGCCATATGATCTCACTTGTATGTGGGACCTAATGAACAAAATAAACTGACAAAACAGAAACAGACTCATAGACACAGAGAACAGGCTGACAGTTGTCAGAGGGGAAAGGGGTTGGGGATGGGTGAAAGAGGTGAAGGGATTAAACAAAGAAAGAAAAACTCATAGATACAAACGACAGTAGGGTGATTACAGGAGGAAAGGGGGATGAGGAGGTAGAAGAGGGTAAAGGGGGATAAATGGTGATGGAAGGAGACTAGATTTGGGGTGATGAACACACAATAAAATAATATACAAATGGGGTATTACAGACTTGTGCACCTGAAACCTACATAACTGTATTAATCAATGTCACCCCAATGAGTTCATTTAAAAAAAAATTTAAGTGGCAAATGTAATCATAAGCACAAATTAAAACTACTGTAAATGATCAATTTATACCTCTGAATTTAGCAGGTTTTTAAAATGCTAATCCTCTTAGCAAGGCAGAATTCAGAAAGTAAGTCATTGCTAGAGAGATATAATCCTCTGGAGGGCAATTTCAAATTGTGTACTAAAGAAGTTAATGCCCTCTGACCCCGTAATTCTATTTCTAGGCCTCTATCTTAGAAAATAATCAGAGAGTGGTAACAATTTATGAGCATGTATGTGATTTTGTACATTATTTAAAATAGGAAGACACTGGAATTAAGCTTCCATTACATGAGAGATGAATCATTCACAATGAAATTCTAAACCGCCTTCATGGAAATTGTTTTTAAGGCTATTCCATAACAAGCATTTTAATGATAAAATGTTAGATTTAAACAGTTGACTACAAATTGAATGAACAGTAAAGATAAAAATATTATAGTAAAATTTTATGTACAGAAAAAGACAATAAGAAAATACATAAAAAACAGGCTAGTTTTATCTAGATGGTAAAATCATAGATGATTTTCATTTTACTCTATCTTTCTATAGCTTTTCCAAAATCTCTATGATTAACTTGTTATCACTTGCAAACTAAGATAGTTCATGTTTTTAAACTGTCTTCAAATTTTAAAAGGTACTGTTTAATTAGGTAAATATTTTGACAATGAGGAAACTTATCCTGGGGCTCAATTTTTTGAAATTTATGAAATTGTACGTGAAATGTTGTATGGATAAGAGGAAAGCCAGTTTCATCAGTGTCTCAAACATATCCATGCAAAACCACTGAAAGAAAAAATTTAAAAATATACATAGATACTCATAATTTTTTATTTTATTTTACAAAAACTACTCAAGTTTTACTTATAATGTGAATAGTCCAAATTTGATTTCCTGGGAAACTCCTAGTTCAGTGGTTCTTAACCTTTTTTGAGGTACCGAACCCACCAGTTTCATATGCGCATTCACCAAACCCTTCTTTAGTGATAAATAAAATATGATTTTTTTTTCCCAAATTCAAGACATAGGTATATATTTTTTTACTGGTGCACAAAATGAGCCGTGCATGAACATCACCTTGCTCAAAAAACAAAACCAACAAAGTGCATGAACTCACAATAAATTACGGTATTACTTTATTCTGGCCTCCGCGGCAGAGGCTTTTCCGAACCCCTGAGACTGACTCATCGAACCCCTAGGGTTCGATAGAACCCAGGTTACGAACCACTGTCCTAGTTATTTTATTGAGAAAACACTCAAATTAACTACATAAGTTTCCCTCTTCCCCCAATCTAAGTACTTTCTTTTTTATACAGGTTTTACTAGCATTAAAAAACACACGACAAACCGTAAAATCAAAGGAAAGAGCTGTATGTACAATACCCACCAATAACTCATACGTAGAAGAATATGGGAACTGTTAGTGAAAATAATATGCCCAGTGATTAGAGTAGCTATTTTTGAGACTGCATTTAGTTTTTACATCATTTTTCATAATAATCAGAACTGAGTATTTAATCAGAATAAAAAGTCAAAATTTAATAATTTCTACCTCATTATACCAAAAATCACTGAATAAAACTGGTTGAGAAAGTGTCTGAGTTTACTTCTGGCTTCCTAACGCCCAGAAATCGCTATCACAGTCTATGCAAATCTGAAAGAATCCCCGGGCTCTTATTTTGTCTGAGGCATCAGGAATTCTTCATTCCAAATATGCGATGATATTTTTTGTTGCTGTCGATAAGCTTATCTCAAGATAAGCAAGATAAGTGAATATAAGATATAAGATATAGGAATACAATCTGAAGAGAAGGCGTGGTTTGTAAAAGATTTAAACATTTATCATGGTATAAAACCAAAACTTATTTGATAAGGACTAAGCTGTCAACTAGTAAATTACACTTCACTATGTTTTATGGCACTGATTTTTGGGTGACTGAATGGTAATGGAAAATCTTAGAATTATTTTCAGAGTGGCTTCTAATTTAGATTTAACCATCAGATATTTCCAGGGAAAAATTATGTTTCTGTTCTTTAAAGTGTATTTTTTAATTAACATTTACTTCCCAAGAACATTGATTTGAAAGGGCTATTTCACTTCCCATAGTGCCAAAAGGATCCATTTAAACTTTAGAAGGACATGGAAAAAATAAACAAGTCGGCTGAACATAATTTCCCCTTTATTTTTTATGAAAAGTTATGAAATAAAATCTATTATTTAATTACACTGGATCAAGAAACAGGAAGAAAAGATGCATTTAAGTCACAACACCACTAAAAGGACAAATTACTATACTTCCTCTGGGAAGAAAAGTGTTTTAATATGTGGATGGGCATTACCTAAACATTTCAAATCTGCTTTTCTAAAGGTGTGAAAGGCTTTAAATAAAAACACTAAAATACCAAATGTCAAAATTGAGGGCAGAAAAAGAAAAACATCTTGCTAGGAACTTTTTAAAAGAGTGTTTCCGTAATATTAAAAAACTTAGTTTCTGCTCTGAAATCTGTTTCCATCAGTTTACTTCAAAAAATTCTCTCTGGGCCCTGGCTGGGTAGCTCAGTTGATTAGAGCATCATCCCAATATGCCAAGGTTGTGGGTTCAATCCCCAGTCAGGGCACATATAAGAATCAACCAATGAATGCATAAATAAGTGAAACAGCAAAATGATGTTTCTCTCTCAATTCCCCTCTCTCTCCAATCAATAAATAATTTTCTTAAAATGAAAGAAAAAGCTCTGACATGCGCAATTAAAAAAATTTTATTAGACAAGTAGTATACTTGAATAAACTTTACAAGATGTTCCAAATTTAGACCAACAGTTAGGGAAATAAAAACTAGAGGCTTTCAGCTTTTATAACCTGACGCTGGAGTTGGTCAGCCTCCACCAGGGCGCTGAGGGGGTGAGCAGGATAAAGCGATCAGACACACTCCCTCACTCCACATGGGCTGCAGCGGAGGTCAGCAAGCTTTGTGTGTCTTTTCCGTTTTGTAGGCTATGGACCCTCTGCAGCTTCTACTTGGCACTGTAGCATGAAAATAGCTAGAAGTATATACGATATACAAATGAATGAGCACGGCAGTGTTCCAATAAAACTGTTTGCAATAACAGGCAAAGGGCCAAATTTGGCCCCTGGGCCATAGCTAGCTGGCCTTGGCCTACAGTTTTGTGGGGGAAAGATGAAAACTATATTGTATCAGGAAAAAATGCTATGCTCTAAAGTAACAACAACAAAGACAGCAGTCTCAACATATGACAGAAGTTTAGGAGTTTAAATATGCAATCCATGTATATAATATAATACATATATAAAGAATAGTTAGAAAAACACATTTTTAGTTATATTAGCTGTTCAAAAGTTTTGATATGACTTCATACACTGTTACTGAAACAGCGTTTCGGAACTTCAGCAGTTACCGGCAGAGTACATACTTGCGAAGTCCTATTTTCTCCTAGCGCTTTTATTTTTACAAACATGGAATAAACGCTCCTGAATCCAACAAAAAACTTTCTCAAATAGAAACTCAGATCCTTGAGCATTGCACTAAATATTTCTACTATGTTCTCCCGTGCTCTCAGATACTGAGTAGACGGTACTGATCCCCAGCAATCCTGTTGAATGACAGAGAAACCCCACAACTTTAAGATGTATAATTAATTAAATATCTTGATACTGATAAGAAAATCCAGAATACAAACTCACAATAAGGCACAATCTTTGAGTTTGTTATATTTAAGTTTCTTGTTCTTCCTCTCCTTTCCTGAGATATTTTTCTCTCCTTTATATGTCTGGTCAAAAGTGGGGCATAAAGCTCTTGATATGCAATTTATTTTTTCCATTTCAAAAGCAGGTTAGTATCAATGTTAGCAAAGAAATCTCAACAGAGAACAGGTGCATATTTTTGAGTCTTGTCCTACAGAAGAAGCAAGGCTAAAGCAAAGTTGGGCTTTCAATGTGTCTTCATTCATTCATTTGTTCAATAAGTAAGTATATCTTGAGTGCCTATGATACATTATGCACTGTGCTAATAGGGAGGGTATCAGCCTGAAAAGACAGCCATGGTCTCTGACTTAAAGGAGGTTCCATTAGAAAAGAGAATGCACAAATCAATAAATGAAAACCTCACAAGTCAAAAGAAATAATGTAAGAAAAAGAAGGGCCTGACCAGGCGGTGGCGCAGTGGATAGAGCATCGGACTAGGATGCGTAGGACCCAGGTTTGAGACCCCGAGGTCGCCAGATTGAGCGCGGGCCCATCTGGCTTGAGCAAAAGCTCGCCAGCTTGGACCCAAGGCCACTGGCTCTTGGCAATCAATAAACAACTAAGGTGTTGCCACGAAAAACTGATGATTGATGCTTCTCACCTCTCTCCGTTCCTGTCTGTCTGTCCCTATTTATCCCTCTCTCTGAATCTCTGTCCCTTTAAAAAAAGGGGAGGTGTTGCTACAAAAATCCTATCACAGGAGCGGCACCTACGTTAGATAGAGTATCAAGGAATGGCTCTCTGCTTGGGTGAGATTTCAGTTCTGATCTGGGATGTCCGAGATTATGGGGCTTCTAGCCATTCAAAGAACACTCGCTGGGAGGGAGAGAGCAGTGGAAGGAGGAACATGTGCAAAGACCCTCGGACAGCACAGCACTTGACCTGAATGTGAAACAGATGACAGTAATGAGTTAGCAAAAAATGAGAATTAACAAATGAGGATAGAGAGAAGGGCAGAAGTCGGCTCATGCAGCACAGAGATGGCCATTACAGGAAGTCTGAGTTTCTCTACGTGCAATGGAAACCCCTCAAAAACTTTCCGTTGGCTGACTACAGGATTTATCCAAATTAGGCCTCTTTGTGAACATGAAAGAGGGCATTATTAATAATTACACTTAGATAACTGGTTTAACCCGCCTGTCCTGGGCAAACAGAGACTTACACAGTAAAGTGGCAAGATCTGACTGCATTTTAAGAACTCTTCTGATTGAGGAGAATAAAGTGAAATAGCGCAAAAGTGGAGGCAGGAAAACCAGAAGGGGTAGTGCTGATGGCTCCCGTAACGGGGAACATTAGATAAATTTGAGATATACTTTGCAGGGAGATTCAACAGAACTTCCTATCTCACCAATAAGTTTATTTAAAGATAAAAGTGGTAAGATGGGAAGTAAAGTACTATGAATGGGAATGAAGTGAATGGGGTATACTGATTCACTGAATGACATTTCAGAACTCTGAAAGATATTATGACTACACAACATTATTATTATTTTTTTTACAGAGACAGAGAGAGAGTCAGAGAGAGGAACAGATAGGGACAGACAGACAGGAACGGAGAGAGGTGAGAAGCATCAATCATTAGGTTTTCGTTGCCATTACGACACCTTAGTTGTTCATTGATTACTTTCTCACATGTGCCTTGACTGCGGGCCTTCAGCAGACCGAGCAACCCCTTGCTGGAGCCAGCGACCTTGGGTCCAAGCTGGCGAGCTTTTGCTCAAGCCAGATGGGCCCGCGCTCAAGCTGGTGAGCTCGTGGTCTCGAACCTAGGTCTTCCGCATCCCAGTCCGACGCTCTATCCACTGCGCCACTGCCTGGTCATGCACTGTCATTCTTTTCTAAATATTTAAAACAGTGTGATATACAGCCCATGTTAAAAAAGATTGTCTCATTGGTTATTTAGATTGTTTCATAAAATGCACAGTCTTCTGGAAACCTTACATCTAAAAACAAACACACATACCAAAGCCACAGCAGATTACAAAGAGAAGGTAAAATCTTTAACTCAATTAATTCCTATTTAATTTGCTTCTCTTCTCCCCGCATGAAGATGAGACACAACACATGCACAGAAAGGGAAGTCAGCACTTCACTGTGAGTTCTCCTAACTCAGGCCTTCTCCTCGGGGAAATCCCCATGGGGGCCACCATCAGACTTACCATGTAAGTCAGAAATCAGAGAAGGTGAAGGGGTTAGTGAGGTTATATATACATAACATGCAGATACAGATAACAGGACAGCAAGTCCCAGAAGGAAGGGAGAGGGGGTCAGGGGGAGGGGGACAGAAGGGGTGTAATGGGGGCACGTGGTGGGGGGTTAAGGATGTTATATTGAGTGGGACACTTGAATACATGTTAACACAACAAATTAAAATAAAAAATATCCTTTTCTGAGAAACTTCTGAACATTTGCTTTTCTCTGTGTAGAATATTACCTTAGATGCTATTTAGTTACAAAAGAAAGAAGGAATGTGTGAAAAATGGAAAGCCAAGAAGTCTCAACCCGCTTTTCAGGAGCCTAGCCCAGTGTGGCTCTCAGAGATTGAAAATGAACACTGGAAATTCACAAATAAATGTGACTGGTTACAGCTATGAATAACTACTACTTGGTAAAGTCACCTTCATTTGTCTTTCACTCATTCCAAATTTGTAATTGTTGGAGCACACTCGGCACTGAAATCCAGCGTTTCACGCACTGAAGACAATTGATTGGCTGAATGTTGAAGCTACACACAACTCAGTCTTCCAAAGTGAAAGCGCTTTCAAAAAGCACTCACTGCCTCCCTAAAAATGGGATTCTCAGAAATATGCAACTTAGAAACAGAGTTTACTTATTTCAGGGATATGAGTTAAGAAAAAGACAGTTTCTTTTACTTATATTTAGAAAGAAGTGAGGTAAACTGCCTCCTCTGTGTGCAGGTGCTGTACTTCCCGCTCACTCACTGGCCAGCTGAGATGACAAGACGGAGCAAACAGCACTGGCGATGGCAGTACCCATTTATTGAGGTCTTAAGCCCCTGTCCAAAACAAATCTCCATCTTCATCTCCTACCCAGGCCCCTAGCGATCACTCACTGTGACCAGGCCGAAAGCTCTCCACACAGGTCCTGCTGGTCTGTCTTGGAATCTACTGGTGCACCAGCCAGAGTATTCTTCTCATTTTTGTGTACCTCACTCCTACTCAATCTTCAAAACTCAGCTCAGATTTTATATCTGCTAGGAAACCTTCCCTAGTGTACTTTCCTCAGAATGCCCAGAGCAGTACTGAATAAATGGCACGAAACCAGAAAGGCAGGTTTCTTTTTCTGTCCCTATCACTTATCTGTGAAATTACCTGAGGTCAGAATCACGTTTTATCCTATAATGTACCCCAAGTACCAAGCATGAGAGTAGATAGTATATTTTTTTGCTTAATGTTGAATGAATGAATGTGTCAGGCAGTGTTCTAGGAATTTAAACAGAGTACATGAATACTTTAGCATTTTACTGATTAGATTCAGAGATGGAAAATAACTTGATCGAGGTGTCAGAGTTACTAGTGAGTCAGGTGATGAAGTCAGAAATAAACCCACGCCCACTGGATTTCAGGCCCGGTGACCCTCTGCTGTCCACTGAAAAACTATTATCTTAGAGGTTCTTAGGTCTTTAGTTCTTGAATGAGATTTCATCCAGTATGAAAACAGAACCAGCCACCTCCTTTTGTCAACTGAAGAGTCATTTTAAAACATGCACACTGGGGTTTCAGATTAAAAATAAAATAGTATTCCAAATTGTCAGTGAAGGAATTCTCAAAGCTTGATAATCATGTAAACAGTTGGTATCTTTAAGGTAAAAGTTCTCTATTTCACACTGAGGACCATTATATGAGAAGGAAGAAGAATGGGTGGACCTCCAACTCCACCCCTACCTGCTTGCCCCTGAAAAGAAGCCTCGGCATCACTCACGGGAAGATTGGCATATGACAAAATCCTCTAGAAATGTCACCACTACTAATCCGTGACATAAACCAGACTACAGACACTGTCACATTACAGGCTTTAGAGGGAGAGAGCTGGCGGACCGCCCGGAGACTCAGACCCAGCAGCAGTCCGTGAGGACCACACTTTGAGAAGTACTGTAATAAGAAATGGAACTGCTTCTACCTCGGTAATTCAGAACCCAACTTTGTTTTTGCTGTTGTTGTTGAGGGAACACACTGTCCTTGTAAGCCAAAAACATCAAAGTATTAAGACCTCTAAATTCTTAAAACACCATCATAACCTCAAACAACCTGGTTTATGGGAGGAAGTCAAGTATACTGCTCACAAAATTTAGGGGATATATAAAAATGAATATGAAGTGATGAAATATTCCCTGATTTTTGTGAGCAGTGCAGTTGTACTCAATAAGGTGGTAAACTTCTAATATGCATGAGTATGCATGTGTATAGAACATACACATAAATACAGCTTGTGTTTAGCTCTTCTCATTTTTTTCTTTTTAAACAGTGAAACCAACAGTCATCTCGGGGGAGGGAAAGAACTTGCTATTTTTCTTCTTTTAAGATTTTACTTTAAATAAATAAATTTCATTTATCAGATATACCTAATATCATTATCTGAACCAAATCATTATGTCATTTAAAAGAGTCTGTCTAGATGGTTATATCCTTATGTCTATCCTGCTGTCATCACTGAGCAATTTGCAACTGTCTTCTCCATCAGCTCATGAGCCCCAGGAGAAAGCAGTCCTGACACTTCTTTGCAGTGAGAATCCAAATATTTATTGGTCACTGGTTCTGTGTCAGGAAATATCAGAGGACTTGAGGATACAGCAGTGGTAAAGAAACCAGTCTAAAATCATCTTTATCACCTTAGAACGTACATTCTAGTAAGGAGTAGGAGAGGAAGGAGAGGAAAGGAAGGAAGGGGGGGAAGGGAGGAAAGGAAGGAAGGAGAAGAAGAAAAGGAAAGTGAGGAAGGAAGAATGGAGAGGAAGGAAGGATGGAGAGGAAGGAAGAGATGGAAAGAAGGAGAGGAAGGAAAGGAGAGGAAAAAGATGAACGAAGGAGAGAAAGGAGAGGAAGGAGAGGAAGGAAGGAAGAGATGACGACAGGTGATCATAACAAGAGCCAGAGCGAAAGAGGAGGGACATTGATACTTTTATTTATTTATTTTTTTACAGGGACAGAGAGAGAGATAGATAGGGACAGACAGACAGGAACGGAGAGAGGTGAGAAGCATCAATCATTAGTTTTTTGTTGCCGTCGCAACACCTTAGTTGTTCATTGATTGCTTTCTCACATGTGCCTTGACCGCGGGCCTTCAGCAGACCAAGCAACCCCTTACTGGAGCCAGCGACCTTGGGTCCAAGCTGGCAAGCTTTTGCTCAAGCCAGATGGGCCCGCGCTCAAGCTGGTGAGCTCGGGGTCTCGAACCTGGGTCTTCCACATCCCAGTCCGACACTCCATCCACTGAGCCACCACCTGGTCAGGCGACACTGATACTTTTGATGAAGTAGTCAAGAAAGAATTCCTGAGCAAGGCAGGGTTGTGAATTCCCAGAAATGCCTGACTTCTGCACTCTTTCATGACACCTGGGTTGGTATCTTCCTTCCTCTACCCAGACCAACTAAGTAAGTGTGTTCCTGTGAGTCACTTCTTGTTATGTGGGGCATCCAAAACACAGGGGTGTGTCCTTCCTCATCAGTAAAGGCTCTGTCCGTCCTGCAGCTGAGTCTCTGATGAAGCGCACACGTGGCGATTACACAGCCATGGGCCACTATTCATCTGTTCGTTGGCATCTTCGTGTTTTAAACAAATATTATTACCATCTCCCCTACAACCATAGGATCATTTATTTTCCTATATGATTAATAAACATCTACTTATACCGAAGAATGGGAGGATTTTTCAAGAGGTAAAAGTGTGGTCAAATGCAAAGATTTTGTCAAGGGCACGGTCACAGTTTCTTTCATAAGCTGCATCTCTCGCCACTGCTACTGGGTGGTACACCATAGATTTATCTCCTGCTTCAAACATACTCATTTTTTAAACTGTTAATATTGCTTTTCCTTTTAATTAAGAACATAAATAAAAAAAATACTTAAGTCTGTGTGTCCTGTCTCAAGCTGCAAAACATCTTAAAGAGCATTTTAAACCCTGCCTAGCAAGTCCAAAAGTATAATTTCATTTTCGATGCCATAAGACTAAAAAGAGCAGTTATGGGGTGGGGGGGAGGCTATAGGAAAAACATTGTTTTGAACAAAATTAATTAAAAATAATGGAAAGTGTTAAATGTGAACCTGAACAGTTTGGCCAACAACATTTGTACAATGATTTTACATATATGTGCAGGTTCTGATTTTGTTAAGTAAACTTTTCTTTGCTTGTTGTTGTACTTACGGTATTCACTTATTATTAAAAACATCTCAAAAGTGAGACCCCCAAAATAATAAAAAAAGAATGTGATCTGTAGAAAGTGAGGGAGCAAGACACGGGGCACCTAGGGCAAGAATACTGTAGGTGAAGGGGCTGAAGACAAGAGCCCAGAGGCAGAAGCCTCCCTGCCATGCACAGGGCGCATCTGGGAGCCCCCAAGCAGGAAGCGTCCGGGTACAAGATAAGGGGAGCACATGGTGGGAGGACACACTGGAGGGTCCTGAGCAGAGGAGTGATGTGATCTGCCTTAGAACTGAAAGGATCATTCTGTCTGCTCTGTTGAGATTAAAAACTCTAGGGAGGACACGTCAAAGGCAGAGACACTAGATATCAAAGGCCACTATAAACTGTATATAAAAGTCTGAAGACCAGTTATTAAGTCTAGGCTGGAGACAGAAATTTGGGACTTAGTGGCATATATATGGAATTCAGAGACAGATCTGAGAAGCGAATATCCAGGAGGAAGTAGGAAAAAAGCAAAGGAGTGCTAGAGACTGACCTCTGGGGAGCTCCAGACTGAGGGCAGCAGCGGAGGAGGAGGAGGAGGAAAGAGAGGCAAAGGGGAACAGACTGAGTGCCCGGAAACTGTATGAAAAGTATTTCACCAAAGGGAGAACCGACAACTGGATCAAATACTACTGACAGACCAGGTGAGGGGAGACAGAACCACCAGCAGCCTCGGTGACGTGGAGTTCAGAGGAGCAGACAGTTTGAAAGCTGACTGGAAGGGTCCAGTGAAAACTGGATTCAAGCAATAAAATAGCTAAAAAAAAAAAGGTAGCACCAATGTATAAAGTCAAAAGACAAATATCAACAGCCTTTCCATTCACAAACAATAACTGGAGAGATAATGAAACTATTTCTTTTCAATGGAATGAAGAAAACAGGAATACCACAAAAATTTACAAAACTTGTATGAGAAAAATTTTTTCAAAACTTCTGAAAACCATTATAAACTTGAATTTATGAAAAAGACATCATTTTCCTTCTTTTTTTTAATTACAGTTCAAATTCAGTATTATTTTGTATTATTTTCAGGTGTATAGCATAGTGGTTAGACAGTCATACACTTTACTAGCAACGAAATTAGAATTTTAAAAACAACTTTTAAAATAGCATCAGAAACATAGGAATGTTTAACAAAATTTGTTTAAGACCTGTATACCAAAAACTTCAAAATATTGCCAACTTTAAAATACCAAAGTATATTGAGAAAGATCATTTGTTTGTCTATTGGAAAAATCAAATTGTTGAGCATTATTTCCCACAAATTGAGCTATAGATTTATTGCACCCAATGAAAAGTCCAGCTGGCTATTTTAGAGATTGATAAGCTGATTCTGAAATTTATGTGGAAATGTAGGTTTGTTCTTAAGTTGAATTCGTATGTAAGTTGGAACAGATACATTTACCTATTGAATGCAACTTAGATGTTTGTCTTAACACAGTATTTATTTTTTACTTTCTATGCATATATATACTTAAACATTTTCAAACCTACAGAACCTATCTCATTCATAACCCAGGGCTGCCTACATATAAAAATACGACTGATTTCTGTAAATTGACATTGTGTCTTTGCACTTGCCAAATTTACTTATTCTAGAAACTTTAAAAAATTCTACAGAACTTTTCTTATGTATATAATTACACGGTCTGCAAATAAAGATGGTTTTACTTTTTATTTGCTACACGTTTTATTTTTTGTCTTACCTTATTGCAATGGCTAAGGCATCCGATACATCATACTTAAGATACACAGTGAAAGAAGTACACTTGCCTTAGTCTCTTTCTTAAGGAGAAGGCATTCAGACTTGAATGTCACTAAGTGGGTTTGTTTTGGTAAAGGTGCTGGTATAGAAAACCTGCAGCTATATTTTTAATGTAGTAGAGAACTGAACAAGTAAGTAAATATATTGAGGTTGGTGAGTAAGTTCTTACTCTAAAAGAAGAGAATAAAATATGAAAGTAAAGATCAAGAATTGGACTATTAGACAAAACAGGGAAGCAGGATCTGGAGGTGACCCACGTAACTAACTCCTTCGAGGAGTTTTGCTGTTAAGGAAAGCAGCTCTAGAGAGAGAAGTTCAAAAAGAAAAGGGGCTTTTTTTAGACAGGAGAAATAAGAGCATGCTTTTATGTTAATAAAAATAATCCATACGATTATAATCCACAAAATGAGAGGGGGAAAGAGATGGTGGCAAAGAAAGAAGTGCTGGTGACCCGTGGGGGGTCCCGATCTACTTACTTCAACTTCCTCAAAGAAGTAGGAAGCATGCTGTCGACTGGGAATAAGGAAAGAAGAGAAGTTAGAGATTTAAAGAAAAAGAAAAAGGTGTATACGTCATCCAGCAGACAGGGGGAGTGAAAAAAAATAAAAAAAAGAATGTAATATTAGGGTGAGACCAATCAGCACAGCTGTTCATTTTTCTCCAGTGAGGGTGGGTCACGCTGAGCTGCTGGTGAAAAGCGGAATTTAAACAGCACTGGTCTGTCAGGTGAACAGGACAAAGGTAAAAGGCCATGGGAATTAAGCACATATGCAAGGGAATAATTATAACTACTGACCATAATAAAATACAGAATTTTGTGAGGGGGGAGGGTGTTGATTGGAGTGCGTTAACTGAAGTTGTGCAGGGGTTGCACTTATTGTTAACAACAATCTCTTGGGTCTCTTCTGCGAATTAATGGCTAAAACAAGCTGGAAGACAGTATCATTGGAATAAAGAGAAGACAGTGAGAGACCAGGGTACAGGAAGGATCATGTATGTAGATATTGAAATAACCGAGAATTATAGCAGGAATGTGATGAACATTAGGAAAATAAACCAGAAAATAAAATCTTTTGAGAAATTAGAGGAAATGATCTAGGAATTGCCTGATGGAATGATATTTTTAATTATAACAGGGAGGTAAACAAAAAGCTCTTTTGAAGTGAGTCAATGATAGAAGATTTGAAATACACTTTCTGAAATAGGATCATGAGTGGGCTGGGAGAATTATGCCATTCGGGAGCTAGGAGTCTAAGAAAGCATACTGAAAACGAGCTTGTTATGACTTGATCTGTCATATTGAATGCACTCTAAAATTTAAATAAATATTTACAAATGTCATAAAACTTTTGTTTATCAGAGGTGAGGGGAGCTAAGATAGACACTCATACCAAGATTCACTGAAAGGTTCTCTAGGAATGTGCTGAATAATTTCCAAATTGTGGCATGAATACCTTTCAACAGCTTTGCAAAAAATCCAATTATACAAATGGCAGAATTTCGTTGAGACCGCATTTCTCAGTAGATGACGATGGTCAATGTAATTAAACACTTTTGATGCAGACGCTCTTATTTAACCAAATTTAAGCAATAGCAAAAAAAATATATCCCACAAAACCCAAAACAAAACAAAGCAAAACAAAAAACACTACATAAATATAGTTCTTAGAAAAAGCCCCATTATTACTAACAGACATTACCTTAGTTCTCCTGTCAGGAGAGACAAATTTGTAGACTGATACCTCACCCACACTCCTGAGAGCATGCCCCATGTACGAGCATGCCACCAGAGTCTGCGAATACAAAGGTGTCTAAAATGTGGTCCTGACCTTCAGGCAGGTCACAGTTAATGGCTGACTCAGACCAGGAGAGGCGGGTTGCGGGGGAAGAGTATGAAAGAGGAAAAGAACATTGTAGGCGGGAGAAAGCGTAGAAAGGCATTAGATGAGAAAAGGTATACGTGTGCAGAAGAGTGGGTGACAGGGGTAAGGACAGAGAGTGGGCAGAAGGAGGAAGACAGAGGACACAAAGAAGTCCAGGAAGACTTGGTGGTTCTTAGTTTTCCATCTGGGTGGGAGGCAGTCTAGTACCTCTGTGTGAGGAATAACACAGAGGAATTTCAGGGATGAGTAAGGAGCTTGGTTTCAGATGCAGATCTGCAGTGCCAGTGAGTATCTAAGACTCAGGAGACAAACTCAGACCCATCAGAACACAGATGGCGTTAAAACCATGAGCAAAACGGCACCCCTCGCTTCACACCCGGTCTCTGAATATTTTATTTGACCTGTATAGAATTGTGGAAATTTTAAAATATATTGCAACATTTAAAAATCAGAAGATTTCATATAAAAATCCAGACTCCCTATATTTTCTAGGGGGAAAAAATAATAGTAGGTCTACAAGGCAAAATCCACGGCAGTCAGTAGCAGGGCTTGCCACAATGCCTGCTATTCAATCTTCCAACACTCTCTTGCTGCAATACTAAGTTGCCTGATTGGATTCTATGTACTTCTGAGTTTATAATAGGACTTGAATTTGCTTGCGTGACTACCGATTAGTAGTTAAAAACATGATGCTAAAGCCAGTCTGCCTGGATTATTGAAATCTCAATTCTACCATTCCCAAAAGTGTGTGACCTTGAACAAATTGTTAAGGATGTCTTTCCTTCAGTATCTACAGTGTGTCCTTAAAGTCATGGTGTACTTTTGCATGGTGACCAGTCAAAAGTGCACCATGACTTTACGGACACACTTTTTAAGGATTATGCTGAGGATTAAATGAGTTAATATATGTGAGATACCTAAAACACTAGTACATATTAAGCACTCAAAAACATGTTAATTGTTCTACTAGAATGTAAGCTCAGGGAAGGCAAGAGTTTCTGTTTTGTTTTCAGTGAAATATCCTACACACCTGAAATAGTATGCCTGATAAAAATTTGTTGAATGAACAGATGAATAAATGAATAGCAATTGTTGTTATTGTTAGTAATCAAGTTTTCTTACATTATATTAGGATACCAAGAGATACGTACATAGCTAAGACTCAAAAATTTAAGTGCGCATTATTTAATATTTTAGAGATCAGAT
Organism: Rhynchonycteris naso; assembly: GCA_037038555.1. Classification (NCBI taxonomy): domain Eukaryota; kingdom Metazoa; phylum Chordata; class Mammalia; order Chiroptera; family Emballonuridae; genus Rhynchonycteris; species Rhynchonycteris naso. The sequence goes on from CM073000.1 coordinate 12,117,655, forward strand.
ATTTCATTCTTTGAAGGAAACTGGTAATATATTCAGAGGTCAGACACATTTTGGATATAGTTTATCCCTTTACAGATTTCTTGAGATGGCACTGGGAAATATTTCTGGACAGCTTTCCTATAATCAGCAGGCAGCAATCAACTCTACTAGTTATTTCTCTAGAGTATAATGATATTGTTGATGAGAGTCATTAAAAAAGAAAAAAATCTCATGAAGAAGAGTCTGCTGTTCTTCCACATCTCCTTCTGCAATTTTTTGTAAGAATTTCTACTGCAAATTAACTTTAAGGTTTATTTTACCCAAGAAGATTTCTTTAAATTACCTTTTACAATATGAAGTGAAACCAGCATCAGAGCTGTCTAAAGACTGCAAATGTAGCAAGCAAAAAACCACCAAAAACTCAAAATAGCCCCAGGAGGTTTAAAAAACATCACCATATTCCTGGGGATCTGGAAGGCTTATCCATGCACGGATTGCAACAGGCTTTGAAAGCCCAGAAAGGAGCCCAGACATTTTACTTCCTCATCCCCAGCAATCCAAGAGGCCCTTTGCCTGAGAAGGTGACTGTGAGGAAGTAAAAGCAACAGACTTGTAAAGTGTCTGACCTTTTAATGTATGCATTACTACACACAGAGATCCCTCAGCAAAGGTGGAAGGCTATGGATTCATAGCTTTTAAAGAAAACTGACCAATCGCTGGCTGACCATTAAGATTAAAGTGTAGCCATCACACAGTAAAAAGAGCCATCAATAGAAAATGTCCCCGAGAGGACTCAGGTATTGGGCTTAGAAGACAAAGATACAAGAGTGTTATATAAGCTACTAAACATAGTACTGAATACTGTCTTTGCAAGTACATCAGATCTACACATATATTTACTATCTCTTAAGGTGCGACCCTTCCCTCTGTCACTGAGAAGCACGGCGGGTTGTAGGAATCCAGTCCCACATATAGCTTCATCATGCTCACCCCTCCTTCTTAGCTCGAACTAAACTCATTACTCACTATCTACTAGTTTTCCTAGTTTGTGAAGTTGCCCAGATGCATATGTTCACATGTATCTGTTCCTCTTGGCCTGGAATAGCTGCGCCCTCTCAAACTTACTCATCTTTCCATCTGAAATCCTATTTATCCTTCAAGACTTACCCCAAACTTCCAAGTGCTTTATGAAGCTGTGTTTGATCTTTCACATAGATTGGCTCTCACCCTTGGTTGGATGTGTAAGCACCTGTTGTTTGTGTATGGCATTTATATTTACGATGGTCACAGGTATGAGACGGGAAGCGCCAGGAGGGCGGGGTCTGCGCTTCCCTCCCCCTGGCTTTGCCTTCTCCCATCCAAGTACTAACGAGGCCCAACCCGCTTACTTCCGAGATCAGACCGGGTTGGTGTGTTCAGGGAGGGATGGCTGTAGACTGCTTTGCCTTCTGTCAGTATTCAGCATAGTGCTTTTTACCTGGTATAGGACCAGTTCTTGGTATACTGCACTGCAACACACCTTATCCAGAAATTAGAAATTCTTTATGCTTTTAAAACTAGAAGTTATTATAATGTAGATCCATACTTTTTATTATTTTTAGCTTTTGCCATGTTATATATGTATAGTAGTTTTAAAAAGCCATTATATATGGGCATGCAAATCAACATTAGACTACTATTTTAAATGATACCCATCTCCAAAGAATTCTAGGTGTGCTATGTTTGAAAAAGGCACCCATTGTTCAGAGTTGTTAATTCAAGAACTACCTTCCAAAATTGACTGTGGTAGTTAGCTTTACATCTATGGGGTGTTTTGTTTTTCTGGCAAGAACACAAATTCAAATTGAAGGAGATTCAGCTGGGTGATAATGTGTTGTATGAACATCTATCACCTTTCAAATGAAAGTGTCATTCCATGTCCGAACTGTGCAACTTGGGCAGTACCTAGAACCTATCTACTTCCAAATGTAAAGTAAACTAACTTTTATATGACTATTCACCTTACATCGTATTTACACTGCAGTTATATATGGTAAAGGACATAGATCCCTCTTTTAAGCTAATCATGCAATCCAGTTCATGACAAAGACAAAGTTATTGGCACACTTTTGTGAAAAGTTAACCATATATTTTACAGAGTAACTAACAAAGTAATTACAAAGAAAAGTAAGACATACGACATTGTAAAAAAAATACTAATAAAAATTATAAATTTATACTATAATAAATTCTATTTTTAAAAGCACAAATCAGAGCACGATGATAATATTATAAAACTGTAATTCTTAGACAAATTCCTCAGCAGTTTGAGATACTAGCCAACAAACATTAAATTGAGCATCCAAGCAGTTCAAGCTTCTCAGGAGTAGTATTTTATAGCTTTCGGCTTTGGCAGGTTTCCAGAGTCTAGAGCATAGCTGAAGGTTCAATAAATACAGAATATGTAAATATAAAACACACCTGGAAGCTGGAGGATAGAGAAAAATATGCTTTCTCTCACCAAAGAAAAACACAAAGGTAGTGAAACAAGGTAGCAAGTTGTGAATACCACAATGACAATACCAACAAAATGTATCAGAAGAGCAAAACACAAAGTGTTAAATAAAACCCCAGGATTAAAAAGTTCCTCTTAAATGTTTTGAAGATTAACTGCTCAGCATTCTACCAAAAGAACCTGAGCTGTATGAGCAGAGTAAAAGAAAACCACCAAAAAAATCCAGTTTAACGAAATTTCATTTTGTAGAAAATTCTGATATTTTTTAAGTTACTGAATTAGTTTTATTTTTTGAAAAAATAGTAAAATGGTAATATTGAGCTATTCTCTCCTTTCCGGGTCTTAGGTCATTACTCTGGCAAGAAGGGAAAGCACATGACCTCCACTCCAGGGTCTGAGACCAGCCGTAGCTCCTGGTACAGCGTCTGTGAATGCTGTGAGGTTCCCCCTCACAGTATTCACAGACGCTGTGAATGGCTCTGCTGACCCCACAAAGGGGTCACACAACGCGGCCACACCTGGCGGAGCCCCTGGATTAACGCCGTATACAAATGCACCATGGCCGCTCCCAAAATGGGCTTCTGACAGCCTGTCTGAAGCTTCCCATGGATAGAAGAAAACCTGCTATTTCCATGAGCTATGTATCTAACAATAGCATATCAATCATTTGCTTCATATAATCTAAAAACTTAAGGGGGAAAAGACCATTGTTATCCAATAAGCCCATGTTACCCAAAAACATTAACTATCCAGTCCGAAGTTAAAACATGTGAAAATTTATAAGAATTTATAAAGCTTTCAGGTCAAAAGTCGATTCTGATCTTTAGAGACTACTAAAGGCAGCCCGTGAACTATGGGACCTCATCTACTTGTGTTCAGTGTCCAGAGATACAGGTTTCTGCTGACGGGGCTGCACGCAAGACGGGGACAACAGCTAGGAGAATGACTCCCTTTCATCTCAGAATGGAAGCAACTTGGTTTTACACACTGGACTGGTAACATGAAGCAACTGTCACTACCAGTCTATAGCAAGCCCGTATCACCAATGAACTCACAAAAAGTAAGGCAGACTTACAGGAAACAAACATCTGAGCCACAATTTCCTGTTCCTTTTAAGTCTTCTCTTGCCATTTATTCCTACTATGGTCAGTATGTTAACTATACGTAGATTAAAATAGATGTGTTTCCATATCTTGACTACTGTGAATACTGTTGCAATAAATATAGAGGTGTATATATCTTTGAGAATGAATGTTTTCAATTTTTTTCAGATATATACCCAGAAGAGGGGTTGCTGGGTTATACAGTAACTGTAGTCTTCACATTTTGAGAAACCTCCATACGGGTTTCCATAGTGGCTGCACAAGTTTACAATCCACCAGCAGTGAATGAAAGTTTCCTTTTCTCTGCAGCCTCTCCAACACTTGTTATTACCTGTCTTGTTGATAACAGCCATTCTAACAGGTGTGAGGTGGTATCTCATTGCAGGTTTGATTTGCATTTCCCTAACAGCTAGTGAAGTTCAGCACCTTTTTCATATATCTGTTGGCCATTTGTATGTCCTCTCGGGAGAAGTGTCTATACAGATCCTTTGCCCATTTTTTCCCCTTCTTTCCTAGTGAGAGGGGAGATAGGGAGAGAGTCTCCCATGTACACCCAACTGAGATCCACCTGGCAACCCCCATCTGGGGCTGATGCTCTGCCCATCTGGGGCAATGCTTGCAACCAAGCTATTTTTAGGACCTGAGGAAGAGGTTTCCCAGAGCCATCATCAGGACCTGGGGCCAGTAAACTTGAACCAATATATCTGTGGCTGTGGGAGGGGAAGAGAAAGAGAGAGACAGAAAGAGCAGGGGGAGGACTGGAGAAACAGATGGTTGCTTCTCCTGTGTGCCCTGACCAGGAATCGAACACAGGACATCCACATGCCAGGCCAATGCTCTACCACTGAGCCAATCAGTCAGAGCCTCTGCCCATTTTTTAATTGGATTGTTTGGTGTTGAGATGTATGAGTTCTTTATATATTTTGGATATTAACCCCTTGTCAGAGATGTTGTTTGTAAATACCTTCTCCCATTTGGTTAGGTGCCATTTTGTTTCTTTGGGTAAAAAACACACAATGCAATATACAAATGATGCATCATAAAATTGTACACTTGTAATCTATATAATTTTATTAACCAAAATAGCCCTAATAAATTTAATTTAAAAAACTATTAGAAAAGTCTTTCTTCCTTGAAAGCTTCTTAATACCACTCTATAAAATGGATATAATTATATAAATGAAGACATTATGCTTCTAAGAAAAAATTTGATGAAAAGTAATAAACCCTAGACTGAAAAAGAAGTTTCTCAGTATTAATTTCAGTTTTCAGGCGGATTTCTGTTTGGCAAGACTTTGAAGTTTATTGAGAAACAGAAACAGTGAAGTTATGGCTAAAAGATTCAGAAAGCCCACATTTATATCCATCCCAAAGGACAATGAACTCAGGATTCCCTGGGCCAATATCAAGAAGATCTAATCTACATTTTAAAATTATTTGTCAGAAATACTTTTTAAGGCTGCAAAAGTCATAGGTGAGAAGCCTTCTTAATCAATAATTTCATTATTTCCTTGTCTTTATTTTGCCCTACTATATACATTTAAAATTATTAACCTACAAACTTAGTCCTTCTTGACATGGAGCCAATGAGCCAATGACGAGTTAATGGCCAGAATGGGCAAAAGAGAATCTGTTGTCCTAGCCTGATTGCCCAATGCGCCTGATATGCAATAGAAGTTCTCCCACATTCCCTTGTCAACTAAGACAGTTTTCCCAGCACTCTGTCATGTAACATAATATCCGACTGGGCACCCGGGCCTGCTCAGTCGCTTACACTCCAGTTTTCTTTCAGGGCTCAAGTTCTGTCTTGAAAATTAGCCTCTCAAAACAGAGTTTGATGGCCTCGCTTGGCTTTTATCTCCCTTTCCCAGGGAAGGCGGACTTTGATTTTGTATCAGTTGCTTACTAAAGACCAATTTCAACCTATAGACTTTCCTCTTTCAATGTGACAGAGATTCCTGATGACCAGACCAACCAAAAGAAATACATAGACAGTTAGTATTCCCTGAATTAAACCAGAAATTATTGGCCCTTGACAGCCTGCTCTTTAAGGAGAAGTAATCTCCTGTGACCTTCCCCAACCAGACCAGGCATGCTAGCCACCTCTCTACAATGGCCTATCATTGAGCTCAAAGATAAGAATTCTGGGTGAGATTGATAGTATACCTTAATATACACTGCTCACAAAAATTAGGGGGTTGGGGAATGTGCAGCTACTTCAATACTTTCAGCCTTTTGTATACTGCATTTTCATCAATGACATAAAAGTTGGTTTTGCATCTCATTTGCATAATCGAACAACTTTCTCTGACTTGTCATTTGCTTTTCTGATGTTCTTGTTTAATAAAAAAATCAAATGCTGTTTTTAAACACTTCAAATTCATTTTGAAACATCCCTTAATTTTTGTGAGCAGTATATATAACAGTTCAATTATGTCATACAGAGCAATTTCCATGATTTTTCTTATTTAATCACCACAACAATGCTATGAAGCAGGGACTTCTTACGTATCCCCATTTTACCAGGAGGAGACTGAGGGCTAGAAAGGATATGAGACTTACTCCAAAGTTAACTTCACAGTCTGACTCCAGAAATCCTGCTTGTAGAGAAATTAAGCAATATATGCCAAGTATTTCTTAATCCTCTAACACCATCAAGTGTAAAAGCACCACTATTTTAGAATTAAGAGATGTAATTTTGGATAAAAAAGATACACTGCCAATTAAACTGATAGAAAACTTTCCTATCAGTGCAACTCAAAATGTGGGCCCTGACCAGCTCCAGAACATAAACTGTTATCAGTCCATAACAACAAAAGAAAATGGAACTGCTTAGAAACTTTTATAACATTTTGATATTGCTATGGCATTTTTTAATCCTACCTTAAAAGTGGTAATGGTTAAAAAATAATAAACAAAACTAGATTTAACTTCAAATATTTTGAGAAGTGCAAACTGAAATTTCTGACTTTCTGCCAGTCATCGACACTCATGTTCTTCTGTGTATTGAGTCTGCTCCCAAATTAGCTCTGGGGTCCAATCCAGATGTGGACACTCTTCAAACTTGGACACTGCCCCTCTCTATTTTACCAGAAGGACTCAGGCAGTAACAGCTGTATCACACTACACATTTAGACATTAGAAAGTTAGAAAGCTGAAAGAAAAATCATTTTAGAGCCCATAAACCAATGGTATTATTTGTTCCTCTCTCATTTCTAAAATTTCTTGATGCTCTCTATTGTTTATTTGCTCAAGTACAGATTTGGGAAAAAAAATACTTTTTCTCCTCTAGTCTGTTGTCCCTTACCTTTCTATACACATAAATATCACTTGGGCGGATACTTTGGCAGTCTCCATTATTTACACAGACTATGTGTGGGTAGTCCACAGAGCAGTATCACTGAAATATACAGCCCATATAGCCAAAACAAATCAACTGAAAGCATTCTAGAATGTCAATTTTCTCCACCTTCTATTTACATTAACTTGAAAATTAACCAAAAATAGCTAATATCTAAATATGTCCTGTTAGTTAATTAGGCATTACTGAAAGTTTAGAGAACAGAATCAGACACCGTTACTGGCTATTCTTTCTTTCCTGCTTGTAAAAACAATATATGTTTATCATGGAAAATTTGAAAAATATCGAAAAGTATAATAAAGATAAAAATCACCCACACTCCAAAGCTCAAATTAATAAGTAGGCCTTCTAGTTTATAAGTAAGTCTAAGATGAAAATAGACTACTCAAAAATAATTATTTAATTTAAAAAGCCATGCATCAATCTTTTGATGAGCTGACTGAGCGAAATAATCAACATGTATTCCTCAAAGGAACACAGGGCCCTTAGACAGAAGAACTGTTGGGCTTCAACCATTGCATTACGCTGCTACACCTCTAAGTTGTTAGGGCATCATGTTCTAAAAACTCAGCTAACTAGTTTTAGAAGATACTTAAGGCCTTTTGACTTATTTTATGATGTTTTTGCATTCAGCATTGAAAACAGCAGGAAAAATAGATAAAGTGAGATTCTAAGAAAAGCTGTAAGATAGAAATTAATATACAAATTCACCACAGGTCACTCCATATTGACAAAGAGAAGTAAGTGGTCTACGATTATACCTGTGGGAGAGAAGAGAGAACTAAAATGATGATAACCACTTACTAAAATGCTAAGGCAAGCGTAGTTTAGTGGATTCACTTAGTGCTGTGATTTTCAACCTGTGTGCTGCAAGAATTTTGAAAATAGATAATACCTGACTATTTAGTCATGGGTACTGAACTCTTTTCCTTTAGACTGTCAAATAAAAAAAATGATAACAGTCAACACAATTATAGCTGTCCAGTGTGAATGAATCAAAATTATACCTTTTTTTTTTTTTTGTCAGACCAGCAAAAAATATATTTTTTGGTGTGCCGCAGAATTTTAGTACAGTAATTGGTTTATGTGTGCCCTGGGACAAAAAAGGCTGGAAATCGCTGCTCTAGTCAGACTACAATTAAATTCAGTGGAGCTAAGAGAATAAAATGTTGATGGACAGCACAAATAATTTAGAAGTCCTTTGGTTCTTTATCCAATCCTAAAAATACTGCTAAAATATGAGCAACAAATACTGCTGTATCAACTGAATGGATAAAGAAAAATAAGCTCCCATAGCTATCTCACTCCATAGGGAAAACTTAACTTGATGTAAATTACAGACTTAAGCATAGCAATAACAATAAAAATAACAGGAAAAAAACCTATGAGAGAACCTTCATGACTTTAGGGTATGCAAAAAATTTATTGAACAAAACACAGAAAATATCATTGACCCAATAAAACCAGACCAAAAAATTAAAACACATCAAAAGATATACGACTGGCCATTAAGTGTGTAAACACACACACAACCACAGGTGCAGAATCTCACTCATCACTGAAGAAGTAGCAGTACAAATCACAGTGAGATTGTACTACATTACTCACTAAAATTTATAAAATGAACAGACTAACAAATCCAAGAAAGCTAAGCACAAAAGAGTCTACTCGCTACGATTCCTTCTAAATGGAATGACACCCATGAACAGACAGGAGAATTTACGGTGACAGAAATCACCTGGGGCAGTGGGGAGACTGGACTGGAGAGAACTTTGTAAAACAACGGAAATGCCATTCCTTGTTTAGAGGGTGGATACACGTGAGTGTAGCATTATCAAAGCTTCCTGATATAACTAATATCTGTAAGGTTGTTTTATTTTTGCTAATTTTATAAATACAAATATGTCTATTTACATATATTACAGATACGTATGTATTTATGTATATGTACTCTGAATGTATAGTCTAAGAAAAAGTGTTAAATTTAACTGAGCCTTCTTTGTACAATGAGAAATTTAATATACATTGTGCTATGTGCTCTAAATTGTTTTTGTGGTAAAAAAGAATCTATCTAAAACTGACTTCAATGTTCCAATACAAAGACTATGATTAAAGCAAACACTCTCTATATCGCCTAAGGAATGATACATTGTCAATTCCCAGACAACTACGTAGTTCAGTGCCTTTTCAGCATACAATTAAGATATCCCATTATCTTTTTAAAATAGAATAGACCAGTATTGCAGAAATGAAAATTATTACAATATTTTTTAAATTATTGTTTGTCATCAACTACTTTCCACTTGTGTGCTTATACATTTCAGAATATGTTCCTAGAGCTTGACAGTTAACCAAGGCCCGAGGAAAGAACTTGCACAATGGTAGGTACTAGCACCAGTGACGGTCACACTTGAGAGTAGCCCATCCTTAGTCACTCAGACCTGTCCTTGGCCTCTCCGCCTACATGGTATTCGTGAGCAATCCTTAGGTTTCTCCTGACGAGAACATTTCCAGCAAAACAGTGTTAATCACTTGCAAAACAACCACAGAATTTCTAAATATTTCTTTGGGAGAAATGCTTACTGTCTTCTGCCTAGATTGTTATGCCTGAGTCATTACATTATCTGGTGCATTTTCTTGTTACAAAATCCACCTCATGATAGCAAATCCTCAATGCTGTTGTTACAGATCTTTCAAAAGTATGTCCTGTTATAAATTCATGTGCTTCTCTCTATGATTTCAAAATTGCTATTTATGTAACAATTGCGAGTTCTCTGCAGAGAAAAGTATTATTAGTTAACATTCACAATGCACCGACAGTCTGCAGCACATTGCCCAGAGTGTTCAAATTCTTCCGAATTCCACAGTTCTCCTAAATTCAATTAAGGGAAGTAAAAAAAAAAAAAAAAAAGACTTCTTGATTTAAAATTCTCTGAGTCATTTCTTATCATAAATAATAATGATCTAAAATTACTATGTTTGCATGTACCTAGGATTATAATAAATACCATGTGTCAAAGGGGGTATTACTAGAGTAATTTTCAATATCTATATAATTAGTTCACATAATATATTTAATGGCCTGTTACATGTTTAGCTGGCAAGTTTCTACATTTACTAACCCCATAATTTTAAATTAGAAAATTATATTTCAACCTACTGTTTTTATTTTGACTGCATCCAAAATATATTAATTGTGGAACATACAGTCAATAAATGGGCCATTATTCCTCCAAGGTGTGTAAAATACATACACAGCGATGCCAACGGCATTAAATTTTCCTGCCAAACAGGGAAACAATTAAAGTTGTGTTAACTATAAAATCAGGATTACATTAATTTTAATAAAAGGAAAAGGTTTACCTTATTATGTTTTTGAAACTTCAGACACCCAATCATGTGAACGGTAACCTAATGCTGACTGTATAAAATATGAACTAGGCAAAGGCTTTCCAGCTGGTTTTGATCAGCTTCCTTTGTTTAACATTAAAAGTTAACTTCCAGAAGACACATACAAGTTGCAGGTAATGATTTCCAGATGGAGATGTTCTTCCTGTTACTCTGTCTGATGGCATAAAAAATACACTGTAAGAAGGGAAAAAGCAACTTGGGCAGAGGTTCTGATGTTTTCTGTGATAAAGAGTAGGCTCTTCCCGACCCAACTAGGCAGCAGAGTCAGCCTCTTTGGCATCAGAATGCTCTTGTAGCTTTATCATAGAGTGGAATAAGGTGATAGTATACGTGGCCAAACATTTTTTAAATTTCAATCAGCACTTACTTATTAGATCCTTTTTCCTGTCACAATGATGAAGTTGCAGCCTACGGAATAACATGAATGATCGGCTACAGTCAGCTCGGAACAAAGGGGTGCTCCCTGTCCCTTACGCTGCCTCCCACTCATGTCCTACTGCCGTGCGGCCCACTATCAAGCCCTGCGAGGCCGGGTGCCCAGTCTCCGGCTGACGTTAGGTTATCATCTATAGCAACTGAAAAAGAAGCTCAAAATTTTAAGGCTCTCAATTTCTATTAAATGTTGTCTGGTAGTTTAAAAATAGTTTTATTTCCCTTTGTCCGAATTCATGTTTGCTGTGTTCCCCTGAAAATGAACTGATCGTGTTTCTCGAATTATTCTCTTACCTATGCCTTCCCCTATCTAACTCTATAATGGTTTTCAGTCTTTACAAGATCAGACATCACTACTTCCTAGTCTGGCACAAAAATTATTTTCTTCATGAGACTTCCACTGATTGTGAGAGGAAGGACTAATCTCTCCAAATAGAACCACTGTCATCTCTCATATCACGTCGCATCATCACTAGTGGTCCGGTTGAGCTTTGAACAGTGTGGGGGGGTTAGAAGTGCTGACCCTCATGCAGTCAAAAACCCATGGGTAACTTTGACTCCCTTAAAACGTAAGTATAGTTCCTCAGTATCCATTTGTGGATTGACTTCGGGACCTCCCATGAATACCAAAATCTGTTGATGCTCAAGTCCGTTATATAAAAGGACATAGAACAATGCACCCATGGATTCCCAACCACAGATCAAAAACACTGTTTTCAATCCGCAGTTTGTTAAATCTGTGGTAGCAAAACCTGGGGATATTAATTACCGACTGTATATTTACTGAATAAAATTCACATATAAGTGGACCCATGTAGTTCAGGCCCTCATACATTCTTTTCAGTATTTATCAGTCACTACTCTCTGGTAAGGTAGGAGTTATCCTATTTTGTGCCGAGTGTACAACTTTGCTTATGGTAGGTACATAAGAAACGTTCACAGAGTAAACGAATAAACACCCAGATCCTGGCAGGGCCCAGGGCAATGGTGATATGGAAGATGCTAACAACAAACTGGTCTCCCCTCCTGCCACCTTCCCCAAAACACCATTTCCATTATCTAATCAAATGTTGTATTATCAGGAAAAAAATGCAATGAACAGAAATGTAAAGAAAAAGACAAATTAAAAACAGCCATACTTCAACTTTTACCTTGCCTAAAATTTCATGAAATTTTAAAAATGTGTATTTTGGAGAAAAACATCAAAAGCAACACTAAGAAATAAAGAATGGCATTAGTGGACCAAAATTTTAGAAAATTCCTCAAAGCTAAAAATTCAACAGAATTAGATGGGTGCAAGACTGGTTGGGAAACAGCAGAATCCCAACATAAGAAACAGAAGCAGAGAAACTCTGGGGAGCCTCCAAACTCACAGACAAACTGCAAGAGAGCCGTCTGGGTGGCCAGTGGAGGAAGAGCAGAGACCAGTGTAGAAAAAGGAATCGGGATTTGCATCTGCAGAACTGCTAAGACTAATTCCACAGAGGGCAGAGTTCTTGGGACAGGCAGGTCGGTCCACTTACAGCTTGTGTCCCACACCCTCGAACCCTATCATTTCCTGCTTCGTTTCAAGCCTACAGCTTCTAAAATATGAGTGGGCTCTTCACAGGGTTTATCTTTATAAGGTCAGACCATTCATTCTATGAGCATGTTTACTCCCTCCAACCCCCAACATGCTCATAGAGGTGAGCTGGATACGAGGGGTGGACTACCACGCCCGTGTATGACAGAACCTTCAGCATGGAGTTCGACTTCAGGAAGAGCAAAGAGAGGGACTTGACATGCCCATAATTTTCCAAAATGAAGCTCTGTGAAGTCAGATATTTTTAAATTTGAATCTGGCAGCCCAGATTGTTAGAAAGACATTTATAAAAATAGGCGATGGAGCACACTTCATGTAACAATTAGCTAGATTGAGTTATCACTTTTCAATCTTTAGACACATAGTATATAATGACACAGATTCTTTTCCAAAACTATAACTCTATCTTAGTCTTCAGAGAGTCAAGGATAATACTTAAAGTATACAAAGTATGCAAATATTTCCCATATTACTATCTGAGTGATAAATTTGGGAATAAACTTTAGTCAAGTAACAAATTATTTAAAATAGAGAGACATCTGAATTGAAGCAGAAAAAAAGAAAATAGGGGAAAAAACTTTGCTAGAATTGATTAAAGATGATTAAATCTAATTAGATATCGATAAGAAGACTATTAAAAAGCCTTGAAATAGAAGAAACATACTGCCAAGAATACTAAAGATTAAAAATATTTAACTCAATAAAATGTAGGAATTCATGGAAACAAAGGAGAAAAAATATCAACTGAAAAAAGAAAGGCTGGCTCTGTGAAAAGATCAGTAAAAACAATAGTTTGCTAACCAGGATAACTAAGAAAAAAGAGAACACAAATTACAAATATCAGATATCAAATTGCTACAAAATCAGAAAAATAAATGATTGTAAAAGCACTCTAATCCTTGGCGCACTCTCCATAAAGCAAAGGCAAAATTAAACTTCTTACTGAAAATTACATGGATAGCATATGAAAACAGGAAGCTATGGGTCAGAGTTAAAACTGTAATTATGAGAAAATTAATAGCCATAAACCTAGTTACTGGTAAAAGATTAAAAATTAGTGAAGTTAGCCCTAATCTTAAGAAATTAGGGAACAAAGAACAATAAACTAGAGAGAAGGACAAAGATAAAAGAAATTAATTAATCAGAGAGAACACACACACACACACACACACACACACACACACACACACACACACACATGTAGAACCAATAAAGCAATCCATGTGCTGATTTTTTCAGACCACTAAAAGTGACAAACTCCCTTGGAGATTAATTAAGGAATAAAATAAAGATAATAAATAAAGACAATATAAGGAATGATTGTTCCATAGGTATGAAAGTAAAACAATCAGTTCTTTAAATTTTCATAATCCAAATGTAGAAATAAAATCAATTAGTATAAACTTTGATTAATTTCTATCAGAAACTCAGAAACAAGCTGATTCTGATAATATTCTTAGCTATCAGGACTTCCTGTGTGCGCTGGAATTATCTGAGTTTAGGAACTGGATAGACTTGGGTAACAACATTTTTATGCAAACTGCAAACCTATGGCTACTGTATTCTTTGGAACTCAGTTCAACTGCACATTAAAGAACATGTCAAAACAATAGCATTATGGATAAAAAGTGAGTTTATTGTCCTCTCATGCAAAGACAAGGCTCCCAAAGTAGATAGCCTAGAACTGCCATGAGAGCTCTACAGTGTCAGGTACAGCCCACTCTCTGCTCCACCATCCTAGTGCAGAGCTCTCAACTCATTTCTGAAACAGGAAGGCTGCTGCAGCTCCAGCCACCACGTCTGAGTTTCAGACCAAACGGAGTTGGAAAGGTCACGGCTTTTAAGTAGGCTTCTCCCGAATCTCAAAGACTTGTCATACAGTGATACCTGACTGTGTTACTACCTATTTTGTAGGCTGAATAATGTAGACTTCTGTTTTGGGCAGCACTGTGTGAAGAATAGGAATCTGTAGCTAGGGACGAAGATGAGAATAGGTGTATGATTAAGTGGCTATTAATTGCTGTTTTTCTATCAAAACATAAATTATAAAATTTAACCTTAAAAGTAACCATCATGACCAAACCAATTACCTTAGAAGAGCCTGAGAAACTTTGAAAAGATCAACCATTTTAAAAGACCCCGATGGGTCCTGGCTGGTTGGCTCAGTGATGAGCGGAGACCTGGCATGTGGATGTCCTGGGTTTGATACCTGGTCAGGGCATACAAGAGAAGCACCCATCTGTTTCTCTTCCCCTCCTCCTCCCTCTTCTCTCTCTCTTCCCCTCATGTTGACTGGTCTGAGCGTAGGCCTCAGGCACTGAGGATAGTTCAGTTGGTTTGGACATTGGCCCCAGACAGGGTTGCCAGGTGGATCTCAGTCGGGGCACATGCAGGAGACTATCTCCTCCTCTCACTTAAAAAATAAATAAAAATTTAAAAAAATAAAAGATTCCCATGTCAAAAAAGCCTTCACATATTATTTCAACCTAACCTCTAAAGAACAGATCATTAAAATTTTAGTTAAACCATCCCAGGATACATGGCTTATTTTATGAAACTGGGATAACTTAAAAATTAATATCCCATACTAAAAGTAACTGGGGAAAATTGCAAAAATACTATAATAAAATAGAATAACAAATAGATTTCAGCAATATAATTACATATTATGATCAAGTAGTTCTAGGAATTCAAGAAAATTTCAATTTAAAAGATTTTAATTTTAAATATTCTACTTCAAAATTTTAAAAATTTCAAAACACTCTATCAATCTAAAACATAAAAGTGATTAGGGAAAAAAGAATCCTATGTATAGATAATGAAGTAGAATATGATAAAATTCAGGAGTGTTTCTTGAAATCACAAGTTATATCAAAATAATAGGAAGTTACTTAAATATAGTATCAACTGGTTAATGAGAACTGCAGCAAACACCATTCTAAATACACAAATAGTAAATCAATTTCCAAAAAAAACAAAATAATTGAAATGGATAACAAAAAATAAAAAACAACTGACAGAAAAAAACAAATGAAATCTATAAATGGGCTGTTCAAAGAACAAAAAATCAAAGTAGCTGAAGATACCGAGAAAGTTCTTTGCTCAATCAGCAATATAGTTAGGAAAATGCAAATCATTGTAGCAGAGAGGCATCGTGATAAGTCATCAGACAGACAAATTACAGGGTGGGCACAACTCTTAATGGTAAAAATACTGGTGCATATAAAGCTGTTAGGTTATCTCTGAAGAGGTATCTGGAATCACCTACTAAGACATATTTTGTTCAGAAACTGGGGAATGTGGTACAAAGGATATGTTATAAGAATAACTGCTGCAGCAACGTTTGTTTGAAGCAGCAAAAAACAAGACTAGAAGTGAAAGTTCATCAACAATGCAACCAGTTGAATAAAATATGGTTAACTCCATACCTTAGGATGTGATAAATCAATGAAAAATTAGGGACTGATAGATTCAGTACAAAATACAAGTAGCAGAAACCTATATAATCTCAATTGTGCAAAATCAATGACAAAAGACTCCTAGGTTCTAACTTTTCTCCGTATGTTTACGGAGAAAGGCGTGGAAAGAGATATACAGCAAGTTGTTAACGTAAGTATTTAGTAGGAAGGATGGGAGAGCAAATAAAAAAAAGTGGCCACAAGCTACACATACAATTTATTTCTTTAGAATGATAAATTTGCATGTGTGCACACGCAGATAAGTAAAAGTGTACGAGGATGGTCTCAAAATGTTGGGAACGATGATGCCAAAATGCCTATCAGTTTGAATTCAGATGACTTTTATTTCTTCCTCCCTTTTGCACATGTTAATGTGAGCACGTGTAAGAAACAAAATGAGGACAGGTGCCAGGAGCTCAGAGGCATCACAATTAAACACTTTCAGTGAGAGAGAAAAAATTACTAAACATTTAAGTTCAAAACTTGATTAACATATATTAATAAATTTTAAACGTTTTGACTTAGTTTTCAACCCAACGACTTTTTCTATGACTTAAATTCTAGCTCATGTATTTGTTAAAAGAAAAAGAAACAAACTAAACCCAACAAATTACTGACTTTGGCTAGGTGAAGTATGGACCAGAAAGAAGTACAGAACTAAACAGCTTTTCCTGGGTCTGTATTTACTTTCATGACCTTGTTTTCAGGGGGTAGAAAAAACTAGAAAACATCAGCAGCATTCATATTGACACTGTGGTCTAAAACTGCGTTACAAAATTAAATACAAATAATTTTTGAGTTGCCTGACATTTTGGATTGGTTTTATTTCTAGAGAATGAGAACTGTTATTAAATTTTGATATAAAATAAACTCAGCAGCTAATCTTAAAGCTATTCTTAGAAACACTACTGTACTGATGTTACAGAAAAGCGAAAGAACGAAATGAGTATTTTATATGACAGAGAGATACTAAGTTTTGCCAATTTCTGGCATTTGCCCCTATCTTTTATACTTCAATCAGGATTTTACAAAATGTAAATCAACTTTGACATCAACGTTATGTGGAAATAGAAGTCATTTTTTAAAAATGATAAAGCTTATCATTATCTTTAAGGTAAGAAATAAATGTGTTCTGCCTCACTTATCTGAGCACATGAGAAAAGACACCTAGTCACAGACTATATTACAGGTCGAAGGGATCTATGATCTAGTTCAATATAAGACCAGAGAAGATATTTATAACACATGTTGTAAACTGCCCCCACACACTGCAATATCAAGTCTAAATTCTCCAAGATTGGCAAAAGAAAGACTCCAGTGCAAGAGGCTCAAGAGATAGGTCAAGAGCTATAATTCTGGGTCTTGAAATCCATCATTCAGTGTTAATCTTTGAAGAGTTCGATGTGGTTTCATAAAGAAATCATAAAGTATTTTACATATGAAGACATGTACATGTACGTGAAAGACATTCATTCTCATAGTTCACATAAAGACTCTTTCCTATAATTATCAATTACCTAAATGAACTATGGATTCTATTCTAATAGAGTTGTTATTTTGGCAAATGAGACATAAACTCGGAGTGTAATGTAGTTCCAACTGCCTCTGAACCCATTATTTACAATATGCATAGGATTATACAAAGGTTTAACTTTAACTTTATATTTGCATTTAACATTTTGATTATAGCGAGTTTACCTGTTTAAAAGCATAATTAGATTCTTTTTAAATTTTTATTTAGAAAATTAAATTTAATGGGGTAACAGTGATCAATGAGTACATAGGTTTCAGAAAAATTATTTCTATAACATTTGAACTGTTGATTGTGTTGTGTGCCCATCACCCAAAGTCAACTCATTTTCCATCACCATGTATCTGTCCCTGTTTACTTCTCTCCCTCCATCCTCCTCACCCACAACCCTCTCTCCCACTTCACTTTTATCTATGTCCATGAGTCTCATTTTTATATGCCACCTATGTGTAAAATAATTCTTAACTTTGTCTGATTTACTTATTTCACTTAGTACAAGTATAATGTTCTCAAGGTCCATCCATGTTGTTGTAAATGGCAAAATGTCATCATTTCTTATGGCTGAGGAGTACTCCCTCATATACAGTGTGTCCGTAAAGTCACAGTGACCAGTCAAAAGTGCACCCTGACTTTACGGACACACTGTATATGTACCACATCTTCTTTGTCCAATCATCGATCGTGGGACACATGTTGGCCACCATAAATAATGCTGCAGTGAACATGGGGGTGCATGTGTCTGTGTACCAACGTTCTCGAGTTTTTTGGGTAGACACCCAGTAGAGGAACTGCTGAGTCATACGGTAGTTTTATTCTTATATTTTGAGGAACCAGCATATTTCTTCGGTAGTAGCTGTACTACTTTACATCCCCACCAGCAGTGAATGAGGGTTCCTTTTTCTCCACAGCTTCCCTAACACTTGTTGATAACAGCCAATCTCACAGGTGTGAAGCGGTATCTCATTGTAGTTCTGATTTACACTTCTCTAATAGCTAGTGAAGATGAGCATCTTTTCATATATCTGCAGGCCGTTTGTTTTCTTGGGAGAAGTGTCTGTTCAGGTCTTCTCAGCTTTTAATTAAATTGTTTGCTTGTTTGTTGTTGAGCTTTGTGAGTTCTTCATATATTTTGGATATTAACCCCTTTTCAGAGCTATTGTTTGTAAATATCTCCCATTTGGTTGGCTGACTTTTGTTTTGTTGTCAGTTTCTTTTGCTGTGCAGAAGCTTTTTAATTCAATATAGTCTCATTCATTTATTGTTGCCTTTACTTCCCTTGCATTTGGGGTCAAATTCATAAAATATTCTCAAGTCCATAATTTAGTACCTGTGTTTTCTTCTGAGTAATTTACTGTTACTGATCTTAAATTTAGGTCTTTGATCCATTTTGAATTAATTTTTGTGCGTGGGGACAAGGTACAGTCAAATTTCATTCTTTGGCACATAGCTTTCCAATTATTCCCAGCAACATTTACTGAAGAGGTTTATCTTCTCTCCACTGTATGTCTTTGGCTCCTTTGTCGAAGATTATTTGTCCATACAAATGTAGTTTCTGCTCTTGATTCTGTTCCACTGGTCTGTATGTCTGCTTTTTTGCCAACACCATGCTGTTTTTGATTATCGTGGCTTTGTAGTACAATCTGAAGTCAGGTAGAGTGATACCTCTCTGGCTTAATTCTTTCTTCTCAGGATTGCTTTGGCTATTCGAGATTTTTTATGTTTCCATACAAACCTGGTGAATTTTTGTTCTATTTCTTTAAAAAATGACATTGGGATTTTTAACAGGGATTGCCTTAAATTTGTATATTGCTTTGGGTAATATGGCCATTTTAACTAGATTCTTAAAATGACCAACATCTCAAGTTGTCCTAGATATAATATTTAGTAAGTACTGCAGTTTCAGTCCCATGCTCTTCAAGGTTTATTTAAGCAAATTTTAAGTTAAATTAACTTAAACATTATCCTCGATAAAATACTCCATAGCCATTTATACACTAGTATTTACACTTAAAGAATTAATAATCAGTGGCTTTTACAAATAAGTGAAACAAACTACCCTCTCTATAGCGATCATATATTTTTTTACTAAATATAAAAAATCATACCCAAAAAGAATAATTTGCCTAATAGATACGCATAGTCTAATACAATGGTAACTATTTATAGGGCTCATTGTATCCCTAATGTCCAAAAGAAGACAGTTAGTAGGCCTTATAATACTTGAGTCAAATGAATGATTTAAAATCAGTTTCTGTTTTGCTTTGAGAATACCTAAATTATAAAATAAATTATTTTGTACAATACTAACATACCTTAAGTAAAAAGAGTGTTAAGACTAGCAAATCCTACTGTATTAAATAATGCCAATAGATAGTTAAATAATAATATTTTTAAATTTTATTTAGAAAATTAAACTTAAGGGGTGATATTGATCAATAACAACAGTACATAGGTTTCAGGCAAACATTTCTATTGCTTTTGAACTGTTGATTATGTTGTATACCCATCACCCAAAGTCAAATCATTTTC
Source organism: Rhynchonycteris naso (assembly GCA_037038555.1). Taxonomy (NCBI): domain Eukaryota; kingdom Metazoa; phylum Chordata; class Mammalia; order Chiroptera; family Emballonuridae; genus Rhynchonycteris; species Rhynchonycteris naso. The sequence continues at coordinate 12,137,535 of CM073000.1, forward strand.
TGTCACTGTATATTTGTCCCTCTTTACTGTCCTACTCCAATCCATCCCCCCACCCCCACATTCCACTCCTGGTAACCACTTAATTTTTTTTTTTTTTTTTTTGGTGACAGAGACAGAGAGAGGGACAGATAGGGACAGAGAGACAGGAAGGGAGAGAGATAAGAAGCATCAATTCTTTATTGCAGCACCGTAGTTGTTCATTGACTGCTTTCTTGTATGTGCCTTGACTGAGGGACTATAGAGGAGCGGGTGACCCCTTGCTCAAGCCAGTGACCTTGAGCTCAAACCAGCGACCTTTGGGCTTAAGCCAGCAACCCCCACTCAAGCTGGTGAGCCTGCACTGAAGCTGGATGAGCCTGCACTCAAGCTGGTGACCTCGGGGTTTTGAACCTGGGTCCTCCGCATCCGAATCTGATGCTCTATATCCACTGCGCCACTGCCAGGTCAGGCCTACTTCACTTTTTTATAAAAATTTTATTTATAAAATTAAACTTAACTCAGAGACATTAATCAACAAGAGTACATGAGTTTCAGTAATATCAATACACTAAATTGTATACTTAAAAAGGTTAAGAAACTATAGTTTATGTTATGTACATTTTACCATACGTACATATACACACAAACACATTGCAATAGAGAAACCCACCAGAAACACTGAAATAAAAAGTAAAAAAGCCAGTGCCAGTGCCAGTGCGAGAAAGGAGGTGGAGTCAATGGAAGTCCACACACTGCGGACAGGAGTATAAACACAACCACTCTGGAAGACTATTTGTCAATGTCTATTAACGTTGAAACTCTGCACACTATATCACACTGCCCCTAGGTATGGCCCCCAAAATTGGTGCCTATGTTCACTGAAGTATCTGTACAAGAATATTCACAGGAACATTATTAATAGTAGTGCTAAACTGGAGCAACCCAAATGTGTATGAAAAGTAAAATGGACAAATAAACCGTGGCAACCTTATGGAATGAAATAAATCACTGTTACACATAACAACAGGGTGAAGCTCACAAACATGATGTTGAATAAATGCAGCTAGACTGAAAAAAATATACACTGTAAGATTTCATTTATATAAAATTCAAACATGAGCAAGATTATATTTATGGTGTTAGAAGTCAGAATATTCTGTTCAGAGAACAAAAATACAAGACACAGACTGGGATAAAATAGTTGCATTTATTGTTGGATTATATATCCAACAAAGGACTTGTATCCAGAACAAATAAAGAACTCTAAACTCGGAAGAAAACAAGCATTCCAATTAAAAATGGGCAAAAGACTGGCCCTGGCCGGTTGACTCAGCGGTAGAACGTCAGCCCAGCATGTGGAAGTCCTGGGTTCAATTCCCAGCAAGAGCACACAGGAGAAGCAGCCATCTGCTTCTCCACCCTTCCCCCTCTCCTTTCTCTCCATCTCTCTCTTCCTCTTCTGCAGCCAAGGCTCCACTGGAGCAAAGTTGACCCGGGACTTGAAGACGGCTCCATGGCCTCCGCCTCAGGCGCTAGAATGGCTCCGCCACGATGGACCAACGCCCCAGATGGGCCGAACATCAGCCCCTGGTGGGCATGCCGGGTGGATCCCAGTCAGGTGCATATGGGAGTCTATCTCTCTGCCTCCCCGCTTCTCACTTTGGAAAAATACACATAAATAAGTTTATTTTCAAAGGCAAAAAAAAAAAAAGGAGGGCAAAAGACTTGAACACTTCATGAAAGTGGACACACCTAAAGTAAATAAAAAACAGAAACAGGTTTAACATCAGTAGCTATTGGGGAAATGAAAATTAAAACCATAAAGAGGTACGACTACACATTGATATAAATAACTAAAATAAAAAGTACTGACAATATCAAAGGCTCGTGAGAATATAAAAAACTGGATCTTTCATACACTGCTCATAGGAATGCAAAGTATAGCAACTTTGGGAAACAGTGTAGTCATTTCTTTTAAAATTTTTCAGGAGTATTTTTAACTCTTGAAACTAAAATGTACTTCCCATACAACCCAGCAGCCACAAAGCCATGGAATTTATCCTAGAGAAATGAAAATCATGTCCACACGAAGACTTGTATGCAAAATGTTCACAGTAACTTTATTTGTAACAGCTAAGAATGAAAACAGTTCAAATGTTCTTCAACAAGTAAATGAATAAACAAACTGTGAAAAACCATACTACTAAGATGTAAAAAAGAACATAATGTTTATACCTGAAACTACTTGGATGGATCTCAAGATGTTTATACTGAATTTAACAAGGCAATTTCCAAAGGTTACGTACGACATGGTTCCATTTCAAAAGTCACAGAAATGAAGAACACTGGTGATTGTCAGGGTACCGAGAAGACGGGACGCTGGGGAGAAGTCATGCAAATGTATAGGGTTAACATGCGGGGGGGTTCGGTATCCTGACTGTGTGATGGTTCAAATCTCCACAAGTGACAAAATGTCACAGTAGTACCCACGCCTACACAGGCGCATGTAAGAACTGGGCAATCCCAGTTAACAGTATTATACTGATGTCAACTTCTCAGTTTTGATAAGGTACTCCAGCTGTGCTCTATTGTGTGAGATGTTACCACTCAGAGAAACTGGATGAAGGGTTCACGGGAATTCTCTGTACTGTTTTTGCAACATTTTGCGAGTCTATAATTCCAATTAAAAAGTAAACAACAACAAAAAGTCATAAAAGTGGTCATGCATGGAAAGGCTGTTAGTGGGCAGGAAAAGGCAGGAGGGGCTCCCATGTGCTGGCCGCGCCTGCTTACTGGGCTATGTGCTGGTTACATGGATGCACTCAGCAAAAATTCATCAAGCTGCAAATCCTTATGATTTAGTGTTCGTGTCTCACTAAAGAAATTTACTAAATAAGAAAAAATAAAAAGTATAATCTTCATTAACCCCTAGATTTCTTAGAAAAGTTGTAGTAAAATATACATTTGAAACAGTACATATGTAAATCATGTTCAGAAATGGTAAACATACAACAAAAGTATCTTAATCTGGGTACAGTTGCTTTGTACTTTTAGAATTCTTCATATTCCCATAATTTAGAAGTATACAGCATAACAATTACGTTACTAGGTTCATTAGAACACCACTTACTAGGTGAGGTAAAATCCCCCCACGACACCACACACTCTCTCCTACCTGTCACAGTAAAAGAAAGTGCCGATGGTAATTATGCTGGGATGATGGCACGAACCAGGTTTTCCTGAGCAAGCACATGCGTTCACACCACCGTTAGGGTGAAAATTCCGTAAAAGATTGACTATCATTTCTGCCTTCACCTCCAATTCTCTTTATTGCTTATGAAAAGACTTTTTTTCCCCACCACTGGAATAGAACTACTCTTGCCTTATCTTATTATTCATCTTAGTAATCAACTCTCGGTCCTTACTCTACTCAGCCTCCAGCAGGACTGGAGACGCCTCTCCACGTGGCTGCCGGGATGCCACACGCGCCCGTGCCGCCCACCTCTGTGCCTGGGTCTTCTCTTCTCCCACCTGTGAATGCTGGAACACCTCCAGGCTTCTGTCTTCCCTTTCTCTTCCCAAGTCATGTCACGTTATGACTTTAAATCCCATTTATATACAAATGACTCCAAAGTTCTACCCTTATCACAACCTCTCTTATAAATTCAAGTCATATATAGTGTATTAAACTATAGTGTATTAAACGGGCTACTCTACTTAGATGTCTCAAAGGTTTTTTTTTTTCTCTTTTTTTAAAGGGATAGAGAGAGAGAGAGAGAGGGATAGATAGGGACAGACAGACAGGAACGGAGAGAGGTGAGAAGCATCAATCATTAGTTTTTCATTGCCGTTACGACACCTTAGTTGTTCATTGATTGCTTTCTCACATGTGCCTTGACCACGGGCCTTCAGCAGACCCAGCCACCCTTTGCTGGAGCCAGCGACCTTGGGTCCAAGCTGACGAGCTTTTGCTCAAGCCAGATGGGCCCGCGCTCAAGCTGGTAAGCTCGGGGTCTTGAACCTGGGTCTTCCGCATCCCAGTCTGACGCTCTATCCACTGTGCCACCACCTGGTCAGGCTCAAAGGCTTTTTTAACTTAACACAATAATTGTCAAATACTAACTTTTGCTGCAAACAATTACTCATCTAGCTGCTCAGATAAAAAAAATCTACAGGACATCCTCTATTTCTTCCATACTTTCACATTTAAAATCCACTCTGTCAGAAAGTCCTTTTGGTGCCAACTTCAATAAAAAAAAAAACACAACAGACTGGACCACTTCTGTCGTCCCCCCCCCCCCACTACCAGTGTGAGCTACCACAAAGCACTACCAAAGACTTTTAACTCGTCTACCTGCTCCGACTCTGAAACTCCTCCAGCCTAATCCACCACAAAGTAGCTGGAGTGATCTTTTAAAAACCATAAATCACACAGGGCGTTCTGGAGATCTGTTACACAACAGTGCACATGTGGTTGAAAATAATGTGCTGTACACTTTGAAATCGTTGGCCTTGTGAAAAAAAGAGTTAGTGCATCTGCTTCACTTGGACAGAGATACCATTGAGACTGATGATGTGCTTTGGCTTGAAAGTCAAATAAATTCTAAAAAAGAGAAATATTTTAAAAACCTTAAATCAGGGCCCAAATCACGCCCCTATTTAAAAACTTCAGTGGCTTCCTATCAGACTTAGAATGAAATTCAACTCCTTAAATATGATTTATTAAAACCTTTTAAAAAATGTCCTGTCCAGAGCCGAACAGAGTGAGTGACAGAAGTGAGACAGTTATGTAATCCTACTACCTTCACACTTCCGGTCCTTCACTGGGTCTGTCCCTCTCTCCGCACACACAGATGTTCCTCACTGCCTCTGAAGTACATTCTACTCTCGGGGCCTTCACATTTCCTGTTCCCTTAGTCTGGAATATTCTTCCCCTAGAACTACACATGTCTCTTACTAGACATTATTTAATTTTTTGCTCAAATATAATTTCCTGTGAAGTAACCTAACTTGATTTCCCTCTTTCCTTTTCCTGCATTATTTTCTTCATAGCAGGTAACTTCTGTTGTCGTTTATTTACTGTTCTGGCACACAAAAATATAAGCTCCATGAAGGCAGGGAACTTATGTTACCATTTTACCCCAAAGTCTGAAACAATGATTGGAACATTTATCATAAACCTTTGATGAATGAATGAATGAATGAATGAATATGGAGCTCTGTGTGACTAACAATCCCAAATAATCCAACTCTACCTCTTATACATCCAGTATAATGGAGGAGACAGGATTTCACTTGTATCATATCAGAATCCATGTAATTACATACTATTTTTAAGAGGGTTCTACATTAAGAGTAGCAATATAAAATTTCAGTAGTTGCAAAGTACTTTACTCTAGGGACTGATAAAACATTAAACCAGAAACTATTCTTAAATAAGTGCCTACCAGAGCAGTTCAGCCAATTTTTACACCTGGAACAAAGGGGGAAAAGCAGGTGAACTTCCTCTAAGTGGTATGTAGTTTGACGCCTTCTTTAACTTTATTTGGGCTTTTTAATGAAATCAGCAAGTTGAATAAAATAAAAGCCAATGAACTTATAAATAAAAAAGTGTAACGTCTATACATTTTCATTAAGTGCCTGGGAAAATATGTGATTGGAAATTTTACTCTGCTGTCTTATAACAGGACAGACATAAGTATTTGACTAAGTATTCTGAAGTATCGATAAACATAGAATCACAATACTTATGTACATCATTTAATACTGCTCCAATTTAACTCAACATAAATATATGTTGATACTCTCAATTATAAGTTTCAACCTAGTTAAGCCACGGAGAAACTATGTACTCCACAATTGTTACCTACTTAATTATCTATTTTTGTTATACCTGACAAGTTCCTTTCAGACCTTTATGAAACATTAAAGAATTGGGTAACTCTTTCCTATTAACTTGGTTGATTTGTGGGTGAATGTAAAATACGGAAAACATTAACTCAAACATATACTGAAATCCAAACCATAAAAGGATCACATCACAGCTAGTATTAAAAATAAATCTTATTCAATTATGATGTACTCCTATATTTAAAATGTGTGTTTTTAGGTATTAGAAAATAATACTCCTAAAACCATATAGAAGGTGACAGAGGACAATTTGACTTTGGGTGATGGGTATGCAACATAATTGAATGTCAAGATAACCTGGAGATGTTTTCTTTGAACATATGTACCCTGATTTACTGGTGTCACCCCATTAAAATTAATAAAAAAAGAAAGAAAATAATACTCCTTTGAAAGATACATTTACATTTTCAAATATTTTGAAGTTTGCAGCAATTCGATTAAAAATTACTTAAAATTTAGTCTTTGTCACTGATTTTGTAAATACTTAAATATTTAATCTAAGTTAAAAATAATTTTTAGTCAACATATTGTACACCTAAAACTGATATGATATTATATACCAACTATGGTTAAATATAAAATAATGTAATTTTTTTTCATCTTACTGGAAAATCTTTTTCCACTTTAATGGAAGGTATCAAAAATAAAATAAAGTTCATTATGTGAAATGGCCACCTGGATTTTTTATTCAAAAATAGCTTACAGGATACATTTTTTCCAAATTATATACATTTTCACTTAATTGCAGGTAATATGATCCTAATATAGATCTTTAAACTTTATTATTAGAAAAATCAGAGCACATAAGTTACCTTTAAAAATGAACAAGAAAACAGGAAACATGCAACATCACAAGGTCATCCAGTTCAGAAACTGGAAACAACCCGATCTTGCTTGATTCCCAGACAAACAGTGAGATCAAACTCTCAATGCTTACACGAGTAAGTGTGATTTGTTACCTGGATCATTCAGGAACCGCATGCACATATACAAAAAGTCCATCCATTTGAACTTGTGACTTGAAGGAATTGTGAATATGACAAAACACCGGGGTTTTAAGATTCTTAGTTTTAAAAACTCCGTCCAGTTCCTTCTACTTCTAAAATTCTACGGTTCTTTGAGTTCTGCTATATTCAAAATAGTTTCAGCAACTGGTTCATAATTGTGTCATTTATGTAGAAAAACTGTGTCAAACTGGCGTTGGAAATAGGAATCACTTAAGTTAACAGGTGCAATACTAAAAAAAATGTTTAATGTACTTCTTGACCCATAATTATTAATAATTAAATTCAATATTTAAGATATCAGGAATAGTGAACACTAGGTGTCAGTGTAAGAAATGGAAAAATATTTTTAAAAACTTGTTTCCAATCAGGTATATAACAAATAAATTAAAATCAGCTGTAACCATATTTACTTATAATTGCATAATTTGGTTAACAAGTCGATCTTTCTTTCAAACAAAAATTCCTATTCCAAAACAATCAAGAGTTTAAAATCAGATTAAGCTGATTATTAGAACTTACAATTCTTTTGTAACTTCAGCTGCACAAAAAATCATTTTACTTTTAAGATTACCTATTTTGAAAAATACTGTTAAATGCAGGTATCAGTCTGAAAAGATTATGTTGCATGATTTTAGCTAGTGGAAAAGAATCATTTTTCAAAATAATAATGATGGATGATTAATAATGGACACTGAATTTTAAATTTTCCCCTGAACAGAGGTCTCCTACAAAAATGCCAAAGGAGTTAAAATGTTTAAAAGAAAAGAACACGTGAACTCAGAAAGGATAACTGACTCGCCCAAATTCTGGTAGCTAGAGGCTTTAAAAAGACAATCATCATTAGTAATAGCAATCATGAGAAAAAGGTGATGTTTTATAAGTGCATTCATAGGAAATGAAATACTTAATTAAGGCTGAATGTAATAATAACTTAATACATTTAGACTCATTTGAGCACAGTGTTCATCTAGGGGCTTCAACTCTCTTCTACTTACTGAGCCTTCTCTCACCCATCTATCCATTTCTCTGTTCCAGCTCTCTAAGTCCACACCATTATCTCCTTATTAAATATTTCCATGTGTTTTTCAAGAACATTAGGACATTTTTTCATACAATATTCTGAAAGTCATTCATTTCTGGGAAAGGAACAAAGCTAGATATAGTTGCCATTACTGAAATACAAAATGATGGGACTCAAAAGATCATTTAGGAGAACATTCAAGGATTTGCTAGAAGAAAATATAAACTTTTAGTCAACATTGTGCTCTTGTTTCACTGATAGTCATATTCAAATTATAGTCATAAAATGAGGAAACATGAAGTTTATGGAAAAGCTTTCCAAATCTGGGATTGAAACAAATTAATGAAGGCAATGTAGACTGCTCTGTGTCAGCAGTTTTCTTCTCAGGGACATAGAGTCAGCTGGGGACAGACAAGGAGGACACAGGGAAATTCACATAGAATAAATTATCTAAATTGGTATCTAAAAAATTTAAAATCTCTAATCATATCAAGAATGAGAAGTATAAGTAGGGGAAACAGAGGTAGGCCTGTACCCAGTGTCACACTCAAAGGCAGGGAAGCAGCACCAGAAATACATACAGTATATGGCTGTTTTTATTCCTTTTTTTTGAATTTCATTTTTTGCCTCAATGTATTCTTTATTTTAAATATTTACTTTTCAATTACAGTTGACATAAAATATTATATTAGTTTCAGGTGAACATATACTAGACATTCATATACGTTATGAAGGGATCACCCTGGTGAGCCTAGTAGCCATCAAACATCATCCACAGTTATTTCAGTATGATGCCGATATTTCTTACGCTGTACTTCACATCCCCATGACTATTTTTATAACTGCCCATTTGTACTTCTTAATCCCTTTCATCTTTTTCACCCAGTCTCCCTAACACACCTCCCATCTGGCGACCATAAAGAAGTTAGACAGAGAAAGACAAATATAATATGATTTCACTTACATGTGGACTCTAGAAAACAAAATAAACAAATAAAACAAACAATTCACAGATATAGAGAGCATATTACTTTTTAGACTCTCTAGTGCTTTTGCCTTTGACATGTGTTGTTCCAAATGTAAACATATATTTATTATTAAAATTTTAGACCACCATTAATCAAATCATGTTTTCATTGAAAGGATAATATAGCTCAAAGTTGGGTCATCTATACATATTAATTTATGTAATGCTTATGAGGTAGGTAAATTCTCAGTAAACTAAGATTCAGAGATATTAAGAAACATACTTAAGGTTGTATAACTAGCAAATTATGAAGCCAAGACTGAAACCCAGTGGAGTTGGTCCCTAAAAACACTTCCACTTCACTAGCATTTCCCAACTGATGGTTCACAAGGGCTTGTGGCTTTTGCAACAGTAACCAGGAGAGTCACATTTAGAACATTGATTACTAAGTTAGAAAATGTCAAACTGGTAGAGTAAACGTACTAAATCAGTACTTCTATCCATTTTTCACATAAACACTGAGAGCTGTCATGGTAGATATGATTGTTTTATCATTTTGAATTGGTTTATTCTTGCTGACACAGGTTTTACACCCATAATGGACTATTGTTTCCAGATAGTAAAATATTGTTCAGAAGCTGTCATCATCCAACCAAGAGCTGGTACTCTCTCTTACCTAAATATTTCAACATCCTTCCTGTAAACGGACCTCTTCAGAACTGGCACCAGGAGCCTTTCAGTATGCCATACATAATAGCCAGGTTACTCTATCCACTTTCTAAAATTGTCAGTGCCCCCAGCAACCTACAACATTACACATCAATTCCTCAATCTGAGATTCAATGTCCTTGAAAATACAGTTCCCAAAACTTCTTTTCCATCCCCTTCTCCAGTACATGTTTAAGAAATATTGTTGAAACACCAACAGAAAACCCACATGGCCTGATCAGAGGCGATTTCATATAAACCAATGGCTGAACTTGGTTTCTTGACATTAATGCAAATCCGTGCAATTTACCTGACATTTAAAAATTAGAATTCCATTGCTGAAAACATTATTCAAGTCTATTCTGAAATCCAAACATAGTTTTAGTTATTAATGGTTACTAAGTGGCATACCCAAGCTTAAAGACTTAGTGAAAACAAAGAAACAATTGGTTTTAAAACTTAAGTATAAATTTTTAAAAATGAATTAACTATCATTCCCCATTTTGGAGAGAAGCCATTTGGTCTTTAATACTGACATAGATAAATAACTTCTTGCTTGCTTACAAGGAACTTTCATTTCCTGATTAGCATAAAAAGAAAAAAAATAAATTAGATATGTTAGAGAAGAAAACTGAATTCTAGTATTTATTTTCTTTATGTGCGTAAGCGAGACATTTGAAAACAGTAACTATATCACTGCCTGATTGCTGAATTATATAAAATCTCAGTGTCTTTATTTTATAACCAACATGATAGAAGATATCAAAGTTATTTAGAAAAAAATGAGATAATACTTTAGTTTTTAAATGAAAAAAACATTTCAAAATACTGAGTTTCTAGTAAACACAAGGCATCCATAACAACCTTGAAATAAAATGCAAATACTCTATATAATTAAATTTCCAAATAAAAGAATCTTTCTTAAGAGACATCCTTCTAAGTATATCACACAATATCTTTAGTTTAAAGAATCCTTAATGTACCAGCTTTTTCTAACTGCTTCAAGCCTTTCCTGTGATTCTCAATCACCAGACGTTGTTACTTATAAGTGATGATCTCTACAACCAAACATTTTATTAGGAGACTTCAGACACATTATATACACTTTCTAGAACACACTTGATAAACTTGGCTCATAGAACACTTGGAGCCTATAATTTTATGTATTTGTGTTCTTCAGCAATTATTCTGTCTTGGCTTCTACACTCTCACTTCTTGCTATTTCTTATCAATGCCTGATTCAGTAACTAATTGCTCTGGTCCTCAACACTCTGCTGCTTTAACTCTACTGCAAAGAAGAAAAACATAAAATTTTAGATTAAGCACACTCTGACTAATGAACAGGATTTTTATAGTATCTACTGATTTTTACTGATTATTGTCAATTCTTAGCTGAATCAGAATGCAGTCAGTATAATTTTACTGATAATAAAAGATTTTCTTTTCTTTTTTTAAGTGATAGGAGGGGACATAGAGAGACAGACTCCCTCATGCACCCTGACCAGGATAAATCTGACAACCCCAGTCTTGGGCCAATGCTGAGCTATTTTTAGTGCCTGAGTCTGATGATCAGACCAACCGAGCTATCCTCAGTGACTGGGCCAGCATTGGAACCAATCAAGCTAATGTCTGCAGGAAGAAAAGAGGAAGAGAAAGGGGAGAGGGAGGGGAAAAGAAGATGGTCACTTCTCATGTGTGCTCTGACCATGGATTGAACCTGGGATGCCCAGAAGCAGGGTCAATGCTCTATTCACTGAGCCAATTGGCCAGGGCCTCAAAATATTCTTAAGATTTTTTTCTTAAGCCTTTTCTCTTTTGTTTTTTACAAGGACAGAGAGGGAGTCAGAGAGAGGGATAGATAGGGACAGACAGGAACGAAGAGAGGTGAGAAGCATCAATCATTAGTTTTTCGTTGCCATTGTGACACCATAGTTGTTCACTGATTGCTTTCTCACATGTGCCTTGACCGCGGGCCTTCAGCAGACCAAGCAACCCCTTGCTGGAGCCAGCGACCTTGGGTCCAAGCTGGCGAGCTTTTGCTCAAGCCAGATGGGCCCGCGCTCAAGCTGGCGAGCTCGGGGTCTCGAACCTGGGTCTTCCGCATCCCAGTCCGACGCTCTATCCACTGTGCAACCGCCTGGTCAGGCCTTAGGCCTTTTCTAATTGACACATTTATTTAATAGAACTTATATCTCCTTCTATTAACTTGAAAGTTTTTATTAAAAATTTTTATTACAGTGCTTCATATAGAAATACCTCATAACTTTCAAATTATATACATTACTTAGAATTTCAGAACTTACTCTAGAGAAGTATCTAAGGATCATTAATATATTTTTAGAGAAACTAAGAATGTAATTTATACAGTGGTATCTTGAGATACGAATTTAATTCATTCTATAAGCAAGCTCATAATTCAGTCAACTCCTATATCAAACTGCCAATACTGGACCCATGTGCCAACGCACCAACTAGCGGCAGCTTCCCGAATCACGACTGGTATCTCGGAATTTCGCTCAGATCTCAAACAAAATACGGACCTTGTCGAAGCCTGCATCTTAAAATGTTGGTCTGTTTGTATCTCAAGGTACCACTGTACATTCATCAAGAGTTATAAAAATGGCTAGAAATGATTAGCCTAAACAAATTGCTATCATGATGTAGTAAAAGATATCCCTAACAAAACATCATATGGATGCAAGTATCTAAGGGGATATAAAAAGCATTTTTAAGAAGAAGTACATATTCTTCAAGTATAGAATACTATATATACTAGGGTCTGAGAAGTAAAGGATATCTATATAACAAAGTACTGTTAACTGGTTACAATTTTGTAGATTGAACAGAAAGAAGAACAAACCTCATGGACACAGACAACAGTGTGGTGACTGCACAGGGGAGGGGGAGGAACACAGGGCGATAAACGGTGACAGATGAACTGGGCTGGAAGTGAACACAAACTACAGTGACAGAGATGTGTTGTGCCACTGGGCACCAGAAACCTGCATAATTATGTTAAACAGTATCACCCCAATAAATTCAATTTTTAAAAAAGCTATATATAGAAGTGATAGTTGTTTTTTTAAACCTGGAAAGGCTTATAATATGTACAATAAAATAATATATAAATTTAAGCAGACTTCCTGGCACATAGTAGATAATTACTTTTATTTTCTTCTGTACGACCTCTACACTAATCACAAATAACAACAACATTGGGAAAAACATAAAAAAAATATGGATAAAAAAAGAGACATTCATGGATCTTTGAAAGATATTAGAGGCCAGGAGTTTAAAAACCACTTCTTGGTTCATACATAAATGAGAAAAACACAAAAACTGATTAGTAAGGGTAGGGTACTTGGAAGACATTGGCCAAATGAAATAAGAAAAAGAGAGGGAGGAAGTGAGAACTCAATACCTGCTAATTTAGATGGGACACTAAACCAGTGGTTCTTAACCTGGGTTCTATCAAACCCTAGGGGTTCGACTAGTCGGTCTCTGGGGTTCGGAGAAGCCTCTGCCTCGGAGGCCAGAATAAAGCAATAGCGTAATTTGTTGTGAGTTCATGCACTTTGTTTGGTTTTGTTCTTTGAGCAAGGTGATGTTCATGCACGGCTCATTTTGTGCACCAGTAAAAAAACATAGACCTATGTCTTGAATTTGGAAAATAAAATCATATTTTATTTATCACTAAAGAAGGGTTCGGTGAATGTGCATATGAAACTGGTGGGTTTGGTACCTCAAAAAGGTTAAGAACCACTGCACTAAACAATCATTCTTCACACATATAAGTTTATTCTTTATTAATTTTCATAATTAAGTATTATTTTGAACAACTCTGAAAATTGATTCATATAATGAAAACAGACCTGAACAGATTGGATGGCTTACTACAGATGGCCCCCAATTATTGACGGTTTGACTTACAATTTTTAGACTTTACAATGCTGCAAAAGCAAATGCATTAAGGAGAACCCAAACATCAGATTTTGAATTTTGAGCTTTTCCTGGGCTAAAGACACGTGGTATGCCGCACGCACACGACTGCCGGGGCAGCGCTGCCGGAGCTCCCATCCTCCCGCGGCCACGGGGTCAACAAGCAGCGCTCCAGTGTACTGTGCTGCCAGCAAATTTTGGTACTGTGCTTTGTTTTTGTAGCTCATCATGTCTACAAGACGCCCATCTGCATATCTCCTGCTTCTAGTGAGAAGAAGAACAAGAAGGCAAATATTCTTGAGATGAAACTCAAGGCAATTGTCCAGCATGAGGCAGCAAGCCATCATTAAATAAATTACACAAAATAGTCAACACTAAATCATAAACTAGGCTTTGTGTTAGGTGATTTTGCCCAACTGTAGGCCAAATGCAATTGTTGTGAGCACACTGACGGCAGGCTAGCAAGGCCATGAGGGCTGGTAGGTTAGGTGTGTTAAGTGCATTTTGCACTGAAGATATTTTCCACTTACAACGGGCTCACCATGACATAACACCGTCATAAACTGAGAAGCGCATGTAGTTGCCTGATAGGTGCATATAGTGAAAAGCCGATAGGATTTTACAATTAAATGGCAGGTAATTATACTCTATGCATAAAATGAAGAGATTTTTCTAATATTTAATTTTGAATTAAATATAGAATAAAAGTAGCCATAAAGCCATCAGAAATCATAATTTTTGAACTTCACTGAAAATTGATATTAGCAAAAGGATATTATTCTCAGCATTATAATATCAATTCAGCCACGCAGTTTCCAGTCAATACAAATCTCTACCTATTTTAAGTAAGTTATGCAGCTCAATCTGGAGACTAGGGATTTTACATTCAAAATGCACCTCTTTGATAAATCCGAAATCCTTGGAAATGATGCGTTAGGCATATATAAGATGTTTCAGCCAGAAATGAAACTTTCAACACAGGTCAGAAGCCCAAGCATGACACAAGATCCAAGCAGGTAGTACACTTTAGCTCGAGTCAGATGAGAGGATCCTAGCAGACAAGCAGGGGAAAAATAAAGAAAACCCTAAAGAAAAAGCCTTGTCACATGAAGAAAAACGGGAAGCTACTGTTTTACACATATGCTAAGAACCAAGGAGCCTGAGACCCTACATATAACTACTGGAACTGTGAACAGTTTGTACTGAGATTTTCTTACCGTGAAGAGTTGAATAACTCACTATTAGTGAGATATACTGCAGCGGGGGGAATAAAAAGGCATGCTAAGAGTAGGAAAAGAATCAGAAACTCCCTCCTGGTTGGTCCTCTAGAGCAGAAGTCCCCAAACTACAGCCCACGGGCCAAACTGTGGCCACCTGAGGCCATTTATCCGGCCCCCACAGTACTTCCGGAAGGGGCACCTCTTTCATTGGTGGTCTGTGTATGGAGTACTATATGTGGCAGCCCTCCAATGGTCTGAGGGACAGTGAACTGGCCTCCTGTGTAAAAAGTTTAGGGACCCCTGCTCTAGAGTATGCTGAAGCCACCTACCCAGGGAAATTCAGAGAAAATGTAGCTAAAGAGGCTTTCTATTTAAAATATGCCCATACTATGTCACAGATTAAAAACTACAATAAGTATCTGTTATTAACAGCAATATAAACTTTTTATTAAAAAAAAAGAGAAGATACAATAGTATTTCTTGAGGCATGAGATCCTACTACAAGAGACTAATTAAACAGAAAACTTTAAGAGTAATCAATCAGAAATAAGCGTTGTCCTCCCCAAAATAGAAAATTTCCACAGTACATTCTTAAGAAAGTTTTAAGTACAAATGAGTAACAGTAACCAATTTGAGTGACACAGTGTTCTGTTTTTCAAACCACTCTGTATGTGGACATGTGCCCATGTGCTTATTTTCCAGAGTGGGTGTGTTTTCAGTCTATTCATGCTAAATATGTGATACTTCATTTACTCCACAGTAGAACCAGACAAAACAGGCCAAGGATATTTTTCCCAGATGGCATTTGTGAACTCTTCTATCCTGTCCACGTAAACACAGAGTGTGTCCGGTTTCCTGGGTTACTTATACACGCTGTGACTTCGCACGAAGTCTGAATGTTTAGTTAGCAAGGAGACGGTTTCCATTCTGTGATTCATGAGGTCCCCTTGGTCCCTCTACTTTCTTTATTTTATGCAATCACAAATTATATTCCTTTGTCCTATTTTGATAACCCTGATAATTGAAGTTCTACACAGGAAACTTTATTACTATCTTAAAACCTACTCATAAACCCTTACTGCGGTGGCGTGAGTGACTTCCCACAGAAGTGGTGGCGAGGACTGAAGCACCTTGTAGAGCTCCCTCTAGCAGGAGAGGACTGCCACACTGAAAGCATGAGAAGCATGAGGGGGACACGGGGGCGGACCACTCAGGGCGTGCTGGTCTGGATGGGAGCCGTAAGCAATCACTCATTGTGCATCTATTTGTTACTAATTTCACAATTAAAGAAAACCCTGAGAAATCAGTTCTGATATAAAAACAGCACAAAAGACTGAATAGTTTACTAGTACCTCCTAGACTAACACAATGAAATCCAATATGATTTTGAAATGAAAGGCAATTCTATTCTATGGATAAAATGAAGAGATTCTCTGACACTTAACTCTGAATGAAGAGAAAATGAAAGCAGTTATCTGAAATCAAAGCAGTTTGGGAACTTGAAAGGATTCTTATTGAAAGCACCAGAGAGCCGTTCACCCCCTGATGCTGAGCTACAGCATGTCGTTCCCAGGAAGAAGCTGGGTGGGGCCACTCTCGTGGCTCTGGCGGCCACCTCCTCTACAATGGCTCAATGCAAAACACAGCCTGACGCTATCTCCCTTTCTGTCTTTTTGTAAGAATGAAGAGCCTCTTCGGATCTCTCTCTGTTAGCAAAATAGGTATTTCGTAAAGTGAAGTGGCGTTAACACAAACTTCCAGAAAAGAGAGGATACCCCAGATGTATATTCATTATTTAACATGTTCTTCATCTTTATGCAGCACCAAAGAGGAAGAGTTAACTGGGGCCTAAGCCAGGCAGCATCTAACAAGAGGAAGAGAGCAAAGCTAGATGACATCATTAGAACAGAGGGTAGGTCAGGCTGAAGAACTGAACAAGAATCAGGGAAAGGATGTGAGAACAAAGGTCTCAGGAATAACAGAGGTCAAAGAAAACGAGAGACAAAAGAAAATATTTAAGAAAAACCTTACATATCTAGTCTATTGCCAGGCTTGCTGCAGTATTTCCCAAATAAAATAATATTCAGTTGCTGCCAAAATGATCCCCAGTATGCCCACCCCTCTCGGCCCTGATCCAGAAGGCTATGAAGGTAAGCTCGCCAAACTCGGTCCATCCATAGAGTCTGAATGGGCCCTGTGGCTGGGCTCCAGGCCCTCCCAGTGGTAGTCTGCGAGTCGGCCTGCTGGCAGAGGAGTCTGGCAAGAAACACTTTCGTATCAGATTGAAATCATAACAAGCATTTTTTTTATTTACTTCAGTTGTACGGAACTGAAAATCAGTAACAGTGAAACAACTGGAAAATTCACAAATTGCAGAAATTCAACAGTATTCTTCTAAATAGCCGAGGGGTCAAAGAGAAATAAAAAGGAAAGACAGAAAGTATATTCAGACGAAAACAAAAATCACAACCTACCAAAATTTGTGGGATGCAGCAAAAGTAGTTCTAAGAGGAAAGTTTATATACCAGTAAATACCTATAGTAAGAAAAAGGATCTCAAATAAAACAACCTAACTTTATACCATAAGCAATTAGAAACAAAGTCCAAAAGGAAATAAATAATAAAAGGAAGAAAAGAAATATTAAAAATTAGAACAAAAATAAATAAAACAGAGACTAAAAAAACAACAGAAAAATATTGATTAAACTTTAGATTTTTTAAAATTAAGGTAAACAAATTGAAAAACCTGTAGCTAAACTAACCAAGAAAGAAAAGAGAGAAGTTGAGTAAACGAAATTGTAAAAGATACAAAGCATCATAAGAAGCTACTCAGAGAAATTACATAAAAAGAAATTAAACAGCTTGAAAAAAAATAAATTACTAGAAACATACAACCTTCTAAGGCTGAATAATGGAGAAACAGAAAATCTCAACAGACCATAATGACTAAGTTAAAGCAGTAATCAAAACATTCTGAAAAAAAAAAAAAGAAAACCCAAGCATCAGACAGTTTCACTGGTAAATTCTACCAAACATTTAAAGGACACTTAATGCACTTTCTTAAATTCTTCCAAACATCTGAAGAAAAAGGAATATTACCAAACTCATTTTATGAGGCATTACAATGGTACCATATTCAGGTAAGGATACAACAAGAAAAGAAAACTACAGGTCAATATATCTGGTGAATATGGGTTCAAAATTTCTCAACAAAATGCACTAACACACTAAAAAAAATGGTATGTTATGATCAATTGAAATTTATTCTGTGGGCCCTGGTTGGTTGGGTCAGTGGCTAGAGTATTGGCCCAGCATATGGACATCCCAGGTTCAATTTCTGATCAGAACACACAGGAGAAGCGACCATCTGCTTTTCTCTGCCTCTTCCCCTCTCACAGCCAGTGGCTCTACTGGTTCAAGCATGGCCCTGGGTGCGTGCTGAGGATAGCTCAGTTGATTCAAGCACCTGTTCCAGAGGGGGGCTGCCAGTTTGATCCTGGTTGGAGCACATGTAGGAGTCTGCCTCACTATCTCCCCTCCTCTCACTTAAAAAAATAAATAAATTTAATTCTTTGGATGCATGCATAGTTTAATATACACGATTCAATAAGTGTGATACACCACATAAATAGAAGAATCAAAATCATGATCCTCATGGTGCAGGAAAAAGCATTTCACAAAAAACAAGAAATTTTTATGATAAAAGCTATCAACAAATTATGTCCAGAAGAAATATACCTCAATATAATAAGAGACACATATGACAAACCAAGGCTATTCTAATGTTCAACAGTAAAAGATAAAAATCTTTTTCTTTTCCTGTGAGATCATGAGCGCAACAAGGATATGTTCTTTCTCATGACTGTTGTTCAACACAGTACTGAAAATCCTGCCCAAAAAATTAGGCAAGAAAATAAAATTTAAAAAGAAAAAGCTCCTGGTGAAAAACAGTGTGGTGATTGCTAGAGGGAGGGGGAAGGAGGGTTTGTAATTGGTGATGGATAGACTTGACTTGGGAGGTGAACACAATACAGTGTACAGAGATGTGTTGTAAAACTGTACACCTGAAAATTGTATAATTCTGTTAACCAGTGTTACCCTAAATAAATTCAATTAAATAAGTAAAATTTTTTAAAAATCCAAATTAGGAAGATGTAAAACTGTCTCTCTGTTTGCAGATGACAATGTATTATTTATAGAAAACCTAATAATTCCACCCAAAATTGTTAGAACTAAAAAACAAATTCAGTAATGTTGCAGAATACAAAGTCAACAACAAAAATCAGCATATTTTTATACAGTAACAATGAACTATCTGAAAAAAAATAAAGAAAAAAGTCGCATTAAAATAGCATAAAAAATATAATACTTAGGAATAATTTAACCACGGAAGTGAAATATCATCACATTGAAAAGTATCAGATATTGATGAAAGAAACCAAAGCCAACACAAATGAATGGAAAAATATCCTATGTGGAAAGAGTGGAAGAACTAATATTGCTGAAATGTCTATACTGCGCAAAGCCATCTACAGATTCAATGTAATCCCTATTAAAATTCCAATGGCATTTTTCACAGAAATAAAAAATCCTTTAAAAATCACCAGAATTTATATGAAATGCTAAAATTCATATAAAGACATAGAAGACCCTGAAGAGCCAAAGAAATTTTGAGAAAGAAGAACAAAGCTGAATGCATTACACTTCGTTATTTCAAACTACATTCCAAAACTACAGCAGTCAAAACAGTATGGTATTGGCATAAAAACAAATACACAGACCAGGGAAACAGGATCAAATCCCCAGAAACCCTCAATGGGGAAAGGCAATCTCTTCATTAAATGACATGTGAAACTGAATATTTACACACAACAGAATAAAACTGGACTCCTGTCTTATACCACTCACAAAAATTAGTTCAAAATCGCTTAAAGACTTAAACGTAAGATATAAAACTACAATTCCTAGAAGAAAACAGAAGGAAAGCTCCTTGACATTGGTCATGGAATGATTTTTTTTTTGTATATGATATTAAAACATTAGTAACAAAAGAAAATAAACAAACAAAACATTATGAAATTTAAAAGATATTGTAAGCAAAGGTAACAATCAATAAAATGAAAAGGTAACCTATGAAATGGGAGAGACAGTATTAGTAAACCAGATACCTAATAAGTGGTAAATCCAAAATATACAAGGACCTCACACAACTTTATAGCAAAAATAATAATAATAATTTTAAAAAGTATAATGGGTGGGTGTCAGGAAGCTTCATTTCTTGTTCCAATTCCATCATTTAATAAGCTTGTAACTTTGGGCAAATCACCTTCCTTCACTTGGACATTCAAATTAGGAATAATAATACCCCCTCTTTTCCTCACTAAGATTTAATAATAATCAAATATAGTGGTACCTTGAGATACGAGCAGACCAACATGTGAAAAAAAAATTTTTTTAAGATATTAACTGCGACTCTGTCCGTATTTTTGTCCGTGCAAAATTCCAAGATACGAGTTGTGATTCGGGAAGCTGCCGCTAGTTGGCGCATTAGCGCACGGGTCCAGTATTGACATCACAACACCAGCATCTTGTTCTTTCTCACGTGTTACCCACAGAATCAAGTAGAATCTCGTGCGCTGTACTCATTCTTGCATCGTTTTTGCATTTTTGACTAACCTTTTTGTGTGAGTATGAAGGACAGTGGTGAGAAGAAGAAGAGAATGATGTCGATAGAAGTAAAGCAAGGCTGTACGACTGCAATACATCTACAATTTGTACCATCCTGAAACAAAAAGGATGCCATCAAAAGCACAAATCCAGCGAAAGGAACTACAATTCTGGACCAATTAAGGACAAATATCCATGAAGAAATGGAGAAGCTTCTGCTGGTGTGGGTGAAAGAGAAAGAGCTGGTAGGAGATACAATGACGGAGACTGTAATATACTAAAAAGGCATGTGTTATTTATGGCAGCTTGAAGAAGAAAGAACCATCAACCTCAAAAGAGGCAGCAGAAGACACGTTTAAGGCGAGTCACGGCTGGTTTGAGAATTTCAAGAAGAGATCTGGCATCCACTCAGCGGTGAGGCATGGTGAGGCACGGTGAGGCACGGTGAGGCACGGTGAGGCACGGTGAGGCACGGTGAGGCACGGTGAGGCACGGTGAAGCTGCGAGTGCTGACGTTAAGGCAGCTGAGGGGAACATCGCACATTTTGCTGCGCTTATCTCAAAGGAAGGTTACATCCCCCAACAAGTGTTCAAATGTGACAAAACAGGATTGTTTTGGAAAAAAATGAGCCTGAGGATTTTCATCACCGCAGAGGAGAAGAAGCTGCCAGGCCATAAACCCATGAAGGACCGTCTGACCCTTGCATTGTGTGCAAATGCTAGCGGTGACTGTAAAGTAAAGCCACTGCTAGTGTATCATTCCCAAAATCCTCAAGCCTTTAAGACTCACAAGATTCTTAAAGAAAAACTGCAGGTTATGTGGCGCACCAATGCTAGGGCATGGGTTACACGGCAGTTTTTTATTGAATGGGTAAATCTCGTCTTTGGTCCTACAGTGAAGAAATATCTTCAAGAAAATAAACTCCTGATGAAAGCATTACTAATCCTTGATAATGCTCCAGCCCATCCACCTGGTCTTGAAGATGACATTCTCTATGAGTTCAAATTCGTGAAAGTCCTCTACCTTCCACCCAACATGACTTCAATCTTGCAACCTATGGATCAGCAGGTCATTTCCAACTTTAAAAAGCTTTACACAAAGCACTTGTTCCACTGCTGCTTTGAGGTGACTGAGAATACAATTCTAACCCTTCGAGAGTTTTGGAAAGATCACTACAACATCATGATATGTTTACGCAGTATTGACTTGGCATGGCGAGAGGTTACAAGAAGAACCTGAACTCAGCATGGAAAAAGTCATGGCCGACATTGTTGCAGACAGGGACTTTGAAGGATTCGAACCAGAGACTGAGACTGAGGTAGAAGCGCTGGAGGAGATTGTGTCCCTCGGAAAGTCGATGGGTCTGGAGGTAGGTGAGGTGACGTAAACGAGCTTGTCAAGGAACATGAGGAGGAACTCTCAACTGAGGAGTTGAAGGAGCTACAGATGATGCAACATACGGAGCTTCTGCAAGGATTAGTAGTGAGGAGGAGGTAGAGTTGGAGGAAGTGATTTCTACAAGTGAAATTGAAGACATGCTGGCAATGTGGGAGAAGCTTTCAAGTTTCATTGAAAAGAAACACCCAGAAAAAGTTTCAATTGGTCATGCTTCAGCACTTTTTAATGACACTTGTTTGTTACATTTCTGTAACATTTTAAAAGGCAGGCAAAAGCAAACCTCTTTGGATAGATTTTTATTTAAAAGTCCTGCAGGTGAAAGTGCCGAAAGTGCAGCCAAAAAGGCAAACACAGGTGATGATTAAATGAAAAATATGTACATAATGTTAAGCTTAGGTTAAGTTTAAAGTTAAGAAAGTGCAATGTTTTACAATTAAGTTTTTGTGGTTTCACTTTAAGTAAAGAAAGTGCAGTTTTAGTTTTGTTTAAAGTAAAGAAAATGCAGTGTTAGTTTACATTTAGTGTTAAGAAAGTGCAGTTTTAGTTTACGTGTCTACAGTGCCTGCATCCCTTCCTCCTTCCCTCCTCCTCCGCCATTCACCTCCGTTAGCCACACTCATCTGCCTCCAAGGTAAGAATACAGTATTAAGTAACATTTTTTTTAATTTCATATATTTTGTTATGCATTGGTAAAGTATACATGTGTGTTTCTTAATAAACAACATGTATTTTTTAATAATTTAGGATGGTTTGGGGATGTTTCACAGGGTTGGAACAAATTAAATTTATTTCAGTTATTTTAAATGGGAGAAATTTGTTTGATATACGAGTTGACTGACGTTCGAGCTCGGTTACAGAACGAATTAAACTCATATCTCAAGGTACCACTGTAAAACATACATGAAAGTGTTTATTCTTAAAAAATGATAAAGAATCTGAATAGACATTTTTCCTAAGAAGATATATACAAGTGGCCAACAGGTACATGAAAAGATGCTCAACACCATTTATCATCAGATAAATACAAATTAAAACCACTATGAGAAACCAACCTACACCTGTCAGAATGGCTATTATCAACAAGACATGAGATAGCAAATGTTGGTGAGGATGTGGAAAAGGTTTAAAACCCTCGTGCGTGGTTAGTAGTAATGCAAATTGGTGCAGCCACTATGGAAAACACTATGGAGATTTCTCAAAATATTACAAAATGGTAACCTAGCATTTCCTTTTAATCTCCTTGTCTAATAAAAATTCTGTTGTTTCAAATCAATGTTCCCTTATGGTAAAAAAAAAAAAAAATGTGTCTGCTTTCAGATTTTTATTGTGTCTTTAGTATTTTGAACATGTATTTGTTTTTGTTTTTGTAATTTTAGAGTAAAAGAGGAAAAGGAAGAGGGAGATAGGGAAGAGAGGGAGAAAGGGAGAGAGGGGAGGAAGGGAGAGAGGGGAGAAGGGAGAGAGAGGAGGGATAGAGGGGAGGAAGAAAGGTGAGGGAGGGAGAGAGGGAGGATGAGAGGGAGGAAGGAGAGAAAGAAACATCAGTTTGTTGTTCCACTTATTTATGCTTTCCTTGGTTGATTCTTATATAAGCTCTGACTGGGGACTGAACCCACAACCTTGGCATATCAGATGATACCCTAATGAACTGAGCTATTCATCCAGGGTCTGAACATGCATTTCTTTGAGTTTACCCTGTTTAGACTGTGCTCAGCTTCTTGAATCTGTAGATTTATGTATTTCAGTAAGTTTTCAGGCATAATGCAATTACAGAGAAAGCCTATTTACAATAGCAACAAAGAAGATTACACTTAGAAATAAATATAACAATAAATATATGACACCTATAAAAGAAAAATGTTATAACACTTATAAAAGACACAAAAGTAGTCTTGAAAAATAAAAAAGACATTCCTTATTCTTAAATTGATTCAATATTCCAAAGATATAGTTCTCTCTAAATTTATAAATTCATGCAATCTCAATAAAAATACCAACAAGCTATTTTATGGAGCTACAAAATTTAATACTAACATTCACATGGAAAAACAAACATACAAGAATAGCCAGGAGCACATTAAGAAAGAAAAATTACAAGGTGAGACTAGCTGTAACAATCTTTAAAATATACTATAAAACCTGTATAATTAAAAATGTCATATTAGCACATGCATAGACAAATTAACCACTGGTATAGAATACAAATTCAGAAATATACCCTAAAACATATGTTAATTTAGTATATGATAAAGGAGGGATCTCAAGTCATTAGGGAAAGTATAGACTTTTTAATAAGTGATGATGGTATAACTGGGAAGTCATTTGCAAAAAGAACAGAAACAAGAATAACCTACAGATGAATTAGGGATATAAATGTTAAAAATAAGACTCATACATTTCACCTAAACCTAAAGGTACTGCAGGTGAAGCCTGAAGACAACCATGTGGCCTGGCTTCTTGGCCCTGAGAGGCTCATTAAAACTCAATCTGCAGATTCCTTATGAGAGTATAGCAAAACAGATTTTATAAAGTCTGTATGATCAATTGCTATTCTTGTTGTGTTTATGCAAATAATCAGGCCAAACTGAAACTGGGCTTAATATAGTCAACAGGTTGTTCTCAATTTGACTCTAATAAAAATAATGACAACTTGAAGAGAAGAAAACTGTGTTTCAATAGACTCTATAAAACACAGATGCGGACATTAGACTCTATGTTCAGTTGTCTTCAAATTTTATCTTTCACCTATAAACTGAACTGGATCCTGAGTTTTACTTGTTTCCTTAAATATATGGCTACAATCATCTAAACGAATATTTCATTTTTCTCCCCTCCTTTTACTCAGAAATTATTGAGAACTAAAATGTTTTTCCTTCTATCAGACCATTTGTCAAAATTCTCGTCATCCTAACTTTGCCCCAATAATACTGGGATTTGTAACACAGTTTACCTTCACCAGGTTGCAAGCCCAACTTATATTCAGGGAATACTACCCCTAAACATCATCACAACCTCATCGTTCCCCTGACGAGAACAAAGATCACATGGCTCTAAAGGAAAACATTGCCCCTCTTCAGCAGGAAGCAGCTACAGTGGAGACCCTATGCCCCCTTTCCCTTAAATAATTCAGAACCAAAGCCCTGGCTGGTTGGCTCAGTGGTAGAGTGTCGGCCTGGTGTGTGGAAGTCCCAGGTTCGATTCCCGGCCAGGGCACAGAGGAGAAACACCCATCTGCTTCTCCACCATACCCCCTCCCCTTTCTCTCTTTCTCTCTCTTCCCCTCCCACAGCCAGGGGCTCCACTAGAGCAAAGTTGGCCCGGGCACTGAGGACGGCTCCATGGCCTCCACCTCAGGTGCTAGAATGGCTCTGGTTGCAGTGGAGCAACACCCCAGATGGGCAGAGCATCACCCCCTGGTGGGCATGCCAGGTGGATCCCGGTCGGGAGCATGTGGGAGTCTGTCTCTCTGTCTCCCTGCTTCTCACTTAGAAAAATACATTAATAATAATAATAATAATAATAATTCAGAACCAAGAATTCTTGTGGGTAAAATGTAGTAGGCAGTTAGGTACGAGCAGAAAAAAGATAACAGAAGGTCACCAGGACGGAAAGCCCCAGGTACCTAGCAAGGGCAAAACTAGGGAAACAAAGACCTCGCCCCCAAGGTGACTTTTCCTCCCCTAGCATATTGCTGATCATGGGGTTTAAACTCCCCTGACCTTTTATATGGCTGGTCATGCGTTTCTGATCCTCCTGACATGTTGCCAGTCATGTGGTAGACCCCCTTGAGGAGTAACAAGGGACCAAAGAATAGCCTCATGGGACTCCCATGTGGGTCCCTGTATAACCCCTCCCTTAGGCATCAAGCCCGCAGGACAGTGAGGCTCTGACCCACATGAAATACATCTAGGTTTCAGCTGTATTTCAGCTCCAGGCCCAGAAAAGCAGCAAAACCAGACAAGAGATGCCGTGGCTGATATCAGGAACAGCTGCATTCATTAATGGTTGGCACTGACCAATCAGTGGACACTAGGACCCTGAAGAAACACACTTGGAAAGCTGGTGAATATTCTGTTGAGATCCTCCCCTGGGACCTCCCCTAAAATTCCCAGCCTTAAAAGCTCTTGGGACAGAGGACCCGGGGAGCTCTCTCCCTCTCTCTCTGGAGCACACAAAACCTTTCCTGTCCCCCTCCTCTTCCCAGGTGCATTACATTTACCCATCTCCCTCCTAAGCTCCATGAGCCCCTTCCTTTGCCTCTGTAACTTGTTTCCTGAGCCCATTTCTTCTACAGCTCATTTCTTCTACCTCTGTGTCTAAATAAACTTAAATGAAACCCACACAAGTATTAGACGGCAAAATCAGATGATTTCCTCTCTAACACGGTATAAGGAAAAGTCTTTCTATGATTCAAAATCCAATGGCAATAAGTGATTAAGCATTTGACTATGTTAACATAAAAAAACAAGTCAAAAGTTAACTGACACACTGCAAGAATATATTATTATATATACCACAAACAGAAGACTAATATCTCCTATATATATCAGAACCAGGACCAAAACCTGATAGAAAAATGGGGAAAACAAGATGGCAGAGTTCCTAATAAACAACAGCGGTACATCTTGAGCAAAAATAAGTAAATAATGATATTTCTGCATAATATCCTAAAAATAAATTTTAAATATACATTAGCCGATATATATACACACATATTAAAAACTGAATAAATAAATGGTGATGAAGAATAACTATTTCTATCAGAATAATTGGAATTAAAAAATATAAAAAGAAACAAGGAAACAGAAAACCACTGTTAGGAAAATACACAATCATAATTGTCTCAAACTAAACACATTAATGAATGCTAAAATTTATGGGCAAAACTTTCAGAGATAAAGATATTTGCATAATCACAAAATATCTCCCTAAGACACTGTTAACAACAAAACACACACACACACACACACACACACAAAAAAAAAAACCAAAAAAAACACAAAACCCAGCAACTGCATCATAGTGGAAAAATTCATAACCAAGCTATCAAGGTTAAGATCACAAATAAGACATATCAATAACATAAACCTGCTGATATGATACTCTTAGAAAGACCCATTACTTCTGTGGTATTCTTCCCCTGAAAGCATAGCTACATTCTCATCATAAAAAAACAAACAAACATGACACGAATCGAAAAGAAAAACATTCTACAATATAACTGCCTGGTACTCTTCAAGTGTCGAGGTCATGATAGACAAGACAAGACTGACGAGGAATCATCCTAGATCAGAGAAGACTACAAAGATATGATAGCGAACCACAGTATTTTACTGATCTTGAAACAAAAAAGGACATTGATAAGAAAATTTTAACCTGACTGGTGGTGGTACAGTAGGTAGAGCACAGACCCAGGACACTGAGGACCCAGGTTCAAAACCCTGAGGTTGCTGGCTCAGGGATGTTGGCTCGAGTGCAGGTTCATCAGCTTGAGCATGGACTTGCCAGCCAGAGCACAGGGTCACTGGATTGAGTGTGAAATCATAGACATAATTTCAAGGTCACTAGTTTGAACCCAACAGTCACTGGCTTGGCTTGAGTCCCCTGGCCAGGACACATATGAGAAGCAATCAATGAACAACTAACGTGACACAACTACAAGTTGATGCTTCACATCTCTCTCCTCTCTCCCCCTTTCCTGTCTGTCTGTCTGTATCTCCTTAAATTCAATTTTTAAAAAAACCATCTTGTATTTAAAAAATAAAAATTTTATTAACAGTATTGTATCTATATTGTTTCCTGATTTTGTTAACTGTACTACACTTATGTCAGATGTTAATAGAAGAAAGTTGAGAGAATCTAGGAATTCTCTGCACTATTTGTGCAATATTTTGGTAAGTCTGAAATTCAAAAGAAAGTTTTAATAAGAATTCTGGAAAAACTGCTTATGTACTGATAGAATACAGATGACAAAGGCTGTTACAAACGTCAGGGAGTGAGTGGAAAGCTGACTCACAGCACACGGAGACTTCTGAATGATGAAAGTGCCACATGACAATAAGTTGTCGAAAATCAAACTACGCACTTAAACTGGTAAGATTGTTAGAGATAAGCTGTACCTTAAAAAGTCTAACAAAAAAATTGCAAATGTAAATATAATCTTTAATGAAAGCACGGTTTGGTTGCAATCCCAACATAAGCAGAGGAATGATAGCAAATAAGGTTATACATGCTCTTACCAGATTAATCAACTGAGTGTGTATCACATCTTCAACCAAAACTGCTGTTTCATGAAGAGGTCTCCTAGCATCACCTAAAGAAAACCTGCAAAAAGAAAAGAAAAGAATCACACCAATATTAAGGACTGTAAAACTAAGAATGGAAAAGGTGAAAGATATTTATTACAATGATCCGTTTACTAAAGTACAAATTCTTCTCTCAAATAACAGAGAAGTACAATTTTCTATGGACAAAGAAATCTTGGTGGAAAATTATAATTTTTCCACTTTGTAGCATCTCTACTACACAAGCTGAAAGTTCCAGAAAAAGAAAATGCAGTGTTATCTATGTTACTTCATGATTTATGTAGTCATTTTTAAGGATATTTATTGTGCAAATGCAAAATATTAACAACCACCTAATAATATTGATAATAAGATCACGTTACCACATCCAAATTGTTAATACAGTAATATAATAGCCATACAAAAATATAATAGCATATAATTAAATAAAAATTGCTAAGAAAAAATTTATGTAAACATTATAAATTATTTCAAATAATATACAAGCTGATTATCAAGAGTAGATTATAAAACTGTTCTTAAAAGTCCTCTTCTCAACTTTCAAATAGTGGACTAGATGTGCAGAGAATCACTTCCTGGTAAAGAACGTTTGAAAACGCACAATACTTTATTAAAAACATATTTAAACCATGCTTTTATCAGTAGTAGGGAAGACAAAACAGAAGTTAGACATTAAGAGAAAATACAGTTCCACAGTATAAGATAGCCCTGCAGCTAAAGTCTATTCATAGCAACCAACAGTTTGGAATTTCAATAGCATAGTTAACTCAAGGTATAGGACAGAATGCTGGGACCCCAAGCAAGGGAGGTCAGTTTGCAGAACCTAAGATCACGAAGAAGACACCCAGATGGTAATCAGTTCAGTGTGTGAACTAGGAAAATACCCACTCCACAGAGGGCACTTTGCGGGTCTCGCCCAAGGCTATTAGTGAAGAGAAATAATGTGGTACTTGTCCTGAGAGGAGAGACAAATAGGGGAAAAAAGACAGAGAGAGAGAGAGAGAGAGAGAGAGAGAGAGAGAGAGAGAATAAATCCTTACATAATACAGTCAACGGATTTTCCATAAGGGTGGAAAGAACACCTAAGTTGGAAAGGACACTCTTCAATAATTGGTGAGGGGGAACGAACTCAAAATAGATCCAAACCTCAAGTAAAGAGCTAAACTACAAAACTCTTAGGACAGAAGGGAAAATCTTTATGACCTTTGATTTGGCAATGGTTTCTTACGTATGACAACAAAAGCACAGACAGTAAAAGAAAAAATAATAAACCGGACTGCATCAGTTACACATCAGACACTATCAAGAGTGAAGATCTGTTGCTTGTTCACTGACACAGTTCCTATTTAATTCTTTAGACTGCATGAACAAAGTTTCCCTTCCATTATTTTAGGTGACTTCAAATCTCACTACAGAAAAAATAACAAAGCTATCAAAGTGAAATGATAGACTAGAAAATAAAACAGCAAATTCTATTCATATCTCTAGTAAAAATATTTAAAAACACATGTTAAAAACAATCCAATTAACAAAGTGAGATTTGAAGTAGACATACAAATGGCCAACAGATAATATGAAATGATGCTCAAGTTCCCTATTAGGGAAATGCAAATCAAAACCACAAGATGCCACCTCACATCTGTCACAATGGCTAATATAAACAAGACAGGTAATAACAAGTGTCCCAGAGGCTGTGGAGAAAAAGGAGCCTTCATTCACTGTTGGTGGGGACGCAAACCAGTACAGCCACTATGGAAAGCAGAGAAAGCCACTATGGAAAGCCCTATGAAAGGCAATTAACCCCAAACTCTTTTAACAGCTTTTAAAGAAAAGCAAACTTTATCAGGAAGCACATGCAATGTGTACTTGCCAAAGGGATTGGCAAAAGTAGGTTTACAGTCGTTCATGTGGAAAATAATAATTAATAAATAAGACAAGAAAACTGTGCTTTTGCATACTCACAACTATAAAGCTACTTTTGTCCACTCCGTATATATGTATCTTTTTATATTATAAATATAATACTAGTACAAAAGCACAGCATAAAGCATTTATACACAGATAAATTTTAAAGAAGGTAAAAATAAAACAAGAGTATTTTTAATAAGTATTCTTTTATTCATTGACATGAGAAAACATTTTTTCTCTGCTATATATGATATATGTATAGTTATTAGCATTACCAACTGTTGGGAAAACAGCTGAGTTAGCCTTGCTCTCCAGCACACTGCAGGATTAGTGCGTGAGCACGTGGCAGGGCCACGTGTGTATAGCCTGTGTAAGGTATGGATACCTCCCCTTGGTGTGGGTTGCTAGCCCGCCACTGCAAGGGGCCATTTTGCAGATTGTTGGCCCACCACTATGAGAAGTGGTTTTCCCCAGCCTGTTTCCTTGTCCGCCGTTGGGAGAAGCTAATAATCAGTAATGGCTTAACGCTTTCCACCTACGCAGTTCCTCTCCCGTCCGTCTGCCTGAATCCAATGTGAACCTGCCTGGCCTCGGCCACACCAACTGTTCCAGTTTGCCTGCGACTACAGGATTTTCAAAGTTACTCTCTACCAAATAAATCAGCTTAATTAATACTAAGAGGTCATGATATATATACTCTACACAAGAAAGGGGCAAGCCAGAAAAGTTTCTTTTAAGGGAAAGAATGAATAATGAATAAAACTCGTATATCTACTTTCAAATAATTACCCTTACTATTTCAGTTCTAGGGTTCCAAAAATGGGAGAAATAGCTCACGGGAAATGTATCCATTCATTTGTAGATAGTTCCTTTCCATGTTGTGATGTTGAGGCTGAAATTTTGGATGGTCAGTGGAGAAGCTACCCAGCTGAATCTCATTGTAGTCACTGCCTCTACTGAAAATAAGCAACAACACCCAACTGAATGGGAGGTCTGAGATGTGAGCTGAGAAAAACAAGTACAATTTAGTGGCCAGGGTCCACTAAGAAGATTACAGTATGCAGCTACAAAGTCCCACTACCATCCTGACCCTAAGCTCCAAAAAGGGGAAGTCAGTTGCAATGAAAAGAAATAAGACTCTAACCTGGATGACCTGGCTCTAGTCCCCACATTGCTGTTAGCAGTACTGTAACCTTGGGTAAGTAACTTTTCTGGGTACCTCAGTTACTCAACAATGAAAGAAGGGTACTGGATTAGGTAATTTTAAAGCTACCTTTCTGATTGCAAAGCTATAGAAATCAGAACAGGATGGTATTGGCATAAATAAAAACACCTGCCTAAATCAATGGAATAGAATGAAGAACCTAGAAAAAAAGCCATACATCTATGGTCAACTGATTCACAACAAAAAAGAATATACAATGGAAAAAAGATAGTCATTTTGTATATCTTTTTAAATAATGTTGGGAAAACCAGACTGCCTATGTAAAAGAATAAAACCAGACTAGTATCATTCACCATATAAACAAATTAATTCAGCCTGACCAGGAGGTGGTGCAGTGGATAGAGCGTCGGACTGGGATGCGGAAGACCCAGGTTCAAGACCCCGAGGTTGCCAGTTTGAGCGCAGTCTCATCTGGTTTGAGCAAAAGCTCGCCAGCTTGAGTCCAAGGTCGCTGCCCCAAGCAAGGGGTCAGTCGGTCTGCTGAAGGTCCGCGGTCAGGGCACATGTGAGAAAACCATCAATGAACAACTAAGGTGTCAAAACGAAAAAGTGATGATTGATGCTTCTCTTCTCTCTCTGTTTCTGTCTGTCTGTCCCTGTCTATCCCTCTCTCTGACTCTCTCTCTGTCTCTGTAAAAAAAATAAATAAATAAACAAATTAATTCAAAATGGACTAAAGACTTGAATGTAAGACCTAAAGCCATAAATTCCTGGAAGAAAATATTAGCATAAAAGCTCCTTGACGTTGATCTTAGCGATGACAGTTTGGTTCTGAAACCAAAGCAAAGGCCAAAATAAAGCGCGAGTGCATCAGCTAAAAGGCTTCAGAACAGAAGAAATCATAAACAAAATGAAAAAGCAGTCTACTGACTAAGAGAAAATATTTGCAAATTGCGTATATAATAAGGGGTTAATGTTAAAAATATACAGAGAACTCGTGCAACCCAATAGCAAAAACAAACAAACAAACAATCCAATTAAAAATGGGCATAGACTCTGAATTGACATTTTTACAAAACCTGGTGTGCGGACATCCCAGGTTTGATTCCTGGTCAGGGCACACATGAGAAGTGACCATCTACTTCTCTTCGCCTCCCTCTACCCCTCTCCTTTTCTTCTCCTCTTGCAGCCAGTGGCTCCGCTGGTCC
This sequence comes from Rhynchonycteris naso, assembly GCA_037038555.1. Taxonomy (NCBI): domain Eukaryota; kingdom Metazoa; phylum Chordata; class Mammalia; order Chiroptera; family Emballonuridae; genus Rhynchonycteris; species Rhynchonycteris naso. The sequence continues at coordinate 12,169,938 of CM073000.1, forward strand.
AAGCATTGGGGCTGGGCTCTGAGGATAGTTCGACTGGTCCGAGTGTCAGCCGCAGGTGCTGAGGATAGCTCAGTTGATTCAAGCATCTGCCCCAGATGGGGTTGCTGGGTGGATCCCAGTCCGGGTGCAAGTGGGAGTCTGTCTCATTGTCTCCCTTCCTCTTACATTTTTTTTTTAAAAAAGGTCCTCATCACAAGAAAAATATTTTGTTAACTTTGTATTTGCATGGTGATGGATAATTGGACTTGATGCAATGTACAGAAATACTGAATCAGTATTTCGTACACCTGAAACTAATAATATTATATGTCAATTTTACATCCATTTAAACAAAAAGGTGCCTTTTAGGATATTTGATTTTGGCCTATGAGAGCAGCTATAGTACGCCCGGACAGGTAGCTCAGTTGGTTAGGATATGCTAAGATTGCAGGTTCGATCTCTAGTCAGGGCACATACAAGAATCAACCAATGAATGCATTAATAAGTGAAACAACAAATCGGTGTTTCTCTCTCTCTCTCTCAAATCAATATATAAAAATTGAAAGCAGCAATAGTCCTTAAATCCTAAAAATTACCTGTCTTCAAGAATTGTAAGAAAACTGTATTTTAAGAAAATCATTTTTTTCTTGGCTGGGTGGCTCAGTTTATAAAACATAGACCCAGTGCACTGAAGTCATGGGTTCGATTCCCAGTCAGAGCATGTAGAAGCAAGTAATGAGCGCACAGCTGGAGGGAATTAAGTGGAATGGCAAGCTGATGCTTCCTTCTCTCCCTCTCTCTCAAATGAATGGAAAATTTTAATATATATAATTTTTAAAAAATCTTTTTAATAGGTGAGAGGAGGGGAGATAGTGAGGAAGACTCCAGCATGCACCCCAGACAGGATTCACCCAGCAACCCTTCATCTGGGGCCAATGCTTAAATCAACTGAGCTATCCTCAGTGCAAAGAGTCATGCTTGAACCAACCAAACCACAGGCTGAGGGAGGGGAAGAGGAAGGGAAGAGGGAGGGAAGGGGGAGAGAAGGGGGAAAAGAAGCAGATGGTCACTTCTCCTATGTGTTCTTACCAGAAATCAAACCCAGGGCGTCCACACACTGGGCTGACGCTCTATCCACTACTAATCCACCAGTCAGGGCCATGAAAATGATTTTTATTTAGGAAAATTCTTGTAAGAGAATTAAAGTGTACTAAACTGAGTAACTGGATACAATCACAAAATTAGGTATACCGGTTTTTAAATGCATAACAGAGTGAAGAAATAAATAAGAACCAATGCAGGAAAGGCAATAAGGCTACAATTTATTCTTGGTCCGATATGTGACAACATTCCATTGCCTTTAAAGAAAGATTTTGTTAAAAAAGGCGAATTTGAGGAATCCAATGAACAATGTGAACTGAGGGGCAGAACAGAGGCAGAGGCGCGATCAAAGGGACCAGAGGGAAAGCGGACAGAAGGAAAGGGGATGAGAGGATGGGATCAGAGAATGGAGACATTGGTGAAATTATATATACATAACACAGTGTTATAGAGAACAGGACAGCAAATCCTGGAGGGAAGGGGTGAGGGCATGTGAGGCAGGGGGCAAGGGGGAGGTTGAGGGGAACATGGGGATGGGGGGTGTACTCAGTGAGACACTTGAATCTATGTATACACAATAAATTAAAATAAAATAAAAAAGGCTAAAGTTGTGTTTGTACTTGTAATATTTTCACAGGATTTTAAATTCTTTTTATTTTATTCATTTTAGAGAGGAGATACAGAGAGAGAGAGAAAGGGGGGAGGAGCTGGATGCATCAACTCCCATATGTGCCTTGACCAGACCAGTGCAGGGTCTTGAACTGTGACCTCAGTGTTCCCAGGTCGACGCTTTATCCACTGCACCACCACAGGTCAGGCTTCACAGGATTTTAAATTATTCTTTTCAGTATATTTAACAGAGTTCTCTTGGGGGTTTAAAATACTTCCTTGTTTTCAAATTTTCGAGCCCTGATTAAGAACAGAGTAGAAAGACTGATTCTTAACAAAAAAGATCCTTTACTAAAAGAGATCCCTTCACAATGCATATGATATCAAGTCATCACATTGCATGCTTTAAATATCTTACAATTTTATTAGGCAATATACCTCAATAAAGCTGAGAGTGAGGGGAGATTCTGAAAAAGAAGCCAAGACGGTCAGTCTGATGAACATCTGTGGCAGAGAACCTGCTGGCCAGTCAGGAAGACCCCGCGGCCCACCAGCGGGTCTGCTCGGAAAGCATCCGGGAAGCAAACACGAAGGAGAGGACGGAGACAGGTCCGTACTGCCTTGTGTGTGTCTTCTTGGATGCTGAGTTGCTTTCAGTACTTACCACTGGCTACAAATCTGAATGTGGTTAAATTATCCTGGATGCTGTGGTTAAGTAATTGCTGCGGTCTTGGTAGTTAGTTACTTTTTTTTTTATTACTCTGGCTTTTCGGACATTTTTCTACTTCAGGTAACTGACATTATTTTGGAATGGACACCGTGTAACTACTGCTTGGTTTAAGAAGGCCCTGAGTGACTTTCTGTCCCCAAAAGCAAGTTTCCTTTTTCCCTTCAAACTACTTATCTGATTATACTTTCATAGGCAAGGTATTACTATAATACCCAAGAATTTCTTCTAACTGAAATTGAGAGCGAATAGCAGACTAGAGCTCTAACCACGCTCTAGTCAGCTACCCTGGCAGTAGACAGCACATGCAAACACAGACATCGCAGTGCTTATGTCATGCTTACCCAATATTTGTTGAGTATGATTTGCCCACTGTCCAAAGGGGAAAAAAGTGCGTAAGTTTGACTATAATCCTTCATTTAAGCCAATCAGACACTTACAAACACATGCAAATTATCCTTGCTCTTCAATTTTTTTACCTCTAACTTTCATATAGCTCTATGATTTCATGGTTTTTAAAGGAAGAAATAAATTCAATTAACATTGGCTTTAAAAAAGGCCAACGTGATAAGTAAATTAAAATATCAAATAAATACCTAGGACAAGTTTTTCTTGGAGTGATCATTTTTCTCATTGCTTGCTTGATATTTCAACATCAAATTCCTCCATCCCTTCATCCCTTTACTATAGTATGTAGTCATATATAATTTAAATAAACTTGGAGAATATTTTAACAATTCTGTAACACTTCGTGATATAAAACCACACCACCTAGGGGTATTAATTTCACAATAACCAGGTGTCTACTGAGCACCTAGTGTGTTTCAGGCATTGTAGTCATTTAGGATTGTCAAAAATAAAACAGATTTTAAAAAATGAGCAGAGTTTACATTCCAGTGAGGAAAAATACAATATACATAGCATAATAAATTACTAAATAAATAATTTATATGTGAAAAAGATGATATAAGGTATAAGAAAAGATAGAACATAATCAGTATATGGGAAATGTGGATAGGGAAAGGGAGGCAGTGTGAAATATGAAAATAAGCACATTAATTTTTGATGAGTGAGAGAAATAGCTTTTAACAACTGGGAAGAAGAAGATATAAATTAGATAATTTTGTTAAAAAACCAAACTTACCTTGGAAAACTCACCTAGAATTATCACAGCACAAATCATGAAAATGTACATCTGAGGAGGTGTACAGAAACGATATATATATGAATTTCTTCTAACTCATAGAGCAATTGTTTTATATAGCTTATATTTGTAAGAAGCTAATTTGCCCATATTCAACCTGTAATAAATAGCAGCATAAAGCAAATGATTCTAAGAACTCCTTATTAGAGGAACAGGAAAGATAATGAGAGAGAAGGACTCCAATTACTGAATGTTAGGTCAGGGAAGGACTTAACAGATTTAGTCTATTGTTTTTAAAAAGAAGAAAAATGAAGGTCAGAGAAGTTAAATAACCACCTCAGGGTCACAAATTCAGTTAGAGGTAAATCGTAGGCTTTTTATATCATCTAGAAATCTTTTCATACACTATCATGTTAAATGTGCAAACACTAACAAATTAGACAAAACAGTCTTAATTGTTCATTTACCAAAAATAAAATAATACAAAGGAAGCCTGGTTCAATTACTTTGCATAACTAATTTTTAAGTCTGTACACTGCAGAAGCTTTATATGTAGTTACATATTATTTTTGCTTTTATTGTCTTTGCGCCCTAAATTACATATCCAAAAAATTGTTAAGACTAATGTCAAAGAGTTTTTCTGTTACTTCTCCTAGAAGTTTTATGGATTCAGATCGTACACTTAAGTCTAGTCCAGGGGTAGTCAACTTTTTATACCTACTGCCCACTTTCGTATCTGTGAGTAGTAAAATCTTCTAACCACCCACCGGTTTCACAGTAATGGTAATTTATAAAGTAGGGAAGTAACTTTACTTTATAAAATTTATAAAGCAGAGTTACAGCAAGTTAAAGTATATAATAACAATTACTTACCAAGTACTTTATGTCAGATTTTCGCTAAGTTTGGCAGAATAAATCTTTATAAAACTTACTATATTTAAATCTATCTTTTTATTTATACTTTGGTTGCTCTGCTACTGCCCATCATGAAAGCTGGAACGCCCACTAGTGGGCAGCAGGGACCAGGTTGACTACCACTGCTCTAGTCTATTGAGTTTATAAAAGAAAGTGAGCTAATTTCATTTTTTTGCACGTGTATGTCAGTTTTTCTAATACCATTTATATAGAAACTGTTTTTCCCATTGTATGATCTTGCCTCCTTTATATTATTATTATTTTATTTTTATTAAATGAGAGGCAGGGAGGTAGACTCCCACATGCACCCCAACTGGTATCCACCTGGCAAGCCCCCTTTTGGGCAATGCTCTGCCCATCTGAGGCCACTGCTCTGTAGCTCAGCAATGGATCTATTTTAGTGCCTGAGGTGAGGCCAGGGAGTCATCCTCAGTGCCCAGGGTCAACACTGCTCAAACCATTCGAGCCATGGCTGCGGGAAAGGAAGGGTGGGGGCAGAGGGGCAGGAGAAGCAGATGGTTGCTTCTCCTGTGTGCCCTGACTGGGAATCGAACTTGGCCAATGCTCTATTGCTGAGCCAACTGGCTAGGGCCCTCCATTATATTATCAATTGACCTACATATGAGGGTTTATTTCTGGGCTATTCTGTTACATTGATCTAAGTGTCTATTTTTATGCCCGTATCCTGCTATTTGATTACTATAGCCTTATATCTTTTGATATCACATAGCATGATACCTCCAACTTTGTTCTTCTTTCTCAGTATTGCTTTGGCTATTTGGGGTCTTCACAGTTCCATATAAATTTTTAGATTATTTGTTCTAGTTCTGTGAAATACAAGGAAATACATCACAAAACAAAATGGCAACCTACTGAATAGAAGATATTTGAAAATGATATATCCAATAAGGGATAAATATTCAAAATCTATAAAGAACTCAAACTGTTCTACATCAAAAAAGCAAACAATCCAATTAAAAAGTGGATTGAGAACCTCAATACACATTTCTCTAAAGAGGACATATGGATAGCCAACAGTCATTTAAATAATATTCACCATCACTAATCATCAGGGAGATGCAAATCCAAACCCCAATGAGGTATCACTTCACACCTATCGAAGTAGCTATTATCAATAAATCAATAAACAAGTGTTGGAGAGGATGTGGGGAAAGGGAACCCTCATGTGCTGGTGGTAAGTTGTACACTGGTGCAGCCACCATAGAATACAATACAAAGGCTCATCAAAAAATGCAAACAGAACTACAACATAACCCAGAAATTCCACTTCTGGGCATTTATCTGAAGAAATCCAAAACATTAATTCAAAAAGATATATGCATCCCTATATTCACTGCAGAATTATTTACAATGGCCACAATATGGAAACAACCTTCAATGTCCACCAATAGACAAATGGATAAAGAAGATGTAGTAAACATATACAATTAAATATTACCCAGCCATGAAAAAAGAATGAAATCTTGCCATTTGTGAGAATATGGATGGATCTAGAAGGTATTGAGCTAAGTGAAATAAGTCAGACAAAGAAAGACCAAAACCTTATGATTTCACTTATATGTGAAATCTAAAAAACAAAATAAATGAAGAACCAAAACAGAACAAACTCACAGACACAGAGAACAGACTGAAAGTCACTATATGGGAGGGGTTAGGGGAAAGGAGTAGAAAAGGTAAAGGAAATTAAGAAGTACAAATTACCAATTATAAAATTGTCATAGGGATATAAAATATAGTCAAACTAATTAATAGTATAATAATAACTATGAATGATGCTAGATGATCAGGACGATCACTTTATGTAAGGTATATAAATGTCTAATCATTATGTTGTACACCTAAAACTAATACATACAATATTGTATATGAACTGAAAAATAAATTTTAAAAATTTTAAATAAATAAATTAAAAATAAATTTTAAGTTTTTTAGAGAGATATATAATAACTTCGTGAGGCTGTTTTAGTCCTTTTAGACCCTCAAAACATTTATAACACAAGGATTTAACTATTTTATTGTTGCTGGCATAACAGTCAACAACTAACTTCTATAACATTGGATATAAACACACTATAATCAGCAATTTCACCCAAATTTTCAAGCACATTTAATGGACTGAGAATCAAAGATTTAAGAGAGTTAAGAGATCTGCTCATGGAGTTAGCAAAAGTAAGCTTCAGAATTAATTACCTGCTGTGAGGCAGTCACTTAGAGATAGAGAATTTGGCATTATACAGTTATTAAGAAAATTAACAAATGGATATATGCAGAAAACAAGTATTCTAAAGTGGAATAAATTTAGGAAATGCCTTGTATTTTTTTCTCTCCTAGATTTGTAATGCATGCTACCATATTAGAGACCCTGGGAAGTCCTGAAGGAAAGGAACTTTTTTCAATGTATTTACTGTGTATGTAATCATTCTTCTAAGCCAACTTGGCTATACAGCATTGAAAATCAATTTAGGCCACACTGACAAAAGGACTCCAACATGACTTCAGACCTTTTGTGACAGGATTTGAAATAAGCTGCAGCCCCCTTGTTCACAGTGGCCAAGACATGGAAACAACCAAAAAGCCCTTCAATAGAAGACTGGATAAAGAAGATGGGGTACATATATACCATGGAATACTACTCAGCCATAAGAAATGATGACATCGGATCATTTATAACAACATGGATGGACCTTGATAACATTATACAGAGTGAAATAAGTAAATCAGAAAAAAACTGAGAACAGCATGATTTCATACATAGGTGGGACATAAAAGTGAGACTATGAGACATGGACATGAGTGTGGTCGTTACGGGGGGGGGAGTGAGGGAGAGAGGGAGGGGAGGGGCACAAAGAAAACCAGATAGAAGGTGACAGAGGACAATTTGACTTTAGGTGATGGGTATGCAACATAATTAAATGACAAGATAACCTGGAGATGTTTTCTTTGAACATATGTACCCTGATTTATTAATGTCACCCCATTAAAATTAATTAAAAAAAAGAAAAAGAAATAAGCTGCAGCCCAAGGTGTTTGAACTTCAAAGATCTTCCGTTTTAAACAATGTGATGATCATAGCGGTAATGATAGGAAACAACTTTTTAAACTTATTACTCATTGAACAAACATTTATTGTGGGTCTGTATGTCAGGCACTGAATTTTACACTAGCTGAGCAGTTTGAAAGTTGCCACAGTGAAGGAGTGTTTGGTAGCTGCGGTAAGCAGCCACAGAACTAGTACTAAAGCCGTCAGCAGAACACATAGAACGGCAGCTCCTCACTTCTGAAAGTCAGCTGGGAAGAGAATCACCCTGGTCAACTTGCCTGAGTGCAACAGTCTCATCTGAGTAACTGCTCTTCTACATGATGTCTGTCTCCAGGAAGAACACCACAATCCCTGGACTCCATGCTTTTGGAAAACTACGTAAGATTAGCAGTCTGCCCTGCTAAGAGATTGTGCATGACCAGCATGTACCTTCCCTTTATAACAAGTAGTAAGTCCAATTTTCTCTATTTCGGATACTGAAGGATGTTTCATAGTATTTGAGACAATCTGTTTTCATAACCCTATCAACCTAACCACAATTTCTCTCTACAGTGTATCCATAAAATCATGGTGTACTTTTGACTTTTGACCGGTCAAAAGTGCACCATGACTTTACGGACACACTGTATTTTCCCTCTTAACTTTCTATTTTGTAAGATTTTAAATCAATAGGAAAAAATGAAGAGCAAACACTTATTGAGGGCTTTACACAGGCATGTAAACATGCCTGGCATACTTAAACTGTCATCAAAACCTCTTAAAGACACCATAACCCAGCAACATTATGCCTCTCCTCCTTTTGGAGAACTATCCCTTAATAGTAAGTTAAATTGTTTCTTTGTTAACTTTCACACACTGGACTTAGTTTTGTTTCCTAGAACTAGAGGAAATGTTAAATCTATCTTTGACATGTGACAGGACTTCAAAAATATGAAAAAGCTGCTTAACATTTTTTCAGGTAGTGTCTTTTTAAAAGTTTTATTGAGATATCATTTCTACATCATAAAAGCACATGTTTAAGGTATACAATTCGGCGAGTTTCTGTAAATTTATAGAGTTGTACCACCCTCACTACAATCCAGTTTTAGAACATTTTCATCATTCCAAAAAGATGCCTCCTGCCCATTTAGTTAGTCCATATCCCATCTCCAGCCCAAGGCTATCACTAAATCTCTCGAAGAAACTGCACACTCTCTCTGGACTTCCAGTTGACTCTTCACTTCTTGTCCTCTAAGTCTATTAAATGGCATACCCTTGGAAAGACCTTCACCAACCATCCCCATTTCCAATTCTCACTTGAATCAGAGTAGCTCAGCATTTATTTGGTTTATATATTGAGGTCCTGCCCAAAATAATATTTGAAGAAAAAGGTTCCAAAACTTTTAAATAAACAGAAGGAATAGAAACCTCTATTCTAAGTGCTGAACAAGTCACAAGTCAAATATAAAGCAGTGTAGTTAAGAGATATCCTTGAGACAACAGATCAACTCTTTGTGGGTCAGGAATTGTTGAACCAACTATCAAGTTGCCTTTGTCGTTACTGTAATTCTCCACCTCATCCATAAAGCATATTGCTGAAGTTTTGTACTATACTGCCATGGCATTACCCCATCAGACAGGGAAATTCTTTTGCTCTGATATGAACTGTGAACTCCAGCAATTCCCTAATAATTTAGAATGTCAGAATTTTTGTTGAGATTGATGTCAAGTTCACTAGAGTGTAAAGACTAGAATTTCCCTTCCCCCATAACTTTTTAAATAAAGCAAATGCATGCCAAAGTTATAACTTAATTATACTTCCTTAAATATACTTCTAGAGAGCCACCTGGTAATAATTAATACAGTACCACTGTTGTAAATATTCTCTCTTAAAGTACTTCTATTTCTAAGATTTAATCTGTCACCCAAAACAATAGTTTTTGTCTCAGATACTATAATACTGACTAAATTAACATGTAAATTTAAAAATATGGAAAACAGTGTAAAGTTGTTATATTACCAATTAAGCAGCTTGGAAATTAATTTTGCAAATATTCATGACTGCCAACAGGAAAATACATAATATATTCCAGTTGTTGTACATAATACATTCCATTTGCTCCTTCACAAAAGGCTTCAGTTTCAATCAGGAAGTGTACAAGAAAACTGTCTTCCTAGAATATATAAATTAGACAATGATCAGTCACTTTTATTCTGAGAATATTAAGAAAAAAGTTTATCTCTGGTCTCCACAGTTTTCCTCAAGTCAAAATAAAATTTAGTATGCCCAGACAAAATGCATTTTACATTTGTTTTCCAGAACAAGATTAAAAAGTGATAACATGAGAAAGATGCTAAGACTTAATTATATGTAACAATTCTACTAAGAATAAAATGTAAAATATAATGAATGATCTTTTGGTTTTACTTTAGATTATACTCTACAACTTTAAAATTTTGGCATGTCATCTTTTATAGATGTTTACACACACTATCACTGAATCTCATATATTAATCTTTAAATTATACTATGAAAAGTTTAGTCTATTATTTCTGGTAGTTTGTTACAATGAATAACACATGCAGCCTTCTAAGTGTGCTAAAAATATTCATAAAACATCTATGTAGCTTCCAACCACCAGCCTGAATATTATTAAATCTATTCTTAAGAAGTAGCTCTGTGGTAGCAAATACAAATATTAATAATAATTAGCATCAACAAAATATTAGTTAACACCTAGGCTTAGAACCATCACAGATTCTATAACTTTCAAACTCCTTTGCTATTTATAAAAAAAGTCTTTGAAATCTGGCTTCAGTCTTTGACTCTGGCCTTATTTCCAGCCATACATCCTTTCTTCCTGCCTGACATCCTTACATATCAAACTGCCCGGAGATATGGATAACTGGCACACAATGAGATTCGCATCTTTGGGCCTTTGTATGTGATGTCCTCTCTGCCAAACATATCTTTGTTTCTTCTTTCATTCAACTAATTCATTCAAAATTTAGTCAAAGAAGTACCACCCTTGGGAAGTTCTCCCTAATCCCCAGTCTAATTTAGATGCTCCCCTGTGGTACACTGCACTGAGAGCCCTAATTCTTTATCACACACTATCAATTTCCATTGTCAACTTTAAGTGCCTCCACACCATAATTCTGAGCTAAATCATGTTATATACTCTGGCCAATAAAGATGTTAGCAGATGCCAGCAAGCAGAAGCTAAGAAGCACTTCCATTTAAACTTGTGCTCCTGCACTGTGCCATTTAATGAAAATGCGCCCAAGCTAAGCTCCAGGAAGACTGAAGGTAAATGGCGCAGAGCGGGGTGCCCCCAGTTAAGGAATCTGAAGTGGGTTGAACAGGCTGACAGCTGACAGACACATGACAAACTCAGTTGAGACTTGTGGAGCTGCCTACTCTACTATTCTACACACACAAGCTTAAATGTTGAGGGTTTCCTACCAAGATTTCATGGCTTTTTATTATACAGCATTATTGTGGCAACAAATAATGGATCTACCCTCCTAGATGCTTCCATAGCACTTACAACAGAGGGAGGGAGGGAACGAGAGAGAGGGCAGGAGGAGGGAGAGCAGGAAGGGATCAAAAGGGAGTGTGTTAAGAAGAAAACTCTTATGGGAAAACACACAGGCGGTGAAGAAGAACAGCTCTTTAGATAGATTCACCTCTCATTGATTTCACTGGGATCTCAGATTCCAAGAAATTTTCCCTAAGGTGTGCAATTTAAGGGGGCACACTCACTACAAACCTGTGAGATGAGAAAAAATTACCCACAATTCATGTGACTTATTGATACAACATTAGCAGGAAAGAGCCTATAATTCTAGTACTTTGGCCGCCAAGAGTATGCTGTTATGCACAAGACACCAGGGCAGGGAATCAAAAAGTGTATTCTTAAAAATCTTAACAGTTTCATAATAAGAGGTTACTGGCAGAATTTCAAAGCTGCAAAAGGAAAAGGACCTCCATTTCTTCCTTCTCTGTAAGCCCACTACATTTCTCATACGTCCCTGCTTCGGCACCTTTGCCTTTATCTGGAGAGCTTTGCTGTGCCCATCAATCTGCCGTAACCTTTCATAAAAGGTTTAACACCATCATATCTTTTACAGTCTTGATTGAATGTTTCCAATTCAATGAAATCACCCCTAGTATCTGTCACAAGAACTAATTATACACCCTTGGAAATTCGTACAAGCATAAGAATACTATATTAGTAATAGATGGGTGATGGTAGAGACTTGCTCTTTCCCATCTTTAAGAAATAAAATGGCACATAGTGGGAACCCAATAAATGCTTACTGAATGAAACAACTGCATAGGAAAAAAATACTCAAAATTTTATTATAGTTGTGGACAGGTAATAAATATTCAAAAAGGTACCAAATTAATTAATTGTGTGTGTGTATGTAAAATGGCAGCAAATATTAAAAAGGAAAGCAAATCAATAAATTTGAAAGGAGTAAGATTTAGAATCAACATAATAATAATAATAGTGATGAGGAAATTCACAGTCAGTAGGAGATATTTAAATAGTAAGGACTTACTATTTCTAGATACCATTGAACTGATTTAAATATCAATATAACCCTATGAAATAGGTAGTATTATTATATCCATTTCTAGGTATGAGCAGGTTAATTGGATTACCTGAGGTTATATATTTAATGATTGGAAAAAATGGAATTCCAACTCTCATCAGTCTTACTATAAATTCTAAAAATCAAAACAATGATTACTCTATAATATTGTCTTTCATATAAACTGAAGGGACCTCAGATTTAATTTCTTTAAATTTCTACCGCAATTAAAATTTAAGACCATAAGCACATATCCAACTAGGAGGTGGCTACAGTAAGTTATTGGATGACACATGGATAAATTACAAATGACTTTTTGAAAATTAAGTGTGAAACATACAGAAAAGTAAACCAATGTATAAAGGTTACAATAGTTGAGTTTACAAAAATAAAAATACGTATGAAGAATTGAAACATCAAATGCTTTTTATATCAAGAGTAAGAAAATGAAATCTATTAGAAGGGTAAAAAAAATCTTCCAAGTCGAATATAAATGACTGGCTTCCTCTCTAGTCATTCCAATAGCTGAGTTTATTTAGCACAATGAAACTTCCTTTTAAGTCTCAAGGTCTAACTGTAAATAGTAAACTGCATAACTGGGAAAATCCATAGTACATTTATGCATAAATCACTGGAGTTCTGAAACAAAATTCAGAAATTATTCTACTAATTAAAGTAAAATTTCCCAAGTCCAAAACGTGGTTAAAAAATGTTTTAGAAATATTAAAACAGAAAGAACACAGTGAATCTCATCATACTTGAAGCATTATAATATGTATAGATACTACATCGAGATTAAAACTGATACTTGGAAACAGGCTGATTAACTACATAATTATTATTATTATTATTATATTCAGAGTAAAATTTTATTTCCAGCTTAAAGATACTAATACCATACATATAACATACACAAAGAGTTTGATAAACAGAAAAATCCCAGCCCTGGAGCTCCCCAAACAATTTCAGGAATCAAACATCTCTAGTTTCTATAACCTCAGTTTCCTATAGAAGTAAAAATTAGAAGTTTTTTATTGTGAACAAATTTCATACCTAAAAGCCCTTGGTGAATCTCCGCTATTCTGAGGGGAAGAGTGGAAAGTGACAGACCTATGACAGAGAGCCCAGAGGTTTCCAAGTTTCAAACAAGGGTGAACAATCTGTCTCCCTCAGTTACTGATAAGAAGCTAGAATGTTAAGTACACAATCCAAGTTCTCTTAGCTTCAAGGAGCTCCCCCTCCTTTTTCTCCTCTCATTCCAAAGATTCAAAAAGCTATACAATTATGTTCAGGTGATTGTCAAAATACATATTTCACAGTTGGAAGACTTAAAGTAATAGTGAACATTTAAAGTTAAATTGTTTATATTGTACTAGTCTTCATTAAACTCAGATAGCTGCTTTCTACTTATAAATGTGTTCCAAAAACCCTAAGTGAAAAGAATTAAGTGAAAGAAAAATCTTAATTTCTGAATAAAAGAGGAAAACAGAGAGTGCCAGAGTGAGGAAATACTATTTTCTATACATTTAAGCGTTAGTTTTAAATAAAAAAGAAAATGCTAATTCATCTGCTTACGTTTGTTATTTTTTTACCCATGTGTCATCTGTATTATGTTGGTGAAATGCAATAGCCTAGAACAATCTATTGTACATGAGGAGTTGAATGGGGCGGGGAACTGGCGAGGAAGTAGAAGACTAACAAGGCTGTCGGTAGCACTTTTAGTACATATTAATGGAATAACATATAACAGAAAAACCTTGGTTCCATTCAGTGTAACTACCTCAATTTTCTTAAAATCACATTACTTGATAGTCAAAGCCCTTATAAATGTCCTCTCTAAAAAACTTAATTTAAGAACATTTGGTGCCTGACCTGTAGTGGCACAGTGGATAAAGTGTCAACCTGGAAAGCTGAGGTCGCTGGTTCAAAACCCCGGGCTTGCCTGGTCAAGGCACATATGGGAGTTGACGCCTCCTACTCCTCCCCCTTCTCTCTCTCTTTCTTTCTCTCTCTTCCTTCCTCCCTCCCTGTCTCTGAAATGAATAAATAAAATCTAATAAAAACATTTGGCAGCACCTTTGGAATAATAAAAATATTAATATTTACAAAAATATTTTACATTTCTAAAAAACTATGAAACACTGATATTTAAACTGGCTCTTTTAAATCTATTTGCTCAGAAAACAAAACAATGGACTTTTCACAGGATACCAGATCCATCATCATTAATTTTATTTTGGTAAATAACTTTATCCTAATGTCTTTTTTTTTTTTTTACAGGGACAGAGAGAGAGTCAGAGCGACGGATAGATAGGGACAGACAGACAGGAACGGAGAGAGGTGAGAAGCATCAATCATTAGTTTTTCGTTGCCGTTGCAACACCTTAGTTGTTCATTGATTGCTTTCTCACATGTGCCTTGACCGCGGGCCTTCAGCAGACCGAGCCACCCCTTGCTGGAGCCAGCGACCTTGGGTCCAAGCTGGCGAGCTTTTTGCTCAAGCCAGATGAACCTGAGCTCAAGCTGGTGAGCTCGGGGCCTCGAACCTGGGTCTTCTGCATCCCAGTCCGACGCTCTATCCACTGCACCACCACCTGGTCAGGCTATCCTAATGTCTTAATAACAAAGTTTAGCCTTAAGGCTAAATCACCACATAGACAATTAAAACCACAGAAAGATAGAAGACAGGGTTGTTCTTACCCCCATAAAATAGTTTTCTTTCTAATTTTTGTGAAACAAAAACAAAACAAAACTGGGAGTATTATTAAAGAGTATCACATCAGAAGATATTTTCATATTAAACAAGGAGAAATGCTTAATGTTTATTTTCTAAGTTTCAATCACACTGAATATTAAACTCTGAGACCCAGTTAACAAGAACAATAATCATCTGCAACCTGCTAAATTCTTTCACTTTGGACTGTATACTGAAGATGAAAGGTAGAAATTTAGTATATATATGTTCCCTTTTTAAAAGTACCATTAATATGTTGAAGGACCTCATATACATTCCCTTACATCAGTTAAATATTCCGGGTATGCTATCTATCAGTTACGAGGTTACTAAAGTCTGCCACATATTCATGTGTATGTACACACACACACACACACACACACATACACACACTGCAATTCAGATATGAATTCAATTAAGTTTAACAATATTGATTGAACACCATGATGAAAGCCCTCCCTAAGGAAAATACTGTATTTCCCATGTATAAGACACACTTTTTCCCAAAAAATTTTGGGTCTAAAAACTGGATGTGTCTTATACAGTGATTGTAGACATTTTTACTTGAATTTCCCACTTTTTCATGCTTGTTTTTGCACTCATTGTTGAAGACAGTGATTCGTCATCAGACACAGATGAGGACAAGCTAATGAATGGGAGTTTTGACAGTGATGAGGAGTTGTATGAATTTTATGATAAATAAAACTTGAGTTCAATATCTTTATGTAATACAGTTTTTTTTCAAATTTCAAGCCCCAAAATTGAGGTGCGTCTTATACATGGGAGCATCTTATACATAAGGAAATACAGTAAATATGAACAGCATTTCCTTGTGAACTCTAAAAATAACATACAGCACGCTGGCAAATGAGCACACAGATAAACAAGTACAACTGTCCCCTTTTAGTCAAAAATAAAATTATGTTGATTATCTTCTTTTCTTTTACATATGTGAGGTAATCACCTATTGGTATAACCCAGGCTCAGCAAACATTTTCTAGAAAAGGTCAGATAGTAAGTGTTTTCCCCTCTGTGGGCCATCGGCCTCTACTGCAATTACACAAATACAGGAACTACAGTAGCAGCACCAAAGCAACCATCAACAACCCATGAGCGAATGCGTGACCATGCCTGTGTTCCCGTAAAACTTTATTAATGATCATTAAAATTTAAATTTCACATAATTGTTATATGTCACAAAATACTATTTATTCTTCCCTGAATTCCCCTGCCTGCAACCATTTAAAAACGCAAAACCCTTCTTAATTACTCATACGTAAAAAACAGGTGGCTGTCAGCATTTGGCTCAGAGGCCAGTCTGTAAGCCTCTAGTCTAATCAAGACCAATACCAAATACTAATACATGAACTTACAGCAACTGCAGTAGGTACTGACCATAACTGCTACTGGTGTTCAGTAAGGACAGGGGGAAATATGGTAGAACAATCAAAGAAGACTACTTTGAATAAGAAGTACTTGAGCTAGGATCTAAAGATGATGAGAACTTACATACTGCAGTTACTATCTGGTTAATATATGCAAGAAAGTTGTTCCACTCTCTGAAGAAAATCTATTTTGTCAAAACATACAGACAACAAGAAATTAAGTTTCATACATTTTAAGTTGCACTACACAGCTTACCAATTTTTGAAACAGTATATATTCACATTCAAAATAATAAAAAACAAACTGCTAAGGGTTATCAAAAAAGAATGTGGAAGTCAACTCCCAGTACCATAGACTACAACCTTATTTGGAAATAGGGTCCTTTCACAGGCAATGAAGCTAAAATGAGGTCATTAGGGTGAGCTGAAATTCAATCTGACTGGTACTTTTACCAAAAGGAGATGTGGACAGAGAGACAGACGCACAGAGGGAAGGGCATGTGTAGGCCCAGAGCACCGTGACTGAGTGATGCAGCGCAAAGCCAAGGAAGTTTCAGGACCGCCGGCAAACACAGAAGCCAGAACCGGCAAGGAAGCCCTCTCCCCTCGAGTCTTCAGAGAGAATACGGCCCTACTGACCCCGTGACTTTGGACTTCTGGTCTCCAGAACTACAGGACAATATGGTTTTGTTGTTTTAAGCCCCCCTAGTTTTTGGTACTTTGTTAAAAAGCACTAGGAAACTGTGAATACAAGTAAAGTACTAACAATGGTCCTCACTTTGAGAACATCACTACAGCTCTCAAGTACCATGTCATCATTTAATGAACAAAAATACGAAGTCTGGCTTCATCAGGCAGTGGCGCAGTGGAGAGTGTGTCATCCTGGGACACTATGGACCCAGGTTCAAAACCTGGGGTCGCCAGCTTGAGCACTGGCTCATCAGGCTTGAGCATGGGCTCACCAGCTTGAGCGTGGGGTTGCTGACTTGAGCATGGATCATAGATATGACCGCATGATTGCTGGCTTGAGTCCAAAGGTTGCTACTGGCTTGAGCCTGAGGTCACTGGCTTGAGCAAGGGGTCACTGACTCAGCTGGAGCCCCTGGTCAAGGTACATTTGAGAAGCAATCAATGAATAACGAAAGTGTAACTACAACTGATGTTTCTCATCTCTCTCCCTTCCTGTCTGTCTGTCCCTGGCTATCTCTCTCTCTCTCTCTCTCCAAAAAAAAAAAAAAGTCTGAAACAAAATGAACAATGTATTAAAATTGTCATGTTAAACTCATTTTCTTTGCATGATATGGCTACCAAACAAGTCATTCCTTGCCTCTTTCCCTAGGTACCTCAAACCAGATGTTTTGGGGCTAGATAGGTAAGCAAAAAAGGCAGAACATAGAATCATACTTATTATTTTGTTGCCTCTTGGTGTCTGGTGAAGGCTTCCTAAATAAAGCAGAGGAGTAATTAATTCAGTTGCTGCAATAAGGTACCCTGGCCTCAGTATCCACATGGTGTATCCCCTCATTAAGCCTACTGTGCTTCTGAGTGACCCAAGAAATGACCACCAACACCACCTTCTTTCCAAATGGAGGTAAAGTAAGCTACCAGGAAATTCATTTGGATCCATGTCAATTTCTTGTCTTTTTCGAGATGGAGCTGTAAATTAAAGAATAAAAGAAACCATATTTTTCTTAAGCAAATAAAAGCATACCTGCCTAACTCAAGAACTCTTTCTTACAGTTGTCGTGCTTTAATATTTTCATAGAAAGTTATGTTAATGATTTAAATGTGAGCACAGTCTCACTTCTTTAGGGGGAATACAATAACTGGGGCATTGTCTTGGGTCAAGACCATTCAGTAAAAACAAATTAGGTCAGCAACATCAAGGCCACCACAGTCGTTAGATTGTCGTGTTTCTTATTTTGAGTATACGTCAATCATTTATTTAACTTTGATTTATACAGTGTTGGATAAGAATATTAAGAAGAACTCAAATTATAAGATATCAATTATCTTTAGTCTACGTTTTGATAGAACATCAAAAATATGAGTTTACTATGAATGGTAAAATAAACTTACCCTTAATTTGAGTTTCTTTACATCTGCCTGGAGGAAGCTGGTTAATCTAGGCCGTATTTGGCTGTCACAAGTCCTTATTTGGTTTTCCTTCAAAGGCTTCCAATTTATACAAACACTTTATCTGGAATTTTTTCTAATCTTTTTTTCCCAAAGTACTATTTACTACAATGTATAGAATTAAACAAGGTGGTAGGTTCTAATCCAATCCAGTAACCACAGTCCTAAGATTATAATGACCTATAATGTATTAAATACTAAGATAAAAACTTGTTTGGGCAAAAATTAGTTAGGAATTAGGAAAATATATTGAAAGACCCATTGGTAGTAAATTAGTAGAGACATACTGGGTACAAATTTAGAAACACAGATTCATTCTATTTATGTTTAAAGTAGAAGTTGAGATTTCTACAATCAATCAATTAAACTTATACTTGGGTTTAATAACATTACGTTAAGAGGTGGTAAGAGAGAACTGAACCCCGAGCCTGAATGTCAGACACGACATCAGCACTTATCACGGGCACATAACTCAAATCATCCAGGCCCTAGGGAAATACTTCTCCACATTTCCCAAAACAAAAGGCTACTGCACTGGAATGCCATGAAGGTTTGTGGGTTGTGTTACTACTGGCATGGGAAGTGCACACTGCTCGAGGGAGTTGAGAGGATTAAGAGGTAGAAATGCTGAGGTTCTCAAATCCTACTCTCAGACAGCATGTATGGAAAAGGATTCTTCCATTTTCATATAGCGCCAGGGATCCATTTCATCCTTCTCTTCCTGTTCTGACCTGTGAGTTCAGGGATAGTTATGATGACTGATGGCACATGGGCCTTCATTTCAATTCTTCCCCTTTGGCTGGCAAATTCTGGGGGTGGCCTGAGCAAAACCTGGATCAGGCACACTCTAGTTCAAACAAAATACCATTTCTACCTCATTCATAGAACAGCCTTATTCTTTGGTAACAGAAAAGAATAATATGGGTTTTGAAATTCTGGTTAGAAGTATTAAGAACTATTGACCCTACCCTATTCCAAAAAAAGTGGACATCTTTCCTGTGTTTAAAGATTTCCAGTAAAAGAAAGCCCGAGGCTGTATTATTGTTTATGTTGAAGTTTCCATTTTCAGCTTATTTGTATTTTTACCAATTATAAACATGTTTTGAAAAAAGAGATTCGCATAGAATGGTGGCCAAATTTTCAGAGATCCAAACATGATCTCTTCAAATATGAACTTAGAAATTTTCTTAATGTCTTTGAGCCCACTGTTGTGTATTTCAGTGTCACCTACGGGCTCAAATTTAAATTTCAAGACAGCTTATCAAGCGAGTAACTGAACACTTGAGCTAAACTCACAAGTGTGGAAAGAAGTAAATATCCATTGGAAAAAGAAAAAAAACCCCTGATTTACAGGGTGGCCCATTTAATAATGTGGCTGTGTACAGGGCCTCTTTTAAATGGGCCACCCTGAACGAAGCTTAAGTCCAAGATAAAAAATGTCCTCCCTTGAGAATTTTTAAAAACCAGAAACACTGTAGGTTTAGTGGTTATTTTTAAGGTTTTAGATGGTTTCTTTGGACTCCTTTAGAACTGAAAAAGGACGGATACACATTTTAAAAATGAAATGTTACAACCACACATCTGTAATGAGAACCAGTGCCAGTGGATATTTTTAAAGCAAATTAAAACGGTCAACGTTTTTTTGACTTAGGCAAACAGCTGCTATACACACAGTGCACAGTAACTACTTTTCAGCAAAGGTTCAGAAGGAATTTCCTGATGAAGATTTATAGGATGTTCTGGGATTGATAATTAAAGGTTCCTCTAAAAAGATATGAATGACAGCATCAAAGATGCAAGCGGTAAGGGCACCGAACATGCCTGAATAGAAAATACACAAAGTAGATGGCACAAAGGGGAATTAGGATGAAACTGACACAGATCAAGGCTTTATTATGCATGTCTCCTTTACTAAGTGTTTTAAAAGATTCCACAGTGATTTATCATGTTTAAATCCCTCTGTTATTTAGTACATTCTTCTAAAAAGATGAGTGAGGAGAGAGAAAAGGGGAAGGGCATGCCTAAAAAGACAAAAATTACATTGCTAAAAGAGACTATATGCTCTGGAGATTCTGGCTTCCATTATGTATCTGACTTGAATAGTGCTGTTTCTCCTCTAAAACCAGTAACAATAACTATGAACTGTCCCATCATCCTGCAAGCCAGGTACTTTTCCTAGGTACTTGACATGATTAAATTACACTGGGGAACAAAATTTTTGTTGCGTCCACAAAAACACTTGTTCTTACCTAATTCGAGTGTGCTGATCTCAAATATGACATTAGTTTTGTGGGTTTTTTTCTGTAAACTACAGAACAGTTTCTTTGCAATTCAAGGTTTTAGGTTTTCATCTTATTGTAAAATTTTCAACATTTAGTTTAACATAATGAAGTAGAATTTCTTCTTGGGCATCATCTTTGTGAAAATATAGTAATTTATATAATGCAGTAAATATACTAATACACTAAAAAATATAATTGCATCACAATTTGTCTACAATTTTGAAATAGAATATATTAAAACACTTAATCATAAAATTTGCGCAAAACTTATTTAAATTCTATTCAAGCAAAATTTGCGTTTGTAGCTCTTGCGTTTGTGTACTTGTTGAGGACAAAGAGCTACAATCTCGTTTGATGCTCCAGCAGTAGTCTGCTAATCACTAACAGCTCCAAGATTTTTGGGAAACTTATTAAGGTGACTGTTCAGGAAGTCAATCTTAACGCTCATGTTACATCCAATGTTGCAGAAAGTCCACAGCATCCTTTGAACCAGAAGTTCATAGTTTTCAGCTTTTTTGTTGCCAAGGAAGTTCTTTGTAACTGCCACAAAAAACTGCCATGCTGCTTTCTCCTCCTTATTCGCCTTTCTGGCAAATTCTTCCTCATGTATGAGGGTTCGAATTTTAGGTCCATCGAATACACCTGCTTTTATCTTCTCAAAAGACAAAGCAGGAAAAGCAGAAATAATATGTTGAAAGCATTCACTTTCTCTATTCAAAGCCTGAACAAACTGCTTCATTAAGCCAAGTTTGATGTGAAGTGGGAGAAAAATAATCCTGTCTTGATTAACTACAGGTTCATTCACAATATTTTGCATCCCTGCTTCCAGAGCTTTCGTTTTGGCCACTCCTTCTGTGTTCAGTGTTTCTCCCGAGCTCGGCTGTCCCACAAACACAGAAAGCAACGATACTTCGTGAAACCTCTCTGTTGTCCTAGCAGGAAATTTACCATTTTAAGATCCACACAAATGATCCAGTTATGCTCCTCATACTTCAGAAAGTCGAGGACAATTTTTATGTCATTATCATCTTCTCGCAGATGAGTTGAATAACCAATTGGAACCGCTGCATAAACATTACCATTGTGTAGGAGAACACATTTCAAACTCCATTTAGAGCTGTCAAGAAATAGTCGACATTCTGTCGAAGTGTAAATGGTAACACCTAGCTGGCTGAAAAGACTAGTGATATCATGACAATAAACAAAGTGTTTGTCTTTGGAAAAAAAGCCCACAAAAGTTTGTTCGGGCTTCCTGAAATGGGATACTTTAGCTGACCTGTGAAGTATGTTCTTTTCTTGAAGCCTGGAGGCTAATAACACAGCTGCTTTCTTTTATAGGACCAAATCTCTTACTAAGTCATTCAATTCGAGTTGGCTAAACTGCTGAGGGGTTAATGACTGCTTGGCATCAGAAGAAGACCCTTCAGATTCTACAACCATTTCCTCATGCATCTTATCAAAATACACTTGATCACCATGTTCATTTTCTTCATCCTTAGAAGAAATAAAACCATTGAAAACTGGAACAGGAGTATCTCAGAGTGTGGGATAGGTCGTATTGCTGAAGGAATATTAGGATATGTGATCATATGCCGTTTTTCTTCCCAATGCCTTTGTATGAATTAGACAGAAATAACAGTCACTGCTGTGCTCCTTAGGTTCACGCCAAACCATTAGAAATACCAAAAGGCATTCCTTTGCATTTTTCTCTTGTCCAGTCACAAAGCATTTCCTTACAATTATGAAACACAATATGAGGAGCCCAATTCTTGTCTTGATCGCCAAGGGGAACTTGAAAATAGGCAATATATGCACGTGTCACAAATGATGAAATATTGCGCCTTTGACTTTGAAGTGTGTAACAGCCACATATAAAACAGAAGGTGTCAGGACTATTCTTACATTTATGCCTACTCAAAAAAGCCATGATTCAATCTTAAAACAAAATAAGAGGGCGTTTTTATCAGATAATAATTTTTAACATTTACAAACAACTACAATTATGTAAAAGTGATGTTTATAAAACATTAATTGCCTTGTGGTTATGTTCATCCAAGAGTCGTTGCCCTTTAAATCCAATTTAAAAACCAATGCATGCCATTAACTGTAACAAAAAGAAATGAAAATTGCATAAAAACTAGTGCGTGCACCAAAAAACGGATTTCAAATTTGGAATCAGCGATGCAGAAATATATAGAAACTGTTCTAAAACCTCAAGCAACAGAAAAGAAAAAAAGAATTGTTCCCAGTGGCATTTAGTCCTCACAGCAATACAGTGAGGTTAGTACCATCATCTGCATTTACAGGTAAAGGAAGAAAAACACTAAAAGATAAGAAATTTGCTTAGGTCACAAATATAGTAAAATTGCCTGTTGTGATTCAAGATATGACTCGGGTTCCAGGCCTAGTGCTCTTAAGTATAAGGCCACTCTAGATCTTCAAGAAGAACAAGAAACTGCACAGTTAGTTCCCAAAAAGTATCACTGAGTGAGGTCATATTCTGAATATGACATATCCTGCATCACAAGTGCAGCAACCACATCCAACTTCATCCTTGGCGATAGCTCAGTTGTGCAGCACATTTTTATTGAGCACCTTATTGAGGAAAGTATTGTCTAGACACTGGGGATAAAGCAGTGAATAAAACAGGCACTTTATTTTATACTGATAATCTCGATACTTGGGTCATACCTAGTTGAGATGAACACTTAACCTAAATGCATATTTTTATTGACAAGCTGGCCGATAATGAAGTAAATCAACTAATAGCTTTGCTCTACAATACAATGCAATTGATTATATTGATTTTCTTGGAGACCTGACAAAGTTAACAGTAAGTAGGTTAAACAGGAGTCAGGAGACAGAGGAAAACAGTAAGCTCATGTAATGGAGCGATACAAGCCCTAGTCATCAAAAACCACAATAGAAAAAAAAAGGACAGTAAAAATGGGGAAAACAGAAAAAAAGAAGGAAAGCAAATACAGGGAGAACCAGAGAGAGAAGAATCTCAGGAAGAGTGAACTGTTACTGAGCATGTATAATGGTATTATTGCATTACAGCTGTGATTTAGATTTTCCTGGAGATTAATGATGTTTAGTAGTTGTCATGTGCTAACTTAATTTGCATTTCATATGTCTTGCTTTGTAAAATGCCAAGTCTTCTGCCATTTTTTTGAAGGGTTGCCTAATTTTTTACTATTGAAGTATAATAGTAATACAGGCATTCTCCAGATTACAAACGAGGCAGGTTCTGTAGGTCTGCTCTTAAGTTGAATTTGTATGTAAGTTGGAACAGGTACAATTCACCTATTAAATGCAACTTACTCAGATGTTTGTCTTACTACAGCGTTGATTTTTACCTTTTTGTGCATATAAATACTTAAACATTTTCAAATACAACCTTAAACAATGTTGGATGATACAGAAGATGACGGACTTGTTGCAGAGGATGGGACTAGAGTTAGAGAGTCAGGGTTTGATTCTGCTGCTGGAGTCAGTTTCCTGAAGTCGGCATCAGGGGAGGCTGTACGGAGCTTTCCTTTTTCTCATCATAATGGCCCTGTGGCATCTCAGGCCTTCGGTAACCGTATGGTAAACTTCAGTGACTCTCTGCATCAGGATCTTGCTCCTCTAACTTTGCCATTCCTGCTTCGAGATGAAAAGCATTAGCTAACTCTTGTAGAAAACTTTTTCGGTTTTGGAGTTTCTAGGTCTGTTTTCTTCTCTAAATGTTATCACCTGCTGCCCTAGTTCCATAAGGTCCTCACTGGTTAGTTCTCTGCCATGAGAGTTGAGTAACTCTACAATGTCCTTTTCACTGATGTCCAACTGCAGGTGATTACCAATAGCCCCTACGGTGCTCCCTTCATAAGTATGAGTTGTATAAGTTGGATGTTTCTAACTTGGGGGCTTACTGTACACATATTTTGGGTACAAGTCCTTTGTCAGACACGGTAGGTACTACAAATATTTTCTCCCAGTCTGTGGCCTATTCATATTTTTCAAAATAAATTTTCAGTAGATCCAGCAAACTTGTTAAAAGAGTGTCCTTTCATCAGTGATTTACCTGGCATCCGTAGGAAACCAACTGGCCATCTGTGTGAGTCCCTTTCTAAATTCTATCCCATTGATGTAGTAGCTATGCTGCCACTACCACACCGTCTTAATTGTGATCACATTTTACTTTTTAGCAACTCTTAAATTCAGATAATGTCAAGCCTCCAACTTAATTCATTTTAAAAACTGCTCTGGCTAACCAGACCAGGTGGTGGCACAGTGGATAGAGCGTCGGACTGGGATGCAGAGGACCAGGTTTGAAACCCCAAGGTCGCCAGCTTGAGCGTGGGCTCATCTGGTTTGAGCAAAGCTCACCAGCTTGAGCCTATGGTCGCTGGCTTGAGCAAGGGGTCACTCGCTCTGCTGCAGTGCCCCAGTCAAGGCACATAGAGAAAGCAATTAATGAACAACTACGGTGCTGCAACAAAGAATTGATGACTCTCATCTTTCTCCCTTCCTGTATGTTTGTCCCTATCTGTCCCTCTCTCTGTCACTCTCTGTCTCTGTCACCAAAAAACAAAAAACTGTCTGGCTATTTTCTGTCCTCATATAAATTTTAAAATGGGCATGTCAATTTCTCTTTGTTAGAAAAGCCTGCAGTGATATTTGATTGAGATTACATCAGCTATAAATCAAGTTAGACGGAACTAACAATATTAAAGTAGCAATATGTCTCCACTTACTTTTTTCTCTCTCAAATATGATTTGTAATTTTCACTGTATAGACTTGCCATATTTCTAATTTATTCCTGTTGTATGTTTTATAATGCTACCATAAATGGTTTTAATTTAAATTTCACTTGCTTTGTTTTTGAAACCATGTTTTTGAGGTATGGCTGATATACACAAGGCTATACATATTTAATGTATACAACTTCATGAATTTGGAGATAAGAATATAGCTGTAAAATCATCACCACAATCTATGATGTAAACATACCAACCCAAACAGTTTCCTGAGCCCTATTCTTTCATTCCTTCTTTGATAAAAACCACATAAGATCTATACTCTTAGCAAAATGTTAAGTTTATAATACAGTATTATTAACGATACACCATGTTGTACAGTGGTTCTCTAGGGATTATTTATCATGCATAACTGAAATTCTGTACCACTTGACTATTTTCTCCCTTCCACAGTCCCTGGCACCCACCATTCTAACACGCTGTTTCTGTGAATTAGATTATTTTAGATTCCTCATATAAGTGGTATGATGTAGTATATGTTCTCCATCTGTGTCTGCCTTATTTCTCTTAGCATAGTGCCCTCCAGATGCATTCATGTTGTCAAAATGGCAAGATTTCCTCCATTTCAAAGGTT
Source organism: Rhynchonycteris naso (assembly GCA_037038555.1). Taxonomy (NCBI): domain Eukaryota; kingdom Metazoa; phylum Chordata; class Mammalia; order Chiroptera; family Emballonuridae; genus Rhynchonycteris; species Rhynchonycteris naso. The sequence continues at coordinate 12,195,969 of CM073000.1, forward strand.
AAATAATATATCATTATACTATGTATATACCACATTTTCTTATGCATTCATTTATCAAAGTACATTTAGGTTGCTTCCATGTCTTGGCTACTGTCAATACTAAAGTTGATTTTCTATTTCTTCACTGATTAGGCATAGAAATACATTATTTTTTGTTGACCAACTTTGTATTCTGTGACCCTTTGCTCAAGCCAATGACCTCAGGGTTTGAGCCTGGGTCCTCAGCGTCCCAGGCTGATGCTCCATCAATTGCACCAACACCTGATCAGGCAAAATTAGGAGAATTTTAATACTAAAGTCCACCTATTAAAGACTTAGGTGCTGGGCCATTGTAGACTAAATGCCAACTATCTGATCATTACTTTCACAAGCTGAACTGCTTATTTTTATTCTAGTTAGGCTATTTATTAGTTTTTTAAAATCAATATATATTTCTACTTTAATAAATTAATTTTAATTTCTTTTTTAAATTTTATTCATTTTAGAGAGGAGACACATAGTGAGAGAGAGAGAGAGAGAGAGAGAGAGAGAGAGAGAGAGAAAGAGAGAAAGGGGGGAGGAGCTGGAAGCATCAACTCCCATATGTGCCTTGACCAGACCAGTGCAGGGTTTTGAACTGGTGACCTCAGTGTTCCCAGGTCGACGCTTTATCCACTGCACCACCACAGGTCAGGCTAATAAATTAATTTTAAAAAGAACCTTCTATCATGGAAATTGATCATAAAAAAATCACTATTATATGCTAGAAAGAAAAGGTATCTATCACAGATGGTACTTAACAAACCAAAGAGATCACCCCTTTTGGGAGAATTCTGAATGGAGAAGTCAGGAAGGGATGAAGAGGAATACTGGAGAAAAACAAGAACAAATAATCAGAGAGGAGTCAAGTCACAAAAATAGCAGTGTTAAAAATGGAGTAATGAGTAATGTCATGTGTCACAGACAACCAAGTCACCAGTGTAAACCAAAAATTATTTTTAACAGCCTTACTGAGATATAAATAACATTACTAGAAATTTCAACCATTTAAAATGTACAGTTAAGTAATTTTTACTACATTCACAGTTCTGAAATCATCACCACAATCTAGTTTGAAAACATCTTCATCACCCTCCAAGAAAACCTTATCTGTTAAGAGTCGTTCCACAATCCTGTTCCCCACCCTAACCATTCCCCTACCCCTAGCTACTACAAATCAACTTCCTGTCTTTACAGATTTCCTATTCTGCATTTTTAATAATGTAATTATACAGGATGTTGGCTTTAGTGCCTGATTTCTTACACATAGCATATCAAAGTCTATTCATGTTGTAGCATGTTATCAGTAAGTCCTTCCCTTTGATGGCAAAATAATATTCCTTTGTACGAACAACTACATTTTATTTATAATAAAATTCAGCTGATGTACTTTCCCCCCACATGTTGGCTATTATCAATACTGCTGTTATGAATATTTGTATACAAGTTTATTCTTGACCATTTAAAGCCCTAGCTCTGCAGCTGCTGGTATGGTAGGTCTACGTGTCTGCTGTCCTGCTGCATTTTTACTATAAACCTACACAATGTGAGGTCATCTGAGGGTACCCCTTATCCTTTCAACATGAAAAACTTCACTTGTGTGAACATAAGTTACATGAGTAAAAAGAGGTTTTTTTAAAAAAATGTTTAAGTATGCCATGGCTGGTGTGCTCAGTGGTAGAGTGTTGGCCTGGCGTGTGGAAGTCCCGGGTTCAATTCTCAGCCAGGGCACACAGGAGAAGCACCCATCTGCTTCTCCACCCTTCCCTCTCTCCCCTCTCTCTCTCTCTCTCTCTCTCTTCCCCTCCTGCAGCTAAGGCTCCATTGGAGCAAAGTTGGCCCGGGCACTGAGGATGGCTCTGTGGCCTCCACCTCAGGCACTAGAATGGCTCCAGTTGCAATAGAGCAACTCCTCAGATGGGCAGAGCATCACCCCCTGGTGGGCATGCCTGGTGGATCCCAGTTGGGCACATGCGGGAGTCTGTCTGTCTGCTGCCCACCGCTTCTCACTTCAGAAAAAATACAACCAATAAAAATAAAATAAAAAATGTTTTAAGTACCATGAAACAGCAAGAATCTGAGCTATGTTTTCATTGCTACATCGTTAGCTCCATGATCCTGATTACTGTCCCTGAAAGGATCGTGGTTTCCTCATCTGTGACTCAGGGGTGCTGGGCTAACTAAAAGTTATATTATGTTCTAAAGTATTATGACTTAAAATTAGAAGTCTCATTCTAGCAGATAAAGTGAAGTAAAGCAAAATAAATAAAAACTTTATATGATTTTTCCCTCAATGTTCTGCCTGATTCATGACCCAGCCTACAATAAAGAAATCAATTCTTTCTCTAATAACATATCCATAAAGCATAACTTAACATATTTTCAAGCCTATATGTAACCACTACACCTCAAGTCAATAACATGGTCAAAATAAAAACACACATTAATATCCTATACATCAGTTCCGATAAAAGAAGCCACTAACAACGAATTGTTACATATAAGCTAAAACCACAGTAGTTCTATTACATTTCAGAGTCTTTTTTTTTTTAAAGTTATCCTTAAAAGTAAGAAACTAAGCACTGTCATAAAATGAAAGCAGAACAAGTGAATATGGTACTAAAATCACCTCCATACACTGGCCACAAGAATAAGTTTAACAGAAATTTTTGAAGATAAAGTGGTTTTTTGAACGATTACACTAGATTTCAACAGGACTGAAATTTCAAATCTTACTTTCTAAGCACACAGTTTGATGGTGTTTTGGCTTATTATAATCCTAAAGGATTATCAACACATTTCCATAATTTCCTAAATATTTTATTTGCCTTGTCTTTCTACTTATGTTACATATTACTTTGTATTAACACTTACAAAAATTACAGACACTTCAGATTATTTTTCTCGATCATTTTTTAGAGAGGGAGAAGTTATATACTGTCCTTTATTTTCAAGATGAAGTCCTTAGTGCTCAGAAGAGTGATGCTGAGGATCTAACTAAACTACTCCATGGCATTGCTGCCTTGGCACCTGTGTTGTTTGGCCAAAAGGCCCACAAGGACCTGAAACTGACACTAGTGCCCTCCCGCAAGTGCCTGCCCTAGACAGCAACCAGCAGAGTCACAAGCAAATGTTAACTTCCTGGTAGGTCCTTGTGCTTAACTGTCGCCTCCTACTCCCGCCTCTGTATGCCTTACACACCCCTTAGATGAGATTCCACTGAGGGTGTCAAGACCAACGACCAATCTAACTGCAGCCCAGAAACTCCAACACACTCTACGCAGGGACACTAATGCAGGCATGTGGCCCGGTTCTGCCTCCCTCTCCTTACGCACTCGGCCCTTACCTCCTGTAAAGGCCCCTAAGGTGCTGTGTACTTCCTCCAAGAGCCGTGAATGATAATGTTCTTTATTGCAATTTCTTTTGTGGTCAGTTGTTAAACCCTGGCTTATGATCTGCAAACCGGTGCTGCACTCAAATGCTAGTTTCACAGTCATAACAAGTGACTTGACTGAGGTAATCTGCATCTAATAAGAACCAAGACAAAAATGCCGATCTTTCATTTACTATCCGCAGGTGCTTTCCATTAATAAAAAAATATTTATGTAAGTCCCAGTAACTCATTAAAAAAATAAAAAATAAAAAACAACCACCTGTCCTGCCTCTCTTATAGGGCTTATATAAAATTCAAATTGCTTTGTAACCTTTAGACAAATCTAAAACATAAACTTCTATCATTATAATGAAATAGTCAATGTTGAAAAATAACACTGAAAAGAAATAATATCTTTACTTAAAAAAACTTTCTTCCCCAAATACAGTTTTATAGAATATCTAAGTCAATTTACTTCCCACCTAAAATAGTGGGCATAGTTGGCACATATGGTGACATATTTTATAACAGTCCTCAGAAAATACATTCCAGTACTTGCACCTAATGCTCACAAAAATTAGGGGATATTTCAAAATTAATATGAAGCTATAAATTATTCCCTAAATTTTTTGAGCAATAGATATACTGAAAAAGAACATTTGAGCCAACATCTAAGTCTCTGTATAGCTTGTACTACACAGACTTTTTAGGGCTCTTTAGGTATCTATCCCGTATAGCCTCTACAGACTCGTCACTGACTGATGGCCTAGCAGAACGGGGTTTCTCCACCAAACTGCCGGTTTCCTTCAACTGCTTATCCCACCGAGTAACGCTATTCCTATGTGGTGGCGCTTCGTTATAAACGCGCCGATATTCACGTTGCACTTTGGTCACGGATTCGAATTTAGCGAACCACAAAACAGACTGAACTTTCTTCTGTACCGTCCACATCTCAACTGGCATGTGGGCTGCTCCGCTGTATACACGGTGTTACGTCATCATCTGCGCATGCTGCCACATCATCCTACAGAAACTGGGAGGGTTTTCCTTTTATTAGGTGCATATTTTGCATTTCTATTGTCTTGTTGCTTTCCTGTGACCAGTCAAAACTATACCATGAATTTACGGACACACTGTAATTTATTAACACTAAATTAAAGTGCTGAATTTTTAAAAAAATCTTTACCAACATTTGACTCAATGTTCATTCCTTCTTTTCTTCCCTTATTTCCCTAATATTGAACATCTACACAAAATCTCTAAACACAAAGGGCTTAAACTTCAGTGGGGCCATCAATGTGGAAAAGGGGTATTACAGTATAACTGCTGTTGTCAGAAGGATACACAGTATACACCCGCCATAACGGGTGGGTGACAGAGATACCCTACAGACAGCTTTGGCAATACAGGCAAGAAGAAATCACCCAGGTTGGCTGCAGTGAATGACATCATGGGAAGAGATGGTTGGGAAGTGAGGAGAGCAGGTTGAGCAAGGAACTGTCCTGATCACTTCATGACTTTGGCAGCAGTATGGAGGAAGATGGACTGGGACAATGGAGGGAAAAGGCACATTTTGGCACTGAGGACAGGGAAAGAGGCAGAGACAGAATTCTATTCCATGATGCTAATATTAAAGGTGAAATATTAAGGTCTCCAATGAGACAACAGCAATAATAATAAGAAAAAAAATATTGCCAATTAGCTAATAGTTAAATAGTTATACTTTTTTTTGTTGTTTTTTGTGTTTTGGTTTTTTTTAGTTATACTATTTTAATAAAGAAATTTATCATTAGAGAAAATTTAAGCAATAATCACATGCTAATAAAGCAAGGAATTATTACTGGTAGCAGCTGAATTACAGGCATAGTAAGTCATGCCTATAATAATTTAAATCATCTTAAATCATCTATAAAAAGCTAAATCATCTATAAAAAGCTAAAATCATCTATTAAAAGCTGAATCTATACACCTATATCTCTGCTGAACTACAGAAATATAAATCATAAAAATATGTATTTTTACATTATTAATTTCTCTAGGGGCAATTTCTAAACAGAGGTTTTAAAGAAGTACTTAATTTAAAACAAATACACATACCATATTCTAGTCTCAATTTGCATGTATGTACTCACCTAACCTTACCCAAAACCCTATGAGGCCAATACTATTATCCTTATTTTTACATAGGAGTAAATCAAGGCTCTGAGAGGTTAAGCAATGTGCCAAAGGTCACTAGATGTTACAGTCAATTCTGCCATAACTCTTACTTTGAAAAGGTAAACTTATTCCAGTGCAATTGGTATATTAGGGAACAATGTGAGCATAACTCAGATCCCATATTTGCTTATGAGAGATTTCATTTACAAGAAACATAAGGAAAATGCAGAAAACTACACCCAGCTGAACTGAGCCTTCAACTAAATACACAAAAAGCACACACCTGCAATGTCTCCCAGCCACCTCAGTTCACAGTGTGAGGTGTGGGCATCACACCCATTCACATCTGGTGGTGTAAGTGCAGATTTCAGTAAGCCTCCTTCCATCACTCCACAAAACTCACAATCTTGCAACCCTTTCCACACCCACTTCCACAAGGGAATAATATATTTTGCAATATAAAGTGCCTAATAAATTAGTCTTTATTTGTTAAGCATTTAACATTTATGATATATTTTAATGTCACTGACAAGTTTTTGAGGATTGTGCCATGATCTCATTTTCCCATAAATCCTGTGATTTTCACACACACTGATATTTAGCAATAAACAGGCTGCATTACAGCAGCACTAAGTCTGAGTAGTAGAGTAATATGCAGGTTGGCTCATTTCAGATCAATGCTCTTAAGTAATTGGGCCTCCCACCTTTATTTATGTGGCTGTCCCAAGCTGCTGGCACACTGTTTATGAATACCTTACATTTCCAGTTCTCTTCTATATGAACTACTGTGACACGTGTATTTGTTTACTTAGTTCTTTAGCAGAAAGGCTTTAGATTAACTCTGACTTCTTTCTTATGTTACAGATCTGATCTATTGGCAAATCTTTCCAGCTACCTTCAAAATATTTCTAGAACTTGACGGCTTTTCCCATCTGCAACAGTGACTTCCCTAGTCCAGGCCTCCATTATTGCTAGCCTGGACTATCACCATAACCTCCTAGCTGGTTCTTCTGCTTATACCTTTGTCCATCTGACATCTGTCCTCCACACAGCAGCTAGGAGCAAGCCCTTTAAATCTGATCATGTCCCTAATCCAGGGGTCAGCAAACCGCAGCTCGTGAGCAACATGCGGCTCTTTGGCCAGCTTAAGAGAACCCTAATTAAGTTAATAACAATGTACCTACCTATACAGTTTAAGTGTAAAAAATTTGGCTCTCAAAAGAAATTTCAATCACTGTACTGTTGATATTTGGCTCTGTTGACTAATGAGTTTGCCGACCAGGGCCCTAACCTAAGTCCTCCAGTTAAACATATATAAATAATAACTCCTAACCATGGCCTCCAAGGTCTGGCTTCTCTGCCCTCATCTACCACAGTCCATCCAGCCTTAACAGACCGCTTTCATGATGATGCTTCTTGAACGTACCAAACATGCTCCCACCTAATGGCGTTTACATTCACTATTACCTCAGAGGGAACTGCTCTCTCCCCAGACACTGGCACAACTTCATGTAGAGATCCGCTCAGATACCACCTTGCAGATTGCCCTTTCTTGGCCTCCATATTAAAAACATCAGATTATACTATACCTATCCCTTTACACTGATTTGTCTTCCTAGGACTTATCATTATCAGACACATCATATACACCTATTTGTCATCTACCTCTGCCATTCGAATGTGCGCCTCGTGAAGACAAAGCCCCTCTGTTCACTACTACATCAGAGGTTAGTTAGAACAATGCCCCAGGCATGGTAGGCATACAATAAAATTAGTTGAAAGAATGAACTCTTAATAGGGACAATAGGAATTGGTCACTTAATAGAAACCAAACATAGATATTCAACTTTTTTCTCATGTTCGTTAACAACTTTTAATAATAAAGTAAAATGAATATTGGAACAATGAAAAGGAGATGATGACTAAACCTGCATAGGAGTTATAATAAATTAAATGCTAAATGGAAAATGACACTGCATATTTGTGTCACCAGAGACTGGTCAAAAGTTATTGCTAAACATTCACAAAGGACTACATTGTTTGTATAGCCAAGTCCTTAGCTTCATAATTAAGATAGGTTTTAAAAGTTCACATACTCCATTAGGTTTAGTTTCTTCTTAGTAATATAAAATGGACATTTTCTATAGCCCCACCCTGTCTAAGTATGTATTGCCATGAATCACCTTCCACCACGCAAAATGTACTCATACAATTGCATGTAAACACAAAAACCCTTTATATAATTCATCTACTTGTTCTTTGTTAGCACAGTATGTCTGTCATATAATTTAAATTTCTAGAATAATTCAATTTAATTTCATCTTCATATTTAAACTATCTCAGAAGGAAAGAATTTTGTTTTAAGAAAATAGTGAATCAGGAAGGAAAAGAAGAGACTTTAAAGATAATCTTGCCTGGGTATTTAAAACTATCTGCAGCTGGAATCTTTTTCTTAAATGGCATTTACATGAAAACCCAATAGGTAAAACTTAAATGAATCTATTTTAGGCATGGAGGGGGAGAAAAAATTGTGGGTGCAGAAAGAAGAGGTACAGTGGAATCTTGACTGTTTATTCACCTAGGATTCAATATCCATCTTCTGTACTGTGAGTATCTCAAACTCCAAACTTCAAAGGGGAAAATACCACTTCTCATCAAAGTGCTGGTTTACAGACAAGGAAATGGGGTTCAAAGATGACTGACTACAGAAGTTAACTGTCTCTAGTCAGTTACTAGTGAAGATGAAATTTAATATAGTAATCAATTGCATAAAGGCATTGTGTGCATTTTACAAAACAAGTCCTATGTACTGAACAAAATAATTTTCTGGGTTGAAAAGCAGTCTCTGGCTCCTTATTTACAGAAAAATTAAATGTGACATTTTATTTCACATTGCTAGAGCCAAATTCACCACGATAATACATTCTGGTGACAATATATCCCACTTTCTTTCTCTACATACAGTTTTACTTGGCAAATACGTCCTGATTTTGGTTTGTAAAATTGATCTCTTCATCTATAATATGTTTTAAAATAACACCTAATGTGTAATCCTCTTCTATTTCTAAGAAATAAGTTTTAAATCATCATAATGGTACTAAATCAATTAATGTTTTAGCCAGTTTTGCAGCTCATACATTATTTTTTGTGAGATCCCTATTTGATAAGCCTCTCTGACCAAACACAAAGTAAAGTGAAGTATAAAAATGTGCTTAAAAATCAAATTAGGGTAAGTATTATGTATATATGTACGGGTAACAAAAAGGGAAATTCAGGTAATTACAGATTATATTTAACATCTCTCATTTAATATTACTGACCTAGATGGCTTTAGCATCTTCATCTCAGTGCAGTTTTTTTCCCCTTCAATTCAGTCTTAAGGCCAAGGCCTTGGCTCAAATTTACCATTAAATGGCTTAAAAGTTGAGGGAAGTGCTGTGACTTTCAATATAATTAATTACAAAGTGTGTTAAAGGATGTCCGCTTAGTAACTCAACAGAATATCTAAAAGCAAAAGTCTCAAAGTGCTTTTAAAATTCTTAATCCTCAGTGCTTACAACTACTGGAATAGCTATATTATTTATTATAAGAATAATACTGTTGATGATCTTTGCCTTTTCTATGATGTAAACCACTTACAGACACTTGCTAAAACAGAAAGAATCCAAGTCTCTTCAAAATCATGACAGATAGGAGTCTAACCTAAGGAAGCAGTTCTTCTAACTTAGAACTAATTTCAGATGGAAGACTTTTTGTCTTGCCTAGTGGTTCTCATCACAGAAGTCTTGGTATCTATATTGTTCACTCGTTCCAAGGTTATTTCACACCTACTACATACAGCAAAGATTCTGAAGTGTTAGAAACCTAGTGAACAACATGGTGTCTGCCTTCAAGAGATCATAATGAGCTCACAGTGAAAATGAGTTTTAATTTCTTTTTACCTGCATTTGTGCACATTTCACCTAGCCATTTGTAAATAGACAATTTATATCCAAAGTTAAGAGTACTATAAAGTCAACCTTTTCACTATAAAAAAAATTTCATCTTAAGTATGTGACTACTTAACAGATACATGGTAAAAAAACTCTTTTATTATTTTATTTTAAAATTTATTTTATTTTTATTTTATTCATTTTAGAGAGGAGACACAAAGAGAGAGAGAAAGAGAAAGAGAGAAAGGGGGGAGGAGCTGGAAGCATCAACTCCCACATGTGCTTTGACCAGACCAGTGCAGGGTTTTGAACTGGCGACCTCAGTGTTCCCAGGTCGACGCTTTATCCACTGCACCACCACAGGTCAGGCTATTTTATTTTATTTTAAATAACATTTTAAAAAAAGATTGGAGGGTGATGCTTAATGAATGTCTGTTCATTGAAGGAATAAGTAACTAATGAAAAAATAAAGAAGGAAGCTTACAAGACTGTCATCAGGATAAAAAAGATAACATGCCAAAGTATGTGATATATGCACTTTAAAAATATGACTTCTCTGGAGAAGGTAGTTTTGATCTGCAATTGGGAGAGTATAACTCTGATTATCTTATAAGAAAGGAAGTTATTTCTGAAAAGAATAAAACACTAAAATTAGTGTTAAGTGAAAACTATTAAAAAAAAAAAAGAGTCTCACTTGGTGGATTAGAATCTTCATTAAGCTGGTTCCTTCTAACATCCTAATAATATATATATGTTGAACCATAAATTTTCTCATAATTAGATTTTGCACTATAAACAAGTGGTTGGGAATGTTGTTTTTAAGGAATAAAACAAAGTAAATAGAAAAAAAAAGGGAGAGATTAAGAGGCTAAACTGAGATTGCAGGGTCAGTGTGTTGAGGAAAAGCCCCATGGATTAAGGTCAATGGGATACCTAGAGGCTAATGTGAGGCCCTCTACTGAAGAGCATCAGTAAACGTTCCCTTAGACATACATCACAGGCCACTCCAACCGCAAATGGGCAACTTTCATTATTAAAACATATATGAGAGCAAATAATTCAACTAACATTCAAATCCAGTAAGAACAAAGCCAAAACCACTACTTCTATCTTTTGGAAAACAATGTATTTGTAATTCCTCAGCATGACCCATCTACACTAGGTAATAAAACAAAACAGAAAATAGCTTGTCACAAAATGGCCAATGGAACAGACGCCACGCCAATGACGACACTACCAAGCTACACAGAACTTAGAAAGGAGCTCACTTTGCATATGTAACGTATTGCCCTCAATGTCTGAGATGAACAGAATCAAAGAAACCCACATCCTAAATTACAGATAGAGCCTGGTATTGTTCTTATCACAGGATGACAAAAGAATTTTTGCAGACATCCTCAACATTTGTGTAGTGATTTTTTTTAACTAACAAAGCTGTTGTATCCTTCCTGAATTCTAGAATGGTTAAAAGATTCAATGCAAACACTTCTTCAGATAATCTTTGCTACCACATTTAAAGGCATAGGGCTCAATAAATGAAGTAAATTTCAAAGTGCACTTCCTTTTTCTGTTCTGGAATCTTTGCCTCTAAAACTATGTAAATCAATGCCAGCTCTGCAGCATTCATCCATCCATTAAAAATAATAATAATAATTTTATGAGCACAACAAGGAACAATTGGTCTGGGTAGGTAGGGGCCAAGGCACCAATATTTTTAAAAACCATTTTAAGTAATTCTAATAGCCAATCAAAGAAAAAAAATCACTGTTCAAGATCATGATCAGCATTCTAGAAATTATATGTAAAAGAGTAACTTTTGAAAATTAAAATAATTATCTTACAATTTCAACCCTTAACACACCTGTTCCCAAACCCTGACCTATAATCTTCATTTTTAATACCTAGATTTTTTTCTTTATCAAATAAGAAATCCTTCAAATATCCTTTACCTCACACAGTGTACACATTTATGTATCTAAGGTGGTTCCATAACTTTAATCAAATTCTTTCAATATCCATTTAAATCATAATACCATTAAAACTTTCCTCATTAAGAATTCTAATCCTAACCTACAAGGAACACTTTAAAAAGGGCTTTGCATAGAAACCAATTCCTCCATAACTACATGCCAATAAAATTAAAGCCTCAATAAAATGAAATGTGCTTAATGTTTCATTAGAAAAAAACAAAACAAAAACAAGTAGTAACATTTTTAAAAGAATCAACTCACTTGATTCTCAAAGACACACTATAAGTTAGGCAACAGTTTAAATGGCTCACGGAGAAGACTATGGATGCTGTGGCCAAACTCAGAATTGTTCTTCTTTAATCTCTTTATTGACTAAATTTCAAGAGGAAAATGAGAATTGTCAGGAATGATAATCTGCCTAAATACGTGCTGAAGTCCTAAACCCACGTACTCCTCAGAAGAGACCCTTCTTTAGAAAAAGGGTCACTGTAAGTATAATTAGATAAGAGGCAGTCGGGCATCCAATGTGACTAGTGTCATAATAAAAAGATGACCATGTGAAGATGGAGGCAGAGATGGTTTGATCAAAAACCCAACCAATCCCAGCAGTTGCCAGCAGTCACCAGAAGCCAGGAGTAGACTCTCCCTCAGAGCCCGGGGGGGGGGGGGGGGTAAGGAGGGGGAACTAAGCCTGATGATACCTTGATCTAGGATTTCTAGTCTCTAGAAATGTGAGACAAAATATTTCTCATGTTTCAAGTCCCTCGGTGTGGTATTTTGTTGCCACTGGCCTAGGAAACACAATATAATAAAATTTTATGAAGCATATTACCATAAAAAGTGTTTCATTATTTACAAAAAAAAGTAAAGACTTTTTAAAAATTTTAAGAGAAAAAGGGTAGTCAAATAACATGAATCTTGGTCTGAGCTCCAAGATATATTTGCTGAATCTATTTCTGCAGCTATAAAACGACTTCTCCCAGGGTAGCTCAGAGTAGCTGTGAGAATAGCATGATTCTCATATGATATATACACAGTTACTAGATATAAATACATATTTATCTTATACATATATATCTTAAATGATTCCATGTGAATATATCTGATTACCCCAATAAGATTTATGAACTCCCTAATGATACGAATTATATTTATAATCCCCACAGAACCCAACATACGTCTGAGTAAAGATTAGACATACTTGATTTAAATTAAAAATCAATTCAGAACTTGACACTTAGCTTATTCAGTGACCTACACATATGTAAATTAGAAAGCATCTCAATATTTTGCAGTACTATATTGATAATTACTGCGTGTTCTATTTGTATTGTATTCTTGATCCTGTAATAATTTTCCAGCTTATCTTACACACACTTTTAACAAACACATACAAGTGGATTTACCATTAATGTAGTCAAGCTTCAGGTCTCCTCATCCATACCGGCTCTTTCCATGGCCCTGGTTTTATAAAATAAATCATCAAAAATATAGTATTTTCAGTTGGCCCGGGCACCGAGGATGGCTCCATGGCCCCCACCTCAGGTGCTAGAATGGCTCTGATTGCAACAGAGCAACGCCCCAGCAGGGCAGATAATCACCTTCCGGTGGGCATGCCAGGTGATTCCCGGTAGGGCGCATGCGGAGTCTGTCTCTCTGCCTCCCTGCTTCTCATTTCAGAAAAATAATTTATAGTATTTTCATTATAGCTAGCGACAAAAGCTGTCTTTTCCATACTGAGTTCCCTTCATTACATTTCCCTCTTGCGGGGCGACTCTGGAGTAACTGAAAGCAGTTTTAGAGTACTATTAGAAAAAGAATGAATTAGGGATACCTTTAAATTGGGGTCAGTGTTATAAATTTAGTGGTTAACTGTCACTTCCTTATAAGGTTATGCTAATCGCCATTATATAAATACAATACGGCTTCCAGAAATATTCCTATTTCCCACTGTACTGACTTCACTTATTTTATATATATTATTGTATAGAGGTGCAAAGCCAGAGGTCATATCCTGATATAAAGACATTGTATAGCTGTGGGCACTAAGAATATGTAGATAACGGGAAAACAACAACAGACACCCCACCACTATCTCCTACCCTGTGGGAGAGTCACTCTCATTGGGCAAAGTAGTTGACTGACCCAAGAAAGAGCAAAGGGGCTCAAATCCAAGTAATAAGGACTACACTTCTAATTCAACTGACTGTCCAACTCTATTGCTATGTTCCCCCAACAATCTATAAAGAATATCTCAAAACCTCTACGGAACTGTGCTGGGGTCCTGCCCCCAGAACCCTCCTCTCCCACTCCCAATGAAGGGCACATCACACTGCCCAGTTCTCCAGTCACCAGTACAGATGGCCAAGCTCTAGCATTCGATGACAGCATACCATATAACATGACAATATGCCAGATTTGATCCATCTCCGGATGACAGCAATGCAACAAGCCCGTTTTCCCATGATGCAGAACAATGCTAGAGTCATTGACTTTGAATCTACCTTTGCAGGGGTAAATTATTGGTCATGTTTTATGCTCTGGCATATTACAGGGGAGTTTACTCCTCAGACTACTACTCATGACATCATAATTCCAAATTACTTAACAAGCTGCCTAACTGGGCATCTCAGACTTCAAAATCAATAAAAACCATCAAATATCTGAAGTGCAGATCAAAGTTGTCATTCCAGGGAAAGAATCGATTGATAGGCAAGTTGCCACCATTGGATCTGCTGCCATCATTAGTCTCGCCCAATATGTAAACATCAAACTTTCTTCAGAGGCTAGTGTCCTGGAGACTAGCTAGAATGCTAGAGATCCACTCATGACCCACAATGCATCACACTATTTCTGAACATTCAGTGACCCCACGTTCCATGCAGACAATACATTATTAGTATCTATGCAACTCTGCCATAAATTTGTAATTTTTAAATTAAAGTATTTTAATTCTCTTTCTGGTGTAGCTATTTCCACTGAGATCTATATTTTAGACATATCTTCCTTATTACGTCTTTTGTCTGTTGGCTGGTTTATCTTGCTCTTAAATATTTTTGTGTTAGTTTCAGAAATATAAGATGACAATAATAATACATATCAGTCATGTAGAAAGTTTTCAAAACACAATTATTAGTCTGAACTTTTATTAAGTAAAAAAGAAAAGCCACTGTTTAAACACACTCACACACCACACCACACACACCCAGACCAACACAAAATGAAACATAAAGTTCTAGGTTATAAGATAATAATAGAAATTTGGGTCCAAATGATTAATGTATGTTATAGTCATTCGACAAGTAAAATAGAACTTTAAAACATCACTTCAAACGCAGGAACCATAAGGGTGCTTACGAAGCATGACATGTCCTTCTCAAACAGTCACAACCAAGACCATTAACAAGTATGCCAATGTGTTTCTCTTAAACAGTCATTTGGCAGACTGAGATGTGACTCATTTATGTTCCTATCAATTAAAATACAAACTCACTCTATTGCTCAATTTGAAAAGTTGTTAATACGAGGCAGATCTCCACAAAAGGCAGCTCTGGCATATTACAGGGGAGTTTACAGAAAGATAGGTCTGGGACCTATTCGGAAGGACAGCATAACAGTAGGTCTTCGAAGCAGAAGAGAAAACACTTCAAATGCATGTCCAAATGTTTTTTTTTGAAAATTACTCTAAAATTAGGTGGCAAAAAATCTAAGTACTGTGTCTACAGTCTAGAGATGTAAAGATTTTCCATAAAAATGAATGAGCACAACACACAGATTCTGCCAACAAAGCAAAATCTGAAACTAAAAATATTGTTTTAGCTGGGAAAAACATTTTTTTATATGTTAGTGAATTATGGTGAGTTTCCTAACTGTCTGAAATGAATACTGAATTGAAACAAACAAAAAAATATGCAAAATTTGTATGTTTAAATGAAAAGACTAGAATAAGAACAAAGTACAAAGGAAAAATAAACAAACATAGCGAACTACTCACAGACACAGAGGAAGAATCATTTGTGGGAGATACAACGCTTTTGTTACACAAGCAAATCTAGATACCAAAAGGCTCTGCTCTAGGTCTTGATAAGAAGCCCCTTGTATAAAATTCTTTAACCAGTCCATAAATTTTCCTCTGAAGCAGCAATGTTTTAACTGATAAATCACGGTGTCCAGAAGGAAGCATTATAAAAGTGGGCCTAGTTATAAAAGTGACTCAGCTACAGAACAAGCAACACTGGTTCACAGCCACATTGTGAGTGGGGGCTGACTCCACCCACTCCAGGAGACCTAACTTGCACCGCAGGGCAATATTTTTCTAGAACAGAAGTTTCTAAAAGTACAGACAGAAATATCTGCACTGTCCCTTTTCTGCAACAAACTGTGGGTGAGACCCTCACAAACAACATTTTTAAAAGCACATTGGGAAGCACCATCCCTGCCAAAAGCCAGGACACTTGACTAACACAGCTCCATGAAGACACGCCACTACGTCTGGCTTGACTTCACTCTTCCTCTCCACCCCAAAGTAGCTAACTCTCAACACGCACAAAGCCTGCCTTGATGCCTCCGTCACACCTGGCAATCCATAAGCATTAGATTAATGAAGACCTAGTACAATAGTATCCTCTCAGGGCTTTTTCCAACAGCATCCAAGTAGACACTTTATTTTATACGACTTAATTTAAACACAATTTCTGTACTACTATGTCAGTCAGATGTCTTTACCGTTCAACAAGAGGTGGGAGACATACAGAAACTTGCACGTAAGCAGTGGTATGTTAAAGGGTTTAGCGGAAAAGAGGACATTCATGAACGGAGCGGACTGCAGCAGAGGTGCGGCCTGCAAAATAAGTCAAATAGAAGAGGGAGAAAAAAAAAATATCATCAGAGATATTAATTCCTTAATTGGGATTATCAACAGTAAAGACACAGCAGTGAACTGAAACAAAGGGAAAACAGAAGACGAAGGATCCGAGGGCAGTGGGACAGTGCTAAACAGTCTAACTGGAAGGCCAGAGTGAGGAGAAATAAGTCATAGTGAGGAAAAATATTTATACAGCCCTTAACTGATTTTTTAAAAGAACTTATATCTGAAATAAAGCAATCTTACTACTCAATAGTAAAAAGACCAAAACGCAAATAAACAAAAAAGCAATAAAAACTGAGCAAATGATTCAACAGATACTTCATCAAAGAAGATATTCAAATGGATAATTAACACATAAAGTGATGTAGAACATTAGTTTTTAAGGAAATGAAAATTAAAACCACCCTTACACATATTCTACAGTCACCAGAATGCCTCACTTGTAGAAGACACAATACCAAGCACTGGCGAAGATATGAAGTAACTAGAACTCTCCGGGGCTGCTGCTGCATAGCTTTCTTTAAAAAAATACTTTGTTTTTTTACAGTTAAACATATACTGTGTAACAAAGCAGTTCTGCTCCTAGGTTATTTGTCTAATAGGGTAACCAAACAGTTTAAAAGATCCTTAAACTGAAATTGCCAGGAGCATATTAGGATATCTGAAAATATACGACCATGTAGTTTAAGACTGCTCCTGAGCAAGATTCTCCAATTGGGTTAAATGTTTTGTATGGATAGGAGTTGCAGAAAGTATAAAGCGAAGCCAAAGTCAATAATTTCTTTCCAACTGAACCTACCACAAAGGGTGTGTTTCAGGTACCCCCGAGTCTGATGCTCTACTTTACAGCTAGGCCCCCTGCTCTCAGTGAGCTTACGGAATGATAACTGAGCCTCCGACTTGCCTCTGAAGCCCCTAGAATCCTCAGCTCGGAGAGACTGCAGTACAGTCATGGTAACAAACTTGTTAAGAGTAACTTTTGGTCGTGTGGCTAATAAAGCATGGTGGATATTTTTCTGATCTTTTCTGTCTTGGCTCGTGTGCTAACTTAGCTGCTTTATATTTGTAAAGTCTTGATCATATGCATCTTTTGGTAAAAATCCACATTTTTTGCTTTAGGGATTTGGGCACTCAATTAAAATTCCTAAGAAAGAAGAGACTGGTGATTTGGGCTGATTTTTTCCCTTTTCAGCTGAAATAAGGAAAATTGGAAGATGATGGAAATAATGAGAGAAAACAGTCACTGAACTTTTGATGAAACATGGCAATAGCATGACGCAGGCTTTGACTCTGACACTGGCAAAGTTAAAGGTCACTTCTCACATCATATGAAACTGCACCCTGATCACAGTACAGAGGAAATATTTTGGTTTGAGTTCGTAAACAGAACACTGTTTACCTGTTCCTCAAGGTACCGTTGCTTTCAGGACTCCACAATTTATGTTAGGAAGCCCTCTTTACAGATGAAATTGTTCATTAGTACATTAGTACAATTAACTGTAGGCAAGAATTTTCAGAGCCCCATGCTTCTCAAACTGAAACAGAGGTAGTTCTACCACCAAGGACAATAGAAGTCACAAGACAGAAACTAAGGCAAATCATTAATGGGAATCAGGTGTGCTTTATGTAACATCATTTACAAAGAAATTTTTAAAAGCCAAACATAGTGAGGTGTAATTTCCAAAGAGTCAATTTCACCTTTTGAATGCATAGCTAGAGTACTGATAAATGAATAAATGGCAGATATGTAAATGCCACCACAATCAAGATAGAAAACATTTCCACTACTCTCTAGGTTTCTATGTGCCCTTTCTAGAAAACCTCCCCCTGCCCTATCTCTGTTGTGCACTTATCAGTTCTGTTACCATAGCTTTGCCTTTTCTAGACTTTCATAATAATGGAATCATATAATGTGTATTCTTTTACCGCTGGAGTTTTTCATGTAGCATAAGGCTTTTCAGATATAGCTGTGTTGCTGTGTGTATCAGTAGTTTGCTGCTATCTATTGCTGGCAAGTATTCTATTGTATACACATGCCATGAGCTGTTTATTCGTTTACCAGTTGATGGACATTTGGATTGCTTCCAGTTTTGACTTATTATAAATAGAGTTGCTATAAAACACATTTCCCTCTGCCCCTAAGATACCTATACACCACCTCCCTTAGTCTCTTCTGTTCCACTGCCATCTATTCAGAAATGCCTTCTCTGACTCCTATCACTCTCTAGTCCCCAAGCTCCTGTTTTATTTCTTCAAAACTCTTAGTGTTGCCTGACCTGTGGTGGCTCAGTGGATAAAGCGTCGACCTGGGAACACTGAGGTCGCCAGTTCAAAACCCTGCACTGGTCTGGTCAAGGCACATATAGGAGTTGATGCTTCCAGCTCCTCCCCCCTTTCTCTGTTTCTCTCTCTCTCTCTCTCCCTCTCTCTCTGTGTCTCCTCTCTAAAAAAATTAATAAATAAAAAGAATTTTAAAACTCTTAGCATTACCATTGCTCATATTATATACTTTATAAGAAATAAAGATATATAGAGAGATTGTATTAGCCAATGATCTCCAGAGAAACAGAGTCAACAGGATATATCTTTACATGTATATAAGAAACAGAGCAAATGTGATACATTCATAACTTTAGAGCTGAAATTCAGCCCAATTCAGTTATTTACAGATGAAGGAAAATAAGCCCAAGCTGATGATGCAATTTGGTCTCAAATTAAGTGCATTACTCATTTTACTACTCAAATGCAATATTATTATCAGAAGCTACTGCACTATTTGTTACACCTATAAAATAAAATTATTCTGAAAAAAAGAGCATTCAAAGCTATAAAAATTTTATATTATACAGAAATTATGTGGAAAATTAATTTTTCAAAATTACATTGATTTTAGAGACAGACAGACTGGAAGGGACAGAGAGAGGGAGAAGAGAAATCAGAAGCATCAACTTGTAGCTGCTTTACTTTAGTTGTTGATTGCTTTATCATATGTGCCTTGACAGGGGGGGGGGGGTTGTCACAAGCCAAGCCAGTGACCCCTTGCTCAAGCCAGCGACCCTGGGCTCAAACAAGCAACTTTGGGATCATCTCTATCCCATGTTTAAGCCAATGACCCCATATTCAAGCCAGTGACCCCATGCTCAAGCCAGCAACCCTGCACTCAAGCCAGCAACTCTAAGCTCAAGCTAGCAAGCCCGCACTCAGGCTGGCAATCTCAGGGTTTCAAACTTGGGTCCTCAGTGTCCCAAGTCAACACTTTATGTACTGTGCCACCACCAGTCAGGCTATATCTAAAATTATAAAGACTTCTTGAAGATTAACTTTTACTAATAAATATTGTTGAACACTGGCCATGAACCAAGTGTGTTTGACACTAGATCTACATTATTCCAAAACAGAATTACTCATTAACTAAATACTTTACTGAGTGCTTATAATAAAAGTATGTAAAACATTGTCTGAAGGTTAAAAAAATTATAATGTTCAGTCCTTATCTTAGAGTTACTTACAAAATATTGGAATTAGAATCTTTTAGCATCTGACATGAGCACAATATCACAAATTGGAAACAAGTCAGAAAAGAAGGTTTTCCAATATTAGTGTAAACACGTAAATTAGGAAGAAACTTTGATGAAGTAGAAAAAACCTTGGGCGTTGAGGCAGAAGGCTGAAATCTGTTCTGGGCTCTGCCACTTGCTGGCTGGGCAAACCAGTTCATACCTTTGAACTTAACTAGAAATAGCAAGATGTTGGGCTTGAAGAGTTTTTCACAAGGGGTGCCGATCAGAATCAGTGCCTCAGCTTAGGAAAACGTGCCACGCCAAGAGACTGTCTCAAAACTTTCCAATCAAATGACCTGGAGAAATCTGTTGAAAAGTTCATCAGCTTATTCTGCTATTGCTCCTTGACCAGTAATCTTGATGATCTAGGGTTCTTTCTAACTCTAATAGACTCAGGTTTTACAATTTTGTTTTAATATTTTCTAGCCAGAGCAAGTATTTCTTCTGAATCTCTTTCAGTAAATAAGACTCATTCGAATATTTAAAGAACTGCAAAGTACAGTGACAATAATCAGTTAAGATTGACAAACCATTTGCAATGCCACTTATTTTTAATTTCTAATTTTAATCTTCAAGTCAGTATGTAAAGAAAGTGAGAAATAGAATTATGTACTTTGAGTCTGGCAGCTCAAAATCTATCTCTCAGGCACAGCCCCAGGAGGCAGGGCAGGTTGACAGGAAGCCAACCCCTGCAGCCCGCTCTAATACTCCCCACTCTTATCTTTCAGCACAGGAAGCTAACCGCTGTCTCACTTTGATTCAGGAAGGGCTATGATTTAGAAAACACCACTTGGTAGACCTGTCGATAGGAAACTTACCTTTCTGAAGGACACACTGGTAATGCTCATATTAGCTATGGAGATATAATTACAGTTCCTGTGGTTGTTGGAAGAAAAAAAAGTCATTTTTGAACGATTCTGTAGAGCAGCTCCACAATGGTTGCAGATGTGAGCTTTCAAAAGTTAATGGCAGTTGAGGAATACAGGGAATGCTCTGTGTTTCTTTTAACTTTTTCTAATTAGGACTGAACCATAGCACATGAAGTTTCTCTCATTCTCTAGACATAGAGCATTTCTTCATTTTCTAGAGAAAGACATTTTGACTATTAAGTCCACAAATCTCTTGTGGGTGAAATGAGTTCAAGGGATTTGGAAGCAGCTCATTAACTGATGAGTGGATAAACAGCTGTGGCACATTTACACGATGGAATACTACTTGGCCATAAAAAATAAGAAAATGTCACCCTTTGTGACAGCATAGATGGACCTGGAGAGCATTATGCTAAGTGAAATAAGCCAGCCAGAGAAAGACAAAGTTCCATATGATTTCACTTATAGGTGAACTCTAATAAACAAAATAAACTAATAAACAAAACAGAAACAGACTCAGAGAACAGAGTAACAGCTGTCACAAGAGAGGTATTACACGGCTGGGTGAAAAAAAAGATGAAGGAATTAAGGGGAAAAAAAACCCTTATAGACTCATACAACAGTACGGTGATTACCAGAGGGAAAACGGACTGGGGGAGGTAGAAGAAAGTTTAGGGGGGAATAAATGGTGATGAAAGCTAGGTTTGACTTGGGGTGGTGAACACACAATATACAGATGATACATTATAGAATTGTAAACCTGAAAATTATGTGATTTTATTAACCAATGTCATCCCAATAAATTAAGTTTAAAAAAGAAGAAATTCTGTTTAAGGAAACTAAAGTACATTTGTGCAGTTTATCATAAACTTTAAAAGGTATACAAATACATCATCATCTTTAATAGGTATATTAGTAGAGAATCACTAGAAGGAAACACTGGTGCTTTTAGTTTTCCTTGTTTTTATTTTATTGTTCTTTAAAATCTGAACCTGGAATTCTCACTTGGTTCTTTGTTCAGACTGTGAATATAATATTCTTTTACTTAACTTAGATCCTACAATTACTTTCCTTCCACAGGGTCTAATATTTCCCCAATACCTCAACAGTTGCCATTTCTGACTAGTAACATAAGAAGGCTGGCTTAAATTCTATTAACTTTTTTTCCAAAATGTAATGGAAGATAATACAAAATAATTCAAAGCTATTATGAGTGCAATATTCATTTAAATTAATTTTAACCTCAAGCCATTTCCTTGGGAAATGCAGAAAAGAATATAGAATCAAGAGTCTAACATCTTGGTGGTGTTCCTATGTTATGATTATGGGCAAGTCAATTAACTTTCCAAGATAATAACACCCCATCAGCAAATTGATGGCAGGATCGAAGACATCCTGTATACACAAGGCTCTATAAATAGTAAAGTATTACATGTATTTTTATTTATATTTTGAAGCAAATCCACAAAAGCCTTTGTCTTCAACCAATGAAGACTATCAATAACAGACTCTTACAGATTTGCTTCAAATCTCAAAGCTACCCGAACAAGCCCATCCCTGTCACATCTGAATAAACTGATCATGAATCCTGAATACTGACATCTCTAACAGAACACTTAATGTAACAACTGCTTAAATGTCTAAAAAATATTCATTTCTGTACCTATTTCAGTTTTCAGCTTTAAGATGATAAAAAATGCAGCAAGATTTAATTAATCTTAGGGCTCTGACATATCAGGAGAAAAGTGCAGAAAGCAGTAAAGAAAAAAGGGCAACTTCTCTAATGTTATTTTCTAAACTGAATACCTTATTTAACGTTATAAATGTTTATAAATTTACACCTTTAGTTCTGCTTTTTCTATTTTATAACACAAATATGACAAAAATACACTTAAGAAATATTTGCTAGAAATAAAAGCAATACCAACACTGACTAAATGTAAACAAAGATGGTAAGCACGCCCACACAAAAATCAGCACACTCTATTTTTAATCAAAACCCCAAACCACCGTGGCAGTTTTATGGCTTATACCTGAAGAGGACCTTTCAAACCAGTACCCCTAACATGAACAGTGAGTCACTTGAGGATTGATAGAAGATCACAATTTAATGTAAGACTAACACCTAACTGTTATAAAATGTAGACAACGCTTTGAAATCATCCCCTCCTGGTAAGGCATTCACAATAATCCCATTTGCTTTTTTAAAGATTGAACAGGATTCCTATAGAATATAGTCATTTATTTTATACTTTTATTCTGTTATCTTGTATATATTTGTACTAATCTTCTTCATTTCAGATGTTAAATTCCTTTGTGAAACCAGTAATCACAATTTTCTTATGATTAACAATTGGACATAATATTTTCCAAAACAGAAAAAAAAAATTCTGTAGACATAAAAAGAAAATTAGTGGTTGAGTAAATTGTACTGGCAATCCTTCAACACTGATAAAAGCAGCAATTGAAAATCACTAAATAAACAAGAAATTTCTTAAAAAAAACATCTTGGGGCCCTGGCCGGTTGGCTCAGCAGTAGAGCATCAGCCCGGTGTGTAGAAATCCCAGGTTCGATTCCCGGCCAGGGCACACAGGAGAAGCGCCCATCTGCTTCTCCACCCTCCCCATTCTCCTTCCTCTTTGTCTCTCTCTTCCCCTCCCGCAGCCAAGGCTCCATTGAAGCAAAGTTGGCCCGGGTGCTGAGGACGGCTCCATGGCCTGGATGGAGAGCAACTCAGGTGCTGGAATGGCTCCTGCTGAACGGAGCAGTGCTCCAGAGGGGCAGAGCATCGCCCCCTCATGGGCATGCTGGGTGGATCCCTGCTGGGCACATGCGGGAGTCTAACTGCCTCCCCGCTTCAAACTTTGGAAAAGTACAAAAAAAAATTTTTTTTAATTAAAAAAAAATTCTTGGTCCAAAGATACAAGGAAATAAAGATGTACACAAAGCAAACAGATGTCCCAGTACTGAAGAAGGTACCCATGAACAATCAAATGCTGATCCCCCGGATGCTGCACACTGAAGAACTCAGTGGGTAAATTCTTTGTGGTTTTCTTAGAAAAACACTGCCTAATATCTATTTACCAAAATAGAACTAGCTTCAATTCTCATTTCTTCATGTGTTTAAATTTATGGTTATAACCAGAAATATTATGCTTGTATAAACTTAAATAAAACATTTCCCATCTATTTTAAGCACAAATTTAGCACCAAAGTAATATGTACTGACATTATATTTTTAAAATTACAAATACAGTTTAGGCTCATTTTTAATAAAAGCAGCTAAGGCAGGACTCAGCATATGCCAGGCACTGAGTTTTATAAGCATAACCTCATCTGATCTATGAAACTGTAGACTCCCTGTTTTACAGATGTTATCTCCTTTATCTGTGGTCACAAAACTGTAAGAACCAGATTTCAGTCGAATCAGGTTGACTAATTCCACAGCTGAGCTTCTACCACCACAAACCAAGCTGCTTTTCAATTAAATGTCACTATCATGGACATCTCTTGTTTACCTGTAGAGAATACAGAAGCTTGATTCTTTTTAATGGTTCTAGATCAACAACTGTAAATTATACTTTCACATCTAGGGCTTGGGATCTTAGTAGGATGGTGGTCTGTTGTTACCATGCAACAAAAATATTTCAAAGGCCCTAGACATAGATAATGAAGACAGTAACACCCCCTTTAACTATGCCAGTAGCAAAATTTAACTTAGATATCTCCTGTGGGGCAAGACATCCCTGGTATATACACCTTGTTTACCAGAGTAGTTCTATCCCAGCATTAGTCACAACGCAGTGGCACTATCAATTGTTCTACTCACCCCAGTGCCTTTGCCTTTTTATCTTTGTGTCCCTGCACCCGTACGGTTCATTAGAAAATAGACTATTTGTATCATATTATGGTGCCAATGATTAGGCTTGGGAGCTGACGATGTAATTCTGTATTCAGGAATATACCAGGTCTACTAGATACTGATCCTTCATTCCAGATCACTTCAGCAACTGGACTTTAATACCGAAAGTGAAGAAGTCCAGAAGAGCTTCACTGTGTAGTGCTTCCTGGCTAAAGTGGTTAAGAGTCCCCAGTTCTTTTTTTTTTTTTTTTTTTTTTTTTTTTTTTTTTTTTAAATTTATTTTTATTTATTCATTTTAGAGAGGAGACACAGAGAGAGAGAGAGAGAGAGAGAGAGAGAGAGAGAGAGAGAGAGAGAGAGAAAGGGGGGAGGAGCTAGAAGCATCAACTCCCATATGTGCCTTGACCAGATCAGTGCAGGGTTTTGAACTGGCAACCTCAGTGTTCCCAGGTTGACGCTTTATCCACTGCGCCACCACAGGTCAGGCAAGAGTCCCCAGTTTTAATCTGGGTTCTGACATGTCACTTCCTGCATGATCGTGGGCAAGATGAACCATTTCTCTCATCCTCAGGTTTGTCAACAGGCAAATATGTGAAGACTTACTACATTCACAAAGTTAGAGACTAATACATGTTTTTGCTTTTCTCTAAACAAATAAAATAAGAAACTAACCTTTACATGTTGGGAGTTTGGTTTCTCCTTTACAACATAAGAATATTTAAGGATGTTATCTCAAAGCCTATGATCCCTTTATGCTAATCTATAATACATGCTACACACTTAAGAAGATATACACCATGAGGCACTTTAAGAATCACATTGTAAGGCCATAAAAAAGTGTGGTGAATAGACAGAAAACTGAGCAAAATGAATATCAACTCTCGTAACCGTGTATAATCCTAAATGCTTAAACTGGCTTTCACCTGTAGGAGCTATGAATCAAAATAGAGCCTGTGCAAAATACTCTAAAAAACCATATGAATTGTGTGTAGTAACAGCTGCGCATTTATGTAAATGATTTATACATTATATTTCACTTTACTAATGTTTTTAAACAATTATATTCTCCAAATGTTCTGATGGACTGACTTTTTAAGATTATACAGATATTTCAGGACAGTGAAGCAGGTACAGTGAAAGGTATGTGGCTGTTGGCAGCTGTGGGGGCCCGGGGAGGAGACCCAGGCGTTCCAGGTCAGCATGCTGCGGGACACCTGTTACCATACATTTGTCAGAACCCAGAGAATGGCCACGGCTCATCAACTAACAAATGTACCAGACTAATTCAAGATGCTAATAATACAGGAAAGAGGGTTAGAAAGAGAAAACATAGAAACTTTCCGTACTCTCTACTACTCATTTTTCTGTAAATCCAAAACTGTCCTGAAAAATAAAGCCTATTAATAAACAAAGAGTTCTGGAACTAGACAATGATGATCGTTATGCAACACTGTGAATGTAATTAATGCCAGCAACTATACACTAAACAATGGCTAAATGATAAATTTTATGTTAGATATAATGTATCACCATAAAAAGGGTCACAGCACTACTTGTCTTATTAGAAAATAATTCTGCGGATCCAGGAAAACAAATGCTAACAATGAATCATAATCCAATGTGTAAATCAATAAAAATCTTCATTGAAAACACTTTCACTAAATACTACTCCGCAATACAATACTTAATTTTTATTTCAAGTGCTTCCATATTAACAAAAACAGTATCTCCGGGAACATTGGTTCTGTCAAGATGGAAAGCCCCATAGCTCCCAGGACCTTTCTCCCATACCTAAAACGCCCTGGATGTAACACAACAAAGAATCGAGGCAGTTTCTGAAAGGTGGGAAAGGGCTGGCCCCTAGGGACTTGGTGATGGGAGGACAACAGGACAGTGAGTCCCAGGCTTCCCCAAGGGCTCCCGCAGCTGGCACACGGAGGACTCCTTGGGAAAGGGCCTAGAGGCAGACCCCAGAAAACTCCAGGAAAGGTTTGTTTCACCTCCAGACAAAACATTTTGGGCAATCCTCTCCCCCTCCAGTCAATCACCAATAAAAAAACTGCTCCCCTCCTTTCAACAGGACAAAGGAAAAGGTAAATTTCTACCTGAAAACCGCGACCTCACGGCACGCGTGCACCAGCAGAAGCAGACAGCCTGCTGCACACCCCAGCAGTGCATCAGGCAGTCTGGCAGGCTGACCATCCATCCTGCACGTGGAAGGGCCAGGGGCTGCTCCAAGCCCCCTGCTAGAGTAGTACCAGTGGGCTCAGGGAGGAGCTGCTCTTACTACATCCCCCTCTGTTGTCTATTTTCCTCAGCTGCTGCCATTCTCCCAACAGAGAAGCACCTGCAGGTGGAACAGAAGACGGGAGTGCATTCCTGCTATTCGTGAGGCCCGGAAAGGATCCCAGCCTCAATGCCCCCCACCCACAAAATCAATGAGACTGGCCAAGGCAATACTGTACAGGCGGGGCCAGTCCCCAGCGCTCCTTACCCCTTCCTCCCCTCAGCAGCACTGAGGCACAGCGAGGTGCTGCATCTCCTCACTTATCCAGCAGAGCCAAGCAGGGCTGGTCAACACTCCTACTTCCCAGGCGCCTGGTGTCAGCAGGGCCCAGAACAGTCCCAACCCTACTCTGAATCAGTGAGGTAGAAGGAGGTGAAAGACGCAGAGCTAGCAGGCACCACACTCTCCTCCACCTCCCCTGGTGATGGGACGCTCAGCAGGGAACTGACACACAGTCCAGATCTCAAACAGGGAAAGGTGAATATCCAGCCCTCCCACGTGCTACCAGGCAGTGTGAGTCAGTATCCCGCTTCTGCTGTAGTGGTCTTAGCATATTTTTGTGGGCAGGGGTAACACCTGGACCTAGTGGGAATATGAACATACCCACTCGGCCATAGTGTAACATTTTAATAGGAGGTCTAGTTGATTAAAAAGATTAATTAAAACCCAGGGTCTAATAATATAATACTAATGATACAATAAAGAATTGCTGTCACACCAAGAATCAGAGAAGAAAAAAACAACCAGCAAATGTCAAAACCAAAATGAATGAGATGTTAGAATTATCTGACAGAGATTTTAAAGCAGCAATTTAATCACAGTAAAATAAATCACTGCTTTGTGCCATAAAAGTAAGTACCCTATTGGTGTATAGGGAAGAACAAAAGATTTCATACATGAAATCAAAGGGAACAGAGGAATCAGATCACATATTTTAGAGACATGAAAACTTTAGCCAAAGAAGTTATGCAATTCACCAAAACTCATTAATTCACTCAAAAGTTTTTTGCATTCTAGACAACCACCTAAGGTTCTTAGGGATAAAGCAAAAAAAAAAAAAAAAAGAATGGCACTGTATTCTTAGCTTACTTTCTAATTGAGAAAAACAAAGAAGTGAAAAACAAAACAGAAAAATATACATATAACAGGTAGGAAGAAATGTAATGAAGTAAAATAGGACAAAGAAGGGACTAAAGGATGATGAGTGTTATTTTAGGTAAGGTAGTGGCCAGGACCATAACTTCAGATGGAGTAATATTAGGAGAGAGCTGAGTAAAATAACGTAAATATTAGGAGGTGTAGGCTAAAAAGAGAATTCTTGGAGAAAAATTGAGCAAGCGCATAAGGTCCTTTTGGAGAGAATGCTAGATGTATTTGAGGATCTAAAACCCAACTTTCTTGCATTCAGGTTCATCTCTTTCCACTGTAGCACACTACATAACCTAATGCTCACCACTACTAAACCATGTTATTTTCACAAGTAATTTGAATTCACCTCTTAGCAGTCTTTCTACTCTATTATATGAATAGAAAAATTATTCACTGTACAATAAATATTCTTTAAAGTGACTAATATTGTTGGCACATTCTTAGGAAGGACTTTTTATAAAAATAAAAGAGGTCATTTGTCTTATTTACCAAACAAATATTATTAAATTAGGCTAAAGCAAGTTTTGCATGTTAAAAACACTGAGAAGAAAAAGAAAACTCTTTAGACCCTAACCAGATAGCTCAGTTGGTTAGAGCATCGTCCTGATATGCAAAGGTTGTAGTTTTGACTCCCAGTCAGGGCACATACAGGAACAGATTGATGTTCCTGTCTCTTTGTTTCTCTCCCTTCCTATCTCTCTAAAATTAATCAATCAATAAATAAATCATCAATCAATAAATAAAAAGAAAAATCTTTAAATTGCCAGTGGTGGCACACTCAATAGAGTGCCAGACTGGGAAGCTGAGGTCCCAGGTTTGAAACCCCGAGGTCACCAGCTTGAGCACGGGCTCATCCACCTGGAGTATAGGATTATCTGGCTTGAAACAGGCTCGCCATCTTGACCAGGGGGTTGCCAGTTTGAGTGTGGAATCAAAGACATGACACCATGGTCGCTGGCTTGACACTAAAGGTTGTTGGCTTAAGGAAGGGGTCACTGGTTTGGCTGGAGTC
The DNA here is from genome assembly GCA_037038555.1 of Rhynchonycteris naso. NCBI lineage: Eukaryota > Metazoa > Chordata > Mammalia > Chiroptera > Emballonuridae > Rhynchonycteris > Rhynchonycteris naso. The sequence continues at coordinate 12,225,026 of CM073000.1, forward strand.
GCCTGGTCAAGACACATAGGAGAAGCAATCAAGAAACAACTAAAGTGCTAAAACTATGAGTTGATGCTTCTCATCTCTCTCCCTCCCCTAAGCCACAAAAAAATAAAATAAAAATAAAAAATTCTTTAATTACTGTATCCTCAGAGCTCTTAAACTAACGATTATAGTATTGATTGTTATAAAATACTTAGATTAAAATAGTTTTCTCCATTTCATCTTTTCTTTAATTTAAAAAAAATAATTTTTAAAAGCCCATTACAAATCATCATTAACTGTCTCCTATAACTTGAAAATAATTAAGTACATAATGTCTACACTGAAAAATTTTATACAACAAAACCAAATTATTTAAAGAAAGAAGCATATGACTGCCTGACCAGATGGTGGCACAGTGGATAAAGCGCCGGACTGGGATGCAGAAGACCCAGGTTCGAGACCCGGAGGTCGCCAGCTTGAGCATGGGCCCATCTGGCTTGAGCAAAAGCTCGCCAGCACCCAAGGTCGCTGGCTCCAGCAAGTGGTGGCTCGGTCTGCTGAAGGCCCGTGGTCAAGGCACATGTGAGAAAGCAATCAATGAACAACTATGGTGTCGCAACGAAAAACTAATGATTGATGCTTCTCATCTCTCTGTTCCTGTCTGTCTGTCCCTATCTATCCCTCTCTCTGTCCCTGTGTCCCTGTAAAAAATAAATAAAACATTAAAAACAAAAGAAGTATATGACAAAATGCACAGAACACTAGGTAGCTTTTTTTTTTTTTGACAGAGACAGAGAGAGAGTCAGAGAGAAGGATAGATAGGGACAGAGACAGGAACGGAGAGAGATGATAAGCATCAATTTTTTTGTTGTGGCACTTTAGTTGTTCATTGATTGCTTTCTCCTATGTGCCTTGACCGCGGGCCTTCAGCAGACCAAGCCACCCCTTGCTGGAGCCAGCGACCTTGGGTCCAAGCTGGTGAGCTTTGCTCAAGCAAGATAGCCCGCGCTCAAGCTGGCGACCTCAGGGTCTCGCACCTGGGTCTTCCGCATCCTAGTCTGATGCTCTATCCACTGTGCCACCGCCTGCTCAGGTGGTAGCCATTTAATCTGTAAATTTCAAAGGCAAAAAAACATTTTAAGAAATAATTAAAAGCCAAATGGAAGATATTCTTATTTTTCTCTTGCCATGTTAACTTGGCATTGAAATCCAGTCTTAAATCACAAACAAAACCATTGAAATATCAGTCTCTAAAATGAAAAATATTTCTGTAATATGAATATATTTCAGGTTCATTTCAGTTCAACTAATAAAAAACATTAAGGTTCTCATCAGTCCAAGATTTCAGAGAAACATGGCTCCCTTTTGAAAAACAAGCTTCAGAAAAGATCATGTGCCAGTCCCACTCATTTGGCCAAATCTATAGAGGAAACCATAAGAAGGGATTTGAATGAGAGAACTATAGTGGTTATTTATCAGAAAAGGTAAAGTAAGATTTTTTTTTAAATCAATCCCAGGCTAAAAGACCACCCAAAGACATCTGCATCAGTCAAATCATACAAAATCAAAGAGGAAGCCCTCACCACCAAAGAAAACAATATTCTTTCCAGAAGAATTTATTTGTGAGACAAATCAAACCCGAAGTTTTGAGACCCCCTTTTTAACACAAGAATAGCAAAGTCATTTTATTTTGATTGGAAAGCCTAGTAGTAACCCTATGTTTCTTGATGTCGCAACTCTGTGTAACACAACTGGTCACTTTTAATAGGTATAGGATTGGGAAGTTTTAGAGAAGGCATCACATAAAAATCCCTTTATACTCATAGTAAAAATTAAACACTTTAACTGTTTACCTTCCCTTTGATACTAGCCCCAAAAAGTTTCCCACTGCATGCAGCTTTAAGACATCGTTTTCCTCACTATTGCTCTGCACAATGGCATGCTGAACGCTGTAATCGATGTTCCAGGGAAAAGGTGCCATCAGCAAGGACTTCTGGAAGCACTGCTTTGAACATATGAAACAGGTTTCTTGACTATAAAAATCTGAAAAGGGGAAATACTGTCATTTGCAACAACATGAATGAATCTTGAGAACATCATGATTGGTGAAATAAGTCAGAAAAAGTTAAGAACCATATGATTTCATCTGTACGTGAAACATAAAAACTGAAAGCAAGAAATGAACAAATAAGAAAACCAAAAACTCAGAGACACAGTATGGTGATTTCCAGAGGGAAAGAAGTGCGAGGGGTAGTCAAGGGTATAGGAGGTCAAATACATGGTGACGGAAGAAGGTCTGAGTGGGCAGTGCGCACACAATGCAATATGCAGATGATGGATTATAGAATTGTACACTTAAAACCTATATCATCTTACCTACCACTGTCGACTCAATACATTTTTAAAAACTTGTTTTTAAACTTTAACATGCAATGCACAACTCCAACTGATAACACACAGTATGAAATACATCTAAATATGTGTCTAAGAAATAAAAATGAGGTAGGTAAAAATAAATCTATAAACATCTTGAAAATTTTTCAAATTCCATGGAACAGAGTTTGAGAAACGCTACTGGAAGTTCTAAGTAAAATGGATGAGAACTTCTCATTGGCCTACTGAAATCAGGGAGCTCAATGCAAAGCTTCCCTAAGCAAGACAGACATATTCAAACCTGACATTCAACTTTTACGAATGATTTACTTATTTAAATTTCCAAACAGACAAATTCTTCGTGTTGAAACTTTGTGAAACAATACTTCACTATGGAATTAAGTAGCCGAAGACTTATTCACATAATAATGTCCCAATACTGTCCCGTCGACTGCACTAGACATGGCAGGGAGAGTGGTGGTGGCAGGAGCCACTTACCGGGACCCTCTGTACTTTCAGCTCAATTTCTCTGTAAACCTAAAACTGCTCTTCAAAAATAAAGGCCATAAATTTTTAAATAACATAATAAAATAAAAGTAGGCATTTTAAGACAGAACAAGTTATCTGCAGTCAAATTTATGAATTTTTTGTTTTTACTGAATCAAATTCCACAGTAAGACCCATTTAAAAATATTTATGTCTGCTACTCTAGGAGAAGAGATGGTATTATATCAGGATTCCCAGTGTCCTTGGCTTAAAACAATTCAGGTCATGAGAGTAAAATAATATTAATATACCTAGTGTCTTCATTGACGGCACCCAGTGTTACACCTGCTACACGTCTGACATATTTTATCGCAGTCACTTCATATTCACTTACTTTACTACGGACGGTGCTGTCAGAGACTGCTGTCCGAGCAGGACCATCAGCTCACGGGAAAGCTGGGACAGGAAACCAGTTCTCTTATGCTCCCATTCTTAAGTCACGCCAATTCAGATTTCTTAGAAACTGCTCTTCCCAGAAAGTCTAATTACCTTTTAGAGGTAGTCATTTGAACTCTTCATTATTTTAATTCTTAGTCTTGTGATGAAAGAAGTCAAGGTTCTAATTCTGATATTATAGTGACTGTGAGCTTGTTAAACTATGTGAGGGTTTAGGAAAAAATAAAACACTTGCTTTAATATAAAAACCAAAATTGTTTAAAATGCAAAAAATGTGACTAAATGTAAGAATTATTTGATTTCAAATGAGAATGGAGAACTGAAATTATGTGAACTTCAGTTACTTCAAAGAATAAATTTGCTTTCCAGATATAATTTTATTATTTTAACTGGGGTTATTAATAAATTAAAACTATTTAAATAAGTGTTCTTAGGTTTTGGAAAAGAGTACTTTGCACATTTCGTATGCTTTTATCACACAAGAAAGCAAAACTCATTCAATATTTTTCTAACTTCATATTTGTAATCAAAGCAAAAAGGTTTAATATTCCCAGGGCACACCAAAGAGTAAAACTTTAATAAATACTTGTTTGTTAAAACTTAATAAGTATTCCTAGTAGCTTTCATATTAAAATTTTATCAATAAATCACTAGAGACTATAACTGAGATTAGAAATTTAATCCAAAGATTATTATATAAAATTCTTGGAGAAAGTGAGTCCTCGTACATAGTAAAATTAGAAATTAAAGACCAATTCCTGTTGATCATCTGTAGATCTTTACATACCCTGTGTCAGTGTTCCACAAATGACATGACTTGTTAACAAAATGATTCTGTCCAGCCTGGCTGGGTCGCTCAGTTGGTTGGAACATCGTCCCAGAGTGCCAAGGTTGTGGGTTTATATGTGCTGGTCAGCGCACATACAGGGATCAACCAATGAGGGGTAGAACAACAAATCAATATCTCTCTCTCATCCCATCCTCTCTCCCTAAAATCAATGAAGAAGGTTTTTTTTTTTTAAGATTCTATCACACTTTACATGTTGTAGTTTATTTTACAAATATAATATACATAGTTTTTCCATTTTACAAATAAACAAACTACCTTCTGGTATTAACTATACTGGGTACACAACATATAAACCCCTCTCTCCAGGGGAATTATGCGTTATGGCCTTGGTTGACAAGAACAAAAATCAACTCTGAATGGTATTTCAAAGTCTTGTCAGGGATGAAGTGAGAAGGGTGTGGGAAGCCTCTATTATTTATTCCTCTATGTATAAAACTATACTTGTTTCACTAAACCACCTAAACTGTTCATTTAAAATGAAATCCAAAAATCCTAAAATTAAAGTGCTTCTTGTATTGGCAATAACTGTTTCCACCAAAAAGATCACAATGAAATTGTCATTCAAACCTCTATAACAAATTTTTTAAATGTAAAATTGGTTTACTTTCTAATGCCTTTATAAATAAATGCAGCAAAACATTTTAGTTAAATATACATTATATAGATACACAATCAAAAACAGTTCTCCAAATTGGCATCAAAGCTACTATGAATACATTTTTGGTTCTAGAGAAAATATTCTATGGTTGTAAGCAATAAAAAGAATTCAGTTTCAGTAGAATGCTAAACTGAATCTGCTATACATTTTTTATTTCAGTGAATCAAATCAACCCAATTTTAACCCAATCTCACCCTGAGTAGTGTTCACCTAATTTCATACTGCTTAAAAATTTTAACTCCAAAAGAAGTCGACTATTCATTTAGCAAATTTATAGAAGTTTTCAGAAATATTTTTAATATGGTTACATTTGGGTGTCAAAAGAAAGAAACAATAAATAGGCAGCCAAAGCCTCTTTTTTTCTTTTTTCTAAAGAGACAAGGGAGAGAGTCAAAGAGAGGGACAGACAGGAAAGGAGAGAGATGAGAAGCATCAATTCTTTTTTGCACCTTAGTTGTTCATTGATTGCTTTCTCACATGTGTCTTGACCGAGGGGCTACAACAGACCAAGTGACCCCTTGCTTAAGCCAGTGGCCTTGGGCTCAAGCCAGAGACCATGGGGTCATGTCTATGATCCCACGCTCAAGTCAGTGAGCCCTTCCTCAAACCGGCGACCTCGAGGTATCGAACCTGGGTCCTCCACATCACAGTCTGACACTCTAGTCACTGAGCCACCGCCTGGCCAAAGCCTCTTTAATTGTGACAGGATGATGGGGAGTCAAGGAAGAGGGAACACAGCATGATACTAACTTACTATGAAAATAATAGCCACTCATGAAGCAGTGAAAAATAGGAGAATTATTTCAGGGACCCCTACATCTATAATCTTCATACAACATCAGGTAGTTAAACTCTTTCGTGAACTGGCAAGAAATTTCTAGCAGATCGGTCCAGGGACTGGTGGTTGAAAAAGACTGGCATCCACTATACTATTTCATAGGTAGATTAGAGAAAAGGCACAGCAAATTGAGTTATCACAAGAAAAAAGTAGGCAATGATGAGAGCTTTCCAACCCATGTCCCTTGGAAAAAGCCACCAAACTGGGTACAGGTGCACAGATTTCAATCCCTTCAGCCAATGGGGTGGCTGGCTGGGGCCAGGGGTAACTGGATCCCTCCGGCCCAGTCTCCTATGAAGTCACCTTGTGCTTTTACATCCTGTGGCCCTATGAATACCACCATTTTTACTTCTGCATGATGAGGAAAAACACTGCAAACCACTAGAAAGACATTAACAAACTCCTGTGCCACAGCAGTCACTCTGAGGAAGGGGGTTTGTTTCCAGGAGTCAAAAGTCTGTCCCATTAAATTAACATCACTCATTTGATTGTTATTGGCATTAGGAATTTGTTTTGAATTTCTACATGTTTTTATTTTAGTTTCATTAGATTTAAATGCAATAAAACGTTGCTATCTAGGTTTGTATGTTCTTACATATTTCAGTATTGTTAGCATAAAAATGCTTTAAGTTAAAATGGGTCTACAAGAATTTCTTCGCCCCTTTCAATGGGATCAGCACAAAACAAAAAGAAAAACAGTCTTCGCTTGAAGCTCAGGTCTACCCCTGAAGAACTCTGTGATCCTGGGCAAGTCACCGACCTCCTCGGTGACAGGTAAGCCTGTGCCTTCATTTGTCAATACAGCTCACGATTCAGGTCTATAAGGTGATTCAGTCAGTCCAGGAACAAACATTTGCAGGTTTGCAAAGAGAGTTGATGGCAGTATGCTAAAACTGTTTCATACCTCACAAAAGTGTACTTTTAGTCTCCTTTATTTAATCACTCCTAGATAAAAGACCGTGGAAACCTAACTTAATATATGTGACCATATTCCATCTTTAAAGGGGGTGGGAGACCGTTCTATTGCTCTAGGAGGAGGACTCCTACCATTCTAAAAATACTGTCCCGCAGCTGTTTAAAATTTATTTTTTTAGACCATAGCACCACTGTTTGGTTGTTTCCAATTTCTAAAACCACAAATAGTAAAAGTGTACTCAGTCTACTGCAAACATAAATAGCAAATGCACGCTTCAGCACTTTTTAAAGGATATGGAAATTGGCAACAAAAATGCAGTTCATGTTGAAAATTTATGACAGCCCTGCCATATTTCTTCAGAAATACAATCAGGTAAAAATTAGGAAGATCTCTACCAGCTGGGTGGTATTTTTATGTGTTTTTACTTATATTTTCACTCACTGAAAGACTTTCATTATGCAACTTCTGGCACTTGATAAAATAGAGCAATAGTACCTTGGCTAAAACCACAGTTTCTTTGGTTCTGTTCAGCGTTACACAAACGGCTTTCACCTTAGGTATCCTTTTGCATTAGTGTTTAATTTTAAATTGACTAAAGGGAATTTCTTTTCTTTTTTTTTTTCAGAATATTTTGCTTTCTGGATATCATTAAGCCCAAGAATTGTTATTTTCATAACTTCTCCAAAGATTATGTGTGTGGTGTGCTACAATTATTAGGCATTTGGTTCCATAAAAATATTGTGAAAACTACTGGTTAAAAATGAGACTATGAAAGTGATTCAGGGAAACATACAAAAGATTGATTTACTGTGATGTTATAAATAAGTTTTAAAAAAAACCTGTTTTATAAAATATGTAAAAAGGAACAACATAGATTTAGTTTCTCTTTCCTGATGCAATTTATTTAAAAGAACACATCCTCAGCTTCTGAGAAGGAGAAAGAAAAGGAGGACATCCTGGTACCAAAGGCAGAAATAAATTATACTGTTCAACTTAACAATGGAGAAAAAAAATTCGTCATTAGTAATAATACTTCAAGACTCACTTGGTCATTATGATGTTAAAATTCCTACTGCTAAATATTTAAACTGGATTTTAAGAACCAGTTCTAGGAATATTGAAAGATTATTTGTTAATCTTTGATGCAATCAATTAAAAGTTGCTGAATTAACACTGAGCAAACAACTGATTAAATTAGTGGGAGAGAAAGCAGCATTTAGTCATTTCAAATAATTTTTGCTTTTAATGACATTTTTAAATAATGGTTCAAACGCTGATGAATATCTTCTAATTATTAAAATGAAAAGAAAACTACAAAGGAATGCTGAAATGGCTCCTGTTTTACGTGGTGGTTCCTCCGTATATGCATTTTCACCAACCATGCTTAAACTAATAAACATTTTCAAAGATTCACCAAATATATGCTTATTGAACTGGATAAAATTTTTATATATCCCTTATATGTTTATCTAAACTAATAAAAATACCATAGAATAATTCATATTAAAATATGCAATGTAAAAGAATTAAGGTAAACTGAATGACAAATAAAGTTCTGGGCTATCTGCAGAAAAATAAACTGGACTTTATTTCTTTAGTTTACTGAGAAGAGTAAGAAAGTCAAGACTGTAAAACAATTACGCTTTGCACTTTTAAGCCCGTGTACATGTTATGCAATCAGCGGCTTCTTCTCATGTCTTTGAGCAGGCGGCTGCTTTTTGCCAGGTAACTGCTTTGCTTTGGATTTACAAACTGAAAGGTGAAGCTACTAAATGAAATCTCAGAAAACATCCAAATCACAGTGTCAGTTAAATATAAAGTTATGTTTATCTCATCTACAATAAACATCTACTCAGAATATGAACCCATGAAAACATTCAGACTTATAGTCTTCCTACTTTGAATGTTGTTTCAATAATAAAACCTGCATTTGAATACAGCACTATTGCATTTCCATAAATTATCCAGAAATCTCTCAAAGTCCTCCATTTATCTTTTATCTTGTCTACTGATCAAGCTCTCATCTGAGTGACTGGCTGCTTCAAATTGCCCACTACTTTAAAAGGATAATCACATTTTCCTAAAATAAGACGTCATCTAATCACTATAAAATCTAGAAACAAAGTATCTTTAAAATAGCTTTACAAAATAGAAATATATATTCTAGTGTTGCAGTTTTCTGATTTGAAATAAGATCATTCACAGAAATTGAGTGTCATTTTGTATTGAGCAACAGTAGAAAAATGAGAATTAAGTATAGATGTCTACCTCAATTGGTATAATCACAAGTTTGGAGATGGGAAGAAGAATTAAACAGTAGGCAGCTTTTGAAGCATAAAACCTTGTAGTTTAAAACTACAAAGTTTTCTCCTAATACTTTTTAACAGCTTTTAGTTAAAATACATTTTACAAAAATAACCATAAGAAAATGGAGAGAGAAAAAAGGAATTGGTCTCTAATATATCACAATAATTTGCTGAAACTATCACTTGTGGGGAAAAAAAATCAATCTTCAGAATTTGGAAATAACCATACACAATGAGTCAATGTATTATCTATAATATTGGAATACTTAAAATGATATGCATTTTTTCCTCTCTTCCTCTCACTTAAAAAAAAAGAATATGCATTTTTAAGCTGAAAAATAACTAATGTTTAGTGTTATCCTAAGTTAATTAATAGCTGGAATGAATGGTTTTTTACTGAAAGCTATAACTTCTCAATTCTGTATACACAATCCGTGAGTCACTTAAACCATACTACCTGAAATTATAACACTCCAAACACTTATGTCTTAGCTGCTAAGAGGTATCTGCTGTGTTTAAGTAGAAACATTAACTTCAAGTCATACCTCTTATTCTAAGCTCCGAATAACATGGAACTAAATCAGGTGACTGAAGGTATAGAAAACTGTAAGACAATAGCTACAAAGAAACTAATTTTAACATTTTAGTTGCCTGTTACTTCCTTTACAACTATTTGTGTTATTTTATAACGTTTTAAAATCTTAAGAAAGAAAATAATTATACTATTAGTGCTTATAAAGATTGTTGTCATCATCAGGAATAGAGTCTCCTTAAATTAGTAATGCATACAATTTAATGGTTCAAAATGTATTAACCCAAAGATAATAATATGCATTGATTAAAAAAAGAACTTTAAAAATGTTATGTTGGATTAAATTATGTACACGGTTAATGAATACCTGGAATATAGAGATAAGTCTATTTTTCCTTGCCAGAAAAAAAATTTGCATAATTTTAAAGTACTTTATCACACCATTACAAACTTAAATTATGTACACCCAATGCAACCTGAGACCTACTTTGGTCACCTGGGGAATTACCAGTTAAAGCACAAATCTTCACAGTTCAGCAGCACCTTAAATAATTTGATGAAAAAAAATTATTTTTGCACTTTTTTCCTTACCCAGATGAAAATCATTTCACAGCGAAAAAAAGTCACTTGTTTTGGAGCAAAGTATATACCAAAAATACTTCGTAATCCAATAGACTATTTTTCCTACATTATGGTCAGGCAACAAACCCTACCAAATGCTGAAGATTGACGTTTGTAGGTAATTCAATAGCAGGATGATGAGTCTTCGGTAGTTTCACAGTAGCATAATTTTTCACATTACCCAAACCACTGTTAAACCTATAACACATTTTCTGTTTCGCTATGGGTGTTTTTCTCTAACTTTAACCCTAAAAAGAAAATCTTTTATCTGCTTGCACTACAAAAGTATTCATAATTCAGTCATGTTTTCCTTTTTTACAATGCATGACTTTGAGCTCTAGATTTTTCAAAGATCAGTTAAACATTATGTTTCTTTAAGACCAGAGTGCTACTTATGTGCGTCTGTGGCTTAACTGACAAGGGTTTTTCTGTTCCCGGGAAAGTCAGTCTGTTTGTACCTTAAATACCATAATCTCACTTCAATCCGTACAGACATCTACAAGGGGAGGCACTCAGTGAAGCTACACCCCCCTTCAACCAAATCATGAACTGTAAGAATCATTTCTCCAGGCAACAGACAAGGGAAAACGGGAAAGTAAAATGATGGGAGAAAATAAAATATTTATTTAAAAAATTAATTAGCAACAACATATCTCTACATTTACGTAATTGTTCTTATTCAATTTAGCAATATTTACTAAAACCCTAAACTGTCAACACAGTGAGTGCCATGTGTGACCAGTTGCCAGGGGCCTCCCTGTGGGATAAACATCTAGAAATTTGTTCTCCAATTGGATAATTATATAAAGTATTGTCCATATAATTGCCATATAACTTTATTGTCTATTTCTAAAAAGTTACCATTATTAAATGACAGTTAAATTTTCCAACGTTAAATGAAAATATAAATTAATGCATTAATAAAAAGTGAATGCACAATCAAAATAGCCACTAAATAACTAAAGCAGAAAATATTTGTGATTCATTTTTTAATTCACAAATGTACAAGATTTTAAAATCACCTATCTGTTTAAGTGAAGCTTGTACAGTAAGATCAGAGATATTGTATTATATGCTAATTAGCACTTACTACATGCAAGTTACCATTGGTAAGCACTTTATATTTTGAACTTACTTAGCTCAAAGTCCACTTTACTTTATAAATGATGAGAATAATGCTCAGAGGGGTTAAGAAACTTCCCAGAAGTCACAGTTCTTAAGTGGCAGACAGTTTGGATTCCAAGTCCATACTCTTGAGGTTTAACCCTCATAAGTATCAGAGAAAAATAGGATTTGAAAGAAAAAATATGTGGCATTCACTGACATAATGCCGAGATGAAATATGTAAAATTACTAATTAACCATACATAAATATTTTAAGTCTTATATAAAAGTATTATACTTGTAATAAATGGCTATTCTGTATTCTATTTATCTTCTACTGCTCATCAAAGAAACAAAATCAAATTAATATTTACCTATTCCAAAGTTTGAATACTCAATTTGAATTAAACAGTCATCAGCACATACATACTGTCTTTCCTATGGCAACAATATGAGAAGTTCAACAAAAATGAACTCAATAAATCAAGCATAAAAGTATTTTCTGATAATTAATAAACTATAATAATAAAACATGTTAAACTGCATTTTACATACTGAAATGTTAATATTTAAGTTTAAATAATAATAAATCACTTATTTTACTTTTAATATGAACAAAAACCTATCCTTTTAAAGTGGCTCAATTGTATCGCATTTTAAAAAACCAAAGGCCTGCCTGACCAGTGGATAGGCGCAGTGGATAGAGCGTCGGACTGGGATGCGGAAGACCCAGATTCGAGACCTCGAGCTCGCCAGCTTGAGCGCGGGCTCATCTGGCTTGAGCAAAAGCTCGCCAGCTTGGACCCAAGGTCACTGGCTCCAGCAAGGGGTGGCTCGGTCTGCTGAAGGCCCGCGGTCAAGGCACATTTGAGAACGCAATCAGTGAACAACTATGGTGTTGCAACAGCAACGAAAAACTAATAATTGATGCTTCTCATCCCTCTCTGTTCCTGTCTGTCTGCCCCTAATTATCCCACTCTCTGACTCTCTCTCTGTGCCTGTTAAAAAAAAAACAAAAAAAAAACAACGAAGGCCAATATAGAGTTTAATATAAGAATACAGTAAATGCACATAATCTCATTCAATAACTTCCCTATTTAAAATGTAAGAATTCACTTCTAATTGCTTGGTTTATTGTTTATTCAGGTAAATTTCTTAGTTCTTTTTCAGTGAATAATGTTTCATGTTTGGTTGAACATGAGAAATCGCACCATGAGTAGAATGTGATTATCTATAATGAGAGTAAGTTATTTCATATTCCCATTTTGAAAAATATATCAATATATCAACACACTCTATAACATTTATATTAACTTTAAAATACTAGCTAGCTGAAAGTGAAAAAGAATATAATCAGGATAATTTCATACCATGCATAATCACTCTTCACAGAATTTTTATTAGACAGTATGGAATGGATTATAGTAAATGTATTTCACACATGCTATTTCTTATTCAAAAGGAAATACAGAATAGGATATAGAAAAGGTCTAGCCAAATCTTCATTCAAATCCAATATTCATGGACGCCACTGTAATTGAAAGACATTTCCAAACAGATAGCTGTGGACCTCATTTTTCTTTAAAATAATATGCCTTTCACATCTGTTCCAACTAAAACATTCATGTTCTTAAACTTGACCAAACTGCCTTATGCTTAGTTTTTAAAATATTGTAGTTTTATTTTGTTTTACTTTAACTTACAACTAAACTAGTTAAGCTCATAAAATATAGGTCAAATTTTCAAATTATGTTACCATGTTAAAAATAGGCTAGTATGCATACCTGATCGACACTTTACATCAGTTACTCCAAAGTTTCCGAAACTTCACTTGTTTTTAACTGCCCTTCATGCAACTTCCTAGAGTGGATAAATTCTATGTTTCGTCATTTTAAGATCCAAAATAGTCAAAATTCTCAACTTCAGACATCAAAATGAATACAACTAAGTTTTCAATATTTCACTTTCCTTTTGACCTACTCAATAATAACTAAAAATAAACATACCCTATTGAAATATGACATAATAACATTTGAATTAACAATGATACTCCTTGAAATGGCTACAAAATTATAAGATTTCAGATAATTATGAAATGAGTTAAAAGAAGTTTCTGATTCAGGATGTACTAAAAACAAAAAATTACATAAGAATGAATAGAGGAAAGAGATGAAAGAAAAATAGTAGCCCTTATGTGCTTCTTAATGAAACATTTAAAAAACAAAAATATACCGTAACAAAAATTTAGTAATACTATTCATCTAACAGTAAATTCAAAAGGATTTACAAAGTTAATGGAAACTTAATCAGAAGCTTTTAACCAATGATCTTTTGCATAAAGAAGTCAAATGTCCATTTTAGAAAGAACTCCTAATTTTATTCATAAGCCTTTTTTAATAGCTAACTTTAAAAAATCTTATACACTATAACCACTCCTCCCATCAAAATCCCTATTTTGAAATATATTTGTTATTCAATGTAGAGTATTTACCTAGAACTGGCACTTAATGGTTCTCAACAACATAAAAGTAACATTTATAATAATATAAAATTCTACTAAAGGTAGTGAAGAATGAATTGGTATAACAGAAGGGGTACTTGTACTTTTTACTCTGATTTTCAGGTGTAAACATTCAGAACATAGAAGGAAATTGCAAAATAAATTGGAAACATCCTGTAAATTATATGAATACAAAAATAGAGAATAATTATAAAGCAACATCAAGGACAAGACAGTGAGGTACAGACTACACACAAACAGTGATAAACTGTAAAGATAACATAATCAAGTATGAGATTACTGATGGGAGACTCCAAGGAGGAACCTTTGCACCATGGTGCGGAGGGAAGTTTCAATCTGAATTAACACACAGGAAGAAGCAGTCATCTTAAATGTGTAAAGCGAACATGAAGGCATAAAGGATATGGCGATGAACAAAGGCTATGAAGAGACAGAAAGAATAGAAAAGGATATGTGAAGGCAACATGAAAAACTAAAATCATAGAAGTACGGGCCATAACATTAATAAATGCAATTAACATTTACCCATAGATTAAAGTATCAGGTGTCATCAGAGATATTTTCTATCCTTTATAATCTGGAGCTAAAGAACCATCAATTTCTATTAACTCAACCTCTTAAATACGTCTTGAATCAATTCTGCCTCTAGCTCCCCAGTCACACCATCTGTTATGTAGAATCACCAACTCCCTCCTGAACTACTTCTGTGGTCTCTTACACAGCCCTCGTTTCCCCTTCCCCCTACCTTCACACCACCCTCACTTGAAACCTACTCTCTACCAGGTTGGTTGGTTGGTTTGAAATATAAATGAGATTGTTACCTCCTTACTAAAAGCCTTTCAGTGGCTTACCAATGATCTCAGAGTCAAGCCTGGAATCTTCTACATGGCCTGTGTTGATTTGGTCCTTACCTGCATTTCCAGTTTCACCTTGTCCAGTGCCCAGCCACGGAGAACCTGCTCTCTCTTCTCTCTCTCTCCAACTCCAGGTAATCTCAAGTGTAACTTTCCCAAGGAAGTCCTCCTTGAATCCTTCTTCTGGACCCCACAGACTAGGCTAGGTCTTCTAACAAACTCAGACCAACTGGTACTTCAGCACTTTATAGATTATGCTTATAATTATTTGATGACTTTTAATTATCTTTTAAATGGTGGCTTTCTATAATAAACTGTAAGTTCCATTGAGGAGGGCCTATATCTTTTTTGTATTCTATCATTCCCCACAATCCAGACAAGAGTCTGAAACAATACATAATAAACCAAGAAGACACAGATGTTGCCACTCAGAAGATTCACAGGATATAATGGACTCTCTGGTCACCAAAGAGTCAATCTAGAAAAACACATATAGACGATTTGCTTCAGGGGTTTCTGACCATACTCATCACAGCCCTCAGATACAAAGTAATGTTTCAGAGAGCAGAGAATGGGCCAGCCAGCAAGATGTTGCTACCGCCTACTGCACACCTCTGCCCTTGTCCTAACCAAATAAGCTTCATATTCCAAATGTATTTTTTTAATTTATTGAAGTGACATTGGTTAATAAAATTATATGGGTTTCAAGAGTATATTTCTATGATATATAATAAGTATATTCTGTTGTGTGCGTATTACCAAGACGCAAATCACCCTCAAATCACCATATATTTGGCCCCCTCTACCCTCCTAACCCCCTTCAGGTAACCACGACACTGTTGTCTATGTCTATGAGTTTCAGTTTTATATCCATGAGTGAAATCATACAGTTCTTATTTTTTTCCAACTGACTTATTTCTCTCAGCATAACACCATCAAGGTCCCGAAGTGTCCTTCGATAGAGGATTAGATAAAGAAGACGTGGTACATATAAACAATGAAATGTTACTCAGACAAAACAAGAGATGAAATACTGCCATTTGTGACAATATGTGTGGACCCTAAGAATAAGTTTTGTTTTTATTTCTATGTTTTTAAATCTTCACATAACATTTCATTTGAAAAAGAAAGTTTAAAAACCTCTGTGCTGAGTAAGTACCAAATCTTGACCAGCAGTCCGTCCATCATATAGGATCCCTCCCGCCACCTATCACTCTTAACATGCTGATAAAGCACTCTCACCACCCTGGCTAAAACCCAAGTCAGCTTCAGTTTCCAAGGCCTTGATTCACTTCTAAACTTCTATCCCCACTGCCCCATTCCCGCTGCTGTCAGGACAGAACAGATTCAGATAGTTTTGTCCCTGGAATTACTACAGCAGCTTTTTTACAGGGTTCACTCCAATCTCTCTTTCGCTAAAAACATCCACGTTGAACTCATCTTCCTCAAACAGTACTTTTACTTTTTTATAATAAAAAATCTCTGGTAAATTCCAGTTTAATGTCATAACGCAATTAAATACTGTCTCTGGCTTTTAAAATCCTCCTCTACAACCTGCCCAAACCAAACTACCGTTCAACCTATTAGCGCTCCTTTTACTCTGATCAGTTTTCTCAAATAGAGCTCGTATTCACTCAAGCAGGGTGCTCTCCATACCTCTCCTCTCTACCAATCTAAACCAGCGGCCCAAAGCCGCATGGTCTAAGCTACCTGGGCACATCAACCCCATGTTCCCAGCTTGACTAAGTTAAACTATAATGCTCCCAAAAATTAGGGGATATTTCAAAATGAATATGAAGCTATAAAATATCCCCTGATTTTTGTGAGCAGTGTATTAAAACAACCTTTATTTCTCCTGCATTCTCTACACTTCTTTGATCTTTTAAGTCTTGATAGAAAACCCCACAATTACACAATATAAAACTATTGAGGTTATAAAAGACCTTAGATAACATGTAGTCTACAATCTGCATTTCACAGATGAGGAAATAAAACAAAAAAGCAACCTGCCTGTTCAAGGTCGCAGTGCTAAATTTAATGGCAGGCCAAGAAGCAGACTATTAATCTAGCTCAGCCTTCCCCTTTTACTTATAGTCTGTCTCTATTCCAGCTGTCTTCCGAGGAGGCCCTATGGTGTCAAAACTGAGACAGGATTCTAGACTTACACTGCTGGACTTTGAGTATGGGCTACAACACTTACTTGAAAAAACCTTGGTTCTCCACTATATAAATTTTTAGCTACTTTTCTTTCTACCTTTGCAGAATATTAATATTCATTTGTTTAAAAACTATTTAATGAGCATCTGCCAGGTTCTGGTAATAAAGCAGCGAACAAAAGTGACTAAAATATCTACCTATGTGAAGAATATACTTTAATAGGTAAAACTGATATGTAAATAAAGAAATAGTTTAAAGTGTCAGATAGTGAGAAGATCTTTGATGAAAAATAAGGTAGGGAAGGTTATACTGCATTCTTTAAAGGCCCAGAAGATGAGAGGCAATCAGCATCTAAATAATGGGTGGAAATCACTAATGAGGTAAAAGCAAAACTAGAAGAGTGAAGTTGTATAAGGCAAGTGAAGAAAGTCTCTTAAGAAGAAGGTGATCAACTGTGCCAAATGTCATTGAAAGATCAAGGAAGATGGGCATTGAAAAGTGACCACTACATTTAGCAATACAGATAGAGGTCACTGGTGACCCTGAGAAGAGCAGTTTTGGTGGAGCAACAGAAGCAAAAATCTGAACAAAGTGAATTCAAGACAGAATGGGGAAATAACTGGAGACAGACTCTTTTGAGGAGTTCAGCTAAAAAGGGAGCAGCGTATTGGGATGGTAAATGGAGAGTGATGGGAGAGTCGCGGTTGTTGCTGCGGCTTGTTGGTTTAAGATGAGAAAATTTTATGAACTCCGTATGCTTCTGATCAAGTAGAAACAGAAAACACAGTGAAATGCTGTAGTAATGTTCCTGAGGAGGTGAGACAAAATGGAATCAAACACAGATGTGCAGGGGTTGGCCTTTTATATAAGTACAGATAGTTCCTTCATAGTACCAGGGACTAGGCAGAGACTGATGCAGATGGGTGTGTCCATTTAGCAATGGAAACTTATGTACATTTTCTGTGTATAGTTATAACCTCTCAATAAAAAAAGGGAGCAAGTCAGCAGCTGAGAGTGGGGATATGAAAGACAGTACTGAAGGTTTAAGGAGAAAGGAGAATGTGTGAAATGATTGTCTATCATAATAAAAGGGTAAATAGACTAAGAGAACGAAAGTTTGCAAAGAAGTACAAGTAGAAGTTATCGGCCATGATTTAAGTAAGAAAATCCAATGTTGTATGTTTTCTTCAGACACACAGGCTTGTGCCCAGGCAAGCAGAGAATAGGCAGAAAGTTGAATTTAATCAAGGGAAGGAGAGAGAGAGAAAAACAAAATAATTGAGGGAGAAAGGATAAAGAGGAAAAGAAGCTAAAGAATTAAGGATATTTTTATTGTGATAATTATAATCACAAACTAGACTATAGATTACTATTGGTAACAATTTCAGAATGGCAAAGAAAAAAAGTGGCCAAATCAATGGCTATCCTGGAACTGGGATTTTACTGTTCCACTTTTGGTGATCAAAATGAGTGAGAGTCATACAAGAGAGATTATAAAATGGCTACTGGTATTGATAGTAACCAGATTAGAAGTAGCCAGGATCATTAGTACTTAAGGTAAGGTACAGAACAAGATGTTAAAATCCAGAAAATATCCATTTTCCCTGAGAAAACCATCTATGACCACGGCTTCAACTGCTATTCATTAAGTTGATGACTCTAAAATGGGTGCCCACACTTTTTCAGCTTGCGAGCTACTTATAAGATGACCAAGTCAAAATGATCTACCTATAATAAAAATGCAAAACATAAATTTATTTCTTCTATATTATCATTATTTAAGTTACTATTATTACTATTTAATATTGTCTATTCTTCTTTCACCTTTCTCCTTCTCAGCTCTCTTTTCGGAGGAAAGTCAATGTCATAGTTTTTAGGAACAGTCCGAAAAAGCCGCTCCACATTTCCCTTCTTTAGAATAGCAATGGCACACAGACAGATGAGGCAAACGCACTTAGAATATGACATAGTGAAAAAATCCCCTCCCATTCTGTATGAAAGTGGTAGGTTTTAGGCTTCTTACTCGGACCAGCTATGGCACTCATTTTTATACCCTTTGTTGTATTTAGTTTAAATAAATTGAAGGCTAACTACGCAGCAATGTAACTGAACAAGTTAGCGCGGTTTAACACGCATGCGTAGGGTGTCAAAAGTTCAGGCGTCAGATTGGCTACCCTGTATGCCAATCAAAAGACAAATGTCTTTTTAATGTCATGCGATCTACCCACACTTCCTTCGTGATTGACGAGTAGATCGCGATTGACGTATTGAGCACCCCTGTTCTATAACATCTATCTTCAGTTCCTAAATCTTCTTGACCCATGTTTGACGGACTACCAGATTATCAATTTTTGAAGTCCCAAGAGATTTCAAATTTCACCTGGCTCAAACAGAAGACACCAACTCATGCCCTGTCAGAAACTACTTTTACATTCCTTGTTTAATAATAGCATCACCACCTTCCACGCTCAAAACTCATTCTCAATTTCTAAGCTCACATATACTCATCTCCCATGAATTCTACTTCTTCGGAATGTTTCAAATTTTTGTTGTCTTCAAGTGATGCCAATTGAGAGTACAAGGCCTTGACATCTTTCATTTGGACTTTTGAGCACAGTCTCAAGACTGGTTTCCCTGACTCAAAAGCCATAGAGTCGCCAAAGCATTCGTTCTGGAAACTCAGGTCTCGAGCACTCATTCCTCAATACTTCTTCACCTTCACTACTTCTTATCACCATAGTGCTTCCCAACCTTCATGGCCTTTCCGTTTCTTTCACTGCCAACTGATGGGATCAGTACCTTGGCACCACTGTTACTCTCTCACATGCCCAGGTGGTGGGGCATATTGATAAGGAAACTGACCTACAAATGAACTCCAATTCTGTGAAGTTGTTTCACAATTGGCCTCTGTTTACTGTACCAGTTTTACTTCTCTCTGTACCTCAAAATCCAGCCTCTACCAAACAATAAGTCATTCTCTCTCTTGAACCTTCCTTCCTTTAGATATACATTTCCCTCTGTCTGGAGCACCCTTCCTCACACTGTCTACAGAGGCAAACATGGTCTCCCTCTCATACCTCTTTGGCATCTCACACCGCCATTTTGAGTACACCGTCCCTACTTAATGAAGAGCCTCTGAAGGGGAGGAATGTGTTTTATTCTCCAGAACACAGGGGGATTTTAATTAATAACAGATAAATACAAGTCAAAATGAAATTCCTGCTTCTTATATATTACTCCCATTTAATCACAATACCAAAAAAGCAGTAATGCAAAATATTAAGAGTGAAAAGGGGAACACAGCTATACACACAGAGAATGAAAACATATCTATTTATATATTACTCAACTATGCATAGAATTATAACCTCACAAGATTTTAAAACCCAAAAGGGAACAATAATTATCTTATTTTATTAGTGGAAAAAGTAACTTTGAGGGAAGTTAGGTAATCTGATAAGGTCACACATGTAACAACCTCATTTTCCAATTGAAATGCAATTAAGTTTTAAACAAATCAAAACGTAACCTAAACTCTCAAATGTTAGGAAATTCAAAATATAATGCCAAATAAATGTCTCACAGAAGAAATCATAATATAGTAGAAAATATTTAGAACTGAATGACAATGAAAGTTGATATACTATATGTGATATTGTCATTTCTTAAATATATATATATTTGATCTTAATCATAGTTCCTAGATCATATCTCCTAAAACTCACAAAACTTCCTAAGTAATTATAGCAATAGAGGCATCTTTTGTTATGTTAACGAGGGGACTTTGGGGAAGTCCCTAGGTAAACTAAGAACAGAAGCTGGTTGCCAGGGAAACTTTGACCCATCTCCTTCTCTCCCACCTCCTCTGGGAAGAGGGCCTGAAGATTGAGTTCAATCACCAATGGCTGGTCATTTCATTACCAATGTAATGGAGCCTCAAACAAACAAACTTAATGGGCTAGATTCAGCGAGCTTCCCAGTTGGTGAACAGAGATTCAGGGCGAATGGTCCCCTCAGAGAACATGGAAATTTATGCTTTCCACATACCTTGCCCCATGCATGTGGCTGTTCCTAAGTTATATCCTGTTATAAAAACAAGTAATCTATACGTAAAATGTTTCTCTGAGTTCAGTGAGCAATACTATCAATGGGGTTCAAGTAGGGGGTATTATTGAAATCAACTAAAACTGGTCAGTTAGAAGCATGAACAACAAGCTGGGCTTGTCATGGGCCTGTGAAGCGGGGGAGGAGGCCAGACTGTAGTACTGAGCCCTTAACCTAAAGAATCTGGCTTGGTGGTGTGGAAAAAAAACACACAGCATTGGTGTCTGCATCATATCAAAACATGTGGGGTACACCTAAAACTATAGGGGGAAAGCATAGTTTAGAAGACAAAATATCAAGGTGTTTGTTGTTTAACTCAGATTTTGCAGAGTTAGACAGTTCAAAGAAAGGCAAAGAAAAGAAACTAGTTATAAGAGCAGAAAACAATGAAATAGAAAACAACGTAAAAATAGTATCAACAAAAGTAAAAGCTACTTCTTTCTAAATAGTTTACACAAGATTGATCAAGAAAAAGAAATACACAATATTACACATGAAAAGGGCAACATAAACACAGAGAAAAACTATAAATAAATACCTTTACCGAGATACATATGAAAAGAAGATAAACTGGACAGTTTCATAATATAATAAAATTAAAATAAAATAGCAAACCTAAATAGACTCATGGCTATTAAAGAAATTCATTCTGTAGTTAAAAATTAAAAGAGTCATTCCTCTACAAATGAGTGCACATGAACACACACACACACTCCCAACATGGCTAGATGATTTTACAGCTGAGTTAAATAAAATTATCTAAAAACAAATAATATTGTCCTAATATTAATGATTCTAGAGAGGGTATAAAGGTAGAAATTCCTCTTATTGTTAGTACATGGAGCTAGTTAGTAATAATAAAGGAAGGGAGCAAAAGGGAATCAGACATTAGCCAAATAAACAGGGGCACTGAGTCAGATATTAAGCCTAATCTACTAGAGAGCTGAATTGGACATTAAGCCTCATTCACTTGGAAACTGCAGCACTTACAGGCCCCCAGGAGACTGTTATATCCTTTGCTGAGGGGAGTTAATCCCCAAAGCAGGAAGGAGGAATTGGTTACTAGTCATTAGCCCAGATTACCAAAAGAGGGATAAACAGCAGGGGAAATTCCTTCGCTAGGCACCAACAGGAGCCAAGATCACAGCCACAAATGGGAGGTCTCCAGCCTGGGAAAAGGATCGGAGTGGATGAGGGCACAGCATCCCACAAGTTCCATGGAAAGGATTGGTTTAGTGGAGAGCTCAGCACAAGCATGGGAAAACCCGGAAAGTAGGTTGGATAGTTTGAAAGTAATCTCGCTTGCTCCCCAAAACCAGGAAAATCTATGGAAGATTACCAAGGATCTCGGAGCAGTTGCTGCTAGAGCCTATCCACCCTCTACTTCCCTGCTGGCATATTATTTCCCTTCACTCCAGTAAATCCTGCCACTATGTTTAAACTCCTCCCGTGCATATGCCCTTTGAAATTCCTCTCCCAAGACACCACTAGGAACCCATTTTCACTAGCAACATTATCTGCTAGGAATTATAAATAGTTGTTTATAACAAACCCAGTAAGAAAGACTTAAATACATTAAGAGTTTTGGTTGGTTTGTTTTCATATAAAGAAAAGTCCAGATGCAGGTGATTGCTGATATTGGTTTAATGGCTGTATTAGTTTCCTGTTGCTACTGAAACAAATTACCACACACTGAAAGCCTTAAAGCAACACAATTATATCATCTTATAGTTTTAGAGGTCAGAAGACTGAAATGGGTTTCAGTGGGCTGAAATCAAGGTGTCCAAACACTGGCATTTGTTCTGGAAACTTCAGTTACCCTTTACAGTTTTAAAGATGACTGTGGTACAATGCTATGGAAAAGAGTATAACTATACCTCAAAAAATTAAGATAAATTCATCACCTGATGCAGCAATTCTGCTTCAAGGCATACTGTACACATAAAAGGACTGAAAGTAGGTGTTGGGCAGATAAAATATATTATGCTCACTTTGTTAAAGATGGCGCTGCCCACGTGGAAGCCTGTCACCCCGGTGATATTAGTTGCCCTTATGCTGGTGCTTTAGCAATTGTGAGAAATAGAAATTCATTCACAGATGGGGAGTATGCAAAAACATTCATGCTTGATGATGCCAATAAACTTTTTGACGACTTTTCGGAAAAAGAAAAGATAATCAAACAAATAAAAGACATGCCTCTCTGTCGGCAAGAACTGTTCACGATAATACCATCATGATGGCAAATCAAATTGAGGCAACACAAGTGAAGGGCATAAATGCAGCACCATTCTTTTCTCTTGCTTTGGATGAGTCAACAGACGTAAGCCATTTATCCCAGTTCAGCATGATTGCAAGGTATGCTGTCGGTGACACACTACGTGAGGAAAGTCTTGCTGTTTTGCCTATAAAAGAGACAACAAGAGGGGAAAATTTATTCAAGTCTTTCACTGAGTTCACTAAAGAAAAAAATCTACCGATGGGTAAACTTGTTTCGGTGTGTACTGATGGTGCTCTGTGCATGGTGGGGAAAAACAGAGGATTTGTAGCACTTCCTCGTGAACATGAAAAGAGATCCATCCTAAGTTTTCACTGCATCCTACATCAGGAGGCACTTTGTGCTCAGATGTGTAGTGAACAGGTTGGTGAGGTGATGTCGCTGGTCATTGGGTGGTCAACTTTATCGTTGCCTGAGCTTTAAATGATTGCCAGTTTAAAACACTGCTGCATGAAGTTGGGAATAATTATCCTGGTCTGCTTCTGCACAGCAATGTGCGTTGGTTGTCAAGCGGGGAGGTGCTCAGCCGTTTTGCAGCTTGTCTGAGCGAAATCCGGACTTTTCTTGAAGTGAAAAACATCGAGCATCCTGAGTTAGCTAACACTGAGTGGCTCCTGAAGTTCTACTATCTCGTGGACATGATTGAACATCTGAACCAGCTCAATGTGAAAATGCAAGGCGTTGGAAATACAGTCTTATCCCTTCAACAAGCAGTGTTTGCATTTGAAAACAAGCTGGAACTCTTCATCGCCAACATTGAAAGAGGTCGTTTACTACACTTTGAAAAACTGGGAGAGTTTAAAGATGCATGCAGAGCAAGTGACCCTGCTCAATATCTTGATCTCCAGCAGCTAGTGGGCTTCACATCTAATCTCCTGCAGTCATTCAATGCACACTTTGGAGAATTTCATGAGCGCACTCGTTTTTTTAAGTTCATCATTCATCCACACGAGTGTGCAGTGGACAGCGCCGACATGAGTTACATCCCCGGTGTCTCCGTCAGAGATTTTGAGCTACAAGCTACTGACATGAAGACCTCAGATATATGGGTGAATATGTTCAAGTCACTGAATGAAGATTTGGAAAGACTTATACAACAGTAAGCAGACTTGGTGAGCGAACACAAGTGGGGAGAAATGAAAAAACTTCAACCCGCGAACCAGCTATTGTTAAAACTTGGAACGTGCTTCCCATTACATACCACCCACTGCAGCATGTGAGTATTGCTGTACTGACAATGTTTGGCTCTACGTGTGCATGTGAGCAGTCTATCTCACATCTAAAGAACATTAAGACCAACCTACGATCACATTTAACGGATGGAAGTCTCAACGCCTGCATGAAGCTTAACCTCACCACATATCAACCAGACTACAAAGCCGTCAGCAAAACCATGAAGCACCAGAAGTCGCATTAATGGTAAGAAGTATTTTATTCATCATTGGTTAGCAACAGCATAACAATATTATTAAAAAGAATTCAGAGACTTATTGTACTTTAAAAGTGTTGGTCTTACATAAAATGCACACATTTACTTGTATTAAGTGTTAAACATATTGTATGGCTTTCACGGAATTACGTTTTAAAATATGTGGCGTTCATAGCTCTCTCAGCCAAAAAGGTTCCCAACCCCTGCTGTAAGTAGGCAGGATGCTTGTAGCCTAAGGCTTAGTTTCAAGACTAAGCCATTCCCACTCTTTTTGATGTTGGGTGATGCACTCTCATGAGGAATCCCATTATGCCTCAGATAAATGACTTTGTAACAGAGACTTCCTTGTTTGTATACTGGATTAAAGGTTTTGATTTCTACACTATAAAGTGGGGCAGACCGGGAGCTTGCTCTCTCTGGGTTCCTGAGATTAGCATTAGAGAGGAGAGCAGAGAAAGGCCATGTGGAGGAGAGGGCAAGCAGCCAAGAGGGCAGAATGCAGAGGGAGATGTCAGTTTGTGCAGAGTTTGTTCAGAGAGGAGATGTGGAACAGAGGTGAATAGGCTGGTGATGTAGAAACCTTTGATTCTAGGAAACTCGGATAAGTCAGTGGCTTTGGGAGCACTGAATGAGTGGGTTTTGGAGCCCAGTGTGTTTTTGCTTGCCCACCGGGTGCAAGCTAGGATTAAAGGTGATGGCTCACCAGTTTTTGGCTCCATTGTTTCATTACCGACTGTCCGAATCTAATGCGAACCTACACTGGCCAGGCAGCTGTGATGGTGGCCATGAATACTGGCTTTACAACAGGGTCTCAAATAGATATTTTACTGCCATGTTCTCAGTAGCTACAGTATTGAAAATAGTTCAAATGTGGAAGCAACTCAAGTACCCTTTTAAAAAAAAATGTATAAACAAAAGATAAAATATACATATAATGAAATATTATTCAGCCTTAAAAGGGTGAAAATTATGACATATGCTATGACATGGATGAACTTTGAGGCCATTATTCTAAGTGAAATAAACCAGTCCCAAAAACATAAATACAGTATAACCTAGAGTACTGAGAGGAGGTAAAACCCATAAAGAAAGAAAATAAATGGTGACTGTCATGTGCTGGGAGAAGGAGGTAATTGGGAATTACCTTTAATGGGTATGAAATTTCAGTTTTACAAGATAAAAAAGGTTAGGAAGATGGATAGTGGTAACATTTACACAAGATTATGAATTATGTAATACCACTGAACTGAACACTTAAAAATTAAGATAGCAAATTTTAAACTATATATATTTAACTAACAAAAAATTGGAGGAAATTTTAAAATATATATACCAGTTTAGCTATACAGGTACCATTCTCCCTGATATTACAAAAGAGTCAGGAACAGAAAACAATTCTGTTTGCCACATAACTCAATTAGTATATGCTCTGGAGAGAGAAATGAATTTACTTATTGCTCCAGTCTAAGCTTCCTAGTGCTTCATTTGCTTGAGCATCTCACCACACTTAATGTGTCTAGAGCAGAGGTGCCCATACTTTTCCAGCTTGCGAGCTACTTATAAGATGACCAAGTCAAAATGATCTACCTATAATAAAAATGCAAAACATAAATTTATTCTATAATATTATCATTATTTAAGTTACTATTATTACTATTTAATATTGTCTATTCTTCTTTCACCTTTCTCCTTCTCAGCTCTCTTTTCGGAGGAAAGTCAATGTCATAGTTTTTAGGAACAGTCCGAAAAAGCCGCTCCACATTTCCCTTCTTTGGAATAGCAATGGCACACAGACAGATGAGGCAAACGCACTTAGAATATGACATAGTGAAAAAAATCCCCTCCCATTCTGTATGAAAGTGGTAGGTTTTAGGCTTCTTACTCGGACCAGCTACGGCACTCATTTTTATACCTTTGTTGTATTTAGTTTAAATAAATTGAAAGCTAACTACGCAGCAATGTAACTGAACAAGTTAGCGCGGTTTAACTCGCATGCATAGGGTGTCAAAAGTTCAGACGTCAGATTGGCTACCCTGTATGCCAATCAAAAGACAAATGTCTTTTTAATGTCATGCAATTGTCCCACACTTCCTTCAAGATCGACCAGTAGATCGCGATCCACGTATTGAGTACCCCTGGTCTAGAGAGTTTGGGTATCATTGTTCAAACAACAGAGCCCCGAAACACAAGCGATCTGGTGCTCAATTAAATCTAAAGAAAACTGCTAGATGACGAATACAACAAACACAACAAAATAGGTTAATATCTGTTAACATATAAAAAGCCATTTAAATTTAATGTGAAAAAGATGAATGCCTGAAAAGAAGAATGAACTGTTTGTAATTCACAGAACAACAAGCACAAATGGCTAAAACCTTCAAAAATGTTCAAGTTCACCATGAGACATGTAAGTTAAATAAGCCATCATTCCACGTTGGTGACAAAAGAGATAAATAACAGTGTTGGTAAGCTGTTGGGGAAACAACTATTCATAGGCACTGTTGTAGTAACAGTATAAATCACTATACCCATACAACAATCTGGTAATATTAATTATAACTTCAAATGGCCAATCCTGTTGAAACAGTGGTTTCACTTCCAGGTAGATATCCTCTAATAATAAATTGAACAAATGATTAGGAATAAAGAAGTCCAATAAGTGTTGGCTAAATATTTAAAACCTGGAAACAATCTAAATATCTACCAATAGAGACTGCCAGAATAAATAGGAGAACTAGGCAGATATAAAAATACTAAAGGAGGTCTGTAGGTACTGACATAGAAGGATGTCCACAACATATCACAAGATTTAAAAAATGTTTCTTTTCAAATAAAAAGTTCTATTCATCTTACTAATTGATTAAGACATATCTGAATTCACATTGAATATACAGTGTGGGACAAATGTAGGTTTAAGTTGTTCATATGGAAAAAATAGAGTAACTAATTAATAAATAATAAGACAAGAATGAACACTGCATTTCACATACATACAACTGTAAATCTACTTTTGCCCCACCTGGTATGTGTAATACAGAAAAGCTAAAAAGAAAAAAAGTCATCCTGAATCCTTTCAGCAAAACATCTTCCAAGGTCACTAGAAAGAATTTTAGGCTAAGTCATACAAACATTACTACAAATTCACAATTAAAACAATAGTTTTTAGTACTAAATTTCTATCATTTTAACCTAAATGTTTCCTAAATTCTCATGTAGGAATCAATCTACTATGGAGAACACTGAAGTTGATACTAAAGATTTTTTTTCAAGGTTTCTAAAACTCATTGAAACTTACCGTTCGGAGGCGCACAGCCAGGTAAATAATGTAAGCAAACATCTCAACACAATAGCATTCAAAAAACTTGAGAGTGAGGAGGGGGGGGGGAGGCTGACAGACTGAAAGTAATTAACTCCAGGAAGAAATTTTAAACAATAAAGCAATGTATAAATGAGCTAGCATAGCTCACAGCTTACAGTATCAAACGATTCAGTGACCACCCAAGTACCTAGCAGCTCAGAAGGAAGAAATGGGTTTTCTACAACACCTTATGAAAAAAATTTAAGTATCTGACCACACACATACCAAATCCATGCAGTTATAGAGGAGTGAAAATAACAGGGAAAATGATATAAAAATAAATAAAAAGTAGAAATTATGCCAAATAAAAAAGTGATTTGATTGACAGCATTGAAAAAGAACGGATGATGGTAAAAGCATATAAAAAAAGGAAATAGCATTATAGGAGAGAAATATAGAAACTTTTGTCTAATGATTATTTTAGACAAAATAAATATTTTAGTAACTTAAAATACTAAAACTACATAAGCATTTATATTTGCACCATAAAAATAGACTATTTTAAAATAAAGACTAAATGTTATTTATTCCACTGCAGTATTATTACTATACAGGGAAAAACCCCACATTTGTTAGAACATCCAGGGTAATCAATGTATTTATTTACAAAACTGACAGAAGTCCAGTGCTTTTGAAGCAGGATAGTAAGAAACTAGGAAAATTCCTTGGCAAGTGGAATGGGGAAACTGAGACAAATGGCTGATTCAAACTGGTCCCATCCAGCACCCTGACTCACCTGCCTCCCTCTCCCCTGCACAACCACTCCCTTAAGCATTCAGCCTTCAGGAGAATGAGGTCTGATCAGCATCAGATAATCTTAAGAACAAAGCCTCCAGTCTGCTGACCACAGAGACAGAGTTTGGGTCAAACTACAGAAACATCCAGACCTCAGATGTGTTTCAGCTCCAGGCCCAGAAAAGCAGTGAAACCTGATGAAGTGATACCATGGCTGACATCAGGATCAGATGTGATGACCAATAGCCCCCCAACCCTAGCACCACCAATCAGTAGAGACCCTACCCTGAAAGGACACACCTGGAAAGCTGATGAATAGTCTATTGAGAGCCTCCCCAAGACCTCCTCCAAAATTCCTGCCTTTAGAAAACAGATTAAAACCCTTAAAGCAAAGACTCCAGCATCTGCTTGTGCGCGCGCTCTCTCCATCTCTCTCTCTCTCTCCAAAGCACACCCCTGGCTCACCCTCTTCTTTCCTAAAGCGCATAACTTTGCTTTCTTTCTTCAAGGACCCTTCTTTTGCCTTGGTAACTTTCCTGAGACCATGCAGCTCAGCTGCCTCACCACTGCCTGTGTGACCTTTCTAAAGGACCAAGGCAGCCATGCCTAGGCTCAACACTTCCTCACATTTCTAAAGGGCCAGGGCAGCACCACCTGGGCTCACTCCTGCGGCTACAACCTGGCCTCTTCTATCTTAGGCCCTTTCTTTCTTTCACTGTCCCCTGCTTTAACAAAAGTACTCTCAAAAACACTTAAGCTCATGTTGTGAAATCTTTCCTGCACGAAGGCAAAACTGAGAGCCCACATAGCAGCTAACATTTTCATATAAACAATTTATATAATCCTAACTTACTTTGAAATTCACATGAAACTATTTACAAAATTAACAGCCATAAGCTTGTAAAGGTATATTGTCAAAGTAACAGAGCTCTGGGTAATCTAAGAAAACCCAAAACATTTATTAAAAATCACTCTAGTATAGTTATTGACATTAAAAATATTTCTATCTTTCAGTTATAAAATAATCTGGTGGGAAACATTATAGATGATAAAACATCTGCATTAGTAATAAGATACTTTTATTAATGGACAAAGCAGCACAGTATTTATAAACTAATCTGCACTTTATTCTTAAGCTTAAAAAATTTGCATGGCCCTGGACGGCTGGCTCAGTAGTAGAAAATCAGCCCAGTCTGTGGAAGTCGCGGGTTTGATTCCCAGCCAGGGCACACAGCAGAAGTGCCCATCTGCTTCTCCACCCTTCCCTCTCTCCTTTCTCTCTATCTCTCTTTCCCTCCCGCAGCCAAGGCTCCACTGGAGCAAAGTTGGCTGGGAGCTGAGGATGGTTCCACGGCCTCCACCTCAGGTGCTAGAATGGCTCTGGTTGCAGTAGAGCAACATCCCAGATGGGAAAAAGCATCACCCCCTCCTGGTGGGCATGCCAGGTGGATCCCAGTCAGGAGCATATGGGAGTCTCTCTGCCTCCCTGCTTCTCATTTTAGAAAAAATATTGCCAACAGCTCTTATTATCTCAAAGCTAGGACAGTATAATTAGACATATTCTAAAAGTATTTTATTACATTCCAAAAACATTTTTGTGAATTCTCACAAAGTACAAAATATCTCATTTGTATAAGAAAATGTTTTAATGTTCCTCATGCCACTAAAATATATAATGTCATTCAAATATATAGTACATTTACATTTACCTCAAAAATTTAATCTTATGTTTAAAAAGAATAAAGGGAGAAATTTGTCCCGAAAGACTAGCTAAAGAAAATCCATCACAGATAAAGAAAAGGAACAAGAAGTCTGAGAGCACAGACACACAAATGAAATACACACACATACAGCAGAAAAGCACCCCCCAGGTTTTATAAGTCCTATCTGATGATTAGAACAAAACCTAGTCACACCATCTGATGTTAACATAAAGACATCACTGGGGAACAATGTATTTTTCATTTTCTGTTGAATGAGGTTTTAGAACCTTTTCTATATATTTCTGCATCGCTGATTCCAAATCTGAAATCCATTCTTTGGTGCATGCTCTAGTTTTTATGCAATTTTAATTCCTTTTTGTTACAGTTAATGGCATGCATTGGTTTTTAAATTGGAGTTAAAGGGCAACGACTCTTGGATGAACATAACCACAGGCAATTAATGTTTTATAAACATCACTTTTACATAATTGTAGTTGTTTGTAAATGTACAAAATTATTATCTGATAAAAACACCCTCTTATTTTAAGATTGAATCATGGCTTTTTTGAGTAGGCATAAGTGTAAGAATAGTCCTGACACCTTCTGTTATATATGTGGCTGTTACACACTTCAACGTCAAAGGCGCAATATTTCATCATTTGTGACACGTGCATATATTGACTATTTTCAAGTTCCCCTTGGTGATCAAGACAAGAATTGGGTTCCTCATATTGTGTCATGATTGTGAGGAAATGCTTCATGACTGGACAAAAGGAAAATGCAAAGAAATGCCTTTTGGTATTCCTATGGTTTGGCGTGAACCAAGGACCACAGCAGTGACTGTTATTTCTGTCTGATCCATACAAAGGGCATCGGCAAGGAAAAATGGCATATGATCGCATATCCTAATATTCCTTCAGCAATACGACCTATCCCACACTCTGAGACACTCCTGTTCCAGTTTTCAATGGTTTTATTTCTTCTAAGGATGAAGAAAGTGAACATGGTGATCCAGTGTATTTTGATAAGATGCATGAGGAAATGGTTGTAGAATCTGAAGGGTCTTCTTCCGATGCCAAGCAGTCATTAACCCCTCAGCAGTTTAGCCAACTCGAATTGAACGACTTAGTAAGAGATTTGGGCCTATCAAAGAAAGCAGCTGTGTTATTAGCCTCCAGGCTTCAAGAAAAGAACGTACTTCACAGGTCAGCTAAAGTATCCCATTTCAGGAAGCGTGAACAAATTTTTGTGGACTTTTATTCCGAAGACAAACATTTTGTTTATTGTCATGATATCACTAGTCTTTTCAGCCAGCTAGGTGTTACCATTTACACTTTGACAGAATGGCAGCTATTTCTTGACAGCTCCAAACGGAATCTGAAATGCGTTCTCCTATACAACGGTAATGTTTATGCAGTGGTTCCAATTGGTTATTCAACTCATCTGCGAGATTATAATGACAGAAAAATTGTGCTCAACTATCTGAAGTATGAGGAGCATAACTGGATCATTTGTGTGGATCTTAAAATGGTAAATTTCCTGCTAGGACAACAGAGAGGTTTCACAAAGTATCCTTGCTTTCTGTGTTTGTGGGACAGCCGAGCTCGGGGGAAACACTGGACACAGAAGGAGTAGCCGAAAAGTGAAGCTCTAGAAGTAGAAGTGCAAAATATTGTGAATGAACCTGTAGTTCATTGAGACAGGATCATTTTCCCCCCACTTCTCATCAAACTTGGCTTAATGAAGCAGTTTGTTCAGGCTTTGAATAGAGAAAGTGAATGCTTTCAACATATTATTTCTGCTTTTCCTGCCTTGTCTTTCAAGACGATAAAAGCAGGTGTATTTGATGGACCTCAAATTATTATATTTTCACAAAGATGATGCCCAAGAAGACATTCTCCTTCATTATGCGTTAAGATTCACTTCCTGAACAGTGACTTTGATAAGTTTCCCGAAAATCTTGGAGCTGTTAGTGATGAGCAGGGAGAACGCTTTCATCAAGATCTGAAGACGATGGAAGAGCATTATCAGGGGTGATGGGACAGATATATGATGGCAGACTACTGCTGGAGCATCAAACAAGACTGTCCCCAAAAAGTACACAAACACAAGAGCTACAAACGGAAATTTTTGCCTGAATAGAATTTAAATAAGTGTTGCGCAAATTTTATGATTAAAGTAAGTGTTTTAATATGTTCTATTTTGAAACTGTAGACAAATTCTGATGAAATCATATCTTTTAGTGTATTAGTATAATTACTGCATTATATAAATTACTATATTTTCACAAAGATGATGCCCAAGAAGACATTCTACTTCATTATGTTAAACTAAGTGTTGAAAATTTTACAATAAGATGAAAACCTAAGATCTTGAATTGCAAAAAGAACTGTAGCTTAGAGAAAAACTAATGTCAGATTTGAGATCAGCACACTTGAAGTAGGTAAGAACAAATGTTTTTGTGGATACAACAGAAATTTTGTTCCCCAGAAAAGAGGGGAGGGTCAAGGGACCTAAATAGAAATAAGGTTTATATACCACTTGAAGTGAGAAAATGTTGAGACAAGTGCATTAATATAGCTCATAGCTATGCTGATATATGATATATATATTTATATATATATTTATATATATATTTATATATATTATAATATTGAGATCAGCCAGTATATAAATTATATAAAGTAAAATCAAAAGCACTATAAAAAAATTAAGAAAGAATCCTAAAAACTTTTCAATTATCCACAAGAAAGCAAAAAAGAAAGAAAGAAATAGAGAAACAAGAAGGAAAGAACAATAAACAAAAATTAAAGTGTTGAGACAAGCTATAGCATATTAACTAATTTAAATAAAAATGGTAAAAATTCCCTAATAGCACAATCTGGCAGAGTGGTTAAAAACACAGAAAAGTAATTATTGGAAGGGAAAACTTTGGCCCTGGCCAGTGTCTCAGTGGATAGAACATATTTCCAGCGTATAAATGTCCTGGGTTCTATTCCTATTCAGGGCACACAGGAGAAGTGATACCTGCTTCTCTCCCCCTCTTTCTCCTCCTTCCCTCCTTCCTCTCCTCCCACAACCAGTGGTTCAATTGGTTAGAGCGTGGTCCAGAGTGCTGAGAATAGCTCTGTTAGGAGCACTTTAGCATTAGGTGCTAAAAATAGCTTGGTGGTATTTGAGCATCAGCCCCAGACAGGGTTGTCAGGTGGATCCCGGTCAGGGTGCATGTGGGAGTGTGCCTCACTATCTCTCTCCTCCTCTCACCTTCACAACTGTGTTTAACTAATTTAACACAGTTTTACATCTCAGACTTAAAAATACATAAATGATTATAAGATACTGCTCATAAAAAGGAATAAAATTCATTCAAAGTCAATGATTAGTTTTTTCTGCTAGTTGTAGACTAATAACAAGCTGCCCAAGTAAGTGTTTATAGTTGGGTTTCAGATGCAAAACTCATTTATTAGGTAAGAGGAAGAAGGATTAACACCTACTGCATTTTCAGATCACAACTGGTTTTCCAGAGATACAGGACACCCAGAGCCACCTAGCAATTTTATGTTATGAACAATGACAAAGTCAGGAAATAAAGGAAGGGCAAAAAAGTTGAGAAGTGGTTACACTGTGCAACTCAACAGTAACAATGCTTTAATTTAACATTTTTGTCTGCCAAGACAAATAAAAAGAAAACAAAGTGAGGTTATAAAGCACTTTAGGGTAATATAGCTAATGTTTTCAGATGAAACAGTGGGAAGCTGGTGAGAGTGATAAATATATTCCAAAAAACAAAAATAAAATAATTTTTATATCTCACTTTTTCTCAAAATAAGAAGAATGGGGAAGAGAAACTAAAGCAAAACATAATATCCAAACTCAAAGTACATACTAAAGCTCTGACAATTTGAAGACACACAGTAATAGAATGCCATAGCAACGGACTATATAAAGGAGTAACCTCTACAACTAAACCATTGCCCACTGGTCCTCAGTGAAATCAGTGGCAAGTCAAAAGAGCTTGCTTTTGTTATTTTCTGCGTACCTTCTGTAATGATTAATATTCTGTATCAATTTATGCCAGAGGGTGCCTATTCAGTTAATTATTCTGAGTGTTTCTGTGAGGGTGTTCTTGGACAAGTTTAATATTCAAGTCGGTGGACTGAAAAAAGCAGAGTGCCCTTGTCCCAGTAGAGCCCAAGCTCTATACGTCAATCAGGCGTCCCTGATTCGACTTCCCCATGCAGTGGGACCCTCCTGCTTATTATAAGCAGGGCTGGCAGCCTCTTTGAGACTATTCTTCAGGCGGCTATGAGGATACTACTATTAAGTACTACAGGAGGAAAGACACAACCAACACACAAATTAGTTGCAATAATCACACAGGCAATTTATTACTCACAAATCCTTATGGCGTGCCTGGGTACAGCTTTAGGGGACCCCGTCGACGTGTTCCTCTTGGCTGCCTTTGGTCAGAGCTCAGAATGGCGTGGAGACAGTTCACATCTACATTGGAGTCTGGGTGACTACTGCAGCATGGGACCCCTCAGCTTTAGTACCTTTTCTGGCCAACGCCTTCTAACAGGTGTCAATCTACAGGATTATCACCTCAAACCACCTTTTTGGGAGTTCCTCACAGGAAATCCCCTCTATGTCAATCTACTGAAATGTTTACATTAAACCACTTTTTAAAATGTTCTTATTTTCATTAATTTACAAAGTTAATGTAAATAACACCAAGCCACTTCTTATCTATGTATAACTTCACACACATACTAACTGGGTTCTACTTGAAAGTCAGAGTCTGTTTATCACATTACAGAGTTATGGCACTAAGCCACTATATTAATTCCTATCCAAATGGCATAACTTTATTTGATTTTAATAATTATTTTTATATTTCTGTATATTTAATTACTATAACCTTATATTACTATGCCAACCCTCCATAATGTCTATGAGGACCTTAAGAGAACAAAAGGCTGACCCTCTAGCAAGTAACAGTATTCTTCCACCTGATGGCCTGCGGCTGGAACACAGGCTCCCCCAGACTGACAGCCTTCACACTGAAACGTCACCTGCTCCTGATTCTACAGCAGCTTCTAGCCTTCCTTACCAGCCTGCATAATCCCTTGAGCCAATTCCTTTATAATAAACCTCTCTATGTATGTGTGTGCACACACACACAGAAGCACCCTATAGGCTCCATTTGTCTAGCAAACCCTTACTAAACATTTTCCAAAAATAAATTTGTTATGATTAATCTACCACCAGGATTATTGAGTTTATCACATTATAGAGAAGAAATAATCCTGCACACACAAAATATTAATTAGAAGAAATGAATTAACAGACACACTAAAATGTGCAAAAATGAATACTAATACTTTAAAAATCACATGTAAAATCAAAATTATGGCCTCTTGTTTTATAAAAGTTATAAATTTTAAAAAGTAAGTTATATTAAATGTTATTGGTTTCAGTTACTATTTTTACTTTTTAATTATTTTATTATTTTCATTTATTATTACTGCAATAATCATTTTCACTAAAGTAATGAACTTCTTGGGACTGTGTGTGTATCACAGCAGGATAAAACCTTTAAACTTATTATTTCTCCTCGGAGAGCTATAAATCAACTTGTACGAAAAGAACAGTTTTCTGATTTAGCTGGCTTTTTCATTCTGAGAGGTGATGCTGTCTACTTAGCATATATACACAGAATGAAATATAAATGAGTCATGAATTCTGCTATAACAAAATACCCTAACAAAAATAACATTTGACATGTACTGAGTATACTATGTTCCAGACATAGATGGCATTCTAAATACTTTATATGTACTATGCCATTTCACCTTCCAAAACAGCCTCTTTTGTTGATAGATTCTCAGCCACGTTTTGAATATGAGAAAACTGAGGTCCAAACACATCAAGTATTTCAAGAACACACAGACTAGTAAGTGGCTAACCCTCCATCTAAATCCTGATTGACTTGAAACCCACTTTCTTCACCACTTCGCTATCCAACAGCTACTCTAAAGGGAAATGGTGTACCTTCTAGTAGGAAATCTTTCAGAATAGTTTGAAACTATAAATTACATTCAAAATAGCTGTTCTGTTGTTATACTCAGACATATTACTAAAACCAGATATATATGCAACAATCTCAAATTCTTTCTTTTTTTTATAGGAACAGACAGACAGCAATGGAGAGAGATGAGAAGCATCGATCATCACTTTCTCATTGCAACACCTTAGTTGTTCACTGATTGCTTTCTCACACGGGCCTTCAGCAGACCCAGTAACCCCTTGCTGGAGCCAGCGACCTTGGGTCCAAGCTGGTGAGCTTTGCTCAAACCAGATGAGCCCGCGCTCAAGCTGGAGACCTCAGGGTCTCTAACCTGGGTCCTCCGCGTCCCAGTCGGACGCTCTATCAACTGCACCACAGCCTGGTCAGGGTCTCAAATTCTTACTATTCAAAAAAAAATTGTTGAGCAGTCCTTGAAAGATATTCACTGTGTATGTGTCAAATTCTAAACCAGCTATGATGTTCTGACAAGTATTCTCTTTTTTAAGCTGTAAAAACCTCAAGAATTTTTAAAAATATATTATTGTATTTCCCCATGTATAAGACGCTCCCATGTATAAGATGCACCTTAATTTTGGGGCTCGAAATTTGAAAAAATGTATCACATAAAGTTATTGAACTCAAGTATGATTCAATTCATCGTAAAATTCATACAACTAACTCCTCATCACTGTCAAAACTCCCATCCATTAGCTTGTCCTCATCTGTGTCTGATGATCAATCACTGTCTTCAGCAATGAGTGCAAAAACAAGCATGAAAAAGTGGGAAATGCAAGTAAAAAAATCTACAATCACTGCATAAGATGCACCAAGTTTTTAGACCCCAAATTTTTCCCAAAAAGGGCACATCTTATACATGGGAAAATACAGTACCTATATATATTCAACTCTTGGGTAAAACCCATTACTGATTAAATGTGATGTTCTGGGCCCTGGCCAGTGGCAGCATGGATAGAGTATTACCCGGGAGTGCCGAGGTCACTGGTTCAAGCCCTGATCAGGGCATATATGACAAACAGTCAATGGCACAACTAAGTGGAATGTGTTGATGCTTCTTTCTCTGCCTCTCTCCCTTTCTCTCAAAAATGGAAGGAAGAAAAGGAGGGAGGGAGGGAGGGAGGGAGGGAGGAAGGGAGGGAGGGAGGGAGGAAGGGAGGGAGGGAAATGAAGCAAAAAAAAAGTGTTTTATTCAATTATTTCAAGTTACTTAATCCTTTAGAAAACCACATCAACATTATTGAATAAAATCAGGTACAAGACTTTCAAGTTTCTAATTCCTAATTGGGATGAATACTTATTTTCAAATGAAACAATTATTGATAGATTTCTTAATTTTTGGTGGAAATACCAAAAAATCCTTTATATTTTCTTCATTTACCTAATTGACTCACTTCCCCTGCAACTTAAAATTATTACACTTGAAGACTCTGAAAGTGTAGGAAAAATGTAACTGGATATCAAGTTACCACCTTTATATTCAATTTATAATTTTCTTTATTTAAATAACAAATTTTCCAAAAAGATCTCTACTGATTAAAGGATCCTCTGAGGTACAATGAATTTGTATAAAACTGAATAGTCTCATGTTCTTAAAACTCCTAAAAATAGTTCAGTATGATACAAAACCCTTCTTAATAGGATATAACCACCAAATAAACCAGACATTTTGCCAAATTCTGTCCTAACTTCCCCAATGTAAGAATATTTCTCTTTTGAATTTTGTTTAGATTCAAGAAAAGGACACAGAAACAATATTAGATTAGAAAACAAGGAAAAGGACACAAATTGTTTTAGATTAGAAAGCAAGCTACCATGTCACAGTGCACAGTCAACCGAGAACACTGGAGTCACGGGTTCAAAGCCCTTGTTTTTGTGCTTTTGGTGTCACGTCCAAGACATCATTGCCAAATTCCGTGTGGTGAAGGGTCTTCCCCGTGTTTACAGCTTTACAGTTTTTAACTTTTACATTTAGATCTTTGATCAATACAAGCAAACTTCTGAAACTACCAGGACAAGTAGGAAACTCATTAACTTCCAAACTAATGATTAATTTTTATATTAACCTAAACTCCATAGTAACTCACATTGAAACCCCATATGCTATAGAATACAGTATTTCATTGTGAGGCCAAGGCTGAAAATAAAAGATATTAATCATTCAGAAACACTAAAGATAAGGTCCAGGCAAGAATCCAGGTCACGAGAAAACCAGTTCTCGTCAGCTGCCATCTGTATGGTACAATGGCTCCAAATCATCTTCCTACATGGAGGCCCAGAAGCACGGTATGCGGATAGTGACGTTTTGATCATGACTACAACATGTAAGACAGAGTAAGACAGACCTTCAAGCCGTAACATTCAGCCAAAAACACAATCTTTTCTGTTTGAGATATTTCAAAACACTTGTTCAAAAAGAAAATTATTTCATTAACAAGCATTGAGCAATGTTTTAAAGTGCTAAGTTGACACAAAAATATTATCTAAATAAATTTTTCTTAATATAGAAAAAAGAAAAGAGTGTAATTTTGCAACTAAGTTTTGAAATTAACATGTTAATTTTCTCCAAATTATAAAAAGCATTTACTCCTGCCTGGCCTGTGGTGGCGCGGTGGGCAAAGCGTCAACCTGGAATGCTGAGGTCGCCGGTTCAAAATCCTGGGCTGCCTGGTCAAGGCACGTCTGGGAGTTGATGCTTCCTGCTCCTCCCTTCTCTCTCTCTCTCTCTCTCCTCTCTCCAAAAATAAATAAATTTTTAAAAAAAGCATTTACTCTTAAGAATAAACATTTATTTTAACTCCTACCAGGATTTAAAAATAAAACACAATGCAGAATTAAAATGAGCAGACGCTATGCTATTATCACCCATGAAACCAAGACACTGCTGGGGCCTCAGCGTCCCCATCAGCGTCCCCACGTGGCTCCAGATGGGGCCGTGGCACAGATAGTTAGAAGCCATCTGTCTGTTCCCAACTCTGTCTCTACTCGTTCTCTTTCATGTAAAAGGAACAAAATGTGGTGATCTCAAATGTGCTCACCAATTCGAATTATCTTTTCTTTCTTCCCTTTTTTTTTCGTGCCCACGCACAAGAGAGAAAAACAGACAGGGACAGACAGGAAGGGATAGAGATAAGAAGCATCAACTCATAGCTGCGGCACTTTGGTTGCTCATTGATTACTTTCTCACGTGTCTTGATATGGGGAGGCTACAGCAGAGCAAGTGACCCGTTGCTCAAGTCAGTGACTACGGGGTCATGTCTATGATCCTACGTTAAAGTTGGTGACCCTGCGCTCAAGCCTGCGACCTCAGTGTTTCCAACCTGGGTTCTCAGCATGCTAGGCCAATGCTCCATCCACTTCGCCACCACCTGGTCAGGCAAATTGTCTATGGTTATTTGAAACAGTGAGTAAAACGTCCTGATTTCCAAGATTGCTTTGTCTAGGAAATAAAAATTATGGATTTATTTTGTTTTGTTTTATTCATCAGTTAGTGACTCAATTACTCAGTAAGTACTTAATGAACTTTCACCATGTGCCAGGCACTGTTCTCAACACTAGGGATTACATCCAAAGACAAAGTCTCTGCTCTCAGGAAGCTGACATCCTAGTGGGGAATATAGATATTAAATAAGTCAAAAGACAGAAAACTATGTCACTCAATATCACTTCGTATCATGATAACTGCTGTGTGAAGAAAAATTAGAAGGATATAAGCATAAAGAGTTGTGAGCAGAAGAGATGTCTTAGCGGGGACGAGGTACAAATGTGACTGTCATGCTTAAGAAACAGTAAAGTACGGCTAGGACAGTATGAGTACAGGAGAGACAGACAAGAGCTCGACCCGAGATAACTGGGCCATGTGCACGCAGAATGTTAAAGGGTATTTTACAGTCTGGTTTTTACTGAGTGGAATAGGAAGCTACTACAATGTTTTTGAGTACAGGGATGATAAAGAATGGCTAACAAGTTTTTAAATAAAAATGACTACTCTTTAAAAAAACAGACTGAAGGAGACAAGCATATTTTTTAACTAACAAATATGTAGCACTATTCTATTATAAATATTAATTCTTAATCCTCATGGCAACTCTATGAAATAAGTGTTATGTTCATATTTTGAAGTAAGAAAACTGAGACACACAGAGGTTAGAAAACACACCAAAATCACACAACTAAAATATCGTAAAACTAGGATTTACCCTAAATAGTATGGCTTCTTTGTCTGGGATCATAACCACTATCCTCTGTTGAATCTTAAAAAAGAAGTAGAAATATTGTAAGTAGATACTCAAGTTAAAGAATAGTCACCTGATTTAAATACATCTTGAAAATATGGGTGAGAGGATTGTCTGATAAAGCAGATGTGGAGAAGAGAAAGAGAACAATTAAGAATTATGCTAAAAGCCTGACCAGGCAGTGGCGCAGTGGATGCAGACATCTTCAAACTTTTCATAAAAATGGCCCACTTTTACAATGCCGGTCAACCTGATCCGTACCTCCCACTAGTAGGCGTTCCAGCTTTCATGATGGGCAGGAGTGGAGCAACCAAACGGCACCGCAATTGGCCCACCATGAAAGCTGGAATGCCCACTAGTGGGAGGTACAGACCAGGTTGACCAGCACTACAAAAGTGGGCCGTTTTTATAAAAAGTTTGAAGACGTCTGGGTCGGACTGGGATGCATAAAAGACACAGGTTCGAGATCCCAAGCTCGCCAGCTTGAGCACGGGCTCATCTGGTTTGAGCAAAGCTCACCAGCTTGGACTCAAGGTCGCTGGCTCTAGCAAGAGGTTGCTCGGTCTGCTGAAGGCCTGTGGTCAAGGCACATATGAAAAAGCAATCAATGAACTAAGGTGTCACAATGAAAAACTGATGATTGACACTTCTCATCTCTCTCCGTTCCTGTCTGTCTGTCCCTCTCTCTGACTCTCTGTCTCTGTAAAATAGAAATAAAAAAGAATTATGCTAAGAAGTTTGACACCAAAATGAGATGGAAAGATGAAAAGAAGAATGTTTGATAGAGGGAATTAAAGATGTTTTAAAACATTAAACATTCAAATGAAGGTGTCAGCAGGCAGCTGACTATGACAGTCTGGAAATCAAGAAAAAAAGTGTAAACGAATGATATAAATTTGTTATCAGCATATCAACAGTATTTAAAGCCATTTGTAAAAATGACATAATCTAAAGAAAGATTATAGACAATTTACTTTGTAGAAGACAGCCTTGAGAAAGATTCTAGGCAAAGTAAAAAGCAGGAAATTATTTCCCTATACTATTAGTATACAAGCATTGAGGTTTGCATTTGAAACTCTAAAGTTCCATTTTCAAAACAAGACAAAGAAATATTTTTATTATAATATATTTTTGTGATGTGTGTATATTCCCAGAAAAACTAATTCCATAAAACTATACAGAATGTATAGGTGTGCAGATGGAAGAGGCAGACACAGGTGCCAAGCTAGACATAATATGATTATATTAATGGTAATATAAATGAGATTACAAATTACAGAGCACCAAGAGAAAAAGAAAAAGTTATCAGTTTCAAGCAACCCTTATTTATTACCAAAAACCATACCTCTTAAATATCTAGATATTACCCATCAAATGTTCAGTGACCGTAACAGTCCTGAACCTGAGAATTGACAGTGCTTCTTGGATTAGGGAACCAAGAGATGAAGAGTATGCTAAAAGGGGTTTTACTCAAAGCCTATAACCAAGGCTCAGAGTAGACAAGCTAGTAACTGCTCCCAAAGGAGTTATCTGATTCTTTTTATTACTTTCCTGGGCATTGTGGTCCAATGGTGCAATCCAATTACAACCACATATTAAAATAAAAATCTAGTAACAACCTCAATTTCTGGTTAATCCCCAAATATCTTATTACTTCATTTATTATAGGTACAAAAAGACAAGTTTCCTCCAAATCCATTTAAGAAGATGGAGGCATCAAAAAGAAAGGCTTAGCCCACCTTAACTGAAGTGACAGAGACAAGTTAAAAATAAAAGGAAAGAAAGACATAACATGCAAATTCTAATCAAAAGAGTAGTGACTACATTAATATCGTACAAAGTCAACTTCAAAATAAACAAAATATTAAGAAATAAAGAATATTACTTTATCACAAACATATAACAATTCTAAATGTGTATGCACCTACCAACAGAGTATAAAAACACATAAAGCAAATTCTGATTGATCTTATAGGAGAAAAAGACAAATCTATATGTAGAGATGAACAATTGAACATACTTTTCTCAAGTAATTAATAGAATAAGTTGATAGAATATCACTTAGATTCTAGAATACCATTAAACAACCTGACGTAAAAGACATTTATAGAACACTACACTCAACGGCAAAATAAACATATTTTCAAATGCACTTGGAAATTCAACCGTACAGTCCACATTCAAGGTCATAAAACAAATCTTAAAAGATATAAAATTGAAATCTTACAAAATATGCTCCCTGATAAACTGAACCAGAAATCAATAAAAGAAAGCTAACTGGAAAATCTTCCTAGATAATTAGTATAAAAGAATAAAAGACACTTCAGAACAATCTATAGGTCAAATAGGATGCCTTAAGGAAATTAAAAAATTATTTTTGCTAAATGAAAATGTAAATACAACAATCCAAAGTTTGTTTGATACACCTAAAACAGCAATCAGAGGGAATTTAAGGCATAAATGCATACATTGTATGGTTTTAAATCAATAATTTAAGCATAAGAAATAACAAGTAAACAAAAACCAGAAAATAAAAAATATAACAAAGAGCAAAAATCAATGAAATTGAAGACAGAAAAGCAATAGAGAAAAATCAATGAAACCAAAAACTATTACTTTGAAAAGATCAATAAAATTGATAATACTCTAGCCAGTTCAAGCAAACAAAAATGCAAGAACTATCACAATACAACTCACAGACACTGAAAGAATAAAGGAATACTACAAACAAATCCATTAACATCACTCAGACAAATTAGAAGAAATCTACCATTTCCTTAAAACACACAAACTATCAAAACCCAATCAACAGAAACAGACACTTAAAATAGTCCTATATTGTGCAGGACAGAGTTAACATAGTGGGCTTGAAGTTTCCATTATTAGGAGAGCCTGAACGCAGAGCTGGCCTTTGGCTAATGTATCAGACCACTTCTTTTGGACTGATACCCATATACCAAGGTTGTTTTGCCTGCTTGGGGCACTGAGTCCTGCTGTACCAGCCTGCATTGATTGTTTGTACAAATACTGTAATTTATAGTAAATATCTGTTTTCCTTCATGGAGTCTGAAAATTGGGCAGTTGTGGCTAATTGGGCAGGTACAGGGTGTTCCTACAAGACCAGCACTCAATAAAAACCCTGGACTTTGCGCCTTGAACAGGCTTCTGTGGGTAGAAACACTGCACATTCATTGCCGTGATTCACTGCTGGAAGAGAACATTCTTTGTGCCCGCTGCTCTCGGTAGGGAGAACTTTGAAGCTTGAGTGCGGATGCTTCCAGATTCACCTTGAATCATATTCCCTTGCTGACTTGTAATAAATCAAAGTTGTGAGTACAATGACACGTTGAACGCTATGAGTCCTTGTGAGTCACTGAATGTGTAGATTGTCACTAAAACCCTGGAATATATAGCTATTACATATATTGCATGGGTACTTTAAAATCTTTCCCCAGAATGAAAATTCTAGGCTCATACAGTTTACTGGTGAACTCTGCCTAACATTTAAGGAAGACATAAAACCAAACCTACACAATTTTTCCAAAATAACTGAAGAGAAATACTCTCCAATTCGTCTGTGGAGCCAGCATTACCCAGATACCAAGACCAGAAAAGAACAGTACAAAATTGCCCTGGCCATTTGGCTCAGTGGTAGAGTGTTGGCCCAGCATGTGGATGTCCTAGGTTTGATTCCCAGTCAGGGCACACAGGAGATGCAACCATCTGCTTCTCCACCCCTCCCCCTTCTCTTTTTCTCTCTTCCCCTCCCACAGCTATGGCTTAATTGGCTAGAGCAAGTTGGCCTTGGGCACTGAGGATGGCTCCATGGCCTCTGCTAAAAATGGCTCCAGTTTCAATAGGGCAACGGCCCCAGATGAGCAGAGCATCACCCCTCATGGGCTTGCCAGGTGGATCCCAGTCAGGGCACATGAGAGAAACTCTCTCTCTCTGCCTCCCCTTCTCTCACTAAAATAAAAATATTAAAATTAAAATTTTTAAAAAGTACAAAAAAGAACATTACAGATCAATATCCCTCATGAATATAGATGAAAAATCCTCAACAAAATATCAACAAATTGAATCCAGCAACATATATAAAAATTAGCACATTATTACCAAGTGTGACTTACCCCTGGAATAAAGGGCTAGTTCAACAGTTAAAT
This sequence comes from Rhynchonycteris naso, assembly GCA_037038555.1. Lineage (NCBI taxonomy): Eukaryota > Metazoa > Chordata > Mammalia > Chiroptera > Emballonuridae > Rhynchonycteris > Rhynchonycteris naso. Next base: position 12,269,758 of record CM073000.1, read on the forward strand.
ACCAGTGAAAATAATCTACCATGTTAAAAACTAAGGACAAAATATCACATGGTCTTTATCAGCTGATACAACACAAAATTTTACAAAATTCAACAGTTTCATAATGAAAGCTCCTGGCACTCTAGAAGTCAAAAGAAATTGCTTAATGAAATAAAAGCACATCTATAAAAAACTCATAGCTAACATCACACTTCATGATGAAAGACGATGTCTTCCATATAAAACTGGGAAAAAGGCAAAATGTCTCTTTTCACCACTTGTATTGAACACTGTACAAGAAACTCTAGACAATGAAATAAGACTAAACAGGAGGCAAGAGGACAGAAAGAAAGGGTACACAATTAAAAAATAATAAAACTATTCCTATTTGCAGACAATTGTCTACAAAACAAATCTCAAGATATCTACAGGCAGTCCCAGGTTATGAGATATGATCTGTAGCTTTGTTCTTAATTTGAATTTGTACGTAAGTTGGGATTGATACATTTATCTATTAAATGCAACTTATGTGTTTGTCTTAACATAGTATTTACTTTTATCTTTCTGTGGATATAAATACTTTCTGTGCATTTTCAAATATAATCTTAAACAGTCTTGAATATTACAGAAGATGCTGGACTTGTTGGAGAGGATGGGACTGTGTTAGAGTCAGGGTTTGATTTGGTTGCTGGAGTCAGTTTCTCACATAGGCCTTAAGGGAGGTTGTACAGAGATTTGCTTTTTCTCATCATAGCATCTCAGGCCTTCAGCAACTGTATGGTCAACTTCGGTGAACCTCTCTGTATTAGGATCTTGCTCCTTTAACTTTGCCATTCCTGCTTCAGTGAGACAAAAAGCAACAGCTAACTCTTTTGCAGAAACCTCTTTTGGTTCTAGAGTTTCTAGGTTCCTGTTTTCATTGCTAAAGGCTGTCATATGCTGCTCGAGTTCCATAAGGTCTTCATCAGTTAGTTCTTTGACATGGGAGTCGAGTAACTCTATGGTATCATTTTCACTGATGTCCAACTGCAGTTAATTACCAATAACCCTTATGATGCTCTGTTCATAAGTATGAGTTATATGTAAATTGGATATTTGTAACTTGGGGACTTTCTGTATTAAAAGCTCCTAAAATTAATGTGAATTGAGCAAAGTAACAGGATACATTTCACCATACAAATATCAGTTGAATTTCTACATATTAGCATCAAACAATTGGAAATAAAAACTTTTAAAACAGTACCATCTACAATATCTCTACAAATATAAAATACATAGAAATAAATCAAACAAAATAGGTGAAAAACTGATACACTGAGAACTATGAAATACTGAAGAGATAAAAAATAAATTTAAAATAATGTAGAGACCATGTTCATGGGTTGGAAGATTCAGTATAATTAAGATATTAATTCTCCTCAAATTGATTACAGATTTAAGTCAAATCAATCAAAACCTTGGCAGGATTTATTACAGACATAGACAAGTCCATTTTAAATTTCATATTGAAAGGTAAGGGAACTAGAACATCCAAAACATTCTGTAAAAGACCTGTGCTGGAGAAATCACCATAAAATTACATACATATAACACAGCGTTACAGAGAGCAGAAAAGCAAATCTTGGATAAAGGGGGGAGGGCGTTGGGGGAGGGGGGCAAAGGGGATGTGGAGGGGAATATGGGGGCGGGGGGATGCATTCAGGGGGACACACAATAAATTAAACTCAATAAAAAAATAAATAAAAACAAGAGAGCCTTTTGGAATTATGAAGAAGCGAAGTAGAAAAGACAGTGTGTAATGGAAATGGGCTAGACTCAGAGACCAGTGGAGAGAAAGAGGGCCAGGAACAGACTCAAACAACTACGCAAAGGTACAAAGTCTAGTCAGTGAAGAAACGATAGACTTGTAAACAAATAATGTCAAAACAACTGGAAACCAACATGCAGGAAAAGAAAAGTATATCTTAAATTAACTCACACTTCACCATTTATTCATTCCAAGTAGACTTAAGTGTAAAACAAGAAAACTATCAAACTCTCAGAACAGAACTGGAAAAAACCTTTGTGATTTTCAGATAGCCAGAGTTCTTACATACAATATTAAACATATGATACATGAATGGAAAAAAGAGTGAATAAATTGAACTTCATCAAAATTAAAGACTTGAGCTCTGCAAACGAGGTTGGTGAAAGAATAAAGAGACAAGCTATAGTTTCAAAGAAAGTATTACATATCACCCATTAAGACACATATTTTTGAAAGACTAATATGCAGAATTAACTGCAAAACTAAAAAATAAAACAAATAATCTAATAAAAAACAAAAAATGTCTAAACAGACATAATCATTTATGATTGGCAAATGACCATCTGAAAAGATGCTCAACCTCTTTAATCATTAGAGAAATGCAAATAAAATCATAATGAGATACTACATTCATATTAGAATGGTAAAATTAAAAGAAAAAAGGTGCTGGCTGGTTGGCTCAGTGGATAGAGTGACAACCCACTGTGTGGATGTCCTTGGTTTGACCCCGGGTCAGGGCACACAGGAGAAGCGACCATCTGCTTCTCCCCCCCTCCCTCTTCCACTTATCTCCCTCTTCCCCTCTCACATTCAGTCACTCAATTGGGATAGAAAGGTAACAAGAACCAGGCACTGAGAATAGCTTGGTTGGTTCGAGTGCGTCAGCTTCAGGCGCTAAAAATAGCTCTATTAAATCAAGCATAGACCCCAGACAAAGGTTGCTGGATAAATTCCAGTCAGGGCATATGTGAGAGTCTGTCTCTCTATCTCCCCTCCATTCACGGAAGGAAGGGAGGGAGGGAGGGAGGGAGGGAGGAAAGGATTGAACAACAGTAATTATTCTTTTCCAATTGTACGAATATTTTATTTAAATAACTGCATTGTTGACTAACATTTGAATATTCTTTCCTCATTCTCTGATTTTACTAACTCATTCTTCAGAGGCATTTATCTTTGCTTATTATTCTTTCATTTTGCTTGTAATTCTCTGTATTTCATTTTCCCCAATCATGTAGAGAAAAGTATCTGCAAATACATGTTTCACCTTAAAAAGTACATGGTATGTCTACTTAGTATGACATGTACCTCTGATCTATATCAAATACTAAAGTGGTAAAAATGCCAGTTTTTTACTTTAGTAAAAATACTAAAGAAATACAAAATGGACAACAAAAAAGAGAAAGGAGATGACAGCTGACAAGAATGTTAATACTTGAGAAGCTAGAAAGGGGACAATAAAGTGGAGTCCTAACTCCTCCTAATGATGAGTCAACAAAAAATCATGCAGTTTTGTGCTAGACCACGACACAATTCCAAGCTGAAGGCAGGAAAGCTCAGTGACACTGAAAACCAGAATGCATTGTCATTTCTACAGAGAGCAATTAATTAGTCATGCCACTATTCATACACCACTCCTGCTAAAGATGAAGATTTCATCTTTAGAAAAATGACAAAAGAGAAATTCTGTGCTTCTGAACTCTGAACATGGTGGGGGGTGGGCAGGGGGCTGTGGGGGATGTCAGACGCATTCTTCAGAACAGAGAGAGACTAATGATAGACTAAATTACAAGGCACACACTCACGCACTCTCATCCAAGGCTCCCCCTTCTGCCCAGCTAACAAAATACTCACAGCCAGGTTGAAAAACCCTAGAAAAACTAAGAGGTTCCTCTCTGGAGAAATTTTCAGCTTAAAAGAACAGAAATCCGTGTGGTGCCCCAATAAAAAAGACCAGAACAACCTCTGGTCTTCACACAATAAAAATCTATTTGACATACATTTTGGTGCCTAAATCTTAAATTAAAAATAAATAAATAAATAAAAATTACCAAAAATAAAAACCTTAACATAAAAGCTGGTACCCAAAACAAAGAGAATAAAAAGGACATAAAATAAAGCAGAAAAAATGAAAGGAGCAGAAAAAAGCTTTGTATAATCATAAATATTCTTGTGGAGATGAGGTATTATATACATAAAAAGAAACAGGAGGACTTTTTAAATTAATAAGTAAATAAATAAAACAGAAGACAAAAAAGGAGCTTTTGTAAATTAAAAGTATAACTAGAAAAACAAAAAATTAAGTGAAAAATTAGGGGGAACAAGGACAATTTAAAAGATGAAGTTAAGAATAATCTCTTAGTAATTAAACCAAAACTGTAAAGGATGAAAAATGGGGTAGAAAGGTAACAAATTTGAAGGACCATTTCAAGAGACCAGACAGCTAAATAACAGCAATTTAAGCAAGAGCAAGAGAGGAAGGGAAGGAGGAAAAGGAAGGGAGGAAGGGAGAGGAGAGAGGGAGAGATAGGAGAGAGGGAGGGAGGGACAGAGAGGAGAGAGAAAAGAGGAAAGGAGGGAGGGAGGAAGAGGAGGGAGGGAGGAACAGAGAGGAGAGAGGGAGGGAGGGACAGAGAGGAGAGAGAAAAGAGGAAAGGAGGGAGGGAGGAAGAGGAGGGAGGGAGGAACAGAGAGGAGAGAGGAAGGGAGGGAAATAGGGAGGGAGGGAGGGAGGGAGGGAGGTAGTGAAGGAGGGAGGAAGGGAGGGAGGGAAGGACAGAAGGAAGAAGAGACAAACAAAAACAGGAAGAGACAGAGAGAGAGGCATGGAGAGGAAGAGAGACAAAGAAACAGAAAGTAAGTAAGACATTATCAAAGAAATAATTGAAGAAAATTTCCAAGAACTGAAAGGGAAAAGTACACAGCAAGACTCAAATCATAGCCTGACCAGGCGGTGGCACAGTGGATAGAGCATTGGACTGGGATGCGGAAGAACCAGGTTCGAGACCCCGAGCTTGCCAGCTTGAGCGCGGGTCCATCTGGCTTGAGCAAAAAAAGCTCATCATCTTGGACCCAAGGTCGCTGGCTCCAGCAAGGGGTTGCAGGGTCTGCTGAAGGCCCGCGGTCAAGGCACATGTGAGAAAGCAATCAATGAACAACTAAGGTGTCGCAACGGCAATGAAAAACTAGTGATTGATGCTTCTCACCTCTCTCCGTTCCTGTCTGTCTGTCCTTATCTATCCCTCTCTCTGATTCTCTCTCTGTCCCTGTAAAAAAAAAAAAAAGACTCAAATCATGAAACATCAGAACACATCAGATAAAAGACCCTAAAAGTGTCAAAGGTGAAGAGGGGGAAATGGTCACATATAAAGGCTCATAGATTGGAATGGCACGGGACTTGTCAACAGCAACAATTGTAGCTAAAAAATAGAAATAAAGCTTTAGAATTTTAAGATAAAATATTCACAACCCAAAAATCTATTGTCAAATAATGTGAAATTCATACACAAATGATCTGAAATGTATGTGTATGTAATCCATTCATTGTGCTTGGCCTCAGTATTCTTTCAACAACAGTTAACATCTAAATTATATCTTTCTGTAACCGAAAAGGAAATTAGACTATTCTTTAAGACCATTCAAAATGAGTATGAAGAAAAACTGCCAAGAAAAGTGCTCAATACGAGCAGAATGCCAGTTAAAAATTTGCTGTGCGTAACCCCCATGTACAGTTCACTAAAATACATCCATGCCTGTCAGTTTCAAAAACAACCTCACGACAGAATTTACAGTCCTAAAAAAGTCCTCTTGGTAAAGAGTAAACTAAAATTGGAAAATTAAAATAAATAGATAGGTATGGCAGAAAAGATAAACTTTTAAGCAAAAGAGAATATGCTTCAATAAAATATCACTATTGATACTTATAGAAAATATTTCTCTAAGATCACAGTACATGCACATACCCTACACACTGATAAAATGAAACCAGTTCTTACTTCATTTTACCATCGACAAAAGCCAAGTGAACTGAATGAATTACCCTGATTTAAAAAAAAACAACTTTGTTTCTTCCACTAGGATATATTTTCTCCAAAGGTTTAGCTATTAAATGGTCTTAACTGTAAAAGAAAAGTGCCCCAAGAACAAAGATCATCCAGAAGAGAACCTAAATCAAACCATTATCGCAAATATTTTATTTTATAAATTACATTTAAATAAAGAAAAGATCAAATATAGGGAGAAGGAGAATGGAAATGAGGAAACCACCCAGCTGACTGGAAGATGAAGGGGCATATAAAAATTCAGCTCTTTGTCCCAAATTTTAAAAAGATTAGAAGACAGCATGTAAGTATTTAAAGATTCTCAACCATGTGCCACATATCATTACAGACATCTTTAATCCTCATCAACAATAGGCACTGCTTCCATTTTATAGACAGAGAATTAGGCTGAGAAAGATTAAGTGATTTGCCCAAGATTTCAGTTAGTAGGGAGAAGTATCTGATTCAATTCTACAATTGATGCTGTTAAGCCCATAATATTTCTACCAAAATAATGAAACAACACAGACGCCAGTTGTCTCTATGCTGTCCTTCCGCTCAATTTATTAGTTCAGCTTAATATTTACTCATGCCCTACTCTATGACATGCATTGTTCTGGTGCCCACAGTAGTCCCCGATACAACTGCACACCCAGTAATGGTACAGTGGACACCTACACATGTAAATTAGAAAGCATTACAAGTTCTAAGGTATACTACAAAGGGGCACCCAAAAAAAAGAAAGAGTGCTGTCAGAAAATATACTGGAAAAGGTGACTCTTACACAAGTTCACAAAATGTATTCATTCATTCAAGTATATTTTCTACACTCTTATTATATCCCAGTCACATTTAGTAGTCAAGTAACCAGGTGGACAGTAGTGAGGACAGCTTGGGTTGTAAAGAAGAGAAGAGATCGCCTGACCTGTGGTGGCGCAGTGGATAAAGCGTCGACCTGGGAACACTGAGGTCGCCAGTTCAAAACCCTGCACTGGTTCGGTCAAGGCACATATGGGAGTTGATGCTTCCAGCTCCTCCCCCCTTTCTCTCTCTCTTTCTCTCTCTCACTCTGTGTTTCCTCTCTAAAATGAATAAAATAAAAAGAAATTAAAAAAAAAAAAAAGAAGAGAAGAGATCAGGAATAATGTAGTAGAACACCGGAAAATAAGCCAAGAAGGAAAACATTATAAATCTTAAAGATTATTCCTGGGAAAACTGGGTCAAAGGTCTAAGAAGCATTAAAAGAGACCAAAAATGCAATGTGTGAGCCTAGCATCTTCAATGAGCTATGCATATCAACTATGAGAGGGTAATTTAATACTAATCCTACCAAAAGTATGTACCAACCATGACACCAAAGCTAGAAAACCACAAATAAAACTGTTATGTATGACTTATATAGACTTTAAAACTTCTGAAAGAAAATAATAAATACTATAATATGTAAATGCAGTATTTCACATTTAAAAAAATTGCAATACAAAAATCAAAGACATTCCCTTAATATACAGAGTTTTTATAACTCAGTAAGAACACATAACAATCTCTTTTAAAATGAGTGGGAAATAACTTAATTCACAAAGAATGAGTCTATTTGAAGCAAGGTGGGGATCTAGAAGTCACAAACATATTCTGTACTCAATAATTTGCTGATTAATTGCCAGTGACTACTGAACCGTTTGAATCCCAGAAAACAGCATAAATGAACAGTTGATTTTAATTTTACTTAATCCACTATTCAACTGTACCAATACCACCCCAAACTCACAATCAAAATTAAGTGTACACACAGAAAAAAACACATTTATAAATAAATTTGGAGAAATTCTTTGAAATGCTGAGTTTACTGGTGTTTTCAACTTTTAAAAAATTGTTTACATTTGCATTCTTCTTTAAATAAGCATGTACTATATTTATAATCAGGAAACAAGTCCCTGACAACGGAGGTGAAGTTGTGGGGCAAGTAGTTACTAACATTTTAAACATTTTTCTACATCACTCAGAACTGAAATGGGAACTCAGGTTGCATTAAACTTGCAAAGAGAAATTCAATCATGAAGCACTGACAAGCACAAGGCAGAAACAGAGGAAATGAGCTTCAAAAATTAAGTAAATTTTAGATTATGCCAACAAAACCTAAAAGCCACTTCCTTTTCTCTTATTAACAAATGATTAATCACCTATTATTAGCAAGCACATTCCTATTCAGCAATTCCTATTTGGCAAAGGACACTAAAATTTAAAACATGGCCCATGCCCTCAAAGAAGTTTTAGTGCAATGACGACATTCAAACTAAAACTAAACATATAGATATTAGTATTTAGAGGCCAGAGGTGGTGAGAAAGGTAAGAAAAAGTGACAGCTTCCATACAGAGAAAGATTAAGTAAGATCACAGGAGTTTTAGCAGTAGGGTGATTTCAGCTGCCAGTCAATCCTGAATCACAAAGTTGGTTTTATCAGATAAGCAGCCCCAAAGTCTGAGTCCTTTCCAACTCTAGGACCTTGCTTCTTCTGTATGCTGTTTTCTGATCAGCTCTTGTTAGGGCTATAATTAATTTTTAGCCTACTTACCATTATTTGAGTGCTTGCCATAAGCTAAGAACTTTATGATCATCAACTTATTTAATTCTTGCAGCAGTCCCTAGGTGGATATTATTGGCCTCATTTTTAACACCTTTATTTAAATATAACTTACATATCTATAATTCACTCATTTAAATTGTACAATTAGCCTGACCAGGTGGTGGCGCAGTGGATAGAGCGTCGGACTGGGATGCAGAGGACCCAGGTTCAAGACCCCGAGGTCGCCAGCTTGACTGCGGGTTCATCTGACTTGAGCAAAAGCTCGTCAGTTTGGACCCAAGGTCGCTGGCTCCAGCAAGGGGTTGCTTGGTCTGCTGAGGGCCCGCGGTCAAGGCACATGTGAGAAAGCAATCAATGAACAACTAAGGTGTTGCGGCGACAACAAAAAACTAATGATTGATGCTTCTCACCTCTCTCTGTTCCTGTCTGTCTGTCCCTATCTATCCCTCATTCTGACTCTCTCTCTGTCCCTGTAAAAAAAATAAATTGTACGATTAGATGGTTTAAAGTATAATCACAGACATGAGCATCATCATTACAGTCAATTTAGAACATGTTTTTAGTTTTTAATTTTTTTTCCCTTGATTTGAGAGAGGGAGAAGGACGAGGGAGGGAAAGAGAGAGAGAGGCATCAATTTGTTGTTCCACTTAGTTGTTCACTCAATGATTTGCTTCTCATACGTGCCCTGACCGAGAATAAAAGTCCCAACTTTGGTGCACTGGGACAATGCTCTATCCACTGAGCCACTTGGCCAGGGCCCATTTTAAAACATGTTCATCACCTGTAAAAGAAACCCAGTAACCTTAAGTTATCACTTCCCATCCCCCATCCTACTGCCACTCACAGCTCTAAGCAATCACTAATATGTCTCTATAAATTTCCCTTTTTTAGATCCTCATGACTGAAATAATATAATGTGTCATCTTTTGTGACTAGCTTCTTTCACTTAGCATAATGTTTTCAAGGTTCATCCATGTTGTGGCACGTGTAAGTACTTCACTCCTTTTTGTGACCAAATAATATCCTGATGTATTAATATATTTTGTTCACCGATTCATGTATTAATGCACACTCAACTTGTTCCTACCTTTTGGATATTAAGGATAATGCTGCTACAAATATTTGTGCACAAGTTTCTGTGTTGATGTGAGTAGCACCGCTGGGTTACACAGTTAACTCTATCTTTAATCATTTAAAGAACCATCACACTGTTTCTGAAAGTAGCTGGACGACTGCACACTCCCACCAGTAGCGGCATTTGCTTCTAGTCACTGTAGTGAGTACAAAATGGTATCTTGTATGTTTTGTTTTGTTTTTACAGGGACAGAGAGAGAGTCAGAGAGAGGGACAGATAGGGACAGGCAGACAGGAACGGAGAGAGGTGAGAAGCATCAATCATCAGTTTTTCGTTGTGACACCATAGTTGTTCATTGATTGCTTTCTCACATGTGCCTTGACCGCGGGCCTTCAGCAGACCGAGCCACCTCTTGCTGGAGCCAGTGACCTTGGGTCCAAGCTGACAAGCTTCTGCTCAAGCCAGATGGGCCCGCGCTCAAGCTGGAGACCTCGGGGTCTCGAACCTGGGTCGTCCGCATCCCAGTCTGAAGCTCTATCCACTGTCGCACGCCTAGTCAGGCTGCACAGTGGTTTTGATGTGCAAGTCCCTAATTACTAATGATTTTTCTCTAATGACTAATGAATGGTCCATGTGTATATTGGCCCCACTTTTACAACAAGAAAAACTGAGGTCCATAAAGATGAAATAAATTGCAGCCACAAAGCTAGCAAGGGAAAAGCTGCAATTCTAACACAGGCAGCCTGGTTCCACAGCCCAGAACCTTACATTTGTCATTCACACTGCCTCAGCTCCTTGCGTTCCACCCAGGGGAAGAGCGCCAGCCTCCTCCAAGTAATTCATTTTCTCCGCTAGAGAAGCCTCTCAGAAGCCATTCAGAGTTCTCATGTCTCACAGACTAGGTTTGGGTCACATAGCTCTTCCTATACCAGTTACACTGCCTGGACTAAGCACCAAAGGTATGATGAGAATAGTCATCATAATAGGCTTAGATTATTCAGAATTTCTATGCAAAATCAGGGCTCTTCCAGAGAGAAAGAAAATAAGAATGGCTCTTAATCAGTCATATCAAAAATGTCCACTATGGGTGTACACAAAAACAAAACTTGTGATTTTTGTGGTTATACCATCCTAGAAATGAGAGAAGCAACCAGTTTTAAAGAGTTATCAGTTACTACAGTGCTAGTGTTATTCATATGAGTAAATGGAATTCAAATGTCACTCGGTGACTTAGGCAACAAAGAAAGTAACCATTTCAATAAAGCAAAGAAACTAAGACTTGCACTGGGCTGAAATCTCATTATGAAAAGTTAAGCCTTGACTAAAGGAGCAAAGTATTACATAAGGAACCTTTATTTGCATATTCTCAAATAGCCAAAATATAAATTAACGGCAGTTTAAAACTGAAAAACAAATAATCAAGAATTTAAAAATAGTGTTTTAAATTATAAGCCTTCAAAGTCTCTCTTCTAATAAAATAGCATTGTAATAAAAATTTTCATTCACCTTAAAATTTTGTGAGGCTTAGGTAAGTTTTTCTTAAGAATGCAAAGATTAATTTTAAATAATTTTAAGTGCTAGCTTACATTAGCAACTAACTATAATAGCAATTATATTTCACAAACCATATTTTAAGCACTGCACTCATTCATAATGAACAAATGGTTTTAATTTTCTATACCTTTTTAAATATATTATTTATAAATTAGCACGTATGCTCCAAAAGTGATGTAACACATATTAGCATTTGCTTCTTGGGAAGAGATCGGAAAATCATCACTGAAGTGTGCATTAGAAATACTTTCAAAGTATCTATTCTGAACACTCATTAAAAAACATTTTAAGGTGGGGGGAGCAATTAAATAATTACAAACCAGGCCTGCCTTTAGATATAGGCTTTATCATGTAATTATAATGCTGCTCATTTTAAAGTATCTAAAATGTCTCCGGCATTTTAAAGAGCTAAGCAGAGTTATTTTTAAAATCAAACATATGTGCTTTTTCTGTTTATGCCTTTGGAAAGAACATTCTGTATAATGAAAAACACGACCAAATTTTTCACAGTACATCACTATAAAACCCTGTAATTGACTTTTGGGGTTGGTTTACTCTATATCTATTTTTGACCATGTAGAAAACAGCAATGATGTGGTAAAAGCCTAAAATGTAAGTCCCATTGCAGGATAAGACTGCATTCTGATTAGTATAGAAGTATCGTATTTCCGCTGGGAAGCGTGCCCATTTCAAAAGAACATGTCGATGCACAGGAACCTTCTTTTTTAATCAAGCCATGTGAACACCAGCAGCCTGGTACCCCGCCCAGCCCTCGACGGACCCTGGATGCTGCATGCTGACCCTTTCCGGTAAGGGCAGCACAAGTCCATGTTCTAACTAGTTGTTGGAAATAGCAGTTTTATTTCCATCAGTTCATCTAATGGAAGGTAACATTGAATACTACAATTTCATTTTGTAAATGAACCTTTAAAAATAAAAATTAACATTGGCTAGTTTTCTCCTCTCTTAATACGGAGTAAATTAAAATCTTAATCTTCCTTTAAAAGCTTTGTACTTATTCAGTGACAAAACAAGCATGTCATTCCTAACAAAAGCACTGTTTTTCTTCATTGAAAAGAAGTAAAAAATATCTTTGAATGAGTCCTCCTAACTTCATTAGTAAAAGTTACACATTAGCAGGTAAAATAAACTAAAAGAGGGAGATGCTGTGTAGTTTAAAAATCAGTCCTGTGACACCTACCACAGATTTATCTCCTGTGAGTTGACTCAACCATTCCTTCTTCTCAGTAAATAAACTAAATTCTTTGCAGGATACTGTGGGAGAGTTTTTCGAGAGCCAAGTGAAGGAATATGTTTTAGATGGAATCTTCCAAATTGACAGCCTGCCCAGTTTTGGTAGGTAAGGGTCCACAGCACTTTATGAATTAGTTGTGGTTTACCTAAAAAATTATGGTCAAAGTTGCCACGGTCAGTGCACATTCAATATATCCCATCAGACAATGTGCCTTAAATTTTTTTAATGTGTTTAGAAAAAAGACACATTAAGTGACAGCATTCCAGTAGCACCGTTGATTGAACGGCAACCACGATATATCACTTTAAAACATACGAGTATATTATATACATCAATATTTCTATTAATATTCAGGTCTTTCATAATACAGGATCATTATCTTTTATCCCCAGGTTTTAATTGAACCATTAAAACAATGAATTCATATATTAACTGCCTAAGAATATTTAATAGCTTTGCCAACTTGCTGGAGAGCCATGCTACAAAGATGTTCACAGAATCCTCACTACTTTATGGAAAACAAAACCTTCTGAAAATCCTTGTATAGATTACCTAGATAAAAGCTCATAGGGCCTGACCAGGCGGTGGCGCAGTGGATAGAGCGCCGGACTGGCATGCGGAAGACCCAGGTTCGAGACCCCGAGCTCGCCAGCTTGAGCGTGGGCCCATCTGACTTGAGCAAAAGCTTGTCAGCTTGGACCCAAGGTCCCCGGCTCCAGCAGGGGTTGCTCAGTCTGCTGAAGGCCCACGGTCAAGGCATATGTGAGAAAGCAATCAATGAACTATGGTGTCCCAACGGCAATGAAAAACTAATGATTGATGCTTCTCATCTCTCTCTGATCCTGTCTGTCTGTCCCTATCTATCCCTCTCTCTGTCCCTGTAAAAAAAAAAATTAATTAATTTAAAAAAAGCTCATAGGAACAACACAAGAATTTCACACCAAGCTGACCTGATAAATAAAATAACACAGTCAGAGACCTGCTTCCACAGTGGGAATATGGGACAGCCTAACTGGGCAGCACTGGGGACCAACAAGGTAAGTATTCGCGGCAGAGGCCTGACAATTTCTGGCAAGAAAGTCCTCATCCAAACAGATCAAATTGTCTGCAGGATATTACTTGCATCACTAAATCAGATAACTTTTATAGAAAAGTGTTTTTATACACATTTTTAAATTGTCATGACAAAGGAAAATGAAAATAAGTTTACCAGCCAACATTTCTTTCATTGGCTAACTTTCTCAAGAAAATTAAGCAAAAAGAGAGAGAGAGATGAAATGAACCCTATGTTACAGAAAGGAAAAGGAATTACCTTCTCACTGAATGACGGAGTATGGGGCAAAACAGTGTCCTCAAAATCACTGCACTAATCCTCTTACTGAAAGAGTTTCCCCACTACGTGAATGCTGTTTGGTAACTAAAATGTGATTATTAAGCTCAAACTATTAAGACACTATTAAATCTAAATTAGAGGCCTGAAAATGTCTGAATTTCAAGTGGAAAAAATCAGATCTAACTGCTGCAACCTTGGAATGATGCCAAGACATTTTTACTTTCTCCATTACCTCTTTTAAAGTCCTCAAAGGATAGAATAAAGCAGCACAATCTGTTTGGAAGCCCTGTCACCTCCACTTAGCTGGGTACTACCCTATACAGTGCACTAACTCAGGTAGGACACAGAAGGACATTGGGCATTCAGGCTCTGATGTGCACCAATGTGAGACTGAGTAAGTGACTCCACACCAGATTTGTCTCCTAACCTGTAAAATAGGGACCACAATATTAACCTCAGAGGAAGGAAAGTACTAAAGCTACAGTTAAATAATCCAATTCATTCAATAAACTTTTATTAAGGACCTACTACTTGCTAAGCACTGAAGCACACACTCTGGACTAAAAGTCAAGCCTCAAAATCCTTACAATACAAGTCACACCAAGCTGACCTGATAAATAAAATAACACAGTCAGAGACCTGCTTCCACAGTGGGAAGAGACAATACCTATAATTAATTGATGGACAGTATTATAAATGGTACGACAGAGGCCTAGATCATAGGTTGTGGGAAGGTAGTTGGGAAGGGATTATAAATGACTCAAGTTTTGAAAGTAAAGAAGAGGTAAATTCTTAAAAAAACAAAATATTGGCCCTGGCCAGTTGGCTCAGAGGTAGAGCATCAGCCCAGTGTGTGGAAGGAAGTTCCAGGTTTGATTCCTGGTCAGGGCACACAGGCGAAGCGACCATCTGCTTCTCCACCCCTTCCCCTTCTCTCTCGCTTGCTCTCTTTCTCTCTCCCTTCCTCTCCCACAGCCATGGCTCAAATGGTTCGAACGATTTGGCCCCTAAGGATGAGGATGGCTCCATGGCCTCTGCCTCAGGTGATAAGAAGAGCTCGAGTTGCCAAGCAACAGAGCAACGCCCCAGATGGGCAGAGCATTACCTTCTAGTGGGCTTGCTAGGTGGATCCCGGTGGGGCACATGCGGGAGTCTGTCTCTCTGCCTCCCTGCCTCCCCACCTCTTACTTAATAAAAAAACAAAATATTTTATTTGCTGGAGCAAAGAATATATGTCGGGGAGTAGATGGTAAAGCCCTGAAGCTGTAATAAAAAGTACCTTACACAGATATAAGGTACCATTATGTCTGAACTAAACAATGACTTATGCGCCACATTATACTGATATGTTTACATATCCGTTTCCTGAACTGACAGTGAACTCAGAGGGAGAGGAGGTAGTAAGGTAACTCACACAGTATATATCTTTGTACCTCTTATCCTTTACTATACTCAAATAAATACTGTGTTTAATTTAAAAAAATATATATCTTAGAACCTATCAGTAATACTTCTCACTGCAAAGTAACCAGAAGGTAACCTTCTTTTCAGCACATTTCACTTATTCCTGCATTCTTGCTTTTGAGGTTTGGTCTAAACCACTATCCGCTCGCCCCTAAACTTGAAAATATTTAAGAAGACCTGAGTGTGGATTCAGAGGTTCCTAACAACAAAAACATACTAGACCAAGTGCTAACTGTTTTTTGAACTTCAGTCCTTTTATTCTATAAAATGTAGTTATTACCATCAAATGTGTCTGTCTCGTGGGGTTTTGATAAGGTTCAAATTAAAAATCAAGTCATACATGTACATAAACACTTAGTTCTTAAACTGTATAGGACTTTGCCAATGTAAGATATAATTCTCCAGGGTGGTGCTCCTGAAGTTCCTCCTCTTCCAGCCTCTAGATTTAAAAAGATATCCAACTATTTCCCCTCTCCCAACTACCCCTAAGGCCCCTAGTGAAATGAATAAAGGTAGCAATGTGGCAACACAATTCCACTAGGAGTTCGAAGTCTTTCACATCAAGGTGGGCAAAATGACACATCATCTATCATTTCAACCCCTCCAGGAGCTTTCTAAACTGCACTGTCCTGCAGTTATCCCTAATCTGGTTTAACTTCCAACTGCCAGACAGCCTTCTGCTACAAACATAAAACTCAGTCACCTGCACAGCTCACAAAAATTAGGGGATATTCTATCGCTTCATATTCATTTTGAAATAGCCCCTAATTTTTGTAAGCAGTATACTTAAGACCCATGTTGGCTCACTAAAGTCTAGGCTCCCCAATATGGTACCTGTAATCCTCAATTACATGACCTCTATCTACTTATCTGTTGGTATCTTCTTATACACTCTCATTGCCCACTCAATGTCACCAACAATAAAATCAGTGTTTCTTGGACATGGACACTTTCACAATTCTTTCCTTGTCTCCCTTTATCTCCCAGATTTCTACTGCTCTTTTGCCTAACTCAAAGGTCTCTTCCTGAGAGAAACATTTCTAGACTTCTGCAAGCAAAATTAAGCCAAATTCATCCTTGAAAACACAGCATTCTGCGTGTATTCCTAATACTGCACTTTCCACCTTATAATTATCTCTGACTCTGTATGTAAAGTTTAAAGGGCCATGTCTTATACACTGCCAGGTTTTTCTATTTAAAAAGAAAAGCTGCAAAGCAGACACCGTATGCCATTCATTCAGTAAATAATTACTGATTGCCCATTTTGTGAAAAACAGTTTTGATGCTGGAAATACAGAAAATATAAACAAAAGTTTCTATAATATTAACATTTATATTATTGTGGGATAGGCAGGCAATAAATAAACAAGTCAATGTATTATAAAGTGCTATGGAAAAACATTAAGTAGGGATATTTGGTGTATGTGAAGAAAAATGTTGTTCGGGAACTTATTTTATTAGGTGGCAAAGGAAGGCTTCACTGAGAAGGTCACATTTCAGCAGAGAAATAAGGCGCTGAGGATGTGAGCTATGTAAATCTAAAGGAAAAGCAGCCCTCCAAACAGAGCAAGCGCTAAGAGTAAGTGCCAGGGGCCTGGCACAGGACTACACTCGGCATTTCAGAGGAACTGCGAGGAAACAACTACACTAAAGCAGCTCAACGAGGAGAAAAAGGTCAAAGGGTAACAGGGGAGGTCAGGAAAGGCCTCCATAGCCACCGCTAAGTCTTTTACCTTCTACTAACAGTGAGAAATGAAGGAACTGAGTGATTTGAGCTAAAAAAAAAAAATCTATCATCTCATTTGTGTTTTAAAACATTTAAACAGACCCTGGTTGGTGACTCAATAGATAGAGCATCAGCCTGGTGCACGGATGCCCCAGGTTGGATTCCCAGTCAGGGCACACAGGAGAAGCAACCATTGCCTCTCCCCCCCACCTCTGTCTTCCCTCCACCAGCCAGTGACTCGATTGATTCAAACGTGGCCCCAGGTGCTGAGGATTGTTCGGCTGGTCCATCTGTGTCAGCCTTAGGTGCTAAAAATGGCTTAGTACTCGAGCATCAGCCCCAGACAGGGTTGCCAGAGCACATGTGGGAGTCTATCTCCCGTCCTCTCACTTAAAAAAAAACAACAACACATTTATACATTCCAAACATTTAAACTATGGTTGCAACATGCAGAAGAGAACATAGGGAGAGGAGTTAGGAAATGTATAAAAAGACCAGGCAAGAAATAATGAAACCAGAAATTCACATTAGGCATGAGAGTGAGGTCAACAACTCCTCTTATGAACTGGATGAACAAAACTATCAAAAAACAACCATTTCAGCACTGTGGAAATCAAACACAAGAATACAACAAACTAAGAAGCATTTATTTGTAAAAAATATAGAACTTTAATGGAAAATAGCATGTGTGTGTGGTATTTTGCCCAGGAATGCTTCCACTCACCAAACCCCTATCCGCAGAGCAGTTGAAGCTGTGCAAAAGCAGCCATAAGAACCACCAGCTTTGCTGCTGTCCCTAAAGTGTGTCCACACTGACTTGGGCCGACGCGCACATACGCAGGATACAGACGACACAGCGCAGGAATGTGCGCTGGAACCCAGAGCACAGTATTAACCAATGTCGCCACTACATTTAATTTAAAAAATAAAAATAAAGAAACATACAGTGGGTTCACTTAATTTGGAGCACTGTCGGGCAAAGTGGCAATCTCAGTGAGACTAGAACAGGAATGACCAGAAGCTCAGCACACCTCAGGCTGTGACCATGTTTAAAACAAGCAATAAACAGAAGGACTAGCAGGGCTTTAACAGAAAGTTCCAGGAGGTGAGCGAGGCAAATATACAAACCAAAAATATCAATGAATGCAGACATACTTAATATTTACTTATTCTTGTTTTGTGGTCCTTACATTAAATTCTTAAATGCAACCCTAGTCTAGTTTGGGGCTCTCCAATTTAACCCACTGCTCTCAAGTTAATTATCACTTTAAAAATAAATTCTAGTACCACATACGAATAGTTCTCGCTATTTTAGAAATGTCTTTCTAAATTACATATAACTATTTTTATATTGTTGTAAAATACTATATTATTTTTCCTTTACAAAGAAAAGGACACTTGAATCAGACAGTCATCAAAGCCTTACAATTGGCCTTGTGATGTCTGGAATCCTGACCTAAAATAAATGTACAGGTTATATAGGCTACAACTCAGAGGAAAAGGTAATTCAGGCCCCAGCAAAAATAGATGGAAGTGATTAGGGTAGTTAGTCCCCATCCCTACTACCCATGAAGTTTCAATCACAAGTGGCCATGGAGGACAGGTCAGAAGAGAATCTATAGGGATATATGGTAAAACAACAGGAATTCAAGCAGGTAGAGACTACAGGGCTCTGGGTAGTGCATTACCCTATAAGAACTTGGCAGAACACAATTCTTGGTATAATTCATATTCTATGTGTTGACACCTACACACAGAATAGCTCACACTGCTTGGCTCTCCCATTAGAAAATATAAATTAATAATATTTCAAGTTTACAGAGGTCTTTTATCCTATCGGTATAAAATACAAGTCAAATACTGACCATGTTAAGTATAAACTGTTGCCTTTAAAAAGTTCTATCAGTATTTTATTTCATTCTAATATTAGCAACTATAAAAAGAAGTGGGGGAGGGTGTAATTTGAAAATATTTGGTCAAAGAAAAAGCCCACTATGACTAAAACAAGATGACAAATGACTTCATGTTCTTTTGGAAAATGACCTCATTATGACAATTAGCTTACCAACTAGCTTCCAAAGCCACTAACAGTAGCTTACAAAGTTACAGCTGTTACTTTTTCTAACAACTAAAAGTTGATTTCATTTTAAATGTCATTCCACAAGAACTGAATGATGTCTTCAAAGTACTACAACTTATGAGCAAGAATTACATTGAGTAGAGTACAATGATAAGTCTGTGACTTGTTCAATCAATATAATTATAAAGAATGACAGGACAATCAGTTAAAAAACACTTGACTGTGGCATTCTTGGACAACAAGCAGACACATTTAGGAGAACTGTAAATCATTCATGAATAAAATGGCTAACATAAAAAGTGCTTATTTTGACTTTTAAGCAATATAAAAAATCATTTAATTGATAGAGAAGGTATGATGTAAATTTTTGATAACTAGTTTATTTCAAAACAGAAAAACAAGTAAATATTTGAGTACTCTTTCAGGAAAAAACATTCAGATAATTCATGAAATGTAAAGCTTTCCGGTCCCAAGAACAATGAAAAATGCTGTCACTGATTAAAATTCTTGTGAAATTCCTGTTTCTCAAGTATATTATCACATATCTTATTTTAAAAGCCCTACAATGATGAAGCCCCTAATGTCTGTGAATCCCAATTTCTACAACGACGTTCCCCACCCACCTCTACTTACTCTATTCAAGTAGATGTAAACAAAAGCAGTCTTAGGGATTAATTTTGACTCCAAAGTAGACCAAGGGAACTGAAGCACAGACTAGTCCTCAAAAGCAATGGAGAATTTCACAATAATGTACACATGGTATACAAAGTCTTTGATTTATTAAATCTTTCTAGCTTATTACCCACCAGACTTTCACATATACCAGCCAAGTGTAACTATACAACCTGCAGGTCCCTTGGAAAGGCTATGATCTCTCAAGCCTCCACAAAAATGCATATGATGATTCTCTTATCTCTTTGGAATTCTCAGCTTATCTCCCTTAGTGTTCCACAACTACCACTACTTGTGACACAACCCTCACCTGTATCCCAACCCTGGGACTCAATGAGACCTGAGATACAATGTTGCAAAATGGTTAAACTGCCTAAATTTAAATCCTTATTCCAAATTGAGCTAACCCCTGTCTATCTTAGCAATGTCCTTATATTGTATGTCTGTGCCACAGTTCATCTATAAACAGTGATAATCACGGTAGCTATCATAGAAGATTGTTGAGGTATAAATGAATTAATGTATATAAAGCCTGAAAAGAGTATGAACCATGCAAGACATATTATAAATGTTAGCTATAATTATTACCTTAAGATTCAGTTTGAGTATCATACCCAATGCAATTGTTAGCCCCTCACGCTAAATTAGGTATCCCTCCTCTACCAACCATTTCAAGTTCTGCTCATCCTAATACACTTGAATATCCTTTATTCATTCTTTACTTTCAGCACTAAGGACGATCACTACCACATATATTCAGAACACTTAATCAGTACAATGAATGAATAAATTAAAAAATGAATAAATAATATAATGATTCCAAGGCATGTGGTTTTAAGTATAGGAATCTATAAACCGCCAGAACAATCAAGAGGATGTTTACACTGCACAAAAATAAGTGGCTGAGAAGAGGCAACTCTTGAACTCCCTGTCGTGCACCCTGGTGTGAGGCAAAGAACATCAAGAAGGGAGTGTTGTATTGGTTTTTTAAAAGCAAAAAGTACTACCCTGGCTGGTTAGCTCAGCGGATAACTCAGTGGATAGTCCACACATCAGCCCAGCATGTGGACATCCCAGGTACAATTCCCAGTTAGGGCACACAAGAGAAGCAACCATCTGCTTCTCTTCTCCTCTCTCTCCCGGTTTCTCCCTCTTCCAGCCAGTAGCTTGATTGGTTTGAGCATCATCCTGGGCACTAAGGATAGTTTGTTTGGTTCGAGGGTCAGCCTCAGGTGCTAAAAATAGCTTGGTTGACTCAAGTATTGGCCCCAGTCAGGGATTGACAGGTGGATCCCAATTGGGGCACATGTGGGAGTCTATCTCCCCTCCTCTTACTTAAAAAAAAAAAGCCACCTTCTAACCAATCTGCATAGTCAAGCATTCATCGCCCAGCCCAGAAAGAGCGATGTGTTTTTTTCAAATTAATTTGCCCAGGAAGGTCACCTTTTAACATATGGAAAGGATAATTATTAAAATGTTGTCTAACTCTCAATGACAACTCAAAGTTCATAACAATACATTGTAAAATACAGACAGCTATGGGGTCTCCTTAAATAAGAAAGATAAATGATAAAGGTTACTAAAATAATCATTATTTTATAAACTAAATTGTAAAATTTGAAAGTATCACATATTGTAAACCGAATCAATATTTCTCAAAACTTTCCTCCAAGTACTAGAATATGTCAAAGTTTTTTGTAATTACCAGTTTTATATTTAAATTTCCTGTTTAACTTACCTTGATCTTTAATATAACCATGTCTGTAGTTATAATTTTGAAATTACCTATCAGAGATTAAAACTAATGCTTCAAATATATGAGCCAATTTCAGCATGTGCCTTTTGATTACCCCTGGCCTCGAGTCACAAACCCACAGAAACACTGGACAGGCATGTCATCTTCCTTATACAATGCCTAAACAGACTTGTGTTGCCCACATTTCCACAGACAGGGACACTCCATCTGCCACAAACAGAGCTTACGCAACCTTTTGCCCTAATTCCTGCTCAGATTTTTTAAAAATAAAAGTATTGTGCCCTGGCTGGGTAGCTCAGTTGGTTAGTCGTCCTGTCACCCCAATATGCCAAGGTTGCAGGTTCAGTCACCGCTGGTGCACATACATACAAGAATCAACCAATTAATGCATAAATATGTGGAACAAATCAATGTCTTTCCCTCTCCTTCCCTCCTTCATCTCTCTCTAAAATCAATAAATTTAAAAAAAGTTAATAGAAAAATATGTCTAAAGCAACAAAATATTTTGTAGAATTATAAAACAATTATATTAAACCAGTGACTCTTTAAAAACAAAAGCACACCATGCCCTGAAATCAGTAGAACCTGACCATAAGACACACCTAGGGTTTTACGGAGGAAAATAAGAAAAACAATATTCTGAACCAAACGGTGTGTTAAAATATTTAATAAAACACCGTATTTTCTGCTCCATAAAATACATGGGCATTTTCCCCTCCACTTTTGGGCCGAAAAATGCACCTTATGGAGCAAAAAATACAGTAATTAAAAGTCTCAGATTCATAAAAGCCTTTATGCACACACACACATATGTACATACAACATCACAAAAAATAAAGAAGCCAAGTTCAACCATATGAAAGTACTACAATACCCACCAGAGGAATAATATACAATCACTAGAAATGATGTTATAGAAACGTTTAATTTATTTAGAAAACAAATAACAATGTTAACTAAAAATTTTTATAACAAAATTATGCACAAATACATACAAAAAGAAAAAAATACTCATTTAAAATTTTTATCTCTCAGAAAAAGAATATGAGTGTTTTTTATGTTCTTCATATTGTCCAATATTTTGTAATTTTTAAAATTAGTATATAAAGATGATTTGCAACAAAACATAGCAATGACAAGTTCTGGTGAAAGTGGCCCTTTTGCTAAAACCAGGCACTGTAAATGGAACAGATCCTCAACTCTTTTTTTTTTTTTTTTTTTTTGAGGTAAGCGGAGATAGTGAGACAGACTCCCGCATGCACCCCAACCAGAATGCAACCCACAACCCCATCTCGGACCAATGCTCAAGTACCAAGCTATTTTTAGCACCTGAGGCTAATAATGCACCTCTGTGCCTGGATCCACACTGGAACCAAACTAGCCACTAGCTGTAGGAAGGGAAGAGGAGAAAAGGGAGAGGGAGAGAAAAGTAGATGGTTGCTTCTCCTATATGCCCTGACTGGAAATTGAACCCAGGATATCCATACACTGAGTGGACACTCTATCCACTGAGCCACCAGCCAAGGCCACCAACTGTCTTTTCTTACATAGAAATTGTATCAAGAGTAACACCTTTAAAGGTAAAAAGGAATAACTGAAAGCTTAATACTATAGATTTCAATCAGTTTACTCCCGTGACGGCGAAACTATGACACACATGTCAGCACTGACACGCATAGCCATTTTCACTGACATGCGGCCGCATACCAGAGAAGTATGGGGCTGCATGCCGAGAAGGACATTTCATCCTCGGCTCCTGCACGGCCAGGTACAGTAGCCGAGGATAAAACATTTGCTGTAGTGTAGACACTCTGTGCCGGAGGTCTGTAGGCCAAAACAACAGAACTCCGGCACAGAGCGTCTAGTTCTGCGACTTTCGGTTAGGCCGTTTTTCTCCATGTGACACACCACCCCAGTTATGCTTGGTTTTTTAGCAAATTTTGACACACGAAGCTCAAAAGATTGCCCATCACTGGTCTACTCCTTGGTCTATTACAATTCAGTTTTCTAATTCTCTTTCTTATGCAAGTTGTTTAAAAGCTAAGAACAGACCTATCATCTGAATCCTCCTCTTGCCCTTCCTACATAAGGGTGACGGGTTAAATCCTAACAGTCCTTCAAATTCAGCTTTTGCCAATTCTGAATAACTTTCACTGAACCCCTAAGTCTGGCAGAAATTACCCTTTCCTACAACTACCTAATACAGAAAAAACCTAAACTGAGAATCAACCCCTCTTCTTAAATCCATCAAAGAATGGAGATCACAGGGCAAACCACTGCTGTAAACAATGGAGGAGACAATGAGCACAAAAAGAGTAACAGTTTACCAGAGCAGAACCCAGGGCTGGAAACTGGTAGGAACACTTGAAAGGGTAATTCACTAATTGCTAGAGATTAAGCATGAACTAGCAAGAGAGACAGAATCTCAGGCAACCCAGCCTTAGGGGTCTAACACATGCTGAGTTACTTTTCAGAGCCCCATCAGGTTCTCATGGTGAATATCAGAGAAAAGTCCCCCCCTAACACAAAGGGGAGGGGCAAATAACCATTCTGAAAAAGCCCTTACAGTACTCAGTTCTAATGAACAAAAACTAGCCCTTTGGGGAAACTACTTACAAAAACCTAACTAACTTACATAACACCAAAGACTAATTGCCCTGGAGAAAAGGAACACTCAACTCCAGCACCCATTAGTCTTTGGCAAGGGAGAAGGAAAATATATCCATGAGCAGCCTCTTCAAGCCTTCCATATGGGAAAGAAACATTCAACCTCTGGACAGAGCTTCAGCCTTCCTGTCAAATTCAGTGTGGGGTGGGGGGAGGGAGGGGACACTTAGGAAGGTCACAGCCCCGGACACAAACTCACTAAAAACTAAAGACTAGTCATGGGATTATAGAACACTTTCCCTTCTCCCACCCCTACCACACCACATCAATTAGCTTCTTGGACAAATAATAACAAATTGCAGCTGAAAGACCCACAAGCCTCAGACTCTACTGAAGGAGTCTCAGGGGAACCCAAAGGCAACAGGAGAAACAAAACCCAGGGCAGCAGAGGAAAGTTTAGTCTCTGACACTATGGATACATTAGCAGTAAACACAGCCTAACTCCTATACAAATAGAAACACTCACACTAAAGTCCTACCTACCTCAGTTTCTTTTACCACATACATCCCAGGACTGGCAACAAAACATTACAAGGCAAGCTAATTAGAAAACGTACTAGTCTGAAGAGAGAAAATGAGCATCAGAATCAGATTCAGATATGACAAAGACTTTAAAATTATCAGACTCGAATTTAAAATAACTGTGATCAATATGCTAAGGGCACTAATGACACAGTGAACATGTCAGAACAGATGGCTAATGTAAGCAAAGTGACAAAAATGCTTGAAGAGCTTGACCAGTAGGTGGCACAATGGATAGAAAGTCAGCCTGGAACACTGAGGACCCAGGCTGGAAACCCCAAGGTTGCCGGGTTGAGTGTGGGCTCGTCCAGCTTGAGCGGAGAACTGTAGACAGGACACCATGGTCGCTGGAGTAGGTCCAAAGGTCACTGCCTTGAGCAAGGGGTCACTGGCTCAGTGGAGCCCCCCGTCCCCTGAATCAAGGCACATATGAGAAGCAATCAATGAACAACTATAGTGCTGCAACTATGAGGTGATGCTTCTCATCTCTCTCCCTTCCGGTCTGTCCCTGTCTGCCCCTCTCCCTTGCTTTAAAAAAAAAAAAAAAAAAAAGCTTAAAAAAATCAAAGGAAAGGATAATAAAAAAATACTAAAAAAATTAATAACCAAACCACTGTAAATAAAATGAATAATGTTTTCTTTGAGTTCATTCAGAAGATTAAAACGTTAGAGGAAGGAATCACCAAAATTGAAGATATGTTAAACTTCCAGAATTAAAAGATAAGAAAAAAATGAAAAAGGCAAAAAAAGTTTTCAAGAACTGTGGGAAAATTACTATAAAATAACACATGTGTAATAATAATGCCATATTGAAAAGAAAGAAGGAAAGAAAAAAGGTGTATCTTAAGTAATAACGGCTGGGAATTTTCCAAATTAATGACAGACACCAAACCGCAGATCCAGAAAGCCTAAGGAACACTAAGGAGAAAAAGTAACAAGATATTGACACCTAGGCATATAACCAGCAAACTTTAGAAAATCAAAGCCAAACAGAAAATCTTGAAAAATACTGGGGGTCGGGGAAGACCTTACTTACAAAGAATTACATTCAGAAACTAAGCAAGCAAAATGATAGATGGAACTGCCTTCTGACCCAGTGATTTCCACTTCTGAGAATAGCCTAAGAATCCCAAAGCACTGATTTAAAAGAATATATGCACCCCTATGTTCACAGCAGCTTTATTTATAATAGCCAAGACTTGGAAACAGCCCAAGTACCCATCGGTAGACGAGTGGATAAAAAAGCTATAGCATATTTACACAAGGAATACTATGTGGCTATAAGAAAGGATATTTGACCTGTTGTGATAGCATGGATGGATCTGAAGATCATTAGAATAAGTAATATAAGCCAGTCAGAGAAAAACAGGTACTGGATGATTTTACTTAATGTGGACTCTAATAAACAAAATGAACGCACAAGCAAAATGCAGACACACTCATACATAGAGATCAGGCTGACAGCTATCAGGGGCTGAGGAGAAGGGTGAAGAGATAGAGCAAAAAAAAAAAGAGCAAAAGAAAGGAAAAAAGAGAACAAACAACAGGATGGACTGTGGGGACAGGAAGAGGAGGATATGGGGGGTGAATGGTGACAGAAGACTTGACTTGAGGGTAGTGAACACACAATACAGTTACAGAGATGTCTTGTAGAACTGGGCATCTGAAACCTGTATAATTATGTTAATCTGTGTCACCTCAATAAATTCAATAAAAAGATGAATAGAATATTTAAACTGTTGAAAGAAATAAAAACACCAATATAAAATTATGTCAATATTCTGGTACAAAATTATTCTTCAAAAGTTAAGAATAAATTAAAGACTTTCTCATGAAAAAATAAATAAATAACTTGAGGAAGTTCATTACCGGTTAACCCGCCTTTCAAGAAATATTACAGCCTGATCAGGTGGTGGTGCAGTGGATAGAGCATCAGACTGGGATGCGGAAGATCCAGGTTCGAGACCCCGAGCTCGCCAGCTTGAGCGCGGGCCCATCTGGCTTGAGCAAAAGTGAAAACTAATGATTGATGCTTCTCATCTCTCTCCGTTCCTGTCTGTCTGTCCCTATCTATTCCTCTCTCTGACTCTCTCTCTGTCCCTGTAAAAAAACATATATATTAGAAAAATTCTTCAAAGAAAAATAAAATTATATGTCAGAAACATACACACACACACACACACACACACACACACACACACACACACACACAGTGCCCGTAAAGTCATGGTGCACTTTTGTCCTGTGACTGGTCAAACCTGTGTATTTCAAACCCTGTAATAACCACTTTTAAAAAAAGAAAGAAAGTATAATTGACTTGGAAAGGGAGAAAAGAAAATAGAATCATATAAAATGCTCAATTAAAACTGGGAAAAGCATAAAAAGAGTGAAATTCAAATAAGAAGAAGAAGAAGAGGAAGGAAGGAAGGAGGGAGGGAGGGAGGGAGGGAGGAAGGGAGGGGGGGAGGGAGGGAGGGAGGGAGGGAAGGAGGAAGGAAGGAACAGGGGGAGAGATAGACAAAAGTTACAGTTACAAATATGGCAGATGTTAATGAATGGAAAATAAAATAAACATTGTTAAGAGTATCACTTAGGAGCCAGAAGGACACTGAAGATTTGGATCCTGTGCACATCTCATGTCTCAACCCAATACTAAGTTGCTGACCTGTTACTAAACTCCATTTATGGCCAAACCATAGACACCTTACATTAAGGACTGGTACATGGACATACGGTCTTTACTTCATCCTTACCATGGCAACTAGAACATCTATTATTCTTCTTCGCCTTGAAAGGACCAATCCCTACTAAGCTAGCCAGTGCACTTAATTTTCATAGAGAACCTAAGTGAAAACCGTACATGTGCTTTTATGAGCTCTGCCTCTGTTCTCTCTGGAGCACACTTTAGGTTGATACCTGAATCTGCTGGATTACAACTCCCCACCCCCGTTTTTCCTTTTTAAATAAATGCTTTTTATTTTTTATGACAACCGGAACCTTTTTTCTTTTTTTTGCTTTTAGTTAATAATATTGATCCAAGTATATAATAAAGAAAACACATGGTTGAAAAACAATTCACAAGTTTAACAAACTTTCAAACTACATGAGAAAAGAAATACAACCCATAAAAATTTACATATACAGAAAGACAAAGTCTGGAAAGAGAGTTTTAAGACATTATATGCATATATTAGGAAAAAAATAGAAAATCAATTATCAAAGCTTCCACCTTAGGAAAATAGAAAAAGGACAAATTAAACCCAAAGTAGGCAGAAGATATAAAATTTAGAGCAGAAAGAAAACAGGAAATCAACAGAAGAAAATTAATAAAAACAAAAACTGGTTCTTTGAGAAAAATAAAATTTAGAAATCTCTAGCCAGGTTACAAAAAAAAAAAAAAGAACCCAAACACCAAGAAGACACAAATTACTAATATGAGAAAGAAGAGGACAAAACTACTTATCTTACAAATACTGAAGAGATATTATGAACAATTTTATGCCCCAAAATTTATTAACCTAAATAAAATGAACTAATTCCTCGAAACACAGAAGCCTATATCTATTTTTTAAGTTGAATCAATAATTAATAGTCTTTTGAAACAGGAAGCACTAGGCCTAGATCACTTCCCTTGTGAATTCTAGCAAACATTTAAGGAAGAAATTCTCTACAATCTAATCCAGAGAAAACACTTCCTAACTCATTCGACGAGGCCAGCATTACCTAAATACCAAAAGCTGACAAAAACATTACAAGTAAGAAAAAATACAGGACATTTTCCATGAACACTGAGGTAAAAATCCTCCACAAAGTACTAGCAAATCAAATCCATTAATGTGTAGAAAGACTTTTTTCATCATAACCAAATGGGATTTAGTCCAGGTATGCAAGCCTGGTTCAACATTTGAGCTGGTTATTCAGGGTGGCTTTAATTATATAGTTGTAACTCCAGTTTGTTCCTGGGAGAAGGTGAGTGTACATCCACCTACTCTACCACCATCTTGGATCTTCCAATATCTGAAAATCAACTGATAAAATCTATCACATCAACAGGCGAAGAAGAAAGGCCATGTATTTCTATCAATAAAGATAAAGCATCTAAAAATAATCCAATACCCATTCATGATAAAAATTCTCAGCAAACTAGAAATAGAAAGGAACCCTCAACTTGATAAAGAACATCTGCAAAAACTATACAGGAAATATATTTAATGGAGAGAAACTAGATACTTTTCTCCCCAAGATCAGTAACAAGACAAGCATTTTCTCTTTCACTACTCCTATTCAACATCATACTGGAAGTTTTGCTGCAATAACCTAAACAAAGAAAATAAATGGTATAAAGATTGGAAAAGAAGACAACTGTCTTTGTTTGCAGATGACATGATTGTCTATGTTGAAAATCACAAAGAATCAACAAAAAATTCCTAGGAATAATAGGCAATAGCAAGGTTGTAGGATATAAGGTTAATATATGAAACTCAGTAACTTTCCTATATACCAACAATCAATAATTGAAATGTGAAATTTAAAAAAAATTTACATTGGCACTATAAAAATGAATACTTAAATCTTTTTGTTTGTTTTCTTTTGGTTTGGGGGGGGCGAGGTAGAAAAAGAGAAAGACAGGAAGGGAAAGAGATAAGAAGCATCAATTTGTAGTGTGGCACTTTAGTTGTTCATTGA
Source organism: Rhynchonycteris naso (assembly GCA_037038555.1). Classification (NCBI taxonomy): domain Eukaryota; kingdom Metazoa; phylum Chordata; class Mammalia; order Chiroptera; family Emballonuridae; genus Rhynchonycteris; species Rhynchonycteris naso. Next base: position 12,298,957 of record CM073000.1, read on the forward strand.
TTGCTTCTAATACGTGCCTTGACAGGGGCTCCAGCAGAGCCAGTGGCCCCTTGCTCAAGCCAGTGACCATAGGGTCATGTCTATGATCTCACACTCAACCAGAGACCCCCATGCTCAAGCAGGTGAGCCTGTGCTCAAGCCCAGGACCTCCAGGTTTCAAACCTGGGACCTCAGCATCCCAAGTAGGCGCTCTGTCCACTGCGCCAACACCAGTCAGACAGGAAAGATTTCAACACTGTTAAATTGGAATTACAGATTCTATGTAATCCCAATGAAAATCTCAGCAAGTTACTTTATAAATATCAACAAACTTATATATTACTATAATATGATAAAGCTACAGGAATCAAGAGTGTGGTATTGGCAAAATGAGACATCTAAAGTAATGGAACAGAATAGAAAGCTTATAAACAGACCCACAGGATATAGTCAACTGATCTTTGTCAAAGGAGCAAGACAATCCAATAGATAGTATTTTCAACAAATGGTACTGAAAATGAATCTACATACTGACTTCACATCTTTCACAAAAATGAACTCAAAATGGATTGTTAAGCTAAATGTAAAATTCAGAACTTGAATTTCTAAGAAGGAGATATAGGAGAAAATCTAGATGAACACGGATTTAGAAAGAAGAGGTAAAATAGCCAAAGTATCATTCATGAGGGTGAAATGGTAATTTGAACTTCATAAAAATAACAAAACATCCACTGTGAAATATTGTTAGGAGAATGAAAACACAAGGATTAGGAGAAAATAATTGCAGACAAATTACTATATAACCAAGAAATTCCACTCCTAAGTATATACTCACAGAATTGAAAACAGCGACTTGAGCGGATACTTGTATTCCCATGTTCGACTACAGCATTATTCACAATAGCCAAAAGATGAAAACCACCATATCCATCAACAAATAAATGTAGAAACAAAATGTGATATATACAAAGAATTCTTAAAACTGAACAAGAAAACAAAAAAATAAAAATAAAATAGGGTGAAGATCTTAACAAATACCTCCTAAAGAGGTTATATAGATAGCAAATAAGCGTAAGAAAAGATGCTCAACATCATTATCATTAAGGAATTCCAAATTAAAATGACAAGGTGCCACTACACACCTATTAGAATGGCTGATATCCAAGACACTAAGTAAAGCAAATGCTGACAACTGGATCAGTAAGAACCTCATTTGTTACTGGCATGAATGCAAAATGATACAGCCACTTTAGACAACACTGGTGAAGTTTCTTACAAAGTTAAACCGTCTTAAAAGTAAGCTAGCTAATAATCCTGTTTACCCAAATGAGTGAAAATCTTAGGTCCACACAAAAACCTGCACTCCTATTTATAGCAGCTTTATTTATAATTACCAGAAACTGGAAGCAACTGAGTTATCCTTCAATAGGCGGACATATAAACAAACTGTGGTATATCCATACAGTGAAATATTATTCAACAGTAAAAAAGAAATTAGCTATTAACCAACAAATAAAGATGAGGGATCTTAAATGAATACTGCTAAGTGAAAGAAGCCAATATAAAAAGGCTACATTTTGTATGATTCCAATAACATGACATTCTGAAAAATATAATGCAATATAAAGAGTAAAAGACCAGTTGCTAAAATAGTTAAGATGCTAAATTTTATGTTCTGTTTTTAAAATATTTTATCAGGATTTTTAGGATAAACACTATTCTGTAGGATACTACAATATTGAATATATAAAATTGTGCGCTATGCACAGCCTACAGAACTGCACAACATAAAGAGTGACCCTAATATAAACTACTGACATTAGTTAACAATAATGTGTCAATATTGAATCATCAATTATGAAAAAATAGCACAGCAATGCAAGAGGTACCATATGATTCCACTATGTGGAATCTAATGAACAAAATAAGCTAACAAACAAAATAGATATAGATTCACAGATACAGAGAACAGACTGACAGCTGTCAGGAGGTGGGGGTTGGAAAGCTGGGTAATAAAGGAGAAGGGGGCCCTGGCTGGTTGGCTCAGCAGTAGAGCGTCAGCCCGCCGTGTGGAAGTCCCAGGGTCAATTCCCAGTCAGGGCACACAGGAGAAGTGCCCATCTGCTTCTCCACCCTCCCCCTCTCATTTCTCTCTCTCTCTCTTCTCCTCCTCTCTTACAGCCATGGCTCAACTAAAGAAAGCTGGCCCGGGCGCTGAGGATGGCTTCATGGCTTTCACCTTAGGCGCTAAAAAATGTCTCTCGTTGCAATGGAGGAAGAATCCCAGATGGGCAGAGCATCACCCCCTAGTGGGCTTGCCAGGTAGATCCTGTCTCTGCCTCTCCTCCTCTCACTAAAAATAAAAATAATAAAAGAAAAAGGAGAAGTGATTAAGCAAAAATAATTTTTAAAAACCCTCAAGCTCTGACAGCAATATGGTGCTTCTCAAAGAAAGGGGTGGGGGAGGTGGACGATGGTCAAAGGGAGATAAATGGTGATGGAAGGAGACTTGACTTGGAGTGATGAACACAATACAATAAATATATAGATGATGTAGTATATATTTATTTTATTTTTTTAAGAGTTTATTGATTGATTTGAGGGGGATGCAACTTGTAGTAGTTGCCTCTCATATGTGCCTTGACCAGGCAAGCCCGGGGTTTTGAAGCAGTGACCTCAGGGTTCCAGGTTGACGCCTTACTCACTGTGCCACCACAGGTCAGGCAGGTTATGTATTATAGAATTGTACACCAGAAGCCTATATAATTCTATTAACCAATGTCACCTCAATTAAAAATAAAAGATAGATAGGACAAGCTTAACTTATAAATGTCCCTGAATCATGCTTTTTGGGTTTCTTTGTATTCGTTTTCTTTGTGCTGCCTTCCCAGGTAGGCTACCCTTCTTACTTACAATGACTTAAGTGTCTGTTTTATAACTAAATATTAAAGAGGAGGTGTAAAAACAATCATATTAGAACTTTAAATAAATGAAGGCAAAAAGGCATTGACCAGAGCTTCTAGGGTAGAAACAAAGGAGTAAGATTACTATTTTGCAATGAAATTATGAGTTACATAATTTTTCAACTGTGTGATCCTTAGTGATGTGTATAATAACTGGAATTGCTTAAAATGACCAGAGATATACTAAGGTATGCAATAATATGAACTATAAACATTTACTTAAAGCTATCTTATTTACATATAGCTGATTTAAAACCTTCAGTATTAATACACTAAGTAAGGTCTCAAGTTCAGACCAGAGTTCATTTGCTCTTTACTAATTAAAATGAATAGTTATTTTCCTGCTCAGTTGATGTATGTAACCATCAACATCATCCAATAAGTAATATTTAACCTACCTAATATACGTAAATAGAAAACTAATTTATTTTGGATATTATGTCCAATGGTGGGTTCAATGAATGTCCTGGAAGTTAAGCATACAAAAATAATTAATTCCTTTTTACTCAATTTAAATTCAAATAAATGAAAAAGAGGAAAAACAGCTCATCACAATCACTGTTATATATTTTATGCTTGGGCATTAAATCCACTTTAGTATTAAAAAGAAAACATTTCTGTGGATATAAAAGGCACAGAAATCTAGGCATCTTTATTGATTATAATGAACAACTAGATAAATACTGATATTTATGACAATTTGTAGATACACTATAACGAAGATGATTTATTTGTATTCCAACCTTATCCCTAGAGGATTTTAGGGTGGCTCATAAAACTATTCACAATTTTAATAATTCTATGATCAAGATGAAACTGCACTATTCAATTAAACAGTTATGAAACACCATAGATTTCATCTTTCATATAACAATAATCAAGTGAAACATTATATAAATACTTTAAAGAAAAAATACCAGTATAATACAGTACATAAATTAAAAGTTTGATCATTTTTCAAACTATTTTTGCCTTACCTATATCCAGAGAGCCACAAATCTCTCTATAGTAAGTACAGGTGGCAGGAGTGGGCAAACTCCAACAGGCCAGCTGCTTGTTTATCAAGTCTTACTGAACAGACCACACCCATTCACTTGTCTAATCTACCTACTATTCGCTTTCAGACAGCAATGGCAGAGCTGAGCAGTGAACAAAGATCCTACGTCCACAAAGCCAAAAAAATGTACTATTTGTTCCCCATAGTAAATTAATTAGTATAATACAAATTCAGAATTAATGGTTTTCACAGACAGATATAGGCTTCTGCACATTAAAATACTTCTTAAAAGCATACAACTGAATTGAATGGTATGTAAACAATTTAGTAGCCGTAGTACAATTCAGTAGTATGAATTTAATGAACTTTTTAAGTACTTTTATATACAGCGTGGGGCAAAAGCTGGTTTACAGTTGTGAGTACCCAAAAGCTTATTCTTATATTATTATTTATTAATTATTGCATTATTTTCCATATGAATAACTGTTAACCTCCTTTTGTTCCACCCTCTATTTTAAAAGCATCCAATTAAGAACAAATGACAAGTTATAACATTGTTTTGATCCTCTACAAATGTCTCTAGCTTATTGGTGTACACCTGAGTTAGTGTAACACAAATGTAAAGTTTTTAAAGTTGTTATTCTAAAAAATATATTACTATTTCCAATTTAAATTTTCCTTGTATAATTTGTTTCACAGTGAACAGATCTTAAATGCAAAATATAAAACTATAAATTAACATCTAAAATCACTATATATACCCAGGCTATTCATATTCACTAGCTTTTTAAAAACTATACAAATGAATAAGTTTTTCCTAACTATCTGATTCCACTTTGAAAACATATCCCTATACACCTTTTCCACAAAATGCTTCACCTTTCCAAATTCAATGTTTAAGATAGAAAAAAGTAAAATAAATGTCTATACACCCTCTGTCAGGATTCATTAATCGTTAACATTTGCACATTTATTTGATGTATGTATTTGTTTAATCATGGTATAAAAATTATTTTCAAGGTATAACTTCATGAAAATAATTTGTCATGCAACTTTTTAATAAGGATATACGTGCAATAGTACTTTCACAATAAATATGCCATAGTATCACTGATAGCCAGTTTCCTCAAATACCCTAAAAATGGCTTATAAAACTTTAAAAATCTAGCATCCAATCAAGGTTCACATACAGAACCAATTCTGAGAGGCAAGGGCCAAATATTTCTTTAAACAATCTTTTTGTGTATACTATGTTCTCTCTTCTTTCCACAGCTTATTCTCTGGAAAAGCTGTAGAAACACAATTTTCCCAGCACGTTCCTGCCAGAACCATTCAGCAATGGACGGGCACTACAATAATAGTGGGGAAAAACTGAATTTCCAATTATCTCAGTAGATTCTGTTTTCCCTATGAAAATATCAAGAATGAAACTGTAATCTTATCTTAGCTGGTTATAATTTTTTGTAAGTATATAACTAACCAACATTCATTACCTGCCAGGGCTCAAGAATTTAAGCTTTAATACTGTTATAATTAATAACTTAAGAATCATGAATAATTACACAAATATATCTTATAAAATAACCATTTTATAAAAGTCTAAGGAGAGCTCTTTACTGGACACTGAAAAAGACTAAACATACTTCTTTTAAACATATAGTCGATTTTACAGTTCACTAAGTTGAATAAAGTTTTAATCATCCCATAAAAAGACTAGATGGATTGCATATTATAATTACGCATTAAGAAAATGACTTCTCTGACATGACTTCTCTGAAATGACTTCTTCTTAAGAAAATGACATTTGTTTCAATGCTTTAATGCTTTTTACCAAAGTATAAAACTTACATTTTGAACAACACTTTATTATATCAATATTAAAGAATTGTACTTCTGAATTAACAAGAACCGTACTTCTTTATACTATTAATGTAATTGAAGTAATATGAATATTTTAACATTCTCTCCTAATTTTTTTGATCTTAAAGTTCAAACTGGAGCAATTTTTGACTACTAAACTATCTGGGAAATTGAGATTTCCAAAGGGAATACTGTCAAATTTGTAAAAACAAAAAGATCAGTATTCTAGTGGTTCATTTTCAATATATTTTCTATATTGTTAATTATGTCTGAATTTAGAGTATTTTCCAGTGTAAATTAAACACAAGACTTTACAAATAGAGACCTAATTCTGCAATCACTTTTACTGAAACCAATGAAAAATCTATACACAGCAATGAAATTGGCATGCAAATAAAAGAACTGTCAAGACATGTATCCCTAAAAATAAGCCTACAATAACTATTTTAAAGGCTGTGTGTGGTCTCGCCCATATATTTTGGCAAGATGCACTCTCCTCAACCACAGCTAGATTCATCCAAAAGCAGTGGCACTGGAGAGCCTCTGTCTCACCTGTCAAAGTTGAAGAACGTTGTTCCAAAGACCACCATGCCTCTATGGAGAAAAGCCACAGTGCTACAGCTGTTATTGATAAGCAGTCTCTCAAGGAGAAAATACTTCCAACAATTAAGCAACTCATCCTTAATAGAGATACAAAACGAGACAATATATTAATCTTTAAATGATGAGATGACAAATACCCTGCAAGGTCTGACACTGGTCATTTATACACTGGAATACTGAGAAGGGATCCTTATTTTAAGTATCACTAATTTAATCATATTTCCTATTCTTCTTCTGATAAAATTTCTATACATTATTTATCAATTCAAAACTTTACGTACCCTTATTTAAATCTTAAAAACCTCACTTATAAAGCCACATAATTCATCTAAATTACTAAGGTACTAAATTCATCAAAATTGCTACAGTTTGACAGCCTAGAGCACAGATGATTAAGATTTATAAACAGAAACCCTAAGTATATTAAAATTTGATTTTTTTTAAAGACACCATAATATCTTTTTCAACCACATTATCAAAGCAGTAAAGCATATGGGTTGATCAGGTAAGCCATAGGTAAGTTAACATAAATAAAAAGACCAAGAAAAACAATTACTTTGAAAAGAAATATGCCTCAATGGACAATTCAAGTCCCACCTCAAACCTGGCAATAAAAGACAAATCAAAGCAAAATGGAAAGAAATATACCTGGCTGGGTAAAAAGTTTAAATAATCATCATGAACATCTCATAATTTAACTTATTTTTCCTACAAGATGACTGAATTTAATTCTATTTAATACTGCAACAAGTTAATTATGAAAGAAAGGATGTGCCCTTTTGTGCCTTTTCCAGGAAAGTTAATATCCAAAAAGTCCTCAGACAGTTTTACCTACAACCAAGACCCACAGCACAAAGACAAGTTACCACAGAGCTCCAATGTACTATGATGTCCCAGTTTCATTTACTATATTCTCTAAATACAACAGTTCCTACAAGATTAGTTTCACTTTCCCCTAGATATATTTAGTACATTAACCAGTATAGTTGGGATATTATTTTTCTTTGGTTTTGTCAGTAGCATGTTCGATATAAATTTTATTAAGTGGTAGTATATGTAACATTGCATTGTGGGTAGCAGTTTCCTGCTTCCGCCCGGCCACATCCTCAAGCTGTCGTATGGGCATGTTTTCCATATTTTCTGCAAGTTCTCGCCTTTTATTCTTCTTAGAAAACTGACAGCATTAGGAGATGAATTATTCTAATAATTATAAGAAACATAGATTATTTATACAGCTACATTACACAAGTATGGATCACTCTGCACTTCGAAGAATAGTCAAAGGGGGGAAAACGAATCCTCACAATTAAAACACTAATGTCACATGAAATGTATATTAATATTAAAGAATTAAAAACTGTGCAAAGGGAAGAAAATCGCTGTAATCAGATGCCAATATCATCTAACAAAGGAGGTGTATATATATACCAGTACAGACAGAACAATGATTTGCCTTGAATGTTGGATGCCTCAAACCTGCCAGGCATTCGTTAGTGAGAATTAATGTCAGTATCACCTACTACTTGAGACACTATAGAAATGTCAAAACGGAGAAAGAGAAACTGAAAAAGCCTGGAGAGGAAAGGGAGGAATGGAGAGAAGAAATAAAGAGAAAAGAGAGGGGGAGAAAGAAGGAGAGAGAAAACTTCACTATTTTCTCTTCTGGAATGCCATTTCCACATGATTTCACATTTAGACAGCTGCTAATTTAATACTAGCCCAGTAAAGATGTGCAAGCAATCAGGGACATGGTGCTTTGGGTTTTTACATAATTTAATTTAAGAAATTACTGAGGAGGAAAGAATAACAAAAAATAGCCTCGTTACAAAAAGTAACACAAAATAATACTGTACACACAACCACAGACACGTGCATGCAGTTGTGTATGTACACGGACATATAGCCCATTAAAATAAGGAAGTAGAACTAATTTCTCATAATTATAATTTAAAATACTAATAAAATTATATGTATTTAACTAATATAAAAACTTTTCAAATCATCAATATAAGACCCAATAAATGCTAAGCCAGCCTAAATAGCTATACCTCAAGTCCCCCCCAAAAAAACTGTCAAAATATAAATTGTCATATACCAAGCTGAAATAATAAATTAAGAAAGTGTTTTCCTAAAACCTCATAATCAGTGAGAAAATTTTAAGTCGAATTAGAATTTCTATGATTTATAAAATTCCTACATCAAACCATTTGGCTTTGTTGTTTTCAATTAAAAAAAAAAAAAGAACAGCACCAAACAAAAGTTTAAACCAATCAAAAAAACATACAGAAATGAACACAAAATTGATACTGATAAAATTACTGTATCTAAATAGGATTATCAGTTCAGAAAATAAATCAAAAGGTAACAATAAAGATATATGTAGCATTTAGAACACTATAATACTGCTACAGAGTCTAACAGCATACAATATAAAAAGTTTGACACATTGACAAATTTAGTAAACACAAAGTAATATAACTAATGTCTTTACTTTTAACATTGATCTCAAGTTCAAAGATATATTTCATTTACATGGCATTGAAGTACATAATTTATACAGCAGACCTATACTTGTTATTTATATCAATATAACACATACTAACATAATCCCCAAAATAAAAGTTTTGAGGGTCTTTGAAGAATAACAACAAAAAAACCCTGTGGTTTCCATTTCTAATTTTAAGCATCATATAAACCCATAACCAAGAGCTTTATTTGCAGTGACTTTTCTGAGTCAATCTCTCTATCACATGTGGTAAGCTATTTCTAATGAAACAAACTGTTATCACATATGTACCAGTTATCACGGTTGTTGTTCAATGTTTACTATAATGTGATATTTGCTCCAAGTGGATATATTTTTAATTTAGAGGGGAAAAATATGTGTGAATAATGAATATACAAACTTTAAAGCATATAACTTCATTATCTTTCTTGTGCCAGAATTTGATGGACTTCACACAAAACAGAAAGGGCATATTCAAACTACCTATTAAACTCTTATGCAATAAGAGTGATTATCCTGACCCAAAAATTATGTGGAGGGTTACAAAAATTATGTTCAAAAAGAGAATAAGTAGTTAAAAGACACATTGACATTAAATTTTTTTCAAATGCATACAAAGTCTATTTGGAGGGCCAAAGTGCACATAATGTTTTAAAATTTTAAGGGAGAAGATATTTAGCTAATAGTTGGGGTTGTGAGACGTCAGATTATCCTTTTACAGACACTAAAAACTCATTCAAAAGAAGGAAAGCATTTACTTACCATACTACAGCGGCTAGCTAAATTTTTTCAATTGCCTGATTTCTGCTACTATTGTATATGCAGATGGAACTATGTTTGGAAATCCCACAAATTATATAGACAAAGCCCTCCTTTAGATATAGACATAACAGTACACCTTATTTTTAAAAAAAGGATAACTAAGGTACTTTTCTCTTTTGCATCAATAATCCCCGTTAAATGAAAGGTCTTACTTATCAATGTAAAATATGTTTATATACAAAATGAGGCATGATAAGTCTATATTTAAAATGAAATGCTAAAATGTATTTCTGGTGTTTTAATACTAAAAGTTCGTTATGGAAAAGTTGTGGATATTTGAATAATAAAGGATTAAAATCATTCCCATATCCTCCCTATGCATTTTGGGCAAATCAGTTTTGGGGGGAAGAAACTTATGAACATGTCTGTACATTTATCTTTATCTACTCTAAACCAAAAGCAGATAATGAACTGTGCTGGGAAGTCCACAGGCAAGGGTCTTTTGGCTCTTACACCATCATGTACACCAAATGTTTTGGAATTCCCTGTCTCCACCCACCCTCCCAGTCATTTACTTCACGCCACTCCTAGTTACTATCACACTAGGAAGGATTCTAACATGCAAATTTAGAGTGGCTGGCTAAATGGGGAAAAAAATGCCCAGAAAATTGGTCTGTTCGGCTTTGTAATTTTTGTTGAAAAATACCCCATCGCTCCCAACTGATGAAAACAGGAAGCTCTATTCATAAATATGAAGTTCTCTGTCTATGATATATAATCATCCTAATAAGAAAATGAGTTCTATCCATACATGTCCAAAGGGGCAAAAAAGGAGATAGTTTCCCAAAGATGTTTCCAATTTTCTTCTGAATCAGAATTAGCAAATCGAGACGGCTAACATACTCTGTGTGCATTATTCCTTGCTACACACAGCATTTTGCAATTTATTTCAAAGCTTTCATTATAAACAAAAAAATACAGCTTCTGTTAACCCACTCTATTCTGTGCATCTAATATTGAACAATCTAAGTTACAACATAAGAATTTTACTTTATACTTGTATAAGATTTGCTATCAAAGGCTCTGTTAAAGTTAAAATCCAAATAAACTATTTTAAGAGTTACACAAAATGAATACAATTCCTTGAAAAATCAAAATCATTACAAGCATAAAGAAAATTAAAATTCATCCAATAATTGGTTACAATTCTTGTCATTCATTTTTATAAACCCTTAAACCAGTCATAAAGTAAAGGTATAAGTAATATAAACGAGACTAATTACATCTAATCCTTATTGTAGGAGCCGGCAAGTAATATTGATCACACATGAACTAGACAGATGTGATTTAACATTTGTAAAAGGAATCCCCAGACTAACACTTTCATGACAGCCAATTACAGGCAAGCCCAGCAAGCAGTTTGCAACCAGACCTTAAGAAAGGTAAACTTTTTTACAATGAGTTACAGATTCACAAGTTTAAGAAGACAGGAAAAAGAAAAACAGAAGGACTCCAATCACCCAGCAAATATGAAGCAGACCCCAGAATGTGATACAATCCAAAGATGTAAATTATTGTAAATCATCACTGTTGTTCAGAATCTCACACAGCCTCTTGAGCCAATTTTGCTCACTTTCCTGCAGACACAATAACGGCCTATATAAAAGGTGGGGGCACAGAAAGGAGAGCCCTGAACTGCAGAGCTCTGCTCTACAAATGCTCAACCTTACAGGAGCTGGGCTCCCTCAGCATTTGTATTCCATCCAAATCCTCATGAGTCACAAAAATTAAATAGCTATATCCTTCTGGATGCCAGGAAGGGCCTTACCACAAGCCTTTTGTCAGAGAGAGAGAGAGAGAGAGAGAGAGCAAGAGCAAGGGGGGAAAGCCACAGTGGTAGGCAGTCCCACTTTACTTTGAGCACTGTGAGGTCACAAACCACATGATTCTGTCTCTCCAGTAATAGTGCTTGCAAAAAAAGGAGTTTTAAAGCTTTTGCTTTTTTGGATTGTGTGAATGCTTCATTCGCCTCACAAACAACCACAGAACCACAAGTGCGGTGCAAACTTTCTCCAGGAGGACAGCGAGAAGTCTCTGGTTTTAAATGGTTAATCTCCGCAGGTCACTACCAGCCACCGAGACCAACAGTCAGTGAGTGCTCTCTAACCACAGTCTATGCAGGGAGAGTAGGTCCTGCAAATATTTGTTCATTCTCTTTTTGTTTTGTTTCCTTGCTTTTCACATGTTACCAGCTACATCATTTCTTGACAGAAAAAAATAAATATAAAGTCTATGTGCTGCAGGCATACTGTAAAACTAAAACAAGGTTTGGGTATGGTTTGTCTTTTCAGTTTAAGGCTGCAAGCAGGATTTACAACAGAGGGTACAAGTTCTATCTGAAAAAAAAAGGAGGGACTATGGCATCAAACAGCCTCTTCAGCACAGTGACACCATGTCAGCAAAACTTCTTTTGGGGTAAGTGTTACCATATTTTAAAATCCTCTAAGAGATGACCCTGTTAAACATAAAGGTATGTTTCTTGGATAAACTAATTGCTAGCTTTTCCGGAGAACATGATATTAAAGATCATAATAATAATGCTATTTTGTTGCACTAAAAGTTGAAAAATGAAATTGCTGTACATATTTGCATCTGGCATCTGTAACTTATCTACTTCTTGGAGTAATGACTTGAAACAGAAGAAAACTAAGTTATCTCACATTAGTCAAAATGTATTTTAGAGTTACAGAAATGAGGTAGTTAAAACAATTATAAAAAAGCTTAATATTCTCATTAACCCTTACTGAAATAAAATTAGACACTAAATTAATCAAAGTATTATGAAGTATTCATTCCGGTAGCTCCCAATATTTGAGCAAACTTTAAAAAGGAAGCAATTTTACAAAATAACAGACCACAGAATTATCTCGACATTATGCTCTACCATGTAAAACAGAGAAATAAACCTGCAGTACAGTCAAATATTTTAACCAGTTCAACTAAGAAATTTACTTATATCCTTAAACTACATCATAAGATATCTGCATAACTTTGCTTCTAAACAACTTTACATAACTAATGCATACATTGAACTGAAATAAAATTATGTCAAGTCTGTAATAGCCGTTTTTAAAAGATCTTTATAGTTAACCAGGATATCCAGAATCTTTAAAAGTTTATAGAAGCCTTTTAAAACTTACATTTTTATTGTAATTGTATTTTTCTATATAATTTTAACATCTACACACTATTATCCATATGTTAAACTTGTTATAAAAACAGCAAACATTGAGACAACTAGGCTTCTTTTAATCATATTCTTGGACCTACCAAAATGAACACCGTTTAGTCTCATGAAAAATAAAACTCTGTAAGGATAGCCTGCATGATTTTAAAAAGCTACCCTACTAAATTATGCTGGACTTTAAAAGAAAACAGCCATAATATAGTCCCTTAATATTTAATTTCAAGTTAGTGTTGATACACAAAAATAAACTACTTCAACATTCACCAGCTGCCACGGTATTATAGTAAAATGTCTAAACACTTACGAGATTTTCTTTATGATGTCCCACATGTTCCAACTACAAGGCAAGTTTACATAATTTTCTTTTATCCTTTAAAATAAATCCTTTTGCTGTGTATACCTATATTAACTTAGCTTTATAACTTACAACTAACGATTGGAGTTTCCTTTACTCCTCCTACTTCACACATTTTAACTGGCTATCAGAGGATCAGTCTTAGTTTAGGTCAAAGAGAAATAAACTTGAAGGAAAGAAAAAGGTTTCTTTTAAAAGAGTGAGGAAATGGACTTTGTATTTTACAAAAAAAAAAATGGAAAATTATTGTAGTGACTCCTTCAATAGTTGTAAGTGGGCCTTGTTAGTTATAACACATACCATATCATACTCAAAGGTTTTTTTTAATGTAATGGTAGTAAATATGTGTTTCTCTAAATCTTTCTGCATTAAGTAAACAGACGTAGATACAACTAGACTGCATTACAGCCCATATCATAATTATAGCTTATCCATGGGAACTTTTGCTGTTTCTATCCAAGAGATGAGAAAAAACAATGGCTAAAATTATTGTTATATGGAGGGATAACTTAAAACAGGCATCTCAAGCAGTTAAGTTGCTCTTTCACAATATTACTTTGTTCACCAAAATAAAAAACAAAAAACGTTTTTCTAACCAGATCGGGAACACAAGTTTCAAGGACTATTTCATCATTACAAGAAAAGTTCTTAATACTGTCACAAAGAATATGTTAAAATGCTCATTACTCTGGCATATGAGCTGTCTTACATTTCTGTGACACCCTTAATAACTATTTCTATAGGAAATTTTCTAAAATTTGACCAATTTCTAAAACAACAAGGTATTACAGTGAGCTAAACAAAGATTATCTTCTATTGAATGTCATATATTTTTTAGACATTTCTTCCTTTTCTGAAATGTGGAATTTATCCTCTCCCAACCCAATAGCATTTTAGAGCCTGGATAAAGATTTAAGATGAAGCCACTAGACCGAACTAATTACAGGTGAGTGGGCAGTGGACATTACGTATAGGTTATCATCACATTGCAAACATTTCACCAATCTATAATCTATTCGAAGTCGAAAACCTCACTTGGGGCTTTAAATTCTTATATGATGATTACCAAAACCTAGTGAAATGTCAAAACTATGTGCTCTAGTTTTATAAAACAGTTTTTAAAAATTCAGGCTTTTCCTGGGTGAGAGACAAAACACACATCAACCAACTGTCTCATCTCAAATATGATGAGGGAAAAGGGTGTGTGTGAGACACACAGAGACAGAGAAAGTGCTGTGTGCTGGCTCTCTCAGCATATCATTTATCTTGAATAAAACAAATTTTTTCAGTATGTACTGCTCAAAATAAGTCCATTATTTATCATAAAGGCTGTTGAAAATGATAGATGTGACTCAGAATATATTACAGTTAAGAACTTATTTATGAAAATGTATCAGCTGATTAAAATTTCTACAAAACCTTTATAACTGACCATAGTAACTGATTGAAAATATGTGTGAACAGTGACTTCCAAAATAATAGTTGTGGTCCATGCCAATAATAATAATTTTTTCAAGATTTAATAGTGACAAAGTGTCACAGCTTGCTTCCAAAATAAGACAGCCAAGTTGCAAGATCAAGGGAGAGAACTTAAAGTCAGGAACAAACACAGAAGACCACTTCCAACACATATTAAAAACTAAAAATATCTATGTAATTCCCAAAAACTTGTATTATAAATTATTTCAAATTATAAAATGCAATCCTAATTTTACATTAAAAAAATTGTTAGATTTCACTTTTTAAATTTTAGGACTATATTAAAATGTGAAATATTTCAAAGAAATAGCATAAAAATATTTTGTTAGTCTATAGAAACCTCTTTCTAGCCCCCAAATTACAAGGGAGGCATGATTACATTATGTTATATTTTAGCTATTTGAAAAGAAAAATTAATATACTCAATTACACCCTTCGAACTAATCACCGATAGTTTGACTTGTTTAAATCAGTCATGCTAAAGTTAAATTCAGTAAGATAGAAATGTTCCAGTTTGTTAAAACAACATTGAAATATTTGATGGTTAAATAAACTGCAGGGGGGGGGGCTAACTCATGGAAGGCACTAAGATTTTATCAAACGTACAGAATTAATCTTTATTGAATAGAACCATTCACAAATCAAACCTCACTGCACTTCAATACTTTTAACCAGCGCTAATCAATTACAAACCTTTTCTAGTGCTTCAAAAATCATATGCTTTCAATTGTATACACTGGTGGTCCTCAAGAGCTGTACTGGGGCTGAGTTGAGACATTCTGTATCACAACTGGTTTTTTCACAAATATTCATCGACAGGGCTTTCTTTCCTCTCAAGAGCTGCTCACATGAAAACTGTGGTAATATTTTTATACTGTACTTCTTTGTAAAAGCAAAAGGTTAGGGGTTACCTAAATACCTCAACTGTACATACAAAAAAGGGAAAAGGTAAGTATTCATATAAAAAATCCAATCAGACTGGATTATTTATTTTTGTATTTCCTATGATTAATAATGCACCCGTGCATACTTCAAATCTGATGGCAAAACAGGGTAGCATCTCAAATTCCTCTCCAAAGCACACAAATACCAACCTCCCATGCTGTTCTAACCCTGTCCCAGGATACTAAAATGTGACAACCCTGAGTCAATAGTGAGGTCATACCAAAGCTTCTCAAAAGCATTAAAAGTGCAATGCTATCAGCTCAGAAAAGTCTTCAGATACTTCACAGAGAGGGTTCATGGGACAGCCTGCCTCTACAGTGCCTCTTTAAAAACATTACACATCTGACAGACAGACAAACACCTTCAATATGGAAAACCCTCCCTCTGAATAATAAAACTGTGAATATGACAAAGCATAACTACTTTTTACTCATTTAACAGGTAAGAACTTATTAAACGGGTGCTGGCAAAATCAATGCTAATTTAGGCAGAAACTTTCCAATAGGTTCCCTTAATGTACCACTTTGTTACTCCTAACAACTAAATTCTACTAAAGATAAACTTATACCAAAATAACCTGTCATTAAACTTCCATAAGGATAATAATAAACTCAAATACTTACTATTTTCTAAAGAGTAATATATTGTAAGATAACTGTATAAAGTATATGAAAAACCTTCATGAAATCTATGCAATGTTTAATATTTCAAGACAAATTTTTAGAAAAGTCTCAGAGACTAAAAATACACACCTTAATACAAGCTTTTGCCATTTCAAATATTATGAAACTCTTTGGACATCTATTTTGATTAATGTGTTACAATTCAAAAAAATAATGGGGAAATTCTATATCTTATTCCAAGAGAGTTTCCTTACAATTTTAACTACAATTGACCACAAGTTTTTGTCCATTTAAAAGCAAACGCACATAAAACAGGCCATGCATTCACACATAACTTTTTAAAGACCTATATAGCAACTAAGATTAAGTATTCTTTTATTACAATATATCCTCATTTAATAATATCCTCATCTAATGTTGAATTCTTAGAAGTTTCTTCCTCTTTATACTATTTATTAAGAACACAGAATCAGTGTTAAATGGATATAAGCAATACCATATTAACCATTTCACGTGTTTATTGTTACTGCTGAACAGAGTATTAACTCTGAAGCATATTTCTTCTTAAGTATGCTTCCTTCTACTAATAAATAAAAAGCATTTGCCATAATGTATAAAATAATTCCCAAATAAGATGAGCTGTAAAATTAAGAGTCCTTTAAAAGCTAGTTGCTACATAAGCACTTAATACTTGACGTGGAAAAAAATCATTATTCATTCATCTCCTATAAATACCCTGTATTCTTGTTAATATTCATACCTCATATCTAGTCTAGGACCAAAAATCAAGTATGACCTTGGCTCTAATAAAAAGAACATAAATGTTATGTTTGCCTTGATTAAATGATTTTCATTTTTTAAATCAGTTATCACCAATCAAGGAATCCTTTACCATACAGACATAGTATGCGAATGCAATTTTTAATAATTTTGAAGATATTTTAAAATTATTGATGCCACAAAATTTATAAAGTTAACAGTATTCTCAGACATGTATTTAAGATTATTGTGGGAATTAGACTGAAGACTCTGATATCTGTACTACTTCTATGCCATTGCTTTAGAAATTATACATAAGAGTTACATTAGAGAAGTGGTATTCTTAATAAGGTACATCTAAATATCTTGTGCAAGACAAATAATTTTACAACAAAATCAAATAAATTTATTTTACTTTCAGTTAAACTGTCATTTTTTTACATCAATGGTATTCTACTGAAATCATTAAACCATCAACTATAGAAATATATTTACATAAAAGACTTATAAAATACAAAAATTTAAATATACATTTATAGGTTACTCTAAAATTATATGAACCGTGAGTCTGCCAAACCATTGTTTACATATTCCTTATAATCAGATACTTACAACTAAGTCTAGTTTGTGGTTCAGTAAGAGCAAAAAATAAAAATAAAAAATAAAGGAAAAATGTTAGCTATATCACAATGACAAGCATCAATAAGGTTTTAAAAACATATATATGTATTTCTTTGCAAAAATTGAATAATAATGATGTTGTATTTTCTAGAACTTTATTTGGACATGGACATATTATTATACAGAAACAAAATATTTGCCAAATAAATACTTTAATTTTCTTCAACTATCAGTCCAGCTAAAATCTCAAGTATCTAGTATGAGTAACTGCATGTGCACATGCATGCAGATGCATACTCACAAGTGACTACAGCGCCTGAGGTAAGGGCAGTAAAACAGAAAGAATGTCAATTTGTGAAATGTGCTATTGTCTGTAGCTCTTTTATGAAAGATAATTAGTTACTATTGCATGTATACTAACAAGAATTGTTTATCTATAAAACCAGTAACAGAGATTGGCAAATTCAAGATAAAAAATTAAAACCTATGCCTATAAAATTCAGAACTTTATTTTCCAATTGTGAACATAAATAATTAAAAACTAGTATCAGTTAAATTATTACAGTTCACAAGAGCAAGTATGAATGTAATTAATCTGTAAACACATACCTATTTATTATGGACATTACACCTCAAAGAACTACTCTAGCTTGGAGCTTACCAGTTATATTTTCTATATATTTACTCATTGCCATGTAACCTGGGTAAATGATTTAAATTAGGCATTGTGATATTTAATTGGGTTATTTTATTTCATTAGTAATAATTTATTCTATTTTTAAAAGTCTCTACTGAACTTCCAATTTAAATTTCAAATTTCCATAAGTGGAAACCTATCATTATTCCTACCAAAAGATTAAAAATTATTTACGTGAATCTTAAATGCATAGTGAAACTGAAAGAAAAAATAAAGCGATACATTTTACAATTAATATTTTAACCCATTGGTTTTACTGTATTTGTATAACTGGATCCTAGAAAACAGACACAAGTATCCAAAAGACACAGGGTGCAGATTCCCTTCAATCAAGAAGAATTTTATTCTAAGACTCTTCTGTAAATATAGCTCAAAGAAAAACTAGTTTTTGAAAGAAAAAAGAAAAGGAAATTCTTACTTTATTTCACATGTTTATACTAGATTACAGAAATCTGTAATATTGTACTAGACTACCATGGAAAGAAAACCTTTTTATGCTAGAAATATACACTGTATCACTGAGTTTTCTATAAATTGGGTAACTAACTATAAAAGCATATAAGCATTTCACACTGAGGATCTTAACACTGAATTCAAAAACATTAAGACATTATAAGAAGATACCTATGAGAATCATCCATCAACATAGTGGCGTCCTAACATTAGGGAATATAACCGGCTACAAAACATAATCTAGTGAGATTCATTTTTACCAATCATGAAACTGACAAAGCTTTTAGGTAATTCGACTTTTCACAAAAATGCAGAATAAAAGGCTACTGCTCTTACAAACATAGAGTTCAAAACCAAAAATGAAAATATTTAAAAAGATAATCCATAATGCATGTACTATATATAAAGAGAATGTGTACATCTGTAAAGCAATATAAACATAAAAGTCAGTGTAACACAAACCTTTGATCATTAATCCAACCGTCTCTCTATATTAGTAACTCCCATTTTTCGTATTATTAAAACTCCAGTGCTCACACAGAATTCTTTATATTCAACCAGTTGTTAAAATTAAACACAGAATATGTGAGTGCTCCCCCCTCTCTGAAATTTAGGATGAAAATAAGATTTTCAAAACTTTTTACCCTAGTAGCTACCTTATTTTAAAAAGGTTATCATCTCAGCTAGATAGGAACAATCAGAATTGTCAGAAGTATATCATTCTTGATCTATTAATAAAGATTTAACAATATATTTCCCTTACATTATGCATAAGCATATTGCAGAATATTTCGGAATACCAGTAGGACCAGAGGAAACATAAGAGATTTTTTTCCAAATTACCATTCACAAGAAGAATCCAGGAAAAAAACTGACCCATATACTAATTATTAGGCCTATTTTTATTTTCATAAATATTATTTTTTAAACATTATGATAAATCTTAGCATATCAAGACACTTAACTATTTTTCAGAGAGCAAAATATTTGACTTAAATTACTAAATTATTTAATTATTAAATGGTTAAACTACTCTATGTATATGTTTACATATGTAAAAAATTTTTACTGAGACATGCTCAAACCATTTTCTTATCTATGAAATAAAATCATGGGCTCCAAGAAATAACATAAAATGTTTTTAATAAAGTACTTATTTACAAAGTAGTTATATATTACATATACGAAATGATAGGAAGAAATTTTCTATAATGAAACTACATTACTCAAATTTTCCACTTTGATTTAAACCTTACTCAGCCAAATGCATTGTCAATTCACTGTGTATCCATGATCCAAAAACATCTAATATTCTCAGTGACATTTTAAAGAAACCGTTAAGAAGAATCATATTAAGCTGACAGAAAGATATTTTTGAAAAATGTGAAAACAATGTGATCTGAAAACTCACATATGAACTTAAAACTTGCATAATCAAACATATGAAATGAATACAAGAACAGCAAACAAATGCATAAAGTAAAACTCTACTTAGCAACAATGCCATCCTTAGACATAAACCCTGAGCATATGAGAAATACATTATGCTTTTTAAAATAAATGTTCAAATTAAATCTTGCTTTTTGAACTTCTCAAATGAATATATAACATACCAATGACCATACAATTTTCTTCTAAATTGGCAAAACTAAAAAAATCACGTCTAATTCCTAACTTTGCAATTATAATGTGTGATACACATAAGACTACCATTTATTCTAAACTGGCTGGAAAGGCTTGCCCATTGCATTTTTCCTGTACGTACCTCTTCCTTATCAATTATGGTTTATCTTCAGCATTCGGAGAAAAAGAAAGCTTCAAAACTTTAACTGAGTTTAAAACACATCATTAAATCAATACATACAGGGCTACTTTAAAAATATTCATTTCTAAAAGATCAGAAATCTTACTTTTTTAAGCTGATGCGTCTACACATAGAAAGCAACTTTTAGTAAGTTCTTTGCTACGCCATAATGGTCTGCCCCAGAAACTCAAGGGGACCTAAAACAACGGGCTACCTGTTCTAGCCACGCTTAGGAATGTGTCCAAATCATTTTTATTGATTTAACCTTTATAGGAATGCTACATATCCTCAGAGCAAAACACTTTGAATGTATTTATAATATGATACACTCTGAGAAACTATGAAAAAGAAAGCTAAAAACAAATCTAGATACTTCTTCACCCTTGGTTGTTATGAGTTTATTTTTGTTTACTTTAAACACTATCAACAGACCTAACTATTAAATAATTCTATTTAGGAAAACTTACTTTGGCACCCCTGTACAAAGAAATTAAAATTTATTTTAGAAATAAAAAAGGGCATTTAAATAAATTCTAACTTTAAGATATAAGATGCCTGACTTGACAATGATGTCACATCTACACATTTTAACACATTCTATTTACTCTTTTCATCATATAGTTACACATTAATCACGGAATCCACAAACAGATCAAACTTCAACTTTAAAAATTTAGTCCTTTTGGAATAAGCTAAGCTGTGCCCTGGCTCACATTCTGAGACCCACAGAGAAAGTTCTGTGCTGCCTATCTCCAGCTCTCTGCAAGCAGCAGCTTATTAATGGCTTCAGCAGCTGATGCCTGCATTAGTTATGTTCGCCAAATACTAATTCACAGTCTTATGCTTCCTCACATTATGGTTCATCATTCGTTAACTTGAACCTCACCTCTACAGAAGTTCTACTTTCACTGCAAACTGTTCCTTTAAAAAGGCAAACAACTTTTGAGCATTTCCAGATGTAGTACTCAAAAAAAAAAAGAAAAAAGAAAAATCATAGGCAAATTCTCAAACTATTAATAAATATGTAGTAAAACTGGAGTCACTACTTATTACTTCAATAGTCATCCATAATTTTAAGAGCTGAATGTACTATCTATCAAATTAAGAAACCTATGATAGAGAGTACCAGGGATTCCAGGTAGCTGCCAGCAGATAAAACCACGAAGCAGAATTCAGTGAGACAAGAGTCTACTGAACTGGAATTTCTGAAGCTCTGACAATTACTGAAGGTGAAAGAAGAAAATTATAATGTCATCTCTTTCAAATAGTTAGCTAATTTATTTCTGGGAAAAATAAATTTGGCTTTGGACACATTATTTTCGTCTTTTCATTAATTTTTTATAAAACACCCAAGCATACATAAGATTATGCTAAACTAGAATTAAAATAATTTTTATGCAGCCTACTTCTCTGGGGCAGGGCTGAGACTAGAGCGAGGCAAGCAGGCATCAAGGGCAGCACTGATTCCTACACAACAGGGAGAGCAAGGCCTACTTCCATGCTGTGTCCCAGGCTCTCTGCTAGCCTCCCCCTGGCCTGGCCTGTTCTGGAGGCCCATTAGTGTAAATCATTTCAGGAGACATAGCCTAAGCAGGGAATCATAAAACACAGAAATATAGTAATATAAAAATAATAAATTTAAAAATAAGAATTTTATACATTTAATACCCTATCTTATTGACATTTTTCTTAAAAAGCTACCCACTCAAACTTAAAATGTAAATAAAAATTTAAAACACAAGCATTTATTATTCTAATGTGCAGTTCAAGTTCTGAGATGGCACAAATAGTTGACAAATTTTATTTAAAGGATACATATATTTCTATAAATATCTTTCAAAGTAAACTAAATGGCTTTATTATTTGACCATAAGGCTTAAAAAAAAAAAAAAGGATTGAAGGAATGTGTTCGATTAAAGGATCCACATGACCTGTCGTACTCAATGGCATCCAAGTCCGCTGACCCACGGAATCACCTCAGAACTAGTTCTTAGGGAGGGAAGGAAAGCAAGGTGTTCCTGGAAATTTCTTTGAACAAAGCTCTCCAGGTAAATTAGCCAAGTTTGGGAGCCAATACACCCAGTAATTAATCTAAGAATATATTTATACAAGATATAAGTTTCCAAATTGTCTCCCCCCTAAACATTTATAAGATTCACAAGAAATAAAATATTAAAATTTCAGTTTACTTTCCTTCCCTTTCTCCTAGTAGAGATGTTATTCTATGGTGATGTGTCCAACAAGTAACATTAACAAGGAAAATAAGAGTCAGAATCACAAACAGTTCAGTATGATGAATACAGCCAAAAAATAATAATACTTTAAGGTTTAAATAGCTATTCTAAATATATATTCAATCGATTCTAAAACCTTAATATTTTAAACTTTAAGTTCATTTAGTTAAATTCATATTTATATTTTAAGAAAATACAGGGTAGAGTAAAAGATTTATAGTTGTGAGTACACAAGAGTTTATTCTTGCATTATTACTTATTAATTATTGTACTATTTTTCATACAAACAAATGCAAACCTATTTTTACCCTGATAACAACATAACTCCATGATTTTCAGAATATACCTTAACTGAAACTGTACTTTGTCTTTATTTTAGCTTTTCTTTGTTGACTTTTTATAGTGTGAGGCACTATGCAAAACCCTTTATAAACACTGTTTCTTCTAATTCTCAGAACTCCCTGCATGAGATGGGTATTACAATTATTTATAGATGAGAAAACTAAAAATGAGGTAATAAAACCTGATCAAGATCATACAGTGTGTCCGTAAAGTCATGGTACACTTTTGACCAGTCACACGGACACACTGTATATCTTTAATCTTCTTCAATGTTCATATCACATAATATACTTAATGTAAAATAAAAATACCATTTTAGGAGTTAAAAATTAAACTTTTAAATTGAACACAAAAAATGCATAATCCTCTTTATTTATAAAATTAAAGTAATGGTATCAGTGATGGGCTTTGGTGTCAGTCAGCTCTAACGTCAAATCCTAGTTCTATTATCTGTAACATTCCCTTTACCATGGTCTCATTTGTCCTCCCTACTTATGCTAAGTGACCAAAACAACCTTAATTTCTATATTTCTTAAATCCTTATTCTCTTAAATCTTTGAGGTTTCCAAAGATCCATTCATAAAGGTACATCTTCCTTGGGCTACCAAAGAGATTATGTACATGATTCTAGAAAGTAAATCTCTGACATAAATTACTGTCCCAATTTCATCCATAACCATTCCTACATCACTACTCAAAACAGAAACTGTTGGAGAACAGTGGGGTGGGGGGCAATTGGGAAGGGGGGTCTTGGGTGAGGGAGGCGGAGAAATAGAGCACAAAAGGATAAAAACTTTTAGAGAAGCCACAGAAGAGCTCTAGATCCTCTTTTCTGGCAGAGGGTAAGAACAGAGCTGCGAGTGTATTCCTCAGTCTATATGGAGCCACCGAGAAAAGATGGTCTGACCCAGAAGCCATACGATAAAGAAGAAAGAACTGAGAAGAGCAAGTTGTCTGAGCATCCACAGATGTCAGCAGACTAAGCCAGTCATTCTGTGCGCATATTTAATTTGATATGCAATGTTTCAATGATCAAACCAACACCCTGAAAAAGCCTAAATAAAGCAGAATCCTTCATTAAAATTAAATACATATGCAAGAATAAAATCTTCACTATGACATGTTAGAAAAGGAAATGTGCAAACTGGTACCCTACCTGGCAGTGGAGTCAAGAAATTAGAAAAAGATTTGGTTAGAAATAAAAGCTGAGAAGAAAAGATACTGCACTGACTTAAGTTTAAACTCCGTAATAATTTCATCAGAAGTCACTAAAAGGATAAAAAAAAAGACACAAAGGATTTGTGTGCAAGTATAACAGTCAACCAATGAATGACACAGCGACTCAGGAGTCATTAATATTGTAGAAGAAACCAAGCCTGGCTGCGAAAAATAAGGGCAAGTAGAAGAGATATTACACAGAAACTAGCCGAGGAATTTGACAGCAGCTATTGAGAGAGGCAGAGAAGAGGGTAAAATGACATGCAGCCTCGGAGAGAACGGTGATGTTGCCAACGACTAAAGAAAAAATAGGAGAGTGAAAGACAAAGGCTTTTTTTGAGTCATTATTAAAGTTGTGCTTAGTGGGAGAAATAGGACACTAATAACAACCTCAATTTCTTTATTAGACAGGCATATGAATGTGTATCACAGGAACCCAAAATAGTAATCATATTTAGATGATAAAATTCTGAAAGACTTCGTTTTCTTTAGCTTGTCAATATTTTTCAACAAATATATATATATATATGTATACATATATATATTAAAGTGTTTTAAATTTAGTTAATAGTATGCTTTAATGTTTTAAAAACTTATTTTTCCTGAACCAATGCAACATATTTGGCATTGGAAGCAAACAATTTTAGGTTTTATTTCCCCCATGCTCAAGTTGTAAAAAATAGAGCAAATCCTTACAATTAATTACACACTATTTTTATTTGGGAAAATTAGTTTCACAAAAACAACAAAATCTCATGGAAAAATGACAGGTCCAGCAAGAATTTTTGTGTCATTTTAGTTTAAGTGTCTAAGCAAGCCCCTTAAGCTCTCTCAGTCTCCATTTGTAAATATATTACCACCTATAAAAGTATGACCACCTACCTTGAAAGTTTCCTGTGAAAATTAAATAAGATAGCACATGTAAAGTGCCTACACTCAATCTGAAAATAAAAATCATTACAGTGATTAGATGTAATCAACTTTCCAATCCTCAACCCGCTTAAGAGTCTGTGACTATGCGGAGTACGGCCCACAGACCAATAGCATCCGACCTGAAAGTTGGGATGAAAATGCAGAACCTCAGACCCTGCCCAGACCTTCTGAATCAGAATCTACATTTTCACAAGAAGCAGGAAAAACAACATTCAGTGAAGAGCGTGTCCGACTTGTTCATATACATTACCAGCTCCCTGAAGCGGTCCACTTCATCTCTGGTCCAGAGTGCTTTCTGCTGCTAAGGGAGGAGCACCTGGTAGTTTACTTCTAATTCACAATTCTGAGAGACTTAAGACACTGACAAAAAGTCTAACCCACTTTCACTCCAAAAGACAGCTTTGCAAACTAAAGAGAACTCGCATGTTCACCTCAATTTATCGACTATGACTGAACAAGAGGATCCTATGATACAGAACTCTTGTCTTGTAAAACAACGTCCTCAAAAGTTTAGGTGTTTTGCAGATTCCTAAGCTGCACAGCTGTGTTAACTAGCTGCCAGTCTATATGGATCTCCATTGTCACCGATGAGTTGAGAAACATCGCACCTGTCCCCCGGAGCAGTCTGGCAGCCCAGACTTAGCATAGGTTCTGAGACCTGGCTACCATGCCTTTCCTAACCCACTGCACACTCTTAGCCAGCAGAGGCCTCAAGCTCTCAGCTCTTCAGACTTTTCCTTTTGCAACTAATTCTTTTTTTCAATATTTTATACTAATTATTCACTGTTAAGTGTTTTACAATTTCAGGTGCCTAGTTTTCTGTTTTGCCCACTCCATGACTACTGACCAAATAAAGCAGGAAATATAATAGAAGCCATTGTACATACAAGAAATTGTAAAGCCAAATAATTCAGATTTCCCAATTTAGAGAAATAAAAGGTGGTATGAAATAGATATGACAAGGAAAAGAATATCTGCTAGATTCAGCTGTGTTCAGACTCAAACTATGACCTCTCCTCCAAAGGGATTTCTTAGACTGCTTTTAGAACCTTCAATCTTCTTCTATTACATGCACTGTTGAGAACACCTTCATTTACTTTGCCTACACTTCCCCTTACCTGTATTCTTGCTCTCCTTAAAAAGGACATGCCTTTTATTTTCCATTCATGCACTGCTTTATTCTTTTCATTCTCCTGAGCTTTCTTTTCATTCATGTCCAAAGAGCACTGCCTTATATTCCAAACTTCCAGAGGAGAGCCCCTATTTGCAGACTTCCCTCTGAACATCACCTAGAATAGTAACATAATCAATTAAGCACTCAAGTGCTTTATGATAGGCAAACCAGTAATGATTAAGAGTCCACAGAAGGATCTGTGTGACACAAACTTAAAATCCATTACAAATTATGCACAGAAAAAAGGCATGCCAACTTTTTGGATTAGGAAGCTGTGCAGGAACCAGCACTTTACTTTTGGCTGGGAAGGCTTAAAGAAAAATAAATCAGAATAAGGTGAATTGGCCTATAAGACAAAAAAAAGAAAAGAAAGAAAGAAAAGAAAAAGGATATACCCAGTAGATAAAGAGAAAAAGGCCCATTAAGAAATAAAGAACTGCTAAGCCAAGACTCAGAGCTAGGGACAAGGAAGACAGTGAAACACGAGCAAGGAGCCATTTATAAGCACAGTAATTCAGCAGTTACCAAAGTAGGCTTACAGTTGTGAGCACACAGAACACAGGGGTTACTCTTGTTTTATTATTTATTAATTAGCATATGACCTTCCATCTGAACTGTAAGCCTACTTTTGCCCCACCCTGTACTATTCTGCAAAACAGTCTTCATCCCTGAGTTCTAAAGGACTGGATGTTAAAATACCCCTCATGACAAGTACCTACTTGTTCAGAGCACCCAAATATCTAACGGTTAGCCCTACAAAGGAAACAAAAATAAAAAGTTTGATAGCCAAGAAATCAAAAAGTCAAAGTTAAAGATTAATTCTAGTCATAAAATATAATCTAAATAAATTATACCTCTTGACTTTTACAATTTCATTTTCTTGATTTTCCCCAAGCTTTCTAACTCTCCCAATTTTTTCTAACATGGTATGACTTTTTTTAAAAAATGGCTGCAAGTAAGAGAAATAATATCTAGTTACAGAGCTATCATGAGCTTCAGGTTCATCACTTACCAGTAATGAACTATATATACTCTCTAGGCCTTTTCCAAATTCTGTTTCTGCCATACTGACTATGTGCTAGATAGAATACTATGTCCAATAGTATTTCCATAAGACCACCCATAACAGACATCGTGGCATTTTTTCCCACAGAAACCCTGCATAACCATAATTCTTCTCAACTCAGGTCTTCAGGGAGCCACTAAGAAAGAACAGGAATTTGCAGGCCAGGAGAAAGGTGTTTACCATTCCATGTCTGAGGGTTTATATTTTCACTCCAAGTTCAATTTCTTCTTCCTAGCTTTCATCTAACCATGCTTATTTCTATAGAATCCTTGATATCTTTTACTTTGGGTTTTTCCTTCTGCAGTCCTTGATCCATGTTTTAAGAAGATACTAGTTGCTTGGCCAGTGGTAGCACAGTGGATAGAGCACTCAGGACACTGAGGTCGAAATCGCGAGATCGCCGCCCTGAGCGCAGGCTTGCCAACTTGAGCACAGGACTGCTGGCTTGAGCGTGGGATTATCAACATGATCCTAAGGTCGCTTGACTTAAGCCCAAAGTCACTGGCTTGAGTCCAAGGTCACTACTTTGA
Organism: Rhynchonycteris naso; assembly: GCA_037038555.1. NCBI lineage: Eukaryota > Metazoa > Chordata > Mammalia > Chiroptera > Emballonuridae > Rhynchonycteris > Rhynchonycteris naso. The sequence continues at coordinate 12,327,107 of CM073000.1, forward strand.
GCAAGGGGTTACTGGCTCAGCTTGAACCCCCAAGTCAAGGCATGTATGAGGAGCCATCAATGAACAACTACAAGTTGATGATTTCCATCTCTCTCCCTTCTGGTCTCTCTCTCACACACACAAAAAAATAAAATAAAGAAAAAGGAGGAGAAAGAGGCACTAGTAGGGTGCCATAAGAGGTAAAAATAAAAAGAAACGTAATTTTAAAAAGAAAGATAAATGGAAGGACTTTCTGATAACTTCACCTCATCTTTCTTGGTTTCCTCATTTGTGAAATAGGAGGGGAAGCTATACACCTACCTGCCCTACCTCACATGGGTATTTTGAGATTTAAATGAGATAGAACATGTCAAAGCATGAATAAAAATCTCAAGTATATGAAATGTTAAATTATTACATTTTAGTACCATCAAAAAAAAGTTCAAACTTCTATTCACTTGACTAAAAGAACACACTTGTGACTTTAAATGACAACACAGGATGTGGGTTTGTCAGTTTTGTTTTTATCAGAAAATAAAACTTTAAAATTCCTCGCAAACCAGGTAGTTTTGAATGCAAAACTCTGTAAAATAATATTCATCACAAATCAAAATTACTGTCTATGCATTCCTCTATCAGTGGTCGGCAAACTCATCAGTCCACAGAGCCAAATATCAACAGTACAATGATTGAAATTTCTTTTGAGAGTATAATTTTTAAATTTAAACTATATAGGTAGGTACATTGTTATTAACTTAATTAGAGTACTCCTAAGCTGGCCTTTGTGCCCGCATGTGGTATTTTGTGGAAGAGCCACACTCAAGGGGCCAAAGAGCTACATGTAGCTCATGAGCCACGGTTTGCCGACCACTGTTAGTCCACTGGGTCCCATCTTTTAGACGATCAGTTGCCCATCGGTAAAATACACAAGTAGTGACCAACACTGTATATTTGTTTATAAATTATATACATCTGTTACCTTTCTAACATACCATTTACCTTAAAAATCATTCATAACAATAGAAATTTTAAGGTATAAAACATATACGTATATAAACAGAAGACCTACTACTGTTTTCCTGCGCTCTAGTGACCACTGCTGTAGGTCAGGGGTTTCAAATGTTTGTAAGCTGGTTCTCTCTAGTCAAACACAAAATTGTAAAATCCAAGCCCAATCTATAAGACAAATAAAGACAGACCTACTCTGATTAAAGTGGGAATAAGGGGTCACGAACCTGATGATCCATGATGAAATTCCTATGGTTCCAATGAGCACAATTAGAAACCACTAATCTTGAGGTCAGACTTTCCATTTACTTAACAGTACCGTTTCCTTAGCTGGAAGATGCTGAAAGCTTTAACTGAATACTCAGTGTCATATTTACTGTAGAGATACAGTTAAGGATACTGTTGATTCCAGAATAAAGTATGTCCTCGGGCTTCCATCGAAGAAAACCCTCTCAGGCCTCAGCAACAAAAAATGTGCGTGTATTAACAACTGCTATGTGTTAGATCATGGACTGTGGACACTGTTGCTTTTGGGACAGTACAGTTTGCAATGCTGTGCTTTCTCATTTGCTAGGAAGTATGACAGTAAAATTGTTTACCCATTTCAGCAACCAGAGAAAGATTTTATTATATGCATGTCTGTGCACTTTTACTTCCTGGATTAATTTTGTATCTTTATTCTTTGAAGGCTTCTTCCCCTTCATTTCCTGTTTTTCCTATCCTATTCTATGATAAAAGATTCAAATCTTTTTGGAATCATCTAAGCCACAAATGATAAAACTCAACTTTCAAACTTGCCACTTGGCACCATCAACTTTCCATTTCTCCAGAATAGCAACCTTGGAATCATTTTTGGTAACTAATTCACCAATCCCATCAGTCCCCAATACCTAATAATCCAACCTCTGGATTACACTTACATGTGTCTCCTTCATTTCCACCACCATTACCTCACACTCAGACTATGATAATAGGTCTTCCCACAGCCAATCCATTACATGCTGCTTATGACCAATTCTCCTTAATCAGTATCAATACACATAATACCTTTACATTTCAAATACCTCTTAAAGAATTCCCACACCTATGGAAAAGACCTAAGTCCTTTGTCTGGCATTCAACACTTGCCACATTCTGATACCAATCAACAACTTTGTATTTCCTACAATCAAGTTTCCCTGTGGACACATTGAACTATTTGCTCAAAATGCTTTCTTTGCCTTTAGGTCCTTAATCATGGATTTTTTTCCTTTGTTTCCTTGTTTTTCCATTCCTTTATTTCCTTACCTGGCAGTGTTCCCTACCGCCCTCCCCTCGAATTTCTACAGTGCCAAATATTGCCTAACCTTCAAGACAGAGCTCACAAGCTCTTATCAAACTGAAAAGTATCTTAGCTACCTCTGGATTCCTACAGTAGTAAATCTGTAACTCCTTTCACGTATTATCTCCCCCACTCTCTCATCCAGCCCCCATCACTCTGCCTCAGTTTCCAGCTGTGTGTAAGACTACCTACTTATACATACATAAACATATTAATTCATCTGGCCAGTTACTCTAAAGTTTCCTTTTTAACTGTAAAATCTATTTTTTTACATGAAATGCTACGAGGAAGCTCAACAAATAAAATGGGAGCCTTTCTGGTCCCAAGTGAGATGGGCTGAGAAGTTAGCTATAACCTCACGCCCTCTCCGAAACAGCCTGGCAGGCATCTTCATAAAGCACAGAGAAATAGGACACTAACTTCCACACCCCACACAAGTATACTTACTTTATTTAACTGTCTCCCATGTAGGAAGGCAACACTGTGTAAAATCAGGTATTGCTGGAGGAAAATCATAACTCTGTTGCTTATCAACTATGTTCTCTATGCAAATCCTTAATCCCCCTAAACCTAAATCCTCATCTATAAAGTGGAAATGGTAAAATCTACATGTGATGACCACATAAGAGATCGGAAGAAACATAAAAGTCATACTTCACAGTATTGACAGAGTAGGTACAAACCAATTTTTATTCCCTGTCTCCTCCCTTTATTTCCTTTCCACGTGATGTAGCCAAATGCCTCATATATGATGAGTTCAGTAAACATTTCTATCTTCTTTATTATGTGTTGGTTTTGGGGTACAGCACAGTGGTTAGACAATCATATACTTCACAGTGTTCCCCTCGGTCTTTCCAGCACCCCAGCTGACACCATATATAGTTATCACCATATATCTTTTTAGGTGAGAGGAGGGGAAATAAAGAGACAGACTCCCACATGCTCCCTGACCAGGATCCACCCAGCAACCCCATCTGCGGCTGATGCTCAAGTACTGAGCTATTTTCAGTGCCTGCGGCTAATGCTCAGTACCCGGGGCCATGCTCCAACCAATCGAGCCGCTGGCTATGGGAGGAGAAAAGGGAGAGAAAGGGAAGATGGAGGGGAAAGAAGCAGATGGTCACTTCTCTTGTGTACCCTGACCAGGAATCAAACCCAGGACAGACATACACTAGGCCAACACTCCATCCACTGAGTCACCAGCCAGGACCACCATATTTTAATAAACATTTTTTTTAGCCTGACCTGTGGTGGCGCAGTGGATAAAGCACTGACCTGAAATGCTGAGGTCGCCAGTTCAAAACCCTGGGCTTGCCTGGTCAAGGCACATATGGGAGTTGATGCTTCCTACTCCTCCCTTCTCTCTCTCTCTCTCTCTCATTTCTATTTCTCTCCTTCTCTCCTCTCTAAAATAAATAAAGTCTTTAAAAAATAAAAAAATAAACATTTTTGAATGAATTAATGAATGAGTGGACTGACAAATAAATGAACAACAATTGGGTAAACAAAAAATAAAAAGACTTAGAAAGGGATTTGATAACAGATACTAAAAAAAATGCTAAAGAAATACTGTATAAGAACAAAAATACTTTTAATATAACTTTTATGGCTGGAAAAGAATAAAGGTGGTACTTTATATTTATATAAACTAGTGCTCATTTCAATAAAAATTTACTACCAAACAAAAAAGTTAAGATGAAAAGATAATTTACACACATCATTTTAAGGCCTATGTGTGAATAATATGATATCTGCCTAATATATCAACTCAATTTACTCCAACAGCTTAGAAATAAGAGTATAGTAAACTGAACAATTATCAAGCTTAAATAAATTTTATTTCACTGATTTATGTATGACTGTATGGAATGGTGTTCTGATTTTCTTTCTAAATGTTCCTTGTTTCTCAAGTTACAAATGCAAAGTTCTGCAATTGTATTTAAAACCTTTTGGTGGTAGATGTGCACAGAAGAAATACCTCAACACAAATCACTATGACATATAATGAGCCCAAACGGGATAGGCATATATCACTAAAGGCAAGATGTTAAGTTTGAGAAAAATAAGATCTGACCTTTAATATTTTTTAAAATTGGTTAATAAACATAAAATGCGGCAAGGCTTACACTCCACATGTTTTTTAACTCTCTGGCACCCTTGGGGTCTGTCTACAAAAGCTAAGGAGCTTGTACATCATAGAGACAAAATATTTCAAATAAATGCAACATAATCCTGTGGGACTGTCCTTTAAATAGAGGACTGAAATCCAAATGGTTTATTTTTCTGTATTCACAAAACAAACTTAGTTCATGAAATGAATGAAAATCAGTTAACAAAACCTAATACTACAAAAAATTAGTGACACTATCAGCACAATGTATTCTGAAGTAACAGCAAACTACAGGTCAAAATTAGGTCCTCTTCTTTAAGGTCACTTATAGTCCTTAAAAATGAGAAAAACAGAACAGAAATTAGATTATAAATATTTCGTATAAAAACTTCACTCCATCAGGGCAACAAGGTTAAAGAAAGACTTGCCAAATTTAACTCCTCAGGATGACTGTAACAGAATGCTTTTCATTTGACTTCGTGAAAAATGTGAAGTCTCCTCCTTCTCACTACCTAGGAGGCTAAAGTCAATATTTTATAAAAGGAAACTTTAAAAATCAGTATTATTCCATAAAAACAGTTGCATATTCCATTTGAACACTGTATTTATCTGTAAATAATTTTGTATACATAGCATGATTACAATTGTTGAAAAATAATAAATGCCTGAGTACTAAAATAATGAAACAGTGTCAATATGATTGATTATCTCGGGATAATGACATCATTTCCTTTTTATTTTTTTAGAGATTCCCAAAATCTCTCAAATGTTACTTTTCCAATCAAAATAAGTTAAAGGTTATACAAATATAAATATGTATACATGCGTGTATGTGGATGTGTGTATTTGAGTATGCATGTGTGTGTGCCCCTAAATAGCCTACTTATGTCTAGTTTATAGAAACAGAATGCAAGGCCTTAGTATAAAAGTAAGAAAAGGTAAAACAGGAAGGTAACTCATGTTACTTAATAATTAAGAAAATATTCTCAAAGCTCCCTAAGGTAAGACACTCATTAAAATTTAGCTGTGGAGTCGGAAAGGACTGATAAAATCCAGCTCCACGACTTAATAACCTGGAAAAGTTCTTTAATTTATTTAATCCTCAGTTATTCTAAAATGTGGGGCTATTATCCACCCACCTAACGGGGCTATTAAATGAAGCAATATACGAAACGATGTTAGTGCACAATGCCTAATTCAGTGATGACAGCCATAGCTCCCTCTTCCTGTAACTCTGTGCAGCCCAAAGTCCTGCCTCCTCACGGTGGCTTTCCCTAAATTAAGTCACACATTCCATTAGTTCCTAGTACCCCATACATTTTCTTTCATAGTCCTTCTCACAATTTATAATTTATAATACCTTATTTGTGTAAATAATCCACAGTTCAGAGCATACCATATATAACTTAGTTTTATGAATAAAGATGTTTATTTATATTTATAAACTCTCAATGATATAAAATTTTATATCTACATGATCAGTTACATCATGATTATAAGTGTTATTGACTGGAATATGAATTAAGTATCTAAACTTGAATTTAGTATTTCTAGGGACTGTATTAAGGGGAAAATAATCACTAGTATTTTAGTCTCCTCTACATATTTAAAGTCACAATAATAGAATTACAGTAATTACTGACATTTTGTCCCTCAATTTTCCAGTAATGAGTCTTATTAAAAATAAGGATTAAGAAAAATGGTACGTTTCTCTTTTGGCTTTTAGTTTAGATGCTAAGTTTTCTTTTAATCACCACCTCTTACAATGAGATTAAATCAGCTGTCTGTTGATAAATCAGGGCACTTGCTAAATAATAGTTCACTCGCTTTCAAAGTGTGATGCTTAGACCATCAGCATCACCTGGAAATTTCCTAGAAATGCCAATGATCACGCTCATCCTAGATTTCCTGAACAAGAAAGCCCTGGGGAGAGGCCCAGCAAACTTATGGTTTAGCAAGGCTTTAAGGTGATTCTAATGCACCCTAAAGTTTAAGAGACACCACATCTGAGGATTTATTCTTAATAAGCAATAGGTTGTTTCATTGGTTTTCATCAATTTAATTTGCCAGTGTATTTCATCATTAAAATTCTAATATTGTAGTATAACCTCTAAAATACTCTTAAGTCTGAAAAACAGAACATCTGTCAGTAATATAAGACAGGCAATCAAAGAATAATTGTTTAATACATTGCTCTATCCACATGATGCTGTATAATCAATTCATGTTCACTGATTTCTTTTATCAGAAATTAACCTCTTCTACATCTCCTTCTAAATAAAAAAGTCCCTGCTTCAGAAAGACTAGTTTCAAGTAAAATTGTGATGTGGCACAAAAACAGAATTACTCCTTTCACAGATTTTGTAAGTCACAGGAAAAATACACGACCTAATCTAAAAATGTAATTAAAGGTATTATTAACATCTACATAAAAGATACACACAAGTAAATCAAAGGGTCAAGTGGGTTCTAGATTAATCTCTATTTTTAGAGAGATAATTAATTTAAAAAATGACAATAAACTGCCACAACAAAATTATAAACGTGTTTTAATGACAGGAAAGCTGTTGACATAAAATAACACATTAGTAGGTCAAACATGACAGCAGCAAACAATTATCTCAAAGATGAAGTTTTTGGCTTTTGATAAAATTCAACTTCCTTTCAATTTATGGTTTAGATCCAGGAATATAAAATTATTACAAAAGTCAACATCATATTAGTGAATATGAAAACCACACTTCTATTAAAATCAGAAGTAAAAACGTCTACAATCCTAACTCTAAGTCATTAATGTTCAGAAAATTCTGATTTAAAAGAAAAATAACCACACCCTGGCAGGGTAGGTCAGTTTGTTGGTGCATCCTCCCGATACACAAGGTTTTGGGTTTGATTCCCGGTCAGAGCACATACAGGAATCAACCAATGAAGCATAAATAAGTGGAACAACAAAACAATGTTTCTTTTTCTACCTCTACCCCTGTTCCCCTCTCCCTCTAAATTAATAAATAAAAAAATTTTTAAATAAATAAAAGAGAACATCATTTGTGGACAACACATTTCTCTACCAAGAGCTCAGGAGAATCAGCTAAACAAGTAATTACGTAAAGATGTGATTATAATTTTTTTAAAAATAGCATTATCACTATAAAGACATATATCATTAAGTCAAAGGTTCAAGTGCACAAGACCATAAACTGCAAAAATACAGTTTATTACCAAGATAACAGAACTTAGGAGAAATAAGAATAATAGTATTTCTAATAGAACTAGGAATTTAAGCTCCATGAGATTAGGAAGGATTTTGTGTTTTACTGTATTCAGTACTATATTCCCAGAGTCTAGAAGAGTGCCAAGCACATAATAGGTACTCAACAGGCATTTGTTGAATGAATAAATGAAAAGCATAGCATACAATAATGCTTTAAAGCAGGGGTCCCCAAACTTTTTACACAGGGGGCCAGCTCACTGTCCCTCAGACCATTGGAGGGCCGGACTATAAAATAAACTATGAACAAATCCCTATGCACACTGCACATATCTTATTTTAAAGTAAAAAAAACAAAACGGGAACAAATACAATATTTAAAATAAAGAAAAAGTAAATTTAAATCAACAAACTGACCAGTATTTCAATGGGAACTATGGGTGCGGATGCATCCTGTGCTTCTCTCACTGACCACCAATGAAAGAGGTGCCCCTTCCGGAAGTGCGGAGGGGGAGGATAAATGGCCTCAGGGGGGCGCATGCGGCCGGGCCATAGTTTGGGAACCCCTGCTTTAAAGCAAATGTGGTATGCCAACAGATGACAGTCTAAGAATTGTTTCTTACAAGTTCACGACGAGATAAGGAGTTTGCACCAGAATGAGTACCAACTGCATCACTAGGCTCACCATTCACTTCAGCTTTTATAACAGGAAAACTATCTCAATGAAGGAAGGCAGCAGGAGACTGGTTTCTAAACAGGCTCAAGCTATTCATCTCATAAAAGACCAATGACAATCAGTTCACATACCAGCTACACAGGGTGGCACTCTTTACACTAAATGTTTGGAGTTGTAATCAGAGAGAAAAAACTAAGCTCAAAGAATAATTTGCAAAAAAATAATGGCTGGCTGCTGAAATGTGGTCAAATTAATTCGCTGTGTCTTTTAAACAAAGCTGATAAAACAAAAACAAAAATACTTTAAGATAAGCCCTTTTGTCAGCTAAATGTCAGGTTCTAATTGAGAAATTTAGACATTTCAGTAGTGTCTAAATAAAAGAAGTCTCTACTTTCAAGTGAATCTATAATAGATGACCACAGATATTAAGGCACATAAAGAAGTTATGCTCTGAATTAACATTAACATTTCAAGTATACAATTCCCTCATCACTTTAATGGGCCCAATATTGTAGTGGCATCTCACATATAAAGTAAAAGAAGAATTGATCAGGGTGGTACTTTAAAAAATGAGAAATGATGGAGAAATAATCAAATTATTACTTATAGCAAAGAGACTCTGGAAAGTGAACTGAGCTAATAATATTTAGAAGACCAGATGTATATATAGTACTGAACCCAAAACTAATCCACGATACACCTTGGGCAAATCATCTCAACTCTCTGCTCTTCACTTTCTTCAAGAGTAAATAAAAAGATTGCCCTAGACAATTTCTAAAAACTCTCAGATTTTCCATTCAAAGTTATTAATACTACCCTGAATCCTTTGTTTTTGAATGAGGGCAGATACTTGGTACTACAAAAATATGTTAAGGTCCAATCCTACCTATAGTATATCCCTATAAAGTCAAACTAATTTAAAAGTTACAGACATTTATACAGATTTGCACCATACACCTCCCTAACTCCTATGTAAATGACTTACATACTCTCGTTCTATCCACACAAGAATCCTAAAAGATGAATACTGTTATTTGAATTCATTAACAGTAAAGACCTCACAGTAATATAAAAAAAGAGAACTAATAAGATTTGCTCGTCTCTACCAGACCATCCTTCCTTCTACAAACCAGACATATATATATATTACAATTTTCTAAAAGCAATAGTTTTCAAGTAAATCAGAGACCCTCTAACAGAACGATACACTTAAGAATGGTTTTCATGCAGCTAAGATGAAAAGAAAATTTATGTTAATGTAGTAAGGGAAAAAGAGGAATGTTATACCTTTAGTTCTGAAGTTATTAAGGAGGAAGCAAAATAAATACCTAATTGTGATATAAAAATGTTCAAAACCTTAACAAATCAAATGACCAAAATAAAGTAGTAATTTGAATTTCTGCTATGGACACATAGTATGAAGACAGATTACCCAGCCCCTATTTCCTACCTCTTCCACTTCGAAGACTTCTGATCTCTTCACAAATTTAGCAACTCCTATGGAGATGTCCTGCTAAACTATACTATCACACTGTAAACACAGCTTCCTACTCATTCTATTAAATTCAACACTTATGAGGTACCTAATAGATACCAGGTACTGTTAAATAGGAAAATTAAAAATCTCCGTACTCATGAAACTTATACTGGGGAATGAAGATGGAGAAAGAAGTAAATAGAACCGTGTAATACAGTAAAATAAAGACTTCTATAAGAATATGGCAAAAGCTGCCACATACACCTCTCTGTGAGCCAATAACACAGAGAGGCAATAAACAAGACTGGACAGGCAGGAGTCTTTCAGAAGGATGAAATGTCCAAGGTGATGCTTCTAATTTCTCTTACATTGTCTATTGCTCCAGCTCACTTAATTACTCCTACTTCATTGAAAATCTCCAACCCTCTCCTTCTCCCACTTTTCTACAAATTGATCAATACCTTCATACCTTCCATTCCATCCCTCCCACCAGTCTAGGTATTAATACAATGATCAGAAAACTTCAGAAGTCTTCTGTTACATCTGCCCTTCAAATCCCTAAATCAAACCAATCTTTCCTTCCTAGTTCCATGCCCAGCAGCTGAGCACTGAATGAAAATTACAGAACTTGGTGTCAGGGCCCAAATCAATGTTGACTACACTAGCTGAGTCCTTGATAACCTAGGCAACAGAGAGCACGTTCCTAATTAGCTGTTTCTCCCTAATCTACTGTTGCCATTACAAAACCCTGACCATTCTCCTCAAGCTTCCCTGCCTCCCATCCTTGCCAACCCCAACCAGTGGCCTTGCCTACTTCTTTAAAAAGGTATAAATGATAATGAGGCATAACTAAAAATCTTCTTTCAAACATTTTATGAAGAAAAGTTTTATGTGTGTACTAACCCCAGAAACCAAACTAAAATCCCTAACACGATTTTGTTGAGAAAACAGATTTAGTCCCAAACTTACACATAAACTTTGACCTGCTACCTGACAACTTCAGCTATTAAAAATACAGGCAAAAACCAGAACTAAGAAGTAAACTCGACTCTCACAGCTAACAGTATATTTATGCAGCGAAGACCAAGTGATTTTTCTAACTTGAGAAAGGCTTTCCTAGCTTATGAACTCTTATCTTAAATACAAATCTAGTAACTTTGATGGCTGGTCTACTGCTGACTGAAAGCAGCATGCAAGAAGGGAGGTGAAACATTGCCCGAGTATGGCACATGGACAGCAACAAAATTAGCAGCTGCAAAGAAGAGAGAAAAACATAAAAATGCTACAAAAAATATATATAAATTCAGCAGATGGCATAGCAAAGTAGAACTTTTTATCATAGGAGTAAAATATATCTTATGCCTTTATGGTGCCCGCGCGCATCGCTATAGAACAAGGTGATTGTAACAACTGATATCTACAATGAAATTTCAGTTAAAAAAAAAAGATTAAATTGTACTTGGTAATCTGTCCATACATAAATTATATAATTACATAAATTCTACACAGTCATAACTATGCATAATCTAGTGTAAATTGTTTTCTTTGAAATGGTGAAAATAAGATCCATTTCAATCACTTATATTAGCTCATATCCTTATAAAATGAAGAATATATTAAATATATTTATTCTTTATGACTTATATTACATAGACACCCTGTGTATAATTCCATTAGCCAGAATACTGTTTAACATATTTATAAAAAATTAAATTGTTCTTTTATTTCCAATCATTCTCACCATTCAAACACAGACAATAACAGCACAATTCAAAGCTGAGAGGATAGTTTGGCTGAATTTTACATACTGCAGACACAGCACAATTCTACATTTAAGCAAGAAAAGCAAATATTAAAGAAAACTGAGAAGTTCTTCAGAATCTCTAATCATACACTAGTTAACCAACTCACTCATTAGTCAGTATCTATCCACTGTTGTTTCAAATAAGCTTTCTAAATGTAAAATTATTTCATTAATCAACTTTAAAAGTCAAATGAGTTGCACAGACCAGTGTCTGAAATCTGAGTATAGAGCAAAAAGCAGAAAAAGAAAAATAAAACTGCTTAAAATTTGCACTTAGAATTTGTTTTGGAGCTTGATAAAATGATTCCTAAAAATTCATCTGGAAGAATAAAAATGGGAAAAAAGAGAAGAAATATTTTAAGAAGGAAAGTTATGCAGATGACCTTGAACTATAATACCAAATATTAAAACACATTAAGAAGCTATAATAACTAAAGTAATGCAGCACTGGCAGAGGAAGAGACAAGTCAATAGAACAAAGCACAAAGTCAAAAACAGTCATTTATTACCTCATAAAGGTAGTGTTCAATTATGAGGGAAAAGAAGGTTTATATAATTGTGGTGGTGACACCAAAGGCAAACAGATTTCAAGTTGCTTTAACTTAGAACCCTCCCTAATGCATTACAACAAAATAATGGATTAAATATTAAACTGTAGAAACTAAAAGTCTGAAATCTAAGAAGTACATAGTGATATGTACAAAATGAAGGTAGGCCTTTCTGTCAAAGGTGGAAGCATTAAAGAAGTATAAGACTGATTTTACTACATTAAAAATGAAAACTAACATTTTTTTAAATTACCATAAACAAACCTAAAGGAACCAGAAGATGGGAAGAAGGGGGTTAGAAAGGTGCCAAACATGAGCCACAAAGGACCAATGTCTGAACATATTAAAAGCCCTTAGTAAGCAATTGAAGAACTCGGTAAAATCATGCTAAGAATATGAACAAACACCCACAAATGAGGAAATACGAATATTTTCAAATTCAGTAGGCAAAGAAGAGCTGTAGCAGAACAGAATGTTTCTAACGTTTAACATCAGAGACATGGAGGGGAGCTCTCATAACTGCTGATAGAAATGTAAATCAGTCCCACTTTCCTGGAGGGAAAATGGGAAGTTACTATCAAAAAAATCTTTCAGATTCAAAAACTCTTCTTCTAAGACCTCAATATAAAATAGGTATCAATTTTCATTACATCATTTTTTTAGTAATAGTGGGAAAACTTTGGAAACAATATGGTTCAATAATGAGATTAATACCATAATAAATTTCCATACAATAAAATAATTTTCTAGTAAGACAGAAAATTGTTCACAGTATACTGAGCGGGAAAATAAGAAGGCAGAGTACCAAAAAAAGCACAACAATGGCTAAAACATACTAAGAACATAAAAAAGATTAAGTCAGATATATGGACACACACCCAAAGTTTAAGACTTTCCGTAACTCAACTACAAAATGTTATGAAGATTTTAAACACATACATATATATTTTCATTCTCCTTCTCCATATATGAGTTTATCTATGTATAAATACTATATTTTATATATGTCACATTACTCAGTATTGGCAAAGCATACATATACTATTGGTAGAATTATAACTCATTAAAGTCTTTATGGAAGGTCATCAAAAACCTTAAAGGAATTAGTCCTAATGCTCAAAAAAAGTAAGGTGGATGAAGAAGGGAGAGAAGGGGGAGAGGAGGGAAACAGATCTATGCCTAAATATAAAGAAAGTTCATTGCAGTTGTGTATGTAACAGTAAAATATTAGAAACAACCGAATATATTTAACAAGATTGCTTAAAGACATCATAATGGAATACAAACTATTACAGCTATAAAGATAATGCCACATATTTAACAACATGGAAAGAATGTATGATATAATAAAAAAAAAAGCCCAAGTTACACAACAGCAGTTAGAATAGGGACTTTTGGTATTTTTTTTTATGTACATTGGAAAGGAACTGGAATGATAAATACCAAAACATTAACAGACCTTTAAATCGGTGAGTTTAAAGTGTTCATGACTTTCTATATTTTGATTCTTTTTTCTTTTCAGAAAATAACATGAACTGCTTCTATATAAGGAAATATAAAAGACTTCATTTTAAACGAAATATTAATATAACAATTCCCTTACCCATAACATTTTCCTGTTTTTTATTTTTGGGGTTTTTTATTGTTTGTTTTTTGAGGGGAAGGGGAATATTTTATTCTCAACATGTAAAATCCACCACTACAGAAATGAACCAAGATCGTCCTACTTCAAATCTACAATCCTTTCCACTGTATCATGTTACCTTAATCACTCACTCATGTATATGTGGCTTTATTGTCCTTTATATTAATCTACCCTCTAAAATATGTACAATTAATAATTCCAGGTATGTGACATTTTATTGTATATTAAAAACAACCATCATCTCTGTTCACATCCTTCTAAAGAATTAGAGGACACTGTTAATAAAAATAATTACAAAGGACACAGTTAACTGTAAATTCTAAGTTAGAAGAGGTAGAATAAAACATACTATCAGGTTTACTTAAAAATGGTTGTACTCCAAGCTTCATTGTTTAGAAGTGACTCTAGACAAAAGGAGTATTATTTTTATTATATATACAAGTAATAATTGATTGGTAGGCCAGTCCAAAAAGTTTAGTTAACAGAACATTAGCAGACCCACTGTACTAGTATATTGCTATCCATACTAAACACACACTATCAACCCATGTAATATAGGAATAGGGAGCCAACCACCAAGGTTAGTACCAGTCTACCAACCATGGCAAAAAGTGGCCATAACATGGTTCTTTCAGGACAGAAACCTATGAGAAGTAAAGGAGGAGGAAAGCATTCAATTAAAGGTAACAGATTCGGGATTAGTTCTCACTATTCTTCCCTAGGGAAGTAATTTGTGAACTCTATTCTGTCTTGGGGAAAAAAATGTTATGCCAATCAGAAAATGTAATGATTATAGCATTTTTTAAAAGGTTTTATGGTGTTTTACTTAAGATTTTTATAAAGTCTACGCAGAGATGTCAAAAATATTGTATTTGTCAAAGGTGTCATAATCATACCAATATATAGGTTTTATGATGCATTTTAGTATGTTCAAAACATACATTAATATATTAACATATTAATTGACATCACAGAATAACTCATTCCCATTTATTTCGATGTAATGTAAAACCGCATATCAATCTCACATGCAGAGAGAATTAAAACTGGGACTCGGCAAATTTAAAAACTCACAGACTCTTAGGCTCAACAAAGAGTCAAAATCAAAAAGAGGGTCCCTCTATATAAAACCTATACTAATTCTTTTATAAAATTTACACTTTTAAAATTTTAGTTGCTTACATTCTATATCAATAGAATTTACTGTAAGGAGGCAACCTATACATAATCAGATAGCAAATTTGAACTTCCCACCCAACTTTACAAACCACTTCCTCATGTACTTTAAATACTGGAGAGTCCATTTTTATAGAGCACTTTTTTTAAGATGAATTTAACTTGGTATATTTAAAAATAACAAGTTTTCAAAGTCTCAGTATATTAAAAGTAAAAATACTGAATTCATAAAATACTACATGACATATTGCTAACCTTGTAATGACCATAAATCTTGCAAATCTAGCTGCCTGAGAACGAGGACGGAAGACTCGCAATAATAGTGCACATTCATTACCTGGGCTGGCATGATAAGCAGGGCGGCACAGTATGATCAGAAGGTGGAGTCAGAGGAATTTCAGAAAGACTAAGTATAAAGACACTATGTAAATTCACAGGGGTTTCTGGAAAACTAACACATTTCAATATTATCCAGACTTTTTAGCAAATGGAACATGAATATATTGTTAAAACTCCCAATCAAATCTGAAAACTACCAAAGTTAACACAAATTAACATCCCCAAATCTTTAAAGAACTGTGGGACAATGGCAGCCAAACAGAGAAGAAAGAATTTAAAAGTCAATCTATGACGGTTAAAATTAAATGTAAAGTCAAAAAATCACACAACATGTAAAATGCATTTCTCCCAATTTCAATAAAAATATACACAGTGGAGCAAAAGTGGGCTTACAGTTGTTCATATGAGACACACAGAGTTTATTCTTGTATTGCTTATGAATTATTATATTATTTTCATATGAACAACTGTAAACTTACTTTTGCCCCATCGTGTATCACACAAGCAACCCAGTCAAGAAGTATACCGTGTGTAGCCTGACCTGTGGTGGCGCAGTGGATAAAGCGTCGACCTGGGAACACTGAGGTCGCCAGTTCAAAACCCTGCACTGGCCTGGTCAAGGCACATATGGGAGTTGATGCTTCCAGCTCCTCCCCCCTTTCTCTCTTTCTCTCTCTCTCACTCTGTGTCTCCTCTCTAAGATGAATAAAATAAAAAGAAATTTAAAAAAAAACTTAAAAAAATAAGAAGTATACCGTGTGTAATTTATGTTTTCTGCCTTTCTTCTGTGCTGTCAATACAGCAGGCATTTGCTGTATGTGCCTATTTAAATTTAAATCGATTGAAATAAAATTTAAAATTCAGTTGTGCAGTTGTCCGCCTCATTTAACACACTTAATAAGTACACAGGGTTGGTGGCTATCATAGTACAAAACACAGAAATAAAAATTTCCATTACACAGAAAGCTCTACTGAACAGCATGCTATCATGTACACAAATCACAATTTTCTCTCTATAAGTAATTATGATAATTCCTCCCATAAAACTGAAAACATTTCTCTCTGTACTTGACACATTTTTTTAAAAAAAACTACATAATCACTAGGTTGGTGATAATTACTTTTTAAGAAGATAACTAAAAGGACAGACAGTGCTTATTACGTGTCAGGGACAATACGATGGATGTGCTTTGTTGCAATATCTCATTTCATGTTCATATAAACCCGATGAGGTAGACCCAAGTCCACAATCCCTTATGTGAAAGATGTATTTCAGAATTAGAAATTTTCAAATTTTATAAATTTAATACTGTACATAAGCTATATAACATCCTCAGTAGGGTTTGAAAGCAATCCGCAACACAGTGGAATGAGTGAATATTAACACTAAAGTGAAGACTATGAACAACTGCATATTGGCTGGGTCCTGTTTCCGCCATCATATCAGTTCAGAACAGGTATTCCCATCCTCCGGTGTGATAAAATGCAACTACACTGCAATTTTAGAATGACCAATCTGCGATTTTTATCTTTTTTCCATCACAGAATTACTAAAATGAATTCATATCCCTGAATTTCAAGAAATCACTTCTAAGATTGAGCAACTGTTCTTCCCCTTGGTATTTATATAGACACTATCTAAAATGAAAGATCCAGTTATTTTCTTTTCATGAGAGAATTGATGGAGATATTTAAGTACAAATTCAAAATTGTACTTTGTCACATTTACAAAAGGCCCCTTTTTCTCAATGCAGGCATTTAAGTCAGTTGTGTCTAGCAATTTAAAATGTTCCTTATTCCATATCTGAAAGGAAAAAGGTATAACCAATATTTATGCTCCCAATCAAATTTTATACACATTTTCTCATGGTCACAAAACCAACTAATTATTATAATTTGAAAAGGTTCCTCATTCTTATTATATCAATAAACTGATGTTTAACTTAAAATATTCCAAACAGATGCATTTCACAGGAAGTACAAGGATAAGCTTACCACATATTATAGTGTAATTTAAATATCAAGCATTATTAATGATAAAATATAAAAGATAAACATATAAATATTCAACAATGTGACCATGTTCATATACAAAATTATGAAATACTATAAATATGAGCAACCATTATAGCATATATGAATATACCATTTCTATGAAAAATTATATTTTCTCCTGGTTACTGATATGGCCTTGTTTAGAAAGATTTGGAAATTAGGTATAGGAAATTGAAATAAATGCTATGATAGTATGAAAATAACCCATACTTCTTATAAAAATTATACCTCATTACTATAGCAGTAATTAAATGAACAATTATTTGGCTTTCACATTACTTCATTATAACACAACAGTCACACACATAGGTGGTAAAAGTTCATTTGCTCACTAAATTGTATAAGTCAAAATAAAAGTTTCATTGATTGAAATGTAGCTTAGCAAATTTGTCAAGAGCAAGGGCTCTGTGGGTTAGACGTCCTGGATTAAATCTAGGATTTGCCAATTTCTATAATGGCAATTTTTGGTATGTTACTAACCTTTGTATCTCAATTTCCTCATCTATTAAAGGGGAACAACAGCATCTACCTCGTGGGCTTGTAAGAGGATTGAATGAAGTGCTATATAGAAATATTCAGGAGTGCGGCTCATATAAATTATGCTCTATATAAGCATTCACAAGTATCACTAGTGGTTGCAAACAGCTACACTAGAGGGTACCTTCACAATGTGATCTCTATCACAAAAGCATCTATGAAATTACAATATAGTAATGTTAGCACTTCATACCTTTAAGAATTTTTCTTTCCTCGTTTTCTGAAAAACTTTTATGTATTATGGGAACTCAATATTTGAAGGAAACTTGTGTCAGTTTAATAACCATCTATTACTAACTCACACATTTACATATTAGATGTCTTTATAAAGTCGGGTTGAGGTAAGTATAGAACTGGGAATACATTCTTACACAGCTCGTAACTTCAAAATGCTAAAAAGCCAAATGATGCCATTTCACATAAAAAACTATGCCCTTGTCTAGTGCACAATAAATAAATGATGGTTGCAATTTATCCAAAACATTCCCAAGAGAAGAAGCAAATCTTATTGAGAAAATTATTAGTTCAATTTTAGACATACTAAGTTTAAGGCGTTCAGAGAACACTTCTTGGACATTCCAGGAAGCAATCAGACATCTAGACCTAAAGTCGGGACGCCTACCCCCAGAACCCACCACTTCCTCCGTTGTACTACCATGGAATTTGTCACATGCAAGTACATGACAATTATTTGTCTCCACAGCCCTTCTCTACCAGGAGGCTACCTTGAAGGCATCTAGATCCTGCCAAGTATGGACTCAATGAATGTTGACTTTTAAAAAATGCAAAATTTGCAGAACTGCACAATTAAAAGAGTAAATTTTATTATATATATAAAGAAAACTCTCATTTCAAAAAGTTATGTTTCAATTTATGAATTTTAAATAAGGTTGAAATTTTCATTTGGAAGAACTCTTACTGAATATAGGTAATGTAAACAAACTCCTTTTTTTACTTTAATTTCATCACATGAGAACTAAATGTGACCAAGCGGTGGAACCTTGACACCATCACCAGGTCTATAAACTTGACAAAGAGTAATACAAGTCAAGAAATGTATAAATAAGGGAGAGAGAGCCCCATGAAGACTTCTTAAAGTGCACTTAAATTAAAATTCTTAAGAAGTTTGCTCAAACACCTTCAATATGAATTGAAAAAAGTTCACTTTCTAATTTACAGGCTACTTGAGCTCAGTACCTTAAAAATGAGAAGCGTCTGGGCCCTTCCATCACACACTATTTAAAGAGCTGTGATAAGTAGCAAATGTGCTCAGTTCCAAGCACCAGGTAAGCGCAAGTGCCGTCATCCCCACCCACCAGCACTTGTTTGCCTGCGAATCCTTTCACTGAAAATCTATGGAAGCAGTTCCTAAAGGATGCTTCCCTGGCAGTATTTTACCCAAACTTAAAATATGGTCCATTCCATCAAGGCTCTGATAGCAGAACAGACTAGCTGCCAATTCTGTATTTAACAGCAAGAACATGACAATTTCATTTGTGTTTGACAACTAGATTCCTGAAACCATTCCCTGGAAATGACACTATAATACTGTTACTTATTTAGAGAAACAGGGCATTAGTGGTGAATAGGAGGGGAAGACGGTAGCAGTAGAAGATTAAAAAACGGCAATATAATACAAACAGGCTTAGAAGAATTGTGAAACTGCAGCCAAAATAAAAAAGAAAAGAAAAGAAAAAGGTAGGGATTCACAGAATGAAATTCCTACAACACAAAATAAACAGAGACTTTAGTCTACACATTCCCATCTGAAATCACATAAGCAGAGATCAAACGTACACTGATTCTAATTTTAAATAACAAAAGTCTAAAAACTTTATACCAACAGAAAATATTGGTAAATTTTAAAAGTATTCCAATTTTGGCCCTACTTTTTTGCTCTATGAAGCAATTCATAAGGGGAAAAAAATAACTTCAGACTATAAATGATGAATGTAACTATTAGGAATGGCCTATGAGGTCTGAAATAGAAGGAAAATGTATATTTCTTCCATAGCTGTAGCCAACAATAATTTTTGCATTCTGAATCCAGCTTAAGCACATTAGTTGGGAAGATGTTTGCAAAAGTATTTAATAAGAAAGTGCTGAATTTAGCTTTTATTTTCTTTTTCTCTCAGTTTTCTTAAGTGGCCTGCAGTCTATCAAATGCACTAAGGAGAGCCTCTCCTAAGTATAAATGACAAAAGAAAATATAACTTTCTTCTTGTAGAGAGCTGTTTCTACAGATCAGGAGTCATCAAACTTTTTCTGTAAAAGGCCATATAGTAAATATTTCAGCTTTACAGGCCATGTGGTCTTTGTCACAAATACTCAACTTTGCCGTGTAGCATGAAAGCACAGATAGATAATAGATAAATGAATAAAACCTTATTTGCAAAAACAGGCAGCCAGTCTATGGACACATAACAATAGTTTGCTGACAATTGCTATAGAATATATTTTTTTACAAACCAACAAATATATTATTTTAATAAATACCACCAAATTTAAAATATGATGTCTGGAATTTGCTTTAAATTATTGCATTTGAAAAAAAGTGGAGAGTAGGAGAAAGGTTAAATAAGACTGGCAAAACATAGTTACTGTTAAAACCAGATGATGGATGCATGGGTTCACTATGCTGTTCTGTATAATATATGTTATATACGTTTTAAAACAAAGTAAATCAGTGAACCAGCTCTACAGGAAAATCAATTTCCTCATTTTACTATAAAACCTTCTAAAACACATTTAATATTTTTAAACACAATTAACATAATACAATGTAAAAGATTCTTAACATATAGCTACTAAAGTATAATGAAAAAACTTAAACCAATAAATTGCATATACTAAAAGTGTATACAAGCATAAACCCTTAAAATTTTCCATAATGTAAAACACAGGCTCACCTTATAGAGTCCTTAAATTAATGCATTTATTTTATTCTCGTCTTATCTAACGAAATGTGTTTCCAATTTCTGGCTTTAGAATATAATTGTTTTATAGGGCATATAGTATTCATAATAACATGTAATAGGTTTATTTTTTTCAAATGAATTCTTTCTCAATCTTAAACTCTAGCCAATAAATATTAACAGACAAAACCCACATAAACACTGTTCAAAGTCTTCAATAATTAAGTGTAAAGGAAGCCTAAACCACGAAGTTTGAGAATCTATGACCTGAATGTTTTCAATGCTGTTTAAAGTATGCTCACCAAGCAAATATCAGCTATATGCTCAAATGCATTTTTTCTTAGAATAAACAACCCACAGTGGAGTCAATCCACTATGAAGGCGATCAACACCCATTCATAAGAGGAAGACACTTAACCTGTGAAAAGAAACATTCTTTTAAAACTGCTAGGTATGTCAGAAAGAGTGCATCTGTAGGAAAAGAAGAGCTCTAATGTGTTGTCCCCTCATGCAGATAATTGTCTCCTGAACCAGAAATAAGGAGAAACTAATATGTGCCAACAAACATTCCTAATAAATATGCTATCTCTTATTAAATCAAGATACACAATCTGACTCAATACAAGCCAGAAATCAAGCTGAAAAGAGCTTTAGGAAAGAAATCTTAATGACTGCATAACTTCTCAAAAGCTGAATAAATGTGTTTTGTAAATGGCCTAAGTATTTTCTCAACGTTCTGAAATACAGTAATTTAAAATACTATCAAAACTAAATTACATTAGGCTAACAGAATTATTGTGTAATTTGGGAAAAACTGAGAACTCTGTGAAAACATTTCAACTATCCCAGAACACCAAAATTTTCTAAATCTAGGCCTTGCCCAGGTTGCTCAGTGGATTAAAGCATTGTTCCAGTGTGTTATGGTCATAGGTTCAATCCGGGTCAAGTGACAAATGAGAAGCAACCAATCAGTGCACAGCTAAGTAGAACAATTAAGCGAAACAATGAGTTGATGCTTCTTCTCTCTCTCTCTCTCTCTTCTCCCCACACAAATAAAATTTTTTTAAAAAAATTTTTTCTAAAACTAAAATATTAATAAACTCATAACATAGATAATAATTAGAGCAAAAGGGTTTACATAATAGTTCATTCTTTTTTATAAAAATAACTCAAAACTTATTTTCCTAATACAGTACCACTGTAGCATTTTTAACCAATGTTGCCCCTTTTATCTACATATGGCTATTTAAAATGTTATCAATTCCGTTTTTACTTAAGTACGAGTTTCCCAGTTAAGTTCTATAAATTTTGCTATTTCCATTGTCTTTTATCAGCACGAATAGACTTGACATAGTAATGAGACACAGGGACAAACTTACATCATACTCTGCAGTTCTGAGGCAAAGCTTGGAGACTTCCCGGAACCTCTTCCACTACTTGAAGTTGCAGTAGACATGGGGCTGGCTGCGGTATTACTCATCTAACCAGAAAAGACAAATAACACAAAACGTGTTTAACTATGGACAAATGCAAGGAAAACAAAAGCAATTATAAACCACTTTTAAACATTTCTGATTTTTTGTGTGTAAATCTGGTTTGTGTATACTTCTAGTTCTTTATTAAAATGAAATAGTAAAGTGGGAAAAAACTGCTTAGTCATGTATGATATAAAAAAATTACTGACTTGAGTGATAAAACATGTCAGTACATATTTTGTAATAAGTAATGGAAGAAATATACTCATTAAAGTATTTTAGTAGAGCTCAGTGCAAAATGTATTCCAGTGAGGCCTAAGATTCACTGGCAATATTTCAGAGAACTCCCAGTAGCCCCCCAAGCTTATACCTTATCAGTTCCATCCAAAACAACTTTGATTTTTTTAATATATATATACTGGGGTTCCAAGTGAGATTTATTTAAAGAATGAGCTGTGCAATTGTAAGACTCAAAATTAGAAAACCAGAGCGCAATCCAATTCCTGCATGAACCAAAGCCTAACATACAAACAACATAAAGTCAATCAACAGATCAGAAGCATTGTGATACTTGATAACCTGATGGTTAAGTAACTCATCAATTTTAAGTTGTGTGACTTTTCCCCCAGTAAAGTTAAACTGGTACATAATGAGGAAACTAGATGCCAATCCTAATATATCCCATTTTACTTAATGCATGTGGCAGACCCATAACAAAAGTTAGTAAAATAATTAAAGCAGATAAAAACCTCATTATTACATATTAAGTGCTCAATAAATGTTAGCTATTAATTCATGATCATATAAACCTTGCAATACTACAATATAACTTTCTTTAAAATAAAAATACTTTTCAGATTCTAAAGAAGAATTAAATTTAGAACAAATGATAAAAATACGTAAAGCAGTACTAAGAACTTTTAGTAAACTAATTAGGAGGCGTCTGGAGTCAGAAGCCTAGGTGTAAATCCCTCCTCTGCTACCTTACTAGTACTCTGGGCAAATTACTTAACTTCTCTGGGCTTCATTTTCCTCACCTGTAAAATGGGAACAATCATTTCACCCTCTGAGGGTTATTGTGGGATTAAATGAATGAATATGTTCAGAACAGCTCTAAGCACACAATGTTAGCTATTATTATAAACAGAAAGACCTTAAGAATTCTCTTTCTTGGTTTGCTAAAAAGTGTTTATATAACAAATTTAAATTACTCTTATTTCATAATCATAAAAATTTAAGAAACTTGAATATTTTCACTGAAAGACCTTAATGCAATTCAACAAATATTACATAGTTTCCTTGGAAGTTCTGTTTTCACTACTGGTATCACTACTGCTACTGGTCACCTGATCTCAAAAACCTTAGTTACTATCTGTTGAACTCCTCTAGCAATTTATAGGAAGCCCAATAAATGCAACTTTCTATTCTTACATCTTTCCCCTCCTTTTCTATCCTATGGCCCTCTATGAGCTCTATTTATAGCTTCTCTCTTCCCTTTCAGTTCATTCACCACATTGCTGCCATATTTACCTGTAATACATCTCTAATCTGGCCATTGCTGTGGGCCATGTTGGCTAAAACTGATAAAGGTAACCTGAACCAGGGCCATTCACCAAGAGCTGGATGGAAGGGCTGGGCCCCAGGAAAGGAGGCTGGAAAAATAACAACCCTACTACAAACCACTTTCTAGACAGGTCGCATATAAAGCTTTTGAGAAGGCAACAGGACAGAGATCTAAGACAAGAGCACACTAGCTGGGTGGCTAGATGGGAAATATCTCAATATCCTTCTGTGGCAGGACCAGTGAGTGATCTGCCAACATAAGCCCCGGCCTAGTCCTAGGGCCGTAAGGCCATGCCAACAATACCAGACAGAGAATGCTAGAGCAGAGAAAGTAAAGGAAAAAAGGTTCACTTAAATTGGGCCTGAAAACCAAAATTCGAAAACACATAACGAAGCTAATGCTATGAAAGACCATCACTTTTTTTTTAAGCCTAAATTTGTCCTATTTTTTGTACAAAGCCTTTTGGAATAAGTAATTTTCTACAAATAATATAGAAAAGGATTGTCATTTGAAACTTAGCTTAAAAAAGATCACATCACCAGCCCCAAGGTTGGGAGGAAAACAAGAACTTTCAGGCACAGTCCTGAAGAATCAGGACCAAGTGCTAGAAAGAAACCTGGCTTTCTCAAGGATCTTCGAAAATGTTTCCCTTATTGTCCCAGCAGAAGACTGACAGATATGACATCCTAGACCTAGAGAAAATGGTAAACTCACAAGATTGTGTATTAACCCCAACCTCCAAAAACAATTCTGATTTAGTTCCTTCCTGTCGGCCCCTTATTCATTTTGCAAATCCAGTCACCCTGTTTTAATGCTCTCTAAAGAGGACACATTTCAGGAGTAAATTCATATTAAAACCACAGCTTTCTTCGGCTGTCCTCCTATTGCAAGTGTTTCACATCAAGAGTATTTATTGGTAAGAGGTAAAAGGTCCCGATCCTAGTTTATTATAACCATGATCATCCTTTCACAGGCAAGTTATTTAATTTCTAAATCAAACAGGTGAATAACATTTTTCTTGACATGATGAGTTGATAGCTCATTCGAATCTTTAAAATAACTATTTCCCATACCCATTTTGTTTGATGATTTAGGTAATTAACTTCTTTCAACATTAACTTCTTTACACATCAAAGTCCTATCATTTCAGTGCTTTATTTCCTTTCTCCCAGACATTAAAAAAAAAAAAAAAAAAAGTTGGTTAAAAGCAGAAGCACTCAAGTCAATTTTCTCTAATAAATACAGTTAACATGGAACTGAAAACCTACTGTAATCTTCTCAATGGGTTAATGTCCTACAGTTGTTTTAGCTTTCAATTGCAATGCAGCTGTTTGCCATATTTTACAAAATGAATTCAGATGTGCACATGGAAACGTAGATTATTTCAACATGCCTCAGTTTAAATGTGAACCCAAGGAATAAGTTCAGCTATGATTAATACTTATATTTAAACCTGATCATTAAGTCAATAGCCAATACTATGTAACACCTGTAAAATCCTGTTCCAGAGTAGAAAAATGGACGTCTTTTAATTTAACATAATGACATTTAAGGATATACTCCTTTCCTCAGAAAATACTGCAACAGGAATAAATTTTTAAAAATCACAAATACGAATTAAACAAAAATGTAATGGACATGTTACAAGGTTTCTATTCATAGCTCATATTTTTGGTGACTAAATGAGCAAAAAAGAAACACCATGGTACATCTTTAGCTTACAACACCTCAGAGTTAAAAAATGTTTTACTAGTAGCAGCGCTCTCAAAACATCATCAAAATCTGAACTGTGAAATATATCAGTCTACTCATTTATTAAAAGAGTGGAATTTTTTTAACATCTCAAGTATATCACTACTAAGGAAAATTAATTCAGCAAACCTATATACTAATTCTGAGCATCTGAGCCTCAATTCCAATCATTCAAAACCTGTACATTTCATATAATATAAATAGAAAACTGTTATACTCAGAACATTTTCACAGAACTCCAAAGGCAGGAAGCAATTATGGTTAGGCCAACATTATTATACACTGCATTTTAGCTTTTCTGTAAAAACAAAATAAACTCAAGTACTTAAGTTACATTATGATCTAAATTTCTCCTGTTAAAAAAAAAAAAAGATCCAAATGATCGCTCAATCACGGAGAATGCAAAGAATTAATATGTACAAATTAAAAAACTATATCTAGTGTTTGAGATAACACTACTGCAATTCCAATATACTTATATATGCCCCATGCCAAGTAAACCTGGAAGGTACAAAACTCAAGCGTGCATTCAATTACTTGCTAAAAGAGAAATAACAGGAATAATCTAAAAACAGATGATTCACATATAATTTATAACTACGTATTTTAAATAATAATTTTTCTGAAACAGCTTCTAACTGCATTTTCATATCTAACTTAAAAATTATCTGTATTTACCTACCATAAAAAAAAATGAGCTTGGATGCTGAAATGAGATACAACTATCATAGTACTTCTTACACTGTAGTATAATTATTTCATCTTCAAACTGCCCACTACTTAAAAACAGGAACACTGTTTTATCTGTAATTTCACTACCTCACACAGCCGCTGATATGCTGATGTTCAGTAAATGGTGGGTAAATGAAAATATACAAAGAGAAGAAAACCACCCTTGCCATTTAGTAGCTTATAGCTTACTGAAGTGAACAGGTACCCAATGCAATGAACGAGCTTAGAGATAATGCACAAGACACCGGGTAGAAGCAGAGGACACAGACCCAGTCAGTTAGTATGGGATAATTGTACTGAGGTTTAACACTTGCCACAACCTGAAAATAAACCAAATTTAACAGCAGTTTAAAATGCAAAAACAAATAAGTGAACAGCAAATCCAAACTACCCACATCTCAGAAGTAAAAGAACCCAGAAAATTATGACGCATGATAATACGTGATCTAAGGAAACATTCTGCCTTACCATTCGCTGAGCAATGATTTTTCTTAAAATCTACCAGAATAGGAACAAATACTTCCTAACCCAAATCAATCTGATTCTAATTAATATGGGTAAGAAGCTATAAATATTCATAAGGAATACCTGATGATCAAAATGAAAAGTTATTAGGAATACTGTAAGTAGAAAACCACAACTTTAATACAACTACCCAAGACTTCGTATTCAGAGACAGAAAAACTCTTCTCTGTTAATATATGATACTATTTCCCGGTATATTTTCCCCATGACACCTGCTTCCAAGTCCAGCAGTTCTCTAAGACCAACACTAGTCTTCAGTCGCATAAGGTCAAAAACCCCAAGGCATTTTATACTGTCCGGCTCCCTCCCTGCCTATACCCAGGAATGCTGGTTCTGACATCTTTTCTTATGAAAAAGCAATTCTAATTCAATCCCTTCCTTTCCAATTTCACCTTAATTAATACCTTTACTGTATTGTCTTTTAACACTATCTCCCCTCTTTCTAATGAATTCTGCATAGTTTCTTCAGAGTACTCATTCCAAATACCTGTTATTCCTCTAACTCAGAAGCCTTCAATGGCTCCCCTTTGCCGGGAAGACAAAACTTGTCTCACTGGACTTCTCCAGTTTCCTTTCCTATAGCAGTCAAATCAAACATTCAGTGTCTCCGGAACCACCCCAGGATCTTTGGAAGTTTTAATACCTTGTTACCTCTCTACCTATCCAAATCCTGGCGGTCTAGACAAGCCTGCTCTACATTCAGTGTCCCCCAGAAGCTTCCCAGTGACACAACCGTCAAGAATTCCCCTTTCTCTGACATCTAATTGTGTTAGTTTACTAATTCTTTGGATTTAATGTTAAATATTTTAGTGCATATTAATTATTTTAATTTATTAATAAACCTCTGCCCCATAATCTCTCCAAATACTGGCAGGGATGACAGTATAGCTCCTACTTCATAGAGAAATAAAAAAGCCTTTGTTCACTCCCTCTTACAATAAGGGCACCTCCTTATTTACCCCTTTGAGTAGAACGAACATTCATGTACGTCCTCGTGCCTCCTAATCATCCAGAGAATGATCAATTTATCTTAAAAATATGTAAGGCAATATTTAAAAAAGGCAAATGTATGTTGTTCTTGTTTCCGTTAACTGGTTATCAAACAAACATGATTTTAAGTTAATAAAACTAGAACTAATTTCATTTTTTGGAAAAAAACACTCCCAGGGGTCAGCAAGCATGAAAAAAACTCACTACTCAAAGGGGTAAAGCCAATGCACTACCTACCTGCACACTGGCTTTTTCACTTATTACTATGTGAGTACCTACTACAGGCCAAACACTGTTGTAGAAGCTAGGGACATAGTAGTAATTAAGCGAGACAAAAAGAGATACAATAAAATGCAGGAGAAAAGCAAATAATTTAAGGTAGTGACAAATGCTATGAAAACTAATTAAATAAGTTGCTGTCAACCAAAAGGGGACATTTAATATAAGACCTGAACAAAGCCAAAAGTGACTTGAAATGTTTTAGGTATTAAAAAGGGAACTCCACCTGCTGTGAGCATGTTCTAAAGGAAGCAATGGCGCAGGCAAGGAGACCGGTTAGAAAGTTACTGAAGTTGAACAGACAAGAGATGCAGTGGCTTGAATTAGTGAAATGAGTGAAGATGGTGAGAAGCGGTCACATATCTGAAATACATTTTGAAGGCAGAGCAGAGCGGGCCTGCTCATGGCTTAGACCTGGGATGTGAGAGAGCAGTCCAGGATCACTCTAACACTGGGGACCTGAGCAGCGGGTTGAATGGTGGTACCATTTACTGAGATCAGGAAGATTAGGAAGGAGAACAAAAGGAATTCAGTTTGGGCCATATTAAGTTTGAGACAACTATTAGACACTCAAGTGGAGATGAAATCCTGCAGAAGCTTTGTGACAGATGTTTTAAGGCAGAAAATTGAAATAAAAGTCACGGTCTTTTGTTAAATGGGTAATCAATACAGTAGCACTTGGTAATAAGGATCAACTAATCTCTCAAGTTCAGTTTCTCCATCTGTCAATAATTTCTGCCTGTCACAGAGAGATGTTTTAAAGGAGACAACGTCTACCATATAATATATCTGGATTGAAAAGAATACTACCTGTAAACTATAGACTTCCCCATAGACACACATATAGACTGTGTGCTTACATATCCTCACTGGCTGCATGAGTCCTCTTTTTTTAAACCTGCAGATACAGGATCCCAGTGACAATCTGCTCCAAGACACAGAAAGTTGTATTATATTTTCCTT
Source organism: Rhynchonycteris naso (assembly GCA_037038555.1). NCBI lineage: Eukaryota > Metazoa > Chordata > Mammalia > Chiroptera > Emballonuridae > Rhynchonycteris > Rhynchonycteris naso. Next base: position 12,356,185 of record CM073000.1, read on the forward strand.
CTTTAGTCTCACATTAGTGGAAGTTTCTATCCCAAGTTCTTTCATACCCAGTACTGACTTATGAAAATACTGAGTTTAAAAACTTTTTTAATTCTCTGCAAAATAGCTCTTAAAGTGCACTGCAAATGTGCTTCCCGTGTCGTTTTGAAATACCTAACACCAAACCCTGACAAAATGACAACCCTACTTTTCCACTGTTGTTTTTACATAAAATAGTACATAATTGAATAAGTTAATGACTAACTTTTCAGATACATGCAAAATTTTGTAAGCAATTATACTTCTAATAGTAAAAGGTAAGTGCATTTGACAAGGATGTCAAAAAGGGAGATCTCTTAAAATCAAAATTCTCTTCCAGTCTAGATTCACACTTTAGAAATATTAAACCTTATGAGAAGTCTATATTAAACAGTAATAATTCAATAAAATATATGTGATTAAAAACATCATTTATGTGACTAAAAAGACAAGATTTACTCCCATGTAGGCACCTAAAAAACAGATGAATTTGTGTAATCATTTCAGAGTTTATAGAAGGTCTTTGCTCACATTTTTTCACAAGTGCCCTGCCAGGCAAGTATCTCCCTACTGATGAGGAAGCTAAAAGTGAAAATAATAGGTGAAGGTCACAAATCTAACAAAAAGGCTTTGATTCGGGTAGCTGATATCTTAAAATATTCAGTCCATGTACATATATATATACATATATATATATATATGTATCTTAACAAAAATTCACCTATCTTTTCCCATTTTAGTGACTTAGTCTCTTCATTGGTAAAAGATGCCTATGTCCTTTAACACACTAAAATAATGTGAAATTACTGAGAAGCTGGACACACGGCAGTCAGGGCACTTGTCATTAAGTTATCTTAGACTAGAGGCTGATTGTAAAAGCAAATTCAGAAATTCCTCCCTTAAATCTTAGGCAGATAGACAAACAACTGCAACAGACAAAAGATAACTATGCAAACTGGTGGGAAGGGACCAAAGACATCTGAGGTTCAGAAGTACAGTTTGAAAATCACTAATTTCATCCAAATCCCTCATTTTTCAGGTGAGGAAACTGAAGTCCAGAGGGGTTTCTTGAACTCTGCCCAAAGACACCTCACTATTTAGTGATACAGCTGGGACTAAAACTGAGGTCCCCTGACTCCTGGTCCAGAGCTCTTTCTACTATCCCACAAGGAACATACAAATAAAAGTTGATCGTAATTAACTCACAAGACCTCCACAATGTGTTTGTCACAGTGAACTTTGTTGTGAAACACCCGCCTATTCTGACTCAGTTTAATGTAAAGAGCTGGGCTCTGGAGTTCAAATACAGGCTCTAACACTACCATCTGACCTTGGGCAAGTCACATCACCTCCCTGCCTCAGTTCCCTCATCTTTAAAAGAGAAATTAAAAATACTCTTCTCACAGGCTACATGAAGTAATGTCTACACAGCCTGTAGGACAGTGCCTAGTATACAGAAAGCTCTCAGTTCATGTTGATGAAGATACAGAAGAAAAACATCAACTAATCAAAAGTATAGCTTCCTGAAAACACTTCACAAAGTATCATCATTAAACATCTCTATTCTCAAAGAACAAATGGTATGATTAGTAGCAGTCTTTTAAAGATTCAGAAATGGCCCTAGCTGGTTAGTTCAGCGGTAGAGCATCAGCCCAGCATGTGGAAGTCCTGGGTTTGATTCCCAGTCAGGGAACACAGGAGAAACAACCATCTGCTTCTCCACCCCCACCTTCTCTCTCTTCCCTTCCCGCAGCCATGGCAAGTTGAGCAAGTTGGCCCGGGACACTGAGGATGGCTCCATGGTCTTGTCCCAAGTGCTAATAGCTTGGTTGCCGTGCAACAGAGCAGTGACACCAGGTGGGCAGAGCATTGCCCGGTGGGGGGGCTTGTTAGGTAGATTCCAATCAGGGCACATGCAGGAGAAGTCTGTCTCTGCCTTCCCGCCTCTCACTTAATTTAAAAAAATAAAAGATTCAAAAACAAATAAGAAAAAATTGAAATATACAGGAGTCATAAAACCTCTATAGCATTTAAAACAACAAAAGTACACTTCAAAATTTGTAAATAGCTTATAATTGTATAGTACTTTTCAATTTATAAAATGCATTCACATATATTATTTCAATTTATTGTGCTATAAATTCAACAAACACAGCATTTTGTTCAACTACTACATACTACATGCCAGACAGCATGCAATTTACATATTCACTACCTTAGTTAACATTTAGTATTCATTAATAACTACCAGCTAGATGTTATTAGAGGCAGTAGTATAATGGGGAAAAAAAGGAAAAATAAAAAACCTGACATTAGTTCCAGAGAGAGCCTCATCCGTATCACCTATTCAGTGGGAATGACAAGTGTGGGTAAATAATGAGAAGCAGCGTTCAGCACGACGGGTGGGACACATCAAGCGCCCATGAAAATGTTGGTCTCTTAGCAGCAGTGGGGACTTATGAAGAGACTACTACAACCAAATCAGTAGAGCACCATTACTGTGACTTACAGCATTACTTGTTACTTGTTAAAAGAAACAGTTCTGAGGAATGGTGCCTATGCTGTTCTACATGCGGTCTCACAAAATAAAATATACAATTTCTGCAGATTTCAGGTCAGTCTTTACTGGAGGTAGTAGGTAGACAAGTTGAAACAAAACCAATTAAATATAAGATGTTTGTAAAATGAAACAATTTATGTAATACTCATCAGACATCGGGCGCCTCCTGATACCCTGTGAGGAGGTGGGATGATGTTAGGTACTCACTCCATTTTACTGATGAGGAAACTGAGGCTCAGAAAGTCAACAACTGAAACCACAAGGACAAATTATAGCAAAAAAAGGAATGAACCTAGGTTTTCGGAATTAGTTTTAAGTGTTCTTTGCACCCATTCACAGTGCATCTCATGACTATTCATCTCTTCCATGAATAGCATAGGTGATACTGAACATTTTCTTGTTAGACGCTTTGCTGCACTCAACACACCATGAGTTACTTTATTCAGTAATTAGAAAAATGAGGACTCGCCTGACCAGGCGGTGGCACAGTGGATAGAGCGTCGGACTGGGATACGGAGGACCCAGGTTGGAGACCCCGAGGTTGCCAGCTTGAGCGTGGGCTCATCTGGCTTGAGCAAAAGCTCACCAGCTTGGACACAAGGTTACTGGCTCGAGCCAAGGGGTGGCTCGGTCTGCTGAAGGCCCGCTGTCAAGGCACATGTGAGAAAGCAATCAATGAACAACTAAGGTGTCGCAACAAAAAAACTGATGATTGATGCTTCTCATCTCTCCCTGTTCCTGTCTGTCTGTCCCTATCTATCCTTCTCTCTGACTCTGTCTCTGTAAAAAAAAAAAAAAGAAGAAAACAATCTTGTGAAATATCACCAAATTGCAGACTTAGCTCTTTAAAAGCTTTGAATACTGACCTAATAATTACAAAACATTCTAAGATGGCCTGCTACTCATTTTGTTTAAAAAAATGTTAAACACATTTTAAATTTAAAAAAAATAACTTCAAGAATAAAAGAGTTGAAAAGTTTTCACTGAAAACTAACCAAAGTGATAAAAGATAGAGGAAACTATGGTCACAACACAGTACAATAATGATTAAAGGAAACTCTGGTTAGTATTGTTATGGCTCTCCAAATGAATCTGGCATTAGCTGTACAGCCGAGGAGACAAAAGAATGCTTCTTTTTAAATTTGTCAAGCTGGAAGTAACTACTAACAGACTCACACTTTGAACTATAGTACAGTACTTTAATGAAAGGCATTATTTGAATATAATTATGATTCCCAAAGGCAGAGATTTTCAACCTTTTTCATCTCGTGGCACAAACTAATCACTAAAATTCTGTACCACACCAAAAAATATATTTTTGCCAATCTGACAAATAATAAAAGGTATAATTGTGATTCATTCACACCATACTACTGTGATGTTGGCTGCTGTCACTTTTTTATGTATTTCACAATCTAAGAGAAAGGTCAGTGCTCCTGATTAGTCAGGTATTGCATGTTTTAAAAATTCTTGCAGCACACTGGTTGAAAATCACTGCCATATAGCAATAAAAGTTCCAAGAGTTGACTTCTCTGACTTAAAACTCAACCAAATCAAGAAGTTGAAGGGGGTCTCAAAGTCTAAATTCTTGGCCTTACGCTGTCCAATAAGGCAGCCACCAGCCACATGTAGCTATTTGTATTTTAATTAATATAAAATTAAAGTTCCTCAGCTCACTAGCTACATTGCCAGTGCTTAAGAACCACTGGTGTCTAGCGGATATCTTATTCGGATACCACAGATTACAACAGAATAGTTCCATCATAACAAAGTTCTATTGGATTTAGGCTGCTCTAGATCATTGCTTGAATATTCTCAGACGCAAGAAACTAGTAATGACACAATCAAGTGCATTCTAATTTTGCAAAGTACTGTCAGAAACTTAGGCTCACATTCAGTCAAATTCAGCCACTCTGTAACAATGCACCAGAAATTCCACAAGTTCCAGCCTCAATGTGGTCTTCAAGTAAATCTTGCAGAACTAATCCGCCCCTCATACAGACTAAGAACCTAGGTCCACTCCATCCACATAAATATACACTTTCCATCAAAACAGTTCAAAGTTTACATCAGCCTCACGAAGTCATGCTAACTTAGCCACATGCACATACATTAATAACATATGCACAGGATCGGCTGTCAGTGCTACATTCCACTGTCCCTACAAACCCACTCGTTTGTCAGACCAAGTGTCTTGATCTTCTAATTTAAAAAACAATGTCAGTCATTCTAAATGTCTTAAAACACGGAGACCAAAATTAATTCTATTTAACACGTAATTGACCAGCGCCTGGCGCTGTTCTAAGCCTTTAACGTGTATCACCTCATATAATCCTCATTCTGAGCTAAGCAGTTACGTACTGCGCCATTTTACAGACCAAAACACCCAGGCAAAGAGACATGCTACATGATTGCCCTGGCAGGGGACACTTCTACTAACGCTACCTAACTCTTCTTCCGCCCGCCCATAAAGAAACCACCTCCTTCTCTAAGGATGCTCCCCCCCCGCCCCCCCCGCCCCCGGCGACACGCTACCCAGGTGACCCGCGGAAGGTGTTTCTCGCGCCCCAGAAACGCCCCCTCCCGCGGGCTGACCCCGCTCCCCTCGCCCCACGCCCGCCCACCCGCCCGCGGGGAGGAGTCGGGAGCCACCCCCACAGCCCGCGGGAGCCCTCGCGCGACCGCCCTCCCTTCACCACCACCCCCCGCTGCGAACGCCAGGATTACTCCCCCGCGGCCGCCCCCGGGCAGAGGCCAGGGCGGGGCCGGCGCTGGGCCGCACCGCTGGGCTCGCCGCGCGGCGCCCCTCCCGGCTCCCACCCTCTCCCCCGCCCGGCCCCGCACCGCCCCCCACGCCACCAACCACCTCTGCTTTATGAACACTTGTAGGCACGGCTGCGCGTCCCGCGTGGAGAATGTAGGGGTAGAGATGGTGCGGTTTCTGCTGCTGCGGCCCCGGGACGCGCTTGGATAGGGGCGGGGTGGGGGGCTGAGTGTAGAAAGGGAAAAGTGGTTCGGCTGGAGCGGGGGTCGCGCGGGGAGGGGGCCGGGGGCAAGATGGCGTGAGCCGACTCTCTGTGGGGCGTGGGTTACGGAGACCGAGAAGCGCTACAGACACCCCCTGCCCTGGCGGCCCGAGAGCTGGCGCATGCGCGCAGCCCGAGGTGGCGCGCGGTCTCCTTTCCCCCGCCAGCCACTTCCGCCACGCTCGCTGGGGGCGGGGCGTCATGGAGCGCGTGGGCGGCCGCTGGCTCCGCTGCCGTGGTGCGTGGCCCGCAGGGCCGGGGGTGGGCGACCCTGAGTCTTGGGTGGGGCCCCCGCGCGGCTCTACTGTGAAAGGGGTGGGGATGAGCTGGGAACTGAAGGATGGTTGAGGGCCACGCTTGGACTCTTTAAGAATGGAGCTGACAGGAAATCAGTTTGTCTGCAAGTTCAGGTTAGAGATCGGTCCGTGTAAATTATTTCTTCTGGAGTTGGCGTGAACCTGGAAATGGTCCGTATAGTGCTTTTAGAATGGTGGAGGGAGAAGAGGGGATCCGCTGCCCCCAAGGGCCGCAGTGCGGGGTGAGCAGGAGCCCTCTCTGGGACGGTGAAACACCCGCCCCCCCCCACCCCCCGCGCGCCAACCTGGCACAAAGTCATTAGGTGAGGAAAGTGATCCGCAATTCTTTACCTCTACTCATTTCACCAAACTCGGTCGTTTACCGACCTGTGATTTTACTACTGAAACTTTGTTCTATTTCAAGGTTCTTTATGGATGATATATATTTATTTTTCCTTAAGTGTGGCCTGTTGCTCTTCGTTTTTAAGGGTTGCACCCCACTATTGAACTGTACGTCCTGTTCTCTCACATTTGAGTGATATAGTTGTGGTTCTTCTGGCATAATAACTTTCATGTAGATTCACTAGTGCAAAGAAAAAGTGAACATACCTAAGTAAAAATACCTCTTGGCATCTTTTTTAAAATGTCTAGTTTAGGTAATAAAAGAGGCCCTAATTCTCCAAAGAATAGCAGAAGCCATGCCTAAATGGAACCATCCCCGTGATGAAGTGGTTTCTTCTCAGGTAAATGCCATGGGGACAGCTCACCTGCAAATTCTTACCCTTGTGAGCCATGACTCGCGTATTAGGAAGCGTGTGGAGGCATTTTCTTTCTTATATATAAATTACTTTATCCATTCCTATGCTTGCCTTAGATTTCTAATGCTTATGTAGTAACCATGGATAGAACTAGAGATGGTTTAGAATCGCATCTTGCTTTGTTGCTCTATTCAGTTAATTTCCTAATATTAAGAACTCTTTTGCAACTGCAGTCTCAAAAGTACCTTGCTTTTGTTTTAGAACGAGTTGTTCTGACCAAAAAGATTACTGAGTTCTGTGGCACCTGGGCATGTCTCACCTTTACATCATTGGGCTTCAGTTTTCATATCTATAAAATAAGGTGCTAAAACCAAATAACTAAAAGTCTATGCTCCTTTAATGACCAAAGGAGGGATCTTAAAGATCTTAAAATCTTACAGATTTTTTTTTTTTTTTGTATTTTTCTGAAGTTAGAAGCAGGGAGGCAGTCAGATTCCCACATGCACCCTACCGGGATCCACCGGACATGTCCACCACGGAGTGATGCTCGGCTGCAACCCAAGCCATTCCAGCACCTGAGGAGGAGGCCATGGAGCTGTCCTCAGCACCCCTGCCAACTTTGCTCCCATGGAGCCTTGGCTACCAGAGGGGAAGAGAGAGATAGAGAGGAAGGAGAGGGGGAAAGTTGGAGAAGTAGATGGGCACTTCTCCTGTGTGCCCTGACCCGGAATGGAACCTGGGACTTCCACACACAGGGCCGATGCTCTACTGCTGAGCCAACTGGCCAGGGCAAGTTGTACAAAATAATTTCAGCATTCATGTTTGTGTTACCAAAAATTGCATGAATATATAAAGGGCTCTTGCTTTAGGCCAACTTGGCTGTTCAACTGATAATACCACCATGTAAAAAAATATATAGACTAAGCAAACATATTGATACATGAGGGGGTGAATCACATAATTATTCAAGTAATCAAATTAGCTTCCCATACCGTCCAATTAGACTTACCTATTTCTAAGTGGGAAGAAGAACAAAGATGAGAGAGGAAATGTTAAGAATTGCAGTACTGAGCAGCTTATAGAACTATAATCATGATCCATCCTCTTAGGAATCTCTCATTGTAGATTTAACACTCCACAATCTTTTAAAACCAGTGCTTAGCTACTGAGAAAATGATCACATATTTGAGACTCAAAGTGGAAAAGTAATCATAGAATATCAGGATTTCAAAGGGCCCTGAACTCTCTAGACACATGAAAACTCAGTTGCTCTCATTTTCATGGAATCCAATGTAAAACACTTCTTGTACTAGAAACAAACAACTTTTTCTTCCCACCCCACACCAAAGATGAGGTTGATTCACTGAGTATGAGTGATGGGGCTAATTCATTTATTCAACAAATACGTTTATTTATTTATTGTGTATTTACTGTGGGTCTACCATGTGTCCAACACTATTCTAGGACAGTGGTTCTTAACCTTTTTTGAGGTACCGAACCCACCAGTTTCATATGCGCATTCACCGAACCCTTTAGTGATAAATAAAATATGATTTTTTTTCCAAATTCAAGACATAGGTATATGTTTTCTTACTGGTGCACAAAATGAGCCGTGCATGAACATCACCTTGCTCAAAGAACAAAACCAACAAAGTGCATGAACTCACAACAAATTACAGTATTACTTTATTCTGGCCTCCGCGGCAGAGGCTTCTCCAAACCCCTGAGACCAACTCATCGAACCCCTAGGGTTCGATAGAACCCAGGTTAAGAACCAGTGTTCTAGGACTTGTAGTAATGGCAGTGAATGAAACAAAAATCTATGCCATCATTGAATGCATGTTCTAGTAGGAACAGTTTGGCAATAAACAAAATAAGTATCTAAAGTATGTAATATGTGTACAGTGCCATGAGCGTAATGGGAAAAACACTGTACAACACAGAAGGGATATGGAATGAGACAAAGTACAGGGGAAATAGGAAAATTTTAAGTTTAAAGTCAGGCAAGCAGGGTGGGCCTCACTGAGAAAGTGGCAGTTGAGTAATGACTTGCAGAAAGTGAAGGAGACAGCTGCAGATATCCAAAGAAAGAGCATTACGGACTATGAAAATAACCCACACCAAGGCCTGAAGTGGGAACAGTCCTAGTAAGTTGCAGTAATGGCCAGGGGTCATTTCTGAAAATGACTGACCCAGAAAAAAAAAATAGTGTAATGTATGGGTTAAAAAGGTACTAGGGGGCAGGTGGCAGAAGGCCTGGGTGCCTGGAACTGGGAGGCTGTTAGCAAAGTATTGACATGATTTGATTTATGCTTTTAAATAGTCTGTAGGTTTGCAGATCTTATTGCAGTAACACAGGCAAGAGATGATGGTAGCTTGTACTCAGGTTGTTTAAGTAGAGGCAGTAAGACATGGTTGGATTCTGGATATATTTTGAAAATGGATACAATTTACTAACATATCAGAATTAGGGTTGTTGAAAAAAAGGAATCAAGGAAGACTCATGAATTTGCCAGTAAGTGAGATGGAAAAGACAGATGGAGTGTGTTGAATGCTGTTAACAGATCAAGAATTTAGTTTTAGACATCAGTAAGTAATTAAGTACAGTGTTTGTATTAGCTGTAATGTTTTTGTCATCAGTAATGGGTTCTTATGGAAATGAAGTAAAGTTTGTATTTGTAACTTTTTATAATAATAACTTAATTATTTTCTAACCAGGCTCCCATACTAGAGCTTCATCTAGACCTGTATAACATATGTCAAGAAATATTCTACTTTTGTTTTAAGATGTGAGGAAAACTGAACATCCTTTGTCAAAAAAGAGAGAGAAAAAACTTAAGAGGGTGGAGGAGCCACTCTGTCAATGCCTGAAAGTAAAGTAGAGACAAATATATAGGACCATCCAGTTCTCTAAAGTATTTTCATTGAAATATTTAGATGTATTCAGTGAATTATTTGAATAACTACCTTCATTTTATTGCATATACATTTTTTTTACTGCGCATGGAAACAGGGCCAAAAATTAATCAGTGCCATGAGTGAAATAAACCACAGCATGGTTGATACAACCTACTATTTGTAGTTCACACTCTGAAGCTGGATGCAATAAACCTATTTTGATTAAGGAGTGCTCAGATCAATTGTTAAATAGTGATCAGGGAACTATATCAACGTATTTGACCAAGTTATTTTTATTTTTAGCTTTTTATAAATGCAGCATACACTGTATTTTTTTTCCAGAATATATTTAAAACAACCTTATTAATTCAGTCACGTATAGTGCAGAAAATATGGGCTTGGGTGCCACTGACTAGCCATAATACACTGGACAAATTATGTAGCCCGTCAGAAAATATGTAACTATTACATTGTAAAATAGGAATAAGAACACCAATGTGGTAGGGTTGTTATCAGGATTTAAATGAAAAGTTCCTAACACATTGAAAATGTTCAGTAATTTATAGTTACTGTGCTCCCGTTTTTAATTAGCTATTAAATAGTTTTATGATTGTATTTTTGATGCATTAGACATTAACATAAATTAAATACAATATCCCATCTCAAGTTTTAGGGTTTTATATTTTCTGAATTCAATATATATATTGAATTCAATATATATGTACATGAATGACAATTATTCTTTTAACAAACATTGAGGACCCATTAAGCCCATTAAGCATATCAGTCATTGCTAGGTCTTAGAGAAATAATGATAAAACAGAGTTTTTGCCCTCCGAAAGACTTCTTACTGATAAATTTAGGAGTGATAAAGGTATGTAAAGAAAAGCAAAGATGCTATGATGATGCAGGGTGAGCAAAAGTAGGCTTACAATAGTTTTTAAGGAAAAAATATAATAATTCATAAATAATAATACAAGAGTAAACTGTTTTGTGAACTCACAACTGTACACCTACTTTTGTCCGCCCCTATATGTACCCCAGTGTTAGCTGAGACCTCCCTGACATTTAAGCTCTAAGTTAAGGTTGGCTTAAGCCTCCATTCCTCCTCATTTGCAAGCCCAATGCCCAAACCAAGATATCTTCATATTTCTGGGTTGCTAATGATGTCACAGCCCCCTCTTGCTCTGAACTTTGACTGATGCTAAATTCATGAAGTTTATGGTTGAGCTGCCACTATCCTTATTCCCCAAACATCCACTCCTATGTGGAACTTAGCCCTCTGTTCCTAGATTTCACCGAAAAGCCTTTTCACAAAGCTCTGTGTGGGACAGCTGATTCCACTAAAATTCTTACAGGATGAAAAATGGTTTACATCACAGAAACACAACTTAAAAGTAAATGCCTACTCTGCAAAGCCCTCTTGCCACACATCATGTTTCTCTACATTGCCGCCATTTCTTCTTTCTATTCTACCCTTTTCTGCTCTTCCTACCCACACATTTCTATTTGTTTCTAATGTGGAGTAGTTTGGTTACCTTTTATACTTTTCCTAGATTCCAGCAGCCCCAAACCCTTGAAGGCTGACTAACATATTTTCTTAAACAATTTAGAGATCATTTCCTTCCAAACTATCAGCTTTAATATAAATTATTTGACTTGTCTATGTGTAGGTTATAACACAGACACAAAGTAAGGAGTAATTATTTGAAGGCACTATGTGTGGACCGAGGAGAAAAAAGATGCCAAGAAAGGAAAGCTCTCTGAGCCTCAATTGCTTCATTCATGAATCAAGGATGATACAAATTTCTAAGTCTTATTGTGAGGATTACATGAGAGTGTGAAGTACCTGGCACACAATAAGTATTGAATCAATGTTTTTCATTTTTATTATTATTATCAAGAAGAGGACTTAAAAGCTGAGTCTTCAAAGGTGAACGCAGTGAGGAAGGAACAGCATGAGCACGGGCCACAGTGCATTAGAGGGAATTTCAAGTTATCCAGCATGATGGGATCATAGGGTGTAAGCAGGGGAGCCAGAAACTTGAAAGAAGCCAGAGCAAAAGAAGTCTTATGCATTATGTTAAGGAATTTGAGCTTTAATTTAAAAATAAAATAGGCCCTGGCTGGTTGGCTCAGTGGTAGAGAATCGGCCTGATGTGTGGATGTCCCGGGTTCGATTCCTGGTCAAGGCACACAGAAGAAGCACCCATCTGCTTTTCCAGCCCTCCCCCTTCTCTCTCTCTCTCTCCCTCTCTCTTCTCCACCCATAGCCATGGTTCCATCTCAGGCACTGAGGATGGCTCCATGGCCTCTGCCTCAGGCAATAAAAAATCACACTGGTTTAAAAGGAGCAACAGCTCCAGATGGGCAGAACATCGCCCCCTAGTGGGCTTGCCAGGTGGATTCTGGTTGGGGCACATGTGGGAGTCTGTCTCTCTGCCTCTTCTCACTAAAAAAATTTAAATAAATAAAATGGTAGGGGCTTGGAAATATTTTTTTAATCCAAAACACCATTAAATTTGCCTGATAATAAGTTGGCAGCAATGAGCAATAAAAGATGAAAGGCTAAAAAGCTGGAAAGAGCTAATAATTCAGGAAAGAGATGATATAGGCTAGAGTTATGTCAACGCAGTGGGAAATAATAGAAAATGAAAGAAAAACTACTATGTAGGAAAAATATTAAGGAAGTATAACTTATAGGATTTAGTCACTGGTATGTAAGCAAAGCAAAGAGAGCAATTTAAGGATGATTCCAAGATTTCTCAACTTACTAAGTGGCAGATTAGACATTTTTTACTTTAAGGTGACCACACAGAATTTCAGGTGACATTTACCAGGAGCCAAATGGACTATTCAGACAGAATGGTGGAGGTGAAGTTAGAATAAAGTCTGGAGTGCAAGAGAGTAGATGCACATCTAGATTTGGGAACCAGCAGCATACTGCACACAACATACATGATTCAGATGTGGGATATCACCCTGTTCCTAGATTTGGCCTGCAAACTTTCTCATGAGAACTTGTGTGGTCCCAATTGAATCCAGTAGGAGACAGAGAAATGCCCAAGACAGCGTGCATTGAACAAAGAGAAGGGAGTCTGAGATGGAGTTCCAGACACCCACATTCAACAGGAGAGGGAAAGGAAAAGCCTCACAGAGAACACCGAGAAGGTCGTAGTGCCCCGGAAACCAGGAGAGCAGAGAGATTTGGAGACAGAGATGAACGGTACTCAGATGAGAATTAGAGGTCATCTAATGAAGCCGCTTCAAAATAACCTTTGGCAAAGCAGCCTCCACAGAGAGATTAGAAACTTGGTTGTAACGTAAGGTGACCAGACATCCCGCTTTTGGTGGGACAGTCCCGATTTTTAACAAATTGTCCCGCGTCCCGCAGCGTTTTTAAAAAGTCCCAATTTTTGTAAAGAATGCACAAGAAGCTAGGGAACAGCGGGAGAACAGGAAGGGAATATACGGTTTTTGGCGAGGAGACCCCGCCTCGACCTGGAAGTGCCCACACTGCTGCAAGAGCTGGCTGCCCCCTGCGGGCGGAAACAAAGAACTTCAGGCAGGACGTACCTGCTGGGGCGGCGGCTGTCAAGTCCCCTAACTACCTATAGGCCTGCGTCCTGGACGCCGGCGTGCGGCTCCGGGCTCCGCGAGGTGCAAGCCGCTCGGTCTCCAGCAGGTGGCGGGGCTGGATGCGGGGAGCGTGACTGTGTAACCCGATCCCTCTGACTCACTCAAAATTTCCCATATAGTAATATTTCCGAAAATGATCTTTTTAATGAGGTATCATTATTAACAAAATAGATTGATAAGGAAAAGGTTAAATCTTGGGCATCAGCAAAAATCACAATAGAGAACAAATGGTTAGAAATATTTCAGCATTTTGAAACAAACCATGTTCCATACAATAATGCACTAAAAATTGGGGAATACATGTTTTCTTTACCAGGAACTAATGCTGCGACTGAACGTGTTTTTTCTATGGTAAATAAAGTGTGGACATCAGAAAAATCACAATTAAGTGTTGAGACTTTGAAAGCCATTTTATGTGTGAAATATAATTTAAAAAATTCTTGTGAAAAATTTCATGACCTTTTAAACAACGACAGCAATCTACTAAAAATAATTCACTCAAATGAGAAATATACCAAAGAATAAAATAATACTATACATAATTTTTAATGTATTATATTTATAAATTGTACTTATGTTGAAATTTAAAATATATATATTGCAATACTATTTTTGCATTCTATGAAAAATTTTTTTGCTCCATATAGACCAAATTTTTAATCAAGAACCCTCCCCCATCAATGGCATCCCGCTTTACCAATTTTAAAATCTGGTCACCTTATTGTAGTGACTTGAAAAGAAAAAAGAATATAAAGAAAGCTGAGAAATAAGGTGGCCTGTGAAAATAAAGAGAGTATCTAGAGAAATATTCAGGATTACTGGACAGATTGTCAAGACCACGGACGGCAGTGTCTTTATAAACGTTGGAGAAGAAACTGATAAAGAGGGAAAGATTGGCTACTTGAGACAGAAGAGGGCTAGTGACAAAAATCTCTAGGATGCAAAGATGGAATTAGATCCTGGAAGACATGGGAAGGTGTTTGATCAAGAATCCAGGAAGTAAGATGAACTTTAAGATAGAAAAGGGATAGACTAGAGAAAGGAATTAGAATTTGAGGCAGTTCATACTCTGTGACCCAACTTTTCAGGTAGGAAAGTGGAGAGGAAACCTGAAAAAGTTGGGGTGATGTAGCAAAACGAGAGATAAAGTTTTGTTGAACCACTGGGGAATGGGAAAGAGATAACCAAGGGCTTGTTAAATTAAAGCTAGCTCAGTGAACGGAGCCGTGGTCCTCAAAGTATGGTTACAACATCTACATCGTGTTAGTAAAAATTTGGGCCCCACCCCCACACCTACAGGATCAGAAACTCTGAAGGTTGAGCTCATAAATCTGCTTTAACAAGCCCTCTGGGTGGTTTTGAGGTTTGCTAATGTTTGAAAACAGCTTCTACAGAACTTGTGACCTCCCCCAACTAGCAAGTAACTGATAAAGCTTAAACGTTGCCACTTGATCCCATTCTCATCATTTTTAGTAATATTATTCACACTACAGTAAAATATATTCATTAAGTACAATATCCTTAAGGATTTTAAAAACTTTGCTGGTTTTTCTCTGGTAATAGGTGTCATGTAAGGTTTTTAAAAAATAAACCTATCCTCCACGTTTTCAAAGCAGTTATGTGCTATAAAACATTTTTGCCTCTATTCGATTCGTACATTTATAATAGAAAACAAAATAAAATTATTGTTCACTGCATAGAAAGTACTGAGTAACTCACTGTATAGTAGCAGTTTTTTCCCCACTCATCATCCCATTGTAACTAAATGATAGTAGTCATTTTTCAATTGACAAGGAGAAAGTTTGTGACTTTTCTCCATTTTAAGTTATTCTGCCATAACTTTTTCTGAAACTTTTGGCCCTTGCAACTGATTATCTTGCAACAAATGGTAATAGATTACAGAATAAATGAACAAGCAGTAAATGAATATTAATGAAACGTGATGTTACCCAGTCGTCAAGCTTAGTTTAATAGTTTCTCTATAATTGGACACATGTTCATTGCTGTGATTTTTATACTACATACCAATAATACGTCATTTTCTAGTACCATTGTTCCAATAATGTTGCCTTTGCACAAATATTTGGAACTGAACTTGGAACTACTTTTGGGATCTGGGAGATATTCTTTCAAATACCCTAAACAATGGAAAAGTTAACAGTCATAGTCTACAAGGATCTTAAAGACTTTTTTTTTTATATATAGTCAGATATGTAGGTGGGTGAATTAAGAAGAGAGGTTAGTCATAAAGCCTAGACAAAGCAGAATTAGAAAAAAATTGGCATGACAGGTTCATATACTGCGGAGATGAATGGAAAAAGATAAATATGTCAGGCTATAGGAGTTCTAATATCACTCAAGAATTAAAATCAGGTACCTAACTCCCCTTACCTTGTTTCTGTTTGTGACCAGTAACCTTGACGTATTTTGACTTCCCTGAAGCTTCCCAAATGATATGATGGTCAGGCTGACTTCACCCAACAGTTTTTTTGTTTTTTTAGCATCTTTTTTTTATTATTATTCATTTTCTTTTTAGAGAGGAGACAGAGTGAGAGAGAGAAAGAGAGAAAGGGGGGAGGAGCTGGAAGCATCAACTCCCATATGTGCCTTGACCAGACCAGTGCAGGGTTTTGAACTGGCGACCTCAGTGTTCCCAGGTCGACACTTTATCCACTGCACCACCACAGGTCAGGCTTCACCCAACAGTTTTGCTTCCTCGTGCCAGTCAATAACTCAGTGTTTTGTTTTTTCTGCTGAGTCTCTTATGAGTAAGAGTGAGTCAGCTCAGGAACAGTGACAGTGTTGCCTGGTGACAAACAGGGAGCCAAGCTCCACCTCTATCCACGGTGAGAAGCTCTCACAGCCCTCCTTGGCAGTCCCCCAATCTGGAAGCCTGCCTTTCTTCCGAACAACTGCAGGAAACAGGTACATTAGCATGTGCTTATTCACTTCGTAAAGGGATTATTTGCTTTATGAAAGGATTTTAAAACACAAGGAACATTAAGTGGATGAGAAACTGAGACTGACTTCTACGTTTAGTCAGAAATTCTTTCACGTTGGTGTAACTAGTCTTGATGTGGGGGGGGGGTTGTACACGGTATATCGGCTAATCACACATTTGAGGTTAGCAGGTAAAGGTAGGAAGGAAACAAGATGGAAGAGGGAAACGTCACTGGGCAAACTAAAAGAGGTTTGGTTGTTTGGTTTGGGGGTTCCTTTCGCCACCCATGAAAAGGACACTAGACTCGATCATGAAAAAAGGAGAAGCCAGTGGAGACAGATCTGAAAGTCATTTGGTAGAAGGTGGACAAGTGGGCGTGCATACACCCTGGGAAGATTGGGGTCATTGGGCAAAGAAGCATTATTTCTTCTTCTGGGGAAGACTCCTTCAAAACTACTCTGAGATATAGCATTTAGGAGGCAAAAAAAAGGACTGAGCTGTCTTACTTTGCGCACATTATGAGAAAGCAGACTTCTTCGGGGAGGAGACAGTAATGCTGGGAAAAATAGAAGGCAGCAGGAAAAGAGGAAGACCAAATAGGAGATGCATTGACTGCATTAAAAAAAAGTGTACAGGAGCCGAACAGGGCTGCTGAGAACAAGACATTTTGGACACCACTCTTTCGCAAGGTGCCAGGAGCCAGGGCCAGCTCAACAGCATATAGCATACACTTTTAAATGCATAACTTTATTACTATAGAATGCCTTTTAATTCTCTTTTGTCTGATTAGTTATCTCTCCACTTTTTACTTACCAAATATGTATTAAGTGTCCTTCAAATTAAAGAAGGAAAAATGATGTGATCCCTGTCCAAGAGGAGCTTCTAGTCTAACAGGAGAAATAGACTTATCAACAAATCATAGCAGGTTTTCTGTATGCTCAACATAGTCTGGGATCATAGAGATAATAAGCTTTTTTAGTTTTTTAAGATTTTATTTACTCATTTGAGAGAGAGAGAGAGAGAAAGGGGGAGGAGTAGGAAGCATCAATTCCCATATATGCCTTGACCAGGCAAGCCCATGGTTTTGAACTGGAGACCTCAGCATCCCAGGTCAATGCTTTATCCATTGTGCTACCACAGGTCAGGCAAGTTTTACATTTAAAATATTTAAGTAATACTTAAAAACTGTTTAATCCATTTGATTGGTTGCCTATCTCTTCACCAACTTCCACTCCTAACCTGGTTCTAGTATAGTTACACTTTAATTCTTGCTTCTAATCAGTTACTGCAACATGCTTTTCATTTGTGTGTCCAACATACAGAGTACTAAACCATTTAGGGAATTCAGAATTATATAATACATAATCCCTACCTTCAAGAAATTTGTAGTTCCTTTGTGGAGCTAAAGCTTGTAGAACATTTTATTTTTGCTATTGATATTTAAATATATTTTTGTTATTAATAGGAGAAATAATTAGGTTGTATAGCCAGCTTCCTGTAAAATTCTAACATATTTCCCAGACAGGAGAGACTGTAGGTGGGGAGAATCAGAAGAGAAAGAAGGGAGACCAAGAAATTACAATACTAATTTTAAAACAAAACAAAAAGCCCTTTCTACTCTTTGAATGCTCCAGTCTCTGATTTTCAGCAGTTTGAATACCGTATGCCTGGTGTAGCTGTTGTTGTTATGTATTCCGCTTAGTGTCCTCTGAGCTTCCTGGTCTGTGGTTTGGTGTCTGTCGCTAATGCAGGGATATCCTCAGCCGTTATTCAAATATTTTTGTCACTCTTTCTTCTCCTTCTGGTATTCCAATTACAATTATGTTATACCTTTTCTAGTTGTCCCATAGTCTTGGATATGCTGTCCTAATTTTTTTTATGCTTTTTCCTCTTTGTTTTCCAATTTTTGAAGTTTCTACTAACATGTTTCAAGCTCATTGATTCTTTCTTTGTGTCTTCCCCTGGTGAACCCATCAAAGTCGTTGTTACATTTCTGTTACAGTGTTGTTTTATTTCTAGCATTGTTTTGCTTAGCATTCCTATCTCTCTGGTGACGTTTTCCAACCGTTCTTGCATTGTAGTTCGCTTTTTCTATTAGATCTCTTAACGTACTAATCACAGTTCTTTTATTTTCCCAATCTGATAATTCCAAAAACTGATATATCTTAGCCTGGTTCTGACGCTTGCTTTGTCTCTTCACATTGTGTTTTTGCCTTTTCGCATGCCTTGTAATATTTTGTTGAATGTCAGACGTGATATGTTGGGTAAAAGAAACTGTGGTAAACAGTTTCAGTGTGAGGCTTTATGTTTATCTGTCTAGGACTTAGGTTACATTTACTGTTGCTGTGTGTCAGAGGGTTTCTGTCCCCCCCAGAGATGCCTTCGTAAGTCGGGTCTGAGGCCCGCAGGTTTTTCGGCTGTAATCCTTTGTTATTATGTAGGAACCTGATTGATGTGGTGGTAAAGTATGGGGCAGGGAAGTGCTATATAATACTATGATTAAGTTTTAGTTTTTAAGTGAACCTGTGGCCCTGGGCTGTGACCTTCACAAGTACTTCTCATCTGTTCCTCCCCATACCCCCTCCTTTTGTTAAGCTGGATAGGAACACTAGAGGGAGCTGGAGCTGGGTTCTTCTCTTTCCCCAAGTAGAAGGCTAGAGGGGGCTGAAATTGCATACGTCCCTTCCCCCAGATAAGTTAGGCACTGGTGGAATAGTTTCTCTTGAGGGCAGGCCAAGGCAGAACAGGAATAAGCTAAACAGAGTGCTCTGAGGTATATTTCAAAATGCCTACTTTTCCCATCCTTCTGTGGGAGGTTCCAGTGTCTTCTTCTCTGACCTTCACCCTGAGAACCTAATGCACCCACTGGACGGAAAACTTATGAATATAGGGGGTCCTTCTAAGGGTGGATCCTCAGGACTTCTTAATTTCTCAAGCTAGTCCACCACAAGCTTAGTCTTCAGCAAGTACAATTACCCTTTCAGTGCTGCTACCGGGTCCCGCTGGTGGTTTCTGCTCCTTGGCGAGCTATGCTTGTCTGTACTTTTCTGTCTCCCCAGTGTTTGGGGCAGTGATGTGCTCTGTAACCTCAGCTCTCTGATGGATCTAAGAAGAGTTGTTGATTTTCGGCTCATTCAGCTTTTTTCTTATTGCGACAATGGGAGAGACAACTTCTCAGCTATTGTACTGGAAACTGGATGTCTACTCTAATTTCATAAATAAAAATAATCTGCGAATATTAGACTCCTAATATCTATCATTTGAAACCTCTCTGGTATTCAGTGATAGAATAATACACTGTTGCCTGACCTGTGGTAGCGCAGTGGATAAAGCGTCGACCTGGGAACACTGAGGTCGCAAGTTCAAAACCCTGTACTGGTCTGGTCAAGGCACATATGGGAGTTGATGCTTCCAGCTCCTCCCCCCTTTCTCTCTTTCTCTCTCTCTCTCTCTCTCTCTCTCTCTCTCTCTCTCACTCTGTGTCTCCTCTCTAAAATGAATAAAATAAAATAAAATAAGAATAATACACTGTTTACTGCTCAGATATAATTGTGAAACCTCTCAGGTGCTTGGTTATTTTAGCTGAATCACCCAACCCATCTGAGTGCATATTAGTCATCTATAAAAGAAGGGTAATATTCATTGTTCCTAAATCATAGGCTTACCGGAAAGGGTTAACTAGGAAGATATGAAAAAACATTCAAACTAAAAAATAATGTCTAAAAATTTAATAGAAAAACTAAACAACAGCCTATAAAAGTAAACATTTCAAATGAGTTTGTGTACTATTTAATCCAAAACCCGTTTTTAACCACTATATTAATTACAAAAATATGCTTTGCTTTTTTACTATATTTTTTATTGAGTACTTGCTTTAAAACTAAAGTAAAGTTTACATCTGAAAACATATGACCTAATGGCAGGCAATTATAAAGCTTTAGTATAGAAAACATATTATATTATAATATAACATATTATATTATATCATATCATTATACTGAATGTATTTGTTAAAATAAATATCATATTTTTTGTGAATGGTGTAAGTTGATGGCCTAGTTTCATTTTTTTGCAGGTAGATGTCCAATTTTCCCAACACCATTTGTTAAAGAGGCTGTCTTTACTCCATTGTATGCTCTTTCCTCCTTTGTCAAATATCAGTTGTCCATAAAGCTGTGGGTTTATTTCTGGGTTTTCAGTTCTGTTCCATTGATCTATGTGCCTGTTCTTATGCCAGTACCAGGCTGTCTTGAGTACAATGGCCTTGTAGTTATACCTTGATATCTGGAAGAGTGATACCTCCTGCTTTACTTTTTCTTTTTAAGACCGCTGAGGCTATTCGTGTTCTTTTTTGGTTCCATATAAATTTTTGGAATATGTGTTCTATATCTTTGAAGTATGTCATTGGTATTTTATTTATTTATTTTTTTTTTTAACAGGGACAGAGAGAGAGAGTCAGAGAGAGGGACAGATAGGGACAGACAGACAGGAATGGAGAGAGGTGAGAAGCATCAATCATTAGTTTTTCATTGCCATTGCAACACCTTAGTTGTTTATTGATTGCTTTCTCACATGTACCTTGACCACGGGCCTTCAGCAGACCAAAGCAACCCCTTGCTGGAGCCAGCGACCTTGGGTCCAAGCTGGCGAGCCTTCGCTCAAGCCAGATGGGCCCGCGCTCAAACTGGAGAGCTTGGGGTCTTGAACCGGGGTCCTCCGCATCCCAGTCCAACGCTCTATCCACTGCGCCACTGCCTGGTCAGGCTGTCATTGGTATTTTAATTGGTATTGCATTGAATTTATAAATTGCTTTGGGTAATATAGACATTTTAATGATGTTTATTCTTCCTAACCATGAGCATGGTATATGCTTCCACTTGTTTGTATCTTCCTTGGTTTCTTTTATCAATGTTTTATAATTTTCCGAGTACAAGTCCTTAACCTCCTTGGTTAAATTTATTCCTAGGTACTTTATTTTTTTTTTTGGTTTCAATAGTGAAGGGAATTGTTTCCTTAATTTCTTTTGCTGACAGTTCATTGTTGGTATATAAAAATGCCTCTGATTTCTGAGTATTAATTTTATATACTGCCACCTTGCTGAATTCATTTATCAGGTCCAGTAGCTTTTTGACTGAGACTTTAGGGTTTTCTATATATTTGCCGATTTATCTCCACAGGCAAATGAAATAAAAGTCAGGATAAACAAATGGGACTATATCTAACTAAAAAGTTTTTGCACAGCTAAAGACAATAAAAACAGATTAAAAAGACAAACCACACAATGGGAGAACATATTCGACAGCACATCTGATAAGGGGTTAATAACCAAAATTTATAAAGAACTTATAAAACTCAACACCAGGAAGACAAACAATCTAATCAAAAAATGGGCAAAAGAAATGAATAGAAATTTCTCCAAAGAGGACATACAGATGGCCAATAGGCATATGAAAAAATACTCAACATCACTAATCATTAGAGAAATGCAAATTAAAACCACAATGAGATATCACCTCACACCAGTCAGAATGGCACTCATCAGCAAAACAATACAGAATAAGTGCTGGCGAGGATGTGGAGAAAAGGGAACCCTCCTGCACTGCTGGTGGGAATGCAGACTGGTGCAGCCACTGTGGAAAACAGTATGAAGATTCCTCAAAAAATTAAAAATTGAACTGCCTTTTGACCCAGCTATCCCACTTATAGGAATATACCCTAAGAACACCATAGCACTGTTTGAAAAGAAGAAATGCGCCCCCATGTTCATGGCAGCATTGTTCACAATAGCGAAGATCTGGAAAGAGCCCAAGTGTCCATCAGAGGACGAGTGGATTAAAAAACTTTGGTACATATATACTATGGAATACTACTCCGCCATAAGAAATGATGACATCAGATCATTTACAACAAAATGGATGGACCTTGATAACATTATATGGAGTGAAATAAGTAAAACAGAAAAAAAACTGAGAACTGCATGATTTCATACATAGGTGGGACATAAAAATGAGACTATGAGACATGGACAAGAGTGTGGTGGTTACGGGGTGGGGGGAGGGAGGAGAGGGAGGGAGAGGGGAGAGGGGTGGGGCACAAAGAAAACCAGATAGAAGGTGACAGAGGACAATTTGACTTTGGGTGATGGGTATGCAACATAATTGAATGACAAGATAACCTGGAGATGTTTTCTTTGAACATATGTACCCTGATTTATTAATGTCACCCCATTAAAATTAATTAAAAATTCACATTAAAAAAATAAATTAATTAAATAAATATTATAGAAAACAGAAATAGATCCCAATTTAATAATGAAAATACCTGAGATTTTTAGTCATAGAATGGTCTAGAATTTTTTTAAAGCTTTATTGAGGTATAATTTACATATCAAAACGTTCACTTAATTTTATTGTATGGTTTTAGTAAATTGACCAAGTTGTGCAACTATCACCATAATCTCTAGTTTTATAATGTTTTCATCACCCCAATAAAATACCTTCTGCCCATTTATATTTAACCCCTGCTCCCATTCCTAGCCCTAGATAAATACTAATTTACTTCCTGTCTCCATACATTTGTTTATTCTGGACATTTCATACAAATAGAATCATATAATATGTGGCCATTTGTGTCTGGCTTTTTTCATTTAGCATAGTGCTTTCAAGGTTCATGTTCTAGCATGTATCAGTATTTCATTCCTTTTCATTGTTGAACAATAGTATCCATTGAATGGATATACCACATTTTGTTTATCCACCAGTTAATGGACAGTTGGGTCATTTCCACATTTTGGCTATTATGAATAATGCTTCTATGAATAATGCTTATACACACTTGAGTACAATTTTTATGTAGACATGTGTTTTTATGTCTCTTGGGTAGACTTGCTGGGTCCTATGGTAATTTCATGTTTAATGTTTTAAGGAACAAACTGTTTCCAAAGAGGCTGCACCATTTAACAGTCCTACCAGCGACTTACTTCCTGTCTGACTATAGGCATTTTAGTAGGTGTGACGTGATTTCTCACAGTGGATTTCATTTGCATTTCCCCAATGACTAATAATGCCAGGCTTGTGATACTTGCTAATATTTCAAGAAAGGCATATAAGGCCACTTTTATACTTTCTTTGGAGAAATGTGTATTCAAAACTTTTGCTAGTCAAATGATAAAATCAAAATTAAAGAATTACAGATTTAGATTCAGTCTGACATTTTCATTAAAGAATTGCACATATACATTAAATGTAGTTGTAGTATAATTATCTTGAAACTCATTAAATAAGACAACACAACACAGTACCACTATTGACCTGCTGAAGTCCTCAACAGCAAGTATATTATCTCATTTTGATATTCCGTGATCTACTTTGAACTTAGCGTTGTGCCTAGATCATTTTGTTGGTTTAACGGATGTTCATTACATGGACTCAAGTTTGAAAATCAGACCGTGTGAAGTTGGTATTACCAGATCTAACTTTGAACTTAGCGTTGTGTCTAAAACATTTTGTTAGTTTAACGGATGTTCTTTACATGGACTCAAGTTTGAAAATCCAGACCGTGTGAAGTTCTTTTTCTTTTTGGAACTTTGCCAGGGGTTCCAGTGACCTGCCTCCTTGGCTTTGGGACACGTGGCAACAGAACGTAGTGGTTAAGAGTGCAGGCTGGACAGAGTCAGACTGCCTGGCTTCACTACTTTCGGTGTGCACTTGGGAAGGGCACTTAGCCTCTTTCATTAGGCTTCAGCTTCCTCAGCTAATGACTGTACTTGCTGCATAGAGCTGTAATGAGGAGTAGATGGGGATATCCACGTAAAACTCTTAGCATAGTGCCTGGTCACAATTAGTGCTAATGAACATTAGTTGTTATCACTGGGATTATTTGAGTCTGAACAGCCAGACTCCAGCTACAGGTTTGATTAACAGAGAGGTAGGCTAATTGCTTTTCTCCCCTCCATATGCCCCTAAAATATGTTTATATGTGTATCATTTCTTTTGAAACCAAAGCACATAATAACATTTCAAAGGGTCAAAAGATGATATGTGAAGAGCAAGGTGTTAAAGAGATTGGCAACTAACTACAATGGCGTGTCTACATTACTGATTCTTAATATTAACAATTCTTACTTTTCTACATTCTAGCATCATCCCCAGGCTTGTACAAAGAGTTTTTGCTAACTCATCTTAAATCTTTATCTTGAAATCAGGTAGTTCAACAAAAGAGCTCCTCTTATTTCACACCAGTAGTCATCTGGACTAGAGTTCGAACTTAGGTCTTTTCTGGCTGTATCATAAATAGTTGTCTTTTACAGAGGGCTTCTTACATGGCATGTGCTCTAATGCTCTGGTTTTCAACCACTAGTCTGCCAGAAATTTCATGCCTGTCCGCGAAAGAGTTAACCATCCTGCTATTGTAGGAAGATTATAGACCCAGTGATCTTAGTTGAATTCATATATGCTCAGGGTTTTCTTGCATATCTTTGGAGCTTATTAGCTCATTCAAACAATCTTTTGCACCGGGCAGAGCATTTACAAATCATGCGCAATAGACAAAAAGCATTCAACGAATTTATGTAGTATTCAATGCATCGTGCATGTGGAGTTTGGAAATCAAACACCAGCTTGTACCATGTTGCACTGTTAGGTGCGGTAAGATGAAACTTTATTTGTTGCATGTTTCTGTTTCCTGCCAGCTAGGTTACCGATCCCCAAGTATAAAAAGGTTGAAAACCACTGCTTTAATGTACCTTATCCTTACAACAACCTAGAAAAATAGGCATTATTGACCCCATTTTAGACACAAGGAAATTGAGACTCAAGGTGGTTGTATTATTTTAAGTCATACAACAGGCAAATTAAGAGCTTATATATTTTTTTCTAAAATTTTCCATTAATTAGAAAGAGAGAGGAGAGAGAGAGAGAGAGAAGCATCAACTCGTTCCACTTAGTTGTTCCATTTAGCTGTGAACTCATTGATTGCTTCTCATACGTGTCTTGACCAGGGATCAAACCCACAGCCTTGGAACACCGGGACAATGCTCTATTCTCTGTGCCACCCTGCTAGGGCACGAGGTTAAATTTAATCCAATGTTTGTATGACTTTCATGGGCTGTCCTCCCTTGCAGAAGAGGTGTTTAAAGCTTTTGTTTATAATAACAAACTGTAAAGAAATGTCTAGTTAAGCATAAAGTCACTAAGATACCTGGGACCTGTGAGGCTTGAGTTTCCGGGATGGAATTTGGAATTATGTGGATAAGAATGATGTTAGGAAAATGAGTGCTGAACTTCACATGGGTTTTTTCTCCTCTCTCATTTTTCTGGTACTCCTCATCCCACAGTTTCCTCCTCTGTTTATATTTTTCTGTGCTAATAAATGGCCTAAAGTAGGAGCAGAAATTGAGCAAGATTAGTATTGGAGTCAGAGAGAAGTTCCCAGATCCAAAAGCGACTTCCTTTTTTCCTTCTCCTTTTCCCTTTCTTTTCTGTCTGTTTCTCCTTTCTTTCTACTTTCCATCTCTCCTTGGTTTTCTCTTTCATCCTCCAAAGAAAGGAAGAAATGAGAAAAGGAGAGAGATGGGGGAGACGAAGGAAGGGAAGGGAAGGGAAGGGACAGAGGAGGGAGGGAGGGAGGGAGGGAGGGAGGGAGGAAGGAAGGAAAGAAGGAAGGAAGGAAAGAAGGAAAGAAGGAAGGAAGGAAGGAAAGGAGGGAGGGGAGGGGAGGGAAGGAAAGGGAAGGGAAGGGAAAGGACAGAGGAAGCAAGAAGGAAGGAAGGAAGGGAGGGAGGGTGGGGGGGGGAGGGAAGGAAGGGAGGGAGGGTGGGAGGGGGAGGGAAGGAGGGAGGCAGGGAGGGAGGGAGGGAGGGAGGGAGGAAGGAAGGAAGGAAAGAAGGAAGGAAGGAAGGAAGGAAGGAAGGAAGGAAGGAAGGAAGGAAGGAAGGAAAGAAGGAAGGAAGGAAGGAAGGAAAGGAGGGAGGGGAGGGGAGGGAAGGAAAGGGAAGGGAAGGGAAAGGACAGAGGAAGCAAGAAGGAAGGAAGGAAGGGAGGGAGGGTGGGAGGGGGAGGGAAGGAGGGAGGGAGGGAGGAAGGAAGGAAGGAAGGAAGGAAGGAAGGAAGGAAGGAAGGAAGGAAAGAAGGAAGGAAGGAAAGGGGGATTGATGGAGGGAGCCAGGGAGAAAGGGAGGGAGGGAGAAAGGGAGGGAGGAAGGAGGATGACGGAGTTGGGGTGATGGAAAAAATGGGAGAACCATTTGGCAATGGCTTGTTCTTAAGGTACAAGTCAAGGTTTTCTTTCCTCCTTCGTTGCTACCTTCCTATCACTGGTTCCCGGTCTGTCTCCAGTCATGGAACACCTCTAGTTTCAGTAAAAGTGAGTAATCTACTTGTCAACTGTTGTTTGCCTGGCCATGAAAGGATCTAAATAAGATGGGCTCAAATCCCTACTCCTCCTCCATTGTGCATATCTGATGATCTCCCCAAGACTGCTCCAAATTCCACGGAGTTTATAGTCTTGTGGTTACCACCAGTTCGAACTTTCTGACCCCACTAAATTTGGCTTCTCCCCTACCTCTTATGAATTCTTTCAGCTCAGTTTATGCATCTATTTGCACATGGAACTCAGCCCCTTTCCTTGATTTCTATTATTTAAAAGCACCATTCTTACAAGGCCTCTTTGTGGATAGCCAGCTTCTCGGAAGGTGAGGAGAAATGAAGATTATAGCGCCGCACAAACAACCTAAAATTGAATACAACATGCCCCTGTTTTTAAAATGCCTGCAGCTGTTCAAATGTCTGCGACTTTCTTTGAAATTCATTTTTGTTAGAAAGTTGAATTTCTGGAAAGATAGGAAGATGATAGATGTAGGGATGTGTGACAAAAGCAAGTGTAATAAAATGTTAATGTAAAATCTAGGTGGTAAGTAAATGGCTGTTCACTGTAAAAATTCTTTCAACTTTGCTGCTTGTTTGAAATTTTTCATAATAAAATAATAGGGGAAAAAAACAAAATAATCCTTTCTGTCTCTCTGCCAAGTCATTTAGTCATCCATCCTTTATATACTCTCTTCGATTCTGGATTTTCTCCACTGCGGGGAAGCCCTGCCAAAATTTCTGTTCCTTTCTAACGGAAAGCAGTTTAGCTTTCTTTGTTGCATTATCTTCTACTAATCATACCTTTATTATCTTCTCACCAGTGGTGGGATTCAAATAAGTTAACAACCAATTCTCTGCCCTAATGACCATTTTAAATAAGAACAATAAAAGAGGCACGTAAAACTAGATTGTGTTATAAGAAAGTTTTAAAATATTCATGACAAAATATTAAATAACACCTGACAAAAACAATAAAACTGTTATTTAAGATATTTCCATATTGCTTCTTGATTGGCATCCTCACTTGCCATTTTTTCACCTATGGGCAGAATGAACATGACTACGGGCACTTAGAATACGCTGTTGCGCAGATGAAAGTTAAGAGTAAGGAATGTAAATGTGTGATTTCCACATTGGGTGGCTGCCCAGGCGCCCACCTTGGAGAGAACCCTGATTACAAGTGCCATTTTAACAACCGGTTTGCTGAACTCAACAAAGAATGAGGTATGAGTTCTGCCAAACCTGTGCGAACTGGCTGAATCCCACCATTGCTTCTCACCCAAGCTGTGTCTGGTGCTTTCTTAAACACAAACCTCCTTAAGAATTCTTTAAGAGCAAGAATATATATATATTCTTTAATGCATTTAATTGTGCCTTGTCCATAAGAGATACTGAATCCACACAAAAGGGTATATGAAGCCAAAACAAAATTGATGTAAGTCCTGAATCTCTCACTAATTGTATGACCTTGGGCTCACTATATAACCTGTCTGAGTCCATTTCCAAGCTCTCTCACTAACTGTGTGACCTTGGACTCACCATATAACTTCTCTGAGTCCATTTCCAAGTTTCCTAATCTGGAAAAGATGCATGTTTTTTTAAAAAATGCCTACCTTACAGGATTGCCATGAGAATTAAATTGGATAATGTGGGTTTTTTAGGATTATAACCAGTAATCGATCAATTGGATAATGAAAAGAGGGCAAAACCTGTTTATGTGACTGACTGTTGGGGGTCTCTGCCTTTCTGACTAATGAGCAACAGGCATTTAAAAGCCAGTACATTTCCTTGATGTGTAAACTCAGCCTCTTCCAAAAAACCTCCTCTCTCCCATTCCCAGTTTCAACCCTAGTGGTAGTCCTTTTAAATGAGCTACTGTCCGGATGGTTTCAGTACTGCTACCTTGTGTAGTGGCCATGTGGCACAAACAAAGCTCAGGCATGCTTGTCAATCCAAACAATAGTAATGGGAATGCCCAACTTCTCTTTGTCTTCAGCTTTGGGTCCTAGTTCCTTGGGTTCTAGTAGTTACTTCTGGAACCTCAAGAAGTGTCCCATTCAATATCTGTTACACTGAGAAATAAATTAAATAATGCAAGGGCAGAGTGTTGATTGATTATGCTCATAGAGTATCCAATCGTATTTCACTGTGAATTTTCATCTTTCTCTCTACAATTTTTTTTTACCCACTTAAGAGATTCTTTATCACTTCATTTTCTTGAAAACAGTTTAAGCATTTCTTATCCTCTTTTAACTTGTCTGCTTCCTTAACTGAAGGTAATATACATGGGAATTTTTTAAATAATTGTTTTCTTAGCAACTGGCAGATTTGCAAATTGCCTTCTACTAAGCTTGGAATTGCAAAAATCATATACCACAAGTTGAATTTTGAAAGATCAGCCAATATTGGGATGTTTTCCAGAGCAAGTCATTTGAAACCAGTATTTAAACACAATATAAAAGAGTTTAAAGACCCCAAAACTGTTTCATCCAAATTGGTTAAATTATTAACATTTTATTATTTTCCAGTGTAGATTTTAGGAATTTTTCAAGAGTTTCTTATGAAATGCCAAATAATGATAATCAGTTATATAAAGAATATTGGGTATAATAGTCGTACTTTAAAAATCTTTAAAAATATTGGGTATAATAATCAATACTTAAATATCTATTTAATAGTCTTATTTTAGAAAGGCATGAGAATAGATTTTAAAAAATACCTTTACTATATTGTTTGCAAATCATTTTGGCAGACCTCTGCAGTTTTAAAAAATAGCCCACACTCATTGGATATTTTTCTTCTTATGATTATAAAACACAAAGATGTAATTACAACAACCTTACATTAAGGATCCAAGTTCAATGCATTATATCATTAACAAATAAAAAACAAAAACAAAACAGGATTTAAAGATTTCTTTTGTTTTTCTTTAGTGGTTGGCTTAAGTTATCTTCTTCCATACTTAATCAACTTGATTTTCCTTAAAATCAATAGACCTGTGTTTAACCTAGTTTACCAGTGTTGGAGATATAGTCTATTCAAGGAACTAAAACATCTCTGCTACATTTGCTCACCCATTCTGCATTTATTTGTATTCAAACTGCTATTTATTGAGTGCCTACCATAAGGCACTGTTCCCGGTACTGGGGATTAGCCGTAAGCAAAACAGAAGCTTGCATAGCTGATATTCGTATACAGTGTGTCCGTAAAGTCATGGTGCACTTTTGACCAATCGGACACACTGTATACTGTATGTGTGAGTTGGGGCAACAGGAAGCAAATAATAAGGTAAATATATACCCAATAGTAAATTATTAGAGATATGCAGAATAATAAAGCAGACGAAGGGACAAAAGGAAGCCAGTTGGGGTCTTTTCGGGGGAGAATTGCTATTTCCATGGGGTCTGGGAAGGGCTCAGCGAGCAGGTGACATTTGAAAGGATAAGGTATTCTGGAGAGAAGTGTTCCGGGCATATATGGAACCGCCAGTATACAAGGAACACGCGTCTTCAAAGTTCTCGTTACTCCCAGATGTCTCCATCCGCAAACCCTGCTCCTCCACGCCTTCCTCCTACGTGCCCCTCAGCGATGTCTCACCTCTTCCTGGTGTGGAAACTACCTGCTCCTCCTCTTCCTCTACTAAGTAGCTCATCCATTTTTTTCAGTAGGATTGTCAAGTGACATGTATTCATTCATTCTTTAAAATATTCATGCAATGGAGCAGACTTGACAATTCTCAGGATGTCTGTCAGCAACATACTAGACATCATCGTAACGGACCAACCTGATTGATTGCTTGTAGTTTAACATAAAAAGGATGTGAAATTCATATTTTAGCCAGAAGAAGATTTGCAGCATTCCAGAGCTTGAATATCTTATTTTGAAAAATTAGATTTCAATGTTCTCTTTATTAATCCATTTCTGAAAAAGCAGCGATAGAGACATAAAATCAAGAATGCTAATGAGCTTTAACTGTAAGAACTAGCAAACTTGGAAAAGGTTTCAAAAGGTCACATGATTTATTCTCCTGCCTCTTGTCAGATCAGTGTTGAAACTGATCCAGGTCACTGGAAAAGTTTCCATTGAGAGAGTTTCTACAATTTTTCTTTGTAGTCTGATTAAGTAAACTGAGCTGACTTCAAAGAAAATTAATTCACTTAAATGGCACTTTTTGTTCATGTTCTTACCCCCCTGTTTCAAATGCTTTCCTCTCCACCCATGCAACTCTGCAATGACTTAATGACTTGTTAAGCTCCATAAAATCTTACTTGTCCATAGAGGCCACTGCTACTTTCCTCCTCTAAACTAGTATCTATAACTTTTATCTGACAACTAAATGTGAATTATCATTCCTATTATAAAATTGCATGTATATGTTTTATTCAGTATTTCATGACTATAAATATTGCCTCTTCATTTATACAATCACTATCATAGGGCAAGAACTGGAGCTTAAAATGTTTTTTTTTTTAACATAATACTTATATACAGTAAGCACTGACAAATCTTTGTTCAATTTTTCGCAAGAGCTGGCTTGTAACGCTTTACTAGAACTAATTGTGCATATCACTTTTCAACCCAGTGTTAGGTGACATCATGTTAGTAGCTTAAGGTCAACTGTAACAGGAATATTTACACCATAAAAATTGGCAGATGCTAAAAATCAGCAGTCTAGGTCCACATCGTGCTTTATCATTTGGTGAAATACTACTCTGCCTCTCAGTTTCATCTGAAAATAAGGATTTTTGTTGTGGTGGCTAAAGATCTTATTTATTGATTTTACAAAGAAAGAAGTTGGGTGGGGGGAGTGAGAGGCATCAACTCATATGCTTCACTTCAGTTGTTTGGTGGTTCCTTGTATGCTCCTTGATCAGGCAAGCCCAGGTTTCGAACCAGTGGCCTCAGCATTCCAGGTCAAGGATCCATCCACTGCACTACCACAGGCTAGGCTGAAAACGAGGATATTAAATTACCTACCTAAATTGCATAAAGTTTATGCATGTAAACCACTTAGAAAAATCCTTACAACATAGTAAAATTCAATAACTGATAGATTAATTTTTGTTAAACCATCCCTGTCCATATTATAAAGTCCCAGCTGCTCTATGAAGATTTCAAGAAAGTCCACAATGGGGCATGCTTCATTTATACAATATCTCCCACAGCTGCTCTGCTGCACAGAGGAGCACACATCCTCTGATGGATTCTTCTTCACCTACTCCTTCTTTAAGTCAACCTGACTGAGCTGGGTCTAGATACTACAGTAGAAAGACCACTAACTGAGAGGCTGGTGCTAAAGTTGTAGCTAGCATGCTCTGGCATCCTGACTTCTCAGGTAGAAGTTGTGCCTCATTTTCCAAAAAGTCATGGAAGAATGTAAGACTCTTAGTACTGACCCTGGCTGGTTGGCTCAGTGATAGAGCATCAGCCTAGCTTGTGGATATCTCAGGTTCAATTCCTGATCAGGGCACACAGGAAAAGTGCCCATCTGCTTTTCTACCCCCTGAGGTTGACTCCATGGTCTCTGCCTCAGGTGCTAAAAAGAGCTCCATTGCTGAGCAATGGAGTAATGCTCCAGATGGGCAGAGCATTGCCTACTAGTGGGCTTGCTGGGTAGATCCCAGTCAGGGCACATGTGGGAGTCTGTCTTTCTGCCTCCCCTCCTCTCACTGAATAAAAAAATAAGAGTATTATATTTAGTTATATTACAGGTTAAATAGACTTTACTGGACCAGAGGGGAATTTGACCAATATTTATAATACTGTTTTGTGGAAAAAAGTGTTACCAACCTCTTACCCCCAAATCCTTTTGCAAACAAAATTTGTAAATACAATTCTTCTGAACTGGTAATTGTTTATACTTAGAAACTGACTAGTAGATGGATTTTTCTTTAATAATTGGTTCACATAGGATTTAACCAGAAACATTTGCTTTCTTAATACCTTAACTCCACCAAGAGAATAATTAGTAACATTTAAATAAACTAAAATTAATGACATAGATTGCCTAAACCAATCTCTAGCCCAACCCAACACTAGAAAATACATGTGCTTTAAGTTATAGACTTTGGTCTTCAAAATCAGGTGTTTTTTTTTCTAATGGCTTTTAATAAATATTGAGTAGTATCAAAAAAAAATTATAAAATATTCTTGAGTGTAAAAAATAGCACTACAATAAATACTTGTATCCCTACCACCCTGAATATGAAATAAAACACTACTGATACCTGTAAAACCCTGATCTGGTCTCTGATCCACTTCAGGAGTAACTACAAGCTTGAATTTGGGGTTTTTAATTCCCTTGATTTTCATTGTAATTTTAACAAATACTAGTTTCTCCAATATATTATTTAAAGTTGCATGTGATTAAATCTCATATAAATGGTTTCATGCTTTCCTAATTCATTAGCAACTGGTTGTTTTCTTTCTGAACTTTTATTTGATACATGAAATATATACAGAAAATTGTGTACACTGTAAGTGTGCTACTTGATGAATTTCCACAAGTAAAATGTTCTGGCATCCTGAATTCTCATGTAGAAGTTTAACCAGCACTGAGATAGAGAAACAGCTCTATCAGCATCCTAGAAGCCCCCTGTTAGCCACCTTGAAGTCACTACCCTCCTTTCTGTCCAGGGTAACCACTCTCCTTACTTCTAACCTTACAGATTCATTTCACCTGGTCTTGAATTTTATGTAAAGAGAATCATACAACATGCTCACATATTATTTTTATGAGATTCATTCTTATTCTATTCATTCTCATTACTCACAGTATTCCATTATGTTAATATCACACTATATAACCATCCATTCCGTTATTGATGTTGGTAGGGGAGGTTCCTTTCTGGTTATTATGTGGAGTATTGCTGTGATCATTCTCCTACACGTCTTTATACTCAGGTGAGTTGTTTTAACTCAATATGAAGTTCTTGAGATTCATCCATGATATCGTGTGTACTGCTGTCCATTCCTTGTCCATTCCTTTTCACTACTGATGGTATTCTGTGGCATAATATCCACAATATATTTATCCTTTTATTGTTGATGTCTTTTCAGATTACATACATACAGATTTCTCCAGGGAATAATTTCCCAACTGAAACTGCTACGGCTCCTTTCACACAACAGAGCTCTAAAACACAGTGGGTCCATACTTTCATTATTTTAAAAATTTAATCTAATTTTAAAAATTGAAATTAGTTTCATACCACAAAAGCCTTTAAAAGTGTACAGTTCAGTGTCTTTTTGTATATTCACAGAGTTGTATATTCACCACTATCTAATTCCAGAACATTTTCATCACCCTTTAAAAACCCTATACTTTTTAATAGTCACTCCTCTTTACCTAGGACCACTAATATACTTTCTGTTGGTACAGAACCATACAATATGAATGTAATCTGGCTTCTTTCGTTTAGCATAAGGTTTTCAATGTTCATCTGTGTTGCAGCATGTATCAGGTCTTCTTTCCTTTTAATGACTAAATAATATTCCATTGAATGGATATACCACATTTATCCATTCACCAATCAATAGAGATTTGAGTGGTTTCCACATTTTGGATGTTATAAACCATGCTGTTACAAATGTCTGTATACAGTTTTTTTGTGTGAACATTTGTTTTCTTTTTTCTTGAGTCTAATTGTTGTGTTTTATGGTAATATTCTATATTTTTTAATGAAACTGCCAAACTGTTTTCCACAGTGGCTACACCATTTTATATTCCCACCAGCAATGTTCCAATCTCTCCACATTTTCTCCAACACTTGTTATTGTCCATGTTTTTCATTATAGCCATTCGACTGGTTATGAAGGAGTATCTTATTGTGGTTTTGACTGGAGTTTCTCTAATGACTAATGATGTTGGACATCTTTTTATGTGCTAATCTGCCATTTGTACTCTTAGTTTGGAGAAATGTCTATCAGGATTGTTTTCTTAGTTTTAAATTATGTTATTTACCTTTTTTTGTTTGTTTCTTTGGTGGTGTTGAGTATTAAGAATTCTTTGTATATTTTGGATTTTAGATTCTTATCAACTATATGATTTAAAAATGTTTGCTCCCATTTTGTGAGTTGTCTGTTTTCTTAATAGTTTTCTTGAAAGCACAGAAGTTCTAAATTTTGATTAAGTTCAGTTTATTTAGTTTTTCCTTGGCTACTGTCTTCTAGTTATCATATCTGTAAAACCACTGCCCAAGAAACCACTAGGACCCAAAATCACAAAGACTTATACCTATATTTTCTTCCAAGAGATTCCTAGTTTTAGCTTTTACATTTAGAACTTTGATCATTTTGAGTTACTTTTTGTGTGAGGCAGGGACCTTACTTTATTCTTTTGCATACTGAGTACCCGGTCTCAGGTTTACATCTATGCTGGTCACTTGTCTGTCTTCCCTAACCCTGTTGTGCTGTGTATTTCAGGAAACTACTTTTCTCATCCTTCCTTACCAACTGGCTCTCGGGTAGTGTCAGCCAATGGAGGCACCAGAGGAAATTAGAGGACAGATGGAGGGGGGAACCCAGAGAATTTCCTTCCTCACTCCGCTGCAGGTAGCATTTCCAGCATTTGCGGAATTGCCTCTGTGGCTCCGTATTATACTAACTAACTCTTCATTCTGTGGTTCCCAGATCCTTGGTCTGGCCCCACCATGCTTCTGGCTCCTAGGTGGCCCTCCATGCTTTCTAAGTTATGGAACAAAACTTACTATTGTTGTGTTTATATTTCTGGGTTGGAAACAACTCCAGCTGCTTCATGTCCCCTCTTGACTTCTCAGTTCTTCTATAGCCTATAAATACCCTCTGTTAAAAAAAAAATACCTAGAAAATGTTTCTGTTTTCTTCAACAGACATGACTAACATTTTTTATTGTGTGTTGAAATACTTGCCAAAGATGCCATTTCCAGTGTATTGTAATTTTAACTTCTAAAAATAAAACATATATATCACTCTTTTATTTTACTTTATTTTGTATTTTTCTGAAGTTAGAAGTGAGGAGGCAGTCAGACTCCCATATGCGCCTGACTGGGATCCACCCAGCATGCCCATCAGGGGGTGATACTCCGTTGTGGCCTGAGCCATTCTAGTGCCTGAGGCAGAGACCATGGAGCCATGCTCAGCTCCCAGGGCCAACTTTGCTCTAATGGAGCCTTGGCTGCAGGAGGGGAAGAGAAAGATAGAGAGGAGGGAGAGGGGGAAGGGTGGAGAAGCAGATGGGCACTTCTCCTGTGTGCCCTGGCTGGGAATCGAACCCAGGACTTCCACATGCCAGGCTGATGCTCTACCACTGAGCCAACTGGCCAGGGCCCATATATATCACTATTTTAGATATATTCAGTTCAAGCTAACTACTATTAGTGATATGAGATCAGCTTCATCCATTTGAAAAAATACATGATCAGGCCCCTGGTTTGCTCAGTGGATAGAGTGTTGGCCTGGCGTATGGGCATTTCAGGTTCAATCCCTGGTCAGGGCACACAAGAGAAACAACCATTTGTTTGTTTTCCTCTCTTTCTTCCCCTCTCTTTCCCCTCCCCCTCTCACAGCCTGTGGTTCAATTGGGTGCTGAGTATAGCTCGGTTGATTTGAGTATTTGCCCCAGATAAAGGCTGCTAGGATCAGGAGACTGTCTCACTATCTCTCCTCTCACAATCAAGATCCTCATCAGTCAAAAGTTTCACATTGTTTTTTCTATCGCACTTCTATTCCACTCTCCCCCTAAAAAGACCTTAATATAATGTAGTTCTGTGCTTTGAAGTCTTCAATTAGTTATGCTAGAGTCGCTAGACTATTTCACAGCAGCAAAAATAGGTATATACGTTAAGATTAGAAATTGTTAAATTTTGTAGGTTCTTACGTTTCCAATTGTTAAAATACTTCTTCTGCCTTGAGTTTTTATATTACTAGTATTGCTATGGCATATAATTCATGATCACGTAAGAAGAGTTCATGATCGTGAAAGAGTTTATCCTGTATGATAGATGATATGAAACCACTGAAGAACGTTAATCAATGTAATAATACAATTGAAATTATATTCTAAAAAGAGAGCTCTGACGGCAATGTGGAGGATGGATGGGGATTGAATGGACATGAATGGCAAGGAGACAAAGGCAGAGTTCATTGCACTTGAGATTCAAGACAATGGAGGCCTGAATTAAGGTGGCGATAATAGAGATAGAAAGAAAATAAATATGAATAATATTCAGGAGGTATCATTAATAGAATTAGGTGATAGACTAGAAGTAGAAAATGATAGAGAAGATTAATTTATCATGATACTTCGGAGTTTCTGCCTAAGGGGTATATTCATTGATTCATTCATTCATTCAATCGACATATATATTTTGGGCATATACGCTAGCTGTGGGGGCTATCTAGGGCTGCCATGTCACACCACTCCAGGAGACACTAGTCCTATTTTGTATGCATGGGATATATAAGGAATAGTATTTCCTAGGCTTTTTAGTGGTGTGGATCCAGATTTGTAAACCAGATACATAGATCTTACCATTATGGAGCTCACAATCCTGTATACAATAGTGCACTAACAAAGTGTAGTAAAATAAGGATTGTGATAATATAGAACAATTTTAGTGCCTCAACTAGTTTCCTTGCTTAGAGTTATGGGCACTTTATAATAATACCCTTCAATGAGGATAAACAGAAGTGAAGCAACTTAAAAACAAAACAAAAAAGACTCAGTGAAACTACTAGATGCAATCCACATTTTCCGCAATCTTGGAGAAGAATAAGTTTGAAACTAAGTAAATCAGATGAAGATCTCAACCATTTCATCAGTTTCTTTCTTACTTTAAAATAATAAGAATATAGTGTCACCCAATAGGACTTTGGATATGTTGATTGGCCATGGACATATAAACCTGGTCTAAATGTTGGGGTCAAGGTCATAAATAGGACTTGCTAGGGCCCTGGACAGCTAACTTAGCAGTAGAGCATTGGCCCGGTTTGTAGAAGTCCCGGGTTCAATTCTTAGCCAGGGCACACAAGAGAAGAGCCCATCTGCTTCTCCACCCTTCCCCCTCTCCTTTGTCTCTATCTCTCTCTTCCCCTCCCGCAGCCAAGGCTCCAGTGGAGTAAAGTTGGCCCGGGCGCTGAGGATGGCTCCATGGCCTTTGGCTCAGGTGCTAGAATGGCTCCGTTGCAAAGGAGCAACACCCCAGATGGGCAGAGCATCACTCCCTGTTGGGCCTAACGGGTGGATTCCAGTCGTGTGCATATGGGAGTCTGACTGCCTCCTCACTTCTCACTTTAGAAAAATCCAAAAAAGAAAAAAGACTTGCTAGGAAGAGCCAGGTAAGGACTTTGACTTTAAGGCATGTAAGAAATCCCTGTTTCAGAACACCTCAGAATCAACACATAAAAGAGATTTTACTTACAAAATAGAAATAAATAAATTTTGGGGCAAAGATGTGAATTAACAGAAAAAGAACTTTATTGACAGAGGAGAAACACTTGCCCAGTAAAAGCTTTTTTTTTCTTTTTTAATATCTCATTTTGTTTCCCACTGGTATAAGTTTACTTTTATAATGACACCAATATAGGGATTGTCTCTTATAAAACTCTTGTAAAGATATGACAATGAATCCATTAATTTATCAAAAAAATCTAATTTAACGCCAAAGATACACTTATAGAAAGGAAAATCACAGGCTCCTAATTACATATCTGTACTTATCACATAGACATAAATAATTTAATAGATGGGATATAGTGTTGGAAATACTTATCTCATAATGACCCAAATAAAGTGACCCAACATGGAAACCAATGTGAATAAGAACATCTTAGCAGCTGGATCATTGAAACCCTAGTACTATCCGTCCGGGAACAATGAGGAAGGTGAGTCCACACAGTAATTTGAACGAGGGAAGTTAATATAAAGAATTGTTGACTCTAACAAGGGATTGGAGGAGGAAAGAGTTGGGTAGGAAGAAGTAAAGAGAACGCTAAAGACTACAGGAATAAGAGCATCCACTACCCACAGGGCTGAAGTAGAGCAGCCCAGGGATGAGAACTAGAGTTCGCAGGGGGGACACAGACTTAACTCTGGATGGTGGAGAAGTTGCACGCATGGACCCTGCTGGGTATGTGCCCTC
Organism: Rhynchonycteris naso; assembly: GCA_037038555.1. Lineage (NCBI taxonomy): Eukaryota > Metazoa > Chordata > Mammalia > Chiroptera > Emballonuridae > Rhynchonycteris > Rhynchonycteris naso. The sequence goes on from CM073000.1 coordinate 12,394,804, forward strand.
TAGGGTGCCCGGGAAAGTGGTTGCCAAGGAGGGGTCTCACCAGAGACACACTGCTATAAAATGGCCCAGGCTGGGGTGGGGGTGTTGGGGAAGCTGTGTGCTGCAGAAGCCTGGCACGAGTGAGCCTACACCCCTCTTTGCATCGCTGCCTCTGAGAGGCTGTATATGCTGGGCTGTAGAAACCTGTTGTTCGAGTGCAAGGGAAAGAGGAAGCAAAAGCCCTTTCCTCCTTCAGTGTTTCTCCAATGCCCCCTACTGACAAGAGCTCAAGGCCAGTTGGAAAAGAGAAATATTTAAAGGGCCCAGATCCATTTTCAAAGAGTAGGTAAATAAGATGAATTTGGATCCGAGAGGCAGTGAGTGGATACACTGGCACATCTAGGGAAGAAAAAGGATGTGGAAGAAAAACAGTGACTCACAGGAATGTGAGTGAGGAACAGATCCTGCCCAACAAGAAGATAACTCTTTTGAAGTCAAAGAAGGAAAAAGAACCATTGCTTATAGAAGTTGCTCATGGCTAGATGGGAAGAAGAAAAGGCTTTCTCTGAGAAAAGCTTAGTTCAAGATAGTCCGGAGGGGAAAATCCTGGAGGAAGGGTTTCTGAGTATAAAACACAAAGGAGAGAAACGCTTAGGATGGTTCCTGGGAACTACATCCCCTATGATATTAATAGGACCAAGGTGGAGCCTCGGTATTATTTTTTTTCTCTTCTATCTTTCCTATTTTTCTAGTTTATAATTCTAATTTCTCATACTGTACAAGTGCTGATTTTTGTACTTTGTTGGACTGAAAGTATTATGATTTATATTTCTTACCCTGATGGCAGGGTGTGGACCAGGGATGAATGGTCCAGACCACCATCCAGAAGACTAACCCGTGCAGCTTCAGAACTCTGAGTAGTGGGGTTAAATTGGATGGCACCTTCCTTCGTGCCTGGAATGTAATATGCAAGCACATCCATAAGGAAACTGATGCTTTTAGCATGTTCTTAAGTGTTTCATCAAACTATATTAACTTCTACATTGCATATTCCACTACTTCTCGAAGAAAACTGCTACCACCGTAGGACAGTTGCCAACACCAAAATACCAAAAGGCTGATTTGGAAAAATTAGTTTTATTTCTCTGACCCCTGGGTAATAAATTGGAGCCTTTTAAAAAATTACATTGGTCTCTTCAGGTAAACAGATGTCATTTAGTAAGTTGGTCTTTTCGTCAAACACAATATATGCTACTTCACTCAGCGCCATTCCCGAAGACCAATTTGACAGGTGCTCCAAAAACGTGGTTCTGAAAGATCACAGGTTGAGTGCCAGCCTTTTTATGACAATGCCTCGCTCTCTTATAAATGTTTGAAAATGGCCCAGGGGAATGCGAACTAGAACAACAAGGAAAGGTTTATAAGGCTAAGCTCTCCAGTACAAACATTTCATCTCTTGTTACAGCCATGCAAATTACTATAGGTCCATCGACAAAGGGAAAAGTTTACTGAGCTTAAAACAAATCAGACAGTATTTAACTGTATAAAAAAAATTGAAATGGAAAACATGTCAGAAAGCTTTGGTATCACTTAGGTTATTAAACCAACTGTCTTAAAAGTATATATAGGACTTGTGAAAATATTGTATACCAGAAAATTCTTGGTAAGCTTGTTTATGTTTCTTGTGTAATCATCTGTAAAGCAGATGGAATAAACCTATTAAAAACCTTACCTGCTTTATTCAGGTTCAGACTACACGAAAGCTTGTTTTGTCTTTTCTCCTCACGGCAGTTAATGTGCTCGCACTGTGAGGGACAATGGAAACACTGATGTTCAGGGATGTAAAAGACAACTGTTTCTAAGGAGCCCATGAAAAAGCACTAACTCCTCATTCTTTTCTGTTTGTTTCGGTATATCCAAAATTATCAAAATGGTGACAAATATTAGTCTAAATCATTAACATTTTATACAGAAAAGAATAAATTAAATTACGTATTTATCACTTTTAAAAACTAAGCTGAAAATCTTAAAAAAAAATAAGCCTGACCTGTGGCGGTGCAGTGGGTAAAGCATTGACCTGTAACGCTGAGGTCGCAGGTTCAAACCCCTGGACTTGCCTGCTCAAGGCACATACAGGAAGCAGCTACTATGAGTTGACGCTTCCTGCTTCTCCCCTTCTCCCTCTTCTTTCCCTCTCTCCCTTTCTCTCTTTCCACAAATATCAATAGATAAACTCTAAGAAAAAAGAACTAATCTGGACCTCATATATACTCTATCCCAGTATCTTCTTTTAATATCTCCTCCTTTCTTTCTGCTGTCGCATTCTGCCAGGGTCCTCTAGCCCTCTCACTTTGAGGCAAGGATTGGCAAGCTTCTTTTTTATTTTTTTCATAAGAAAAACCATATATCAAATATTTTAAGCTTTACAGGTCAAACAATCTTTGTTACAACTACACAATCATGCTGTGCTGGGTGAAGGCAGCTGTGTTCCAATAAAACTTTATTTGTGGACACTGAAATTTGAATTTTATATAATTTTCAACTGTCATGAATATTATTCTTTTAAAGATATTTCCCAAGTATTTAAAAATACAAAAACCATGCTTGACTTGTGGGTCAAATAAAAATAGGCATCAGGCCACATTTGGCCACAGGTTGTATATAATATGACGACTCCTTCAAGGACTAGGTATTCTTAATCATTGTACAAAGGAAAACTCTCTAAAGATGCTTCTGTTTATAAAGGTTTCCTATATGATACCTGAAAACCTTAGGAATCATCAATATGTCCATGATTTTCCATTCAACACCTGAAAGGCTATCTAGTTTATTAGCTGGTCCACTGAAAACGATTTAAAGATTTTACTGTGACTTTTTTCTTTCACTTTTCATCAAGAAAACGTATATGTAAAATAATGTATAGGAATTCGAAGACAAAAACCTGAATGAAAGAAACATGGGTTTTGGTTCTAGTTTAGGGATTCGGTTCTTTGACTAGATAAATAACTTGATCATTTCACATACCATTTACTAAACAATTATATGGAGTGTTAAAGAACATGAAGGGGGAAATTATACTTGTATTTTCTAGAGTCACCACATTTGCTGAAAATGTATGTTCTTTTTTTATGCCATAACATATAACAGAAAAGATAAATATTTCTGAAGAGGAATCTAGTGGTTGATTTGTTCCAAATACTTTGGGGCGAAGAAAACCTAAACCTGAGTGAGATCATGCAAACTATAGCACAGAATACACAGAGGTAAAGTTTCAAGGTTTTCCTATGTGCCTACCAGGAGAGGTTTGGTCTAGGGATCTGTAAAAATGTTTTCTTCCTTTAAGTGTAATGCTCTGAGCCAAGACATCATCAGTTCCAGGCTCAGTCAGTTCCTGTCGAAAGTGTGAATGTTCAGCAAGAGGATATTTTTAAAGGAGACTGCAAATCTGCTGTGCCAGATACCTGAAATGTTGTTAGGGTATTCGGTGGAAAATTTCATTTCCACATTATAAATAACTGTAGGATATTTTAAGAGATCCAAGACTAGTAACTTCCAAGAGCTGCTTATATTAGTTCCACTGAAATGTGAAATAGAGGGAGGGCCCAAGCAAAATTTAAAGCTGAATTACCAGATATGATTAAAATAAATAATTCACCATTGATTAAATTGCCCTTAAAATCCCCAGTCAAGGTACTTAACCACTGAGGCCTGCATATTTTGCTATCCACGAAGTAAAACAAAGAAAGGGCAAAACAGATTGAGGAAGAGAGAGGTAAAGCCTCCAAGATGATTAATGAATTAGAAGTGCCCTAGAATATCTCATTCAAAAAAGCCTCGTCTGGTCGCCCGTGTTTGAAATATTGACTATTGCTTAGCGTCTTCAAATTTACTGGGAGTTCTCTGTTCTGTGGACTTCCCGAGATGATAAGGACAACGCCAGATAAGGTGGCAGATCACCTACTATGGTAGCTACTGCATTTCTATCTCCCTTTGACTGCAGAAAGAATCCACTTCCTGTAACTTCTCCCCTCTTTGCGGCCACCACACCTTTAAAAAAGAAAAAAAAAAAAAAAAACAGAACAAGTCAGAGATCTTTGTTAGACGGTGGTACAGCGTGCCCAAAATAAAGCGGCCCAGCTGAAAGGCAAAATAATAATAATGAAAATGCTTATGGGCGAGTTGTGTATGTATGTATATTCAGGAGTGTCAATGCGTGGATGTCCGAGAGTGTGTGTCTGGGGTCTTAATAGAAAGTGTAAGGTAGGGGAGAAATGCGTGCAGCCTCGCCTTTATTGTTGCTGTGACGGGTAAGCCTGGTTTCCCTTCTCAGATCGACTGCCCGCGGGCCAGGGAAGCCTGTGCCCCGGTGCGCGCAGGCGGCGCAGCGGTGCCCGGGGTTAGAGCTCTCCCCTGTGACGGAAAAGATAATTAAAAGTCGCACGCGTAAGAGACCGCTAAGTTCCTCGCGGCGCGTCAGGTTCGTCTGGATAAGTGGGTTCTCACACCCCTGCAGGAGGCGGGCCGGGAGGCCAGTAGTCCTCCGCAAGGAGTAGGTTTTGGGGCGGGGGTGTCATAGTGGCTGGTGCAGAATGCTTCTCGAAGTCAAGAGGGTGGCCGGCGGCCCTAGGAAGGCCGGGGAAGCTGGAGGGATCAGGAGCGGAGGCTCGCGTCTGTGGGGGTATTTTGGGGAAAGGCAGCAACGTGGAGAAAAAAGTGGGAAAGGGAAAGACGGACGAGGTAGGCGTGGAGATGTGAGTGAAGAAAGGGAATGTAAAAATAAATCCCCAAAGAAGAGGACAGAGCAGTGTCCCCTGAACCCCATCTTTACCCCCTCCGGGGTGCATGCTCAGCCACCACTCAGGCGGCTGATAGCCCCTCTATCGCGGGCGCATCTTTTTGTAGAGGGCAATCCTGATGCTCAAGTCATCTACAGCCCTCCAAGTTCATCTTGCGCTTGGAATGGGCTCCAAAGTCCGTGACTGGCATCGGGTCCCCACATTTTCGAGGCTCTTCCAGGCTCCATCAAAGGCGCAGACCCCAGCGCCCGCTCTGCGAATGGATGGAGTGCTTTAACTGGACCGAGGGTCTTGGCAGGTCCCTACAAGGATCAGAGAGACGTTTGCGCTGGACCATAAAAACACCAATGAATGGGTAGGTCAATTGATTTAAATAAGTCGGGAGAATATGAGTAATGACTCAGCTATCTTCCTTCCTTAATACTCCGAGATGGAGGCATTCTCAATTTTTAATTAATTTATAAAACCCCTTAATATTGTGTCAGCTACACTCTTGAGGATCGCTGAAACTGACAACTGATGATTCTTCTTGCAAACACGTATTCAAGCTCTGGAAAGTATAAAGTAGTTTGACAGTGGAGGGGAACAAGCCCGGAGCCCCTTCTTAGGGGTGCCATAGCCTCAAGCGGATTTCCCGGCTTCTGCGGGCGCCGCACATTGTTTTATTTGTTTTGAAGGCTCAGAGTTTGAGGCTGGTCGGAGACAACCACGTGCTTCTGACTCTCATCAGTGTAATGATCGCCTCAGCCAGAGTCGTGTCTATATAAACCACAAAAACCTAATCATTAGAAATCCCAGCCTCCAAAAACCACATTTTAGGTAAAACTGCCGCCTTTCCCCCCGCGCTCCTCCATCCTCTCGACCACAGCTTTTTTGGGGATCCAAAGTCGCTTTTTAAACCCACATTGGGAAATAAATACATAAATAAATAGCCATCGAAGCATTTTGAATATTTTATTTTGTATTTTTTTACTCCCCCCCCCAGGAATGTGGGAAAGAAAGTTAAGACATTAGATTTAGTTTTAGATGCAGAATAGACTTAATAACAGATTGAAATTGATGGAAAACTGCTGGAGTGTCTCTCCAGCAAGGGTTTTGCAACTTATTTTAATCATCAAGATGACAGTTTTCCAGTCCTTAAAAAAAACTTATGCTTGTTCTCTAGGAACAACAAGTTTGAATATAAAAGGAAAAAACCTTCCAGCCACCCACTTGAGTTTCTAAAAACTACTTTGATGCGTGCCCCCCCCCATTTTTTGTGTCACTTAAGACAAAAAAACACCCAAACCTTGCAAAATCTTTTTTTCCCGGGAGCCGCTCCGGCAGAGGTGGGGGGGTAGGGTGGGGGAAGGGTGAAGAGTGCTGAGAAGTCAGCACAGACACTCAAGAATTTTCCTTCCTCCTCTCCTGAAGTTACAACGAAAAATATCGACAGTCAGATCAGCCGGCGGCTCTCTGGCGTCTCAGCTTCAACCTTGTCCGACCAAGAGGGGGTTCCTTGCCCTGGGGGGGAGGCGGGGGAAGCAAGAGGACGCGACTTGAAGAGATTCCCCCTAGACGCCTCTCGGCTTCGGAAGTTGCGCGCGGCGTCCACCCGGCTCCTTCTCGCGGCCGGCGGGCGGCGGCAGCGGCTACGATTCGAATGCTCAAGATCGGTTGCCCCAAGATCCGCTGTCCGAGACTTACCTCCTGGCACCTCGAAGCGCGAGGGTCAGGGGAGCTCTGCAAGTAGCAGGAGGGAGTGGATGCAAGGAGGAGGCGGTGAGAGGGCGAGAAGAGAAGGGAGAGGAAGGAGCAGAGCCGGGAAGCCAGGCTGGCAGCCGCCGCAGGAGGAATCTGAGTGCACAGCGACGCGGGGGGAGCGGCGGCCGCGCGGAGGAGGCGGTGGCAGCAGCTTGAGCCGGCCGGCCGCGGCGCGAACGCCTGCAGCTGGGTAGCTGCGCGCTGTGCAGTGAGGCGGTGGAGGGCAGCGCGCGGCTATGCCGGTCCCCGGGCTGATCTGAACCCGCCAGGCTCCACCGCTGGACTCGAACTGGGAGGGGGCGCCAGCGCACCCAGGACGCGGTGCCCCAAGGGACTCCACACTAAGCTGCAAATTGAAGCGGCCCCCACCCCACCCCGAGCCTCCCGGGGACAAACACATCCCCACACCCGTTCGGAGCCGCCACCCAGGGTGTTCCAAAGGCTCCAGCAAAGATCTGCGCCTCCCGGGTCTCCCCACGCGCCAACCCGACTTCCCCGCATCGCCACCGCTGGCCCCCGTCATATTCGGCCCGGCAGTCGGCTTCATCGAACTTGATTCCTCACCTCCTCAACCCCATCACCTCCATCCCCTTTCCCTCGTCTCGCCTCCACTCCCCACCCCCCCAATTTCCTCCTCCTCGCCCCTCATTTCCACCCTCCTCCCCCTCCCCCGGCCACTTCGCTAACTTGTGGCTGTTGTGATGCGTATTCCCGTAGATCCGAGCACCAGCCGGCGCTTCAGCCCCCCCTCCAGCAGCCTGCAACCCGGCAAGATGAGCGACGTGAGCCCGGTGGTGGCTGCGCAGCAGCAACAGCAGCAGCAGCAACAGCAGCAGCAGCAGCAACAGCAGCAGCAGGAGGCGGCGGCGGCGGCAGCGGCGGCGGCGGCGGCGGCGGCAGCGGCGGCCGCCGTGCCCCGGTTGCGGCCGCCGCACGACAACCGCACCATGGTGGAGATCATAGCTGACCACCCCGCCGAGCTCGTCCGCACCGACAGCCCTAACTTCCTGTGCTCCGTGCTGCCCTCGCACTGGCGTTGCAACAAGACCCTGCCCGTGGCCTTCAAGGTAAAAAGCTGCGGCCGCCCCCAGCCCCCGGCCGGGCGCCGCGGGACCTGCCCGCCAGCGTCTCCTTGACCGCGGGGTTCAGAATCCGGAAGGCGTCCAAGGCCTCCTACCTTGGAGGCTCTGACCCGAGGGACCCCCAGGTGGCCCTCTCCTTTTCGATTTCCCGGCGGGCTTGGGTGCAGTGACCCCGCGCAGATCCTTCCCTCTCCCACCTGTGCCCGCAGACACCACCTCAGTCCTTGTCCCCTCCATCTATGTTCATCACCCCTCAAGCCTTCCGGCCCAAGTTCTAACCCACTCCTCGGAGCCGCCTCCCCTCCCCCAAGAGCCTCCAGGTGCCCACTCTTTGCGTCGCCGCTACCCCCATTCTCCAGGGGTGAGGATCCCCGGCATTTTCACCCCCGGACTCCCGCGTCCTGCTCCCGGGGCATCCCTGTGGGCCCCGCACCGCGGGCTGCCCGCGCTGCCCTCCCAGGGATTCCTTGCGCTCCTACCCACTCCCTTCCCCGCGGAGTGCCCCTCCGCCCGTTCCGGAGCCCCCATCTCTGACCCGCTGGAGCCTCCGCGGCCGCGGCCCATCCGGGGCTCGGGTACCGATGTTCGTGGGGTGACGGCGCCTGGATCGCACCCGGGGCGGGGCTCCAGCTGCGGCGCGTGGGCCGCATTACCCGTGCCCGAGAGGGTCGCCGGCAAACCGCGGGACTCGGGGAGCGAGTGAGGGGGAGACAGGCCGGGGGTAGCTCGGCTCGCAGATCGCGCCAGTTCCCGTTACCGGGAGGAAGGCGGGGCCGCTGGGGTCGCGGCGCGCCGGGAGGCGGGGGAGCCGGGGATCGCCGGCGCTGGACCCTAGAGTGCGGGAGGCGCGGGCTAGCTGAAGGGGCGGGGGCTCGGGCCACCTCTTCCCGCCGGGAATGCGCTCCCCGCCTCGCCCAGCCTGGCGGGGGCGAGGGAAACCTGTGCCATGTCTTCGGTTCGCCCGCCTTGAAATCTGAGGTGAATTTTTGTGGATTTGTCTTATTACTACTTCTATAGGACTTAGACCCCAAAGGTCCCTTGTGTTTCTGTAAGGTCGCGGGAGCCCCGGGCCGGGGCCTGGGTGCGGGGGGAGTGACCCCCGGGGTTTGGCAGCGCCTTCCGCGGCCTCCTGCGCCCCGCCGGCCCGTTACTTAGAGGGCGGGTGTCCGCCGCGGGAGTCGGGGCAGCGGCTCTGCTGGTTGAGGGTGTAGGGTCCCCGGTGTCGGGGAGCCCATGGTGTCCGTCGTGAGACTCGGATTGGCTCAGCAGCCCTCGCCAGGGGGAGACGCGGAGCCCCCGGGGCTGAGCTGGGTTGAAGGGAAGCCGGTTCCCGGGCAGTTCTCACTCGCGGGACCAGATGCCGGGATGGAGGGGGCGGTGGCCAGACCCGGAGAAGAGACTCAGAAAGTCGCTTCCGGCCCAGTCTGGCCTGGGACCCCTGGGTTCTGGGATCCGTGAGGAGCTGGCTAGCAAGGCCCTGGGGTAAAGGGTAAAGAGGGAGGAATCGTGCCTAGTTCTCCCCCGTGGACCCTTGGACCGCACTCCCACAGGCCACCGGCAGTTTCCAGTGGCTGAGTCCCCATCACCCTGCCACGCCCCACCCCCCCGCATTATTTCAGATTCCACGTGTGGGTGGGGTGGAAAGAAAGAGGAGTCCAGGTCAGTTAGAGCTGGTTATCTCGCTGGGTCTTACATCAGAACAAATCAGAATGGATTGTTATGGAAAGGGGATGTGGCATTCTGGGGCAAGTTTCATTTTTGCACTTGGCTCAAGAAATGTTTGTTTTTTTAACCGTCCCATTTCTCCTTTTATAAACTACCCATTTTGTAGGTTGTTTAATTCTTGAAACATGAAAAACTCAGAATATTGCAGAAATTAAAGTTTCTGTACAAGAGATATCTTATACTGTGTTCATCATCCAAAGGCCCAGATTTTCTACTTAGCCCTATGTAAGGGTGGGCATTTATTTCCACCCCTCTAAAAATCCCAAACACAAACAAAAAACCCCTATGAAAACAGCAAACACAAATAAGATACTTTGTTTATACAATGCCACAAGTCAGGATATGTGAAAAATTAAGAATTGTCTACATTAGAGATAGCATTTAGATATTTGATGGTGTGCCTTCTGTTCTCAACATATTTAAGGTATAACTGTTTTGAACTATTATTTTACATATGTGGCGCTGAGTTGATTTAAGCATTTGTATTTTAGATAGAAAGGATGTTTTGGCATACAGATAGAATGAAATTTAGTTTGGCCTATCTCAGATTTTGCTTGTCTTTAGATTTTTGCACCACTGCCCTTTTGAAATTATCTTGAAAAGAAACTGCTTTCTTTGCCATTAATCATACTTACTGTTAATTACAGAATGTTTTTACTTGTAACCAGTAAACAATGCTATAGATAAGACATGGCCTTACTAAAGTACATATTTAGTTCTTATATTAATAGAAAAGGAAATTGAGTTAACCTAAAACATGAATTCTCAATGTTTGCCCACCACCATACCTGTGTTTAAGAAAACTCAAATGGCAGGTGATAGCTGAGATCCACTTAATATAAAGGTTTTGTCTCTGCTACAAAGAATGTGTAGCTGTTTGGAACTTTAGGATATAAACAACAATTTTTATTTTCATCTGAATATTAGTAACAACAAACTCTTCTTACCTTACTTTTGAGTTATGAACCTGATTGCAGTAGGCTTTCTACACTTTCAATAAAATCAAATGTATCTGAAATGGAGACATAATATAAGGAAGTCTCAGTTTTAAAATTGGTGAGAAGAATTTGGCTTATGATAGAGCCAGGTACAAAGTAAATTATAGTGTTATGGGGTAGATAACACACGGGCAGATAATATTTAAAAAGCACAGAGACCGAAATGTTGAGAAATCTTTTATTAAAATCAATACAGTATTTATTGAGCTTATATTTTATGTCTGTGACACTGAACTTGCCACTGTAGAGAATCAGAAATGAATTCAATGGACTATGATACGTTAATTTAAAATACTGCTTCAAAATGATATTGACAGTATATTGTATTAAGCCATAAGTCGTGTGTTAGTGCTGTTCCTCTGATCTCATTTGGGGATTTTACAAGGATACTTAATTTGTTTATACTCAACTTGTAAAAATGCAGAAACAACCAGTATACTTTGAAATATGTAAAGTTGTTTATTAGCATTGTATTTTTAACGAAGTTCTGTAGTTTTGAAATGTTCAGTCCCAGGTGTCAAGGAAATGGAAATAAATATTTTTAACATTTCTTTCAGGTGTATCTCACTGAAAGCTTAAAATAGTTAAGTCATACTATTAGAGGATCCCAGGCCTTTCTGTCCTTGAAATTCTAGTGACAAAAAAGTAATTTGCAAATTCATCTCATTAGTTAATGGTCAGATAGAAGTGGTGATAGAGTATGTCAACTCTGCATCCAGTAGCACCCTTGTAGTTAGGGGGTCTGTCAGCATTTCCACCATGAAGCCTGGTGTTCGGGGTTCATAACTCAGTTGCTTTAAATAGCTTCAAGCTGAAACACTATGCAGAATTTTTAAGTCCAGATGTATATTTTAAAACTAAAAGTAACGCAAGGCTATTGCGCTGTTTTAAGTTAGAGAACAGTGAACTATCTATTTACCAGTATCATATGTTTTTCTGGCAATGTTAAAACACATTTTTAGATATATGATCTATTACTCATAGTTAATTTTGTATGTTCAATGACAGCTTTCAGTATTTGTCATGCGTAGAGTTTCAAAATGATGGAGTGATTTCTATCTGAAAGTAATTTTTTTATATCATTGGCCTCTTTTCAGAAACAAGTGTGCAATTAATAAATATTTCACACCAGTGAGTTGTATTTTCCTACATATTTAATATCAGATTTTATGTTTGTGTCTTTTTAAATGTAATTGCACCTAAACAAAAGAAAACAGGTTATTAAACCTGTTAAAACCTTATAAAGCCTGCTGTGGATTATTATGCAAAATTATGTAAATCACAATAGAAATCAAGTTGTGTGGAGACAGACACATTTTTGTTACACCTTTAAATACAGTAAAATTATTTCAAGTTAAAAATGTTAGGATTGAATGTATAAAACTTATTGGTAAGGTGATTGAAATAAAAACTTTTAGATAAAAAGCAAATATTAAAAAACTTTTAGAAAACTTATATTTGACATAGAAATGAAATATTTTATGTTTTTCCTTTGTCAGTGCTTTTAATATTCTTTAAAAAATTTTCAGAATATCCATTGTTAGATGATCTAAACCAGGTTGAAACATGGCCCATAAATTCCTGGCTTAAATTGAAATAATTTCCATCAACTTTCTTTTTGACATACGTTTTAAAATTTATGAAATGATACTTTATATTATATTTACTTTCTTCTCTACAATTCAGTTGTCTGTTCCTAAATTATAGGTTAAACTTGAAATATTAACTATAATATTTGTGGTTGTTTTTGTTAGTTTATTTAAAGTTATCTTTAATTATCATAGGATTAAAAATATTTTTTATTTCAGTTACTTCCTTACCTCTCTTTTTATTCCAAAGAAAGATTTGATCAGATTCTATCTTGAAAAATAATTATATTTCAATTTTCCTGCAAGTACAATGTGCCAAATGATATTGGTCTGTAAGTGTAATTGATTAGTTAAGACTGGACTTCTGTTCATGGAATTGTAATGGGCAATTTTTATTTCCGTATAGTAAGACCACAAAAACAATTTTAAGGGTCTGAGCTAATCCTCCAATGCCCCTCTTTCAGAGTAATTCACAGATTTAGTCACAAGGAGTCTTATACAGAATTTCAGTAGCATTTCTAGAGTTAAATATTCTTTATTTTATACAAGCTGCGTATCATGTGATTTAAAAGCTAGTTATAGTGAGGTGTGCTAAATAAAGGAACTTCTTGCTCAATTCTGAAATGTCAGGACATAAAGTTTCTTTTCTCTCTCCCATGAAGTTTCTTGAATTTATAGATTTTACATTTTCAAAACACCTAGAAATATAGTTGTTAAGGTTCCCTCACAACTTATTCTTTGCAGAACAGAACTTTTGTATCGGGCAGTATTGAAACAAATTTTAATGTGTGCTTACTCCTAACTAGTTTGAAGGTGATTTTTGACTGCTCTCTCTCTCTCTCTCTGCCCCTTAAAATGTTTTCCATTGCTTGGGTTTGGTAGAGATGAAATGTGTAAAAATTTCTTGATTCTTTGGTTTTCTTTTAGATAAACACAGTTGAGAATCTCCAAGGGAAACTTTTAGTTTCAGAGACCTACTTAAAAAAAAAAATCAAACATATAATTATGCTTCTGATGGATATAAAGTCAAGTACTCCCCCCTTTTTTCCTCAGAAAAACATTAGGCAATATGATTTGGTAGAGTATATAGCAAGAAAAGAACCTCACAATATATTTAGCCATTAAAATAGAGTTCAGCCATAACAGGAAAAGTTGTCACTATATCAGTTCAGTTAGCATTTTTTAAAAATTCAGGCCAAGTTCTAAGCCTCAGAGAAGACTCAGATTTGTAGTCACCTATTGGTTTTGTTATTAAATGTAACATGTAAGATATACCAGTGTTTAATATGGTCATTATTATGCTGCTTAAGCAAAGTAAAATGGATTTATGTATTTCACTCTTAAGGATCTTTTCTTTCATATTTTCCCATATTGAATCAATTTTCCTTTTCTTCTGACTTAAAAAACCCCATTATGTTAAAAATATGCAGTAAAATAATAATGTCCCAGAGCTCTTGAAAATCTTCACATTGGGGCAGATTTCTTTACTTTTTTTCTGAAACTTAGCCAGACTGGAGTGAAATCCATCAGCAGCCATCCTTTATCTATCTTTCAACAGCAACAAAAAGCATCTCAGGACTTGAAGTGAAGAATTACATATTCAATTGAATCCTTTAAGGATGCTTATAAGTAAAAACCTATGTTTACCACACAGCAGACATGGAACAGAAGTTAGCCTCCTTGTCTTACAAAAAGTACATCATTATAATTACACTCTATACTCACAGAGTCTCTTCTCCATTTTACATACTTAAAATATTATTTCCAATGTATACTGAAAAACTAGGGTTCCCGGAGATGGGGTTACTTCTATTAGATCATAACAGAGGTGGGGGAAAATGGAGCCTCTTGAGTTTTGGGGTGTTCGCTCTCTTCTAAACGGCACAACTTTTCTGCCTTCATTAATCCACTTACTGGTTCCATATTTACTTTGACATAGGAAGCCACACAGCAAGTGTTAAAACACAGTATGCTGAGTGTAAAAAATGTGAAACATTCGGATGAATCCTGGCAAACGTAGTCAATTATTTCAGCATTTTCAAATGCACACAGTTTTTGGCATTGTGAATTTGAAAAATTGAAAAGCACATTGCTTGCCATCAGTAGTACAGCTCACGTAGTCAGTAGCCGCTTGAGGCACCAAAGCAAGTATGCAGGGAAGAAGTCATGTTCTCAAGGGACTTAGCCACGACATGGGAGCCACGAGATGGAATAGCGTAACTGTATACTATGATGGAAGGACAGATGGTGTGATCCCTTCTTCTCTGGCATGGAAAGAGTTGTCAGAAAGCTAGTTTGGAGCAAGGGCATAGTGCTCCTGGTTGGGATGCTGACCCAACCTTGAACTGGTTCTCTCTTGGAGTTTTTCCCGTAGCCTCACAGACTATTGGTTGTGAGATGTGATGCTTTTTTTTTTTTTTTAACTCTTTCATTTATTTATTTCGAAGCTATTTATGAAACACTTACTATGTGCCAGGCACGGGTTTGAGAGTTGGGCATATGGTGCTGAGCGAGACAGATGAAGGCCCTTCTCTCTTATAATGTCCAATCTCATATAATCGGGACTCCTGGGAGTGAGCCTCACAACTTTGAGCTAATATATCAAAAGGAGTAGATACATGATTAAGATATGCACATTGAAATAAGGATCATTTGAGTATGGTGGAATGCTGTGGAAATGGATTCTATCATTTAAAGGTAGCTTTAGGATTTTAAACTGAATAACAAAGTGCTAAAGAAGGATGGAATTGGAAAAGAGCCTAAGAAAAGTAAGGGTGCTTAAAATATTAATAAGTTTTTTTTTCGCCTGGCTGGTGCAGAGCGGAGAGTGGAGTATTGGGCTAGGGTTCATGGGTGGGGGGAACAAGCCCTAAAGTGTAGTTACAGTGACTGTTTTATCCCAGTTTCAGACATCACAGTTTCCCACGTTGTATTGGGAGTGTGGAATTAAATGCTTACGTTTGCTTTATGGAAATCTTGACCGAGGAGGGAGTAGCACTGAAAGCAGGAGAAAGAGGAGTGGGATGTTTGGGCAGGCACACACGGGTGTGAATGTCAGAGTAGTGGGGTACGCTAGCTGGAGTCAATGCTTAGTCACCACAAGGGCATCTGGAAGCTGAGTGAGGAAGAGATGGAAGTAATCTGAATATAGGTTCCTGGGAGTTAGTTGAGAGAAAGGACATTATTAAGGGTCGGGATCTTGGTAGTGGATTAAGGATATTGTGCTTTATAGGACAGCAATGGCCCTGTACCAGCATTCCCTAACCAGGCTATGTGTTAACAAGAGTTAGCTGCCCCTGGTCGAAAGTATAATCCCTAGCCTTGGAGCAGTGAAGAAGATGAGCCTCAAACACTGATTATCCTGGGTCCTTCTGACTGAGTTTATCTGCCCGAGGTTGTGTTGAAAGTTAAGGAGGCAGACGTGTCATTCCAAGATGGCAGATGGGACAAAGACAGGATAGAAGTTAGGCTAAAGGTGTATTTTCTGTATATAACACTCGTTTGTCAGTGATCATTATCAACCTGTTACATGTCTTTATTCTGCACCTAGGCTTGCAGCTTCTTGATGGCTTTGTATGTTTCACTGGGCCCTACAGCCGAGTGGACATCAGTAATTGTTTGCAGTAAGATTAAAAGCTGCAGATCTAGCCCAGAGTAAGGAGATGAAATGTAGTCCTGGGTACCATGCCGTATTTAGGCTCCCGTATAGACAGGAACTGCAGGCTGTCACCTAAATGACTTCTCCCACAGAGCTGACTAGACTTTCTCTTTTAGCCTGTGATCAGGATGAGACCATACCTCAGGGTGCTCCTGGTTGCAGACAGGCAGTGCCTTAATATGTATGATGCAATCTGCAGATGGGCCATCAGCCTTCCTTCTGTGGCGTAATTCCTATGGACAACCTCACATGGGGATTTAATAAAAACGTACATGTATTCGGCGAAGAATGCAACAACAAATGAAGGAAACTTTTGCCAGCCTTTGAAATGGGTGGACCTAGAAACATTGGTCTGTTTGAAGTGGCATCCTAAGCCATATGTGGATGCTTCATTCCTGTCTGCCATTACTGAACTCGAGCACTAAGTCCTGATAAGACACATCATCTACAGTGAGAATATATTTTCAGTTTTTAAGCTTTTCTGATGTGCCATTATTGCTGCTGTGTTTCCTGTTTTATGTAGGTGGTAGCCCTCGGAGAGGTACCAGATGGGACTGTGGTTACTGTCATGGCGGGTAACGATGAAAATTATTCTGCTGAGCTCCGAAATGCCTCTGCTGTTATGAAAAACCAAGTAGCAAGGTTCAACGATCTGAGATTTGTGGGCCGGAGCGGACGAGGTAGGTCTCTGACTTTTAATATTGGTAATCGAATAAGCACATTAGGATCCTCTGATGACATGTAGGCTAGTCTGTGTACAAGTCAGCACCCTCTTCTACTCTATAGAATTGCTGAAGGTTTGATTTAAATACATCCAGATGAGCTGATTTTTTTCTGAGTACTCAGGCCTTTTTCATTTGTTTTATGATATTGAATATTCAGTGTTTTCAGAAGAGCTTGTTTCTAATTTCCTTGGGTGTGATCATATAAGGTGGAAAGGAGAATACAGTAGTTGGAGGTTCAAATTATGAATTATGAAGAGCCAAATAACTAAGTTTAGTGGCAAAGGGGGAAGAAAAAGTAACGCATTGACCAGTTTCCTGATAGTATCAGTTTTGCTAGAAGTGGTAGCAAAAGGACAGCTGGTATAATGCACTTCACTTACATGTCACTTCAGTGAGTTAATTTATTCTTTTAGTAAAAATCTGTTTAAAAATTATAGTTCTTTTTTTGTTTTATTTTATTTTATTTTTTTACAGAAGGTGTTTCATTGAAATAAGTGAATAATGTATTACTTATGTCAAAATGACTATGTGGAGCTGCCTAGACAGATGAATGATCAGAACTTGAAATATTTCCACATTGTTTAAGGGCTTCCTCCATCTGAATTCATGTTTCAATAGTAGGGATCCATAAAATACAAAATAATCTCTTTTTAGCATTTTCATGGCTGTTTTATAAATGGATCTAATCTTGAAAAAAAAGAAACCAATTTTTGGCTTTATTTACTTATTCTGTAGAGAGACTTTTAATAGTCATTCATGAGAAGTATTATGTTCATTTGTTTACTTATTGAATCTAATATTTCCATTTTAAGTATTTCTATAATAAGATAGAAAATAGACCACTTTAGGGTTGAGGTGAAATAAATTATAAAGACCTATGGAATTACTCTAGCCCAGGTTTGAATTAGGAAATGAGAAGCATCAATTTTTAAACCATGTTCAGTAATTACTCTTCAGTTTGGATCAGATGTCAAATTATTACCATTGTAAAAACTTGATAAGGGAAATTCAAGCAAGGCTGTTTCCGATGAGTAGTTTTAGTTTACTTTCTAGGAACAGGGCCAAGAAGTGGTACTTTTTAACTTAAAAAAAAAAATGATGCATGCTAATGAGATACTGTCATTGAAAGGTTGTTTGGAATAAAATGAGGCCCAGGGCCTACAGTAGAATCAAAACTGATGGGTTATCTCTGCATCGGTTTTAGTTTATGTTCATTAAAAGAAGAAAAGAAACATCCTCTCTCCCTCTTGACTGATTAGGTGTGAAGTGTGTACGTGTGTGCATTCATTCTCTTTTCCCCCTCCGTCAGTTATTGGTGCAGAACAGCAGCACAGTGAAAGTTTCTCTTTCCTAGTAAGAATCAAGAAGAATTTGAATATGATCATTTACCTGTCTGCTCTGAATTATATATACCATTCTTCTTAGAGAATACTACTTTGTTTTTAACCAGAGGAACGAATTTTTGTATTTAAAAGATTGGGTACTATATTTTACGTTACAGATTCAAGCTAGCGTTTTCATTTATCTTGCTTTTGTATTCTGTAGATGCTGCATAACTTTTCTCTGATCAATTTGAGTAGAAACTATGGCAAAGTGATAGTGTACTTTGTAAACCCTCAACATATTTATTTAAGAAACTTCAAAGAGAAACAAAGGGTGTGCACTGTTTTACTATATTGGCTTTCTGAGTTTTGGCTGGTTTCCCAAATAGCAATTTTTATATTTAAAAAAAAAAAAAAAAGACAGAGTTAACTGCTTGCAGACTTTTCACGCATGGAAGATGAAGAAAGCTTCTTTTGATGAAGTGTAATTATGTCCAAACAGAGCTGACCCCCTCCCCCTATATTTCTTATGATCTTAACTGAAGAAAGTAGGATTTTTCCTTTGAAGCAGCCGGGACTTGGTGAGGATCTGAACTGCTCCAGTCTGCTGCCAGGGGCAGGATGGAGAAATTGGTCCAGACTTGTCTTCGAGACTTAGATTGGGGGTGGGGGGGAAGCGGGTGAAGAGAGAAAGAAAAATTGATTTATCACTAATAATAGACTTTTATATCACTATGTTAACATTCTATGAAAGGAAACAGGAACACCAGGCTGAAATGAAGAGTGAAGTAAGGACAGAGAACACTGATAAGAGCTATCACTCTGAAAAAAAACACAACAGGGGTCAGTTTTTCAGTGGCAGGAAACCCTTTAAGCTGCCTGTCTACCCGACCTGCTTTCTAACAGACTCTTTCCAGCTTCCTCTTCGATTTTCACACTTCTACATTTCTCTGAAGTCACTAAGTCTGGATCCACCGGCTGCTACAGCTGTATTTTTTCCCCCCAGCTATTTAAATCTATTTTCAGTAGCATTGAAAAGATGACACTGTGTTCCTCAAATTATTACAGCTTTTCTTTCCACTGACAGAAATATAAACTCTCAGAAATGAAAAAACACTTCTGGATTTATTGAGGAGTGGTGTCCCCACTTACTTTGGCTTTCTGGGTTAGCTAATGACCACAAGGTTTGGAGGTGCTTCGGAATAAAAGTAGACTAGCATCAGTGAAACTTGCATGAAGCTAGGAGTGGTTTATGGGTTTTAATTGTCTTTTCCTTTTTCATATATATATATATATATATATATATATATATATATATACATATGTTGCTTTTAGAGAGAGAGAGAAATGCAGAGGGAAGGGGGGAGGAAGCACTCACTTGTCCCGTTTACTTGTACCTTAGTTGTGCATTCATTGGCTGCGTCTTGTATGTGCCCTGCCCAAGAATCGAACCTGCAACCTTGTTGTTTCGGGACCACGCTCGAACCAAATGAGCTAACCCAGGAGGGCTAGCTTCTGTATTTTAAATGGAAAAATTTTAAATGACTTTGGTCCTTAAGTTTTTTTGGTGTGCTTCCTCACATTTGATATCAATTATGCTACCTTTAATTTATAAACATTTTTAAGCACCTACAGTATACAGAGCAAGGGACTTTGCCAATTTAGAATACAATCCCTGTTTACAGTCTGAACCCTCCTGACTATTCATGACAACCCTTCAGGTAAGGTTGGAAATGCCTTTTAATGGCAATTCCTATGTTTATCTTAGAAAATATATATTTCTTGAGGACATATGCACCACTAGTTCCTAGATGAAGCTACGAATGATACAGTTGTCTAATGAGTGATAGCTTTCTTCATAATAGCCTGCGTTTTTAAGTAGGAGTCTTAATTTTTATCACTTATTGAAAGTGATTATAAAAAGGGATTTGGGAAAAGTTGTTTTTGTTATTTTTTTCTAATTTAAGGAAATCGTAAATACTCACATAAACATTTGACGTAGGAAATGCGTTATTATTTATAAGGTGAAAGCCAATTACCTAGTTGGGTGGTAGTTTCTGGAGCATGACATTCATGTTCCTTCTGAAGGGGCAATAAGGCAATAAGACCTGGAAAGAACCCCCTTGATTTTTGTGTTAGTTGTTAAAGTACATCTTGATTCATAGGTTTTGATTTTAGAAGATTATTTTTATAATCAAATACTTATTTCCTCCCCCAAGAGCCACTTCTTTTAAAAAGAAGTCTTTACAGAAGACTGGCTCCACTTTGAACACTTAGACGCTTTATACTTACAGGGTGAATTCTGTACTTGGCTTTGTCCCCGCATGAGACGTTTCTCGGAATTTGGGATAAGCACCAATGGCCTTTACTATCTTAAGTCGTGAAAGTCTCAAATGGGAATATCCTCAGAACCAGTCTGGATAAATTCATGGACAGTAACTCTGGCAGGTTATTTAAAGACATTCAAGACAATTGGGGTACATGTATCTCTGATTTATTAAGATTAGCCATAGGCCCTGGCTGGGTTGCTCAATGGATAGGGTGTCCTCCCAGTGCACTGAGGTCCAGGGGTTCGATCTTGGTCAGGGAGCATAGTAAAAGCAATCAATGAGTGCACAACTAATTGGAGCAACTAAACAGAATGATGAGTTGGTACTTCTCTATCTCTCGCTCTCGCTCTCTCTTCCCCCAAACTCTCCCACCCCTCAAATCAATGGTAAAAAATAAGAATGATTAGCCATGGATGACACATACCTTCTAAGCACGCCCTTCGAGCCATTGTAAGAAATACAATTCTGGCTCATGACTAGAATGGCATCTTTTTATGGTTTCATGTAAATTAACTTTCAACCTAGGGATTCCGCCTCTTCACTTTTCCAGACAGATCTTTCTATTGTTTTGAGGTCCTGACCTGGATCCAGTGGCTTCCTATTCAACTTTCTAATCTCAATTTCTGTGGACTTTAACTTTTCTGTAATTAGTTTAGACTCCTGGCTGCCTTATTCTTCTGGTTAGTTTTCATGTATATAATAAATCTTGTTCTCTAATGAGATAATTAAATTACTTACATCCATGTAGCATCCAGTATATAATAATGAACTATGATATATTAATGACACTTTAAGAATAGGTGCTTTCATCATCCTAGCCAAGATACTATGTTAGTAGATTTATATTTACTGTTTCTTGGTCTTACAGAGCATATTGAGACACATGTTGGACAAAATTGTCCATTCATTCTTTTTAAGTGTTCTCTGGCAGTGTTAAAAAGAAGAGCATTCATTTTAGGGTCTGAAGAACTGGGTTCAGGTCCTGTTTCTTCCACTTACTAGCTGTGTGGATAAATGACTAAGCCTCTCTGGATTTGACTTTTTTAAAATGTGAAATGGAGGTGATAAACCTAACTGGGAAGGATCAAGCTGGCCACACTCAGGAGGTTTTTAATCAATATTCATCTTCCCACGCTTTGCATTCCTGTTTTCTTTCCTTCCCCCCCCGCCCTTTTTTTTTCTCTTGGGCACAGAAAAGTATAGCCAAAGAAGCTTAAAAACTATACTGAGTAACAAATGATGTGTGTCTTAAACATATTTTAGGAACTTACATGGTCTGGCTTGAAAAGAAAACCCATTCACTAGACTTGACAGTCAAAGATCTGTTCTACATTAAGCCTTGTATGTAACCTGTTCCATATTAAGCTTTGAAAAAGATTGCATTAAACTTCGCATCCATACATATTGTTTAAGATTTGTGTTTTGATTTAATACCCTCAGCTTTCAGTAAAGGGAAAAACAAGTCTCCGACCCAAAAAAACAACACAAAACAAAATGAGCTTTTGAAAGGTCTGGTGCAGGAGCCGGCTCAGGGAGTGCTCTGGCCCGAGATTGCTGAATGTTTTATTGAGTCACTGTTTCACGCCCACCTTTTCCTGTCTTGTAACAGTTTGCAGTTTTGACTATCTGACATGACTAACCGTTGCAAATCTAACTGATTACAACTGTCAGTGAGTCTGTGTAACAGGGTCTGGTGTCTTCTTCTGGAGAAAGAAAGAAATCCTCATCGGCTACCAAACTTTTCCCTGTCTCCCCCCCCCTCACCCCCAAACCTTTATTCGTGGCTTTTAGCTCATTAATTAGAAACATCAGACATAGTTTATGTCCATGAGGCACACCCTCTACTAAAAGCAGAAATTCATATTTATATGATTTTAGCAAAAAAAAAAAATAAGTCACTTTCAGGGAGTTATTTCAAGATTTGTATGTTAGGGAAGGGGTGGGCAGGGAGGACAGAAATCTTTGTTCCAGTAATGATGAAATCATCAGACCACAGGCACATTAAGGCCTGGACAGGAGACACTGGCTCCTGTTAAAATGATTCCCATAAGAACCTTCCTCTTTCATCTTCTCATTGTAGTGCAGTTAAGCAAATGAAATGCTAAAGCCATGAGAAGTAAATAACATAATCAACAGTGATTTACTATTGTTCTCTCATGGGGTCGTGACCTCATCCTAAATAAAGACTTCTAAAATTATCTGTGCTTGGATGCGCTCCTGACGTTGGAGAAAACTCAAAGGGAGAGAATCCTCCTCAAGAGGACCAGGGTTTGTTTCCATAACCACTGGAGCTACCGGGCAGCGTTTTCTGTTTAATTGGACCCTCCTTGTAATAGTACTGCAATGATGATCTCACCACGTTAGTGAGTTTAGTGACTTCCTATGGTAGCCGTCAGAGGGATTCTAATTTAGAATAAGGAGTCCCGACTCATGTCTTTGTTTCATTACCTCCTCGGAGATGCTTAAATGAAGAGTGGACGTCTATGCTGTTGTATTGTCCTTCGTATTCTCTTTTTATATTCACTATGGATTATCCTCTTTTGCATCTGCAGGCAAGAGTTTCACCTTGACCATAACTGTCTTCACAAATCCTCCCCAAGTAGCCACCTATCACAGAGCTATTAAAGTTACAGTGGATGGACCTCGGGAACCCAGAAGTAAGTGCTTGCCTTCCTATTGGAAATGGTAATAGAGTTTGCAGAGACCCTATGAGGTATTTATCCCAACTAAGTCAGTGCTACTTTCATGTAAATCGTTTCTTTGCAAAGTTTGCTGTCTGCATATAGTTTTAATGAGGGAAAGTTAGTACAACTTCACAATTAGTAGGAAATAAAATGATACTGTTAACCTTTGCACAGAACTGCTAAGGCTTACATAACTTTGAGAAATGGGTGAATAATTATTCAGTTACTGTAACTATTTTCTAAGAAATTCTGCTCATCTACTGTATGCAATAGACAGGGCGGAACAGACCTAGGAGAGCTGAGGAAGAAAACAATAAACTGAAAACTCTTGAGCTTAGTCAAAAAGCATTTGCGTGTTTCCCATGGTCTAAGAATGTGTTTTAACTTTTTACCTCGCCCACTCAATTCCCTTTATAAAGAGCACACTGCTTAATTACAAAGAATTTATTTGCAAATGATAACTTGCTTGATTGTTACAACACTGTTGTTTGGTCATGTTCTAGTAGTTGTTATAGATAGTTTCTTTTAACATGGAGAGTCAAACGGGGTTTAAACCCACCACAGTGTATTTGCCTGTCCGGACATCTAGAAGCTTTAACCAGCACTGGTTTAAGAAAGTGCACGTAATCACATTTCCCTTCTAAATCTAAATTGAATCAGGTTTGGGTCCTCCTCCCCCAAAACTGAGTTGAACAGACCTGGCATAGCAGCATTTAAATGTATTTGGAGATGACAAATTATTTGATAAATACAACATTAAACATTCTGTACCAATGGAAACACTCCATAGAACTCTGCTTTTGATGAGTGAATCCTTTGGTGACACAGCCCTTATGTGTAGAGTTTAATTTGGTTTGTGGTAGGGGTGCAGCTGGCAGAAATATTTGTTACATAATGATACACCTGCCCAGACAGTGAGAGTGGCATATTCTTTCTTCCCGGAAAACTGAGAGAAAGGGGCTGGTGGAGTTTGGCCTCTGCCCCAGCGCCATGTCTTCTAGCAGTGGGAACACAAGGCGCCTTCCGTTCCCCTCCTGGCTGTCTCTTTTCGCAAAGGCAGGCTGCCTGCCTGAACCAGGGAGGTTTCCTGTCTCAGAAGCCGGTCTTTGAGGTTTTTCTTTTCTCCTTTCATGTGTGTGGCGCTCTTCCAGGTTCACAATGTCGGGTCAGCGCTGGCCGTGTCTGACACGTTTGCGATTGTCCCGTTAGGCTGTTGTAGCCATACGCACGTCTCCGTTTGCACCCGGTCGCCCTTCGCGAAGGCCAGTGGTTATGCGACACAAGTGAACAGAACAGAGCAGGGTTGTCTCGCCAGGTGTGGGCTGTTACCTGACTTTCCAGGACTGCCATAAGGATGATGCCTTATGGTGGAAGACGCCTTCTAAACATTTTATTTCATTAGCCCTTGGGTTCCTGAAAAGGCAGGGCCTTCCATTTTAGTAACACATAAAGCAGGATAGTAGTCTTTTAACATTTAGCCCTAATACTTATATTTTAAAGATGTTTCCTGCTGATCACAACTGCTTTTCTCGGGTCTTGGAAAGACTGTTGCGTGTGTGTGTGTGTGTGTGTGTGTGTGTGTGTACACTCAAGAGTCAGTGCTGAGCCTGACCAGGTGGTGGCGCAGTGGATAGAGCGTTGGACTGGGATGCAGAAGACCCAGGTTCAAGACCCTGAGTTTGCCAGCTTGAGCGCGGGTTCATCTGGCTTGAGCAAAAAGCTTACCAGCTTGGACCCAATGTTGTTGGCTTCGAGTAAGGGGTTAGTTGGTCTGCTGAAGGCCCACGGTCAAGGCACATGAGAAAGCAATCAGTGAACAGCTAAGGTGTCGCAACAAAAAACTAATGATTAATGCTTCTCATCTGTCTCTGTTCCTGTCTGTCTGTTCCTATCTATTCCTCTCTCTGACTCTCTTTCTCTGTAAAAAAAAAAAAAAAGAGTTGGTGCTGAAAATCTGATGATTGGAAGAGGAAACGGGGAAGGGTGTGTGTGGTCCCCTTCTGAAAGGGGTGACAAAAGGTAGCTTGGGGAAACTCACTTTCCCTTTCAAAGTAGGTTAACATGACTTGGTTCCAAAGAGGGTGTTGGCAGAATTGATTCCTCGGTAGGCTCGCTGCCCTGCCAAGGCAAAGTGCTCTGAAGGAAGGGAGGGTTAGGGGTCACAGGGGTGGATGGGGCCTGTGACCTGAGCTCAAGCTGTGGGTGGTGCTGGGGGTGCTGAGAGTGCCAGGGGGAAGCAGATACAGATCTCGAGCAGCAGACCACTGAGTAACGCTTCTCGAGAGCCAAAACAGATCTGTGAAAACGGAGTGTCATTTCTGTGACATCATGAGGTGACGCGGTATTGCCTGGCTAGAAGGCTGGGTCTGGCATCAGTAACATCTCGTTGCGACAGCCTGGACTCTGTGTGCTAGGTGAGTGGGTCCCCTCTGCCCCATTCTCGGCCGTCCCAGGCACTTCACGTTTGGAGGATTACGTGCTTCTCAGTATTGTTCTTTCATTTTGTGACTCTTAGATATGGAAAATGCCCAGATTTTCCTTCTTTTTTTTTTTTTTTTTGTCAACTGTGAATATAGTAGGATTTTGATGGATTGGTGTGTGTATATAATGTTAAGTGATAAGTCCTCTAGAGAACATGGTTCAGCGAACTCTTCCTATGAAGTGCCGGATAGTCAAGAATTTCAGCTCCATGGGCTGTATGATCTCTGTCACAAGGACCCTGCTATTGTAGCTCCAAAGCAGCCTTCGCCAATATGGGATCCAATGGTAGTGGCTGTGTTTCAATTAAACTTTATTTACAAAACCAGGTGGTGGGGCGGATTTGGCACACAAGTTGTAGTTTGTCGGCTCTTGCTCTAGACCAGCGATTATCAACCAGTGTTTCCCAAGAGGCACACTGGCGTGCCGCAAGAATTTTTAAAACATGCGATACCTGACTGTTTTAGTCAGGGCACTGACCTCTTTTTTAGATCAGTGGTTCTTAACCTGGGTTCTATGGAACCCTAGGGGCTCGATGAGTCGGTCTCAGGGGTTTGAAGAAGCCTCTGCCATGGAGGCCAGAATAAAGTAATACCGTAATTTGTTGTGAGTTCATGCATTTTGTTGGTTTTGTTCTTTGAGCAAGGTGATGTTCATGCACGGCTCATTTTGTGCACCAGTAAAAAAACATATACCTATGTCTTGAATTTGGAAAAAAAAATCATATTTTATTTATCACTAAAGAAGGGTTCGGTGAATGCGCATATGAAACTGGTGGGTTCGGTACCTCAAAAAAGGTTAAGAACCACTGAGGTTGTCAGATAAAACATGAGAACAGCCATCTGGTGTGAATGAATCAAAATCATACTTTTTTTTTTAATTTTGTTAGATGGGCAAAAAATATGATATATTTTTTGGTGTGCCACAGAATTTTAGTAATTAGTTTATGTGTGCCATGGGATGAAAAGAGTTGAAAATCACTGCTCTAGATTTCGAAAAGCTTATTTTATTGACCATGAACAGAGAAGAGCTTTAGAGAAAGGCTTTCCTGCGGGGAGGAAAGAAAGACAATTAATGCAATTGTTTTAGCTTCCTCACCCACAAAATTATAATTAAGGAGTGATTGTTACAGAAGTAGAGTACATCTGTTTTATTACTGTAATGGTTTGAAGTTGAGGGTTTTGTACTATTGATTCCTGTTCAGGAATTTCGCTTCTTCCTCTTAAGGTCAGAGTAGATATGGAAGAGACTATTTTTGGTAGACCAGCCATCTGAGCAAGGACAAGTTCTGGGTTAACTGTCTGGGTCTGTATTCAACAAAGCATAGTGACTAAGGGTGTGGGCTTTGGTGTCAATCTGTTTGGATTGAAACCCCAGCTCCACTTACTGGTTATATGGTGGTAGGCAAGTCACCTAACTTCTCTTGGCCTCAGTTTGCTTGTCTGTTCAAATGAGGATAATAGCAACAGCATCTTTTTCATCTGTTGCTGCAAAGATGGTTGAATGCTGTACGGTGTGTAAATTGCATAGCACAGGGACCGTCCTGTACTAGGTGCTCATTAAGCGTTCGCTTTTATTATAGCAATTTCCTTCCGTGTCAGAAGTCTGTTGTACGTTTTGTTTATAGTATGCTTCCAGGAAATAGATATCATCTAGATTCTGTTCTCCAGTGAATTATTTTTTTTTATTTACTTGCAGACGGCTTTACTAATTTCTGCTCATTAGTAAATGACACTCATAAGTGTTATAAATTGTGTCTTGAGCGGGTATTTGTGCTGTCTGTAGATGGCTGTGCAGCACTGATGATAAACATACTTTGTTTGCAGCCAAGAGAAGTCCAAGAGAGGATGCTTCGGCCCTTGCGCCCCCTCTGAGGCCCTGCTTATCAACACATCTGCCAAAGCTTGCTTTTCACTCAAAAATCAGAAAGGTTTTCTCCTTCTACGTTTTCTGTCTCTGGCAGCTGA
Source organism: Rhynchonycteris naso (assembly GCA_037038555.1). NCBI lineage: Eukaryota > Metazoa > Chordata > Mammalia > Chiroptera > Emballonuridae > Rhynchonycteris > Rhynchonycteris naso. The sequence goes on from CM073000.1 coordinate 12,421,880, forward strand.
GCTGGCGTGTCACATCACAAACAACTTCTCTTCTTAATATACACATCTGGCGTCGGCAGTTGGACTAACTTCATAAGAGCACATGATCATCACTCATTACAAGATTAAAAAGTACCCCATGGCATCATTGATGTTTTCTAACTTTGATCTTTTGCAGTTGTGATTCATCTCAGTTATAAAACTTCCCTTTAAAGAAACATAGCCGATGACTTATTAGAACCTTCATCTTAAGTAGCGTAAACATGAAAACGGTGCACATCTTTACCAAATGCCATTTATTTTCTTTGCCAGCTTATCATTTTAAGACATGACATCATACTTAAGATCCCAAATTTGTAAGTCTTGTGTTCAGGCAGGGTGTTTTGACCTTCTGTTGGCAAGTTAGCTCCGAGGACCGACTGCCGTCTGTTCGCCAGCCGGAGGAGTCGGAGTCGGTGTTGCAGCCGCAGCAACAGTAATGCGTTTGGATACCTTACTCTTAAACATCAGTTCCCATTAGGATCCTTTGTTCCGTGTATGGGCTGCTCCGTTCCAGCCGCCGTCTGATTGAAAGAACTTCTGCAGGAAGGTGAAAGTTGGTTAGCAATGTCATGTTCTATGGGAGCGGCCCCGAGTCAGGGAAGAGGACTGGAGGGAAAGGCGTGGTTGGTTGGCTGTGCCGAGGGCGGACGAGGAAGCCGCATACTGCAGTCAGAACCCTTCGGGCTCTGCTGCCGCGTTTTCTGCGATCTGTTGCTAATGAACAAACCTTCCCCAAACAACCACCAGTTTATCAGTGCTCGCGATAGCGTGGGTTGGTTGGGGTTCACCTGGACGGGTGGGTGTCCTGTGGTCCCACTTGGCGTCTTTCCTGAGGCAGAGTAAGGTGGTGGCTGAGGCTGGAACATGCGCGATGACTTTGTTCATAGGCCCAGGGCCTTGGTGACGTGACTGCACAGTGGAGCTTGCCGGGAATGATGGGACAGCGGCGTCTTTCTTTCCGTGGAGCCCACGCGCAGACTTTCCCTCTCCGCGTGGCCTCTTCGTAAGGTCTTTCCAGCAGCATCTGACTTTTTACACGGCAGCTCGGGACTCTCTGAGGTGCAAAAGTGGGGGCGCTTAGGCCGCCCTTAACCTTCTGTGTCTCAGAACTGTCATGGCATTATTTCTGTCATGTGCTGGTTAAAGCAAGAGACAGGTGCAGCCTAGATCCAAGGCGAAGAAACCCCACAAAGATATGAATGATAGGGCAGTGCTTCCTTGGATCATCAATATCATCAACTTCTGTACATGTTTAGTTGGCAAGTGTCATTGATGCAGCAGGAGAAATAATTTTTTTGAGGTGCCATTCTCTGAAAGGTGTCTTGACCCCCCCCCCATTTCCTTAAGTGAGGAGTAGGTAGGCAGAGAGACAGACTCCCACATGGGCCCTGACCAGGATCCACCCAGCAAGCTCCCTACCAGGAGATGCTCTGCCTCTCTGGCAACTGAGTTGTTTTAGTGTCTGAGGCAGAGGTCATGGAGCCATCCTCAGTGCGTGCCCAGGGCCAACTTGCTCCAGTAGAGCCATGGCTGCAGGAGGGGAAGAGAGAGAGAGAGAGAGAGAGAGAGAGAGAGAGAAGGGAGAAAGGGAAGGTTGGAAAAGCAGATGGTTGCTTCTCCTCTGTGCCCTGACTGGGAATCAAACCCAGGACATCTACACGCTGGGCCGATGCTCTACCACTGAGCCAACCAGCCAGGGCCTGAAAGGTCTCTTGACTTTTTAATCTGGGGGACATTTAAAGTCTACAGGGTACTACAAATAGTTTCATTCTGAATTGAACTGATTTGGTGCTTACCAGAGGAATTAAGACTGGGTGTTACCTTGTGGTGCCTGGTATCAGCAGGTCAGTATCAAGCTGAGCCAGATCAGTACTCGTATGAGAGGAGAATATTAGATATTTGAGGTTATTAGCCCTGACTGACAACGTGGAAAGCCTACCGCAGAAGTATCTTATGAATCCTTGAATGGACAAGCCTGAGATTTTATACTTCATATCACCCAGCTTTGAAAATTCTCACCTGCCAGCACACCTGCAACCTGGATACCTGACACACATGAATGAGTTTCTAAGAGTTTTTTCGTGTCTTAGGCCCCAGGGAAGTAAATCATGGTTACTCTGAGGGAGAAACCAAAGCTAACATCTGTCTACTTAACTGCTGGGCTAGTGCTACTTCCTCGTTGACCAGCTAACTGTTCTGGCCTGGTGGGAGACCTGTGACCTGGCTTTCCCAGTGACCTGGCTCCTTTCCTGCAGGCTCAGAGTCCATGGCCACAGCACTGCTTTGCTTGGCCCTGTCTGCGGCTTCAGTAGGGGCCAGCACCGAGGTGAGTGGGGAGTAATCTGGAAGCACATGGCAATGTTTGTGTGGCTAGGACTCTCCCTGAGCCCTGCTTCCCTTGGCTGGTTAGCTCCAGACCCTGCAGGCAAACTGTTATGCTGTTTGCTTCTCCATACCTGTGCCCAGTTTATCAACAGGTACTTTTCTTTTTTTTACTTCTTATTTCTTTTTATTTTTTTTGAGTTAGGCAAGGAGAGACAGACAGGAACATGCCCCGACTGGGGATTTGAACCAGCAATTTCCATGGTCCAGGATGATGCTCCAACTGAGCCATCTGGTCAGGACTTAATTTTTTTCTTCATTTTTTTCCCCCAGAAAGACTGATAGAAGAAGGGAGACAGGGGAGGAGGAAGGAAAGCCTTCATTTGTTGTTTCACTCAGTCATGCACTCATTGGTTGCTTCCCAGGTGTGCCGTGAAGGGGATCGAACATGCAACCTTGTTCTGAGAAGACACTCTTAACCAACGGAGCTAACTGGCTAGGGCCTTTTTTTATTTTATTTTATTTTTTTCAGAGACAGAGAGAGAATCAGAGACAGGGACAGACAGATAGGAATGGAGAGAGATGAGAAGCATCAATCATCAGTTTTTCGTCGCAACACCTTAGTTATTCATTGATAGCTTTCTCATATGTGTCTTGACTACGGGCCTTCAGCAGACTGAGTAATCCCTTGCTCAAGCCAGTGACCTTGGGTTCAAACTGGTGAGCTTTTGCTCAAACCAGATGAGCCCTTGCTCAAGCTGGCGACCTCAGGGTCTCGAACCTGGGTCCTTCAGCATCCCAGTCCAACGCTCTATCCACTGCGCCACCGCCTGGTCAGGCCCTTTTTTTTATTCTTTAGAGAACACTTTATTCTTCCATATTCTTGAGACACTTCCAACTCTGGAAATGTTACCTTATAAACTTGAGGTAGCAGACTTAACCTAGCAGGGAGGTCTGGAGTGAGCATCATTTCATCTTCCCCTCGTGCTGCTGCTCCCAATTACGAGACTGTTTTCCAGCCCAGTAACGGGTGGGGAGAATGGAGGACTAGGCATTTTCTCTTCCTCATTCTGGACGATGTCAGTGGCGGCTTGCTCTCATCCTCGAATCCTTTTCATCCCAGGTGGGTGAAAGGGGAGCTTTGCATGGTGGCTGGCTGCTTAGTTTATCCATGGTGGATGCATGTTTAGAGGTTGGTCACATATAAGAAAAGGTAGGGAACATTTAAAACGTATTGGATGGACCTATGGTGGCGCAGTGGATAAAATGTCAACCTGGAACGCTGAGGTCGCCAGTTTGAAACCCTGGGCTTGCCTGGTCAAGGCACATATGGGAGTTGATGCTTCCCGCTCCTCCCCCCTTCTCTCTCTTCCTCTCTCTCTCCTCTAAAATGAATGAATGAATGAATGAATAAATAAATAAAATTAAAATGTGCTGGATGGAGGGATACCAGAAGAGTATTTTTAAGGTGATTTGATACTTCTGGACACAGTTCCTGCAGTTGGCGAAAACTTTGATAGGTCTCACACCTTCCTCCTGATGCCACCCGCCTAAATTTCCTCCTTAGAGCCGAGCACTGGAAAAGCCCTGAACTTCTTGACCTGCAGTCTTTTCCCTGGTTTCTTCACTGTCTCTGTGTCCAAGAAAGGGACCTTGTGGGGAAACGCCATGTTTTGATATTTACAAGTCAGCCAATGGAAGTGGCAGTTTGATTGTCATAGATATTAATCATTTCATCACTACTATATAAAATGTTGTTGAAAATCTTTGACTTAAGAGGATAATAACAGTTAAAAAGAACCCTGTTCCCCTTTTCTCTTTCTTTACCGAGAAGAGAGGAGGGGGTCAGAAGCTCTGGTGGAGGTTCTGTCTGGTGGTTGGTGGAATGTGCTCTCGAGAAGAGCAGTTTTAAATCTCTCAGCCCTTTTTTTTTTTTTTATGTTGTTGACTGACTGTCAGGAGCTGGGAAGATGGCCAAGAAGGAAATGACACATCGAGAGGCATTTGTGTTGTGCAACAGTCTGTGGATCTGATGCAAGGATATATGGCCTGTTTACACATTCCTCCGCGAGCCCACGGCATGGCAGTAATTTAATTCAGCAGCACATGGCATGCTGCAGCAAGGAGCTAGGGCCCAAACAACCTTTCATGGCAAATTATCACAGCCGTTAAAACACGCTGTGTCCCTCCTGTGCTCTCTCTCTCTCCCCTGGTTCCCCGGTCCTGGCTGTGCTTTCTCATTGTATTGGACTCGTGTTAACAAGGAGCGGCAGCTTGTACAGTGAGGGCACATTCTCCACACGTGTCCCAGTTGATATATTTACTTCGGACTAAATATAGCATGGTAGGTTTTCAGGCGATCCGTGTTCTCTAAACACACACAGGCCCTCGATCCAAATGTGTCAGTCGTTCGTGTCTTGGTGTAGTCAGGAACCATTCATTCTTAAAACGGTGTTAAGGACTTGAGAGACTGATTGATTTAAAAACAAATCTTCCTTCCCGAAAGACGTGATTTCTGCTAGATCACTGCACTACTTTGCTTCCGTTTTGGTCGTACCATGGCATTTTTTTTCAGGGAGGGCCGGACCAGAGGAGAATAGGATATACTTAAAAATGACAGAGAAAAAGGCTTCACGGTGTTGCTTTTCATATTCATACTTGTTCCTCCCCAGCGTATTTATGATATCATCTAAAGCACGTCTTCGGTCTTCACATAAAATAGCAAAAGCTTTTTTATTTAGGCAAGTGTAGAAAGGAACAGCTCATGTTTTTCAAATAACTTTTGGAAATCGAGAGAATGCATACAAGCCATTTTGATGGAAATGACCGATTTAAGGTCACGTGCAGCAAGCAGTTCAGGGAGTAGACTGCATCTGGGCTACGGGGCTGACGTCGCGCGAAGGTGGGGCTCCCGGTTCCTCCCCAAGTTCCTCTGCTGCGGCGTATGCACAGGTGGCGGAAATCTATTTGGTAGTAAACAGAAGGACTCCATTAAAATGTAAGAATTAAGGCACACATTCAGGTACCTCTGGAAGACTAACTCGAACTTAAATTCATATGAAGATAACAATAAGTGATGTAGAATCCTTTCTTTGGGGAGATGACAGGACAGTGAGGTCCTGGGCACCGGAAAATGCACAGTAAGGCAATGTTCAGGCAACCCCACCCCCTAGCACGCTCGCTGGGCCTTGCAGGCGGCCCCTGCGGACTTCGGGCCCCGTGGGCATGCTGCAGGTTAGCCACAGCGTGTGGGTTCCTGGCGCTTTTCGGGTCTGGTGTACTAGTCAGAGCACCAGATTGTAACATTTTTACGTGTGACTTTTTGGTTTTTATATTTCTATAGTTCCCTCTTTTTGCAAAAAAAAATTTTTTCTTTTTACAGAGTATGTCTCATCCAGTTTTGCTCTAGATGTATGCCAGCTTTTCTCGTCTACTGGTTTGAAAATTACTTGTCTTACTAAAATTAATCATGGCTGGTCCGATGGTAGTGGTGGGTTATCAGAGTTTACTAACTTAGTGTCACTAAAGTTAATCATGATCCCTGTCCACCTCTGGGGATAGTATGTATAGGAATGTTAGCCATCCTTTAGACCACAGTCAATCCCTCTTCTAATGTTCTCAGGTGATATCTCTCTCTTTGTTTTACAGTCCCTGGAGTAGGCATCCTCAATGTATAAAGTGTTTATTTGACATTTATTTATATGTTTATTGGTTTATTTGCTCACTGTTCCTCTCACGCCTCAGTTCTTCCTTCAGGATTCAGTCTTTCTCCTGAAGTAGATTCTTTGGTAGCTGCTCAGTGAGAACCTGTTAGTGGTAGCCTCCATTTTTAGTCCTGAAAGTGTCAGCTCTGTGTAGACTGGCTGCCAACACAATGCAGGCTGAGAGGTACCCTGTGCAAGTCTCTCGGCTCCCAGTGCCGGAGAACCATGCTGCTGGTAATTTGTCTGGGCTGTCAGACCGATATTATCGGGCGACTTGGAATACTACGTAAGGGAATGGAACACAGCTCAGGTATATTTTTATGGAAGATGGGTGAGGGGAACTGTGTAAGCACCTTCTCCACGAGGAGCTCTGCTACGGAGGTGGCAGGGAATGTTCCCGCAGAGGGCGAGAAGGCAAGAAAGGGGCATGTAGGGAGGGAATTCAGTCCTCCACCGTTTTGCCTTGGGCAAGTCCTGAGTTGCTTTGGAGCTTTCTTTCTCTCTTTTTTTTTTAAATTATTTTTGTAGTGAGAGGAGGGGAGGTAGAGAGACAAACTCCCGCATGTGCCCCAAGCGGGATCCACCTGGCAAGTCTACTAGGGGCAATGCTCTGCCCATCTGGAGTCGTTGCTACATTGCAACCGGTGCCTTTCTTTTTAGCACCTGAGACAGAGGCCATGGAGACATCCTCAGCACCTGGAGCCAACTTGCTCCAGTCGAGCCATGGCTGCAGGAGAGGAGGAGAAGAGAGAGAGAAAAAGAGGGAGCAGTGAAAGGGGGAGGGGTGGAGAAACAGGCACTTATCCTGTGTGCCCTGACTGGAAATCAAACCCGGGACATCTACACCCCGGGCTGATGCTCTACCAGTGAGCCAACCAGCCACGGCCGCTATGGAACTTTCTATGCAAATTTATCTTAAAGAGCTCCATCATTACATTTGTTCCTCAGAGGTCATCTGGCTGTTGCTCACTGAACAACCCAAGTAGCATTTCGGTATCCCCACGTTTTCTGTCATTTTAGGGAGAGTAGAGGACTCAGAAACGAAAGATGCTTCTTTTATATGTGTGAATCGGTGAATGAAGCCGAGGGAAGAAAACAGGTGTGTGGACTAGAAGAGCCGGGGCACCGTGATGTGGGGTAGAGCTGCGTGTAGGTGTAGTGGGTGGGGTGACTCCAGTGTTGGCTTGGGGAGCCTGTCCTTGGAGCCTGCAGGAAGGGGCTGGTGGGGAAGAGGTACTTTCAGCCTTTCCGTTAACCCTTGAACTGCATGTGCGCCATCTGCCATGTGCATTTTCTCCTTCTGTACCTTCTGGGCACTGATTTTCATGAGCTGCAACTCGGGTAAAAATGCCAGCATGCATTTTGGTGGTTTAACCTGGCTTTAAGCTTTCCTTAGGGTCAGCTCTGGAAATTAGTAGATAAAATATGGGCCCTTCAAGGAGATTATGAAGACAATAAAACACAGGATGTTATACCGGAAGTGAGAAGAACTATAAATGTGTAAAAAAGCAGGGTGATTGTGAAGACCGGGTAATTATTCTAGAGCTTTGGTTTCTGTTTCACCTTTCCACCATCCACTCTCTCCTACAAAAACAAGCTTGTGCCATGAAACAGCACAGTGGTTTAACAGGGAATTCGTGTATCTAGGTAGTTAGTATTGACGATGGGATTCAGTTATGGTGAATTGGGAGACTGGAAATTCCTCTTTTGAGACCTCAGCGCTCTCTTAGTGATCTTAGACAAATCACCAACATTCTCTCCAGGATGACTTCTTCATCCTTTCAATGGAAATAGCCATGAGGACGACTTCAGAGTCTCCAAGAGTAACTCCTGAGGAATGATCGTAAAGTACTTGGCACACATGAAGGGCAACTTAAATACCAGATAGTAATTATGTAGCGCCTCTCTGCCAAGGCGCTCCACACTCTTAGACATTACCTCACTGGTTCTCTTTACATCCCTTTGAGGGATGCATTGCACATTTTACAGGTGGGTAAACTGAGGCATGGGTATTTGAAAACTCATTTGCTCTGTCACTCTGCAAGTCAGCAGATGATTTATGGGAGCAGGCAAGGAGCCCAGGTCTCTTGGTGCTCAGCTATTCTCTACTAAAAGTCCCAGATGCTTTGTCATGAAAGCTGTGGAAGCTCCCGGTGTTGGGCCCAGGGTATTCCCAGTTGATGTTATGAAGTAGAGTTCTCTAAGAAGCAAGCTTGGTGATGTAGTAATAATATTTCTATATAGTGAATAAGTCCCAAGGTGTAAGTTCACACAGAAAAGGCGCGTATATAGTTCGTGTGTGTGTATGCATGTTTGTTAAATGAGTCTTGAGTAAATTAAGATGATGGTTCAACAGAACTTAATACCCTGCCTTTGGTAAGATGAGAATAAGTTGTGTAAGTTCACCCTCAATAGAATCTCACCTTGAATACCAGTGGAATAAAGTTAGTACTTGATTGAACAAAGGTTTACTTTTTAAAAAAAATTGCACAAGTAGAAAATGTGGACAAGTGTCTGGTAGAAAAATCAGAAAGTGAAAGTTAATCAAAAGAAGAAAATAGAGTGTGCATTATCGCATCTGCAAAGATCCCCACCGCTAGTGTTTCGACGTGTCATCTCCTGAATGTCCTGCTGCAACAGGGCTAGTGTGTCTGTGAGGGCAGCCGCAGTGAGGAGGCAGCCCCAGGAAAAGGATGGACTGCCACGCCACAAGTGGCGGGATTGTTTTGAAGCCGGAAGGAGGGAGACTGGCTGGGAGCGAGGTTGCTGCAAGGAGCAGGAGCAGCACAGGGGGACTCGCCATAGTCTCCAGGTGATGTCTCTGTGGAGGCAGCAGCCACCTCTGCCCCAGGGAGGGCTGGCCCTGCCTGAATGACTAAGGCTAAATGGTCAGAAGGACCCCTTCCTCCTACTCCTCCATCTCACTACCAAAAACACCATCCTTCTTTATAAAAGTCAGCAGAACCCTTTTTTTTTTTTTTTTTTATGACGATTAGAGCTAGGCTTTAACTTATAAATATTTTTTGCCAGTGGGGACATTGATTCACTCAAAAATAACTTTTGAGTGTGTGCTGTTAGCCAGGTGCCAGGCATACAGAGCGCAAAGCAGAGACCGATCCCGCCTCTGAGGAGCCTGCGTTCTGTGGGGAAGACAGACAAGAAACGAGTGAATGAACATTTATCTATAATTACATCTAATTGCGGATTGTGGTAAGTGCGTTAAAGGGCACGGGTGTATTAATAAAGAGTAATGGGGCGTCAGGGGACAGATAGGAACCAATTCCAAATGTGCAGGGAAAGGCCTCTTTGAGGAGGTGATGTCAGAGCGGGAGAGGAAGCCAGTGCTAGGGACAGTAGGGATGGGGTTTCAAGGCAGAGGGCTCAGATCGCTGCAACGCCCTGACGGGGGATCAGCGTCAGAATCAATCTCTAATTTGAATAGAAGAGGGGGCAATAGAAATGCCTACATGGTCAGGAACAGGCTGTAAAAAGAGTCGAGTAGAATCACACACCTGAAAGTTGCCTGTTCTATAATCCTACCCAAGGCTGATGTGGCATAATTTGGGGGAGTACAGAACGGTTCTTCATGTCTATCCCCACTGGCCCCAAACCTCTCTTTATTTGATACTGACCGGGGTGCCTGACATCCTTCCTGGCTTTAAGGCTTTGAGGGCAACAGGAACTTCATGAAGGTTCTGTCAAGAATAAAGCATTTTCAGGCATTTTTGGTTCACAACTTGGTTTCAGTAAGTGGATCAGATCAAATTAGCTAGATCTCATTTTGTAACAGATCAGGTAGGAAAAGTGGGTTGAGAATGACCTTGAAGAGCTCCGGTGGGGAAGACCACGTGAGCCTAGGAGGAGGGGCCATGGCAGCCCTTCTGCTGCTCAGGAAGAATCCCGGGTCTTGAAGACCATGTTTTTCTTAGAGAAGGAGCCGTAGAAGCAGGTTTGTATTAACCCACACAAAGCAGGTCACCTATTGGAGGAGATTCTCTGGATTGTGTTTAACGCACTCAAGTCTTGGGCTTTTATGGACAAGAAGCAATTCCAAAGGTGAGCAGGGTTTCAAAACATAAGAGCAACATGGAAAACTTAAGAATGTTTAGCAAAGAGCATTGATGTTGATTAAAGGATTGTAAAATTGAACCTATAAGGATAAGTTGAAAGACTTGGGATTATTTAGCTTCAAGAAGAGGAGACTGAAAAATGACTTAATAACAGACTTCAAATTATGAGGAGTTATTACGCTGTGTATGGTGACCAGCTGTCTTGTTTCTGGCACAGTCGGGAGGAAGAGCTTTTTAACTGAAGCATGATAGAGTTAGGTTAGATTTTCAGAAGAACTTCTTGACTGTAAGAATTGTTAATAAAACAGGTTCCTGAAGGCTGAGGGTTTGGCTGGAGGGCTTTTCATTCAAGTCCCGTCCATCTCAGCGATTCTCCATGTGTTTATGAAGTGCCACAAAGGTCCACCTTTCTGCTCTTAAAATCAAAGGCATGATTTCTGTTTCCCATTATAATTCTGAAGCTCAGAGTCACAGAGGTTTGTAGACATAAATGATGAGGGTAATTTGTCTTACTTCAATGGCCATTAGAATCTTTAATTGAGAAAAATATGACCAAAAAAAAAAAGAGCAGATCTGCCCCATGATCAAACACCTGTTATTGGTAATCAGAATAGATGCACTATTAAGAATGTGGGCTGAGTGAGGGTGAGACCGTCCTCTTAGAAACACTCAGGTTTGTTTGGCTTGTCTATATTGGCTGCAAAAGGCAGGTAGGGTTTTATGAAGTTGGTTCTTTTCTCTCTGTCCCTGGTCTCTACTGGGAGAGATTCAAAACATTTCCAGGGGACACCCGAGTTCATATAACCTGGATCTTGAGAGATGCCATCCAAAAATCACCCTCCAGGAATTTATCGGCACAGAGAAGGAAGGAGAGAGGGTGAAGGCAGGATTTATTTTTGAAAGCAAACCTTCTTGCTTGGAAAAGCTGGCGGAGCAGACTTGGGGAAGGCTGGCTGGGTGTGCCGTTCCTTTGGACCCCCGGACCCTGAGCCACCGGGAAGCACGCAGCCTGGCTTCCTGGGTCAGCCTTTCTCCATGAAGCCAGGCGACAGAGTTATTTATTCTTTAGTCTTCTCTTTTCTTACTAAATACCTGCCTGGGCAGCTTTTATAATAATCAATTAGCACACTTGCAGATGGTTTGCTTTAAACACTTGCAGGTCGCTGATGAAACGGTACAAACAAAGTACACACAGACATTGTGTACTCAGATGAATCCTTTGTTTTGAACGAAATGGATATAATTTTCTCTAAAGGGGAAAAAAGAAATCAAAGAGACCAGAGGAGCAGACTCTGAAACAGGTGACCTGACATGGGTGTGGTGCTAAAGCGAGGGGGAAGGAAAAACACTCAGGAAACATTTTTCTTTCCTCCCAAAATAAACCTAGGCTCCTCGGTTGGCTCGGCACATTCGGACCCTTGGGCCACTGCACTTTGCCTTTCCACAGCCCGTGCCCAGTGCCGAGCCACCCACAGCCGTGGCCGGGTCAGAAGCCGCCGCCCACTCCGGAGTGCTGGCTCTCTTCCTTCCTTGTCTGTGATAATTTTCTTGGTGGCCTTAGCACACTGGGGCTTTATTTAGTTCTTTTCATGGTCTCCCTTACCCTCCACCCCTGGATCATTTATTTTCAAAACCCCTTCTAAGGAGTCTTAGAAACTACAGCGACCCTTTCCAGGAGAAAGGGTGACTTAAAAGTGATGTGTGGCTTCTCTTTTCTGCTCGAGGCCAAAAAATTGATATCGGAAGAAAAACAAGTGAACAGGAGGTATGGTTTACTGCTGTTATAAAGAGGAGCCCTCTTCTGAAAACTTAGTTACAGGGAAAGTCTCTTCATTACACAGAGGGCACAGTGGACGGGCATTCGTTCCTTGTTTTCTGTAATGCCTTTGAAATACCCTGGACGGAGGCTGGCTGTATTTCCCCGAGGAGTAAGCTGTGAAATTGAGAGTCGTGGTTTATCTGAAGCAATGGAAGACCCATTGGTGTACCCACAAAAACTCTCTGATTGTCTGTTCTTCCCTGAGTTCTTTTCTTCCTTGAGGACTTTACTGAAAGACTTATGAACCAACTTCCTTTCCTCTGGAGAATCCGTGATAGAGACAGAGTGAGAGCTTAATGTGGTTCGGGTTTCAGAGAAGGTTGGACACGGGGCGGTGATCCAAAAGGACAGAGGTTGTTTATAGAGGTCCTTAGGTTTCTCGGGAGCAAGAGTGGATGCTTTGGGTAGCGTGTTAGTGCAAGGTTCTATGCTTTGATCACTTCTCAGGGGATTCCCACATGGGCGCTCCTTGGGTATTTTTAGGACTCTACATTGGTGGCATGGATCAGACGTAGCAAGAAGATTTGCTGGGGCCAGGGTGGCAGGAGTTTTTGGATTCTATAATTGGGAATGCACGGATGGACAAAAAAAATGGATAAGATGTATGCACGTTTTATTTATTTATTTAGATTTTATTTATTGGCTTTTAGAGAGAGGAGAGAGGGAAAGAAAGAAAGAGGGGGGAGGAGTGGGAAGCATCAAGTCAATAGTAGTTGCTTCCTGTATGTGCCTTGACCAGGGCAAGCCTAGGGTTTTAAATCGGCGACGCTTTATCCACTGCACCATCATAAGCCTTATGACTTTATTTATTTATTGGTGTATGCGCATTATATTGCATATTTTTGCCCTTTTTACTGTGGTCGATATATTTTGAGACGTGATGCAGCAGTTTCTTGGTGGAGCCAAGTAGCTGGAATGACCCATGAAAGAGAGGTGCCTCTCTCTTCACTTTCACCCAGGTGGTCAAGGGCCCGCGCTCAGGATGCGGTTGGATTGTAGTTAACTTGTCACATTGTAGTCCAGTGGTGGCTATGAATAGGAGTTGGTTAATAGGAAGGGACTTTACAAGATGTAACAGCACCAAGCATCCTTTTTTCTGTGGAGGGTCAGCCGTCCACCATCAGTGGCGCTGGGAGAAGCCCTCGTGTGGTGTGGAGTCACCACTTGTTCGCTCTCTCTCTTTCCTTAAGAGAAGTGAACTATAAGGAAATTAAAACGTTGCAACTGAATTGGAAAAAACTCTTGACCGTGGAAGATGAAATGTAGCTTTTGCAGCATGAAATTTGTGGCACAGACTGACCAGAGGAAGGAAATCTGATGATCTAGATAGATACCCCTGGTTATTACCACTCTTGCTGGGTGCCTCTGTGCCAGGAGCTCAATAGCATGAGTCTAATATAGCTGCAAATAAAACCTTTGACGGGGAAGGGAGAGGTCTTTGTGTTTAAAGGAGTAGGTGACCTTTCTGGCTAATTTATAAATGGCTCCTTTCGTTATTTTCAAAATTGGAATACATTGCATCAAAAAGTATACTGAAGAAAGCTGTCTTTTCCTTTTATCTTTTCTTTTTCTAGTACTGCTAATAGCTCCTGAGGCCGAGCCATATCTGCGTTCTGTTCCTACTTCTATCCCCGATACTACTTGGCCAGTTCTTGGAATGGGTTTGATAGTTTTTACGTCAGGAAAATGTTGTCACTCTGGTTTCTTCCACATTTAGCCAGGCTGTTGTTGGAAATACTCATGCTTATAAATTATTTAAAATAACTGCTTTAAAAATATTCCTACTTGTACATTAGGGTCTTAAATTTTAAACCTCTATACAGTCCCTATTGCAATCCAGTGAAATTCTGATGTTGATACTTGAATTCTTTTATTCTCGGTGACTTTGGTAATTAAAATAAGCCAACGTTAGGAAGAAGAGCCAGTTTTTTATTTCATTTGTTTTTATTTATTTATTTAAGTGAGAGGAGCAGAGATAGTGAAGCAGACTTGTGAATGCACCCCAACCCGGGATTTACCTGGCAGCTCCCACGTGGGGCTGATGCTTGAATCAGCTGAGCTATTTCAATGCTGGGACCAACCGAACTGTCTTCAGTGTCTGAAGCTGATGCTCAAACCAGTTGAGCCATTGGCTGTGGGAGGGGAGGAGAAAAAGAACAGGGGAGGGGGGGGAGAAGCAGAAGGTTGCTTTTCACGGTTGCCCTGACTGGGAATTGAACCCGGGACATCCATACGCCAGGCCAATGCTCTATCCACTGAGCAAAGTGGCCATGGCCAAAAAAAAACAGTTTTAATAAAATAAATGATAAAATATATTTATTTCTACATTAATTGAGCGAACATTATAGCAAGCCTGCCCTGTGCCAGAGCCTCTGAATGTTAGGTACTGATGATATAACTTTGAATGTCTAACTTGAAAGAGCCATACCAGAATTGGAAATAAAGCCAAAGGTGGTACCCAGTGTTAGTTTGAACTTATCTGGAGATTCATGGCTTAGTTTCTAGGGAAAGCGTGCAGGATCCCATTTTTCATTTTAATAACTTATGAAGGTTCATGACTAATAAACTGTACTTGTCAGCTGTCCACTTCCTGTCCAAAGCCATGTCTTACAGTCCTCGGTCCCCTTGTGCCCTCCACGTCTGCTTTCTGCTCTCGTTGAGAAGTCCATTCTGCAACCTCCCACTTTATCTCAGTTTACCTTGTATTTCCATCCTCGTCACTTCTTTGTCCCTCACCAGATCTACTTTCCTTACCGACACTTCTCAGGCTATTTTCTCTCTACGCCTCTCCCTTCCACCAGACCAGCTGAGCATTTCTCTGCTTTTTACAAAAGGGGCTTCTGAGTACATTTTGATTCTCAGAAGGGTTCCAAAGCTACATAGGATGTAACAAAACTGGTCCAATTTTGAGTGTGTGTGTGTGTGTGTGTGTGTGTGTGTGTATGTGTTGTGGCGGGCGTTAGGGGATAAAAACTAATGTCCATTATTTCAAAGGCTCCGCACAGTTTTAAGTTCATAGGAAAACTGAGAAAAAGATACAGACATTCCCCATTATACTCCTTGTCCCCCCCCTCCCCCCCACGTACACAGTCTCTTCATCATCAGCATCCCCCAGCATAGTGGTACATTTGTTATAGTTGATGAACCTGTGTCGATTAACACATGACTATTACCCAAAGTCTTTATATTAGGGTTAACTCTTGGTGTTGTATATTCTGTGGGTTTAGATAAATATATGGTGATATGCATCTATTATTATAGCATCATCCTTGGTAGTTTCACTTCCCTGAAAAGCCTCCATGCACTGCCTATTCACCCCCCACTCCCTGAAAACCCCTGATGTTTTTATGGTCCCTGCAGTTCTGCCTTTTCCAGAATGTCACATAATTGGAATCATACAGCATGTAGCCTTTTCAGATTGGCTTCTTTTGCTTAGGAATGTGTATTTAAGGTTCCTCCATGTATTTTTATGGATTGATAGTGCATTTTTTTGAGGGTTGCTAGCAAAATGTTTATTGGTATTTCATATGTAAACATTTATATTAACTGGCTTTTTATTGGTACTAATTAGTCTCAGGTAACAAGCACTTATGTTTGGCTGAATTTTACACTGTGAATTTATTTGTTGAACAGATAGTGTATTTCTTTTTAACACTGAATAATGTTCCATTGTCTGGATGTACCACAGTCCGTTGTCCCACTCATAATAACATTTGTTTTCATTTAATTAGTGCATACGATAGACATTTGTTGTAAAACTTTCAGAAAATTTAGATAGCATAAAAAGAAAGTAAATGTCACTTAAAACTCAATACCAAAGATGATCCCAATTAATATTTTGATGTATTTCCTTTTGGTATTTCTCCTAAGTGCATATTTGTATGTGTGTATATATTCATACATACTTTTTATTTGATAGATTTGGGCTCATATCTTCTAAACTGGATTTTATTTTTTTAATTATCAGAACAAATTGGGCTGCACCCTACTTAATTTCATAATAGTAAATCTTCTGTTTGATAAAAAGAAACATTTTGGAAATTAGTTTACAGAAATTGGTATAAAATTTTCTATCTTAGTTTTTTTAAAACTATTATATCCTTCAGGATTATTTATTTTGTGAGATCTAAGACTGTACTTTCAGAGATCCTTTCTATAGTTCATGACCGTATTTCCCCATGTATAAGACACACTTTTCCAAAAAATTTGGGGTCTAAAAACTGGGTATGTCTCATACAGTGGTTGTGGCATTTCAAATGCCATAGATGAAACTGAGGACGAGGCAATATATGAAGACAGTGATTGGTCATCAGACACAGATGAGGACAAGCTAATGGATAGGAGTTTTTAAAGATCTTTTTTTTAAATTTCTTTTTATTTATTCATTTTAGAGAGGAGACACAGAGTGAGAGAGAGAGAGAGAGAAAGAGAGAAAGGGGTGAGGAGCTGGAAGCATCAACTCCCATATGTGCCTTGACCAGACCAGTGCAGGGTTTTGAACTGGCGACCTCAGTGTTCCCAGGTCGACGCTTTATCCGCTGCGCCACCACAGGTCAGGCCGGATAGGAGTTTTGACAGTGATGAGTTGGAGGAATTTTATGATGAATAAAACTTGAGTTCAATAACCGTATGTAATACACTTTTTTTTTCAAATTTCGGGCCCCCAAATTAAGGTGCGTCTTATACATGGGGAAATGCGCTATTTTGTGATAATCAGAATGTAACTTAGATTAATTGTACTAGCTTCTCCTTGCTTTTCTTGCTGTTTCTTTTCCCTTTCATCTCTATTCGGTTGTTGGCTGCTCATGTGCCGTCTGGTGTGCCAGATAACCAGGTGCAGGCTATGTTGGGTGCCCTGTCACACCTGGCAGGTCCAATAGGTCTCTTCCCAGACCTCCTCAAGGCCCTAGCTCTGCACGCCCTCCTTTGGAGTCGTTCTGTGTGCCTCAGCTGAGCATCCTCAGATGCCTTCGAGAAAATACCATACTCTGTGCTCATGTCATCTATAAAATCTATGTTAACCCTGTCGACTTCAATAATCCTGTGAAATGGGCAGAAAAGATATTATTTTGCAGATGAGGAAGGAGTCTGGAGAAGTTCAGGGACTTGCCCAGGGCCACACATCTCTATTGGACATTTCATGTTTAAAAATTATTAAGTATGACTCAAACCAAATTCAAGAAGAGAAAATTTTTTAGCTGAGTATTTAAAGAAAAGAGAGAAAGCCCCAGCCAGATAGCTCAGTTGGTTAGAACATTGTCTGGAAGTGCAGAGGTTGCTGGTTCGGTCCTAGGTCAGGGCACATACAAGAATAGATCAATGTTCCTGTCTCTCTCTCTTGCTCCCTCCCTTCCTCTCTCTGAAATCTAAATAAAATAAACAAACACCTATACACACACACAGAATCCAAACAAAAAAGAAAAAAGTGAGGAAAATATTCCCAGAGCCAAAACAATTTCAGGTTACTGTAACTAGAGAAGTTAACCAATTTTTATATACATTATTGATTGATTGATTGATTGATTGATTGATTGCAAAAGTTAGTAGGAATTTAGTATGAGTGAAGAAAAATATTTTAAATTAGTTAATATGGAAAAATATGTAAGAAAAAATGATTGTCTCTTCAAGGTTAGCTGTCCTGTCATTAGCGAAGTTGAAAAGGAAAGGTAGTTTTTCACGTTTCCAACAGAAAAAGGTTGGGGGTAGAGGTGGCTGAATCAGTGTGTAGACGAGTTCTCTCTGGCCCATCTCCACAGGAGACAGGGTGACTTGTAAAGGACAAGTAGAAGGAAGATCCAAAGTCAGACAGTGGTTCTGCCTATTTTTGGAGTTTCAGAAAGATGAAAGATGACAGCCACAGATCCAAGACTCTTAAAGAATCCCGAAATCTAAAATATGCTCAGTTCCTAAGGATATCTGGAAAAGAGGAAGCACCCTGTTCAGCAGATACCTTGGTTTTTTAAGCTCCTTCGTCTGTCTGGAAATGTAATTTGAATTACTATTATTTTTCTTCAAAGCTTATGAAAATGAAACTAGCCTTTCGTGTCTGACTTCTGTGGGGAGTGGGGTGGGGGTGGGGAGTTAAGTGAATAGAGAAAAAGAAGCAGCGACTCTTTGGGGGGTCTGCCCCACAGAACAAGGCAGAAGAAAGAAACCAGGGCAGGATGACTTGGCTGAGGAGGGTCTGTGACCGAGAGGAAAAATGAGCGGCTCAGAAAAAGCTTTGTGGTCAAAAGCGCCAGGAGAAGTTTGCAGAAGTGATTCTGGAGTGCATTCTTCCCCGGGGCCCAAGGCGAGAGGCGCCCGGGTGTAGACTAGGACCCACGGAGGTGCCCCGATTGTACGGGAGCTAAGCACACGCAGGGCTGAGTTCCGGGGTAAGAAATTAGAAACAACTTACAGGCAGTGCCGAGGATTTGTTAAGCATCTTAAAGTCTTGGTGAAACTAGAGTTTACGTTTCACTTTTGGAACACTGAAAAAACAACCAGAAAGAAATACCGGGTCACTGAAGAACCAACTATGATAACTTAAATTATACATATATTCAGTGCCAAAATGTGTTAACTGGCAAATACAGTATGACCTTCTTCAGTTTCTAATCCTTCTTGCCCTGTAAATGAATTGTCAGCAAAAAGTAATTTCTCGAGTTTTTCCCCTCTTCTCTGGTATAAAAATTCCATTAAAAAATATATGAATAACAGACTGCTAACAGAATCGTCCAGTTAGCTCAATGAACCTATCAAGTTTCCCATGTTCATTTTATAAATAAAACATATTGGTAGTAATTTGTGGCAGGAGAGGGAGATTGATTTTAAGAATGATTTGGAAATATTACGGAAACTCTGGACACCCTAAAATTCCAGAGCTCTGCTATTTGTTAATGTTTTGATTTGAGACGGTGCAACTGATACAAAGTCTCAAGATCCATATTCCATCCTCTCCCAACAAACTTGTGGACAGAGATGTGTGTTGCTGTTTTCTTTGTTTCTAAAACCTGACAGATGAGTGGCTTTGAACCCCTTACTTTCTTCTTTCCCTTCTGATGAATTCTCCCTTTGCCTTTTGTAGGGAGTACTATTTACTTCTTATTTCCACCTTCAGTTCTTGAGTGAAAATTCTATATCCTTTCTTTATTTTCAACCTTTACTCTTCTCTCTTTTAAGTGAATTTATTTTAGCTTGGGCTCTTACCATAAGGGCTTGACCTGTTTTTATTTATTTGTATAACTTTTCATTTTCACATGATTTTCCATTTTCAATATGATAAAAAATATATATTTCTACAGCACAGGGGCTATATAATAAGTTTAATTTTCCTTGTAAAAATCTGCACATGTAACATAACCTAAAGATAATTACTAGTTGAATATCCTTGAAATTCTGCTCCTGCTTTTCTCTGCATTGCTGAAGTCAGCCAGGTGTCCAGAGTCTTTGTTGAGCATCTACTGTGTGTCCATAACTCGGCCAACTATGTATGGATTTGGGATGTGAGACACATAGTTCTGCCCGTGAGGAATTAAAATATGGTTCATATAACACAGTAATTACCAAACAATGAAATGGTATTTATTTATTTAGTTGTGTGATGCGATCACATGTTCATTCCTTCAACAAGTATATTTTGAGTCCTACTATATGCCAGACATTCTTCCAGGAGTTAGGGATATAACCTTTAATAAAACACAGTTTCCCCCCTCGTGGGGCTTGTATTCTATGGGAGAGGCAGATAGTAAGGAAACAAGTAAATAGGTAATATTCAATATGCAGGGAATAAGTGCTTAAAAGAAAAATGAAGCAGGAGAAGGGGGGAGGGATGGTGAAGATGCCCTTTTATGTAAATTAGGCAGGTGTTGCCGAGGGGCTGGTATTTGAACAAGAGACCTGAATTAAGTTAAGTCCTCTACCTGCTCGTCTAGGGCAAGGTCCAGGCAGAGGAGCAGCAAGGGCAGAGGCAGTGAGGCAAGGCCCTGTCACATGTTTAAGGGGTAGCGAGGTGTGGCCAGCGGGGCTGCGGGGAAGGGGTAGGTGATGAGGCCTCAGAGGTAACTGGGGACAGAGAGTGGTGCCGAAAGTCCCAGATCATGTGGGATCTAGAATGTGCGTCTGGAGTTCAGGCTACAAGTCAAGTCTGGAATGGTGTTTAAAGCCATGAGACTGGAAGAAAGAAGTTTTAGATAGAGAAGAGAAGAAGGTCAAGGACAAAGTCCCGGGGTAATTCCCAACATTTGAAAGTTGGAATTAAGCAGAGGAAACAATGAGAGAAACGGAGCTGGTATAGCCAGTGAGGAGGAGGAGCCCACAGGAACATGGAACTCCAGAAGCAAAGGACTCAGTGTTCAAGAATAATGTCAGTTACTACGAGTCAGATTCTGCTGACCAGGAACTGCTGTTGGGTTTGGCAAAGTGGAAGCCATTGGCAATCTTGACAAAAGAAGCTTCAGTGGTGGGTTCACGGCACCATTTGGTACACATAGTACAACAGACAGATGCATTATAGAATTGTAAACCCGAAACCTGCATACTTACATAATTTTATTAACCCCAATGCCACCCCAATAAAAGTTTAAATAAATAAAAAATAAATATCATTTGGTGGAAGTTGACGAGGAAACGGAGGGTGGGAGGTGGGGAAGAGGTCCGGAGAAGGGATGCGCTCTCAGGGTTCTCTGTACCGGGGTAGCTGGTGTGGGAGGCATGGCATAATGGAGAGACCACTCGTCTTCATCTGCAAACCCCCGCCCTTAGTGCTGACCCTTCCTGAATGAGTAACCTTGAAAAACCACTTTGTCTCAGGGCCTTGGCACCTTCCATGGCAAAGTGGGGAGAAGAGAACCTACCTATCACGGTGATTATTAAGGGCAGTGTGCAGGGTGGGGTGTACGTCGGTTTACAGTTGTGAGTACATGAAACATGGGGTTTATTCTTGTATTATTGCTCATTAATTATTGTGCTACTTTCCATATGAACAACTGTAAACCTCCTCTTGCCCCACCCTGTATAATAAGAGTCTGTCATTTGTAAACTGCAACATCAACGTGAAAGTCTTACCATGTTTAGGGTGTAGTAGAAATTCTAAAAGAAAGACATGGTCAGTCTAAAAGAAGCTGAGTCCTAAAGAAAATGGACGTGAACCTTGGGTGAACTGAAGACATTCATTCAAGGCACAGGGAAGAGAAAGGTTGAGGAATGGGAAGGGAGAGCGAAGAGAAAGGCCAGGCAGGAAGAGGGGATGGACGCCGGGGAGAGGAGGCGGTGGGTCGGATAAGCAGGGCTGGGCTGGTGATGCAGAGCAGTAGAGTCCCTCAGGACAGCCCGAGCTCTTGGCACAGGCCGTGGGGGTGGGGCCCGTGGGGTCTGCAGAAGGGTACTTGAGAATGTACGGCTCTGAGTTTCTACATGAGGCGGCGTTGCAGAGATGAGAACAGATTCTAGCTGTGTCTGCAGCCCCCAGTGTTGTGATGCAACTGGGATGTTTTATGTAGTTTGGTGGGGGAGGCTGGGGGAACTGAAGACAAGGAAGAAACGGGAGGGAAGGAACGTGTGGAGGCAAGAAAGCCGGCTGCCAAGGTACTTCCCCAGCTCAAGCGGCATGAGAGTCAGGATCGAGCCTTATTGTTCGGGAGCTGATGTGCTGTCACGTGAAGTGTTCACATCACAGAGAAGGAGAGTGTGAAAGGGAGGAGCGTCTCAAGATGGGGAAACATTCATGAAACGAGTCCTGTGTCAGCCAGTCGACAAGTGTCTGTGAGTACCTACTATGTGCCATAGCACTCAGCCGGGCACCCTTCCAAGCCCTGTTCTAACCGTGGACTACAGCAAACCCTCTTAATGGCAGGAAGTGTGTGGGAGGAAGCCAAACTGTGACAGAACAGGGTTCATGTTCCCCTTGCTTTCTGTTTTGTGAGGGATTGTATCTCGCTGGATTTTGTGTATTCTTCCGGGCCTGTCACGTAGTTTGCTAAATGAACTTGTAATGTTAAGTGACTTTGCAATATTCATCTGTTGCTGCAATTTTCATAAAAACTTGACTTGTTAAAACACATTTCTAGGCCTTAAAAATGTTTTTTCAGTACAGCTGTTGGGAGAACGCATGACCAGATTTGGCCTGCCCCACTGCAGAGGAATACTATCGAATTCATGCTCCCCACGCCGCCCCCCACCTCCGGCATTCATGTGACACCATAAAAATGAATCATCACAGTACAAGATATTAATTAAAATAAAGCAAATCATTGATTTCAAATAGAGGGGCAAAGGGCTCCATTTCTGATCCTCAGTCTTAAGGAAATTGGTTTAAATACATTAAAGGATGTGTCGCCATCAAGTATACGGCGAAGTTATGTCCGTGAAGTAACGGCCGCGTTTTTGATTTCTAACCCTGTGGTAAGTGCCGGTCCACCCTCATTTGTTCAGCATTAAGCTCGTGGGGCGTGGCGGTTCTGCCATTGTTTTTTTTTTTCTTGGTATTGGTGTTCTCATAGGTCTGGCGTAGTTTTGGATGAGAAGACCCCATAATAATACAGCCGGAGATCTAGGTGAGAATAGGCGGGTACGTGAACACATGAGTCTTGAACTGACTAAAAACTCACTTTAAGCTCCAGAGAGTGAGTACTCACTAATTTGCGAACTGTAGCTCTGAGTAATTTGTCAGGACCCAGGCTCCGGTTTTAATGGTTTGTGTGGTGACAATATGCTACTATTCACAAAAGAATTTTAAAAACAGCATGTTTGGTAATTGATGTCATTAGAATGATGGACTTGGGTTTGAAAGCAGATGCTCAGTGGTTAAGATTAATTTCTAGCAATGGTTTTGGAGGTTGCAACCAAAATGTGTACAAAGGTAAACATTTCCCTTTCAGAGCAAAATAATTTGAACTCGAATGAAATGTAAGCAAGTTAACTTTGACAGAGATGTCCGGAAAGCATCACCAATGAGCATAGTTTTTACGAGCCACAGTGTCATACTGTCTTTCTGTGCTCCTGTCAGACAAGAAACAAGTCACTTGTTGAAGCCCAGACTTGGCGATGGCTGACCAGCCCCAAGGCTGGAGTCACCCCGGAGGCTGCCGTCACGCCCCCTGTCCCCGCGTGCAGGACAGACACGTGGGCACAGGCAGCTCACAGAGCGGCCGCTGGGGTATCTGAACGTGCCACAGCCCACTCCTCTTTCCACCAAATACAGATCAATGACTTGTAAAGGGAGGGAGTCGACCAGATGTTTTGGTGCCTAGGTCATTTCTTTGTCTTCCTCTCTGGTCTTCTTACAAGCACAGGAAATAAAAGACATGCTGATAGTCTCTAGTGGAAATAAAATGCATACCATTGCTTTCCAACAGAAATAGCATTTTTCCGTCAAGAAGCAAGAGGAAAAGCTTGTACAAGGAAGCGCTTAGAGCATCCTCAGGCGTATCACAGTGAGAACCGAACAAGTCATAATAGTAAAGGAATGCTGGAAGGTGGGCTCTATGCTGAGTAGACTGACATTAAGGCATTTTAAGTTCCCTTATTATTCTAAAAAGGTAGAGATAGTTCCTTTTTAACGTGGGATTAAAAAAGATCTCACATTAATCTTTATTTCATTTGGTATATATTGGTTCTTTTTACCTTTTTTTGTGTGTGTGAGAGAGACAGAGGAAGACAGAGGGAGGGACAGACAGACAGGAAGGGAGAGAGTTGAGAAGTATCAGTGCTTTGTTGTGGCACCTTAGTTCAGTGGATTTCAAAGTGTGCGCCAGGGCGCACTGGTGCACCCCAGAAGATTTCCAGGTGCGCCCTATGGTATTCCAGAGAAATATGTGCCTGTTGGGGATCAAAAAACCAACAGGGTTTTTGGAGTTTAGATTTTTGGGGGACAGAGGTGTGGGGAATTGTCTGTAAACTGACAGTCTGCCCAACCCCCCCACCTCACTTGCCTGATTAGGTTGCAAAAGGCTGTTAAGCTGTGGTGCTGGATTGTTTACACTACCCCCCATGTTCACTGGAAGGACTGGAGGCAAGTTTCTTCTATCCTTTGTTTGGTGTAAAGTTAAGATAATATGCATGGTGGAGGTTTTCTGCACTCAACACAATTAAAAGTAAAAAGAGAGGAATTCTTCAATTCTCATTGATGAGGAAATGAGAGTTTGCCTTTCAAATATATGCCCAAACATTGAAGAAATTGCTAGGACACATCAGGTTTATGTTTCTCATAAACACAAGAATGAAAAAACTCTACACATTCATGCCAGGACCTGCCGAATTTACTAAATCTTACTAAGAATGTATCTATATATATAAAAAGATAACTTTTTGTCATTTTTAAATTTTTTAACCCCTCTTTTTTACTAATTCTAAAAAGCATAACAAAAACAATGTAACATAAAAATATTTTTTAATGTCAGAATCAATTTAATTTTGTCGTATTTACTTCATTTAATTACCATAAAAGCACACTTAGACTTTATATTTTTTTCTTTAATACAAATATTTGACTTAATTATTATAACTTATTTCTCAGAAATTTGTATATAGTGCGCCTACAATTATTTGTAGGGTTTTAAATGTGCTCTGACTTCAAAAAGTTTGAGAACTACTGCCTTAGTTGTTCATTGATTGCTTTCTTATATGAGCCTTGACTGGGGGGGCTACAACAGACAGTGACCCCTTTCTCAAGCCAGCAACCTTGGGCTCAAGCCAGCGACCTTGGGCTCAAGCCAGCGACCTTGGGCTTCAAGCCAGCGACCTTTGGGCTCAAGCCAGTGACCATGGGTCACATCTGTGATCCCAGGCTCAAGCCAGTGACCCCACGCTCAAGCCTGTGACCTCGGGATTTTGAACCCGGGTCCTGTGCATCCCGGTCCAACGCTCTATCCACTGCACCACCACCTGATGAGGCCTCTTTTGTCTTGACAGTAGAGTTAAAAATAATGGATTCCCTCGGCATGTCATATTATAATAAACCAAAGAAATTTATACAGTGATACATTTATTTAAATGAATTCAAAACAAAACATGAATTCTCCCCCCTTTTATTTTTCTCATTTAGTTAGTTCTCCCTGACAAGTGTCGGGTGGTTCAGTTTATTTGCTGTTCTTCTTTAGCCAGGTCATATTGCTTTGAGACAATGCAGTGAATTATTTGCCTCCAGATCTTCACTTTAGCCTGGAAATAAACAAATGAATGGGATTTTTAAAATCTTTATTAGTTCATGGGATAAGACCAATCAGACAATGAGTTGTGCTCACAGGTTGTGTTCAAAGTGAGAAAAAATATTCTGAGCGACAGAGAGGTAGTTGGGCTTCTCAGTGACATTAGGATTGTGCAAGGGACTGTGTCTTTTCACCCTGAGAACAAGTGCCCAGCTCAGTACCTGTCAGGTAGTAGTTAACAGGGGAGTCCCAGAATGAGTAAATGAACTGTTAAGTGATTGCTAAACACAAGAAGTACCCTACATAAACACAACCATGTTTCCCCCTCCCTTTAGTGGACTAGGATGATGACATGAGAATAATATAAAATGAAACACAAATCCTTTATTTCATTTTGAGGAGTGTCAGCAGCCTAAAGCTGTGTCTACAGTGGCCCTTGGGTGGCAGGAACCACCCGAAACCAGATTGTATGTCCTTGACTTTGTTCTCTATGGAGCCGGAAAAACCAGCTGAGGCCAGCGTCACTGCGTTTATCCAATACTAATTTCTTATAGGAAATAAGGGAATATCCTCCCTCAGAATCTGTATAAGATGGAGCAGGTATATAGTCTTCATTCACTTTTCTCGTTTTACCCTAATGAATGCCCTCATATCATTAGTAACATCAGAAGCTGTCATTTTGATGGTTATAAGCACCTGTGTTTTAGTCAGATGTGTAGTGTTTTCCAATTGTCTGGACACAGCCCCTGGGTGTGTGAACCGCAATATATCTTATTGCTCAATAGCACCACGGCTGTTTCTTCACTATCAGGATCATTGATCTGTCATGTGGCTGCATCACTGTGGCGACCACAGGGAAAGCTCTGCAGCGAGTGACATTGATACTTGAGTTTACAAGATTTGCTATCCTTTATGCCATGTGAGATAAATATTTATAAACTGGGTAAAATGTCTTAGAGTTTATGTGTGGCTCCTTTTTGTCTGTGCTGTAGTTCCTTATAATTTGCCCCATCAGTCTGGGGAGAGGAGTATGTGTCTGAAATAAGGCAACCTGCGTTGTGACATACACTGGTACCTTGACACACGAGCACTTTAAATCACGAGCAATTTGAGAGATGAGCAGTCACTCGCGGGATTTTTTTGCTTTAAGTCACAAGCGGATATTTGAATCACAAGTGTTGGGCAAATGAGTTTGTAAAATTTGTGTTTTTTGAGTTTGCTCAGTTTTATTGTTAAAAATGGCTCTGGGCATCTATCTGTGAAATTGCTAATTACCTTCCTGTTTGGGAAGGGCCATTGTTATGCTAATGTATTCTCCCCTTTCTATGAGCATCTTTGCCTGACCTTGAAGGTAAATACACTTTATAAACTAGTTTATTTCTTTACATTCTCCCTTATTATGTATATGTGTGTGTGTGTGTATGTGTTGTTTATAAAGTACATTTTCTTATTTAAAAGCGTATAAAACAAAAATTTGTGTGGTTTTTGGGGGCTGGAACATATTAATTGCATTCCCATTAATTTAAATAGGGAAATTTGATTTGACACACAAGCAGATTGAGTCACAAGCTCGGCAATGAAACAAATTAAACTTGTGTGTTAAGGTACCACTGTATTTATAAGCCTTGGCCAGATCATTTCTTGTGGGCATTCCATAGATACTCTGAAAACTCCAGGTTCCTATTATGATCTCAGGGGATCTTTCAGAAACATGTTTCTTACCCCCGAGGAAAAACACTGACAAAATGTCTGTGACACCTTCCAGTGGGCCTAGGACCAGCCAGCTGGTCTCCTCCCTGGCACCAGATCCTAGATACCCTGTTCTGCCCGCACCCTGCTTTTGCCTCATGGGTAAGGTGGGGAAGGCCTCTGAGGCCAAAAGAGGGCAGAGGAGTGGAAACACTACAGCTTTTAATCTGTTGTTCCGAAATGTTAGTGTTTCATGGTTAGTTATTGGTATTTGGGGGTTTTACATAAATTATTTAGCAAAAAAATATGATTCGTCACAAGAGTCCCATTCTTTTTTTTTTTTCTATAAGATTTTCTCACTGATTTGAGGGAGAAAAGGAAGGAGAGAGAAGAGAAGGGAAAGAAACATCAACTCATTGTTCCACTTAGTCATGCATTCATTGATTGCTTCTCATATGTGCCCTGACCGGTGATCAAACCCTTGACCTCGGTACATCAGGAGGATACTGTACTTACCTGAGTCACCTGGCTAGAGCCAGGAATCTCATTCTTAAAAGATTCTAATTTTAGCACCACACTTACCTTGTATAATGAATATCAATACTTAATTGATCAGAACTTGTACAGATATTCAGTTAATAAAGAAGCAGCCTTTGCCTGACCTGTGGTGGCACAGTGGATAAAGCATCGACCTGGAATACTGAGGTCACCGGTTCGAGACCCTGGGCTTGCCTAGTCAAGGCATGTATGGGAGTTGATGCTTCCTGATCCTTACCCCCTTCTCTCTCTCTCTCCTCTAAAGTGAATAAAAAGAGAGAGAGAGAGAGAGAGAGAGAGAGAGAGAGAGAAGCAGCCTAGTCTAGTTGATACGGTCACTGTGTTGTTAGCTTAGAAGTGTGCCTTCCGTTCAGTCTGTAGAACTTAGGACAGCCTCTTCATCTTTTCATGCCTCAGGTCCATGCCTGCTAAACTGCTGCAGCAACTCTAGTCCTGAGATACTAAGTATGCTGTTAACAACAGTGTATACTATATAATGTTCGTGACACATCTGTGGCATAGGTGCTGCTGTGATCTCAATTAAAATGTGAAGAATAAAAGGCTTAGAGAAGTGAAGGCCGCCCAAGCCCTCAAACACTGTGGGTTGCAAGCCGGGACTGGACCTGATGTCTGAGCCTGAGCTCTGGCCTGTCCACCGCGTGTCTCTCGGGTGGTTGTGCAGTGATCTCTCGGGGCCGCAGGCGGGACGGCCAGCCTGGCCCCTGGCACCTGTTCGTGGGTGGGCTTGGTGGTTCCTTCAGGTGTTCCCGCACCTGGTAGTTTATGGTAGGTGTCTGGAGGGAGTGGCGGTCTATCCTTGTTCCCCCTCTTTCAATCTCATGAAATGCATTTTTGTTGGAATGCTTTATTTCTTAACCCATATAATTTGTACATCTGAGCAGCTCATCACCGACTCTGAGAGTTGTAGCAAAGGTCACGGGGGCTCAGCTCATTTATTTGAGGGATAAGGAGACTAACAAACAGTCCCCGCAACCTTTTGTTGTTTATTTGGTCAGATTATAGTCCAAAACATCTTTTTTTCTTTTCCTGCTCCTTTGAACAAACACCTTATTTCTCTTCTTTCTAACCACCAGACTTCTTGAGCCACTTAGACTTGTCACCTCCGCTTCCTCACGCCCACCCACTCCTAACCTCCTGCAGTCTGGCTTCCGCTCCCCGGGCTCGGAGGTTGCTAGCAACAGCCCACGCCTCCTTCAGGCAGCCTTCCTCTCAGTCATCTGCAGCATGGAACCCTGTTGATTACCTCCTCTGCCTCGGTCTCTGGCTTCTGTCCTATTCCGTCTTATTCTGATTTCCTCCTGCCTGTCTGATTGCTCCTCTTTTTAAACTCCCACTTACCTCCTACAAGCGGGCACTGCTGGAAGTTCTGATCTTGGCTTTCCTCTCTGCGTTTCCTTGCTTGCTTATTGAAAGCACCATCACGTGAGCAATCACCCTGATTCTATGAATAGCTCCCAGATCTTTATCTTACGTCCCCACTGTCTTCAGTGTCCTCGTCTTCCTGAGCACTAGAGCTGGTGCCATGAAGCTCTTTTGATCTTTACTTTTTAAATAATGTATCTCAGTAAAAACCATCCCTTCCTTAACTTAACCTAAGGAACTGTAGTGACAGGCCAGACTTACTAATTATTCTTCCAGCCACCACTCTTTCCCCATAGGATTTTCCTTCACAGTGCTGTGGCTCAGTCTTCCTAGGGCTCCGCTTTGATCGTGTTGACAGGAGGGCTTCACTTTGTGGGGCCCTCAGTGGTACCCTAGATGCTACCCAACCAGTGACAGGCTTTTCAGGCTTCTCTTAGCTCACTATACCTTGGTCCCATCTTATCCTCACATCTCCAATCACTTTCTTACACACATTCTCGTCCAGCGGTTCTCTAATGCATTGGAGCTGACACCCCTTTTTATAATAAATAACAGTGTCCCTTTACTACTCTGAAGTAGAATCATAGGTTTTCTATGTCTGTCCACATAACTTATAAAAGATTAATATGGCCTTAGACGGTTTAGCTCAGTTGGTTAGAGTGTCATCCCGATACACCAAGGTTGTGGGTTTGATTCCTGCTCAGGGCACATTCAAGAAGCAGCCAATGAATGCTTAAATAAGAGTAACAACAAATTGATGCCTTTCTTTCTCTCTCTCTCTCTTCCCCCTCCTTTTTTTCTCTCCCTAAAGATTAACTTTTAAAAAAAAGATGAACATAATGCTATGATTGTAGCATAAAGGAACTTTATTTAAAACAAAGTTATATTGATATATTTTAGTATCTAAGTACTTGTAGAAGAGTATCCTAGGGTAATGAGCTATCCAGCTGCTTGGCCATGTGTCGAGCCATCCTGAATGTGACAGCTACAAATTGAGATTGATGCCGAGGTGTATTAGTGGCTCACATACCAACAGTGACGTTACTGTAGGTGAAGATTTTCTGAAATGCAGAACACTCTTGGTAAAATTCCTAACAAAACAAAGTATGCTCTTCTCTTGATTCCTAGGCAGTTTTATTCCTAGGAAATCCAACATATTAAACCTGTAGAAGAAAATACTTTATGTTTATATAGATAAGTAGAGTGTAGGTTCTAGGCTTAGGAAATTAGAACCAGGTTTTTTCATCTACAAAAAATGCCTGGGGGGGGGGGGTTTCCAAAAGTTGACGAGAGATGAGGAAAATCTTCATCGTGTAGCTTGTCTCATGCATCACAAGACAACTAGCATTACTGGTCTTTGCCCACCAAATTCCAGTCCTGCACCTCCAGTCATGTGACAATCAAAACCACCTCTGCCAACTTCTGGAAGCCCCCAGCGGCCGGAACTGGTTGTGTTGAGAACCACTGTTCTGGCCAAACCGTTCTCACTGTTCCCTGAACACGCCTGCCCCCCCCCCCCAGCCGCATATCCCTTTTCACATGCCACTTTCGCTTTGATATGCCTCCTCCTTCTGCCTCCATGTTTTGAAACCTTACCCACCTCTGGAGCTCAGATAGTGTGTACCAGGGGTCCCCAAACTTTTTACACAGGGGGCCAGTTCACTGTCCCTCAGACCGTTGGAGGGCCGGACTATAAATTTTTTTTTTTTTTTTTTTTTTTTTTTTAATTTATTTATTCATTTTAGAGAGGAGACACGGAGTGAGAGAGAGAGAGAGAGAAAGAGAGAGAGAAAGGGGGGAGGAGCCGGAAGCATCAACTCCCACATGTGCCTTGACCAGACCAGTGCAGGGTTTTGAACTGACGACCTCAGTGTTCCCAGGTTGACGCTTTACCCACTGCGCCACCACAGGTCAGGCGGAGGGCCGGACTATAAAAAAAACTATAAACAAACCCCTATGCACACTGCACATATCTTATTTTAAAGTAAAAAAACAAAACGAGAACAAATACAATATTTAAAATAAAGAACAAGTAAATTTAAATCAACAAACTGACCAGTATTTCAATGGGAACTATGGGTGCGGATGCATCCTGTGCTCTCTCACTGACCACCAATGAGAGAGGTGCCCCTTCCGGAAGTGCCCGGAAGTGCGGAGAGGGCGGGTAAATGGCCTTAGGGGCCTGCATGTGGCCTGTGGGCCATAGGGGCCTGCATGCGGCCTGTGGGCCTGGTTTATACTCTGAAGCTTTCCTTCAGAAGGGGGCCGGTCAGTCTGAAATCTTGCAGCAGCCCCTGCAGCACTTTACGGCTCTTAAAACATCTTATTTCACGTTAGTTATTGATGTGTAGACACAACCTATCAGTGTGCAGGATCCTTGACAACATAGGTCATTATATATATAGTACGGGGGGAGGTTATTATCGTCCCCAGTATTTCTAGCAAAGTGACCTGTACGTCGTATGTGTCCAGTGAAGCCTTACTGGGTTAACAGATAGATAGTTTTAAAAAAAAATATTTGTAGAGAAAATCAAAAGGAAGGCTTGGTTCTGATTTTAGCATTTTAACCTTTTAAAATTATGTTTACTTTTTAAACTGAATTTATTGGGGTGACCTTGGTTAATAAAATTATATAGGTTTCAGGTGTACAGTTCTGTAACACATCATCTGTATGTGGTATTATGTGTTCCCCACCCCAAGTCAAGTCTCCTTCCATCACCATTTATTGCCTCTCCCTTCTCTTTACCCTCGTCTCCCTCCTTCAGCCCCTCCCCCTCTGGCTGTCACCATACTGTTGTCTGTGTGAGATTTACATGTTATCTTCATATCATAAACTTCTGATAATACCAATAATATCAGAAAAGTGTATAAAAAGTCTATGGGTTCATAAGTTTGGTCTGTATCTATTTTTATATGTGTGTTTTTGGACTTCCTACGAAAGGTGAGGCCTCGTTCTCTATCCATCGCAAAAGTCTGGAGCAGAGTTAAACCAGCCCTCAAACACTGTAGAGAAAGTGTGAGAAATGAGGCCACAGCACCTCTTTTCATTTAATTCTGAAATGTACAGATAACATTGACTTTTGAAGTTAATCAGGATGCCCATGCCATTTCCCTGTTTTCCCCTTTATTCAAAAACCTCAAAACCACGATGGGTAATTCCCTCAAGATCTACTTCTTAGCGCATACAGACTAACAAGTAAACAAGATTTCCAAGAACTGAATGCTTTTAACTTTTACTCTCTAGACCAGGGGGTCCCCAAACTACAGGCTGCAGGCCTCATGCGGCCCCCTGAGGCCATTTATCTGGCCCCCGCCGCACTTCCGGAAGGGGCACCTCTTTCATTGGTGGTCAGTGAGAGGAGCACAGGATGCATCCGCACCCATAGTGCCCATTGAAATACTGGCCAGTTTGTTGATTTAAATTTACTTGTTCTTTATTTTAAATATTGTATTTGTTCCCGTTTTGTTTTCTTACTTTAAAATAAGATATGTGCAGTGTGCATAGGGATTTGTTCATAGTTTTTTTATAGTCCAGCCCTCCAATGGTCTGAGGGACAGTGAACTGGCCCCCTGTGTGAAAAGTTTGAGAACTCCTGCTCTATACTCTGGAGCACCTCTCACCAACGACCTGAGCAGAGAAAG
Source organism: Rhynchonycteris naso (assembly GCA_037038555.1). Taxonomy (NCBI): domain Eukaryota; kingdom Metazoa; phylum Chordata; class Mammalia; order Chiroptera; family Emballonuridae; genus Rhynchonycteris; species Rhynchonycteris naso. Next base: position 12,454,194 of record CM073000.1, read on the forward strand.
CCCGGCATCCACCCCACCCACCTTTCGTCTCTCCCTAGAGGAGCGTGAAGCCTTTGTGCGGTCCTTCCTGCCCTGCTTTCACTTTGTCATCTTAACTCCGTCACCAGCCCTCAGCCTTCCTAACAATATCCGTATGAAAGAAATCAGACCCCTTCGACAATGAAAAACACATTTAAGCTACCGCATACCACCATTGCCACTGGAAAAGTAGATATTATTTTTTCTGTCAATCTAAATGCTGCTCTATGGCAACGTTGTAGTTTTGGTGGTTGCCTTTTCGTGGATCAGACAATTAGGCGAGCCATAAGTGCTCATCAACAAAAGTATTGTTACTGTGAGAAACTTCACAGCCCTTTGTTTATAAATAGCTTTTGATGTAGGAAGTATTTGCCTTTTGAATGTAGAAACTATGTAACGTGATCCAAGAAAGTGATATGGCCAAACGACAGGATTAATTTTCATTACTTTCTTTCCATCTCTTGCCTCAGATGTGTTTGAGTCTTGCCCAGATCCCAGTTTAATAGGAAAAAAATCCCAGTTCTTCCCCGTAGTTTGAGAGACATATTGGAGCGTAAAGATGTGCCCTTGCCTTCAGAGATTTTTACATAGAGAAGGGAAGTTTAGAAATACCCGCTAGAGAAGATTACAGAGAAACATGATAAATGTCAGATGAGTGATAGAGACAAAGGGAACCACACATTTTTGGGACAAGATCACCGTGGACCCTAATGTTCAGGAAAAGCATCCTGGATATTATCCTTCGAAGCCAAGATTGTCTTCTGATCAGATTGTCCTTCTTTGGTTCCAGAATACGTTTCTTGGTCACTGTGAGCTTCTTTGGGGGCTCAGAGACTGTTCTTTCTGTAGCAAGGAGGAAGGACATTAACTTAGCTCACTTGGCTTTGCCCCTGTTTCGTTAAAATGTCTCCCATTCCCCTTTAATACACCTCTTTGAAGACACGCCCCATGCTCTGTAGTTCTTACATTTGTTAGCGCAAGATTGTCAGTTACTGCGGCTTTTGGGAAGGCACAGAATTTCCATAGAAATTAAATGGATTCATTCTAGCTTACTCTTTTCACTCCCCTGTCCTAGGGGAATTTTTGTAGGCTTTGTGTATTCAAATCCCAAAATTTGAGATTTAACAAAGCTGAGATAATAATGGTATTGTGATAATTAAAATGGTACAGCTATTTAGTTTGGCCAGTCAAAGCCAGGGGTAATAGAAACCCAGCCCAGGAGCCATATTGAGCAGGGACACTGAAGAATTTGGAGCGGGAGCAGGAGACTACCCTGTCTTCCTATTCTTGCTCACTAAAGCGCCTCCACTTATAAGTTGGTGGAGCGATTCTCACTCGTTGGCTTTACTAGAATTGTTATATCGAAAAGCAGGTTCCAAGCAGCCGAGTTCGACTGTAAGGAGTAAGTGTGGCTTTTACACAGAATGCTAGTGTTTGGGCGATGTTTATGGATATAAACCAGAGAATTGGTCTATTTTTAAATTCCTAAAAAGCAGGGTCTGCGTTATGTGCATTTTCCCCCTCTGGAAAGCTTACGCAGTATGAATATCCCTCTCCCCAGGCATTAATATTCTCCATGAACTTAATTTTCCGGGCTCACTGTCCTTTTCTCTGTTGAGTTCTGACTTTTTACTTTGAAGAGCACACAGTAGAGGCTGGCTTTCTTTATTTAATAGAAATTTGTTCTTGTTTTATTGTTTTAGCCAGCATACTATCCAAGTAAAACTTTGGGGTTGCTAGTGTTTTAAGAAAATAAATCTGATAAATGACGGTATGTGGAAATTTTTTTTTTTTAATTCAAGAAAATTTGGCTGAAACCTGCTTAGCAACATAGTTCTCATACATGGCTCTAGCTAGGTCCTTTCCAGTTGTTTCTGTCTTGAAGAAATTTCAAGATTTTCAGGTTTTTTGTTTTTAAACATTCCCCTGGATTGTTAAAAATGCCTTAGTGTTGACTGGTACAAAAACGAGATGGAAAAGTATGGGAATGAAAGTGAGCCGGGAGATTTCTCCACCCGACCTGTTGAGTAGACATCAGACAGATGTACAAACGGGCGAGAAACAGAGCTGGAGTCTGGAGGGTCAGTCAGTGGCGGAGGCAGGATTTCCATCAGTTGTGTGTGATGTTGGAATTGTATCCCCCCCCTCCCAAAAGAAAAGAACACCCTCAGGCTTTCTGCCGTTCTGCCGAGTATTCCTTCCCGAGCTTTCGATATGTTCTACAGGCCACACACACAGGAGCAAGGCTGTCTGTCACACAACCCAGATGCCCAGCTGTGGAAGATACTCTTTCAGCAGCATCCGTCTGTTTCTTGGCAAGACTTTTTCGGCAGTCTAAAGAAAACAGTCCCCGAGCGGCCTTCGGGCCTGCCTCGTGGTTAATGCTGTGCCGGCTTGTGTCTGGTTCCCGCTCTGACCTTGTGGGGCTGGACACTGTGCACACTCGCTCCCCCGCCCCCTCTCTCTTCCCCCTCCTGCCCCTCCACCAAAGAATCTTTGGGATTTGGGTTCAACTTGGTGAAATTCCTGTGGACACCTGGAGAAACTTCCCTTTTTTCTTGGTTGTTTCTCTAGTGATTCAAAGAGAGGAGGCAAGCAGGTACTGGAAGACAAAGATCTTACCGGAGGAAAAGTGGATCGTTCTGCACAGTGCCAAGTACGCTGGCAAAATAAAAAATACATAGTTTTCACGGTTTGTTTTCAAACTCAGAACTCTTTAATAGTCTGAAAGGGAGAACTAGCTCATTGCATAGCCAGCTACTATAATGCAGTTCAGATTCAGGGGCAATCTGGTGGGGGTCAGCATGTTCTTGTTCTTAGGGGAATTTTCTTAGGCTTGAAGGGTGGTCTTCTTTGAAAGCATTGTTTAATAGTTGTATTCTTTGGTTTAAATCTTTATTTTTACAGCATTTGTGTTGTTCGGTTTTTGCACCGAAAGGATTTTATTTTCCTATTCTGTTGATTATTTTAAGGTTAGCAGTTTAATGTTGCTGAAATTTACACAGAGGAGTGGTTCCCCACCCCCACCCCCAGCTCAAACCGCCCCTAGTCCTCCTACCTGCCAATTGTGTCTGAAGTAATTTCCCAGCAGTGCTGTTGACTTTGGGAGATGCAGTATTTCTGGTTCTTGGCGTGTGTGTATGTGTGTGTGTATGTGTGTGTCTGTGCACGTGCGCACGCATGTGTGTTTGCCTTAATATCTGACTGATAATTAATTGTTACTCAACTTGAAAGTTCTGTTCATCTCTCTCTCCTCTCAGTTGACCCACTCAGAGAATTAACATGTGGTAGTCACGGGGTGGGGGGTGCCTTATGCATGACGACAGGTGCTAATCTTCAAGGAAATTTACCTTGCATTCCACCCATTAAGGGTACAGTACATAAAAATGGCTTAATGTCTCTTTGAAGGTGTCAGCAGGCATGTGTGGACCACACAGAATGGGTTTCACTGAAAGTAATAGAGTGAAATTGTCTGCATAATTATTTTCTTTGGATTGAGAATCAGCAGCCCTCTTTGGGTTCAGGAAATAAACCTCTGTTAAAACCATATGGCACTATTCTCAGAAGAGATGTTATTATAGGGCCACTTCCCTCTAAATTTTTGAGTCAGGAATTCTTAACAAGGAGTCGCATATGTCTGAGAATGGATGTCGAGTTCTCTTCCCCCAGGGGAGTTGTGCAAGTCAGATGTTCTCTTGCCTTTTTCACGAATGCCACTGTGGTCAACAGGCACAGGGTCCTGGGAAGGGGCCGCTGAGCAACAAGCCGCATAGCCCTCTCAGGTGTACATGTGTTGAATTATTAGCTGGGCCAAGGGAATTTATTCTTAAAGAAAATAAAAATTTCCCTTAATCCAGTGAACCATGTGATTTGTCAACACTGAGAACACATTATAATAAAGTCAGCATAATTACATTCTGTCTGCCTGGGCCCTTAATGCAGAGTTCATTGGCTTTGCTGTATTTTTCTCTTGCCCACTTATGAAATTTTCTTCTAGACTCCTTGTCACAGTACTCGTGTTTCCCAGAGAGAGCTAAATGAGAGCGAAAGACGGTAAAGTGAGGAAGAGCACAGCTTGCGTGATGGCTAGGGTGTGTTTTGGGTGGAACTTAAGTTAGGTAAATATATTAAATAAAACCCACAATATTCTTATGTGGCATATGTATATTTTATGTGATATATATTTATATGCAATATACAGGTATATATTTTTATGTGCTAAGTATGTATATATTTATGTGCACATTACAATATGTACATTGTGATGAATTGTTATGCATTTTTATCTTTTCTGGGGGTTATGGTCTTCTGGTTTAGTTTTTTTATAAAAGGAATATAAGCAAAACTTGGTATTTGTTTGTTTCTGTTGATAAGCCTGGAGAATTATTAAAATCTACAGAGCTTAGTCTGGCTGTTGGTCATGATAGGAAGTTAAAATGTCTCCTGAGTGTCAGACTTAAGCACATCTATTCAGAATACTTAATAGATATTAAGCTTTTCATTTCATATTCTGTAGGAAGCACGGAAGATACCTAAGACTGAATAGTAAGAAGGCTTTTCTCATAATGCCTTAGGTGCTTCTGTAGTCAGAACTTGTAACTGGGTAAGAAAGGTCGCCAGCGTTTAGATTCCTCCAGTGACTGACACATGTTCTGGACTCATTCATTTAGTTATTCAGCAAACACTGACAGGGTGTTTAGCACATGTACTGTAAAAAGCACTGCGATAAATCAGAGAAGACTCAGTCATATATCTGGCCCAGAAAGAAGCTGTTTTACAAGGAGACAAAGCATGGATATTGATGCTTGCATGATAGAAGTGATGGCAAATGGGCGAGGGCCTAAAAAAGTGGCCGGTCAAGTGCCATGGACTTTTAGAAGCAGGTTTTCTTCTGTCTGGGTGAGGGCGTTCATTGAAGTGAAGGCATTCGAACTTAATCTTGAACATCGGTAATTAAACGTATTGGTAGAAGTTCTTGAATCTTAAATTCTAGTAGATAGATGGTGAATGTCAGGACCCTTACCACCGAATCTCTTTTATATTTATGACGACAGCCCCCAATCCGTCCATGCTGACCCATGCTGACCCCCTTTGCACGCCTCCTGATGGGAAGTACAGCCCGGGTCGGCATCTGGCCAGGGGCTTCCTTGGACTTGTGCTGCTTTTGCTCTCTTCTCTAAACCTGGGGCCAACTCAGTTTTCAGCGCCAAGTTCAATGCCGCCTCCTCTAGTTCTCTAACAGCTCAGTCTTTTCTTAGCTCTGTACTGGTTGAGCTCCGTCACCAGAGCTGTGCCAATACCAATGCAATCATGTCTTGCATGGTCTCTGTACTCAGCTGAATGTAATTCAGTTGAACAAAGTAGATCAAATAATTAAATTAATTTGTAAAATACGTCTTTAAAGTTTGTCTTCTATTAGAATTAAAGAATAAAATTTTATACTGTGACCCGGTACATAAAATTATAGACCAGCCTTGGGCCTAATTTTGAGTTAATAGAAAATAAGCTCGTTACAAAATCAGGAGACGTGATAATCCTTTTTTTTTTTTTTCTCCCAAGGGAAATTCTAAACTGCTCGATAATTTAGCAATCTCTGGAGTTCAGTTCTCCATACCGAGAAAAGGAAAAGGTCTAAAAATCTTCAAGACACCTTGGTGGCTCAGACTTTCTTAACGAAGTCCTTTTATACGTGTTTATTAGCTAAATTGTAGTTCTGTAAATGATATCACTCAGACTGTTTGCCCTATCTCTATCCATAACAGATGGATTCTTTTCTTCCATTCCATTCCTCGGGCTTTGTTACTTTCTGATGGACAATGGGAGTGAGAGTGCAGGAAGAGGGAGGCCCTAGAGGAAGAACTGAGTTTGTTTTATTTTGTTTTTGTATTTCTTTTTATCGTACTGGACTGTAAATGGCAGGCTAAGAAGTGGCCCAATACACTGCTCCACAGGATTCAGGATCCTTTCTCAGAAGATATGCTGAGAGAGATGGTTGATTGTAGAGATTTTTAACTGTTGGATCATGGTGGTTGCTGTTTTTCCTCTCCCTCACCTTTGATGCTGACTGACCTTGGCATTCCAAGTGTAATATTTAGACTAGGAAAAATCACTCTTACCCTCTGACCTGTGCAAATGATAGGTACAAAGCCACAGTCTGACTTGCGACTTGGTCCAGAAACAGCTGATTGCCATGCAGTCGGGAGGGCTTGTAGGCCTGATACTTTCCCCATCCTTTTAATAAAAGATCATGACCAAGACTGAACTCAGAAGGCACTCTGCCTGCTTACAGTCACCATTAAAGGTGTCCTTATCCAAAAGGTACGCAGGAACCCATGAGAGATGGGAGTCTGAAATTCAGGAGAGTCTGTGGATGCTTCACTCCATGCAGATGCATCTTCAGTAGTCACAGGAGCTTGAAGCCATTGGGGTCGATGAGGTCGCTCTGGGAATGGGTGCAGAATGAGTGGAGGAGAGCCATCCCTTTACCCCTTGTGGCTGAATTCACTTTGTGCCCTTGGCTCAGAGTAGAAAGAGAGGTTGCTCCCCTGCCCACCTCCCTTGGGCCCTTAAAGCAGCAGGACAGCAGCATCAGGGCTGCCTCAGTGGCCACCCCATGGTTGTGTGCCTGCTCCGGTTGCCATGGCACTGACGGCTCCTCCTCCTCCTTCCTGCATCTCCTTCCTGGCTCAATTCCTTGCCCTATCCCTTACATGTCTGTGCTTCTTAGGTTCCTTTTAGACACTTCCCTTCATTCACTCTATGCCTATTCTGAGTGGCCACGTCATTTACACCTTGACGTCAAGCTCCCTTGACTACTGAGAATGCACCTGCAGCCTCTTCTAAAATTCAAACTCTTTGCTAGTTTGCTTCCTGGGCGTCTCTGCCTGAGTAAGTCCCATGGGCATGTCAGTCTGGCGTCCCACACACTATTCGGATTCTTCACCTCCACTTCAAACCAGACTTCTCTACCCAAATATGAACCCCTCCAGTTTTACCAGTTTTGAGGGCCCCACAGGTCACACCTTTGACCAAACCAGAAACCTGAGACTCATCCTCTCTGCCTTACTTCTAACACCTAATTATTCTACTCTGCTGTCGGCTGAACCTCTCTTCTGTGTCACCGACGCATTCCCTCATACCCACTAGTATCGTGTTAGATCAGTTCATACGCTCCGTATCTATCTCCTGGCCTATAATATAAAAATTATTTTCTGACTGGCTCCATGCCTCTAACTGCACTTCCTTCTAGATCGTTTTTCCCCTGTGAGTAAAGTGGTCCTCCTAAACTGTAAGTCAGCTCACAACATGCACTGGATGAACATACCGCAGTGGTCCCCTGTCAGATGGAGTGCAGACTTTGTGGCGTGGTGGAGAAGGCCCTTCTGCACCTGGCCTGCCCAACTGTATCCCTCCCACCCCCTGGGGCTGAGCACCCTCCATGCCAGCTCGCTTCACTCTCTATACTTTTTAAATCTCAGTGTCTTTGCACACTTTAAATCTCTGTGTCGTTGCACCTGCTGTTCCTTCCGCTTGGAATGTCTTTTTCTTCTGAATTTGCTTGATTGGAATTCTTCATCTTCTAAGTTTATTCATCTCTTCACTGAGCGCTTCCTGACTGCTCTTAGAAATTAAGCATTTATTCTTTGGTCCCCCTTTGCTGTTCAGACCTCGGTGATGCTTTTATTCCCATTGCTGAAATTAGTTGTTTATGTAATGCCCCCCCCAAGTCTACTGTGAACCTCCTACTTTAGCATAATTAATAGCACACAATAAATACTTAGGAGATTTTAGTAGATAAATGATTATTATATCTGTATAAGTGGTTTTACCCATGGAGGCTATTTTCACCTCTTTTACATTTCATCCTGATGACATCCCTGTGACGTGGATAATTTGATCCTCATTTGACAGATGAAGCTGAGTCACGGGAGGAAGTTGAGTCACAGAGATGATAGTTTATTTGCCGACAGCTCCACAACCAAGTCAGCAGCCAAACTAGGAACAGACTCAAGGATTGTTCACCTCTTGTGTAGTCAGGCCCAGATTAAGATAAGGGATTCTCCTTCTCAGTCAGACACTGGCTTGGTCTTCTAACGATTCCATTAAGCTCGCTCACTGTGTGTGTATGTAACCCATAGTGACAGGTGAGGTATCCGTAGCGTCACTGATTTTTAGAATCTGAAGTTAGGAAGTCTATTACTTTGCAGGTGAGACAATTCTGTACCCGAGAAATTCACAACTTATTACTAGCGGCAGAACCCACATCTCCTGACTTACAGCTACACATTGTCTTTCTAACCACATGCTGGGCAATCGTCAGTTCTATTGGACAGAGTTTTACTTTTGTATCTCAAGGGTTGTCAGTAGGATTTGTTGAACCATTAGGCCAGTTAACTCTTGGGAAGAGACTAACTACCCTTGTTGCAGAAAGAGTATCTTGTCTGTGAAAGAGATAGGACCCAGAGGAGAAAGAATCAAATGCTGAGTTGCTTTCATTGGTTACACGCCCCTTTCAGACTGTATTACTTCTCTTCTAGTGAGCTCCGTAGATCCTTGAGCATGTGCCATCTCAAAATAAAACAGAGGGATCTAATTAGGCCGACCTAAGAGTTCCCTATTGCAGAACAGGTGTGTTCAGCAGTCAGAAGGGCTGTGGGGTGATGGTGTCAATAGAAGATGAAGCATGTTGGGTCTTGAGAGGACAGCATCCCAAGTTACCTGGAAGAGACGTGACACTCATAGTATCGCTGTTTCTTTTCCCTAAACTCTCCTCTCTCTGTACAAATACAGGCATCCATATAATGGAAATAATAGAAATTTATAGCCATATACATGCATATATAGAAAGACAGTACTTTATACATTTCACATGGCAAAAGAAAATGTTTCTCCAAACTATCATTACTGATTAAATAATTCAGCACGAAGCCAGCAGACAAAAGTCTTTAAAACTTTATACTTGCTTGGCCTGACCTGTGGTGGCGCAGTGGATAAAGCGTCGACCTGGGAACACTGAGGTCGCCAGTTCAAAACCCTGCACTGGTCTGGTCAAGGCACATATGGGAGTTGATGCTTCCAGCTCCTCCCCCATTTCTCTCTTTCTCTCTCTCTCTCTCACTCTGTCTCCTCTCTAAAATGAATAAATATAAAGAAATTAAAAAAAAAACTTTATACTTGCTTTAAAAAAAAAACGAACAAAAGAAATAATTTTAATCACCTGAAAGTTCTTTTATTTTTTCTTTTTGGAATATATTTTTAAAGGTATTGAGCTCTCTCAGGAGTGCTCATTCATTCAGGTAGATGGTGATGATGATAAACTCTGAGAAAAGGAGCAAGCACCAAACCACTTCTTGGGTTTGGAAAGAATGCACTTTTCTCACCTGCTGAGCCTTGGAAAAAAGGGTGAAACTTGCTGTCTTCTAACTCCATTTAACTCTACTTTAGATTCCTTTTACATAACAATAACTTGATCCTACTCAAAATACTTGGCACCTTTAGTGACAGAGTGGAATGTAGGAACACTTTAGCAGATCTGAATGTGAGTAAACTCCAGTAGATTTGGAATGAAGAGGTGGAGATTTGAGTTCCTTATTCAGAGTTCACAGCAGATAAGAATACCAGGATTAACACAATAGACTCCTTTCCTTACACATGGCTGAAGAAAGCAATTATCTGTCTGTCTATCAAGACGATGGCAAATTGTGCAACAGCATTAGGCCGCGTGGATGGATAGGTGGATAAATGCTATTCCGTCGTAAAAGGGTGCTGATATATGAGGGAATCCTTTGAGTTTAACTTGTACGCTGTTTTATTTTGGAGTTTATATCATGTTACTGTTGCAGCTTAGAGAGAAAAGATTTTTTTTTTTAAATACTGTTGATGGCATTTTTCAGTTCCTTACCCATCTGAGTTTTATTAAAAGGGTTATTTCAAAGACATCTCCTGTTTAATCATGTTTAAACAATCTGTTTAAGACCTGTTGTGTAGATATAAACACAATAGTCCTTTAATGTAGTAAAACAGACTTCTGACAGACACAGCACATAACAGACATCCATCCATTATTGCTTAAGCTGCTGTTGCTTCCACGCCTGACCGGAAAAGGTAACCACAGCTCCACCGACGGCGTTCGTGGCGTGGAGACCCGGGCATGTGCTGTAGGACCATCTAGCGAGCGGAGGATTGCAGAGAGGCAGACAATTGGAGAGGCCTTAGACTAGATTAGGACTAAGTACCTTAAATCTGTTTTAATGGCTGTGTTTATATCTCCTTCTTCTTCATTCCTTTAGAAAAAAAAAGTAATCAGGTTTCGCAAGTGTTAAGAAAACCATCTCTTCTTGCCAGCTGGACGGGGTCCAGTTTAAGCAAAAAATTCCGCCCTCCTCTCTCTTTTATTTCTGTCTTTTTCTTTTTTCTTCCTGTATGGTCTTCACTGCCATGCAGCACATAGCAAGACGCGGCCGCGCGAGCTGGCTGGCTTTTTCCTTGCTTATTACTTTTTAACATTTTCTTCCTATTGCAGAACTGGGAAAATTGAAGATGATGTTCTGCTGCTGTAGCAGTAAATGTCAAGAGAGGGGCCTTCTGCACATTTTAATGACCTGCGGGCGGTGTCTTTGCTGAAAGCGCGGGCACACACAGTTACATAGCATATGCATACAAAGCCGTCATAATGAAAGGGAAACAGAGAAGATCACACGCTAAGGAAATTCAGCCAGGACCCAGGACTTGCGTGACAGTCTGTGGGCTCGTTGTCACTGGACTCTTTGAAGAATAATGCCATCCATGTTTAGCTGGATTATTGGCAAATAAACAGTGATGCATTTTGTTCAACTACGGAAACTACTGTTTCCATTGCTTAAAACGTTGCCATTGAAAAATCTTTCCATCTCTCAGTGGGGTCTCCATACGCATTAGCAACGCAACACTGTGGTATGTGTGGATATATTATAGTAAAAGAAGGCAAAGGGGATGTTTTCAAAACTAAAACACTCAACTTCTCCTGAGCTTTGGGGGTCACGTATCGACACAGAGAAAGAGATCTTTGTTCGCTCCCTAGAAGCCGGAGGGAGAGATGCAGGTTCAGATGGCCCAGGGTGCCTGTGGGTGCTGGGGTTGGAGAACAAGACGTGTTGTGTTGGGACAGAGTCAGAAATACCAGCTATAACGTAAGAAAATCTCTGAATTCAGGCTCTCTGCTTTTTCTTATTCTGTTCTTTGTAGATCTCTTTCCCCTAACACGTTTTCTTCGCTCCTGGTCCCGCAGCCTGGCGCACGAGAAAGGGCCCTGGGGAGGCTGGGGGACTGGTGGTGGACCGCCTCTCCACCTGCTTTTGTGGCTTCAGACTTGTTGTTTCTGGGCACCAGTCACCTTTCTAAGATGAGCAACATGGGCTGGCGCCATCCATATTTCTCTTCTGATTCGGAAACATTCTAATTCATACAATTTTTACTTTGAACGGGAGCAGAGAGGGAAAGAAGCGTCTGTTGGAAACCAGGGGCAGAAGTCAAGGCCCGCAGGAGAGTAACTGGAAAGAAAGTCCCAGAGAATTTGGAGGCAGAGAGGCAGAGGAGAGGAGAGCTGGATTAGGACATGGGAGACGCCCTGTGGAGAAGCCAGCCAATTCCCCGGAGCTCTTCTCCCTGCCTGCAGAAGGTATTACCTCTCCTCTTGTGTGTTTCCGTTATGCTTTCATCTGGTCTGCCTTTTACATGTTTTAATCCTGGTTTTCTTCATACCTCCCATGAGTTTTCTTTTTTCTTTAGATGTCTCAAGTTTTAAAAGTCCATTATTTCAAGAAAACAAAAAGTTATATTCTAAGCATATGTTTATTAGAAGTCAGTCCCTGATGTGTGACTGATACTGGCAGGGCCTGATAGCCGGGTCTTTCTTCCAGACACTTTATTGTTGGATGGTTGTGATTTGCCACAGACTAAAATCTAAAAGTGATAAAGGAACTTCCATTTGTATGCACGCAAATTAAAATTTCCCAGTTCTTTCATTTGTATACGCATTGAAAGAGCTTGAATTCTTTGACCTTTAGAAGCCTAAATTTTGAAAGAGGCTGTCCTTCAATGACCTCTCTCTCTCTCTCTCTCTCTCTCTCTCGCATCTAATTGTATTTTAAAAATGACTACATATGAGTTTGAGAGAGTGAACTTTATACTCACTGATCTAAACTGGCACCTTTTATTAAAAGAAAGCAAATTCAGCTTTTAACATTTTTTTTTAATGTACTGGAGTTCCTAGAATATTTCTATGGAGTCTATGGCTTAACTATATAATTATGTCTCTTGAGTAGATTATGTTTTTCTTCCCATAATTATGTTTTTACCCGGGAGACTGGAAGGCTTCAGACCTCTCTTGGGTGAAATTGTTCCTTCTCTCTTCTTCCTTGTTAAACTGAATTCTACATGCCTGATTGTGTTCAAGGGCTGAAAGGGAGCTCTTGAAGATATGTGGTAGTGATTATGATTTTTTTTTTCCTTAAGAAATTGGTTTATGTATTAAGAAGGGCCTTTTAGAGAGAAGCTCTGTTAGTTCATTTTTGAAATGCCATCAGAGAAGGATCTCCTGGAAGGGGGTTTGTTTATGATCTGTGGTCCTCTGTCTGAAACCACACACTGCCATTGCTCTAGGGCTGTCTCCTCTCACAGGCTGTCCTGTGTGAGCTCGAGGGTCCATGCACACATCATACTGCACGGTGGCTCATTTGCAGGGGCTCAGAGGAGCAAGAGGCCTTAAACGTGAAGACAGTTTCTAGTCCAGTTCATTATTTTCGTCCAGAAATAGTTCTGACCTGAACCAGACAGCATACTCTTAGGAAAAGAAGATGACTCAGCAGCCTTTCCCAGCAAAGATTATAGACTCATCAATTTTACTGTGGGAAATGTTTCCCAATAGCCAGATTTTTTTTTTTCTCTTCCTTCTCTGTCTTTTACTGGACAAAGGAGACATCATTCTAAACTGAACAATGTTCTTATTTATTAACTGGACAAGCATTTGTCGTCTGCCTTCCCTCCACCTGAGCTCTATGTTATGTCCTAGACTTAAGACAGGACACCTACTCTCAAGGGGTTCATAGTGAAGTTCAGGAGAATCTAAGATAAATAGGGTTTGGAATTTTATAAAAATATTTTATATCAATTCATAGTAAGTTAATGCTTACTGAATGCTTGCTACACTTAAGTATAACCACATGTAGTAGATAAAAAACAGTTGTAGCTGCTCTTAGCTTGCTGAGATAGAAACCAGGAGGATCACTGAGGCCCTAAAGACAGAAAAGACCAGAACTATGTGATGACTGAGTTGGGACTGGGAAGGGATTCAGTCAAATGGAGATGGTAGGGAGAGGGTGTTCTATGTAGAGCAGACAGCTTAGGCAACCACCGTGACCCTGAAGAACTGTGGCTAGTACAGTGTGGGGAGAACATTGGCTGGGAGCAGTACAGTTGTAGCCGTTGGAAATGAGAGTGATGAGGGTACATTGGGACCATATTCTGCAGGTCCTTGTTTGCTGGGCTGAGGGAGCTATTTAATTCAATAGAGAGTACAACACAGTGAGAGATTTTGAGAAGGTAAACATGAATGTTAGGATTTAGGGGCTGAAAGCATTTTAAAAATTATGGAAACGAATGCTTCATTTTTGTTAGGTCCAGAAAGTTCCATTAAATCCCTTCCTGTGATAAAACCACAAGTTGATGCCCTTTCAGATATGCCAGGCTGCTACTCCAGGGTACTGGCCGCAGGTGAGAGGTCAGGAGACGTTCTAGGGCGAAACGGGACCATCCTTGTAGAAGCCAGAGAGTCTAGGACAGGGAGGTAGAAAAGGTTTACATAGCCGGATTTTGAGCCTGGGGTACTAGAAAATGATGATATGAATGGAAATAAGGAAATTAGAGGGGAAGCTGGTTGGGACTGTTTGTAGTGGAGAGTATGGGGTGTGTCAGGGAGAGGCAAAGGGTTTAACTAAACATTACAGGCATTGTAAGAGTATAGGTCTTTAATTTTTAGACTTTTACAAACCACCAGTGAAATGTAGTCATCTGAATGTAAACAGAAGTTTCACTTTTGTCAGTAGTATCTCCATTTTCACACGTATGTAGGAATGCAGAAAATCAGGGTTTTTAATCTAGAGCCTCAATAAGTATAAATTATTTGGGTCCAAGCTTTTCATGGCTTCCCTAAAAACTCACTTGGGTCTATAATCTTCCCTGTTATATTGCTTTCGCTGGAAACCATTGAAACAACTTGAAGATAGACTAAGGTTCCTCTCTTGTAGTAGAATTTCAAGTAATTTCATTTGTAATTGAATTATGAATTTATTTTATTTTTAATTAAAAAATTTTCCATTGAGGCCCTGGCCGGCTGGCTCAGTGGTAGAGCATTGGTCCATCGTGTGGAAGTCCCAGGTTTGATTCCTGGCCAGGGCACACAGGAGAAGTGCCCATCTGCTCTCCACCCCTCCCCCTCTCTTCTTATCTGTCTCTTTCCTTCCCACAGCCAAGGCTCCATTGGAGCAAAGTTGGCCCCGGGCACTGAGGATGGCTCCATGGCCTCTGCCTCAGGCACTAGAATGGCTCTGGTTGCAATGGAGCAATGATCCAAATGGGCAGAGCATCGCCCCTGGTGGGCATGCTGGTGGATCCTGGTTGGGTACATGTGGAAGTCTGTCTCTCTGCCTCCCTGCTTCTCACTTCAGAAAAATATAAATAAATAAATAAATAATTTTCCATTAATTTGAGAGAGAGAAGCATCAACTCATTTTTCCACTTAGTTGATTCATTCAGTTGTGCATTCATTGACTGCTTCTTATACATGCCCTGACCTGGTGTGGGACAATGCTCTATCCACAGAGCTACCCAGCCAAGGCTGAATTATAACTTTAAAAATAATCAATTTAGTCCCTAATTTCTACCTGCAAACACTCCTTTATGTACCACTTTCAGGTTAGAGAGATGAAAAAAATCGAAGTCGTCATCTCCTCCCGCACCCCCCGGAACCTGTGTGGAATAAGCAAGTGTTTGTGTATAACCCGTTTACTCTGATAAGTTATAACTCAGACATAGTCCTTTCCTCTCTTTCTTTTGTCATTTTTTTTTTTTTGAGAGAGAGAGAAGAAGGGAGAGAAAGGAAGGGAGAGAGAGAGAAGCATCAATTCACTGTTCCACTTAGTTGTGTACACATTGATTGCTTCTCATATGTGTCTTGACCAGGGCTCAAACCAGCACCCTCGGGAACCAGCCAGTGGCCCCAGGATTGAAATGACATAGTTATATCCTGTGGCTTAGCAGTGGCTGTAGACTCTATAATCTTCATACAATGTCAGGGTGGTTAAATCTTTCGTGGACTGACATGAAATTTCTGGCAAACTGGTACCGATCCATGGACTGGTGATTGGAAAAGCACTGCCCTAGAGTATTAGACCAGATTTTATTCTATCTCAATGACAGTGAAATTAGCTAATGTCTCCCTTGTCACAATCTCCTCCAGGGAAAGCCTAAATGCATGGTAAAGGAGGCTCATGGGTTGCCCAAGTATTGTGTTATTGGACTGGGAATAAAAAGATCTGTCCTAAAAGGGTGTTTCTAATATATATTGCATAATTTAAAAAAGAATGAATGTGTAGTTTTAAAACTAGATGCATCAACTGATTTGAAGAATCTGTTGAGATTAATTAGTAAATTCATAAAGCCACTATGGAAAACAGTATGGAGATTTTGCAAAAAACTAAAAATAGAGCTGCCACATGATATAGCATTTCCACTTCTGGGTATTTATCTGAAGAAAATAGAAAGACTAATTCGAGAAGACATATGCACTCCTGTGTTCATTGCAACATTATTTATAATTGCCAAGATATAGAAGCAACCAGATGTTCATCAATAGATAAACAGATAAAGAAGATATATATATATATATATATATATATATATATATATATATATATATATATATATATATATAATGGACTATTATTCAGCAATAAAAAGAATAAAATCTTGCCATTTATAACAAAATGGGTGGACCTAGAGGGTATTACGCAAAGTGAAATAAGTCAGAGAAAGACAAATACCATATGACATCACTTCTATGTGGAATCTAAAAAAAATAAAATAAGTGAATAAACAAAATAAAAAGAATAGTGTGCCTGTTCATAGGTTATATATGTATAACCTATATATAACCTACTCATCCCTCACAGACACAGTGATCTCATTAGTGAAGGTCTCCTCTTTTAGTCAACATCAGTTGCTCCCCCTCCTTCATATAGACAGCACTTTATTATTACTAATTTTTTCTTTTCTTTTTTTTCCTTCTTTTACAAGTGAGAGGAGGAGAGGTAGAGAGATAGACTCCTGCATGCACTCTAACCACGATCCACCCAGCAACCCGTTCTGGGACTGATGCTCTGCCCATCTTGGGCCATTCTCACAACTCAGCTATTTTTAGCACCTGAGGCAGAGGCTCAATGGAGCCATCCTCAGTGCCCAGGACCAATGTGCTTGAACCAACTGAGCCATGGCTGTGGGAGGAGAGAGAGAGAGAGAGAGAGAGAGAGAGAGAGAGAGAGAAAGGGGAGGGAAGCCGGAGGGATGGAGAAACAAATAGTCACTTCTCCTCTGTGCCCTGACTGGGAATTGAACCTGGGACATCCACACGCTGGGCTGATGCTCTACCACGGAGCCAACAGACCAGGGCCAGCACTTCATTATTTTTTTAAGTTTTTTTTGTGTGTGTGATGAAAAGTTTCAAACATACATTAAGAGATTATATGTAATAAAACCCCGTATGTTCACCTTACTTTATAATTAATAACATTTTGCCGTATTTGCTTTACCTGTTATTTTGCTGAACTATTTTACAGCAAATACCAGATATCATGACATTTAACCCCTAAATATATCAGTTAGTTCTTCTAAAAAATAAGGGGATATCTTTATATAATCACCAAGGGTATACTTCTTTAATATTTTGAAATAGTCCCTATTCATATTTATTCATTCGATTTCCAGACCACAGCACATGAGTGTTTGCACTCACTACAGTCTTTTTTAGTGGTGAGGAGTTTAATTGCTTGCCCTTCTTCCTTCCCTACTAGACTGTGAGCTGTTTGAGGGTAGGGACATTGCGTTACATATTTTCTCTTCCCTCCTTACAGTCCCTAGTGAGACAGACTTGCCTAGGGCAGGTGCCCTGTACACTAGTGGGACTAGCCTACCTGTGGACATGGTACTGATTCCTGATTGATGTTCTATTGCAGATCTGCCTTTCAACTTTGATTAAAAACAAAAGTAGCTTCTTCATGGTACTCAGGATATAAGTAGAAACTTAGTAAAAAAAAAAGTGAGTGTTTAAATCTGATTAAAATACTACAATACTACTATAAAAAGATGAGCTGCCAAACATTATGACCCCGCTGTGCCACATTAGGGTAGACGGGCCATGGCATTACCCGGATGAGGGATCAGTGGTCGTGGTTCTTTCCAGATCTTTGTAAAAGGTGCCTTGTTTTTCAAAGGCGTGCTCTTTTGTACGTGTATTTGGACGCCCTTCAGGGGGAGTGCTAGAAGTTGTGCAGCGTGTGTCATGCTGTGAATAGAGTGCATAGATTGGGAGGTGCTGGCTGGGGGACCTGCATAGCTCTCCAGAGCTGTGAAGCTGTTCTCAATCAACTTTTACAGAAACGGGCAAAATGGGTCACGTCGCAGCGGCAAGTTTATTTTTATAAAAATGTTCACATACCACAATCTTCATGCACCAGTTTCAGATGTATAATTTTTCTAAAGCAGAAGTGCTGGTGTCGGTATTATTAACTTTCACTGTGAGGAAGTTGCCCCTGGATGAAGAGAGCTGGGCGTGGGAGAACAGGACAGTTAGCTGGACCATTGCTTCATGGCCTGACAGTTCCTCATGGGTCTGGGCTCCAAGGATGTGTGAATGCTGTGACCTTTTGATAGTGCTTTCTTCTGGTGCCCCTGAATTTATTGCAACAAAAGTCATATTCAGCCAAACACACTCAACTTTTTGAGAAGAAAAATTGTTCTGAAACATTTTTTCTTTTTCCATTTTAAATTCACTTTTGATCATGATTTCCCCAGAATGACTGATACTGCACTGCTAACAATCTAAAATGAGCTTGTTAGCAGTGGAAGGGGAGAGAGTCCTGGACAACAATCAGAAAACCTTAGTTCTAATCCTGCCACTAACTATGTGACTTGGTAAATCATTTCCCCTCCCAGGGGCTCAGGGTCCTCATCCACGAAAGAAGTACACGGCTCTAAAATTCAGTCTAAATTGTTTCTGTTGTCATTTTTACCTCTGTGATTCGAAATGACTTGCAAAAATGCTTAAGAATTATAGTGAGATAATGAGACTCTTTCAGAAAGCAAGCAAGCAAGCAAGCAAGCTTCCGCTTGAATGTCCTGCAAGGAAATTTCTTAGGAAGCGCTAATCAAGGTTGATTTCTTTTTTTCTTTTTCTACTTTTATTAAGTGAGAGTCGGGGAGGCAGAGAGACAGACTCCTGCATGTGTCCTGATCAGGATCCACCCGGCCAGCCCCCTATAGGGTGATGCTCTGTCCATCTGGGGCCGTTGCTCTGTTGCTTGGCAACCTAGCTATTTTAGCGCCTGAGACAAAGGCATGGTGCCATCCTCAACACTTGGGGGCAACTTGCTCGAATGAGCCATGGCTGCAAGAGGAGGAGGGGGGAGAGAGAGAGAGAGAGAAGGAGAGGGAGAGGGGGGAGAGAGAGAGAGAGAGAAGGAGAGGGAGAGGGAGAGGGAGAGAATGGTGGGAATGGGAAGGGTGGAGAAGCAGATGGTTGCCTCTCCTGTGTGCCCTAACTGGGAATCAAACCCTGAATATCCATATGCCAGACCAATGCTCTACCGCTGAGCCCACCAGCCAGGGCCTCACAGCTGCTTTCTCAAGAAAGGCTTTGCCCACTGGATTCACTAGATTGCCAAATAAGAAGAGGAGAGGTCTTCTCCATGGGGGGAAGATGGTGTTGTAATTTGTTTTTGTCTTAAGACATTCATCTAAAAGAGGAAAATATTCATTCATCCATTTATTACCTAAATATTTATTGAGCACCTACTGTATGTGTAGGCACTGACTAGGTTGTGAGGATACAGCTATAAAGGGAACAGACCTGGGAAGCCAAATAAATCCACAAGCTAATTACTGATGGTGGTAACAGCCATAAAGGAAGTAATAGAGGGTGTGCTTGAGAGGGAGGAAACAACTCTGGATGCAGCAGGCAGGCGAGACCCCTCCTAGGAGGTGGTGTTTACCCTGAGGCCTGAGAGATGAGAGGGAGCGGGCTATGCAGAAGATCAGGGGAGAGCATTTTAGAAATATGGGAAGGTCCTGGGATTAGAAACTAAAGGGGAGACAGTGTCAGATGACCAGAGCGAGATAATGGGTTCCTGGACTAGGGTGGTATCGTTGGAAATCAAAGAACTGTATAGATTTGAGACATGTTTTCAAGATGAAAATGACAAGTCTTGGTAATGGATTAAATAGAGGGAGAGAGGAATAAGGGGGCATTGAGGAAATGTTTGGGTGTTTGTCTAAAGCAACCAAGTGGCTGGTGCCATTTACTAAGATGGTGGGGGGACTCTTATGGGAGGAATAAGGAAGGTTTTTTTGGGAGGGCGTTAGAAGAATAAAGAACTTGCCTTAAATATGCTTCATTCAAGATACCTGTAAGACATTGGGAAGTCAATTAGGCAGTGAGATACATCTGAAGCTCAGGGCAAAGGTCAGAGTGTACCCCAGAAGAATGGGGAGTCATTGGCTTGAGTAAGTGGCATTGAGCATATGAGGTTGATATTGTAATGATCTCTACCTTGGCTATCCATTGGACTCACTTCTGACTTAATCGAACTGACATGGGGCCTGCACCCTCGTATTCCTCAAAGCTTTTAGAGGGTTTTCTTATCCAGCTACGGTGGAAGAGCCACTGCTCAAGGGAAAATGTACACCTGTAGAAGAGTCTCTAGGTGGACCTGGCTAGTTAGCTCAGCAGTAGAGCATCGGCCTGGCATGTGGAAGTCCCGGGTTCAATTCCCAATCAGGACATACAGGAGAAGTGACCATCTGCTTCTACACCCTCCCCCCCTTCTTCCTTCTATCTCTCTCTCTCTTTTTTTCCCGCAGTCATGGCTTGAATGGTTCGAGCAAGTTGACCCCAGGAGCCGAGGATGGCTCTATGGCCTGCCTTAGGTGCTAAAATATAAGTTGCCGAGCAGCAGAGCAGCGAACCAGATGGGCAGAACACTGACCAGCAGGGGGCTTGCCACGTAGATTCTGGTCGGGGCGCATATGAAAATCGGTCTCTCTGCCTCCCTGCTTCTCACTTAATAA
Organism: Rhynchonycteris naso; assembly: GCA_037038555.1. NCBI lineage: Eukaryota > Metazoa > Chordata > Mammalia > Chiroptera > Emballonuridae > Rhynchonycteris > Rhynchonycteris naso. The sequence goes on from CM073000.1 coordinate 12,474,585, forward strand.
AAAAATAAAAAGAAAGAAAGAGGCTGTAGGACTGAGCTTCTATGTAGTCCTAAGCATAACACTCTTCATACTGTTGTCCTGCTGGGAAGATCCCATCTTTGGCTCTTTGGCTGTGGGTTGCTTCTCCCTGCACCTGCACTGTGGTGGACTACCCTGTCCTTGACTTGAGCCAGTGTGCCCTTTGTCTTCCGTGCTCTTGGTTTCTGAGGGGCTTGCTCGGGGGCCGAGGACGGAACTGCATCATCCTTCAGCCAGTCGTGCGCGTGGTACCCGAGTGTGGTCCAGTGGTAGTGGGCACTTGTCACGCTGGAAAGACGGAGAACCTGTTCAGCTTTTGTTCGTCGTTGTACTGGAAGGATTTTGTTGTGGTTGGTTGTGGTGGTGGCTGTGCAGGGGGAGATGTCGACAAGGAAAAACCCAGGTTCTTTTGTGTGTCTATGCAGCCGCAGATAGATGTCCCCTGAAGTACTCCAGGGTGTCCATAGCTACTTGGTAGCTCGACTTCAAATATCATTTCTGAAAGGTCACTGAGGCTTTTAAAATTTCACCTGCTCTTTGTCACACTTACCAGTGTGTCTCGAGCCCTTTATTTTTGCCTGTAACCTCCTGGGACTCCCCTGAAGCAGCGGGCTCAGGGAAAATAGTGTACTCACACATCCAGGTACTGAGCTCCAGCCTCGACGGCCTCCATGCAAACCTCATGAAAAGGCTGTGGAAAGCAGAGGCAGAGCTTATTAAGTTTTCTTGTGACCCATGGCCCACATAAAGTCCCACTGTATAAAGGAACCATGCAAGATTATGTAGCGCTCCCCTTAACCCTCAGGGAACCTGCCCTTCCAAAAAATATGGCCTATTAAAAAAAATAACTTCCAGGGACAATTCCATAAGCTTTCTTGTTAATGTTTACAGCTGTATCAACACCGCACCGATACTTTTTTGTATGTATGCGAGGAACAGAATCCACAGATTGAACTGTGACAAGGCCTATATAATTCCCTACTTGTGAAACTAGTTAGACACAGCAAGATGTATTGATGGAAGTTTGTTTAGGGTAATGGGTGAGCTATTAACTTTGTAATTGAATCCTTGCTGCTGCTTCGACTTGCTTTGAAAACTGGCCTTGACACTTCACAGGGCTCAGTCCTTCGGTGCCTCACTTGGTCCAGCTGGATTCTTTTCAGTCCGCCCTAGCAGCCGAGAGAGGAAGGAAGGGAAGAGAATGTGAGAATGCCAGCGGTGGTGGAGCCACACAAGGAGTGGAGAACTGAGCTGTATCCTAGCCTAGGTCGAGCTCATCAGTATCTGAGGACCACGAGGTGGTGGTTTGACCTCTAGGGCTCAGTTGCTTCATCTGCGAACGCCTTACTTACTGGGGTGTAGGGGCTGTTTGGGGCCATCTTGAAAGGTTCATTAGAGTTCTAAAATCTATTTGTAATCTGGACAAAAAGCCATGAGTGGTAGGGGACATAGCAAACAATCAACAGTGAGTTTGTGCAGTTGTTTCCAATCATTTTTCTCCTGGTCTTAGTCCCTCTGTGAGAGCAGGTGCCCCACCCTCACACTGGCAGGAAATAGGGTGGTGGGTGCCTTTCGGTTAATGGGTCTAGTTGGAGCATGTTTGGCTGAGGAGGTGCTACACTCATATTACCAAGCCTTGGCTTCCTCTCTGTTTTCTTTGGGCTGGGTAGGCAATGAAAAAGGAGACAGGAAAATACATTTTGGGGCAAATAAAATAAGGAATTTGTCTTGTGAAGACAGCTTATAGTTGGGAAATTCTAATGTTCGACTTAACCCTCTCCTGATAGATTCCTCTTGTCCTGTACCAACGGAAGATGAGGTGTTCTTGCCACCCATTGACTATACCGTCGCATTCTTGAAGGTTTTTAATAATTCTCCTTCAAGGTTGTTTTTTTTTTTTTCTTTTATGAACATCAATCCTCATTCCCTTAACCAAAGGGCAAATTCCTATTTTAGTCTTCTTAATGGCTATTAAAATAAGGTTCTGCCACTTAACATTTTACTGAGATGTTGGGGTAATATCCTAGGGCCCCACTGGCATGGGGAAGGGGGAGCAGGACGTAGGGGAGAAGGAAGCCATGTGTATTTCTGTCTGTGTGTTAGGCATCATTGTACTCGCTCACCACGGCACCTGTGCAGGTTCACACCTAACTAATGTCGCACCAAGATAATACTCTAAGTATGATTTGCTGATTTTCTTGTAAAGAAGTCTTATTACCTTGCTTATCTTTTAATTTGTGTATTTCATTTTAATGTTTAGAATTTCCTTGGATTTTATACTTGAATAAACTAGAAGAGAGATGGAGTTGTGGTTGTTTTTTTTTTTTTAAATAATGGAGTCTCACATTCACATGGTCACCCAAAGAGTATTTTTCTGATTCTTTTACTAAACCATAGTACTAGATTTAACATAAGAAAGCATTCTCTGTGATTTAAAAATCCTTCCCGCTTTGGCATATCAGAAAATATCCAGATTCCTCAAGTTTCCTTGCCTGTATTTCTGCTTTTTTCTCTTAAGGGGTTCTAGGATTGAGTTTTAATTTTTTCAGATAAGAGTCTCAATAAGGTATTAATTGTAATATAAAATAAAGTCACTATGGTCATCATGGAAATGTCCCTTTGACGAATGTGTTGGTCCCTGTCCCTGCCCCAACTTTGGGACAGTAGGTTTCACATGCACAGAGTCCCTGAGCTTTCAGGGGAGGTGTGTCCTTCCTGAACCATGAGAGCACACCCAGACACATTCACCACCCCAGCCTCACTGAGAGGGCCACGGGAGGCGCCCAGAGAGTCCCCCTTGTGTGCCAGCGTCCCCGCCTCCCTGCCCATGCCTGACTCTGAATCACCCTCTGGGACCCTCAGCTCTCCATTTATAGAACAGAACTAGGAATGCTTTGCTGCTCGATGATGCCTATAAAGCAATTTGTAACAGAAAGCTTTTACATAGACGCTTCATTATGAATACCGGTATCGATAATTCCTTGGCTTAAACCCCCAGTATGTATGTTCACATATCTATTTAGCATGGTCAATTGTTCAGCTAATTAATATGCTTTTATTTTATGATTTGCTGTTTCCAGGGCACAGACAGAAGCTTGATGACTCTAAACCTAGTTTGTTCTCTGACCGCCTCAGTGATTTAGGGCGCATTCCTCATCCCAGTATGAGAGTAGGTGTCCCGCCTCAGAACCCACGGCCCTCCCTGAGCTCTGCACCAAGTCCTTTTAATCCACAAGGACAGAGTCAGATTACAGGTAAGACAGACTCCTAGGTTTCACTTGCACAGGCTGGCAGGCTGGGGGAGAGGGGCTACCAGACAAGATGTGTGCACTTCAAGACTCCAGGTGCTACGCAATGGCTTGTTATTAAAGAATTAAGACTTGGCACTGACCTTTCATTTACGGAAAAACAAATTCCACTATTGGATAACTTTGGGATCAAATGTGGGTGAAGTTTCTGCTAATGGTGTACTCTGTGGCCACGTCAGTCTGCACACTGGTAGAATGGTAATCACTATGCTGTCTGGGAGAATGTTTGCTACTGTTTCTATATTGTGTCCAGGTGCTGCAAGGGGATAATAATAACATCATACCCTCACTATTACACAATGAGAATTACTGTCTCAGATTTGGGCTTAAATTAATTTCTTATATGTATAACTGTTTTCATTAAGTTTTCTTGAACATTGCCCAGGGCTAACAGGAAGCCCCGATTGGTGAGGATGAGTCAAGGTCAACGTGCAGCTCATCACGCAGACAAAACTTTCTTCTGGTTCACGGGTAGCTCTGGTTCCCCAAGCGACAGTTCTCTTTATTCAGTTTAGTAAGCTGCTTATTTTACCTTTATTCTTAAAAATTAACATCAGCATTGCATCACAGACTAATTCATACTTGGCCCAGTAAGGTGCCCAACATTTTTTATTTCAGCCCCTATTTTGTAGGAAAACGTCTTATTTTAGGACTAATCTGCTTGCTTTTAGGTCATGGGGACAAGAGAGTGTGTTACTCATCCCAGATCTTTAACTCGAAGATCACAGGTATTGAGAGCCGAAAGAAACTGCATGGCATCTACAAACAGTTGCTGTTGTTGGCAGAAGCGGGCTAGAATAGAGGGGAAAATAACTCAAAACAAAATGTACAGGAAACTGTCAAAACGGATATTTCTTAATGGTTAGGTTTTTGTCTATAGTGGTTAGTTTTGAGTGGCCTTAAATGGTTTATAAACATAATTGTTTACAAATTAGATGACCCCCCCCTCCTCTTCTGACCATATTAGGTATATGTCTTCTTAGATATTTACTTAGAGTACATTTCTGTGAGTATATGAATATTAGTATGAATGCATTGAGTATGCCTGAGTACCTATTTTAAAAAACAATATAGCATTATAAAAATAAAATAGCTGAATACTGAAGAGAACCAGATATCTGCATCAGGGAAGAACCTTAGAGCTCTGTAAAGAATAGCCATGTCTTAACCTAAATAAATCTCTAAATGTTAGTAGGTAGGAATCAAAAATTAAGGTGTTTACTAGACATGAATCCTTGGTAAAAATGCAAGGGTGAAATTCACACTAACAGGAATTTGGAGCTTGTAGCTACAGATGCTCCTGCATTTAAAGTAGCGAGCCTTGGATCACTAATGAAGGTTCATGATAACCATCTTTGTATCTCTATACCTAATCCTTAAACTCTGTGTGTGCATGTATGTAGAAGCAGATGTATACATATATAAACGTGTTTGTATATGATTTGTAAGGGACTTATGATGGCTAATTATATATATGTTTGTATTTATATATTCTAATCCTTAATTGTTTGCTAATTATATTTTGCTAATGACTAATGCTTTTAAAATGGTCCTTGGAACCTATGTGTTGCTAGATTCACTTAAGAAGATGCTTTTCTCAAGGCTTTGTCCTCAAACTTAGAGACGACATCCAAAAACAGAACCAGGGGACATTTTGGAATCTGAAGTTACCTTAGATAACATTAACCAAAAAGTCGGTAAAAGTTGTCAAGAGGAGCTATATTTTTGCACACTCCCCTCCCCCCAGACATGAGTGCCGAGAGCATGGGGCAGGTGGATGCACGGAGAGCACCTGAGCAGCCCAAGTGCGGCCATGGCCGCAGCGAGTTGCCAGCCTCCTTCACCCATCTGTCCCGGTGGAAGCTCGGGAAGGCTGAGCTCTCTGTCTGCAGTTTCGTAGCCAGTGAGCGGCGCACCAGCTGTAGGTCTCTGCGTTCTGAATGCACAATGGCTTTTCTTATACAATACCATGCTGCAACTTCATCGAGAGCATTTCAAAATAATGTTTAAATACTCACTGGATATAGTTCTGAAGGTGAAATACAAAACAGGTTTATTTCTAGCTTTTCGGAATTATATGGCAGGAGTATTAGCTCTGCATTTTGAGATTCCAGTATAGAAGAATTGATTTATAGATCAGTCTTGTCATTTCTTTGAAAATATCCACAAGGTATTGGACCCACCAACTTTCTCAGACTTTCCATATTTGAAGCTTCACACACATACATGTGCTACTCCTACCCGCTTTTGACCATGGGCACTTTCTTTAAATGCTCTCATATTGTTAGTGAGCTAATGTCAGCATCTGCCCATAGCCAAGGGTTTCTACCATCCAAAATTCTACCATGACTCAAATTATTAGGAAAACCTAAGAACACCCACAACAGCAGCAACTTCAATTAAAATTGAATAGATTTCATTTTTCTTTTCCCTCTCTGGATTAGTTTTCTTATCTATTGAATAAGTACGGTTTAGAACCTACCACAGGTAGAGAATTGGGTTTTAGGTAAGAGGGAGGAGAAAAGAAAAGTCCTGTCCTTGAGTTAAAGTCTTAATTGAAGAGATTGTTACCTTCCTGCGCCTCAGACTGTCCTCTGGCTGTTCCTTATGTACCGATTCTTCTCTCTGTCCCCGCTCCATGGGTCATTCTGTCCGCGGTGGTCTCTATCTGCTCATAAGACCCACCCTCCTTCTAGGCCACGATGTCTTCTGCAGGAAAGAGTCCTGGAACCTTCATCTGGAAGGCTGCCTATTCATCCTCTCAGCTTTAGTTGAGATTGCCTTCTTTTGTAGCTTCTGTGAATTTGCTTTTTTTTCTTCCCTGCTAGATTATAAATTCTTGGAGGGATTTATTTTCTTTTGTGCCTACCTCAGGGGTAGCATCTCATTAAATGCTGAATGAATGAAAGTTTAGATGAGAAGCAGTCAGTGCAAGGAGGGCAGGAATTTCCTGCCTTGTTAGCATTAACCCTTCTCTCTCATTTCCCGCCCCATGGTGTCACAGTTCCCTGGTGGTGGACATTAATGGCAGAAGTCACATTTCAGTGTAGCACTTCCATAGTTAAACCATTTGGTATCATCCTAGTTTTGGAGTTCCACTAATTGCACAATTAAATTGAAGTTCTACTTAAACGCCTTACCCGTAATGGATTTTGTAAGTTCTTTGTAATGTGCCCCAACTGCCTTTTGTTCAAGGAGTCCTTTGGATACAGACGTTTGTAACAGACAGGGCTCTGGTTAGCTCTCATTGACTTGGCTTTCTCACTATCTCAAGCTCTTACGGCCAAACTGAAGATAATGACCTTGGTTGTATAGTCACTATGAGTTCTCGCACTTGCCAACATAAAAGGCAAGTCAAACTCCCAGGAGAGGGAAATAAAATTAGAAATCATAAATTGAGGAAGTCATAAGCACTTAGTGTTTCATATTAGCGTTCTCCAGAGTCTCTCGCAATTCCTAGGGCTAGAGATTCTAGCTGTGTGGTGAGCTGGCCTCTTTGCAGTGCTGGTCTGCTGGGGTCACTCTGTAGTGGTCTTTAATGGCCCATGTTGTGCCTGAGGGCCCAGGGCCTCCTCACGGCTTCCTGAGGAAGTTGCTTCCTCTGTACCTTTTTTATCTTTCAGACATCTGGTGCCTTGTCTCTGGGTGCCAGAAAACACTTAGTCTGTCACAAATGTCCTCCTCTGGATTCAGAAGGTGGCCAGAGCAGTAGAGTAGGGATAGTGTGTTTGGAGATATCCCCCAAGATGATTGCTGTTTTAAACTCAGTGCTCTCCAGATAGGTGAACTGCACCTGAAAAGAAGCTGACTCAGGCTATTGGGTTTGGGGGATTGGGACATTTGTCTAACCTTTGGGCATTCTGCTATTCCGTTAGTCAAGTGAACAAGGGAGATACAGTCTCTGCTCACAAAAGCGAGCAGTACATGGATGAGTAAGCATCCATACAGGACATGGATGAATAATCAGTACATGGATGAATATGCATCCATACAGGACAATATTAGGTTATAGTAAATGCTTTGAGAAAGTGAAATACGGTAATGCTGTAGCCGTTTAGGAAGGGAGGAGGCTAATTGTGATGAGAAAGTTGGGGAAGGGATTGTTGAAGGGCTCTGCACACCAGCATTTCAGGCAGCGAGAAGCTTGCGCAGAGGCTGTTGGGAAGCAGTGTGTGTGGTGTTTGCGGTACAGGAAGGTCAGTATGGGTGGGAAGCAGTGAGCAAGGGGAGTGACACAAAGGGGCAGGCCGGGGCTGGATCACGGAGTCTTCGTGGCCCTGACGGGGAGCCTGGGTTTTGTTCTGATTTCATTGCTGTGCCATTGAAGGATGTGAAGCAAGAGAATGACATTATAGGTTTTTAAAAAATCACTTTGGATGCGAATTGAAGACCAGGTCATAAGGGAGCCGTGGTAGAAGCAGGGCCCCCATTTCGGACGCTACTGCAGTAGCCCAGGGGTGAGTTGAGGTCGGTAGCATTTCTTTTCTCTATTCAAAACTCAAGCCAGATGCTGGCCCCTCTTCTATCCTGAGCCGTGTCTAAGTTCTCCACACTGCTCTTCCACTGGTACCATTACTTGTTTACACATCTGTCTCCCCCATCAGACTTTGAACTTTCAAAGTCGAGGTCCACGTTTTGTTTATCTTTGCATGCTCCGGGTCTCATACAGTGCCTTCTGCTTGGTGACTTTGGTTTGGTGCTGAATGAATGGGGCAGGTCAGTCGCTTCTTCAGGAAGTGTAACCCATTATTAGTGTCCTAGCCCTAATCGTTTTTCTATTGGATTGGATTACTGTCACTCCCTCTTACTGTGTGCCTCAGGTCCTGATCTAATGGGGTAAACTCACACACTCCTCACAACAGCTCTGAGATTGGGGGCTCTGTTATAAAAACTGAGGCTTGCCCAGGTCCCACGTACTCTAGTGAGTGATAAATACAGGAATGAAATCCAGACCCACGTGACTCTTGGCTGCCGAACCCTTGGGAAGCTGGCACGTGCGCGGGTCAGGGCTCTGGCCCTTCCCGTTTCAGGGGCTCACAGCTTTCATTTATGCTGCCCTTTGTCATGTATTAAAATAGTTCTACATAAAGTTCTTATTACTAAAGCCTCCAAACCGTTCTGAAAAGTAGATGTTTTGCAGGTGGAAGAACTTGATTCTTTGAGAAATGACTTGCTGAAGGCCCCTGCAGCTGTTGCACTTGACTGAGAGTTCCAGATCCTGGGCAGGCAATGACCTTCATCCCCATCAAGCCGGGGCATTGCTGACAAGTCTTAAGCGACACGTGTCCTACGGGACTCATTTCTTTTTCGTCTCTCCCATTGAATATGACTTAGGGCTCTTACAAACAATATTTTCATAAGAAAAGGATGCATTAAGAATATCTGGGTTTTTATTTTAAAGTGCAACATAATTGTTTTTAATGATTATAGTTCTGTGAGTAGAGCTAGTCACGGTAACATTTTTAGGAATATCTTGGAAAAACAACTTGCCAGACATCAAATAGAATAACGATAATCTTATCAGCAGTGACCAAACTGGAGTTGTTTCCGCAGCTTCAGCCTGATTCTGCATTCCCTTAGCAGATAGTGCCCCCCCCCCTTTAAACACAAGGAGGACCCCAGCCCACACGGCTAGTTGGGCCTGGGCTATGTATACGACTGGCTGTCCGAGGCCCCGTCCACTGTGCTTGCCCAGAGCCACTTACTAGTGTAGTCTTTTCAGAACGAGGAAGGCACAACTAAAGAGTGTGTTTTACAGTCACCGTTTTATCCAAGTGCCGAGGGACCGCACGGTTCACTAACGTGGATCAAGTGGGGAGCTGCAGTGGGCGTGGGCATGGGGTGGGGGCGGCCGGGAGTGTGAAGGAGGAGGAGCCCCCCTGAGGGTCTCAGCGGCTGTGAAAGAATGACCGCAGGCACCACCAGTGGGGGAGGAGGGATAGGAAGTGGCCAGCAGGAGCTCAGTGCGGTCTCATGCTTTTGGACCACCGGGGTCCTACTCCCCTGCAGCCATCTTGAGTCTTAAGGATCCGAAGTCACCACCTTCAGAGACAGGTTGTTGGAAGTACTGTTCTCTTACTTGCGGGTGCTGTGCTTTCATCTCTGAAGTCCCTGGGAAGTCTCGTCCACTCTTCTTCCTTTTAGATATTTCGGGCAGGATAGCCAAGGATGTTTGTCACCGCCATGCATACATGTGAGCAGGAATAACCTTTAGAGGAGATTGCTGATTACATTCTTGATGAAAACTGGCCCCGATTCTGCATGTGAACACTATTTTACACCCGTGCAGGGCTGGCGGCCACCTTACAGGGAAGAGCAGAGCCCCCATCCTTCCTGTGCTGGCTTGGAAGGGTAAAGCTCAGTGAGACCCTGTGCGGGGCTGGCGGCCACGTCATGTTGTTGCGAACCTGTTAGCGGCATCTGTAGCTGGGTTTCTTGTAGGTCTCTGGGCTTTTGTCAGTCGGAATTTCCTTATTAACTGAAGATTATGTCTTTAGAAAAACAGAGGGGTAATGGTCCAAGAAAAATTAATTTCTTGAGTTCCAAAAACTTGTCTTTCTAGTTTCCCACTCTCAGGAATATAAGAAGCACAGTGAGTGTCTAATTGTGGTAAGACGCCATTTCCTACGTAATGTCTCACTCAATGTCTTCGTCTCTAGCCTGCCTTTAGCTCACTGCCCAGACAGAGGAAATCTTAGTTTCACTCCTTCTTTTCAAAGCATCAGCATCCTCTTTTTAGTTTTCTATTTAGTTACAGCTTTACGTACATGTATGTATGTGTAAATGTATACATACATGTATACATATCTTTTCCCTTGATGAGTTGCTTAAGGACCTCTTTAGCCCTTGAGTACCTTTTACAATGACCAGAATAGGGCGATGGCTTTGAAGGAAATACCCCTCAGGGTTAACTCAAGGGCGAGTCAGTGTGCCTTCTGGGATAACAGATGCCCTGATGGTGTGTTGTGATATTTAAGCATAGATGGACATCCAGGGCTTCAGACAGACAGTTGCTGCCTATTGTACTGTGCACTGTTAAAAGCAACACCGATATTTTACATGTGTTATCAGTTTAAAAACTTGTTTCATTCCGTTTTTTTTTTTCCCATTTCAGTGAATACAGAAGTATTCCAGGAATGGAATATAATCGTAGGGTACTCCTCCCAGTTAAAACCATCAGATTCTTTCTAGGCTTTGTTTAGTTAGCTAAGGACTTGTTTTCCAACTGTTTAAAAACTGTTGGAAAAGACAGATTTCACAGACGAGTCATTATTGTGAACTCTCTTTAATGAATAAACAAACGTAGGCAACAGGAGATTTCTGAAACTCTCAGAGCCGAAACTAGAAATCAGGAAGGTGGGGTGGGGCAAGTGAGAATGTAAGGTAGGGGTTAAGAAGAAGAATAAATGCTTGGAGCTGTCACCAAGGCGAATGGTGTGAAAGGAAAATGACTGGGTGAGCATCACTGAGGACCCAGCTAAGGAGAGAAATAATTGAAAGAGCCAGTCAGCACAATGATGTGATTATCATCTTCCATGCTTACACTTTGTGACCAGGAGTGGGCTCTGGTGTGGTGGACTTCATCAGCGAGAATGACAGTGTCTCCTAGGACCCGGTACAAGTCAGGGAAACAAGGAAGCTGTTGAGCCATTTAACAACATGAGGGAATGTTCTGGAATTTGGTAGGTTATAGTAAAGATGGAAGAACTTCCGAAGAGAAGTTGGCTCATCTTGTGGCCTTGGAGAATGAGCAGCAGTCAAGTGAACAGGTTAGGAGGAAAGGTTTGGTGGGCAGCCGGAGTGTCCAGTGGAAAGGTTGAGGGTAGAGGAAAGCTCTTAGCTGTCCTTCAGCCATTTCTCTTACGAGAGATGTAGGTCCCGCACCCTGCTCTGTCCTCTCCAAAGTTTCCGTTTGACAAGCCCCGAGAAAACAGTCAGTCCCCCAGCTCTGTCTGACCAGGTTGGGTGGGCTCTGTTAGTCCCCTGCTAATGCATTTCAAGATTGTGTTAACTTTTTGTCATCCCATCACACTGTTGCTTGTGGTCCATGAAAAGCTGCTCCTAGGGCCGGCTTCCCCCATCCTGCCTCAGAGCTGACCAGTGCAGCACTCCCCTGGTGTCCCTACTCAGTTTCAACGCGGCGCTTCACCTCCTCCGTCTGTCTCAGAGGGTTGCTTTGTAGTCTGATTCTTCATCCAGTGTGCTGGCCAGTCCTTCCAGCTCTGTCTCATCATGGAGATTAGGAAGGCCGCTTCTCATTCTCCAAGACTTTGTTGAAGATGCTGGACGTAACTAGGACTATCATATTTTTGAGTACGTCCGTGTGTACCTCTCTCAAAGCTGACCTTGATCCGTATCAATGACCACTTCCCAGTTGGCCTTTGAACTAGCTACAAATCACATTAGAGATAAGGCACACATCTTGCTTGGGTCACGACACACACTGGGCAGCTAAGGTTTCTTTTCATCTATTGCTCTAGTAACCCTAGGAAACAAATGTTAGTGAGCTCGTTCTGCTTTCTGATGGTCACTGTGGAGATCCAAGTGAAAAGTTCACTGTACAATCACTATTGAAAGGAACTTAAGGATTTTTAGTGGACTGCAAGCAAGTCAACAGCAACAACAGTTCTAGAAAAACTGCAGATGGTCCCCAACTTAAAGATAGTTCCCAATTTACAATGGTTTGACCTAACAAATTTTCAACTTCCTGATGGTGCAAAAGCAGTTCAGTAGAAACTGGCTAGCCTAAAGGTGACATTCAGTGAGTTAGGTGTATTAAGCGCATTTTCAATTTGTGATATTTTCAGCTTGTGATGGGGACATAACCCCATCATAAGCTGAGGAGCATCTGCAGTTAAAATTTAGATATTACCAATAGCTGTGCTGTTTTCAGAATAAAGTAAGTGGGATAAAAAGAAAATGTAAACCTACTATATATTGTATGGTAAGCATTAAAGGCAGTACATTTTAAAATAGCTTGATAATTGTCATATGAAAGAATAATCCCAGAAGGCAAAGCTAGGATTAGTAGTGAGTGGAGTTACAAGGAGCAGTGTTTTTTACTTACTATAAGGAAGAACTTTGTAGCCCATGCTCTGTCAACTAGAAGCACTTTGTCTGCAAGTTGCCACAAATTCTTCCAGCAGCGTGGGGTATAATTTATCTTGGAGGAGAAACCTGAATGCATTTAAAGCAGCAAATTGCTCTCCCTTATCTCCTTACCTCTCTTGGGCCTTAATTTCCTCTTAAGCATGTTTGTTCTGCTCCTTCTAGTTGAAAAACATTCTTGGTAGGGAAGATTAAATCAAAATACTGTTGGGTAATTTTCTTTTATAACTGTCATCAGTAAAAATTATGTTCAGTGTTCTCCTCAAACTCTTGTACATTAGCATCATCTGGGGAGCTCATTAAATGTACAGATACCCGGGCTTTGCCCTGAACCAGAACGTACCAGGTGGAGCCTGCCTCGCACACCGCTGCAGGCCCGAGGCCAGATACCCAGGCTTTCCTTGCTCACCCAGAGCCAGTCCTGATCCAGCCAAGGGCGTCTCAGGAGCCTCGCTTTCATGGTCAGATGATGGATATGTGGGGGCAGCTCGGTGCCCCCAGCTGCTTCCCAGTCCCTGAGTGCAGCAGCTCCTGGGCTCTGCCCTCGTGTCCATCTCAGCTGCTGTTTTCCCTCCACACCCTTCCCTGTGCACCCAGACCTGGACTGGACCTCTGCCCTGTTTCTCTCACGATGCTGTCAGAGGGAGATTTTAAACGGGCCTACCTGATTATGTCACATCAGACTTACAAACGTGTCCGTGACCTCCCGTTGCACCTCCAGCGTGGCCCAGCAGGTTCTACATGGCCCGGCCCCTCCCTGCCTGCTCTCTGGTCTCGTGGCAAACCATTCTGAACCTTTTGTCAGTAATCCAGCCAAACTGGCTTTCTCAACACCCCCCCCCCCAATAAAAAAACTGTACTGCTTCAGTCCCAGGAACTTGATACATGCTGTTTGCTTGTTCTAAAGTTCTAGCCCCACCTTCTTGTCTACTAGACTTCCGCTTGCCACTCAGTTCTTGGCTTAGTCAGCACATTATCAGAGAGACCTGCCCTGACTCCCCAGCATGGTTGGGGTCCCCCACTGTACACTCCTATGGTGCCAAGGAGATTTCACTTTTTGTAATTACCACAGTTGTATGATTAGTTGATTAATGTCAGTCTCACCTGCCAAACTAAAAACTATATGAGGGTAGAGGTTAGGTCTGTCTTTACCATTAATATCCCTGGTGCCAAGCACAGTGCCAGACAGAGTAGGCACTCAATAAAAAGATTTTTGAATGAACGGATGAATGCCTGGGAGACAGTTCTTAGAACTACGGATACCATCATCTGTCTGACTACAGGAATCACCATGCCTGGGATGTTTTATAACACCCTGGATGTTGATATCAAACTGATTTGAATCTGAATTACAGTACCCACTTCTCTACTGTGATTTGACCTAAAGGTCACTTCCGTTGGCCAGTGCCACTTCCCAGTTATATCTCAGGTTCTGGTCCTGCCCTTTGATGGCTTACTCCCCTCTCTCTGTTGGCTTTACTTTTGAGGTCCAGGATGTGCCTAAGCTGAGGCCAGGTAAGTGTGACATGTGGTGTAACCTATTGCCTCTTCTACATAGTTAGGTCTATCTTTTAAGTAAGAAAATTCCCTCGTTTTCAGAAAGAGAGTTATGAGCTCCATTGAGCCAAAAGTGGGTGTAGATCTCTCCAAAAGGCGCTTCTCATTACCTTGTCCTAAAATTTCAACGTCCTTCTGGTTTTTCTGTTACCGTTTTGTTACAGGATTGTGCTCTTCGGCTATACACATCGCTTCTATTCTCTTCCCTGCTGTCGTCTCCCAAGATACACCAAGCTCCTCTTCTCTTATCGTAACATAACCTGCGGTCAGGCCTGCTGTCCTCTACAGAGCATCCTATTTTAGCCAGTTCACTGCTGTTCCCTTCACATTTCAGTCTCACGCTCTGGGAACTCAGTTGGGTTGTTTTTCTACCAAATGATTCTGGCAGCCGCCTTGGTCAGTCTGAGAAAGCCTCTGGTGGGAACAAGAGAGGAATCAAAATCCTGCTCTTGGTGTCTTCTCTACCAACATGAGCCCAAAGCCTCTGTTTAGGGGGGGTCCGTGACACCAGCCTCTGTCAGCTGCATGTCCTAGCCGCACCAAGTCAGCTCAGTGTGGCTTTAGTTGCAACTCCTCTCTCCAGAAAGGACTAAGGAGGGAGCTCCCAGTTCTGAGTAAAGTCATAGCATTTCAGAGTCGGGAGACATCTAAGAGATAACCCGTTCATTCTCACCTTTCATGTGAGAACACTAAGACTCGGAGAAGGTAAATGATTCATTAGTGCAACTGCCCAGTTGGGGCCAAAGCCTCCAGTTCAGGGCTCTTCCTGCTCTTGGGTGGACCTGTTTCTTTTAACACTGTGTTTTCTCTTAGTCAAGAAAACAAGAAATGGGAAAGTTTATTCAAAAATCCAGTCTAGCTAAAAAGGGTTATTATGGAAGACATAGAATTTAACATTTACTATGTAGTATAAGTTGTTCTAAAATGGGAATTAATGTGTGAATGAATTTGAGTATATGACAATACTATGACAGAAATAATTGAGGACAGGAAATGGTAAATCTGCCTCTCTCTGTTAAGATTATTGACTTGACTTGATCCCGGTAGCAACTGAGAGGCATAATCTTAAATTAGTAGACTCTGTATTCCAGTTCATTTTAAATCGCCCAGTTTACTCAAGAAATATATGAGGTCTACATAGCCTGATTTGAGTTCTGATCAGAGAAAGAAATGGATGGAGAGTGGGGGTGTGTGTGGAGGTGTAGATCTCTCTAACTGCTCCCTAGTCCCTGAACACAGCAGGTGCTCACTGTGAACACACGGAGCTTTGGCAGAAACCACGGAAACTACTGGCTCTTGTCATGGCGCATTACACAGAAGCCCGCCAGCAGCACCAACAGGAAGAAGCCTTCCGTGCGCTGGGTCAGGCTTTGTCCCTGCTGGCATTTCCTCCGGTCTCTGCATGTTCAGCGCCACGTCCGTGGTGTGCCTTGTTGTGAGGGATCCTTAGGAAAACGGGCCCTTCTCACACCCACACATGTTTAACCAAAGTGTTTACAAAAGGAGGCCTGCTAAGAGTAACGTCTGCGTTTCCACGCATACCTTCCACTGGGCTTTCAGAAAGCTCTCTGCCCGACCATACTGCCTCTCCCTGCCCTTCAGACGCATTGAGGAAAGAGTTCTGCGTGTCTTCCCAGCCAGTTTCCTAAGGCGCCTTTTTCTAACCGTCTGCCCTCCTCCTTCCTCTCTTGTTATGACTGTAAGTGTTCAGACTCCCATTACACAGACATGAGGTTTAACTCTTCAGTTATTTGAAGGTATGGAAGCTCTTAAGCACATGACTCTTTACCTGTCATTTCAGGGAATGCATGGCCTCTCCATTCTTGACCCCACGTGAATGATAAACTTCAGAAGCTATGGTCTAACTCAAAGAAGAGAGCTTGCTTTTCTCATAGCCACAGGATTAAATAAGTGGTGGTCTCCGTTTTTTCCCAGTGCAAAGACAACTAGAGACGTGGGCACCATGTTCCCCCAATTAGCACTTTGAGCTTCCCCTGGGTATGTTGCTGGCCGGACTTGCGTGTTTGATGGAACAGGAAGCAGATTCCACCAGTCTCCAGGTCGCCTCAGCTGAAGGAGCAGCGCCCTGGAGGGGGCACTTAGGAAGTCCGCTCCAACCTGGCATTCTGCAGTTCATTTTGACCTTTATAGCTTTTTTAAAGACACAAGTGCATGCTTAGAATATTTTTGAAATTAACTGCTGTACATATCTTAGTCTTACTTTCCCAACTGGTTCTGTAAGCTTTTCACAAGGCAAGATATATTTTCTGTTTCTTACCAGTCTCTTCGGCCATCACACTGCCATGCGGTCACCCAGAGCCGTTCATCACAGTACACACTGATCATTTGCTGGTTCACCAGAACAACATGGAAGAACTTTTCCCCCTCGGAAGTCTTGTTAATGTAGCAGTTATGACCACCGGCACTTGGTAGCTGAGAATGGGATGGTTAAGTAAGAGCCTGGCCCTCGACTTGGTTGGGAGAGAAGCTGTCCAGTGCACACAGGCTGTGGACTTCTGTATCTTTTTAGAGCGCCAGCTACGTGGAGTGACTGCATGGTGCTTAGGTTGTAGCTGTGTCTGCCACAGAGATGGCCTCAGTTGGAACAAACGCGGAAGGGACTTCTTATGTCAAACAACTGGTTCCTTTTTTATTTAACCTGAACTCTTTGTAGCTAGATTTGATTCTGCTCTTACAAAGGCAACCACGATTTCTTCTGGACATGTGCAGATATGAGGTGTCCCATGAGTGGTCTGACCTGGTGGTAGTACTCAGCATGCTTTCACGGTCAGAACTGGGGACTCTTTCTCATTGGCTCCACCCCCAGCGCCTCCACTCTTTCTCATTGGCACCTCCCCCAGCGTCTCCACTCTTTCTCATTGGCTCCACTTCCAGCGTCTCCACTCTTTCTCATTGGCTCCACCCCCAGTGTCTCCAATCTTTCTCATTGGCTCCACCCCCAGCGTCTCTACTCTTTCTCATTGGCTCCACCCCCAGCGTCTCTACTCTTTGTCATTGGCTCCACCCCCAGCGTCCCCGGGGCGCTCTGCCTTGCCCTGCCTTGGGGTTTCTGCTTCTCTCTTCTTTCCCACTTAGTCATTTTGATTAGTCACATCCTGCCTGTGAGTGCAGCAGGCCTGTACTATAAGCAAGACCTGATTCGCTCTCTCAGATTTGTTACTTACAGGTCCAACTTGATTATAGCTGCCCTTTAGAACCCTGTTTAGGGGCTAGGAGAGAAGTTGGGGGAGAAGTAGGGGTGGAGTTTTGTTGAAATGCTCCTGTGATATTTAGGATTGCAGATTTCCCAAGGGAGAGTATGTGCACATAAAGAAACCCAACAGCAAGGGTTTTGTTTTTAAAGTGTGCTATCTATATATAAAAACATGTCTGTACTTTGAGTTTCTATAATTAGTAAAAAAAAATATTGATACTGCTTCTGAAGCCTGCCATGTAAAAATAATGAATCATAGTTTTTAAAACACCATAAAAATATTTAAAGTTTAACAACAGTTTTCTTCTCTTTTGAAAATTTCTGTGAAATATTAATTCAGCTCTCTCAAAACTTTTGCTTCTGGGTCATTTCAACCCACCCAGAATATAACATCAAGACTACAGGTAGGCTCTTCTGCTCTGAGACTCAAAAATCAAGGCTATTCTTATTTACGTTGGAGTGATAGGACATGGTTCCTTCCTCTGTGTTTCTGTGTTTCCGCTGACTTGAAAAGACAAACTACTCAGTACCACTCAGGATGGAGCAGAGTCCAGGCGGCCATTATCCTGGCTAGCTCTGAGGGTCTGAGGTTGAGATGGAGATAGGTTCTTGCTTGTTAGTGGTTAAGGCTTGTCTTGGAGATGGGCCCTGGACTCTTCCCTGTTTAGCAACCTTAGGATTGACAGGTGATACCTAAAAAAACATCTTCACCTGCTCTGACTCATCCAAGTGGGATGAATCTCAGAAGTCTCAGGTTTCTTCAGGAAGTTGAGTTCAGAAATTGTTTATGAGATCAGGTTAAGGTGACTTTTCTCTACCGTAAGCATTGGTCATTGTCCCCAGCAAAACAAATATGATGCGATCGTGTATTTATGATGGGATTATATCTTCTTGTTGATTGGGCATATGGGAAGTCAAGATACTTTATAGCCATTTTTCTCCTCTAAAATTTTGAAAGAAGTTCAAGTGTACTGTATTAGAAAATACACTAAGATGGACTAGAATTTATTGGTCTGGGAAAAAGCAAGACTAAGAAGGAACAGGGTTAAGATTAAATGATTGTAATGGGTATTGACATGACCAACACAGATATAGTCTCCAACTAGTGGATTTTAAAACTATAGGAAGCTTTCCAAAAATGTTCTCGACTGGAGTACAAGTTCACAGGCTGGAAACACACATACAGAATGAAGGTTCAGTAAAGTTATAGATTTTAATGGTGGCAGACATTTATCGGGTTCTTTCTGTGAGTACAGTTCGTTACTACATTACCTGACATGATATTCATGACAGTTTTAGTGGGGAATTCTTTCCATTTAGCCCCATTATACAAATTAGGAAACTTGATGCTCAGATAGGTTATATAATCTGTCCAAGATCACACAGGCCAGCAGTGGTGGAGCCTAGGATTCATGATGGCTCCTCCACAGGATATTAGGGAAGGCCCAGGGTGTTTAGGGACCTTATTTGATTTTTAAGGTTGCTGTCCCACACAAGACATATACTCAATACTATTGACTGTAATATTTCATGTCAATTATAATTGAAAAAATATTTTAAAGATTGCTCTTCCTTTTAAACATTACTTATACTGAAATTTCGTGGTTCCCACGTGGCAGTTCTTGTGTTTTCTTTTTATTCATTAACTCTCTCTTCTTGAGTAGGTCACTATCATAGGATCTTAGGATGGTGACCTTGAAGGAGGTTGGCTGGACCGCAGCCTGCCCTTTGAGAGACAAAAAAAAATAATAAAACAAAAAACAGAAACACAAAGAGAGATCGTCTCAAAGTTATTTTTGTTCACCTTGGATACCTTCAAGAAGGACCTCCACTAGAAGTAAAAACTATCTAATAGATTTTTCTAGTATGTATCCTGACAGGAAGTTTATGTAAAAGCTCAAGCCTCACTGATATAACTTATTTTACAGGGGAAGTTAGAACATGACTAATGACGACTTCTTGTAAAATTCTGTTATTCACTCAAGCCACTCTGGAAAGTTAATTTAGTGGTTATTTATTGAGCAGCTATTGTGTGCCGGGCATTTTACTGAATTGTGCTGAATGTGATCTTGGACATCTTCAAGAATAACAACACTAGGCAACCCAGCCATCCTGAATAGAATCAGATTTTTAATTCTTTGAATAATAATGATGATAGGCACTGACTCTATTTAGTGCTTACACAGTCTCTCTGAGGTAGTGTTATCATACCCATTTTACAAAGGAGGAAATTCAGGCTCAGCAACACTAAGCAACTCACCCTGTATCCTACCGCCGGGCCTCAGTGGCATGAGCTCCTGCAGAGAATCAGTTTTAATATAGTACTCTACAGTTATCCACAATGCTTTTACCTACATTAGTTCATCTAACTCTGTAAACAAAAAATGGCAGTAGTTATTATATTCATTGTATATACAGCAGTCATCACCCCTGTTTATCATATAGCTAACATTGCCAAGCGCGCCCGATTACTTACAGAGCCTCGTTCACGCAGTGCTCACAACAGCCCCGATCAGTGTCATCATCCCCATTTTCCAGGTGAGCCATGGCAGCTGCAGAAGTTTCAGTGGCTGGCTCAGCACCAGGGGAGCTGCGATTCAAGCCTAGGCTTGTCTGCCCCGCTAGGTACACGTGACCACTTAGTTCTGTTCACGTCACCATGTCATGCTGCCTCATCTTCTGCATGAGGACACCCATGTGCAGAGCACATGCTAACAGTTGAGGTCACACAGCTTATATATAGTAGAGTGGGACCCTAACTCTCATTAGAGAGCTCTCTGTTTCCCTAGCCCTTTCTGCACAAGGAGCACAGAGAGGCTGAGTCTTACATCCAAGTGCAGTTCCTGAATTCCTTTGTGATGTGTTTAACTTTGGCCATTTTAGTCATTCTTTGCATTTCTTTGGATTTTTTTTCCATTCCAGGGGCAGTAATCCCCCATACTACCAGGAACCACATATTACAGTAGGGGAATGGACACGCAGGCTGCACCGCTTGCTTAGGGAGTCACCTGGTGAAGTTAGATTAGAACTCAAACCCAGATTTGAGTCCTGTGTGCCCAACTCAGTTAGCTCTGTGGTTCTTGACCTTTTTAGAATGTTGCTTGAAAGAAGGCCTTGCCTTTATGAGATTGTTCCTGGTGCTGGGAGAAGTGCATCCTTTTCCATCTGAGGATCTTTTACGTTTCTCCGAATAGCAAGTGGCATTGGGGGTTCACACAGGGAAGTCAGTATCAGATCTATAACCAGGACCACTCACTCAGGTCTGAAATGTTGCCACTCTGTACTGTCTCAGCCGTGAACATTTTAAAGTACCAAAGTTCATTACTTTACCAATCAAGTGTCCTTTAGATTTCTGAAGCAAACGTTTATGGTAACCGTTTACAGTACTATATTGTTATTCACATTCCAAACTCGGGTACATGTTTCTTAAAATTGAATTGGATGAAATTTTTCTCTATATTTACTGTGGAGTAGATATCAGATAAATACCCAGATGTGTTTAATTATTTTGACTCAGGAGAAGTATGTCCTATGTAGACAGTCTTTAAATACATTGGTTCTGAATTGAACAAACAAACAAGAAATAGCTGAAGCTAAAACAGACTTGGTAGAGAGGAACGGAAAGGCTTTTAAAAGGGGAATCGTCTCAGGAAAACCTTTGTCTTGTTCTTCTCACTTTAATTTTAGAGTTAAACCTGAATTGACTATTCAAATATATTAATAGTTTTTGAAATTAAGCTTTGTATAGTCAGAGGCCGGTAGGTGACATACCTCTTACAAGTGTATTAACTTCAGTGCAGATGTGCTCCAACCATGGGACTCTCCCTGAGTCAGCAAGAGGTTTTTGCTTGTTTTGTTTTGTTTTTAAAGAGAAGGATTGATACTTTCTGAGTGCCTCCTATGCTAGCCCTCTCTTCTTAGTTTTCTCATGTAATTCTTGCTTCCCTGTGATTTAGATATTAGTATTCCTCCACTCCCTTTTACAAAGGAGAAAACTGAGGCTCAGAGGAACTGAGTAACGAACTCAAGATCACACAGCTAGAAACAGAAAGTAAAAGTCTTAGAACTTGAACCTGATTGTGAACATTCCATAGTCCATGGATATTCTCATCCACAAAGCTATCTTTGTGAATAGCCTGGTACGTTAGAATTTTAAACATTAATAAAAATGTTTAAAATTAGTGGGGAAAAAAAGTGAAGAGAAATTTGCTTATGATTCTGTTTGATTAGCTCTCAGGTAAGAACAAAACAGTTTGAGATAATATACACTTTTTCACCCTGGAAACATACAGCAAGTTTACCATTTCTTCTCATCTAGATTTAAGCTCTTTTTTTTTTTCTTTTTTAATTTATCCGGGTGGCTTTGGTTAATAAAATCTAGGTTTCGGGTGTATAGTTATATAATATGTCATCTGTATATTATATTGTGTGTATACCGCCCAAGTCAAGTCTCCTTCCTTCACCATTTACTCCCCTGCCCCTTACCCTCTGATAAGTCTGCTTGGCCTTGAGTTTGCACTTCCAAGAAACTCCATAGAGATACATCAGAAAAGATTGTTAATGCCCAGCAGCTAACCCTAACAAGTCGGCTGCTTATTATTTTTATCATTACAGTGCCTAGAGGTAACACTAGGTCACATTCCAAACACGTGACATTTTTTAAAATAGATTCCGATTGGATTAAAGACAGTTCCCTGCTCTCCTGTTTTGGGTCATTTTCTTACCATCCGGGTAGTAATGAAGCCCCTCAGTTCTTCCTGGTAGCGGACTCTGAAATTAGGTTGTGTCTTTTCGTATTTTCTGAGGTAACTTTACCATGAGAAAAAAGAACCAGCTCTCCTCTGCTCTGTTCTTCTCACATGCCGCCTCCTTTGCTCTCATCTTTGCCCCCAACCTCTTCGCCCCAGTGCCAGAGAGTGCCATCCCATGACCTGCTGGGAAAGCGGGCAAACTGTGCTAACCCTGTGGAATCACGCCCTTTCCAAACCGAAAGGCGCATCCACGAGAGAGTCGCTTGGGCGTACGGCAGAGAAAAGCAACGGTCTGCCTGTCCTGTAATCAAGTCCATTGTCCAAAAAACTTTGAATCTAAAAAAAAAATTAACTTATACATGTTCATCGGAGTCAATGAGAAAAGACAGGAAATAAATAAAATGGAATTCCGCTTTGTAAAAACAACTGAAGCAGATTGTTTTCTAATGGCCATCAGACTTCCCAAAAAGAAGTATTTATGGGAGAGACAGATTGTCCTCATGTGCGACCCGCCGTGTTGTTTTCATTGACCCCTGATGTCTGTAAAGCATGGTGCTCCGCAGGGCCTGAGAGGAGGGGGTTTTAGGGAATAAATACACCTTATATGTTCTTTTTTTTTTTTTCTTTATCTTTTCAAATTGCGGGTTGCGTGTTCTGAGGTCACAGCAGCTGGTATACTAAATGTTTTTCTTCTTTTTCCCAGACCCCAGGCAGGCACAGTCTTCCCCACCGTGGTCCTATGACCAGTCTTACCCCTCTTACCTGAGCCAGATGACGTCCCCATCCATTCACTCCACCACCCCGCTGTCTTCCACACGGGGCACCGGGCTTCCGGCCATTACCGACGTGCCCAGGCGCATTTCAGGTAAAGACCACACTTTAACTAAAAACCCACTCCCGTGCAGGGGTGGCATTGGGGTTGCAGGATGGGCCCAAGTCCATCTTATCGATGCTCCTAGTACCTCTCTGTTAGACGCATGTGGGCAAGGGTTTGACAGCTGGCAGACCGGGTCTTCTGAATTACTGGGGTTATCAAATACTTGCTAGTCCAAGAGACTGAAAACCCTCCAGAGATGGCATCATTTTTAAAAGACGATATTGAATGCCACCCAGTTTTAGTCCCGCTGACCTGGCTTCCCGTTGGTGGCACTGTCTCATGGCTGGGGCCTTCTCCTGAGGGTCTTGAGCCGGGCCTTCCTCTGCTTGCATTCCTTTCTTTTCCTAACTCCTGCCTGTAAACCAAATGGTAGAGTTACGGCACAGCCTTCCATTCCTAAAGGCTTTTAAATCCCAGGGGTCCAAGCTCACCAGTTTCAAGAGAGCACACCTGCAAACGTTAAGATCCTTATCAGAAACTAGTTTATTGGAAGTGCAGTGAGGCCTGGAAGAGTCTTTAAAGGCAATCTGTGGCTTCTGAGCAGCCAGCCTGAGACCAAGACAGCTTTCTGTGCTTCACAGAGCACCCTGCATGGCTCTCCGTGTGAGGCCCCACTGCTCACACATCCACTCTCCTGAAAGCACTGCAAAGACAGGTGACTTCTGGTAGAAGTGCATGGGGTCACCAGCCTGGCCACCTCTCCATCACAGAGAGAGTTCTTCACAGAGAGTCAGACAGTGTCCACGGAGACTTGGACTGACAAGTCAAGTTAAAGGCTCTCGGCCAACCCTGTGAGTCCTGTGGATAAATGGTAAATCTCTCCGTACACCCACCATGCACATCCCACAGCGCTGCCCCGTCCCCGTAGGTCAAGGCGCAGACCCGCAGAGGCACGCACAGCTGGACCCTGTGCTGGTCAGACACTCTTCTCAGCGTTCGGGCTCCAGGCACTTGTTTGACTCCTGGCCAGGTTAATGCCTTTCTTTCTTTCTTTCTCTTTGTGTTTCTGTCTCTGTTTCTCTCCCTCTCTCATTTTCCGCAAAGCTCGACGCCGTTACTCACTCCGCTGGGTTGCACCACTGACAAGCTGAAGCTCCACCCGCAGGCTTGCAGGTTTTGCTTAGTGCAGACTCCTTTCTTTCTTTCAACTTGGGAGGAGGGAAGTTCTATCTCAAGCAAATAGCAGGCAAGGGCTCTCTGGTCCTAGTGCCTTCACACTTTCTGCCGCAGACGGACTCCCGTAGGGGTGAGTAGGGAAAGAAGAGGGGTGGAGGGAGAACCGTTTCTTTGGCAAACCGTGTCATCACTTTTCATTCTGACTACTGTTTTCATGAATCACATGCTGTTTACTGGGGAACTGGGCAGCGTATAGAATTTTAGTTACCGATTTCCTTGACGGGAATGACTGTCCTTTGGGAAAATGTCCGTTAAAGACGCAGCGCAGGGTGAGGAAGGCACAGGGCGTGACGAGGGCCGATGTGGGATCAGAGCCACGGTGTTGGGCGGCGTGCAGTCAGTTCTGGCTGCCCCTTTTGTGTGTCATTCTGCGTCTGTTTTGTTTCACGTAGGGCCAACATGACACGCTGTCAGGACAGATCTGTGCCGCCTTGCTTCTGTTTAGGGTTCTCTGGGGGCTTCCACCTGTCCATCCTGGTGTGGCTGAAGGAGATTTTTGCTGTTTGTCCTCTGGCAGTACCTGGTGGAAAACACCTCAGGGAGCGATGGTAGCATTAGAGACACGTGTCCGTGGCAGTCTCTTACTGAGGTCCCTTCGAGCATGGAGTCAAGGGGAGAGCCATCGAAGACAGCACTGAAAAAAATACTGCCTAACGTGTTGTCGTTATTGCTTATCACGTACCTGTGTGATATAGAACAGCCAGGCTATTTGGACTCTTGTTTACCAATCACGACTTCAAACTTTTCCAAAACAGAGGAAGCACTCAGAGCAAAAGCTGGTTAACTGATCTGAGGCCAAAGGTAGGAACGAGCCTCTGCTTTAAACTAGTTTAAAACTGAGTTTAGTCCAGTTTTTTCTTCCTGCCCCAAACATGTCTATGAGTTGTTACTGGCAAAGTCACACGGTGCCGGGGTGGGTGGTTCTGTGTAAACATTAAAGTGAGGAGAACAGAAAATCCCTTTGGCCAGCATGGGGGAATAGGAAGAAAGGACTAGATGTGGACTGTCAGGCAAGCGGAGGAGCCCTGATGTACCCGACCTTGCTCTGGGGTGTGGCACTCGGCCCGCACCCCAGACCGCTGCCTGGTGGACTTAGGGACCGAGTTACCTGGAATGAGCACCATCTTCCCTTCCCTGGGGGCCAGTGCTCAGAACCTGCTTGGAGAGGAGCCTGTCTCATTGGTTCCCAGGCGCCCAGTTACATAGTTTCTACTTCATTATCATCCCTCTCCATATCTATGGCTGTCCCTGAGATCCAGGACCCTACTGCTCCAGAACACAGACAGCTAAAGTATTAACCGTCTCCGTCTCGAAGCAGTCGGATGTTCGCTTTTTTTTGAGTGCTTTCCAGAACAGTCCATGTTGTTGTGTGGGGCAGTTTGTTCTCATTTCCTTATCTGCGGGGATACCCAAGATATTATCATGCCCTCACGGGTGAGAGAGAACAACATTTCTCACATGCAGTAGGACTGGATCCTAGCTCATGCACATGTCGGACAAGTTTCTTACTTCTCTGAAACTTTGTCTTATTATTCGTAAAAGAGTTTTATTCTTTCTCTCTTAGGTTTTCCTGTGAAGGTTAAATGAGATGCTTTAAGTAAAGGGCTT
The DNA here is from genome assembly GCA_037038555.1 of Rhynchonycteris naso. Classification (NCBI taxonomy): domain Eukaryota; kingdom Metazoa; phylum Chordata; class Mammalia; order Chiroptera; family Emballonuridae; genus Rhynchonycteris; species Rhynchonycteris naso. The sequence continues at coordinate 12,500,202 of CM073000.1, forward strand.
AGAACGAGCCTGACACGCGAGGTGCTAAACAGACTACACTGCAGCTGTTACTGCGAAGCTAAAACTGTTTTGTAAAAATTGTGTGTCTCTATATAATCTGCAGGCAAGTCCTGGCTTAAATATATCAAGTGGATAAAAATCTAAACTTTCAAAGGGTATTATTAGATTGATAAAAGGATCACCCCAGAGCACATTTAAGATAAAAACGTTTGAAATGAACTAATACTCATATGCATTCATAAAGCACTTACTACTGTGCTTAGCACATAGAAGTGCTCAGTAAATGATTATCGTCATCATCATCATTATTCTGTAGAGTTATCACGAATATTTATGGAACTAAAAGCAATTGGGAGATATTCACACAAACTCATTAACGCACTAAAAGGAAATAAATTTACTATTCAATTATAATGTTGGAGATTAGAAAATGTTAAGTGAACTTACATGCGACTGAGCGTGTTAAAGTTCTTTGTCAAGAGAACACAGGAATAAAAGCAACCAGAAAGATCTTTCAGAAAGCATTCCTAAAGAAATTCCATTTCATCCTAAAAGCTCATATCAAAGAAAGACCCTGATTTAATCTATTTCAAGACCTTCCGAGATCTGATTTTACAACTGTATTTTTTGGGGGTTTTTTTGGTATCCTTTCTTCCAAGTAATTTTTCAAGTATGGATACAAACGCTAGAACTTAATGAATTACAGTAATGACAGTGATACTGTATTATATGGTTCCTGTAGTCTCCCTCAAATCCTTTACGGAAGCAAGGTATAAATAAAATAATACTATGATGGTATGTTGCCCACAATCTCTACAGCAAAGAAAAGATACAAAACCGGTCTTGAAGTTCATAGTTGCGATACAAAATTCAGGAAATATTTTCTTAACTGTGAACAGACTTACATACTATGACGAGAACAATAACAGCAATTATAGGTTTGTGAGTGATCAATAAATGATTGCCACATAGTGGAGTACTAGGGTCTACCTTATTCTAATGAGGCAGTCCAGAAGAAGCCCTGTAGGGATGAGTCCCCCTTCTTCACCATACTTACTGTGGTCAATTGTGACCTTGTCACACAGTGATCTGTACTTAGGTCACACACCCCACGCCCTGAGTGATTTTATACATTATCTCATTTTATCTTCTATGCTCCTAAGAGAATATGCACTCTACAGAGGCAGCCAAAGTTAAAGAGCAGGGCGAGGCAAGGCGGGGACCAGTCAACCTGACAACCACCCAAAGCTCTGCCTGTCCTCCTCCTCCCCCTGTTATCACCCGTGGCTGTTGTGATGTTCAAAGCACTTGTGAGGCTTGACATGAAGATTATAATTACTTTTCTGGAGGCCCTTACAAAATGCTGTGTAAATAAATAATTACTGACTTTCAAAACGTCTTTTATGTAATTAGCCTACTATGAAAAGAAGCACAACTGTTTACCGAGCCTGATTCTTTGACTTATGGGTCAGATCATGAGCTATTGTTAGCCTGCTACAGGAGAGCATACATAGGTTTGTTCCTTGCCAACTCCTCTGCTGTCCCACCCATCTGAGTGAAGTCGCTCAGCTTAACCTCAGTCTGGAGCACTTTCCGGCAGCCACAATGCAGAAGGGATTTACAAGGCGTTTTTTGCTGTGATCTTGGTCATTGCACCCATGGGTCCCTCTGATGCGTTCTGGAGGTCTCTTAGGGACTTAGGATACAGTAGTTAGAGATGCAAGGGAGGGTCATACGTGTTCCCTGCCTCAGTTCATCTCGGCCGCAGCCAATACCAGTATAGCTGACGTTTTTCTGCATTTGTCAGACTATTTCACATGAGACACTTAAGAACTATGATCTTCTTGAAGGTTATTATTTGTGTTTTTCTATTTAAGCAAATAGTCTTGAATTTCTTTCAAAATATTTAAATATCTAAAACGTTCCACTTAATCAACTACCCAGGACATTAACGATGTCTCCGTTTTTATGACTCGCAGTCGCTCCCATATAATATTTCCAAAGGTCGGCAGAATAGGCATTAGTGTAATAAATAAAAGTACTAAAATTATTTTATGACTACCACAAAAATTTAGAAATTGCCAGTGGAGGAATCTCACTTGATCATTTAAGGTACGTTGGGAGGACTGTTTCGTGTATTTTCAAAATCAGTGGTGGTTTGATACAGTTCAGTTTTCAGTGCCCCTTACAACTGTGTCCAGCAAGTCCCCTGACCAGGGCTTGAAATCAGCAGCTTCCGTGATGTGCCGTGTATATGTGGACAGGTTTCTGTGTGTTAGTAGGAACACTCGTAACTCACAGGAGGGAGTGGAGCCTAAAGAGAGGTTAGAGGGAAAACTCCAGCAATTAATAGAAATAACCCAGAAAGTTGAAGCCACTGCAGTCAAACAGTATACTGTCTGCTTTTTACTGCAGAACCATTCTTTTATTAAGAGCTGCCTGTTTGGTAGACATACCTCTGCCATGGCAGCCACGGGCAAGAGATGAAGTTGAATAGGAGCCACTTTTATTTTGAAGAAAGTCCTCTGTTTAAAGCCACAGAAGGTGGAAGATAGTAACTTTAACGGACCGTAAACAAAGGCAAACGCTGCATTACCCGATTGAACGTTCACTATTCATCTCTAGTGTATCAACTCAGGTGTGTTGGGTTATTTTGTGCGTTCTTTAAGTTGAACTTCATCTTGCTTTCTCTATAAACACAGGCTATCTTCTGACACAGGCTGAGGGTATTTTCATCTTATTGCTGAGGGCATACCTGGACCTCAGTTCACTATAACTTCTGAGTTGCTGCTGCTGAGGACCCAAGAAGTGGCTTCTATTCCTAGTAGGGTCAGTTGGGGGTAGCTAGCCCAGTTCACGAAGTTGACTAAACCAGGCTGTGTGACTGGTTACTGTTATTTATGGCGAGACTGTGTTACCAAAGCTCACAATGAGATTTGCACACATGGTTTGACGCTGATCCTTATGCGTGGTTCTTGTCAGGTGTTTCTGTGAGGATGTAGTTTTGGAAACATGTATAACCACCCCCACATGGAGAAAAGATACAGCAATGAAAGAAATCGTAGTTGTGCAGGGATGGCAAAGACGGCGCTATAAATTTTACTGAAAGATTTGCTGCAATCCCTTTCTTTTCTTAAAAGAAAAAGTGGGGGCTTGAACCTCTCTTCACCGAAAGGATTCAAGTTAATTTTCCAATGACACAGTGGCTTCCGTGGTTCGCTGGGGATCTGAGAACAGGGGGAGGCAGTCCAACTGGGAAACCTGAGTTTTAGTTTCACCGTCGCTGAGGAGTTTTTGCACTATTCTCAGACATGTCAGTGAATTTATTGTGTCTCCACGGTCTGGTGTGAGTGACTTACTCAGAATTGCACGTCCACCTGTCTCAGAGGCCCTGCAAGGAGTACGGTGATGTCTGTGCAGGGATTTGTTCTTAGGACTTTCAGTAAAGCAAGCTCCCCTTACCTGGTAAATGCACAAGGAAACTGTGTCATTAACCTCAAAAGGATGGAATCATATTGTTACATACATTTTTGTTTAAACTAATACTTTATTGTTTAGAGCAGTGTTAGATTTACAGAAATATTGAGTGTAAATTGTTTCTATACTCACCCCCACACACACCTCTTATCGTGAACATTTTGCAGTTGTGGGGCACATTGTTACAATTAATTGGTAAAGCAATGCTGGTGCATTATTACTAACGTAGTTTACCTTAGGGTTCACTCTCCCGCTGTGCACTTCTATGGCTTTTGTCAAATGTGTTTAACACCATGTCTCCATCGTTACAGAGTCATGCAGAATAGTGTTACTGCCCTAATCATCCCCTGTCTTCAACCTGTTCATCCCTTCCTTCTGCCCGCCAGCCCCTGGGGACTGCTGATCTTTTTCCTGTCTCCATATTCTTACCTTTTTCAGAATGTCAAGTCATTGGAATCATACAGTCCGTAGACTTTTCACACTGGACTCTCTCACTTAGCAGTGTGCATTAGAGAGCTTCCTCTTTTTCTTTTCATGGCTGGATGGCCTGTTTCTTTTTACCACTGAATGTTCCCTTGCAGGGATGTATAATGTTTTTGGAAACATTCAGACGGCTCTCACTGCACTGGGGGTACCACCACATCCTTCCCATTCATCCCTGGCTTTGCCTGTGCTATTTCTTTTTAGGAAGCATTTCATGCATTCCTTCCTGGGGAAACACTTCCTCTGCCCCGGCCCTTGTCACCAGATGGTCCAGATAATGGCTTTCCATAGCTTCAGTCCACATTTAAATGAAATCGTTTCTTTACTTTTGCCAACAGACAAGCTACTAAAACATTTACTTTTCGGTGGTCATTCATATCAATTCAAGTATAGGACACACCCAGCTAAAAATAACAATCCATTTATGTGGCTACTAAGCTGCCTTCCCAAATATTCAGCTCTCCTAGGTAGAGGATGTTCCTTTTCTCTCAGGGATGCCTGGCAGTCCTCACATGTGTGGTGCTGTGTTCCCCGTCCAGGCCAGTTCAGTTGCCTGTATCGCAGGGCATGGCCCTGTTTACCGTTCTCAGACACCCCTTTCCCGACGGCCACTTTGCTCACAGTGAATCACGCCTTCACCTGCACACGTCCGTTCCTTACCTCCGTACGCCGTACCTGGGACATGTGCGTATCATTTTTAGCATCATCATTTGATTCCAAGCCTTTCCCCATTCACAGGAAAGGTAAGCTTCTTAAGGGCCGTGACTGTCTCCCATATTCTTGAATCCTTGTAACCTTACCCAGTTTCTTTTTAGCACGTAGTAGGTGCTCAGTGAATGGTCAATGAAACAAATATTAGTGGGAAAGAAGGTAGGAAAAAAGGAAGATAAACATGTAGAAGAGAAGAAGGAAGAAGAAAAGAAAAAAGAAGAAAGATTTTGTTCACCTGGAACAACAAAGAAAGGGCAGAATGAGAGAACTTGTTGCTGATAAGGACAGGAAGTAGCGCAGTTAGAGTGTGCATGAGCAGTGTGTATTTTTATCCTCAAGTCTCTTTGCAATGTGGTTCATATTTAGAGCACATATCAAGACTGCATCTGCTTCCAGGACTCGCTGCTAACAGTTAGTAATAATGCCAAAACATACTTTAGGTCCAGCTTGAAACCAAATGATCAAACAGAATTTTTTATTTCTAATTTAGAGTCTGACATTAATTATGGCCATCGTGTTTTAAAGTGTCAAAGTCTTTTCTGAGAAAATGATAGAAATTATATTACCTAAGCCATAAACTGAAGCAAAAACGATTCCTTTAAAAAACAAAGCAAAAGATCTGGTTTTGACAATGATCATTCCTCAATAAGCCTTATCCTCTTCAGGCTGAACGTTTCCCACACGCACCCAGCCCCTGCCCTTTCTAGACCCTGGCTGTATGAGAGACTGGGTTGTGTTACCTCCCAGTTCTGCTCAGGGGTCTCTGGGCACACTACAGTTTGTCAGTGCTCCTCTTAACACCAGAACCCAGAACCGAACCCCTGTTTCTGGCTTCTGTTCATGCAGGCTGCTGTGATCTTAGTTCTTTGATATCCGGGTCACACTGTTTTCTCATATTAGCTATTTCTGTTAAACTGCACTTCTTCCTTTTTTTTTTTTTTTTTTACTATTAACATATCTTTTAGTTCCAAGTATGATCATTTATAGTTATTTCTGTTTATTTTATTTAGTTCAGGTAATCATCTCTGCCTCTCGAGAACTTTTTGGATGTTTATATCACCCAATATATTAGTAATCTCTCTCATTCTTACCTGCCTGGAAGGAATTTATTTCAATTCATTTCAATCATTTCAAGGCAACTGAACAAATACTTGGTATATACATACTTAAAATGTCCTTAGGTAGCCAATGAAGAAAAATGAATATGAGACATTGTCTCTGCCTTCAGGAAGCCTGTGGTCTCAACTAGGAGATGACACATTGCAAATATAACACAGTTACATTATGGGAACAGCCTGTCCAGCTGCCAGAATATGCCAGTAGCACTCAGGATTTTAGTGCAAGATCTCTTTTGCTCCTCTGCATACCCAACTTAAAACCTTTAGGGCAGTTAACAAAAAAATCAATTCCATTCTGCTAGGACTATACTTTAATCTGAGTTGCTTCAGCAATTACATTTTTCAATTGAAAAAAATTTACACTTGTTGACATGTGGTTGCATGATGTTTCTTAAAATATAAGAAGACTGTATAAGAGGTTATCTTTCCCCACAGACACTGAAAGCTCCTATAGGCCAGTGGTTCTCAAACATTTTGAAGTCGGGGTGCATTTAAAATCCTACAAATAATTGTAGGCACACTATATACAAATTTCTGAGAGATATGTTATAATAATTAAGTCAAATATTAAAGAAAAAAATATAAAGTCCAAGCATGTTTGTATGGCAATTAAACAAAATACGACAAAATTAAATTTATTCTGACATTAAAAGACATTTTTTGTTACATTTTTTGAGTTATGCATTTTAGAATTCGTAAAAAGGGTTAAAAAATAAAAAAACGACAAAAAAGTTATATATGTATATATATACACACACATACACACACAAACACACACATACATACATATACATATATATATATATATACACACATTCTTAGTAAGATTTAGTAAATTTGGCAGGTCCTGGCATGAATGTGTTAATAAGTTTTTTCATTCTTGTGTTTATGAGAAACATGAGCCTGATGTGTCCTAGCAATTTCTTCAATGTTTGGGCATATATTTGAAAGGCAAACTCTCATTTGCTTCTCAGTGAGAATTGAAGAATTCCTCTCTTTTTACTCTTAATTGTGTTGAGTGCAGAAAACGTCCACCATACATATCATCTTAACTTGACACCAAACAAAGGATAGAAGAAACTTGCCTCCAGTCTTTCTGGGGAACATGGGGGGTAGTGTAAACAATCTAGCACCACAGCTTAACAGCCTTTTGCAACCTAATCAGTCAAGTGAGGTGGGGGGTTGGGCAGACTGTCAGGTTACAGCCAATTCCCCACACCTCTGTCCCCCAAAAATCTAAACTCCAAAAACACTGTTGGTTTTTTTGGTCCCCAACAGGCACATATTTCTCTGGAATACCATAGGGCGCACCTGGAAATCTTCTAGGGCGCACAGTTTGAGAACCACTGCTCTAGGCTAAGGGCCCGTCCTCCTAATCCTTTGCTGTCTCTCTGTAACTCCTCGTTCCGTGCTCTGCCTAGAGATGCGCGTGGGAAGTTCTTACGTGCAGACAAAGGTCTAGACAACAGTCAGTGCCACGTGCCTCAGGATTATGTCAGCCACAACTGTCATTAACAATGGCTCATAGATCTAGAAGTGGGCCTATTATAAGAGACTGATGACAATTGCCATGTACCTTAATTTCATATTCCTTTACACAAATATGTTCCTTGCAAGTTACTATGTTATACAATTTTTTACTCTGTTTAGAGGGAAACAACACATATGTGTTCACCTCTTCACTACATTTAGAACAAATATACATACAAGTCTTATTGACGGGCCTGTTAATTTGGGATCTTAATAAATATCAGCTGAGGTACCACTTACCTTTTCAGGAAAAACAAGACTGTTGAGGCCCCTGTGTCGTAGAACTGTTGTTAATTCATTGAGCGTTGATTTCTCAGAAAATAGTTAATGGATCAAAAGTTACCAAATAGTTAATGCTGGTAAAAAAGGGAAGGAGAAACTGCATGATTGGTTTAAGTTAGTGTTTAGCTTTGTTAATGCATAGAAATAGTTATAAGGGGAATGTCAGGAAGATATATTTGAAAGACTAAACATGTTGAAGCTTTTTTTTATCATTAAAATCCTATCTGATAAAATGCAAATTACAGCACTTTAATTTTAATTGTTCAAAGCCATTTTTGAACATTTTATTTTGAATAACTCAGTCATTTTCAGACTCCTTCTTAGTTTGTTTTCTTGAAAAACCAATAGGAAGGCATATTTTATTTTTATTTTTTAATTAATTTTTTTTTAAATGCGAGAAGGGAAGATAGACTCTCACATGCTCCCTGACCGGGACCCACCCCCAGCAGCTCCCATTGGGGGCTGATGCGCAAATCAACTGAGCTACACTCAGTACCTGAGGCTGACACTTGGACCAACCAAACTATCCTCAGCACCTGGGGCAGATTCTCGAACCAGTCCAGCCACTGGCTGCAAGAGGGGAAGAGAGTGAGAACGGAGAGAGGGAGGAAAGAGAAGCGGATGGCCCGTTGTTTCTCATGTGTGCCCTGACTGGGGTTTGAACCCAGGAAGTCCACACATGGGGTAAAAAGTCTATCCACTGAGCCAACCGGCCAGGGCCCAAAGTTTCTGAGGCAAATCTAGGCACCCATTTGACTATACTGTCTAAATTATTATTTTTTATGCGACTCTCAAGAAATTCATAAATCTCTAACTCCATGAAAGTAGTGTAAGTTAAAATAAAATGCTGCTCAGGCAGCACTGTCCTTAAATATCTCAAAGCATTTCTTGAGCGAGAAGGTGTCATGTTTTCTCCAGAGAGACCTTGGCCTTAAGTGACCAACTTAGGAACTCGGTAGCCAAGCATGGCAGACTAGAATAACACTAATGTTTTTATATCCAAAGTTCACTGCTCTCTCCACAGGCAAAACCGTCGCCATTCTAGCTCTTTATTATAATTAGTAATAATGCTGCAGTTAATGTAATAACAACAACAGAAATAATGATGGTTATAAACACTCTACCCTGTGCCAAGGAGAGCAGTGATTCATGATAAACTAATAAAAATACCCATTGATGTGGTTACAATAAATCCATGCATAATTAAGAAGAACGACTTTCTAAATAAAAACTACAAAAGAAATAAAAACAGACTTGGAAAAGAAAAATAAGTCAGATAACAGTGTTGCGGTACTCATCAGTAAAAAACAACAAAACAAAACTTGTAAACTCCCAAACTACAGCTCTACAGCTTAGGAAAAGAGTATATTCTTGGTGTTGCTTAAACGTGAGATAGAATGTTGAGTGGAAGATTCAGAAGAGAAAAGCAGTTGACCCTCTGGGCAGTTAACAGAAAATTAAAGTTGTTTTCTGATGTTAGAAGTTGGTAGGGGTCACAGGTACCGTGCCTTTGAAGCATTAGTTGAGTCTTGCTTTCCATCCACTCTGACGATCTCCGTCTTTTAATTGGTGCATTTAGACTATTGACGTTCAAAGTGATTATTGATAGTTGGATTAATATCCCTTTGAAGTGTTAGTCAAACCTCAGATAACCTCTTTAATCTAGCAAATGCTTGAAGCCTCTAAATTGGGACATGCATCTCAACAGAGGATCGAGCCCAACCCTGATAAAAAAAAAAAAAATCTACCGTATTTGTTACTGTTTTCTATTTATTGACTTTGTTCTTTTTCCTAGTTTTGTCTTCCACTTTTTTTTCTTCCTTCTGTGGTTTCGAGTGGTCTTTATGATTCTATCTTCTCTCCTTTCTTAGCATATCAGTTAGGTGCCTTTTTTCTTTTTAATTTTTTTTAGTGGCTACCCAAGAGTTGCAGTGTACATTTACGACGACCCCAAGTCCACTTTCAGTAACACTGGCACATCATGGGCAGTGAGAGGTCTTATAGACGTCTGTGTGTACGTTTTGTGTAGATAGAAGTTTTTGACTCCTTTGGGTAAATACCAAGGAATGCACTTGCTGGGTCACATGGTACAAGTAGTATATCTAGTTTAGTAAGAAACTGTCAAATTATCTCCCAAAGTGGCTGCACCATTCTGCATTCCCACCAGTGATTAGTGAGATTTCCCACTGCTCCACAGAATCTATGTGCCTTTAAAGTGGGTTTCTTGTAGACAACATACAGTTGGGTCTTGTTTTGTGGTGTGGTGAGGAAGAAACATTCAAGCAGAGATCTCACAATCTGTAACTTAATTGGTGCATTTATACACCATTGACGTTCCAAGTGATTATTGATATAGTTGGATTAATATCTCTTTGAAGTGTTAAACAAGCCTCAGATAACCTCTTTAATCTAGAAAATGATTGAAGCATTTAAATTGGGACATGCATCTCAAAGGAGGATCTAACCCAACACGGATAGAATAGCAGTTATCAATAAAATTGTATTGAATTAATTTTGTTTATCAGAAAACCAATTTTTCTAAGGCCCAGACATCTGGCACAGCCACCAAACACTCATGGAATCATTGGCATTAGGATGGAAATAGTACTTGGCTGGGAATTGAGGAACCTGTGACCTGATTTTTACGTTCTTGAGTTGGTTGCTTACCTTCTATGGGTCTCAGTTTCCTCATGTGTGAAATGAGTTAGTTGAGCTAGATATTCTCCAAAGTACATCATACACTGTGAACATCTGTGAATCTAAAAGAAGGCCTGAAAAGGGTAAATGTTCTCACAGCAACCTTCAGCAATCAGCACATCACAAAACCAAATACTTACCCTGAATACACTCTTATTTATAATAAGAAGTAAGGTTATTACAGTATTTGACTTATGAGTTAAATTTATAGGAACGACTACCGTAGATGTCAAGAAAAACTTGGTCTTGTGCTTCACCTCATTCTGAAGAGAAGCAACCTAAGATCAGGTTAATGAACGCCAAAGAACTCTACCTTTTGACCTTGACTCCGGCAGAAGTTCTGTTCACGGTGAAGCCTTATGTGGGAGCATGTCAGAGTCTGCAGACAGATTCAGAAACCCCGGCTTTAATTTAAAATCAAGTAATTCTATTTTATTGACATTTTGCATATGTGGCTTTATGTAATTTATCAGTTACGCCCTTTTTACTTATCTAACTGGAGAAATGAGAATCTTTTAAGCTAAAGGTTACTGAAACAAAAGAACTGGTGAATTCTGTTGATAATAGAATAAGTGGGATCAGAGGACCAGACTTTCTATATTAACTCTTTCAGTAGTGAGGTTTTTTTCATGCTTGCTGACCCTGGGACAGTTTTTTCCTTCAAAAAATGAAATTAGTTCCAGTTACAGTTTTATTAACTTAAAATCATGTTTGTTGATAAGTAATTTATAGAAACAAGAAGGAACATATATTTTCCTTTTTTTAATGTTGCCTTACACATTTTTAAAATAAAAATTTTTGTATGATTGTACTCTGGATGGTCAGGAGGCACGAGGATATACATGAACGTTTATACTACTCAAAGGGTTAAATAAGTTAGATATATTTAGAGAAAATATGATTAGAATTATAACAAAGTTTATTTTAGCGAAATATTGCTATTAGTATTATAACCACATGATTCCTGACTGGGAATCAAACCCAGGATGTTCCTATGCTGGGCCAATGCTCTATCCATTGTGCCACCAGCCAGGGCCCAGAAAAAACCTTTAAGCTGAGATATAAACAGCAAGGAGTCAGCTCTGTGAGGATCATTCTAGGCAGTGGGGAAAGATAGTGCAAAGGCCCTGAGGTGGAAAGAACGCCTGGTGGCTGGAGCGCAGAGGGGAGGAGATGAAGCCAGAGAGGGGGCCTGGTTCGGGTCACACCCAGGCTCTCCCACTCAGGATTAGCAGTTTAGCAGTCTGGCACGTGCAGGTATAATAAGCCATTGGCAGATTTTAAGCAGGGTCACAATATAAATGTATTTCTATTTTCAAAAGATGGCTCTGGATGAGGGAGGAAGCAAGAGTGTGGCTCGGCAACCGTGGCAGTCACCCTGGGGAAAGGATGGCGTCTTGTGCTTGCCTGTGAGTGGTGGGGATGGAGACTCAGGGTTGGAGAGGGTATTTTGCTATCATCAAAATGTTTTAGTATCGCTTTCCCTCAGTTGTTATTTTACTTTAAAAAGGAATACTATTACATCTTGTAAGTTTTTGGTTAATGTTCAGACATTGTTCATCTACACCATAATGAAGCAGTCAGTAATTCAGGAATGGCTTAATGTATTAAGTGAACACAGAACCATCAATCTGGAAAATTCAGGCCAGAAATGCACCTGAAGAGTTGACCTGTTTGGTATGGCTGTTCTCACTGACACATTAATCTGATTATTTCCAGTAGCTCCCCTGCCCTGGCTCTGTGCACTCCCAGATTTCAGTGCAGTCCAAGGCGACGATGAGATTTAGTGTGAGCCATTTACGGGCATTGCATGTCCCTCTCCTCCTCTTCAAACGTAGGTGGTTGGTTTTCATAGCTTCCACAGTCTGTATACACTCCGGTTCCTTATATTGCTTTTAAAATGGAAAGACGTGAAAATCACTAGATTGGTGTGACCAAGCTGGCCATACAGGTGCTCGTTAGACGATCACACCAGGAACTGTGTGACAACAACCTTGAAGTGCGAGGACTCCTGGGCCGGGGGCTGGAGGTTAGTGACAGCTGGCTTGTGCGGTCACATTCTGCATCTGAGAAGAGGGCAGCCAGGGAGACACCAGCTCTTACTGTCCCTGAGGATGGCCTCAACACCCAGGACAGCTTCTTCCCAGAAGACTGAGAAATCGGGGCATATCTGAAATTGGCAAGAACTCGGTAAGGTATGAGGAACTTGTTCTAAGTTGAATCTCATAAATACAAACATGGTTAAAGGAGGAGGCTTTAAACAGCTGAGATGTTAGTATAACTATTATGGTTGGCTAGCCTCCTCTCTTAGATCTTTTAGCTGCGCCTTAAAAAGAGATTCTTCCCTCCTCCCCAAAACCTTTAATTTGTGGCTCTAAAAACGAGCTTTAAGATCTCACAAAGTGATGAGTAATTCTTATATTTGCCATCTGAAAAGTAACTCAAGTCCTGTTCTCCATGGGCACAAGCTTCCTCTTTTTTTCCTGGAATCCTAAGGTGCTGTAGTAGATTACATACTGAAAACAGGTTTAAATAAGGGTCTGGGGAGCACATTTCTCAGAAAGTAATCTACTTAACTTTATTTGATGGGTTTATTTTGAGTTTGGAAGCTCAATGGATCCACAATATGATACCATTCAAAGGTATCAGCATCTTATAGGATGTGAAGTCTAGAATGGCTTCAAGGGCTCTGAAAGCATTGTAGGTTGGAGCTCTGGACAGTGGGTTCGCTGTTTATTTGGCTGTCAGACCAGTTTCAACCTTTCTCACTGGCTTTGTCATTTAGAATAGAACAGTGAGAAAGAATAGAAATCACAAGCTTCAGTGTGAGAAGGAGACAAAAGAGATTAAGAAACAACAGAGTATATCCACTGTAAAAATTTAAAAAAGTCACTTTTGGAAGGAATAAAATTGAAAGATAGTGTGCTCTACTGGAAGGAGGGATATTTTCTCCCTGAGCCAAGAGGTCTGACTCCTGACAGTACAGATATGCATAATTAATTTTTCTCCTCTTCAAATGAGGAGGTGGCCTCAATGCCCATGGCCCTGTCCAATCCTGAGGGGTTCGGACTGTTATTTTTCACAGCAACACTGCGATATGACACTGAAAATCACCGGGAAAGTGGGTAAGGAAGTAGATAGAGAAGCCTGTATTTAAGGACCTTGGACCTAGAAAGCTGGAGACATGGTTGTGTGTTGGCCTGTTTTCAGCCTCTCTGAGCCGGTGTCTGAAGTGTCAGCTCTGATCTGGCAAAGCGGCCTCATGCCAGGTCCCTGTGGCGGCGGAGCTGCAGCAGCCTGCTTTTTGCCTCATTTTCCGCTGCCTAAAAGAGAAAAAACTTATTTTCACCCCAGTGAACCCCACCTTGCCAAGCTTTTAATAAAAACGCAAAATTTCAAACAATAAATGACAGAACTTCCAGTTCAAAGTTTGGAAAATAGTCTTTCTGAAAGTTGATAAAAATAAAATATTCCAGTACCACATTGAGGTTATACGGAAAGCAAATTAGAGCCATTCACATTGAGGGGAAGCTCTTCAGTTGGTGAAGAACGGGGAAGGAAGTGAGCTCTAACAAACACAGCAAACAGGTCAGCGCTGAGGGAAGCAGGGAGAGCGGAGAGGTTTGTGCACACCCAGCCTGAGGGCTAGGGCTGTGGATGCCTCTCCAGCATCGCACGGGATGCGCGAGGGCACACGTGATCGGGGCTGTGGATGCCCCCTGCGTCACACGGGACGCGAGGACGCATGTGGCTGGGGCGGCGGATGCCCCCCGGCAGTGCACAGGACGCGAGGACGCACTTGATCTGGGTGGTGGATGCCCCCTGCATCGCACGGGACGTGAGGACGCACTTGGCTGGGGCGGCGGATGCCCCCGGCAGTGCACGGGACTCGAGGACGCACTTGATCTGGGCTGCGGATGCCCCCTGCGTCACACGGGACGCGAGGACGCACTTGGCTGGGGCAGTGGATGCCCCCCGGCAGTGCACGGGACGCGACGACGCACTTGATCTGGGTGGTGGGTGCCCCCTGCGTCACACGGGACGCGAGGACGCACTTGGCTAGGGCAGCGGATTCCGCAGCAGTGCACGGGATGCGAGGATGCACGTGGCTGGGATGGCAGATGCCCGCACGGGACACGAGGACGCACGTGATCTCGTGATCTGGGCAGTGGATGCCCCAGGCATCGCACGGGACGCGAGGACGCACATGACCCGGGCAGCAGATTCTCACAGTATCCCACGGAATGCGAGGATGCACGTGCCGGGGTGGGCGATGAGGAGTGGCTTCCAGCAGCAGGTCAGACTGCTGTCTCAGGAACTGCGCTCTGAAGGGGGGAGGGGCGGTGGCCCTGGGCTAGGGGCCACAGAATGTGTGAAGAGAAAGGAAGACTCCACCCAAGAATGAGGAGGTGTCATCGTCGGGGGAAACCTTGAACTTGTCTGCTGCTGTCCTCCATGAACTCTGGAGTGAGGAAACTCAAAAGACAGACCCAGGACACTCACTCAGGTCATCAGTGATAGTAGCCTTTCTAATGGCAGAAACCGCCTAAAGCTCCCAGATAAAGAACACGGTGTTAGAACCAAGGACCGGGTAGGAGCAGAAGGAAGTGGGAAAAATGATAGCAACCAAGTCCAAAGGAGATAGGAAAAGCAAGCAGAGCAAAACTTGGTCTTAGTGATTATATTATAATTGTAATTATAATGTATAATTAGATAGTGTTTTAAATGTACCAAAGACGCTCTCTCAGACATCTCATTTACAGTATTTTTCATTCCATAAGACACATTTTCCCCCAAAAAAGTGGAGGGGGAAATGCACATGTGTCTTATGGAGCGAAAAATATGGTATTTTATTAAATATTTTAACACACCATTTGGTTCAGAATATTTTTTTTGCTTCTTTTCTTCCTTAAAACCCTAGGCGTGTCTTATGGTCAGGTGCATCTTATGAAGTGAAAAATATGGTAATCATCACAAGCGTTCACTGAAGAGTGACGTCCTTACAATCCCTGTTCCACCAGCAGGAAAGTGGGTCTCAGAGATGTGTCATAGGTCACACACTGAGAGTGGGACAGTGAAGACTCAACCCTCAGTCTCTCCGCTCCCCCTGTGAGTTGTCATAGAAGTTTCCATATGGGAACCAGACTTCCCTGTGAAAGCCTGTGGGTGTCATCCTCAGAGGGACTGTTAGTACAGTGATCTTTCCAGGCTATACTTGGGGACAGATCACCAGTAATCCTCACTAAGTAGCCTGTGTTCATGCTGGATGCAGGGCACAGTTCCCAAAATAAGGTCAAATTCACTACACTTCTATTCTACCGGAAATAACAGTGGAAATAATCCACCTCCTAATTTTGTAAATCTAAATTTTATTCTGGAGGTTAAAAAATGTACATATTAATGAAATCTTAAAACCTCAAAGTTTATATATTTAATGTATAGGGCATGGAAACTTGAGCAACTTAAATTATATGTAACATTATAGCCTCTCCTGCAAGAGCTGGAAAGGTTGATATAAAATATATAGTATTAACTTGAACTTCACAACAATTCAGTTTGCAGAATCTAGAACAAAGAAATAGATCACACCGTGTTTCTCGATGCATATGTGAGCTTAAAGCTAGTTTTAGCTCCTTTTACTGCTAAATTTAATGATGAAAAACTTCTGTAAAAAGCTAATAATTTTTTTTTAATTTTGTGGAAAAGATCTAAATTCGTTACTGGCATTTTATCTCTAGATAGAAACCCTTTGTATGGTTTGCTATGTGGATATATCTCATTTTCACAAACTGTAATGCTATTTCTTAATGAATGGGCACCTTCCTTAAGAGGAACACTATTTCTAGTAGAATTTTTTAAAGTATTTTTAGAATTCTCAAGGCTGTGTGTATGGAGCAGGATCAGAATTGTAAGAGTTGGAAACCCACGGAGATGATTTAGTCACATTCTGTCATCTTCCTGATGAGGAGTCAGGAAGTGGAAGGGACTCCACCAAGATCACCCTGCTTGTTGGGGGCAGCACTGTGACCAGAACCCACAGCCCGGACTGCTTGCCCCAATGCTCTAGAATCATTTTCTCCTGCTACAGTTCTAATAGATGATTGACATTTTTGCTGCTGTTATTGCTTTACATGCCATCGTTGTCTGAAGAGGAAAGAGATCCCCCCAAATTACCTATTCCTTCTTCGTTCCTTTCCTCTTTTCACCCTCAACTCCAGTTTTTTAAAGAGACTGACTAGATTTTGCCCTGGATCTGTGGTAGCACCACCTTCTTGACCAGTCACCATCTGTTTTGGTCCACATCTTGGGGGAAGGGCTCTGTGGACAGTATTCTCGGGTTGGGGGAAATGGGGCTTGTGTTTTGTCTGTGGCAGAGAGAACTGGCCCTGCTGGGTGTTTGTCCCATACCACACTCTGCCCCCTTTTTTTATTTGTCATCAAAACAGGTGGCTCTTCTCAGACACCTTAATACACAATAGGTGTGTCTGCTTACACTTGGGAGACAGAGGGCTTTATGTCCCAAAGACAAACAAGGAGCCTGGAAGCAGCCACAAACAGGTGTTGAAAATGTCCATTTGTGGCAAGTTCATTACTGTAGCACCAGGAATAAACATTGAGGATGCGAGCCGTCCAAAGGGGTGAGTGTGTGTAGTGAGAGGAGAATGTTATCAAGCAGAGTAGAAAGTGAAGGAAGGTCCTTATTTTTTTCTTTTTCTTGATTTGCTCTAGTAATATTTATTTATCTCCTTCAACCAGGAAAATTTCACTATTTGGCTTTGGCTGTTTGAAGGCTTTTGCCAAATGCTTAACAATCTGTTCGGTTTGATTTCTCACAAAAAAATCACTTTGAGAACAAGGCTCTATGTAACTAAGATGTGTTTGTTTTTGTTTAAATCACTCAGAAAAGAAATCATCTCTTGTCCATTGTTAAAAGAGAGGTTTCAATCAAAGGAAAATTCTACATATTCTAAAATATACAAACAGCTCTTTGAAATTGATGCCAAATCAAACTCAAAAAGGGACGTTTTTCTTGCAGAAGTTTTGAGTTAATTCCGTGTGCAAGGCTCGAGTGGAAAAACTCTGAGACTGTCAGAGGAAGGAGTTACTACAAGGGTTTCGGAAGTTACATAAGGAGAATTGTCTCAGGATAGAATGAAGACTCTTGTACGTAGTTTTAGGCTAAATCCTAGCAAGATAGAAAAAGAAATTCTTTTCAAAGTGAGTTGCTTTTTCTTTTTAGTTCAAAAAAATAGTAGATTGGTTTCTGATGTTACTGGATCTAAACCTCCAATGTGAGAAAATATGAAACTCTTTTTTTTTTTTTTTTTTTGCAAGAGACAGAGAGAGAGAGAGGGACAGACCAACAGCAAGGGAGAGAGATGAGAAGAATCAGTTCTTCCTTGTGGCTCCTTAGTTGTTCATTGATTGCTTTATCATATGTGCCTTGACTGGGGGCTCCAGCCAAGCCAGTTACCATTTGCTCAAGCCACTGACCTTGGGATCAAGCCAGCGACCTTTGGGCTCAAGCCAGCGACCATGGGCTCATGTCTGTGATCCCGCACTCAAGCTGGAATAGCCTGCACTCAAGCCAGTGAGTGACCTCAGGGTTTTGAACCTGGGTTCTCAGCATCCCAGACTGATGCTCTATCCACTTTACCACAGCCTGGTCAGACAGTTATCATTTTTTTAAAAATTTAATTAAAATGTTCCCTGTTGTTAGAAAAACCATCCTTTCCCCTATCTAAACTTCTATTGGGATGAAAAGCAGTAGATGATAAGGAGACAAGTCTAGTGGGGAAAAGGGACACACATCAGGAAACCCAATAGTTTAATTTCAGCTCTGCCACCACCAACTGGTTGTGTCCTCGAGATAGTCATTCTTTCTTTGATTGAATTTTATTACCAGTTGGTACCTGTCATGCCTACCACACAGGCTTTCTGTGAATGTAAAACCAGACGTATATAAAAGCAATGACAACTTAAAAAAGCAATATGTAAATTTAAAACTTTTAAATTCAGTTACTATTTTTGAGAGTCAGTGTCGATATGGGAAAAAGCCAGAAACCGTCTTTGTTCTTAGGATAGGGAGTAAGCCAGGGAAGAGGTTAGAGAAAGAGCTGCACCCATACCTGGGGACCAGAGCAGAGCTGTGGCCCTGCAACTAGCCCGCCTGGTCCAGGCAAACAGGTGTATTGGGTCAGGAAAAGCAGTTGGCGGGAAATGGACAGGCAGAAGCCAGAGACAGAGTAGATCAAGCCTGGTGTTCCCATCCCTTTACCCCACGGACACCGGAATACTTTCTGAGTGCCACGCTGGGAAGAGCTGCAGCGCATTTAAAGAGAAGTAGGACAGAGGCCCTGGTGTCCAGGAGTTTACAAGCCAGTAGACGTGCTCAGGTAGGTGTCTGTCACTTCCCTGCATGGGCATGAGTTCCAAGGAAAGAACCCGACACGGAGGGAGGAGAAGGCACCGCGGGCTACAGCAGGCACATGACAAGCCTCCCTAAAGCTGAGTGACGTAGATTTTAAAGGCTGCTTAGAATTTCAAGGGACTGAGGTAGGGAGAGGCTGGGGATCCCCAGGGCTGGGAGAAGAAACCACCATGGCCTGAAGGTGGGAAAACGAGGGACAGCACAGGAACTAAGGAAGGGTCCAGTCTGAATGGACTGTCAAGCTTTTGAAGGAGTAGAGTGAGAGACAGGACTGGGAAGGTAAGTTGAGACAATATGACTAATTCCAGCAAACATTTGTTGAGCGCCTAATAAGAGATCTAGAAATGTGCACATACCTGGAAAAAATAAAATAAAACAAACCTGACACGAAGTCACAGAACAGGTAGGCTGTCATGAACGGGGAAATTCTGAGGAACCAGGAAGCTGAATAAGACAAGGATTTAGGAGCCCAGGTAAGCCATCTGGGCAGAAGATGCGTCACACAAACAAAAGAGGATCTTGATTCTAAGGCAACCTTCTGTCAAACCCAGGAAGCCTCTTATATTTTCCTCCTGGGACAGGAACCAGTCCCAGGGCATGATCAGCCCAGGCCCACACTGGGGAGCCGGTAAGTGGATACACGTGAGGAGAGAGGGCGAGAGGGCAAAGAGGAGGACAGGCTGGCAGGACTCAGTGGGAGACCGAAGCCTGTGGCTTTGATCCTGGATTAGTACTGATTGTGTTAGGGCTGGGATAGCCTTACCGCTCACGTAGACTGGGCAGCATTTTGCTATTCTGGTTCAAGTGCCTTGGAGCATTGGGTCGTTTGAGTCATGTGCTTTAAGGTCTAGAATGGCCTCAGGGCTGTTGGACCACACCAGGGCACCAAACGTTTTGAGGGGGATTATGTTTGAAAAACTGACCCCCAGGTTTGTCAGGTTTTGAGTGACAGTGCTTTGGGGGCAGCTGCGGCCTAGAACCAACTCTTCCTTTTCTGGCCTCACCGGATCTATGCCAGACTCAGTCACGGGGCTCGTCTGAGACGGGATAGGCGCTAGATTTAAAGGAGCAGACCTGTCCCTGCTTTAAGTGGAGAATCCAAGCTCCATCTGAAAACAGCGTGTGGTGGAATGCGGTCTCCATGGTGATGATTTGCTCTTTTTCCCACTGCACCAGGCGTGTTCTTTCACAGAAGAGTTTGGTTGGGGCTGGAACTGAGTGTGTGGAGTGAATCAGGAATTTCAGGATTCTGATTCCCCCATCTTTTCCAGCTTGGACTCAATCTTTCTGGTTTTCTTCTTTTATGGCCCTGCTAGTTCAAATAGCACCACTAACAAGGAATACTCTTTTGAGATGGAGATGCTTGCTGCTTTCTGAGTCCTTTGCCGGGTCACTTATAAGATTTGCTTAAAATCATGCAGGACGCCTGACCAGGCGGTGGCACAGTGGATAGAGCATCTGACTGGGATGCCGGAAGACCCAGGTTCGAGACCCCGAGGTCGCCAGCCTGAGTGCGGGCCCATCTGGCTTGAGCAAAAGCTCGCCAGCTTGGACCCAAGGTCGCTGGCTCCAGCAAGGGGCGGCCCGGCAGACCCGCAGTCAAGGCACATGTGAGAAAGCAATCAATGAACAACTATGGTGTCGCAACGGCAATGAGGAACTAATAATGATTGATGCTTCTCACCTCTCTCTGTTCCTGTCTGTCTGTCCCTATCTATCCCTCTCTCTGACCCTCTCTCTGTCCTTGTAAAAATTAAAAAAAATTTTTTTTAATTCATGTAGGACATCAGTGGGCAATATGAAAATTTAGGAGCTTTGTCACGCATGGCAGATAAGTGGCTCACATCAGCCTTCCCATGGCACATGCCATCCCCACCTTCTTCCCCAGGGCTGTCGATGAAAATTGACCAGAAGCCTAATCATTGCCCTCCAGGTAGACATAGCAACCCGTTAGAATTTGGTGAGTGTGGCACTGAATCTGACACCGTGGAGGAGACTGTGGCTGCTGAGCCCTGTAACCTTGAGGAAATCACTGCTTTGAGCTTGTTTGTCATCTGTCATGCTGGGTGACACTGTCTCCCTCATAAGGCTGTGGTGAGGTTTTAACACCATAACTTGTTTCCATGAAGATTCTCTGCAAATCGAAGCCATCACATCTCGGTTGTCTCCTCTGAGTAGCCCTCTTTCCTCTTAGTTTAGTGGCACTTGTCACCCGGTGGGATGTTGCAAATATTAAAGCACTCGCAGGAGCCCTACAGTTTGAGCAAAGCAGAGGCTGGTCTGTTAAGCAGTAGCTGGTGCTGGTTCCCCGCCCGGCATCAGGCAGCCTCCGGTCAGAGCATTCCCAAACACTGGGTTTAGGCTTGCTACCAAGCGCAGAAGAAACGCTCCTCAGATTTTCCCACTAAGTCCCCCAAAGGGCAGAGGAAACTCCAGGACTCCTTCCCTGCTCCTGCTTTCCCAGTCTGTTGACATAACCCCAGACAACCCCAGCTTCCACAAGGTGAGCATTTTCAAGTCTTTAGTTTTATCTTAAAATTCATGGGAACTTGACCCCATTTTATGCCAGTTTTTGTTTTTAATCTAAAAGTGTTTTAGCTTACTATTATCAGTGAAATGTCTCTCTTTCGAAACCCTCTTCCATTTGTTCCCTTCCTGCATTGCAGTGCCCCCCTATCACCTAGGATTCGATGTCCAATATATAACATCTCAACCAGTTCATAAATTTCTGCTTTTAATACAGTCTGAGTAACCACTAGCGCAGGCCACAGAAAAAAATACCAGGCTGTCCCCTCTGCATCCGAGCTTTTTTGAAAGATTTACTTAGGAACAATTTATCATTTAGTTGCAATTTTAAAAATAATCTTAATTGGCCACATATGTTATCAAATAAGAGCGGGTCCTCTAGCCTCCGCCTTCCTCCATATTCCCCCCACCCCCTTTCTACGTGCGCATGCGCACTGCGGTCTGCCAGGAAGAGAACTAAGCCAACCCCACGCAGATACCATCACAGGATAGCCTCCTCCTGATCCAAGATAAGGTCACTGATATTAAAGCTGTTATTTTTAGGAGAGATAGACTTGCTTTTAAACCTCCTTCCCTTTTTCCTAGTTCCTCCTTTCTTAATTGTGGCTCCATGTTTTGGTAGCCATAAGTCATTAGTGGTTTTTAATTTCCCTGAAACTGAAATAAGGTCTGAAAGGGTGGATTTGTCCCTTTTTCCTCCTTTTCCTTTTTTTTTTTTTTTTCCTGGCTAATCGGAGGAACGCAACCACATCTGAGGCCACTTGGCTCATTATGAATTTCATGGAAACTGATTCTCTGAAAGTGTTTCCATATGTGCGTTCCCAATATATCCCATCCTCTCTAAATGGGAGCACAGACGTGTGCATGGGCTGGAAATGGCTTCAGGATGTGACAGAGCAGTCATATGACCGCCACGGCACCGTGGGTGGCCTCTTGTGAAAGACGCGGTGTCCTGGGTGCTGGCCTCCTTCCTGTAGCAGATCTGGTTTCAAAGACTATCCACCCTTCCTAGCCTTTAAAAAGTCCTTAATCAAGGCCTAGCAAGGAGATCTCTCTCCTTTTTCCTCCCTTTCTGCCCCCGACCCCAACCCCTTGGTTCCTTCTCGCATACTCATTCTTCCCTGCCTGAACGCATACACTCGCACCTCCTCCTCCGGCCTCCTTTCCCTTCACAAAGAGGAACTACATTGGCCCAACAACATCCTCACTATGTGGGTGAGTTTAAGGAATGGTTGAAGTTTCTGAAGATTGCCAGGTTGTTGGGTTCCGCCCCGCCCCCCTTTCCTGCAGCGGAGCATACTCTCTTAGCCTTGGGATCAGCTGGTCTCTCAGCTTTTGCGAGCATGCAGTGGAAAAGTACAATTCATTACAACACGGAAAATAAATATTTATACTGGATAGTTGAGGCACTTTTCCTCTCTTTTGCAAAACTATGGAGTTTGCTAGTCTGACCTTTCATTATCTTAAAAAGAAATGAACTTTAGGTTCTCCTTTTGCTGGTTTCTTCTCCATTAGCACGGCCCGCGACATTCCTCCTATGGGGTACTTGTTTCCAGTTGTTACCTAATGAAATTAGAAGGAAAACGAATGTAGTGGTAGCTACCTGATCATTTTGTGTGAGGGGACAAAATCAGGGAAATTAAGAAAAGCTGATGTAAAATCGCTTAAAGCCTCAATGAGAGTAACGGTCTGCGTCTAGTGTAAGATTGATTTTGGATAACGTTTACATGGCATTTCTGCTCTGTCGTGTTGCCTGCGTGCATTAGACTGTGCTGGTCATTTAGCACATTTTTGGAAGCCCCAGCCTTTTCCCAGCACCGTGCTGTGTATGAGGTAGGATCAAAAAGAACACAAGGTTCTTATTCTCGATGTACTTTCCCTGTAGTTGGAAAGTAAAAATACTTATCTAAAGTCAATGACAACTTCTTGGCCTGACCTGTGGTGGCGCAGTGGATAAAGCGTCGACCCAGAATGCTGAGGTCGCCGGTTCAAAACCCTGGACTTGCCCAGGCAAGGCAGATATGGGAGTAGTTGATGCTTCCTGCTCCTCCCCACCTCCTCTCTCTCTCCTCTCTCTAAAGTGAAGAAATAAAAATCTTAAAATCAATGACAATTTCTTAAAATGCATGGAGAGGTAAAAGTTATACTATAAGTAATTCAAGATGTATATGGTAAAAGAAACCATGGCAAGAATTTGTACATCTGAGAAGTCCTTGGGTAATG
Organism: Rhynchonycteris naso; assembly: GCA_037038555.1. NCBI lineage: Eukaryota > Metazoa > Chordata > Mammalia > Chiroptera > Emballonuridae > Rhynchonycteris > Rhynchonycteris naso. The sequence goes on from CM073000.1 coordinate 12,523,680, forward strand.
GTGATCTCCATCATTACTTACCGTGGTCTGGCAGAGACAAGAGGTGCCCGTGAGTCTGGGGAGAGTGTGAGCAAAGCCCCAGGAAGGGTCCTAAGTATGAGTTCTGCCATGAGGAGGGGTTCACTCTGAGGAATAGTAGATATGACCTTGGTGTAAAGTATAACAGAGGACTCAACACTCCAATAACCTCCTCCTTATTCTTTGCTCATTTGCAGAGCAAATCATTCTCAGTCATGCCGTGTGAAAGGTGGATGGCCTGTTGTAAAGCCAGTAGTCGCGGTCACTATCACAGCAGCCTGGCCCGTGCAGGTTCACATTAGATTCGAACAGTCGGTAATAAAACAATGGAGCCAAAAACTGGTGAGCCATCAGCTTTAATTCTAGCTTGCACCCGGCGGGCAAGCAAAAACACACAGTGGGCTCCAAAACCCATACATTCAGTGCTCACAAAGCTACTGACTTATCCGAGTTTCCTAGAATCAAAGGTTTCTAGCTCACCAGACTTATTCACCTCTGTTTCCCATCTCCTCCTGCACAAACTCTTAACAAACTGGCTTTTTTCTCAGCACTCTGCCATCTTGCCTACTTCTCCTCCACATGGCCTTAATCTGCTCTCCTCTCTAATACCAACCTCAGGAACTCAGGAACCAAGAGAGAGAGAGATCAAGCTACTGCTCTCTCCCATTTTATAGCATAGACTCAAAACCTTTAATCCAATTATACAAACAAGGAAGTCTCTGATACAAAGTCACCCATCTGAGGCATAATGGGATTCCTCCCTACATCACCACCCTACATCATCCAATCAGTCAAGGGTGTGGAGAAGAGCTTACTCTTAAAACTAAGCCTTAGGCTATAACAACCCTGCCTGCCCACAGCCTGTTCCAGAACACACATTAATATCAACGAACTTCCATGTGGGCAGCGCCATCTTTAACAAAGTGAGCATAATATATTTTATCTGCCCAACACCTGTGCTGGTCGAGGGTGACACCCTTTGGTTGTAAGGCTCTGCCACCTGTGTGGCCAGAAAAGGTAGCATATGAGTGGAAGATTTTCTCCTGCCAGGTGTGTTTTCAGAGAGCGCAGATCTAAGGGAACCCCTGGCAGATCCTCTACGTGTTCCCGCCCGCGTGCTGTGGTGGAGCTGCGGAGGTAGAGCAGAACGCGCAGACCTGTGCTAGGACCGCGCTTGCATCTTGTGATGTCCCTCAGACCCGCCGTGTCTCCAGGCTTCCGTTTCTTCATTCGCAGGGGTCATCTGTGATTCTTGACTCTGTCATACTGGCTCTGTGTGCTCGTCTAGAAACTCAGCATGTGAGCTGTACCCTCTGTTACCTTCACTGCCTATTCCTTCCCAATGGTAAATAACAGGACCTTAGAGGCCGTGGTTACCCTGGGATCCTGAGGACGAGGAGCTTGCCCCTAGGCCGTGCACTTCTGGCCTGTTACTCTTCCTCCTTCATCTCTTCTCCCCGTGGCTCCCAGGGGTAGATGTACACACAGATGCTGGCTCCAAGGGGACTGGGGACCACCCTGGTGGCAGAACAGAAGCACCTGTCTGTTCACTAGTGGGAAACGCCATCTGTGGGGCCATGAGTTCTAGTGATGTAACGATGCTTGCAGAGAGCTTTGAACACTCTGTAAAGGGTTTTGCAAAAGTTTATAGGTATGGAATGGTGTTTGAATTACCATTCATGTTGATGTCAACATGACTTAATGCTTACTATATTTATTTTTTAATGTGTCCAAAATGTATGTTATTATACAGTGTTCCCCGTCCGTAATTTACTTGTTCATTCATTTACCCCTCCATCCACTTAAGCTCTTAGAAGGTTCTGAAGGATATGAGAGGAAAAGAAATCATGACCTGTACCATCCAAAGCTTACTTTATAGTTGGAGAGAACAGTTGAAGAAACAGCTAATAACTCAGTAAAGCACTGACCAAGAGCCCAAAAGAACGATATGGAAAATGAATGCTATTGGAACGGGAGAGGAATAGGAAATTATATAATAGAGCCATTGTGGAGGGCGCCCCCGAAACGTTGTCGAGGAGGAAGAAGATTCTTAGAGGAGAGCAGCTCTGCTGAGACCTGGGGTAGCATGTGTTCCATCGGAAAGAATGCCGTGAGGGGGTTAGTAAAACGGACTTGGGCTTTATTTAAGATTTGTTGGAGCAATAACTCCTACCATTTAAAAGGCCCCAGTGAAGCTTTGAAGTTCACACCTCATTGCTGAGAAGTATGATGGCTTTTCATTGTGTACATTTATACCCTTGCATTAAGGAAGTGGGACAGGGAGCTCTACAGATGCCAATGCATGTCCCACGTGGATTGAAGGTCCTTCTTTTCTCTGCCCAGAGCTTCCCTCTAGGCTGGGTGTGTGTGTGTAAATCCATTCCCGCTGCTGGGGATGAGATACAATGTTTCCCAGCTGACAGCCTCAAATGGCAAGTATCCAGTCTGTGTGTGTGTGTGTGTGTGTGTGTGTGTTTAAGTACTATTTCCTTTCATTATAAAGATGCACTTGCTCGTTTTCAATCAGGCATTGCTTACGGAGGGCCTCCTAATGAAAAAATGTGTGTTAAAGTACTAAGTAAGGGCCTAGAAACATCAGGTGTCGTTGGAGGTAAGCACTGAAGTAGAGAAATGGGGACAGGACGGCTCTCTGCCCTCACCAGCTTGCTCTTTATTAGGGGTCACGCATGCCCAGGAGAGCCAGCATTAGGACACAGTGTGCGAAAGACGCTAAGTGGGGGCCGCGGGGACGGAAATCAGAGGGTCTCTTTTATTTTCCCTTGTTGTGGTCTCACTTCTTTCCCCCACACCTTCTTGCTCTGAAGACCCAGGAAACCTGGTCGGGTAAAGAGAGGCTATTTCCTGTTTCCCCATGGACCTTGGGGACAAGATCGTTTTTAATATTGATCTTATTTTTATTTGTGCTTTCTGGGCATTTTATTAATAATAATAGCCCTCCCCCCTCCCCAGTCCATGAGGCAGTGAAATTTTTTTGCTGTGGTTGCTGTTTTAATGAGCAAGGTTTTTGCATCTGTGTTTGTGACTGCTGTGTCCATCTGTCTGTGGCTGGGGTGCAGATAGCAGGTCTGGAGTGAAATGGTCCAGAGGCAACCAGCAGGTCCCGAGGGAATCGGACCCTTGACCTCAGTCTCATTCATGCTATGCCGTGAGCAGCTGAACTAATTGCTCACAATCTAGTAGGTTAGATCAACAATAAGACCTCAAAGAGTTCTTAGTAGTATGCCAAAGACAGTAACTGTCATTGGGGCATCACGTAGACACTGGCTGAGCCTACTTAATTTTTTTCAGGCAAATAAGACTTCTATGATGGGGGAGGGGGATATATATGCATGATTGCATCAACCAAAACCCCTTCAAAGTGTAACTAAGATTGCAAAGAGGTCAGAAGACAAAGAGGTCTGTCTAGCTTGCGGCTCAGCCTCTCTTAAGCTGTGCGATTTTGTAAATGGCTCCCCTTCTCTGGTCCTCGGCTTTTTTATGCATGGCCAGGTTAGAGTAGGATCAGTTTGGAGCTTTCCATCAGAGTACCCAGCCAGCAAAGGGGAAGGTAAGTGGGTGCCTTAGGGGATCTGGAGGCATCGCCTAAAGCTTCACAAGTGCAAAAGTTTTGTTTGTCTATAAATTCACCCAAAGGTTACGTTTACTGCTTGTCATCTCTGTGTTTGTTACACAGTGTGTCCCACTCCAAGTTAAGTAAAACCAGCCCATCGGAAGGATACACCGTGTTTATCATGGGTTTCAAGTAACTGCTGGAAGTCCTGGCTTTATTGAATCAGTAGGTTGTAGTCAGGAGTTTGAAACAGTGTCTGGAGAGCATGGACCCTATAAGGCACATCACTGGGGCGATGACTGAGCTCTGGGTTTACATTCATAAAATTAAGTTGGGGTGCTTGTGCTTTTCGAACTTCCTAGGCTTTTATCTTGACCCTTTTAGTAAATAGTACATTTTCTTTAGTTGGTTTGATACCCATGTCCATTTTTGAAATGTGTAGTTGTAATGTGGCTAGTGACAGGAATGAATAAGTTAGGACACAATGTTAAAATAACCCAAGAAGGCAGTCTAAAAGAGCATCTGAGTTCATGTACAAAACAAATTAGAAGTGTAGCTACAACCCTATTCGGTAAAAGAAAATGTAATTATCTAACAATTATTATAAGTAAGTTGAAGACAAGGAAGGGGGTTATGTTCTTTCCATCTCCCCATCATAGATTATTATATGAGGCAGCCATTTTCAACCTTTTCCACCTCATGGCACATATAAACTAATTAACATTCTGTGGCACACCAAAAATATATAATATATTTTTTTCAATTTAAAAAAGAAAAGGGTATGATTTTGATAACATTCATACTGATGGCTATTGTTGTGTTAGCTGTTGTGATTTTTTTATTTGACAATCTATGGGGAAGTAGGTCAGTGCCTCTGATTAAATAGTCAGGTATTGCATGTTTTAAAAAATTCTTGCACCACACGCTAAAAATCGCTGATGTAAGGGACCTCATGTAATACTGTAGCAAGTTGTTAATATTCTTCATACAGAAAACATTGCAGTATGCTTCAGAAACATTCCTTGTTAACACAGAATGACTAAGCAAATTCCAGAAAATTCTACGTTTTGTAAGTTATAAAATTGCTGTTTAATTTCTTTAACGTTCACATTAGCTCTCTTTGCCCAGGAGTTGCTCCTCAAGACCTTACCGTCTCAAATGACTAAAACGATTGGTCAGAATTCTGTAAACCTAGCGGAAATTTGTTGCATTATGTTCTGTAAAACCACAACCAGAGCTCATTAATTGAAAAATGGATGTCGGTTTGCACTAGCTGGCTTCCATAAACTAAAGGTACAGCGGTCCTGGCCTGCTACGGGTAAATAAAAACATCAGCAGAATGTATCAGGTAAAGTAGAGGAGGTGGGGCGGGGGGAATGTGGAGGGGGAGATTCAGAACCAGACTGGAGTTCACTGGCAGGGACCCACAGAAAGGGTTTTAATGAGGGTTCTGCACCAAAATAAGGGGAAACCACATGGAATTTTAATTATGACTTCAGTATATTTTAAGTACAAATAGCAGCGAGAAGCACTTTTTATATTGGCAAGCCTATCTGTGTGAGCTCTCTGCTTCCTTGCGGGCAAACATTGATGCTTAGGTGTGACTTCTTCCTGTTTGACATTGATCACATGATTCTGGTTCCTTTCACATGATCTCATTGTAGGCTGAACGTAATCTGTACAGAAGGGGCCCGCCTATAAGTGGCAGCTCTGCCGACTCACATTCACCTGGGCTGGCCAAAGAGCATCTGTGGCCTTTGTGTACGCCCATGTCCTGCAAGGCACCGGGGCGGGGAGACATTCAATCTCCTCCGCTCTGTCATAATCACAGCTTTAGACTTGTAAACTTGAGCTTGTCAGAATTTCGTATGAGGGAGGGGTTAGGTAGAGGTCAGCTGAGGATGGAAGAGTTTATAAAAAGCAGAGAGTGACTGCCCAGACTGTGTTAGTTTTGGTTTGTCATCTTGAAAGCGGTTGCTTCCGGTATTAGAAGCTGGGCACTAACTTTTTACCCTCTGCCTCTGGGCCTGTGGATGCCGGGGAAGTGCTAATGAGGGGGTGGGAACTTGTCTGCCTTCCCCTGCCCTAAGGCTGTTGCTTCTCCTTCTGTCTTGGAATTCACTGCTGTAGAACTTAGAGCTGGAAGGGAACTTAGAGCTCATCCCCCTCATTTTACAGATGATGACACTGCCACCTCTGACTTCTGCCTCTGGCCTTCCCCTCTCAGTAAGAAGAGCCAGGCAGGTGAGACTTTTAACAATTGCTGGGCTGGGCCGGGTGGGGCTGCCTGACTGCTACCGTCCTACTGGTGAGAAAAAACTTTCGTTAACTATATATTGCTTTTAAACAGTCCACTTTTATTACAAATGCACATCCTGGTGCTTACCCCGTGGCATTTTATGAAGATCACAGGCAGTGTGCATTTTAACAAAAATAACCACTCTCACTCAGCACCTTTAAAGAAAAGTACTAGGGTTATTCCTTCAATAAGTACTGTAGTATCTAAGATCAAGTGCTAAATAAACGGGGGTGGCTGAAGAAGTACGTACCGACCAGGGCCTTTGAGAATTACTGAGCGCTTTCTCTTAGAGACAAAAGCTATTGGAAAAGCAAAGGCATGAGATCCAAAGAATGGGAAGATTTTAGATGCGATCAAAATCTTAAGAACACCGGTATTATAAAAGGACTTGTCATAATTCTATTTTAGAAAGTCATAACCCAGTCTTTGAAAACTAATTTCCACATGAAGTGGTTTATAACTGTGGTTTCATAAGTTAAGCACCAGAAGTATCTATCAAGGAAGCATATTGTTGGCTTTAGAAGCTAAATGACTACATTTCAGAGGGAAACCATCTTTGCCTCCAAGTTACCCAAATTGGCCTGAGGCAAATTCTGTAGGATGTGGTACAGGGCCTGATAAGTAAATGGGAGGGGCTCTCCTCATAGCTCCCCTACACCAAAGAGTAGCCTGCCACCAAAGCTACTTTCGGCACCTGGCCGACATCAGGTCCTAGGTCTACTACCAAGGCTTGAAATGCAGTGATTTCCAGGTACTAAGCCTCCTCCCCCATCACAGTTTTGAAACCAGCTTATTTAGTTGATGACCCTTAGGAGATATTCTAAGGGCTAGATTCCCCCTCTATGCCCCCAGATAGGTAATACAGTTCTAAAATACATTGAGATCTTCTTTGATTTCAGTCTGATTTGATATTTTTTGAAATCTGTTACTAAGGTGAAGAATAAAACAAGATTTTGAATTATTTCAAGAGTTGAAGTGATAGGAACGTGTATCGTTTTCAAGTTCCTTCACTGATGGGTATCTGCCGAGGGTACCAATCACAAAACTGATCGTTTTGGAATGTCTCTATATTCGATTGAGAAAATGAGACGAGTCCACCTTAGTAAAAATAATCACTTTCAAATATCGGAGGTGCAATGAGAAACAGAAAGAGAGGGGGAAAAAATCAATGAAGATTCAATGTTAAAGTCTGGTGAGTGGGTCTATATAAGGAGTGTTGGGTTGGTTTACAGACATGACCTGGCACACATTGGGGTTTTTAAAGCCCTTTGGGATTCTCTGGGGTTGAAGAGCTTCAGAATAAATGTTACAAAACTATAATTTGGGGGGGGGGGAAGAAAAAGAAAATAGAATGTATAGTGACTGGTGCATTTGAAGATCTGTTTGTGGCTTGCTGTTCCTTTTGGGGAAGCTAAAGTATTCTTTTTTTCTTGTAAAAATTCTATCATTATTTTAATTGATATTTACAGATTTTCCCCCCCATCTTCTGTTATAATTTTTAGGTGCTTCAGAACTGGGCCCTTTTTCAGACCCCAGGCAGTTCCCAAGCATTTCATCCCTCACTGAGAGCCGCTTCTCCAACCCACGAATGCACTATCCAGCCACCTTTACTTACACCCCGCCAGTCACCTCAGGCATGTCCCTCGGTATGTCCGCCACCACCCACTACCACACCTACCTGCCACCACCCTACCCCGGCTCCTCCCAAAGCCAGAGCGGACCCTTCCAGACCAGCAGCACTCCATATCTCTACTATGGCACTTCGTCAGGATCCTATCAGTTCCCCATGGTGCCGGGGGGAGACCGGTCTCCTTCCAGAATGCTTCCGCCCTGCACCACCACCGCCAATGGCAGCACGCTATTAAATCCCAATCTGCCCAACCAGAATGATGGTGTTGACGCTGACGGAAGCCACAGCAGTTCCCCAACTGTTTTGAATTCTAGTGGCAGAATGGATGAATCTGTCTGGCGACCATATTGAGATTCCTCAGCCTGTGGCCCAGCGGTATCTGGGAGCCACATCCCAAATGTATCAATATATACATATATAGAGAGAGTGCGTATATATGTATATCAATTAGCTATCTACAAAGTGCCTGTTTCTTAGAAGATTTTTTTTTTCACTCACTCACTTACTCAGTCATCTACAAAGTGCCTGTTTCTTAGAAGATTTTTTTTTACTCAGTCGTGCTCTTGCAACCAAAAGAAGGGTAGTTATTGGGAGGCAAAAGGCCCCAGACAGACAATCATAATCAGGTTTCAAATTGTTTTCTATCTTTAAGAAATAAAACTAAGAAACCAAAAAAAAAAAAAAAAAAGTACTTTTTTTTTTTACAAAGGAAAAAGATATTTTTGTTGCTGTTGTTTGATCTGTTATAAATAACCTGTTTCATATGCCGATTCAGAGAGGTGGACTCCGGGTTCAGGAGGAAGAAGAGCAGAGCTGCTTCCTCTCTGTGCTCTGAAAGCACACGTCCTCACGGCGGCAGCTGCGTGGGGACCGTGCGCTCTGCCGCCCAGCTTACAAAGCCGGGCGCGGTGCACGTAACGGGAAGAGGGGGACAGTGGATGCTTCCATCACAGTGTCACTGTGTTACTGTTCCAAACGTGGCTCTCAGACTGGCTGCAATACTCATTTGAACTGTTTGGTTCAGTCCCCCCTGACCTCCACTTTAAGAAAGGGACTTCAAAAATACTGATCAGGAAAGGTTATTTTATTTTACTTTTTTAAAATACTTTTGCTCCCTTTTCCCACTTAACCAAAAAGAAATACCATCCTGAAACCCCTCTCCTCCTTTTATGCAAAACTGAAAATGGCAATATTTTATAATAGCCATATTGGTATAGATAGTGTTTGTGTTTGGCTGTTTGTTATTGTTTTCTTTTTTTTTAAATTATGAATATGTGTAAAATCTGAGGTAACTTGCTAAGTGAATGGTCATATAACTTTAAAGATATATTTATAATTATTTAATGACATTTGGACCCTTGAAACATTTCTTAGTGTATTGATATGTTGACTTCGGTCTCTAAAAGTGCTCTTTATTAAGTGACAAATTTCTTCAGTGGGCTAGAGCCATACCTGAAATATTGCTAAGCAATTTCAGTTCATCCAGGCACAATGTGATTTTTAAAAATGCTTCCATCTCCCGATATTTCAGATGTAGCTTGTTGTGATGTATGAAGGAAATGTTATGTTTCGTTCTTTCAGATCTTTGCCTCTAACACAGCTTTGCTTTTGAAAGCAATAATTAGGGAGTTAAAAAACAAAACAAAACAAGTATTTGCCCTTTATCACTTAGACTGCCCTGTATCAGCATGAAATGCTGGAGTGATGTGGTTTGCTCATTTCTTTCAAATAACCATGACTCTTGTCACCTCAAAAAGACAAGCACAAGAGAATCATTGAACTACAGAGGAACATTCTGTGGTTTCCTCGTTAAAGCAGAACTCTAAATCTCCAGGCTTCACGGTGAAGACGTAGTGAGCCGAAAGCCTCGTGCGCGGCTGGAGGGTCAATAATGACGCACAGAATACAGGAGAGCAAAATTGCACCGGAGATGCTTAACCACCCAGCCTTACCGCATAGTAGTAGGTCAGGGGAACCCGGGTCTGCCGCCCCAAACCCCCATGGGCAGGTCTCCACAGAATTTGCATTTAAAGGAGCAGTCTGAAGTTGCTGTCTTGCAAGAGCAGGGTCCTCTGATCCAGCGGGTAGCTGAGCTGAGAGAACACACACAGCCTGTGGGTCCCAGGTACAGCCTGAGACATGGTCCTTTCTCACCGTGGAGGGAAAGGGGAAGGCGAAGCTATGTGCAGTTTGCTGTCTACTACTGTCTATACATACGAGTTTGAGCTAAGGCCCTCCCATAGGATGCACTTTGACCACTCCTGGTGGCCACGTGGCAGATTCTCAAGTGTAAATTTTTAATAATCCAAGTCAGGGTCATTTCATGACACCGCCAGGCAAAAATGCCTGCCCTCCTCTCCCACGGGTCAGCCCCCCACCCCCACCCCCGTATGAATTCTGTGTCCCTGTCAACAGAACTTTGCAGATTTGCCTCCAGTCCCAGAGTATCCCCTGGCTCTCTGCAGTGATTCTCAAGCCCTCCTTTCTAAGCGGCCAGGTGTGCCGGGCACCTTGCCCGGCTGTTGGACCTGTGCTGTTTGCCTGGGTAATCCCTCCCTGCCACCCATCCTGACTCCTAATAAAATTTGAGGGCAAACCGAACCAAAACAAAACACTTTGCCTTCTAAAGGTTGTGTACCAAGTATGCTTAGGTAAAGAAGCCACTTTTCTGTCACTTAAGACGGAAGTAGGAATTGTTTCTATTTATTGTTTGCGTGTGGTAGCTTGAAGCAGGCCACTGTTCATTTATTTGTAAGTGTAAAATGTGTGTGTTTGTGTCAGCACTTAAAGAAGCCAGTGTCTGCTTACACATTTCAGTTTTAAGTAATTGACAGAAAAATGTTACCGCCAGTGCCAGCTGTACCCTATTTAATAATTAAAAAAAGGTACTATATTTGTACATTATTTTCTAATGTTAAAAGGGCTTTTTTTTTTTTAAGTTTACAGTACACATACTAAGTGACCTTAGGGATGCTTTCGTGTTGAACTATTATAGTGGCTGCAGGCAGCAATCCGAAAACACTTAAATTTTTTTTTTCCCCCTGGGAAAAATTCAAGTACTTCACTTCAACCACCCTAATGGGGTAATTCACATTTTTAGGTCAAATTTTGCCCTTTTTGACCTGAGGGTTTAATTTTTCTTATACTTTTTTTTTTTTTTAACTGAACCCTTTATTCACACTGGGTCACGTGTATGATTTGTGATTTCAAGACCAAAGCAAAGCCTTACTGTACTTGTACTGCTCGGGAACCAAGTATTAGCCAACACTCCCATTTCCCTCAGGTTCAAAGAGCCTGGATCTTTCTATATAGCACAGACATTGTTGGAATTGACAGCGTGGACGACAGTCTCTCTCTCCTTTATTTTTATTTTTATTATTTGTTTTATAATCTGTTTCCGTTGTCTCACCAGTTTTAACCTATGTCCGAGTTCCAGAACGGGTACGACAGCTTTGGTACCTGTGTCATCCAACCTGGAACTCGGAGACTCAGCGGATTGGTTGTTTGCTCTTTAGACTGTCTTAACCTCACCAGAGCCTTTCAAACCTGAGCAGAGAAATGCACACAGTTAGGGACCATCCAGTGCAGGTGCAGAGAGGAGAGGATGTGTGTGCTGGCCCACAGAGCTCCCTCCATTTTCAGGACAGGGACTGACTCAGAGCCTAGGTCAATACATGGAGACACAAAGCATTGGCAGAAACAATCATGATATCTATGTTATCCGAGAGAACAATCGCAAATGAAATAAATAAAAGACGACTCTTCCAAACCTTGAATTTGTTATTCTTAAAAAAGATAATGCCTTTAAAAAATATTTTCTATGTGAGAATTTTTTTAGATGTTTGTTTACTTCATGTTTACAAATAACTGTTTGCTTTTTACTGCAGTACTTTGACATATATCAGCCAAAAACCATAACTTACAGTAATTTCTTAGGTATTCTGAATAAAAATTCCATTTTTTTCTGGATATGCTTTACCATTCTTAGATTTCTGTGGAACAAAAATATTTGTAGCATTTTGTGTAAATACAAGCTTTTCATTTTTATTTTTTCCAATCGCTGTTGCCCAAGATTTGCTTTCCATGCACATATTGTACAAATTCTGCTTTGTGCCACAGGTCATGATTGTGGATGAGTTTACTCTTAACTTCAAAGGGACTATTTGTATTGTATGTTGCAACTGTAAATTGAATTATTTGGCATTTTTCTCATGATTGTAATATTAATTTGAAGTTTGAATTTAATTTTCAATAAAATGGCTTTTTTGGTTTTGTTATGTGTGTACATTGGGTCTTTTCTCATTCGTGGTTTCTTCTCTAGTCTGACGTCCACTCCTGCCTACACCTGCGTACTTACTGGTCATAAGACCTGCCAGGGTGCATGAGAGAAGAGGTCCTGTAGGACTGGGGGGAGGGAAACACATCTTGGGAGGCGCTGGGGGTCTCGTTTTGTCCTCCTCTTAGAAGGGGCGGGCAAAGGATCGAGCAGTGAACGGACTTCCTCATGAGCCTGTGGCTAAAGGAAGGACTGCTCACCCCATCCGGGGATGAAACCCCTTTTTCCAACTATGGGACTGGCCTGGGTATAAAGACAGCAGTCTCTGGGGTTCTGTGACTCCAATCTCTGGGCACACGAACAGGGGCCCACAAGCAAACCCTGGTTCTAATCAGTAGGCCGCAGCGGCCCAGCCATAGTGGGCACTCTATTTCCTTCTCACATCTCCTTCGGGTTCTTAAACAGAAAGGCAAACAAAGCCCAAGGATGAGTAAAAATGGATTTGGGCCTCAAGAGCTCTAGCCTCAGAAACAGTCTACTCGTGAGCATAACTATAGTTTGTAGATTTGGGGGGGGGGCATTGTTTATTCTCGGTAAGTCCCTCCCCTGTGCTGAGGTTGAGGGCCTGGGTAGAGTGGTGCCTTTCTCTATGTCCTGTGCCGTCTGTAGGCCTCGGCTTATCACAGTTCTAAACAAGGGACCAGGAAGCTATGACACAGAAGCTCAGTGCCTGGCTGGGGACCCACATCACACCTAAATTGGAGGCCCCCTTTGGGGCCTGCTCATTCATTCCCCTCTGGCACTGTTTTTCTGAGACACCATGGAAGCAGCTCATTTCTAAGACTCAGAGACATCCTGAAAGAACTTGGGTGAGGTTAGGCCAGAGAACTTGTTGGCAGCTCTTCGAGGATGTATCCTTACTTATCCTTTTAAATGAAACATCTGTGTGGCTTTCAAAGGTGTCGCCTGGGCGGTGGGCTGAGTGGTGCTCTTCCCTCCGCAGCTGTGTGGGGCAGCGTGGTTTAGGGTAAGTCGCTCCCCTCCACTGGCTCTCGCTCAGGCCCTGGGCTTAGGGAAAGGCATTGGGCTCCACCACGCCCTCGGACACTTCTGGCGGGGCGGTCCTCCGGTGTGTGTAGGGAGCCCTGTCCCCCGCACTGAGGACTCAGCAGCGGCCCTGGCTTTCACCCACTAGATGCCAGCAGCACAGCCCCAGTCCTGACAACGAAGAACGTGTCCAGTCATTGCCAAAGGTCCCCTGGGAGTTAAACTGCTCCCCTGTCCCCCATTGAGAACCACTGGGCTCTGTCTAGATTCTTAGCTCAGGCTTTATTGACAGATCTGGTGTGCAGAAACGTCGCTCATCAAAACGTAGCCAGGCAGAAGACAGGGGCTTCCCAGTGATGGGTGTCCATCGTCAGCCTTTTCCATCCGTCACCTGATGGCACCTCAGGTTTGGCTATGTGGCGCGGACGGCTCCGGGCTGCCCCTCCCCCTGCCGGCAGAGTGCAGCTGTGACTGTCAGGCCTGGACTGCTTGGCCATGTGAATCATGGCTGCTTCTGTTTCTTACTGGAAACGACAGGCGGAAGAAGAAAGCAATTCCTCCAGTGTTTCTGACCCCTTGTGCCCCTTGCCTCCCCTACATATTTAATCAGCAGACATTTCTTCCAGAGTGGGTGTTTCCTGTTAACTCCGTCCCAGCCAAGGCTGGCCCAATAAACACCTCAGCTCTCTGTCACGGAGTTTATTTGGCTGGGAAATGGGTACTGCCATGTAAACAGGAAGCCCCCTGAAGTGATTATCTACAGATGCAGCTGAAGAGCCCCGTGTTTATATTTATGGGATCTGAAAACAGTCTGAAAAGCCAGGGAGGAGGTGGGGAAGCCCTCCCTCCCAGGCAGGGAGATCAGGGCTCACAGAGATTCAGGGGTTTATTTTTTAGCCAAGGAAACGGTGGTTAACAATGACGTGATGAAGAGCCACAGCAGAGAGGTACCTGTGTCTGACTTAAGCGAACAGCCCTACCTACATAGTCAGTAAACAGGCAATGCAGTCAACTGACCTCTCTGTTCCAATTACAAGGGGTCCTCGGGTTACAACACAGTTCCCGTGCCTGCAACACTGATACAACCTGAACTTTGGCGTTAAGTTGAAACACCTTAGCCTAAGTCACTTACCTATCCTAACACATAATCTAGAATGTAAAAATTAAACTGAGCCACAGAAAAAGGAAAAGGCCATAAATAAACTACTGTACACTGTACTGTAGTAACAGGAAAAAGTAAGTATAAAAACAAAATCCTTCCCTTTATTCCTGTGGTTGGCTTGCGCACTGGATGGGGCATTGCAAGGTGGGAGAGAGTGACCTGTTGGGAGGAGGAAGCTGGAGAGGCAGGAGAACCTGCAGAAGGTGCTGGAGATACTGGGTCAGGTGAATCAGGGTTGCCTAAGGAACATGCAGGAGATGATTCCACCCGTACTACAGGTGTTTAATCTCAAGAAGCAGCTGATGGAGATGGTACAGGATCGTTGCAGGTCTCTCTACCTTCTCAAAGAATTGTTCCAGGCTAGTCTGGAAGGTTGATGACTTCCTCTCTTCCAAAATCTGCCTATCGCATTGCAAGGCATCCATAATAGCCAAAACACTTCTTGATTTTTAACACTTCTAAATTTGTATGGGAATGGGCATCGTAAACTCAAAACGTCATATTTGAGACTGTCGTAACCTGAGGACTCCCTGTATCTGAAAATCATCTTAGAGACCAGTCCTAGGAAGCAATGGTGTTGGGGCATCTAAAAAAGATAGTCACTTAAGTTTTTCTGGGGACAACTCAACAGTCATGGTTTTAGCGAGCACAGCAGCCCACCTGTGAGATCCCAGACAAACTCAGGAATTTGCTCCTATAATCAGCACTAAGGGGCCGGGAAAGATGCCTTCAGTGCGATCTGTCTGGGGGTTGGTGCGAAGAATGAACGGGTGGAGACAGCTGGCCTGCGTACCAGGACTAGGTACCCGGGCTACTCCGACTTGCCTTCCACCCATCTCTGCTCTCCCTTCCCTGGCTCTCTTCGAGGGCCAGGTGCAGGTGCTTAAGGAAGGCCAGGTGGGAACCTCAACGGTAGCTGATGCTCTCTGTAAATTAGGAGCTCGGAGAAAAGGCACAGGCGTCTCCCTCTGAGCCGCTGTTCCTGTGCATGTTTTGTGACCGCCCAGGGATTTTCCATCAGTAGCTATGGAATCAGGAGGTGAAGTTTTGAAATAAGTTATGAATCAAAATTTAGCAAAGAAAAGCAGACACTGCAGGTGTGGTGCTAAAAGGGTTATATATATCGAGGTGTGTGTGTGTGTGTGTGTGCGCGCATGTGTGCACACTCGCATGCCAGAAGGGAGGCAGGAGGGTGGAGGATGGAAAGAGGTGCCCAAGCAGAAGTTCAGGGAGAGAGGAAGCTGACCGGGCACTCACATGCTTCTTGACACAGCGTTTGTTTGACTCTGGTGTTTGTTATCCCTGCAAATTTTGAAAAACAAACAGATAAAAATCAGCACCACCTTTGCCTGACCTGTGGTGGCACAGTGGATAAAGCATCGACCTGGGAACACTGAGGTCACCAGTTCAAAACCCTGCACTAGTCTGGTCAAGGCACATATGGGAGTTGATGCTTCCAGCTCCTCCCCCCTTTCTCTTTCTCTCTCTCACTCTGTGAATCCTCTCTAAAATGAATAATAAAAAAAAAAAAATCAGCACCACCTTCATCCCACATGTAGCGAAGAAGCAATGATTCCTCTTCAAATAGATTATTTAGAGGGGACCAGGGACACTGGATGCACCTGAGATGTTGGGAAGGAACACAGTGAAGCTGACATTTAAGAAGCTGTGATTCAAAAGCTTTTTGTGACTCAACCAGCCTGGCTGTTCAGACATGCTCAACCAGTTGGAAAGCAGAAGGATCAAGTTTCTGGAAACCCAGTTAACCTTTACTAAAACTTATTTTAATTTGTCATTTTATTATCTTGTTGCAATTATATCTGGCTGCTTATCGAGGATTTCTGGAAAACCTGCTTTATGGTTTAGTATTGCAAATGTGACTACTTGACTGCTCTCTTCATCCTAGGACCTAGGTCATTCTGTCCCTCTCCGAAGCCAACAGAATGGGAAGAATTTTTCCTCACCTGACATTCTGGTAAAGAAATCAAGACCATAGAGCAAAATGCTAAAATTCTTCCACACAAACCCCTCAAAAAGTAGCCTAGTCTTTGCAACATTAAATGAGACAGGACACAAAATTGCAACCAGGTGTCATGTGGCCCTGTACACCTTAGGCCTGAGGACATTTCTCCTGGACAACCCAAAGTACTAGAGTTAGGCCAGAGGTGGAAACTGGGAATAAGCTAGGGCACAGGCTTCAGGCACCTGGAAGATACAAGACCAAGTGGCTGAGTTCTAGGGGGACTTTTTTGGGGGAGGTAACCAGCAACTCCCAAAACAAAATTGGTTGGCGGACTGATGTAACGGTGCAAATTTATTATTTAACAACAGCGAAGAGCCAACAACAAGACCACATGACATGCAGCATGGTGTGGGACTTAATAACAATGATCTCAATATCCTTTGACATCCTTTCCTTTTTAAATTAGGTCATTTATTATTATCATTATTTTTAAAACTCCATCCATCTCTCTGACCATTCAACAAATCTGACCAGTTTCACTTTCTGTCTCTCTTGTTTCTCTCTTATCCTTCTGCCCCCAAGTGAGAGGACCCTTGGGTGGCATCGTCACACATCCTAGAACTGACGTGGCCTGATTCCTTCTTCTCCGACAGTCGCTTCGTGTTTACGACTAGTTCACAAGGTCCTTCCTCCTTCCTAGCAGCGTGTTTCTAAAGGCTCTGTGTGTGTGTGTGTGGATTTGGGGGCAAAAAGAAATCCGACTCTTTCTCGAGATCTTCTGTTGGCTTCACTGACAAGAAACGCAAAGGCCATTATTGGCTCTGAGTCCCAACCGCAGCCTCTGCGACACAGGGCAAACTCGGGTTGTGTAGGGAGAGGCTGATGGACCGACTTTTCTTCCTCGTGGGCGTGAGAGGCAGAGAAAGGAGGCGAGAAGGAAGCAAGTGTGAACCTCGAGCAAGGAGTTAAGTGGTTAATAGGAACTGAGATTTTTTTATTGACTAATAAAATCTCTCAGGGTTTTTCATATTATATGGTTCCTTCAGGCCTTGGGCCCGATGCTTAAAAAAGAAAAAGACGAAAACAACAACAAAACGCCGGAGCCTAAATACCGAGGCAGTCCCAGTCTTGTTTACTTTTTCATTTCCGCAGTTGTAAAATTAAAAAAAAAAGAAAACAAAATTCCTCTGGCAGTTCAACTTTATCACACTGCAGACGGAGCGGGTCAGGGTTGGGACCGCTGCAGTGAGCCCAGCCTCCGGGTGAAAGGCGAAAGGACTCCCTGTCTCTGCCCTGGCGACAGGGACCGCGACGCAAATGATGGACGCGCCAGAACATTTTAGAACAAACACCACTGGGGGAGTCGGGGAGAGGGGCCAGCAGATATTGAACCGAAACACGCCCCTGGAATCCTGGATGTAAATGATCTCGGTCCCTTTATTGCCGGTGGTGCTGTTCTCCCAACAGAGCAGGATGTTCTTGTTTTTAATAATGGCCAGACCAGATGCTAGCTTCTCCTTCCTCGCAACGCGCTGGAGAAGTGAGAAGGCAAACAGCTGATTCCTCTTAAGACGAACACCAGGAGAATAAGCCAGAAAGTATGAGAATTCTCTGGAGGGTTTTGCTTTGTAAACCCCTGTTTGGCAGGAAGATCACAGACTCGGAGCTGAAAACACAGTGTGCGCTCCGGCCCTGGTCCCCCGCCCCGCGCTGCTCCCCGGGGGGCGGGGGGGGGGCGCTCCTGCCTGCGCCATCCGGCCCCTTCGGCCTTCCCCAGAGCCCTGGCTCGCAGCGTCCCGGAGGGGCAAGGTCCGAAGCCCTGCACCCTTTGGCTTTCAGTGACTGCAGAAAAATACTCATCAATAGGAGGAATTTTTTTACTCACTCCTTGCCATAGAAAATAGTGAAATCTTGAACAGGAGCCAATAAGTTTAAAATGGCATCTTTGTTCCATCCTTTTCACTCCCTTCTTTCCCCCTGTCAGAGCCCATCAACGCTCACGGTTATTATTTTGTTGTAGAATATGCCACACATGCAAGATGTGGCCTTCTTCTCCCCCGGGGAGCTGCCAGGGCTGCTGCCGGGCTCCGCGGGGCCAGGCTGACTGGAGCTGACAGCAACCAGTGTCACGGGCCCATGCAACCTCAGAGAGCAGGGGTGCCCTGTGGGAGGGGTCCACGTAGACCTCGCTCTGACTGTGTCCCCTTGGGGCTTTGCTCCTCCGGCCTGCAGGAGAGTGGGGGGACAGCTAGGGGGGAGGAAAGTATGTTGGGAGCAGGTAGGGAGGCACATAGGAGTAATCGGTTCCACAAACTCCCCCAGTTACCTTTCCCCTTCCTGCCATCCTCCTAACCCTCACCGTTCTCTCCCTGGTTGTCATCCCCTGCCCTGCAAAGCACAAAGGGCACACTAGTACCCTTGTCTCGTTCTTTTCCTCCTCCATAGCTGTCTTTGAAGTTCCCTAGGCCTTGATCTCACCAGTGGGAACATCCCAGGGAGAAGTGGGGACCGAAGACGAAATTCCTCCATCCCCACTTAGGATGGCTCTGAAGGTCGTTTTCATTTCCTTTGGGGGCAAAAGCCTTACTTAGTACTGCTGACATGATCAAATGATAATATTTAATGATCTTTAACTTTTACTGCACACTTGACTTTGCACCTGGCACTCAGCTTATCTCACTTGCCTCATCTCGACCTTCCCGGCAACCTATACAGAAGTTGCTACCGGTTGTGCCACCATTTTCCTGATGAGGAAACTAGGGTTCAGACTTGCCCAAGGTTCCTCAGCTCTTAGGACTCAAGCCTAAATCTGCCTGACTCAGAACACTGTGTTCCCAAGCTAAAATTTTAGACACAATCTCCTTTATCATCTATCTAATGGAGGTTATCAGAAGTAAATGAGTTAATGAGATGTAAAACATGCCTAGCCTGTGTCCGGCACCGAACAGGTATAAAAGAGTTTGTACTTATTACTACTCATAATCATTAAGATGATTATTTTTTGAAAGCGTAACTAAAATTTTCAATTAGCTTGACTCACAAATAGGATGACTAAAGACTCAAATAGGATGATTTTTCAAAAAAATTGATGTTTTAACATTTTAAAAAGTATTGCTCTTTGAAAGTAATATTTTTCTTATATGTTTTATAAATTATCTTTCTAGTGAACACCAAAGCTAAGTTTGCCCTTGGCTTACCATGGGCTCCTTCCCCCAAGGAACGCAGGGACATCACCTCACCTAAACCATAAGCATTAAACATATTGACACATTCAGAACAGCAATGTTGACCCTACCTGAACTTTAACCTCCAATTTGCGACCTCTTCCAAGCTTTGCCATGTTAGACTTGTTGCGTTTGGTGTCAACCTCGCTGCTGGGAAACGTGGCATTGAACTTAATTTGGCAGCACTGGGCTCCTCCAACAAGAGAAAGACCCAAGCCAAGAAATTCTTGTCAACGTCAACATTTACATTTCCCCCATTTCTAAACTGACATCTCTAAGAGGCAGTGCTGTGCAGTGGACAGAGCTGATCTGGGAGTGCCAAGGCCCAGGGCACCTGGGGTTTGCCAGGCTTTGCACGCTTGTGCATGGGTCTGGAGAAACCCAGGAATGGGCATCAGTGTTCCCTAACTTAACCTAAATTCCTCCGACTGAATGGACAGGCTTCTTCTTGAGTACCTTAAAGCACATTATAGACATTTCTTTAAGTATACTGTCATGTTTGGGAATAATGTCCCATTTTACTGAAATCCTAAGAGAACAGAAATTGCCTCTCTCTCTCCCTCTCTCTCTCTCACCCAGTCTGTCCTCTTCTCTTTCTTCTTTCTGAAATATTTATTGAACACTGCCTATAAGAAGAACAATATGCCGAAAGTCTGGCCCCCCATTAAAGAGCACATTGGAAAGCATCTCTGTTCAACTTAATCCACTCCAACAAGAGATATTTGTCATGTCACTCTTCATTTAAGCAAATTCGTGAGTGCTTCAGCTTGCCAAAGACAGAGGTTAGAAAGTTAGCAATTAGTTTATGGAGAGAATGCAGATACTTTTGATTTCTGCTTATAGCCAATTTCATTTCCCATTTCTCATTTCTTAAGTGGTCCGATGTTCGTAAGCGAGTTGCACTGTGTATTTAGTCATGCAAGCCTTTTGTCTCAACACAGTACTTGGGAGGTGATCTCCATATAGTCAAGGAGGGTAGGGGCTGCTCTTCCTTTTCCCCAGCCATGTTGTCACAGCCAACTCTGCCCTTGGGGGCTGAGTGGTGCATGCGAGGGGAGGCAGAAAGTGGCAAACAGACCTGGGTTCAAGATCTTTACCCCCTACGAACTATACGTGTGACCTTGAACAAGCCACTTGCCCTCTCTTGACCTTCTCCTGAAATATGGACAATATTACCTTCTGGGTGCTATGTTAAGGGTCCATTCAGTGACTCTTACCGATAGATTTGGAGTAGCTTTTGGGATGGAGAAACTACAAGGAGATTTAAAGAGGTGCAGCTAAAGTCTGCCTAGCAGTAAGAGAGAGAATGAGGTCCATTATTTCTCAAAGAATTGGCAAAAATGCCGTTTTGTAGAGGATGAGGAAATGAAATCCCGGAGAGGTCAGATCACTTATGCAGGACTGTCCTGTCGGTAGTTGAAGGAATTGAAGGACTGGACATTTATTTCCAAACGGTTCCCATACTCATTCATTTGGATGGCATGTTTCCTTCTGTTATGATAGTAGCGTTTCCGCATGATCTTTTTATTAAGCACTTACATTGATTCACATTTCTAGTTTCTATGAACCTATTACCGTCTGTTACAAACCTAGGCAAACTAATCTTGTAAACAAACAATTTTTTATATTCATGAAAATTAATCTCCATCATACTGATTCCATCATGCTCTGGTTAACATCATTGAAAAAGTCTTGCTGTACATCACTTCATAAAAAAAACATGACGTTATATACCTGGCCTGAGTAGCCACTCAGACTAAGAGCATCAGTGCATTCCTTTCTGGACAAAGATCACCTATCTATAGGCAACATACTTTAAGTTAGTTGATTGTCCTTTAGTGGACAAGAGACTCCTTTGCCTTCAATGCTAACTAAGGGTTAACGGTCTATTTGCTATTTCAAACTTTGGCTATAGAGATGTCACATGTGTGACTTCATCAACATGACATCCTAGCTGCCTAAACATGTGAAAACATGACAGCTAATCTTGAAAACAGATAGACTTTTCATTTTTATTTTGCCTTTTATATGCTTATCTGAGTTTCCTATAACCAATGTCTCTTCAATTTAAAAAACACAAGAAGAAAACCATGCTAATGGGGCTATGATGGAATACACAGGTATCAGGTGATAGTGTAAGTAGACAACACTGAACTGACCCCTGTTTAATGAGAGGCACAATCTTATTGGGCCAGGTGATTACCAGACACAAGTGCTAAGCCATTTACGGGTAGAAGGAAGTGGGGGACTGAGAAGAGAAAGGATCTGTAGCTTCACCATACCCCTTGCTTAAGAGAATAGATTTCAGTGCTTTGCTTCACAGTCTCCAACTGTAGTCTGATCTTAAGGGAGGGACTGCATTTTTATTCATTCAATAAATAGTGATTAAACACGAGAAACGATGGAATGAAAATGAATGAGACACACCCCTGCCCTCAGGAAGCTCACCATCTTCTCAGAGAGACAGAGAAATGAACTTGTAGCTGGCCGCACAGTGCAATACACAGTTATCGCAAAAGAAAAAGGAACGAAGGGTAGAGGAGCCCCAACAAGGGAGCACCTCCTGGCCAAGGCAGGAGGGTGACATTGAGCTGGATCTGGAAGGATAAGTAATTCTTTGCCATTCTGGGTCTGCAGCCGAGGTAGTAAACTGAGCTACACCCGCCCTGCCGAGCAGGACCTGGGAGTAGACAGGTCTCTCACCATGATGATCCCATGCACAGCCCTTCAGAAAGAAAGAGCCAGACACCGCCCCCAGCCTGTGGCACTCTGTAGCATGCCAGATCACACTTCCACCAAAGAGATGAGCAAGAGGGCTCCTCACAGGGCTGGAACGGCAGGGAAGGTGAATGGGGAGGGGTAGTTTGGCACGTTGGATCTCTCAGCATTCAGTAGGGAAGGGTGACGAGTATAAATGGTTGGGAGATGTTTATACTCTGCATGTTTGCATGTTGAAAGAACTTAATGAGAGCTATACCCCAAGAGTATCTTGGGATCTTCTCTACCCACACCTGCAGGCCTCTCCTTTGGAGGCTCACCATGCCCCTAAAGGAATATACAAGGACTGTGCCTCTGTCCCCAAGGCCACACCAGCCAACCCTGTACTGCAAACCTCTCCTTTTGTACAGTGAACCTGTCTTGACCCTCACCTTTGAGGAGTCTCTGTTTTTGCATTTCAAGATTTTTTCTGGAACCACTAAAACCTCATTTCCAAAGCCACGCACCCTGCTGGAAGGGCCAGCCCCTGCCTTTGCCATGCTCTTCTGACATCCCTCACATGCCATCCTGGGGCTGCTGCCTACCTGCAGGCTGCTCATCCTCACCCAGCTGGAGACCAGTCCTCATTCTTCTCTCTCTCTCTCTCACCCTCTTTCCCCCACCCCTCTCTCCCTCGCTCTCTCGCCCAAGCACCCTGCCCAGATCCCTGAGGTAACAGAGGACCATGCCCTTAGCCGCTGTGGGTTAGAGTGAAAATGAGGGCGAGTTCTTGTCCAACCTGAAGCTCACTTCAGGGACCTTGCGTTTATTTCTGCCTCTGCGAGAGACAGTTTATTAATTAATGGGACCTTTATTAGCGTTATTAGAACAAATAAAACACATGCACGCAGACATAAATCCATCTCTCCCCCTCCTCCCAAACCAATGGCTAGTGAAGCGAGTTCTATTTCCAGCCCTGACACCGTGCCAGCCTGTCATTCTCCTTCCTGGCCACATCAAGTTCCATTGGCTTTGAGTTTATTGGCTACACAGTGAAGTTTATGTTGTCATAGAAATTAGCCTTGATGGACAGGGATATGGCCGGGGGATCAGGAGAGCTCGGCAGGCTCATGGTGTTGGCATGGCTGAGATGTTAGGGTGCCTGGAGCCCTCTCCAAGAAAAATCAAAGCTGGCTCTTTGCAGCAGCGAGCGAGTGCAACGAGACACTCCTTAGGGACGGGGGCCTGGACGTGATTGTGAGCCGTCCAGTTCCCATTCCACCCATCCACCCTCCCCCCTTCCTCCCCAACCCTCCCAGTGCCCCCCAGTGCCAAAAATCCTTCCCTGTGCAATGGAGGCAGGGCCCGGAGGCCTGAGGTTAAGCCACTCTCTTCTGCAGTTCGTGGTTAGCTTTCGTAGGCTCTTGGCTGTTTGACAAAGTTGGATAATAATTCAATATTTCTTACTGAAATACTTGACCTTATTGTTAGTTTTTGTGACAAGGGGAATTTAAAGGAGCTGCAAAAAATGCAAGCAAGTGTGGCTGAAAAAGGCCAGGGTATGCCACTGAGTACTGAACAGTTTCTTTTTCTGACATCTATAAAATTTAGGTGAAAACAGGTCAACATTGATGTTGGCAAATGAGAAGGCCAGTTCTATTGTTAGCAAATGAACTTCAGATAGAAATGCAAGTCTGGTTCAATCAAAACCACGTTTGGTTTTAGACACCAGTGATGTGCTTTCTATTAAAAAAGAAGAAGAAGAAGAAAAGAAAAACATATTTATATAGACACACAAAGTAAAAATTTTCTTTGGCCAAAAGCATCATTTTCTAAGTATCAAATCAACTTGTGGAAGTACAAGATAGAATGTCTATCATTTTCTTTTTAAATTTGTAGGGTATATTCTCTCAGAATTCTCTCTTCTTTCTATTTTGAATTGGCAAGGGCTGTTGAAAACTAAAATCGTATATAAAGAAAAATTGTGCATTGCCTGATGTTAGGGACTTACTGGACACTGCTAGCTGGTGGCTGAGAAAGAAATGAAGTTATAGGATCCAAATATATAGCTCCCCATGTTTGGCCTGCGTCTCATAATCATTTTTATGGGTTCCTCTCAGGAGTATCATAAGACATGTTTGAGCTCACAGAGGAAGAACATAAGAGGAGTTCAGTCGCTTGCCAAGTCCAGATCGTGGAGGGTCAGCTAATTTTAGCTTACTGGGCAGCTTAGGGATCTTATTTTCTCTCTGTCCTGGGGTCATCTGAAGTCTTTGTCCTGCGAGGAATTGGAATGACCACAGAATGGTGGAGCTGTTTCTGCCCCCTTAGTAAAGAGGCGACTGAGGTCCAGGGTCCAGTGTATGCTGGTTGGTAGGATTAGAGAAGGGTTACTCTTTCTGAGGAGAGCCTTTACAAACAGAATTGAGTGAAATTCACATAATATAAAGTGAACCTTTTTTTTTTAAGTGACAGGTAGGGAGGCAGTGAGACAGACTCCTGCCTGCGTGCTAATCGAGATCTACCCTGCAAGCTCCTATGGGGAGGGGTGGATGCTCTGCCCAGCTGGGGCTGCTGCTCTGTAGCTCAGCATGGAGCCATCCTTAGCGCCCAGGGCCAACTAGTTTGAACTATTTGAGCCATGGCTGAGGGAGAGGAAGAGAGAGAAAAGGGGTAAAGGGAGGGGTGGAGACTCAGATGGTCACTTTTCCTGTGTGCCCTGACCAGAAATCAAACCCGCAACTTCCACACTCTGGGCCAACGCTCTACTGCTGAGCCAACTGGCCAGGGCCAAGACGAACCATTTTAAAGTGAGCAATGCAGTGGCATTTAGTCGACGCTCGCTGTTGTACGCGCACTACACTTTCATCACCCCAAGCAGAAACCTGCTCCCACTAAGCCATTGCTTCCTAGTCGCACCTCTAGATCCATTTTTTGTGCAAGTTGATGAGCTTGGTTCCCACAGAGTGTTGCTTATCAATTCTAAATAAGGCTCAGCCACCTTTCCCTATAGGACTAAGAGGGGAGGTTTCTTGTGGGGAGCAGCAGAGGCCCTGGGCTGGGATTGGGGGTGCGGCGTGGAGAGACAGCGTCTGGAATCTCACAGTAACCCCAAACCAAAGACTTCCCGAGAGGACCATCTGTTGGGGTAGCTTCTCTTACTGAGGCTGAGTTTTGGTCTCCTGCTGAGGTGATGATCCCTTTAAAATTCTCAGCATTCTCACTCTCCCGGTCTGCCTCCCACTGTCTGGGAGGCATTTTATTCCTTTAATTTGTGTTGGGAGACATCCAAGTCTGGCACCAGGCAGTCC
This sequence comes from Rhynchonycteris naso, assembly GCA_037038555.1. Lineage (NCBI taxonomy): Eukaryota > Metazoa > Chordata > Mammalia > Chiroptera > Emballonuridae > Rhynchonycteris > Rhynchonycteris naso. Next base: position 12,548,878 of record CM073000.1, read on the forward strand.
CCGCTTGAGATGCCGGGAGGTGGTATAGGCTCACCGGGGTCTAGAAAGGGAGCCCTCCCCGGATGCTAACTGTGGGCTGTCACCTTCAATGCACATCAGCCTGCCGGATAATCATTTTCAAATGGCAAACAATAATAAAAGCTTTCCTCTATTTTGCTTCCAAGTGTCAACGTATCCACCCAGACTATAGATGGGCGTGTGTGTTTGAATTGTCTGTCTAAGAGTAAAAAAAGACCTTTGGGGTGCATCCGAGTATGTTGGGACAGGCAGAGTGGCCTAAGGTTGCTTCCCAAATGCTCTACGGGAGCCTGACCCGGAGCGTGGGTCAGAGGGGAGAGCTAGATTGTCAGGTGACTTTGGTTTTTAATCTGAATCTGGAGGGAGTTGGCAGGGTCTCTCTCCCTAGCTGGGTCCCTTGTGAATCTAGGGGGCGCTTCAGGCTGGGAATGAGACAGGAGGGGAGAACCCAGAAGCCAGATGTGGCTGCTGAAGATGTGTGACTAGATTCCGAAAGAAAAATCCTAAGTAGTGGACCTCAGAGAGAAGTGAGGCTGCCCCCTGCCCCCACGCCCCTCCCCCTGCCAGGGTGCACGGGTGTGGTGGGGCCACTCAGAGCCTCAAGTCTCCCTGCAATGCCTCTTCCTGGAGTGTCTATTGTCCTTGAAGAGGTTAAAGTAGGGTGAAGCTAAGCAATTCAGCGGGTAAGCAATTCCCGCCACTCTTTATATCAGAATAAATATGGAGTGCAATGCACAAGTCGTAGGAGTTGTGGAGGTGAAATAGGACTTGGGGGAAATCATCTTTGTCACGTGGTGCCACGCGGAGCCTGGTGCCCCAGAGTCAAGGCCTGCTCTTGGCAGGCAGGTTGCTGCCGTATAAACCACTGAGAAGTTCTGTCAGCATCCAGGGCGTTTGCCCAGAGGCCTGTGGAATAGCGGAGCTTGTAGAATTCCCTCCCCCCCTACACCCCCCACACCGGGTCCTCTCACTCACCCAACTCCATCCCCTCTTGCAAACCTTCAGGTCTCCCTCCTCTACAAAGACATCCTTCCCACTTGACTCCATTGCTCAAGCACAGCGTACATCCTCTGTACCCTAATCCTCTTCACTCTTAGCTACCCTATTTCTGCCTCACACACTACACCACGACTTAGGGACTTGAGACTACAGCCATGTCATTGCTCATAACTCTGTGGGTCTGAAGGCAGGCAGGGATCAGAGGGAGGGCCTGGCAGGGCTGGCTGGGGGTTCCTCACAGCATGGTGGTTCCAGATCTCTTCCACTGCACAGGCTTCTAAGAGGCACAGGAGTAGAGCTGAACATCTTTTAAGGTCCACCTTTGGGAGAGAGGACAACAGGGTCACTTCACTGTGTCCCATTGGTCAAAGCCAATCACAGGGGCCAGCCCAGGGTCAGGGGAAGGGGAATAGAACCCCAACTCTTCAGAGGAGGATGCACAAAGGATCTACGGTTATTTAAAAACTGCCACGTGGAGTAGTTTGCCTTTGCAGCTTCTGATCTGAACCACTGTCTCAGTCTCCCTTAGATATCCCAGTTCTCAGTGACCCTCTCTGTGCCAATGGCAGCGGCACCTAGCCAACATTTGATGACCATTTCAGGATTCAGGCTTCAGTAACGGGTGTGTGAGGAGAGATTTTGGGCAGGAAGATCCCACTAGGGGCAGACCCCTCTGCATCAAAGCACAAGGACCAGGGATGTCCTCGTAATGAAAGAGTTGGGCAGGGGAACAGGAGTCCCTAGTATTGTGTGGAAGGAGCCATTAGCTGCTTCCTTGAGTCCCATAATAGGCCAAGTAAATGTCAGTTGTCCGATAAGGGGAAATAGAAGCTCACACTACTAACCAGTTTTGAAATCTGCAGGGAAGTGCTGGGTGGCAGGATTCCTGTAGACTTGCCCAGGGCACCTGGGGCGGTTGGGCTGGAAGGGCTGCCCTGGTTGTCACTCAGAGGCTCAGCAGGGTCCAAGAGCCACCCTGCCAGGAACACATAGAAAGAGGCTATTGTTTCTTGCCACTTGAAGTAGCTGATGACAGTACAAAGGAATGTAGTTAGGACCCTCCCTCCTAGCTGTGGAGGATTACAGACTGGAGAACCAGGAGCCTGGGGCACAGGGTGTGGGAAGCAAGGGGTGGGGGGTGGGGGCAGGGGAGTGAGCATTCCCTGGGGGCGGCCATGTTCATTCTGGAATGCCACCCCTCCACCTCGCAGCTGCCGATACTCCATCTCACTGGGCCTCGCTTTCCTCATGTGCAAAATGGGAACACTGGTGTTTAGGATTTTTTTTTTTTTTTTGAGATTAAATAAAATAATCCAAATAGGGGGCCTGGCATGGGACTTTGCCACAGGGTTATAAGCACTTAATAAATATTAACTTCTCTCCCAAATGTTAGAAAAGGGACCTTAGAAATGCTCGCATCCAGTTTGCATGTGACCGCACTGAGGCCCGGAGAAGTTAAAAAACGATTTGCCTGCATTTCAGCCGTGTGTTGGGGAAAAATCCTGCTTCCTCCTCTTGGCCCAGGGTTCGTCCTCCTGTTCCGAATACGTTTAAATTCCTCTATGGACAAAACTTTTCATTACAGCCACACCGCAACCCAAAATGTCCCTGAAAAACATGGGGTGAGTGGAAGAGAAAATGCCAGCAAAACATTAAAACAACACACGACAAACAACACCTAAAACACCAGCATATTTCAACGTGAAAAAATCTTTGAATAAAGCCATCCACTGAAATCGCATCAGTAAGTCCTTGTTCCTCTATAGATTCCTTCCTTATTTAAAAACTTTAAACCTCAACGTTCAGAATGATGCTAAAGTAAGAAAAAAAAAAAAAGCCTCCTTTCTGCCTGTCTACTCTCCCACCTACTCTACTCCTCACAGCACTGGCGTTGCTAGTTTATCAATGGGTAGCCGTGGGAACTGCAGACCCCAGTCAGGACTCGGTTCTGGAATTCAGCTTTCCAGACAAGCTGGGAATCAGGAAGACTGGGTTCTCTGAGACATTGTTCTGGGGCCCTATCATTGATTACTGAACAATAAAACACCCCAAAATATAGTGGTGCAAGAGAACAGCGTTTTATTATGCTCACGGATTCGGATTCGGTGGACCGGGACTTGAAACAGGCACGGCAGGGAAGACTCCTCTCTGCCTCAGATGTTCACAGCCTCCGCTGGAAGCACCCAAAAGGCTAGGGATGTCTTTTCTCCCAGGTTGGGTGTCTGGTGTGCGCTGGAGGAAGGATGGTCTTAGCTAAGATTGCCGTCTGCAGGGCCTCGGGGGAGGTAGACGTCTTGCTCGGCTGCTTGGGCTCTGGGAACAAGTATGCCAGTCAACTTGGCCTTTAATGACATAGCCTTAGAAGTCACATGGCGTTACTTTCATCATTCTCTGTTGGCCAAAGCTGAATCAAGCCCACCCAGATTCAAGGACAGGGGACCCTAGGTTTTCAGGGGGGTGGTGGTGGTGTCAAAGAACTGGCAACTGTGCTGTGAAGCCGTCACAGATGGTGATCATGCTTTGTGGGGGCCGAGAGCCCGCTGTCTAACCAAGGGCTGTGGAGCCGCTCAGGGCAAAGGAGGTAACCGAAGAGGTGAGATTCGGGCATTTGATCTCTGGGCCGTGTTGAAGGTTTAAGGAGACAGATGATTAAAAATGGGACTCTCTTGGATAATTCTGGGGAAAGTATGGCTTTTAAGCAACTTGCTTAAAATGTATTGGCTGCATTTGAGACATAGGACCCCTACCACCTACCTGTTTTCTAGCTGAAGCGGGACTGCCCCAGGAGACAGGCAGTCCTTCACCCAGGAGCCTGTGTGCGGGTGAACCCGGCTTGGCATCTTCCTGCCAGCAGGAGGGAGCGTCAGGGAAGCTTCCCTGAGAGCCAAGCAGAGGGAGTTGTGGCCCCCTGTTGAGAGGTGGTGGGCCCCACCCTCCAGCCCTTCCCCCAACTGTGCACACACCTACCAGGAACACTGTTTGTGTTGAATCCAAAGAGGAGTCTTTGAAGCAGCAGAGATCTTCAGAACAAAGTGCCCGGTCAGGTCGGGCATGCAGGAGGGAGGGAGGCCGAGGAGGTGTGCCAGCCTCGGCTGCTTGGAGGCTGAATACAGCTCGGGTGATGTTCCACTCAGGACGTAGTCAGAGGCAGGAAGCATGAACCGAAGTGCGGTCCCTTGCCTCCCTGTATTCCAGGGGCCCAGGGAGAATGAGAGACTTCAGGGTTTGCTCTGTGGGGGCAGGTGCTGGGTTAGGTATTTAGTATCATTAACCTGTTTCATTTAAGCCCTGCAATAAGCATATGAAGTAGGCATCATGATTCCTAGTTTATAGTTAAAACATAGGCTCAGAGGGGCTAAGTACCTTTTCTAAGCTCACACAGCAAAAAAGAAGAGCAGGTTCAGTTTGCTTTTTCAAAATTAGCGTGGCCTCAGGGCAAGGAAGCCATACTCTCCTTCCCTTTTCTTCAAGTCTTCCCACCATTCCACACTTTTCCCTTTCCTCTAAACCACAAGATTTCTATCACCAGGCTCCTGATGCTTGCAAAGTCAAACCCCGTCATGGTTAGGACCAAGCAGGAGTTATCTACAAAATGTATTTGAAGAAATGATGCTTTAGAGTGTGCTGCTATCTGCTACAGTACCCATATATGACTATTTAGATCTAAATAAAACTAAATAAAATTAAATAAATTTAAAATGCAGTACTGCAGTCATAACTAGCCACATTTCAAGTGATCAATAGCCGCGTGGGGCCAGTAGCTATTATATTAGATGGTGCAGGTATAAAACACTTGCATTATTGTGAAAAGTTCTATTGGACACTGTGGCTTTACAGAATGACTACAGGAAGAATCTCATTTTTTTAAAACTACTACTATTACTAGTTTTAGTAATACTTTTAATTTTTTTTTAGTGAGAGAAACAGACAGGTACAGACAAGCAGGAAGGGAGAGAAAGAGATAAGAAGCATTAATTCTTTGTGGCACTTTAGTTGTTCATTGATGGATTTCTCATATGTGCCTTGACCGGGGTGGAGGTTGGGGGGGGCTCCAGCTGAGCCAGTGACCCCTTGTTCAAACAAGTGACCTTGGGCTCAAGCCAGCAACCTTGGGCTTTAAGCCAGCGACCTTGGGCTTCAAGCCAGTGACCTTTGGTCACAAGCCAGTGACCTCAGGTTTTCAAACCTGGGACCTCAGAGTCCCAGGTTGACAATGTATCACTGTTCCACTGCCTGGTCAGGTGAACATTCTTTTTTGGGGCGGTGGGTAGAGAGAGAAAGTGGGGGAGGAATGGGAAGCATCAACTTGTAGTAGTTGCTTCTCGTATGTACCTTAACCGGGCAAGTGTGGAGTTTTGAACCGGCAACCTCAGCATTCCAGGTGGAGGTTCTATCCAGTGTGCCAGCACAGGTCAGGCTTAGTAATATTTTTAATGGTAATTGAGGTATTTATTTTCTCCAAATTCTTCTCAGAGGTAAAATAATAGACTATATTTTCACAGTCCTTAATAGTTCACCACCTGCATTCACATACCTGATCTTATTTAATGCAATAACCTTGCAAAAGTATGGTAGGTAATGCTGTTACAGGTAAAGTAATAAAGGTTCAGAGAGGTTAAGCAACTTGGCCAACATTCTATAAACAGTGACTTGTAGAGCCAGGATTTCAACACGGTTTCTCTTACTGTGCACGTTCTGCAACGGGAATTTGTATACACAGAGCCTGAAGTTATCCTTAGGCAATATTATTAAGTCACAAGTAATTTGCCAGTGTTCTTGTGGGGGCAACTGTGCTTGTCAGTTTTTCTTGTGTAGACCATCAGATTTTTTATTAGGTCTTGCCACTAACAAATACCTTTGTTTTCTTTGCAAAGTTGTCAGTAGCTTTTATAATTATTTTATCATGAGAACACAGTTTACGTAGGCATATATTTATTAATTGGAAAATTACCTTTTCAAATTACTTTATAATGAGAATGCTTGTGTTTACTTTCACTCAGACAAGTCATAAATAAAAATGAATCAATTAAAAGTAACTTTCCAGAAGCAGGTGTGATTTAAGATACCTGTTCGTGGAAAGGTAGCCAACAATACCAAGTCAGTCATGATCTCTAAAGAATAATTCACTTATTCACTCATTTATTTGTGTTATATAAAATATTACCTTACACTATTCTAGACATTGGAGGCAATGACAAAGGCAGATAAACAGTAAACCAATAACAAAATAAATAATGGAATGTCAAGCTGTGATAGTGCTATGCATAAACAAAAAGCAAAGACAGGGGATAGACAGTAATAGCATAGGTGGGAATGCTGCTTTGGATAGGGTTGCCAGGAAAGATCTTTCTGAAGTTCACTTGAATAAAAACCTGAAGAATGTTGTTCCGGCAACAGAAGCCACAAGTGCAAAGGCCCTGGGGCAGGCAGACACTTTTTTTTTTTTGCACTAACACAAACTGATCTTCTGTTTTCTACCCACTGATATAATTTATTGCCTGTTTTCCTACCTATAATGCCTATGCTTGGCTCTAGGAGCAATGGGGAGGTTCTTGTGGTTGGAATGTAGTGAGACAGCTAGGGCAGGGGTCCCCAAACTACAGCCCGCGGGCCGGTGCGGCCCCCTGAGGCCATTTCTCCGGCCCTCGCTGCACTTCCGGAAGGGGCACCTCTTTCATTGGTGGTCAGTAAGAAAAGCACAGGATGCATCCGCATCCATAGTTTCCATTGAAATACTGGTCAGTTTGTTGATTTAAATTTACTTGTTCTTTATTTTAAATATTGTATTTGTTCCCGTTTTGTTTTTTTACTTTAAAATAAGATATGTGCAGTGTGCATAGGGATTTGTTCATAGTTTTTTTTTATAGTCCGACCCTCCAACGGTCTGAGGGGCAGTGAACTGGCCCCCTGTGTAAAAAGTTTGGGGACCCCTGAGCTAGGGAGAGGTAGAAGGTGGAGCCAGGACCAGTAATGGACCACCAGCAGCTGGCAGTGGAGACCTTTGGATTTTATGCTAAGGTGACTGGGGAAGCTGTTGGTCATGGTGCATGGAGCACACGAGCTACCTTAAGCTTTGTTTGTTATTCTTTTGGTAAGAAGTTTGATTGTTCAAATTTATTACCATCAAGAATGATGCAATAATGCTGTAGTTTCCTCAACAAGAGAAAACAGACTGTGCACAAAAGTGGACTAGAGCACTAGAGCCAACTTCCTGTTTTGAATCTTTTCAGATCTTCAGAAAAGTTGAAAGAACTGTGCAATAAATACTTTTTACCACCTGGTCCTAGATGATTCGCTAATTAACATTTCGCCACACCTACTCCCTCTCTCTATTTGTTTTAACCATTTTAAAGTAGCAAGCAGATATCACGGCCCTCAACACCTAAATACGTCATCATATATATCCAAAATACAGTGACAAGCCCAGGACACTCTGATAAAGTAGCATTAGCTATAATTATTTAAATATTAAAATATGACTGTATAAAATCTGTGGCAACTATACTAATTAATAAGATATTGAATTTCTCAAGTTTTTTCATAATGATATTATCTATAGCTACTTAAAAATTCTAGGATTCAATCAAGAATCACATATAGCATTCGCTGTCACATGTTTGACTATCTTGAGACATAAAAGAACCCTTTCGGGAGCGTCTCAAGGGGGAAGAAGCCGATGGGCCTGGGAAGGGGGGTCCGAGCCAGATCAGGGGGACTTTAGGTGCAAAGCTAGCGATTTCACTGAAAGCCAGTGAAAGCCTTTAACAGTGACCCAATACAAGCAGTGTTCTACGATGTTCATCTGGCTGCTGAGTGCACAATTTTTTGTGCTGGGGATGCTCTTGTGGTAGAAATGCAGACAATGGTGGCATTCGCCACCATCCTCATCCTCTCCCGGCCCCACCCACTTCTCCCTCCTCATTCTGGTTCCCAAAGCAAAGCGGGATTCTCCTCTGCTTCTGACTGTGCCTCTACCCTCTGTTCCTCTTCTTCCTCCTTTCTTTCTGACATCCCTCTGCCACTCTCTCCCTCAGATCTTTCGCCTACAGCATGGCGCTGAGTGAGAGGGAGGTCTGGGTCCTTCTCAGGGAGGGGGAGGCTGCACTGTCCTGTGGGAAGTTGGACACTGGCCTGGATTTTTCTCCAGGTTGAGCGGTCTTTCCCAGGACTTGGAGGGGATAAAATGAAATCCCTGAACCCGGAAACTTGGCAGTTTACAGTTTTAACCCAGCTTCCTGCCTCTGCAAAATCCTTCCTTCCTTTCCACCCTGTTCCTGCAGGTTACCTCCTGCAGCCAGGGGTCTGGAGCATAAGACAGCTCCAGACTTAAATGCTGTCCTCCTCCGCGTGGGATCATGGTCTCCCTGTGTCCTTGCCCGGCTTACAAGTGACAGTTCCCTTATGCGGTAAAGGGATAATGGCTATTACTTTTAAAATTTTTATTTTAAAAATTAAATTTAATGAGGGTGACATTGACCAATAAGAGTAATGGCTATTACTTTTAAGGGGAGGGTAGAAGAGAAAGTTTGGTCAACAAATGGAGTATTAAGAGGGCATGCTAAACATTACCTTCTGGAGGGACATTTCTCTCTGTGGTTTGATCTTGAAAAGCAGCTCAAGCTAGGATTATAGCCCTGGGTGGTGGGGGTACAACATGGCAAGTGAGTCTTGAACAGGTGAAATTTGTGGGAGCCTCTCAAAGGCCACCAGGTAAACTGGCTACTGGGCTGTTTCTCAATACAGTATCTGTTCTTGCAAATAATGGTAACTGTAAGTAACTGGAAAGAAAGGAAGGAAGAAAGGAAGGGAGGGAGGGAATAATATAGGGAGGGAGGGAAAGAAGAAAGGAGAAGGCCTTATCTGTAGAAAGAAAGAGAAAGGAAGAAAGAAAGAAAGAAAGAAAGAGAGAGAGAGAGAGAGAGAAGCCCTTATCTGTAGTTTGCCAATTTCTGTGGTGTAAATGCTCACACCATGGCCAAGTCCAAGCTACTAACGAGATGTCACTAAAACCAGAGTTGAGAAGTGATGGGCATGGTAGATGGCGGCTGGTGTGAACCAGCTCCAGCTATTCTTTTCTTCCTGCCTCCACAGTGTGCCTGCCAACCTTCCTTAGGGGGTGTCTGGAGATCCTGGAGCCCTTTCACCACTTCCAAGCCCAAGCAAAAACCACAACTGTGTTTTTTAGACTACACTTGGGAACAGCTGTGCTTAGAGGGTATGTTGCTGAAGTCGGAGGGCTTGTGATTTCAGGCTTGGTAATCCCATCACCAGCTGTCTCTGTTCGTTGAAATGTGTGTGTTGGGCGCCATGATAAATGGTCAGTGGGTCTTCTTTTCTGAAGGGAGGGCCCTGATTATTAGCTTTGGCAATATGATGAAAAAGAATTAGCTAAATACAAAGGTAAAGGAGACAACCTGGCTTATGGGGAAGGTTCTCGTGCTTGGTGAGGGCCACCTGCAGAAATCATTGCCCTGAGAACACATGGTGGAATATTGAATAGTCCAAGGCTTTGAAATGAGGTGTTATTCATTGACTATGGGCAATGGCTACCCTCTTGGAGCTCAGTTATTTGTATCTTCCATGTAAGATCCTAGAGAGGATTACGTGAGATAATGTGAGTAGTGTATACCATGTGTGAAGACGGCGCCTGGCTCAGAATAGGTACCTGATTCTATACCTCCAACGTAGAGCAATGGCCATGGGTGTGTAAGGAAGCTGCCCTTAGGCAGCTGTCCTGGTTAAGAGAACCTGACAGGAATCAGAATGGAAAAGGTGGTGGAAGAAGACTCAGCATGACAGTCTCTGGAAGGACAGAGGACAAGACAGGACAGTGAGCAAGTTCAGCAGTTGAGAAACTATAACAGCTGTGAAATCAAAGCCTTATTAGTCACCACTGCTCCAGCTGATGGCTTTGCCTTCCTTCTTGACCCTGTGGTGGCGGTAATAGCACCCGATGGTTGATTTCTGAAGGGAGTTGAGGAGGAAAATGCCCATACGTTTGCCTAGCAAAATACAAATGGAGAACCCTGCATATGGCATGGGCAATTAGCTGTAGATCCATTGGAGGGAATTTCCTACAATCTTAACGTTTATAGAAGCGAATCGTGGTTTGAGCTCTCTCTCCGATATTCTGTGGCTGAAATTGAGTTGATGTGGGGCCAGCATGTTGGCTTAGAATGAAATACGACATTTCATGAGCCAAGCAAAACAGAAAGAGCAGATGAAGAACTAGAGAAAGCCAAAAAACGGTGAGCACGAAAACAACCCTTGAACCAGAAGCCAGGGAGGGTTAAGTCTGAAATGACAGAAGATCTGAGCTCCAAAGAGTTCAGGTGTTGTGTTAGGAGCCAATTGGTAACACCAGCACGTAGGCTGTGGGCCTGTTGAGGGACATTCATGAGTAATGGGAGCAGGTGGGCTAGAAGCAAAAACACCTTTCTTCCCAGTGTATTCCTGGGTAATCTAGTGTGTCTGAGATCAGAACACACTTGAAACGATCAGGACACGTGGCCCAGTGCACCCCTCGGGCTGCGCTGGCTGGACACTGAGCACACACCTCCCCACTGAGTGCCAACATCCTGCTGATCCGTAGCGCCTCCAAGTGCTTCCTACAAAGTGCTGCCGCTCACTGAGCTCTGCTCCCTCATAATGAAGGATACGGATGTGGGGTGGGTGGGGCATGGAGAAGCCAAGCGCGTAGAAAAACATCCTCTGCTTAACTCAGGTACACTGGAGAGCCCCTGCGTACCAGCTGCAGACCAGCAATAAGGGAGAGCCAATGGGGTAAGAAGGAAGAGAAGTCAGGCAAGATGAGTTAGACACTCCGCTGGTTTGTCCTGGGAGGCTGAGGGAAGAGCCCATTCTCTGCCAGGGTCCTGAGTTCCTAGTCATGGCTCTGCCTTGGCTCACCTTGTGAAAAAGGGCAAGCCCCTTCACAGTCTTGAGGCTTCGGCTTTCATATTACACAGCATGGTGGTGGTGGTGGCCGCAGTGGTTTGCAAGTTCCTGTCTAGTCCCCGAGTTCTCTTATTTTACCATGGCCGCTGCCAAGGCTGACCATGAGGAGTGCAGGGGTCCGCAGGAGCCAGTTGCTAACGTGGACGGGATACACTAACATCACCACTGCCATCATCCCACGTTTGCCATTCTGTTGTTAGATACAGTGGGGAATGGCCCTAGTCTGCGACAGTGAATACATGGTGTTCACATTCTGTCCACCACACCATACGCCAATGGCGTGTGTTGGTAAATGATCCTTGGTTTCTCGTTGCCTCTGGGTTAAGTGTCAGGACGCTTAATGGCATTGCAGGCGGCACTGAGATGAGCACTGTGTCTGAACAGGGGGGCTGTGCTCTTACACGTGGACTGGGCAAACGGGACCTCAGAAGTGTTTAGCTTGGGAAGGACTCCTGATGTTTAGAGGGCATCTAGGACCCTCAAAGAGAGCTTTTCATGCCTGCTGAATGTATCCTGCTCATCAGACACTTACCTGCTTATCAACTGACTCCTTGTTCATGGGGCCAGTGAGTCCTGTTACAATGTTGCTTAACTTGTAACATGGAAATAATAATATCTGCCCCCCCACCCTCATTTTAGGATTCCAGGGAAGTGCCATGCAACTATAAAGTTATTAGTAATGTTGCTGTTGTACAGTTTGATTGATGAGACTTTGATAAAGGGAAAGTCAGTTCCCCTCCCTCCACCACAAGACCTGTTCCCAAAGTACAACTCGGCCCACACTCCAAAGACGTTTCTAGCAACCACATCTTAGCGCTGCTCACCCAATAAAAAGCCCCTCTGGCTCCGCGTGGGCATGAAAGTTCATCACCACATTTGCCATCAATAAAAAATCAATTCTTTCCATATGAGAAGCATTACAGCTGTCGAATGGTTATTGAGTGATGATACCTGAATACCGGGGACACAGGAACAGGGAAATGTACAAAGGGAAACTTCACAGGGCACCACGTTGTAAAGAGAGAAATGCCGATCTCAGAGGGAACTGGTTAAGCAGAGTGGAGCACTTTGGCCTTCCCCCCTGAAGCAGGAAAGACAAGGGAGCTGGAGAGATGGGAGGTGGAGAGAAGCAACAGGTAGCAGGGACAGAATCAGAGCGACCTGGTAGATGAGTCCCAGATGAGGCTGAGGAAGAGCAACCGGTACAGCCCACAGACCACTGTGTGGCTCCATTACGGCCAGCCTTCCCAGTCCAGGGTTTGTCAAAAGTTATCTTCCAGAAAATTCTGTCACAACAGTCTCTGCGTTTATAATTAGAGCTCTCCAGGCCATACGGGATCATTGGAGCTCATCTGAGCCACATCCATGCCTGAGGCCTGAACACCAAAGCAGCCATCTTTGAGGACCCCTGGAGAAAGAAGGTCAGCCTCTTTCAGAGACCTGGGAGCCTTACTGGCCAAGACATCCTGCCCACTCCTTAATGCAGCCCTTCCCTCTGCCACATGGCCACACGTGCTCCCTGGGGTCACGCCTGACTGGCCAAAATTGGTCAGTGAGGTGGGTGAGGACTACCACTCTGAAGAAGAGCTGGGGTTGAGCAGGACTTGATTCTCTGCTTGGTGGGCTTGGGGCAAGCCACTTAGCTTTTCGGCCTGTAACTTCATCAGTTATGTAGAAATTATTCCTCCCTCCTGGTTGAGAGTGAATAGCAGACAGAATCAAATGGTGACTGCTCTGTGTAAATTGCTATATATACGTGGGGTAGGGCCACCATACTCCTGGTTTGATGGGACAGTCCCTATTTAGGACTGCTGTCCCAGTGAAATCAGCAGTGGGATTCCATTTTATTCTCAGAAGTCTCCTGGTTTGGGCAATAAACTACCTCACCCTGGGCACTGTAGTTATTGATGAATGGAAACTTGGAGGGACTGAGTAGGGCTGGGAATTCTCCCCAGGGACCCTAGACCCTCAGAATACCTTGTCCCTTCCTCCTCTGTTGCAGAGCAGAAATTCGTCTGACTCACTTTCCAAATAAAAATTCTTCAGTTACTCCATTAAAAGAAATAACAACCCTGTTTTAATTACAGCAACGGCCTTGGGATGAAAAGATTACTAATTACTCTAATTAACCAAGCACATTAAGTGCACATGTTCAAACGAATATTAAAATGCCATCAATCTTGGTCCTGAAGTTCTCAAGATGCTGGAATGCGTAAACATTTAGTGGAAGAAATGATGACTTCAGAGCAAACCCAAACAAAGCTGCCTGTTTGTTTGTGGGGCTGCCCACTTGAGGAGAAACAACCAGGAGACCAAGAAGGCGCGAGGCTGTTCCCATGTTATGTTTCCAATTACTGCCCCCAGGGGACAGAACAAAGATGATCCGATATATAGCCAAGGTCTAAAGGGATGTGGAGGTGAAGACACTTAATCACGAGAAAACAGAATCCACTTTTGGCATTAATAAAATAAAATAATGCTAGTTTATCAGAAGAGCCCACTATCTTCAGGGAAAATAACTCTTTCCGAGTCCTGACTCCACCGACAGTGTTCTCTAAAACCACTCTGTTACCAGTGATGAGAGAAGGAGGCTGCCAATGTGCTTTGTGGTGGAAGCTAGGTCTGCAGCAAGGCAGCACCCAGGCTGGGATGGGCCTCTCTGCGCTTGTAGCTAGGAAGCCAATAAAAGTCCCATTTCTTTGTTCTTTGAGCGTACCACTGACCCTGGCTTGTTCCTCAGGGCTCAGATCTCAGGAAGTACTATCAGGGGACAGGGCCTGGTGCTCAAGGACAGTTAGCTAATAGGAAAGGAAAGGATTCTGCTTAGTAATGTGCACGTGGCCTCCAGGCGGTGGTGGGATTCAGCTGGTTCACACGGGTTTGGCAGAACTGATACCTACTTTTTTGTTGAGCTCAGCGAACCGGTTGTTAAAATGACACTTGTAATCAGGGTTCTCTCTAAAGTGGGTACCTGGGCAGCCGCCCAATGTGGAAATCACAAATTTACATTCTTTATTCTTTTTCAACATTCATCTGTGCAAGAGCGTATTCTAAGTGCCCGTAGTCATGTCCATTCCGTCCATAGGAGAAAAATATTTGATGGAACTGAACTATAATATTTACTTATTCATTTCATAAAACTCCTTATACCTTTTAATTCCCTTGCGTTACTTCCGTAATTAAACAAATAACATAAAGAGAAAAAGTACCAAACAACCCGGGGGTGACAAGCTGCTATTGGAAATATCTTAAATAACAGTTTTATTGTTTTTGTCAGGTATTATTTTTTTTTTCATTAATAATATTTTTAAACCCTTTCTTATAATTTACTTTTGTGTATCTCTTTTATTGTTCTTATTTAAGTATTAAGTGCATGAAATAATAAACTAAATTTCAGTATAGTGTTCTTTTTTTATACTTAAAACAGCCATTAGGGTAGAGAACCGGTTGTTAAATCATTTGAATCCCGCCGCTGCCTCATGGTTCAGGACCCCCACTTGTTTTGGAATAGATGAAACATTGGTGAGGCTGCCATGCAGGCAGTGCCCTGGACGCGCAAGAGCCGTGGTCTTGGCCTTCAGAGCGGGCACCTGCCCCGCGCTATGGTTTGTCCCCCCCTCCTTCCCACCTCCTTTCCCCTCCAACTCCATCCATTCACTCTTTCACTTACTATTCAACAAATACTTCTTAGTTTTTTTGAGAACTAAAAGAATTTTGACTTGTGCTCCATGCTGTGGTGGAGAAGCAGTGTCTTACCTCAAAGATGACCTCCAGTCTCGTGCGAGACAAGACTTTTCCCGCTGACGTTTTCATTCTGGTCACTGACAACGTGATTTCTACAGGAGCCTCGGCATATGCTTTCTGAATTCGTGAAGATTGTACCTTTCCTCTGTTTTTTGGTCTTTGCTCCCTTTTCCATTTCCACTGTCCGTCCCCAGAAATACATATTAAGTTAGTACTTCGGCCAAGCACTGTGCTAAGCAATTTCTATAGCATTATCCCATTTAACCCTCATGACAAACCTTTAGGGGTCTGTTATTGCTACCCCATTTTATTGACGAGGATACTAGGGCTCAAAGAGACTCAGTGACTCACTTGCTCACGTCACACAGATGAAGTTTCTAGAAGGCCTGGGAAATGGCCAGTGTAGATACCATTCTGGTAGTGCCAAAAATGAAGAGAAAGGAGCTTCCATTTTCAGGTAGTTGGTTCCTTGCCTATTGGAGTGTAGGATCTCAAATCTAACCACTGGGTAATTGTGGCTCCAGATAGAACCTGTCCTAGGGCAGAGGTGGCACCTGCTAGCCCCATGCCATGGCCCATGACATAATTAGGGCACTGCCCTCTCTTTTCAGTTTCTCTGAAATTCCAAGGTCATTTCAGATCCTCCAAGACTGTGGACTGGGTTTAGAGAAGGTCTTTGGAGAATATGCCAATGAGGTAGTTTTTTTTTCTTAATAAGTCTAATCAAATTGGCTTCTGTTTTAGAGACTCTAAAAGTTATAATGGCACTTCATTCTTTGCTGTGCCAAATTAGTTCAAATGATTATATCAAGGAGGGGGGTCACCATTCTGTATCAACCCTTCAGAATGGGTGAGTCTTTTGCTCTCTAAATAGAGAGTCCTTGGACTTGGCTCAGGCCAGAAATGAATCCCTCTGTGGGAGAAGACTAGAACAGGTATTGTTATCATTGCCATTGATTAGGTAGCTTTTGCCTCTTGCTTCACATTTAAGAACTCAATTGCTTTTACGACCCCTGACCTGTAGGAATAAGAACAGTCAACAAATTCTGTCACTTCTTTCCTTTTAGAGTATTTTTTCCTTCCATCCCACACTTACCACACTGCTCCAGGCAATCTCTTTTGCTGTTCTGACTTATTTCTTTGATTCTGATTTTTGTCTCCTGATCTCTCAATTTATATTACAGTCAACAACAGTTATTCTATTCCCAAGTCTTCCTTTACTCAAGAATTGATAGTACCCCATTGCCAAGTTTTGAGCTGTTTTAATCACAAAATAACACTTAAGTGCTGCCCCAAATTTAAACAATACAGAAATGTATAGAGGAAAATCTCAGACCTATCTATGTATCTATCAGCTATTTGTCTGTTTGTCCATCTAGCTATATCTTTATCTGCAAGCCAGAGGATTGTTTTTTGTTTCCAGATTCTTTCTTTACTTTTTTAATCTTTAAAATGTTTAGCAATATGATCCATACACATGCTAAACAAAAACTCATTCAAATAATAATAGAAGTCTTCCAATGAAAACAATAGTCTCCTGCCCCATGCTTCTTGCTAGCAGAGCCTGTTGAATGAAAGTCAAATTCCTCAGCTAAACTGTTTAAACCTATGTGACATGGGGCTGCTTGAGTTACAATCTGAACCTTATTTCTAATCCTCAGCATGAATAAACTACTTCATCCAGGTCAGGATCTAGTCTGATAGTCTTTGTCTTTTAACTGGAGAGTTTAGTCCATTTATATTATTTATAATTATTGAACTATTTGGATTCATTTCTACCATCTTGTTTTGTACTTTCTAGTAATATTTATACTGTTTCTCTGTTTCATTTTTTTTCTCTTTCTTGTTTGAATTTGTTGGTTCTAATTCCCCAACCTCCAATTCTAATGTCCCCTCTGTATTCCAGTTATTTTATTGGTCATTCCAGAAACTTTAATATGCATAATTAACATAATAGAATTGAAAATTAATCAATATATTTAAGCTTTTTTGAACAATCAAAGAACACTTGAATTCTAATTAATCACCTTCAAATTTTATGTGCAGTTATTCAGGATTTTGATTCTCTCTTGATTTTTAAAAACACAGAAATTAGACATTATTGTTTTATACCATCAGTTTTTATTTAGATTTAACCACATATTTATGTCTATTTTTGCTCATTGACCCTCTTGCATGTCAGATATGCCTTCTGGCATCATTTTCTTTTTTTCTAAAATGCATGTTCTTTAGAAGTTCATACTATGAGAGCATTTTGATGTAAATTCTTTCAGTTTGTCATAATTTGAAATATATTTCTTGCCCCTCCGCTATTTGAAAGGTAGCTTTTCTTGTTTAGAATTCAAAATTGTTAGTTATTTGATGCTAGTTGGTTGATATCAATGCATCTGATTTTCCTTGTAGTTCTTGAGAAATCAGCTGTTAAGTTGTCATTCTTTTCTAGATGATCTGCTCGTTTTCTCTGATTGCTTTTAAGACCTCCTCTTTGTGTTTGTTTTCCACTGTGGTATGTCCAAGAATGGACTTCTTTCTATATATCTTACTTTGGATTCTCTAGGCTTTCTTAATTTATACACTGGTGTCTTTCATTAATACTGGAGAATCTCAATCATTATCTCTTTTAATATTGCTTCTTCTCATTCACTTCATTTATTCTGTTGTTTCCTATAGAATATTCTCACCTTATTCTTCAGGGTTCTTAAACATTTTCCTACCTCCCATTGCCTTTTCCCCCTCTTCTACTAGATCAGTGGTTCTTAACCTGGGTTCTATTGAACCCTAAGGGTTCAATGAGTCAGTCTCAGGGGTTCGGAGAAGCCTCTGCCGCGGAGGCCAGAATAAAGTAATACTGTAATTTGTTGTGAGTTCATGCACTTTGTTGGTTTTGTTCTTTGAGCAAGGTGATGTTCATGCACGGCTCATTTTGTGCACCAGTAAAAAACATATACCTCTGTCTTGAATTTGGAAAAAAAATCATATTTTATTTATCACTAAAGAAGGGTTCGGTGAATGCGCATATGAAACTGGTGGGTTCGGTACCTCAAAAAAGGTTAAGAACCACTGTTCTAGAGTCTGTGTAATCTCTTCAATATTTCAGTTCACCTATTTTTTCTTATAGCCTAGCCATTGAAATTTCATTTTCCCTTTTTTTTTTTAAGACTTTATTCATTTTAGAGACGGGAGAGAAAGAGAGAGGGGAGAGAGAGAGAAGTGGGGAGGAGCAGGAAGCATCAACTCTCGTATGTGCCTTGACCAGGCAAGCCTGGGATTTTGAACTGGTGACCTCAGTGTTCCAGGTCAGCACTTTATCCACTACGCCACCACAGGTCAGGCGAAATTTTATTTTCCTTTACCATGCTTTTATTTCTAGAAGTTTTATTTGGTCATTTTCCTAATCAGACCAGTTATAATAGGTTTTTTGTTTGTTATACTTTCAATCTCCTCTCACTTTATTTTTTAATATATTAATCATATGCATTTTATAATCTATGTTTGACTAAGCCTAGTATTTATGATCTCTGAAGATTTGTTTCTAGAGTTTCTTATTTCAGCTGACTCTCACTCAAGGTGGCTTATTTCCTTGTGTGTTTAAGGATTTGAAAAAAGAGTTTATTTTCCTCATAACTTAATGTGCAGGTACACATTGAGGCCCCGTTTTGAAGTATTTTCTTCCAGAGAAGATTGGCATTTGCTTCTGTCAGGTGCTTGAGGGTGTCACCAAGTTGGAACCAATTCAAACCAAAAATTTCGGATTTTCTTTTCACCACCATTGTTGTGTATATTCAGGCCCCAAACTCAATAAAGTTTAGATCTGTATGAGAAATAGGGAAGAGGAACTTTGTCGTTTTCCCTTTCTGCTCCACTCAGAGCTGAGGCCAAGCTGGTCTGGCACCTCCATCTTCTTGTTCTGTGGGGTGGGTGTTTTTCTGGTTCATTCACTGACCGTGCCTCTCTCCCTTCAGCGTTCCTGGCCTTGCTTGTGGGTCTCTGTTCTGGCCTTTTACTCATTTGGGGCTTTAGGTTTTGTCATTTGTATGCGGAAATGTTGACTTGATGGCTCCTTTGGTTTTGTGCTTTCTGGTCATTTCTGAACCCCAAGGAATTACTCACTTTCTAGCCAAGTCTGTTGTTTGTTTGTTTTTAAAAATGCTTTTATCTTTTAATTAGTGCTCTTAGGAATTCTTTAAAAATTTAGTCCATCTATTGTCAAAAAGAGAAGACTTCACTTTTTTGCATGTGGGCATGTTCTCTGAGCTCTAGTTTCATCACTGAGGTGTACTAATACCTATATCATTATGATTTTTGTGAGGATTAAATAAGACATTGGATAGAAATGCCTTTTATGTAAAAGTTTAATAAATCATGGTGATTACTATTACTACTGCTCCCATTTTGCTGCTAGTATTACAAGAAAAGAACTTGCTATTTATTCACGGAGAATCAAAACATTAGGTGGTTAAAAGAAAGATAGTTAATTTTAAAGGCAGTTAAAATTCTAGCTTTCTAAACATATTCATCATGTATATTATGTGTGAGGGCTTTTCTTTTTTTTTAAGCACCACCCCGAAGTAGCTAATAACAGATCTCCCTGTAGGACTTGAGCCCTGTCCCCTGAGCTGAACTTTTGATAGGGGCCTGTGTGTGGGCTGGAAGCTAGGCTCCAGTCAGTAACCAATGTCGGAGTCCACGGTGGAAACACTTCCGCTCAGGCAGCGTGGGTGGGCAGGCTGAAAGAACCCCATTTATTGGAAGAAAGGTGCTACACATATACAACGAGGTGTTATATTTATTATTATTTCTATTTTAAATTATCCATTGAAGAAAGACGACATGGCAAGAATTTTTAATGAGGCCCAGGGTCAAATTGGGTTCAGAAGCCCAAAGGGAAACGCGGGTCGTGTTCTAACTGCACTGCACATGACCTTGGGCAGGTCAAGTTACCTCTCGGTCTCGTTTCCCTACTGCATGAAGTGGCCAAGTGGGGCCGTGTCGTTTGAGGGGACGTCTACATCTCAACTACTATGATTTTCATCTCTTCCCAAGCCATATTCCCTGGGCTCCCTAGTTCACTGACTTCTAAGACCCACCAGCACAGCTGTGCTCAAGAATACTGTTTATCCAACAGCGTCTGCCCGGAGTCCCCCGTTCTCTAATGTGAGAAACAGAATCAGAGCCACAGTAGAAATAGAATCCTTCATGTGGCTTTGGCTTTCCTGCTGCAGGAGATGCTGGTCTGTCTCAGAGCGTGGCTGGAACACGGGGAGCCGCAGCGAGGTGCCACCGTTGCCATCTAAGGAAGGAAGTAGTTGGAACTGATACCTTGTGAGTGAGGTTAGCTCTGTGCAAAAGGAGGCCACACCTAGAGACGGTTTGTAGTTCTGTTTCTAAGAAGACTAAAAAAAAAAAATAGCTCGGTCCTGCCAAGGCTGCCTGGGCTGTACCCCTCAGCCTGAGATGCAACCCCAGGGAATGAAACCCCAGCAACGGTGCGTGGCCTGTGAGACCAAAGGCATAGCCGACGTGCAGTGGTCTCTTTAGGGTCTGAACAAATGAGCGGCTGGAAAGCAAAGACCTGTGTCTCTTGATAGTGCATCCTAGGATCAGGCGGAGGTGTGGGGGAGGGGTGAGCCGGGGTCAGGGTGGGGCTGTGCCACTCCAAAGCAGCCGGAGCCTCCTTTCTAACTGGACGCTCGAAGTGTCATATGGGGACTGCCCTGCCATCATTTCCCAAACTTCAATCATTCGAATGCCACAGTCAAGATGTTTGCTATGTCCACCTGCCACCTGTCCTATTATTTTCTCACTAGGTGCATTTAAGTTGATCTTTTATTGAGATATATTTCTTTTAAAAGGAAGCTTTCTGTTACTATCAAAAATGAAAAACCAGTATCACTTGCCACGATTAGAAGTTAATCTTTCTCTCTCTATTTCTCACACATACACACACACGCATGCACGCACACTACCACCATCACCACCGCCACCATGACAACAAGACAATGTTGTTAAGTCCTAGCTAGGTACTATTGCCTGTACATGTCCCGGGGCCTGAGGCTTGCTCTCTTTTTGGTAAAGGGCCTACTAACAAGTATTAGGCTTACCAGCACACCCAGCTGAGACTCCTTCCTGTCGTAATAAAGAAGATGGATGGAGGATAACCGTCATGGGCCCCTCATTTACATGCATTCCTACCCACACCTCCACAATCCTGAGACAAGTACTTCTATCCTGTCCACCCCCTTTCCAGCTGAAGGCACCACGACTGAGGGAGAATAAGTCACTCACTCAAAGAACACAGCTAGTCAGGGACACAGCTAGTCAGGGACACAGGCACAATGGGAACCAAGGTGCTCTGTCTCTGGAGTTGGTCACCACAGGGCTATTTCTTCTCTTTGACGGTGACTCAATCTTATATCATGTTGTGACTTCATGATGCCCGAGAGCATCTCAGGTGCTGCGTACTAGCATCTCCTGCATCGTGGGGTATAGGCATCCTCCTCACTGGAAGACACTGCCCTGTGACAAGGACTATTGTGTCTGTTACCTAGAAAGTGCTCACTCAGTGAGGCCTGGTCCCTTCACTCCCCAGTTCTCCTGGCCATGGAACAGGCCATTCTGAATCCTGGTTCCAGTAGTCAAAGATGCTTGAAGGGAAGTGACCACTTCAAGCTGTCACAACTTGTCATCTTTCTCTGATGACTGTGAAACTTCTAGGCAGACTTCCGACTTGCATTGCATAGTTGACTTTCCAACTAGGAAGAAAATGAACCAATCAGCTGATAGTAGTGAGCTGTTTGGTTCAGCCATGTACCTCAGTGCTGGATACAGGGCCCTCAGTAAATGTTCACTGAAGGAGTGAATAAATATTTGGTGGCTAAATGTCTAATAATAAAATGCCAACATTATGGAGTTCTTATGCTATGTCTGACCCTGTAGTAAACGTTTCCCTTGTATTATCTTATTTTCTCAACAATCCTATGAAGTAGGTTGTATTGTCTTATTGTACAGATGAGGAGGAAATTGAAGTTTGGGTCATCAAGTAACTACCACCAAGCCCGTGGGGCTCCAAACTCTCTTATACTGCTCCCCCAAGAGTCGCCCAAGTGGCTCTTAGTTCTGGTGGATTTGGTGGATGATGGTCAGGCCCTTTGAACAGCACTTGTGACTTCACAGACAACCCACGTCTCTCGTCTACAAAGCTCCTGGCTGGCCTGAGTCTAAACTGTTCTCTGCCAACTGCTGGCCATGTGACTGAGGCAAGTTGCCTCTTTTCCTGGGCCCGTTTCTTCATCTCTGCGCAGACTCGTGCAGAAGGGAGTGCAGGGGAGGTGCTTGCACAATGCGCTTGGGACTCTCCAGCTGTCACTCAAAGGTATTTACTACTATGGAGAGGGCACCCAGAGGATCTGGGCTGGGACTGGGAGGTCCTTTTCAGAGGAAAACAGAGATGGAAGCACCATTATTTCTGCTTCTTCATAACTTTGATGGAAGTGTCAGATGGGGCCTCAGAGTGTCATTTTCTTCCTTTCTTAGAAACACCCTGGTGAGCAAATGTGCCCTTCCACACGTCCCCAGGAGGACTGTCCAGCACCTCTACTTGTTGGATACACAGCCTCCAGAGCCACATGCCCATCCTGCAGCCTGTTCGGAAAACGACCTGCTGAGGCTATGAAAGTTTAGAAGATTAATTCCCACACAGGGCAGCCAGAGCCCAGCGGGGAGGGGGGACACCCCGGGAGCTTAGGCGGCGGCAGCGATGATGATGATGATGACATCAGTGTGAGCTGGGCACAGGAAAGAACGGGAGGTGGCTCAGACCTCTCCAGCCTGGACACTGGTGGGCACGGTCCTCCATGGTGTTCAAAGCTCACACCCACGATGGAGTGTGGGTGCTGACCTAAGAGAAAGACTCCATCTATAAGATATGACCTCTCTTCCTCCTCCCTCCTCCCCACCCCACCCCACCCCACCCTGCCGCCTCTTTTCCAATCACTGCATCAACCCTCACTGGCCTGTTTACTTGGTTTTGTGGTTTTAACTTAGATGTGGTTAGAGAGGTGGGGTCAGAGGACAGTGCTCCACCCCACCCCGCCACCTCTCCCCGCCAGACAAATAACCTACTTGGTCTTAGAGACCAAACCACGACACTCTTGACGAGCAGATGGGGAAATCCTGGTTCGGTTTCGGTGGGGTGGGGCCTAGGTACTGGCATTTGCTCAAGGCTCCCAGGTGAAGGAGAGCCGGCGGTCCCGTTACTGAAAGAAGCAGGGTGACTAACTGTGCTTAGAAGGCAAGTCACTGGGGGAAAGTTGGCCCCAGCCACAGTTAAGAGTTAGCACTGCTCATTCCTGCAGAACTTCAGCGAAAGATGGTTTGATTGTCTAGAGCCCCCTGACAAACCTCTCGAAAGCTCATAGCCAACATTCCGTGGATGCGGACAAAGGGTAACTCATTTTACTCCTGCCAAAATGGCGCAGTCAGCAGACCTCTGGAGGAATCAGGAAGTCATGACACCAGTGACAGATTTAGCACACGTGGTGCTGGTGGTGGTCACAGTAGGCAGCCCACACCTGAAACCCCTGGTGCTCGGTGATTCCAGATTTCTCCAGATGTTATTGAACCAAAAGATGTGCCGTGGGATAATGAGCTCCACCCACTACACTCTGCTGGATCCTGGAAGCCAGCTTGGAGGGCACAAATGTCACACAAAGGAAAGAGGACACTGCCGGGGCTGCTTCTTGCCACCAGATGTATAGCAAAGATAATGGGCTGAGAGCCCCAGGGAGACTCTGCGAAGGACTTTAAAGGAAAGAATGGGTAACTTGGTGGGCATATTTGCGGGGTGCATTCGGAGAGTCGGGTGGCCGCCGTGTGGGGTCAGGAAATGTCAGGCACACGAGTAGTAGGCCGGCCAGGGTCTCAGTTATGATGGGCATGACACACACCCATCAGGACACACACAGACAGCTCCTCCCAGGCCCCCGCCCGGCTCCAAGCTTTTCAACCTCAGGTGCAGGTTCAAACTCTGTAGCTCATGGTTCAGTGTTCTGTAAGTCTCCAGTCTGTTTGGCTTACTTTCCCTTCCCCGGCAAGATTGCCAGAGTCCAGAGTCATTACCCACCAGCCATAACCCACAGCAAACCTGGGAGTTGACCCGACAGCAGATTCTCCAAAAGCTGCTTGAGAAATTTTGAGTATAAAAATGAAAGAACAGTAATATATCAGAATATTTTTAAACTGTTTATTTCTCCTTCAATTCTATCTATCTATTTATTTACTTATTTATTTATTTTTTACAGGGACAGAGAGAGAGTCAGAGAGAGGGATAGATAGGGACAGACAGACAGGAACGGAGAGAGGTAAGAAGCATCAATCATTAGTTTTTCATTGCCATTACGACACCTTAGTTGTTCATTGATTGCTTTCTCACATGTGCCTTGACCGCGGGCCTTCAGCAGACTGAGCAACCCCTTGCTGGAGCCAGCGACCTTGGATCCAAGCTGACGAGCTTTTGCTCAAGCCAGATGGGCCCGCGCTCAAGCTGGCAAGCTCGGGGTCTCGAACCTGGGTTTTCTGCATCCCAGTCCAACGCTCTATCCACTGCGCCAACGCCCGGTCAGGCTCAGAATATTTTTAATGATAACTAAAACACACACTCCATATTTTTTAAAAGGTTTTATTTTATTATTATTATTATTTTTACAGGGACAGAGAGAGTCAGAGAGAGGGATAGATAGGGACAGACAGACAGGAACGGAGAGAGGTGAGAAGCATCAATCATTAGTTTTTCGTTGCCGTTGCAACACCTTAGTTGTTCATTGATTGCTTTTTCACATGTGCCTTGACCGCAGGCCTTCAGCAGACTGAGCAACCCCTTGCTGGAGCCAGCGACCTTGGGTCCAAGCTGGCGAGCTTTTGCTCAAGCCAGATGGGCCCGCACTCAAGCTGGCGACCTCGGGGTCTCGAACCTGGGTCTTCTGCATCCCAGTCCGACGCTCTATCCACTGTGCCACCACCTGGTCAGGTCACACTCCATATTTTAAAAATATATAGACATGCTCAGGATTTATAGGATGCCCCTGTGGGGAGGGAATAAGAAAGGGGGTCACAGGCATATATCATCCGGTAACACTTACACCCATTTCCTGAGCAAACCGGAGTTGCTATCGAGAATACTCAACCAAAACAGGCAGACTCTGCATACTGTTACCATCATTATATGTGTCCTTAAAAAAAAACACACAAAAAACACAAAAAAACAGCTACCAGATTTTAGATTGTCTTGAGGTCAAGAATTATTTCTTATATATCTTTATATTGCCCACGGAGCTTAACTCAGTGCCTTGCATGGAAAAAGTGCTCGATACATAACATTTATACATTCTAGAGTGCACAGTGTAGAAAATCTAGACCGTGTACATTCTAGCAAAAATTTAGAAAGTAGATGTTATAAAAATTAAGGAAATACAGACAATTAAAATATATTGAATTCATCCATAAATATCACTACTTATGGAAAATCAAGATGAACATTTCAGGTTTAGGATGCCAGTTTTCGTGTAATGGTTTTGCCATTTTGTAATTTGCACAGGAAGCATTTAGCAGTGAATTTAGTCAACAAAATATTCGCAGAAAGAGCTGCAGGAAGAGGAGGCTAGGCTCAGCGTGGGCGTTGGAGGTTAATGAAGGGACTTCGTGCAGAGGTCAGCAAACTCTTTCTTAAAGAGCCAGATGGCAACCATTTACGAGTCCCACTATCTCTGTGACAGATGCTCAGCTGAGCTGTCCCCCCACGAAAGCAGCCACAGACAATATGTGAATGAGTGAACATGGCCGTGTCACTGGGAAACTTCATTCACAGACATTCAAGTGTGAGTTTCACATAATTTTCACAGTTTTCCGAGGGAAAACAGGAGGTTGCTATAAATCACGGAGCGGAAGCCGGAGGTCAGGGCTGTGGCTGCAGAGGCTTCAGCCACTGACAGTTTGGCTCCATGTGCCACTGAAGAGTTTGGAGTCGTGGAGCCAGATCAGCTGGCTGGAGCCTTAGAGGGAGCTACACTCTGGGATCCCACTGAGATTAGAATCACTGCTCCAAGTGCTTTACACCCGAGAGCCTGCCTTCAGATTCTTCTGCGCTCCCTCAAGAAGCAAAAGCACCACCCAGCAAAACAACGCCCCGCCACGGGAACACCCAACATTTAATGCAACTAACCAACTTGGCGCTGGGTGGGGGAGGTGGACATAAATCACTACACATGCAGGGCGGGGAGTCTGTGGGATCTTGCAAAGTCAGCCCATGGTATGTCTTGCCTCACTCTTATTATGACACTCCTTGGTTGACGCCTGTCATTTCCACTGCCCGGGTCCCTTGCTGCCACTTTCCCGTCAGTTCCAACCACCTCACGCCCAAGTCTCCAGATCATAAAATCAGATCACGTTGTCTGCCTGGCCTGGCACTGTCTCGATCAGTCTCATCCTGATTTAAATGCTACTTTGAAGCCTTCGTAAATACGGGTTCACTATTTCCTTAGTTCTACTCTGCCTTCCCACACCTCCTTGCCACCCCAGACTGAAAGTTATACAGTGACCCGGACGAGGCAGAGAAAAACTTGTTTATTTTCACTTCATTACCGCCTACTAAAATTAAATCGGTACCTCAACAAAACAGGATACATCACATAACCTAAGCAGGTCATTTTTCTCCACCACGTACCCCATCTCAGTTCCTTGCACCCTTCCCCAGGCTTCCCAGATGCGGGGTGCCTTCCCAGCACCATGCCTGCCTACTTTAACTCCATCGCTTTTCTAACTCCAAGAAGCTTTTCAGCATTGAGAGTTTGAGATTTGCTTACTCAACCCGGTGGGGAGACATGAAGATGTGCTCTCCTAGGCGTGATCTACACCTTGCCAACTTGCTTAGAATTGTAAGCAGGGGGTTTTCCAAGTGGACTCGCCTCGTTCTCCTGGTTTTCAGGCCTAAATTATGAAGCAATTAATATACTGCACATAAAACTGTCCAGTCTGTTTGTTCTTGCTGTCATATCATCAGTAATGATGGCAGGAACTGACTAATGAACCAGCCCGAGTATCTGTGTACACAGAGAAGGAGAGGGAGAAAGGGGGCGGGCAGAGAGAGCACGCTTAACAAATATAATTCATATTTCCCCAAGAGCGCGACGCTCCCATTTCCTAATGCCTTTCTCATGAATAGCCCAGGTCTTTCAAAAAAAGGAAAAAAAAAAAAAAACCTTTATGAAATTTAAACCCCGTTTCTCATTTCATTGAAAAACCTTTAAGAAAAGCCATTTTTCATACTTAAGACTTTTTCAAATCTCTCCTAACCAGTTACACTCTGTATTGTATCTTTCGAGTCTGGCAGCCGTCCAGCGACAATCCTTAAAAATCCCTTTACAGTTTTAAAGGAAAATACAAGCTCTCATTTACCACTGGATCGAGTCAGAAAAGAAAAGCCTAAGGCCTTGACAGGCCTGGATATTTTTTTGAGGCCTAAGTCTGATTTATGGCGGTAGCCGGCAAACCAGGCTGGTGAAATATTTGCTGCTGCTCCCAGGGATGTGGAAAAATGAAGTGTGAAGTTCTGGGGAGAGCGGGCCACAGCCTTCCAGTCACTAAACACTCCCACCAAGTTGGCAGGGGAACAGAGCCCTGGGCTGCTAGATGAACCTCAAAGGAATAGAGGAGGAGAAAGGGACCGTGCACTGTGTCAAAATACTGCCAAGGCTTAACGCTCGCCATACATTTTGTGACATGGGGGTGGGATGTTTATGAGGGGATTCGGGGAGGAAAGGGGAGAGAGACAGTTTCTTCCCTCTCTCTTTTCTTTGCAGCTTCCCTGTCAGGGTTTCGCTCCCAGTAGAAGAAGTTAAGAGCAACATCGGGGACATAGGAAGTTGCTTAAGCCCACCATAAAATCACTCCGATCGAATAATACAATCTGGTCAGAGAGAAAGCACTGGCCTGGCCTGGGGCTCGCAGTGCCACGCCACGGTGGAAAGGCCGACCCACCTCCCCACCCTGCGGGCCCCGGCTCAGGGAAAGTGGGAGCTGCGTTTTCATTCCCATGAAAAGGGAATTTCCTAGAGGGAAAAGTGCGGTGGGCTGTTTCCCCCAGACTGTTCCTGAAGTGAGTCATCACAAACACGCATGCCAGGTGAAGCCCTTATTGGCTTTTTCCCTCGTCTTAATTCAAAAGTAAAAATAAAATCAACATCCACTGTTTAGGTTTGTTTTTTATTTTAAAAAAAAGTGTTTTTTTGAGAGAGAGAGAGAGAGAGATAAGGAGCGACAGACAGGAAGGGAGAGAGCTGAGAAACATCAACTTGTAGTCGTGGCACCTTAGTTGTTCATTTATTACTTCTTTTATGTGATTTGACTAGGGCACTGCAGCACTGCAGCTGATCTAGTGACCACTCGCTCAAGCCAGTGACCTTGGGCTTCAAGCCAGCGACCATGGGGTCATGTCTGTGGTCCCACGCTCAAGCCAGTAACCACACACTCAAGGCAAATGAGCCTGTCGTCAAGCCAGCAACCTCAGGGTTTCAAACCTGCGTCCTCTGCATCCCAGGCTGATGCTCTATCCACTGTGTCACCACCTGGTCAGGCTAGATTTGTTTTTTGTTTTTTACAGGGATAGAGAGAGAGTCAGAGAGAGGGACAGACAGACAGGAACGGAGAGAGGTGAGAAGCATCAAGCATTAGTTTTTCGTTGCCGTTGCGACACCATAGTTGTTCATTGATTGCTTTCTCGCATGTGCCTTGACCGCGGGCCTTCAGCAGACCGAGCAACCCCTTGCTGGAGCCAGTGACCTTGGGTCCAAGCTGGCGAGCTTTTGCTCAAGCCAGATGGGCTCGCGTTCAAGCTGGCGAGCTCAGGGTCTCGAACCTGGGTCTTCTGCATCCCAGTCCGATGCTCTATCCACTGCGCCACCGCCTGGTCAGGCTAGATTTGTTTTTAATTTTAGGTTTCTGAAGTAGAGTATTGGATACCTAGGCTTGTCTTAAAGGGCTTCACCTGGACTTGGCTTTACTCACGGGGGAAATGGGTGGAGCCCTTGGTGAAGCAGGCGTAAATTGTCATTGTTTTCTTCCAGGTGACATTTTCAATAAACAAAGGCAAGAAAGGGCAAAGAGAGAAAACTTGCGACTCCTTTTCTCTCTGTGCACTTATCTTTAGAAGATCAGTGTCAAAATCTGATTCATTTGAGAGCTAAAGAGTACCTCTTTGTTGTTGTTGTTGTTGTTATTTAGAGAATTTGAGTAACAGCGTCTGTATCTGCCAGATGGAGATTCATGTCACTGTGAAGTCTCTGGGTCAGTTGCAGTGGGCTCGGTCGTCGCAGAAATGTCACACCCCTGTGCAGTCCTCCCCATGTTCCTCTCTACATCACTAATAAGCACGCCCACTCTCACTCCAAAAGACTCTCCCAAACTCACGTTAACACCGCCACAGAAACAGCCTCAGTCATTTACTCCTTTATCATAAAGTTAAACTTAGAGACGAGTCAACTCAGTAAACATTCATTGACGCTTACCACGTATCAGGTACTGTTGGGCAACAGAGGGGGCCAGGGAGCCTGGAGTGGAATACGAAAACAAGACTCTGGCCCGAAACCTCAAGTGCTCTGCAATTTAATGGAGGGAGAAACTGGTCTTTGATCTATAGGCTTTTTGGTAAAATGTACACTTAGAAAAAAAATAGAACGTGTATCCCCCCCACACACACACACACACTTTGGCAGAGGAAGAGAAGATGGAGACCTAGAGAAACTAAGTGACTGACTTGTTCAATGCCACCAATAGCAGCGACAGGTATCATTGACCTTGTGGGATGAGCTGGGTGTTAGGCCGAACACTCGTTGTGCCTTGGCTCCTTGAACCTTTGACGGCCAACAGAGAGGCTGCTCATTCAACAGATGAGGAAACCGAGGTAGAGGGTGGTTAAGTAACTTATCCAAGATCACACAGCCAGGAAATGGAGGGCAGAAGTCATAGTTTTTCCAGAGCCCCTTCCGTCCCTTCGCTACAACTTTGGTCTCCTGCCTCTTGGTTCATTGCTTTGCCCACCTGACCGTCTCAAGTCCCCAGACCTCGAGGATGAGGTGGAATTTACAAGACAAACATACAACGCTTTACCTTTTGGCTTATTTGGAAGGGTCGACAGGAAAGGAATTTGTGGAGTGCTTTGCAAACTACATTTGTTGATTTGGAAACACCTATATTTCAGCCGTAAGGAAGTTTGTAAACACTTGAAGAAAATTCGAATACGGCCATTTTTACACCCTATTTCTTGAGGACACTCTCTTTCGGGAAACTGAGACATCCAGGCCATGCACAAGGGAAGCGGGACATCTGGGGTGGCTGCCCTGGTGTTGGCAGGCGACGTGCTAAAAGATCACTGAACACTGACTTTCCTCAGCAGTGACTACCACACACACACAGGCCTTAAAACGCACAGCCGCAGTTCAGATATTTTAGCGAATGCCCTGGCTTTCCTCCACCACTTAAATGAAAGTGAAGGTGAAATCATTTGGGGGCCACTAGCGTAGACTTCTCACCCTTGATAGCTGCCCGTAGATTTAAATGCCTCACAGGAGACCCAATTAAACATTAGTGAGATCCCAATTCACCGAAGGATCATATTTTCTGGCCATTTTCATCACTCACACTTCCCAGCGATTTAACAATGAGTTTAGGATATGACCTCTTCCCTCCGGCTCCCCTCCCGCCTCTTTTCTTTTATTTAGGATCTGGACTCGAGATGGCTCAAGTGTCTGGAAATACTGTAGGCAGATTTTTAAATTTTTTTTGAACCAAGTAACCAGTTGCTCTCTCCACGTATCCTGATTGCTAGGATCCAAGGTTATCCCAAGTAAGGGCTGATAGGAGTCTCCACACTTTGTTGATAATAATGATTATTCAAGATGGACCCTGGGACTCAATGCTAAGGGAGCATACCCCCCCACCCCCATGCTGTGTGTGTCTCACACAAAGAAGATGTTTGTTGAATAAATAAACAATGACTGAAGAGGTGACACCTCTTGCTTGTCACGACTGGCTGAACAGAGGTAGATGGCGCGATAGCAGATGCTTTTCGCTGTTGCCCCAGACTGAGCCCCGCCCACCTTGTGTGCTTGATCAAGAACAGCCATATTCATCCTGTAGCATGCATTCTTTGGGGATACCTGATGATTTTCTAGGCACTTATGATGATGCTGATGGCACTTTTTTTGGATTAACAGTCACTGCACTCTTTTCTGAAATTCACCAGGCTGACAACACAGCCCTGGTGTTTCTTTCATCCCTTTACAGCATCCTTCTCACACTCTCTAAATAAACTGTATCCTCTTGTCCATTCCTATTTCACTATGGAGCACTGCCCCTCCCACCCAGGGTCTAAATATCCTCTGAGTCTCTAAGTAATGAGATAATTTGAAAAGGCATAGCTCTCAAAGGAGAATCCCAAGAGGAAACGTGCAAAGAGAGCTTTGCAGAGAAATACTGAAAAGGGACGGAGCTCTGTTTTCTTCCATGACTAACTCATGGCAAGTCTACATGCATGTACGTGTGTAGCTGTCTATCTACTTCACTCATTCATCTCTCTATTAAAATGTCAACTCAGAAATGACTTGGTTGCTGTGGGGACACATATTAGCACACTTATTTGAATTGAAAAAGGACGCTATAATTTCTCTGCCAGATAGTGAGTCTGATTCGGCTAGTGGGAATGGCAGTAAGAACTGCTGTCATTCAGGTCACATATGGAAGACTTTCCCTACAAATGAAATAAACCTACATCTATTGAAGCAAGATTTTGATGAAATACAACTAAAGTGCCAGTAGAAGACATACATTGCCAGGTGATACATTCTTTATAACCATAAAAGTGTGATGGTGAAATTTAAAGTCTTAAAAATGTAATTTAAGTAATTATTTTAAGTGTACACAAAAATCATTTGAAGACCCTCTGGTTTTGAGAAATTTTGGAGACATAGGAAAAGAGGAAAATCATTAATAGGCAGAAAGTAGTCATAGGATGAAAAAAATGCTCTCAAAATTGCAGAAGTCTGAAAAGAGGTAGAAAAGAGTGAATAGAATTCAGAGACCCTGAGAGGGAAGAGATCGCTCGCTGCCTGCGCTTGGGCATGAATTTGACATTGTGTGATCTTGACAAGCTGTCCTATGGAGAATGAGAATAGTCGGGCCACTCAGGTTTATTTGTTTAACCTACCAGAACAATGTGGAATTTAACTTCACAACACATTTTACTTTAAAAGAATCAGGTAACCAGAACATATGTCCAAAAATCATGAGCTGGTTAGTTTTTATTGTTTTTTGGGTTTGTTTTTTTTTAGCTAGTTAGCGAGAGTATTTCGAAACCCTATTAAGAAGTCATTGTTGCTACGTATACATTCGGCTGTTTATCCAATAGTAAGCCATGATGATGTATTATATATATTAAGTAGAGAATTCTGAAGTAGTGGGGACAATGGAAAGGTGAATATCAGTAGGCCAGACTCCCCACAAAAGTATCTGGGTTAAGTTACCTTAAGAAGAAAACACCTCATAAAACAGATCCACTTCTTAATTTTTTAAATTTTTTATTTTTAATGTATTGTGTTGACGTGGCTCTAAGTACCCTGCTTAATATAACACCCTCTACACACCGCATCCACTTTTAAGAAGCTGTGGGAAGCGGCTGGCCGGGCAAAAGATGTGCGATTTAGTGCTGATGCTACCCAGAGATAGCTGTGTTTAGCTGCCTAATTTACTGCTCTCTGGCCTCTGTTACGCCCCCATTAATCTGTCAGCGGAATGAGCTCTAATTATGCCTCTTGTAACCTGGTGCGCTGTGGCACATTCTGTTCCAGCGGGGATAGATCTTTAAGATTTACTGCTGGCATGCTGATACTCTCTGAGCTAGGGGTGGGTGGGTGGGGAGCCCCCTCCTCCCAACTGCTGAGGACCCCCAGAGAGGCAGAGAGAAGCAGATGGGCATAGTAGCAAAAGCTACAGTTCGACTGGTGAGTCGCTGTACTCTTAGCCTGACAAAACGCAAAACACATTTTAGCATGGTGCTTTCATGGGCTACGCGAAGCCTAGAATATATAATAAGGAATACATGATTAGTCTGAGCAGCGTTAGACGCTGGCTTCTTCCACTGCGGATCTGGCTGCCTTGGTCCCCCTGTGTGCAGCCCACATTCTGGCTGGGTGTGGCAATGAGGAGGGGAAGGGGTTAAGAGGGCAGCACCTTTTAGTATGGGTCCGTTTTTATTACCGAGGTCATCTCCCCGAGTGTTCATCCAAATCCTTGGAATTATACACTGTAAATAATCCCTATTTTAGAGTCACGGGGAGGTCTGGCCTTGCACGCGTATGTATGTGTGCGTTGGCAGAAGCATGTGACCCCACAGGCCCCAACTCCTTGGGATGCCGAACGCCTCTGATCTCCTTTTCCACTAGCTTGCTTCCTCTTGAGCAAGGCACTGATACGTGCTCTTCCGCAAAACGGGCTTTGTGGATTTCCGGTTGGTGTTTCAAATCCATACTCTGGCTTCCTCTCCTCTCCCTCTCATCTAACCAGAAAGTTGTGGGGACAAGTCAGAGGATGCCCTTAACAGGCTTTAACCACTTGGGAAAAGCTGTCCACACGCGAGCACTGCGTACTATACGAACTCCGGGTGCGGCGGAAGCCGCGCCCACTCTGGAGTTTCTGCGGACCATCTCAGATGCAGAGCTGTCCGGCTGGACAGTGGGACCATGCAGCCAGGTCCACTGCCCTTTCACCCCAAATCCCTTTATGGGAGCAAAACAAATTCGTTTCACAAACACTTCTGACGCAATTTTTCAATTTTTTTTCTGCCGTTTATCCCTAATCTGACCAGTGTCGTACCAGAGATTTCCGATGTTGAATTTGACTCTCAGAAAAGGCCCTGTGAAGGCTTATTTTCAGTTGTAACAGTAAATCTCATTTGCTTTCAGTCTAATTTCTTTTAGAATCATCTTGGCTTCGCTGGCTTAAGAAGCAAAAGAGTTTACTTGATTGCAATTCCATGGACTAAAAAAAAAAAAATCTTAAGACCCCGGAGTCTGGGTGAGACTCAGGACAGGCCCCCAACCACTGGTGAAAAGGAGTTTTTAAGAGACCCCAAACACACAGGACCTTGGGTTTCATGGGCTACCCTCAAATTCTCTGCCAGCATCCCCTGAGCACTGTTTTTGACCACATCGGAAACCGAGTTCTCTAAACAGAAAATGTAACCACGATAAATGGTGTCACTTTGGTGATATATCTCTCAGAATATTATAAACTAGGTAGCTGAATTTTTCATTTTCCTTAGAGATGTCCACAGCCCGAGTTCTAAGGATAGAAAGTTCATGTCTCTCTCCATTAAGAAATTTAATTCACATTTTACTCAGTCTCAGCCTTTGATTAATACTCTGGATACATCATGCAGCAGTCCTTAGGATTATGAAAAGCAATTTGTCTAATCTGCATGTCAGTCTCCTTTGGGGTCTACATAGGAAAAAAAAAACCAACACTCTGTAGCTATTGATTTCATAGCATTTGCTTAGCGTTTGCCTTTACATTCCAGCAAGTCAAATGGATAAAGAACGGCTTGATCCATGGAGTGTGGCGAGAGTGTTGTCACCATCTACAGAACCAATTCATCTGGAGGATTGCATGTTGCACGTATCAACACTGGAAGTGGGTTTTAATGAAATCTCGGGCAAAATGAAGTTAATATAAAAGTGAATGTAAAAACATATGCGTACAGTCCCAGCTGGCCGGCGGGGGTGCCCTCAGGGCTGTACAGGCCCCTCTTCAGCCCCAGGGAATAAACTGTGAATGATCCTGAGTCAATGCCAGGGTGAAGGACAATTGTGAAGGACAAAAGTGTCATGCCTGGCCTACACTGGTGTCCTCTGACTGTGAACTAGCCCTTCTCCCTCATTGGCTGTTCCGCTCTCATTACCCTTTGACTCCCTTCCTCACCGATGCACAATCTCCGCCTCTTTGCCTCTCTCTCCGCAAATCAAACTTCCCCCAATTTCGGTTGGCATCCTCACAGAACTGCTTTCTTCCAAAGCGACGGTTAGTTAACCTGATATGCACCTCTTTTACAATAGATGTACCCAGGCTGATGCACGTGCTCCATAAGTAACATTTTGGAGACTGGACCCGACCTCAAAGTAATAAATCAAGTAGGGAACTTTTGTGGCAGTTGGTCAGGGGGCTATGCTGGAGGAAGTGAGGCTTTTACACACCTCCATGTCAGAAGTCATACTGTAGTGGCCTATTTCTTATAAATTGGGATTTGATCCTCCCCAGAGGAATGTATCATGCAACAATCTTACTTTAATTAGTTAAATGAACCAGAGAGCGGGTTGGAAGCACAAGAGATGAGCAGTATATGGAGCTCGGGCCCTGGTGGGATTGGATAGGGTGCCTGTCATTCTAATTTGGGAGTGCAGGCAAGGCTAAAAGAGTCTTGGGAAGTCACCCCCTCGCCTTCACCTACACACACACACACACACACACACACACACACACACACACACACACACACACACACACAGTTAGTCCCTGCAGAATGAGATCGCATAACCTTTTGGGCAACAAACTTGAGCATCTCATGAATCCATGAAAGAAGTAAAATTTTCCTGATGCAATAGAAATATACTTTCTTTTGTTTTTGTTTGCTTTTTCCCTCCAGTGAAAATAATTACCCCGTGCTTACTAGCAAACATTGCTATCCCTTTGCATGTTAAATATTGCTATTTTAGCTCCTTTCTAGACTAATTATTACCAAATACTAAAGTCTTCTGTCTTGATTTACATTTCTAAATCTTTCATTATTCTTATCTGGTTTCTCAGGGCTCTTTCTCCACTCTCCACTTTATTTTAGTTCGATGATAGCCCAGTTGAAGGAGAACATTGAACACTCGGTCTTAGAGTCTGAAATTTGGATCTGAATTCTACCTTTATCCCTTACAAAGGAAGATATTTCTGACCTAGAGTTTTCACAACCTCAGAATGGACTGGTTAGGCCTCCCTCCCTCCTAATCTTGCTATGGAGATTAAATTTGAAATATGGTAGTACATTGTTTAGGACCTGAAATATATAATACAAAATAAAAACAATTTGTAACTGTGGCATGGCCGATACAGACAATGTTATCTGAGCTGTCAAGACAGCAGTGTTGACGCCGAATCTTATTTGTCAAGGTGTACAAGGTTTTTCAAGTTGGCATCTCTCTAAAAAGTGTCCTATTTTCAGTTTTAAAGAGTTAGAAAAGATGCAGATGTACAGCCCACCAAACTCTGCACCAACCTTGAGAAATATGGGTTCTGACTTTCAGCGAGTTATTTAACTTCTCTGAAACCCAGTGCTATCATCATGAACCTGGAAAGAATAATAAATAATATCACTACTTCATTGTATTGTGAAGATTAAATGAGATATAATATAATATGAAGACTTACGGAATTTTTGGAAGGGTGGAATGAGAAAGCTTGTCAGATACTTTCCGCAAATGCAATGATTAAACTGGAAAAAAAAATATATATGAGAAAAACATTTCAGGACTTTTAAAAATCAACTAAAGGCATACCACAAATTAAGAAGTATTTGTTTAATTCAAAGTTCCGATCCCTGGTTAAGAACAAAGGGAATCCTGGCCTTGGCTGGGTAGCTCAGTTAGAGAGGCGTCCAGGTATACCAAAGTTGCAGGTTTGATTCCCCAGTCAGGGCACATAGAAGGATGGACCAATGAGTGCATAAATGAGAGGAACAACAAATCAATGTTCCTCTCTCTTTCTCGCTCTCTCCCTGCCCCCTCCCTCTCCCTCTCTCTCACAAATAAATTTTTAAAAATAAAAACAAAGGGAATCTTTGACACTTTAGACTGGAGCTGCTCCCATCCTCCACTCCCCATCCCAGTTCCGTCAGCACAGTATTTCTCTGAGGCAGGGCAAGCCATGACAACCAGCAGGTTTGTGGTTGGAGGAGGCTGAATTATTTTGGAGTGGAGTGCAGAAATACCTTAGGAAAACATTAATCATCTGGTGTCAAATGAATAAGGAGGTCCAACATTGCAGCTACCCTGAGGTTGCAATCCTGGCAAGGGCAAGCAGCAGACAGACAACTTGCCAGAAATTAACAGGGAAATTGAAAGAGTGAGATCGTCATGGTGGAATTGATAACATCCTTGGAGCTATAGAAGGCTGCACACAAGTGCAAGCCTGTGCATATACCCAGGAGTGACCATCCATACATTATCCATACATCTCTGGCTGAATGTGAGGTGTAGGAAACCATACCTTACCAATAATAATAATAATTCTCAAACACCTGAGCAGATACATACATCAGTGTCTATATACTTCAAGAAGACATACTCTCTAGATTAGTCCAAGGAAGTCACTAACAAAGTGAACAAGCAAACAAATAAAACAAAACAAAGAAAAGGACAAATAAAGCAGCTCTCTAGGGTTCTCTCTCCCAAGATGACCAAGAAAAGAAGCAACAATTGCATGCCAAAAAGGGCTAAACCTTGTGCAGCCTATTACTGCACCCACTGTACTCAATGTGTGCCCACGGACAAAACCATTAAGAAGTTCGTCATTCAAAACATAGTAGAGGCTGCAGCCATTAGGGACATTTCTAAAGTGAGTGTCTCTGTCACCTATATTCTCCCAAGTTGTATGTGAAGCTACATTACTGTGTGAATTCTGCCATTCACAGAAAGGTAATCAAGAATTTTCCTGTGAAGCCCAAAAGGACTGAACACCCCCACTTTGATTTAGACCTGTATGTGCTGTCCCATGACCTGCTCCAAAGCCCATGTAATGGGCTAAGTTCTGAAGGACTAAAGAAAAGTTCTCTGGAAAAAAACAAAGTGGAAATTATACAAAAAGAAAATAAAGAAAGCAACAGTAGCACTCACCCTTGGGGAGAGAAAATTGGAATTCAGAGTTGCTATAATATAGGAAGTGAAATGTTCAGGTTTCGATAAAAAAAATTACAAGACGTGCAAAGGCAAAAGAAAGCATGACTCCTACACACACACACAAAAAAAGCAGCTAGAGCAAGCTGTCTTTGAGGAAACACAGAGCAGACAAAGACTTCAAAGCAGATATTATAAATATGTTCAAAGAGACTGTTTAAATAATTAAAAGGAAAGTACGATGATGACACACCAAATCGAGACTATTAAGACAGAGACAAATTATATAAAAGAACCAAATTGAAATTCTGGAGTTGGAAAGTACAATAAATTAAATGAAGACTCCATTAGAATCCTTCAGAAGCAAGTGAAAGATAGCAGCAGAAAGAATCAGCACACTGGAAGACAGAGCAGCAGGAATAATCTAATCTGAAGAATGGGGAAAAACCAGCATGACAGAAAACAAAGAGCCTAGAGAGCTGTGGGAGCTCATTCAGCATACCAACATAGGTGTAATGTGAGTCCTAGGGGAAGCAAGGGGGAAGATGTAGAAAAGCACTTAAAGAAATAATTTAAAGTCTAAAAATTTGATTGAAAAGGTGAATTAAAAAATTCAAGAAGCTCAACAGACTCAAGTGTTATAAGAAAAAAGAGAATTATACCTAGACACATAATCTAACTATTGAAAAACCAAGACAAAGAGAAAAAGTTATAAATTCAGCCAAAAATATTAGATCCAACAAAATTGTCCTTCAAAAGTGAAGGTAAATTAAATGTCTTCCTAGGTAAACAAATACTGGGAGAGTTCATTACTAGCCGATTTGCCTTACAAGAAATATTAAAAGAAGTCCTTTGCGCTAAAAGGAAATGATACCAGAGAGTAACTTGAATTCACATGAAGACATAAAGAATATTAGAAAAGGTAATTATGTGGGCAAATATAAAACACTGTATTATATATTTTTCCTTTTCTTCTTATATCATATTTAAAACATAATTGCCTAAAACATTTATAAAACTGTATTTTGGGGCTTATACCACATAAAGATGTGATATATGTAACAATAATAGCAAAAAGGAGCGGGATGCAATAAAGCTATATCGGAGTAAACTCTCACTGAAACTAAGTTAGTATTCATCCAAAGTACATTTTGGTAAATTAAGTTATAAACTAGAGTTATTAGTTCTTATGTACACCTAAGAATAGAGTCTCAAATATATGAAGAAAAATAACAAAATTGAAAAGATAATTCAAGAAAAATAGTTGATGATAATTGATAGTCACTAGACAGAAAATTGGCAAGGACCTAAGAAGACTTGAATGACACCACCAACCAACATGACCTAAATTAAGATATAAACTAGAGTTATTTGCTTAGTGGTTACTCTAGAGAGTTACTCTCTAGAGTAACCACTAAGCAAATAATTTAAACATCCAAAAGAGAAATTAAAAGGGCACACTAGAAAATACCTATTTAACATAAAAGAAGGTAGTGAAGGAGAAACAGATAAGTTAAAAACAGCCTGAGACATATAGAAAACAAAAACATCAACCCAATAGATCAATATTTGCATGAAAGATAAAGGAATTAAACACTCCAAACACAAAGCACAGGTTGGTGGGCTGGATGAGAAAACAAGATTTAACTCTGTGCTGTCTAGGAGATGTAGATTTAAAGACACAAATAGGTTGAAAAGAAAAGGATGGAAAAAGATATAATATAGAAACAGTAACCATAAGAGAGCTGTATTAATGTCAGGCCAAATAGATTTTAAGACCAAAAAATGTTGTTAGAGGACATTTTATCATGATAAATAGGACAATTGATCAGAAAGATATAAAAGTTATAAACTTATGTACACCTAAGAATAGAGACTCAAATATATGAAGAAAAATGACAAAATTGAAAAGATAATTCAACAAAAATAGTTGATGATAACTGATAGCCCCTAGACAGAAAATTGGCAAGGATCTAAGAAGACTTGAATAACACTACCAAGCAACATGACCTAACTGACATCTATAAAATACCACTCCACATCAACAGAATGCTCATTCTTTTCAAGCAGAAATGGAACATTCTCCAGGACAGACTGTATGCTAGGTCATAAAGCAAAGTGTCAATAAATTTAAAACCATTTAAATAATACAAAGTATTTCTCTGAATACAATGGAGTTACATTAGCAATTAACAACAGAAATACTTAAATATGGGTAACCTCTAAATACTTGGAAATTAAATAACTCATGTCTAAATAACCCATAGGTCAACAAGAAATCACAAGGGAAATTAGAAAATATTTTTAACTGATTGAAAAGAAAAACACATTACCGGAATTTATATGATGCAGCCAAAATGCTTAGAAGAAAATTTATTTCAATTGAGATATTGAGATATACTTCACATGCCATAAAACTGATCCCTTTAAAGTATACAGTTCAATGTTTTATAGTATATTTACAGCTTTTTGCAACCCTCACCACTAAGTTCAGAACATTTCATCGTTCTAGAAAGAAACCCTATACCCATTAAACCCTATACCCATTACCAATTGCTCCATATTGTCCGCTTCCCTCATTCCCTTTCAGACATTAGTATAGTTTCTATTTCTATGGATCTAAAAGGGTATCTATGGAAAACCTTGAGCTAACAAAAACTTAATGGTGAGAAACTGAAAGCTCCCCCCTTGAAGTCAGAGACAAGACAAGAATGTATGTTTTCCTCACTTGATTCAATGTTGTACTTCAAGTTCTAGCCAGGATAATTAGGTAAAAGAACAACAACAACAACAACAACAACAACAAAAAAACAAAATAAAAATGGCAACCAGGTTGGAAAGGAAGAAATAAAATAACCTCTGTTTGCAGATGACCTGCTCTTGTATATAGAAAATCCTAGGGAATCCATAGAAAACCTTTCAGAGCAAATGAACTAGCCCAGCAAAGTTGGAGGATACAATATCAATATACAAGAATCAACTGTATTTCTTTTCCTTCGTAAAGACAAATCCCTGGCAAAACTAAGAAAGAGCAGAAGGAAAGAACAAACCATGAAAAAGGGACGTAATTATAACTATAGGACCGTCTTGGAATAATTTTATGCCATAAATGTGAAAATTTAAATGGAGACTTTCCTATTAAGGTATATGACCAAATTGACTCAGACTAGATACAAAAACGAATAGATCTATAACCACTGAGGAAATAATAATAATAACAATAATAGTAAAATAGTGGCTTGGCCTGGCTTATTCTAAAGTGTCTTCCAACCCCAGTGGTCTGTGAGAGTCTCCCTCCCTCCCTCCCTCTCTTCCTCCACCTCTCTCTCAGTCTCTTTGTCTTTCTCCATCTCTCCCTGCTTCATCTCTCCTTCTTCTCTCCCCATTTCTCTCCCCCTCTTTTTCTCCCTCTCTCTTTGCAGGAGTGTTTTGAGCATGCAGATTCAATGCAAGAACTCTTTCCACTTGGTGTAAGCACTTCTGGGTGGGCAAGCAAGAAGATGGGCATCCAAAGGGAAGTTGTCTGACTAAAGCCCCCTAATAGGTGGGTGTGGGGGCATTATTTCTCTTTTAAGCTCTAGCAGGACATGCGTGTGTGTGTGTGTGGGGGGGTGGTCTTGGCCACTCTTGGTTTTCGTATGAGGGGGTAGGTGTCTAGTTAGTGTCTAACTCTTGAAATGTAGTGAAGGAGGAGCAGCGGGAATAGGCTGTGGGGACAGAGTTCTATGGGCAGCTCTCCATACTGTGCACACAGAAGGCTCCTGAGTCCTGCCAGGAACACCAAAGGGTTAGGGGCAGCTCGAAACTTCTCAGCCTCTGTCCCCCGCTGCAGGCTCAGCAAGGGTGGATATATTCTGCATCTGGCCTTCCACTATGTGGCCTGTGGTCTCTCCCCACGTCTTTCTGTCGAAAGCCATTCTTAGGGGAATTTTGTTGTAGGTAGGGTGTCACTGTGGGACCAAGTGGCCGTGGAGTAGGGCCAGTCATTTAGAGACTTTCTGTCCTGTGCAGGAATGAAGGGGGAGGTGGGAGGAGATCCCTTAATGTGCTGAATCGCGGACTGGTTCTTGAGAAGTTAGAGAAGATACACCGCTCACAAAAATTAGGGGATATTTTATCACTTCGTATTTGTTGTAAAATATCCCCTAATTCTTGTGAGCAGTGTATTATTCATATCTCCTCCACCTCACCTCACCCCTTCCCCAGGAACTTGAGGTGCCTGAAACGCTGAAATCTATACTTCCAAAGTTTTATTCCCTACTGAAAAAGGATAGGGGATTATTTTCCCTGACAATATACAGTGTGTCCGTGAAGTCATGCACTTTTGGTGCACTTCTGACCGGGGACCGGTCAAAATTAAACAGGTGTTGGGCGCGTTGAGTGAGCTTGGCACTGACTAGGGGACAGCCACAAAGGAAGACATGGGTAGAGGTGGCAGGGAGCACTCCCTCACTTAGGGGAGGGCTGGCCCGAGAGAGCATTCTGTTCACTCGCTGGAAATGGATCTTAGAGGATGTTCTCCTCCAACTGTCGTTCTTCAGGTTGGGCGAGGTAGGTTTCATTTGATTGCTTTTTGCATTTTCTTTTTATCTTAGATAAAGGGTGTGTGCCCAGGTCTCTCTGCTGTGAACAATGGCCCGATTGTTAGAAACCTTGCTTACATGTATATGTGTGTGTGTGTGTGTGTGTGTGTGTGTGTGTGTGTGTGTGTGTTTTGCCATGACTCCTGTGTTTTGGAAGTCTTTAGGGACAGATGATATTTATGAATGATGTCCCAAGGCTATAATCAGCATGATTCATTCTTGAAACCAGTTTTATCCGTTGGGGATGCCAGCTGCAACCAGTTCACAACTGAATACACTTGCGATGTCTTCCCTCACTAACCTGCTCCTGGTTTGGGGTCAGAAGGGCATGTTTTAAGAGTCTTTCTACTTTTCCAACAATTTAATTTCTCATGACGGAGTCCTGAAACTTCTGTGAAAGAGTTTCGACCAGGTGAAGGCTTATGTTGTTGAGAAAAAACTGTCCCAGGATTTCAGGAAACATACCCCCATAGGCAGTTTTATTGAATTTCATCACAATAGCTGTAAACAATGTTTCCTATTCATTCTTTGTCACTCTTGACGTAATTGAGAAAAATGTCCTGATATTATTGCCTCTGTATTTATAGGATACCAGGTAGGTGGGCACAGTGGAGATTATTAATCATGTCTCTTATTCTGCCTCCAATCCTCCCAGTAGTCACC
The DNA here is from genome assembly GCA_037038555.1 of Rhynchonycteris naso. NCBI lineage: Eukaryota > Metazoa > Chordata > Mammalia > Chiroptera > Emballonuridae > Rhynchonycteris > Rhynchonycteris naso. The sequence continues at coordinate 12,591,815 of CM073000.1, forward strand.
TACAAAATGGGGAAATGGAGGTATAGGCTGGCTACATAACATTCGAAAGCCCCCTCCCTGGCCCCCCCAGTAAGGCAGAGTCAGAACTAGAGGCCATAATCTTGAGGTCTAGGTTAGCAAGCTTTTCTTATATGGCACGCTCCAATAAAGCCCAAACCCTTGATGGCATCTGAGGCTTCATTCTAGTCATTGGAGTGTGTCCCACAACTCAGTCAGACCTGCTATGACCTTCACAGAGAGTTGGCCTTCGAGTCTGACTGGTGTCACCTCATCCCAAAGACATTTTCAGATCCTGAGGACTCACAAGGGGCTACTTGTGCTTTCCTGACTTTTCCTGTGGACAAAGGACCTGGAGCACCTGGATCGGCCCAGTCGTGGTTCCGGTCTCTCCCCTGCCATGTTTTCCAGGGCCTTCATGACCACAGATTAATTTGCCCTGGGGAATTTCCCTGTTTTCACTTTTTCCACCCACTTGGCCAAATCAAGCATGCTACCAGCATAAGGATTAGGTAGGCTCCCCCTCCTCCTCTTGACTCATCTTTGAAGTAGCTGTCTGATCTCGTCTCTGGGAGAGTAGACATGCGGGGCATCGAAACACACTTCAACCCGCACATCTGGCCGGCGGGCGGGCGGACAGGGCTGGAATTCCTGGATCTGTTCCTCGGTTTGTGATCTCTGGAGATTGCTTGTTGAATCACTCCACATCACATCACTTCACAGATAAGGAAGATGTCATCCCCACGGCATCTCTGATTTCGGCACAAGCTTCAGAAAACCCCGAGCAGCTAATCTAGAACATGATGTTTTAAGCCACTATAATCACTAGCCAACTTTGAGCATGTGCCATGCACATGACGGCCTTTTTCTCTTAACTGCAACCCTCAATCACGGGACGACCGTCGCGCAGTCTTTCCCCGGTTCCTGGAGAAGGTGCTAGAGCTGGACACTGGGGCAGCACGGGGCCTGGGGCCTACATCATGCCTGCAGGATGGAGTTCTCCCCGAGGCCCTGAGCTGTGACACCTTCTGAGTGAAGGTCAAGTGCCCCAATTCACTCCTTCCCCTGGAACCGACAATTTGTGAGCTCTCAGCCCAGGCCACTCTCTGGGAGTTGATTTCCTTATCTGCCAAATGCAAACCTGTCTTACATGAGCTTGAGAGGGATCTTGACTATTGTGGGGAACGGAGCCAGGATCCAACAGAGTCAGGCTGAAACAATGGATCAAACAAACTAACAAGATAAAGTTGAACGGGAAGAGATTTAAGATCCCAGATACGGGTTCAGAAAACAGCTGCACCAGTCTGGAATGGGGAAGAGCTGGCTAAACAGAAACAGCCGGTAATAAATGTTGGACGTTTCAGTTAACTGCAGTGGAGAAGTGGGGATTCCAAAAGAGCAAGCGTAAACATAGGCTACATTAGTAGAAATACAGTTCTCAAAACAAGGGAGGTGATAATCACATTGCCCAGACCAGTGCTGGAGAACCAAGTTCTGTTTGGGGCCTCATCTTAGAGAGGATAGTGATATCCTGGATTGCATTAGGGGAGGCCTAACCAGCATGGTGAAGGGTGTGGAAACCCAGGACATCCAGCATCTAGGGGGTCAGCAGAGAGAATCAAGAATGTCTTTTTCCACTCCTAGGAAAGTGTCCATTTAGCAGGACCTGGTAGTTACTCAAAAAACCAATCTAGGACACCCCTTCTCCTCAAAAAAAAAAAAAAAAAGCCAAAAAAGCTTCAGAAGACAGGGGTTTTGCTCAGTTTAAGAAACAAATTCATTTCTCTTTTTTCTTTATTCTTCTTTTTTTTTCAAACTGACTGACCCCTTGCTTCTAACATGCCTCCTCATAGCAGCTAGAGAGAATTTTACACTTCCATGGTTCAAAAGCTAACCAACCAAGTGAGCAAACAACCAACAAAAAGTATACAAACAAATGAAAATATGGGGAAAAGCCACCCTGGCATCCTTGCACTGGTCGGGAGTCTGGCATAGTCCCCGAGGCCATGCTGAAGGGGTCTGTGTCTCAGTCCAAGGATTACTCACTTTGTGACCTTGGGCAAGTACCTTGGGCAAGTTCCTTCACCTCTCTAAAGCTCTGTTTCCTTATCTGAAAAATGAAGATAATGATACAGAGTTCCTGTGAGCAATAAATGAGTCCGTGCATATACTTAAAATAGTTATTGGCATGCAGTAAATTTCACATGCAGGTTAGCTCTCTTTCCTCTCTGCTTTATTCTTCCCTTTCTTCTGTACATAACTGATACAGGGTGGGGCAAACATAGTTTGCAGTTATGAGTATGGAAAATAATACAGCAATTAATAAATAAAAATATGAGCATAAACTCTGTGGTTCAAATACTCAAAATTGTAAACTTACATTTCCCCCAACCTGTATTTTTAAGTTTCTTGTGTATTCTTTCAGAGTTCATTAATGCAAAAACAGCAGATATAAATATCGATTCTCATTTATCTCATTTTTAAAAATCTCAGAGTCATTAGTATATATATATTTTTTCAGTGAGAGGAGGGGAGATACTGAGACAGACTCCTGCATATACCCTGACTGGGATCCAACCAGCAACTCCAGTCTGGGGCTGATGCTGGAGTAAGAGCTGTCCAACCAAGCCACTGGCTGTGAGAGGTCAAGAGAGAGAGAGAGAGAGAGAGAGAGAGAGAGAGAGAGAGGTCAAAAGAGAGAGAGAGAGAGAGAGAGAGAGAGGAGAGGGAGAGGGAGGGGGAGAGAAGCAGGTGATTACTTCTCTTGTGTCCCCTGACTGTCCATACATTGAGCCGACGTTCTATCCACTGAACCAGCCTGCCAGGGCCTCTTTAGTATATTGTATGCATTGTTCAGCATCATTTTTTTTTTTTACTTAATAGTATATCTTGGAGATTTTTCCACATCAGTACAAAGAGAACTTCCTCATTCTTTTTCACAGCTGCACATATAAGGAAGAACTTTCTAACAATTAGGGCTTGTCTGAAAATCAAACTCTGTCACTGGAAGCATTCAGGCGGAGACCAGACAGCTATTTCTCAGGGATGACGGAACAGAGATTTGTGTCAGCAAAGTAGTCAGGCTAGAATGCGTCTACTGTTCCTCCAACCAAGATTCCCCGATCCTATGTTCAGTTTTCCAAAAAATTGAAACACAGTTAAACCAACTCTAGAAATAGCATTGTTGTTTGTCTCTGACTGGGCTCTGACTTGGGGCTCAGCCAACCCCACGTGAGTCAGACGTTGGAGAGGCTGGTGTGCAGGGTTCACCTGTGCGGTCCCGAAATGTAGGGGCTCTGAGTAAAGTCCCAGCTCTCCTCCAGTCCCTTCTAGAGCTAACCCCACTCGGTCATTAGTATCTAGAGGAGGAACGATTCCATTCCAGGATGATTCCAAGCCAACCCTTGGCAGACGCAGTGTCACTGGAGTGTGTCCTTTATAAGATTGGGTTTATTCCCCAATGCTTAGCCTGGAGCTCACTGTCTTCAGTGGTGGCCAGCACCAGTTGGTTACAGCAGGCAGCGAAGACTGCAGGGCATTCCCACCACCTGCTCTTTCCTGAGGCTCAATTGGAGGGGAGAGGAGAGATGAGCTCTACCAAGAGGCCAGCGATTAGAGAGTAAAGGTCTGCCGACCTGTAGTCGTAGAAGGTGAGAGAGGTGATTGTAGATGATTGTTCATGTGGAGAACAGATCCCACAAACCCCAGCGGAGTCTTTAATGTCCCCTCTAGAAGTGGATCATTTTTATTTACATATCTAGAAAAATGCACGTCCTGGTGCGGCCAACACATGCGTTATGCAGGCAACGATTCCTCAGTGGGAGTAGCTGAGTGCCCTCCCCACTCACTCAGACCAGGCGCAGGAGGGCGTGCGGAGGGCACAGGGCAGCAGGAGGTGGCAGCGAGGTGGGAAGGCTGCTGGGCGCTGGCCTGGGCATGGCCGGGGGCACTGGCTCCTAAAGGGAGTCAGTCTTGTTCACTCGTTAGGCCTCTCAGCAGAGAGTGAACTGCAGCAGCAGAGCGACAGGCACACAGGGCATTAGCCTCCCCCCGCCACTCCCCTGTAATCTCCGTGTGCACCCACAAAGCACCCAAATAATAAAAAACCCAGACATTTTCTATAAAACTTAGTTCCAAGATAAGTTACTTGAAGTACTGGCACCATTTTCGCCCATTAATGTCATCTTTAAGCCCTGTTTTGTTTTTTTTATTCAGTGAGGAGGGGGAGCAGAGTCAGATTTCCACACGGGCCTTGACTGGGATCCACCTGGAAAGTCCCATATGGGGTGATGCTCTGCCCACTGGGGCTGTTGCTCTGTTGCTCAGCAACCAATCTCTTCTTAGTGCCTGAGACAGAGGCCATGGAGCCATCCTCAGCACCCTGGGGAAGCTTGCTCCAACTGAGCCATGGCTGAGGAGTGGGAGAGAGAGAGAGAGAGAGAGAGAGAGAGAGAGAGAGAGAAGCGAGATGTGGAGGGGCAGAGAAGCAGATGGGTGCTTCTCCTGTGTGACCTGAATAGAAATTAAACCTGGGACATTCACACACTGGGCCAATGCTCTACTGCTGAGCCAACTGGCCAAAGCTTTAAGCCCCTGTTCTATAGAAACTCTGGAGCCACCACCCAGTCATTGGTTTACAAGGAAATCCAGGGTGAATGTTAATAATACAATTTCTCTTGCAAGCCCTTCAAGGGCAGGGAGAGTGCCTTATACGACAGCTACTACTGCTACCCCTGCTGCCATGGCCACCACTACCTCTCCACCTCTACCCTCCCCCCTCTTTTCTCCTCCTCCCTTTCTTCCTTTTAGGGTATAATTGACAATAAAAATGCACATTCTTATTGTGTACAATTTGATAAGTTTTGACACATGTATATACCTGTGAAACCATCACCACAATCAAGCTAATAAGTATATCCAAAGCTCCATAACGTTTCCTTGTGCCCCATTGTCACTCCTTCCTCCTGGCCCTTATGACTGTGACATATTACATGAGTGGTAGAAACACGACACGGTGTGCTCCTGAGCATCTCTTTCCAGCTCTGGGTCTTAGCTTGAAATTGGTAGGAGTATTTACACCACAGAAAATGGCAAATGCTACAAGTTGAGGATTAGCCTCCAAACTTCCAGCTGTTAAAACTCTATCAGCGCACCCTGAGAAGGCTCTAGAAGATGTCACGACTCAATGAGATGAAGGCTGCCTGGCACATGGTAAATGTTCAATAAATGGTAGCTATGATTATAATGACCGCAAGTCTAAATAATTTAGGTCGAAAGGCCATCCCTGTCCTTTCTCCCTCCCCAGCTGTCCCAAGAGGAGGATTATGTTTTTGTTTGAAATAGCTTGTATCATTTCTGTAAGTTTTCCGCACTGACCCCTACTCTTGGCTTTTCTCTGGTAAGTGTTCAAGTGTGAGGTGAAGACCTAGAAGTGACAGCTGACTCTCAGCACAGCCTTGGTAATTAAGTTATTCCCTAACTACCCTCTCTCCCCTTGCTCTGGAACAATGTCTTTCAACCCCTGGTTAACTCTCAGCCAGGCAGAAATTTCGTGCCAGTCTGAGAGTTAACCACCCTGCTGTTGTATGAAGATTATAGACCCAGTGATCTTAGTCGAATTTGCTTATACTCAGGGTGGTTACTGCCTTAGTGGTCCCCGAAATAATACTCCTATTTTCACCCATCCCCAAGTGTAAAAAGGTTGAAAACCACCGCTCTAGGGAACCATGAGGGAGAAAGAAGGCTTTCCATCTTACATGATAGATATTCATAGCAATTCTCTCCAGGAGGTAGGAGTTCTTCATTTGCTTACCTGTATTTTCTAATTTTTTTTGTAGTGACACTCCAGTTTTAAATAGCTTAATTTTTAAAAACAACACGTAAGAATAAAAACGTCTTCAAAGACGAACCCAGGTATTCACTAGCTGGTGCTAAGAGCGGGAAGAGAGGTGTTAAGCATGAACGGGTTTCAGTCAGAGTGGCTGAATCTCCCTGGCTGCCCAGCACTTGGGGACGAATCAATTAAAAGGAGGCGAAGCAGGAAGGCAGCAGACAGGTCTCTGTGACCCTGAAGTTTTTCTGTTGAAGTCCTCCCCCCCCCCCCCCATGCATGAGAGCTCCCATTCATCCTCGCAGATGACATATGGGATGTCTATAATGAATATGGATTTGATGTGATTTCATCTCTCTGCCAAACTAAGGCACAGAACCAATTCCACTTTAGACTATGTTAAATGAGGTTTTAAAAAAGTGTATTAGAGGATAACTTTTGAAGTCCCGAAGCGAGATCAAGAGGTGCATTTGGGAGAAAATGGGGACAACTCTTTCCCCGTGCCCACAGTTGGGGCCACATTTAGATGTCTTTGATTTATAAGGGTGAGAGACCACGGGACTCTGTCATGACAGGGCTTTGACTTTGAAGGGATTCAACTGTAGTTGAAACCGTATGTGCCTTTGGAAATAAAGCTCTTTTATATCATGGAGTCTAAAAGCTGAAGGTGATGGGACCTCAGAGGTCAGTACTCTGAACCTAAATCGGATGCCCGAGCTCCCTCCTTCACATCCCAGGGTCTAGCTTTGCTGGCCACACCTCCACGGAGGCCCATCCATTTCAGGCGCAGTCCGTAGGAAGCTCGGCTCACGTGGACCCTAAACCCACCTTCTTGTCATGCGCGCCCGTCGTCCCTAGGTTTGGAAGGTGAGGGTGGGGACACATGCGGATACAAGCCGGTGAGGTTTGTATAAGGAAGAAAGACCCTTTTTGTCGTAATTTCACTCAACCCGACCAACCCTTACGGAGCCATCCTCTACGTGCCAAGTCCTGATCTAGGCACTGTGGGGGGTATAAAAATAAATAAGACAGAAGCTCTACCTTCAAGGAGTTCACGAGCCACTGTTTAACGTGCACCGACAACAGTCTCTACCACAAGGCAGAAGATGATCTGACGAAGAAATTGGAACCACTGTTTGTCGAGTGTCTTTGATGTGCCAGGCCCGGCTTCCCTGGTCACGGGTCTCGCGTAATTCTTGTGGGATTGCGTGTTCGACTCCCTGAACCTCATTTTCCTTATTTGTGAAATTTGATGTCGGACTACTTGCCCTCTGAAGTCCCTTCCAGGCCTCATATCCCATGATTCACCCCTCCTTTCCCGGTGGGCCGGCTTCCCTCGCCTGGGTCGGGCTGGCTAGGGAAATGGATGGGCAAGAGACGGTTTTGTTGGTGTTCTTTATCCCCCCCCCCCCCCCCCCCCCCGTGGGATGTATTGTTGACTTAAAACCAGTTTGAACAAAGCACTCAGGAATAAACCACAGAGAACCATCTAGAATTGGCAGAGGATAACCCTATGACCCAAGAGGCCTTTTCCAGCTCTGATTTTTACGATTCACTAATTTGCTGTACCACACTAACTCTGTCCGGGAATTCAGAGTTCAAAAAAGACGCAATGTAAATTGCTGGAGGTAATGAGAAGGCTGCAGGCACAGCGGGGCCAGAAGCGTGGGTTTCAGTGAAATTAAATACAGGGGGATATTTAAAGAAGCCAGATACTTTTTTTTTTTCTCCTGAGAGACTCCCATTTTAAGGGTAAATTTTTGGTTTTCTTTCTTTTTTTTTTCTCCAGGGTATGACTAGGCTTTTGCTATGTTATGACTCCACTAGAGGTGCTTATCTGTTTTATATAACTTCCCAAAAAGCTATTGGATGCAAACGTGGTTGTTTAGCAGTAAGTTCTGCCACAATTTAAAAAATCACCTTTGAAGTGGGAGACGCTGTAGGAAGACCAGTGTTCTATAAATATGGATGTGTATTTCTGGCTGACTTGCTGAGAGCAAGGAGCTGTAGCATGGTGTTTGATAAGTCTCGTGGATTTTTAGTGCTGTCAGCAATCCCCCAACTTGGGGGAATCTTTACACCCCATGATGGCTTCTTTGTAACTTGGCATCGATATTAGGGAATGAAGATAAGATACAAGCAGGGTAGTTGTTCCAGAAGGACAGCCATGCCGGAAGATAAGCAAGCCAGTAGCATCTGGTGCCTCGGGAGCTCAGGGGGTTCACCGGGGGATGGAAGGAAAGGGCTGGTGAGCCAAGAGCATACCTGTGCGGGAGGCTAATGACTAGTCAGTAGGACAGCCACATCTCACCAGGGTCCCTGACCCGATATTAGCTAGAAGGTATATACCATGCATGTTTAAAATTAGTAGTGAAAATCCCATAGAAAAGCCCTGTGTTGGGGACTGGCATGCATTCAGGTGATTTTCCCTCTCTGTTGGATCATATTGCTGTTTGTTGGTTAGGTACCGGATAAAGAAGTGGGCTTATGTTTACCGACCATGCTCTATAAAAAAAAAACAAAGTCTTTAAATGTTGGCCTCGCATCCACCACATACACTCAGCAGAAGCACTTGAGGTCAGAGACCACGGAAGGAGTAGCAGATTCATATCCTTCATCTCGCATGCTCGCTGTGGCAACTGCCTAGAATTACCAGCACTATTTAAATAGCTACTTACTGGTGCTATTTAAATTGTTCTTTTTTGTTTATTGCTATCTTTCTTTCATTTTCTCCCCCCAACCCCAGTATGGAAAGTTCAATTTGCAAGGTAAATGGGTACATAATGCAAGCCAAATGGTGTCAAGATTGATGTGTATCGTCTCCGTTGCTTTTCACAAGAACCCTACATAGTAAGGGCATTCTCCCTATTTTGCAGATGTGAAAACTGAGGAAGGTTACAGGAGTAGCCTAAGTTTTCTCAACTGATGAGTAGCAGTTGTATTTGAGCTGTGGATTCAAAGTCTGTGCTCCTTTTTCTATGCCTTAGAGGTTAGATACTTTTTTAAAGGAAGATAAGGCCCTGGTCAGTTGGATCACTGGTAGAGCATCAGTCCAGTGTGTGTATGTCCCAAGTTTCAATTCCTGGTCAGGGCACACAGAAGAAGTATCCATCTGCTTCTTCACCTCCCTTCTCACTTCTCTCTATCTCCCTCTCTCTCCTTCTTCTTCTTCCGCAGCCATGGCTCAATTGGAGCAAATTGGCGCTGGGCACTGAGGATGGCTACGTGGCCTTTGCCTCAGGCACTAAGAAGAGCTTGGTTGCTGAGCAATGGAGCTTTGCTCCAGATGGGCATAGCATCACTCCCTAGTGGGTTTGCTGAGTAAATCCCAGTCAGGGCCCATGTAGGAGTCTATCTCTGCCCCCCCTCCTCTCACTGAATAATAAATAAATACGTAAATAAATAAATAAATAGAAGGATGAGAAAATAGAAGGCACAAGAAGGAAAGAAGGGATGGAGAAAGGCATGCAAAGCAAGAACCAAATATTCAGTGTCTACTCTGTAACATTTATTGTGCTAGGCATTTTTTGTGTTTTGGACTGTGTTAGTTTGTTATGGCTATTGTGATGGCTCAGCACAAATTTAGTGGCCTGCACATCAGAAATTCATTTGTCATAGTTATGGAAACCAGTAGTCTGAAGTCATTATTGCTGGGCAGAAGTCAAGGTGTCAGCAGGACTGTGCCCTCTGTGGAGGCTCTCAGGGTTCCTCGCCTCTTCTAGCTTCTGGTGGCTGCCAACATTCCTTGGCTTTACACACCTCACTCCAGTCTCTGCCTCTCTTCTCTGTGTGTCAAATCTCCTTCTGCCTCTCTATTTATTAACATAGTGGTTATTATATTTAGGACCCACTCAGCTAATCCAACATAATAGCCCTGTCACAAGAATATTTGACATTAGCAAAGTCATTTTATTTTCCATATAAGGTAACATTCCCAGGTTTTGGAAACCAGGATGTGGTGATGTTTAGAGGAACTGCTATTCAGCCTACCATGCAGACTAATCATAAATGCTATAGACTGGTCTAGGCTAACAGCTTAGCCATTTGTATATTTTGTTATTGTTTTGTTGCTGTTTATTTTTCTGACTTGGATCCACAGCCTTAACCATTGGTTATATGCCTCACCTCTGAGCCTTACCTATACTGAAGAGCGTTGGGGTAGTGATATTTTAAAAATGTGTTCCTGACATGTTGTTGACTCTTTATATGAGCATTAATTTTTGCTTCTGGCATGAGGTTGACTTCCAGTTTAGAGGCTGAACCTATGGTTGCCTGTGGTCAGTATTTTTCCCGAAGGCCACATCTTCTGTAAGAGCCGGAGCTCAGGCTGTAGCAACGAGAGAGGTATGGATGAGATGCACAGAAAAGCTGGTCACCGAGGCGAGGGAGCACTCCCCGAGCACCTCCCACCCGACAGGACGGAGTCGGAGACGGTGCAAGAGGCCCTTAGAGACTGAAGCTGCGGAACAGGAAATGGCCCTTTAGTGAGTTCATCCACCTCTGAACAGAGGAGGGGTAAGAAGGTGTGCACTCAGGGACGGGCTGGTGACCCCTCACAATCCAAATGTGGCAACAGGGCACTGGCCCCATGAGAGGGCTGGTGCGCTGCCCACAAGCTCCAGATAGCCCTTCCAGGGAGGAGCTCAGAAGTGGCTTTTGCACAGGTGGGCGAGTACTGGTTCTGATCCAAAGATGTCTCAACCCAAATCTCAGCGATCTCTACCAAGGGTTTGTAGTTCTTTGATTTCAACATTAGTCACTTGGGCGTCCTCCCATCGCTTTGAATTCAGGTCGTTCCTGCTCCCCTGCACAGACTACTTTTCTCTGCGCATGTATTCACTGAGGACATTTGTACTAGTGTTCTCTTAGCCCCTCGGGACTGAAGCCCGAATGTCAATGCTGACTCCTTCTTTGCTCAGCTGCCCACCTCCCTCAATCCCTGAGAGATAAGGTGGAGGGACTTGTCACAGAACCACAGGATTTGGAGCACACAGAGAAACCCAGAATACAACTTGAGTTGGAACCAGGCTCTTCCACTTATTTGCTGTTTGACTCAGGTTCAAAAAGAAAAGTGAAGACAACTCAATAAATACCTCATAGGGTTATGGAGAGGATTACATGAGATAATGACAATAGTTATTATTGTGGTTCTTTCTCTCAGAGCTTCCACTTCAGTTTGGGACTTGATGGTGACAATCAGTACTCTGTTAGATTTTTCTCAACCACTGATTTTCAAAGCTTTCCACAGTGACCCACGGTGAAAATTTTCTTTTATGTTGTGACATTACAAACACATCCACAGAATGAAGATGCAAGTAGTATGATATACCCTATTTTCTATTCTTTTTTCATTTTTTTGCATAAAGTTTTTGTTTTAAGCTATCACTTTGATTTCAAGACCCACGAATGAGTGAAGACCCATCGTTGTAAAAAACCACTCCTCTAGAGATAGTCCTGAGGGGGTCTCTCCCTCCCTCCCTCCCTCCATCCCTTCCTCCAATTTTTCAAATATCAGATCTTCGAAAGAAGGCCCCTTTCTATGCTTACAATATAACATCAGCACCTACCACTACTCCATTGACATCTCACTTTGCAGTCCCAAGAACGTCTGCATACAGTATCGCACTTGGTTCCATTCCCCCTCACACACACTTTGAAGATGTTATCTCAGCCTTTACCTTACAAATGAGGAAATTCAGATTCAGAGATGTCATGAGTCTTGTTCAAGGTCATGTAACTGGAAATGACCAAATCAGGATTAAATTTCACTCTCTTCATCATGACCCAGAACTCTTCTAAAATGAGTTGGAAGAGGAATTCAGATTTTTAGGACTAATCAAAAATATAAATGAATTACAATTATGACCAAATCTTCTATTTTTTGCTCTCTCTCTCTTTTTAAGTGAGAGGCAGGAAGGCAGAGAGACAGACTCCTAAATGCACCCCAACCGGGATCCACTTGGCAAACACCCTACTGGGTGATGTTCTGTCCATCTAGGGCCACTGTTCTGTTGCTCAGCAACTGAGCCTTTTTAATGCCTGAGACAAGGCCATGGTGCTATCCTCAGTGCCAGGCCAACTTGCTTGAACCATTCAAGCCATGGCTGTAGGAAGGAGGAGAGAGAGAGAGAGAGAGAGAGAGAGAGAGAGAGAGAAGGAGTAGTGGGAGGAGGGAGAAGCAGATGGTCACTTCTCTTGTGTGCCCTGACTGGGAATCGAACCCAGGACTTCCACACGTGGGGCTTTCTTTTATATAAAAAACAAAAATTGTAGGATGATGATCATGCAATGTTCTCTAAGTCACTTAAGGGTTCTGCCACCTTACTGTATTTCTATTCATTCATTCATTCATCCATCCACTCAACACATTCATTCATATATACATTCAAGAAATAGCTGTTGAGTGCCTACTATAGGCCAGGCACTGCTTATGGATACTATGGTGAGCGGAAGAAAATTTGATAAATCCCCACTCTCAGATCAATATGTATGGTAGTGCCAAGTGCTATTAATCAAAACAGATCAGAGTAAGGGGGAAAGATGGTTAGCAGTGTTCTTGTAATTTGCATGGTTACGGAGAGTTTGCAGCTAAGGTAACATTTGGAGTGAGACCTAAATGAGAGGCTGGAACTTATCTGAGAAGAATTTTCCCAAAACAGGATATAGCAAATTAAAGAGGTAATGAACTTGGGGTGACTGAGGACAGGAGTGATGGGACATGAGGACAGAGAAGGGGCTCAATCACATGGAACATTGAAATCATTGTCAGGACTTTAGATTTTATTTAATTAGTTCTTAAAAAAAGAATTCTATGGAATATTTTATTTTTTTTAAATGTGGTTAGATAACTTTCCTTGATAAACAAACCCTCTTTACGCCCTGGTTGCTCCCTAAATTGCTCTAGCTGTGAGCTCACATTATCATTGGTGATAAAAATCCCAAGTGTTAGTTTGAGAACTAAGCACCACACCCACCCCAGCCTGATTCCCTCTGAGCGGGGTGGTATCCCCTCGCCTCAGCTGACCTTACCTCTAGATGACAGTTTAATTTGTGAAGAGCTTTGGTCTATCTGTTCATTCTTAGCTAAAAATAACTTACTGATGAAGGGCCAGAGAATTTCAGAATTCAGGGTAGGGATCACATCTCACTTGTAGGGGTGAGTCCCATGCTACCAGCCTGACATGACCTTTAGCAGGGGATGCCTCCAGAGCGCTGATAACTTGCTGCCTGTGGATCACTTGGGCTTTATAAACAGGTCTCACGCATTTCCTTAATGGACTTCATCAAGCCGAGTTCATTTTCCCAATTCACATGGTGCCACCCAAGAGGCCTTGGCAACCCTCGCCACCCTTGTCCTGCTGGTTAAAGGCTATTTCCTTCTCTGGATGCCTGCCCTGGAGTTCAGGTCGGCCGTGTTCCTCCCCGGTACTAACAACTGCACACAACGAGCCTTTAGAGCGGAAGGCTTAGCAGGCAGTACTAAGGCAGAGCCTGACTCGCATTAGTTCTTTTAGTCCACAGAACCACCCACTGAGGTGGGTACTAAGGTTAATGTCCTTTTATAGGGAGGAAGCCAGGTCCTACAAAGGCTAAATAACTTCGAAATAAGAGGCAGAGACCGTATTCAAACTCAGAGTCGTCCTATCCCTTTGATTCGCTGCTGGGCCCCCTGGTCTATTATAACTGGGTTATGAGAAAAGAAAGCTCACTTGAGCATTGTGAAGGAGGCTGCTTCTGTCCTCCGCACTGCTGTGTTTGCTTTTCCTCTCTGTCTTTTCTCTCTCCTGGGCCGCATGTTTCAGGCTCTGCCTCATTTGTTTCCATGCCGCTCTCTCCCTTTCTCTTCTGTTCTCTCTTTCCCTCTCCCTACTAAATAAAACTTAACATTGGGAAAAAATCTGATGAAGGTACAAGCATAAATAATCATAGGGTCTTCTTGACTGTCCGGGATAATTCATGGCAGGAACACATCTGTTCATCAAATATTTAGAGAGCGCCCCCTACAGGCAGTCCTCTGGCTGTGTAGCTTTATTGAGGCAGTAAATCGCCAGGATTGCCTGGGACTTGCACGGAGTGCTGGTGATGAAGAGGCTACCTAGACTCTCATAACCAGCCAACGGCAGAGCCAGGAGGGAGACAGAGGTCCCCGATTCTCAGTGGCATGTTCTGCCCACTATATTGTTCTGTCCCTTCAATTTTCTTTTTTCTGAAAGGACATTTTAACCTTTCTATCTTTATTATTATTATTAGTTTTGAGAGAGAGGCAAGGAGAAAGAGAGAGACAAGAACATGGATCTGCTCCTGTATGTGCCCTGACCAGGGATTGAACTGGCAACCTTCGGCTCTGCCAGGACCCTCCCACTGACCGAGCTATCTGGCCATAGCTTAATGTCTTTTCTATTTTCAGAGAGACAGAGAGAGGAAGGGAGAGAGAGGGGAGGGGGAAGGGAAGCATTCATTTGTTGTTCCACTCAGTCGTGCACTCACTGGCTGCTTCCCGTGTGTGCCCTGACCAGGGATCAAACCACAACCTTGTTGTTGCAACTGAGTTAACCAGCCAGGGCCTCAATTTGCTTTTTAACACACATCATGGTGAACCTCGAAGTGGCCTTGACTCAGAGGTGGAGAGCCCTTGGGATGAAGGAGGCAAACAATCGGCATTTTAGAATTCCCATCACATAGGAAGTGGCCTTCTCTGGTTGTTTTCTTAAAGGGTTGCTCTGGAAACCCATGGGCAGAGAGTATCATCATCTCCTACTATCAGTGGAGAGACACAGACAGGCAGGTTTTGCTGGGTCAGAAAAGGACGAGATGAAGTCTGGAAAGGGCAACACACTTCCCTAGCAGCAAAGACATGGCGTTGACTATTCCTGAGCTCTGAGACCCAGAGAGGGTAAGAGAACCGAGTGGGAGAGGAAGGCCTTGGAACAAAAGGTGGAAAAGAGTCCACTTCACAGTTACCCACACCATGTCACTATTAACTGACCCTTCCATTAACTGGAATCTTCCAGTAGCTCATCTCCAAGATCATAGTTCCCAACGCTGCAGGGCTGAGCTAACTGACCCCTCAGATTCACATGTGTCATTTCTGCCTCCCCTTCCCCCTCTAACTACCCAAGTACTTTTAACTCTCCAGGCAAAATTCACTTTGCTCCTGGGCTGAAGCCCACTGGGCACATTCTTGAACAGAGTTCAAACTAACAGGATTCCCCTAAAACAAGCAACTCCCTGGATGCCCTGGGAAGCACGGTGACTACTGGGGGAGATTAACATAGCCAGAGCAACGTGGCTCTGGTCCAGAAAGAAAATGTATGTGCTTAAAAAAAAAAAGCTGGCTCAGAGTCTTGGGAACCCCATAATCAGAAGCATACTCATTCTGACGGTTTCAAAAGACCCAACACCCACCTCAATGCGACCTGGCGAGGGTTCAGAGAAATCCACCCCCTCTTTTGTCTTTTGGATGGAATGCAAGAGCCATATAAGACTTCCTGCCTAGAAGGCAAAGAGCGGGCAAGCCTTTGCTACCCTGTCTCAGCAAGGTGGAGGGACAGTCGGAGGCCATCCTTTCACTTGTGATTCCATTGTATGGAACAAGACATCCCGTATTAATTCGCGTGTCACCCAAGTTACAAGAAATCTGCTATATGATCTTCAGTGAGGGTTTTTATTGGTATAGGTTTTGTTCTGGTTTTCCTGGGAGAGAGTTACTGGGGGTGTGGGTGGCTTTTGTCAGGACTGGACATGCAGAGATGAAACAGGAATTGAGAGTAGGGGTCTGCAGGCCAAGAGTGATGAGCTTTATGCTCTCGGAGGTCAAGGGCAAGCCTGAGGCTCAGCCAGTGCATTAGTCATGGTAGGACAGGACAAACATGCCTTGGAGGTCAAAGCAAGCAGGGCAGGAAAGCAGATGATGGTTGGGTATCTGAAAACAACAGCACTGGCTGGTGGAGCAGTCTTCCTGGTTCTAAAGCAGGAGCTTAGTCACTTCTGGCTTCCTGATGGTTTCTAGTAGGCTGGGCACAAGTCTGGGTCTCAAGGGAGTCTACTGTCTATCTTTAAGGAGTGAGAGACCAAGGTCTGAGGTCTGAGAAAGGGGAGACTCTTACAGCTATTAACAGACACCTTCCTGCGGTCTCTAACTTACTCTCTGCCGAGGGCTCTGTCCGTGGGTATTGGGTTTGCAGGCTGCTTTGGCAAAGGAAAACGAAGGAGCTGTCTGCCTGCAATCTGCTGTGATCCACATTTTATGCAAGTGGAAATGGCAGGGGAAGATTTTTAAATATTGGATCCATACTGAGCCAACTTTATGAAGGCACTCTGGGAAATGAATGCTTCAAACATTTTCTTAGAAATCTTAATTTTTCTAGAATCAGCTGAATCTGAGGACAAAACTAGTTCTGCCAGTCTGGTCAGAGTAGCCGGCCTGCCTCTGCACAGCCAGGTCCTGGTCTGTGTCCGGGGATGGGATTGTAAGTCTTATTTCTGATATACAACTGCTGTGTTACTCCAGGTAAAGTGAGATTTCTAAACCAGGGCTTCGTAGCCAGCTTGTTAACATCTCAGTGGCTGCTTCCCACTCCGAACTAATCAACCGTGTACCCCTAAGATCATTTCCTCAACAAGCAGACACTTATTGAAGGCCTTCAATTCGTAAGAACCTACCAGGTGCTGAGGAAAGGTACACAGCTGATTAAGAAAGAAGAAGGGCAGTCATGATCTGAAGGGAACTCAGGAGGGACAGCGTCAGTGTCTGGCTTGGAGATGGAGGAAGAGAGACCGCAAGAGGTTTTGAACATGCAGAACAAGGCCACCCAGAAAGGGTTAGAAGATTAGTCTGATATGCAGTCAGAGCACAGAGCGCAGTGAAACGAACAACCAGAAAGTCCAGTCCCGGAAGAGACTGGGCTCTGAACTTTGAGAGGGAGAATATGGTCTCCTTTCTGGGGGTGCACATCACTGCCCTCCCTACCTGAGTGACCTTAGTGGTGGGGAATGCTGTGAGGATGAACTTGAAGAACCTTGTTGATATGTTTATGTTTAAGAACATCTCTACCCAAGCGACTTCAAAGATTGGAGCCTATGATGAGTTGACCTGGCTGGCTTGAATGGAACAGGCCGTTCTAAGCCAGTACCACAGATTCATACCAGTTAACTTCCCTGTGTCAGAATGGTGAGGGTTGATCTTAGAATGGGATCGCATGATCGTACTTGACTGCTAGCCTGGAAGTTCCTTGATGTCAGGAGCGTATGTTTTCATCATATATTTCCAGGGGTGCGGGCAAATATATAAAAGATGTGAAATTTGGGTAAGACGGTGTAAAACCCACAACTATGTGTAGAAACTGATTGCTATCACTTGAGAAACTTCTCCAGAACGTGTCTGCTCTTACTGGGTTCCTAGGAAGACTTGAATCAGCTCTGTACCCCTACCTCCAAAGTTTAGGTGCAGAGTTATTGTTCAATTTTCTTCTTCAACACTTTGTGCATTGTTGTCTACAAGTAATTTTTTTAAATGATGCTAGCCCAGTGAGCTCAGAAATCTTGGAAGGAAGTTGATTTTGGCAAATTCTAATCTCCAGGGTTAAGAGTATCTGTATCAGCCAGGGTCTCTCAAGAAAAAACAAAGCCCATGTGGAGTAATTTAATAGAAGAAATTTAATATGAGAAACGAGTTACACAGGTTTTTTAGAGGACTTGCAAGAGCTACCAGGAAAAGCAAGGCAACCCCAGGATTAGCGATTAAGGAACGCCGTTCTATCCCCTAGGGCTGGAGGCACAGAAGAAGGTGTTACCTGAGCCCAATGGCCTGAGCTATCTGTTGGAAGCTGGTTCTAAGTAAAGTCCAATTGGTGTGTTGGCTGGAGAAGACAGCCCAAGCATGGGGTGGGGTGGAGGTGAACATTCCCACCCCTTTTCCAGTCTCTTGCTTGTATTTTTCATTGGCCAAACCAAGCAGGAAGCAGTAGGTAAGGAAGTCTTGGTAGTTTTCTGGATCATCCCTTTTGAATACAAAAAAGAACAAGGAAATGGTGGGAGCTGGGTCTGAGGACAAACAGGCAAATGACTAGTACAACATCCATTTGTTTATCCGTAGACTCCCCCAATAGTCATGTGTGGAATTGAGGGAATATGGCTGCACTCACCTTCGATAAATGGTCCGCACTTTGGAGGGTCGTGCTGAGCTACTTTTCCTTTCTTCCATATTTAGCCTGCTCAGTGAAACCACTCTATCCCCAAACTAGTCACACACTCGAAACTGAAATTTACATGGGTGGAGCAGCTTTCAGACAGCTCCTCCTTAATAAACACTTAACCTGTAAACACAGGCCAGGCACTGTTGCCCAGCCTTTGTACCTTCATTTGCTCCCCCAAGCGGAATGGTATGCAAGTAAGTAGAAGGGACAACACAGAACTGGAAAGGTGCTCTTGGGTTAGACTCCAGACTCATAGGTCTTCTGAGTCCCGGTTCACAGGGAACGAGGCCAAGCAAACCTATAGGAGAAATGAAGACAATTTGGACACGCATCCAGATTGTGGAAGCCATCTTGCTTGCCTTGTAGGCTTCCAGAGGAGTGGAGTCTTAGCTGGCGCCCATTTTGTTTGTAGGTTCTATGATCACATAAGTAGTCAAATGCTCTGTGTCAGTCAGGGTTTGAGCAAGGAAGCCAAACCACGATGAGTGATATGGTAAATAAGAGATTTTCCATAGAGATTATACCTTACACATTTGTGGGAACTGGCGAAGAAGTTGATGGAAGGCTGTTGCTTTTGTAACCGGTGGTGGGCAGGTCAGTATCTGGAAGTCATGGCAGGTCAATGTTGCCAAGCAGGAAGAAGAGCTTAGATGTGAAGTAGGGAAGAGCCAAGAAGAAATTGTAACACACCTTCAAAAAGCCCATGAAAATGTACTGGAACCTGTGTGTGTCACTCAACGCCTCTAACCTTAACGATATGGATGACCTGTAGAAGCTGGTGCCCTTCTTCATGGAACGGCATGCATGTCTGGTCCAGGACTCAGAGAAGCTGGCGGAGAAGATCCTCCAGGATCAGCAAGAGCTTCAGGCCCAGCTCTGCTCTCCTCCAGCAAGGTGGGCCAGAGGACTACAGGTGCAAACCACAGAGGTGCTTGGAACCTGCCACCACCTTCCCAGTGTCAGGGAGGCTGTTTGCTTCCACCTCCCAAATCCCACCCCAAGTTCTCTTGAGGTCAACCCTGAGCTGGAAACATAGAGGGAAAGAAATTCCGGAAATCCCTGTTATAGCTTAGCTAAGTCAACTAGACAAAGCTATCACACATTGCCAAAATGAGCTTTTATCACCCATGAGAAAGGAACTGTGTCTTTCATTTTTCTCAGGCAGTGGCAGCCATTAGTTGGTGGCCTCCTCTCTGGATGGCTCCTTCACTCAGGGGAAGCCAGTTAATCTGAAGTCTTTGGAGAGCTGGGGGAGCCTTAGGTGACGGGAGTTGGCCAAGTGTTTGCGTCTTCGGGCCTCTGTCTCCGGCCTGGGGAAAACACAGCCCTCTTGGGGCTCCGCCAGCCCCTCTCTCTAAGACAGTGTAATCACAGCTTCCCGACAGGGTGTTGTGAGGATTCACTCATTAATGCTGAGGAAAGGGCTTTGAAGGGGAAGAGTGCATTTGAAACGCTGTCATAATTGCACCCAGATGCTTGAATCCAGACTTACAGGCATTTTGCTGACCAATAGTAGAACTTGCTGGAGTTGGTAGTGACCTTTTCTCCCCATAACATTTCTAAATATTTTGGTTGTCAGTTGTAAACAAGCCCATTCCAAAACAAAAATCAGACTCTATTGGTGCTTTTAAAGTTGTCCTTGTTCCATGGAGCATGTCTAGTCCCTTCCTCCTCTCTCATGACCCTCTGTTTGGGAGGGATGGATGGATGGATGGCCAAACGAGGCCCGCTTGCTTCTGCTTTCCCCCGGGCAGGAGCCTGGTGAGGAGACCTGAACACATTCCCTTCCCTAGGGCATCTCCACACTCGGTTCTGATCTGGTGGACAGGGTGGCAAAGCTTTCTGGTCAATTTTCTCAGTATGGCAAACATATTAGTCAAACATCCAGATTCTTTATTTTTTTTTTTCCAATGAGGAGAAATAATCAGTCTTTTCTACTAAATTTTGATGTCACGGAAGCAGTGCTGCTGTTAGTATTTCTGTCTTTTTGACCTACATCCCTTTTGCTTCTGTCCCCAGTTGCTTCTACGTTATAATCTTGACGTTTGTAACGAGGGTAGCCGATTGTAACAGTCCCTTTGGCCTCTCTCTCTCTCTGTCTCTCTCTTGGAGGAAGGCTGTGAATTTTCTGGAATCTCTGGTATTGGGCAAGGTAAAATGAGGAAAGAAAAGGACAAGTGCTTAGAGCAGCCCGGCCGATCCAATAGAGATACGTCATAAAGAGCCACAGAGCGGGACTGAAAGAGACAAATGAAAACAAGGCTTCAGGAAGAGTTTGAGAGCCATAGAATGAGGAGTAAATAGACTTTATTATTTTTTTTTTGGTGGGGGAGTCACTGATAAATGTAAAGAAGAGAAGAACTATGAAATATATCTAGAGAGGGGTATATTAGTTTTCTAGCACTGCCAGAAAAAAAAATGGCACAGATGGGGTGGCTTTTAAACACCTGCAATTTATTTTCTCACACTTCTGGAGGCTGGAAGTTCAAGATCAAAGTGTTGGCAGGTTTGGTTCCTCCTGAGGCCTCACTCCTTGGCTTAGAGATGGCCGCACTCTCGCCGTGTCCTCACATGGCCTTTTCTCCGTGTGCATGCATCCCTGGTGTCTTGCCTTTTTTATACGGACACCAGTTATATTAGATTAGGGCCCAACCTATAACCTTATTTAAACTTAATTACTTTTTAAAGGCCCCATCTCCAAAGATAGGCGTACCTCAGAGATACCGCATTTTTGGTTCCAAACCACCACAATAAAGTAAATATCGCAGTAAAGTGAGTCCCACAAACTTTTTGGTTTCCTGGTGCATATTAAAATTATTTTATCAAGTCCATTATGTGTGCAATAGCATTGTGTCTGAAAAAAAATACACACCTTAATTAAAAAACACTTTATTGCTAAAAAATGCTTGCCATCATCTGAGCCTTCAGTGAGTTGTAATCTTTTTTGTTGGTGGAGGGTCTTAGCTTCAATTTGTTTAAAACAAAATGCCATATTTGCAACATAAAGAGAAGTGCAATAAAACAAGACCTGCCTGTATGATCACACTGGGGTTATAGCTTTGACATATGCCTTTGGGAGGGATTTAGTTGATAACTAGGGTTTTTAAAGTTATTTTGTCGTATTAAACATGAGTCCCTCTGTGCCAACTTGGTGTTTTTTAAAAGGAACCAAAGAAATAATTAAATTACTTTTAATTATATATATATTTTTTCCTGTTGAATTGCTTTTAATACACCATGGCACCAAGCCTAGGTTACAGGGACCCTCAGTTCATTAGAGTTACATATAGATGTAGGTAGCTCTCAGTTACCCAATTTTCAAAGAATTAGAATGTGATAAAATAGATTTGATAAGAAAATAAGAAAGAAGATTATTTATTTCTTATCTGTAACTCAAAAGGCCACAGAGAAGTGAACTCACCCCCCCATGTGAAAACTACATCTGTGAAAAAATCTAGATATAATTATGTTGTTGAAAAAACTAATGCCGTATAACACTTTTAGTCTTTATAGCTATAAATATTTATAACCACACGTAGGTCCATATCATTATAATGCAGATTTTCTTTGGCTATTAAGAAAAAGAATTTCAGCCTCAACTCTGCTAGTTTCATTTTCGATAATCATCTAAATGAACCCTGTCATTTAGTGACTGCCATTTGGAAGTATCAATAACTGTTTGAAAATAAGCAAACCACAATCTGGATGGAAAAAAAACAAAGCCCGTCCTCCAAGACCACATTCTGCTTCTCTGATTACTGCTGAGAGCTGCCCCGATGCGCGGAATGGCCCCACAGCCAGCGCAGTGCAGCCCGTGAAATCTGGAGTGAATTTTTCCAAAGCTGCAGACACATACTGCATGTGAAGGTGCAGCTCTGTAGCACTGGTGGCCTCGTGTCTGCAATGAGAGGTGTGTCCAGAGCTTGGACAAGTGTGACAGTCACTTTCTGTGGGGAGTGAGAACACAGCTGTAGTCATTGGACACCTCTGAGCTACGGTGTCACATGGCATGGTTATCTCCTGGGTCTGATTTTAGGTCATTTCGCTGAAGAATGCTACAGAACGGATACATGAGAGGGGGGACTGGGATGGGGGGAATAGAGGGGTGGGGGAACAGGGAGGGAGGAAGAGACAGAGAGGGAGAGACCCAAGTCCTATGCTGGGAGAAGGTGTGGGTCTCTTCCTTATCTGGGGGCAATTTCTAGGCCGATCAAGTGAACGCTGGACTGAGGCTTGTACCTACTTATGCAGTAGAATGGTAGTAAGCTATGGTTCCAATTTGATGAAGACCGTAAAAGTCCATCTACATTTCTCTGGTGCATTGGCTAGGGTGTTTTAAAGTCATTGTTACTTATAATTCATTTATATGTGGAAGATGACGGTTCTTTATGGTTCGGATGATTTAAATCTGGGCCTTTAAAGCTGTGCCTGATTTATTTGCACAAGGAAATCATGTTTTCTTTGGAGCTTTTCAATGGAGGCATAATTACAGTGTTGCAAATACGGTGCTCTATTTAAGGGTCTGTCAGCATTTCCATAATCAACCTCTATTTTCAGGAGCCCAAAATATTGCCAGAGAGAGAAAAAGAAAGAGAGAGAGAGAGAGAGAGAGAGAGAGATGAGGAGACAGAGAGAAAAAGAAATCCTTTTAAAATAAAAGCTTGTTGGGTCCATCTGATTCTTAATTCCAATCTGTATCCGCATCGGCCACCGCACATTCTTCTTTCGCTGTGTGGCGGTGCCTGTGCTGTGCCAGGCGTCTCTGGACCCTGCCCAGTGGTGTCCAGCTTTCAGGCAGAATCTTCCCGGGAAGCAGCGGCGTGTTGGGTGGCTGGCTGGCGGCTCCCCCTCCAGACCCTAGCCAACTGCCAAGTTGCATCTCAGCTTTAAGAAAAGAAACACATATTTTTTGTCCTTACTCCTGGCTTGTTTGTTTGTCTGTTTCGGTTAACTTCAGCACATGCCAGCTGGGACCTTGAAACATCGTCATCATCGCATTATAAAGCAATATCAAACGTACATTTACAGTGCCCA
Source organism: Rhynchonycteris naso (assembly GCA_037038555.1). NCBI lineage: Eukaryota > Metazoa > Chordata > Mammalia > Chiroptera > Emballonuridae > Rhynchonycteris > Rhynchonycteris naso. The sequence continues at coordinate 12,614,870 of CM073000.1, forward strand.
GTTTGTGCCTGGCACTTTGCAAATATTATTTAATTTTTCAACGTTATCACAATTCGGCAAAGTAGACATTACCATCCCTGATCTTCTCAGAGGATGTAAACAGCAGAGGGGCGGTGACTGGACTGACAGAGAACTGGAGAGCAGAGTCAGGGTGACGGAGGTGGTGGCGGAGATACCCGTGCGGCTATCTCACACAATTAGACGCAGTAGAAGGCGTCTCCTCTTACGTTGAACCAGCTCAGTATAGAGAATTGGGCTCAAAGAGTCCGGTGGACTCAGAAACAGCACAGGCAAAACTAGAGAGGGCTGGCGGGGGGGGGGGGGGGGGCACCCGGTTGAAAGGAAAAGCCTCGACGGTCATTTAGCAACTCCTGGAGTGTTGTTTAATAGTACGTGCGCCTCTGCTTGAGCCTGGGTGAAAATACCTGGCTTTTATTTATTTATTTTTTTGAGGCTTACTATGTGGAAAGCTTGCACGTTGCCTGGGTTATCTCACTGATTTTCAAATTTTAGCAACGCAGAGAGTGAGTTTTATGGAGATTGGATAGAACGCCAGGATTATATAACCAGGAAGTGGCAGCGTTCCCAGGTCTGGAATCCTGGTTCTCGACTGCTGTGCTTTAAGTCCCCAAGGGAGCCGGTCTCCCTCGGTTTGGAAGGTACATTGTGAATGGAGACAGGAAGCTGAAACTCAGGATCCTCCTGCCTTCTGTGGGAGATCCTGTCTTCGAACTGCTGATGGACTTTTTCCAGGAGTTTGTGTGTTGGCATTTTAGAGGAAGGAAAGGTAATATGCACCCCTTCGCACACGGAGGACGAGGGACAAGCAATGGAGGGAGAGACCACCCTCCACTCTGTGTTTGCCGCCAACTGCGGGAAACTATTTGGTAAACTCCTGATCCCTGTGGGTGGTGTGATTTAATTCTTTTTCCTTCTCTTTTCTGGGGCTGCTTGTCGGTTGCTAGTTCCGGCTGAGACTAGAAGTGGTAACACACGGCCCAGGGAGAGGCAAGAGAAGGAAGGAGGTTTTTCACTAAGAAAAGTTTTTCCTTCTTCCTGAAGCAAAATCAGGAAATTGTTTGGGGGAATATTACTTCCTGGGGTGTTCTGCCCTCAGAGCTGGGTTTGAGGCTTGAAGTTCAGAAGAAAAGATTCAAATTGCCTTTAGAATGCAGAACGCATTTATGTGATTGGAAACAGCTCTCAGTTCTCAGATGCCACAAATTCTGTTCAACAGGTACGGACTGAGGCTGCTCTAGTGGGTCGCTTTGGGCATTCTTCTCCATAAAGGAGGTGGCTTTACTGGCATGGAAAATGTGACTCAAGTTAGTATTGGAAGTAAAATGATAGAGCGGCCACTTGGTGTTGGCAGAACCCAAACACTAGTTGGAGTGATCACCCTGTTAGTGCTAGTGGGAATAAGAAGCAAGGTGATCAGCATCCATTCATTAACAAGAGGCATTCATTGAACAAACCAATATTTACTGAACATCTACTATATGCTGAGCACTGTGCTAGGAGTTGAGGATTCCGTGGTGAACCAGACAGATGTGTTTCCTGCCTTCACAGAACTTACCATCTAGTTGGCAATAGAGACATCAAACCGATAATTACACTAAAAATTAAGTCATTTAAAAGTAATTGTAACTGTGATAAGTTCATCAAAAGAAAATACAAGGTCCTATGAGAACAGTGGCTAATGTAAGTAGGATTTATTATTAGTAGTATTTTCACATACCAAGATGTCCAAAAGCAGGTTGGCATTGGTTCAGTGACATCATCAAGGATCCAGACCTTTTCTATGCCTCTTCCCTGTGGTCCTCAACATGTGAACTTTTCCCTTTTGGGTTTATAGTCTTATGATTACAGAACGGTTACTGTGGCTCCATTTTCAAAGACAGGAAGCACAGGGTGTACCAGAGAGCTCTTCTCTCTCACACAAGTGTATTTCATCAGCAGCAACATTTCTTTCCCAGAAAACTTTCAGTAGACTTTCCATTAATTCATTAGCCAAAACTGGGTTTATTAGTGAATACTACAGGAAAAACAAAGGAGTCAGCAATTATACGCAAATAGCTGTAAGTAACATCTGTGGAATGTCTTGCAGACAACATTCTTGTGTATGAAGTGGTGTGTTTCTCACGTCAATTCTGTGAGAAAGACAGAGCAATTTCTCAGATGAAGACATCGAAGCCTGGGCAAGGGACTCATCCAAGAACACGTGGTCAGTCCTCTGGCCAGGGATCCTCAGCTCACTCCTGGGTGCTTGCACTGCCTCGTGTCTTCTGAGTTTTGGAGAGTGGGACAATCCTGAACCCTAAAAGCGGGGCACCCCAAAGGGACATGCAAGCGTGTGAGGGTTTGCTTTCTGGGGTGTTTGCTATGAGACCCAAAATTTAGATTTCTTTTTAATGATTATTCCCAAAGTTGTAAGTCACATAGCAGGAAGGCAGGCCAACTGGAAAGCTGAAAGCCTTCTGATAACAAAGTCAGAATCTCACAGTGGAGCCTTTGAGGTCCTCACTTGCCAAGATATAAAAACAGATATAGAAAATGCATCTGCCGGTGGGGCTGTGACCTCATTTCCAGATGACTTTGGAAATGTCGATGTTAAATGTTCTTGAGTCATGTTCCCCGACCCCTGGCGCCCAACCCAGGCACTAGGAGGTGTGCTTAACATCTTGCACAAGTGAATGCACATGAAAACCACAGGTTCTCATGGTATTTTAAAGGCACCCAAACAAGTCAGTCTGCCGGGTACATGTGGAACCCTTGTCTGCGCCCCTCCCCCCAGGCTCCCAGCTCTCCCCGTGTGCCTGTCACAGAGGGAGTGGTGTCCTTGTCTAAATCCGCTCTCCCCACCCTTGCCTCTTGGATCTGGGCTCTGAGGTTGTCTGTTGTCTGTTCCTGGGCTGGTGGAAGGTAGAGACAGACCTTTGGCTTGAGAGCATCCCGGGAAAATCAGGACAGGCAGGGTGCCCCGGGGGCGCACCAGCACCCTTGAGTTACACCAGTGGAAACAAGAGTCGTGGACCCTGCGCTGGAGAACGTGTAAAACTGACACCGCTTGCCAGATGTTCCCGGTTTTATGAGCTTTACAAGGCCTTCTGTTAAGTAACACATTGAAAAAAGTAATGCTGGCCTGCTCCGAGTGGAAAGTTTTTGTTTTCTGGGTTTTTAAAAGATCTTTTGGGTGAACTCTGCGGCACCTGTTTTTACAGCAGAGCCGTCGCCTGCCAGGGCTCACTTCTGGTGAGTGACAGGCAGGAGAGAACTATGTGGCAAGGAACCTGGTCCTGATTTAAAAGGCCAGAGACCAGAGGCCCAGGTTATGGATGCCGAGACGCACAGACAGGGACCCAGATGTGCCCCCCTCTGCTTAATGCAATAAATATGCTTCTGAAATGTTGGGCACAAATCACATATTTTTCATAACACCAAATAGGGTAAATAGGATATTCCTTTTTTGTGTGCATGAATTATCTTTTAAACAAGTAATTACCATCTCATTCACTTTAGTGTATACCTCCTGAATTTTCAAAAAACAGATTGATTAAACTGATGTCTATTTTTGTCACATGCGGGATGGGGAGTGCAGCAGCTCATTATGAAGTGGATACTTATCATATTTGGTGTCTTAAAGATGTCATGCGAGATGGTGACAAGTGGCCTGTATGGAGAGACATGAGGGGTTCGGTGAAGAACATGGTGAATGCATTCAGGTGAAGGGCAGGAGAAGCAAGATCTTAAATACTTGGGTGGGAGAAAGGAAGGTGCTCGTCTTTGGAAGCAGAGAGGGATTCCCTTCCATAGGGCTGAGCTTTTTCTAACTGAGAGAAGTTTGTGTGGGGGCTGTGGTAGAGCCATCAAGAAATCTGGACCTAACTTGGTTGGGTACCATCTTGCCCCACTTACTGCCACCCACAGAGAACTAACTGAAGTACCACCTAAGGGAGCAAGAAGTGTATAGAAATCCACATAGAACCCTTTCCCCTATCCAGCTGAGCGGGAGTAGCAGGAGGAGGCTGCTCTGAGGTTGCCCTGTTGGTCCTGCCAGGATATTTTGAGTGGAATTTGGTGATGGCCCAGCAACCTACTTTGACAATCTTTAAAATCATAGCACCGCCTGACCTGGGGTGGCACAGTGGATCAAGCATCGACCTGGAATGCTGAGGTCACCGGTTCAAAACCCTGGGCTTGCCTGGTCAAGGCACATATGGAAGTTGACTCTTCCTACTCCTCCCCCTTTTCTCTCTCTCTCTCCCCCTTTCTCCTCTAAAATGAATAAATAAAAATAATTTTAAAAAATAAAATAAAATTATAACACCAGCACCACATCCAGCATCTATGGGTAAGAAGCCTTCTGACTTTTGGTCAGAGAGTCCTTACCTACATATGTGAATCTTTGCCTTGGTCTGTCCCCAGGGTCCAGTGTCCACATCTAGACTTTGCACAGGTCCGGGGCTCTCACTGTGGTCCAGCGCCACGTGGAGAGAGAAGGGTGGGGATCGGCATGGAAGGAGGCCAGTGAGGGAGCGGGGATTCCCTGCAGGGGGAGTGTGAACGAGGGGGAGGTGGGAGGTAAGACAAAAAGACCATAAAAGAGAAAAAAGTGCACACCCTATAAAAAATGCCAGCATGCACGGCCTTCCATTTATATAGAAAGGGTCTGTATGTTCACATACACAGATAGAAAGATGAGTCACCAAAGTGTTAATGGTGACTAGCAAGTTAGGGGATTTCAGGTCAGTTTTAAGTTTCCTTCTCATGTTTTCTAGACTTATCATTTTTGCAACTACTTATCATTTTTAAATCAGAAAACAGCACGGCTGTTTCCCGTGTAAAAATAAACATAACCACAATATGACAAAGACAAAACTCATGCATTTCAGGGCTCAAGGTGTCCCTCTCCTCCTCTCTCCCTACAGAGCCCTGACTGCATGTGGGAAAGGTGTCCTCTACGGGGGTGGGAGAGGATAGGGTCTCGGGTCACTAGCCCCGTGGTTGGGGCCTGAGAGGTCTCTCTGGGGAACCAGCTGTTGATGACATGGTGGGTGTCTCAGCAGAGCGTCAGCATCGTCCCTGATGGAAACAGCGTGTGCGAAGGCCCCTGTGGTCAGGAGCTTGACCTCAGCTGCTGCATCCCACACTCTTCTTCCCAACAGATAACAACCACCAAGAATGCATGTGTCATCCGATCGAGTCAGTTTTATGAACTCACTGCAGCAAGGGAGCCCACACCCCAGAGAGCCACGGGCATCCCAGAAGGGAGGTGAGAGGACCAGGGAACATGGGCATATCCCCTGGACTTCATGCCAACACAAAGTGGAGGCTGTAATTGGGCACCTCTGCCCGCTCTGAGGCAGGAAGAAAGAAGCAGAGCAGGGGAAGTCAAGGGCAAGGGGACCAATCACAGGAGGGAGGGATCTTAGTCCCTGTGCAGCATGGTGTGGCCTTCAGAGAAACATTGGATTTTGTTGGCCTGGCCACGAGGCTTTGTTTGCATCTTTACATAAAAAGCGTCTGATGGTGAGCAGGGCTGGTTTTCATGTTTTCATCCCTGGCACTCAGGGCAAGCTGCCATTCTGGAGAGAGGTGCTCGGGGGTGGGTTCTGATGTGGTCTGCTCTTTCCACAAGCCCGGCTCAGAGGCGTAGGGATAGAAGGCATGAAACGTGAGCCATTGCCTAGGATTTCATCCTGCGTGGTATTATCCAGGCCTTGGAAGTTTGAGGGCTCGTGGAGGAAACTGCTTGTCAGGTTCTGTGGGTTCAGTCCTGAACCCCCGACATTGAGGCTTTTGCAGACAGGTGCTTAGCAAGCAAGTGCAGATTCCTCCAAGCCTTCTGAAAAGTCCTCAGCTGGACTCCAGAGCTTCAGATCCAGCCTGAGGGATCTTGTCTGGATTCCTCTCAGGTCACAGTGCCCTTCTCTCTGTCCCTCTGTTTCTCATCTGTGAAGAGCGAACGTTATACCAGTTCTCTAAGTAAGGCCAGGATGGTTTTGAGTGAGGCCCAAATTGTATTCTCCAAGAACGTTTAACTTCAAAAAGAGAGCTGAGGCCGATGTGGGTGAATGTGTTCAGGTAGGGTGAAATCTTATTCCATGGCCGGAAGCAAACAGTTGCCTCGCCGATGCTGCTGCTTCCCTTCCAGTATCCTTGGGTCCTTTCAGGGGTTACGACTGTGGTTGCTTCCCGCCTCTCTTCCCTTGTCTTGCTCACCCAGCATGGGGCCCCCTCAGGCAGACCCTCTGAGCCTCAGCTTCCCTCCCTGTCTCAGACACACCCCTCCTTTCCCCTCCCCCCTTCTACAGGCAGGAATACAGAGGGTCTGGGGCCAAAGGGCAGACGTTAGGGGACGATCTCAGAGTCTTGGTCTTCTGACGCAGGCCACTAGGCTACCTCATGGCTGCCCAGAGTGGCACGCCTGGCCTCTGTCCTGATGGCTGGCCTAGACTCACTTTTCCTGTGTGTGTGTGGGTGGATGGGGGGTGTGTGTCAAGACTGGCCCTGTAGCCTGCTCACGGGACCTGGCTGTCACCCGTGGGCAAGTCAGCCCGACCGTGTGCGCATCTGTGTGCCTGGAAAACATCAGTAGCCACGTCAGCCGCAAAAGCAACAACCACGCACACCCAGCAGAGACCTTCGCCTGGCTCACAGAAGGTGGTAGGCCAGACGCGGGAAGGAAGACATGGTTTTCTGTGACGTTAGAATAAGATGAGCAGTGGGTATTGTGGGCCAGGCTCCACCAAACCCTTGGAGAGCACCTCCAAACGGCTGATGAAGCCCCGGGGTTGACTTTATTGGGTGTTTTCAGCACTGCCAAATATTTGTAGTGTTGGTGGCCCAGGAGCCACCGGGGGGGGGGGGGGGAGTGTATGCGGCACATATATTGAGACTTCGTCATTTGGTGACAGGCCTGTTGGATCCCCTCCCCTAGAAATCAGTTCGGATCTGCCGGAGAAATAAATCAAATGGAGATAGCCCTGAATTCATTTCTCCTGACGGTCTCCTTCCCTCCTTCTCTGGGGATAGCAAGAACCATGCTGGCCCTAGGCACGACATGTATGTAATCCTCACCGTTCAGATGTCCCCCCCTGCGCGGGGAGCCTGGGCCGGCCTCCTTGTCACCCTCTGCTCCGGAACAACATCGCTCCCTGCTCATGAATATCTGCAGTGTTGGGGTCGTGCCGTGCATCTGTACATAGCGCTAGGCTGATCCTTTTGCTTTAATTAAGCTTCAGAGGAGAGCCGGAGTCTCCATCTCATTCGTGACCCATCTGCTCCCTGATTCCTTTTCCACAGTTTCTGCTGCCAGGAGAAGGGCAGCCATGGTCTCAGACGGCGGGGTCCCTCCTGGTCTGAGCTGAGCCAGCCTTGCCCAGTGATTAAGTTGCTCTAAACCTCCTCCATGGACCTCCTCTCGACTCCCCCCATTTCCACTGGAAGCTAATTGCCAACGACCTCAAAATAAAACCCCCTTGGGTGTTTCCCATCGCTACACACTCAGAAGGAAGGATAGGGACGGGGGTTGCTAGCAGGAAGAAGGGGGTGTTGTGGCTGGCTGCTGCTGACCCCACCCTCTGAGAGCGACCAGCTGCAGGCCTGTTTTTAGCGGACCCTATGGAAAACCACATCATCCTAAATGAGGGGCGGCCCGCTGAATGTGGGTCCCCGGACTTTTGTAGAATTTTCCTCCTGAAACTAACACGGGGCCTGCAGAAGTAGCTTTTAGTCCCAGGTAATCACCGGATGGATTTTTTTTTTTTTTTTTTTTTTTTTTAGCATCTAACCACCAGCTTCTGTGGGCCTCAGAAAGAACATTTGTAACCATGCATTCTTTATGTGGTCTTCGATTAATAAACAGGAACCTACCTTTCTAGACGGATGGGGAAACAATTTTTTTCTGTTTGTTGCTCCTGTGTGTAGGGTCCATGAATGGGGGCTTTGAGAACTTGCCCTTCCATGGCCAGGTATCAAAGTGCTGCTCACACACACGGACCGGCCGCCTCAAGGTGCAGCTCCGAGCCGCCGCCCGCGTGGCCGCCCACCACGTTCCACGCTAACTGCCTGGTTGGGCCGCAGGGCCAGACTTGTGACGGCCCAGTTTTCTTCCCTGGGATGAACGCCGACCCACCAGGAAGAAGGCGGAGACCACCAGCATCCATTCTCCACCTCGGTCCTAAAATAACTCTGTTTCTATTTACCTGAATGTGTTCTCTCTGGTGGCATTTCCTTCTCCTGTCCCATCACATCCCTCTGTTTGGGAAGAGAAAGTTCATTTTTAAAGGTTTTCTGGCCTAAAATTCCTCTCTTCTTGTTCTCTCTCTGTGTCTCTCTCTTTTTTTTCTCTCTCTCTTTCTCCCATCTCTTCACTCTTGCTTCCCTTTTCTATAACCTCCTCTCTCTTGTCCTTGGATAATGCATCTAAATACTATGGTTTAGGCTTCTCCTAGAGTCTCCCCTGTGTTGAGACTTCAGGAAAGGGGAGCAAGCAGTCCCAAGCCAAGGAACAATGACCACAGTCAAGTCCCTGCAGAGAGAAAGGGTATGTGAAGGGCTGAGACTTTGTCTACACATCCTGAAGTCTGAGATTGGGATGATGAAGGCTTTGTGAGTTACACTCCGGAAGATAAAGGGGCCTCAGCCTAGTGACACGAAGCCCTTATGCCAAGCACACTGTCAACACCTTGGTGCGCTGGAGGGCTCGTCTGTCCAAGGAAAGCGGCTTCTAATCCTGGGCTTCCATTTGAATTACGCTGGGCAAAGTGCTGGGAACTGGCTTCAGAGTGTCTGACGCTGGAAGCAGGATCCTGGAGGTTGGCTCGAGGGAGTGCTCTCCCCTCTGTCCTGCCTTCTTCCCTCACTCCATATGCACCAGCCAGGAATATGGAGGTGTGCTCACCTTGGGTCAAATCTTAATGGGGTCAAGGTGACACAATCTTGGAGAGCGTTCCAAGAAAGGGCTTTGCAGAAGTGACAAGATGCCCAGGCAATGTCAGAGTGGGGTAATTGGTAAGGGATAGGGGGTGGAGGCTGCCTTTTCCATGATGCTGTTTGTCCTGGGTTAGGCGGGGCAGGGGACTCTCGCCATAGCATTCTGGAATTGGGATCTGAGGAGGTGGGCCTTTGGGGTCTCCTTTCTGTCCTGTGCTGGCAGAGAGAGAGAGTCTGAATTTATCTGTGTGGGGGAGAGCTGCTGAGTAGCAGGGATGGAATGCCCCACCACGAATCTCAGAAGGCCCTTGTGAGACAAGCCAGGAGGGGACCATGACGCTCATGTTGCAGATGAACACACCGAGATTCCAAGTTGCAAAGTGACTACACCGTCGCACCGAATGTTGGTGGCTCCTGAGCTGTGCTTTCCTCACTGTCCCATCGGGTACTCATACCCATGGAGAGAGTAAAGATGCATGAGTTGGTCTGCAGATGCTTGTTGGGATTCTTAGCAACCCTGATGACGTTGAGACAGTATCATCTATCCGATTCTTGAGTAATTCCCACCCCTCTCTGTGGGGACAATGTCAGAGGAAGACAAGGAGTACGTGCCCCATCAGCTGTGGCACTGCTGGAAGTGGCAATGGGCACCCGACCCTCTGCCGGGGCACTCTGTTTCCAAAGCTCCCACGCTGATGGTGCGCCGTGTGACTTGCCTGGCTTCTCCAAACAGCCTGGCTCTGTCCTTGGCTTGGCTCTGACAGTACCCTTACCACCACGGCCACCCCGTCCCATATTTCCAGGCGGCCAGAGCACCATTCCTCTCTTCTCCCTGGTTTGAAGGAAACAAAATTGGCCAATGGATATAATATGTCCAGGCTGGAGAGTAGTTTGGAGGCCTTCAGGACAAGGGCTCAGGTCCCAGATCTCTGTCACACAGACCACCAAAGTGAGGCCCCAGGGAACCAGGAGGTGAGAGTTGGTTAATGAAAGACTCAAAAGGAGTTAGACAAGGTCCAAGAAGGTAGGCAGCAAGAGGCGAAGAGCTGTAAGGAAAAGACTCATTATAGCCCAATGCCGGATCTGTACTTGGCTGGGTTTCTGCTGCCCTGATGTCGGTACTGCTGGCGGTGAGGTGAGGGATGTGGCTTTTTTTTTTTTTTTATCTTTTTTTTTTTTTTTAATTTTATTTTTTTTTATTTAATTCACTTTAGAGAGGAGACACAGAGTGTGTGTGTGTGAGAGAGAGAGAGAGAGAGAGAGAGAGAGAGAGAGAGAGAGAGAGAGAAGAGAGAAAGGGGGGAGGTGCTGGAAGCATCAACTCCCATATGTGCCTTGACCAGACCAGTGCAGGGTTTTGAACTGGCGACCTCAGTGTTCCCAGGTCGACGCTTTATCCACTGCGCCACCACAGGTCAGGCTTTTTTTATCTTTTAACAAGGGGACTGGGCGTCCCTTTCTTATCCCAGCTGAAACGTTTCCCAGAACAAAGATGTGAGCTCTTCCTGCTGCGACAGACACAGGTTCTGGAAGACGAGGCCAATTCTGTCCCTCTGTCTGGGAGCAAGGTGAGACATCGGGCCCTCCACCATCCTGTGCTGGTCACTGTACATAATTCAAGATAGGAGCTGACAACTCCTGCTCCATTGGCCAAAGGGACATCAGTCCCTCAAAATACTCTTCCAAAGGGGGGCTTCGGGATTAAGTCACCTTGGAAATCCTTCTCATGGATGACTGCCATGCCCTTGATCATGTCAAGGTCCTTAGAAGTCGTGCAGTGAGGACACCGTTTAACTTGGTGCAACCCACAACATCCCAGCATCACTTGTTCATGAGATGACATTTCCGTGGAACTCTGTTTCACAGCCCGTGGGAAATGTAAACTAAAATAAAGGAAAATGCAGGTGACTCAGTAAAGTAAGCTGCGGCTGGGACAGGCACAGTCTCCGTGGCCTCAGGGCTGGTGGGGGAGGGGCACTGGGGTAAGAGAAGCCCCCATTTGTGTCCCTGACCTGGGATGTGTTCTGTATGCCCGGAGGAGGATGTGACACGTGTGCCCAGCCAGCAGCTGGGCAGCACCTGTTGAGGAACGCAGCTGGGCCAGGGTCAGGGGGCATTCTTGGCCTCTATCTCACCGCTGCCCCAGCAGCTGCCTGGGTGTTTTCCCACATTCCACATGAGACGCCGCTGTCCGGAAGCCCCGAGCGGAGAGCGGGAAGAGCCCCGAGCGGGGAAGAGCGGTCACCACGGTGATGACCCGCACCCCGAGGCGGTATGGACTCCGACGGTCCCAGTGAGCGAATTCGGTACCTAGTTTCTGCCACCAGTCGGAGAGGAAGAAGCAAATTTATGGCCAAGGGCTCAAGGTCAAATTTATTTTGAGGTAGTAAAGTGAATGGCATGTTAAAAACAGGAGATGCGGGTGGAGGCGGGTAACAAGAGCAAAGGACAGGCAGGTGCCAGACGGACAGCAAAAAGGGGACGGGGGACGGTCCTCCCCACCTCCCCACCCAGCGGCTCCCCTCTGATAACACACACCAGGAGGGAGATAGGTTTGGGCTGTACCAGGAAGAAAAAACAGCAGAAGCAGAAGAAGAGGTAAAGAAAAAGCAGGCCAATAAATGGCTTAGTGGCTTTCTGAAGACCTCATCATCCCCCTGCACTTGGTCCAAGTCATGTAGGACACAGGCAGGCAGTAGCAGGGAGCATGACAACTGAGCGGAACTCCACTCCGGAATAATATTTTCTTTTCTCCTATAACTGCTTTCATCCAGGGACCTTAAAACACTTCACACAGTTGCAATCATTGAACCTCACCGCATACCTGTGGGAAGGAGGACTGTTATTTTGCTCGTTTTCTGTAGTGGAGAATGGTAGCACGGAGGGTTTGGGAGGAAATGTTTCTTGAGCCCGTCGGTGGGGGACCCAGGCTGCCCCCGCGGCTCACCGCCTTGCCGCGGGCAAATCGCAGAAGGTGGTGGCACACGGTCAGCTGGGAAGAGGAAAGGTTCCTTTAATTTTACAATAAATCAAAAAATATATATATATTTAAAACCTATAAGAAAAATAATTTTAAAATATTAAATGTTATATATTTAATAAATATATAATAAAATACAAACTCTCTAATACGTTTTACTTTCAAAATCACCGTTTACTAAGGCTGGATTCCTTTTTACCCACTGGGCTCATTTGATTGTCTTGTTTCTCCTCCTTCACAAGTGAAGAGGCAACAATTCAGAAAAACAAGTTTTGTTTGTTTGTTTGTTTTTTCCCAGAATGAGAAGAAAAGCGAAGAGTTGTCCTTTGATGATAGTGAGGTGAGAGGAAGGGAGTACAGTGCTGTGAGGAAGGGAGGAAGAAAGGTGGCCAAGGGGAAAATTACCTTCCTCATCTTGGTTGAAAGAGTCCCAGAAAATATTTATTTTACTGTTTACTTCAGAATGGCAGAAGGTGTTAAGCGTTCTGTGCGTTTTTGCTTGAAACTGGGATTTTCCTTCCCAAGTTAGGCTCTCTACAACTGAGGTCACAGCTCCTTCTAGGGTCCTGACCTAGCGGGGGCAGGGCTGAGTGGGCAGGGGGCTGTGACTTTGGGGCACGAGGTGTCCTATGTCCATTCGTGCCTGTGCAGTTCACCTGGCATCTGCCTTTCACTGCATATGAAAGAATTATGGTATTGGCCCCTGAACTCATAAGGACAGTGGACCTTCTGTGCTCTATTTATACAAGGCTATTGTCTTCTTTGTCCTGGACTGGTGTGCTAATGCACCCTGATGACGATGACAACAATATCAAAGAGCCCTTGCTGTCTGCATAGCAGCTGACAGCTTGCAAAACGCTTCCCCCGGAAGCTCCGGACCGCCCCCGTGTGCGGCCAGGCTCCATAGGCATGCAGCAGTCTTGTTTCAACGCCCCCTTCACTTGCGCTCCAGGATGTCATTGGTCCAAGCGCTTCCCACCACACTCTTGGGCTGATTATAAACCGCTGTTAGCAGGGAGACTGGTCCTAGTAGACCTCTCCTGGTGAGGGATAGTCAGTCAGTCCTGGTACTCAGACAATTTGCAGGTGATATTGTAATTAATCCGCTTTATTTGACTATTTCAGGTTAGTTGTCAACGTCGATAAAACTGAACAGATCATTCTACCTACCGAACTGGTCCAGTTCACTAGGACCTTTCAGGGGGTGTTCTAGGTCCCCAGAGCTCGTCAGGACACTGTAAATGAGCAATGTGTCTCCTCCTTTCACCCCTCTCCCCTCTCCCCATGCATCCTCAAAATACCTGAAACACAAAGATCAACACACTCAAGCAAGACGGCTTAATTCTGAAAGGAAGTGAACTGTATAGAGATCTTTCGGGATTTTTAGAGAATATTAATATCCTGATTAAAAAAAGCAATATATAAGTATATAAATATGTAATATATTATGATATTAATATATGTCTATTATATATTATAATATATAAGTATATAAATATAGATTAAATAGTGTAAACGTAGTTCCCTTATCTCCTCCAATTTGGGGACAGTTTGGAGGAAGAGTCGGGGGGACTTAAGGATTTTTTTTTTCTTTATTGATTCATTTTAGAGAGACAGATAGAGGAAGGGGCAGGGAGAGAGAGAGAAGCATTCATTTTGTTGTTCACTTAGCTGTGCATTTATTGGTCACTTCCTGTATGTGCTCTGACGGGGAACAGAACCATCAACCTTGGTGTCTTGAGATGACCCTCCAACTGACGGAGCTAACCGGCCAGGGTAGGACACAGGGATTTTCATTTTCAGTTACTCAGCAGGGAGATGCTTTCCATGCTGTCCCCCAGGGGAAGAGGAAGCCCCTTCAGGTTATACCTGGTGTCACAGTGCATCACATTAACTCACGGCTACATCTTGAGAAAAATTCAAAGAAGTCAGGAAATTCCCAGCAAATGCTCTCTTGTCACCCTCCGCTGACCCTGCAGGGAGAGCATAGGTAGGGTCAGGCTGGAGGGCATTTCTGAAAAGGAACAGTCAAGTGCTTCTGCTTCTCCTGAGGGCCTGTGGCGGGCAGAGTCCTAAGTGGCCTGACTGGAGCTGCGAGTCCGGCCCCTGGGCAGCTGGCGCTGGCCTGTTTCTCCATTCCAGACTTTTATTTTTGTAAAAGTCGTTTTGTTTTCCCTTCTTGGCTTTGTTTCTCCTTGGGGAACAGCATCTTCCCTTCTGGGCAAAGCAAGATGCCCCAGACCTCTCCTTCCAGTAGATAGGGCCAGATTTAGAGTTGGGGTTGCTCATTTAAGCTTTGTATATAATTGAGCCTGGCACAAAGGGTGATCATTAGGAGGAATGGCATGAGATGAAGAAAAGGGAAAGCGTAGACCAAAATAGAAAAGATACCCCGAGGAGAGACAGGGTGGTGTGGCTGGAGGCCTAAACTCCAAGGATTCTTAGCTGGAAGGACTGACCATAAAAAGTGCCCAGAGGGGGCAATTAAGGGACTGTGAGCTTCTGTCATCACCTGGGATTGTTTACTTCTAAAGTGCAGGGAAGGGCATTGCCTAAAAGGTGGCAACAGACACCAGAGGCTGCTCCCTGGGCTGCAGGGACGGCTGATAGAAACAGGGTAACCCACTCCCTGGATGTGCACCGAGCATGTCCAGAACTGGGCATTGTCACTTGGTCCATACGGCCATGGAGGGTCCTGGAGGATTTTGAGCTGTTGCCCCTGCCCTGCCACTGCTCAGGGAACACCTTTGTCTAGAACCTTGCGGCTTATTGCCTCGGAAGACAGGGCCTTCCCCCCCACACACCTCTCCAGGTGGTACTCCACTGCTTTCTTACTCGGTGTGGGTTGACAGATTGGCAAGGGGGACAAACCAAGGAGGCATTCCCTCTAAGGTGCTGTTCCGGTTAAGCTGGTGAGTGGACACGTGTGTGTCCACCTGCCACACCCTCGAGGTCCTGGAGCCTTGTCCTGTGTGAAGAGGACCCACGTGAGCGCAGTGTGGTTGGGCACAGTGCTGTTCCCGCCTTGTGGCCCATCGTCTGCCACCCAGATGGTTGACTCACATCTGAGGAGCTGGCAGCATGGGGTTCCAGTTGTCCTCCAGCCCCCCGCCAGACTGTCTCTCCTCCTCGCATTCCTGGTGGCGGCCCCGCTCCCTGTGACCCCACGTTCTAATGTTCTTGGGTTTGTTCAGACTACCCAGCTGGCTCTGCTCCGGGCTCCCTGGCCTTGTTAAAGCCCAAATGCCGACTTTTACAACCTGCTCTTTCCACCAAGTTCATCAAGCAGCCTTCTTGTTTTACAAGCGAGATGGCCCCTTTGGTGAGGGGGAGGCGCAGGGAGCACAGGCTTCACCAGGGTCTGGTCTGCGCCCTGTTATTAGTATTATTTTTTAACGATAGTCCTAAAAAAAATGAAGTTCAAAGGTGAGTGACTCTCCAGGAGGAAGAATTAAATGGGTTGATCTGGAAACCGTTTCACCCTGGAGGCACTGTTAGGAACATAATCTATTTTGAATTTTTCTTCATGAGCCCAAGTTGGTTACGGTGTGAGAATAGCTTTTTCATGCTTTCTCTTTCTTTCTCTATACTACAGAAATATACATCCCATAGAATATACAGGCTGTGTAAACATCTCTTTAAAAAAAAATCACATAAAGATATTATATACAGTCACATGTGTCTCCTTCCAAATGGGTGTGTTCATAGAGCCACATAGAGATATCCTTCACACCCTATATGTAAAAAAACAGCCAATTCAGACATTGGCAGAACAGCCCTGCCCAAGTCAGTAGAGGAGCTTGGCTCCGGGCTCAGCAAACAGTCCCATAAAACCCACGCTTGCTTTTATTGAACGGTGATGCATGCAAGACCCAGGGTGGCCAGCTCGAATCAGGGCAGGAGCCAACATTCACAGTCGGGTCCATAAAGGGTAGCAGGAAAGTTTCTTTTTTGCTGAAATTTAATCTGTTCCTAGAAAAAAAAATTTGCTTCCTATACTGGTTGGCTAGACTTCCCTCTTCTGCGGTTGTATCATTTTAGCTGCTTTGATGTCCAAGATGTTACTTTTACATTGGATCTCCTCACCTCCAGCCTTACCTGCTTCTTCCTGTTCAGCCTCCACGGTGCTGGATGCCAGGGTCAGCTTTGAAAACTGCAGATCGAATCTAGCACTCTCTTATTTAAAACCCGTCAGCGGCTCCCCATTGCCTGCTAACGGTCAGATCCTTAGATTTGCAGACAAGTTCCCTGGCTGTCTGTCCTTGTTACCTTTTAAACCCATTTCTTACAAATCTCCCAGACCTGTGCAGCCCACCCTCCAGCCATTTCAAACTGCCTTTCAGGCCACAGTCTCCCAAGCTTCATGCATTTATTTACATGTATAATTCCTTTCACCTGGAGTGTCCTGGGGATATGAATGGGACAGTGATGGCATTGACTGCTCAGGGCTAGGGGGACTGAAAGCTGATGTGCTGGGGTGGGGGTGGCACTATCAAGTAAGGTGTCCAGAAATGGTCCCTTGGGAAGGTGACTTTGAGCAAAGGTTGAAGGATGTGAGGGGGGTGTGCCATGCAGATATCCAAGGGAGAAGCATTCCAGTGAGAAAGAAGAACAAGTGCAAAGGCCCTGAGGTGGGGATGTGCCCAGTATCTTCAAGGAATAATTGGAGCAGAGTGAACAAGGAAGGGGATGTGGGCAGCGAGGACCTGGGATGAGGACCATGGGGCTCTTGAAATTAAACAGTTCCCACCTCTTTTCTATGGCAAGTTGTGCTCATGAGACTATGTGACCATGGGGACCCCACAGCTTGGCTGCAAAATGTTTGAAGAGTTAACATCATTTTGCTTATGAAAGCAGAGTAGGTTTAAAAGTGGACCCAAAAGTGTCAGGCTCTGGACTTCATTTTCCTCCAACCTATGTCCACCCAGTATCTACAAAGCTATTTTAGGGTTTGTCACCCTGGTAATTGAAAAGGAAACACCATTGAGGATGCGGTAGTGTTTCAGTCCTGGGCTGGGTAAGCGATCCTCGTCCTTAGGGCGTCGTTGGGGGGTTCAACCCACATCTGTTCTCAACAGCAATTTATTTTATTAGTTCCTTCCTCTTCCTAGTTTATGAAAGTCCCAGAAATGCCACGGGCAGACCTTCTTTCAAGCGTTCAGATAACATGCTGAATTCAGTTGTCATGCCTTCCCCAACTCGTCTTTATTATTGTGGCAAATTATATCCAATAAATATTGACCGTTTTACCTGTTTTTAAGTGTACAGTTCTGTGGCATTAAGTATCTTCATCCTGTTGGATAATCATCACCTTCGTCCATCTCCAGAAGCCCTTAGCCACTCCGATTGGAACTCGGTACCCATTAAACACTGACTCCGCCCCTCCTCTCCTCAGTCCCTGGCCATCTCCTTTCTCCTTTCTGTCTCTATGAATGTGACTCCCCCAGGGACCTCGCACAAGAAGAATCCTACAATATTTTGTGTATTGGCTTTTGTGATGGCCTTATTTTACTTAGCATAGTGTCTTCAACATTCATCCATGTACCATGCATCAAAATTGTATTTATTTTTAAGGCTGAATGGAATCCCATTATAGATGTACACACCACACTGCTTCTACCTTTTGGCTGTTGTAAACAATGCGGCCACAAACATGGACGTACAGATACCGGCTTTCTCTCTCTTTGAAGGAGCTCTCCGGGTGGGAGCACATTCTGGCTGTTTGAATCAGTCTCTCTGCCTGCCCGTCTCCCTTTCTGGCTTCTTTGCTCTGTGAGCTTGATTGGTGATGAATATTCTGCTTATTAGTTCAACCCTTAGCCACCAGGAAATTAGAGGCTGGATAATTCACATAGAAATAAAAGGGTGTGGTTTTTCTTGCATCACTCCTTGGGAAGTCATTAATATTGCAAGGAGAAAAGAAAAGAGACCAAGGATTACACCAGGGCTGGACCTTCTGGTGTGCCCTCAGAGGCTGGGGACTGTAGTGGATTGGCAGTGTCCTTCCTGGGAGAGTCAGAGGGCACGTCCTGGCTGGAGCTACTGGGCATCTGTTTGGAGGGCCTTGTCTGTTGGCTGTAGCAGAGCCTGAATGAAGCCAAGGAAGGCCATGGCTTCAGTGGCCCCTGGGCCAGCCCATCCCACTCAGTGGCTGTAGACCACACTGCTACTCTCAGGCAGCTGGCCTGAGCAACATTTGAACTTGAAAAAGTTTACATTGAAAAAGTTCACACACTTTCAAAATAAAGGAGGCCCAGATACGAGAGCGAATGGGTCAACAGGAATGAGTACTGGTGTGGGAGTCAGCCAGTGATATCAGGACATGGGCCTTGTCAGCCATGGGCTTTGTCCAAGCTATCCAAACTCTGAGAGCCTCAGTGATTCCATTTGCAAACAGGTAGAGGGTCACCGTCGATAAACCCTAGCTGGGTATGAGTATATTATAATTGTCTGGGTGCTTTTAAAACAGATACTTGGGCACCATCCCTGGGGATCCTGATTTAATTGGTTGTGGGCATTAATAGTGTTTACAAATCAAGTGATTTTAATATGCAGTCAAGGTGGCAGATCACAGGCCCAGAGTGTAGCAAACCCTCTACAAATGCTAGCCCTTATTCTCAGCCCTCCTTCCAGCCCTGAAAATATTTCATAAAGCACATGCCCTCCTTCACAGGGAATAGCCTCTGGCATCAGCTGTCTTGGGTCATATCCAGTTCTGTGATGGTGAGCAGGGTTCTTAACACTAGCAGAGCCTCAGTCTTCCTAACAGTAAAATGAGATTAAGAACAGATTCTAGTACATAGTTTTTTTTGTGCAAATTAGAAGAAAGAATTTAACACACAGCTTGGAGATAGTGAGCACTCAGTAGATGTGGGCTCTTATTGTGAGAATGGTCAGTGTCAAGTCAGGAATCCCCTTGTCCCAACTACAGCCAGCCCTCTCACCCCCCTCCTGGGAAATCAGCCCTCCTCTCCCCTGCAAGGGCTGCCCGGTTCCAGCTCTCCTGCTGAGCCATGTTCCTGGGAGATGCCTGCTGAGAACTTGGGATCACATTGAATCAGAGGTATTTGTAGACTTGACTCACCAGGTCTTAAAACCAGAAGATTGCCCTGTGGTTCTCATGACGTTCCTGGAAAATAAAAGAAGTGAATATTATTGGGCTGAGTTCATCAGACACTCAACCCTCCCTTTTGTGTGCCGGGCTTTCGGCAAGGAGCAGGCAGCCACCCAGCCAAGTCTAAACCATCAAAGGCTGGGGCCGGCTGCAGCGCTAAGGGATGTCACTGCTCCTGCAGACAGGTCTAGTCCTCTTCCCACAGACTTCTGCTTCTCTGCTTGCCTGGAGGCTACACAGTTTCTCCTTCCTCCTGGCTCCTGGGAAAATGTTCCCAAGGGCTGCCTCTGGCGAGGTGTGTCAGAGTTGAGCTATGCTGGAGGGCTGGGTGTGGACTGGGAAGGGGCCAACCAGACTCCAGAGGACAAGAAAGGGAAAGTTCCCTGTCAAGGGCCAGAATTTCTGATTTCCTGAATTGAAATAGCAGCCAGGTAGGACACCCATTTCTCTGATGCCTCCTTTTCCCCACCCACTGTGTCCCTGCTGACAATAAGTCCTAATGTTTCCACATCCCAGCTGTCTCTAGAAATCTGCTCTACATCCCAGGGGTTACAACTCTAGCAAAAGCCACTGTCATTCTGTAACTTCTCACTGCACCTGGAATCTCCTAACTTGTCTCCCTTTTCCTATTCTCTCTACCACCTGCTCAATGCAGCCAAGTGAACATTTCAAAAATACAAAACCAGTCATGTCCCATAAATCTTTATGCTTAAAACTTACCCAAAGCTTTTCACTGCTCCTAGGATAATGGCAAAACTCCTTAACAAGTCCAATAAGGCTATGTGTATTAGGATTTGGTTTGGCTATAATAGAAAACAGAATTTAACAGGGGTGTAGATAGGTAAGATTTTATTTTCTCATAAGAAAAACCTGCAGTTGAATGAGCTAGGATTGGCAGAGCAGTTCCTCAAAGTTGTCAGGGACTCAGTTCTCTGCTCTGTCATTCTTAGCATATGGTTTCCACTTCATGGTCCAAAAGGGCTGCTTGAGCACTAGCCATTGCAACCAAATTCCAGGCACAAGAAGGAGGAATTGCATACAACACTTTTACTTGCATCTTTCTGCCCAGAATTTAATGATACTGCTAAAGTTAGTTGGAAGAGAGGTTGGGAGATATAATCTTTGTTCTAAGTGGTCATGGACCAGCTATAAAGGAGGCAGAAGAGGAGAATGGATATTGGGTAACAACTGACTGTATATCACATGCTCCATTTCCAGACCTTTACTCTCCTCTTGCTTTCTTCACCTCACTCTCCCCACTCTTATCACACTGGTTTTCTCCAGGAGGCCCATATATTTGCAATACTCCTTCCTGCCCCAGGCCTTTGCTCACATTTCAGTATTTCCCTGTCTTCTTGCTTAACTACCCATTCTTCAGAACTCTGCTCAATCCGCATTTCCTCAGGGAATCTTCCTACAGGAGATTAGCCTCCTATTTCAGATGCTTATAGCACTCGGATTGGGTCACTGTTGCAATTACATATGAGGTCAAGGTTTAAGCCTAGCGTAGACCACTATTGGAGCTGGACTTACAGTAAGCGCTCAATAAATATTTGTTGCATGAATTAATAAATAAAGTTAGCTATTATCTAATACAGGGGTCCCCAAACTTTTTACACAGGGTGCCAGTTCACTGTCTCTCAGGCCGTTGGAGGGCTGGATTAAAAAAAAAAAAAACAACTATGAACAAATCCCTATGCACACTGCACATATCTTATTTTAAAGTAAAAAAAAAACAAAATGGGAACAAAATGCGCTTCCGGAGCCCAGACCCGTGCATCCCACGTCACCGGAAGTAGTACTGTACGTGAGCAACGCCTGGCTTTGCATTGCCGCCATATACAGTACTCCAGGAACACAGGATGTGGATGCATTCTGTGCTCCTCTCACTGACCACCAATGAAAGAGGCGCCCCTTCCGGAAGTGCGGCGGGGGCGGATAAATGGCCTCAGGGGGCCTCATGCCAGCTGTAGTTTGGGGACTCCTAATACAAAACAAAACAAAAAAGGTAGTATTTAGCAAATTATTTTTCCGGACAAGTAGTGGAGGGTGGCCAGGAGGGTTGGGGAGATGCAGGAGAATAGGGGAGAGTTCTAAATGATTTATTCAGATCAAGTAGGCTCTTGGGTGTGGAGGCGGGAACACTGAACTGGACCTCAGGAGACCTGTTTTCTTGTCTCAGCTCAGCCCCCAGTAGCTGGCCCACCAGCTGGAGACAGGGATACATGGTCAGATGCTGGACATAGTTGAAAGCAGAGCCTACGACCATTGCTGGCACATGGGGGCAGGGTATTGAGGGAAACAGAGGGGTCAAGAATTAGTCCTGGGGGTTTGGCTGAACAAATGGAAGGTCATTTACTGAGAAGGGGACGACAGGGAAAGGAGCAGGTCTTAGGGAGGTGATAGACAGGGGTTATTTGCCAATGAAAGGCAGGTCCCTATAGCCCACTGGCCCACACTTCCACTCTTCCAAAAGCACCCCCTGGAGAAAGTCCAAGCCCCAGGTTGGTGTAGGTGCCAGGTGGCTGTAAAAAAGATAGAAAGGTCGACCTTTCAAAGTGCATAGTTTCCAGCCAAGAAATGATTCAGTGACTGGGCAGTAAGATTGAACAGCAAGAGGGCAGCACACCATGCCCTGTAGGCTGGGTGGGAAGCGGTCACTTGGTCACTTTCTGCAATGAGGGAAGGCACATCCGTGCACAGTCGCTGCAGAAATCTTTGAAAATTCAGCAAAGTATAATCGCATCTCATGCCTACCATCTCCCTGTGTTTTTCTCTCGGTCTTTATTTTACAGTTTTCTCCAGGCAGTTGAACTCATCCACATAACATAATTTGGCAATTTCCTCTTCTCACTAAACAGTGAACACGTGTTTCTAAATTGCTTTCAGGAAAGGATGTACTGATTGCTCTACCACAAAGTATATTAGAACGCCTCTCCCCTGGCTGTCTGCTCAGCAATGAGCATTAGCATGAGAATACTTTAAAAATTTTACAGATGAAAAATAGCAATTCATTATTTGTAGTTACTTCAATTCATAATCATTATTTTAAGTTGCAATTCTTTTATTTCTAGAATGAACATTTCTCAGATACTTGTTAGTTATACATACTTTCTATATATTTTAATATATATTTTATGTATTTTATCTATATATTTCAATTCATAATTCATTACTTTAATTTGCAGTCAAATATATATTTAATATACAGGTAGTTAATGTATATGATATATAAGCATATAGTTAACATACATGTAATATATATTTATATATATTGTGCACTTTCAAAACTGACTTTTGCAAAGCTATTCGCAGGATGGTAACAGGAACCGGCGTGGCTGAACCCGACCTGCCCTGCCAGTGCTCATTCACAGTGGTGGACATCTGCTGGGCACTCATTTGGATTTCTGCCCCAGTCTGTCCGCCGGAGGGGTTTTGGTATCCACTGAGAGGGTAGGGAGTGCTTCCAGAGCGTGGTGCAGCATCTGGCACACAGTGGGCCCTCAGTGCCTACTTGTTCTGTGGCTGAATGACAGACAACTGCTCTCGTCTCTGTTCTCAGCTGTGTCGTGACACAGCAAGTCCCTTTCTCTCACTGGCCTGCCTCTCCCCATATTTCGTAGTTAATCAAGTCACAGAAGACTCCTAATCACTTTGAAATTCTGTGAAGGCCACCAACCCCATCTTTGCTTTAGTTTCCTCTTCGATGAGACAGGATGAAAGTATCGGCTCCCCACAAGGTTGCCCGATAAAATACGGGGCGCCCAGCTAAACTAGCATGTCAGCTAAACAAGGAACAAATTTTGGGGTATAAGCATGCGCCCAATATTGCATAGGCCCCATAAATAACCGGGGCGCCAAGTGATTACACATCAGGCAGCTGGATCAATTTATTGCCTTTGGAGTTGTTGTGTTTCTGGGCCGATGACAAGTACATGGCATCCACTCAACAAGTATTTATTGAGTATCTACTCTCTGCCAGACACAGTGAGGCCCAGGTGACACAGCAGAAAATGAAATAAGTGGTGTCTCTCCTTTCCGAGGGCTTACATTCTGGTTAACAAAAACTACATAAAATGTCAGGTGCTCAGAATTCCCAGAAGACTAATAAAGCCGGGTAAGAGTCAGAGACCATGGGAGGGGGTGAAGGAAGGAATGAAGGAGTCTGATTAATCGGCCCTCTGCCCCCGAGAACCCCAACCTCCACGAAGGGCCGAAGGGCCGTGTCTCTAACAGCAAGACCCTGAGGTTATTTTGTAGCAATCACTGAAGCTGCCTAAAAAGTGCGTCATTGATGCAAATGCCTATGACCCAAATTATGATAAAATAACCAGCTGTTGATGGAAGAGACCTAGAAATCATTTGGCCCAGATTTTCACTGTGCTGGGGCGGCAACCAGTTTCCTGACAGCCAGGGGAAAGTTCTGGGAGGTGGCGTGCTTGTTAAAAAGGTGCTTCTGCTTTTCAGTTCTCTGTGTCAGTCAGGTTGGGGTGAGTCCTGACAACTTGATGTTTTTTTTGAAGTTTTACCTGAAACAACAGTGACAGGCTTTCCTCTTTAAGAAAAGTTCACCCCCTACCCCCTGCCCCAAGCCGGTTTTCATGGTTCAAGGCCTTGCTGGAGGCAGGAGAGCCTACCTCTCTTATGCCCCCGGAAGCCAAGGAGGTCATCAGAATCAACACGATTACTATTTTCATGATCAGGTTTCCAGGTTGCTCCTCCCTACCTGGTTACTCTAATTTCTACAATCCTAAATCCTATGCTTTATTTGCCAAGCTTGTCTATTTGGTCTACACCTTTGCTACGCAAAGTACTGTTCTCAGAAGAGCAGCGTACACATCACCTGGGAGCTGGCTAAAGATGCCCCACCCCGGACCTGCTGAATCACAGCCTGTCCTTTTACAACGTCCCTGGGGAAGGGCACGCATGTTAATGTTTGAGAAGTGCGGCCCTAGAACATTCTGTGTGCCCGCCCCTACTTCATTTTACACACGAGACTTCTATTTGACTTAATGCAAAGGGCTCTTGTCTGCTACAAGAGTTGGATGTGTGAAGCTCATTAATATATTTTCTTTTTTTAAAAAAATTATTTTTATTTATTCATTTTAGAGAGGAGACACAGAGTGAGAGAGAGAGAGAGAGAGAGAGAGAGAGAGAGAGAGAAAGGGGGGAGGAGCTGGAAGCTCAACTCCCATATGTGCCTTGACCAGACCAGTGCAGGGTTTTGAACTGGCGACCTCAGTGTTCCCAGGTCGACGCTTTATCCACTGCGCCACCACAGGTCAGGCCTCATTAATATCTTTCTCAAGTAAAACCAGTTCAAACAGTTTGGAGTTTCTCCCTTATCGTTTTCAACGCATAGGAGCTACGTGCTTAGAAGTGTCTGTGATTCTTGGTTTACAAACTAAGGCCATTACAGAAACCTGAGGATATTAGGTTTTGGCGCAGGAGAGGCAGTTCCAATAGAAGCCAACGGCAGACTCTTGGTGCTCGTGATTTCTTTCAGAGACGTTTGCAGGCACATGGGTGGTTTCTCCTCAAAGGTTGTCCATCAAGGAACAACTGCCTCCTGGGTCTCGTGAGACATAATTGCCAACCACACAAGTTGGACGTCTGAACATGTGGGGGCTGGGAGAACATTGTTGGGTGCTGAAGTCAGGATGGATGTGGGAACAGACTCTCACCAGATGAGACTCTCTGAGTCTCCGCCAGAGGCAGACAAACACCTCACCCATGATGAGGGGTAAGAGCACACATGTTCACATGCAGTGGGGGATGTGTTTAACTCAGTGACTCTTTCATCATGTCACTGTCCCCAGTAGAATACACTGAGGCAATCAAGCAAGTTCTGCCTCTGAAAGGCGCGGAATCTCTGCAGGGCGGGGCATCCAGGTGGGCGCCCAAACAGACAGTGAAGGGAGCCAAGAGCGGACACTCCAGCTGGAACCGGGGAGAGGCCTTGGAGTGTGGTTCTGGTGAGACCCAGACCTGCCTCCAGGGTGAGCACAGACCACCTGCCCAAAGGTGGTGAGCAGGGTGGCCAAGACAGTTGAGTTAAGGGGGTTGGCACTGATCTAAATCCTTTGATTTGAGGCTGGGAAACTTTGCTACCACACCCCTGACAAAGAGCTGTCCCCCACCTGGAGGCTCAAGGGATTAGGAGAGAAGAACAAAGGTAGGCTTGTCAGTCTTGAGTGTGCCTCCCACTGTGAACTCGATCAAGGTTTCAAGTTGAATGCAGATAGATCAGTCCTGGAAAGGTCCCTAGGGGTCACTGGGCCCCACCTTCTTATACAAATGAGAGTAAAGCCAAGTCCCCAAGGGCGGGGATGGGACTGGCCCAAGGTGCCTGAGCATTTTTATTTTTGGCAGAGCAAGTAATTAGCACTAAGAGTGTTCTGGCTCCTGGCCCCAAATTCTTTAAACTTCCTCCATGAGAGTGTGGCTTTGTTGGGACGTTGGAGGGGGCTGTCGGCTGAACACACTTCTGTTCCTGAGAAGAGCTGCGAGGTGCCTTCTTTTCAGCCTGCACCTCCTGTCCTCCAAATAGGTTGCAGCTTTGGCTCCTGCCTGAACTTTCTCTGTCTTCACAGGAGTGTCTAGACCTGAGTGGAGAACCTCTCCCACCAGGATGCCAGGATGGGCTCCTTGGTTCTCCCTGCCTCTGAATTCCAGTGCTCGGGTCACACCCTTCGCGCTTTGTACATTAACTGCTCATATGACTCTCTCTACCTTACTAGACTGCAAGCCTGGGGGAGTAAATAAACTCTCACCTGCTTCTTCAGTTCCTTACTTATGCACTTCCTCGCTACCGAGGATGGAGCTGGGCGTACAGCGGACAACAAATGCCTGAATGACCCTTTCTCGTTTCTTCCTTGGCAGATTCAGAGCCCAGTACCTTGGACTCCCAGTCTTCTACCACCTTGTTCCTCTCCTCGGAGGAGCCCGGCCCCTCCACCGCCGCCCTGCCTTCCCCCTCCTCGTCCTGCGAGCCCCAGACGTTTTCCCCCGGCCCGTCGGTGCTGCCCGCGCCGTTCCCCGCAGCCCCCGCGCCTCCTGGCTCCGGCGCCCCTCGGCGCGCCGGCCTCTGCTCCGTAGTCGCCTCCTCTCCAGAGGCTGCCCCGCGCCTCCTTGACTGGCTGCCAGGCTGCCCCTCGGCCACCCCCCCTGGCGTCCGGGGGGATGAGCGCGAGCGGCCGGCGCCCGCCCAGGGCACGGAGAGGGGCCGCGCCCCGCTCCCGGGCGCAGCGGACAGGGAGGAGGGCGCAGGCGACCCGGGCGCCTCGCCGCCGCCATTCGCCCCGCCCGCCGCCCCTGCCAGCTTGGAAGCCAATGTCGGGGACATCCTGGTGGAGCTACGGAGGATGAACGGCCACCTGGACGTCATAGCGAGGGCCCTCACCAAACTGGCCTCGTCCCTAGGGCCGCAGCCCCAGCCCCTGCAGGATGCCGCTGATGCCAACTAATGCAGCTGTCACCCGACTGTGCATCTGAGCCACGCTCAGTGACGGGATCCCGGAGGGCACCAGGCATGTCCACCTGTCCGTCACCGCGAGCCAAGCAAACCCAGCAGAACAGGGCGATTACTCTGACCAACCTAGTTAGCGGAATGGCCTCCGCTGGCATTTCAATATGAAAGTATGGCCGCTCACACCCTGTCCCATGCGAGGCTTAGCGCTCTCAAGGCTGCCTGCCCCCCGCACCCCCCCTTCTCCTCCTGTCCCTCCTGGCCCCTCGAGGGTCTGGAAAAGGCCTTGAATTCCTGGTGGGGAAAGCGCCCCAGGGCGGAGGTGGGCCCCAGGGAAAGGTGCTCAGAGAACCGCCTTTCACACCCCGCACCTGTGACTTCTGGGCGAGGTGGAGGCAAGTCAGGTGCAAAGCCTTTTACAAAAGCTGTAGTAGTTTAAGGGCAGCCCCAGCCTTCCTCTCTTGAGGTGGTCACTGTGTCTGATCTCTGGTGACTTCTACATGTTTCTTTTTTAAAAAGTAGTATTGGGAAAATTTATTTTTTTTCATTGTAACCACATTTCAAAACGTTTGGAAAATAGAGAAGTGAAAAAAAAAACTGATGTATTTGGAGAAGGGTGGGGGTATTTAAGTCTTTCTTATGATTAAGAAAGTAATTTTGTTTAATAAAACAAAATTTTTATATGTACTGACTGGTGTTGGCTTCTCTCTGTTCCGTCTCCTCCTTTGCAGGGAGGGGCCTTGCTCTTAGTGTCCTTAGTTCTTGTCTCAGCCCTTCTTTCTGCTTGGGTCTTGTTTCAACTTTGCTCACGCTTGTGAAGAATAAGCTTCTAAAGGTTCTCACGATTCTTTTCTAAAACTCTCAGATCTCCCCAAATTTGGCCAACCAACCCCTTTTCTCTGGATTGGAGCAGAGGTCCAGTCTCAGAGTGCCACTCTGGAGGAAGCTGGCACTCCTGGCCTCTACTAGGTACCAGGAATACCACCCTCTCCAACTGCAACAATCAAAACTGTCTCCAGATTTTGCCAGTGTCCCCTGGCTGAGACCTAGAAGGAACTTCAGAAAACTGGACTAACCTCTGGCCTCCAGGATCTGACTTAACATAATGAGGCAGGGTTCTTCTCACCTTCCTATCTGAATTAGAATTTAACTAAACTGCGATCATTTACCAGAAGCTAATCTACTGCTCCCTGTTCAGGAACAAACCAGGGGCAGGAAAGCACATTGTACCGGGTGAGATCCCATCCCCGAGCATTTGCAGGGCCTGCAGCTGTTGTGCTGATGCTGGGGCTGTTTGGTCTCTGCACTCAGGAATCTCCGGAAGAGTTTGTTAAGATGTGAATTCTGCTTCAGCAGCTCCGGGGTCGGACCTGAGACTCAGCATTTCCATTCAGCTTTAGGAGGAAGTGGATGCTGTTGGCCCAAGACGTACTGAGTGGGGAGGGCTTGTCTGCTGTGGAATTCCTGCTGTGTCTTTACACCCCACAGTGGCCTAGATTTCTCAATCTCTTACCAAAACTTTCACTTCAGTTCCTGGGGGGAAGTTTTTTGTTGTTATTTGTTTGTTTGTTTTTTAAACCAGGGTATAGTAGGTTTAGCCACCCACTTCTAAATAAACTTCAACATTAATTGAGTGTCTAAACTTCCTGCTGGTGAACCTGGGGACACAAAGATGAACAGAATAAGGGTCCTGTTCAACAATTTGAAGCAGAGGGTAGTGAAAATGGCAGTCACTTGGAAGCGAGGCTTCTTGGGTTTTGACTTTGGGAAAGTTATTTAACTTTTCCTCTGTGCCTCAGTTTCCTTTTTTCTTTTTTCTTTTTGGTGAGAGGAAGGGTGATAGTGAGACAGACTCCCACCTGTGTCCTGACTGAGATCTACCTGGTAACCCCATATGGGGCTGATGCTCGAGCACTGAGCTAATTTTAGCACCTGACACTGTCATACTCTGAAGGAGCTATCCTCAGCTCCTGGTGCCAGGCTCAAACCAATAAAGCCACTGGCTGTGGGATGAGAAGAAGAAGAGTAGGGGGAGAGGGAGAAGGGAGAGAAGTCACTTCTCCTGGGTGCCCTGACCAGGAATTGAACAGGGATATCCATGTGCTGGGTGGGCCAATGCTCTATCTACTAAGCCACAACCAAGGTTGCCTCAGTTTCTTAATCTCTGTCAAATAGCCGTGATAGCATCTGCTCTGCCAGGTCTATCACAGTGGTTCTTAACCTGGGTTCTATTGAACCCTAGGGGTTCGATGAGTCGGTCTCAGGGGTTCGGAGAAGCCTCTGCTGCGGAGGCCAGAATAAAGTAATATCGTAATTTGTTGTGAGTTCATGCACTTTGTTGGTTTTGTTCTTTGAGCAAGCTGATGTTCATGCATGGTTCATTTTGTGCACCAGTAAAAAAACATATACCTATGTCTTGAATTTGGAAAAAAAAATCATATTTTATTTATCACTAAAGAAGGGTTCGGTGAATGTGCATATGAAACTGGTAGGTTCGGTACCTCAAAAAAGGACTGGTCTATCAGAACCAGACACAGAGGGGATGGGGCTTTGCACTCTGCAAAGTGTGGTTCAAGCACCCTTGGAAGGTTAGTGGGCATCATTACTTCTTCCCTCCTGGTCCTGGGTCAGCAGGCCCCTGGTGGAGTAAGAGTCCCACATTCACGTCAGAGCTGCCCTTCCATCTCCGAGGGACAAACCTTCCCCTTTTTTGTTCTGTAAGAGAAACCTGGCTCACAGGGACTGTCCTATATGTCCGACTCTTTAATGGAAGAAACGACTAAATCTGTATTCAACTGGAGTGACTTGGAGGCGTCAGCACCAACTTCTCATTGAATGGCTCATTTAAAAAGTCTTTTGTTCTCATTTTAATGGACTTATTTTGTATTAGATATAAATTCAAAACATCAAAACTAAATCTTTTAGGAACAAAGAGTGGCTGGCATATATATCCTGCATTCAGGTACAGTGACTGGATCCTTTGGTCAGTATCCCATATGTCTATATCTCTATATAAATATAGATATAGATATATAAATATAGATCTATCTACCTACCTACCTACCTACCTACCTACCTATCTATTTATCTATCTGATATGGATTGAAGAGATCAGAGGAAGGAGCTGATTTAACACTCATTCCATCCAAGGAGAGTGGAGAAAAGTCTGAGCTCTTGTCCTGGGTGAGAAGGGCCTTAGAAACCGGGCCTGGTCTAGGTTTTTGGAGATGGGCTGAAGGGGGATGGGAGGAGCAGGACTGGCCTTCACCTTACGGAAGGTACAGCCAAGGGAAATCTGCCAGTATCCAGGATGTTAGGGGTGGGGGTGGAACTGAGTTTTTAAAATATCAAAATTTGGCCTGACCAGGCAGTGGCACAGTGGATAGAGCTTCAGACTGGGATACAGAGGACCCAGGTCTAAAATCCTTAGGTCACCGGCTTGAGTGTGGGCTCATCTGGTTTGAGTACAGGCTCACCAGTTTGAGCATGGGGTCGCTGGCTTGAGTGTGGGATTATAGACATGAGCCCATGGTCACTGGCTTGATTGAACTCAGAGGTTGCTGGCTTAAAGCCCAAGGTCACTGGCTTGGACCCAAGGTTGCTGGCTTGAGCAAGGGGTCACTCACTCTGCTGTAGCCCTCCGGTCAAGGCACCTATGAGAAAGCAATCAATGAACAACTAAGGAGACTAAGGAGCCACAATGAAGAATTGATGCTTCTCATCTCCCTCCCTTCCTGCCTGTCTGTTCTATCTGTCCCTCTCACTGTCTCTGATACACACACACACAGACACACACACGCACACACTCAAAATTTGAAGGGGCTTGACAGCAAAAAAGGAAAACTAGTTTTGTAGATTTTAGAAGGAAATATCACTCTGAATGATACTAAATTGTCCTGATCCCTGTTCTTCCCAAGACTCAGGACATTGTTAGGGTCGGCACAGCATAAGACAAGCATGTGATGCTTCAAGGTGGCACGTTGAAAGTAGGCATTCATCTTATGGCAGAGAATAGAAGGTTTAAGCCAAGGAAGACTTTACCAGCAATTCCAGCAACTCGTTTCTGTGAGGCAGTGAGGGATCTGCTCCCCATGGCTTCAAACAGAGAGCAGATACAGAGTCACTGATGCTGCCACAGAGGGATTCTACACTGGGTAGGCCAGTGATTTACAGGCCCTGCTTCTCTAACTTTGAGCTAATTCTTGGCTCTTCTCTAACTCTCACACCCATACCAATCTGATAGCAAATCTCACTGGTTCTACCTTCTAAAGAGTGCCATTATTCAACCACTTCTCACCACTTCCATTGCTACCATCTGGTCCAAGACATGCTCCTCTCTTACCAGAGTTACTGCAGTAGCCTCCCAACTAGCTTCCCTGCTCCCTCCCTGCTCTCACAGGGGCAGTCTT
The DNA here is from genome assembly GCA_037038555.1 of Rhynchonycteris naso. Lineage (NCBI taxonomy): Eukaryota > Metazoa > Chordata > Mammalia > Chiroptera > Emballonuridae > Rhynchonycteris > Rhynchonycteris naso. The sequence continues at coordinate 12,645,778 of CM073000.1, forward strand.
TTAAAATACTCTGACCAGCTTACTCTGCTGCACTAGATTCTCCAGTGGCTTCTATCTCACGCAGAGTAAGAGCCAAAGCTTTACACAATCTGATCTCTTATTATCTGCCTGACCTCTTCTCTTAACACTTCTCCACTTCAGTCACAGAAGCCCCCTAGCTGTTTCTCCCATGCACTGGGCACATGCCTACCTCAGGCCCTTTGCACTGGCTATTTCTGCAGCCTAGACAATTCTTTTCCTAGATATATCTTATGGCTTGCTCCCTTATCTCCTTCAGGTCCTTGCTCAAACATCACCATCCTTTTAGAAGTTATAACCCCTTCCTTCACACTAACCTTTCATTGCCAGGTGCATTTTTTTCTCTCCTTTATTACATTTTTGCCTCACACTAATCACCACCCCACATGCAATGTTTCTTACTTTCTATTTTGTCCTTAGAATGTCAGTTCCACAAGGGAAGGGATTTTTGTCTGTTTTGTTAACTGCTGTTATCCTAGTATACCTATACCGCTTTTAAAAATAAAATATTTTGTAAAAGGGACACATCAATTGTAGCAATTCAGAAATGCAAAAGAGAACAAAGAAGAGTATAAAACCCACCCAAAATTTCACCCCTAAGAGATACTTTAGCAATTACTATTTGAAACATCTGTGTCGCTATACAAATGTATCCATGTGTGTGTAGTTCCCTTGGGCTCTGATCATGGTCTATCTGCTGTTCTGTAGCCTGTTTTGTTTTTTACCTTGATGGTAGATAGGAAAAAAAATAATGTTCTATATGAAGTACAAGTTACATAACCGATCTTCTATACGTGCGTGCAGTGTTTTGTGATTATAAGGCGGGCTGCAATGACTACCGCTGAGGCATGCATGTGTTTGCTCTGCCATCATTACATTTTAAGGTAAATTCCTAGAGGTGTGAGTGCTGGGTCAAAGGCGTACTTCCTGTTTTAGGCTGCTGCTGTGGCTTCCTTCTGTTCAAAAGGGGGAAGTGAATGAATAGTAGGAGGAACACAGGGGCCTCCAGGTGGTTCTACTGAAGATCCTGGGAAAGGGGAAAATAAAAACAAATTGCCTTCTGAAGGCTAAACTTTAAAATCGGCACACAGAGGGCCAGATCAGAGATGCGCAGAGCCATCTTGAAGAGGCAAACCTTGATGGTCACTCAAATGGCACATTAGTCTGGGTGTGGCCTTACACAGAGCCATCCAGGGTTTTCATGCAGAGGGGATGTCACTGAGGAATTGGACACAGGCTGTTGGGAGGCTGGAGGAGCATGGGAGAGGGGTGGAACCCAAAGATGAGCAACTCCAGGAAAGTGCTGCCGCCCTGGGCTGGAAGAGCCAAGGGGACACAGGACCGTGTGACTCCAAAGCCCCAGCTTAGGGATGTTGCTTCCGCAGGAACCCAAGAGCGACATTGCCAGGGCACAGCCCCGGCCACTGCAGCTGCTGCCATTGTCACTCTCAGATGTCACCAGTGCTGCCCTGCTGTCTGGGACCTCTACCAGAGATCACAAGGGAGACCCTGCCAGTACATGCCCTTCCCAGGACCGAGCAGGAAGCCTGTTGCAGGGAGTCTGGGAAATGCCGTTTGCCGGGGCTCCAGCCTCTATGACACAGAGCAGGGCAAAGAGGGTGGGATTGTAGCGGACAGCAAATAGGCAAATGATAAGAGGCAGCAATGACTTGAGTCAAAGCAGTGGTCGACCTATAGATAGCAGCCGTCTGTCAGAAAGCAGGCTTGGTCAGCCATGAGTGCACAAACAGCAGGCACCGCGGGCAGTCCTCACGGCTGCAGCAGAGGGCTTGGCCCTCTGGACCTGGCCCCAGTGGGACACAGGAACCCGGCTCGGTCATCTGCTACAGCTCAGCAACTGAGAGTGAGTGTGACAGTGGGAGACTGTCCCCGAGAGATGTCTCTGCTTCAGGGTGCCCATGAGTGGGTTTCTGAGCCTTCTTGGTGCACGGTTAGGCCGTGGTCAATCACAGGTTAACGGGTGTGTGTTGCCACCTTGGGAGACAGAAAGCCAGCCCTGTCGCTTGCCTTTAGACATGTTCCGTTGTCTAAGGGACATCAGCACTAACATTTGTCACGCTCCTATCGGGTGTTTGGCCCTGTGCTGTGTGATCTACATACAGGTTCTCATTTACTTCTCACAGTAACCCTGTAGGCAAAGTTGGGAGCAAGGGCTTATAAGCCCATTTCATTGACCAGGAAGTTGAGGCACAGAGAGGTCATGTGACTTGCCCATGGTCACACAGCCTATAACTAAAAGAGCCTGGATTTGTCTGTCACCTGGGGCTGCCTCTCATGTAGGACTTCTCCCGTAGGACTTCTCCCATTCAGAAGGTCAGGGACTCAGCCCTGCCAACTGCCTTTGGCTGAGGATTCCCCCCTGGGGTGGCAGCAGAGCTGCTCTCTGGAGGTAACAGGTCTCTGAAAAATGAGAAAACGCCAGCACACTGGAACAGTAAGCCAGGAGACAGGGGACCTTCCCCCCTACCCCACCAAGTCACAGCACTGATGACGTTGTACATATTGGGGAGGGGTTTAGAGAGAGAAGGAGATCGAGGAGGAAAAGACAAGGTACAGGAAAGAGTGGATGAGGAGACAGGCCAGGAGGGTTGTGCCAACATGGTGGCTCCAAAATACCAAGAACCTTTGAGTCCCTTAAAGTCGATGTCATTAACCACATTACGTGTACAAGGTGTCTCGACCACAGTGTACTTTTCCCTCTCTTGCTCCTTATTTTCCCAGTCTGCCGGATTCAAACAACCAACTCTGCTTAGGGAACCAGAAAATGCAAGAATTTCTGCAGGTTTGTGGCGCCTGCATTAGGAGCCTGAGTCCCAGGGGTACCAGCTAAGCCTCCTGTGCAGCAAGGACCCCCCAACCCCCGTATGCGGCGAGCAGGCTGACTCCCACCGTGGCTTTCCCGGATGAGGCTGGTTGGGCCCCCGTGGGCTCAAACCCTTCCCACAAAGCAAATGTACAAACCTCCTGAGGCGAGGCCACCAGGAGCATCTTCCAAGGCCCTGGGCTCCAGCATTCTTCTCCCTGTTTACCTGTCCCTGCGGTGCCAACACCATTCTGGCCCAGAGCTGGTGCTGAGTAAATGTTGATGAAGGCAGCAGGCACGGAGGCCCAGCCTGGCAGCGGTGGGCTCCACCTCTAGCTTCCCGAGTGCTGCCCGGGATGCCTGGACAAAGGTGAAGACCCGTTCGTCCACCAGTCCGGTGCTGGCCCAGAAGAGAAGGTCATGATGACCTGCCTGCACGCCAGCTTCCAGGCTTTGCTTGTTTTCTGGGAGGCTTGGTGTCTGCCCACAATGGCATGGCTCGCTCAGCTGCCTGGATTCTTGGTGTGGCGCAGGCTGCATCCCTCATTTCCACGGTGAGTGTGGCAGGCATGGCCGGCGTTCCCAGGCTGGACTTACCTCCTGTGCCACCCCAAGCAGGACCTACACCGAGAGACTCCAGGATTTTCTGATGGTGGTGGTGGTGACCTTGAACTTGGCTGTGCTTTGAGCTGGAATGAACAGATCTGACAGACTTTATCCATTGCTCCCTTCTATACCCCACTTGGTTCCGAAGAGGGTTTGAGATGGCCTCATGGAATAGCACATTTAAGAGGGTGCTTGGACAGCATCTGGCTTGACCCCCTTCACTGTGCCATTGTACAGGAGGGTGGCTTAGCTCGAGGGACTTGCTCAGGGGCACCGGGCAGACATGAAGCTGAGCTGGTTTGAAAGCTCATGTCTCCTGAGTCCTTGTTCTTTCAACCACAGCACGTCCTGGTGCCCTTAGAGTGACTCTTTCCCCTGGACAGGCCATCCATCTCCTTAGATGCAGCCTGCATCCCTGACAGTGGACGCACACACTCAACATGCATGTGCACACACATGGAGGATGGATCAACAGTTCTTAATAAAAAAATTATAGACTATGGCCCCTAACCTGTTCTTATTCAGCTTGTGAACTAAGAACTACTTCTACAATTTTAAATCGCTATGAAAAAGATACATGACAGAGACTCTATGCAGCCCGCAAAGCCAAAGATATTTACTCTTTGACCCTTTGCAGAAAAAGTTTGCCTATCCCTAGTCTCAATTCTTTGGCCTGTTCATCCAGTGACAGTGAACAATCTTCCCAGAACCCTGAAAACTCCTCTTTCCAGGGGAGATCTGGTCACCTTTCTAAGGTTCTGACTTAGATATTCTAAGTTCTAAGCTTTCTTTCTTCCTTCATCAGTTGCCCGTGATTTCTCTGAGCAAGATATGATTGTTGCTAGATTTTTCTCTTCTCTGGCTACATCAAGTGGTGAGGAGGCTTCCAAAGGTGAATTAGGTGCTCAAGGCTGGCAATGGACATGTATTGCTGGGATTCACACGGGGCAAGGAGGCGGGACACCCTGCAGATGACCTGGCTGGGCCTGAAGGGAGGTGGGGGCCAAGGAAAGACCACTGTCAAAAGAGTGAGGAGGACACCTTCTTTCCTATCAAAGAAAAAACACCAGGATGCTTGTGCTCTGAGCACCGCTACTTCCTTCCCGTTGTGTGGGCTTCCTAACTAGTTCCTGTCTCCCCAGGCTGCTCGCTTCTTTATAGTTACTGACCAGAATGTCCACAGATAGAGCCGGAAGCACGTGATAACCCACTGAACTCTGCACCGCCTTGGTCGGGCTTCTCCGAAGGCCCATTCAAACGCTGCCCTGGCCCGCAGAGCAGCTGCGAAGTATCCAGTGAGCGCGTAGTGGCTTCGGAAACCCCAGCCTCGGGCTGGTTACTTCCACAGTCCCTCTCCCCGCCCACCCCTCCAAAAAAAAAAAAAAGAGAGGAAAAAAAGTGACAAGCAGATGGAACCAGGAACATTGAACACCGAGGGAGCTGTTCACAGTTGTTAGAGATTTATGGCAGGCAGTGCGGAGTTTAAGGACGAGATGACCCCAGAAGGCTTTAATGTACACGCGGAGCCTGAAGCGTGATCTGGGAGCGGAGAGTGGTCCATGCATTCCCTCTCTGAGATCTTAGATGTTCTGTTCCGTAGTTCTCCAGGCAGGGCTGAAGCCATGGTGCACTTCATGGGCTCATAAATATAACATTATTGGACCAGAAAAACCCCAATCCTTCTCCAACCGGTTAGGCCCAGTTCGGTCAACCCATAAATCAGTGCTGAACGAGAACTCTAAAGTTGTGAATCAAGTGACTGTCCCAGATCACCAAATCGGAATGAGAGAGCTGGAAAGACGAAGCTGGAGTTCTTCCAAGACCTTCTTTTCATCCCTCCTCCTACCAGTTCCTTATCGTAGGATGCTAATTTTAAAAGGCCTTTGCTACTTTCTTTTCCTTTTTTTTTTGCTTGTGGATAGCATTTCAGGGCAGGAAATTTGTTCTAGGAGCAAAGCTGGGGAAACAGGAGACCTCCCTGTTGCATTTCCCGTCAGGATTGATCTGTGGCTCTGTTGTATCTCCTTGGCTGGGGTCTCTACCTGTGGCTGAGAGGTGATAGGATTTGTCATCTATGTCATGGAGACAGGAAGGGAACAAGAGTCCCCACATGTGACTGGCATATCGTGGGTGATCAAGCCATATTACGTCAATGAATGGATCTTCAGATGTAATTTATTTAAAGGTTCCGAGACTCTACACTGAATTACTAAATATGATAATCCCCTCTGGTTCAGAAATGCCATCTGGCTGTCCCTGATGGACACAGTCACCCTTTTTGGATCTGAACTGAGGTTGTCTGCTGTGAATGCTTCTCACACGTGCTAGGAGAGCGTTCTGCGCCCTAGTTCCTTCTGGATCATAAATCAGTTTGTTTTCTGACTCCCTTTGTCCAAAATACACTCTCACAGAGCTCTTTCCCTTGCTTCAGGGACACATCATGTATACCCCCTGCCCTTCCTAAGGGTAACTGTCAGGGGCACACTGTCTTGGGCTGGAAGCTCTTACTATCCCTCAGTCATCCCTACGCCCAACTGGCTTGTCATCTTCTCCTCTTTGGGATGGGGATACATGCAAGGTCCCATACAGATTCTTTGAGCTGGTGACCTCTTGGTTTCCCCCAACATAGACTCCAACAGCTGGAAAGGGCAGTCTTACCCAATTCCACCTGCTTATTTGGGGACACTGAGGCCCAGCAAGGGGCACTCACTTATCTAATGTAGAATTCACACCTCTTACAGCCCCTTTTCTTTCTCCTACTGGGTACTGTATGCTGCCTGCCTTCTTGTTGTCTGCCCCAGAGAAGGACAGTCCTGGTCAGTTCCCCAGAGGCTGGTCTTTATTTATTTATTTATTTATTTTTTACAGGGAGAGAGAGCGAGAGTCAGAGAGAGAGAGAGAGAGATAGGGACAGACAGACAGGAACGAAGAGAGATGAGAAGCATCAATCATCAGTTTTTCATTGCAACACCTTAGTTGTTCATTGATTGCTTTCTCACATGTGCCTTGACCACGGGCCTTCAGCAGACCGAGCAACCCCTTGCTGGAGCCAGCGACTTTGGGTCCAAGCTGACGAGCTTTTGCTCAAGCCAGATGGGCCCACGCTCAAGCTGGTGAGCTCAGGGTCTCGAACCTGGGTCTTCCACATCCCAGTCCAATGCTCTATCCACTGCGCCACCGCCTGGTCAGGCTGGAGGCTGGTCTTCAAGCACTGTTTCTGCACAATTGGCTGATTCCTTTGGACACTTTCATTTTCTCATGCATTTTCCTGTCTCCTTCCTGCGACTTACAAGACATGCTCAAGACCCCGGAAAAAAACCCTCCCCTTCCATGTGTGCCCCTAGGAGGAGGGGGCTGGATGACAGGGCTATGTGACAAACGAGCTCCATTTTGGAGTTTTACCACCAGCGGTCATAGAAACCCGGCAGGATGTGCCCAGGGAAGCGGAGTTTGTAGGGTCCGCTGAATCTGTACCACCCACTGCACAATGGCGGCACTGTGCAGCAAGGGCAGCTTTGAAACAGATTTAGTTTTACATCGGTCCCAAGTTTCCGTGAAGAGCCAAGCGCAGGTGAAGGGCCGTTTCTGCGGCTGGAAGATTCACGTTCCTCCTCCTTGCTTTGATGTTGCCTTTGTCATCCCGGTTCTTCTACCTCTTAAAAATACTGACATTATCTCTCTGCTTTCTGGGAAGACAGTCAACTCCTCAAATAAGAAATAATGCAATCGTGCTGCTTGGACATAATTTTTTTTCCAGCAGACTTGTGAGTATGCATGTGATGAACTCTACTGCCTAAAGAATCCTTTTTAGTCATTTAATGCTTCTTTGAGCCCCTAGATATGAGGGTCCGTGGAGAGGGGATGGTGACATTGTATAAAAAATTACCCTTGGCCTGACCTGTGGTGGCGCAGTGGATAAAGCATCGACCTGGAATGCTGAGCTTGCTGGTTCGAAACCCTGGGCTTGCCTGGTCAAGGCACATATGGGAGTTGATGCTTCCTGCTCCTCCCCCCTTCTCTCTTTCTCACCCTCTCTCTCCCCCACACCTCTCTAAAAATGAATAAGCAATAAATCTTTTTTTTAATTACTTTAATTCTATTCTGTATCCATGCCCTTCACCATGTAACTTTGTATTGTTGCCTCCATGGCTGCCTCTGGGCTTAGTCATGAACTTGCTTTGGTCAAGGATAAAGTGGATCTGATCTGTATCTGTTCTAAAGCTGGATCTCCAGAGGCCTTGCATGTTTCCTCTTGTTCTCTCGCGCGTCCATCATTGCCATGACAACGTGTTCGAGCTAGCCTGTTGGAGGAATAGACAGACACCAAAGAGCAGAGCTGAGTCACGCCAGTTGTCCCAGCCGAAGCTAGACTGGATAAGCCAAAAGCCAGCCAACCCCAGATGTGTGAACCCAGCCAAGCAGAGCCATGTAGCTGACCTCCAGCTAACCTCAGGTGTTAACTGTTGCGTGTTGCCGAAGTTTCATGATGTAAGGCAGCATTAGTATGGGAGTAGATGCTTGATATGGGAAATTACCCCATCTACTTTTTATGACTCCTTTATTCTATGTCTCAATCAACTGGTCACATACACTATCTGGTCTATACTCTTACATGCCTACCCAATGTCCATTCTTCCCTTCTTGTTACTGACAGATCCATGTGCCCAGCTAAAAATCTACATTTCCCAGCTTCCCTGGCAGAAAGGAGTTGTCCTTTAACCAATGAGAAACAAAAGCACTATTGAGCGGAATTTCCTGAAGGGGGGTGGGAACTCCTTTACCCCTTCTCCTTCTTCCTGCCTGGAACGAGAATGTATGCTAGAGGGTGTCACTTTGAGGTGACAGCAGAAGCTAAGAGTGTCTGAGACAAAAGACAGAAGGAGCTTGGGCCTCTGACAGTATGGCCACAGTACTTAGCACTGACCCAATTCTAGAAAACCTTCTTTATAGACTTCTAGTTATAAGAGAAAAAATAAGACTTTTAAATTATTTATGCTATTGTTTATCAAGCTTCTGTTACTTGTAGCTTAGTGTAATTTTTAACATAAGGCGACCAGCGGGACAGTCCCGACTTCTAACAATTTGTCCCGCGTCCTGCGGCATTTTAAAAAAGTTCCGATTTAGCCTGACCTGTGGTGGCGCAGTGGATAAAGCGTCGACCTGGGAACACTGAGGTCGCCAGTTCAAAACCCTGCACTGGTCTGGTCAAGGCACATATGGGGGTTGATGCTTCTAGCTCCTCCCCCCTTTCTCTCTCTCTCTCTCTCTCTCTCTCTCTCTTTCTCTCTCTCTTACTCTGTGTCTCCTCTCTACAATGAATAAAATAAAATTATTTAAAAAAAAAGTTCCGATTTAAAAATATATATTACAATACAATTTTTGAATTCTATGAAAAAATTTTTTTTGCTCCATATAGACCAAATTTTTAATCAAGAACCCCCCTGTCAATGGTGTCCTGCTTTACTAATTTTAAAATCTGGTCACCTTATCTTAACATCAAACTCAAGCACCTAATTTATTCTCATTGAGGGAAAGTGCCTAGAACAAAGAAGTTAAGGTACATTCTAAAGCTACCTCACAGAAAATATGACTGCTAATTCCTGGAAAGGTTCATCAATTATACTCATAAAATAACAAGCTCTTTGTATTTATATTTGTAAATAATTTTCAAAATTCATAATGTTTTTTACTTAATCTCCTTTAATATACTTGTGATTAGTATCCCATGTCCATTTTATGCTAAAGGGAACTGAGGCACAAGTAGGTTAAGTAATTTCTCCAAAGTAAAATGCCTGTTAGTAAGAAGAGCTGCAGAGAGACTTGGAACAGGGGCACCAGGCTTTCTGAGGAAGGATCTGATGTGCATCTCAACTCTGCCAAACTAGAGTGATTTAACTTATGCATCTCAAGCTTTGACTGGTCTCCATTCAGGGAGAGCAAAGACATGAACCCATTTAACTCTGCATGGAGCATCCAAGACTGAAAATCACTACAGTCAAAACAAGCTCATTTCCAAGGCGGGAGAAGGAAGAAAGGACAACTTGTTGCCTTTTGTGTTCATAAGATGATTTTTCTCTCTCTTCCCTGGTCCACAATGGAGTAGTGTTCATTGGTTATGGATCTGTCCTTCCAGGGCTTCTCGGTGACCTACTCAAGAGTAAGACTAGATGTTCTTTATTCATGTGTCTCCAGCAGGGCTGTTGGGTAGAGTTGTGCAGGCTGGTCTCTGCATAGATGGCTGGCTGAGGAGTGAATAAAATCTACGCTCATCAGGCAGTGGTCCCATGGATTATATACCCTGAGAGGGAGTAGTTTTTGCTAATTTGCCCACAGGGATTCCATGGCAGTGTTTTTCAACTGCCAGTTCATAGATGGGTCCACCAGAAATTTCGTGCCGGTTTGCAAAAAGAGTTAACCACCCTGATGTTGTATGAAGATTATAGTCCCAATGATCTTAGTCGAATTCGCTTACGTTCAGGATGATTGCCACTTACCAGCCTGTATCATCAATGAATATACTCCTGAGGTTGTCTTAATTATCTTTAGAAGGAGTAGTCTCATTCGAGCAACCTTTTGCACCGTGAGAGCATTTACAAATCATGCACAACAGACAAAAGACATTCAGACAAGCTTATGCAGTATTCAATGCATCGTGCACGTGGAGTTCGCAAATCAAGCACCAGCTTGTACCATGTTGCACTGCTTCACGCAGTAAGATAAAACTTTATTCATTGTGTGTTTCCATTTCCCACCACGAGGTCATTGGTTCCCAAGTGTAAAAAGGTTGAAAACCACTGCTCCGTGGAATAGTGGAAGCCCCAGTTTCGGCACCTAGAACATAGTATAAAGTGCTTATTTAATAGATGAATGTGCCCTAGTTGATTACTTCTTTCTGAAGATCATCTGCATCAGTATTATTAGCAATAAAATATTTTGAGGGTGAGAGTTAGTGAGTGTAGTGAGTGTAACAGACACATTAGGTTTTTTCTTCTCAGTGTGCCATAAACACTCACAGAAGTAAAGTAGCAGTTTCAAGGTTCAGAGACTAGAGTAGAAATAAAAAAAATAGTTACTGTTTTTATGTGTCAGATGCAAAGTACTTTACATTCATGGCCTCATATCCTTACCACAAAAACTATGAGGTAGGTTCTATCCACACTCCCATTTTAAGGATGAGGAAACTGGGGTTCTGAAAAATTAAACAAATTACGCATAGAGCTTGTAAGCAACAAAGCTTGAATTTGAATCCAGGCTTATCTGACTTCAAGATCTTTGTCCCTTGTCCATTTTTCTAAACATGTGAATTCTTTATCATTAGTGCAAGTGTAGCAAAGACAGTGGTATTCACCAATTAGTCCATGAGCTCCCCTAGATTTTCCAACCTCGCTTACTATATGTTGGGCCACACGATTGGGTTCTGCCCAATGGGAGGTAAGCAGAAGTGATGTACCACCAACTACAGGCATGGCTTTTAATAATATCTGGGGTGAACCACCATCCCTCTTTTCCTCTCCCACAGTGACCCTTGAAGCCACAGGTTGAGATAGATGGAGTGAGCCTGGGGCCCAGAATCACTGCATGGAGGAGAATTTGCTCGAGTCACCCAATCCACATTTGACTTTGTGTAGACAAGAAATAACTTTCTGTTCTGTTCTCGGAGCATAGTGCAGCTGAAGCTAACTAATATAGCAGAAATCAGAATAATTTTATATATTTATTTTATATAATTGCATATATAGCACAAAATATTTTCTTGATTCTTACAGTAACTTTTAGAGATCAGCAGGGATCATATGCCCCATTTTATAGGCCAGGAAACTGAGGCTTAGAGAAGTAAAATGATTTGCTGAAGACCACACAGTTGGTTGGTGGTCAAACCAAGGTTAGGCCCTTGGTATTTTTCCCACACTCTGCAATTTTATAACTTCCTAGCTTGATGTTATAAAAGCAAGCAATAACCTCAGAGGGAATGAGGGTCCCACTGTATAGAGTTCTGCAGATTAAATTAAACACCTTGAAGGACTAAAGTCTAGGTAGCCAGTACAGACAGGTGTAGTACATTCCAATGGTTCATATTCTTAAGTCAACAAGCTGCAGGCGTCCTGTGGCTGCTCTGACTCCTGGGTGGTCCTGGAGGGGAGTCCTAAACCTAGTTCTTAAGCAGTCCAATGTGCAGATCTCCAATCTGAATTGCAGGCTTGAATTAAAGACAAAAGTTTACATACTCTAGGTGGAAATCCTTAGTATCTCTAGGAAAATGTGTTCATTCATTTGAGTGTGTGTGTGTGTGTGTGTGTGTGTGTGTGTGTGTGTGTATGAGAGAGAGAGAGAGAGGTGAAACTCAGAAAAGTTTATTTATTTTAAGATAATGGCAAGATTCTATCTCTGAGGATAAAATCTGACATTTATTGACCACATACTAGGTGTAGTACCTCACCCAATCCTACAGTAGCCCTCCAAAGTTGGTATTACCATGCCTGCTCTACAGTGAAGAATCTGAAAAACGAGTTTAAAAACTTGTTCTAGGACACTCAACTAAGAAGGCTCCAGGGAAGTGAAAGCCCACACAGGAGTTCTACACAGAGACAAAAAAGGGAAGGGATGCAGGGAAAGCACTCAGTCACCCCATCCTATACATGAGTTGTACCACAAGCACTCAGGTAACTTCTAGTTTATTAGCCAGAGTCAATTTAATGTGCATTAAAAATCTACTGTAGTGTTTGGTCTTATCTCCTCTCAGTGGAAGGGGATCCCCAATCCATGTGATCCCTCTCACAAAAAGTAGAGTTTCCATTTAGTTGAGCTCTGCTAACATCTTTATACTAAGAAGGGGGCTGGAATATCCTTGTTTAGGTGTCCTCTTAATGACTTCGTAAATATTGATCTTGATAGTGTGCAGTCTCTCTTCCTGACCAAAGTCACCAAAGCCTTTTCTCTTTCTCTAGGCCAACCTTCTGCAATATTTTCCCCCAGGGACTTGATGAGTTGTCAATAGCCTGAATGTGACAAGGATCCAAGTCACCCCTGCTGTGGTTATTTGGTATCCTCTGTTATTTGCTGTGGTCGAGTCTTCGGTTAGCACTTTCACCTGTGAAGTTCAGGCTATTGAGCCAGAGGTCCTTCTTCAAACTGAAGGTTCCCCTGTACAACGTACAGCTGCTCAGTTCTAGGGCACCGTTCACTTTGTACTCTATGTACTTAGTGCTGGGCATTGAGGCACGACCTTGGACCTGTTCATGAGCCCATTTATTCACTCACTCACTCATTCATTCATTCATTCATAAATACTATTAAGTACTAGTTATATTTTAGAAATTCTATTGGTCTCTGAGGATGGAGAGTAAACAAAACAGGTCTTCCTTAGTTGATGGAGATATACCATCTGCAGCTATTTTGGAAACCCAGAAGTCACTGTTGACTCTTCCCTCCCCTTAGCACCCATATTGCAACCAAACATCAAGTCTTTCCAATTTTTATTATTTATTTATTTATTTGAAATTAAGTTTAATGAGGAGACACTGATCAATAAGAGCACATAGGCTTCAGAGCTTTCTAATTTTGCCTTTGAAATCATCATCAGACGCTTCTCTACTTCTGCATCCCAGTTACTGCTCCCTTAGTTTAGGTCTTTTAACTCTCTTTTGTTGATTATTGCAATTGCTTCATAATTAGTCTGTCTGACCTGGTCTCATTCTCCTTAACCACTCTCCATAGCATAAATGATTTGCCTAAAATAAACATCTAACTCAGTCACTCACTCACTCAAACTTTCACGTGGCTCCCTTCTGCCCACTTAACATGGAGTACAAAGTCCTTGGTGCCCTGGCTTATACCTGCCTCTCCAGATCTCCTCCTTAGTGGGTGCTCCTGACAACCAGACTGATTATTCAGCTCTTTGGCATGGGCTGGGCCCCAGTCCTCCCGGTGGCTAGGTGTTCCTCTCCCTTCTGTACATCTCTCCCCATACCCACACCTCTCTTCCTGCCCTCCCTGCCTCCTTTGTAACTCCTGCACCTGGATAATTTCTATGCATTTTTTCAAGCCTTAGTTTTGGGCCCCACTCCCCCAGGAAGCCTTGGTTACTCTCCATCCCAGCTCACCCTATGACAAGGACCTTCCCTTTGGGGGCTCATGCTGTCCGGTGACATCTCCATCATTGTTCCTAACATATGGGTTGATTATTGTCATCAGTATTGCTTTGCTTCACTAGATGCTGGACTCTACAAGGGGAAGGACCAGGGTACTTGACACACAGTAGGCCCTCAAGAAACTCATTGAATAAACAATTTCTTTATCTTTTTTTAACATTTTAAAAAATATTTTACTTATTGAGTTTTGGAGAGAGGGGAGAGAGAGAGAGAGAGAGAGAGAGAGAGAGAGGAAGATTGAGAAAGAGGGGGAAGAAGAGGGAAGGATCTACTCATAGCAGTTGTTTCCTGTATGTGCCTTGATCAGGCAAGCCCAGGGATTCAAACCAGCTACCTCAGCATTCCAGGTTGATGCTTTATCCACTGCGCCACAAAAAGGTCAGGCTGAATAAACAATTTCAATGCAATGGAAAGTAAGGGGCTTTGAGGCAGAGACTCATTCCCACTGCGGAATTTGGAAGTGGCTTTATTAAGCACGGGACATGGGGCTGCATGTCGAAGGAAGCAAAGGAGCTTGTGGGAGGAGCATGGGGAGAAGGCTGCACCCCTAGTGACCCACTAGCAAAATTTTTGCTTCCTGTTTCTGTGACTTTATGCTCTTCTGGCCTAGAGGTCTTAATTCCAGAGTGAGGAATGCTTTCACCAGGAGTACAATAATGATTCCATTGAACTGCAAGTTGAGACTGCCACTCAGTCACATTGGGCTGCTCATGCTACTGAGTCATCAGGCACAGAAGGGAATTACTGTGCTGGCTGGGCGAGTGATGCTGATGACTATCCAGGGAGACTGGAGTGGTACTCCACAGTGTGCGGAAAGAAGAGAATGTCTGGGATACCGGGGTCCCTTAGGGCATCTCTTAGTATCACCTTGCTCTGCGGTTACAGCTAAGGGAAAACTACAACCGGCCAATCCAGGCAGGACACCTAACGGCCCAGGCTCCTCAGGAACGGAGGTTTGAATCACTCCACCTGGTGAAGAAACACAACCAGCTGAGGTGCTTGCTGAAGGCACTGGTAATACAGAATGGGGTGTAGAAGAAGGTAGTTACCCACACCAGCTACAACCGTGGGGCCAGTAAGGGAAGGGAAGACCCTCATTGTGGTGAGCTTCCTTCCCTGTTTTGTGATGAACATGTTCAGGTGTGCCATGTAAAACTAATTGTCACCCGTCCTTAGTGCACATCTTCTCAGAAGGACATATGGCCTTCCCTGATTGGAGCAGCCCCGCCACTATTCCCTGAGGTCAACTGACTTCTGTCCTCTGGTGTGGGCAGGAGCTGAGTGATTTCAGAGCAAATGTCATCAACAGTCTTTAAGAAAAGTGCATGAGAATTTACCAGAGTGACAGGCTGTGTAGAACGATGAGTCAGCTACAGACTTGGCCCTCAAGTGGTTTTACAGTCTAGTAGCAAAGCAAATATAGGTGTTTTTTAAATGGTTTTGTTTTCTGCTATTTTACAGTTATATTTGTCTGTCTCAGTACCCTGTTGGTGCAGGTGGTACAGCAGGAGCAGGCGCACCTCACACACACACTTACGCTGCGATCTGAGCGCCCTGCCCATCAATGGCCGTTACTGCAGGGACCGGAAGCGGGTGCCCGCAAGGCTCTTCTACCAGCCGCACAGCATCCTGGGAAACAGGTCGCTTCCGGGCCTGGAGGGCCGAAGCGTGAGCCGCCAGGGCTCTGCCGCCCCCACCGGTCCCTCTTCTCCTGTGTTTCTTCTTGGTTAGTTTCATGTTTCCCTGGTAATCCCTGTCGGAGGCTGGACAGCTCCGGAGGCAGAATGGTGCTCTGAGAACAAGTAGAATTTCAACCCTAGCTTTTCAAGGCTGGTCACCTGCATATCACCGTGCTTTTGTGACAGAGCGCTGCCAGAAGCCCCTGCAGACAGTCTGGCAGTGTGTCTGTATGCATCAGGAGTGGTTAAAATGTGTGTCGGTTCATCTCCCTACCGCGGAGTACTACTCAGCAGCAAAGAGGGATGGACTGTCGCTCCTTGCAGTAACGTGAATCTCAAAATAACTGCAAAGTAAAAGAAGCCGAAGGAAAAAAAGTACATATTTTATGGGCCTATTTATACAAAATCCTACACAATGCTAACAAAGCTAGAGTGACAGAAAGCAGAACACTGGTTGTTGGGGGGAGGAGAGAGAGAGGGAGATTACAAAGGGGCATAGAAACTGACGAGGGTGATCTTGATTGTGACCATGGTTCCATGAGGGTGTACCTAGGTCAGAAATGATGAAGTTAGGCACTTTAAATATGTGCAATTTGTTGTATGACTTTATACCTATACTGTTGTAATTCTTTAAAGCGTGTGTACATTTTTACCCGATAATTCCATTCTGGTCACCCTCTTAAGGAAATAATTGAAGTGCTCAATTTATGTTCAAGATCTTTAGCACATTGTTTTGCATAGCGAAAAAGTTCAATAAGAGGGCACAATTAAAAAATTAATACTTCAATAAATCCCAGATGACGATGGAATGTGCTATGTATGTTTTTTTAAATAACGCAATCTTATTTACTGTGATGAAGAAAATGTTTGCCATGTGGTGTTTGGTGGAAAGTCCATTTGCAAAAAGGTTTGAACATTATGCGATGAATATGTTACAAAGTAAAGATATGTGTAGGAGAAAGACTAGAGGATTTGTGCAAAATGCCCAAAATAGTCATTTCTGGGTAATGATGGGGTCACAGGTAATTTTAAATTTCTTTTTAGTGCTTTCGCCGTATTATTCAAATTTTCTATTTTTGAAATGTATCATTCTTTTAAACTAGAGAATAACCTAAAACAATCAAAGATGTGCGTGTGCGTGTGCGTGTGCGTGTGCGTGTGTGTGTGTGTGTGAAGGTACCAAAACCACTCTGTTCTATGTTGTGGGGAAGCGCCTGTCCCCCTGTTGTCTCTTCTCCGTTGCCAGATAGGTGCTTAGGTGCTGTCTCTTGACCACCGTGAGATCCAGAGAGCTTGGGAACACCTGTGGCTTGGGACCTCCAATCCTGCTTAGGGCCCTGGCACTCCTCCCTGCGCCTGCCTGGTTAGCTGAGGAAGAGACTAGGGAATCACAGTAGGTGGCACTCCAGGATCTTGCTGTCTGGTCGGAAGAAAAGGAAATGCACGTAAACAAGGCCAGGGGTAGCCTGAAGGGCCAGGACCAGCCACAGTCAATGCGGTGGGAGTTCAGAATGGGTGAGAATGGCTTGGTTTGGGGAGTCAGGAAGTTGGGAAGTATCTTAGAGCAGAAGAATGGCTATGGGGTCTCAGCTCCACTCAGGATGCTTGGGATGCTCATGGGAGAGTGAGCAGACAGGTCCTGGTGAGTGGAGTGTGTGACTGGGCCCTTCATTCATTCACTTATTCATTCACTCAACAGCCCTGTATTGAGTGCCTATGGTGAGGTTCTCTACTAAATTCTAGGGATTCCGGAGTGAGCAGACAGAATTCAACCCCCACCTTATTGTCATCTGCATTCTAAAAGAGGAAGGCAGAAAAGAACTAGTGAGTGATGGACAGCAGCAGTTCTCAAACATTTTGGTCTCAGAACCCATATATAATCTTAACAATTATTGAGGACCTCCAAGAGCTTCTGCTTGTGTAAGTTAAAGCTATTGATACTTATAATACTATAATACTAGAAATTAAGCTAAGACCTTAAAACTGTGTATATGAAAATTTAAAAATAACAATATGCTCATTAACATTTTCATATAGATAACATCTATTTAGTGAAAAATTATGACTTTTTTTCCCCCAAAACAAAAATTTTGAGAGAGGTGACATTTTCAATGTTTTCCATAGATCTCTTTAATTTCTGGCTGAAGTAGAAGATAGCTGGACTCTCATCTCTGCTTCTGCATTCAGTCTGTGCTGAAAAACTGCTTTGGCAGAAGTATATGAAGAAAACCACAGAGGCATGTAGCTGGAAAAGAGAAAAGTATTTTAATAGCCTTTTCATTTAATTGGGGATGCTCCTCTTTGATGCTACACTAGAACTCAAGCTGCAGTTTCTTAAAGGTTAGTTGGAGTGTTGGATATGAACTCTCTATGCTCTATGTCACTAAAATACGTTGGTCTATCCTGCATTTTGAAAGTGTCTTTTACCCAGGCATTAAGAATTGATCATTTGGAAAGTATGGGTTCACCCAGTTTTGTAGATCTTCTAAATGTTAATACATTTCATCATACAATAGCAAAAATCAACATTACGATTATCAACACAAATCTCATTAGAAAAGTCTTTTAAGTATTGGGAAGTGGTAGATAGAAGTCTTCGAAATTTTTAATTTTCTCTTTATCAGCAGATACCATCAGTTATCTTCCAGAAAATATCAGTCAAATACCCAAGTCCAAATGACCATGACTGGTCAGTTTCTCACTCTTCTGAGTGAAAATGAATTTCTGAGAAAAGCAGCAAGTTCAGCTTGTAACTCAAACAATCTTACAAGTACTTATTGAAACAACTGTCATACTTTGATACGTAACAGAAGGGCTTTATACATATGCCTCAGAGTATTAAAAACACATGCATGCAAGGGTCAAGATTTAATCAAATTAATAATTTATACAGTTTTCTCAAGGACATCCTTAAGTGAAACTAGCACCTTTCGTACAGTGAGTATGTGGTAGGGAGGGGTGCAAGGGCCACCAGTACAGTTTGCTGCCACTGACTTGATTCATAGGAAGGTGCCACCAGTTTTAACCTCCATTGTCTTTGGCTCATCAGCGCCAATGCCGACACAGTGAGAAGGACACATAACATCTTAGCATGATTATGAAATAGTGTGACTGTGTCTCGGGGACCCTCAGAGGTTGGTGCACCCCACTCTGACTATTGATTACCTACACTAGTGGTGGGCAACAGGGAATATTCTAGCAGGGAAGCAGTGGGGGAGGGTCGCAACTCAAACTGGTGGTCCAGGCAGAATTCAATGAGAAGGTGACATTTAAGCAAAAGCTCAAAAGAGAGGAGGGAGTGAACCCTGTGGTATCTTAGGGAACAGCAATCAAGGGAGAAAAGACAGCAAGTACAAGGGCCCTGAGGCAGGAGCACACTGATGTGTTCAAAGAACAGCGAGGAGCCCAGAGTGGTTGGAGCACTGGGCAATAAGGGGTGGTAGGAAAATGACAGGAGACAAGAGCCAGGCTCTGTGGAGCCCTCCAGGCCACCATAAAGGGCTGGGGCTTTAACTTTGAGTTAGCTGGAGAGCCAGTGAGGGGTTCTAAGTAGAAAAGGGGAGAAAGCTGAAAGGTAGGGTGTGCTCAAGTTCTGCATGTGTAAGCTTTGCACTTTCATCTGCACACGGTAGGTGTTTGAAAGTATGCTGGGTGAAAGACTGTCCTACACACTGCCTGTGAAGGAACAGGGCTGTGCTAGCCAGTATCGTTACAGTAACAAACACCCTTAATAACTCAGTGGTTTATAACGACACTAAACATTCATTCCTTGCTTATGTCACTTATCATTCCTTGCTTATATTATATGTAATTGGTGGCAGCGCTGGTGGAGTAGGGAGGGAAGAATGAGTATTGGGGAGCAGTAATGCAATCTATAAAGGCCCCTCTGAGAGTGAACTGTGGCCATAGTCGGCGAGCTGAATTAGTGACGCATCTGACTATCTCTTTGCTTACGGGCCCGGCAAAGGCCATCTTACCAGAATGCTGCTGCCTGAGTTGAGTCATTGGCTCATGTACACAAAGAACAAAGGCACAGTCCTCCTGTGATTCATTTCAAAAGAAGGGCTGAGAAACCGTGGTTTTTTCACCAAAAGAACACAGAGCTTATCTTGGGTTTGCTTGACCCTGCCTATGAGTGTTCTGTTTGGGGCCCATGAAGGGGACCAGGCTTGGTGCTCTGGGAGAGGGTCTTGAGCACAACAGGTCCCCCAACCACCAATATTGGAACCTCTTGATGGGAAAGGGGCTTATGAACATCGCAGATGTCTGGGCCACCTTACAGATCTTTGGGGACTTTCTCCAGGTCTTTCTTTTGTGCTGTGAAGAGTAGGGGCATCTTTAATAACGTAAAATCGGAAAACGAGCTCTATCACGAGGACCTGCTCCTGGCTGGTCAGCCAGTGCCTTTGTCTTCTTTATCCACGAGCACCTATCAATTGGACCTTCACGTGGCTTCATTGTACCAGACCATGAACCAAAGTCTAGGACACTTTCTTTCTTTGAAGTCACGTCCATCACCTGGTCAGGTCACCAGACACACTGGCCGTGCTCTCAAGTATGTACATTTCCCCGCTGGATTCAGCTGGATGCTTGTCTAATATTAAAAGGAAGCCTCTCCTAGAGGACTATTGCCCTCCCCTGACTCAGGCTCTTGCACTTGAACTACAGCCTCTGGGTCTCAACACATCATACTTTTGAGAAGTGTTTCTGTAAAAACCTCTCAACTGCCGGCACACCACACATTCCCACTTTCGTTGGGTGATTTTGTGGGACCAGAGCCATGGCCTCCTAACCACTTCAGGTGATTAAAAATGGCCCATAGTCTGGCTCCCCCTCCTCCTGACATCGGTGGGAGTTTCTTCTTTGCAGGTCTCACCAAGTTCAAGCAGCGTTGGGACACCGCCGTGGAGGCCCCGCTTGTGATCTAGAGTGATTTATAGCAGCACTAAAACCTCTCACAACAGACAAATGAATACTTAGACGCCTTTTCAGCGCCTCCTTGGAGAACAAGGTTTTGACTTGGGGCCAAGATGTGGGAGGCGAGATGTTTCCCTGCGACCCCATTGGGTGGCGGCAGCTGGGGTCACACCCCGCTGGGCCTGAGGTCCTGTGCGCTCCAAAGTGGGGCTTCTGTCTCTGTCTCTACTTCCCAGTGTTGGTTTGTGTGAATTCATTGTTCCCTAATGAACACGGTCTGGAGACGGTCAGGGGTTTGAGTGCTCTCACTTCCTGCGGTTGTGCCAGGTTTGCTTTCCTCGGTAAAGGACCCCTCGGTGATGCCCAAACCCTCTTCCTTTGGCGAAGGTGTAACATTATGCTACTAGAATTCCAGTCAAGTGCTCGAGGTTTAGAATTAGAACTGATGAGAACTCCTCCCAGCCCTTCCGGAAAGAGAGCGTAAGGCTCTGAAGTCCTGGAAAGGAGGAGATTGTAGACGGGCCCAGCGAGGGAAGTACTGAGAACAAGAGTCAATCTGCATGGGCAAAGGCAGTTTCAAAGACCGTGTGACGTAAGGACAGGGCTTTCAATCAGTGGGACCTCAGTTCCCATATCTTTACCTGGGATGATTAGAAAATAAAACTCTTAACTTCAAAAAGGATCTAGGTAGCAAACTGATTGCTGTGATGATTTTCCCCTTGTCCAGTGGCTGGGTTTTGAAGAAGCCTGTTTTCTGCTGTTTTAGTAACAAAAGATAAACAAAAAGCTTAAAAAGGCATTCTCCTAAATATTCCCTCCTGGAGGTCCTGTGGTTCAGAAGCAGTGATTATCAGTGAGTCACCTGGAGACTATTAGAAGAAGTCCACACGCCGGAACTCAACCCAGGATGTTCTGATTCAATAAATCTGGGGTGGGTCTTAGGAATCTGGGTTTTAAAAAAATGCCCAGGTAATCCTGTTGTTGGAGATCTTGTGTTCGGAAGCTGGAACACAAAGAAGGTCAAGGTTATCTGTTCATGAATTTGGCTCTGCTGGTCCACTCTGAACCTTGGCTCTCCATCTTCCTGACACTGGACTCAGAAATTCCTCTATATCCTAAGGAGGATATTCCTATCCCCCCCAAACTGGTGTGTGGGGGTCAAGAATTTGCACACAGTTATTTGCTATCATAATTTAGAAAAAGGACAATACTAGAAAAACAGATGTCTTTCAAGAAGAGGATGATTAAGTTAACATAGTAACTTCTCTCAACAAAATACTTTGCAGATATTACAAATGATGTTTGCTAACCTGTATTATCACAAGGGAGATGTTCACGATATAATGAAAAGCGAGATAGTGATTATGAAATGCTTACATTTGATTAAAGGGGAATTTCCTGCGCATACAGAACTGGCAGGTAAGATATACAACAAATGTTAACTGAAGTTGTCTTTGGGTGGTTTTTGGATTCTTGAGGTCTAAATTGCTGAGGTCTAAATTGCTCAGGACCAGCTCTTCCCTGAGCTTCCTGCCCTGAGTGACCAAGATGGAAGGGCTCCCTGAAAAGCCCAGCTTCTGTCCCAATTTCTATCTTTTGTTAACTTTTTAAAACATTTTCTTTAATGATTAGTTATTGCTTTTATATTATATTACATAAACTCATGAATTTATATTTGTGTAGAGGTAGATCTTTATTTTAATAACAAAAGAATAGTGTGAATTTGGTTATGAAATAGAACCTGGTGCCACAGTGTGGGTGGTCAAGTCTAACCTGCCCCTGTTGCTAAGAGTAAGTGGGTGCATGAATCAGTGGTATGTGTCTGCAGATCACAAATAAGCAATGTTTTCTTTGACCAGGAAAAAAGTCTGTTCATATCAATGTCCAGTGATGAGGCTCTCTCCCTGAGTAGAGATAGGTAGGTGCCATTTCTGACTGAACACAATAGACCAGTGGTTCTTAACCTGGGTTCTATTGAACCCTATGGGTTTGATGAGTCGGTCTCAGGGGTTCGGAGAAGCCTCTGCTGCGGAGGCCAGAATAAAGTAATACCGTAATTTGTTGTGTGTTCATGAACTTTGTTGGTTTTGTTTTTTGAGCAAGGTGATGTTCATGCACGGCTCATTTTGTACACCAGTAAAAAAAACATACCTATGTCTTGAATTTGGAAAAAAATATCATATTTTATTTATCACTAAAGAAGGGTTTGGTGAATGCGCATATGAAACTGGTGGGTTTGGTACCTCAAAAAAGGTTAAGAACCACTGCAATAGACCTTACATTTGGTATGAGAATGTTTTTTTCCCCCAAGATAAAGAGAAGAAGGGAGATGATGAGAAGCATCAACTCATAGTTGCTCACTTTAGTGGTTCATTGATTGCTTCTCATATGTGCCTTGACTAGGGGCTCTAGCCAAGCCAGTGACCCCTTCCTCAAGCCAGTGACCTTAGGCTCAAGCCAGTGACCTCAGGCTTCAAGCCAGTGATCATTGGGCTCAAGCCAGCAACCAGGGAGTCATGTCTGTGATCTCGTGCTCAAGCTGGCGACCCCACGCTCAAGCCGGTGAACTTGGGGTTTCGAACCTGGGTCCTCAGCTTCCCAGGTTGATGCTATATCCACTGAACAATCACTGGCCAGGCTGGTGTGGGATTCTTGAGGTCTAAATTGCTGAGGTCTAAATTGCTCAGGACCAGCTCTTCACTGAGCTCCCTGCCCTGAGCAACCAAGATGCAAGGGCTCCCTGAAAAGCTCAGCTTCTGTCCCAGGCTCGCCCGGCCTTAGCAGCATCCCAGACAGAGCCTTCCAGCTTGCATGGTCAGCGCCCTTACCCTTCTAAATGTTCTCGTTAAGGCTGCACGGTCCTCCTTGAGCCAAATCCTGTTCAACTTCACTTCTACACCTGGGTCTGGCTTCATTATTCATTCAAATTACAGCAGAATAAAATTTAAAAAAAATAAAAGGCTTCTGAGTTTTCAAAATATCGGTACCCAGCCTGCAGACAAGTCCTCACTGAGTTCTTCAGCAATTTGTTCAGCACCTGTGCTGCCCAGTACAGCAGCCACTAGCCACTTGTGGCTATTTAAAGTCATTACAATTAGATACAATTTAAATTCAGTCCTTTAGCTGAACTAGCCATACCTCAAGTACTTAATAGTGGTAAGTAGGCATTGCACAGAGAAATTTCCATCACTGCAGCAAGGTTTAAAAGTTTTGTTGTTAAATTACAATTTATTTTATCTATCTGCCTATTTATCTATCAATCATCTATCTATCTATCTATCTATCCTCTATCTATCTATTATCTATCATTTATCTATCTATCATCTATCTATCTATCTATCTATCTATCTATCTATCTATCTATCATCTATCTATCTATTTTCCAATCCACGGCAGATTAGAAATAGAAAATAAAGGGCAAAAAGAATGGTACAAGAAGTGGCCTGGTGTAAAAGGAGGAGAAAGAATAAAGAAAGCAAAACAATCATTAATTTGTTCAGTCATTAAGCAAATGTTTATTGAGTGACTGTACGCTGCAAGCACTGATCTAGGTGTTTAAGCTACGGTACTGAACGACGGAGACAAAGGTCTCCGCACTGAGCCAGTAATGCACCTGGCGATGAGAGTATTTAACGTTGAGACAAGCAACCTTGTTTTCTTCAATACTCTCCAAAGCAGTTCATCAGTTAATAATCCAGCACATTAACTGTTTATCTTGAATCATTAGGAATAATTAATACAATTTAAGAAGGCAAGAAGTATGTGTATACATTTCAGAAAGGTTACTGTTCAAGTAGCTGAAAAAACTAGTGTCAATTATCTGGGAAAAAAATCTGGGTTGTCTACTCTTTTTTTCCCCCTAAATTTAAATAACTGTCATTCTATATGGAAAGGGTCAAAAGAAAGAAAGAAATAGAGAGAGAGAGAGAGAGAGAGAGAGAGAGAGAGAAATAAAGAAAAAGAAAGGAAGAAAGGATGAAAGAAATAAGAAAAGAACAGGAAAAAAGGGAAGAAACACCTGTCATTTTATTAGCTCCTTTTTGCAAATGAATTTATACTGACCTTTCTTTCTATGCCTTTTTATGCCGCTATAATTTGCTTTCCAGTTATGTCCCTTGATACTCTGTGACTCTGGATTAGTCATTGGAACTTTTCTACGCCTCAGTCAGAAGGAGAAAAAGAAATAAAACTAACGCAGCCCCAACCATGGGTGGCATGAATTCTATCAACAACGTGCCTGAGGATTAGTACAAAGGTTCTGAGGGAGCTTTCTGGAGCCAGTGGGGACCACAGGGGACTTGATAAAGCCACACGAGCTCCCTTTTTCCTCACTTTTTTTCCTGCCCTGCACTCAATACCCAAAACAAATTCTCTTCTTGCCCTTCATAACTGGGGAAAAAAACAGAAGCCAAGCCATAATAAGCTTAAATATTTCCTTAGAGAAAGAATTCAATTCTGGCAAAAAAAAAAAAAAAAAAAAAAAAAAGGTGCCAAAACAGGTGAGGAAGAAATTAAGGTCTCTGTAGAACACTCCAGCGCTTGGAATGCATAATTCTTCCAGGTGATAAAGGGGGTTCTGTGCAGGAAAAGGAAACATATAGCTAAACTGCTTTTGTAGTGTAGGTCAGAGTCAGGGCGGAAACCTCTAATTTAAAAATGATGTCAAAGACAGAGTTGAAGATCACTGATGGATGGGAGGCAAGATGAGGCTCTGGAGCAGAGAAATCTCTAGCATTTGGAGACGGACAAACCGCTGTCTAATAACCAACAATTATTTGCTGTGATATACCCCCACCTGCCCACCCTCTCTAAGTAACTTAACCCCTCTGTGTCTTAGTTTACTCATTCAGAAAATAAAAAAGGATAATGATAGTGTCTGCCGTGCAGGGCTTTTACAAGCGCTCAGTGAAATAAGTTGTGCAAAGCACCTGAAATACAATAGTACTTGTATTAGTTAAGGTAACACTAGCTGTTGCAACAGTTAAATAGCAATTTCCTGTGATTTAATACAATTAAACTTTATTTCTTGCCCATGTAATAGACTGAAGGGGGAAAGCAGAAGGCTTTCCTCCATGTGATCATTCAGGGATTCAGGCTTTTATCCATTGACAAACCCATCCACTGGAACTTCAAACACCTCTGCTTCAAGGTGGCAAAGGGAAACAAGAGAGTGAAGAAGTCCTCTCTGTTTCTTAAAAACCCTGGCCTTAGAGGTGAGGCTCAACACTTTCATTCACATTACTCTGATGAGACCCAGTCACATGGTCTTATCCGGGTGCAAGGACAGCTGGGAAATGTACTCCCAGCTTTGCTGCTGACTCAGCTATAAATCCACACTCTGGAAGGGGCGCCAAAGGCTTTGACCAACAGCTTGCCATTTTTTTCCACAATGCTCCATTAATTGTAGCCCTTTCTACATTGTGTGGCATAAAACTCATAGTCAAGTGATTTTGTTGGAATAGAAAACTAAGTGTGCTGTACAACGCTGAAGGATAAGGGAGAAAATTCAAAACCCAGATGATAAAACTAGATGAGTAAACTAAAGGTTCGATAGTATTTTGAACCTTGTTTCATTTGGTTATATTTGAAACCAAACAGTGTAATGTTTTTATTAATCCATCTAGCAAATATTTATCTTACTGATTGTATGCAAGCCACTGGGCTTGGCATTGGGTGTGGCTGGGAAGGGAGTACAAAGATGAGTAAGACTTGGGCTTGCCTTCAAAGAGTTTATATTCTGGTAGGGGAGGGAGGATCCGCACAGAACCACAGACAGGCAGTGTGGGTAGTGCCCTGAGAAGTACGAGTGCTATGGGATTTGAGCAAGGGTGGGATGGTTTCTGTCCAGCATGATTTAGCAGCACGAGAACATTCCAGACATGCAGAATGTATCTATCCTTGTCCAGTTGCCCCTTAATACCATCTCTGTTTGCTGCACAGAAAATCTCCAATTTTCTCTCAGATACCCTATCTGCTCCATCCCTGCCCTCCACAGCTCGAGTCCCATCTTGCTCTGGGTCCTTGATTTGTCCATCCTCCCTGGCAGGCCCTGGGTTTCCAGACCCCAGTACCTGCACTGGGGCTTCACTTCTCTCATGGCAGCTCTCAAGAGCTCTGCTCCAGTGGGCTGTATCTCTAGATATGGCTTGGCGTCCCAGTTGCCACCCAACCGCCTTATTCTTTCTTATCTTAGAGTTGGGATGATAAAATTGCACTTGAATTAGGCCTTGAAGAATGCACAGAAGTTTGTTATGTAGACACAAGGCTTTCATCTCTGCAGTGCTTGACTCAATGACAATAACAAAAAACTATTGATTCTACTTTTTCAGTTTAATTGCAATATGTTCAGTTTTATCTATGCTTTTGGAAAGGCTACTATATGTCAGAGATTGTGTTGGTTGACAAGGACACTGAGATACATCAGTGTCTGCTGAGAAAAATAAGGAAGTCCTGTGATATATGTAGGGCAGTGAGGATCATACCCATTTTATAGATTAGGCAAACTGAGGCTTGGAGAGATCATGTGACTTTCCTGTGGTTAACCATGCAGTAAGCAGAGTAGGTGGAATCGCTCTCCAGTTTTCCTTTGCTCTAGTCCAGCACTCTTTTACCACATCAGCAAATACCACGGGGGCTCAAATGAAAGGACTTAATTTTTATCAAACTGAAGTTTATTCAGTAAGATATTAATACCTTGCAACATTGCGTGCGATGTAACAAGGCACTCTTGAAGATGAGATTGTAAAACCTTCAGCTGTCAAAGGAGTAAACCTACAAATACTACTGGCCGCATAAATGAAGGACTGCATTAATGAATTAACGGGTGCATGGAGCCCCGACCGTTCCTCTAACGAGAGTGCGCAGGCGAGTCCACGCCCTGTCTGTCTGTTCAGAAGCACGTATGGACCCTGACAGTCTAGGCAATAAATGTAGGGGACAAAAGGTCCTCCTCGCTCTTTGCTTCTGTGGCGCTCATCTCAATCTGGAGGCGAGTCCTGACACACCTGGTGAGAGTGTGCCTTGCTCCAGTTCCCGGAAACTGACATTTGATTTCAGCTCTAATGTTACTCCTTCCTCTTCAGATTCTTGGGTGGGGTGACGGGGGTGGGGTGGGAGGGGAGCGCCTTGTGAGACGGAAGCAGAAGGCTTCCCTGAGGAGTGAAGAGGGGTTGAAGAGGGAGATAGATTTGAAAGCAGAGCGGCTGGACGCTGCAGAAGAAATGGGCTGTCCTAAGTCTAAGGGACAACTCTGCAGCCGCCGGAGCTGCGGATCCAGGGCAGGAAGTGGGAGCGAGGAGGAAGCGTGTTCCGGGCGTTGATAATTATGAGATAACTACAAGGCCTTCAGCATAAGCACACTGTTCCGAGCAACTACTAGTCATACATCGCAGTCATGGGTTAGGGCAAGGGTTCAGAGGGCTGGCATCAGAAGAGCAAAAACGACTGAGCTCACTGCTACCCCAGGGCCCAGAACCTGTTCTCTGTGCAGAGACACAGCCCTTGCCTGGCTTTACAATAAAACGCTGTGCTTTTCTACTTGGGATCAAGCTGCGCTCCTTTGGCTTCTGGAGCTTGCGACCAGTAGCTATGAAAGAAACTCTCTCAGGTCTAGCCGTGAGCACTGCTTTTCTTAACTGCCCTTCATTTTGAAATCTAATGAGATCTATATTTGAGATTAGAAAAATAAATGAGCAGGAAAACCGATCAACAGAAAGAACTGGACATGGTTGTCGGGGCTGGCTTTCTAACTCAGAGCTCCCCGATGTGACGCGGGGGTCTGGGGGCCTCCCCCTGACCCGGCCTGGCCCCTGCTAGAGCAGCCGGTCAATGAATGACTGCTACGTAAGGAAACCCACTCTGAGGCCGACTAAAGAGGTGGGAAATCAATCAAAACAGGGCGCCTGTTTCAGATTGGGCTTTTGGGGGCCATGGTGTGAACCGTGGACCCAGAATGTTTCGAAGCCTGAGTGTTGTGGGTCTCTTCTCTCCTAACACACTGGAGGGGTGCTGGGGTCGCCTCGACAGAAACAGGGGACGAGGAGGATGTCTGGATGGTGTGCGCTTTCACGTAGGGATGGAAGGAGCACACTGATTCGGGAGCTCCTTGTGTCCTGCCATGGGGCCCAGCCCTGAGCAAGTAGAAACCCCACCCTCGTGCTGCTTCCTGTTTCAGTGGGCTGAGGCAGACAAGGGACAGGTAGGTGGCATGTTAGGTGGTGCTCCAGGATGGACAGACATGCAGCAAGAAAGGGGCCGAGGCAGTGCAGGATAGCGGTCACAGAAGGGGACATGGATTTATTACTTATTATTTTATTTTATTTTTTAAAAGCAGATGCTAGAGCAAGGGCTGTGTCTCTCTGGAGGAAGAGGGGTCCATGCGGAGGGAACGGCAGGCAAACAGGCCCGGGACGATGAATGCCAGGTGTGTTCTAGAAGCTGGAAGGAGGCCGGTGGGGCTGGAGCCGAGGGAGAGGGACGAAGAGCAATAGGAGATGAGATTGCTGGGGAGCCAGCCCTCTGGGCCTTCCAGGCCATGCCTCGACTTTAGGCTTTTACTATCATTGAGATGGACCTCTGTGGCAGGACAGAGCGGGCCAGGTCTGAGCGAAGTGAAACGGAATTGTGCTACGTGGACTTAGGTTGTACAAAACAATCTCTTCACACACTGGTGAGAACAGTTAGCTGTTGCTACTAGGAAGCTGAGGAGAACGTGGTGGGGAGAGGCGCTCACAGAGCACTCAGTGTTTCCTGCAACGTGTGTGCCACATGCTTGTTCCGCCGGCTTCTCACACGTCGTCGGTTCTGGTGAAACTCAGGAAGTCAGATAGCGCACGTGACCGGGGACTCTTTGGGTCTGGGGTCTGAAGCCAGGTCAGCAGGTGTCTGATTTTGTGATTAATTGCTGCATGGGCAGAACAAGCACGTATCGAGTGTCTCCCACACGTCGGGTATGGAAGCGGACTCTGGGGATGCAGTCATGAACAAGACTGATGGGTTCCTGGACCTGGTTCAGTGGATAGAGCATCAGCCTGGCATATGGACATCCTGGGTTTGATTCCCAGTCAGAGCACACAAGAGAAGTGACCATCTGCTTCTCTCCCCTTCCCTCTCTCCCTTCTCTTCCTTCTTCCGCCTTCCCCTTTCAGTGGCTTGATTGGTTCGAGCGTCAGCCCCTATGGGGTTGCTGGGTGGAGCTGGGTCAGGGTGTATGCAGGAGTCTGTCTCACTATTTCCCCCCACCACCACCACTTAAAAAAAAAAGACATGGCTTTCTGCCTCACAAGTGTCATATAATAATCCAAATCTCTTCTGGACAGAGTGTAAGATTACATTAAACACAATTATGCAAATAATCATCTCATTTGAACAGTGAAACAAAAGAGGAGTAGGGGTTCTGAAGTGCACTGCAAGGGGCAACTAGGTCATCACAAGAGGCTTCTCTGAGGGAAGGACATTTAAGCTGAGACAGAAAAATGGGGGGAGAAGGTGGCCACAAGGAAAGGGAACAACACATGCAAAGGCCCTGTGGCAGGAAGGAGGAAGCACATGCCCTGTGCCTGGATAGCAGGCAGCAGGGGTGGAAGAGTGGCATGGGCTGAAAGACGTGGGCAGGGCTGGTCAGGCAGGATCTCTGACATGTGGGGACTGGGACTTTCCTTCTGAGTGCAATGGGCAGTGCTGAAGGGTGTTCAACAAGGGACTGACCTCACCAGACGTGCATTTAGGCCATTTGGCTGAGTATGGAGGGGTGGTCTGCAAGGGCACCAGAGTGGGCTCCTAACCTGTTGGGAGGCCCCTGTAGAATCCAGCTAGCAAAATTGCTACACGTGACAACTGAAATACAAAAAATATCCTCCTCAACCACTGGCCTAAAGCCCTCTTGGTTGCATCCCTTCTTTGGCGTTTAGCCTTGTTAAGGTCAACATTTCTATCCATTCCCATCTGCGCTGACGGTGTTGGACTCAGTTTGAGATCCCAACTCTGCCCCTTCGTGCCGGTGGCTGGGACAGGTCTCTCTGAACATAAATTCTTTGCTCCTAAAATGGGAAAAGTTATACTTGGGAGGATTAAATGAAGTAACAACAAGGAAGGGCTCTACCCCGACGCCTTATAGGTAGTCAACTCGACAAACGCCGGTTTCAGGCTATCCCAGTGAATCATCCACTAACGAGAACCAACCTCTTGAAATCACGTTTCTTTCTATCCCACAAAAGCATTCGAGAGAAAGTGGAACTTATGATGGTGTAGGATACAGGAGAACATGACCTTCACCTTGCACCTTAGCAGCCCACTGGTGCTCTGGGAACTGGAAACGTGGACATCAAGGGATTCAAGTGAAAGGTGCTGAACAGGTGTGAGCTATAACCCTTAGAAGATGGAAATAGTTTCTCTTCCTGTAGAAACTCATCTCCAGGGTTAATGAACACAGGTTCAAAAAGAAACAAATATCATCACAATCTTAAGATTGGGTGAGCTTGCGTGTTTTCACATATGTATTGACATTTATCATTTATTTGACAAATTATAATTGGTATGTCTTATGTTGCTGACATGATGCTAGGTGGATGCTATCTCTCAGTGACAAGACTTGGTCCCTGTGTCTCTGTCTTCCACAAGAGACTACTGATGTTCTGACTTAATTCCTCATTTAGAAAACAAAGGGAAAAACTCTGGCTTTCAGTTTCACTAAGTGTTTTAATTGTTCCTTTTAAGTGTCCTAAGCTCTTACATTACAATATCTTGAAGGCTTTTTACTCAAACTCCCGACCACTTAAAACATTTTTTTAAAATAAATGATGACCCCTAAGTAATTAATCTCATAAAGTTACAGAGGATGAAACTGTGGCTCAGAGATGACTGAAAAACAGACAGAAAATACACACATGTGGATGTATGGAAACTTGGACTTTCTGATCCACAGATACCTGCAACCACCTAAGTCACTGGCTTCTGGTATTGAACATAAGACTCGAAGCGAGGTCAATGTATGTACCTCCGCCCGCCTTAAAACATGCCCCTTGTGCCAAATAGTCTATCCGGATGCCCCCCCCACCGCCCCCCGAGCAACATGCAATTGTCAGAATACTGATAACACAGTAAATTTGCCAGGCAAACTGTGAAATATGAGTCACAGTTCTATTTCTTTTGCAATTTTGAAAACTGCAAAATTTTTTACCAAGACAGAAACTGAAAATTCTGAGTGTCATCTCCTGGGGAGCCCTGACACTCGCGTCAGACTTGTTCTCACCCACCTCCACAAGGCTAGTCACGCTATGCCTGGCCAGGGGGTTACCCTGCTAGTGAGCACTCAGCACCCACAAAACCGCCTGGCCTGGGGCCCTTTGCAGTGGCCTCGCGAGCACCTTGCTATAACCGGATCTCTGGCTCACAGGCCAGTTGTCCTGGAGGCATCCTCTCTCTCATCGCCCTGGCCTCCTGCTGTTCACATTCCAGTCCCGCCCCCCCCCCCCCCTTCACCCTAGCCAGCATCCCTGCCCTGCAGCTGGGAGCTCACCTGTTCTAAGTCCCAGTCACTTAAGAACCTGGTTTTTGAAAATTGATTCCTACTACTGCACTAATTCATTACTCCTTCCAGGAAGGGTTATCTTAAAGTCACCCTCAGTAGATGGTGCCTTAACCTGGTGGCTTTAGTACTGTGTTTCATGAAATCCTAAGCTTCCATGGATGTGACCGAGGGTCATCCTATGCAGCCTGGAAACCTTTGTCTTCTACCCAGTCTCCAACCAAGGCACACTGTGTTCATATGCCTTTGACACTGGGGCCACCGGTGGGTTCAGGAAGAGGACGGGCTCTGGGGCCAGACTTCCCATGTTTGATCTCCAGCTCTACCAACTACCAGCTGTGTGATGTTAGGCAGACCACTTAACCTCTCTGTGCCTCAACTGTGTCACCAGTAATATATTAACAATAACAGTACACTACCTTACAGGGTCGTTGTTAGACTAAATGAGCTAAAACAACAGGCACATAGTAACTACTATTGAAGAATTTGCTATTATGATTTATATGGGCTAATGCCACTCGAAAGAAGTTTTCCACTGCTTAATAAAAAGGCAAAAAACAAACAAACAAAACCCGAAACTTCCACTACCTTCGCTTGAAATATGAATAACTTATTGGAATTCAGCCACCGAGGGCAGGTTTTTTGGCGCCTCTCAAATCCTATCTAAGTGTGAGGCAGGCTGGCTTCGGGTCTGCCCGAGACTGGCTCAACCAGCTTCCAGGCAGAACAGCATTTGTAGTTGCTGACTTAGGGTAAGGAGTTAAGTGCAGTGTCTGGGGCATTTTATTCAGTCCATTATTCTCTGAGGTTTTGTTAAAGTTATTATTAATAAGCTAATAATACTGTTAGGCTCTTTATGACATGCCAAGCCAGGGGCATCGGCTCCCAGTGTGACAAAGCCCATGGGAAGCAATGTTGCCTGATTTTCCAGGAGAGGGGTCAGATACCATTGTTTGAGATTGCCATGGTGTGTTCTGTAGAGAGCCCTGGAGCCTGACATGTGGGCCTTCCATGTTTGAGGGTCAAGGGGACAAACTTCACAGGACGCCTGCGGTCTTTTTCACTTCCAGAAGAAGCATCTGAAGTTTGTTCTTTCAAATTCAGCACCAAGTATGCCACGGCGCTGCGCACTGCGGATCACGCTCGCGTCAGACTGGTGCGTCAGTCCAATCTGGTTGCAACTGTCACTCAGAGGAATGCTGGGTGTAGGGGAAGCATGCTGGCTTTGGAATTAGGCTCCTCACTCCCTGTCTGCCACCCCCCACTCCCAGAGGCCCTCACCTTGGTGTGTTTGCCTCCGATCCCTCTGACCTTTGCTGGCGTTAGTTAGATGCTCTTTCCTGAGCCTCCCTCCTCCTCCATGTCCCCAGGAGCCCTCCTGTGTCCTGGCCATGCTGGCTCTCCTGTCTCAGGACCTTAGCCTCCTGGTCGTTGACAGAATTGTTCATCACTAACAGTCTGGGGCGTGTCTCTGTGCTGTGGTCTGCACAGTGCCCTGTGCTTACCCTGCACTGCACTGGTTGTCCTGTGCCGTCGGCCTCCCTTGTGTCCTTGTGAGGCCTTCACAGGCTGGGCCTGTGTCCAGTTCATTCTTCATTCTCCAGGGTCTGGCATGCAATAGGTGCTTAATAAAAGCTTGTGAGATGAATGGCTAAACCAGCCCTCTGTTCAGTGAGGGGCGGCAACAAGTTATTGATCACTTGAGACGTGTGTCGTAAATAATTTTTCATCCATCCTGAGGTTTTCAAACTTGAAAGCAATGCTCTTTTGCTCTTTCTTCATTTCTTTAAAAAGTTTTAAAATTTGTGTGAACCCTTTATCCTGTGATAATGTAATTCTCACTTGCAGGAGCAGCTGGGCTGGGATTAGAACTCTCCAGAATTGTGCTCCCTTGAGTTGCAGGGGGGCACCTCCTTAAGCATGGCCGAGGAACAAGGATGAGGACTGAAGCCCATGCCATTTCACACCATCAGGGCTGTGCTCTGCCCAGTACAGGACTGTTGGCACAATGCGCCATAATTCCCCGAACTCCACTCTGACACTCCAAGTGAGGTCCAAACTGTTCCATAGCATGAAACATAGGGTTGCTGTGTTATAGCGGGGTTGGGAGTGAGGTTGGAACCAGTTTCATTGCATCTGAGTTTGAGTTATGAGGCAGAGGTGGGGTGTTGTCACGGGGTTTTGTTGCCCTGGGTTCTGAGAAATATTTGTGTTTTTGGCTGACTAAGACTCTGCCATTTATCTTCTGCCATTTATATTGCCCACATGGCTTCCTTTGTAGAGTTCCAAACACACGAGGGCTGTTGGGTAGAACGGGAAGCACATTTTAGGAAACCTGCATCAAAATCCCCCATGACATTTCTTTGTAGGTCAGTCTGAAGTCACATAGGCTTCAGAATGTCAATCCTAAAGAAATTCCCATAGCTTGTGGAGAATTTCCTCATAGACCTCTGTCTCTAAACTCAGAAGAACGGTGTCATTATTTTATTCGCCAACAGAGATGGCAGTTAACATCTTGTGAATGCTAATTACATGCCAGTCAGAGGGTTTAGTGCTTTTATAGATTATTTCATTGATTTCTTGCCATAATAAATCTACAAAAGATGACAAAATGGAAGTTCAGCAGTTCTAAGTGACTCGTGTAAGGTTATCCAAGTAAAAGGTCATAGGGGTGGGATTTGAACCCCAAGCCTGGACACTCCTTCCTCTCACACACATGCTCTCCTAATAAACACAGTTATTGCTGTGCACACTGTGGCTACATTCTCTAGACAGCTCAGAGCTTTAGAAAAGATTGTGTGAGTTCTCACGCAGGCAGACTTGCTGCAAATACACCTTAGTTGGTTTGGGAATTTCCTACTTCTTGCTCCTTGGAGACCAACTTCAGGGCATCTCCCTCTGCCTTCAGCACACGTGTCTGAAAACAGCTGCTGAGCTGCCCTGCACAGCTCAGGTACCAGGACAGGTGCCTCTGGTCTAAACAGATGTCACTGCCAGAAGTCACTGCCTTCAGCACCCCTCGCCCCTCTCGTTCCCGAGATGAGGAAGCCTGGGGGCATTGGGGATGCTGGTGAGGCTGGGTCCAGGGACTTTCTTCAGCCTCACCCCTGAAATGGGACATTTATAATGAAAAGAGTCCTTCTGTGAAATCCTCACTGGGAAGTAGCAAAGGCTGCGTGCTCCGTGGGCCCCTCCACAGCTGTGGGCACTCACAGTCGGGGCTTTCTTGACATTCTTTACTCGCATCCTTACCTCTGAAGAACAGAAGGGAGAAATCACAGGAGCTGGAAATTCCGACCGTTCTGTTGCTTTCGGTTGTGCAGAGGCCGGGTGAGTCTTGTTCTGAGAAGATGGTGAGAGATTGTGGACGGCCTGCCAATCAAACTTCATCTGAGGAGGAGGGTTTGAGTCCTGCTGTCAAAGTGAGAAGGAAAATGAGGCAGTTAGGAAAGAGTGAATGGCACATGCAATTTTATTTCTTTAAAGGCGTTCTTTGTCAGAAGAGGCACGCTGCCAGGCGCTCGGGCAACCGGGGTGGACCAGGAACATTTGCTCTCAGGAGGGAGCAGAGGACAGGGAAGAACCTGTCTGGGACATCCGTGGATTTTGAGCTTTAAACACGTTGAGCTTACCAGGTTCCAACTTTTGACAGCTGCTAGATCAGGCACCTGGGAAAATTAGCTCCAATTTTATAATTTGGGAATGGGAAGGAAGAACTCATCAGGGCTAATGGCACTGAAAGAACACAGGCTGGGGCTTCCCTGCGCCCGCACGCGGCTTTGGGCTGTGACTCATTAAGTCTTGGTGTGTGGGGAGGAGATTTAGAGTCCTGTGAGGACAAAAGAGACACATTTCCTGCCCTCCAAATTTGGGCACTCAACCACAAGTGTAATAATGCAAAGCCTGATAGGAACCGGCCTCTATGCAATGTCCCCCTCTACTGGATTCTTGCATGGAAAACAGTACCCCAGAGACCCTCTGCAGCCGTAGAATCTCTTCAGGGGATTTTCTCTACGTTAAACCATATTTTGCTGTTGGCCAAGGCAATCACCCTGCCTTCTCCACGACTCCCTTGATGAAGATAAAGAATTCTCTAAAGGCATATATATACCTGAGGAAAGTAAGCTATCTACCCAAGAGGGATGAATGAAATGATGATTGGCAGCATGGAATTTTAAGACTTTAGATGACAGAGTTGTTTCCCTGGTGGGGGGCTGAGAAACAGAGAGGGGTAGCTACTTGCTGAAGACACACAGCTGATAACAGGCAACGGTGGGGTGGAAACCCCATTCTCCTGGCTCCCACTTTAGTGCTCCTCCTGTGACAGAGTGACTTGTGAATATTCAGGGTGGATGAATCTTGAGAGAGGCTTCTCTGGTCATGGAAACCATAGAGCCAGCGTCGCAAAGAAGTGGTCCTTTATGCTGTTTCTCTCTTAGTATCCCCAGGTCCTTGGTGACCCACAAACCATAAAAATATGGTCTGGGCAGAGCCTGAGGGACCTGCGAGGCCCCTCCCTTCATGCCCCGCCCAACTGCAGGGTCCAATGCTTCCCTGTTAGAATCACTACTTCTGGAGCGGTGCCGCCCAGTAGGACCTTCCGCAGTGAGGAAATGGTCTATATCTGCACTGCCCAACACGGTAGCCACCCACTGCCTGTGACTACTTAGCACTTCATAGTTGGCTAATACGCCTGAGAAACTGAGTTGTAAATTTTATTTCATTTTCAGTTAAGTGTCCACATGTATCTTAATGGGCAGCATAATTTTAGAAGGACCTGTTGACCTAAGTATATCACTCGGCCAACAAAATATCGTTTCCTTATTAGGCGCCACCTGTTTGTTTGCAGGGCTGTGTGAAGTGGGCGGGATCCAGGATATGACAGAGCAACTTGTACAAACAGCACTGAAAGCAAAAAACACTGGGTTGTCATTTGTAATCTTGAGTCTGCCCCATTTGGGTTTGGGAGAAACCTAACTCCTGGGACTCTGTTTCTTCACCTGTAAAATAGTACAGGTTGGTGGTTTTTGGCCGTGTGGCCATTAAAGAGCCCTTTCATTATTTTTTTTGTATGAACTCCTTGTTTAGACAAAACGTCTGTCTAAGCTACAAACAGCACTCACTAAGTAATTATTGTAGCCAGCTTACATGACAAACTACTAGTCAGAACTTTTACAGAGAGCAGAATATGGGGTTGGTGGGGAGAGAGAAGCACCAACTCACAGTTGCTTCACTTTAGTTGTTCACTGATTGGTTGTCGTATGTGCCTTAACCGAGTAAGCCCAGGGTTTTGAACCAGCGACCTCTGCGTTCCAGGGTGATACTTTATCCACTACGCCACTACAGGTCAGGCTTACTAGTCAGAACATTCATCGGCACCAGCTGATCATTCTTACTGCTGTTGGCACCATGTTGGCAACGAACTCTCTCCATAGCTCAGACCCATCTCTTCTGGGTTCTCCTGTCACCTGTCCTTTGCCTGCTGCTGCAGGTTGATAAGTTTCCATCCTCCAAACACATTTCTCAGGCTGTCTAATTTTGTTTTCCCAAGAATCCTGCCTGGGAGATGGAATCAATCTCTTTGTTCCCATTTTCCGTCTGCATAAACCGAGGTCTAGGGAATTACCTGACTTTGCCATTGATGTCAAGGTTGGATTGACTAAATAAAAGGGAACTTTATTGGCTGGTGTGTTTGCCTTTTTTTGACCTTCTCTCTGATGCCAAAATATCCATCTTACAATGTCAGTATTTTTCTGACCCATTTTTGTTGTTGGTGGTAATAAATAAGAGGTTTTATTCATTCCAGTTTTGGTAAATCATCAGTGTTCCCACTCTCAGCAATTTTTGTGGTGCTGACAGAGATTCCAAAATCTTTAGATGGCTACAAAATCTTGTGAGAACAGGATTTTCCCAAAGTTCGTGTGTGTGTGTGTGTGTGTGTGTGTGTGTGTGTGTGTGTGTGTGAATCTATTCTTTGAGGGACCTCGGGTGTGCCAGCTTCAAGCTTCCATGTGCTGTTAGTCAAAGCAGCCAATAAACGTGAAGGTGCTTCTGAAAGTTGTAGCACTCACTGTAGTTTCTTGTGGGGACTTTGGTAACAAGGACCCATCTCGTCTGCTCAGGCTGGGCTTGATCAGGCATAGTCCACAAGGCTGCCTGTACATGTGCACTTATTTTTAAAAAACAAACATTAACTGAGCATCTACTATGTGCCAACCATTGTCTTATGCACTTGCACAGTTGTCATCCTTTTGAATAAGGCTCATGTTTAATTTGAGTTTTGTTCGAGGAGAGTCCTTGAGCATCTGGAACAGGATTAAAATAATCATAGCCCTCTCTTTTCCGTTCTTAACTTTTCAGATTTTATTTCCCAGGAGATGGTGTTCAGTTGTTTGATTTTACGATTTATGATCGTGAAGGATTTTTTTTTTTTTACATTAAATGCTTGCCAAGGAGGTGTGTTCTATGGAGGGTATACATCAGACTGGAATGAGAGTCTGCGGCGGGGGCAGCTTAACCTGGGGGAGGGGACGGCAACATTAATAAACTGAGATCATAGAATAGTGGGGGTGGGGAGCCCAGGACCTTTGTTGGAAAGATATTAATAGGGGTCATGCTTACATTTTTAGCTGAAGAAACTATTTGATCTCCTGAGCATAAGCTCTGATGTCTCTTATGATATGTATTAAATGTAAAACCCTTTTCCACTCAGAAAGTCATTTGTCAACGCAAGTAGTTAGAAGTTTCTACCAAGTCCTGGAGCCGTAGAAAGCAAGACAGGTATGGCTGGCCCATCGGTGCTAGCTTGAGACCGGGATGCCGTAAACGGGCAGGGGACGGCTCTGGAGGCCAGTGCAGTGTTGGCGCGTGGTCTCCGGGGTGGAACTTTATGGTTTCTGTGGGAAAAAGTGAGGGATGGGACAAACAATGAACCTGAGGTTAATAAAGTGCTTATTATGTGCGGGGCACAGAGAGAGCAAGGCACTTTTTTTTGGAGGGGGGCAAGGTACTTTTAAATCTATTTTCTCATCTAGTATGGACAATGACCTCATCAACCATGGGTCATGACTCCTCACTGCCCTTAGGGCCCACTCTAACCCATAGCCAAATAGAGAAAATGGGCCATTATTCACTGTCACGTTTGGGGCAAGGGGAAGGTGCTTCTCAAAGATATTCCACTCAAAACTATTGAGCAACCAATGAGAGGAGGGGGACCAGTGCCTGGAAGCAGCATGCATATTCTAGTGTCAAAAACTGGTCACACTCGGCCTGACCTGTGGAGGCACAGTGGATAAAGCGTCGACCTGGGAACACTGAGGTCACCAGTTCAAAACCCTGCACTGGTCTGGTCAAGGCACATATGGGAGTTGATGCTTCTAGCTCCTCCCCCCTTTCTCTCTTTCTCTATCTCTCGCTCTGTGTCTCCTCTCTAAAATGAATAAAATAAAAATTAAATTAAAAAAAGAAAACAAAAAAAACTGGTCACACACACACACACACATGCGCACACACACAAACTTGTCACAAAAAGAAACTAGTCACACAGTTCCACTTAGAGCCATAGGATGCAGAGCGGGCATGGGAGTGTGGCTTGGAAATGTCCAAAAAAAGAAATCTCCCCAATTGGGCTAAAATTCCAAACAACTGAGCTACTAGTGAATCCAATTAGAAGCATGAGCCATGGACTCCAGGAGTCTCCCATTAGTATGTCCCTAAAATTCCCTGTGAGGAAAGAAGGGCCCTCCTGGCATCAGCCTGTGGTTATTTCTCAAGTTAACGAAAACGTGGGTATTGGCTTAATGGCAAGGGATGGAGACCCAAAGTTTTGCATAGACAGATCTCCCCTCTAGCTTAGCACTCAGGTATCAGCGTAGACCGGGCTGCCCATGTGGGGCCCATAAGACTTTGCGTTGCTATCTCCAGGTGAAGTCCAAGCAGCCGCTGACATTGTGTGTCAGCCACGAAGGAAGCGGGGAGCCTGCTATTGTGCAGAATGCTGGTCTGGCCAGGGCTGGTGCCTGTGTCCGGGTTGGCCGGGCAATCAGAGGAGAGAGGGGATGGGAAGAGAGGTAAGGAGAAAACCATCTGGGTGGCCAAGTCCCTCAAAGAGAAATTTAGGAAAACTGGACAAGAACCAGAAGAAAGCAACAACATCAGCGGGAGCCCCAAAGGCTGGTGGTTCTTCCCGGGAAAAGCTAGAGGCGAGCAGTGGTCTAACAAACAAGATCATGCACGTGGGTTGAGGTTAACAATCTCAGCCACGATTTCTCGAGAGCTCCTTAGGCATCGTGTGAAGTATTTGGTATGAAATACCCGATTTCCTCCCTCAAACTGCCCCACACATACACGATTAGAACCCACATTTCACAGTTGAGCAAACTGGGTCCAGAGGATTTGCTAGCCCTGAGAATGAAGCAAGAAATATGACCATGTCCATGGTCACTTTGATCGTGCCGTCTGAGCAACCCGGCGGCTTAGGAGAAACATCACTGTTCCTGGTACTGAAACCAGACAAAATGTGTCTTGTGAAACATATGGATGATACACTGTCATAGTGTCACACACAGGCTTTCAACCATATTGTACCTGACTGTATGCATCCCGATGAGTGCTGGGCTGGTAAGACCACCGCCCCCCTTGTTTCAGGCAATGCCTGGAGCTCCAGGAAGGAGGTGGCTCTCACTTCCCCAGAAGGGAGCACAGGTATGTAGAAAGAAATCTGTCCTCCCTGCACACTGCAGTTGACTTTTCCAGGGACATAGCCACAGCTGGAGCTTTGAAAATCCTCAGTGGTGGCAGATTGTCATCCTGGGAAAAAATATGATTTCCTTTTTTTGGAAGACGAGTCAGGTCTAGTGAATACAGTAAGTATTCGACTCGACCTTCTGAGGAAGTAATGACAAGGCCGGTGTTCTTGTATGGTCCATAAATCAATCCAAGTCCTAGAAAGAAATTCCAAGAATATTTTGGCAGCAGCCTAGGGATCAAGGTATATGGCTTCCCGAGATGACAGCTTTGGGGATGGTGCTCACTAGTAGGAATAAGTTCTGGTGTATCTGTAAGTAATCAGTTGTGTTATCTTATGTGTCTTGGTTTCCTAATTGAAATATGAGATCCTGAAAGCTGGGGGCCGGAGTTGGCAGCTCCATTCTTCAATTTTTCTGAACAAAATCATTGAATCACCCTCTCTTCTCTTCCAGCTGCCCTCCACTTCCAGTTGATCAGAAAATCCTATTAGTTCTACTTTTAATATATACCTACAATAAGACGCCTCTCACAACTTCCACTGGTCCCGTCCATGTCCCCTTCCCCTCATGCCTGGGGAGGTAGAGTGACTCCCTCCCTGGCCTCCCTGTTCCCACCTTTGCCTCCCATGGTCTGGCTTTTACCCAGCAGCCCTCTAGAAAGAAGGTCACTCTTCTACTCAGAGCCCTCGCTCGTTTTGGTGGTTGGCAGAGTAACGGCCCCCGAGATGTCCATGGTCTAATGACTAAAGGCCATGAATACATCACTTAGTGAGGCTAAAAGGACTTTGTAGATGTGATTAAGGGGATAGGCCTTGACATGGGAAACTACCCTGGCTTTAACCTGATCACGCGAGTGCCTAGAGTAGAGAACCTTGCCACGCTGAGGTCAGAGCCGTGGAGTGGAGGGGACAGAAGACTGGTCAGAGAGCTGTCATATGAGAAGGACTTGACTGCCCATCATGGTCTTGGAAGATGGAGAAAGGGGGCCGCAAACCAGAGGAGGAAGTCAGACTCTAGAAGCTAAAAGAGCAAGGAAAGGGATTCTCCCTTGGAGCCTCCAGACAGTCATCCGGCCCTATTGACACCTTGATTTGAGCCCAGTGAGACCTATGTCAGACTCGTGACTTCCAGAACTGCACGCTAATGAGTGT
Source organism: Rhynchonycteris naso (assembly GCA_037038555.1). Classification (NCBI taxonomy): domain Eukaryota; kingdom Metazoa; phylum Chordata; class Mammalia; order Chiroptera; family Emballonuridae; genus Rhynchonycteris; species Rhynchonycteris naso. The sequence goes on from CM073000.1 coordinate 12,687,392, forward strand.
GTCATGTTAAACCACTGAGTTTGTTTGTTTGCAGCGATTCGTTATAGCAGCAATGGGACCTAGCAGGGTCTCTCAGCCCAGTTAGGTGAAACCCTAAGTTTCACCATGGCCTGCAAAGGCCCCATGTGACTCTCTGACTTCATCTCCTTCTCTTCCTCTCCCCTGCTCACCTTGCTCATCACACACGTCTCCTTGCTCCTCTCGCAAAGAGGGTCTTGCCACAGACCTTTACACCCGGTGCTTCCTCAGCCTGATCTCCCCATACCACACAGCTTCTTCGCTCCCCATTCAGTCTTGGCTAGAAACTCAAATTCTGCCTTGCCCAAAGCACCCTGATTAAAAAACAGCACCCCCTGTTAGCTGCCTTTTCTGTTATGCTGCTTTGCCTTTACACACACACACACACACACACACACACACACACACACACACACACACACACCTGTCTATGAGTTTGTTTTTGCTGATTTGTTTATTGTCTGTCATAACCCATGAGAATGCAAAGTCCATGAAGGCAGGGATCTTGCTTGTCTGCCACTGACCCTGTTACGTCCCAAGAGCCTAGAATATGGCACATAGGAGCTGCTCAATACATATTTATTGAATGAATAAAAGAAAGATGGGTAACAAGGTATTCATTGTTAGATACTATAAACAAGCCTCTTGCTGTAAAATACTGATAGTTGTTAGTTTGGCCTAGACATACAATTAGCTCTCAACAATAAATTCCCCTAAAGAGGTCATTCATTTTGAACACTTAAGAAATTTTTTTTAGCCTGACCAGGCGGTAGCACAGTGAATAGAGCATTGGACTGGGACACGGAAGACCCAGGTTCGAGACCCTGAGGTCGCCAGCTTGAGCGCAGGTTCATCTGGCTTGAGCAGAGTTCACCAGCTTGGACCCAAGGTCGCAGGCTAGAGCAAGGGGTTACTCGGTCTGCTGAAGGCTCACGGTCAAGGCACATATGAGAAAGCAATCAATGAACAAATAAGGTGTCGCAACGAGAAACTGATGATTGATGTTTCTCACCTCTCTCCGTTCCTGTCTGTCTGTCCCTATCTATCCCTCTCTCTGACTCTCTCTCTGTCCCTGTAAAAAAAAAAAAAAGAAAAGAAGGAAATTTTTTTAGGCTGTGATGAGACTAGCTGTTTGCAGTTCAAGTCCAGCATAGAAGAGTATCACCCCTCTCCCTACAAACTGCCTAGATGGTCACCTCTACTTTCAAGACAGGACCCAGGATTCTGGCGCAGCTGCCCCCACTGGCGTGGTGACCTCGGGCAAAGCACTTTCCCCTCTGGGGCTCATTTCCTCCTGTGACGATTCCTTGGACCTCTTCTACCACTGAGATGGTCAGTGCCCACTGATTGTGTCTGTTCGGCTAGTTCATGAAGGTGAGCTGCAGGGAAGCTGGGTACCATCTCTCTGGGTGCCTTTAAGAGACAAGTGCTGCTTTGTGCTCTGCCCCTGGAAGCACTCCAGATTCCCGGAGCACAGGTGGGTGTGGGTGGGTGTCAGCCGGTGTCATCACCGGGAACACGGGGAGAAGGGGAGCTGGCGAGGAAACAAACAAGGCCGGGTGGCCAAGGGAGGGGGCAGGAAGGAGAAACAGGTCAGGACACATAAAAGATTCTTCAAATTTTGGAGAGAAAAAAATCCGAATCTGACTGAAGGATGTAAATGGCATGTGCATTGAAAGAGACAGGTGGCTGAGCTGGGAGGCCAGTCAGGGGCATGAATTTTGAATTGACTTCTTTATACACAATATGGCAATATAGTGTTCCCTCGGTATCAGTGAAGGCTCAGTTCCAGGACCCCTGTGGATGTCAAAATCGGAGGGTGTTCAAGTTCCTTATGTAAAATGGCATAACATTTGCATATAACCAACACACATTTTCTAGTATAATTTAAGCCACCTCCTGATTCCTCGTAACACCTAAGACAATGTAACTGCTATGTAAATAGTTGTTGCACTAAAATGTTTGGGACTAAACTTTCTGGGATGTGTTTGTTCAAATGGGTCTGTAGTAGGTTGAATCTGCACACACAGGGCCTGCATATACAGAGGACCAATTGTCGCTAGAAAAGGTGAAGATACGAATAAACTATGACTCAGCAATTCTGCTCTTCTATGGACGGAATGCGTCCCCATCCTCAACTCATACGTTGAAGCCATAGCCCCCAGTGTGATGGCATCTGGAGAGAGAGTTGATTTAGATGAGGCCATGCATGTGAGGCCCTCATAATGGGTTTTGTGCCCCCTATAAGAGAGCTTGCTGTCTCCCACTCTGTGTCAGGTTTAGACACAGCAAGAAGGTGGCCATCTACAAACCGGGAAGAGCACTCTCACCAGGAACCGAACACGCTGGCACCTAGATTTTAGACTTCTAGCCCCCAGGACTGTAAGAAAGAAATTTCAGCCACTCAGTCTACAGTATTTTCTATGACTGCCTAAGCTGCCGAAGACATACTCCTGGTATTTATGTTCTACTGAAACGTTCTGTATATGTACACCAAGAATAAGCATATTTACAGCACCATCATTAGAGCAAAAGGTAGGAACAAGCTATATATTCACTAAGAGTAGAAGAAATGAAAAATGGTGCTATACTCATATAGTGGAATAGTATACAGCAGTGAAAATGAGTGCATTTCTCCAGTCATAGCTACACAGATGGATCTCCCAAGTTGCAGAAGAATATATGTAATATGAACTTACTGTCCAGAATTACACACATACATCATTACAGACACCTATGTATATTTAGTAAAACTATTGAGAAAAGAGCAAAGTAGAGAAAAAATTACTGATAAAATTCAGGTGACAGTTTACCCTGGAGAAGGAGTGAACTCAACGAGAACACAGTGGGCACATAGGTGCATCGAAAAGCATTCAAAAGGCACTGTATTTGAGGCTGTGTGGTGGGGACATGGGTTTTGTTTTGTTTTTCTTTACACCTTCTGTATAGTGTTATGCATATTGTTGTGTATATATACAAAATATTTCATCATTAAAAAACAATTTAAAGTATAAAACAGAACACAATAAAATAAATAGATTTTGGAGGCAGGCCAACCTGGGCTTCGTTCCAGGCTCTGCCATTTTATTAACTTGGGATCTGAGCAAGGGTCTTCCCTTCGGGACGAATGATACCTCTTCCTGGGCATCTGTGGGGAAAGCCAGAAAGAATGAGAAGAGCTCGTACCCAGTAGGTGTTCAGCAATGGGAGTGATGGAGATGACGGTGAGAAGAAGACCTATGAAAGCTCTTAAAAATTCTTCTCAAAGTGATGCTAGATGTTGTGAAAATCTTTAACAGTAATAATGACCCTGCATGTGAAGTTCTGTTGATTGCAAGTCCTCTCTTCCTTGGAGCTGATAACTCTTTGAAGCAAGCGAGAACCAGGTAAGTCTGTGGGAAATCAGAGGACTGGAAGGAGAGATGGAACCCCACCATTGCGTTGGGGGTGTGAAACGCAATGCCAAGCAGACCTCGAGTGAATGCAGCTGCAGAGGGTTTGAACAGTCTACTGAACAAGCTCTATCGGGCGGACACATAGGGAGCCCCACACTGGGTAGTTGGGGCTTACTGAGTTTTTCCTTTGTAAATGTTTCTAGAAATTAGGCATACATTAGGCAGCAAGGAAAGGGTTCCAAATTTTAAAGAAAATCAGGAACATATAGGTCATGTTTACTGACTAAAACACAATTAAGTTAAACAGTAATAACAAAGAGGTAGCACACATTTGGAAATTTAAACATACCTTTCAATAACCTGGGGATCAAAATAAAATGATGCAAAGTGGCAGAGAAGTTTTATTTTTTTAATTAATTTTTATTTTTCAGTGTGTTTATTCTTTAAATTTAAAATTCTTTATTTTTCATTACCATTTACTTTCAATAGTATCCTGTATTAGTTTCACAGGGGCAGCAAAGTGGTTAGAGAAGTATTAAAAGCTGTAAGTGGCGCGTGCTCTGTGCTGGGCTCGGGCCGTCTGGCAAACATGACCAGGAAGGCAATGCCCATCCTGGGCTCTGTGCTCCTTCCCCTTTCTCCAGCCTTCAAGGGACTGCCCGTTGTCTTCAGACCAACGTACAATGTATTTACTGCTTTTACCACTCCTCCCCATCAGTGAAAACCTCCCAGCTGACTGTCAGGGGTGGAAGAAAACACATATTTGTTGAAGGCTGGCTGTGTACCAGGTGCTGGGATTTGAGGCATACAGATTAATTAAACTCTGTCCTTGCTCACAGTTGAAAGGGGAAAGGAATGTTATTATATCCAATGTATTTGTATATATAAATATATATTTACATGAAAGAATACAATATTCCTTTATAGTCACACATAATCCCCGGAGGATGTGATGAGAGTGTTTGTAGAGACCGCCACAGAGAATCTTTGGGATGAAGAGGAAGGCGGGACGGAGTGCCCAGAGCGAGTGCAGTGGGAGCTGGAAACCCAGAACAACCAAGATAAAATTTCAGGCGGATCTCAAGGGTGGTGGTGGAGTTTTCCAGGAGGCAAGGTGGAGGAAGGGCCAATGGAACAGCGTGGGGAAAGGCAGGTGTGAGAGAGCCTGCTTGGTCTGGGAAATGCTCAGGGTGTGGGCGAGGGAGGGGATGGGCTGCCATCTCCCTGCAGGGGCTAAAACACGAGAACCCTGAATTCTGAGGGGTTTGAGTTCTATTCTGTAGGAGAAGGGGAATTAACAAAGGTATTGGAGTAGGAGAGGGACAAGGACTGATTTTTTTCTTCTTTACTGAAAAGCACTCGCTGGCAGAAGAGGTGATGAACGGGAGGGTGCAGGGGAACGGAGAGGGGGCTGTTGTGATGTCGGGGTGAAGGTGATGAAAACATGATAAATGAATTCAAAGATGCTGGAGGCTGATCCTCGATGTGTTATCTTTTCCAGGAATGTTTGTATTTTGACAGGGGACACTATCTTAACCCAAAGGAATGAAACTTTAAAGATGGCAATTCCTTGGGTTGTGACAGGCCAGCAGGAGAGAGGTTGTGGGGTAAGGGGTCTAATGAGGCCATTTGGGGTCCTTTAAGTAAGTACCATGTGTGTGTTGGGGGGTGTCACTACATAGTCTTCTATAAGGTTCTTGTTGTAGTCAACATGAATCTTTGTCTATGTTGCATTGTAAGTGTATAAATAGCTGAAACTGTATAAAAAGGCATAATTCAACCTGGTTTGAAAAGGAACATTCTTTCTCCTCCTAGATCATCCAAGACTCAGTCTCAGCTCAAGCTAATGGGTCCTGAGAGCATTCGCTCTCCGCGCAATGACATGGTGGGTGGAAACAGGACCAGTGAGAGGCGGGGGCTCTTCTGCCAAGTCAGTCCTATCACTGTTGTAGACCTGCCATCTCAGGAGCCACAGGACCAGAGGGGAGAGGCTGGAGGGAGGAGGGTTCTGGATGGGGAGGGGGTGTCTCATACTCGGGGGGAAAAACCCTATGTTGTCTTCAGATCGGGGACCAGGACTCTTGCTGAAGTGGTTTCTCCACCTTGGAGCAATCATTTACCATCACTTGAGTGGACAGAGAAGATGTTTGCTACCCATAGTGATGGAGTGGTGCTTCCACATTTAATGATGAGGCTACTCTATATCTCCACCCCCAGGGCTGGGTTGGGTTATTTCTGTAGTTGCAGGAACGAGTTCCCCTGAGCTGTCCACGCTCACCTGTCTTCCTTGTCCACACACAGGAATTATTAAAACAGCTGGCTCAGGTTGGATGCCTATGGCTCAAGGCTACAACCTACCTGAGCCACCCAGTGTTCCCATACTTTGCCTTGGGAGCATGCTGTTTCATACATACTTGGCACAGTTTTGCCAATTTCCTTCCCAGACAGGCCTGAGGCATCTTTTCCCCATTCTCACATGCTTGTCTGAAGGCACACATGTGCATAACACAGGTACACCCAGAGTCAACACAGCTCCAAGAAGAAGGAAGCTCAGATTTCCCTGGGGCCTAATGCATGAGAGGCCAGCTGAGCTCTGGTGTCAGCCACATGGCTGCCCAACCAAAGTCTAGTCATTCCAGGCCCAGAGTGAACTGCTAGCCCAGGTGGTGGTCCACAAGCTGTTTAGCTTCTTCCTGCAGCTCTCTTGGCTTTGGCCTTAACCTACCTTTGCAGAAATGGGCCTGCAGTCAATTAGCTAAGCAGCTGTGACGGGAGATGGATGCTCTGGATGAGGGAAGGGACGGCTGGGGCCCAGCTGCCCCTCAGTCTCTGCAGTTTGCACCACATCTTAACAAGGACAAGGACACTCCTCAGCCGTCCAGCCAGCAGACGTGGTGGTAGCTGGTACCTGCTTCTCCTGACGGCTAGACGTGGTGAGGGATGTGAGAGCCCCCCAGAATCCTCTGTGTGCTTGGCTCAAGCGGAAGAGGAGAGAGGCAGGAGGTAGAAGGTGGGTCCCGAAATGTGTAGCATGTAGCCTGGAAGCAAAAGATGGCAGCATCCCCTGCTCCCCAACCCCCTTAATGCTTGAGGGAATGTTTTAGCTTAGCTGATGGTTTGAAAGTTTCCAAGAAGATTCTGGAGCGTTCTGGAATATTGATAGTCATTTGGTCTCCAGAATTTAGCTTCTATTTAAAGGGGTTTACAGAAACATTCAGCTTCTAAAATCTGGTATTGCCCCACATTCCATCATTCCCACTCCCTTCAAGGGCCCCCTCCTGTCCCATGGTGGCCAGAGGCAAGCTTAGGCAAAACGTGTGAGGGAGACAAACCCTGTGCCAGCTCTGGTTCCCCCGTCCCGTTCGGGCTGGGAGGGCTGAGACGCTCCCTGCCGCTCCACCTGGCCTTGCTCACGTGAGACTTGGGCTCTTGTATTACTGGTAAGTGGGACAATTTTATGTTGGCCAATCCAGGCCTGGGCCTTCTATCTGCCTCCCAACCAGCCAAGGTTTAATTAAGCTTTAATATCTTGTAGTGCATATTATGAAAATAATTTTAAGAAATCAATTTATGAATTTGAAATGAAATTACAATGATAGATATGTTTCTATGAAGGTTCACAGGCTTGGAGGGAGAGGTTTGCTCTGGATCCTGAAGGCGGTGGTGAGTCAGTGATGTAGTTCACCACAAAGGCAGGTTCAGGGCTCCATGATTTATGGATATGAATCCTTTCATTCACCCTGTTGAGATAGATATTGATGGTCCCATTTTACAGGTAAGGGAATTGAGGCTTGTGGAGGTTAAGTGACTTGCTCCAGGTGCCGTTGCTCAGAAGGGCAGAGGCAGGATTAGAACCCATGCCCATCTGGCTTCAAAACCCATGTATTTTCCACGTGTGGCCTGAAGAGCTGACACACCCCATTATGAACCCTCTGGGTCTCTGTCTCTCTGTTACCAGGCTAGATCAATGTCCCTCAGTCCCTTTTCCAATGCAATGGTTCAGGTTTTCTCAATAAAGCATCTTCTTTTTTAAAAAATTGAGATAAAACGACATATCGTATTATATTACTTTCAGGTGTACAACATAGTGATTCCATATTTTTATATATTGTTAAATGATCACCACAATAAGTGTAGCATTAAACTTTCATCAGCACACATAGTTCTCCTTATGACGAGAACTTTTAAGATCTACTTTCTAAGCAACTTTCAAATATGTACTACAGTGTTGTGAATGACAGTCACCATGTGGTGACAGTACATTCCCAGGGCTTATTATCTTATAACTGGAAGTTTGTACCTTTTGCCTATCTTCACCCACTTCACCCACCGCCACCCCCTGCCTCTGGCATCCACCAATCTCTTCCTCAGTATCCATGAGCTTGTTTTTGTTGCTGTTGTTAGTTTTTAGATTCCACATACAGCGATACCATACGGTATTTGTCTTTCTCTATTATTTTTGCTTAGTCCCTAAAGGTCCATCCAGGTTGTCACAGATGGCAAGATTTCGTTCTTTTTTAAGGCTGAATAATATTCCATCCCATAATTGCATACACACATATGTATGTATATCACATCTTTTATAAATTCATTGATGGATGGGCAATTAGACGGTTCCATACTCTGGCTATTATAAAACACTTTGCTATAAGCATGGGGGTACCAATACGTCTTCACATTAATGTTTTCCTTTCCTCCAGGTAAATACCCAGAAGTGGCATCACCAGACCATGTGGTAGTTCTACCTTGAATTTTTGGAGGAACCACCACACTGTTTTCCGCAGTGGCTGCAGCAGCTTACCTTGGGCCCAGCAGTGTGGAGGGTTCTCAGTAGGGCACCTCCTTCTACACCAGAGTGGGCCTGTCAAAATCCGACCCATCTGTGTGACTGAGCCCATGCGGCCCCTCCAGCACGGGACCCTCTTCAAACCACCTCTGTCCTCTCCGCAAGTGCTGGCTCCTTGCCTTACTCCCTCCTACGCATTCCGCTGGGGCTGTATCTAAGGCCCCCGTAGCTGTGTGGACCTGGCTCAGGCCACTCAATTCCGCCTTAGGGGCCGGTCCTCCAGGTCTCCCCTGCCTCTGCTCCCCTAGGGAAGTGGCCCGGGGTGGTGAGGAAAGGGAAGACGAGGGGAGGAGAGCAACGCCCAGGGTAGAACAGCATCTTTACCCCTGAGGCGAACAGGGAAGGAAATTTCAGATGCAAAAGAAGGGTTGCTGGCTGGGAGATGCGATCATGGTCAAGGTGAGTCAGAGGCAGGAGACCGGATTAGGCATCTTTGCTGCTGATGGTGAGGAAGGAAACCGTATGCACAGTAGGGGAGCTGGGTGGGCGATGGCGTGGCAGTCACACTTTCTGCCCAGGGGGACTGCAGGTGGCCTGGACTTCAAAGTGAGCCCCATAAAACAGTGGGCATCTAGCCTGTCCTTTGGAAAAACCTGAGGGGTTTCATGTCCTAGAGCAAGCAGAGGGACACAGAAGTCGTCTGGTAAGCGGGGTTTTTTTACTAACATCCTTCTCCCTCCGTTGCCACGCCCACTTGCTGGGGTCATCTCACGTCCTGCTCAGCAGACACGGGTCATCTGAGAGGACCATGCTTCCCGGTGAGGCAGGCAAAGCCGCAGCGATGTGCTGGGTGATGGGGCAGGGGACACAGTGGCAAATGAGACCCAAGTGCTTCCTTTCCCCAGCTACCTAGCTGATGTCAGCATCTCAGGGTTTCTGAGCCACAGTTCGTTTATTTTCCTATAAAATCAGGAAATGTGTATCTATCCCGAGCTATCAGGAAGGTGTCTAGCTCCTGGTGGGCACAGAAACAAGGTTACGTCACCATGCCCTTTTGCTCAAGGTACCTGGGACACAGCTCTCTCTCCTGAGCTCCTCCCTCCTTCCTCCTGACTCTACCTGATAAGAATTAGTTAGCTATTGTGGATGTTTGTCTTTTTCTGATGTTTTAGTGCTTGCTGTCTTATGTTCTTTACATCCAGTATTTGATGATCGAATCTTTAAAATAACCCCAAATATTATTATCCCCATTTTAGAGCTGAAGAAATCAAGGCACAGACAAGTCAAGTAACTTTCTGAAGGCCACAGAGCTCATGAGTAAAGAGGTGGGATTTGAATTCAGGACTCGTGGATATGTACACTCAAAGGTTACGTTGGACTGTTCCATTTAGGAACAGGACTTGAGTGGGGAAGCAGCCTGCCCACACACTGACCCTGTGGTGGTATTTGGAGGGCCAATGTTTTATTTTGGGGAAGTACACCAGAAGGTCAAAACCAGGACTTAGATTCAAGATACATACCATGGGAGACTGAACACAATACCACTTCAGCTTAAATAGCTTGCACTTATTAATTTCTATCAAAAAGCTGAGCAGCAACTATGGGCAAGTAAGAGGGATTGGGAGGGCCCCTGGAATCTTGTCTGAGACCAGTGGTTTGCTCCCACAGCCTCTCCCACTGTTCATTCTCAGCTAAAGTGTCTGAGGGCTCTGGAGTTCCTCTCTCAGAATTCTCTGTCCTGATCTGCACAAGGGGCTGTGTCACCGAATGGTCAGTATGTGGTGGTCGCTACTAGTTCATTGTGCTCCAGAAAGATCAGAGAGCTGATGCTCCTTGTGACCTGAGTGGCCAGGCTGGGCACGATTAAATAAAATGCTGGTATAAAACTTATTTGATGGTTACGTATCACGCAAAGGCAAGGTGTTGTCATTGAGGGACTGACTGGGCATCATCTATGTTCAAAAGGGATGATCGAAAGATCAGAGGGGCTCATTGTTGGTCAAAGGCACGGATGAGGTAAACAGAATGAAATCTTGAGTCTTGGTCTCCTAACTCCTTGTCTCTCTCAGCTGGGGCTGGATTCTGAAATTCTTGACTGCAGATTGAGTCAAAAACACAAATGCTTTAAAATGTATGGCTTTCCCTGTTAAGAACGCAGTTTCAGGGAAAAGGGAAGATATAATAATTTCTCTTGTGTGCATCCTACTCTAGAATGCAGGTCTCTGAGAGTGGGAGCTTTGTTCCTGCATGGAGAACTACTTTTAGCACATGGCAGGTGCTCAGTACCTGGAGACCCCTGAAACAAGTCACGTAACTTGATCGTTTCCAATAAATACATTGTCACTTAATCCAGAGTTTCCAAGCTGGTATTGAAATGGCCTGGGGCCTTAGAAAAATATTCTTGTAAGTTTTACAAAAGACTTTCTTAATGAGGAATATTGTGAACAGAAAACTTGGGAACCTAAGCTAGTAGGAAGTGGTATAAAAGTAAGTGTGAAGCAAAATTCAGAGAGGAAGGAAAAACAGTCAGAAACTAAACTTTCAAAAGACCTGTTTGTATGTTTTATTCATGCTATACACGACCTTTTCCAGAAAGTATGTAAAATGTCTAAAATGCCCAGAAGATATAGTGGATATGTGTGCAGTGTGGTATGAAGAAAAAAGTGTTGATTGGAGAGAGACAGATTCAAATCCTCTGTCTTTTACTAGGCCTGTGACCTTAGACCAGTTACTTAACCAACCTGAGCCTCAATTATCCCAACTATAATATAAGGGTTGTCAAAGGTCAGACACAGTAATATATAGAAAGTGACCTTCAGAGTGGCTTCTTGGCACACAATAGACCTCAAGTAACTGAAATCTATTATTATTGTTAGTTTGTCAAAAAAGGAGGAGAGAGAAGCATCCTCACCATTATTACCACCACCCCCATCCTTATCATCACTACCGCCATCATCATCGCCACCATCACCAGCACCCATATCATCATCATAATGCCATCGTTATCATTGTCATGATCACTAACACTATTTTATAGAGTGCTCATATAGTTTAGGTGTTATTCTAAATTTTTTATATGTATTAACTCATTTAATCCTCATGTAGGGACCCCACAAGTACGGATATGATGAAAAAGATGCATAGAGAGGTTAAATAATCTAAGATCACACACCTGGCCCATGGCATCAGTTAAGTAAGGTGTTGGCTCCTGCCAACATCAGGCTGTGCATGCAACCTGAGCATAGAGTCGTCCTACCCATAACCTAGATGTAACAAGATGACGAGAACAGTAGTTTTTCTGCTGCCTTGTGATGGACAGAATATATGTGAAAGAATTCTAACCTGCAAAGCAGTATTTAAACAGGAGACATCACAACAATGGGTTGGATAAAATACACCATCTACAAGCACCCTGGACTTTAGAAGATTTTTCAACATCTTCTGCATAAAACTCAGCCCCTTCCTCTCCCGGCTTGCTGTACGATGGGGAACTGAGGAACCCTGCTTATTTCCAATTCATTCCTTGTAGCCCATCATTCAATGTCGTCAGGCTGGCCGGTAACCTTGTCCCAAAAGGTGCAGATGAGATGCAGCAAACCTACCCCCCTTTGGCACGTGTACTCTTGGAAATAAACACACAGAGGAAATCTCTCGTTAAAATGCATGCAACGTTCCTTTAAAATACACAGGCGCTTTCTAAGACAGCCAGTTCACTTGGCAGTTGGGCACTCAAAGCTCCAAATTAAACAAGAGTGTTAGTGAGTTGAGCCAATTCATTTTCTTCATTCCACTGTCAATGTATACACCAGTGTGGCCATGTCCGTGCAGCCGGAGAGTGTTTACATGGTGAGAATCGAGCCTGGACAGTTAGCATTAGATCCTCCTTTCCACTTTGCCTCAGGTGCTCGACAGACTCTAGCCTTCCCTGTTCAGAGGTGGAAATTCTCGGCATAGGGTGAGCTCCCCGCCAGGCTTCTGGTCCCCAGGAAACGATGTATCTTCTAGAATGTCCTTTTCCTTTGATGGTTTTGGGGCATAGCAACAGGTGTGGAGACCAGGCCCCCATGAATTGGAGGAAGAACAGGGTTAAGTGCTCATTTGAATCAAGTACAGGACTGTCCTTTAAAAAGGTACCATCTTTAAGTGGAGAGATTTAAAAGTGAAACTTTCAGTACATGAGTGAAGTGTAGAGAATTATTATACTGTCATCACCCTTCTTATCTTATTTCATCCCCATTTTACAGATGGGGAAGCCGAGGCACAGAGAGGTTAAACCACCTTCCTAGAGTTGCTCAGCTTGCAGTGGCAGACCTGGGTTTCATACTGAGTTGCCCTGACTCCAGGGCCCATGTTCAAAATAGCTAGGTTTCCTCTCTGCTGCTTTGCTATCTCAGAAGGCACAAAATTTCAGCTTTTGAGGGATCTGCTCTAAGAGCTGACTCTTCTATACAGTAGGTATGAACTTGGCCAAGTTACTTCATGAGTCTGGGTCTCAGTGTCCTCCTTTGTAAACTAGGGTAATGTTCTCCATGTGACATATCCTGTTGGGTTGTAATGAGGAAGAAATGATACAGAATATGTATGAAAAAGGTAGAGATTGTGAAGGGTAGTTAGAAATTACGCATGTTTGTAGTTCTTTTTGATATATAATGTGTTTATTCATGCAGCCTAATCTTCATATCAACTCTTTGATCCAAGTTTTATCAATCCTAACTCAAATATAAGAAAACTGATACTCAAAAAATGACATTCTTAAAGTCCAGGACTTAGACAAAGGTCTTCTGAATTCAAGCCTAAGACTCTTTTACATGACCCTTTTATGCTGAGTTCACAAGTTTGTGGAGGGCATGAACAATGTTATGGTCTTTATTTTGTTTATTTTATTTTATCTTTACCGGTAACTCTCCCTGATAAAATAGCATAGTAACTTGAACATGGAAATAATTTAGTTTGTTCTTGACAGCATGAATCATGACTAGATAAAAATAAAAAAACTTGTTTAACTAGAAACTTGAAGAGATGCAAGTTCTGATTGGGTTTCAAATGACTCTAGAATCATTCTTAAACAAAGGAATATCTAAAAGGTTCCAGTTCACTCTCTTTGTCTCAGAAAGAGGAATGTTATACACATAAATGAATTTTCATTGGTTGACTAAGGATCTTACAACACCTCCTAGTCATGCAATTGTGGAACCTTTAGAACTAGAATGCATCTCAGAAATCATCTGATCCAACTTCTTCTGCTCATGGATGGAATCTCAATTGGTAGTTGAAGATGCAAGGCATTTCCTCCCTCCCCTCCATCACTATTCAAAGTTAAAATCAGATAATTTGAATTCAACTACCAAACTATTTATAAGAAACATAATCTTTTTTTTAATTAAGGGGAGCAAGGAAGTCAGAGAGACAGATTCCCACCTGTGCCCCAACTAGGACCCACCCCACAAGTTCCCTATGGGGCAATGCTCTACCCATCTGAAACGTTGCTCCGTTGCTTGGCAACTGAACTATGTTTTACTGCCTAAGGCAGAGGCCATGAAGCCATCCTCAACGCCCTGCCAATTGAGCCATGGTTTTGAGAGGGAGAGAGGAAAAAGAGAGAAAGAGAGAAAAAGAGAGAGAGAAGAGGGGGAGGGGTGGAAAAGCATATGGTTGCTTCTCTTGAGTGTCCTGACTAGGAATTGAACCCAGGATATCCACACACCAGGCTGACACTCTACCATTTAGCCAATTGGCCAAGGCCAAGAAACATAATCTTGACCAAGTTCTTTAACAACTCTATGCCTCATTTCCTTGATTTGTAAAAACATGCTTTAAAATCTTGCTTTTTTTAACTTAACTGCACACCTTGAAGTTTGTTCCATATTAATATATAGAGCTGCCCAATTATTTTAAATGTACCCATATAATTAATTTCTTAATCAGTCGTCATCAATGTAGTTTATGTGCTATTTTTTTTTTTTGGCTATTGCAAACATTTATATGATGAATATCCTTGACCAGAAAAAAAATAGCACTAACTTTATAGGTTGTTGTGACAAATAAGTGAATTCATATATGTAGAACACTTAAAACAGTACCTGGCACATAATAAGTACTCTACAAGTGCTAGCTCTCATTATTTGAATTTTGGCAACTGAAATTATTGGAAGATGAAATATTGGAATGACGGGAAGGGAAAATAAATGAGAAAACATGTAGCCTATGAAGGAAAGATATCAGGTATGATTCAATTTAGCTCTGAGCAACAACATAAACAAGGTGGAAGTTTATTTATACTTTACATTCACCAAGTTTAGAGACAATCAGTCCAGGACTACAGTGGCACTCATGGTATTGGGGAGTGGAGCATATTTATTTATTTAATATTTCTTAATTTTTTTAAAAAAATATTGATTTAAAGAGAGAGAGAGAGAGAGAGAGAGAGAGAGAGAAACCGAGACTGATTTGTTATTCCACTTATTTATACATTCATTGGCTGATTCTTATATGTGCCCTGATTGGGGATCAAACTTAACAACCTTGGTGTTCTAACCAACTGAGCTATCTGGCCAGGGTTTGGTGTTGGATTCATGCATCTTTAACCTGTATCCTCTACCATGTGTGGCTCTTCTAGGTTATCTCATGGTCCCAATTTGCTGCTGGACGTCTAGTGATTATTACCACATGGCTGGAGAGAAGGGCAGAAACAAAGGGCATAAAACCATCTCCAGCAGGTAACACATATCACCATTGGTCAGGACTGAGTTTACATAGTCACACAGCTGCAAGGAAAGCTGGGAAATGTAGTCTTTGATCTGACAGCGAGGTGCTCCATAAAAGTCATGGGTCTAAGTACTGTAGAAGAAGAAGAGAATAGGTATTAGGGGACAATCAATATGCATTGCTACAGGGAGTTTGTGGAATTTGGGGGAAGACAGTCTTTGCAACCTTTGTTTAGGTAACAGGGAGTCTTTTAGTTCAAGCTAAGAATTTTTGAATCCATTCTTCAAGGATTTTCATCACAACCACTTTCTCCTCAGACCATTGCCTTGCTGAGTCATGTTTAGCAGGCTAATACAAAGGGTAGAAACTCCCTGTCCTCATGGTTGGGGTGAGAGGGTGTACGCTTTGGTTTCTTAGCCCTTGGATGACTTTGCAGTAGCCTGAGATGTGCCTATGAGGAGCTGCATGTCATGTATGGCTTGTGGAATCAGCTCATGTGACTTACATTGTCAGATATCACTTGACTCAACACTGAACCCAAGTCAGGTCTTAGAAGTTTAAGCTGTTTTTCTTCTAGAGAGACAACCATCTCTGATAGGGTCTCTCTAAGGCTCTTCTTCTGACCATGTAATGCAAACCTTCTGATCACTTGAGGCATCTACTAAATCACATTTGCACTGATTGTGACTTGGTGTTCATTCGAGCTCCTCCTCTTCTGGACCTGACTTTCTTCCCATTCCAGTAAGTGATCACTATCTAAAGTAGTTCCACCTGCAACAGGAATTTTGTCAGGATGCACACTAATTCATTTCTAGAAATTAAAGCAATCTGTCTCCTGATATGTTGCATTACTGTATCTCTCTATTTTTCCTCTCTCTGTCTCTTTCTTTTTCTCATTCCTCCTGTCTGAAAATGTCACGTAACATGGGGCAGGGGTATTGGCTGCCCTATGATCCATTTCCTCAGGCAGAGGCCTCACTAGGCACAGGATGTAATCTAGAATAAAAGATGGCCGCTGTCAGGCACAGGGCAGGACTGAGCAGGGACTGCTGCTGTCACAGCCTCCAGTGAGGGGCCTTTTGCTTTCCAGGGAGCTGAACACATTTGTGGGAGGGTATCTCCTATCTGTGGCCAAACTGTGGAACAGGTGGGGCTGGCTGTCACATTGTCCCTCTCCACTGTACCGACCCCCTGCTCCCTCCCCAGTTCCCCACACTCAGGGTTCTGGTTACTCCATCCCAGTTTCCTGTTCTCCTAAACATTTAACTATTCTGTTACTGACTTCTCTAAAAACCACTAGATAAATGGTAGATAAATGAGTACCAAGCGTGTTGACTGACTCACCAAAGTTGGAGCAACAGCATGATTTTGGGGTAGTAAGACAAATGTGAGGAATTTTTAAAAATCATTGTTTGTATCAAGAGTTTGGTGGTTAAACCTTACAAATATCATACAGATAACAAATTGTGAAGGTGGGTTCAAACCCACATTCTCTACTGATTACTGTGCCTGGCCTCAAGGGGATTTCAGAAAGGTCAACAGGGTGACATTTAGGGGCAGATGTCTGTTTTGGGGAGGCCTTGTCCCCCCCTTACAGACTGACTCTGCTCACCCAGGCTGGGCCTCCGGGACAAGTGAAATACATGGAAATTTGGGTTCACAGTTGAACCTGGAACTAGCTGGGAGGGAAGTTAACCAGGAATCAGAACTGTAGATGTGAGTCAGGGGCAAGCTTTTGTAGGAGAAATTGGAACGAGGCCGAAGCCACCTTTCCTCCTCTTTCTTCTCCTCCACTCAACCTGAAAGTACGTCAGATAATGTGGTTTCAACTCCATTGGGCTTCTTTCAATCTGAAAGTCAGAATTTCTCTCCAAAAGAGGGAAATCTGCAGAACTGAAACTGAGGTAAGTGAACCCAAAGCCCTGGGAACTGAAACTGTCAAATTTCACACAAGCTCCAGGTCATGTTTCTCCTCTCCTGTCGGACCCCGCGCCCCACATTATATTCATTCAGGGAACAAGTCAGATGTAGATGTTTTCCCAATTTCCAGGCTCAGAAAGCCATCTACACACCCCAACGTATATTCTGTAGTCATAGTGGCTAGAAGTGCCAACCATGCTTGCTTTATCTACCAGTAAGTTTGACGCTGGGCTCAACAGAGGTATTATTCCATTGTGGGCAGAAAGCCATCCACTTAGAGAAATACTCAGGATGCCCTGGTGATTGGAACGGCTTTCAAGGAGAAAATGTCTGCTTTCTTTTTTTTTTTTTAATTTAGAAAATTAAATTTAACAGGGTGACATTGATCAATAAGAGTGCATAGGTTTCAGGCAAGCATTTCTATAGCAATTGAGCTGTTGATTATGTTGTATACTCATCACCCAAAGTCAAATTATTTTCCCATCTACTGGGTATCTACCCCAAAATTTGAAAACATTGGTACATAAACAGACACACACCCTGATGTTCATCACGGCATTAGTCACAGTGGCCAAGAAATGGAAACAACCAAAGTGTCCCTCGATAGAGGATTGGATAAAGAAGATGTGGTATATATACACACACACACACACACACACACACACAATGTACTGCTACTCAG
Source organism: Rhynchonycteris naso (assembly GCA_037038555.1). NCBI lineage: Eukaryota > Metazoa > Chordata > Mammalia > Chiroptera > Emballonuridae > Rhynchonycteris > Rhynchonycteris naso. Next base: position 12,704,898 of record CM073000.1, read on the forward strand.
CCATAAGAAATGATGACATAGTGCCATTAATGACAACATGGAAAATGTCTGCTTTTCTTCCCGCCATCTCTCAACAGACTTTTCCCTCCCATGAAAAGACTGAAACATCAGGTTTACCCAAGGCTGGCTACTCAGAGGGCTTGACCCTTATGCTGTTGGTGGCTGAGACCAGGAGGGCTCATCTTACACTGGAAAAGCTGGCAGGTGACTGAGGAATGAAACTTGGGGTTGCCTCCAGAATATCTCTCCCATAACCCCTGATCACCGCCACTGGAGTCACAATGGCAGTCATCAACGCCAGGAGGTAAACTGAATATAGGATTGGGAGAATGTTCCCCATGGAAATTCCTTTGTCATTTGGGTGGGTTTCTTAACCACTTGGTGCTTTACTTGAGTCCTCTGCCAACTCAGGGAGGGACCTGAGTGAGGAAGGGAACCAGGTGGGATGAAGGTGAGCATTTAATTGTGCCTGTTCTGTAAGGACGCGTTCACCTACGTCATCTCAATTCATTTTCCTGTTACACGTTGACCAACGGCTGTCCTCAAACTCAGAGACAAGGCCAGCCATCTAGGAAACGGCTGAGCTGCAGTTCAAACTCCCCTTTGCCTCTTTCTGTAACGTCACCGCTCTCATTCTAAATGAAGGGATGGTCAGGATCACTTAGGACAATCTGGCCAGTTTATTAAAGAGCCCATTGAGACCAGAAAGGTAAACAACTCACCTCAAAATCTTACAGCTAGTCGGTGACAGAGCAGTGGCAGACCAAGTCTCTTGATTCCCAGACCATAGCTCTTTTAACTATACCACACGATTGCTTCAAGGAGAACATGAGACCCTTTGCAAAATCCAACGAAAAACATCAGAGCATTAGTATGAGGTGGAGAGGAGAATGATTTATAGTTTAGACATTCTTATACATGAGCCTCCCTGCCACACGTTTTCATTCTAATAAGCAGACTATTTCTTACTGTGGCAAAACGAATCTAGCATATGAATGCTGCAATACTTTGTGAGTAGGTTCTCTCCAGCTATGGAGCAAAAACACCATGGTCCAGGTGATTCTAATGTGTAGGTAGAGAGAACTGCTGTTGAAACTCAAGATTTCTTTTATTAAATTCTTTGCCTTTAAATCCATCTTAAACAAAATAAAAGTGTTTTTATTAAAAATGAACTCGATTATCATAATTTAGACAGTGAATTAGGATCTTGGCTTTGTCTGGTGCCATCTGCAGAATTCAGTAGACTGGCTGGATGACAGAGGGGCAGAGCTTTCTCCTCGGCTGGAACCCGCGTTATACTTAATTCAGGCGTAACTCACCGTGCATTACAGTGAGAAAGAACTCTACCGTAAGCGCCCTTTTGACCCTGGGATTCTATGATTTAATGTGTGTATGCGTGTGTTATGCCACACACTCAGCTATATTTATACATAGAAAATATAGATATAGCCATACTACCTAACTGAAATGAGTATAGGTTTTTCTTGTTTTTTTTTTTTTTTTTTTTTTTTTTTTTTTTCCCAGAGTCCATGATTTTGGAGAAATGTGACATTATTTCTGGGGGTAGATTTCTTGCCTCTTGCACTGGCCAGGTGAAAATCTCGCTGGGAACAATACATCTTCTGTGAAACACTCCCCACAGAAAGTTGTGGGAATAAATCTTCCCTCTCACCACTCGCGCTGAAGTCAAACCGAGTAGAGCACAGAGGCTTTGGAAGGATTGACACTCAAAGGAAGAGGGGAAAATGTCCTGAAAATTAAATAGGCTGGGGGAGGGCCTGGCCTAGAATTCCCTTCTGGCAACTGTTTTGTAGCACCAGGAGGGTGTGAGTTAAGGCAAAAAAAAGCATATTGAGCCGGCCCTTGATAAATCTTCGGCTCTCCCCTTTCATGGCCCGTTAGTGGAGAATTATAACAGTGTAAAAGCAGACATGGGCTCAATGTGTCTTAACCCTCTGCCATATGGGTGAGGGAAACCCACAGGCAAACTAGCCAGCATCTTCTGTGGCTCCAACTCCCTGAGCAGTCTCTGGTCACCGCCAGGGCTCCAGGCCTGGGGAACTATAGTGGGAGCAGGGTCTTAAGGGGGGTGCATCTCTGAGCCACCCACACTACCTGGCTGTTCGCAATTATTCTAGGGAGGCCCCTTTGTCTCAACTGTTAAGACTAGACATTGGTGGGAAGAACCAGTGGGGTTGACAGATGTCCTTTGTGAATTAAGACAAGACTATAACTGCCTGACCAGGCAGTGGTGCAGTAGATAAAGCATTGACCTGGGACGCTGAGGACCCAGGCTTGAAACCCCAAGGCTGCTGGCTTGAGTGTGGGCTCCTCTGGCTTGAGTGGGCTCACCAGGTTGAGCACGGGGTCACTGGCTTGAGCATGGGATCATAGCCATGACCCCATGGTTGCTGGCTTGAGCCCAAGGTCGTTGGCTTGAGCCCAAGGTCCTTGGCTTGAGCAAGGGGTCACTGGCTTAAGCAAAGGGTCACTGGCTTGGCTGGAACCCCCACTCCACCCCCTGGTCAAGGCCCATATGAGAAAGCAATCAATGAACAACTAAAGTGCCACAAATACAAGCTGATGCTTCTCATCTCTCTTTCTGTCTGTCTGTCCCCATCATCCCCCTCTTCTCTCAAAAAAAAAAAAAAGAAAAAAAAAGAAAAGACTATAACTAACATTTACTTTATTTAATTCATGGTAAAGTCACCTTCTCCATGGGACCTGCCCTCATCACCTTATTAAAATGTGCTCCATCCCCCTTTCCAGGCTGCCCCTTACCCTTTTGCCATAGTATGTGTCATGTCCACACACACAGTCATTTGCTTATTTATTAGGTTCACGCCCCAGCAGACCCAGGAGCAGGATCTTAAATGGGGGTCTCTGACCCCCCCCCCCCACACACACACACAGAGAAGGTCCCCGTGGCCAGGATCTCTGTTTGGTGTGCTGGTGTCCCCGAGCCTCTAGCACATGGGGTGTGCAGTAGGTGCTTGGTCAGTATTTGTGGACGCAAGAATGCATCAAGCCCTCCTGTGTGGCAGGCACTGTGCTGAGTGCTTTCAGGGTGAACCCATGGAATTCTGAAAACATCCCCTCAAGGCAGGTTCTACTAATCCCCACTTCCCACAGGAGGAAACCAAAAAAAAAAAAAAAACAAAAACAAAACAAAACACAAAAAACAAGGCTTAACAAATTTAATCGAGAGCCAGAAGCTGTCTGAGCAGCTCAATGGGTTAGTCCTCCCAAGGTCACGGGCAAAGATGCACCAGGCAGGCGGTGGCCCCCTGGCTCCCATTCCTGCCCTCTCTGTGGTGAAGGCCTGGGCTTCCAGAAATTTCTTTGAAGGAGAAACCTTGTACTCTGCGGTTCCTGTGGCACTTTCTGGCCTTGCTGTGGGTTCCTGCAACCTGACGTTCCAAACAGAGGCGTTTGCTAATTTCCTGGAGAAAGCTCCAGGAAGTCTCGTCCTCCAGTAAACGCTGTTCACAGTAGGTGAGAAAAGGGAAGTTTGCAGACCACCGCACTCTTGGCGGTTTCGTCGTCAGCGTTGTGTGGAGCTGACAAATAAACCTTCCCGTCCCCCCCCCCCCCCTCTCCAGATTCTCCTGAATGTTTTGGTTCACTTTATCCCCTCCTGTGTTATTGTTGTTGCTGTACCACATACAAGCGAGCTGCTTCTGCAGCCCAGAGGAGGACGGTTGAGTTACAGAGTAACAAGCCACACGCAGGAGGAAAGAGCTGCAGTGTTTGGCTGGACTGGTCCCAGATACACAGCCGCACATCTGGACAAGAGATCATGTGACAGCTTGAAAAAGCCAGAAACATATCTTGGATACCATAAAAAATGGGGTCTCTTAAATTAAAAAGGCTTTAAATACTGGCTCAGCTGGTTGGGGGTCTTTATTTCTCTCTCTCTCTCTCTCTTTCTCTCTCTCTCCCATTGTTCTGGAATGTGTTTTAAGATTTGTGATTGCTGAAGACTTAATTTAATATTGTGAGCCCATCATATTGTGAATTTGTTTGCAAGTTTTTCTGAGGTTCAGCCAGCCCTTCTCCACTTTCATAACTTTGGGCATGGCTTGTCGATTTTGGGATCAGGACTTGATATCTTGGAAAAAAGAAAACTCATTCTAGAATAAAAGAAAACAACTCTTCCCTCCCCTCTTGCTTCCGCCCCCAAGAAAACTTTCAAACACCCTGTAAGCCTGTCTCATTCTCTAAGAAAGGTCCTGTAGGCTATACTGTCGGTGAGAAGAAATGTCGTCATTCTCCTTGGATAGAATCCAGAACAAATTAGAAATAAAAAGTTTCTTGAGACGAATGGATGTTAAACACCAAAGTATGATCAAGACTCTATTATTGCCACTTAGAAAAAAAAATGTAGATATATTTTCTTTTTCTTACGCAAATAAAACATTCTTGGGTTGCCCACTGGACATAGCTTTCTCCCTGATTTACCAAGATTGCAGAAACCAGGATTAAAGAAGGCACCCATTCCAAAACCAAAAAAATCTGTTTTCGCAAACTATCAAAGAGAGAATGATTTTGGAAGCAGACATGTGATAAAAGGATAAGATAGGAAAATTGTGCCTAGTTTCTTTTCTTTTTTTTTTTTTTTTAAGAATAAACTGCCAGTTAAGCCAACTGCTGTCTCTCTCTGTCTCTCGGCATTTTATTATCTGCTGATGGCGGTTCCTCTTTTAATTTAGGAAAAAGTAATTGCCACACTATTGGTAACATACCGCTAGCTTTGGGTTTCCTAAAATATGTGAAATTATCTTATTTTAGCACGTTAATTCAGTGCTTCTCTTCCCACCTTGGGACAGTATCCCTCACTGTTGAGCCCTCAGTACCTAGAACGAGGTCTGTTTTCCCCTCCCCCTGCATTCCAGACCCTCCCCTACCCTCCTACCCCCTCCCCCGCTCTGCTCCCAGAGCCGATTTGTTCGAAGCACATCAATGGGCTCTGTGACAGTTTATACACCAACTTGACTGGGCCAAGGGATGTCCAGATAGCTGGCCAAACATTATTTCTGGAGGTGTCTCTGCGGGTGTTTCTAGAAAGATTAGCATTTGATTCGATAAACTGAGTAATGTGGACTGACATTATCCAATCCACCCAGGGCCCACGTGGAACAGAAAGGCCAAGAAAGACTGGATTCTCTCCCTGTTCTTAGGCTGGGATGTCCATCTTTTCCTGCCCTCAGACATCGCACCCAGCTGTTGGGCCTTTAGACTCCAGGATTTACCCCGGAGGACCCCCATTCTCAGGCCTTATTTCTGGGGAGCCTTGTCTGACGCAGTGACCTGGCCCTCCAACTTCCCTTTGGCTGCAGCCCAGGGAGGCAGCAGGCACGTCAGCACCCAGCCTCGCTGAGTACCTGAACGAATGGGAGCCAGAGTCCCTGTGAGGTCTGGGGGTGGTGATGATTCTGCTCCTATTCCCAGGGTCCTGCACTAACCCGTGCAATGGTCTCTTCATTAAAGTTATAATAAAGTGACTCCATCTGAGGTTCATTATTTCCTCCACTATCTATCTCCTGCTGGAGTCCTGTCTGATGAGATTAAGCTTTATTGAATAAACAAATGAAGGAGGCTTCACCTGAGTGAGCCATGCCCCTGAATAATTGCAGTAAATAAGTCCCAGGGCCCTTTCCTCCCCTATTCAGTCCTTTAAAGATGTAGCTGTCACCACTAGTTTAAGGTGCCAAGGAGGTGCTGGAGTTTTCTCCAGTAATAAACCTCAGCCTGCCCCCCAACCCACCCTGATTTGGCTTCTTTTGTGCTGAATGATATGAACAGACAAAGCAGTTTGCTGCATTTTGAAAGGTTTATTATTGAATCACCTCCCTGTTCATCTATTCATTAATTCACTTATTCAACATTCAATAGAAATAGAAATTGAATAAGCACCTACTATGTGTCATGCATGTAGGGATGGCAATTTTATGTCATCTTGCACGCCACTTGGTAGATCCACAGAGCCTGGCAACACAGAGACTTCCGAAGCAGTCTGAGAGTAGTGGGAGAATGTGTCCAGATCAATTAGCAATGCCTGCCAGGGTTAGAGGAGCTGAGCGTGTATCAGCAGGATTTGCACAACCAGTATTTGCCATCCCCATGTCAGATGCCAATGAGCGAGTAAAAGATAAAATAAAATAAACCCCAGTAACAAGATTACTTTTGCATCCAGCTTCGCTACTTCATGTTAAAACTGAATGCTTGGTTAAGTTTCTGATATACAATACAACATACACACCTCAGGCACGCTCAAATGTTATCGTTGACCTGACCTATTTTCGTGCCTGTTTTCATTATTTACATTCCAGATTGTATCTTCTGGGTTACAGAACTCAAATTGAATGGGAAGTTTCTTTCAGCCTATTTTCCTGAAATGTAAGTCATGGACTGCAATGACTAGACAGTCCCTAACTTTAATTAAGATTTGCTTTTATTACTTTTGGGTAACTTGTCACAGTTGTCCCCTAGTAGTCAAAGGCATCCTTTCCGAAAAACTTTTCTCTTTGGACCTTGCTTTCTGACTTTTCTTAATTAGGGAACACACACGAGGCAAGTTACTGTGCTTAGCTCTTTATTCTTGATGACAGTCACTTTTGGTTCTATATCCAGCTCAGCTCAGAGGACACTGAATTTAACACAAGATTTCCTTGTGCCCTGGGCATGTATTCCTCTGGGGCCAGGTTTCCTGATAACACGGTCTCTCCCCTAATTCTCTCTCTCTTTTTAAGCACTCAGGAGCTGGTGGGCGGGGAAAGGGGGAGGAGACAGGGATGGACAGATAGAAAGGGAGGGAGATGAGAAGCATCAGTTATTTGTTGCAGCACCTTAGTTGTTCATTGATTGTTTTCTCATATGTCCCTTGACTAGGGGGCTATAGCTGAGCCAGTGACCCCTCGCTCAAACCAGTGACCTTGGGCTCATACCAGAGATCTTTGGGCTCAAACCAGCAACCATGGAGTCATGTCTGTGATCCCACGCTCAAGCTGGTGACTCTGTGCTCGAGCCAGATGAGCCTGTGCTCAAGCTGGTAGCCTCAGGGTTTTGAACCTGGATCCTTCACGTCCCAGTCTGATGCTCTATCCACTGTGCCACTACCTGGTCAGGCACAATCCTCTTTCTTGAACCATATTTATTTTCTATTAGTTAGCTCAACAGCCTTGAGCAAGTCACTTGCCCTCTTCGGGTCATCATTTGACAGGAGATTTCATAATAAGAACTAATATTGATGGAGCACTTGCTTTGTGCCCGACTGTGTACTAAATGTATTTTATAAACTGTGTACACATCTTAATAAATGTGTAATAAATATTTTACATCAGTATCAGCAAATGCTGTTAAGGGCCATCTAGCAGATGTTTTCAGCTTTGCAGGCCACATGCTCTGTGCTGCAGTCATTCAATTCTGCACTGTTGTGTGAAAACAGTCGTAAACAAATGGATGTGGCAGTGTCCCAATAAACCTTTATTTATGAAAATGTACAGTGAAGTCAGTTTTGCCCCCCTGATTTGTGTAACATTCCCATGAAGTAGGCACTAATTTAAATTGATTAAGTCCCTTTTCTGAGGTCACCAAGATAGGAAGAGCCAAATCTCAAGTTCTGTCTAAATACCCCATTTTTAAACCACCCTTCTGAGTTTCTAAAGTCACCAGATATTGAGCCACTTCTCCCTGCACAGGGGACTCTGGGGGGGGGGGTTCCAGTGTCTCAGCCTGAGTCTTACCAATGCTCTCTTCTCCCCTGTCCCTCCAGAATGGTTACTCTTCTCAGGAGTTTGTTCGTTATCTCTGAACTTACTGTCTGTCCTCAGCCTTGGGTTGGGCATCAACCCAGCACGTCCTAAATCGTCTAACATTCTGAGTGTTAAGTCCTCAGCCAGACTGAGGTTTCTCTCAGTCTACATTCAATTGGAATGAAGTCACCAGATGAAACCAAAGAGCTCACATTTGAACAATGCCTCGCCAATAAATATGTTGACTATCCGGTGGTTTTGAGTTTGAACTTCTAGTTCCATTGTTAAACTGTCATGTGACCCTAGGCACATATCAGAATCTCTTGGGTCCTCATCTATTAATGATGATTTAAAGTAAAAACAAACATAAGTATGTTGTGAGGACGTGCCAATAAATGCACCATGCAGACATCAAGCTATGAGTGCAGGGGGGTCAAGCCTTTCCTTTTTGATTTCCTTGTTTTGAGGGATGGCTGGGAAAGTATTTACTCATGGTCACTTTAGTGGGCTGTGCTACTCTCTGGTGGCCGGCTCTCCCAGGTAAAGGAGCAGAAAGCCACAGAGACACGGCTTTAATCTCACGCTCTGGTATGGAGCCTGGGGCAGGGTGAGGTGGAAAAGCATCACTTTGGTGCTCCAGTCCTTGTCATATGTGCTGGGTTAAACTCCAGCACAGGGTGAACCCAGGGTTCCACCTGCTCATTGGGCCAATATTTACTGCGTGCTAGCTCAGTTCCAGGCATGACACTGGGCCTGGGAATTGTGGTGGGGACAGCACAGAGGAAGTCTCCTGGATTCCGGTTAGACCCACAGACACACAACAAGTCCACACTTGGGGTTCTAATGGCAAGTGCAATGAAGCAAGCAGGTGCCGTAAGAGATTTAGACAAAGAGGAAGAACCACAAATGGAGGGGAAGAGAGTTGAGGAAACCCTACCTACAATGTGTCCTCACCCTGCTCATTCACCAACCCGCTGGGGAATGGACCTGAGGCCAGAAGGAGCCGGGTGTTCTAAGGAAATAAACCCAGAGTGCTGGTAGTGTTGGGGTAGGAGCTGAGGTCAGAGAGCCACGCAGAGGTCAGATCAAGTGGTACTTTGTCGGTGATGAGAGGGAGTCTTGATTTTATCCCAAAGATAAGCGAAAACAATAAGAAGGTGAGAGCGCAGGTGGTAAATAGAAAGTAACATGATTGTGGATGGGCTAAGAATGAACAGGCTCAAAAAGATGTTGAGTAATCTGAAAGCTTTTGAAGTAAAAATTTGGCCCCAACCAAATTCCTTTGTCTTTTCTCCCTGTATTTCTTAACATTCTCCAAACCTTCTCTCTAACAGAAGGATTTCCTCGATGCCCTTAGATTGCATCCCCACCTCCGTTGCCACACTGGTAATCTGTTGTTCCCCACAGTTAGGTTCTCTCTGCTCCTTGATTCCTATCTAACTAAGCCCCACCCTTCGTCAGAACCAGGTCATGTCTCACCTCTTCCACAAAGCCTTCTTTGGTTGCCTGTCATCAAATTACAAGATGTAGCCAGCCGGATAGGCAAGAAAGAAGGGGAAAGATCAAAGCCTGCCCAACATCTCACTTCAATCTTTTCCCCGTAGACCCTTTCCAAAAGTTTCAGCTCTAGGCTTTCTCTCCAAACCAACTTATAATTTCTCTCACCAAGAAATTGTCTGTGGGTTATTAAATAATTAAATACTTTTGTTTTGCTCATCCAAATCCCACTCATCCTTCAAAATGGACCTCAGAATCTCTCCTCCAAGCAACCCTCCCTCATCACTCCTTTGGGAAGAGACTTTGATCCACCCTCTCTCTCAAGTCCTATCCACTTATTGGTTATTCTGAGTTAATAAGACAAAATAATACAAAACAAATCTTTGTCTGCATATCATGTTCCCTAACTTGACATACGTTTTTTTAAAGGGTAGGAACCATGCTTTGTGACTCTTCCTGTAAACTTCTTCTCGGGCACAGCAGCTTGTAGGTGTTCAGTAAGTACACGTTTCTTGTTATTGGCTCACTTGTATGCTTGGCTTTGTAGAAGATGAGAGACTTCCAACTTTTTCCTTTGACGTCCTTCTCCTACCCCTTGTCAAAGTGATCATCCCAAAACTTACTTCTGTGCCATTTTGGTTCTTTGGGCCATCACCTTGGCTCCTCATTGGCCGTATAGTAAAATCTGAACTCTTTAGAATAACCCCTTCCCGGATTTCTAGCGGTGTTTTAGTTTTCTACTGCTGTGTAACAAACTTAGTTACTTGGAATGACTCATATTTACCTCACAGTTTCTGTGTGTGGGGAGAGTTGAGCATGATTTAGCTTGGTACTTCTGCTTCAGAGTCCTATCAAGGTATCAGCTGTGGCTGTGGTCTCATCAGATGCTCAACTGTTGAACAATTTACTTCGAATTTCACTCTGTGAGCAGAATTTCTTTCCTTGCAGTTACAGCACTCCCCAGGCTATTTAGAAATCTCCTACAGTTTCTTAACATTGAGATTCCCCTTAATTCACGGCAACCTGCTTTCTCACAGCCAGCAAAAGAAGGAGAGAGTCCAGGGAAAGCCTTCTAGGAGGCTTATGTAATGGAGCCTTGCTTAATCACTACCATCATTTTTGCCGTGTTTTATTGGTTAGAGGTAAGTCACAGGTCCTTTTCATCCCAAAGGGAGAGTTTTATACAAGGGCATGAACACCAGGAGCTGCGGACCTAAGGTCTGTCTGCTGCAGGACAGATCTCCACTGCTTCTGAAAAGAGAACTCCAGCAAAACCAGAAGTCTCTACTCCTGTAAACATACCAGGTCCTTTGATATTTCTAACACTTCACACATACATTTGTATCTGACTGAAATGTCCTCCCTTACTTCCTCTCCTCCAGCAATTCCTCTGCAGTGTCTTCCGTCTTAGAAAAATTTCATCATTCCCTTCTCTATGATACTTTTGTTCACTAGACCCCATCTATGGTCACATTCATCAGGCAGTGGGTACCTTACTTGTATATCTGTTGTATTAAACTGCAATTTCTTCAAAATTAAGGAGTATGTGTTTTTCATTTCTCTATCTCCAACACTCACATTTAACATTTGACTAATAAACATGGAGACTGTATGAAAATGGCTTATTTAATGGGAAGTAGTCATTGATCTACAATAGAGATCTGCAACTCTCTTGTTCTTATATGCCCTAAATAAATATTAAAAAGTTATTTACCCTTTCCAATGTTTTTGAGTTGATGTCTATTAATTAGTCAGTTTTTATTAGGCTATGCTGCTGTAACAAACATACCCAAAATCTTAATGGCTTATAATAACAAAGTCTTATTTTTTACTTACCTGAAACTTTAGTTTCTGGTTGTTTATGGCTCTGTTTCATATGCCTTAATCTTTCCAGGATCCAAGCTGAAGCAGCAATTGCTTCATGACCTTCTGTGGAAGAGGGGAGAAAGAGTTCTGGCAGACCCACGTGTGACTTTTAAAGCTTCTGCGCAGGTATTGACAAACATCACTTCTGTCCATATTCTAGGGGCCAAAGCAAGTCATATGGTCAAGCCTGACCCAAGTGTATACTACTTAAAAGAATGGGATTGCTAATAATTCCAGTAACACTGGGGAACAACATTTTTTCCCATTTTCTGTTGCATGAGGTTTTAGAACTTTTTCTATATATTTTTGCATCACTGATTCCAAATCTAAAATCCATATTTTTGGTGCATGTTCTAGTTTTATGCAATTTTAATTTCTTTTTCTTACAGTTAATGGCATGCATTGGTTTTTAAATTGGATTTAAAGGGCAATGACTCTTGGATTGAGCAAAACTACAAGGCAATTAATGTTTTACAAACATCACTTTTACATAATTGTAGTTGTTTGTAAATGTAAAAAATTATTATCTGATAAAACACCCTCTTATTTTGTTTTAAGATTGAATCATGGCTTCTTCAACTAGGCATAAATGTAAGAATAGTCCTGACACCTTCTGTTATATATGTGGCTGTTACACACTTCAACGTCAAAGGCGCAATATTTCATCATTTGTGACACGTGCATATATTGCCTATTTTCAAGTTCCCCTTGGCGATCAAGACAAGAATTGGACTCCTCATATTGTGTCATGATTGTGAGGGAATGCTTCGTGACTGGACAAAAGGAAAATGCAAAGGAATGCCTTTTGGTATTCCCATGGTTTGGCATGAACCTAAGGACCACAGCAGTGACTGTTATTTCTGTCTGATCCATACAAAGGGCATTGGGAAGAAAAAATGGCATATGATCGCATATCCTAATATTCCTTCAGCAATACGACCTATCCCACACTCTGAGACACTCCCGGTTCCAGTTTTCAAGGGTTTTATTTCTTCTAAGGATGAAGAAAGTGAACGTGGTGATCAAGTGTATTTTGATAGATGCATGAGGAAATGGTTGTAGAATCTGAAGGGTCTTCTTCTGATGCCAAGCAGTCATTAACCCCTCAGCAGTTTAGCCAACCTGAATTGAATGACTTAGTAAGAGATTTGGGGCTATCAAAGAAAGCATCTGAGTTATTAGCCTCCAGGATTCAAGAAAAGAATGTACTTCAATGGTCAGCTAAAGTATCCCATTTCAGGAAGTGTGAACAATTTTTTGTGGGCTTTTTTTTCCGAAGACAAACACTTTGTTTACTGTCATGATATCACTAGTCTTCTCAGCCAGCTAGGTGTTACCGCTTACAGTCCAACAGAATGACAGCTATTTCTCGACAGCTCTAAATGGAGTCTGAAATGTGTTCTCCTACACAACAGTAATGTTTATGCAGTGGTTCCAATTGGTTATTCAACTCATCTGCGAGAAGATTATAATGACATAAAAATTGTCCTCTACTTTCTGAAGTATGAGGAGCATAACTGGATCATTTGTGTGGATCTTCAAATGGTAAATTTGCTGCTAGGACAACAGAGAGGTTTCACAAAGTATCCTTGCTTTCTGTGTTTGTGGGACAGCCGAGCTCAGGAGAAACACCAGACACAGAAGGAGTGGCTAATATGCGAAGCTCTGGAAGTAGGGATGCAAAATATTGTGAATGAATCTGTAGTTAATCGAGACAGGATCATTTTCCCCCCACTTCACATCAAACTTGGCTTAATGAAGCAGTTGGTTCAGGCTTTGAATAGATAAAGTGAATGCTTTCAACATATTATTTCTGCTTTTCCTGCCTTGTCTTTTGAGAAGATAAAAGCAGGTGTATTCTATGGACCTCAAATTCGAACCATCATATGTGACGAAGAATTTGCCAGGAAGATGAATAAGGAGGAGAAAGCAGCATGGCAGTCTTTTATGGCAGTTACAAAGAACTTTCTTAGCAACAAAAAAGCAGAAAACTATGAACTTCTGGTTCAAAGGATGCTGTTGGGTTTCTGCGACATTGGATGTAACATGAACATTAGGATTCAGTTCCTGAACAGTCACCTTGATAAGTTTCCTGAAAATCTTGGAGCGTTAGTGATGAGCAGACTACTGCTGGAGCATCAAACAAGATTGTCCTCAACAAGTACACAAACCCAAGAGCTACAAATGCAAACTTTTGCTTGAACAGAATTTAAGTTTTGCGCACATTTTTTGATTAAAGTAAGTGGTTTAATATGTTCTGTTTTGAAATTGTAGACAATTTCTGATGCAATCATATCTATTAGTGTATTAGTGTATTTTCTGCATTATATAAATTATTATATTTTCACAAAGATGATGCCCAAGAAGACATTCTACTTCATTATGTTAAACTAAATGTTGAAAATTTTACGATAAGATGAAAACCTAAAATCTTGAATTGCAAAGAAACTGTAGCTTACAGAGAAAAACTAATGTCAGATTTGAGATCAGCACCCTCGACTTAGGTACGAACATGTGTTTTTGTGGACGCAACAAGGATTTTGTCCCCCAGTGTAATCTGTCACAGTGTCTATCAACACTCTATCATATCAAATAATACCAACAATCTATCATGACATCTAACAGGCTTTAATCATAAGCTTAGTAGTTGTAAATGTTTTAATTCCTGGCACATTGCGCAGGTGCCTTAAATATATTTTTTGTCATAATCCTAGAACTCATTTCGTTTTTCACTCATATAAAGCCCCCTTGGCAAAGGTGGTCACATGTTCAAATAAATCAGTCACATCATCCTTGTTTGTTTGTTTTTTGTCATAAAGAAGTTGACATAAAATTTCTATTCAAATACACTTTTTGATATGTTATTAATAGAAATTGTTCATTTCTAATTCATACATAGGTAGACAGTTGCCCAGTTAGTCATAGAGCTGTGCCGTTAATTGATTTCCTGGAAGAAATAAGGGTCTGCCCCTTTAATAATTTTTTGAAAAATTTTTATTAAATTTATTGGGGTGGCATGGGTTAATAAAATTATACAAGTTTCGGGTGTACAGTTCTGTAACACATCATCTGTTTGTTGTATTGTGTGTTCCCCACACCAAGCCAAGTCTCCCTCCATCACCATCTGTCCCCTTTACCCTTTCCTATCTCACTGCTTTCCCTCTGCTCATCCCCACACTGTGTCTCTGTCTGAGTTGGTTTTTTTTTATTTGCTTTACCCCTTCACCTTTTCCACCCAGACCCTTACCTAACTCCCTCCCTCCCCTCTGACAGCTGTCAGTCTGTTCTCTTTATCTATGAGTCTGTTTCTATTTTGTTTGTCAGTTTATTGTGCTCATTAGATTCCACATATAAGTGAAATGATACAGGATTCGTCTTTCTCTGACTGGCCTATTCCACTTAGCGTAATACATTTTTGTTTAAGTACTCATGGCTTTGCTGTCAAGGAGTTCCTTTTGGGATGATGCATTGTTGAACTGTCCCCTTGTCTGGTGCCACAGAAGTTTTAGTTACCAAGGTAATGCCCCAAAGCCAAGATTCAGGTGGTCAAGAAATATACCATCTTTTGTCAAGTAAGAAAACGGCGACTGTGAATGGAGAAGCAGAAAGCAGAATGGGCAGACTTGGGTGCTGATTAACAAAGCATTTATAACTGTTCAGGATCTGAAAAACATTCTCTTAAATTATTCTTGCCTGTGTACCCCTGGAAAGTCCCTGGGCCCCGCAGGGGCACATACGTCCGGCTGGAAGATTATTCCTGTGAGCGATGGGATGAAGGTGAAGGTGAGAATAAATGGAAGGACTTGGTGAAATCAAGAGCCAGAAGGAAGGAAGCAGAATCAAAGGCTCAAAGCACATAGAGAAAGTGTGAAAGCCGAGGAATCAAAGCTTTTCCTGGCTCAAGCTGGCGAGGGAGATGATACACATCTTCCCCTTCCAAGAGAGAGGGGAAACCAGGGATGGGAGAAATCAGAAAAGAGAATTTGGGAGCACATCCCAGAGTGAGGCGTGAGCATAGCAGAAGAGAGGCCTGGACCCTGGCCCATGAAGGATGGACAGGTCGGTGCCAGTTTGAGGAAATATCACGTCCGTGGTCCCTCCAGTTGATTCCAGAGGAAATTTCAGGAATCATTGATTTCATCTGCTCGTCACCAGCATGATTAATACGTGTTTCAGGACACACACACACACACACACACACACACACACACACACACACACACTTTCTTATTAATGAAGCCCGTATGCCTTATACCAGAAACACATCACAGAGCTCTGGAAGTACTTTCCAAGGACATTTCCTGCCCCTGCCCCCACCACTTCATCATCCACCACCCACCACTTCTTTGCCTTTCTTTCTTCGCATTCCTTTTTCTCCTCTTCTTGTTTTCTGCCGCTGTCCTGTTCACCTCTTCAATTCCCATCATCATCCCAAAGCCTTTCCCTGTCTCAGTATTTTTCGGGCGGCCATTCACACAGATTGAGAAAAAGTGAGCACGCCTGCACCTCACCCCAGGACATCTCAGGGAGCTTCCCAGCTTAAAGAGCATCTTCACTGGGAAAATGCACCAGGAAGGTAGTCAGGTGTTGTGGAAAGTCTCCAGCCAGGTACAGTGTGGCACAGTACCGAAGGGCTTACTAAGGGCCCATACCAAATCTATATTTATAATAATTATTATTTGTAAGGATTTTATGTATTGATTTTACAAAAAGGGGGGCTAGCGAGAAGTATCAAATCACAGTTGCTTCACTTTAGTTGTTCATTGTTCGCTTGTTACTTGTCATATGTGCCTTGACCGGGCAAGCTCAGGGTTTTGAACTGGTGACTTCAGTGTTCCAGGTAGTGGCTCTATCCACTGTGCCACCACAGGCCAGGCAAAATTTACATTTATTATTTTAAAAAATATATATATATGTGTGTGTGTGTGTGTGTGTGTGTGTGTGTGTGTGTGTTTATAGGATGCCAGAAGGGGAAAGAAACTGAGGCCATCAAATTCAAAATGCTCATTTTACAAAAGAGGGAACTGAGGCCAGAGAGGAAAAATGATTTGTCCAAAGTCATAGGACTGGCCGTTTTCCATATAGTGTAGTCCATTCTATATGGTGATAGTGGGGACTCTCATATGTCACAAATCCATAAGACATTTATTAACATTGCCACAATGGAGCAAATGCACATACATGTACCTACATAGTAATTAGAACAAACACAATAGACATGGTGGGCACAGTCTGTTCCTTATCTCCTTGTCGCTGGGTTTTTGATTGAATAGAGTCAGCTCCTATTTGTCTAAGAGTGGGGTACCTTTGGGTATTCGGTAACTTGTTGGCCCTTTGTAATCATATGGCCATGTTTTAGGTAAAGTTGGAAAGGAATTAGTCCAGCTCACCGTGAATTATATCTGAGCAGACTTTAGGTTCTGAGGCATGTATCTCTGATTGAAGTCCTAAGTAAAACATGCCTGATATTCGGATTACCCAGCACGGTGTGTTCTAAGAAGCGTCTGGCTGGAGATTGGAAGAAGGGGGTTCGGATCCAGCCCTGGCGCCGGCAGTTCTCTGAACAGCCATGGGAAAGCCCCTTTCCCTCTCCGAGACTCCATTTCAGCATCTTTAAAGTACAGATAACACCTCACAGCATCGTGAGGGGTGGATGAAAGGACTAGCGGAAAGCACGTGATCAAGGGTGATGAATGTGCTGCAGCAATCTGACTTTTATCACGACCTTGCATCGCCATGGACAAAGAATGGCGAGTGTTTTCTTTCTGGTTTGTCTTGCACTTCACCCTCTGCCAAGGGTCTCCCTTCAGAGGCGCTTTTCTGACCAGTCCCGCCGTCTGGAGTGCTACCCCACCCCCTTAACCAGTCACTGTCATCCGCCAACCAGAGTGTGAAGTATTTGTTTCCTTTCTGCCCCACCTGAATGTGAGGTCCATCGGGGCAGGGACTTTGGCAGTTGTGCTTAGTGCCTTGTCCCCAGCCCTAGGGTCAACAGGGCCTGGCTCAGTCCAGGTTTGATCAACACTTGCTGATGAATGAATGCCCACTAGCCCTCTGGAGGGGAGCTGACGCAGGCAGGGGCCGCAGGAGACAAAGCAGCAATAGGAAGAGAAAGGGGCATTTCAGCGATGGCGTGAGAGCTTGGGTGAGCCACGCGCTTAGGTTTTCTGGCCTGAATAGTTGGTTTGAATGCCCAGAGAGACCTGAGCATGTTGATCAGAATTTACCCATCTCAGTGACATAAAAAGCCCAGGAGAGTTAGGCATTAACTACTCACCGGAGTGAGGTGTGCTCCTCATGGCCTCCGTCTAGACATGTGGGTGGAGATGGGAGAGAGAGCTCATTCTTAAAATGCTCTGAGCAGGTAGGAGGGGTAAGCTGGGGAGGAGTGGGTCAAGAACCGGAGGCAGATGGGCCAGGAACACTTAGAGCTCGGACTCTTCCGCCAACTTCAAGGGTGGGCCGGCTTCCACTAGGTGATCTGAGACCATGTTTGCCCGACCTTGGGAGCCTGTCAGTGATGGCCTGTACTCGTCATAATCATGGGTTTCCAGAGTGAAAGAATCCACCCACAAGAAAGTTTAGAGCAGGGGTCCCCAAACTTTTTACACAGGGGGCCAGTTCACTGTCCCTCAGACCGTTGAGGGCCGGACTACAAAAAAACCTATGAACAAATAAATCCCTATGCACACTGCACGGATCTTATTTTAAAGTAAAAAAACAAAACGAGAACAAATACAATATTGAAAATAAAGAACAAGTAAATTTAAATCAACAAACTGACCAGTATTTCAATGGGAACTATGGGTGCGGATGCTCCTGAGCTCCTCTCACTGACCACCAATGAAAGAGGCGCCCCTTCCGGAAGTGCGGTGGGGGCGGATAAATGGCCTCAAGGGCCGCATGGCCTGCACTGTAGTTTGGGGACCCCAGGTTTAGAACACTGCGGGGGAAGTGCACCTGATGCTTCGTCCTTCATAAACAGTGGTAGGGGCAGAGCCCTCTAGGGGACCCTCCGCGGAGCTGACTTCTGCAGAGGTAAGCTGATAAAATAAGCCATTGTCAGAGAGTGTCTCAGGGAGCTTGACCTCTATGCCGATATGCAAGGACGTATTATATTGCATTGTATTATGTTCTGTTTTGTATATTATGAGGTATTGCATGTGTATCCGTGTACGCACACTCAGGCATCTTCTGTGTGTGTTTAAGGCAAAGGCAGCAGACAGAAGAGGCAAGGAGAGAGAAAGGTGGGCTGTCCCGCGGGTCACAGCAAACAGTGCAGACCACGGGCAAGGAGCCCTGGTTGTTCTGTTTTCTGATTTTGAATTTGCGGCCCAAGATGCCTCTGCAGTGCTCTGCCGTCCTACAGCGGGCCCTGCCCAAACTGGTCAAGCAGAACTTAAAAGCAATGGAAAAAAGCGGTTAAATGTGGCTTGCCCTGCTGCCATCCCCGTGCCCTGGCAGCTGCTCTGGTTTGTGCTTGCCTATTTCACCGCAGCTGCGGTCCACAGACATGGATGGGGCTGCCTGTCAGCAATTCCAGCCATGGTCTTCTCGGTTCTGGTTTCCCGGCTGGGCCTCTGGGGCCATCAGGCACACCCATCAGGAGTGGGGCGGGGCGGGCGGCCCAAGGGGGGGACAGCTCGCTGTGGGGTCAGTGCGCTCTGCCTGGGCCTGCTCTCTTCGGAGGGAGCTGACGCTCCTCCAAGGGTGTCTCAGTGTGGCAGGTAAGGGAGGGGCAGACAGGGGCCCTGGTCCCCGGGGCTCTCTAGGAGCCTAGTGAGAGTGTGGAAGAGCCACCCTCCAGCCCCAGCGCTCCCTCCCACCGCTCCTGTCCCCTTTGGTCAACAGCGGGTTTGAGGAGACTCTTTAGTTATGGCCATAGGTTCCCTGATCTCTACACAGTCCTCCTGCCTCAGAGCAGTGGGGCCCAGATTGAGATACATATATTTTTAAATATTTTATTTATTGATTTTTACAGGGGTGGGGGAGTGAGAAGTATCAACTCATAGTTGCTTCACTCTTGTTGTTCATTGCTTGCTTGTCATATGATAGTGCCTTGAGCGGGCAAGCCCAGGGTTTCAAACCAGCGACCTCAGTGGTCCAGGTCGAGGCTCTAGAGCCCAGACTAGGCTCTTCCAGTTCCCCGTGAAGATCTGGGCAAGCTGCTCTTCTCCTCGGATGCTGCTCGGTCCGCCAGCCAAGTCCTGTTCCGCTGAGGTCATGGGAGAGGGATTATTTTACACAAGGCATTTGCAAATGAAGGTTCAGACTTGCATCTACAAGTAGGTGTTGATGGCAGAGACTCCCAGGCATCTGCCTCCATCTTTTTGGCACCCCCACCCCCCGGCATCTGCTGCACATCTTTCGGGCTTGGAGAAAATGTCTGGTCTCCTTTGAGTTTCTGTTCTCCCAACGTACAGTAGGAGCTGTGACACGTGGCACCCAGAGCAGGGCGTGGCCGGGAGCCTCAGGGTGATTGGGGTGGTCTGCTCAGAACAGGGGGTTAAAAGCTCAGGGCTGAGTGGGACTTGAAGTAGCCTGTGATACCCAACCTCACCCAACAATTACCAATGTCTATGGGGAGGGCCACACATCACTGTGGTTTTTGTTTTTGTTTTTGTAATATACTCCCTCCTCGCCCCCCCCCCCAATCTCATGTTAGACTCAATGTTATGCTACAGCCAGGAGAGTTGTTCTTGGCACATTCATGAATTTGTCTGTTTTTGACTTAGGGCACAGAACAACTGTTCTCAACGACAGCAAAAGGAGCATGAAGGACTCAGAACCGAATCCTCTCCACTACCTGCTTTTTCCGTTCCTGCCTCTCTGAAGAGGTGTAGACAGTACCATGGCCCCCCTCCCCTAAAGTCCATCAGGCATGGTGTTATTGAAGAGAGCTTTAGAACAGCCCATAATAAAGTTTAGACAACTATTTTAATCTGATCTATCTGCCCCCTGCCCAGTCAGTTTAGAAAAACTGTTAACTTGAACCAAGATTCCTTAAACTTCCAAGTTGCCAAGATGAAACATAAAGAGGGCTTGAAAGCGTCATAGCTTCTCTCATTCTCCACACTGAAATTGGTGGTCAGTTATTTCATTGAATTGATGACTTCTAAAACTCTTCCACTTCAAAAAAATAAGAACTAAAAAAAAAAAAAAAATTCTTCCATGTGGAGTGTATTGTCCTCAATATAGAAATCAGAGCCTCATGGCTCCCTGCAGGATGAAGTCCAGAGTTAGCCAAGCTGCTCAGTATAGTTGTTTAGATTGTACAACATGCAACATACAGGTGCACCACGCTCTATGTGACCACACTCAGACCCGGTAATAAGCCAGGTATTCAAAGCTCTTCACAGTCCATTTTCAAACAACTTTTCTAATCTCCTATTCCCTTAACCTATAGGTGTAACTTTAACTTTAGTCAGTCTGGAATCGCTGCCTTTCAACACTCCTTGAAATTCCTACCTACCTCTGGGCCTTTGCACAAACTCTTCCCTTAGCATGAAGAGCAATACTTCCTCATCTCCATCTAGTTGAGTCTTCCCAGTCCTTCAAAACCAACCTTAAGTCTTAATCTCTTCTGTGACATTTTCCCTGCCCACACTGCCTGGAAGCCATTGCTATTTCTTCTGACCTTCTGTAGTATGTGTACTCAATAGTCCCTTTGAGACACACTACACATAGTGATGAGCATTTGAAGATACAGCCCATGTTGATAATTTCCTGACTTTTCTACAGCACTAGATCCAGTGCCTGACACACAAAGAGTGCTTAATACGCTGTTGATGTTACTGGCTGGTTGGTGTACTGGCTTTGTGAAGAACCCACTTGCCCTCTCTCCCACCCTCTTGTTATTTTACTCTAGTTCCTGGAATTTCATAATAACAGAGATGGTTCCAGAAAGCTGATACAGACCATTTCCTCCAAATAAACCCATGTTTTCATGTGACAGGCTGTGGAACTTTCTATAAAAGAAAACCTCTGTTTGAGTTCCATCAAACATGCCAAATAATAATTATACTGAAACAATATCCGTTTATTTAGTGCTTACTAACTTTACAGACTAAATTCTTTACATACATTATCTTATTTAATCCTCAGCAAAGCATGAGATATATACTTACATTTTCCCAGCTTTACAGATGAATAACCAAAGGCTTGAATATATAGGTAATGCCATTGGTCTTAATTCATAGAGCTTGTGACTGATGGCCTTAGAATTGGAACCCAGTCCTTCTGAATCCGAAGGGTCTTAACCACTGTGAGGGTGAACAAGGTTTCCCAGGTCTGGTCTACAACATTTCTGAAAGACATCCTGGGGGTGGGGGTGGAGGGGTTAAGGCCCTCTGTGGCTTAGGGGCTGACCTGAATGTGCCCAGGGGCCATAGTCCTCAGGTATGCCAGCCGGAAACTTGTTAACAGGCCTTATCTTTAAAATTAAGCATTTGAACTAGGTCCCTGACTGATCTAAGAATTTATGAAGCTACAAAAAAGTAAAGACACAGCCCTTGTTCTCAGGAATTTACAGCCTTGTTGCGGAGGGACGATGCAGCCTTCGCACAGCAGAGGCAGCTCAGGAGAGGACGGCCCAGCCAGGGAGGGATGGAGATCAATAGGGTTCAAGCGCATCAGAGGATCAGAGAAGCCGGCACTTTCTCTCTGCAAGCTGAGTGTGCTTGGATCTGCCATCAGATGCCTTTTCTGGAAGGACAGTGAGCTTGACCTTCCCTGCAAGCCCAGGGAGGCCGGCCAGCGGAGGGGCGCATATCACCAGCCCGGGATGTTTATCAGCCAGGCCATCTTGACCCTTCGACAAGATGTTCCTTGAGCAAAAATTTTTTTTGGAATTTTGGTGGGCTCTGACCTGCAGTTTTCACTTCCAAAATAACTTGACTTTTCTAAAGTGGTAATTTCATTTTCATGATAATACTAAACTGAAGCCACATGATCTCTAATTGAAAGCAGGTCTTGGGCCGCAGAGTTGCCAAGAAGCAGTAAGAAACATGCTTATTCTACTACTTTGCTTGAGGCACTCAGCATTTTTGAATGCCTGGGCAGAAATATAGTTTTTTAAATAAAGCCAATCCCTGAGAGGAGGGTGTGGGGGGGGGGGGGTGAGGAGAGGGGAGGGAAAGCCAGGCAGGGGTTGGGGGGCAGTTAGAAATAGGAGAAGGAATTTATTTTTTATTCCTTTTAAAGCAGAGAGAGGGGAAAAAAAACCTTTTTATTTTTGTATTTAAATCTCCCCGTTTGTCTCTGCCATCTTTTGGTGTTGGTGAGATCGGGGTGTGTCCCACGTTTCTGTGGGAGTTGAGGGCGGGGAGTGGGGGGTGGGAGTGTGTCTGGTGCTCTCTCAAGTTCGCTGTTCCATTTCCTCCAGCACAGCAAAACGCAGGGCCGGCTTCATGGGGGACACGGGGGAGGACTCCTTTTTTCTTTTTTCTTTCCCACATCACTTCGCTTGTTCTATTAATTGTATCCTGATGAGAAAGACGCAGGAACTCCTCCAGTGGCAGTTGGAAGGTTGTTTGAATAAACCTCTCTGGATGGAGAAGAGAGAGCAAGCGCAGCCTCCCTCCTTCTGCAGAGCGGCAGATAGTGTCCCAGGGAAGGCTCCGGAAAAGACAGACACGAAGGACATGTTTTAAAAAAAGAAACCAAACCATCCTCCTCCCTCTCGGGGGAAAAAAAAAAATTATATAACGGATTAAGAGCCTATCTGCAGCTTTCTGACGGAAACCAAAGCTGTTTTCTAAATACAGCCGGGAGCTCAGTAATCACATGGTGTTTTTGGAGACTCTTCCCTTCCTGCTGCCCTCAGTTAACAGCAAGGCACCATTTTAGACAGGTTTGCTGGAGGGGACTCCAGGTTCTGCGGTTCTGTCCCATCCTGTTGCTTAATATCCTCCTGAGGGTGGCTCGGAGCCTCCCTTCGCTGGCTGGCAGCCCCGCGGGGCTTGTCCTCAGGGCAGCAGCGTCCCTGTCCCTCCCGCTTGTCCCCTGGCGCTCTTCTGCCAAGACTGCCATTGCTCGGGCTGTACCAGAGAACTCTGCCATGGGCCTTCCTCTTCCTCCCCCCACTTTGCACATCCCCAGGAAAGGAAACATAAAAAAGGAAGAAGGAAGCAAGGAAGGGTGTGTGTGTGTTGGGGGAGAAGGTTCTAGATTTCAGCTTTAACTGTCGCCTATAAAACAAACTAAAAACACTGCACTCTGGGCTGGGAAAGGGTGGCCCAGAATTTGGGCTGAAAGAGAAAGTCTCGTGGGGGAGAATATTTAGAGAAGCAACCACAATGCCTCAAGATAGATGTGACTCCGTGACTTCCCAAAACATGGATTTCAGATAACTATCACATTACGTCCTCCTTGTACTTTTCACTTGATTTTTCTAAGGCGGCCACCGACATTTTTAATTTCAGCCCGGCTGTTCCACGCCTACTTCAACGTCCAGGGAAGGCGTGCAGGTGGTGAAGGTCCAGTGGGGACATTTGCCTTCTCCTGATGTCCCGGAGGACCCCTAGGCCCTGAAACCCTAAGGAGCAGAAACATCTGGTCCATTTCAGCAGTTTATTCACAAGTTCAGCCAGTCATCTGGATGTTTTGTCTATGCAGTGCCAAACATCTGGGTTAAAAAAAAATTTTTTTTTTTAACCAGACTTATTAGATGTTTTGGCATTGTGTAGACAGGAATTCAATTTTTTAATAGTCATTTCCCTACTCATCTGAGAGTCTTAGTAACCTTTGCTCTGGTACATGAAGGAGAGATATACAAAGAATAGTTTTCTTTTTTTCTTTCTTTTGTCTGATTGCTTTTAATTTTTTTTTTTTGATTGCTTTTAATTTTTAAAGGTACCTGCACCATTCTAAAAATCAGTGGTTTGGCTTCTTTGCTTTTTTCACTGGTAGACAAACCAAAGTGAGATGGTTGTGTTGATAATTACAAAATATTAACTTATATGTTCTAAATTCATTTGAAAAGAATTAGAATCTCATTTTTAGAAAAAGCTTAAAAACTGAGAATTGAGTGACTGTTAAAAATTACTTATGAGAATTAGGTTATCTCTGGATTTTTATACTTATTCTTGCCAGTAAGATTGGAAGACCATGGAGGGCAGATAGGATTTTTATTAATTTATTTATTTTTATTTTTTACAGTGACAGTGAGAGAGTCAGAGAGAGAGATAGATAGGGACAGACAGATAAGAACAGAGAGAGAGATGAAAAGCATCAACCATCAGTATTTTGTTGCGACACCTTAGTTGTTCATTGATTGCTTTCTCACATGTGCCTTTACCGTGGGCCTTCAGCAGACCAAGTAACCCCTTGCTCGAGCCAGAGACCTTGGGTCCTAGATGGCGAGCTTTTGCTCAAGCCAGATGGGCCCGCGCTTAAGCTGGCGACCTTGGGGTCTCAAACCTGGGTCCTCCGCATCCCAGTCCGATGCTCTATCCACTGCACCACCACCTGGTCAGACCAGATAGGATTTTTAAAAGAGATTTATTATCTAATGTGTGGCAGTATATTTTTTTAAAGGGTTGAATTTAATCTTTATTTACTGGACACTGAACTGCAAGGTTTGAAATTCTATACAGAATTAAGAAACCCAATTAGAAAAGAAGCTTCAAACAATATGTGCAGTATATGATAGTTGATCCTTTCTTCTATTGTAGTTTGTCCAGTTCGTTGGTACAGTTATTCATATGCCATAATCTTTTGTGTGTCTACTGTAGGTTTTTACTTTGTGGTTGCCATTAGGCTTATTTATTATTTCAAGTTGATAACTTTAAAAGCATATGAGAACTTTATATTTTTATTGCTATCCCTCTACATTTTAGGTTTTATTTATTTTTTTAACAGGGACAGAGAGAGAGAGAGAGTCAGAGAGAGGGACAGAGAGACAGGAATGGAGAGAGGTGAGAAGCATCAATCATTAGTTTTTCTTTGCCGTTTTAACACCGTAGTTGTTCATTGATTGCTTTCTCACATGTGCCTTGACCTCAGGCCTTCAGCAGACCGAGCAACCCCTTGCTGGAACCAGCGATCTTGGGTCCAAGCTGGCGAGCTTTTGCTCAAGCCAGATGGGCCCGTGCTCAAGCTGGCGAGCTCGGAGTCTCAAACCTGGGTCTTCTACATCCCAGTCCGACGCTCTATCTACTGCGCTACCGCATGGTCAGGCCATTTTAGGTTTTTTAATGTTTCAATTTACATCTTTTTTAATATTGTGTATCTAAACAGTTATTTTTCTTTTTTAACATTTAAACTAGAATTGTGATTTATGTACCTCAACATGATCAAGGCCATATGTGACAAGCCCACGGCTAGTATCATACTCAATGGTGAAAAACTGAAAGCTTTTCCTCTAAGGTTGGAAACAAAACAAAAATGCCAACTCTTGCCACTTTTATTCAACATAGTGCTAAAAGTCCTAGCCAGAGCAATTAGACAAGAAAAATAAATAAAAGGCATCCAAATCAGAATGGAAGGAATAAAACTGTTTCAACTTTCAAGTGACATGATATTATATTAAGAAAACTCCAAAGGCTCCACAAAAAGACTGTTAGAACTAATCAATGAGTTCTGTAAAGTGGCATAATACAAAATCAATATACAAAAGTCTATACACTAATAATGAGATACTGAAAAAAAAGAAAATCATTTATAATAGCATTAAAATAACAAATTACTTAGAAATAAATTTAAGCAAGGAGGTAAAACATCTGTGCACTGAAAAAAATAAGGCATTTACGAAAGAAATTAAAAAAGACAAATAAATGGAAAGATACCCTATGTTCATGGATCAGAGAACTTAACAGTGTTGAAATGTTTATACTACTCAAAGCCACCTACAGATTTGATGCAATCTTTAGCAAATGTGCAGTGGCATTATTTCTTAACAGAACTAGAAAAAACAATCTTTAAATATGTGCAGAACCAAAAAATACCCTACATAGCCAAACAACTTGACTATTCAAACTGTATTTTGTTTTACTAAATAGAACATCATAGGACTGGCATAAAGACAGACACATAGATCAATGTAACAGAGGTCCAGAAATAAATATACATTATCAGGAAAATGCGAATCAAAACCATCTTATTTCTCTTCATTAAAATTGGTCTCTTTTATAGAAATAGTGAGCAACGTTTTGAAACGTTCTTTAATTCTTCGAGGTCAGTGTGACCTCCACTTCCTTACCTAACGTCCTGTAGGATATTCAGTCAGCTGAACTTTCCATAGGCCTATACATACACATCCCAATGCTCACATGAGGCTGGTCCGAAGTTAACGAATTACCTCAACTGATTGTTCACAAATGCTCACATGTGCCCAAGTCAACCCGGAATGAGAGTCGCAGGCAGTGTGTTGGATTAAACACTTGTTGTTGAACTCAATTAAATTATTTAAAAGAATAGGAGGGCCATGTTGATTCACAGAACCACCACACCGAGAATGTTCTTTCTATGAGCACCCAAGTCCAAGCTTAAATGAAATTAACTTCTCACTCTACAGCAACCTAAAGAAGAAAATGACGTGGGTTTTATTTTCTTTCAAAATGTTATGTTCAACAAAAGTGAGAACTCCCAAATTAACTTAATAAATGAAGAACTTTGAATTCTCCCACGGACAGCTTGGCCCCAGAATCTTAGTGTTTTTTAGGGAGATGGAAGGGAATGACCCGCCTGACCCTTTCGTTATGCTCAGAGCAATGTAGTGCCTTATACCAACGTCCCCAGACGTCTCTCAGTCCTTCCTTCATTCTGTCTTTCCTGTAAACCATAAGCCTTTGCCTGTTACTGAGCCTAACTCCCAGAAAGTCAATTTACCTGGAATAATTAATGTGGCCAATCAGACACGTTGAGCCTTTAAAAATCCATTCCATCCCAAGGCTTAGTAACAACAGGGGAAAAATAAGCTAAGGGAGTGACAGGGAGGAGCAGTGCCACTCCAAGCCACACTTACCTGAGTTCAGTAGCCAAGGCTGCATGAGTACCAGCTATAAAAGAAAGTTAAAAATAAAATTAATTTTAGGGGGCAAGACACTTTAGTATGGAATGTCTCAACCCTATGATTTTAGAAAGAGGGATCCAATTATCCTTGTTAGGGATAACTAGTATCCGAGTTTTAAGATCTGGCTCTTAGCGGTGTGGTCTTTGGTCAAAGCCAGCAGAATGAATGGGCACCATCCAGCTCTGTTCTCCCACTGGTCAGGACGTAGGCTGTGTGACATCAGTTCTCTGTGAACCCCAGCTCTTTTTTATCTCATTCTGAAGCCTTGTCCCTGTTCAGGTATGTTGTAGACACCATGAACATATAAGATGCTCCCAAACTATTTTTGATCATTTCATTGCAAGTGTTTTACTTTTTTCTCTTTTTCCAGAAGAACATTTAAAAGTTTTGTCTTCTGATCAAAAGCCAGTTTGAGATTTCAATCAAAAATTACACCTTGAGATATGAACAGATCAAGATACGAACTTTTTTAAGATACAAGCTGCGACTCTGTCCGTATTTTTGTTCGAGATCTGAGCGAAATTCCGAGATACGAGTCGTGATTCAGAAAGCTGCCGCTAGTTGGTGCGTTGGCGCACTGATCCAGTATCGGCAGTTTGAGGTGCGAGTTGACTGACTTACGAGCTCGGCTGCAGAACTAATTAAATTCGTATCTCAAGGTACCACTGTGAAAGAAAAAAAGTAGGAGAATACCCAAGTCAAGTGGGAGAATAGCAATGCCTTGAAACTTCAAGTCTAATCATAGAAGACTGGTTCGATTTAATGTTTTCACCACTCAATAGAATAGCATGTAGCCATTTTAAATTATTCAAATATGTCTGTTGACACAAAAAGCTTTTCATGCTACGCAGCTAAGTGAAAACCGTTTACAAAACAGAGGACCCGCTCTTTTCAGGTTTCCATGATTGATCGCAAGGTGCAAACACCCAATGAAGGAGTTCCATTAAATAAGAAGATTGTTTCAGTCCAATTAAATAAAGTGATTATTTTAGCTACAAAGAAATATGGAAATCTAGAAACAGAAACTATAGGACAGCAGGACATCTTGGGAACAGAGAGCCTAGACCTTGGGACACAGAAAATACAAAACTCTCAGGTGTGACTTTAAATTGTTTCATTCCAAATCTTCCCACCACTTAGTTTTTGTTTTGCAAACAATTTTCAGGGTATAGATTATAGATTTCAATTGAGAAAAACAAAACCAGTTTAAAAACTAATAGTGGATGGAAAAGAAAACCACAGCTTAAAGAGAGAAATCTAATCAATGCCTTGATATAAGGATGTTTGTAAACATGCTTGTAATTTATATTTGTTTTTACAATTTCATTGTTAAGTGTCTTAAGCTGAGAATCATAGTCACCTGAAGATCATTTTATTATGGCTTCAGTGACTTCACATCTTTAGAAATATAATGTTATCTGTTGAGCAGCTGCTGTGTGCCCGGCGACGTATGAATGATTGCTCTTTTTTTTTTTTTCTTTTAAGTCAATTATTAGTTAACAAATAATTGCTAAGCACCTTCTCTGCATTTCTTTTCTGGGCTCCGAATATAGTGTTGAACGATACTATTTAAGCTTTGTGGGACTTACAGTCTGTTTTGGAAGATAAAATAAGATGTAATATGTTAGAAAGTCAAAGTTCCTTTGAAGTAAAATGAAGCTATCAGGTAATGGACAATGATGAGGATGGCAGGGACTATTTTAGCTAGGATAGTCAAGGAGGGCCTCTCTGAGGAAGTGATATTTAAGCTGAAGCTTTAAGAGGAGAGGCAGCAACTTAGAAGTAAATTCCAAGCAGAGCATATAAATGGCAAAATCCCGGAGTCAGGAGTTTATAAACAAAAAGAAATGTATTTCTCACTGTTCTGGAAGCTGGAAGTCCAAGGTTAGGGTTCCAGCATGGTCAGACTCTGGTGCAGGTCCCCTTCCAGGCGGCAGATGGCCAACCTCTCGCTGTGTCTTCACATGATGGAAGGACTAAGGAGTGTTCTCCGGCCACTTTTATAAGGACACTACTCCCTTTGGCGTTCTGGGAAAATGGCAACATGTCAAAGGTGCCCAGAGTGGGATGACTGAAAGTGATGAGCTGGGAATGGTGGCCAAGCATCTTAGATGAGTAATAAAAGTTTGGATGCAGAGGTGGATTTAATGGCGGGCACGCCGGGCATGCACCCTGGGCCCCGACTTCTGAAGGGCCCCGCAAAACCCCAACTTGACACTTTTTTCTAATGTAAGGGGCCCAATATTTTTTTCTGTGCCCGAGGTCTCAACCAACCTTAATCTGCCTCTGTTTGGATGTCCTCTGATTGTTGTGATGGACCACTGGGTGTTTGTATATTGTAAAAGGTTCTTCACACTGACGATTCTGAAATTACTTAGGGTATGCTATGGTCTGAATGTTTGGGTACCCCCAAATTCATACGTGGAAACCTAACACCCAAGGTAATGGCGTTAGAAAGTGAGGCCTTTGGGAGATGATCAGGAGATGGGCCTTTATCTCCACCTCGCAAATGGGAGCACCACCCTATAAAAGCAGCTGGAGAAGTCTTCTTAGTCCCTTTCATCGTGGGAAGACTCAGCAAGGAGTTGGCCATCTGCGGCCTGGAAGGGGACTTGCACCAGGGTCTGACCATGCTGGCCCCCAAACTTTGGATGGCCAGCTTCCAGAACAGTAAGAAATACATTTCTCTTGTTTAGAAACTACCCAATACACAAGAATTTGATATTGCAGTCTGAACAGACTGAGGCAGGGTACAGGGGAAGCCAGTATAGAAGCTCTAGCAGGGGGATAGGGGAGGCTGAGGGTAGCTTGGACCAGGCTATTGACCAGGCTGGTAAGAAGTGATCAGACACGCAGAATCCACATTTTGAAAGTGGATCGGGCATATGGCAGTGGTGGCGAGGGGTCGAGGTGGGTGGCTGAAAGAAAGAAGCAAGTTCATGTTCTCCCTCCTCCTTAGCTTCTTTGCTTTTCATTCATTTACCCAACAAAATACTTACTGAGCAACTTTGCCATGTCAGGCACTGAGGAAGTACTATTGAGATAACATAGTAAGCAGACACAACCAGACACAACCCTCGACCTCATGGCCTGTGGAGGACAGTGAGGAGCAGGGAAGTTAATCAAGTAACAGAAATTACAGAGTGAAAAATTTCCACTCTGATGTTATAAAGTAGAGATGCTACAAGAGCCTAAGAGAAATTCAATCTAATTAGAGAGGCTCTCTCTCTCTCTCTCTCTCTCTCTCTCTGTCTCCTTTCTAAAATGAATTAAAAAACAAAAAAGAAATAATTAAAATAAAATTTAATTAGAGAGGCAAAAGGAGAGTTTCCCCAGGGCCCATGGGGGAGCAGGAGTGGTCTGGGTGAGGAAGAGGAGCCAGGCAGGGAGCAGTATGAAAAGTATGGAGAGACCTTATGGCAAGAGGAAGCTAGGCACGGCGGAAGCCCAGTGTGCACCCAGACACCACGATCACCTTCTTACAAATGACGGGGAAGAAGGATCTATCTTCACAAAGATGGGAAGTCAGTAAGGGAGTTTAAAGAGTAACAGGATAAGATGTTTGTGTAGAAAGTGGTTTGGAGGTCTTGGCGGTTTACAGAACAGTGGTAGAGCATCTGCCCAGCATATGGATGACCGGGTTCGATTGCCAGTTAGGGCACACAGAAGAAGTGACCATCTGCTTCTCTACCCCTCCCCCTCTCTCTTCTTTCTCTCTTCCCCTCTTGCAGCCATGGCTCGGTTGAAGCAAGTTCACCCTGAGTGCTGAGGATGACTCTATGGCCTCACCTTAGGCACTAAAATAGCTCGGTTGCTGAGCAACAGAGCAACAGCCCCAGATGAGCAGAGTATTTGCCCAGTAGGGGACTTTCTGGGTGGATCCTGGTTGAGGTGCATGTGGGAGTCTGTCTCTCTGCCTCCCCACTTCTCACTTAAGAAAAAATAGTGGCTTGGAAAGAAGCTAATGAGCAAGCAGGTGGACCGTGGGCAAGGAGGAGATAACAATGTCTGTCACTGGCTGGGGCAGCTGGGTGACTGTTGGTGTCCTCTACTAAGAGGGAGAGCCTTGGACTGGAGCGAGGTGCTGGCATGTCAATTTATTCAATCGGCCTTTTCTCTTCTTACTCACAGGACAGGCCAATGAAAAGGGATACACTTCAGAGAAAACCTCATGTACATGTGGCCAATTAATTTTTGACAAAGTTCCCAAAGAAATCCAAGGACAAATATTGAACTATGTTTATTATTTCACATCATACACATCAATTCATTTAAAATGAATCGCTGACATATCATGACAATATAGTTTCTAGAAGGTCTTTGGAATAGAGATAGATTTCTTAAGAGAATACATAGGAAGTAATAATTATAAGTAAAAATATACAAAGTTTATTAAAATTAAAAATCTCTGCTCTTTAAAGTTGTTGCTAAGGCAATGAATAAACAAGTCTAAGATTGGGAAAAAAATGTTTGTTGTGTTATTTATTTCAATCCTTGTGTGTCCAGAATAGGTAAGGAACTTCTACAACTCAAGAATAAAAAGACAAAACTTGAACAGGCACCTCTCAAAAGGAGTTGAATGAATGGCCAAACAGCACGCAAAATAGTGCTGAGCATCACTAACCATCAGAGAAATGCAAATGAAAATCACAATAATACATAGTATTCACCTGCTGGAATGGCTCAGACCAAAAACACTGTCACCCCTGAGTGCTGGTGAGGATGTGGAGCAAACAGAACTCACAGATGTTGCTGTTGGGAGTATAAAAATGGTATTGACGTATTTTAGTCTGCAGGTCCACCATTACAGAGGATCGCAAGCTAGAGGTCTTAAACAACAAAGTTTTATTTTCTCACAATTCTGGTGGCTAGAAGTTTAAAATCAAGCTATTGGCAGGATAGGCTTGTTCTGAGGTTTACAGAATTCTTGGTTTACAGAATGGCTGTCGTCTCCCTGTGTCTTCCCATGGTCTTCATTCTGTGTGAATCTGCATCCTTGTCTCCTTTTCTTGTAAGGACACTGACCCTATTGGATGGCAGCCCATTCTAATGACTTTGTTTTCACTTAATTACCTCTTTACAAATTCCATGTCCAAATACGGTCACATTCTGAGGTCCTGGGGATTAAGACTTGGGCATTTAAATATTGGAGGGACACAATTCAGCTTATAACATCTCACTTTGAAAAATAGTTTGGAAATTTCTAATAAAATCGAACACACTTTTACCCTATGACTCAGTAATTCTACTCTAAGGTATTTATGCCAGTGAAACCACATATCCTCCTCCATCAAGCGCCTTGTACAAAAATGTTCATAGCAGCTGGGCTCATAATATCCTCAAAGCAAAAACAATCTGCATGTCCGTGAGCGGGTGAATGGGTGACTACAGTATCTTCAAATACTGAAATGCTACTCAGCAACAAAAAGGAATGATGTGATACATGAACAATATGGGTAACGTTACAAATATTATGTTAAGGAAGAGAATTCGTCTCACAAAAGGGCAAAGCCTGTGCTGTTTCATTTACATAGAGTTTGTGGCTACTTCTGGTAATGGTGGCGGGAGGGGTGTCGAGTGGGAGGGAGCTTTCTGGAATAATGGAAATAACTCTCTATCATGATAAGGGTATGTGTTACAGAGACATATGTATTTATCAGAATCAGTTACAGTCACACTTAAGAGTCACAACATGTCACTTATACCTCCATTAAAAGCGTAAGAAAATAAAAATCGGCCTGACCAGGCAGTGGCGCAGTGGATAGAGGGTCAGACTGGGATGCCGAAGATCCAGGTTCGAGACCCTGAGGTCGCCAGCTTGAGCGCTGGCTCATTTGGCTTGAGCAAAAAAAAAAAAAGCTCGCCAGCTTGGACCCAAGGTCGCTGGCTCGAGCATGGGGTTACTTGGTCTGCTGAAGGCCCGCGGTCAAGGCACATATGAGAAAGCAGTCAATGAACAACTAAGGTGTCGCAATGAAAAACTGATGGTTGATGATTCTCATCTCTCTTCGTTCCTGTCTGTCTGTCCCTATCACTCTCTCTGACTGAAAAAAATAAAAATAAAAAAGAAAAGAAAAATCGAAATGGCAATAAAAGTTACCTGAGCGTAGTCACCAAGTCAAATCTGTGTAATTTTTTTGCTACCGGTGTTGTCTATGAAAGTATGGGCAGGCGCCCTTGGGTGCTGATCTGCTGGCTGGCCTGGCCCGCAGCTACTCCAAGCCCTGGGCCGGGTATGGGCTCTGAAGGGAAGTCCCCACCCCCACCCCCACTGGAGGTAGGAAGCGAGGCATGCCTTCCTCCGCATTTGCGTTAGCCTCTCCTACTTTACATCCTTTTCCTCTCCCAACTGCCCACCCAGACACATCAGGCCGCATAACCCACGTCCATGGCCGTAAGGCCTACCCACAGAACACGTCCTGCCTTCCATGTCACTCAGAGGTTGCGCTTCTCTGGCTGAACTTGACCTGTCAGTCCAGGCGCAGCACGGGGTACCATGGATCAGGAGGGGACCCGCCAGCAGTGGGAATCATTTCTCGGAAGACAGTGCGGCATCACGAGAGCACAGGTTTGTGTTTGGGCTCCCTTTTTCCTTTCTATGGGACTTGGGCCAAGTCACCTCACCCAGGTGAGCCTGCAGAATGTGGGTCATCACCCTTCCCCTCATGACCTTGCTGGCCTGCCAACGGCAATGCCAACTGTCAGTTGTGATCGCGATCATTTCCATCCTCACCTCCAGGAGTGTGGTCTTCCTGAACCCAGGGCCAGGGAGTGGGTGGCTAGGCCTTTCCCGGTCTGTTTTTGGATCCTTTCAAGACCTTTAAGTATGAGGGAGGAAAAGTTAAAATAGGGGCTAAATGGAAAAATGAGGATCTCAGGGAAACAGGAAACTTGATGTGCTGTGAGATTTCATTTCTCATGTGCAAAGCACATTTTCTCCAACCTATCATTTCTGAAATAAATGATCTACAATCATTTAATGTGAATGTATCCCAGACCTGGGTTGGGCCCCTGTAATTTGGAATCAAAATTGACTGACAGGTTGACAGAAAAGTTCTGCCAATAAATTACATATATCCTGTTAGTACAGCCTCATACCTAAAAATATCTTCAGAGACCATAGAGAACCTGGCAATGGCTGTGGATTGACTGAAAAAAAAAAAAAATCAACCGTAAAAACTAAGCTAAATTGTATACACACTCCCTAGCCTACAGTTAAAATTAATTTGCTTTTAGACCAAAGAAAGTCAAATAGGCCAGGGCAGCATGTTGTTTCATTGAATTGATTTAGTAAAATTTTAATTTAGTCTAGATTTTTGGTGTGGTGTAGCCTCAGCTGATAGGATTTGTGTTTTGTTTTTAAGAGGAGGGCAGGATGGTCCCCGCCTGCAATGTGGCTGCTTCAGGAAGAAGGGGTGGGTGATAGCAACACAGATAACAGGGTCCCAAGTTCTGGGAAATCAGATTTGCTTGCTGGCTTCGGTTTTTCCATCCAAAAAGCGGGACCTTTTATTCCTGTAACACCAGCCCCTTGCTGCCTTGTAGTTGGAAGTTGCTTCTACATAATCGGACAAGGTACATTTTGCCCACAGGAAGCAATTTGGGGCTTTAGACCTCTTTGGATCACGCTCAAGAACTGCCTCCCACCTCCCTGATGGAAGACCAGCATCTGGCTGCAAAGGAGCTCCAGGTGAGCGTAATCTGGGCTGGAACTGTAAAGGCGAGTCCTCAGCTACTGCTCCCCATCACCGTTGCCAGTTCAGGTCAGAAAAGCTAAATAATTTGTTTAACCCAATCCCCTTTTCCTACCTTGAGGGAAAACTCCTATAAGCTCACTATAAACACAATTATGCCATGTGGGGTTTTCATTAATCTAGTACAAACCACAGCCTGACATACACTGGGCAGGATTTGCTTTTTTTTTTTTTCTTCACTCATTTTCAGCACCAGCTTATCCTCACACTTCCTACCCAGAGCTGGTTATTTGTACAGTGTGGATTTGAGGGTCGATTCAATCCCTGCCATTGCAGAAGCATGTTCCGGGACCCAGAGATGGTCATGCATTCATGGGGTAGAGTCTGAGGAGACTCAAGTTTCATGCAAGAAGTGCTGAAAACTCATTTTATAAATGAGGAGATTGAGTCCCAGAAGTCACCCAGCTCAGGAATGGTTTTCATCCATTTAACAGCTATTTATGAGACACCTGCCTGATGCAGATACCGAGTGAGGCACAAGGATGCACAGGTGAATGAGACAGACGCGGTGTCCACCTCCAGAACCCCTCTTTCTTACACAGCTTCGTCGGCACGGATATTAGCCACGGACAGCCACAGCTTCGGGCTGGCGGAAAACCCTGTTTCGTAAACTCTTTTGACCCAAACCCACAATAACAAAGACACTTAACATTTCATTTCTGTGCACAAAGAATATTTATGTGTATAACTAAAGAAAGCATTACTGCATATAAAAAAGAGAATTTCCAGGAACAATATTTATGTTTATTACGTATGATGAGCTCTAGTATTTTGTTTTGCTTTTTAAAGAAATGCTGACTATGATCTCCTGCTTTAGAAGGTGAAGCTTTTTTATTTCTTTTTTTTGTAGTTGAGCATTCCTAAAGCTTAGGGGTGTGGTGACATGGGAGAAATTGTGATTTAATGAGGGCTTTGGAGGATTTGAAGGGTTATGGTGTGGAGGGTGGAGGACCAGCTGCTTTTGCTCTCTTGAGGCACTGGGGACTGAGCTGGAGGAAGTAGGCTTAATGGTAATGGCTGAGATTTAGAGTAGACAGAGAGGCTAGTGGCGTGGCAAAGGCTGTGGAGGGACCTTGAGAAGGCTCCTTCCTGAGAAAATACTTCCTAAGGAGAATGGAAACTGGGAAAATGACAGGTCTCAGAGCCTACAGCAGGGGAGTTTGGGGATCAGACTCATTGGAAAGTGGCCATGTGACAGCAGCAGAGACAAAACACACATCCCAGGGTAGCAAAGTACGTATGCAAACGTTCCAGCTCCTGCCTCTAATCTCTGGGATGAGATAACCGCCTCCCCAAATATATAATCTAGCCCAGGGGTCCCCAAACTTTTTACACAGGGGGCCATTTCACTGTCCCTCAGACCGTTGGAGGGCCGGACTATAAAAAAAACTATGAACAAATCCCTATGCACACTGCACATATCTTATTTTAAAGTAAAAAAAACAAAACAGGAACAAATACAATATTTAAAATAAAGAACAAGTAAATTTAAATCAACAAACTGACCAGTATTTCAATGGGAACTATGGGTGCGGATGCATCCTGTGCTCCTCTCACTGACCACCAATGAAAGAGGTGCCCCTTCCAGAAGTACGGAGGGGCCCGGATAAATGGCCTCAGGGGGCCATAGTTTGGGGACCTCTGATTCTAACCCTTTCACCCAACCCATCATTCTCAGTGAATTAAGAGAGAGAGAGACAAGGGAATCCAAAATTATTCACAAGAGTGGGTTGGTTCCTTTGAACACTAGGGAGGAACTGGAGATGTTTATTTGGAGAGGAAAAGATTAAGTCCCAACAAATGTCTCCAAATATTAAAAAAGTGGTGATTGAGTAGGTTATTGGCTGATGGATTGATTGATTGATTGATTGATGGTAGAACTAGAACTAATGAGTAGCAGAAGTTGGAAGGCAGATTTTTTAATTCAAAGAAAGAACTCGCTAAAGAGTAAGTGCTGCCTATCTCGGTGAGTGTGATCGAAATGATCAGGATTAAGGTAGGGTTGGATGCACTTGCTCACTCACCTGCCCTCACTGAGCTCCTCCTACATGCAGGGTAGCCCGGAGAACACATTGTTCTTGAGGGTCGTGTACAAACAATTGTCTGTACCAACTGAAAAATGCAATTTGGTACTTAAGTTTCTTCCAATGCTAGGATCTTTTTCAAGGTTCCAAGGGTGTCTATTACTTTGGAAGAAGAGCCATTAAAGCCCCATGTGATGAGGGCAGCTCTGAATAGTGCTGCCATGGCTACTAGGAACAAGGGTTACCACAAACAGAAATGGTTGGACTCGCTCAGGGGCTTGTGGATAATCAAGAACCTATCTTACATTGTTTATCTGTCAAAGTTCCCTACTGTGCACAGTAGGATCAAGTCTGAGTTGCTTATCCTGGCCAGCTCATCTACCCAATCCTTGCAGCAGTCATATCTTGCTGCACCCAAATGGGGGTTGTTCAGGTTAGCCTGTCTGAACTATAGTATTCTCCTTTGATGTTGTTTCCTATATTTATTCTTCCAATTTTTTGGAAGTCTCTCCTCCTCTCCACTGTGGTCCTCAAGCCCACTCTTAAAAGCCCTTCTTCGTGAAAACTCCCTTGACCTGCTTAGTCACACTTGACCTTTTCTCTTTTTTTATTAAATTAATTATTGGGTCACACTTGATCTTTTGCTTATTGCACATGTGCTTGGATTAGTCATTTGGGATTTGTTACATCGTCTGATGGCATCTCTTGGGTTCAACTTTGGGCACATGTCTGATTTGCC
Source organism: Rhynchonycteris naso (assembly GCA_037038555.1). Classification (NCBI taxonomy): domain Eukaryota; kingdom Metazoa; phylum Chordata; class Mammalia; order Chiroptera; family Emballonuridae; genus Rhynchonycteris; species Rhynchonycteris naso. Next base: position 12,742,544 of record CM073000.1, read on the forward strand.
TCAGCAATTGGATTGCGACCTTCTTGTGGGGCAGAGGCCACACATTCTGCTTTGTTATATCCTCTTTTGCCACAGGGCAAAGCATGCCACCAATTCCTGTGAAGTTGGCTGCAAGTGAACAAGCCCTTTCATTATCCATTCTTGTTGCAACACACTCCCGGCTCAGGCCTATTGTTCATATGAATGGAGAAAGTCTTGTAGATAACAAAGCTAAAAACATTTTGAGATGTCTGTGGCAGACTCATATTTCACACGGGTTCTGAAGAAGGGTTTCTACTTTTATTTTATTTATGTATAAAAACCCTTGTAGCATTTACATGTGGGCCAAGCACTATCTATTATGGCCCATGAACCTTTAAAGAGCATGCCTTTTCTTTCTCTTTCTTTCTTTCTTTCTTTCTTTTTTATTTGTATTTTTTTTTTCAAGTGAGAAGCAGGGAGGCAGAGAGACAGACTCCCGCATGAGCCAGACCGGATCCACCCGGCATGCCCACCAGGGGGCGATGCTCTGCCCATCTAGGGAGTTGCTCTGCTGCAACCAGAGCCATTCTAGTGCTTGAGGCAGAGGCCATGGAGCCATCCTCAGAGCCCCAGTGAAATTTGCTCCAATGGAGCCCTGGCTGCGGGAAGGGAAGAGAGAGATAGAGAGGAAGTAGAGAGGGAAGGGTGGAGAAGCAAATGGGTGCTTCTCCTATGTGCCCTGGCTGGGAATTGAACCCGGTACTTCCATACACCCGGGCCAACGCTCTACCACTGAGCTAGCCAGCCAGGGCAAGAGCATGCCCTTTATTCTCATTTTCTTTCTCTTGGCCAATTGATGTGGCACCGTATGGTGTGTCAGTCACTGATTTCAATTCCATGTGGCTGGCAAAAAAAGAAAAAGGAAGAAAAAGAAAGCAAAAAGAAAAACTGGAATTCTGGAAGAGTAAAATCTTTTGAGGCAGGCTTCTGTCTTCTTGTGGGTTTACAGTTGTCTAGAATAAGTCACAGCTCTCTGACTTCTCTAGCAAGACTTCTGGTGACTCTCCACAGCCCACTTCTTTTTTTATAGCTCTGTGGATCTCATTCATTTCTCATAAATCTCTACCTTTCTCTCTCTCTCTCTCTCTATCTCTATCTTTTTCTTTTTTTCTTCTGGAGACAGAGAGACAGACAGAAAGACAGACGTGAAGGGAAGGGAAAGAGATGAGAAGCATCAGCTTGTAGTTGCAATAGTTTTAGTTGTTCCTTTATTGCCTCTCATATGTGCCTTGATCGGGGGCTTCCGCTGAGCCAGTGACCCCTTGCTCAAACCAGCGACCATGGGCTCAAGACAGTCACAATGGGGTCATGTTTATGATCTCATGCTCAAACTGGTGAACCCACACTCAAGCCAGATGAGCCCATGCTCAAGAAGGCATCCTCAGGGTTTCAAACCTGGGTCCTCAGTGTCCCAGGTCAATACTCTATCCACTGTGCCACCACCTGGTTAGGCTACTTTTCTACTTCTTGACCCATTTCAGGACTGTGGCTTAAGGTCTATGTGCTCCTGGAGTTCTGCATCCAATAGTAGAGTAGAGGATGGGCTGTAAGAAGACTCTAAGAAGAAATATTTCTTCCTGGAAGTTTGTCTCATTGACAAATATAAGCATGGAAATGGTGTGAAGTGCGGTCACATCACAAGGAAAATCACTTTTCTCCTAGAACCAGGAGAGTGTAAAGGGCATTTATCATTAAACTTTATCTTAGACAGCCCTCCTCACTTTTCTCACCCCATATGCATGCACAGATATACACACACGTGCACACACACCCAAAGTCTTTTTCTGGACTTCCAAATACCTTCTGGAACTATAATTAAGTTAGACTAAATTAGAGATTTATCTTCTCAAACATAGAAATGAATACCTCATTTTCTGGTGACACAGTATTTTTCTTAACCAATAGATTTAAGAGGATAGAATTCTGGGGTTTGGGTGTGATGACCTTATTCAGTAACCTCTGCATTTTACAGATGAAGAAACTGAGACATGGAGAGCCTAAATCAGTCACCTGATGCCACATGGTACTTTCCAGATAGGACTGAACTTAGGCTTTCCAATTCCCATGTCTTGGTTGGTTGCTCCTCAAAGAGGATGATGACAAACTTTGAGAGCTCATGAATATTCTTTTCCCTTCCCAGGCTCAGCACCAAGAATCATGCTCTGAAGAACATTGTCGGATCACTGCTGTTTTATTTGGATGTACTAACACTGGGATTTGCTTTGAAATTGATTGGCACTGTTTCCCATGATCACAATAAGGCTTAATTTATTCTGCTTTTATTCAAATGGTATATTTTTATAAAATACTTATAGGTGGAAAGCTTGGGAAACCAAAGAAGATGTATAGTTCCAAAATGTTTTTAAAAATCACAAAAAGAAGGTTTTCTAGGACACAAGAAATGTAATGACTATCAGGGATTGATCCTATGAACCCCAAAAGAACACTGAGAGAACCAAGAGTGCTTGTAAAGAGATCATATTTACCAACTCTTGCAATGAATCAAGGCAATTTAGTTTGTTTCATCAAGTATTAAAGATTGCTGAATATGTACAAGGCAGTGGGTTAGGCAGGTGCTTGAAATGAATACAAAGAAGTACAAAACCTGGCCCTGGATGGTTGGCTCAGTGGTGGAGAGTTGGCCCAGCCTGTGGTTGTCCCGAGTTCAATTTCCGGTCAGGGCACACAGAAGAAGCAACCATCTACTTCTCCACCTCTTCCTCTCCCCCTTCTCTCTCTATTTCTCTCTCTCTCTCTCTCTCTCTCTTTCCACCTCCTGGAGCCATGGCTTGATTGGTTTGAGCACATTGGCCCTGGGTTCTGAGGATGGCTCTGTGGAGCTTCCACTTCAGGTGCTGAAAAGTTGCAAGCATGGCCTCAGATGGGCAGAGCATCGGCCCCAGATGGGGGTTGCTAAGTAGATCTTGGTTTGGTCACATGTGGGAGTCTCTGTGTCTCCCTACTCTCTCTTTAAAAAAAAAAAAAAAGTACAAGACCTGGTCCTAGCACAAGCAATCAATCTTGTGGAGAAATGTGAAAGCATCTGAGAGACCTCCAGAATCATGCTCCTGATTGAAGAAGACAACTTTCCCTGTAAGAACTGACTATCTTTGGTAAAAAATATAAGAAGAGCTGCATTTCCTTAACTCAAGTTCTCATATTTGCCTATAATTCTTTCCTAATATTTCTTGAATTAGTTATAACATCTGCTCCATTCTCCTGATGGAATAACGAGTTCCAAGCATTTCCCGTGGATAAATGTGAACACTATACCTATGAGATATCCTTTAAATACATGTTGCTTTCTTGGATAGAGTATGCTTTCTGTTAGTCCCCATGCTACTCTCTCTTCGTTCTTGAGTGGGAGAAAGAAAGGAAGTCACCAGAGAAAGACCTAGGCCACCTTGTTTCCTCCTTTGCAATTTTGTAGCTATTGGTAACATCCCTTCCAAGTGTTCCTTATTGAAGAATTTAAAGAATCTCCTATCAGTCCTTCTCTGTCCTTTATTTCTCCCTTTCTCACGCTCTTCCTCTTGTTGCTTTTGCTCTATGCTCTTTCTTTGTTTTATGAGTTGCCTTGTGTAGCGCCCTATGTCTTTCTGAGGCAGGAGAACAAGAACAATGCAAATTGCCCTGGTTGTGTTGCGCCATGCTTTAAATCAGGAGTTGGATAAAGTATCTACATGTTTTTAAAAAGCAATCACACTGATGATGTGCTTGGAATTTTATGGGTCTTTTTGGCCCTGGCTACACATTGGGAAGATGTCCCCAGGGAATAGCCTATAGAGTCTTCTGCATTCCTTTCTTGTAACCAGTTGCTTGTGGGGACGCCAGTTGGGTTATGAATCGACTGAATGCCAAGTGTTTCTTTTTGTTGTTGTTAGGTTTAGTGCATTCACGCAGAAATGCTTATATATTTTGGCTTATTTTCCATTGACTCCCCACACCTGTTGGTTGTCTGATTAGGTGTGCAAATAAATTGTCCCAATTTCCCCTTACGCGGATGGATTCTCTCCAAATCCCTCCACTAAGACTCTTGAATCCATGGCTTACAGTCTTCTTGTTGCAATCCCATCTCTGTTAGAGTGGAAAGCGCCCACTAGCAGCATTCATCTACTGGTATTAATTATTATTTTTCACAACTTAAGAAGCCTTTTTACAAACCAAAATTTAAATATTAAATAGAAGGTCGTCATTACAGTAGCATTAGTTTACGCATTGATTTAACTGCATGCGTGTGCGTGAGAGAGAGGGAGAGAAGAAGAGAGGGAGAGAGAAAGAGAGAGAGCACCTGTCTGTCCCTTGACTCATACTCCCGAGTATGTGTGAGATGGGAAAGGTGTGTCAGCTGTTCTTTACTTGGTTTTGGTTCTTTTGAACTTCCCATAGTACATATTTGGGTGATTTGAGTTTTTTTTTTAAAAAAAGTAATTTTGGCTTTATGAAATTCTCCTTGATGAGCTAATCTTAAGACCTCAGAAATATAGCTACTTGGATTTAATTACAGATGAAGACTCATATCTTTTCTCATCATTATCTCTTTCTTCTTCTCCCGAATATATAGGTTCCAAGGAGCATGGTTTGGACGTCACTGACATCGTCTCATTCCATTCCGTGTGCAAGGAAAGCTAGACTTACAGGTAGCTTTGGCTAGACATGGAATTTCTACTCTCTGTGACTCAGGCCGTGGCTCTGGAAAGAGGATATGGCTTCCCCCTCCTTTGCATTTGATTTAAAATCTCCTCTACCACCTTGTAAATATTTATTGTCCATGATCTGGTGCCACTTTAGTTCAAGCTGAGATCACATTTCCTATTGATCTGTTGCCAACGATCTTCCCTTAAACTCTACTCACTTCTAGTGCTCAGAACGTCACACTCCACCCACAGCTTTTCATCATCTCAGGCAATGAAGCTGAGATTATTCTTTGCCAACCCCTTTCCTGGGCCCCGCGCATGATGTGAACAGTGATTCTAGAACACCTTGCATATTAATGTCCACCTAGGGTTATGACACGCAGTAACGATCACCTTCCCACCACTCAATTTGGAGAGATATCTGCAGTAGACCTGGCCCTGTGTGAGGCACATTACAAAAATTATATTAGTCAACGCTTGCAACAGCTTCTGAGGTAGGTACTGTTTTCTGTTTTCCGCTGAGGAAATGAGGCTCAGAGAGACCCCACAGCAAGCGGCAGGGCTGGAATCTGCGGCCAGGTTCGTCTGACTCGAAAGCCTATGTGTTAGACCTCCGGGATCTCAGTCACTTAGAGCCAGGACTTCCGTTCACAGTCTGTGCCCACCTTTATTGTCTAAGTTTCTGTAATAATCACAGGAACGGTACGGGGTGGGCTGCTGACTTCCAAAGCCGTCTCCCTTGATGTCAATTCCAGTTTCTAAAGCCAAGACTACGGATGAACTTGGTCATCCAACACTGTAATATGAAGGCAAACAGGCAGTTTGGAAGCTTGAGGTAAGTTTAGGGCAAACAAGGAAATAATACTTCTCCTAGCACGTAATAAAGTTATGGAACTCATTACCCTGAGAGGCGGTACAGACAGGAAATGTAAATGGATTAAAAAAGAGTTTAGACAAATTTATGAATGACAGAGTCATAAAAGGCTTCTAACAGAAGCTGGAATATACGAGGTGTGACTATAAAGCAATGAAAATCTATATAATTTTTAACAAACACCAGGACTTGTATATCCAAATAAATACATTTTTTTTCCTTCAAAGTAGTTGCCTTGGGAGAAGAAGTGCTCATTCTAATACTGCTTCCTTGCCTGGGATGTATTTGGAATTCATAGAAATCTAGAGGTTTAAGTTCACCCCTCCTCCCCTTTTACAGATGAGAAAACTGAAACCTAAAGTTATTAAATCACTTTCCCATGGTCAACAGAAGCAGTCTGGGGCTGGGACCCCAGTTACCTGACTCCTGGTTTATTATTGCCCCATTCATGGCTGCCTGCCGTCTTCTGCTACAGATTTCTTCAGCCTCTGTGACTAATTCTTTAGGCTATCCTAATGGTGGTAAATCTTTATCCTCTGTGAATAGGTTTCTGGAACAGTCAAAACTAATTTAGATTTGAGGTTGATGATTAAGATGTGTGTTCAAGCTGTAGATGAATATTATTGGTTCAAAACCTGAGAAGAATTTTCTTTCCCCTCTAAGGAATGAGGCAGTGAAACTGTGTTCTTCTTGCTACCTGTACACTGGCTTCCTGCCGGCCACCTTCAGCTGGCTCTGACGAACGTGTAACTCACTTTCACTTCTAGGTCACTTTCCAGAAGCCACATCCTCAAGCCAGGCTGCTATGGCACCTTTTTTTTTCCAAAACAGGTAATGAGAGCACAGCCAAGGGACGTTGCTCTCTCAAGGGCAAAAGGAAGTGAGCAGAGAAGCGGCCCCTTTGGAGCAGGAGGAGGCTGCTTTGAGGCTCTCAGAACTTCTGGAAGAAACACTGTGGGGAGCCCAGAGTCCTGTCTCAGACTGACCAAAGATATTCTGAACAATGAAGGAAGAGAGAGGATGTTCCATTGTCATTGAAAAGATTAAAAAAATAAATAAGAATTTGCAGAGTTTAGGTGATAAATAGGAGGCACAGCTGTGGTCCCCCCAAATTCGTCAAGAGCCAACCACAGACAGAGGTCCCTGAGAGCTCACTGGTCTGTGTTCATTCATGCTCTGCCAGTTCAACTCACTTTGATCACCAAATATCCTTTTCACTTGGGTTTCTAAGAAAAATAAAGGGGGAGGGGGAGGGAGAGTGATGGAAAGAGGAGGCCGGCATAGAGAAACCCCAAAGTCTATGGAGCATGATAGACTTTTGCTTACAATTGGAAACGTTGCTTCTCGAAATGGATTCACGGCCTTGAACCAAAGCTAACAAAGAAAAGACAAACATGTCACTGAAAGTGACATGTTGACATGTGTTGATGTCTCAGCCAAAATTTATAACATAACCCAGAAGGAGCATTTGAGATGCCTGGCCACGCATCCTGGTTGATGGCGTGTGTCTGGGGGATTCTGAGGGGAGCTATCCCAGAGGGTCAAGGCCAGCAAGGAAAGCTAGAAGCAGCAGCTCTACAGCCTGAGGCTGTTAAAAAAAATTAGCCTTTGTTTTATAATGCTTAAAGCAGACACAACAGAAAACCTGGTTTGGATAGAAAGGCAAAAGAATGATGATCAGATTTAATGAAATCTTCATAAGAGAATCAGTAAGAAGAGAAACGATATATACCTGTACATGTTTATACACACACACAGACACACACACGCACTGAAAACAGTGAAGGTAAGAATATGACCACACAGTTCTTGTGTGTAAGTGTGCATACACATACGTGGCCCACTGCACATACGTGCACACACACACTACTTATCCCACACAACAAAATTGTACATGCTTCTTGGCTAAGAAAAAGAGGGGGACATGCTCCTTAGCTGCAGGCGAGAAGTTGCTAATAGTAGGAAACTGCTTATTGGGAAAAGGTCTACACTACTATGTAATCCCACCTTGGCTTCTGCCCAACCCCACAGAGCTTTGCAGATTGGGTAGAGATACAGAGGTTTTAAAAAAATAACTCCAGAATGCTATTTGGGAAGAGCTCTTATTTTTGGGGGCCCCCTCTGGGATCTCAGCCTTGTGGAGAGGCTGCTTGGGAGGGCTGCTACCCAGAGCAACACTGGTCTTTTGGGGGTACAACTTGGGGGGTGGTAAGTTTGACTTACTCTGCAATGTGGCGAAGAGGTAGATATGACTACTGAGTATTTGTTGTCTTTATTTAGGAACAGGCCCATTTTCTGGCTCCAAACTATTTTTTGTGTGTGCTTTGTTTTTTGCTTATGGCCGTCTCTGTCTTGCTGATCAGCAGGCTAAATGAGAATTTCTGAGAGGGGGGATTTCAAACAGTCTGTTTCCACCCATCTCCAGCTAGACTTCTGGTGAATATTATTTCTTTAAAGAAAAGCCATTCATTTTTAAATTAGGATATGTATTTCAAATTGAAACAAACAAACAAACAAACAAAATCCTTGACAGACACTAAGAAATGAGAGACCACCAGTGCTTGTCTGACTTGAAGGGGCAGAGAAACACTAAAACCATTTTGTCCACCCGTAACCTCAGGTCTAGAAAGAGAGATACCTACCCATTCTGTTCAGTCTCCTGCGTGCTTATGAAACGGTCAAGTGTGGCAGTGACTAACTGTGGGAAGCTTGTTGTCCTTCGACAAAATAAAATAATGTTCTTTCCACCCACTCCCCTACCCCGCTCCTATTTCTAAAGAAGTTAAGCAGAGAAAAGTTAATTTCTGGTTCCTTGTGGCCCCCTTCTTGGGTTTAGATCGAAGAATCTATTGCTTCGTGTATTCAGGTTTCAAATGAAAACTTCATCAATAAAGAACTATGAAAATAAGCAGGGCTTCAGCAGGAATCTCAGAGTTTCACAAGCCCAGGAGAACACTTTGTATCCTGAGGATACCCTTAACGTCCAATCCGGGTCCTTCTCCCTGATTCCTCCCTACATTGTCCTACTGCCCTAATCTTAATGGTTTCTCCCACCCTCTAAGCAATGGACTGGCATTTAAATGATTTAAAAGGAAATGGAAAACAGAAACTGGTATTACAGATCCATTTGCCTGATCCTTGTGTTATGCAAAAAAATAAAATAAAATGGGGGCCTACATTTGGCCCACTTTAAATCCATGTGGGTTTGAGAAAAATGACATCTAACTGGAAAAAAAAAAGTGTTTTCTTATAGCATCTTTTCTGACTTTACTTTTTCTTTCTTTCTTTTTTTTTTTAACTCTTTCACAAGAATCGCTTTCTTTCCCCAGACAGTCTTCAGACTAATTCCACATAATAAGCTCCTGGAACATTAACAAGGAAATTAAGGCATGAGGTGTTTAAGGACACAGTTAAGTGGATTCATGTCCCTAGACACTCAAAGAAGACCTGGGTTCTGTCCTGGGTGCAGGGCAGCGAATGAGTGAGTGAGTGGGTGACCGCTGGGCTGTGCAGAGTGACCTCGGGTCCTGCAGAAATGGGAAGCAGCGCAGGGGGATGGAAAGCCAAGCGCCCCAACCGACTGACACTCATGGCTTTGGGGCACCGGCTCCACCAGTACCTAGCTCTGTAAAAGTGGGCCGGTTATTTAATCTCTCCGCACCCTCATCTGTAAAATGAGGATAATAATAGGTAATATGACAATTTGACTTGGCATTTCAGCAGCCGTGGTAGAGATTTTGGCACTCACACGAAATTTTATGACAATAAAAAGAAAACCATGGAAATGCCATGAAATACCTACCGGTAAGTAACCTATGGGGAAGACACCTTTCTACCTCCTACACGCCCATTGTGGAGGCTCACCTTCCGATGGAAGCGGGTCTGAGGATGGACTATGCTCAGGGATGGAAGTGGGCGGAGAGTTACAGATAAATGGAACATTTAATTCTATGACTTCTAAGCTTTATCGAGAGGGCTCTTCTTTGGCTGATGAATTCCATAGGTTCGGAGGGAGGTTTAAATAAGCTCATGTCTGTAGAGAGCACAGCACATGGCAGGTTAGCCCTCCTTCACCCATGCATTCCTTCCCCACATCTGCCCTCCCCTCCTCTTCCTTTCCCTCCCTCCACTACCCTCATCTCCAAGCTACAGTCTCCCCTCTTACCTGATGTTTTGCTTTCAGAGGTTTTAGTTATCCACGGTTGACTGGGATCCAAGCTATGAAGTCAAAAATTTCAGAAACAGACAATTCATACGTTTTATATCGTGTGCCATTCTGAGTAGCATGCTGGAGTCTCACGCCATCCCACTCTGCCCCACCTGCGACATGAACCACCCCTCTGTCTGACATCTCCACGCCGCCATAGACGCTCCCTGCCTGTCAGTCACTTAGTAGCCATCTTGGTTATCAGATCTACTGTCAAGGCTCGTAGTGCTTGTGTTCAAGTCATCCTTATGTTACTTCATGATGCTACGCAATTTTTATTACAGTAGATTGTTATAAATGTCCTCTTTTATTATGAGCAATTTTTGTTCATCTCTTACTGTGCCTAACTTATATGTTAAACTGTTTCATAGGTGTGTATGTATAGACGAAAACATGGTTTGGTGTTACCGTGGTTTCAGGCATCCCCTGTGGGTCTTGGGAAATATTCCACCTCCAGGTAGGGGTGACTACTGTATACTGCCTCTTAAACTTAACACTCAATACCTGACCCGTCTTGGCACCGAGGAACTGGTACTAATATTCTTGGTGTCTGAAGGACGTGCAGCCCCAGTCCTCAGTCAGTTGAAAGATGCTTGTCTAGTTCCTCCCCAATGTTCAGCATACTCTTTTCAAGAGTCCTTTAGGTCTATTGATTCTCTGTCTTCTGGGGCCATTAGCTAGTCATTTGTTGTCCTCAGAAGGAAGGAGGGTATAAGACACTGACCAGGGATTCAGGAGCCCACCGTGGAGATGAACTGGACGCACAAGGCAAGGCCGGCAACCCGCAGGGGTAAAAACTGCCTTGTGAAGAGGACTCAGGAAACCGGGGAGGAAGCTGAGATGACTGGGAATCACCCCACCTTGATCAGCCCTGCTCACGTGAACTGCCGCTTGGGCTCAGAACCACGCAGTTCTGCTCTGGGTCCAACCCCACACTCAGGAATAGGTTGTTGGGAGAAGGTCACAGCCTATGATTACATTTCCCATGGATAGCAGGGATTCTCCTCCTGCTTTTTAGCCTACCTTCCTGTAAGACCTTATTCTACTGGGGGGAGAGATCTTTAATAAAGACATCCAAGTGAGACATTCTGTAAGTGTGTGTGTGCACGCGTGTGAAAACATTTACCGAAGTTCAACTGCATGAGGAGGTCAACATGGTGACAGAGAGCTCTGCTGGGTTTGTCAATGTCCTTTTCTGAGGGTCCCAGGGACCCACAGACTCCTGGGCCACATAGGGGTCTCAGAGTTGCCCCGGACAATGGGACTGAGCTGGGCAGGGCAGGCTGGGGACTGGCTGGTGACAGACCTACACAGCTGTATTCCACCCTGACTTGGACCATCATGTAACAATTTTTTCCTTGTTAATTTCGATCACATTTTTACATGCAGAAATATACTTCTCTAACATCTTCCTAAGGCAGTGGTTCTTAACCTTTTCTGAGGTACCAAACCCACCAGTTTCATATGCGCATTCACCGAACCCTCCTTTAGCGATAAATAAAATAGATATTTTTCCCCAAATTCAAGGCATAGGTATATGTTTTTTTACTGGTGCACACAATGAGCTGTGCATGAACATCACCTTGCTCAAAGAACAAAACCAACAAAGTGCATGAACTCACAACAAATTACGGTATTACTTTATTCTGGCCTCCGCGGCAGAGGTTTCTCCAAACCCCAGAGACCGACTCATCGAACCCCTAGGGTTCGATAGAACGCAGGTTAAGAACCACTGTCCTAAAGGCTTGCAGTAGATTCCTTGAGATAAAGGTGCCTTTAAAATTTTTATTTTATTTTATGTTATTATTTTGTGTGTGTGTGCGTGTGTGTGCTGGGATCTGCCGAATTTATTAAATCTTTTAAAAATATTTTTTATTATTGATTTTAATGTATTATGTTTACATAGATTCTAGTGTCACCCCAAATGCATCCCCCCTCCCAGGTATTCCCCTCAACATCTCCCTTAACCCCCTCCCCACAGCGCCCTCCCCCCTTCCCTTCAGGTTTATCCCATCCTATCATCCCCTTTCCCTCTGTTCTCTTTTCCTCTGGTCCCTTTGATCTCTCCTCTGTCTCAATTCTGTTCCTCAGTTCACATTCTTTTATTTTTAACTTCACCGCTTGTCTTTCTAAGTCACTTGCAAAGAAGTCTTTAGAAACATCTCCCCCGGGAGGGGGGTGGGGGAGCGGAGGCTGAGCGCGCTGATGGTAGGCGACCCTGCGGGGGTCCATCCAGGCAGGATCCCCTCGCCCCTCACAGCAGGCTGGGTCCCGGGCCCTGGTGTCTGCAGCCGCGGTACCCAGGTGGCTGTGCAGCCCCAACACACAATTATACCACCCCTTAATTAGAACCCGCTCTTTATACCCGGGAAAGCCTCAGCTGCTTGTCAACGAAAACATATTTGTACCATGGACTTAAAAATACACACACATAAATTGCCAATTATTCCCCATTCATAGGTTCTGGCAAGACCCAGGCGAAGCTGTTTGCTTTCCCTTGGGCCAAATTAAGACGTGCCTTTCATGGCAACTTATTTGCGGAGTAATTTTCCACCTCATTTAATTAGACTAATTGATTCAGCAGTTTTATCAAGGGGGAGCCCAGGCCGGGTGCTTGGGGCAAATTACTCTGTGCTCTTTGGACTCACTTTGAGCAAAGACCTTATTAACTTTACTGCTTTCAAACCCAGGTCGCCCCGACCCTGCGTGCCCGCCTGTGTGACACATGGGTAAGTCCCTGGAAAGGGCCGCTCATTTATTAAGCGCTTTGAAGAGAGCTGGGTGCTGGATCCAGGCAGGTGAGTCCGTCCACGGAATAGTCAGGCCACTGAAGCATGACAGCGAGTCGCAACCCCCGGTTCCAGAGACACAGTGAATTGAGCTGGCGCCAGGGCAACTGAGTATTGTCATTCTCCTCTACTGTTCACGTTTTACAGAAACCCCACTATGTACATGGCCGTGTTCTAGAACATCCAGTGGTTATGAATGATTTCTTAGGAAGAACAACGAAAGGGGAGATATTTAGATCTTGCTAAATTGCAAATGGGTTTATACCAGTGGTGGGATTCAGAAGGTTTGCACCGGAACCGATACCTAATTTTTTGTTGAGTTTGGCAAACTGGTTGTGAAAATGCCACGTGTAATCAGGGTCGTCTCTAAGGTGGCCACCGGGGAAGCTGCCCAATGTGAAAATCACAAATTGACATTCCTTATTCTGTTTTAACATTCATCTGCCCAACAGCGTATTCTAAGCCCGTAGTCATGTTTATTCTGTCCATAGGTGAAAAATTTTGGTGGAACTATGCTTGTAATATTTATTTGTTCATTTCATAAAACTCATTATACTTTTGAAATACTGCATTTTAATTCCCTCGTGTTTTTTACTTCAATAAACAAACATATAACATAAAGAGAAAAAGTGCCAAACAACCAGGGGGTGACAAGCTGTCATTGGAAATATCTTAAATACCAGTTTTATTGTTTTTTGTCAGGTGCATTAATATTTTAAAACTCTTATAACAAATCTAGCTTTTGTACTTCTTTTATTGTTCTTATTTAATTATTAAATGCATAAAATGATAATAAACTATATTTCGGTATATTGTTTTGTATTTGAAATGGTCATTATGGCAGAGAACCAGTTGTTAAATTATTTGGATCCCACCACTGGTTTATACCCTGTGTTCCATATTGTCCTTCCTCATTTACTGGTAAGTGTGTGTTTCATGAAATGTTGAATGTAGAAGAATGGCCACATAATGAAAAGGAACTTCATGGAAGCCGTTATTTATTGGGGTCACACTGTGGCCAGGCACTGTTCTTGACTCCTTACACATGTTCGTTCATTCATTTAATCCTCATTACAACTCTGTGAGTGAGGTACATGCTTATGAGGAGGCATGAGAGGTTAGGGAGCTGGCCCAAAGGGATACAGCCTGCAGGACTCAGCTCTCTGCTCTTATCACCCCTCTAGAAAACGCTCATGGGTGCAGAATAACAGTATGTTTGTAAGCTGTGTGGGCGGGCCACGTGTTTGACTTTTGTATTGACGTATAAATGCCCTCCCTTTAAATTACTGAGGAAGATGAGGCTGTGTGTCAATGTTGGCTTAAAACAGAAGTTGGCAAACTTTTTCTGCAGAGGGCCAGGTAGTAAAAATTTTAGGTTTTGCGGGCTATGTATGGTCTGTTGCCGCTCCTCAACTCCTCCTTGTAGCACTAAAGCAGCCACAGACAATATGTAAACAAGTGAGCGTGGCTGTGTTCCAATAAAACTTTATTTACAAGATCAAGTGGCTGGCCGGATTTGTCCCCCCTCGCTATAGTTTGCCAACCTGTGGTCTAAAAAATAGTATTGTATGTGCTTAAACCATCACAAAATGTTCTGAAACCGTAACAAAAACCTATAACCTTTCTATTTTCTTTAAATATAAATGCATTCGCACATTCATGCAAAGATTGATTTCTTGAAGCTCATTCTCTCTCTCTGTTTTCTCTTCACAGGTGACAATTCAGTGAGCTACATGAACGGATCCTGAATTTGTGGTTTTCTCAACCGACAAGCAAAGGTGGGCAGGCCACCCAAGGCAGTGGCGAGTGGAGGGTGGGAGGCGGAGCCCCTCTCTAATAAGCCACCTCATTGTTTACTGGCCTTCTGAGGCCACTAGGCCTCAGGGAAATTCTGAGGGCCTGAGGTTGGCAGCGACACATAGTGGGGTATATACCCTGCTGTCACTGACCAGTGGCAAATGTGCCTTCATTTTGTATGCCATCAAGAACACCTCTGTAATAACTTTCCTGTCTTCATTAAGTTTGAGTTTGCGAGGATGCTCTCTCCAGCCAAGTTAAATACTCTGAGGCTTTATGTCTGCAGTTCAGGCAGCTGCCACCCAGAGAAGAGAAGTGCCTGGCGCTAGAGCCCCTCCCACAGAGAAGGATGGGAGGGATGTGTTTTCCTCCCACAGAAGTCAACCCGAGGCCACCAATAATATAGTCTTAGGAAGAAGAAAAGATAAAGCAACTGGAGCATTCATGAGTACAAGACCCAACAGCAAAATTATAATATCTATGACAATTTAAATAAAAAATATAGCTTCCAATGGGAAAGGAGAGGTAGGGAGGAGGTGATATATATTTTTCTCTATATATCTTTTCCTTTTCTCTTGTTATATAAATTATATATGTTTTTGTAGAAAAGCATCAAATATAACCCCATTTAAAACAAAATGATGAATGGTAAGTAATAAAATAATTATCTCACCCTCTAAAATAAGGAAGAAAATTTTCCTTTGACAGTCTTTAGTTCCTATTTTTGTTCTTGTCTCTGGAGTCCGAGGGGCTTTCTGGGCTGGAGCTGGTGGCTCAAAGCCATGTTAACACAGTTAGTTCTAAGAAGAAGGACACATGGATACTGAGTGGGGAACAGGCGGTCAGCCCAACTCGACGTGTGTGCTTCTGTTGGCTTCAGACAGGCATGTAGAAATGGCTTCCGGTGCCTACGAAAGGCTTGATTTGAAGATGACCTAGGAGTCACTAAAAAGGAGGGTAGCTGGGCATCGCCTGGCTTTTAGAGGTGCTACGAGGTACCACATATACACCCCTCTGAGATGATGGTAAGAGGTTGCTCTTAGTTCTTACGTAGCTGTAGCCTTTGGGTAGTCTTTCCTCATCCTCTTTCTTCCTCTCCTCTGTATCCTTTCTTCTCACCACCTCTAACATACTCTCCTTTCCTGCTCTATTCCTTGCAGCCGGGGGTGTCCCTGAGGGAGACTGCAATTTCTGCCTAAGTTCCTGACTAAGAACTGCCAACCTAACCTTTTGGATAATGACTAAAGTTCCAAACAGAAATTTGAGAATCACCCGCGTTGCAAAGGAAAGACTCTCCATAGAAATAAAACACACTGCTTTGGCGCAAACCTGCTTCACGCTAGATTAGAAAAAGGGCACTGTCCCAAGTCCAAGTTTTCAATGCATAATGTAGATGAGTTGATCAACAAGACTACAAAGTTGATCAACAAGACTACAAATGCATCCTCAGAGAGAATGTTTTGACCATTTTCCTTTTTGTCAGAAGAAAGTTTCCAGGTTTACGTGTAAAAATTAACTATATTTTCAACAAGATATTGGAACCTGTTAAATGTTCATTTCTTCTTAGGTATTGAATAGGTACCTTCTTTTAACACACATTATGTTATACTCAAAAATAGAAAGCTGTACAAGACACAGTTCCTCCCCTCAAGGAGATTCTTGACTGATTTTGGTTCTACTCTATCATAAATGTACCTGCTATACCTGTCCCGTCTCTCTTCCTTTTTTTGAAAGTTCCTCTGGGTAGTATGACTATCCATCCTGGTTTGTTTAGGACAACCCTAATTAATGCCTGGGGATTATTGTTGACTCCACCTTTTGCTCTCCAAAATGGCTCAGTTTGGTTGATACAATGATATGGTAATCCTAACCACAGACCGTGAGAGTATATGAGAGGGCCTAAGAAGACATGTTTTTATCTGGCAAACTACTCTTTTGTTCACATCTGGTTGAACCTGTAGTAAACATCTGTCCAAAGAAAGGGCCAATCAGATGTCTCATCTTGAAAATTTGCACTGAGGCCCATACGTGCAGCCACATGGAATTGACTGAACAATTGAGTTGAGGTCAAGTGAAGTGGCGGCTGGCTCTGTTACCATAATAAGCCAAAGCCATATTTGCAAGCTATCATTTTGGTGAAAGAGGAACCGAGAGCTTTACAAAGAAGTCATGTAGTGGTGTTAGTCTGCATGTGTGTGTGTATGTGTGTGTGGGGGGGTAGTGTGAAAGCCTTTCTAGTTTTTAATGGATCAAACACCACCACAGGGTTTGCAAAGAAGCATGGCTTCTACTGCTCTCCAGGCCTTCTCCCAGTAAATACCAGAAGGAAACTGGCAGTGGAATGAGATCACCTACTTGAGTAAGTGCCATCAATCCCTCAAACCATTCCCCTTCCTTCCCAAGGGTTCTTTTGCTCTCTGATGTCAAAGGCTGGAGGCCTTAAGAGAATTACTTGCAACTTTTCATGTTAGACCCTTAAAAGAAAACCCAGCAAGTCAAAGTTGGACATTTTATTCCCTGGTTGTGACATCAAATCAGCAGGCGTGAGGACCCACACAAGTGCTACCAGAGGCAGACAGAACCCTGGGGAGATGGCACAATGTGCCATCGGGCAGGTACAGAGACTTCTGGAAACGCCACGGGCTCCGGGCTCGGGATTAGGAGAGGTAATTGGTGTTTGTGGCCATAGCCTTCCCAGACACTGAAGCACGTTTGGAACATCCGAACAAGTAGGTGACCAGAGTACACGCAAAAGAGGTGGCTTGTGCCTGAGAAAGTGTCCCTAAATCGAGCCCCTTTTCAACAAGGCTGTTGGAACCACCTCTTGACCATTTGGGGTTCCTAGAAAAGGAGCCAACTTAGCAGTTATGACCAACCAAGTTGAAGTTCGGAAGGGTCTGAAAGCTCCCGGTGGGCAGCCACAGAAGATAGTGTATGTGGCCCTGTCCACCTGCTCTGCGCCCCGACGTGGGAGTGGAGATGCATGAGGAGGCACGTGAGAGCAAATTTCCTCTCACTCCTTATCCCCTGGCCAAGCCACGCGAGCTCCCGACATAGCCTACCCTGAGGTTGGGAAGGTGGAAAGAGAAGAGTTTCCCTTACCTATGGAATTGGAAACTTAAAATTAACAGTGCTGACTCCTACAGAATTGAATGGAAACTGCTTTGATAATAAAGGTGACAGGGTAGGTGTGTTGTCATCTCAGCTGTGGTTAAGAGTGTTGTACCCAGAAACAAGGGCAATTCAGCAGAGCCTCGTTGGTGGCAGATACTCAATAAAGGAAACTCTTCATGTTCATTTTTCAATGAGTTGAGACTCCTTATTAAACCAGTTTGTGGAGAGAGAAACTGTTAGAGACTTCCTTAAATTCAGCAGCTGCCTGACCTGGTGATGCTTGTAGCCCAGCATGGTCAGGTACCTCAGCGTGATCAGGTACCCCAGCATGGTCACCTGTCACCATGCAGATTCAGTTTCCCTGACATCTGACATCATGGTTATGGCTGTCCAAGTCCAATGGAAAGGAATCAAAGAAGCCTCTGATGTAAGTAAATCAGATACCTAACTTTTAACACATTGCAGTCACCAACCTTGATAAGTGTGTCATGGTTCATGTACCAAAACTCTGAGTCCAAGACATAACACCAGATTTTATAGGGTTTAAAATTAAGCTGCTCCACTTCACAATGACAACTGAGTCTAGCCATCAAATACTGTAACAAGTGGTATCATTTCATTCACCCTCTATTACTCCCCTTCCTTGTCATAAAAGGGAGCGAACATTGCAGGCTGTGTGGATGAGGGACTTAGGTGTTTGGATTTGTGCAGGAAGCACACAGCACTGAGCAGAAGCACGCAAGGGCCTTCACCTAGAACCCTCACAGGAGAAACCGGAGGTGAGCAGAAGACAGCAGCCTGATTATGACTGTACAGGCCTTTCAAGACTTCCTGAAATGGACTTCCTTGACATTTCCTTGCTTATAATAAACCTCTTTCAACTTATTCTAGACTGAAGAATGGCCAGATTAAGATACAAGAAAATAATTATCATTGCAATTCTGAGGGTAGGACATTGGAAGCAAACTTAAAGGTTGTTTTAGGATATTCTTTTTTTTTTTTATTTATTCATTTTAGAGAGGAGACACAGAGTGAGAGAGAGAGATAGAGAAAGAGAGAAAGGGGGGAGGAGCTGGAAGCATCAACTCCCATATGTGCCTTGACCAGACCAGTGCAGGGTTTTGAACTGGCGACCTCAATGATCCCAGGTTGACGCTTTATCCACTGCGCCACCACAGGTCAGTCAGGATATTCATTTTTTTCTGCTTTTGTGAAGAATTTAGACACTCAATTTTTTAAGACATGCATTATTAACAGGGGCAATATTGCTCTCAAGGGCACAAAAATTGGTTGGAAAAGATCAGATATTACAGTGGTTTATGCCCCTCCAAAGCTTGGCCATACCCATCAACATAAACAGTATACAATATATCTGTGGCATCCAAATTTCATTAGGGCAGGAAGATATTTTTGGGGAAAAATGTCTAAAATCTTTCCTTAGGGGGATATATAATAAAAAAAGTTTGAGATATAACAACCTAGGGAGGATAAAAGAGGACAGAAAATGGAGTCTTTTCCATCTAAAATGCTGGACAATGTTTTTCTATTTTAACTAGACGTATATAAATTCTTCTCTAGATGATTCATCTGAGAGAATTAGATTTATAGATGTCCTCTGCTTCTAAGTGAATATTTGCCTCTATTCTTGCTTCCCTCAGGGCCTTCAGCACAAAGAGAGCTCCTCCAGACACCAAATCTTGCTTATTCCTGCCCACCCCCATCTTAAGTGTTATACAGACTTTGGGTTAGAAAAACTAATTTCCAAGTTCCATCTCTCTGAGATACATTATCCTAGCCTATAAGCAATGTTTGAGTCTATGGGTATTTTTATGACTTAGCACTAGATTAATGTGAAAAAGTCTGGATTTGTTGAGGACAATTTATTTCACACAAATAAAAATGTAGAATGAATTCTTAGAATGTAGCAAAAAAAAAGTACACTGCTGTGAGTTTCTATGCATGAGTACTCCATACCAACAAGAGCTGGGTGCAGTCTCCCTTTATATTTTGCATGTTTATGAGCAAAGTTACTCAGAATTAATCAGCCACATTGTTCTCAAGTAGGAATTGTTAGCAACTGAAGCTACTCACTGGGCCCTCCAGGCAGTAAGCTGAGCATGGTGTACACATCTCACTTCTTTTCCCTGCAGCCTGATGTATCCACAGTACTTTCTTCGGTATGCTGGCTGCACCGTGATACTTACCATCACCATGGTCTGGTGATCTTTGTCTGGGTCAGTGTCCACCGCAACCAGCCATGAGAAAGCAAGTGAGGAAGCGTTGTGGAGCTCAGAGAAAGGATGATTTGGGTGAGGCTCAAAGATACCACATGAATTTACAGTAAAAATTCATGTCTTCCAGAGATATAAAGCTGTTTCAATATTCAGATACTAATCAATGTATTTTGTCATATTAAGAGGCTAAGGAAAAGATAATATGATCCTATCATCTGGTTTAGAAAAAGCATTTGACAAATTTCAACATTCTTTTATAATAAAAATGCTCAGTAAAAGGGGAACAGAGAAAATTTCCTCAAATTAATAAAGACCATCTTTAAAAACCCTATAGTTGACATTATACAAAATGGTGAAAAAACTAAATGCTTTCCCCTCTAAAGTTGAGAACAAGGAAATAATGTATATTCTTACCACTGTTATTCTACATGGTGTTAAAAGTGCTAGCCAGTGCAATAAGGCAAGAAAGTTGAATTAAAGGCATGCAGATTTGAAAGGAAATAATAACTCTCCTTATTTTCTTTTATTTTTCTTTTATTCATTTTAGAGAGGAGACACAGAGTGAGCGAGAGACAGAGAAAGAGAGAAAGGGGGGAGGAGCTGGAAGCATCAACTCCCATATGTGCCTTGACCAGACCAGTGCAAGGTTTTGAACTGGCGACCTCAGTGTTCCCAGGTCGACGCTTTATCCACTGCACCACCACAGGTCAGGTTAACTCTCCTTATTTTCTGATGACATGATTGTCTAGCAACAACTACATAGACACCAAAATAAAAAAATATATAATATCATTTATAATTACATTAACTAAGTAAAAAACTTAAATATGAATCTAACAAAACATGTTCAGGACTTGTAAGCTGAAAAGTACAAAATACTAATTAAAGAACTCAAAGATTATATAAATAAATGGAAAAAAGTATGTTCATGCATTAGACAACTACATAATAAACATGCCAATTTTTTCCCCAAATTAATATACAGGTTTAACTCAATCCCTATCAAAATTAAAGAAAAATGTTTTGTAGATATAGACAATATTATTTCAAAATTTATATGGAATCACTTCTCTGCCTTTTGGTTAAGATTAAGTGTAAAATATATATTGGAATGCAAAGGAACTGGAATAGCTAAAGCACTTTCAAAAATAAAAAGGAAGGACACAGAATACCCGACTTAGAGATTTATCTTATATCCACACTGTGTAGTATTGGCGTAAGGATAGACACACATCAATGGGAGATAATAAGGAAACCAGAGAGAGACTCACACAAATATGCCCATCTGATTGACAAAAGCAATTCAATAGAGATAGGGTAATTTTTAAACAACTGGTGCTGGAACAACTAACTATCCTTGAACTCTCCAAAAAGAGAACCTCAAACTGAACCTTGCAATTCACATACAAAATAATATCTCAAACAGATAGTGCACTTAACTATAAAACATAACATTACAAAACTTTTAGGAAAAAATACAAAGAGGTAAATCTGCAAGACAAGGGCTATGGGTTTTCAAATTGTTTCTGCTGGGGGAAACTGGGTACAAAGAATAAGGAACCTCCCCGTATTATTTATTACAACAGTTTGTGAACCTGCAATTATCTCAAAATACAATGTGTGATTAGAATGGTAGTATATGGTGAAAAGTCGATGGTTTACTTATCATTCATTGTCTTTTAGTCATTCACTGCTTCCCTCCAGAGGCTATTTACTTCCTTATTGGTCCAGAATATTCTATGAATATACAAACTCAAATAACGTAGATATATGGTATTGCACCATAGTTTTAGTTTGCATTAGTCTTATTAGGAATTAAATATCTTTTTATATAAGGGTGATTCTAATTTTTTCCTGTGAACTGTTTTTATCTCTAACTTGTTTTTCTATTTGAGTCCAGTCTTAACAAACATTTTTTTTTTCATAGCAATTTGTAACGATTTCATGTGTATTGAGGAGATTAGCTTTTTATGGTATGAGTTGCAATTACTTTTTTTTTTTCAGTTTAATTATTTGATTTCCTGTGAGGTTATATTTCCCATGTAGGAAATTAAAAATTTTAATTTGTCAAATTTATTAATCCTTTTTTAAAATGGCTTTTGCATTTGGTGCCACACTTAGACTGGCCTTTTCCCCTCTAAAGTTATTTTAAAATTTTACTACACATTACTTTGAGCATTTTCATACTTTTTAATCATGGATCCAGACTCTTTCCGCTCTTTCTATTCGCATCCTTCCTTTGTAGGCTTTGGTCCCTTTGGTCACAAGATGGTTGTGAGCCTCTAGGTAGCAAGCCCACAATCTGAGAAGCAGGCAGTGTGCAGGGTGCAGAGACAAAGGCACAGCAAAGTCTATTCCCTTGACAAAGCTCTCCAGGAAGTTTGAATGATCAACTTTTGCTTACACCCATCGGCTAGAATTGAGTCATATAGCCACTCTTAACATCACAGTAGTCCGGGGATGGAACTTAAGCTAAAGGCATTGGTATATCTCCCTCCCCAATAAACTGGGATTTTGTTATGAAGAAAAAAGGTAATAGGAACATCAGGTAAGAAACTGGCAGCCTCAGCCCCTAGCTACTTGCATGGCACACAGGTTCATTTTCTGGGTCCCTGCTTGTCTCCAAATGTGCATATTGGCATTGCTTACCTGGCTTTTTGCATCTACTGTAACCAGTGAGTGGTCTGTTAATCCCTTAAAAAAAAAAAAACACTTTTAAGCTTCTTTATTTTTTTAAAATTCTGAAATCTATCTTACCCTTAGGTGGGATCCTTTTAGGCATTCTGAGGTTTTATGGGCCCCTCCTAATCTGAAGGTTCTTATTCCTCAGCTCAGCAAACCTCTATCTCTCCTTTCTTTCACTGATTTCTTCTCTCCCTTGTGTCTGTTCTTTCTTTCTAAAATTCTCAGTAGATATATACTGGCATTCGATGATCTTTTTTCCATGTCTCTTAACTTTCCCATTGCACTCTCCAGCTCTTCACTTTATCACTTTCCATTATGAGATAGTGGCCCCGTTCTAGATCCCAGACAACAGCTTTGGTCTTTAGCCTTCTTTGTTCTATTATTGATGTGACTGTTTTATAGTGAAAACTGTTGGTTTTTTTTACCATTTCAAGGTACTCTTTCTTGCTCTTTCAATGTTTCTTTTATATACATACATACATACATATATATATATATATATATATATATATATATATATATATATATATATATATATATACTGATCACAAAAATTATTTCAAAATGAATATGAACATGCAGATACTCCAGTACTTCTAGTACTTCCAGCCTTTTGGACTGTGCATTTTCACCAATGAAATAAAAGTTGGTTTTGCATCTCATTTACATAATCGAACAACTTTCTTTGACTTGTCATTTCATTTGCTTTTCTGATGTTCTTGTTTAATTAAAAAAAACCAAATGCTTTTTTTTTAATGCTTCATACTCATTTTGAAATATCCCCTAACTTTTTTCTGAGCAACCTGTTCTTGATTTCTGAATTCATTATCTTCTTAAATAAATTTCTGTGAACATTAACTCTAACTTTCTTTTTAAGGTTTTATTTACTTATTTTTTACAGGGACAGAAAGAGAGTCAGAGAGAGGGATAGATGGGGACAGACAGACAGGAACGGAGAGAGGTGAGAAGCATCAATCATTAGTTTTTCATTGCCGTGCGACACCATAGTTGTTCATTGATTGCTTTCTCACATGTGCCTTGACCGTGGGCCTTCAGCAGACCAAGCAACCCCTTGCTGGAGCCAGCAACCTTGAGTCCAAGCTGGCGAGCTTTTTGCTCAAGCCAGATGGGCCCGCGCTCAAGCTGGCGAGCTGGGGGTCTCGAACCTGGGGCTTCTGCATCCCAGTCCGATGCTCTATCCACTGCGCCACCTCCTGGTCAGGCTCTACATTTTTTTTTAAGTCACTTTTGTTCTCTAAAGTATAATTGACCTCTTTATTCACCTGATTCGTCTTTTTCATGGAACCAGCTTTTCTTCCATGGTGGGTGACCCTTGGTGGCAGGGTTCCCCTGCTTTTGTACAGGGTTGTTTGCCTAATAGATCGGTGCCATAAATAGGAGGGCCGACTGCTTACAGTTTACACAAGATGGGTGCCGGCTTCCCTGTAGCGCGCCTGCACAGGGAACGCGCTGGCGAACCCAGGGACGGGCAAGACAAACAGTCTCTGGTTTGGGGCTATTGTCCTTCAGTGCATTTTACTCCTGGATGGGGCTGTCCTTTTGTTTCCCTAAGAATTTTACGGGAGTGATGGCAGGAGCTACCAAAACGATGTATTTGAATATGGTCTGAAGAACCCCACACCTGGGTCTTTCCCAAGCAGCACAACTACTGTCTTTAGAGATCCGCTCTCAGGTTTTATTCTGGGAGCGAGAGCTGCCACCAGATGTGGAAGTGCTGCAGGAAGGAGAGAGGTCTCTCTGCCTCAGCGGTTCAGAACGCAGTTTAAAAATAATAAATAGTCTGGTGATTGCCCATAGATCTTCCACAGGATCCGAAGGCCCAGGAACATGACTGATGCTCTTAATTAGAACCATCATGACTCACTGTTTACAGTTCATATTCTGTCGAGAGTTTTCTGTTTAAGAAGTTAGAGGAGTGTGTATTTTCTTTTAGAAAGTTTTGTGATCCCAATTAAAATATGTAACTTTAAATGGGTGAGCTTTATTTATTTGGGAAATGTACTAACAATAATGTCAGATAAATGAGGCATTAATCTGGCTACAGATGTGTGTTGTGTGTGTGTGTGTGTGAGTGTGTACACACAAAAAATACAGATAAAAATCTCAACTTGGTTTAACTTAACTTGGTCAACAGTCCAGACCTATTCCTCAATTACCTGTGAGGTGCTTAGCTCTGAGCTCCATGCTGTGAGCAAGTCCCATGAAACAGAGTTGAGCAGAAGCCCTGGGACATGTGCTTTTAAAAATCTAGTTGCAGGCCTGACCAGGCCGTGGAGCAGTGGATAGAGCATCGGACTGGGATGCAGAAGACCCAGGTTCGAGACCCCGAGCTTGCCAGCTTGAGCGCGGGCCCATTTGGCTTGAGCAAAAGCTCGCCAGCTTGGACCCAAGGTTGCTGGCTCGAGCAAGGGGATGCTCAGTCTGCTGAAGGCCGGGGTTCAAGGCCCATATGAGAAAGCAATCAATGAACAACTAAGGTGTCAAAACGAGAAACTGATGATTGATGTTTCTTACCTCTCTCCGTTCCTGTCTGTCTGTCCCTATCTATCCCTCTCTCTGACTCTCTCTCTGTCCCTGTTAAAAAAAAAAAAGTCTAGTTGAACATTTATTATTCAGAGTTCTGTTTATATTTCTATAATAAATATCTTGGCTTGAGTAAGATTTTTTTATCTTAACCAGATAGCATATTCATAGTCACTTAAGAAATAATGTATAATTTGTTTGAAACCATAAATTCATTACTCTCCTAAATATATGATATAAATTATCAATAGAAATTATACATGAGTCTAATTACATGTTTCTTAACACCTTTAGCACAAATAAAACTTGTTAAAACACGCAAACCGATATATAGCATAAACCGTCAAATTTCTTCATTTGAGGTGGGCTTGTGTTTATGTGTACGTGTGTATATATACATATTTGTATAATTTTTTACAGAGAAGAGGCTCAACATAGTCCCCTGATTATGTGAATTGTAGGTCATAAGGAGTATATAACTTTATAAGCATTCATAAGAGTTTATTGATAGGTTTCGATTCGAGCATTTGTCTCGTTTTTAAAACTATTTTCCTCATACTTTTATTACTAATTTTAGCTTTGTTTATGCTACTCAATCTACATTTATCAATATTAGTAAAGCACAAAAATTTTTGCTCCACATTAAAACATGTTTGTTTAAAATTTTATTATTGTTGACATTATTTACTTCCTTATTTCTCTTTTGGTTTTGTTGAGATGTAATTAATACAAAACTGTAACTTTAAGATATTAGAGCATAATGACTTGATTTACATATGTTGTGAAATGATTAATGCAGTAAGTTTAGTTAACATCCATTGTATCATACAGATACAATAAATAAATAAAATGTTTTTCCTTATGATGTGAATTTATAAGATCTACTCTCCTTTTCTTTTTATTTTTTTATTAAATGAGAGGCATGGTAGCAGTGAGACAGACTCCTGCATGTGCCCGTACTGGTATCCACCTAGCAAACTTCCTAATGGGTGATAACCTGCCCATCTGGGGCCATTGCTCCATTGCTTGGCAACTAAGTTATTTCAGCAATGAGGCCATGGAACCATCTGCAGTGCCCGGGGCCAACTTTGCTGGAACCAATGGCTGTGGGAGAAGAAGAAAGAGAGAGAAAAAAGGGGAGGAGGAGAGGTGGAGAATCAGATGGGTGCTTCTCCTGTGTGCCCTGACAGGGAATTGAACCCGGGACATTTACACACTGGGCCAATGCTCTACCGCTGAGCCAACTGGCCAGGGCAGGATCTACTCTCAAACATCCCATCATATTGTACATTATATCTCTAGTTACCTGATAACTAGAAGTTTGTACTTTTTGACCACCTTTATCCAATTTTCCCACCCCTAATCTTCCACCTCTAATGACACAGATTTGAGCTCTTTCTCTGAGTCTGGTAGGGTCTTTGCTTGTTTGTTTTTTAGATTCCACATAAGTGAGATAAAGTATTTGTTTTCCTCTGTCTGACTTATTTCACTTAATTTAATGCCCTCAAGGTGTAGTCATATAGTTGTAAATGGTAGGACTTCCTTCTTTTTTATGGCTAATGAGCATTCCTGGGTGTGTGTGTGTGCACGCGGGGGCATCTGTCTTACATTTTATTTATCCATTCATTCATTGATAGACACTTCAGTTATTTCTATGTCTTGGCTATTTAAGTAATGCTGTTATGACATGGGGTGCAGATCTCTCTTTGCCATAGTGATTTTGTTTCCTTTGGATGTATTCCCAGAACTGGAACTGATGAGTCACATGGTAGTTCTATTTCACTTTTTTTGAGGAATCTCCACACTTTTTCAGATCAGCTGCACCAGTCTACTTTCCCACCCACAGTGCACTAGGGTTCCCTTTATGCCACATCCTCACCAACACTTAATTCTTGTCTTTTTGATAAAAGCCCTTCTAACAGATGTAAGGTAATATTATAGTTTTGGTTTGCATTTCTGTGATGATTAGTGATACTGAGCATTGTTTCATATGCCTGTTCATCATTTGTCTATCTTCTTTGGGAAAATGTCTATTCATTTCCTCTGCCCACTTTTAAATCAGATTGTTTGTTTTTCTGCTACTGGATTTATGAGTTCTTTAAATATTTTGGATATTAACCCTTTATCAGATATATGATTTGCAAATATTGTCTTCTATTCCATATGTTGCCTTTGCATTTTGTTGATCATTTCTTTTGCTATGAAGAAGCATTTTAGTTTGATGCATTCCCTTTCATTTATTTTTTATTCTGTTGCTTGCGTTTTAGGTATCACATGCAAAAACTTCTTGCCAAGACTTACGTCAAGGAGCTTTATTTTCTGTGTTTTTTTCCTAGGGGTTTTATGGTTTCAGGTCTTACGTTTAAGTATTTAATCCATTTATAACCACTGGTTTCTAAAGCATCAAAACTCATCAATATGCTTTTCTTTGTCACCAGCTTTTAAGGATGAAGTCTGAAAATCTTTTTGAATCTTTTACTGTGTAAGTCTGTGCAGGGACAGAGGAGTACTCGAGTTAAGACCATTCTATGGGAGCTTGTTCTCAAGGCCTACTTATAGAAGTGACAGGGGCATGAAAAGGGGCCACAGGGAGAGGCAAGAAAGAAGGGTGAGAAGCAGCAGCGCCGTTTCCAGCTCCGGAGCCGTAGAGGGAGAGGAAGGGACAAGGGAGGTTGTCAGAACCAGGAAGGAGGAGAGTCTGAGAGGTAGATAAGAACAACCTCGCAGGGAAGAAACTGAGGGGATAAATCTCTAGGATACCTAGAGTAAATAGTCAGAACAAATATCCAGAACCCACTCTCCTTCTCTCTTGTTCCCTGTCAGGGCTCCCCGCTGACCCAGATGGAAGTAGACGGTCCAGAAGTCTGCTGGTTGGGTCTCTGGGGACAGAGAGCAGAGTAGAGGTGGACAAGGAAGAGACAGGTTAGGTAACGAACACATTCAGTGTGTGTGTGTGTGTGTGTGTGTGTGTGTGTGTGTGTATGTGTGTGTTTGCGAGTGCGTGCGCACCAAGGAGGTATATATGTGTCAGGAAGAGATGTGCACCCTTATGTGATTTTCCAAAGATTAAGGCTTAGTTTGTCATAAAACTCAAAGGAGATAAACAATGCCTACTCTATTTGATCAATAAAGATCTCAATGATTATAAATATTGTAGGGTGAAGAAATATACTGTAGAAATCTTTGAAAGTTCAAGGTGGGCAGAATCTTACATGTAAGTCTTCCATTGCTCAGGTGGTTCTGTGGCCCAGAATGAAGTGGTGTGTGCGAGTCTGCACCGAGCAGAGGTCACTCCAGACTAGAACCCCGGCCTCCTGGTTTCCAGCCTCCCTTCTTTCCATCCGGAGGTAACTGCCATTCTTTTCTAAATCCTGTTGACTACCCAAAGCATGGAATCCCATAGAACTGACAGAGTCAGTCTTTTAATACACACCATCCGTATACTCCTGCCCGCTCAGGAAGCCCCTAATGCCATCCTCTGAATCAGGTACAGTGCTTTCTATACAGCCCTGCCGAGTGAGCCACTTTGCCATGACTCCACAGAGCATCACTAAGAATTAATTTTGCTAGAAATTAGAGGGAAGACAAACAAAACCCTCATTAAACCTCTCTGATCTGATCTGCTCCAAAGTTATTCTTAGGCTAAGATATCCCCCTCCATATCCTGACCCTCCCCTGACCTACTTCTATGTCATTTTCTTTAAACCCTTTCTTCTCTCTCAGTCTCTCTCTCTCCTTCACACACACACACACACACACACACACACACACACACACATCCACATCCACTGAGTTTTGTTGATACAGAGTAATTCAACACATATATATTTGGACATTTATTGTGTGCTAGTTACTGCTGCCAGACTACACAGTTTGCTCCTTCACCAGAGAGAATCCATAAACTCATCTCGCTAGCGCAGCGCACATCCAATGGCCCACGTCTGGAAGCTGCTGTAAGAGAAACAAACATGGCGGACGATCAGGGTCTCCATGCCTGTGAGAGCTGCTAAGGATTTGTCTTCATTCCAAATGGCAGAAATGAAATCCATCTGGGCAGGGTGTCTGAGGAAGCTATGATAAAATAGAAGCAGTCTATTCATGCAGATTTTATGGGATTCCAGAGCAAAACCATGAATGAGTGTTTATTTTTAATCCCCCTTACAAGGGTCATTTTAATTAAAGTCTTAAGTTAAAGGGAGTTGGTGAATTGATCAGCCTAACATCTGACCTAATGTATCTTCTGTTTCTTTGCAGGGCCATGACATTCTTCATGCCCTGGGAGTTTTGTTTTCCCGAACCCTTTGACACAGAGCTTTCACTGAGAAAGAGAAATGAAGGAAGAAGTGGTGGTTCCAAGTACCTTGAACAGCCCCACCCGAGGGGGAGCAGTTTGTGAGCATAAAAAGCACCCTGGGTGAGTTAAGAAGCTTGGGTTGGGTAAAGGAGCTGCCCTTTAGCTGACAAGAGGCTTACTGTAAACCATGGAGGTAAAGGGAATTTCAGGAGAATGAACTGACACGAAAACGTCGTCTCCGAAGTCATTTATTTCCTAGTTCAACTTGTCTCCCAGGTGATCCTGGACCAGCAGCCTTGCCTAACCCAAGCGTTTCCACTCTGTCCATCACTGAAACAAGAGTTGAAAAATCACCTGGGGGAGAAAGGTGGTTAGGAATAATGAGAAAGTATCTGGCCAAATTTGGTCCAAACTTCACGATTTCTTAGTTTCAAGTTGAATTCAAACCTTTTGGGGCTCAACTCATTTTTTCTCTCTTTTGGCAAACCACAGCATCCTATTTCTAGGAAAGGAGTATTAAGGAAGACTTCTTGGCCATCAAATAGCTGTTAGAAAACAATATTTTGATGAGTTAAGTGTAAATGAATCAGAAACATGTGGATTAGATTTACCTCAAAGTCCACGTGGGTTTGAAAGGAAAGGAGGAAAAGGCTTAGGCAGAATCACACTTGGGATTTTGCTGATCCTTGTGTGTGAGAAAAATAAGTTTGAGGGGTCATCAGCTGCCAACACTAGGAGGATGTGGTTGGTTCCATGTGTATTGTTGTCATTGGTGTTGGTATTATTATTATTGATTGCATATATAAGCATTTAGGTATTTTATAGTGTTTGTTTTTCTTTCCTGTGCTCCCTGCTCAGGCCATCCCGATGAAGTGAACCTGCCCAGCACGATAAAGGGTCAGTGGCAAGACTGGGCTCAGGACCCCACTTAAAACTGCTTTATCACTGAACAATGCTTTGTCTCTCCAAACATAGACGAGAGAGTGAAAAAGTTCTTACATTGCTTAAAAAGAGATTTGTTTTAGATATTATGGGAGGCTTTCTAATGTAAAAACATCTATATGACTTCCCAAAGTAGTATGGACATAAAATAAAATTTCATGGAAGAAGAGACAGATAGATGGAAAACTTAAGTAATATACTGGTGGTTACACTAAATGGTTGTTAATATTCCTCTCATTGTCCCTCCTCCATTCACCACAAAATTTCAAACTTTCCTGTGCTTTCTGTCTTTCAATGGAGAGAGTGTTCTTCACTACATCAAGGGCCAATCCCACCACTTGTGCTCTGAACCTGGGTATCCAATATGGTAGCCACCAGCCACAAGGGGCTATTATGTGCCTAAAATGCATCTAATTTGAATTGAAATGTGTGTAAGTGTAAAATGCTTAGAATAAAAAGAAATGCAAAATATCTCAATAATTACTGATATTGATTGCATGTTGATATGATACTTTGACTATGTTGTGTGAATTGAAATATATTATTGAAATTAATTTTACTTCTTTTTTTTTCTTTTAGTTTTCTAATGTGGTTACTTGGAAATTTAAAATTATGTATGTGGCTTGCATTATGTTCTAGACCAAACATTCCCTCTCATACACACACTACCACCCAGGGTCTCAAAGACATTAGTTTCCTAATAATCTCACTTCTCTCCTATGTTTTCTTTTTCTTTTCTTTCTTTCTTTCTTTTTTCTTTCTTTCTTTCATTATTCAGTGAGAGGCAGGGAGGCAGAGAGACAGACCTCTGCATGCACCCTGACAGAGATCCCCCTAGCAAGCTCCCTACTGGGTATTGCTCTGCCCATCTAGAGCTGCTGCTCCATTGCTCAGCAACTGAGCTATTTTAGCACCTGAGGTGAGGCCATGGTGCCATCCTCAGTGTCTGGGGCCAACTTGGTTAAAGCATTTGAACCATGGCCGCAGGAGAGGTAGAGATAGAGAGAGAGAGAGAGAGAGAGAGAGAGAGAGAGAGAATGGGGAGGAGTAGAAAAGCAGATGGGCACTTCTTCTGTGTGCCCTGACCTGGAATGGAATTGAACCCAGGACTTCCACATACTGGGCCAACACTCTACCACTGAGCCAATCGGCCAGGACCACTCTCCTGTATTTTCAGACTTTTCCTCTTCCCGCTTGTACAAATGGCTACTGAACAAACAAACAAACAAACAAAAATCCTTAATATTCTCTTTGATACCATCACCCTCACTAGCTTCCACCCTATTCCATTTATCATCATAGCCAAGCTTCCTGAACACATTCCCTGCACACTCTTCCTGCACTTCCTCCTTAACCAGCCAGAATCTGTATTCTCCCACCACTAGTCCAAATCGGCTCCTGCTAGGGCCACAAATGGCCTCCATGGGGCCAAATCCAAAGGACACATCTTTCCCAACCACGTTTGCTGCATTTGACATAATTGATCACTCTCTGCTTCTCAAAACTCTCTTCTTGTGGCTTTTTCCTAGGATGGCTGGATTACCTCCTCTGTCTGACCAGCTTGCTCAGTCTCTTTTGTTGGACTGGGGTTTTCCATATTACCTCTAAATGCCAGAGTGCCTAAGGCTTTTATCCTGGTCCTTTTCTCACTGAATATTTCTTCTCTAGATAACTTCCTCCATTTTCATTATTTCAAATGCCATTTATGCTAACAAATCCCAATCTCAAGGCACCTACTGCAGACCTAGATATACCCAGACCCCTCTTCTGCATTCCAACCCATATTTAACTTCTTGAGTCTTCATTTAGGTATCTCTCAGGAATTCCAAACTTATCATGTCCAAAAAGGAATTTTTAGGTTCCCTTTTCAAATTCTATTCTTTTCTGTCTCAGTAAAAGATATTACTATCCACTCAAGTGGATAAGCAGAAACATCCGAGTTAGCCTCAATTCCTTTCCTACTTCTATCTACAAATATCACCAAAGAATCTCAATTATAGATCAAAATTCTTTCTCAAATGCATCAGTTTCTGTCTACACTCCTGCCCCAAGGGACAATTCTTCCTCCTGGATTACCACAATTTTCTCCTTACTGGTTTTAGCAGATAGTAGTAGAGACAGAACTAAAGCCTAAGGTCATGTTAGTGTTCCACAACGCTCACACTTAGGCCTCTAACTCTCACCTTTTATTATTTTATTTTACTGCTAAATAGTGGGGGAGATACAGTGTAAACTTCAGTCCCTCTGTTTTTTTGAATTGGAAGAGCAGAGATGGCCTCTCTGCAAAGTTGGCATTTAAGAAGGAACCAGGCATGAATCAGAAGGAAGAGAATTCCAGGCAGCAAGAATAGCAAGTGCAAAGGCCCTGAGGTGGGAATGAGCTTGGCATGTTTGAGGAACAGAAAGTAAGCAAGTAAGGTTGGAGTAGGTAGAGAAAAAGAGTGTGGGCCTTCCTTGGAGGTCACCAGCTACTGTGTGACAAGTGGATGGAAAAGGAAGCCACTTGGAAGCCTCAATGAGTTTTAAGAGCCTCTTGTGCTAAGTTAGTGACTGGAGCTGGGCTATGCAATGGAGATGAAGAGATAGAGAAGTGGATATAGTTGAGACATACTTTGGAGGGAAAATCAGTAAGACCAGCCAATGGATTAGAGGTATGAGAGGGCTGGGACCCATTTTCTGAGATGGTGAGCACCAAAGAATTTAGATTTGGGCCAGATAAGCTATGAATATGCTGGCCTGAAGTTCAGAAGAAAGTCAGAAGCTAGAGATGTATACTTCAGAGTCATCAGTGCATAGATGGCATTTAAAGCCACCTAGATAGATAAGAATTTCTAGGGAAAGAGGAAGAGAGAAAAGAAAAGAAGAACCAAGGAAGTTCTCTTTCTTGGTAGGTAAGAAGAAGTGCAACTAGCCAAGCGGTGTGGGGAAGAGTGGGCAGAGAAGAAGAACAACCAGGGGACTGTGGTTTCCCTGGATCCAGGAGAAAGCAGTGTTTCAGGAAGCAGGGAACAGTCCCCTGTATCAAAGCCACTACAAAGATGATAAAGATGAGCCCCCAAAACTGTCTGTGAAATCTGGCTCCCGGAAGGTTGTTGGTGAATGTTATGAGAAGTTTGAGTAGAATAAGAGAAGACTATAGGTAACTCTTTAAAGACATAAGAAAGAAATGGGGCCCAGAGAGACACTTTTTATAAACAGGAGATGATAGAGCCTGTTTGCTTGTTGATGGGAACGGTCTAGAACAACTAGAGATAAAATGAAGCAAAAGAGTAAGGCCCACATCTGACACACCTCTAAAAACAGTGCTTTTAATATCTATTTGCAGAGGGATAGTCCCCATGGCCATTGCTTACTACTCTTTCATCTGGAAATCAGCTCAAAGGAGCGTATTGATTCCTTCCAGTCAGATGGGTCAAATGAGAGTCTCTGTGTTTCCCGCGTCTGGATAGCCCGGGTGATGTCCGCTGACAAGCGCCTCCCGGAGTCACCCAGCGCTGAGCGGATGGATATGCTTAGGTCCTGATAAATCCAACTAAAAGAAAAAGGAGGGAGGCACCTCAGAACCAGCAACTTTCCCTTTGAACACAATATAAATGCTACTGTGGACCTCGGAGGTTAATCCATTACAACGAAGCAATTAAATTTAGGGACTGTTTGGAAGATAAAAAGCAGCGGGTAATAACCAGTTCAGAAAACTCAGCCGTGATGGATTTCCATAATTTCCTCTGACTTCACGGAGCTGTGTCTGGTGACCCGAGGCAGGATGGTGTGACTGCCCGGTGGTGTCAGAAATGAGAGGGGGAAGCTCTTTTTATTAAACAAGTTGCTTCTGAAGCCTTGGCCCCTCTCTTGTTTCCCCTTTCTCTCTCGAGAAGGTCATTTGCCAGCTGGTAATGCATTTAACCCTTAAGCATACAGGCAACCTCACTTTAGCCAGACGGATCATTTTATAAGGGGAAGCAATCGAAACGACTTTTTCTTCTTGCGAGGACTGTTGGTTATTATGAATATGGACGGTTTCTCCTCTGTTGTTAACCTACTTTGGTTTAAATTTATTTTATTTTTATTTTATTCATTTTTCAGAGAGGAGACACAGAGTGAGAGAGAGAGAGAAAGAGAGAAAGGGGGGAGGAGCTGGAAGCATCAACTCCCTTATGTGCCTTGACCAGACCAGTGCAGGGTTTTGAACTGGCGACCTCAGTATTCCCAGGTCGACGCTTTATCCACTGCGCCACCACAGGTCAGGCCCTACTTTGGTTTAATGTCTTGATTTGCCTACCTTCCTTTGATGGATTTGGTATAGCTTATCGAGAATGAGATGCTTAGCTTGTTTCCCTCGTCGTTAGAGCACTTGACCCACTAGAAAGAAGAGTCAAATGCTCTGAGGACAAGGCTGGAGACAGGATGAGAACTCTCAGACCCGAATTCCTTCTTCTCCAGTTCTGTCCTCTGGACCCTGTTCTACCTCGCAGAGCATGCAGCCTGTTTATTCCAGGCATCCTGGGCGTCCGCCCTGCCTGTGACACTTTGCTGGGCACCGGGAGAAGTGGGCGGGGCCCCGCCTTCTGGGAGCTGGTCCCTGCTGTTTCACCAGGGAAACATAATGAGACCGCTGACACAGTCATTATAGGAGCTTGTTTTCTCTGCACCAAATTGCCTTGTCTCATTAACGACAGGCTCAATTTCCATCAGGCTCTCTGATGGCTCTTGCAAGATGTCCAAGAGGGAGCTTCCTTCCAGCCCAGAACTGAAATTCCCTGCAGATAGGTGTTGGCACCGGCTAACTTAGGAACAGAATGAAGCTACATTTGAGAGAAAGCAAACAAACGTTACCGGTGATCGGGAGAGCAGCCACAACTGCCTGAGCCATTTCTTCAATGGACGAATTCTCCTTAAGTGATTTGTACTGCCCCCTTTCCGCAAAGAATTGGAGGAGACCATTGTCCAGTTCAGAGAGCTGCGGTTTCCGATCTGCAGTCAGACTGAGTCTGAGTCCGAGCTCTGATTATCTGAGCTCAGCCTGTAGGACCCAGGTTTCATTAAACCACAGGGTCCTACCTTCTTCACAGGGCTGGAGGGAAAATGAAATGAGACAATCTATACGAAAGGACGTTATTAATGAATAAAGCACCAACCACATGTTACTTATTATCTCAGAAACCAAAGTTAAGAAGAGATAAAAATCTTAATCCGGGAGGAATTTTTCTACAGAGCTAGTTGGCAGGTCATTTCTTTTTCTCATTTCTCCTTTGTTTGCATCTCAGAATTAGCAATCAGAAAGGAAGGAAATGCCATTATTAGAGGATAGTCTGTCTGGGTGTGGTTTCCAGTACTCTGATTTGCATACTTGCAACTGTCTAGCCCACTGATGACAAAAATACATACAAGTGATATATCTATATATAGTGTTCCAGTTTGCCAGGGTGTCTGCAGTTTTTACCTCGAGGCTCATTCTTTTGGGTAGATACATTGACTCCAAACAGATAGTTCAGAACAGTGCTCAGCACAATGGTCCCCAGAGAGTCTGGCTATCAGAGGACTATGGGTGACCTTTGCCACCAATTGCTGCATTGTTCTCCCTAAGAAGTATTGCTCTGCATCTGATAGGAGCTGGCAAGTGGCTCATTAGGCTATTTTGTTTTGTTATTTGGTAAACTCCATCTTAGAAATTTCTGATTGGAAAATTAAAATATGTATATGTGCATACACACACACATATATATACAGATTTTTTTAATCTCTAATATTTTTGTTTGTTTGCTTGATCATCAATTGTTGGTACTGACCAATTGTTTGTTCACCAATCAGTTGTTTAGCAAAGTACTTGAAGTACTTGAAAGAGTTTTTCTCAAAAAGGTGGACCATTAATGGTTCACCTTTCTGAGAATGGCTTGGAGTGTTTATTGATGATGCAAAGTCCCACCTTTGAGACCTATCAAATAAATAAGCCTCTCTGAAGGTAATGCCCTGCAACCTGCATCCTCAACAAGTTTTCCAGAAGGACGTCAAGCACACTCAAAAGTTTGAGAACTCTTCTGTCCGCAGGGATTTGGTAGTTTCTGCTGCCATTTCTCTCAGGTTGAAAGTTTCTGGGCTAGCACTCTTGATTTCATTTAGAGCAGCTGGATCAGCTCTTATTAGCTCCACATCCATCTTGAGTTTTGATAGACCCTTAAGCAATTTTGATTTTATTCTCCTTGGCCTAGAGTTCATTCTTCTTTCCAGACAGAACAAAAGAAAAATCAGGAGTTGGAGAGCTCTGGTTTCATTAGCTCATCCTTCAAATATACAGCACTGAAACCAGTCCCTCAGCCTCTCTCTGACGGTAGAGTTAGTCCATGCCTACTGTAAAAAAGCTCCTTTGACTCTTGTATTATCACTAGCCTCATTCACTGTGGGTTAGGGAGACCAACTGTTCTGGTTTATTGTGGACTTGACCAGTTTTAGCCTTGAGAGTCCCATGTCCTGGGAGTTCCCTCAGTCCCAGGCACACTGGAATGGCTGGTCACTCCATCAGGGCATTGAGCTTCTTGACACTCCTCTTCCAGCTAAGCCACACTTGTATATTCACATTCGATTGAGGGCTCATCCTTTGTCTCAATCTCTTAAATACTCTTGAGAACTCCTGTGCAAGGATACTGGTTTATTTCAATTGTATAACTTTTTTTTCTAACCCAGGTAGAGATGTCGCTTAACTTCTGTTGAATGAAGGGATACTTGTGACTTCCTACTTAAGCATCTCAGGCGTGGAAATTAGAGCTGCTCCAAGATTTGGCTGTGTTTTATCCCCTGCCTTTCTGCATTGAGTGACATAGTTGGCTTGCTCTTCTAATCTACTTAGTAGAGTCATACTCTCAGTGTCCTAGAATACTTCGTGCCATTCTCTTAATCAAAAGTAAGATCTCTTGGCCCCTAAGTTCATTTATCTTGTCACAAAGAGTAAGATTTTCTTATTTTTTATGGCCAAATAGTATTCCATTTGTAAATGTACCACAGCTTTTTTATTGAGCAAAATAAGAAGAGAGAGAGAGAGAGAAAGAGAAACTCATGGACATGGACCACAGTGGGGTGATGACAGGGTGGTTGGGGGATGGAAGAGGTAAAGGAGGGTATAGGTAAATAATACCCTCCATCATGATAAATGGTGATGGATGGAGACATGACTGGGGGCGGTGAACACACAATACAGCGTACAGAGAGAGATGTGTTGTGCAATTGTGTACCTGAAACTTGTCTAATTTTGCTAACCAGTGTCACCCTAATAAAGTCAGTAAAAACAAAAGAAGAAGAGTAGGGTCTGTGTGGTTTAGGGTTCATCAGTAAATAGGAAAAAAATCCTAAGTGTCCAGCCAACAAGTGCTTAAAGTGGAGTTTAACAAGCCACCAAGTGCTCACATGGATACCCAGATATCTCCATGTTGACCCCACACCTTCTGCTAACATCTACCTCCCTGTACCTATTGCTTCCACACTCTGATGTGGTGATTGTACTGTTATTTTAAGAAGGGGCTGAAATCGCAAGAAAGCTGCATTGTATCAAGTTAAGAAAGGGGGTTACTTGAGATCTGTTCTAGTCTTATAATGCTCATACCCGCAACAGACTTTGGGCATTATACTGTGTCTGTCTCCTCCGTGATTCTTTGGCTTCAAATGGATAATAAAGTCCTCAAAAATTACTTTGGGCCAGACCAACTTTTAATTTTCTTTAAACTTAAACCAGGTCCCCTATTATTAAAAAGAGGTACAGAAATTAGTCTACTTTGGGCATTTTTCTCTTTTCCTTCACATGGAGATTGACAGACAATTTGCCATCTCAGAAATAACTGTCTTTCCACTTCTTCTTAAAACCTTCCCGACCCCTGTTAGACATGTATCCTCCCTGAGCCATGAGGCCATGGAATAGTGCCTTTAAATTGTAGTATTTGCCAGATGGGCTGCTCTCGACGTGCCCATCGCCTGCATCTGGGTGACATCACCCATTTCCTCCGGCCAACACCAGCCTTTCAAGAGCAGGTTTGTGAATTTAACATAGCTGTCTAGCTTCCTGACTTTGCTTACTCAGCCTCCCTTTCCAAAAAAATAGTTCTTGTCTTTCAAATTTCAGTGTTAAGACCCACCCCACTAAGATGAGAAACGAAGGAGAATTAGTCCAAACTGTCACATAACTTCTCTTCATTTATGCATCAAACAACAAAACTGTCTTAGTTTGGAAGGGAGGTCGTTTTTTTTCTCCTCCAGATACAAGGACACCTTTGAACTCCACCTGGAAATGTTTAAGAAAACAGAAAAAAACAAAAGCCTTCCATGGTGATTGGAGTAAGTCCTAGGATTAACCTATCATGGTGGAAACAAAGCAAAAAAGGTGCTGTTTTTCAGACTTACAATCATGCCAACTCCTAGAAGGAAAGCAGACCTCCTATCTTGTGGAGAGCTGTTCTTTTCTAAGAAAATGGTTTAATGAGCCTTTAATTATATATCATGTTTTATTTATGTGGATGCATGTGAGCCTAAGAAGTGCCTAAAATGGCTTTGCATAATTTTTATGGAAACTTCCATGTCATTTGGGTGAGTCTAAGGGCTCACCATTGCAAAGAGAGAGGTAGTGAGAAGAACTCCGATTTGAGAAGGGTCTGGAGCCACATGGCAGTCATCCAAGCTCTCATAATGGGCTTTGGTCACCAACTTTATTAATCCCAAACCTTTAAGTTCTAGTCCACACAAGGCAAGTGTTGGGTCTGCCTCAGGGAATAAAGGGGAATAAAAGGAAGCTTCTCTGTACTTGGGGGCAATGGTGGGCATGAGAGATCACAGATCGAGACCAGAAAGGACTGGGGGAAACCAGGGACAAGGGTCTGGGGCTGGCAGCTATAGGCAAGCTCCCAAAGACTGTAAATACCTTATGGAAATCCTGAGAAACACTGGAGAGTCACTGGGATCCCATATTCCAGAGGATAAAGGTTTGAGTTCTTCTATATAAATAGTAGACAGAAGATACCCAAAGTTGTCGACCTTGGGTCACTTGGGTTGTATTCTTTTTCTGAGAATCCTTCTTCCTTGATAGCAGACAATCTAAAACCTTCAAGGCAGATATCAAGTCTCTCAACAGACTTTCATAAACACTATTGTTTGAACCCCAGTCCTCTGAGAATTTAATTCGCATAATAATTTTCTCATGATTTGCTACTTTGGTCTGAAACAATCACAGATACATAGCAGTGTTCAGAGACAATTCCACTTTTGGACCTATATCAAATACTTGTATCATCATATCTGCAAGGCAATCTGCAATTTCCAAGATGGGGCAACAAAAGAGGAGAGGATGTCACCATGTGTGAGGCTGACTATAGGCACGACCTTTAAGGAGGACCCTGAGTGTGTACCTTAATGTCAATGCTTGAACTTGAGTTGAATGTGTGTTGATGAAAACATCCTAGGATGTCAGTATGGTGGGTGGGGCTCAGCAGCAAAAGTATTTGGACAGGGACAATATTCTTTGTCTAGACCAGTGGTTCTCAAACTTTTTGAAGTTGGGGCACATTTGAAATCCCACAAAAAATTGTAGGCACACTATATACAAATTTCTGAGAAATATGTTATAATAATTAAGTCAAATATTACAGAAAAAAATATAAAGTCCAAGCGTGCTTTTATGGTAATTAAATGAAGTAAATACGACAAAATTAAATTTATTCTGACATTAAAATACATATTTATGTTACATTTTTTGTTATGCTTTTTAGAATTTGTAAAAAAGAGGAATTAAAAAATAAAAAAATGACAAAATAGTTATCTTTTTATGTATATATAGATACATTCTTAGTAAGATTTAGTAAATCCGGCAGGTCCCAGCACAAATGTGTTAATTTTTTTCATTCTTGTGTTTATGAGAAACATGAGCTTGATATGTCCTAATGATTTCTTCAGTGTTTGGGCATATATTTGAAAGGCAAACCCTCATTTCCTCATCAATACATTGAAAAATTCCTCTCTTTTTACTCTTAATTGTGTTGAAGGTAGAAAATCCTAATTCACATAAATAGGATGTTGAAAATTGTAGTAAAATGTTCAAAGCTATTTTATATATTGCCACACATTCTTCTTTTATAGAAATCCAAATGGCTTCAAGAGACAATTCCTTATGTTTAATCATCAATCCAAAACCCCCACCATACATATCATCTTAATTTTACACCAAACAAAGGATAAAAAAAAACTTGCCTCCAATCTTTCCAGGGAACATGGGGGGTAGTGTAAACAATCCAGCACCCCAGCTTAACAGCCTTTTGCAACCTAATCAGTCAAGTGAGGTGGGGGGTGGGAGGTGGGCAGACTGTCAGCTTACAGCCAGTTCCCTACGCCTCTGTCCCTCAAAAATCTAAACTCTAAAAACCCTGTTGGTTTTTTGGTCCCCAACTGGCACATATTTCTCTGGAATACCATAGGGCACACCTGGAAATCTTCTAGGGTGCACCAATGTGCCCTGGCACACACTTTGAGAACCACTCGTCTAGGCAGTGGGTACCTTGAGCATCCAGGGGCTTTCTTCTGTTAGAAGCAGAACCCCAGCCAATGGGGAAGAGGAATGATGAGTAGGTTTCTGAACCTAGGCAAAGAGGCCTGGCTAGAACTATGTGTTTGTGGAAGTGATTTGTCCAAGACCGTTGAACTCTAATACTCCACCAGCTGCTTTGGTTGCCACAGGCTCCTGAGGGAGAGGGGCAAAGGCAGCATGCTTTATTCTGAACTCAGACTTTGGCCCCATATTCTTATCTACTGTCATCCCTGAGGCACTGAACTGGGTCATAGGGGAACTGTAAGGCCTCCATTTTTTCCCTCTAATTTAAGATCTAAAATCAGGTCACTCTGGTCTCTTCCCTGGTCCTATGTTTGACTTTAATCTCCCCCCTCTGATAGTGAGGATGCACACCAAAAGAAGAATCAGGAGAAAGAGAACATTGGCCCCATTCATGCCCATTTCATCCCCTCTCACCCACAGCTTCACTGCCTGAGACCGAGATCTAACTCATCCCGAGACTCCATGATTCATCACTCTTTCTGTTGGGAGTGACAGAGGGATAACAGGATTGGAGAAGCCATCTGGGAAAAAGGGGAAAGCCTTAAGCTATTTCTAGGAGTGAGACGGCATCCCTCATACCGTGTTAGGGTAGAGACCCGCCTCGGTGAGCTGTGGTGCGGAGGAGGACGCTGTCCCTGTGGAAGTGATGGGACAGGGGGGAACCGTGACGGAGAGGATGAGGTGAGTGCTAGAGGATTAGTGCACACAGAATGCTCTCCTCATCATTCCTATGAACCATCAGTTGACGAATTCCAAACAAATTCTAAACATGCCGTTTGATTGGTATAAGGTTTCTAATTTACGGCCTGGCTTAGTTAAAACTTACTTGGGGCCAGAATGGGTTTAGGGTGGTAACGGAAAGGGTTCGAGTCCCATAGGACACGAGGTTGGGGCAGGAGGGAGAGATAAGGTCACCAGTGAGATGCTGCAGGCTCAGTCTTTGCCCACCAGGTAGACACACATCAGTTCCCTTTAGCTTTCTTGCTCCGCAGGATTGGGAACAGAAATATTAATCTTTAGGGATTCTGCAATGACATCTGTGCTACACCTGGAAGAGGGTCATCTTCTCATACAGTGGCAGGAGATTCCCAGATGAACTACTCACTGCCAACACAACCACGCTGTTGGCTACGGGTCACCCAGTTTTTCTGATACATTATTTGAACATATTGGTTTCTTGTCTAGGTTTATTGCTTTTTAATATATTTCTAACAGGCAACAGTCTGTTCAGCACTGGCTCCAACAATTAGAAGGGATGCCAAGATCAACTAAATGGGTGCACACCCAATCAGAATGGATGCCATGGTCAATCAGAATGGAAGCTGACCCTAAGCAACTGATAGTGCCACAACCATGTAGACCACCTGAGGACAGCCCAGGTCCAGTGAATGCTTGGAATAATTCTCTTCAATAGAAGCCTTCTACCAGTGAGAAGTTTGGAAAACACGGTAGGCTTGTTGAGTTTGTGGTTCTTTAAATCCCTGCAAGAGCTGCCTTGAGGCAAGCTGGTCTCAGTACACTACGTGACATAATGCAATGAAGCATCTTCCTGAGGGTAAGATGGCAGCCAGAGCCTGGCCACTGGCCACTGGCCACTACTCTTCGGCTGAGAACGTTCAGGCAAATGTGTGTGGAGGGTGGAGGCAGAAAGATACATGTCAACATTTAGCTAGAATTCCCTCGAGATGGCTTGCAGGCCGATATGCACACTCATGCACATGTGCTGACACTCACATGCGTGCACTCACAAGGCACTCAGGCAGAGCCAGCGGCTGGCACACGCATTGTTCATTGTACTGTGAGTGACATGAAATCCACTGTTTGACAGCCAGCCCACATAGCTGCGGTGACTCGAGAGGCTCACTTTAGATCACGCATTCCACTGCTGTGCATGGATTAATATGGCTTTGAAAGGGCTTTTCTTTCTTTCTTTCAAATTTAATATGAGAGTCTATGAGGAAGAACATGGTAGCAATTAGCTGCTGCCATGAATTTTATGAGCAGTTTGCTGGAAACCACATTAATGACTCCACGGGTAGAGCTGGGATCAGATTTGCTCTGTTATTTTTTCTCTTTTTCCCTCTTAAAAGGCCAGTCTGAAGCTCCAGGATGGTATCAGGTGGGTGGGCCCAGTGGCCCAGGCTCTCAGGACAGGTAGTCCAGCGCATCCTGACCTTGGATCCTGAGCAGATCCTGCAGGGTAGGCCCAGTCTTGTTCCTGGAACAGCCGTACGCATGGAACATAGTCTGGCCTCAGTTCTGACAAGTAGCGAGAGATCCTTGTAAGTTTTCTCCACAATGAGGTTGCTACCAAAGAGAGAGAGAGAAAAAAATCCCGCATGTTTCTCAATTTCATCAAAAGGAGCCAGAATAAAATATGGCATTAGCGAGGAAAAAAATGGAAGTGAATAGTCTTTGTAACGTGGAGATAGTTTAAAAATATTGAACCTGAAGCCAAGGGAAAGGGTTGGTATTGGATCAAGGGCCTGGATGCTGAAAGCAAACTCTGCACAGATTCTTGGGAACGTGTGATGAAGCCAGTTGAGGTCTGTGTTCAAAAACGGTTTCAGTTTTTCGATCTGGACTCTTGAAAGCAACAAAATACTTTTGTTACCAAGTCACAAACCTTGATGAGGTCATGAGAAGAGAACCTGCAAATACAAAACAAGTTCGAGCCCCAGCTACATCAGTGAGTCAATTGGCATAAAAGCAAATAAAAAATAAAAATAAAGCCAAACCTAAATAAAACAACAACTGGAAAACAAGCAACAAATAGCACAGTCCACTCGAGGTAAAGTAGGTATGAGGTGAGAGCACAGCTTTTACAATGATTCTTTTCTATGGCATGAAACACCAGCAAGGGAGAGCACTGGAAGAGGTGGGGCTGAGATGGTAAACTGAGGCTGCTTCTGTGAACAGGGGCGGGCCGTTTGTGGGAGAGAGAGGGAGTCCTACCGGCCCCTTGAGCACGAGGCTGTGCACCCTATCCTGTCAGCTGAACTGAAAAGTTGTAGCTTAATGTCTGGAAAGATTTGGGGTCTTTGACTCAAGCAAAGATTCAGGTTGACTCTAAATGAAGAGCTGAGGATCAATGATTTTAAAATATATATATAGCCTGACCAGGCGGTGGCACAGTGGATAGAGCATCAGACTGGGATGCTGAGGACCCAGGTTCGAAAGGCCAAGGTCACCGGCTTAAGCGTGGGATCATAGACATGACCCCATGGTTGCTGGCTTGAGCCCAAAGGTTGTTGGCATGAAGCTCAATGTCATTGGCTTTAGCCCAAGGTCGCTGGCTTGAGCAAGGTGTCACTTGATCTGCTGTGGCCCCCTGGTCAAGGTACATATGAGAAAGCAATCAATGAACAACTAAGGAGCCACAACAAAGAAACAAAGAATTGATGTTTCTCATCTCTGTCCCTCTCTCTGTCTCTCTCTCAGTCTCTGTCACAAATATATATATATATATATAAAATAAGATATATATATCTTATTAACATATTTTTCCCTAAAATATTCATGTTTGTTCATGTTGCTTAATCCCTATGTTTTTGCGAAGCAGCATGTGTGGACTACTGAGAAGTGGGAAAGGCATGATAAGAAACCTATGGGCGCATGAGTCTTTGAGGCACTTGAATGCTAGGCACATCCGATTCTTGGCAGTTTGCTTGGATGATGGAAATGATACCATCACATATCATCTGATAGAAATACGGTTAAATGGCCTGTTTCCTGACATTTCCTGATGAAAAACTGTATGCTCAGACATGAATATTTTAATAATAGAGAATTAGACTGTTAGTAAACTTGGCTCATTAAAAACATTCCTTTTTTAAAGATTTTGTTTTTAATTTGGGTGCCGCTCTTTTAGAATGAACCATCTCATAAAGCTTTCGATGCCTCCGCTAAATATTGTCAGGCTGGAAAGGAGCGATAACAAACGTGCGTGAGAGTTGAAAGAGCGTCATT
Source organism: Rhynchonycteris naso (assembly GCA_037038555.1). Classification (NCBI taxonomy): domain Eukaryota; kingdom Metazoa; phylum Chordata; class Mammalia; order Chiroptera; family Emballonuridae; genus Rhynchonycteris; species Rhynchonycteris naso. The sequence goes on from CM073000.1 coordinate 12,787,227, forward strand.
GCTATAAAATGTAGTCAGTGTGACTTAAATGTAAGTGTAATTTAAAATGTAATCAGTGGGGAAATGAGCCTCTGCCTCCTCTCAAATAAAGCAAAATCAAACACAAGGTCAGTGTTAATAGAAAAAATAACTTAGTCTGGGTGCATGAGTTCTTGTTTTATTTTGTTTTGTTTTTTTAAACTCTGCATGTATGTTATATAAACTCTTCTTGATAACTTATACAATAAAAAAGTTTATTAACTTGTTGGAAGCATAAGCTAAACTTCCCTCCTACACATGTGCATGCGTGTACACACAAGCGCACGTGCACACAAACACACACATATTTTGTTAGTATTTGTCAAATCCTCATAAAATTTTTAGCTTGGGCCTCAACAATTTGAGTGACACAGAGTCCTGAAAATAATAAGAGAAGCCAGCAAGGATGAGGGAAAGCTGAAGACATTGGCATCATTTAACCTGGAGAAGACAAGCACCGGGTTGATTTAATAACGGTCCCCCAGTTTGTGGAGGGCTATTATGCAGAAGATGGTGTCCAGCTGTTTTTCATTTCCAGTGAAGACAGAAAAAAACACACACATACAAAACCGAGAAGCTGAAATTGCGTCAGGAAGGATCGGGGTTAGAGAAGCAGGTCCTGGGTGCAGGGTTGTGCGATGTTGGAATGAACACCAACCAAGATTATGAAACTCCCCCTCTTTGGAATTCTTAAACTAATGCGATCTGCGTGAATGGATGTGGTGGAATGGTTTAGTGATCCTCCGGCTCGCAGGCGGAGGGACGGCTGCAGGCGGACTGGGGCCAGGCGCCCCGGGTGCGCCATGGCTCCGTCCTTGTTGAGTGTATTGGCTGTGGCGGGAGCCCAGTGGACCGAGCCAGGAGCCTGCTGCCTTGTGGCGGAGCCGCTCGTCTGTGTGCCGGGGTAAGCTGACACTCCACGTTCCTGTCGACTCAAATGGCTCCAAAGTCATTCGGGATCTTTTTGCCACCTTGAAATAAGAAAAGTATTTTAAACAAATCCTTCAGGACACGAAGGCCGAGGGAGCATTTGCAGTGCTCAGAATACATGGTCACCGGACACCTCATAAATGCAACTGAAAGCTATTAGCACAGCAGGAAACCCCATGGAAAAGAGTTGTAGGGGATGAGAAGACTTGGATAGTAAACGTTATCTCCTCACTTTCTCTTTTTAAAACAATTTTTTATGCAGGATCTAAAATTTCTTGACGACCAGATTTTCTCTCTCTCTCTCTTCTTTTTCTCTTGAATTCTTTCAAGCTTTTGTTTTTAACTTAAAAACAAAATAGTTCATGTATGACAATTAGGTCTTAAGGATGTTGAGAGGCAAACACAGAGAATTTAAAGAAGGCAATTAAGTTCTTTTTGTTGTTAAAACAAAAAAAGCCTGAAGCTTTGCTTTACTTATAAAAAGATACTCTTACTTGTGTCTGTTTTAAATATATTTCTTAAGGTGATGAAACATCCCAGGGAACAGAGCTGTATGTGAAGAGATTTGTGTGGAAAGGAGGATTTAAAAACCTTTTTTTTTTTCATCTTCCCAAAGCAGCCCAACCTCGTACTTCAAAGGAGCTGAAAAGAACTTCTACCTAGGGGAGGCCTTGCCTCCCCCCGTGGGCTTGGTTTCCATACCATGGCTTTTCTGGAAATGTCCTCTTTCCATATGCTACCTCTGAGTCACGCCTCATTGAGAGTGATGATTATGACCTCCCCTCTGGACGTTCGCAGGCTGCTGAGAATGGGGAGGATATTTTGGGCCCTGGAATTTGGACTCTGCCACATGTTTGGATTAACAACCAGTTAAACCTTGCTAAGGCAATATATTTCTATGCAGTTAGTTTTTATACCAAACAAGGTTTGTAGTAATTGGATGCCCTACTTGAGCAAAACTGTTTACCAGAAAATAAATCACTCCTGGCATGAAGAAAACACAAGCCCAGGGATTCGCCAACACAGCATCATCCGTTCATTTCTCATAAACCTAGCCCCAGACATGTGCATTCTCATCCGCGATGACTTATGCTTTGAATTGTGGTCTCTTTATTTCCATGCCCATTAGAATGCTTACCTAAACATTTCCCTCTGTTTAGCTGCGGTGCTTCTGGTAATGACTTCTATTTGGCTGCTTGGAAGCATGTGCCAGCCTTTAGCGAGCCCAATGGGGGAGAGAGAAAGAAAGAGAGAGAGAGAGAGAGAGAGAGAGAGAGAGAGAGAATGAGAGGGAGAGAGGTTGGAAGGAAAGAGGGAGAAGAGAAGAGGCATACATTTTTCATCACTCTCCGTGGAATTATGGAGAACAAAAGCTTAAAGTAATTTCAGGGTTAGCTACATTAGCCTCTGTGATTTGTAGACACGGAGTGTGACTGTCTCCTGGTGCAAAAGAAGGAAGAAAATTGTGATGTGAACTCAAGTCCTCTGACCCCTGTTGATCTCTGCTCTGTACTGAAGTTTCTTCTGTCCTCCAGGAGTCTTCTTTGTCTCTGGAGAGCTTGAATGACTAAAAGCAAAGGTTACTCCCTGGCCGATGGCTCAGTGGATAGAGCGTTGGCCTGGCATACGGATGTCTCTGGTTTGATTCCGGTCAGGGCATACAGAAGTGACTATCCATCTGCTTCTCCTCACACTCCATCTCCCACTTCTCTCCCTCTTCCCCTCCCACAGCCAGTGGCTCAATTGGACCTAGGTGCTAAAAATAGCTTGGTTGGTCCAAGTGCGTCAGCCTCAGGCACTAAAAATAGCTTGGTACTTGAGCATTGGCCCCAGATAGGGTTGCTGATTGGATCCTGGTCAGGGTGCATGTGGGAGTCTGTCTCATTATCTCCCCTCTTCTCATCAAAGAAAGGAAGAAAGAGAGAAAGAAAAAAGGAAAGAGAGAAAGATAGAAAGAGAGAGAGAAAGAAAGAAAAAAAGAGATTAACAAAACAAGATATGTTCGGCTAGGTTCTCTTGAGAAGAGACAATGGACCTAAGCTGAAGTCATGGGTTTTTCCATTATGGTAACCTTGAGAGTCAGCCAGTTCCAGGGAGCAGAACCACCGATACTGATATGTGGCTGTGTGTCCTATGAATGGTCCAGCCCAATTTCTGACACTCTTTTAATGTCAGTCAAAGCCATGCTGGGAAAAAGCTATTAGTAATGCAAATGAAAGGGCAAAACAGGGAAATGATCAAAACATTTGAGGTTTTCAGACTTTGAGAATTTTGTTGAAATTCTTATAGAAAATAGAAGAACAGCCTCCCCTTGAGTAATGATTTATTTATTCTACTGACCTCAAGTCAGAGCTAGTAGTTTTAATCATTTGTAATGAATCTAATTGGCTTTCCACCAATGGGAAGGTCCGATCCAGGTCTTCTGTTCATAAACCATAAATTCTACAAAAGGGAAAAAGTGTCCCCCCCAATAATCCAAAAGATAGAGAATTAGCCCCATTCATTGCTTCAATCTGACTGGCATATTGGCATATTTTTGGAGCATTTGTTGCTAATGTCTATTTTTGACAGTAGGAGAAAACACATGGTTTTTGAGAATCCAAAAATAATTTGCTGAGCCTGAGAAGATTTAGTCATTAATAAAGACTTAGTCATTAATAATAAACTTTGTTCTTCCGAGTAGACTATTTCCTTCACTTTAGCTGAGTACTCTCCTTAGTCAGAGAGACTAGGGACATGAACGTAGCTGCAAGGGTGTTCCCCTGGCCGACCTATTTCAACGACGAAGCTATTCACATGGAACCACATCGCACTTGGAGTCTAGTGTCAAAACCACATTTTTAGGCCTGATTTACATAGGCTACAAATATCTTTGAGAGCTTGGACAAAGTTACTGAACCAACCACATGATCTAACCTTTTTTTTTTCCTTTGCAAATACTAAGTAATATATACACTTCAGATGAAGAAATCCAGAATGAATGAAAGCCAAAGGGAATCATTTCATTGTAGAATATGATTTTGATGTTTCTAGTTATGTAACCGATAATCACGATCGGGCCCTTGCTGTGTGTAACACTGTGTGAAAGGCGCAGAGAGAAACTTACAGATGTGTAACAGCCAGTGGGTAGTTTTTGCCCTCAAGGAGCTTACACACTACATAGGGAAGAGCTGTGATACTAAGCCTTTCCTCTTGGTGACATCATGGACCAAGTCAGCAGGGGGGTCACCATCACTCCAGTGCTCCTCCGCTCATTTAGATGCCCGCATTCCTTTGTTTTCTCCCTGCAAACCTGAACTCCATCCCCTTCTCTCTGCCTTTGCGCTGACTTCCTGTGTCAAGGCATCTGGTGGGAGGACCACGATTGATGGATATGATTCTTCATCTATTGACAGTTCCTGAGTATTATTAGGGGAAAACCATACAGAATGGCAGTTTTTGTAGGTCAGAAGCAATCATCTATGAACAATCTCATATGATTCAGTTAAATTTTAGCACCTCCATATAAAGGGGACAGCCCATAAGCTTTTGAAAGTGTTTTAGACTTTTTTAAGAAGTTCATTTTCTACGACTCTCCCTCAGCCAGACAGGCCTATTGTCAGAAGCTGATGGTTCCTGGTGACTGTATTTCTGGAAGGTGAAAGTTGATGAGGTTTTGTTAATTCCAGCTGACGTTCCCTGGACTGGAGGGCTGCTTTTGGTGTATAAAAGATTTTGAATACTCCCCTTTGTTTGCTGAAACACTCTGAGTTGAATGGGCACATCATAAAAATTTCAAAGTAAATACAACCCCATGAAAAGGTCAATAGCTCAAAATGATGTGAGTTAGGGAGGCCCTGTTTTTACTGTAATCTCTTCTGTTCAAGTTCATGTTCCTTAGCCCTAGTTTGTAAACCTGCCAACTGATTTCATTTGGATTGTAGGAATCATTTCATTCTCACAGACTCAGGTAATACATGATCATATTGATATTAAACTAAAAGGAGAAAAAGAAGAAGGAAGAGAAGGAAAAGGAGGAAGTGGAGGAAGAAAAAGGAGAAGAAAAAAGGAAAAAAGAAAATAAAATTAAACCTCTACCACCACCTTTTAATGTTTTGGTGATGATACTTTTAGACTTTTCCTCCAAATAGGTAATAGTTTGAAGATGCAAATATTAGGGAGAGTTTGGAGAAAAACTGTTAATCACTCATAATTTATTGGGGATCCATTTATATCAAATGCTCTCAGAACTGGAAGTGGAGGAAATATTTTAGACTAGTCCTCAACCAGAGGTGATTCTCCCCACCCCTGGGGACATTTGGTAATGTCCAGACAAGTTTGGTTGTCACAGCTTAGTTATGCTCCTGACATCTAAAGGGTAGCGGCCAGGGACCCTGCAATGCCTAGGATTGCCCACAACAAAGAAGGATCAGCCTCAAGTGTCAGCAAGGCCAGTAAGATAAGAAAACTGGTTCTAGACCAATCCCCTTGTTTTCAGAGTAAGGGCTCCAGAGGTGGAAGATGATGTGGATGAAGTCAGTCAGCTGGTGGCAGGAGAGGGGCAAGCACCCTCGTCTCCAGCCTCCTGCCTTCTGCTTCCTGCTTCCTGCTTCCTCCCTCCTGCCTCCTTCCTCCTGCTTCCTGCTTCCTGCCTCCAGTCCAGAGCTCTCTGCACTGGAACAAAAGGCTTTGCCCCCAATATCTTGTTGAGACCAGCAGTGTGAATGGAGAATATATAAATTTTGCTAACCATAGGGAGACTCAGGGAAATGGGAGGGGATAATTTCAAAGCAGAAGTCCTGGAGGAAACATAGATGCACTTAGAAGGAGGCAAGAGCCTGTGAACAGGGAAGTGAGGGAGCCAGAGAATGGAGTGGGATGTTGGTAACTGGTTCTAGAAGAGGCAGAAAGGAGCAGTGGGAATAGAGTTTCCCAGAGTATTGTTTGCTGAGTAGTTTTATATGGAAATTTTCAGGGTGGCCGACTCATACGGGTTTGCCCGGGACTGTCCTGGTTTTAAAGGGGAAAGTCCTATGTTCCAGGAGGCCCCTCAGTTCTGAGCAAACCTGGGCAGTTGTCACCCTCTTTCCCATTTCCTAACATGAACAAACTTGGTGAAAGATATTTTGCCAAACCGCAAACAAGTTTGGTGAAATGGAGAAATCTGGTGAAGGGTACAGGGGACCCTTCTGTACATTTCCGCCACTTCCTGTGAATATATAATTTGTTCAACATAAAAATTTAAAAATAGTTTTGTGAATATGAGCTGAATCAATAACTAACTGTCTCTTGACTGAGACTTCAGGACGCTGTTGTGGGACCAGATGGGACAGAGTCGAAAGTTCTATATAAGGGTATCACAGGGTGCCACATCAGTGTGGGCAGCAACTTCATCGGACATGTGAAAAGGGCACTGAGGGTACCATTTGGTCACAGTATAAATGGTGTGGTTGGCATTTAGGAATGGCCATAGTTAATCTTGAAGTAGTGCAAGTCCTCTTGTGGCGACAAATCTTGGGAATAAGGAAGAGAGAATGGCTTATACAAAAGAGAAATTACAGAAGAAGCCTCCATAGAGGGAGTTCATTCATTCATTCATCTATTTATTCATTCATTCCCCTAGTTATTCATTCATTACAATGCTAAACACTCTACTAATGGATAGAGAATTAAAGTTTAATGGGAGTTCTTATCTTCCCTTGAAAGGTTTTTGGTTTGGGAACTGAAATAAAGACATTAAGGAAAAATTCCCTGTCTCAACTTTAATAATATTAAGGTGACCAACTTTTTTACAATGAAAAGGAGGACAAAAATAAATGGAAGTAAACAATATTGTAAATAAAATAAACATTTTATTCATTGCAACAATAATATACTTTATATGATAAATGCTTAATAAAAACATTTGTAATATTTTATATTGTAATTATGATTACATGCCTATTAATTTTTAATAATAATTGTAAGAAAAAGTATTCATTTAGTAAAAGTAAATATCAAACAAAACCACTAGTTTGGAGTGATATTAAGGTGTATTTATAATTTTCTAACTAAAAACGTGTTTTATGCAACTGTTTAATCAAAATGCATTATTAATAGATATGGTTTGAGGTTAGATTTCCACTTTAAAACTCAAATTTCAGGAAAATACTTGTAAATAAAATGATATGTATTTGGAAATTATTAAATAGATAATGAATTAATAAAACGTGAATTGTGCTTATCTATGATTGAATATTCACTGAGGAAGAAATAATTGCGACTCTGCAATGTCCTATGTGCCGTGTCGTGTTTCAGTAAGAAGTACACAAAGCCATTTGCGCTCTTGGTATATCGCGTGCTCTCTCAAGGTCTCCCATGCGGAGCGCATGCGTCTCAAAATCGCATCACGCCTCACTGTACTGATCCTTGATAAATCGTCATGTCAAATACAAATACGTCACATCACATGCAATGGGTCGACTCTGCATCAATCAAATATGGACATTTACAGATTAGTCTTCCAATATCTAAAAGGAGGACATGTAGGAGAACACTTTTTGAGGGAGGACAGAACTTACAAAAGAAGGACTGTCCTCCCTAAAGGAGGACAATTGGTCACCTTAATAATATAAAATATACTTATTTTATAAAAGGAGAAGGACGTATTAGCTGAACACCCTCTGTGTTCAAGTTATTGCAGATGTAAGGTAGACAGCTCCGTGTGTGTATCTCCAGGCAGACAAAACAACTTGAGATTGTCAGTATATGGACATCTTTCAAAGGACATTTTAATTTACCGGAATTCCCATTTTTAAAGAGGAACATCCACAAATTGGAACACCTCAAGTAAAAAGTGTCCCTGATTGGCCAGGGAGCCTGAGCACAGATGGAAGTTTTTGACCAGAAAACTCAATGATTCCAAATTTCTTAGCTTTTTAGGTTCAAATCTGAAGAAATTTTGGCTTATTTCCTACTGGATGTCAAGACCCTGTGTGGCTCTTCCACACAGACAAGGGGGGTACTCTTCTGTAGGGTTTGATTTCAACTTGCTCCTCACTCTTGGAAGTGTCCTAGCCTATTTTCTGAGGCCTGTAATTGCTTTCCCAGGGGACACAGGGCCTTTCATTGTACCGTTATAGATCACCTTTCCCGAGAGTAGGAACTCTTGAGATGAATTCAGTTTTAGCTGCAAATAAATGCTACTATACATTTTACCAAGAAAAGTAGAGTGGGCACTGAGCCATAGCAAGTTGGTCAGGAGAGGAAGGGAGCCAGCAAACAGATGGTAATGGGAAAAAGAGTAAGGGAAGCCTAAATACATGGAAAACAAGGGCTAGAAGTAATGGAGCCAAACCCTGTTCTCTTCTCCTTTGCACTGAGGATTGCCCATGGTCGAGAAGTCAGGGCTGCCATCTTGTTTTTAGGTGAGTCCCACTCTAGGGTTCTGTCTTTAGTCTTTAGCAAAGAAGACAGAGCTGGAAGAATCACTGAGGAAAGCTTTTAAAAAAATACCTATCCCCAAGTCCCACTTCTGCTGATTCTGAGACAGTTGGTGCTGGATAGGACTCAAGTCTCAGGATATCCCTGAAGCTCCTCACAGGAGAATAGCAGTTGAAAACCACTATTAGCATAACCCCTTAATTTATACAGATGGGCAAATTAGGCACCTAACAGAAGGTCACACAGCCAGACTCAGAGGTAGATCTGGCACCCAGGACTCCTGGTCCCCATGTAATAATTTTCCAATAATGCATTTCGAACCTCCCATGCATAATGTACAGACCAGGCATGCTGCAGATACTAGAGGAATGCCACTTCCTTCCCTAATGGACTTCTTTTTGAAACCCCTACCATGGTGTCTGGCACATAGCAGCACTTAATAAATATTTGCTGAATGAAATGTGTTTAATTTTCTCCCCCACCCCCACCAGAAACATTAAAACCACACGTTCTTAGGCGCTAAAGCAATAGGGAATGACTATCTCATTCAGTCTCTTTCTTAGCATTTGTTACCTTTGTGTGACTCAACCTACGAGCCTATGATTGAGTAGATTATAGAATTCAAGGGGATTTCCATTAAAGTAATGAAGTAGCAGTTGGCTTTTCAGCTTCAAATTCTTTCCCTTGTTAAAGAAAGTGAAACATTATCTTGAGTAGGGGTTGGCTATTTCAACTCACTGAATGGTTTTTCAGTAGAAGTGATTGAAAAAAACCCATTTTTAAATTTTTTTCTTTGGAGGAATTTGTTCCATTCTGTCTTGTGTTTCATTATAAACAGCTTTTTTTTTTTTTTTTTAGAAAAAAAATTATTCTTTGTGCCATAAATGTGTGGTGAATGTCTCCCAATCATATTTCCACCCCGACCACAGGTCTTTGCCAGTTTTTTGTATGCGGGGCCCCCACTGATGATGGCTCAGAACTGAAACCCGATCTAATGCTACTAAACTCCTGGATTGAGAGGGGCCTTAAAATCATCTCTGGTGGTTTAGACAGAAATGAACCCAGTGCCTCTGGTTTCTCTCCTTTACTAAAATTGTTGGTGATGTAAGACGAAGCCTACTTCATGTTGAAGTGTAAGCTGTTGAGGGCAGGGATATCAGGTACTTTTTCTTTATTTTTGTATCTTTCATATTTAAGTGCTCTAAACCATGCCTACTCAACAGAGGTGACAATGCCCACCAAGTTGCAAAATGATTCTTGGGGAAGGGGACATGAGACAGAATCTTTAGAAATGATGCATGGTCCTTCAGAGGGATACACTACCTAAACAGATATACCATGTATCTGTGGCATTGAATTTTCATAGGTAGATTGGGTGAAAACTATTTTTAATGTATCCTTAAGAGAGTCATAATGGAAAAAAAAAAGGTTTGAGAAGGACTGCTCTACACATATTAATTGACTGACTGTGATGTATGGCTGGAGGTGATGGAATATTCCTGGATAATTGCTAAGAAATGGTGTCTGTGGCTCCATTTTTTTGAGCAAAGACTCCTGTATTTAGGGGGGGTAGCTAACTCTCAAAACATTTTTACTTCAGTTTGAACTGTTCTCTACATTTTCAATTATTTCAGTTTGAGATTAATAATTAAACCAGAGATGCCAGGAATGTATCCTTGGTCTTTTGCCTTTGTGGGTGTGAATGTGGAGGAAGTGTATCAGTGGGAATAAACTGCGGGTAAGGAAGCTGAGTTCCACGAGAATAACAATGGTGAGGAAGAGAACCATTTCACTGGGGACGATCCAGCAACTCTTACACACCACCTATTCAGCCTTGTGTGAGTTCCAGATATGGCTCTATCACGTACCAGGTTTTGTTAAGCCATGAACTGCAGTTCCAGTATTTCTTACATGGGGACAGTAGTTGGTGCCATGTACACACCGTAGGATTCTTATTGTTATCAAATGAGATCGTACAAGTGGAAAAACTGTGTTATTAATAATAGTGTCATTATTATCTTGATGATTGAAATATTATCTGCAATAGAGTTCCTATGAAGAAGCCAGGAAGAATTTGAAGGAATATCTTCCCAAGACCAGGGCCGTCCGCGGGCTGTGAAAGATTCCACGTGACATTCCATGTGGCCTTTCTCAGATGTAAGGGGAGTTGTGAAATGAGGCCTCTGATTGGTCAGTTCTTCCAAGATATGATTTTGTACAATGGAGGGGCACAAGGACAGCAAACAGGCTCCATCACAAAATAAAACAATTTCAAACTAAACATTCATTTTTCCCCATCTTTGGATGGTCCCCTGGAAAGTCTTCCCAGTACTAAACTTTGCCTCCCTGTCTATGTCCTAGGGTCTCTGTCTCTGGGAAAGAGTACCCTCTTTTGTCCACATTTACTGTGTAAGTTCTGCATTTTTAGAAGTGCCACTCCACCTACAGGCGTTTCTCTCACTGTAGGGTCCGTTCATCACCCTACAGGAGTTCTTCCTTAAATTATTGTTATCAAATGAGATCGTACAAGTGGAAAAACTGTGTTATTAATAATAGTGTCATTATTATTGATAATAGAGTTATTAAATCTATTAAATATTAATAGAGTTATTAAATCTGGAAAATCTGTCATCTTGGGAGCTTACTGGGAGAAAGCAGGGCAGTCGAGTATTCCACAGGGATCTTTGATATTCCAAGACCTTCAGACTAATCCACTGGAAATGTGGACACAAGAGATCAGGTCGCTGTAGTTTTTCCAGAACAATGTAAGGAGACATTACACTTTATTTATTTTTCTAGTTTCCTGGAGTAGTGTTGGAACAGATACACACACACACACACACACACACACACCACTTGACTCTTCTAAGGATAAAGATTAGTTCAGAGAAACTCACAAAGAGGGACAGAAACGCTTCCTTACCCACTTCATCATTTGGTAGACAGCTTCCGTCATAATAAAGTTAGTGATTTAAGTACTAACATGGAGTAGTGTTGGTTGTTTGAATTTTTTCCCCATTCATTTTTTACTTTAAACAATAGTTTCAAACCGTCTGAGAATAAGAAATTTGAAACATTGGAATTATCACTTGTAAAAGTCCAATTAAATATTTAGACAAATGCCATCCTCCTGCACAATCCCTGTAGGGTTGGGAATAGTTTTATTCTTTCATCTAAGACTAATTTCCGCTTCCTTCCAATATGCTTCCCCTTATCACACTTATTCCTGCCTCATGCCTCTGCTTATCCTGTTCCCCCAGCTCGAAATGTCCTTTGCATATATTATTTTTCATCTTCTAAGACCTAATTCAAGTTTTACTCTCTCTTTGAAACTTTTGCTGGCTTCTCTGGGCCCGCGTTATTCTTTCTTTGACCTCGCACTATGCTCCACAAAGTTGAGTAAACAATTGTCCTATATTTTGTCCTATGATTGTCACTGTTACCAATGTTGTATTTGCAGATACACATAATAAGTGGTTTATACATGTTTATTGGCTGAATGAATTTCAACATATGACTAGAAGCAAGAGAGCATTCCTGGATAACTGATAAGAGATGGTGTTTTTGACAACTCTTTGGGAGCAAGAAAAGTATCATATACTTCTTTCTTCTCACTAGTTGTGCAATTTTGAGCAACTTACCAAACTTCTTTAAATCTCAGTTTATGTGTGTGTAAAGCAGAGATTATAATAACTTCTTTGTCCATTTTTAGAAGAATTATATGTAAGATAGGAAACATGGCTAGCTCATATAGTACATGCTCAATAAATAGTAACTGTCATGGCTATTACTTTTGTGTTTGTTTTATTATTCTCCACAGTGTTCTGTACGGTGTTGGCCATATTGATTGACTCTAACCCTCTGAGTAGTATGAACATTCATGCACGTCCTCGTGCCTCCTGACCATCCAGATAACAAAAATTTTTATTTTAAAAATGTGTAAGGCAACATTTAAAAAGGCAAATGTATGTTCTGCTTGTTTCCATAAATTAGTTATCAAAAAAATGTGATTTTAAGTTAATAAAACTGGAACTGGAACTAATTTTATTTTTTGAAAAATAACTCACTCTCAGGGGTCAGCAAGCATGAATAAAACTTACTACTCAAAGGGTTAATTCTCAACAATGAGGTCATTCAATATCCTGTAGTGTCTTTCATTGGTTTGACTACTTCTGGACGCTTAGTTCAGGGAACAAGAAGTCTGTTAAGAGAGAAACAAGAAGATCCAGTAGAAACACCTTATCCAAACACCACGGCCTAGACAGCATGGAGATGCAGACTTTCCCAGTGAGCTTCCTGGACAGGCCTGAGGTGCAGCTACAAACCTCAGCTCTGACTACGTGATGAGTGTGATAAACCAGGACTCTGAATAGTGGCTTCCATGAAGCAGCTCAGATAAAAATCTTACCACTCAATTTCTTATTTACAACTTAAAAATTCTAGATCGGTTGACGTTGGCTCAATACTTTAAACCAACTGATGGGAAGAAAAATCTGTCACTGATTTACTGGACTTCACTTTTTTCTCTTTTTTCCTCTGAGCACTCATTAAAAAGTTTCTAAAACAAGTATCGAGGGCCTCATAGTCCTTGGGAGAACTGACAGGGGTGGGGTACACATCTCACTGCTGGCTTCTAAGGTTGGGTCCCTTCTTCAAATATTCACTTTCTGGCAAACTGCCATGTTATCCCATCTCCAGGGAAGCCCTTGCCCAGCAGAGGTTCCTATAAACAGGATTCAGCAAACTTGGATTTTGTTCTGGCTGGGATCCCTCTATAGCCCCTCCCACCAATTATGCATATCTTACTAATCCTCTTCCCTGGACAGCCTCTTACCTTTGTGATCCCGTCCCGTCCCAACAGGGGAGAAACCAGAGGTGGAACATTCCAATCTGATAGACCAGGTCACAGGGAGAAGGGTGTTCGTTAATCCAGCCCTATCGGGAGCTCCACATTCTGTTAGGGCTAAATCTGGCGGACAGAACAAAAAGAAATGCCAATGAAATGAGTTGTAACTGAGTACCAGGTACAGTGCTAGGTATTCAGTGTGTATGACAAAGCAATCCTGGGTAGTGGGACTGATCATCCTGAATGACTTAGGCTCAGAGAGCCTAAGCCACTTGCCCAATATCAGAGGTTGGTAAGTGGGGTCTAAGCCACTCATGTCCCCCGTGCCTCACCATCTGCTTGCGAAGGGGCTTCCCAGGGGCGCTGGCCTCGCTGGAGACTTACAGACAATAGAGAATTGTACTCAGAGGAGCTGGTGGGGGAACACTGGCCCCAGAGGTGGAGTCTGGGGCCGTGTTCTCTGCTCCTGCACTGCCTATCCTTTAACAGTCTGGTCACTCCCACCGAACCTTCTCTGATAAGTTTGTGCAGAACCAACAAGATTCAAGGGGGGAGACATGAACGCCAGCTCTCAGTGGGGAACGTGACCGTGAATGTGCGGTCCTATGTAACCTACCCCATCGGGTCTCCAGAACCAGACATTCCCTGTGGGGTCTGGAGGGCCACCTTTTTATTTTTTTATTTTTTTATTGTATTTCATTTTCATGTTGTACTTCGTGCTTTTCGGAACACCTCGAGAAATGTTCTTTCATTTGATTCTCTTTTCTAAACCCAACAGCTGGAGTTTTCTTTGGAACTCATGTTAGATTATGTCACTCCTCTGCTGGAACCATGGGTGCTCGGCTAGAAGTTCCCACCTTACTCAGAGTCAAAGTCAAAGGCCTTGCAAGGCCTTACCCTGTCTAGTCCTGCTTCCCTGGCACCTCCGCATAGTTGCTCTGCTCCAGACCCCCTGGCCCTGCTGGTTTGTGAAGATGCGGGTTCCCCTCGCTCAGAGCCTTTGCCCATGCTGTTCCCACAGCTGGAATGCTCTTCCTCCAAATGTTCTGTGGGCTCCAGTCCTTACCTCCTTTGGGTCTAAGTCCAAACAACACCCTCCTAGCAATGCCCTGCCTGATCGCTCCTCAGCCCTCCGTTCCACTTTACTTTTTTACCAAAGTATTTACACCATTAGAAATTCTGTGTGTTTGGGTTATTTACTTATTTATTGGCTTCCCCTAGTTGAAGGTCCTGGGAGAGAGAGACCTTTGCCTGGTTTGTTGATGAGTACTCCTCGCCCCACCCCCTGGGAATACAATACCTCACCCTTAGCTATGATTCATAAATATTCAGCATGAAATTTTTAAATAAAAGCATGATTCCTCATAGCAATATTTATTAGTCAAGGTAAGCATTGTGTTCTCAGCTTCACAGATGAGGAAATAAATACTCAGGAGATTCCGTGACTGGTCTGACACTGTGCAGCTTGTAGTAGCGCTAGAACCCAGGTGTTCTGACCCGTGGCCTTAGGTCTGCTGAGCAGCAATTTGCCAAGTTCCCATGGAGCTATTTTCAGGCAGAGGCGAGAACTGTTCTGCTATGGGCTCAGGACAAGACCAATGCACAGACATACAGGCTTTCAACCTCAGTGAGAAGAGGGTACCACACTGCTGTCATTTTCTGGGAAGAGAAAAAAAATGCATCTCTGCCCGCTGGGTTCAGAGCAGTAGTAATTACGAGAGTCTGGAGGGAAGTGAGAAAAAGCATCAGGGACATTTAACAACCTTCACTGACCTGCAAATTATTATTTACAGTAACACAGAGCATTTCCTCTGTGGAGGCAAAGACATAGAACACACTATACTTTTTTTTTTTTTTTTTTTTAATAAGCCTGAATCCTCACTGCACTCTCCGGAAGCAGACAGAGAAAAGAAAGAGTGATTGGGCAGGTCAGAAGGATTTACCTTTAGGAGATGAAAGGAATGAACCCTCTCTGTTCTTTATTAAATTCCTCTCAGAAACTCTATGAAGATGACATTAGAAAATCCGAGAATCTCACAGTAAACTCTCGAGAGACTAGGCTGGGGATTAGTCAGCAGGCAGCTCCCGTGGGTTCGCTGCCCTGCTTTTTGATGGCAGATTTGGACAGGCGTGTTTGAATTGACTGTCAGGGCTGGGAGGGGCTTTGCTTCTCCCCGATTACAGCCTTGTCCCCTGGGCATAGACCATCCTGGCCTGTGACTGCCCAAGCTGTCACACCTGCCCTGACAGGGAGCTCATTACTTAGCGGAGCAGCCTTTCTTTCTTACAATACTGCCTGGGCTGAGCTCCGTCTGCCTCCTACAGGTTCTAGTTCTGTGCTGAGAAGTGACAGGAAATAAATCTACAGTGTTTGTATCAGATAGGCGCTCTTATACACAGCAAACAAATTCTCATTGCTTCACTGGCTCTAAAGGGCCGAACTTGGCAACTAGAATTTCGTGTGTGTGTGTGTGTGTGTGTGTGTATGCGAGCGCGTTATGGTGTGGGGACTGAGTTTCTTGTGTGATGCTGCAGCACGTGATGTTGAAGTCAAGCTGCCTAGACCTCTGGTTCTGTCACACAGCTGTGTAACTTGGGTATGACACTTTGCCTCTATGCTCCTGAGTTTCTCCATCTGTAAAATGCCAATGATAATAGTGACACCCTCATGGGGCTGTTGTGAGAAGTAAATGAGCTGATGCCTGTGAATCGTGAGCACAGTGCTCACCTAGCACATGGCTGGCACTTGACCCTGTGAGTCCCTGCATGCTATTTGTCCAGCGTCCTTCGGGAGGAAGCGCTGTTTCTCCTTGTTGTGATTGGCAGAAGGAAACTGGGGGAGTGTACCATTGTTTTCAGTGTCTTCCCCTGCTGTGGGTCTCTGCTTCTGTCCTTCTTTCTGCTCCTTCGGTTCCCAGTCCCATCCCCAGTGGTCTTAGGCTCAGGAGATTGTACTCTGAGCTGGACAGCCACCCCTTCCATGTGCCTGTGGCCAGGGGCACTTGCAATTTTACAAGGGACCAGAGAAATCCAAAATTCTTCAAGGTTCAAAGGAGTGACTCTGATGGTGGCTGCTCAGTGTGGCCAGTAAGAAAGGGATATTGGGGGTGAGGGGGCAGGTAACAGGGTACAAGAGTTACCAGTACCCCCTCCCATCACATGCCCACACTCACCTACTTGGAGCAGTGGTTGGATGTGTCAGTGGAATCACGTCTTCCTGTTAAATGTTTTAAACTTGACACTTTCAACCTCTCTAAGGCATAAAAAGTCCTTTGCTATAGATAGCCTCGTCTGCACATTAGCACCAATTGCCAGATTCATGTAGTCAGAATTAGCAATGTCATATAAAATGATAAGAAGAAAACATGATTGACAAGTGGTAACTTTGCTCTAAATGTTAGATGAGTTAAAAAAGAAATATAAAATAGGGAAACTGACATATCTGTGCCAGGCGATCAGCAAGTACCCTCCCCACAGCCCATGGGGTGACGGGCAGCCTCCCTATGTTTAGACGTGAGCAGTCAGCTGCCCAAAGGCCACTGCAGTGAACGAAGGATTCCAAGCCTCGTGCATTTGTACGTGGACAGAGAAGGCCCGGGCGAGTGCGGGAATTTGGAAACAGTGGTCAGGAGACCCAGTTTCTATTCACAAGTCTGTGACCAAGGGCTGACTTCCGTATCTTCACGTGTAAAATGGGAATGAGATTATCTACCTTACATTTCTCCCAGGTTTGTGATGCTGTTTTTTTTAATTTAAATTATTTTATTTATTTATATACATTCCTTGTATGCAGATAAGCAAAAGCATTCCCCTCCCCAAAAAGTCTCAAGGGCTATCAGACAGCAAGTCTTTCCCAGCAGCCCTGGGCCCATACCCCAGACATGCCCAAAGTGTTTGGCTCTGGTGATTCCCGCCACAAACTGAAATAATTCCCTATCTGTTCCTTGAATGTGTCTAATTTAAACTTCACCCATCGTCCTCCTGTTATGACAGTGATTTTAACCCCTCTACCCTGTCTCTCCTATAATATGAAATTCTGTACATAATATTATTTTTATAATTTTTCATGTTTATTTTATTGATTTGAGAGAGAGAGAGAGAGAGAGAGAGAGAGAGAGCAACAGGAACATCAATCTGTTCTTGCACATGCTCTGATCTGGGATAGAACTGGCAACATCTGTGCTTTGGGATAATGCTTTTAGTCAACCAAGCTCTCTGGCCAGGGCCGTACAAAATATTATCTTCAGTAATCTTGTGGCTACTTTGATAACTTTGAATAATAGGCCGAAGCCCTCATTTCGTGATTCATCAGTGTTTAGGCGGCATGTGTTAATTTGAGACTAGAATAGAAGCAGCAGAGAGGGGAGACTGTTTGTACCTCGGACACTTGCTGCCTTCGGGCCGGGACAGTCCTGACAGGGTAGGGACTTACTTCTGTCTTGTTGCTGGACGACGTGTAGATGACACAGAGCGAGCATGCCTGCGTGTCCCCGCCTCCTTTCTCCGAACTGTAGCATTCACTCGATCTTTTCAAAGTTTATAAGATTTATTTTCTAGGTCTTTCAAGTTTTTTCTGGGGGTTATATTGAAAAACTGAGAGCTCATATACAGAATGTAGACTATTGTGGTTATGAAAATCTTGTATGCAATATCAAATCTGCATATTTTAACAGGGGACCTGGGGGAATGTTCCAGAAGCCAAGGCCCAAAGAATTCTCATTTTTTTCACACAAACACCATGGCAGCCCGTTGCTGTCTTTGGAGGAGAGTTGATGGCTGCAAAGTTCAGAAAGACATTTAATTAATGACCCCACGGCCCACCCCTGTTCCTTGTAGCGGAGGCTCTGATTTGAATCTCTCTCCAGGGCTCTGCTGGGAGGGGCGCCTCCTCCTGCAGGCTGGTTCTCTTCCTGCCTGTGTTTCTGGGGTGGAGATTTTCTTCTCACTCAATTTTATCCGCCAGTACCATCCCACCTTCCTGTTCTGGGCATTTATGTACTGTTATTTCAATGGGATTTGGGAGGGAGGGAAGATAAAGTAAGCCCAATCTACTATTTTGAATTTAAGGATTTAATTCAAAAGGTTAAAAATAAAAAAAAATATGCCTTCCATGACTGCGTATGAGACCTACGCTTCAGATGAGGATGGTGGTTACTGGTGGGGTTTAAACATATCTTTTTATAAATTTCTTTATATTTATTCATTTTAGAGAGGAGACAGAGTGAGAGAGAGAGAGAGAGAAAGAGAGAAATGGGGGAGGAGCTGGAAGCATCATCTCCCATATGTGCCTTGACCAGACCAGTGCAGGGTTTTGAACTGGCGACCTCAGTGTTCCCAGGTCGACGCTTTATCCACTGCGCCACCACAGGTCAGGCCACTGGTGGGGTTTAGATGGGGTCAGAGAACCTACATCTGCATCCTAAGAAAACAACACTATCCTTAGAGATAAGTAAATATTCTCACTTGAACTAACTTGACAAGTTCAAGGTCAGTGAGATGATAATAGAGAAGAAAGTACTGGTACTGGGATGAGGAGAAGAACGAAAGAAGCATTTAATTATGTATTTTTAAGTACCAATTATTGTCATATCTGGGGACTGATTGTGATGGCAAAAAATCAAGACTCTTTGAAATAACATAGTGTTGCCTTGGCGATAAACAGAAGGAAGTTTGAAATCCAGTGTTGTCTCTTATACACCTGTGAAGTGGGTACAGTAATATCTGCCTGGTGTGTGGTGATGAGGACTGAGCAAAGTGCCCAGCCCAGTGTGGGTGCTAGGGGGCGCTAATTCCTAACCCCGGGCACCAGGAGATAGACCAGCACAGAATTTTAAAAAAAAGGTCTAAATGGTCTTTGTGCCTGACCTGTGGTGGCACAGTGGATAAAGTGTCGACCTGCAACACTGAGGTGGCCAGTTCAAAACCCTCGGCTTGCCTGGTCAAGGCACATATGGAAATTGATGGAAATTGATGCTTCCTACTCCTCCCCCCTTCTCTCTCTCTCTCTCTCTCTCTCTCTCTCTCTCTCCTCTCTAAAATAAATAAACCATTATAGAAAAAAGATCTTTGTGTCCCCTCTGTTTTACTTACTGTAGTCAGTTTCACATCCTTACTCCATCTTTGTGTCTGCATTTGTCTGTTGACCACCCTGTCTCTTCTCTTCTCTTCCCCCAATCCCCAAAGCTAGTAAAATCTCTAAGCACACTTTGAAAGCTGATTGCATGGTATCAGCCACAGGAATGTGCTACCCTTCCACAGTGGCCATCACAGTTCTCTGCCAGGACCCGAGACGGAGAAGCCCAGCTGGGCAGATGAGCCTCACAAGGGTGTTTTCTGGATGCCCCTTCTGCCCCCTCAGCTGCTTCTCTTTACACAACATGATCCCGTAGCTAAGGGGCAAATTAAGTCCTTGGTCCCAGATCAGTGCCATCCTTCCACGGCCAGACTCTGGCAGCATTCTACTGAGCTCCTCATTGCTGGCCCTGTGTAAGTACAGGCTGGAAAATCACTGTGTCTGGCTCCTATGGAACAATCAGGACTTGGTAGAGGAGGGTTTTAAAAGCCCTTTGTTTTTCCTACAGCACCACCTTCAGTCACACTTAGTCAAATTGTTCTTTACTGCCTTCGGGACAGTGACAGGACCACATGACCTCCGGAAAAACTGGTATATTTCTAGCCCACCAAGTCCCACCATCTGTGCCCACCATCCTCTCATCTCCAGACATGTTTTCCAGGGGGAAGGCAGATGCCACCATGAGTTTTCCAAAATCCCTGCAGTTAAGCCCTCTCTCCCAGAGAGGGATGGCAAGCCCTACCCCTGTGATGGTGAACCTATGACACATGTGTCAGCACTGACACACGTAGCCATTTACAATGACACGCGGCCGGCCGCAAGCAGCCGCATACCAGAGAAGTATGGGGCCGCATGCCGAGAAGGACGTTTCATCCTCGGCTCCTGCACGGCCAGGTGCAGTAGCCGAGGATAAAATATTTGCTGTAGTGTAGACACTCTGTGTGGGAGGTCTGTAGGCCAAAACAACAGAACTCCGGCACAGAGCGTCTAGTTCTGGGACTTCCGGTTAGGCTGTTTTTCTCCAAGTGACACACCACCCGAGTTATGCTCGGTTTTTTGGTGAATTTTGACCAAGCTCAAAGGTTGCCCATCACGGCCCTACCCTCACCGACTGCGTGACTTTGAGCAGGTCTCCTTACTTCTCTGTACGCTGCTCCCCCGGCTCCAAAGTGAAGTTACCAACTTCAGAGAGTTGGGGGTGGGAATTCAGTGAGTTTGTTTATACATGAAAAGCCCTTAGGACAGTGGTTCTCGACTTTGTTGCAGCCAGAATCACCTGGAAGCTTGTTTCAGTATCCAGGAACCCCATGGAACCTCCCTCTGTGACTGAATTCATGGATGAAAAAAAGAGACAGGTACTTAGGAATCAGGTAGGGCCTGCCTTGCCTCCCTCCTGAGCATTTTGGGCTCCACGTGGCAACGGGGGTTACGGGAAGTAATGATACAAATAATTGGACCCCTTCCCTAAACTATCTTAGTTAAGGAGCAAAGTCCAATACGCAGCTAACAGTAAGAAAATATCCGAGGCTCTCAGGGTCAGGCTTGGAGCCACTACAAAGGCTGGTGGAGGTGACCAGTGGACCACCACGCTGGAGAGCGAGCATCACCTGCCCAGCATCTCGCACTTCCTCCCAGCCTTGGAGAACCCGCTCTGGCTGGCTGAGCCTCAGCCAGCTCACCTGGAACAGAAGGACGGAACAGCCTCTTTCCGGGGCCCCTGTCACAGTATGAAGCGCTGCAGAGGGCGGATGAGACAGGCCTGTGACCTGAAAGCAATCAATGGATAATGTGGAGAGTGCTCCAGAGCTGGAGGGGTGGACGGGAGGAGGGGAACAAGAGAGGAAGGGAGTTTGGATGTGGTGTGGTGTGCAAGGCAAGGTGGGAGGCAAGGAGGAGCGTGGTCTGGGGAAGGGAGGCGACAGGAGGGCTGAGGAGGAAGTGCAGGCAGGGGGCTCATGGGGAGGGGGCACTGCAGGTTCTGTGCTCCCAACAAGAGGCATTCACCACCCCTGCTCACGTCTTCTGCCACTTGTGCCCACGTCACAAACAGGAGGCCACGAGCTCACGTCTTAGGTTCTTCCCTGTCCCTCTGGTGAGACAACCTGGACATAGAAGAAACATTTCTTTCTTTTTTTTTTCTTTCTTTTTTCTTTACTCTTTCTTTCTTTCTTTCTTTCTTTCTTTCTTTCTTTCTTTCTTTCTTTCTTTCTTTCTTTCTTTCTTTCTTTCTTTCTTTCTTTCTTTCTTTCTTTCTTTTTTGAGAGAGAGACAGACAGGAACATTGAGCTGTTCCTATGTGTGTTCTGACCAGGGAATCCAACCTGGCAACCTCCATGCTCCAACCAACCGAGCTATTTCGCCAGGACTTAATTTTTATTAATTTTTAGAAAGACAGTGAGAGGGGAACGGAAGCATTTGTTGTTCCACTCAGTTGTGCGTTTTTTGGCTGCTTCCTGTGTGTGCCCTGACCGGGGATCGACCCCGTAACCTTGTCGTTTTGGGATGGCGCTCTTCACTGACTGAGCTAACTGGCCAGGGCAGAAGGAACATTTATTGATGATCTTATAAAAACAGAACCTGGGTCCCAGATGCTCATATCTAACTTACTCTGACATCTCAGATATCAGAAACATGGCCTCAACGCCAACTGTTCTTTTATATTTTTTTAGTTCAAATGTCCCTTTAAACAGAGATGTGTTAGGAGTAGCCTTGTTCTGGATGCCAGTCTGGTGTCTTATGTGTCCTTAGGGTAAAGTGACCAGACGTCCCGCTTTTGGCGGGACAGTCCCAATTTTTAACAATTTGTCCCACGTCCCGCGGCATTTTAAAAAAAGTCCCGATTAAAAAAATATATATTACAATACTATTTTTGCATTCTATGAAAATTTTTTTTGCTCCATATAGACCAAATTTTTAATCAAGAACCCCCCCCCCCCCCCCGGTCAGTGGTGTTTTGTTTTACCAATTTTAAAATCTGGTCACCTTATCTTAGGATGAAAACTCAGAGGAAGCAGAAGTTCCTTGCAGGAAGCTCACTGTGAAAGGCTATTCACACCCAGCCTTGGAAAGGGAAGGACATTAGACGACATGCAGAGAGAGGAGAAGGTACATCTCCACGTGCCCTCCTGGGCAGCCCTGAAGACCTGAGTGTAATTAGCTTTGACATTTTCCAGTTACTGCCTGCATCCCATCCTCCACCTACACAATCCACTTTCCACACTGCCGCAGGAAACCTTTAATCAAATGCATACCTGATTATAATTTCTGCTTTTTACTTCTGGCTTTTAAACCTCCCATGGGCTCCCCAAAGTATAAGATTGAGTAGAGTTTGGCATAGAAGGCACATTTTTAAAATGTGGCTCCAATTTAACTTTCCAATTGCATTCCCTTTCACTCCCCCCCCCCCCCCGCTTCACATACAAGACTGTGGTGGTTCGTAAAATCGATATCCTATTTAGAAAACTCCTATTCATCCTTCAGGACCCAGTCAGTGCCTCCTCTCTACCCAGGCCTAGTAAGAGGAGGGACTCTGCCATAGCTCACCGTCACCCCCAGGCTGGAGGCTGGGGGGATGCAATTATTTAAAGCTGAGACGCCCAACTCTGGCCCCACCAGTGACTATGAGGACCTCAGCCTTTCTTCAGATGTCCCCTCCTCCAGTTTTCCTGTGAGTCTCCAGAAGGTGTCACGTGTACCACTGTGTGCAGCTCTCCATCTCGCTCCGGGGATTTGTCCATTCCTTGTCCACATGGGGGAACAAGCTGCCAGGTCCCCACAGCTGCTGGCAGTGTGGCCACTGCGTGGTCTCCCACTGCACCCACAGAAGGCTGTGCTTTCTGTCCTGCATCTTGTGTGTGCTGGGCTGGCTCACTTCTCTGTGCTGCAATTCAACTCCCAAGTGGGTACAGCGACAGAATGATAATAGGAATAGGCTATGAATGGCTCACACTCACCACACCTTTCCTCTGCACCAGGCACGGTGCTCACCCCTTCTGTGGGTTCTACATTTTCATCCTCACACTGACCTGGGAGGCATGTGTTGTTACTATTCCCATTTCAAGAGGACCGCAACAGTGAGGGCTCAGGGAGACCAAGCAGTGAGCATGTGTTCTCACAGCTGGTAAAGGGTGGCTATGAGTGTAAACCCTGATGGGTTTGGCTCCAGAGTTCAGAACCTTGTTTAAGGCAGGGCTGCCTCCCAGCCCTGGTGTGCACCAGCTCCCATCAGGTGGAGTTCCTGCCTACTTGGTGGGTGCCAGTTCCCCTGGCAGCCTATCAGCGAGAACTCGCTATTTTCCCCAACAACAGTGACCGGCACAGAGTAGAAGCTCAGTAAATGTTTCATGAATAAAAGAATAAGAAAATAAGGAGACTCTCATTCTAATCTCACCCTCACCTCTAACCGGATCTGGGAATGGTCTCCATATCTTTTCTAAACAATCAACATCAACGGATCACTAATATTGTCTCGATGAGACTTTTATGAACCAGGCTGAGATGCTAACGCCCATGCAAATAGAACTCCAATCTCCCCAGGGCTTGGTGCCAACAACACACTCCTCACTGGGTTTTGCCCCCACCTGCTCAGCAGGTGCAGTCCCCTGCAGAGCCCATCCGGTTGTTTTGGGAGTCCAGAAGATGTGTCACGTGTGTCTGCGGCAGTCACCATGTGGCATCCTCTGCTTCCCTCCTCTCCGACACAGGCCTGCCCAGAGCCGCCCTCCCCTCCGTCCCTGCTGCCTGCTGCCCTGCGGAAGTGCCACTGGCCATGTTCAGGTCCCTCTCTTCTGAGAGTGGTCCGCCCTCTAGGTGGCAAGCCAAGCTGTGTTCTGTTCAGATGTGTAAAGGCCACTGTCCCACTCTGTGTCACACACACTTCGGTTAGCTGGGGGTTGACAGGAGTCCTGAGTGCCCCATGACTTACCAAGTCCTTTAGATAGCCTCTTCTCAGCCTCAGACCACAGTGCCTGCCTCCACCATGCCCTGACACACGTTTGGAACTGGTGTGTGTGTGTGTGTGTGTGTGAGAGAGAGAGAGAGAGAGGTGTGTGTGTGTGTGTGTGAGTGAGAGAGAGAGAGGTGTGTGTGTGTGTGTGTGTGTGTGAGAGAGAGAGAGAGAGGTGTGTGTGTGTGTGTGTGTGAGTGAGAGAGAGAGAAAGAGAGAGTAAGAGAGAGGTGTGTGTGTGAGTGTGTGTGTGTGAGAGAGAGAGGTGTATGTGAAAGGGGGGGAGACTCTGAGCTGTCCCCATCCCCCTCCCGAGCTGCTCCTTACTCTCCTCCCTTTACAATGCTAATCAGCTCATGAATATAGATGTTTGCTGATCTTGGCTCCTCATCCTCCTTTCCACTCACCAGACAAATCTAGCCACATATGGATTCATTTTAAGGACAATCTGGAACATCTTCCCATCCCCTGGCCACAGACATCAGAAGATCAGGTGCTCAGTCCAGACGCCAGGTGAGTCAGCCCACTTTGGGGAGTGAGTTTTATCAACAGGTCTGGCATTTTCAGATTTAAGGTCTGGATTTACTAGGAAGCTGATGAGGCTTAAATTCCAGAATCTTTTCCCCCCACTTGCATGGGAGAGGCCTTACTGCTCATAGGTATTAGTAAAGTTTGCAAAAGTAAGCTATTTTAATGCAATCAGTGAGGACACATGTCTTTTCTCCCTGGCCTTCGCTCCGATACCTCTTTTCTTGTCAGGTGACGGTGGGGGGACCATGGGTGTCTGGGGGATCTGGCTAAAGGAAGTATGCATTCATACACCTCTCAGGGTAGGAATGGCAGGGGAGTTCCACCCACCCACTGGGTAGACATGCCCCACGTCATGGCATAAAGGTGCGGTGCCATCGTCATTTCTCATTGTGGCTATGCCCTAAAGCACCGATAGTGAGAGAGTAGCAGAGGACACACAACATATAAATGTGTGGGGCCAGGGGCTGTGCTGTGCGAAGTTCTTCCTGTCACCAGTCATTAAAATGATAGGTGGCAATGTCGGCATTTGATCAATGCCTAATCACAACTCTTACCTCAAAATACCAAAAAACAAGCTTCGATTGACCATGCTAGGAGAAAGACTGAATTGCTTTTTTCTCCTCTATATGGAAACTAATACTTAAATGTCGTTACCTAAAAAGCGATGCATCAAAAAGAATATGCAGACAAAAAAGTGTAGGAAATCTCCAGTAGTATAATAAAGGTTTGTCAGAAAGTTCACTGATAAAAATATAAAGGTTTTTTTTTTAATTTTGTGAAGTTTGTAATATGTGATGGCTTCTTTGTCTTTAATTTTTGTAACATCTTTTCTCATTCTAAATAAAAACTCACACTTGTAATACAATTTGCAGCAGAGTTCATTGTTTGTAACATAACTGTGCTTTTCTTTCTTAAAAGCTCTTTGTTCTAGCTTCAGGCCCCCTTTAACCTGGATCTGTCCTGGACATGAAGTTAAAGAGGATTTGGACCTTTGGCCCCTTCTCATCTGCAATGTCTACAGTATTGGGTGGGGTAGAGAGGGAAGACATTGTCCCAGTTGCCCTCTCCTCCTCCACTTCCTGTCATATTCAGCCAGGACAGCCATTAGAAGGCTCCGACTTCCTGCCCACCATTGTCTCTGGGTGCCTTTCTAAGCTTTTCCTTCTTCCATATTCTCAGGCTTCACCAATTCTCTTAGATGTGATGCCTCAGACCTTGCAGCCCAGCTCAGTCTTAACCGGGACTCTGAAACCAGGCTCTACTTGCTGTATGCTGTGCATTCTCCCTTCCTGTTCCTGGCCTGACTCCTGTAGCCCCGTCCATGGGAGACGCCAATCTTTCCCTCCATCACTCTCCACTCTCTTCACACAGGGTCTCGAGATGTGCTCAAACTAGACAAAGATCCATAGCTAAAAAAAATATCTTCAACATTCTCCATTAACTCCGTGCTGAAAAGAGAGGCCCAGAAATGTCACCCATTGCTTAAGTCTACCAGGAGAGGGTTGGTAGGGGCCAGGGAGAGGTGTCTCAGATACCTCTGAGTTGGTGATATTTGCTTTTGAGGTTTTGATACAGACATAGAAAGGCCTGCGAATAGGGCACCTTTCTAAGTCATTTGTCAACTTTACTCCTTCTATGTGAAAGGACTGTTCCATTCGGAGTTAGAAGAGATGGTTTGCATATTGGCTTTGCTACTCACAGATTGAGCATCCTTAAGCAACTCACTTTTCTCTTGACCTTCATTTTCTCATTTGTAAAATGAGGTGGTTGGATTATATGATCGCCACCATCCCCCCAAGCTATATATTATCATGCTCTATAAATCACCATGCGTGCCAAATTCTAATTAAACAGAACTTGACTACTCATAATCTTTGCAGGACAAGAACTGATCTTGCCTCAGCTCAAGTTTAAAGAGACATCATAAGAAAACAAGTTCCCATTAGGGGAAGAGGACAGGGGGAAATGAATCCCAAGTTTTCTTAACAATCTTTTATAGCAATCACAGCTATATCAATAATTTTCTATGGTCATCATATATTCAATAATCTAAGAAAGGATCAGTTATGTTTATTAGACATTAGTGACTAATTAGACATTGCTGTATGCTGTGCAGTCTCCCCTCCTGTTCCTGGCCTGACTCCTGTAGCCCCCATCCATGGGAGACGCCGATCTTTCCCTCCATCACTCTCCATTCCTTCCACACAGGGTCTCGAGATGGGCTCAAACTAGACAAAAATCCATAGCTAAACAAATATCTTCAACATTCTCTCATTAGACATTAGTGACTAATTAGACATTGCTGTATGCTGTGTGACTAAGGTGGAAATCAATTGAAGCATTTTAGAAAGATTAGCACCTAAAATGTGGATTTTAGATGTTATTTTTGTAGTCGTTTTAACTGAAAAATAACTGAGAGCTAGCTCTCAGGATTCTCTGTTTTCTGCACCATTTACCACTGCAGTCTGTCTGTCCATCTGCGTGTTGTTAGCTCTGAATGAACACAAGAGCCTCCTTCCTCCCTCCTTGCTTCTCTCTCCCGTCCCTGCATGGTTCACAATAACCTACCTTTCAATTTCTCAAAAATAAATGACCAAGAGACGGGAGGAAATCCAGAATGACGAAAGGTACTAGAATCTGGAGGTGGCTGAGGACACAGGTTTCGGCGAGAAACATGAATGGCTTCAAATATTGGTTCCGCCACAGTCAGGCTCTGGGGCTTCAGGGGGAAATGAAAATACAAGGGAAGCCAACAGCTTGAAATTGTAGAAAGACACAAATTTGCAGGTCATCCAGGCCTGCTCAGGGAAGAGGGACATTTTGGCTAGGTTGAAGGGTCCTTTAAGTCCACCTTTCTGCCTCAGTTGAGTTCACACACTTTGGTTGGTTGCCTTCAGGTTCCTAACACGTTACCTGGGGAAGAACATTTCAGATGGGGAGGGAAGGGGAGAGAGTATGCCAGCCCCGGAGGACAGTCAGCCCCACTGTTATTGAGCTAGACTTAGCCTCCGGTCTAAGTCTAGCACCCTATGTGTTTGGTTATCCAACATCAGTCCATAAAAAATTGATCTTTCATCTCTGGGAAGGGGCCCACTAAGTCTAACTGCTGGTCCTGCCAGGCTGAGGACCAAGTGTGTGGACCGTGCAAACTTCACCTAGCCACCGCTGTCCTGGGAGCTGGCCAGCCTGCCCTGAGAACACCCTCCCTCTCACCCAGCTTCCTCTTGACCGGGACAGATCTCAGAACATTTTGCAAATAAGTTAAGTGCCTTCACTGCAATTAGCCAGTACAAGCAGTTGCTTTTATTTTTTTTTAAACCAAATTTGGTAGTCTGGTTTATCACCCCTTCCTGCCTCTGACAGTTGCAACATATGCTAGTGGTTAGTTGTGAGGCATTGGCTCTTTGGGGTTGATGATTTGTCGCTTGGGTCTATGTGGCAAAAGAGGTGGATTCCAAGAAACACATGTTTAAGAAATTCAGGAAGGAGCAAGGAAGTGGATATGATCATTGGCTAATTGGTTTGTTAGGCCAAAAATGCCTTTTGGTGCTCACCACAGCACTGTCGCCAATTCTTAAGTGGCAGTGACCTCCCTTGAGGTCGTTGTGTGAATGACTATGACAAATGACTGGTTTTGGAAGGTTAGAGACTTTTCTCTCT
This sequence comes from Rhynchonycteris naso, assembly GCA_037038555.1. NCBI lineage: Eukaryota > Metazoa > Chordata > Mammalia > Chiroptera > Emballonuridae > Rhynchonycteris > Rhynchonycteris naso. The sequence goes on from CM073000.1 coordinate 12,815,631, forward strand.
TTGCTTGTTCTTTTTTTTTTTTTCTTCTTTTGGTTGTTTGGGATCTTATTGAAAATCACAAACCAGAAAGAAAATAGTTGCCAAGATCAGTGGTGAACATTTCAGGAATCAAGTTACTGTGGCCTGTGGCTCTCGGCTCAGCTCGAAGAAAATTCAAGTTGCTTTGGTGATCCCTCTCAGAACATTTTTCTTTAAACAGCCACTTACCCTTGGTTTACCAGGAAGCTGGAGGTGGAAATGGGCAGAAGAGTCAGCCTAAATAATGTGGTAGGACATATAAATATATATATCCCCTACTTCTCCCCCTGCCCATAAATGTGTCTATACGGGCTAACACTGAGTCAGACGCCTTGGACTCAATGCAGACCCTAGAGGCTAAGTACGTGGTTTGGAGGGAAATTGAAGAATTTTGAAGGTCGGCTCCCAGTGTGCTTTAAACAAGTGATTTTGTGGCTACTTGACGTTGAGGCGCTGGGTCAGCCTAAGAGCATTTATGGAAGGGTGAGAGGGACCTGGAGGGAGGTCAGCTCCTTTCAGAAGATCAAGACCAGGGAAGTGAAACAACCTGAGTCCAGGGTGAGGAGCTGGGCTTTCTAAGCCTCGCTCCAGTTCTTGCTAAACTGAGGAACCTCAGGCAAATTTGGGCCGCGCTTGCCTCCTAATCGGATGATTGGATCAATTCTTTGATGACAGGCTTTCCTTCTGTGTTTACCCAAACTCACCTCAAATATTCTCGCCACCGCAAACGCTTTCATCATTACCCCGGGCTGAGTCATTTGAAGCAAATTCACGCTGTAATCAAACTCATCACATTTTCCGACGTGGTGTGTTTTATATAGCAGCAATATTACTAATTTCTATTAAGTTGTGGAGCCAGCACACCCAAAAGGGAAAAACACTGCAATTGTAAGATGTTTAAAAAATAATTTCAGTTATAAATGGTGTCACAAAGCATGGCTAAAAATATATCGTGCAAATATCAGCTTTGGAGATGAACTTGGGATCCTTGTATTTAGCAATATATATATATTTTAATGCCAAAGATCTTTTTAAAATGCACTTAAGACAAAGTCTTTTTAAGAATGTTCAAAATTCCTTAAATGACATTTACACAACCGATTGTGCTTAGATTTACCTGTGTAAGCTCAAGGTGAACAAATTCTAAATTAGTGAGGTCTGAATTAATGGGATGTTATCCTGTTTACTCTTGGAATGTGTTGAACCATTTAATACCTCTTGAATCACCCTAGAGAAGTAAATCTGATATGATCCATGCAGAAGTGGAAATTACTAGGATACTGAGAGTTAAATTTAAACCAAAATGAGATTTCCTGAGGTCCCAAGTGCTTATATGTACCACATTAGCCTTGAGATGGGCAGGGTCCTTCATAACAAAATAAAATACTTGCCAAATCTGGTATCTTAAAACAGTAATGTAGGCTCCAGCCTTCTGATTAAATTCTTTGGATATTAAAATTTGATTTGACCTAAATTCAAAGTGACTAGATATTTTTTTTTCTTGTAAATTTCTGGGAACCCCACACTGAGGCAGAGGGATGGCATTTAAATCTCTCCTTTAGAGGCATTCATGAAAATGCAGTCAGCGCTAAAAGTTTCCACCCGAGGAAATGAACAAAACAAGTTGGATTCAAATGACAATTACAGCACACACACACAGAAAGAGAAAAAAAATCTGTAATTACACCTCAACATGGAAATATGTTCTAAATAATTTATGTAATTGGGGTCGATGGAAAACAGAAATGGCAAAGCTGTCCCATTTTTACAGAAGCTAGTTTTTGGTTTCTTTCCCTGTGCTCATCAGCATTCTAAAATGTCAGTGCTGGAGGGGTCCTTCTATTCCAGTCCCCCTTAATGGAGGTTAAGGCCCAGAGAGGCAATTGTCAGTGTCAGGGAACCAATTAGTATTGGAACGGGGTCCAGGATCCCACTATTTCTGAGCTACCATACGGCACAGCAGTGTGTCTATCAGGTATTCACTAAATGTTTGCAGGATTGAGTGAATTTACTCCTTAAGTTTTATGGAGAACCAAATCAAGCAAAACTTGTTCACTCTTTCTCATATGTATGTGTCTTTTCTCTAAACAACTTTTTCTGGTCTGATTTCCTGGATTCAAGAAAAGAATTTGTGAGGACAGGAGTTGAGTTGAGGTCATAGAGAGAAGTGGGTTTTCTCCATGGGGGAAGTGGAGGAATGAATAAAGAGGAAAATTACTCAAATGAAGTGATTATTAAACGATGATTTTCTGAAAGAAATGATTGCATGTTGTAATAGGATTGGTAGCTAAGCCTACATTCTCATATACAGTGTGTCCGTAAAGTCATAGTGCACTTTTGACTGGTCACAGGTCAAAAGTGCACCATGACTTTACAGACACACTGTATTTAAGGGAGTTAAAGGCTGGCCTTGTGTAGAACAGACTACTATTCACGGAATGAATGAATGAATGAATGAATGAATGTGTGAAGGAAAGAGTGCTATGTGTTTCATATACAGTATTTCATTGAAGTGTCCCCAGCTATCTGGAATAAAATCTCATCCCTATTCTCTGAAGAAGACGAAGGCTCAGAGAAAATAATGGCTAGAACAAGGTCTTAAAAAACTTCTTTGCATACTTTATACTTACCACTCTCCCCATCCCCCAAATTCCTAATAGAATAGTTCCATTCTTCCCACTAACTTCTTGGTTCATATAATATATATATATATATATATATATATATATATATATATATATATATATATATAAACATACACACATATACATTTTATGTGGCAGATAAAGAAAGAAATAGACTTCTGATGCATAGCCTATCAAATAGAAAATAATCAAATGGCTGTGGGTTGACAGATGCCAAATATCATAAGACAAAGTTGCATGCTCAGTTTGCAGTAAAGGAGGATGAAAATGCATGACAGTGCAAATATTTTGTGATTTGAAACTGCCTTTCTAAATCTTGTTTCCAATTTAATAGCACAGGTCAACAGAATCTTATATTCAAAGGGACTTTGTAGTGTCTATAGAGAGAGACTGGTTTTGAGTTCCTGGGTTCCCTTTTCTTGAAGAACCCAGAATAACTCCATAGGCATAGTCTATTCCAATTAAAGGAGAATAGCAATGTTGTTTATCCCTGTGTGTCTTGCCTCTGTCTCAGGGAATGACATCACCTCTCATCAAGTACTTCAGCTAATGGAAGAGGCCAGGAAGAATGACCAGCACCGTTCTTTCCTGAATTCCACCCCAGCTCCAAAATGAGCTTTTTATGAGGTAAGTGATTCACTTATTAGGTAAAGTAAGCAGAGAAACAATGTCAAGTTAAAATGGAACAAGTTTCGATTCAAAGTGACACTGAGCAAACAGCCAGGCTGGACCTATTGAGCCCTCGTGGGACGTGGGTGTGCCTAGAGGAGAATGATTCCAATTAGTTTCAATGGAGAAGGGTTTGCAATGTGATAAGTTTGCTCCACTGAAGCCTAAACCTGGAGAGCAGAGAGGCTGAGATGAGGAGCTGGGAAAGGCGTCTGATTGCAGCATGACTCACTTTCTGAAACACTGATGAACAGCTGAGACTCTCCAGGTGAATTCTGCCTTTCTAACCACAAAGAAATCGAAGCACAGGGAGGTTTAGAGGTTTGGCCAAGGTCCCAGAATAATTAGCATCTGAGTCCAGTCTTATACCCAGGTTTTCTTTTTATCAGGGGGCGGGGGGCTGAAGGTCTCTTCCTTCAGGATTCCAAACAAAAATCACTCCTGATTGAAAGAAACATGTCTGTCTTATTCACCAAAGTGCTGGGCACATAGCAGATACTCAAGAAGTATTTGAAGAATGAAAAATAGAAATCTAGATCTGAATATTGATCCAAAGATAGAACCAAACCAGACCTCCAGATTATTCCCAGCTTGAGCCTTGACCTGGTTCATAGAAATTCTATCCTGGGCCTGGACTATGCATCCACCAAAGAGAATCTAGCAGATGTCTTCAAACTTTTTATAAAAATGGCCCACTTTTGCAGTGCTGGTCAACCTGGTCCATACCTCCCACTAGTGGGCATTCCAGCTTTCATGATGGGCAGTAGTGGAGCAACCAAACGGCACCATGATTGGCCCACCATGAAAGCTGGAATGCCCACTAGCGGGTGGTAGGGAATTGAATCCAGGATATCCATACATCGGGCCAACACTCTATCCACGGAGCCACCGGCCAGGGCCAGGGGCTGCTTCTAATCCATCTTTTTATTCTCCTTAGTGTTTTTCAATGGTAAATGGTTAACATTTTTTTTTTTATTGAAGGAATAATGGAATGAATGGTGGACTGGACAAAGAGATTTAGTTTCCCACAGATGGAGGAGACTCCCAGCATTTTGTGTTAACATTGGGGTTCCCACGGCAGTGCCCCACTTATTTCAGGCAGAAGACTGTCACTCTGCTCAGGGCCATGTGAGTTTCTCTTGTATCTGCTGCACTCAGGAAGGTGGAAGGACCCGTGTCCCCAGGTGTAGCACCAGTGAGAGAAGGCAATGCAAGGTGTTTGAAACCCTGTGTCTACTCATTCTAATATTCCTAGATGGTGTGCTCCGGCCCCGGGGACCCTTAAGTATTTTCCTCAGCTGGAGTGTTCAGCTCACTGGCTTTAAAGACCACCAAGTTCATCCCAGCAAGGTGCTGTTTCTATTCACTGTCCAATGACTGACCAACCACTGTAACAGCTGAGTGTGTGTGTGTGTGTGTGTGTGTGTGTGTGTGTGTGTAATAGCTCAGTGTGTGTGTGTTCAGTTAAAATAACTGGAACCCAGCTGGGTGATAAGAACTGAGAAATGGCATGCACATGGAAGCAGAATTGTACAGACATGTTCAGGTTCAAGGAAAAACCCAGTTTGACTTGAGCTTCAAATAAAAGGAAAGTGGAAATCTAAAGTGAAAGAGAAAGCTCACATTAGAGATGACTTAGGAGCCATTGGACTTGGGTCCGACACTTTGAATTCTAGGGAAGAGAAGGAGGGCATGAAGGCAGCAGGGTCTGATGCATTTCGATTCTTGTTCCAGAACTTATCCTCTCTGTGTGATGGCTTATTTATACAATTATCATGAAGATTAAATTACATTGTGTACATAAAATTACTCTCTGCGAAATGAATGGTAAATGACTTTGGCAGAGTCGGAAGATAGGTTCCACTAACTACAGAGCTCTCAATGCGATGGGGTTCATGGGTGAGATTTCAGATCAAGCTCTTGAGAACTTGGTTTGTGAATATGAAATAAAGAAGTCGTCATCTCCAGGAGCCGGCACGGGTTCCACGAGGACTCTGTGTGTGAGCAAGGTGGATTCACTTTGTTGTGAGCATTGCCTGACTCTTCCCAAAAAATGTAACAGAAGTAGCATCTCTGAATTTCTGTGAAGCAACCTGCAAGACTCTTCTTCCTAACAGGCTGATGAACAAGATAGACGTGTGTAAACAAGACAGTGTGTTTGCCTGTTTTTAAAACATGACCCTGGGGTGGTGGAATCAATCAAAGTGATGGCAATCTGCAGATGCATTCCAAGTGGCACGCTACCAACCCTGTTCGACATTTTAATAAAGGAACTGAAAGGAATATGCAGAAGGTTTGCTTATTGAATACTGAAATGGTGAAGAGCCTAGGAGGAAAATAAATGTTAAGGACTAGGACAAGGATTTTATAGACTCTTATTTAGAGATTGCTACAGTATTTAGGTTTTGACAATAAACACTGTATATTTCATTATTATTATGAGTTCTCAGAACACTACTATCCATGCATTCAAATCACGAACACTTTCCTCTCTTTTTCTCGGCTTCCTAAATGCCTATGAATATTCTGTCCCCCTGGCACTGAACCAGCACCATAGGAATGGAACAAGGACCCAGCCCTCCTTCTAAAAGACCAAACTGTAAAATTAGCAAAGGAATAGAAAACAGCTGGCGAAACATGATAGCTGTTATTCCGAACCCATGAACCTGAAAAGATAGTTTATTTTAGAAGACAAACAAAATCTGCCTTCTGTTTGATCTGGGACAGCATCCACCGTCAGAAGCTGTCTGTTCGCATTTAGTTACTCTGGAGGTTTGGGAAGAGCAGCACAGGCGCTATAAACAAAGAACAGAAAGGATCAGTTTCCATCTTAATCTGACAGTAAACAGTACTAATTTGACACTGCAGCTGTTTATTGATACCCAGGGAGAAAAAAAAGTTGCAATTCAATAAAGAGAACAGTAGCCAGTGTGTTGGGGCAGAATTGTTCCTAAGATGGCAGGAGCCAGGCTGTCTTGAATCTCTCCATGTTAAAAGAACACAATGTAAATTGCCACATGATGTGGTTTTCATCTGGCAGCGGGACCAGCCATGGGAGCCTATAGCTTTTAGCCTTCGGAGAGGGCTCTCTGTAGTGGCTTCATCCTGACTCGTCTTAGTAACTACTAGTGGGTTCCTTGCCAATCACTTAATATTTTACAGAAACAAGTCTGGCACAAGGCAAAATTCTTTATTCGCTCACTCGCTCATTTTACAAATGTGTATTAAATGCTTAGTATATAGCAAATGCTGAGCTGTCTTTTGGAGATAAAAAGGTGAACGTTATTCATGCCCACTTGATCTTCACTTTCTAGCGATTGAGAGACTGGCAAATAAATAACAATGATTCACAGAGGTAAGCATAATCATAGATGCATACCCTGGTTAATTACAGAATCTGGTTAGTGGAGTTCCCATGTTGTCATCTATAAATTGATCATACAGAACTAAGCTATAGTACTGGATCTGGAAGCTATTTCCTACATAACTCATTCATTCATTCTTTATATTTTGGGTGATTCTGACAGGACTAATATTCCAGGCACTTTGGCAAATTACTTTTCATGCATTTTCTCAGTCAGTCCTCACAACCACGTTGTAAGCTACGCACAATTATCACCCATTTGGCTCATAAAAAAGCTATAGTGTAGAGGTTGAATTTCCTGTCTGTGACCATGCAGCCCCTAAGTGGCGAAGCCAGGGACAGAATCCCAGTCGGTAGGCTTCCAAGTCTATGCTCCCTATAATAATGTTCCTGTTTAAGAGGTCTAGAGTCTGTGAATCTCAATGTGGCGGCTCAACATGAACATCAATTATCATTGTTCTATATTTTTTTTGAAAAAAAGCATAGGTTTCCTAATAAATACAGTTATTCTAGTAATTATTCTACCATTCGCATCTCAGGCCTGCTCATATAATATTAAACTACTACCTTTAGACCAGTGGTTCTTAACCTGGGTTATAACGAACCCTAGGGGTTCGATGAGTCGGTCTCAGGGGTTCAGAGAAGCCTCTGCCACGGAGCCAGAATAAAGTAATACCGTAATTTGTTGTGAGTTCATGCACTTTGTTGGTTTTGTTCTTTGAGCAAGGTGATGTTTATGCGCGGCTCATTTTGTGCACCAGTAAGAAAACATATACCTATGTCTTGAATTTGGAAAAAAAATCATATTTTATTTATCACTAAAGAAGGGTTTGGTGAATGCGCATATGAAACTGGTGGGTTTGGTACCTCAAAAAAGGTTAAGAACCACTGCTTTAAACCTTTAGATGAGCTCATGCTCTTCTTCTTAGAATAAACACAATATTGTGCTTCACTGTTTTCAAATATATTTGTTGAACACTTACGATGTGCCCAGAATGAATGTGGGCTTTGTCATTACTCAGGGTCACAAGCCTGATCAAAACATTGTCCCTGCGACATTGTCTTGATTCTTTACCAGGAATAGTCGCCTGCTTTCCCGAGATGAAATTTAAAACAAACACAATCCCACAGCATTTTCAATAATGTTGAAGACATTTACCATTTGCAGTCAAACCAGAAAGAATAATACGAGTGAATAGCTATTAGAAGGGAAAAAAGAACCCTGTTATATGTTCAGTTTAGTAGAGAATATGCAATTTTACTACTTATATTTTAATTTATCTTTCTCTCAAGTGCAATTGAATCTCTATCATTAGGTCATATCTGGCCGGGCCAAATAAAGCATTCTATTTAGAAAATGGAACACTTGGTGCTGCCAGCCCCTCTCCATTTCACTTACAAAAAAATAGAAGCAACGGACTTGTGACTTTCAGATTATTGCACGCCAATGGTTTGCCTGTGTTCCTGATATGCAATGATGTGATCCTTGGAAATCTAGATGGCCAAGGAGAATACAAACGGATTTGGTAAAGTGGAGGAATTTGCTCCTTTATTATACGTTATTTCTCTAGGACACTCAGCATTTGCTGAGCATATGAAAAATAGGAAAGGCACCGTTCTGAGTATCATTAAAGAAAAATAAACTGTGAAGCTCAGTGAGGCTCAGTGTTGTTGTTCTTTTTTTTTAGAAAGGAAACATTGAGTTGCTCTTGTATGTGCCCTGACTTGGGAATTGAACCGGCAACCTCTGCACTCCAGAATGATGCTCCAACCAACCGAGCTCTCCGGTCAGGGCTGTACCAAGTTTCTATTAAGCCTCACTGATGCCTTGTCACCTGAGTGCTACACCCCACTAGGGCTTTTCTGGGTAGTTTTTTAATAGTCTCCCACTTATGGAGAGAATATGAAGCATTCAATACAAATAAAAGGCCTTTATATACATAAACAGACTTCACAGTGACACATCAGCTGGGATGGAGTAGGGTGCCTCGGTGGCAGGTAGCACAGTGCCTGACTTAAGCAAATAACACATTTATTATATCTTAGGACTGGTGAATTAGAGGGTTCAAAGACATTCTCAAAATCCCAGATGATTTCTATCCCTCTGCCCTGCCATTCTCAGAAAGGTGGCTTTCTGCTCGTGTCCCCTGATCACAGCAAAACACCTGCAATAGTAAGACCAGAATCATACCTAGATAGGGTCATGTCCGGGGGAAGAAGATACCATGTCTTCCTATGCCTTCTTTTAAAATTCCGGAAACTACCCCTCAACCCCTTAGAGGACCTAGCCACAAATCTCAGTGTTCAGAATTGTGTCACATGCCCTGATGTCCATCAGTCACTGGCAGGAAAATGGAGTCACCTTGATGAGCTTAGACCAATCAGAGCACATCCCCGAAAGTACATGACTGTGTAGAAGTGGTGAAGACCTGAACAGAGTTGGGCTCATTATCTAGAAGTTGTGGGGAGTGTCTGTTGAGTAGGTAACCTAAGTGGCCTTGCCTGGCCTGTCCAACCTCCAGGCAACTTTGTGTAGACAGCAACTCAGCCATCACAGCCCCCAACAAGCAGAAGGGAAAACTGAACATTTTCCTTCTTTGCTCAGGACCACCTGGAATAAATAGCAGAGTGAAGATTCCAACCCAAATCTTCAGTCTCAAGTCCATGATTCTTTGCGTCACTTGTCTCCTTGGTCTTGGCAAGGTCGATGACTTTCACTCCTCTAGGGCTCACTGTAATCTTTTCTGCTGCCTGGACTCAGCAAAGATTCGTCCTCTCACAAGGGGGGACATGTAGCCAACATTCAGAGAGCTTGTGCTATGCCGGCCGCTCTGCTAAAAACCTCATGCATTTAGCCCACAAAACTTCACATAATTAGTGTGAGGAGTTGGGGGTCAATCCCTAGCAATCAATTCTAGAACCATCTTCTTAACCATTGCACAACTAGGGAAGGTGTCTGTTGTCAGGGCTGCAGCGCTCTGGAGTGAAGGTGATTCAATGTTGCACATGTCAACAAGGGTTTTGGGGTGGAAATTGATTTAGGAGAGTAGGTTATATGCCCTTGGAGACCACTGTCACCTGAGGTGGCGGAAGAGCCCTAACATCTAATCTAGTTACCATAGTTATAAGCTATTAGACTTTGGGGGGGGGGGGGAAATTCCCAACTAACTCTCAGTGGTTTTTTTTATATAAAAAGTGGGGATAAAAGTAATACCTACTCGACAGCTTTTGTGTTGCCAAGATTAAGGAAGAATCTATGGAGAAATACTCATAAATTGCAAAACATTCTAATGACTATTAGTCATTATTATTATTATTATTATTATTATTGGTATTGTCTGCTTTCAGAGGTCAGGTGTCCTTGCTGTTCTCTGTTGGAGCCTCACTTTCCACCTCCCATCCTCTACACTCAGGATGTCTTCCTGTCCTCTCCTGCTGTTCCCCACGTGCCTACCTCTTGTCCTCAAGGCTGTTTAATGTCCCTCTTCATCTTCTGATTTTTTTCTGGGTGGCAGAGAAGGGAAGATTGAACACAACACTAACAAAAACAGAAAATGCACATAAAAAATAACGTACACACCTCTGGTACAGGGCGTGGGCCCTGTCTGAGCTGAGAATTTGCTCATTCAAGCCGATTTTATGTTTGCTGCAGCCAACGTGAACCAGAGCCGAGAGGCAGCCCTCCTGGAGCAGGACCTGCAGAGCACTAGAGTTGGAAGGGACCCTGGTCATCACTGAAACCCTCAAGTTCCAGATGTTCATGAACATGACGAAGAAAGAAGACCCATTCTCAGGAGTGTTACCTAAGCATGGAGTTAAACATCGTTTATAAAGCTTCTTTATTCATGGTTATATTGTCGAAGTCTTAATAGGATTTCTAAGAATGGGTTTCTCAGAATGATAAGAAGACCCTTTTCACAGAGCATCTCCTGAAACCAGTTTTCCATAGGACACTGATTAAGACCAATTAGATTATTCTATATTGGGGACAACTAAAGCTCACAGGTATGGACCGAGCTGTTCAAGGCTTCAAGCTAGCCAGAGGAAGAGGGAAGCTCGCCATGCACTATATAGGTGGTTCTCAGTCATGGAGTACATCCGCATCCCCTGGAAGGCTTGTTGACAGGGAAGTTTCTGGCTCCCACCCGCTGAGTATCTGATTCAGTAGGTCTAGGGAGAATTTGCACCCGAGAATTTGCAAGCAATGCCCTTGCAGGTGACCTAGTGGGGCTCACTCTTCAGGAACCGCTGCCTTATATGACCTGAGTCTCTTGTTAGGAGCTATGTATCAAGTTTCTGATCCCAGGAGAGGGGCGAGCCCCTGGACACTGAAGCAACTCTGGTCCCAGGTAGAGTAAGCGGTTTCTCTCACGGTGTGATTGAGGAGCACCAGGAGACTGGCTGGGCCTTCCGGGAGGGCTCCACCATTCCTGCATCTCCCCTCCCCTTTTCCACACTATCTAGAATCCTACCAAGGAAAGAGTCCCTGTAGATTTTTGTTTGTTTGTACTTTAAGTCGCTCTTTTACATAAACGCTCCTGGAGATGTTGAGAAAGACCGTCAGTAACTCACATGTGAGTAAGATTTAGTTAAACCACATTCCCCTTTGTACTTAGCTGAGAACATTATCACGAGAGAAGGGGATTTTTATTGGGCTGGAGAAATTGCAGGAGGAAGACCTATTTTTGGAGGCTGAAGGCTTGAAATGAGTTGCTGGGGGCCACCCGGGAGGTGGCATGCCACTTCAGGTTGAGCTGCTCCTATTTGCGGAAGGTTGTGTTGAACTAAATATCACTAGTTACAGAGTAGGGTGAGGTGAAGAAAACAGGGGCATGCAGACTTTCCTTTTGGGTCACAAAGACTCTTCCTCATTCCAGTGTGGGAATCTGAGGTGCTGGGGCACACATGGATGTCTCCCACGGCCCCTTCTGACCGAGAAAGCTCCTTCAGATGACAAGACATCAGGGTCTGGTGCAGGAATCTGAGTGCTGGGTGGTCTGTGCCCTGTGTTTGTGGGAACAGCTTCTGGATTTGCTGAATTCTATTGCCTAGGGAGCCTTTGGCTGGTTCCCTGAGACGGCAGCAAAGCCCACTCGGCCTCTGTCACCAGCTTGCCTGCTGGACACCTCCAACTGGACACCTCGTCCCTCTTTCCCCTCTTGTCAGCCTCTCCATTACTCCCTGTGTTTAGTCTCAGTCTCTCTCTCCATGAAATGGAAAGAAATTTCTCTAGAGATCTAAATTGTCAGCCATTGGACCAGAGCTTTGCCCATTTCTGGGAGGTGCCATTTGCATAGAATTCTACCAAAATGGCACCCTCTCAGAGTCATGGAACTGGGATGGCTGTGACCAGCGCCTTCCACAGTCCCCGCTCCTAACTAATTAGGAAGAATGAGGACGGGATGAGAGTAGGGGGTGAGCATGGAAGATTAGAGACCCCCCAACAGGCCCAATACCAGTGAAAGCCGCAAGTCCCTCCCCTGCATCCTCTGTTGCTAGGACAACATGCCCCAGAAGCAGACCAAGCGATGGGACTTTGGACCCTTGGAATGCTGGTTGGGGGAATACTCTAGAGTTGGGGCTGCCCGTAGCTCTCAGAGTTCTCATCTCATGCTGTGTCTAGAACAGTGTGATCTCTGGAGGGCAATTAGTATCTGCTGCTCCTGTAGTGATGCTTCTGGACCCTTTCAAGGAGAATCTTAAAGCCATCTTCTCCCTGCATTCCTGTCTTTGTTCCTGGGACACAGAACCATGTACAGCAAGGACCAACAGCCATGTCGAAGTGTGGAAATCATTTACTACGAGTTTCCCAGAGGAATATGAAATTTCGGATCAAAGTTAGAATGGACCCGTCAGGCAGTATTTACCGTCCCCTTTCTGAGTTCTGATGACTGACATTGTTCTGTCTTTATTACTGGCCCTTGGAAGCAATTGTTTTAGAAAAATATTGTCTAGACCTGAAATTGAATGAATATGACATTAATTACAGAGGCTTTCCTCCGAGTGTCTCTGCCAGCTGCTCTCCGTGCGCGGGAGCGGTGGGGGATCCCAGGGAGATGGGAACGGGAAGCTGAGGAGCCGCGTGGAGGCCCGCTGGGGCCAGGCCTGCCCGCCTCCTGCACAGCGTCCTGCACAGCGTCCTGCACCCGTCCCGCACGACGGCCCTGCGAGGCTGGCACCATCTTTATCTCCTTTTGGTGGATCAAGAAACCGAGGTTCAGGAAAGTTCAATATTACATCCAAAAACACACAGGGCCTAAAAGGTGAGGTCAGGATCCAGACCTAGGCCAGCTGAGCTCCAACAGTATTGCTCTCGCCATCCACTCCAGGCAAAGGTGGCGCGAGCGCGGGGTGAGACGTGCTCCGTCCGCTCGCGGCGTCCCTTAGAACAAGAATGGGTTCCTATAGATTTTTAAGAAAGCGTTTTTGCAACTAGGAGCCCAACTTTATTACGAGGCACGACATTCACATCGTGGGCCAGGATGACCAGCACTTGAATTGTGTTTTAATAACATACGAGTTGTTTAATAACGAGTTATTTAATAACATACAAGTTATAGATGTGTGTAAGTAAACTGGATTTCAGGGGCCTACAGTTTACATGATTTGGAGAGCCGTATTTATGCAAAAGCATCAATAACTTTTTTTTAGAATGAGGAAAAAAAACCCACAAGAAATTACTAATTTTAAAAGCTGACCACAAAAAGCACAACATGACACCTTTATTAATGGTTTGACACACTTGATACTACTCGTTTTCCCACATCTGTTGGCTGTGTCCCCTTGGTTCGCCTCTTTAAAAGTGCAAATGTTGTACTATCACTTTTTACAGAAAGAAATAGCGAGATAATTTGACCTTTTCTTTCTGGCAGTAGATAGAAAAAATAATTTTTTTATTATTGATGGGAAAGTTTTTGGTTTGGTTTTGTCTTTTTCAGCATCACAACTTGTAATTAATAGCGCCACTGAACATTTTAAGGCTGTTGGCAGATCTGGGAAAATTATTAAGCTTCTTTCATAAGTGAACTGTAGGCTGAGTAGAATTTCTCATAGGCTAGCTTCTGGCTTCGCTTGGTTCAAATCCTTCTTGCCCCACAGACTTTGAATGATGAGTGCCATAGGGAATGCCCGTGTAGTGCTAGGACAGCTAAGTCTGAACTTGTGCATCACGGTGGTCATTGCAGTAGACAATAAAAGTATTCCTGCTAGTCATTCTTATCTTGGGAGGACTTGCGATAACTAAGCCATACAGTAAAGTGGCTAAAAGATAGCTTCTCTCTGTCCATCCCTATGCTCCACTGAACCCAGGTTAGATGTGTTCCCAACTCAACCTCTGTAAAATTGGATCCACAGAATTCCCACATCCCTCTAGCACCACTCAAGACATGGAGAAGATTGATACAGGGAAAGCTGGAGTGGAACGAGACAGCTGTCTCCACATCTTATTGTTTCACCTGCCCCCAAACATATAATCATGTGAACACATCAGGAGGGCCTCTTCTAAGGCCTTGTGCAAGCGAGCAATCCTAAGCTTAGGTTTCACTAGCTTCATGGAAAATCCTTTCCTCACGCATGTTTGTACTGAAGCATCTTCTCCACAGGAGTTAGGACAGTTTACAGATGGGAATATGATCCCCCCCCACCCCCCAGGTACGCTGGGGTTACAGAAGGGTTGGGAACCACAGCTTTGGAATTGATAAAATGCCAATCTTGTAACTAGTACCTTTCTAGTACAAGGGTTGGCAAACCTTTTCTGTAAAGAACTAGGTAGTAATTATTTTACTTTGTGTGAGTCAACTCAGCTCTGCCTTTACAGGGAAAGGGCAGCCCTGGACGGTACATAAACAAATCGCACAGCTACCTTCCAGTATAGCTTTATTTAGGAAAACAGGGGTAGTTTGCTGGCCCCTGTTCTTGTCCATCTCCCTGGAGCTGGAACTTTCCTATATTGAGAAAATGTGGCTTCCACAGCTGTTATGAGAGGCAGAGTCTTTATTGGCTTTTACCATCTTTTGGTGACTTGAGACAGGAGAAAGAGAGATGGAATTTTTTGATGGACAAAATCCATGACTTTTTAAGTGCATAGATTTTCTTTTCTATTTCCTCCTCCCATTTTAGGCCTAACGTGTTTTGACATATAGAAGCAGACATGTAGCTCTTTTCGTCTAACTTGGGTCACTTCCCTGGATGTGACTGAAATACTCAAGTCAGTTGAATATTTGTCTGCAAGTTTCTGAGAAGCCCAGAAAACCTTCTGGCTCTGACCCTTGTCATGCAGAGCCACCACCATCAGTCCACATATATTTCCACAGCATATGTGTTAGCATTGCCAACATCTTAATTTTCCTGGGTTGAAATATTAGAATGACTAAGGTAAAGTTTCTGTATTTGTCTTCTTGAAAGAGAAAGGGAAAGCACAGAACTTCTTTTTCTTTTTTTTTTTTTTTTTTTACTTTGGAAACTTCAAACTATTTCACCAAATCACTATGATTATTGTATACTTCGGAGTTAAAATTAGGAATAAATTTTAGTATTACTTTCCTTCTCTCTCTTCTCTTCCCTCTCATTTTAACTGAGTTATAAGAAAGGGCTTGATTAAATAAAGTAGAAGGCATGATGTTGTAATTTAAAGCATTTTGGAGTTAGTTTTCCTCATATATACATTCTCTTTATTATATTATATTTCCACTCCCCCAATTAGATGTCTAACATCAGTAACAGATGCACATATTACATCTCATGTACACTGATGGGATAATGTCCAATATTAGACCAAGGAGCTAATGTTCAACATAAATAGTATGAAAATATTTTATTTCACCCTTCAGATACTAGCAATTCTATTTATCAGCCCCACCAAGAAAAATAAATGACATTGCAATTGTATTTATTTTGGTTATGGCAAATATAAAAGCAAGTCTTAGCTAAGGGTGAGCTAGTTTGTTATAGAAAGTTAGTGATTATAATTCTTACAATTGCAAAGTATTCTGTTTTATTTACTTATTTTTTTGTAATTGCTTCCCTGGAAATTATTTGAGAAGATTTTCTATTTCTCCTATGAATTGCTTAGGATCTATTAGGAGGGATGGGTCCAATGTTGCCCTTTTGATAAACAGTAAATTTGGGACAGTCTGACCCTCAGTAATCCTACCTGGAGGATCCCGCGCTTGGCTCAGCGTAGCGATAGCTCAGTGAAGGGAAAAGAGCAGCTCTTCTGAGCCATCCTGCGCTAGCTTAGCGCCCAGTCCTCGCCGCTCTCATGGTGTGAAGTTAGACGGTAAATTAATCTTTAGAACCTCCGTTTTCCATGCATGCCTGGGAACAATAATATTCAATTTTTTAAGAGTTAAATGAGCTTATTATGTAAGACAATTTGATAAGGCATAACCCACTTAGGTATCTTTTCTCTACCTCATTTCTGTGAAGAGTGGCTATTGACTTTGGGCACATATTTGCATTACCTGCATAGCTATTGATACCTTGACCGATGTCAGATTAATAGAGTTGAATAAGTACTTGGAAATCTGACCGCTTGTCTCTGAGGTCCTTTAAGGGCTCCACACCAGAAGTGAGCGCACTGTGCTCAGAATCTTCGTTTTCAACCCAGCAGTGTTTCATTGGTATGCAGAAATGTGGTGGGTGGGAGGGAGGGGTCTTGTAACAACAGATTCTATTTTCCCAGCTCTTTTATATTACATTTTACAGTGCTCTTTATATATGTTACTGATTTTATTCTCTTGGCAACTTTGAAAGTCTTTTTAACTCCCAAAAGATTACACCACTTGGAGAAGTTCATACAGTTTTTACATGGCAGAAGCAAGACTCACTCCCAAGTCTGCAAACTCCAACTCATTCCCAGTCTCTAATCTTCATATTAAACCTCCTTAGAAGATGTTCTGTTATCTTTTTTGTCAAATGTTGCTTCCCTCTAAGCAGACTGGTGATGAGAGGAGGAGAGGGCTCTCCCATGTCTAACATGAAGTTACCTGCTCCCCCACTGCCTGCCCTGACTCAAGTCAAAAGCCGGTTTTCTAGATGGCTGGTGGACTCCTTACTCAGGGGCATCTTATCTGCAGTCTGAGAGACCAGCAGGGTTCATGGTTCTTGAGTGTGTGGTTTTCTAGAGTAGAACAATTTCCCCCCAAATTAGGGGAGTAAAATGGGATTGCCAACGTTTTATTGTACGGAATAAGGATATAAAAATAAAACAAAAACCTGTCATCTATTATCACTATCATCTTAGTGAAGTCATTTAATAATTTCAGAAAAAAGGGACAGTCCTTTTGTTAAATAAATCCAGCTCTATGCCTATAAACAATTTCTTTTCTCCTTTTTTTCTCTCCCTCCCTCCCTCCCTCCCTCCCTTCCTCCCTCCCTCCCTCCCTCTCTTCCTTCCTTCCTTCCTTCCTTCCTTCCTTCCTTCCTTCCTTCCTTCCTTCCTTCCTTCCCTTCTGTATGCCTTTCTTCCCCCACCTCCTTCTACTTCTTTCTCTCTCTTTCTTTTTTTTCTCCTCATCTCCATGAAGTCCTTTGAGACCAGAACTGAAGCTCTCCATTCACCCTGAGAGCACATGCTTCTTCTTTTTGGCAGAAACCCTTGGGTAGGAGTCAATCAAACATTTGTGCGTTCCTTGGAGTCTGAAATCTGTGTGTCCAAGAAATGTGAAGGATCAGCTACCCGTGCACCGTGACGTGAGGAGGCGGGCAGCGGAGCGGAGGCGGGCCACCAGTGTTGAAATGGACCCACTGAAAACAAGAAACAGCCACCTCTCCCCTTCCCAAAGGAGGTGCAAACAGCTGACCTGCCATAGAAAACATGTCGTTTGAGAGCTGCCCATGCCCTTGACAGTTGTGGAGGCTCCCTGGGGAAGAGTCTGGGTGGGTCCCCTCAGGAGAGGGTGGAGCTGTGCTGCTTGGAGAGCAGCACTCTGAGTTGGATGTTTCTTTTTGCAATGGAGAGATTGGGTTTCCCTCTGATTTTATTTAATGCACTTGCAATCACAATTCAGCATGAATCACTTCCTTTCCTTTATGTCGCTCCTCCCTCCTACCCCACCCTCTCTGTACTTAACCCTGATAGTAGTTTCCAGGAACTCCCCACCAAGCCCAGTTCTTTGGTAGTCAGGACTATTTCTTGGGTTGATTCTGCTGTGCCTATATGGGAGCAAGGGACAGGGAGGGAACTCAGATTCATGCGGTCTTTTGTGATGATTGTCTGCATTCTGCAGATCCACTGAGTGCTATCCGTGGACCGGCAGAGTCGGCTTTCCCAGCTCAGAGGCTTGTGAGAAGTGTCCATTCCAGAACTACCGACTCAGAATCTGCATTTTAACAAGGTCCCAGATATGCTGTGTGGGCATTAGAGTCTGAGCACAGCTGCTCTCCAGCCTCTGGGTGTTAAAATGCCTCTAACGTTGGCTTCTGTTCACAGCTGACACGTAGCTCATAGTTTTCAAAAAATTAAAGTCATAATTGCATGCAACTAGAGAGTGAGAATGAGTCAAAGATTTATTGGCCCTGCTGGTGTCTTAGCGGTAGAGCATCAGCCCAGTGTGTGGAAGTCCCAGATTTGATTTCCAGTCAGGGCACACAGGAGAAGTGACCATCTGCTTCTTTACCCCCCACCCCTTCTTCCCCTCCTGAGCCATTTTATACATGGGGAGATATGGTGTTTTGGTAAGCATGATATTCTTTAGACCCCACATTTTTCAGAAAAATGTGCATTTTATACATGGGGAGATATGGTGTTTTGGTAAGCATGATATTCTTAAGATCCATCCTTGTTGTCACAAATGATAGTATTTCATCTTATAGCTGAGTGGTATTCCATTGAATACATGTACCACATCTTCTTTGTCTAAAATTTCATGTCTGGGCCACTGCGATTGTGCTGCAGGGAACATAGGGTGTACACATAGAGAAACCACTGAGTTATGGGATTTATGTTCCATAATGTTGTCTTCTGTTCTAACAAGCAAACAATTTGAAAATGTCATATGGGAATATAAAAAAAAGACAAAACAAAATTAGATTTGTGTGTATACCTTTTAAATAAAAAATTTTAATTTAAAAGGTAAAAGAAGAAAAGAACAAGTTTTTGGATACCAAGATAGGAGCAGAAACCACAGTGCGTAGGTCCAACAAGGCTCTTTCACACGGGCACCAGTATCAACAGGGATCTTCAAACTGTGGCCCAAAGAGCACACTGATGAAAGTCTGCAGGACCAACAAGTAAAGGAGACACAGAATTCATTTTTATTCATTCAGCCTTATTGACCAACTACCATGTGCTAGGCATTGAACTGGCAAGATGAATAAAAATCAATCTCTGCCCCAAGGGTGGTTTAGTCTAGACATTTTTAACCTGGGCTTTCAGAAGAGGCTTCAAGGAAGCACCTGAAATCACAAGCATAATTTTTTCTTTCCCTTTTTATTTTATTTTTTTAGGTGAGAGGAGGGGAGATAGTAAGACAGACTCCCACATGTGCCTCAACTTGGATCCACCCATCTAGGGCCAATACTCAAGTACTGAGCTATTTTTAGCACCTGAGGCTGATGCGCTCAGACCAACTGAGCTATCCTCAGCACTTGGGGCCACACTGGAACCAATCAAGCCATTGGCTGTGGGAGAAGAAGAGGGAGAGAGGGGGAGGGGGCATTTGGGCAGGGAAGAAGCAGATAGTCACTTCTCCTGTGTGCCCTGACCAGGAGTCAAACCCTGGATGTCCATATGACAGGTCAACACTCTATCCATTGAGCCACAGGCCAGGGCTCACAAGCATAATTTCATGTTTACATTAATTTTTCTGGGGAGAGAGTCCATGACTTTAGTCAAAATCCCAAAGTGTTTGTGTCCCCGAACTGAACCCAAAGGCTAAGAAGAAATAACATTTAAGAAGACAGCTCAAACTCACAAAATTTGCATCATTAGCATGAGAGGCCTACCAAGTGGGCAAATTAGTCAATTTGCATGCAAGTGATGCCTGTTCAGAAAGTTTTCTTATGAAAGTCCACCAGCCTCCCCATGTGGAGCTGACCCAGAGGACAGCAGCAAGTTGCTGGAGCTGCCTTTGCAGTTTCCTGCTCCTTCTATCTGAAGAGCTCTCCTCACTCCCTCTGCTTTCCTGGGTCACTGTAAGGCCAGAGGCCACCGCCCGGTGGCCATGCAGGTTCTAATTGAATTCTGGCAGACGGTAAAGAAACAGTGGAGCCAAAAAATGGTGGGCCATTCCTTTATTAAAGTCTCGCACTGGCCGATGAGCAAACACACAGAGAAAATATTTCCTTCTCATTCAGAGCTCCCAAAGCCCTGATGCATTCGCTGGTTATACAGCAGGAGAATCTTCTCCAGTTCCACCTGGAATCAAAAGCCCCCACAAGGCTCAGTAGGGCTCCCAAAGCCCCTCAGCACTGCTTCCCAGCCTGTACACCTTCTCTCTCTCTCTCTCTAAGCCCCTCAGCACTGCTTCCCAGCCTGTACACCTTCTCTCTCTCTCTCTCTCTGCAAAACTGGCTTCTTCTTCAGTGCTCTGCATTCTTTTTCCTCTGCAAAAACTATCTGGGTTCTCAAAAGACCCCTCCTCCAGCAAACATTAGCAAAACAATGCCCCCCCAAGCAGAAATGCAATCCGCAATTTGCAATAAACTGACCTGCTCTGAGGGCAAGCACACACGTGGCTGCCCAGGGCCATTTTTTAACAATAAAAATGAGCAAACTCAAAAAACACAAATTTTACAAACTCATTTGCCCAACAGTCTCCCTCTATGGAGCCTTCCTAGAATTCTCCAGCCCTTGGATGACCCTTATTCCTCCGAACTCTTGTGTCCCTTGACCTGTCTGGCCTTATTGGTGGCCTGTGTCTTTCTTTTCTATTCATTGAAAGCGTTTTTTAGAGCAGGAAATGGAATGTAGCCGGGTGTTACTCCTTTGTGTCCCAACCGCATTTGGCTCAGTGCCATGCAATATAGGCACTGAATACTATTATAATTTTATTTGGGGGATCTTAGGCCACCTGTGTTGGAAAGGGGAGGATTCATCCCGGGATCCTACTGACAGGCACAGGAAATAGAGAAAGACGCAGATGCAAAACAAAGGGAATGAAGTGGTAATGACCAGAAATCCTGCATGTGATGGCCGCCTCCGTTATACCTACCCAAGTCCTAACTTAAACCATTTTTGGCACAAAAAACATTTTCATGCTGCTTGAAGAAGGTAGAAAAGAAGGTAAGTTAAAGAAAAATGGAGTTTGAAGAGGCAGGAACTGTAAAAAAAAAAAAAGAAAAGAAAGAACACAAAACTATGGACTCCAGAGAAAGGCAAGAAGCCATATGCAAATAAACAAAGACAAAGAGAAAGTTCTCTCAGCAACGTGGGCTCATCACTGTGCATGCGCTACCCACAGCTATGTTTGCACAAATATATCAGGGGTATCAAGAATGTTGTAATGATACTCCATCACCCATGGTTCTCATTTTAACCACTGTAATAAGCAAAACATACAGAGCACATTGCTGGCTTTAAAGACTATAATTTTCTCAGAGGAGAAATATTGCAAAAAGGGAAAAAGAGAGAAAGAGAGAGGGAGAGAGGGGAAAACATGATATTTTGTTCTGTTCCTAAAAAAAGCACTTTTCCCCTGTGCTGCTCTTTCCTTTCATTAAACTGTCCTTAAGTGCTTTTAGAGAAAACTAAGTAGGCCACAATTCTGGGCTGCTGACTGAATAATTATAAGTCTGGAGGCTGTTGCGATGGCCAAAGAGAGGCCCGGCTCTGTTTCCTAAAATCCAGAGACCCATGGGGATTGTGCCAGTTGCGGCTGGACGCCTCCCGTTGAAATGATTTCTCATTTTGAAGGAAAATCAGGGACATTCTTATCCTTATTAGTCCTCTGAGAACCTGGGCAGCTGCCAGATTTTATTGGAAAATTGCAACAAAAGAAATTAGAGATAGTGAGTCCTGCAAGGGTCTTCTATTCAAAGGGTTACATTAGAGGCACCTATCGAAACCAGATTATTTCCAGATCAGCTCTGCTCTATGAACTAAAACATATTCTTTGCTTTTTTAAATATTCCTATCTCCTTCGATTGGGATTCTTATTGTTGACTATTGTTAGTATCTTGTGTGAAGAAGTTGTAATAAGCTCACCAAAGAGAAGGTTACAGAAGAGAGAGATGTGTAGGTTCTCTGCCACCAAGGTGTTCAATTCGACTGGACAAACATCTTCATGTCTCCTGGGAGGCAGGAGACGGCTGGGCACAGGGGAGTGAGAGGGCATCAGAGAAGAAACACAACAGGACATACTACCTGTTGTAGGACAGGATACAGAGTTACATACTCGAGTAGAAAGGGGTCCTTGCAAGAGACCTGAGAAAGAATGTGTTTGATGCTTGAGTCCCTCTGTGGTGTCACCGAGTGTCCCTGCAGTGGCCCGGCACGGAGAAAAAACGCAGGTTTGGGAGCCAGACACATCTGGCTGGCATCGTATCTTAGTTTTTGCTCCTTGTTTATTGGGATCTACTCTTTCTTGGTTTCTGAAATGAATGAATTGTAGCAGAGGATTTCCAAGTCTCTTCTTATCTCAAAATTCCGAGATTCCTCATTTTTCCAGTAACTTTTCTGCAAATCTTATAGATTTGCTCTAGGTCAAAATCAGAGCTTCAAGGGGAAGGGAGGGGGAGTTGCAGCAGGTGTATCTCCCCCCTCCGTTTCTCCCCTTCCCTGGATGCATGCATCAGAGCATGCTGCCTGACAGCTCCTCAGGTGGGGTCCTCCTGCCCCAGAAGAAAAACTATTGGGGCTGGGGAGGGGGGGGGGTTAATGTTAGAAATGTGAAAGAAAACAAATAATGATACCATTTAAACTGAACATTGTGATCTGCGACATGTGTTTTTCATATCTTTGTGTTCAGATAATGTAACGATCACAAATATTAAAATCAGGAAACTAAAAATACAGAAAAATCATGAACAGCATCCCAAGGAAAGACCCACAATTGAGTTAGATCGTGCCTCTTTCTCTCCCTGACCCCCCAACCTTTGTTACTCAGCATCTCTGTAAGATGTTACTATTTGTCCCAAGCAACACCTTGCCCTGCCACTAACAGAGAAACACCTTCTTTTCTCCCATACCCATTCAAGTTCAGGGAACACATTAAAGTCTCCAAAGGAGTCATTCCTTCAGCACTGTTACCAAATGCTGCCTCCAAAGACTTCTCGGCCCCTCTATGCCTCCTGTCTTTCCAAGAAGCACTTTTCACCTGTGTCTCCCACTTTATAAACTGCAGGCTGGCTTCTCTCACTGTTTGCTCACAAAGAGCTCCATGGAAGAACTGGGGCCCTATTTTATCCTGCCTGGCAGGGTTCCTGCGTGAGCTGTAGCATGACTGTCTGCATGAACGACCAGGGGGGGACCCATGGACTGATCTCGCTGTGGTCCCACAACAAGTTGCCCGGGAGCCAAGAAAGAGCCCACGTGCCTTGCACAGAGAAAGCGTTTAATGAATACTTGCTGGATGCATAGAAACAATTAACGAGCTTTCTTTTGTATTTCCTTTTGTGTTACTAATGCGTGGAGGTAGGAGATGGTGGCTAAGGGAGTCCATGTTTTACTGAGCATATTTCTGTGCCAACCTTTTGGTGGCTGAAACTTGAGTCCACCCCAGGCAGAACTGTTGCTGAAGAATGTCCCTTTGCTACCACCTGCCTACACCCTTCCAGTACTCTTTGCCACAGCCCCTCCACAGCCAAAGAAAGACCCCTCTATAACCACCCAAGGGCTGGAGAGAGTGGCCCCCACCTGCTATCACATCTGAGTTTGGATCTCTGCTTATGTCTGGTCTTCGACTGTCCATCCAACCTTGCTGAACTATAATGTATCACTTGAGTTCTCCCTCCTGGAATAATATATTTGCATTTAATAGGAGATTTTAGAAGATCCTGTGCTCTCCATGCCAGAGGGGGCTGCCAAGTAAGGAATTTTGCGATAGGAAATTTAGCGACAGATATTACATAACTTAACTCTGCTTTTGAACTAAAGTCCCCTTGAGAGCAGTCCCTTGTTTTACATATCTAGTATAATATACTATGCCTCTAGTTGGCCATCAGTAATACTTGGTGGATAAATATGAAGCAGGCGGCTAATGTAATAAAGTATGTTGAGAGACAATACAGATGGATTGATATAATCTTACCCCTGTTACATATTTGCTTGTCCCTCAGTTTTCTTCAATGGTTTCGACCACTTTGAGACAGAAAATTTTCAATGTGGAGGTTCCCAAGTACCCGAGTCCTGGTACTCAGACCTTGGTGTAATCACATCCCCTTGAGTAATTTGCCTCTAACTATTAGAATACTGTAATGTTGATTAGGTTATTTGATTGGGTTATACATCTAAGGTTAGGTTACAAAAGATTGTCACTGTCTTCTAGTTTTTATCGTATTTTATTTTTGAAGTGAGAGGAGGGGAGATAGTGAAACAGACTCCCGCATGTGCCCCGACCGAGATCTACCTGGCAACCTCCTCCTGGGACCAATGTTCACATCAATGGAGCTACCCTTAGCACCTGGCGCTGATGCTCGAACCAGTCGAACCACTGGCTACAGAAGGAGAAGAGGGAGAGATGGGGGAGAGAAGCAGATGGTTGCTTCTCTTGTGTTCGCTGGCTGGGAATCAAACCTGGGATGTCCATTTGCCAGGCCGATGCTCTATCCACTGAGCCAGCTGGCCATGGCCACTTCCTTCTGGTTTTGATGAAGTGGGTTGTCGTGTTGGAGAGGTCGGAACTGAGAGCAACCTTCGGCTAATAGCCAACAAGGAGCCAAGGTCCTCAGTTCAACAACTCGTAACAAACTAATGCTGCCAACCACCACGTAAGCTTGGAAGCAGATCTTCCCGGGACAAACTTGAGATTGGACCTGAGTGCCAGATGACACCATGGTTGCAGCCTTGTGAGGCATCCCGGAACAGAGGGTCCAGCTGGACTGTGCCCAGACTCCTGCCCACGGGAGCGCTGAGATAATAAATGTGTGTTGTTCTAAGCTGCTAAACTGTGGTCATCTGTTATGCAGCAGTAGAAAATTAATACAGGGTCTTTTATCCCATTTGTCCTCCAAGTTGTCAGCCCTCCCCAATGACATTTTAAATGTAATTAGCCCTGGGAAAAATGCCCAAGATTGAGAGCTGAGTGATAGGCCAGGTCTTGGGGGGTTACTCCTCCTCATCTTGCTCCCCCATCTTTTCTACTTCCTCAACACGAAACTTCACAGCATTTGCCAAACTTCTCAGTCTCTAAAATCTTATGGTTCTGACTGAATAACTGAACAAGAGCCAAGAAATTCTTAACCTGTGCCTCCATGTCTGAGTCTACATTCATGTCCCCCTGGAGGTCTACCTTGGTCCTTAGAGATGCCCCTTTCCTTGTCCATGTGTGCCTGGTGTCTGAAAGAAATGCCAGTCCCTCCAGCAGTGCGTGTCAATCCTTGGTTCATAAGTCACCAGAAGTTTGTTCAAATAACAGATTTGAGCCTTAGCCATAGAGAGCCTGATTCAGGAAATCTGAAATGGGGTCCAGGAATCATAATTTTTAACATGTTCCCAGGGGTTCTGATGGTTATGGCGAAGTCCCAGGCTTGAGAAACCCTGACCCAGGGTTCAAAAACATTTCAGAAAGTTTCCCAAAGAGCACTCTTGACATCAAAACATCTATATTTCAGTGACCTGCCAACAGTATGCAATTGCCCTCGTGACTTTGAGAACATCAGCTTTAAACTCTCGAGACCTCAGTTTTCATAACTGCTATATGAATGGACTGATCTAGATATTTCTCTCTTTGTCCTATAATCTAGGTCTTAGGGGATGAAAGGGATACTTTAATAACAAAATGAGAGTAAACAAATGGCACTTACTATGTGTCAGACACTCTACTTTAACCCCTTTAGCTCTTACAACAATCCTGTGAGCTAGGTGCCATTATTAATCTCATTTTACAGAAGGGGAAACTGAGGTCCAGAAACACCAAGACTTGCCCATGTAACACAGCTAGTAGATCCTATAGTCAGGATTCAAATACCTTCAGGGTAGTTCCAGAGTCCATGCTTTAGCCACTGTATAAACTACCTCTCTTTCAAATTGTAAGTGTTCCCTAGTTTACAAAAGGAAATATTGGCATAGACAAAAAATTGTTGGGGATGAAGATGAGTAATGATTGTCCTTTATTGTGGAATAGAATTATCATGAGCGAAACATATGTAAGAAAGACATTGTAAGCAGAGAGAAGACCAAGAAGGTACACCAAGGCCTGAGTGTGGTACATGGGCCATGTAGTGAGGACACCAGCTGGCCAGAGCGGGGTTCAACAGAGAGCAGGGTACAGAAGGGCAGTGGGCTATGAGATGGGTACAGAAGTGGGGGCTTCGGTACTATATAGAAGAACTGTTATTGCCCTATTGACTTTCCCCCTTCCCTCTTGCTAAGCAGAACTCCAAGTTTCTTCCTGCAGTTTCAGGGGACAAATGTGATTGTTCTGGTTCAATTATAGCTACTCTTTTCTCCATTGCCAGTGACTCAATTCAGCCAATAAGATGTAAATAAAACTCTGCTAGGAGCCTCTGTAAAAGATTATTCTCCATAATAATAATAATATAAAAGGAGGTGTATGAGTAAAAGTCTTTCTGACCCTCCCTGCCTTCCTCCTTGGGATTCTGTGGTGTGAAGACATGATGTTTGGATCTTTGGCAGCCATTTTGCAGCAATGAGGGGAAGATCAGGGGACAATGGAAATGCCAACCCAACTCTTTGGTGTTCTGACTTCATAGAACTACTGATCCAGCACCACCTCCCTCTTGTGTTTATGTAAAATAACTTAACGCCTTAACACCTGGACCACTGATTGGTGAGCACCCTGCTTCGTGCGTCCAGATGCATCCTAACCAATAGAGATTATATTAAGAAGCCAAGGTCTTTAGTAAAATCATACTAATATGAGTTATCAACAGTATTGTGCTTCCACACACATGGTTTCATGTCATTAAAAATGAAAGAGCAGCAGCTTTGGAGTTAGTGCCTGGCTGTGAGTCCCAGCCCTGGCTAGCGGACCTGGAGAAATCATCCTCCTGAGCTCGGTTTCTTCGTTTAGAAAATGTGAGGATTAAATGAAATAACATTTTGTGGCACTCAGCCCAGCATCCAGGACTGACTACACCTGGAAGGTAAATAGATTGACAATGATAATAACAATGGATAATTACAGAGCTCTTACTGCATGTCCGCTTCTGTGTCAGGAATTTTAGCATATTATTTTCTTTAATCATCCTGGACAGTGGTGGGATTCAGCTGGTTTGCATTGGTTCGGCAGAACCGATACCTAAATATTTGTTGAGTTCGGCAAACTGGTTGTTAACATGGCACTTGTAATCAGGGTTCTCTCTAAGGTGGGCGCCTAGGCAGCCACCCAATGTGGAAATCCTTACTCTTTTTTAACATTCATCTGAGCCAACAGCATATTCTAAGCACCCATAGTAATGTTCATTCTGTCCATGGGTGAAAAAAATTGCAAGTGAGGACGCCAATCAAGAAATAATATGGAAATACCTTAAATAACAGCTTTATTGGTTTTGTCAGGTATTATTTATTAGTTTTTCATTAATATTTTACAACTCTTTCTTATAATCCAGTTTTGTGTACCTCTTTTATTGTTATTTAAATATTAAATGTATAAAATGATAAACTACCTTTCAGTATATCGTTCTTTTGTACTTAAATGGTCATTAGGGCAGAGAACCAGTTGTTAAATTATTTGAATCCCACCACTGATCTTGGAGATAGGTATTGTTAAAAAGCCCCATTTCCACTTATTCTTCTGAGTCACCAGAGCCCTTTGAGAAGTAGGCGGGGCAGGTGCAGTCACCATTGATCTCATTCTGAATGGTGGAAGTGGGTAGGGGAGGGGCTTGCTAGACCTTACATGATGGCAGAACCGGGTGTAGCTCAGGCTTTCTCAGTCTAAATCCCAAATCGGAGCCATGACGGGTCAGTGACCTGTCCCACTGCCTCTGCGTCTCTTGCCCAAGGCTGACTGACGACTTGCATTTTCCGGCCTTGCCTGCTAACACATGTGGCAGCATCTGTGATTGTTATTACCAGTTATTAACAATATCCACCAGCAACCACTCTGATGGGGAGAAACTGCAATGCTTTGCGTGTCTCCGGAGAGGCCTGTGGCTTCCACCTGACGTGTCAGAGCATCCATCGAAAGGCCTGGACCCACCAGATTTAATGAGGTTGTTAGCCGGCTCCCGTGGTGGTAACCATGGGCTTTGTTAGGAGAAGTTTCCCATCCCTGAGGAGTTCTTTGCAGGGTGATGGACCAAATTGTTGACAGTGGGAGGTCTGGAGAAAGATCCGGGGCTCTTCTTATGTGGAAAAAAAATTCCTTAGAGCAGGTACACAATCTTTTCCACTTTCCTGTGGGGACCACCCACATGCTGTGTGCACTGGGGTGGGGAGGGGAAGCAGCCATGTGTTTTTACTTAGGTGTGGGTCGCTCGATTGTGTAAGTGTCGCTGCCTACATTGTTTCAGCCTCATGAGGCCCCTGGATCTTGAACAGTGGCCCTGACTGCTTCGCTCTGGTTTTGATCACTCAAGTTGAAAGAGAGTCCCAGAAGTGAGAGCAGGACTGAGTCATCAATGCACCTTCCTTACTGGCCACAAGGTTGAGTGTGTTTTCCAAGTTCACACAGCTGACTCATGGCACAGTCAAGCACAGGAACCCAGAGCTGCCACAAATCAAGGCAGGCAGAGCAAGGAGTGCCGGGGAGTACCCAGGCCTGGATTCCGCTTTCTTGGAAAACAGATTGTCCGAGTTGCCTGCTGCGTTCAGGAGTACAGCTGGGCGCTGTTACTCACATTATCTCCCGGGTCATCACGTCACCCTGCAAGGCACGGGCTACTGTTATACCCATGCACAGATGGGCACAGCCTGAGGTCGGAGAGCCAGTAGGAGACAGAGCTCTTTCCACACTGCTCAAGGCTAGCCACATATTTGAACAGATTCAAAGTGTCCTGGGCTGTGCCAGGGCTCGCGTCTTCCCTTCGGGTCCGGGGCTGGCCGTGGTGGGAACCCTGCTGCCCTAGTTTTATTTTCAGAGTTGAGGGGAGGGATTCTGAAACAATTTGCAGGTGTCCCCGTTATTACTCACTTTTGCCCGTGCCCTCTGTCCCCACACACCCTGTAGACACTGTTCAAGGCCTTTCCACGCCCACGTGCAGAATGGGTTCTGTGCAGCCCCGTGACGCGGGGCGGGCTGCTGTAGACCCAGCCCTGTGTCCGCCGCTCCCATGTTATTGAGAGCGACAGTCGGAAGCCCGCTCTTGAGTCCCGACCCTCCAAACACAGCCCTCCTCCAGGAGACGTGTACCCCATAATTCCTGACTGCTGAACTTCTCTAATTTGTATGTGCAGCTTTTCCCACTCCCAGAGAAGAACATTTGACTCCCCGGGGTGAGGGAGATATTGTACTGCTGGAAAAAGCAGGGTATACGGAGTATTGAAGGGGCCCCATTGGGCGCCATCCACTCTGTCTGAATCTGAACTCAGAGCTTCCAGGCACCCAGCCTGTCGGAGACCAAGGCGGGACTCGCCGCCCTCACTGCGCAGAGCGGAGGGAAGTGACACAGCGGGAGCCCTGGACCTGCGTGCGATGGGTGTTGGCTGCGGGTGCGCTGGGGTGGGTGCGGTGGGCGGCGCCAAGCCCGCCCTGCTGCTATTTCCATCCCCTGTCTGGGGCCGAGGGAGCCGTCTTCCCAGGGCAGTTCGAGCACAGCTCATTTGTGCATGTTTTACAATGGTGTTGATAAAATCCCCACGGAGCCCTGGAGCATGTGTGAGGAGTTCCCACCAGAAATCTAAACAACGCCCTGGCGTTGCTGACAGCTTAATAATGTGACAAAGTTCAGCTCGTTCAATGACAGGGACAGGAATGCAGCTGGGCTGGTCTGACCTAGAGCTTTAAAAATAACCCCCCAACTCTGACCCAGCATTTGACAAATAACCTTTTCTTAGCCTCCTTGAAGGCACCAGACAGAATCAAGTGCCACGCAGGGGCCACATGCCACCGTTAAAATGTTAAATGGAGTGGCAAGGGCCACCAGAGTCACTTGGGGCTGACATTTATCTTTATTATTATTATTAATAATAATGCATATATTGCTTTCTGGTGCATTCCAGATTTTTTTGCGCTCCTAAATCATGGGGCTGTACATCAGCAGGCCCGATAAATCACCCAATGAACCCAAATTCGATGCAGCTGTCAAGCCCGATCCGCGAGGCTGCGTTCCCTCAATTGAGCTGCAGCAGGGAACCGACGGGCGTTGCCCAGAAAATCAGAATAACAGCAATGTTGCTGGTGACATTTCAAGAGCTAGACATGAACGGCTAGCTGCAGCTTTAATTTTACAAGAGGGGAACGGGTACAGGGAGAACTTCAGACTTCAATAAATATTTAAACTCTTAGGTTTTTTTGTGTTGTTGTTGTTTTTCTCTTTTCTGCCTCAAAGCCAGTACAGACAATGAGTTCCACATTGAGAAATTTCAGTAGAAGGAATTCCATTTTTTTCTTCTTTCTCTCGCTTCTTCTCCTTTCTCCTGTCCGCTCCCTCCTCTGCCCATGCCCCTTCCCAACAAAAGAGAATGCTGAAAGGTAAAAGACGCCACAGGATTTGAGTAGGAGCCAGTTGAGCGGGCCAAGAGGTTACATATGGAGCCAACAAATCATGGGACCATGAAGGATATTACTGATTTAAAGTTATGTATGTGAAAGCTCAAATCTTAACAGCATTCATAAAGGTAAAGGTAACTAATGGAGGGGATTAAACGACAGAAAATGGGCTCCCCCCCCTGCCCTGTCCCCCTCTTCAGAATTGCAGGGCAACTCAGCTGGAGGGGGCTCCCAGCCACAGAGCCTCCCTTTACCTGATAAACAGAAGGTTCAGGCCTTGTACACCAAACAGAGACAGTCTGGGCTGGATCCCACATTTATAGGATGCCTCAGACACCATCGGCTGGTTTGTTTTTGTGTGCACAAATGTGTGTTTGTATGTTTCTTCTTCAGATGTTTTGGGGTTTCCAGAAAAACCATTCATCCTCCCCCCCACCGTAATTTTTAAAACTGTGTAATTTCAGGGAAATCTGATCCGTGTGTTTTAGGTTCATTTGCACTTAATCACAAAAATCTCTCTCTGGAGAGAACTATTTTCTCTCCCAGAAGACTTTGCTACCCCTTTTTAATAAGCCCTGCAAGTGCCCTTCCAGCCCGGCCACCCTCTCCAAGTGCAGAAGGTTGTGTTTGGCCAAAGGAAAACCAACCTGACCACCGAGGGCATGAGTCTGGTTTGAAATGTCAAACTCATGAATCTGGACCATGTTCTGGCAATGGGGAAATGACTTCCCGTGGCCCCAGTGTTTACATGGTCAGGGAAAGAAGCCTTCCAACAAAAAGAAAAAGAAAGAGAGAGAAGAAAGAAAGAGAGAAAGAAAGAAAGAAAGAGAAAGAAAAAAAGAAAGTAAGAAGAAAGAAGAAAGAAAGAAAGAAAGAAAGAAAGAAAGAAAGAAAGAAAGAAAGAAAGAGAGAAAGAAAGAAGAAAACAGTGAAGAGGTACAGATAAACTCTAGAGCATCACCCCATGGCCGTTGGCTTGAGAGCATCATCCTCTGGTTCACGGGTTCAGGATGCTTCTCTGAGATTCTTTGAGAAAATGCTTTTACCCAGAGACTCCCAAATACCCAAAACACCCTGGAACGCTCTTGGATGGCTTCCAAGGTCCGTGGCATGACTGTGAGTCCAGGACATGCACTTCTCCACCCTCCATCCATAACAACCCAATCACTGCATTGAAGCCACAATGACATTCCCTCAATCCAAAACAAACATGTCATTACCAATCTCAGATTAATTGATGCCATTTGTGTGCCCTGCCTGCTGGGTTTCATCTGGAGCCTGCCCGACAGCAGCGGCCACCGCCCTCGAAAACCTCAAGGCACTCACGACTTGGGCCCTTGGCAGAAGGCTCTTAGCTGTCCGTCTTTACCCCTGTGACTCCGAGCCCTTCCCCCTTCCCACTTCCTTTCCACTCTGAGGCTTTGGGAAATTTTGAAATGAGTTTCCAGTGGAATGAGGTTATCTGTAGAACTGAGTTTTGCTTTGAGTAAACATCTTTACTGTATTTTATTAATTTTAAGATACACATTTGCTTTGGCTATAATAACCCTGAAAGTAGAATATTCCTTACAACTGGTGATGAGAAAGAATTGTGGTGAGGCCATGGAAAACATTTCCCTTCTTCGTGGTACATAAAATAATGCCGCATCCATTTTATTCCCCGAAGAGATTTTTGAGAACTTTTCAAAAACACTGGTGATAAACTCTTACCTCTCCAGTGCATTCCTTCACCGTTCATTCCTCAGTGACAGCACACTGACCGCATGCCTGGCTCTCTGCGCAGCGAGGAGGAGATTAGCAGAGTGTTGAAATGCCCCCCCTTTCGGAAAGTTATAATTTAGTTCTAGACATAAGTGCATACATGACCAACCATGCGAAGTGCTAAATTAGTGGTGTGCCCAGAAAGTGGCGGAGAAGATGGAGAGAGATGGAGCCACTGAGTGCAACAGAGAGATTCTGAGTTGGTCGGCACACAGCCTCACTACTGGTCAGCTCTGGGACCCAGGGGAGTCAATTCTCACCTGTAGAATAAGGGGGTACAGTAGGTCAGAATGTCCCACTGTGTCTTCCACTGGCCTGGGTCCAAGGGGACCTTTCAAGAGAAAAGGGATCCATGGAGGTGGGAGGGTGGGTTACTGAGAAATATCACCATATCGCTATCTCAGAGACTCCCAACACATCCTAGCATGTTATGGGCTCTGAGACGCTCTACACCAGTGGTAGTCAACCTGGTCCCTACCACCCCCTAGTGGGCATTCCAGCTTTCATGGTGGGCAGTAGTGGAGCAACCAAAGTATAAATAAAAAGATAGATTTAACTATAGTAAGTTGTTTTATAAAGGTTTATTCTGCCAAACTTAGCGAAAATCCGACATAAAGTACTTGGTAAGTAATTATTATTATATGCTTTAACTCGCTGTAACTCTGCTTTATAAATTTTATAAAGTAAAGTTACTTCCCTACTTTATAAATCACCATTACTGTGGAACCGTTGGGCGGTTAGAAAATTTTACTACTAACAGAGATACAAAAGTGGGCGGTAGGTATTAAAAGGTTGACTGCTCCTGCTCTACACTGAAGGACTTGTTTAAATGTTGTTTACCTCGGTGTTAAAAAAATGAAGATATATTTGCTTTTGGAATCCTTTACTCCACATAATAGTTATTGCTGTAACAAAACTCAGCAAAACTTGAAGGTCTCTTCCAGCTGTAACATGGCATGGAGCTAGAACACGTGGTGGGAAGAAAGCCTAGAGGAATGGTGGGAGTTGTGGCCAGAGGTGACGGGCCCCTGGCATGGGGCAAGGGTGTCATCATTGAAAGGGAAGCCTTTACCAACTGGTCAATCAAGAAACCTTTATTAAGTACCTATCCTGTGCGTAATAGACTTAAATAGATATAGTATAATTTAATAATAATAGCATATAGTAGAATGAATATCGTATACTATCCTGGGTGCCAGGAACTCAGAAATAAGTAAAACACTAACCCCTAACATCAAGTGGCACCTGATGATGTTAAATGGTCACAGCAAAATATGTACCTAGCTTATCGCTGAAATAGAAACCAAGAGCAGGAAGAGACCAAGCATGCTTGGAAGCGGGCATCAGAACCGGACCTGGAAGGAGGGATGTGAACAGCCATGTGCCCGGAAAAGAAGCAGGATAGCATTCTAGGCAAGGAAAGAAGATCGATAAAGAGAAAGAAGCATGGGAATGTTTAAGTAGCTTGTAGTAGCTGGAGTGCCAGATGCATGGTGAGAAAGGGAGAAAAGAGGCCAGTTAGTTAGGTGCGGACCATACCATAAAAGGTCTACATCTGGAAGTAAGAAGGACAACAACTCAAAGGAGATGTATAATTACCCCCCATAGTGAGGAGCCCAGAGGTCCACTATGAGAGGGTCTAGGACTGGCTCAGAAGCTCAGCGATGCCTCCAGGGCCCTGGGCTCCTTCCATCCCTCCTCTTGGCTATTCCTCCACTTGGCTCTGGGACCCATCAACCTCCTGCTTGTTGCCTCATGTCGACAGGTGGCTGCCACAGAACCAGGCATGTTTCTTGTGGGTGATACGCCTTGCCCTTAAATGCAGGCATGTGGAGGAATCCTATAGGCAGCGGAAGTCAGCTTTTATTTTAGAGAGGAGTGGTATGACCGGACGTGTGTTTTTATTAGGTGACTGGCTGTAATGTAAAGGAAGGAGTGGGAGGAGAGAGACTGGGGGCAGGAGACAGGACAGAATTGAAATGATCTCAGCAAAAAGATGTAGCACAACGACACCAGATCTGCAGCAGGACTTGGAAGGAGGAGGCAGTAGAGAAAGGGCTTTCCTGTATCATGGAAGACAATCTAAACATCCCCCTGAAGACTCACCTTTCCTGTTGTTGGCTAGAACCTGGTCACCTCGAGCACGAGGAGCGCTGACGAAGGGAGTCTCTGGCAAAGGAGAATACAAGAGCCATGAGACCACTCATCACCGCAGCGGGGCTGTGACCTGAATGAAAAATGACGCCTTTATTTTGTTCATCCCTGAGATATGATTATAACCTGGAGTTACCGGCTATAGCAGTGAGACTACCTTTTCCCAAAGCCCAAGAACTAAGGAAGACAAAAAGCCTTGTGCATGACATTTGGGACTTAAGGCTAAGCTGTGACAATCACAATTTTGGGGAGAGAAGACATACTGGGAATGATATACTTCTCACTCTGTCATCTCTCCCAAGTTTAAGTATGAGTTATAACCACCCAAAGTGTGATAACCTGTCACAAACACATAAAAAATGCTGTGTACTTTATGCGATAAATTTTTTAGAATCACAACTTTTTCATCAAAGGTAGAAAAAGAAGAAGAAATTCAATTGAGAGAGCTGATTGAGAGACTCTCTTCCATTCCTGTCTACTACCTAACTCAAGGATTACCATCCCTGAAATATTTTAGTCATGCTGTGCCTGTAATGTCAACAGAAGATTAATCCCCCACCCAAAACCAGGTCTGATTGGAAGCGTAGAGAATAGTCAGCCCTCCGAAGTGGAAGCATGAGGAGGTGCTTCCCCACGGGAGAGGTCAGTCTGACAGGAAAGATGGTAAGACAGGGAACTGCCACTCTCTGGACACCCTCTAAGTCTAAGTTCAAACACAAGCAAGGTTCATGAAAAGGAAGTCACAGAAACCCAGAGAGTAAGTCTTCCTCTCATGCTAAAGCTCCTAAAATCAAAGGGAACACTAAAGGTATCTTCAGGAGACTTTAGGAAGATATATTCAAGAGGTTCAATGAAACATAAAATAGGGCACCATGTCCAAGAAGCGTCAAGTGTGGAAGTGACCCAGGAGGAATGAGAGGCTCTCCAAATTCTGAAGCCACAATAGAAACACGAGCATTATGAGGAGGTGTAAGTCCCCATCGAAAGTAACCAGTGTGGCACAGAAGCTCCTTCCACCCATTCCCCCGGATGACAGCAGAGGGACATGCATGAAGATGGATGTACTAAAGCAGTGATGGGCCTGACCAGGCGGTGGCACAGTGGATAGAGCATTGGACTGGGATGCGGAGGACCCAGGTTCGAGACCCAAGGTCGCCAGCTTGAGCGCGAACTCATCTGATTTGAGCAAAAAGCTCACCAGCTCGGACCCAAGGTCACTGGCTCCAGCAAAGGGTGGCTCAGTCTGCTGAAGGCCCGCGGTCAAGGCACATGTGAGAAAGAAATCAATGAACAACTAAGGTGTCCCAACGAGAACTGATGATTGATGTTTCTCATCTCTCTCCGTTCCTGTCTGTTCTTTTGAGCTTGGTGTGTCAAAATTCGCCAAAAAACCGATCATAACTCAGGTGGTGTGTCACTTGGAGAAAAACGGC
Source organism: Rhynchonycteris naso (assembly GCA_037038555.1). Taxonomy (NCBI): domain Eukaryota; kingdom Metazoa; phylum Chordata; class Mammalia; order Chiroptera; family Emballonuridae; genus Rhynchonycteris; species Rhynchonycteris naso. The sequence goes on from CM073000.1 coordinate 12,851,389, forward strand.
CTTACTGGAAGTCCCAGAACTAGACGCTCTGTGCCAGAGTTCTGTTGTTTTGGCCTACAGACCTCCAGCACAGAGTGTCTACACTACAGCAAATGTTTTATCCTCGGCTACTGTGCCTGGCTGTGCAGAAGCCGAGGATGAAACGTCCTTCTTGGCATGCGGCCCCACACTTTTCTGGTATGCGGCCGCATGCAGCCAAGTGTCATCAAAAATGGCTACGCGTGTCATAGGTTCGCCATCATGGTACTAAAGAGTGGGACCAATTGGCTAGAATAGGAACTGAAAGAGTGTGAAATGCCAAATGAGCTGAGCTTTTTAACATTCCCAGATGCCCCAAAGGGGCTCTGTTGGTTCTCTCCAGAACAGTTTCTGAAACATGGTTGGTCTGGGGTCCTGGTAGATGCCACATGACATAAGGAAGCAGAATCCTCAACACCTGTGCAGGTGCAGCCCTCAGTCCTGACACTGCCCAGCAAGGAAAGGTGAAGCACGGAGGAGACACTCGCCTGACCCTCCGCCAGTTGGGTGGACTCTGGGCAGCCCCACCCCGGACAAGTGTGTCCCGTCTTCGTCTGCTGCAGTCACACCTGCACGGACCCCTTTCATCAGCCCAGCCTCAAGTGGCAATTTAAACCTTTTAAGGCCACCTGTGGAGCACCCACTTGGTAGATTTCCTTTTATCACTGGCTCAAGGGGAGTAACTGGATAACATAATTATGGGGCAGGAGAACGGGGCGTTTTGATTTGTGTTCTTTGAGGATTAGCCAAGTGCCCCACTGCCAAATCCGTGATCACCTGAAAGGAAATCTGAAGGAAGATCCTGCCAAAGGAGTCCTCCAGGTGCTCTTCAGGCAAACAGCTTTCAGAATGGGCATTTTCTGCCCTTTTCTCGTCACTGCAGAGCTCAAAGGCGTCTGGGGTGGACAGAGCTGGTGGGTGCCTCCTTGTAAGGAGGAGGCGGAGGGAAGCAAAGGAAGACATGTTTTCCAACCGCCTGAAGCCAGGGCAAGACCGTTGGGAAGCCCTTTGGATGTGGGATTATGTGCAAAGTCATGATATGGAGCCAGAACTCTGATCTCCTAAGCATGCTTGGACATCGCCTGTGCCCTGTTTAGTGCAGTAGCTCTTGAATGCAGACAGGGGAAGCCAGACAGATGTCATGAGCAGGCCACTTGGTTTCAGACATCAGGGCATGGGATGCTGACATCCCACCTTTGGTCCTGCAGACAGCCTCTTGGAAGATGCTGGAGTGATCTTCCACCCGGGATGGGGACATATGGAAATGGAATGCATGCGTGACATAATTTAGAAATGAACAAATGTGTGGCATATTAGTTTCTTAGGCTTTCCATAACAAACTACTGCATTCTGGTGGCTGAAAACAGCAGAAATTCATTCTCTCACAGCTCTGGAGGCCAGAAGTCTCAAATCAAAGTGTTGGCAGAGCTAGGCTTCTCCAAAGCCTCCAGGGCATACCTTCTTGTCTCTTTCAGCTTCTGGAGGTTCCAGGTGTTCTTTGGCTTGTGGCTGCAAGACTCCAGTCTCTATCTCTGTCTCACATGGCCAAGTTTCCTCCGTGTCTGTGTTCAAATTTTTGTATTCTTTATAAGGGTGCCAGTCCTGTTGGACTGGGGCCCACCCTAATCCCATGGGGCCTCATCTTAACCTGATTACATCTATAAAAACCCTATTTCCAGATAAAGTCCCACTCACAGGTCCCAGGTGGTAGGAGTCCAACATATATTTTGGGAAGATGTAATTCAACCCATAAGATGTGGCTATGTGGACAAGCAAAGTTAACGATTCATATGATTTATCCTATGACTACCTGGAATGCTGTAGAGTTTTGTACCTATTGTCACCTCAACTCTGAGTTCACCCTCTAGAAGAGTCAGTGGCTCTTTTATTTTTTTTTTGTTTTATTTCTAAAAAGAGGTAACTATGATGTGATGTATGTAATATAGTGTACAGTAAGCTCACATGTAATGAAAGGACAATACGAATAGGAGGGACTATTAGCCTGAGGGGCAGGGAAGTCTGGGACCCTGTTGTCACAGGGAGAACTCTTAAGAGAAGAAGAAGAGAAAAAGAATCGGAAGAAGGAGGGGCAAATGATCTGTGAAGCTTAATGGGTCAAATTTCCCCATGCTTCCTTCTGGGTATAGCATCACTTGTTGAAGAAGGAGCATAGTTAAAGAAACATTAACAAAATCACACTGGAATTCAAGTTTTCGGAAGGTCCACGGGATGGGAGATGGTTGGGCATTCACAGGAGCAGTTCAGAGAAAAGGACTGAGGTGAGAGCAGCTTCATAGGGCTCAGCCCTAAGGGACCCCTGGGACTTGAAGCACAAAGCGCTTCGTGGTCTAATTTCACACGGGGGCATTGGAATGGTCTTTGCAAACCAAGGTTGCCCAGGGATTCTCCACACCCACAGGTTGCCCCCTCACCTGATGTTGGGTCTATGTATGATATTCAGTATTTTCTATTGGTCACATTCCTTAATTTAATTCTGTAGGAGGAAGGGTCTGTTCATTGAGATTTCCCATGCCCCCCGGGTTTTAGGAAAAGGGGATAATAGTAGCAATGTTGAATTGACAACCTGGGGAAGAAAATGTATGGATGTTGATGCTGATGGTTGTGCTATAGGCCAAGTAGAGAACCAAGGGGTGGAATTGGAAGAGAAGAATTATGGTCATTTATAGCTTTGCTTCAGGAGCTTAAAGATGCCCTGATCAACCTATTTTTTAAAAAAACAACGCCCATGAGCTCATCTGAATATGTCATAAACAGATTTTGACACATATTACATAATTTTCAAAATAGGTATGTAGACCTGTAGCGGGTTTACAGGATTCAAATAATAAAACGTAAAAATGATGAACAGAGAAAAATCTCTTTCCGACCTTGTTTCCTTCCATTCGGTTCCCATTCTTCCCGGCAAAAAACAAACAAACAAACAAACAAAACCATTATTAGCTTTTTGTTTATCTTTCTAAGGAATTACTAAAAATTTGCTAGCCAACACAGATACATAATTCTGCTTTTCCTTAATTTTTATATACATTGTCTACAGTAGTAAATATTTAAAAATAACTTTAGTGTTTATCAAAAGAGAACTAATTAAGTTATGAAATATCAACACTATAAGTAGAGTATGCAGCTATAAAAAATGGGGTGAACTCTATGTTCTTAAATGGAAAGATCTGTAAGATACATTAAGTAAAAACTGTGAGCTATAGAACAATATATACAGTATGTGCTCTTGGGGTAAGAAAAAAGGGGATAAAAAATATTTTTTATTTCTTGCAACTGAATAAAGAACAATTTGGAAGGCTTCACAAGAAAATAATAAATCTTTATTTATAGGTGGCAAAGGAAATCTAATGATCATAGATGGGAGGTCTATCCAATATTTATTTTCCAATATTTATTTTGTTATACTACTTTCATTTCTGAACCATGAAAATGCATTGGTTATATAAAATTAGAATGAAAATCAATTAATTAAATGCACATTCCTGGAATCTGATCACAATACCAAGAACATATCCTGCAAACATTGGCTCTCACACATGCACAGCTGCAAGGATGGTTTCCTGCAGCACCATTTCAAAAGCAAAAGACTGGAAACAACCTACAGGTCAACTAAGTGTAGGCTGGTTGAGTGAATTAAAGTTACAGTCATACAGTCAGTCAGTATGCAGATGTTACAAACTATGTGAAACGTATTTAGACGTCAAAGCTCACCACCATATATTCAGTAAAAAGTGCAAAATAAAAAATATACACCATGCATATACACCAACCTATCCTATATTTTTACTAAAAAAAGAACCTGCATGTGCAATGTGGTGTGTGTGAGCACACTGAAATTTTCTGGAAGTAAATGCAAGAAATTGTTACCAGTGGTGGCTTTTGGAAGCAGGGGAGAATGTTCGCAGTTGCAAGGTAACTGACTTCATTGTAATACTTCTTGAACTGTGTGAGTTTTCTTTTTCTGTGTGCACAAGGTTTTGTTTTATTTAAAATATATTTACAAGTAAATTAATAAATAAAGGGTAAATCCAACAAATGAGAAAGCTTTTTATGTACTTGTAGGAGCAGTCCCCAAGACACTTTGTTAAGCAATGTATATTTTTTATTTTAGCTGTTCCAGGGTTTCTCATACCATGTGTTCCCTGGTTCACACGTCTGCCTAGGGATCAACTCACAACACTTTCTATAACTTTGGGTTTGATCTGCCTTTCAGAGTAAAGGAACTATTTTTTGTTTCAGTCTGTCTTCCTCACCTTTAAGCTGTGATATCACTCTTTTGGGTTGAAATCTTAACTCCTACTGACTTGTGAACATGAGCAATGTGCTTAACTGCTATGGGCCTCAGGGACCCCGTCTGTAAATGAAAAATGGTATACATTATAGACATGTTGTAAGAATTTGAGATAATGCCAATTTCTACTTCTTAATCCCCCTCACCTTTAATATACTACTGAATGGCCCCTGTAATTGAAACTTATTTTTTTTAATTTAAGAAAAAAAATTTGAGATAGTGCAAATACATTCCATTTAGCATGAAGAGACCCACGGATAGGCGTTCAACACAATGACTGTCACCACCATTGATGCTCTTGGGCACATGGCAATCAGAACAGTGGACAGGTATGATCACATCTTGATCTTGCACCAGGAAAAGCAAAGTTTTCTGTGTCCCAGCATGTGGCTGGTCTTTTCTGACACAGTAACCTTGCACTAACATCTCAGAGAAGCAGAATCCTGTGGCTGTAACGAGGACCGTGCTCCTGTCTGTACGGAGTACTTTCCAGCCCCTTCCAGGGATGGTTATTCTCATCTTTTAACCATGAACTTGATTCAGTGACTTGCCCCTCAGGACACCTCTTGTTGTCATCCATCCCCCTCAGTCCATGAAGCTTAGTTGTGCTTGTGTCCATATTTATGACACTGTTTTTCAAAAGAGAAAGTAAGGATGTCTACATTGTCTTTCTCCATTTCTGCAGAGTTGAAAAGGAAAAGAACGGCCTCTTCCCATTCCCCCCACCCCCGTCACCTCCCCGTGCAGTGCTGGGTCAGGTGGTCTCACGGATTATCTACCTGGCTTTCTGCCTTGATGCATTTATAGGGTCTTTTATTATTGACTTTGGAGCTCCTTGCAAGGTACTCCAAAAAAGCATTTTAAAAGTCTCTAGTGGGCAATTTATATTTTAACTGCTTCTTTTATTACCCCCCTCAACACCCTCATATAGTTCCCTTTTCTAGAATTAAATAACCACACGATAGCTTGGGGGCTCCGTGTCTCTTTTGGATGTTGAACTTGGCCCTGTTGTTGTCCTGACTACGTACTGGTTCAGTGAGAGTCTGCTGTTCTTTCACATTCATCACCTTCCTCCTGGCTTTTGTTTGCAGGTTTGTCGGCATCTTGATAAATTGAGGGCCAGACAGCAAGTGGCATCTTGGTTTGATTTCTGAGAACCTCTCTGAGAATCACGGACACAGTGATAAGAAGCGGTTCTCCGGTAACTGTGTGATGCATGAGAATGGGGAGGGGGCAAAAGGGAAGATTGATGACCACCATTCCCCTACAGTCCTTTGGTTCCAGGTGAATGTGAAATCTCCTTTCCCCATTAATTCAAGTAGCATTTAAGACTGAGGATGTGCCTGTCTCTTGGGTCTTATTTGAGAGGCCACAGAACTTCGGAGATCATTACCCTAGAAATATCCACATAGTTCTCCTGCTTCCTTCTCCTACACGTGCCCACAAAACCCAGCGCGGGGCCTGCCAACCTGCCATTTTCTCCCTCTTCATTTTGTGCACACTCATCTTCCCTGGGACGGGGCTGACCTTACTACAAAGGCCAAACACTCGGTGAATTGTGAGAGATTCTGGTGGAAATTTCTGGTAGAAAATATACTGCTCACAAAAATTAGGAGATATTTCAAAATGAATATGAAGCGATAAAATATCCCTTAATTTTTGTGAGCAGTGTAGCTCTTCATAAGTCCAAAACTGTAAAACTAAGTTAGAAAGTATCCCTACTACCCCCCCCCACACACACACACACCATCCCATAATGTGTTCCCCCTAACCCCTTTCAGACACTCCGTACACACAGTATGCGTGGTATACTTCCGGTTCGATCAAGGGTGGCAATGCTCATGTGGCCTAAAGTACAGAGATCTGACTTTTTAAAGTTTCCCATGGTTTGTTTAAAGCAGAGGTTCTGCATTATTTCTTCTATTTGGAAATATACCGAGCAGCCCAAAGGGGAACGAGTGCCACAGACACTTCATAGTCAGCTCACTCCGTGACGTGACGTGGCAGCTTCACAGAGACGCGCTAGCTGAGTGCAGGGGAGGAAGCCAGCACACTCCCCTCTAAGACATACAGACCTAGCCAGGAAGGAAAGCGGAGCTGTGCCCTTGGGGGGCACCCTCAATCAGTGGACAGACAGCCATCAGGTATAATTCACTTACTAAACTGAGAAGAATTGCAAAATGATAAAACCCCAAACCGGCAGTGATCTAAGAGACTAAGCACTGGTACTCTCCTGGTAAGAGACAGGCAAGATAAGCTGGAGGCAAAATTAGCAATGTATCTATCAAGAGCCTGAAATTACGCATGCCTTCTGGTTTAGCAGCCCCACTTCCGGGAACCTGTTCCGAGGGGAAACAGAGATAATAAGGAAGCTAGCTTATTGCAACTTCATTAGAGCATGTTGCCAGAGTAGAAAATAATTAGAACTATCCTAAAGGTCACATAACAGAACTGGTTGAATGGACGATGATACCTAAGAATGACACTAACAAAAAAGAGCAAGGAAACGTGTTCATGACATAAGTGACAAAATAATTAAAAAACAGTATGTGCAATAATAGTTTACAATTACAAACAAAAGCAAGCAAACAAACAAAAAACCACACCAGAAAGACTTGTTGCTCAAGAAAAGCAAAATTTATCATATTTATTTCAAACAAGAACACCTTCCTGACAAAGTCTTGGTAGTGTTTCCAATGGGCACAATTGGGGGAGGGTATTCATGAAGGTTCAAGACCGGAGCTGAAACTCACACCAGGTGGGTCTCACCATCTTAGGAGCTGGTTGGGATTGGGCAATTTTTGACATAGTAGCTTTGGATTTGTGGGCACAGTAAGGGAGGGTCTTGAGACAAATATTGTTGTGTAAACTGTTGATCTTCATAAGTAAGCAAGGATTTTCTGGAATAAGTAGCAAGTTAATTTTGTCTGGTCTCAGAATTATTTGACACAGAAACAGAAAAATATGATTTGTCCATAATGGTTTATCATAAAGGCAAGGAAGTACATTGGTTTCAGTTCTCAATAATGGTTCTTTTTGTTTTAAATAATTCATATTTACATTTCTATCTCACTAGAAAAAGCCTAGGAATATTATTATTTATAAATTAATAGCAGTTATCTTTGGTGCTAGAATTACAGCTCTTCTTTAACTTCTTTCTTTTTTTTTTGCTTCTCTATATTTTCTAAATTCTCTTTAAAGAACATATACTCAGAAAATAAGGATAAATTTATTTAACCCTTATTTAGCCAGGTAATTCTAGGACTAAAGTCACCCTCATCTCAAAGTTTCTAATTCACTTCTAAATATATATAACACCCAATCTAGGCAGAATTTTGTGGCCAGCTTGGGAAACTTGCTGAATCATTACATAATCACAACCATGTGATCCAATAAGCACTGGGCAGCTTTTCATGTTTTCAAACAGACAGATAAATACCGTATGGACTGTTTCAGAAGCATCCATTCTTCAGAAGTATATTAGAAACATATTTAACTAACACAAGTACTCCCTGACTCTCTATTCTCACTCCATTTTCAGAAACAAGGCGCGGTGGGTGTCAGGGACTTGATGGAGACAAAGAGTAAGATCCAAGGGGAACTCAAACATCTAGAATACTGTCTAATAACCTCTCCAGCCAAAAATAATAAATATTTTTGAACATCTAGTATTTGTTGAGTACTAGACAAGGTGAGACTTGGCACAAAATTGAATAGCCTACATTCCATCCTTTAAAAGAACTTAGTTTTTAACTGGGGAGAGGGTGGTGAGGAGTAACTACAAAAGTTAACCCCCGGAACAAGTCCAGGGAGATACAAAATGACGGGCAACCAAGCACTTCCCCAGAGGAGGAGCAGTTCTCGAGTCCAAGCTGGTCTCTAGCACCATATTGATACTATGCACCTTGCCTTGTTTAGACCCCAAGTCCTATATAAATTCAGAGATAAGAAGGTTTGAGGCATTGAGATATTCTAGTTAAAGAAAGGGTAAACTTTCCCTGGCTGATGGCTCAGTGGATAGAGCATTGGCCCTGCATATGAACATCCTAGGTTCGATTCCCAGTCAGGGTACACAGGAGATGCCACCATCTACTTCTCCCTTTCCCTTTCTCTCCCCCTTCTCTCTGTCTTCCCTTCCCATAGCCAGTGGCTCCATTGGTTCGAGCGTAGCCCTGGGCACTGAGGATAGCTTCATAGGAATGCATCAGCCTCAGGCTCTAAAAATAGCTCTGTACTTGAGCATTGGCCACAGATGGTGTTGGGTGGAGCACATGCAGGAGTTTACTTCACTATCTCCCCTCACCTAAAAAAAGAGGGTTAAATTCAAACATTAACAAAAATGTCCATACTTTTTATTGAAAATCTTTCCAAAATTTGAGTTGGCTTTATTATTGACATAAATAATTGCAGCTTAATGTACCTAACTGCAGGACCCCAGTATCATTTTCATTGCACATAGATGTAGATTTTGTTGGATATAGACTAAAAAGATAGGAGACTGACATGGATGTGAAGTGATTCCAAGAGAGCCTGAAATTTACTTTAAAAGAAAAAATGTTCCCACCTGACCAGGCGGTGGTGCAGTGGATAGAGCACTGGACAGGTATGTGGAGGACTCAGGTTTGAGACCCCCTTGCCAGCTTGAGCACAGGCTCATCTCGTTTGAGCAAGGCTCACCAGCTTGAGCCCAAGGTCACTGGCTCCAGCAAGGGGTCACTCAGTCTGCTGTAACCCCACGGTCAAGGCACATGTGAGAAAGCAATCAATGAACAACTAAGGTGCTGCAACAAAGAATTGATGCTTCTCATCTCTCTCTCTTCCTGACTGCCTGTCCCTATCTATCCTCCTCTCTGACTGTCTGTCTCTGTCACACACACACACACACACACACACACACACACACACACACACACACAAGTTCCCGAATTCCAAATATTCATGTATTTTCAGGTGATCTTATTTCCACTAAAGAAGACCAGAGTGAGACCTTTCAATCAATTGAAATTCCATTTGGTTGAAATATCATTTCATACGAAATAACCCTTTTATTAACAATAAAGGAGATTTCACCATCTGATAGACAAGGAACCTCAATAACTCCCTTGGGGCCCAGAAAGTGGCCTTATTCAAGGTGACATAGTAACTTAATGATGGACCTATAATCAGAATTCTGATCTTTCTATTTCTACTCCTGGGCTTTCTACCTCTCCACTCTGATACCCCATGCTTTTTCCTGCAAGGTAAGACTTACTGGGGGCTTGAGGATTTTAGCTACTAGACATAAAAATAAAAGAGGCACAGTTCATAACACCTTTGAGTATAATGAGATACTCTTATTTCCAAGCTCACTTTTTGAAAGCCTCTCTGGAACAGGACTCAGTTCTCCTCAATGTAAGGCAAGTCATTGCCACTCATGTGTCCTTGGGGTCCATCATAGTACAGACACAGAGAGATGAAGTCTTCCATGCTCCTCCCATCCACCTCGGGTCAGCCTGCAGAGAACACCTGCACTCAGACAGTGGGAACATGGGATACGTCCTGAGTGAGCTCTATGATGATCCAATGAACTAGTAGCAACAACAACAAACAGCTAATATGCCACTTTGAATACCTTTGGCCATTCATAAAAATAGTAAGCAAACAACAATAAAACCATTCTCAATAACCTGGGATGTATCACAGGGGCAAACATATGGCATTAGAGCCGGTTTCAAAGTTTGCCAACTTAGCAGTCAGGGGTCCCATCAACGGCCCAGGCTCTCTCCACTCTGGCTGCCTTTCACAGGTATTGCCTTTGTCCTGAGACTCACCCACCGTCGTCCCCAGAGGGTGCCAGCAGCTGCAGGCCTCACACCCGCACCCAGGGGCAGCACCAAAGGCAGTGACTTAAGAACCAGGAGATCTTTCTCCATAGTTCCTAAACATTCCTGCACAGTGCTAAGTGGAACTTGGTCAAGAGCCTACTCAGAAACCAGCCACAGCCTGACCAGGCGGTAGCGCAGTGGATAGAGCGTCGGACTGGGATGCGGAGGACCCAGGTTCAAGACCGAGGTCGCCAGCTTGAGCGCGGGCTCATCTGGCTTGAGCAAAAAGCTCACTAGCTTGGACCCAAGGTCCCTGGCTCCAGCAAGGGGTTACTCCGTCTGCTGAAGGCCGGTGATCAAGGCACATGTGAGAAAGCAATCAATGAACAACTAAGGCGTCCCAACGAAAAACTGATGATTGATGCTTCTCATCTCTCTCCGTTCCTGTCTGTCTGTCCCTATCTATTTATTCCTCTCTCTGACTCTCTCGTTGTCTCTGTAAAAAAATAATAAAAATAAAAAAAGATTAAAAATAAAAAAAAGAAACCAGCCACAGCCTGGAGAATGGGCTAGGACCATTCTGAGTCACCCCTAGAACTGGGGTTGGAAACACCTGAGTCCTGTAAGAGTATGGAGGGAGTGGGCAGGTGGGAAATGGGGAAGCATGGGCGTGGACTCTAAACCCAATCAGAGATCTGTGGGAGGAAGACGGGTTGATCAGAAGGAGAGGTGACCAGACAGCACCTGTTACGCCTGCGCTGAGGCTGCCCCTCCCACCAGAACTTGCTCCCTGAGCTATGTGTTTCCTCCCACCCAAGGAAATGAGAAGCGAGGTTCTGAGAGAGCAGAGAGGACACAGGGGCCCGCCAGGACCTTCGCAGAGGTCCTTATCAGGTCTTTTGTTGACGTAAGGTGAGACATCCAGAGGACTTCAGGGACCTTAGTCCAGAGTCAATGATGTGATGCTAAGGTTGGGAATAGCAGGCCAGGAACTCTGCAAGGGCTTGGCCACTGAAGGCTGAGCTTAGGGTGCGGGCAGACCAGTATTTAAGGTATTTCTTAAATCTCTCCTGGACTGTCTCGTTGGCCTACCCCAGGTCCTACAGAACCGATAAGAAATGGCAGTGAAAAACATGGAGGAATATCACGATATTGTTTTTTCTTAGCCAGGCCGTGTATATACTACGATAGAATTTTAGCCTTGCTGAAATAAAAATCAGTTTTGGGGATGACTAGGTCACAAGCTTTCTGTGTTTCTTCTCTTCTTCCATCTTTTCTTTTTATCTGCTTTTAATTTTTAAGGAGAATGAACATTATTTTCTTTTTTAAAAATTGTGTTTTGGAATTGGAAGTTTGTCTTTCCTTTTATAATGGAAAATGAAATAATCTTTATTTTGAAAAATAGTATTTCACACCGGTCATTTAAAACAGCACAAGGAAACCTCACCTCAAATGAAAAGTCTGATGATCACTTTCATAATATTTGAAAATAAACCAACTTTATTTGAATCAATCAATATCAATCAAGACTGGGAAGCACATTTATGACTGGTTCAGATAAGGAAAACACTCAGCAATATCTTCATTAAAAGGCATTTTACATTCATTAGGGCTGCAAAGTGAATCCTGTTATATTATCAGCACAGTCCAAAGTCTTGAGAAAATCAAGTAGCCATTGTTTGGAGTGTCTCTATAAAATGAAATGTTTGTTCTTCCATCAAAGCTAGGCATCTTTTGCTGAATTAGTTACCTCTCCAGCTTATAAAATGGGACACCCAGGTGGTCAGGAAAGTAAGACAAATTCAAACCTCAGCTGGATATTTTACATTTTAAGTATATGCATAGTCAATATCGTAAACTTTCTAGCTATACAGAGTATACCTTAGATTACTGGATCCTTAAAACTATGTTTTGCCATAAGACAGGTTAGGTTGCTTTTACAGAAATACAGGCTAACCCAAACCCTCTCATGAGGCCATCTTTTATTTTATGTTTGGCTAGGGAGGGAAGGATTAGATCTGTTTCCTTAAGGGATAGTAAATAAAATGATGCACACTTGAATCATACCTAATTATGAACCGACAGTAAACTTGCAGAATATTAACAAAAGGAGAGACACAGGTGTTCATGAGGTGGGTACGTGTTGTTTGGTTTGAATGCTGAAAAGTAGTGAACAGAAAGCAATAGGCCCTGTTTGCAAAAAAGACCCAAGGCCAATGATGTGACCCCCCCAAGAGTTGTCCTGACGTCGGAACCAGACTGCTTTACATGTACATTTCTTTCTGTAATGCTTAAGGTTCTTTTTAATGTCATATACAAAAGTAAGGAAGTGATCCCTTGGGAATCGTGGGCTTAGTCTTAACAATATGTTAAGGCTTCATCTTTGCAAGGAGGAAGACACCATCATCTTGACTCACTCTGTTATTGAAATGGTTCCAGGCTGATGGGAATAGGGCTGAGACAGACACATACTTCCCGCATATCTGCTGCCTCTGGGTCAACTTAATTTTAGACACAGACGCCCACTCGTTTCTCATGATGAAAAACTCTTACTAAAGAGACCTGCACCTTCCTGACTCTGTCTCCCTTTTAATTTTATGTTTCCAGGTCTTGCTGATTCCTGGGACTCTTAGATCTTCAGACTCTATTCCAGATGTGATCTACTTTGTGACAATTCTACGATGCTCTGTATTGTTTCAGCAGTGTGACCAGTGGGCATGGGTTTGGTGAAGAGCTGCTGTTGCTTCTGACAGATGCTAGAGGAGTGTATGTGTGTTTCTTTAATAAAAATTCAGGATCCTCATTGGCCCTACCAGCAGAAGTGAACGCTGAGGACAGCACCATTTCCTGAGAAGCTCAAACTAGGTTGAGATCCTGTGGCCGAAGAAACTGATCACGTGGTTTTCAATTTTCAACTCATTAGCTTCAGGGCAAGTAGCTATACCCCCCCTTGTTTAAACCAAAATCTTCATACTTGTGCCTGTGACCCTGAATTGTCACTCATTTTTTTGGACTTTCTTTGTCAAGAGGTGAAGTCAAACAACTGAAGGAGCTATGCTCTGGATCAATCAAGATTTTATTTCTCCTGCTCATCTTTTATAGTTATTAAAATCTTATCCCGTATCTTCCCTCTGGGCAGACCTGAGAGGTAGGCAGTGCTGGGTATAGATAGGCAAATTCAACTCAGTCACTCGGAGTTTGACTCTGGTTCCTGCCTCTGCCTCTCACTATGCTAGCCCCCCCCCCCCCCCGCCCACACACAAATAGTGACATGAAAGTCACAGGAGATAAATAAATTTAAAAAACATTGGATCTCAACTCAAATTAATCCCCTTTCTGGGCCACTGAAATGCTTTGTGAGGAATGAATGTTTGTTCATTCAAGACCAATGACTAAGGTTACCTCCTGTCTTAAACCTCTGGAGTGTGGGGGTCAAACTGCAAACCTTCAATACTCTCTGAGCTGGTCTGGGGACACGTAAGAACCTACCACACTGTTACTAGGGAGACGATTCACTGTGTATATGACAAGCTTATGGCCAAAGCCCCAGAAGGCTGAAGGAGCTGGAAAAAAAGCTCTTCTGAAAAAAAAAAAAATCAGAAGGTAATATAATTATTATTTGTAAATACTCTGATAAATCTGGTCATGAGACCTTAAATCTCTTAAGTCAATAGTTGCATTATATATATGATAATCTACTGTTGAAATAAAAAGATACTCCTGAATTAAGTATCCTTCCATCTCTGACCCCTCCTTTCCTTTTAAATGGTCATTAATCATATAACTGCCCCCCCCCAGTGCCTATCAGTAAAGTTATTTATGTAAAATTAAGTCAACTACAGAAGGAACATCTAGAAACAACAATATTGATTTGGTTTGGCTTGTTTGTTTTTAAAGGCTGCTTTGAAAGACTGGCCAGCTGCTGGAATTCTGAAGCTCAATCAGGGTTGTTAGTGTCTGATCCCCCCACACCCCCTTAGGGCTCTGGTCCACCTGGCATCCTTATGCTTCCCGGGTTGTCCTGGCTGTGCTACACGGATGTGCTCCAAGAACAGCGCCATCGTGGGGCCCGGGAAGGTAGCTGCCTCTTTGGTCAGAGCGCCCGTGCTGTGAGGGTCAGGGAAGGACTTCCCAGGACAACAGGATTTCACACTAATTAAAAGGCCTTTGGGACCACTCAAGCTTTCATCCCACTGGAGGTCAGCTGGGGGCTTTTCCTCATGGTAAAAAAGACCATTTCCTCACCAGTTCTCCTTTTTTAAACACCACCAAGGACAAGTTTCCAGGGACTTGTGGAAAGGATCTTTTAGAGGTGGAAATGAATGAACACATTCTGCCTTTTCAAAACTCTCAGGGTTATAAAATGGCCTAGTGAGAAGTTTCCTCTTCCTTAGTGGGCTAAAGGAGACCACCTGCTTCCTTCCCTCTGCTCTGATCAAGGGCTCACTTTTTTCTTCAGAGATCCCTGGAGACAGGTAGGTCCGGGGATTGCTTGGGTTAGAATTTGTTGACATTTCTATGGAAAAGACCCATGCCGTCCTGCCCTCCCTGAGCAATGAGCCAAGTCCTGGGGCTTTCCGGCATTTGGGAGCCTCACTCTCCACCGACAGGCGACACAGAAGGGAGGCTTGTTGAAGGTGAGGGTCTGTGGTGGTGGATTTCCTCACAGGGCGTTCACTGGGAGAGGAGCTGACAGTTCATTTCTCCTAGTTTCCTCTGCACTTGTCTCCATGCTCAATCAAGTAAGGTAAGAGTTTAAGGGGGTGAGACTCAAGAAGAATGACTAAAGAGAGCAATATTATCCTAAAAGAAAGTTTTCTTCTTTCTGATATGGTAGTTGAGTCAGATGGTAGGAACATTGACCCAGAAGAACAAATACTTTTTTTTTCAGGTTCAAACCACATGGTTTCCCAGTCAGAAAGGCCCAAGGACTTTCTTCCTAAGGTCAGAACCATGCCACCTCCTCAATGTGGCTGTCCCCATGAGTGGCTGCAGTTGACTCCCTTCAGAACAGCTGTCTGAGACCCCCAGACAGCTGAGCCACATCCAGGAACAACCTGAAGAGCCTGCAAAGTCATTTTTGGCCAATATGTACTTGGGTTTTTGCTATAAAATCAGTAGTTACATACCATCACCAGTTCAAGACGTACTTAGATCATGAGAGAGAAGACCTGTCTTGGAAATTCCCAGGAGGCACTGAGCATCATTAAAAGACATTTTTCTCTTCACCCATCCCTCCACCTCCCACAGTCCTCTGCTTCCTCACAGACTGAAATTCACTCATAAACATAGTCAAACCCAGGCATATAACCCGCAACAAAGCAACTACCCCTAAGCAAGCAATCCACATGGCTGGTAGACCCTCAAGGGCCTTTTGGCATCAACACTGCTCCCCGCCCCTCCCTGTCCCAGTCCCCCCATTTCCCTCCCCGGCAAGCCCCAGACAGCAGAAACACGGAGGAGGCTGCTGGTGTCACCCAGGTGCGCACCAGCGCCGCGACATTCACAGCACCACAGAAAGCTGAGACTGTGTCTGAAGAGGTTTTCCAAACTGGCCTTCAGTGCCCAGTGTGACAGGAGTATCAGAAAGGGGTGAGTGACTTGAGGTGCATCTGCCGGATGCGGAAATCCACAGCCTGCTCGGTCCCTCTCCATTCACTCTCTGTCTCCCCCAAGAGCAGGGGGTTGTCCTTGGCCTTGGAGTTACTGACAGAGAGGAGGGTGGAAGAGGGTAAGGCATTGCATGTTTCTAATGCATCTGCAGAGATATTTTGATATTGGCAGAAGGGGCCAGTGACAGTCCCACGGGGTGGGGGGTGGGGTTCTCCAGCACTGACCCCAAATACACTGAACCCAGCCCAGGACCAAAAGCTGAGAGCTTGACTCTTTCTAGCATTTCTGCTTGCAGATTCCTGGGTGATCAGATGGGGTTGGCGCTGACCTTCACCAAAGACAGCAGGCTGGAGTTCTGGGGATGCCAGCGAGGTGTGTGCCTGAGCAAAAAAAAAAAAAAAGATGCTTCCGGAGGCAACGTGGAAGAGGAGTGTGTGAAGCTGGAGTCCTTTGGGAGAAGGGAGTTCTTCTGCAGCAGTGACGGGGCGAGGTGGCTGTGCTTAGGAGCGGCTGAGGCGCTTGGCAACATCTGCGTAGGCCAACTCTATCTCCGAGTCAGCCGCACAAGTGTTGGTGAACTCGTCCCGGGCGTAGGCGTTCTTGAGGTACCGCCACAGGCCTGTCATCTCAGCTGGGAAATCGTAGTTGCGGTATTTCTTGGCCACAATCTGCAACAGAGATGGCGGGACAAGATGACGTGAGCGCATGAAACAAATCACCGAGCAGGTGTCAGTGCGCAACCCAGCGCGTGCGTGCAGCGAGACCCTCTGTGCGTCCCAGTGGGGCGGCGGCAAAATGTTCGTGTTGCGAGGGGGCAGTGAGGCCTTATTTTATTTCGATTCATTTTGGTTTTTTTATGATTTAATTATATATTCCTTAAGTTAATATAATTTGCCCTTTGACCTAGTGATTCTGCTTCTAAGGATTTTTCCTTAGGAAGTAATCGTGGATGTACACAAACATTTAGCAACATATATGTGATCACAGGACTCTTTGGAATGGCAAAAAAAAAAAAAAATACTCAACACAAATGTCCCACAATATATGAATGGATAAATACATTGTCATACACAAATGCGATGGTATCCTGGAGCACCATTAGCAATGATGCCAAAGAGGGAACTCCAGTGATCTGGAAAACTCTTCAAGAAAGTGCCTCAAGTTTAAAGTACAGCACCACATCTGGAAAAATACGTGTGATGACTAGACGTATGTGTACCAATGTATTACCAGTGGTTATGTCTAATTGATATAAAATTAGTCAATTTTTTTTCTATTTTTCCTGATTATTTTTTTTTTCATAAGCATCCTTATTTACAGAAGGGAATAAAAACATAAAAAGTAAATTAAATGTTTTAGAATGTATATCTAGGTTCAGGGTATAAAGTCAGAACCACATTCGGTGCTGGGCACCTGGGCATTCTGAGGAAGTGCTGTTTGTCTTGAGAGAAAGAGTATCATACTGGTTAAAAGCATGGGCTCTGGATCCCAACTGATTGGATCTGAAATTCTGATTCTATTACTTATCAGCTGTGTGATCCTGGATGAGTTACTTAACCTTTTTGAGCCCCAAATATTTTTTTAAAAAATTGATTGATTGATTTTAGAGAGAAAGGAAGAGAGAAAGAAGTTGATTTGTTGTTCCCCTTATTTATGCATCCATCCATTGGTTGATTCTTGTATTTCTTGTATGTGCCCTGACTGGGAATCGAACCCTCAACCTTCCTGTATCAGGATGATACTCTAACCAACTGAGCTACCCAGCTAGGCCCTGAGCCCCAATTTCTTTATCTCTAAAATGGAGATAATAGTGGAGCCAACCTGGGAGCAATAAATTAGTTAACACACATAAATGTTTATAGGGGTGGCTGACTCTGACTCAGTGCTCAGAAACATTTCCTATTATTGTAATTCATTAAGGCCTACCTTTTGCCCATTTGCATACATTTCTTCATAGATAAGAGCAGGATGGTCTCTTTTATAAGGTCCCACTAGCCAGGGAGGGGTTCAGAGATGTGTGACCTGTGTGGTCACCATGGGCCTCATACTCAGAAAGTCCTGCCTATGGTTTAACACTCTGTTGTCAATGTCTGAAAATTCTGAATGCTTTATTATTATTGTGCACAGGGGCCTGCACATCAGTTGGTCCTTCCTCCGACCCCTCAGGGTGGAAATAGCAAAGGGTAGCTCTCTCTTAAAGTGCTGACTTCTGACTCCTTCCCTTGCTTTCGTCTGAGAGAGAGCCCCATATCACTGGCCCCAGGATCCTCCCACTCCGAGAGCATCCAGGTCAGGCACTTTAGGCTTTCCTCCTCATTCTGGTGCCAGTAATCTGCAGGGTTCCCTGGAAGGCTGTGCCCAGAGAAGGACAATGATGACCTCTGGCATAAACAGCTGTCTCATAGAGATGGTCTCATTTCCACAGGGGATGCCTTTCCCTCTCCATTGCAACCCCAAGGGCTGTTCTATTCTGAATAACAGGTACTGTTTTGGTGTCTCTCTCGCTTCCCTAGGTAGGTGTGAGCAGCGTAAGGACAAGAACCTTAGCTTCTTCATTTCTGTGCCCCCTCGATTGTCTCAATAATGTTCTTGACAAGAATAACCACAACAGCAAACATTTATTTCCTATTATAAGCACTGCTTTGAGCACTCTGCAAGCTACTGAAATCTCTAACTAACTCTATAAGGCAGAGTATACTGTATTCCCATTCTGCAGATGAGAAAAGTAAAGAGGTTAAATAAGTAAGAGATCCATACACAGTGTATTTAATATTTTTTTAAGCGAGAAGAGGGGAGATAGACACCCACATGCACCCCAACCAGGATCCACCCGGCAACCACTGTCTTGGGTCGATGCTTGGACCAACAACCAAGCTATGCTCAGCACCTGGGGTCAATGCTCGAACCAATCGAGCCACTGGCTGTGAGATGGTAAGAGAGAGAGAAGGGGGAATAGGAGAGGAAGAGAAGCAGAAGCAGATGGTCCCTTTTCCTATGTGCCCTGACCAGGGATCAAACCTGGTCGTCCTCACGCCAGGCTGATACTCTATCCCCTGAGCCAGCTGGCCAAGGCCCAAGTTGTATTTAATCTTTACCATCCTCAGTTATCCTCACATCAAAGTGCATTTAGTGTCAAATGTAATAAAAATCACTTAATTTTTAAGACTGAGGATCCTTAGCAATGAGCAAACTGAAGCCACCAGAGATTTATTTAGTGGCTAACACAATGTGACACAGGAAAAATCACAAATTTAACCAATATTACAGAACAATCAGTAATATTTCTTGTAGTCCCTGCTTTCTAATCCACAGTTCCCTCCACGTTGCCACTCGGCCTGTGCAAATGATAAAGGAATAACTGCTCAGAATCTCTCCAGTGCCATTGTTGCTTCTCTCCAAATCACATCTCTGCTCTGCCTGCGATTCCGTTCGGCTCCACCGCTAGGGGGCGCGCGCGAGAGAGAACGCCTGTGAGGGTGGAGGAGGAAGGAAGCCTGCCCCGTCCTGTTTGCTCCCGTCACAGCAGCTGCATCTAAGTTTGCTGTTCTCTCTACACTCACAGAAGCAGTGTCCTCACACCAGGGCAGAAAGGCCAGCACACAACGGCGACTCCACTGAAGAGCCTGGGTCCCAGTCCCATGGGCCATCGTCTGAACATGGCCCCCAGCATCAGATGAGCAGCACCCTACCTCAGAGGGCGGAGGCCTCGTCTAAGTTTCTAAGTTTTAATCATTCTAACCTCCTCCGTTTGCCAGCCCCCTGCCCTGGGGGCAGTAGCTGACTCCTAAAGGTGGGACTTTGTTGTACATTTTGTGTTCCTAACTCTCCAGTATTTACTACCTTTTTTTTTTATATGAAATTCTCCCAGTTAAAATGACCAGTTTTATGTGGTCACCAAAGAAGGTGCCCCTGCCGTGTTCCATCCAGCTTAGGTGCGGCTAATAAGCAAAGGGGATGGAACTGGAGTTCTTCAACAGGACCCCCACCAAGAGGAAATGCAGAGGCCAGCACCCACCCCCAGTTCTCCTTGGTCCCCCTCTGTTCCCTGCGAGGTGAGGGCCCCTTGGGTTTGCCCACAGGCCTTTGGAAGAGGCTGTCTTGGCGAACGAGCAAATCCACGTAGGATTGGTGGATTACAGACTGATGGATAGAGCAGCCTCAATCTCTCCAAGCTGGAAGGTAGCCTCAAGCTTTCAAAGGATAGAATGTGAGCTTGAAAACAGAAGAAAAAATGCAATTTATGAAAATATATTTGTGTTTATATCTCCCTTCCTGTTTGCTGCAGAAGCTGGATGGATCACAGTGCCAGGCAAAGGTCCCAGAGGAGGCTACAAAAGGTCCGCCGTGTCCTCCCTGCCTGAATCTGCGCAGTCGCCTTAGCCACAAAACTGGTTGTTTCCTCGGCTGTTGGCTTCACTTGAGGTGATGAGACCCAGAAGGGAGCCAGACAATGAAAGTTCAAACCAGGCACTCAGTGAGCACCTGGGCCCGAGCCACTTGGCTTCCATGGATGAAGATGAACCTGAAAGTGAGCCAGGAGGGAGGGGGGCAGGGGGAGGGCATGCCTGAGAGTGAGAGGGTGAGGATTTGCACAGGAAGCTCTGACGTTTGCAGGAACTTCCATGCTCATGTTCTGAATTTGCTCTTTCATATGAAAACAGTTAGCTCCCACAGCCAAGATTAAGTTTTGGCGTCGGAAGCCAAGCTGGAGGCCTGACTTGGCTCCCCCTTCATGCTCTCTGCACTTCAGAGGTTTGCCAGGTCTCTGGGATCTGATAAGCTGGATCAGCAGAAATCCAAGGAGACAGCAGGCGAGGCCCCGCCTTTGTCCCTCGCAAGCCATCCTCCCTCTGATCCTCAGCCTCTCCCAGTGAACAGTGCACTGAGCTACATCCAAGAGCAGGGGCGTGACCTAGTCTTTCAGGGCTGGGAGGACCTGGAGAAATTGTAGGGGGACCTGGGGCCTGAGAGATTGTGTGTTTACCTTTTTCAACAAGCGATTCTGGAGTGTGGTGGTCGGTACATGTTTGAGTGAGAGAGAAGAAAGGAGGGAAAGGTGAGAGAAAAAAGAATGAGGAGAAACAGAACCACCTCTCTTCTTTTAGGCGTGAGAGAAACAAAGTCCATAAAGACTAAATGACCTGCCCCAGCTCAGGCTACCAGTTGGTAGCAAATACAAGACCAGAACCTGGGTCTCCCAGCTTCTAGAATGAGGGTCTTTCTGCTTCGTCACCATGATACAGTGTGAATGAACTGGAATCATCCTGTCCCTCATGGTGCCACTTTTCCTCAGGGAAAGAGAATAAAGAATGTTTTGAGGGTGGAGTGGGGCATGCGCTGATTAATAACTTCAAAGAGTAGTAGCTTGGCTGGACCTACAATTGACCATTGGACTTGGCCTTGAACCCCAAGTGTCTTAATATTAATAGGTTGGATTTGCCCGGCCCGTCAGCACTGGTATGCAGGATTCTCTGCCAGTGTCTAGTGCAGACAGAGCCCACAGGTACACCAGTGATTTCAACTCAAGCAGGTGCGTGCTGTGGTTGGAGGGAAGCCTTCAGGTGGAAAAGACAGGTAGATATCCAGCTGATAAATGATTGAATCAGATTATTCTCAGTGAAAAGTAGGAGGAAGCTGGGTGTCATAAAGGCACAACTAGATGATAAAATGATCCATCAATGAGTATTTATTGGGGGGCCCCGTACGCCCATCATCATGCTTACAGAAGACCTGCTCCTCAGAGAGCTTATTGTCCGACTGAAACAATGAGACATAAACATGTGTTTAAACAGAGAACAGTCTAATGCTATGCCCCACTGTATTTTTCTCCAGGCTGATAAGGGTCAGGAAAGGATGTGAGAATTGTTAGTTTAGAGAACTTTGGGGGACACAACTGCCATCTTCAAATGAGATGAAGAGATCAGCCACGTCCCATGCTGTCCCCGAGAAGAAAGGCGCAGGGAGGCCATTTGGAAGGCTCTGTTAGTAATCTGAGTCGTCCAAAGTGGTAGGGCTGGCTGGTGGGGCAGAGGGCTCCTCATTGTCAGAAACGTGTGGTCCCAGCTGCGCAGGAGCCTGCCACGGACACACAGAATGTGGCCCAGTTTAGGAAGGGACATTGTTTGGGATGACCTCGGAATTCCCTTCTTTCCAATTCACAGATCCTAAGAGTCGTATAGGAAAGGATTACGCTGCCTGTCAAAGATGGTCAGAAAGTAAAATAGTAAAAATAGTAAAAACACGATGTCACTTCCAGCAGCCTCCTCCATCTCTTCAACTGATAGAGAAGAAAGGTGATGTCTGCCTGCCCCAGGGGTTGCTAAAGGGGGTGAGAAGGTAGGTCTGTGTACAGAGAAAACAGGTGTTCATGGGAGGACACATTTAATGCAGATGTGGGGGTGTGGCCAGTGGAAACTAATGAGAAAGAGGCAGGGAAGATGTCTTTGGAGTGATAGGACTCTATAACTACGTAACATACGACCATAGACACTATTATATACCGAGCCCTTACAATGACTTGTACTTCATGCATATTGTTCTCCCAACAATCCTAAAAATAAGCAATCTATGCCTACTTTACAGGTGAAAACTAAACGTCAGAAAGGCTATACAGCCAGCACGCCGTGGAAGCTGGCTTTGAGTCTCTGTTCATATGACTTCAGAGCCCAGGTGCTTCACCAGCAGGTGGTGGCACTGTCCATGACTTCACCACACAGGTGACCCCAGACCAAGGTGGAGTTGGATCTGCTGAGCACTTGTGGGTAGAGCTCTCTTACCTTGACCACATGGAGCTTGGGCAACAGATTGCAGTCGGCCAGGGTCAGCTCGTCCCCATCCAGGAACTTGCGCCGGGACCCCTTGTCATCGTCCCCGTGAGTATTGGCATCAATCTCCTCTGGCAGAGGAGTTTTCAGGTAGTCATCCAGTTTCTTCAGCGCCTTCGTCAGGCCTCTCTCAAGAGCTGGCATGGGACAACAGAAGAAGTGTCTTAGTCAACCTTGCCACCAGATACAGCCATGGTCTTCAGAGTAAAATAGTCTCTCCCAAATGATCACACTGCCGGTTCCCCACACACTACAGAATACCTGGCAGCCACGGAGGCTTGGAAAATGGTCAGAGATGCAGCTCCAAGAATGAACATTTACCGGAAGATAAAGCGAGGCAGAAGATGTTCATAGTCTTGCCCCAATAATTACCTCTCCAATCATCTATGTAGTCAGAAGAGTGGAACAAAATACTCAGGGGAGTAACTCCAGGAACTGAATAGCACTGTCATTCCACCCAGAGTCTCCTGGACCATTTCCAGTCATGGGACACCAGCACAGCCACCATCCATCTGGACTCAGAGGGCAGAGGTGGTCATGTTATTCACTAGCCACTGCACCTGTGTCATCACCCCGTCCCCAACAGCTATGGTTCCCAGCCTTTGGTTGACAGCGTGACACTATGAGACCATAGGAATGAGTCCTCAGATGCTCATTCCAGCAGATGAAAGGGGGGTGCTATCCCTGGAGGAAGAGCCCAGCAGACGGTCTCCTGTTCAGGTTTTCCCAGACGTGCCTGCTGTTAGCCACCCCTCACATAACCCGTGTCTGTCTTTCCATAGACGGCCTTTTGTTTGAGACAATGAAAGGACACCAGCCCAAGATAAAGCAATTGAATGTTTACTGAGATGTTTAAAAATAGGCTGGAGGTTGGACGTAGTTCCTCAATACTTCCTTCTCCCTGGTGTGGCATTTGAGAACTTGGACCTCATCATCTGCTTTGCATTTGCAGTCTGAAAGAATAGAGTGAGCGCGGCCGGGGAGAATGCTTGTCTGCCCCTTTGTCATTGTCTAGACTGGGCTGGGACTGCAAGTCTATTCAAGAGCAAGAGCAAAGGGTCTACTCAACAATACCCATCATGCACCCCCCCCCAAGTACTTGTGATTTATATCAGGTTTGTTTGCTCCTCAAATCCTTCTACCCTTTTCAGTTTGGGAGGTTATGACAAAATCTTAATTATAATGAAGAAAGAAAAAAAATCTAAGAATACTTGCTGAAATGTAACCGACCGATATCCAAGAGAAAGAGACATATGATGGGAAGTGAGACGTCGCAGGTTCTGATTCCACATGTCGTGCGGAGACCTGAGCAGGCCACTGCTCAATCCTGTGCCCAAGTCACCAGGCCTGGGAACTATCATGACATTCGAAAAAAAAGGCCTAGGACAACATTTGAATAAAGAGGCCTAGCACAACAACTGACACCCCTTGGGAGGATTGTCCCAGGTAGTTACAGAACAGTTACAGGGGTGTAAAGTACAACACAGGGAATATAGTCAATAATAACGGTAATACGATAATGAACTGTGCACAGTGTCAGATAGATACTAATTTTATCAGAGTGATTACTTTTTAAAGTTATATAAACGTCTAATTACTGGGATGTGCGCCTGCTAATATAACATTATATGGCCACTGTGACTGAAAAATCAAAATTATTAAAAAAAAAGAAATTTAAACTGTCTCTCTAGTGATCTCTTGAGATGAAAGGGTGAAATTCGTCAAAGGGCATGGTTATTGGCCTTAATTCATACCTCCAAGGTGGCTCATTCTGAGAATGTGCCAGTGTCATCACTGACGTCTGTGGGCCCTGGATCAAGAATGTGAAGGCTCAGTGGGTGGTCATTATGGTAGGAAGAAGAGGTGATTGGGCAGCAGGGATGTGGCCATATGTCCCGAGACTAATGCTATATTTAAATCTTGACCCTGCCCAGGGTAAATTTATCGTGAGGCTGCTAAGACTTATGCCTCAAGGTCCCATAACTTCCCAGGCTCCTTCCAAGGCCTTGAGGTTGACTTTTAAAATTCCTTGAATTGGCCTGACCAGGTGGTGGCACAGTGGATAGAGCGTTGGACTGGGATGCGGAAGACCCAGGTTCGAGTCCCTGAGCTCGCCAGCTTGAGCGCAGGCCCATCTGGCTTGAGCAAAAGCTCATCAGCTTGAGTCCAAGGTCGCTGGCTCCAGCAAGGGGTTGCTCGGTCTGCTAAGGGCCCGTGGTCAAGGCACATGTGAGAAAGCAATCAATGAACAACTAAGGTGTTCCAATGAAAAACTAATGATTGATGCTTCTTACCTCTCTCTGTTCCTGTCTGTCTGTCCCTATCTATCCCTCTCTCTGACTCTCTCTCTGTACCTTTAAAAAAAAAAAATTCCTTGAATTGATGTTTCTCATCTCTCTCCCTTCCTGTCTGTCTGTCCCTATCTGTCCCTCTCTCTGCAATAACAACAACAACAACAAAATTCCTTATTAGTACTTATTGTATTGGCTTCAGATCCCACACGTCTTGGAAGCATCCCTCATCTTGTCACTCCCTAAGTGTGACCTTGGGCACCTCGAGGTTTGGTTTTCCCATCTCGACTATGGGACTAAGAACATCTGACCCTCATAAAGCCACTGTGAGCATTAACTCAGATTGCGCAGGCTCGGTGCCTGCTCTCTAGTGGGACGCCAATTAATGACAGCAACTGCTCTCGCATCACCAGACGGGACACTCACCCTGCTCTCGGTCCCTCACCTCATGCCCTTGGTCAGCATGTGCCTGGAAAATCCAAGGTGCGGCAGAGAATACGAGCTGCCGAGAGGCCCCCGGGATGAGCCCCGATCCCCAGAGGAGGAAATGAACAGGCCAGAGTGGGAATCTTTGCTTTTCTGGCTGATTGGATGTACAGTCCCAGCCCTGATTCTCATGTTCCCTCGGGGTCCTCAGGGATAAACCAGAGGGAAAGATGTCACAAGCCTGTGTGCTAATACGCACGTGTCATCCAATAACCAGTGCCAGGGCCAGTACATTCTCTGCCGGTTCTTTTCCGTCCTCCCAGGTAGCTCGCTCCTCTGACCCTGGTTCAATGTAGCACCCTAGAAACTTCACCGCCTCTTTCGGCTGAGGGCACCCAGGTCCTGAAACTGTGGGTGCTGAACTTTCTGCTCTGGTGTGAGTGAGGGGGATATGGAAGAAACCAAAGTGACAAGAAGATGTTAATTCCTTCAGTGTTCTCATTTAAAACCCTCTCTCCAAAACACTTCTTCTGAGTAGCAGGGCGGGTTACCCCCAGACCACAGCAAGCAAGCCTGAGGCCGCTAACGTCCAGGGCACTTGATGGATACCTAGCCCTTGAATTGCTTTCTGCCCCTCCCCACCCTGCCCTGCCCAGATTATCCTGTGCCACACACAAATGTACTACGTAAAATATGTAATGAGGAAACAAGGGAGAATAGTTCATAAATATTCTCGGCCATATGCAAACAATCTCAAATTTATTTTTCTCTTTTTTTAAGGAGGAAAAAAATAATCCACCCATTCCATGATCACTTCCAGACTCATTGAGGTTGATATTACATAAGACCCAATATTGTTTTCTCGTCATAGAGAAATAATGACTTGGAAATAGCAATTTGAGCTAAGAAAATAATATACTCTTACCAGGGCATGGAGGCTGAATGGGGACCTGAGAGCCAAGACTCAGGCTCAGCCTCCAGCAAGCTCTTGCAAGTAGAGCTCAGCCCAAGTTCGCTGCATGCTTTGTGCACCAAGGGTGCTGATCAGCAAGCAGCCATGCAGACCCCTCGGGGCTCAAATTCACTTGCAGCAGAGCAGATCAGAGCAGAGGCCAAAGGTGGTCTTTGAAAGGACAGACCCAGGCTGCTGGACTCTCAGTTTCTCTGGCACGTGAACTTGAGGAGCGATAAGAACTGAGGGTCTGTCTGCCTGTGACCGACCTCTGCAGTCTGGATCTGGGGCTTGTTTAGCTCTCCACAGAAGAGATCCTGGTTATGAGGGTGTTGGTCCCAGGCCCAGCCCTTTCCGACCCCCTGGGTCCCTCTCATCACTCTAAACCTCTTCCCAGCACCAGCAACAAATACCCATACTGAATTTCTGAAGTTGTTTATGTCCGTCAGGCATTTAAATACACAAGGAAGCTATTGGGATGGGAATTAGGATTCATCTCCACTTAACAGATAAAGAAAAGGAGGGAGTCTTGGCCTTACCCAGGACACAAAACACATGTGCAGGCAAACTGTTCAAACTGCTCCTGACGACGTACGAAAAAAATGTTTAATTGCGTGGTTTTCTTATAAGTTCCCAAACCCTGGGTGGCGGGAAAGCAACAGCGATTTAGTGCGTCCTGGATTATAACCTGGTCTGGTGTAATAATCTAATCGTCCCTCCAGAGGGTTCTCAGTCGCTTTTGCATAAAAAGGCTCAGTTTCTCAGACAGCCTCCTTGGTCTGTTCTTCTCCCTGAGTGAAAGAGGGTGGGGGGAGGAGGGTCCTGGGACCTCACGGCACTGGCCCTGAGGGGTTAGGGTCCTGGCACCGGCCCTGAAGGATTAGGGCCCTGATCTACGGGGTGGAAGGTTTGGGGAAGCTAACACAAGTTCTCTGTCTCTTCCTGTCACACTGAATCTCACTTCTTCCCAAAGTAACTGAGGGATGTTGGCCCTAAGGTGGTGTTCAGAGGTGGGATGCTGGCCTCCCTCCAAAACTCTGGATGGATACCCCAGGAAAGTGCCCATGGGGCTTTATAGACCTGTCTCTAGTCCCTTGACTCCCCTGTCTGTCCCCAGGTCCCTTGGGCAAGAAGGGGTGACCTTCCCTGTTCGTTTTCCTATGTCATAGAGTCCACCCACCACCAAGCAGCAAGCCTTCCTGTGAGCTCGCTCCTCTGGGCCTGGCTCGTAATATGCTCAAATTAAGAAAGAAAGGCATTTAGAACATTTTAAGACAATAGTCTGGCTTGCAAGCTTACTGTCTTGCTGAAGGTGCTATTTTGAATATCAGACACTAAATATTGAATTCCTTTTTCTTTCTTGGAATTCCTCTATAGAAACCCCATCTCTCATGGGGCTGATGGATGCCTAGGACAGACTAGAATCATGAACTCAGAAAGGCAAAGCGAAAAATATTTTCAAAATAGCAGGCCTACTTACTATATGAGTTGGGAGAAAAACCAAGATACAAAAACAAGCTGTTGGCCCTGGCCTGTGGTGGCGCAGTGGATAAAGTGTCAACCTGGAATGCTGAGGTCACTGGTTTGAAACCCCAGGCTTGCCCAGACAAGGCACATATGAGAAGCAACTACTATGAGTTGATGCTTCCCACTCCTCCTCCCCCCTTTCTCTCTCTCCTCTCCCTAAAATCAGTCAATAAGAGAAGTCTTTAAAAAACAGAAAATAAAAATAAAAATAGGCTGTTGGATTCTAAAACGTATAAACTTCTTCCACTCTGCAAGGTGTCTCCAGGTACCAAGGAGCACCGCAGGAGTGTGGCCATCAGAATCACTCTGCATGACCTGCCCTCCAGCTTATTTGGTAACGTATCTGTGCTCTGCTATTAATGCCTGATGCCAGCTGGAAGCTGTGGTGACCATGACTGCGTCCAGCAGGAGAGAGCCATCCAGGACCCTTAACAGCCTTTCTCAGTGACAGATAGCAACTTCGCCTGAACTCGGACCTGGGCTTTTCCATTGTCTGTGTGAAAGCTGAGCCATCCACTTGGGAAGAACTACCTAGACGTTGAGATGTACCTGGAGGACTGGATGGAGATTTTACTGGTCATCTTTGCATTTGAAACCCGGTCGATACAACCAAAGGATGAAAACAAAAGGCACAGCTGTGCTTCAAGAGAGACCACAGCAAATAGTTCTCTGGCCATCTGATATTCTTGAAGAGAAAACACAAAGACCACCATACCTGTTGACATCTGATCATTTCAAACATGAACGATAATGCCATGGGAACAGAAAAAAGAAACCAAGAAAATTTAATATCACCTCTCCCACACCTTTTGGAGGAAGAAGTCTTTCTTTAGAAACAGAGAGAGGTCAAACTGCGAGATGGCCAAGGCCAAAGGTCCCGGAGAGAGGGGGCAACAGCAAAGCCCAAGAGAGTGATGAGGGGGGACCAGGAGAGATGCAGGCCGGCGGGCAGAAGTGTAGATGCCTTGTCTGAGGCACAGGATAGATGTGCTAAGAGCAGCTTTAGGACATTTGACTCTGTGGTGGGCTGTGCGATACCTTGCCCCCCTCCTGTAAATATCTACATTAATCTTTCTACCTTGGGGAATTAAAGTCATATAGCTTTTTTTCCTTGTAAAAGCCCTCAAAGAGACAATATGGTGGCCTATTCATAGACAGGTTACATGAATATGAATGACCAAACAGAAGAAAACATATCAAGCAGGTGATAACTAAGGACCACGCCCTCTGATCCATAGTGACCCTTCTGAACATATAACTCATAAGGGGTGGCTGATTCCCCTGGTCCTTTTATCTCTTCAAATAATATCTAGGCCTGGTTCTTACAACACAGTGAGGCAGAAATGACAGTGGGGGTGTAGAATGTGGGAACAGGTCTTTCTTTCGGGTTTGGTTGGCCCTCCTCTGCTATGATAGTATGTCACTGAAGTCATCGGGGAAGGACAGAGAGAGCCTGGGTAGGGGTGTCAGTAGCCCTGAACCAGATGACCCTGAGAGGTCTTGTGCTAACAGACATGGTAGCAGAGTGATGCTCTCTGGTCTCCAATAGACCTGGGTTTGAATCCCACCATTGGCGATGGCTGTTCACAAGTTGTTATTAAAGCATCCTGTACAGAGTCTGGTGCCTAATGGAACTTAGCAAAAGAGAGCCATTATTATTATGGCTGTGGAACTTAAGTTGATGAGAGAATGGGAAGGGAGGGAAGAATGAGTGAAAGTCTAAGCAAGAGGCCAAGTCGAAGCAGAAGCGGTCGGAAGTGGAGCTTATGGGAGCGTCACAGCACTCCCCACGTGCTCAGAGGATGGCGCTCACTCCTGCATTTCCCAATGTGTTCAGGATCCCAACTCTCCTGGAATCATCTCTTCGGGTTTGGCATTGTTCTCTCCAGGCGACGTGGGCGTGCCCAGTTTCCTTGGTCTGATAGTTTGGAGAATTCATGTCCACCTGTGGCATCAGACCAAGAGCAGTGGACCTGGCCTCACAGCCCGGGAGAAGGATGTTGTCAAACCAGCTCTGGCTATGAAAGGCCCAGGGGCTCCCATGTGGGAAGCAATGCCAGGTCTCTGCAAAACGCAACAGCCACTTCAACACATCCCCTGCTGTCCCCTCGTGCTGGGTCAGCGGCAGTGGGGCTTGACAGGAGGTGGTGGCTCACGCTGCCCTGGCTTTTATTGGTTTGTGCTAGAAAGGATCTCGGCCTTGAATGGGAGTGCGGATTAAAGGACAGACTCCTATGCTTCTTTCCAGCAGGAAGCCAGCAAATGATTCTTTACTCCTAAGGCAGGGTTCAAGTCCTACGACAACAGTGAGTTGTGATACAGGACACTGTTGTATGTCTCCACTCTGCTCTGGTGGACAGAGTCACCAGCGCGTGGGGCGCTCTGACATATTTCTCAGAAATTCAAGGACCCTACCTTGAGGAAGAGGCTGATCTCTGTATGGCTTCCTCCCCAAGCCCTGCAGGGGATCACTGGGAAGAATTTTATATATATATATCTATATATCTATATCTATCTATATCTATATCTATATATCTATATATATCTAGATATAGATATATATAGATATATAGATATAGATATAGATAGATATAGATATATAGATATAGATATAGATAGATATAGATATAGATATATAGATATAGATATAGATATAAATATATATACACACACACACACACACACACACCTCCATAAAATCAACCTGAGATTTGTTCTATGTTTGAAAGTATTATTCCCAATAAGAAAACAAAACTTCTTTTAAAGGCAAGCCTTTGGCTATGTTTAAAACATACCAGCACGGTAAAGAACTGAAGACAACTCTAGCCCGCTCGTCACAAGGTTTTTAATATATATATGAAGGGAAATACTGAATGAATAGTATAGACAAATCGGGGCTCAGAGAGATTTCTGAGTCTCCTCAAAAAGCCACAGTAAATTTGAAGACAAAGATAATCACTTAGGTCTTCAAATTGAGGTTTTCTTTTGTGTACACAGTCTGTACTGTGTAAGCGCCCCAAATGTTTATCAACAGGAGGAGAAAGAGAGACAGAGAAAGACTGACCCTGAACGGAGCCAACCCAAAGAGGAAACTTCAGAAATCACCAGGGCGGGCTGCTGCTGGAGCCGCCAGGAGAACCTGTGTTCCCCATTAGGGAGCCCGGCCCAGGCTTCAGCGATGGGGCGGTGGCGACCTCTGCTGGCCATCCTTGAAGAAAAAAGCCCTTCTACGTCTTTCACAGCGAACATGTGTGTGTGTTTTCTATTAAGGCTTTCCAGAAACTCATAAATGGTTGTAAAACCCATTGTGCTAATAGAAAGAACGACATAAATGCTGACTGAAGCTATTAATGCTGGTTGTAGTTTATGAAGCAGACTGAATCAGGCTGAAAACTGTGAGTTTTTTTATGGGGACTTTATAACAGGTTATTTTTAAGTATCAGGCCATAGATTAGGTTTAGTGCTGAGGTCCAAACATCTGAAATGAGCTTGGTCAGGGGAGATTCTAACCTTCTCGGGGGGTCATCTGTTCCAGTGTTTAGACCTAGAGAGTTTCTTTTTCTACGCTTCCTCCCTCCAAACACTCAGGCTGAAGTGATTTTTAACCACATGTTGTCTTGTTTTATCCTCAAATGCAATCTTTTACAGAAGAGCCATTAACAAATTAAAACATGGCCATTGCGACCACAACTCTAAATTTAAATAATTACTGGGTTTAGCCATTCTGTGACTGTCCTGAATTCTCTTCCGGCTGCCCATTCTCTGCTATATTGAACAGGTACCGATGGAGTGCCCACCGTAGGCCAGGTGTCTCTGTCCCTCTGAGATTGCTGGGTCCTCTGGCGAAGTTGGGCTGTCGAGTGCATTTAGGGAAACACAGATGGCAGTTGCTTGGTCAGTATCTGTTGGTTTATGAGCTAGTTTGATCATAGTTTCCTGAATGGCCCACCTACTCTTGTTTAAAAACTCAGTACCATGTACATTTTCCATAATGGATTACATTCTCTGTACAGTGTACACAAGTCAAGAGCACAGACCATGGAACTAGCAGCCCAGGCTGGGCTCCTGGCTGTGCCATATACTGGCTTGGGAAGGCTACTTTACCTCTTGTGCCTCAGTTTCTTCAGCTGCAAAATGGAATTCATAACACAGCACAACATATCG
Organism: Rhynchonycteris naso; assembly: GCA_037038555.1. Classification (NCBI taxonomy): domain Eukaryota; kingdom Metazoa; phylum Chordata; class Mammalia; order Chiroptera; family Emballonuridae; genus Rhynchonycteris; species Rhynchonycteris naso. The sequence goes on from CM073000.1 coordinate 12,883,320, forward strand.
GGTGATGGTCAGTCACGCCTGCAGAGGGCTTAGAACGGTACGTGGCGTGGCATGCCATGCGTGGTTCTTCTGTGCAATTTGTGATGATGCTGATGCATAAGAACCAAAGCATACAACACAGCTAGCAAGTCCTTAGACCTGCAAGAAAATAGTCTGCTTGATAAATACTGTTCTTGACTCATCCTCCGCCCTGAGGAAGTCACCCCAGATGAATGGTGCATGCTCAGCTGGTCCTTTCGCTCTGACTCTGCTGCCGTAACCACAACCCCACCAGGGTAAGCCTTCCTCCTAACAGTCCTGCGATGGGCAGCCGTCGAGGGGAGGTGCTGCAGGGGTTGGGGTGGCTGATACCTTTGCAGAATTTCCCAGATGTGCTACAATTATAGCCTCCACCCCCTTGCTCAGAGCAGTTCACTGGGTGCCCTCACTTGCTCCCACATACATTACAGTCTGGAGGGGGAAGCTTTTCACTGGCTGTTTTAGCTGTACAGTTTCTGTTTTTTGTGTATCTATCTCCCAAAGTTTCAAGTTAGGGTGTAGCAGATTAAGAGTACAATTTTATACTTTTGGTTGCCAAAATTTAGGTGGGGTAATGATACAGATTTCATCAACCCCTTAAGGAGAGTTTGAAGTAGTGTATTTTATTTATTTTTAATTTTTTGGCATGGCTAGATTAGATGCTTTTACCATAGTTTTTTTTTTAAATCACCTTAAGTTGAAAGGGAATTATATGCAAGAATTCATTCTTTTTAGATTCCCAAACTTTCAGCTGGACGAGACCAAATGAGCAAGTTATAGCCAATGAGATATAAGTAGAAATTTATGAATAAGTTTCTGGGAAAGAAAAGATAAGACATACTTGGCATTGCCTGGAACTCAGATGCAATGTCTGGAAGTAGAGCAACACTTTTGTGACATGAGGATGAAAGTCACAAACTAAAGATAGAGAGTCAGGTGCTCTGAGGAACTGCATGCATGACTTCTTTGAGCACCTATACAGCTTAGAACTCTCTACTTTCTGGAATTTTTTTTATGTGAGAAAAGCAAACTCCTATTAAGAAGTAAACATTTACAAAGAGTTCTTAGAGCTGGGGATAGCACGTAGTAAAATCCCATGTAGGTTTTTGCTAAGTAAAATCAAATAAATACTTTCTTTAACCTCTGTAATCAGGTTTCTATTATATGCAGCCAAACACAATCTTTGCCAATACACATAGATATTGCCAATATTTCATCATGATGCTATTATTCTAGCACTGTGCACAGTGGCTGGTGCTGAATAAATGCTTTTGAAAGGATAAGCTCTTCAGTGGTATTTGAGGAAAGGTGCAGGACCCTAAAACGTGACTCTGGATGTCTCCATATGTTCACGCAACTGGCTTTACCTTGCTAGAGGGCTCTACAATGGCTCCCTTTCTTTGTGTGATGGTAGCAGTTGGTCTCTTGTTTGGACTGGCATGTCTTCTTGCAAGGTGCTTAGAGCTAAATGAGAAACACATGCCACCACCGATCTGTATCTTCTGTCAAATGACACGGGTAGAACTAAGGTCAGGGCCAGGCATGGGCAAAGTGTTGAGTACAGCCTATTTTTGAGGTTCCCACAATGGGAACAAAAGAGGGTTATTGTCAGGGTCACAGTCAACGAACATGTGACCATCAGAGTTTGACCTGGATGGGGAAGTGGCATGATTGGACCCCCTTCTCCACAACACTCAGGAATGGAAAACGTTCTGGACATGGGCACAAAGGAACATTTCTGTTACTACGACCCAAGGGCTCCTACAAAAACATTTTGACTTCTGGCTTCAGGCTGGATGGAGTATCACTAGAATTTCATCTTCTGTGATTTCTCTTCTGATTTTTGAAGTTTCACCTTTAACAGTGAATATAATCTTTCTTTAAAAGTAGTTGTAAAAATAAACGTGACAAAACTACCACGACTACACTGATGATCTTCAGGAGAACTGTTCAGATTATTATACTCATTTCTTGATTGGCTGGTTCTGACATTTTTAAAAATTTTTTTAAATTTTTTATTTTATTTTTTTTACAGGGACAGAGAGAGAGTCAGACAGAGGGATAGATAGGGACAGACAGACAGGGACGGAGAGAGGTGAGAAGCATCAATCATTAGTTTCTCGTTGCCCTTGCGACACCATAGTTGTTCATTGATTGCTTTCTCACATGTGCCTTGACCGCAGGCCTTCAGCAGACCGAGCAACAGCTTGCTGGAGCCAGTGACCTTGGGTCCAAGCTGGAGAGCTTTTTGCTCAAGCCAGATGGGCCCGCGCTCAAGCTGGCGAGCTGGGGGTCTCGAACCTGGGTCTTCTGCATCCCAGTCCGATGCTCTATCCACTGCACCACCACCTGGTCAGGCTGGTTCTGACATTTTGGGGTTGTTTTTCTACAGTGAAGCTAGATTTAATATAACAGAGATTGCTAAACTATTGCATATTCTCAGCTGATAGATAGTTCTAGTCATAGAACATCAAAAACTTTAAATGAAGGCTCAGAAGTTTCAAAGATAATCAGGAGAATGGCAATGCCTAAAATTTGGCCACAGGGTTAAAGGTGAGGGCTGGCCAGACCAGAACAGGAAGTGGCTCGCAGGAAGTGCCCCTGACATTGATGAGTCAGGTTAGGCTCCTTCACTACCTCTCAGGTAAATGAGCAGACAAGGTAAGGGCATGTTGGAGTGTTTGGGTTATGGCCTGTTCATTGAACAAATGTTATTGATCACCTGCTCTGAGTCAGATGCTGAGCTGGGTTCTCAGGACAATAACAATGAATGGTCCCTCATGGAGAACCTTCTGCCTGGAACCCTGCTTCCCAAAGCCCCCTCTTGGACCAGCAGCAGCAGAAGACCCCCTGAGAGCTCTCAGGCTCACGCCAGACCCATGACATCAGCACCTGGATTGTAAAAAGACCCCCAGGGGACTCAAATGTACGTTCCAATTGGACAGTGGTCTGGATAACAAAGCCAGCAAAATGACATGTTATTTGACGTATAAGTCTTCAACTTATGTGCCTCTTTAGCTAATGAGGCTACACAGGCCAAATTCTTGAGTGGGCTGGGGTGGGGGTACGGGGTTGGGGCACCTTCCTGAAAGACAGCTTTAGAGCAGATTTTTAAATAAGGTTAAGGTTTTTAGAGTCAAAGTTCTGCATAATACCTTCTTTTCTTCAACAAATTATCCTCTCTAAGCAGCTTATAAATTCAGAATATCAGACTGGGTTTTACCCCTGGTTTTATTCTGACATTTTACTATTATTTAGTTTTCAGAAAAAGAGTTTAGAACCTGAGAAATGCCTAGTGTGTCTCATATCTATTACTGGACCATGGCCACTGGCCACATCATGTCTTCTGAGCCAGGCTGGCATGAGGTGGAGAGAACGCTACCCCTCCCAGGCCAGGGAGGGATGGATTGGACAAGGGAAGTTTAGAACAGTGTCTGAAGATTTTTGTTAGAAGGTTCAGCAGCCCACCAGGATTTCTCATTTTGTCAACATCAGCCCCAGCTCTACCAAAAACGGGGAACCCACTGTATGTGCAATTTACTCAGCACTGTTCTCTACTGAGCATCGACAGAGAGTAGGGAGTTTTTTTCAGAGTTGTGCTCTGATCACAGACGAGGGTTAGGAGGGCAGGCCTCGTTATAAATCAACTGCGAAGATAAATTGTGGACACGCACACCCACATACACTATTGTGCTTAAAGGTGAAGCTATGAGACCCTTATTGTGTCCTGTTATTGATACAACTTTACATGCAGGTGCATTTTCTTTTTCAGATTAATTGGCATATGACCTTGTTTATTCGAGGAGATATACAATGGTCTCTGCTAGTGCACAGAAATTGCAGAACACATACAAGCTCTATGTGTGTGAAGAGAGAGGGAGGAAAGAGAGAGAGAGAAAGATATTTAGCTTCCATATGTAGACTACACAAAGACAAGAGGTCTCAGTTGCACAGGATGAGGTAATGGTAGCCAGAGGTGAAAGAGCATGTAGCTCTTGTTCAAATTAGTCGTTTAAAGTTCCTTTATTCCCCAGGACTTGATATGAGTCCAGGCCAGACTAGGAGAACTCATTCTGGTCAGACTGCGGGGAAATTCCACCTCGTGGAATGGTGTTGGTGGTCTCCTCTCTACCCCAGCCCGGGAGCCCGCAGAGCTAACACCCACTCCTTCCACTAATGAATGCGCCCACCCACACAGGACCCTCTCCATTCACCCATTCACCCCCTCCCTCCCAGAGCTGCCCCCTTTCACAAGCCACTTGGCCACCAACTGGTCTTCCTTGTGACTGCCCAAGGATTCATTCCAGGAGCAAGGTTTGTTAAATTATAAATTGCCAGCATCTGCATCAATAATGAGCCAATTCAAAGACCCTCTGGAGGAATCCCGGGGCCGTGAGGAAATAACCCCCCTCCCCGCCGCCTTGCTCCTAGGACCCCGCACGTGTGAGGGTGTGCATCTGCGCAGGACGCGCCAAACCTCCGAGGTGGGTCCCTTGGAGCCCAGGCTATTTGTTTTTCCTTGTAAGAATGCTAATCAAAGCAAACCTTCAACCCAACAAACAAACAAACAAAATAGCGCGGGGTTGGCTATTTGCACGCGCAGGGGTGGCCAAGAAAGGCAGCCTGAAGGGTTTCTTTATGACCAGAGGCATTTTCGGAACGTAGACAGCAATGGCTGCTTTATGAGGAAGTGGCAAGACCGTCACCTCGTTATCCTCACCACTGTGGCGGTCCGGGGACCACCCGGGAGCCTCCCGCCATGATAACAGCCCAGGCTGAGTGAGGTCTTCTTCCGGGGGACCAGTTGTTCTGAGTTGGGACACAGCTGTCTTCCTCCAAACCCCCAAATGGGTTGTGTTTCTGGCAGACTAGACACAGAGTCCCACTGCCACCTCTGGGACTTGTGTTTCTGAGCAGCGTGATCATCACTCACGTTCCCGCCACTTCTGACCCATTGCTTGAACGCCCAGCTTCGAGCACGAGGCTGCTTGAGGGTGCGGGCCGGGCCCATCCCCCTGCCTCCCAGAGAGGCCGAGCCTTCAGACCGAGCCCACCCTGTAACGTAGGGGCAGTAAGCGCCTTGTGATTGAAGTGGGTTGAAATAATAAATACACACACTCTCTTTTAAACATGGCTCGCCACATCCTGGGGAATCTGGAAAAATGCTCCACCCAGCCTCCCCGACACCCTCCTCCCGCTCTCGCCCCCCGACAGCAGCTTGCTTTCATGCCGCACGGGGAGAAAGCTCCGGGCCTTTGATAGTCAGGGGCTTGTTAGTTCTGGGCTAACAGCCCTCCCAGGCCGCTTTGAATCCTTTCAGACACTCCTCTATTTTTGGTCAAGGAAGTTCATAAAAGTAAAGATTGGAGGTGGTGGAACAGGGAGAGGAAAAGGAGGAAGGAGAGGTTGGGGGCAGCTTGTCGTGAGGCGGGCAGCCAGCGACCTCTGGAGGATCTACCGGGATTGGTGGACATGCCTACCTTGGATGTGGGGGACAGATGATGGAAAGAGGCTTTGAGTCCCCAAAGGAGACTTGAGCTCTTCGGGGAACCCCAGCCAAAGCTCAGGCAAAGCTGAGTCTCTGTCCGCAGATGCTAGAATATCCCCAGGCCTCCCATGCAGACCGTGGTCCGCTGTGTCTAGGCTGATTCCTCCAGTGGCCAGAAGAGGGCAGCACACACTTCTACATTACACTAAAAGCAGGGTTACCTTGAGGAGGACCCCGGAAATCAACAGCGGCTGCAATAGCTGGAACATATTGGTGCCTACTGCGTGCCAGAGGCTGTCCTTAGTGCTCTGTTGCATTAATTCATTTAATTTACGTGACAATGCTACAAGAAAGAGCCCTGTTGTAATCTCCATATTGGAGATGAGGAATAGAAATGAACAGAACTTGCTGTTGTAGCCTGTAGGACTCCCTAAAACAGAGCCTGGCAGATTGTAGCCCAATGGTCAGATCCAACCCACTGCCTATTTTTGCACTACCCTCATGCAAAGGGCGGCTTTTACATTTTGAACGGTTGGGGAAAAGTCAAAAGAGGAAGATTTCCTGACACCTGAAAATGATGTGAAATTCAAATTTTGGAGTTCGTAAACGAAGCTTTCTTTGAATCCACTGTTGACGTATTATCAGGGGCCGCTTCACAGCTTCAGTAGCAGAGCTGGGAAGTTGTGACAGCCTGTGGAGTCTGCGGAGTCCAAAATATTTACTGTCTGACCCTTTACAAAAAGAAGTTTGCCAACCCCTGACTTAAGAGATAAGTGCTCCCTCCAGGCAGGAGAGGCAGACAGAAGTGACGCTCTACTGGGTGTGGAGTTAGGACAACTATCCCAGGGAATCAAGAAGCAATGTTGACCTTGACTCTCTTTCCAAGAAGGTGGCTCGAGGTCAAGCAGAAGGGAGGGCTTAACATTTCACTGCATGAGCCTAAAGGAAGTAATAGAATGTCTGATTTAGAAAGGGCTAAAGGAAGTAATAGAATGATTGATTTAGAAAGGGATGTGGGAACTACCGTACAGCATCAAGACTAAGATACACAGTATTTTCACATTTGACACCTTTGAAAGCAAAATATTAACAGTTTAAGTGAAAGATTTTTTTTTCTACTTGAAAGCATCTTGTATTTCTCAGTAGTACTTAAAATAATAGTGTCTTACAGTAGATGACACTTTAGATTAGGCAGCTCCTACCTCCAAAGGTCCAGCCTCTTTCTGGACTGTCCCACTGATGGGACGCTCACTTCTTTAGTTGGCGGCCCATTCTATAAATTTCATTGTAAACTTCTTAATATTGAGCTGAAGTCTGTGAGCCTCAGTTTTCTATACCTCAGACAGGGACGGTCTTGTTTAACACATTTACCTAAAGCATCTTATGGATGTTCCTATGCGTGAGGGGTTTGCATGGGGAGGAAGGCTCTCTGACCACTGGGGTGGGGAGGAGCAGAGCAGAATGCAGGGGCGGTGAGCTCGCCAGTGTGGTTCTCCCAGGTAGGTGGCAAGGTACCAAGACAGGGATGAGCTGGTGTGGGCATAAACCACGAAGAACACGGCAGGGAAGGGCAGATGTCCAATGCTACACACGGGTTCGTTTTTCTGCAACATCAGCCAGGAGCCTGGCACACTGCGGGGGCACCTTTCAGAAGAGAGGAAACAGGAGTGATTTGCAGATTCGGGCCTGAATGGAGGAAGGAGACAGGCAGGAAGGAGAAATGCAGCTCAGCCAGTTTGCCGGTACTTCCTCTCAGATGAGCTCCGGGAGAGGATGAAGGGAAAGATGGAGGAGGCAGGAGGAGTCAACTGATACTGTGACAAGAGCCACAGGTAACCTTTCAATCACATGGCCATCAAGCATGATTTGCATTGAGAATTTATCCCCATGTTGAGTTGAGCCTACTGAGAGTTCTAGACTACCCTGAGAGCCTTCAGGGTATGTGGCTACGATGACCAGCTTTCTCAGAGTAAACTCAGGGAGCGAGCTGCTCCCTGCTAGCTCCCAGGAAGTGAAGTCACTGATACAAGCCTTCAGGAAAAAGAAACCTCAACTCTTATTTGGAAATAGACACTTACTCAGAGAATTTCATGGTTAATGGTGACCCTTGTTCTGGCAAAGGGTCTGGGGCCAGCAGGTGGTGGGGTGGGGACAGTGATATACTCCCCTTTACCCTGTGGTGGCAACCAGGTTTGGGTTCAAACTGGAGAGGAGAGGGAGCAGAAGGTTCAGCCCCAGCCAAGTGCTTTTCATTGGGGGACATGTGTCCTGGGTTTTCTGGGACAGTACCAGTTTCTTATCATTTGATTATTTCTAGTGAAGGCAACTTCTTAGAGCTCTGACATTCAGTTTGGGAAATATGGCCACTCCACTTCTACCTAATGAAGGACAAAGCTAGCGAAACAACTCAACCCGAGTACGGGACCTGTCATCTGAACACATAGCACCGCGTCCAGCCCAGCCCCCGTATGCAGGGAAAGTTTTTAGGAAGTTAGAAGGATTTTATTAAGGCAGATACTTTAGGAGGAGTATGTTAAGAGGTCACAGTGTCTTCCATAGTGGTCAGGGGCACATCTGTGCAAACAGAGCAAGGGGACCTGTCAGTCATAATAAAAAGAGGCAGGCGTCAGCAGGCTGCTCCAAATCTTGGAAATGACGTGGGCTTGAGGCTGCAGGGAGGTCGCGTGAGTCCCCAAGAGAAGATGGGGAGAAAAAGAAAGAGACAACCCATCTGCAGGAAGCCAGTCTCCCGGAGTCTGTAGCCCACAGGAAAGGGAGTCACAGAAAATAAGGTAACACTTTTCCATGCCTACGACTCAAGCCCCCAGACCACGAATATTTGTTATTCTTCTGGGAGGTCGTTTGTTTTTGTCTTCTGGGAGAACCAAACTGCAGCTGACCAGGGGTCCTTTTTGACTTCTTGGGTCCCTCCTGTCCGCCAGGTTGAAGCCACGTGTGGGGTCGGCCACCTGTGTCGCGCATTGAGGCTCTGGGGGAGGTTTTTACTGTTTAGCTCACCCTGCGCTCTGTTTTATGGTCTCCCCTGTTTTTCTTTATCACCTCCTTCCAAGGTATGTTGCTTTGCTTTACTTGCTCCCATGAGTGGCTATAAAGTCTTTCCGGAACAAGTGGAGACTAAAACTTGAAAACAGAAAGAAGGCCCACAGGACAGGATGCAGAGGCGGAAACGCGAGAGGAAGCCAGACCCGGAGGCTGAAGAGACGGCGGGATTCCACAGAAGACTCGAAATTCCCCAAATCATCCAAATTGGGCTAGACACCATTTAGCACAGAAATATATGGTACCAGCAGTTCAAGACGTATGCTAGATAGGTGGGAAAAAGGAATATGGCAATGAGGTCAGCAAAAGCCATGAAGTTGCATACGCCATATAGATTAGATAAGAGCTTGGGTCTGGGACTCTTTAGACCGGAGAAGAGGAAAGAGACAACCCTACGGAAGTGGGAAGTGGGCGTGAGCACCAGGATGTCCGGATCTGAATAGAGTAGGAGAAATACTGGATTCTTCTCTTAGTCTGCATGCCTACACACGTCTACTTTCTCTCCCACTGAAAAGAAAGTGGGGAGAAGTACGTAAGAATTTGACACGGGTGCCAAGAATGAGCTGCTAATGCTGGGTTGGAATATGAACCGTATCTGGGGGAAATGGGAGAGAGCTGGAAGAACATTTAAAGGCGCTTTAGAAATAATGAGGCAGAGTAGAGAACTAAAGATGCACATTAGATCCATTTGGTAATTGCTTGGAACACGCATTATGTTCAAAAAGTGAAATAAACCAATAGGACGCATAGGATTAAAGTATAAAGAAAAGGAGCGATTGTGAAAAATAAAATATAGTATTGTATGCCCAGATTAGGGTAAGAAGTTAAGATGAATTTCGTGAAGGCCAAGGGGTTTGGCAGAGATTCCCAGAGTCTGTTCCGACGGCAGTTTGAGGGCACGAAATGCAAAACAGAAGATGGGTATTCAGAGGAATGAGCCCAGATTCTCTTACGATACGATGGAGAGTTGGGGGTGACAAGAAACCTCTCAAGGGAAGGAATAAAGGAAGGAGCTGAACGGATGTCCCAGAGCAGAGGGATAGCGGAGCTGCTGAGTGTGGGGTCCGCTACCCCTTCTAGTGTCGCCAGGGGTCTGTGTGACATGGTGGCGTCCCAGAGCGCACTGTGAGGGGCAGTGCCCGGATGGGAGGGTTTTTAACAGCAATACATTCAGAAAGAGACGGGAGGCCCCCAGGGATGCTTAAGGCAGAGGGCCAGGCCCCTGGGGCCGAACAGCGCGTGCAGAGGCAGGGTGCCCGCTGAGGACAGCGCTGACTGCGGTCTGTCCATGCACGTCACAGGCTGTGCCTGCGGTGAGATGGGCGAAGCCTACGTCCCCCGCCCCCACCATCCTGCTTCAGAATGCGATAGACCTTCAATACTGAACAAATGGCATCACTTTCCCCTGTTGGATGGAAGAGGTGATGTGCAGGGCCCAGATCAGGGACTCCTGCAGCCAAAACTCCTCCTGTACCACTCTGTCTGTCTGTCCTCAGTCCTCAGAACCACAGCTGCCCTCCAGTGGGCTCTGATCCCATCCCCTGTGGTCTCTCCATTCCAGGGGAAGCCCTGCCTCTTCGGTCAGCCTGCGCTCTCATGGCCAGGATCTGATGATAGCTGAGGAAGAAGAGAAGGATGGTCCCAAATGCGGTGGGAGGAGGACACGAGAGGACCCAACACGCAGTCTTTCCATGGCTTTCTGTTCGGTGTTGATACCACAGGTCACTCCTTTTTTCTTAAAAGCTTTTCTTCCTCATCTTCATGGCCCCTCCCACCACACCCCTGACTTCCTCCTCATTGGCTAGTCCTCCTTAACCCCCTCCCTGACGCCTCTCCCTCCGCCCTCTGTAAGTGGGGGGATCCTGGAATGTAGTCTCGAGTGCTAACCTCTTCAAGAATAAGCATTAATATACTTAAATGCAGCCTCACATGGCAATTCCATCCCAGAGACCTCTGCTGCGCTCTTAACTATCTGACCCTGGGTAACAGCTCACAGCAAAGCTGACACGTACATAAACCCAGCAGTGGACATTGTTCCAAGCATACCTACAAGGTATGTACAGTTAACAGAGGGAGAAACCGAGGCACACAGAGGTGCTGTCACTTGTGCAGTGTCAGCATGAGGTGACTCTGGGGTCTGAACCAAGGCAGTCCCCTGCCTCTGAGTCAGGGGACACACAGCACATCCAGAAACTAAGTCCCCCGTCAGTGAGAGGCTGGCCCTCACCCTGGCCACAGAGCTTGACAGGACAGAGAGGGGATGTGGACTGTCTCAGGGGACACGACTACTCCTTTCTGCAGGAGCCCTGGCCTCTGGTTGCTGAGCCTAAGAACTTTTGGACCCAGTGGACCATAGCCAGGGGGTATGGAGTTGTCGGGGAAGGCAAAGTGAAGGGGAGGAGGAGGGGTGTGGGCAAGCTGTAGTTACAATGGTTAGCAGGGAGGGAGAACAGCCGAAGAGAACAGCACAAGAGAACAGCACGGGGGACTTGGACCTGGGGGACAGGCTCTGGGAAAGCAAAACTGTGCTCATGAGTTAGGGGGAGAAGGAGTCACAAGGGCAAAACCCATTGCGGAGAAAAACGGTGAAACAGAAGACGCGGGAACAAGGAAAGCTGGAGAGCGCTGAGTTTATAAGAAATCCATCCGTGATGCTCAGTGGAAACTGCAGCTTTGGCTTTGGGGACGGGAGAACTGTACGTACAGATAACATGTAAATACCGTTTATAACTTGAAAAATCTGGAAGGCTCAGAGGAAATAAACTTTCCAAGGGTGCCCTGACAAGTATGAAGGAAGATGTTTGTGGCTGAGCGGGGAGGGCGCTGGGTGCGGAGAGCCAGCTCAGCAGGGTTAGAGGGGAGGGGACGATGGAGGGGAGGAGGGGACAAGCCCCTGCTCCTCTCCTTTGCCTCTGAGTCCTAAGCCAGGAAAGTGGCAGTAACTGCCCTTCCACACGATGGCGCTGAGGGGCTGCATCCACAACAAAGTACCACAATCTGAGCGGCTTAACACAGCAGAAACCTAGTCTCTCATAGTCTTAGAGGCCGGGAGTCCGAACTCAAGGAGTCAGCAGGGCCACCCTCCCTCCCCAGGCTCCAGAGGGAAAGCCTTCCTTGCCTCTTTCAGCCTGTGGTGGCCCCCAGAGGTCCTTAGCCCGTGGCTGCAGCCCTCCAACAATCTCTGTTCTGTCTTCATGTGTCCTCTTCTCTTTCTTATAAGGACACTGGTCATGGGATTTAGAGACCACAAGAAATCCAGGGTGATCTTATCTCAAGACTGTTTACTAATTACATCTGCAAAGACCCTATTTCCCAATAAGACCAAATTCTGAGATCCCGGGTAGACAGGAATGTGTGGGGATACTATTCATCTACCACAGGGTCCAAATGCAACAGAGCAATGGCACTGAATCTATTTAAAGTATTTTCTACATCCTTCTTCTTCTGGTCTCTAAAAGGCCACTCTCCTTAGAGTGCCTCCTCATATAGCTCTAATGGCTGCCATTGCCCCAGCCATAAAATCCAGTCTCCCAGGCTAGCAATGCAGGCTCTGGCCACTTTCCCTGGCTCTGCTGCTGTGTTCCCACCCGCTCTGCAACCTCCATCTCATGTTTCCAGACAACTGACGCCCTTTTAATTTTTATGACGCATTTGAAATGTTTTCAAGATGCTTTCTCAAAGGCCCTGAAGGAAAATTTTTCCTGCTCGGGACACCTTTGGCAGATACTGTTTCTCCTTCTCCCTGGATGGTTAATTGCTCTTCAGACTCCCTTGGAGTAAGGCGTTACTTATCTCTTGTTATCGGAGGTGAATTCAGGTCTTTTCTTCTGTACCAATGAGGCCTCAAGGAATGGGAGTGTGTTTTTCTAGAATTTCACTCTGGGCCTGGCTCCACCCAGGTCCTCAGTGACTGTCCATCAGTTAATTACTTCCCCTGGCACCCACTCTGTGCCCGCCGGAATTTCTCCTTTCCCCCACGCGTGGCTGCCTCTCCTGATCACCGTGACTTAAAGCAGCAATTTTCAACCTTGTTCATCTCACGGCACACATAAACTAATTACTAACACTCTGCAGCACACCAAAAACACATTCTTTGCCAATATGACAAAAAAAAAGTATAATTTTGATTTATTTATATCAGATGGTTATTGCTATGTTGCTGTTGTCTTTTTTTTTTTTTTTTTTTTTTAATTTGGCAATCTAAGGGGAAAAGCAGTCAGTGCCCCTGACTAAATTAGTCAGATATCGCATATTTTAAAAACTCTTGTGGCACACCAGCTGAACATCGCTGATCTAAAGAGATGCCCTCCTTCTCTGAGCTCCTGGAGCGTCTGTCATGTGCCGCCCAGATTTGGTCCCCTGTGCGTTTCCCTAATGGTCCTGCATCCACAGAGACGCACGAACTGCTTGCTCTGGCTCTGTGCTGGGCCCCACCCAGGCTCCAGTCTGCAAGGCTGGCTCAGCCTCTCATTTGGAGGGCAAGCAAACCTTCCCATCCTGCTTCTGTTTCTACTAACAGTTTCCTAACAGCTCTTCAAGGATAGTCCATGTTCAGTTTGATGGTTCTACACAAACCGCTTTAGCTAATTCTGGAACAATGCCAAACAAGGGACTATCAGTGCTGTGAACATAGCCCTCCGAGCGGCAGCACAAGAGGATCAAGCCCTGAGCTCTGTACCAAGCCCAGATGAAGCGAGAGCCTGGCTTTGACAAGTGGCTTCCCGGCACCCTCTGCTCCTGCACAAGAGAGAATGCAGACAGCTGGGCTGTCCTCAGCCTTCACCACCATGGTGACAGTGCTGTCCCACCAGGGCTTCTGACAATTCCCCCTGAGAAGTCTCTCAGGGGCCAGAAGAAAGCTGTTGCTCCAACCAGGACTTTCTGAGAGCACAGACAGAGTCATAAATTTGGGACAAATGGACCCTTCTGTGCAGAGCAACGTTCTGTGCTCTGAGGCTTGACTCAGAGCGCACACAGCATCCCTCCCTCCAACACAGCTAGAAGGCCTATGGGCCTTTCCCCCTGCAGTGGCCAGAATGCAGGCTCTGTAGCCCTCCCTGTGTCAAGGGGGCCATGGGGTGGGCGAATGACAGGCAGCGTGGCTCCCAGGTGCCTCTCTGACTTGAGTCTCTGAGATGCCCTGGGAAGGGACAGCACTGCCAGGGAGCCTTGGTGGCAGGGCGTGACTCACCGGCATTGTTCTGCTGCTTCGTGTTTTTGATGTAGGCAGAGAACTTGGAGAAGATGTCGATGCCTGCTGTGTTGGACTCCCGGTGTTTCGCAGCCAGTTTGGGGTACCTGGAATGAAATGGGCGGGGTTCTCGGATCAGTGAGAACTTGGAGCTTTCTGGTGGGAGAATCTGTTCCCATCACAAGCAGCACTCCTGTTTCTAGTTGGATCTATGCATCTCTTGGCAAGGATGGGCATCTCAGCCCTAGTTCACCTACAGAGAAGAACAGAGGCCAGCGACCTGTCTGGGGGACAGAGTCTGGATGCAGGGACCTGGAACATCCCTCAGAGGGCCCAGGATGTGTCCTCTTCCTGGACCACCAATAATAATGCACCAACACAGGACCCTACAAGCTTGCCTCTGTATCAGGCAAGGTCTCTAACATTTCCCCAATGCATATTAAAATAACTGTCCACTGCCAGGCCCATGGTTACATCCTGGCTGCCCAGAGTGCATTCTGGGAGCAAGGAGGTGTTAGACAACTTGGCACTGAGGTCTCAAAACCACTTCTCGAAAGGAAGGCTACCCATGGCCCTCTTCTGAACTATCCTTTGCACAGTCTCCATCTGTGTGCAGTTATAAGGTAAGTACCAGGCTCCATCAGCAGGATGAGTGTTTACAATTGTTTGATTTCCAAGGGTGGATACAGATTTGCCATGACCTAGCCCCTGTCTCCTGCCTGTTTTTTCATTTTGAAGCCAGAAGAATAGAAAAGACAAAAGGGGATAAGACTGTTCGTTCACCTTAAGACAGACTGAGGTATAAACTTGCTTGTGTGGGAATCCATGGCTTTGAGCCCACTTCGCACCATCAAAATGAGCAATTCGGATTTAAAAACAACGTTTTCACAAGCACTTTACGTAGATGGCCAAGCCGCGGTGAGAGGACATGTAAGACAATTGCTTGGTTATCGTTATTATCAATCATGTGAGCTTTTGTGACGTCTGGGTGAATCACTATCAGCTGTCAGCTGTGTGGTTGCTTTTATTTAAAAAGCAAAATAGGTTTTTTGTTTTGTTGTTTTATTTAATGTTTTAAATAATTTGAACCAAAAAGACTTTAAAAATTATTTGTTGTTATTTCTTTCTTTTTCTATTTCTTTTTTTCTCCTCCACTAGCCTGTTAGCTAGAACTGTCCACTCATGGGTCAGGTGAGGTAGATGTTTATTTTCAGATAGTGCCATTGGACAAGTCCTCAGAAGGTCACTGGGTCCAGCCCCTGCCCTCGGGCGGATACGGAAAGCATGACCACCCTCATTTTACATGGAACGCAAATGGAGACCAGCGAGGTTAAGTGGCTGTTTGAGGGCCCGGGGACAGTTGATGGTGGGCGCCCCGTGAGAAGCCAACTTCTGCCACTAGGGCAGAGTTTCCCATCCTACCCCGCACACCGCTTCTCTGGGGGTAGCAAAAACTAACGTGTACTGAGTACGTACTGTGTGCCAGACACTCCACGCATCCCTTCACACGTATTCATCATTCACTCCACACGCTTCTTTCGTACTGTGATTAGCCTCATATCTCACGTGAGAAAACTGAAGCAGAGAGAAGTTAAGCAATTTCTCTATGCTCACGTGGCCAGGTGGCAGAGCCAGGACTTCAGCCCAGGCAGTTTCCCTTTAGAAAGCCCAGCCCTTAAGTTCCATCTCCTGGGCCTCTAGCTCGGACCATGCTGTTTTACCCTCAAAGTTCCCAAACCCTTTCTGAAGCTTGGCAGAGCACTGTAGATGAACTCTCTCCACTCACCAGGAGGGGGCGCTCTGCACAAGTTCTGCACACGAATTATCAGATTCATCTGCTCTGATTTTGGGGGCACAAAGCATTTTCTGCAAAATTGGACATGAATGGGAATTCAGGATAACCTTTTCCTGTATTAGTCTTCTCACAGGGAAACCTGGTCTGTTCTTAAAATTGATTGCTTTACATTACAATGCCCAGTGTTTTGTTTTTATTTGATAAGGTAAATAATGCAAAGAAAGAAGGACCCAGAAAATTCATTTTCATTTGGGTTTGTTAGTTGCTGTTTTCCTAATCCCATCATTTCATCACACTTCCGATAATCTGATCACTTCTTCATGATCAGCGTGGGCCAAACATGGGTAGGTGGTACCAACCCCAAGATGGAGGACAAGGTGCTGTTTGCTCCATAAGCACTGGGATCCACTGAGACTTTGCCATGTAGTAATGTCCCATCGGGAATTTGTCCTTATGGGGAGTTTGTCTTCAAATATCAATCTCACCGATTTCAGTAACTAGATTTGGGGAGGTCACTGTACAGGGTATTACGTACATTTATTGAAGCTCCATTGTTGCACTACTTTTTAAATACACAATAAATGAGCTGTAGAGTCCATTCTCTTTCTCTAAAAGGCTAGAAAATAGCGTTTCATTTATAGAAACATCTTTGAAATGAGGTCACAGTGTGGTCTGGTGACAGTCAAGGAAAGGGTGGAGTTCTCTAACTCAGAGGTTAGCGATCTACAGCTAGTGGCCAAATCCAGCCCCACGTCCGTCTGTGTACCTCCCGGGGACTGAGAATAGTGTTTACACCTTTACATGATTCAAACAAAATCAAAAGAGAGATATTATTTTGTGAGGTGCGAAAATAATAAGAAATTCACATTTCAGTACTCATAAATAAAGCTTTATTGGAACACAGCCATGTCCATTCATTTACATATTGTCTGTGGCTGCTTTCGCTTTATAAGTGTGGACTTGTGACAGAGACTATATGGCCCGCAGAGCCAAACATACTTACTATCTGGCTCTTTACAGAAAAGTTCACTGACCTCTGCTCTAACCAATGCAATTTCTCTCCACTCGGTTTTTAAGGTATCTTGTTTCAATTGCATCCATGCACTTAAGCTTCATTCGGGGAAGCAAAAAGTAGTTGGTAGATATATAATTGCAGATGGAAGTGCTCTGACTGGCCTACAGTCCCAATTGACATCTTACTGACTAACCACTGACCACTGAGCAAAAGGGCCCCAGTATAATTAACCCGACATGCAGTAAGCACCTACCAGAGGCCAGGCCTTGACCCGGATGTTGGGGCTACACTGGAGGAAAGAAAACAGTCTGTCTTGCTGTCCTCAGGGAGTGACCTTTTCTGATTTCAGGGGCTCCTCTGGCAGGGTGGGTACTGACCCTCCTTCTAACGAGCTGAAAAGTGAGCAGACTTCCCCTCTGTCCCTTCTCTATCGTTCCTGCTTCCCCATCTCACCAAACCCTCACCTGGAAAGCAGGTCATTGCTCCCGACTCTTCCGACCCTTGCCTGTGTGCTTGCCTCGTCCTGTCTCTGCTACTTGAGCAAATGACCCCTGGAGGTGGAGGGAATCTGGCTCATTCATTAAAAGATATGCAGTGGGATCTGTGGCTTTAGGAGCCAGGCTCACCAGCTGTCCTTACAGTGGCATCAGGGAGGCAGTCGCAAAAGAGGCACTGAGCTCTTTTCTCAACTCTTCCAGCTGCCGTGGAATGAGCTCTTCCTCTCTGTCAGTCGCCAGCGGGGCACTATTTTCCACACTAGCCCCTCGGCACTGGCATATGGTCATTATGCTACAGATGTGAGAATTCAGTATTAGGAAAGTTTTAAGCAATTTACCTGTGGCAGAGACCACTGATGCTCGAGAAGCATCCATTTGCCTCTCTGCATTTCTCAGCATCTCCCTCTTGGGTTGGGGTCAGGAGACTGGATCCTCACCAGTAGGAGGGCAGGGGGAGTGATGCAAGCCCTCGCAACCCTGGCCCTTCAGCTTTCTGCGTGACCTTGCTTCTCACTCTATCCTGCTGAAGGAGCCTGGAGGAGATGTGTTCTAAGAGCTAGAGAAGGAAGAGGGTCGCACTATGGATACATTTCTTAAATTATTTAATTTAATTTTCACGTCTATAGCCTGACCAGGTGATAGCGCAGTGGATAGAGCATCGGACTGGGACGCGGAGGACCCAAGTTCGAAACTCCGAGGTCGCCAGCTTGAGCGTGGGCTCATCTGGTTTGAGCAAGGCTCACCAGCTTGAGCCCAAGGTTGCTGGCTCGAGCAAGGGATTACTCATCTGCTGTAACCTTCCGGTCAAGGCACATATGAGAAAGCAATCAATGAACAACTAAGGTGCCTCAACAAAGAACTGATGCTTCTCATCTCTCCCTTCCTATCTGTCTGTCCCTATCTGTCCCTCATTCTGTCTCTCTCTCTGACTCTGTCAAAAATAAATAAATAAATAAATAAATTTTCACGGCCATAGAATGATGACCACAATATTGATATTGCATGAGTGAGAAATAAGTCCATGTGTTGTTAAACTACTGAGATATTTGTGGCTACCGCAACACAACTTGGGGGACAGATTCAAACTCGTTTTTCTGACTTCGAAGCCCACACCCGCAGCTACCATGCCCTCTATCACTGGTAC
Organism: Rhynchonycteris naso; assembly: GCA_037038555.1. Lineage (NCBI taxonomy): Eukaryota > Metazoa > Chordata > Mammalia > Chiroptera > Emballonuridae > Rhynchonycteris > Rhynchonycteris naso. The sequence goes on from CM073000.1 coordinate 12,901,528, forward strand.
TGAGGTTGCCTCTCCACCTACCAGAGGGTTAGAAGGATGTTCCTATGAGAGATCTGTAATAACTTCTTAAAATAATAAACTCAAAGTATCTTCCAATTCTGGAAGTCTCCTATAGTCCGTGAATCCTCAGTAATTGCTTGCTAGTTGACCGACTAAATGACATGCCGTGTAGCTAGACGCTATCCACGAGAGTTATTTTAAACAACAACCAGCCCTGAAAAAGCATTCTGAAAAACTAATAGGATCGTAGAACTTTTGCTGAAAAACACCTTAGAGATCAGGTAGTTTCAGCCCCTTGTTTTCTGAGAAGCCTGGAAGGGTTGGAGAGGGAGAAAGGCTTGCCCAGGTCATAAGACAAACACTGCAGGAAGGTGGCCAGAGTCAGGTGTTCTGACTCTGGGTTCTGAGCCCTGGTGACTCTGGCCACTCCGCAGAGGTCAAGGGTAAAGAACAGCACGGCTCAGCACCAACCCCAGTGTTTCCCTGTTGGGGGCTAACTGGGTCACGCTAAGGAAAGGGGCAGGACTCAGTCTCGTGAAAAACTCTTTTGACTTCCTGGATTCCTCATTTTGATACCAAATGCTTTGTGGGACCAAATGTGAATAATAAAAAAAAAAAATGTTGGAGTGTTTGTATGTGGTTTTTTTCCTTTAAAAAATAAGGTTAAGGGGAAAAGGCTCCCACAATTTCTTGGCTCTCTGGCAGCTTTGACAAACAGCAGAGTGATGAGAAACACATGGCTGACCAGTGCTGCGGGAACAGTTATGGGGGGTGGTGCTGCTCCCCCAGAGAGCCAGAAGGTCAGGCAGAGCTGACCCAGGGGTCTCGGGATGCAGGCCGCCCACCCTGCCCTCTCCCGTCAGTGTGAAGCCAGCAGAGGCTGGTGTCTAGTTGTGGGCAGAATAGTGTGTCTCCTGTGTGGGACTGTGGTGTTGACTTGGTGACATTTACCGGGAGTGATTGTAGCACCTGCCCCAGTCTGACCTGCACCAAGGCATCTAAGGGACACTCCTGAGGGCTCTGGAATGGTGGGTTGTGTCATCACCAGCCCTCCGCCCCCACCTTGGTGGCCTTCTGACGTTGCGCATTTTAACAGTTCCAGGGTTCTGCTACTTGGGTTTGGTGGACTGCTGGGTCACTGACATGGAAGGAAGGCACTTAGGAAAAACTCCTACACACAACTGCAGTCCAGAAAGGACCTAGACCAGAGCAAGCAGATGCAGGACAGATAAATTGCAGGGATGGTGCAGGTAGAGAAGGGAGCATCTGGGTCCAACATTGCTTGGCTCCGTTGGGATGATGGCAATGTCAGAATTTGATCTAATAATAATCAATCTGATGATGGCCGTCCTCTGGAACATTGTACAGCACATGTGGAGCATACAATTCCAGGGGTCTCGTGGGCCCCTTGGTCTCACAGTGAATGTACTGGAGACCCCTGAGTTAGAGTGACAGCTGGGAAAGGCATGGCTGGATGGGGCAGAGGAGACTGGCTAAGGTGGGTGTGGAAAATCTGAGAGTACAAAAGACCCTGGGGTCACCTGTTTCATGGGAGGCTAACTGAGGCCAGGAGCAGAGAAGGGTCTGGTTCAAGGGGTTGCAGCACATCACCGGCAGAATCAGGAGTGGACCCCCAGGCTCCAGGCTCAGCCCAGCCCCTGCACATCTCCATCCATCCACCTGGAAAGAGACCTAGTGGGACACTGTGCTCCTCACTGCTTCAATTTTTCATTCCCTTCTACCAAACCAGGGCCAACCATGAGGTCAAGTCACAAGGGAGAGGGGATGAAGGCTAAGCCCCCCTCCCCCAGGGGCCCTTTCAGCACACTGCTGTGGCTGAAAGGTGCTATGGGTGGAGCTGCCCAGCTAATTCATTTAATGCACTTATTTAAAAGTCTATACTCAGCTGCTTCCAATAGCTGGATCCCCACTCTTAGTGTGCAAGTTAATTGTCCTGATGTGGGTAACAAAGAATACTTTTAGAAAGAACGTATACTTGTTCAAGTCTTAATCCAAGCACAACTGGGAATTTTAACAATGGTTTGCTAGCTGTATTGACCTTAGGCAAGTTACTCAACCTCTCCATGCCTCAGTTTCCCCAACTCTAAAATGAGGATACTCTCTTACTGCTTGTGGCACACAAAGTGAGGGCGATATAAGTGTTGATAAATAAATAAAACCTTAAACTAAACGCAAGATGGTGGCTTTTAGTAAAGTCCCTCTTATGCTACCTACTCCATATGTCCTGAATCCTTCCTACCCGTCTGCCCCAGTCCATTGACACCACCTCAGCTCCGCCCTCCGGTCTGTCTTGCCCAGACTGTGACCAGTCAGTTCCTCCCAATTGACTTCTCTACCTCCAACTCTGCCATCATTTGCCCGCCTCGTCTCCCCCACCCCACCCATCCTGAATGTTAAGCCTGAAACTGACTCTCCAGCTTGTTATCTTAGAACTTTCCATGTACCCAGCCTACAGGGTAAAGTCCGAACTCTATACATAATATTATTTTTCTATTAAAAAACAAAACAAAAAAACTTTGTGATTGTTTTAATCCCCAGTTACAATTCAGTATAAGGGACACACTAGTTTCCAGCTACCTTTAGAATTCCTCTGCCTTGGCCTGACCTGTGGCGGCGCAGTGGATAAAGCGTCGACCTGGGAACACTGAGGTCGCCAGTTCAAAACCCTGCACCGGTCTGGTCAAGGCACATATGGGAGTTGATGCTTCCAGCTCCTCCCCCCTTTCTCTCTCTCTCTCTCTCTCTCTCTCTCTCTCTCTCTCTCTCTGTGTGTGTGTGTGTGTGTGTCTCCTCTCTAAAATGAATAAAATAAATAAATAAATAAATAAATAAAATGGTAAAAAAAAAAAAGAATTCCTCTGCCTTTTCTTTACTCTTATTTTTCATCAGGAGTAGCTGATATACCTGACGGGAACCTACAGCCCTCTGATCCCTCCCTTTCCCTGTGCTCATTTGCAGAAGAGATGCTGCTTACAGTCAGCCTTTTTATGTTTCATTATGAGCTCAGACCAGACCTGGTCCGATTTACGTCTCTTATTTATATGGTGGTGTGGTTTATAGTTATGGGTTACCTCTCTCCTGGCTTATTTTCATTTGATTAACCTTTGGGCTCTCGTTCTGAAATGAGGGAGACTTGCCCTCTCTTGAGGGTCTTCCAGGCAAAGGGAACTGGGGAGAGGATCCCTCTAGGGGGCTAGAGGGATAGATATCCGTCCTGGTGTTCCTAAAGTCACTCTGCTCAGGAGGGAGTGATCTGCTTCATTCTGCAGGGACACCTGTTTCTGGAGTTAGACTTTGTGGGGCAGTTTTGAGATTGGCATCCCGGACTCTCTCTTTCAAAAGAGGGTCCTATGCTCTGAATCACTGAGGCTCCCTTGGAAATCTGCCTCCTTGAAATTCACACTGTGATTTTCTTTCCCCCCAGTTTCAACATGGACCCCTCCCCGTTGTCAGCTACGGAAATAAACAGCTCATTACTTTTCAGGGGTCAGAGTCTCCTCCAGGAACTCCTCGATCTTATTGACGTCTGTCTTCACATCCCCGTTGAAGGTCAGGAAGGGCGGATGGGTGCCAGGGGCCAGGTTGTGCAGGTCGGCTGGCTTTCTGTAGAGAGAGCAAGATTCAGGTGGTGGCTGACACCAGGGCAGCCCACGTTCAGTGAAACCGGGGACTTATTGTAAATTAGACTCCCTGTGCTGTCCAACTTGCCTGTCAGCAAAGACAGACCGACGGTGTAAGCAGGTAGGCTGGTGAAGGTTCTGAGGGACGTGGTGTGACACAGGAAGAGAAGAGGTGGGAGAGAGAAGCAAGTCAAGAGGAAAGAGTTGAAGTACTATTAAAAAAAGAGAGAGAAAATGACAGGCGACTATCTAAATTAGTGCCAAATTTTCAATACCTAGGACAGAGGTTAGGCTTTGCTTTCAAAAGTTCCTTCACCTGTTAGCTTAACGAAAATGCACTATCCAGAGTTCCAAACAATATATATTGATTAATTCAATGATCGCCCTTTTATACTAAGAAATATATTCTGCATTGTTAAGGGTATATTCAACAAGGAGTTGAGTGACCCTGTGTTTAACAGGGGGGCTTGTTCATGCTCACCGGTGTGCTTTTGGGCTTCCCCCAGCTGGTGGGATTGCCAGGGCAGGGATGAAGCAAAGTCAGGGGAAGAAGAGTTGGCCAATGCAGGGAAAGGGGGAGGTTAGGGTCGCACTGAGAGAAGAGTACAAAGAGGAGAAATAAAGATGGAGACATCTATGATCAGAGCTGGAAGAGCGGATTCACCCTAAATGCTCTCTGTGAGATGTGACACTTCTTGAGGGAGTCCCAAGTAGAAAGCATTAGATGGAGGAATGAAGAAAAAGTAAACAACGGGAAAAGAGGAATCTGTAATAACACGCATTCCTGGCATAATCAGTTCGGGAGGGGAAGAAAAGAATGAAGAATTCCAATTACAGGGTTACTCCCATCTCATCCCTAAACACACACGCTGTCCAGCTGCCTCCTGGGACACTTGGAACTCTTTAGATAATTGAGAACGAAAGTATTTTTAAAATCTAATTGACTCAGTCCTTTTGTTTGCTTTATGTGTGTCCCTCACTTCAGACATTGAAAGGACATTCTTTACCTCCTCCTCCTGGTTTTCTTTGTTTTGTTTTGTTTTGGTTTTAGCCGACACAAGGCAGTAGTTCTCAGCTGGGAGGGGACATCTATACTGATTTTATTTTCTAGCAATTACCTCTCTGTGACTTAAAGATACAAAGATACAGAGTTTTTTTTTTTTCTTTCTTTCTTTCTTTCTCTGTGACTGGAGAGAACAAGGGTCTCTCGCGTCCTTTGGAAGTGCTGTCACATGGTGGTCCTTATTCTTTGTTGGCCCTCTTCAGTATTTGTGGTTGACATTGAATACTTAGCATTTAAATAAATATTGCCAAATTGAATTTATGGATTATTTAATGTGTGCCAGTCCTCTTTCCCCATCCGATCGCCAGCGCCGTGAGGTCAGGATGATGCTAAGAAGAGCCCACCTGTGCGGAGCTCTGGCCCTGAGGCAGGCCCAGCTCTGAGTGCGAGTGCCTCCCATGGCCTGCTAGCCAACTCCTCGCACAGGCCCTGTAAACAGGGCTCTCTCCTTACAGAGGAGGAAACTGAGGCTCAGAAAAGTCAGGTAACTTGTTCAGGGTCACTTGGCCAATAAATGGCCAAGGATAAGAAGTTTGTTTCCTTAGAAATTGCTAAACTTTACTGTATATCATACATTTAAAAAATTCCTCAACTCTTTATTATATATACACATCTTTCTTTCCTGTTTCTTTTTTCTTTCTTTCTTTCTTTTTCTTTTTCTCTCTCTCTCCCTCCCTCCCTCCCTGCCTCCCTCCCTTCCTTCCTCTCCTTCTTCTCCTTCTCCTTCTTCTTCTGTAGTAAGAAAGTTTCTTATCTATAAAACAGAAGTTGTGATACTTGGCTGTCCTGCTACAAAGGGCGTCAGCAGGATCAGATGTGATAACACGTGAAGAAACACCGTAAGCACCTGAGGAATGCAGGGGTGGCCCCTCTCCCGTTCTGAGCTTCAAGTAACGTACAAGTCCACATTTACAGATGACGATCCAGACACCTCTTCTTCTCCATTGAAGGAAGCTGTCCTTTCAAACTGTACGGAAGTCTACTCTCTTTAGCTGTCACAGATAACCTCAGAGCAGATGCGTGTTCACTGATTGGACGGGTATTAGCTGGGGTTCTGAATAAATCAGCTGTTATGTCAGATATAAAAAAACTTAGACATGATCCCAGACTTTTCTTGAGAGATTTAAGGTCTCGTTCAAAGGACAAAACAAACTTCAAAACTGATGTGTTGTGAAGAGAGCATGGGGTTTGAACCAAGAAGCCCAGGTCTTTAGAAGCAGTCCCTCCAACTCTAGGTGGGTAGCTTGGGAAAGTCACTTAAATGTACCCATCTCAGTGTCCTTGTATGAAATGAAGAAGTAAGGCCCTCACAAGTTCATCAGTCGGGTGACTTTCTTTTTTTTTTTTTTTACAGAAAAGCACTCAGCAGTTGTAAAGTGTTGAGACTGTAGGTACCCTATATTGGTGAAATGCTAAATGATGATGTTGGGTAACACGGATAGATGCTGGTAGAACGGAGGGCAGTTGGAGCAACAGATGTGCCTGAGTGTGGAGTGGTGTGAGGGGGCATCTTTCCAGGGGAGGGGCTAGAGCTTGACGAGGCCCTGGACAATCTGTCCATTCAGGAAGGGAGGCCAGCCTCTGACAGAGGAAGCATCCGGCCAAGGGCAGCGAAAGGAGGTCCCATCTGACAGAGGCCGGTAAGAGTGTTGGCAGAGAATGTGGGGAGGAACCAAGGATGGACTAAGTTCACCATGATGGCGAACCTATGACACACGTGTCAGCACTGACACGCATAGCCATTTTCGATGACACGCAGCTGCATACCAGAGAAGTATGGGGCCGCATGCTGAGAAGGACGTTTCATCCTCGGCTCCGGCATGGCCAGGTGCAGTAGCCGAGGATAAAACATTTGCTGTAGTGTAGACACTCTATGCCGGAGGTCTGTAGGCCAAAACAACAGAGCTCTGGCACAGAGCGTCTAGTTCTGGGACTTCCGGTTAGGCTGTTTTTCTCCAAGTGACATACCACCCGAGTTATGCTCGGTGTTTTGGTGAATTTTGACCAAGCTCAAAAGATTGCCCATCACTGGACTAAGACAAAGGAAGGCTACAGATGACTCAGGCCAGAGGCATTGCACTACGAAGTGTCAGGTGTTCTGAGCAGGGAGCCACGTGCTTAGAGGATCAATCAATCATCTATAACAATACAAGGGATGGGAGAGAGCGAGAAGAAACACAGAAGGAGGAAGACCAGCTTGGGGAACCAACAAACAGTCCAGCTGGCAGCCGGGGGCCTGTCCTAGTGGGGGCTGTGAGCATGAACTAGGGAGTCCGGAGGTCAGGGACAGCACAGGGGGGCATGCCCTGGGTCTGTGGCTGACTGACAGGGGAGGTGGTGGGAGAAGGCAGCTGGGAATGTTCCGGTCCAGAAAACGAGAGAGCAAAGGAATCCTGGAGGGGAGCCCAACTCAAAGGGAAAGTGACAGATAGAATTTTCTACATAAAGATTTTGAAGTGATAACAGAAGATGTGAGTGGACACATCTAGAAGACAGCGGGGTTCTGGGTATAGGATAATTTACTCAGAGGTGAGGAAGGAAAGATGCTAAGCTCACCAGAGAAGAAAACGGAGGCGTATGAGGTATGAGGAACGCTCAGGGAGCGGAACATTCCACACTGAAAGGGCAGGTGCTAGAGAGGAAATGAAAAACAAGACTGAAAAGAGTGTGGGTTAATACAAAACAGTGTTGAATAAACTGTAACTGAAAAAAAAAAAAAGTAAAATAAAGCATGTGGCTCCTGATAGTGAACCACACCTGGCATTTTCACCAGGCATTAAAAGTGCACTTTGAAAAAGGAACTCTAGCAACTTTCCATCCTGCCGGTAAGCCAGAACTCTCATGCTAGGGAATTCTAAAGGTGGGAACAGGGCAGGGGAAACGGTCTGGATCCCACCTCCCTGGAAACCCAGACCCTGAGGTCCTACTAGGATCTCGCAGATGGGAGCCCTAGAACTGCTGCCCTAGAATGGCTAGCTCCTGGATTTTAATATGTCTGTGCCCGTCCGTCTCTGTGCCAGACTCTCAACTGCATACCCAATGCCCATTCCCTCCTGGGCCAGTGATGAGCAACCTTTTGAGCCTGGTGTGTCAAAATTCACCAAAAAGCAGCATAACTCGGGTGGTGTATCACTTGGAGAAAAACGGCCTAACCGGAAGTCCCAGAACTAGACGCTCTGTGCCGGAGTTCTGTTGTTTTGGCCTCCAGACCTCCGGCACAGAGTGTCTACACTACAGCAAATGTTTTATCCTCGGCTACTGCAACTGGCCGTGCCGGAGCTGAGGATGAAACGTCCTTCTTGGCATGCGGCCCCATACTTCTCTGGTATGTGGCCGCGTCATCAAAAATGGATACGTGTGCCAGTGCTGACACACGTGTCATAGGTTTGCCATCACAGAACTTGGCTAATCCAGGCAGCGAACCACTCAGCCTTTTATAGCCTCTCTCGTAACTAGGGACCTGGCCCAGGTGTGAGCAGGAGGCTGCTGGGGGCCATGGGAAGGCTTCTCCCTCCCTCATGGAAGGTGCTCTGTTCCCGCCGGTAAACATGTTCCTCATTAATAGAGCATCTGTTACCTTTTGAGATCCACAGTGGTGACATTGAACACGACGCCTTTCAGCCAGAGGATCATAAAGAGACGCTGGGAGAAGGGACAGTTGCCAATACTTTCCCCGTCGATTCCAGCCTAGAAAAAAAGAGAACCAGAGTCCGGAGTTGGCACGTGCACATTAGCAAGAAGGAATAGAGGATTGTCACACCCAGACAGTGGCCTAAAGAGAATGGACTAAAACCTTGTCCCAGCCTAACCTCAAAGGGCAGTAACCCTATATTATTCATCCTTTCTTCCTAATGTCTGTGCAGGGCCACGTCGGGTGCAGGATAAGGACTCAGTAAATAGTGCTGAACAGAATGTAACTTTCCAGCATGGCGATCGTGTAGGGCCATAAGTTTCTGAAACCACAGAAACGTAGCATATCAGGGAAAAGGAGAATTCAATGTCACACAATCTAACACTAGTGATATGATACCAACTGCTCCATTCCAAATAATCATCCAGTCTGTGCTTGAATATCTCCACCAACCAGCTAATTTATCTTTTCCAAAGCAGTCTATTCTGAGGATAGTTTTGACCATTCGAAATGCTTTTCTTTGGCTCTCCTTAGCTAACATAGGCTCCTCTCTGTAGTTCACCCTCTTTGGCCCTTTGGTCTTTGCTGCATGAGGATGCCGTGAGGACAAAGACCTCTCAGCCTTTGATCCCGTCTCCCTATATCTCCCTAGTGAGCACGCTCAAGACTTAAATACTCTTGGTTCTGACGAGTACTTGACCTTCCGTGTCAACACACCATTCAGTTTAAATGATCCTTTTACTGAACAAATACATATGGACTATTGATAATGTGCAAGGCACTGGAGAAAATTACACAGGGGATTCAAAAGTGCATTCACTCAAGGTGCTGTGGCCTTCTGTGGGGTGAGCCGGGGATGGGCAGGAACACGGAGCTGAGGAGAGCAGGCGGCACCACCGAGTCACCGGGTGCTCGACGCTTCTCTCTGCAGTTCCCCTTCTCAGCGCCCTCCTCAAAACAGTATTGCTTTGGCTTTGTTTTTGTTTTTTTTTTTAATGCCTGAAACGCAAGTGTATCTTTATTTCTGAGTGGGCTGCAGAGACATGAATTGTAGAAGAATTCACGCCCAGCCAACAGATGAACAGATGGAGAGGCTGGAGAACTGATCTCTACAGAATGTATCTCCACAGCGCAGAGGGCTGCGCTGTCCCCAGATCTGCTGCTTAGACGAGAAGCCACCCGCTCTCTCTGGCTTGCTGTCGGCTCCTCTGGAACCAGTGCCCTGATCCGGTGGCCCAGGTACCTGGCTCCCCTGACAGGCCCCGGGAGGGCCACCTGGCTCCCCTGACAGGCCCCGGGAGGGCCCACCCGGGGGCTTACTCACAAGCTGCAAACAATCCAATCAACATACCGAAATAAGGACTTACTATGATTTTTTTTTTCTTGGAAAAACATAAACAAAACCACACATGTATTCCCAAAGCTCAGCGCATAATTTCCCCCTGGGGGTTTGTTTCACTGGGGCCTCCGAATGAAGAGGGAGCGATGTCTCCTTGCTTAGGGGAGGCCTATTGTGCGCTTAGCTCTGCCTGGCGGATCACCCCGGGCAGAGGTTCAGGTTTATAATGGGAAACTGGCGTCGCAGACAGTGTGGGCTGTAAGTAATTGCTATGAGATTACAGTTATTTCACCTCTCTCTTAACTACACCGAGAGCCCCACCCCTATTCAGTTCTCACTTTTCCTGGAGCTGGAAGCAGACCCACCCTGGGTAGGTGAGGCAGGCACCACGGCTCCGGGCTCCGTTATAAAAAATCTGAAAGGCCAGAGGGACAGGTGTGCTTGCCCACAGAGCTCCAGTTACCGATAGAGCTGCTCGCAGACAGGCAACGATTAATTTAATAGGAGCTTGGAGTTAACTCAAGTTTATGATGTCAATTCCCTAAGACCCTCCCCAGAGGTACTCACTCCATCCCTACCTGATTCTTGGTCCTGTAAGACCTCATAACAAACATAACAAAGGAACTTTTCTCCAGGGCTGGTTGTAAGGTAAGGAACAAGTGAAGAATGAAAAAACAGAAAAACAAAAACCACATTCACATACTAGCATCTGTTTTACCTTTGGTGGCTCAGCAGCGAGGGCACTGAAGGAGGAACAAGAGAAATGTTGGAATTCTTACTAGCCGAACAAAAAAAATTTATATAATGATGTTAATAATAACGAATTTCTATATTGTCAGGCATTGTTCTAAGTGTTTTACATATATTACTCACTCATTTATTCCTATGGGATGTGTGATATTATCACCCTTCTATGAATGTGGGAACTGAGGCTCAGAGTGGAGAAATAACAGGCCTCAGGGTCCCAGGATTGAACCCAAGTGATCCAGCTTCAAATCTAGAGTTCTTAACCACCATGAAGACCCAAACAGGTAACACGTCCACTCATAGGCACAGGGCTGGGAGGCGATGCTATAAGCATATGCATACATATATGTCCTCGCCATCAGACCCTGAGCATACAGCCGTGTCCCAGGTGTAGAGGGTGGTAAATGTCATAGCTCTTCACACTTCCGTTATTGTCTTAAATTATGATTGGAGACCTTGTAAACAAGAATTGCCGAAGGACCAGTAAAAATAATATGTGAAGATTCTGTCATTTACCTTTCCTGTCTTTACATTCCTCTTTCAACTCTTTTGGTTTTCTTTTCTTTTATTGTGGTAAGAACACTTAACATGAGATCTATGCTCTTAACACATTTCTGACTGTACACTACACTATCGTTGACTGTAGGCACAACGCTGTGCAGCAGACCCCCACGGCTGATTCATCCTGCCCACCTGAAACTTCACATTCATTGATGAGTAATCCCCAGTTTCCCCTCCTCTGCCAACCACCATTCCGCCCTTTGGTTCTACGACTTTGACTGCTTTAGATAATTGGTATAAATGGAGTCATGCAGTAGTTGTCTTTCGTGCCTGCTTTCACTTGGTTAATGTCCTCATTCATGTTTCATATATTTCAGAATTTCCTTTTTTTTTTTTTAAAGGCTGAGTGGTATTCCATTCTACATGTACCCCATTTTCTTTGTCCTTTCATCTCTCAATGGACAATCAGGCTGTAACCACATCTTAGCTTCGGTGTGAATAGTATCACAATAAACATGGGAGTGCTAATATCTCTTTAAGATTCTGATTTTAATTCTTTTGGATAAATACCTAAGAGTGGAATCAATGGACTGTAGGGTAGGCTATTTTTAGTTTTCTTAGGAACCTCTGTACTGTTTTCTATAATGGCTGCCCTAGTTTGCCTTCCCACCACCAATATATAGTATTCCAATTTCCCTACTTGGTCACCAATATTTGTTGTCACATTTTTAAAAAATAATACCCAAACCTGAAAAGTGTGCTTTTGATCTGCATTTCCCTGATAATCAGTGAGGTTGGGCATTTTTTTAATATATCTTTTTTGGAGAAATGTCTGCTCAAGTTCTTAGCGCATTTTTAAGTGGATTATTCACTTTTTCTAATTGAGTTGGTCCGTGTTTTCTCTTTCTCCTTCACAATTCACCGGTCCTGTGGCTTGAATAAACCACTGGTTAAAATCGGGAAATGTAGTGAACTTGTGACAACCACCTGAAATATCAACCAAGAAGAACTAAGTGGAACTCACTGGGACCCCAGGCCCTGAAGAGTATGAAGGAAAATCCAGATGGATTTTGGTCCAAACAGGTTCTGAGCATGCAGGACTGGAGACAGGCACAGAGAGATATACTAGGTTAAATAACGTTCTTCTATAAATTCATGTCCACCGAGAACCTGTAAATATGACCATATTTGGAAATAGAGTCTTTATAGATGAAATAAAGATAAAATGAAGTCATACCAAATTAGGGTGGACCCTAAATATAACTGGTGTCCTTATACAAAGATATAAATTTGGACTTTGACACCACGGGAGAAGTCATTAAATATGACCGGCCCTAAATATATCCTGTGTCTTTATAAGACAGAAGCAGAGATTAAAGTAATGTGTCTACAAGCCAAGGAACATCAGGGATTGCCAGAAAATGTCAGAAGCTAAAAGAGACAAGAAAACAATTCTTCCCTAGAGATTTTGGAGAAAGCATGGCCCTGCTGATGCCTTGATTTTAAACTTCCAGACTTCGGAATTTGGAGAGAATGAAGCCCTGTTTAAAGCACCCAGTTTATGGTAAGACGTTATGGTGACCCTAGCAAACAAAAGCAAGCAGGGAAGCATAAAAAACAGAATGCTCTACAGCTAATGGCAAACTTCTCAAGGTCAAAATTCTGCTTTGCCATGACCCTAGTGAATGTGTTCACAATTGAGCCAGCTCTAACCCCAAAGTACTTTCTGTTCCTTAGATATAGTAAATGCATTGACTGTAAGCTATACTATGTTATGCTACCCTATATTACAGACTATGTTATACCACGGTAGAAATTGTGAGTTAAAATAAAACATATGAAATATTGTACAGTAGGTAATATTACATGTGGTAATAGCATATTGTAACTATATGTTGGGTGATTATACATTATATACTATGTGCTGGGTAAGTCATTATATGCTAAGAGATATTGCCTCTTCCGGAGCCTCTCCCTTTATACGAGTCTGTCTACACCCAAAATTTGGGCCATGTCTTATTTACTTTGCCTTCAGCAGCAACAAGCACAGCTGCCTGAAACTGAGTTGATACTCAGTGCCTGTTAGAGTGGATGCATGTTGAGGGGAAGGTAATATTACTCCCTTTTTTATGGCTTGAGTTTCTTAAAATTCTGATGTTGGCACACTGAAGAGTGTCCTATGAAGAAAGCAGGAGATCATGTGGTCATGTTTCTAGACCTGTCTCTGCCCCTTATTCCATGTGACCCTGAGCCAGTCAGCCACCTTCCTCTCTGGGCTTCAGTCATTGCAGTTATAACTTACTACAATTTTGTAAAATCAAGTGGCTAATGGAGATTTATGTAGACAGCAGTTCTCAAACATTTTGGTTTCAAAATCCTCACACGCCTTTAAAGACTGTTGAGAATACAAAAAAACTTTTGTTTATGTTATAGCTTTTAATGTTTATTACATCATAAATATTTTAAATATTTATTTACTATCATTTCAATATTATAACAATAAGCATATTGCATAGCCTAATACATTTTAATAGAAAGGAACTATTTTTTTTTAAAGAAATTTAGTCATGTAGTAAGTAAATTGGCTGAAATATGCATATGAATAAATTCTGGCTTTACACAAGAGACCCAGTTGGAAAAGAGAGGAATAATTTAAAAGCCTTTTCAGATCATTCTTGGTATTTCTCTTTAGTACCATACGAAAACTCAAGAATGGTAGTCTCTTAAAGATTAGTTGATAGGTAGAATTTAAAACGCTATTATTGAAATTCTTCTGTTCCTCTAAAACCCATTCATTGCTCTTGCACTTTGAATGGACCTTTTACCCCTGAATGATTCTGTAGCATCACAAATAGTGTTTCACTGAGTTATGCAGATCTTCCAAATGCTGATACAATTCATGATGCGACATCAAAGTACTTCGTTCGGTAATATCACGACCTAGCTCATCAGAAAAGTTTCAGGGAAAACCTGCCATGCTCATAGTGGTGGATATGTGTTTTCCAACATTCTAAGTTTTCTCTTAAAGGCTTGCTTTTTATCATTGGCAATAAGTCCACTTGTCATCCTTGAAATGACAAGCTCATTTCACTGACCTTACAGGAAATATCTGTCCTGAGCCAAGTCTAAAAAGCCCACAGTTTGCTTGCCAGCTTCTCTTTCAAGTAAAACCTGTGTTCTGTGCAAGAAACAGCCGGGTCAGCTCACAAATCAATCGCACACTTGCCTTTCCGTAGACAGCCATTGTGCTCTGGGATGCAGCCCAGGAGTGTCTGGCGCATCTCACTCCATCCGCCAGAAGGTTTGAGAGACACGCACTCAGGGGCTGAGACTTAATTATGTGATATACTTTTACTCATAAATGAGATTGGCTCTTCTTTTTCTACACATGCATGGCTCCTAGTGCCATTTACACTGCTTCCCTGATCCGTGCTGAGGCACCGACAGCTCTCCCCATAAAATGTCCACCCCAGAGAGAACTGCTACTACTCTGAAGCAGTCGTGAGCTTCCAGAATGCCTGAAAGGGTCCCAGGGACCCCAGGAGTCTATGAAGAACATTTGAGACCTGTTGGTTCAAGACATCCTGTGAACATGCCAGGCACATGGAGCTTTGTCCCCAGACCATGAAAGGAAGCTGATAATTGGCCACAAGCCTCTTGAGTTCACCAGGGTCCAGAAGAGGGAAATGTTAATCCGAGGAGATCTCAGAAGACAGATGACATTTAAGCTTGACAAAAGCTGTGTCACTTCATTTGTCTCTCAACTCCAAATGCACCCTTCAGTAGAAGCTCTGTGAACATAGAAGAGAATTCGTTCCGGTGTTTCTCAGTGAGCGTGAAGGCAGCTTCCTCGGAGAGAGCCCTGGAGGGCTCCTTCTGTCTCTGGCTGTAGGCTGGGGGTCAGCAGTGCATGAGGACACCCAGGAGAGCCTGTCCCAGCCACGGGCCCCGAAGGTGAGTCCTCTCACACCACCTCGCACCCTTGGCCTGGTGAAACCCGCCTGCAGCCCTCTTGACACAGAAGTCAAAGCCCGCTGCAGACTGCATACAGCCTGTCTCCAGCCAGGGTATCCGCATAGCTCTGTCATTTATTCTGCAAGCCCTGTATAGCCCACAGGCTCCTCTTTCTCCTGCTCCTACTGTGTGCACCTGGATCCTACTGCACACACCTGTGCCAACATGTTGATTGCCTGCTCCCACCTGAACTCTGAAGGGTAGCCTTTTGCTTGCCCAGCAAGTCCACCTGCTCTGGCCTGACCAGACCAATGTCCTTCTATGCTTTCTGCAGGCTGATCATACTTTCTCCAGTGAGATTTTAACGTCTTCCAAATTTGTCCTTACTTGGCTATATCTCTAGGATACCACATAGAGTTTTTTCTATGTTATGGTTACTCTTTTACTAACACTTCTTTATGCTTAACTTCTGTTGGAATTACTGTGTGATTTCTTCCTCCTGACTGGATCCAGACCACTCTAGATACTTCAATGTCTGATATTTCAAAATGTACAATTTTTAGGCTTTTTGTTGTATTCCTTTAAAAACCTGACAAGGTTAAGTCCTGAATGAGATACTAGAAGAAAGAAATCTCAATTTTTCACAGAAAGTTAATTAAGTTACAATTTATGCCACATTTCAGTTTTCTGTTGCTTTATCCTGTGAACCCTGTCCCTGAAGACTCAGGTGATTAAATATTATAGAAAAGTTTAGAGATAAAAATTCTACCACAGCGGGGCTGGAACTGACCTCAGAGACAATATTATCTAGCACTTCCTCTTTACTGATAAGGGAATAAGCCCAGAAAGTTCAGACAACTTGCCTGTGGTCGCAGAGCCTGGTCCCAAGGCAGAATCAGGGACAGAATTTCTGATTCCTAAGTCCTAGTTTTCCCATATGTTGGGCTAGTTATTATCCTACCGAAGTGTCGAAGTGATGAAAGCCACAGGAAGAGGGCTTTCTCTGGCTACAAAACGACTCATCTATATAACACTAAACTGATAGTACATGGAGGAGAAAGAATTTTTCTTTATAATAACAATATTTGGGATTCCCACTTTTCTTATTAGTGTAAGTCAGAGAGTATTCCTTATTATCATTTTTTAAAAATATTAAATTGTCTGTCCTTCTAAGAACTTGATTGGTAAGCCTCCTGAGCAGGGGAATGACTTGGAGGTCTATGGTCTACTCGATAGAGTTTTGTACTTAAAGAAGCACATTCTTTTCCTCAGCAGCCATAAAAGGCTTCACCCACAGGGTTTACTCGGAGTTTTTTTAATCAATAAGCAGCCAGGTAACCAGCACACAGTTGAGGCTTCAGAGATCCTCAGCATTTATGTAAAGTTGACTATCAGGTTAAATCAGCTCCGTGCCAATGGTTTCCTATGCAATACAGTGTGAAGAATTCAGGTGTAGGAGTCAGGGTTCTCCAGGGAAATGGAACGAGCAGGATGTGCATGTGCATGCACACGTGTGTGTGTGTGTGTATCTATATATTTGTCTGTCTATGTATCTATCACCTATTTGTATCATCTATCTGTCTATCTATCCACTGAGAGACTTGTCTTTAGGAATTGGCTCCCATGACTGTGGAGACTTGATGAGTCCACAACACGATGGGAGAGGTGATCAGGTTAGAGATGCAGGGAAGAGATGCCGTTTGAGCCCAAAGACACTCTGCTGGTGGAATTTTCTCTTCCTCAATTTCTTCTATCAAGTCCTTTAACTGAAGGAATGGATGACACGCACACACTCTCTGGAGCATACTCTGCTTTACTCAAAGTCCATTAATTTAAATGTTAATCTCATCAAAAACGCCGGCATAGAAAGATCTAGAATAACACTTGACCAAATATCTGGATACCAGCTAAGTTGCTGCACAAATTAAACATCACACCCGGTGAATTTAAAAATATGACCTGAGACAGGTAACCCATCAATTCAGTACCTGTCACCAACACCTTAGCTTGCCAGATGGTTTTATAAACAGCTAAATATGGTCATATAAACATCTCCTCCCAAAAGAATTGCAGGCCCGATACCCAGAGTGTTACTCAGTTTAACTGTCTGACTAAGAGAGCAAGGTCCAGTGGTGTTTTGCACCCTGAGTAATTTCTGGCTTAATAGTGGCCTTGGGCCCAAGGCCACCTACCACTCGTATTTGTTGTGGAATATCGCTGCGCTCCCGGCGTCTAGGGAATGTCCTTCCGACTAGCCTGAGCTGTGGGTGTCAGTATGCACTGCGCCTGCGCTCACTGCCTTCCTGCTCGGGCCCGGACTCGGAGAAAGAGGTGCGGGTTCCATCCCAAAGCTAATGCCCCTTTTCCCCACCCCCTTTTCCCGCTCCTACGTGGCTTTTCTTCCTTATTCTTTCATGCCCGGACTATTAGAATAAGTGAATGGATCTCTTTTAAACTTCTCGTCGGTCCTGCTTCTACTTAACACCCTCTTCTAAAATGAGTCTCTTTTAATCACTTTCTGGGTCTAGATGAATAGAATGTCTCAACGTGTGACTTCTGAGGCCGGGTCACAAAAAGCGATATAGACTCTGCCTGGTATTCCCTCTCTCTTCTTTCGGGTGCTTGCCCTGGGACCCCAACTACGCTGAGGTGAGAAAGCCCAGAGCTATGAGGAGGTATGTGGTCTCTGACCAGGTAGCGCAGTTGGTTGAATGTCCTTCAAGGCTTTCCTTTAACATATTTTCATGGCATTCTCAGCACGTTACCTTAGAAGACAGTTGAAGACGTGTCCCCTTTGGAAAACTGCTCTCTGCCCCACCCAGGACCCACAAGCTTCTCCCAAGCCTCTCATTTTTCCACTAGGCGGCCTGAGGCACAAAGAGTTTGGCGACTTGACCGTGGCTTGGACCTCAGGTGGGGGCGGAGCTTGCAGTAGAATGAAGATGGTTGAAATCGCAGTGAAAATCAACAATGTAAGTAATTTAGTTATAATCACAGAAGCTATGGGAATGGTGTCCTTTCAAAATTCATCTTTAGAGTCACTCTGGGTAGGCCTTGCTGGCCTATCATTTTACACTCTAAAAGAAAAACCTGGATTATGGTGGGATGTAGATTTTAGCCAAGATTTATTCTTCTTTAAAGTGGAGGAATTGCGCAGGGTAAAGACAAAAAGCTGGACTCACTCTGAAGCTCCGGAGCCCCCCCTCCCCCGGGGGGGGGGTAGCAGAGAAGAGAAGCTGTGTAGCCCCTCCTGCCCACATTCCTTCTCATCGGGTGCTTGGGAGGGTCAGGGGAGAAGCACATGGAAAATGGGAGCACAGTATGGGGTGGGGAGCAAGCACTCAACATATCAGCTGTCTTCATTATCACTCTGCCTCAGGACTGTCCTTCTTCCCTCCCTCTCACAGTCCCAACCAGTACATGGTAAGGTCTTCTGTGTCACTGTACAATAAAGAAATGTCCTACCAATCAAGCTCCTTCTGTCATGTGAGCCCTCCTTCTCCCGCCCCCCCTCCAGTATTTTTGAGCTCCTGCAGAACTCAGCAATCCTGGGTGATTATATTCTTTGCTTTTGAATGGCATTTTAAAAACAACTTCACAGTGACATGCCAGATCCAGAGGTAGTGCAGTGGATAGACCATCAGCCTGGGATGCTAAGGACCCAGGTTCAAAACCCTGAGGTTGCTGACTTGAGCACAGGCTCAACAGATTGAGCGTGTGGTTGCCAGCTTAAGCATGGGATCATAGACATGACCTCATGGTCACTGACTTGAGATGAAAGGTCACTGGCTTGAAGCCCAAAGTTGCTGGCTTCAGCCCAAGGTTGCTGGCTTGAGCCCATGGTCGCTGGCTTAAGCCCAAGGTCACTGGTTTGAGCAAGAGGTCACTGGCTAGACTGCCATCAGCAGCTGGGGAAGGCAGGAAAGTCCCCCTTGGAGCTGTCAGAGGGAGTGTGACTCTGCCGACCCCTTGACTTCAGACTTCTGGCCTCTGGAACTGTGAGAGAATAAATTCTGCTGTTTTCAGCCATAAAACGTATGGTAATTTGTTACAGCAGCTCTCTGAAACTGATACAGGGGACTTGAAGCCCCACTCTCTATAGTCCTGCAGGCTGCTGGAACTCACCTCCCTCCTCACTCAATGCCTGAGGATCCCTTGGTAACTACTCCCCCCTTCTGTCATTCAACCCTCATGTAAATAATCATGGTTCAAGTGTATGAGGATGTATAAAAGGCAGACCTTCCCTCAAGAGTTCATAGAGAGATTAAGAGGTAATTATAGTCTGACCAGGTTGTGGTGCAGTGGTTAGAGCGTCGATCTGGAGTGCTGAGTTTCAAAACCCCGAGGTTGCAGGTTTGAGAGCCGGGTTGCCGGCTTGAGCGTGGGATCATAAACTTGACCCCATGGTCGCTGGCTTGAAGCCCAAGGTTGCTGGTTTGAAGCCTAAGGTTGCTGGCTTGAGCAAAGGGTCACAGGCTCAGCTCGAATTCCCTTTCCCCCAGTCAAAGCACATATGAGAAAGTAATCAATGAACAACTAAAGTGCCGCTGAAACTATGAGTTGATGCTTCTCATCTCTCTCCCTTCTTGACTGTCCGTCCCTGTCTGTACTCCACCCCCCCTTGCTAAATAAAAAACAATAATAATAATAAATATTGTAAAATAAAAATAAAACAACCTTACAGCTACAGACCTGGAAACTGAGCCAGGTTTGTGTCAAGGACACCCAGTTTCATTTTCTCCACCTTGACACAACTCCATCCAAGCCTGCTTCCCCACCCCCGCCCCGAGTTCTACATTGAAGCCTCGGCCTGCTGTCCTGGAGAAGGAGTCTGTCTTCTGGAATCCCTTAGGCCCTGAGGGGAAATGGAACACTTTTCCAAAAGCCAGACTAAGGCAGGAAATGTTCTATTTATTGTACTCCCATAAAAATAATAAACTCCCCCCAGGAATTACACCACACGCACAATAGGGCCAGGCCATCACCCGGGAAGCCAGAGCCTGAGAGGAAGTTCGTGTCTCTTCTCAGAGAGGAAAAGTTTCCAGCAACGACCATATATTCTCTCAGAAGTCCTACAGTGACAAGAGACAGGTTGCCCACCCTGCTCTCTGCCCAGCCAGGGTGAGTCAGGAGACCTGCTTGCCTGCCGGTCCCAGATGTTCTGCAAGATAAATGTGTCCTTGAGCAGACTGTTGCTTCAGGGTGGCCCCTGCGTCCTTGGAAGAACACAGCGAGGGCTGGGCAGGGTCTGATGCAATGCAGGATCTTCTGCTTCTCCCCAGGCTCACCTCAGCATTATCAACTGTGCAAGGGCAAGTCGGCAACAGCCCGGGTCTGTGAAGAGTATGGTGTAAACTGTCCGTGTTGTGCCTCAGAGGAAAACCTGACAGTGACCATTGTAAAGACACAAAATTACCCCCTGAATAACTCCAAAGTAAGCGAGGTGCAAAAATTGTTCTGCTCCACGGGACCTTTTCTCTAAGTCTCAGAAGGTCATTTGATGCTTCTGGGGTACTCAAGTTCACTAGCACCAAGAAATACTGGAATCCACAGAGAGGACCCCCCCAAACCAGCCGTGCGGTATAGCAGATGAGAAGTCGGAGGTCCAGCTGCGCAGAGAATGTTCCACCCGCAGGTTTGGACCAGAAGTTCGCATCACTGTAGGTTGCCATGGAAGCGTATCACTTGTTTCTCCTTTTAGTTTAAAGGGACCAGCTAGGCTGCTTGCACCTGTTTGTTAGAAATTGCACTCTGGCAACGTTCTCTACACCCTCAACCCCAGCAAACCCTTGCCACCATTGTCAGCCAGGACAAGCCAGTCAGAGTAACTGCCCTTTATTTGCAAAACCCACCTAAGGAAGGAAGCCTGTTATTGTTGGGCTATGTTTAGAACAGACGATGCTAAATCACGGCCTTCAAGGATTACTAGCAGAGAGACGCCCAGATCCGAGCTAATGTTTAGGACCAACCCCTCCAAATTAGCTTTGGGTAGAGGCTCGGGAATGACAAAGCCATTTCAACTGACGCTTCATCTCCCAGCTGTTGGAACGGGCTGCTGGAAGTGGGACGTAAAAAATTCTGAGTGCTCAACAAGGCTCAGTGGGAAAGAACGTCAGTGTCATTGCATGACTAGGTGTCTTCTGTACAATGCGAACCTTCGTTGGGATTCGGCAGATGCTCGCCCCTGGAGAGCAGAGGGCTGCCGGAGAGGCCAAAGAAACCGGGCAAAGCTAAAATGAGGAGCCTAATTTCCTTCCCTATGTGCTCCCAGTTTGCTCTTCCCTCACTTTTTTCTTTAACAGGATTTCTTTCTCCTATGTCATGAAACAGACCCTGTTTTGTTTCTCTCTTCTCAGCCCCACGGTATCGTCCAGGGCCAGGTGTATTCATTCTAGTTGTTAAAAAGGTAGTCTGCAGGCAAAGAGCAGAGCCTCAGATACATACAGGACTGGACAGAAGCAAGGCCTTAGAGACAAGTTATATAAGAAGAGTATGTGCTTACTCACTAGGTTTGAGCAAAGCATTTCTCTTCTCAGTCTTCTCACCCAGATTGAATTTTTTAAAAAAGGTGGCTTGAATTGGCTTCAAAGCTCTCTCCCTAATCTGTAACTGGGAATAATAGCAGCTGCCCATTGGGCTCCCAACTTCTCAGTGAGATCAAATGAGATAACACTCAGGCAAGCGCTCTGAGGGGAAGAGGAGCCATAATAACACATAGTCCCCCACACCCAGCCCTTCCTTCTCGGGGGATTTAAATCATAGCCAAAATACTGTGCCTGACAGCTTCGTGGTCCTTGTACCAAGTCCCATTAAGACCCTCTATCTCTCCCCCAGAATTCCCAGCAATGGGCCTAAAAGGAACATTTTTCCTGATAGAAAATTTTAAGTGGTCTATAGCCTTGCTGCTCAAATAGAATCAGTGACATCAGCACCCTGAGGAGCCTGGTAAAAAAAAAATATACAGAGCCTCAGGTTCTACCCCAGACTTCCTGCCAAGGCCGGTTTTCAGGACCTTTGGAAGACAAAGGCCTCATAGCACAACAATGCGAAGACCTTCATCGCCTACGCATTAGGTCAGAGTACATCTTGACACATCTGGATTTCACAGCACTCCTACTTAGAAAAAAAAAAATAAATCTCTACGCTTGCACATAGTAATCTGGTCCTACTGCGTTCTGCAACGCAGTCAAATTTCCGTGCCCCGCCCGGGGGAGGGGCGGCTTGCCCAGGGGAACGGCGGCCGCTGCTGAAAGGGAGCACTACCACCGCAACCGGAGCCCGCTTCAATTATTGATGGAAATTCCATGATGCGGCATGTCCGTTAGGAGCCAGCAGAGCCTACAGCCGTCACACATACCCGTCCTGGGCAGGGCCCGTCTTCCATCCCCGGGCCTCTCGCCTGCCTCTTTGCCTGTGGGACCAGTCAGAGGCGGGACCCTCACCTGAGACGTGAAGCTATATGGGAAACTGACATGTGGTGGTTACTGAATGCGGCTTCCTGAGGGTGCCACGCGGGGATCTCCCTGTGCCCATCAGAGCGGTGCAGTGACTTGGGAGGCTACCTGTAACCCCCAGTGCGGAGAAAGCTCCATAGAAAGTGAGGAAAAAAACAAGGAAACTAGTATGTTGCAGCTAACTCTTTTTTTTTTCTTTCAAACATTCTCTGCCTCAAGCTTCTACCAGTATAATGAAGAGAAGAGGTTTCTTTGCCAACCAACATGCCAACATATATAAATTAAATTCTGTAGATAAGCTGTTCTTTTATAATCACTAATATTTGATCTTTGAAATCAAATACTGTGAACAACATGTCCATCGATAGCAGAATGGCTGATCACAGTATGATATGACTGTGTTATGGGATAATGCACAGCTATTAAAAAAAGAATGAGTTGGATTCTTACGTATTGTTCTGGAGGGAGTGTTGTTATAGGAGAAAAAAGTAAGTCAGAAAGTAACATGAATAGCAAGATCCCTTTTTAAATCTAAAAACACTACAAATGTATTCTTCACTGGATGAAGTCTAGTGATTCTCAGGTTTAGTAACCACTCCAGACTGTTGAAGTGGGCAATGGACACTATAAGGCCTCAGACCTAAGTTTTTCTAAAATACCTAGAACAGATAAAAGGCAGTTAGTCAGGAAAACAACAATAACCCAGGGGTCTGACTGGTTGTCTCCAGGGGTGGGTCTCATGTGTGTGCTCTGTGTGTATGCAATGTGCATATTATATTGCCATTTTGGGGTGACTTCTCACTGCTGAATGGACAGTGTAATTCAAACAGATCTGCCTACATAAAAAGCAGGAAATTACTTCCTTTTAGGGCTTTGTCTTTTGCAAAGAAGCCAGGTTTAAGCTAGATGGTGATTTAGAATAAAAAATATAATCAGTAAATATTATATAATAAGTATTATATGGTGGCTTGTAATAAATACGTAAATATTTGTGATAACAACTTATTTTAAGTAAATAGACCGGCTAATTGCTTTCATTCTTTCCTTGAATAGCAGGGATCACAACAATTTCTCCGTTCTTCATTTTGGGACCCATGGTCTTTTGGATTTCATATCCCTCTTCCCTGTCACAGCTCTTCAGGCCTCTTAACTGTGACGATAAACTTCATTTTTATCAAAGGGCACTGGGAGCTTTAATGACAGGTATATTGTAATTATTATAACTGCACGCATATTGGAATAAATCAAAATAGCTTTGTGACCTCAGAGGAAAGGCTGTTTTCTTGTTGCCATCCCAGCAAACTCCACCAGATCTATGCTTCAGCCAACTTTCTTCGGTCATTTGCAAAATGAAAAATAATGGACCAATAGGCTGGAACATCCTAAATTGTTTCTTTGACTTTTGGGAACCCATACTGAGAACCTTCCAATGACCTTTCGTTGGTAGTAGGATAAAATCCGCCTCCTTGGGCTGCCTCCCTGGGCTCTGCTCCCCACCCCCCACCCCCACCCCCGCTCCCCAGTTTTCTCAATATTCCCCTCACAGGACCTCCCCTTCCCTGCCTCCAGAGGAACGGCTTGCCCCCACCTCCCTCAGAGTTCCACTAGATATGTTTGTTCTTTTCTCTGTGCATTTTCTCTCTTCTAGATTGCATTTCCTGTCTGTTTCCAAATACCAACTCAGATCCCACCCTTCCTGGTAAACCTTTTCTAATAATTCCTATTTAGAATGATTTTATGGATTGCTCATTTCATTCATTCGCTGACAAATATTGGTCATCAGTAACATGCTTGGTATTGTTCTTGGTGCAGGGGATACCCAACTAGTCTCACCTCAGCATCTCTCTCCGTGGCTTGCTCTGGCACTGATGATGTCTGGGAGATGCAGAGGATGAAAAGGCAAAATACAATAGCAGGTAAGCCTCTGTGCGTGGCCAGCTATTGAACTTTGCCACTTATTAGCTTTGTAATCTTGGGCAAGTTTCCTGGCCTTGGTTTGCTCATCTGTAAAGTGGGAATGCAATGTGATACATACCTCATAAAATTGTGGCCAGGAGTAAATGAGATAGTTCATGTGTAGTAAGGATAGTTGGTGGCACAAAATAAGCACTACTTATATTATGATCTTATGTGTGATCGCACATGCCTGTCAGTATTGTCTGTCCCCATGAGGTCTTCTTTTCTCTCCATGCTTCCCACAGACAGAAACGGTCTGGCCTCCTTGTCACTCTGATACCCAAGGCCCCTTTCTGACTGAGGGTTAGTGGATAAAGGGTGGTTCCTGAGAAATCATTGGGAGTTTCTAAATAAAGATATAAATGGGAGTTCTTAAATATTTTCAATATGTTGCCTGGCCAGTGGTGTAGCGCCTTGGATGGAGCGTCAACTTCAGACGCTGAGGTCCGAGGTTCAAAACCCTGAGATTGTTGGCTTGAGCCCAAAGGTCTCTGTTTTGAAGCCCAAGGTTGCTGGCTTGAGCCCAAGGTCAATGGCTTGAGCCCAAGGTCAATGGCTTGAGCCCAAGGTCAATGGCTTAAGCAAGGGGTCAAGGCACATACGAGAAGCAATGAACAACTAAAGTGCCATAACTACAACTTGATGCTTTTCATTTCCCTCCCTTCCATCTCTCTCTCTTTCTCTCCATATATATATATGATATGTTAATGAAAGTCTATGGGAATTCTATTCTTTTAACCATATTTACTGAGATCATCTAGCACAGTGTTTCTCAATTGTTAGCATGCCTCAGAGCCAGTTGGAAAGCTGGTTCAAACACAGCAGGTCTGGGGGAAACCCAAGAATCTGCACTTCTAACAAGTTCCCAGGTGATGCTTCTGGCGTAGGATCCACACTTTGAGATGCTCTGCCCCGGGCACCAGGGTCAGCCTTCCAAAAGGGCCAACAACTGGGGCAGAGGAAAACACGGGCTGAGTGGGACGAACCTGGGAGCGGGTTAGACAGCCCAAAGTCCACCCTTCACTGGAATATGACCTTGGCCACATCACTTGCATCCTCTGAGCCTCCGTTTCCCTGTCTATAAATTAAGGAGAGGAACACTCCCTTCACACCCCGCAGTGTAGTGAAGATGCAGGACAAATGTGAAGTGGTGTGTATCCTGACTGAAGGAGAAACTGAAGAGTCAGGGGAGGGAACACATCCTTCCTGTTTTCAGTCCAAAGTGACTCCTTAAATGCAAGAAAGACTCTCTGAGCAAGTCGCATTCTTTCCCAGGTCACAGAGGTATTATTTATCATCTAAAAGACCCAACTGTACATAAACATAGTCCCTTGTAACTTAAACCTTAAAGCAGCTTTGAATCAAGAGCCCATCTCTGGAAAATGACATTTAGGGAGGTCTGCCAAGGGCAGTGCACACCATCTACACTTGAGGGTTGGCCTCGTCTTCAATCATGTTGGGCTGCCGGTATATACTCTTAAGACATACAATCAGCACCTGTCAAAATCACCCTCACTAAACTATATTTTAATATCTTGGACTCAGTTTTTACCAACCATCACCAGAAGGAAACATCACACAAAGTTTTCTACTGCCTTTGGTATTTTTTTTAAAAAGTTGATAACATTGTTCTTTATATTTCTCAGTGTCCCCACACTCTTCACATAGAACACCTTGTGAGAAGTGACATTAGAACCTAGTGCACCATGAAAAAGGATAGTTAATGTTAAGGGAGAAAGCTAGTGATAAAATGTTCTGAATAGAACACACTGCAGCCTGACCAGGCAGTAGCACAATGGATAGAGCATCGACCTGGGATCCTGAGGACCCAGGTTCAAAACCCTAAGGTTTCTGGCTTGAGTGCAAGTTCACCAGCTTGAGCACAGCCTTACCAGCTTGAGTGCAGGATGGCCAGCGTAAGCATGGTCATAGACATGACCTCATGGTTGCTGGCTTGAGCCCAAGGTTACTGGCTTCAGCAAGGGGTCACAGGCTCAGTGGAGTTCCCAGGTCAAGGCACATATGGGAAAGCAATCAATGAACAATTAAGGTGCTGCAACTATGAGTTGATGTTTCTCCTCTCTCTCCCTCCCTGTCTATCTGTCTCTGTCTCTCTCATTCACAAAAAACAAACATACTGCAAAATTGTGTAAGTTATATGACCTTAATATTAAAAAAAAAAGACTGAAATAAAAAAAACCACCAAAATGCAATCAGAAGTTATCAATGGGAGGTGGATTATTTTCTGCAAAATGCATAAATTACTTTCACAAATAGAAAAAAATATATTATTTTTCAAAGTACTTCATTGGTAGGGAATATTATTTCCTCTAAAAAATTAGATGGCTTCTCCCACTCTTAGAAACTCAGTAACTGTTTCCTCTTTTTTTTCCCATGCCTTCCAAGAAGCTCAAAATCATATTTGAAGAACACTCTCAAAACCTATGCTGTCCCTTGTCACAGGTTCATAGAGCCCTTATTTTCATTTTCTATGTTATTACAATTTTCTATTAAATGCTTTTACTTATTAGACAAGCAGAACCTTCTCATCCAGTATAATTTCTAAAATTTCTAAATACTATGACCTTTCTAGAAACTCAGCAGGGGGGCACAACTAAGTCACAACTTCAACAAATTAAAAAAATGTAGCTTCTAAGCACCTGCAAACATAATGCCATTTCTCAAAGGCGTATGATTTATAACCAGGAGAGAGTCTAAACAGTGGGCAAATCTGACTCAATGTTTGGCAAAGACCGCCATGTGTATAACATTCCTTTCGTGGGAGCCATGGATATTCAGCTGAGATACAACGAGAACTCCCCTGACTGCAGACTACTCCGTGGGGGTTAGGAACACTGGGTTCCCTTCTACCCCCACGGAGCAACTGTGATGGACATCAGCCGAGGGGAAAACTCCAAATGAAGATGCAGCATCTGCTGGGATACAGAGAGTAGCCAAGGTCCCCGGGAAACGGCAGAGCTAAGGTGAGAAACGTGAAATGTGAGGGAGCCTGGCTTTGGGGAACAGTTTGGTATGAGCTGCGGTGGCTGCACACCCAGCCACCCCCACCCTGTCGGTGTGCGTAACCTGAGATAAGCCCCACTTGCCTGAGACTCAGTTTCCCTGAGTTGGACTAGTTCACCTGAAAGGGTTTTCCAGTTCTTCCTTGGATGTGGCTATGACATTATGCATATATACATACGCTCCACAACTCAGGAGAGATTTCACACACGGAGATAAAGACTTGGGTCAACTCCGTTGGTCTCAGGTTGCATGGCTGCATAGATGAGTGGTTTTAATAAGGGACATTTAAGAAGTCAATGATTAGCTTTTAGTACTGACTGACACTTTTATCTCTTGTCTGGGAGTCAGTCTAAATGACACACAATTGCAGTTTGTGAGGGAGGACTGAAAAGAATGGTGATAAGGCCACCGATGGAATAACCCTTGGTAAAGGGGAGAAGTGACCCGATCGTGAAGGGAATTATACTGAGGCTGGTTGTCTATTTTTATGGGCTGCCCACAGGAAAGCCTGCATGTTCTGGGAAATGAAAGAAAGCAAAACAGCCCTAAAGCAGAGGAGCGGAGCTTCCCAGTGGTGTATATTAAGTGAGAGCCCGTAATTCTCAATAAATCTATGAGAAGCCCTCTTCCCAGGGACTTCTTCACAGCCTGATCTGGCCTGATCTAAAATCCACGCAGCAGGATGGGAGGAAGGGGGGAGGGATGGCTGGGGATGGTATTCTTACCAGGAATCTTCAAAAAGCCACACCTTCACCTGAGCAGGCAGTGGCACAGTGGATAGAGCGTCAGACTGGGATGCAGAGGACCCAGGTTCGAGACCCCAAGGTCACCAGCTTGAGCGCGGGCTCATCTGGATTGAGCAAAAAGCTCACCAGCTTGGACCCAAGGTCGCTGGCTCCAGCAAGGGGTTACTCAGTCTGCTGAAGGCCCGCAGTCAAGGCACATATGAAAAAGCAATCAATGAACAACTAAGGTGTCCCAACAAAAAACTGATGATTGATGCTTCTCATCTCTTTCCGTTCCTGTCTGTCTGTCCCTATCTATCCCTCCCTCTGACTCTCTCTCTGTCCCTGTAAAAAAATAAAATAAAATAAAAAAAGCCGCACCTTCTGGGAAGGCCTGTATGCAGTCATGCATAGAGCCACCAAAGGGCCATTGGAAGAATAATGTCCCTAAACTCCTGAGTAGGGGTCAAGGTTGGGTGAATGATGTTAAAAAAGAGGAGCGTCTGCACACCACATCTCATCATGGATGGGGTCCCACACAGCCTGTGAGAAAGGGGAACATGGCATTCTGCGGAGCTCAGCTCAGGCCCACACTGCCCCTGGACGTCTCAGCTACCATGGAAATCACAGGTGTGGGGACGAGAGAGGAGATGCAGACTCACGGGAGTGGTAGGTTAGGTATAGACCAGCTGGTACAAAGGCAACAGGGAGGTCCAGGTAGATTGGGGGATGTCCAGTTAAAATGAGAATACAGATAACTATTGAGGTATTCCATTTTATTTTTGCACATAAGCATTCATTCACCAATAAGTGAATGAGTAAGGAAGGGCTGAGCCCTGAAGGAGGGGCTGAAAGACAGTGCCTCTCTCAGTTAAGTCTTTCACCCCCTTTCCATCCCAGTCAGCCCTGGCTTGTTTCCTCCACAGCACTTCTCACCTGCAGTTTACAGTACCTGGCTTATTTCTCTAGGTCCTGTCTGTCTCACCCACTGGAATATAAATTTTGTGAAGGCAGGGACCCTGTCTACTTTGTTCCCTGCTGTACTCCAGCATCTAGAACAGTGTCTAGCACATAAAAAATGTCTCAAAAAAAAATGTCTGTTTGAGTGAATGACTCAAAGATGAACAGAACCTGGTCCTTTGAGAAGAGATTCTAAGACAGTGCAGAAAACCACCGTGTGGGACAGGAAGGGGGACGGAAAGTCAGTACAAACATGTGATTGGCTCTCCGGCCCAAATTTTAAGAAGTACTTGGCAATCATCAAGGTATCGTTTTCTGGTGTGTGAGATGAGAGGGGTGAGCAGAATCAACTCTGCAGTGCCTTCCAGGCTGCCTGGATGGAGTGTGCTTCCACTGTCTTCAGTGGGACGACACCAGTGCTCTTTGGGGTCGCCTGCAATGTCCTTAGATATGCAGTGCTAGAGAACACAGGACACTGGGCAGCAAGCAGGTCAGGAGGCCCAGCCCCGCATAGACCCGTGACTGGCTGTGTGACTTTGGGAGCTTCAGTTTTCCCCAAGCAGGAAAATGTGGATAATGACATTGAGGCTAATCGCCCCAGCCCTACAGATCTGTTTTGAGGAAACGGGTAACAGTGCACCTGCTCCTTACACCCTGAAACCACATGAACGTCTCTATTTGACAGTCACCAGGATGCCTCCTCCTGACTCACTGCAGGGGGAGGCCTGCGAGGGGTTGCTGCCTTTGC
This sequence comes from Rhynchonycteris naso, assembly GCA_037038555.1. Lineage (NCBI taxonomy): Eukaryota > Metazoa > Chordata > Mammalia > Chiroptera > Emballonuridae > Rhynchonycteris > Rhynchonycteris naso. Next base: position 12,931,271 of record CM073000.1, read on the forward strand.
TGGGGTTGGTTATTCACAGCATGAAGCTCTATACGTGACTTAAAGGGGAAAACAATATATCAATAAGGTGAGTGCCTTGGTTTATAGCCATCAATCAAAATTATTCATAAAGAATTCACCAAATTTTCCATGATAATTCTGTTTTCAAAGATGAGAAGGCTGGAGCCTAAGAAATCCTTCTTTCCCTCCACCAACATTCATTGAGCAGCTCTGTGCCTGGCCCTGTCTTCGTACCTTGACCTTGACTAATGACCGCCTCAAAGGCAGACCCAGGACATCTAGCATGCTCTGTAGGGGGCAATGGGATGGGAGTGGTGACAAAGCCATTCACAGGGCATTGGAGGAACACCCAAGAGAGTCAGTCCTAGTCCTGGGTGGGAGGGAGTAAAGGGCCCAAAGGCTTCCAGGAGCTAAGTCCAGGCAGAAGGGATAAGGAGAAATGTACAGGGAAAGAGAGAGGCATGTGCAGCATCTGGGAGGAGTGAAAGCCTGGCCCTTCTGGGGGCCCTGGGCTGTCTGTTCAGTACTGTTGTCACTTGGGCGGTGAGACAGGAAATGGTGAGAGACAGGTCTATAAACAGGGAACAGATCCTGAAACAATTTATTTTACCTGGAGAAGAAACTGAAGTATTTAACCTCACATATTAAATTTTTTTAAATTTTATTTTATTCGTTTTAGAGAGAGAGGAAGGAAGAGAGAGAGAAACATCCATCTGTCTCTGTATGTGCCCTGACCGGGGATCAAACCTGCAACCTCTACATATCTAGACGATGTTCTAACCAACAGAGCCATCAGGCCAGAGCTCACATATTAATTTAATGAAGAGAATCTAAAAGTTGGTGCACCATTTTAGTACAGCAGAGCCAGAAATAGGCATATTTAATCTCCTTGTTCATTTCTTCCCATAGTTATCTTTCTGTAACAAGCTCACCATGGAACAGTGCTTCACGGGGCAGGGCCACAGCCAAGTGGCTACTTCCTAGTCAGTTGTGTTGGAGATCTCTGTTTGTCCCTCTCTATGCCCTCTTCAGCCTCTCCATCCCACCTGAACCCTGTGAGACTGACAAGGGCACAGTAAAGGATTCCCTGCACTCGGGCTGCCAACGATAGGGCTGACCAATGAGGCACCAGAGGGAGATAAGAGGTATGAAAGGGCATGAAGTTGGGGTGCTGTGGGGCTACTATAGGTTAGCTGCACCCCTCTACTGACGGCTACACTTCTTCCAGTGACTGGTTTAGGTAAAGGTTCAGGCCTAGGTAGGGGGTCCGTGCTGTTGTTCTTCTAGATATACTTTTGTACCATACCTTGATGGTGGTTCTAAACCCTATTTGTAAATAATCTTTTACTAAACTCTCTTCCAAGTGCCCAGGCAGAGCTGCCAACGGTTTCCATTGACCTCCTGGCTGGCATACCATCATTGTCTTCCCTGTGTCACTGGGTTCTTTGGAGTAACAGGAACACAGTTCTGTCAGATTCCTTAGTGTCATTGGACAAGGCCACCTAGAGGGTGAGGAACACTGGCTGGGAGTCAGAAAATCCACATTCCAGTCCCGTCTTGGCCTATGAGTAGCTGTGTGACGTCAAGCAAGCAAAAATCCTTCCAGGAATTAATTTGGAAGAAGAGCTTCATTGCCTAAGGAGAGAAGGCAGTGGCAGACATGAACTGGGGCTTGGAGCCATGGTTCCTGGAGTCCTGTGTTTTGTATGAGTGCTCAGAGCTACCTTGGGGTGGGCAGAGGTTGAGCCAAAGCAGCCCCTCTTTTATCTTTGTTTTTCTGTAGTCAGGTTTTATATATATGATTTCATTTGACCAAAAAAAGTATTCTTTGCCACAGGAAGGATTTGAAAACTATTGGGATTGATAAAGCTGTGAGATCTTTTCTCTTTTTAGAGCTGAGATGTCCTCTCTGCTCATTCATTGGATAGAGAACCTTGTAAGGAGGCAATGTCCACTCCAGTCCCCAAGTATGGGACCAGTAACTCAAGCACTCATGGCCATCACTCAATTGCTTGCACTACAAAGAGGCAGCCATTGTGACCTTGCCCAGTGTGAGGCCAGCGCAGGGACAGACAGCCTGGAGCCACACTGTTTGTACACAATTCTAGACCAGCATTAACCTGAGTCATTTTCCATGAACTTCTCCTATATACCAGGGGCAGTGTGTCTCACTTGAAAGTCAGTGTGGCTCCCGTGTTGCCCATGAAACCAGAGACCTGATACTCTCCCACTGGCAGCCAGTGAAAGATGCTGAGAATAGAAACATGACTGACACTGCAGACTTACCCCCAGCCTGTAACCTCATGAATGTAGCTGGTATGTAGGGAAGCTCTGCAAAGCGAGTTTGTTTCCTAGAGACATTGATTAATTCTCACTCCACAAAACCTTTCTTGGTAACTTCTTCTCCAAAAGTCATTACTTCTTGTTCCTAACTCAACATTCAGCACTATCTCTCACTGCCTTTTAGAATCAAATACCTTTTGGTGTGTCTGTCCAGGTGTTATTTCTTCTGCTAACCTGTCATCTCAATTGGAGAAAAGACCATGCGGTAGACATCTCTGTATTCTCTGCAGTGCCTGATACACAGAAAATGTTTATTGACTTATTGGCTGATGGTCAGTTGGACCTGAGAGGATGCTTCCTTTCTCTTAATCACAACACTAAGATCTTAAAGAGATGTCATAGTCTGCTGGGGCTGCCCTTCAAAATAACAGAGACTAAGTGGCTTAAATAACAGGAATTTGTTTCTCACAGTCCTGGAAGCTGGGGAGTCCAAGATCAGGATACCAGCTGATTTGGTTCCTGATAAGGACTCTCCTTCTGACTTGTAGATGACCTCTTTCTCACTGGATCCTCAGAAGACCACCAATAATATTGGACTTGGGCCCCACCCTTATAATTTCATTGAACCTTAATTACCTCCTAACATTTTCATCTCCAAATACACTCAGTCACACTAGAGGTCAGGGTTCTGACATGTGAATTGTAGAGAGACACAATTCAGTCCATAGCATTCTAGCCCTGCCCACCCCCCAAATTCATGCCCTTCTCACATGCAAAATGTATTCATTTCACACCAACAGCTCCAAAAGTCTTAACTCTTTCCAGCATCAACTCTAACGTCCAAAGTCTCACTTAAATTTCATCTAAATCATGCTGAGACTCCGCGTACCATTTATCCTGAAGCAAAACTTATTTCCAACTATGAATTTGTGAGAGCAAAATATGTGTTTTGAAAATACAATGGTGATACAAGCATAAGATAGATATTCTCCTTCCAAAAGGGAGAGACAAGAATAAAAAAGGGTGACAGGTCCAAAAGCAAATTGCATTAGATTTTAAAGCTCAAAAAGAATTCTAATTCAATATCTTGCCTTTCAAACCCAGCAGGGCAACCATCCTGTCCCCATGGCTCTGCTGGGTGGGGGCCCTGCCCCCAAAGCTCTGCAGGGTAACCTATAGCTCTGAGTGAAGGCCATTCAGCCTGTTGAAACCGAGGCAATGGTCCCACTCTATGAAACCAAGCAGGAGCCTTGATCATCTCTGTCTGAATTGCCACAGGGTCATTCTCAAATTCTCCTGAAGAACAGTGTTAGCTCTATGGTCTGGTCCTGTAGGATCTGTGAAGCCCAGTAGCCCTCCTTCAGTTAGTCTCATTGTTTCTGCTCTCTTTAGTTCCAGCCAGCAGTATATAAACAAATATAATCTCATCCACTATTTTGGCTTCTGAGATGGCTGATTAAGTTCATAAATGTTACCATGATCTCTATCAAATGGTTGTCAAGACACGCCTTCAGTATCCTTCCCAGAGCAAACTTTCTCATTTTTTGCAATATGGGTAAACTGAGAATTTTCAAAATCTCAATTGTGATTCATTTCCCCTAACAATCCTTTCTTTATTTCAACTCTTTCCTCGATTATTTTAGTACAAACAGTAAGAAGGATCCAAGCTACTCTTCAATATTTTGCCTAGAAATTTCTGCTGAATATCTACTTTCATCATTCACAAGTTCTTCCACCAAACAGCCAGATTATTTGCCATTTTATAACAAGAATAATCTTTCCTCCAAGTTCAAAATAACCTGTTACTCATTTCCTTCATAGACCTCTAACACCCTCATTTCTACCATGTACCTCAAAACCTGTCCTATGTCTACCTATCACCCAATACTCATGACTCTTCCAAAGCCACTTTCCAATGTTAGGCATTTGTTACAGCAGCGCGACATTCTTGGTACCCAAATCTCTATTAGTCAGGGCTCGCCAAAAAAACAAAACTAATAGAATACTCTGATTCCCCGTAGAACCCATATAATAGACTTATTTATAAAGAATTGGCACATGTGACCGTGGCAGCTGAGACAGCAAGCTGAAGGCTCAGGAGAGTTGATGATACAGCTCCAGTTTGAGTCCAAAGACCTAAGAACTATAAGAGCCATCAGTGTAAGTTCTAAGTCCAAGAAGAGCCGATGTTTCCATCCGGGAAAAGGCTGATGTCCAAGGTCAAGGCGGTCAGGCAGGAGGAGTTCCCTCATTGTTCTATTTAAATCCTTAATTGATTGGTTGAGGCCCACCCACATGAGGACGGACAATCTGCCTTCCTTAGTCAGATATTGATCTTATCCAGAAACACCTTTAGGGACACACCAGCATAATGTTAGATCAAATACCTGGGCACTGACAACCCAGTCAGGTTGACAAAAATATTAACCATCACAAGGGGCCTCAGGAGTCATCTGGTGCGGGCCCTAAGCCAAAGCATGGGTCCCTCTGGCCATTAACCATCAATAAACCCAAAGAGGGTCATACCACTCTTGCATATTATCCTTGTTTCTATGACGGTTCTACTAATTTGCCTCCAAAGGCTAATTAAGTTTAGATTACAACCAGAATGAATGTGGACTCAAGGTAGAGGACTTTGAGAGCCAAAGTTGCTACTGATTTACACACTGTAGTGCTCATTCAGCTAGCAGCAGTGCCCATGGCAGAGCAGAACGTTTGCAGGGCAAGATAGATGTGACTCCCACCCAGGCTCTGATTGTTGGCCGTCTCAGCATGGCTGCAGTCACTGGTGGGGGCAATGACCTCGAGAGAAAGCTGAAGGCCCATCTGGGTCTTCAGTGCCCTGGCTGTGAGCACAGAGGTCATGCTGAGACCCATGCTCCCCGCTCCTGTGTAGCAGCATGAGTCCCCCACCCACGTGGGTAGAACTGGTCTGCAGTCTGGAGGTGCTGACCTGTGGTACTTGGTCTGCCTGACTAGGCTGCACTTAAAGTCCATTTGAATCTTGTTTCACTCTGTATCACACCCTGGAGGGGAGAAGGGAACAGCACAACTGGCTCTAACTGAATACTCTCCCTGTCCCCACTGATGTGTCCAGGGGTCATTTACGTGAGTGGTGTGCCCTTTCCTGATGGTCACCACTAAGATCAGAGACCCCCTTCCAGCTGCTCCTACAAGTAGCCCCAGCACGCTGCTGAAGTTATATTGTTCCATAAATATTCTAATGCAGTGGTTCTTAACCTGGGTTCTATCGAACCCTAGGGGTTCGATGAGTCGGTCTCAGGGGTTCAGAGAAGCCTCTGCCGCGGAGGCCAGAATAAAGTAATACCATAATTTATTGTGAGTTCATGCACTTTGTTGGTTTTGTTCTTTGAGCAAGGTGATGTTCATGCATGGCTCATTTTGTGCACCAGTAAAAAACATATACCTATGTCTTGAATTTGGAAAAAAAATCATATTTTATTTATCACTAAAGAAGGGTTCGGTGAATGCGCATATGAAACTGGTGGGTTTGGTACCTCAAAAAAGGTTAAGAACCACTGTTCTAATACCTGATCCTCCCTCTAAAGAAAGAATCATTTTGACTGACATAGTTCAGGGTTGCTTAGAAATTAAAAAAAAAAAAAAGAGCTTTGAGGAATTTTAAGATGCAGATTAAGATGCAGTGACAGCCTCAGATTAAGATGCAGTGACAGCCATTTTATAGATCTGCCACTTTTTTGTGCTGATATCAGTTTGACCAGTACCATGGGTACCACCTTCACAATGTCAGTGAGCATGGACACCAGGTAGTGCAGTTTCGCCTGAATGGGGAAATGGCAAAGGCCCAGCTTGCCTTCTACAAGCGTTCTCTACCCTGACTCTATTGTATAAATGCGGGATATTAAACTACACAAAAAACCTAGCTTGAGCAAGCTAGCTAGCCCATTACTGTTACCAAAATAATGCAAGGGGCAGAACACAGGGCATCTCACCCCACCCTCCAGGATGGGAGACAATAGTCCTGGACCAGTGGTTTGAAGTATTTTTACCAACAGGATGTTAGTGGCCGAACTCGGGAGTCAGCCCTGGGTGTTTCTGTGCGTGCGTGATGGGGGTCCATCTCACACCCATAAGCTCTTGTCGGTGGCTTCTCCACCCATATGTCAATCTTTGCTCATGAGAGGGGACAGGAGGGGGCACCGGCTGTAAGTGCCCGCCCAGCAGACCAAGCCCTTCCTCGCATGCGCTGTGCCACCTTGGGCAAGACACAGAACCACTCTCTGAAACTTCCCCTCATCTGTCAAGTGGGGACAAGTGAACAGAGTTGCTAGAACAATCCGATATTATAATTACATGAATATTAGGTATAGGCTGCAGTCTTCTCAAAAACGAAAGGTGTTATTATGACCAAGAAAAACAAGGCGGCTCCCCTGCGCGCCTCTGAAAACCCCACCCTCTGTTTGTTTCCCTGTCGGCTGCACCCGCGCCTGGCGATTATTTTTTAAAGTGGTTTCCGTTCATGTTTAAGTCACTAGTTTCCATTCTAGCTACAGGTCAGTGAGTTAAAGAGGCAGCTAAAAATATTATCTACCTAAAGCAAACAGAACGGAAGCTCCTCTTGTCTCTTCTCTGTCTTGCCTTTCTGTTTTAGGAAACCCTTTGAGCTAGCCCACGAGTGGAGTGCCCACTGCCACAGTGTGATAGAAAGACAGTGAGTTCAATGTCTGACTCCCAACAAGCATAAGAAGTGTAGAGTCACGTACCCTCCCTGAGCCCGCAGGTGAGTCTTCTTATAGCAAAGATGTGCATGACGTTCACACTGCAAGTTGGTTATAAGGGAGTGCATGCAGACCCCCTGTTACATGGTGAGGGTCTCCTTCCTTCCTCCCTCAGAGAACACTGGTGCCAAGTCCAAGGTCGCAGATGTGCTCTTAATCTAAGTTTGGGCAGAAATAGAAATAAAGTTGGTGAGCTTCCAGGAAAGTGAAAGCAAAACTTGAGTTTCCGATACAATGAAGTTCTCCGAGTTCATATGACTGTCAGCACCCGGAAGGGGCACTTTGATTTTTGGTTGATTGGTTTGATGTGTCAGACAAACCTGAATTCAAGACCAGGTTCTGTCCCGACTGGCTTTGTGATGTTGGGAAAGGGGCTGGATGGCTTGACCTCAGTTTTTTCTCCTGTGAAATGGGCCTATATCAACTCCTTCCTCACACAGTTGTGATGATATGAGAAGATGGTGTACGTGAGATGCTTGGCTATGTTACTATGTGTAGAGGAAAGTTCATTAAAGCTCCCTGTGACAGGCCCGCCCGAAAACAACCCCATCACCATGAGCTCTGTCTTCTTATGCTCTGGAATAACCCCTTCCCTTGAGTGTGAATGAGATCTAGGACTCGTTTCTAGGCATGAGAATATAGTAAAAGTGAAGGAATTTTGCAGATGTAATCAAGACCCCAAATCAATTTATTTGTGTGTATGTGTGTGTGTGTGTGTGTGTGTGTGTGTGTGTGTGTGATGACATTTATTGGAAGGGTTGGAGAAAAATAAAAAATACCATTTAGCTTAAGAATTTGTGAGTGATGTGCAAATCATCTCATTTTAGGAGTGGAAGAATTCTTGGTGATTTCTGTTATGTTGTTAATTTTTCCATTCAAGAGAAAGAGAGAGACTTCAACTCATTGTTTTACTTAATTATCCCATTTACTTGTGTACTCATTAATTGCTTCTTGTTTATGCCCATAGGTTCGGGGATCGAACCTATGACCTCTGTGCTCTGGGGTGACAATGCTTTATTCACTGAGCCACCTGGCCAGGGCTCTTGGTCATTTCTTAATGTCAAAATCTACATAGGTTTCTACTGATTTTAAGTTCATCAAAAGAAATCAATCCCGAGTGGGGCTGACTTAATCAGGAGCAAGCTTTGAAAAGAGAGACTCCTCTACCGGTCCTGAAGAAGCAAACTACCCTGATGTGAATTGCCCATCAACCAAAAATGTCACTTCCATGAGCTGACAGTCTTAAGTACTCAGAGGACATCATTGTATTGAAAACTGAAGTTTTAGGTTCACCGTCCTGGGGGCTCAGCAACTTTATTCCTATTTCTGCCCACACTTAGATTAAGAGCACATCGGGGACTTGGACTGGGCATCAATGTTTTCTGAGGGAGAAAGGACACCCTTACCATGTAACAGAGGGTTCTGCACACAACCCTTATGACCCTTCTGCAGTGTGAACATTTGTCCACATTTGTGTTACGAGGAAACTCACCTGCTGGCTCGGGCGGGCCGTGTGACAGGGCACTGTGAGGGGCCTGGAGGAGCTGAGGGCCTTGGCCTTGCTCCTGCCACCTAACACAAGGTCTTGGAAAAGGACTCTGAGCTCCAGGTGAGATGCTGAGAAGAGGGCCCAGCTAAGCCACTGTCAGACTCCTAACCCATATGCTCTGAGGTCATAACCGTACTGGTTTTAAACAGCTGGATCTGTGGTAGACTGTGACACACCAATAGCAAACGAATGCACTTCTGCTTCTGCAAATCACTTGCCAGAGACAGGCTGGACTGAAGGGAGACAGCGTGCACCTCCAACTCATCTGCGGAACTGGGTGTAGGGGTGACGGAACGGAAGGGAAGCTTCGCCAGGCACAGCTGGCCCCGTGTTGGAGCACTGTGCCCATGCAGCAGCTGGGAGGGCTCTGCATGCAAAGCTCTCGACCTTCCTCTGGCCCTTGCCACCCTGGTGAGGCCCAGCTATCCACGACACAGCAGTTTGCGGACCTGCCTTGTCGCATTGGGCTAATCTCTCATTCTCAGCCCTGTGGGGGGAGTCCTATTCATCACGGCTACCTCTGCCCGGAATGCCTTCTCTGCTCCCCATGTCATCTGCCTGACCGAATCTGGACCAGCTCTGAAATACTGAATATTGAGGACTTCACCTCTCTAAGCCTCAGTTTCCCCATCTGTAAAGTGGGGTTCTAAGAAGACCTACTTTATAAGCTAAGGATTAAAGACAGCGCAGGAGAGACCTGAGCACAGTCCTGGGTGCAGAGAGATGAGATCAAATGTGGCCCATTTGCATCACTGGACCTGCTATTGTCGAGGCTTGCCCTCCAGTGCCGGCCACCTGTGAACCTTTTCTCCACTCACCCACCATCAGCCGGAAGTAGTTGTGTCCCCTAGGAGCCCTGCAGTCTGCTCTCCGGCCTGCCAGAAGGCTCCTGCCCCAGCTCCACTGTCACTCAGGGTGTGGCATGTACAGAGGTGGAGTCCCCACTCCCATCTGATCAAGGGAAGATGCCCTGGTTCATTTTTGTGTTTCTGAGCCCAGCCTGGCAACAACCTGCGACACCGAAAGCCTCCATGGGCCGTTGTTGGTATAAAATGAAATACCGAGTCAAGTGTTTGTTGAAGGAATAGAGGCCAGAAGGTTGAAATAAGACTTGCCCTAACGATTTGTAGAAAGGAGATCAGGACAAGGCCGTGCATACAGCCACGTAATAACAGTAGGTGACGCCTATTGAGCACGTATGACGTGCAGGGCACTGTTTTAAACGCTGTACTTAGATCAGTGGTTCTTAACCTGGGTTCTATCGAACCCTAGGGGTTCGATGAGTCGGTTTCAGGGGTTCGGAGAAGCCTCTGCCGCGGAGGCCAGAATAAAGTAATACCGTAATTTGTTGTGAGTTCATGCACTTTGTTGGTTTTGTTCTTTGAGCAAGGTGATGTTCATGCACGCCTCTTTTTGTGCACCAGTAAAAAAACACATACCTATGTCTTGAATTTGGAAAAAAAAAATCGTATTTTATTTATCACTAAAGAAGGGTTCGGTGAATGCGCGTATGAACCTGGTGGGTTCGGTACCTCAAAAAAGGTTAAGAGCCACTGACTTAGATTAACGCATGTAATCTTCCTGGCAACCCTGTAAGGAAGGCACTGAAATCGTAGAGTGTCCCTGTGTGTGCCTCATAGGGTGCGAGCTCGCTGTGGTGGGCAGGGACCCCGTCCTTTATCTCTTGTCCTGGGCCTGATACAGGGGAGCTGCTCACCAAATGTGGAGGGCTCACAGGCACATTCCGTTTCTCCTTTCTGCTTCCCTCACCCCACCCTCACTGGTCCTGTCCCCCTTCACACACACCCCCACCTCACGCCTTGAGTCAGATGCCTCACTCACACTGAAGTGTAATGACTATTTAAGTCTCTAAGGGGCAGATGCAACATGTAACACCTTGTGTGCCTAAAACCACACCTATTTGAATCATAGGTAAAGAAAGATAGTATTGCAAATCTCTATCCTATTAACTGAGACAGAAGGTACAAAGCCAACCAGGAGACTTTGTGTGTCGATCAGAAAGGAGGTTCTTTAAAGCAACCAAACCTACAGCTGGTCCCTAGGAAGGCGAAGGGCACGGAGGGGGAGAGGGACGTTCCAAGCAAAGAAAATGGTGCACCTGGGGGCCAGAGGCTGTAACACATCAGTCAGGCATTAAGGCAGGTACAAGATTCCTGCTTCTACACCCAAGTTCCTGTGCTTGTATATTTTGGAAGCTCTCTGGAAGCTTCCAATGTGCAATCATTTGGGGACCTAATTAATTAAACCAGTGATCCCAGTTCTGGCTTGAAAAAAACTATACTTCTGGTTCGAACACACCACAGTGACTGCTTTGGTCCCTTAGGTCACCCTTTTAGGAAACTAATAGACTAGGAACATTTATGTGACTTTGGACTAGTCTAGTGACATTGGTGCCTCAGTTTTTCCATCTATACAATGGAATACTAATACTAGTACTTGGTACAAAAAGTGGTTGTTGGGATTAAATGGTAAGTACATAAAAAGCAGGGAGAAAGCACACAGGAAGCATGTAATAAATGTTAGTTATTACTACTATTATTCTTTTCCCCTGAAGGAGAATCTTAGCAATCACTGCCAGTTGTTGGCACTCAGTGAAAAGCCTTCATGCTGGTGATGTAAGGGGATGAGGGCCAGATGATCCCGGGTTCACAACAAGGATCACATGGGATCCTGGCTCTGTGTTGCTGTCAGTTTCTATTAAAATCACCTCCAAGAATTTATTAAAGTTATAACATAAATATTTGGTGTTAAATATCCTACCTAATAGGACCCTCAAAGCATTCAAACGAGGTATTGTAACTCATGCCATACGATCTCCAAGACTTTACAGAAGATTCTGTTACATAATTTTTTCTCAGGAAACATTGATAAGGTCCCTTTTGCAAACCACAGAACTCACTCTGGCTAATTTAGGCAGAAAAGGACTTAGTCTAGAAAAGTCATTTCCTGGCTGCTGCCTTGAAGAAGGGGGCCCCTAAGGAGCATGTTTGAATGGTGCTGAGCAGCAGCAAAGCAGGACATATGTCCACTCTACATGTCAACATCTAAATCAGCTCAAAATGCTCTCCAAAATATAAACATAAGAATAATAGGCAACATCTTCTTTATTATTACTTGTTGGCATAGAAAAGAACCAATTTCCTTCCAAGACCTTGAAAAAGAGCAAACTAGGTACACACACACACACATCACACACACCACACACACCACATACACACACACGTCACACACACACGTCACACACACACACGTCACACACATACCACACACACATACCACACACACACACACACACACACACACACACACACACACACACACACCACACTGAAACTGACTAATGTGAAAGTCAACCAAAATAAGTCAACAATAGCCAGTGACCATAAGTGGATTCCATGAATTTACACCATCTGAATCGGAGCCAGGATCCAGCAGGCCCAGGAATGTAGCTCCATCTATTTCATAGTTGAAAAATTCCCCAGAAAGGCCAAGTGACTTGACCAGGGGCACGAGGGAATCAAGGGCATAAGCAGCCCAAGGGTTTCCCGTTAGGAATGTTTGTCTTAGAAGACAACATTCTCCTTTCTCAGGACATCTCCCCTCTGGATCAATTGCCTGAGGCCTTGTAGATTGGCTTGCATGTTTGAATTGTTTAGCTGTCTCACTTGGTGTGCAAGATTGGTTTGGAAATGAGGTCATCGTTGTTTCTGCCCCGGGTGACATCTCTGGGCAGGCCCTGTTGCACCATCCCACTGCCAGGTGGCCAAGGCCCAGCACTTTGAGGCCAGGGCCCTGCCCAGAGAAGCAGCATAGGTCAGCAGCACGTAGTCTGGTGGGAGCCAAGCCAAGCAGTCAACGTCAAGGACATCATCTGACTGAACAACACCCCAAGTGCAAGGGAAGTAAGAAGGAAGGAGCGGGGGCGTGGAAGGTTGGAATGAGCTCTGTCCGTGTGCACTTGCCGCATGAGAACTTGAGTCCATAGGCATGGACACCTTTTCATGGTCTCACGACGAAATCTAAAGCCTCTGTGACTATTTCCTCACATGCAGAATAGCAATATTAACCATTTGGATTCACATAAGAACATTCTCCTAGAAATTTAGAATGCTTCATCTTACAATTCAACCCTGGGGTCAATGCTGAGAGGAATGGACATTGACAGGTGACTACAGCCACCTCCACTGAAGGCAGTCTGTCCAACCTCCTCACCATTCACAGAGAAGGCCAACCCCATGTTGTGGCTACCGCAGCAAACTCAGTTCAATTCCTTGTCTGTTGCGTACCTAGGTCAGGGGTCAGCCTGCTGCCTGCTTTTGTAAACAAAGTGTCATTAGAACACAGGAATACCCTTCGCTTATATACGGTCTGTGGCCGCTGTCATGCTAAAATGCCAGTGTCTGGGACACAGACTGTGTAGAACGTGAAACTGAAAGGATTTACTCTGTGACCTTTCACAGAAAAGCTGGCCGAGTCCAGCCTAGGTTACAGGAGCTGCAAGGCCCTTACCAAGAAGATGGGAAAGTGCCCGAAAGAGCCCTTTTAGACTATTCCACAGGGTCACGCACAGGGCTCAGCACACAGCACAAGGAATCAGCGACCTCCGGCATTTCATCTGATCCCCTTACTTGAAAGACGAAGAAACCCTCATGACAGTCCACAGTGATAGAATGGCAGGAAGCAGAAGCAGGAAGCAAGGTCCCTGAGGGCCTCTGTGTTGCTCTTTTACTCAATGGACATTGAGAGACCACGGACTAAATGCAGAAGACTATGTGCATTTATACAGCAGTTAGATTAGTTGAGTATATAGTGTATGTCAATCATTGTACGCATATAAGCATCTCCGTCTTGGACCTCAAATCTCAGGAGAAAGGTATATATATAAAAGGTATATCTAATTTGTCTGTAGAATCTATATATGTGTATATGCATTATATACATACATATATATATATGAATTATATATGTGAATAATGAAACGATGGCACATAGGCTGCTTTGTAGAGAACAGCCAGCCATGAGGAGAACAGGATCCACTTGATCTGTGACTTTAAGGTCCCCATTGTCAGTTGGGTACTGTCCTAGTGCTCGAACCCCGCTGATGGAATTCAGCAGCAGGCCTACGGCATGGAGCTACGGCATGAGTGATCCTTCTCTTCCAGCCCCGGCCTCGGTTCTCAGCTCCTACAGGCCACCCCTTCCCCACGTCAAACCCTTCGTCACCGAGGGGCAGCTGAGAACCACGCCTTTGCCACCTCCGCTGATCCCGATTACAGCCTGGGAGGCTCCCCTTCACGGCAAAGTACTAACCAGCCAGGCGTGCCCACTGAGAGCTGTTTATCTCCATCTGGAATGAAAAGTACCTCACCCATGATAGTGTAATTCTTGGCACATAGGTAGAAAAATGTTCTCTGAAGAGTGAGCGGTAGTCCTAGATAAGCTTCGAATGGCTTTTTAAAGGGACCTACAGTGGCCAAGGGGCCAGAAGGGATAGTCCATGGTTTTCTTCCAGTGTTGCCCTAATTCTCCTGGTTAAGAGTAGCTCCCGGAGTCCAGGGCTGGAGCACGTGGGGTCCCCTCATCACCTGCCCCCTCTAGAATCTGCCATAGCAACAGGTCTGTTGTGGGAGGAGGTGGGTGACTTCCTCCCCCTTCTCTGCCACAGCTTAGCTGGGACTCTTCCCTCATGTCCTACCCTTCAGCTGAACCCTCAGTCCTTCCCTGCTTCTGCTGCAAAAAACTCTGCTCAGTGCCTTCCCGGTACCAGGTTCCATGGCTTCGAGCTCCCAGAGCTTCATACTGGCCCTTGGGTCACAGTCCTGCATGGCAAGTGGCTGCCCTGCCTCAGTCCTGCAAGCTCAGCCCAGGTCCAGCTGTATCTGTCCTGTGCATGTTATTCCCACCAGACTAAGGGCCTGGCACCTGCCCATAAACAGCTGCCATTCAGAAAAGTATATGTCAAGCAACTTGGACTTTAATTTTGTTACGTTTAATGATTAACATACATTAAAAGATGTGGTTTTGGAATAATCCAGAACTGAGTTTGAACCCCAACTCTACCACTTTCCATGGGACCTCAAATAAAGACTTAACCTTCCCACGCACCAGGTTTCTTGTCTGTGAAAGTCACAATACACCTAACCCCAGGGCATTGTGAAGTTAGGGGTAGTGAATTAAACAGAGTTGCCAGCACAATGTCTAGAATATAGCAGATGCTTAAGAAATTGTTTATTATAATGCCTCTCACAGTCTTGTTCCCTCAGACCATGTCACGTGTCTCTGAATGAGGCCTAAAATCAGAGAGGCTGGGCCCCCAAGGAGTAGGTCTCAACCAATAGTTCTATTCTCCACTCTGATTTCTGTCTGCTCTGTGACATTCTAACAGCCTAACCTCTCTGGGCCTCCGTGTCCTATAGCAGGCTCCTTGGAAGCTACTAAAATCCTGTGAGGAATCAATGAAATCCAGTGAATTCCACAAATAAAATGGTTAATTTTCTTCCAATTGATTGTTTTTCACATTTATAATGCCCTGCCAATTTTTTGGTTGTTGTTCTTTTGTTTTTTGCTGTGGGAGTCTCCATGTGCCTGTAAATGAATCTAGGTCTCAGCGGGGCAGAAGGACTAACTGGAATAAGCACAGGGTTTCTTTCCAGCCAAGGGCTTCATCCTAGCAACGATGAGCTTCCAAGCTTACCCTGGAATCGTGGGGCACTCTGACCAGCTCTTGGGTAAAACGTCTGCCTTTGGGAGCCACCCCCACATCGAACAACAGGCTCTACTTTTCCCCCCTCCCCTACCAGGACTCTCGCACAGTACACACAGCACCCTGGGTCCCTCTGCCTATCTAGTCCTCTTCTTTCCGCCTCCCCCCCCCCAAGAAGCAATGTGGCAGCGGGGGGCCCTGTGTAGCCCCTTCAGAGTAACACATATTCTAACAAAAGGACCTCTGGGGACATGACTTAAAACAAAGGGGTCAATCAGTGGGTGGGAATTGATGTTACTGGGGCAGAGAAGCAGGAAGGAAACTTGGCAGCAGGTGGGTCTTTCTGTGGCTCTAGCTCCCCTACCTGGTAATTGTCTGGTTTTCCTATTCACTGGGACCTCTGGAGCATGGAGGAAAGCCCGAGCCCTGAGAAGCTACTCCAGCTAGCCATTAAAAGTCTCTTGCTTCAGGACAAATATATTTTCTCTGCACACAGCTGGGAGGTCTAGATGAATCAAGGCAGTAGAGAACACAGACCTGATGCCCCAGGATGGGGTCTGAAACCTGGTTCTCCTCTGTCCTAGCTCTGTGACCTAGGTCACAGGACCCTATTTCTCTGAGCTTCAGTATCCTCATCTGTGACTTAGGAGTAATAATAATAGGACCTACTCATAGAGTTCAAAGAGTTCACGTAAGTAAGGTGTTCAGAGCAGCACATAGCCACAGCCAACAGGATTCAGTTCCCAAACTCATTCTCTGACTGGCCAAAATGCACAGGGACTCATAGGACCAAAAAAGGCTAGAGAACAAGGACTGATTCTTCTACTTCATAAGTCAAGTCCCCTCATCACCTGCCCCCTCCAGAATCTGCCATGGCAATGGGTCTGTTGGGTGCAGAGGAAGGTGACTTCTTCCCCACTCTCTGCCACAGCTGAGCTGGGACTCTCCCCTCATGTCCCATCCCTCAATTGAACCCCCAGTGACCACCACTCCATGGGTCTTCTGCATGCGCTGGCCCCATGCAGAGCCCTCAGGTGTGACCGGATGCAGAGAGGGAGGAGCCTGAGTGGGGAAGACTATTCATCAAACATAGCGATGGGCTATGATATGAACAAGTCCACGAGCTGTTGTTTCAGCGGTAGGGCGTAAACCGACCAACACAATGCCTTATACTTAAACATTGAAAACTCTGGTTTACAAAAGGTGTTTGTGTTTCTTATCTTATTTGACACTTGCAATAATCCTGCCAGACAGATCAGATCTCTGTTGTACCCATGAAAGTACCCAAACCAGGAGAGGTCACATAACTTTTTCAAGTGGCTCTCCTCTCCTGCAGTCTTGTGGTCAAGCCCTGCCCAGAACCCTCTGTCCCCACAGGAAAAATCTGAGGCATTTGTGAGAAAAGACCACAGACATATGGTTCCTTACCTTTCTAAGGCAAATTATAAAGCTACGGCAGATCCCAGATTTTATGATATGAGTATAAAATGTCACAGCACCCACATGAGAAAATGCATAAAAGGCGGGTGAGACGGCCCCCCGCCCCCACCTGCGGTGATTACTGGGCCTCTGCTCACTGACAGCATTAGGAAGCAGAGGCCTGCGTTGAGCATTGAGGGGAGAGGAGTGTTAGGGCTGAATCAAGACACCTATACCCGTTGCCATGACAACCTCCCAAATTAGACTTTCAAGCGAGAGTAACAGGGACATGGCTTTCACTTCCTTTTCATTCTAGGTGGTGGGTTCCCAGCTGGTCTCCATTCACTACGTACTCACTCTCCCTTTCACCGTGAGTGTCTTTCCTCCACCTGATGCCTGTTTCTTTCTCCCTCACCATAGAATGATAAACAGAAGTGGAAAATATTCCTTAAGGTTCTTAGAGGTCGATGTGGGGTGTACACTAACCAGCACCAAGCTTCTCAACACCATAGTGTGTGGGGGACACACGATACACTTTGAAGACCTCCCACTACAAAATACCTCTCTACGGCTGCAACAGCACCAGGCACATAATTTTACATAATTAAGCACTTCCTCTATTAAATTCTATTAAATTACATTCTATTAAAATGTAATTGCATTGCTCCACAAGCACGTGGTAACACAGGCAGTCCTCTGCATCATAAGTAAAAGTCCAAAATTGCTCAGCATGACATCAGAGGTGCCTCGGGATCCGACCCTAACATACCTCTGCCTACCTTCCCAACATCCCTTCACATCCCTTCGCCACAGCCAAGCAGAACGCTGAGCTCTTCCGCCACACATCCTGCCGTTTCTTGCTTCTACGTGGACCACTATTCACAGAGTTTCCTTCCTCTGGGATGTTACATTCATCTCCTACCCTCTTTGCTCACTTCTTCATCACCTTGGCTAAATCAGCTTATATGCCCCGCTCCTCCCCTCAAATGGGCATTTTCTAAAGCATGCTCCTTATTTCTTTACTCCTTCTCCTCGTTTTTTTCTTCCAGGGAAGTTATCCCTTCAACTTATTTCACTCTAAGCAGAAGTTCAAATCCACATTCTTAGTGTTGACCTTCCCCTCCTTCTTCGTTCTGATTTTTCAACACTCTAACGGACATCTGCACTTACCTGGTCCGCCTTCACCTCAAACAAGACAGTTTTAAAGCTGTATTATCCTCAATGACAACTCCTTTCCCCACAGCTTTGCTTTTTTTCTTTACTTTTTTAAGAGTGAAGATAGTGAGTCAGACACCTGCATGAGCCCCAACCAGGATCCACTCAGCAACCCCATCTTGGGCCGAAGCTCCAATACTGAGCTATTTTTAGCACCTGAGACTTATGTACCTCAGCTCCATGGGCCATGCTGGAACCAATGGAGCCACTGGCTGTGGAAAGGGGAAAGGGTAAGAAGGGGGAGTGGGGAGAAGCAGATGGCTGCTTCTCTTGTGTGCCTGACCGGGGAGAACCCAGGACTTTCATACGCCTCTTATCCATTGAGCCACCGGACAGGGCCACAATTCTGTTTCTATCAGAAACTATTAGGGTTTCATGGTTAAAAGGAATCTGAAAGGTCAAGTTCAATCAGCTTATCTGCTCTCAGTTCACTTATAAGATCTCTGACAATAATGGTTTGGCCCATCAATGGTGTCATCAGTCCAAATATGGAAACCAGTCTCTCCCCAGGTGAATCTACCAGGAAACACATTTGCACACGTTTATTCCAAGGCCTGTGCCCCACTTCATATTCACATCACTCTTGTAAAGCTCACTCTTCCTTTCAGACCTAGTGTGGGCTCCTTATCACCTCCTGGCAGGAACACTGTAAGAATCCTCCTCATTGGTCTCTGCCTGGAGGCTCTGTAGCCTGCCGTGGTCACAGCAAACACAGCCTTAAGAGCAAGAACAAAAACAGCAGCAGCTCACATTTTATCTTATTTCTCTTCTTTAAATCCATATGGCATAGATCCCAAAGTGTTAGACTGTGAATTTTTCTGATAAGAGGGGGCCAAACTAAACGACTTCTAAGAGCTTTTTCCAAATCAGAAGTTCTATGATTTTACGACTGTTGGTCCCATTTTACAGAAGAGGGAACTTGAAAACGTTGCACATAAACAATGTGTGGTAGAGCCAGCCCTGGAATCCAAGTTTTCTTACTCTGCGTTCATAGGTCTTCCTACCACATCAAGCAACACAGCCTATGGACCTTTCTAAACAGGGACTGAATCAAGCTCTTAACCTGTGTAGAGATTTGGTTACGTACTCCCCATTACTTACAGGGGAGCAAAAAACACTTGCCGGCCATTCGAAACCCTTTCCATGTTCTTTGTTTTTTAAATAAATTGTATTTCTAACTGTGCCCTCCTGATACCGTTCTCTTCAGCCAACCTTGTATACCCACTGGGCCCTAAACGTCCTCATCTCCATGCTATTGTTGGACACGGCATGGTAGCCCCTCCTAGCCACTCCGTGTATCCTAATAAATATTCAAAGCACAACTCAAGTCCTACCTTCCTCAAGAGTAGGCGTGGAGGCCTTATTCAGGCCACCTGGTCCCCTTGCTTGAACCTGTCATGTCCTGTCCAGCCACTCATGTGGTCCTGGGGCTTCCTGGCGTTTTTTCTCCTTGGCCGCAAATGCATGGACAGCCGGGACCCCATCGTCTTTGATCCCCCCCTCCCCAGCTTTTGGTTTCTCCAAGTAGGTTCATTCATGTTTCTGAACTGGCTGCTTGATGATTGATTGATGACTGGTTGATCGATTGACTGTTTTCAATCCCTAACTCCCTAAATTCTTTATCTTAACATTTCCTTCATGCTTAGCTTTTAAAATTACCTGTCACTCTCATGTCATAAAAAAAAAAAAAAAAATTACAAAGGAATAAAAGCGAGTTCTAAAAGAAAGGTCAAAAGCATTCTTTTCCTCCCTTTTCTGGTTTGTTTATGGTTAATCTGGGGTGATTCATGCTAAGGAGCACACAGAGGGGACTGGACTTCATCTTGCCCTGTGGGTACCCCACTGGGTGCCCTATTCACCCGCGGTCAGGGTAAGGGTCTTTGATGAATCCCAGAATCCCCTAGGAGTAGATTTTTAAGGACACAGATGCCTGGCCTCACCCAGGCCTGACGCTGGGTCTCGGGTTAGGACCTAGGCAAGTTTACGTGAAAAAGCTTGGCAGTGACTTTGTCACCTGGCAAAGGCTGAGCTCCCTCGGCCTAGCCTTGTCCACCACGCCTGCCATAGTAAATATAACTCAAAGTCCTGTGCCAGTGGAGCTGGAGTTGCTTCTTAGAGTTAACAATTCCATTTCTCCTTCCCGGAAAAGATTCATTTCATTTCTGACAATAGACTATCTTATTTATCTTTAAAGAATTTCACAGTTCAGAGCTAAGATACTCCTTGAGTAAATACATGAGTTTCCGAAGTGGAGTCTCATTCAGAGGGCTGGCAGGGAAATTTCCTCAGTAGTTGGTGCTGACCCCTCAGGACGCAGGCAGGTGCAAATCTTGGGGGTCCCTGGGCGGGGAGAAGCCCTAACCCTGACTTACATCTCCAGGAAACCCAGGCTTAACACTTGGCTTCTTCACTATTTCTCATCCTCCAACCTTGATGACAAAGACAGCTGACAATGCTTCCTCGGTAACCATTTTAAAAGATAGCCGATATTGAGAACCTGCTATGTTTTCTGTATTGCCCAGATAGATAGCACATGTAAACACGCATGTGTATTTCCTGTGAGAGCAACCATAGCTAAGCAGAGCTGGAAGGCGGCTAGGGAGTGGGCGGGAAAACCTGCACAGAGAGCCCAGGGGGTCCTTTGAAATGAAAGGACCGAGACTCCAGGGCTCTCTGTGCAGACTTCTTCCTCATCTACAGGTGAAAGCTATAGGCACCTCTAGGTAAGTCTGGGGAGGCCTTGCCTAGAGCCCAGTGACAGGACGGGAATGCGCCCCCTAAAATAGTATCCCCTGCAGCGGAAAGATAAGGGGCCAGTGCAGCACCGCAGCAGGCTAGCGCATCCTGGCCCAGCCCTCGGAGCTATGTGAGAACTCCCTTGGATGAACTGTTTTGAATGATTGGTTGGGGATTTGCACTCGCCCGGCTGTCAGGTCAACCACATTACCCAGGACCGTGGCTTCTGGAATGTCGTGCTGTCTGAGCAGCAGCCCGGTCACAGGCAGTCAGACCCAGGATGGATGTGGTCTGCTCCGGCTCCCAGGGGTCTGTGTCCTGGCTCCAGCAACCGGGCCGGGCGTCAGGACTGACTCTCTAACTTCTTGGGCACATCAAGGGAGGGAAGCTCAAGGCTTAGCTTCTTACCATTTGGGTTACACTGGGTCTGAAGGAGAGGCTTTACTTGTACCCCAGAGTTCAACACAGCTCATTTAGGGCTCACACAAACCCCGTGTAATATGTATTGCCATTATTAACATTGCACTGGTAAGAAAAGTGTGGCCCAGAGAGGCCAAGCAGCTGGTCTTAGGTCACACAGCAGATGATCCACAGCCTGACATTCTTCCACTGCATCTCCTGCCACCACTAACATGGGCCTCACATCTCACAACTCAAATGGAACTAAAAATGAGAAGCTTTTGTCCTGTCTAAATCGATGGACTCTACCCTGGGTGGAGAGAGTCAACAAACACCCAGATAAACAACACAATTCAGGAGGAAAGCAGGAGCTGACCCCACGGACAGGGAACTTCAGCATCTGCAGACCCGCGGCCCTCACCCCCTACCTGCCAAACGGCACCTGCCATGTGCATCAGTCGACATTGGACACTAGCCCAGCCCTGGACGTGTTATCAGGAAAAGACACACTCACTAACGTAGCAGGGAAGATGAATTTGGGTATTGGGGTACTGACTGCAGATCAAAACCTGGAGGTAGTGAGAAAGAGAAACAGTTGCTTATGGTGACAAAGCACATGTCAAAACCTAGTGAGCTCCTGCTTAGGCAAGCTGCCCAAGGTGACCAGGCAGCTGGGGGCAGCAGGAGTCGGAGAAGGAATGCCACAAGATTGGGTCTTGTCTGTCCTGGGAGTCAGATGCCCACACCTTGGGTCCCCATGACTTGACTTGTCCCTGTACTGCTGTTAGGGCCTTTTGAAACACTCAGTAAGTGAAAGAACGAGTCATTTCCACCAGACAATCAGCAGGACTCTGCTCTATCCCCACCCCCCGCCCCCATGCTGAACTGACGATTATTGGACTAGACTGACCCCGTGCACTGATTGTTCTAGAGTCCTGTGGACGGAGCTTTATCGTCTGTCAGCATCTGTTGACTGAGCAGCCATTGGGTGCAAGCTGTCTGTCTATAACACTCCTGATCACGATGCCCTGAGGCTGTGGCAAGTTCTGGACCTTAATCCACCTACTTCAGCGGCAGCAGAAGCTGCCTGCCATGAGACTTGCCTCTGATTATGACTCAGTGGCTCTCCACTAGAGTCTAACTTGGGCGTAGGGGGAAAAACATTGTTTCTGGGTCCCACACGTGGGCACTTTGATGTAGTTGGCCAGAGGAGCAGCCAGACATAGGGCATTTTAAAATCTCCCCAAATGATTTGCATATGTAGCCAAGGCTGAGAACCACCGGTTTCTGTTGAAACACATACTCGTGGCCCCAAGGGACAGTTATAGCTAATTGATCTGCCATCACCACTTCACTTCCGTGGCTTTCTACATCTGGGGTCCACGGGTGGGGTGGAGGTGGGGGAGTCAATACAGCGGGGAGAGCTGTCTTGATCTAACTACTCAGCACATCCTGTGTTTGTCTTCCCAAATCACTTTCTGTTTTGCTTTTACTTCCTTGCTCTTTTTTCTTTCAATAAACCACTCTCACTGCCAACTATCTATTCTCTAACCTGTCGTCCTCCCTGTATGATCAAAGTCCAAGCCACATATGATCTCATTCATACTCAAAATAGCCCTGCAACTGAGGAGGGAGCCAGGCTTTTGTTTCCGAAGGCAAATCGGGGAGCTGCAGATCAAGAAAAGTTCTATGCGCTGTGGACATCAGACCGTTATTTCATTTCCACGTGTTTATAGCAAGTCTCCATTTATAAAGCGCTTTCACCTATTTGCTCCAGTGGAATCCCGACAGCAAGTCTGTGGTGACAGTATTTTTGTAACTAGGGTGGCCGTACATCCTGATTGGCCCTGAACAATTCCAGAGGACACCTGTGGCCCCAATCTAATTATTGCTAGCCACCCCCCTTCACTCTCAGAAGTGTCTTGATTTGGACAAGGAATTATAGGGTCATTTTACTCACAACCACCCTCTGGTTTTAAGAGGGGGTTGCTGAGACACAGGGTCAAATTGTTTTACCCTCTCCACTTCTTTCCTTCTTCTTAACTCATAGAAATTAGGTGATTCATTCAGAGTCACTCGGCTAACTAGAGGCAGAGACAAAGCTTAGCTCAGGTCCGGTGTCACCAAACCTCTGCCCCATGCATGGATATTAGAGAACAACAGAGTCAGAGCTCATCTGCTCAAACCTTTCTTGTTATAGATGAAGAAACGAAAAGCATCTCTTAAAAGTCACCATCAGAATGTTTGCTGGCAGGGGGAGCCTTGGCGTGCAGAGCAGGGATGACTAGACTCCTGAAGAGCATGCCGTGGCCACATTAGAAGGATTAGTAAACTATCAATAATTGTCATCTCGGATGGCACTCGAGAGCCTAACTTGACAGAAGAAGGTACAAGGTCTGAAATATGGGTGTTTAGAAAAGAGCAAGAAATTTATAGTTTGAACCTCTTGATTTGAGGTCTAGAACTAAATGTTATTACCCTCTCTCCTCTGGGCGTTTCACATTCGCGCTGTGAGCACGTGTTGCTCAGCCATAAAACGAAAGTAATCATCACCCTTCTGTCCCTAGGTTGTAACAAGAACAAACGGCAGCTCGCAGTGTGCTCTACAGCAGCAGGTCTCACGGGGTTCCTATGAGTCATGTTTATTTGCTTTCTTCATTTTTCACATGAGTGGAATAAGCCTCACGAACAAGGACACGGGAAATCCAATGAGTTAAATATTTGAATGTGCTTCCTAAGTCTTAAAATGCTGCCTTTATTACTATTATTAGTAGCAGTTGCTGCAGTGGCACCAGATAATGATTATCAATTGATGTGGGACAGAATCATATGGTCTTGAAAATCTCTGGGTGACAGAGGGTGTGTATGACACACCCAGTGGACAGGTGGGGTCGAAAGGTGGCTTCACGGGAGTGTTGAGGATGAGCCACTTTACAACTCTTCCCAGGTGGGGCCAGCCCACCCAGGAGGCTCTCTAGAGTATGGCCCCTACAGTTACCCTACTCTGTAAAACCACCTCGGGCACTGGCACCCGCCACAAGAACGCCTCTCTTCCTGTGGGAATCACAGAGCTAGGAGGAACCTCAAACTTGGGAATGCTTGATCTCATAAATCAGGACACTGCTTCCTTGAGATGAAACCGTGCAAAACATGGCCAGTGTCTCATCTCACAGTTACTTTCAGCCTTTACTAGTCCCTGTCAATGATACCTACTAACCAGAAGCTGAAAGAGGGGTTAGGGGGATTTTTCATTCCCTGCATCAATCTGGTTTTTTAGCTAACTATGAAGCCTGCCTGGCCCTCATGGATCGCTTTTCTTTAGGAGAAAAAAACAACAACACATGACAACACGGGCGTTTTAGAATTCTTTGGGGTCACTATTGGCTGTGCAATGAGCTTTTTATATAAATGGAGAAAACCTTCAAAGCTGCCAACATGAAATTCCAAAGGGGCAGGTAGAATTGGTCTCCACACCTTAGTAGTGGGCCAAAGGGTTTCTTTGCTTCTAAAGAGTCAATTTGTGTTTCAAATATCTTTCAGGAACTTGACACTGTGAAACTACCTGCTCCCAGGGAATCTGAGAAAGTCCTAGAATAGCTTTCTTCAAGGAGAGCAGCAAGGCTCCTGGCTTTGTTCAAACTGCAGGCCTGGAGGCTGAGGTTCGGGTCACCAGGCCTGGCCCGCCCACATTACCCAGCCTCGGAGGGGATAAGCTCCCTTTCATTATCTGGGTCTGCCAGAGGTCCTGGAAATCCTACCGGGAAGGGTCCCAGGAACCAAGTGAAGACACCAGAAGTCACATTTGAAGGGAGAGAAACAGGCTGAGAAAAACAAGTGTCACTAAATGACAGGTGTAATTTCTACAGATAATTTTGTAGACATAAAAGCAAAGAGGCAACCCTGTGGAAGAAATTTAACAAACCTTTGTAGCACACCTAGGCTAACTGGGGCAGACCACTACCCTTGTTCTAGGGAATAGAGGTGCCTTTTAAATTCCAAGGAACCCTTCCCTTCTCAGGGATCTTCCCACACGTAGGGGAAGTTTGCATTCTAAGGTTTTATTCCCCTTTGTGAAAGGTCTCCACTGTCAGGCAGCCTGTCGGCTCCCCCTCCCCCAAGTCCTGGCGACTCAGTCTGCACCGCCCTGGAGGCAACTCTCCTGCCGCCTCAGGTTTCCTGGCTTCTGCGGTGTCGGCTCCGAGGACTGATCAAATGTTTCTTTCTTATTACACCAGCGGACCGGCAGCGCTGCCGTGGCCTCCATCCTTCCTCCTACCGGTTGCAAATGAAGTCAGCGGCTTTGACACCACACTGTTCTGCTTAAAGAGCGAGGCGACTTCATTTATGTTCATCCCAGTCTGACCATATTGACCTGGACCTTCCCCGAATTTCGGAACCCTTAGCATGTAGCATCCTGATACTACCCTGCAGGATCATGATTAGGGCAGTAACAATAACGTTGGAGAATAAAGTGTTTGTTTTCTGCTTTGCAGGGCACAAAGCAAGAAAATATTTTTGTTTCCTTTTGCACTTCTTTAAGTAGCTCTGAGTAATCGAGAGCAAGGGGTTTCTAAGAAATGTTATTTTTGCTTCACCAAAGGTAATTCTATCACTAATGCTTCCTTTTATTCTCCCCTCAGGCTCGCCCCACCCCCAATTTTAAAAGATAGGTTCCCAGGGCCAGCCAGGTTCTTGCAATCTACCCATACCTGGGGATGCCGTTTAGGAAAAGTCGACATCGACATCGACATCAAGCAGGGCAGGACTCTGGACCCGCAGTGGTGACCGCCTGTCCTGCCTCGGCTTTGACAAAGTGCCGGCTAACTCTCCAAGAAGACAGCCACCTGCCAGGTTGCATCTGACTCCATTCCGCCCGGGAGACCTGAAGCCAGACTCTGGCTTGCAGAAAGGCCACCCAGGGGACTGCAAGGGCCAGGCTGTCCTCCCTGGGGAGGGTCCAGCGTCCCAGCATGATCCGCGCGGGGGGCACGTGAGCGCCCGGCTGGAGGTGCCGCAGGTGCAGCGGACACCGAGACGCCGACCTACCTTCACAAAGAGTTCGATCTCGGGGTCCCTGTCGTCCCCGTTAGCTGTCGCCGAGTCCGTCATGCCGTCGGCGCCCAGGGCCACCGTCCCGGGCCGGGGAGGCGCCACCTCTGCGGCGCCCAGGGCAGTGCTCTGCGCTCCTGCTCCTGCCCAGAGGGGCTTCCCTTCAGAGAGGCGTTGTTCTTGGCTTTTCCCCCTAATCTATTTCTCAAGCTGGGGACAAGAACGTCTGAGAGATCAGTGTCCCGGGTGATCACATGGAAAGGAGAGAAACCAGGAGGGGACAAGGGAGAAAGCCAGGTTCAGGGATGGCAGCCGGTCCTGAGAGCAACAAGTGCCAGGCTGCAGGGAGGTGCCACGGGATCTGCGCCTGTCAGAGAGCTCGGGTCGCCGCCAGCGCGCCCAAAATAGCCGCGGCCGCGGGGCGGGGTCAGCCGGGGCGGGGCAGGAGGGCACCCAGCCGGTCAGCGCCACCGGGCCCAGAGGATGTCCGGGGAAAGGTAAAGAGGGGAGGGACAGCCCCTCCCGGAGGGGCCGCCCGAGAGAACGGGAAGAAGAAGTGGAGAAGGGATGACTTTTAAGTGTTAAGTTTCAATGATGAAGCTTTCGTTACCTCCTTCAAATTACATACTACCAGCGTACTCCATTTGAAAAGCCCCTTTCTGCCTTAGCAATGCTTAGAATAGAGAGAAGCTGTGGGGAGCGGGACAGGGAAGGAAAGGACCCCGAAAACTGAGCTCTGCCATCCTTGTGCTGGGCCAATAGAGTAAGGCGGGTGGGACGGGGACCAGCGCGGTGGCTTGTAAGGGAGAGGGGTGAGCCAACCAGGTCAGGTGCAGCCCAGCTAGTCAGAATCCGTGTCTTTTAACCTACCTACGGACTTGTTCTTTCTTTCCTTTCTTTTATTTCCTTTTGCTTTTTATTCTTTTCTTTTTCTACTCATTTCTTTTCTCTTTTCTGTTTGGTTTTTCATGAAGCATGATACACTTAGAAAAAAAATGTGCACATACCCTAAGTGTACAATTCGATGAATTTTCAAAGTCTGAACCCACCCATGAAAAACCAACACCAGATGAAAAAAAAAAAAAGCTCCTGCTGGTCTCTCCACCCCTCTCCCTGATGGGGGTAACCATGAGCCTGATTTGTATCAGCACAGGTTACTTTTGCTTGGAATCTTACATTACATTTGTGAAATTTATCCATTCTGCTGTGTGTAGTTGTAAATCACCCATTTTCATTGCCACAACATATTTATCCATTCTTCTGTTAATGGATATTTGCATAGTTCCCAGTTAATGACTACCGTGGATACTGCTGCCAACAACATTCTAGCATCAAACATCCTTTGGTGAGTACATGGTCACTTTTCTGCTAGGTTATGTACTTAGGAGTGGAATTGCTAGGTTATAGTGTATGAGATGGTGCTTCTAGAGTAAACACTACCAGATGGTTTTTCAAAGTGGCCAATTTATGTGACAGCCCCTCATTTCTTTAAAAATAAGCACTAGGTCTTATGCATTTGAATCTTATCAAATTCTGTTTGTTTTTTGCCTTCTCCTTAGCTAATCTTGTTTGTGCCTCTTTCTTGCCTTACTTGCAAATATGATTTGTTTCACAGCTTTATTAAAAACATATTTAATGGTAAAAATAAGTAACAGTGTTTATATACCAGGAAAAATATTTTAATTACTCTACATGTCTTAACTCATTTAATTTTTACAAATACTGCAGTGTTATTATCCTCAATTTTACAAGTGAAAAACAAGTGTGTAGATTATTGAGCAACTTGTCCATAGCCATCCAGCTGGGAAATGGTGAAGTCAGGATGTGAACCCAGGAAGACTGAGCCCGTGCTCTCAACTGCTCTACTAGCTGCCTCTCTCAGACTGAATAAGTATCAGGTAAGTCACTTTGGGAAAACAAGACACTGCTCTTGTCTTAAAATTGAAACCCATTTCAGGATAACAGTCACATGAAAGGAACACTAAGGTCACCACACGAATTAAGCAGACGGAGGGGCTACATAAGTCAGCAGGTATGGATATTGCTCACCACCTTCAGAGTGGGTAGAGGGAAAGGTCTCTTTGCAGGAGGTGCTTCAGCTGAGCCTTCCTGAGTGTCAGGTATCTGACAGGCGGAGAAGATGGCAAGGTATCTTGACCACCCCTTATGGCAGGCTGTTTGCCCATAACCTCCAAGTATAAATGTCTCCTTCTCACTGAAGAAACAGTCAACAAGCTCAACTTGCAACCCTCAGAGTACACTATAGCCTCATCAAGGTGAGGTTTCATTGCTCTCCTCCTCCTTGGTTTTGAGCTTACCTCACCAAAGTCCTTAGAGAAACCTTCATGGCTGTACATTCTGAGCCAATGGCTGCATACTGTGGGAATGCAGCCATTGGCTCAGAAGGAGGCTGGTACCTTCCCTGTATGCTGCACAGACTGATCACTTTTCTTCTCTGAACTATGGACAACATTTGCAATAGCGATATGGCAGAGGTAAATAAAATTATATAAATAAAATATCTTTGAGGTTTAGGTTTGAATGAAAGATGCTTTACATATGTGATCGTTTTCTTGGCTATGATCTAAACAATGTATGGTATGACCTCTAATTTTCCTAATCCCAGACCCAGTGGAGTTGGCTTCTATTCTACCTTCTCCAAAGATATGCTGCTTATTGGAAAATAAAATAGTTCTAGATCATACTTCCCATTTGGACATTCCTACAGATAACTGATAATTTATAAACCTGTATGTTGCACAAAAAGAAAAGTCAGCTTTGATCATAAAATATTTCTGAGCATGTTTCTAGTTTTAATATTTATTTTTATTTTTATTTTATTCATTTTAGAGAGGAGACACAGAGTGTGAGAGAGAGAGAGAGAGAGAGAGAAACGGGGGAGGAGCTGGAAGCTCAACTCCCATATGTGCCTTGACCAGACCAGTGCAGGGTTTTGAACTGGTGACCTCAGTGTTCCCAGGTCAATGCTTTATCCACTGCGCCACCACATGTCAGGCTCTAGTTTTAAATTCTGCTTTAGTTCAAGATAAGAAGACTTTATTTTTTACCCTTAACGTCAAAGCATAATTGGTTAGAATCAATTCTAGGTTTGTTCAGAGAAACCACTTCTTTGATCATAGATCATACTTCTAATCATCATAGTTTCACAGACTTGATGTCAGTTTTGGATAAATACTTACCAAAAAAGCACTTCAAAAATATATTCAGTGCTCACTTTGGAACAATAAAGAGAAGATTGGTCCTAATGAAAGGATGACATGCAAGTCTATGTGACATCCATACTTTTATATGATTGTTGAAAGCAAAAATTACAACATGATATATGGGGATAGTATTAATTTATTCTGATTCAGTGATATGGCATGAAGAGTTAAGGTAAAGAGTTTATGTAGTTGTGCGGTTTGTATACTTCATCTGAAGTGGTAAACTATGAATTCTATTCAGACTAAAAAGAGGTAGGTATGTAGCAACAACTATAAAAGTTATACAGAGCCTGGGAAGGCAGTGGTGCAGTACATAGAGTGGCAGACTGGGATGCAGAGGACCCAGGTTCAAAACCCCAAGGTCACAGGCTTGAGTGAGGGCTCATCCAGCTTGAGTGTAGGCTTGCCAGCTTGAATGCAGGGTCGCTGGCTTGAGCGTGAGACTGTAGACATGACCCCATGGCTACTGGCTTGAGCCCAAAGGTTGCTGGCTTGAAGCCCAAGGTCGCTGACTTGAGCCCAAGGTTGCTGGCTTGAGCAAGTGGTCACTCGCTCTGCTAAGCTACCCGGGCAAGGCACATATGAGAAAGCAATGGATAAACAACTAAGGAGCTGCAACAAAGAATTGATGCTTCTCATCTCTCTCCCTTCCTTTCTGTCTGTCCCTATCTGTCTTTTTCTTTATGTCACACACACACAAAAAAAGTTATACAGAGAGATACAATAAAACTCTAATCACTAAATAAAAATATAATGGCAAGAAATGTTTAGCCTGACCTGTGGTGGTGCAGTGGATAAAGCGTCGACCTGGGAACACTGAGGTCGCCAGTTCAAAACCCTGCACTGGTCTGGTCAAGGCATATATGGGAGTTGATGCTTCCAGCTCCTCCCCCTTTTCTCTCTTTCTCTCTCTCTCTCTCTCTCTCTCTCTCTCTCTCTCTCTCTCTCACTCT
Organism: Rhynchonycteris naso; assembly: GCA_037038555.1. Lineage (NCBI taxonomy): Eukaryota > Metazoa > Chordata > Mammalia > Chiroptera > Emballonuridae > Rhynchonycteris > Rhynchonycteris naso. The sequence goes on from CM073000.1 coordinate 12,961,582, forward strand.
GTGTCTCCTCTCTAAAATGAATAAATAAAAAGAAATTTTAAAAAATGAAAAGGAGGTCCTATATTTTAAAAAGAAAATAAAAATGTTTAAAAAATCTAATGTCTAATAGGTGAGAAAAAAGAGTCAATAGAAAACTAAAAATAAAATGACACATCTAAATCCAACCATATCAATGCTAAATAAAAATGGTCAAACACATCAATTAAAAATTGTATATTGTTGGACTGAATAAAAGAAATATCAAGATTCAATAAAGGTTGTTAAAGAATTTCACTTTAAACATAATGATGTATATAAAAGTAAAATGATGTGGAATGAAATACCATGCAAACATTAATCAAAAGAGAATTTGTGGCTATAGTAATATCAGCAAAAATAGATTCCAGAACAAGAAAATTATCAGAGATAAAAAGGGATATTACATAATGATAAAAGAGTCAACTCATCGAGAAGCTATAACAATATGTACCTAATAACAGAGCTTCAAAATACATGAAGCAAGAGCTGATTAGTAATTTTCTCTTAGCAATTGACAGCACAAGTAGATAAAAAACAAAACAAAACAAAACAAAAACAAGAATATAGAAGACCTAAACAACACTATCAACTAGTTTGACCTATTGAACATCTATAGGCTATCCCACCCAACTAACAACAGAATACACATTATTTTCAAGTACGCTTGGAACATTCACCAAAATAGATCGTATGTGTCATAAAACAAACCTATTTTAAAAAATGAAACCACACAAAGTATGTTCTTTAACCATAATAGAATCAATTTAATCCATAAAAAAAGATTTCAGGAAAACATCTAAATATTTGGAAATGAATGCACATTAAGAAATTCATTACAAAGTCTCAAGAAAGTACTTTAAGGAAATTTAAAAAATTAAACAGTATTTTGAACTGAATGCAAATGAACATACAACATATCAAATTCTGTTGGATGTGGCTAAATGAGTACCAAGAAAGAGATTTCTACTTGAAATGTTGTTTTTAGAAAAAAATTAAGGTCTTAAGTCAATAATCTAAGCTTTTACCTTAAGAAACTAGAAAAAGAACAGCTAGCTAAACTCAAAGCAAAAAGGAATAAACTAATAAATATAAGAAAAGAAACTAATAAAATTGAAAAGAAAGAAAACAATGGAAAAATCAATGAATACAGATGCTGGTTATTGTGAAAAATCACTAATATTAGTAAACTTCTCTATAGACTTACCAAGAAAAAAAAGTGAAGATATTTATTACCAGTATAAGATATGAAATATGGAGTATCACTACAAACTCCACAGACATAAAAATATAATAAAGGAATATTATAGGCAACTTTCTGCACATAAATTAGAAACTTAGATGAAAAAAACAAATCTTGAAAGACATAAACTAACAAAATTCACTCAAGAAGAAGTAGATAACCTAAATATTTCTATATCTGCTAAAGGTATAGAATTCATAATTGAAAATTCTCCCAAGAAAAACCCTTAAAACTTCAAGCCCAGATGTCTTTATTAATGAATTCAACAAAACATTTAAGAAAAGAATAGCAATTCTATACAATGCCTTCCACAAGTGAGAAGAGGGTGAAATAAATTATTTGTATCCATAATTTGTACAGAATTTTCACAATTCAAAAATAAAGAAAAACACAATTTTTAAGAAATAGCCATAAGATCTGAACACTTTACCAAAAAAGACATACCAATGGCAAATAAGCACATGAAAAGATCAACCTCACCATTCAGTAAAGAAAAGTAAATTCAAGAGATACCACAAATACTTATTGGAATGATTGAAACATACACACAAAACCATCCCGTGTAATAGCAATAGTAAAGAGCAAGTGAAACTCCCATATATAACAGTGTGTCCATAAAGTCATGGTGCACTTTTGGCCGGTCACCAGTTAAAAGTGCACCATGACTTTATGGACACACTGTAGTTGGTAGGAATGCAAAACTGTATAAACATTCTGAAAAGCAGTTTCTCAATTTCACATAGAGTCGGACATGCACCTACCATATGACCCACTTAACATCTCCTGGGGATTACCTTGAAGAAATGAAAGCCTAGGTTCTCACAAACACCTGTGCATAAATATTGCTAGCAGCGTAATTCGTAATTGACCCAAACTGGAGAGAACCCTAATGTTGCTCAATGGATGAATGGAAAAACAGAAAGGGGCACATCCGCCCATATACAACGGTATGCCACTCAGCAATGAGAAGAAATGGATAGGTACAAACTATAGTAAATCTCTAATACACAATACTCAGTATCCTTGACAGCTTCAAAAGGATACTTGCTGAATGATTCCACTTCTGACATTGTGCCAAGTATAACGCCCGGGCAGAAGTAGAAGTACAGGGATGAGAGGACATGAGTAGCTGTCAGGTGCTGGGTTGAGAGAGGGTTTGGCTACAAATGGGCAGCACAAAAGGATTTTTTCAGGTGCCAGAACTGTTCTGTATTCTTTTTGTGGTAGTGGTTATAAACATTTCTGTATGTGTTAAAATACATAGGATTGCATACCAAAAAAAAAAAAAAAAAAGGATAGAATTTTTTCCATGCAAATTTTTATATTATCAAGATGTTTAAAAAAGCATCAAGGTTCTATTTCCATGTCTCTTTATCACTCACACTTTACTTCAAATCCTTAACATCAGATCTTATATTTCCATTGCCTTGAGCAGGGGGTCACCAGCTTGAGCAAGGGCTCACTGACTCAGCTGAAGCCCCCCGGTCAAGGCACATATGAGAAAGCAATCAATGAACAACTAAGGTGCCGCATCTACAAGCTGATTCTTCTCATCTCTCTCCCTTCCTGTCTGTCTGTCTGTGCCTGCTCCCCTTCTTTAGATAAAAACAAAACAGAAACAAACAAAGAAATAAGAAACTTTTTACGAGGCCTAGTGTTCCCAATCACGACCAATCAATAAAATAGAACAAACCTTCATTGAAATAAAAAATAAAACAAAATAATCACATTTAGACTGAGAGAATGTGTGTATATATAATAAAAGAACATTTATTATGAAATATTGTTTATTCCTATAGAGAGATTTTCCAAAAATGCTTCTTTACCCAGTACCACATCATTAGTTACAAGTTCCAACTTTTATGTATTTAATGACACTGCTTGAACCCACTTCTTCTGCTCAGGGTAGCAGCTATTTCTATAGAAATTCAATTGTTCCACCCTTATATTCTCTACAAGGGATCTCTTGAACAATCCCAAGAGCCTGAGGTTCAAGGTAAATTTTGGTGACAGCTGGAACAGCACCAGCTACATTGTGTTGCTGTGGGAGGACCAAATGAGTGTGGACAAGAAAAGGTGAGTCCTAGAGGGATCACACCTGCATAAGGTCACAGACTGAGCTATAGGGAGGATCGGGGTGTGTTAGCATTTCTATTCATTTCTTTATAAACTAATGTGCCCTTGGGTGTGCCCAACATTACCAGGGATCTCAGTACCAGGCAGCAAGTCCATCTACTTGTGCTCAGCAAAGGGAGAGGCCTGTGGTGGGCTGGACTGAAGCCAAGGGTTCTTGTCAAAAATTATCATTCATTAACTCATTCCTCCAACCAGTGTTTTGGACGTGCCTGCTGTGTGCCAGACGCTGCTGTGCTCTTTCTAGAATCTTCCGAGAGCATGCAGTGTGTGTATCTGCTCCTGGTGATGAATAATCTTCACTCCAGCATTAATTCTTCATGGGTTGAGTCATGCTTTTCCCACAAGAGTAAATGCTCCTTGAGGACAGGAGTCCAGTTTTGTATCTCTTTGGCATGACCCACAGAATGGAATGGTCCCTTGCTATAAGCTTCTTAACAAACTGATAAAATTCCCAGGATAGTGCACATGCTCAATAGATCATTGTTTTTTGTTTGTTTGTTTGTTTTACAAGGACAGAGAGTCAGAGAGAGGGATAGACAGGGGCAGACAGACAGGAACAGAGAGAGATGAGAAGCAGCAATCATCAGTTTTTCGTTGCAACACCTTGGTTGTTCATTGATTGCTTTCTCATATGTGCCTTGACCATGGGCCTTCAGCAGACTGAGCAACCCTTTGCTCGAGTCAGCGACCTTGGGTCCAAGCTCTTGAGCTTTTGCTCAAGCCAGATGGGCCTGGGTCCTACGCGTTCCAGTCCGACGTTCTATCCACTGTGCCACCACCTGGTCAGGCTCGATAGATCACTGTTAACAGACTCAACAAAGAAATATCTACCTGTCGAGGGATTCTGCCCTTATATTACTCAAAGGCTGACATCAGTGAGATAGACATGCAATGTGGGGTTTTTAGAAAGATTCTAATTTTGAACTGAAACATGGGAAAGAGTTATGTAATAATAATAATAATAGTTAACATTTACTAAGAGCCCATCACGGGCCAGGAGCTCTGCATCCCTTATTATCTCACTTCATCTGCATAATAACCCAGTGAGGCAGGTACCAGTAGTTCCATTTCACAAATGAGGAAGCAAAAACATATAGAGGCTAAGTGACGTGACCAAGGTCACATGGGTAATTAGAGACAACACAGCTGGTATTCTGACCCAAGTTTCCCCATCATTAAAGCCCATCTTATTAATCACCATGCTTTTCTATGTATGTGAAATAGGAAGTGGTTGGAAGATGTTGGGATATTTATTGAATTGGTGGAATCAGTGGATGACCTCTTGGATAAGGAATGGTTAGATCTGGGGATTTGGGAGCCCTTTTTTATTCTGCTTAACCTAACAGACACTCAGCGATAAGTTGAAAAAGGAACGGGGAGGCAGCACACACAAAACGAAACAAATGCCCAGCCCCTGAAGAAAGGAAAACCACGAGAGACAAAGCCAGGAGAAAAGGGGCCTGAGGTCGTAGCCTGTTGCATCACCATGCATTTTTGGCAGGATTTACTGCTCTGGTGATTGTCCTCACTTAATGGCAAAGTTCATACTTTAGTCACAGCAAGATCACATAAAAATACAAGTATTACACAAGAATATTTTTTTAAGAAAACCTTGGACAGGGCCCAAGATAAATATGTGTAACAAAAATTTTAAAGACTGTTGATCCATATTACTTTTATTCACATGTCTGATTTCCTTTTGGCCAACAAGCCCATCTTGCCAATTGCCCAGAGATAGCCTTTATTTGAGTTATTCAAAGGCAAGGTGTCAAAGAGGGCAAGACTTTGGGGGAGAGACAGGGGGAGAGACCTTGGGGAAGGAAGCCAGCACTCCTACAGCCAGGCACAGAGTGCAGATGAAGTGGGCAAATGTCCATAACCAAGCAGATTAAAGTTTTCTTTTCTTTTCTTTTTCTTTTTTTAGTGAGAGAGATAGACAAGAACAGAAAGAGATGAGAAGCATCAACTCATAGAGGCGGCACTTTAGCTGCTCGTTGATTGCTTTCTCATATGTGCTTTGATGGGGGAGGGGGCTCCAGCTGAGCCAGTGAGCTCTTGCTCAAACCAGCGACCTTGGGCTCAATCCAGCCACCTTGGGCTTCAAGCCAATGACCTTTGGACTCAAGGCAGTGACCATGAGGTCATGTCTCTGATCCCACACTCAAGCGGCCAGCTTCAGGGGTTTCAAACCTGGATCCTCAGCATCCCAAATTGATGCTCAATCCACTGCGCTACCACCTGGTTAAGCAAAACAGATTCAAGTTTTAAAAGGAAAAGTGAAGGATTGTTGTAGTGACAACTAGAATCCATTCATCCTTTTGCTAAAGGGCTAGCCCATATTCCTTGGAAATTTGCATCTCCATTCACAGTTCATTATGTTCAAGTGGAGAATCTGGGGTGAACAGGTGACTCATGTTGGCCAATGGGAGCTCTAAATCCCTGAGTGCAGTGATTGGTTCAAAGGGAACACATGATCAATTTGGATACAGTAAGACTCAAATCTGGGACTTTTGTCTGAAATGTGTTTAAGAGACAATCCTTCCTTCAGCTGGACTTACAGAGGAATTAAAAATGATTCTGGGACTGCTTGCACCATCCTCCCACCACAAAGACTCTGACTGAGAGAAAAGCCAACAGAGATAAAGCAAGGTCAAGAGAGGGAAAGGAAGCCCAAGTTCTGATGAGTTGTTTGAGCAACTAAATCTCTTCATGCCTGAAACTTGGAACCCTTGGACTTTGCTGTCCTTCGGAGCTCAGACTAACTTGAATTGGATTTTCTCATGTGTTTGAATGAAGATTTGCATCCACAACAGTTAGAACCTGCACAGAATAAAGAGCGCGATGGCAAAAGAGTCCATATGATAGAAATATAATCACAGGGATATTGTACAGGGACATAAGTCAATAACAGAGATATACTTTAAAAAAGTAGACACATTCAAAGATGAATAAAAAGCGTAGTAAAATTCCAGAGCCTCATAAAACCACTATATAGTCTTCCCGAGCTCATGAACCAAAATACAAAAGGAAAGTAAGAATATTTTGAGAAATTGACGAAGTTGCAGAAGAAGGCCCTATGTTTAGACTGCAAGTGATTATAGGTAGCTACAGCACAAAATGATAACATCACAATACAATGTCAGTCACAAATAAATAAAGATAAAACAATGTCTCCAAAAACTGTTTTTTTCCCCCAATAGAGAAAATGCCTAACATTATAGTGAAAAGAACAGTGGGCTCAGATCCAGAAGTTCCAAATTCGAGATGTGGCTCCAGTCACTTTCTAGCTTTGTGACTTGATCCTCAACCTTCTACTTTCCCATTTCCTTATCTGTTAAATAAGTACAACAATCCCTTCCCTGAAGTTTACGTAAAGTTTAAATAATACTATTTATAAATATACATAATGCATCCAATATATCGACAAACCCAAGAATAAAGAAAAAAAGAGCTATTTCCCTCCATGCCGACAAGGGAACAAACACAGCATCACAAGGCCATTCTCACTGAGCCCCTCGCTGTGACCCTATGTCCAAGGCAGGTGCTATCATTACTCCATCAGTCAGTAGCATAACTAACCAGAAAGCTCTAGAGCTGATGTTGAATCCAGGTCTGTTGACATCCAAGTGTCCGCTTTTAATGAGCACCAGATAGGACTCTGAGCACTAGTTAGGATTATTTTATTACTAATAAAGTCTGTAGATGAACAGAAAGTCAGTGCACACATCCTCCAGGCCCAGTCTGGAAGTGAAGGCTGAAGGCCAGCGGCTGGAGTGTTTAAGAAGGAAATGCTCCCAGATAAAGAACAAGATGCAAACCCTGTCATTCTCTTGATGACACTGGGTGGCCTTCATCTTTCATCTGTCTCCCTCTCAGAGTCTCAGCTCTTTAAGCTACATAAGGAGTTCTTTCCTGAATGACATCCAAATCCAATATTATTGGGAAATATTACAAATTCCTTCTCAGAACTGAGCAGAGATGACCTAACTGAATTGTTATTATTTTTTAAAAATAATCTATCTTAAATTAAGGCAGCAATGTAATTCTGTTTCTCCTGAAGAATTTCAGGAATATCACTGTATTAGAGTCCCTTTTTTCCTTTCTATTTCTTTTTCTCACTCCCCATTTTAGAATCTCAGACAAACAGGATAATAAAACATGTCTATTTGTTATTACCTGGTCATAGCTGGGCAGACACAGAGAAAATTGATTTCTGCAGTACTGTAATAAGTGGTACTCTTTAATCTATGTTCAGGGAGTAAGCTTTCATTCTATTTTTGTCATCTATTTTGTCCAACCGCGCAATGTTTTAGGATCTGCCAGGAAGATTAACCCTATTCCCATAAAGCCTGGTGGACAGAAAATCAGAGAGACTATTACCTTCAATAGCTTTATTTTCCTTCCTCCAGGGAGAAGGCAGAAATCACGTTAGCAAACATGCCTTGGTTGACTGTTCTGTGCCAGGCACTGTGCTTGGTGCTGAAGATAAATTAATGAATAAGACCCAGCCCCTGTTTGCAAGGAGCTCACGTTGCCTGAAATCCATTCAGGGTGCTCCCAGTCCTCAGCCTATTTCTAGCCTGAGCTTTAGAAAAACACAGGGTGAGGCAAAAGTAAGTTTTCAGGTTTGCCCCACCCTGTAGAATTGAAATTTATCTGACTGTATTGAGAAAAAAAGCTCATTGTCTAAGTTTTCATAACCAGAGCATGAGCTTGGACTTGGGTCTACGAGATGCCTCACAAAGGAGTCTTCTGATACCGAAACAGCAATAGCTAGACCAGTGGTTCTTAACCTTTTTTGAGGTACCGAACCCACCAGTTTCATATGTGCATTCACCAAACCCTTTTTTAGTGATAAATAAAATATGATTTTTTTTCCAAATTCAAGACATAGGTATATGTTTTTTTACTGGTGCACAAAATGAGCCGTGCATGAACATCACCTTGCTCAAAGAACAAAACCAACAAAGTGCATGAACTCACAACAAATTACGGTATTACTTTATTCTGGCCTCCGCGGCAGAGGCTTCTCTGAACCCCTGAGACCGACTCATCAAACCCCTAGGGTTTGATAGAACCCAGGTTAAGAACCCCTGAGCTAGACTTAGTTTATCATTTTCATTTTCATTTATCTCTTAACCATTTATTGAGTACCAAATACTCTTAGAGACACTGGGTTTATTTCGGGGAGTAAAACAGTTGTGGAGAATCCTTGCCTGTTAGGTCCTCCAATCCATTGTGGGAGACAGGACAAACAAGTAAACAAAATAAATATAATTATAATTATAAAATGGTATAAATATTATTTATAATTATAAAATTTGATTAATATGGTTGGGGAATCTGGATTATAATGCTAAGAAGTCACAGTGGAAGTTGAAGGAGCCTCCTTTGTAGGGAATCTGTGTGGAGGTGAGATTTAAGCCCACACCTGAAATATAAAAAAGGGCCAATCATTTGAAGTGCAACGGAAAGAGGGAAGAGAGCAGCATGTGCAAGGACCCTGGGGTAGGAGAATGTCTTTTATGCTTGAGGAACTGAAGGCCTAGTTTGAATCTCTCCACAGTAGTTCTACAGTGGGGTCACATAAAATGAAGTCCCAAGATGAATAAGGCTTGTGACCTTTTCTTGTAAAATTACAGTTGACCCTTCAACAATGCAGTTAGGGAACCCCAACACCCAGCCGTTGAAATCCTCTATAACTTTGACTCCACAAAAACTTCACTACTAATAGCTTGCTATTGACCAAAAACCTTACCAATGACATAAACAGTTAATCAACACTTACAGTATTTTGTACGTTATACATATCTGATATGCTGTATTCTTATAATAAAGTAAGCGAGAGGGAAGAAAATGCTATGAAGAAATCATAAAGAAGAGAAAATACATTTACAGTACTATATGTACTTCTTGAATAAACCCACATAGAAGTGGACCCACACAGTTCAAAAGTGTTGTGTGAGGCTCAACTACACATTATGCAACCTTCGTCGTTTCAGTACATCACAGAAGAAAATCAGCCCAGAGGTGTTCATTCAGCGAAACAGTTCTAGCATGAAGGAATGAGGACAGGGCCACTGAATGTGTGTTGTTTGCAGCAATTGACTTTCTGCGTTGCTCAGTAACTATGAATCATTTCTTCCATTAAATCCACTTTGAAAAGGTTTGCTGTGGCCCCCACACAAAAGACAGGCATGGCTCTAAGACTCCTCTGTGGCACATACATGTTTTTACCTCCAGGTCTCCCCCACCTGGCTTGGCTCACTGTCTGCCTCTGCAGCAGGGGAGCAGATGGGGGCGGGGAGAGAGCAAAACCCACTCCCAAAGGCTATTTTATCTAAGTGATTTTATGTTTAAAATACTGCTTTGAGAATATCTCCCCATAGGGGTCTGGCTGGGTAGATCCCAGCTGGGACGCACGGAGGCGTCTGACTCTCTGCCTCCCCTGCTCTCACTTAATTAAAACAACAACACCAACAACACTGCTTTGAATTGCATTTGATTGCATTGAAATTTTTTTTTTCATCTTGCTCTTTTGGTATTTTGTAAACCCAACCACTGTCACTTTTTCCTCTTTCATAAAATGAAGTCCCAAGATGAATAAGGCTGACGGTAGACCCAGTCATTTATCTCCCATTAACACAGGACAGGGCAGTCCATCGGGAGACACCAGAGTATTAAGTCTGGTGTCTCCTGGGATTAAGGCCTGAAGGGTCAAACCGCTGACTTAGTCTCTGCCTTACTCACTGTACCCTGCTCCCTGCGGGAAGTCATCAAATTAAAGGGCAGAAGGATGCAAAACAGCCACGCCTAAGAGGTCTGGCCAAGTTCACCAGTCAATGTCAACTTCTTCCCTCTGTTCACAGGGAGGCTGCCCACTGTCCATGTGGATGCTGAGGGGACAGTACCCCTTGCATTTGCACACCACTGGGTAAGCGTTTACCCTGAAGTAAGTAAAGGATAAGGGGTTCTGTCTGAACGATAAACAACACCGAGCCTCTACACGCACTTGCCACAAATGAAGACAAAATATCAGAACAATAAAAAAGGAAGGAGCTTGCTCAAACCGTGTTCGTGCATGGCCATAACTCCCACTTATCACTATTTAAAGATCTGCCCACGTGCCCCTGTCGTCCATTAAGCCGTCGGGGCCTCTGAGACATACACAGTCCATTCTTTCTCTCTCTTTCCCTACTTCTTAAAAAATAGACTTTAAAAAACAAACAAACAAACAAAAACAACACACTCTTAAGTGCACTAAAACATTAAGCAGGAAATACAGAATGTTCCTATATACTCCCTTCCTTAGCCCTGCACAAACTCTATCACTATCAGCATCTCACTCCACAGTGGTGCGTTTGTTACAGTCAGTGCAGCTACTTGGACAAACATTGTCACTCAAAGTTCTTATGTGAGGATGCACTTTTGGTATTGTACGTTCCATAGGTTTGGACAACTGTATAATGACATATTCATCACTATGCTATCATGAAGAGTAGTCTCCTTGTCCTAAAAATCCTCTAGGCTCTTCCTTTTCATCCCTCCCTTCCCCCTCGCCTCTGGGAACAACTGATTTTTCACGGTCCCCATAGTTCTACCTTTTCCAGAATGCCCTATAGTTGGAATCATACAGTATGTAGCCTTTTCAAATTGGCTTCTTTCACTTAGCAATAAACATTTAGAATTCCTCCACGACTTTTCATGGCGTCTATTCTCTTTCCATCCTTAGTGCCTCCCACAGAATAGACACTCAGTGAGCTCTTGCTGAATACATGGGCTGGATAAATGAGCCAATGAAGGAGCGTGGTTTGTGCACAGTTCATCTGACAACTGTTTATGCTGAAGCTTATGAAGTGCAGGCTGTCTTGCAGGCATCTTCAAACAATGGTCACATTTGCATGGGACTCCCCCCAAAATATTTCTTATTTTATCATAACAGCTGTCGGAAAAAGTAAAAGAGCAGATATTTTTCTTATCATCTCCACTTTAATGAAGTCAAGAAACTCACATTCACAGGAGTAAAACAACTCCTCCGAACTCCCTGCGCTGGAGGTAGTAGAACAAGCAAGCACCTCCCTACAGCGCTCCGAGGTGCTCTGGTGCCTTTACCCTGGGCACTGTCTCCCCTAAAGCTAAGCTCAGGGTCATTCAGATGAACAAATATCCAACAGGGAAGAAATTCCTGCCAATACAGCGATGGGTGAGGGCTGCTCAGGAGAGCACATCTAACAAAGAAGAGCGCCCTTGACTTTGACTGTAGCACCTATCAGCAAACCCATTTATTTGTTTGTTTTTTCACCTCAAAAAACTACGGCTGGGCAGAAGAATTGATCTCTGGGGAGGTAACTCGAACAACTGATCCACGAGCAGATCATTCTCATTCAACAGTAAAGAATGCACGGCTGGGTTTCCCTTGCTTGTGGGAGGGATAAAGGGGATTTCAGGGACGTCGGCCATAAGTCATTTCAGATCTGCAGTTGTGATGGGCCCTGAAAGGGTCAGTGCACTTACCCTGGGAGTTATGCCTGGTGATGAGTGAGGTATGGGGGAAGCTCGTAAAGGCCCTTGCCTTGAGAGCCAGTGCCATCTAGAATTCATTCACTCATTCCTAGATCATAACAGTTAGCCTCTATCTATGCTTTGAGAGCCTCAAACTAATATATAATTATTTGTTGACTATATCCCTCGGGGGTCCCAGTTTTCTCAAAGTCAACATTTCCAAAATACCCTACGCATAATCTTCCCCAAATCCTCTCCTGCTTTTTCTTTGCCAGTCAGTCACACCCTCATCTATCCAGTCACCCAAACCAGAAACCAAGCTCATATTTTTGTTTAACTCCTCCGTCATCCCAAACCCAGTTAGTCACCAGCTGCTGCTCTCCACTTTCACCCCTGTTAGCACAGCTGCACTGACGCCTCCCTGCAGGGTCACAGAACGTTCCCCATTGCACTCGCTCTTGACCACCCACCTTCCCCGTGAAATCCATCTTCTGCCAGGTAGCCAGAGTTGGGTCACACCAGCCCGTGGTAAAACCCTCCAGCGGCCCAGCATGGACCATGTTCCACAGCCTGATGGGACGGGTTATGACTTATCTGCTCATCCAGATTCATCTGGCCTCAGGCCATAAGGATTCTGAGAAGCCGAATATGGTTTGCTTTCCTACACTCACAACCTGCTGCTTCAGGCTCCTGTCTTTGCTCTCATGACTTCCCGCATGACCTCACCCAGGTTACTGTTCCTCATCCTTAAAACTCAGGCTTCTGTAGCATAAGGTGACCAGATGTCCCACTTTTGGCGGGGACAGTCCTGATTTTTAACAATTTGTCCCGCATCCCGTGGCGTTTTTAAAAAGTCCCGATTTTTTGAAAGAACGCACGAAAAGCTAGGGAACGGTGGGAGAACGGAAAGGGAATATACGGTTTTCGGCAGGAAGACCCCGCCTCCACCTGGAAGTGCCCGCCCTGCCGCAAGAGCTGGCTGCCCCCGTGCGGCCTGAAAAAAGCAACTTCAGGTGGGATGTACCTGCTGGGTCAGCGGCTGTCAAGTCCCCTAACTACCCATAGGCCTGTGTCCTGGACGCCGGAGTGTGGCTCTGGGCTCCGCCAGGTGCAAGCCGCTCAAGCGGGTGGCGGGGCTGGACGCCGGGAGCACAGCCACCCAGCGGCCAGCAGCGCTGCCCTGCCTGCTCCCGCCCGCTGGTGCAGCTCCGGCATTGGTTTCAGGACCATGTAACCCGATCCCTCTGACTCACTCAAAATTTTCCATATAGTAATATTTCCGAAAATGATCTTTTTAATGAGGTATCGTTATTAAAAAAAAATAGATTGATAAGGAAAAGGTTAAATCTTGGGCATCAGCAAAAATCACAATCGAGAACAAATGGTTAGAAATATTTCATCATTTTAAAACAAACCATGTTCCATACAATAATGCACTAAAAATTGTGGAATACACGCTGTCTTTACCAGGAACTAATGCTGCCACTGAATGCGTTTTTTCTGCGGTAAATAAAGTGTGGACATCAGAAATATCACAATTCAGTGTTGAGACTTTGAAAGCCATTTTATGTGTGAAATAGAATTTAACAAATTCTTGTGAAAAAGTTCATGACCTTTTTTTTTTTTTCTTAATTTTAATGGGGTGACACCAATAAATCAGGGTACATATGTTCAAAGAAAACATCTCCAGATCATTTTTACATTTGATTATGTTGCATACCCATCACCCAAAGTCAAATTGTCCTCTGTCACCTTCTATCTGGTTTTCCCTGTGCTCCTCCCCTCCTCCCTCTCCCTCCTCTCTTCCCTCCCCCAACCCAGTTCATGACCTTTTAAACAACGACAGCAATCTACTAAAAAAAATTCACTCAAATGAGAATTATGCCAAAGAATAAAATAATACTATACACAATTTTTAATGTATTATATTTGTAAATTGTACTTATGTTGAAATTGTAAAAATATATATTACAATACTATTTTTGCATTCTATGAAAAATTTTTTTTTGCTCCATATAGACCAAATTTTTAATCAAGACCCCCCCACCCCCATCAATGGTGTCCCGCTTTACCAATTTTAAACTCTGGTCACCTTACCATAGCACCCTGTGTGAACTTCTACCCTTGGTCTATTCCACTTATTGTTTATGTATCTGTTGCCCTCTAGAGCTAAGATCTTTAAGAATAGGAAGTCTACTCATCCCTCTACCAATCATTTCCTGCATTCTTGTTGTCATGATCACTTTACATATGTACAGTCTCAACAAAGTTTTCAATGTTTTAAAAGCAGAAGGATGTTTTTCATCCGTTTCCCCGTGGCTAGCACAGAACGAGGCATGCAATCTATGTCTGGCTAGGACTACTAGTCCATATTCAGTCATTTGTTCAACAAATACATTTTAAGGTCCTGTCTTATTCCTATCACTGTGTTTTGCAGAATATAAGATGTGGCTTCAGGTCTTAAAATCTTACACACTGAATAATAATAAGGAGGGCTTTTAAACATGTTGCTGGTTCTGATATCTTGATTAAGTAGAAATGGCTCCCCCACCTCTCACTCTCTCAATGGAATTTACACTCACGAGCTCATGACTCTTTGCTGTTTTACCAACGAATACAATAGTGAAACTAAGAAAACACAAAAGTGAGGCTGGATGCAAGGTACAAGGGACACCGGGATTATTAAGTATATGGAAGGGCATGCCGCTCGGTTCAGCAACTGGCATTGTACCAATGAGAGATTTTTTTTTTTCACTTATTTAATTGGTAAATTTTTTAAAAGACTCACGAAAAAAAATGTAGGTAAATATGAAATATGGGTAAGGGGTGTACATGGGTTCAACCTTTTTGGTGGGCTCGTTATTTATTAAATTTGAAGATACATTTGGGTCATATGAGCACTTAGCAGGTCCGCTGACAGGAAACCCTTAAGTGAGTAAAGCGTGTGTCCTCAAAAATGCTCGCTGCACCATTGATTGAAATAAGAAAAAGTTAAAAGCTAACTAAATCTCCATCAGTGGATGGATCGGCTACATACTGGTTCATCTGTATAAGAGATATCACAAAAAAGACATACATGAAGTACGTGGAAAATGTCCACGTCATTTTTATTATTATGGAAAAAATATTAAATGGAAAAAACAATTGTGGAAGAGTACATGTACTATATATGGTCTGGAAGGTGACACACTAAACTATAAATAATGGTTATTTCAGAAAAGTAGAATTAAGAGGGAGAAATTTTTAATTTTTGCTTTTTACAATTTTTACTGTGTACATTGTCGGAAGTTTGTTGTTTTGTTGGTTTTTTTTTTTTTTTACAAGAAACAAGTGTTGCTTTTCTAAATAAGTTGTGGGGAAGGCACAGGCCTGTCGACTAGCCCCACCCAGCCCTCTCGGAGTTCCCTGGGCGCTGCCGGCTGCCCATGGGCTGCACCTGTGCTGTGCAGTCATTTTGTCTTTGGGAAGCCAGGTCCCTCCTCAACAGAACTGTACCTGGACTCGGAACCCTGGTTCCTGACCAACATTCTTGTACTAGCAGATCTGACTTTCTTTTGCTTCATACAGTGAACACACAGAAAGACTACTGCTCTTGTCCTCACATCTGCCCATGGCAGGCATCTTAGAGAGTGGCCCAGGCTACAATGACATCTGCATTTGAAAAGGGCAGCGCACACACACACTCACACACACACGCACACACACACACACACATGCACAGGCACACATACAAAGGACATCATAGGAGAAGGGAATCAACACAAAGGCCAGCATTCCAAGAAGGGTGTGGGGTCCGTAGCATTTCCTGGGACAGTCTGTACCAGAATCACTCAATGAGCTTCTTAAAAATAGATTTCGCTGAGCCCTGCCCACAAACACTGAGTCCGAGGGCAGGACCTGGGAATCTACATTTTTGGTTAGCTCCAGGTGATTGTCATGTCACCAGACACTTTCTGCCTCTATTCTGCACACACAACCACCCGGTGTCGCTGACAACATCAGCTCAGGAAGGTTCTAAGTCTTGATCCTGGGTGCCCTTTAAAGACCCCAAACAGAGAAGCAAGAAAAAAATACCAAAGGGTGAGAGATAGGCATCATTTTGTAAAATTAAATTTCTATTCTTAGGTGAATTTATCTGTAGATTCATCTGTATATGGGGAGTGGCTTTCCTCTGTCTTTTTAATAAGAATGTTTCTGTTCTATTTAATCAGAATGAAATTCTTTTTGAAAGTCAACATTAGATATTTACATGACATTTGAAATAACAAACACGAGAGAATTAAAATGTTGTATTTCATCAAAAGTAAAATGAGTTTTATGAAATGAATAAATAAATATTACAAGCATAGTTCCATCAAATATTTTGCACGTATGGATGGAATGAACCTTAGTATGGGTGCTTAGAAAACGCTGTTGTACAGATGAATGTTAAAAAAGAGTAAGGAATGTAAATTTGTGATTTCCACATTGGATGGCTGCCCAGGTGCCCACCTTAGAGAGAACCCTGATGACAAGTGTCATTTTAACAATCAGTTCACCAGCCTCACCAGGCAGTGTGGTGCAGTGGATAGAGTTTTGGACTGTGATGCGGAGGAACCAGGTTTGAGACCCAGAGGTTGCCAGCTTGAGCATGAGCTCATCTGGTTTGAGCAAAAGCTCACCAGCTTGGACCCAAGGTTGCTGGTCAAGCAAGGGGTCACTCGGTCTGCTGAAGGCCCGCGGTCAAGGCACATATGCGAAAGCAATCAATGAACAACTAAGGTGTCGCAATGAAAAACTGATGATTGATGCTTCTCATCTCTCTCTGTTCCTGTCTGTCTGTCCCTACCTATCCCTCTCTCTGACTCTCTGTTCCTGAAAAAAGAAGAAAAAAACACTGTATCAGGCTGGCATCCCACTTCAGGGACTGTACTTTGAAATCTTGTCTCAGACCTTCTTGATGCAAGAAAGTTGTGAAGTACTGGGGATCCAATAGCTGTGTGGCCCTGGACAAATTCTTTAACCTCTTCCCAAGTCATAATTTTCTTATTGAGGAATAGAGAGCATTACTAATACTTCATGTGAACCATTGTTCTCAGCATTAAATGACATAAAGAACATAAAAATACTTGAATGTGTGAACAAAAATGATTTTATGGGACTGAGTGTCATAAACTCGAAGCATCATATGTTGAAACTGTCATAACTCGATGACCCGCATATATCAACACATTTTTACTTTTTATCCAATCCCAAAGATTTCCCCACTCTGCTTCCTCCACCTCCCTAATCTATCACCATTGGATTTCATGTAACCCTTTACATCTTCCCCTTTAATTCTGACGTATAAAATAAGCGGCAAAACTGCCATTTTCTGGAGCATTTTCTCAATCCATTGGGACTTTGCTTCCCAGCAAGTGTCGACAGTTTGGCTCAAATAAACTCATAGAAATTCTTACAGGTTTGGACATCTCTTACGCTGACAATTGAAATAGACACTCAACACATTTAAAAGCTTATTTATATCATGTTACCTCATACCCAAATAACATGAAGATAATTAAAGTGGGTGATATGGGGGAAAAGCAAATCGAGAAAGTTTAAGTGACAGGTCTCAAGTTTCAAAGAATACCGATGGCAAACTCAGGCCTGGAGCTCAGATCTCTCAGCTTTTAATAGCTACTTCCTTTTCCCTATTTTATATTGTTCTGTGACCTTTTCCTCAAAAGACAACGGACATTTTCAAGTCATTGACTAATATTAGAAGAAGAAGAAGAAGAAGAAGAAGAAGAAGAAGAAGAAGAAGAAGAAGAAGAAGAAGAAGAAGAAGAAGAAAGAAAGAAAGAAACTAATGGAGCAGGAAAAAATTTCCTTCCAAAGGCACTTGAACTAAGTGACAAAAATAGCCATTTGTTTCAGGACATATTGTTGAAATGTGTGCTATTGAAGGACTACCTGGCAATTGTCTGATGCTTCCATTCCTTCTGAACGACACAGCTGTGCCTCAGCCTCCTTATTAATGCCTCCATCTCTGCTATTCTTCGGGTTGGCTTGCATCTGGATGTTGAATCTCTCAGAATTGTGTTTGCAAAACTAGTATAGCATTATGTCTCTGCACTATCTGCATCTACCCCAGGCTCTCCCTTTGGTCATTGGGGCTGAAGTCACCGGTCATTTTGTGCAATCGTCATTCCAATGGCCACTTGCTTGGCTGGGGTCTAGACTGACCCCTGTGGCTGTGGCCCACAGCCAGAGTGGATTTGTAATACCTCCTCCCTAGTCAAATGGCCATATCTGAGTCCTCGTACCCTCCCAGGAAGCCTTCTTCAACTCCTCCAGCCTACGATGATTTATTCCTTTGGAAACTCGGAGTCACTTATTGTTTTATTTGGCACTTACCATTTCGCAATTTATTTATTTGTGTTCTATTATTAGTTTTCCTTTCACCTTGCAAACCTTATCTGCCAACCAGACTGCAGTGTCTTGGAGATGAGGGAAGACATCTTATGCTTGTTGTTTCCCCCGGAGCACACAGAGGACGAGAGAATTGTTCTCAGGAAGTATTTGTTGAATACATGAATGGATGTTGAATGAATTCAGGGGCAGTGCAGCTTATCAAGCATTTTATTAGCGGAATCCCATGGGTTCTGGTTTTATAAACTTTATGTGTCCTGTAATGTAAGAGTATGATAGTTTGTTTTGAAAATAACACAGGAAGTCTTGTTCTGGGGAATCCCTACCCTCCAAATTCTCTGTCTGTCTCGTTACTCAAAAATTAAAAATAATAATTCAAGTCTCCATAGTACATTCTATTAAAGCTGAAAATTTCATTTTAGGGTTCTCCTAGAACCGTGGTTGGCAAACTGCAGCTCGCGAGCCACATGCGGCTCTTTGTCCCTTGAGTGTGGCTCTTCCACAAGATACCAAGTGTGGGCGCTACCTCGATAAGGATCGTGCCTACCTATATAGTTTAAGTTTAAAAAATTTGGCTCTCAAAAGAAATTTCAATCGTTGTACTGTTGGTATTTGGCTCTGTTGACCAATGAGTTTGCCGACTACTGCTCTAGAACAAGTAGAAAAAAATACAAAAAAAAATTTTTTTTTTTTGCCATCTTTACTTTAACGACTGCTATTTAACTTTGGGTGTTAACATCTTTTGCAGATGCTACATTTTATTTCTTTGGCTTTCCTCGGGACACCCAAGGCCCTCCTCCCTAGGAAGGCTACTGCTGTCATTCTGGTTAGCCAGTGACTTATTTCCCCTTTCACTCCCAACAATGCTTAGGGCAGTGGTTCTTAACCTTTTTTGAGGTACCGAACCCACCAGTTTCATATGCACATTCACCGAACCCTTCTTTAGTGATAAATAAAATATGATTTTTTTTTCCAAATTCAAGACATAGGTATATGTTTTTTTCACTGGTGCACAAAATGAGCCGTGCATGAACATCACCTTGCTCAAAGAACAAAACCAACAAAGTGCATGAACTCACAACAAATTACGGTATTACTTTATTCTGGCCTCCGCGGCAGAGGCTTCTCCGAACCCCTGAGACCAACTCATCGAACCCCTAGGGTTAGATAGAACCCAGGTTAAGAACCACTGGCTTAGGGTTCTCTTGCAAATAGACATCCAAACCTCGGTTTAGTTTAAAAATACAACCTTTTGGTCACAGTTTATCCATTGAATGGTGTACCCGGCTAGGTTGAAAGAGAAGGAACTATTTTGGTCGTGTTATTGGGTAGAAAGGGCCAGGAGTATGGGCACATGGACTGTGCTCAGTAAAAAGTGAGTGAAAACATAAGAGAATGACTAAGTGTGTAAGTGAACGGACCATCTAAAGAATGGCACCGTGTCAGAGAGCTTCCCCGGCTTGCTGAATACCTCTTACCCATCTCGGGTGAGTACTAAGGATGCGGGCATTGCTGGGTGGCTCAAAGGACAGGGGACGTGGGGAGCATGTAACTGAAGAAACCCAGGAAGGACTGGTCATTAGTGACAAGCAGAGATTCATCAACAGGCAGACTGCTCTGTGGGTGGAAGATACTGAAATTATATGGAAAAGATACAGCCAGTGATGATGAGCTTCAAGGTTAGAGGTTGAGACCTGGGTTTTCAGAGTCCGATATTGGCCTCAGTATGTTATTGTACTCCTAGGGCTCACTTACTAATACTAGCTTTCTATTTGGCCGAGCTCATTGGCAAGCTCCTGGGATAGTTATTCTGAGATGGCAGGTCTACAAATTTTAAATCCTAAGAGAAGGCACCTCGCAGCCAGCTTATTTGGTTCCATGCCTTCATTTCCCCCATTTTCACTTTCATGGATGAAAACAAATTGAAGCTCAAATGTTTGGTCCATATAATTAGTGGATGGCATGGCTTGGTAATGTGTGTTGAGTAAATGAATGGGTGTTCAACTCATATACTTTTGCTGTGACTGCAAAATATAGACTCTGAACTTAAAGACGCTGCTGTTCAGAGAGGTGCTGCCCATCCGGGTGGTACCTCCTGTCCCTAGATCTCGTTAGTACCCAGGGCAGTGCTCCATCTTTAATAGAAAGGGGACAAACAAGGGCTGTGCTTGCTTGTTGTCTCCGGGGCCCTTTCCAGCTAACACCCCAGTTTCAACTGTGACTCTCTGCCAATGTCAGCTCAGAGGAGCCCCAGACAATGGAAACAGTTAAAAAAAAATAAAAACCTCACCTTTAGTGGGCTCAGCCCAAGTTAGTTTATATTAATGAATATCCATGTGCCAGGAGTCTCTATTTGTCTGTCTTTCGCCCTCACCCTCAGATTAGCTCATCAGGGGGCCCTGTCTTCTAAAATATTTTGTCATTAAAGAAGATATCATGGTTTTTACTAATTTGGATGTTGTTTCTTGAGTGACAGAGAAAATGGTTACAGCATCTAAACTATTTATCATCTTAGATTTTGCAGTTTCAGCAAAAACTGATGAGTTGAGGAAGGATAAATTCATTAAAATTACTTGTATCTTGATATTTAGCTAATGAATAACTTTATAATGCTATAAAATTCATGTATTTTAGTAATGAAAGTATAATTAAAAGCCTAGATAATAATTCCTCTAAGAATAAGAAAACTATTTGGAAAGAAATAAATCATACAGGAGAAAAAAGAATACTATGAATAAATGACAAATTATACCTTATCCATGGATGGAAAGCAAAATATTCTTAGGTAACATAACTCTTTGTTCACATGGTAACAAAGTCTCCATAGCATATTTTATAAAATCTGAAATACTGACTTTAAGATTTCTCTAGGAGAACAGGCAGAAAAAAAATATGAAAAAGATTTTTTCCAAAGGGATTGATAAAGAATTTACCATCAAAATTTTAAAACAAGTAACAATTACCAAAACGATAAGGTATTGGGTTAAAATCAGGAACAAAATTATGGAGTAGGACATTTCAAAAATAGATTGAAACTATTATAAGAACTTACTAAATGAAAAAATAGAACTTATAAATTAAGGAATAATCATTATTAAGAACATGGACCCTCTCCTCCCTTCCTCTCTCTCTAAAGTCAATAAAATAAACATTAAAAAAACGTATTAGAGCATCATCCCAAAGCACAAAGGTTGCCGGTTCGGTCCCTGGTTAGGGCACATACAGAACAGATCAATGTTCCTATCCCTTTCTCTCTCTCTCTCTAAAGTCAATAAAATAAACATTAAAAAAATTATTAAAAAGAACATGAAGACAATCAAGTCAGAGTACAAAGAATATACTAGCTTCACACCTCATAACAGGTACTGTTGGGGAAGGTCATCAAGGACCTGTGACCACTGGTTTGATCCAGCAGCCGAACCCAGCAATTGGCATTTCCTTGTCTCCTCCCCAGTGCTTTCAATGTGTGTGTTGCTGGCCTTCCCTCCTCCTGGAAGCCGCTTTCAGGGCACAGACCTGAGATAACAATGTGCTGTTGAGCCTCCCTGGATTGAATACTTACTTGGCTTAAGGTCTCTATCCAAACTTCTGAGATTTTGGCGAGTGGTGCAGAGATCTACTCATCTTGCCGCCACCCCAGACAATCCTGGAAGTAAATTTCCTTGCTTATTAAACCTGCGACCTACCAATCTGGACAGGTGTGCCTCTTTCTTCAGTCTCTTCTTCACTGTCACTAATAGGCTGGTTTCCAATTTATACCTAAGAAGCTCTTGACCAGGGTTGCGACCCGACCTGTACTATGATAATTTTTGGTCAATGCAAAATGATAAATGTAAGAAAATAAGCATATTTTTTTCAACTAAAAAATAAACACTTCTGATTCCTTAATTTATAACTAGACATAAAATAGATGTTAGAATATAATAAAGGCTTAAAAAATAAATATAATTAAACAAGAAAATTTTATTTTGTAAATGTTCAAGAAAAAGCGTTACCACAGAAGATAGAGAATTGATCTAATTATTTAAGGTCAGTATTCAGCTTCATTTAAAATGAGGTCATAGGAAATAAATGGAGGGTTTCACACAAGGAAATGTCGACAATAAACCACCACATGGAAAAACATTCAGTCTCAACACAACCAAAGAAACGTAAGCAAAAGACCTTTGAAACAGCACAGTTCATCTATTAAAGTAGGCTCTGGTGTCAGAGAGGTAGCCGTGGGTCCTGGCCTTGCCATTTTTTTTAGCTATGTCTCTGGTCAACGGTCCTACACTCTCGACATTGGTTTTCCAATCAGTAATGTGAGGTTATTCTACATCTTGAAGGATTACTCTGAGGGCAAAACGACTAATGTAAACATACTCAAACATGCAGTAGTTGGTACCTACTGAACGTTTCCATTAACGGTAGGTGGCGGTACTGGCAGAGGAATATAGTGATGGTGGTATTGGTCTTGGTGTAAATGGTGGTGAAGGTGATGAGGATGACCATGATGGTGGTGGTGCTGAAGATGGTGGTGTTGGTGCTATCTGATGACAATGGTGATGTCCATGTTGCTAGTGAAGGTAATCGTGTTGATGCTGCTGCTGTTGATGGTGGTGATGAAGGTGATGGTAATGGTGGTGGGTGAGGACTGGTGATAGTAAGAGTGGTGATGATGGTGACAGACCATAATGACAATGGTGGTGGTGAAGATGATGGTGGTGGTGGTAGTTCTGTTGATAAAACTGATGGTGATAATGGTTGGCATTACAATATTTGCAAAAGGGTGAAGGTATTGGTGATGGTCCTCAGTGATAGGAAGGTGTTTCATGGTGGAGCTGGGGATGGTGATGATGATGGTAGTGGTAGTAGTAACATTTGCAGTACTGGTAATGGTATGGTAAAAATAAGTTGAAGTGACAAATATAAGCATGGAATGTTAAAAATTCAATGCTATTGGCCTTGCAATTTTTTTTTTTAGTATTTTTAGAAAACAATCTAGCCATATGTCGCAACAGATATAATATATATTGTACACTTTGACTCAGAACTAAAGCTGTTGGGAATATAAATCAGAAAAAATCATCTATATTAAAAATGGTCTGGAAATGGTATAGCAGTGCTATTTATAACAGGGAACAATCCAAAGCTTCAACAATAGGGAAATGACAAAGCCACTCATACCACAGCATAATGATAAAATAATATGGCACAGCTATTTAAAGTAAAACGTGAGAAAATACACATATGAAAAAATTGTTAGAACACACAAAATTATGCATTTGAGAGTGTGCATCAGCGCGCCTTTGAGTGTTTTCACCAAAACACAGAAGAAAATATAAATATATGTGCATAGAGTATAATAAAGGTTTAACATGAATTAAGCTTTTTCCTTTAATATATTTGCTCAATGGACCCTTACTTTGTAAAGTGTCATGATTGAACCTTAAGCTATATTTCATTCCAAATAACTGTCCTCTAATGGACCAATTCTAACTAAGTCATCTCTTATTCTTTCCCTGAAGTATACTTACCTCCTATCTTTTAGTCCCTGTCTTAGCTCTCATTTTATACTCTAAATAGTTAGGAATAACTTTCAAAATCAAAACAATTTTTTGTTGTTGTTGTTTCAAAAGAAAAAAACAACAACCAACAAACCAAAAAGTAATAAAAAACCTAGTAGTATTGATCTAAGTGTAAATCTATGAACTTGAATGTGAGTTAAGTTTTTTGGTGGTGGGTTGTTTTTTTTTTTTTTTTTTTGGTTGTATATAAAAGCCCACAAGTATTAATAACTTGTGAATTTTTGGAGTAGTTACTTGAACTCTCTGTGCCTCCATTTCTCCTGTTGGATACGGGAGATAACTAGTCACGGACTCATCGAGCTGTTGTAGGGGTTAAATGCAGTGCTCCACGTAAAATGTGGCACACAGGAAGCGGATGCTTATTTTCATTTGGATTTAATATTATCCTTGCTATTGCAATTATAGCTACCCTTCCAGAAGGTACCAAAGGCTCTGAGTTAGAAACAAAAGCATGGGGTCCAGCTTCTTCATGTCTATAATGGGAGCATTAGATCTTGTGGCATTCTGTAATTCTGCTATCCAGGAGAGAATAATGTTCGCTTGTATTAATTTTTGCCTCATGTCAGAAAGAAAGATCATGAACCAAAAATATAAATTAAAGTGGACTTTCAAAGAGACCCTTATTTTTTTTTGAGACCTTTATTTTTTTTAAAAAGTACTGAAGTGTATACTTAGCTTAAATATTTTCTTAACTCTCTCAATGGAAACATAAAAAAAGAGCATATTTCTTTATTAAATGTCACATTTGCTTTTGAAAAAGAAAGGCTTTGAAATAAATAATGACAGCTCTCCCCAAGTTGGACTTAATTTTTTTTCAATACTTTCCTGATTGACTTGGGTTTCTGTACCTCCAAGCTTTTTCTAAGGTTTATTCTTTGTTGTTTTTTTGGAGGGGGGCATTTTAAGTTTTTAAATGAATTAATTTCTATTCCATCAAGGTAGAGACAACCTGCAAGGCCCACTTAAGAAGCAAAGCAGTTAACTGTGGACCTTAGGAAGCCCAGAGCCCCCAGGTGTGTTCAGGTGGCTCTCATATTCCTGTCCTCAGTACAGGCATACTTCTAAAAAACCCCAGAGGGCGCTGTTTTTCTGTCTGTTATCCCTTCTGCCTTGTCTTCTCAATTGAAAAATGGAAAGGAAAAAACCAAACCAAACAAACAAAATAACGAGTGAGGTAGATAGACTGACCAAGCTGGAGGGAAATGAGAGTATCGAATCGAATTTCTTATTTGCCGGTGAGGGTGCAGAAGCCCAGGGACATGAAGTGTGTGTCTGTTGGGCAGATAAAATATATTATGCTCACTTTGTTAAAGATGGCGCTGCCCACGTGCAAGTTTTAAGAGTAAGGTTTTCCCAACACCCTTGACTGACTGGATGATGTGGGGTGGTGCACTCTCATAAGGAATCCTCCCAGTATGTCTCAGATAAGTGACTTTGTATCAGAGACTTCCTTGTTTGTAGATTGGATTAAGGTTTTTGAATCTACACTATAAAGTGAGGCAGACTGGGAGCTTGCTCTCTCTTGGTTCCTGAGGTATTAGAGAGGAGAGCAGATTAAGGCCACGTGGAGGCCAGGAGAAGCAGCCAAGATGGCAGAGTGCTGCGGGAGAAGCCAGTTTGTGGAGAGTTTGTGCTGGAGAAGGAGATGGGGAACAGAGGTGAATAAGTCTAGTGAGCTAGAAACCTTTGATTCTAGGAAACTCGGATAAGTCAATAGCTTTGTGAGCACTGAATGAGTGGGTTTTGGAGCCCAGTGTGTGTTTTTGCATGCCCGCCAGGTGCAAGCTAGAATTAAAGCTGATGGCTCACCAGTTCTTGGCTCCGGTGTTTCATTGCCGACTGTCCGAATCTAATGCGAACCTGCACTGGCCAGGTGGCTCTGATGGTGGCCTCGACTACTGGCTTTACAGTGTTCAAGGCTACTCTGCTACACATCAGTAGCTGAGACAAGGCTAGAGCCCAGACCTCAGAAGCCAGACCTTCTCTGCGCCACCACTGGCCTCTGCAGCAGATAAAACATCCCTCAAAGAGTAGAGCTTGGACACACACTTCTGAATGCACATCCTTCCTTGTTTACTTGGTTTTGTTTCCAAAGAGCAAGGCTGCTTTCTGGAGAGGCAGAAGAGAGAAATGCCTCTTCACTTGTGCCTCATTTGCTTCCTGAGGGCAGTTCACTCACTTTGCCATGTCTCCATTTTCTAAGGTGAAAAATGATGGAAAAGATGACACGTGGTACTAAGTTCAGGTGGAGAAGCTCACTGTATGCACCTGGCATCAGGCACCATAACTTGTCATTGCATGCTCAAAGGGAGTGGTGCCCCATCCTTCAGCTCACAGACCCACCAGGTGCCAGCTGAGCTGTTACGTGCCATATCCTACACAGATGCTGTAGGGTTGACAAAGCCAAGTAAGATGCACTGCCTGCTTTTATCCGTTTGTGTCCGGGGTTGGGAGGTAGACATTCTCAACCACAATGCTGGGGTTAAAATAGTGCTTAGTCTATACTGGGTGCTCCTCAAATCCAAAAGCAGTTATAAGCACAGTCAATTGTCATCACTGGAATGAAAATCAAAGCTTCTTTGCTTGCAAAATGCAAAATTCAGGAGTTCTTTCCTTGGAAACTTCTGGGACTTGAAGTTTTATGAGGAATTTCTTGCTATCGTAGAAAGATGTTTGACGAATAGAAAAAGCCAATGTCCTTGATAAAAACAACCACCTCACACCAGATGATGCTTTGGCATGAGGGCACTTACCAGATTTGCTTTGGAGACCAATGCTCAGAGTATGCAAAGGGGGAGTGACCAGGGCAGAGACACAGGAAGTAGGAATGGGGAAACTGTGGCCTCTGGAAGACAGATTTTACCTGCAACATTACTAGAAATTTATATATATTGGGAAATTTCATGCTGGTGTTCCAAATTCTTTTTTTTCTTCTTTTTCCTTTCAATGTGGTTATGAACTTCAGTGCACAGGTCAAATGTAAATGGAGACTTGTGGTCTTTTGCTTCCCACTTGGAGGAGAAGGGGACTTTGGT
Organism: Rhynchonycteris naso; assembly: GCA_037038555.1. NCBI lineage: Eukaryota > Metazoa > Chordata > Mammalia > Chiroptera > Emballonuridae > Rhynchonycteris > Rhynchonycteris naso. Next base: position 12,988,476 of record CM073000.1, read on the forward strand.
CAGAGCCTGGATTTCACTGGGTGAGCCTGGATGCAAATACACTGCTCACCAAAAATAGGGGATATCTTATAGCTTCATATTCATTTTGAAATATTCCCTAATTTCTGTGAGCTGTATATTTGGGAGAGCTGGACCCTCTTTGTCAATAGTCACCTAGTTATCTCACATGGTCTGTCTCTGGGGGGCTGCAGATTAATTTGAAGGTGTAAGAATGCACACCCCGAGGTTCCTAGGATTACAACGCAATTAGTAAAAGTTACAACCGAAACGCTATCCCAGTGAAGCCAAAGGAAGAGACAGATCAATTGAATTCAAAATGGATAAAAAAAAAATCCCCTGACCGTGAAAACCGAATGCAAACCTCTCCCATTGATCACCAAGGCGGAGGCAGATCCCTCCTCCGCTGTGTTTGACTTCAATCCGGTCACTCAGCCTCCGGGGCCCCCTGACACATAGCACACTTTCCATAAATAAATCATTCTGAATTTGCTGACCTGGAGCAGTGGGCCAGAATCCTCTCTCCCCCTGTCCCCCTCCCCCTCCAAGAGTAAAATGTCCTTTTGCATTTTTAATGCTACTCCCAAGACTCTGTGTCAAGTTTCCACAAGCTTGCCAGAGGCATGAGCTGCCTCTTTTTAATAGGCAGCTTCAAGAAGGTCAGAAAATGAAGCAATATGACAACAGTTTATGAAAAATTAAAAAGCCAAGTGAAATTGCAGTCAATCTGATGGACTGCATGTTACCTTTTCTCAAAGGTCGATGTCTATAATTTTACCACCTGGCCGGACGCGCTAAAATTTACTCTATTTACAACAATAACAACCACGGTATTATTATTTTTCTTGCTTCCTTTCCTTCCTTCCACTCCCAGATGTGGGAAGCGTGACTCACCCTGGACTGACTCAGAGCAAGTGTGACTTTATGAAACATTCAGAGTTGGGTCTCGGGGGACCCATTCTCCATGACACTGGTCCCCAAGGGATCTCTGGCCTTCTGAGCAACAAGAGAGTTTGCCTCTCAATTTGGGGATCTTCTGGGGAAATTCCCTTCATGCTGTTGGGTGTATGGCTACCCATTTATCAAGCAATACACCTGAATCAAAGAACACTAAGCCAGATAAAAATATATTTCATTATTGTTGAAATTCAAGGTAATTTTTTCTTTTTAACAAAACCTCTTTTAAATTTAGTAATTTATGAATTGTAAACAGTCTAAAAAATAGAGATAAAAAAGAAAAAAAATGGCAAGTACTTGTAAGATGATTATGCAAATATAACCCCTGTTAACAATATGGTATATGACCTCCCTATCATACAGTATCCTCCACATTTTATTCTTTTCTCCTATTAAATAGTATCCATAAAATTCCCACCATGTCCTAGTCATTGGAAGCCCTGGGTTAGTGGTACCCAATGGATGTAAACACTGAGTATTATTACCGTTCAAATACAAGCCTCCACAATCACCCTGACTGTGCGTAGGCAGGTGTAGTCACTTTGGGGTTGGTAGGTGGGCCATTGTGTGGCAACGGGGGCAGAGGAGAGGACACCAGAATTATTCCTTAGTTTCCTGAACCCTCTTCTCTACTAAGACTTAGAGAAAACACCGATTTGCATTGAAGGTAAAGAAAAGAGTGGACTTGATTTCCAGGGATGAGTCTTGCCTCACTTACCTCTCTGTGCACCAGTTTCTTTCCCTCTGATATGTAATTTTGTCTGTTGGGGGTTTGATTCCCGCCAGGGCGCAATGAAGAACATCTCTAAGGCTCCTTACCTCTCTGATAGCCTCTGGTGTTATTTTGTCTGCCTCGTTCTTGGGTCTAATTTTATATTCATAATTTTGTATTTGTTTGTGGAGGATGATGGCTTGATTGCACACGTGTTTGGCCTCACGCATCTTGGATCTGCCCCTTCTCCTAACTTAACCAATGGCATGGGAATATTTCAGGCTCAGCCTTTTCTGCGTTCTCCCAATTTCAAATGCTGTCTTTGTTTGCTCCTTGCCCTCCTATTCAGCTTACATCTCTCTTCCCAGCCTCTTTGCCTCCTCATTTTAAACCTCACCTGAGCTGCTCTTGATTGGTTCACCCAGCAGGCACCTCCACCCCATGCTCACACCTGGCTCCGCCCCTCCAGTTCTGCTCCTGCAACCCAAGACCGGATCGAGGTCCTGGACATCCACCTTGCTTGAGAAAGAAGTTCAGGCTGGTGGTGGGAGCAGTTCAAAAGACTGTAACCCTTAAGAAGTGGACAACGTGATCAGTGACCAGTTGTCTCCAAGGGGAAGAACCATCAGAGAGCATGCAATGTCCTGCGGTCATGGCTCAGCCTAAGAATCCGTGGTCCAGACCGTGGTAACAGCAGAGAAAATGGACTCTTCTTGGTTTGTAAGTGATGCTAAAGGTCATGCACAATTTCATTTGAGAATCCAAATTTGAGAATTCAAACACCAGCGTGGCCAGAAACAAGGGAGGAAGACAAAGGAGCTTGTTGTTCCAAATCGCTTTCCTAAAGGCCTCCTGTACTATCAAGCCCTGCAATGCTGAGGATTAAGTGGGATTGCTCAAGATAAGGGGTTTTGCTTTGCAAATGAAGGCTGAGGAGAGCAGTTGAAGGGCTGCTCCAGGAAAATTCTTTCCAGAGTAACCCTAGAGCAGTGGTCAGCAAACTCAGTAGTCAACAGAGCCAAATATCAACAGAACAACGATTGAAATTTCTTTTGAGAGCCAAATTTTTTCATCTTAAACTATATAGGTAGGTACATTCCTTATCAAGGCAGCGCCCACACGTGGTATTCTGTGGAAGAGCCACACTCAAGGGATAAAGAGCCGCGTGTGCCTCGCGAGCCACGGTTTGCCAACCATGGCCCTAGACCATCACACCCACTATCACCTTCGCATCCTTTTCCTTTCCTGGGAAGACAGATGGTTATGATAATAATAATGAAAATAATGAGGTTTCAATAATGATGTTTTTAACATCTGTCCAAACATAGCATCTCCCAGGGAGTTGTGATAGCCACTGTGAAGTATGATAAAGAAACAAACGTTAGAAATGCTTCCTATGACTGTGTTACCCATACTTCCAAGGACTTTATTATTCCTCCCTTTCTCTCCCTCTTCCTCTCTCCCTCTCTTTTCTTTTTCCATCTCTCACAGGTAATTTGGGTAATATAGGAAAAATGAGAGTGTCTTCACAAAGAAGGGGTTTACATGTACTCACACATCATGCAGAATAACACACAGGAAGACATGGGCTTTGGGACCAAATGTCACAAGAGTGAGTCCCAGTTTCAACATAGCCTTGCGATCCAGGGGAGAGCCAGCAAGCTGGCTGTGGGAATAGGCAGAACTCATTTTAATAAGCCACAAAACATTGGGTTTATTAAATCATCTCAGGGGCCAAAACATGGATTTCATGTAGACCAAAATGTTTTTTCCTTTGGCGTCAATTAGTTTTCGGTGTGCTATGTGAAGAGCTTCAGTTAGAAAGTTTGAATTACTGTTGGGCAGATAAAATATATTATGCTCACTTTGTTAAAGATGGCGCTGCCCACATGGAAGTTTGTTGATATTAATGTGTGTTCTGGAACAGGCTGTGGGCAGGCCGGGTCGTCATAGCCTAAGGCTTAGTTTAAGAGTAAGCACTTCCCCACACCCTTGACTGATTGGATGATGTAGGGTGGTGCACTCTCTTGAGGAATCCCATTATGCCTCAGATGGGTGGCTTTGTATCAGAGACTTTCTTTATGTATAATTGGATTAAGGGTTTGGATTTTCTATGCTATAAACTGGGGCAGTCCGGGAGCTTGCTCTCTCTCTTGGTTCCAGAGTTCCTGAGGTTAGTAGAAGAGAGGAGAGCAGATTAAGGCCATGTGGAGGAGAAGTAGCCGAGATGGCAGAGTGCTGAGGAAGAAGCCAGTTTGTTAAGAGTTTGTGCAGGAGGAGATGGGAAACAGAGGTGAATAAGTCTGGTGAGCTAGAAACCTTTGATTCTAGGAAACTCGGATAAGTCAGTAGCTTTGTGAGCACTGAATGTGTGGGTTTTGGAGCCCAGTGTGTATTTTTTGCTTGCCCGCCGGGTGCAAGCTAGAATTAAAGCTGATGGCTCACCAGTTTTTGGCTCCTGTGTTTCATTACCAACTGTCCGAATGCAATGCGAACCTGCGTGGGTCAGGCTGCTGTGATGGTGGCCTTGACTACTGGCTTTACAATTACACTGTATGAAACTGGGGTGCCCAAACTATGGCCCACGGGCCGCATGCGGCCCCCTGAGGCCATTTATCCGGCCCCCGCCTCACTTCTGGAAGGGGCACCACTTGCATTGGTGCTCAGGGAGAGGAGCACAGGATGCATCCGCACCCATAGTTCCCATTGAAATACTGGTCAGTTTGTTGATTTAAATTTACTTGTTTTTTATTTTAAATATTGTATTTGTTCCCGTTTTGTTTTTTTACTTTAAAATAAGATATGTGCAGTGTGCATAGGGATTTGTTCATAGTTTTTTTTATAGTCTGGCTCTCCAACGGTCTTAGGGACAGTGAACTGGCCCCCTGTGTAAAAAGTTTGGGGACCCCTAGTATGAAATTTTTTAGTTACTATTTTCAAAATGTTAGGAAGTGCTGGGTTAAACAGGGTTCAAGTTCTCTTGATTGATCTTTCTGCTCCCTTCATAGGCTAATCTGCCCTGTGAATCTATAGAAGGAGGAAGTAATAGGTAATGTTTCTCAAATTTCTTTAGCCATTTTTTGTGGCGTATGTCAAAGGACCTGTTTTTGGGGGTATAAATACCTTCATAAATAATGACCAGTCTTTGGAGATCGTACCATGACTGTTGCCCAATTTCATCCCCAAGAGCTAACCATTTTGGAACCACATAGGTGTCCGCAGGCTGTTTATTTAGTTACCCCATCAATCCCCTTCTGTTCCTCTGGGTCCCTGGGACCACACCCCTGCTCAGCACCACCAGAGCTAACTAATCTGGCCAGCTGCACTGGGGACAGGGTACTGCAGGGAGGTATGCTCAGCCTCCACACTTCAATGCCTTGGCTCGGGTTCTGGTTCTTGGGTTAAATTGAATTTTCCAACATAAATTTAAAAGGGGGGGGGAGTTTTTTTAAATGACGTTTTAAGAAATGGAAGCCAAGACAATATACCATTTGTCCAAACACAAAATAAACTTGGCATCCTGAGATGCTCAAAGACATCATTTCGTTTTCTCGCTCCTCTAACGGGAGACAGTGCCCACTGATTGCCAAGACTGATTCATCCCGTCTTAGGGCAGAGTTGCTAAGAGATGCCAAACCAATTTGCTGCTCTACAAACTTTAAAAATTAAAATATTAATAGATGCATCAGCCTGCCAAACACAGGGATACCACTTCAACACTAAACAAACATTGTTGCCAAGGAAATGGGTGTTTTCTCTTTCACTTTTTGCCATAAGAGGCATATTGGCTCTGAGGTGTTTGGCCCAGGTGGTGGCAAATGCATTTCAGGCAGGATGGACTCTGCCAGGAGGTCCTCTTTTCTCTTGGAGGTTTTTTTAAATGTTGATTTTGTTGATTTTAGAGAGAGAGAAGAAGGAGTGAGAGAGAGGGAGACTGTAACAGCAATCTGTTTCTCTATGTCCCCTGACTGGGGATCGAAATGGCAAACTTTGCACTTTGAGACAATACTCTAACAGACCGAATTATCCCACTAGGGCTTCTCTTGGAGATTTTAAAGTCAAGGAACTGCCCTTGACATTTACAACAGATTCTTCAACTTGGATCTGTGAACATCTCAAACTATTTCAGAGATAACCAAAATGAAGAATTAAGAAAAGAGTTATAGCCTCCCTAAGTCATATTTAGTATATGAGATTATATATTTTATATATTTATACACATATATATTTATCTACCTTTATTTGATATACCTATATTTGATATATATATAAATCTGTATAAATTAAAGTTTATATGTAGATTGATATATGAATATAAAATAAACATGCATAATGTATGTGTGTATATAAATATATGAAATATATAATCTACGATTGGGAAATCTTTGTTGGCCCTGGTCAGTGTGCTCAGTGGGTAGAGCGTTAGCTCTGTGTGTGGACATCCCAGGTTCGACCCCCGGTCAGGGCACATGTGAGAAGTGACCATCTGCTTCCCTCTCCCCCTTCTCTCTCTCTTCCCCTCCTGCAGCCAGTGGCTTAGTTGATTCAAGCATCAGCCTCAGATAGGGGTTGCCGTGTGGATCCCGGTCAGGGTTCATTGTGGGAATCTATTTCACTCTCTCCCGTCCTCTTTGTTATCACAGACTCCTCTGAGCACGTGTGAGCTCCTTCACGGTAGAACCCATGCCACTGTGCGTGTGTGTCACTTGCCCCCTGGGGTAGTGGCAAACCTGTACTAGAGCCTCAGTAAATGTGACTTTGAACCTGGAGACCTGCTTCTTGGCTCTACCTCTACCAGTATCTCAATATGATTAGGGGCCAGTGACTAAACCTCTCTCGACCATAGTTGGCACACATGTAAAATAAGCACGTTGGATCAGACGACATCCATGATCTTCTCTAGATCTAAAGATCTCTGAATCTCTGTTTTTCTATCTGAAGGTCTTCACTTTCAAAGTGAGGATAAAGTCTTGATTTAATTCTAGGAGCAAGCCACATGAATGAGGATTTCTCCCCTTCTTTTCTAAGCATTCCTCCCTGTGATATGTGGCTTAGGCCATCTCTAAATGTAGGATGACAAGGTAACCAGCCATCTGATACATTTAGAAAATGTTCAAACGTCTTTCACTTTCCCATTCTAACTCCTGTAACCTGGTAACTGAATTTCACAACAATGATTCCTTGTATTTGCTTAGTGTTTTACATTTTATAAAATAATGTCTCACATAGTTTATCATTTGATAGTCACAACTGCCTTAAAAAGTAAGAACACTAACTTGTATTTCTGTCTCCCAAATATGGAGGTTGGAGCTAATGGCACCAATAGCTATACTACTCTGAGTTCAGCGTGGGGGTTCTACCCTCTGTTCTCACTGAGCTCAGACATCGTGGCCACCAGGTAAATCTGTTACTTGGGTGGAATGGGGGTGGTATTTAGGACTCATCCACTCAGCCTCTTTTTGCACATGCATTCAGCAAATATTACTAACGTCTAGTGTATATCAGCCCCAGGGCTAGCACGATACCAGTAAATTAATCCAGCATTTTCCACAGCGTATTTCATAAAACACTAGCACAACATGAGACTTCCCTGAAAAAAAAAAAGAAAACCTTGTGGTCAGGTAACTGGAGAACACTCCGTCCACACCCCCTCTTGGAGATTGGCAGTACATATTTGCAAATTAAAAGTGCTGAAAAGTCCTGAGTGAGGAGCCCTATTTAAACACTTTTAAATTCGGTAGTTCCCAAACTCTATTTAGAACCGTTTGTGCCTAAAATATTATTGAGAGGTTTCTATGCACAGACCTTCCTGAGATCCTGCTGAAATGGGCGTTGGGAGCATGAGAAGGAATCATCTCACAAGGATAAAGACAATGAGACAAGGCTGCCAATGGACAAGCGGTTTAGACAAACTTCCGGAAGAAAGAAAGCAGCTAGGATCACGCTCACTGATAATACCACAGCCCAGAATAAACCCCAAGGGGGCTGCCAAGGAGGCAGGGGTCACATTCCCTGCCAGGACCCCCGAGAAACTGTGAGCTTGAAATTGGTCCATCCTAGAGCAGGCAAGAGGGGTTCCAGGGGAGGGACTCAGGGCAAGTCTGTCTTCACGGGATGGCAGCTGACTCCCACCCCACCTCAGGAAAAGCGGTGTTTGCCTGCAGGCTCCGTGCAAAGCCATGTAATGGTTGGGGGGAGCGCCTGTGACCAATGTGGGTGTGGCAGTGCCCAGTGCCCTTGGATGCCTCCTCCTGGCGTTGAGACCCACTCCCTTCCTGCATCCCCAACCTGAGGGCAGCTGGCGTGACCTCTTGTCCCTGTGCCTGCATCCGGCAGCATTCCCCCTTTTTTTTTGCCTCTGGGATATAGGAACAATTAGAGAATAAGATGGGGATTACTAGGAATTAGAATGTAACAGTCAAAAAATTTTAAAAATGTAATAGAAGAGCTGGAAAATAAAAAACAATCATTTAGCACTGGAAAGCCAGTAGCCATGGCCACAATCACAGCCGCCTGGCCCATGCAGGCTCGCATTGGATTTGGATAGACGGTAATGAAACAATGGAGCTGTTGGGCAGATAAAATATATTATGCTCACTTTGTTAAAGATGGCACTGCCCACAGGGAAGTCTGTCGATATTATTGTGTGTGTGTGTGTGGGGGGGGGGGGGATAGGTTATAAGCAGGCAGGGTCATTATAGCCCAAGGCTTAGTTTTAAGAGTAAGCTTTTCCCCACACCCTTGACTGATTGGATGATGTGGGGTGGTACACTCCTATGAGGAATCTTTCCATTATGCCTCAGATAAGTGACTTTGTTTCAGAGACTTTCTTGTTTGTAGATTGGATTAAAGGTTTGGATTTCTACACTATAAAGTGGGACAGGCAGGGAGCTTGCTCTCTCTGGGTTCCTGAGATTAGCATTAGAGAGGAGAGCAGAGAAAGGAGAGCAGATTAAGGCCACATGGAAAAGAAGAGAAGCAGCCAGGATGGCAGAGTGCTGAGAGAGAAGACAGTTTGTGCAGAGTTTGTGTAGAGAGAAGGAGATGGGAAACAGAGGTGAATAAGTCTGGTGAGCTAGAAACCTTTGATTCTAGGAAACTCGGATAAGTCAGTAGCTTTGTGAGCACTGAATGAGCAGGTTTTGGAGCCCAGTGTGTGTTTTTGCTTGCCCGCCAGGTGCAAGCTAGGATTAAAGCTGATGGCTCACCAGTTCTTGGCTCCGTTGTTTCATTACCGACTGTCTGAATCTAATGCGAACCTGCATGAGCCAGGCAGCTGTGATAATGGCCTTGGCTACTGGCTTTACAATGTATGTAGATGGAGGACGGGTATTGTTGGGCAGATAAAATATATTATGCTCACTTTGTTAAAGATGGCGCTGCCCATGTGCACATTTTAAGAGTAAGCTTTTCCCCACACCCTTGACTGATTGGATGATGTGGGGTGGTACACTCTCATGAGGAATCCTCCCATTATGCCTCAGATAAGTGACTTTGTATCAGAGACTTTCTTGTTTGTAGATTGGATTAAAGGTTTGGATTTCTACACTATAAAGTGGGGCAGACCGAGAGCTTGCTCTCTCTCCGTTCCTGAGGTTAGTATTAGAAAGGAGAGCAGAGAAAGGCCACATGGAGGAGGCCAGGAGAAGCAGCCAATATGGTGGAGTGCTGAGGGAGAAGCCAGTTTGCAGTTTGTGCTGGAGGATATGGGAAACAGAGGTGAATAAGTCTGGTGAGCTAGAAACCTTTTGATTCTAGGAAACTCGGATAAGTCAGTAGCTTTGTGAGCACTGAATGAGTGGGTTTAGGAGCCCAGTGTGTGTTTTTACTTGCCCGCTGGGTGCAAGCTAGAATTAAAGCTCATGGCTTATCAGTTCTTGGCTCCGGTGTTTCATTACCAACTGTCCACATCTAATGCGAACCTGACTACTGCTTTACAGATATATAGTGCTGAATAAAGCAGGACCTTGCTTTCCACTTCTGTAAACTGAGGAGTTCCACTAGAGAGGAGTCATAGTCAGAAAGGAGCCTTCAGTCCCACCAGGTAAATCCTCTTTAATTGTTGAGGTCCCGTTAGTGATTTTGGCAGCCTCCTGCTGTGTTAGGAAACACCAGGTGAGGCTTTATCACAGTCTCACTGAATGCTTCTCCAGGGTCTGGAAGCTGGGGTTTTATACTGTGGCTATTTTTAGTTCTTGGCTGCAGTGGCTGCTGGGACCTGTTGCCTCTGGAGGCCAGGAGAACTTTCCCCTGGGCGAGGCATTCCTTCTGTAATCTTGCCCTGAAGAGCTCTCTAGTTGAGATTTGACTATTTACAACCTCTGACAACTAGATATCTCCTTCTGAGAAATGCAAGATCAGTTCGGGTGCTGTGTATGCAGCTGTCAGAGAGAGCAATCCACATATAAGAACCAGCCAATGTATGCACAGATAAGTGGAACAATAAATTGATGTTTCTCTCTTTCTTCCGCTCTCTAAAATCAATCAATATTTAAAATTTACAAACTAGAAACCTCTGAGGTTATTTTACTCAATAGTTCCCATTCAAAAATCTTCTCCTGAGAGAGAAACAGGATGGTTTGTGCTTTGGAGCTGATTAAGGCTTGGGCAAAGTCTTGGTTGGAGATGGATCAGTGTAAAGCCAGTAGTCGTGGGCAAGGCCACCATCACAGCAGCCTGATCCACGCAGGTTCGCATTGGATTCGAAAAGTCGGTAATGAAACACAGGAGCCACGAACTGGTGAGCCATCAGCTTTAATTCTAGCTTGCACCCGGCGGGCAAGCAAAAACACACACTGGGCTCCAAAACCCACACATTCAGTGCTCACAAAGCTTCTGACTTATCCGAGTTTCCTAGCATCAAAGCTTTCTAGCTCACCAGACGTATTCACTTCTGTTTCCCATCTCCTTCTCTCTACAGAAACTCTGCACAAACTGGTTTCTCCCTCAGCACTCTGCCATCTTGGCTGCTTCTCTCCTCCACATAGCCTTAATCTGCTCTCCTCTCTAATACCAACCTCAGGAACTCCGGAACCAAGAGAGAGAGATCAAGCTACTGCTCTCTCCCATTTTATAGCATAGACTCAAAACCTTTAATCCAATTATACAAACAAGGAAGTCTCTGTATAATGGGATTCTTCAGGAGAGTGCACCACCCTACATCATCCATTCAGTCAAGGGTGTAGGGAAGAGCTTATTCTTAAACTAAGCCTTAAGCTATAACAACCCCGCCTGCTTACATTACAACTTTTCCCCCACAGCCATCACAAGCATAAGGGCAAATAATATCACCTGGGTGACGGGCTTCCATGTGGGCAGCACCATCTTTAACAAAGTGAGCATATTATATTTTATCTGCCAAACAATCAGGTTTCAATGCCCTTTGTACTGATTTTTCACAAGGGCACTGCAGGGTCTGTGCCCCAGACCCCTATGTTCTGTCCTCACCAGACAAACAGCAAGTAGTAGCTAGCATTCAGGAATACCGCATGAAAAGTCAGGTTGGGAGATTTGGAGCTAGATATTTAATCTGCCAAAGCTCCCACTTCTCTGCTCCAAGATAGCGGCTGTAAAACCCACCACTGCTCAATCATTCTCCCAAAGCCCAGTTCTAACATTGCAATTTCCTAGTTTAAACCCCCCAGATACTCCCTGCTGCAGACAGAATATATTCCTGAATGGCATGGGTGCTACTGAAGGCCTTTTGCAGTCCAGGCCAATCCTCAGGTGTAATTCTGTTTCTCCCCGTACCTCCACCATCAGCCCTGTGAATGTTTCCTATAAAAGTTTTTTTTCTGTCTTCATGCTTGTTATGGACTGAATATTTGTCTCTTCCAAAAATTCACATGTGGATGCCCTAAATCCCAGGGTGACTGCAGTTAGAGGTGGGGCCTCTGAGGAAGTAATTAATGTTAATGAAGTCATAAGGGTGGAGCCATGATCCCATAGGGATTAGTGTTCTTATGAGAAGTGACACCAGAGAGCTTACTGTTTCTCCTTTCTGTGAGGGCACAATGAGAGGGCCACCATCCACAAACCAAGAAAGAGATCTCACCTGACCTCCTGTGCTGGCACCTTAGATTTCTAGTCTCCAGACTGTGAGGACATAAATGTTTAGCCTTCCTGTCTGTGGTATTTTGTTACACAGCCTGAGCTGACTGATACAATGTCCTTGCACATGTAGCCCCTCTTCACAAAGTGCCTCCGTGGCTATTTCCATTGGCCCAATTCCTTCAAAGAAATACTTCCTTTTCTGTGACGGTTTCTCTTATCCTTCTAGCTAATAAATTCCCCAAGAACACTGTTGGTACTTGCCCTTTGGAAATTTTCACTTTTCGACTTAATTATTGTCACTTGTAAAGGTGAACTCTTTTCTACTGAGTAGAAGGTCCTTGAAGGTAGGGATGTATCTTGTTCACCTTTGCGTCTCCCACATCTGTCTAGCACAGCCTCTGTAACATATTAAAAATGCTGGCCGACCTTCCCTGAGTGCCTCCTTGGTGCTAGGCCTGGGTGACATGCTTTCTATATTTAGTTGGAATCCTCCCAATCACCTTAACAAAAAAGATATTGTTATTCTCATTTAGAAATGGTGGAATGTACTATATGATTTACTCCAGTGCAGTGCCTAGAACAGTCAAACTCACAGAGAAAGGGTACAACTGGGAAACCGGCTGGCAATAAGGGAAGGTCACTAAGGAACCAGGTCCGGGAACTTTGGCTGGAAACGCCCACACCATGCCAGCCAAAAGAAACTTCCCAGGAGCCCTTTGAAAAAGAACAATTGTCTGTCAGCCAATGAAATTTTGCCACATCATATCAACTTGCCTTCACCCTACTGACCCTATAAATTACCCCCAGATGGGAGAATCCGCATGACTTCTCTGGCCTGTCTCGCGAACTAGAGAACCTCGTCCAGGATGTGCTCTGAATAAAGGTTTTTGCTATTCCACAGTTGGTGGCTACGCCCTTCTTTCTTCCTTGGCAGGGAAAACACCTTACATTTGGTGTTGAAACCCGGGAGGAGCTTAAAGTTTACAAGGGACCACTCCTCTCCCCTTCCCTTCCTTGGAAGAACCAGGGTCTCCGAGCTCCCACCCACTTTGGCACATGGTACAGTAAGTCCCCTCCCTCCGGCCTTCCCTCAGTTCTTTCCGCTGAGACTCCCTGTCCATAATCTCAGCTGCGTCAGTGTTGGGAAGATAAAACATAATGTGCTCACTTTGTTAAAGATGGCGCTGCCCACATGGAACCCGTCACTCAGGTGATATTATTTGCCCTTATGCTTGGGATGGGTGTTGGGGAAAGGCTGTAATGTAAGCAGGCCGGGTCATTATATCCTAAGGCTTGGTTTTAGGAGTAAGCTTTTCCCCACACCCTTGACTGATTGGATGATGTAGGGTGGTGCACTCTCCTGAGGAATCCCATTATGCCTCAGATGGGTGACTTTGTATCAGAGACTTCCTTGTCTGTAGATTGGATTAAGGTTTTGATTCTACACTATAAAGTGGGGCAGGCCAGGAGCTTGCTCTCTTGGTTCCTGAGGTTAGTATTAGAGAGGAGAGCAGATGAAGGTCACGTGGAGGCCAGGAGAAGCAGCCAAGATGGCCGAGTGCTGAGGGAGAAACCAGTTTGTGCAGAGTTTGTGCTGGAGAAGGAGATGGGGAACAGAGGTGAATAAGTCTGGTGAGCTAGAAACCTTTGATTCTAGGAAACTCGGATAAGTCAGTAGCTTTGTGAGCACTGAATGAGTGGGTTTTGAAGCCCAGTGTATGTTTTTGCTTGCCCGCCGGGTGCAAGCTAGAATTAAAGCTGATGGCTCACCAGTTCTCGGCTCCATTGTTTCATTACCGACTGTTCGAATCAAATGCGAACCTGCATGGGCCAGGCTGCTCTGATGGTTGCCGCGACTACAGGCTTTACAGTCAGGGACCTCTTATCTATTCCGAGTATGTGTGTGCCTGTGGAGACGTCCCGGACACACCCCCTCTACCTAACCATCTGGTGACCAGAGCTTGAGTTGCGGGATGCCAGTTCTCATCTCTGATCACTGCGAGGGCTGAGAGCGGCCATAGAGGCACAGGAATCTAAACCTGACTCAGAAACACTCCTGGAGTGCCTATTCCGGAATCTCTCCCTCCCTAAAGAAGGAGAAACTGATCTTCTCCTATGTGGCTGGGCCACTATACCCACTGGATAATCGAACCAGGTCACCTCCTGAAGTAACTTTCAATTTTAACACGCTCACCAATTTAACTATTGCCAAAGAACTGGGAAATGGTTGGTGATCCCTTACATTCAGGGCTTCTGGCATTTGCACTATGGTCGTAATCTCTGTGCTGGCTGCTCTATAGCGCAGGTCCTTTTGGCCAGAGAAACCTCAGCTAAACCTTCCACTCCTGATCTTTCCTCCTTTGCCAACCCCCAACTCTCTTCCCCTCCAGCACAACTCCTTCTGTCCTATTGGGCTCCTCCCCTCCCTTTTCGGGATCCTGTTTCTCATTCACCTGCAAATATCAGTCCCTCTTTCCCCTCCCCTGCTGGCCAGGAGCCCCTCCCTTTTCTGCTGTGTTCTTAAGCCCCTCCCCTGTCAGGCCCTCCTCTGCTGGCCATTTGCCCTCACAGGGGTTTGCAGGGCTCCTGACCCCACGGCCCAGCCGTGGTCTTTTTGCAGGAAGGCCTGACCCTGTCCTGCCTCTGTCTCTGGTGTTTCCAGCCGGATCTGGGTGCAGGGCTCCCCAGGAGCCCCCCTCCTCTTATTCTCAACCCCCAAACCCTTATCCAAGACCTGGTGAACATGACATTTAAAATTTTTAATGGTCGTGGCTAGTAGGAAAAGGCTGAGGCTGCTTGCCAGATCTGCATGCAGCAGAAGGTAACTCTCCAAACCCAGGCTCTTGTGGCAGCCCTGAGGCCAGCAGAGCAACAGGGGCAAGTCATAGGAGGTGCCCAACCCAAGTCCAGGCCACAAAGAGGAACCCCACCAGAAGCTTGCTTTAAATGTGGCAAGGAGTATCACTGGTCCCAGCAGTGCCCCTGCCCAAGGCCACCCACTAAGCCCTGCCCTAACTGCAAGCAGCCTGGTCACTGGCAGAGCAACCCTTTTGGCAAACAGGCTCTTCCTCGGTACCTCTACGCAGAGGACAAGCCACCCAAATGGGAGGCCAAGCCAGCCAGGCAGGCCCATCCTTCAAACTCCTAGACCTCATGGATGACTGACGTGGCCTGGACTCGAAGATCACCATCACCCTCGCCAAGCCCAGGGTAATACTGTAGGTAGTGGGTAAGTGCTTCTCATTTTTTGTGGACACGGGGGCTACCTTCTCTGTTTTGCCATCACACTCTGGACCTCTAATTCCCTCACAGGTCTTGGTTATGGGAGTGGATGGGACCCCTTCTTTTCTTCTTTGTACACCACTCCTGACATGCAGTTTGGACGGAATCCCCTTCCTCGCACTTCTTCAGATTCTTTCTTTCCTCGATCTAATAGGCTTCTTTCGACACTGAATTCCCAATTTTGCTCTCTTAGCCAAACCCCCCTGCTCTTGCCACCTATCTCCCCTTTCTGTCTTTACTCCGCCATCTTCTCAGGGAATATGCGGACCGAACCCTTCCTCCCATAGGGGGTCCAGATGAAGCACACCCAGCGGTCCCCCTCCAGTCATGAGACAGGGTTCTTCTGAGGGAGCTCCAGCCCGGCTCCCTACAGCCCAGATGGACAGGACCCTATACGGTAATATTGACTACTCCTACTGCAGCCAAGCTCCTAGGGCCAACACTTTGATACCATGTCTCTTGCCTCAAGCTTGCCCCCGTATAGGACTTCTGGCAGTTGGAACCACTGGGCTCTACCCGTCTCCGGCTCACCAAAAGGTTGGGCCCTGCAGATCCTCCTGTTGCTCCTGTCCCTCCCACTGGAAACCTGCCACCAGAGTGAGTGAAAGCAGGGAGCAATGCTGTTCCATGAGACTGGGCTGATGGAAGAAAACATCAATCTCCTCAACCGTCTACAAGAGAAACTGTGCAAGGATCTCTCTTCCTACAACCCGCTTAACTCCTGGTGGCAGCCACCCATCCTCACTGGGCTGTCCCTATCCTAGGTCCTCTTCTGATTATCAGCATATTACTCATATTTGCTCCTCTTTTTAAAATTCTTATAGGACCGCATCCACAGTTTCTTGAGTCACGGTCAAACAGATGTTCCTGCACCCATATACGCAACTCCCCTCAGAGCCACCACCTTCCGACCTCCCTTCCCCAGGACGCCCCTAACCAGCAGGAAGTAGCCAGATGAATAGCGGCGCCCCTATCTAACATAAAAGGTCGGAATGTGAGGTTGGTTGGCAATGGGGGAAGGTCACGTGAGGAACCAGGTCCAGGAACTTTGGCTGGAAATGCCCGCACCCATGACCACCAAAAGAAACTTCCCAGGAGCCCTTTGAAAAAGAACAACTGTCTGTCAGCCAATGAAATTTCACCATGTCATATCAACTCGCCTTCACCCTACCAACCCTATAAATTACCCCCAAACAGGAGAATCCGTGCAACTTCTCTGGCCCGTCTTGTGGACCAGAGAACCTTGTCTGGGATGCGCTCTGAATAAACCTTTTGCTATTCCACACTTGGTGGCTAAGTCCTTCTTTCTTCCTCAGCGGGAAATATACCTTACAACAACAGCTTGGGGTTAGGAGGAGTGAGAAATGGAGAGATATTATTTAATCAGTATAGGGCTTCAGTTTTACAAGATGACAAGAGTTCTGTGGGGACATGGTGGTGATGTAGCAGAACAATGTGAATGTATACTGCTCACAAAAATTAGGGGATCCGGGAATGTGCAGATACTCCAGTACTTCCAGCCTTTTGGATAGTGCATTTTCACCAATGAAATAAAAGTTGGTTTTGCATCTCATTTGCATAATAAAACAACTTTCTTTGGCTTGTCCTTTGTTTTTCTGATGTTTTGTTTAATAAAAAAATCAAGTGCTTCTTTTTTTTATGACTCCATATTCATTTCAAAATAGACCCCAATTTTTGCAAGCAGTATATTTAATGTCACCAAATGACATTAATTTAACTTCAAAATGGTTAAGATGTAGAGTTTTATGTTATGTGTATTATACTAAAATTCTTTAGAATGGTGAAGCTGAGGCACAGAAGGGTGAAGTCATTTGCCCAAGGTCATTCAGCTACAAAGGGGCAGTGCTTGGATCTGAACTCTCACTGTTCATTCTTCCTGTTCTGTTTCATTTCGAAGCATCTTCTTTCCCCAGGTGTCAGTGGGGAGCCTTGACCCTGGGGCAGGTGGACCAGCCCCTGTTCCACAGTGTGATCTGCTTCAAAGTAAGAAGTAAAGAGCGGTGCTGCTGCCTTCCTCATGGAGTCAGCTGACCTCACCCTTGACAGCCACGCTCTGGAACTCTCTCTACATGCAAAATACAACCCTGCTTCTAAAGCCATTTTCACAGTTTTTGTAATAAGCAACCAAACCTCTTCTCACTCATGCGGAGGGGTTAAAGTTCATAGGAAATCTTATAAATGCTTTGATAACATCATAATAAGGAGTGAACAGGAGTGGCCCCTAACGGTGAGGCTGGGAAGTTCTCTTCCTCCCTCATCTCAAGCTATAACACCATTGATTGAGATGTTGGGCAAACCAGTCACTTCATCCTACAGCCTGCTCGACACACCCTCCAGCATCATCATAGGGCACAGCCCACTTACGTCTGGGAATGAGAACTCTACTGGCCAATCGTAATTCGGGCTGGATTCAGTGTTCCTTGTTGGAGATGCTCTGTCCTGAGACTGTAAAGAGAATGCAATGCTTCACAAGATTCCTTTACATTTCCTAGAGTATCTTTCCCTTATAAGACCCAAAGGAATGATAGAATGGTTACATTAGCTCCATGACAGCAGGGACTGTGCCTACCTTGTTTACCACTCAGACATCTGGCACAGAGAGGACACTTGCTAAATGTCAGTCGAGTTGAATGGAATAAAATTATGTTACCCTATAGAAGCCAGTAGGAGTTAAGCATCACTGGCCCCTTTTACAGGGAAGTCAGTTTAGTCTGAAGTCATGGACCAACTAGGAGATGTCACATACTCTTCAAACGCTGGCTGGGCATCAAGACTAGTCTTTGCCCTCAAAGAATTTGGAAGAACACTGACAGAGTGGAGAGGTCTTCCTGAGTCTCTCGTGTGTAATTCAGGTGTGGCCCTGGGAGGCACATTAACACCGTTCTTATATTTGGTGAGTAAGTGACTTCTGTTCGGGGCTCTGATGACCTGAGTAGTTTGATAAGAAAGACTGAGGCATTCACCAGGATAATTCTGAGGGTTGGTCTGATCTACATAAGGTATATTTACCAATCACAAAAATTAAAAATCAAGAAAACCAAACCAAGTAAATCACAGAGAGTCCAAGGAAATACAAATTATTGAGACTTCTATTAAAAGCAGAGGCAGTCCATCTAAACGCTGTAAGTAAAAACAAATAATCCCGGACAAAAAGGGATCGGAGCGGCACTTACCATGTAGCTAAAACTTTTATATATATGACCTCATTTTACCCTCGCAATGATCCAGTAAGAAGTTAGGTAAGTTGGCCACGACAGCAGAGCTAATCAGTGACAGGACCAGGATTTGAACCACACAGTCTAGCTCGAGGTTTTCAGCTCAAGACACTAGGCTAAACTGCCTCCCAAAGTGACACAGGATTGAGAAGGGCAATGAAATTGCTGAGGCCTAGAGTCTCATCCCTGATTCTACCTGCCACCCAGGTGCCCCCATTTCCTTCAGCATTTAAAACCTGCCTCTTCCATGAAGCCTTCCCTGATAAGTCCAGTCTTCTTCTGTCTCTGAATGTGTTCAGTGCTTATTTGGTACTGTGAATCATGTCTTTTTGGACTCTGTTCCACCACAACCCTTTTGTTCATTTCTAAATGCTTTGCAGTATTCCTCCCTCCTCCTGTGCCAGCTGGCCAGAGCCTCCCAAGAAGGGCCCCCACCTTAGACTGCTTTTCTAGCTGTCACAGAATGTGCACATCACACGCACAGTGCCGGCTCAGTCAAGAATCATCGTCCTGTCGATTTGGAATGGATTAGAGATACATACACAGGAAGGAGCAGGCACTTGGCTTGAGTTCATTTCTTGTACCTCTAAAATGTTTATTATGGAATAAGAACTCACCACACTCACGAGACAGTTGTTCAACCTTTACCCTTGTGTTTTCTCAGTAAAGAACCTCCTTCCCCCACCCCAGATCAGCCTCTCTGCTTTAACTTGGCAAGTTGTTTTAACTGAGGAGAAGGACCCTGATTTCTGGGTCGGGGTTCCAGGCTTACTGCCACATTTGGCCCTTGTGGCAGGAGGGGCAGCAGCTCGGTCCTCAGAGTTCCTGCAGCTTTGACGGAGAGCACTCCACCGTGAGACGACCCTCAGTGGGCCTGGGCTTGGCCAATGGATAGTGACAGCTTTGTTAAGATTTTCAAAGACGGATTATTCACAGCAGAGCTTTGACTAAGTTACCATTTTAAACCAATTGGTTTATGTGAGCTTGGAGCACAGATGCTGTGTATAAATTTGAATAATTTTCACTGGTAGTTTCTTTATTTTGTAAGTGTGAACACTCTTCTGTCCCACCAAACCCAACCACCCAACCTCTAGTTCTTAGGCAAGGGAATAAAAGCCCAGAGAGGGACCCATGGCCACACAGTTGATTGGTCTTCCAGCCAGATCTGAATGCAGGTCAGCCCACAGTAGCACTGTCCTATAGAACTTCCTGTGATGACAGAAACATTCCACACAGGTCCTTTCCAATACAGTAGCCATTAGCCGCAGGTGGCTGGTGAGCACTTGAAAACGTGGTTAGCGTGACTAAGAAATAAAATTTTCAATATTTTTTTCCATTGAAATTCATTTAAATTTAAATAGCCACTTGCAGCTAATGGCTATCATTCTGGAACAGCACATTTCCTGAAGAATCGAGCCAGCCTGTGGAGGGTTGCTGTTATAAAATGAAAAAGATTATCCACCAAATTCTTCCTTTTCTTGCACACCACAGAGCTGGACAAAAATATTTCTGTAGAGGGAAAAACCAACAAAAGGCAATCATGCCAGTTAGTCATTACCACCTCGCATATGTACCGTGCAATTGTTCTCATCAAAACCTCAGAACAATAGTGGTTTCCTAAATAATGGATTCTCCTATTTATTTCTGCTGTTGCCATGTTACGGTTGTGCAGCGAGCTCTAGTGCTTCTACTGACCCACAGGCTTGTGAAGGAATACAGAAAGCCCTGCTTTTAAAGCATAAAGAATGAGACATGGCTTCAAACCCCAGTTCCCAAACTTTGTCCTTACAAGATTGCACAGAACGTTTGATTTCAAGGTAAAATTCATGCTCCATTCACATAGAAAATCACCTCCAATTTTGAAAGGCGTGTTATCTGGGAGTAGAGCTGCCAGCCAGAGCATCTTCCTGTGTACATAATACAATCCATACACAGATTCATTCTGGACACTTTGGGCCTGGATATCAGAAAGTATTGGAGGGTATCAATTCAAATGGAGGCTGCAGCCAAGAAATCAAGAGAAGGCTGAGACTCGGAAGAGTTGGATAAGATCACCAAGAGCAAAGATACGTCAGCAGTGACCAAGGCTAAGACCATCCACACCCTCATACTCCCAACTACTATGTACAGATGTGAAAGCTGGGCCCCAAAGAGGCTGATGGCGATGAAGGTCTTCATTTAGAACATGGCATTGGAGGAGAGCTCAAAGGATATCCTGGACCACCAGGAAAATGAACAGGTGGGTCCAACAGAAAATCAGGCTTGAAACATCAATGAAGGAAAATTAACTTAAAACAGATCATAAAACTAAGTATAAACCCTAAAGTTATAAAACTCCTAGAAGAAAATATAGGAGAAAAATCTTTGTGACCTTGGGTTGGACAAACATTCCTTAGATAGAACACAAAAAGCACAAAGCAAAGAAGAAAATATATTGACAAATGTAACAAAGTCAAAAACTTGTGCCTTCAAAAGATACTTATGAGCCTGACCAGGCGGTGGCGCAGTGGATAGAGCGCCGGACTGGGATGCGGAAGACCCAGGTTCAAGACCTCGAGCTCACTAGCTTGAGCGCAGGCCCATCTGGCTTGAGCAAAAAACTCGCCAGCCTGGACCCAGGGTCGCTGGCTCCAGCAAGGGGTTGCTCAGTCTGCTGAAGGCCCGCGGTCAAGGCACATGTGAGAAAGCAATCAATGAACAACTAGGGTGTCGCAACGGCAACGAAAAACTAATGATCGATGCTTCTCACCTCTCTCCGTTCCTGTCTGTCTGTCCCTATCTATCCCTCTCTCTGACTGTCTTTCTCTGTCTCTGTAAAAAAATAAAATAAAATAAAAACTTTGTTAAAAGACAGTTACGAAATGAAAACTGAAGCCACAGACTTGTAAACTATTTGAGAAACATTTGTCTGATAAAATACATATCTTGACTATATAAACATTTAAAATTCATTAAGACAATGCTAAAATAATATTAATAAGCAAAATATTTAAACAAATATTTCATCAAAGAAGACTTACTAATGGGTAGTGAGTACATGAAAAGATGCTTAACATCATTAGTCATTTGAAAAATGTAAATTAAAGATGCAATAAAATATCATTGCACATTTACCAGTATGCGTAAGACTTAAAAGATTGACAATACCAAGTGATGAAAAGGAAGCAGCTAGAAGTCTCGTACAAATTCTGAAAATAATTTGAAAGTGTCTTTTAATAAGGGTAAACATTCACTGGCCGTATATAACCCAGTAATTCCACTCCAAAGTATGTATGTGCTCAAGATAAATGAAAACAGAATCAACACAAAAGTTTATATGTGAATGTTTATAGTCACTTTATTAATAATAAGCTTAACCTGGGAAAGAACCCAAGTGTCCATTAATTGTGTACTGTATATTATAATCATACAATGAAATACAACCCAGTAATAAAAAGAAACCAGCTGCTAACATATGTGCCAACATGGATGAATTAAAACAGCATTATGCTGAAGTGAAAGAAACCACATAGAAAAGATGACACAGTTTAATTCCATCTATATGATACTTTGTAAAAAGTAAAATTAGCCTGACCTGTGGTGGTGCAGTGGATAAAGCATCGATCTAGAATGTTGAGGTCGCCAGTTCGAAACCCCAGGCTTGCTTGGTCAAGGTACATACGATAAGCAGCTACTATGAGTTGATGCTTCATGCTCCTCCCTCTTTCTTTCCTTCCTTCCTTCCTTCCTTCCTTCCTTCCTTCCTTCCTTCCTTCCTTCCTTCCTTCCTCCCTCCCTTCCTTCCTTCCTTTCTTTTTTCTCTCTCTCTCTTTCTTTCTTCTTTCTTTCTCTTTCTTTCTTTCTCTCTTTCTCCTCTCTAAAAATGAATAATTAAAATTAAAAGAAATAAAGTTAGAGTGATACAAAGAAGATCTGTGGTTTCTAGGAGTTGGATGACTGGAAGTTGACTCATGGAGGTGAAGTGCTGAACATATTCTTCGTTATGATTATGATGGTTGCTACGTGACTGTACACACTTGTTCAACACTCATTGAAGCGTATGCTTTAAATTGCTACATTTTGCCTGACCTGTGGTGGCGCAGTGGGTAAAGCGTCAACCTGGGAACACTGAGGTCGCCAGTTCAAAACCCTGCACTGGTCTGGTCAAGGCACATATGGGAGTTGATGCTTCCAGCTCCTCCCCCCTTTCTCTCTTTCTCTCTCTCTCTCTCACTCTGTGTCTCCTCTCTAAAATGAATAAAATAAAAATTTAAATTGCTACGTTTTAATGTATGTAAATTATGTCCCAATAAAGTTGATACCCCCAAAAAAACAAGATGAATAATAGAATGTATGGTATAAGACCATCTGCAGCAAATAAAAGGGAAGAAAAAGAGGCAATTTTAAATATATGAACAAGCATATATTTGCATAAAAGTTCTCAGGAAGCACATATATAAAAATTCTAGAATGAGTTGGCTCAGAAAATGGAAATGGGGAGTCTGAGAGAGTATGGTGGGGAAAGACTCAAGCTTTTTTTCCTTTCAAATTTTGAACCATACAAATACTTAACCTCTTCAAAGAGGAGACAGAAGACAGTTGGGCTTCCAAACCTGCCCCTCTTCAATATGACTTGAGTCGTAATCCTGTTTCTATATGAGGGTGTCTTTATCTGTGTTAGTCACAATTTCCTCCTTCCCTTATTCTAAAAGTCACAGAGATGCCTAATAGTATGTTCACTATATACTTCAGGGCACATGAAAATAATATAAGTTTAAGATGTGAGTGAGAGGGGTCCCTGTGGGAGGGAGACTATTTCACTACAGGGGAGAAAAGCTTCCATAGACAGCAGGCGAGGAACTGGGGGTGGGGGTGGGCACTCTGGGACTCAATGCATTCAAAATGTTTGTTTTTATTTATCCACAGGTGAAAAATTTAATGCCCCTAGAGTGCAAATGGCTTCCCCAAAGTTTCACAGTTAGTCAGAGTCAGAATCCTAATGGGGACATAGCTCTTAAGTCCTATTACAGAGATCATATCAATGAAGCAGGCGAGCTAGCACAGATTGTAGTTCAATGTCAACGTTCGGTAAATACAAGTTTTCCCTTCTCTTGTTTCCCTGGGTCTTCTCACCATCTGGCCTGTCCTTAGGACTCACCACCTACCCAACCCCACCTCAAAGGCAAGTACCAATGAGTACAGGGATGTACAGGCCTTTATTTGATCATGACCAAATTTCCCAGATAACACTAATAGGTTTTCCCTGAAAGAAAGAAAGAAAGAAAGAAAGAAAGAAAGAAAGAAAGAAAGAAAGAAAGAAAGAAAAAAAGAAAGAAAGAAGGAAAATAGAAAAAACTACTCTTCCTATTGCCTGATCAGTTTCATTTGACCAATATTTACGAGCCAGACTCTGTGCTAACGATGGGTGCACATGCACAGGCAGATGTGGCACTCTAATATACCCGTACCCAGATGATTTTAATGTCAGGTGACAAGCCCCAGGATGAAGGGAAGCACTGAGGTAGTATCCCTCAAAACAACCTGGAGGTTCAGAAATGGCTTTGCAGAAAATGGAAGTTCAGAAAGAAAGGGAGGAGTTGGTCTGATGGCGGAGGGGGAGGGAGATGCTGTAGGCAGCAGGATGGCCACGGGCAAGGCCAGGTGAGGCAGAGCAGCACCGCATAGGTGGGGAGCTCAGCATCCCTGGGGCATCGCGGAGTGAGGCCGGGAGTGGTGGGAGATGGGACCGGAGAGGTTCTCATGTTGTCAGGGACCGGACACAAGGCCTTACGTATGGTGCTCAAGGGTGAACTTGGTGGTGTTGGTGATAGGCAAGGCTTAAATTTATGCAGGGAGTTAAGTATCTGATTTGCAATTTTGTTCCAAGGGCTGGTCTTTATTCCAGTAGGTGGGTGCAAATTATCTGAGCATTCGGTTCACTTGGACCAACATTTATCGAGCTCCTATAGCAAGCCCAGCACTCCACTAACTTATCCTTTAAAAACTAGGAATCCAGAAAAGGATCCACCATGTCCTTCACTATTCTAACACTGTCCCCTTCCCTAATGGTCTGATGGCAGCCCCAACCCGGCCAGTTCGGGGCTCTTTCCTCACTTCCTCCTAGCCAGTGTGCCTGGTTTACCTTCTGTATCTATTGACAGAACAGCATTAGATCAATGAAATTGATGCAGGCCGAGGGACACAAAGGCAGGTCCGGGTACAGGACACATGGAATTGGCTGTGTGACATTATTACCACAGTCTGCCCCCTGCACTGTGTAACACTGACTACTGGGTGGATCCTCAAGTCCTTTGACTGGAACATCCCCTCACAGCTCAACGAATCAAGTTAGGCACTTGGAATATCAGCTTTCTGCCCAATCTCAGGATGATGCTAGCAATGTGCTAGGCGTTCCCAAATATGTCTGAGCACCGATGAGATGAAGACGCAAATACTGCACTGAATTCTCACAGAACCCCTTGCATTTGGTGGGAAATATGGATCCAGGAGTGGCTGTCCGTGTCCAGAGGTTCCCATGCTTAACCCAATTCAATCCTACCACCAGGGGGTGTGCTGGGTCAAAAGGTAACTCCCTCCCCAAAGATATGTCCAACCAGGACCTGTAAATATGATCTGATTTGGAAAAAAATGGATCTTTACAGATGCAAATAAATTGAGGGGATCTTGCAATGCAATCACCTTGGATCAGGTTGGGTCCTAAACACATTGACAAGTCTTTGTAAGAGAAGGGCAGGGGGAACAGATATAGAGCCACAAAAGGACAGGACTTGTGATAATGGAGGGAGAGACTGGAGTGATGCAACCCCAAGCCAAGGAACGCCAGGAGCCATCAGCAGCTGGGGAAGGCAGGGAAGTCCCCCTTGGAGCTGTCAGAGGGAGTGTGACCCTGCCGACCCCTTGACTTCAGACTTCTGGCCTCTGGAACTGTGAGAGAATAAATTCTGCTTTTTTCAGCCATAAAACGTATGGTAATTTGTTACAGCAGCTCTCTGAAACTGATACAGGGGACTTGAAGCCCCAATCTCATTAGTGCTGCAGGCTGCTGGAACTCACCTCCCTCCTCACTCAATGCCTGGGGATACCTGGGTAACTACTCCCCCCTTCTGTCATTCCACCCTCATGTAAATAATCATGGTCCAAGTGTATGAGGATGTATAAAAGGCAGACCTTCCCTCAAGAGTTCATAGTTAGAGAGATAGAGAGATTAAGAGGTAATTATAGCCTGACCAGGTGTGGTACAGTGGATAGAGCATCGACCTGGGATGCTGAGGACCCAGGTTCGAAACCTTGAGGTAGCAGGTTTGAGGGTTAGGTTGCTGGCTTGAGCATGGGATCATAAACATGACCCCATGGTTGCTGGTTTGAGTCCAAAGGTTGCTGGCTTGAAGCCTAAGGTTGCTGGCTTGAGCAAAAGGTCACAGGCTCAGCTGGAGCCCCTGTCCCCTGGTCAGAGTACATATGAGAAAACAATTAGTGAAACACTAAGGTGTCACAACTATGAATTGATGTTTTTCATCTCTCTCCCCTTCTTGTCTGTCTGTTCCTGTCTGTCCCTTTCTCTCTCTCTCAAAGAAAAAAGAAAAGTAATTATAGCATTAAGTGTTATAGGCTAAATTGTGTCTTTCCAATTTTTGTATGTTGAATATATCTAGTAGCTCAGAATGTGACTATATTTGGAGCCAGTGTCTTTAAAGAGGTAATTAATTTACCATGAGATCATTAGGGTGGGTCTTGATCCAAGTGACCGGTATTCTTTCAAGAAGAGGAGAACGGGACACTGATACACACAGGTGAAGGACCACGTGTAGAACCTGGCTAAGAAAGTCATCCGTAAACTAATGAGAGAGGCTTAAAAAGAAACCAACTCTGACAACAGCTTTTGTACTTCTAGCTTCCAGAATTATAAGAAGAAAAAAAACCCTGTTGTTTAAACCCTGCCATCTGTGGTACTCTATTATGGCCGCCCTAGCAAACTGATACATTGATATATAAGCTGTTAGTGGGCACAGAGGAGACCCTGCCCCGGCCAGGCTGGAGGGACCAGGAAAAGTTTCCGTAAGAGGTGACTTCTAGATGGAGTCTGAAAGGACAATAGGTTCTTCCAGGAAGGATGAGCACTGGAAGGAAACAGTTTGAGCAAAGGCCCTGTGTCATGACATTGCATGAAAGGTGCAGAGAAATATGAGTCAGCATTTTTCCAGGCAAAGGGTGAGTGGGGAAGAGCAGATGACAAAGCAGGAAGGCTATTTCATGCATTCCCTCTACCCTGGCCCTTTTCTGGGGGCAAAGGGAGCCCCTCCATAGCTACAAGCAGGAAAATGCATGGTCTGATGTGCTCTTTCGATGGACCATTTGGGTGACTGGGGGGAACTTCTTGAAAGGCAGGTGAATCTAAAAGGCAGAGTGACCAGCAGAATAAAGGTAGCCAAGATGATAACAGCCAGTGGAGGCCAAGACAGAGAGAAGAGAACACTTCCAGAAATGAAATGGGCTGGACTACAGTGTGTCCAGTAAAGTCATGGTGCACTTTTGACCAGTGGACCGGTCTTTACGGACACACTGAATAAGACGCAGAAATCAGTTACTCAAAAGTTCTGGTTTGAGGGGCAAGATGGAGATGGAGTAGATGGACGTACCAACTTCCAACTCCCAGAACCAAAGTAGATTATAACTTGATTTTAAGAACCATCATCTGGATAAAACAACATTGAACTGGACTGAGAGGACTCTTCAACCGGGGAACACTAAAGAAGCAACATTGAGACTGGTAGGAAAAGCGAAAACGCAGAAAGGGTTGCTTAGCTCCCGGAGCGAACAGCAGCCTGGAGAGACTCGTGTGGTGGGAAGAGAGGCCAGCGGAAGGGTAGGGACCTGGGTCCCAGGAACAAAGCCCCAGCCTACAGCCCCAGAGCCTAGAAGAGGCATACGGACAGTATTTAGCTGTGAAACAGGTCAGGATACTGTTTGTGAGAGACAGTTGTCTCAGACCCAGGATTCTTCTTAAAGGGACGGCGCAGAAAACCTCTCTCACAACCACTCACCTGGGGCTCGGGAGACAGGGAGAGAGGAGAGGACCGGAACAGGGTAAGAGAGTGCGGTCTGGAAGGCACAGGGAGAAAAGCTTTGAGGGACAGCCACCCTAACCCTGGGCTGAGTCACTCCACAAATCTGAAACAATATTTCCCCTGGAACCAGCAAGAGGAAGCAGGACACCAGCCAAACAGGCTCCCCTGAGGCAATTAGAGCACAGTTAAAGAATAAAATAGCAATAAACAACTACACATCAATAATAACCTTAAATGTAAATGGATTAAATGAGCCAATCAAAAGACATAGGTTAGCTGTGTGGATAAAGAAATAGGACCCATACATATGCTGTCCACAAGAGACACACCTTAAAACAAAAGATGCACATAGACTGAAGGTAAAAGGATGGAAAAAATATTCCATGCAAATGGAAATGAAAAAAAAGCCGGGGTAGCAATACTTATATCTGACAAAATGGACTTTAAAACAAAGACCATAGTAAGAGATAAAGAAGGACACTACATAATGATAAAGGGAACAATTCAACAGGAAGATATAACTATTATAAATATCTATGCACCAAATATAGGAGCCCTGACATACATAAAGCAGACTTTGATGGATATAAAGGGTGAGATTAACAGCAATACTATAATAGTAGGGGATTTCAATACCCCACTAACATCACTGGATAGATCCTCAAGAAAGAAAATTAACAAAGAAACAGCAGACTTAAAGGTTACACTAGATCAACTCAATTTAATAGATATCTTCAGAACTTTTCACCCTAAAGCAGTAGAATATACATTCTTCTCAAGCGCTCATGGTACATTCTCTAGGATAGACCACTGTTAGGACACAAAAGTGGTCTCAACAAATTTAAGAAGATTGAAATCATATCAAGCATTTTCTCTGATCACAATGCCATGAAACTAGAAATTAACCACAAAAGAAAAACTGGAAAATACTCAAATACTTGGAAACTAAATAGCATGTTATTAAATAACGAATGGATTAACAATGAGATCAAAGAAGAAATAAAAAAGTTCCTAGAAACAAATGATAATGAGCATACATCAACTCAAAATTTATGGGACACAGCAAAAGCAGTACTGAGAGGAAAGTTCATAGCACTACAGGCATACCATGAAAAGCTAGAAAAAGCTCAAATAAACAACTTGACCCAGCATCTAAAAGAACTAGAAAAACAACAGCAAATAAAGCCTAGGACTAGTAGAAGGAAGGAAATAATAAAGATCAGAGTGGAAATAAATGACATAGAGGCTAAGGAAACAATACAGAGAATCAATGAAACCAGGAGCTGGTTCTTTGAAAAGGTAAACAAGATCGATGAATCTTTAACTAGACTCACTAAGAAGAAAAGAGAGAGGACTCAAATAAATAAAATTAGAAATGAGAGTGGAGAAATAACAATGGACACAACAGAAATACAAAGTATTGTAAGAAAATACTATGAAGAACTCTATGCCAAAAAATTAGACAACCTAGGTGAAATGGACAAATTTCTTGAATCATATAATCTTGCAAAAATCAATCTGGAAGAATCAGAACACCTAAACAGACCAATTAGAACAAATGAGATCAAAACAGTTATCAAAAAACTCCCAACAAAGAAAAGTCCTGGGCCTGATGGCTTCACAAGTGAATTCTACCAAAACTTCAAAGAAGAACCAACTCCTATCATCCTTAAGCTATTTCAAAAAATTCAAGAGGAAGGAAGACTTCCAAACTCCTTTTATGAGGCGAGCATAATTCTGATCCTGAAACCAGGCAAAGACAACACAAAGAAAGAAAATTATAGGTCAACATCTCTGATGAATTTAGATGCTAAAATTCTCAACAAAATATTAGCCAACTGGATCCAGCAATATATGAAAAAAAATCATACATCATGATCAAGTGGGATTTATTCTGGAGAGGCAAGGCTGGTTCAATATTCGCAAATCAATCAATGTGATTCATCACATAAACAAAAGGAAGGATAAAAATCACATGATAATTTTACTAGATGCAGAAGAAGCATTTGATAAAATCCAGCACCCATTTATGATCAAAACTCTCAGTAAAGTGGGAATACAGGGAACATTCCTTAACATGATAAAGGCCATCTATGACAAACCCACAGCAAACATCATACTAAATGGGCAAAAATTAAAAGCAATCCCCTAAAGATCAGGAACCAGGCAGGGGTGCCCCCTTTCACCACTCTTATTCAACATAGTTCTGGGAGTCCTAACTACTGCAATCAGACAAGAAGAAGAAATAAAAGGCATCCAAATTGGAAAAGAAGAAGTAAAACTGTCATTATTTGCAGATGATATGATATTGTATATAGAAAACGCTAAAGTCTCAGTCAAAAAACTACTGGACCTGATAAATGAATTAAGCAAGGTGGCAGGATATAAAATTAATACTCAGAAATCAGAGGCATTTCTATATACCAACAATGAACTGTCAGCAAAAGAAATTAAGGAAACAATCCCCTTTGCTATTGCAACCAAATAAATAAAGTACCTAGGAGTAAATTTAACCAAGGAGGTTAAGGACTTGTACTCGGAACATTATAAAACATTGATAAAAGAAATCAAGGAAGATACAAACAAGTGGAAGCATATACCGTGCTCATGGCTAGGAAGAATAAACATCATTAAAATGTCTATATTACCCAAAGCAATTTATAAATTCAATACAATACCAATTAAAATACCAATGACATACTTCAAAGATATAGAACACATATTCCAAAAATTTATATGAAACCAAAAAAGA
This sequence comes from Rhynchonycteris naso, assembly GCA_037038555.1. Taxonomy (NCBI): domain Eukaryota; kingdom Metazoa; phylum Chordata; class Mammalia; order Chiroptera; family Emballonuridae; genus Rhynchonycteris; species Rhynchonycteris naso. The sequence continues at coordinate 13,018,530 of CM073000.1, forward strand.
ACATGGATAGCCTCAGCAATCTTAAAAAGAAAAAATAAAGCAGGAGGTATCACTCTTCTGGATATCAAGGTTTACTACAAGGCCATTATACTCAAGACAGCCTGGTACTGGCATAAGAACAGGCACATAGATCAATGGAACAGAACAGAGAACCCAGAAATAAACCCACATCTTTATGGACAACTGATATTTGACAAAGGAGGAAAGAGCATACAATGGAGTAAAGACAGCCTCTTTAACAAATGGTGTTGGGAAAATTGGACATCTACCTGCAAAAAAATGAAACTAGACCATCAACTTACACCATTCACAAAAACAAACTCAAAATGGATAAAAGACTTAAATGTAAGCCGTAAAACCATAAGCATCTTAGAAGAAAACATAGACAGTAAGCTGTCCAACATCTGTCGCAGCAATATATTTGCTGATTTATCTCCACGGGCAAATGAAATAAAAGGCAGGATAAACAAATGGGACTATATCAAACTAAAAAGTTTTTGCACAGCTAAAGACAATAAGAACAGAATAAAAAGACAAACCACACAATGGGAGAACATATTCAACAATATGTCTGATAAGGGGTTAATAACCAAAATTTATAAAGAACTTATAAAACTCAACACCAGGAAGACAAACAATCCAGTCAAAAAATGGGCAAAAGAAATGAATAGACACTTCTCCAAAGAGGACATACAGATAGCCAATAGGCATATGAAAAAATGCTCAACATCACTAATCATTAGAGAAATGCAAATTAAAACCACAATGAGATATCACCTCACACCAGTCAGAATGGCACTCATCAGCAAAACAACACAGAATAAGTGCTGACGAGGATGTGGAGAAAAGGAACCCTCCTGCACTGCTGGTGGGAATGCAGACTGGTGCAGCCACTGTGGAAAACAGTATGGAGATTCCTCAAAAAATTAAAAGTCGAACTGCCTTTTGACCCAGCTATCCCACTTATAGGAATATGCCCTAAGAACACCATAGCACTGTTCGAAAAGAAGATATGCGCTCTCATGTTCATGGCAGCATTGTTCACAATAGTGAAGAATTGGAAACAGCCCAAGTGTCCGTCAGAGGACGAGTGGATTAAAAAACTTTGCTACATATATACTATGGAATACTACTCAGCCATAAGAAATGATGACATCGGATCATTTACAACAAAATGGATGGACCTTGATAACATGATATGGAGTGAAATAAGTAAAACAGAAAAAAACTGAGAACAGCATGATTTCATACATAGGTGGGACATAAAAACGAGACTATGAGACATGGACAAGAATGTGGTGGTTATGGGGTGGGGGAAGGGAGGAGCACAAAGAAAACCAGATAGAAGGTGACAGAGGACAATTTGACTTTGGGTGATGGGTATGCAACATAATTGAATGACAAGATAACCTGGAGATGTTTTCTTTGAACATATGTACCCTGATTTATTAATCTCACCCTATTAAAATTAATAATAAAAAGAAGGAAAAAGAAAAAGTTCTGGTTTGTACAATCAGTGAAATGGCTCATCAGGTGGCGGGATTAGTTGGGGACAAACTGACATTGTATTTGCAATTTCGGGGGGGGCATCTAAAATTTACCTTGGAAAAAATGCAGGTCTTAATCTGAGATATTTATTTCAGTATATCACATCACCTTCGTTTTCAGAGCTGACATAACTCCCACACGATGATTCACGTAACGCGTCTTTATTCTTTTGTGTGGCTTTCTTCCCATGGTTTCCTGAGGTATGTGGAGCAAGTGGCTGACTTCACAGGGAAGAAAAAGGGTGAGCTGGGCCACTCTCAGCACATGGTTCACCTCCGTGGGAGGGACGTGGACATCCATGCAAGACATGAGTACCCAGCCAGGGAAAGTGTGACAGACACATCACAGAGATAGGTAGGTAACATTGAGGGTTCATGGACGCTCTTGAGATCATCTTCCACAAAAATTTTTGCATAATATTTTGCATATTCATGAGCACCCAGCACCCAGGCTAGAGGGTGCCAATATAAAAAAAAAGGTGCCTTGGATTGAGAGGCCAAAGTTCTGGCTTGTTCCTAACTCACAGGTGGCCTTAGGCAAGTTCCTTACTCCTCTATTTTCTATGTTCTTGTCATAGCTTTATAATTCTGCGACTTCTTTGATTGATAACACTGATTCATAGAACCAGCTAGTTATTATGGGCATCTAGAAAATAGTTTTGAATAAAATCGGGACTTGATGGTGTTCCCAGCACCCTAATTAAAAAGAATACATAGAAGTCTTTGTTTAAACCTGCTCATCGTTCCATTTTTATACGCTTCCTCTGTTCCATGAAAGGATAATTGGGCACTTGCAATGGGCTCGGACTTGCATTTTCTCACGAACATTTCCAGGGACGTCCTTTGACATGTCCTTATTACTGACATTGGAGCGGGTCCTTCCCAGGGATCGTGGATCAGGCAGACCCTTTCAGGGGTTTAGCTGCTGCGGGACCGGTAAATGTGCAACTCTTGAGCTGTCCAACCAGGCTAAGCCAGGCCACACCTTCATCTTCTCACTCAACCAGAACTTTGTTGAGTTTTATGCTGAAACCACATATCGCTCCAGTATGAATAACTAGATATACATATGCATACTATTGAAATCAGCATCATACTTGCTAACTTTTTCTAGGAGTTTGCCTGTATGAAGCCAAAAATCTAAATATTTGGACATATTCAGATGATTCGTTGAAGAAATTACTTAAAAAGACATATTCTTTTTATACACAAGGTGTTTATCTCTAAACACTTGGGTTCATCTTAGATGTGGTGGATGTCTGTTTGGTCCTGCTTTATAGGATAGATGGAAATGCTTTTTAATTTGCTTCCCCACCACTTTACACATTGCTTTGCTCGTGATAACTTCCTCCAAAACATTCTATTGCTCCTCAGGATGATGTTGAGCCCCCCAGTGTGCCACGAAAGACTGCCCTCCGAGCTCTCCAGCCGAGCCATCGGCTCTGTGCCCGAAGAGGATCACTCCAGCCAGAGATCAAGTCCGAGCAGGTGCGTGTGTGCTGTGCCTCAGCAAAAGGGTGAGCCCCCTGCCTGGAACATTCCTGCTGGTTCCTCAGCTGAGTCACATCTCACCACCCAAACCCAGCTTCACGTCCCCTCATTTCCTCAGTGGGGTTTTGTCGTTTCTCACCTGCAGTGATGAACTTTGTTTGCCTCCAAGGGAAACGGACTAAATGTGCTGCTATGGAAACTCCCAGGAAACACGTAGGGGGTGAGGGGAACTGTTCTCACCAGATCTGGGTCAAGGCGAGAGCCCCGGGTCCACAGATAGAGTGACACGAAAGTCTATGCTATCATAACACTTATTTTTTTTTTAGAAGTTGTACTTCCTATCAATACAAAACTTAAGCATTTATCACTGTATATGTATATATATTTATTTACAAATTATATTAACGCACTACTATAAGAATCACCATGCACATTATGAAACATGTAAAATAGTAACCTTTAAGAGGACAAGATAAAATTAACTAGAAATATTACTTAATTGTAAAATTCTAACTGTAATGTTGTTCTAACATCCCACGCATTACGTTGAATACCTTATTTTGAATTTCATAACCCCCCCCCCAGAACTGCGTCAGGTTCCTGTGCTATAGCAATAATAATTATTGTCAGTTATGTATGTGACTTCCACTTTCTACTATGCTGAGCTAAACTATATCAACTCACTTCCTTGGAACAAAGATTCCAGGCTCTGAGGCTAGGAAACATTAACCAGGGCTGTTATGTTGTCTGACTTCAGAGGGTGGGGGACGGGCATCATTTACCTTATTCTGTGAACAACGATGCCTCTTACATTTGATCAGTGTGTGCAACCCTGGCAGCCCCGCAGGGGGCGCTGTGAGTGCCTCATTGGAGCCAGGCTTTGCAAGTACTTTTAAGGACTGGGCTTCATGTGAGCTGAGAGGGTGTAAAGGGATGTTAGTCTCGAGCTGGCCCTTCCGGCTGCGTCTAGATCCCATAATAATTACTGTGCAGCCTCCAAGGGGGGTAATAGGAGGTGCCCTACATAGTCACACTGGTGCTGGAGCTGCAGACCCTGGAAGAATGGGTAAAATGAAAGATTGGAAGAATTGGAAAAGGTTGCATTTCAAAGACATCAAAGACTGTAAGAGCTGGAAGGGCTTGAAGCTCAGAGCCAAGGAAACGTAGGCCCAGAAATGTTTCATAGCAAATTATTGACAGAGTTCTGGTGGAATTTTCTGACCACTGCTCTTTCCGCAATGTTACATTGCTCACAGTAGGATCGGTAACGGGATCAGTACTAGCAATTACTGCATGCGCTCAAAATAAAACTATTACTTTACGTATGGTTCAAATTTATCACAATCAATAATTTAGGTTCCTATAAATTGAGCATTTACTATACATCAGGTACACGAATTATTTTATTTAATCTTCATCAAGATTAAAGGAGGACTATATGGTTACAACACTCAACTTGCTGATAAGGAAACTGAGGCTGAGAGAAGCTAAATAACTTAATAGATATGAACTTGCTAAGTCAGAGTTTGTTCAAACCCATGCAACCTGACTTCAGACCTGCCCTGCGACATATACTGCCCTTGGTAGTCAATGTTATCAACTACGCACAGGTTACACTCAGACCCTCTGCTCCTGTGCAAGCAGGACAGCCTATTTTACCCATTTTCATATATTATATTTCCATTCAGCATCATGAAGATCTGCAGAGGGGATAGTGGGGCTTAGACGCAGGGATTCCAACTGCCGCTCTTCTTGCTGAGTTCTGTCGAACATCCTCTAAAAGGAGACCACAGATAGGAGCTGAGGTTGACGATACACTCTATAATGTCTTAGCTAACACAATTATACTAAAAGAGAATGTTAACTGCCCTGGCCAGATAGCTTGGTTGGTTAGAGCGTCATCCCCACACGCAGAAGTTGCCAGTTTGGTCCCCTGGTCAGGGCACATAGAGAAACAGATCCATGTTTCTCTCTCTCTCTCTCTCTCTCTCTCTCTCTCTCTCCCTTTCTCTGTCTCTAAAAAAAAATTTCAATAAATAAATTTTTAAAAATAAAATAATGTAAACTTAAAAAATTAATTAGGTCCTGGAATCACAGGTCACTATTCTGCAGTCTTTCCTGTCTGTGGTACCGGCTGGAGATGCCAGTACTTCTTTCCCCCCAACTCCTATTTGGTTCAATGCCAGTGATGGGCTGATTTCTGGTGAAATCAACACTTTGCCAAACTTAGAAACAATTGCCTTGATGCCAAGGATGGCGATGACAGGTAGTTGTATGAAAGTTGCAGAAAGTTGCACGGGTGCTTCTGTCTGGAGAAAAAAATACACCTAGTCCTCACTTTTTTTAAAAACAAAAAAGATAATTGATTGATTTTAGAGAGAAAAGTGGGGAGAGAGAGAGAGACCTATCTGAGAGAGAGACAGCTATCTGTGTCTTTATTTGCCTTGACCAGGAATCAACCTTTGCATTTCTGGACAAACCTCTAACCAACAGAGCTATCTGGCCAGGGCTAACCTCACTTTTGAAAAGTGGTGCGGTTTTTTTTTGTTTTCCTTCTTTGTTATTTGTTTTTTTGATTTTGACATGGAATACAATGGTGATGTGGATATGGAAGCGGGAAAGCTACTTGAACGCACCTGTTCCAACGTCTCCTCCCTCCCCAATACCCACAGCGCTCGGCTCAGTCCTCTATCCACCAAAATTAGACAGACTGGGCGCATGCAAGTCTGTCTCCTGCACACTTTGTTTTCTTGAGAGCAAGGACCCTGTTTTTCCCTTTCCTCCACATGTGCTCAGCGTAACACAAGCAAGCTCTGTTGGATGCCTAAGTATAAGCCAAATCTTCTGCTAGTTGCTTTTTACAAAGAGCTTGTGGTAGAATAGAATGAAGGAGACACAATTTACACACAAAACCAGCAAGGAAAAGTACAGAGTAGAAAATAATAAGGTCTTAAATTAGTAAATAAAGGATATTTCACTAGAGGAGTTTCTGGAAATCAGGAAGAGGAAAAATAAGTATGAACTGGAGTTTTTGTAGGTTCATAGAGAAATCATTTTTATTAGCAAAAAATATAGCAGTATTACTAATATTTTGTCTTCATTTTAAAAAGAACATGTAAATGTGAATATTGTGGGGGTGGGGAGTGAATGGTAGAAAAAATGTCTGGATCTTGATTAAGATGACCTTTTTCAGCCCTGATATGCATCTTAGTTTTAATAATATTCATAGCCATAATGTTTATTACATACTAGTCTAATACAAAGATCACCAAAGTTCTCTGCTTAACTATCTTAAGCATTAAACATTAACAGTGACAATTAGTGTCTTACTATTCCTGAAATCATTTTACTTCAGATATTTTAGTTATATTGGTACCAAAAGGGCATGCTCAGTGACAGAGGTAACATTTATTGACCATTTATCTCAAGTATCTGTGACCTTAGAAATGTTAAGCAAGAAACTCCAGCACCTGACTCTAGATCTGACTTTCTCTTACAAGCCTTGGTTCTGTTTCTAAAAATCGTGCTGATGAAGTAGGCCTGAGCAGTGGTGGCACAGTGGATAGTGTCCACCTCAGACCTCAGACACTAATGCCCCAGGATCAAAGCCCTGAGGTTACTGGCTTGAGCCTGAGATCACAAACTGACCCCATAGTCGTTGGCTTGAAGCCCAAAGTCACTGGCTTGAGCCCAAGGTCACTGGCTTGAGCCCAAGGTTGCTGGCTTGAGCTAGGGGTGACTGGCTCGACTGGATCCCCCCTACCCCCAGCCAAGGCATGTATGAGAAGCAATCAACGAACAACTAATGAGCCACAACTACAAGTTGATGCTTCTCATCTCCCTCTTCCTGACTGTCTTTGTTTTATTTTTCTCTCTCTTTCTCGCTTTCACTCTCTCTCTCTCTTGCTTAAAATAATAAATAAAATAAAATAAAAATCATGCTGATGGAAGAAATTTAACCAGACTGAAAACTGTACTTAACATTTGTAACAAGGTAAGGTTTTGAGCAGCAATTCCTGCTCACTTGTAAGTGAACTCTTAAAAAAAAAAAAAAAAAACACGCTCTACCTGTGATATATAACAGTCAATGATTAGACACACGCTTTCAATGCACTTTCCAGTTCCTGCAGCTCTGAGCCGTCCTGGGCGAACCCTGGAACGACTGGTTTAATCAGCCCTGCTTTTGAATACGTCCTGAGATCTGCGGACCCTGACACCATGCCTCTTTCCCTGGTTACTGAGAACAAAATGAAACACCAACTATGCCACCTGCAAGGACAGGTGTGCCTGTCAGAGGCAGCCCTTACCTTCACAAAGAGGTGGATCTCAGGGCTTGTGAGAGCTGATTCGCTTTCCTCCAAACCATCAGCAGCAGCATAGCCGACGGGGAAGTGTTTCCTGCTCTCTTGGAAGGTGAACCGTGCCACAGAAGGCACGTCCTCCTGCAGATTTCTATTCTCCTCAGGCTCTTCTGGGTTAGTCTCCTGGTCCGGAGCTGGTGAGTGTAATTCTTCCATCGAGATATCTGTGTCCTCCTGGGGCTCATCTTGTTGAGGACCCTCGGAATCAGGACAGACCTCATCAGGTAGGAGGTAGCCTCCTACTTCTGGTTGGGAAAAGGCCAAGCTGTTCTCCTCACCCGCCACAGCATAAACTGCTACGGAGTCATAGTCGTGGGTCTCCCGCTCAGTGGCGTAGACATCGTTTTCAGACCTCGGGTCTCTAAGGATGCTATCGGAAAGGGCACCTTCATCTTCTGCCGGCTCGTCGGGGACCTCGTGCGTCCTCTCATTTTGGATTGTGTCATAAGGGGTACTGTAGTCTTCGTCATTCATGTTTATGGGTCGGATAGATCCTCTGGCAACCCCGGGGTAGGTCCGAGGTGAGTGACGAGATAGAGGATGCTGCACTAGTGGCCTTGCAGTGGGATCACTGGGCTTTTGAGACACAGAATCTAGCAACAGCTATGAATGGCAGGCCTCTAACAATCATTTACCGGAGACTTTAATCAGCAAACCGTAAGTCCACTGGCCACAAGATAAAGCTTACACACTCAGTTAACTCCTTCACTCCTGAGGGTAGTTCCCACTAGACTGGGGTTTTCCTTCTTGCCAGGAACTCCAAGACTCTTTGGATGGATCAGAGACTGAATTGAATGTCTTCCCAGTCTCCATTGAAAATCCCGACTATTTAACTGTCACGAAATGGAGCCGATCGCCCCCAAATGTTGAGAGCAGTCAGGAAATCCCAGCAATCAGCTCATTACAATGTAGCATCTATTGACAGCTGAATTCATGACACAGAACGATTCTGTGAGTATTGGTACCCTCTGATAAACGTCTTGCATGTACTGCAGTTAGATAATGAACTCTATTTGCATTTTCTATCTGGAAACGGCAGTAGGTGATTAAAGGGCAGAAGAAAGGAAGGATAACGCTCTTGTCTATGGGCATATCAGACCACCCCAAGCAAGGGGCACCGAGATGTGTGGCTTTGAGCTTTATTTTTCCCTCTTAAACCCGGGTGCTCATCCCAGTCAACAACCTGTCACTAAGATTTTATTATCCACAAGACACGGAATGGAGCACCAGACATGTGAGTTAGAAGATATGTTCTCTGTCCTCCCGGGACTTTTAAGTAAAGTTGAAGGGCCAGGAAGATAAAGCTAAAACCCTAGTGGACAAAGAATAAACTCTTCAAGGTTTGTTCAGTGCCATTGGCGTGGGCCTGGCATAAGCAGCTAAGAGCGGTAAGCACGAATTTGCCTAGAACATGTCATTCTCAGATGCTCTGAATATACAGGCGGTTTGTTTTTCAGCCGTTCTGCTAATTCCTGCTTCCTATCACCGCATCCCACACATCTTTCTCTTCGAAGTGACCACCCAGGTAAATTGGAAAGCCACTCTCATGTCGAGAAATCCTGTGAAAATTGAGAAGCAATGCCACTCCGGTTGACAGGTTTCAAAGCATTTGGTGAGCATCTTATTGACAAAACTCTACTGTACTCTTAACTCCAATATTGTATCCAGAAATCTTGCGGAATGAACTGAAGCTGTATTTCTAGAATTCTGGCTTTGGGGAGTTTGAGAATTCTAGCTCAAAGACTAGATAAGGAGGAGGAAGCCAGAGACAGACTTTAAAGGCCATTGACGCTAGCCTTGTAGCTTATTGAAAGGTGAGGTTTGATGAGTCCAAACACTACCTGATAAAGACCATCGGTTCTAAAGCCAGGTGTTTATAACTGAATGGAGCCCCCAGCTCAACTTCTGCTCAGAATCTTAGCCCTGGAGGAAACCCAGGAGGTCACTCAGTCTCACATTTTATTTTGCATTTGAGAACAGCCCGGAACCTTGAAAGGGGAAGTGGGAGGTTCAAGTCCATGCAGGGCGAATGAGTTGACTTCAGCGGCAGCGTCCTCACCTCCAGCGCGGTGATCTTCCTGCCACTTGCTCCCCCCTTTAAGTCACCATTTTCCAACGTTTGTTCTTGACCATACCCTTCCGCCACACCCACCCTCCAAAAGATCAGTACTAGATATTCTCCCCAGGAAACTGAAATACTGCAGATGTACCAGGTTTGTGTTTAAATACCATATGGAAGCTGTGCTTTAAACATAAAGTTTTTTTATTCTCCCGAAAACCAATTTTCACCACTTTGGTGTGAGGGTGTTCTCTTTAAGATGGTGTATTTTAATCACTACAACGCTTCCAGGATGTGCCTCATAACCGGGCACTGGATTACACGCCATTCTGTGTTATTACCAAAGAATGATATCTTACAACCTCTGCATGTGCACACAGCCTGCTACCAAGTCCTCGCTGCGATGGCCCAGTGGGCAGCAGGGGATGGTTAAAGCTTAACGCCCAAGAGCACACAGACAATTTATAAATTTGGTTCCCTTTGAACCTTTCTCAGGACACACCTATCATCATTTAGTTACAGGTTGTAACACGAAAGCAGTCATCCTGTTACAGGGTAAGCCAGGTCATACCGCACTCCGCTCTACCCCCGGCAAGGGCCCCCATTTCTCTCAGTAAAAGCCAAATTTTTTACAACGACCCACAAGACTACAAAATCTACACCAGCTCCACTATACCTGTTTTTCTCCCCCTTGCTGACGATGCTTCAGACAACCTGATCTCATTGCTATGCCTGGAACACTCCAGAACACTTCCACATTAGGATCCTTATATTGGCTGTGCCCTCTGCCCAGAATACATTTTCCCTGGATGTCTGCAAAGTCAATCGCCCAAACTCTTCTAAGTTTCTTCTTACACCCCCTCTCCTTAGCGACGCCACTAGGGCTGTTCTGTTTAATACAGCAACTTAGCTCAACTATTTCTTATTGCCTCCACATTACTAAAGTCCCTTACATGAATATTTGTTACTTTTCCCATAATACCTGTCACTTTCTAATAAGAAATATACATTACATATTTATTATGTTGAGAGTTTATTTTCTATATTCTCCCACTATTATGCAAACCCCAAATGGGCACTGTCTGGTTTTTAGTCATGATCTGAATCACCTAGAACAGTGCCTGACCAACATTAGTTACTCGATACATATCTGTTGAATGGCTTTTTGTGATTATTTGATATCATTAACCTTCACCAGACATGTAAGTCGCATGAGCACAAAGTCCATGTCTACTTTGCCCATCACTATATACATAAGTCTAGCAGATAACTGACATATATTAGGTGTTTATTAAATATTTGTTTTATAAATGACTAAAATGGAGGACATGTATCTAGAATTCATGTCATGTTACTCCTCGTCTAGTTTCTTTCTGTATCTGTGTGTATAATGTTATCTCCTTACTACCTTGCAAACTCCTGCAGGAAGAGAACTTTATCTTCCACAGTGATTTGTATTAAGAAAGTTACTTATAAAAGGAAGAGTCCATCAACCAATTTGTCAACCAAAAATATTTTGCAGGTCCCATATGTCTGTTACTTATAACCTAAGGAAGAAAATAAGATACATATTCATTAGTTTGAGGAGTTCTAACAAGGTGCTTGTGTGCTTTCGGAAATACAAGTCCGCTCTGTTGTACCCATGTTCAGAAACCTTCAGTGGGTCCCACACACGTACGTACAGGAAGATGTCTGTTCCAAGACCTCACAGTTGAGACCAAGCCCGTTTGTCCAATCAGCTTCTTCCCTCCTCTCCCCCAAATGTGCTACTCTGTAACCAGAATACATGCCATTTCCTGCCCCTGTTGCTTTTTACACATATGTTGCTTCTACTGGGAAAACTTCTACTCTATGCAGAATATAAATATGCATATGAGGTAATCTTATGTGCACACACAACTAGAAGATTTACAAATTAGTAATTCAACAGAAAGGATCCAACTGGGACTTAAAGCAAACCTGACCATTGTCTAAGCTAACTTTGGGGTCAATGTCTAGTCTGCTTTGCATGTACAAAGACTCAATTTGGTTAGTTTGCACGGGGGTTTTCATATACTATAGAACTGGGTCATTCTAACTAGACTCAAAAAAAATCACTTTAGTAACTGAAACACCAATGTATTGATTTACCACCCCTAAAACAACATATTGCCAAATTAACTTAAATACTTGCTTGGGTTAATAAGCATAAACTCTCTTCACAGTAGCAAAATATACATAGAAGCCAGTTAAGGTAATATCCTCATAAGATGTTTATGTGATATTTGTAGGAGCTAAGGCAATAACCCTTATTTTTCAAACCTAGTATCAGTGATTTGTAATTTTCTTTCTTATCTTAATCAGTTGTATTAGTAATGTGCCACTTTTACTTATTATTTTACGGAATCATTGGCTTTGTCAATAATCTCTATTGTGCATTTCTTTGCAATTTTATTGATTCCTGCTCTAATCTTTATTATTTCCTTTTTTCTCTCTCTCTTTGGCTTTACTTATTTTTTTTATCCCAAGATAATTATGATGAATATTTAGATCATTGGTGCTCAGCTTTTCTTCTTTTCTAATACAACTAGTGCTCGACATACGACAGCAATTGGATCCGACAGACCGGTCATAACACGATTTGGTCATAAGTTGAGTAGGCTATATGTACAGTACTGTGAAATGATGTTATAAAAATCTTTAAGTCAAAGACAAAGACAATTTTCTTGTGGTAGACATCTTGGGAGGGGTTTGATGAAAAATATCCAAGACACAAAACACAAATGGCTGTACAGCTGAAATGGTGCACGCGGAGATGGTAGTGCTGCCGGAAGCTGGTCCGCACTGTCGTACGCCCAGCTGGGCAACGCTTGTGCTACCAGACGCGGAGCAGTCGTGGTTAGCAATTGCGGTCGTAAAGTCAAATGGTCATAAGTTGCATATGTCGTAAGTCGATCAATATCTGTATTAGCATTTAAGACTATTAATTTTCCTTTAAGTATAACTTCATCTGCATTCTACAAGTTTTAATATATTTTATTTTATAATCCAGTTCAAAATACTTCTCATTTTATGTTTAGGATATTTTCCCCTTTGTTCATGAGTTATTTAAAAATGTATAGATTGATTTCTAATTGTTAAAAATGTTCTAGTTATCTTTTTGTTATTCATTTGTAGCTTCATTTCACTAACATCAGAGATGATAGTCTTTATTATTTTAATCCATTGAAGTTTGTATTGAGGCTTGATTTATAACCCAGCATATGGTCAACCTTGTGCACTTGAAAATACTATGTGATCTTCCATTGTTAGGTATAGTGTCTATAGATGATAGTTTTTGTTAATTTTTGTTCTTCAATCCTTTCATATTCCTATTGATTTATCTGCTTGTTCTATTAGTTACTAAAAGAAGAAACTTAAAATATTCCCTGTGATTATATAATTCTTATTTCAGTTCTCTCAGTTTTTGTTTTATATATTTTGAGGCTATATTATTCAGAACTGTTATATTGTCTTGGTAGATTGATTTTTCAATAGACTATGTCACTCTTTATTTCCAGTAATATTTTTTTGTCTTTTTCTGATATCAGTTTTATTTTGGTTAGTAATTATATATTTTTTTCCAAGTTTTTATTTTTAACTTTTATATGTCCTTTTATATTATTAGCATTTGTCATATATACTTTTATCTAGTCTGACAATTTTTGCCTTTTTAATTTGACTAGTCTACTAATATGTAATATAATTGAGATCTTTTAAGGCTAAGTATATATCTTATAAATTTGTATTTTTAACAATGAGAAAAACTTGAATAAACATTTTACCAGCAAATGATATATGAATGGCCAATAAGCTCATTTAAGAGAACTCAACATTATTAGCCATGGAAGAAATGCAATTAAGTGAGATTACTTTATACCAATAGAACGGCTAAAATTAAAAGGCCATACAATACCAAGTGTTGGTGAAGGTGTGTATCGACCAGAACTCTCATAGGTTGATGGTGAAGGTGTAAAATGGTACAACCATTTTGTAAAATTGTTTGGTAGTTTATTATAAAATTAAACATACACTTACCCTATGACTCAGCAATTTCAGCAAACTTAGACATATAGCCAAGAAAATAAAAGTCAATATGAAAGTCATCATAGCAGGCAGGCATGAAAATGCTTAGAAAAAAATTGATTCTTAATCCAAAAAGCTAGAAACTTCCAGTGATAGGAGAATGGCTAAACAAACCGAGGTATTCACATGTAATTATGTGCTGCATAATGATGTTTTTGTCAGTGACAGACAGCATATACATACATGGGTGGTCTCCTAAGCTTATAACGGAGTTGAAAAATTCCTGTCTCCTAGTGACGTCGCAGCCTTCATAACGCTGCAGTGCAATGCATTACTCGCATGTTTGTGGTGATGCTGGTATAAACAAACCTCCTGCACTGACAACTGGCACTACAATTACTTACAGCAAATACAAGTATGCAATCATATACAGTAAATAACACTTGATAATGATAATTAATGACTATGTTACTGATTTATGTATTTACGATACTATATCTTTCACTATTATTTTAGAGGGTACTCTTTCTACATGTAAACGTTTTGCTGTGAAACAGTACTCTGCATTACACCCGCAGCAGCCTCACATGTCTTATATTTACCACGTCTCTTGATTGCAACATTTTCTTCCATGCTTCATCTAATCCCGTGTTTTGTAAACTTAGGGCAGCCTAAGTGGGCAGTGTTGATCAAGTCTGTAGCAGTGTACAGTAGTAATGCCCTCGCCTTCAGGTTTACTCACTACTCACTCATTGACTCACCCAGAGCAACTTCCAGTCCTGTAAGCACCCTTCATGGTAAGCACCTTATACAGGTGCACAATCTTTTATCTTTTATACCATATTTTTACTGCTCCTTTCCTATGTTTAGTTATATTTAGATACACAAACACTTATCACTGTACTACAGTTGCTTAAGTATTCAGTACAGTAACATGCTACACAGGTGCGTGGCCTGGAAGCAATAGGCTTGTGTAGGTGCACACTATGATATTCACACAATGACCAAATTGCCTAATGACAACTGCATTTCTCAGAATGTATCCCTGTCATTAGGTGGCGCATGACTATAATGAATACCAGTCATCCATCACAAAGGAATGAACTTCTGATACAGACAACAAACTAAATCTCATAGACAATATGTTGAGTGAAAGATGCCAGACATAAAAGAGTATATACTAAATAATTTTATATAATTATGTCAACTTAAAAATATACCAAAGGTTACATGATTTCTAATCACTCTTTTAATGAGTACTTGCTCAAATGATTTTAAGGATCATATCTACAGTCCATGGACAAGGAATGCCCAACGTTAACAGCCGTCTTAGAGTTCCTTCTCTGGGAGTAAATGCTTTCGGGTTCTTGTCACTAGGAGCTAGTTACACCCACTCCACTACCGCCTGGAATCCAACCATCAGGCTGAACAAGCCGGCAGGAGATTTCGCATGAAGCCCGTAGTGCCAGCTACCTCCTGGCCACCAGTGCTGGTAGATATCCATGTACAGCATCATTAAGAATTTTTCAGGGAACGTTATATCACTTTCTATAACCCAGGCATTAACCAGGGTCTCCCCAATCCTTATACACCCAAGAAAATATGCCTTCAAATCCCCAGCTTCACACTTTCCTTCCTCATTTTTTTCTCTGAATCTGGGTCCATCCAGATGTCATTCAGATGCAAAACGCCATCGTTTTATGTTCCTATATAAAAAGAAATCTACTCACACCCTCAAATTTCATAGCTTTAATGGGGACGTGGGGTTAGAGGAAGTAGCCACACAGGTTGCTCCTTCTCACTGGCCCCGCCCCTCATCCCACTCACCTGGCCCCGCCCCTCATCCCACTCACCACTGCCCTCCCCTCTCTTGCAGCGACCAGAGGCTCTTCCTGTTTCTCCCCCTGAGAGTTTTTCAAACCAGCTCCCCTCTCACTTCGCTTGGGGGACAAGTCTTCTCACCTTCTTTCCCAAATAGGCTTTCCCAGAGCTTCTCCGGAACAAACCCAGGATCCTCTCTGAAGAGAACCCTAAAGGATATGATGTTCTCCATCTAATTGCATTTATGCTCAGCCTTGGTAACTCCCTGATGAGAGTTTGGGATGCCGAAGAACCCATGGCCATGACGTTCCGAACAGAAGCACGATCTCTGACTTGCTCAATCTTTAAAGCAAGGGAATGTCTTCTCACCCAGAGAAGACAGGCACAGCCAGAGCCCCCGGACTCAGGAGGGAGCCCTGCGCTTTGTTCTGCCTGGATCTCCCTCCTTATGGGTGTTCTTATTAACAGTTTGTGGACGACAAGGAAGGGGAAAGAGGATCTGTCAAACATGACTGCTGGAAAAGGGTTTAGAATATGCTCAACAGTTCAAGCTGAAAGGCACAAGGAAATTGACAGAGCTAAACATCTTACAGAGCGCAAATATTTGACCTTCTCTGGAAGTACTCACTTGAGTTTAATATCAGTCCATTTCAGCCAATCTGAAAATCCTCAAACCATAGACTCCCGGGACAAGGAGAGAGAGAGGAATGATTGACATCAAGTGCTGGAATGATTGACAGGGCCCTACTATATTTGGTAACCCTGTGACTTAAAACATTGACCGTCTAGCCTGGGTGTCAGGAAAATTCTCACAAATGATTAGCCTCAGAAGGGGCAGAGAACAGTTACAGGGAGTGTGGAGAGGGGAAACACTCGTGAGTTATTTTAAGAAGCGTAAGTCCATCTCCAGTGCCAGCACTGCCACCGGCTTGGCTGCCCCCTCCCCTCCGTCGTACCCCTCCCCACATCACTACTTTTCTCCTCTCAGGAGCTTCTTACCCTCAACAAGCTGGTGACTAACCCACTCACTAATATTTCCATTTCAAAAAATGCAAAGGCTGACCCAAAGGAATGAATGACTAGTGGGAAAAAACTCATTTTTCACTTTTCAGGGCAGATCTCTTTCTCACTTCCTGTCTTCTCTGCTAATTCTCGGTTGTTCTAGGTGTCACATAAGACTCAGAGTATGTGTTAGTGAAGGATTTACTTGAATAAAGTATGTAAGAAGCCCAGTTTATTGCACTGCCTGGCTTGCTCTCCGTTGGAACTACAAATAATCCCCCCTCATTCACGGTTTTGTTTTACACAGTTTCAGTTAACCACAGTCAGTCATGGTCTGAAAATACCAAATGGAAAATTCCAAAAAGAAGTAATTTGTAAGTTTTAAATTGTGAATAGAATGATAAAATCTCACGCTGTCCCGCTCCATCCCACCCAGGACAAGAACGTCCCTTTGTCACTGTGGCCGCACTGTAGACACTACTCCCCATTAATTACTTAGTAGCTGCCTTTGTTATCAGATCAATGACAGTGGGGTTGCAGTGCTTGTATTAGGTAACCCTTACTTTACTTAATAATGGTCCCAAAATGCTAGAATAACAATGCTGGCAATTTGGATATGACAAAGAGAAGCTGTGAGGTGTTTCCTTTAAGTAAAAGGGTATGTATTTATAAATAAAAACATGGTAGATAGAGGGTTTCAGGCACCCACTGGGGGTCTTGGAATGTTATCTCCCACAGATAAGGTGTGACTACTGTATTACTACTACTGCTATTATTATTAATAAACTTTACCCCTAAGATAATGATATAAAACCTCCTATTGTCTTATTCTGAGGAACAAGCAAACATTCTGGAACCATCCAAAAATACAAAATATAAAGGTTATGAAAGAACTCTTAAGATATAACCCATGACTTTAATAGTGTAAAACCCAATTAAGTGTAAGATATACTGTTCCAACAAAAAGTTAATTGACAATGTGAAGTATTATGTTTAGTGACAAGTAAATAGGGACTGATCTATGGGCTGTAGAATTTCAGAAGAGAAAGAGGTCGCTGTGGTCTGGGGGAGGGGCAGGGAAGGTGAGTATCGTGGGTGGTAGATGAGATGTGGACAGGCGGAGTGGAGGGGAGGTTAAGGTATGAAACAAGAGGCAGAGTGGAGAATTCATAATGATAGTAAATCTGAGGGAACAGAGTATGCCAATTATGGGGGGAAATAGAGAAGATGAGAATATCGAGCTAAATGGTGGACAGCCTTGAATGTCAGGATCAGAAATCTGACCTTTCCACTCACTGGTGACACTGAGGATGAGCAGACACGTCACACGGAAAGGAGTTGAATTCCACACCATTTAAACTCCAGCTGGATTCAATACAGGGTAAGCTGCTCAGAGAAAATCATTTCCAGAGGCTGGTTATTGCTTACTGAAGCAGCTGGTATACTGGCCCACCACAACGTGACATGCACATTGCAATACAGGCACAGGGAGGGGGCCTGCATGGAAGCCAAGCTACCTCCTGGTTTTGCAGAGTCATTCCTGTCACGTAGACTTCTCCCGAAACTCCCCCCCTGGGAGCCCCATCAAACACTATTCCCACCGAGTCACTGCATAGCCTTTGTTTTGTGAGCTCCGTCATTGTTCCGGCTTTCTAAATTTCACCCATCTGCCATTACACCATCTATACACCATAGTGTCTCTTTGTGAATGCTTACTCTACTCATACAGAATTTCAGAATTTTACTGTCCCTTTTTACTTTTTAAGTTGTAAATGGTCATCCACTGACCGGGCTGGGGGAAGGGCTGGGAAGGTGAGTACCTTGGGTGGTAGGTGAGATGTGGCAGGTGGCGTTGGGGGGGAAGTTAAGGTGTGGAACAGGATGCAGAGTTGACATCAGTTGGTCTCCCTCGCTGCCGGCTGATTTGGGTTACGCAGTCTGGGACAGGTCCTAGAGGTCCAGGAGGGGGCTGGGTAAAAGTCACGAATGGCGTTTTACTATGTAGAGAAAATGAAAAAAAGACAGCAGGACAAGGAGGAACACTGCTGGGGGGGTGACAGATGGAACCCTCTCCACAGACACAATCTAACACGAACGGGAAGGGACAATAAGGTTATTTAAAGCAATCTAATGAAGAAATTAAGCGCCAAAAAATAACACCTGCTTATATATTAAAAAAACCAAAAAACACAGAAATGTATTATTTTCTCACAGTTTTGGAGGCCAGAAGTCAAAATCGATGTGTCGGCAGTCACACGCACCCCAAAGGCTCCAGGGAGAATCCATCTTGGCCGCTTCCGGCTTCCGGTGGCTCCAGGTGTTCCTTGGCTTGCGGCTGCATCACTGCAGCCCCTGCCTCTGTCTTCCTGTGGCCTTCTCCTGTTCTCCCTGCGGGTCTCTCCTCTGGGTGTCTCTTATGTGTATGTCCAGTGACCTGTGTCATTGGATTTTCAAAACAGAATGAACTGTGTGCGCTCAGGCCCTTAGGCAGGGAGATTCCTGTTTCATCCTCTGCTTACCCTTGTGCTCTGCCCTGGTTCTGTCTTCTTACCCAGCCTGGCAACAAACTCACGCCCTGGGCCCCGAGCCCTCCAGCTGTCCCTTATAATTCCTCCTTATTCAGAGTGAGCCTGGTTCTGTCTCCACCCCTTCCTTCCTCCCTGTGAGTCTTCACCAGGACCAGCGCCTCCTTGTCCGACCCGCTTAGGAGCTCTCTGTTGCTTCTCTGGAAGCTCCAGTATAGAGGAAGAACAACTGGGAGCAGGTGAACCTGCAGATGCCCCCACACAACCAACTTCCAAGAGGAGAAGGAGGAGGTGAGGGGGCCTCCTTTTATCCAAGCAGATGGATGGAGGCAAACTGTGCGAGTGTGGGAGGAACTTGCAGCTAGACCAAGCCGACGGCTGAGCACTTGCATCTCCAACATCCCGCCTGAAGGAACGTGTTTCTCTCTGCCCTGGACAACCTGACACAGCTGTGTGCCCTCTCCATCTGTGCACACTCCTCCATCCTTAGAGGTCTGATTTTGTGATTTGAGCGGTTTCAGAGTTTTACTATTTGAGGGTCTTTTTTTTTTCCCCCTCCAAAGACATCTGGGAATCTTGGTTTTGCATTATAAAAACAAAAGTCATCCATCTCAGTAAACGTCTGGGTAATCATTTTGTGTATTCTATACTTCTCTATGTAACACACAGAATGCACACTGTTCCTGGGCACCATCCAGGGCAGATGCGGAAAGACCAGGGGCTTTGACAAGGCAACTTCACTCCTATAATCCCACTGGGCCGGGGGCGCACATGCCCAGGACACATGCTGTCCTTGAGCACTTGAGTTCTACATTTTCCAAACAGCATTCATTGCCATTGAGTTAGTCCTGCCCACTCCCTTACCTTGGAATGCGTACTATGCTGTCATTTCGAGCTTCTTCGGTTCCTACTGTGGCATCAAAGATATATTTTTAAATCAAGATGATTTCTTTCTGAGTATAAACATAGTTCATGCTGAAAATAGGAAAAAGACAATAAAACTCAGCTGGAATTCTACTTGGCAAAGATGGTTATGTTAACATGCTCTTACTCCTTCTCTGCCCACGTGTACGTATTTTCATTGGAATCACGCTCAACTTTGTATTCTGCTTTCAAAAATTTTGACATTGGTGCTTTCTGGGTCAAAAGCACTTTTCTAGCAAACACAGTGAACGTTCCTAAAGGCCACCGGACTTCCTGTAAGAAGTGTGGGAAGCGTCAACCCCACAGAGGAACACAGTACAAGAAGGACAAGGATCCTCCCTTTGTGCAGGGGAAGCGGTGTTGTTACACAGTAAGCAGAGTGGCCACAAACTAAGCTGTCCCACGAAACGTCTAAAACCACAATGAAGATTGTCTTGAGGCTTGAATGTGTTAAGCCCATCTGCAGATTTTATAGAACCTGGCTATTACAAGATGCAAGCCAAAAAGAGAGAGAGAGAGAGATGCAAGCAGTTTGAACTGGGAGGAGATAAAAAGAGAAGGGGTCAAGTAGTCTAGTTCTAAGCTGCCTATTTTGTTTTATGATGTGACAACAAAATCTTGAGGATGTGTTCACTTCCAAAACCTTTTTTTTTTCCAAAACCTTTTTGACGTGTTTATATAAGATGGCAAAGTATCTTTCAAATTGTAAACTCAAATACTAGCTGATAAAACTTGTTGATTTAGATAGAAGATTCAAAGACAGTTTGCTTTATTGTAGAGCCAAATGGCTTTTTAAAAGACAAATGAGTTTGTTTAAATAAGCGATTGGTCCAATCAACCAGACAGTGAACTGGGAAATTCAGTGTTCTTGGCTGGGTGCACGTCCCAGGTTGTGCTCCTGTCACTGCCCGGAAGCAACGTCACACCAGGGAACGATACACTAACAGTTCTGCAAAAGACCTTAGGACTTATGGCTGCTGCTGATTTTCCTTCTCAGATTTTCTGTCTGCAAATAGAGTCCTCAGCTTATCTACACATATTTAAATTCTGATTTGGTTTTGGTGTTCATTTTGGTGCAGAGTGGATAAATGGGGTGGGGGCAGATTCGGGGAAGAAGTAAGAGCAAGTTGAGGTTAAGATGAAGGGAGAATGAGCTGCAAATTGTCTTAGCAAGATGCAGCACGGGGTAAGGGACAGTTTGACCTGGGTTGGAACACTGACTCTGTCACTTTCCTTTTCTGAGCCTTGGTTTTCTTATTTGTAAAAAGCAAAAATAACACCTTGCACGAAACATTGGTGGAAAGTTTCAATTTAAAAAAATGTATATATGTGCGAAACCTCAGAGCCTGGCAGATGCGACAGGCATGTTCAATGTTAGTTTCCAACGCTTCTCCCACCAGCAAGCCACACTGGTATGAGAGCTCAGAATGAATAAACAGATTATAGAGGGAGGAAAATGTATAAGTAACATAAATAATCATGACGTGTTAGCACATTAATGAAACTTAGCTCTATTGTGCATTTCATTTATTATTTTGTCTTTTGGGAATTAGTTTCTTTCAATAACTCTAATACTCTAAATCATGATAACTACATTTTTCCTTTTGCAATAATCGCAACCTTCAAAAGACATTTATAAACAGTGTTTTGCATGATTTTTTTCCAAAAAAATGCAGCAAGACAGGCATTACTTGGTGAGCGTTTATAATACTCAGACTAGGGTCCAAGTACCCTAACAGCTGACACTGAACAACTTCCACAGCTAGCGAGAGCTGTGATCATTAAAAGAAAAAGTTTAAAAGTTATGCTCTGCAAAAGTAGGTCTGTATTGTCAGAATGATATATAATGTGCCTATAATCGAACCAGAGTGATAGATAATGCAATAAAAGTGGACACAATTTAACAAAGGCAAACACAGTAATATGCAAGAAACGATATTTCAGCAATCACCCTTACGATTGGAAAGTCTGAGCGTTCTTACACGAATATTCCAGCAGGCGGCACTGTTATCCGCTTTCAGCGCGGACCCCGCGCCACCTCGGGAGTTGACAGATTGGGTTCACAATATGCCGGTCTGATGGCTTGTCCCATTTCTTATTCTGTTTTGAGGATAAGGTGCTTTAAATTAAACACATATGTTTTCAAAAATATTTTATTTCCATGTGTCACGTTAAAGCTCAATTACCCCTTTAAAACAAAAAAGTTCATTTCATTTAACGAGTCTTAAATTTTAAAAGAAAGGAGGAAAGAAGGTCATGAAGAACATTCGAGCTTCACAACAACTCTTTAGAGCAATTACTTTTTCTATTTTATACCCGAGGAAACTGAGATTCAGAGGAAGTGGTCTCTCCAAGGTCAGGCAGTGAGCAGAGTAGCCGGATCTGAATCCAAGTCTGTTCGAATCCCAAGCCCTGTCCTTTATGCTACTCACTGCTTTAAAATAACTCCGTTTTCTACGGGAAATTAAATTAAAACAATGTCTTCTTAGATCTGTAGATCAAACAAAAACAAATGGGATTTTTTTTTTTTTTAGGAATGCCACTTACAAGAATCCTTTGTAGTTCTTTTAAAGATTTTTCTCTCTTTAATGATTTCTTTTTTCCTAGAGTCAGTCTACCACCTAGCTTAATAAATGCATTTCATTCCTGCCCTGGCCCATCTTATTACCTAAGTAAAAAGTCTGTAGTGGCATCTACCTAAATTCTGGATGGTCCACACCAAAATCAGAATGGTCCTGTTTTGTGTCTGTGTACACACATTTGCATATATGTATATATGCACATTAAATTATATTTGTCCTCAATTTCCATACCAATACTTTGTGGGACTTTGGTGTTTTGCATCTCAACGTTTGTCATTTCTTTACCACTGATAAGGAAAATTTGTTGTCATTCTTAATCATTGCACAAGCTTCTATCTTGTTAGTTCTATGTCTTGAGGCTTCAAACTAAAAGCTAAGTCATCTTGAATGAATGAACAGGATTATATATATATATATATTCATCTATGTGCAGCCTTGTACGTATACAGCATACAAGATTGGGGAATTGTAAAGCCAGTAGTCAGGGCCACCATCACAGCCACCTGGCCAGTGCAGGTTCGCATTGGATTCAGACAGATGGTAGTGAAACAATGGAGCCAAGAACTGGTGAACCATCAGCTTTAATTCTAGCTTGCACCCGGCGGGCAAGTAAAAACACACACTGGGCTCCAAAACCCACTCATTTAGTGCTCACAAAGCTACTGACTTATCCAAGTTTCCTAGCATCAAAGGTTTCTAGCTCACCAGACTTATTCACCTCTGTTCCCCATCTCCTCCTGCACAAACTCTGCACAAACTGGCTTATTCCTCAGCACTCCGCCATCTTGGCTGCTTCTCCTGGCCTCCATGTGGCCTTACTCTGCTTTCCTCTCTAATACTAATCTCAGGAACTAAGGAATAGCAAGATCCCAGCCTGCCCCACTTTGTAGTGTAGAAATCCAAACCTTTAATCCAATCTACAAACAAGGAAGTCTCTGATACAAAGTCACCCATCTGAGGCATAATGGGAGGATTCCTCATGAGGGTGCACCACCCACATCATCAATCAGTCAAGGGTGTGGGGAAAAGCTTACTCTTAAAACTTGCACATGGGCAGTGCCATCTTTAACAAAGTGAGCATAATATATTTCATCTGCCCAACAGGGATCATGAGGGCACTGTAGTTATACCTTTCTCTCTTATTTAGACTGTGACCCTAGTCCAAAAACTGCATTCTCTCTCTCTCTCTCTCTCTCTCTCTCTCTCTCTCTGTTCATCACCTCCCAATCTAACTCTTGCTTTTTAACAGGGTAAGCACCCTACAGTGTAGCTAATAAATCTATAAACCGTTCCCCTCCCTTTCTATCTGTGGCTCATGACCCAGATAAGTGACACCTTTGCCACAAACCCTCTCGGATCTCTCCAGACTCTGATTTCATGACTGTTGAGGCATGCGGGCACCATATTCTATCTTAATAGCCATCTGTCCTTCCATCCGGTAACTCCCTACCACCTTTTCCTTCCTGCCCCAATTCTTGAGGACAATAACCACATCTTATTTATCTTTCTATCCCCCACCACACTGCTTCCTAAACTTGAATGTGCATAAGAGCCATCTAGGGATATTGCTGAAATGCAGGTCCTGATTCAGGAGGTCTGGGCTGAGGCCTGAGACTCTGCATTTCTAACGACTCACATAGAATACCGACATAACTGGTGTATGGACCAGACTTTGCATAGAAGGACTCTGGTGTGACTTGCATGCTACTATATTTTGCACACGACAAGTGTGAACTGACATGTACTAGAAAAGTAAAAGTTAAAAGCAAAAGCAAAATACAAATGCAATGAGATGGCCTACCTAAGCCCCAATATGGCAACACCGAATGTTGGTGATGCTGTCCGAGTGCCTGGAGTCTTATAAAATGCTGCTGGGGGTGTAAAGTCACACACCCACCTTGGGAAAGGACCTGCCTGTCTGTGTTTCTTCGTCTTACAAAGTGAACATATACTTACCTTATGATCTATGCACATCCCCTAGATATTTACCAAAGGGGAATGAAACACAGGTCCACAGCAAGACCTGTGCATGAATGTTCAAACCAGCTTCATTCCTAACTAGCTGTACCCGGCCTCACGTTGCTGTGGCTCAGTCTGGTTAAATGGAAAAGAAGGAAAAGAGAAAGCGCACGTTTCTAATATGTTTAATTTCACAATGCTTGTGGGTATACAATATTTTTTGTTGTTCCATTGTGCAGATATAGAGATTGTCTGGTGTGCCGACTCTAGAACATGCAACATATAATTGTCTACGTGAGAAGCCACCCGTGTCTAGATCTAAACTACAGAATTCTAAAGATTGGCCCTGAGCTTTGGTGATGGCGACTGCAAACGCCAATCGAATTGGGAACTGCGCTCTCTTCAATTGAAATGGCGTATCTGTTGGGATCATAGGAATGTAAGGAATGAGGACATCTTCACCTTTGAAAGGTCCTGTCAAGATTGTTGCTTCTACGACGTTGCTCATTTTCTTTACTGCAAGCCACGTGCCATTGCAAAGCTTTGGCTGGTTGATATTTTGCAACATGATAACTGGCATGCCGATTTTCAGTTGCAGCACGTGTGGTGGCATCCCTGGCAGATCAAGTGAATTCAAAAATTCTGTTGGATAATTAATCGCTTCATCTGCTTCCACAACAGTGTCGACGGACTTGTATGTGACTGCCTCGCTTTGAATGTTAGACTGAATAATATTGTTAAGTTCATAGACGTCTTTGTTCTTGGCCGCAAGAATAGCTCATTCACTCAGCCAATCGTGATTCTTATAATTGGTTTGAATATTGGGAAATACTTTATCAACCAATTCTTATTTTGATGTCACTAAATTGCAGAAGTTATGAGGCAATGAAATTCGTCCTGAGGTCAGATCAACCGGCACCTTTGCGTTCCCAATTTCCAGCAATTGATGAGAGAATAGCTCAGCTAATCAATTGTTTTGCAGCTGGACACGTATATTTTTAGTTAATTTTAATGTTTTTATGTGTCGCCACAAAGTAGAGTACTTCAGGCAAGCATTTATTTCATCCGCTGGTGTCAATTGAGGAATTACAGGTAATGTTTGCCTGAAATCTCCTGCAAGCAATATCAATGTGTTCCCAAATGGTCTGATGTTTCCACGCAAATCTTGCAATGATCGCTCAAGAGCCTCAAGCGATATTTTTGTGCGCCATTGTGCATTCATCCCAAACAATAAGTTTGCATTTCTGCAATACTTTTCTCATGCCGAATGCTTTGGAAATGTTGCACGTGGAAGTTTCAATGAACTGAATGTTCAATGGCAATTTCAAAGTGGAATGAGCAGTTCTTCCACCTGGTAGCAATGTCGCAGCTATTCTGGATGACGCAAGTGCTAAGGCTATGTCATTTTGGGATAAAAACACACGTGTATTCAAATCAAAGCAATCGGTGAAGAACTTTCAAAGATTTAAGATTTTGAACAAACGAACATTTACATTTTTATTTATATAGATAGCTCCAAATTGAAAATAGCCCAGGTATTCATTAGCTGATGAATGGATAGACTGTGGCCTGTCCGTGCCCTGCACAGTGCTGGCTGTTTCCAAACCCGGAGCACTGGTTCAGGGTCGCTCAGGAGGCTGCAGGCAGGTAGGGTAGAACTGTAGGCACAGGGGAGAGCTGCAGGCACGTGGTGTGTGTGTGGGTGAGCCGCAGGCACATGGGGGGGGAGCCGCAGGCACATGGTGTGTGTGTGGGGGAGCCGCAGGCACGTGGGGCAGAGCCGCAGGCACGTGGTGTGTGTGGAGGGGGAGCCGCAGTCACATGGGGGGGGAGCCGCAGGCACGTGGGGGAGAGCCGCAAGCACATGATGTATGTGTGGGGGAGCCGCAGGCACGTGGGGCAGAGCCGCAGGCACGTGGTGTGTGTGGAGGGGGAGCCGCAGTCACATGGGGGGGGAGCCGCAGGCACGTGGGGGAGAGCCGCAAGCACATGCTGTATGTGTGGGGAGAGCCGCAGGCACGTGGGGTAGAACCGCAGGCAGGTTGGGGAGAGCCGCACGCGCGTGGTGTGTGTGTGTGTGTGGGGGGGTAGAGCTGCAGGCACATGGTGTGTGTGTGGGGGGGGAGGGGAGAGCCGCAGGCACATGGTGTGTGTGGGGGGGGGAGCCGCAGGCACATGGTGTGTGTGTGGGGGGAGAGCCGCAGGCACATGGTGTGTGTGTGGGGGGGGGAGCCGCAGGCACATGGTGTGTGGGGGGGGGGAGCCGCAGGCACATGGTGTGTGGGGGGGGGGGGGAGCCGCAGGCACATGGTGTGTGTGGGGGGGGGGGAGCCGCAGGCACATGGTGTGTGTGTGGGAGGGGGAGAGCCGCAGGCACATGGTGTGTGTGTGGGGGGGGAGCTGCAGGCACATGGTGTGTGTGGGGGGGGGGGGAGCTGCAGGCACATGGTGTGTGTGTGTGGGGGGGGGAGCCGCAGACACCCTGAGGCTGGCCGCCTGCCACCTGCAGAACCTGCTCCCCCACGGCTCACCCAGATGGCTGTCCGCAGGAAGCCTCAGTATCTTGTTACAAAGTCCCCTCCACAGAGCTGCTGGGGGTCCTTGTAGCAGGGCCATGGACGTCTGTCCCATGAGGGGGCCGAGAGAAGGACCTGCTGTGGTCCATCCTGGCTCCAGGCTGCTTCCCGACCAGCTTTGATGTGTTCCCGTCAACGCTGGGCCAAACTCTCCTACTAAAAAGTTGTGGACTGCGGATACAACCCCGTAGTGAACCTCAAAAGCACTGTGCTGAGTGAAACAGCCAGGCATACGAAAAGCACTTACGACGGCGTTTTATTCCTTTTGTATGAAGTTATAGAAGGCAAAACAAAGCTATAACTATTTTAAAAGTCAGAACAGTGGTTGCCAGCGGACAGGTAGACGGAAAAGGTTATAAGGGTGCTTTTGGTGGGGGGAAGGAATGCTGTATATTTGGACAGGACTTTGAACTGCACAGATGTATACATTTGCTAAAACTCAGAGAATAGTACGCTTAAGATTTGTACATTTCCATCTATGGCCATACCACCCTAAATGTGCCCCATCTTGCCTGATCTTGAAAGATTTGTACATGTCAGTCTTTGTAAACTTCATTGAAAAAGCAAAAGAACGCTGAACAAATCCTGAACTATCACTAATGATATGCTACTGAAATGTCTCAAGGTGCAGTGTGCTGATGTCTGCAACTGACGTTGATAAGCATCAGCGGAAAGACGGAAGGCTTGACATACGGGTAAAACACATACAGAGAAATGTTCATTGTGCACTCCAGATGGTGGACATTTGGATTCTTTGGATTCTCTAGATGCTTGAAAACTTTTCATAATAAAATGTTTAAAAGATAAAACAGCAGTGACAGACACCTCTGCCTACACCTGTAACCATAATCCCAATTCTGGCTGATTCCTCTAATGCACATTGGGATGAGCAACAGCCACACCTGTGCGGGTAGCCACCCAAGTGCGCTCAGACTGAAAGCAATCTGGCCAAGACCTGGACATGCTACCGGTCCGCGCAGGACCTTCAGTCACTAACGAAAGCTCTCTAATCCTCCCGAAGAACACAGATCAGCAAGGGCTGAGGCCACCAGGGGCAACTAGAGTGGCTAGGGGAACAGGACAGAGAATCTGAGACCTGAATTTTATTGTTCCAGGCTAGGTCCGATTCCCAGGTACCCTCGTGAAATCTCTTGATGGCTAAAATTCAACATATATTCTGATAGTTTGCTTAAAAACATCTGCAATTCTATGGATAATATAAATATAACTCTCTGGTACATATTGCCGTCATTGGATTCTTCTTTTTTTTTCCCCCTGAGTTAATATGAAGCGGTAACCATTTTTGTTCATCGATTGCCAGTGGAAACCAAGGACTAGTCAGTCGTTGCACTAGTCAGCGCCAGGCCACCTGATGCTGTAGGCACAGCTCCTTGCTGGGTAGAATGCTGGTTTAACGCAACAGTGATGCAAACCCACCCAGGGCAATGAAATCAACATTGGGGGGAAGGGGAGGCAGGTAAGAGGAAGGCCTGGGCACTGGAACTAATTATTTACTTATTTAAAAAATTTTATTAAATTTATTTAAACTAAAATAAAAAAAACTTCATCTATTTACCCTCCCCCCTTTACACCCTTCCTCTGGTCAGCTCCAATCGGTTCTCTGTGTCTATTAACTCGGTTTTTGTTGTGGGGGTGCGGGCATTGTTTGTTTATACTGTTCCACATATAAGTGAGATCAGATGTTATTTGTCTTTTTCTCTCCGATTTATTTCACTTAGCATCAGGTCTTGAGGTCCATCCATGCTGTCACAGATGACATGTTTTCATTCTTTTTTATGCTAAATAACATTGCATTTCATATCTATCTATGTATACATATTTATATCTATATCTCACATCTTATACATTCATCCACCAGGGGACACTTAGCTCGTCCCATATCGTGGCTATTATAAATAATGCAGCAATGAACATGGGGGTGTGTATATCTTTCCAAATCAGTGCTTTGCGTTTCTCTGGATAAATGCCCAGAAGTAGGACTGCTGGGTCATATGGTAGCTCTATTTTCAGTTGTTTGAGAAACTTCCATACTGTCTTCCATAGTGGCTGCACCAATTGACATTCCCAGCAAAAGTGCCTGACGCTCTGCTTTGCCCCACATCCTCACCCACACTTGGTAGTTCTTGTTTTTTTGATGATAGCCATTCTGACAGATGTGAGGTGATATCTCATTAAGGTTTTAACATGCATTTCCCTGATAATTAATAATGTTCAACACCTTTTCATATTGCTGTTGACCATCTCCATGTCTTCTTTGGGAAAATGTCTACCTAGGTCTTCTGCCCATTTTTAAATCAGATCGTTGGGTTTTGCTTTGTATTTTTAATACTAGCCTCTTATCAGATATATGATTTTCAATTATTTTTTCCCATTTGGCTGGTTGCTTTTTAATTTATTTTTTTGCCTTTTTTTTTTTTTTTTTACAGGGACAGAGAGAGAGAGATAGATAGGGACAGACAGACAGGAATGGAGAGAGATGAGAAGCATCAATCATCAGTTTTTCGTTGCAACACCTTAGTTGTTCATTGATTGCTTTCCCACATGTGCCTTGACCGTGGGCCTTCAGCAGACCGAGTAACCCCTTGCTCAAGCCAGCGACCTTGGGTCCAAGCTGGTAAGCTTTTTGCTCAAGTCAGATGAGCCCACGCTCAAGCTGGCGACCTCGGGGTCTCATACATGGGTCCTCCGCATCTCAGTCCGACGCTTTATCCACTGCGCCATCGCCTGGTCAGGCTGGTTGATTTTTTATTTTTTGATGGTTTCCTTTATTATACAGAAGTGTTTTTATATAGTCCGGCTTGTTTATTTTTGCTTTTGGTGTCAGATTTAAAAAATCATCACCATCTAACTCAGGGGTCCCTAAACTTTTACACAGGGGGCCAGTTCACTGTCCCTCAGACGGTTGGAGGGCCGGACTATAAAAAAAACTATGAACAAATCCCTATGCTCACTGCACATATCTTATTTTAAAGTAAAAAAACAAAACGGGAACAAATACAATATTTAAAATAAAGAACAAGTAAATTTAAATCAACAAACTGACCAGTATTTCAATGGGAACTATGGGTGCGGATGCATCCTATGCTCCTCTCCCTGACCACCAATGAAAGAGGTGCCCCTTCCGAAAGTGTGGCGGGGGCCGGAGAAATGGCTTCAGGGGGCCGCATGGGCCATAGTTTGGGGACCCCTGATCTAACTGGTAGTGGTGCAGTGGATAGAGAATCCACCTGGGATGCTGAGGTCCCAGGTTTGAAATCCCAAGGTTGCCAGCTAACTGTGGGCTCATCCAGCTTGACTGCAGGGTCTTTGGCTTGAGAGTAGGATCAGAGACGTGACCCCACGGTCCTTGGCTTGAGTCCAAAGGTCACTGGCTTGAAGCCCAATGTTGCTGGCTTGAGCAAGGGGTCACTGGCTCTGCTTGAGCTCCCTGGTCAAGGCACATATGAGAAGCAATCAATGAACAACTAAAAGTGCTACCACTACAAGTTAATGCTTCTCATCTCTCTCCCTTCCTCTCTTTCTCGCTCTCTCCTACTTAAAAAAATAAATGAATGAATCGTCACCAAGACCTATGTCTAGTAGCTTACTGCCTATGTTTTCTTCTAGAAGTTTCATGCTTTCAGGTGCTATGTTCAAGTCTTTAGTCCATTTGGAATTAATTTTTGTGGATAGTTGTTGGGCAGATAAAGTTATTTTTTCCTCACCCTTATTGTTAAAGATGGTGCTGCCAATGTGGATGGCCGTCGCCTAGGTGATAACATTAATTGCCCTTCTTGTTTGGAAGGGGTGTGGTTGTTCTAATGTGTGTTGGGGGAGGGCTTTCGGGCCAAAAGATTTTAAAAGGAGGAGCTAGGAGGCCATTTGGGGAGAGAGCATGTTGTTCTGGGGGGAAGAGTGAGTCCGTTCTAGGAAGAGCCCATGGAGGCAGGGCAGGGAAGCCATGTGGAGGAGGCAGCCAAAATGGCGGATTAGGGGAAGGAGAAGCCAGTTTGTGGAGGAGAAGGAGATGGAGAACAGAGATGAATAAAACTGGCAAGGTGTTAGCCTTTGATTCTAGGGAAACTCAGATAAGTCAGTGGCTTTGGGAGCCCTGAATGGAAAGGGAAGTGTTTCCTGCTGTGTATATATTCTCACACGCCGGGTGCGAGCTAGGATTAAAGAAAAACAGATCATCAGTTTTCGGCTCTGTTGATTTCTTACCGTTGTCCGAATCAAACCTGAACCTGCATTGACCAGGCAGCTGTGATGGTGCCCGCGGTTACTGGCTTACTGGCCATAAAATGGTGTAAGATCGTGGTCTGCTTTTATTCTTTAGTGTGTGACTGTCCCGTTTTCCCAATGCCACTTATGGACGAGACCACTGAAGAGGTCTGGGCATCTGTCCTTTTCAAATGCTCTCCTGGAGATTTTAATATTTATCACATAATTAGACCTTAAATTTTTAAAGTTAAAAATATTTTCAAATGGGACTGCAAAAATAAATAATTTTACTGAAAAGCATGCTGTTTAAGATTCTTAAGGTTTGAGGGTGTCTTTTTGTTCTAGCAGTTAGAAATATATGTATCAAAGTGTGAAAAGTTGATGAGTTAAAATAGAACAAACTTCAGATTTAGTACCTAGAAATAATTAGATCTCATTGGCAGATGTTATTTGAATCTTCTTGAAGCTGCTATGTATGAGACTACTGCTAACTTCTCAAATTCTGGTGTGTGTATGTCTGGGCAGCATAGCTGCATTACCTTATAAGCAGGTTAAGCGTGTATTTAGGGAAGGTACCAAAATATTTGTTTGGAAAAAAACTTATACTTGATATTTCAAAAGTAGGACTGAAGGAGTCATTATGGCAAAATAAAATAAAATTAGAATTGTATTGGCATTCCTTACACTTATCTGATCTCCAGCAGGTGGGAAGATTCTCCCACACTGGTGGTGGTGGGGGGGTCTAACCATTGCTTCCTCCCTCCTTTTCTCCTAGCCAGATGTCAACACCAGTTGGTTAGAAAGTCAGAGTACCCCAGGAGGGAGCTTGTGCCTGGCCCAGAGGGTTTAACACTGCGAACTAGATTGAGAACAATGTGCTAACTGTTCTTTTGTTTATGGAGCAGGGTCTGGTGCCAGGGCAGAGCTGGCTCTGAGGATCCTCAGAGCCTGGCAACCAGGTGTTGGGAGCCATTACTGGCTGCCCTGCTGCCTGCCGTAGGGGTAGGGGTGCATACAGCAGGCGCATAATAGGTGGGCTAGAAACGTCACCCAATTTACAGGTTCAGAGTTTTTCTAATTCGAGCAAGGGTCAGAACATAGCTAAAATGTCAGGCCATAACAATCAAAGCAAAACACAGAACTCCAGGAGGAAAAGAAAACGTTCACCCCACTGAGCTCTGATTATGCCGACCCTCACTGGAGGAGTGTTGCCCAATGTCAGGGCTCTTCTTGGCCTTCGGGATGTTGGGCCTGCTCTACAGGGGGAGGGGCGGAAACTGACCAAGCTGAGTTGTCAGGGACACTGCGGGGGAGCAATCCTTTCTACTGCAGGGCAGCCCCAGGCTGTGACTAGGAGAGGCCCTCAGGGAAGCAGCCCGCCCCTGGAGTGGGCCTTTCTGTACAGGAGCGCAGGCATTTTCTGTCCCTCACTGCGCTGAAAGAGCAAAACATCATAGCTATAACTTTACTATATATTTTACATATATATAACGGGGGTCCTTGGATTATGACACAGTTCCATTCCTACGACAGTGACGTACCCCGAATTTTGGTGTAAGTCAAAATGCACCTTAGGTAGCCTAAATCACTTACCTATCCTAACACCAGTGTAAAATCATAATCTAGAACATAAGAACACAACTAAGCCAGAGAAAAAGGAAAAGGACATAAATATACTGTACTGTATTGTACTGTAGTAACAGAAAAAATGACAAAAAAAAATGAGTGTAAAAAAACTCCTTCCCTTTATTCCTGTGGTTGGCTTGCGCACAGGAAGGGGCATTGCAAGGTGGGAGAGAGTGACCTATTGGGAGGAGGAAGCTGGAGAGGCAGGAGAACCTGCAGAAGGTGCTGGAGATACTGGGTCAGGTGAATCAGGGTTGCCTAAGGAACATGCAGGAGATTCTGGAGATGATTCTACCTGTACTACAGGTGTTTCATTTCCAAAAGCAGCTGATGTAGAAGGTACAGGATCTGTTGCAGGCCTCTCTACCTTCTTAAAGAATTCTTCCAGGCTAGTCTGGAAGGTTGATGACTTCTTCTAACCAAACTAGTTTGCCCACATAGTCTGTAAGTACGACACTAATGCCATAAGCCGAAACACTCATGTCTCAATTTTTTAAAGTTTTTATGGGAGTGTTGTAAACTTGAGATGTCATATGTTGGGACTGTTGTAACCCAAGAATCCCCCTGTATTTCTGATGTATCAATACAGAAAAGAATTAAATACATGCAAAAGAAAACATGCCTTTCATAAAGAAACACACACACATAAAAGTGTCCTGAGCTGTTATATCTGGGCAGTAAGAAGTGACTCTTTTTCCTACACATCTCGACCACCTCACCCATTTTATGTACGTACATGTAGGTATGTCTCAAACTCAAGAAAGCTATGAAGCTAATTTCACAGTACAATCAGTATAAATATTGCAGACATGTGCTGTGACCCATGTTTAGCTATGGGCAGATGTGTGGGTGCCCTGTGTGTGAGCTGACATTCTCTGTGCCCTAGCTCTAGGGAAGGAAGTGATTATTTTTTTAATGCACAATTTCTCATCGACATGCCTGAGAAAAACAGTGGTCATCTTGATAGCATTTCATCCATAGAGCCATCTAAAAGGTCAGAGGGAGAGACTTACATCTCAAGAAAAGTCCCCAATGCTTTTCCTCTGATTATTTGTAATCTGTAAGGCCACCACTAGTGGTGCTGAGACCTCTTTCCTGCCACTCTGACAAAGTGCTTCTAGTTTTCTTTTCTTGGAAACCATAGTCTTTAGGTCCCTTCTCCAGACATGCCAGGCAGAAGGAGGTCATTATGACGGTATCAGTTTGCTAACGCATTCCAATTTGGCTCCAGTCACTTTGGCCTTGACCCTTCATCTTGTTTCGGTTTCCAGTCATGCGGTCACAGCTGCAATACATGGAAATGTCCGGGAGCCAGGGAAAGGCAGACCCAGAGGGGAAAAACAAAGCAAACAGAACCGAAACCCTGTGAGTTCACTGGGACTGATATTGTTGTCCCTGCTCTCACTTTAGAGAACACTGAGACGGGAAGCGTTCTGGGATTTTCCCTGAGTAAGCTCCCCAGCTTGGCTCTACTGCTGCCCGCACCATGGTGATGCCCAGGCGGGTCCGTGATGCCCACCTGCACTGGCACTGGCCACCGGAGCTGTGTGCCCATGCTGCTGGTAGACAGCCGCCCTCTCTCAGACCTGCCCCTCCTCCCTCAGACCTGCCCCTCCTCCCCCTTCTAGCTCCGCACCACTCAGAGCACCGTGGGGATGATTTATAGGAGCCCACGTGGACTGAACTTCAATTTATTCTCATTTTTTAAAATCATTTTATATTTCTTTTTTATTTTAAGTGACATAAGAAGTGAATAGATACAGATACAATATTAGAAATTCAAATTGTATAAAAAATATAAAATAGGAAGTGGGAATTCTTCTTAACCACCTCCCTGTGCTCAGCTACCTCCTGCCTTGAGGCGCCCACTCTCAGTCTTGCTTACCTGCCCGGGGGTGATCTCACCACCAAGGTCACTGGTCCATAGCATCCGGTTAATTGTCAAACGGTGGCTATGGACCAGTGATAGCTACAGACCTCCTGTTCTAGCTATTTCTTTCTTTTTTAAAAAAAAGTTATTGTGTTTACATAGATTCAAGTGTCCCATCGAATATATCTCCTTCTCCCCCTACCGCCATGTTCCCCTTGGAACCCCTTTTTCCCCGACCCCCTCCCCTCCTGGATTTGCTGTCCTGTTAGCTATTTTCAGTTTTATGTTCTATAAATATGAGGGCCTAGACTAGGATAGCTCATAAGGATGACAATTGAAGGTGGAGGAGTAGCAATGTGGGTTTGCGTTTGACCAAGAGCAGTGACAGTAGAAATAGCCACAAGGGCACAGGAGTAAATAGCACAGTATGTCAAGGACCATATCACCGCCAGCCTAGCCTTCCACCTCTCATCCATCCCTTCTTGTTACCGAGACTGGCCCGTGAACACCTCCTTTCTCATTCTCTAGAACCAAAGTTGCCATTGAGAAAGGGGATTTCATAAGCTCTTTCTCCGAACTCTGGATCTCAGCACCAAGTCAGCCTTCCTTCAGGTCTTGGTCTTACCTTGTTGCTAGGTTTTACAGTGCGTCTCCAATCCTGACTTTACACCCTAGATCACGTCAAGGGTCCACGGCAGGTCGCTTTTGTGGTAACACGCCCATCACGCCAGATCCTTTTCATTTGGTGGGCTGCCCTCTGTCCTCTCATCTCAGGCCAGGAGCAAAGCCCGATAGGGCATGGTGGACTTCCCCAGGACAGGACTCTGTGTGCCAGAGAACTTCCCCTCTGCGTCCACAGCCCAGCTTATCTCTTTAGCACTCCCCCCCACCCCCGCTGTGAGTGGGTCCCATTAGTGAGCTATGTCCTAAGAGACGGCGGCTTGCACAAGCAGGAGGGAAATGGTAGGCAGAGACGCGTGCTGTGAGGTGCCCAGGCCCCACTGCTGACATCAGACGCGGAGGGGCGGAGAAGCACGGTTCAGAACACTCATCTGAGAGCTAGGGAAGGAGGAGCTTAAGTCACTGGTAACCTCGCCAGGATTTGTGTGCACACGCTTTACGGCCACGGGGCGCCAGCCACAGAGGTAGTGCCAGCTGACCCACAGTGTTGCTGGGTGTGTTTTTCTTCCCCGTCCACGGGAATCCTGTGGTTACTGCAGGACAGTGGGGTGCTATGGCAGGACCATTGTGCGATACCAACCGGGGAGCGACTTCAGAGTGCTTCCATCCCAAACTTTCCTTTAAAATACAGAATACACCCTGATAGTGGATGAAACTTGAGAATCCCCCAAACGTCTGCTCTCTGGACTACAACTAGATGTATCAGCACAATTGCCCCAGAGCACTGAGCTATTGCTTAAAGACAGAGTTGTTATGTGGATGGGAAAAGAAGAGAAAAATGCTCAGGACTTACAATGGGAGCCCAGGTGGGATTTCCAGGTCTGAGGGTCAGAAGCTGTGGTCTTGAGCTTGGTCCTCTCTGGGCTTCAGTCTCCTCACCTGGACGGCTGGTGGGATGGGTCCACATACTTTTCCAAGGTGCTTTCCAGCTTTCACATTTGATGAACCTAGGTTTTCCTCTATTACTGAAACAGGAGAAACAACTAAGTTTCATTCTCACCCAAGCAATTCCATGGTTTTATTAAGGTCAGAAAATGGCTGATCTATAACTTTAATCAAGATGGTGTACCTGACTACCAGGTACATTTGCTTGGTGATTGTAAAGCCAGTGGTCGCGGCCACTATCACAGCCGCCTGGCCAATGCAGGTTCGCATTAGATTCGAACAGTCGGTAATGAAACACAGGAGCCAAGAACTGGTGAGCCATCAGCTTTAATTCTAGCTTGCACCCGGCAGGCAAGCAAAAATACACACTGAGCTCCAAAACCCACACATTCAGTGCTCACAAAGCTACTGACTTATCCGAGTTTCCTAGAATCAAAGGTTTCTAGCTCACCAGACTTATTCACTTCTGTTTCCCATCTCCTCCTGCACAAACTCTTAACAAACTGGCTTCTTCCTCAGCACTCTGCCATCTTGGCTACTTCTCCTCCACATGGCCTTAATCTGCTCTCCTCTCTGATACTAATCTCGGGAACCCAGGAACCGAGAGAGAGCAAGCTCCCGGACTGCCCCAGTTTATAGCATAGATAATCCAAACCTTTAATCCAATTATATATACAAGAAAGTCTCTGATACAAAGCCACCCATCTGAGGCATAATGGGATTCCTCCCTACATCACCACCCTACATCATCCAATAAGTCAAGGGTGTGGAGAAGAGCTTACTCTTAAAACAAAGCCTTAAGCTATAACGACCCGGCCTGCTTACATTACAACTTTTCCCCCACAGCCATCACAAGCATAAGGGCAAATAATATCACCTGGGTGACGGGCTTCCATGTGGGCAGCATCATCTTTAACAAAGTGAGCATATTATATTTTATCTGCCGAACAGTGATGTTCCTCAGATGGGTTGACAGGTAACTAGATTATAAGGTCTTTGCAAAAGCAAGTGCTGACTATTCTTGCCTGGGTTAGCACAGAGTTAGGCATACAGTAAGCCCTTAATAAGGTATTGAATGAAAAGGTTTAAATTGAGACATCCTACATGCCTCACCTAATCCACCGTGGGACAACGAAAAGCCCTGTGGAAGCTTTGGGGTGTGAAATGCATCTTGTAGTAGAGAAAAGTCTCCGTGCTCAACTAATTGCCCCAGGGTGACATGCACTCTGTGCCAACCTAAGTGAATAGGTCTAGACGCATGAATCCGCTCAGATGGAAGGAACTTGGGTTACAGGACTTGCTCTACTGCTTAACAAGTTTCTAAAGCGCCCAAGAAGCATGTGCCAACGTGCCTCCCTCCCAAAGCCATACTAAAGGAGCAGAATCTAATTTGACAGTTTTATAATGACCTCAGGAAAGAAATGGTTGTTTTACATTTACTACTTAGAATTCGGTAGACAATTAAAGCTTCTTACATGAAAAAGGCAAGATTGACTTCAAGAAAAAAAAAACTTTCGTCTTCAACTGTCTTTAGTCATTCATAAATGTGATATCCTTAGACACGATGTGTGTGTGTTTGTGTGGGGATGATAGGTAAGTTAATAGAAGGATAAGCTCACAGCCTAGGTTATTTTAATGTTTTCTGCTTCCTTATCTGCAAAATAACTTCAGCCATCTTCAATTTATAGGCTGAAAAGAAAGGGCCGATAAAAAACACATCATAGAGCTCAAAGTGTGGTTGAATTTTTTAATTAATATTTTAAAGCATGGTTCAAGTATACAAAGGACACATACTATTTTAAAATGTATTTATGTGCAACTTCACCTCACCCCAGAAAGCACGAAGGTAGCATAATACAAACTAAAAGTAAAAATCAGAGAAGAAATCAAGGTTGGGACGATCTCCAACAAACAATGCCGTGTAAAGGGTCAGTAATAATGTACTCCACGCCTCCCTGGTAGAGAGGCGTGTCTTCACATATAGCACGAAATATTCAGGTGAGTTAAAAAAAAATGATCTCATCTTTGACTTACTCGATACTTTCTCAAAGATTTCTCTCATTTGAGCAGGTCCTATGTGCACATCCCACAGCTTTCTGAAGGTAGCAAACATAGATTTTTCCCATTTTGCAAGGGGCTGGAAGTAGTCTCATAACCAGTTTTGTGCCTTCAACATAATTCTTTCTGAAAAGAACATGAATGAGTATAAATGTTATCCCTATAATTTAAAGTGTTTACAAAATTGTAGTTTCTAAAACATTGAAAATTAACTATCGGACAGACTGTACTAACCAAGAGAATTCTATTTACGCAGAGATGTCATGAGCGCGGAAGCACACACACAGAACTCGTGCGGCGGGTGATTCCGCGGGTAGAAATCTGCAGGAATTTCGAGGCAGGAATGAGCTTGGTGTCGCTGAGAAGCAGAGGGGCCTGTTTGTTCCGGATCACTTGTGCACGACAGCAAGTCGGAGGTGACTGAGGTCCAAGAAACCTGGGGATGAGGTGATATGGTCAACGTCAGCCACTGGAGGGAGCCTGGATTAATCCTGAATTAATGATGAGAGAGCTTGTGTGAGGTCAGAGCAGGTGAGCCACGGGAAGAGGTTTCTCACTGAGAAGCTCCATCTGCTTGCTGAGTAAGACTAGATACTAAGGGGCAGGCAGAGAAGCAAGGCTCGCAGGAGGCGGATATTGCAAGGTCCAGAGAAGAAAGGCAGGGGCTTGAGGTGTTGCTGGAGGTGTTCAGAAGCAAACTGGGGGGCAGCTTTGCAAGTAGGTGATATTGAGAGTCAGGTTGTGGTGTTATGAAACCAGGGTGGTGTTTTGTTTTTTTTTTAACACAGAGATTGGCCACCCAGGCAGGTGGGTGATGTTAGCAAGCACTCATGTGAGGTTGGTCAGAAAGTGTGGGACACTGAGCAGCAGGTGGGGCACGCCTTGAAGCAGGTAAATCATGCTGGCATGTGGACCAGTCTCCTTTTTGAGAATTATGTATCATGAGCTGAATTGTGTCCCTTGCAAATTCATACATTAGAGTCTTAACCCCGAATATGTCAGAATGTGACTGTGTTTAGAGATAGGGTCATTTAATAGGTAATTAAGGTAAAATGAGGTCTAATGGGTGGATTCTAATCCACAGTGTGTCCGTAAAGTGATGGTGCACTTTTGACCGGTCACAGGAAAGCAACAAAAGAGGATACGTTGCATTCGCCGGGCCAAAAACAGACGTCGAGACTTTCAGGGCTTTAGATGTTACTTTATTGGCCAAGTGTAACCTACGCAGGGGCAGACTCTTTAAGTGTTAGGGAACACCTTACCCCCAGAGGGGCTGCAAATGAGAATTGCGCCTCCCGCTTACAGACTAGAGGTTTATATAGAGGCAGCAAGCAAGAGTCCTACAGAAGCAGGTATGACGGTTAGGCATTGGCTAGGGCAGTTTTGGGTGCCATAGCAACAAGGGTGGGGCTCTAACTCAGTGGGAAATTCTAAAACAGCCTGGAAGCTAGGGGGCTTCTGGTTAGGCAAGGGGAGGTCTTATACTGGTCTCTTTGTTCTGCTCTTACTCTACGAGCACTTCCCTGTTCATGATCCCCTCCTCTAAGCATTTTATGCTGGCAACCATCATATTTCTTTTGGGGCCCATCAGATAGAAATGTGAAATCGGCACCAAATAAAAGGAAAACTCTCCCAGTTTCATACCTATTCAGTGCAGTTCGATGTGGGCTCCATTTGTTGCCCTACACACATCCAAACGATAGTGAAGTTCTTGCCACACACGGGTAAGAACGTCTGGTGTAACAGAGTGAATAACGTCTGTGATTCTCTGTTTTAAGTGATTAATATCGTTGATACGTTCAATGTACATGTGTTGCTTCACATAACCCCAAAAGTAAAAGTCTAAGGGCGTCAGATCCGGGGATCGTGGTGGCCATGGCTTGACAGAACCCCTGCCTATCCACCGCTGGGGGAATGTTCTATTCCAGAAACTCACGAACAATGGTGGCGTAGTGTGAAGGAGTGCCGTCCTGTTGAAAGATGACACCTTCTGGAAATTGTGGCACTGCATACAATTCCAACACGTCAAGATAGGTGTTTGCCGTCACAGACTGCCCAGCAGAAAAAAATGGGCCTATCACCTTATCATGCATCAGGCCACACCACACGTTCACTTTAGGGGTGTTACATTCATACTCAACGTAGGCATGAGGATGTTCAGCAGCCCATATTCGGACGTTATGGCGATGAACATGTCCACAGATATGGAAGGTCGCCTCATCGCTAAATACAATCTTCCGCAAAAATCTTGCATCATTGTCCATCTCATGAAGCATATCTGTAGCAAACGCGCATCATGTGGGTCTATCCGCCGGTTTGATAGCGTGCAACAGCCGCAGTTTGTACCCCGTAAAACAGAGACGTTTCTTTAACACCTTATGAACTGTAGTCTTGCTTAGGTGTAATTGTCGAGCACACGCACACACAGATTTTTAGGGCTCCTTAGGTAGCTACCCTGTATAGCCTCTACAGCAGGGTTCTCCAAACTTTTTACACAGGGGGCCAGTTCACTGTCCCTCAGACCATTGGAGGGCCGGACTATAAAAAAAACTATGAACAAATCCCTATGCACACTGCACATATCTTATTTTAAAGTAAAAAAACAAAACGGGAACAAATACAATATTTAAAATAAAGAACAAGTAAATTTTAATCAACAAACTGACCAGTATTTCAATGGGAACTATGGGTGCGGATGCATCCTGTGCTCCTCTCACTGACCACCAATGTAAGAGGTGCCCCTTCCGGAAGTGCGGCGGGGGGCCACATGCGGCCTGCGGGCCAGGCTGTAGTTTGGGGACTCCTACTCTACAGACTCGTCACTGAATGATGGCCTACCAGAACGGGGTTTCTCCACCAAACTGCCCGTTTCCTTCAACTGCTTATTCCACCGAGTAATGTTATTCCTATGTGGTGGTGCTTCGTTATAAACGCGCCGATATTCACGTTGCACTTTGGTCACGGATTCGAATTTAGCGAGCCACAGAACACACTGAACATTCCTTTGTACCCTCCACATCTCGACTGGCATGGCCGTGGGCTGCTCCGCTGTATACACGGTGTTACGTCATCATCTGCGCATGCGCACATGCTGCCACATCATCCTACAGAAACTGGGAGGGTTGTCCTTTTATTTGGTGCAGATTTCACATTTCTGTTCTTATGTTGCTTTCCTGTGACTGGTCAAAAGTGCACCATGACTTTATGGACACACTGTATTATGACTGGTGTCCTTACAAAAAGAGGAGATTAGGACACAAAGAGGCACAGGGAGACAGACAGAGAAAAGATGACCATCTACAAGTCAAAGAGAAATGCCCTCAGAAAATAACTAGCCCAGTGGATACCTTGCCCTTGTATTTCTAGCCTTCAGAACTGTGAGAAATCCCTGCTGTGTAAGCCCAGCAGTCAGGGGCACCATGTTATGGCAGCCCTGGCCAGTCCCTGCTGTGTAAGCCCACCAGTCAGGGGCACCATGTTATGGCAGCCCTGGCCAGTCTCTACTGTGTAAGCCCACCAGTCAGGGGCACCATGTTATGGCAGCCCTGGCCAGCTAATACCATGGATTGCTTCCTCGACTCTCCGGGGGGTCCTGCGTGAGAGCCACATATGAGCAGTACTGTGTGTACAGAAGCCACAGCAGAGTAATGTGAAGTTTATGAGTGTCTGGGGGGATTCTGCAAACTACTGGATGACCCTGGCAAACATCCAAGGTGAAAGCAAAACAGCTTATTGTTACAAGCCTATCTGGGCCGCAGATGAATTGCATGGAGAGAGACAGGAATATCGCTCTGTTTCTGTATGTTCCCTGACCAGGAATCATGCCGGCAATCTCTCACTTTGGGGCAATGCTCCAATCAACCGAGCTAGCTGTAAGCCAGGGCTAATTGTACAGAATCACTTTTTTTATTTTTCTAAGCGAGAGAGAGAGAGAAAGAGAGAAAGAGAGAGAGCGAGTGCTCAACAGGGACAGACAGGAAGGTATAGGAGAAGTATCAATTCTTCATTGTGACACCTTAGTTGTTCATTGGTAGCTTTCTCATATGTGCCTTCATAGCGTGGGGGACAAGGGGCGTGGATTCAGCCAAGCCAGTGACCCCTTGCTCAAGCCAGTTACCTTGGGCTTCAAGCCAGCAACCTTTGGGCTCAAGCTAGAGACCATGGGGCCATGTCTATGAGCCCATGTTCGAGCCAGCGACACCACATTCAAGCTGGTGAGCCCGCACTTAAGCCGGCAACCTTGGGGTTTCAAACCTGGGTCCTTAGCACCCCAGGCCGACACTATCCACTGTACCACTGCCTGGTTGGGCATTACAGAATCACTTTTAACAGCAGCATTTAAAAAAAGGTTACAATCTTACTCGACTGAGATTATCTAAACGTAATCTTGCTGAAAATGTTATGAGTGAAGAGTGTTTAGTTAAATGAACTTTCAAAATCACTAAGGTACTATGATTCCTAACTTATATTTAAGATAAAACCTGTACTATGTTTTTTTACATTAACATCTAATGTGCATTAAAAAGTGCAACTCACAGTATTCTCCCAGCGATCGGAAATTCAGTTTACTCGTTTCAGTTTTGTTTAATCCGAGCCAGGCAGTGGACAGGAAGGTTTTCTGAAAACTGAACAGGAATTGGGCAGGATGTGACTCCTGCCCTGAAACTTTTCCTGTAAATTCTAACTTCTGACCCACCCCTGTCAATATAATTGTGTCTAAAAGATAATTGAAAAGGAAAAAAAACCTGTCTTTGATTTTGAAAAAAGGATAAAAATTTTAAAATAGTTTAGGCAAAGGAATCAATGCCAAATCTTGAGGCTAGATCAGGGGTCCCCAAACTTTTTACACAGGGGGCCAGTTCACTGTCCCTCAGACTATTGGAGGGCCGGACTATAAAAAAAAACTATGAACAAATCCCTATGCTCACTGCACATATCTTATTTTAAAGTAAAAAATCAAAACGGGAACAAGTACAATATTTAAAATAAAGAACAAGTAAATTTAAATCAACAAACTGACCAGTATTTCAATGGGAACTATGGGTGCGGATGCATCCTGTACTCCTCTCACTGACCACCAATGAAAGAGGTGTCCCTTCCAGAAGTGCAGCGGGGCCAGATAAATGGCCTCAGGGGGCCGCATGCGGCCCACGGGCTGTAGTTTGGGGACCCCTAGGATAGATCATGCAGTTTTGGGGTGGAGATGCTGCCTCTAACATACTGCTTCCAAACCTGATATTGGCCAAAAACAAAGTTGTACTTTGTTTTTGTAACTTCAGCCAAGTCAATTTGCTATGGAGGACAACATTCATTTATCAATGGTGGATGAGGTCAGTTTATCAGACCTTGTCCATTTCAATCTCTAACACAAAAGAATCGCTGGCTGGAGCGCTAGAGAAAACTCAGTACTTGGTGGTGACATGCTATGTTGCTAATTTAACTAGTCCTGAAGCCTGCCCTACCTCTGAACTTGTTGTTCAACAAGATTCTCAATATCCTCAATGTAGGGGGCTCAGCAATGGGGGACGGTCACGTGAGAAACTCAGGCCCGGGAACTTTGACTAGAACCGCCCACAACTAAGTGCGCCAGAAGAAAGTACCAAGAGGTCCTTGGGAGAAGAGCGACCATCTGTCAGCCAGTGAGATTTCACCATGTCATAATTGCTCGCCTACCCTAGAAGACCCCTTTATACCTCTCACTCGGTTTAATTCGCTCGACTCCTCCAGCTTCTGTACCCTGAGACCAGAGGACATTGTCAGGTGGGATGTGTGGTACTTAATAAAGTCTTTTGCTATTCCATACTTTGTGGCTCTTGGACCCCCTTCCTTCTTTTTCAGTGGGGAAAAATACCTTACACTCAAGTCATCCTGATACAGGTTTCATTTGTAGTTGAAATGGTAATACTTGGAGGATGACAGAAGCTCAGTGCCAACAGATCCTTATGAGTCATTTTGTCCCTGTATCCCCAACCACATCATCTGTAAGAAGGAGACCAGATGCCTGACCAGGCAGTGGTGCAGTGGATAAAGTGTTGACCTGGGACACCCAGGTTTGAAATCCCGAGGTCACCAGCTTGAGCTTGGGCTCATTGGGCTTGAGTGCAGGCTCACCAACTTGAGTGCGGGATCCTCCTGGCTGGAGCGTGGGATTATAGACATGACCCCATGTTCACTGGCTTGAAGCCCAAAGGTCACTGGCTTAAAGCCTAAGGTCGCTGGCTTGGGCCTATGAACGAATAAAAAAATTTTTTAAATAAGTCAAGATGTGGCCACAAACTGAACCTGACAAGCTCATGGAAAGCCTACACAATGGCCTTGCAAACTCAGAGGACGAAAGTAAACACAGCTTGGTCTAAATCAAACTTTCCTAACTAAAAGCAGTTCGTGGTTGATAGTCATGTCCTAGGGGAAAACT
This sequence comes from Rhynchonycteris naso, assembly GCA_037038555.1. Taxonomy (NCBI): domain Eukaryota; kingdom Metazoa; phylum Chordata; class Mammalia; order Chiroptera; family Emballonuridae; genus Rhynchonycteris; species Rhynchonycteris naso. The sequence continues at coordinate 13,063,177 of CM073000.1, forward strand.
TCCCCTAAACAAAGGTCAGTGCTTGCTTTTACTCAAGTCTGTCTGCTGTCTTTTGCATCTATGATAATGTGCCCGATAACATGCCTTTAGAACAGTGGTTCTCAAACTTTTTGAGGCTGGGGCTCATTTAAAATCTTACAAATAATTGTAGGGACACTATATACAAATTTCTGAGAAATATGTTATAATAATTAAATCAAATATTAAAAAATATATATATAAAGTCCAAGAGTGCTTTTATGGTAATTAAATGAAATAAATACAACAAAATTAAATTTATTCTGATATTAAAAAACATTTTTATGTTATATTTTTGAGTTATACTTTTTAGAATTTGTAAAAAATGGATTAAAAAATAAAAAGAACAAAAAAGTTATTTTATGTATATATATATACACACACACATTCTTATTAAGATTTAATAAATTCGGCAGGTCCTGGTGCGAATGTGTTAAGTTTTTTCATTCTTGTGTTTATGAGAAACATGAGCCTGATGTGTCCTAGCAATTTCTTCAATATTTGGGCATATATTTGAAAGGCAAACACTCATTTCCTTGTCAATACATTAAAGAATTCCTCTCCTTTTACTCTTAATTGTGTTGAGGGTAGAAAACCCTAATTCACATAAATAAGATGTTGAAAATTGTAGTAAAATGTTAAAGCTTTTTAAAATATTGCCACATTGTCTTCTTTTATAGAAATCCAAAAGGCTTCAAGAGACAATTCCTTACGTTTAATCATTAATCCACAATCAGTGGATATAGCTGCCAGTTCTTCTTCTTTTGTTAATGTTAACCCAAAATTCCTTGAAGCTTCCATGAATGGGTTCTAATCCAATCGTACTGTTCAGTGTTAAGCGATGGAAAATGCTATAAATTCTGCCCATCAGCCTTCAAGTTCTATTTTATTTACACTTAACTTTTGCTCACTTCCAGAATTGGATTCTTCAATATCATGCTTCTTTTTTGAGAAATCTATCCATTTTACTTGGATGTATTTGTCTAAAAATAATATAATGATGTGCTAATAATAAATATTATAATGATGTGCTAACAAAAAGAGTGGTTATTTCCTCAATGAAATGGTATAATAGAGTAACTATATTTATTTTTATATCTGGGCACATTCTGTGAACCAGTGCAGCTAGTAATTCCAGGTCCCGAGTGGGAATGGTGAGGAATTAAGAAAATACGGGGTTGGGAGGGCCCTGTAATTGCTGCTGGCAAGAACAAAGCCGCCCAAAAACGGCATCTTGCTTTATTATAGGGCAAAGTGAGGCCATTAGCAAATCAATGGTCTCTGATCACGTTTTCGAGGCAACCCAAAAATTTTACCAAGTGCAGAAAACGCCCACCATACATATCATCTTAACTTTACACCAAACAAAGGATAGAAGAAACTTGCCTCCACTCTTTCTGGAGAACATGGGGGGTAATGTAAACAATCCAGCACCACAGCTTAACAGCCTTCTGCAACCTAATCAGGCAAGTGAAGTAGGGGGTAGGCAGACTGTCAGCTTATAGCCAATTCTCCACACCTCTGTCCCCGAAAAATCTAAACTCCAAAAACCCTGTTGGTTTTTTTGTCCCCAACAGGCACATATTTCTCTGGAGTACCATAGGGTGCACCTGGAAATCTTCTAGGACGCACCAGTGTGCCCTGGTGCACACTTCGAGAACCATTGCTTTAGAATGTAAGGGTTGTCTTTCTTTTCCCATCAGGCCAGACATTCCATCCGAGCAAAAGCCAACAGACCCCTCATTGTTACTGTTATGTGAACCATTAACTGTTAACTGTCCTGTTCCTGCCTATGCTGCCTATGTGAAAGAAGTTTCAGCATACACACTTTCACTTTTTACCCAATCGCAGAGATTTTCCCAGCTTTGCCTCCTCACACTCCCCTAATCTATCACCAATCAATTTCATGTAACCCCCTTCCATCTTCCCCTTTGATTCTAATGTATAAAATAACTGGTGAAACTGCCGTTTTCCGGAACATTTTCTCAATCCATTGAGACTTTGCTTCTCGGCAATTGCCTACAGTTTGGCTCAAATAAACTCATAAAAATTCTTAGATTTGGAAGGTTTTCTTTACGTTGACAAGCCCAACATCACTGGCTTGAGCAAGGAGTCACTGGTTCGGCTGGAGTCCCCCTGGTCAAAGCACGTATATAAAAACAATCAATGAACAATTAAGGTGCTGCAAGGACAAGTTGATGTTTCTCATCTCTCTCCCTTCCTGTCTGCCTGTCTCTCTCACTAAAAAAAAAAAAAAAAAAAAAAAGGAAGAAGAACAAGACCAGACTTGGGCAGCAGCAGCGGCAGTGCACAAAGGGAGCCCTTCTCTCCTGATGCCCATCCAGCTGCTACTGCACATCTGGTCTGTACAGCACTCAATTTTGTGTACTCTTTAAACCAGGGGTCCCCAAACTACGGCCCGCGGGCCACATGCGGCCCCCTGAGGCCATAGTTCCCATTGAAATACTGGTCAGTTTGTTGATTTAAATTTACTTGTTCTTTATTTTAAATATTATATTTGTTCCCGTTTTGTTTTTTTTTCTTTAAAATAAGATGTGTGCAGTGTGCATAGGGATTTATTTGTTCATAGTTTTTTTGTTTTGTTTTGTTTTTTAGTTCATAGTTTTTTTAATAGTCTGGCCCTCCAATGGTCTGAGGGACAGTGAACTGACTCCCTGTGTAAAAAGTTTGGGGACCTCTGCTTTAAACCATCATGCACCTAGAGAATGAACAAATAGGATATGCATGATCACATGTTCCAAGTGCCAGAATGTTTTTTTTTTTTCACTACATTGGATATTATATAAATTCCCCAGAAACCTCAGCCTGTTACAGGTACAGGGTTTGTATGCTGGATACTTCAAAAGAAAGACCAATACTCAGTTTCAGAACGAGGAAAGGTCTATCAATGGAGAAAGCCTAGCTTGAAAAAATGAATTAGTTCTCAAATCCATCTTATGAGATCTCAAAACTCAGGCATCTTATATATGAAGGGAAGAAAGGGTGGGTGAGGTGAAGAGGTGAGTGGAGCTGTAGACAGTCAAGCACCAAAAAGGGGTCCAAGCAAAATTCCTACAACCCTTTGTTCCTGGCTGACCCTGCTGATTTGAGTAGGGTTCTAGGGGTCATTACTTTCTGTGTATTTCCCACCTCTTGCTGACAAGAGGCTGCTCAAGCCTCAAGCGGAATTTCTCTAGTAATTAGCATATCTATAGCAGGAGCTATTAGACTGAAGGCCATCAGAGAGAGGAAGCACCTCACTCTATTACAAGCCTTCCCCTGACCACTATTCAGATTGGGGAATATGTCATAGCAATAATAATCACTGAATCTTACCAAGCCAGACACTATGGGGGATACTTTACTTGTGTTACCATAGACAGTCAGGAGTGCCAGGAAGTCTCCCCCATTGGCCGAGATGGTGCAGGGGGAGGCTCTTACACTGAGCACGCCAAAATTTAGAGAGATGAATGAATAGAGAAAAAGCCCTCTGCTCCCTATTTCTATAAAGACCGCCAGCTTAGGCAGGAAGATGAAACAGAGTCTACCATTCTCCCAGGTTGCGGCCTTTGAATAAACCTCCTTTTGCACCAACTCTTGTCTCATGAGTTCGGTTTTGGTTGTTTTTGGTCAAATAAGTTTGTGAATATGACATATATGTTTACTCGCTTATAGTTTGTATTGGGTGTGGGAGACGGGCTGTAAGCAGGCCGGCTCATTAGGGCCCAAGGCTTAGTTTTAAGACTAAGCCTTCCCTACCCTTTTTGATGTGGGGTGGTGCACTCTCATGAGGAATCCCATTATGCCTCAGATGAGTGACTTTGTATCAGACTTTCTTGTTTGTAGATTGGATTAAGGTTTTGGATTTCTACACTATAAAGTGGGGCAGACTGGGAGCTTGCTCTCTCGGTTCCTGCTATCACCATTGCAAGGGCCTCCCTGATCCCTTGCCCTTCATGGGAAAAGCAGGTTTTCTGCTTTTCCCTTGTCTTCTCTTGTGGCTTCCTGTCTTGGTGAGACACCAATAAACAGAATGGCCTACCATCCTCCGACTCAACCATTTCTTCACCATCTGCCCGAATCCAATGGGAACCTGCATGTGAATGGCCATGATGGCGGCTATTGGCCCTACAACTGGCATAGTTTGTGGCAGGATTCGAAGATTGGTATGGGGCCACCACCCTTGAAGGGTGAGGTAGAGGACTGGTTGCTGTTCTGGCTTCCCATAGCTATCCTTTTAGGAGCCATGGGCAGCATGTTTTTTACTCAAGAGGAAACCAAGAGTTCTGTGCAAGAAGCTGTTCAAGGTCAAAAGCTTCAGTATGAATTGCAAATCGAACAGCAGAAAAGGCTGGAATTGGAGCGAGCACTAGAGAAGAAATTATGGGTTTGCGAGTTGCAATTTGCCCTTGAAGCTGAACGTTTGCACCGGCAGTTGTTGGAGCAACAACCTCGGATTCAAGAACTTGAGTCTCAGCTTCCGGCCAAAAGCCAGCAGCCACAGGTTGCCAAAGGAGCAGCAGCACCCGTGCTGGTGGATTGGCTTTGAGTCAGCGGGAGCAGGCGCTTGCAACTCCTCTTCTGAGAATGAGAAGGCTCAGGTTGAAGCTGCCATATGCACACTGAGAGCCCGACCAGTGTTGCCAAGAAGGTAAAAACCCAGCAGCGTAGAGTCCCTCAGGGGCAGCCACAGCCTCCTGTCCAGGTAATGGAACACTCTGTGGTCCGGCCCTATACCCAGGCAGAGCTGATGGAGTTGGGGGCACAATTTAGGCAGAAACCTACTGAATCCCTGGTAGCCTGGTTACTACGATTATGGGACATAGGGGTGGATGGCATCATGCTCTCCGGAACAGAGATGGAGAAATTGGCCGCCATTACCACACACTCCTCCTTGAGGCAGCGTCTTCAGAACTGCCATGGCAACCCAGGAGACCATACCCTATTAGAATGGGTGATGGCCGCCATTTGTATGGTCTGGCAGAATGCTGGAGAATTGCAGGGGGCAATGAGTCGGTGGCAGTGCTACAGCGAGTTAGTAAAGGTCCTTTGGGAACTAGGTATGAAGAATGCTGTTTTCAACCCTGGGTCCCGTGGGCCAGACGAGGAAATGTTTAAGGCAAAAATGAGGGAATTTATCCTTGCTAGCGCCCTGTCAGCCCTTTTTGGGTCACTGGTGGCTATCTTGGGCCCCTATGTGGGGCAGCCCATCAATGCAGTTACACAGATGGTAGCAGATTTGGGAGAGTTGGAAGCCGCTAGGGATCATAAAGCAGTGAGGGCTGCTGCCCATGTTGCCCCCAACTAACAAGGGAAACAGGCCTATACAGGTTACCCGAACACAGATGTGGGTAGATTTGATTGCGGCTGGAGCAGATAAGGGGAAATTGGATGGCCAGTCTAATAAAATTCTTTTGGAGCTTTGGCGGCAGCTTAAACCAGAACAGAAGTTCCAGCCATTGAGACGAAGGGCCCCAGCAGCTACCAATAAAACATTTGGTGCACGGGCAGCTCAGTTACAAGATTATATGGTAGAGACGGCCGAGGGAGAGGAGAACTCCCAAGACCCACAGTACCAGTTTGAATAGGAAAAGGGCCGAGGGACCCGTCTAACGGGGATGGGCGGGGACCAGAGGCCACACGTGGAACTGGCTATCCACTGGTCCCCTTCCGATGTACAACGGGTGTTGGCCTTGGTGGATACAGGTGCAGAATGTTCCCTCCTCTATGGGAACCCAGAGCAGTTTGCTGGGACCCCAGTGGCCATTGATGGCTATGGGGGCCAAACTGTTCAAGTGAAGCCAGTAACTATTCCATTGGGGATAGGAAGACTGCCTCCTAAGCCATATAAGGTGTATGTATCTCCTATTCCTGAATATATTTTGGGGATAGATGTCTTGCAAGGACTATGGTTGGAAACTACAGCCGGGGAGTTCCAGCTGCAGATCAAGGTTGTGAAGGCAGTGTTGCGGGGACACGCATCACATTCCCCTTTGCAATTGTCCATCCCTCAGCATGTGACTAACACCAAGCAGTACCGCCTGCCAGGTGGTTATGAAGAAGTCACAGGGACAATCCTCGAATTAGAAAAGGTGAGGATCATCCGGCCAGCACACAGTCCTTACAACTCCCCGGTATGGCCTGTGCGCAAACCAGACGGAACCTGGAGAATGACAGTAGATTACAGAGAACTTAACAAAGTTGTTCCCCCTTTGCACGCTGTTGTTCCCTTGATAGCTAACATGGTGGATCGGCTAAGCCATGAGTTGGGGACAGACCACTTTGTGGCAGACTTGGCCAATGCCTTTTTCTCTATTGATATAGCTACAGAGTTAAGACCAATTTGCCTTCAGTTGGGAAGGGAGACAATGGACCTTTACAGTATTACCCCAGGGCTATTTGCATAGCCTCACCTTGTGTCATGGGCTGGTGGCTGCTGACCTGGCTAAATGGAAACAGCCAGAGGCAGTTCGCATGTACCATTATATTGATGATATTATGTTAACTAGCGATTCTCTTCCAGAATTGGAACAAGCAGTCCCTACCTTGCTATTCCATTTGAAAGCATGTAGCTGGGCAGTCAACGAGAACAAATTACAAGGACCTGGGTTATCTGTTAAATTCTTGAGAGTTGTCTGGTCGAGTAAGACAAAAGTTATCCCTGATGCAGATATAGATAAGATCCAAGCATACCCCGTGCCCACTACAGTAAAACAGTTATAGGAATTCTTAGGTTTGTCGGGGTATTGGCGAGCATTTATACCCCATTTGGCTCAGTTACTACGCCCCTGTACAACCTTATTCGGAAGGGGGTTCGTTGGGATTGGACTGAGCAGGAGCAAAATTCATTTGCAGCAGCTAAGAGAGCTGTCAAGGTGGCACAGGACTTGAATGTGTTTGATCCTGCCAGGCCCTGTGAGCTGGATGTTCATGTAACCTCGGAGGGGTTTGGATGGGGCTTGTGGCAATGAACAGAGCGCTTACGGCAACCTATTGGGTTTTGGTCCCAATTGTGGAAAAATGCTGAAGTTCGTTACTCATTAGAGGAGAAGCAGCTGGCAGCTGTGTATGCTGCCCTCCTGGCCACTGAGAGTATTACAACCACAACACCAGTTACAGTCAAGACAACATACTCTATTGCAGGACGGGTGAGAGATTGGGCGACAAAACCACATAGTGGTATGGCCCAAATGTCCACCCTGGCCAAGTGGGGTGCCTACCTGCAACAACGCTGTGCTCTTAGCACCAGCCCATTGAGGGCAGAACTGCAGGAAGTCTTGGGTCCAGTCACCTATGCAACCTTAGAGTCAGGTGCAGCTGGGGTTCAGGAGGAAGAACCTGAAGTCAGTCCCTACCAGGAGGGGTGGGTGCCCATCCCCGAGGATGCCTGGTATACTGATGGTTCCAGCAGGAGCCAACCTGCCAAGTGGACGGCCATAGCCTTCTATCCGGCCACTGAGACTATTTGGATGGACATGGGTACAGGCCAAAGCAGCCAATGGGCAGAATTAAGAGCTGTTTGGCTAGTTGCCCATAATGAACCTTCACCTCTAGTGATCTGTACTGACAGCTGGGCTGTATATCGTGGACTGACCCTTTGGATTGCTACTTGGCACATTAACCAGTGGATGGTAATGCACCACCCACTATGGGGTCAGGCCATGTGGCAGGACTTATGGGAAATAGGACACCAGAAGCAGGTGACAGTATATCATGTCACGGGGCATGCCCCTCTAACCCATCCTGAGAATGATGAGGCAGATGCGTTGGCAAAGGTGCGATGGTTGGAGACTGCACCTGCAGGTGATGTTGCACAATGGCTCCACTGGCGCTTGCTCCATGCGGGACAGAAAACTATGTGGGCTACGGTTAAGGCATGGAACTTGCCTATGTTCTATGCAGAGGTACTTGCAGCTTGTGAGCAATGTGCAGTGTGTTCCAAGGAGCACCCTCGGAGACCACTGGTGTCACCTGGACAGATCTAGATGGGTCATGTTCCACTGACACAATGGCAGATAGACATCATTGGACCCTTACCAAAGTCAGAAGGGCACCAGTATGCAGTCACTTGTGTAGATACTGCCACCGGTCTGCTTGCTGCTTATCTTGCCTGTAATGCTGACAAGAGGGCAGTTATACAGGCTTTGGACCACCTGAGTGCTGCATAATGAGTGACCACTGGTCCTTGAAACTGACAATGGTACCCACCTCACTGGTTCAATGGGGAGGCAATGGGCTCAAGAGCTGGGGGTGGACTGGAAGTACCATGCTTCCTACCATCCCCAGGCTGCTGGTATCATTGAGCGGTATAATGGACTCTTAAAGCAGGGACTGCAACAGGAGGGGGGCACCAGCTCCCTTACTGGATGGACACGCCGCTTGTGGACAGTCCTCCAGATTTTGAATGAAAGACCTCGACGTGGGAGCCCAGCTCCAGTAGAGGCCCTCCTGCATCGGGCAGCTGCCCCCATTCAGTTGCAGATACGCACCAAGGACATTTTACTCAAGCCAGGTTTTGGACAGCAGGGCAATGTGCTCTTGCCTGCCCCAACAGCCCTTCTTAAAGGCTAACGGCTTTGATGGACTTGGCCCTGGATTGTACAGGCCCCCCATCTGAGATGGGTGGCCTTGTTGGTACCATGAGGAAAGGGGCTAGAGGTGGACCTCTAGTTAACTCCTTGGGCAACCAGCACCTGACCACCTAAGATAGAAGTGTATTATCCCTTGAGTGCTCAGGGGGACAGCATAATGAAGGACACCTTTGTAATTTTTTATGGCCAATAATGAGTTCTCCTATTTTACTACACATAGAACCAGCAAATGCTGGTGTATTGGCCAATAAGGTTTGGTATGCCCACTCAGGGCGGCCTCTGGTACCAGCTACGGTGCTGTCTGCAGACAAAACTCTGGCCTGTATTCTGCCAGAGGGAAAAGATTTGCCTCTCTTGGTGCTGTTGACAGCTCTCTCATTTCGCCCACATCTTTTGATTTGTTAATCCTATTGCTGTAGTTGGTACTGTTTCTGTTTATGCAATTGTATCCCACTCCTTGCACAGTGACCATCACGGAAGGATTGTGAAGCAAGCAAAAGGGGTGGAATGTAGGTCAAAAGGGGTGGAATGTAGGTCAAATAAGTTTGTGATATGATATATGTGTTTGCTCGCTTATAGTTTGTATAAGGAGATGGGCTATAAGCAGGCTGGGTCATTATAAACCAAGGCTTAGTTTTAAGTCTAAGCCTTTCCCACCCTTTTTGATGTAGGGTGGTGCACTCTCATGAGGAATCCCATTATGCCGCAGATGAGTGACTTTGTATCAGAAACTTTCTTGTTTGTAGATTGGATTAAAGGTTTGGATTTTACACTATAAAGTGGGGCAGACCCTGAGCTTGCTCTCTCGGTTCCTGCTATCACCATTGCAGGGGCCTTCCTGATCCCTTGCCCTCCATGGGAAAAGCTGGCTTTCTCCTTTTCCCTTGTCTTCTCTTGTGGCTTGCCTGTCTTGGTGAGACACCAATAAACAGAATGGCCTACCATCCTCCAACTCCACCATTTCTTCACCGACTGTCCGAATCCAATGGGAACCTGCATGTGAATGGCCACGATGGCAGCTCCTGGCTTTATACCAGCCTTATTCATCTCTGTTCCCCATATCCTTCTCTCTGCACAAACTCTGCACAAACTGGCTTCTCCTTCAGCACTCTGCTATCTTGGCTGCTTCTCCTCTCTTCCACACGGCCTTTCTCTGCTCTCCTCCAGCATGGGCTCCTCTGCCCCATTTTACATTGTAGAAATCAAAACCTATAATTCAATATACAAACAAAGAAGTCTCTGATACAAAATCACTTATCTGAGGCATAAATGGGATTCCTCATAAGAGTGCACCACCCCCTATCATGCAACAGTCAAGGGTGTGGGGCAAAGCTTAGTTTTGAAAAGATCTTAGTATTAAAAGGGTGAGAAAGGCTTAGTCTTAAAACTAAGCCTTAGGCTATAATGACCCTGCTTGCTTACAGCCTGTCTCCCACACCCAATTCAAACTATCAGAGAGCAAACATATATATCATATTTGCAAACTTATTTGACCAACAAGACCCTTCTGAGTTTTTAGAAAGAATCAATCAGGCCTATCGGAGCACACTGATGCCAACCCACAGGCACCAGAAAATGTCTGGAGGGTACAGATGACTTTCATTGGGCAAAGTGCCACAGATATCTGAAGGAAGCGTCAGTGTTTAGACACAGCATTGGGCACAAACCCCTCCCAGCGGTTGAACATGACCTTTAAAGGTCACCATGCCCTGGAAACAAGGAACTTAAAGCAGGCCACTGTCTTCTTAGAAACAGTGTGAGGAAACCAGGAGGAGAGGCGGGACTGGAAAGGAAGAGGGAAAGGCCCGCTCGTTGCTGATCTAGGCACCCATGGCAGAGAAGAAGGCCCGTGGTAGAAGGACTGATTGAAACCTCCGAAAGCAAAATGAACAGGATAGAAACCCTCACCAAGACATGTTAGAAAGGAATGGCGACTCTGATGATGAATGAGGAGGCCCAGGGGCCCCCCTAGACACCTCCCTGCCATTTCTCTTACAGGAGTCCGGAGTACATACAACTGACAGTGAGGAACAAGCTAATTGACCTGCTCTTGGATACAGGAACTACACACTCAGGGCTAAATATAAAACTGACCAAGAAAAGTTCAGCTGTGGTGTCAGTTACTAGAGTAACTGGACAATTGCAAAAAGAGGCATTCCTTCAACCTCTAGAATGCCAGCTTGGGGATCAAAAAGTTACACACTGTTTTCTCTACATGCCAGGCTGCCCCATTCCATTGCTGGGCTGAGAGTTACACTGTAAATTGCATGCACAAATGACATTTTCCCCTGAGAAAGAGCAGCTGTGTTTGGAAGTCTCGCAGGAATATGCTGTATAGATCCAGGTGCCCCTGACTCGCCAGGAAGGCCCCGGCGGCGAACTCTTCCCACCCGATATTTATTAGCAGGTCCACGGAGTCATTTGGGCTGACAAACACCCCCCTCCCCCCCGCCCAGGGTTCAAAGTGACAATAGACCATTGTTCACTTCAGAAGTCTCCCAGAAGATAGGACAGGTACTTACAAATCCAATGGAAACTACAAGCACCTTGGAGACCCTATAGGAAAGAATAAGAAAATAAACCACGCAGTAAAGAGGTCCTGGAGAAAATAAACCGGGAAACATCTGAAACGGGGCTGGGCACCCCCTACTGCCTTGCTCCTGATTAAGGTAGTGCTCCAGAATGGGCTTCAATTAAGCCCTTTTGAAATAGTTCCTGGGAGACCTTTCCAAGTTTCTGTGTTAGGAATACTCCCTTTAGATTTAGAACATGAATCAAAAACCCAAAACTATGTACAACGTCTGAGGTAGACTTGGCACAAGTTTGCTCATTGCAGGTCCAGCTACCCCTCTGAGGGGTCCTCTCACCCATTCCAGCTGGGAGACCGAGTCTTACTGAAGACCTGGAAGACTCAAGGTCCCGAACAGCAGTTAGCCAAGCACTGAACCAGGTCCAATGACGTCCTGCTGATGGCACACTCTTCTGTAGCGAACCAGCGCGACTAGTATTTTCGGGTCCCGGGAGAGAACGGTGATAAGAAAAACACACTTAAAGAATTCAAGAATTAAAAGATGGGGTCGGGAGGGCTCTGCAATTATGGCTAGCAGAAATAGGCTGCGCCCCCAAACCGCATCTTCCTTTATTGATAGGGCTAAGTGGGACATTAGCAAATCAATGACTTTTTTTTATTACAGTTTCCAAGGCAACCCAAGAATTCTACCAAGTGCAGAAAACCCCCACCATACATAAACATCCTAACTTTACACAAAGCAGCCAATCTTTGGGGGAGGGGGAAGGGGGAATGTTTGGAGCCAGTCTTTGGAGGGGGGAAGGGGAACGTTTGGGGCAGGATGAACATCACAGCTAACATGGAGGTGTGAGGAAGGGCTTAGTCTTTTGCAACTTAATCAGGTAAGCGAGGTGGGGGGTTGGGCAGACTGTCAGCTTAAGCCAGTTCCCCACATCTCTGTCCCCCAGAAATCCAAACTCTAAAAACCCTGTTGATTTTTCGGTCCCGGACACTCTTCCCTAAAGCTCAGGAGAATCAAGCCTTGGATCCATCAACACACACACGGGCAAAGGGACAGTGCCTGCGGAGGACCCCGAGCTTCCTGCTGCTCTCAATACTGCAGGGAGGCTGGCCCTGTACCCCTGAAGGAGATTTGAAGTTCCTCTTTCAGAAAGGGACAGTGACTCCCAAAGCTAAGTGACAGCATTATTTTTATTTTATTATTTTTGACAACTGCTATCATTTATACCCACGCTTGGACGGATAATGTCTTTGTCTGCAGTCCCCAGACAGTGTCTTCCTAGGCAAACATCCCGCTGTGGGGTGTGCCACCCAAAGCCCCGCTCAGGATTAGATCGTGGGGGTCCTTTAGTCTCTCTAGTTTCTGATTGCATTCTAATCCCCTTTGCCCTATTAGGCATACGCCTCGCTAAATAGTTGATTGCTTGTCTACACAATAGGTCTGTCTCACTTTGGAAGCCCATCTGCAACACCACCTCTTGACATAGGAAGCAGTCTGCCAGTTTCACTTGTTCAAGAAGTGCCATCCCCTGGACACCGCGTGCACTGCCGTCCAAAGCAGCAACCCTCCCTTGTGTAAAGGCTTCCCTTCGTTCTTGACCCCTACTTCCTTTAGTAGATAGCAAGAATCTCTGGGTCTGGAGACAAGTAATACTGTGTCGCTTGGCAGCAGGAAGAAACTATAGAAGATGAGATCTCCATTCATTTACCCTTGTAAGATTATAAGGGTCCAGAGTTTTGGGGCACAGGGAATTGTTACCATAGACAGTCAGGGAGTACCAGGAAGCCTTCCCCATAGGCCAAGAGGGTGCAGAAGGATGTTCTTACACTGGGTGCACCAAAAAGCTAGAGAGATGAATGATAGGGCTCCAAGCACACCAAAAGCTAGAGAGGTGAATGGAAGGGCCCGGGAGGACCAAAAGCTAGCAAGATAATCGAATAGGAAAAAAAATGCCTTCCCATTCCTATCCCTGTAAGAACCGCTGCTTGAGCAGGAAGATGAGATGGTCTTTGGCAAGGGAGTTCACCATTCTCCCAGGTCATGGCATGTGAATAAACCTCTTTCTTTTTGCATCAGCACGGGATCTCACAAGTTTGGTGTTTGTTGCAGAAAGTAGCTAAATCTGCATTTTTGGTTACATTTATTTGATCTCATCTACGTGACAATATCCCTAAGAGATTGGTACTATAAGAAGGCCCATTTTTCAGATGAGAAATGGATGCTCAAATAAGTTGAGACACTGTCTCAAGATTGCTCAGCTAATGTGTGGCAAAGTGAGTGTTCGGACTCGGACTCAGGCCGGGCAGATGTTAGGGACTGAACCACGTGGTCTCTGCCATACCCTCCAGCTCTGACAGCCTGGAGGTCTAAGTGCTTCTAATCCAGCAATGCACAGGCCAGTCCTGAGGTCTGATTCTGGAATTACCTTATAAAGGGTCAAACTAATAATCAATAGAATACATCTAGTTCCAAACTGTCTCTGCACCTGCCTCCAGACCTGGGGGTCTTTGTGGTCTATAAAGATCCAGGGGGCCAATCTGAGAACCTGAAGGTTCTTCTGGCTTATCTAATAATCAAATAGGCCTGAGATAAAATGGCAAGAGAATATAACCAAATTGAATACATATGTATGGGAACCACACGTATATGATTGATTCAGAAACCCCGCATGCACTAGATGTTCAGAGATAGAAAGGGGGACCTAGGTATATGAGACATTCTGAGTTAAGGATGAGGTAACAGTGCCTTGACTGGGGGGCTCCAGCAGAGCCAGTGACCCCTTGCTCAAGCCAGCGACCTTTGAGCATCAAGCCAGCGACCATGGGGTCCTGTCTATGGTCCCATGCTCAAGCTATTGACCCCACGCTCAAGCCGGTGACCTCGGAGTTTCGAACCTGGGTCCTCAGGATCCCAGGCTGATGCTCTATCCATTGTGCCACCGCCTGGTCAGGCAGACCTTTCATTTTAACAGTGAGGGTAACGAATCTAGAGCACCTTAAACCATTCCATTAAATGCAATAATCATTTACTAAGTACTTTTTCTACGCTAAGTTCCATGTTTGGCACTGCAGGGACAAAGAAAAAAGATTCTGTCTGCTCTTTGTCAGGTGTACCTGGGTAACCCAAGTGTTAACATATAACTCTACTTTTGTTTTGTAATTTTCCTTTCCACTAGTAGGCTTAAAGTTACATCTATTGTTTGACTAAGCTTCCAGTGAAAGGGACTGTCACCGGAAAGGGGACCTGGCCCTTCAAGTCTGCCTAGGGTTGGCCAGTAGTGTGTGGGTTCTTAATTTGTGCAGGAAAGATTTCACAACATGAGTCCAGGTGATTTTGAGAGTATGTTCCTTAAAGCTGAGGATGATAAACAAGGAAGAACCTAGAATAGAAGAAGCAACAAAAGAGAGACTAGGTAAGGGTGCTTTGCCTCTCTAACAACCTCATGGGAAGGAAAGTCGGCGCAAAAGGGGACTTGGAGACAGGTTCAAGGCATTAGTCTAGGATGGTATGCCTCTGCCCATTTTTTGCTTGTTTGCAAGTCTCTAGGGGCCCTTAAAATCTAGGAGATGCAAGCCTTGGGTGGGTGAGGGAGGAGAAGGGGCAGGGACAGGTGTGCTCCCAGGAGGGAGAGTGCACCTTGGGTCCTTCGTCTTAAGGGTATTTGAAGACTGGGAGTTTAGTGAAAGATTTCAGTAGAATGTTTACTGGCTTTCCGGGTGTGCCCTTTCAGGACTGTGGCCTCCAGTGACTGGTCAGCCCCAGGGCAAGGGGTCATACTCACTGCAGCTGGTCCTGGGTTACCCACCTGTTTTTGTTGACTTTCTGGACCTGGCGCTGAGGTACAACTGAGATCTGCTGCTATTTCTAGGGAGGTGACCTTCTGTGCCCGGCTATAAATTGCTTGGCCAGTTTGTTCAGTTATTTGTCTGTTTCCCCATTCTGCTTGCCTACAGATTTTGCTAGCTTCTTACTATCCTGCCTTAGGATAAGTATAATCCCCTCCCCCTGTGTCTGTCAAAAGAAGTGTCCATTTCTTTGCTGATACTAATTACTAACTAGTTCCCTACTGCAAAGGCTGTGTGTCTGTTTCTTGTAACTTTGCTTGTAAACTGCCTACTACTTAACTTCGCGAGTAAGGTGCTCGCCTCTATAGTAAGACAGACAGCTACTGCAGTGGTAGAACCACCTCGTATTTACCCAGCTCAGCAGGTCTGGCTGAAACTACTTTGGATTTGCGATAGGTCCTGGTGCCGCCAGACCCACTTTTTCCTGGGGCACCTAAGCCGCAGGGCGCACATTACCTAGGGGCACAGTGGGAGTGGCAATAGGCGTGGACTTGGCTATAGCCAGTGCATTTCTGGGGCTCACGTCTTCTCAGGTGCCCTGAAGGGCACTCTGCGCTTGGACGGTATGAAAGGTACATGGTGGGAGAAAGGAACGAACCTCTCCCAAGTCCAGTTCCACTGCGACAGCAGCTGTCGCCGGGTGTACCTGAATCTAACCAATCGGAGAGAGAGTTACATTCTAGGCGGCCGCGGCATCCAATCCGAGGACATATCTCAGACTCTAGCGCCCTCCGCGTCCCCTGCCGCTGGAAACCAGTTCGCCGCGCGCACCGGGCAGCTGCGCACGCCCTGCAGCGCCGCCGGCAGCGCCGGTTCCGGGAGCTCGGGCCGTTCACCGGGGGGGCGCCCGCTGTTGCGCAGGCGCCTCGGGAGGGGCTGCGCCTCTCCCCCCTGCCCTTCGCGGCTCCATCGCCCCGGGACCCACGAGCGCCGGCTCCGCGCGCTGGAAGGGAGCGGTGGCCGGTGAGTGTGAGCTCTGCGCGCACGGCGTCCCGGAGGGAGTGCCACCCGCTGTCAGCCCACCAGGGGCTTTGACGGTGGAGCGGGCGACCAACACCCCCTTCTCCTCGGCCCCGGTCCCCGTCACATCCTGGGACGCTGGCGGGGACGCGCAGGGCCGCGGCGCGGCTCGGACGGAGCTGGCAGAGGGGGCCGGGGAGGGCGCTGGGGAAGGGGACAGACGGTGTCACAGTGTCGCAGGTGGACTGGACCGGGGGTGGGGTGGGGTGGGGTGGGGAGGATGCGGTGTGAAGGCTGAAGAGGGGAGTGGGTGACGGCCAGCCGAGGGGCCACGGTGGGCGACGGTGGCAATGAGGGGAGACCGGCCGGCGGGCGGGAGTCATCGCCAGGCATCTGTCTGAATATGAAATTCGACTTTCTGCTCATTATGTAACCCAATTCGGAAACTGATTTCCTACAAAAGGAGGCGATAAAGATAACATCTAAGTGCTTTTTGTAGGCTGGACACTGTTTGCTAAGCACTCTGCAAACAACACTTCCTTTCTAGGCACAACCCTGTGAGATGACAGCGTTCCTTTGCACCGAGGGGGGCGGCAGGGTCAGGGAGGCCGTGTGTCCAGGACTGTGCGGCTGGCGACCAGCGAATTCACGTTTATACCGGGGCTGACCCCAGACCGGTTTTGCCGAACCACCTGGCGGTCTGGTGGACCTAAGCCTGAAATCTTGCCAAGCACTATAGGAAGTCACCTGCACGTTTAATATTATGATTTTCTTTTCTTTCTTTCTTTTCCCAGAGGCTGTTCCAGACAATTTAAGGAAATTCATTTAATATATGTAAAATATCTCCTCCTTTCTTTTCCATTAGCTGCAAAATATTTGGGAGAAATCTTGATGAAGACACAGAAATACATGGTGGTATTTTATTATGTTGAGAGTAGCATAGCTGTAACCATTTGGAAGATGCTTGCTAGACAATTTTGTGCTCTAAAAAATTGGAGAATGATTTAGAATCCTAATAAAAAAAGACTGAAAAAGTGTTTTAGAGAGCAGTTATGTTTTTTTTTCTTAGACTATTAAGATAATAACTAATAATGATCTAAAGGAAACCATCTAAGTTATCCGTGTGCATGGACAATAATTCTGTTTTAAAGCTGTATAAGAGTTGCATTACAAATAATATTTATGAAGTGCTTAGAACAAAGCTTTTGTATTATGGAGCAGATAGGCTGCTAATGGTAACAAATATCTTTCACCACATCCTGTGACTGTTACGCTCTCTCAGCTTCGCATGGGCTAAGAATGCTAGTGAGAATTGCTTGACAAGCATTCCATCCAGGTAAGAAAGTCACCCCAGGTAATATAGAGTGTGTTTTGTTCCTTCAACTGAAGAAGACCAACCACTACTTCTGGTTGCTGTTGGAATTATTTAGATACAGTCCAGAGGAGTCTGCTTTATTTTCCCTTTTCCTCTTTGAAAAATTACAGAATGTCTCCAATGTTTTCTAATATAACAGTCAGTGAGTTCATACCTTGGAAACTACTTGAGAACTCACTGGTGTTTTAATTATAGTTTACCGCCCCTTGTTAGAATGAAACGGTGAGCAGTAGGCATAGACACAGGCACTGCTAATGAAAGATGTCCTGGCAGGAAAAGTTCTGTTAATAGTTTGGTGATTATTACTAGACCCGTAAAACTTGTTGAGGACATGAAGTTCGTAAGAGCACAGTGAAGCCAAATTGCTTTCTGGGCTTGGGCAACCACTGACCTTCAATCTAATATATGTTCAAAAAGAAGGGATTAGACTAAATTATTTATAGTTATTTTATAGTTTCACAATATCATCTGCCTGTCCTTGTACAGACTTCTTTGCAACTTGACAGATTTGTAATTATAACGTATAAAAGGAGAGTACATTTGAGGGTTTGTGCTGTAACACTGCATCCCCATTTTACACACAAGGAAATTGATGCTGGGAGAAGTTAGATCAGTTGGAGATTGCCCATCTACTAAGTGAGAGCTCAAATGCTGGGATCCTTGTGTCGGAGCCTAAAGTCTTTCCACGTTGTCTGTGCTTCTAATTCTGGGGACGAGGACTAGGACACGTGGATCCTAGTGGTGTATTAAAGGATTACTGACCTCGGGATAAACAACAGCCCGTGCACCTTGAGCATCCTTTTCACTCAAGATTGGGAGAAAAAAGACTTTGTTTAGTGTGTATTTTGTGAGAGAGGCAGACACTGTTTTTTGTTTGTTGTTTTGTATAGGGGAAGCAGTGTAAAATATTTTCACATAAAAACACCCAAGTCTATATTATGAAGTACAAATTTCACATAATTTTTGAGGTAAAATGAGACTTAAAAAATGTTTCCTGTTTTGTGGCAGGGCATTCTCAGATACTTTTACGATTAGAATTTCATTTTCCTCTACATATATAAAATATATAATTATTTTATTGAGATATGATTCACATACTATCCAGTTCACTCATTTAAAGTGTAAAATATCACAGAGTGTGCAACATCGCCACAATCAATTTGGGAATGTTTTTATCACACACACACACACACCCCCCAAGAAACCTTATATCCTCATTTCTTCCAACCCTTTAGTCAAGGCAGTTACGGATGTACTTTGCATTGCTATAGTGCTGTCTGTTCTGGGCATGTTATCTAAATGGAATAAGTGATCTTTTGTGCCTGCCTTCTTTTACTTAGCGTGATGTGTCAAACTTTATCCAAGTTGGAGCATATATGATCACTTCATTGCCAAATAATATTTCATTGTGTGATACATTTTATTTATTTTTGGGTCTTAGGAATGATGCTGTTGTGAGTATTTGTGTATAAGTTTTAGTGTGCACATAATGCTTTAATTTCTTTTAGGCATGTGCCCAGTAGTAGATTGATTACTGGGTCATATAGTAACTCTGTTTTGAAGACCTGATAAAATGTAAAATGTTTTCTAAGTGGTTGCACCATTGTACCAGAGACAGAGAGAGGGATAGACATACAGGAATGGAGAGAAAAGCATCAATTATCAGTTTTTTGCTGCGACACACCCTAGTTGTTCATTGCAGACCCGAGCAACCCCTTGCTGGAGTCAGAGACCTTGGGGTCTTGAACCTGGGTCCTCTGCATCCCAGTCCGATGCTCTATCCACTGTGCCACTGCCTGGTCAGACCTATTTTCTATTCTTATTAGCAGTGTATGAAAGTTCCGATTCCTCTGTTTTCCTGCTGACATTTGTTACTATTTATGGGTTTGATTATTGTATCCGTCTTGATGACTGATGATGTTGAACGTCTTTTCATTTGCTTATCTGTGCACGGGTGGGGTTTTGTTTTGTTTTGTTTGCTCATTTTAAAATTGGATTCTTTGACTTTTTATTGAGTTGTTAACTGTTTTTAAAAATATATTCTACATACAGGTTTCTAAACAGATATGATTTACAAATATTTCCTCCCTTTCTGTGGATTGGTTTTTTTTTTTATTCATGGTATCCTTCAAAACACAAAAGCATTTAATTTGAATGAAGTCAAAATTATTCTTTTTTTCTAACTTGTGCTTTTGGTGCTGTATCTAAGAAGACTTCACTTATTTTTCTTCTAAGAGTTTTTTTATAAAAAATAGTTTTAGTTTTAGCTCTTCATTTTGGTTACCTTTTTTTTGTTAAGTCCAAGAAGGAGGGTGGAGGAGCGGGAAGCATCAACTTGTAGTAATTTCTTCTGTAGTAATTTCTTCTGGTATGTGCCTTGACCGGGCAAGGCTGGGGTTTTGATCCGGGAACTTCAGTGTTCCAGGTTGACTCTTTATCTACTGCACCACCACAGGTCAGGCTAATTTTGGTTGTTGACTAAGCATACATGAATCAGGAGTCTTTGGCTAGAAATAAATGATCAAGATTTATTCACAACTACGTACTACATAAAGTACTCCAAAAAAAGACAATCTCAAGCCCAGGTGTGTTCAGCTCCCGGTTTTGTTCATTCCTGAGCCGGAGAATTGCTAGAGAGAACCAATCAACAGTATCACTAAAAATTCATGGTACCTTCTGTCAACACTGACCACAGATCCTACTGTTTCCTTGTACTCCCTCCTGTTCCCCACATTGGCCATTTCTTTGTGTTTCTAAAAACCTCTGACCCTTTTACCACCCCACCTCCTCTCAATGAATGGCTCTCATAACAGTTGTAACCCATAGAACGCAACGCCCTTCACCTCCAGCCCCCAACCCTGTTAGCTCACTCCTTTGCTCCTTCTCTCTTGTTCAGATGGAAGAGCTGTCCTGCCCATCTACAGTGAAGCATTCTACCTAAATCACATACCTTTCATCTTAGCCCGAAGAAGACAAAGGCTGAAGGCAAGAAGACTTATTAGGGAAAGGATCTTTCTATAATTTGCGGATTGGTAAAAAAAGAGAATGAAAAATAAGGAAAAGCTCTGAGCCTGGGGTGTTAGGTGGAAAAGTTATGTCTTTGACAGTAAAAGGGGTGGGTATATCTAAGAGGGGTGTGGTAATGAAATTCATTTCAACTGCTGTTGGATTTCTTCAGAAGTGACTGTGATATCCAAGTCCCTGTAGGCTTTGTCTGTCAGCCTCGTGTGATTATTGGAGAAGCACAGATTGAGGTGGGGCCTTCCTCTCAAATAATATTTATCTATTACTCTCCTTTTGTGTGGCACTGTTTTTCAACAAGAACTGGTGGTGAGCCAATGTGGTGGAATTCCCACAATATTATTGATGGTACTAGTCATTAAACTAGAACAGCAGTCTCCCTCTCTGGAAGCTCAGCGTGATTTCTGTTTTGTGAAAAAGGATGGTTTTTGTTCATCTGTTCTTATTAAGCTTTTTTTTTTTTTTTTTTTTTTTTTTATTTATTCATTTTAGAGAGACAGAATGAGAGTGAGAGAGAGAGAGAGAGAGAGAAAGGGGGGAGGAGCTGGAAGCATCAACTCCCATATGTGCCTTGACCAGGCCAGTGCAGGGTTTTGAACTGGCGACTTCAGTGTTCCCAGGTCCATGCTTTATCCACTGCGCCACCACAGGTCAGGCTGTTCTTATTAAGCTTTTAGAATAATTGCTAACTTTCTAATTCCAAACAAACAAAGTAGCCAAACAAGAGTATTATGCTGGATATAAGAATGGTCCATTTCCTCTCCAGAGCATGAAGGCTTGGGCAGGACATATGTAAGCAGAAAACTGGGCAAGTCAAGGTGATTTTAGCGATTCCAAATTTAGCTTTATCCAGTTACCTTTCAGTAAATGACATTTAATTTCTAAGTTGGTAGAGGTAAAGCTGGTGTATAAAATGTTTTATAAGTGTTGGTTCTCTTCTCATGATGGTAAAACTTTTGAAACCTAAACCAAATTAAATAGCATTACAACCTATGCATTGTGTTTTTATATTTTAGGGACCCTGATTGCTCCCCTTCAACTCGTTCAATATGAAGTTATTGGCAATACTTTTATTTTCTGGACTTATAAATGCTTGTAGAGGTAGTAACTCTTCCCAGACTTTGCCACCGAAGTTACTACTGGTGTCCTTTGATGGCTTCAGAGCTGATTATCTTCAGAACTATGAATTTCCTCATCTCCAGAATTTTATCAAAGAAGGTGTCTTGGTAGAGCATGTTGAAAATGTTTTCATCACAAAAACATTTCCAAACCACTACAGTATTGTGACAGGCTTGTATGAAGAAAGCCACGGCATTATAGCTAATTCCATGTATGATGTAATCACAAAGAAACATTTTTCTGACTTTAATGACAGGGATCCTTTTTGGTGGAATGAGGCAATACCCATCTGGGTGACCAATGAGCTTCAGGAAAACAGGTCAAGTGCTGCTGCAATGTGGCCCGGTACCGATATACCCATTCACAATACCACGCCTTCCTATTTTATGAATTATAGCTCCTCCATATCATTTGAGGAGAGATTAAATAACATTACCATGTGGCTGAGCAATTCCGACCCACCAGTTACTTTTGCAACACTCTATTGGGAAGAACCGGATGCAAGTGGACACAAATATGGACCCGAGGATAAAAGAAACATGAGCAAAGTGTTGAAAGAAGTAGATGACCTTATTGGTGACTTGGTCTACAAACTCAAGATGTTAGGATTGTGGGAAAATCTTAATGTGATCATTACGAGTGATCATGGGATGGCCCAGTGTTCTCAAGACAGACTGATAAACTTGGATCTCTGCATCGATCATTCCGACTACACTCTTATTGATTTGAGCCCAGTTGCTGCAATACTTCCTAAAATAAGTAAGTAGACTTTTAGCCAAGTGATACTTGAATGAGGCAATACATTGGAGAGGGCGGGTTTTGTAAGAGAATGAAGCTCTGGCTTTTGTAGTTCAGGACCTATATTCTTAAACCTCTTCAGAGGGGGATTATATGGCCTCCACCCCACTTTACAAGTTTTTAAGCAATTAGCTTGAGGTTTAGGTTCAGAATGATTATTTCTTTGCTTTTTGATATATTTTGTAATTATTCACATAAATGGAAAAAGGAAATTTTTACCCTTAAGAATATATTGAATTTTTGTGTGAGATATACCTTTTGTTTACTGATCTTAGAATTAGTGATCAATAGTAACATGTAATTAGTTAATATCTACTTGGGAAGCTAGATGTGAAAATCACCTTTGTATAAAAAGGCCATCAGGAATAACAACAAAATGAAAAAAAGACCTTTGTGAATGCTTTGAAAAATGTGTGTGTCTCTGTGAGGGTGTGTGTGTCCCAACACTGTCATGTGATTATTACTCTTTTTTTTTTTTTAGAATTAAAAGTGATTCAGTAGATAATATTGTTAAGGATTTATTTCTAGTTATCCTAGTTAGAAGTATTTTTCCTTATTGGTTAACCATGGCGTTTTTCCTTTACTACTTCCTTTTTCCCCAGATAAAACAGAGGTTTATAACAAACTGAAAAACTGTAGCTCTCACATGAATGTTTATCTCAAAGAAGACATTCCTGCCAGGTTTCATTACAAACATAATGATCGAATTCAGCCTGTTCTTTTGGTTGCTGATGAAGGCTGGACAATTGTGCTAAATAAATCATCACTAAAATGTAAGTATTCATGTAGGATATTTCTCTTGTGTCCTAGGGATAAATCATATACTTACATTGTTCTGTTAACAGGGTACTTTGATTTAGAGATCTTGACACAGCATAATTAGTCCGGTTTTCAATTAGACAATTATGAGGTCTTCATTCGGTTCTCAGGTTTTGATTTGATAGCGATTCACAGTAACACAGTTTCACCCTTACATTAGAAGGTTGGGTGACTTTCTAGGGTGAAGGTGTAGTTTTACTTTCTTACCAAAACTGCAGTTACTCTCACTCAATATTGGTTGTCTTGACTTGTAGAACAGGAAAGAGAAGTAAGGAAACAAAGAAATAAAAGAGACAAAGTAAATGGTGAGAGATGAGCTAGTTCAAATTCCTTTTTTTTTTATGTTGAAAAATATTTTGATAAGAAGTAATTAATGCACAACTAAGTGAAACAAGTCAGTGCTTCTCTCTCTCCTTCCCCCCCTTCCTTCCTGTCTCTCTCTAAGGAAAAAAAAAAAAAATTGTCCAAGTAAGCCTAAGTCTTTCCCTGATGATGAAATCACTCACCTGAATGCTATAGCTATTTAGAACATTGGGCAAGAACCAGGAAGTAGACAGACAAAAACCTGCTGGGTAAAGGAAACAGATGTATCAAAATCTCTCCTAAAACTGAGGAAATGTATAGGGGAGAGTTACAGGTCTTCAGTGGAACAAACTTATTTATCCATGTGTTACATTCAATCCTACTTAAATGATCAGATTTTGTAGGAGATAGGAGGAGTCAGCAAACTTTTTATGAAAGGCTAGATAGTTAATACTTTAGGCTTTGTGAGCCAGCTGGTCTCTGCCTCAACTACTCAACTGTGCCTTTGTAGTGGGGAAGGCAGCCATGGGCGACATGTGTAAACAGGGTGACATGGGGTGTTCCGATGAAATTTTGTTCACTAAAGCAGGTGGAGGGCTGAATTTGGCCAGGGGCTGTAGTCTGCACATCCTGATATATATAGCCTTTCAGAAGCATCAGGCAAGAATAGAACTAAGGGTCAGTGGAATTACATATTGTTTATATTTATGTCATACCCATTGTTGAAAACTTGGAAAATAACAGAGAAGTTTAGAAAAAAGAACAGAAATTATCCATAATTCTTCAATACAGAGGTACAGAAAATGTTAATTGGGTTTTCCCCCCTTCTAATCTCTTCCTCTATTATATGTACTTTATATTTTTACATTATTGAAATCATATTATCTATATACATATAGTGTTGTGTTATGCTTTATATTGGGCATAGCATTTTTATTATAAAATATGTTAAAGGCAATATTTGTTCAAGTAAAGCTAGAATCTGGCATTGGAGTTCCGTCTATTAGGGACCATCACATTTTTCTTTGAGTTAGACTTTTACTGGCATTACAGGTTGGAGTCACCTGGTCAGACTTCACGTTCGGGACAGGAATCCCACCTGTGACATTCATAGTTACCGGGCCCTCCAGGTGTTGAGGTGTCCATTGATTGTCAGCAAACCAGTACTATATTATATAGTCCTGTTTCATACAGGAGCAGTGGACGTAGCTACGTGCAGATTCACTTCTTCTCCATTCACTAGTGTTAACTCACTCCTGCTCTCTCCAGTTATTCAAGACTTCCAGTGGGACACTCTATATCTGGTGCTGTTTGCAGTGGGGTTTTGCAAATAGTGCTGGAGATTAACAGGTGAAGTAGGTGGGGCTAGGACTGGGAGATAAGTCCATGAGATTGAGAAATAGTGTGTTTTTGTTTTTGATTGATTTTAGGGAGACAGGGAGAGGAAGGGAGCTGGGGCGGGGAAGCATTCACGTGTTGTTCCACGTAGCTGTGCACTCATTGGTTGCTTCCCCGTCTGTGCCCCAACAGGGGATTAAGCCTGCAACCCTGGCATTTCTGTAGGACACTCTCAACTGACTGAGCTAACCGGCCTGGGCCAAGAAATAGTTTTACATCCTGAGGCCATGGCCATTTGGGAAGAAGTGTTTGTATGAAATAGGGAACACAGATGAGTGGAAGAAAGTAGAAAATTTTATTTCTGGCCCCTGTCTGGTCCAACTAAGCAGAACTCTCATGGATAGGAATTACACTGACAAGACTCTCGTGTATTTACACTTAGAGCAGGTTATTTTGTGAGGGAAAGATGGATCTTACTTAATATTAATATCCTTTTGTTCTTTTCCAGTAGGTGACCACGGTTATGATAATTCTCTGCCTAGCATGCACCCGTTTCTGGCTGCCCATGGTCCTGCGTTTCACAAAGGCTACAAACAAAGCACAATTAACAATGTGGATATTTATCCAATGATGTGCCACATCCTGGGATTAGAACCACATCCCAATAACGGAACCTTAAGTCATACTAAGTGTTTGTTAGTTGACCAATGGTGCATCAAACTCCCAGAAGCCATCGGGATTGTTATTGGTGCCCTCTTGGTCTTAACCACTCTAACGGGCCTCTTGATAATCATGCAGAATAGACTATCTGTCCCGCGGCCGTTTACCCGTCTGCAGCTACAAGATGATGATGATGATCCTTTAATTGACTAACATGTGCTCGGGTTTATGCACTGGTCTTTGCTTGGTCACAAGACCAAGGGTACACCCCAGGTATTATAGCTATGAAAATGTATACTTTGAAAGACTAAGAATTTAGCACACTGACGTTATTGTGTTTTGTTTTTCTTTGGGGTTTTTGTTTTGGCGCATTTGGCTAATACCAAAAAAAGCCCTGACCACAGTAAAAATTGCTAGTAAATCATTAGTTAACACTATTTCTCTAACTAGGAACTTTTTTTTTTTTTTTTTACAGGGACAGAGAGAGAGTCAGAGAAAGGGGTAGATAGGGACAGACAGACAGGAACGGAGAGAGGTGAGAAGCATCAATCATTAGCTTTTCGTTGCCGTTGCAACACCATAGTTGTTCATTGATTGCTTTCTCACATGTACCTTGACCGCGGCATCCAGCAGACCGAGCCACCCCTTGCTGGACCCAGCGACCTTGGGTCCAAGGTGGCGATCTTTTTGCTCAAGCCAGATGGGCCCGCGCTCAAGCTGGCTAGCTCAGGGTCTCGAACCTGGGTCCTTCTGCATCCCAGTCCAACGCTCTACCCACTGCACCACCGCCTGGTCAGGCTAACTAGAAACATTTTTAAGAAAAATACTGCCTCGCCTTTTTTTCTTTTCTCAGTGAAAATGGACCCATCTTTAAGATTAAGATAAAAATATACCAAAACTTAGTGGGCATGATTTTCTAATAAACTTTTATATTTGCAAATAAAACAATAGACTATTTATGTAATTAGTAGAATTTGTGTTTTAGAGAGGAAAAGGGGCCTATATTTTTATATTTACCTTTAACAGTTTGTATCCTAAGTAAACCCTTGAGTTAGAAAATTCTCTGTGATGATTAATAAAAGGAGTTAACCAGGCAGAAAAGCTCAAGCATATGAAGATATTTTAAGAAAAGCTGTTATAAAAAAGACAAAGTCTGTGTCTTTACCACTATGTCTTTGTTGACACCCTTACGGTGATTTTTACATCTTAAAAGTTTTATCTTTCGAAGATTATTGCCAAAAAGAAATTAAGAAAATAGGGAGAAACACATTTCCTGAAAAGCATTTGTGCTTCATGCCTTTGTGTAAGTTATTTGTGTGTGTGCTCACAAGTGTGTTAGCCTGCATGGGCGTGCAGTCTGGATGTGACTTAAAGGAGACCAGAGGTGGAAGTGACCACAGGTAGGCTTCCACATTCCCACAGAACACAGTTCTCAGGAAAGGTTACATTTACAGTTTATATTTTTCTACCTTCTTCTAATTCAAGTTAATATAATTTTTGAAATTCATTTTTTATTGTTACCATTTTTAACTTTCTCCTATTCTCATAATCAGAGGTATCCAAGTGCTACAGAAAAAAGTATAACCTGATTACCGTATTTCCCCATGGATAAGACGCCATCATGTATAGAGGCACTTTAATTTGGGGGCCCGAAATTTGAAAAAACATGTATTACATATTGAACTCAAGTTTTAGTCATCATAAAATCCCTACAACTCCTCATCACTGTCAAAACTCCCATCCATTAGCTTGTCCTCGTCACTGTCTTCATATATTGCCTCGTCCTCAGTTCCATTTATGGCATTTGAAATGCCACAACCACTGTGTAAGATGCATCCAGTTTTTAGGCCCCAAATTTTTCAAAAAAGCGTGTGTCTTACACATGGGGAAATAGGGTATAAATCTGCCTTTGATTGGGTCAGGATGAAGAAAAGAGATTTTTATGTTAACCTCTGGGACTTTTATGCCTTACTTTTTAGACAATAGTCATATTTAAAACGGAATTTAGTATCTTTTGCTCTTTTACATTATTCTCATGTTAAGTGACAGAATGAATTCCCAACATTGCCTAGCTTGAGTGCTAGGTGGTACCTTTTAATAATCAAAATTAATATGAAGAGCCTGACCTGTGGTGGCTCAGTGGATAAAGTGGATTGACCTGGAATGCTAAGGTCACCAGTTCAAAACCCTGGGCTTGCCCGGTCAGGGCACATACAGGGGGTTAATGCTTCCTGCTCCTCCCCCTTCTCTCTCTCTCTCTCACTCACTCATGCTGTTTCTCTCTAAAAATGAATAAATAAAATCTAAAAATAAATATGAAGAAACCATTGCAGCAGACTAGATTGTATCTATTAGAGGAAAAACTGGGTTCAAGAACCATTCATTAGGATCTGGGGCAATCGACTGATATTGGTGGTGTGATCTTTGAAGTTTTGACAACATAAACTAGGCAACTGTTTTGCAGTTACAGCAATAATATACAGTAAATGCACAACCCAGGTAAATGTTGATTATCTGTGTGATGGTTAAGAACAATGGTTTTAATCATTAAGTGCATAATTCACCCTATTTGGTCACTTCTGACTTTCTGACCCTGGTATTTAGTGCCTATTGTATTTGGGGTTCTTGAGAAGCATTTCCATATCCTGCATAAATAGTTCATACTGTTATTGGTCATAAATTGACTGTGTTAAAGCAGCATAATAAGTAAATGAAATAAAAGCAATAGGACTAATTTTGCTTTCTGATAAATTTTATTTCTGATGTTTTTCCTCACACGAAAGTTATCCTAAAGGTTAATAGTTGATCTGAATGAAATAGGAAGTTTTCTTTTCTACTTCAATTTCTATTTAAAAAACAATAAAGAATAGAACAGTCACATTTAAAGCTGTGGACATTTTTAAAATAGTAGCAGGATATTTGATCCTCTTTGTGTAGAGTCTGGTCCTTGGACTGGTGTGAGTTTTAGTGACTGCATTAGCTTGGTTGATGCTGTCAGTTTCAGAGATCTATACATGTCATCCAGCCCGCAAGTAGATGCTACATAGGATGGAACGGGAAAGATGTGCTATGTCTCACCCTTTGAACGAAGGACAGTTGCTTATTTGTCTTGTCTTTCGTTCTCAAAGATAGTAACTTTAATTAAAACTGTACATTTATATATGTATATATGTTCATGGGACAAGAACAGAATATTTAAGCAGAGATGGTTTTATATACTATTATATTGAACTTTGTGTTAATTCATTTGTATCTATAAAACATCACTGTTAAAGCCAATGATCCTCTAATACATCGAGCAAATCTCTTAGTAAAGCTAGCCTTTTACATTAAGGTTTTGGTGTATTTTGTCAAATAATTGACTAATGCTGCTGTTTTCTGGGTGGTAGGAAGTATTTTGCTGTTTATCATATTTAACTTGATGACAGTAGTCAAAGGTAATAGGAAAACTTTTAGTAAGTGTTTTCTATTAATTCAGTGAGTGACTTCAGAATAAGTACATTTACCTAATAACAAAGGACAGTTCTGTCATTAACGTGAAAGCTCTTCTGGTAAACAGCAACAGAATAAAAATTTTAATGTTCTGTATGATAGGCTTTGTCTTATTGTTCCATTAAACTTGGTCTAAGAATTGGAAGATAACATTTTGGGACATTAAAGGATTACAGATGCCTTTGCATTGTTCTTGGGTTTCTTCCTCTCTAGCCCATATCTGGTAAGCTTTAAGGGCGATTGCACTGAATTTCTCTTATTTGGAGGGTCTTACTTCACTGTCAATACATAACGCTTCAAATAAAGGACAAAGACGAAATGGAAAGTGTGTCTATTGTCAGTTCTTGAAATAGTGTGTAAATAAAATGACATGAGTGTGCTCTAAAAAATTTGTATGTGATGCCTAAGTTAAACATGTTATGATTATATTGTTTGAATTCATAATTATTGACTTTGTTTATGATTTAAAAGTTTATCTGAATAAAATCTACCAAAACATTTTTACTGTATTACTAAATATAGAATGCAATGTCATTGATGATTTTTTTAAAATTTGTCACCTTGCACCATACACATACTCTTGACAGATTTTGACATGACTTATTAATACAGCAAAAATTCACATGAGCCTAGCTGGGTAGCTCAGTTGGAGTGTCATCCAGTACTCCAAGGTTATGGGTTCAACCCCTGGTCAGGGCACATACAATAATCAATGAGTGCATAAATAAGTGGAACAACAAATTGATCTCTCTCTCTTCCTCTTCCTCCCTTCTATCTCTCTAAAAATCAATCAAATAAAAAATTTAAAATCCATGTAAGCATTCATTACAGATGTTTTAAAACCAGGATTAAATGTATAACATTTAACCAGATTTTTAAAACATTGGGTATAAATAAATACGCAATCTAGCATAAGGACATTATTGGAAAGAAAGCCAATATAAATTCTGCAGAGCTTCCAGAACAATAATTGGATTACAGTAGAAAGGAAGATGTTTTAGAAAGCTGATTAGAAAAGCACTTAGGGTAAGGAGAGATTATAGTATTTAAACTTTGTTTTGCACATACTCTCAAGTATCTATCTAATGTCTAAATGAGCGTACATTTAACAAAGTTTCCTGTGGTAGAGCAGTGATTAATTCACTTCCTACTTCTACATTTGGTAAACACTGCTCGGAGCTGGGAAAAAGAATAGAAGGCACTTCCTTTACTCTGCACAAGTCCAGTAGCATTTTAAAAGTGATAAAAAACAACAAATTTCTTACGTGTATACGTGATTTAACTCTTGCTGCAGACTCTGGATCCAGAACCATTTTCTTGGCTCAGGTACCGTGTGCTTTCCAAAATTTGGTTGCCAGATTCACCACTTCCCTGCATCCCCTGCCTTCACGGTGCCTGTGCTCCTGCACCATTCTAGTCCTACCCACACAAGCTGATTCAGAAACTGTGAGAATCCCGGTGAGCCTGCTGGGTCCTGCAGTCCTGACATGTGCACAAACGGCTGATGAAAACATACATATAGTTGTGTATCCTAATGTATTTGGTAGTGACAAGTATTGAGACTGCTAGCTAGGTCCTGCAAACAGTTTCCTGTCTTGTGGCCAAAATTATCTGGCAAAGGCGGAGTCTTACTCAACAGACCTATCTATACATAGCTGTGCCTGCTTGACCTCTGAAATCTGATTCCAACTGTCAATAAGCTGAATCGAGTGGCTCACCTACTGACAGCTCTGTATGTATTGATGATTTATACGTACCTGTCTCTGGTTCAGACCTCCCTCCTGTGTTAAAGATCTGAATTGCCAGTGACCCAAGCAGCATTCTTTTCGTATCTGCCATGCTTAACTTCACTTCCATAGATGGGTGGTGAAAAGGATCAATAGAAATTAACTCAACAGCCTGATCAGGCAGTGGATAGAGTGTCGGCCTGGGATGCTGAGGACCCAGGTTTGAAACCCCAAAGTTGCCAGCTTGAGCGCAGGGTTGCTGTCTTGAGCATGGGATCATAGACATGACCCCATGGTTGCTGGCTTGAGCCCTAGGTTGCTGGCTTGAGCAAGGAGTCACTGGCTTGGCTGGAGCTCCCTGGTCAAGGCACATATGAGAAAGCAATCACTGAACTAAGGTGCTGCAATATATATATTGTATGATTCCATTTGGATAAAATTTAAAAATAGGGGAAAGTATTCTGTTGTATTCCTAGTCAGGATAGTGTTACCGTCAGGTAGGAAGGAGACAGAGGTTGGGTCTTACGAGAGTTTCTGGAGTGCTGGTCACTTTTCATCTTTTCCAAAGTGAAGTTACACCAATTTGTTCCCTTAGTGATAACTGGCCACATTTACTATTTGTACACACTTTTTTTTTTTTTACAGGGACAGAGAGAGAGTCAGAAAGAGGGATAGATAGGGACAGACAGACAGGAACAGAGAGAGATGAGAAGCATCAATCATTAGTTTTCTGTTGCCGTTATGACACCATAGTTGTTCATTGATTGCTTTCTCACATGTGCCTTGACTGCAGGCCTTCAGCAGACCGAGCCACCCCTTGCTGGAGCCAGTGACCTTGGGCCCAAGCTGACGAGCTTTTTGCTCAAGCCAGATGGGCCCACGCTCAAGCTGGTGACCTCTGGGGTCTCAAACCTGGGTCCTCCACACCCCAGTCCAACACTCCATCCACTGTGCCACCGCCCAGTCAGGCTGTATACACTCTTTATGTCTTACTTCAATGAAACAGCTAAAATAAATAATTCATATTACAAAGAAACAGAAAAAATAAATAACAATACATACTACAAAGAAACAGAACTTAAAACAAATAAAGACTTATAGTGTATAAAAGAATAAAAGGGCTATAGCTTGGAAGATGAAGTACCTCAAATGATGTAACAAAAAGAATTGGAAAATATTGAGAAATGAACAATCAACCAATTCAGAAGTTTCAACATCCAACTAATGAGTGCCAGAGGGTAAACAGAAAATGAATAAAAGGAAAATATAAACTAAAACAAACGAGACTGCTGGAATAAAAGAGAAATAAGCCTTTAGTGCTAGAATGGCTCCAGTTGCAACAGAGCAACACTCCAGATGGGTGGTGCATCACCCCCTGGTGGGCATGCCAGGTGGATCTGGTCCAGCACATGCGCAAGTCTGTCTCTCTGCCTCAATTCTCACTTCAGAAAAATACAAAAAAGATGTAAGCCTTTAAAATGAAAGGGACCCGAGGGGCAAGTGAAGTATCTTTAGAGAGTAGGTGTAAAATTTCAGGGAAGTGAGGATTTATAAACAAACGTTCTGGAAGGGAGGCGGGAGGGGGAGAAGGGGGACTGAGGGGGGGAGATCGGGAGAAGGAATCAGGACCCTATATTGGCATGAAGACTTCTCAGTAATCCTGACCACCATTGTAGAAAATGACAATGGATGATACAGTTAGAGATTATCAAAACATTTTCTTGTAAGTTTACTTTTCCAGGAGCTTTTATTGTTTTGCATTCCTTACCTGTTATGGACTGAATTGTATCCCCTCAAAGTTCATTATGTTGAGGTCCTAAACCCCAATCTGGATCGGGGTCCCTGGGGTCTGGAAAGCTTACACTAATATGTCATGCAAGCCATTTTACAGCTTTTGTTAAGTCCGAGGGTTGAAGGGCCCCTTAGGTCTCTGCTGGCTCTACATTTCTTGAGTGCGTCACCCTTAATAAATAGCTGAAAAAATTCTGAGAACTAGAAGAGCTGGGATCTTCATTAGATTTCTCAGAAGTATTTCTGAAACTAGTAACAAGACCCTAGTTTTATCTTAAGAGGTCAGAAAGCATTTTAAAACGCAATTTTAAATTTACATAGAGGAATTTCAAACTAAAATGGCAGGTGGTGCCTGGCTGGGTAGCTCAGTTGGTTTGAGCGTAGTCCCGTAAACCAGGGTTGCACAGATTTGATCCCCAGTCAGGGCACGGACAAGAAATCAACCAGTGAATGCATAAGTGAGTGGAACAACAATCAATCTCTCTTCTTGTCTGTCTAAAAAGTCAATAAAAGTTTTTAAAATACGGTAGTTGGCAAAGTGAAAGATTGCAAAGCATGTACTGAATAAGAAAAATCTTATCAGCCTAACCTGTAGTGGCGCAGTGGATAAAGCGTTGACCTGGGAACACTGAGGTCGCCAGTTCAAAACCCTGCACTGGTTCGGTCAAGGCATATATGGGAGTTGATGCTTCCAGCTCCTCCCCCCTTTCTCTCTTTCTCTCTCTCTCTCTCTCACTCTGTGTCTTCTCTCTAAAATGAATAAAATAAAAATAAAATAAAAAACTTTAAGAAAAATCTTATCAGCGAGAAACTACAAAATCACTGATGGAGGCTGTTGAATACAATGGTGGATTTGGGGGAACTTCATTCTTCAAAGAGTCTTACTTACAATTAGATTAGCTAATCTAAATTTCATTTCTATGTGCTAAATTTTGTTAACTGCATACAAAGTATGACCATGAAGACATACAGGCAAAACCAAAACACCAAACAAGCTATCAAGAGTGACGAGTGACTAGGTTTTCCCAGCAAACTTTAAAATTTTCCTTTCCTTCAGGTCAACTCTCCTGCTGATATTTTATAGGAAAATAAGTATCTGTAAATAAAGGAAACAATTCAATAATAAAATCTTTGTATCAGAATTTTAATGATTTCATCAAAGTTACAGAATTTACTTTCTTCTTACTGCTAAGGTAAAAGCACCTTCTAAAAGGAATTTAATGAAACAATTAGATTAACCGTACCGATAGCACTTGAATAGAAACAGTTTTAAATGGACCAATTTTCTTTCAGCCATTATCTTGTCATCTCAATAATGCAAATTAAGTTCATAGCTACAAAGCAAGCCACTGTGACTGGTCCCATTTCTAGAATGTCTAATCCAGAGTTCAGATCTCCTGAGTTTGCTCCCTGCCATATAACTTCTTAGCTTTTAAGTCCACAGTACATTTGCAGGGATTCCACTCTACTCCGTTAAAGAGGCTGTGTAATGAAGTGAGAATCAGATGCTAACACTTTTCATTGGCATCATTTTAAAAACAACCCACCCATTGCATTTTAGGGTGCACCTAAACTCAATTGTATTTTTAACCATGCCACTTTTGTTCCTCCCTCTAATTTACCCTTCCTTTCTGAAATGCATCTCTGGTTTTTCCTAATTACAGTTGGTGCACGTGACCTCACAATATTCTCTAGGAGTCATGTGCTTCTGTTGGTTTCTATTTTCTTCAAGAAAAGCCGTTTCTTGCAGGGCTTCCTCTTTGCTCTGAGAAAACATACAGAATAGCTCCCCGTCTCCAACCCGACTACTTAAAAGATCCAAAGCAGAGCTCCCGGTGGTTGGAACGGGAGGTGCTGAGATGACCACGGAAGTGAAAATGCAAAGCAGGGGGTCAAGTGTATTTGTGAACTTGGATTCACCTTTGATTCCACTGATCACCTGGGGGGCCGGTATTCACATATTTCACGAAACAAGGCTATGATCCAGGCTCCTCTTGTTTCAACACCTGTCACTTCTAAGAGTTATGTTGCGAGGGTTTGCCGTCAGGCACTGGGCAGCACTGCGCTGGGTACGCTGTGACAATGGTCCTGCCTAAACTGCTCCCTCCACCCGCCCGCAAGCTCCACACAACTCTTTCCAAAGACTAAGTGACCTACATTTTAACTAATAGGGTTTACACTAAGTCTGAATCTTCAAATATTCACATCTAAAGATGCTTGTGCTCTTTACTATGTGTAAAAAACATTGCTTTATCTAATTTGATTTTCAATGTAATTAATAATGATTTCGTTTTCAAAAGAGCAAATAATTATACAATAAAAGCAAACAATTGCCGAGATGACGTCCGATCTCAAGTATTCAGGCCAGCGCTGTACCACGGAGGAAAGAAATGTGTATTCACAATGCCATAGAAAAATCAGAGTAAAATGACCGTTTGGGAGACAGCAACAGTGAACTTTATGACAGAAACAGTAAGTTTACAATGAATCTGCCCCAAACTGCATCTTTCTTTGGGAAGATAAAATGAAGACCCAAGTCCTTTGGCAAGAAGTCCGCCAAAGAGTGCCCAAATACACCTGGCTGTGGGGGACGCCTCTCTCCGAAAGCCACCGCACAGAGGGGGCCCCACTGAATTTTCAAGTTTTCACTTACTTCTTGCTCTTACAATGTAAGTAAATGTCTACATTATTCAAGATTAGAAATGTCACTCAGTTAGAATGACAAATAAGTATTCTGTGACACAGGCTGTGAAAGGATGTCTTTTTCAACAAGTCGTAAGACAGAATTGTCAATAAAGTGCGTTCCACATGAGAGTACCCATGAGGAGAGTAATTTAAAGTGCAACGTATAAGGTACTTTAAATAGTGCAAACCTGCCAAATATACACATTGTACGTGCCGAGTCCAAAGAAAGCGGATCTTATTAATGGAAACAGACTTCCACACTTGGTAACCCTTCGCAGGTGTGTGCTTTGGTCCATCTGTGTGTGTGCATGTGTGTGTGAGAGAGAGAGGCTGTGCCTGAACATGTATGTAACTGCTTCATGGTCTGTGCAAACATCTGAAAGTGGTTTCCTAGAATCTGAAACTTTAAACACTGACATCATGATCCGATCTCCACCTCTAAGTACCATCAGGCTTGTAACAACGGCTGTGCTATTTCAGCCCGCCTAGCTGGTAAGGCAGGTATTTGACTGCGGATTAAATGTTTAAGGAATATTATGAAAAATACAACAACTATCATGCTGCCTAGAGAGACCCCGATGAAATAAGCGCGCGGCTGCTCCGGCTCGGAGTCTCCCGGTTTGGCACTGCCGTGGAGGAGAGGGGTACTCTGCGTGGCAGGATTCTCCGTGGGAGCTGCCGACCTGAGCAGGTCCTGGACGTTCTGGAGGGACCCATTGTGTGGCATGGCGGGGATACCGAGGAGGTGGCAGAGCAGTGGGTACAGATCCGTGGAGTTCATGGCTTCTTTCGTGAAATTCTTTCTGAAGGCAGGACCGTGGGCTACAAATATTGGATGCATTTCTTCCAACGCGTTATCGTAACCATGGTTGCCCACTGTCAAGACAAAATGCACGAAGGAGTGAGCCAACCGGAAGGCATTACTATGGAAATAGTGTTGTTCTGTCAAAGTCTGAACAAGTAGATGCCAATGTCAGCCACTCTGACGTTTGAAATAATCTTTTACAAGCAATCTTTGCTGTTGCCAACCTCACAGTTCTCTGCAGGAACTGAAAAGGGAACTGGTCCCCAATCATTCTCCGAGGCCAGCACTCCCCGATGCAGCCGAGGAGGAAGAGTCAGAGCAAAGCTCAGCCCCTCCAGGGAAAACAAAACCGGACTGTTTCTGTTTCAGTGGCAGGCAAACCATTTCTTAGGTACCTTCCACGCTCTTACGATGATGCTCAAGATAAAAGATAAAGGTGCTCTTAGTCACGAGGACAAGAAATTCATAATTACTAAGAAAAGGGGAAAAACAATCGAGTTACAATCTACAAATGAACAATCAAGTCAGGGCCTGAGGGTAACATCTGGACTTTCACGGTTCAGCTCAGGATCCAGTTAGGACTGGGTGCCTTCCCATGGATACAAATACAGAAACGACTCGAGGAGCCTCGTGACTTGCCAAGAGCTACAACATCGAAGGATGCAAACTCCTGCACAATAAAAGCTGCACTTTATTTATTTATTGTGAATGGCACTGCGATTTTTTATTTTTCAATTACAGTTCACATTCCATACTGTTTTTTGTTCATTTTAGTTTCAGGTGTGCAGCACCGTGGCTAGGACATTTAGATAGGTTACAAAGTGTTCCCACTGGTAATTCCAGTGCCCACCTGGCACCAGATAGTTATCACAACACTGTTAACTATATTCCTGACGATAAAAGCCGCATTGTAAAGGCATGTGTGCTCAGCATGGTAGCAGGGTGCAAAGGTGAAGGAGCTCCTGTTAATGACAGGGCAACCTAAGAAAATCGACCGGCTTTATTTTAGAGGTGGTGAGGGCAACAACTAGCAAATCAGCCTCTAACACCTATATTGCTACAGGGAAATTTACAATGGGAACACATTTAAAAATAATAATCCTGAACCTGGTCAGTTGACTCAGTGCACAGAGCGTTGGCTCAGTGGCGAGAGCTTCAGCCCAATGTATGGACATCCTAGGTTTGATTTCCAGTCAGGACACACTGGAGAAGTGACCGTCTGCTTCTTGTCTCCTCCCTCTCCCCGTTCTTTCTCTCTTCCCCTCCTGCAACCAGTGGCTTGACTGATTCCAGCATCAGTCTGGGGCAGTGAGGATAGCTCACTGGTATGAATGCTAACCTCAAGCAGTAAGTATAGCTAGGTTGATTTGAACATCAACCCCAGATAGGGTTGCAGGATGGATCTCAGTTGGGGTGCATGCAGGAATCTATTTCACTATCTCCCCTCCTCTCACTTAAAAAAAAAAATGAGAAAGAAAATAATCCTAAATCAATTGTTCTGGAAGTCATGAACTGACCCCTAATCATCTCCAAGCAATACTACATCTGCCTGGCCAGATCCATCCAAACAAGTCTTTCTAAATTCCCTTATTCTTTTGTATTTACTCAAGAAAATATAATGCTGGATTTATGTAATCATCCATCATTATTTGACAGGGTATTATGCTGTTCTATTTAATTAATTGATAACATCAACATTAGGAAATGTACCATTATAATCATATGTAACTGATTGGATGATTGTTCTGTTCATTTTTATAAGATCAAGACTGTCAGTCATGGAGGCAAAGGTAATTCTCTCATATCCCACTTGTTACTAGATAACCAGACTTGAAATGAAATCATTATGGCTTATAAAACCTTCCCCAGGAACAGGGGCTTTTTTAGTGGTGGTGTAGGGCCCATAAATGCTTGACCCGGTAGATAACATTGAACAACAGATGCCTAAGGACAGCGGTTCTCAAACTTCAATGTGTCTGAGACTCCTGGTGGGGGGACAAGTAGAAACAGAGTGCTGGGCTCTGCCCACAGGTTCTAATTCAGCAACCCCGGGCTGGGCCCACGAACTTGCATTTCTAACAAACTCCCGGGTAATCTGAACACACTTGGAGAACCTCTGCTTTGGAACATCAGGGTTTAATCACTTATGGAACTCAGGCAGAGACGAACTACAGTGGTCAATATTTAATTATTCTGTTGAATAAATAAATGTAGTGTAATGTAAATAGGAGCATTATTAAGGTTTCCTATCAAATAGAGCTGTGACCAATCTATTGTGTAATTGTAGTTCACCAAGCCAAATTTCAGGGACGCCGCTTAAATTCACATTGATGGTCAAGTTTTGAGCAACCCACTAACGTAACCACCCACAGAATACATGAAAACCCAGACTTACAAAGGTGGCGATTATTCTCATGGCCAAAGAAATTCCTTGTAAAGGCCTCCTTAACACAATTCACCTGAGGCAGTTAAATACTGGTTTACAGATCATTATTAAAACCAGTTTTAAGAACCAGAAACTATGTACATGTACAAATTATATAATGAATGACATATAATCTGTCACTATGAATTATGTATATGTACATTACAAGTGCCATAGACAGGCAACTGCTTTTCTTTTCCTCAATAAACACGATAGGAATCTAGTTCTACCTAAAGGGACAGTTTGGTACATCTCTGATATAGATCAAGGACCAATACTCAAAAAAGCATATCTAGATGGTGACACAGTTTGGTTCCTTCAATAATGATCAAGTAACGGAGTAGAAACAAAACCCAGGGAACTGGTAACTGATCAGTAGTGACTGTCAGTACCTAAATCAACTTGGGAGCCCATGCCAGGTAGTCTAACAGAGGGGATTTAATATGGGGACGAGTTCTAAAAGTGTTGAAGGACTGAGAAGCAAACAGGATGGGGAGTTATCCAGTGATTAGGAACAGTGGGAATCTCCTACAGGCCCCAGCGCTGGAAGGACAGAAGAAGAGGTGGTTTTACCGGAGTCCAGAAGTCAGGGCTCCACAGCAAGAACAGAGCCCATAGAGACAGCTGTGCAGAGGGAGCTGGGATCACAGGGGAAATAAAGCCAGCCCTAGAGACACAGCCTGAGGGAGAGTAGGAAACACTATCCTGGCTCCTCCCTTCCTCTTGGCTTCCAAACTCTGGTCAGGGCTTCTGTTGGCCAAACCTAACCAGAAGCTGGTTCACAAAGGAGCCTGGGGAACTTAGCCAGTAGGCCAGCCACTGGTGATACAAGGCGGAGCAAGCAAAGAGCAGGCAGTGTGCAAGCCAATATGCAAACGACAGGCACAATGAAGATGAGTAAAACCCACAGATGACTTTTCCATTTAGCTAGCTAGTTAAAAGCAAGATAAGAAGAGAAAATGACACATTAGGAGGGCAGAAAGTGCCTTATTTGGCATGTTTGAATTTTAAATGGAAGTTCCGCTATATTCTACATTTACTCAGTGGCAATATCTCCAAAATTATACCATTAGGTATTAGGAAAACACGCCTTGATATATTATTTTCCATGACATATTCACTTTTTAGAAATGTTTCCAAGGTATAAGGCAAAGCTGATCTATATTTGGTAGAGCCAGAGGTCATGAACAAACAAAACACACTAGAAAGCTAACAATTACAAATAAAAATGGTTTAAATTCTAATGAAATCGAAATTATAAAACAGATACAGAGAAAATAAGCCCATTTATAAATTTTAGTTGTGTTTCTCTCAGGAACGTAATGGTTATAATTAGCAGTATAGGTCCCTGTTCTTATTTTTGGTTTGATGGCTTCAAAAGAAGTAAATGTTTCCTTTTTAGGAGGTTACCTCTGTATAGCTGTTCATTGCTTAACTGTCATACATGTCTTAACCAGGCAAGCCCGGGTTAGGAAGCTACCTCTTTTTAAAGCCACAGGGATCTTTCTTTTGCTATGACACTAGTTATTCAATCAGTAAATAAACTGCTGTATTATCCACGGTGCCCACTTTAGCAAACAGCGATGCACAACGGGAAGAAATGACCATAACATACTCACACAGAAAGTTATCCGACCTATTCCGTAAAATATGCCACCCTTCGTCAGCCACGGCTATAATCTGTTGAATTCGGTCGTTGTACTTGTAATGCCATCTTTCTGGAATCTCTTCTTTTTTGTAAACGGTCAGATTAGGGTGAGCATGAGCTAGTGCCTTGTAGACTTCATCAAATTTACCTATAAGAGGAGGAGGAAGAGAGGCACTCAGGACAAAACACTCACTGCTACCGTCAAAGGAACGGTCATGGCACCGGCAGGCAGTCAGTGCAGACACCCTACTGGGGTAAAAGCTAGCAAACTACACGTAAGGAAACAGAGCCAGACACTTCAGAATTCCCAGCCCGTCTGAGGAAAGAATCTTAACAGGGAAACTGAGAAATACTTTTCTATTCTAAGTAAATCCACCTTATACAATTAAGAGAATATTTTATAGAACCTGAAATGTCTAATTTGAGATTTCCTTTTTTAAGGAGGGGAGATAGTGAGGGGGACTCCCCGCATGTACCCTGACTGCGAACCGTGCAGCAACCCCATCTGGAGCGAATGCTTGAGGACTGAGCTATTTTTAGTACCTGAGGGTGATGCACTTGGACCCACCAAGCTATCCTCAGCACCCAGGGCCAGCGCTCAAACCAATCGAGCCACTGGCTGAGAGAGGGGAAGAGAGAGAAGAGGGAGAGAAAGGGAGAGAGAAGCAGATGGTTGCTTCTCCTACGTTCCTTGATCAGGAATTGAATGTCCATATAGCCAGACTGATGCTCTATCCACTGAGCCACCGGCCAAGGCCTTCAGATTTCTTAATAACTGAAACAAACACACACATACACACACACACACACACACACGTGATACTTTAATACCCAATTAAAACACAGGGTTAAGTTTGGATAGTTATGAGTGCAGACAGAGAACCTCTAGATAAGAAAATATGGTGAGTGGAGGGTGAGGCTTGGGAAAGGACTGGCTGGAGGTAGGAATCAGACTGCCAAGCAGAAATGTTCCTTAAACATCCCTGGAGGTCTTGCAAAGGTACTTCCTGTAACTGCATAGGCAGTAAACCTGGGCACGGTCTTGAATCCTTTTCTTGTTGTTCAAATCCATTTGGGAGGGGTTCCTCCCCGCCTCCCACAGCCGACAAGTTAACGTGATTTTCTTAAACAAGAAACTTGCTATTTTATATTGAATTTGTTGACAAGTGTGTGTGCAGGCACACAGGCATATTTAAACATTCACTGTTTCCTACGATCCTCTTCAATTCCCCTTGGGCGAACAGGACTCTCATTTGTGACATACAGAGCTTTTCAAAGTCTGTTCTCTTCTTTAATACGCAGACTTACCTACCCCAGGACGTGATAAAAGAACTCGGAAGAGTTGGCCTGATCCTTGCTCTGCACTTACACTGTGATCTGGGCATGGGACCCTAGGTGACAGGGCTGACATGAGGCTTCAAGAGAGGTTTATAAAAAATTCGAGGTGTTGTTATTACTTCCCCTACTTACAGTTTCAGGTTGACCAAAGTTTTTTCCTTTCTACACTCCACTGCTTCCCTATTAAGTGGATCCTAAAGGTCTATAGAAGGCTTTTAGGGCTTCTAAAAAAAAATCACTGTCAGTTTGGGTCTTCCCGTCTCAATTTTCCTGAGAAGCGGACTATAGCTTTCATTGCAGTCAATTATTCCAAAATGTGTAAATATCTAGAGAGCATCTAATGCAATATTCTAGAAAAAAGTGAAAAATAAAGACTCCAAGTGATACCATCAGGTTGGTTTGAGGAAGTAACAAAATATTCGGTTAGTGACTGACAGCTGTCAGAGGGGAGGGGCGGGCGCTGGGGAACAACCGTGAAGGGATTCACAAAGAAAAACACAAAACCTTAGAGACCCAGACAGCAGTGTGGTGACTCCCGGAGGGGAAGAGGGTGAAGGGCGGATAAACGGTGATGGAGGGAGACTTGACCCGGGGCGGCCAACACACAACACAACATCCAGATGGGGTATTACAGAATGGTACACCTGAAACCTATATAATTTTATTAACCAACGGTCACCCCAATAAATTAAAAAAATAATTGTTTTTAAATAGCATGTTTTCCAGGAGTAGCTAGGGCCTGCAGGTAAGCACCTGCAGGCACCCCTGAAGGAAGCCAGCAAAGCTCAACAGGTTAAGGCATCTACTGTGAACTCCTGGTTAAAGTGACCAAGAGCTCATTATAATAGTGAAATCCCAGCTTCCGGAAGGGCTTCTGAAGATGGGATGCACCCACGCCTGTCCGACACCAACCCTTACACGCACGACAGAAGTTCCCATCAGGAGTATGCAGTCATTTGACGGGACGAAAGCACAGACTCCTTAGTGCGGGAGCCATGGCTTTGGAAATTATTCCCCACGGGTTCCTTATCTGGCTGCAAATTTCACTTTGTGTGGCAGCCACTCTCGGGGTAATGTCTGGTACCTTGCTCACCAACAGGCGAACCCAAGAAGTCTGGTTCAGTAA
Organism: Rhynchonycteris naso; assembly: GCA_037038555.1. Lineage (NCBI taxonomy): Eukaryota > Metazoa > Chordata > Mammalia > Chiroptera > Emballonuridae > Rhynchonycteris > Rhynchonycteris naso. Next base: position 13,105,592 of record CM073000.1, read on the forward strand.
CAGAAAGAAAAAAGAGATTTGTTTTTATGTTTTGTCAGAGTCCAAGGATTAAATTCCATAATATTAACATGACACAAGTAAGCACACGTTAAAGGCACAGAAACAAAACTTCTCCACTCCATCACACTAGACGCATGCAGACCTAGCTTATGACCCACACTCACTCAGTCTTACCTTCTTTTGGCAAGATGGCCGCTACTGGAGATTGGTCAATCAGGATATAGTGATCTTTATCCAGATACTGGTCAAGTTCTATCACCCTTTCCTCAGAACACTGGGTCATTCCGTGATCACTTGTGATAATTAGGTTCAGGGTGTCCCACAACTTTGCCTTTTTCAGCATTTGTATAAGATACCCTAACTTGTTGTCAATATCTGAAATGACAGGCCCCATGAGCGGACTGTCAGGTCCCAAATTGTGGCCCATGTCATCAGGCTCTTCCCAATAGAGAAGACCAAGACTGATAGGCTCTTCTGATGTAAACCATTCAATAATTTTGGCAACTCTATCTTCAAATGAAACGGACTCATTGTAAAGCATGTAATGAGTAGGAAAGCTCTTATGTATTCTGACATCTGTTCCAGGCCACATGGCTGCACCACTAGTATGTCCGGCCCTCTGATTCGTGATCCATATTGGCGTTGCTTCTTCCCAAAACTCAGAATCATAAATAGTCATGTTATCCAAGGAGAAAGATTTGTTCAGAATAGGATCAAACATGTCGTTTGCCACAATGCCATGACTCTCTGCAAAGAGGCCAGTTACCAAAGTATAATGGTTAGGGTAGGTCTTCGTAATAAAAATATTAGTAACTTGCTTCACATGAACACCATACTTCATAACATAATGAAAATGGGGTGTGGGAACTCTATATAAGTAATCCCAACGGAATCCATCAAATGAAACTAGTAGAACCTTTTGCTGATCTGGCTGAAGAGAGAACGTGACTGGAAGGGTGAATGCAGCGAGTATGAAGGCCACCCGGAGGAGTTCCGAAGTCATTTTTGAAGTAATTGATCGATTCAGCAGAAGATGATCTGTATAAAAAAAATATAGAAGTTAATGACATATAGGAGATAACTCTGTTTTGTATACTTTAACCCAAACAGAGTGATGGTGTTTAGCAATCCTGGTTATATCATAAATTACAACCTGAAAGGATTATGTTGCGGAACTCCATCTTAAACAAGACATCTGGGACTACCTGTATAATAAAGCTAAGAAGTTTAGTTGCATTAAAACTGTTTTACTTTCCAAGAATTTATCAAAAGTCAAAACATTCATTGAAGGACTTAAATAGGTTTCCATATGTCATTTTAAAATATGATATAATTATATACAACTTTTCAAAAAGATTTTCAGTTAAAAAGAAAAGATTCTCAGGTTGACACACACTTCTGACAGTCAAATACCTATAAACATATTTATAACTGTTAGACCATCTATAGGAACCTAGCAACAAGAAACCTAGCAAATCCAATAATAATGCTTTAAATATATTGAAATATATATATATATATACACCTCTGTTTCTCAAAGCCAAAACCTTTTGTTTGGTTCATCGTGATTACAGATGTTACTAAAGAGAGGAGAAAATACATTAACTTGGTTTCTCAGAGACATAAAATTTGTGACATTCAAATACATTTGTGAAATGCAATCAGCATTATTTATTTATTTGCTTTTTGTAACAGATAGAGAGAAGGACAAAGACAGGAACAGAGAGGGACAGACAGACAGGAAGGGAGAGAGATGAGATGCATCAATTCTTTGTTGCGGCATCTCAGTTGTTCATCTACTGCTTTCTCATATGTGCCTTGACTGGGGGTAGGCAATAGGGGGGGCCTCCAGCAGAGTAAGTGACCGCTTGCTCAAGCCAGTGACTATGGGGTCATGTCTATGATCCCATGCTCAAGTCAGCAACCCTGTGCTCGAGCTGCTGAGCCCATGCTAAAGCGCGCAACCTCGAGGTTTCAAACCTGGGTCCTCTGTGTCCCCGTCTAACACTCTATCCACTGAGCCTCTGCCCGGTCAGGCTGCATTCATTTATTAATAATCAAATCATAGCTTTCTGAAAACTAAACAGTTAAGTACTGAACTAAGTAGAAAAAGAAACATAATTCTGCAATCTGATGTTGACCTTCCTAATATCAAAATTTGTTTACATTCAATCTTATCACTGATATGTGTAGAAAAGGCACTTCCCAGATTAAATAATCACTTTGTATCTAGGTTGTTGATTTCTCTTTTTAAAATCTGCATATATTTCTAAAAAGCTTTTATTCTATGCAAGAAAGTTAGTAACAGGCAATATGGATAAACAATACATAGATAAATGTTGTCAGTTCTCATTGGGTTTGCAGATCAAGCAAGGATCTTTTGTTCTCTCCTTTCCTGCCCCGTCTTCCATGAAGGTATTTATAAGCCCTCCCCAAACTGGATCTAACCATACTCTGTGCCAATACTCTTGAATTCAGCTTTGACATCTTCCTAATTTGAATACACTGAAGACATTTTTCAGCCTCAAAAACAGACCCAGTCTTGTCTTGCTATATTATTATTGAGAGTAAATAAAAACTGCTTGGGATACTTGCTTTGCTTTTACGTGCAATAATTCTGTTTTGTTTTCTTATGATTTCTCCACACCCAGAACTGAATGAGTTTAAACTGAAATTGTTTTAAGTACTGGTCTCTAGACAGTGGTTCAAAATTAAATTGAAAAACTATTTCTCAAATGGCAATAGTGTTTCCAAGTATAGAAGGGACATTAAAAATCCGTTCCAATAAGGAACTGCAAATACATTTACTAACATACATGGATGATGATGGTGGCTCCTTCCTCTTTCTCCTTTTTTTATCACTTTGTTAATACAAAGAAAGCTTATATGAACCAAATATAATTTAAGCCTAAGAAAAGAATCAACTACATGAAACATCTGATTTTCCTCTAAGTAAATTCACTCAGCACCTGTGGTAAGCAGGAAAGAACTGCTTTCCTGGGACAAAAGCAAACAAAGGTCAAGTGTTGTTTAAAGCTTAGGAATGCTTGCTAAGCAGAACCAACATCATCACATTCATGACACAGAGCAATAAACAGAGAGTTGGGGATAAACGAAATCTCAGGTTTCTTTCTTTTTCATGCACAAAATGCTGCACAGTGCGGCGGAACCCCCAGCTCTGGGTCCAGGTTTCACTGGGCTGCTTTTCAGCTCCTTCTCCTCCCCCCCCCCCCGCCCCGTCTTCGCCAGACAGCCCTAGAAATCTGGAGAGAAGGGGCGCGAAGAAACACGAAGACCAGGGAAAGTGGCGGAGGCGCAGGTGTGTGCAGAGGGAACAGACGTAAGAAGACGGTGCAGCATCGCCCCCTCGTCCTTACAGGCATTCCATCCTAGCACTGGGAAGGGTCGCGGCGGGCAGACGCCCTAACGTGTGTTGTGTGCGCGTGCAGTGAAAGCGGGGTTCGTTTGGGGGCCCACCCGGGGGCAACAGGACCTGCTCCGAGGGTCTCCGGCAGGTAGCTGCCCACTCCCCTGGGCTCTTACGTTCGCAGCGGTCCGATCGGTCTGCATCGACTTGGGGCGATGGGAAACAGGATATGGAGGGGGCTCCCTTCCGCAGACTCGGGGCCGCAGCGAAGAGGTAGCAAAAGCGACAGGAACCCCTTGAACCCGCAGCCACGCACCAGCACGCAGCCTCGGCGCCGAGCACCTGACCAGCGACTCTTCCACGCGCAGGCTCCGCCTCTTGGCTTTCACTGGCTCCAGTAAAGACTTTTCTGCTGGCGCGCTGCTGGGATTCGCTGAACTACCTGTCAATCAGCAGAAGCGGGGCGGGCCCTGCCTGGGTTTGGAGAACGAAGGGGGCCAGCGGGAGCCAAAAGCCATAGCGTACCCAACTGGGAGGCCCATGGCGTGGGGAAGCGGGCACCCTTAGGGCATGGCGCTCATTGAGGTCCTTTTCTTTCCCGGGCACCAAGCCTTTCCATAGTGTGCCTTTTCTAGACCGGTGCTAGTGCTGTGGGCAGTGATGCAGAGAGATTAGAATGCGCTGCCCCTGTGGTTTGTGTGCCCTAACCCTCACTGTTTTTCTTAAAAGTGACTTATTTTCTTATCTATTCGCAATGTGTGTGTGTGTGTGTGTGTGTGTGTGTGTGTGTGTGTGTGTGTTTTTCTTATCACAAATTGGGCAGTGACACTATACCCTGAGTTTTGTTTTGAGGAACACCGCAGGATATCGATAGTACGTTGAAATTTTCTCTTTTTATTAGTTGGTATTGGTACCTGCTTTATTTCACAAAAATCCAGTTTAAAAGGTTTTAATTTAGTCAGCTCTCCAGCCTCAATGTTTGTTGGCCAGGCTTCTGCAATATAAGGTCTCAGGGATCTGCAGTAGCAAGGCGCCTGAGCATAAACAAGGCAAAGTGAGCCAAGTTCAGGATTAGGTTAATTTGCACAGGGAGAGAGGGTACCAGCTGCTCTGATGATGACATCTAGGCTCCAGACTCTGTTTCTGGCTTTGTTTCCAAATACGCAGTAAAGTTATGAACTTCAGGCCCTACTTCTTTTTCAGGAAGTCATCTTTGGCCCTGTTTCTTCTGTTCCCTTACTGTAGTGAATTAATCTTTCAAGTATTTTAGTAACTGATGGTATTTTTAGGACTGCAGGAGTGTGGTGGGCATGGGCAGTTTGCCAATTTGATGCCAGCCATAATTACCATCAAGCTTGAAATGACCCCGAGCTCCCTGAAAGGATTTATCATCTCCACAAGTCCTAGGTCTAATTCTGACCATCCTGCAATGGCCATTAATATCTGCTTGGCTGGCACAACTTAAATTTCAACATCTAATTAGCCCACAAAACAGAGGAAAACCAGTGGATTTGGCTCTGTCTGGAGTCGGTGTTTCCTGTCTGATATATTGGAGCTGTAAAATGCATAGACATTTTTGTTGGTATATAATTAAGTGAGACAAACACTTTGGTCATTGTTTTTTCTCTTTCTTGTAACTTCTAATTGAGGGGGCAGTTGCTACACCATTGGCTCACTTCTGATTGTGTCATATCTCCACAAAGGGCATCTGAACACACTGCTGGGCCCATTCATTTGTAGTTACTTGAGTTTATGGTTTTCCACACATGGGATGGGCAGGGTTTCTGTGTTTAGCCAGACACGGTGGCAATGAAGTTGTACAGGTTGTTCCAAGCTTCCAAAGCCCTGTCCTTTGAAACTGCCCAAACTTGGAAAGGGTGGCCCAATATTATATGTTCCTGATTCCATGCCCTGCGCCCCCCCCCAAAAAGGCCAATTCTATGTCTTCCCCAAACACTCAAAGAACAGCTTATAATGATGAGAGAACAGAGGTAGGGGAAAATGGGCATTTTACAAGGGTCACTGAACATTGTTGGCCTCTGCTCAGATAACACTCTATTTTGCTCTACAAACTATTTATGGAGGGCATGATTGTACTCTTCCCCCAGCCTTATGGAAGTTGGATGGTAGAGTTGTTAACCACAGCACACACTTGGAAAATTACTCCTGAGGGGCTCAGTGAGTGCTAGACACGCTTTCCAGATCTCCAGATAATGATACTTAGTGTTCAGCTGCTAGGCTTGTTATACAACTCATGTCCCTAGTGAGGAAAAAAACCCATCTGGCTTAAGTAGTATAGTTAGAGGACTGATTGCCAGATTGCAATATGGAATTCTGCTTACACATCTGTACCAGCCCTCCTGCCCGGTCTGTTACTGCAGTTTTTATGAATAGTTATTGCAATTTCTTCCAATTGCAGTAACTATTCAGCAAATAAATCATGGTAGCATAAGCCACAATCTAAAATTGTTGCTATTCTTTTATTTTATATTATTGAATGAATATAATCATCTTTGAGCTATTGAGCTAGTAATATTTTTTGAATAATGGAGTGACAGAAGAATCAACTTATTTTTCTTTTTTTTTCTTTTTTTTTTTTTTAGTGAGAGAGAGAGATAGAGGAATAGACAGGGATAGCCAGACAGAAAGGGAGAGAGATGAAAAGCATCAATTCTTCATTACGACACCTTAGTTGTCCATAGATTGCTTTCTCATATGAGCCAGTGTCCTCTTACTCAAGCCAGCAACCTTGGGCTTTAAGCCAACCACCTTGGGCAAAGCCAGCAACCTTGGGGCTCAAGCCAGCAACCACGGGGTCATGTCTATGATCCCATGCTCAAGCTGGCAACCCCACACTCAAGCTGGTGACCTCAGCGCCTCAAACCTGGGTCCTCAGTGTCCCAAGTCGACACTTTATCCATTGCGCCACCACCTGGTCAGGCAAAACATAGATGGATTTTAAAAGCATTTTTGCTAAGTGAAAGAAGCCAGACAGATAAAAATGGCTATATGCTGTATGATTCTACTGATATGATAATCTACAAAAGGGAAATTATGGGACAAATCAGATTGACGGTTTCCAAGGATCGAGGGTGAAGGGAGGAGATTAGCTTCCAGCAGCACAGGGAACTTCTGATGTGAGGGCATTTTGATTGCAACAGTGATTACACGGCTGTCTTCAGTTTGTCAAAATTCAGAGACCAATACATCTGAAAATATTTAAATTTATTATACATAATTTTTACCTCTATTAACAACAGCAGCAACAACAAAAATTACTCCCTACTCTCTAATGATCCCCCGGGGTGCAGGCACTTGCAAATGCAATAGCTCCTTGATGCCCCTGCTCTGCTGATTTTCAAGTTCTTTCACCTCTGGAGTGAGATTCGGAAACCCCACAGCAGAAAACCAATCACTTTCTCTTCTACAACTGACTGTCATTCACTGGACAACTAAGTCAGCCTAGGATGTACTATTATTGCAGGAGGAAGGGAGAGTTGTCCTTTGGTATCTTATTTCAGGCCTATTTTAAAAGACATAGTCTCAGAGAAAGCCAAATACAAAATTGTACACGCGTTTGTGGTGCACGAGGTGAGAACATTAGGCCAAAACCACGTTTTCAGTTCTTTGTAGAGGATCACATCCCTTGGAAGCCTCAAAGGACTTGGCCTAACCTCATCATTTATTTTGAAAAGTATTGGCTTTCACGGGTAATTGCAATTCTGCAAATTTACTGAAACTGTGGAAGGACCTAAAAAAAAATATTGTCCTACTCCAAGATCAAAAGGGTATCTTTTTTCCACTCTAGCTATTTACATTTAAAATGTAAATGGAGACATCCTTTGCAACTATTATGTAGCTTGGCTTGAAGGTGCACTGGGTTCTTTGGTAAGTGCTATATATACTTCATGAATATGCAAAGCAGGGAAGCTGTTGCTAGTGTTATATATACTTCATGAATATGCAAATCAGGGAGCTGTTGCTTCGTGCCTTTATCGTTTTCTTGGCCTGGAGGCTGGGAAAGCCACAGGAGGGCATTCCTTCCCTGTTCCTGGATGGCTGCAGTTTCATAATTGGAGATTCATCTCTCTATCCTAAGGCTCTTCTGCTAGGAGTGATGACAGATCCATCTCTATCAGCCTTTTACTCCTATGTAAGGTGACCAACTATTTTACAATAAAAAGGACAAAAATAAATTGAAGAAAACAATATTGTAATAAAAGAAACATTTTATTCATTGCAACAATAATACACTATAATATGATAAATGCATAATAAAAACATTTGTAATATTTTATACTGTAATTATGCTTACATGCCTATTAATTTTTAATAATTGTAAGAAAAAGGTACTCATTTAGATACAAACACGTCACATCACACACAATGTATCGATCTGTATCGATCAAATATGGACACTTACAGATTAGTCTTCCAATATCAAAAAGGAGGACATGTAGGAGGACACTTTTCGAGGGAGGACGGAACTTACAAAAGAGGGACTGTCCTCCCTAAGGGAGGACGATTGGTCATCTTACCTATGTGCACTTGAGTAAGTTTGTCTTATCACTCAGAGCATCGCAGACCCTGAGAGACATGGGCCTGGGGTTGAGCATTTCCTTTTGAGAGGGAACTCAACAGACTGGGAACCCTCGGGGAAAGTGCGGCCAGGAAAAGAAAGTAAAGGGAGCACACCCAGACCTGACATCTCTCGTAACTGCCTTAACCTTAGCTCTGCCCTTCACGGTCATGAAGCAGCAGCTCACCTAAGGGAGCTATAAAGTCATAGGTGACAAAGAGGACACTTGGCTTCTGGAGGCACTCTGAGTGTGGCCTTCATTTTATTATTTTTTAAATAGTCTTTGGTCTAAAAAGACCATACGAAATGTTAAAATTCATCAGAAAATTCAGCATCTTGTGAATTTTCTGACATGAAATCCTTGAGCCCATTGCCATTCTAGGTCCCTTGCGTTCTTATTCATCCACACGGGTTGCCACCTGTTGTCTGACTTCACATAGGACTTTATCCCCCACACCTTGCTCTGAGCCATCTGCTAGCCAGGTCTTGTGCTCTAATGGGAACCCTGTTTCATAGGAGAATCTCTCCAGTATGAATGTGGTTTTGCTGCTGATCTCCTCATCTCTTCTTGCTTAGAACCAAAGACGGCTCATTGGCCGAAGTTAGCTGTGCTATTTATGGTAGTGGGCTAGAGTAAACCCAGTGACCCATCTGTACAGAGATTTAACCTGTTATTTTCTAAATAAGAGTTTTATTAAGCTATAATTCACATAGCATAACATTCACTCATTTAGAGTATACTGTGTTAACCTGCCATTTAAGGCCTCACTGGCCTGCTGTAACCAGGTGATGTAACTGAGATGAGACTATCCTCTGGGACAAACTAATGCTCAGTCACAGAATGTTGGGCAGATAAAATAGTATATTATGCTCACTTTGTTAAAGATGGCGCTGCCCACGTGCAAGTTTTAAGAGTAAGCTTTTCCCCACACCCTTGACTGATTGAATGATGTGGGGTGGTGCACTCTCATGAGGAATCCTCCCATTATGCCTCAGATAAGTGACTTTGTATCAGAGACTTTCTTGTTTGTAGATTGGATTAAAGGTTTGGATTCTACACTATAAAGTGAGGCAGACTGGGAGCTTGCTCTCTCTCGGTTCCTGAGGTTAGCATTAGAGAGGAGAGCAGATTAAGGCCACGTGGAGGAGGCCAGGAGAAGCAGCCAAGATGGTGGAGTGCTGAGGGAGAAGCCAGTTTGTGCAGAGAGAAGGAGATGGGGAACAGAGGTGAAGGAGATGGGGAACAGAGGTGAATAAGTCTGGTGACCTAGAAACCTTTGATTCTAGGAAACCCGGATAAGTCAGTAGCTTTGTGAGCACTGAATGAGTGGGTTTTTGAGCCCAGCGTGTGTTTTAACTTGCCGGCCGGGTGCAAGCTAGAATTAAAGCTGATGCCTCACCAGTTCTTGGCTTCATTGTTTCATTACCAACTGTCCGAATCAAATGCGAACCTGCATGAGCCAGGAGGCTGTGATGGTGGCCTTGGCTTTACACAGAATAAAAATAGAATTATGAGACTGTTTTACATTTGTATAGTACTTAATAGTTTTTTAATTACATTTGGAAGACCTTCACCAACATCACTCAATTTCTCATGGCCAGTCAAAATGTTCAGTGAGAATGGGTGACTTAACCAAAGCTATACATCTTATCATTTAAATTAAGGGCAAAATAGAGTAATTTCTATGAGAGAGAAACAACTGTTATAAAGTACCTCACCCCGGATTCTGAAAGGCACCATACCTCACTCCATTGGGTTTACATAGAGACACCCAGTCCAGATGAATTTTGAAGAGTTTTAAAGGAGGAGATTTATTAAATATGCCGGCCGCATATGGCTGACACAGGGCAGCAGACCCAAATTGTGCAGTCCCAAAAGTATCTCAAAGGCCAGTTTATATACCCCTGATCACACACGGGCAGGGGAGAGCATGACATTATAGCACAAGCTGACAACATTTGTTTAGGGGATACACGGAAACATTAAGACTTTCAAGGTAACACAATCAAAGATGTTTACAAATTTTTTAGGGTTCATCTTCCCTCACTAGCCTAGAGGTATTTTACTCTCAAGATTCCAGGAAGGGGGAGGAACTTCAATAAATGTGAGATGGTATGTAAATTCTGCCTCCTATTGAAAGAGAAGAAGTTTCTCAATTAGCCTTTATTTTAGATTTAAAATGAAACGACCTATTGTTCTTGCAAGCCAGAAACTTCTACATTCTTCTCCCTCTCCTCCCCACAGGAAGGATGGGACAGGAAAGCCTAACCTTTCCTTCTAGAATATTAATATTAATTTTGCAGCTTTTTGGTACCTTACAAACACAACCAGTGGTGATAGAAAAATGCGTAGGACTGAGAAGTCAGCTCTGACCACAGACGGCATTGGGATTTCACGGCAACAGCTGGCATGAGAGTGGACCAGGAGAGGTGGGTGGGATTTCACCAGAGTAGGTGGGGATGACAAAGACTGTAAGCAAACCGATGGGGTGAGAAAGTCCACGGCCTATTTAGGAATAGTGAATAGAGACCTTGTACTAGAGGGCATGGAAACCAGGCTGGGAATTTGGAATTATCCATGTAGGCTGTAGCGGGTGGCTGAAGGCTTTTGAGGGAGGACGCATTGTGACTAGAGCAGCCGAGATCCTTTTAAATCAGCAGTAATGCCAGGTGGCATGTGGCCCAGCACATTGACATTGAGTTCATATCAGTGTTTGACTGACTTTAAAGTTATCGTTGATTTGTAAAATAACTCAAATGGCAGGAATTGCCAGTTCTCGTGCCAAAGCCCAGGCTAACCCATTCTTTTGATCCTTCAACTGAAAAATAAAAAGTACTTTGGCTTTTTGATTCGTGCTCATTGAGAATCAATGTGCTTTCCTTTCCTTGTTTTTTTTTTGTTTTTTTTTTTTTTCTCTCTTGGCCCGTTCTTCGCGCATTGTGTGACACGTGCTCTTTTCAGTGCCACCCAGTTTTGGAATATGAACGTGTCATCAAATCCAGCCTTGTGACTCAGAAGAAACAGGCTTGGCCGTATGAATGCATGTATGGCTTCCAGTCGTTTATGGAGGCGACCTCATTGTCATGTGCTGCAAGTTTGTTTGCACATTTCTATTAATCACCAAGTCAATAGGGAAGGGGGTGGGGTTCAAGGCAATAAGAAAAGTAGGAGGGACACTTTTAAAACATTCCAGAATGGGTGCTACATGGGAAAAATCAATGGGAAAAATCATGAACTGCGCTAAGCAGCTCAGTGTAGGAGTAGGAGTTTAGGCGAGATAGGTACAGAGGGACAATTATTCAGCTAGAATAAGGGTCACCTGCATGGGAAGGGACGTGGGCAGGAAATAAAGTGAGCAACAGTGTTACTAGAATGATAATAACAGTACTTATTATTTAGTTGCAAGCGGACTCCAGGCACCGTGCCAGGCAGCCTCACAGTCTGGTGAAATCTACAGGGTCTTTTCCTGTGCCAGCTCAGGGAAGGGGCTGTTGGAGAAATTGAATAAGTCAGTTGAGGTCACGCAACTACTAAGGGCAGAAGCAGGCTGTTCATTCAGCTTAGAAAGACCCCAAAGGGTGGGCATGAGGGAGACATGCTAGGACAGACTTGATCTTCAGACTGACAAGACCTTAGCTTGGAAGGAAGCAAGCTCATATGTTTGCCGACAAGGGACCTGTGGACGTTAGAAGTGGGGATCCTAGATGTCCCATTGGTTTGGAGGTCCTTAATGCTGTGAGTCTGAGGGGTGAAGAGCACCATGGAGGAGTTCCCGAGCCCCATCCTGCATCCATGAAAGGAGCATGGTGTTTTGTCAACCAGTAGAATAACAGTTTCCTTATCAGACCAAGCCTGTGAATGTCAACCAACCTCTCTTCTTGGTCATTTCAGTACTAGTGCAATAGGCCCATGAGCAGTCACAGTGGCAAGGATGGAGGTATGTTGGAAGCTCATTGAATGGGATTCAGCTCACCACGACTTATCTAATTACTGCTGAATGTCAGCATCAGAGACATACTAAGCTCTCACTTGAGGATAATAGCAACAATTTGTCCTTACTGAAATTTTTGCCTATGCCAGTAATACCTTCATCAAAAGGTATCAGAATGCCTAGTCTATCAACATGGTGTCCTACAACATTTCTTCAGACCAGGGGCTGACTTTACTGCCAGGGAGCTACAGCAGGGACCCCAGGTATTCCATCGCCAGATGCAGCTGGCCTAGCTGAATGATGCAGCGACCTCTAGGAGAACACAGCCTGAGGGTTAGAGTTCCGTCCTCAACTTTGGAGCATATGCACTTAAACAAGGGCAGTAGATGGTGCTCTATCCCCACTAGTTAGAATGCACATGCCTGGGAACCAAGGTGTAGAAGTAGCAGTGGTCCTTACACCATTCCTCCCAGTGACCCATGTAGAATTTTGTCCTTTCTATCCCCATAACTTCAGGCTCTGTTAGCTTAGCGGCTCTAGTTCCCAGGAAGGGTTATGTCTACATAGTGACAAAGTCAGAGTGTTACTGATGGGAAGCTGTGTCTACCACCTGGCCACTATGGACTTCTCATGCTGGTGGGTCAGAAGGGAGTTAGAGTAATGGTGAGATAATTGACCCTACTTCTTGCCACAGACCAGCGCGGCTAGTAATTGTCCAGGTCCTGAGTGAGAATGGTGTGGAATGAAGAAATAAACTGAGAGAAAAAGGATGGGATTGAGAGGTCTCTGCACAGCCCATAGTTTGCAAGGCGAGTCTCCACCTCTAAACCGCTTTATTTATATGGCAGAGCAAAGTCATTAGCAAATCAAAGAGATCTCTGATACAAAGTCACATTTCTAAGGCAACCCAAGAATTCTCCCAAGTGCAAAAAATCCTCTACCCTGTATGACATCTTAACTTCATGAAACAAAGGGTAAAAATTGCCTCCAGTCTCTTTGAGGGACACGGGGAGGGGGGGGCGAGGGGGACTGGAGGAGTGGAAACACAGCTAACACGGAGATGTGGAGAAGGGCATGTAAATTGCATTTACCAACTTCCAAAGAAACAGTCAGAGGTTGTGGTGAAGAACTTAGCCTTTGGCAACTTAATCAAGCAAGTGAGTGGGAGGATGGGACGAGTAGAAATAAATACTCAGCTTCATAGCTAATATGAAGTCATGGGGAAGAGCTTAGCCTTTAGCTTAAGCCTTAAACTGCGAGGGCTTTGCCAGCTTGCAGTCTCCCACAACCCTTGATGGACGAGGGTGGATACTATATAATAGGGTCGGGAGGTGGACACTTGGTTTTTCTATGTTCTGTCTCTTTATCCTTCTGAGGGCCGAGAGATTTCCTTCACGTCTGATTTCCAATTCACTAATTCATTCTTTGTCTGTTTCTGTCCTGTTCTTTATTCCATCTTGGTGTAGTTTTTTCAGCTACTGGTATTATGCTCTGCATATTTCCATTTTTAATGATTTCTTATTCTTCATACTGCTAACTACTTGCTTTATCTCTTTAAGAATATTTATTATGTTTACATAAAATTTTTGATTCACCTCAATACTTTTAATTTAGAGAAAACATCTTCAAGGTTTTTGTCCTTTTTTGAATTTGAGGTAATTGTATTGCTTAGACGCACGGTAATTTTGGGCGTTGAATTTAGGTTTCTCTGTAAGTATAGTAATAAGGTGTGGGAAGGACTGAAGCCCAGGCCCTACCCTAGACTAAATCATCTTGAGGCATTTAACAGTAGGAGACTCTATCAGATGGGGCAGATGCTTTCTCTGACAAACTTTAATTCAAGGTTCTCAAACACCTATGCATAGATCTTTCTACCATGTAGAATTAATTTTTGTGTATGATGTGAAATAGGGATCCAAGGTTGTTGCTGTTGTTTTTGTTTTTCCCAATGTGGATAGCCAGTTGTTACAGCACCATCTGTGGGAAAGTATTGTTTTTGCCTTTGAATTCCTCAGGTTCCTTTATCAAAAGACTATATACCTCGTAAGTACGGGTCTATTTCTGGACTCTCTATTCTAGTCCATTGACCTATCTGTGCCTCTATGCCAATACCGCTTGATTGAAGTTCGTAGTAAGTCTTGAGGTTAGGTAATGTGAGCTCTCCAACATTCTTCTTCTTTTTCAAGATTGCTTTAACTAATCTGTGTCCTTCATCTTTTCATATAAATTTCAAGATCAGCTTGTCCATTTCTATGAAAACACTGATCTAATTGTAATTGGGATTACATTAAATCTGTAGACCAGTTTAAGGAGAACATTCCATTTAAAAATAAGTATTTCAATCCATGGACATGGTGAACACCCCCAATTTTTAAATGAGCAAACTGAGGTTTAGAGGGCCTAAGGAACTTGCCAGGGTTATAAGCCTAAAGCAGCAGTAACTCTCTTAATCTATTTATACTTAAGCAACCCACCAGAATGACCCACACTCTTCCTCCCCTCTGCAGGTCATGTTGACTGCCACCCAGGGCATTGCAAGCTTTGTTGGCTACTCTGATTCCATCTAATAGTTATGCTTCTTCAAGGTGACTTGTATGTAGGCTTAACAAGAGTCAGTTGTGTTTTATTCCAATATCAATTTTTGCCAATAATGCTTGTTGTCATAATTAAATAATTTAAGAAAAAAAATAAAGTCTGACTTAGTGATTTTATTTTTGTAGAATTTATCCCAACAGATGGGGACAAAAAATTTTGGTGTGACAGTATTCACCAGAGGCTTATTACTAATACTCCCTCATGAGAAACAAACTAAGTGATGATAAAAAATTTGAGAACATTTTTAACATTTTCTCATGATGGTTACTCCTCAGCTGTTGAAAAGGACATTTTCAAAGACTAACGCTGAAGAGAAATTCTTAGGACAAAATGTTAAAAGAGAACAGTGGGATATCAATTTTGTACAGAAAAGAATATCAATACTTATAACAGTGGTATTCCTGGCTTTCCAATTACCCCTTGCCTAACTTTTTGTAGTCTTTCTTGTTATATGGGGGGAGGGGACATGTCCCCATAATCACCCATTTCTTCCTTTTTTTTATATTTATTTACTGATTTTTGAAGAGAGGGGAGAGAGTGAGAGAAAGAGAGTGAGAGTTTAAAAGAGGGGGGAGGAGCAAAAAGCATCTACTCATAGTAGTTGCCTCTCATATGTGCCTGGACAGGGCAAGCCCAGGAATTCGAACTGGTAATCTCAGTGTTGCAGGTTGATGCTTTATCCACTGCGCCACCACAGGTCAGGCCAATCACCCATTTCTTTGTGTAGGGCACGCGAAGACAAAGTTGGCACACCAACGCCGACTTTGCATTCTCCCACGTCCAGTGGCTTTATTACCAGCAAGTCCATTTTCCTACTGTTCTCCTCCACTCCCGGCGGACACACCTGTTGGTGTTCCGTACCAACCAGGTGGTGTTCAAAAATATGAGCCCCTGGGAAGACAGGTGAGGAAATCCAGGACAAACTGCCAAAATACAAAGCAAAGAATGCTTGATTTGGGTATGTAACCCCCTTTCTTGTAGAGAAACAGACAAAATAAAATTCCCTCTCTCCCTCTCTCTCTCTCTCTCTCTCCCTCTCCCTCCCTCCCTCCCCTGTAAAAACAGTTTAGGACTGGAGACACAAGTCACCTCTAAAAGTATGACCAGAGTTTGGACCCCACACTGTACCTTTAATGTGTCCTCCTTTCTCCCTAATATGACACCCCATGATGCTCTGTACCCCATGGAGAATAATTTTGGCAACTTCCCCAAGTAAGGGCATTTTGTGACATTTAATTTTCTCTGTGGGACCTTAGCCTCATAAAACGGAATGTCCCGGGATATGTTTTGTAACCCAGTTCTGGCCATAAAAATTCTTTAAAATATTTTCTTTTTTTGTAAATGATGGTGGATGAATCCTTTGGCTATCTAGATAATGGCTATGTGACTCTGTTAAGATCACTGTTTATAGTCAAATGATAAATTATTCTAATGGGCAGAAAAACAAAATAAGCAGGACCAAGCTTATCTCAGGATCCTCATATCTTCTATTTGTTCATAATTTTCCTGAGAAATTTTGAGGTCCTGTACATTAGATGTACTGTCAAATGATGTTCATCACATCACAGTTGGAAAGGGAGAGAATCTAAGCATGGAGGAGGGTAGGAATGGAGTCGGATGATAACTAATGCTCACACATAAAAAAAGATGACTTACCTAGTACAGTACTGGATCAATAAAATACATTGGGGAACAATTTTTTTTCATTTTCTGTTGAATGAGGTTTTATAACTTTTTCTACATATTTCTGCATCGCTGATTCCAAACCTGAAATCCGTTTTTTGTTGCATGCTCTAGTTTTTTTGCAATTTTAATTTTTTTTGTTACAGTTAATGGCATGCATTGGTTTTTAAATTGGAGTTAAAGGGCAACGACTCTTGAATTGAACATAAATAACCACAAGGCAATTAATGTTTTACAAACATCACTTTTACATAATTGTAGTTGTTTTTAAATATAAAATATTATTATATGATAAGAATACCCTCTTATTTTGTTTTAAGATTGAATCATGGCTTCTTCTTCGAGTACGTGTAAATTTAAGAATAGTTCTGACACCTTCTGTTATATATGTGGATGTTACACACTTCAACATCAAAGGCACAATATTTCATCATTTGTAACAGGTGCATATATTGCTTATTTTCAAGTTCCCCTTGGCGATCAAGACAAGAATTCGGCTCCTCATATTGTGTGTCATAATTGTGAGGAAATGCTTCATGACTGGACAAAAGAAAAACACAAAGGAATGCCTTTTGGTATTCCCATGGTTTGGCGTGAACCTAAGGACCACAGCAGTGACTATTATTTCTGTCTAATCCATACAAAGGGCATTGGCAAGAAAAAACAGCATATGATTGCATATCCTAATATTCCTTCAGCAATACGACCTATCCCACACTCTGATACACTCACGGTTCCAGTTTTCAATGTTTTTTTTTTTTTAATTTTTCTTTTTTTTATTTTATTTTATTCATTTTAGAGAGGAGACACAGAGTGAGAGAGAGAGAGAGAAAGAGAGAGAGAGAGAGAGAAAGGGGGGAGGAGCTGGAAGCATCAACTCCCATATGTGCCTTGACCAGACCAGTGCAGGGTTTTGAACTGGCGACCTCAGTGTTCCCAGGTCGACGCTTTATCCACTGCGCCACCAGAGGTCAGGCCAGTTTTCAATGGTTTTATTTCTTCTAAGGACGAAGAAAGTGAACATGGTGATCAAGTGTATTTTGATAAGATGCATGAGGAAATGGGTGTAGAATCTGAAGAGTCTTCTTCTGATGCCAAGCAGTCATTAACCCCTTAGCAGTTAGCCAACCCAAATTGAATGACTTAATAAGAGATTTGGGCCGATCAAAAAAAGCAGCTGAGTTATTAGCCTCCAGGCTTCAAGAAAAGAATGTACTTCACCAGTCAGCTAAAGTATCTCATTTCAGGAAGCGTGAACAAATTATTGTGGACTTTTTTTCCCAAAGACAAACTCTTTGTTTACTGTCATGATATCAGTGGTCTTCTCAGCCAGCTAGGTGTTACCACTTACAGTCTAACAGAATGACGGCTATTTCTTGACAGCTGTAAACGAAGTCTAAAAAGTGTTCTCCTACACAACGGTAATGTTTATGCAGCGGTTCCAAGTGGTTATTCAACTCATCTGCGAGAAGATTATAATGACATAAAAATTGTCCTTGACTTTCTGAAGTATGAGGAGCATAACTGGATCATTTGTGTGGATCTTAAAATGGTAAATTTCCTGTTAGGACAACAGAGAGATTTCATGAAGTATACTTGCTTTCTGTGTTTGTGGGACAGCTGAGCTCGGGAGAAACACTGGACACGGAAGGAGTGGCCAAAACGTGAAGCGCTGGAAGTAGGGATGCAAAATATTGTGAATAAACCTATAATTAATCGAGACAGAATCATTTTTTCCCCACTTCACATCAAACTTGGCTTAATGAAGCAGTTTGTTCAGGCTTTGAATAGAGAAAGTGAATGCTTTCAACACATTATTTCTGCTTTTCCTGCCTTGTCTTTTGAGAAGATAAAAGCAGGTGTATTTGATGGACCTCAAATTCGAACCCTCATACGTGACAAAGAATTTGCCAGGAAGATGAATAAGGAGGAGAAAGCAGCATGGCAGTCTTTTGTGGCAGTTACAAAGAACTTCCTTGGCAACAAAAAAGCAGAAAATTATGAACTTCTTGTTCAAAGGATGCAGTTGGCTTTCTGTGACATTAGATGTAATATTAGAGTTAAGATTCACTTCCTGAACTTTCACCTTGATAAGTTTCCCAAAAATCTTGGAGCTGTTAGTGATGAGTAGACTACTGCTGGAGCATCAAATGAGATTGTCCTCAACAAGTACACAAACACAAGAGCTACAAATGCAAATTTTTGCCTGAATAGAAGTTAAATGTTTTGCGCAAATTTTATGATTAAGATAAGTGTTTTAATATTCAAAATTGTAGACAAATTCTGATGCAATCATATCTTTTAGTGTATTAGTATATTTGCTGCATTATATAAATTATTATATTTTCACAAAGATGATGCCCAAGAAGACATTCTACTTCATTATGTTAAACTAAATGTTGAAAAATTCACAATAAGATGAAAACCTAAAATCTTGAATTGCAAAAAAACTGTAACTTACAGAGAAAAGCTAATGTCAGATTTGAGATCAGCACCCTCGAGTTAGGTTAGTACAAGTCTTTTTGTGGATGCAACAAAAATTTTGCTCCCCAGTGATATAGAAAACCCTATGGATATTAATGCACAAGGAGTAAATAAAGAAACTGCCAAAGTGGATTATAGGTATTTGAATTGAACATGATGTGTGGGAAAGTGGATTGCTATTATAGTATACAAGTTATAACATATATCTTATCAGTGGTGGGATTCAGCCGGTTTGCACTGGTTTGTCAGAACCAATACCTAACTTTTTGTTGAGTCCGGTGAACCAGTTGTTAAAATGGCACATGTAATCAGGGTTCTCTCTAAGGTGGTAGTCTGGGCAGCTGCCCCATGTGGAAATCACAAATTTACATTCCTTACTCTTTTTTAAACAATCGTCTGCGCAACAGCGTATTCTAAGTGCCCGTAGTCATGTTCATTTCATTCAGAGGTGAAAAAAATTGCAAGTGAGGATGTCAATCAAGAAGCAATATGGAAATATCTTAAATAACAGTTTTACTGTATTTTGTCAGGTATTATTGAATATTTTTTCACTAACATTTTAAAACTCTTTCTTATAATCTAGTTTTGTGTACCTCTTTTATTGTTCTTGTTTAAGTATTAAATGCATGAAATAATAAACTGCCTTTCGGTATATCGGGTTTTTTAAAAATACTTGAAACAGTCATTAGGGTAGAGTCAGTTGTTAAATTATTTGACTCTCATCACTGTACTTTATGTATATTTTACTTTCCCTATTGCTGTAGCTCTTGGACATGTTGCACACATGCCTGTTGTAAACAAAAGTTCCAGCGCAGCATATACTCAGTGGGGGTCCACGGGGAATTCTCAGAGTGACTGGAGGTGATCCACGGACTGCTCTCCATGTCTAGTTCTCCACATTGAGAGTGTTTGGGGACCTGGAAACAGAACTCAATACAGGACTTGAAAAAAATCTCGCTGGAGGAAGTTACTCATTGATTTAATAATGGTAGAAAGTCTGTATCAAACACTTAATTTCCTTCTATTCACTTTTACTTCTCAGGATGGCCCAGTGAAGTGGGTACTGCTATTATTCTCCATGTTATATATCAGGAAACTGACCCAGAGATATGAAACAACTTTTCTAGTTCTGACAACTCGGATTGGTCAGAGCTGGGATTTGAGCCTTGGAAGTCTGCCTCTAAAGTACGCACTTTTAAAGGTATCCTGTCTCCAGTATGTTCTCTAGTGCTAATAGCACAAAGGTCACTTTTAAAGCAATTCATTAGCCTGTACCTTCAAGCCTCCACATTGCCATTCCCTTTAAGTCTATTTCCTGTGGAAATCTTTTGTTTCTTGAAATGATTAGTTCTCAACTTAGCAGTACTGTGGAGATGAATTTTAAAATCTCATCATCCTACTGGTATGTGTTTAACTGGGAATTATCACTTATGGCAAAGATAAGGTTTTTAACAATTTGTCCCACATCTCGCGGCATTTTTAAAAAGTCCCGATTTTTGGAAAGAATGCACGAAAAGCTAGGGAACGGCGGGAGAACAGGAAGGGAATATACGGTTTTTGGCGAGGAGACCCCGCCTCAACCTGGAAGCACTCACACTGCCGCAAGAGCTGGCTGCCCCCGTGCAGGGCCCCTGAAACAAAGAACTTCGGGCGGGAGGTACCTGCTGGGGCAGCGGCTGTCAAGTCCCCTAACTACCCATAGGCCCGCGTCCTGGACACCAGCCTGCGGCTCCGGGCTCTGCGAGGTGCAAGCCGCTTAGTCTCCAGCGGGTGGCGGGGCTGGACGCAGGGAGCTCCACCACAGCAAGGACGAGTCCAGGCAGGCAGTGTGCATGACCGCTCCAGCGAGCGTGCCGGCAGTGCTGTCCTGCCTGCTCCCGCCCGCTGGTGCAGCTCCGGCATCGGTTTCGGTACCATGTAACCTGATCCCTCTGACTCACTCAAAATTTTCCATATAGTAATATTTCCGAAAATAATCTTTTTAATGAGGTATCGTTATTAAAAAAAACAGATTGATAAGGAAAAGGTTAAAGCTTGGGCATCAGCAAAAATCACAATAGAAAACAAATGGTTAGAAATATTTCATCATTTTGAAACAAACCATGTTCCATACAATAATGCACTAAAAATTGTGGAATACACACTGTCTTTACCAGGAACTAATGCTGCGACTGAACGTGTTTTTTCTATGGTAAATAAAGTGTGGACAACAGAAAATCACAATTAAGTGTTGAGACTTTGAAAGCCATTTTATGTGTGAAATATAATTTAACAAATTCTTGTGAAAAATTTCATGACCTTTTAAACAATGACAGCAATCTACTAAAAAAAATTCACTCAAATGAGAAATATGCCAAAGAATAAAATAATACTATATATAATTATTTTAATGTATTATATTTGTAAATTGTACTTATGTTGAAATTTAAAAATATATATATATATTACAATACTATTTTTGCATTCTATTAAAAATTTTTTTTCTCCATATAGACCAAATTTTTAATCAAGAGCCCCCCCCCCCAACTTTTCGGTCAATGGTGTCCCACTTTACCAATTTTAAAATCTGGTCACCTTAGGCAAAGACGAATGTGACAAAAGAGCAAGATACATCTTCTGTCAAGCCATTTGGTCTAGGGTAAAAGAAATCAGAGAAAAATACCCCGTCTCCTTCTACAACATTTTCCCCAATTCTGGGCAAACATGGTGCTTCCAGAAAGCTACAGATAAATAGTCAGAGCTACAGATAAAATAGCTGAGGGGAGAAATCTAATCTGGACACTTCCCTCCCTACTCTTTGCCTGGTTGCCTCCTTCCTATTTTTAAAGACCAAACTCAGGAGTAACCTCCTCAGGAAATTCCCCCTCCCTCAACCCTGCCTTTGTATATATCTCTCCTTTCTGCTCCCAGAATACCCTGCGAGACTTGCCATTGCACTCATGATTGTTGGTTAATGTGCCAGGTGGCTGCGACTGGGCCTGATGAGTCGTTTGTGCCGAATAACCACTCAACAGAAGTTTACTGAATGGCTGACTGAGTGAATGAATGAGGAAGAGGAGAAAAGTGTTGAGGGACGGAGAGTTAACTTACCCTGTTGGGTTCTAAACTTTGGTGTCTTTTGAGAACAAACCCTCTGCTTTCTTCAGAGCACCAGGCCTGACACTTTTATCTTGTTCAATGTTCTGTGTTCATGGTTCTTTAGTATTTGAGGATGAAACTGTTCATCAGGTTAAACAAGGCTTATCTATGTAATGGTTGGCTGCACCTGGCAGCTGCATATTCACGAGAGGTTTTCTACCAACTCATTTTACTCTTAGTGGATGTATCTGGAGTGTTTTCAGGATGAGAGATTGACTCAGGATGAGACACTGACATGTTCCATGGAATAAATGTAGCAAGGAACAGCTTATGGTTGTGTAATAATGAACAGCCCAGCTGATCCTGTATAGAGTCTATGTGAGGGAGAATCAAAAGACAATAATATATTAGTATTATTATTTTATTATTTTTTATATTATTATTATTATTTTGGTGAGAGAGAGAGGGACAGACAGGAAGAGAGAGAAATGAGAAGCATCAATTTATAGTTGTGACATCTTAGTTGCTCATTGATTGCTTTCTCATATGTGCCTTGACAGGGGGGAGGGGGGGCTTCAGCTAAACCTGTGACCCTTTGCTCAAGCAAGTGACCTTGGACTCAAGCCAGTGACCATAGGGTCATGTCTATGATCCTGCGCTCAAGCCAGTGGTCTCAGGGTTTTGAAACTGGGTCCTCAGCATCTGAGGCCATTGCTCTATCCATTGTACCACTGCTCGGTCAGTCTTGACTATAGTATTGACTATAGCAAAAAATGTTGTAATATCTATGTGTAGTGTCAGAGGGGTAATAGCCTTATCAGGGTGATCACTTTGTAAGTTACATAAATGTCTAATTGCTATGTTGTTCTCTTAAATTTTATATAATATTGTATGTCAATAATAATTAAAATTTTAAAAATAAAATAAAGGAGCTAAAAAAGAAAGACAATTGTGAAGTGCTCTAATAGCCACCAGGATCAGTAGTTTGCATTGTGGCCTATAAGCAAATAGAAACCCAGAAGCATAGAGAAGGCTTTTGAGTTAGAAAGTAACAAGAATACCTATTTACTATAAGAGAGATTTTTTAAAAAACAAGCTTAAATGAATCTATTATCTGCTTGCAATGTATCCTTAAGGCACTGGATTTGGGGCTTTATTGGTAACCACAGTTTAGTTTACCCTAAGTAACATCTCAGTGCCTGGCACATTGTAGGAACTTAATAAATATGAATGAATGAGTGACATTAGAATATTAGTCACTGCCAAAAGTAAATCTAAGAAATAATGTTACAAGTGTTTTTAGACATGTATATATATATATATATATATATATATATATATATATATATATATATATATATATATATATATATGACAGAATCTCAACTTAACAGTCTGAAGGTGAATAGATTAGTGGTCTACCAAGCCAAGAAATAGAGGACATAACAGAGCAAAGGTCTGTAAATCTTTTTTGCAAAGAGCCAAATAGTATATGTATTTTAAGCTTTGCAGACTGTGCAGGGAGTCTGTTGTTTTGTTTGTTTGGGGTTTTGTTTTGTTTTGAAGTCATTTGAAAATGTAAAAACATTCTTAGTCTGATGATTTTATAAAAGTAAACTGCAGGTCCGATTGGGTCCATCCATGCATGACCTCTGTTTTGTGAATCTGGGCTATTAATAAACTTATTTCTGATCCTTTTCCTTTCAGTGTGTCTTTTTTTTTTTTCTTTTGAATAGGTTATAGTAAATTCAAATTTTGATATTAACCTTTTAATTTTACTAAAAACCAGCGTTAGTAACCTTATGAAAGCCCAATAAATGAATCAGTTAACCTCAGGGACAGAATCTCAAATAGGAAACAAGGAAGCCAGAGAAAAGTCAGAAATAATCTCATTCTTCTCATCCTGCCAAGACAGACAGTCCTGTTTTAGACTCAGAACTTATTTGTACAGGAAGCTGTTTTATAATGAGATATTTTAAACTATATTTTGAAAAATCAACTCTGATTGTAAGCAAACCACAAAGAGCTATAAATCTGCCCCAATAACCAATTCCAATTCCATAACTTATTTCATAAGAATAGTAGATAGAGAAAAGCAACTTGTTCCCAGTTAGGGTCTTTTTATAAAAAGGTGGGTTCAATGACCTCAACTTTTTGGAAGACACTGTGGGCAAGTGAGAAAGCATGTTTGCTACTGACCTTGATGCCCCTTCTTGGATCGGCTGTTTGAAGAAAAGCATAAAAACGTGATGTACTCTGTTTCAAATGTACTGTGAGGCCGACCCCTTCGCTTCCCCCTCCTGAAATACCTGAATACAGTTTTCAGATTTGGTTGACTCTTCAGGTGGTTTTGAGCTTCGGAGTTTCTCTGGTTGAAGGACTGAAACAAATGAGGGACAGAGACGTGACACGATGTAGAAAAAGGCAGAAAACTGTCTTTGGGGGAAGGGGTGGCGACAGTCCCTTTGAGTGAAGTCAAGTTCCAAGGCCCTCACTGGATTCCTATCTAGGCTCATAAAGTTTTGAGAAGCGTGCAGATGAAAAGCCCGAAAGCATGCCGCCTACAGGACAGACTTGGATAATTACAAAGAACACAGAAGAAAACAGTGGAGGAGTAATATTCAAGGAAAAAATAGAGTTCAGACAGTGCTCCACCTAAACTCACGTATCAGAGACTGTTGATTCTAATTCTTCCAGTGAACGGCTCACGAGCAGGTATCCGTGTAAGCACACCCCTGGGTCAGCCAGTGTCCGGCTCAGTTAAGAGATAAACCGTAAAGAAATCCGGGAGTCTGACTCCTCATCAACTCTTCTTCCATTACAAGCCTAGCCTATGACTCTAAAATGCCATTTAGCTGTAAGACATTATAAAGCTTTATCGTTACAGCTTTTAAGAAAAACAGCAGAGGATTGATTTTGGGGCGGGGTGTTGGAGATAAAAAGTCTTGAGTAGAAAGGGAAATTGAAAAGATGACAAAAATGAGAGCAGAAGCTGCACAAGAGAATGCGAGTTCACGGTCCTCCCTGCCCCCGCGGTCCTTACTCCGGCGACACCCGGGGTGCGCCACGTCCCTGTGCAGCACGGCTTCTGTGTGAGTTACAAGTCACGCTGCACTGAGGCCAAAGAGAATGAATGCACAACTCCATGTACAGGGAAGCCACCTTCCTCGAGGCTACATAGGAAGAGTGGGGTTTCAGTAGGCCGTTCCTAGGGAGAAACATCCTAACGTAGACATCGGGATTTATTTATTTAAGTATAAATGCAGGACCGGCTATTGCTAAGCTACTGAAATGAGGAGGCGGTTGGACCGAGCGGCTTTAATAGCATGGCAGCCTAGGGAAGTAAACCTACGGATGCTGCAGAGTTCTGAAATTGAAATCGAAGGACAACCGATCACACAGAGCCCACTAGGCTTTAAACCACAGCCAATCAATCGTGTGCTTAATTTGCTTCTGCCTTTTCTCTGTTAGAGTCTGTCCCCGAACTCCTGTCGAGCTCCCGTCGGTGGAGGGTTCCTTGCCGCTTCTGGTTTGGCACTACTGCCCCAAACGGACTTTTGCTGAGATAAACGTAAAAACTTTTAATGTGCCTCATTTTTTTTCTCTCTCTCTCTCTTTTTTCAGGGACAGAGAGATAGTGAGACAGACAGGAACGGAGAGAGATGAGAAGCATCAATCATCAGTTTTTCCTTGCGACACCTTAGTTGTTCATTGATTGCTTTCTCATATGTGCTTTGACCGTGGGCCTTCAGCAGCCCTTGCTCCAGCCAGTGACCTTGGGTCCAGGCTGTTGAGCCCGCATTCAAGCTGGCGAGCTCGGGGTCTTGAACCTGGGTCCTCTGCATCCCAGTCTGACGCTCTATCCATTGCGCCACCACCTGGTCAGGCTCTCATTTTCTCTACATACCACGGTCAAGGCCTTTATCAATGGTAACTCATTCAGTAAGTCTTCTGGATGTCTTCACTTACAAATGAGGTGAGACACAGGAAAGTTTAGTAACTTGCCCAAAGTCGCGCAGCTTGTGAGCGACAGAGCCGGAACTAAAACTGTGAGGACCTACTTGGTGCACCGGAGTCGTTATAAAGATTATTTTAAACTGAAGACATTTGAAGTACAACAGATGCAGAAAGAAGCCTTCTCAGAGCCTCCCTTATCTGACGGACCCAAAGCAGCACCTCCCAGGGAAGAAGGATGGCCACACTTCCCTCCTAGGGGCAACTTCTCTCAAGAGTAAACCTACCTCAGACCCCCTCTCCGGGGCAGTGCTGTGGTCCTGTTAAAAGGAGAGACCCCTCAGGCCTGTATAGACAAACATGATCACAAACTTTATCTTCCGTTTGCTCTTCTGAAAACCCACCCGTCTTTCCCAAAGGAACCTGTGTGTCCTTCCCATGGAAGCCCTTCTCCCCTCTCCCTTCGCTCTGCAGAGTTTTACCCATGTAGTGAGTCAGCAACCTTTGTAGGCCCCCTGCGTACATATGCATACACCCCTTCTCTGTTGTTAATCCGTCTTTTATCAGTTTAAGTGGCAGGTTCTAGTCATTAAACCCAAGGGAGCAGAGCAACGAGATTTCCTCCCCCAGGAAATGCGGGCACTCAGGCTGCGGAACCCATGTTCATAACCGGGGTTCCTCAACCTCTCAGCACATTGACATTTGGGACTGGCCATTGCTTTGTTGTGAAGAAGGGCTGTCCTGTGCATTCTGTGACATTACCAGCATTCCTGGCCTCTACCCACCAAATGCCAGGAGCATCCATCCCCAATCCCACTGTGACAACCAAAATATCCCCAGACATTGCCAAATGTCCGCCACCCCGGGGGTGAAAACCAGCCCTTAGGTTGAGAACCACTGCTCACTACAGTGTCTGTCCTTGTTCTCATGTCCCATCTTCTGGAAGATTATCCCAATTCTCCTCTATCAAAGCTCAGTCAAGCGCTCTGTGATGCTGTAACCCTCCCTGCTAACGATTACTGATATTTGTTGAGTTCTTACCATGTTCTGGGGTGGGGAGGGGACCCAGCTTTTCCCAAGAGTTTTCTTATTTGATCTTCACAAGAAATCAGTGTGGCAGGTCTTTTGTTTCTTCTGTGAATGAAAAACTGGACTTAGCAAGGTGAAGATCTGCCCAAAGTCACGGAGCCAGGAGCCCTGAAGCCGGGATCCATGCAGGGGTCTGTGTGTGCTCTGAGCCACCCACTCCCAGTTCTCAGCCCATTTCTGTCGGTGCCTGTATACCTCTCTGCTTGTCTTTGAGGCGTCTGAGAGCGGAGACCGGCGTGTCTGTAACACCCACCACACAGCACTTGCCTCAATGTTTTTAAGGCAAGTATGTAAAAAACAGTAGATTAAAACGTTCTTAGCTCCAGAGGGGAAGACTATGGAAACCACACTCAATTTTCCCACACAAGAGAAGGGCTGCTGTTCTGTCCACACAAAACAGTGATGTCAGAATATTCTGCATTTATAACATTAATTCAAATGCCCTGAGAGAGAGGACAAATTCAACAGACTGAACATTTTTCTCAAAAACAAAAACAAAAACTAAACTAAACAAAACAAAATCCCTAACATACTATACAGACTTTTACGATTAAATCACATCCCCCCAAAATTGTTTAATAAATTCATCCTAAATAATTTTTATAATTACATATTGTTCAGTAAAATGCAACCGGAACTAACATTAGTTCTCTTCTCTCAGAAATAAATAAAATATTTTCCAGAAAAGCAAACCCTCACCACTGAAGGATACTGACGTGGTATGTAGGCCTTGAGGACAGGCCGGTCACCCAGAGCTCTGTCACACACGTCACCTCATCGCTGCTCTCCAAGATTCCACCTGGCCCTTCCTCCCCCTACCAACCCAAGGAAAGAACATTGACCTTGGACTTATAACTGGCTTGAGTCTTGGCTCTGATGCTTACCAGACGAGTACTAGTAAGCTCCTCTCGCCTTCTCTGGGTTGGTTGATTTATCTGTACAATGGGAAAGTTTCCATGACCATTTTCTTGCTTTTCCTGTAAGGCAATGATGAAGTTAAATAATAAAGGAATGCATTAATTGTGTTTTTTTAAACAATCATTTCCCCGAATTTAGCAGCTTTTAGCTCCGTTGAGGGTGCTGGAAGTGACTACTGCATATGCCATATTTTTTTCTTCATAAGACACACCTTTTCCCCCCAAAAATGGGAGGGAAAATGCCCGTGCGTCTTATGGAGCGAATGTTCATTTTTTATTTAGCTGCTGCGGGTTCCCGGACAACTAGAAGAGTATTTGAACATTAAAGTCTCTTCTCGTTTGTTAATAACAGCGCTAATGGTTGTTAATACTGCTGCTGAGTTTACATTGTTGAAATATTATTGCGGTGTATTTTTATTAAATATTTTAACACACCATTTGGTTCAGAATATTTTATTTTCTTATTTTTCTCCTTAAAACCCTAGGTGCTTATGGTCAGGTGCATCTCACGGTCAGGTGTGTCTTATGGAGCGAAAAATACGGTAGTGTTTTCCGGGCAGCTATGTAAGGGCTACTGTGTAGCTCCGTGTTGCTTTGGGGACAGTTCTATTTTTGTTTGTCACTCCCTGCCCCAGACACTGTTAGCATTGCTGAGGGAGGCATAGAACCCCTCCTGCGGGCATTAATCCAGGGAAAGTTACACTGTGTTCTTTTGTGTCCCCAGCGCCCACCAGTTCTCAGGCTGTGGGAAATGTAGTTGGTGGCCTGGATGGGACAAAGGAGCCATGCACTGTGTGACCTGAGGGGGTTGTGGGGAAGCAGGAGGGACAGTCCCATAACATTTGTTGTGATGGTTTGGACCACAGGGTAGTTTCTGAGCCCACTGTACGCATGAGTGCCATCCATCAGGGCTTCTTAGTGCTGCTCTTTGGGTAACTCCTTTCTCCACATTAACTTGATTCCAGAGCCGTGATGGTGAACCTATGACATGCGTGTCAGCACTGACATGCGTAGCCATTTTAGATGACATGCAGCCACATACCAGAGAAGTGTGGGGCCGCATGCCAAGAAGGACGTTTCATCCTCGGTTCCTGCACGGCCAGGTGCAGTAGCAGAGGATAAAACGTTTGCTGTAGTGTAGACACTCTGTGCGGGAGGTCTGTAGGCCAAAACAACAGAACTCCGGCATAGAGCGTCTAGTTCTGGGACTTCTGGTTAGGCCGTTTTTCTCCAAGTGACACACCACCCGAGTTATGCTCGGTTTTTTGGCGAATTTTGACACACCAAGCTCAAAAGATTGCCCATCACTGCTCTAGAGTCAAATGGTCTTATTTGGGCAAGGCTGATTTTGCCCTACAGAGAAACAGCTACATACTTCATTTCTCTTATCCAGTCCCTATTTTGTAGCTTAAATCATTCAGCATGTACTAAGAATATATTTGATGGTTTAAAAATGAGATTCTATAGCCCCGGTTGGATAACTCAGTTGCTTAGAGCATCATCCTGAAGCACAGAGGTTGCGGGTTTGATACCTGGTCAGGGCACATCCAGGAACAGATTGATGTTCCTGTCTCTCTCTCTCTCTCTCCCCCCCCCCCTTCTCTCTCTCTAAAATCAATAAAATAAACATTAAAAAAAGAAGATCCTATAACTTCTGTTAATGTCCACCTCGAAACGGGACTTTGTGTTGGAGTGGGAGGAGTCAGGGCTGTTAGGAAATGGGTCATGAGAGCCTTCATTTCTAAAGAGTTAGGAAAAAGAGCTCTGGACACAGCTGGAAACGTAAAATTTGTTTTTCTAATTTTATATCTGTTTTTATCAAAAGAGGGTTAAAGGATATAGTTACAATATAGCTTCCATTCTCACTATTAGGACTTTCTAAGTCTTTTAAAAATTCTCTACATTGTAGCTTCTCAGGAAATATGGAGAAAGGTCTTCCGTCTCTGTGAGATGATGATAAAAGGTGTTCGCGTTCACCCACGTGCACATTCCCAGGGGGAGTCTAGCCAGGCTGTGGAATGTAGTCACTGCTCCCCAAGCAAAGCATCTTTCTACCCAATAGAACGTTCATTGTTACTATCCTCAACTGGGAATTGGAGAGCCATTTCTTCTCTGGTTACCAGGCGACTTTGAATACGTTTTCTTTTTACTTAAGCATCCTGGAGTTTAGAATCGCCACCCATGGGAGGGAGAAAGGACAGAAGAAGGGAACATTGGAGAAATTGTGTGTGTCTGTCACAAGGATTCACTGGCTCGGCCAGGAAAGGTTTACCATCTCTTGTTTCTCCCAACCCTATCTAGGAATTGGTAATCCAGACAAAGTCTAAGAATGAACCTGGAGTTTGTTGTTGGTTTTTATTCTTTGGGTGGTGACCCAATAACAAGCCCTGAAATCAATTCAGCTTGATCCTTAATCCCTTCTGCACCCCACCCCCACCCCACCCCCAGCTTCTTTGGGCTGGGATTCCAAAGTCAGAGCTGAGATTCTGAACACCCAGCTTCAACTAAGATGCTGGCTGCTCTTTGGTTAGGGGCCCCAATATCAATAGTATGTATATCTCTGAGAGCATTTTTCTTTAAACCTGGTTTTGTGGTTCATTGGTTGTTAAATTCATTTAGTGGTTGATGGTTACATTTTTAAAATAATGACAAAAGAAACAATGGATCAGAATAGAAAATGTCAGAATGTTCCACATGGAACAAAGATAGACATTATTTCATGAAACCTTCCCTCCAGTGTATGCACACACACCTCCCAAGCACATGGATATGCATTCTCGCACCGATTCTCAATTTAAAATGTGTTTCCAGTGATGGATCCCAATACAAACACGTTTACAAAAGCCTGGTGGACAGGGGAGAAAATGCAATAGCAGTCCACATTAGGCTAGCAACCCTCTATCAGCCCACTTTCAAATAAATAGTCATGCTTCGCTTAATGGTGGAGATATGTTCTCAGACATGCATGTTACGTGATCTGTGTCATTGTGTGAACATCACAGAGTGCACTTACACAACCTAGGGGCACAGCCTACTACATACCTCGGCTGTAAGGTATGGCCTGCTGTTCCAGGGCTACCAACTGGTTCAGCATGTCACTGTACTGAATATTGTAGGCAATTTAACACAACACTAAGTGTTTGTGTCTCTAACATTTAAACATAGAAAAGATAGAGTAAAAATACAATACAAGATAAAAACGGTATACCCATATAGGGGCCCTTACCATGAAAGGAGCTCGCAGGACTGGAAGTTGTTCTGGGTGAGTCAGTGAGTGAGTGGTGAGTGAACTTGAAGGTCCAGGACATTACTGGACACTACTGTAGACTTTATTAGCCCTATCTCCAGAGGCGGATTTAATGGTGGGCACACTGGGCGCACGACCTGGGCCCTGACTTCTGAAGGGCCTTGCAAAACATCAACTTTACACTTTTTGCTAATGTAAGGGACCCAATATTTTCTTCTGTGCCAAGGGCCTCAACCGACCTTAATCAGCCTCTGCCTGTCACACAAGTCCTCTTCTTGCTTCCTTCCGACAGTGTCAGAGCTAGGACATCAAAGATGTCACTGCAACTCCATGAACATGGATGTGGTCTGGACAGATTGGAATTATGGAGGAGAAACTGGCTGGGTAGGGGGCAGATCACCATGATGGTGCCTGTCAGGAGGGAGAGAAAGGTGGCCTGAGGATCGGCAAGTATGAGAAATCAGGATGGAGAGATAATGGAACACAGAGACTGTCATGGCAATGTGGTTTTGGGTGTTGCATATTGGAGCAGTGGGTAGATTAAGAAACTTTGTGGTATTCATTAAAATAGAAAAGAAAAGGGTATTTAATATGGAGAGGATATAGAACTGAGGACGTGATAATTTGACTTTGGCAATTTGTTTTTGGTTCTGTTGACCCTGTTTGGCACAGAAGGCTCTCTCTGGCATTGGATTGGTTGGAGAAATAAAACATCTATGCTTTTAGATCATTACAACCTGAAAATATTTCCAAAGTACAAGGATAGCCTGGCTCTACACTACCATAGGAAAGCTTTTTATTAACACGGCAGTGCCACTGAATGCTAGTTAAGGTCACTCTTGTGGACGTGTGTCCTTAACAAAGAATTTACAGCAGTGTGTAC
Source organism: Rhynchonycteris naso (assembly GCA_037038555.1). Classification (NCBI taxonomy): domain Eukaryota; kingdom Metazoa; phylum Chordata; class Mammalia; order Chiroptera; family Emballonuridae; genus Rhynchonycteris; species Rhynchonycteris naso. The sequence goes on from CM073000.1 coordinate 13,137,400, forward strand.
TCTGCAGACCAGCAAGCTAGACCTGGGAGGGCTGCAGCGCCCTCTGACGGAGGAGCGCTGTGGGGAATCTTCTGGGTGATGTAGGTTCAGGGCTGGCTGCTGATCGTGATGCAATCCGTGCTTAAAATTGAGGTGCTGTGCATGAGAGGAAACTACTGCCCAGCCCCTCTGATACTGGTCCCATCAGAGAGTGCTCCTCCTGAGCCACATCTCCTTCCATTTCTTTCAGGATATTCCACTCCATTATAATCTAATGAGATCACCCTCGTATCCAGGGTCCGTCATTGACGGAAATGTCGCATGTAGCCAAAAACTGTAGTCTTCTCTTTTATAGGCTGGGGTGGGTGATGCGGTAGAAATGATAGGCCTATTTGGTTAGTTTGTAACTAAATCTCTTGAGGAAGGTGCGTTAAAATGCAGGGTTACTTTGGTTAGTCTCAGAGTCCTGGTTAAGTGCCTTTTTGAGACCACTGGAAATGGGCACGATGCCAAGTACAGAAAGTACAAACTAAATAGAATGGACATGGGGTGGAGCAATTCTCTAACTTCCCAGAACTGTTTTCTCCACAGAGGGAAGAGCCTATCCTTGGGCACGAGTGGGGACAGGAAGCCCCTCCACCCCCAGAGGGGATCCCCCCGGGGAAGCTGAAAAGGTAAGTGGCCATGAGACCAGCAAACATTTGTGAATCTCACCGGCATTGCTCCCGTCCTCATAATTTAGACCAGAATCTGGAACTTAATGATTCTTATTTAAGGAAACAAATTCAACTCACAGACTGCTAGAAGCGTTGACTCCCTAAAAGACCTCCAGAAAACCTATTGACTGAGCAAAGCTTGTTAGACCCACTGCAGCAAAGGAGAAATTCACTTTGTCAATGTTATCATGTCCCAGGGAGGGGGTCAGAGAGGTTATTTGTAGGATTTGTTGTTGGGGGTCAAGGGGTTTAAAGCAGCTCTTTCAAGGCAGAGAAGTGATTAAGAGTTGGACAAAGTTTATGACATCATATATTTTGATTGGTAGGTACAACAAGCATGAGTCTTAAAGTGAGCCTAGATAAGTCAACTTCTGGTCAATGAGCTGTTTACCCAGGTGAGCCCTCTGTTGTCTTAACAGAAAAACTGCTTCTCCATTTAAGTCAATTCTTTGTGTGGGCAACTATGTTTGCAGGAATTTCCCGAAACAAATAATCAAGTTATTTATTGGTTGTTTCATTTTCCTGGGGAAAAAAAAATTGGAGTCCAGAGTTAAGTCATGTTGACTCATGAATGAAAGGGTTTGAGTACTTGAGTCTTTGAGAAGTTGCTGAAACAGCATCTCCAGACATAAAGAATTTATTACTTTTTATAGTTAATTTTCATCCTGTCTAGTGTTTTTAGAAGAGTTAGCTATTAATGATATGCTATCAAATACCACTATTGTGTTTAAAAACTGGATGAGAAAAAATGTGAAAGAAAAAGAATGTTTGGGATTAGGATATTGAATTTTATTGTAGGTTTTAAAAATTTCCAAGCTAGAATAAGGAAAGTTAAGATAAAAATGTTCTAAGACCCTGGCCAATGGATAGAGCACTGGCCTAGTGTATAGATGTCCTGGGTTCAATTCCTGGTCAGGGCACACATGGGAAGTGACCATCTGCTTTTCTCCCCCATCTTCTCCCCCTTCTTTCCTTCTTCCCCTCCTGCAGCCAGTGGCTCCATTGGTTCAAGCATCAGCCCCAGGAGCTGAGGATAGCTTGGTTGATCTGTCAGCTCCAGACAGGGGTTGTGGGGTGGATTTCAGTCAGGGCACACGTGGGATTCTGCCTTGCTATCTCCCCTCCTCTCAAAAAAAAAAAAAGATAAAAATGTTCTAATATTTTTCTCAATACAATATAGGTATAACATATAAATATATTGATTGATTTTTCTTTCTATATGTAATATAGAGTTTTGAAAATATAAATGGTATTTATATTGTATTATTCTGCAGATAATTATTGACAATAAGTCTTGGGAGAGATAAACATATACAGACAATTATACCTAATTGTTAGATAATATACATAAATATAAAATTACAAGCAAGCTGAGGCAAAAGTAGGTTTACAGTTGTTTGTATGGAAAATAATACAATAATTAATAAATAATAATACGAGAATAAGCTCTGTTTTGGGTACTTACAATTGTAAATGCACTTTTTGCCCGCCTTGTACACCTATACAATATATGCATTTCGGACAGGAAGGACTTGGAATAAAATCAATACACAAGTTTATCCTTGTCTTCTGCCATCCTTTTAAACTTCGTCATTGGTGGAATTGTTTCCTACACTGGATGAAACCTGTCACTGCTCTGCTTGCTCTAGGCAGCTGACCTCTCTTTGGTGATTTTAAAAAGTAGACACAGCATTAGTTCTGACATGCTGGTGACTGAGGGGTGTTCAGTTACCAATAGATGATTATAGATTGAAACGGGTAGTTTCGACTAAAGTGGGTGGTCATAGATCCCATGGGTGTCATTATAAAGGAGGAAGGTCCCCAAAGAGACCTCCTCCTATTTCGTTTCCTCCCTTCCGATTTCCTCTGTTCTCCCCCTGAATCCTCTTATTCTAGATTTTAAGTGAGGGGTAAGGCAATCAAGTTAGCTGGGATTTTATTTGCTTTTTGCTAAATCCATTTTCCTCCAAACCTTCCTGAAATAAATCTTGGATCACCTTAGAAACAGCACAACATGGTGGGAGGCAGCGTGTGTGAGAGTTAGCTCATAAAATTTGGAATCAGAAGGATATTGATATAAATCTAAGATCTGGTTCTTACCCACTTTGTGATTCTGGGTAAATTATTTAGCCACTGTGTGCTTTCATGTTCCTAGTTGTAAGCTGAAGATAATACTTTAGATGAATATTGTAAGAATTAAATAAAAATGCATGTGTGTGTGAGAAAGACACACACATACAAAATCAGAAATGCTATTTCCCTGTCATAATACTTAAAGCAGTCTAAACACTCAAGAAAATAATGGTAACTATTTTCTTATCAGAAACTATATTATTTGAATCGGAGATCCAATTACAGCTAATGTACATGTAATCCATTTTAATGAAGGATTTTAATATTTAAATTGATCGAGGAGCTGGTAATTTAGTGAGGGTTCCTTTTCTGTCCCCACAGTGTGCCACATGTAAGAGTCAGAGATTCAGCTCCCTGCCCCCACCCCCTTTCTTTCTCATCAAGCTCTCTATTCTGTTAGGGTAATAAGACATATGCAGAGCCTGACCAGATGGTGGTGCAGTGGATAGAGCATTGGACTAAGACACAGAAGACCCAGGTTCGAAACCCTGAGGTCACTGGCTTGAGTGAGGGCACATCAGCTTGAGCATGGGGTTACTGGCTTGAGTCCAAAGGTTGCTGGCTTGAAGCCCAAGCTCACTCACTTGAACCCAAAGTCGCTGGCTTGAGCAAGGGGTCACTCATTCTGCTGTAGCCCCCTGGTCAAGGCACATATGAAAAAGCAGTCAATGAACAACTAAGGTGCCACATCGAAGAATTGATGCTTCTCATCTCTCTCCTTTTCTGTCTGTCTGTCTGTCCCTATGTGTCCCTCTCTCTGTCTCTGTCACACACACACCTACACACACACACACACACACACACAATAGATATATGCAGAAAAGGAATTTAATTATAGACATTACAAAAGGGAATATCATCAAAAAGAAAATTCTACGAATCAGAAAATATTTTAAAGACTAATACCAGAAGTGACTCATTTACATTTAACTTGTCATTTTTTATCATTATTATCTGTCTTCTCAGGTTAGAAATAATTGAGTAGTTGTAGCCATTAGGAAGTATTAAGCTGCAAGTAACACTAAAGAGTTGACTATAACAATGGGATTTGTTACTCCACTTGAAGAAAACCCAGGGTTGATAGACAATTCCAGCTTGTCTTATGACAAGAATCCAGCTGTATTCTTTCTCTCTGCTCTGGCATCCTCAGGCTGGTACCTGTATGATCATTGGTTGGCGGTCACAGCTCCAGGCATCTCAAGCCTTCCTCCACTTCCACAGGGAGTATAGTAAGCTGAATAATGGCCTTCTAAAATATACCCACATTCCTAATCCCTGGAACCTGGGAGTTCTATTCTAATGGCAGAAAGGACTTTGAAAGGTGATTAAGTTAAAAATCTTGAGATGGAGAGATTACCCTAAATTATCCAAGCAGGCCCTAAATGCCATCACAGGTGTCCGTCCTTAGAAGAGGGAGGCAGAGGTCTGACTCACAGAGAATAGAAAGCAATGTGACCACACAGGTGAAAACTGGACTGATGTGACCACAGACTAAGGAATGCCAACAGCCACCAGAAGCTGAAAGAGACAAGAAACAGATGTTCTCCTGGAGTCCCCAGAGGGAGTGTGGCTGTGCCAACACCTTACTTTTGACCCAGTGACACTGATTTTTCTGTTGTTTAGAGTCACCATCTTTGCGGTAGTTTATTGTAACAGCCATTGGAAACTAGCATAGGGAATGAAAGGGGGTGTTTCTTAATATTTCATTTTACAGGGAAAACACCTTTGCCAGAAAACCCACCAGGGACTTCCTCTCAGGTCCTATGAACTAAATTCTAGCTTGGAGGATGCTGGAATCAAGTGTCTGGCATTTTAGCCTCTATAAACCTCTGCCAGCAAGGGAAAAAATGTGGTGTAAGAGTTTGGGGAAAAGTAACTGGTAGCTTTTGCTGTAGCAGTAAAGTAACCACCTCATGGACAGTACAAGGGAGATGGCACTGACCGCAGTGTACGGGGCAAACCCTTAAGTCAAGCATCAGTACCAGAAGAATCTAGGAGCCTACTATACTCTTCAAGTCAACAGATTTATCGGCATCAGGATATCACACCTCGCTTCTTACCCAGAGCGTCAATGGGTTCCCACATTCTTCCATGAGGGAATACAGACACCTCCAGGGAAACGGGCCACTTTTTTCCAGGGGTGAGTTTTTTATTCAGCCATGGCTTGGCTGACCTTCCAAGTGGCACACAACAAGGGAAGTTCTTGAGGTAGGTGTTTCCTTAGCATCATTCCTTAGCATCCATCCACAGGCCAGGGAGGTGTGCTCTTAGCTTTCTAGTCTTCTATAGATTGCTGCCCTGCAATCCCAGGTTTCTCATTCATACACGGTTGTCAGTCACATGACCTCCCTCGTGGCTGTTCACCAGCTCAGTTTGGATTGGGGTGGGGAGGAATCTTTCTCTTGCACTCAGGGTTTAGTGCCCACCTTTTTTTTTTTATACTAACAGAGCTGGCTGAAGACCTCAGGGCTCTGGAAAGGCTCAGCTTCTACTATGATGACAAGTAGAAGGAGCCCTTGCTGGAAGACCCCGTATGCTCAGGGCATGTGTTAGCTTTAACCATCCCTCAGCTCTGACAAGTAGCTCCACCCCCCAATTAAAAGCATTTACTTTTTGCTTCATTCATTTAAAAAATGTAGAAGGTTTGGGGTTTGGCTCATAGAGCGTGACGTTATGAAACACGAAGTCTTGTCGTCAGGAAAATGCTTTTTTTCTGGATATCCGCAAGTAGGACTAAATTCAAAAAGAACCTGTACAGAGAACACGAGGTCATGTAGTGGCCCTTGGCCAAAAATATATGTGGAGGTAAATGCTTCTGCTGACCTACAACTGGGGCTTAGTGGGGTTTTAAATCTATTACTTATGGGATTGGAACTCTCCTACTGGGCCATTAATCTGATTGTTTATTAAAGTTCTGCTGACTTGTTCATTCAATGGGCTCCTCCAGCATAGCCAACGCTCTTCAGAGAGAGAGTGTGAGAGGACTCGAGACTCTTAATGGAAACTGACAATATATCACAGGGGATGGAGACCTCGAAGGCTTTAAGCAGAAGATGGATGGAACTCTTTGCCCATAGCTCATTTCAAGAATAGTTCAGCAGTTCTGCGTCTGAGTTAACTGCCAAGGTCTCCGCTGTATAGGAAAACGTTTGTCACTTTGGGCTTGTAGGCTCACCCCGCAAATAGAACTCGATAGCAGTAACTCCGGGGCATTAAAGTCCTCCATCACATCTGGAGTCGTGGAAAGGGCTGAGAGAAGCAGCCAGGTGAAATAGCTCATGGAGACCAACAGTCTCTGAGAAGGTGACTGAGGCGGGCACATAGCACAGGAAGCAGAGGACAACCCAGCAAGGTGGACGGGATGGGCCCCGGGGGGGATGGCACCATGACCTGAACACAATTTGGGAGCCAACCATCTTCTTTAAGGATTTTTCCTCTCCCTCTACATCGAACTAATTAAGTATGCTCTCCACTTCTCAGAATCACACCCACTTTCTGCTTAGACCTCTCCTTTTCAACCTTTCTGTCTTCCGCATTGAAATGTCCACATCCTGTTTTTTCAGTCTGGCAAATGAAATTGAGCCCCTGTGCCAATGAGAGTCACCATGCTCTGGAGCTGTATTCTCTAATAAAAATACTGTATAGTGAGAGCCACGTGTAGAATTCAAAAAATTTCTAGTGACCATATTAAAATAAGTTTTAAGTAATAGGTAAAATTAGTTTTAGAAATAAATTTTATTTGAGCCCAATACATAAAAGATATTTTCATTTCAAAATGTAACACTGGCCACATTTCAAGTGCTCCATCGTTCCAGGTAGCCAGTGGCATTTGTGGTTGTGGAGCCAATTTTTCTGCTGTGGTGCCTGTACTTTGGTCATTCTCAAGATAACATTTCCAGACAGGTATCGGCACTTCCAGGACTGTGGACCCGGCATTTTTCAAGTCCTTACAGGGCCCTTAACTTACGCTGGTTATGTCTACTTTGCTTATTGCCCAAATGATGTTTACACATGTCTTTTATGATCCTAGAATGTCACTCCTAGGGAATTTTTAGGAAGAAACAAAATGAGAGGGAACGTCTCATAGTAAACTTAGTTCTGCAGGCAAAGTGTAAGGTCGATACGGTCAGAACTTTGGAAACGAAGGGCTGATGTTGTACGTGGTCATATCCACACGCTTTCCTCCTTCTTTTTCTGTTTGTTTTCTCTTTCAGGGGTTCAGTCTTTTTTTCTTCTCATTACGTTTCCTGTTCTTGCTGCTGCTTCTTTGACACAGTATCAGAGACTTGAATATGTGCAGTTCTTTTCACTGTCAGGAGCATATTTTTTAAGTAAATGGGATAAATTAATAATAAAAAGAACGAATGGAGTATATTATAAAGTCCATACAATTTTCTTGCATTTGCACCATTTATAGAAACTTACCCAGTGTGGAAAAAGACAGAATTTTAAATCTTAGCTTGATGGAGATTGTGACTTTGGCCAAAATTTCTGTACTGAAGTTTCAGATATTTGAATTGCAGGCTATTGAAACAGGTATCTGTTAGGAGTGTTTTCAACTGCAAATAACTCTTTCCCAAGGTAATCATACAATTTTACAATGTGCTCGACAACGGCCAGCAAGACGCTAAGGTCCTCAGTCCAGCAGACCTTGAGGAACAGAATTCCGCCAATAACTCGAGTGAGCTTGAAAGTGGATCGATCCTTCCCCACTCAAGCTTTCAAATGAGATCGCAGCCCTGTCAACAACTTGGTGCAGCCTTGAAGTTGATTAGACCTTAAACTTGAACTTGATGAGACCCTAGTAGAGGACCCAGCTAAGCTGGATTCCTGACCCAAAGATAAAAAGAGAATAAAGGTGTGTTGTATAAACCACTAACTTTGTGTTAATTTATTAAATGGCAATAGGTGACAAATACAAACATGGAGGGTGTCGGTGTGGGAGCAGATACATATACAGCAGGTAGCTGGGTTGTATGCTCACCTAAGTCCAAGAGCCGAGGGAAAGCAGACTGTCCTGGTGATCCAGAAATACTGCAGAGACATTGCTTTCTTGAGGAAATAAATAAACTGGTTGGCCAGTTAAAACCAGAACAAGAATCTAAGCATCCAATTCACAGGAGAAATGAGAAACCCCTGAGTGGGATGCAGCTACATTTAGGCCCTACGCTATGCAGTAGCATCTGGAGTATGAATGGGCCAAGAGTTGCTGTGGGACTAGACTATGAGCCTCAGAAGGTAGATAAACATTAAACACAACATACAGCCAAAGGCTTTACACAGGTTCGAGAAAGCCAAGTGATCCTCACGAGGAAGATCAGGGGACGTGGGAGAGTCTCCTTTATTGGGATTCATAAAAAAAATTGGTGTGATTGTAACTTGTTAAATAAATGACAAGAATTGTAATTGATAATTAAAATCTGTATTTTTATTCTGTGAATAATTTTCTTTTTCCTAGCGTACTCTCTTACAGAAGCCACTGATGTATGAATCTTCTTAGGAAGATAACAAAATACCACAGATTGTGTGGCTTAAGCAACATACATGTATTTTGTTGATCCAAGGTCAAAGTGTCATCAGGGTGGAATGCTGGTGAGAACTCTCTTTCTGGCTTGTAAGTGACCACTTTCTCTCTGTGTCCTCACATGACGTTTCCTCTGTGGAAGAAATAGAAATCTCTGGTGTTTCTTCCTCTTCTTTTTTTTAAGCAATAGAGAGAGACAGACAGATAGACAGGAAAGGAGAAAGATAAGACACATCAACTCTTAGTTGCGGCCCCTTAGTTGTTAATTGATTGCTTTCTCATATATATCTTGACCATGAGGCTCCAGCCAAGCTAGTGATCCCTTGCTCAAGCCAGTGACCTTGACATCAAGCCAGCAACCTTGGGCTTCAAGCCAGTAATGTTTGGGCTCAAGTCAGTGAACATGGGGCCATGTCTGTGATCCCACGCTCAGTGAGTGAGCCTATGCTCAAGCTGGATGAGACCACATTCAAGCTGGCGGCCTTGGGGTTTCGAATCTGGGTACTCAGCATCCCAGGCCAATGCTCTATCCACTGCTCCACTACCTGGTCCGGATCTTCCTCTTCTTGTAAGGACACTAGTCTATCATATCAAGATCCAACTCTTCTGACCTCATTTATTATTTTACCTCCCCAAAGTCTCTGTCTCCAAATAGTCACATTGGGAGTTAGGGCCTCAATGTATGAAATTCTGGGGGCCATACTGTGGTTCATAATGCTTTTCAACCACTAAGTACCTATAAAAGTAAGCTTAGTTAGTGCAGAAGCTTGGATTGTATTTTTCACCCAATGTCTCATTTTTTAAGGCCTACTATAGTCCCTGGAACATAGTAGGCCCTCAATAAATGTTTGTTGAGTGAATATATGTTGGTTTCTTTTTCCTCTATCAGATTGAGATCGTAATTGAAGAAGTCTATGAGAATAGGTCAAGAAGACAGATATATATTTTTTCATTAAAGGTGGACAGTTGTTTGTGTAGTTTTGTATAAAGTCATTTTCAGTTTTATTAAACGATTCATATATATCGTTGGAATTTTAAATTATCTAAAATTTTCATTTAAGATATATTGAGCACCTAATAGATGTTCAGCACAGGATTAGGTGCTGTGGGTCAGGCTAAGAAGGATAAGACATCATCCTTGCTCTCAAAGCATTTGCCATGTGCTTATTGAGAGATGTGGTCAGCACAGGAAGTGAATATATGGTCACATCATTATAATATATATAAAAGAAATTGAAAAGATCAGACTTCCCTTCCCTGAGGACTAATAAGAGAAAACAGCCTGAAATAAAACAGAAAGAATACCTGCTAGGTGAAAAGCAGAGATTTCTTTATGACAGAGCTGTTTAAGAACTGGTAGATGTAATTCAGTGAGTTTAAGAAGCACTTAAGGCCCTGGCCAGTTGGTTTAGTGGTAGAGTGTTGGCCCAGTATGGGGATGTCCCAGATTCGATTCCTGGTCAGGGCAAACAGGAGAAGTGACCAGCTGCTTCTCTACCCCTCTCCCTCCCCTTTCTCTCTCTCTCTCTCTTCCCCTCCTGCAACCATGGCATGATTGGTTGGCCCCAGGCTCTGAGGATGACTCCCTGGAGACTCTGCCTCAGGTGCTAAAAATAGCTCATTGCAAGGATGGCCCTAGATGGGCAGAGCATTGACCCCAGATGGGGGTGGGAGGGGAGGGGTTGCACATAGGCGTCTGTCTCTTTATCTCCCCTCCTCTCACTTGGAAAAGAAGGGGAAAGGAAGCACTTGAAACTCATTGGTATAAAACTCCACTATAAAGTACCTGAGATAATGTATTGCCATGAGCGTGATTGCCTCCCATCTGCCATGCTTCCATACACAGATAGGAGAAAGCGCAATGCTTATCCTCCAAGGTGCAGAAAGGGTAGGAAGGAGGACAAAGAGGAGAGGAAAGGGCCCTGTGGGGAATGGCAGGTGACCTGTCTCCAGAGGCAGGCAAGGGGCAGGTAGGCCTCCATATTCTTAGGGAGCCCTCTAGTCTGATCTTCCTAGGTTGGGCCGACATCTACAAGCAGGTCCCTTGAATCTTAGCTGCTGTCCTGAGCATCCTGGACAGCAACAGGACCCAGGGTCATCCACGCTGATGTTGACACAGGAGAGGACAGACAGCCACTGCCAGGTGGCATCAGATCACAGCCAGACCCCAGAGCCCAAGGCTGGCCCGCCGCCGGACTTGCCCAGTCACTCGTTTTCTCAAAATAATGTAACCCATATTTTACACGTGCATTTCTCCATCCCTCTTACCTTGATATGACCCCACCCCCCACCCCCAGTATGTATGACTTAGCTACCTCTGGGCTCTGAATAGGTCAGATACAGTCCTGTCTTCTCCTGAGCATAGAAGATGGAACCCCAGTCTTTCTCATGTTTCTTTCTTCTCATGGATCTGTGAGTCCAGGGACCCAATGCCAACTCCCGCTGCCCAATCGCAGAAAGAAAGAGGAGAACTAGCAAGGACCTGCGTTCTTCTTCCCCAAGCTGCTAACTCCTGGAAAGATCTGCCTGCTCTTCTGGGACCAGGAACCATGTCAGACATGACCCAAGATGGCAGGCTTTGCTGGAATCACTGAGCTGGTAAGAGACCCACAGTGGGCTGAGCAAACCCGAGGACAGGTGCAAATGCTGACACCAAAGCGTCCCTGCGGAGATTTCTCACTTTGTATGATCTTTGCCAAGCTAGGATTTTCTACCCTTGGCATCAGCTAGTTTCCCGCTGGCAATAAATAGTTCAAATAATAAATCACATGTCACAGCACTTTCTAAATGCTCAGGTCAATGCTAGTGAACAGATTAGCTGTGGCGGCTGTCACTCTGCCATCACCACAGCTCCTCCCACGTGGGTGGAGCGCAGTGTCCTATTTAAAACTCTAGACTCAGGACTCAAACTCCCTGGGCTCAAAGCCCTGCTTTTTTGGGCTTCAGTTTAGTTAATCGAGGCTTCCTCATCTGCAAAATAGAGGAATAAGAATGAACTTCACAGATCGTCATGAGGATTAAGTGAGAAAAATTCATGGAAAGAACAGTACCAGGAACAAAGTACATATTCAACAAATTAGTTATCATTCTTCCAGTATGACAGAGCTGGATGCTGATGTTTGTTTGGTCTCTTTTCCTCTATGCTATCTCTTCAACACAGTGGGTTAACACCAGCACCTAGTTGGCCATGGTCAAGCTAAAGGCCAGAACAAGGTATAGCTAACGATGAGGAACTGTATGTAACAAAACAACGAAAGAAGATACGGCCCTTTTGTTGGGTGGGGGGCAGCGTCCTGTCTTAAAGGTCATCACTAAGGGCTTGAGAAGAGAACAGGTTGTTAGAAAACTTTTGTCCAGCGCTGTTCCCATTGGGAGGAAACTGATGGAGGTTTAGAAATCGAGATTTGCTGTCTCTTCTCTGGGCTTCACCCAGGTAACTAGACGACACATTTCTTACTTCAATACATCCAACAGAGAGAAGACTCGCAAGTCCCGTTTTCAGGAACTCCGGAATTTTCTGCAGAGGCGAGAGGGTATGGATGACCATGGAGTAGTAGCCTGTTCCTTTCGAGGGGACTCCATGCCTCGGAGCCCTCGGCAGCTAAGACCTGGGAGCCCTCGGCAGCTAAGACAGATCAACAACCTATTTTCATCGGGAAGATCGCTATGAAACCAAGTCACTCCGATTTCCGGTGACACGTGGTCAATGAAACCGGTGCGTTTATTTTTATTGTTTTCAAAATCTTCGTGGAAAGACAAAGAAAATTATAAGCCCACGGGGACAAGGAGAATGGGAAAAGAGAATAGCCACCCTTGGCCGGCTGGGGGGGGGGGGCGAAGGAAGCCTGGTGACTGGCTTCGGAGCTTAGAGCGCACATCTCAGCGGGGAGCCGGGGGCGGAGAGGCTGGGGCAGGGAAGAGCAGCCGCGAGGCTAAGCGCAGGTACCTCTGAACGTGGGGGTGCGGGACATTAAAATAGGAAGATTGTTTGGAACATGAATAAGAGGCAGTCAGAACCCTGGCTCAGCCTCCGTGCCCATCCAGGGACATGGTTTCATCTGATAGGCTGCGGTCATTTTCTGCCTTAAAGATTCCTTGTTCCCATGGCGACTTAATTTGATGTTTTCTTTTGTTAACCAGTGTCACCCCCGCTAAATTCAATGTAAAAGATGTAGATGTTTTGTGTTTTGGCTGGCTGCCCCTTTCAGACTCCCTAGGCCTGATTACAGACTCCATGGGGAGACTGAAATAAAAAGACTTGGGAACCAGGGACAGGGGGTCCAGCCAGGGACCCCTGCACTGAGGTGAACTGCCACGGACCAGAGGCCTTTCTATGGCACCTGGAGCACTGGTTGCCGGACTTCAGCCCTCCTGGCAGGAGACCGGACAGCTTCTCTCGGTATATATGTATATAATGATAGTATTCCCAAAGTATAAGAGACACCCTTTATTGAAAAATTGGGCGTCTAGCCTGACCAGGCGGTGGTGCAGTGGATAGAGCGTCGGACTGGGATGCGGAAGACCCAGGTTCGAGACCCCGAGCTCACCAGCTTGAGCGCGGGCCCATCTGGCTTGAGCAAAAGCTCACCAGCTTGGACCCAAGGTCGCTGGCTCCAGCAAGGGGTTGCTTGGTCTGCTGAAGGCCCGCGGTCAAGGCACATGTGAGAAAGCAATCAATGAACAACTAAGGTGTCGCAACGGCAACGAAAAACTAATGATTGATGCTTCTCATCTCTCTCTGTTCCTGTCTGTCTGTCCCTATCTATCCCTCTCTCTGACTCTCTCTCTGTCCCTGTAAAGAAGAAAAAACAAACAAACATAAATTTGGCGTCTAAAAACTGGGCGTGTCTTATACAGTGGTTGTAGATTTTTTTACTTGTATTTCCTGCCTTTTCACGCTTGTTTTTGCGTTCATTGGTGATTCGTCATCAGACACAGGTGAGGACAAGCTAATGGACTGGAGTTTTGACAATGATGAGGAGTTGTAGGAATTTTATGATGAATAAAACTTGAGTTCAATAACTTGATATAATACTTTTTTTTTTCAAAATTTGGGCCCCCAAATTAAGGTGCGTCTTATGCATGAAAGCATCTTATACGTGAAGAAATGCAGTAATATTGGTTCATTCATTGTAACAAATGTACGTTGCTGATATTAATAATTAGTGGGGGAAGCTGGGTACCCGGTATATACAAACTCTCTGTCCTAACTTTGCAACTTCTTTGTACATCTAAAACTGTTCTAAAAAATATAGTCTATTGAGAAAAATAGCTATAATGTATTTAACTCCATAACTGTGTAATCCAATTACAAACTACACACAAAAAGAGAGTGTAAAATAGTCTACTCATAACCACACTACAGTGCAGTCACATGCTTTGTGTTTCACCTAATATATGAGCAAAGCTCCAAATGTCACAAGAAATTGGTGAAAATGTCTGACACAGGGTTTCTTCACCTTAGCACTACTGATCTCTGGGGTCAGATGGGTCCTTGTGTATGCACTGGAAGCTGTCCAGCATCCTTGCTGAGGGCCTCTACCTGTCAGATACCAGAAGTGAGAGTCCCCAGCATGACAAACAGAAGTTTCCAGACGCTGCCAACTGTTCCCTGGAGTCAAAAATCTTTTCCTACTGAGAATGAGAGGGGAAAGAGCAAGAGAGGGTGAGGGGTGTCTCAAATGAATAGAAAAAAATGTAGATAGAAAAAAATTCATAGGAAATAGAGAACAAAACAGGCAAAAGATAACAGCTCCAGCATTAGAAGAGAAAATATTGAATAAAACAAGAACAGCCTGACCAGGTGGTGGCGCAGTGGATAGAGCGTCAGACTGGGATGTGGAAGACCCAGGTTCGAGACCCTGAGGTCACCAGCTTGAGCGCGGGCCCATCTGGCTTGAGCAAAAGCTCACCAGCTTGGACCCAAGGTCACTGGCTCCAGCAAGGGGTTGCTCGGTCTGCTGAAGGCCCGCGGTCAAGGCACATGTGAGAAAGCAATCAATGAACAACTATGGTGTCGCAACGGCAACGAAAAACTAATGATTGATGCTTCTCACTTCTCGCCGTTCCTGTCTGTCTGTCCCTATCTATCCCTCTCTCTGACTCTCTCTCTCTGTCTCTATAAACAAAACAAAACAGAACAAACCCCCAAAAAACAAGAACAGAACAGAAGGCAAGAGGGAAGAAGCATCCCAGGAATGAAAAATGCTCTCAGGAATTAAATCCACATTAACAGAAAGAAAAGAGTAAATAGAAGATTAGGAAGAGAAAGTTGAAGAAATTTTCCAGAAACTAAAAAAAGAATTAGTGGATGATTTCAAATGATCTAAGATACAAAAAATTCCAGAAATTTCTAAAGAGTGTAGAAAAACTAGAAAGAAGGAACATGTCAAATCCTTAGTCAAGGAAAGTATACATAAGTGAAGGATGTGAGTTTCTAGACTGGAAGGACCCATGAGGTATCTAGTACGTGAAATTTCATAGCAATCGGGACACAGCAGTTCTAAAAGCTCCCAGGAAGCAAATAAAGGAGACATAGAATCAGCAACAAGAATGCCATGGGGTTTCTAGAAGCTACAAAGCAATGGAAGACGGCTTCAAAATTCTGAAGGAATTCCAACAAACCAAGTATGAAGGTGCAGTAGTGACATTTTTAGGTGGGCAAGGCCTTGTAACATCTACCTTTCCTGCTTCCTAGGGAAGCTGCTGGAAAACATCGTATGTCAAATCTAGGGGGCACGTGTCTTTCTCATCCCAGTCTTCAGTGAAGGCTCTGACAGACCCCAGGTCCCCATTATGAGCACTCACTCAGCAGCCCTTTGGCTTTGTTAGAAAGCAGCTTGTGGGGATTTGGCTGTGGTGCGTTTTGGCAGCTGTAGCTATTGGGAGAGAGACGCTCATATTGGCTTCAGGTCTTTCAAAGGCAGTCCTTTTATTTCCTGCCCACTCCTCTGTATATTTGCTCTGGGGATGAGGTCAGAGTTTCTCCTAGGCTCAGGTGGAGAGAATGGCCCCACGGTAGCCTTCACCTGTACAGGTTTTCTGTTGTGGCTTTAGAAATAGGTCTAGTTTCTCTGTTAATCTGCTTTCTGCATTCCAGAAGGGACAGATTTTATGGACAACACTCTTCTTTCATTCTTTTCTTTTCTTTTTTCTGTCTTTTTTTAAAAAAAGTTTTTATTTTCTTTAGCACATGCAAGAGAGAGAGAGGGACAGACAGGAAGGGAGAGAGATGAGAAGCATCAATTCTTCATTGCGGCACCTTAGCTGTCTATTGATTACTTTCTCATATGTGCCTTGATCAGGGGGCTCCAGCTGAGCCAGTGACCCCCTATTTGAGCCAATGACCTTGGGCTTTAAGCTAGTGATCCTAGGGCTCAAGCCAGCGACCTGGTGCTCCATTTGTGAACTTGTTTACCAATAATAATTGTTAGTGGTCAAGGAGGCCCAAGACATGCCCAGCCCTAAAAATTTTTAAACTCAATTATTAGATGAAAATGGAAAAAAAAAAAGACAATAGAACGAAGGAGGTATTATGAACAAAACTTTCAGCATAGAGTATTTTAACCATTTCAGCTTATTCTAGGTTTCTTATTTCCAACTTATATCAAATGAGCTTAGACACACACACACACACACACACGAACACACACATACACGAACACACAACCTTGGATATAACTTCTTTTTAGAGACATAAAATCCCCTGAATCAATGCCGATCACATTTCTCCATACTACCTTTAAAAGGAGCGGATGAATGAGTTTGATGGAAAACTTCTTTTTATTTTTCTTTATTTTCTTTTTACAGGGACAGAGAGAGAGTCAGAGAGAGGGATAGATAGGGACAGACAGACAGGAATGGAGAGAGGTGAGAAGCATCAATCATCAGTTTTTCGTTGCGACACCTTAGTTGTTCATTGATTGCTTTCTCACATGTGCCTTGACCGCGGGCCTTCAGCAGACTGAGTGAAGGCTCCCTTGCTGGAGCCAGCGACCTTGGGTCCAAGCTGGTGAGCTTTTGCTCAAGCCAGATGGGCCCACGCTCAAGCTGGTGACCTCGGGGTCTTGAACCTGGGTCCTTCGTGTCCCAGTCCGACGCTCTATCCACTGTGCCACCGCCTGGTCAGGCAATGGATTCCCTTTCTCAGATTGCATAAATTAAAGGGAAAGTCTTCCAAGTGTTCAGTGACGCCTGCATGGTGGCTTGTGGCAGAGACACGCTGTACCAGCAACTAAATGAGTGTTTTCCTGAATCACCAACTTATCATCCTTTATCACCTGCTCCATTTCCCCTGGCCTGTGCCAGGGCCTTCTAAATGACTTGGGAGGGACAGAAAAAGGGAGCAAAGTTTTCGGGAACCATGGAAGACACTGCATAGTGATGTCGTTGCTGAGAGTTTGTTTGGTAGGTAAGACTGCAGCAATGAACACAGCTAGGCAAAGCTATCTCCTCAAAGCCTAAAATGGGCAGTAGGGGGCGGTAGGGGGCAAGCCCCCATGCTAGCGAGTCTGGACATGAAGATTGTGACTTTGTGTTAGAAGCTTTCGTGAGAACACGCTGTCTCACAATGAACTGAGTCAGGTAATCCCCCTGCTGAAACCCTTCTCACTGTACTGAAAACCAATTCCAAGTCCCCTCACCTGGCTGACCAAGCTCTACAGACCCTGGACCCTGCCCTTTCCCTGCCTCATTCGGGGTCCCGCTGTCATTCTCTGGGCTTCGGCCATACCAGTGACACCCTTCGGCTTCCTCCTACCCGAGGAAGTCTTTCCCAGTCCACGGCTGTCACCCTGCTGCCTGGTATGCTCTGCTAGCCTGTCTATGGCTGGTTCCTTCTTCAGGTCATTTTCAATAGCACCTCTTTGGAGAGACCTTCTCTGACCATGACCCTTACTTTTATTCTCTATTCCTTCTGTGTGCTCTTGCTTTTTTTCCTCACTGTGCTCACCTGCCAGCATTTGTAATACTTTTTCTTTTCTTCCTTTTTTTTTTAGAGACAGAGAAAGAAAGATAGAGGAAGGGAAGGAGATGGGTAGCATCAACTCATAGTTGCAGCACTTTAGTTGTTCATTCATTGCTTTCTCATGTGTGCCTTGACCGGGAGAGGGAGGTTCCAGCTGAGCCAGTGACCCCTTGCTCAAGCCAGTGACCTTGGGCTCAAGCCAGTGACCTTGGGCCTCAAGCCAGCAACCTTTGGGCTCAAGACAGCGACCATGGGGTCATGTCTATGATCCCACATTCAAGCCAGCGACCCTGCGCTCAAGCTGTCAAGCCTGTGCTATAAAGCCAGATGAGCGTGCACTCAAGCCAGTGATCTTGGGTTTCAAACTTGGGACCTTAGTGTCCCAGATCAATGCTCTATCCACTGTGCCACCACCAGTCAGGCATATTTGTAATTCTTTATGTGCTTATTTCTTTGTTTATGATCTCTTTTCCACACTTGATTCTACTCCCTGAAGTGGCAGGGACTATACTACCCACCTGCTCGCCACTGGAAACCCAGCGTCAGGCACACAGTAGGTCCTTGGTTAATTTGTCACTGGCACAAACAGTACTTCTTCTGGCGCTGAAAGCCCATGCTTTCTATTTTATAGACTTTAAAGGAAAGATTTGTGAATGTAGAAATATCTTGCAGATATAAAATGGATGTATTTTTAGGAGGAGGAGACATTCCAAATTATTTTCACAACTAATGGCTCCTTCCTTCTGTTCTCATAGTGGTTTGTTTCAGTGGAGGTATAATTTACATACCGCATTGCCCACATTTTAAATGAATTTTATATACACTGCTCACAAAAATTAGGGGATATTTTATCTCTTCATATTCATTTTGAAATATTCCTGAGTTTTTGCAAGCAGTATAACTACACATCCACAGAGATCTAGATGGGGATGCAGAGTGCTTACAGTACCCCAGAAAGATCCCATGTGTCCCCTTTTTGTTAATATCCTCAAAAAGGCAACGACTATTATTTCTATCAATGCAGGTCAGTGGTGATGGCGTCATAAATAGAATCTTCCATCATCTACTCTTTCCTATCTCTCTTTTGCTCAAAAGGATGACTTTTGAGATCCATCCCTGTTATTCTATGTCCCAGGGACTTGTGTGTTTTTTATTGCTCTGTCACATTCTCTTGTGTGAATGTACCGCTGCTTATTTACTCACCCTGCAGTTGGAGGACATTTGGGTTGCATCCCGCTGATGGCTAAGCAATGCTGCTGGGGATATCATTGTACAAGGACCTTGCTGAATGTGAGATCTCATAGCAGCTGGATGTACAGCCTGAAGAGCAATGGTTCCCAGACAGGTATACACTTAGCCATAGTAGAAACTCTACTGGTTCCGAGGAGGTGGTACCAGCCTATACTGCACCTTGCCTCATTTCCTCACTAGTACTTTGTTTCCAGACACTCAATTTTCACCATTCAGATAAGTGTGTGATGTACCTGTCTGAGATTTTGATTTGCCTTTCTCTGATGAGAAATGCTGTTGAACACGCTCATGTTTATGGACCATCTGAGCATTTCAGGTATGACTGTGTATGCATCAACTGCCAGTACATGTGAAGTGCCTATTTAAGTATTTTGACCACTTTTAAAAGCTGAATTGTCTTCCTTTTTCTTATTAATTTGTACGAGTGTTTTAAAAAGCGTTTTGGGTATGAGTCATTTAACAACTTTATGTATTGCAGATACCTTCTCCCAGTCTGTGGCTTTCCCTTTCTCTTTCATAATGGTGAAATTTGATGAACAGATGCTCTTAATTTTAATGAAATGCAATGTACCCATTATTATTGTTTTAATGACAGTGCTTTTTGTTTTAATGACAAATGTTTGCCTACTTTGGGTCTCTTATTTTAAACAAAAAGTGTTTTAAATGAAAGAACAGATTTGGGCAGATGTTCAAAGAGGGTCTTAGTATACTTGAAATGACTTTTAGGGCCAAGAAGGTGGAATAATGACAATAGACATGGGGGCTCTCCCACTTCCCCTCATCAGAGTGAACCCATCCCTCCAGGCCCTGATCAAATTCCCCCTCCCTCATAAAATGGCAGGCAACCTGCCCCACCTTCTACACACACCAGGAGGAGCTCAGTCGAGTTCATCTCATCTCCTGGTAACTTCTGAGAAAGACTGTAGGCTGAGTTGCACTCCTTCACAATCACCACTCAACAACTCAGCTCAAACCGAGAACACAGAAATGACACCACAAGGACAAGGAGTCATTCACCAAGTATATTTGAAGTCTAAGCTCTTTGAGCTATACACGTGCACAAATGATTCAGTTGGTGGAAATCTCCCCGTTCCCCTCCACATTGAAACTTTTCAAAAATTAAAATAGTGCTAAAGAGGCTTGCATAATGTGCGGCATGGAAACGCTGAGGCAATTCTGACTTCCAGTGCTGGGAGCTTCTGCCAGGCACTGCAAAGGTATCCTCCTATTTCTTCCCGCCCTCCTGGGAAACGTTCCTTTCCTTACCCCCCGCCCCTCCGAAACCCAATCTACTGAAAGAATCACTTGACCTAGAACAGATTAACATTGACATTGACACTTGGCAATAAAGTTTGCCACAACTAACCGTTTAGGTCACACATGCCACTGAGTTTTTATTTTATGACTACCCAGAACGGTCATTTCAATCTGTACTACATTTGGTTGGAAATGTCTCATGTATCTGCTTTTTAAACATTCAGGATCGTGTACAACTATTTCCTCCTATCCATATTTCTTTAGAACCTGCCTTCTGAAAATTCTGAGTAGCTTCAAAAGCCAAACAACTTGCAGCTTGAGAAGACTCAGCACAAAATGGCTGGCAGGCTGCTCTTCTCTGTTCGTCTCAATAACGGAGGGCAATATTTCTTCCACTAGAGGGCGACATTTCTCCACTAGTAAGTCTAATCTCGCGTTTGTCAATGAAACACCAAAAATCTCCACAGCAAAGGAAAGTCAAAGCATTTGCTTATTATACACTCCTCAGATTTTATTTTTAAGAGGAGCTTTCACTTCTCTTATGGAAACTCAGGACTTTATAGGCGATGCTGCCCTCAGTTTCACCTGTACCGTGTCCAGTACTATATTGCTATATTCACAGTAGAACGGACTTGAATTTCTGAGTGATCAGTCTATGTTTTAAGTTTCTGATAAAACTAACATACACCTTAGTCAAAGCCACGGCAATCCTTCTACCAGACGGCTGTGTTCTTGTTCTTTGTTTTTCTGAGGTTTGGGCAATGAAAGTAACTCCCACTCTGTCAAAATTGGCATGTGCATCTAAAGTAATTCGTTAACGTAGGGGAGTAGATGAGGCCTGGCACATAGAGAGGAAGGTAATGGTTCTATAGCTGTATCTTCTGTAATGCACTTTGGGTTAGAGAAATAGAAAAATCACATGTTACGAAAGCAAGTTAAGTTTTTGAGCAGGATGGGAATTGCATGAGTAGGACTGGCATACATCTACCATCCTTCGCCTTTTAATATGCTCAGTGGCGCTACATTCTGGAGAGTTAGCTTCATCCAAAGTGTCTACAACTGACATTAGCATCTTCGCTTTATTTAAAAATAAGTGGTCTTGATAGCAAAGATGTTGGCTAGTCATTTCTATATTGGGATGAGAAGATTTGAGCCTTTTCAAATTCAGCAATATCCATAACAGAGTATCATATTATCTGTATTAGTATCTGAATGCATTCATAAGCAATGCACATATCATGTGTAGAAGCAGCAAATGGCTAAACAGCCACTAAATAAAAAACATCCAGATTTTAAAAGCACAGCTGAAACATTTGTACAAATATACAAAGAGAAAAAAACAATCGTTCAGACACCATGAAACCTTTGTAATAAATAGGTTTGTCTGATATCGGTCTCTATCACCCTGGACAAGCCTCCCCAACGAGGCAGGGAAAGTTCTACATGGAAATGGTGTTCAAAAATCTACCGAGGAATATCTTTGGGGCCAAGCTCAGTTTTGCCTCCAAGAATTTTAACAGAGCTATGAAGTACTGATTCAAAATAGTGAGTATACCGACTGGTTGCGCTGGACGATGCTGATAATTTTCCTAATCTAGATAGAGGACGTGGCTGGATGCTGACAGTCTGAGTTAATAGTAGATCCTCAAATCATGAAAATAAATGCTGGTGATCATGCATGTCCTGGGAATGTTGGGATGCAGAGGACTGAGTGAGACCAGGTAGGGATATCTCATGCAGTCAAAGTCAAGTTTACTTATGGTCCTACTGAAGTGGCCAGGAATAAACAACACACACACATCAGGACTGGGACTGCAACAGCTCACAAACAACACAGGTGCTATTTGTTACTGATGTCTCTGGCTTGGATCACCATGGTAGAATGAAAATATAGGCTGTGCTGACTGTTTAATAAGAAAATACTACCTTTTTTTTTTTCCTAGAACCTTCTAAATGATTAATTATACTCGATGGGTATATGATCAGGAAACATATCACCTTTCCTAGCCCTTTTGTCTGAGAGGCTTGATTACAAGGAAGGAATCTCAAACAACCAAACACCCAGTGATTTAAAGGCAATTATTTTTGTTTCAACAAACAACCAGGAGGAAAAGAAAAAGCATGATGAAGAGGAGACAGGTGTGATCCTCGAGGCGGAGCGGTGAGCTCAGTTGGACACGGAGGGCGGCAGGCCGGGACGCCGGGTCTGGATGATTTTTGGCTTTGGGGAATTCTTTGGATCCTCCTCTTCCTCTATGTCACTGTCACACACATGCACAACGACACTGGGGGTGGACTCAGTCCCTGCGTGGAGCTCATACTTCTCTCCTGAAAAGTAAGAAAAGTTGGGGGTGAGAAACAGATTCTTTGACCAGGTTTGCGTAGGAAGTAAGAGGAGAAATTTACAGTCTCAGGAGCCCCGGGATCTGACTCAGGGATAGCTTGGAGCATTGGAAAATGGAATGAGATTTATCTGTCATTGCATTACTCCTATCCATTATGCGACACTGAACAGGCCACCGAACCTCTCCTAGCCTCAAGTCTTCAACGGTAAACATCAGAATGGCAATCCCTCCACGCCACAGGACTGTGGCGAGGCTGGATGGGTCTGGCAGTGAGTCATTGGCTTCCCTTTTATTTCCCAGCATTGCTGCTAACTGCTAAGTAACCTGGGCCAATCACTTCCCTTCTTCAACCTTTTGGACTAAGTTCTCCTGCTGGACATGTCTTATAGCAAGAGCTGCCCCAGGATGGAAGAAGGAAGGATCATGGCTTGTTCGGGATTTGCAGTAGTTACTGGGTAACTGAAGTGACGCTCAATGTCCTTGTGAGTCCTAAAAGTCTACCATTCTCAACCTGCTCATCTTACAACCAAATTGCTGCTAGCCAGCTGGTTTCCTGTCTGTCTTTTTTCACTTCAGGAGGTATTGATTGAGCATCTCCCATGGTCTGGCACATGGATGGTCATAGCGGCTACAAAGCATAATAATAATAAAACAAAGCTGTGCCTTTCACAAGAGCACAGGCCAGAGGTGGCATTTGGAAGCAAGACCTGTCACAATATTTCATGGTAAGCGCTGGATGGCAATATACATCGAGGACTATGGTACCAAATTGTAAGGAGCAAGTAACTCTAAAAGGCTTCCTAGTGGAGGTGGAAGCTGACCCGGGGTCTGACAGACAAGGAGAAGACCTCCCAGTGGTGGGGAGGGAGGGGCATCCTTAGTTAGCATTCTTATCTTCTCTACCATGGACATGCTCATCTTAATCTTCTCTTGTCATTCACCCTTGACTTCCCACTCTTCATAAATCAACAGAAAAATGTATCAGGCAAGGTCTCCCAGCTTTCTTCCTGTTCAATGGCTCTCCAGGTCTCATTAAGATCAAGTCCGAACTTTTTAGACTAGGACAGAAGACTGTATAATCTCATCAATCTTTGCCAATGTAACTTCCATTGATTCCCTATTTGCTTTGGTCAAACTGCTTTACCTGTTTGTCCCTAATCATGACAGCCACATTTTATACCCACCAAGCTGAGGACTTTCATTTGGCATAGCTGTACCTCTCCTTGAAACTCCCGAAGTCCTATCTCCCCTCCGGGAGCAAAGCCGGACACCACCCCATCCAGACCTTACCTGTTATCCTCATTGTGGAGTAGAAAGAGCCCCTTCCGGGCAACTAGAGCACATACTGTCACTCTGAGTCTAGGGTACCATTTATGGGCTACTGTACACATCTTGGGAAAAAGATCAAACTCCTGTAAGGTTCAGTGTTAAATCTTGGGGGCTGACTTTAAGGAATGAGGAAAAAACAATCATACAATAACTTTCAAAGCTCTCCTAAGTCTTGCTAGGAAGGATTTAAACATTCAGTCAGCTACAGCCACTGCTATGGGTTGAATTATCCCCCCTCCCCCCAAAAATATGTTGAAGTCCTAATTCTTAGGACCTGTGAATATGACTTTATTTGGATTTAAGATTTTGCAGATGAGTAAGTCGACACGAGTCCAAATTAGGGCGGGCCCTACTTTACAATGACTGAAGACCTTACGATAAGGGGGAAACAGGACGCAGGTGCTCAGGCAGGGGGAACGCCACATGAAGACTAGAACCATGTCGCCACAAGCTAAGGAGCTGCTAACAGCCAGAAGAGTGACCTGGATGGGTCCTACCCCAGCCTCTTCAGAGGCAGCACAGCCTGTCAACACTCAGACTTTGTACTTCTAACCTACAGAACTTGAGTCGATCAATTCTGGCTGTTTAAGACCCATAACCTGTGACACTTTGTCACGGGAGCCCTAGCAAAGGGAGGCAGGCATCCCCTGCTCAGCGTGTGAAGAGTCAGGGACGTCTTTGTTGAACCCCCTCGGCATCCTGGTGTGTAGAACACAGGCTTTTCTGGACGAGGGCAACAAATATTTCACCAAAAAAAGGGAGCATTACACCTCTGGAATTCCCCCAGGTGCTGGCAGCAGCAAAGAAGGCTAGAACTAACCAGATCCCCAGAAGCTTAGCTCATGAAGACTCTGTAATTTCAAGTGTAGACCTGGTGAAGTTTACAGAGGGATTGTGTCAGCAAGTACTAAATATCTGCCATAAATGAGCTGATGTGGCCAGTTCAGAACCAGGAGAGGACAGCGACACAGACACCACGGAGCAGGACCGGGATGGAGGTACTTGACCGGATGGCCTGTGCTACACTTGCTTGTCCCCTCCTGGTACCCAGAAACGAGTCAGCACAAGCCTAAGGACGCGGCCTGCCATCGCTCTAAGTTATTAGGTTACACGTACGTGCAGTTGTGGTGCACACACCCAGATGCTGCTTGGGGCTCCTTTAAATGTCTGTTCTGTTCTCTTAAAGTCTGTCATTTTCATCAAAACCCCAAGGTTGAGCCTGACCAGGAGATGGCGCAGTGTATAGAGCGTCAAACTGGGACGCAGAGGACCCAGGTTTGAAACCCTGAGGTCACCGGCTTGAGCGCGGGCTATCTGGTTTGAGCAAGGCTCACCAGCTTGAGCCCAAGGTTACTGGCTTGAGCAAGGGGTCACTCACTCGGCTGTAGCCACCCCCCAACCCCCGTCAAGGCACATATGAGAAAGCAGTCGATGAACAACTAAGGCACTGCAAGGAAGAATTGATGCTTCTCATCTCTCTCCCTTCCTGTCTGTCTGTTCCTATCTGTCCCTCTCTCTGTCTCTCTATCTCTGTCACAAAGCAAAACAAAACGAAAAAACCCAGATAGAAGAACCATTTCAGACATTGCCAAGGAGAGGAACTGACACAAACTGCCTTTATCGGAGAGGTACATGCAAGGCCCCCCGCCAGGGGTGGGCAGAGCGGGTGGGTGGCACCATTGAGCAGTGGCTGTCAAACGGCAGGTACTTGTTAAAAACAGGGGTTTCTGGTATGAGGACGCAGCCCTGCAGATTCTGACTGAATGACATCTACATGGGTATCCCGCACCCCCAGGTGCTCCGTGGCTACAGGGCTTTGAGTGACAGGCGGGACATTGTGGTCCAGAGAGGCTGGCATGCACGTAACGTGCCCCCTCCCTTCCGCCATCAGGCATCGTGACTTTTCACTGGAGAATGATAACAGTGCAGGTAGAGGGCAGTGCAGCAGGGACGCTGAGGATGCATGAGGGACAAGGAGCCGGGGTGCAGCTGCTGTGCAGCCACTGCTGGCCACCAGCCATTGGCCCTCGGCGCTAATGAACCTTCGGCATCCTCATCTTCGTCTCTGGGAGAACAGGAAGGCCCGCAAAGTTCCACGGCAAACAGTGACAGTTCATTGTATCCAGGGTGTCCCAAATTTTCTCCTTCCTTCAGGAACGCTTTGTCACTTAGAATGAGAGATGCTCTCAAACAAAAAATGACTTCTGAGTAACCAAATGAGGAGGCCCGTGTTTTTGTGGGTACGATGCCTTGGAAGCTTGCGAGTGTGGAGAAGTGAGTGCCCTTTGAGGAAACTCAAGTGGCCGCCGAAGTCCCGCTTATGGCTCTGCTGGTTGTGACGCAGAGAAGAAGGGAGCAGTGGTCCCTTGTCCTCTGAGGCGGGGATGACAGAAAAGAGTCTGCCACACCAGGGCAAGCTTGTGGGACCTGGGGGAGGAGGTGACACAGGGACCCTGGCTAGGGGGCTGACCGGACACCCTTCCCTCTTTCTTCATATGTTGGCAAGAAGGTAGCTTTAAAAAAAAAAAAAAAAGCAGTGAAATATATATTACAAAGCTAGCGTTTTGTTCAAACCATGCGTTTGCCCTGGCTTGGATAAAGAACACCCCCTTAAGGACCCCTTCAGCTGCAGTGTGCTTTCTCATCAAAAGTGGATGCCTTCCTCTCGGTCTAGGGGTCCTGGGGGCTCACGCGGCATGGTGGAGGGGCGAGCACCCTGTGGGGCACACCATGGGCAGGGCGCCATGCAGGTAGAGTTACCAAAGTCAGATTGCTTGGGAGTAGGGGTGATCCCATTAATTGTTCTAAATTTGGAAACTTTCTTACTATCAAAATCCAGCAAAGCTCAGCAGTTGCTGAGAGCCCACAAAATAAAAAGAAATAGCTTTAGTCTCGCTGGATCTCTCTCTCTCTCTCTCGCCTCTCTTTCCCTCTGGGATTCAGCTTATTCCTGAACCATGAGCACTGACGTCAAGTCTGTCATCCGGCACGGGGGACCAATTGGGCTCAGTAGGAGACAGAGCCCATGGAGCTGTGCCTTCACAAGGTGGGGCAGAGCAGTGGGCAGGGCCACACAGAGCAGCTTTCCTTGCAAAGGACAAGCAGAGTTTCACCCATCACACTCTCGTTCCTCCTGTCTGTATTCAAACTGTCCTTTCCCTTGTGAGCAGAAAGGAGGCCAGGATCAAAAACCCCCAGAAAATGCATCAATCGGGATAGTTTTCCAGCTACTCCCTCCCGTGAAACAAATTCCCTGCACACAAATGCAAAAGCCTCTAGCACATGACCAAAAGTTAAATTCTCATCCCGGCCTTCGGAATTGATGTGGCTTGGCCACTGCTCATAATAGATGCCAAAGTTCTGTCTCTTCTTTTCCTGCCTAGATGAAGACAGGCTGCAGGCACTGTCCTTATTCCTGCACGTCGGGAGGAAGCGGAGGTGCCCATGGGCTGCTGCTTGTCCTCGGGAGGGAGGAGGTTGAGTCACTGTGCAGATGAGGCAGCTAGGCACGTGGTGACGTGTTCTGGCACAATTGAAGAGAGATGTACTGGTGATTATTGGTCCAAGTGCCCCAGGAAGTTCTCTATCATGCCATCTTTGGTGCATGGGCCCTGAGTGGGTCCCTTCTTGAATTCTTCCTAAAATTATCAGTGTGGTTATGCATGGTTTGTAAAAGTCTGCATAATGCAGATATGTTAAAAGTGGGCTGATGATACAGTCTTTATGTGTAATAAAGCAGAGCTGACACTGTCCAGATTCCTAATAAGAAAACTTACGTGATGGAGGGAAAGAGTGAACCTTCCTAAAACTCCAGTGCCTCCCAGAACAAGTCCTTCTATGACTTCTTCCTGGAATCGATGGAACCCCTGCGCTGGGGGCCTTCGGAATACAGCAGAACTCAGCAGGCACAGGCGAAGGCTGGCTTTCCTCCCCAGCATGGCTGCTCTGCTCTTCTGCAGGGGCTTTCTCTGCAGCAACCTGAGCTCCCCATTCCTGTCCCTGCAAGAAGCTCCGTTCTCAGGCCTGATCTCACAGCAGCACCTCGCCATTCTGCCATCCCCATCGGGGTCCCTTACTCTTTCCCAAACTCACAATCTAAAGTAGCATGGTGTATTTCCCCCGTCAGTCTGCGTTTATATCCCAGCGACCCGTTTCTCTTAGAGCCCCCTAGGTGCATTCCTGAGAGGTGGTCATCCTGGAATTCACTCTTACTTTCATCCACTATAGTCAACTCACCGAGCATTGGTGAATATTGTTTTTCTTTTGTTTGTTTGTTTTGTTTTGTTTTTGAATTTTTCTGAAGTGAGAAGAGGGAAGGCAGACATACAGACTCCCACATGTGCCCAACTGAGATCCACCTGGCATGCCCACTAGGGGGCAATGCTCTGCCCTTCTGGGCAGCTGCTTCATTGGGACTGGAGTCATTCTAGCGCCTGAGGTAAGAGGCCATGGAGCCATCCTCAGCGCTTGGGCCAATTTTGCTCCAATGGAGCCTTGGCTGTGGGAGGGGAAGAGAGAGAGAGAGAGAGAGAGAAAGGAGAGGGTGAAGGGTGGAGAAGCCAATGGGCGCTTCTCCCGTGTGCCCTGACCGGGATTCAAACCTGGGACTTCCACACGCTGAGCCAATGCTCTACTGCTGAGCCAACTGGCCTGGGCTGGTGAATATTGTTTTGAAACACTTCTCGTGTGCTCCCTCTGCACACCCTGCTTGTAATGACCTATACAGGGGTCACTTCCTCCCATCTATAGAACTCTTAGCTGGTTTCCTCACCCCAGGAAGTAACCTCCTTGCCAGAAGAAACTTCCTAGAAACTTTTGGAAACTTCACTATCACTTTCTCGTGGTGTGACCCTGAGTATTCTACAGCATTGCTAAGCCTCAGTTTTCTTCATCAGTTAAAAGGTGAATAAACACTACATCCTTGGGATATAACAAAATAAAGAACTGTGTGCCTAATACTTTATACATCTCTCTGAGATACATGATATGATTATTTAAGGTGATATTATGGTCAGTGCTCCCCCTCCAAATAATTTCTGTTGCTCTTTTTTCTTCTTCTTCTTTTCCAAGTGAGAGGAGGGGAGGTAGAGAGACAGACTCCCACATGCGCCCTGACCAGGATTCACCCAGCAACCTGCATCTGGGGCCAATGCTCTGCCCATTTGGGGCCATGTTCACAACCAAGCTTTTTTTAGCACCTGATGCAAAGGTTCCATGGAGCCATCCTCAGTGCTCAGGGACAATGCACTTAAACCAATTGAACCATGGCTGCATGAGGGGAAGAGAGAGAGAGAGAGAGGAGAAGGGGGAGGGGAGAGGTGGATAAGCCGATGATTGCTCCTCCTGTGTGCCTTGATGGGGAAATAAACCCGGGACATTCAAAAGCTGGGCCAACACTCTACCACTGAGCAAGCTGCCAGAGCCCCGGTTTTTAATATGATGAACTAACCCAGCTACACTGCACAATAGTTAAAGTATGAAGCAGCTGAGAGATTGTGAAGAGCTTTTACTTGGTGGAGTCAGCGTCGGAAACTCTGCAGGGGGTGGATGATGACGCCCAGGACCCCATGTAAGGCATCATGAATTCTGATCCTCAAAATTGAACGATCCCTCTCCCCTTGACCACTGTTCCCTTCTCTCCTCACTGGCAAGCTTCTCTCCTTTTCCTTCTCTCTTCCTACTTATTTCCAAGTTATCTTTTTAATAACATCTCTGATTTTCTTTTTCTGGGAGTGTAAACAATGTATTCATGATGCTTGATTGGATCCCCTTTTGTATTATTCATTATTTTCTCTGGTGATGCTTTATATTTCAAACCATGGAAGCCAGGACTGAAACTTCTTTTGTGATTGCTGCAGATTAGGGTGGATGCAAGTACTCAATAAATCCATTATTAATGTATGAAGGCATCAAGCTCGACCTTTGATGACCTATCTGTGCAATGCCCAATACATATGCACACGTGCATCTTCTCTTATAGTTGAACTTGTGTAAGTTCTAGCCTTTCAACTGAGCTGAAAACTACTTAAGGTCAGGCATTTCCCTGGTTTTCAGTTTGCTCTCAGTGCTAGGCTGCAGAAACTTACCATCTGCCTTCAACATAACTATCTACCGAGCACTTGCCAAGTGCCAGACACACCTCTAAGTACTTCACATCCATTAGATATTTAATTATGACAATAGTTCTGTAATGTGGGATTTTATAATGTCTTGTTTGTAGAGGAGGGAAGTGAGATCACACAGGTAGTAAACGGCAGAGCCAGGATTCAATCAAATTCAATCAAACCCTGTCTGGCTTCAAAGCATGTGCTCATAATCACTCCCGTTATTCCCACGGTTTTCATATTCTAAGAGAGCCTCTACTGAGAGGAAGCTTAATTTTATCTCTTTTAACATATTTTTATGGCAACTCATATTTCAGTGATTATTGGTTCTCTAGCTAAAGAAGGAGTATTTATTCTTTTTTTCCTTGCCTCTTTTTGTTTGGCCAACTGCTTGTTTTTCTAGGCACGGTCTTTGCCAATGAATCTTCTCAAAAGACAATACTTAATAAGTTACAAGAAGACACTGACTATAAATTGTAGACTGAGTTCATCTGCATCTCTTATGGTAACTTTAGACTCTGGAGAAAGATCCTCCATTTTTCCTCCTTGCTTTAACTTTATTATCTTTCATATTAAAGGTGAATTCTCAACAGGAAAGATATATGCTGTAGCAGATTATTTGTGTTTTGTAAAGATGGTCATACTATGTCCTGCCTAACATTACTCTTCCAGAGCCTTGATGCTCCTTTATGAAGAGCTGTTTGCTGTGTTCCCTCCCCTCAGATCTGGGAAGGCCTTTAGGACTGCCTTGATTGGCACAGGGTAGCAGTAGCAAGCAGTGTGACATCTGAGTTAGGTCACAAAAATGCTATGCACTTCCACCTTGCTCGGTCCGTATGCTTACTCCTGGAACCTCCCTCCATGTTGAAAGGAAGCCCAAGCAGCTTATGATGTGGCTCACATGGAGAGGCACCAGGGTCCCTGACCCACAGCCTACCTGAGCTCTCAGCCAACAGCCACACCCACTTGCCGGCCGTGTGAGCGGACCACCTTGAAAGTTGACTCTCCAATCCCCAGCTGAGCTGCCCCAGCAACAATGCCCTGAGCAGAGATGAGCTGCCCCCACCCCGAGCCCTGCTCAAAGAGCGCATTTGTGAGCAAAATAAACGACTGTTGTTGTTTGAAGTCCTACTCATTCTGTAGCGACTGATAGGTCATGGGTCATACCAGTTTTCTTTGTTCAGAAGCAAGCTAAGCCACTATGATTGAGTTGAAATTAATTGCCTTGTAGTGTTTTTCCCTGCTCCAGTGCCATGCTGGAGTGGCCCTCCGTTGGAGTTCTGGTGGCTCCCTGCATGTGGAGGGAGTTCTGTAAGCCCACCTTTAGAGCCCTCTCTCTCTAGCCCATCTCTTCCCCCTCTCCAGTGGAAGAACAGCAACACTCTATGGGCATCTTTGGGGAAGAGAGCTGGAAATGCTCAGCTCACCCCCTCCCACCTGTTTCTTTGAGCCTCCCTGCCTGCAAAGGGCCTTGCTCTTCTCTGCTCTCCACTATGCGTTCAGCCCAGCAGAATAGCCGGTGCCCTGGGGTGGGTGGGCAGTGTGACAGTTTCCATCTCTGTGACAGGGTGAGTAAAACTGCATGGTTCTTGATTTCAGCCTCAGGAAGCCCAGGCTATTGCTCGACTGAACTATACTCTCAGCTTTAGTCTTTCAGCAGAGACAAAGCTAATCTGTCTTACTTATTTAACCCTCAGTGAGCTCTGAGCCAGTGATTAGTCCATACGGAACGTTCAGAACAGATGATGGCTTAGCACGGCAAGGACTAAGGGTATTTCCGAAGTTGGGACCCCCGCGCACAGAACCGTGCTGGGCTGTGCTGAGTGCTCACCCTTAGTTTGGAGTAAGAGTGCTCTATGATTGATTAAGAAGAATGGAAATTCCAATATTAAATCATTCAGGTTTGGTCATGTTTAAAAGGCACTACAATTCTCTACCCTCCCTATTTTTATTGTAAATGGGATATTTCTCAAGGGGAAGTAGGGAGCATCAGTCCCGATGGGCAGAGAGAGTCAGATGAAGTTTCTATGCATGGTGGATCCCCAGCATGCTGCTGGCTGGTGAGATGGGGCTCAGAGTGAGGGAGGAGTTCAGAATGATTCTGAAAGGGCTTGAAAGGTGTTCATGTTTAGATTTCCTTCCCTTGCAGGTGTGAAAGTTAGGACTTCATCATATTGGCAGGGAGAGTAAGACCCACAGGGCTGCCAAGCCCCAGTTGACGGCTCCCTTATCACCTGTAGAGACAACGAGGTACCTGGCACCGGTCCAGCTCTCAGACAGCTGGGAGAGGCGGCAAAGAGAGTGACAAGCCAGAAGCAGGGACGCGGGGGAGAAGGAGGGGCGACTTGCACTTTCTCCCCTCAACCCCGGCATTCGGCATTCGTCTTTGGGGCATTGGCCGGTGCTTGCTTGCCATGTCTTTGAACCAGCCCTCTCTCCAGCCAGGCAGGGATCATGCTGGTTTGCTTTGGGGCCGAGCATGTTCCTCAAGAGGCCTGACTTATAGGGAAAAACATTTTCCAAAACAGGGTTTTCCAGAGCTGTGCCCTCCGCCATCCAGCTGTGCTGTTTTAACAGTATTTTTAAGTTATCTGTTGGTGATATTGTCTTCCCCTTTTGTTCCAAAGGGAAGAAAAGGAATGAAAGCGTGCACGTGTGTGTGTGTGTGTGCGTGCGTGCATGTGTGTGTGCGTGCATGTGTGTGTGCGTGCGTGCATGTGTGTGTGCGTGCGTGCATGTGTGTGTGCATACGTGCATGTGTGTGCATGTCAGGAAAGGGGGAGGGGAGCGGGTGACACCACTCTGTAGGGTCCCCCTCTTTCCCCTCTTCCATCTGCACGCACTGGTACCTCAGGCTCCTTACAGGCAGTCCTTGCCTCTATGCCTCCGTCACATTTGAGAACCACCTGATAAATACCGCTAGAGTGTAGTGAGTGTGGTTCGCAAACACTCCCATTGGTATCTGGAGATGTGAAGGGGATTTTTTTTTTTGTCACAGGGCCTGTGTTGGGTGTGGGGACGGGCATTACCAGGAGATGCCCAAAGATGCTAATGTACCGCAACGGGTAGGACTGTCAGTTCCCAAATATCACACTGAGAAACACTGAGTGAAGGGCTTACAACGGGCACTTCCATTTTAATAGGAGACAAGGATAGGGTCTGGAAACCCTGAGCATTTATTATGTCCACGGCGGGACATAGGGATGCAGGTGGATTGTATCATTTGCTGCTGACAACGATCTGATTTTACTCTTGAGGAAGTTTCTCCAGGTCACACAGCCACTCACAAGTAGAGTCTGGGTTTAAACCCACTTCCTGAGTTTTCATCATCTTCCTAAAGGGGGAGAACTGTGTCCATTCCCGTTGGAGCTTCCCTGACAGCCACAGAAAAACAAAAAAGAGGCAGCATTCCAGGGCAGAGCGCCTTACTGGAAACTCAGTCACAGGCGTTTGATCGCTGCCTATTCACAGCTTCAGTCTGAGAGGAGAGAAAGAACCTACTTTCTAAGTAGAAGCGGAAAGAGGCGTTTAGGATTCAAAGAAATGTGGCCGGGAGAAAGGGCTGTTCTCGGGGGGTGGAGCAGTTCTTTGCTAAAGGTTTTTTCTCTGATCCCTCTGTGTTTCTGTGAGCTCAGACTGAATTCTGGTAGGGCCTGGAAAAGAGTGTTCTAGGTGGACTTGAGGGAGGGATCAGTCACTGAATAGCGACTCTGCCCCTTTTCTGTGTGCCATAGATGTTTCTGTCAAAGGACACCCTCTACGCGTGGGTGCCAAAGAGTGCAAAGCAAAGCGCAGACCAACCCAAACCATTCACTGGGAGTTCAGAGAACAGGCCACTTCAGGGACAGTCTGCACCACTGGGACCTCATTCTTTCTGGCTGGCAGACACTATTCCGAGTGCTTTACACACCTTCGTTCCCATAATGGCAGAGGAACATCTCTCTGAGGATGCCCTGCTAGACCATACTGCTCAGGGCAGGATGATCATCATCATGAACGTGGGAATCCCTGGGCCCGCCCCCAGACTGAGTGCTTTTACATATATGAATCCTTCCATTTTCAGGATGACCTTGCAAGTTGTCAAATAATCACCCTTAAAAAAATAAAAGACCCGGAGGGGTGAAGTAAATTGCTCAAGCTCACCACAAACAAGTGGTAGAGCCAGGACTCCAACTGAGGTCTGTGGAGGTCAGAGCACGGCCACATTAGCTCCGACGTCTGGGAACAAGGTTGGGATGGTTCAGAAAGGACATGAGGGCTGCATGCCATCGACTACCCTGTCTCAGTGGGTCTAGTATGAAAATAGATCTAGTGACCTATTTTTTCTATAATAAGAAAACATTAGACATGAATGATTGGAGCCTTTCTTCTTGCCTCACATGCTTAGTCCTGCCCCAGATCAAAATAGGAAAACAGAAGGGGGTCTTGGTAGAATGGGGGGCGGTGATGAGGAAGAGAGAGAAGATAATGCTTCTATGATTTTGTTATAAGTGGTGTTCTATCTCAATGAAAGAAAGTTTGTTTACCTTCTGGGGCTTTCCTTCTGAAACTGGATTGGGGAAATCATTTGCCTCCATTCCCTCCTGTGTTATTTAGGATCTAAAGTACTTCCTAGGGAAAACTGATTGACTGAAGACCTGACCTCGTGGCTGCGACAAAGATGTGAAGCCCTAGGAGGAAGGGAAGGGTGAAGAAGACTAAGAAAACCATAGAGGGAGGAAGGGACAGTCAAGGTTGACCAGAGACAAGGGGTCTCTAAAGCTTGTGAGGTGGAACTCATTCACATGAGGTGAGGGGAAGGTAGCCAGCAGAAGAGAAGAAAGGGCTGTTTGTCTGGGTCTCAGAGTCCTGAGGTTTCCTCCCTCGCTTTGTTCTATCTTTCTTGATATGGGGAGCGTGGCTAAGGGAGCAGCTATGGGATGCAGGAATGCACATGACTTTTGGTCACGTGTCTTTTCTGTTTTTCTACAATGTGCATGCTTCACCTGTGAAATAAAAAATGAAAGCATTTTATATTTCTACTCAATAGTGACTGAAGATAATTGCGGAATGTATGCTGAGACAAAAATCCCCTTTACATTTTTTTTTTTCAGTGAAAATTCTTTGAAAGAAAATGGAACATTATGAGCATGTATTCCAGGATCAGAAATCTCTGTCCCGGGCAAGATGGCGATGGAGTAGGCGGACGTACCAACTTCCAACTCACAGAACCAAAGTGGATTATAACTTAATGTTAAGAACCATCATCTGGATAAACCAACTTTGAACTAAATTAAGTGGACTCTTCAACCAAGGAACACAGAAGAAGCCACATTGAGACTGGTAGGAAAAGCGAAAACGCGAAGAGGGCTGCCCAGCTCCCCGGAGCAAACAGCAGCCCGGAGAGTCCCGCGTGGCGGGAGGAGAGTTTAGCGGAGAGGGAGGGACCTGGGTCCCAGAAACAAAGCCCCAGCCTGCATCCCCAGAGCCTAGAGGAGCCGTTTGGACAGTATTGAGCTGTGAAACAAGTGAGGATACTGTTTGTGAGAAAGAGACAGTTTTCTCAGACCCAGGATTCTTCTTAAAGGGACAGAGCAGAAAACCTCTCTCACAACCACTCACCCGGGGCTCCGGGGAATGGGGACAGAAGAGAGGACCAGAGCAGCGGGAAGGGAGTGTAGACTGGAAGGCACAGGGAGAAACACTCTGAAGGACAGCCACCCTAACCCCTGGGCTGAGTCACTTCCCTAATCGAAAACGAATATTTCCCCTGGAACTAGCAATACCAGCAAAGGAAAGAAGGACACCAGCCAAACAAGCTGTCCTGTGGCACTTAGAGCAGAGCTGCTTAGACGAAGGGAGCTTCAGGACTACAGTATGGAGTATTAGGGTCTGAGCTGCAGTGCCCCTACCCACACTGCTGAGGGCTTGCTGGAGGGACGGTGGCGGCAGACGCTGAAACGTGGTTTTGTCGGCCTGGGACAGGCGGAGGCTCACAGCTGACTGCATGCCAGCAACCCCACTCGGCCTAGGAAACCACGGTTTGCGATCCTGCGCTAGCTGGCTCTGACCGCGGGGGCAGGGCTAAAGCCCAGTACAGGTGAAGGCTCGCAGCTGAGTGCATGCCAGCAGCCCCGCCCAACACGAGAAACTGTGGGGAGCAGGCTCTGACTGTGGGGGCTGGGCGGAAGCCCGGGAATAGGCGGGGTCCACAGCTGAGCAAAGGTGCTCACCCCTACCCTTGGTGCTGAGGCTTGTGGCTTGAATGCAGTGCGTAACACACCTGTGGGGATGAGGTGAAGGCCCAGACAGGCTGAGGCTTGTAGACTGGGCACCAGAACACAGCCCCTCCCGCGGAGAAGAGGTGGAAATCACAGCAACAGCCGCAGTGAGCCGGTGCCAGCAATGCCCATACCCAACTGCCCTAGGCAACAGCAGAGGGGGTGGGAGGTCTGCAGACAGACCACAACTAGGGATCACAGAGGCAACACCCATTGGACTTCAGTGGCGACACCCTTCTTATACACAGACAAAATGGGCAGGCAGAGAAATGCAACCCAAATGAGTCAAGAGAAATCCCCAGAGAAGGACTTGAATGAACCAGATATAACCAATTTACCAGATGCAGAGTTTAAAATAATGATAGTTAGGATGTTCAAAGAGCTTAGAGCAACAATGGATAGTCACTATGAACACCTAAATAAAGAAATTACAAGTATAAAAAAGGAAATTGAAATAATAAAAAAGAATCAGAAAGAAATGACAAATACAGTATCAGAACTGACGACCACAATGGAAGGAGTTAAAAGCAGGATGGTTGAAGCTGAGGATCAAATCAGCGAGTTAGAGGACAAAATAAACAAAGGCACAGAAGCAGAGCAGAAAAAGGAAAAGAAACTCAAAAAATGTGAGGAAACTCTAAGGGAGCTCTGTGACAAATGAAGAGAAATAACATCCACATCATAGGGGTTCCCGAAATGAAGAGAAAGAACAAGTGATAGAAACTTTGTTCAATCAAATCATAGCTGAAAACTTCCCTAAATTAAGGCTGGAAAACATTTCACAGGTTCAAGAAGCACAGAGAACTCAATTAAAGAGAAACCCAAAGAAATCTACACCAAGACACATCATAGTTAAAATACCAAAGCTAAGGGGTAAAGAGAAAATTTTAAAGGCTGCTAGAGAAAAAAAGGCTATCACCTACAAAGGAGCCCCCATAAGGATGACATCCGACTTCTCAACACAGAAACACTTGAGGCCAGAAGGGAATGGCAAAATATATTCAAAGTAATGCAGAACAAGAACCTACAACCAAGACTACTCTATCAGCAAGGCTAATGTTTAAAATTGAAGGAGAAATAAAGAGCTTCCTAGACAAAAAAAGCCTCAAGGAATTCATTAAAACCAAACCAGTTCTGCAAGAGATGCTAAGGGACCTGTTGTGAACAGTTCAAAGGGGGAAAAAATATAACAAAAGAAGAAAAGAGCTTAAAAGAATAAAATGGCAATAAACAACTACATATCAATAATAACCTTAAATGTAAATGGATTAAATGATCCAATCAAAAGACAAAGGGTAGCTGCGTGGATAAAGAAATAGGACCCATACATATGCTGTCTACAAGAGACACACCTTAAAACAAAAGATGCATATAGACTGAAGGTAAAAGGATGGAAAATAATATTTCATGCAAATGGAAATGAAAGAAAAGCTGGGGTAACAATACTTATATCTGACTAAATGGACTTTAAAACAAAGGCTGTAGTAACAGATAAAGAAGGACACTACATAACGATAAAGGGAACAACTCAACAGGAAGATATAACCATTATAAATATCTACGCACCAAACATAGGAGCCCCGACATACATAAAGTAGACTTTGATGTATATAAAGGGTGAGATTAACAGCAATATTATAATAGTAGGGGATTTCAATACCCCACTAACATCACTGGATAGATCCTCAATAAAGAAAATTAATAAAGAAACAGCACACTTAAAAGATATACTATATCAACTGGATTTAATAGATATCTTCAGAACTTTTCACCATAAAGCAGTAGAATATACATTCTTTCAAGCGCTCATAGTATATTCTCTAGGATAGACCACTGTTAGGACACAAAAGTGGTCTCAACAAATTTAAGAAGATTGAAATCATATCAAGCATTTTCTCTGATCACAATGGCATGAAACTAGAAATTAACCACAAAAGAAAAACTGAAAAATACTCAAACACTTGGAAACTAAATAGCATGTTATTAAATAATGAATGGATTAACAATGAGATCAAAGAAGAAATAAAAAAGTTCCTAGAAACAAATGATAATGAAAATACATCAACTCAAAATTTATGGGACACAGCAAAAGCAGTACTGAGAGGGAAGTTCATTGCACTACAGGCATACCATGAAAAGCTAGAAAAAGCTCAAGTAAGCAACCTGACCCTGCATCTAAAAGAACTAGAAAAACAACAGCAAATAAAGTCCAGGACTAGTAGAAGGAAGAAAATAATAAAGATCAGAGCAGAAATAAATGACATAGAGGCTAATGAAACAATACAAAGGATCAATGAAACCAGAAGCTGGTTCTTTGAAAAGGCAAACAAGATCGATGAACCTTTAACTAGACTCACCAAGTAAAAAAGAGAGAGGACTCAATTTAGAAAGGAGAGTGGAGAAATAACAACTGACACAACAGAAATACAAAGTATTGTAAGAAAATACTACGAAGAACTCTATGCCAAAAAATTAGCCAACCTAGGTGAAATGGACAAATTTCTTGAATCATATAATCTTCCAAAAATTCATCTGGAAGAATCAGAACACCTAAACAGACCAATTCCAACAAATGAGATCTAAACAGTTATCAAAAAACTCCCAACAAAGAAAAGTCCTGGGCCTGATGGCTTCACAAATGAATTCTACCAAAAATTCAAAGAAGAACTCCTATCCTCCTCAAGCTATTTCAATAATTCAAGAGGAAGGAAGATTTCCAAACTCCTTTTATGAGGCGAGCATAATTCTGATCCCGAAACCAGGCAAAGATAACACAAAGAAAGAAAATTATAGGCCAATATCCCTGATGAATTTAGATGCTAAAATTCTCAACAAAATATTAGCTAACCAGATCCAGCAATATATGAAAAAAATCATACACCATGATCAAATGGGATTTATTCTGGAGAGGCAAGGCTGGTTCAATATTCGCAAATCAATCAATGTGATTCATCACATAAACAAAAGGAAGGACAAAAATCACATGATAATTTCAATAGATGCAGGAAAAGCATTTGATAAAATTCAGCACCCATTCATGATCAAAACTTTCAGTAAAGTGGGAATACAGGGAACATTCCTTAACATGATAAAGGCCATCTATGACAAACCTACAGCAAACATTATACTAAATGGGCAAATATTAAAAGCAATCCCCTTAAGATCAGGAACCAGGGAGGGGTGCCCCCTTTCACCACTCTTATTCAACATAGTTCTGGAAGTCCTAGCTATAGCAATCAGACAAGAAGAAAAATAAAAGGCATCCAAATTGGAAAAGAAGAAGTAAAACTCATTATTTGCAGATGATATCATATTGTATATAGAAAACCCTAAAGTCTCAGTCAAAAAACTACTGGACCTGATAAATGAATTCAGCAAGGTAGCAGGATATAAAATTAAAACTCAGAAATCAGAGGCATTTTTATATACCAACAATGAACTGTCAGAAAGAGAAATTAAGGAAACAATCCCCTTCACTATTGCAACCAAAAGGATAAAATACCTAGGAGTCAATTTAACCAAGGAGGTTAAGGACTTGTACTCGGAAAATTATAAAACATTGATAAAAGAAATCAAGGAAGATACAAACAAGTATATGCCGTGCATATACCGTGCTTATGGTTAGGAAGAATAAACATCATTAAAATGTCTATATTACCCAAAGCAATTTATAAATTCAATGCAATACCAATTAAAATACCAATGACATACTTCAAAGATATAGAATACATATTTCAAAAATTTATATGGAACCAAAAAGAACACGAATAGCCTCAGCAATCTTAAAAAGAAAAAATAAAGCAGGAGGTATCACTCTTCCGGATATCAAGATGTATACTACAAGGCCATTGTACTCAAGACAGCCTGGTACTGGCATAAGAACAGGCACATAGATTAATGGAACAGAACAGAGAACCCAGAAATAAACTCACACTTTTATGAACAACTGATATTTGACAAAGGAGGAAAGAGCATACAATGGAGGAAAGACAGCCTCTTTAACAAATGGTATTGGGAAAATTAGACATCTACCTGCAAAAAAATGAAACTAGACCATCAACTTACACCATTCACAAAAACAAACTCAAAATGGATAAAAGACTTTAAATGTAAGCCGTGAAACCATAAGCATCTTAGAAGAAAACATAGACAGCAAGCTCTCAGACATCTGTGGCAGCAATGTATTTGCCGATTTATCTCCACGTGCAAATGAAATAAAAGGCAAGATAAACAAATGGGACTATATCAAACTAAAAAGTTTTTGCACAGCTAAAGACAATAAGAACAGAATATAAAGATGAACCACACAATGGGAGAACATATTCGACAACACGTCTGATAAGGGGTTAATAACCAACATTTATAAAGAACTTATAAAACTCAACACCAGGAAGACAAACAATCCAATCCAAAAATGGGCAAAAGAAATGAATAGAAATTTCTCCAAAGAGGACATACAGTTGGCCAATAGGCATATGAAAAAATACTCAACATCACTAATCATTAGAGAAATGCAAATTAAAACCACAATGAGATGTCACCTCACACCAGTCAGAATGGCACTCATCAGCAAAACAACACAGAACAAGTGCTGGCGAGGATGTGGAGAAAAGGAACCCTCCTGCACTGCTGGTGGGAATGCAGACTGGTGCAGCCACTGTGGAAAACAGTATGGAGATTCCTCAAAAAATTAAAAATCGAACTGCTTTTTGACCCAGCTATCCCACTTTTAGAAATATACCCTAAGAACACGATAGCACTGTTTGAAGAGAAGAAATGTGCCCCCAGTTCGTGGCAGCATTGTTCACAATAGTGAAGATCTGGAAATAACCCAAGTGTCCGTCAGAGGACGAGTGGATTAAAAAGCTTGGTACATATATACTATGGAATACTACTCAGCCATAAGAAATGATGACAATGGATCATTTACAACAAAATGGAAGGACCTTGATAACATTATATGGAGTGAAATAAGTAAAACAGAACAAAAACGGAGAACAGCATGGTTTCATACATAGGTGGGACATAAAAGTGAGACTATGAGACATGGACAAGAGTGTGGTGGTTACGGGGTGGGGGTGGGAGGAGGGGGGGCGGGGCACAAAGAAAACCAGATAGTAGGTGACAGAGGACAATTTGACTTTGAGTGATGGGTATGCAACATAATTGAATGATAAGATAACCTGGAGATGTTTTCTTTGAACATATGTACTCTCATTTATTTATGTCATCTCATTAAAATTAATAAAAATAAATTAAAAAAAAAACAATGGCGCTTAGACACAAGAACCAAAAAAGAAAAGAAAAGAAAAGAAAAGAAAAGAAAACTCTGTCCCTTGGTGAGGAATGAATCAAAGAGACTGCCCTAAATGAAACACTGGAAACTGGCTGTTTTGTTTGCTTTTCATAAATGGGATCAGAAAATAGCTATTGCTTAACATATATTGAGGCTTCTGTAATAGTTACACCACATATGCCCAAAATATAGGTATTCATGTATATTTTCAGAATGAAATTTTCTCTACCTATGAATCAGTGAGCCTAGAATACAAAATTTTTCTTCCTGATAACTTGCATGAATTAAATATCTTTTCCATTTGGGGAAAACAATATGTTTTCCAACCAGCAGAAGTGCTTTACTATGGCATAGTTTGATGGAGAAGAATTTGGGAAAAATCTAAATATAGCAGATGTACGGAACTTGAAACCAGAGCACGTTTTCAGCCTTCCTCTGCAGTTAACTCAAATTGATCTCCCTAGCAAGAGCTAAAAATAGCAGGTGGAGAAAAGGGGATAGACAATGACTTTTCATCTGGCTCCCTGCAGGCATTTTCAGTGACAATGAACATGACCTTCCAGAGCCACCCTAGAGAGCAGAACACAGGCTGGCACGGCGCACCCCACCTCTGCTTTACCATCCAGGTGGCGCTGCCTACCTCTCTGGTTTGCCTCTCTTGCTGATGGGTATAGGTACGCTTTTTTGCAGAGGTGGGTTTTTGTTATCTCTATTTTGTTTTACTTTCAAAAAAGAACACAGCACTATACTCCCTCTGGAGTCAGGGACCAATTAGTATTAGCCAATAAACCAATATAGGTAAAGAAATATTCAATTCATTCTCCCCTCCCGGTCAAAACCCATCTTATTTTGTCTAGGTCATCGCTAAATGATGGACTTGTCTAAATTCACCAGAGGGACTAATATAACTGTAGGAAGCTTCTGTTTTATGGAGGTGCCTTTAAACAAGGCAGAGGCAGGAGAATTCTGATCCCCGTGCCCACTGGAAGGAGAGGAGAACACCGAGCTGGTGCCGCGGACACGTGTTAGAAGGTGCCAGTCAGCAGAGAAATGAAATGCTAAGGAACCAAACGTACAGGTGGTTTTGTAGTTTTTTTAAATTTCCTTTTGCAACAAACTTGAATCTTCTCTGGAGAAATTCATTTTCCTCTTCAAGAGATCTCTCTGGTTTCTCACACATTTTTTCTCTCCAGGACAAGGGTCAGGGTGGACGGGGTGGCTTGATCGGTCTTTCAGCTTCTTGCCAGCAGTACAGGGACATATTTTGACTTACCAGCTGTGCAAAGTCAGGCCAAGTTACTTAACTTCTCTGGGCCTCACCTTCCCAGATGAATAAAAGAGGAAAGTAACAATGCGTGTCTCACAGAGTGGCTGTGAGCCTTAAACGTAATAATATATAGTAAGGTGTTTAGAACAGTGCCTGACCAAAAAAGTAAGCCCCATAAATAAATTTTAGACATTGTTTCTATTTATATTCTTTTCTTAATTTACCTATGCTGATTTACTTTCTGGATCAAAAAAACAGGACATACAGTCATGGGGACAATGATTAAGAACGTTTAAAATTGTGCTTTTATATTTTCCAGAATATAAACTTGTTCTATCTGAGATGCTCCTTCTGTGTCATGTGGTCCTGGTTTCATTAACATAGGTAGGTAGCTAGATATTGACGGCGAAAGGAAGCAAAGGGTGTGGGACATTATATTTAATACAACTTAATTTAGCTTAACTTGCTAGGAGGCTGTAGCATTCATAGGCCCATCTGCACATTCCAGGAGTCCACTGTGCTCTCAGCCCTGTGGACTCAATCCCGAGCCTTTTGGGAGGGGTCTTCTGAGGCACTACCAGTCCCAGGGATGCGGGAGCAAGGAGAATTTCTTCTACTGGGCATGTGCAGTGGAAGCCAGAGGGGTGCCCATAGAGGCCTGTCAGTCTAGCCTCAAAGAAGGATCTGATTGGTTAGTGAGAGGAACCAATGCAAGCCTGTGAAATTTTAAAGAAACTGATTGGTTGGCTTAAGGGAGAGCTAGTCTTTCACAGCCCCAAACTATAAGCAGAAGCTTAAAAAGGATCCAGCCCTTTCTTCTTTTCTCTTTGCCTTTCTGCTTGGAGGCATGCACTCACCCTGCAGGGAGCAGCCATGCTACATTGGCTGTAAGCCACCTGCACACAGTCTACCAAATACAAGCGCTGAGCAGCACCTGGCCAGCCCTAAGCTTTGATATGAGCTAAACTATGGTGTAGCATATCTGGACTTTGGTCTTTATATACTGGGCTTAATAAAGATAAGACTGGACTTTTTCC
The DNA here is from genome assembly GCA_037038555.1 of Rhynchonycteris naso. Lineage (NCBI taxonomy): Eukaryota > Metazoa > Chordata > Mammalia > Chiroptera > Emballonuridae > Rhynchonycteris > Rhynchonycteris naso. The sequence goes on from CM073000.1 coordinate 13,180,863, forward strand.
TTGGCAGGACAGACAGAGATAAGACATTGGGAACCTGTGAGCAACCTTCTATTTCAAACCCAAATAAATCTTACTGCAATAGCCTAAGCTTCTCCACATGTGGGTCTTTTGATATTTCTTTCTCTCGATTCCACACCGGAACCACGCTCCACTGGCATCAGGCTCAGGCTGTAACACCCTGTGAAGGATATCTGAGGTTTGGGCTGGCCATGGGGTTTGGAAATTAAACTCTTCTCTTCACACTTCTTTTAAGAGCTTCTCTAGAAGTTCCAGGGAGGTCTGGCCCAGCGTCACCAGTGTTCCCTTCTTAAAGGACAGGGCACTGTTTTGACACTGCTTGTCTGTGCCAAGTCCTCTGTTTTCATCCTCACATTTGTCCCCCATGAAAGGGTGTGAGTAATGCACATTATTGCCTTCCTTGGGTGGCTGGACGTGTGAAGGCACCCACAAGCTAGCAGCTTGCTGAAGGGACCCTCAGCCTAAGGACCTTCTAACCCTGCATTCCAGCCCCAGAAAGTCTTTTTTAAGACTTGCTTTCGGTCAGCGTCTTTTTTTGTTGTTCAGTGAGAGGAGGGGAGGCAGAAACAGACTTCCGCATGCGTCCTGACAGGGATCCACCTGGCAAGCCCACTAGGGGGCAATGCTTTGCCTATCTGGGGTATTGCTCAGTTGCTCAGCAACTGAGCTCTTCTTAGCAACTGAGATGAGATCATGGAGCCATCCTCAGCACCCGGGCCAACTTTGCTCCAATAGAGCCTTGGCTGCGGGAGGGGAAGAGAGAGAGAAGCAAAAGGGAGAGGGGTAGAGAAGCAAATGGGAGCTTCTCTTGTGTGCCCTGACCAGAAATCAAACCCGGGACACCCACACACTAGGTTGATGCTCTACCACTGAGCCAACTGGCCATGGCCTTGGTTAGCATCTTTAAATTTCTGCATCTCTCCTCAGTCACCTGGCGCTACCAATTTCGTACTATTAGTCATTCCTCCAAAGCAAACCTCCATTCCTCCGGTCATTGGAGTTGCTTTCCTCTGCTTCCATTCTAATTCATTTCCATACCTCTGGAACTGGGGTACTCATCCCTCAGCATGGAGTGAGCCATCATTTGTTACTGAAATGATTCTGCCAAAGGATGAAAAATGAATTTTACTAAATCATTTTTTTTTAAATGGAAATGCCAGAAGTCCTCTCGTTGGAGAAAACATTAATTTAGTGCTTCCTGGCTCAGTTTGGCTAAAGCTGTAAGAAAGAAACAATTTGCCAGTGAAGAAATGATCACTAGTCAGGTCAATAAGTCTATCTAGTCACTCACTCAATATTTATTGAGCTTCTACTATGTGCAACTTGTCATCAGTCTCCGGGAATACCAAAATAAGCACTGCATGCATTCTTCCCTCAAAAATTAAGGAAGAAAGTAAGTTAAACAATAGAAAGTTACCAGAAGGAGAAGTGAGCATTTGTGTAAAATGCCCTAAGGAGACTGTAGGAGCTACTCCTCATGTTGGCACCTCGCTGGGGAGGGGACGGCGGTGTGTGTGTGTGTGTGTGTGTGTGTGTGTGTGTGTGTGTGCGCGCGCGCGCGGGAGTAGGCGGGTGTACGTGGGGCATGGCCTGTTTCTTCATCACTGCAGCTGGAACAGCTGCCGGATGCTCAGATCTCTCACTGTGATATTTTCAACTCAAGTGCTGGATACAAACCATTCTTCTCTGTGGGGTGAAGAAGCTCCAAGGCCACAGGAGAAGGACAAATGGCTGATAACTAACTAAAGAAAGAGAGCATCAAACTGATGTCAAAGAGTAGAGAGAAAGAGATTCCAACGTCAGTAATCCTTAAAAAGCAGAAGGCCCGAGAGATTCGCTCTGGCACACTTAGGGCATAGGACTGCATTTGCACACTTCCCAGGCCCTGGGTTAGGCTTTCTGGCAGTTGCCGTGGTGTTTTAGACAACTGCCAATTCAGGGTTAGGATAAACGTTGCCTGTGTCAGAGCAGAGCAGAGCAGACCTGAAGTCCACTGAGGCAGCCTGTGTCCTTCATAGGCCATTGGCTCTGGCCAAGTGGACATTCAGAAGAGCTGGGTGTGACATTAGCCTCTGCCACCAAACAGCTGTCACCTCAGTAACTTTGTTTACCTCTCTCCAGCTCAGTGTTCTGATCTGTGAAATGGGGATAGTAACTGTTCCTATCTCTGCTTAGGGCACAGGAAGGCGCTTCAGAAATGGTGGACAGTACGTTCAACTGGGAAGGAGAGGTGAGGCTCATAGGTTAGCAGTTCAGTTAATGCAGTTTTAACATTGTTGATAAGTTATTTACAACTCTGAAAAGAATCCTCCTTTTTTTTTCACTGCCTGTTTAAGATCATTTTATTCTTCCTCCCCTCCTCCTCCATGCCAGGCTCTGGGATAGCCTTTCTGAGGCCGAATTCCCACTCCACCTGTCCCCTCTGCTTCTCTCAGTCCCAGGTCGCACTGGCCCCCAGAAGCATCCTCCAGGCTCGGACTCAGCCACATCGACCGTGAAGGGGTCTGAGGCTTGCCTTTGTCTGTGCATCAAGCTCTGTGAATGTGAACCACATATGAATTTTCTTTCTCGCTTTGGATCAAAATTATTTGAATGTATTGAATTAACCAGCTCCAGTGGACTAAACAAGACATTTTAGAGCTTTTGGAAAAGTGGGTAGGAGATATGCCCGAGAATGTTAACTGTAGACTTAATTATAATGGCAAGAAGCTGGAAACAATCTACACATCCATCACCCAGAGAGTGGAAGCATAAAGAGGGATGGTGTATTCACCCAGTGGAATACGATACTGCAGAAAATCGAGTGAATCCGCGACCCGTATACAAACATCGGAACAAAGAGAGCGTAATATTTTTCTAGTTTGAGGCTATTATGACCAGCTTCTTGGGGACTTGGACGCTTCACTTTGACAAGCCGATTGTCTTGTGGTGGTGGTTCCTGGCCGCACCCACGACAGCAATAAAACTGGCTGCACAGCACGGAAGCCCATGCTGGCTGCTAGAGCTCATCTTGCTTGTTCTAGGGAAATAAATTGATTATGGTACAGAAAGAAATCCCGTAGGAATTAAGTCATTTTTTTCCCCAACCTTAACCTACCGGCATTGCAATCCAGAAGCCTCGTGGACAGACACTTTACAGCTGGTCCCCGAGTTGCTCCGAAACCACTACAAAGTCTGACGCTGCGTTCTCATACATCATCCCTCCCCTCGTCCACCTACAGCAACGAGTCCATTAGAGATGCAGGTGTGGCCATGAACCCGGGATTTCAAGGTTGCTAATCTCGTTTGGCTTTTCTGGGTTGCTGACACATGCTTCTTTTTAAAAGGGCCGCAGGGCTTACCTGGTCCTAGTTTGGCCACGGCATAGAGGAGGTCGTAGTTGAGGACGGGTGTGCCGTCGCCGATGGGCTGCCAGCCGATGGGAGGAGATGAAGGCGGTGAGATGAGAAACTGTTTGGCGGGCTGTGGTGGAGCCAAATGCAGTTTGTCTCCGTCTGTCTCCGGAGTCTGAACCTATCAAACACAGTGAAAATGAAGGCACATGACTCACTGTGGCTAGGATGTGCCACGTTGGTCTGCTCAAGGGCCAAGGTGCACTTTGAGCCTTAATTTAATAATGACTCCTTACCACACATCATGTGCTCGATTATCTTATTTCACCATTAAAAAAACAGTGGATTGCAATCAAACGTTAGTGTGCATCAGAACGACCTAGACAGCTTTCTAAAATACAGACTTCTGAGCCCACTCCTAGAGTTTCTGATTCAGTAGATTTGGGGTGGGATCCAAGAGTTTGCATTGCTAACAAGTTCCCTGGTGACGCTGAGGCGCTGGTCCCCAGATCCACCTGTCCTTCCCTTCCCTCCTTCCTCCTTCCTTCTTCCTTGTTCTTTCTTTTAATTGAGGTGAAATTCACATCAGATGAATCATTTTGGAGTAGACATTTCAGTGGCATTTAGTATATGCCCAGTGTTTGCAATCCCCACTTGTGTCCATCTCCAAAATATTTTATCTCCAACAAAGAAAGCCTATACCCATTAGTTACTACCATTTCTGTCTCCCTCCAGAGCGTGGCAAGCACCGATATGATTTCTACCTCTGCAGATTCACCTATTCTGACCATTTCATAGAAATGAAATCATAGAGTGTGTGACCTTTTGTGTTTGGCTTCTTCCATTTAGCTTTAAGGTCCATCCATGTTGTAGCATGTATCGGTATTTTATTCCTTTTTATGGTCAAATAATATTCCACTGAATGAACAGACCACAATTTGTTTATCTGTTCCCGAACTGATGGACTTTGGGTTGTTTATATCTTTTGACTATTGTGAGTAGTGCTGCTATGAACATATGTGTACATGGGCTTGTTTGAGACCAATTTTCACTTTTTTTCAACATATACATAGCAGTGGAACTACTGAGTCAGACGGTGACTCTATGGTTAACCTTTTAACAAAACAAGTGGGGTCTTAACAGATGAGGAAACTGATGTTTCTACAAATCACACACATTATTAACAGTGTGGGATTTGACATGGGTCTGAGGCCAAAGTCTAAGTTCTTTATCCTTTTTAGTTTTTATTTTATTTCATTGTGGTATGGACACTTAATATGAGATCTAACCTCTTAATAAATTTCTAACTGTACATTACACTATCGTTGACTGTAGGCACAACGTTGTGCAGCAGATCCCTAGAGATCATTCTTCTTGTCCAACTGAAACTTCATGCCCACTGATGAGTAACTACCTATTTCCTGTCCCCCCGCCCCTAGAAACCACCATTCCACAATTTGGTTCTATGACTTTGACTGTTTGAGGTGCCTCATATAAATGGTGTCATATAATATTTGTCTTTCTGTGACTTGTGTATTTCACTTAAATAATGTCCTCAAGGGTCATTCATGCTGTTTCATACTGAAGAATGTCCACTCTAACTAAAGTAATCTACAGATTTAATAAAATCCTTATCAAAACCCCAATGACTTTCTTTTTACAAAAATAACTAAAATTCACATAGAACCATGAAAGACTACAAATGGCCAAATCAATCTTGAGAGGAATAACACCACACTTCCTAATTTAAAAATATATTTAAAAGCTACAGGAATCAACATAGTATGGCACTGCAATTTAGACAAACATAGGAAACTATGGAACAGAATAAAGAGCTCAGAAATATTTCCACACATGTAGGGTCAACTGATCTTCAACAAGGATGCCAAGAATACACAATCAGGAAAGGACAGTCTCTTCAACAATGGTGCTAGAAAAACTGAATATCTACATACTAAAGAATGAAACTGGACTCTTACCTTACACTATACCCAAAAATCAACTCAAAATGGATTAAGGACTTAAAATGTAAGGTATACAACTGTATAACTCCTAGAAGATAAGGGAAAACGTTCACGACACTGGCTTTGGCTATGATTTCATGGATAGGACACCAAAAGCACAGACAACAACAACAAAAATAAGCCAGTGAGACGATATCAAACTAAGAGTCCTCTGCACAGCAAAGAAAACAACCACCAAAGTGAAATGGCAATCTACAAGATGGAAGAAAGCTTTTGTAAACCATAGATAGGACAAGGGGGTTAATCCCCCAAATATATAAGGAACTCCTATAATTCAATTGTAAAACAGAACAAAACTAGAAAAAACAAAGACGAATAACAATTAAAAAGTGGGCTAAGGACTTGAATAGACATTCCTTCAAAGAAGGCATACAAACGGCCAATAGGTATATTAAAAAATGCCCAGTTCGCTTATTATCAGGAGAATGTATATCAAAACTACAATGGGATATCACCTCACTCCTGTCAGAATGGTTATTTAAAAAAAGAAAAAAAGACGAGTGTTGAAAAAAAAATTGGAAAAACTGGAATCCTTGTACACTGTTGATGGGTCATCAAAAAAATTAAAAATAGAACCATAACATGATCCAGCAATTCCACTTCTGTGTATTTATCCAAAACAATTAAAATCAGGTTCTTGAAAAGCTATTAGCACTCCCATGCTCATTGTAGCACTATTCAAAATAACCCAGATATGGGACAACTTAAATGTCCTCTGACAGATGAATGGAGAAAGACAATGTGGCCTATACATAAGATGGAATGCTATCCAGCCCTAAAAAAGAAGCGAAGTTCATGTTCTTTCCACTGGACCCTCTTTGTAGAGTCCAAGGTGGAAACAATGCTTACTGACCAATAAGAGATGGATACTTACTGATGGAACATTATGGACACTGGTATTCTATTGGGTGGCCACTCTGCGCATTGCCAAGAATTACCCATTCATTTTTGGAATAGCCAGAATTTATTTTGGATTAAGTAAAACATAAAATTAATTTCCTTATGTTTGTAACCTTTAATCATGAATGTGAGTCACTAAAAAGGTATGCAGTCCACTAAAAACTGTCATATAATTTAAGTTTTAATTATAAATTTGCCAGGAAGGTTAGGAGTAGTGATTAAACCATTCTTTATAACTATTAGCCAGCATTTATTATGTATTTACCAAACGCTAGGCACTTTAATACCCAATAATTAATTTAATCCCCATAACAACAGTCTGGAGTATATATCATCATTGCCATTTTATAGATGAGAAAACTGAGACTCAATGAAGTTATGTAACTTATTTAGGTTAGAAACCAGGCTGTTAAGCCTCAGAGTTTGTTCTCTAAACCTCCATGCTGTCCCTGCCTGGGAATCATGATAGAGGTTTATTGCTCAGCAGACTAATGATAGACTACAAACCAACGTGAAAGTAGAGAAAGAGCTCCATTTACTTTTTTTAAATGGCAAAGAATAATGCAGGGCAAGAGGTTTAACTTTGGTAAGAACTACCTTACCTGTGCAAAGTAGAGTTTTAATTTTTTCCCTCTGAACTGGGTTTCATGAAGCTCTATCCTGGCTCGGGCTGCAGATTTGGGATTGCTGAAGTTTATTCGGACGCGTCTGAAACTCTTAAACAGCTGGAACGTCACGCAGTCATCGTAAGTCCGGAACAGACCCTCAAACTTTTCCTGATAAAAATGAACACAGAGAAACAGCCATTGGTCATATGTCTTACATGATGTCTGATTTGGTAAAAACAAATAACTAAGGAAATAAACAGGCGGCTATTAATATAAAATTAAAACAGAACTGGTCATGTATTTTTTTTTTCATCTGTTGGTCTGTTACCAGGTGCTAAACATACCGGTGGGTTCAGTTAAAAAGTTCATAATCTGGTTTCAGGGATCCATAGACTATAAGTGAGTGCAATTTAAAGTACACAAAACACCTGAAAATTATGCAAAATATTTAGTAAGTTTTTGTGTGCAGGTGGTTTTTGTCCCCCCTTGGGAAAGAGATCATAGTTGTCCTAAGATTCTGAAAGAAGTCCATTGTCTGCAAAATATTAGAACTATTGAGTAAAGTGTGTGGCAGACATTGTTAGTGATTACTGATCTTGCATTTTTCTTGCCTAAAGATATTGGTGCCCACATTCCCCAAACCCTTCTAGTTAGTGCCACATGATCGTCCCTGGTCAATGAAATGTGTGTGAAAGGCAGGAGAAAGCTCTTGAGAAAATGTTCAGTGTCTTTCTCTGAAGATGGCATGTGTTCTAGATGGTAGAGCAGTCAGAAGCAGAATTCTCCTCAGCCTGGGTCTCTGAGTGACTGTATGGAGCACAATTATCTTTCTCCCTACTCTCACCCCATCCTAAGGGTGACTTTGTCTTGAAAAGGAAAATAAAAGGCTCTATTACATTAAACCACTGAGATTTGGGGATTATTTTATTCCTGCAGCATAACCAAACCTATCACAAAACAAAGCAATCATTTAAAAATTTCAATTCAATGCAATTTTCAATTCAACTGAACAAATAAATCTCTTCGAAACACTTCTTTGTATAATGCATGGTCTCTAGGCTTTGGGAGAATACAGAGATGAGCATTGTTTTGCTTCGACTTAATAAAATAACAATGTAATGTGAGAGGCAGACAGAGACACAAATAAGAGAATGCCTATATGATTAGAAAAAACATAAAGAATTAAAAAAATTTATATATTAACACCATCTGTCTCTTCCTTTTAGCTTCAAAAACGTTCTTATTATAGGTAACAAAACTAATGCATGCTAAGTTACTGAGCGTTCTTAATGAAGAAACTGCCACTAAGGAAATAACTTCTATTAAAAAAAAACCCCTGGATTCTTTCATTTCTACAGTAACAGATATTTTTGCATGAGTGAGTACAAGTGGGAATGAAGATGAACAAAAAATTAAACTCATTGAATTTTTATTTGAAAGGGACTTAAGGGGTAATTCACTTTTCTCACCTCACCTCTATCATTTTACAGATCAGGACCTCAAGGTCTGAAGAGATAAGGACCTGGCCACGGTCACATGGCCAGTTAGTGGCAGAGCTCCGACCGGCCAAAGTCCTTGCGACCCTGAATACAGAGAGCGCTTTCAACTACAGAAAAAACGACACTGCCAGGCTGAGAGGAAGAGCTGGTTGCTCGAATGAGAAAAAGAGATGGAGAGTAATAAGCAGACTCAAGGCTCCCGTGTGACCCCATCTAAGGGAATCCATTGTGGGGGGCTGAGCTGTAACATCAGCGCCTCCTGAGGTTGCCGAGGAAGAAGATTCACATGTCAGAGAAGGTCTTCCTGGGCATCCAGGTGAACTTGTCACAGACCTGACTCAAGTCCTGGGCTGTAATCCTTCCAAACCTGTTGCCCATTTCTGAGATTCCCCAGGGGGCGACCTCTATAGTCCCTTTATTTCTGACTCTGTGTCTGTATACTCTCTCTTTTATATGACATCTATCCAGTCCAGAACCCCAAAGAATACACTCAAAACAAGTGTTGTTTGTTTGTTTGTCTCATAACATCTTTGGAGATTTGAGGGGTTCATTCTCCCCTTTTCAGGCTGTGCTCTTAATTCCCTTCCCCTATGAAGGGCAAAACAGTCTTTCCTTGTCTGTTTCTTGACAGGTTGTTTTTTTTTTTTCATCTCTCAAGCCTTGGGATCAGCCAACTTACAGACCCGGGGCCTAAACTGCCAGCCCAAGGGCCTCATTAAGGAATTCTTTCCCAATAATACCATGTTTTCCTGAACAGAAATCCCACTGAATCAATGAACAATGAAGTGACACTACTACGAGTTGATGGTTCTCATCTCTCTCCCTTCCTGCCTCTCTCCCTCTCAAGAAAAAAAAAAGTAAATAAATAAAAAGAAATTCTGGTGAATGAAATGCATTCTGATCCATAACTATGGCAGTATTCTCAATTGGGAAAATCACAGCTGGTGGTATGATTAATTTGGGGAACTTCAGAATGGAAGGAATGAAAAAACTAGAAGCTCTGATTACTATATTGAGCATCGTCATTTTTTAGGATGAAATCCTCGGGTCATCTCTGTGGCTCTACGTTATTCCATTTCCAGTTTGGGAGCTCCACCTCCCTCCCTATCCCTACCTTTAAGATTAAGATAAGGTGGGGGGTGGGGGCAGGTGCTCTTTTCCTTTGAGTCTAACTCACTGCTTTTCATTCTATATTTCTCCCTAATGCCGTGGGCCTGGGTGGTTCAGAGCTGTCTGGCCTCAAGGCCCTAGCTTAGTAGAAAGGCATCAGGAGTAGGGTGGGGGAACCATTAATGGCCCTGCACTGCCTCTGATGAGAGGCCTCCGCACATATCAACAACGACTGTACTTTTTTCTCACCTGCTGCTCAACAGAGGTCTCCAGGCAGCTTTTCCATCAAGCTGGAGCTGGCAAACAACAGAAATTTCACTGATTTCCCTAATTTGGGGCTAAGGCCCACAGGTCAAGAGCCCTTGACCAAGCCTAGTATGCTGCCCAGAGCTCAGAGGCCAGGGTTTTCACTAGACTATTTGGGGCCCAAACTCTACAATGATAATACTAATAAACAGAGGACATTTACTTGACGTGTCCTCTCTGCACAGCTCTTTTGGGAATTCGTAGGGGCAGACAGGCACGAGGCCAAGAATTAAGGACTTGCTGGCCATCTCGATTTTTCTCCGTAAGTGACAGGACAAACATGTCATTTGCTTAGACAATAAGATACAAGACCAATTTGGTTAGAGGCAGACAGCCCAGTGCACCTGCCAGACATACCCTGGGCCAGATGTACCCTTAGGCGAAACAGTGAAAAGAGCAAAGCCAAGCAGCAGGGTCCTCCACCTGCCCTTACAGAAACCTGTGGTGTTAATGCTCAGCTCGCCCCTAGGCACATAGAGATATTTTGCTGTCAACCTGCTGCCAGTTTCCTTCAGTCTGGTACTCCCCAAACCAATAAATCTCTCATTTCCTCAATGATTAGTGTTCTTTGTTACCACTGGTTTGAATAAAGTTTTATAGTAGTGACCTCAAACTTTGGTCTCAGCACTTTGCTGTCCTCTTAAAAATTACAGAGCATCCTATAAAAACTATTGGAGGTTTCGTCTATCAATGTTTATTATACTAGAAATTAAAGCTGAGAAATTAAAGAGCATTTATTCATAAATCCATTAAAATAATAATAATAATAATAAACTCATTATATGTTTAAATAATCTTTTTGTGAAAAGTAACCTTTCCAAAACAAGAAGAAAATTTAGTAAGAATATTGGCAGTTTTACATCTTTGCAGATTTTTATAATTTCTAACTTAGTAGAAGATACCTGGAATCTCATACCTTCTTTTGTGTGTTCAATCTGTTAACAACATGTTGTTTTGTCCACAGGTATAAAGAAAACTTGGCTTCACTCAAACACGTGGTTGGAAAAGGGAGGAGTATTTTAATAGACTTTCAACTAATTATTAGTATTCTTCCTTGATATATCATTAAAACTCAACAAGTGTGCCGAGTTGGCTGGTTGGCTCAGCAGTAGATCATCAGCCCAGTGTTTGGATGGCCCAGATTCGATCCCCAGTGAGAACACACAGGAGAAGCAATCATATGCTTCTTCACCCATCTCCCCTTCTCTCTCGCTCACCCACCCCTTCCCATAGCCATGGTTCAAACAAGTTGGTCCTGGAGAATTAAGGATGGTGGGAGATGGTGGAGACAAGAAAGAGAGGGGCTTCAGAAAAAGCTGTAGGCATTTCTTCCCAGGAGAGAGGAGATGACTGGGTGAGTTTGGAAGCAGAACGAGCAGAACTAAGATGGCTTTTTCTTGGCCTCAGGGAAGGCTTTCTGCTCAGAGTGGAAGAGGAGAAGGGAGACAGGGCTGGAGGAACCTGAGGAAGGTGCACAGAAGCCACTGTGGTCAGAGGGAGGGGTCAGTGTGGAGGAAGCTGAAGACTGTGATAGGGGTTGAATTGTGTCCCTTGCAAAAGATCTGCCGAAGTCCCCAGTACCTTAGAATATGACCTTATTTATAAATAGGGCCATTACACATGTAATTAGTTAGGATGAGGTCATACGGGGGTGAGGTGGGCGCTTCATCCAATATGACAGACACTATGTAACCCAGGAACACCAAAGACAGCCTGCAGACTGCTACCTCCAGAAGCTAAGAAGGAATGAGGACTCCCTAGAGGTTTCAGAGGCAGCATGGCCTTGCTGACACCTTGATTTTGGTCTTCCAGCCTCCAGAGCAGTCTAACAATACATTTCTGTTACTTTAAGCCACTCAGTTTATGGGATTTTGTCCCAGCAGCCCTAGGAAACTAATACAGACAGTTATGCAGAGCTAGTGACCAACCAAATCTGGGAATGCTACAGTTTTAATAGAGCCAACTGATACAGTGAGGTCGTTTATTTTTTCTGGAAGAGCAGTAAGTAGAGAGCTGGGTCATTCTAGGGTGCGGTGCACAAGACAGGTGTGTGTACACGTGTGTGGAAATGGGCAGGGGGGTACAAGGAGGGGAGCGTGTTTAGTGTATTCTACTTGATTGATACAAAACGCCAGAGTATTTTATGGAATATTAGAATATTAAAGTATTGCCTTCCATGTAAGTCTAAACCAGGCGGGCTGCTAACAATCACTGTCGTCTAATATATTATCTCACTGAACCCTCGCTTTCCTGAACGGGCCCTTTGAGGGACATCTAGAATTGCTATTGCCCTGGTGGAGCATAGGAAGCCACGGAAAACGACAGACACGAATGACCTTTACAAAGTCACACGACTAGTTAGCAAAACCGGAACTAGTCAGCATAAACATCACTGGTGATATGCAAACAAAGGTCTGAAAAACAAGAGCGAGTAAGCCGGGCTTCCTGTGGGTCGGGAAGAGCAGCGCGCTGTCGCGGCGGAGCGGTGGCTCACGAGGTCCAGCGACGCCTTTGCCTCCGTCCACGACGACGCTGCGTGCCTGTTTCTGTTTTTCAGTTTTCTCACTTATGATCTCTTTGGGCACAAATGATCTAGATAAGAAATTCAGCTTCCCTCAAAGTCACACGGCTTTCAGAGAATACCTCCCGGAAACTGCCAAAGACTGAAACAATGCACTTTGGGAACCACGGACAGGCCAACAGGTCGTGTGCAAGCCTAGGGTTCAGGACCACACTGGGTTTCACAGGCTGCCCAGGGGGGCCTTCTGGGGAATGGCTGCTGTTGTCAACCCTCCGTGGGGCAGACCCCCATGGGAACGGGGTAACCAGGTCTGCGTGGGGGGTGTCTTTACACCTGGATTTCAACCTGTCGGGATTGCTTAGGCCAGGCAGACTTGCTTTCATGATGCCTTGTCACATTTGTGGTCTGGATTATCTAAATCTCAATAAGGATTACCTATTACCTAAGTAAAAAACAAACAAAAGAAATCATCATGAGAAGGAGGCTCTCAACCCTTCTTTACTGATAAAGGAAGTGGACAGAATCCATGTTACATAGCTACTTCGAGAAAAGAGACTTACTTCTTCTGTAAAGGCACAAAAGCCCTTATCCCTGCTTCCTGGAGTCCCTGGGAGAGACACAGATCTAAAACTTGAGCCCAAACTCTAAAAGGACCCTCTTTGTTCTAAAACCGTATAGATTCACCACTCGCCTCTCTCGATAGAACGCTTTTCAGGGCCTGTGTTTGAGTCAGCTCTTTCATTCCCAGTGCTGGCCTATCGCGGGACCCACACTGCGGCTGGATAACACTGCTGCGCAGGAGTGTGTTTCTACTCTTTCCTCAGGAAGTCTCCATATCTCGGATTCCACTGAGCTGCTGTCTCTGCGTCTAGAACTGGACAAGCAAAAACCGAACAAACTCTTCCAAATCCAAGACCATGGACAGAGACTATGAGCCGCAATGATCTTTGAACAGGGGCAGATCTAAGCTTTGACAACTTGGAAAACCCTCTTTAAGCAAAATCACACAAAACAAGGCACAAAAATGGACTTTTTGTTTTAGAATGAGAACAAAAAATCCCAAAGGATAATATTGCAAATTTTATAGAAAATACGTGAACACGGGAACACATTGCCAGGGCCCTAACAGGGTTTCGGTGGAGGACCCTGCAAATGAAAGACCCTGAGCTGACAGACCCTTCATCCACTTTTCAGGAAATGTGACTAAGAGATTGAGTCTACTGTGCCATTGCCAAGGAGCCTAGAGTCTAGGTTTCAGGACAGCTAAAATAAGAACAGTGCTTGCATCACTCTGACTGATGACGTTTACTTCCCTAAGTGTTTGAATCACTAGAATGAGAGCCAAGGAATTTGCTCTGCGAAGTTTCAGCCCATCAATCATATTACAGATGGCTGGGTCCCTGCCCCACTTGCACCTATTTTGTCAATACTCAAGATGGAGAACTGAGGAGGAGAAGCAAGTCTGGGGGGGGTGTTGGAAGCCTGTCCTGCAGGTGTTCAGTAAGGGGCGGGAAGGGCACGTGAATGGGCCACAGAGAGGAAACTGCAGGTGGCACCATCTGTGTGCCCAGGACCCTTGTTGGGTCTAAACTGTGCAGAGTGCCTACCCTTTGGATGAGTGAGACCCTCCCAGCACCTGAATCCAGGCCTTGTTCTGGTGGGTCACACTGTCCTCACCCAGCACCCAGGAGCTATGGAATCTGGTTGTGCCGAGCGAGGTATAATTTGTGCATGCCTGCACGCTTTCTACCTGCCTCCCAGGACACTTATAAGCTTCCCAAGGGGTCTTTGAACACTTAGGGGACTAATAAGGGAGGAGCAGCTCTCATGTGCCGGGGCTGGGAAGGGGATGGACCATGCAAACTTGGGACCTTGGAGAGAGCTGTGATGAGCACAGGTCTGCTACATGCCACAAAAATGGACATATCTGCGTGGTTATAAGTACAAAGAAAGGCTCTGACAGTCCTTTTATAGCTGCCATATTTCAGTTGACAATATCAATAGCTGTCTTGGTTCAGGGCATTTCCTGAAGGCTAATGACAGCTTCCTCCTTCTCTGGGCCATCAACTCCTCTCCTCTGATCATAAATTTGCAAGGGCGCTCATGGCTGTCATCAGCCCTGATTAGAGGTATGCTCTAATTGTGTATGTGTGACTTATGAAATGCACAGCCTCCTTCACAGCTTCCCCAATGCACAAGACAGGAGTTGCATTTCAAATCCATTTAAATATTGATTTACCTATTAGCTATAGGTAGAGAGGGGCGGTATAAATCCATGTTACTAGAGCAGACTCTAGAGCAGTGGTTCTTAACCTTTTTTGAGGTACCAAACCCACCAGTTTCATATGCACATTCACCTAACCCTTATTTAGTGATAAATAAAATATGATTTTTTTTCCAAATTCAAGACATAGGTATATGTTTTTTTACTGGTGCACAAAATGAGCCGTGCATGAACATCACCTTGCTCAAAGAACAAAACCAACAAAATGCATGAACTCACAACAAATTACGGTATTACTTTATTCTGGTCTCTGTGGCAGAGGCTTCTCCGAATCCCTGAGACCGACTCATCGAACCCCTAGGGTTCAATAGAACCCAGGTTAAGAACCACTGCCCTAGAGCCACCTAGCTAGTTCAAATCCTGGACCCAGGATGTGTACAACCTTCAGCAACTTACCTATTTGACACCTCAGTTTCCTTATCTGTAAAATGGGGATAAATAACTATATCAACCTCACAGGGGTGTTCTGAGCATTAAGTGAATTTGTATATTTAAATCACTTAGAAAGTTGCTGAGCACAGTAAGTGAGTGTCAGCTGTCTCTTTTATGAATCCCAGACGGGAAAATGAACAATGTTTTGTTTTTAAAATTCTATTTGGCCTGTGAGCTCTAGCTGTACAAACCTCCCTATATCTTGATTCAAGTAAATATTTACCTATGCCTACATTGATCTATAGTTATATCTATACTTGTGCCTGTATCCAATCCTTAAAGATTGTAAAGAGCAATTATAAGAACACCCAGAATAGTATCTCATATAAATGAAGTCTAATTATACTAACATGATTTTATTAATGTTATTATTTACTTAAAGTGTAGAGCCCAAATTAACCATCAACATTTTTTCCTTCGTTGTTAAGTTTAAAAAGTTTCCTTTACAGAATCAACATGGTAAATTAAGTAATCTTAAGGTGGATAACTGGCTAATTGGCTTCACCCTTCCCTATGGAGACCCTGTACCATCAGCAGGGCCTGGGGCTCAGAGGGGCAGTGAGCAAACAACCCAGATGCCAGTCACCAGCGAAAATCGCTGAGGCTCAGGTACGTAAGAGATTTGTTAAGCCCTCCTTCCCAGAATCCTTTGCCTGACCCAAGACATCTCAACCCCCTTGTAGACAAACCCATCTCCATGACCTCTATTCTTCAGATTCACCTGTTTCTAAAACACTTCCTTTGATATATCTACTAGGTGCTCCAAAGACAAATTCTTTGCTGGTGCTTCTAAATCGGCTCCCTTTGCAATGAATGGCTGCCATCTGCACAGCTTCTCCAGCCGGGAAGCTGAATGGTCATCCTGATCATTCCCCTCTCCCCCGCCCCACACTCCACCAGTCAACATCCCTGCATTCTCTCTGCCTTCCCTTATCTGCCCTCCATGCCGCTCTCCATTCTGTGGCTCACTACAGCTCTCACAGTTGCTGCCCGGGGTCTCCCCGGCGTCAGTCTGGCCACCCTCAAAACAACCTTGAAAGCCTGCTCCAAGAGAAATCTCCCTAAAAGAGAAAATTCTGATTACATTTGTCCCCTATAAAATCCTGCAGTTGCTTCCCAAAGCTTTAGAATATGGGTTGGCTTGGCATTAAGGACCCTTTATTAGATGGCCGTCACCCACCCCACTGAGTTCATACCCCACCTTCTCCCTAACCTGTCCCCTGTAGCCCAGCCAGACTCCCACAGGTAAGCGGTTCTGTGTCTCCACGCCTTCTCTCACTTGCTCTCCATTCCACCAGTGACACCCTTTTTCTTCAGCGTTTTCTACTTTATTGAGATATAATCAACATATAACATTGCATAAGTCTAAGGTGTTTCCATAAGGACTTCATAAATGTGTATATTGGATGACGATTACCACAATGCAGTTCGTTACAACCCAACGAAGTCACATAGTTACAAATATTTTTTCTTGTGATGAGAATTTTAAGATCCAATCACTTACCAATGTTCAAATATACAACCCAGTGCTGTTAAACTACAGTCATCATGCTGCATATCACTTCCCTATCAGATAACTTCTAGTGGTCACTTATGCCCCAGCTTAGACCTCTTACCTAAGAAATCCCGCCTAAATCCCACTGAGATTAAGGACTCATCCACTATGCTCCCATAACAGAGTTGTCCAGTTCACAAGGGTGGCTGCTCCCTCATTAACTAGACTATAAGAATTTCAAGGGCAAAAGTGGTTCACTTTCTCTGTCCCGTGTCCCTTGTTCATGCATCATTAGTGAGAGCCACCTGAGCACCACGCAGGGTGCTTCTGGGGAAGGCTGGCACACTTGGTGACGAGGCAAACAAGGCAATGTAGGTGAATAGCCTTCCCTCCTCCCACACTCTACCTGCTGGTAATTTTTTTCTTCCTTTCAAAGCTACTCCTCAGTAAATCAGCAAACATGTACTGAACACATGGCTTGAGATTCTCCATGCTATAACAGGAAGCCAAAATCAAATGAGCACATTTCTTCCCAGAAGTCTTTCTGACCCTTACCCCCAACATACCCTTCCTCCATCAAGGTTTAATTTCTACTTTCTTTAAATCTTTATTTTATTTTATTTTATTCATTTTAGAGAGTAGACACAGAGTGAGAGAGAAAGAGAGAGAGAGAGAGAAAGAGAGAGAGAGAGAAAGGGGGGAGGAGCTGGAAGCATCAACTCCCAAATGTGCCTTGACCAGACCAGTGCAGGGTTTTGAACTGGCGACCTCAGTGTTCCCAGGTCGACGTTTTATCCACTGCACTACCACAGGTCAGGCTCTTTAAATCTTTTTAAAAACACTCTGAATCTCTTTTTCAGAATAATGTGTCAACAAAGTGTGTGTGTACGTGGGATGTTAAGGAAGATCTCAGGGCCAAAATGGTAACTGAAAGGTGGATGGAATTTTGACATGTGGAAAGGTATGATGGTGGGAGCTTCCAGAAGAAGTATTTGTTCTAGGCAGGACAGCAACATTAGCAAAGAATTTATCTGCCCCTATTCATCGGAGGTCACTGCTAAAAAAAAGGTATTTGGGGCCACTGAGGAAGAAGAGGAAATAATAATAGTTGGTCCTGAACCACATTTTCGTAGGCATGCACACTCACACTACTATAAATAGTTAGGGAATTGCTGGAAATGTAAAACAAATGAGATTTGAGATTTTATTATTTTAAGGGTCTTACGTGTCTCTTACACTTATTTTCCTAGCAGGGTGCTCCACTGAATACATTTCATTTGAATTCTAAATAACAGGTCACGGGCCTGCTGATGAAAAAGGGACAAACGGCTCACCCTCACAAACACCAGTCTAGGAAATGATTTCTTTCCGGAATGCCACACAGTGTGGTAGTGGGATGAGGTAGGAAATGTACTTCTAAAAACAAATAGTGTTCTCTCTTCTCAAGACCCAAGTGAAGCCTCTGTTTTAATATCGAGCTGTCAATAATTGATGAGGACATTTTTAGTATGTTTAATGTTAAATTAAAGGGCTAAATCCTAAATATGTTCCATTTCACATCCTTCTGAAGATAGGCAATTTAAAATTTAATACATTCACTTTGCCATCTGGAATAAGATCAAAGTAAGCTTTTCAAAGGCAGCGTGGTACCCTTAACTTATTTTTTTCCCCATGAAATTGAAATGGCATTTGCATTCTTTTGAGATGCAGATAGGAATAACTTTTTGTGACTCAATCTTTCAACCAAGAAAGCAAGTCCAGAGTTTGTTCTGCTCCTCACGTTCTCCCTTACCGTTCCTGTTCCTCATCTCCAGAACACCTTTCTAATTTTGTTTAGATTCTGTTCTCTCTGTTCTGTAGACAATGACATAAAAGGAATATATGTTAATGATAAAAACCTGACGTAAAACTAAGTCTCTTACGTTCAAATTCCTTGAGATTTGAAATGGAAATGATTGTTTCAACCTATGACAAATTAGAGATGCAAGATCCCTAAAAGAAGACATTGTTCCAAACTGAAGCATGAGAGTCAACCCTGACAGTGTCAACCAACTCCACAGCTGCAGCTAACCCTGAGTATAACTTTAGATTGCAATTTGGCTCGGTGGTTAAATTTGCTTTTTGAGAATTTTGTATTGGAAATTTATTGGGGTGACATTGGTTAATAAAATTGTACAGGTTTCAGTACAGTGCATCGTCTTATATTGCATTGTGTGCTCACCACCCCAACTCAAGTCTTGCAAGACCTGGCCAGGTAGCTCAGTTAGTTAGAGCATTGTCCTGACAAGCCAAGGTTGTGGATCCAATCCCTGCTCGGGGCACATATAAGAATCAACAAATAAATGCAAAAATAAGTGGAATAATAATTCAATGTTTCTCTCTCTCTCTTCCTTACTCTCTCTCTCTAAAATCAGCGTTTAAATTTTCACTTGAACATTTATGACACAGCAAATAGGTAGTACAGGTATGACTAAGAATGGCTAAGGGTCAAGTGCTTTTGATGTGCCCAGCCCTCCCTAAGCCCCTTCCCTGTGATAACACATCCATTCTCACAGTAAACTTATGAGGCAGATAAAGAGATGAGGTAAAGGAGATTCAACGATTTGCCTCACTTGGCCAGTCAGTCAGTGACAGCATGTAGATTTCTTCCCAGAGTCTGGTACCCGGAGTTACAGTCTTAACCCTCAGGTTGCCCACCTGTGGCAGGGAGAAGCTCGGCTGATGTGGTTTCAGCCCTGTATCTGCATCTCACCGAGTGAGATGGACACATCATTTGTCTTCAGCCAGTTTTGCTCGTGCATTTCTCACAGACCAGCAGCAGTGTGAAGAATTTCTGTATAATCCTAGAAAGGATGGTTGGAACCCAAAAAGAGGCTGCGTCTGCGAAAAGGATGAGAGCTTCACATAGGCAGTTCAGACTAGAAACATCTGTGACTTGTATCATAGCGATGAAACTACGTTTCTTGCACAATACATATGTGTATGCATGTTGTGTATGTGTGTGTGACATATACAAGTTCAGAATTTGTCATGTTGTTGAACATAAGCCTGACTTAGGACTGTTGAACATAAACTGTTGCCAGCCCAAAAGGATGACTTGATTGGGAATTCTCTTCTCTCCGAGTGAGAGAAAGTTTGGGGAGAAGCAGGTACGATGAGTGAAGCCGGTAACTTGCCATCACTATAATTAGGATGACTATACAATGTGTTGTTCAAGCCAGGACTTCGAAGGAGGAAGTGCCACTGATGATGGTATGACCTCAGGATGTCCTGAGCACACTGGGTATGTGCTCACCAGTTAGCTGGTCCCTGAATCACTGATTCTGAAATGGTGGTCCTCAGCCCACTAGAGAGGTGTGACCGTCCTCCTGGTGGACAGATCCCACCTGAAACTGCAAGCCTTCTCTGCAGTTCCTAGCAGCAAGTCATGCACGTAGCATAGACTTCCTTTGTGCTAAGGGCTGTTTATCAGTCATAGAATGAGAGAGTTACAGAATCGATTTGTAGGGGTTACTAAAGCCCATAAATGCGTTCATCCAAGGCATTGAACTGAAAAATCTGGCTACCGCACAACTCCTGGTTCTAGATGCACAGAGCGTTGGAAATCCTGACCCTCTCGGCAATAATAATCGTTGCTAACACGTACCAGCCCTTCCTACGTGCAGACACCAAGCGCTGTACGTCATCCTGACAATCCAACCTGCAGAGCACCGACCCCCGGCAGCAGCAGCAGCCCTAAGGGTTTGCCAGGCAGGCCTTAGCTCAGGTCCTCAGCCCTGAGACCTACTCCTTCAGAGTCTGCCCCAGCTGACCAGTGTCCCCTTTATATTTGAGAAGCACCAGCTTAGACACGGGTCGGACTACGAAAAATTGTGCTACCGGGCAGGACAGTGCCATCCTCTGGTGTTACTGGTTTTCCATTCTTTGCATCAATTCACCCGTTTATAGAATTGCACTTAGCAATTACTCCTGCTGATTGTTTTATTCTTTGAGTTGCTACATTGTTTTTACTTTGGTTATTATATGGTTCTTTGCAAGTTTTCCCTGGGTTCTTCTCCCACCATAAAGAGGTAGCGCATCAGGCAGGGGAGACACTATGTTGGAGGTTCCCACAAAAAAGAGAAGGAAATAAAAAGTCTTAAAAATAGGCTTATGTTTTTCGCTATGAAATTTAAGTCAAGTGTCATGAAATTTAAATCATGCACATAGTCTATGTATTCCTTCACTGCTAGGAACTGCAGAGAAGGCTTGCAGTTTCAGGTGGGATAAAGCCAATATCCCTATAAAAATTTAAAACTCTATTACTTAAGTTTACTTTAAAAATAACAGAAAAGGCAAATTTGTAAAATATACAAAAGTAACAAAAGCAATGGTAGGAAAAAAATAGCATAAAAAGTAACTGCAACCATTATATACAATAAGCATAAACTAGATTGGCCAGAACTATTTGTGATATTCTCCTTATTCTTAAAAATAATTTTTAATTTGTATTGAATTTATCGGGGTGACATGGGGTAATAAAATCATACAGGTTTCAGGTGTACAACTCCATAACACATCAGCTGGACACTGCACTGTGTGTTCACCACCAAGTCCAGTCCCTGTCCATCACTGTCTGTCCCCCTCTCCCCTCCGCTGCTCCCCCATGCTCCTTTCCCTCCTGTAGTCCCCACATTATTGTCTGGGTCTATATTTTATTCTTTACTTAATCCCTTTACCTTTTTCACTCAGTCCCCCAACCTCCAGCCCCTCTGACAGCTGTTGATCTGTTCTCTATATCTATGAGTCTGTTTCTATTTTGTTTATTTTGCTTATTAGAGTCCACATATAAGTGAAATCATATGGTACTCTTACTCGTAAATTCCTTGGCCTGAGGGGGTTTGGATATACTGCTTCAGAAAACACTAGTCCTTTCACTTCTTCCATGGGCACAGTCTCCCTTGTTTCATTATAGAATCATGTTCGTCTCTCTCTTCTTTCTAGAATTTGTCTATGCCTTTCTATTTTTATTGAAGAGAAGAAACACAAGCTTTTATTTCATTAGTAATGCCACAAAACCGTGTTTTCAGGTTTCTAGTTAGTTTGCGTTATCATAGCAAACGTCGTTTTTAAGCCATTCATCACGGAAAGAACCCCCTGAATTAAGGTCTGCTTTCAACCAGTTATGTTCTAGGCCATTGCAGCAGTAGTCACAACAAGATTTCTTCTCATCTCAATCCTGGGCTATTTCTACCATCCTATGTATCCCCCTGTTTCTTGGAGTACTATTTTCTGTTCTGTGGGAAAATGTCTTTGAGTGGTTCCCCTTTCCCCACAAAGGTGACAGCTGGTAAACATGCCAAGTCATTGCCTTGTCAAACATGTATACATTTTGCCATCACCTTAGACTGATGGTCCCAACAAAAGGCTCAACAAATCTCCTGGCAGCAATGGGGGTGGTGTGGCCTTCCAGAGGGGGCCCCAATTCAGGACCTGCTTCCCTTGAAGCAGTCAGTGGGTGAGGGCTGTACCCACAGAAGGGGGTGGCCATGGTGAGGTGGCTTCCCACTCTCCTGGGCTGACATCCCTTCTCCCACGGGGACTCAGCTGAGCACCTTCAGGGGCTAGAACTTTCGACACTGGGGAATGTGTGCCTCAGGTGGGCCAGAAGGACCCAAGGACTCAGAGCTCATGGCTGGGATGTCCTGATAGGCTTCCAGACACAGAAAATGGGAGGACTCATGTGTGCAGAACCCCAGGACCAGGCAACTAGGGTGACTTTACTCTAGGGCACCACGGAGCCTGCCGTGGGCAGCGATGCCTTTTAGTCACTTTGCAAGTTGTTAGGCCTCATCATGCTAAGTGAAATAAGCCAGCCAGAGAAAGACAAGTACCGAATGATCTCACTTGTGCGTGGACTGTAATGAACACAATAAACTGAGGAACAGCATAGGAACAGAGGCATGGACACAAGGAACAGACAGATAGCTGTCAGAGGGGAGGGGAGGGGGGATCGGTTGAAAGAAAGTGAAGGAATTAGCCCAAACACCTATATATAACACACAGACACAGACAACAGTGTGGGGCTAGTCGGAGGGAAAGGGATGGGGGTAGGTGGAGGAGGGCGGTGGCGGGGAATGGGGACGGAAAAGGGCATTATTTGGGGCAGAGGGTGCATGACACAATGAGCAGATGGGGTTATACTGAGTTGTACACTTGAAACCTGTATGGTTTTGCTAGCCAATATCATCCCAATTTATTAAGTTAATAATGTAATTTAATAATAATAATAATAAAGGATGCTGTTTGGCTTCAAGTTCCCTCAGGCTCACTTTTCATTCCCCGGCTGATTCCACACTTCACTCCGTGATTGCTGACTCACAGGTCCCGCCTGGGAGCCAATGCGGAGGCTGAGAGCGGGAAGGTCCCTACCCCCCAGGTGGCTGCTGGGGGAACCTGTTAGCCAGGGTGAGCCCCAGAGAGCTGGGCATGCTGGGTCAGAGAGCAGGTGCATCTCTGCGGCAATGGCACCTGCCTGTGGGCCCCCATCTGCCTGCTGCCTTCCAGAAGGACTTCTGATCCACTCAGAGTGCTCTCCCTATTTCCAATGCCAGGGATTGCCTCTTCTTAGTACTTTGTTCCTGCCACTTCACAAAGATTTTGGTAGAGAGAGGTTAAACACCTTCTGAGCCTGCCACAGCCAGAAATGCCCCAGCGACTTCCTGTCAAGATTATATTGAACCACATGAAATTGCATTTTATGGAGGTTAAAAAAACAACAACCCTCAAATCTTAGCAATTTCATGTGGCTCAATATAACAGTAAGTCCACAGGGCACTGAATAAACCAGATAAACCAAAGAACACCTTTTATAACTCCCTTTAAAGAAATGACATTAACCACCAACTTTTAAAACAAATATCTTTTTTGTTCGTTCATTTTTCAGTTCCAAGGAGGGAACTTCAGTTCTGATATAACATCGAACACTGTACTGGGAATTTCCTCCTGTTATTCCACTTCCATCTGCAATGTGGCAGGCAATCCGGCTGGTTTATGGTGACAACACCAGTGTCTGTGCAGACAGAATCAACAGCATGGGGACCGGACTGACCCAGACACACGGGTGCTACGGGGACACCGTGTGGGGGTGGCCGTGTGAGTGCAGCATCTCGGGGAGCTAGGACAAAGCTGAAGAAGCTGTCCCGTGGGTGCCCAGGCCTGTGGTAGCACATAATGCCTGTGAGCAAAACAGCCTTATTCTCTTCTGCCCCCTGAGAAGCTACTGCCCACCAGCAAGGGCAGCTAGTGTCGGGTCTGTGCACAAATGCCCTCTGACTTTCAACAAGAAACAGAATCCCTTAGCAGCCCGGGCTGGATTTCCACCCTTCGCTTCAGCTGAGGTGAGAGGAACAAGGGCTGATCCCGGGGACACCTGGGTCCTGGATGCATCAGAGGAGGAAGATTCCGAGAAGAAAGAAAGGCATTTCCTAACAGGCAGCCCAGGGCTCAGAGTCCTGAATCAGAAGGGATGCGACCACTCTTTGTACCCAGAGGATCAATGTAAATCACATTGATTGCAGCGCTATATATAAAAAGGAGTTATGTTCCCAGAAAGTTCAGGATGACCTGAAAGCTGGTAAGGCAGGCGGCAGTGCTGTGTGTCGGATGCCCCGCAGGAGAGACATTGACTCTGCGTGTCACAGGAATGCCGGGGCTTTGCTGAGTGGCACTGTGCCTCAGCATGATCGGGAGGGTAATTTCAGACCACGCGGTTCCCTCTGCTTTGTACCATGGTCACCAGGTGATCCTCTGATAGCATATTCCTGCAGGGGAACTGGCCCAGCCTCCGAGGTCTCAGAGGGCACCACGGAGAGGGAGGGGTCAGAGGTCAGAATGAGCTTGAGTCAGCAGTGATGGGCACTGAGTGTCTGTGTATGGTCACTCCCTTCTCATGTGGCTCCCAGTGATGTCCCATCCTGGCGTTCCTGCCCTGGGTGATCCCCTCCCGTTGAGTGTGGGCTGGATGTAGGGATTGCTTTAAGGCCCAGAATATGGCCGAAGTAATGGGATATCACTTTTGAAATTAGTTTACAAAAAATTGTGACTTCTATCAGAGTCTCTCCCTCTGGCTCTTCTCACTGGCTTGCTCTGATGAGGTGACCTGCCCCTCCTGAGCTATGCTCTGGAGGCCCCCACCTGATAGGGAACCGAGGGAGACCTCCAGCCAACAACCAGAGAGAAACTGAGGCCTCCACCCAATAACCCATGAGGGACTGAATCTTGGCAAAAACTACTAAGTGAGCTTAGAAACCCTTCCTTCCCTGGTCAGTACTTCAGAAGAGACTGTAGCTTCAGAAAACTTTGTAATTGCAGACTTGTGAGGGTCCCTAAGCCAGAAAACCCCGCGAGTCCACGCCTGGGTTCCGACTCTGGTATACTATGAGATACGTTTGGGGCGAAATTTGTATGTTACTGTCTTTGTTAGTATTCTGCAGAGAAAGAGAGCCAACAAAGAGTGTGTGTGTGTGTGTGTGTGTGTGTACACATGTGTCTCTCTCTATATATGGATAGAGAGACAAAGAGAAATTCCTTTCATAGAATTGGCTCATGTAATTATGGAGTTTTGGTGAATCTAAAGTCTGCAGGGTGGACCAGCAGGCTGGAGGTCCAGGGAAGACCTGTAGTTTGAATCCAAAGTCCAAAGGCAATCAGCTGGCAGGATTCGTTCTTGGTCCAGGGAGGGCAGCCTTTGTTCTATTAAGGACTTCGGTTGATTGGACGAGGCCCACCCACATAATAGAGAGAAGCTGCTTTGCTGAAGGGCCACAAAATTCAATATTCATTTCATTTAACAACCACCTTTACAGAAATATCCAGAATATCTTTAACTACGTATTTGGGTCCCCTGGCCCAGTCAGAATGACACATACAATTCAGCATCACAGCTACCCTGCTGTAGAAAACAGACACACGGCCCACACTAGGGCCAGTCCACAGTCTCATCAGCTTCCACTCTGGTACCTCCAGAACGACTGTAAAGGTTATCGTGGAAATTAGCTGGTAAGACGTCTGTGCAGCACTTGACGCATGGTAGGCAATGGTTGGTCTCTTTCTTCTGCTTCTCCTTGCACTAAAGATGAAAGCATGGAATTCAACATTTCTCTGCTCTTTCTGTTTCATCCATGAAACCATGTCTTACGGACTACTTACTACTGATGATGATGATGATGACGACGACAATGCCATTAACAGCAAGATTTTGCACTTCAGGGTTTATACAATGCTTTTACATATTTTATATACCTTTTCTACAGACGGTATTGTTAATGTTCACAAGCCCCCTGCGTGTAGAGGGGAGGCATTGTTGCTACTGTCACTTTTCCAATAGAGAAACTAAGACTTAAGGAGCTTCAGTAATTTTCCTTTGCTGAAGTTAATCTCTTCATTCTTGTTAGAATGACTGAAAGCTATTACCATATTTCTTTGATTACATTTTAAAAGCCTACTTGTGCAGGAGTTTAAAAATGCATGGATCTTGTATCTACAAATGGGATCAGAAAGAGCCCACAAGCATTAAGGTATTCTGTCTTTATATAGTGCAGAAAAGATGTTCATCAATACAGACTAGCTGAATGGCTGTGTCCATCTATGGTGTGGGCATTTTCTCTAAATGAATTGTGGCTGTTGTGCTAATCATAATCATCTCCTCTTTAGAAAGCTGAAAGAATGTGGCAAAAATAAAGTCATGATTCATGTGTTTCTTTTATGAACAAGCCTGCCCACTTCACGCGATGGTTAGGGCGAAGTTGGAGTGTAGTCAGCCCCACGAAAGACTGGATGCATCAAACGTTGATAAAGATGATGGCAAGAGCTTCGGCTGAATAGGACACAGCATGGAGGTTTGCTGTGGACCTTGCAGCAAGCAAAGACGGACTCTGATTATTTTATCATCTACTTCCCAGCAGCATTTTAGCTGCCTTCCTGTTTGTGATTCAAAGATGAACACGAAGCTCAGCTCAGACAAGGTGTTCAACCTGCAAATGCTGATAAGCACTGGCAACGTGTTCGCTCGACTTCTGCTTTTGCATTGTTGGTTGTGTTTGTCAAGGGGTGGATTAACGAATGGTGTTTTTCTTTGAATGCCATTACTCTATTCAATAGTTAAAGATGGGTCATCTACTCCCTTAGGTGTGAAAGCAGAAGACAAAGGGGTCAGATTCTTAGCTTTTGAGTTCAAAAGCTGAAGTCCAGCAGCTAATATAAAATATTTAGAAGAATACTGGCAGAGTCTGTTCCCATCAAAGAAGGTAAAATTTCTCGAGACTGCAGAGAGGGCTGGAGAGGAGAGCAATAGAGTTACATGCTGCTATGTGTCTGAGGCAGGGGCCTATATTCCAGCTCAATCTTGGTCAAAACTTCCAAGGGGTGGCCCTGGCCGGCTGGCTCAGCGGTAGAGCGTCAGCCTGGCGTGTGGAAGTCCCGGGTTCGATTCCCGGCCAGGGCACACAGGAGAAGAGCCCATCTGCTTCTCCACCCTTCCCCTTCTACTTCCTCTCTATCTCTCTTTTCCGCTCCCAAAGCCAGGGGCTCCATGGGAGCAAAGGTGGTTCAGGTGCTGAGGATGGCTCCATGGCTCAGGCGCTAGAATGGCTCCAGTTGCAGTGGAGCAACATCCCAGATGGGCAGAGCATCGCCCCCTGGTGGGCATGCCGGGTGGATCCTGGTCAGGCACATGTGGGAGTCTGTCTCTCTGCCTCCCCGCTTCTCACTTGAGAAAAATACAAAAACACACACACACAACTTCCAAGGGTTGGGTAGAATTCTGAGACGCCCTCACCAAGTGAGTTCAGAAATCTGAGAACAGATAACACCAGTGGGCAAGTGGTGTCCAGGAAAGCAGCAAGGCCCCAGGACCCCACTCCACACCCTTGTTTGTACAGGAACAATAGACTGGACATGGTTGTATGGCATATCCAGGCACAGGGGACTCGTGACAACCCCAGTGGATTTCCTATAGCTCTAAAGTCATGGAAGAACTTAAATACTTTTTTTGATTCTTCCAAGAGGAGTGCTGATGTAGGCAGGGTGGGGGCAGGAAACCCAAGGACCTACTTTGTTGTCAGGACAAGAAGAACAGAGAAGGACCTCAGAGACTTTTAACAGGAGCAGATGGAAACATGGGCACTCCATGCCAGGAGAGACTGAGGCGAATGCCTGGGGCCAGCAGCCTGAGGATACGGTAGTGAATGATTGGTCGGCAAAATTTAAACAAGGCCACCCTCACTCCCACCAACCATATCTCAACACTTTGACAACATGTAAGGGTTTTTGATTTGACATCGGTTTGAAGGTGGTCTGAACTGACTGAGAAAAACCTGTAGCAGCTGCAAGAAAAGCCAGAAGTGGTGGTTAAGGTTATGTTTGTATAATCAGCAGTCTAGGGTTTCATCGTAGATATTATTTTGGCTACTAATAATATAGGACACTATTGCCTCTGATCCCTGAGTTTACTTCCCGTGAAGCCAACACCTTCTCTGTCCCTCCAGAGCTCATGATAAGAATGCAGCCACAATGCAAAAACAGCTGGCGAGTTTGCCACGACTGGCCTTGGTTCCACCATCTTCTTCCAAACTAAGCCCTCCTCTAAGCCACCAGATGGTCCACGTAATCACTGTTGCTCTTTACCAGCTGGTCACGAAAAGTCACGGATGCTTTTTTGTTAGCTTGGTATAAGCACCACCTACTTTGTAATTCTTGAGAAGACAAACTATCAGAGGCCAGTGATGACAAAGAGCTTGTGGAACGACCTTGGAACAAGACCCTCACTTTGCTACACAGCTATTGAGACCCAGGCTCTTCCCCATCATTAGCTCTTGGAGCCTAGTTAATTTCTCATGCTCTATCCACGTGAATGATACATGAAAAATAATACAATCAGATTCAAAAGTTTCCTAAAAAATGGAAGACATTCCACAAATATAACAATGGTGGAGGAACTTCCACTATGAGAGTTCATTGCCATTTTAGTGATCTGGTTTCCTTTCTCAAATAAAAAGTATTCAAGAGAAAAAAATATATGGCATTAAGAATTGATGTGTAGAATTCTACTGGCTATCTTCATATTCCATACAAGATTCCCGAAGGGTAGGACCAGAGCTTATAACAGCTGCTTTCAGTCGTGGACATCAGCAGTGTCTGTGGAAGAGCATACTTTACCACAATAGAATCTTTGAGGACAGCCAAGCCGCCTGGAGTAGCAATTGCATCCAGGAGCATATGAGCTGTGGCCATAGCTATGGACTCTGTGGCCTCAGGGTTTAAGTGTTCCTGCGTCAAAAGAGGCATCCAGGAGACATGTTAATCTACCCCAGCTAAAGCAGGAAGAATGTGTTTACATTCTAATCTTGTCACTAGCTGTCTCTCTCTCAGATCTTATGAGCCACACACAGTCTTTCCCACCAAATGCTGCTTTGGGGAGCACTTTAAACATGAAAGCCTGTTTGTGTTTGAAAGAAGCTGTCCCACACTCTCATAAATAATTTAAACTGCAGTCACACTTTTTCAGAGCTCAAGCATGGGAGTGGAAATTGCATTGAAAACTCTCCGGACTGCATTAAATCCTCCCTTTGGCTGTGCCTCAGCTGCAATTTATTTCATCTTGATGGATGGAACCTTTGCTTCCCAGAACAAGTGTGTGCATCATTTCGAGAGGCACGAGTGGCAGCCTCCAACAGATATCTGGATCGACTCCCTCTCATACTTGTTGTGAGTTTCATTAAGTTCTTGAGCAGATACTATCAGTCCTGCCGCACCCCTTTGTGGAAATGGGGCACAATGGCAGGATGAGCATGTAAGGCTCTGTCTGGAGGGCAAGGGGGAAATGCAGCTTAAGGTAAAACAAAAAAAAGGACAAAAAAGAAAAGATAAACAGAACTGCCCTGTTCAGCTGACTTTCTGTTCTTGTATTTTATTGTTTCATTTGAAGAATATGTTTACCTTTCCTTTTCTTTTTTTAAAGTGAGAGGAGGGGAGATAGATAGACTCTCACATGTGCTCGACCAGGATCTACCCAGCAACCTCATCTGGGGTCAATGCTCAGACCAACTGAGCTATTCTCAGTGCCTGGGGCCAATGCTTGAACTGATCGAGCCACTGAACCACTGACTATGGGAGAGGAAGAAAGAGAGAAGGGGGAGGAGGAGGGGAAGAGAAGCAGATGGTCGTTTTTCCTGTGTGCCACGACCAGGAATTGAACCTAGGATATCCACATGCTGGGCTGATGCTCTATCCACTGAGCCAACCAGCCAGGGCCTACTATCTATTTTTATATCCATCTCTGTTCTATCATAAATGGGCTCGGATTCCCACATGGTTATTTAATGGTTAATTTTTCTATTACAAAGTAAAATGATCTGTGTAATATACCACCCTTGGTGTAAATTATTCTCCCACAGGAGATGGAAATGACTTTTTCTACAGGTGGATGACTACAGAAGTTAATAACCAAACTGGGACATTTTTGAGTATGAAACAAGGTGTTGATTATTGTGTTAGGAGGAGTGGTACTTGTATTGGGCAAGTTAAGATTGAGGTTACTCTACCCATGGATCACAAAGAATAGTTAAAAAATGATTTTCTTCAAAGTAGACAATGACCTTTGTATCATGAAATGCTCTTTTACTTCACTTTCTGAAGGTAGTGTTTTAATTTTTTCATATTTTCTTGTCTAGAAAGAAGGAACAGTCCCTGTATCCCTTCGTCTACCTTTATTTTATTAAGATTTATGCCAGAGGGAAGCATAAATGAGGCAGTGTTATAAATTATGTTTATGTCCCTCCGAAATTTCTATGTCCAAATTCTAACTCCTAATGTGATAGTGTTTCGAGGTGGGTCTTTTGGGGGCTGATTAGGTCATGAGTGTGAAGCTTTCACAAACAGGATTAGTGCCCTTCTTAAAGAAAAACCAGGAAGCTCTCACTGCTTCTGCCCTGTGAGGACACAGCAAGAAGATGGCTACCTATGAACAAGGATGTTCTCACTAGACACTGAATCTACTGATGCCTTGATCTGGGACATCTCAGACTCCAGAACTGTGGGAAATAAATGTTTGTTCTTTAAGCCCCGCAGTCTGTGATATTTTTGTTATAGCAGCCCAAACAGACTAAGACAGGCAGGCTGTTGTGTGTATGGGGAAGGGAAGTATTCCGGAAGGTTATATTTAATTGATTAATCTGTTTCTCTTTTCCTGAGTAGCCATTCCCCCATCCTTCCATCCCATAATATAAATAATTTGAAAAGAGGGCTGAATTGTCTGAGATAAAGTGATAAAAGTAGCTGTAGCACTTGGGTGACTACATCCCATTAGTGCTGACTCAGATGAACTTGATTCAACATCAGATGTTTAAAGGAACACGCTCTCTGAAGAGATAACTTAGCTCTATCAGGAGACCCACTTAAGGTGATCTCTTTGCTGAGAAGTCACAATGGAGTTTCTCTAATTGTGAAAAAAAAAATTATCTCATAACCTTCAAACCACATCTTACACATTTCCATCCATTCATTTTTTCTTTGCACAAAAGATGTCACCCAAGTCATTCATGAAAAATGGACATAAATCTTAGTCCCAAAGAACTCCAGAGACAGGGATCGTCTATTGTGGAGTATTGTGATTTTGAATTTTGGCATCATTTCAAGATGTATAGAAAAGAATAGAAGAATACAAAGAATTCCTATGTGCCTGTTACTAAGATTCCCTAAATGTTAATGTTTTGTCACCTTCACTTTATCCTTTAATTCCTCCCATCACACACACACACACACACACACACACACACTTCTGAATCATGAAAAAGTTGCAGATAAGATGTGCTTTTACCTTTAAAATCTCTGTGTACATCTGAAAGAAACAAGGACATTCTCTTACATAACCACGGTACAGTTACCAAAATCAGGAAATGAACATCAGCACAATAATCTACAAACCACTTCCAGTTTTGGCCAATTGTTCCATTAGCTTCCTTCATACCAAAAGAAAACTCACATCATGTGTTGAATTTAGTTATCACGTTTCTTTAGTCTCCTTTAGTCCAAAACATTCCTCAGCTTTTGATATTCACACTTTGGAAGTATACAAACCAGATGTTCTGTAGAACATCCCTCAATTGGGGTTTGTTTGCTATCTAGTCATGATTAGATTCAGGTAATTCATTTCTGGAAGGCTGTTGCAAATATTTTAAAATCCCCTGTACTGGATGCTTAGTTTTTGATGGTAAACTCATCTTTAACGCTGCTGTTTCAGTCAAATTGTAGACATCCACATCCCACCTTGAGCCAGCGTAGTATGTGACACTCAGCTTTGGCTGTGTCTTGGAACCACGAGGCCACAGCAGGTCCTGTGAACCGGAATTTTAGGAATGAGACCTGAGCACTAGGATTAAAAAAAAATACCTTCCCAGATGTTTCTAATGTGCAGCAGAGAATTGTTTCCTTTTGAATCAGTGCTACACTTTCTTGGCAAACATGAGAACTCACATAGTTAGACAATCTTCCCATTCAACCCATCTTTGCACCAAACTTGATTAGTAGAAGTGAAAAGTCCTGCTTGCTGGCAAGGAGATCTGCTGATCCTCACTACAGCCCATCCCCTAAGAGTTGAAATTCTACATTCTGTAGTGGACGGATATGGGGACTTTAGCATCCAGGCAACATCAGAAGAGTTGCCAGTTGTCTCTTTTCTGCAGAGAGACACAAACAGAGTAGCCTTTCTCTAGAACAAGAGGCTTTTCAACCTTGGCACTGTGGACGTTTGGAGCCAGGGAGTGCTTTGTTGTGTGGGTTTGTCCCAGGCGTGTAGAATGTTTCATGCCAGGTGTGGCTTCTATCTACTAAATCTAAGTAGCATCCCCTAATCATGACAATAAAAAATGTCTCCAGACATTATCAAATGTCCCCTTGGGAGTTGGTAATTATCCCCTTGAGAACCACTGGTCCATACTTCCCTTCCTGACGGCCTTTGGTCAAACCACTATTCACAGCCATCTTCACTTGCCTGAATCCTATATGCCCTCTGAGACCAGATGCATCAGGGCAGGATAGTATATATGTCATGGATATCACCCTGTGCTGGGGTCACTTACTGTAGGACAGCCTTGCTCAAAGAACTTGTCCTTTGTAACTCTCGGTCTTCTCTTCTGCAAAATGGGAATAACAGCAGTAGCTGCCTCACAGAGTTGAGAGAATTCAATGAGATATTGTATAAAATGCAGTTGGTGAATAGTAACTGCTTAAACAATGATTGCTTAATGAGGGAGTCCAGGTAAAGAGATGAAAATATGCCTGGCACATAAGAACTCAGCAGAGAGCAGTGGCTGATGTCATCATTCTCAGTGATGAAGAAATTTTGGCACAGAGTGATTAAGAGTGTTGGTCAAGGTTACATAGCTGGTTAGTGGTAGAACTAGAAGCCATGCTTTAGTACATAAAGTGCTCTTTACTCTGCACAAAGCTTTGAAAGATCAAGGACAATTCCAGGGGAGATGAAACTCTTGGCCAGATGAGCTCTGGGCAGTGCTATAATAACCAGGACTTGGCAGTGCAGGTGAAGTGATTAATCATTCTAAATTGGAGAAGTCAGAGCTAATGCTGTTCAAGGGAGCATTTAAAGGCACAGAACCCCTTAAGTACCATATGCTGAAAATAATTTTTAAAAAAAGGAACAGAAAAATATTAGAAATACGTTTAATCTCTTCAAACAAAGAGCTGGTAGACCAGAACACAGAACCTTTATGTCAACCCTTATCTGTTAAAAGGATCTATGAGGACCCAGACAAATGAAGATGGGAATGATGACTTCTTCAGGCTAGAAGACTACAAAAAAATGTCAGCAGACATCTCTAGGCACCCAATAAACATAAAGAACTAAGTAGGCTTGCTCTCTCTACAGAGCTGTATTTTGACATGATTCTGGTTTCAACGGAGCCCTGGAGAGTTATTTCTACTGCCAAAAGGCTGTAGCTTCTTATAAAACAACAGACCAGAGAAGTTCATTCATCATAACCAGTGGGTTGACAGCTTTTATCTCTTCTTTTTCCCCTTCAGTAAAGAAGCTGGATGTTAATTATCCTGAGGCCCCTTCCTAAAGTGGTTAGCAAGCTATAGATGCCTTGGGGAGATCTGTGGGCACATGAGAATGCCTATGTCTGGTGTGGTGTGGTATGGTGTGTGTGTGTGTGTGTGTGTGTGTGTGTGTGTGTTTCATCCAGAAACAGAGCTGTCATCTCTTCCCCATAATCAGACATTTTCAAAGACAATGTTAAAACTATTTACCAGTCAGTCCAGTCCTAGGACAGACCTCAGCCCCTTCCCTAGAGCGGAGGCCCATGCTGTGCCAAGCTCTTCGGTTGCTCATTGATTGGTTGGGAGCTTCATGGGGAAGGTCAGGTAGCTGAGGCTCGGGGTGGGAGGGAATGAGGGGGTAGAGAAGAGCACTCAAATACCTGAGGCAGCAGCCAGTTAAGAATGACAGTATGAAATTTGCTGAATATTTTAACAGATGTGTGCTGGCTAATACCAGCCCTGGACATATTTCCAGCTGATGGCATCTGCTTACTTTACAGACAGCGGTTCGCAAGGCAAGCTCTCAAGCGCAGTGTCTCCCACTTGAGTCCGCAGTTGCTCTGCGCCTGAGACTCCCTTGGCCTGCTTGTCACACACACACAGATTCCTGAGGCTGCTCTCCAGGAATCTGACCAAGGTCACAGAGGTAATAAGCAGCAGTGGTTCTCCAGAGCCTGCACCATTAACCACTCAGTGGCCTCCCCCTCATTTCTAATAACCTGCTTTCTCTGAGTGCCAAATAGACCGGAAGCAGCAAGAGGCCAGAGGCCTGTTCTGTCTCTCTCACTCACTTTCCGTGGGTCTACCAGAACCCCAAGCTTCTGAATTAAAAAAATAATAATAATTGCATAAGAGAAGATTTTAACATGTGTATTTTAGTACAAATACTTAGCACATTTTCCTTAATGACTTGAAAATGTTTATCAAAAGAAACCACTTAAATAGCTCACACGCAACCATGGTTACCGCTCTATTCTTGTGGTATTCTTGTGGTTGTTGATAACTCCAAAGAGGTCACACAGATGTGTTAGGGGAAACTGATGCTGTCTTAACCTTTAGGTTTTTCTGCAAAGAAGCCCTCTATCTTCATCTGCTGAAAATGTTTGTGTTCATTTTCTAAATTACACCATGACACCAAAGCCTGCCCTGCGGACCTGAGTCAGAGCCCTGCCATCCTTCTTTATGGTGCAATGACAGCGCCCTAAGTAATCTCACACCAGGAGTTATTGATGGGCCTTCAGTCAACTTGGCTGAGAACTGCTCTGAGGCTCTCCCTGGCCTTCAGTGCACACAGAGCATCCTACCCTTTCCCAAAAGTCAATTCCATAGTTCCAGCTCCAAGTCAAGCCTGCCTCTTCCTCTCCATATTCAACGTATAAAATAAAACCTTAAGATTTTAGAGCTAGACTAAACTTTAGGGCTTATCTAATCTACCCTTTCATTTCAGAAATCAGAAATGTTAAGCCCAGAGCAGGGATGATACGCTAACTACTTACCCAGGACTCTTTCTACGTGGCACTGACCCACCAGGGGGCAGGCAATAGGCCTTTATTGACTGGATCACGGGGAAATCCAGAGAGTTCTAGGAAAGCAACCAATGAGGCCTTGCTAGGGGCTTGGGCAAAGGCTATTTTTCAACTGATATGAAAGTATTTTAATAACTTAAACAAAGGTATGGTCATACCAGTCTGTACTGACCGACAATAGCCTTGGCTCAGAGGAAGTCAGTGGCAGGGACAAGAACACTAGTTTCCTGATCCTCCTCCCGAGATGCACGTGTGGTTTCCATTAGGACTGCATGTTCTCTTTGTCCTTGATACTTGCCTACCCGGACAGTGGGTTGCCATTAACATGATACTTTGGTTATAGGACAAATACCCTGACTTCCTATTAATCTGGTTCACTGGGAGATTAGAATCCTTTTTCATTTGCTTGGAAAGTTTTAAAAGAATTCTTATAACTATAATTAAATAGAAATATGAATGTTGCCTGACCAGACAGTGGCACAGTGGATAGAGCGTCGGACTGGGATGCGGAAGGACCCAGATTCGAGACCCCGAGCTCGCCAGCTTGAGCGTGGGCCCATCTGGCTTGAGCAAAAGCTCGCCAGCTTAGACCCAAGGTCACTGGCTCCAGCAAGGGGTTGCTTGGTCTGCTGAAGGCCTGTGGTCAAGGCACATGTGAGAAAGCAATCAATGAACAACTAACGTGTCACAACAAAAAACTAATGATTGATGCGTCTCACCTCTCTCCATTCCTGTCTGTCTGTCCCTATCTATCCCTCTCTCTGACTCTCTCTGTCCCTGTAAAAAAAAAAAAGAATGTTACAAAATCATCACATGGGTTATAGGTGGAGAAAAGTAAGGTGGGCCTTCCTACTGGTAGAGGTCCCATGACAGGTTCTGGCCCGACACCACCTGTGTGCCTGGTTTCTTTCATACCCCACAAGCCTTTCAAAAGGCCTGGACACTGAATCGAGGGACCAGCTGGTCACCATGTGGTTTAGAAAAAAAGAGGAAATGTGATTTGTGTGTATTTTTAAAATTATGTTCAGAGAATACTTTATTGTTTTTCTCTACAGTTGAGAAATGGCTTAAACTACATATATGTCGTTTTAAAGGGTGAAGAAGTTTAAATAACAAAAAGAAGAGAACACCTCTTAATATCCTCTTTAATTTCTGTCAACATAATTGGAAACAAAAGGAGAGGCCAGGAGATCATCATTAAGAAATTATGGCAGTGGCCCCAGTTGGGTGGCTCAGTGGATAAAGCATTGTCCTGGTGTATCAAGGTCGCAGGTTGGATTCTGGGCCAGGGCATATATGAGAAACAATCAATGAGTACATAACTATATGTAACAACTACGTGAAACAACAAATTGATGCTTCTGTCTCTCTCTCTCTCTCAAATCAATAAAAAAATTTTTTTTTAAAAGTTATGGTGGTGATGGTGATAGGGGTTGGGGTGATGGTTTTGGTGGTAGGGAGGATGGATTACCTGTGGTCTAGGTAGGAAAGGCCCGGGACTTGAGGTAACCACAGCTGCATTTGCAATGTGTTGATCCTAAGTCCTTTGATCATAAGTTCCCTCAGGCAAAAGTTACCTCCACACCCCAGAGGACTTTCGACTCTAAACTAGAATTTTCTAAGGAGAATTCAAAGAAGTGCTTGACTAAAACTTGGGGGTAGAAAGAGAGAGGGTTGGATTAATCAGAATTACCACTTCATAAACTAAAGTGCAAAAGAAATGTGCATTATGTATTTATAATCAATGTTGGAATATTTAGTTGAAAGGTTTAAGATCCCAAAGGTGGGCATGTGGCCAGGGTGAGGGGACTGTCCTGACAGAGTGGCCAGCACTAGCCACAGTGGTGGGAATTCCCAAGCGCCTGGGACTGGGGGGAAGGGCAGGCAGAGAAAACGGTGGTGAATGGTCCGGCCCAGCGAGGACTCTCCCAATGTTCCTTCTGGCCCAAAGAAAGAGAGAAGGTCACAAATGTCTAGAAGGGGGTGATGTGCAAACATGGACTTCAAAAATAGTAAAGGAAAGAAAAATAACTCATTTTAATAAAACAGAACCCATCAGAATCTGTTGGTACCACTGCAGCAGGCACAGAGAGGGAGGAACTGACGTTTGAGTGCTGACTACCCCTGAATGGCCCTGAGGCTCTAGGACGCGGATTGAAGTTTTGCTGAGGGTGTATGCTAGCATGAGCTGAGTCACGGGTGACGCAGGGTGACGCACGAAGTGGGGCCGAGTGAGTCACCAGGCAGAGGGAGCTGGCGCACACGCGGCCTCCACATCACCACAGTGTTAGCTGCCCCTGGTTACTGCATTCCTGGAACTCCGACTCAGGAGAGCCGATGGGGTTCTTCTTCACTTCCGTTTCCCCGGGGAAAACAATGCCATGGCAACCTTCACAAATTTGGGGTTTAAATGTATTAAAGACCCACACTTTAAAGTGCATCTTTTAAGATGCACCACAAGACACCGATCCTCCATAAAGACAGACTGATTCTTAGTTTTCCTCCTATCTACTCTTAATGGAATCAGATTCTGCACCACTCAGTTGGTATTTGATGATACGTTGCTGAGAGTATCTATTCAGGGAGCAATAATATGTGTTTGCTTTGCTTTCTCTATTATTGGTTCTTTATTAGAGACCAGGTCTCAATTTCTTTACTTTCACCTGGATATACATACACACATGAAACCTAGAACCCTACCAAACCCTAGTTCCATGCGTGTGTGTCCTTGTGTGATTGTGCACAATGATAACATGTAATGTGTATGCAAATGTAGATCTAGAAATATAAATAGGTCTTGAGCTCTACCCTCTTTCTAGGGATGGAGTCTGAACTTAGCATTTTACATAATCATTCTAAGTGATTTGATACCAGTGGTCCAAGATCACACTTTGAGAGACAATCGCTATTTGCCACTTGCTCTGGGCCTGGCAAAATTTCTGGGAATATAAGAATCTCTAGGGAGAGCTATTAGCAAAGCCAATTTCCAAGTCACAAACACAGAGGTTCTAACCCAGCGGGTTTGAAATGGCTCTCAGATGGTTCCGATGTAGGTGATCTATGGGCCAAATTAGACAAAGACCACTCTTGTAGACATCCAACAGGTCCTGGTTTATGGATAAGTTGCTCTAGCTACTTGAAGATAACCATGTCCCAAATTTGATTATGGAAAATATCTTTCTTGCTTACTTTTTCTAAACGCAGCTCTGGGGTTAGATAGATTTGAAATCTGGCTGTGCTATTTACCAGATGTTAGGTAAGAAACCCGTTCTTTGAGACACTGTCTTCTCATCTGTTAAATGGGACAATAATGAATGACTTGCGTGGCTATTGTAACAATTAAAGATGAATTGTGTGAAACTCTTGGCATGCAAAATGTTATTAATGAGCGGTAACTATTATAAGTAGCCATTCTATAATGTACATCTCTTCCTGTCACTGGAAAAAGAATAGGACATTTCCCACAAATGGTATAACTTTATGCGATAACACAGTTTCCAAGGACAGCTAGCAGGAATATACGATAGAAAGGAGAAGCAGAAGGCATCAGGTTCCATTTGGGCCCAAACCAAGCTGGACACGCCAGGCCTGTGCGTCACCTGGACGACCTCCAACAGCTTCCCTCTGGGGCTGAGGAAGAGATAAGCCCAGGCAGTTAGAAAGGGCACTTCAAGAATACAACCAGGCAGCCCTGGCTGGTTGGCTCAGTGGTACAGCACTGGGCTGGAGTGTGGATGTACTGGGTTCGATTCCTGGTCATGGCACATAGGAGAAGAAACCATCTGCTTCTCCCCTTTCCCCCTTCTCTCTTTCTCTCTCTTCTCCTCCCGCAGCCAAGGCTCCACTGGGGCGAGTTGGCTCAGGCACTGGGGAGGGCACT
The DNA here is from genome assembly GCA_037038555.1 of Rhynchonycteris naso. Classification (NCBI taxonomy): domain Eukaryota; kingdom Metazoa; phylum Chordata; class Mammalia; order Chiroptera; family Emballonuridae; genus Rhynchonycteris; species Rhynchonycteris naso. The sequence goes on from CM073000.1 coordinate 13,219,892, forward strand.
ATGCATTCGTCTTAGGCGGCTGCAACAAAGCAACACCCCAGATGGGCAGAGCATCGCCCCCTAGTGGGCATGCCGGGTGGATTCCCATCGGGTGCATGCCGGAGTCTGTCTCTCTGCCTCCCTGCTTCTCACTTAAGAAAAATACAAAAAACAAACAAACAAACAAACAAAAAACCCCCAACCAAGCAAAGAACCCTTTTTCCCTGTGATTATCTGGAAAATGGCTGGCAGAACCTTCTATCATCAGTGGTGGGACTGGGAAAAGGCCCTTTGTGTGAACACAAAACTGGTCTGAAAGCGGTTAATGAATGAGAGCCTCGGGCATACCCAGCCTGAAGGCCCCAGACTTGCACACAGAGAGACTGGCTCTACAGGAAGCAATACCTCATCGGAATACCTTTGCTGGCTTCCTGGCAGAAATAGACTTTAATTTCACCTTTCAAAGTAGGACTCAGTCTCTGCTTTCTGTTCAGTTATATGAACATTTATGGAGCCCCGTCTGGACACTGGGCTGGGCTCTCTGTGGAGGTGGCTGATTCAGACAGGTCTCTATCCTGAAAGGGTTCAGTGGTCATACGAACCTTTTCCTTTTCTCACTATGACCCCTGAAGCAAACACACACTTTCCATCTTAGATTAAGGTGAACGTTTCACTGAACTACTTTTTATGTCCTGTGATATCGTCGGAGACATGACTTCCACAATGGGCCCCCCCCCTTTTTTTTCCCAAAGTGAGAAGCGGGAGGGAGGCAGACAGATAGACTCCCATATGCACCCAGCCGGGATCCACCTGGCATGCCCACAAGGGGGCGATGCTCAGCCCATCTGGGCCATTGCTCCGTTGCAACCAGAGACATTCTAGCGCCTGAGGCAGAGGTTATGGAGCCATCCTTAGTGCCCCAGCCAACTTTGCTCCAATGGAGCCTTGGCTGCTGGAGGGGCAGAGAGAGAGAGAGAAGCAAGAGGGGAAGGGTGGAGAAGCAGATGGACGCTTTTCCTGTGTGCCTTGACTGGGAATCAAACGTGGGACTTCCACACGCCAGGCCGATGCTCTACCACTGAGCCTGCCAGCCAGGGCCTGATGAGGCCCTTTTCATTTAACTTCCTCTGATTAAACTTCACACAGAAAACCTTTCATAGAAATAAAACTTCATGATCCTCAAGTATACACACATTTAACAACAGGCTGTCCCTGTCATCAGTGTAAGCACTTTCAGGAAGACTCAAATTCACATTGTTAAGATCAAGTTGTGAGACTTTCCTGGGGGCCTGGTTTGCAGCTTCCTTCTATTTCTTCTAGAAAGAGAATGGGAGCCCTGAAAGAGGCCACAGATTCTGTACATGTCTGTTCTTAAATCTCAATTTCCTTCCCTATGAAATCAATATTTGCGCTACCTACTTCAGCTGGGTTATTGCAATACTCAGAAAAGTTATTTGCTTTTAGAGTGCTCTGTAAGTGGCGAAGTACAATACAAATGGAGGATATTAATGTATTTCCTCCTCCTAGTCCCAAACCTCACTCTCTTTTTCCTTCTTGCAGAGAGAATGGGGTCTTACTCTTATCCATTGATAAATATATCTCTGAGAGTTCTTCATAATCAAGAATTCGTACAAAAATGCAGCTAAACCGTCTGCCCCACATTGTCCCTTTCTCTGACCTTCATTCTCAAATTCCAGCAACAGGAAGCTGGGGCAGAAAAAAATTTCACAAACCCTAAAAGGCTTCTGTGAAGAAATAATAGAAAACATTCAGTGAAACAATGAAAAGAAATAAGTAAATATGGAGGTGACTTTTGGAGGTAGGCCAGCTATTTCAGCCCTGAGGCTGGTGAGGAATCCTTCCCATTGGGGAATTTTGGTACCAGAAGTTGATTAGAGAATTCTAGTGCTGGATGATTAGGATTCTAATGTTGAGAATCTGGGAACATGGCTACTCATTTAGAGACTACATTTCCTAATCTCCTTTGCACGTAAGTATGGCCACATGACTACATTTGGTCCAATGGAATGCAAATGGAATAATGCAGTCAACTTCTCAATCTAATTTTTAAAGAAAACTGCTTGTCCACCTGACCTGTGGTGGCGCAATGGGTAAAACTTCGGCCTAGAATGCTGAGGTCGCCAGTTCAAGACCCTAGGCTTGCCTAGTCAAGGCACATATGGGAGTTGATGCTTTCTGCTCTTCCCTCTTTCTCTTTCTCTGTCTCTCTCTCTATTTCCTCTCTCTAAAATAAATAAAATCTAAAAAGAAAAAAAGAAAACTGATTGTCCTCTATTTCATGCTTTTCCTTCCTCTAGGCTGGGAAATGAAGAAAACTGAAGGAGTCAGCCACCTTGGACTCAGAGGTAGAGCCATGTACAGAACATGGCAGAGCCTGCTGCCTAGATCCCTGGATGACACTGTGGAGCACAGCTATTGACCCACCACGGACTGTCAGCTACCTCTGAACTGTTGTGGAAAAAACCCACAAAAACAAACACTTCCACCTCACTGAATTTTTAGTTCTCTTTCTACAGGGCCTTTACCTATATACCTTAAAATAGAATTTTATCCATCCAGCACTCTTTCCTATGGAGGAAAAACATGGATAATCATGAACTGACACAAACGAAGAATGAAATTCCAATTTTGTAGATGGAATGAACAATTATGATACCTTGTACAGTCAAAATGATGTCAGTGCTGAGATGTTAAATGATGAGAAAGAGAAAAGTACGAAAAGATAACGGCAACAACACTTACAGGAGGCCACTGTGACTGTCGGTTTATTGCTCTCTGCAGTGACAAATAAAACCGCAGCATTGAACTCTTTCTCCCCTTCTCAAGTTATTCATGGTCACCCTTAAATTTTCTATGAATTACTGTTCCAGAACAATTTTAAATACCAGTAAATCATTGTGCCTAAAATAACAAAGAAAACACCCCAATGGAAAAATTATCTAACTCTGAAACCCAGGAAAAGTGTAGAGGGAAATGAATCATCAGAACAGTAACAATATGGTGTGGTGCTGTCAAGTTCATAATCAAAGACATATGACTAAAAGCCTGGAGATAGAAGCTTGAAAGGAAGAATTATATCTCATCCAGTTGACATGAGTAGAAGGAATTAGAGCAGCAAGATCGTAATTGGGTTAAGTAAAATTCTGGCTGACCTTTCAATAATGCTGGAGTTAGCGGCTCTGACACCCTCCTCCCCACGTACGTTCAAAAGTCCATGTATAACTTTTGACTCCCCCAAAACTTAGCTACAGTCATCCCTTGGTACCAGTAGAGAGTTGATTCCAGGACATCTGAGGATACTAAAATCCATGGATGCTCAAGTCTCTCATATAAAATGGTTCAGATTGAACAATGCATACAGTTGGCCCTCCATACCCATAGCTTCCCAACTACAGATGAAAAATATTTTATGGTCTTTGATTGGTTGAATCCAAAGATGTGAAACCATGGGGATATGGAAGGCCAACTGTATACTGACTGAACAAAAAATCCACCAGGTAGTTCAAGCCCATGTTATTCAAGGATCTATGGTATTTTTTTTTTTTTTTACAGGGACAGACAGAGAGTTAGAGAGAGGGACAGACAGACAGGAACAAAGAGAGGTGAGAAGCATCAATCATCAGTTTTTCATTGCCTTTGCGACACCATAGTTGTTCATTGATTGCTCTCTCACATGTGCCCCGACCATGGGCCTCCAGCAGACCGAGCAACCCCTCGCTGGAGCCAGCAACCCTGGGTCCAAGCTGGCGAGCCCCCACTCAAGCCAGATGGGCCCGCGCTCAGCCTGCGAGCTCGGGGTCTCCAACCTGGGTCCTCCGCATCCCAGTCCGATGCTCCATCCACTGTGCCACCGCCTGGTCAGACAAGGATCTATGGTATTTTGCAGAAAATTTCTGGGTAGAATTTGGACTTCTGATTAAAACGTATTGCAAATGATAATATTGATTTAATACTGTTTCCTCACAATCCCTGAAAAGCATCAGAGAAAGGACAACCAGGACAGGTCCACAGAGTACTGTCACACAGTAACTGTGGCCTAGTCATTCCTGCCCCCAGTGGACAAGCCTAGTTCACGAGTCTAAAAAGCTAAAGGTTCAGGGGAAGTAAAAGGCAGCTTGCTGAGGTCCATGAAAGGACAAAAAAGGACAAGAAGAGCTCTAATGATAAAGTTAGAAGGAGAAATTTAATCAATGTGTTTCTAAGAGAACTTTTTAAAATTTATTATTTTCTTTTTTTTCTGCATTTTTCTGAAGTGAGAAGTGGGGAGGCAGAGAGATTCTCACATGCACCCAACTGGGATCCACCTGGTATGCCCACCAGGGGGCGACGCTCTGCCCATCTAGGGCATTACTCCATTGCAACCGGAGCCATTCTAGCGCCTGAGGCAGAGGCCATGGAGCCAACCTCAGCACCCAGGCCAACTCTGCTCTAATGGAGCCTTGGCTGCGGGAGGGGAAGAGAGAGATACAGAGAAAGGAGAGAGAGAAGGGTAGAGAAGCAGATGGGCACTTCTCCTGTGTGCCCTGGCTGGGAATTGAACCCGGGACTTTCAAATGCTGGGCCAATGCTCTAGCACTGTGCCAACTGTCCAGGGCCAAGAGAACTTTTATTTGTATCCTAAAAACTGAACAGTAGAGTAAAAAAAAAAAAAAAAGAAAAAGGAAAAAAAAAGAAGCTGAATCAGCTGAACTGACAGACACTGAATGTAATTAACCAGTATTTTCACTGATGTTATTTGAACTTTCTATATAAAAGCAAGAAGGGTAGAAGAAAAAGAAGGGGTGAGGGAAAACAAGGAGGAGAACGGAGTATGTCTTCATTATGCCGGGTAACAGGAGTAGCTAGATTGTTCTGGAGTGACACGGGACCCAGTGACAAGAGCAAAGGCCGCCTGTGAGCCCGTGAATCAGTATCAGGCACCATGAGATTCAGGGGCTTCCCCTCCAGGCACTGCAGTGCTTTGATTAAAACCCTAGAGTTAAGAAGGAAACCAAATGGTATTTTGTGACTTTTTCTTGATAACTAAGAAAACAAATGTTCCTCAGATTTTACATTTTCTGCCATGGACAAGGTCCTGTTTACTTACAACATTTTCCCGTGACTATGTTTATAACTGGCAATTTGTACTTCTCGGGCCCTTTCACTTTTCCCACCCATTCTGGTCAGTAACATTGTAATAACTATACATGGTGTCAGAGGGGTACTGGACTTCTCAGGGTGATCACTTATAAGTTACTACATAAATATCTAACTGCTATGTTGTACACCTAAAACTAATATAATAATGTATGTCAACTGGAACTGAAAAGTGAATATTAAAGAATCAATAACAAACTAAAAGAACACCAACAACAAAACACTTTATGACCTTTTAGAAATCTTAACAAAAAAAACCCCCAACTTTTCATTCTATAGCCAGAAAAGTTCTGCAATTCTGTCCTTACTTTGCTAGGACTCTTTCTCAACGTCTTCTAAGGATACACCTGTCCCTGTCATGCAGTGTTGCTGTGCCCTAGAGGCATGCCTAAGAGAGAACCCTAATTATACAGAAGCACCCATACTTTCTTTATCCATTAGCAATCGCTAGGGGGTGGGGAGGGAATCTGACGTGCTGACCATTGTTGTAGGCAGACAGCCCAGCGCTTGGAGAGGCACAAAGGCATGTATGTGCAGACAGTCTTCAGCCACCAGCACAAACAGCTCAGATCTTTCTAGTTGCTTATCAATGCCTAAAGTTTCTTACATTCCAAAACCAAAATTAAAAGGCTTAAAATGCAAATACCTCTTGAAACTGCCCTCCTCAGCAAACTTATGACACTAAATCGTGATTAGTCCATCAGGCAACTGAGATAATGCCAACCTCAGTTCTTTCTTGTTCTATAGAGGGGGGAGATAGTAGTGTTTGCAAAGCTGCTATGAGGTGAGGCCATGGGCAGTAGCCAAATTGGTCAAGACTATAGTTGAGAGATCGGTTGGTTTCCCAATCATTAACCAAACTCATCAAGTAAATTATAAGCATGCAATTATTATTTCAATCTCCTCCAAGGCAAATGTGTTAAAGAAGTAAACTCTGGCTTCCTAATATAATTCATTGGTTTGGGGATAGTCTTGTTATGCTATAATTTTGAGGGATTCTTGGGAGTGATTTTTGCTTTTTGTTTGTTTGCTTACTTTGTGGTTTCTTTTTTTTTTTTTTTTTTGCCCTAAATGCACAGCAAAATATTTGCCAACTTCCCTTTTAGAGGTTGACTTATTATTTTTTATTTTAGCATGCAATTTAATTGAACTTATATTTTAGCATGCAGTTTAATTGAACTGAAATGACATAGACACATTCTTCTATTATGGAGTGATATGATATGAATATTTGTGTCCCCCATACCAAATTCATATGTTGAAGCTTAATGCACAATGTAATGGTATTGGGAGGAGGGGACTTCGGCAGGTGCTTCGGTCATGAGAGTGGACCCTCATGAATGAGCTTAGTGCCCTATCTCACAGAGATCCCAAAGAGTTCCCTAGTCTGTCTCCTGCCACGTGAAGTTACAGAGAGATGTGTGCCCATGAACTAGTGGGCGCTCACCAGATACCGAATTTGCTCGTGTCATGATCTTGAACCTCTGAGCCTCCAGAACTGTGAGAAATAAATATTTGTTGTTTATAAGCTACCCAGTTTATGGTATTTTTATAGCAGCCCTAATGGAGTAAGATAATAGATAAATTTATCTTTTCTAAATAAACATGTTTTTTATTCAGCAAGTAAACTTTAGACCCATTTTTTATCCACCCTTCATCCATCCATCTATCTATCCATTTATCCATCCACCATCCATCCTCCGGCCATCATTCTGCCACCCTGCCATTCTCTAGGTGCTTAGCATTTCACTATGTTTTCTTTAAAATTAAGCTGAGAAATCAAATGCTATGATACTTGAACATATGCGCTTATAATTTCAAATTCTTTGTGCTAAATTTTGGAGAAAATCAAATCCATGCCAAAGACTTCTTTTTCAACAATTTTATAGAGAACTATAGACACACTCAGTGTATGGAACCACACATTCTATCTACTAGGGCTTTAATAAACTAGAAAGCATTATAGCTCTACCTACTTGGATATATGAAGGGCCAGAACATATAATTGCAATATTCACATAAGAAATTCAAATTGAGGTACACTGCCCAGAGCAAATACAACCCTTGTTAGATGGAAAATAATAGCTTTGTTCATTGCTTTTTTATTTCACCAACCTTTACAGAGTATCTCCTATCTGCTAGTTATTGTTAGGCCTAGGGAAAGCAGAAACAAAGGACTTGCCCTCTTTGTGAACAGGAGAGCCAATATAGTGTGGTGGGGGCTAAGAGAGAGGCTTTCCCAGATGCTGTAAGAGTGCAGAAGAGGGACTCATAATTCAGAACAAGAGGTGAAGAGCAGTTCCCATACCCAGAGAGGTAACTCCTGCATTAGTCTGAAGGTGAATGGGAGATTGCTAGGCAAAATAGCAGGCAGGTAGAGGATGGTGATTCAGGTAGAGAAAAAGATCATGCTGAAAAGACATGAGGCATAAAGAACAAATACATTATTTTGAGAGCTGAAAATAGTCCAGAATAACTTGTGGTGTATTTGTGAGCATCTTGGTGCAGAAAGGGCAAACAGTGAAGGGCAAGATAATAGGAGACATTGTGTGCCAAGCTAAGGGATTTCAACTTGCCCCTGAGAGGTAGAGGAAACAATGAAAGATCTTTAAGCAAGGCTTACATTTCAGAACGCCAATAATAATATAACCAAAACCTTAATAGAAAAACAAACAGACTATAAACGTGAATAGGCTATTCACAGAATAACAAATAGCTACAGCTAATAAACATACGAAAACACATTCAACTTCATTTAGATAATACCAAGGTTTCATTTTTCAACTACCAAATCAGAAAATATTTTACTTAAATGTGAACATTCAATTCTGGCATGTGTAAGTGCTACACCCAGTCAGTCTCACACAATAAATAGGGAATTACTGGTTCCCTCTGCTCTGAGAAACAATGCGCAAAATATATCAAAAACCTCAAAAATACTCATATTCATTGATCTAATCATTTCGCTCCTAGAAATTGATCCCAAGGAAATAGTACGTGGTAAGACTTATAGGTTGTAGCACAAAGTGTTAGTTAAAATGGTACAAAACAAAAAGCACAATCTGATGCTCCACAGCAGAGGAGTGGTTAAATTATGGCTCATCAGTGTCACTTTCTAGACCACACTGCTACCTGCCATTTAAATGAGGTTTTAATGATATAGGATAATGCACAATGTGTTGTATGAAGAAACTGAATAATATCATAGTACATATTTTTAACATGATTCTAACCATGACTAGAAAAATTACACATGCTTTATCATTTTAAACTGAAAGGAAAGGCATCAATATGTTTACAACAGTTATACCTGAGTTTTAAGAAAACAAAACAAAACAAAAACATATTCTTTGTTGTGTTTCCAATGCATTTTCTTTCTTTTTCTTTTCTTTTTTTATTTTACCTGAGAGAAGAGAGATAGGGAGGCAGATTCTCGCATGTGCCCCCACCAGGATCCACCTGGCAACTCCATCTGGGGTTGATGCTTGAGTACTGAGGTATTTTTAGCACCTTAGGCTGACATACTTGGATCTACCGAGCTATCCTTGGTGTCCAGAGCCATGCTCAAATCAATCAAGCCACTGGCTGAGGGAGGGAAAGAGGGAGCAAAGGCAGAGAGAGAAGAGAGAAGCAGATGGTCACTTCTCATGTGTGCCCTGACCAGGAATTAAACCCAGGACAGCCATATGCCAGGCCAACACTCTATTCACTGAGCATGGACCAGGGCTCCAATACATTTTCCAAGGTTTAAGAAAAATAGTATAGCAGGTATCACTTTTATATTTTAAAGTTATTCTTGAAAAGGGCAATATTAATTTTTCTATGGTGTGGGACTGAACTAGAGGCTGCCAGAGGATGAAGATAGGAAAGCCACACTCAGGGGCTGCTGTAGTCATCATGGAGAGACAAAGTGTGGGGCTGGGCCAAGCTTGGGGCAGAGCATGGAGAAGGAAAGAAGGTATCAAGGGACAAGAAGGAGGGGAATCATCAGAAAAATCCATACCACTTGGCAGAGGGGCACAAGAAGAAGGAAGAATTGGATGACCCCCAGGTTCTTGGTGAACCTGGGGGAGCAGCTGATTTGTAGGAATAAAGATACGAACCACTCCACGTTGGACATGTTTTGTTTGCTGTGCCTTTGGAATACCCACGTGGTCATGTCTAATAAACATATAAGCAATAAACATGCAAGGTCCCTCTACAGATCCGGGCTGAAGAGACAGAGATGGAACTTGCCAAGATTATATATGGAACCTGAAGTCCAAATGTGAGAGGAGGAACAGAGCAATGAGTGCTGGCTAAGGACAGAACCTGGAACGATGGACGTCAACAGGAAGAACGGAAGAGAAGCTGAGAATGAAGATGAGGAGTAATGGGAGAAGAGAAGAAAATCAGAAAAGAAGAGCTGGGCAATAACCCAGAAAGGAAGTCCCTGCCAGGAGGAGAGAGGGTTCACCCATGTAAAGGCCAAGGACGGGGCAGGATCCACACTGAGCAGTGCCCATCGGAGCTGGCAGTACGCAAAGTTAGCTTCTGCAGGCAGAGAAAGAAGGCAGTGCTGCAGAGAGACAAGAAAACAGAGGAAAACACAGTCTACTATTTAAAGAAGAAATAAAAAAGATGGGAAGTACGGCTTCAAGACTGCATCTGTTGTTCAGATGAAAAAAATACTGCAGATTGAGAAGAAGGAGCCGGGGGAGAGGGAGGGTTGATGACTCGGGGATAAGGACAGTAATGATGGATCCAGGAAGGCACCGTGAGAAAAGGTCCAGACACAAGTGTCATCTGAGGCCAAAGAAGAAATATTTCTTCCAATGAAATAGAAAAGGGAGGAAGTAAGATAAAGGAAGAAGGAAAATGTTTATTAACAGCAATTCTCATTGGCCAACTCCTGACAATGGTCAAGACTGCCCTGGAGTCAGGCTACCTGGGCTTGCATGCCACTATCTCCACTTGGGGTAGCGGGGATATAGTGAGAGGAGGGGGTTGTTTATGCTGACACTTACTGAGCACTAAATATAAGGCAGTAATTGTTATAAGATTCAAACAGTCTTACAAGGCAGGTGCTGTTATTATTCCCACTTTCTCATGTTGGCTTAAGTTAATGACTTGCCTAAGATCACACAGATAAGGTGCAGGGAGAGGGTCTGAGTCTGCGCTCACGCACAAGGACTCGGGAGCTAAGCTGCCTGCTTCTACCACACTGATCCTCTCTGGGTCTCAGTCTCCTCATCCATAAAAACATGAGTAGGATACTGAACTGACTGCTTACCTTCTCATGAGGATTATAAATGAGTTCATACATGCAGAATATTTAAGAGTAGCCCCTGAAACACAGTAAGCATTCAATAATTCTTATCATCATTATTAAAGTGCTGTTTATAATAGTGAGATGTTGAAAGCTACCTAAATGTTTAATAGAAGAGGACTGTTTTAAATTAATTATACAAGGATAAAAGCAAGCTTCTCTTCCTTCTGAAAAATAAACTCCTTAAATATTAGGAGAGCTTTTGAGAATGAATTGTGGAAAGTCACTGATTAGCAAGGCAATAAGACACGGAACTGAAAAGTGTCCCCAGTTTGGAGCCCAGAACATAACCTGGACATATCTGAACCTGTTGCTTTCAAAATGAGGTTGGACACAGCGTGCTTCAGGAACTGACAGGTTTGCAGGGCCCTCCCAGCACGGCGTAGTAAAAGCCAAGGTCTACTGCAGGTCTGCCTCAATTACAGAAAAGGATCTATAACAGTTGTTGTGGATTGAATTGTTTCATCTCCCCAAATATATGTTGGAGTTCTAACCCTCAGTACTTCAGAATATGACTTTATTTGGGAGTTAGGATTTTTTAGAGAGGTAATCAAGTTGAAATGAACCCTATATGTCTGGTGTCCTTATAAAAAGGGGAAATTTCAAGACAGACACATACAGACAAGCTTCATGACACATGAAGCTGAAGGCAGAGATTGAGGTGATGCTTCCAAGCTAAGAAAAGCCAAAGATTGCCAGCAAACCATCAGCAGCTAGGTGAGAGGTAGGGAAGGAAGACTCTCTTACAACCCCAGAAGAAAGCACCCTGTCAACACCTTGATCTCAGACCTCTAGCTTCCAGAACTGTAAGAGAATACATTTCTGTTGTCTGGGCTGCCCAGTATATGGCACTTTATTACGGCTGCCCCAGCAAACTAATACAGTAGCTATAATGCTAAGCTACTAGACACAGTCTTGCTCTTGTTCTACAATCACCAAGCTATCTTGGGATTATGCTGGCTTGCCATTTGCTTTTCCTACATGGTGAGCTGGTCACAGCGTGTGAATACCTAGTTGCTTTGGTGGTTCTGTTCTCACTGCGAGTTAGTGAAATGGCCTTACAATTTACTCATCAGTCTCTTACGAGTTTGCATGTGGTCCTGACAATTGAGCCATCCTTGAAATATTGACAATATCAGTCTTCTGAGTCAAAAAAGGGAAGGGTCACTTGCTGGAATGTAGTATAGACTTCACCCATGCGTATCACCTGGGGACAGCTCTTGTTGCTTTCTCTGATGGTATATTTTGGGATCCAAACATTTTTTTTCTACCTAAAAGTAATTACAGTAGGCAAAAGGTTTGATCAATCTTAGTAGATCCCATCTGCCTCTGAAGGTACCTTTGGATATAATCAATAGAAGCTTATGTTTCTCTTTTCTTCCTTAAGATTGCATTTACTTAATACATAAATAATTTTTTGTATCTGATTGAAGTTCACATTTCATTATAAATTCTTAAATTTTAAAATAATTTATGTCTACAAATAATTAATTAAAAATTAAATCATAATAGAGGTAGGAATAGGAGAAGGAAACAAAGTTATGTGATACCCACAGGCCACCTGACCTACCATTTGGACTTTAATTTGTACATAAGTATTTTCTGAATAAGTGTCTACACTGTTCTGAAAATCTCCAGGAAAAAATGAATGCATAAAGAAATGACCAACACAAGATTCATTCCAACACTACTAAATCATCTTCTTTTGCAATAAGCTAAAAAATAAAAAATGTAAATCTTTCCCACTGCATTTCTGCTTTTACTGGAGTGGCCACACTGTGGACCCAGAGCAGATTCAAAGCCAAGCCTTTTATTTTACACGCTGATGTATCCACCCAAAATACACTGCTCACAAAAAATTAGGGGATATTTCAAAATGAATAAGAAAGAAGCATATGATTTTTTTAATTAAACAAGCACATCAGAAAAGCAAATGACAAGTCAATGAAAGTTGTTCAATTATGCAGATGAGATGCAAAACCAACTTTTATTTCATTGGGGAAAATGCACAGTCCAAAAGGCTGAACGAACCGGAGTGTCTGCACGTTCCGGATCCCCTAGCTTCTGTGAGCAGTGTACTCCGAATTCCCTCTTCATTTTCTTTCCTTACAGAGGAAGTTCTTTGAACATTTTTTTCTCATTTCTGAACTCTCTTCAAGAGAACTCTGCAATAAAGGTTCGTTACTACATGCAGTGACTCATTATTGCGTTTTAAGGACCTGACCCTGACCTTGCACGTCCCGCAGAGCAGGCACCCTCTCCTGGGTGCCTGCAGCAGGCACCCTGGTGGGGGCTCCTGGTTTTCAAGAAAGGATTTCAGTGCAAAGGTTCTGCAGACACTGATTGGCTCAGCATGGACTGTGCCGGGTCTTCCCGTTGAGAAGATGCAGCCTTTTGTCATTTCAGAGGTGGGAGGAAATGGCAAGCTGCTCTCAGCAAGAAAATCATTTATCTAGCCCAGGAATGGTGAAAGGGTTACATACCAGCAACGCCCTGCTTTCCCTCCCAGCGGCTGCCAAAATGCTAATCAACCCACAGTCCCACAACCGACTACCGCCGCACATCCCAGATAGGTAGAATCAATTTAAAAAAAAAAAGTAATGTGGAGGAGAAATGCTAAGAAGGGCTAGGCACAGAACATATGCTTTTTTGCAGAGTTTCTGAGGGGCCAAATGAAATGTGAACTTGTCTGTGCATTCCAAATCATTTATCACTATCGATATCATCATCGTGATGGAAATGGAGATAAATAACAATCTCTTAATCTTTCGTTTGATAAGAAAACTCCCATCTTTTGTCATTTTTACTACTTATTAAGACAGAGATGTATGCAATACATTTTCTGAACGCTTCCTGCCAAAAGGAGTTCAGGTAAAGGAATAAATTCTAGTTTTCTGTGAAAATCACTTGGCGGTCATTCATTTAGCACGAAAACATTTTCTAGAGAGAATGGTCAGAGAAGGAACTACCAGTCTGAAGGGAGAACTACCCCCCAAAGTGGGTACAAAGTGAAACACCTTGGAACAAATTTGACCTTCTTAATATTCTGCTAAAGCCAAGCTGGCTTCAAAGCTTTAGTCCAGGGGTCCCCAAACTACGGGCCGCACGCGGCCCCCTGAGGCCATTTACCCGGCCCCGCCGCACTTCCGGAAGGGACACCTCTTTCATTGGTGGTCAGTGAAAGGAACCCAGGATGCATCCGCACCCATAGTTCCCATTGAAATACTGGTCCGTTTGTTGATTTAAATTTACTTGTTCTTTATTTTAAATATTGTATTTGTTCCCATTTTGTTTTTTTACTTTAAAATCAGATATGTGCAGTGTGCATAGGGATTTGTTCCTAGTATCTTTTATAGTCCGGCCTTCCAACGGTCTGAGGGACAGTGAGCTGGCCCTTGTGTAAAGAGTTTGGGGACCCCTGATCTAGTCGAATCCGGAAGGTTCACCATATATACCAGAGGAGTCATTAATTCGTGCAAGCTGCATCACCAAGCCTATTCTATTGCCTAACGACAGAGTGCCTGGCGTTAACATTGCGGTTCCAAATGCGACTATCCTCTCAGCTGCTTGAAAGAGAAAAAAATAATTAATTGTAGAAATACCTTCAGTCGTGTGAGATATTGTACGTACTTCCCCAAAGTAGCCGACTTTCACTTCTAGTCGTAACTACGATTGATGTTGTGTGTGTGTCATAGATGTGGCTTAGTGTAGGGCATCATGTCAACATTCCAATAATTAAGGAAAATTCTGTTGGGTGGGGTGGGGGCAGCAGTGAGGGCAAATGAAGCAAACTAGGTACCACACTCCCGGAGGTCTGGAGGGGGCTATTGATTTTACACTTGACCCTCAGCGAGTGGCTCAGTGACACAACAAATGAATGCTTCCTTTCCCTCTCCCCTCACTCTCTCTCCCTTTCTCTCTCTGTCTCTCTAAAAAATCAACAACAACTAAGCGCTGGCCGGACAGCTTGGTTGGTGGGAGTGCTGTCCTGGAGCGCAGAGGTTGCCAGTTCCATTCCCCAGTCAGGGCACATACAGGAGCAGCTCAGTGTTCCTGTCTCTCTTTCTCTTGCCTCTCTCTCTCAAAAACAAACAAACAAACAAATAAAACAACAACAGCAGCAACCTGGGGTTGCTGTATTAAAATTTTATTATCACAGAAATGAAAACAGAAAGTTAAAATGTGTAAGAACCTATCTCTATTTAAATCCCTTGTCTCTGTCTCTAACTCTGTATCTCTTCATTGAAAAACTCACAGATCCCTGGGAAATAAGACTAGGAAGAGGGACTAAATTAATCTTACTTAATACCCCACCTCAATAAATATATATACCCTACCTCACATGTTTGATAGACACTATATCCAATTTACTTCTATCTTTTTATTTTATTCTTTGAAATCATTGTTATGGTATTTATTTCTTTGGATGGACTTCAGATAAAGTACAATAACCAGTGGGCAGGAATGTTAGACTGAAAGCTGTATATGAATTCTAATGCGCTAAACCCAAATTTGAATTCTTGTCACTGAGTACAGACACATTCTGAAATCGTTTTATAGTTAGAAAAAAAAAACTAAAATGGGATCCTATTTTTAGAACTTGCCAGCTAGCACTATGCCTTAATTAAAACTAAACCAAACAGAACAAAACAAAACAGATAGCTATCTAAACTAAGATTTTAGTGACTAAAGGGATAACCAGAGTATTATTTTAAAAAATCAGAAGTACGACAAATAATGAAGAAGAAGAAGAGGAGGAGGAGGAGGAAGAAGAAAAACCCTTCAAAAACCTAGCATGGGAAGCTGTAACATCTTGTACCACAGTGAAAATCTGGGGAATCTGGGTCACACTTTTATTTTGTAGGAGGAAATGAGAATTCTGGCACTAGTGTTAACATAGAGTAGGTGTAGATGAAGGAAAATATTTATCAACATGTAGTTAACACCATTGCTTTTAAAAGACAGAGACGTAGAAATGTTTCAACAAGAACAGATAAAGCACATTCTTCTACCATCGAAAATGACAGGATTCAATAATTTAGGATGTCCCTTATTCACTCTGGCCTCAGTGTCTGCATCTGTAACATGTGGACTAAATCCTCTTATGATGGTTTTTAGGGATGTGAAGATACATAAGGATGGGCCGCCAGAGGGCCATACCTGTGCTCAGGGACCCTGTGACCTTGGCCAGAAGTGAATGATCCAGGCGTAGACATCGTACCTTCCAAGGCGGGACAATCTTATCCTTTTAGGCGTTTGATATTTCACTAACAATTTAACACATTTATTCATTCATTTCCTCATTCATTCATTCAACAAGTATCTACTGAGTGCCTACTAAGGACACTGTTCTAGTCTGTTGAACATGACAAAGGTATTATCTTCTTAAGAGAGCTTGCACTCTATTGGTAGATACAGACAAGCAACAAACAAATGAGAAACTAAAAGATCCTAAGCAACAACAAAGATACGGCAGTGGAGAACTGGTGAGTGACTGAGTAAGGGAGCAGCTACTTCAAGTTGGGTGGTGAGAAAAAGCATCCTTCGAGAGCTGATACAAAGGAGCCAACAGAGTAGTTCTAAAGACTAAGGTAGAGACTAGGGTAGAGGCCGAAACAGGAAGAAGACCCGTGTGGCCAGAAGCATAAGAATAGGGAACAAGCAACATAGAGATGAGTTAAGTAAGACAAACTGACCAAGTTATGTAAAGACTTGTAGGCCAGGGTAATGTGTTTGGATTTTATTCTAAGTGCAACAGGGAGCCGCTGGTGATTTTGTGCAGAGTAACAGGACCCAATTTGTGGTTTCAAAAGATCGCTGGGGCTGAGTGTTCTAAAGACTAGAGTAGAGACGGGATTATAGGAGAGCAAGTGTTAGGAGAGAAGAAGGGGACATGTTAGAAATGAACATGTGTCCAGAAGGAAGGTGATGGGACTGTGGCTTTAGTGGAGGGGGGAAGGACTGGAGTTTGGAGGTGAACTCAGAAGGATTTGCTGATGTGGAGAGTATGGGACAGAAGATAGTCAAAGAAGACTGCCATGCTTGTGAACTGAGTGATTGGATGGCTGAGAGTATAATTCCCTGAAATGAGAAAGACTGTGGGAGGAGCATGTCTTCCCCTCCCCTCCCCTCCCCTCCCCTCCCCTCCCCTCCCCTCCCCTCCCCTCCCCTCCCCTCCCCTCCCCTCTCTTCCTTTCCTTTTTCTTTCTTCTCTTTTCTTTCTCTTTCTTTCTTTCTCTCTCTCTCTCTCTCTCTCTCTCTCTCTCTTCTTTCTTTCTTTCTTTTCTTTCTTACCCCTCCCTCCCTCCCTCCCTCCCTCCCTCTTCCTTCCTTCCTTCCTTCCTTCCTTCCTTCCTTCCTTCCTTCCTTCCTTCCTTCCTTCCTTCTTTCTTTCTTTCTTTCTTTCTTTCTTTCTTTCCTACATGGCCAGGTTCAGTAAGAAAGCTGAATGCTGTATTGAACATTGAATGCTCCACTGGGTCCCAGGACTTGGGAGACGTTAGAGCTGAGCCACATTAATAATGATGTCCAGGAGAGGACCTGCAAACCTGCTGCCCACGCGCAGTCCCGGTTCTGCCATCCTGCAGCCTTGGCATTTAGCTTTCCCAGCGATCACAGAAGATGCTCCGGCATCCTTTCTATAAATTGCCATTTTTGCTTAAGGTAGCATTTCAGTACCTATTGTTTGCAAACCAAAAGGACCTTAACAAATGTTTAGTGATAACAAGATAATTTTTAAGTTTCTTTCCTGCTTTACTATTTTATGAAACTAAGAAGTGATTTTGTAACTAAATATAGTGTCATCTAATGCTTAGGGCATTGATGGTGAGCACAGCAGACATTGGCGACACTAAGAATAATGGCTACGCTTTTCGGAGAGGCACTGTACTTTTTCTTTGAAATATTTTATCTCATTTAATCCTTAAACGACGACTCTAAACTGGTGGTGACTATCCTATTTTATAGAACACTGAGGCTCCAGGGAAGATGTAAACTAAGGTTACAGAGACAGTGAGTGTTAGAACTGAGTTACAAACTCAGGTCAGGTTAACCCCCAAACTGCACCGGAGATCATTGCATTGCACTGTGAGGAGCTGATTTTCCACGCCATGACTGGGGGTGACTCAGTGAGCGCCTGAAAGAAGGTTCCCCACCCCCCTGGTGGTGGTACGGGAACGGAACGGCAGCAGCCCATTGCTGGGTTCACTGCAGGGCTGGCCGTTACACCATCTGCCAGGATGCGCAGAGTTGGGGCTCTGCTCCTCAGTGTCACTCAGCAGAGCAGAACCAGCTTAGGACCCTATCTTTATCTTGGCCTTGGGTGGGAAGGCAGTCACTGGGATCTTGTGATTTGGGAGGGCACAATATATCCTCAGCAGTCAGCCATTTTACAGATAAAGAAAGTGAGGCTTAAATAGGTTACTTTACAGGATCACATGGCTAATTAGTGAAGAGTTAAAACCTGAAGACCCCGTTTCTTGAGTCGATATCTTATTCAGCGATTTCCAACCTTGTAGCCTTTCTTGTTTGGTGGTGGTGGTGGTGGGGCTTGGAGATAATCAACGTTCTGTTCTCAACTTTGCCCCTTCTTAATTTATTTTTATTGAGGTATAATATACAGATATAAAATGCACAACTCAGCAAATGTTTACAGTATAACCACCATCAATAAAGTGGCTTCTCAGCTCCCAGATACAAAATATTTTCAGCACTTTACAAGGTACTATTCTGCCTCTCGCAGACAATAAGCACCCTCCCTAGGTCATGGGGTAACCACCATTCTGGTGTCTAGTAACATAATTAGTTTTGTCTGTTCTTAAACATTTTGCAAATAGGATAATAAATATGTATTTTTTAAATCTACCTTCTTTTACTCTATGTGATTGTGTTGCATATAGTGGCTTATTCTCTTATATTGCTGCATAGCATTCCATTGTGTGAATATGTCTAGATTTATCCATCTATTTTCCTGATGATGGACATTTGGGTATTTTTTCCTTTAGCACTATTATGAATAAGACTGCTATAAATATTCTTGTGTATGTTTTCTGATGGGCTTATGCACTCATTTCTCTAGGGAAGTAGAACTACTAACTTTTTAATTTTTTAAAAGATTTTATTTATTCATTTTAGACATGGGGGGAGAGAGAGAGAGAGAGAGAAGAGAGAAGGGGAGGAGTCGCAGGAAGCACCAGCTCCCATATGTGCCTTGACCAGGCAAGCCCAGGGTATTGAACCAGCAACCTCAGTGTTTCAGGTCGATGCTTTATCCACTGTACCACCACAGGTCGGGCAGAATTAGTAACTTATAGGGTAGAAATAGATTTAGTTCTAGAAGGCACTACAGTTTTCCAAAGCATTTGTAATAATTAGTTCTTCCCCTGGCGATACATGAGAGTTCTATTGTTTCCCTTCTTGCCAACCCTTGGCATGGACTTATCTTTTTGCTTTTAACCACTCTGTGGGCTGTGTCATAGTATCTCATTGGGATTTTAAATTGCATTTCCCTAATAAATAATGGTTTTGGCAATTTGTATATTTATTTTTTGAAATGTCCATTCAAATAATTTGTTGATTTGTGTGTGTGTTTTAGATTTTACTTATTAATTTTTAGAGAAAGAGGAGAGAGAAAGAGAGAGAGAAGGGGGGAGGAGCAGAAAGCATTAACTCCCATATGTGCCTTGACCAGGCAAGCTCAGCATTCCAGGTCGACACTTTGTCCACTGCACCACCACAGGTCAGGCGTGTGTGTGTGTGTGTGTGTGTTGACTTTTGTCATTTTTTGACAGTCTAAGGGAAAAGAGGTCAGTGCCCCAGACTAAATAGTCAGGTATTGTATGTGTTAAAATTTCTTTTTTTTAATTGAGTTTATTGGGTGACAATGGTTAGTATAATTATACAGGGTTCAGGTGCCTAATTCTACAGCACATCTCTGTACACTGTATTGCCCCACCCTCCCCAAGAAGATCAATTACTGTGGAAAGCAGTATGGAATTATATCAAAAAATTTTAAATGGAACTGTCTTATAATCCAGCAATTCCACTTCTGGGAATATATCCAAAGAATCCCAAAATACTATTTGAAAAGAATATATGCACCCTATGTTCACTGCAGTGTTATTTTCAATAGCCAAGATCTAGAAGCAGCCCAAGTGCCCATCAGTAGATGAGCAAACAAAAAAGCTGTGGTACATCTACTCAATGGCATACTATGTGGCCATAATAAAGAAGAAAATCGTACCTTTTGCGACACCATGAATGGACCTGGAGAGCATCATGCCAAGTAAAATAAGCCAGTCAGAGAAAGACAAGTACCGTATGATTTCACTCATATGTGGAATCTAATGAACAAAATAAACTAACAGACAAAATAGAGACAGCGTCATACACAGGGAGAAGGTGAATAGCTCTTGGGGTAGGGGGCTGGTGAAGAGGAGTGGAAAAATTGAACAAAAAAGAATTAAAAAAAAAGAACAACTCATGAGCACAGACAACAGTGTGGGTATTTTGCTGATTTTTAATTGAGGTGTGTGTCTTTATCTTACTGATTTTTAAGCTTTCTTGATATATTCTGGAAATAAGCCCTATATCCGATATTAATATTGTGATTACCTTCTCCCGGTCTGTGGCTTGTCTTTTTATTCTCTTAGTGGCATCTTTTGATGAATATAATAAGCCCTTCATTTTTAAGAGTCCAGCTCATCCATCTTTTAATTATGGTTAGTGCTTTTTCTGTGTGTCTTTTTAAAGAAATCTTTGCCTACTCCAAACCTTGTCTCTTTACATGCAGAAAACCCAGAAGCTATTTAAAAGTTGGATCTTTTGACAGGCGTGGAAAATGCTGACAATGGAACTTTTCCTTTTTGGGCACAGGAGAGGAAGGGTGTTGAGAAGTCAGAAGGAGAAAAAGCACAAATGGCACCGGAGCGGGTGAAACGCATGGGATGCCTGGTGTGTCACGGGCAAGGCAGGAATCAAGGACTTATAATCAGAGCAGGTGGGGGGACATCTCCTTGAGAGAAAAGAACAGTAGCAACCATCAGACAAATCTGACCTATATTGTTCCCTGTACTGACACCATCCCCACACTTTTGATAAAGGCAGTAGTCAACACCTCCCTGAGCAGCTGCTGCAATTTCCCAACCAGGTTTAGAGAAGGGTCCCAGCAGAGGGCTGCACGATGGGGGGTGTGCAAACAACCTTATATCTTTTTTCTTTTGGGAACAAGGAAGTCTGTAAACAAATGTGAAATTGTCACAAGTACCCAGTGTTTGTGTTGGATACTTCTGAAACACCACTCCACATCCTCTTAGCCCAGTGGTTCTCAAGCATTTTGAAGTTGGGGCGCATTTAAAATCCTACAAATAATTGTAGGTGCACTATATACAAATTTCTGAGAAATATGTTATAATAATTAAGTCCAATATTAAAGAAAAAAATATAAAGTCCAAGCGTGCTTTTATGGTAATTAAACAAAATAAATACAACAAAATTAAATGTATTCTGACATTAAAATACATTTTTATGTTAACATTTTTTTGAGTTATGCTTTTTTAGAATTTGTGAAAAGGAGGGGTTAAAAGATAAAAGAATGACAAAAAAGTTATCTTTTTATATGTATTGATACAGTCTTAGTAAGATTTAGTAAATTTGGCAGGTCCTGGCACAAATGTGTTAAGTTTTTTCATTCTTGTGTTTATGAGAAACATGAGCCTATGTGTCCTAGTGATTTCTTCAATGTTTGGGTATATATTTGAAAGGCAAACTCACATTCCTCATCAATACATTGAAGAATTCATTTCTTTTTACTCTTAATCGTGTTGAGTGCAGAAAACCCCCACTATACATATCATCTTAACTTTACACCAAACAAAGGATAGAAGAAACTTGCCTCCAGTCTTTCCGGGGAACATGGAGGGTAGTGTAAACAATCCAGCACCACAGCTTTACAGCCTTTTGCAACCTAATCTGGCAAGTGAGGTGGGGGGTTGGGCAGACTGTCAGTTTACAGACAATTCCCCACACCTCTGTCCCCCAAAAATCTAAACTCCAAAAACCCTGTTGGTTTTTTGGTCCCCAACAGGCACATATTTCTCTGGAATACCATAGGGTGCACCTGGAAATCTTCTAGGGCGCATGAGTGTTCCCTGGCGCACACTTTGAGAACTACTGTCCCTTACTCTAGCTACTGCGGCAGGGACCAGTTTCGTGTGCTCTGATGAGCTCCATGCAGCTTGCAGCCTGGGGGCCTCGCTTCCCCTCCGAGCCTGTCTTTGTCCATCCCAGGCTCGCCTGCTGACACAGCAGCAGGCACACCAACAATGTGCTCTGTATTCATGCACACACAGCCCCAAAGGCTTTTTTTTTTTTTTTTTTTGAAGCCGGCGGGAAGAAAAAAGAAGTCTTCATGCATTACAGTAATGCCAGCCGTAATTATACTTTCTATTAAACTCTGTGAAAACCCTAAAGGAATTATCCAACATGTAAACAAATGAAAGGACTCTCAGAAACAGGCCTCAGACGAAGATGCTGAGAGAAGGCCCAGTGCAGCAACGGGGAGCGCATGCTCCCTCTGAGCCAGGCAGCCGGGGCTGGGATCTGAACACCGCTGCCCCCTAGCTGCTGACTTAGGCGGTTCATTCGTCTCGCAGAGTTACCCTCTCCCCACTTGTGCAGGAGGAGTGGTGATATCCGTACGTACACTTGACTGGGAGTGTGAAGGTTCAGTAAATGATCCCTGAATTTAGTGTCTTCCTCATCATCTCATTGAATATTCTTACCTGCTTCAACAGCATGGATGGACCTAGAGGGTATTATGCTAAGTGAAATAAGTCAGAGAAAGACAAATATCGTATAATTTTACTTATATGTGGGACCTAAAGAACAAAATAAACAAACAAATAAAAGTAAAACCAAATACTCACAGATACAGAGAATAGACTGATAGTTCTCAGAGGGGGACTGGATGAAAAAGGTGAGGGGATTAGGAAGTAGAAACTGGTAGTCACAGCCTGACCAGGTGGTGGCGCAGTGGATAGAGCAGTGGTTCTTAACCTCGGTTCTATCGAACCCTAAGGGTTCGGTGAGTCGGTCTCAGGGGTTCGGAGAAGCCTCTGCCGCGGAGGCCAGAATAAAGTAATACCGTAATTTGTTGTGAGTTCATGCACTTTGTTGGTTTTGTTCTTTGAGCAAGGTGATGTTCATGCACGGCTCATTTTGTGCACCAGTAAAAAAACATATACCTATGTCTTGAATTTGGGGGAAAAAAATCATATTTTATTTATCACAAAAGAAGGGTTCGGTAAATGCACATATGAAACTGATGGGTTTGGTACCTCAAAAAAGGTTAAGAACCACTGGGATAGAGTGTTGGACTGGGACGCATAGGACCCAGGTTCTAAACCCCAAGGTCATCGGCTTGAGCACAGGCTCATCACCTTGAGTGCTGGGTCGCCGGCTTGAGCATGGGATCATAGACATGACCCCACGGTTGCTGGCTTGACCCCAAAGGTTGCTGGCTTGAGCAAGGGGACACTCACTCTGCTGTATTCCCCTGGTCAGGGCACATATGAGAAAGCAATCAATGAACAACTAAGGAGACTAAGAAGCCGCAATGAAGAATTGATGCTTCTTATCTCTGTTCCTTCCTGTCTGTCTGTCCTTATCTGTCCCTCGCTCTGTCTCTGTCACACACACAAAAAAAATTGGTAGTCACAGAGATGTAAATTTCAGCATAGGGAACATAATTAGTAAAGTTGCAATAACTATTTACAGGTCCAGGCAGATACTTCAAACATGGGGATGGGCACTCTAAAGTACACGATTTTCAACTATTATGCTGCACATCCAAAGCTTATATAGGATACTATTGAGTGCAAAGTGTAATTGAAAAATATAAATAGAATATCAAAGCCTCAATAATGTCGAACATTCTTAGTCTAGCCAAATATGGCTTCTTCAGCGACCCTAGAGAACATCAACTTTTATCTCGGACAAATTGGCCCACTCTGAAGCATAAAATGTGAGAAGTTTCAGTGAAGAGCAAGGAGAGGCAAATGTGGTAGATGGGGCGAGGGGGCTTTCTTTGCCCAGTCTAGGGTAGAACGTGAGCTCAGTGCGCAAGTGCAGGGCTGCAGGCTGCAGTGCAGTTGGGGAGAACAGCTGGTGGTTGAAATACAGTGTGCGTTAGGCAGGACGAGGAGGAGAACTTGTGACCATGTCTTATGAAGAATAATGTGCATTATCTTGGAATTTAGTCTGGAGAGGAAGATCTGGGAGTAGGGGGAGGACTGAATAACTGTCTTCAAGGGACAAAATTATTTTGCTGGCAAAGAAATAGCAGACTTGGTCTATTCACAGAGCAACTGCGATGAGGATGGATGAGCTGAGGTTCAGAGTTTCAGGGAAAAAAGTGACTAATCATGAAAACAGTCTCCTCATTGGAGAGGGTCCAGGAGAGCCCAGACGACTGGTGGGGAGATAGCTACATGAAGCAAAAGGCCCTCAGCTGTCTCTCAAGTCCTTTGCAACCCTGAAATCTTGACTTGGAGGGCTCCAAGCTTGGAAATAATTTGAATAAAATCAAAGTGGTCAGCAGGAAAGAGATGGAGCAGAGCCTGCTGATAAAGAGAAACTTACAAAAATGAAGGCACGAGGCGATGACATTACAGTCCGTGAAGACTGTCCAAAATAATGCTTTGCTTGATCCTCACCATAATCCAGGTAGGTCAGTGTCACCCTCACTGCCATTTCATCATGAGCCCAGGAGGCCTACAAAGCATTCTGCTAGCAAGGGCAGACCCACGACTTCAGTCCAGTTGTCTGACTTCTAGTCCAGCATTCTTTCTAGTTCATGCTACCGAATTTCTGTGTTGGGTTAAGAAAGAGGGATAAAATAATAAAGACATGGGTGTTTCAAGGATGTAACAGCATCCTTACTGATTTCCCTGCTCTCCCTCCCCCTACCCTTCCCGTTTTCTCCTTTCTCATATCTAAGCTAGACTCCGGGAGCATCATTATTTTCTTAAAATACGGCTCTTAATACTCTGATGATTCCCCATGGCTCACGGGGTTAATTGCAGTGCTTTAGTTCGTGCTCAGGGTCAGCTAGAGCCTGATCTATCCTTACTCCTCACTCCAGCACTCTCTTCCCCTACTCCCTGCATATACGGGGAGTAGGCCAAGTACAGGCCAACAGAGTAGTGAGGGTGGAGAATGCTTGCCCTGTTGAGAAGGGCAGACTTAGCTCATCTGAAACTGGGAAATGAAGTCAGAGGGTGATTATAATATATATAGTCCATACAGACTGTCCAAAATGTCGCTGTCCTCAACCCTTACCATAACCTGGGGAGGTCAGTTGTAGCCTGTGGGAAAGAAGATTCAGTGAAACCAGTTCGACCAATCTTTTAAAAGAAGCTGGTGTGTAGATTTTAAATATAAAATCTCCCTAATTTTTAAAGCCTAGCAACAGAATCAATTTAATGAAACAACCCTATATGATAGGACAAATGAAACTCAGTTACAGATCCGGCTTGCAGGTGGACATTTTGCAACTTCTGATTTAAAAAGTGTTACTTTTTAGATAAAGTTGGTCCTCATATTCCCAACTTGAAGTGAGTCATGCTTCCTGGAAAAGCCCCATGTTATGGAAAGTGCACCATTCTCCTGGTAGTCAGCCCTGCTAGACTGTATGAGTTTTCTTCCCTTTGGGGTTTACACAATGCTTCATTCCTATTAAGTACTTAAAAACAGATTTTAAACTTGGATTTGGTAGAAAAGGACCTGGAAAGCTTGGGGTGTGCTTACACATGACATCAATGAAAAGGGTTGATGAGTAAACATGGTTCCAGATCCCAAGCCTAGGTAATGACAATGACTGCCTGGAGTAACTGATCAGTGGATCAAGCAGGAGGTTCAAGGGAAAGTTGGGGCTTTGGTATACTGTGCTTATTCAGAATTCAAGAGCTTAAAGTCTTTTTTGTGTGTGTGTGACAGAGGCAGAGAGACAGAGAGAGGGACAGATAGGAACAGACAGTCAGGAAGGGAGAGAGATGAGAAGCAGCAATTCTTCATTGCAGCACCTTCAATGTTGCTCATTGATTGCTTTCTCATATATGCCTTGACCGAGGGGCTACAGCAGAGCAAGTGACCCCTTGCTCAAGCCAGCGACCTTGGGCTCAAGCTGGTGAGCCTTGCTCAAACCAGATGAGCCTGCGCTCAAGCCAGCGACCTCAGGATTTCGAACCTGGGTCCTCCGTGTTCCACTCCAACACTCTATCCACTGCGCCACCGCCTGGTCAGGCTTAAAGTCCTTTTGAGTTTAGTTCATGTCCATCTGCCAGAATACCATCAAGAAATCATCATAAAATGTTTGTACTCAGAGCTTCTATTCTATAATATAAATTAGGAGGATTGAATGAGAGCACATAGTGTCTTCACCCAAAGCACTCAGTGAAGACACTTTGTTTTCCAATATTTGTAAAAAAATATATATATAAAGACTGATTCATATTCCTTCCAAAACAATCTCTGAGTTGACTTAACAGAAGATCGCTGCTTGCTTCTCTCCCTTCAGTACTAGCCAATAAACAGCTGCTGTTAACAATTTTCCATTTTTGGTTCCCCAGTGTTGAACCAAAGGAAGCAATTGATATAATCAATATTAGTAACCTCAAGAGAGAATTCGACGAGCTGTCAAGTTTTGCGCTCTTGAAAGATTTGATGGATATTTTCTACTAAAATGGATGATGTCCTATGCAGGAATGTTAATCATAAGTCATGTGGATTTCAGAAAAATGACAACATTTTTGTGGATGAAGCTAATGTGTGATTCTCAGCATAGCAGAACTGTTGTGTCATTCGAAGTGAAATCTCATCACTGGGCTCGGTTGAATTTAAGGAATTTTCATCATCAAAGTTTGGATATGAAAGAGGCAAGAAAAATAATAGCCCTTTGTTGAGGCCTCATGCTTTACGTACATTCTCATTCCTTCCAGAACACCCTGAAGAGTAGCATTATTATACTCATTTCACAGAGGAGAAAATTGTAACCCAGAGATAAAGAAAGCTTCCAAAGACTCAGAACCAGTAACCATTAGCATCAGGGTTTCAGCCCCGGCTGGTCTGACCTAAAACCTATTCCCTCTACACACCACTCACTGCTCTTCTAGGGCTTGCTCATTCCAGTGGACTCTCAGAGAGATTACATTATTTACCCAAAGTGAGTGCCTGAACACCTTCACCTGGAGCCTCTGCCTCCTTAGTCATGCCTCCTTCTGGCTTCCCATAGCCAATGGCTACATCATCGGGTCCCCTGCCTCTATAGAGGATGCAGGAAGGCTGAAGACCTCTTTGTGCCATGTGGGCAGAAGCTTGCTGGCTTATTCAGTATGACTCTAGCCCAATCCAATGACTGCAATCATCTGAAGGATACCCTGGATCTGATTAGAGATGGTCTTGCCATATGTTAATAAAATCCTCTCTGCAAACAGAACGACCCCCTGGATGGCAGTAGTAAGTAAAGCGGGTAGATGTGGGAACTGCCCCATCAGCACAGAAGAAGAGCCAAAGCCAAGGCCTGGGGCCGTGACTGCAGAGACAGCCTGCTGGGCCCTGCTCTCACCAGCTGTCTAGAAGGGAGCAGCCACACTGGTGAGTGCCTAATAGCTGCCCCGCCTTTCAAACTCCAGATGAAAGCTGATCTGTTTCATGAAACCTGACAAACTTCTCCCGAGACTGTGTGTTGATGAGATTTTACTAGCTCCTTCAGGGCTGTCACTTAACATACGTGAATTGTGGGGCTTGAGTTTTCAAGTCATTTATTTAAAGGGTGCATTTGTCGCCTGCACTACAAATTGTTACTTGTTCCTCAATATCCACCTTCTTCTTCTTCTGTTTATCCTAGAGTCCTGATTTTCAGCCAGGCACAGTGCCACCTGGAACACGGAGGTGGTATTTTGAGTCCCTCTTGCACCCTGATGTGTTCATGTGCCCAGGTTTCGGCCAGTCAGATCTGAGAGGAAGTGATGTGTGCCACTTTTGGAGCCTGGCCGGACAGAGAGAGAGACTCCTCCCTGTTCTCCGCCCCCTCCTCCATCCCACGGCCTAAAATTAGGCCTGCAACGAACTCAAGCACCATTGTTCATTCCCTCATCTAACTTTAACTGAGCATCTAGTAAATGCGGACTTGTTCTGAGGCAGGACTGTTGACATGATGGCAACAGGACACTACAGGGCATGGTACCCAGCTTCCCTTTCTCTGCTTTGTGTGTGCTAAGCTCAGGGAATATGAGCCTCTATAAACATATGTCAGCAATAACAAACAGTGTTTGGGTATTGTTTTTGTTTCCATGTGCTTTTGTTCTCATGAGGGGCACAAAATATTCTAGGTCCAGCATTTAACATCATTGAATTTCTATTTCCAAACTGTCAGAAGTTTTGAGAGGCATCAGGGCAGACTTTTTGGAGAAAGGACATCCGGCTGTGGTTGTAAGTCTGCCTCCCTGACCCACAGACTCAGTGACTCCCCAGGGCAGAGGTCGGGCTTGGAGCCTCGACTTTAGACTCCTGGCCCCAGAAGACCACCAGTCCGCGCTTTCTGAACGCACCTGCTGCATAACCACGGCGGAAAAGAACACGTGTCCTTCTCTCCCCCCAAGTCCACCCTGTTGATTGGCAACCTAGTGATATCCTCAGGATGGCTGCTTTTCTGTTTTGATTTCTTTTCTTTTTTCTTTTTTATTTTAAAGAAAAGACAGAGAAATGACAAAAGATAATGACGGCGATTCAGGGAGGCTGGGACTCTGCAGCTGAGCCCGCAGGACCTCATCCCGCCTGGCTGGGACGAGGCAGCCCCTCCTCTCACTAGCCTCTCTGTAGGATCAGCCCTGGTGCAGCCATGTCACACCACAACCAGAGAGGACCTTCTGTCAGACTAGGTGGACAGGTCACCCTCTGCTTAAGATGTTTCCCATGGTCCAATCCAGAAGGTCCAAGCTCCTTCATACCACGGACCCACGGGCTCTGTATCTCGCATCCACCCAGGGCTCTACTTCTAGAAGTCACCACTTTTCTCGTATTTCTGATGTGGTGCAGGTCTGTTCCCTCCGCCAGGGGGTGCCCTTCCCAACTTCCACAGCTCCTTCATCTGGCCAACACCTACTTAGCCTGTAAAGTTGTGACTCACGAAATAACGTACCGCTGTGGCTAATTCTTCATCATCCCAGACCACCCTCCTGTAGGTTTCCATAGTATCCAGGGCTTAGGGAAACCATGGCATATTCTAAGCTCGATGTATCTATTCGCTCCCTTCACCCCTCCATCAGCCTGTGAATTGCTTGAGGTAGGAGGCTTGCCTCCAATTCTGAACTCCCGAGGATTAAAACAGCACCTACTACCTAAGAAGTACTCCATCTTGTCTGCTCTCTGTGGAATAAATATTTCTTTCTTTCTTTTTCTTTTTTACAGGGACAGAGAGAGAGTCAGAGAGAGGGATAGATAGGGACAGACAGACAGGAACGGAGAGCAGTGAGAAGCATCAATCATTAGTTTTTCGTTGCTGTTGTGACACCATAGTTATTCATTGATTGCTTTCTCGCATGTGCCTTGACCGCGGGCCTTCAGCAGACCGAGCAACCCCTTGCTGGAGCCAGCAACCTTGGGTCCAAGCTGGCGAGCTTCTGCTCAACCCATATGGGCCCGCGCTCAAGCTGGTGAGCTCGGGGTCTCGAACCTGGGTCTTCTGCATCCCAGTCCGACGCTCTATACACTGCGCCACTGCCTGGTCAGGCTCTGTGGAATAAATATGAATGACGTTGTACACAGGCATCCGTGATGGCTTATTGATCACCTACATACTAGTAGCTCTTCATCGAAATCTGTACCTTTTTTTAAAAAACAAAACATATGAAGAAACTCATCAATAAGAGGTATTGTGAATTCAGGAATTTCTTCCAAAGACCAACTTGTTTCCATAAAACCAAGTTGCTTCTTGCTTCTGCCCACAAGACTTCTGCAATAAAAATGTAGAGACAAAGAAGCAAACTGTAATCTCTTTACTGACTGGGTGCAGAGTTTGGAGGATATGTCTAACTTGGATTTCTCATTGAGAGAAGAATACTGCCCGCCTACATCAGAAGGGAGGCACAAGGAAGCATTCATTGCAAGAGGGGGTCAAGTCTTCTGAGGTTTATATAAGTGCCGATTGTTGTTGATGCTGAATGCTATTTAAATATAGAATATTATTTTGCTGAGCACTACACTACATATCACTTTGCTGAAGTACTTTTCCTGACAAAATGAGAATATCAAATAGATCATCCACTATCCTTCTCATTAATAATTCAGACCTGCTGCTTATCCATTCAAGAGATGGATAGTAGGACTTTGAGCTTCATTTTTGTTTTTGTTTCCAAGTATCACAAATTGTTTCCTAGTTCAATGGTGCAAGTTACTACACAGTCAGAGGTAAGTGTGCATGGCAGAATGGAGAGTTTCTAGGGCAAATTGCCTATTAAGCAAAAGAGAAACTGAGCTCAGCTTGGGTAATTAATCTAATTTCCACCTATCTCCACAGTTTTAAAGTAGAAATGGGAAGTGAAGGTCAACATGAGAAATCCTGCAATTAGAGTTTAGCATTACTGTGGTGAAATCAGTCTATAACTCCATTTAAAATGATATCTGCTCACAGATGGATGTAAATATATTTGGGAGAAATTGGTTCTGAGCTCAATCTCTGTTTTCCTTCAGGGAAATCTTGCCTTGAAACCTCTGAATCCTGCCATATACACATGGCCTTGGGTCTGGGAATCTAGACCATCCCTTTCAAAGAAGGTGGTCTAGCAGCATGTTCAAGGTGACTGAGAACTGGAGTCGATCATTTGTTAACACATTTTCTTGATGTTATTGCATGGAATCCCTAGGAACTCAGAAGTAGGCAAAGGGGAGAGCCCCTGACCTCCTGGAGCTCGCATTTCTGGGTTGGGGGAGGAGGATAGACAATGAACCAATAAACAAACAGACTATGTCACCTTGTGATTGTGCTGTGAGAAAAATCAAGGCAGGATGAGGGGTGTAGAGCAGGGGTTGGGAACCTTTTTGGCTGAGAGAGCCATGAACGCCACATATTTTAAAATGTAATTCCGTGAGAGCCATACAATGACCTGTGTACCTTACGCATTATCCAATAAAAATTTGGTGTTGTCCCGAAGGACAGCTGTGATTGGCTCCAGCCACCTGCAACCATGAACATGAGTGGTAGGAAATGAATGGGTTGTAATACATGAGAATGTTTTATATTTTTAACGTTATTCTTTTTTTTATTAAAGATTTGTTTGTGAGCCAGATGCAGCCATCAAAAGAGCCACATCTGGCTCGCGAGTCATAGGTTCCTGACCCCTGGTGTAGAGGGACCAGCAGGCTGTGCTATCGTAGACTCAGCGGTCAAGGAACAGCTCTCCGGTAAATGAGAAGCAGGCCAGGTGGACGCCAGGAGGAAGAGCATTCCAGGCAGCGGGTACAGCAAGGTAAGTTCAAGGGGATGTTGGGCATGTGCAGGGAGCAGAGTGGCGAGGGCCAAGTGAGAGGAGGAGATACATGGAGGAGGTGAAATTGGCAAGGCAGTTGGGACAAGCACTGATGAGCCTCAGGGACCACAACAAAGACTTGGTCTTTATTCTGAGTGAGAAGACAGCCACTAATTTTGGCCAGGTTGGGGGTGGAGGGTTTGTTCAGGCCGCTTCCATTTCCAGTAACTTACTCAACATCAGCAACTTCCTTGCGGCAGCATCTCTACAACCCCCACCCCCCCAAATGACTGCAGGGTGAGGACACTACCTGTTTCTCCAGACCCCCCACTTCCTGGTGCCACCTGCTTTGATGGGACCCCTTAACCAGGGAAACTCGGGAGAGGCAAGAAAACCCACAGACAAGGGAAGAGACAGGCTGGGGTCTGTGGCCCTTCTGTCCCTTGCTTAGCCAGGTGCTTCACACTCTGATTCTGTGACCTCAGAGTGTCCCTGAGGTAGGTCACCATTGCTCCTGGGCTAAAATGAGTTGAAAACCTCAGAGGTAGAGTACAATGTAATTAGGGCAGGTAAATAAAGTGCCCTGGCAAGAAAACTCAAAACTCCATATAAGAAGTCTGCTAATAATAACTCTGGTGATGATGACGATGACGGTGATTATAAAGGCAAACTTACTTGTGTGTATTCTGTCTGCTAGTCACTGTTTATTTTTTTATAGACTAAAATGCATTTAATCCTCACCAACAACCTACGAGGTAGGCACCACTTCTTCATTTCGTAGTTGAGGAACTGGAAGAGAGGTAAGGCTCCTTGCTCGGGGTCACACAGTAAAAGGCCAAGTGGTTAAACAGAATTCCAACCAGGATGCCTGACCCGGAGGCTGGGCTTGCTTCCTTCTCCCATGCTCTATGGCAGCAAAACAGACCTCTTTAGAGGTCAAAGCAGCACTGTCCTTTGTGGGGAAAGTGGAACGAGAGAAATAAAGGGCAACTCTGCCTAGTGACTGAACACAGGCCCCTGCATCCGATGGGCTGTTCATCTCTACATCCCCAGAGGCTCGTGTGAGGCCCCGAACATGGAAGGCACTCAGTGCATATTTGATGTATATACAAATGAATAAAAGCACTTTGCATAGTGCCTGACAAACAGTAAGTGCTCAACACATTATTGCTATTATTAAGTTTGCTCATTGCTTGTGTATCCTGTTCCAGGAAAGGTGGCCTGAAATGATTGTCTTAGTCAATACCCGAAAGTACAGTGAAGTCACAGAGAATGAAATCGATTCTATCAGATGAACTATTGATGTGAGCTAAAATAACACACTGAGAGATGGCAGACTGTGTCATGAACAAAATCACAGCCCAACTTTCCCCTTGTGAATCATGCGCTCTCTTTTCACTTTGAAGATTTCCTATGAGAAAGCCGAGTTTTGTATGATTTAGAAAGCACTGCACCCAAAGTAAAATGCCATTTTTATTATCATTAACAGTTTTACTACCCCTGCTCTACAAGTCTATTATTTATTTATTTATTTATTTATTTTTGTGACAGAGCCAGAGAGAGGCAGAGAGAGAGAGAGAGAGAGACAGATAGGGACAGACAAACAGGAAGGGAGAGAGATGAGAAGCAACAATTCTTCATTGTGGCACCTTAGTTGTTCATTGATAACTTTCTCATATGTTCCAGCAGAATGAAAGACCCCTTGCTCAAGCCAGCAACCTTGGTCTCAAGCTGGTGAGCCTTGCTCAAACCAGATGAACTCATGCTCAAGCTGGCAACCTCAGCGTCTCGAACCTGGGTCCTCCCCATCCCAGTCTGACGCTCTATCCCCTGCGTCATTGCCTGGTCAGGCTACAATTATTCATAGATCACTGCTCACCAAGTCAATGGAAAAAGTTAGGTAACATCAGGGACGAGATGTAGGGGCTCCCACCCCATGTGTTACCAGTCTGTGGGGGGAGCCCTGTGGTTTCCAGCAGACTTTGTTTTCCCACTAGGTGGTATAATTAAAATCTGAAACAAATTTTAAAACAGAATCAAAACAGATGTTATGCTCAGAGCTGCCATAATGTTAGGTTTATTGAAAAAAAATAAAATGATCTCAACTACTGATTTATGTCAAGGTAATACCACCATCTCTGATAAGAAACAGAAGATGAAAGAAGTGTTTTGCACTAGAGTAGATATTATATATGAGCTCATTGTCCTATCTTCTAAGATTTGTGTCCTTTGTCCCCCAGTAACTGATGAACAGCTTGTTATGTAACCCTTAGGGACATTTTGGTAGTGGAAGGAATTAGGCAGACCACAGCTTGAGACTGGCTTCTGTCCATTGATAGCTGTGTGATCCTGCACAGAAGTTTGACTTCTCTGATCAGGAACCTGTTTATAATGGGGCAGATAAATAGATGCCTTGGGCTGTCATGGGGATGACAAGGAGAACCTGGTATGGGCCATGTGTCAGTCACTTAGAAATATTTAGCAAATGGAAAGACATGTTAGAATGTTTAGAATTGTCCATCTTGATAACATCTACTACTAATCCACAGTGATGAACACTTCTCAGGGTTTACATTTGCCACCACGTGGGATGGTTTGATGCTTCATTTAGTAAGTGCCTCCCAAAGTTAAATCTTTGGGACACAACAGGACCACTGCTCACATAGTCCTTTAGAACCACCAGAGATTGGCAGGCAGTGGGGGACATCTTCCAACTAAGCAGAGAACCACCATATTGTTGGGATAAGTAGAATATTAAAAATGATACTCTTTGGGGAGGCGGGGAGAAAAGCTGGTCCATAGTCCAGTCTAGCAGGTGAAGGGTAGATTTACTAAAGTCATCATTCTGGAAGCTCAAAGGTCAAGATCTTTACAAAAGCCTTTAAGAAGCATTCATAGTTCAGAGCTTGTATGTTAGATTCTGGAGAAAACAATTGTGCTACTAGACTGTACGGATGTAGACACCCCTTTGGTATTTTAACACACACACACACACACACACACACACACACACACACACAGGCCAGGAATATCTTAGTCTTTTTCCCCCACTGAAGGAATTGTTTAGGCTTCTGTTAAATTATTTTGCCAGGAACCTTTCTTAGGCTTTAAATCTCTTCTGACATGCTTAAAAAGCCACAGCTTCTAATACCGAGTTAGGCCAGAGCCAAACAGAAAAAACCTTCCATATCCATGGAGAAAAAATTACATATACCATATATACATGCATATATTTTCATATATCTATATCTATATCTATCTATCTATCAATATATATATAGATATAGATATATATAGATAGATATAGATATATCTATATCTATATCTCCCGCTAGATACAGTTCTCCAAAGAGGAATATGAAAGCACATACAGTGAGTATTTTCTAGGGAAGATCTTACTTGTTGGATATTTCATTCTCAAATACTTTTAAGATAAATCCTCTATTTTGGAAGTAGAGATTATGTTCTTTTTATCTACTTGAAATCGTCATGAAATGATCTTGTTTTCTATGTTGTATTTTAGAATCAGCACAGATTCAGAGTTGCAAAAGGCTACATTCTCTTACATAAAGAGCACATAAAGA
Organism: Rhynchonycteris naso; assembly: GCA_037038555.1. Taxonomy (NCBI): domain Eukaryota; kingdom Metazoa; phylum Chordata; class Mammalia; order Chiroptera; family Emballonuridae; genus Rhynchonycteris; species Rhynchonycteris naso. Next base: position 13,254,442 of record CM073000.1, read on the forward strand.
AATTGTCCCTTTACATAAAGACATCTTGGGCCAGGCATGGGTTGGAGAGTTTAAGACCTCCTTGGAAACCTGGGCTATTCACCACAAAGTTGCATTACCTATTAAGCTTCCAACCTAACCATGTCAAGTGATAGTCAATGTTTAAGCTATCATATCCTTTCTTATTTGTCAAGTCTAAGCTCCGTTAGACAGTACTAAACAAACCCATTATAAATTACTGATCGTGGTACTCAAACAAAATCACTATGGATGTAAATGGACCTCTCTGAGTTTTACATTAAAAATCTATTTTTTTAAGAGAACAATGTTAATGAAGATGCTATGTTGTTGTTGCTGCTTTTAAGTATATCTCTCAGTCAAGTTCAAGGTAGTTACTCTCCAGCAGTTCAAAGACCCTTCCAACAGATAAGCTTTAGTTGACTCTCCTGCTTAACAATGTCATTCATTGAATACTGTACCTTGTCTTTCCCTGATATAACAGGTGGCTGAGAATCCTGCCTATTAACTTTCCCAGGGAGCATCTGTCATTTGCATAAAATCACTTCTGAAAGATATTTGCCACTTTCTTCAGAGGCTGGAAAATGTTCCATATTGCACCTTTAAAGATGTGAAGATTCTTAAAAGTATTTCTGAGGCTTAATTTTTGACATTCAGTTTTACATAATTCATTTATTTTCAGAATGGTCTCAATCCTTATTAGTTTATTGTCAGAAAAAGAGCAAGTATACCGCTCACAAGAATTAGGGGATCAGGGAACGTGCAGATACTCCAGTACTTTCAGCCTTTTGTATAGTGCATTTTTCACCAATGAAATAAATACTGGTTTTGCATCTCATTTGCATAATCAAACAATTTGCTTTGACTTGTTTGCTTTTCTGATGTTCTTGTTTAATAAAAAAAAATCAAATGCTTCTTTTTTTAATCCCTCCATAATTAATTTGAAAATATCCCCTAATTTTTGTGAGCAGTATATTTGCTTGCTTGAGTGCTAGTATCTGCTGTGAACATGCCACCCTACCCTCTAACCCCCATCCTCCCATACACTCCCTTTTGGTTTTCAGAAATTAAATGTGGTCTGGAGATATGTAACAAATATTATTTAATATCACAGTGATTGAGTAGAGAATGAGAGTTTCTGTTAATTTAACATTGTGGTTACTAAAAGTTACCATGAATCTCTCTAGAGGGTTTCAACTATTGAGAACTAAATTATATGCAACTCAAACATTTCCATGTTATTAAGTGAACACGTCTTGCTTTTTCTTTTTAGAGAGAGAGAGGGAGAAACAGAGACAGAGAGAGACAGGAAGGGAGAGAGATGAGAAGCATCAACTTATAGTTGTGGCACTTTAGTTGTTCACTGACTGCTTCTCATACATGCGTTGACTGGGCGGCTTCAGCCAAGCCAGTGACCCCTTGCTCAAGCCAGTGACCTTGGTCTCAAGCCAGTGACTTTGGTCTCAAGCCAGTGACCTTTGGGCTCAAGCCAGTGACCATGGGATCATGTCTATTATCCCATGCTCAAGCTGGTGACCCCATGCTCAAGCTGGTGAGCCTGCACTCAAGCTGGCGACCTTGGGGGCTTATGGTTGAGGCCAGATCCTCTCTGCAGTGCTGCACTTGCAATAAGCATAAAAAATAGGTATCAAGGTTGACCAGCTCTCCTGCCAAATACCCACAAGTTTCTCTTCCAGATCAGTTCCGAATACCCAGTTTCCACAGATTCATGTGTGTCCCTTGTCTCTCCTCAAACAAGAGTGCAAACTGTATGATACCAACTCTGCTCCATCCTTCTCCTTACATGACTCCCAGCAAACAAAACAAGGAATTAGAAATTTCCAGTGGTTCAAATGACAAAGAGATTTCCTTGTACTAAGGGACCATGATGTGCTGGGTTTTTCTCATAATTCACACAGCAGCACGACACAGACTGTGAGTCAGACACATCATACTATTGTGTGAAAAGGAAAACAAAATACAGAGCAGTCAAGTATTTTTCTCAGTATGATTATAATGTATCCAGAAGGGTTGAGACTTTCCCAAGGTTATACGGATTAGGAGGATACTGGGCAAGGCTCAAAAGCAGAGGAGAGAAAGTAGGACTATGAGTCACCTAGAAAGGCGCTGGCTTTTCAGAAGGAGAAAGAAAAATCCTAAGATTTCAGCATATGAAGAATTACTATGCTGAGAAATACCTGCTTATATTTCTCTCTCCCCCATGAAAACCAACAGACTTAAAATATGTCATGAGGGAAAAAAAAAAAAAATATGTCATGAGGGAATTAGGTTAAGCACTATTTCTAAAAAGGAGCATCCTTAAACATCTTTATAAAAAAAAATATGCCACAAGATAGTGATAGTTTTAATAGGTCCCTGAATGGATAAATGATTAAACTAGGTTAAAAGGTGGCTGGGTAAGAATATATCGGATTAAAACTATCTCTCTTTGCATCTACTATTCCCTCTACTGAAATGCTTCTCCCTCAGATCTACCCATCACTCTCTTACTAACTTCTGAATGACATTGAAACAATGACATTTAATAAACTGTCACCTGCCCAGAAATGCTTCCAGTGGTCATCCATTCAAAAGTGGCCAATGGAGTTTCTTCTAGAGAAAGACAAACATGGCCGAATATCATTTGCCCGATTTCCTTTTCTTTTTGGCTCTATGATCCAGCAGTGTTGGGTGAACCTCCACATTTCTGACCGCTTAGAGGCACTGCTTCTGAAACTGCATGCACCAAGTCTTCATTTGGGGGATATGGACCAAAGTGGTTAAGCACAGGTTGCTCTAGGTCAGTGGTTGGCAAACCGCGGCTCGCGAGCCACACGCGGCTCTTTGGCCCCTTGAGTGAAGCACTTCCACAAAACACCACGTGTGGGCGCTACCTTGATAAGGAATGCACCTACCTATATAGTTTAAGTTTAAAAAATTTGGCTCTCAAAAGAAATTTCAATCGTTGTACTGTTGATATTTGGCTCTGTTGACTAATGAGTTTGCCGACCACTGCTCTAGGTGATTCTTGAATGGCATGACCCATACCTACCTGTGTCTAGAGGAGACCAGACACTGACTTCGAGTGATAATCTATGTCTGGGCTCCATTCAGATCAGCCAAGGTGGTAGTTCTGGGTATGGGGCCTGGAAATTGTCAATATTTAAAAACTTTCCATGGGATATCAAAATGAAATCAGGTTTAAGAACCACTGGACTAAAATAAAATATAAATTTCATTACCCATCTTTGGATCCCTATCTTTTTCCCAAAGGTTTGGCTCCTTGGGGTGGGGGAAGACTATTTCTAGAAATATAAAAGGAATACTGAAAAGAAATCAACCCTGCATACTTAGACACACACACACACACACACACACACACACACACACTCTTTAGTTCATATCATTTTTCTTCTATTAAGGGTTTCATATTCTTTTATCTCTGAGTACTCTTATGCCATGAAATGGACAGCTAAGTTCATCATGATACCACTAATGGACTTTCTGGAGAAAGACAAATAAATATGGCAGAACTCCATTTGCCTGATTCTCTGCTCTTTGTAGTACTATTACTCTAGCAGCTTTGGCAAAATTCAGGAAATTGGAGTCTGAAGGGCTCCTAATGCGACCAGCTGAGATCCACCATTGAAGATAAGGCTTTCTAAGTCAATATTAGACTTTGTATTTGCACATGCCTCCATTCCCTTCAAATAAACCACGGCGCTTACCAAGCTGCCTGCTGGTTGCCTAACCCTGGGTGGTTGCTTTTGCACAGGGCAACACGTACAAAGGAAGGGTCGGTCAAAAGACTGAGATCAGGCAAGTTGGATGCAGGCAGGTGAGTCAAACCCTCTCGGGGGCCTCCCTTTTCGCCAACAGCAAATATTAAAGACCCTGGGAAAGACACTCTGGTTCTGCCATGTATCTATTATTGGCAATTAATGAAGTTTGCCTTTGGGGAAATTTGGGTGCCAGAATTTCACACTTGACCATGACAATGAGCAATGCCCACTTTTGAACAAGGAGCAAATAGGTTTTCTCAACAAACCTGCTTGGCCCACCTTACTTTGTTCATTTTCCCCCTTTTTAATAAGCATAAAGTCGATCTTAGCTTGATAATAATGTCACTGTTTTACATTAAATGATTAAATGTCTGAAAGGAAGGGCATGTTTTCTAAATTGCTAGGGTATGTGTGTTTATGTTTGGGAGAAAAAATGTTTTCTGGGACCTGGCTTGTCACTGTAAACTCAGTTAGAATTAGGACATTCCAATAAACTGGTAGAAGTCACCTATCACCTTCAGAGAATGTCTGAAATAATGGCAATGATGAGAATAGCAATAGCTAACATTTACCAAATGCCAAATATATGTCAGGCATGGTGTTAAATTTTTTACATTTATAATTTTCTTTACTCCTCTTACCAAGCCAATGAGGTAGAAACTACTATTATTCCCACATTATGGACAAGAAAACTAAGGCACAGAAAGATTAGGTAACCTGTCCGAAAGGGACAAATCCATTGTGATTTAAAGCTATTTGGTCTTAAGGGCATAACATACATCTTTCTGGTGGGAGTCTTTCCAGAAAACCCCATACATTTCTGACGAGCAGTATCAGTTAGTTGCTCCACAATCCGGTCCTGACTCACTCCTCCCCCTGCTTCCCCTCCCATCTCTCAGATCCTACTGCAGTGAGATTCATTGACTCATCCCACTGCAAAATGGAATGCCTCCCCATCCTCATGCCTTCCCTCTTTCGGTATAAAATCTCCCCGTCGGCAAGTTCAAATACCACTTTCTCCCTTTCTCCACGAAGCCATCTCAACCACACAAATACAACCAGCTGTAAGAATTTTGTATCCCTTTAATTCCACAAGACACTATTTCTCTTGAAGAAATATTGGGCAAGCGGTTATTTTTATGTCTATCTCACAGATACATACGTCATAGAAGCATATTTTAAACTCCTTCCCATGTAAGTATAATGACTGGAAGATCATAGATGCCTGACAAATATGTTGCCATTATCATTTCTTGAACCAAAAAAAGTTTAGACTATCTCATGACGTTTGCAGAACAAGCACGTAAACAACAGAGAACGATCGAGGACAGAAAAGAGCTATGAAGTTTTCATTCTGTTCCAGAAGTTGGTGGAAGATGTCTCTCGACCCAGTTACCCCCACCAAACTCTAAATTGGTTCTAAGCCGGAGGGGATTTGATGACTGCTCTCCCATCTGGAGTGCTTATGGGAGGGACAACTGGAAGGTCGGTCAGTCTTCGCATGCACATTTTCATTCCGGATGCGACCATAGGCAGCACCAAACCATTATATTATTCCAGTCTTCCGACCTCAGTATGACAGGTGGGAGACACCTCTGCAGCACTGGCATTAGAGTTGGTAAACATAGGGCCACATACTTAAAATATGAAGAAACAACAAATCAGATTTTAGACTCTTATTTCAAAAGAGTGTCCAAAACCCTAATCTTGAATGACAGAGCCAGGTGTTATGCTAATGAAACATATAACCCCCTCCTCCCTGGGAAGTATCAAGGTATCACCTGCACACTAAACAATAAAGAGTTCAAGGTCTTCCTTTAAGTAAAGACTAACGCAGGAATAGAATGCAATTATGCAACGTAATTCCCTTTTCTTCCCATCATACAATGAGCAACTGACGTGTGTGTGTGTGTGTGTGTGTGTATGTGTGTGTGTGTGAGAGAGAGAGAGAGAGAGAGAGAGAACTATTTAAATAAGAAGCTTCTGCTCATTCTTACATTAAATATGAGAGAAGAAAAATTGAAAGTCTCATTTTACAAGCATGAAATCTTTTTCATAATATAAAACCAAGTGGAAAAATAACAGAGAATGGATGTCAGCAGGAGACAACTAAACAATTCCTGCAGACAATCAGTGAGGACCAGCACCGTGACATACTAAGTATTAAGATGCAAAATTTATTTATGTTTGAACTTTCTTTTTGGACAACTGCACAAGGAAATGACTTGCTTCCTTTGAATGACAAAAAAATAAAAAAATCAGGCAGTTGCTTTCCAACTTCGATTTTCAGAGAACTGGAAGCTAAGTCTGACATCCTTAAGGCAGCTTTTGTTCAGACCAACCACGTAGTGGCATCTTTAAGTGACATTCCATGAAGGGGTTATTGTCCCATTACCTAGGTGTCCTGGGCACGAGGTTTTATTACATGCACTTTCTTCCTTTAACCACTGATTCCAAACCCCTCTCAAAATTAAGGACTGGCAAATTCTCCTTGTTGACACAGAACATGTCTACTGCAAAATCAGCTACTAGAAAAGGCAAGAAAAAAAAAACCACAGACAATAGTAGACCTTATCGCATTCAAAATTAACATGCTGGTCCCTCTTCTAACTTATTCTAATTAATACAGCCACGCACTCTCATCCCACACATTTCCAGCACCCACCACGAGCTAAAAACTATTAAACAAAGTCTTGCTTCCTTAAGCTAAAAAGGTCTGCCAAGCAGCTTCGGGAACAGCAATAATAAAAAATGAGATTGCAGGTGCATACCTTAACCTCCTGATTGGTAAAGACCTCAACATCCACCGCACAGGCGACCAGAGTGGAAACATCACAGTCCATGCTAGGGGCTGGCATTCCCCCCTCCTGATTGTCAAAAGAGTTCGGCAGCCTCGGGGTCGTGTGCGCGGCGGGGTGAGGGCAGAGCCTCCAGGTGGATGCTGCGGCGGCGGCGGAGCTGCCTTGCCTGGACGCCGCCGAGCCGGCACCTGAGCCCACCAGCCGGCCGCACGCGCACCGCCCGCCGCGTTGGAGGCAGCACCGCGGAGTAACCAAGGGCCGGCTTTCTCATGGCAATGACATCACCACCAAGACTGACACAAGCTGAAGCTATTTTTCTCCCCCATGCTTTTTATCTCTAGGCAGTGCAGTGGAGCAAATTGAACATGATTAGGTGCTAAATCTGAACTCAGACTAAATCAATCCAGGCAGCGCTAGCGAGGAACTGAGTCATAGCTGTTGTTTCCAGCCCGAGTGCTTATGTTTGCAAAAAGCAGGGGGGAGAAGCTGACACCAGAGGCTCGGTTTGTGGGGGAGGGGTGTGGAGGGAAAAGGATTCTGCAGATGAGCCTCCTGAGGTTAAGGTGTGACAATTTTCTGCCTCAGAGATGAGCAGGAAGTTGAGGCATTTTGCAAATTGCTTGCCTTCTGTTAATTGCCCGGCGCTGCTCGGCGCGGCCACACATGTTCTGGGCATCCTAATGCATCCCGGGCACAGGCTCAATAGAAATCCATTCTTGGAGTGACTAAAGAGCTAGTCGTCAGTCATTTAGGCAGCAGCCTGGTAAGTGGAGATAATTAGAGGTTTGTGAAATCTATCTGAAGTACGTAAGTGCAGACCAGTAACTCTAAAAGCACCCCTCCGCACTCGGGATTTCAGGCTGTCTCCAAGGTCGTGCAAACCGAACGCAGCCCGTGGAAAGGAGTTACAGCAAATGCCTCATGCCGGGACAGATGGCAGAATCTAATGGGCAAACGCACTGATGTGGGTCATTGTCAGAGCTGCGGGGCTCGATTTTGCCTGAGACTTTGAACATGCTCTATTGCTTTTTCTCTTTTTCTGAACGTGAATCCCTGAAGGTCAGGGCCGTGGATAATTCACCTTTATATCTTGAGCCTTTAGCAGAGGGCCTGGCACGAGGAAGCCGTGATTGCTAAATGAATGGATCAACAGAACAGGAATAGCCGTCTCTCAAAGTAGCAGTGAGCAAAGGAAAAACGTCAGGTTCGACTTTATTTCATTATTAGTGATAAAAGTTCCAGTAGAACTCACCGATACTCTAGCAGGCTCTGTCTGCAGGAGGGGCACAGGCGCATCCTCAGTGGCCATCGGGGCGTCATGATTTGGACAGACTGGTGCCTTTCTAAGCCGTGATTGAACAAAGTACTCTAACTCTGTATGCAGATGAGAAAGGTGACATTTCACACTGAAGGTAGAAGTTTTGTCATTGGTCCTCACTAGATGACATTTGAGCTTAGTGTTCCCCTTCATGAGGCATCTCCCATGCTAAATGAAATCAGTTCACAAGTACAAATATTTAGTAAGTTACACACACACACACACACACACACACACACACACAATGTTTTCCAGGGCACTGTGGAGAATACGAAGTCATATAAGCAGATAATTCAACTAGACCTTTCAGAGTAGTGATTATGTGCAAAGCTCTGTACCAGAAGCTATAAAAGATAAAATTATGAGTAAGGTAAATCCACAAGCCTCAAGGGGCCTTACATTCCAGGGGGGGAGAGAAGACCTGGAGACAAACACCTCGACGAGGGCAGCGGTGACTGAGGGGGTGCAGACAGTATTTGGTGGGAGCACTGGACTAAGAGCAATGGATCATGAAGGACGCTGTGGCATAGAAGTATGAAAGAACATGACCTCTGCTCTGACCTTGAAACATGGGTACACCTTCCACAGACCCAAGGAGAGCCCTCTAGGTAGGGGCAGCAGAGGAGAGATGTCCAGGGGAAAGGATAGGGTACTTGGGGGACAAGGCACATTGAAGGTTAAACTTGATTGGAGCCTGGGTAGACAGGGCAGCAAGAGCCAGATGGCTCAAAACCTAGAGGGCCCCTTAATGTCGATCTGGTCAACCATGGAATGCCAGGCAGTTTTTGAAAAAATAAATGGGGCCTATAGGTACAAAATGTAGTTAAACTGTGAAGATGAATTCAGTTTTGAATATCACCAACGATTCAAGAAGCAGAACAAAGAAATGGCTGTCTTCCCCCCACCCCCACCCCTATGCTATGGCAGATGCTAAAATCTACTTCTTTAAGGATTCTCAGCAGCAGCATGCTGGTGTTTAACAATCAGCTTGCTGTGGGGGGGGGGGGAGCCCAATGTGTGCATTTGCTGGTGTCTGTGCTGTAAATAATCTTATCATGGCTGATTTCAGGCAACCAATCTGAAGTCCCTGGAACGCAAAATTGGAGAGCGATGCCTAATCTGTTCACACCAGCTGTTCGAGCCGCCTCTAGCCCAGCATGTCTCATTGTCACAGAAACGAGTGTCCACAGGGGTTAAGTCCAGGGTGCCTGTCCAGAGCCCACGGAGGGGCATCAGGCCAGCAAGAGCCACGCACTGCAATCACTGGGCTCTGTAAATTACTTCTGTTTAGGAAAGAGCTATTTAAAGACACACACGTGTTATTTCATGAAAAGGAGCCTTTCTATAATAAGCCTTGGCATTTGTCTATCCAAGGAAGCAGAGCACAGCTCAAACTAGTTAAAAGAAGTCATTTCTCTGAGGCATTCTTACTTTCTCCTTTTTGGTTTGTTTCTACCCTGAAGATCCCTTCCTGTACACAAGAACCCAGCAACTCTATGCTTTTCTTTAAAAAAAAAAAAACAAAAACGTACCTTTTCAAAGGCATCTCTCAATTCATTTGTCAGAGCATGAAATGACTGATAATTCATTGCAGGACCCAGCACAGAGGAATCTGGATTTTAACAGGGGACTGAACCTTAAGTTGAGTACATAGTGTTTTTAAGGCGGAATTATAAGGCATCGAGAATGTACGTTGGTTCTGCAGTAAAATGATAGGGTTTTTAAAATACGTTTACTCAATAAAGCAGATATACAATTCAATTGACTATACAAAAGACTTTTTCCTATAAACCAGAGTCCTTAGGGGGCTGCCCTGTTTAACAAATGTGCTGTTTCTCTAGATAAAATGCATTTATTATAGCTGGGGGGGGGGTGACTGACAGCCTCAGAGGTGTCTAGGGTGTATATAAGCACACTGGCTGATGGCTGCCAGACCCTGCGTACCCTGGCTCCTGCCTGCTCCCCCATCTCACCTTACACCACTCTCTCCTTTGCTTTCCATGTCCTGGACCCACTGGTCTTCTTGGCAACCTCCACCGCCCCCAAGATACTAAGCTCATCTCAGGAGCGTTGCACTTGCTGTAGGCTTTGTCTGAAAATACCCAGATCTCCTCATGGTGGCCGGCTCCTTCTTCTCACTCAGCTCTCAGCTCAGCTGCTCTCTCCTTCGAGAAGCCTTCCCTGATAACAAAAAATACGTGTACTCATACACACACACACACACACACACACACACACCCGAATCAATCACTATTCCAGCATCTTCACTTTAATTTTATTCATAGCACTTTTTCCTGTTTGAAATTACTGTGTTCATATGGGTCCTTTACTTGTTTATTGCTTGTTCCTCCAACTGGAATTTAATCTCCACTAAAGCAGAGATGTTTGCCTATTCTGTTCCCTGCTATATTCTCAGGGGCCAGAAAGTGCCCTATACGTAGTAGACACGCTAATAAATAATCTGAAGTATGAATGAGTAAGTAAATGAATCTTAACAGGCAAGTATAGGGACTCCAACCACAAGAGAGGCTCCTGCTCTGTACACTTCAGGAAGGTCCTTGCAGGAGGGCACGTGGGCGCCTGAGTTCAGTAATCAGCCCATCTCTGACAGCTGAGCCCACCGGCAGTTCTGCTCAAAAACACCCTTCCCAGTTGAAGTGGCCAGGAAATCTTAGGATGCATCCAAACCACTGCTCTTCCTACCACTGGCCACATGGAGGAAACTGCAGATCCCTTGACGAAGGCCTCTCCCTGCCCCTCAGGCCAGGCAGTTCTCTAAGAGCACTGGCAGCGGAGGGGGTGCACGCACCTCCTACCAGGCAGGAGCAGATGTGCCCCTCTCCACCCAGAGGTGGCAGCCAGCCTGCCTTACTAACGAGCAGAGGTGTCCTAGTGGGTTGTCCAAGGCTTTGCTCCTTCTATGTGTCCTTCTGGATCTCTTAAGTTTTTTTTTTTTTAATATTTATTATAGAAAATTTCAAATATGTTCAGAAGTAGAAAGCATACTGTGAGCCTTAGTGCACCCACCACCCAGGTGCAAGAATAACTTGGGGTTACTCTTGTTTCCTCTCTGCCAGAGTATGGCCCCCAGACCAACAGCACCAATACTACCTGGGATCTTGTTAGAAAGGCAAATTCTTAGGCTACACCCAAGACTGAATCAAAAACTCTGAAGGTGGGATCAGTATCTGTAATTCAACAAACCCTCCAGGTGAGTCTGATGCTAGTTCACAATTGAGTACCCCTGCTCCATATCCCCAATCTCCCTCCCACTCACTCCAGGTTATTTTGAAGCAAAAGTCTGACATCACATCATTTCATCGATAAATCTTTTGACATGTATCTCTGAAAGACAAGCGCTCCTCCTTCGCAATCACAATACCTACGATCACAAAACTCCAAAAGCAAGAATAATTCCTCAGTCTCATCCAGTATCTTGCCAGGGTTCATATTCCACCAACCATAAAACTCCCTATTCTTCTGGTCTTTACTTCCTTTGTTTAACAGTTTGTTTAAATTGGGATTCAAACAACGGTATGCGTCATGTCCCTCAATCACTGGGTCTCCCTGTCTCTTCCTTTTTTTCCCTCCTTGCAGGTACTTGTTGTCGATGAAACCATATTATTTGTCCTTTAGAATTTTCCCCAGTCTATATTTTCTTGATGAACTCCAGTGTCATTCAACTGTTCCTCCGTCACCTGTAGGTCCTGTTGGTGACAATCAGAGGTTCCCAGAGTCAGATTCGGCAAGACTCCTTCCTAGACGGTGCAGGGTACTTCCTTCCAGGGTGATGTGATGCTGGCTGTCTCTCCTTTGTGGTATTAGCAGCCTTTCTTCCTCAAGGCCTGGATTCATTCTTTTATTGGGTATCCATTCTTTCAAAACGATGGTATGCTTTCTTCATTTACTCAAGGAAAACTTCCGTTAAAAGAAACCACTTCTCTCTACTATGTAGTAACCCTGAGCTACATCTTTGTATGACAGGCAAAATATACACCTGATTCTTCTCCTTTATTAGCTAGTTTTTGGTTAAAAAATGATTTGTTCCCTGATTACTCTCCAAGAAGATCACCAAGTGTTCTTTTCTAAGTGTCATTATGAATTCATTAAACATACTGGATGGATTTAAAGCTATTGTAATTTTGCTATTAATGCTTAAATTGTCCATCTTTGGCAGGTGAGAGTCTAATCAGTTTGGTTCCTGTGTCTATTTGACAGAGTCCTAGTCATCTTTGAGGGCTACATCACTTTCTGGCATGACAAGGTGTTCTTCGCCTTGGCCAGTGGCTCAGTGGATAGAGCATCAGCTAGGTGTATGGACCCTCAGGTTCGATTTTTCAATAAGGGCACACATGAGAAGTGACCATCTGCTTCTTACCCCTCCCTCTCCCCCTTCTCTACCTCGTCCTCTCCCACAGTCAGTGGCTAGATTGATTCGAGCATGGCCCCGGGTACCGAGGATAGCTCCATTGCAGTGCATCAGCCTTAGGTGCTAAAAATAGCTCAGTACTCAGCATCAGCCCTAGACGGGATTGCTGGGTGAATCCCAGTCAGGGTGCATGTGGGAGTCTCCCCTCCTCTTACCTAAAAAAAAAGAAAGATGTTCCAGACTCAGGTTGTCCATTTCTTTTCCCAGATAAGGAATCAGTCATTTCTCCAATGAACCCCAGTTCCACTTAGCAGGTATTTCAACCTGTTTTCATATCCTAATCTATCTACACCGCTCACAAAAACTAGGGGATATTTTATCACTTCATACTCACTTTGAAATATTCCCTAATTTTTGGGAGCAGTGTACTTACATAGAGAGATGCTCTTTGCACTGGGTTGGTTATCATTTATAAACCTGTTAGTGAACAGAGCTAGGGAGTATGGAATATATATATATTAAAGATAGCATGCATTATGAGTTGGGACTGATAGTTCCAATGCAATTGGTAAATAGGAATACTGTGTTTTTTGATGAAGTTTATGTGTCTTACACTTGCATCCTCTTTCTTCGATATAAAATATCTTGGTCCCTACCAACAGCATAATTACTCACTCACCTGATCCATACAATATGCCCAGCAGCCTCAAAATCACATTACAAATAAAGCCAGGAACAATTTAAGATAGTTGCCAGTTTTTTCTTTTCGGCCCTTTGGGTATAGCCCATGCAGGGGGTACAAATGTTGGTACAGCCATCTGGCCTACTTTCTCTATTCCATCAACTGGATGCTAAGTTAGGTTCATTGGTTTCTAAAACGTTTACTTTCAGAAACATTTACTTTTAAAGGTACATTTGTTTCTAAAACGTTTCTAAATTTGGTTACCTCTTTTCAAAGGTAAAATCTTTTGATTCATAAGGATTGCCCTTCCCGTTAAATTTAATTTTGTTTTATAATTATGAAAAATATTACCTGGCTCAAAAATCAAAACCAATCTATAAAGAAATCTATCTTCTCTTCCTGTATCCTGCACTCCACGCCCTGCCGACCTTTCATACACATTTCTATTATTTTTTATCTTTACTGTTTATCAATTCTATCATTTAAAAAACCACTAATAAATATCTATGCATATTATTTTCCCTTCCTTTCATAGGCAAATGAGAGCATACACCACACACTTTTCTGTCTCGTTTTATTATTAAAAAAACATGACCCTAGAGAGCAGTCAGTCCATCGTCTTAGGTAGGAATATTCATATTCCTTTTTAACAACTGTCTGGTTTTATTATGTGGATTTACTAAGGTTGGGTCACTAGACCCCCACTGGTGGGGGCTTGTTTCCAGTCTTTGGCTATTAAGCAGGGCTGCAGTTGATAGGCTTTGCTCACACCTTCTCACAGTTCGCCATTGTATCTTTGGGACAGATTCTACAAGTGGAACTGCCGAGTTAAAGGGCAAGTGTGTCTGTAATTTTGCTAGATCCAGCCAAATCCTCCTCCATAGAGGGTGTGTTGTTTTGCTTCCACAGCAGCAATTTATGAGAAAGAGTGTTTCCCCAGCATGCACAGCGGGATGTGCCGGACACCTGGCCATCTGGTGGGTGGCCTTATCTCAGTCGAACTCTAATTTGCATCTCCTTATTGTGACACATTTAAGGATCTTTCTTTTTTCTTTCTTTTTTTTTTTCCTCCTTCTTTTCCAAATAGAGAGACAGAATCCTGCATGCGCCCCATCAACCCCTGTCTGGGGCTGATACTATGCCCGTCTTGAGCCATGCTCGCAACCAAGCTATTTTTAGCACCTGAGGCCGAGGCTTTACAGAGCCATCTTCAGCGCCTGGGGCTGATACACTTGAACCAATCGAGCCATGGTTGCAGGAGGGAAAGAGAGAGAGAGAAGGGAAAAGGGGAAGGATGGAGAAGCAGATGGTTGCTTCTCTTGTGTGCCATGACTGGGAATTGAACTTGGGACAGCCACACTTTGGGCCAACGCTTTACCAGCGAGCCAACCAGCCAGGGCCCTAAGGATCTTTCTATATGTAATTTTTTTTCTCCGATTAAGATTCTGTGTCTGACTTGAGCAAGGAAAAGTCCTAAACACCCACCAACATTCCACAGTGAATTTTAGTTTGCACTAACCCAGCTATGAGCAAGGTGGGCATTTGTTCATTTGGTCAGAGCCATCTGCCTTTCTCCTATGATACCTTGCTTAAGTCTGGTCATCACATTCCAAACACATTCTCACCTTAGGGGTCATGCACTTGGTGTTCCCTTGCCCGGAATGCCATTTCCCCGAATCTCAGCAGGGCTCACTTCTGTACAGCATTTAGGTCTCTGCTCAAACTCTCTGCCCACCAAAGCTGGCCCCGATCAACCCATCTGAGTAGCACTATTCTCATTATCTCCTTGTCCTGTTCTATTTTTCATCAAAGCAATTACACTAACTGATGCTATATATTTATTTGTGTAGATTTTATCTCTCCCACGGAAGTGCAAGCTCTAGGTGGGCAGGACTCTTCTACCTTGTTCACTGTGGTGTCTGGCTCAGGGGAAGCTCAGTGAAGTGTCCTGGGGTAATGACTCCCTGAATGTGTGGAATCCTTTTGCTCTGAGAGGCAGCTTCTGGGGACAGGGACCAGAAATAAGTCTATCCAGTGGGTCCCTGTAAAGGAGAGTGGACCTGGAAAGGGAGGGTGAGCAAATGAAGGTGCCTCAGGTCACTGGACAATGGGGATAGGGAGGCGGGAGCAG
The DNA here is from genome assembly GCA_037038555.1 of Rhynchonycteris naso. NCBI lineage: Eukaryota > Metazoa > Chordata > Mammalia > Chiroptera > Emballonuridae > Rhynchonycteris > Rhynchonycteris naso. The sequence goes on from CM073000.1 coordinate 13,269,522, forward strand.
GGGAGGTCCAGGGGAAGTGAGGACTCTGGAAGGGGAGGAAGAGGGACACAGAATGCAAACTCCCCGTGTCTGCACAAGATCCATGCTAAGTGGCAGCTGTAATGCCCTTGGTCAGAATCAGGGGTCATCCTCTGTCCATTACTGCCCAGTGAGCACCTGCCGAGGCCCCAAGGACATCTTACGGCTGGTCCCTGAGGACCACTGCAAAGAAGCCACTGTCACTTCTTTGCCTAACCCTCCTCCCCAGTCCTAGGGGTTCATTTGTCTTGACCCATTTTTTAGGGGTACATACACACTCCCATCCCCACGCCCTGCCTCTGAACTGGATGGTGCACTTTATACCCGCAGTGCTATACCCAAGAAACTGACACACTTGAAGAATTACAGAAATGAACATAAGTAGGGTATTTGCTTAGCACTCCTGTCTTGTGGGCATCAAATTCTCTGAGAACATCTTCCCATCTCGGATTCATCTGCGGGTGGCCCTGACCAGGCCAAGCCAGAGTTTCCATAAGGATTTTCCAAACTACAACTGGGTCAAGAACACAAGTCCCCTGTGGTGTCAGAAACTTGGGACTGTTGCTGGCCAAGTTCTTTTCCTTTTATTTTAAAACCAAATTCAGACATAAACAGAAAGTAAAAGGCAAAAAAGGAAGTCCTGCAAGCACTGAAGTCCTCTTCTCCAGTTGTTCCTGAGGCCCAGGGTCACCCTGTCAGTACCACGGGTCACTTATTCAATTCTTCCCTTGGCTATGTTAAATATTCTAGCATGAAACCAAACAATGCCTCCCTTTCTTCTGCCCCATGCTAATTCAGATGTTGTTGTCATCATCACTAACAGCCAGAAAAGTCCTGGCTAACACACACACACCACCACCACCACCACCACCAGATTAAATAACAAGAAACAATAAAGTAGAAGTCATTCATCAGCAGCCACACAATCAGGTTTCCAAATTGTCCCATCGAGATGCTCTCCTCCCCTCAATTAGACTTGAGTTGAGGGGCTGGTGCCGTCCTAAACCTCCCTCCTGAGATGACAGCCAAGTCCCAGGGTAGATTTCTGCAAAAAAATAAACCATCCTCACAGAGCCATCTTCCCATCTCCACCCCCTCCACCCTACTCACTGGCCTCCAGGTTTTAGCGCTAGCTCACTAGCTTTTGGCCACCTGCTTTGAAAATCTATATATTGACCTGGTAGGTAACTTTGTTTGGAATGTCTCACTTAACTGCTGCATCCTGGCCTTAGTCGAAACTTGGAATTTAATGTCCAGTCATCCTATCATTTACTCGGGGCTAATCCTGGGAAGCAAGTCTGCAAAAATCCACTAGCAGTGTGCTACTTAAACTTCACTAGAGGTCCCACTTAGAGCTAAGGCAGTGATGTGCCCAAGGTGAAAGAGCCGAGCAGTGGTTGAGCTAGGTGAAATCCCAATGGGCCTCCAAAGCGTGAGCTCTTAACTTCTCTGCTATACACAGACTTTGACGTTCTGAAGGAGAGAATATAATCACAATATAATTTTCGAATATAATTTTCGTCGTGGTGTCAAGGTTGGCTTGGGAAGTAACAAAGATGGGAGCACAGGGAACTGCAATCTCAGAGGCACTGGAGGAAGGTAGAAAATGGCTGCCTTTCTGATAGAATTATGTAAGCCAGTGGCAATGAGGGACCAAATTAGGCAATGAGCAATGCCAGAGACATTGCAGTGATGTAAGAGAGAGCTCCGTGACCACACTGGGTGGGGGAAGAAGAGGTTGTTCAGGGACAGGGAGGGACCTATGTATGACACAGTGAAGGTTTCAAAGTCTTATTCCAAGGAGAAGATGGTGCCAGTGACAAGGATGCGTTCCTTAAAGAGATGAAAGATCTCACCTATCAGCAAAATCAAGAAAGCCTCAAAGAGGGACAAATATAAGGTGACAGAGGATGGTTTGATTTGGGGTGATAGGTATCCAACATGATCGACTGACCAAATGATGGGGAGATGTTTATCCCAAATCTATGCACTCTTGTTAATCATTGTCACCCTGTTAAATTTAATTTTCTAAACGAACAAATAAATAAAAGGAAAGCCTCAAAGCAAGTGGACGGCATTTGAAAAGCACACTGGTAGAAGTGAGATGAATCAAGGTCTTATGAGCAAGAAGTTTGTTAAGGACCAGTGACCAGCCTGTTTAGGTGGGATGTGAAGCTGAGCAGGCAGGGGTGAGTTACAAGATCGGAGAGGAGAGCTGGGGCCACAAAAAGATAAAAACTTTGAGTGCCAGGCCGAATCATACAAAAGTTTATGGGAAAGAAAACAACTGCTTTTGGTTGAACTGGAGTGGAGAGGGATTGTAGATGTTGGTCATTCCAAAGGCAGTGAGGGGCTGGAATGTAGAGGAGCAGTAGTAATATTAGGAAAGGAATGAATGTGAGAAACACCATAGAGAGAGGATGTTCAGGATTTCACAATGAACTGGCTTTCAAGGTAATAGTCAGAATGGAGAGGAGAGCAGGTTGGAGGAACCAGAAAAAGGAGAAATGAAGGCAGGGAGGGCAGGAGGAGAGGACACTCTAAGTTCTAAGCCTGGGTAGACAGAGCTAACTTTACATGAAATAGCTTAGTTACGTAGGTGACAAGAGCAAACTGTGACCAGTTTTACACACACATGACAGGGAGAGATACATGTCCACCCTCATACATTTCAATCTTCAGCTATTCTCTTTAACCTTCACATAAGAAAAAAAAGGCAAAAAAAGAAAGGGTAAGAGCAAACACTGAGATCAAGACTTACAGTGGTAATGGGTACTAGTCTTTACAGGTATTAATTAGGGATGAATATTATTGCAAAGCTATCATACAAATGATTCCTCTTCACCCTCTCCCGTTCTCTCATGCTGAAACCTACAGCATGGGAAAAATCACATCAAATCTATGCATTGTGGTCTTTCTATGCAACTTTTTCTACTCTCTTTTAGAAAGGTTTGAAGTGTAAATACATGAAAGTATTTGATGAGTGTCAATCTTTATTTGAAAATTTAAAGTTATGGCACACACAAAAAAATACTTCTAGGAAAGCGACTTGACCACATCTGGACCCGAACTTCTACTCTTCCTATCGAGTCCGACTCTGCTAGTCTCCACATGCTCCCTGCTTTAATGGTGGCACCACCTTCCACCCAGCCACCTGGCATCACAGCCTCAGTTGTCTCTGATTCCTTCCATCAGCAGTCCATTGCTTGACTAGGGCTCAGGGCTGCCTGATGCAGAGGACCGAGAGATTGTCAAAGGGCCCTCCGAAGCTCAGTGTCATTCTAAAAGGAGTTATCTAAGTTCACCGTAAGGATGGGGCATTGGAGAAGCTTTCCCTAAGGAAGGACCATGTTTCTGAATGTGAAGAGGCAGATGGAAAACAAGTAAGGAGGTGATATTTTAAGAGTAGGCAGGAGCATGGGATGATGTGTTGAAGTGTGAGATACTATGAGTAGACCAATATTGCAGAAATTCCCAGGTAGAGTTAGGGATTAGGGGTTGAAGCCATGGAAATGCAGCTAGAGTGTTAGGCAAAGGTTTGTGGGTAACGGGAGGAATTTAATTTTGTCCCATAGGAAGAAAGGACCAGTGAAGGCTATAACCAGAGAATCTTGACTCTCTCTGCCTCTAAATTCACTGCTATTTAATCCAACCTGCAATCAATCTGTGGCCTGAAAGCCCTTTCTACTAAGGAAATATGATCACATTCCTGTCCTGGAGAGTGGAGAATCAAGTTGGAACCAGGTATGGGCTAAAGATTACACAGCAGGTCCTCAAATAACATCATTTCATTCAAGTTGTTTCACTAGAACACTGATGAGGAAAAAAGAAATTGATTCCTGGCCCGAGACCAATGTCTGTGTGGAGTCTGCATGCTTTCCCCGCGTCTGCAAGGGGTTTTTTCTCTGGGCACTCCGGGTCCCTTCCCCAGACCACAGATGGGCATGCGAGGTGAACTGCGCATTTACATGGCCTCAGTCTGAGTGAGTGTGGGTGGGTGTTACGTGCCCTGCGATAGGAAGCTGTCCTGTCCAGGGCAGGTGCCCACCTGGTGCCCTGAGCTCTGGCCACCATGAACTCAAACTGCAATAGGCTGGTTGGAATAGAATTATCTTACTTGTTTTTATTTCTCTCTCTACATGTATTAACAGCTCACAGTTATTTTAATGTTTAATATTAAAAGTGTTTGGGGTCTTCATTTAGAAATTTGGTGATGTTTTTGTGATTAGAAATCCTATGCCACAGGAACATGACTCTTGCTTACATCAGTTAGCCCGTGGTAAAATTGGTTTCGATATATGTTGTTTTGCTTAATGTCGCAGTTTCCAAGGACTTATTGACGAAGTTAAGTGAGGACTTACTGTAGCAAGGAGATGTTAGAAATCCAACGGGCAAAGAGACCTCAGAGAGCTTGTGCTGAGAACTTCTCATGCTGTCTTAGTAGAAGGCCAGCCTCCTTCACTAAAATAATGCATATGACTTTCATATACACGACGCTCATAAATTCAGTAGAGATCTTGCCCCGCTGTACGGTTTAAATGCTTTCTTGTATCCTCAGCACCTTAGCACGTTGCCTGGCATAATGCAAGTAATCAAGGTAACGTCAGATACATAAGTGAAGGAATGCATGAGTAAAAGGCAAGACGAGCTAATGCCATCCTCACTTCTTTTCATGAGTGGGGTATTTCTGGGTGATTCTATTCCAGTAGCAGCTCCACTTGCTTCCGTCCTTGGTGCGTGGCATGAAGTCTCCTACCCCACTGTCCCATTCCTTACCTCCTCAGCTTTAAGAGCCCTGGGGACGTATATGGAGACTGTTGCTGTGAAGCCTCCAGTGTATGTATGTGTATAGAGATGGCTGAAAGTCCACCGAAGGCTGGGCTTCTTCCACAGTCTAAATCCGTTTCGGGAAAGTGGGTTCCCCGTCAGGGCTACGGTTTCCAGCTTGAGAGTGACCCTGAGCCTGAGTTCTGGCCAGCGAAGTAGGAAGAGGTTTGGCCACAGGAGCTCCCTGCAGGAGGGACCCTCACGTCTCTTCTTCACACTGATCTCTGCCACCAAGTGTTGAAGATGGCAAGGGCTCTGTCAGCCGAGGTCTCTCTGAGTGACTGTGTGGAGCACACTCCTAGTTCCTACCTCCTCCACTCTCACACTGTCAACGGGGGAGGTCCCGGGGACTTTGGGGCCCATCTGGTACAGCGGGGGGTCTCAATTTAACAACAGGTTCTCTGCCCTAATGACTGTTTTAAATATTAAAAAATGATATGCCGAAGAATAATGTATTATTTCATGCATTTAATACTTAAATAGGAACAATAAAAGAGGTACATAAAACTAGATTGTTATAAGAAAGAGTTTAAAAATATTAATGAAAAATATTAAATAATACCTGACCAAAAAAACCCCCAACAAACAATAAAACTGTTATTTAAGATACTTCCATATCGCTTCTTGATTGGCATCCTCACTTGCAATTATTTTCACCTATGGGCGGAATGAACATGACAACAGGCGCTTAGAATAGGCTGTTGCACAGATGAACACTAAAAAGAGTAAGGAAAGTAAATTTGTGATTCCCACACTGGGCGGCTGCCCAGGCTCCCATCTTAAAGAGAACCCTGTTGACAAGTGCCATTGTCACAACTGATTTACCAAACTCCACAAAGAATTAGGTATCGGTTTTGCCGAGCCAGTGACATTGGCTGAACCCCGCCCCTGAGACAGCATTCCCTTAACAAATGCAGCCTGCACGTGTACTTGTGTGTTCGAGTGTGTCTTCACTGAATGCAAAATCCAACCTTGCACAACTCAAATACTAAATGGAGATAGAACCAGCCGAGGGCTTAATCCCTGAATGTGGAACTCTTGCATTTTACATTGAATTTGGATGTCTTAAATCAGCAAACGAGCAGGCAGTCATATTGTTGTCTGATGTAGAATGGTTAGAATGTAGCGAGATAGACACCCAGGGAGAAAATGTGCCAGAGAAAAGAGCTGCGGGGGGGGGGGGGGGGGGGCGGGGGCAACAGGGTAAAATGGATAAGATCAGAAAAGATTTTCTGGGGAAGGTCATAATTTTTTAAACGGTTGATTCAATAATAGCCATTCATTATGACTAGTGAGATTTTAAATAAATAAATAATGAGGATTACATGTATGTGACATGTTGGAAATATGTTACGCTTATGTCATTGGATCTCACCAGGCTGCAGACTGCTATCACCCTGCACTTTATGACCGCTTACCTAAAAATGGCAGGTAAGGACACCCAGTGACTCGCTCTCTATTTCTAACCGTTGTAGGGTGAAAGAAGGCATCTTAATAAAGTAAATAGTCTTTTATTACCCATGTATCCTTTCACTTGCCCTCCCTTTTCAAGAAACGTTTGTGGTAAGTCCAAAAGCTAGAACAGAGGAACTTAAAAGGAAGAGGTAAGATGGGTATGCAACGTAATTGAATGATAAGATAACCTGGAGATGTTTTCTTTGAACATATGTACCCTGATTTATTAATGTCACCCATTAAAATTAATTTAAAAAAAGGAAGAGGTAAGAAGCCTCATGGGAATGCTCACAAGGGCGGTTTCTGGCATAAGATGTCAGTCTGGTTAGACACAGTCATACCACCTAGATTGGGATTCGGGATGGGGGTATCTATTGAGCCTGTCAATACCTTTGGAATTTCCAAAACTTTGAGAAATAACACTCTTTCTTTGACAAAGACATTTTTTCTGAGTGTTTCCGTAGAGCTGGGGGTGTTAAGAGTAGAAAAAACAAGAAGCTGTCAATGGATGACCGGCACTAGGACCATGGGAGCAAGGGGTAAGAAGATTTTCAAGTAACTTTTCAGGGTAGCCAGGCTAGTTCATCAGAATAGGTGAGAAGAAAGCTCTTAGGGAAAATACTCAACAAAATAGATATTGCGCATTTGGGTGGAGTTTCTTTGTGCTGTGTTTTTGGGACACCTGGAATGGAAGGCAAGGTGGAAAGGGGAAGTCTTCAGAATCACTCCATGGCTCTGGAATATGCATTAAAACTATTTTTGTTATTGCTATTTTTGGTAGAGCATAAATGGAGTTTTCAATGCTGTTAACAATGTAATTCAGAACAGTTTATTCTGGAATGCAAAAGCCTTTTGAAAAACAAGTAAAGCTTGCAGAAACTTTCACTTATAGTTGAATATAGAAAGTTGTAGGAAACCATTGTGCCACTCTCAAAAACAAAAAGCCATACACACTACACAATCACAGATTTTTAAAAACCCCTTTAGAAAGTTGACGGAAAAGAAACCTAAATAAACTAAATTCCATAAAGTAATGAGCTATACTCATGAGAAAAGAAATACCTGTCTGTTTCCATCTTTTGGGTAACAGTGGGAGAAAGAAGAGCTTACTGAACAGGTATAAGGAGGAACCAGATGAATACCTAACCAACTATTATATTTCCACATGAGCTAGAATCATGAATTAGAATCCCATAAAGAACCAAAGAGCAAGTCTGTAAAGCCAATACTTTATCTAGACAAAAACTAAAATAAAGCTCTGTGGGACAATATAAAGTATTCTATTATACATATAATAAGAGTCCCAAATGTGGAAGAGAGAATGATGCAGAAGAAATATTCAAATAGATAATGGCCAAAATTTTCTCCAAATTGATTAAAGATGTCAAGGCATAAATCCAAGAAGCTCATTAAACTCCCAAGAGACATCATAAACTTCTAAAATTTTAAATTAAAGAAAATATATTAAAAGCAGTCATAGGATAAAGACATACCACATACAGAAAAATAACAATAAAAATGGTGACTGACTTATGAGAAACAATGGTGGCCATAACACCTGGCCAGGCAGTGGCGCAGTGGATAGAGCATTGGACTGGGATGTGGAGAACCCGGGTTCAAGACCCCGAGCTCGCCAGCTTGAGCGCGGGGCCCATATGGCTTGAGCAGAAGCTTGCCAGCTTGGACCCAAGGTCGCTGGCTCCAGTAAGGGGTTGCTCGGTCTGCTGAAGGCCCGCGGTCAAGGCACATGTGAGAAAGCAATCAGTGAACAACTATGGTGTCACAACGGCAACAAAAAACTAATGTTTGATGCTTCTCACCTCTCTCCATTCCTGTCTGTCTGTCCCTATCTATCCCTCTCTCTGTCCCTGTAAGAAAAAAAAAAAAAGAACAACATATTTAAAGTAAAGCAAGAAAAATGGTAAACCATCAACCTAGATTTAGATATCCAGCAAAAAAAAAAGAAAGGAAAGGAAAATTACTTTCTCCCTGGCTGTGGGCTGTGGTCAGGTAGAGCATCTCCTGGTGTCCTGGTGTGTGAATGTCCTGAGTTCAATTCCTAGTCAGGGCACAAAGGAGAAGTGCCCATCTTCTTCACCCCTCCCCCTCTTGCTTCTCTCTTTTTCTTTCTCTGCTCCCCTACTACAGCCATAGCTCGATTGAAGCAAGTTTGCATCAGGTGCTGAGGATACCTCCATGGCCTCTGCCTCAGGTGCTAAGAAGAGCTTGGTTGCTGAGCAACAGAGCAATGCCCCAGATGGGCAGAGCATCGCCCCTAATGTGCTTGCCAGATGGATCCTAGTTGAGGCGCATGTGGGAGTCTGTCTCTCTGCCTAACCTCCTCCCACTGAATTTAAAAAAAAAGAAAAAAATGACTTTCAAATATGAAAGTAGATCCTTATCTGTTGCTTGTGAGAACGTAAAATAATGCAACCACTTTGGAAAAACAGTTTTAGGGTTTCTTTTCTCTCTCTTTTTCTTTAGTTTTGTAGTTTCTTAAAAAGCTAAACATAAAATTAAGATATGACCCAGAAATTCCACTCCAAGATATCTACCCCAAAGAAATGAAGACAGGTTAACAAGACTTGTGTGCATGTGTTCACAGCCGCACTATTATAATAACCAGAAATTGAAAACAATATAAATGTCAATCAGCCAGTAAATGAATAATCAAAATGTGGTATATTTATAAAATAAAATGTTTACTATTTATCAATAAAAATAAGCTATTGACATACTGTAACATAGATAAATCTCACAAACACTATGCTAAATAAAAAGAAACAAAAGACTATATATTGTACAATTCCATTTGTATGAAATGTCCATAAAAGTCAATTAGTGGCTGCCTGCACCTGTGGGTGGACAAGGAGGTGGTCTATAAAAGTGCATTAAGGACATTTTGGGGGGGACAGCAATATTTTAAAACTGGATTGTTGTCATGGTTGCACAATTCAGTAATTTTACTAGTAATTGGTAAACTGTACACCTAAAATGGGCGAATTTTACTTTACATAATTTATTCTTCCATAAGGCTATTTAACAATACAAAGGCAAAATAAAAAGCACAGTTCACAGAAGTATGAACGAATCTAAATACTGCATATCTGAACTACTAGAAAAGACTAAACAAAACAATCTTTCTCCGAGAGGGAAATAATCCCTAGTGGAAATTCTGATAGGAAGAAATGAATCAACAACACTAGAAGGGGTGAATTCACAGGCATATTATTATTCTTATTATAGTTATTTTAAAATTCCTTAAAAGGCTATTAAGTATTTAAAGTAAAATAACCATAACAAATTGTGGGGGTTACAGCATATTTAGAAGTCAAGCATATGACTATAATAGCAAAAAGACTGAGTAGGTAAAAAGGAAATTAAACTGTTGTGATGATCTTTGGGAAGTAATACAATATTAGTGGAAAGGAGGCTGTGATATGTTAAAGATGCATATTGTGGCTGTTAAGCTAGAGCAACTGTTACAAATGGTACGAGGAGGACTCGCTGAAAGGTACATAGAAGAGAATCACATGGAATACTAAAAAATAAAATAATAATTGTTTATTCAAGAGAAGGCAGAAAAGAGGAACAGAGAAACATTAACCAGATGGAACAAACAAACATTAAATGCCAAGATGGTAGACTTAAATGAAACCATATTGATAATTACTTTAAATGTAAATGATTGTAAACACTTTAATTAAAAGACAAACATTATCAGACTAGATAAAATGCAAGAATCAATCTTTCTCTCTGTCTCTCTCTCTTTCTCTCAATATATATATATATATATATATATATATATATATATATATATATCCCATTTTAAATGTAAAGACACAGGCTGATTAAAAGTAAAAGATTAGAAAATAGTATCACACATAGGAGACTTTAGAACAAAGAGAATGACCAGAGATAAGAATATATATTTTATCATTTCAAAATCAGGACGATGTAACGATTCTAGATGCAGACGCACTTAATAACAGAAGTTCAAAACACAGAAGCAGAATATGAGGAACTACAGGGAGAAATACAGATTCACTATCTCAGCTGGATATTTTAACACCTACCTCTTGGAAACGGACAGAAATTTTTTTTATTTTTAAATCTCAGTAAAGATAAAGAATATTTGTACAACTCTGCAACCCACTTTGACCTAATTGACATTTATAGAACACTGTACCCAACTGCATAATACACATTCTTCTCAGATATGCATAGATCATTCGCCATGACAGACCATATGCTAGACCATAAAAAAGTCTCAATAAATTGGAAAGGACCAAAATCATGTAGATCAGAGTTTCTCAAAACCTCCAAGCCCATGTAGTTCCTGAGACCCTTTTAAGAGGTTCATAGGTCAAAATATATGATAATATATTTAGAAATCTTTTTAAAAAATCATCAGAGACATAAATGAATATTTAAGTGCAAGAGTTTTTTCCTGTCTTGCATTTTATTTTTTAATTGAATTTATTGGGGTGACCCTGATTAACAAAGTCATACAGGTTTCAGGAGCCCAATCCTACAACACATCTCTGTACACCGTATTGTGTCCCCCCCCCAAGTCAAGTCTGTGTCTATCATCACCATTTATCACCCCATACTTCCCTCCAGCTCCTCTCTACCCTGGCAATCTCCGCACTGTTCTCCATGTCCATGAGTTGTTGTTGTTTTCTTTTGTCTTTTTTTGCTCTATCCCTCCATTCTCTCACCGAAGCCTCTCCTCCTGACAGCGGTCAGCCTGCTCTTTATGTATGCATCTGTCTCTATTTTGCTTATTAGCTCATTTTGTTCATTAGATTCCACATGTAAGGGAAATCACATAATATCTGTCCTTTCCTGATTGCCTTATTTGACTTAGCATAATGATCTCCAGGTCAATCCACGCTGTGGCGAGAGGTAAGATTTCCTTCCCTTTTTTTTTTATGGCCACAGAGTATTCCATTGTGTAAATGTACCACAGCTGTTTTATCCACTCATCTACTGATGGGCACCTGAAACAAATGAAAATGAGAACACACCAACCCAAAACCTATGGGACACAGTGAAAGCAGTCCTGGGAGGGAAATTTATAGCCTTACAGGGACTAGTTAAATAAATTATGGTAAGTATAGGATGAGACATAGGTCTATTAAAATCATGTTCTCAAAGGAATTGATGCCATGGGAAAGACATAAGTAAAAAAAAAAAAGTACTCTGATCCCATTATTATATGTAACATATATACATAGAAAATCCTGAGAACAAATGCACAAAAATATGAGTAGTGCTTAACTTGGAATTGAAAGAATTGGCAATAATGTTTGCTTTATTTTTCCTTTTGCTGTATTTCCCCAATCATCTGCAATGTAAATTTGTCACTTTAACAATAGGAAAAGAATCCTGTTGTTCAAAAAAAATTTTTTTTGAATAATGCAACACCATAATTCACAAAATGATATTTCTCTAAAGAACCTTTGAAATTCATTAGTCCCATGCCTCCATTTTAGAGATGAGGAAGTTGGATTCTCCTTTCTGGGTGGGTACATATAATGTACTCAGGTCAGACATTAAGGTAGTGATAGAATCAAGTCTGGGTCCCCCTCCTCCTCATACCCTGCCTTTCATGTTAGGTCACAATGGAAAGAAAATGGCATTGTTATCAGGTGTACAAAAATCCTTCAGACTTAATCATTGCTCTCCAACCTGTGAGCCCAGGAGATTTACTCTGATTTAAGCCAAGAATTCAAATGTAAAGTGTTTGAAGTTATGCTTAAAAGTATACTATGAACAATCTCAACAAAAATGTACGGCATAAGTACATATTTTATAAGGAGATGGGTATTTTTCCTACGTGAATTTTAATAATATATTTCCATCTCCGTGTTATCTAAAATACTCCAATTCACTAAAATCGCAAATTAAGGCCATCAATTAAAATTAGAATTACCAACTGCATAAAGAGCTTAATGGCCTTTTAAATAATTCTGGCAAAAAAAATTAAAACCAATCACTGTCCAATGTACCCAGGTTTCACTCAATGTAAGGTTCAGCTTAAAGATCATTCTCACAACCAAAATCGGGGTTGACTTACTAAAAAATATCTCTAAATAAAAACTATTCAGGGAACAGAAGACATAGTCTTTTCTCAGCATATTAATAAGTATAGTATATCAAACCTGTGTGAGAATAAATGAGCAAGACTTGTTATTGCTCAGAATCTGGAGAAGGTGGCCTGTCTGTAAGACCGGAGCAGAATACAGCAACTGTGATTTAAATCAAAGCATCCATCACTTTCAACCACAAAGACCAGATTTCCAGCCACGACACATCTAGTAAAACACTTGAAATAATGTTCGTGTCACTTTCTGTGTTGAGAAAGTTAAACAACATTTTGTGATGGGGCAGAGGTAGGCAGTGAGAGTGCTTTTTAATTTTGTATTTCTAATAAGAAGGAAAAAAATTCCACACAAACAGCAGGATTAACATGTCAGATCACATCTTACACAATTTGAGTGGATAAAAGAGGCTATTATATGTGTCTTTTGTCCTGAAATAGTCATAAAGTGAATTAAGAACCCACGACAGCCAACTTTCCCTCCATGGTGCAGGAAACATCTGTTGGGGCAATGAGTTCTGGAACCCCTTCCTACTCCAAGGCCATTTTGAAGGGCTCCCTGCCTCCCCACCATTGTGGAGCCCCACTCGCAGCCCTTCACACACCCACAGAGCGTCTTCTTGTGACATCTGATCTTGCCTGCATGAGCCCTTACCATTCTGTCAACATCAGCTCAGAAGCACACTGGTCTGGGAGTCAGAGTTCAGGTTCCTGCTCTGGTTTTACCCCTGACTGTTGGGTGGACTAGGGAAAGTCATTTCCTATCTCTGGGCTTTCCTTTACTCAGCTGTTAGATGAGCAGATCCAGTCAGGCAGGTGTAGTGACTTGGAGTACTATGTTGAGAAAGATTCTGAGGCTGGCTGTTTCCAGTCCTCCTAGGAAAGAAAACTCAATTAACAATGCCTTCCAGTGACACAGGGGAGAGCAGTGACAATAAAACCTCCAAGTCAGAAGTGCATGCTAGTGCATGACAGCTCAGTAAGACATTTTCCTCAAATTATTTCCACTATTCTTTCTGCCTTGCTATCAGTAACCGAGGATGCTCCATTGCACACCCCCATTGCACACCCTCAAATTGTTTGCATCTTCCCTTAGGTGTGTTGACACTGCGCTTCCCATTACAAAGGCAAATACAGATGGACCTTATTTCACAACAAAAAACTTCAGTCAGAATGCAAGCCATTTCCCCCAAACCACACAGCAAATCCAGAACAAATGTCAAAATTTAGGGACAACTGATTCACAAATAAACACCTTATATTCACTTGTTGCGCAGCTTTTATTGTGCATTTGCTATGTGCCAAGTACTAGGAGAGTCACTATCAAGGAGAGAAAAAGGAGAGAGAACACAATAACTTCTGTCTGAGGAATTTTCAATCCAGTGGGTGAGAAAGACGTACACAGATGATGTAAGCTGATACCTGAATGCTCATCTCAGAGAAAGACAGCGCTGTGCACCCTGGAATCTGCCTTCATTCCTCTCTTCCTTTCTCATCCACATCCAATCCATATGCACATCCTGTTGGCCGAAATGTCAAAGTCCACCTCAAACCTGACCGTTCTTGCCTCCTCCACCCATGGTTCAAGCCATCATCTTCTCTCACCGGAGTCTCCTGACTGGTCTCCCGGCTTCCCCTCTGGCTTTACAGTCTATGTCCACACAGAAGCCAGAATGATCTGCCTTTGAAAAGGCCTGTCAACACATGACATTTCTTATTCTCACCTCCTAACGACTTTCTATTATACTGAACACAAGATCCAGAATCTTCATCATGGTTTATAAATACCTATCTCATCTGGTCATCTGTTGGGGACCGAAATATAAACAGGGTATTTTGCAATTTGGATATATCTTGGGGACAGAGGTGCTGGGCCTAACCCCACACCTCACCTGCCTATTTAACAAAGAGCTATCTATGACTGTACCTGATTCTCGCTCGTCCCACCCATGTTCTCCTGAAGAGGCTGGAAGCTAATTTCTTACTGGTGTCAAGTTAGATTTGAATGGTATAGTGGGGGTTGTCTTTTGGAAACAAGTGAATGGCTAATGACCTCGTTTTTTCCCTGAATAGAGACGGATGTGCTCATGGGGGCCGCCATTGCATCGGCTTAGGAACAGTAGAGACTGTTCGCCGTGCCATCCTCCCGAACCCATCTGTATGTATATGTCTTTAAGTCTCTGTCTATAATTTATTCAATGTCATACCTTCTCCCATTCGAGACCCCGTAATAGCAATAGACTTGTCGCGGCTGGACTGTGACAGTCCTGGGCCGAACTTGACCTGATTTTCCACTGCTGTCCTCCTCCTTTCCCAAGTTCCAAACATTAAGATGTTCTTGCTGCTGCGTTAACCCACCAGGGACACCCCTGCCCCAGGGCCTTTGGACGACTGTTGCTTTGGTTGAAAAGTTCTTCCCCCAGACCTTCACATGAGTCCTTCACTTCATTCAGATCTGATTTCAAATGTCACCTCTTCAGGGTGGCCTGCCCTTACCATTCTGTCTAAAATAGCACCTGCCCGTTCCCTAACACCTTACCCTGCTCTATTTTCCCCAACAGCACTTATTACCACCTAACAGGTCATACGTTTGTTCACTTTTTTATTGGTGTCTCTATGCAAATGCAAGCTCTATAAGAGCAGGAACGCCGATGCTCACAAAGTCACTGTTGTATCCCCAGCATCTACACTAGGGTGTGGCTCTTCAATAAATGTTTGTTACACAAATGAATGAATGAAAGTAGGGCGGAACTAGAAACTGGAGAAAAACTGATCTTGAATAACACCAAGGAATACTGCGTTTGAACATGTGTGCACATTTCTGAATTCTCTGCCGGAGCAATGGCTGATATGAAAAGACTGTGTTCGGTTTGTGAGCTCGTGAGCAGGCTGGACAGAGGTGTTTGGGGTGTGGCTGAGATGGAGGCAGTTGTCTCATACTGAAGGCAGGTCCCCCTGGGTCTGGGGCACAGAAAACCACCTGCTGTGGAGTGGGAGGGGAACAAAGGATCCCACACATAGAGCTTTTGAAGTGAGCCATTTGGTATAAATTCCCTTATTTCTGGGCATTTGGGCCTTGATCCCAAAATAGGAATGGTAAAACTGATCTAATTCTTCACATGCTGAGGAAAGCTGTGGGTGAACAAAACCCCTGATGAGGATTTACAAGATCCGCTGCTGCTCCAGGAATGGAGTTGAATGGCTCCTGCTTCTGCGAACAGCAATTACTCTGAGATTCGCAGAGACTGCATGCATCAACGGCATAAGGGAAGATTCTACTCCCTTCAGAGTAAAATACTGCAAGGGAGTCTTTATAAGGCCAGCACTAGAATACCTTCTTAACAGCAGGGCTATGAGAGGAACCCACGAAGCCTGACCCGAGAGTCCATGCACTTACTCCATGCTGCCTCTCATGAGAGGGCCGACTAACTTGACCTTGGGTGGGTCATCCACTTTGTGCCTCAGTTTCCTTGGAGAGCAACAGTATCACCTCTTAAGAGTTGTGCGAGGTTCCAATGAATTAACGCATGACACGTGCCCAGAAAGAGGTCCAGTACCCCATAAGCATCCCCTATTGTTATTATATCTGTAGGATCAGTACCTAGTAGCTGAATTACCGGATCAAATATAGATGCTTCCGAGTCCCCTTGCTGCTAAGTGGGGTCAGGATTATAACCAAGCTGTGTTTGGCCCCCAGACTCTTGTTCTTTTTTTTTTTTTTTTTTTAACAGGGACAGAGAGCGGGATAGATAGGGACAAACAGACAGAAACAGAGAGAGATGAGAAGTATCAATCATCAGTTTTTTGTTGTGGCTCCTTAGTTGTTCATCAATTGCTTTCTCATATGTGCCTTGACCGGGGACCTTCAACAGACTGAGTAACCCCTTGCTCGAGCCAGCGACCTTGGGTCCAAGCTGGTGAGCTTTTTTGCTCAAGCCAGATGAGCCCACACTCAAGCTGGCAACCTCAGTGTCTCGAACCTGGGTCCTCTGCATCCCAGTCCAACGCTCTATCCACTGCGCCACCGCTTGGTCAGGCTAGACTCTTGTTCTTATACCTTTGCTAGCTATTGTCAGTTGTTTCCAGGGCTAGCCCCTTTCTGGCAACTGACAATCCTTAGTCAAAGCCTTCTGTTCCATTTCAGGCATTTTTGGTGATATCTGAGTTTTAATTCAGTACGTATCCCACTGATAATCTAGCAGTCCAGTCAAAATGGTTCAGCCTGGACCACGTCTTGCTATGGCAGAGTTCTGAAATAAGCAAGGGCAGCTTGTGTGGATGCTGCATTTTGGTTCTCATCTGAGATTCCTTAGCAGGGATTTGAAGGCAGCCATGTCCTTGAACGTCTCTCACATACCCGTGCTCCGCGCTCTGAGAGGCTTTATCTTCTCCCTGCAGCTCTCACAAGATACACGGGTGAGAAATTGAATCGCTTCCCTAGTAAACAGCACACACTGCCAAGCTGGCAAACAGGCCAACTCACGGACAGGAAAACAAGTGATTCAGCAGGACCCAGATAATAAATACCTCTGGCAATGATGGATGAACAGACTAAATCCACCTGCGTGCAGATGAGATGGTTCAGGGAGTTGATGGGGCAGATTGTTTTTGTTTATTTTTATAATTAGGATGGGGTGGATGGGTAGCCAGGAAATTAAGAGGGGTGACATTTTTCTGTGGCTGCCGGTCCTGCAGACCTTTTCTGTGTACTCAGGCGCTCGGTGAAATTGGAGTGTTCTTTGTTCTTTATCTCCTCCCTCTATTTAATGTTGGCTTCCAGATAGAGGCAGACACTTAGCATTTTATGCTGTAAATAAATGACTCTTCCCTTTAAAATAATATCACCTGTCTCAGGTTCTAGTTGGATGTCACTAATCCTGCCCTCCTCCCCCAGTAAGCAAAAACCATGGGCATAAAGGCAAACATTAAGGTACACATTGAAAGAATTCTCCATTGGGGGGAGGAAATTCTGGAGTAGGCTCCTACTGGGTTCTCTGAAAGCACAGAAATGAGCAAATCCTGTTGTCTTAATCCAGCTGATGCACAATAATCAATACATTCCAATAACTTTACCAAGGTCACACAGCTTGAAATAAAGAAATGATGGATCAGTGGATGGAAAGAGGAGGAAGTAATTATCTGTACCTAAATCTCTGAAAATGACCCCTTTTCTTCCTCCCATTGCCTCCTCCTCGTCCTCCTCCTCCTCCTCCTCCTCCCTTTCTCCTCCTCCTCCTCCTCCTCCTCCTCCTCCTCCCTTTCTCCTCCTCCTTCTCCCTTTCTCCTCCTCCTCCTCCTCTTCTCCAGCTGGCTTCCAGGGGCCTGGGCCCAGAGCAGCAGAGTCTCACAGTCTGGGTCTAGAGCCTCCATCAGCCTTGCCCCTTGGCTGAAGCATGCAAGGTTCTACCACAGTCTCCCTGGGGTCTTCAGCAGGCTTCCCTGAGCTCCCGTAAATGTCATTCCAAATCTGAGTGTCTCCCTAAAATATGAGCTAGAAAGAATGTTCTCAAATCTCTGACTCACACAGTCTTTGTGCTCTATAACTTCATGGATCTCATCTAAATAAAATTCCCCTGGGAGATCTAGGCGTGGGGCCAGAACAGGAAGCTGTCCGGGTAACATGGGCACACAGAGTAACTGGGAAGGAGCAGGGAAAAAGGAGGGTCTGTGTTGCCAAAAAGGAAGAAGACACAGGAGAGTCATCTGAGGAGGCCTCCGAAGACAAGAGGCTCCCATTGCACATGTAAACTTTCGGCCATAAGCTGCTTCTTGGAGGAGGCATTCTGAAAGATCAGGAGAAACCAGCAGGTGCAGATGGTGCAACCAGAGGTGACAGCAGGGACAATTTGACGAGTCTTGTGCAGAAAACCCTCAGTACCTAAACCACAGACACTATGGCAGAGTTCTCAATTATCTTGATGAAAGTTTCATCCCAAATAGGAAGAAATCTCCTGGGTTTGTGATCTGACCCAGGTTCGGCTTAAAGCTTGTTACGGTTATAAATGTCCCTGTTTACGCTTCCAATTAATACCCAAGAGTAGACACTAGGATAAGATGTGGTTTATTCATTATGACCACTGCTTAACCAACGAATACCCATTTCGACTCTTTTTTAAAGAGAAAAAGTATGAAAACATGCCCAGGACAATGTTTAATTTCCTACTCGGCAGAAAAGGAAACACTGATTTATTTACAAAGAATAACAGATAAATTCCCATTTATCATGCACTGCAAGCCTTACCCCTTGCGGGAAGCGTGCAAGACTCCACCACAGTCTCTCCAGGGTCTTCCTGCACTGGAAGCATGATAAATGGGATTTTATATACATGATTACATACACAAGTTTTCTGTTTTGTTTTTTTTTTTTTTTTTACCACATTACTGACTTTAAAAGTACAATTGTGTCTACAAGTGACATTTTCAAAACCCATAGAATTTTCTTCTCATTCCCCATACGACTTTAATTCTGGGTGTCCTAAACCCTAGCTTACTTTCTTAGGTATTGTAGACATCTTTTGTTTGACATAGGATCCCAACCAGGATATATTTTATACAAGAGGAAGTGCACTTTTCCAGCTGTTAAGCTTGCTTTCAAATGTCAGTCATTTTATCCAGCAGTCTGCTATTAAAGGTTTTAAGTGTTTAGGGTGTATATGTATGAGTGTGGTCGAAATAGTCACACATGCATATTTATATGTATTGTGTGTGTGCATGAGTGTAGAATTAGTGTGTGTGTGTGTGTGTGTGTGTGTGTAGAATCAGTTTTATGGTTGGAAGAAACCTTAAATGGCACTCAGTGCAGAGGTTTTCAACCCTAGAAATCAGGTAAAATCACCTGGAGACCTTTTGAAAGTCCTGATCCTCCAACTGGTGAAATCTACATAAGGTCTATGGTCTTCTAGTTAACATTAGCGTCAATTTCTTGGCTTTGCTGTAGGACTATCTTTAGGTGAGATGTCACCACTGGGGAAAGTTGGGTGGGAGGTACAGGGGACTGTCTGTATATTCTTCGCAACTTCCTGTGAGTCTATAATTATTTCAAAATAAAAAACTTAAAATGTTTATGCACAGGCCCTGTGCTGGACCAATTAAACCAGAAGCTCTGGGGGTGAGGCCCTGGAATCAGTCTCTTTTAAGGTTCCCCAGATGATCGTAAAGTAAGGCCCAGGTAGATAGTCACTGATCCTGTCAAACTGGTCACCTGCTGTTTACCTGTTGTACAATCTCCTCACACGTTATTTATTATTTTAATACTAATGAAGCACATTTTAATTACCGAACGAAATATTTATTATGAGCTCTATAATATTCTAAGAAACCTGCAGCTATTTCTTGGGGAAAAGATTATACACAGTGTGTCCATAAAGTCACGGTGCACCTTTGACTGGTGACGGGTTAAAAGTGCACCATGACTTTACGGACACACTGTATATGCCGCAGGGAGAAGGTTACACTAACTCTGTAAATAAGTACTAGATTGTATTTGAATGGACAACAGCTAACCTTAATGGTTTCCTAGCAATTGTTCACAGGGGCAGGAATACAACATGTTATTATGGCATGAAGACCTAAATAATTATCTTTGTAAGTAAAAATATAAACACTTTTTCCACAATTAAACTTGATCATAAATAAAAGAATATTCTGTTTGTTGTTTAATACACATGCCTGAACTTCAAAACTTTTGCAGTGCACAGCTAGAGCTGTATCTCCAAACATTCATGATAAAGGCAAATGATCCTACTTTGACATCAGCCTGAAATAAAAATGAATTTGCCAGTTCGATTCCCGGTCAGAGCATATACAAGAACAGCTCAAGGCCTGACCTGTGGTGGCGCAGTGGATAAAGCGTCGACCTGGGAACACTGAGGTCGCCAGTTCAAAACCCTGCACTGGTCTGGTCAAGGCACATATGGGAGTTGATGCTTCCAGCTCCTCCCTCCTTTCTCTCTTTCTCTCTCCCTCTCTCTCTGTGTCTCCTCTCTAAAATGAATAAAATGAAAAGCAATTTAAAAAAAGATAATTAAAAAACAGAAAAAAAGAACAGCTCAATGTTCCTGTATCTCTGTGTCTGCCTACCTCTCTCTAAAAGAAAAAAATAAAAAAAGAATTTGCAAAAAATTAATCTCTCAATCTAAAATTCCATGGTTCTGATCTTGAACGCTGTGTATCAGACCTATATGATGCTAGTTATTAAAATACACTTAGAAAACCCCCCTCCATATATTCGTATGTATCCAGACTGAGAAGGAATATTGCAATAAAATTGGAAAATCATAAATAAAGGAAGCTAACCATTAGGTCATTGCTGTCTTTATTGATGAAATAGAGTACATTTCAAATACTGAAGCAAGTCCTTAGAGTGTTACACGTGTCAGGAAACCCACAGAGGTTTCTGAAGAGACTACAGTGGTCACATAGTTTCCACTCACCACTGGCTGAACACATCTGTCCAGAAAGGCTCCGCACAGGCAGGCGAGAGTCAGTCTTCCATGTGAGAATGCACAACAGTAGAGGAGGTGAAATTACTCCAGAGAAAGAAAGTGAAAATTGGAAAAGAAATTCTTTTCCCACAATAATAGCTGCCACTTGTACGTTCACATACATGATTTGATAGGTCAGCAATGTAAAAGAAACACAACTTGGAATCTAATAATTTATACTTTATCCTAACCTAAGCCTACATTGTCATTAGTCACCAAACAAGCTCAAGGTCAATGGCTGCCTATTAAGACTACTGCAGGAGTCGGCCTGCTTTCATTTTTTTTAAAAAAATAAATAATAAATTTTTATTACAGGCATTAGGGGAAGCAAATTTAGGGCAAACACAAGCAGACTTGGTAATCAGTTTCGAGGTGTACTGAATGGAATAAATCTAGGGCTATGGAATGGACCTACATTCATACCTCCTCAGCCAGATTTCAGATCCGATCTCTTCTAGCTACCTTACGTGGTCAGCCAAGGGACAGCTAAATCCTCTAGGCCAGTGCTTCTTCACCTTTTCTGAGGTACCGCACCCACCAGTTTCATATGCGCATTCACCGAACCCTTCTTTAGTGATAAATAAAATATGATTTTTTTTCCCAAAGTCAAGACATAGGTATATGTTTTTTTACTGGTGCACAAAATGAGCCGTGCATGAACATCACCTTGCTCAAAGAACAAAACCAACAAAGTGCATGAACTCTCAACAAATGATGGTATTACTTTATTCTGGCCTCCGTGGCAGAGGCTTCTCCAAACCCCTGAGACCGACTCATCGAACCCCTAGGGTTCGATAGAACCCAGGTTAAGAACCACTGCTCTAGGCCAATGATCATCAATTCAACATCTGTGGGGACCACACATATAACGAAATAGGTTGAAATGCATAGAAAACACCCAAGGTACAGGGTCTGTCGTGAATAGGTACAGTGTTTTATTTTGTTTGCTTGTTTGTTTTTAAATATGTTTATTGAGATTTTTTAGTTTCAGATGTACAACATACTGATTCAATACCTGTGTATACTGTTAAATGAGGGCCACGATAAGCCTAGCAAAACTCATCACTACACAGAATTACCATTCTTTCCCTTGTGATGAGAACTTTTAAGATACACTCTTTTAGCAATTTTCAATATACGATCCAGTGTAATAGTGACCATCGGCCTGCTATTCTCAACTCATGGTCTCTACCATGCACAGCCATGCTTCTGAGATGTTACTGTGCTCAAATTCACCTGAGGAGCTTGTAAAAATGCATGATCTCGTTCAGGAGATCTGGAATAGAACTGGAGTTCTACATTTCTTTTTCTTTTCTTTTTTTTTTTTTTTTTGGAGTTCTACATTTCTAATGAGCTCCCCAGGGCTGCTGCTGCTCAGAACCGTGCTTGGAGCGGCCAGGCACAACGGTACCCTATGTCCGAGCAGCCAGCTGGCCGAGTCCCACCACTGCATTACTGAGAGTTACCAGGTAAACGCTGCCTTTGTCCTAAAATATCTCATCCCAGCCACCCTCACAGACTGGGTGTCTTTGCAACAGTGACATCAATAAAGCTTGATCCCAAGAATTAGACAATATGGTAGAAGAAAAAGATGATAAAGCTAGCTCTAGATTCTTTCTGTCTTTAAATAACATTACGTATGTCTTGTTTCCTCTTATTACCAAATTAAGAACTGTACCCTTTTAAAAGGGATAAACAGAGACAAATCTGCAATTAGGGTATATTCAAAATCTTCTTGATGTTTTCATTGAAGTATGTACTTTGGTTTCTTACACATTTTAGTACTTTAGGATGTGATAATGTTATCCCTGGCCATAAACAAAAGAAGTAATGTTTTAGGATGTGTAGAATTGAAATACTAATATAAGTATTGTCTCTTTACTTATTTATTTAACATTCCCATTGATTGAGGGGTAAAGGGAGAGGGAAATGAGAGAGAGAGAGAGAGAGAAGCATTAACTCATTACTTCACTTAGTTGTGTACTCATTGATTGCTTCTCACACATGCCTTGAGTGGGGATCAAATCCATGATCTCAACATGCCAGGATGTCACTTTACCCATTGAGTCATGCAGCCAGGGTCTAATTTCTATCTCTTTAATATGCTACAATTATGCCTACTAATAGTTATGAATGAAACTTGTCAAAGGTCAAAGAATGAGTCAATGGGCCTTTAGGGTAGGGTCCCAGCCTGTTTTCGCACACGAGCACGCTGCTTCTCTGCAATGAACACTTATAGAGGTTCACAGGTTCGCTTCCCCCTTAGACCCGTTGTCTGGACCAGTCTTTTCAACAGTCCTACAAGATAAACGTTATATCATAGCCATTTTACCAAATAGAAAAGCTGAAACTTAGCATAAGGGACCCGTCCAACAGCTAGATAATTAAACAGGACATTCTAGTCTTCCCACTGTTTACTTTCAGAGGCAAGTCTTTATTCAGTTCTCCTTGTCATTCTGTTGTGATGAACTTGACCCTCTCCTGCTCTGCCGGCTGGTCACTTCCAGGCACTTGGCTATCTCAGCATTAAGAAATAAATGAAGAAGGCTGCCACCCCATGCTGCCACTGCCAGGGCATGAGGCCCAGCTGGCCACAGGCTGAAGGCAGAGAGAGATATTCAGCCCCTGTGCTTGTGACTACCCCAGTACTAGCACTGAAAGTCCAACACTCTGGAAACGCCCTCCTTAGTGAAGGAATTAGGTACTGTATTAGTAACAATTAATGATTTAAAATATATAATGGTATAAAACGTAAAACTTCAATGTTGCTGATTGGATGCCAGGCCCTGAGTGCTTTAACGCCCACGGCACCCATTTAGACCTCTCATGAGCCCTATGGTGAAGGCACTGGCCTTTCCCTCGTGTGAGATGTGGGAGCAGAAGCCCACAGTGGCTGACATGTTCAAGGTCACACAGCTTGCAAGTGTGGAGGCTGAGATGGCTTTGTCTTGGACATCTTGACTAGAGCGCCAACCCCCAGCAGGGTCAGCAACAGGAGCTGCAAATTGCTTTGGAAACACAGACGATGACGAAGAAGAGGGCAGGGCAAAGAAACAAATTTAAAGTATTTCGGTGTTCACCTTGTCCAGAGCAGAAATACTCAGATGTCTTGGGATCTCTCCCAGCTCCCAGCCGAGACATCAGCTTTCCCTCACCAGAGGGAGTAGAGGTTTAATATGAACTGGAAAAATCTATCTTGTCACTTCAGAACTAATTTTTGTGTAAAATCTTTAGTTTGTTTTTATAGCATGCAAATCAGAGGTACAGACGGAAAATTCAATAATGTGATAATCCTGGTGATGCCCTCGGTCTAGGATGACATTTATCTAGGCAAATGCACTTTTACGGACCTGGGAATGATGGCTGTGGCATTTTAACACCGCATTAGACCCCACTGCAGAAATCCTTTCCCTTACTTTTATAAATCCTGTGGGGTAAGACAGCATTTATCAAGTCAATGAAAAATACAGTTCAATAATTATCCTACTGCGTGTTAGGGACTCCTGCCCATTCACTGCCCTGAGCGCACTCCAGAATGGCTTCTCTGGGGCCAGCTTCTTTGGGGCAAGGATGGTGGACAAGAAGGGATTTCCCCCCCTGGTTGGCTAGGTTTCCAGAAAAAGAATTCAACTATAAGCTTTTTGCCTTCCACCCCATTTTGCGATTCTTGGGATAGAGACTGTCCACTTCGTGAAGTGCTAAATATATTTTGTTTGTAACGCTCAAATTGTAATTTTTGATCATTTTTTAATACGTGCAAATCTAAATGAAACATGCCAGGGGACTTCTGTTTATAACGCAAGGCGGGGTTCACAGTCGGAGAGAAACCTCCGTCCCAACCTGTAAATTATTATTGGTATGGTTTAAGGAATGGTTTGAGAAGGAGAAAAGTCTTGACCAAATGTACTATCAGGAGTGCATTTTATTTGCTGTTGTTATTCTAGACAAGCCATTGATAATTCTAGGCTTATCAAATCACACCATTGGGAAGAATTATTGAGTTGGTTTTTTTCTAAAGAAGGTTCAAAAGAACACCTGTTCTTACCAACAAATGTCCTAAATATCTAGTGACAGCCTGAAGATTACACAAGATGCTGACCTATTTAGAAAGCTGTTAAAAGCCCCAGTATTAAAATGATGCCACTGTGGAACTTCAAAGGCTGGGTGGGTTAAGATGAATTTGAAATGTCAGTTCAAGATCAAGTTAAATCACTTCATTATTCTGACTCAGACTCATTCTTTTCAGTCAAGATGGAGAGTCATTCATTCCCCCCCCTACACCATACTGCTGGATCTCTTATCAACAGCAGATGATCTACTCTATATATCATCTTTTAAAACTGAGCATTTTTTTCCTTTGCTGACTTAATTTTTCTTACTCTGAAATACATATCATCTCAGACTGTGAAATCACAAAAATAAACTACAAGTAGGCGGGTATGTTTTTCTTCTCTTTTCTGTACACGTTATAATATCCAATTTTTGTTGACATAGCTGGCAATTAATTCTAGCGTTTGGAAAAGCCTGAATGAGGAAAATAATAATTAACAGCAAATGTGTCTTGATGTGCATTCTCCTAAATTCGTCTTCCAGTTCCACTGGCTCCAACAAACGTCTCTACTCTCTGCTCTCAATTGCATGTGGTACCCAGATACGTAACTTAAGATCTGCTTATCTTTAGTCTAGAGCAGGGGTGGGCAAATTTCTTCCGTAAAAGGTCTCTCAGGGCTTTGTTATTCCACACGCAGGTCACCTTTCTTCCAGACTCCAGCACACCTCTCTGGTCTGCACTCTGACCATGGCTCTGCCAGGGTCTCCTAGGTGTCCACACGCATCACTCACACTCCTAACCTGGCCCGTTTCTTTTGTTTCACCTGATTCTCTATCCTGGTTATTCTCTTTGCCTCTCATATCCATCCCTTACTCTTCCCTGCTCTCCTCCAGGCCCCACAAAGCTGCCCCATGGAATGCATCTCCCCAGCTCCCTTATCTTCTGGCCTCTGGCTGAAGTCAGCCATTAGAGGCTCCAGCAGAAGTTCAGTGGGCAGGGAAAAAGTTGGGGGCATGTTTGTGTTCTTGTGTGACACAGCTCTCTTCTGAAAGCCTATCCAGGCTCTTACTAGGCCTAGGAATGTTCTTTTTTCCTCCTTGCTCCTTGGTCCCAAGGGTGGTAACACTACCCCATATTAGGCCAATTTATGAGAGGAGTAGAATGCTAAGTTAGAAACTCTGTACCATTCACAAAGAGAATGATTTGTGCTCAGCGGGTGTATCGGAACACTTCTGACTTCACATAACAGAAAACCCAACTGAAATTGGTTTGAACAACATGTAGATTTTTGGTTGATGTAACTTGAAGCCAAGATGCCCATTAGTGAGCCAGTCACTGCCAAGTGGGATGGGATTACTTTTAGACTAAACATGCTTATGGTGGAGATCAAGATAAGGTCAGCGTCTCCTGAGGCACATGAACTGAATGGGAGAACAGTGAGTATATCTAAAAAAAAAAGAAAAAAGGAGGGGCTCTCTAGGAAGAAAAGAAGAATGGATAGTGGAAAACCAAGTCCAATACAGTTGTCTGTGTTCAAAGTTGTTCTTTCCTGTAGAAATTATATTTTGGCCTACCACTGAGATCTCGTTTTGATCAGTTGAATCTCATAAACAAGGAATAGCGCACAGATGTTCAATTAACACACGTTGAATAGAAACCAAATGCACTAAATTATCATATGCATGGCCTGGAACTGGGGCTGGAGAGGTAACCACAGAGCCCCCTTCCAACTCTAGTTCAAAATTAACTCACAGGAACTCCATAAAATAGAACCAAAGGAAGAGCTCTCTCCCAGGCAGCATGCCCAAGGATGTTCCTCATTACTCATGGGAAAGGTAATGCTGAAGACCAGCACATGATTACAATAACCATCTTTCCTAGTGGTCAGGAATAAAGTGATCATGACCACAACAGCAGCAACTACCATTTGTTCAGCGCTCCATTGGCACCAGGCTGTGTCCTAGACATTCAAATACATTTTATTATTTAATTTAAACATTTCAACAATTCTATGAGTGAGGCATTATCGCACCAATTTACAGGCCAGGAAATGGAAACTTGGAGGTAAAGAACGTCACCCAAGATTACCCTGGGGAACAAAATTTTTGTTGCGTCCACAAAAACACTTGTTCTTACCTAATTTGAGTGTGCTGATCTCAAATCTGACATTAGTTTTTCTTTGTAAGCTACGGGTTGTTTTGCAATTCAAGATTTTAGCTTTTCATCTTATTGTAAAATGTTCAACATTTAGTTTAACATAATGAAGTAGAATGTCTTCTTGGGCATCATCTTTGTGAAAAATATAAAAATTTATATAATGCAATAAATGCACTAAGACACTAAAAGATATGATTGCATCAGAATTTGTCTACAATTTCAAAATAGAACATATTAAAACACTTATTTGATCATAAAATTTGCGCAAAACGTTTAAATTCTATTCAGACAAAAATTTGCGTTTGTAGCTCTTGTGTTTGTACTTGTTGAGGACAATCTCATTTGATGTTCCAACAGTAGTCTGCCATCATATTTCTATCCCATCACCCCAGATAACGCTCTTCCATCGTCTTCAGATCTTGATGAAAGCGTTCTCCCTGCTCATCACTAACAGCTCCAGAATTTTTGGGAAACTTATTAAGGTGACTGTTCAGGAAGTGAATCTTAACGCTCATGTTACATCCAATGTTGCAGAAAGCCAACAACATCCTTTGAACCAGAAGTTCATACTTTTCTGCTTTTTTGTTGCCAAGAAAGTTCTTTGTAACTGCCACAAAAGACTGCCATGCTGCTTTCTCCTCCTTATTCATCTTCCTAGCAAATTCTTCGTCGCGTATGAGAGTTTGAATTTGAGGTTCATCAAATACACCTGCTTTTATCTTCTCAAAAGAAAAGGCAGGAAAAGCAGAAATAATATGTTGAAAGCATTCACTTTCTCTATTCAAAGCCTGAACAAAGTGCTTCATTAAGCCAAGTTTGATGTGAAGTGGGGGGAAAATGATCCTGTCTCGATTAACTACAGGTTCATTCACAATATTTTGCATCCCTACTTCCAGAGCTTCATGTTTCAGCCACTTCTTCTGTGTCCAGTGTTTCTCCCGAGCTCGGCTGTCCCCAAAACACAGAAAGCAAGGATACTTTGTGAAACCTCTCTGTTGTCCTAGCAGGAAATTTATCATTTTAAGATCCACACAGTTATGCTCCTCATACTTCAGAAAGTTGAGGACAATTTTTATGTCATTATAATCTTCTCGCAGATGAGTTGAATAACCAATTGGAACCTCTGCATAAACATTACCGTTGTGTAGGAGAACACATTTCAGACTCCGTTTAGAGCTGTCAAGAAATAGCCGCCATTCTGATGGACTCTAAGTGGTAACACCTAGCTGACTGAGAAGGCTACTGATATCATGACAATAAACAAAGTGTTTGTCTTTGGAAAAAAAGTTCACAAAAAATTTGTTCACGCTTCCTGAATTGGGATACTTTAGCTGACCGGTGAAGTACATTCTTTTCTTGAAGCCTGGAGGCTAATAACTCACGTGCTTTTTATGATCGGCCCAAATTTCTTATTAAGTCATTCAATTCGGGTTGGCTAAACTAATGAGGAGTTAATGACTGCTTGGCATCAGAAGAAGACCCTTCAGATTCTACAACAATTTTCTCATGCATCTTATCAAAATACACTTGATCACCATGTTCACTTTCTTTCCCTTAGAAGAAATAAAACCACTGAAAACTGGAACCGGGAGTGTCTCAGAGTGTGGGATAGGTCGTATTGCTGAAGGAATATTAAGATATGCGATCATATGCAGTTTTTTGTTTGTTTGTTTGCCGATGCCCTTTGTATGGATCAGACAGAAATAACAGTCACTGCTGTGGTCCTTAAGTTCACTCCAAACTATGGGAATACCAAAGGTATTCTTTTGCCATTTCCTTCCAGTTATGAAGCATTTCCTCACAATTATAAGACACAATATGAGGAGCCCAATTCCTGTCTTGATTGCCAAGGAGAACTTGAAAATAAGCAGTATATGCATGTGTCACAAATGATGAAATATTGCACCTTTGATGTTGAATTGTGTTTAATAGCCACATATAGAACAGAAGGTATCAGGACTATTCTTACATTTACGCCTACTCGAAGAAGCCATGATTCAATCTTAAAACAAAATAAGAGGGTGTTTTTAACCACATAATAATTTTTTACATTTAAAATCAGCTACAATTCTGTCAAAGTGATGTTTGTAAAACATTAATTGCCTTGTGGTTATGGTCAATCCAAGAATTGTTTCCCTTTTACTCCAATTTAAAAACCAATGCATGCCATTACCTGTAACAAAAAGAAATTAAAATTGCATACAAACTAGAGCATGCACCAAAATACGGATTTCAGATTTGGAATCAGTGATGCAGAAATATATAGAAAAAGTTCTAACACCCCATGCGTTACCTGTCAGCCCAAGCATGTCACTCTGCAGCCCTCAAACTAAGAGTTGTGGACATAAATTAAGACTATATCAGAAATTCTTCCAGAAAGCAACACTGGCCCTGGCTGGTTGGCTCAGCAGTAGAGCGTTGGTCCAGCGTGGGAAGTCCCGGGTTCGATTCCTGGCCAGGACACACAAGAGAAGCGCCCATCTAATTTTTTACCTTTCATCCTCTCCTTTCTCTCTATCTCTCTTCCCCTCCTGCAGCCAAGGTTCCATTGGAGCAAAGTTGACCCGGGCTCTGAGGATGGCTCCATGGCCTCCACCTCAGGTGCTAGAATGGCTCCAGTTGCAACCAAGCAATGCCCCATATGGGCTGAGCATCGCTCCCTGGTGGGCATGCCAGGTGGATCCTGGTCAGGTACATCATGTGTGTCTGCCTCCCCCCACTTTTCACTTCAAAAAAATCCAGGAAAGAAAGAAAGAAAGAAAGAAAGAAAGAAAGAAAGAAAGAAAGAAAGAAAGAAAGAAAGAAAGAAAGAAAGAAAACACCTTCAAAGCTATGCCTAGATGACAAAAGATGAGCTACTCAAAGGTTTCGGCTAATGTCTTACTGGATCCTTTAATGATCAGAAGGGCAGAGGGTTCCATTTGTAAAACAGGGTCAATAACTTCTAAGCCAAGGATATTGTGAGATAAGTGTTCTCAGCTTATAGGATGATAAAAACAAATTGGTACTTCAGTTGTGGAAGAGACATTAGATAGATTCTTAGGTCAAAGGAAAATGAGACCCAGAGAAATAAAGTCCCTTGTCCCATGTCACATTCCAAGTAAACAGAGGACCTGGGATCAGCACGCAGACCTCCCACTGTTGGACGAGTGACCACTCTGTCATCTGTCACACACCCTAACAATGAGCTACAGTGAGGAGAATAGTATTATTTCATAAAGACTGCTTTCTTTGAGGTCCTAATAAGTTACTCTTAATATATTTTCATTGTTTGATAGGCAGCTCAGTTGTTAGCACATAAACTAACATTAAGCTACAGGGTCAAGAAACATGAAACCTGAGAATTCCCTGCTTTAATTAGTTTTGTCTTTTATTTTTCTTGCAGCAAGAACTAATTAGTCATTAAGCAAGGAAAAATGTATCACTACATTAGCCCCTGCATTTCCCCTTATCTTTAAATAATTAATCAACAAAGACAGTGATATGGCACTTTACATAGCTTGTAAAGTACGAACAAGAAAGACAGGGGCATCTAAGAAGAGTAGCAAACATAGAAGAGTCTTAAGGTAGAACTTGTTGCTCGAGACTCTTGATATGTGAGAAGACAGAAGATGAGTCAGTCTCTGTCTTTGTTTCTCCTCCCCCGACCCTGATACCACCCCCCAAGCCCTCCCTTCCTCTTCCCTCTATCCCCTCCCCTTACGAACAACCCCTAGACCTGTCCTGGACACTTGAATGAGAAGTCTATCCCCTAATGTTCCACTCAACAGATGCGATCACAGCACCCACCCCCTAAAACTTTACAACCTAGCATGTAGACATAGCCTCACAGCCTACATTACAGATCTCAATATACACTGATTATTTCATGTTTGGTCGGTCCCCCCAGGAGACTATAAGCTTCTTGAGGGTAGCAACCAAGTCTTATTGTCTTGATTTCCCCACAGTGCAGCGTAGTGCTTTGTACATAGAACATACTAAATTACTGGCTATGTGAACACCCCCAAACCTGTCATGGCTCCCCTAGTACCCATTGCATAGAAACTTCTTTTATTTTTCACCTGCCATGCCCCCTACCATAGAACATGGCAGGTGAACTATCCCCCGTGGCTTTTCTTTCTAAACAAATTCATTGTTCTAGAATCCACCTCAGGCTTCTTTACTTGTTCCCTCCTCTGAATTTCTATGGTACACAATCATATTCTACATTGTACTATTATTTAAACATGTCATAAGTATCCTTCCATCTCTGAAAAAAAAATTATTTTTATTTAGTATCCTGTTTTACAGACTCCAATATAATGCATGTATAGGAGATAACATACACATACATACAGATATATCTATATCTATGTCTACAGATATATAAATATGTCTATAGATATAGATATAAATATAGGTATAGATGAGATATAGATATAAATATAGATATAGATATAGATATAAGTATAGATATTGATATAAATATAGATATAGATATAGTGATGCCTGACATTAGTTGCACAAGAGTGGGTAAAACAGGAGGCCAACACACAGTAACACCTACAATGATTTTTAGCCTTGTGAATCTAGAATTTGGTTTCTAAAAAATGATTTCTAGATTCCATAAGTCAAACACTGTGAAGAAGCCTAACTTTTGACAGTGAACATAAATAAAATCAGTGTGAAAATTTCACTTTTCCTGTTTTAAACTTAAATCCATCAAGCCTGTCTCTGCTCAACACAGCCTAGTGCTTTTCCTTACCAAACCGTATTTGTAAGAGTATCATTTGGAAGCCATAGAAATGCAATGACTATTTTTCAAATAGCTCAGTTATCAAAAAAAATGAAAGAAAACACCTTATGCTGGCAAGGGAAAATAAATTTTATTTCTGGTACTCATAGTTTAAAGTTTACCTCATGAGATTCCACGAACATCACCACGTGACTCTTTGGAAGTTAAAACTGGCCTGGAATACTTTTCCCACACATATCTGTTACACGGGGCTTCCTCTTTCAACCTTGCGCTTTCTCAGCCTGCACAGTTCTCTTTCCAAACACAGCAATAATTGTGTCATGTCCCAGGATCACATCTTTCCTCTGTTCAGACTCTTTCAGTGGCAGCCCATTAACTGTAAACTGAAATCCTAATGATGTACCTTTCAACCCTTCCATTTATTTATTTATTTACTTATTTATTTATTTTTAGAAAGAGAGACAGACAAAAAGGGTGAGAGATGAGAAGCATCAATTCTTCACTTGCAGCACCTTAGTTGTTCATTGATTGCTTTCTCATATGTGCCTTGACCAGGGGGCTCTAGTAGAGTCAGTGACCCCTTGCTCAAGGCAATGAATGACCTTGGGCTTAAATACAGCAACCTTGGGCTTCAAGCCAGAGGTCCTTTGGGCTCAAACCAGCAACCATGGGGTCATGTCTATGATCCCACACTCAAACCGGCAACCCTGCGGTCAAACCGGATGAGCTAACGCTCAAGTGGTGACCTCGGGGTTTCAAACCTGGGTCCTCAGTGTCTCAGGCCAACACTCTATCCACTGAGCTTCTGCCTTGTCAGTCTCAAAAGCTTCTTATATGAGGCCTTTGTTTACCTTTCAGGCATATTCTCTGCCCCATGGACCAACATCATCAGCCAAGGATGTCACTCTAGGAAAACAACACTTCACAATGATGCCTTTGTGTCAGGCAAGCTTTTTCTACAGGAACGGTGAGTAAACATTCTAGGTTCTGCGGGCCACACAGTCTCTGTCTAGACTACTCAACCCTGCTGCTACGGTGCAAATGTGCCCGGAGCCAATATATTAACAAAAGGGGTATGTGTCCTGATAAAACTTTATTAATGAAAGCAGCAAGGTGAATTTCATCTAATTTTCAATATCAGAAAATATATTTCTTTTATTGTTTCAATCATTTAACAGTGTAAAATTGATACTTAACACAAGACCATAGTCTTGGTGGCCAGATGTGGCCCATGGGTTATAGCTTGCCAATCTCTGTTCTCTGACACTGGCCCTGTCCTGCCTGCCATGTTTTTCTTTTCTTCTCATCTGCAAACCCCTTTGCATTCTCCAATGTCCAAGGCAAATACCATGTTCCCTGGAAAAAGTATCAATCTCTCTCAAAGGTGATCCTGTGCCTCTTCCTTTCTGCCCCCAGAACCTTGTGGTTGTACCCCCAACAAGGAACATCATGTGATGCAGTCAGCTTTGCCTGTTATTTTGTAAGCTCCCTAGATCCTGATTCTCTGTGAGTCTATGTCTAACTCAGCTCTCTGGCAAGGGCTGGCATGCAAATGAGGGAAAGGTAGAATCAGCGTTCTCTCCTGAAAAAGGAAGGGGCTGAAACACATTGTCCCCCGGTTGGATACTCAGGGGAACTTACAGACGAGGTCGCCAGCGTGCTGCAGTGGAAGCCTGGATACTCCTGAGCATTGGTTCAAGGATTTAATTGAAACCCCAGAGAGCTCCTCCAAACAGCCTAGCGGAAACAACTTGAGCTTGGAGAATGTTCAGAGTGGGCAGTGCCCCATCCCGGCAGGAGGCAACCTTCCATAATGTTTTCTTACATGACAGAATCGGAGTAGCAGAATTCCCAGGAGAACAGGCAGCATGGGTCAGCTGTGAACTGGAGCCCGGGTAAAAGAACAAGAGACTTTGTGTACAGAGTTATTTATTATTAACTAACTGAAAAAGACCATCAATGTCAAGAACCCAGCTGTCTTTTCCTGGCAGAAGTTAGCTAATGGGGCAGAGTG
The DNA here is from genome assembly GCA_037038555.1 of Rhynchonycteris naso. Classification (NCBI taxonomy): domain Eukaryota; kingdom Metazoa; phylum Chordata; class Mammalia; order Chiroptera; family Emballonuridae; genus Rhynchonycteris; species Rhynchonycteris naso. The sequence continues at coordinate 13,303,368 of CM073000.1, forward strand.
CCTCTTGGGGTCACTTCCAATTTATGTTCTCAGTACTATTTGGTTGGCATACATAAAGACCTTACTTCTTGCTTTTTATAAAAATTTGCATTCACTTTAAATAATATCATATCAGTTTATAGTGCTATGAGTTAAAACAATGGGGGCTAAATCTTGACCAGCCTAGGAGGTCAGGGAGGGAAGAATAGAGGAAAGTGCTATTTCAAAGCACAAAATTTGGAGTCCTAAAAATCTGTCTTCAAACCCCCATGGGACCACTTATTTGTGACATGACCTTGGGTTACTCTAGCTCAGTGGTAGTCAACCTGGTCCCTACCCACTAGTGGGCATTCCAGCTTTCATGGTGGGCGGTAACGGAGCAACCAAAGTATAAATAAAAAGATAGATTTAACTATAGTAAGTTGTTTTATAAAGATTTATTCTGCCAAACTTAGCGAAAATCCGACATAAAGTACTTGGTAAGTAATTATTATTATCTGCTTTAACTTGCTATAACTCTGCTTTATAAATTTTATAAAGTAAAGTTACTTCCCTACTTTATAAATCACCATTACTGTGGAACCGGTGGGCAGTTAGAAAATTTTACTACTAACAGAGATACAAAAGTGGGCGGTAGGTATAAAAAGGTTGACCCCTCCTGCTCTGGCTGTTCTTCTATTCCTGAGTTGCCTTGTCTACAAAAGAGAGATGCTGAGAGTGACCTCATGAACTTGTTGGATGATTAAGATCACCACCACACATGTAACGCATGCGCACTCAGAGGACAGCCGCTGCTCCTGTCATCTTTGCATCCGTGTGGGGGATCTGTCCTAGTAGCTTGCACACAGTAGGCACTAACTAACTATTTGCTGATTGATTTGCTAATTTGTGATTAAGCTGATGGCCATTCAGTTGCTAATCACGATGCCAGCTCAGAGAGCCTGATCTGCCTCACAGATGCCATGAATTTTATGATTTGTTTACAAATAGAAAAAAGCCTGTCATTTCTGACCAGCTTCTTATGAGTGGGTAAACATGAGAAAGAGAATGGAATGAGATGAAAGCCATCTCAACCAACATTACTCAGCTTTGTTGACTGGAGCCAGAGGCTGCTTGGCAAATCTAATAAACACCTGGCCCATGGTCTGAGCCACTCAGAGAACGGTAGGCAATATTATTATTGGCATTCTAGCTCATGAGCATGAGATCTATCCTTCTGGTACACTGATCCTATCCTGATAGGAGACAGGCTTTATAGGAATATTAATAACCTGGGGTTGATGTAAATACATCTATCTTGGGATATATGGACCCGATGATGGTTCAATTAGTTCTATTTTCTTTCTTTTTTCTTTTTTAGACTTTATTTATTCATTTTTAGAGGGGAGGGCAGGAAGCATCAACTCCCGTATGTGCTTTGTTTGACCAGGAAAGCTCAGGGTTTCGAACTGGTGACCTCTGTGTTCTAGGTCGATGCTTTATCCACTGAGCCACCACAGGTTAGGCGAGTCCTATTTTCTTAGAATATTTACTTATAAAGTATAAGACACTAAAAAGAGCTGCCACATTTGGTTGTGCAGGGTGTACACCGCACAAGCCTCGGGGCACAAGTCCCAGCGGCCAGGATGTGCATGGGGTTATAGCGGGTGCAAACGCACACAGAAGCAGCCCCCCTCAGCAGTGGTTAGCGCTTGAGCACCTGCAACCTCATCCAGACACTGAACCCAGAATAGAAGATTCTTCAGAACAAAACCAGTATACATTTTGAGATGTTCAGCAAATTCCTTCACTTGTAGTATCGATGGAGTCAAGAATTTCTCTTTTGGGGAAATTGGATAGATTATATTTTGGGACTATCGAATCAAATTGTTTGAATAGAATAGTCCCCTGCCATTCAAAATAGGCCTCCCAGAGAACCGCAGCCAATAGGGACACCCTGAGCTTTACAAGTGGATATGGCTAATCAATCAAACTCCTTCTGGCCCTCATGGAGGAGTGTGCGTGGGTCTAGAAAACAGAAGGCCGCCGAGTTAGCATGGTAAAGCTGGGAGAAATAGGTCTGCGAGCAAGCGGTGGAGGGAGTTTGCAGATTATGTGGGTACAGGCAGCCCGCTGGGCTTGCAACTCGAGACACGGAGAGCCTCTTTGCTCCCGGATAGAGCAGCCCCCCACTTTCCACTTCGCATCCAGGCACTCTGTTCCGGAGACACCACTGTGAAATGACTGACTCTCTGAAGACCATGGACTATGCTGGGTCTCCGGAGCACTCCCCCAGGGAGAGGGGACTCTGGAAAGGACGGCCAGGGACCATGACCACGTCAGTTCAGTGGCAGAGAACCTCGGCGACTCTAGGACTAGAACACAGATCGTAAACCCCAGACAAAAGAACTGCAAGGGTTTCTTTCTTTCTTTCTTTTTTCTCTCCTCTGTAATTCATTTTCACTCAAGTAACTACATGTAATCCAGTCCCAGGATGTGTTAACGTTTCCTGAGGACTATGCTTTGGTTTCATAATTGTTCTAAGAAGTGGTCGCATTTAAATTAAATGATGTTTGGGGGATTTGAATAACTGTGTCATGATTTAAGCCTCACTGGTTATTAAATAAAAATGCTAAGCTCCCCCCACCCCCACCCCCACCTTCCCCCTTACGCCAATCTGTGGCCCAACGACAACACATTCCCAGGTAGGAAATCAAAGCTTTAGGGGGAGCGTGGCCAACAGCGTGTGTTGTTATTGATGGCGCCCCTATTGAATATAATTAAGCTTCGGGAAATACTCATTTGAGATCCCGGAGTCCTTGGGACATGCCCAGGCAGCCACGGATGGATGCTCAACTTTTCCTTGCGGCTCAGCCGGCAGCAGCATTTCTGCAGCTGAAGGACAAAAGCTTTTGAAAAACGTTCCGAAAAGGTGTCTCAAAAGGTATAACCGCATTCAACTGTTGGCTGTCTAAAAATGGCACTTTTATTTTCAGCACCAAATGCAAAGCGCACAATCCCTTTTGCCAGGTTAGGACAGATTCACAGTCCTTTATCTGAAACCATTGGCACTAGATGTGTTTTTGATTTCAGAGATTTTCAGACTCTAAAAGTATGTATGGAACAACCCTGCAGAAAGGTCTGTGGCACCCCCTGTAATCCAACCTATTAACATGTCTGTAGCAAACTGTATGGAGAGCCACACTGAGGGATGAAGGAAGGTTATTAATAGCTTCACCTCGGATCAGGTCGGGCATTGCTGCCCAGTGAGACTGCTCCCACATTCCGGGGAGAAATGTCTCGTGTTCAGAGCGTTTCGGGTTTCAGTATTGCAGAAGAGGCACTGGCTCCCTGCCAAATGTTCAAAGATGTCATGGCAAAGCCAGGAGCAGTGGTTCTCAGAGTGTGCCCCGTCCCCCATCCGTGCTTAACAAACCCTCAGGGGATGCTGGACTTCTGCAGGGTGAGAACCACTACTCAGTACTGCAAAGGTTCAAGCACACACCCTGCTCCAGGAGAGAAGAGAACTGAGTCCGGGTTGACTAGCTGTGCCACAGAATCTTGCGGTAATTTGGTTTTCAGTCTACAAAACAGGGATTGAGTCTACTTGCCCTTTTGTTCAGCAGCACGGTTACCACAGATGTCAAGAGATAAGGCATGCAAAAAAATGTAAAAAAGCTTTATAACATTAGTTCTTTTAAGTAAGGATAAAATAAGATTATTGGATGAAACAAAGTTAGTTAGCTGATTGATGAAACAAGAGAAAGCAAACTAATTAAAAAAATATAAAATAAGGCGATGTGAGAAAAATGCACTGACAATGTCATCTTCCTCAGGTTTCCTGTCTCTGGGGAAATGGGCTCGTGTTAAAAGGTGAGACCGTGTGAAAAGACTGAATCAGTCAGCGAGGTCTAATATATGAGAGCATTTTCACATGCCCTGCCCCGTCTCACTCCAGAGATCGAAGACAATGCAGAAAGATGACACGTTCGCTGTGTGGCTTTCTGTGCTACAAACAGCAGAGAACAACCCCGACAGGCGGACAACCCAATGGGACAGTCCTCGAATGGAGAATCAGGAAACCTGAATTTTAATCTCAGCTCTGCCGCTAATGAATGGTGTGACCTTGGTCAAGTCCCTTGACTCCCTCTGGGCATTAGTTTCCAGCTTCAAGTCCTGCTCTTCTGGTGCAGCTCATCTTCCCAGTTCCTGGAATTAGACTCTATAAACGGAGGGCAGGGGTGACAACACATAAATTCAGTGAAAATGAGCACGAGAGGAGCTGTCGCCCCGTCCACAAGCCCAGGTAGGGAACAGAATAAAAAACTGAACTGGGTTTCAGAGAAGCAAGCCTTCCTAAAAGTAATCCTACTATATGTTCCGGTTCTCCTTAAAAGCAAAGAGTTTCATTTGCAGTGAGTTTCCTAATATATATATATATATATATATATATATATATATATATATATATATATATATATATATATATATATACACTCTTTTTTTACAGAGACAGAGAGAGGAATAGATAGGGACAGACAGGAAGGGAGAGAGATGAGAAGCATCAATCATCAGTTTTTCGTTGTGACACCTTAGTTGTTCATTGATTGCTTTCTCATATGTGCCTTGATCGTGGGCCTTCAGCAGACCGAGTAAACCCTTGCTCGAGCCAGCGACCAAGCTGGTGAGCTTTTTGCTCAAGCCGGCATGAGCCCGCGCTCAAGCTGGCGACCTGGGGTCTCAAACCTGGGTTCTCCGCATCCCAGTCTGACGCTCTATCCACTGCGCCACCGCCTGGTCAGGCTATAATGGCATTCTATTAAATAAAAAGTCTCATCAGGAAAACCAAGTCCATGTAGGAATTCTTCTCTCTGCTGTGGCCACAGTCCAAGGATTGAACTTCAGTCAAGGTTACTGCACCCTGTTCTAACTGCTCAACTTGAATCAGAGGTGACAGCATACACCTGTCCTATCAAAACCCTTTTGGGCACTTTTTATCTTATCTGGCAAAGCCATGTCTTCAAGGGGTCCTTGGCTGAATCACCTGCCCCACAAGGTAAACAGTCCTCCAGATCCATTGGCTTATATTCACCAGGCTTGTGCTTCCTATGTGTACATAGATTGAAAGCTTTTTGAAGCTCCATCACACTCAGAGCACAGGGGATGGCCTGGGAGTTAAAAAACCAGCCCCTAAGCAACATGACACACCTCGTCCAATCATCCAACACATGATTCCCAAGGTCTGTGTGCTCATGTTGGAGGCTGTGAGGTGGTTAAAGATAAGACGGGAGTATCAGATTGCCTTTCAATAGTTATTTACATCTTGACTAATTCATTTAACTTCTCTATGCTCTGATTTGTACATCCATAAACTGAGCAAAAGGGCACTGGGAGTATTAAATGAAATTCCTCGTTAAATACCTAGACCACTACCTGGAACGGCACCTCCCACAAAGCAAGAACTCCCAATGAATATTTCTGTCCGTCTTCCAGCTACTCTCTGTATAAGTCATGGGACCTGCATTCAGCTAAGCACTGGAGCCCTCAGGAAGCCAAGGCAGACCAGAACATTCTCCCCTCAAGCAGAAGATCACAATTTCCAAAAAAGGAAAACAGTCCCATCTGTACTCCAGAACTCCAGTAAATAGAACCGCACACCTGCACACGGCACAAACCCAGTGAAAGAACCCCTGGTCAGTTTACAAAAATCACATTGCTTACCTAGGGCGGTTCTATTAATGATGTTCTCCAGTGTACGATTTGTTTTAAATGCCACTACAGCTATCGTGTGTTTCTGTAAGATGTCTGATTTTTTTTTCTTTTTTCTTTTGTTTTAGTAAAATGACACCACATAGAAAGTAGTCTAGAACATAGCGTCAGAATAAATTCTAGTTGTAGATAACTAGAGTACTCTGTAGACGGAAATTAAGATGGAAAGAGTAGTTTTCATTATAATCGCCCCCTGGTAACATGTTAGAAAACGCTCTCCTGAGGAAAACTTTTCTCCTAGAGAGCTTCAGCATGAGGTCACCGCTGACGGCTACTAGATGAAGGACTTGGGGCCGGAGGGTAAACTGCTCGCCCATCAGCAGCTACAGGTGCAGAGAGTGAAGATGGGATTGCTAGGACAGTCTTCAAACAGCACAAAGAATCGGTCCTGTGCAATACTGTGGTGCTACATTCTCTGGGACAATGGACAGAACCAACCTACATCCTCCCCTCAAGGAGCGCTTAGCCTAGTAAAGAGAGAGAGAGAGAGAGAGAGAGAGAGAGAGAGAGAGAGAGAGAGAGAGAGAAATAAGTTTAGATGACGAACTTTAACATAAAGCAATGACAGTGGAGATAAAACACCAGAGGAGTTCAAAGGAAGGAAGAGACTCCTGCAGCCTGCCCGTGGTGGGTCTGTGTAGTGGGCGGGCGTGTCGAAGCAACCAGGGAAGGCTTGGTAGAGGAGGAGGTATTTGAAGTGTGTCTTGAAGCAGAAGTAGAATTGGTATGAGTGGAATGGGAGAAGAGGAGTGAAGCACGGAGGATAGCCAGGAGTCAGGAACAGCTTAGGTAAAGACCTATAAAGGCAGACAATTCTCTGCTTCCTCTTCCTACAGACTTTGTTCTTTCCAAAGGGAGTAACTGTCGTGATACAGCTTCCTAAGTCCTTCTTGTTGGACAAGGAAAGTTTGAGTTCCTTAAGATCAGAAGCATAGCTCTAGTCCTCTGGGTCTTCTTGGTTCCTAACATGGTGTCTGTCACACCAGGTGTTCAAAAAATCCTTACTAAATATATATATCAAATTAATGAATGGATGATGTTCTAGAAGCTATGCTGTGCAATACAGTGTCCACTAGTCATTTATTTACATTTAAATTAATTAAAATAAAATGTAAAAACTCAGCTCCTCAGTAGCCCTAGCCTCTCAAGCGCTCAGTGGACACACGCAGCGAGTGGGTATCCTACTGGACATGTGGTCTGGTGCAGACACGGAGCATTCCCATCATGGTCGACAGTTCTAGTGGCAGTCAGTACTGCCGATAGAAGGTACCCATTATCTCAAGCGCTAATTTTTAAACTATTTATCTATCATATATATAGAATTTTTTTTTCTTTTTGTCTATGATCATTTTCCTGGTGATCCTTGCCTTCCCTACTCTGCTCTGCACCGTGGATGACTGACTCTTGCTGCTGTTTCCCGAGCTCTGGGGACAGCAGATCTAGGAGCAGGAGGCCGGGGCAGGAAGAGAGCGAGGCTCTATCTCCACCCCTGCCCCATGTTGGCTTCAGGAGGTGTCACTGGCAGTGGCCGCACCTCCTCCATATTCCTAGCAGCTTCCTACGGGGCCCCAGGAACCACGGGTGGCCTGCACTGCTGGGCGCTGGGAAACCACCTCTTCCCTGCGGCTCTTCAGCCTTGAGGGCCAGTGGAGTGTGGCTTCCTACTTTATTAATCTACATTTTTTAAAATCACCAAAAGAGCCTCTAGGTTTCTCTGACTTCAAGGCTCAAGCCCCTCTCACCAACCACTTTGTTTCAAAAAATGTTGTAAGTATAATCAAGCACAGGAGGGCAATTGCAACATGAGGACAAGACAGAGGAGAGGTACAGATGGACAGGAAGGGCCCTGGGCAGCCGATCGGAGCATAAGCAGCACCCTGCAGCAGGCTAAGGAGCTGCCCTCCCTAGCAGGGGCACACGCCCTGGGCAGCAGATCGGAGCATAAGCAGCACCCTGCAGCAGGCTAAGGAGCTGCCCTCCCTAGCAGGGGCACACGCTCTGGCCCGATGCACATCTTTGCATCGTTGCCATAAACACCAGGCAGACTGGAAAGAGCTGAGCACCAATGATATGAGCAATTAGAAATGCAAAATATATGAAGATGTGCAAATGAATCAAAATTCTAGCAGCAGAAAATCCTTTGGAGGAAAGTGAAAAAAAGAAAAAAGAAAAATGAAATGGAGCCAAAGAGCCAGAAGACTAAGGTCAGGCAAATACTGTCCTAACGGTATAAGAAAAAGAAGACTGTTGAGAGGCTCCGTGTGATCACAGGACAGTCTGGCCCCACTGCAGGGAGGCTGGCTGCGGCTTCCCTCCCCTCTCCCGGGCTCCATCTCTGCACTCTGATCAGAGCACCGCTTTTGTGGCTGCCTGTGCTCAACCTACTGCTTTGGGCTCCACAGTTTTTGGTTTTTGTTTTTTCCCCACACTGTCCTCTCTCATTGGAATGCCCTTCTCTTTCTGTATATTGTTTCAGACTCAACTCAAGGAATTATCTCCCTGGTCAGTGCTGGTTGCCAGAGGGGACGGGCACAGAAAAGCTGGGTGAAAAAGCTAAACAGATTACTGCTGTACTAGTTGGCAGTTACAAAACATTCATCGGGATGTAAAGTAGAGCATAGGGAATACAGTCAATAATATTGTAATAACTTTGTATGGTGCCAGTTGGGTGCTGGAATTATCGAGGAATAAACTTAGTGAAGTACTGTATATGACTGTCTAACCACTATCCTGTATACCTAACACTAACACAAAATAATATTGAGCATAAACTATAATTGAAAATATAAAAGGAATTATATTCTTCAGAAATTGTCTCCAGAAACTCAAGGCCCCTCTCAATGCTCCCAAAGCACCTGCCTGCTCACCTCCCATAGCACTGATGATGGTGAAGGCATTCATGTGGGTCGCAACCTCCCCACTAGTCTAGCACCAGCTTCTCCAGGCCTGATGATGTACAGTCCATCCCTGCACTCCCAGTTCCCGGCCCAGGGCTCCGTAAACCGCAGGTGCACAATGCATGCTCGCTGCACTATTGCATAGCTGTTCTGGAGCTGGTGTTGCTATGTAGCTTGGGAATACAAATAAAATGCATTTGGAGTAGATGTACAGCCCTCCTAAAGCTGCTCAGGACTCATCCTTGTCCCCCACCTCTTGTCTCCACCAAGCCCAACAGGCAGGCCTTTGATGGGGTTGCCAGGTCCTGACAGAGCAGCATTTGCGGTGGGTATTGAGACTGCCAGAGAGCCTCTAACTTCACTGCGAGGCCAGAAGATTCTGGAGTGTAGGCTAAAGGGATGCAGGCAACATTCTTCTATCACATAATACAGAGTAGTTTTGTCAAACTCCCACCTGGCTAATGGCCCTTTACCCTATTAAAATAAGAACAAAGAGCAATGAAAAACAATAACACCATTACTCAAGACAGAAAAACTGAAAACTGACCAAGCCACACTCTTTGAATAAATTCTGGTTGAGTACTTAGACGTCAAATGTTTGACTGATGTTGCAAGCTAAACAGTTGAAGATGTGATCACAAGAAAACCAGAGGAGACTTCAAGGCAGTTGATATAGGAGCAGGAGCTTATTAAAGTGGAGGAATCCAGAAGGGAACTCAGAGTGGGGAGAGAAGGCAAATTCTGTGTCCCTGATTCTGTACTGTTGCAAAATGGTTCCTACCTGACAACCTAGTTCAACACTGTTAATATTCTATAAATATTCATAGACAAATGGAGGACCAAATATACCACCTGAGCAAGATCATGTTCTCACTGCACTTGTGGTCCTTTGAGAATACAGACTCAAACCCCAGGGCTGAGCCTCTCCAAATAGAAAGTCAAGTCTTTTTACTCTGCTTTGCATAAGACATAACCACAGGTAGGTTCTCTATTGAATGCGACATTTGGAACTTTCCTATCTTTCTCTTTTATGTTTTACACAATACATTTCTGTTCAGTTATTGACCTGTTATAGTGAAAAATAAACAAACCAAACACTGTGGTAACCACAAACTTTCACTACTTGAGAGAAGTGCAGCTGAGCCGTGTGAAACTCATTTCTGTCCGGAGCCTTGGAGTAAGGAAAGGTCACAGCAGAGTGCTGGGAGTAACTTCAAATAGAGGACTGAGAAGTAGGGGGCTCAAGGAGCATAAAATTGGGACCTGGAGCAATAAGAGTCATTTTCGGGAGCATATGGATCTTGGGAAAGTTTCTTTTTCCATTTCCTGGTGTATAAAATGGTGATAACAGCTCCCTTGTAAGAGGCTGAGTGAGAAAACCTATGTCAAGTGCCCAGTGGTGTATTTGGAGGTCACGGTGGCCACACGAATGGCAGAAAAGAGTGTTTCAGGGAAGCCGTGGGCAAAGGAAGTTGAAACACAGCTCCTGTGAGTCCTGTGGTGTGGGACTGCCTGGCTCACAGCCCAGCTCTATTCTTGAGCTTGTGGACGTGGGCAGGTTACATAAGCGCCCGATGCATCCGTTTCCGTATTTGCTAATATGATCAGTCCCCTGAGTTGCTTCACCTATGACAAAGTTTTCAGACAAATCAAGGATAACAGTACCTACACTTCATGAAGCTTTGGTGAGGATGGACTGAGATCATCAAAGCAAAGTGCCCAGCACATAACGAGGTCTCACACACAGTACGTGTCTGCTTAGCTGGGAGGTACTGAACTCCAGAGGTGGGCGGAGCTACGCTGTCTGACGCTGCGGGAAGCTTTGTTTGTACAGGGAGGGCATCTTTGCCCGTGAGGCTGCCACGATTAGTAGAGTACGCTGCCATTTGTTTCCTTCTTTCGTGGACCATCTACTCTGTCCCCGAGGGCCACGTTTCAAATCCTGAGAGCAAGAGCTAACAAAACCATGGACAAGTGTCTAATTCCATCCTGAGGACAAGAGTGGCCAAGATGACGGTGGAGGTTGGAGGATTAGAGCTGGGCAAACTAGCAATCACAGGAGTATTGATTATTAGATCAAGACTTAGAAGATGTCAGCTCAGAAGAGTGTAGCTGGTGAGGGAGGTGACAATAAATACTGAGAGTGTGTTTGCCGTGTTCTTCGGCAGCACAGAGGTGGAGGGGAGGGAGGCTTTGAAGATGAGGGCCTGAAAATTTGCAGATGCTCAGAAATTTCTGGTTGAATGCACGACTACAAGAAAAACTAAGATGCTTCAAAGCTCTCCATAGGCTACATGACAGGTCAAGAATCAAGATGGAACGTAATGCAGATCCATGTTAAGTTTTGCCAAATGGCAAAAACTTCGCCTGGTAGAAATAAATGCAAGATTTAGGAGCTGTCATCAGTTATCACAAGATGAATAGGGAGCCATATGATGTGACTTAAACATGGAGACTGAAGCTGTGTTCTGAGAGTCCGAGAGGAAACAGACCCCTCGGTTGGCCATGGCCAAGCCTCGTGGAGTTCTGTCTTCAGTTTTAGGGAAGATTTGAGGAGCTTCATTAATGCTCAGGAGAGAGGACAAGAAGCATAACACCAGCAAGAGTCCGAGAACTCTATCACAGGGCAAGCAGGTCATAGGACCCATCACTGTCCATCCGGAGAGAGAAAGACGCCTTACTGGGGACATGACCACTGACTTCATATCTTTAAGTATTTGAAGTATCATCATATAGAAGATGAATTCACTTTATTACTAACCTGAGCAAATTATTTATTGAAGGCCTGCATTTACAAAGCACATTTTACAAATATTGATGGACCACCTAGTCTGTGCCACACACGTCTTAGATGCCAGGGAGAAGGTCTCTGTCCTTATGAAGCTAACATCCACTTAACCACTTAATGGGAGATGGGGATGACAGACTATACACAAGTAAACAAAGAATAATTTCTAGTAGCAGAAGGACTGAATGGTACATGGTGTCTGCCTTCACACCTTTGCCTTCAGGTCTAGTCGGAGATTCATCTTCTTTGTTTTCCATTAATTAGATCAAGATTGTAAGTCAATAAAAGGAAGACATTTCTCCCAACAGAGCACGGACTCTGTCAAAAAGTGACAACGTGAACTCTATCATTGGAAATGTCAGAAACAAACCTGCATGGCTAACTTTCAGGGCTGGTGTGGAAAATTCTGAGTAGGGGTTAAAACTGAATCAATGATCAAATCCAGGAGCTCTGGGTTTCTTAGGGCAGTACAACTGAAAACATAGGAGGTGGCAACACTGGGTTTCTAAGTCTTTATACTTCTAAGTACATTGACAGAAAACCCTACTTACTGTTTATTAACTCGTTTAGGCCTCATCTTTCATTATTGGAATGGTAGTGACATGGGACTTATTTATATCCTACTGCTCAAGGTCATTGCGAGGTCTGACTTCTCGCACATGTCTGCCTCCTGAGGGTACATGTTATCACGTGGTACACAGAGTTAGTCACTGCTGCAGATACTGGCATGCTGGGAGCTTGTCAAAAAGTGATGTGAGTTTTCAGAAAATTGTTGAAGAACCATGCAAAGACAGATGAACACAATTTTACTGCATTACATCTTATACTAACAATTTTGCCTAGTTGTTCCATTTTTGGAATGTTATCTAACTCAACAATGGAATAGAATAACTTTTTTTTTCTCTTCAAATTCTTGTTTCTTGAATTTTTCTAAGTAATACATATAAATTTGGTACACAACTTCAAAATTTTCAACCTCTGGTAAAAATGGGTTAACATCTTTTCACTAAAGAAAGGTTATTTTTTAGGGACCTTCCAAGAAAGAATGGTACTTCTTATCAGAATAAGATAACTTAGAAAGTTAAGCAAATTTAGTTATATTAAAATTTCATAACGTTGGCCTTACTTTTATAATTTTGCAACAGACCATCAAAAATTTCATCATCAGCCTAAAAGTGTCCAGAGAATGAAATACGAAAATGGAAGCAGATAACCTTCAACTTCTACCCCATACTGTTTAAATGTTTATACATTATCAAAATTTAGTATGCTGTTTACATGTGGGGTTTTGGAGTGGATGTCCATGAATTTAAGACTAAGGCTCAAGCTAGCTATGGGAAAGTTATTAAATTTGTCGGAATCTTGGCTTTTACTGCTGTGATATGGGGGTAATATTGCTGACTCATGGTGCTATAAGAACTAAGATACTGCAGATAAAGCACTCCCTGCAGTTAGTGGCACATAGTCGGTGTTCAATAAAAATAATAGCTACTAATCCTCTTCGTCAGCTCTCCTGTCTCAAAGGAAAAGACAGAGCATTTCTTATGAAGAATGAGGTCAGTACACACCATTTCCCAAAGACTCTAATTTCCCACAAAAGACTAGATTGCCTTATTTGGCATGTGTACTTGAACCCTGTCCCTGATTGCCAGGGGAGTAAAAAAGCATCACAACTAGTTACTAAAAGGAGGGCTTTCTCCTCCCCTCCTACCTCACTCATTCTTTAGGTTTAGGCTCCTACTTCCAACCTCGGTTGCCCACCTGCTCGGGCATTCACCGGCCTTTCCATAAGATGCTGGAACACTTGGGACTCTTTCTCTTGCCTCTTGAAGTCTCTTCCATATCCCCTCCCACCTGCCTGCTTTCTCGTCAGTGTGCCAATGGTACTGCTTCCCCTCACCTCCTCCCGACCCTGCCTGGCTCCGCCAATGTGACCCACAATCTTAGCACGCTTGTGGAGGAAATAAAACCCTCTGACGTTAGCGTCAATCCCTCTTGCTTCATTTCTTTAGCAGGCACCGGAACGTGGCTGAATGCTATGGAAACTTATGTCCTTAGGCCCGTGACTTCAAGTCTGAACACTCAAGCAATATGAAAGATGATGATGTTTGAAAAGCTGAGCTACCAGTCAACCTTCCATGGCTCATGAACTGTGACGATGCCCAGCTGTGTCTAGTCCAAAACAAAAAAAGCCATTGTTCTAACAATAGCTAATGCTTCTCTTGTTGGTAAGGAAGTGAGACTGTGATGTCATTAACTATGATCAGATTTAAGTGCTTGAGAGAATTCAAGACCTCTGTTCTTCACCAGCAGTAAATCTAGATGAAAAGATGCTGAAACAAGATCTTTATACACAGGTCTTAACTGAGAGTCGTCGGTGCAACTTCTACGATTTGGCATTTGCATAATCTAAAAAGTGCTGACTAAGTCCTGAACTACTTTTCATTACTGCCTATGCCAGCTCCACCTCTATGACACCTCAGTTTGAAATGCGGCTGGGTGTGCTAGAGGAATAAAAGTGCAGTGATATAATTAGTGCACACAGGCCAACAGATAAAAGAAAGTGGTCGAAAAGTCAGGAATTCAGACTCATGCTAGAGCAGTGGTTCTTAACCTTTTTTGAGGTACCGAACCCACCAGTTTCATATGCGCACTTATCGAACCCTTCTTTAGTGATAAATAAAATATGATTTTTTTTTTCCAAATTCAAGACATAGGTATATGTTTTCTTACTGGCGCACAAAATGAGCCGTGCATGAACATCACCTTGCTCAAAGAACAAAACCAACATACTGCATGAACTCACAACAAATTACGGTATTACTTTATTCTGGTCTCCACGGCAGAGGCTTCTCCGAACCCCTGCGACTGACTCATCGAACCCCTAGGGTTCTATAGAACCCAGGTTAAGAACCACTGGGATAGAGAGTTCTTATAGACACGGGTTACATCTAAGTAATTCTTCAGGATCCAAATAAATCAGTGGACGTTCCTCTCTGACAGAGGTATTGCTATCCTTTCCACCTGTGCCTTCTATTTTTCTTTTCCCTTTAAATTCTCTCTATAAAAAGTAGACCACACGGGGCCTTATGGACTACCAGAAGACCTTTTACTTTTATCCTTAGTGAGATGGGAGCCATTGGAGGGTTTTGAACTAAGGGAGACAGTATCTGCCTTGCCTTTTAACAGGATTGTCTCCCATTGCTCTATGCGGATCAGGGCAGAGAAGGAAGACCAGTTAATAGGTAGTGGCAGTAATCCAGGCGAGAGATGATGGTGCCTTGGTCCAACCAGGGTAGAATCAGTGGACATGATGAAAATGATAGTAACCATTTATTTTCAAGAAGCACTAAGTGAATTCCTTCGTAGGTTAATTGTGCCTGATAAGAAAAAAGAGACGCGACATGGATGACTACAAGACTTAGGCCAGACCAACTAGAAGGCAGAGTTGTTGCGATGGGAACGACTTGAGAGAAATAAGTTGCTGGGGTTGTGATAAGGTAATGGTGGGAACAGATCATGAACTTGGCATTAGATATGAAGTTTGAGAGGTCTTGACATCAAGTAGAGATGTCAAGGGGCAGATAAAGACCCAAATTGGAAGTTCAGAGCAGAGACCCAGGCCAGCTACATGCTCTGTGAGTGAGTCATCAGTGTATCCACGGTGTTTAGAGCCATGAGATTCAATGGGGCCAGGGAGAGAGGAAATACAGGTCCAAGCCTGAGCCCAGGCACTTCGACATGAGGTTGGACAAAGGAAGTGGAATCAGCAAAGGAGCCAGAAGAAGCCGTGAGTATGGTAGTCCCAAGAACCAGATGAAGATGTTTCAACAAGGAAGGAATGATCAGTTGTATCAAAGGCCTATCTCTTAACTATTTAAAATAAAAAACACCTAAAAAATGTAACCAATTTCTTTTTACTCCTTTCAAAATAAAATAACACAGCCCTGGATGGGTGTCTCAATGGATAAAAGCATCGTCCTGATAAACTGAGATTGCAGATTTGATCTCTGGTCAGAGCAAACACAAGAACCAATCTATGAATACACAACTAAGCGGAACAATGAGTTCATTCTTTGTTCTCTCTCTCCCTCCTTTCCTCTCCCTTTCAATCAATGACAATTTTTAAAAAATAAATAAAATAACACATCTAAACTTAATTACACATTTTAAATAAAAATCTCAATGCAAATTTGTCCAATACTCTAATATGTCAGGCTGTTGCAAATACCTTTGATAACAAATAACCACAAGTAAAATTAATCATGGCAGGATCTATTCCTAAACTTAGCACAAAAGCAGTAAGATGAAGGAACTGGCTCATTGCATCATCTCTCTGCTTTTTTCAAACATCTTCCATGGGTTGTAAAGTCATTCCAAATCAGGAGGAAGCACTCATCCTACCAGGCCAAAAATTCAGGGCTGTGGTATAATTATCTGTCAGATTCAATACCAAGACATGGGATCTGGGCACTGTGTATTTCAAAACTGTTTCTCCCCCAGTCTCAGCTGAACACACTGATGGCTTTCTAATTGTTGTGGATGTGTGCTGTGTCAGCAGGGGACCCCGTGCCCAGTGATTCTAGCCAGAGCTCAGTTTCACAGCCGTGCCTATCACACACTTCCTGGAATATGTTTCAAGTTATATATTCACTCGATTTTTCTCATAAGCTTATTGCAATGTTTTATCACCTAATTTAGGTAGAGGAAATTCTGTACCTTTAATCAAATAGCAGTTCATTTCTTTCATCCCTCAATTAGATCCAACTAATGTCTTTGTTCCCTAATTGAACTCCACATTCTTTTTCTATTTTTCTTGTCTGGATCATGGCCATATGCTAGAATAATTTTTATTGACAAGAGAAGGTTGAATTTAAGGTCTGTGGAAGCAGGAGGACCGAGTACAGACTGGATTTCTTTATTACAGTGAATAGCACTGAGGGCTCCTGTCCCGGGTTTGACAGAATGGTGCACAGAGCTGTGAAGGAGCCACAGCCTATGCCTGCTGAGCTGAGAGTGCAAAGCCACACAGAAGAGCTACAGACTCCAAGATGAGGGCTAGAGGAACCATAGAGGAGGGGCAACGCGCCTCATTCATTTAAAAGATTCTTACTTGGCACCTTGAAAAGGTCTTAATGTTTATGTTCAAATGCATGTTCTGAAACCCTAACCCCCAATGGGATGGTATTAGGAGTTGGAGTCTTTGGGAGGTACTTAGGTACTGAGGGTGGAGCGCTCACGAATAGGATTAGCGCCTTTCTAAGGAGAGACACAAGAGCTTGCTTCCTCTCTCTTCACCATGAGAGGATACAGCAAGATCATAGCCATGTGCAAAATCAGCAAGCAGACTTTCACCAGACATCAGATCTGCCAGCACCTTGATCTTCGACTTCTCAGCTTTCAGAGCTCTGAGAAATTAATGTTTATTGTTGAAGCCACCCAGTCTAGAGTATTTAGCAGCCCAAGTTGAGATACACCTCCCATTTCTCTGGCACTGTGCTAAGGTGCAGGCAGGGCTGAGATGCAGCAGTACCCACTGGTATGGCTGTACTGGTAATTTATAGCTGGTGTCTACTCTGATTGATCAGTCATTGCTCCATATAGACTGTTATATACCATGAATATCATCCATGATGCTAGAAATACTAAAGTGAATAGAATACATTTTTTGTCTTTCAGGCACCTATGTTTTCTTTTTATTATTTCAGAAAAATAAATCTCTTTCTTCTGATCCCCATCACAACAACTTTGATAGCCAAATAGTAAACAATAACCTAGGATATACTTTCCAGGCCTGTTGAAGTTACTGCGTTCACCAACAAATGCCCTAGCATCGACTCCATTTATGAAAGATTCTAAAACTGAAAATTTATAGAGATGGAAACTAATCAGTGTTTGCCCGGAGTTTGGGGAAGGGAAGATTGTACAGGGTCATTCAAGGGAGTCCGCTTGCAATGAGGGAACAGTCCTTTATGGTTTTTGTGGTGGGAACACAAATTTCCACATGTGATACAATGTCCTACAGCCATACACACATACACACGATTAGTGTATGTAAAAAACTGGTAAAATCTCAGTAAACTCTATAACCCAGTTAACAGTATAATTCCAATGTCAATCTCCTGGTTTTGATCATGGACTAGTTACGACAACGTCCTCCAGTGAGCTTTTGGGGAAAGCTGAAGGAAGGGTGCACCAGACCTTTCTGTATATTTATGCATCTTCTTATGAGTCAACAATTATTTCACAATACATTTTTTAAGAAAAAACATGTATTAATTCATTTAAAAAATAATAGACCTTTTACATGTGAACAAATTAATGTCCTATAATATTACTTTTCATTTTAAATCATCTCTCTCTTCCCCCCCACAGTAGCCAAGAATGAACAAGTCGTTTTTAATTACCACTGAAGCCCTGACGCCTCATCCAGCATGAGTTATCACTGCCACATCTTTTCCATGCTTGATTCATAAAATTAGCATATGCAAAAATGTTTAAAGTTTGCATTTTCCTTGATATAGAAGTTCTATTATTGGGAAAATATCCTATGAGTAAGTAGACTCATTATTTATGTGCACCGAAACTTAGGAATAAGCACATTCATCACAGCATAGTTTATGATGGCAGAAAATTGGAAACCAACAGGTGACTTGTTAAGCCCATTCTGACAGATACCCAGAGCTGACAAATTAAAGACAAGCAAAATGTTATTGTAGAAGAATACTCAGTAATTTGGAAAGCTGCCTTCAATCTTTGCTAAGTAAAATCAACATTCTTAAATAGAGTAACAACAATATTTGTACATAAGTATTTGCATAGGGAAAGTACAGATATTTACATGATAATGGTGGTTTTCTTTGTGTGATGAACATCAAATTGTCTCAATTTTCTAAAATGTCGACAGTGACTATTTATTGCCTAGGTAATAAACGTAAAACAAAAAAATAATGCATATTTTAAACCCAGTTCCTTATAGACCAGTGTTTTCAAACTGTGGTGAGGGGAGGAAGTTCCCAAAATATGTTCACAGTGACCCACAACTACCGCTATGGGATTTTTTAATGTGGCGTTTTCCTTAAGCCGATCACCTTAACATAATACTATAGGCGTATTCTGAATCACCTGGATGATCATGGTAGATCAGAGATGACCACGGCCCATATCTGCGTTTATTTTTATTTCTGCAAGGTTGACCAGCTCTGCTCCCCTAACTCTTACAGAAAAGAAAGTGAGAAAAGACAGTCAAATGCAACAGTCAATCTACTTGCAGCTTGCAATGGCCACAGCCCACTGCACAAATGAGGGTTTGCAGAATCTCCAGTAGAGAAAGTCCTAGAAAATACCAGGCATGCCGAACTCAAAAAAGCTCTCCCTCAGCAGTCAGTACCCAATCGACCATGTGAGCACTGGTAAAACTTCAGCAAAGAGAATTGCTAGTCACACTAAATTCATAGCGTTTTCTAGTGCTTTTGTTTTTACTTTTCACTGGATTTAATTTACACATTTGTTTCCATCTTATATCAAAGCAGTAAGTGTAGGGAGCTGGAGCCTTTTTAGTCTCTGCTGCACTCATTTTAGTAGCACTGTGTTAAAAATATCAAATCCGCTGGAGTCTACAAAACTCCTTTGCCTTTTGAAAGTGGCAAGTATGAAAAAGACAATTTCAAAAATCATACCATGTATAATAAAAAAAATAAAGTATCTAGAAATAATTTTTTTTAAAAAAAGAGAAAGTGTCAAATATGAGAAGCACTGTTCTAGCACCAAATATGTTCCTTGCCCATAAACAAACCCCTTTCAAAGTCACATAAACTCAGGGCAGCGAGAAGCCATTTCATCTTGTGCACTCATGCCCCGAACAGGATGTCACGAACACAGAGGTGGATCCAGTTCCAAAAGTTGGTTACTAAATTGATTTTTTGGAACCCCAAATGCATTTTTTTCCTCACAGAAATGATATTAAAAACAGTGCTAAACTCCCAGATCAGTTGACCAAAGCCCTTTTAATATAAAATGTTCCTGCACCAGAAAGAATGATGTGTTCCGGCGATAAGAGGCCATTTTTAAAGTGTTCCCTGCTGCAAAATAGTGCTGTCAGACAGTCTTGCAGTCCCTCCAAGGTCTGCAAACAGCTCCACCCAGCCCGCCTTCTTTAATCTTCACTGTACAGCTCTTTGATAAATGAAGTTACTATTGTCATTTTTGAGAATGGTTAAGAATGGCTTCTCTCTGCCTTGTTCCCAATGTCCTGTGACAGGGAGGCACTTTTTAAAATATACCCTCAACAGATCTCCCGAATGAGAAACCCCTAATAAATGGTTAAACAGGCACACTTCTGAACCCCAGTCTAGTATACTGTCACAGAATCTTTGGAAAAGGACACAGGACTCTGCTTTTTAATAAGTTTCCTAGTGATTATTGCACACACTAAATTCTGAGGACCACCAGCCTGGTCTCATCAAAGGCACAAACACAGTTTCTGGGATCAAATTCGGCTCACTCGAGGAGCCCGAAGTTGCACATTCTGAGGAAGTTACGGCTCCTTCTGTTTACTCACAAAACCGTTCCGGGCATCCCAAATTTGCCCACAGGTCTGGAACAGAACCTCGTGGTCCCTGAACCACCTTTCCTCCTCTGTCCTTCCAGCTTGGGCAAACCCAGCCCATAGTCTAGTCTCTTTCTGCTTCGTTTTGGGGAATTTGTTCGCCTTTCCTGCCACTAGGCCTTGCTCAGTGCTCCCAAGAGTTTCCTTGCAGTTTGCATTTAGGGAAGAGGGTTGAAAGTTGGGTGCCTTCTGCCCCTCCCCCCTACACAAATCAACTTGGATTCTACTTCCTTTTGTTTTTTTTTTAAATTTTATTTTTGTAAGAGAAGGAGAGGCAGAGACAGACTCCCGCATGGTCCCTGACTGGAATCCACCCAGCAAGCCTCTTAGGGGGCGATGCTCTGCCCATCTGGGGTGTTGCTCTGTTGCTCAGCAACTGAGCCTTTCTTTGTGCCTGAGGCAAGGCCACTGAGCCATCCTCAGCGCCCAGGGCCAACTTGCTCCAATTGAGTCATAGCTGCAGGAGGGGGAGAGAGAGAGAGAAAGAGAAAGAGAAGCAAGATAGGGAGGGGTGGGGAAGCAGATGGGCTCTTCTCCTGTGTGCCCTGGCCGGGAATTGAACCTGGGACTTCCATACACCTGGCGGACACTCTGCCACTGAGCCAAACAGCTAGGGCCTATCCTTGGATTCTTTGTGCAGATAAGCGCATCCCTCCTGGGGCTCTAATTATCAAAGGCACTGAGAGATGCAGAGAGAAAAAAGCACAGGGAATGATCTCTGTCCCCCTCCCCAGGGGACCCGTGCCTGCTTGACTTTCCTTTCCGCAGCAGCGAAGGAGGTGGGCCTGTGTGCTCCCCATGTGAGTGTGCACAGCTGTTCCCAAGTAACTTGTAAATGACAAGTGGCATCCACTGGCATTTAATTTCTATCCTACCATTTCCCTGAAGCCTTCACGGGTGTCGGCACATTTTTATTTATGTGGCAAACTGTGTACTTGGATTCTAAATAATAAACAGAGCAACTCCTTGGACAATGAAAAAACTAATGGGAAAATCAAATGTCTTCCTTCCTTCCTTTGAGAGCCCCAGGGACAGAAGATGCCTGAGCTCCAGTCTCCATTAGGAGGAGACGAGCTGGTATCCCCCAGCCCACCCCACGAGCCCCTGGAACCAGCGGTTTACAGGAGCGCCGCTGCACAGCTTATAAACCGGGCTCACGCAGTGCCAACATGACGCGTGGGTAGTGCCGAGACAGCGTGTCTGAGAATGTAGATAGACGTACGCATACACAAATAAACACATAAATAATAAAGTTTTTTTTTAAAAAAAATAGTGCTTGTTTTCTGGGAACGTAGGTGATGTTGCCACTAACGTCTTAAGATTGTGTGCATCTGAAAAGCTGGCACAGCAAAAGTAAGCGCCCGACACAGAAACTTGAACGTGTTGGATTTAGCGTACCAATTAGCACGTGATCCCCAAGCACTTACGTGCCATTTAAAAAATATTTTATAATAGCTCAGGTGCAAGCATAGACCCAGATGGGCAGAGCATCAGCCCCAGACGGGGGTTGCTATGTGGATCCTGGTCAGGGCGCATGCGGGAGTCTGTCTCTCTGTCTCCACTCCCCTCACTTGGAAAAAGAAGAAAAAAATATAAAAAAAAAATGTTATGTGTGTGTTGTATGTCTAGATGTGTGTGTGTGTGTGTGTGTGTGTGTGTGTGTGTGTGTGTGTGGTGTTTCCCAAGGCCTGTTGGCAATTAAGGCAAGTGGGGTGTGCCAGCAAAAGGTGGAACCCAGAATATCTTTCTTTTCCTACCCGGCCCACCTGCCTCCACACTGCTTAAGGTAGATCTCTGTAAAATGAGTTGTTAATGGTAACAAAAGGTTTTACCGAAGAAGCAGGTCTTACCCCAAACTCCTAGGACAACGATCTAGGGCTACAGGAAGAGCTGTGTCTGGGCTCTGAGGCAAGGACTGGCCACTTTCCTTTTGTACTTTGGGGACAGGGTGGAGGGAGTGGTGTAAGCTTAGGAGAGGTGATTTGGAAGAGGGAAGTGATTACTCTTTTGATCACAGACCACGCTGCCTTGAAAGAGTAGTCTTTATAATTTCATAACCACCAAATATTTACATCTAAGGTGCAACTTAAAGGTCATTTGTTGTAGGTAAAGAACGTACTTTAGTAGATTTTTGTTCATGTTATTGAGTGCCTTCTTATTAAAGCCGTTCTTGAAACCCTACTCTTAACATTTACCCTCCAGCCAGGTCTAGAATACCTTACTGGGTTTATATTAAAGTCTTAAACATAGGTAGGAATAAAACTTATTCTACAAATTTAATAGAACCCACAAAATAAGTATACCTTCAATACAAATGTTAAGGTATCCACACCTTTAATAATTTAGAATTGTAATTCTTTGGTATGTACAGATATATGGATTTTGTATCTACTGATTCCTTTTTAAATATAATACAAACAAATTTTGGGGTGCTAAGTGTTGCTGGAGTGAACAAAGGCTAACCTGGTACATAAATGGCGGGCAGGGTGTAAGAAATCTGAATTCTATCACACTAAGATGGCTTACCACACTGCTAAATCAGCTTTCTCATGGAACTCTGTAGAAAAAGCAAAAATCCCATTGAAGACCGCACCACAGTTCTTATTTCCTTTTCCACATATGAGCGTAAAAGCACTTGCCCAAATTTTGAGCAACTTCTCAACAAACAACTAATTATGTCCTCATGAATATACTGCAAAGATTCAACAATAGAAGGATACAACTCATGTCTCAATAAAAGGTGGCATATATGAAATAATGGTCATCAGCAAAGACGTGCCCTGCCATCTTATAACAGGCTTGGGGACTTTGGATGGAGGGGTCTCCGTGCACACTCAAAGCAAAAATAGACATATTCTCCAGTTTTCTCAGGTGAAGCCATTCCTGCAAATGTTAAATTCTGGCAGCTATTTCTTGGTCTGTTTTCATTTCCTTTTTAGGCTTCAAATGTGTTTAGCAAAGCAATAAGCCTTCAGCTCCGTCCTCACTAATTGCTCAACCTCCTGGCATTTGTGATTCTGAAGGGAGACCAAGGACAGCTGTTTGAGTTTCGGGGCAATTCTAAGTAAATGTCGTTGTCAGCTCTTCCTGTTAATGCTTACAAGTGAGTCACAGAGAGAAGCCAGTCTTCGCACCCTGCCTGCGGTCAGCCCTTTGCTTTACCTTACGCTGGCTGTGGATGCTTGGAGAGCATGTCCCACTCACAGAGGCTACTGCCGTGGCTTGGCTACAAATGATCAGGTAAAGAACAGCACTTCAATCCTTGACATTTTATGCTTTATTTTCATTACCTTTATGTTTCAGAAAAACAAACAAACTAGACAACTACCTGATGGCTTCTCTAAAATAAAAATTAAAGCATTTCATTTGGAAATTAAGTCTACAATTCAGTGCTGGGGGACTTGGCAACAAGTATGCAAGATCTGGATCCCCCCTCCCCCAACTTTCACCATCTAACAAAGGTGACAGAGACCTCTAAACTTGACTCTTCATCCCCATAGTCCGGGTTTCTGGAGGAGGCGGGGTCTGAGAATGAATTCTATCCCAGGGCCTGGAAGGTATTCAGTGGCTCCTGTTCTTCTCAACCCACACTACTGGGTTGTTCAGTGAAGTAGCCGCAGGCTGACGGGGGAGGACGGGGGAGGACGAGGGAGGAGGCACGAAGGCAGATTAAAGACGGACAGCAGAACTGTGACAGAGAGGGCTCCCTTTTCGTAACCTCAGTATAACAGAGTGGAAGCCAAACCCGGTCCACAGCGAATGCAGTCAACAGTGGCGCACGACGCTATTTTTATCAAACTACCCCTTCACCCTCCAGGTGGCAGCCACTCAAATACAAACATCTCAGTGGAAATGGAACTTTGATTTCTCATGAGAAAAAAAAGTAATGATTTAAGCATTTTTAAATAGCTGCTTTCTGTAAGTGCCCACAAAGAGTTCCAAGAAGACCCAGGCTAAGCAGCCACCTTAAAAAAATAAAAAAAGAAGAAGTATTCATTACAGGAGTAGTAATAACAGAAAGAATACAATACTTGGATCAGAAGAATGAAAGAGCTTTTGGTGTGGGCAACTGCTTCCCAGAGAGAATGATCAACCCCGAAGGATGAGAATTAATATATTTATGCGGAATTGGGGGAAGGGAATACATTTCCAGATTGATAATTTTCCATCATTTTAATTGTGTATGTCCAAAACCTGTTTTGTGACAGGGTTGAAAAAATATGCATTTGCCGTAAGCTATTTTGCTGGCTTTATGTACAGCCAGGTCTGGAAACCCAAACTTTGGCCTCAAAGCTGTGGTTTTCAAAGTGTAGGTCCCGGATCAGCAGCACCAGAGAGCTGGGAGCCTATCTGACATGCAAATAAATGCTCAGGCCCCTCAGCAGAGCCAATGAAGCAGAATTCATGGGCGAGGGGGGATTGGGGGGGGGGCAGATATCTGTGCTAACTGGTGGCCAGGTACACGGGATACAGCGGTGGCCCACAGAGGCACCAGGGTCCCCCAGGTGCCTCTTCAAATAATTCAGAGAATTTCGAAAAGCTGGATAACTGAACAGCTCTATATAAAAGTGAGATTACGTATTCTGACAGAGGGGCAGACCTTTAGAAACACGCTTCTAAAGAGAGGGAGAAAAAAAGAAAAAGATTGAATGAAGACTACAGAAAAATGAAAACCTTGGTGTGTCCCAAAAGGGCAAGAAATGCAACAAGAAATTGAGGTTAAAATGCAATCATTGTCGCCGACACTGAAATGGCCCATCTGGAAAAGAACACCTTTGACTTTGCAAAGTCAGCAGGATGTTGAGACGGGTATTTCCAAAACCCATGATTATTCTCTCGAGAGGAAATTGTTTCTAAAACAACTTCTGAGGAGTCACTGGTCAGAGTCCTTCTGGAGTCACAAATACTTTGTTTGCTACACAGCCTCTGACAGATCCTGGATGAGATAGCTTTTCCAAGTTCTTTGTGACGATGTTCCTATTATTTCCCTGCAGGCGACTCCCACAGCTCCGCTCTTTATTATTTTGCTCAGGTACCTGTTTACATGTTTAGAGCCTCCAATATGGGTCTAAACAGCTGGGATGTCTGCAGGCCCTTTGTGCCAACCTGCTGCCGATGGTACCAGCTGGCGGGCTGCTCAGATGGCAGCACGGGTCCTCTCTGTCTTGCTATGGAAGACGGTGACAAACTGTCTAAGCCCGTCAGCTTGACCTTCCTTTACTGAAATAGAAAAGCTGGTGTGCTGCCCCATGTACAGAGATCCTTTTAAAAGGGAAGCATGTATAACTTGAGTATTTCCGGCACTGTTCCCATTGCCGATACTGGGTGACAGACTGATGCTGAACACTACCTCCAGGGTTCCCAGGGCAGTGACCAAGGCCAGGATACAGTGCCTGCCAGCCACACGGAGCAAAGCTTCCCACCCACACAGAGAAGGAACTCTCTGCTCCTTGACCTCTTCACCAGGGTGCTCCAACCAACTGTCTTCTTGAACAACCAGATAATAAAGAATATGAGAAGGATTGCTTAGGGGCTTGGCAAGAAAAATAAAAAATTTCTACCTGTTTTGTTGTTATTGTTTATCTACAATAGAAGATAATTTGTCAAGAGCAATGCCATCCTCCTAAAGATGCTGGCTGGTACTGTGTTTACACCTGTTCATTTCCTTATGTCAGGGAGTCAAGAAAGAGCTAAGATAGGACCAATTATCACACAAAATCCTGGTTCTGGCAGACATTCCAATGTTCATGAGTTTCACAGGGATATATCAAACTACAGAAGGCCAAACCAAGGTTATTTGCTACTACATTGTCTTTTTAATTATGGTAACAAAATATATTCCTTATGTGCTTCTTCATTTCAATGAAAAAGTTGTCTTGGAATCTTTGAGACCAGAGTATGTAAATACTAGGAATTCTGTGAAAAAGAAAAAGGAACAGTCTAAAGTAATTGCTCAAGGTTGTCATCTAACCCAAGAGTCTTAAGATTAAATTTCTTTTCAATATAAGTCTACAACCAAATATGAATTCAGTATCTAAAAATCACATTTAGTAGATATGAAAGGGTTACATAATGACATCAGAAATATTATAACACTGAGTTTTTTCTGACATTATTATTCACCTTTCAAAGATTTAATAATTTCCTCATAGGCTTCAAATACCACTTAATCAACCTTGGTAGCAGTTCAATTGATATATTCAACTCACTTCTAAAATATATGCTAGATGTACAGCTAGACTCTACCCTTTCATTCCACCATGTCAAGAGAGTAGAGACCAAAACGGTAGACCACAGTCTGCATCCATGAAAGTACTAGCCCATTTTTTCAGTATCACTTTCACAATAAGCTCTTAGCGCACCATTTGTTCATTTATTCATCCTTTCACTCTATATGGACAGACAGACCCTGTCTTGTGTCAGGAACTATGCTAATAACTTTACGCTCTCTTATACATTCTTTAAAAATTTTTTCTCCATCCATGCAAAAGTTCATAACAGATTTTGACCAAAGTTTTGAAATACCAGTTGATTTAAGATATATCAGTAATAGACCCCATTTTATATGAAGTTGATTAGGACATGCTCAAAAAGGTAGATAGTATTCGGTGAGGAAAATGCAGAACAGGGAATGGCAGTGAAGTATTTGACATGGTATGTCTCCACCTCGTGGCCACAAAGCCAAAAGACATGCCTGAGAAATAGTTAACCACTTCTGGGAACTCTAGAGCACCTCTTATAAGGGAAAGCTCTTGCCTGTTAACTACAGAAATAAAACATTTCCTGAATGTCTAGTCTGGTGAGGTTTCAGATGAGATGCAGTCTATAAGAACTATGGTTCTCTTATTTGGAGAAAACTCCTCTTTTAGAAGAAATCACTGGACAATTCATAAGCACATTAATAATGTTATTTGGGAAAAATTGAATGTTAACAAGGATGATATGGTCCTACGTTATCTCTCAATCTGTGGTTTTCAAAGTCCTTTTATATCCATGATGTTGGGCGTCCTTATAACAATCAAAAGATAGCCGGTTGTACATAGGAGCCCACAAAGCAGAGGCGGGAACACACAGACTGGAATCAAGCAGGCTAAGTCTATCAGCAACTCCATTTCTTAGCATGTAATCCTGAGCAAATAGCTAACCCTTTGAAGACTCGCTTACTTCAAACATCAAACAGAAGAGCCTATGGCTCCAAGGAAGATCACATAGAATAGCCTAATGATTAGTGCACAGAATGGCCATCAAGGGATGAATGAATAAACCAGATGTGGTATACACATACAATGAAATATTACTGAGTCTCAAGAAAGAAGGAAATTCTGACATTTGCTACCATGTGGGTGAGCCTTGAGGACATGCTAAATGAAATAAGCCGGAACAAAAAGGGTAAACAATGTGTGATTCCATTAATACGAGGTCCCTAGAATCATCAAATGAATACAGACAGAAATAGCATAGAAGTTACCAGGGGCTTAAAAGAGGACGGATGAGTAGCTACGGTACTTTTAATACCTAGGGGCTTCAGTTTGGCGAGATGAGAAAACTCTGGAGGTGGGCAGCAGTAATGGTTGTACAACGATATGGATGCCACTGAACCGTACACTTAAACATGGTTAAAATGGTAAATGTTATGTTACGCATATTTTGCTACAATTAAAAAGAACAGTCCATAGAGAGATAGTTGGTCCATGGTAAGTGGGGTGAATTGAAACTCCTAGAAGCTACTATAACTCTGTCTGCTGCCATCGCCATTGATCATTTAAAAGACAATGAGATGAAGGTTGACAGAGCTGTCACCAGGACCGCTCCGCTGGATTAACTGAGGTATGTATTTCCATGGGAGTGTTCAATGTTCAGGGACAGGGCAACAGCTTGCACCAGGATGCAGGGAGGATATGATACCTAAGAAAACAGGGGTATGCAAACTAAAAGCAAGTTTTGAATTTTCTAGTGAATCTGAAAAGAATATGGCTTTCATTGCTTATCATAGCTCCACTTTAGGTGAGATCTATTTTAATGCAACAGACCCTCTCCAGCACCAAGGCTCTGACCCATATAATGAAGCATGATATCATTCCCTTGTTTGCTCGGCTGGTACCTCCCTCTGCCATGTATAAACTCAAGCTTTCAGAGGGCAAAGCCAATGGCTGGGTCTAGGATAGGGCTCACCCTAGAGTCTCATTAGAGCCCTACAATTCTCACTTAGTCATAGAAGTAGAATTAAAAGATTTTTAAAATGGTAATAAACCATTTTTAAATTTTTATTTTTTAAAATTATTTTTACTGTTTATTTTATTGATTTTAGAGAGAGAAGAAGGGTGTGTGTGTGAGAGAGAGAAAGAGAGAAAGAAAAAGAGACAGGAACATTGATCTGTTTCTATATGTGCCCTGACTGGGAATTAAACCAGCAAACTCTGTGCTTCAGGACAGCGCTCTAACCAACTGAGCTATCCAAGAAGAGTTTTCATGGGAAGACCAGGTCCCTAAGTAGGTTTTGAGTATCCTGGTGGGTGTGTCAGGGATGTCACCAATCCGCACTGTTCTCTGCAAAAGCTGATGGGGGTGGAGGGAAGTAACCAATGTGTTTTCTCTGCACAAGTTGGTGATGGGGGGAAGTAACCAATGTGTTTTTCCTGCACAGGCTGGTGATGGGGGGAAGTAACCAATGTGTTTTTCCTGCACAGGCTGGTGATGGGGGGAAGTAACCAATGTGTTTTCTCTGCACAGGCTGGGGATTGGAGGAAGTCTCCAATCTGTGTTTTCTCTGCAAAGGCTGGTGATGGAGGTGCCAGAAGGTGGGGGAACACAGTGGAGGAGGTGCGTCTGTAACACTTACTGAAATGGTAAAGCACCCCTTCAGTATAGACTCAGCAGGCGGTGATCAGTACAGTCCTTCACTCACATGAAGATGCCCAATAATTCCACTGTAGGATTTTAAGTTTCCATATAGAATAAGTAAACATTTCAGAAAGCCCAAAATAGTGACATAATTGCCCCCTCGAAAAAACCCAAGAAGCCATCAAAAAACATTGAGAAATATTTCTTATATAATTTTGTTCACCCATGTATCATGTTGTCTGTTTAAAGAACTCTTAGTGACCTTTTAATATTTAAAAATGTATAGAATAACTGTTCTTTGTTATTTTAATTCTAGCTACTCTTTATTGAACACTTGTTCCTTGTACTTTTCCTCCCTTCCAACTCTCCTACATTTGACACATGAAGGACCAAGGGTCAGAGATACTAAGGAACTCTTGCACAGCCACACAGCTAAGTAAGTTACTAAGTGGCGGAGCTGGGGTTTCAACCCAAGTCTGCCTGTCTCCGAAGCCTGTGCAAGTATCTGCTGGATCTTCCCTAGTTCTTTAGTGTAGGGGCCAACTCATTCCCTCATATCTACAAGATGCATGGTTAGAAGCTTAGTGGAAGCCTGACTTCCCCGGCGAGGTTTAATTTCGGAAAGCAAAGGCAGACTTCTTGTGCTCTCTGCATCTAGCTCAGTGTCTGACACTAATGGAAGGGCCAGTGGAATCAGCTGATCAACCAATGGGCTCCAGGCAGCTAAAGGAAAAGGTTGTCACAAGAGCATACTGATCAATATAGGTCATGAACATCTACCTCCCTAGTTAATGAAAAAGAATACCTAATTTCTTCCTTGGGCATATCTTTATGTTGGAAAAAACGTTACACACTGACAAAGTGGTCTGCAGGTTGGCAGTGAATGGCAGACCAGGTGGAGATGAAGAAACTGGGCAGGAAGGAAAAGGCGCAGCAGCAGCAGCCCTGGTGCCTAGCATGGTGCCAGGCACATGCTGAGAGCCGGGTTAACACGTGAATGACTCGCTCACCCGGAAACAAACAGGTCTGCTCTTAAAAAGACCAGAAGGGCACAGGAAGCAGAAGAGCATCATAGGGGTCCCCATTCTTCCTGGAGGAAGGGACATCTTCCTGGACATTCTGGAAGAGGCACAATTTAAGTCAGAAGCTCTGCCCAGGTACCTGCATTTGCCAACCCACTCACTGATCCTCAAGTTACAACAGACAGCAAATGCCAGATTGGGAGAAGGCTGAGGAATCAGTATGAGGTAAGGAGACAATGATTCTAGAAGACTCTTCCAACAAAAGCTTTTCTGTGAAGAGGACAAGAGAAATAGCTGGACAAAGACACACAGGGCAGAGACGGGACTATTTTGCTTTAAGGATGGAGACATCTTTCTATGCTGACAGGGATGACCTAGTAGAGACAGTAATTCATCACAGAGGGGAGAAGGCTCACTGCAGGGACAAAAAGATTGGGAGGCAAGAAGAGCTGGGACCCTGAGCACAGTAGAGGGGTGGGCCTTCACTAGGAGCAGAGATACTTCAGCCTCGGCAATCGGAGGGAAGGCGGAGAGTACGGGTAGCCCTGCAGTCGGATTGGCACGTGTGGCAGCGGGAAGGTGCAGGGGCGAGTTCCTGCTTGTTTCTGTATTACCAGGGGAGGAGGAGACAACATGGTGGCCATCGGAGACTGGGTTCGAAGAAAAGATGGAGAAGTGTAACACAACCATTTTAGAGAGAGACAAAGTGAACACCTACAGTAGAAATGCCAGTAGCGTTGAGGGTCCAATTGTAGCTTCCTGTGTTCCAGATAAACTGAGAACTAATCAGCTGATGTGAAGGGCAGTAAGGTCATCAAGAGGGATGGGGTCAGAGGTCAATCATCAAGGACTTCACTCAAGCACTGCTGGAATGGAAATGTGTGTGTGGATAAAGGACAATAAACGGCAGGATGATTGGAACTTAGGACCTCCTCTCAACAGTACGGCCTCTCCCTAGTGCAGCACCAGCTCTACACCTGAGAGGCTGAACTCAGCTTCTCTGCTTACTTTCTACATATAGCAATGAGTCCATAAAGTCATGGTACACTTCTGACCGGTCAAAAGTGCACCATGACTTTACGGACACACTGTTATGACCATGGGCAAGTCCTATAACATGCCTGAGCTCCCGTCTGTAAACTAGAGATACTCACCTCTTCCTAGTACTCTGAAAGCCAGCGATCACATACGGGAAGCACTTCACACGTGGCAGGGGCTCGATCTTGGTTGCTGTTTATAATTACTCCTGTTGTATCACACAAACTGGTGGCTGCCTGTACATGACATGACCACAGATTACTATTCTCCTATAACTCCCGCTCCTGATTTTTGTAGCCATCTACACTTTTCTTGGCAAACTCATAACTGTGACTGTTGGTGGCTATCATTGTTGCTGCACACAGAACAGCACTTAGGATCTGGGCACTCACTAGAAATGCAGGCAGCAGGAGATGGGACCCTCTGGGGAGTCAGTCTATTGCATACTGACGATGCGATGCTCTTCCCTTGTGCAGACGTCTATTTTAATGACTGCTGGTCCTCCCGGATTGTGCCAGATACTTGAGTTTTGGCCTCGGGAAGAGTTACTAATGTTGTTTTTTCACAGCTCTGCCATCTAAAGCAGGATCTCATAATGCTCTGTGGGAAAAAAAGAAGCAGGAAGTACCTATACATTTGGGGGTATATATGTTTTATTTATTTATTTAATTAATTTATTTTTTAATTTTTCTGAAGTGAGAAGCAGGAGGCAGAGAGACAGACTCCCAAATGTGCCCAATCAGGTTCCACCAGCAAGCCCAGTAGGGGGTGATTCTCTGCCCATCTGGGGCATTGCTCCATTACAACCAGAGCCATTCTAGCACCTGAGGCCGAGGCCATGGAACCATCCTCAGTGCCCCAGCCAACTTTGCTCCAGTGGAGCCTTGGCTGCGGGAGGGGAAGAGAGAGATGGAGGGGAAGAAGAGGAGGAAGGGTGGAGAAGCAGATGGGTGCTTCTCCTGTGTGCTCTGGCTGGGAATTGAACCCGAGAGTTCCACATGCCAGGCCGATGCTCTACTGCTGGGCCAACTGGCCAGGGCCATGGGGTATATTTGATTTCATCTATATTAAAAAAATATAAGAAAAAGTAAACACTGTAATGCAGAAATAAATGCGATGGGAGTGTGATCCTCTATGACTTTGCTGTCCAAGACGCCCCTCCTTTAGGCTCCCTATTGGGTGTCCCAATGGTTAGCCTTATGTTATCAATGACATTTTAAGTGCTCACAGAGTAGGCATAAAATTCAGGTAACTTCCAACCCAGCGATTTTCAATTAGTGTGCTGGAAGAATTTTTTTACTTGGATGTATTAGCGTGACATTGGTTATTAAAATGATATGTGTTTCAGGGGTACAGTTTTATAACACATCATCTGTATGTTGTACTGTGTGTTCATCACCCCAAGTCAAGTCTCTTTCCATCACCGTTTTTTCCCCCTTTACCAACTGTCCTTCCTCCCCACCCCCTTTCCCTCTGGTAACCACCATGCTGTTGTCATCTGTCTGTGAGCTTATTTGTTTTGTTTTGCTTGATCCCCTTATCTTGTACACCCAGTTCCCAACTCCCCCTCTTTTGTGACCATTGTCAGTCTGTTTTCTGTATCCATGAGTCTGTTTCTATTTTGTTCATAAGATTCCACAAATAAGTGAAATCATGATGCAGCCACTGTGGAAAGCAGTATGGTTACCTAAAACAATTAAACATACTGAACTGCCTTATGACCCAGCAATTTTACTTCTGGGAATTTATCAAAGAAACCCAAAACCCTAATCCAAAGAATATGTGCACCTCTGGGTTCATTACAATGTTATTTACAACAGCCAGAATTTGGAAGCAGCTCATATGCCCATCAGTAGATGAGTGGATAAAAAAGCTGTGGTATATTTACACAGTGGAATACTACTCAGCTGTAACAAAGAAGGAAATCTTACCCTTTCTGACAGCAGAGATGAATCTGGAGAGTATTATGCTAAGTGAAATATGTGGCAAGAATTTTTTTTAAGTGATAGGAGGGGAGACAGACTCCTGCATGCATCCCAGTGAGGATTCACCTGGCAACCCCATCTGGGGACGATGCTCGAATCTACCAAGCTATCCTCAGTGCCCGAGGCTGACACTTGAACCAACTGAGCCACTGGCTCAAGAGGAAAAGAGAGAGAGAAGGGGGAGAGGGAGGGGAAGAGAAGCAGATGAGTGTTTCTCCTGCATGCTCTGACTGGGGATTGAACCCCTGACATCCACCCGCTGGGCCGATGCTCTATCTACTGAGGCAACTGGCCAGGGCCAAGAATTTTTAAAAGATGCAATACCTGACCATTTAGTCAGGGGCACCAATCTCTTTTCCCTTATGCTGTCAAAAAAATGACAACAGCCTACGTAGTAATAGCAATCTGGTGTGAATGAATCAAAATTATACCTATTTATTTTGTCAGATTGGCAAAAAATATATTTTTGGTTTGCTGTAGAATTTTTAGGAATTAGTTTATATGTGGCATAAGATGAAAAAGGTTGGAAATAGCTATTCTAGCCTATTACCAATCCTTTTCTCTCCATAGATGATGTTACAATTTATTCCCTTCATTTAAATTTAGCCTACACAGTTATCAAGAGGAGTTGATTTTGCACATTTTTCTTAATTTCACACACTTCTTTTCAATTTTCTGCTTAACTTAACCAAATGAACCAAGAATAAATTATGAAGCAATCTCTTCATTTTGAGTTCCTACACTTACTCTTAATCCCTTTTCTTCCTATTAAAAATGATTCTTTCTCTTTAACCAGAATCATTGCTCTAATAAGATGCAATGAATAAATGCTATGTCATTAAAGATTTAACTTCTACTAAAGTAAAGCACTTTCACTAAAACTGGCAGAATATAGATACAGAAGGAAAGAAGCAGAAACTTTATTATATTAAACAAAAATCCCCCCCAGGAAGAGAGAGATAGCATTGATCAAAGGTCTTCAGAGACAAACTGAATGACAATAACACCAGAACTGGAGGGTGTGCATGTTTTCAAGAACAGATTACATTTTGGAAACACGATAATAATTAATCAGTACTTAAATATATTAATTAAGCTAATTAAATAACAAATGTGGGCAGGTCGATTGAAAGATAGACTTCCTCCTAAGACTTTTATTTTAAAAAATGTTTTGTGCTAGAGATAGAAAGAGAGCGAGAGAGGGACAGATAGGGACAAACAGACAGGAAGGGAGAGAGATGAAAAGCATCAAGTTTTCATTGCGGCACTTAGTTGTTCATTGATTGCTTTCTCGTATGTGCCTTGACTGGAGGACTCCAGCTGAGCCAGTGACCCCTTGCTCAAGCCAGCAATCTTGGGCTCAAGCCAGTGACCTTTGGGCTCAAGTCAGCAACCATGGGGTCATATCATAATCCCACGTTTAAACTGGCAACCCTGTGCTCAAGCTGGTGAGTCTGTGCTCAAGCCAGCAATCGCGGGGTTTTGAACCTGGATCCTCAGCCTCTCAGTATGACACTCTATCCACTGTGCCACCACCTGGTCAGTCAATATTCAGAGATCTTAAAGGGTAGCAAGGAGGTAGGGGTAATCTGATAATCCATGGGGGCCCTGTATGTTATATATGAGAAACCAAATTAGAGATTAAACTATCAGTATGCTGCTGTACTTTTCAATGCTAAATTGATTTATTAAATGCCCATGTTGCTTAGTGCCCTATGCTGAGATCATGAGGCACACAAAGATTAATGAGGTACAGTGGCTACCATTAGTATAAGTGGGAAATAAACAAATGCCAAAATTACAAAGACCTTGTAGTAAGTGCTCAAAGTTTCCAGAGAAATGGTTCTCGGAGTGCAAAGGTGGGAAAGGTTACCCACAGCTGGAGAAATGACAGAGGACTTCCTAGAAGCTGGATCATTTGAACTGGTCTTGAAAAAACAGCCAGTAGTTTCCTTAGTAGAGATGGAGGAGGAAGTACATGATGGAAATAGGTGCTGTGACAGCTCAGTGAAGGGACTGTGCTCAGGGATCAGCAGCTTTCATATCTGGCTGGACTGCAGGTGAGTTCCAGGCCTCTGCACTGGTACATAGGCTTGGAGAACTAGTTTGGGACCCAATCACACATGCCTTTAATCATTGAGCCAAGGATCTTGAGCTTTATTCCATAGCAAGGTTTTGGAGCAGAAAAGCAATACACCCAGGACTAGCACTAGAAAGATAACCATGGCAACATTGTGAAAGACACCCAAAGACATCTGTACTACTGCCCATGTGAGAGATGCCAAGCTAGTGAGGGCAAAGCCCTCCTTATGGGAAAGGCTTGAAAGGTACAGAATCAAGATACTTAAAATGACAGGGAGGTAAAGGAAATAGAATCAAAAGGGTGTCTCTAGAGCCACCACTGTGCCTGACTTGCAAGACCATGGGGCCATTAATTGGGTAAGAATGATAAAAGGGGGAGAAGAAATGGAGTCACACTGCAAGGGACACCGACAGGTAAGTTCGCCTGTGGACGGGTGAGCTTTCAGGAATCAACGGGACATGTGGGTGAATGGATCCAGGAGACACTCTGGGCCACGGGGAACTGAGAGCATCCACACAGACAAGCTTGTGGAGTCAATGCTGGGAGAGAGAAAAAGGCCTCAAGGATGTTGATATTTCAGGGCTAGGCAGAGAGAGTGGACAGCAAAGAAGACTCAAAAAAGAATGGCAAAGTCAAGTCAGGGGAACTTGTGTTGGCACACAGGTGGTATCCAATGAAAAAATAAAATAAAATAAATTAATTAACCAGACCAGGGCTCAAGCATAAAAATCTGAAAAGGAGAGTATTTCAAGAATAAAAGAATGATTATCTATTTTAAAAGGATGAGTTCTACTGTATGTGAGTTACATCTAAATAAAGCTAGCGTTAAAAAGCATAAAGAAGGGATCGATTGTGTAGGATGACATAGAGAAATTAAGTAAAATGAGGGCTGAGAAGAGGCCTGTGGAGATGACACTTTAAGGCACCAGTGACCTCAGAGACAGCAACGAAAGGACAGAAGAGAGAGCAGAAATCCAACTGTAGGAAGCCAAGAAGACGGGGTTAGAAAGTGGAAAGACCTAATCTGTGCCTTTTTCTCAATAAGTTCAACACCGTTTAATGTTTTCTTTTTAATATAAAAATAATACTTTGTTATTGAAAAGTATTTGGGATATGTAGGAGAGGCTTAAAAAAGGACAAACTGAAAGTCATGTTTGATTTTTCTACTACACTGCCATAACAATGGTTAATGCTGTGATAGATGTAGCTCAATAATTTGTGTCTGCACTTTTATTTATGGAATTGGGATCATGTAACACCTTCGGTTTTATTTATTATGCTTTTCTAAAATTCAACCCAACGGCATTGGCCATTGTACGGATATGCCGTCATTTCAAACCATTCAGCTACTATTAGACTTTGGTTCACCTCCCCTCTTTATGCATTTTGCTGTTTTCATTGTGATAAATATATGTTTTCCTAAATATTTGTCATAGACTATTTTACTATTTCCTTCGAATACATGTCTAGATGTCTAGATGAGGAACTGCTGGGTCGAAATAACCTGGGAATTGTTATGACTCTCGCTGCATTGTCAAATGGTCTTTCTGAAAGATGGTACCAATTTGCAATCCTTCAAGCAAGGATTCACTGCATGTTCCTCCCTATTGCACATTATCATTTTCTTTTCACTCACTTTGCCTATTTGAGAGATAAAAAAAGATATCTCACTGGATTAATTTGCATATTTTAGCTCAAAGAGCTCTCAAATAAGATTTCTCTTTTCAGATATGTGATTTGTTTCTAAGACTCCTGATTAAAAAGGCAATAGAGAGAAACAAATTGATGAAGAAAGATTATGAAAATGAACTCAGATGAAAATTTAGTTCTATGAAACCAATGGAGGGACATATCGGTTTAGACAACGGGAAAGAAGCTATTCATTTATGACAGCCAAGCCCTGCAGGGAAAGACTTTCTCTCCCATTCAGTGGCCATTAATATTTCTGGCCATTTTCTGAAATCTGTTCTTCCTTAATAACGGGAGGTAAGATAAAATACTCATGCAACAATTTCCTCTGGTTTCTTAGATTCACCTCATTGGCATAATCCAATGCATTCAGTTTCACATGGGGTGGTGTATTTCAGAGAAACAAGCTAAAACTCTTTTCTCTCTGGTATGTATATGGTAATAAGAATAAAGCTGTCTTTTCATAAGAGCCAGGCACTGTGCCAGGTAATTTACATACATAATTAACTTTTACAACAATTCTTAGAGGAAGCCATCAGACCCATTTTGCTAATGAGCAAACTGAGGCTCACGGAGCTTTTGCTGCGCTCCAACGCACGGAGCTAAGTGGTGCTAATGCCAGTGCTCTCTCTCGCAAATCCACCTCCTTTTTTTGTATGTCATTCGACTTTAATCATCTGAGACAATCTGTTATTCTTATTTGAACTTCAAGAAAGGAAAATAATGATACTATCTCAATTTAACAGTATCTCAAAAAAATACCTTAAATACTGTAGTTGACTAACGTCAGTGATGAGGAGATCAGAGAAAAACAACTTGAGGTTTTAAATCAAACACTCCAAGCATCCGTCCTCTCTCTGCCTTTCCAATAAGTCTTCCATTCATTCAGCCCTCTACTCTTTGAGGCTCCACTTTTCCGTTCTCCAGAATCAACGCAATGATGTGTCCTCAATTCCTTACATAACTTGGATCCCATCTCTCACCATGATAATGCCAGCACCTTAGTGGCTACACAGTTCTTCTCCATCTTTCTCACTGACCGGCCTTAGGCTCCCCAGTCGGCCATCTCCTCTACCCCAGCACCCTGGCCACTTAGTGTCACTAGAGAAAAGGACAAAACCTTTCGCTTTCACTTTACATTCATAACAAAAAATGTCAAATGGCCACTTAACATTGCCCAGCAATTCTAAATATGCTTCCGTAGAATACGTATTTCTCTCCTGCTCCCAAATGATTATGCCATATCTGAGATATACAGAATCCTTCCCCAACTCATGCACTAGTGAACCTGCCTTATCCTACGTGGGGAATAGAACAGCAATCACCCAGGGACAGGCTCACCCTACTGTAACTCCCTCCAGCTGTACCCCATGTAGCCTCCCCAGCTGTCACACTGGATGAAGTAAACCTGCTCCTACCAAGGCAAGTCCTGGGATCAAGTGCTCTTGACCCCGGCTTAGATTGGTTAGCGGTGGGTTAGCTGTCTCCGGTCACCTAGTACCCACCACTCTCCAGTCTAGTTTCTCCCTCACACACACACACGACGGGGCTTGCTTCACTTGAAATCTATCACAGCTGCACACAACCTGATTTCACCGAACGGATGTAGGTTTTCTATAGGAAACATGCCTTTCCTTGGGACACGAGGTAAATCTCTTTTATTTTATGTTTATGTCCAAGATTTCATAAAAAGACATTTTATAAGTAGTTCATTTGTAATCCAATCTCATTTTATTATTTACTTTTATTTTACTAACATAATGAAATTATAAAATGCTTTCCTTTTCCCTTAGAATAGCGTCTTATCGGACGCTGTCATTCCTTCCCCACTTGGAAGTTTGCTGACTGAGAAGAACCAGCAGATGGCAGCAGGGGCTCCTGGAAACCAGGCTGACTGTGCTCAAAGCATTCTGGCGCAGAACGGACAGAAACTGTTATTGCAAAGTCAAGCACGTTTCTAAACAGTTTGCTGGTTCTTCATATTTTTTGTGTCAGCAAACTGCCTTTGAAAATGCAGGAGAGATGATGTTCTATGGTTTCATAAGAACAATAACAACCAAAAAAGTGTTTTGCTCTTTTTATGCAAATTGGTCCATATCAGACCATTTCTAATTCTTACAGATTCAGATTTAAGTTATTTTACTTCATTAATATTTTTAAATGTCTTGTATGTTATTGCTTCCACAACCAGTTTTCTTGTAAATTCAGGAGGCAATACACACACAAAGAGTACAGATTATAAACCACAGAACCCCCACATTCTTAAACAATCGCATAAGACCAGAGTGCTTAAATAGATACTCTAGGTCCGTGATGGCGAACCTATGACACACATGTCAGCACTGACACGTGTAGCCATTTTTGATGACACTGGGCCGCATACCAGAGAAGTATGGGGCTGCATGCCGAGAAGGACGTTTCATCCTGGGCTCCTGCACGGCCAGGTGCAGTAGCCGAGGATAAAACATTTGCTGTAGTGTAGACACTCTGTGCTGGAGGTCTGTAGCCAAAACAACAGAACTCCGGCACAGAGCCTCTAGTTCTGGGACTTCCAGTTAGGCCGTTTTTCTCCAAGTGACACACCACCTGAGTTATGCTCGGTGTTTTGGCGAATTTTGACACACCACGCTCAAAAGATTGCCCATCACTGGTCTAGGTCTATAATATCATAGCGTATCACTGAAAGCCATGCCAGTCAATTAATTCAATTTGATGCTAAGAGTGATATAAACTCACTACTGTCTACATGGGGCCTTGGTGGCATAATTAAAGAAAGCCATTCACATGGAGTGGTACTGCGTCTACCCAGCACTGAATGTTAAGAATCCATTAGGAATCTTGAGGCTCGAGAGTGTTCAGCCACAGTGGTGATCACAGCATAAAGAGGTGATTCTGTGACTGCTGAGCAGTGTGTGGATAAAGAGCATCATCATTAAAACATGGAGAAAACTATGCTTTTGAAGACTCAATGTCAATGTCTTCTCCTTTTCTGTTGTGTTTTTCTTTATATTTTATTTATTTGTTTAAAATTGAATTTATTAGGGTGACCCTGGTTAACAAAATTATACAGGTTTCAGGTGCCCATTTCTATCACATCTCTGTACACTGCATTCTATGCTTACCTCCCCACTCCCACCACCACCAAGTTCAATGTCTTCTGATAAAATAATTTCCACTGGGCTCATAAAGATGTGCAGACACTGGGGAGGAACAAATACACGATATAATTATTTACTGGACATCCGTTCTGTACCAGCACCATACTAGGCACTGAGGAT
This sequence comes from Rhynchonycteris naso, assembly GCA_037038555.1. NCBI lineage: Eukaryota > Metazoa > Chordata > Mammalia > Chiroptera > Emballonuridae > Rhynchonycteris > Rhynchonycteris naso. The sequence goes on from CM073000.1 coordinate 13,343,324, forward strand.
GCTAAAATAAACAGAATCTCTATCTTCTTGGAGCTCACAAACTACCGGGTTATAAATTTAAGAGATATTCCAAAGCATATACTACTTATTTCACAAGATTGATCCTCAAATAGATAACTTAGAGAAAATCACTGCACAAACTAAATACTAACAGATGTCAGTTTGCCATTTTTCTTGAATAGATGAGTGACAAAAATTAAACTGGTGTTCATAAAAGATTGATAAGACAGATTAAATGGGGAAAGGAACCCTGGGGAAACTGACCATCTAGTGGTTTACTGCAGTGACCCAGAAAGGAGGTGACAGAGTATGTGTGACCTGACCTGACTTGGGTAGTGGGAATGACTGAACAAAAAGATGGAGAATACAAATGACTTTGTGTTGGACAGAACGTCAATAGAGAGAAAAGAGACAGAAATGCTTAGAATGTATTCCCTGGATTACTGGAGGATAATAAAATAGGAAGTCACATGGCCAATACCATTTATGGAGAAAGAGGAATTTGACTTTTGACACGTGGAGTTGGAGGTGATAGCAAACATCAGAGCAAGTCCAACAGATAGTATGAGGATGTCACAGCTCACAAACTCCTACTCATCCTTCATGCCCCATCTCCCATGTCCTCTCACCTGGGAAACCTGTTTTTGATAGCCTTCAGAGATTCAGTTACTCACAGATCCAGAAGCAGCTTTAAAAAAACTACTCTATCGTAGGATTTGTCGTGTTGGTTGGCTTTATTAGACAGGCGGAAGGGAGAGAAAGTTACCCATCCTTTTGTCCTTTGCAGAGCACTAGAGACCACTCAAGGTCCTCAGTAAATGTCTGGTGAATGATGGAAGGAATGATCTAATGAAAAACCCATCTAATAACAAAATACAGGATTTGGAAGTCATCTGCCTAAAAGGGGATGTGAAGCTGGTAGCCAATGCCGTTTCCAAGGAAGACTATTTAGAAAGAACAAGTGAGAGCTAAGGACATGATGAGTATAGGGAGTCAAGAAGAAAGAAAGAAAAGTTAGCAAAAGGAAAAGAATATGAGCCAAAGCTTCCGACAAAAAGGATGCCGGTCACACAACAATAAGTGTTTAAAGTGTTAAAATGCTCCTGACATCCAAGTGCATGAAGATCAAGAATGAACTATTAAATTTCAAAGCCAAATTGATTTGAGAAAGTTCAGGTTCATTTCACCAGGAACAAAAATAAGTGCAATGAGTAAAACACACTTAATCTAGTGAAGAAGCCAAGAGTATGGGAACAATCTATTCTTGTTATTTATATGCTCTACGCAGACTTCACAAAACCCCGGGCCGCCTGGGTGCACGTCTCAAGGCGAAGAAGTTGAAAAATACTAAAAGGATTAAGAGGCTAATTTTAAAACATGATGAATAACAGGAACGTTAGCACCGCACTATTGATGAGATACTGATGGGCTAAACAAAGCTCTCACAGGCATTTTTCCCAAGGAAAGATGGCTGTGTCAAGATAAACAACTGCTTGTTGCCGTCTTCGTTAAGTGTGCATTGCTTTAGGAACAAACAGGCTTAGCTTGGGCTGTCCTCCCCGGTGGCCTGTCTGAGGGTTGGGGGAACCATTGTTCCTGGGGATCTCCAGGTATCTCAGCTGGGGTACCCATTGCCTTTCTGAAGGACTGGGTCTAAGCAGTAGGACTAAACCATCTGGATTCCTAATTCTATTCCAGGAAGTCCTAGTATTTCTGGATGGTCTAAGTGAGTTCCCAGAATCAGCCTAGGCAGGAACTTTAAAAATAATTTAATCTGGCCTTCTTATATCCAAATGAGGAGAGACAGGTCCCCGGAGGTTGGGTGGCTTCTCTGGGGTTTTATAATCACTTTGTGGGTTATGAAAGACCAAGAATAAAACCCAGGTCTCCGGATGGCCAGTCTCGTGGTCTTTATGTTTTATACTTTTCAATATTGCAGGGGACGGGGTGAGAAGAAAAAGCAGGAAAGAAAAAGAGGCGCAGTGAGAGCTGTGGAGGCCCGACCCCTTTGCCACAGCACTGGCCCTGGCCCTGTCTCCTCCTCTCCCTGGGCACTATGCAGCCTTCAGCTAGTGGCAAGGATGGGCCCTTCCTCTCGTAAATCAGTGCACGGGGTTTGGCCTTTATTGCACATTTTCTAATCCTGTGTACAAACTGTGGGAGCCCCATTATTTCACTGTTTTTACTGTGACTGAGTGACCCTATTTAAAAATCCTGTTTTCCTAAATAGCTCTGATCTTTGCCACGTCTTTGAGTGAGTCTTGAGACTGGACTGCACCTCTGTTCCCCAAGCAAGGGAGGGATAATTTGATGATGCCGTGTGAACAATGCTCAGTACTCGCTGTGACCCGGGTGCTTTTCTAAATAGTTTATGTTCGTTAGTTCTGTTTCCCACAATCCACTGAGGTGAGCACTTCTGTCATCTCTATTTCACAGAGAAGAAAGCCAAGGCACAAAAAAGGCAGATAAGTCACCCAAGATTTCCAGCCAATAAGTAACAAAAGTCTGGTTCCAGAACCTGGGCGCTAAGCACTCGATGCCATGGCCCAAGCAGCCCTCGCTCTGGTTCTGTTGGGACCTGCATTCATCTCTTTTGCTCCCAATCGACATTTATGAGTCCTAGACAATCACCAATAAAAACACAGCTCACATGTACATAGACATATCTAGAATATACTAAGTGCAAGGCACTGTCCGAAAGGCTGCAGATATTGTATTAGTTCATTTAATAACGATCCTATGAGGTTGATGGGAATATTACTATCACACTCGCTTTACACAGAAAACTACGGGACAGGAAGCTTAAGCAACTTGGCAAAGTTTACACAGCCACCAAGTAGAAGAACCGGGACCCAAGCCTGAGCAGACTAGCTGCGGGGTCCTCCCTTCTTAACCATGAAGGTGTCCCTCCTCTCAGGCAGAGAGCGTGAAACAAGGCAGGAAGTGACCTGCCTTTGTCATGAACTTAGTTTATCAACCCACCTCCAGAGCCTCCTTTCTGACCTGACCTTGACAGTAGATCCTCGCTGTTCTCTCCCTGAATGAGTTGACATCCTTGGACTGAACTCCTCAGATCTGGCACACCTGCAAAGACTGAACTCCTCAGATCTGGCACACCTGCAACAAACACCCTTCCATACCTGGCCTCTGCCAGGAGCCAGTCTAGCAGAGTTGTTCACGTAAAGAGCTGGCAGTGAGGTAAGCAGACCTGTGTGTCAGGCCTTTGTGCTGGTAATAACTAGCTATGTGATTTGGGGCATGTAAGTTCACTTCTGAAGAATGATAAAAATAGCATGCCCCACCCACATGGCTGCTGGGCATATTAGAGATAATGCACATAATAATATTAGCACATAGTAAATAGTTCATAGTTATTTCAAGGTGTTGGTTTTGAATCCATTTATTTCATAATAGCATTTGGGGGCCTCCTGAATACTACTGCACACACTGGAGATGTAGCAGTGAATAAAGCAGTTAGAGCCCTTATCCTCATGGGACTTACGTTCTTGTGGGGGATAATGACACAAACATGTGAGCCAACAATTATATGATACATATGAAGTGGTGATCTTGACAAAGAAAATTATACTTCTGAAGCCATGTTTGTGGTCCCCAGTCTCCAGCCAGCTGGACATTGGCAGCACTTGCAAGGTCATTCCCTTACCTGTCTGGAAGTACTGTTCTCTAGAGCAGGGCTCTCAAACTTCTTGATCTTAGGAACCCCATTATGCACTTAAAAATTATTGAGGACCCCAAAGGGCTTTTGTTTGTCTGGGTACATCAGTAGATATTTTTCATATTAAAAATTAAAACAGGAAATTTAATGTTTAATATGGAAAAATTAAAACACAGGAATGCACCAAGTATATTGTATTAGTCATCAGCGCAATGACATCATCACACATCACGCAGCCTCTAGAAAGCTCCACTGTGCACTCGTGAGAGAATGGGAATGACAAAAGCAAAACATCTTAGCACGTAGGTGGCCTCGCGGACGGACCCCTGAATGGGTCTCGGCAACCGTCAAGACTATACTTGAAGAGCTGCTGCCCTGGTGAACATATATTAGACTGGTGCCAGCTTTAAAAAAAACATTGTTAATTTACTTTTTTCCATCTCTGCTGATGTCATCTTGCTTATTTTTCTAAAATCAGAAGATGAAAATATTAAATTACAATTTGAAGTACGTAAAGTATTAATAGTTTCTTGAGTTGTATATTTATGGGCCTACTTGCCTTAAAAAAAAAAGTAAATATCAAAACCCTAGTTCTTGATCTTCAAAAGTACAGCCATCCTTATGAAATAAAATGTACTTCTCCACCAAAGATTATATATTAAACATTTCTCAGCGGTTCACTTAGCAATAACTTTAACTCTCACGGTTGGGTCAGAAAGAAACTCTTTAGTTCCTTTAAAGGTGTGAATATTCCTTCTGAAAAAAATTTTATCATTATTTAGTTGTTGGTGGTTTTTTTTTTTTTTTTTTTTTTTTTTTTTATTCATTTTAGAGAGGAGACACAGAGTGAGTCAGAGAGAGAGAAAGGGGGGAGGAGCTGGAAGCATCAACTCCCATATGTGCCTTGACCAGACCAGTGCAGGGTTTTGAACTGGCGACCTCAGTGTTCCCAGGTCGACGCTTTATCCACTGCGCCACCACAGGTCAGGCTAGTGGTTTTTTTTTTAATTTTTACTTATTGATTTTATCAAGAGAGGGAGAAAGGTAGACAAGGAACATCAATCTGCTCCCTTATATGCTCAGACCAGGAATCGAACCAGCAACCTCTGCACTTTGGGACAATGCTCTAACCAACCTAGCTATCTGGCCAGGGCTAGTTGTTATTTTAAAACAATAAAATTCTTCACTGTTTCTAAACATGGTTAAAATGGTTTCATTACAGTTTTGAAGAACTGAGTCTTATTTTCAGTGTTACTATAAAATAGTTTCTAAAGACAACAGGAATTTTTGCAACTGTAATCTTTTCACTATGGAGCAGTTTTTTAAAAGATTCTAGTTTACTACTTCTAGTATTAACAACTTTAATTCATCTATATGGGCCAAGAGCTGGCAGCTGAATTCTCTATAGATCACAAGAAGTCTTGAATCAAAGGAGCAGATGGCTATGCAAGTATGTGAGGTAATTCATTCATTGAGTCCTAAAGCCCAGGATACAGTGCTAAAAGTCCTCAATCGAAACCCAGCTAGCACCCTGGAAGGGCACAGGAAAACAAATCTGTGTGTGAGGCGGAGGAGGTAGGTTTCATTGAGCACTTACAGTGTAACCGGGCACATTTTATGCACTTTACATAAATCATCTCATTGAATTCTCACCCTTAGTTATTCTTCTGTTTCATTGACAACGAGGAAACTGAGCACAGAAATAGCGGGTCACCTGCTCAAGGTCACACAATGAGTAAGTGGTAGAGATGGGATTTGAACGTGTACAGACTTATAAGAAACACAGTATAGGTTTTGAGTCAGCAGACCTTCTGTTACCACTGACTAGCTATGTGACCTTGGGGAAGGTACTTCACTCCTCTAAGTAGAATGAAAATAAGGATGCCCTCCCATGTAGGATCATAGGGAACATTATGAAAGGAATAATCACTTTACTAAGGGGGATGAAAAGACTATCACCGTGATAGTTTCCTGCGCCTCTGCAATAATTAAACCTAGTTCAAATAACTTGAATTTAGAAATCCTAAAGGTAAGAAATTTTGATTAATGCTTAAACATCATTTAAAGACTGACTATAGGAACCATTCTTCATTTAATTTCATGAATAATCACAAAAATTATAGCTGATTTCTTTTCTAAAGAAAAGTATTTCCATCTACTACTATGTTCATTAAGCAGTCCCTACAAATTACCATTTATTCCCTTTATTAGCCCAGCTTAGTGGCTATATGCATGAACTTTAGAACCAGATACTCTAGTTCCACAGTGCTGCTTGACCTTGGATGAGGTACTGAACCTGGGCCTCAATTCCTTATTGGTAAATTAGCATAAACAGTCATATCTTTTGCATTGCATTATTATTACAGTTAAATTAGTTCATATGTGTAATAGTAAAATAGGTCCAGGCAGATAGAAAGAGCTCAATAAATACTACCAATTATTTTTCATTGAATTGTTTCCCAAGGCTTGGTGTGTATCAGGACTGAATAAATATTTGTACTAAATAAACAAATAATGACATACCTATCAGAGGAATATAATAGTGTGCACTCTGAATGCTCACTAACATGCCACTTCTTTGATGCACCTGCACAACCACGTGGCCTGGAAAGTAATAGGTCTCTATTGATGCATGATCGGCTCCAGATTTTCAGAGGAAATGGGAGAAATCAACCAATGGACAATAGAAAATTGCAAGCAATTCAAACATAAGTTGGTAGAAGACATTCTCAGTTGATTACACAGAAGCCATTCCATTCTCCCTGCTAGGGACAAAAGAGCCCAATTTATTCAGAACTCAATTCAGCAGCATGATGAATCCTGTTAGGGCTAAGCTGGGCACAGCTATACCATTTCTTCTTTGTTTTAATTCCTGATGAGATTAAGTTAAATAAATTCAGAAGGCATCACATGTTCATTTTGTCAACAAATGTAGATGCCAGGCACTGCGTTAAGTGCTAGAGAACAGCAATAAGGCAGACAGTTTCTGCTGTCATGGACCCTAGAATGTAGTTAACAACCATGTAAATAAACATATCATTCATGGTGAGGAACGCATTGTGAAGGGAAGAAACACCACCATAAAAGTGTATAGCAGAGAAATTAATGAGGTTTAAGGCTGGTACAGGAGGAATAGGGAATGGTTGTGGATATAACAGATGCTGGTAGCAGCAACAGCACATGCAAAGGCCATGGGGTACAACCCTGGGCTGTCTGTAAAATGTTTGGGTACAACCTCTATGTCATTAGTAAAATATCATAGGTAAAACCATAATATTAGCAAACTGAAAACAGCAGAGGAAGTTAATGTAGCTGAAGGCAGATAGCCCAGAACTCAACAATGTTAGACAAAAACTTGGAAAAGGGTGGGACTTGAGAACCCAGGTTAAACAATATTAGAAATTAAAGGATGATTCCTTTATCCTCAAAGAAATGGGAAGCCTTTGGTGGGTTTTACATGTATCAGATTTGAGGTTTGATACAAACAAAACAAAAATCAAACAACAACAAACCAAAGACTCAATCTACAAAGTGAAACAGCTTGAACAGAAGCAGGAGGAGACAAGTCAGAGATCAGGACAAAGCAGGTGCAACAGCTGGGAGGAGAAATGCCCCACACTTGGGCCAGGGATAAGAGAAAATGATCCAGTAAGAGGGAAATGTGAAAGGTAAGGTCGTCAGGATTAGTTAATAGTGAGGGTGAGGGAGAGGAGAGGTTCTGGTTTGAAGAACTGGGTAAAGGGAGGTTTGTTCGGTTCAGCAGCACAGACGATAGTGGCTGGAAACCTGGTGAGTGGGAAGAAGTGAGAGTTTAATTTTGAACACGTTGAGTTTCCACGTCATGAGACATCGGGGGAGATGTCAGAGGCTCAGCTCAGAGACATTTAGATCAGGGATAGAATTTGGTAGTTATTAATTTGGGTGTAGACGGCAATTAAAGACTTGGATAAAAATGCAAATGGGGAGAATACAGAGGGAAGTAAGAAGAGCATCTGAGTGAAAATGCACTCATGTGTACAGTCTAAGAAACAGCTGCCTCGTCCCCCTAATTTGCTGGAAAAGTTGCCTTCTTTTGGGCAGTTTGTATTTGCAATTCCCTCTCACCTACCAGGTGTGGATTCGCCTCTATGTATACTGACTGGGAAGGAAAAGATTGCCTTCTTCAAAGAGAAGGCGATGGCAAGTTCTTGCACATTTGTACTGAGAATATGAAATAGGAAACAACAGACAAGGGAACAAAGGGAGGCTATTAGCTGTAGAGTCAAAGGGTTATTAAAAATTGAGGGGAGAGGAAAAAGACAAAAATCATCTTCCGTGATACAGCCTTTAAAATAGTTTTGTGTAGAGCACCCCAGATGCCATCAATCAAGAAGATGATCTGTAGCAGAGAAGAATAGGGCTGGTGTAAATAATTAATGAATGGAGGCAGAGACAGAACATGAAAGCGGGAGGTGCTCTGGGAGGGGCTTCCCGCTGGAAAGTTCAAGCACCAGCTAAGTGATTTTCTTCTCATTGACCGTCTTCCCAGCAGTGTGTGTGTGCGCGCAAGTGTGTGTTTCTATACCATGTATACTTTTATTTTCATGATTCAATTTTGAATATCATGGAAGATCCTTTTTTTAAAAAAAAATAACTGCTTGCTTTTAAGTGCTAATGAAGCCACTAGAGAAAGAATAACATTATACCAAAGTTATTATTTAATACATATCAGTCCTTAATAAATTCACTCAGGGAAAACATAATCTAAGAAAGTCAATTCCTGACCTGGCTGGGTAGCTCAGTTGGTTAGAGCATCATCCTGATACATCAAGGTTGCAGGTTCAATCCCACGTCAAGGCATATACAAGAATCAACCAATAAATGCATAAATAAGTGAAACAACAAATAGATCTCTCTCTCTCTCTCTTTTTCTCCCCCCCTTCCTCTCTCTAAAATCAATTTTAAAGAAAGCCAACCCATGCCCTGGTCAGCACAAACCAGTAGATGTGGGTAGTAACTCATATGCCCTCACGGTACTCTCAGATATTAGAATAACTCAGAAATGTCTGTTCCTAGAGATGATCAAAGACACTTGAGTGACATTATTAAAAATTGTTCTTACCTGACCAGGCGGTGGTGCAGTGAATAGAGTGTCGGACTAGGATGCAGAGGACCAAGGTTCGAAACCCCAAGGTCACCAGCCTGAGTGTGGGCTCACCTGGTTTGAGCAAGGCTCACCAGCTTGAAACCAAGGTCACTGGCTTGAGCAAGGGGTCACTCAGTCTGCTGTAGCCCTCCAGTCAAGGCACATGTGAGAAAGCAATCACTGAACAACTAAGGTGTCACAACGAAGAATTGTTGCTTCTCATCTCTCTCCCTTCCTGTCTGTCTGTCCCTATCTGTCCCTCTCTCTGTCTCTTTCACACACACAATGTTCTCTAAATCCACAAGAAGTGCACATAGTAAAGTCCTCACATAAATTAAACAACATGCCATTTATTAACTGGCCTCATTTTATTTTATCCCAACATTTATTCAAAAGTCAGAGTTCAAAGGGAAAGAAAACTATACTCTAGAGTTCACGCAGCTCACTGTTTGATTTGACAATTAAAAGCATGATTAGTATAAGAAGGTATTTCCACTTTTACAATATCAGAATAACTGAATAATTTCATGCCATTTCTAATTAAAGTAGGTAAAAAATACCTACTTATTGATTTTGTTTTGTAACCTACACCTGTACATTTATACATCATAGTCATAGCAATTTTGTTTGAAATTACATATATAGCAGACCAAACACAAACAAAACTCTTGAGGCTGAGATCAAAAGCTTACAATAAATTCTGTTACTGTTAACCTTACTTTTCAACTGACACTCTGTTCTTCAAGATAATTTATAAGCTGTACTTACAAACTGGAACTACACTTTGTATCAGTTAATAAAAACTACTAAAAAAACTAATTTGAGTGTTAATATTGTCATCTGATTCTAGTTATTTTGTGTGCTTCCCCCAAAGCCATCAGCATCTTCAAACATAGCGCTGTATGTAGAACATGAAGAAAAACAATTACCAATAAACTTAGCCAATATCTCTAAGGGCTGTCCACTCAACTAGCATTATAATTAGAGAATTAATATATAATAAAGATACTAGCAATACAAAAACATTTTTCGTTGTGATAATAAACAACTTAGCTGAGGGCTTTCCTGATGCCAAAATTCACTACCTAACCATGAGAAAGTGGATTATTCGTGCAATTCTGCTCTGTTAATAGTCAAAGTTCATTTTGTATAAACCTGAAAACACAGGAATGTATTTGTGACATTTTGAACAAAATTATTTCTGATTCTTTTTTTACAGGGACAGAGAGAGAGTCAGAGAGAGGGACAGACAGGGACAGACAGGAACGGAGAGAGATGAGAAGCATCAATCATTAGTTTTTCATTGCTGTTGTGACATCATAGTTGTTCATTGATTGCTTTCTCACATGTGCCTTGACTGCGGGCCCTTAGCAGACTGAACCACCCCTTCCTGGAGTCAGAGACCTTGGGTCCAAGCTGACGAGCTTTAGCTCAAGCCAGATGGGCCTGCGCTCAAGCTGGCAACCTCGGGGTCTCGAACCTGGGTCTTCCGCATCCCAGTCCGAGGCTCCATCCACTGCACCACTGCCTGGTCAGGCGATTCCTGACTCTTTAAGTACACTTATCTTACTTGGTGGTGGTGGGGGGGAGGCAAGGATAACTCATCTTGGCTCACCAGTTAAGAAAGTCCTAAATTATGAGCAGTTTCTGGATGGTTTTGGATAAATAACTAACTTCTTTAATTCTATGTATCTTTAAAAAATAAGTGAATAATAATAATGATCAGGGATATAATAACAAATCTTAGTGGTTTTTTTACAATGCTAAGTCACATCGTAGGGTAGGAAGAAAACTGTGAAAGATGGAAGGTGTTAGTTTGTCCATATATGATCTTCATATTGGCCCCTACTCCCAAAACCAAAGAAACTTCAATGCACAATATAGAAATACTCCAAAATTCAAAGAAGCTTACTCATAATGGGACTTTCAGGATATAGTAGACAGAATAATGTTACCCTACAAGATGGTCCTGTTCTAATTCCTGAAACTTGTGAATATATTACTTTATATGGCAAAAGGGACTTTACAGATGTGAGTAAGTCAAGGACCTAAAAGATGGGAAGATAGCCTGGATAGTCCAGGTGGGCCCAATGTAATCACAAGAGTACTTAGGCAGGCAGGCAGAGTCATAGGAGGGAGGAGGGAGAGGGAGAAGAAGAGGAAAAAGGGTGGATAAATGGTAAATGGATAGATGAATGGATGGATGGATGGATGACAGAAGAATAGATGGATGATAGAAGGATGGATGGATGATGGAAGGATGGATCGATGATGGATAGGTAGGTAGGTAGGTAGGTAGAGAGAGAAAGAGAGATGTCATTTGTTATAGGAGCAATAGAAAACTAATACTGTAGAAAAAAACAAAACAAACCAATTTATAGCGTTTGCTCATTTCCAGTATGTAAATAGTCCCATAACCAATTAAAAGCCATGTCATTAAATGCTGCTCACAGCCAATTGAGCCAGTAAGAGCCCACTTCAACATACTACTTGGGTATAACTATAAAATGGCACTAACAACATAGGCTACCCATAAAACCCTGATCCTAGACTTTCATGTGATTCTCGTCAGGTCATTAATTCATCTTCAATACTTTAAACACTTTACAATTTCCTTCAACTGACCCATGCACTGAGTAGCCAGAATCCCAGTGGTGCCCTTCTTCAAGCCCCATTCACACCACATGCCTGTCAAAGACAGAGGCTCTTCCTAGGATACCAAATCTACACCAAAATTATAAAGGGTTGGACCTAACCACATGGGTACTTGGTCCAGTGATAATTCCATGAACAAATTTTCTCAGACAAAACTCTTCATTGGCCTAAATGCCACAATTTTTGGTATCCTGAATGTGGGGACCTTTGAGGGTCAGGATCACTGAAGCCAGCTCAAGAACAGGCCTCCTGGGGTCCAAGGAAAAAGATTCTTTGGAGACTTTACAAAACATTTATTGAGAAAGGATTCCTCATAGGGCTGCTTTATGAGAGCCTCCATGTCATTTAGCCAGAAACTGTCCAAAAAAGGTTTATAAAGAGAAGACAGGAAGAACTTCCATCTCCTCACTTGGAATAGAGGAAAGAAAAGAACTCAGAATGGCATGTAAAGAATTAAATTATAACTTTTTTAAAGTGCTGCTTCTAGAGACCCAGCCAGGGGATTCTCATCCAGTAAGACGAGGCCCAAGAGTAGTTATTAAGAAATGCCCAGGGTTTCTTTACTCTATGGCTAGGAACTATCAACTAGACCAGTGCTTCTCAGCCAGACTGATTCTGACCCCAGGGGACATTTGGCAATGTATCAGGACATTTTTAGTTATCACAATAGGCGAGAGGTATTATAGGCATCTTGTATGAAGAGGCCAGGAATGCAGCTAAACATCCTGCAGTACACAGGCCGGCCCCTCACAACAAAGAATGATCAGTTCAAGACATCAAGTGCAAAAGTGGAGAAACCCTGAACAAGATCAGGCCATGAGAGGTTCTATGCCTCCCATATTATTTCTATTCCTGGCAACAAAATCTCCGACAATTCAGTATGCTGTTGCAATGCATTATTTATTAATGACATTTCTGTATAGATCAGAATATAAATCTTCATACTTTGTTTGTGCCAAGCAATAATTAGTATTACATGAACGACAACCCATGTCCAAGGAAATGTTAAAAGGTTACCAGAAGTGGCATTAGCTATCATTCTGTCTACACCAGTTCTATAGGACTCTCTAAAAGAATTATTTTCTCAAATCCCTTCTTGAAGTGCAATAAAGTCATCCAATACAAATTCAAATCCTCTTTATAATGATGTTTCTCCTCCAAAGAAATGCCACTTTTCATCCGCCTATTTTGTTTATGATGTTTCTTGTACTATTTTCTTCAGAAAAAATATCTTTGGATTAAGTGAAGAATCTTCACAGCAAAACTCTTCAAATCCTTAATGAATATAAAAAGAATCATATTCTGATTTTAAAGAATCTCTTCTCATTTACCTTCTCTTTCTAATGTAAATGTTAATTCCTTCTAAAGGAATTGGGCTTGCATAAATTGCCAATCACAATTAACCCATATTTAAATTGAGGAAGAAACAGCAGCAGAGAAAAATATCGAGCTTTCAGTAGACTTTTGTTTCTTGAAATTAAAATCTGAAATGACTAATTATTCACAAAAAAGACTTACGTGACCGATTCAGTTTTTACAGTTTTCTCTGGGAACAGATGAAAAGGTAGACCCAATGAAAAGAAAATTATGAAGGCAAAATTAACTTGTCTTTTCAGTACACTTCTAATGGTATTGTTCAGACTGCAACATATAATTCAATACAGATTAGGCTTCTCATTGAAGTGTATAAAAAGAATTACCAAACGACTCTATCTAGTCTTTTCAACTTTACATTCAAGATAAAATAAAATAAAGCTTTCTATGAATATTAAGAGAAAGAGGACATAGAATTGGCAATTTATTGGTGCGGCCAAGAAAAGTGTGACTGCTCAAGCACTATCTGTAGGGGAAATAGCACATGGGATCTCCTCTGAGTTGATTCTTCTGAAGAAACTGTTTCAAAGGACAGGGCAGTCATCTGGTTTACCCCCTATCTTGATTTAGAAGTTCTTGTGAGGGTAGAGAGAATAGACAATGGGCCTGACCTACACACTGTTCTCTGGTTAGTTAAGCAACAACCATAGGCAAGGAATACAAAAGAGCTTTCGATGATGCCAAAATGCAGAAGATCAAGCTGAGAAGCATAAATTATTATGACCAGCCATCATTTGCAGTGATCGAGGCTTCATGGATTTTACCCCTTAGATCAGAGGTCCCCAAACTATGGCCCGCGGGCCAAATTGCGGCCACCTGAGGCCATTTATCCTGCCCCCACTGCACTTCCAGAAGGGGCACCTCTTTCATTGGTGGTCAGTGTATGGAGTATGTGACAGCCTTCCAACGGTCTGAGGGACAGTGAACTGGACCCCTGTGTAAAAAGTTTGGGGACCCCTGCCTTAGATCCTCACAGCAACCCTGAGAGGTCAATTCAATTACTTGATGCTATTTCACAGGTGAAGACCCTGAAGTTTGAAAAGGTTAATAGCTGAACTGCCCATGGTTACACACACAACAAGCAGTGGAATTGGGTTTGGGGCCTGAACTTATAGATGCTAGAGCCCTCTCTTTTAATCACTAGGCCATTTCCCTAACCAGAGACAGGATGGTGCCCATGGGGAGGAGGTTTGAGCTCTGAGATAGTAAAAGTAGAACCAGCCCTGTCAGAGCACTCATGACTCAAAAGGAAGCTCAGCCTTCCCAGCACACGCTCTGTAGCAAACCCATCATCATCACTGGTCCTTTTAGCCACACTTAGACACACACCATGTGACTGCCCTCCTATTATGTCCAGACACAACGGTACACTATAATATAAAAGTAAACAAGTGCCTCGTTTTATTCCAAGCAGCTGCCTCCCTTTATGCTTTGGTTATGCTAGCAATTGGCTATGCTCATGAGCCATGAGGACTTCCATGGGCTTAAAAGTGCCACATAAAATCAACTGATCATATTTGGGCCCCTGCTCTGAATAGGCAATGCGAAAACTATTTCTAGGGTTACTAGTCCTTTTCATTGCCCATCATCAAGTTCCAACACAGTTGACAGTTTATAGGTTTATTTCGTTTAACAAGCTCTAACAACACTTAATTTGGTGGCTTTTAGTTGATCCCGCATAGATGCCAAACAGTAGCGTCCCCATCCTTTGTTCTAATGGGAGGAATCTAGAGTCACCTACTCCATATAACACAAGGCTTGGAAACATCTGGAGATATTTAAAAGTTGGGTAAAATCACTGATGAAGGCATTCTCAAAACAAATGGGCACTGAACATAGGCGATAAGAACCCTTTGAAGAGGGAGGGCTCTTCTCTTTGTCACTCATGTTGGTGTTCAGAGCAATGAATATGTTTAACATGGGGCTGCGCAAATTCAGGGGAGCACTCCCAACCAAGTCACTGTGTTGTCCACAGACAACCTAAAAAGGCAGAATGTTTCAAAGGTAAAATTCTAAAATGTGTGCCCAGAACCGGGAAATAAAGAAAGCATTCCATTCCAGCTGGAGCGTGGTGACAGCATCTTGACTGAGGTGACTTTCTGTACAGTCCAGACACCAGGACTATTCTTAGAACAACCAAAAAAAAAAAAAAGCATGGAGAGGCCTAAAAATAATGATGACTCAACACCTAGAGGCTTTAATGATGCAGTGTTGTCAAAGAACACCCTCTCTCCTCACAGGTTGCTGTTTTTAAAATAAGCAAGCTCACAGCTCACCTTCTGAGGAAAGCAAAAGTTTCACACACTGAAGGAGAAAATTAGGACACACGAGTCACAGAGAGAATGTCCCACCCATGCATTGCCTGTCAAAGAAGAAGCCGCTGCCGAAGTCAAAGTCAGTTCCTTCCCTCTGCCACCCTCACTCATCAGTTGTCCTTTCAAAACAGGTCCTGTGAGACCAGACGACAATACTGATTACACAAGAGGCAGGCCTGAAGTCTTCTGTCCTCAAGTCACCGTGGTCGGCTCTTGCAGAGCAAAGGATGGGTCCACGTAGAGCAGAGGTCCCCAAACTACAGCCCACAGGTCAAATTGTGGCCCCCTGAGGCCATTTATCCGGTCCCCGCCGCACTTCTGGAAGGGGCACCTCTTTCACTGGTGGTCAGTGTATGGAGTACTGTATGTGGCGGCCCTCCAACGGTCCGAGGGACAGTGAACTGGCTCCCTGTGTAAAAGGTTTGGGGACCCCTGCATAGAGTCTCTTGAGTAGGTGAAAGGTACAGCCCAAAGCAAAGCACAAAAACATACTCCAGAACCTCTCTCAGCCGTTTCAGGTGTGTGCCTCACCTTTGCTCCCGCAATATGCTGCCTCCACTTCCATCTCTCACTTCGCCTACTTTGTACGGTAATAATCAGACCCCAGGACACATGAAGCTTCCTGAGGGCTTGCCTCCCGTTCATCCTTGTACTCCCAGTTCCAAGAGCAATCTTAGGACATGGGAGATTTTCAAGAAGTGTTAAATAATTGATGGCTAGATTGACTGATTGGTTAATGCAATACTCTTCCTCTTGCTGGAGTATTTATGAGACACTGCCCTCCTTGGGTATGTAGATCAAATATCTTAAGGTATGTTAGGATATATGTCAAGTATATTTTAGGACCTAATATCTTCTAGGGGGTATGTTCATTAAAAAGAGAATTCTTGTTCAGAAAAATGGCCCTTGAGTTCCAAAAGACGCTAGACAACTACAGGGGACACTTACGGGCAAAAGTTTCCCACACAAGGCCAATCTCTGCGTTCTTAAGGCTTGCTCTATTCAGTAAGGAACAAAGCAAGAGATGAAGGTTTGAGAGTTCGGGTAGGTGCACAAAATCAGTATAATAAAAATATTGTGGCCCTGGCTGGGTGACTGAGTGGATAAATTGCTGTCCTAGCATGCCAAGGTCGAGGGTTTGACCACGGGTCAGGGCATGTATGAGAAGCAATCAGTCAGTGCCCAAGTAAATGGAACAACTAAGAGGAACTGTGAGTTGATGCTTCTCTCTCTTTCTCTCTCTCTCTCTCTCTCTCTCTCTCTCTCTCTAACCAATAAAAATAAATAAAAAATAAATAATAAAAGTAAAATTCTGCACTTTGATTAATACATTAGATCTTACACATACAACCACGTCATTGCAGCAATGCCTTCATTGTGTATTTCTGGAATTCCCAAAAGTCAGTTCCCAAGCTCCAGCAGAGGGTCACACCTATTATTTTGTAGCTCTTTCTCATTGTGGCATTTTGTACACATTGTTTTTAAGTAAGAATGATTTTACTCATGTTGGTTATCCACCTAAAGTACAGGGTTGGGCCAAAGTAGGTTTACAGTTGTGTGACCACGAAGCACAGTTTATTCTTATATTATTATTTATTTATTTATCATTCTATTGTTTTCCATACAAACAACTGTAAACCTGTTTTGCCCGCCCTGTGTACGTGACTCTCAGTGACTTGTTTGTTTCCACAAGTTCAAATCCACTCTTACTACAAATGCTCTGTGCAGGCCAGAACAGTACAAAGACTGTGCCGTCAGTGACGCCAACAGAGGAGTCGCTTTGAGAGGGACCCACTTGCCTGGAGATGTCCCTCTAGGGGAAAGACAACCTGCGACAGCAGAGAGCCCGGCTGTCAACAGGAAGCAGGTCAGAGGCAGGGCTAGCAGGCCAAATGGACTCACTTGCTACTCCTCTCTAAACCATGATGTACCCAAACTCCCGACTCCCACGTACAGAGCAGGACTATCTGTAGGAAGCAGATTTAATGAAGGCAGGTTATCTGTGCCAAATTTCTGACACCAATAGACTCATTTCTCTGACACTTTCAAAAGGAGCTATTTGAAAAGCTAAACACCTTCCTTCGTCTATGTCCTTTGCAAAGCCTTGAACTTCATCTACACAGTGATAAATGTAAGTGAACTTCTGGTCCAAGTTTTGCAAGTGGACAGAACACAGTACCAAGAGGAAACTAATCTATTTGAGGGAAAGAATAACATCTCAACGGTCAGGCCTTGAAATTACAGCACCTTCTCATGAAATAATTTGGCTCTTAGCCGAATGGTTCAAAATTAGACTAATTCATTATAAGTACAAACACACAGATCCTCAAATGATTTGTGTTTATTTCTCACCAATTAATATTAGAATAAAGATCAGATTTAAGAGACAAATTTAAGGTATAGCTAGTTATGTGACCAGGTGCTTTTCTAAAAACACGCATCCGACATGTGTTGTGGAAGATGTTTAATAGAATTTATCAAGGTGGTGTTGATTAATAAAATTATAAAGGTTTCAAGCATACATCATCTGTATGTTGTATTATGCGTTTACCCCCCACCAAGTCCAATCTCCTTCCTGGGTGTTGTTAATTGTGGTTGCCAAGTTACATTTTTTCCTTGAAGATGTTTAAAAACTATTCTTCCAAACAACGTTACAGGAAAAAATTGCATTTGTGTCATTCATTCTAAAGACATATACTCTCGGTGATTTTTTTTTTCTATTTGGAATAGAACTTCAAACACCTGCAAAGTACATGCCAAATGGCCTCTGGCCAGCCTCCTTTTATGTTGAAGAATAATTGTTAAAGTTCTCATGAAAATATGAACAAATTTTGACTAAATAATTAAAAATGTTTTTTACATTATACCCATACATAATGAGGTGGATATCAAAAAAAGAGAATATCAAGACCAATAACGTATAAATGGAGTGGCTATAACTAAATATTGGTTTTTAATTTGAGCTTCCTGGAAGCCTTAAAAAAAGGGGAAAATGTAAGTTAAATAATCTTGCTAGTGCGGACAAGACCAGTGCTACAGAGTAAATGACATTTCTTGGCAGTATGTTCTGATCTCATAAACTTGCTGTGGGGAACAGGGAACAATGTGTACCCTACAACAGAGGCAGAAACAGTTTTTATGTGGCAAAGACTGAAACAAAATTTTCTTGAAGCCCAAGGTTATGATATAAACACACAACTTCATTAGGATTCTAGAAAGAGCTGGCTATGTTCAGCCTTTCTTCCAACTCTCACAGCTCATGTGCCATCGAGGTCCACATGCTTTTTACAAGTGCTCCTTCCTTCCCTGAACGAGAGACAGGTTGTCACAGGCTTGGCTGGAGGAGAGGGGAGAACGGGGATGGGAACCAGTGTTTACCAAGATAAAGCACTGTGCCGCCTCCTCTCCCCATTTCACCTCCTTTTATCACTAAGGTGTGGCTCACCCCATCTTATGAAAGAGGGAACTGAGAGTCAGAGAGGTTGAGCTGGCCAAGATCACATAAGCAGTAGGCAGCCGAGGCAGGAACTGAACCCAGTCGCATCTGAATCCAAAGCCCTTTCGCTGGGCTAGTAAGATGCCTCTAAGTGTCCATGTGATATTTGGAGCTGTGTGAGACAGTATAGAACACAAAATGATAAGCTTGCTCTGCGGCCCCAAGATAGCGCACACCACCCAGCAGGACTGTAAGCCTAGACCATCAGAGAAGGCTGTGTGCGTCCTGTATACACAGCGTAACAAGCAAAATAATTTACAGTTAATAACAGCTACATTGTTGGAAGGACTAAGTGCAGGCTTCAAACAATACAAATTAATATTTCTATGTGGATGAAAAATCTTACCTATGTCATGTACCCTATCATTGGAACTCCCTCTTGAGACACTGAGAGAGATCACAGTGTTTATGTTTAGAGTGATGGTTATGTTTATAATACAATGTTCCCAGCAAAATATAACATTACCAAAATACTACCAGAAACGGATCAAATAATTAAAGCAAACTACGCATGTTCTGTTTTGTATAGCTGTTCTCCTTAAAAGGTAGAAGTGTACAGCTGAACACAGTGTGCATAATATTATAAATGAGCGAATAACCTGAGCTAGAAGCCGCACACTAACAACCCCACTCACATGAAGTAAATATCACTGGAACTGGTGCTCAGCTCACCTATATCACACTGATTCCCTCCACGGAGCTAAATGTCAGGCCTGCTGGGAAGGATACGTTGGTGGAGTTTTAAAGTTCACATCCAAGCTCTCTGACTTTCTCTGGTTGTCTCTGAGTTGGTCAAGAATGCCAGGACCACCGAACTGAGACCAGAGAATCAAGAAAGTCAAGGAAGGCGGGCTGCAACGCACGCCATTTCAAGCTGGGGAGAGCAAAAATAACAATAAAGAAGCGTATCCCCTGCCCCCATCCTTCCCCTGGACTCCATCTCTGAAACTGTCTTTGAAAAAAAGGAAAGTAGTTATCCTAGAATTTATACATCCTTTTCAATATGAAATATTGAAAATGATCTCATTACGACCGAGGCCAATGGAAGGGTTGTTGCTCTTCTGCTTTTCCGGGGCTCCTGGCCCAGGAAGAGTGAAGGATGAAATCCAGATGGCTCTCTACCTGTCAGGCCACCCACAGCTGCTCAGGGCTGTGTCTCCTCTCCAGCCCAGAGGAAAGGGCACTCTTTTGTTTCTTGTTTTTGTTTTTGGCAAACTCACCTGTCTTGCCCCAGGAAGCATGCCCTAAGGCTGTTTCTGCCCATGGGGCCACCTTCTCACAATTCAGTCACTCTATAGGTTGGCAGCAACTCTGATGGAAACCAGATGAAGTGGCTTCCAAGTACCTTCATTTTTCTAAGAATGGACGAATGTCCCTCTTCAAAATCACCCCAGACTAAATAAAACACGACTGGCATTCTTCCCACGGTGCCACCAGGAATATACACTCACCAGCTCCTTGGCACGGAAACCAAACACCCTCAACTCTGTGGGCATCGGGCTTAATCCTTGCCACTGCCACAACTATTTCCACGTAGGGAGGTGGGGCATTTCGGGTGGCTTGCCAGGCTCTTGAGCCCCAGGGGGTTACTCGGTGCTGGGGAGAAGCAAGACACTCAATATGCCTCTGGAATATTTTAGTCACTTCAGGAAAGGTTACGGTTCCAGGGAATGTCCTGCAGCAGCTTTCAAATCTGCCCCACTCTGGGCCTCTCAGCTGGCAGGTGTCCCCAAGTGATTAGCAGTGACTAATTATGGTTCCCAGTCATCGTCCAGAGAAAAGAGAAAACAGGACCCACGTACTGAGCACAATGACATGCACTGTCTTCGTACAATTTAGACACTTTGTAAAACAGCAAATCAACCTGTCAATGTCACTTCCACCTCGAAAGGATGAAAAATGCAAGCAAAGCCATGGAACTCCTAAGTATTCTGTGAGTATCTGGTGTCTAATTTAACTATTACCCGCTTAAATAGTTCAAACGAATGCCCAATTGTTGTTTCTGCACTCTCAAGTCACAATAGTTCACTTTTATCTTTTTTAGCCTATATTCAGTGACACTTAGACTGCAGGAAATTATTATCTGCTTGTTCATCCTTTGTTACACAGCCTTAGCATGAATTTGTCAACCAGCCTAAATCATGCCCATCACCGTATCCTAAGGTTTTCCGAACCCTTGGGTTTCAGCTTCCCCTGCTGCCCTGTTTTCTTTTTCTTCTCTCTCCCTTTTCTTCTGTAAGAGCAGGTATGGGGGGAAATGTGCTAAGACAATTCCTAATTTTTTACTCACTTGACTTCCTAAATAGGTCAGTCACCTCTAGAAGATTTAAGGACCACGTAGCTATAAACTGACATAGAAAACAAGCTTATTTGTATAAGTATCGTGTCTTAACTACAGGAGTGATCTGGACTCAGTGCACTTACATTTAGTGTGAGTCTTCCTATGGAATCAGCCGAATTCTTTCTGCCTTACATTCCTTTACTTGGAAATTCGTGCTGATGGATAAGCCAAGTTCCTTTCTAGCACCTGTAGAACTGAGAGATGGCGAGGTGCGACTTGAAAGTCAAGAGACCTCGCTCTGCTCTTTGCTATATCTCTAGTGAATCAGCTGATCTTGCAAATTCATCCCTTGGTGTCTTAGTCACTATTTACGTGGATGGTGCAAAGTGCTAGAAATACAAAATAATAATGATGATGATGATAATAATAATAATAATACAATTTTGTATTTCATTCTTTTAAGGACATCAGAGACAGAAGAGAAAAATTGCAAAGGAAGAGAAATAAAATGTTTTACAATAGGCGCTCTGGAGGGAAGAAAAATGTGTGTCTGGTGCAGTCACGAGATCCCCGCTACACGGAGCGTCTCCTCTGGACCCAGCCCAGACCGCTGGTCAGGAGGAGGGAAGGGTGGCAGCAGGAGCGGGGACATCAGCTGTGGCCAGGGCTGCACGCTGGAGGCGCCCAGAGGAGAAGACTGCGATACTGTCAGTCTGGCTGGAGAGGGCCCCACGGGCATCATTCAAGCACAGCGCTCCTCCAGTCTCCAGAGTGTCCTTTACTCCAATAGATACAAGCCTCTCATCACGGGAAAAGATTTCCAATCGCTCTTCTTGACGCCAGTGCCATCCCAGATTTCAGTAATGCAATCCTTCTTTTTGAACAGGGAATATGGATGCATTTGTATATATTCTACAGGTTCATGACCTACTGTCCCAAACTAGCGAGACCTGATATGTTTGGGGTTCTGAATTTAGAGATTTGTTAGTGTGATATGTACATAGGCCTCCTACCATGTAACGCCCCAGCAAGGTCAGAGACAGGAATATTTCTGCCAAGAGATAAAGGAATACTCACACTAGGAGTTCCTCATCACTACAGATTAGATCTTGAATGGATTAAGTCAAATGAGTTTTTTTTTTTTTTCTCAAAATGAGTTATGAAGAAAGTCTCGGCTTTGAGATGTTTTCAGTTTTCAGTACCGCTGCTTAGGGTTTGCAAACTGTAGTGGTCAAGTTTAAGGTCACGTTCACATTCCCCTACAACCCTGATGGCGAACCTATGACACGAGTGTCAGTGCTAGCTATTTATTGAAAACAGGCGCGCTACTTGGCTCTGGGGATGCAGTGGTAAACCACATAGCATAAACGCATTGAATGTAAAGTCTACCAAGAGAAACCAATTCAAAATAAGCAAACAAACATAATAAATGCTCACAGTGAGGCTAAATCCAAATGGTAGCCATTTTCGATGACACGCGGTCCCATCACATACCAGAGAAGTATGGGGCCGCATGCCGAGAAGGACGTTTCATCCTCGGTTCCTGCACAGCCAGGTGCAGTAGCCGAAGATAAAACATTTGATGTAGTGCAGACACTCTGTGCCGGAGGTCTGTAGGCCAAAACAACAGAACTCCGGCACAGAGCCTCTAGTTCTGGGACTTCCGGTTAGGCCGTTTTTCTCCAAGTGACACACCACCCGAGTGATGCTCGGTTTTTTGGTGAATTTTGACACACCAAGCTCAAAAGATTGCCCATCACTGGCCTACAAACTAAACTGGAGGCTAAACTTATGTGGGGAATAAAAGAAAAATCGCAAATCATCAGATTTAACTTTGAAAACCCTTGGGAAGCCCTCCTAACGCTGCCAGTGTGAGACCAGCTCACCGCCTCCCGAGCTGAACTCCTGAAGAAAGAACTGGGTTCTATGTAGTGGTCACAGCTTTGAACATTAGAATTATCCCAGCCATTCACGATGTATTGACATGATCCATCCATGAGAAGCATACATCCTCAGAGAGCAGTAGAACTAGGTCTCTTACCTTATGCTCATTCTGGGAGAACATATTCTTTAATGGTTGGCAGAAATGCTCCTTTATTGGGGGAAAAAAACACAAAACCTTGTGCATATTTGTGTGTGTGTTGTGTGTGTGTATGTGCATATAAGGCAGTGACTATAGTTAAAAATATATATCAAATGCGTTTGGATTTAACATCACTGTGAGCATTTATTATGTTTGTTTGCTTATTTTGAATAGTTTTCTCTTGGTAGACTTTACATTCAATGCGTTGTGGTTTACCACTGCATCCCCAGAGCCAAGTAGCATGCCTGTTTTCAATAAATAGCTAGAGAATATATCAAGAAGCAATATTACAAAGTTTAAGAGTACAGACTGTCGCTGCACAGCCAAGGTTTGAATCCTTGCTCTGCCACTACCAGCTCTGAGACCTGGGACAGATTATCTGTGCCTCAGTGTCTTCATCGAAAAATGGCCATATTTACTGTATCAACATAGATGGACTGAGTTATACTCTAACAGCAAACCCCCAAATCCTAAGGGCTTAAAGCAACAAAGGCTTATTTTTTTACCTTCTTGTCACATTACATGTTCATCATAGGTTGGTTAGGACTCTGTGTAATTCTTGTCCTTTTAGGGTCAAACATTGGTAATTAAATTTTTGTTCCAAAAGTGACAGAGGTCATTTCTGCTTATACATTGTGCAGAACTAGCCAGAAGGGGTCCAGAAAACACAGCCCTGACACGTGCTCGGGAGGCAGAGAGGCAGAAAGACACCACCCTTAGGGTCATCATGGTGACTCAAGGGCTTAGTGTCCATAAAGCAATTGGAGGTATACCCAGCACCTTGCTACATGCCATAGAAGTGTTTGCTTCTGCCATTATTATTGTTCTTGAATTCATATTTTTTGGAGGCCGTTATAAAGTCACCCTTTAGCCTTCTCCTTATTGAATTGAATTTGGCTAATGGTGGTTGTTTCACCTTCTCCTTTAGGTATCAGGGTGCCAAAGTCCCACTGAGCAGACCCTTCCCTGCCCACAGGACGCCCCTCCAGCTCACCTGTCTCGAAGTGATGTCTGCAGCCCAGCTGGACGCAGAAAGGCAAACCCAGGGGGAGCATGCCAAAGGAGCATGAACCCCAGTAGCTCCTAGGTGTTGCAAGCTGTGGACATCCTAGTTCTAAACGTGTTTCAGACCAAAATATTTATGCTTCAAGCTGCAGCATGTAAACAGCAATCTGTACTTCTTCCTTTTAGATGCCAATTTCCGCCAGCCCCTGTTCTCCTTTGTGTTATGTAAACAAATCTCGACCATCTGGACCACAATAAGCCACACTCCGTGCAAAAGCATCAAATCCAAATGCCATCTCACAGATTTCTGCCCAACAGAAACGGAGCAGACATCATGGCCCTCACCAAGCTGTTTTAAAAAGGTTCTTTAGGCCTCGGAACTCAGAATGCAAACAGGATGGCAGAAATGAGCCTGTCAGTGCGTATCACTTTGGTAAGCAGAAACAAACAGAACCAGAAGATCACATCCTGCGGTGTTAACCAGATTTAGAGCAGCCAAACTGCCTCCTAAAGGAAAAGGCTTTAGGAATAGCATCTCAGACAGCCGGGCAAACAGAGACGAGCTTGCTGCAAGATTCGTTCACGAGAGAAGCAAGAATTTGAATTCCTATCCCGCTAAGGAAGTTAAGATGTATGCTTTATAAGAATTGCAAGAAACAGGCTAAACTCTAGCCCGTTGATATCAAGAAACAATGAATTGAAAGTAAATTGTGCTCCCCCCCAAAAAAATATTGTGCCAAAACAAGGTCCTAATGTTATCACCTACCCACCCGGCCCCCTGAAATGAATACTACACAGCATTTCTGCTGTCTTATCTCCCTGATAGAATTCCAGGCTGCTATAGGCATCTTCTCAATGTCAAATATTTTAGACAATCACCATGGCCAGCCATGCCCACGGCAAACAGTGCTAAAAAGGCTTCTTGGTTTTTTTCCCTCTGCCTAAAAATATCTCCCCACCAATTCAGCACAGTGCCTATAAAGTCCACCCTTTGGCAAAGATAACTATCATCAGACTTTGTGGCTCAGGGTAGTGAACCTTAAACACTGTGGTAAGATCCTGAAAGAATGGTGTAAAAGACAATGGATTTTATTAAGATAGTGAATAAATGGAGGGAAAGGGAAGGATGTAAAGGTCAGGAACTTGGACAGAGACACGGGCAGTGAAAATGAGGGGTTGGGAGTCGCCCCAGATACTTTTTTTCTGGCATCTCAGTGATCATGCCTCCTGGCCACTATCGACTCATTTGGTATCTGATAATCTTGCTTTGTTACCCATCAACCATGTATCTACAATTAAAACATAATATACATCAGATTACTGGAATTTGATATCCTAGAGAATCTATTTTCTGCCTGATTTAATAAGTTTTATTATGTAGGCATTGGCTAATTATAAAATTCACCTCCTTGGCCAGAAACGATCAATAATTCGAACCCAGTTCCGCTGAACTACATACATACATCTGGTTGATTTTACCACAGCGGTTTACCAAGGTCCCTTTAAAACCAAATACTGGAAATATACTCGGGTGCACGATTTGGGCCTGATGCCCCGTGTCAGCCATATGTGGCCGGCATATTTAACAAATCTCCTCCTTCAATAAAACTCTTCAAAATTAAAAAAAATAAAAAAGAAAGAAAACAAATACTACGTGGCAAGATGCAATGGACCGACTTTGTATTCAAATTAAATGAGAATATTTTGTGATCCATGACTTAATCACAGACCTGAATGTCAAAACAGATGTGGGCAAATCTGCACCCACTCTCCCCAAGCCTCCGTCCACCAGTCCAGTCTCGAGCAGCTCTCCTGAACGAGATTAGCTCGTCCCCAGGCTTTTTTGTTTTAATCTACAGGGAAGTATTTAATCAGGAAAGAATCAAAATCCCCATTAAACCTCTAAGGAAAATCCTTCTAATTGTTGATACTTAAATAAATAAATGATAAAATGAGAAAACATGGAACCTTATTTCATAGTAATGTCAGGTAGATTTCAGGTGAAATTGCTTGCTCTGAGTACATTATACTCTGTGTTATAACCTGGTTATAATCCAACAGTTAAAATTCTCAGCTTCTGTCAATGAGACTATGTGCTATTTTCTTACTTCAAACATTCCAGTGATTGCAACAATAGAGCTTCTGATCACATCTAAGCCCTTGGATTTCCAGCTAGTTTTAGTTCATTTTGTTCAATTGTTCAACTCTAAAATAATAGCATTGTAAAACTATCTTTAATGATCTTTTTATTATTATTTTTTATTTATTTATTTTAGAGAGGAGACACAGAGTGAGAGATAGAGAGAGAGAGAGAGAGAGAGAGAGAGAGAGAAAGGGGGGAGGAGCTAGAAGCATCAACTCCCATATGTGCCTTGACCAGACCAGTGCAGGGTTTTGAACTGGCGACCTCAGTGTTCCCAGGTCGGCGCTTTATCCACTGCGCCACCACAGGTCAGGCTATGTAAAACTATCTTTAAATGGCTTGAAATAATTCCTAAATCTCTGGGCTATCAAAATTGCTTACAAATCTAATAGAATCAATTTAAAAAATACTTCCAGTAATTTTTTTCAGACAACAGAGCTTACACTTCAGAAATTGGAAAAAACAGTTTTGAAACGGCAATCAGAAACCCTACTCTCACATCTCACACAAAGCCATGTACTTTAGTTTTAGAAAAAAAGGCCCTTCTTTAAAAAAATGTTGACCATGTTTTATAACACAGAATAATAGTGGATATTTGCAATCAGAAATCTATATCCACAAAGGAAGGTTCGATCTATTTAGACACACACTTGAAAGTTCAGAAAACTTTGAAATGAAAGATCTCCAGTCAGAATATTTACTCTGATTCCCCAAAATACTTACACTAAATCAAGTTTGTCTCTTCAAACAGAAAACTTCATTTTCTGGAAAATGCTTGTGCACAGACAACCCTCATCCTTTAGTTGTTTCAAATCAAAGAGTTCATCACTTTCATTCAAATTCTTTTAACACATATAATTCCACCCACTGTGATATCAGTGAGCAAGACTCGGAGGGCCAGCCAGCTTACCTACATCTTATAGCTGCTGCAATACTTGGATGAAAGCTATTTTTAGAAAATTCATCAAACTGCAGGAGGGATGAGGATAAAAGAGAGCTTGTACTGTTTTGAGAAAGGCAAAGTATGTTGTTGGCATAATAGGGGGAAATAATTACTCTTTTTCTCTTATGACATCTGTTTCTAGCCCATGGGATATCACCTGCAATCACTAGTCCGAACACCACTTGCTTTATGAGATAGACCGAGGAGCCGCAGAGGATGAGATTTGATGCAACACCATGTCATCTACAACTTTGTCATGACTACCTCCAAAGTGAGCTGACCATAGGACAGGCTTTTCTCCTCCTGCTCTGCATGCCAACAATAAAGCTAGCTAAACATTTTCAAGCGCTTCAAAGCATCAATCATAAATGAGCCAGGGCAATAGTTTGGGATAATGCCACAGCTCCCCATAGTGCAGGAACGGGCAAGTCTTACCTTGCTCTCTTCCCCTTCAAACACTGACTGGTGAACATTGCATGCAAACAACGAGTTGGGAAGGTCGTTGAAGTCCGTGATGGCTTGAAAGGCTTCCTCCGCGAAACACTGAGTTATGGCCCAGTCTCTGTCTATGCAGCAGAGCAAGAAAAGTCCTCCATCTTCCGGGAAGTGCCCATGCTGGCCCGGGCTCCTCATTCCAATGAAGAAAGATTCACCCCTCATTCCTGAGGATGCAAAGACAGGCATATGTTAGAGCAGAACGTGACAATTCCTGAAAAGCTGGTGTTTAGGTCACTGTGCTGGAGTGTCTGGGGCAGAGCAAAGAATGATCACGAAGAGGATCGGGCTACTGGAAGCTGGAAGACCCAGCACGTTCATATTACCCCCGCTGATCTTAGCATCACAGTTTCCCATACAGCTCTGCTGTGGGCAGGAATCCAGTCCATGTTACAGGACAAAAAACAAAAACAAACCACTTAACCAGGATAAACGTTGGAGGCCAGGGTCTTTAGCCTAGCTGCCAGAGTTTACCAGACTTTGGACCTAGGCAAGTTCCCTAAATTCTCCAAGCCTTTGCTTCCTTAAGAGACTCAAATGGAATCAAACAGAAATGCACGTGGGAAAGTGCTTGGATAAGTCACACGATGAACTATATACCACGACCACCAACTGCCTATCCTTTATTGAGTTCCAGAAGCTGTTCTAAATGGTTTACATACATTCAACTCCCCCCATTTAACCTCCACAAGAGTCTAGGAGATGGAGTTCAATATTCTCTCCATTTTACAGTTGGAAAAACTTAGGAACAAAGCAAGAAACCTTTACAAGTTAGTATGCAAACCCAGGAAATATGGCACCAGGGCTCACTTTTCTAGCTCTTAGAAGCAATGCAGATCAAAATTAGTGCACATCTAGATTTAAGGCATCTTCATCTCCACCTGAATCCTGATTATGGTTTAATAGTTTACCCACAATGAGGACTCGCATACACATCTTCTGCATGGGACAATAAGTCTATGTAATTTGCAAACCCTGGATCTTTGAAAAATAGGTACTATTTTCCCCTCATTATCCCCATCATGAAGCTTTCTAATATTAATCTCATCTGTGTTCCATAATTTTATTATTTTCTCACCCCTTACATTCAAAATTCTACTCAACTGCAACCAGTTAGAAAGTTTTTCTATTTTTTGATAGTGGTATACACTTCAGTAAATGTTGTCTACCTCTCCACGTACTTCAAGGACAGCATCTACATATTTCTTTCTACGCTAATTTCATACCTATCAAAATGTTATGTTCAAACTTCAATAATTAGAGGCACAGAAGATCAAATATATCTTGCCCCTGGTGTACACGTAAGACAGACTGACAAGATGCTGACTGCTGGGCCATCTTCAGTAAACTCCATTTTTCCCAAGCCCAGCAGTGCAAAGCCTCAAAGTACAGAACAGAAAGGTGACCACCATGAGATGGCACTCAGCCCTCATGAAGGCCTGGATCCTGAGACAAATAAAAGTTTCTGCTTATCTCTCTTGAACTCTGGATATATCATAGTGATGACGAATGGTTTTTTGTCTTTATTTTCCCTGGAAAGAAAACCCAAATGGGATCTTGATAAGCAGTATCTGATGACAATATAAATAATGCATTATATATAAAATCTAAGGTTTGGTTGGAACAGAGACAAAATTTAAAGAATTTAAAGTAGTAACTCTAAAATCAGGTCACTATTAATTGTGGTCAATAAAAATATTATTCTATGTAAAATATAATAGAACCATCCCTATTCCTGAAAGTTCTTAAAATTCCAACTGATGCAACATTTTCTATATTGGAATCAATAAAATATTTATTCTCAATAAAAATACAATATATATTTTACACTTTGCTTTATTCTATAGTTAATCCAAATTATATAAATATTTTTAACTAGAAGGGAAAGCATCAATGAAATACATATACATACTTATTTTTCTTCATATTCAACTCTACTATTATTTCAGATAATTTGATATAATATGCATAATAGCCATAATTTATTATTAGAGTATAATTATTTCAATAGTAAAAATAATAACTAAGAGCATTAAAATAGTATTATTTTGATTAACAGATTACAGAAAAATCTTTTGATTATGGAGTCATATTCATCCAGTACAATGAAATATAGATATTAAGTGACAAATGCGATTTTACTTTTTATCCTGTCCCTTCTTTTTATTTAAGATTTTTTAAATTGATTTTAGAGAGAAGAAGAGGGTAGGAGCGGAAAGTATCAACTCATAGTAGTTACTTCCTGTATGTGCCTTGACCAAGCAAGCCAGGAGTTTCGAACTGGCGACCTCAGCATTACAGGCCGATGCTTTATCCACCATGCCACCGCAGGTCAGGCTAAACCTGTCCCTCTTATTTGAAAAAATTTAAATTAATCAAAAATTAATCCCAAAATGTTACTAAACAACTCTGAGAATGTTGCCATTATTTTTTTTCCAAAAATAATTAAAATCTATTGCTGAACAAATTAATTAAATAGATCAAATAATAAGCTTCACTCAGGACTCATTTTAATCTACTTAAATGGCCTTAACTTCTGTTCTAAGCTGTAACAATATGATTATCTTCATGAGATTCTATTTTAAGCTTATTGCTTTCAGTAAAGATTTAAAAGGTGAATGCATTTTTGGCAAACGATCTATTCTACTTCAGTGGAGAAATATTTGAGAAGTCAGAGCTCCAAACTAAAGAAGCCTGACTTCTCATTCCCATTTCATTGCTGACTCACCTGATAATTTAGAAAAGTCAACTGATCATTCTATGACTCAGTTTATCCCTGTGAACAGAGTAGGAGGAGGTAGAGGAAGAAAATAGGGATGAAAGAAGTGATCACAATCAGTATTAAGCACTACATGAAAGGATATGTAATATGAAATGCTCTAAAAAGACATCATTATGATAAACCCAGAGCAAAACTATTATGCTTAGGGATTACCACTAATTTAGGAAACCCAAATATACAAAAAGAAAAGAAAATTCTGAAGGTTAAAAGAGCTTACTAATAAAGAAATGTAAAAGCCCTACAGCCTGAAATAACTAGTTTATCCTACTAAATTAATTTCAAAACTCTTAACTATTGCAAAATGGCTTTGAGGTTACAGTTGCCTCATTGCATACGAAGATGTACAAGTGTGGTACTTATTTCTAAATCTGAGGTTGGTTATCCAAGGAAAAGAGCTGCCTTAGGCTCAAGAGGCAACTCTTCCAGGAAAGGTTCCTACCCTCTCTGACGGCTCATGAAGGTGGCATCTTTGCTTGTATTCCCTGAGTGTCCTGCACAGCCTTCTCTCACAGAACCATTCTCACAGGGGTGACTGCTCTACTGGACTATGTCTCAAACCAGACTGGTAGTCCTTGAGAGCAGAGGCTGGGCTGTCTTCATCAGCATGGTACACCACACTTCATCTTCAGCCTGGTACACACAGAAAGCCCTCAAACGATGATAGACTGAACTAATGAGTTATATAAAAAAAGGTCACTTTCAGAAAATAACAGACCAGTGAATCCATTATAATGGCCAATTTAAACGATAATCCCTAATAATATACTATTTATTTCAAAGATATACCCTAATAATGAAAAGCATTTCAATCATTTCCATTTAAAATTTGATTTATGTAACTTTATAAATCAAAGATAGCAAAAATTACTCAAAGGATTCCTCCAGCTACAATAAAAAAAAATCTGCAGATCATAATTAAAATAACATTTATCTTTTTTTAATTATATGAGTTCACTGAAGGAAAAAAAAACTGGAAAAATCAGAAGGGTATAAAAAAGAAAAAAGAAATTAAACCAGAATCTAACATAATCAATAGTTCAAATGCTATAGAAATGTTTGCCTGAAACCTACGTACTCTTATTGATCAATGTTACCCTGTTAAAGTTAATTTTTTAAAATTTAAAAATTAAAAAAAAAGAATCCTACTATATAAAGAAAACTCTAATATTTTGCTTTATTTATTTCAGTGCTTTCTCACATGTATAATTTTTAAAACAAAATTGAGGTCCTGCTGTTTAGTATCCAGCTTCTTTCACAAAACACTGACATAATCAAGAGCAGTTTCCTGAGTCATATATTCTTTGCAAACATTCATTTTAATAGCGGCATAGTAACCCAGTGCATGGATCTGTCATATTTATTTAACCATTCTTCTGTTGTTTGACATTTGGAAAGCATAAATTTCCATCATCTCATGCATCAGGAAAAGGAAAACCACTATCCACTTTAAAAGCCTCCACTGGGAAAGCCTCAAAACTCCTTTCAATGCAAAGAAGAGACATCTTTTTGAAATACTGAAAAGAGCCCTGGGGGGGGGGGGGTACACTTGGTTCTAGACCTTCTGTAAGTCGTGTGCCTTCTGGGCTGTGGTTTTCTTCTCAGTAAAATGGAGAAACACCATGGCTTTGTCTACTGTGACCAACAAAGGAAATGAAGCAAGTGAACGTCTTCTGAAACCTTCAAACTAATATCTGAATTAAAGCTATTACCATGTACAGGCTCGTCAAGAGCAAGTCAACAGCAAGGGAGCTGCCACGACAGAGGTGGTTGCCACTTATTACTGGCAAGCATGTCAACATGTTTCAAACTTCCAGTGAATGTCCATGAAGGTTAAGCTACATCATTAAAATGAGAAACAAGTAGAGATGCCCCTTGAATATTTGATATGAGCTTGGCTGGGACCCCATTAGAAGGGGGAATATATAGGATTGAATATAAAGGACTGAATTTGACCCACTTTAATGGGAGAGGAAGCCTGGAGAGAGCAAGATTTCAAGGATTTCATTACTTTCCTACAATGTGAAAATAATTCCACCCAAGATCCTCATTTAACCTAATAGTATTTATTAATTAAATATTAAAAGACGTAGAATGGAGACAGTCTGTTGCCTACCATTAAGACTAGCCACCTGAAACTGAAAGATGCCCGTTCAATATAAAAGAAATAGTGACCCAATAAATGTTTGTTGCATAAGTAGTGAATAAATTTTCTCTCCCCCAATAAACTTGGATGATCTAGACATTACTGGGTTTCTACAAAAGGAATTAATCTTTCCAGAACTGTGCTTTTATTCCTAACATTTATATGGTATAATTAAACCCAGGGAAGGAATTTCCAAGAGACAGCTGATTCTGTTGGGTATCACTGTTGTCTCAGTACTAACAATACACGTGAGTTCCAGATTTCTAAACTGCAGAATCCTAAAATATTATACCTTTCTGGGTGTAGATTAGAACTCATGAGAGTAAGGAGCCATGCACTTGCCCATCTGTGTTCTGGTCTAGAAAGTCTTAAACTAGATATAAAAGAAGAGGGATTACAAATAAGCCCATGAGAATGGCAAAGAGCCATAACAAGAAAAATAAAATTGTAAACATCCATGGAGATGCTCATACTAGTTTTACTATCAAGTAAGATCACCCTGTTAATAGACACCAAGGCCAATTCTGAGTACCACCCACCACAGAAAAAAAATGGCAATTTTTCTAAGGAGACCATCCAATCTTACTGAGGGGCCAAAGGTCATGTCTTCTAAGAAACAGGTGCATGGGGAGATGCCACATAGGAAAGTGTAAGAAAGAAGTCTTCAATGAAGTCACATTGCTTTCAAATTCTGAATGAGGAAACAACATTTTTGTGCATGGTGCTATGAAAGTAGAAGTCTAACCGAGGAGAAATAATTCAATCTAATAAAAGGAGATATGGGTCTTTTAAAAATTAAGGTTAAAACAGAAATGTCCTGCCTCATGGCTCAGTGAGCAACTTGTATTGGTGCTGCATAAAGCAGGTGATGAGCATATGGTGGAATGTCACAGAGGGAACCCAAGGGCCAGAAAGATGGGTATCTGGCATTTCCTTTAAGATTTCTTTCCATCTTGTGAGTCTTATCTCTCCAATATTGAAAGAAAATACACAGGAGACATTTGTTTATCTCTGGGCTTAGAGATGTTCAAGAAAGAGTAACTTATAGCTTAACCAAATGTTTTGTCCAGTATTGAAACCTTTAAATCAATGTTCATAAGAAAAAGCCCTATATTTTTAATCCTACAAGTTATTCAAAATAGAAAGTGAGAATTAAAAAATAATAATAATAATGGTCCACAAAGGGAGAAAAATGAGCAAGGCACACAAAACGCAACTCAAGTTTGGGTTTATTTTTCCTTAGACATAAGAATGCTAAAGATTCAATTCATCTGCTTTATAAATTAAGAACAGGAATCTAAAACTTTTTTCAACAAGGCAACAAAATAGCAACAAATATGCTCCAATTCTATGTTATGGCCAGCCAAGAAGGATTAATAAGGAAATAGTAAAATAAATGGAAATGATTAATGAGTAATTCATTTTGACTTTAAATTCAGTTTTGATTGGAACACAAGTAAATGGGTTATGGGAGATTAGTTAGCGTGGAGGAATTTAAAGACGACAATGCCAGTTTGAATATTAAAGGTAAAAAGTAAGAATGCAATGTTGTATTAATAAGTAGTATAGGAGATATGCCTAGAGCTTTTTGTAAGTTGGATATAAGGTTAAAGCAATCCAGTTGAAAATTTCAGGCCCTGGATAGTTGCATCAGTTGTAGAGCATCAGCCTGGCATGTGAAAGTCCCAGGTTCAATTCCCAGTCACAGCACACAGGAGAAGCAACTATCTGCTACTCCCACCCGCCCCTTCCCCTTTTCTCTCTCTCTCTCTCCTCCTTGGCAGCCATGGCTCAAATGGTTCAAGCGAGCTGGCCTCGGGCACTGAGGATAGTTCCATGGCCTCACCTCAGGTGCTAAGATGGCTTGGTTGCTGAGCAACAAAGCAGCAGCCCCAGATGGGCAGAGTATTGCCCCCTAGTGGGCTTGCTGGTGGATTTTGGTTGGGGCGCAGGCGGGAGTTGGTCTGTCTGCCTCCCCACCTCTTTCTTAAAAAAAAAAGTTCTAGCCTGACCTGTGGTGGCACAGTGGATAAAGCGTCGACCTGGGAACACTGAGGTCGCCAGTTCAAAACCCTGCACTGGTTCGGTCAAGGCACATATGGGAGTTGATGTTTCCAGCTCCTCCCCCGTTTCTCTCTCTCTCTCTCCTTCTCTCTCTCACTCTGTGTCTCCTCTCTAAAATGAATAAAATAAAAAGAAATTAAAGAAAAAAAATTTTAAAAAAAAGTTCTAAACAACAGAAACCTCAACTTAGAGTTTTGAAGTGTTTAAAATTCCTTTAGCTCATTAATTAACTAATTCTTTCATGGTACCTGAAACAAAACGAGCTTATTAGAAAAAAATTTTTTATATGAATAACAATACTTTTTCTACCATTAAAGCACGTTCATTTTTGGTCTGGCCTTATGGATGAGGTCTTTTTGATGTTATTTGGTACTTCAATATCTAGAACCTCTTAGGCATAAGCCAGGCCTTTCGCTAGTTTTTGTTCCTCTCACAGGGAAATTGAAGTATAATATTTGTAACAAAAAACTATCCCAGGCATCGTGAGGTACAAAGGACAGATATGATAGTCTTAGGCTATGCTCTGTAGAAACACACTAGAGCTCCTTCTGAACTATAATGCAACCTACTTTATTCAGCGGCAGAATTTTCATACTTGCTGAGCTGTGTGAACCTCATGCTATTCTTGATACCAACTGGGATCAGTCTTGAAAGAATCAGGACCATACAGTCCTCAACTCATGGGTTTCAAAGGAAATCATCCACCTTCCTCATTCTTGGCTCCCTTTAGAACACCTCTGGAGCCACTATTCACCTCAAGCTCCCAAAGGACAATAATTCTGTTAAGTCAATTCCCCAAGAAAGCAGCTTCTTAGGAAGTTTTATGAAGTTGAACAAAAAAGTAAATAAAAGCAAGTTGGTTTCATTATCTCCTTTTGCACTGTATTCTATAGTAGCGATGGGACTACAAATTCATCCATGATAATGTCTTAATCTAGTAGTTTGAATGCCCATGGTCTCCTAGAAAACTTACAACTCCTGTGTGTTCTTCCAATGAACACAAAATAAAAAGGGAAGGAAAAGCCTCAAATTCACTCAGGGTCAGACAAGACAACAAGCAAGACATCTGTGTCCCATTCCCACAAATCTAATGGCATCATCAAGAAAATGTCTTTCAAACAAGCCTGCCTCAAGAGAAGAGAGTCAAGCTTGACCAGGCAGTGGCACAGTGCATAGAGTATTGGCCTGGGAAACTGAAGATCCAGATTCAAAACCCCAAGGTCGCTGGCTGGAGCGTGGGCTCACCAGCTTGAGTGCAGGCTAAACAGCTTGAGCATGGGGACACCGGCTTGAGCGTGGGATCATAGACATCACCCCATAGTCACTAGCTTGAACCTAAAGGTCGTTGGTTTGAAGCCCAAGGTCACTGGGTTGAGCAAGGGGTCACTGGCTTGCCTGGAGTTTCCTCCTCCAGTCAAGGCACATAAGAGAAAGCAATCAATGAACAACTGAGTTGTCTCAATAAAGAACTGATGCTTCTCATCTCTCTCCCTTCTTGTCTGTCTGTTTGTCTCTGTCTCTCTCACTCTCTCTAAAAAAGAGAGAGAAGAGAATCAGAGAAAACATCTTTTAAGAAGGATATGAACATGAGGAGTTTGTTCTTAAAGACAGAAAAATCTTTCTACAAATACTAACTACAATGAACTGTAAATTGATTATATGAAAAAAGCAACATTGGAGCACTCACCCCAACGAGAAGAGCTCTGGTCATTGTATTAGTCAAGGCCCAGCAGGAAACAGACAGCTTGCTCAAACCCAATCATTTAAAAAGGTTTAATAAAGAGACGATTTAAAAAGATCTTGGCAGGATATGGAAAACCACAAAAGATAGTGCAAAATCCTGGACTGGCCCTATCCCTAGGCCTGAAAAGTTGAAAGGAGGGGAGGTGTTTCCAGAACATGGAGATGAAGAGGGTTGAGTGGGGAAGTAGAGTTTGCCACCCCAAACTCTGGCTTTTGGAGATACCCATTATTTTAAGATGGTTGCTTTCAAGAAACAAGATGAAGGAAAAATCGTTGACCTTCTCCCTGACTACCTAAAAGAATTTAGATGGATGACCTGCTTCTGGAAGGGTGCTATCATCATCAGTGACCGTAGTTTAATACGAGCTACTGTGTGTTAGACAGGGAGAAACCTGCCCGGCCCCTTTGATTCAAGTCCTCTGTGTCTCTTTGTTAAAGATGGCTCAGCACACACTTGTTTACCAGATATCTGCTTTTCCATCTCCATGTGAATTGTCTTCCTACCCTCTGAAGGCCAAACTTCTTAGGTCAAGATGACATGTAAGCCTCAAGTGCCCAATTTTTCCTCAGGTCTCATATTTTCATGGATTCCTCATAGGCACATATGTAATAAGTTTGGTTCGTTTCCTCTGTTTATCTGTCTTGGGTCCGTTTGATAAATAGACCAGCCAAAAGAATGTGGAAGGGTAGAAGGAAAACGGCTTTTCCTCCCCACAGCTGTGAGGAGAGGGCTCCTTGACAGACCTTTGGTTGAGGGAGATAGCCAGTTCACAGTGGCACCACAAAGAGGGTGCCAGAGAAAAACATCTCCACATTTCTCTTTCTCTAATCAGCCGGCCTTCCATTGGCCAAAGCCAACTGGAAACCAGAGGGCAAGGGAGCTGCCATGCGGAGCCTGTGGGTCAGCTTCTGGGGCACAGTACAGAGTGGAGAAAGTTTTTCTGGGATCAACTGAAGAAGCTCCACTTCTAACTGGGCAACAGTCTATACATTTCATGTTAATTTCAATCGACCTGGATTTGTAAGTTCATTTTAAAAACTTAAACCTGAGCCATTTGTAAATTGACAACTCAAACTAGGTCTTATATAATCTGGTCACAGAATCACCATTTCTGGTTGTTTGTTTGTTTGTTTGTTTAAGAACAAAAAGAGTGGTGGAGGCAGGCGGGGCTCAGTGTGGCACCCTCTGCCCGCACCATGGAGGGACACACATTCTTGAGCCCAGTATGGAGGAAGAAGAACATCCTTTCACTTGTTGCTGGAAGAAGCTGAAAGAAAGTCCCGTGCCTCTGCATGACCCAAGCAATTACATCAAAATAATTTTTCACAGGAGGATGACACTTCAAACGTGAACAGCAAAGCAGGTGAAGGTTGCTATGGTCACCAAAGCAAGATTTATCCTGTCATCTTTCACCTTCTGCTTAGCAATGGAGCACAGAATGCACTGGGGAAACAGAGTGGAAAGGGAAAAGAGCAGAAAGAGAGACATACTGCACTTCTGGGAAAAATCCAGCCGAGATATTCCATTTCTTTCTAGGAAGAAAGAAGAGCCTGAAGGCTGCCTGGAGGAGGCTCGGGGGTGGGGAGATGCATAGCTGGTCAGAACTCATCACAAGTCTACGGAGGCACATTTCAGTCCCTCCGACAAGGTTAGCAGATAATGTTGGCTTTGTTGTGCGGATTCTTGATTCAAGAGGGAAGGAAGGGGGAAGAGAGATAAGTATCCTTATTTCAGTGTCTACCACACAGTCTGCTACTTTTTCTCAAATATAGCTAAATGTTCATGTCACATCCACATGAAAAATTTTCCATCACTCACTAAGATCAATCAAATTTAATAAAAACAGTTCTCCAGCTGAGCAAACCAGCACACTCCCGAGAAGATGACAATCTTCCTGTCCAAATTGTCTCCTCTTTCATTAGTGCTAAGTAAAAAGCTCAAGTCTCAGTATTAAGTTCCAGCTCTGTCACTAGTGACAATAAGAACAAGAACAGCCGCAGCAAACGATGACTGGGCGCTTCTTTTGTTCTGATGGCTTTATTGGTAGAAAATTTATAAATGGCTGTGTGGTCTGGACCAACTTGCTCAAGCCTTCCTCACTTCTAAGCTGTCCTCCTGCTAGCACCCATGGCCTCCTCTCATCCGCAAAGACCCTCTGGGGCCACTGACTTCAGACCTGCGCAAGATGAGATCACCCCTCTCATGGACCCACTTTGTCCCATGTGTCCTATCTCTCAGGAAACTGTTTTGCCTTTCATTGTGCTTTTCTTATTCTCTTATTTTCCACTCTATGTTGAGAGCACCAGTGTCTTCCCTACCCGGAACCCCCCCACCCCCGCTGCTAAAGAAGACCTTTATATGCTTGGAAGGCATTGAATGAAAGGTTTGTTGAATTGAATGAAATTCCAGGAGTTCTGAATTTAATTCTCAGCTCCCCAACACACTAGCTCTCTGACCTTGGGCAAGTTACTTAACTTCTCTGTGGTCAGTTTCCTCACCCATAAAGTAGCCATAGAAAGAACGATACCTTAGAGCGCTGTGTTGAGGATTTAAATAGCTAATAGGAGCTAATACGAATAAGGCATTTTGAACAATGACTGGGATACACTGTGAGTGCTCGATAAATGTGCACTATTCTTAGTTTTGACCACCTTAGTCCTCAACAGAGCCACTCTGTCGCTATGTCCTACGTAACATAGGTGCTCCTTCCTCTCCTCGAGTCCTTACTCTCTTTTACACATAGAGATGCACAGAGTATAGAGGAAAGTAATTCTTTGGTCTGAATCTTGGCACTGCCACTTTCTAGTTATGTGACCCTGGACATGGTCCTAAATATCTCTGGGAAGCGTATGCAATATGGCAGGGGTCCCCAAACTTTTTACACAGGGGGCCAGTTCACTGTCCCTCAGACGGTTGGAGGGCCACCACATACAGTACTGGACCACCAATGAAAGAGGTGCCCCTTCCGGAAGTGCGGCAGGGGCTGGATAAATGGCCTCAGGTGGCCACAGTTTGGCCGGCGGGCCGTAGTTTGGGGACCTATGCAATATGGGGACCCTATGGTATTAATCTCATAGAGCTGTTATATGGATTAAGTGAGTTATACATCCTCCCTTCAATCTAAAAACCCCCAAATTTTTAGTGGGTACACAGTACACTATTTTTCAGCTTTTTAGAAGAGGTAGTGCTCTCACAGTGGGAAATGCAAGAACTCTGAAGTCAGAAAGACCCAGATTTAAACCCCAGCTCTCTGTCCATTGCTGGCTGACCATGGGGAGAAGACCCACTAGTGATGGGAGCTTGGCCTTGAGGTCCAGGTCTGAATCTGCCCTCCGCAACCATTTCACTTGGTGACATTAGGCAAGTTGGTTTCGCTCACTAAGCCTCAGTTTCCAGATCTTTAAATTGGGACTAGTGAGAGGTCCAAATGAGATCATCCTGGTTAAAAATGCAGTGCCAAGGCCAGCAGCTATGATTACTTAGGGACGTTAGCACTTGCTATGACCTTGGCTGGTGCTTGTTAATCTTATGGTCAGCTGCACCTTTAACTACTTACTCACCTGTTCTTAGATAATTCTTCCCTTTTTAGAAAAACCTATGTTGCGTGAGGCCCTGGGTTTGCCATAAGAATCTGCTTTGTGTTTTCTCAGCCTATGTACTTTGCTTTTGGCACGTTTCCTGCCTCAGACTTGAAGCTGTGCTCGCCTCTCTCTTCCCTTTCAGCACCGTTTTCCAACTTAGATTGAAATGCTTAGAGACTCCAGGGCACTTCTCAGGAAGGTTCTCACCCCACCACCAGCCAAGCATTCTCCACCCTGGGAGGGCTTCCCAGCGCCTCTCTTTTCTCCTGTCTGCGCATGTGTTGTTTTGGCCAAGAAGAGCCTGTGTCTTGACGTTTTTACATCTCTTCCCATATGTTGAGCATTCTTGCTTCTTCCTGTAACGGCTGGCACCAAGCACAGCTCTTGGTCCATGGTGTTGGAAAAACAATTGGACTGTAACGCCACCAGCCTCTACCCAGACCTACGGCTATTCTCTCCTTCTCCCTTTCATTTTCTCTCTCTCACTCTTTCTCCTGATAGATGTCCCATCGCTTTGGCTACTACTTTCTCAACGGAGTGACTTCTTGCATCTGGGATTTCCGCTGTCGCCCTGCTGTGTCACATCCAGAAAGCCACACCTTCTCCCCTTCCTTTCCTCATCATTCACTGCCAACACAACTCACCAATTCACTCTATGTTTTATAAATTAATAATAAGTACATAATCTCCTAGCTTTCTTGAGGTATAATTGACATATAACGTTATGTAAGTTTAAGGTTTGCAATGTAATAATATGATGTGCCTATATCGTGCAAAATGAGAATCACAATAGAATTAATTAACACCTCTGTCACGTCACGTAATGATTATTTCTTTCTGGAGTAAGAACATTTAAGAACTACCCTCTTAGCAACTTTCAAGTATGTAATCCAGTATTGTTAACTAGAGTCACCACACTATATATATTATGTCCCCAGAACTTATCATCGTGTAACTTGAACTTTGTATCCTTCAACTAATATCTTCCCATTTTCCACATCCCCAGTCCCTGGCAACCATCATTCTGCTCTCTCTATGAATTAGGCTGTTTGCCTGAGGCTCCACATATAAGTGAGGTCATACCGTATCTGTCTTTATCCATCTGACTTATTTCACTCAGCAAAATGCCCTCAGGGTCCATCCATGTTGCCACAGATGGCAGGATTCCCTTCTTTCTTGTGATTGAATAACAGTCCAGTGCATGTGCGTGTGTGTTCATTCTTCTTTATCGAGTCATCTCCAGATGGACATGTATATATTGGAAGGAAATTAAATCGGTATCTCAAAGGGATATCTGTACTCCCATGTTCATTGCATCGTTATTCACAAAAGCCAAGATATGGAAACAACCTCCGTCACCAATCCACTCTTGATCTGAAAGCCAGTCACTGCCTGGACTGCTTTAGGTCATTTTTAAAATCCTTGCCTTTCTTTTATATCCGTTGGTTAAAGTTGCTCCTTCTCTCTCTCCCTCTCTGTTTCCTATCCCCTTTTCCTCTCCCTCCCTCTTCTAAGCTTACAATCACAACATCTGTTAGGGTCTTCCAGGAGCAAATGCTGGTTGGACTTCTGCTTTGCAAACCAGATCCTGTCTCTCCTCTCTGGATAGAACTACCTGCCCTCAGCCTGTTCAGCCAAGGGCCCCAATGGAGAAGCCGACACAGGCTGGGTGGTTTTTCTCCACAATGTCATGAAGTCACAATTTAGGATAGTCCATCATTAGTCCCCCAGTTCTGGTGCCATGTGTTGTTTACAAGAAAGAGCTGACCCAGATTCTAGCTTTAAAAAAATAAAAATAAAGCCTTTATGAACGTTCTTTCTGGCCTCTTGCAACTGAGACCAGTTATTCTGAGGGGCTGTTCCCCTCATTTCTCACGCCTCTGGCAACCGATTTGAGACCAGACTCATGGAGACCGAACCGGGTTTGGGGGTGAGTTTCTGGGGAAGAGCTGGAGAGGGTGCAGGGAGAGAGACTAAGCCAGTGGAGGAAACAGGTGAGTTTGATCACTTATGTACCTGTAAGAACTGTGGTAATCTTTCCTCTACATTGTAAGATCTCTACACTGACATATGCCAAAGACCAGTTTGGAAGGAAGTGGGGAGGAAGATATGTATCATCCTCTACTCACCCAAAACAGCACATGGAAATGCCTGTATCTTTGATGAATCAAAACCATCATGGTGGCCAGCATGAAAATCAAGGTGATGGCTTTCTCACTGTAACGTGCAGACTCCTGATAAGGATAGCCAGAACAGTATGAAAAGCCTGCCCAACACTCAGACATGACATTGGAAGCTCTTTATGCTCGAGGACAAAACTATTGCCCTATCACCTTCCTGCTCTTCTAAGCAATCCCAGTGCCACTCTATACGTCTAACTGGAAAAACGGCCAACATAACTGAAGCTTCTTATTGAGATGTCAAAGATCAGTGCTCACAACTAAAATCCTAGAGCCTAATTTAGTTCCAGAAATGGGGCAGTATGAAAGATAAGACATTATTTTAGGGTCGCTTGTCTTTTTGACAAACTATTGCTATCTGCCTCTTTATATTATAGTTACCTAATAGCTGTACCTTTGAGATGACTGTCTGTCACATAGCAGATGCTCAAAAATATGTTACCTAAACCTAGACCGTTCTTTATTGTCTTTTTTTCTACAAATTCACTTAATTTCTCATTGTCTCCATTTTTTCACATTTCTTAAAATTGGTTTGTTATTGCCTTTTTTCCAAATAGAACCTTAATAGTCTTTTCACTTATAATATACAATTACCTCAAACACTATATACTGTTCTAAACTTTAAAAATTTAGTAAGTATATTGGTTTTTAAAAAGGATGTGGAACATGCATAATAAGAGGGGAAAAGGCCTGACCTGTGGTGGCGCAGCGGATGAAGTATCGACCTAGAATGCTGAGGTCACTGGTTCAAAACCCATGGCTTGCTCAGTCAAGCAACTTTGAGTTGATGCTTCCCACACTTCTCCCCACCCTTTTCTCTCTCGCTTCTCTCTAAAATCAATAAATAAAATCTTTAAAATAAAAATAGAAAAAGCAAGCAAGCCTAGTAGACTACATGAACACAATTGGCCTTTGGCTTAGATGTGGGAGGTGATTTCTGTCTATGACACTGTCAGCTTGGCCTTTGTCCCCTCCCTTCTCAATGCTCTCACCCCTTGGCACCTTCAGAGTACCCGACCAGTCTATTGAAACTTGTGTAGTGTGACCATAGTATTGGCATGTGTCATTTTATAGATGTTAT
Source organism: Rhynchonycteris naso (assembly GCA_037038555.1). Taxonomy (NCBI): domain Eukaryota; kingdom Metazoa; phylum Chordata; class Mammalia; order Chiroptera; family Emballonuridae; genus Rhynchonycteris; species Rhynchonycteris naso. The sequence continues at coordinate 13,386,490 of CM073000.1, forward strand.
ATAGGTACAACAAGAATGTGTGTCTGAGAAAGAAGGAAGGGTGAGCCATGTAGATACCTGGGAAAAGACTTGGCAGGTAAAGAGACTGGCAGAAAAGAAAGGCCTGGCAGCAGGAGGAGCCGGGATGCTTGGGTCCCTGGCAGCTGCGCAGGGGGAGAGGAGAGCGGTAGGGAATGTGTCAGAGGGAAAGCAGGAGGCCTGACAGGAAGCACCTGATGGGCTGTAGGGGAAACTTTGCTATTTACTGTGGGATGAGGAGCCACTGGAGGATTTTGAATAAAGGAATTTGACAAGCTTATGCTTTAAAATAATTTCTCTGGTGGCTATTTGGAAAACAGAGCGGAAGGAGAGAACCTATTAGGAAACTATTAACATTAACCAGGCAGGGTGTGATAGTGACAGACACCAGAGGAGTAGCAGTTGAAGTTATCAGAAGCAGTAGGATTCTGGACATTTTTAATGTCCAGCAGCATTTGCTGATGGACCGGATATGGGGCAGGGAAGGGTTCAAGGATGATAACAAGGTTCTGATCTAATGCCATAGATGCACAAAGCCACCAGTTACTCATATGGAGAAGACCATAAGAGGGGCATGTTTGGAGGAATGAAATCAGAAGTTCTCATTGTTCACCTAGGGTGATGAGCAGTTGGTCTGTGATTCCCAAGTTCAGGGGAGAAGAGGTGTAACAGATGATACTTAAAGCCAGGGGACTAGATGAGAAGTTAAGTGAGAGAAGAGGTCCAAGGTCTCCACCCCAGGACATAGCAGCACTTAACAGGAATGACAATGGTGTCAAAACTGGGTGTATTGTAAGGACTCAATGAGATGATTCACATAAAGCATTTAAGTAAAATAGTACTGGGAATCTTCAACAATCAACGACCCTATACACACCTGTTGGCCCCTTTACCTACCAGAGCCCCCATTCCAGGTCCCAGGGGCCTGGACCTGGTGGAAGTTTTCACAGCGCTTAGTAAGGAGGGGGTGGGAAAAAGGAAACCTTGTTCTCCCCATTAAGGCCACAGAGGGAAAAGTGCACGGGCTTGCCTTCTGACTCCCCCAGCAACATTAACAGTTTCTAAAATCGTTCAAACCGGAAATCCAGTACTTCATCTCAAGTACGTCAGGCATAGGATAGCCTTTTGGGCTAGCCTGAGGACTCGCTCATAATTTACGGTACTTCTCTGAGAAAATACATTCCAAATTCCAAATATTCACAGAAACCTACATTAAGAGAAGGCAGATTGCCTCTTTACATAAAAACACACATATGTAAATTCTAACAATAGATGTATGATGACTTCCTTTTAACAGCAACGTTCTGTGACATATAAGCTACAGTTTAGAAACTCAACCATGACTAACCAAGTCCAGTGATAGCCCCTTTCTAGCATGTGTGTTAGTGCACCTTCTCACATCTGTCTGTGACCATCCCCACTTTATTCCCCAGTGATAGCCCCTTTCTAGCATGTGTGTTAGTGCACCTTCTCACATCTGTCTGTGACCATCCCCACTTTATTCCCCAGTGCTCGGCCAGGCAACAGATAGGTCATTGGAAAATTGTAACTTCGAGATAAATTCCCCATCATGCTATATTTCTCCATCAGAGCCTTTACCTTACTGTATTATAATTGTTTGATTGCCTTCTTCCCAATTAACTCTGTAAATGCTGGGGTGTATTTATCTTGTTCACATTGCATTCTTGGAACTCAGCATAGGATCTGGCACTTAATAGACAATCACTAGAATTTCTTGAATGAATGTGGCACTCAAAACTCCAACTTGGTCCTAGCCTACTCCAAGACTTATAAGTCTCCTTAAAAAAGGACTCCAGAGTATTCTTCCAAATGAGTGAAGTTAATCAATCTGAGAAGGAGGGTATAGGGGTGCCGGCCTCTTCTGCAGTAATGAGATATGAAGATTTGCACCCAGAGGAGAGCTGCTTATGGTGGCTTTTGGAAGTCCAGAGAGAAAGAAAGCCTTCATAGGACTAGCTCCAGGGCTGCCGAAGAGTGCCAAGCTTAAACTTCCAATCTCCAGTTTTCCAGAAGATCATCCCTTTATTTTGTTTAAATAACAATGTGATCTTCCTAGGCTCCATAGCCCTGAACTCTTGGAAGCCATGTTTCAGGAAACTTAGACTAGCTACATGCATGCTTGCTTGCCTGGTTTCATAAACCATGTTTAAGTGTACATATACATTCATGTGTCCTCCATTAATTTGCAAATTCCTAAAGCACACCCATGCTTTCCTCTCCTTTCTTTATGGCACACTGATGCTCCATTATGATCAATTATGACTTACTCTGTATCTTCTCAATAGTAAGGGTTATATTTCTAACATACACACACACACACACACATACACACGCACACACACACACACCTATCTCAACACTCAGCATAAAATAGGCACTCAATAAATGTCTAGTGAACTGAACTGTTTAACTGGTTCCCTGGATTACTTTTTCTTTCTCTTTATTCTTTTTAATGACACTCTATAATTTATAAACTACCAGTAAAATCTCAGAATGCTAATGGATGAACTCTTCCACATCATTCCCAGGAACCAAAATGCTAATTATAACACAACATAGGCCCTGGCCGGTTTGCTTAGTTAGAGTATTACCTTGAAACAACAAGGTTGCAGGTTCGATCCCTGGTCAGGGCACATATGAGAAGAAACCAATGAATGCAAAACTAAGTGGAACAACAAATGAATGCTTCTCTCTCTCTATCTTCTCTTTCCCTTCCTCTCTCTATTTCTCTAAATCAATCAATGAATAGAAATAAGTTAAAAGAATAACAACACAACATAGAGCACATCAGTGGTAGTACTTGCACAGTATATGCTCAGCCGGTTTACAGCCTGAGTAGTATTCTCAGATGAAACCACTAATTGTTATCTAAAACTAACTTGGGACTTTTTCAACCTGATAATTGTCAGTTCAATCACTGCAATAATTTCATAATGGATAATGAAGGACTGCTGCTTACCATATCTGTCTGAATAATTTATTAAAAATATCCAAGGGGATTAAACCATTTATTTTCTTTAATTTCATTCTTCAAGGGCACTTTTTATATAACACCTCATGAAAAGAACTAGGATGAATTTATGAAACAGAGATCATACTGTAACTTTTGAGTATTACACAGACACTTGTGCATTCCTCCTTCAAATTATGTACTGAGAATCCACGCTGTGCAAACCCCTGTGATGCCCTACAGATGATTCAAGGTGAACAGAAAGCCCACTCCTGAGCAGCGGGTGGAGAAGAGGAGAGGTGCCATTACTGCTCAGGGACACCCAGGCTGGGGGGAGGGAGCAGCGAGGTGAGCACCAGAAGACATGAATGGGCTGTGTTCTGGGGATTCAAAGGAGGAAGGGACTCAGCTGGAGGGAGGGATCAATAAATTACTCAGGAGCAGGCAGAACTAGAGTAGATGGTGAGTGAGGACCCCATGAACACTTAGAGAAAAAGCTGGGCGGGGGTGGAGAACATTCCAGGTTGAGGGAAAATCTTGAGCAAATGTCTAAATGAGGAAGAGTTCAAAGGACTCTAGAAAACCACAGAGTCCAGACTGACACCTGGGAGAGATGCAGGATGAGGCTATCTTGCTATACACCTTTCACACACGTATAAATCTGCTTCTAGCTGATTGGTAAAAGTCAAGGGGAAGGGGTGTCGCTGAAGCAGCAATGTGCTACCATCAGAAATTCATTTCAACAAAATTCCCTGCAGAAAAGTTGAAGGGATTGAGCAAAGAAAACAAACAAACTCATAGACACAGACAAACAGTATCAGAGGGAAAATGAGGTCGGAGTAATGTGGGAATAAACGGTGAGGGGAAGAGACTTGACTTGGGGTACTGAACACACAATACAATAAATACAGATGATGTATTATAGAATTGTACAACTGGAATCCATATAATTTTATTAATCAATGCAACCCCAATAAATTCAACGGAAAAGAATACACACACACAAATAAATAAGTAATAAAAATAAACTTCCCAAGCTGCTCAGCTAAGACTGAGAGGGTTATTAAATGGTCAGAAGACCACCAAAGCAGCTATCAATAGTGTTCTGCAGGAAATGCTAGGGAATGACGTGTGTTCCCCCCAAATTCATATGTTGAAGCCTTAGCCCACCTTGACCATATTTGGAGATGGGTCTTTAGAAGGTAATTAAGGCCACGGGAAGTCATAAGGGTGAAGCCTAATGAGAAGAGGAAGAGAAATCTCTCTCTCTCTTTCTCTCTCTCTATCTCTATCTCTCTCTTCCCTCCCCTACTCCACACACAAAGAAGAGGTCATGTGAGGACACAGCAGGAAGTCCCCTGTCTGAAAGCCAGAAAGAGAACCTCCACCAGAACCAAACTGGCATCTTGACCTTGGACTTCACAGCCTCCAGAACTATCAGAAACTGAAGTCACTCAGACTATGGTATTTTGTATTACAGCCCAGAAAAAAACACCATCTCTATCTTCCTTCCTTCTGGTTTCTCCCTTTTGGAATGGGAATATCTATCCAATGCCTGTCCCAAGATTGTGTTTTGAAAGCACGTAACTTGTCTACTTGCAAAGGTTCACAGCGGAAGTGGAATTTTGCCTCACAATGATCACCTCAAGTCTCATCCACATCTGATTTAGATGATATAAAGACATGGACTTGAGATTTTTTGAGTTGATGCTGGAATGAGTTAAGACTTTGGTGGCTATTGAGATAAGAATGAATGTAGTTTGCATTTGAGAAGGACATGAATTTTGGGATCAGGGCAGAAAGCTATGAACTAAATTGTGCCCGCCCCCCCCCCATTCCTATATTGAAGCTGTAATCTCTAGTGTGACTACACCTACAGATGAGCCCTTTGGGAGGAAATTAAGGTTAAATGAAGTCATATGGATAAGGCTTTCATCTGATAGGGTTGGTGACTTTATAAGAGGAAGATCATTCTCCCTCATCACCTCACTCCCCCCCACCCCATAGGCACAAAGAAGAGGTCATGCAAGGACACAGAGAGAAGACATCTATCTGTCTGCCTCCAAAACTGTGAGAAATAAAATTTTGTTGTTTGAGCCACTTAACCTGTGGCACTTTGTCACTGCCGCCTTAGCTGACTAGAAAGGGCTGTAGGTTTGAAAAGTAAGAATAGGGTGAGGATGGATAAGGAGGGGAATCCGGCAAAAAACCCTCTCACAGAGAAGAGGGACTGGGTTTCAAGAAAGGATCCCCAGTGGCATCCAGGCTGTGTGAAGTTAGGGGAGCCGGAAGCCTACAAAATCACAGTGGTTTCCAGACTGGGGATCCCAGGACCTTCAAAGCAAAAGTTACAGAAAGGAGGAGCAGGGGATACATTGAGCCAGATAAAAGAGTGAGTAGCCGGAAGAGAACACAGGCAGCAGGAAGCGTGGAATTTTCTTTCAAGAAGTGATATGTCAAAACCCCGCCACATCCTTAGGAGACAGTCGGGGCTTATTTTTCTCTAGTTAAACATAATGTCTTATTTATTTATTTTTGTAAAGCTGGGATTTCTTTTAGGCACTGCTGGGGATTACCAAGAATTTGTTTTGTTCCAGTGATATATGATGTTCCTGCTTTTCTGCATAAGAATCTCCCAGGAGCTTTGGACATGTTTTCTCTTGGCCCAGATAAATATCTGAAAACCCTTCATTTCATTGAAGTTGATGTTAAAGCAATTTTCAAAAAAACACTCGGAAAAGCCTGATAAGCATCTGTGTCATTCGGAGCGGAGCAGCTCCAGAACCCGCCTGAGAACCCAGGGCTGCTCTTGACTTTGGTATCCCCGCCCCTCCCCCACCGCGCTCCCGCATCAACTCCCTCGCTGTTTCTATGTATTTCTTTACCTTTGCTTCAGTCCGTGTTCCAACAGGAAAGGCCCCATTGGACCATGGAGTCAACACGGATTGGGCCCACATTTCATCTCTAGTGCCTAGCACACGTCCTAGAGGGGGGTCAACAACCACCCGTGCATACCCAGTCACCTGGAAATCAGGTGGAAGGCGAATCCACCATGCACATAACTGAGAACTCTTTCTCAAGACTCTATGATTATTAGCTAATAAGGGAGAAACTTTGTAATAGTTGCTTCAACGGTAAGCATGGAGTCTAACCAAGTGGTGGCACAATATAGAGCATCTGCCGGGGACACTGAGGATACAGGCTTGGAACCCCGAGGTTGCCGGCTTGAGCACAGGCTCACCAGCTGGAGCACAGGGTTGTCAGTTTGAGCGTGGGATCATAGACATGACCCCATGGTGGCTGGCTTGAGGCCAAGATTGCTGGCTTGAGCAAGAGGTCACTGGCTCCACTGGAGTCCCCTGGTCAAGGCACATATGAGAAAGCAATCAATGAACAATTAAGGTGCTGCAACTATGAGCTGATGCTTCTCATCTCTCTCCCTTCTTGTTTGTCTGTCTCCCTCTCTCTCTCTAAAAAAAATAAAACAGTAAACATGGACATGTTATCATAGAAACATACTTTTGCCACTTTCAAAAATTACTCATTTGAGCATACTTCTTATAGTTTAAGAGCCATGTTCTGCCCAAGCTAATTTCTTGACAATAAAGATCCGCAGCTTATTTTTAACTTCAGGCAGGCAGTGAATGGTTAAGTCCATTGGATCGGATGGGTGCTTTTTGTTGTTGCAGTTATTTTTTTGAAAGGAGATGAGAGCAGGTTGTTGGCAGGCTTCTCCAGTGTCAATCCACTGAAAAGGAAGTTAAGGATGATTTCCAAGGCTTCATATCTCTTCAAACAAGAGGAACAACTGTAAGTCAGACATTCCTTAGTTATTTCAACTTCAAATTTACTTTGCTCTCCTCACATGTCTTCTCCACTCTGGCTGGTTTCTGTATTTACGGGAAGAGTAGTTGAAATGCTATAGGCTCGCCTCGGTCTGATGATGACTGATGCTTCTGCTCCGAGGCAGAGCAGAGTGGCTACTGATTCTGTGAGCTGTACTGGATGTCAGGAGCTAACTTTATTCGTTCAGAAAACATACTGAGCATTGACCGTGTGCTTGATGATCAAAACAAAGCAAAACAAACAACCACGATCTCCGCCATTACAGCTTACGGAGTCAAATGGGGTGTGTCATGGATTGCTAAAAGGGGTCTTGTTTTGTGGTTTTTATATATTTTTTTAATTTTTCAATTACAGTTGCCAAACAATATTACAAGCTTCAGCCATACAACATAGCGATTAGACGTTTATTTAAGTTACAAAGCGATCACCTGATAACCCTCCGACCTCATGCACAGTTACTTCAATATTATTAACCCTCCTCCTATACTGCACGTCCCTCTGACTATTTATGTAATCTGCAATTTGTACTTTTTAGTCCTTTCCCTTTCTCACCCCCTGACTCCGCCCCATCCGGCCACCATCAGAATGCTCTCTTTACATATGAATCTGTTTCTGTACAAGAACAGGGTCTTCTTTCTCCTCGCTTCTCATTTCAGTGTTCATCTAACGGGTATTCTCATGGACTCCTTTTAAAGTTTTCAAACCAAAGAGAAACTAGGAAGATGGGCCTAATAAGAATGGGGAACAGTTCATGGGACAGCACTGGTGGCGATGCTGAAAGGACAGTGGATACTGTCATCCACTGTCACCAAATCTATCCTGCTCTCCAGCGCCCCCCGCCCAGCTTTAGGAGATCACAGGGCAGCTATTATAATTCCCACTTTATAGAGAGAAAACAAGGGCTCAGGAAGGTTAGATGATTTGCCCAAGGACTCATAGCTAGAATAGCAGAATCAGGACCCGACTGAAGAGTGCCCTGAATCTTGACCTATCCCTTTCTGCATTTCCCCGGGCCAAAATAATGGAAAAAGTAAAAGAACAATATTTCTCTTGCACATTGGCATGCCAGAAGTAGAAAATTATGATCCACCAAATTTAGGAAGCATTACTGTGATGGTTAGGTAGAAAATAATTTAACGAATATTAGTAGTAACATAATTAGAGTGCTATCAAGAGTCATCTAGTCAATCCAAAATTTCCAATAGTGCTTCATGAGGGTTTCTAATGTGCAAGGTGCTTAGGTATGGAGGACGCAAAGGTGAGTCACAAAGTAGACTGTAAGACCCCTGGAGGGAAGGTGCTTTGTCTTGTGCTTCTCACCTTGCCCAGGTTCTGCCCTCAATACCTATGTGTTGATGAAGTGATCACTGCAGGCATGACACTCTGTCCACTGAAGGCATGACAGAGAAAGAAGGCCAGAGTAGGTCCTGGCTACAGCAAGCGCTCAGTGGCATCTGTGCTTTCATAGAGTCCTCCCCTCCCCCCTCTCCAATTCTGGAATGTAATGATACCAGCACTGTACAGCCCCATAACATCTTATTTACTAGACATAAAAAGTCAAAACAGGAAAGCAGGGGCCAAATGTCTGAGCACCAGTTGATCCTTTTTAGGATGAAATTGTTGGTTAGTTCTTCAAGGCTCAATTCATAAAAATGATAAAATGGAGTGCATTACCTCCTGTGTAATACACACATATAAAAACCAGCTTCACACAGGGTTTAAACCACAGGTGCTGGAGCGCTATATGTGGTTTCAAATCCCAAACGGGCCCTTTATCAGCCAAGTGACCTTGGGCAAGTTATTTAACCCCTTTGTGCCTCAGCTTCCTTTTCTGTCAAAATGTAGATCAAAAGGCCATGTTATAAGCAAAGATATCAACACCTTGCACACAGCAAGAGCTAGAGAAGCATTACCTATCAATAACTTATTATCTACTGAAGAGATAATGTGCCAGGGAACATATTCAGAACCGTGACGAAGTGTAAAAATAAGGGCAAGTTAATGAATCTCACAAAATCAGCGCCCTCCGCACAGTCAGCGGAAGACCTGGCTGGGATTTAGGACCGCTGCATCTTGCCTGCAGAAGGTAGTACAGTTAAAAATAACCTCGGAGAAAGAAATGTTCACAGCTCCTACCATCAAGTGCCGAACTCCAACCATACAAAAATGTCTGACGCGCTTTGGGTTCAAGCTTTTCCTAAAGATGTCCTGAAAGGCTACTGAATACCTTTATTATTTAAGATGAAAAAAAAATTCCATAGCCCCTGTCTAAGAATAGCCCTTTGTTTAAAGATACACATTAATAATAATAATAATAATAATAATAATAACCACCCGTGGTCATTCTCACTAATGAAACACAACTCTCTAAGGATGTTGTAATGATCTGTTGCAAAGACTAGAATACACAAAGAAGAAAGGAGATGGAAGGAATTTTGGTGATCATTTTGCCCAACCCTTTAGTGATGTAAACAAGAAAATTGAGGTCAAAGGGGCGGAGAGGGAAAGCAGTCTCTCGTGGGGAAATCTTAGCCAACCAGGGACAGAAGCCCAGCTCCTCCGACTTCCCCACGCTGCTCCCCACAGGGCTCTCTCTGCACCATGCAGGCTGTCAGGGAATAATAATCATGGTGGTGATAAGAAGAACAACACTTATTGGACACTTTGATGTGTTTAACACTTTTCTACACGTGTTATTAAAATAGGGAAACCTTATTAAAATTTTAAGAGGAGGACAGTGAACTGTACATAGAAATAAAAAGCCCTCTCTTTTAAAGACTATCCAAGGCTACCCAAGGTTGGTGCTGCTCTTATGCCATCCTTTACTTCTGGGCTTCCTAGCCCTCAGCTCATAAGCTGCACTGCACATCCACATGCTATAAAAATCTCCTGTCCTCTCTGTATCAACACTCACTGTCCTCTGGCCCTGTGCTCCAAAACCTTACTAGGAATTCATCAGAAGCAATACTAACAAGCTAAGGATAAATTCACCACCAGGATCACCTCCTCTGTTTGTCTGCATTTAACTGGGCTTTCCTTTTCTTTACCCAAGAGTAACTAAGATGCTCCTTTTGGACAGACTCAGAGACCTTTCAAACCAGAAGTCTTTAAAATTCCAACACACTGTCATTATCTTCTCTACTTAGATAGGGCCAGTACCACTTCCTAGCCCACACTGACAAACCTTCACAGTGGTGATGAGAAAATGATTACAAACCATGGGCGATGTGCACACACAACTGTCAGTTATCAAAATCAGGTCAGAGAGTGACAGAGAATCCAAAGGCACCTTGATTGGCAGGGCCAGCCAGAGGAGAGCCACAATGAGGGAGAGTTTCACCCAAGGTCAGACCTTAACCTTCCCAGATACCATTTACTGGTTGAAAGTAAATGTCAACGCCTTATCCTAAGAAAGACTTAGGCAGGCAGGCCCCTGGTGGGCGGAGGAGCATTTTTTGAGAAGAAAATTTTCATTAGGTAGTACAGAGAAATTTAGTTTGTTCACATTTGAAAAATGTACAGACCAATACTTTATAGGAAAAAAAAAATGACACTGCTTCCTTCTCAATTTTGACTTGTATATTTTTTACTATAATAATACCTAACTATGTACACATATAAAACTCAGTTCCACTAGTTTCAACTCCTTTCGAAAACCATCAAACTCCAGCTAAATGTTCCAACAAAATACAAATGAAATTTAAAAGCCAATCCAAACTGACAACATTAACTTAATATTCAGGTGATGATGTTTTGTCAAAAGAAACCCTCAGTTCTCATTATGATTCTGATAGTGAAAACGCCAACACAGGTGTTCCAGAGTTCAGAGTGTTCCTACCACTCACCTTGTGTTAGGGCCCTCTCTCTTCCCACATTTCTGCATTCACAGCAAAATTAAACATTACTAGACCAGGGCAGTGCTCTGCGCCATTGTGTGGCCTTCACTTAAGGCTAAGTACATAATGAAGTCTACCAGTTCATTTCCATAAGTCCATATAGCAACTGAAGTTACATTGGCAACAACTTAATCATTAATAAAAAACACAAATTCAGGTGCCAAAATCACAAGGCAATATTATTCATTATAAGGTGGTCATCGCGATGATCTAGAATATGCTAATATTATTGTAGATTACCAATAAAATTTTAAAAACACAAAATGTAAACATCATCGTATAGAAGTTCTATGCCCCTCCCCATGAATGCCTCCACAAACCCCACTTGGACAAGGAGGGGCAGGCTGGGGAGGAGAGAGAGCATTAGTGAGTCATGGTTCTACCACTAATTACCTGTAAGACCTTAGACCAATTACTCAACTTCCCTCAGCCTTGATGTCCTCATCTAAATAAATAGGCATAAAAATAGAACCTGCATCCCAAGGTTGTTGAGAGGACTACCTGTGAGAACACATGGAAAGTTCTTAGCCCAATGCTCCATTTAATTGGTGCTCAATAAACAGCCACTGTTATTCCTGATCAGTTGCTTAACACTCAAGTTCCCCAAAAGACGGCAAGATGCACTTTCTTACCAAAACAGAAGCATTTCAAAATATAATTTGAGTTTGAGACAGAAGCACTTAATATGCCTGCCTGAGAGAAGTTCTGACACTGCTACCCATCATATCTGTGCTTTGGTACATAACAGAGATGTGGCACTATGTCATATTCTGAGAAGAGGACTTTTGACACATAAAGTGAAACCAGACAAACTTATCGCGTGGAGTTATTATTATATGAAGAGCAAAGGCTTTAAAGACATTTGAAGGTATTAAAATCTTCACTCTTGGGCTTCTGAATTATTTAGAATGGATAGAATAATCAGTTCACTTTACCACCAACTGAGCACACACCGAAGCCTAGCCATTGTGATGTGCAGCAGGGTTGTATGGCCAGTAGCCACGGCCACCATCACAGCCGCCTGGCCCATGCAGGTTCACATTTGATTCAAACAGAAGTTAATGAAACAATGGAGCCAAGAACTGGTGGGCCATTAGCTTTAATCCTAGTTTGCACCAGCAGGCAAGAAATACACACAGTGGCTGCTTCTCCTCTCCTCCACGTGGCCTTTCTCTGCTCTCCTCTCTAATGCTAATCTCGGGAACCGAGAGAGACCAAGCCCTGGTCTGCCCCATTTTATACTGTAGAAATCCAAACCTTTAAGCCAATCTACAAACAAAGAAGTTTCTGATACAAAGTCATTTATCTGAGGCATAATGGGATTCCTCAAAAGGGTGGGAAAGGCTTAGTCTTAAAACTAAGCCTTAGGCTATAAGGACCCTGCCTGCTTACATTCTGTCCCCCACACCCAATGCAAACTATACGCGAGCAAACCTATATATCATATTTACAAACTTATTTGACCAACAGGGGGTCACAAGGAGGAATGAGTACACATGGTCTTCACCCTCAGGGCACTTACTACACAGAGGAGGTGTAGGGAAACAAGGACAAAGTTGCAGTCTACTGAATTCTAATTCCACTGTAGACAAGAACTATCTTTTTCTGTTTTTTATACCCCAGTGGCTAGTACAACTCCTGGTGCATAGTAGGGGTGGAGGAAGAAATGAATGAGTGAAAGAATGAATGAACGAAGAAACAAATGAATATATGAATGAATGAGCTATAAAAGTTAGACTATGTATGCGTTATAAATTCAGGTTGAAAAAAGACTGATGGCTCTTTTGAGGGCTCAAAGATTGAGACAATCCTGAAAAGATGAAACTTGAAGGAAGACTCAAATTTCAAGAAGCAGAGAGAGATAGGAGAATGTCTAATTATAATTTTCTACCACTGCAATGTGCTTTAAATTAGTTAAGTAGGAAGTTCTTGCTCTGATTATTAGTATGCCTAACATTTCTGTAATGTTCTATACTGTAAATTATATGCAACTGCTTCTTAGTTTGTTGTTTATTAGAAAGCTTTTGATTTATTTATAAGCAAGTTGGCGGTTAATTATTTATTAAAATAGGAAGCTGAAGAAATAATATCTGGTCTCTAGCAGCCCTGTCCCAATTATTGCTATTGGTCTCATGGTGCTGTCTAATAAGTAACCATAAAAAAGTTAATTTGCAATTAGGAGAAGAAAGGTTAATATCTGGCAGCATTTACATTGACATGATTAACAATAGACATCACTAACAGATACTCAACAATGTAAGAAGAATAACTTCATCGCGCCATTAGCATGCGGGTCTTTAAACCATTAGCAGTCTTAGAATGATGAAAGAGATATGGGAATGGTTTGTTTAAGCAATGATTAGGATACAACAAAAGGTGCATACAAATATCTCAACAGTAGAAATTCAAAAGCAAGAAAAGATATCATTTTATAGATACTTTGGAAAATCATGAAAAGGACTAGCCTGATCAAAAAAAAAAAAAAAAAGAAAAGAAAGAAAGAATGAAAACATTAAATAAAAAGAAAATTATCATCTCAGTGAGGATCCCTCACCAAGCTAAATAATCATTTCTATTAGACGTTTTTAACTCTATGTGACCTTAACTGATTACTACTCATTTAAAAATAATATTAATATTTTAATACTTCTTTAAAATTATCCTTTAGTTAGTGTTTATATTCTAACACCTGAACATCACTCCTTTTTGGCAGGACAAAGAAAATCTATATCTTGACCTGTTTGATTTCTGTTTTGTTTGTTTGTTTGTTTGTTTGTTTTGGGGAATAAGCTCATTAAAGCTGGGAACAACAAAACAAGGAAGGGTTTAGGATAGAAGAAGCAACAGGAGAGCTTGGGCTGGGTTGCCCTGGCTCTCTAGAAACCTTATAGCAGGAGTCCCCAAACTAAGGCCAGCAGGCCCCATGCGGCCCCCTGAGGCCATTTATCTGGGCCGCTGCACTTCCGGACGGGGCACCTCTTTCATTGGTGGTCAGTGAGAGGAGCACAGGATGCATCCGCACCCATAGTGCCCATTGAAATACTGGTCAGTTTGTTGATTTAAATTTACTTGTTCTTTGTGCTCGCTTCGGCAGCACATATACTAAATTTACTTGTTCTTTATTTTCAATATTGTATTTGTTCCCGTTTTGTTTTTTTACTTTAAAATAAGATATGTGCAGTGTGCATAGGGATTTGTTCATAGTTGTTTTTTTTTTATAGTCCGGCCTTCCAACGGTCTGAGGGACAGTGAACTGGCCTCTTGTGTAAAAAGTTTGGGGACCCCTGCCTTATAGAAATGAGCCCAGGCGGGGCTGTTCTGGCTCACTGGCAAACCAAAGAAAAGGGATCATGGAGACAGGTTCAAGGGGTTAGCCTGGGATGAGCTGCAGCACCCATTGCTTCCACGGTTGCAAGTCTCATGGGGACCCTTAGAGTTTAGAAGAGGCATGCCTATGGTGGGTGGGAGAAGGGACAGGCACAGCAAGCTCCCAGCAGAGCGAGCACACCTGTTTTTCCTTTCTGTTGGAGGGAAGCAATATTATTTTAGCTTTTCAAAAAGCCTTATGATCACTGAGATGAGGGTGTCTGAGAAGATGAATGGGAACAAATTCTAAAGGGAACGTCCCCATTCAGAGGTAGAGGGAGGGTTCTGAAAAGATCTGGAATCACACCTCAGGAAATAAAATAATTCAAAAGGAGCTCAGGTCCACGGGGTGGGGGAGCAGAAAGGGAGCTATCTCAATCAGGTGGGGAACCCACCAGGGCAGACTGCCAGGTAGGCTGGAAGCAGCCGCAGATACCAGTTACTCAAAGGTCTCTGACCTTTATTCGCCTTTGGATTTTATTTCCTATAAGATACTCTCTTGAAAGTCATACTGTCATAAAAATACCTAGGATTCGTTTTCACGAATATCCATTAAGGCACCTCTAATTTTGTCCAGATAAAATAACCTTCTCATAGTATCACAGTTTGGCTTGCATTGTAAGACACTAGCCAGCGGTGGGCGTGAAGACAAGGAGATGGGTGAGCTGAGAGGAAGAGGTGCAGTTAAAATGGGAAGAAAGACTGAAAGTGTGGTGTTATGTTTGCTCCTTCTCACTCAAGACCAGCGCCTGGGTGATAAGTATGGTTTTGCTTAAATGTGACTGTCCAAGAACAGTATTAAAGAATAAAATTAGAAGCCTCATGAGGAGCTACGACGTTTGAAGAGTTTCATCACTGGAGACCCCAAAGGCCATTTTCTGAATGATACCGGATCTTGGCTACAGCATGTGTCATTGGGACCTCCTACAACTGTCAGGGTATTAAAAGGAAGTATAAAGAAACAGAGTGTCACACGTACACTGGGGTTTTCTCACAGGGCCACTTTGGCCCGTCCCATGTCCCAGTGACTACTTCACTAGCACATAATTGAGCTTACTTAGGGCCATCCTAAAGTTCTTCATGTCCTCAGTTTCCAGCTGATAGTCTAGCAGTTTCCACACAACCTCAAGGAAGGAGTTGCGTGCTTCAACCCAAAATTAAATTAGATTTGGGGGAGTTGAGGGCAGTGGTTCCAGTTTCCACTTAGCTCGCATCCACCTGAAGACAACTTTTCCAAATCAGTCTGCACACATGTGGGGTCTGAAAACCTTCCTGACCTTCCAGAATGACACCCGACCACTCAATGTGGTTGCAAACCAGAATGAGAAAGGAGATCCCTTCTCCCCATCCATGGTATCTCAGGAGGCTGAACCCAAACGAAGGTCCAGGCGTGAGCCAAGAACCCCCATGGAGTAGCCATGGGCTGTGGCACTTTGACACAAGTTTAGAAGGCTCACTTTGAAAATCTGACCAAGCATGTATGCAAATCAGAATTTCACCTGAATGTCACCTTGTCAGATTTTGAAGTTTAATGAAAACAACAGCTGTGTATGGAACAGAAATCACCAAGAGACAGGAAAAATAAAAAAAATAAGGGATATCAAATAAACACATTTATGATATGTCAGTTGCTGAATATCTTCCCTGAACAAAATTTAACCTTTCGATAAAAAGTTACTTGTACATCATAAAAGATCAAATGAATATCATTAATACCCACAGCAGGAAAAAAATGAACATATCCATGAATTTGTATTTTGCTTTTATTTGTCTAGTCAAGGCTGAGACTTTGCTCCTAAGTAAATACAATTTAGTTTGAACTACCATTAGTTGACCTAAATTTATTATCCTCTACATAAAAAATTCATGATATCGGTAATCAAATAAATAACTTTTTCTAGACTAATTAAATCTCAAGAGAGAGGTATCAATTGGACTTCAATTTGTCTGGCCAGACTCCATTACTAGGTTTTCATTGGTACCAGCTACAGAAGTCAAAATAAAAAAATAAATTATATTAATTTAGCCTGTCTTTCAGATAATTTTATGACAGAGGGGAAGGCAAAATTTCAAATTGGATGTTTGCCTCAATAAGTTGGTCAATATAATCAACCTAATAGACAGTAGCCTAATAATCAATGCAGAAACTTTTGAAAAAGATTAAATTGATTAGTCATCAAATTAAAGTTAGAATAATGACCACTTAAGTGATTTTTAAGGAGATGCCAAATGATTATCTTATTTATTTATTCAAAATGGTTTGCCGTGGGTCGTATCTCATTTTGTGGAAGGTGGTATCCAAACTATGGCAGGCCTCTAATAACAGAAGCACTAGAAGAAAAGCTAATCTACTAAAGTCAGCTCTCATTTCCACATCCAACCATCCTCAACCCCCACAATGAAAGCTCAGCCTCCCTGAAGCAACTGTCAAGTGGAAATGTCCACAATGGGGTCACCACTAGAAAGCAGTAACACCAGCCAGCCCTTATCTTCACCAAAGAAAGTGCTTACAAGCAGGGTGGAGGTGAGACCTCTCTTCTTATGCATTATTTGTGGCAATGTTAATTACTACAATTTCCTCGAAAAACAATAAAAAATGTTGAAGTATATATATAGAACGTCTGAAGAAGGTCTATCTGTTTGATCCAATAATTGAACTTCTAACAAGCCATTCTAGGAAAATGTCCTAAAATATATGGAAAGAAATATGATCAAAGATGTTCATCAAAGTGTTATGATATTTTGGACATTTGGGAACCATCTAGATGTCCAACAACAGATGGGAAGATCAACGAATTTGGTGGGAATGCCATGCAGTTTTGTGAAAACAATGTGTATAAAGATTGTTGACTTTACTTGGAAAGTTATTTAAAATGTCTGGTGAAGTGTGCTGGGTGCAAAATTCTAAACACACTCTTATTCCAATTCTACAACGATATGCATATAAAAAAGACTGAAAGGAAAAACAAGCAAATATTAGTAGTAATTATCATTTTCTTATGGTAATGTGATTTTAATTTTCTCTTTTTATACTATTTGGTATTTTCCAACGATTTTATAGAAAGCACAAACATCCCAGGAAAAGAAGCCATTGAAAAATTCAAGACAGAGGGTCCCTGGTTTTCCTGCCAACTGGACAGACGTCAGACTACACTGGGAAACACTGCTAGCCTTTTGAGCATATTCCATGCCCTACCTGTCATTCACACCTGAAGTAAACCCCAGGGATGACTTCTTGCATTCTACATCATGCTTATGCCTTCTTCAACCTTGGCTTTGACTTTCAGCCTTCTCTGTTTATACCGAAACACCCCTTTGGCAGTTATCTCTTCTCTGTAAACCATGCCTCCTTCCCCCTTCGCCAGCAAGACCCAGGTCCACAGTCTAGTGAGCCTCCTCCTAGCCCAGCCTAGTGGATGTCTTGGTAGTGACAAATAAGTTACCCTGGAAAGCTACAGGTATCATAAAACAAACTACCAAAAAACAGGGCAAAGAAACACAGTTTTCTTAATGTATTCTACAAAAGCCTTTTACATACAGTGGACCTCCCTCCCCTCAGAGACCGGGTGCTATACCAGGCCCAGCTATAATTCATCTCTTGGGAGGTCCCCTACTGTGAGAACCATTCTTAACATCTGTGCAAAGCATTCCATCTTGTGAGTGTGAGTGTACATTCACAGATTCACTGCATTTCAGCCTCGCAACTCTGTAAGGGGAGGAGATCGAGTATTATTCTTCTAATTAAACAGATAAGAGAATTTCAACTAAGAGACCCGACACTGAATGGCTTATTCCCCCTGATCCTCAGGGAATGCTCATCTGTAAATAGTGACAATAATACCCACAGGTGGAGATGTTGTCGGGATTAAACGAGATAACGTATGCAGTGTGCTGAGGACTGTGTCATGAACAGGAGCAGCATTGAGCAAATGCCAGCTCCTGTGACTGTGAGGTCAATGGGAACTCAAGGTTACATAGCTTGGAAGTGACAGTGCCAGGCGGGGAATCCAGATCTTTTCGTGCCAAGCTGGTGCTTTTAATATCTCATTCCCAACACTGTAAGAGCAGCATTCAGGTACAGCCCATGCCCTCAAAGAATTTATAACATATTGCAGTGGGTATATCACAATCACTTGAAACAATAAAGCCATTATTCCCACGGAGAGCTAAAGCAACAGTAATAAGAACTAGGATATAATTCTCCAATTACACAATTCTTTTGTCCATCTGCTACCCTTCCAGTGCTTTCTTATGCATACATTCCAAAGATTAGGAACCCTGTGTCTCATTCCTGTTTCAAACTCAACTCCCTGAGCTGAGGGCAGGGACATGAGATAAGAAAATAAATCTCCATCCTGACCATAGAAAATATGCTCTTCACGCATTCTGAAATACAGGAAGTTTGGGTTATTTTTAGAAACTTTTTTTAACTTCTAAAAAGTACCATTTTCAGTCACACCCTTGAGTCGAAGGCTGCTTCCACCTTTAAACAACATCCCCAGCTCGATTAATCAGTTGAACGTACAACATATGACACCTGGCAATTTGTAACAAGAGAGAAGATACGAGGACAGTGAACATTTTATAGGCAACAGCAGAAATTTCCTCATGGAGACAGACACACAGTGCACTCACACACACACACACACACACACACACACACACAAACAAACATGCGCCCGCGCGTGCGAGCAAAGTTGGACATCATTCTATCTCCTGTGTATTCAATGTCATCACAATGGAATCCTGGATCACCAACCCTAGGCAATACTATTTCTTTATAGAGATCTTGGCCTATTTATAAGCTGACAAAAAAAAAAAAAGAATTTAAAACTTTGTGTTATGGAATGTTGAAGCTTTTTTATATCAGAGGGTAATTTATTAATGAATACTTGCAATTCACATTTTGAAAGGTATTTAATATGGTGTGTATTTTTGTATTTACAATATACACTGCTTCCTAAGACAGATAAATGATGTTCACGAAGGGAGGGCCCTTAGCAAAACTATGAGACAGAAAGAAGTTTTTCAGAAATACTCTCCCTCCCTTCTCCACAGGTCTGTTTCCCTAGGGGCAAAGGTGAAGGCCTCCATTTATTGAGCACCTTCGATGAAGCGGACTTGTATGCTGTGCCTACTTTACGTTATCCATGTCACTCCATACAACCTTACCACTTGTCTACTAATCACCCCATTTATTCAGAAGTGAGAAAACTAAGTCTCATAGGATTTAAGTGACATGTCTCAAACAAAGAAACTGATCGGTGACTACAGAGATTCCTCTACTTTAGGACTCATTGGATTTCCACTCTCTGAACTAGAGGCTCCACCAACATCAGCACCCTCAGCAGCACCTGCCCTAGGAACTAGATGACATCAGCTCATAAAGACAGGCCACCATTTGAGTTAATCCTCTTAGAAGCATTCCTATTCTAAAAGAGACCAGGCAGGCATGATTTCAACCAAAATCAATGGTAAAATTTGAGATGGAGTGGGAGAAATTCAGAAAATAGAGACTCTTAAGAGATCACCTGGTCAACCTCTTTCCCGAATAACATACAGGTTAAAAATAATGAGAGCCTGAGAGGAGACATGACTTTGCAGAGGTCACACAACAAATCAGGTGCAAGCCCAGATGAGAGTCAGGACTCCTGACTCAGTCCTGTTCTCTTTAACAGCACCAGTCACAAATATTCACACACCGGGTTAAAAAAAAAAAAAATCCAGGCTAAACAGGAATTATTTCAATGTTGTTGGTTCATACTGGAGTTTCAGAGTGCTGGTCAGACTGTCTGAGCTTGAGCCTCCATGCTTACTAAGAGCGTGGCCTATGTAAGGTACTCTCTCTTCGCCTTGGGTTTCTTATCAATTGTATGAGAATAACAATAGTGTCTGCCTCTGAAGGTTTTCATGAGAATCCAATGTAATAATCTAGGTAGAGCTCTTATTTCTTTGTGCTCACATATAGTAAACACTGAATAAATGTTAGATATCACTATCATAATTAAATTTATTTTTACTATTAATACTACTAGTTCACAAAACGACTGTTAATACTTTCACTTTGGTGAAAATGCTCTTCCTCTTCTCCAGAGGTAGCCCTTGACAGTCTCAGTACAAGGTTAGCACTAGGAATGAAGAAATAACCTTTAAAAAGTTCAAAGTACTACTGAGTACTTTCATTTGATGTTCAGAGTCAAAATTCCCCATCTTTCTCAAACTTACTCTTTCTTGTTTACTTTTTTTTCCTCCTAGTCTTACAGATATTCAATGAACATTGTATGTGTATTAGTTTTAGGCATACAACATAACGATTTTGCGATAGATGGATAGATAGATACATAGATAGATAGATAGATGACAAATAGCGACAGTGAGTTAACATCAATCACTTAACATAGTTACACATTTTTTCCCCTAATGAGAACTTTTAAGACCTACTCTCTTAGCAACTTTTGTCACCATGTTGAACTAGAGTCACCGTGTTGAACATTAAATCCCCAGAACTTATCATACAACTGA
The DNA here is from genome assembly GCA_037038555.1 of Rhynchonycteris naso. Classification (NCBI taxonomy): domain Eukaryota; kingdom Metazoa; phylum Chordata; class Mammalia; order Chiroptera; family Emballonuridae; genus Rhynchonycteris; species Rhynchonycteris naso. The sequence goes on from CM073000.1 coordinate 13,407,109, forward strand.
AAGTTTGTACCTTTTTACCATCTTTGCCCATTTTGTTCACCCCCACCTCCTATCTCTGTTCTCTGTACCTGTGAGTTCAGTTTTTTAAATTAGGTAACACATTCAAGTGAGATCAAGCACTTGTCTTTCCCTGACCTATTTCACTTAGTATAATAACCTCAAGATCCATCCATGCTGTTGCAAATGACAAGATTTCTTTTTTTTATTAGTAGCTGAATAATATCCATACACACACACACACACACACACACACACACACACACACGCGCACACACACACACGCAGATATATATCACATCATCATTATCCATTTATCCACTGCTGGCCACTTTGGTTGTTTCTATATCTTGGCATTGCAATGAACAGGAAAGCATAGATATATTTTAGAGATAGTGATTGTCTTCCCTTCAGATAAATACCCAGAAGTGGTATTGTTGGATCATATGGTAATCCTACTTTAAATTGTTGAGAAATCTCCATACTGCTTTCCATAGTGGCTGCATTCCCACCAATAGTGCAGGAGGATTCCCTCTTCTCCACATCCTCACCAACATGTGCTATCTCTTATTTTTATTGCTTTGTTTTGTTTTGATAATAGACGTTCTAACAGGTGTGAGGTGATATCTCATTGTGGTTTTGATTTGCATTTCCCTGATGATGAGTGATGTTGAGCACTGTTTCATTTATCTGCTGGCCATCCGTATGTCTTCTTTAGAAAAAAATATCTATTCAGTTCCTATCAGACTATTTTTTGCTATGAAGTTGTATGAGTTCTTTACATATCTTGGATATTAACCTCTTACTAAATATATGATTTGCACACAGTTGCTCCCACTTTCTTAGTTGCCTTTTTTGTTTTATTAATGGTTCCCTTCGCTGTGCTGAAGGTGTTTACTTTGATGTGTGGTTCTACTTACTTATTTTGTTTTTGTTGCCTTTGCTCTGCTGATACATTTTTTTTTAAATCATTGCCAAGGAGTTTACCTCCTATATTTTCTTTTAGGAGTTTTGTGGTCTCAGCTCTTACATTTAAGTCAATCCACTTTGAGTTGATTTTTGTGTTTGTTGTTGTAAGACAGTGGCTCAGCCTTTTTTGCACATGGCTGTCTGGTTTTCTCATCCTCATTTATTGAAGAAAACAGCCTTTCCCCATTGTATATTCTTGGTTCCTGTGTCATAAATTAATTGATTGTAGATGCATGAGTTTATTTCTGGGCTCTTTCTTCTGTCACACTGATCTATGTATCTGTTTTTATGCCAACACCACATTGTTTCGATTACTGTAGCTTCAAAATGTAGCTTGAAACCAGGAAGTGCAATGTTTCCAACTTTGTTGTTCTTTCTCAAGATTGCCTTGACTATTCAAAGCCTTTTTGGGTTCCATACAAATTTTAGGATTGTTTGTTTTACTCCTATGGAAAATGCCATTTGAATTTTGATACGGTTGCAATGAATGTGCAGATTGCTGTGGTAGTATGAATGTATTAACAATATTAATTCTTTCAATCATTAGCATGAAATATTCCATTTATTTATATATTCTTCCATTTCTTTCATCAACGGCTTAAGTTTTCAGTGTACAGGTCTTTAACTTCTTTTTTCTTTTACTTTTATTTATTGATTTTAGAGAGAGAGAAAAGGAGAAAGAGAAGAGAGACAAGAACTTTAATCTGTTCCTTTGTGTGCCCTGACCAGGGATCAAATTGGCAACCTCTGTGCTTTAAGACAGTGCTGGAACCAACCAAGCTATCTGGCCGAAGTCTTTAACTTCTTGATCAAATTTGTTCCTAAGTATTTTATTATGTAATTACAAACGAGATTGCTTTCTTAATTCCTCTTTCCAATAGTTCAGTACTAGTGTATAGAAATGCAACTGATTTCTGTACATTGCTTTGTTTCCTGCAACCTTACTGAATTTAATTATTAGTTCTAACAGTTTCTGTGTGTGTAATCTGTAGGGCTTTCTATTTATAATATCAAGTTATCTGCAAATAGAGACTGTTTTACTTCTTCCTTTCTGGTTTGGATGACTTTTCTTTTCTGTTTTCTTGCCTAAATGTTCTAGCCTAGGACTTCCAGGACTCTGTTGCATAAAGTGGTAAGAGTGGGTATTCTTGTCTTATTCCTAATCTTACAGAAAAAGCATTCAGTTGAAATTCCCCATCTTTCTCAAACCTATTTGTTCTTATCTACTTCCTAATTCAGTTAAAAGCCTGACCATATCTAGACATCTAGTCTTCCTACACTGCAATCCACTTGATGACCTAGTGTCACTGATTGTCCCTGTGAAATGGCTCTCTGAAGATCGCCCTCATCTCCTTCCCTATTCTCCCAAGTTCAGGCACACATAATTTCATTGGTGGTAGGGGGGGGGGGACCTGGATCACTCCAGTGGTCTAAAAGCTGTGTTCATTTCTCTTTATAACCCCACCTACTCACCACATCTAAAGTCACTTTTGCAAAATACAAATCAGATCAAATTATTGCTCCCATAAAGACTATACAGTTTCTCCTCAACAGGGTATATTCACAACCCAGGTGGACTGAAATCCCCCCCTTCCCCTGCCAATGTCCCCTGCCACCTCCCCATTTTAGAATACCTAGACTTTTTTTGAACATGACCTTTCCTTCCATGTGGAATGCCTAGCCCCTTTGGAAGAGAACTCCTAGTGCTTACTGGGATCCAGTCCAAATACGGACTCTGCAGGCTCTTCCAGATTGTCTTCACTCTCCTCTCCCTGGGCTCCACTGAACCTGTTTCTTTGTCCATTAAACCCTCACCCTGCGAGCATTATCACTTATTTTCTTATCCTTTTTGTTAGATTGATTTCTGGAAGGAAGGGGCCTCAGTCATTCAGTCTCTCACACAGGGCCTACGGAGCCCACAGTAGATGCTTAACAAATAACTGTTGATAAACTGAGTGAGTGGTACAGAAAGTATAGAAAATGAGACCACAGCGAGTATCAAAGATGCTTTCAGCAAAGCTCGTTTCTGTAGTATGGTGTGTCCGTAAAGTCATGGTGCACTTTTGGCCTGTGACCAGTCAAAAGTGCACCATGACTTTACGACACACTGTATATATGACTAGCTGCAAATGATTGTTCCAGCGGTTTTTAAAAGAGTGTAAACTACTTGCAAATGACAAAGTTCTCAAGTTCCCACTTATGCCTGTTAAATGCTCACCAGTGGAGAGAGCCACGCCCTCTCAGATTTAGTTGAGCTCTGCAGGATCTGCACACACTGGCATTTTGAAAGTTCTTGGGATTCTGTATCCAGGATACTTTTTCTTCGCAAAATTCTATGGAGGCGGTGGCGCAGTGGATAGAGCGTCAGACTGGGATGCGGAAGACCCAGGTTCGAGACCCCGAGCTTGCCAGCTTGAGCGCGGGCCCATCTGGCTTGAGGAAAAGCTCGCCAGCTTGGACCCAAGGTCGCTGGCTACAGCAAGGGGTGACTCGGTCTGCTGAAGGCCCGCGGTCAAGGCACATGTGAGAAAGCAATCAATGAACAACTAAGGTGTCGCAACAGCAACAAAAAACTAATGATTGATGCTTCTCATCTCTCTCCGTTCCTGTCTGTCTGTCCCTATCTGTCCCTCTCTCTGACTCTCTCTCTGTGTCCCTGTAAAAATATATATATATATTCTATGGAGTGAACTCAGGCAGTTGGTGGTCAATAAATGCAGATTTGATTTGCTGTGGATTTAAAAAGCAAAGTGCAACTCACATTTCAGACTATTTCAGCTCAATGACTGATCATACTTAATAGCTCTAAGGCTAAAGAAAATCTATGTGTAGACTGAAAAGCAGCCAAATGTTCCCTCCTCTGCCTTGCTCCACAGTCAGTGCTGACCTGCTTCTTGATTGTTTCCAGCTCCTAGATTTTTCCAACTTTGTTGTGTCCCCAGAATGGAATCGGCGTTAGCAAGTGTTGCCCTGTGTCTGTGAGGCATCTGTCCTCAGTTTTGCAGTTGATGTCATATGTGCAAAAGTTGGACTGAATTAGTTAAAATGTCCCACTTTTCCTAAAGCTTCCCCTCTGTGTGACAGGGTAAGTAGGATTCTGGCTGAAGGAAGGGAGAAGCGTGGGCTGGAACGTTCTAGCATGCTTTCATCTCCCATGGTGGGACTGTATCCCCAGAAACTTTTGTTTTCACTAAAACGACACTTTAAAAAGCTCTGGTTTTTGAAGTCTGTTGAACATTTCTATCCCAATGTAGGAAACAGAAAAGATTCAAAGCATGCACTCTGCTATATAATTCATTTTGGGATAAGAAAAAGACAGCAGGGCCTTGGGGAATAAATCATTAACTAAAAGTCAAACCGAGACTCCTTGGAAACCAGTGAGACCAGGAGGCAGCAGAGGGATCAGGTGGCTGAGATTTGCTTGTTCTCTCTGGTGACTTCCCGAGCAAAGCATCCCACAGGCAGGACGAACTCAGCACACTGTGCTCCCTTCTATTTCACTTTTCCAACTTGAAGCTATTTTTAGATGACCCAAGCCAGCTAATCCCAGGCAGGACAATTCCCGCTGCTGCGCCTCAAAGCACCTTCCCCTCTCCAGCATTTTCCTTTCGGCGCTGGGAAGAGTCTCTCGTTTTTCTCCTTTGCTCGCTGAGTCCAGTCCACCTCCCCTAACCACCACTCCAAACCCCCGTCCCGGGAACCACAGTCAAGACGTCTTTCTTTATTCTCCACTTATGCACCTGCTGCTGCTACTGAGAAGCTGAATCCTGGGGCCACTAGGAACCGGGAAGAGCTTCCTAAAGACCCGCGCTTTCTAGAAGAGGGTCAGGAGGGACCTCTGCCCCCACTGCCACCTAGGGAGCTTACAACTGGATCGGAAGACCCCCGCCACACACACACACACACACACACACACACACACACACCCCTCCGCTGCCAGTCCCTGCCCACTCCCTCACCCGGGCGCGCTTGCCCGCCCCCTGCCACGGTACCGGGCACCGCCGGAGCAGCCCTGGCAGGACCGGGTGCAGGGGCCAGCCGGCCGGCGCGGTTACATAACCGACCTGATGGGTGTCCGCGATGCGCCGGCAGAAACAGAGGTGGCTCGGGAGGTCCGCGGAGGGCCGGCGACTGCGGGCGCGGCGCTGCCGGCTCACCTGGCGGCGCGTGCGAGCGCGCGTGGGGCGGACGCGGTGCCCGCGGGCCTGGGTGTGGGCCGTGCGCAGCGCGCCCCGCCTCCCGCTCTCCGGTCCGTGGGGCCGTGGGTCCCTGTCGCCTGCCCGCTCCTCTCCACCACCGCCGCGCAGTCACCGGGACAAAGCGGCTCCGGGGAGGGGCCGAGCCGGCGGTCTCGCAGGAGCCAGCGGAGATGGGCGCGCCCCCAGCTCCGACTCATCGGGCCAACCTCCAATCAGACCCCAGGAAGCCGAAAGCCCCTGTCTGGCCTCTCCCATCTCCTCCTCCCTTGACCCGCGCCCGGACCGGCCCCAATCCCGCATACCTCCCGGGGACTCACTCTGCCCTCCGCCCCTTGTCCGCTCCTTTCCACTCGGGGTCCCCAGCAGGGAGTGGAGACCCTCTGGGGACCCAACGCAGGAGCCTGTCCACAAAAGTCCCGGCCTCAGCGAGGAAGGGCTCCTCCGGGTGGCAGCCGGGGTGGAGGGCTTCTTAGGGCTCGAGCTGGGGAAGGGGCTGATTCGGGAGCGCAGGGTGATGAGCAGCGAGAGCAAGAAGAAACTACCCGAGGAGCAAACTGTGTGTAGGGAGTACTGGCAGAGAGACTTCTTATGAGCGGACCGAGGCCCCCAACCGTTCCACCCCCATCCTACCCCCGACTCCCGCCAATGTCGGGAAGACCCTGGAAAGACCTACAGGCGTTCGCGCGGGTGGGCGCTGGCGCCCTCTGGCTGGAGCCCTGCGCCCGCCCCGGCCACAGGGCTGAAGTTGCCCTGTGCGGGCTTTACAGCTTTGCCAGGATTCGCAGCCACCAGACCTGGTGACAGAAGGGCTTCAAGGACTCCTATTGTGTGAGATCCTGTGACACAACGAATGAGAAGCTTGGATCGTACAGTAAATGGCTGCATGTGAAACAGAATCTAGGGTAGATTTGTTGTTCAACTAACTTAACGCCGGCGGAAGTCTCTGCTTTACAAAATAAAGCAATTCGGGGCCCGGAGTGAACCTGTGACTTATGGGCCGTACCCATGCCGGCAAGGCTGAGTCTCATTGCAAGAAAATGTCAAAGTAGGAAAGTTTGGAAAATTGAAGGAAGAAGGTAGCTCTGTAGACGAACCTGAGTGAGGAAATGAGTAACAGATTTAAGTCACTTTTGTTTTCTGTCATCTTTCTAATTGCTACATAAAAGACCTTATTCCTTTTTCTTTTTATGCCTAGCTGTTTCCTAAAACAATATTAATTGTTGGATTGAAGCAATCTATAAATTTCAGTTATTCTTAATTCACTCAGACACCACATTCTTTTTCTTCGCAAGGTTGATATGGAAAAAGCATCCTTAAAAAATAAAAAAGGATGGCCCTGGCGGGTTGCTCAGTGGATAGAGCAGTGGTCTGGCATATGGACGCTCTGGGTTCCATCCCCCATCAGGACACACAGGAGAAGTGAGCATCTGCTTCTCCTCCCCACCCTCTCCGCCTTCTCCGTTCCCCTCTGCGGCCAGTGGCGTGGTGCTTCCAGGGTTGCTTCCCCTGGCCCTGAGTATAATAGCTCCTTTAGATCCATCCTATCAGCCCCAGGCGCTATTTGGGCACTGGAGCATCAGCCCCAGATGGGGTTGCTGGGTGCATCCCAGTGGGGGTGCATGCAGGAGTCAGCCTCACTATCTCCCCTCCTCTCATTGAAAAAGAAAATAAAAGGAAAAGAAAAGGTAGACCTTGAATCTTCTCTCTGATTAATCTTCATTAATATAAAGACAGAATTTCAGAGTTGAAAATGAACTTAGAGTCTTACTCTCCCAAACTTCTTCTGAATGCATAAATCAATTAATAGTCACTGATTTAGATGAATTGCAGTAGTCTCTCCTCATCCAATTTTGCTTTCCTCTATTTCAGTTACCTGCGATCAGCCACAGTTCAAAATGTTAAGTGGAAAATTCCAGAAATAAACAATGCATAAGTTTTAAATTGTGCGCGAGTCTGAGTAGCTTGGTGAAATCTGCTCCATCTTGCCCAGGACTGTGAATCATCCCTTTGTCCAGTGTACACTATATTCTGCCCACAGTTAACCTCATAGTAGCCAGCTGGGTGATTAGATCAATTGTCAAGGTATCACAGGGTTTGTGTTCAAGTAACCCTTTCTTTGCTTAACAATGGCCTCAAAGTTGGAAAAAAAATAGTGATGTCAGCAATTTAGATATGCCAAAGAGAAGCTGCAAAGCACTTTCTTTATGTAAGAAGGTGAACGGAAAGAAAAGATCCTACGCTGATGTCAAAAAAAGATCAACTGTAAGAATAAATCTCCTATCCATGAAATTGCCTAATTAATAAACTCCATCACAGGTAGGAAAAGAGAGAGTGTAGATAGGGTTCAGTATAGTGTATAGGGTTCAGTGTATATATAGGATAAGAGAGAGTATATATAGATTTCAATATAGTGTATATAAAATCCAGTACTATCCATGGTTGAGGGCACCTACTGGCGAATCATAGAATTATTCGAACAGGCATCCTTGTGTTGAGCTCAAACTTGCCTTCTTAGGATTTTCTCTCATTGATTCTAGTTTAATTCCTGAAGCCACAGAGACAGAGTCCAATTTCTTTCCCAATTGACCACTGTCTTTCAAATATATGAAGATGGCCATCACACCTCCCTCAGTCCAAGCCTTCCTCTCTGATGAAAACAGCGCTGATCCTTTAAACAAAACCTCCCTTTCAGAAGTTTCTATACTTTCCATCCAACTAAAGACTTTTGTCTCAGGAAGATCTTTTTGGTAAATATATATTTGCAAATAAAATTTTCTAGTTATAGAAGTAATGTACTTATTGTAGAAATTTTGAAAAGTTAGAAAAAGCAGACTCAATGTGAGGGTTAAAAGAAGGAGCACCCCTAAAGCATTGAGCACAAGGCCTGGCCCACAGTGGCACTCGATGTACGTTAGCCGTTTCAAAAATAAACACGGGCATTTCCCAGCCACTCAGATACAAGTACTCTTATTGTTCAAGGACTTTATTTGTTAGAGTTTAAAAATAAAAGTTAATAGAGTTAACTGCAAAATCGAGTGAAAGATACAGAGATTTCTCCTGCCCCCACACATGCATAGCCTCCCCCACTGTTAAACTCCCCCGCCAGGGTGGTACATTTAATACAATAAATGAGCTCACACGGACACATTATCAACCAAAGTCCATATTCTACATTTGGGTATGTTTAATAGTTTTGAGATCCTAGCCCAGTCAGGTTTGTCTGATGTTGCCTCAGGTTTACACTGAGGTGAGATGTTGTAGGCCAAAAAATCACAAAAGTGCTGTTGTATTCTTGTATCTTATGTGTGATACATGATGTTGATTTGTTACATTAATATTTTTCTGCTTTTATCTTTTTTTGTACAGTGATTAGTTGGTATTCTACTACAAGAAAGAGTTTTTCTTCTCATTTATTCATTTAATGATATTAATGTTCACTCACAGACTTAGTTTATTCAATGGGCCATAATCTGTTGCTATCATTAGTTATTTGATACTCATCCTCCCAGATTTTCCTATTGGAAAACCCTTCAAGCAGCTTTTTATGTCCATTGATATATTCCCGTAACTGAGTGTTTACTTACTTTCTGGTACAAGATAGTCTAGGCTCAACTTATTCTTTCTCAGCCCAAACCTTAGAATCAGCCATTTCTCTAACAAGTTCTGGTTTGTTTTTCTTTTTTGTTGTTGATGGAGAATGGTAATTAGAAGCCAAGATCTAGATGCTAAGTGGGTACTATTTTTCAGAGTCTTCTCAGTAAAAGGGCTGGGAAATATATGCATAAATACACAAATGTAATAACATATGTATGTATACAAATTTACATCTTCATTTCTACATTTATCTCTATGTATTGAAAACCATGGGTTTACAACTATCCTGCTATTCTGATCTAACACCATAGGGTTTATTCTAATATTTCTTCTCTGGCAATGAGAAAGCATGGCTCCCATTATCCTCAATATATTTCTCTATTTGTTCAATCTTCTACCAGGCCACTGCCCCAGTCAGATACCCTATTTCTACAGATCTCAACTCCTACTGAAACACCCCCACTAGTCTGGTTTCCTCTCATGTTTCAACTGCCTTATTACAAGAAAGAAAAGAAAGCAAGCAGACTTTTCAGTAAAGAGTTGAATACGAAGATCCATGTCAAGTCAAATTAAAACAAGGTAAAAGGGGGCCAATTACACCCATTGTCCTGAATACTATATCTCTACTAATTATTTAAGTGCCAAAATGGTTATTTTGTTTTCAATCACTCAGTTGATTCATGTTGAATTTACTGTCTACTATACACTGTCAGTATTTTTCTTATACTTTACTGTTAAACAAATACCTTCCCCCAAATTCACCCACATTCTTTATCTCTGTAATAGAATTCTTACCCAAAATGATTCTTTCTGGTAAAATGATTTACCCACCTGAGAGCAATCAGCTCTTAATTTTTTCTTCATTGTGTTTAATATCTGCCATCCAGATTTGTGTCAATGACTAATTTCTAATATGTATGTGTGTGTGTGTGTGTGTGTATATAATCTTCATTCAAATAATTGATAAAATTGAATGAGGTTAGAGCCTGTGAACCACCCTTGAGGACTTCTATCAATGTCACTGATTGTCAAAGGGCAGTTAGGGTCTATGCTCACTTTAGGTGACCCTCTAGGTGCTTTCCCATAATATATAGTTCCCCTGAGCTTCTGATATACTTCCCCAAATGCCCATGCTTCTCTCTCTTTTCCCCTCCATGAAGAGTTGAGTCACTGCTCTTGTAAATGAACATAATTAATATAAGCAAATTGTATCTCTTAGGTCTATTGGAGAAAATAGATTGATAATTGCCACTCTTAATTTATAGAACTATTTGTTTATAGAATATTCAAAGTAATAGAAAATAATTAAAATATATGTATTCGGAAAAATACAATAATAAAATATATGTGTTTGTCTATGTGGTAAACATTCTTTTCCTCACTTAACAAATAACCTATTGAGGATCCACTATACTGTGGTCAGTGCTAGAGATACAGCCAGGAAGAAGACAAAGCCTTTTTTTCATGGAGCTTATATTCTTAAATGAAATATTTTCCTCCCTAGTTTGCCAAATGCATTATTCTTGACCTAGAAAAATATTTAATTTATGAAGTGTAAAATTTATTAAGTTACTTGTGACCCAACAAGGATTTCATATTTCCCAAGGATACATACTCAGATTATTTCAAAGAGAGAACTTCAGACTCTTTGCTTCCTCACTAGAAGAGATTATAGAGTCTAAATTTGTAATGCGATTTGGATATCACTCATCACTACTGATAGAAACAAAATGAGAATATTAAATTTAATCACTTAAATATTTTTAAATGGTTACTGAGTTTCAATCACTGTTCTGTGCAGTTTGTACACATAAATTAATGTATTTTTATAATGCCCAGTGAGGTTTCCATTTTATACACGAGAAAACCAAGGTACAAATAGATTGTCTAACCCTGGTAAACTGAGCCAGAGTGGAACCTAAGTAGCCTGGTGCAGTCATTTTTAATGACCACAAAGAGTGAATGAGACCTCTTTCTTCAGTGCCTGGTAGCACTTTCTTACTCATCCCTGAACAATGCCTGTCACTTATTGTTTGCAACTACTTGATAGATGGCACAAGTCACTTGTCCTACTATCTGGCATGGAGCGCACTTTCAATAAACATTTAATTGTTGGTAGGGAATTAAGGCTTACAGAACATAGCTCAGACTAAAATCCCAGTCTTCTTGGTCTCAATGAAATTATTGTTCTTTGTTTTTCCCTGCATCAAACTAGCCCACTTGGTCCCACATTAATTACTAGAAAAATACCTTGTATCCTATTTAAGTTTCTGGCTTCTTCTTATTGATTTAGTTTAGCTGTAATGCAATGTAGGACAGTTGCATGTTTCTTTACACTGAAATCCATCCTTGACAGTGGCAACTGTAAAAATGAGCTGGATTTTAAATTAAAATAAACTGGAATAGGCCAGATTCTGGTCTGAAAGTTGAGGCTACCATATAGACCAATATTTTAGGTCAGGTCATGGAAATGTCCAAGACAGAAGAATCTCAAAGCATTCTTCTAAAGGAAGTTGGAGAGAAATAACCAAAACAGGGAATAGAGTGAATGATCTCATGGCAAAGTTCCTGGCACTACAGACTTTCTTTTTGGGTAGAAAGAGAACATATATATATATATATATGCCCTATGGGGGAGAGAATAATAAAATCACAATGACAGTACATTTCTAGTAGCTCAAGGAATCTCTGGTATCTATGTCCTCCATCCAAAGACCACCAAGAACATATCTGTAGTTAAACAAGTTGGGTTAATAACGGCTCACTGCTGTTATGGAGAATGAATAGCACAGAGAGGAACATCCATGTTCCTGAAAATGTTATCTAACATAAGCATTAAACTCATGGACCTGGGCCATAGAGAGCAATCTATGAATTTTACCCCAAAAGCAAGAGAAGTAAAAGCAAAATAAAAAATAAATGGGACTATATCAAACCAAAAAGCTTCTGGACAGCAAAAGAAATGGACAACAAAACAAATAGGCAGCCAACTAAATGGGAGATGATACTTGCAAACAACAACTTCAACAAGGGGTTAATATTCAAAATATATAAAGAACTCACAAAGCTTAGCAGCAAACAAGCAAACAATCCAATTAAAATATGAGGAGAGGAACTGAAAACAGACCCTTCTCCCAAGAGGATATACAGATGGCCAACAGATATATAAAAAGATGCTCATCTTCATTAGCTATTTAAGAAATGCAAATCAAAAGTACAATGAAATACTACCTCACACCTGTTAGATTGGCTATTATCAACAGAACAGGTAATGACAAGTGTACATATTAGTACAACCATTATGAAAAAAAAAGATAGTGGTCCCTCAAAAAATTAAGAAAAGAACTACCATATGACCCAGCAATCCCTCTACTGCATATCTACCCCCCAAAACTTGAAAACATTGGTACGTAAAGACACGTGCATCCCTGTGTTCATTGCAGCATTATTCACAGTGGCCAAGACATGAAAACAACCAAAGTGTCCCTCGATAGAGGATTGGATAAAAATGATGTGATACATATATACAATGGAATACTACTCAGCCATAAGAAATTATGACATATTACCATTTACGACAACATGGATGGACCTTGAGAGCATTATACTGAGTGAAATAAGTAAATCAGAGAAAGCTAAGAACATGATTTTACACACAGGTGGGATATAAAACTGAGACTCATGGACATAGATAAAAGTGAAATGGTACCAGGAGAAGGGGGTGTGAGAGAGGGGTGGGGAGAAAGGAGCGAAGAGGGATAAATATACAGTGATGGAAAATGATTTTACCTTGGGTGATGGGTATACAACATAATCAACCATTCACATGCTTCAGAAACATTCACCTGAAACCTATGTACTCTTATGGATCAATGTCACCCTGTTAAATTTAATTTTCAAAGCAAAATTTTTAAAAAATGTTATCTGTCTCTTTACAGAAAAAGTTTGCTGATTTCTGCTCTAAGGCAAGAAAAGTCAAATGACCATGCCTATTCTGGAAGTTATGAAGACTCCCATGTGAACAAAGCGCAGGGTGACATAGGAAGTAGCAATAGAAATTTGAACAGGTAAGTTGATGTGCACATTTTTAAAAAAGAATAGTCTTAAAATTTAAGAATAAAAAATATTATTGCAAATTCCAACCATCTCAAATCAGTGAAACTAACTCTCTTTCTAGGTCCAGTTACATAATTTGATGGAGGGGGCCGTATGGAATAAAAAACAGAGGGCCCTTTGATAAAAAAAAAATACTAGTATTTTCAAGATGGTGACAAGAGACCACTACACCAAGCACAGGCATCTTCTGCACCGGTTGCACGGCTCTGCCTCTGGAGTCTGGAAAGCTGTACTGTTAATGTGTGGGCAGGATAATGTGTGCAAAAACAACCCCAGGGCTGCTAAGCTGACCTGTGTATGTTTCTTTCAAGGAAGAATATACAAAGGCTGCAATATGGGAATTGTTTGTTAAAGAAAAGCTCAAGAATTACTTGGTTTGTCCAAAAGTGGAAAATAAATCACAAAAACAGATAGATATGTTGTGTTTTGTGTTTAATGCTCTTGTGACAGTCCATGGAGAGGAATATGGATGTACAAATAAGTCTTCTGTGATCCATAGTGTGGAAAATATTTATAGATAGATAGATAGATAGATAGATGATAGACTAATATGATATGATAGGATAGGATAAGCTTTCTAATGTTATTGTACTTTTTAAGTCTATAAATTAAAGGAATGTGATTTTGGGTATCAGTAGAATGAGTGTGCAGGTGCCAACAGGCCAATTCCAGGTATAATCACAGATCCATAAGCCACAGTGAAGTAGGTACCCTCACACAGGGATATGAACAACTGAACACCCTCATGGATGCCTGTGACTCTTTGGTGTGGCACTAGTCTATTAAGGCCATCCAAATTGCCAGGCATGATTCAGATTCCTCCAGGGGTTGACAAGGTGACAGACTACTATGATAAATTAATTTGTGCTAAGGTGCTAATGGCTGATAATACTCTGGTTACTTTCATCTAATGTCTATACTTATCTAGGGCCAGTTTCTTTAGTCTAGAGGTCACAATTGTCCTGTTTCTCTGCCAACCTTTTTCTCCCTCTTCTTGTCTTCCATGCTGTGTACTGGTGGTTCCTTTCCTACACAGGGATCATCTCAAATTCTTCCATCAAAGAGGAACTGAAAATAACACCGGGGAACAAAATTTTTGTTGCATCCACAAAAACACTTGTTCTTACCTAATTTGAGTGTGCTGATCTCAAATCTGACATTAGTCTTTCTCTGTAAGCTACAGTTTTGTTTTGGTTTGGTTTTTTTTGCAATTCAGGATTTATTTTCATCTTATTGTAAAATTTTTAACATTTAGTTGAACATAATGAAGTAGAATGTCTTCTTGGGTATCATCTTTGTGAAAATATAATAATTTATATAATGCAGTAAATAGACTAATACAGTAAAACATATGATTGCATCAAAATTTGTCTATAATATCAAAATAAAACATATTAAGACACTTATTTTAATCATAAAATTTGAGCAAAACTTATTTAAATTCTATTCAGGCAAAAATTTGCGTTTGTAGCTCTTGTGTTATTGTACTTTTTGAAGACAATCTTGTTTGATGTTCCAGCAGTAGTTTGCTTATCACTAACAGCTCCAAGATTTTCAAGAAACTTATCAAGGTGACTGTTCAGGAAGTCAATCTTAACACTCATGTTACATCCAATGTTGCAGAAAGCCAACAACATCCTTTGAAACAGAAGTTCATAGTTTTCTTCTTTTTTGTTGCCAAGAAAGTTCTTTGTAGCTGCCACAAAATACTGCCATGTTGCTTTCTCCTCCTTATTCATCTTCCTGTCAAATTCTTTGTCATGTATGAGGGTTTGAATTTGAGGTCCATCGAATACACCTGCTTTTATCTTCTCAAAAGACAAGGCAGGAAAAGCAGAAATAATATGTTGAAAGCATTTACTTTATTCAAAGCATAAACAAACTGCTTCATTATACCAAGTTTGATGTGAAGTGGGGGGAAAATAACCCTGTCTTGATTAACTACAGGTTCATTCACAATATTTTGCATCCCTACTTCCAGAGCTTCACATTTCAGCCACTCCTTCTGTGTCCAGTGTTTCTCCCAAGCTCGGCTGTCCCACAAACATAGAAAGCAAGGACACTTCGTGAAACCTCTCTGTTGTCCTAGCAGGAAATTGACCATTTTAAGATCCAAACAAATGATCCAGTTATGCTCCTCATACTTCAGAAAGTTGAGGACAATTTTTATGTCATTATAATCTTCCCACAGATGAGTTGAATAACCAATTAGAACTGCTGCATAAACATTACTGTTGTGTAGGAGAACACATTTCAGACTCCATTTAGAGCTGTCAAGAAATAGCCACCATTCTGTTGGACTGTAAGTGGTAACACCTAACTGGCTGAGAAGACTACTAATATCATAACAATAAACCAGGTGTTTGTCTTTGGAAAAAAAGTCCACAAAAACTTGTTCACGCTTCCTGAAATGGGATACTTTACCTGACAGGTGAAGTACATTCTTTTCTTGAAGCCTGGAGGTTAATAACTCAGCTGCTTTCTTTGATAGGCCCAAATCTCTTACTAAGTCATTCAATTTGGGTTTGCTAAACTGCTGAGGGCTTAATGATTGCTTGGAATCAGAAGAAGACCCTTCAGATTCTACAACCATTTCCTCATGCATCTTATCAAAATACACTTGATCACCATGTTCACTTTCTTTGTCCTTAGAAGAAATAAAACCATTGAAAACTGGAACCGGGACTGTCTCAGAGTGTGGGATAGGTTGTATTGCTGAAGGAATATTAGGATATGTGATCATATGCCATTTTTCTTGCCGATGCCCTTTGTATGGATCAGACAGAAATAACAGTCACTGCTGTGGTACTTAGGTTCATGCCAAACCATGGGAATACCAAAAGGCATTCCTTTGCGTTTTCTTTTTGTCTAGTCACGAAGCATTTCCTCACAATTATGACACACTATTTGAGGAGCCCAATTCTTGTCTTGATCACCAAGGGGAACTTGAAAATAGGCAATATATGCACGTGTCACAAATGATGAAATATTGCGCCTTTGATGTTGAAGTGTGTAACAGCTACGTATATAACAAAAGGTGTCAGGACTATTCTTCTTTTTACGTGTACTCGAAGAAGCCATGATTCAATCTTAAAAAAAATAAGAGGATGTTTTTATCAGATAATAATTTTTTACATTTAAAAACAACTACAATTATGTAAAAATGATGTTTGTAAAATATTAATTGCCTGTGGTTATGTTCAATCCAAGAGTTGTTACCCTTCAACTCCAATTTAAAAATCAATGCTTGCCATTAACTGTAACAAAAAGAAATTAAAATTGCATAACAACTAGAGCATGCACCAAAAAAAGATTTCAGATTTGGCATCAACAATGTAGAAATATATAGAAACAATTCTAAAACCTCATGCAACAGTAAATGCAAAACAATTGTTCCCCAGTATAATAGGAACAAGTGCTGCTTACCATCCTCTAAGACAGTGTGGTTCTTAACCTGGGTTCTATCGAACCCTAGGGTTCGATGAGTCGGTCTCGGGGGTTTGGAGAAGCCTCTGCCATGGAGGCCAGAATAAAGTAATACCGTCATTTGTTGTGAGTTCATGCACTTTGTTGGTTTTGTTCTTTGAGCAAGGTGATGTTCATGCATGGCTCATTTTGTGCACCAGTAAAAAAACATATACCTATGACTTGAATTTGGGGGAAAAAATCATATTTTATTTATCACTAAAGAAGGGTTCGGTGAATGCACATATGACACTGGTGGGTTCAGTACCTCAAAAAAGGTTAAGAACCACTGCTCTAAGACAACTGTTCTCAAAGAGTTGTGTGGGATCAGCAACACTGACTCACTCCAAAAAATTTTTAAAAATGCAAATGTTCAGGCCCATCCCAGATCTATTGACTCAGAAACTCAGATTGGGACCCAGAAACCTGTGTTTTAAATAAGTCTTTTAGGGGATCCTGATGCTTGCAAAAGTCTGAGACCACCATTCTAGGCTCTTTATTTGCATCAGCACATTTCTTTTTCACAAAAACACTCTAAGATTGGTAGAGATTGCCTCCATTTTACAGATGAGAAAACCGAGGCATGAAAAGTTTAAACAACTTGGCAGAAGTACAAAAGGGGTAAATAGTAGAGCTGTGCTTTGAATCCAGTCATCTGGCTCAAGAATGTGGATGTTACCTCGGTTATGTAACATACCTCATGTTAGGGTACCTGAGCTATGTCACCTTCCGAATCAGAATCAACACTCTGTGAAGCCATTAGTGACTCCAATCTCTCAAATGTCACAAGATCAATAGCTTGCATATCACCTTTTTCTCTTAGGATGCTTGTGTTTTCCTGTCATTCTATCCCCAGTACCCAATACCTATATTGCAGTGAGCAAAATTTGGTCTCTCATAAAAGAAAAATAATTGAATGAATTGATCAGTATGAATGAATAAATGTTTTGACTCAAAAGTAATTGGACTAGAATTTTCCAGAGAGCTGCCTTTTGTGTGTGTGTATGTGTGACAGAGCCAGAGAGAGCCAGAGAGAGGAACAGACAGGAAGGGAGAGAGATGAGAAGTATCCATTCTTTGTTGCAGTATCTTAGTTGTTCATTGACTGTTTTCTCACATGTGCCTTGACTGGGGGGCTACAGCAGACTTAGTGACCCCTTGCTCGAGCCAGCGACCTTGGGCTCAAGCTGGTGAGCTTTACTCAAACCAGATGAGCCTGCGCTCAAGCTGGCAACCTCGGGGTCTCGAGCCTGGGTCTCCGGCATCCTAATCCAATGCTCTATCCACTGTGCCACTGCCTGGTCAGACTCCAGAGAGCTTTGAAAAATAAAATCAGCTTCCAGGATCCTAACTTTCACCTACTTAATCAGAGCCCCAGGCGTGGGGCCTGGGAGTCTGTATTTTTAAAAAGGAGAACCAAAAATAAGAACCTGGTTGAAGAAAAAATTGTGCCCAATAGACTGATTCTGCACACAGGGAACCCCTGCCTTCATTGGCACTGATGGTTTCAGATAGTTCGACAAGACCAAATTGAGGGCAGGAATGGAGAAATGGGGGCTCTGTGGACCCTTAAAATCCTACCTTTCCTTTAAGAAAGCCTTCCTAGGCACTCTCAGACTATTTCTTGAATAGGATCAATGTAAGATACACCTGCAGTTGCTAGCACTGAGCTGTGCATGGCCAGTTTGCACCCCTAGAAGAGGCAGCTCTCAGCATGTATATAAATGGGGTCATATTCCAAACAGACTTTTGGAAGCTGAGTTGTTTGGAACTCAGAAAACACTTTCCCACAGAAGTAATATTAGAAAAGAGGGCTCCATTCCTCTGCCAAAACTCGGAACCTGATTTAGAAAACTTTTTCAGAAACAGCAGTTCAGATGGGCTGCACGGACGTCCGTAGAAAATGTGGCTGGGACTCCCCCCCCCACACACACACAATTTAGTGGCTACTAACGGTCACATGATAGAAAGACAAAGTTGTCACTCAAAAATACTACTTGGGATTCAACAAAACCTTTACTCCCTTCCCCTGTGCAGTCAGGAGCTGCCCCGGACCCCAGGGCTCCCCAGATGGGGTACAGACAACCCACAGCGCTTGCACCCTAACCTCTGATATCCTCTTACCTGGATTTTGGAAATATTACATCATCTGTATAATTTCAACTTTGGGGCAGCTGCAACTTCTTTCCCTAGTATGCCTAGAATAATGTTTTGGAATAAGAGCTATGAACAAAATTCCTACTAAAAAGTATAGCAAATAATTAAATTTCACCCTAGCTGGATAGCTCTGTTGGTTAGAGCTTCATCCCCAAAATGCAGAAGTTGCTGGTTCAATTCCCGGTCAGGGCACATACAGGAACAGATGGATGTTCTCCTCTCTCTCTCTTTCTCTCTCTCTCTCTCTCAAATCAATTTTTTAAAAAAAGAACTAAATTTTTAGTTTTTCCTTGACATAATCAGCAGTATGACATCAGGTTAGGTATCTGAGCCTCAGTTTTCTCATTTGTAAAATGTTGCATAAGGGAAACGGTTTATAAAATCTATGTTCTTTCTAGATCAAATATTCTAGAATTCAATAAAAATGCTTCCCCCTACTCCCTTGTGAAAAAGATTTGCCAGTCTGTCAACTGCTCTACCTTTTCTATACGTGGCAGCAAAATCCTGAAAACTCATCTCATTTCAAGCTCAAAGATGCACCAAGAAGGCTGACAAGTTACAGTTTTATTTCCATCTTATCTAAGTAAATTTATTTTACTTAATTCTTACTTGCCCACAACTGGAAGTCATTTGAGCTGTAGTTCAGTGAGTGTAAGCCCTGAGCTCATTGAAGAATTGAGACATTGCTCAGCATACAGCAAATTAAGGATCACAGTGGTAAAATAATAATAATAATAATAATAATAGTAATGACGATGATGATAGTGTTAACTATTAGAATTTTGACATGAAAGGCAAAAAAAAAGAAAGTAATAATTTAAGGGAATTTGAACTTATTTCAGAGAAAAACCTTTAAAATGAATCAGCACAATCTTGCCCTAGTGCAGTGATGGGCAATCTTTTGAGCTTGGTGTGTCAAAATTCGCCAAAAATCCGAGCATAACTCGGGTGGTGTGTCACTTTGAGAAAAACGGCCTAACCGGAAGTCCCAGAACTAGACGCTCTATGCCGGAGTTCTGTTGTTTTGGCCTCCAGACCTCCTGCACAGTGTCTACACTACAACAAATGTTTTATCCTCGGCTACTGCACCTGGCCGTGCTGGAGCCGAGGATGAAACGTCCTTCTCGGCATGCGGCCCCATACTGCTCTGGTATGCGGCAGCGTGTCATCGAAAATGGCTACGTGTGTCAGTGCTGACACGCGTGTCATAGGTTTGCCATCATGGCCCTAGCGGCTAGACCAGGCCTAGCCAGATAACTTGGCTGGTTAGAGCATCGTCCAGATATACAAAGGTTGCCGGTTTGATCCCCAGTCGGGGCATATACAGAAACAGATTGATGTTACCATCTGTCTGTCTCTCTCCCTTCCTCTCTCTCTAAAAATCAATAAATGAAGCTTTTTAAAATAAAATGAATCAATACAAAGTTAAGCATCATAGACTTGAATTTAACCCAGAGCAAAATATATTTTTTCTTTTATAGAATGCCCTTTTCCAAAGGTCATATACTATTTAGAGAAAAAAGAAGTGTGGTTATTAATAACCAGTTATGGTTTGGGATTGGTGATATCTGATAGACTTTCATCCCGGGAACTCCATTTCAGCTGTTAGGGGAATGTATTCCTATCTGCTGAGGATGTGCCTTGAGTTGGCATTAAAAACCTCAAGAAGCTCCAGTTAGCTTCCACTGCCTGCCCTGGATCTTTAATGAGATTCAATTCTCCGACCTGGATAAAAGAGAGAGACTTTTACTTTCATTCCTTTAGAAAAAAAGAAAGCCAAATTAAAACAAACAAAACCAAACCAAATATTTTCAAAATAATACACAACAAAATATTCTCAAACTTCAACATCTTTGTAGCCAGCTGCATAAAAATTGCGGAGAATGGTTGGGAGTACAGAGAAAAGAAAGTCTAGTTCTAGAACCTCTGGAATTTCACTGGTCTGAGAACCATGATTTAAGCTATAGTCTTTCTACTTGCTGTGTTTCAGATGCTATGCTGAGTGTTTTATATGCATTTTTAAATTCAACTCTTAAGACTACTGAGTGAAGTATATATTGTTTCCACTTAAAATACTAAGTACTTATATCCCCATTCATAGAAGAAAAAATGTCAGAAGAGATGGGAAAGTGGTCCAGAAAAGAGACAGGACTGAATAGTGTACCCAATCTGAGTCATACAAGCAGCCCAGTGTACTTATAAGAGCCTCAGGTTAGTATCCTTGCTCCATGCTATGTCTTGAAGTAAGTTACTCACAGTTTTCTTATCTATAACATGGGAATAATAATAACAATAATAATACCTACCTTTCAGGTTTGTTATAGAATTCCAGTGAGACCATACACATAGCAGACTTAGAACAGAGCCTTGACAGATGATAATATTCAAGAAATAGCAGACAGTACTTTTACATGGTTCAGCCTCTCCCTGTGTTCACACACCCCAGAACCTACCTACATCTGGGCAGATTGCAAGGATCATATATGGCCCAGAGACAAAACAAACAAACAAACAAAAACACAAAACAGGACACTAAGGACAATTCATTCTTATTCTCTGACAATTCTTATAAGTTAGGCCTTGATTCTCAAAGTGTGGTCCCTGGACCAATAGCATCAGCATCATAGGGGAGCTTGTTAGAAACGCAGAGGGTCAGGCCCCACCCTAGATGTCCTGAATCCAAGTGCACATTTCTACAAGATCCCCAGGTGATCTGGACACACACTGAATCCGGGAAGCTCTGCTCTCAGGCACGGGCGTGGCATTCTCTCTGGTCCTCTGACGTTGCGTGCCTGGAGGTTCCTTGGCCCTCAAACTTCAGGGGAAAGGCGGAACTTGCCATGTCCATAATAGTGCAGGCTGTGGGCCTTTCTCTGCCTTTCCTGTTTTGCTCTTGTTAAAGCAGAATGTCCCTCATTATCATCTACCTGCTGAAAACCATCATTCAAGATTCAACTCAAGCGTCATGGAACCTCTTTCTATCTACTCTCCTCCTGTTTCGAGAGGGAATTCATGGCTTCCGCCTTTCTTTTGCCATTGAAGGTCAGATTGCTGCTGTTCAAATTTCTTTGACTGTAATCCACGGTAGGAAACATTTTATGAAGACGTGAACACACACACACTCTGCATATTGCTGAAATGAAAGTTTCATGGAAGACTACTTTCTGTCACAATGGACTCATGTTTCGGAACATTACTGTGCTCTATTTCATGTACTCGCATGCTCTACGGGTTGTCACTGACAACCTGCCAACCCTTGCACATTGCCGTTCCTTTCAGAGGAACTACTAGATTGATGATTCAGTTTCATGTCTGTCACCAATTATAGATGGACAGGACATGATCCGAGACTGGCACATCTTGGGACTCTGCATTTTGTTGAGTAACGAATGAATAAATGGATGGACCTTGTTCTCTTGGCCTGACACCAGTTCTCCCCTTCCCTCCTAGGTTCCACTGCCAAAATTAATGAAAAAATAATAGGAGGGCCCTATTAGGTAATAATTTATTAACCACTACCAATAAACCAATGCAATGAATCTCTGTGCTCCCCACAGGAATTTTCAAATGAAAAGGTGGTTCTACGGATTCTTGTGTTGAATGAGAGGAAAGAGAAAATTTGTGAGTTTAAGAATAGTTTAGGCCTGACCTGTGGTGGCGCAGTGGATAAAGCGTCGACCTGGAGTGCTGAGGTTGCCGGTTCAAAACCCTGCACTGGTCTGGTCAAGGCACATATGGGAGTTGATGCTTACTGCTCCTCCCCCCTTTCTCTCTCTCTCTCTCTCTCTCTCTCTCTCTCTCTCTCTCTCTCCTCTCTAAAATGAATAAAAAACAAAAAAAAACAAAGAATAGTTTAGTTTGCACATCTGGGGGCAGTTTGTTGTTGCTGTCTGTGCTGATATTTTATGACTCTTCCCATTGTGAATTCAATGGAGCTCTAGTGGCTGTCACTGAGACACATTTAGGACATTCATATCAGGGAGATGCCAGTCTGCCATCCGAACCTCTCCATGGTTCTGTGCCAGTTCACCTCCATTTTTCCTTTCAACACCTCCCCTCTTCCAGCATGAGATCCCCGATGGGGAAAAGTGATGACCAACCACATTCATTTATCATTTATATCCCAGGCTTGGACATGACACGCTAGTACATAAGACAAGGTAGGAGTCTGACCTTCAGCAAAGACCTGCAGTCCTGTCTTAGCAAGTCACATGACCCCTGACCCCTGCCCTCATTCATTCGTGAGAAGTGGGCAGAAAACTCAGAGATCCGTAAAATAAGTCTGGAAGGAGTACTCATATTTTCAGGTCTTACTTGTCACTACAACACAGGAGTAAAAAGGCCACCTAATAATTCTCTCACGTTCTCAAATATTGTGTTGCTATGTAACACTGGAGTGTCTCTCTGGGTTTTAATCACAGCTGTGAGTAGTGAAGTGACATGCATGTCCTTGCCTTAGTTTCCTCATAGAGTGTTTGTGAGGAAAAAATTAAGATAGTAAATATAAATCACTTAGAATTGTGCCTGACATATAGTAAGAGTTTAGTAAATGCTGGCCATTTTAAGATTGTTGTTATACACAGAAACTGTATAAACATATAATAGTCCTTTTCTACCCATTTATACACTTAAATGTTTTTAGTGAAAATCTAATGCAGAGGTCCCTAAACTACGGCCCGTGGGCCAAATTGCGGCCACCTGAGGCCATTTATCCAGCCCCCGCCACACTTCCAGAAGGGGCACCTCTTTCATTGGTGGTCAGTGTATGGAGTACTGTATGTGGCGGCCCTCCAACGGTCTGAACTGGCCCCCTGTGTAAAAAGTTTGGGACCCCTGATCTAATGTTTTGCTACAGTGTGGCCTCCCTGTCCAAATTGGCAATGACTTAATGTAGTTAATTTGTTTGTTGGATGTTTTAATACTACTTAATGCAGCCATTAAGATTTATATGAATACTTTCCCAAATGCCCAGTTTTTGCTTAATATGTATTGTACTTTTTAGAAAAAATCTGGATAAATGTGCAAAAACCCTTTTGCACAGATACCTAATGTTTTGTACTTTCATTAAGTAAAAATAAGAACTGAGAAAACACATAAATCATAACAGAAATGCAGCTAGTTCAGAGATTTTCAGGGCTGCGGTGGTGGATTTACCCTCCATTGATATTCTTTTTCTTTTTCTTTAATTATTATTAAGTGCGGAGGGGAAGGCCATGAGACAGACTCCTGCATGCATCCCAAACAGGATCCATCCCCCTCAAGCCCCCTACTGGGCAGATGCTCTGTTCATCTGAGCCTGCTGCTCCATTGCTTGGCAACTGAACTATTTTAGTGCCTGAGGTGAGGCCATGGAGTCATCCTCAGTGCCTGGAGCCAACTTGCTTGACCTATTTGAGCCATGGTGTGGAAGGAGAAGAGAGAGAGAGAAGGGGAAATGGGAGGGGTGGAGAAGCAGATGGTTATTTCTCCTGTGTGCCCTGACCAGAAATCAAGCCCAGGACTTTCACCTGGAGATCCAATGTTTTACCACTGAGCCAACTGGTCAGGGACCCTCCATAGATATTCAAGTGTTGAGGGAAGATTAAAGAAGTGTATACTGTGTTAAAAATGTGTGTTGTGTTACACTTAAAGTGATGAACAAATCATCAAATTAAATGCTACACATGCTAAATGCAGTGTGGTATCCTGGATTGGATCCTGGAATCAAAAAAGATATAAGTGGACAAACTGGCGACATCTGAATAAAGTCGGCAGTTTAGTATCTAAGCTAACGAGTCTTGTTTTGACCAATGTATAAAGGTTATGCAAAATGTTGATGTTAAGAAAATCGAGTGAAGAGTGTACAGGAACTTTCTGTACTATCTTTGCAATTTTTCAGGAAATCTAAAATGATTCCAAAATGAAAAGGTTATTTTAGAAAATGCCACACATAATTGTTGTGTGTATAGTAACGACAGAGTTCTGTTAGACACCATGGAAAATCCAGAAGTAAGGAAAATATGACTGTCTTCCAAGAGCTTACAGTCTCATTTTGAGAACAGGACAGCAGCAAACTTAGTATAAACTGACCAGAATATAATAAATGTCTTAATGGAAGTGGAAATAAACTTTCGTCAGCCTGATATTAAGGACCAGCTTCATAAAGATCCCTGTTCTTCTTGAATAACTCTGCTGGTTAATAAATTAACACCACTTCACAATTCCTACCACCTCCAGTGGCTACTTTGCCTGGTTGGGATTAAAGAGGAGACGTCCCTTCTGCGTTAGAGGTGCTGTCTGATTCCTGACTGGCGCAGATATAGGCTCTATTCACTGATAAATTTTTATAGGTTGTGCAGTGCTGGAGGGTATGGATCTCTTCATCAAGCAAAACTGAAACCAACCTAGTTTCTCACCAACGTGGGCGTGTTCATTGAACCTATTTTCCACTGTAAAATGGGGGAAAGAATATTGAACTTGTTGGCTGTTATAATAATCGAATGAGAAAATGTCGTAAGGTTCTCTGGCCTACAGTAGGCAGATTTTATTATTATTGCTATCATTAGAAATTACCTATTGGCATGTGCCCTGCCAACCGTACTCAAGTGCTTATTCAACTCTCAAGTACTCATTTCACCTGTCTAAGACCTTACTTTAGAGGGTCCAGGATTGATTTACCAAAACAGAGCATGGCAGGGCCCAGTGGGGGAAATTGGCATAGATTAAGGGTTAATTGCATAGGCTTAGAGCCAATTGGCCTGGACTTAAATCCTGGCCTTTCTACATATCAGCTTGCCAAGTGTATGTCATCAGGAAATCGATTTAACTTCTCGTGCCTTGTTTCCCTACCTGTAAGATGTGATAACAGTACCTACCTCACAGAGATACATTATGAATAATTCACATAGGTCTAGTTTCTAGAACAGTGCTTGGCACATTGTCAGCACTCAGTAAATAATAACTATCACTATTATTCTATTATAGCTTTTATTATTCAATGACTATTTTTTCTCTTTCTTTCTTTTTCTTTTGTATTTTTCAGAAGTTAGAAGTGGAGAAGCAGGGAGGCAGTTAGACTCCCCCATGTGCCCAACCAGGATCCACCCAGCATGCCCACCAGGGGGCGATGCTCTGCCCATCTGAGGCATGGCTCTTCTGTGGCCGGAGCCATTCTAGTGCCTGAGGTGGAGGCCATGGAGCCGTCCTCAGAACCTGGGCAAACTTTGCTCCAGTGGAGCCTGGCTGTGGGAGGAGAAGAGAGACAGAGAGAAAGGAGAGGGGGAAGGGTGAAGAAGCAGATGGATGCTTCTCCTGTGTGCCTTGACTGGGGATAAAACTCGGGACTTCCACACGCAGGGCCGATGCTCTACCACTGAGCCAACTGGCCAGGGCTCATTTTTTGTTTTCCTCGATGTTCAACCTCCTATTTTATTCAGATATGGGGATGCAAGGTGTTCAGGGAATGGGCAACTCTTTCCTCCAGAGCCAAGAAATGAACCGTGCCTGGTACAAACTAATTCTAATAATCCCTGCTGTTCCCGTTTAGGTGTGGGTATGTGGCTGAAGTCTGGCCCACGGAACCTAAAGGAAAATATGCTGGTAGCTTCTGGGGAACCTTTTTGTGTCTAATGCTGCCGTGAGGGGATGTGACGGCAGCCATCACAAGGCCCTGAGAGGAGCCAGGAGAACTGCAAAAGGGCTACCAGAGAGCCCAGACATCAAGAGCTACTGAACCACCTACCTTTGGACATGCTGTCATGTGAGATAATAAATGCCCTGATTGTTTGAGCCACTGTGAGCAGGCGTTCTTTTACTTGTAGCCCAAAGCAACTCCTAATACAAGAGAGCAGAGAGAGTGGGAAGCAAGCATCATTATCCCTAGTATCCTAGATGAAGAAAGGGAGTTTCAGAAAGATTAATCTGCCACCGTGCTGCTCAGCTTGTTAAGAGC
Source organism: Rhynchonycteris naso (assembly GCA_037038555.1). Taxonomy (NCBI): domain Eukaryota; kingdom Metazoa; phylum Chordata; class Mammalia; order Chiroptera; family Emballonuridae; genus Rhynchonycteris; species Rhynchonycteris naso. The sequence continues at coordinate 13,433,536 of CM073000.1, forward strand.
AGAGAGTCAGAAGGAAGAGAATAAAACATTTTTATTTCTTTCCATTGAACTTTTCCTTGGTCCTTTATTTTTAAAATATTTACTGGTCTACAAGGCACTCTCAAAGACCCTGTAATACATTCTGGCTTCAGGGGCGGAGCCTGCAGAGAGCAGAGCAGGGTGAACCCTTGTCCTGGGGCTGCCCAAGCCATGCCTGTATATTTAGGTATTCACAACATGTGCTGGGCAAGGTCAGCCACTAGATGACTGAGGGACAAGTCGTTAGTAAGATGAAATATTTCCAACAGGTCTGAGTCTGGAATTTTGTTTCCAACATGCTTGAAAAATCAGAGTCCACAGCTGTTAAGTAATTCATTATTAAAACTAATACCCGACGGATGAGATGCTTGACTTGATGCCAACATATCTTTGGAACATAAAAAAGATGGAATTGGCTAGGAAAGGGCCACAGTCACCAAGTGTAAGCTCTCTTCTTCCTTTCTCAATCTGGACTGTTTTGTTGTATCAATGTCTTTAAAAATAACTTAGATCCTCCAGCCTACTTACAGCTTTTTATCTTATTCATTGACTCAATCTCTTATTTATTCATTTATTCAATGTGTATTTTAAAGTAGCTACTATCCCCTAATCAAGTTGGGAGAGCAGTTACTATGAGCATCCCCTGATGATTAAAACCAAGGATATTGGTATGACAACAGCTATGCTTTCTTGAGGTGCTTTATGTATATTATTTTTATTCCTCTAAGCTATTTTTTCAGGGTTTGCATTATTATTTTTAAAATTATGGCTGAGGAAAACCACATTTCAGGGAAGTCAAAGAGGTTTTCTAGAGTTATACAGCTGGTCAAATGTAATTCAGGGTTTGAACCTGAGTCATTCAAACTCCAAAGCAGTGGTTCTTAACCTGCGTTCTATCAAACCCTAGGGTTTCGATGAGTCGGTCTCAGGGGTTCGGAGAAGCCTGTGCCACGGAGGCCAGAATAAAGTAATACCGTAATTTGTTGTGAGTTCATGCACTTTGTTGGTTTTGTTCTTTGAGCAAGGTGATGTTCATGCACGGCTCATTTTTTGCACCAGTAAGAAAATATATACCTATGTCTTGAATTTGGAAAAAAAATCCTATTTTATTTATCACTAAAGAAGGGTTCGGTGAATGCGCATATGAAACTGGTGGGTTCGGTACCTCAAAAAAGGTTAAGAACTGTCTTAGAGAAAAACCGGAATACCTGTGTCTGGCTTTTCAGAGCGCTCACTTACGGAGAGTAATAGGCCAGCTGGCTGTACAATCGCCGCCACCCCGACCGCAGTCAGCTGCCTGCGTCCTAGTCCACCTGCGTCCCAAACTCCCTCGGCTGGCCTGGGCCCTGCCGGCAATTTAGGCTGCCACTCTTCGTTAAATTCCCAATTCCTAGCTGCAGATAACCTTGGGGAGAGAGATTGTTGCTGATTTTAAAACAAAAATCTACCAATTAGCTAACTGCGTTTTCTAAAATACCTTTAATTATTGTGTATTGCTTTTCTAATAAAAGAAAATGTGGGTGTTACTTGTATAACTATCAATTCTGCGAGTATGGAGGGAGGAGTTGTGGCTTGGCAGGAGCCCCGGTGAAAAGGGCCACGGGTTTTACTGAAGTCAGGCTCCATGCGAGCCAACACCAGGACAAGGAGCTGGAAAACAAAACAAGACCAAACCCAACCCCAGCCAGTCCTCAGGAGCCATGGCCTGCCTCATGGTGCTCTGTGGGGGTCAAGCCTCACGGAGCGGAAGTCACATTTTATTGGAGAGAATAATAAACCAGCAAAAGGTTTGTTGCCAGGTAACTAAGACAGAAGTAGTCTAGAAGTCAAGTCATGTGAGGAACAGTTAGAATAAAACAGGCGTTTTAAGTTAGGGCTTTTTAACGAAATTCAGAGACACGTTATAGCTAGCTATCTTCAGGATTTGGAAAGATGAAATGTGGTCAAGACAGCCTTCACTTATCCAATGTTGAGGTAGAAGGGAGGGAAAGCACTAGGGAGAGTAATGGGACAGGGATGCAACTTTAATTTTTTTTAAAAAAAGGAGAGGGCCTTGGCTGGTTGGCTCAGTAGTAGAGCATGAGCATCCTTCTGGTGTGTAGATGTTCCAGGTTCAATTTTCGGTCAGGGCACACAGGAAAAGTGACCATCTGCTTCTCCACCCTTGCCCACACCCTTCTCTCTCTCTCTCTCTTCCCCCCCCCCCGCCCCGAAGCCATGGCTTTATTGGCTCTGGGTACTGAGGATGGCTCCGTAAAGCCTCTCCCTTGGGTGCTAAAAATAGCTTGGTTGCGAGCACAGAAGGGCATTGGCTGCATGAATCCCGATCAGGATTCATGCAGACAGGGTTTGCTGCATGAATCCTGATCGGGTAACATGCAGGAATCTGTCTCTCTATCTCTTCTCCTCTCACTTGGAAAAAAAGGGGGATAAAAAGGTACTTTAAAATATGAATTTTTGTAACAATGCACTGCCTTGTAAATCGAAAAGCTCCATCTCATGAGAAATCTCCAGGCAGAAATGGTGCGGCAGCCTATTTTAGGTGAAAGTTTGGACCAAACGACCTCAGTGCACCCTCCAGCTCCCAAGGTCCTCTCTCCCTCTGACCAGGTTCAGGACTATTCACAGGCATCCAGATGCTGACCGCGGGGGATGACAAGAAGAGGTGACATTAGGAAGACACAAATCAAGACTACCAATGGCTAATGAATGTCCATTTCCCCACAGTAATCTCCCTTTAAGAGGCAGAAAGCAAAATATTTTCCAGCAATTGAAATAAGCAAAAGGTACATTAGGCATATCTCTGTCGAAACAAGGAAATACCCTGAACATACCTGCTGCAGAAGGACTCTGAGGGCTCACAGGCTGATAAACTCAGTTTGCAGTACGTAGTACTTCCAGGAAAACACTAGTCCCAGGTTTAGATAGCAGTGGCCATTTGCTTCGATGGTCAGAATTCTGATTTCATTTTCTTAAACTTAAACCATACAGTCTTGTATTTTTAAGATTCGAGCCCCTATAGCCAGCTAGGCTACCTTTACTTGAGTGCAGATCTCAAAGTTTTCCCAAAGAATTATTTATTCTCCTTCAGATGGAAGAAAGTAGATAGTACCTGAGTTGCCCTTGCTAATACTCCTAATCTAAGCAATTTTCCTGGTGAAGTTCTGAATAAAAATGTTCTAAGCCTCAGTGTCAGGAGGATGAGATGAGTGGCACCATGGGGAGGCTTTGCCATAGGGACAAATGCTTGCAGCTACACATTCGAGGTATCTGGGAGCCAGCTGCTAAGGGAGAGCTGTCAATCAAGTTTGGAGCAGCGTGTTATCTAGAGGCTCTTACCCAGAGGTCTCTGATCACGCACGCTCCTCAGAGGTATGAAAGGTGGGTAGAAAAGTAGACACTAATTCTCGGTTTAGTTAGCACTGGGTTCAGAAATCAACATAGCTCTAGTGCTGTTATTCTCTGTCTTTTCTTCTACATGCATGTCTGCTCTGCTCTGTGCCCTGGCCGCCTCCCATGTGAGCCAGTTCCTGGTTCCCAGTGGGAGGTACCAGAAGAAGGTCAGGATGTAGAAGACATAAATCAAGGGCTGTCATTCCCATTCCAGGCTCCCTCTCCAGAGGTCCTGAGTGGACCTCTCTTCTTAATATCCAGCTCTTGCTTCTTGGACCTCAGTCTGGTCTTGCTGTACCTGAATTCCCAGCTCCTCAAAAGCCTTTGCTACTCTCCGTAACACTGTCTGCAACTCTACAAACAGTTTCCTCATTCACTGGAAGCAGATCCTGTTTCCTGCCAGATTCTGGCTGGTGTAGTTGCTCCCTGGCTGTGTGACTTTAATTATGCCATTTGTGAAAATGAGATCAAATTTGTTATTGTCATATGAGGCTTGGATCTCTGCCTTATCTCTTATTTTAAAAGCAATCTAAATTTTTGAAGGGGGATGGGAAACACTACAGTGACTGAGAGTGTATCCAGGACATGACTAATAAGAACATCCAGTTACTTGGCAATAGTGATTAGAACCAGAATAATCACATGGCCCAGTTAGAGCCAATGAGATACTGTCTAAGACAGTGGTTTCCAACCTTTTTACAGTTGGGGACCCATGACCTAGCTGTGGAAATGGAAACAGCAACAAATAAAGTTTTATCTTACTGCACACAGTAGTGCCACATGGTACAAGCTGGTGCTTGATTTCCGAACTCCACATGCACGATGCATTGAATACTACATATTGGTCTGAACGCTTTTTGTCTATTGCACATGATATGTAAATGCTCTCATGGTGCAAAAGATTGTTCAAATGAGCCTAAAAGTTCCAAAGGTAACTAAGACAACCTCAATAGTATTTTCATTGATGATACAGTCTAATAAGTGGCAGTCAATCTGGGCACAGGGTGAATTTGCCTAAAATCACCAGGTCTATAATCTTCATACAAACCAGGGTGGCATGGATTTCCTGGCCGACTGACACCGGTGTGCGGGAAGGCGATTGGAAAACATTTCTCTAAAATTTAGATCTCTTGATCAAAGGGGTTCTTTCTCCCCCTAGACTTTGGATGGTAACGATGTAAGAATGGATTTGCTGGAGGTCACATCGTAGAGAGCACCTGCCTGAGAGTAGCCAGCAAAGAGAAATCAGAACCAAGAAATGAAGAGAGATGGGATCAAAGAGCCTGTTCAAACCCCTGCATGCAGTTGTGCCTGTACTCCGCACACTCTGGCTTTTCACTTTTTAAGCCAACAAGTGATCTCTTTTGTCTTAATAAACTTGGAATTGTATTTTGTCTCACTTGCCATAAAGGACCCCAACTGATATAAAAATACATATACTGCTCACAAAAATTAGGGGATCAGGGAATGTGCAAATACTCCAGTACTTTCAGCCTTTTGTATACTGTAGTACATTTTCACCAACGACATGACATAAAAGTTAGTTTTGCATCTCATTTGCATAACAAACAACTTTCTTTGACTTGTTTGCTTTTCTGGTGTTCTTGCTTAATAAAAAGAATCAAATGCTTTTTTTATCGCTTCATATTCATTTTTAAATATTCCCTAATTTTTGTGAGCAGCATATTTTGTAGACTTTCAACGAGGATTAGAAATATGTATTCACTTCTATAGTAGCAAAGAGCTCATTACCCTTATTGCAAATGCACAAAGGCTTGCCCACTGCAAGAAACAACTCCATTACACACATTTTGAGTTAAAAAATATTTATAGAAATAATCTGGATTTGAAGGATAAGAATTAGAGTTTCCTAAAGCAGAAAGAGAGCAATCGTCATCCCCTGGGTGGCCTCATTTTGCAAGCCCAGATCTGGAATTGTGAACTATAATCTGGTCTAAAATTTCGTAACCAGCGGACCAAGATGCTATAGCAGTGGTTCTTAACCATTTTTGAGGTACTGAACCCACCAGTTTTATATGTTCATTCACAGAACCCTTCTTTAGTGATAAATAAAATATGATCTTTTTCTTCCAAATTCAAGACAGAGGTATATGTTTTTTTTACTGGTGCACAAAATGAGCCGTGCATGAACATCACCTTGCTCAAAGAACAAAACCAACCAAGTGCATGAACTCACAACAAATTACGGTATTACTTTATTCTGGCCTCCGCGGCAGAGGCTTCTCCGAGCTCCTGCGACCGACTCATCGAGCCCCTAGGGTTCGATAGAAGCCAGGTTAAGAACCACTGTGCTATAGGCAAGGTTAATATGCTCAATGGGGGAATGGGCCCAAATACCTCTAAGTACTCTAATTTCTAGAATGTGTAGGGAGGTGTTAAGGAAGCATGTTATTTTGCAGTAGCACCTCAGCCGTATCGCTGAAAGTCATAGGCAACTGAAGAAAGGTCTCAATTGCTTGTTTTCCAATTTATTAGACTATTCCATCAGACATATTCTCTTCCTTGTTTAACTAGTTCCCTTTTTAGATATTTCTAAGATTGCTGCAGCCTGTTTTATGTCTCCAAAGAGGAGGGAGAACCTGAGGCAGCTTGGCCTCAGCCGTTTCTTTGATCATTCATTCATTCATTCATTCAACTATTCAACCATTCATTTATTCATCAACCATTCATTCTAAAAGGACTTACTTATTACCCATCACCTACCATGTAAAAGACATTGGAACTACAAAGGAAAAATGAACCATGGGTCCTACATTCATTAATGGTTTGGAAGGTCAAGGACTGAACTAATAATTTCAATTGCATGACAGGTGTTTTGCCCTTAGATACCATTTTTAGAATTGAATTGTTTTGATTTGGAGAGTGGGTTCTATCACCAAAAGGTTGAAGTCCTGGTTTTATCCAGATATTCAAGTGGGAGGTATTCCCAAGGCAGATGGACATTTTAGATCAGAGGAAGGAATCTAGTTACCAAAGCTAATTCTCTAGTTACACAGAGAGAGAAGGCATCTGGAAGCAAAGTGTGAGGAGGGGATCTCTGGGACCGAGTTCAGAAGAGGGAGGAAAGAAAACCACCTTTCATTTCAAGAGCACAGATAATAGTATCATTAAAGGGTGGGAGAGGGGACCCATATGTTTTGGAAATTGTCTTAACACAAAGCATGCAGTTTTTACACAACCAACATATAAATTCATTAGCTTTATGGATCAGAATTTAAGTAACTGAATTTATCAATGTCTGACATTTCTGGCATGTATTTTGGTGAATAAGTATATCAGTACATGCCCCCCCCACACACACACACATGCACATGGTTTTTTTTTTTTAAGTTGAAAATTGGAGTGTTGGATCTTTTGTCCTTTCCTTGCCTCCCATCTCCCACCCCAGCTGAAAATTCCCCTTTCTCCCGGGCCTCAGCGTGCAGAGAAAGCAGGAGGATTTCTAAGGCTCTAGACTGCCAGGCAGTAGCTCAGGGGGGCACTAGCGAGAAGACCCTCAAGCAGTTGGTACAAATAAGAACCTAGGTTTCCTCTGCATAGCTCCGCAGTCAACCCACAGCCTTTAACCTGTTCATGCAAAGTCTGTCGGACTCCATGATCCCCAGTAAGTTTCGGTTCTGACCATTGCTGACATTTCTGTTCTTCTTTGTCATTTAGAGTATCTTTATTTTATTTCCTGTGTGATTTCACTTAAGTGTTTGGGCACAGGGTAGTAGAGTAGCACAGAAGGGGCTAATACAAGCTGCTTTTCCTCAACTCTCTCCTGACACACATGTGTAGTGGTTCAGGACCTCCCGACCTGCTGACGACCTTTCCTTCATCTAGTACGGAGCATGGTGGGCTGAGCCTTGGAAGATCATTGAAACAAAGATAATGAATGCATCATGACGACGACGATGATGATGATGATGATGACGATGATGATAACACTAACCCTTACTGAGTGCACAGTTTCGTATGTCAGACACTTTTCTGAGCACTTTACATGTAGTTTCCACTAGAAGTCAGGTACTAGAGGGAGGTACAATCAGGAGGAAACTGAGGCACCCAGAGGTTAATGACTTGTCTGAGGTGACAGAATTGGGGAAGTGGCAAGATTGGACCCCAGGCACCTGGCTCCTAAGCCATGCATGGAGCCCAAATTCACACCAGGGTCCACCTGCCACCTCCTCCCCTCTCACCCCCCCATAGATTGCCTGCACTAAGTTCTTCTTCCCCAGCAAACACCACTCCAGAGCACTTCCTCTGTGTGTGGGTGACCATCCACATTCTGGCCTGGCCAGGATGTCCCAACACTGGAACGAGACTCCCAATAGCTGGGAGAATACACTTTCTTCTGTCAAATCCTGGCTAAGTTTGTAAAGTATTTGAAGCACGAGCTCAAAATCTCTTTTTTCTTGGAACAAAGTACAACTATTTCTTTTTCTATAAATATCCATGAAATAAAAAATGAGGGAAAATAATTCAATACTTATTTTATAAAATTAAGTAATCAAATTCCTCCTAAAAGGAGGACATGACTAGATTTTAAAATGTCCTTAATACTATTTTTAGTGTTTTAAAAGCTCTGTGCACAATCTCTTGACATTTCTTAATTTTACTGTTTGAATATTTAGAGAAGAAAATTACATTTTTATTATGTTTCATACTTCTTATTGACTCATATGAAAGGATTTGATTCTTCAAATGCCAAATCTGTCCTTCTTGGTTTAGTTGTTGTTCAAGTAATACCAGAACATCTTAAAATGCTCATATTCATATTTTATTACATAAAAGCAGCTTTATAAAGTTCTCTATAATATGATAGCATTTTTTATTAAAAAGAGTTAAAATGTGCCTGACCAGGTGGTGGTGCAGTGGATAGAGCGTCGCGACTGGGATGCGGAAGACCCCAGTTCGAGACCCCAGCTCGCCAACTTGAGCACGAGCCCATCTGGCTTGAGGAAAAGCTCTCCAGCTTGGACCCAAGGTCGCTGGCTCCAGCAAGGGGTTACTCGGTCTGCTGAAGGCTCGCGGTCAAGGCACATGTGAGAAAGCAATCAATGAACAACTATGGTGTTGCAATGGCAACGAAAAACTAATGATTGATGCTTCTCATCTCTCTCTGTTCCTGTCTGTCTGTCCCTATCTATCCCTCTCTCTGACTCTCTCTCTGTCCCTGTAAAAAAAAAAAGAGTTAAGATCTATAAACACATACAGAAGAGAGAAGCAAATTGAAAAACATGTATATCAGAATATTAACGGTGATTATGCCTTAGGACTTTATATCTAAGCATTGAGAATATGGAAGATGTTTAATTCCTTATTTTTCCTTATATTTATTTTCTATATTTTTATGTATAATTTTATGTATTATTTTTACAATGAGAAAAGAAACATACTCTTCTTTATAATAAGAACTAACATTTGAGTGACAGGTACTATTCTATGTGCTTTACACCTATTAATTTATTTTATGCTCACATTAACTCTTTGAAATAGACACTGCTATTCTCCTCACTTTACTTATGGAAAAGTGGGGCAAAAAGCCATTGCATTGGCCAAGGAGCTGGGTTTCAGACCTGCGCCCTGAACTACTTTAATGTCTGGACTTATGGAAGCAACATCTCCCACTTATGTCTGTTTTCATTCTCCTACCACAGAAAGACAACCCCTATGTTCTCTGTTTTAATTTTCTTTTTAAGTTCTTTGATCTGGAACCAGTCTTGACCTAATGTTGATCAGGCAGTCCACTCATCTCTTGGGTATTTAGCGTACAATATCTCTAAGAAGCTGAACACTCAGATGTAAAAAGGCAACTGACAAACAGAGCAGCAGATGTCAAATTCCAAACATGAGTGCTTCCGGGATCAGAGATGGGTAAGAAGGTTCCCAAGAAAATAAAGATTACCACTGTCTTACCATTCAAAGACACCCACTCGTGAAAGCTGTTCTTACAAGTTAATCTGAATGCTGACAGCATCATGATATTTCATTATTTAGATTTAAAACTAATTTAATTTTCTAACTCCATTTGTTGGCTGTTTCATTGTTCCTTATGAGTTGTTTTTTTCCTATTTGCTATTATAAATAATACTGTAATAAACTATCATTTTTCACATCTATGATTTTATTAAAATAATTACTAAAAGTGGAATTTCTAAACCAAATTTATGTTTATTTTGGCAGATTTTAATATACATGGTCAAATTGCCCCCTCACATTAGACACTCCCCAGCGAGCTGGGAGGGTACCTGGTTTTTGTTTTCTTTTTGCTCACTGGGCATTGTAATTTTTAAAGATGTATTGCTAATTATAAATAAATTTGCTATAAATATCTGCATGCAGATTTGTTGAAGAGATCATCTGTTCCATTGTATTTTCTTTGCTTTTTTTTTTTTTTTTGTCAAAGATCAGTTAACCATACTTATATGAGTCTATTTCTGGGCCCTCAATACTGTTTCATTGATTCTATTTTGAGTATTTGCATCTCCATATAAACTTTATACTCTGTTTGTCTATATCCACAAAGTAACTTGCCGGAATTTGATTTGGATTGCATTAAATCTGTAGATCAAGTTGGCAAGAACTGTCATCATGACAATACTGAACCATTTTATACTTGAATGTGGGCTAATCTCTCTAATCATCTGGCTCTTGTTTGATTTCTTCAATCACAAAGAAAAATTTTAGTTTCCTCATATAGACCTTGTACATCTTTGCTAGCTTTATTCCTAAATATTTCATTTTGGGGGATGTTCATGTAAATAAAATTGAGTTTTTAATCTCAAATTCCACTTTTCTTAGCTGGTGTATATGAAAACAATTGACTTTTATATACATATTTACCTTGGATTCTTCAACATTGCTAAAACTCCTTATCATTTTCAGGAGTTACTTTACTTTTGAAAATGCTGGAAATACATGTCAGGGTTAGAATTTATAGTCATTTTAGAGCCTTGGTCACATATAGTTTGGTTGGCCCATGGTGAAGTCAAAGGGAGCAAGTCCACTAGTCCATTCTGATGATGGCTGTTATTTGTTGAGGCAATTTGTACCCCCATGTTCTCCACATTGAACTCCTTTCTTTTTAAAACAACCTTATGAGGTTGATGTCTTCATTACTAAAGCTCAGAAAGTTTACAGAACTTTTCTTTAAGGTCTAACAACTAAGAAGGAATAGGCAGAGATGAGATTCTACTATTCGTTTAGCATTCACTAATAAAAAACATTTTATGAGTGCTTGATATAAAATATGTGCACATTGTTGTGCAAAATATAAATGAAAGCCAAAACGCAGCCTCTACGAACAAGAAGCCGATTGGTATAGTGAAGATATAAATTAAGGAACAGACAAGGTGGCCATGCTATACCACATCACGCTTATTCTTAGAGCCAGCAAGAGCTTAAGCTGGTCAACTGGACCTGGAAGGAAGGACAGTGTTGGAATTGGAGAGAAAAGATATTGTATGATAAGTCTTATCAGTCTAAAGATACAGCTACAGGAATGAGAGCAGCGAGGGTGTGAGACAGAGAAGAAGCACCCAAGTACCCAAATAAGCAGGTGCACCAGTGCAGGGGGACAGGTGGAGCTGTTTGGCAAGGCCTTATTTGCAGGGTCCTGTGATTCCAGCACAGCCACGTGGGTTTGAGGCAAGGACACCTCGAAGGGCACGTCTTTCATGTATGGTTAGGGAACTAAAACATTTTCATTTAATTTTCCACATAAAATGGACATGCCCTGTTGACTTAGGTTTATGATAAATAAAAAAATAAGTCAACTGGCTAGAATTTTTACAACATTCCAGACTTTGTTTATACAGGGAAGGATTTTTCAAAGGTCAAACTTCCACTGCTGTAATCACCTTTATATATCTATGTTCAGTATTATTCTGGTTCTGTAAACAAACTTAAAATAGGAGTTGATAACACCATCAGACTTTAAAAGGGGAAGAGTTTCACATTTCTGTATATCTACGGCCAAATGCATTTTTTTCCAGCGAGGTCAGTAGTTTTGGAGAAACTACATTTCATTAAACGTGTTTAAGCAATTCATCAGGTATGACTCCAAATCCTTTTCTTGTGTGTAGAGTCAAGAATGAAGTTACATGCATTCACATAAATATTTGCTTACAAATATTAATTAAAAAGAGTATCCCATTAAAAGAGTAAAATACAATTTTTAGATTATAATAAGGAAAGTGGGGGAAATTGAAGGAAGTAGGTGGGACTGAAGACAAACCTGAGTGAGGAAATGAGAAACAGATTTAAGTCAGTTTTGTTTTCCATCATTTTTCTAATTGCTACATAAGATGGTTAGTCACATAGCCGCCATCTTGGTTATCAGATGGACTGTGGCAATATCACAGTGCTTGTCTTCAAGTGACCCTTGTTTCACTTTGTAATGGCCCAAGTGCAAAAGTAGTGATGCTGCAATTCAGATATGCCAACAAAAATATGTAAAACGCTTTCTATAAGTGGGAAAGTGAAAGGAGAGAGAAAAAATATACAAAGCTGATGCTGAGGTTGATGAGATCAACTACAAGAACAAACCTTCGATCCATGAAATTATTTAATTTATAAATTGAACACTATTATAGGTATGTATGTATATATAGGAAAAAAGATAGTGTATATAGGGTTGGATACTACCCACCTTATTCAGGCAGCTACCCTAAACTTCTAGGTCTTATTCTCCCATATGTAAAATGAAGACCAGGATAATCTTCGGGTCCCATCTAGCTGGAAAAATGTTGCAATAACTGGCCCCTTTCTTGACAGTCATGGGATTTACTGCACCTTTTCATCTTAATGCTGAAATAAGGTTCTGATCCCCACCTAGATGCTCAGAAACAAATGGCAAATATTATCAAGAGAGTTAACCTTATGATCAGGGGTAGCCAAAAGAATCTCTCATAACCTAAAGGTTCTTTAGGGCCTGGAATGAATTCTACTACTGCAATTGCTGGAGAAAAATCAAGTTAATTACTGGATTTTCTAGTTTTAGGCAGCATTGTACATTCCTGTGTGGATTCCTTTCTGTTTTATTTCAGGAATGTTCCTCATCCTTGGATGTTTGCCAGTGGATTGTCTCTGTCCTTGGAGCCACAGTTTGGCGATGTTTAGCTCACAAGATTAGAAAACCACTGATTGCCTCTTCAACTTCTTTCCTCGACTCTCCTCAATTGTTATTATATTTGTCATTCCCATCCTAACCCTTCCTACTTCTCAAGGCTTAGCACTCATTTTCCCCATGAAGCATTACCCAAGATATCTTGCCCACAAAACCCTCTTCCTATAGGAGTTTCTATGCACTTCTTTCCAATACCACACAAATGAACACTTCTCTTATCTATGTTGTTGTCTATTCCTTTTTACATACATTTCACTCTAGCTAAAATATAAAGACTTCAATAATAGTGACAAAGTCCTTAACTTTTCCTACTATTCTAGTAATGCCTGACATATCATTTAGGTCACAGAAGATGGTAAAAGATACTTTTTGATTGATGAAAGAGCCACCAATTGATGATCAATTTTATTTTTGCCAATATCTGAAATCGAATATAGTACCTGTAGCAGGTATAGAAAACAATCATCACTTAGAACTAAAGGTTCAATCTCATGATTTCCGTGATTCAGGAAATGGGCTTTGTCTCCGTCATCACAAACACTACCTAACCTCTTCTGACAACCTGGTAGGAGCCATGTGAAGACTGGAGCATAACTTTAGCTTTTTGCTAAAACTTAACAGAAAGAAAATCGGCAAAGAAGTAGCATTAGAATGAAATACCTGAGTTTTTTGAAAAATTAGAAAAGAAAGAAAAGGTTATAGATTTTAGATCATGATAGAATAAGAACACTGGAAGATATCTTAGAAATCTCTGAAATCATCATTTTACCAAAGAACAAATTAAAACTCAGAAAACAATTTGCATAAGGTCACTAAGTGGTAGAATTAATATTGGAACCCAAGTCCCTGGCTTCTTCAGTAAGATTCTTTCTACTCTGATCATGATTTGTTTTTCTCATATTTTCCTAATATTATGATGAAACAGAATGCCTGCAATGATTGTGCCCATTTTCTATGGGAGGCAGTGCATCCTAGAAGAAGGAAGAATATGCAGTGGAATGTTCCTACTCCCTTAGTTCCCATGATGCACTACTTCCTTTGCTTCATGCCAATAGTATGATTCCACTTTTATATTCCACAGCTCTGAAATCAACATTAAGATTAAAACTGGACAATCAAACTAACAGAATGTTCCACTAGTTCAACTTTGGGTTAATATTAGGAATGACTCATGAGGCAATTTCTGAGAACTGAACACATGGTCTGATAGGGTACAAGAGGCTCAAAATCCTTCACAGACTTGCTCTAAGGCCTAAAAGTATGGTTTGTTAAACGATCATCTAAAATAGTGCTCTTAAGTTAATTAGTCATTATCAAAGTCAAATTACTGTTGCATTTGGTTGTGTGTGGTCCACTGGAAACAGTTTAGGCAGGCTGACTCTTATCCATGACACTGTGGTGAGGACCAGCACTATTGGAACAAACCATAGTTATTATGATACAGCTGGTGTGATGAAGTCAATCATTACTTGTTGAGGTTTTCTAGATCTTGAGAACATGTTAGGGAGCTATGGAGAGACTATTTCTTTAACTAGGGGCTCTTGTTAGCTTGATTTGAGTGAAATAGCAAAATAAAGTATCTTGAGAAGTCTGGTAAGTACTGGCTCAGAGTGTTGCATAACCTACATGGTCCTTGTTGAATAGCTCGTATTACATCTATAAAATAGGACACTAATTTTTCTTCTTCACTCATAGATTTAATAAATCAGCACTTTGTGAGTCACCTTTGGAGAACAAATGACAAATATTCTGCTTTCCCATTGAATTTCCAGTGAGGAATGGAAAGTCTTTCAGGGGGAAGATATATAGTCCGCATGCAAACATTTCAGAAGGTGGCTGGAATGACACTGTCCCCCAGGTCCTCTACATCAGTCTTGCTCCTCCTCCAGAAAGCAGGATGTGATGATTACTGTCCTTACTTTCAGATGATAAATGTGAAGCTTCGAGAGTATAAGTAATTTGCCTGAAATCACCTCTAGTAAGTAAGTGATGGAGTGATAGAAGTGAGTGTGACATTCACTGGTAAAACCTCACGAAGTTGCCTGCCCAGGCGGTGGCACAGTGGATAGAGAGTTGAACTGGAACATGGAGGACCCGGGTTTGAGACCCTGAGGTTGCCAGCTTGAATGCAGGATCATGGGTTTGATCAAACCTCACCAGCTTGAGCCCAAAGTCTCTGGCTCGAGCAAGGGGTCAGTCAGTTGCTCTGCTGTAGTCCCCCGGTCAAGGCACATACGAGAAATCAATCAATGGACAATTAAAGAACCTCAACAAAGAATTGATGTTTCCCATCTCTCTCCCTTCCTGTCTGTCTGTCCTTATCCGTTCCTCTCTCTGACTCTGTCTCTGCCACACACACACACACACACACACACACACACACACACACACAAAAAAAAAACTCACAAAGTTTCTGTCATATTTTATAGCTTGTCTTATATGAAAACAGATCAAACCAAAGCAAAGGCAGATCTGCTTGAATGTTAATTCTCATGAAACAAAATTATAGAAAACCCAATATATTACCCTTTTACATCAGAACAACTTAAGAGAAGACCTCAATTAGCCAAAACACTAAACATGAGCTACTCTCTTATTAGCTCAACGAATTTGGTTAAAGTGGGAAATATATGCAAATGTGCTATCTAGAGCTTATTTTAAGTTTCTGATAAATTTGTATAAATATCCCATTTTAGAATCTCAAGGCTTATAGGCAAAGGATTATCTTCCTCCTTTTCCCTTTGTATCAAAGTTTCATCTTTAAGACTATAACAGTATTTCCCAACTGTATTTTGATGTTAATAAATGTGCAGAGAGAATAGAAATAAATTTAAAATACAATGTCAAAAATAAGCTGAGAAAACATCAAGACACATGTTATTCTATTTTTGGACTTCTCTAAGACTTTAATATACCAATGTTCATGGACTGGTTCACAAGTATATTTGACCACAAGAAATTTATTTTTAGAGAGAGGCATCTATGACCATCTTATGTCTGCTGGGACATGCTTTAGTAAACATTACCCTATACAACAATTTCAAAGTTAGTTCCTTATAGATCTTAAGGTCGCAGAATTTCCAACTTTTGCAAGATCTAGAAAGAGAGCTCCCCTTGTGGCTGAAAGTAATAATTGAAGAAAATATTTCTAAAACGAACTAGGCAGACCTCTCTTAATTTAAGCCAAATAAATGTAATACAGCGCTTGCTGGAGAAATCTTCAACAAGAAATCTAGATGTCCCATGGCTGGTTCTTCCTTATCATTCAGAACTTCTCTGATCATCTGACCTAAAGCTCTTTTTGCCCGTTTCACATTGCTTGAGTAAATTCTTATAATATAATCCTGTTTAATTTTTCTCATATCTCTTAATCATCTGAAATCAGCTTGTTGGTTTTCCATACTTAGACTCTGAGATTAGTAAAAGTTGGGTTTTATTTATAATTACACCAACTACTACAATGTCAAGTATGTATAGAATAACGAGAGTTGTTTAATTCACTCATGGATTTATTCATTCAACAAATACTCACTGAATACTTCCCATATGCCCAAGCCCATTCTGGTTCTGGATGCAACAGTAAGTAAAACAGAGATCAGTTTACTCCTTGAATCATCTGTACATTGGATATTTTAAAATTAAATGAAACCTTAAAGTTATTTTTGGAATGGGATATTTTAAACCATTGTAATTATTATCTAAAAACTCAAATTATCAATAACTAATTGCCTTAATTCTGTAAACATAAATTTCCACATGATGTCTTTGTTGTAGTCTTTTGGTATTTTGTTTAAAGTAGAACGGACAAAATATTTATGTATATGACCTCATTTAATCATGACAACCACCCTGTAAAGTGGAGAAGATTACACCTATTTAATACATGAAGAAATTGAGATTATAGAAATGGCTTACACAGGACATTTAATCAGTAGATAGATAGTGTCAGAATATAAGGCTGAATAACCTGAAATCAAAGCCCACATCCTTTCTTGTGCTATTGGATAAGCCAACAGTTGTTAACAGAGGAAAAAGTTAGAAGCATTGAAAAATGACTGAGTCAATAGGACCCTTGTGTCCCATATACAACCATGTAAATTCTCTCAGATTCCTCGCACTATGTCCCTTTTCTGAACTCTGCACAGTGTATTCTTTTTACATAATCCTACCAGAGCAGTTAGCAGGTGCCTGCACCACCTCAGAAGTAGTGACTTTTATATTTCTGACACCAACTGTCTTCCTGATGAATTAGACCAAGAAGTACATTTCATTACACGGGTGCTGCTGAGGGAAGATAAAACCAATAAAAGAGCTGAAGAAAACCAGAGAAGAGAAGAGAAGGAGAAAAAAAAGTTCAGTTCAAAATGACTTTAGTCTATAAATCATTTGGAGTCTCATTGTTCAAGTTACAGAATTCGTCTTGTTTTCCAGCTGTTCAAGTTCTGCAGTAATGTGAGCTTATCAGGTCTCTTTACCCTTTTATATATCAGGTTGATGATGTTACAGAGTGTCAAGCCAGCTCTAGATTGCTGACCTTGGACATCCTAATGTGAGATCATGAGCCCTTGTATGTTTACATTACTGTTGCTATGAAGTTTTCTGTTATTTGCAGCCAAATATAATCCCGATTGAGACAATTGGTGTACACTATTAGTATTAAAATTACATTTTAAAAGAACTTCTTGGGATTTGACTGAACCCTCAAAGAATTGGGAAAGTGGTGATGTAAATAGTGATGCGGAAAGATATAATAAGGAAAGAAAAGAAAAAGGAGGTGATGATTAGAATGGGAATGGGGCAGAAGAGAGAGAAAAGGGCGAAAAAGAAGAGGAAGAAGAAGAAAAAGAAAAGAAGAAGGAAGAGGAGGAGGAAGGAAAGGAAGAGGAGGAAGAACAACAGGAACAACAACAACAAAACAAGGAGAAAGTCCCTTCAAATATAGATGAAAATTCTTCAACTGATATTCAAATAATATTTCCCAAACTTTACCATCAGAGCTCCCCTTTCTCATTAAATATAATTTTTCCCGAAGATTTCATTATTACATTCTGGTGTCATTCCCATCAACACCTAAAAAGCCAAGGTTCAAAGTTCTTATGGCATATAATGGGCAGTAACATTTTTATCTTTTAAATTAACTTGGTCGAACACACAGCTCATTCATTAACTGAATTTTATCAATTACCACTTACTAATCTTGGTATTCTGCCCAGGTTTCCATGTTAGCGTTTCTTTCAAGCTTTGAATCAAAATCCTTTCACGCTGTCTCTTTGATGCTCCAATCTGGAGTAGACTGGACCTCTGACTGGTCGACAGGTCCAACCCTGTGTACGATGGACTAATTAGGAGGAACTAGCGGCAGGATGAGAGCCATTCTCTAAAAAAAGGACTACAATGCTCCCCAGACTGAAAGTTGGCTAGGGTATGTTCATTACTTTCGCCAATTAAATAGGAGAAAAACAAAACTTGGGAAATAGAAAGCCTTATGTCCACCCCTGATTAGCAAATGATTCTCTGGCAGAATGAAAGAAAAGATGAAGGGCAAATAGCCAAGAAAGGACACAGGGCAAAGAGGAAAGAAGTGACAGTATGATCTGAAAGGAACCGCTGACGGTCCAGCCTCTTCTCCATCAACGCTTTGCATTAGCAATAGCTGGGGACCAAAAATGAGCCAACTGAGAACCCCAGGCCCCAGCCTGTGAGCCTTGTACGGCTCCTGTACCCAAGAGCCACACTTATTTTTCTTTGTGCCAGCATAAAATACTTTCCTTAGCAGGAATCAGCATGATGCCTACTTATCAATTAGTAGGCATGATCCTCATGTGAGCCTGTGTCTCTGCTTCAGCCAAGTTTGACTTGCACAGTGTGGATAACCTCCTACACTTCTCCGCCTCAACCTTGTCCACCACTCACAACGCTCGAAACCCCCATGGGTTTACCAAACTTGCTTGGTAGAGCCACATGGTAAGAGGGAAAGGCTTCAGGCTTGGGACATCGGTGGGTTAAACACATCCATCCTGGAATTCTGCCTAAACTGGCACCAAGGTCACACATATCTCCATTAAGCTTGAACTCCGTTGCTCAATCTCTGATTTGGCAGCCATCTCCGGGCTCATGTGCACCTGCGTGTGTCTCTCCTGCAGTAACTGATCCTTGGTTTCATTTGCAGGTTCCACTGCCTGAAATGACTACACCAAATCATTTTTTTATTTCTTTCATACCTGCTGTCAGCCCAGCCCCAGGTCTGTTATCCTTCTTTGCTTGACAGCTTGTCCCTTCTGAAGATGAGCTCTTTTATTTTTAGTGTAAGAATTAGAGAGGAGTTTATCAAGCCCCGGGCGCGTAACCACAACTCTGCACATATTCACTTGTCTTTACTTGAGTAGAAGCCTCTAGTAAGGAAGAAAAGAAAGAAAAAAAAAATTTTTTTTAAAAAATGGGATGAGTTTATTTTATTTTACTCTGAGGCAAAACCAAAGATTCCACTATAGCACAAAGACCAATATATTAAAAGGTCATGAAAATGTGGCACGGGACATGCAGGATGTGATGTACAAAATAAACTGTCATGGAGTTTTTATATGCAAAACCTCGTTTTTATAAATCAGACAAGAGTAATTCTAGCACCCTGCCTTCCATCCCTAACACTATCCAGTTTTGGGCTTTTGAAGCTAGTGCTGGGGTTATTATTAATTTGCACCGAATAGATGCTTAGCAACAACCAAACATGTTGTATTAAATATAAAACTATTTTCTGAAGTAGCTCAGAATTATAAAAACAAGCTCACAGGACATAGCTCTTAAAAAGACATATAAATAGAACATAAAAATTTGAAAGATATGTAAAAAGATTTCATCACATTCCATTTATTGATGGATGGACTATAGTAAATTAAATCAGATAAAGTTTTAATCTGCTTTGAATTAATTTTGTTTCATTTTATTTTATGGTGCTTGAACTCCAAAGTAAGAAAACTCAATTTGGTTTTCATCATAGTATGGCAACAAATAATTTTGAAGTGTTGTTAATTTAAAACTTATTTAAATCTGATCAAAGGACAGCACAGCATTTAAATTATGTTACAAACTCTTACATAAACATATACATAGATTATCTGCTGGAACTAACAATGCCCAGATTTTAGTGGTCTAACATGGTAACAGTTTATCATTTACTCTCTTTACATTTCAATGTGGGTTGAACTGGGAGGAGGTGGTCCTTCTCCACACAGTCATTCAGAGACCCAGACTTCTTGCATTTGTGACTCACTGGTTTCTTAGGGCCTCAGAGCCATTCACTGAAACTCTGATGGAGGAAGAGAACAGAGTGGTGCATGGCCCGACCTAGAAGTGGTGTACATTAATCACTTATCTCCATATTCCATTGGTCAGAACGCAGTCACATGATTACTCTCACCTGCAAAGAAGGCTGGGAAATATAAGCAGCAGTGTTCCCAAGAGGACAGGGGATTCAGTTTGGTGAAACAGTTTCTGGAGAACTCAGTGGAGACTGGAAACTGCTCCTCGCTCAGCAAAGGAAAATCAGAGATAGAAGAAGGTGACCCGCTATGAAGGGGAAAAGATATAGAACAAGGGGTCTTCAGTTTCTACTTTTTTTTTTTTTTTGCCATGCAAGAAGATGCAGACTGCAACATTAAAAAGAGCTGGGGGCATGTCAGAGGAAACAGAGCCTCCTCTGGGATCTGGTGGGTGTAGAGGTAATGCCAGCACTGAGTGCTGACTCAGCTCTTCAGCCGCCCTTAGATTTAATGACAGCAGTTATTTCAGCATCCATTATGTTAATTAGGCTCTATTCTTTATCTTTTGCTATATTTAAATGTATTCATATAATCTATGGCGAGGATACATGCCCCATATTTCAGAGAGTCCTAGGATGTGTAGTGTCCCTCTCCTTCTCTCTCTCTCTCTCTCTCTCTCTCTCTCTCTCTTTCTCCCTCTCTCCCTCTCTCTCTTTCTCTCTCTCTTCCCCCCCCCCTCTCTCTCTTGGTAGGAGTAATAATGGGTGACTGCTGAGAAAGAAAGTAGATAGTAAACTGAAATATATTAGTAAGAACAGTATTTCATGGGAACTAGTAGTCTGGGAGAATTTGTGGAAGGTTGAACAGACTTTTCCCCCCAACTGTGCAATCAAGCATTATAAATGCTCTTTATTGACTACTGTTCTGTTGGAAATCTATGGAGATTGTATAGCATCTACTGCTCTGGTCATCTACCCTACATCACTCCTGGGTGTTGGTTCTGTTGGTGAATGTTGCTGAAAATCAAGACATTTTCGGAGTGAAATCACTGGCATGTCTTGATAGCGTGGCTAACAGGTTGGTTTTGGTTTATATCTCCCCCCTCCCCCCGCCCACACACAAGTATTTTCATTGGAAAGGCTGCTCCAGGAGTCACTGTGGCCTCTTCCACAAGAGAAAGAATCGGGGATAGAGATTTCTAGAACGTAAGTTGGGAAAGAACTGAAGTTTGCAGCAAACCGGTTGAGGGGCAGGTGAGTTCCGTGGCTCTCGGAGAAGAGGCGTGTTTGCCACAAGGAAAGTGGGAGAGGCGTGCTCACAGCCATGGAGAGAACACAGTCGGGTTTCTGAAACAAATGACAGAAATGTCCCAGGTCTAGCGGTGCCAAGAGCTACGGTCCACATTGACTCAATTTTGCAGAGAAGCCAGTGGGGTGGGAAATTGGTCCAGACATGTTTTACATCACGATTGCATCATCGTTGTATGCTGCTGGATAGGCTACACAGCGTTCACGAAGTGATTCCATCTAAGTACTGGGGGAGGCAGCTACGATGGTCCCTCGTCTATCTCGGGGGTTAGGTTCCAGAACCCCCACCACCCCCGCCCCCCGCCAAAGGTGAAAATCCATGAAGTAGAGACCTTATATTTATTTTATTATTTATATATATTTTAAGGCTTTATAAACCCTCCCCACACTCATAAACCTTTCCCACACTGCTATTAACCGTTACCACACTTATTTTACTGCAAAAATAATTAAAATAATAAATATATAAAAATATACCTGCAAAATCCCACGATACAGTGAAAAAATCTGCGATACAAAATTAGATGTATACAATTTAAAAATGTGCAATACAGTGAGACCGCGAAACGTGAAAACCGCGATATGGCGAGGGAGGACTGTATCGTAATTAGCTCTGTTTGGCAGATGAGGAAACTGTGCTTGCTAGAGAGCAGGTGGAACAGAGCTCGTCAATGCGGGAACCGGGTCGGGATGTAGAGGTCTGGCTTCTTTCCCTTTCTCCAAACTGCCTTTCTCTTCACCCTCTTCCTAACAAGAGACACAGAAAGGCCTAGAGCTGTGACTCAGACACCCAACAATCGCTGCTTTAATGGGCGCCTACTCCCGCAATATTTATTTCTCAGCCGTGTGTATAGAGCAATCAGAGGACGCGAGGTCTGGGAAGGGTCTTCCAGCTCCTGTGGTCAAGGCCCGTCTTCTTACGGAGGGGGCAGTGAAGACCCGGCCGGTCAGACGCGGATGTCAGCCCCTACACAGACTGAAGCTATTCTTCCGCGCAGAGAGGCCTTTCTGCTTCACCCTGGGCTTTTGTCCACAGGCGAGTGGCAGTTCTCTCTCTGTTCGGTGTTGCAAAGAAAACCATTGTCTGGGAGCTCTTTTTCTTAAGTGAAAACTCTGCTTCCATTTCTTCTGATGGGGAAATAGATCAAAATAGAAAACACTGTTGCCTATTTCTGCCAGTGCAGGAAACTAGAAAAGAAGCACCCCTGATTTTGTAGCTATCCTCCCCAAGACAGTACTGGAAACAACTTCAGGCTGCTTATTTTATGAGTCAGCTTGTCACATTTCTTGGAACTGAGGACTAAGATCAATAGTCTCATATTAAGTGTGGTTCTTATTTGTTCTTTTATATTTTTATTTATTCATTTTAGAGAGGGGAGAGAGAGAAAGAGAGAGAGCATGAAGGTGGGGGGGAGCAGGAAGCAGCAACTCCCATAGGTGCCTTGACTAGGCAAGCCCAGGGTTTCGAACCAGTGACCTCAGCGTTCCAGGTTGACACTTTATCCACTGTGCCACCACAGGTCAGGCATATTTGTTCTTCTTGCAAGAAGCATGGCAAAGCACGGAAAGTGCTTCCACAACACAAAATAAAAAAACATCGATCGATGTTTATTATTATTATTAGCATTAACTTTTTATCATTTTTATCTTTAACTCATAGATATATAAACTTTCATTATGCTCTAATAGTGCAATTTAACTATTCTGTTTGTTCGTTCCTTTGCTGCACTAGAGAAACGGGACCTAACTACTATATCTCATCACTTCCAGGAAAAACGGTCAGCTTAAGCCGTTTCTGTCCTTAAATTTTTTGCTTGACTGTGGGTTTTATGAGACATCAAGATCAACTGTTGGTGCCTGACCAGGCACTGGCGCGGTGGATAAAGCGTTGGACTGGGATGCGGAAGACCCAGGTTCGAGACCCCAAGCTCACCAGCTTGAGCGCAGGCCCATCTGGCTTGAGCAAAAGTTCGTCAGCTTGGACCCAAGGTCACTGGCTCCAGCAAGGGGTTGCTTGGTCTGCTGAAGGCCTGCGGTCAAGGCACATATGAGAAAGCAATCAATGAACAACTATGGTGTCACAAGGAAAAACTGATGATTGATGCTTCTCATCTCTCTCTCTGTCCTTGTCTATTCCTCTCTCTGAGTCTCTGTCACTGTAAAAAAAAAAAAAAAAAAATCAACTATCGAAAAACAAAGAGAACTGAGTCTCTGGGACACCACAGGGAAGCTTAGAGGGAAGCTTAGAGAAGCAGGGAGCTCTCCCTAACTAGGAAGAGCTTCCACTAGGTGGGTGAAAAATTAGATGCTGAGGCTTGGAGACCTGAGTCTGATTGAGATCTGAGGTCACGGGGATCTAAGCAGAAGGGAACACAGGCTCCATCAGGTGTTCCTAACCATGCTGAGCAAGGCACAGAAGGTGTAGCCCAACAGCTAAAATAGAAGCTAAAATAGAATATTGACTGTAAAATTATAACTTTAAAAATTGTTATTGTGGCCCTGACTAGTTTGCTCAGTGGATAAAGTGTTGGCCCCGCATATTGACATCCTGGTTCAATCCCTGGTCAGGGCACACAAGAGAAGTGACCATCTGCTTCTCTCCTATTCTTTCTCTATTCCCCTCCCACAGCCAGTGGTTCAGTTGATTCACCCCTCAGCCCCAGATGGGGGTTGCTCTGGATCCCCCTCAGAGCGCATGCGGGGGTCTGTCTCACTATCTTCCCTCATTAAAAAAAAAATGTTATTGAAAATGGCTATCATAAAGTCATTTCAGTAGAATCCAAGTCACACTCTTGAGCTGGTACAAAGCATACCAGAAGTATGTATTTCTGTTAATAAAATCAGATTAGAGAAGAAAGGATTAACAGCATAAAAAAGGACAGGGACCAGAGAATTTCATTTCTGAGACTGCAGGTTGCTAGCCTTTGCTGTAGTTGTCAGACATCAGTGTCTCTTGCTCAATCTGTGAGCAGCGCAGACTGGGGTTCAGGACTCTGCTCCTGTCTGACACTCAGGGACCCAGGCTGACAAAAGCTCTGCCTTCTTGTGGCTGCAGAGCACCCCTGTCACAATCGCAGGGGAAGAGAGAAATAAAGACAAGTTATATCCCTATGTCTGTGTTTCAGCTTGGAATCAACACATCATTTCTACTTACAGCCATTTGCCAGATTGGTCATGTGACCCCAAGTAACTGTCAAGGCGCTGGGAAATTTGGGAAAGCACCTAACATTTTGGGGGGCAGTATGGAGAGCTTGTCTAGTCCGGTGTTTTTACAAATGTGCTCTTTGATCCTTGAGCTCTGCAGAGGTATATAATGAGTTCTGCAAATAATAAAGTATGGTCAACTCAATGTTGAATTGAATTTATCACCTTTTGTCTGCTCTTTTATTGGGATAGCTATAAATTAACATGCTGTGCAAAATTTTGCTGCTGAAAGTCATCGGAAATGTACTTACTCACTTGTTCCTTTTTTTTATTTTGGTCTTAAAAGAATAGTTCAGTTAAACCGTCTCACCCAGAGGGTTGTTTTCCCTAGTCACTGACCATTCCTTCCAGGGCACAAAATAAGGCATTTCTCCCACTTGGACTGCAGCTTCTTAGCAGTAAAATCAGGATGTGAGGCTGATATCTCTACTTAAACATATTATGATTCTGAATATGCTCACCTTCAACACGTACAACAATAAAATCAAAGCAGAGTTTGCATGCATTGTGAAGCAGACACCAGTCTTTCCTTCAGGTTCCTTTTTAATAGGTCTTCTCAAAACTCCAAGTCCCTGGAAGATAAAGTAAACTAAGGCCATTCCCTATTTAGCTAGTTCCTGTCTCCACCGGAAGAGAAGGTCCATACATCTTCCTTACCCTCCAGCGCAGTGGGTCTCTAACGATAAGGGCTATCTATTTCTGTGAAGGAACAAGGTAGAACACCACTCTAAAAAAGAGCCAATTTCTATTACTAGACCATGCATGCTGTAATATATCATCAGAACTTATAACATTTGTTCAACATTTACATTTATGTGCCCCTACTAAAAATATGCATTTTTATTGGATATTTCTCTTGAATCAGTGACTGGTCCCCTCCCACATCTGCTAGGTTTCATCCTAAGCCAATCTACTGCACAGTTCCCAGCAAGGGGGAAGAGAGCTGACAAGGAAGGAAACTGGAACCTACCAGGAGTCCTTTTCCTCTTCCATTTTTAATGTAGGCTACACAACAAATGAGCTACTTCTCCTCCAGGGTTAAGAGACAACCAAGAGTGTGGATTACAATGACAATAAGGTCAAAGGTTCTGTCTCCTGTGGGTAACATTATTTTCTTTTAGGAAGGATGCAGTGCTGTTTAGTGTTTGGAGGACATGTTTTGGAACCAGACTTCCTGGGTTCAAATCCTGCCTCTGCTACTTACTAGCTGTGTGACCACAAATAAGTCACCCAGTCTCTCTGAGTTCCACTTCTCTCATTTGTGAAATGGGAATAGTTGACATAAACCTAATGTATTGGATTATTGTTAAAATAAAATAAGCGATGGATGAATGGGTTTAGCAAAGCTCCAGGAATGTAATAATTGCTCAAGTGATAAAAGGTCCTATTGTTGGTTTCTAGAAAGTAGGTATTTTGTCAAGAAAACAAATAGTTTATACATAAATGTGTACTATTCTCAGTAATGACCTATAGCCATTTATGAAAATACCCAAAAATAAAACTGTAAAATAAACAACAAAACTGTTTCATCTTTTATTTTTATTTATTTGTTTTTAAGTGGCAGGGGAGATAGTCAGACAGACTCCTGCATGCACCCCGACCAGGATCCACCTGGCAACCCCTGTATGAGGCCGATGATCAAATCAAGAGAGCTATCCTTAGTGCCTGAGGCTGACACTTGGACCAACCAAGCCACTGGCTGTGGAAGGGGAAGAGAAAGAGCAGGGGGGTAGGGAAAAGAAGAGAAGCAGATGATCGCTTCTCATGTGTGCCCTGACTGGGGATCGAACCTGGGATGTCCACAAATCTGCTTAATGCTCTATCCACTGAGCAAAGTTGCCAGGGCCACAATACTCTGTTTTAAATCATTATCCAGGACCCATATTTAATGGAGAAAGATGGAGACATCTATTCTAAAAAGTTTTAAAACAAAAGATACTGTGCTAAGGAGAGCTAAGTGTCTTGGTCCACCTCCACATCCAGACTCCTGGGCTACTTCACTGAGTGTGGGGCCCCCGGGCAGGGGGCTCATGGGCACCTCACTTGTGAGTGCTGTCTAGGCTCTGCCACTGGAGCAAAAGACACAACCAGAACTCTGCTTAGAAAGGAAAACAGCTGTGGAGGATTTCTTCCTGCTTCGGTCTGAATGTCTGCATCCCCCATGCCCCCTACCAAATTCATATTGAAATTTAATCCCTAAAGTTGACAGTGTTAGGAAGTGGGGCCTTTGGGAGGTGATTAGGTCTCCTTTCACTTGTTCGAGTAAAGAAATGAAACGTCATTTTTATTTGGTAGCCTGAAATAAGAGTTCATGCATTTACTGACAGAACTGAGACACTAAATGGGTGTATTCTTTATTATGATGCATGAACTTGTCAGCTAACATCCCACCAATAATAAGATAAACACTAGCCCTGAGTGGTTGCAAATTCAGCAAAGTGGTCTCATATGTAAATACAGCGCTTCACTGTGAGCCTCAACTATTTGGGAGGAGGCGCCTTTCCTGAGAACACACCTGCCATATCCCATGGAATCCTCCAGATTAGAGCCTGCAACTCTCAGATGGCTGTGGACTTCCTACACTTTCTTCAACCCCCTCCGTCACCAGACCACTAAGCCTGCTAAGCTGAGCTACAAGCTGCTAGCCAAGTTTCAAAATCTCTGTATTAGTCTGGAGGGGTTAATATACTCCCAAGTACTCAATGGTCTCCCAGGGAGTCATCTGCTCATTGGTAGGAAACAGATGACTAAGCAATCATTATCAACCCCTGGAGATAATTGCAGCACACGGAGCAAATCATCCAGAGGACAGCGTGCATGATGGAGCTTACTTATTATGAAATAAAGGAGGCAAGGACAAATCATGATGTCACTGATCGCTCTGTTATTATTGTCATATATTTCCCCTGAACATGATAGCATTTCTTTCTGGATTTCATAATAAATAGTTCAGACATAAGTCTTACAGAATAGAGTCAAACGGTATTTGCCCTGACACGTCATTTCATTTGTGTTTCCATACGTTAGCAAAAACGTTATCTTAAACTGTAATTACAAAACCTTGTGTCAAAAGAGTGCTTTCCCCTTAATTAAAATACAAATCAATCCATCAATCTACACACACTGATTAAATATGCTGTATAGAGGGTGCTGTCTTAGATGTGGTCGAGTGTAGAAAAGTGTCAGACATGATTCCTGTCATCAGGGGTCTTAGACAGCTATCATTTTATTCATACCTCTAGCATCAGACATGTTTACAATGAAGAATTATATGAATAGAGCTTAATAATTTCAATTGCTAGTTAAGAATCCTATTAAGGAAAGTAGACATTCTCCAGAAGCCATTACTTAATATTTTTAAAGTGTCTTTCTCAGAACAGAAATTTAAGGATGTTGGCTTCACAGTGAATTAATGTGCTCAGATTTTCATTCAAATGGCATTATTTGTATTTAAAATTCTAACACAGTGTTGCATGAACCAAATTCCAATTTCTTTTTTTTTCTTTTTTATTCATTTTAGAAAGGATACAGAGAGAGAGAGAGAGAGAGAGAGAGAGAGAAATAGAGAAAGAGAGAAAGGGGGGAGGAGCTGGAAGCATCAACTCCCGTATGTGCCTTGACCAGACCAGTGCAGGGTTTTGAACTGGCGACCTCAGTGTTCCCAAGTCGACGCTTTATCCACTGCGCCACCACAGGTCAGGCAAATTCCAATTTCTTAACAAATGCCTCTTGCTCTTGTTCATTCACACATTTTCTGTAAAGCATGCATTCAGGTCTTTAGATCAGTGAGAGGGACGTCGGATTCTTGGTCTACTCTTGAGATTCCTAACTCAGGCACCATGTGGACGTTTTCCTGAACTAAACACTAAGGCAAAGTTCAGCAGCAGATTTTGGAGGAGCCCAGGTCCAGGTGCTGCTAGGCCGGGGCTGGGGGCAGTCACTTCTTCAGACGGTCTGGCTCTCCTTAGCCCCAGAAGATGTCATTTTCTTTGTCTGTATTCGATTCGGCATTGTCCTTCTGGCTGCTGGACACCCAACAAATGGAGAGTACGCTAGAAGCAGAAACACAGAAGAAATGGGGGCATTGAGAGACAAAGCCAACCGTTTTAGACCTAAGTTTTATTCAGTTATAATTACCCCTAATAGGTACAGAGTTTAGACTAAGAAGACTAGAAGTGTGTGCTTGAGGAGTTCCATCGATTTGAGCCTCCCACTGAAGGGACAGAGAAGGTGGCATCATTTATACTAACGACAATCCCATCAGTGTTAACCTGCCACCCTCCGTTCACTTGGTCTGCCTAGAGAGGATGCCACAAGTAAGACTCTTTCCACATTTCCCGATTTAAATGGTGGCACCTCATTTATAATCGCTGAGTGAGACCTCTTTGCCACAAGTAGATGTTTAAAAAGTAACGAGGTGTTGGTGGTCCGGATGAATCACTATTGCAGTATGCCAAAAGTCATGGCTTCTGCAAGGATATTCTGTGAGTTCCAAAGGGTTCTGATTTCTTTCTCCCTAGTTACGAACAAAGAAAGAACGTGCGTGGAGATGAGGGCAGGTCAGTTCACGGCAAATAACACCGAGGTTGCTGAAGCTTTGGGCTCTTGAAAAAGATAAGCAATTTGTTCTGCCAACCTTGAGGGGTGAGGGGGAGACGAGGAGGAAGGAAGGAAACAGGAGGCTGTCCGGTTTGTCACCAGTCTACTATCAAGTGTGAGTGTAACAGGGCACAGGACGGGCTCCTTAGCACAGGGACTCCCAGGGGAGTTGAGAGACTGCGTGCAGGGCTTCTATGCACTCTGTGTCGTTGCAGCCACAAGTCTGCTGTACGAAGGGGAGTGTGTTTCTCTGGAAGGTGAATCCAGAGGGTTGGAGAGATTTCCCAAGGATCTGTAGTTCTCTCAAAAGGTTAAAACAGAATAAAACCAACCAACCAAACAAAACGCCACCGTATTAGCAAAAACATGCTTGCTTTTACAAAGAGAACTGGCGTTGGTCATCTTACGAAGGCTGAAAATGAAACAGCTCCCATTGCCGGCCCAATCATGAATTCTGGAGAGCTGGGTAGTGTTTCCTTATTGTTTAACTCTTAATTGGAGAGAACTGAAACTCAATTTCCCAAGATCTTCTTAGGTAAAATAAAACACTGGGTTATTGTAAAATTAAATTGGAGATTTTAACATCTGTTTTTCCACTGCTCTGACAAGTATATTCCTCAGGGGGAACTGAATTTCAAGGCCAGTGCTCCCTCTGCACTTGATAAAACAGTGCTGAGCACGTGTCCTGGCAACCCAGCCCCTCCCATAACCGGGAAGAACTTAGTCACGTGAAGGTCATTCCTGCATCGCTTGATCGCCTCATTTTATAACTTAGTAAAACAAATCCAATAGTTAACTAATTTTAATTGCTCTTTCTCTTTATGGAATAAGAATTATGAAATAAAATGCCTTTTGAGATCATAAGAATTCACTTAGACCTGTACGTTTGACAAACTTGAGATAGCATTTATTTATTTTGTTTTTTTAATGTTTATTTTTTAATTGAATTGTTTGGGGTACAGGTTTCAGGGGTGCAGCTCAATAGAACATTATCTGCACACTGCATCGTGTGTCCATCGCCCCAAGCACCTCTTTAAACAGACATTTTTCATAGTAGCAAAACACAAATAGGACGCGTGTCAAACAGTATAATAACACAACTAGCGGAATTCTTAGGCGGGGAAAAAAGGGCTGGGAACAGTCCTAAGGATCTGGTTAGAATCACTGATCTCCAGTGTAAGGTGTCACATGGTTTTGACAAATGTCATCTTTCTAATCTGAAAAGGCATTTCCATGTCTTGCTGGTGGGAAAACAGTTGAATGCTGAGTCAGTCTTGGGCAAAATCGTGACATCTGACTCGGGGGGCCGGGGACTAGTATTTGGTGTGTGTAAAGTGTGGTCCTGACCTTCACTTTGCCAACAACAATGTACTCGGCTGAGAACTTTCGTGAAGGGTGTTTTGTTCCCCTTTCATTGCAGGATCCTGAGGGTTCTTCAGGACTGATAACTATTTGTTCTCAAAACAGAAGAGCAGAGGAAATCAGGGCACAGTGCGGAAATGGGCCCTGTGGTGAGTAATATGACATTGTCTGTGTCACTTACGCACTTAGACAATTTCCCCGAAACGTCACCCAAGAGTTTGATTAATCCCTCCATACATTAGCCTTATTGTATCAAGTGTAAATCAAAGCACCAAATGCTATGTGAGTAGTCTTGTGATTGCAATGCTTAATTTCTGAGCTTCACCCTCAGTTTAAATAGCACCTTTTCTCCAGAGTTTTCAAAATGACTTCCAAACATTTGGAATTAAACTGCATGTTGCCTTATTTCCTGGAACAGTGGCCCTCAAAGTATGGTATGCAGACCCACAGATTCAGCAGCACCAGAACTTATTAGAAGTGCAAACTCTTGAACTTCTCCCCAGACCTAATGCATCAGAACATCTAGGGGTGGGGCCCAGGACTCTGTGGGCTCACATGGCCCAAAGGTGATTCTGATACTCCCAGCAGTTTGAGAGCCGTTGGTGTAGGGGAACAGACCTACAGAAAACAGACGAGTCAAATCATTGGAACATTCAAAGGTCAGAGGTTGGACAAGGTCATGCCTTTTCATTTTCGTTCACTGGTTTTACAGTTGGGTTAGTTTTAGTCCACATTACTGCTTTCTTTATTTTTATTTTTTATTTCTTTATTTTTTAACTGAGAGGAGGGGGAGATATTGAGCCAGACTCCTGTGTGTGCCCCAACTGGGATCCACTTGGCAATTCCCTTCTTGGGTGGATGCTTAGAATCAACTGAGCTATTTTTAGTACCTGAGGCTGACACACTCAGACCAACCAAGCTATCCTCAACCCCCAGGCATTGCTCAAACCAATCAAGCCACTGGTTGTGGGAAGGGAAGAGGGAGAGAAGGAGGAGAGGGAAGGGAAGAGAAGGAGATGGTCACTTCTCATGTGTGTCCTGACTGGGAATCAAACCTGGGATGTCCATATGCCAGGTGATGCTCTATCCACTGAGCCAACCTGCCAGGACCCACTATTACTTTCCAAATGGACCAAGGGCTAGGACTTGCCTCTAAAACTGATGGTTCACTTTTGAACCCACAGACATACCTTTCTAGAGAAACAAGTCCAACATCAAAGCCATGTGTATTAAACCCAGAAAAAGGGTTAAAATTGGTAACTTCATTAACAAGGTCCTAACATTAAGTGGTGGAAACACTGCAATTAGGTCCTGGTCTTGTGATGACGGAGCACACGGATCAGATGCAGAGTAAAGGGAGTATTTGGGGTGTGTAAACCTCTGTCTGGTGCAATGTAAGGCACCTGTTAAGATCACGCTTAAGTGAGGCAATAGCTCATCTCTAGAAATTAACACCAGGGGGTGAGAATTTAGATCAAATTTGAAAGATACACTACACAAAATTCAGAAAACACTTACCTGTTTTGGCAACGGGTCTAGAAGACGACAGTCATAATAATAAAATAAAAAAATAATACACATTTCAATCTCTAACAGAGCAAGCCACCTGAAAGAAAAATGTAAAATTGTTACTTGGTTATGAAAGGTGCATAAACACATGCTACCAACAGAAACTATCCAGAAAGTACAAACATTTCAGAGCAAGTATGCTCCTTTGCAATAAACTTTATTATTCAAAGAAGAAAGGAAGAACTGACTCTTTTATTCTACAGGCATACCTCGTTTTATTGTGTTCCACTCTACCGCATCACCGATGTTGCGTTTTTTTACAAATTGAAGGCAAGACCTTCCACCAGCAAAAAGATTGTGGTTCCCTTTATTGCCACGCTCTGGGGCTGACCTCGCAATGTCTCTGAGCTATGCCGGCAGGAAACTGTCTACCGGTAGGGGAGCTGGGATGATCACATTGATTAAAAAAGATATGTAACGTGCTTAGCCAGGACAGCACTTAATAAATGAAAGCCCTGGTCTCTCTTCTAAGTTTAGATTTGTGCTTTCCAATATTGTAACCACTAGCCGCATGTGGCTAAATTTAAATGAATGAAACAAAAAAACTTTTCAGTTCTTCAGCTATATTCGTCATACTTCAAGTGCTCACTAACCGTATGTGGCTACAGGCTACTTACTATATAGGATAGTACATATTTAGAATATTTCCATGATCACAGAAAATTCTATTGGGCGGTCTTGTCTGATTTAAACCCTTCTTACCTACTGGAAATTATTGTCCAAATGTTCTATAGGCACAAGTTCCCCATACATTTTGTACAAATACTACTGTCTACTTTGTAAGACATATACAAATAAAAGCTAAAATACAGAGAAAAATATTCGTGGAGCTCTGCTATCTTTTCTTTCACTCCAGTGGGTTATCCTGAGGTCTCCACCGGGTATGCATACCCCTTTAGGGGTCACAGCCCTTAACGAACACAATTAGTCCAAGAGGCCAGAAAACTGGAAGTCATCACAGACTCAGTCCTCTCCATCACCCAGCACGTCCAACGAGGCACTGAGCCCGTCTGTTGTGTCTTCTAACTAATCCCTCTCCGTATCCCGTTGTCCCCAGAGCCCCTTCGCTGCGCCCTCAGTCTGGCCTTTCGTCATATATTTCCTGGGTTACTGAATCGGTTTAGCTTCCACATTGGTCTCTCTGCTTTCAGTTTCACTTCCCTCTACTCTATCCTTTACTCGACCACTCGAGTGAACTTTCTAAAACATCAGTCCATCCCTCTCTCCTCATTCTACATACCACAGCCCCTGCCACACACACACACACACACACACACACACACACACACACAGAGAGAGAGAGAGAGAGAGAGAGAGAGAGATGCTTCCCACACACACACACACAGAGAGAGAGAGAGAGAGAGAGAGAGAGATGCTTCCCATTTCCCCCCAGTGCTGCAGGAGGACACCACCAGTCCTTAAAGATCTGATCTCTAGCATTTCCGCAGTAGCTTCTCTTTGGGTCCCCTGCTCTTGTCATGCTGCTGTATACCTCATGGTCTCTGGGTGGTGATGCCCTCTGTTGCAGTCCTGACCCTGTCTGAGGCTTGGTCTCCTTTGAAGGCAGTCCCTGGTCACTTGCCTCTGGGAGGAGGTGCCCTTCCTCTCCACTTCAGTGGCTCCCCGTGCTCATCTCAGCCATAGCAGCTACTGCACTGAACTGCAATTATTAGCTCTTTCTCTCCTGGGGGAGGAATTGTATCACTGGGCCTTAGCCCAGTGCACAGCACAGTACTGGTGCCTGATAGGGTTAACTGAATAAATGAATAGGTTATGGAAGGTGATGCTTTTTATAAAGCAGATCCAATTTCCTGCCCTTTTCAACCTTCTCTGTGTTTCTGTGGCACATCACACATCCCTCAACTAACGTCCTTCCCCCACCATCCTACCATATCCACCGTACTACAGTTAATCATTTTATGTCTGTTTCCCCTTACAGACCACAATCTTCACAAAACGCAGAAACTATGTCTTATTTATCGTTGAATCCTCAATGTTTGCTGACCAATGAACGTTTGCTGAGTGAATGAACTAATATGAATGATCTGATATTCCTGTCAGGTAATTAGATTCATTTCCCACTGGTATCCCTGAAACATCCTGGCTACATTTTATTTCAAATGAAGTCTGGAGAACTGCGGGTGCTGTGATAACCCACTCGGATACGACATCAATTCCTCATAAATATTTATGATGCAAATTTAACCCTACTTGTTTATAAACGCTAAAGATAATTTGTTTCAACAGAGTATCAGTGTCTGTGAAATAGAACACACCCAGTGTTTACTGATTCCAATCAAATTAAGCAGCAATTTTTTTTTTTTAAGAAAGGGCAAGTTTGCTAATTTATGTACAGGTTCAGAATTTCTTGCAACTAAATTTTTGTCAAACGTCTTACAAATTAGTAGTCCACGTGTGACCATGATGCAGTAACAGAAGCCACTGTTATCCTGCACTCAACAACCGGGCAAGATTCTCAGAAGAGAGGCAGCGACAAGGCGAGCCCCGTGATGGCCCCAGCTCACTGGGCAGCTTACTGGCCACCGTGCAAAACGGAGAAAGCCCCTCAGACCTGAGGGACTCACTACATTCAATAGAGGTCAAAGTTCGGGCAAGTTAGAGAGACTGAGTTTTCAGGAACAAATATCAGAGAGAACAAAGCTTCACAGGGAGAGCAAGAGTGTTTCCAGAGAGCTACACAGGGGCTCTGTGTATTTGGCTGAGCACGTACTGATCTCTGGGGAGTACAGACTACCAAGGCTGGAGAAGGAAGAGGAAAGAGAAAGTCAAAGAGCAATCAGCTATATATGCCCAGAGGTTACACGAGACACGGAAGTCTGCACTCCACACACCAGAGTGCAAAGATCTTGCAGCACGTAGACCGCTGGGTAGAGTCCTTAAAATGTACTACTGCCTTAGTAGTGGGATTATATCATCTTAAATTAAATGCCACCCTGGATTTACCTTAAAACCTGAGAACAGCAAAGCCCCAAACTAAGGGGATACAGTAAAAGCTAGTATCCACGACACTTACAATTTATATCTTGTACCTATTCAAAAATTACCAGGCTTGGAAGAAACAGGAAGAAAAACATGTCAAGCAAGAGAAAATCATTCACAAGAAAAAGACCTAGAGATGACAGATACTAGAAACACCGATTAAACCTGCTCCACATGTTCAGAAAGATAGGAGCAGGATGAAGATGAAAGTGGAAAAGACAGAAAGCAGCTAAATTGAACTTCCAGCAACGGCGACACATGTCTTTGATGAAAACCATACCAGATGGACTTAACAGAAAACACTATAAAAGGAAAGATCACAGAACTTAATGTGACAATGGGAGATATCCAAAATTAGGTACACAGATAATAAAGACTGGAAAAAGAAATCAACAGAGTATCAGTAACCTATAAAATAATATCAAGCAGTCTAACATACACCTAATTTGGAGATGCAGATAGATGGGCAGAAAAAAAATATCTGAAGTAGTAGGTGAGACATTTGCAAAATTGTGAAAATGTAATGTACAAAGCCAAGATGCTCAATGAACCCCCGAATAAACATAGAGAAAACCATGCCAAAATCAGATTGCTAAAGAAAAAAAGTGATTAAAAAAATCTTAAAAGCAGCCGGAGGAAAAAAAACCAATAAATAAAGAAAAACAAAATTAAGAATGATCACAGACCCCTCATCAGAAACTATAAGTGCCAAAAGACAATGGACCAACAATTTTAAGGTTATGAAAGAAAAAAATAACTGACTGGTGGTGGTGCAATGGATTGAATGTTAGTTCAGGATGCTGAGGGCCCAGGTTCAAAACCCTGAGGTTGCTGGCTAGAGTGCAGGCTTATTGGCTTGAGCATGGGATCACGGACATGAGCCCAAAGGTCACCATCTTGAAGCCCAAGGTCATTGGCTTGAGCCTAAGGTCTCTGGCTTGAGCAAGGGGTCACTGATTCAGTTTAAGCCCTTTTGGTCAAGGCACATATGAAAAGCAATCAGTAAACAACTGAAGTGAAAGAACTATGAGTTGATGTTTCTTATCTCTCCTCCACACCCCCTTCCTCTCTCTCTCTCAATTAAAAAATAAAAAGTCAAGATATGAAGAATAAGTACTAATATTGTTTTTTGTAATAATGCACTAACTACTAAAGAGAGAACAGTCTGGACAATTTGGGGGTACATATTTAATTTTCTTTTTATGGATTTTATAGATACCATCTCTAAAAATAATTGCTTTGGGGAGATACATAAATAAGAGAGAAAAAGATACTGAAATGACAACCAGCCATTCAGTAGAGAATATGAACAATAAACATTTATGATATCATAAGGCAGTGGTTTTCAACCTTTTTATACTTGGGGACCCATGACCTAGCGGCCGGAAATAGAAACACTCAACAAATAAAGTTTTATCTTACTGCGTATAACAGTGCAACACGGTACAAGCTGGTGCTTGATTTTCGAACTTCACATGCACGATGCATTGAATATGATACAAATTTGTCCGAATGCTTTTTGTCTGTCATGCATGATTTGTAATCACTTTGCATGGTACAAAAGGTTTTTTAAAGGAGCCTACAAGTTTCAGAGATAATTAAGACAACCTCAGGAGTATTTTCACTGATGATACAGGCTGATAAGTGGCAACGCCCCTGAGCATAGGTGAATTGGACTAAGACCACTGGGTCTATAATCTTCATACAACAGCAGAGTAGTTTAACTCTTTCACTGACCTGCAAACAATTTCTGGTGGACCGGCACCGGCCCATGGACCAGCGGTTGAAGAACACCGCCTTAAGGGAACTGGACATAGACTGTTTTGAAAAGCTCAGGTCCCAAGGACAACAATGGACTGACTGTACTGCTGAAAGCCAGTCAGAGAAAGGTACTAATGGAGGGAGGAAGATGGATCCTGGAGTGAAATGAACGCCTCAGGGGAGGGACAGGGCTACAAGGAGGTTGTCTGCTCTGGGGCTATTTTGGAAAGTAAAAATGTACATCCCTGGATATAGGAGTTAATGTTTAGGAATAGTGACTTCTGTGAATTGCTCAGCTTAAATCCTTCTGTCTTGGACTTTGGAAAAGGAAATATTTTATGTATAATCTTAGTATTTCCCTGCCTCCATTGTAATTTTTGTTACTTTAAAATTTAGTCAAATCTGCCCTGGTCAGTTGGCTCAGTGGTGTAAGAGTGTCAGACTGGCGTGTGAATGTCCCATGTTCGATTCTGGGTTAGGACAAGTGACCATCTGCTTCTCCACCCTCCGCCCCCCTTCTCTCTTTCTCTCTTCTCCTCCTGAAGCCATGCCTCAGTTGGAGCAAGTTGGCCCTGAGCATGGAGAATGGCTCCCTGGCCTCACCTCCGGCACTAAAATAACTCAGCTGTTGAGCAATGGAGCAATGGCCCCAGGTGGGCAGAGCATCGTCCCATAGGGGGCTGGCTTGCTGCGTGGATCCTGGTTGGAGCACATGCGGGAGTCTGTCTCTCTGCCTCCCGCTTCTCACTTAAGAAAAAAAAATTTAGTCAAGTCTGATGCACTTACACTGTCTTGTGCATCTGAGAGTTCAGCATAGAATAGAGATGATAAAATGATGGAATGAGTGATGAGCCCCTTTTCACCCCTGTGTTGGGGACAGTGTGAAAGAGACAGCCCATCTGCCTTTCCTCCTCGCTCTCCCTAGAAGACAGTGACATCGATGGGAGCAGTGAAATGACACTTAGGTTACACAACATGATAAGATCTTCACTCATTCAATAAACAGTAAGTATATAAATACAATAAAATAAGGCCTCCATTCACTTATTTAATATTGATCGAGGGCTTTTCTGTGTGCTGTATACTCTTCTAAGTGCTGACATTAGAGTAGTAACATAACATCCATACTTTCATGAAGAGTTGATTCTATTAGGGAAGGAGTGAGCTGGCAGTGAATAAATCAGCAAGAAATGCATATGTCAAACAAGAGAGTACGTTCTAGAATAATAAATAAGACAAGATAAAGGGAAAGGGAGTGATGGGGGTGCAGGCTAAAATGTTTTAAGTAAGGAAGGTCTCCAAAGAGGTGACGCTTTAGCCAACTCAGGAATAAAGCCAGAGTGTGATATATGAAATCTGGGTACAGCAGTCCATGCAGAAGAATTAAGAGGAGCAAAAACCCAGAGGGAAGGGAGTGAGCACCAAGGAGAAGGCAAGTGTTGCCTGAGATGAGCAACGAAGAGGGAATGTCAGAGAAACGTCCCCGACGCACACGCAGCCTGTGGGGCACGTGAAAGACTTCATTTTATTCCGTGACACGAGACACCACTGGATCGTTTTCAGTAAATTGGACTTAAATTGGAAAAAGAAGCCTTCTGGCTGCTACATTGAGCAAGTACAAGATGATTTAGATGGAAGGCAGAACACTGATTAGAAAGCCATTACAATTTTCCAGACAATAAAAAGCGTTGACCTGGACCGGGATGGGAGAAACAGGCCTGAGCCATGAATATACTCTTGAGGATGGGTTTGCGTTATAGATGTGAAGACAGAATCAAAGAGGATTCTGAGTTTCTGACCCGGTGAAACGCAAGGAGACAGTTGCTATTTACCCCACAGAGGGGAGGGCCGAAGAAGGGACAGATTGATGAGCTGTCATAGGAAGCTTATCACGTGGTTAGCATAGCCTGCTACAGACCCGTGCCCTGAGACAGCCACTGCCGACGGCCAGCGGAAGCTGGGTAAACGAGCCTGGTGTCCAGGAGGGATTCAGTCAGAACCGGGGAGAAAGAACTACAGAATACAGAGTCATCATTATTCAGACAGTTATGTAAAGCCACGGGGCAGGACGCTATCACACGGGGAGCCTGTTAAAGAGAAAACGTAAGACGTCTGGGGTGAGGGCCCCGAGATACTCCAGTATTTGGAGGTCCGGAAGGTGAGGAAGACAAGCAAAGGAGACAGAAGAAACAGGCAGAGGGAAAGAATAACAAAAGGAGAGTGATGTCTCCAACGCCCCTGAAGGTGTTTCGGGGAGCCCCTACAAATGAAAGGCATTCGAAGTACCAACAGGGGAAAGTAGACATCCAAGTTCCCACTCACATAAAACGACCAATTCCCAGTACTTAGCTCCCTTCCTAGAAGTAAACAGTATTGATGAGGTCACTCTTTCAGATAACTGCTGTGTTTAGCAGAATAAGCAATGACTCCCCAATATTCAATATTTACGTAGCAGCACTGGAAAAATAGTGGCTACATTTACTTTTATGAATTATACAACATTTTTATAGGTTCCACGTGATTCAAACAAATCCTGTGTGCTTGTAGCTCCACTTTTAGCCTTTCTCTAAGGGAGCTGGCTCTCTGGACCAGCGCACTTCCCTGAGCTCAGCCCCCTGGGGTAAACAGTGGCACTTCACACTGAGCAATACTGCTGGGGGTGGGGGGGTGGAGGCTGCTCCAGGGAAGAAGGTTCTCTAGGCAGAGGATGACCCATCCCAAGGCCCAGGCTTTGAAGGGGCCCTGGACATCGTTTACTCCCTGGAGGGGAGGCCCGAGATGGAGCTGGACAGAGCAGAGCAGAGAGCGGGAGCTAGCTGGTGGTTCACAGAGGGCTTTGATGGTGCCATGCAGTGCTTACAGACCTATAAATACACTGTACATACTGAAAAATTACACTTTTGTGTGAAAACAAATTTTCTTTAGTTATTACGCATAAGAGGCCCTCATTGAGTACTCCCTGTATCATGCAAATGAGTGACGTACACAAGGCCAATGTTCACAAGCTGTTTACCAGTACAAACTTAAATGTTGTAGAAATACGATGTACATTTTGGTTAGAGATAATCAGAAGCAGTGTTAAGCAACTCATTAAAAGAATTTTTTGCTAGAATCCATAAGAAAGCATTTCCTTAACTATAGGTCCTGTGATGTTCTTAAAAATAATAAAACTGCATTTCTTGTAAGGTAACACTATAATTCAGGCTCTTGAGGAATTCATACTGTGCATTAGTTAGACTTTAATATATTTTTCTTTCATTTTTTAGTATGTTAATTTAGTTTATTTGATTAGTATTAATTATAAAAATAGTGTTAATATTAACATTGCATTCTAAACATTTTGATATTCTAAAGAAAAAGTAAGGTGAACTAATAGTATAGATAACTAAATAATATGTACTAAGAATCTTATTTTTCTTTTAATCCAAATATTTGGAAGTTCTTGAAGAATTAAACTCAATTTATCCACTAAATAAACTGTTTGGCAATGACAAAAAAAAATGCTTGTGTTTTTAAGCTTTTACCACGTTATTGTATTTTGTTCAATGTCTAAAATATGAGGGCAGCATATATGTACCTGTGGCATTAGAAGTTCTTTATCTCAAAGAAAATGGGCTTCAGAAATTTGTATTTTTACAGAAGCTCTTAAGAAGCAAGCTGGGCTAGGCTCATGTTAGGAATGTTTTCTTAGCGCTACTTCTAATGTCAAAACAGTGAAAATAATGAGGCTTATTACTTATAACAGATGTATCTTTTACACTTATAAGAACATTACACATCTACAAATAAAGCTCACTAAAATATAAACATGTTGAAAATTCCTTCAATACTTATCAGTACTTGCATAT
This sequence comes from Rhynchonycteris naso, assembly GCA_037038555.1. Taxonomy (NCBI): domain Eukaryota; kingdom Metazoa; phylum Chordata; class Mammalia; order Chiroptera; family Emballonuridae; genus Rhynchonycteris; species Rhynchonycteris naso. The sequence continues at coordinate 13,473,989 of CM073000.1, forward strand.
TTTCCCCATTTGTAGACAAATGGTCAAGATGTGTACCCTGGCGTCAAGAACACAAAGTCTGACAAACAGACGAGCCTCCCGCTGCTAGTGATGCACGTGGGGAGAGGGACAAGGTAACAGTCGGAGCTGAAGGTGGAAACAAAGGGCCCTGTAGAGTCTGGAGTAATCAATGCTGACTGTATGCGGTGGTGAAACTTGAGCTAGCCCTTGACGGAAGGGCAGGCTTTAAATAAGCAGACATGTTGAGTGAGGGCATTCCTGACCCAGCAGACAGCACAGAGCAAGGAGAAGAATGGACAGCGTCACTAGGGGACAGAGAGCAGAACCCCTGGGGAGGGCTTTCGCAGAAGTTCCAAGAGGAACAGCTGGCATCCAAGTTGGGGGAGCTGGAGTTCTAGGATAATGAGTTGGGCCTAAAAGCAGCGGCACCAATCTTAACAGGAGAATGACAATCAGAGGTGATTATTCAAGGAAAATTTATCTGTATGGAGTAAGATGAACTGGAAGAGACGATAGCGCCAGGCAGAAGGGTTACGGCGTCACCTGATGCTGAGGTACAAGACTGGGTTTAGGAGGTAGGCATGGGCATGCAAAGCCAAAGGGAGGGAGGAGTGAAGGGTGACTCTGTAGGCCCAGGTGTCCCGGAGAACAGTGGCCTACCGGGAAGTAAAAGGGAACTGACGGAGTGACAGGATTAGGGGAGACTAATGACTTCAGTTTTAGAGGTCTCAATTGTGAGACTGAATACCCTCTCTTGAAGTCATTGAGGGCAATGCCAGCATGGGCTGGAAAACGGCCACTGTTGCCAGGAACAAGGGCTCTGAAGTATATTCTGAGTTGCTACCAGCTGCGGCTTATGAAAATAGAACGATCTTGCCCTGGAATTCAGAGAAGGCAGCAACAGACATACATACTTTCACAGACATCCTTCATTGAAGCATGGCTAGTCAAGTTAAAGGGGAAGTACTTTCCCCACCACTGCATAGCTTCAAGAAGTTGTTCAGGAAAATATAATCCGTTTGGTGGCAGGAGGCAAAATAATCTAGGCCAGCAGTTCTCCAGCTTTAGCATGTATCAGAATCCCAGGGAGGGCTTGTTCAAATCCCCATCACTGTACTGCACTCCCAAAGTTTCTGATTCAGTCGGTCTGGGGAAGGGTCCTAGAATGTGCATATTTTACAGGTTTATAGGTAACTTTCCTATTCGTGGTCTGGGGAAATCATACTTTAGAAATAGTTGATCACCCTGGCCGGTTGGCTCAGCGGTAGAGTGTTGGCTCAGTGTGTGGAAGTCCCTGGTTCGATTCCTGGCCAGGGCACACAGGAGAAGTGCCCATCTACTTCTCCACCCTTCCCCCTCTCCTTCCTCTCCATCTCTCTCTTCCCCAACTGCAGCCAAGGCTCCACTGGAGCAAAGTTGGCCCGGGCACTGAGGATGGCTCCATGGCCTCCACCTCAGGCGCTAAAAAAATAGCTCCAGTTGCAATAGAGCAACTGCCCCAGATGGGCAGAGCATCGCCCCCTAGTGGGCTTTCTGGGTGCATCCCGGTCAGGTGCATGCAGGAGTCTGTCTCTCTGCCTCCCTGCTTCTCACTTCAGAAAAAAAGAGAATCATTCTAGGGGACCGTGACAAGGTGAAAGGGGGGAAATAATGTCATAGGGTAATCAAACCTTTCAGTCGTGGCACACAAAATTAAGATAGGAGAGACTATGTCAGCTGCACCTGACACACTGTGGCTAGGGTACCATGCTTTTGCTTGGGGATGATCTGGGCATGGACATCACCTGGTAGAGTGAGCAGACAGATGCTCATATTAAATAAGGGGGAAAGAAAACAGAACAACATGGGAAGAGAAGAATGGGATAAGGGGAAGTTGGAGGAGAAAAAAAGAAAACACATAAAAATGAGGAGCGAATGGGAAAAGGTTCAAGGAGGCGAGAAAGGAGGTGAGAAGGCAAAGAGGAAAAGACTGGGGAACCTCAGCCCCTCTGATCTGAGATGCTGCTTTCTGCTTCGTTGGGAAGATGAGCACGGACTGCTGGAGTGCGTGTGTTGGCGGCCACTCTCTGAGGCCACTGCTTGCAGGCGGTAGCCAGGACTGCCCCAAAGGCAACACACAGCTCTGCCTCCTAGCAGCGAGGTCCCCGTGTGTACAGGCTAGTAGCTAGAAGTGTGGATGCCTCTTTTTAAGGAAAACAAAGGGGGAGGCGGGCAAAGGAACTGTATCGACTAAAGATCAAGTACTCACCAAGGAGACATGATCTCGTGATGGATTTTAAATTTCAGACCGTCCAGGGAAAATTTAAGCCGTGGCATTTATACTGCTCACAAAAATTAGGGCATATTTTATCGCTTCATATTCATTTGGAAGTATCCCCTAATATGCATGAGCAGTATACTTTTGTTTTGGGATATACCCAAAGTAAATGGAACTCGGCCCTTTCGCAAAGCGCAAGGCATATATTTAGAAAGCTATGAACTGGTGTGGTTAGTCTACGTTCACATATTATTTTGTGGAGTTCAACAAATCTTGAAAGGAAACTTTCTCCTGAGAGGAAATTATATTATTTTGGCTGCTTTTGGTTGCAAGTGGCAGAAAAGCCGCATCAGCCTGGTTTCTGTACTGAAGGGAACGCACTGCTCTGCACGTCTGACAGAGCCGCAGCCGGGGCTGACCTCAGTGCAGGGTCCACTCCAGCAGCCCGGGGAGGGTACCAGGATGCCAGGCCAGTCCTGCTGCGCTGCGTCATGGTCCCGGCCTCCTCCTAACACCCCCTTTGGTAGTCTCAAAAGAGCTGCCAACAGGTTCTAGGATCAAGTCCTTCCTTATTCACACCCTACAGGAATGGTTGGTTATGTCTGACCCACAAGTCCCAATAGAAACCTTAACTAGTGCTGCTTCAAACGGACGCCAGCACCTACACCGAACACTATGGGAAGGGAGGACTGGCTTGAGGCACAGTGCTCCACGGCGACAGAGCGGGGACAAGGGGCAGGTAGACTCTGCACTACAGGCGCTGCTGCGTTCTGATGTGGGACAGGTTCGCTTCCAGCCCCTTTTCCTAGGAAGAGCAGCCACTTATTCCAGAGCAGCTGCTGAGCTTGATGAGAGGAGAAAGGCCATCACAGACGACGGCAGGCATTGGAGAGACAGCCACCACGGTCTCCCTTCTTTCTCTCCCCGAAGAAATCCTGCCCAGGTAGTCTGTGCACCAGAGGGGCTGAAGATCAATTTTGTAAACAGAAGGAAAAGCGAGTCCTTTCTGAAATTTTGCTCAGAAACGAACATGTGTGTTTTAGAAGCACTTGGGCCTACCAGAGTATCAAAAATCACTCTTGAATTGCTTCTTTCCTTCCCGACAGACCTTAATCTTAGCCTCCCAATGAAGGGTCAACGTGAGCCGGCTGAGACAGTGATGACTGAGGTTTTGCTGGTGGTTTCACGCTCCTCTGCGTGAGTCACCGCTCGGCAGTGAAGCAGGACCAGAGAGAAGCCTGGCTAAGGATTAATGAAGGATGTGTCAACCGGAAGTTCTGGTATTAACCAAAAATGCACCCTGCCTACCCGCATCCCGACTCTTTTATACGCCCTGCAGGACACGGGCACACCATGGTGGGAACGTTAGGCAGCAACTCTGTAAGTACATACAGTCCTACACAAGCAAATGCAATTCTATTTAACAACTGGGGTTGAGGGGGCTCATTTGTTGATGTAACAAATTCCTCAGAAGTTGGGGTGGGCAAAGGTAGCTTTACAGTTATGATACAAATAACGCAATAACTAATAAATGATAACACAAGAATAAACTCTGTTTCTGGTACTCACAACTGTAAACCTACTTTGCCCACCCCTTATACTGAATTTGCAACATCTCATGAAATCCGCAGGGATCTGAGTTTGCTCATTCAAATGATCAGCTATTTTTAAGTATAAAAGGAAGAGCTATACACAGCGTTTCTCAAATATGAGATTGTATTTAATATCTTATTAAGGTACAACTATTAAAATTACATTATCTTCACAAACTCTAAGTATATACTGACTGCCTCGCGACCATTAACATAGCTCCGTTACATTCCTGTGAGCATTTCGTTCTTTGTCTCCCCTCTGGGTTTGATGGTGCTGCCTGTCAGAAAGGTGTGTGCTCTCCTGTTTACTGATCATTCCTGTCTCGGCCACAGAGCCCCTACTAATGCCCCTTCCTCTGAACTCCTACGACAATGAATGGACACAATTCAGCTGGCATTTCCCATGCACTGTCTTATGCTGTGAAGCTGGGCTTGTTTTCCATGTTGCTTTGTCTCATCTCCCCAACTACATTATGAGCAATTCAGGAATGTCACGTGTCTTTAAATCTCCCAGGTGATTAATAAGGTGACTTGAGTTAGACAGTAAGCTCCTTAAGGGAAGGGGCTTTCATTCCTTATTTTGTTTTCCACAATAACACCTAGATGCACAGTATCCACTCAATAAATATTTGCTGAACAAAATAATAATCATATTAATATTAGGTGCTCAAGAGGTATTAGTTATGTTGAATGATACTAATACCAATCTACTATCATGAGGAATTATGGGGTTTTTTTTTACCTACTGATTTTTTCGAGATTGGGCGGGAGGGAGAGAGAGAGAGAGAGAGAGACAGACAGACAGACAGACAGACAGGAACATCAATCTGTCCCTATATGTGCCCTGACTGAGAACTGAACCAGCAACCTCTATACTTCGGGATGATGCTCCAACCAACTGAGCCATCCAGCCAGGGTTAGATCTATGTTTGGATTAATTTTCTGATAGTTCTGTGATTTTCATTAGTAATTCAAGACAAGTCCATGACTTTGTGGCCTAGTACTGCCCTAGGAAACCTGTGGGAGCCAAATACATACAGAAAGGTGGCAGTCACAGTTTCTATTCCCAAGGAATCTATCTAGGTTTCATTTCCATTTCTCAAATATGGCAGCCTTACTCATATCCCCTCTTCTCATCCAAGCATGGCTCTGTAAGCAGGTTAATCTCAACACCAATCAGAGTGATGGTTTCACAGTGGAATTAACGCTTATCCATTACCACAATGATACAGCTGCCCAGGCACCCTCCTGCATGGGCGGGAACCCAAGAAATCAAGGCTGCTGGCTTTGGTGTGGATCCCGGGGGTTGGTCTAATAAGCACGCCCTTTTCTGCTAAGATCAGCCACTCTCAGAGGCACCCACACAACACTAGAAATCCGCTGTTCTACTCCTCTATTTAAGTTCATAGCCTAAGAGGAGAATGTCCACTCTAGTGCGCCTCTCCATTTCATATGCTACCACTGCTGAAGAAGTCTGGGAGCTCGTGCTGCTTACTCCTGTTTTTCTGCAAAACCCCATTCTTCTCCACAAACAGAATTGCTAGGGAGAGCTCCCGCACTGTCTGTACACCCAGGAGCTCCCCAGCTCCAGGACAGTGCCGAGCAAGGGGTTCTTCCCAGTGGGTCTTGGAACCCCCACTATTCAGAGGGGGAACTCCAGTTCCCCATTCTGATTTTCAGTTGGCAGTTGATGGCAGCACTGAGTAATCAGTAATTCAACAAAATCTTCTGTGTCCACTGGTGAGAGGAGTTCCTCCTGCTGAGCTCCAAGAAGCGACAGCTGCAAGGTCACGAGGCTCTGAACTTCGACGGTCAACAACTTTATGGGCGACCTTCTCTGACTCACTGGGTGTTTGGTACATGAGAAAATAAACTGGCTCCTGGTACACAAACTAAAAATGGGCTCAGTTTTCTGAGGAATCATATGAAGGGTTACTGCGATTAAGTTTCTAGCACAAAAATTTGTAGCTTCTTTATAAATAAGATAGTATTAATGGAGCTGAAATGTCATGGTTCCCTCTGTTGTATCTGCTGCTCTCCAACCCAAGCAAGTCTCCATCAGCCTCAAAAGATATGACAGTAACGTCGTAACAGCTCCTCTTACAAACAAGTCATCAGTTGGCCACTGTCCTACCCTCCATGCTTCATTGCCAAGCATTTCAGACCTCAGTTTAGAACGTTTCTGGGTCAGTTTCAAAGATGGTTCTAAGGAACTCTTCAGCTGCAATCGGAAGTAAACAGGAAAGGAACCTGCAGAAAGTGCTATCTGTTCTTTGCAGAACAGCTACTCTGACAGCATTGATGTTTCTAGGTGACAAGAAATAACAGATGCGTTCTCGGCTTAAGCACTGCATATCTAAAGTAAAAACAATATAAGAGGCAGGCTTTGGGGTCGTTGCCATTACTGCTGTTTTTGCCTGTCTGCCAGAAAATTTTGTGCCGGTCCATGAAAGAGTTAACCTCCCTGATGTTGTATGAAGGTTAGTATATAACCACAGGGCCTATAATCCTTGTACAACATCAGGGTGGTTAATTCTTTTGCAGACCAGCATGGAATTTCTGTTGGACCGGCAGCAGTCCGCAAACCAGCAAAACACTGTGTCACACTATGCCGCTAAAGTGCCTAACGCTCAGTCACCAGGGTGTCTATGTCAGCATGCTCTCAGCTCTAAACAAGAAAGCCAGAAACCCAAGCTGCCTTCAAAATAATGACATGCATTATACGTGATAAATACATATACCGTGTGATTATTACTTATAAAAATAAAGACATTTATTATCTAACATAATAGGAAGTAGATGAGCTCCTCGAAGTGGATGCTTCAATGACACAATGACATCACAGGGACCAGCTTCTTTCTGTATCTCTGCTCTGTCCTGCACAGACTCCTCCCCATCACAAGGCCTGTCCCTCCTGAATTTGCCGCTAGTGACAATGGGGGCTGCATGCCTTCTTATTCACATCAATGGGAAAGGACAAAAGGGGCCTCTCTCCTAACCATGGAAGACCAGTCTCTCCTTTCAGTCTGCTTGGCCAGTTTGGGTCAACTCCCTAGAACAAGCATTGTCTCCAGAGAAACATCAGGCAACAATTTGCTTACTCTCAGGCTCCTAGAAAAACTTCTAAAGAGTCAAATAGAATTATCATGGCGGGCTAAGACTAATGCACGTCATTTTGGAGGACGTGTATATTGCTAAAAGCATACTGATCTTATAAAACAGGAAACAAAGGAGGGGTAGACTGGATTCTGTGGAACATGTCACAATTGCAAATACGGACTGACATTCACTCAAACAAGAAACATAGCTGACTTCTTAAATTAGGAAACTCCAATGCAAAATTTGTACAGGATGGCCCTCAATGAAGAAACGGAACTTATTGAATGTAGAGTGCAGGTTTCATGAAGTCAGGGATCATGACCACCTTCCTCTCTGCTCTGTCCCTGAGGCTCAGCAGTGGGCCTGGCAAAGGCGAGATGTTCAAAAGAGTTTCTGCTTGAGTAAATAAAGGTTAAACATCTTTCATTAAATGATGAACGCTTGCCCTAGAACAGGGCATCACATTGAAGAGAACTTCTGCGTGCCAGGTTAATTGAACTATAAAAGGTATCAAAGGAAAGTTTTTATAGAACCAACCCATTCCAATGAACAAAAATCATTTAGCAAGCTGCTGCTATCCTCCAAGCTAAACAGGTCTGTCACCCTCACAAATGTCCACGATAAGGTTGTAGTGAAAGAACAATGACACCTTTATCTTTATCTTTAAAAGAGGTAAAGCTCAAATGACTTTGAATTACCCACGTACGAAAGCTGAACGTCTGGAACATAAACCTGCCTTTAGCTGGAACCGTATCTTTTGTTACCACGAGGTCTTCTATCAGAGGCCACTTTAGACATTCTCACAAAGACATCACTCAATATGACCGGCCAACAAAACAGAGTGCGATCTCCTTTCTCCCCATGGTTTGATGATAAAGAAAAGAAAGCTTAACCCCAGGCTCTCCCGCTCTGAGCCATCGCCGTTCCGCAGACCTTGCGGACAAATGTGGCCCAGCTGCCTCACTGACCTTCCAGGACACTGGAACTTCCCGCTCCCAAATGCCATGAAGCAGTCCAAGAACGCGTGCTTCTCTAAATTTGCCTCTTTCCAACGTTCCTGTGGGAAGAAAACATTTTTTTTTTCCAAATCAGCCTTATATAAATAAGCTTAACTTTATTTCTCCGCTCTAAAAAATGACCTTGTACAGCTAATCCTCGCATATAAAGTTGAAGGGTTGTTGGGAATTTTTTTCCAATCTGTTATTAACACCAGCCACAATTATGCTTTTGGAACATAACTAATAAATAAAAAGGGTTTGAAAAGAATTCTGTTAAGTGGTAAGTGTAAATGACAATGTAAATCAACCCCAGAATTGACCTCGGAGAGGAAGAATATTTATGACTCGGCCTCAGGCGCCATCATAAAACTGCCCTCGGTAATAAATTTCAGAATAAGACGCTGACAGGTCCGCCAGCAGAGAAGGCTGGGGTGCAGAATGAATACATCTAGATGCCAGTTTTGACCGTGTTACCTAAAGGCAGAGAATAGGCCAAAATGACCTCCTGACAGTCTGTTCAGCCCTGCAATTCCCCAATTTTAAGAAACAGCAGCATTCAGTTTTAATTTGCTTCATTTTTTCCTTTTTGTGCTCCTTGGAAACCGGTAACAGGAACAACTGCCTGAAGAACACAAATTAGGTTTTGTATCAGAACCAGGCACGTCGGCTTTCACACTCCCTGCTGGCTTCAGATAAAAAGTCATTCTGAAGTGGGGGAAGCTTATTCCAGAAACCTTTCATCTGATTTTGTTGTACATGTTGTGCCATCTATACTGCAAATCTAATCTGTATTTTGAGGCCTTAGTTACAAGAGAAATATGGCTGCCGAATGGCATAGTCCTAGTCTATTTAAGAATTCGTACTCGTGGCATAAAAATAAAAAATAAAAAAATCAAAGGAAAACGTATGTTAAAAAGAAGTGACTTACAGGTTTGAACAATTCAGGTTCAGGAAAATACTTTGGATTTCGATGTAGCCAAAACGGAGACAACATCAACAAGTCACCAGAAGGGACAGTGTAATTCTAGGATAGAACAATTGGTCCCAAGTCAGTTTTTGAAGTCTGCTTCAACGAGAATTTGGGTCATTAAAAATAATGCTATCACTCTACGGTGGGAAAAGCATATACGTTTTAAAATCAACGGCGATGAAATCTAACTCTTTCTTGGGTGGAAAGCTCTATCTTCCATCTCAGGCAATTGACTGAGTTCTAATTCTGATGATCAGTTACACGTACGTACACATTTAATTTCACGGGGAAAAATATTAGATAAATGCGAACATTTTCGGAACTAGCTTTAAGTTCACCCTCACGTTGGATGTTCAAAACTGAGGTTTGCAGCAAGTGTTCTTGATGCTGGAAACCACAGTAAATCTCCAGTACAGAAAACTCTAACTCTGGGACAGGACACTGGTCGTAGCCCTAAGGACAGGGGCAGCGGGTGTCCGCCCCTGGGAACACTTATGATAGTGTCAGGGCAGGCTCAGTGGCTTGTTTGTTTGTGTTTTCACTCTAGCAGCAGCTGTCAGGGCAGAAGGAATAGGAAGACAACTGGGTAGGAAGTCAGAGGGCAAAGCAGGTGTGCGTTTATCTGGTTGGGGCGGAGGCTAAGTAGTGAGATTCCTAGAAGAGGGGAGCCTGCGTGACCCCTCTCCACTCACGCTGAAATTGCTTCCCATGATATTTATACCAAGAACTAAGAAACATTTCATAAAATCACCCTTTGTGTTAGTAACTCTTATTGCCGACCACCAGAAGATGTATCTATTTAACCCCAATTTTCAAGTGTCCCGAAGAGATCTGCAAAACACAAAGTTCATTGATCTAGACTTAGCACCTTCTAATTAAAACCACGTCTTTGTGTTGTAGCAGGGAGTGGGGTGTGGGGGAAGGTCATCACCTTTTCACCCCGGAGAACCCCGCTGGCTCCCATGGGAGCTGAGTATTCCTTGGGTTTGGTCATTTCGGTGCCAGGACAGCTGGAAAGTGAGATCCAGAGCTGGCAAAAGGGTGAGGCTGGCTGGTGCCTTCTCAGCCATTTCTAACTTGCAGAGACCTGCGAGATCCCATCCTGTGTGTTTCTCCTCCCTCTGCTGGAACGGAGGCTGGAGAGGTCAAGGCTGACCTGCAATTGGCTGGGGACGGGGGCAGGTTGGATATGTTTGGGGGTGGGGCAGGAGGCAGCCACAGGACAGGCCTCCAGTGGGGGCCACTGCAGCCCTTCCCTTCCCTACCCCACAGTCCTCTTCAGTGGCAGGTGACCTATGACTATGATTTGGAGGCTGCTGACTGCTGCAGCCTATGGAGCAGGTTAGTAGAGAAAAACTTCAAACAGGCCTCAACAACAGCATTAACATTAGCAACAAGGAGGAGACCAGAAAGGCAGGCCTGGTGCAGCAGCAAATGCCAGCCTGACAAATGGCACAAAGAGACATGAGAGCTCGTTGTATCAAAGGAGCCCTCTGGATGAACAGACGTTCTTATGCCCAGTCTAAACAGTCCCTGTTATTGTTTACGTGACAGATGAAGAGGAAGATTAAGAGGGAGACAAAACAGTCATAGGACTGGAACACAGACCACTAACAAAGAGAAGTCAAGACTTGTTGCAATAACTGCAGCTCTCAGGTCGACAGAGTTGAACCTGGCCAGCCCCTCAACAGATGCTGGGAGGCCAAGTGAGCTTTGTGTGCTCGTTTGGTGATGGGGCTTTCTTGAAGAGGAATGAGAAGGACTCTCTTCTATACCTCAAGCAGAATTCTGAGAGCCAAGTGGGTGCAAGGAATGCAGAATCTTGAAGAGAAAGAAGCCCTATAGAAGGCAAAGCATCTACAGGAAGTCCAAAGTGCACTGTTTTCCTCTTTGCTCCTGACGAGGAGGTTGGTTGCTGTTAGTGGCTTTAAAAAGAAAAAAAGTACTTTAAAAGTTAAAGACTGTTTCTTTCTTTATATAGTGTATAGTCATTGTGAATAATTTTCTCTCCAAAACCTGTTCAATCTTTCATGGGGTAGATTAAACCATAATTAATCTAATCATGTCTACCGTTGTTTTTTTTTATTTGTTTGTTTGTTTTTTGTCAATGCCATCTATAGAATCTTCTTTCATATAAAACCTTTTAACATGGATGTTCAGATGACACAGGGCATGGATATTTTTAAGGCCATTAATTTATGTTGCTTAACTACTTCCTCAAATTTTGTAGCAAAATGTTTCTAACTACAACATGAGTGTCAATTTCACTGCCCTCTTATCTGCTCATCTGATAATCTTTTAACAGTCGGCCCTTGATGACTACTTAAAATCTGATGTCTTTGTTGAGCATTTTCCATGCTATTTTTCTTGTATAAATTTTTTGGCTCATATCCTATCTACATCAATTTATGCAACCTTAGTGCTTCACTTCTTAATCTGTGAATTCTTTAAATATTAAAATTATTTCCCCTGTGTTACACACATACTGACATTTATTCTTAATTTTTTATTCACATTTAATTTAGGTTGTATTTTATAAACTAAGCCATTAGTTTTTGATGTGGTACATTCAAAACTGTTCATCTGTTTGTGGTTTCACTGATTAACCTTAAACTTGGGCTGCCCTCTTCTCTCTCCCATAGTGGCTCTCTAAGGTGGTTTTAGAGATTTCCAGGACACCCCAATACATTTTCAGAGAGTATGTCAGATCAAATCCGTTCTCAGTAAAATACTCATTTAAAGTAACCAATGAATTTTAATATAACTTAGAACAAAAATTCACTGATGTATTTTCAGGTTGTGGCAAACTTTTAAGAAAGTATCACTGTTGAGTTGTTGTGGCATATCAAAGAATAGCCACAAATATCTAAAAAGACTATTAAAATTCTCTTTCCTTTTTTGGCTACATGCCAGCGTGAGGCTCGATGTTCTTCATTTCCATCAATGAAGACAATATTTCACAGTAGGCTGACTGCAGACACATCCATAAGAATTCAGATATCTTCTACATATTAAGCAAGACATTAGATTTGCAAAAACTTAAAAGTGATGCTATTCTTCTACCACTTTTTATTTTAGAAACTGCTTCTTAAAACCATGCTATTAATTTAACATGTGATAGGTTTCGTATTCTTTTTAAATGAATTACTAAATAAATACTTTAACAATGTATCCTTTGGTTTCTAATACAGTAAATATGGATAGATATAACTCACATAGACAAACGCTCTTTGGAATCTTTAATACTTTTAAAAAGTATAAAGGGATCCGAAGACCAAAATTTGAGAACCACTATTTTAAAAAAAAGTACCCAGTTTTAGCTAGTCATTCCAAGCCATACAGTAGTCTCTGCCCTCTTCACTAACTTATAATGATTCATTTATTTTGTTAAATTCTTACATACAAGGGGTTTTGTCTCTTTCTAATCTATCCAATTTGTTCTGTTGATCTGAACATCTCGTCTAACACCAGTAACATACCATTTTAATTATTGTAGCTTTGTAACATGTTTAAATACTTTGAAACTGTATTTAAACATGTTACTATGAAAACATAATTAGTATTCTTTAATTATTCATATTTCCCAACACTTCCTTGCTTATTCTTTCTTTGGCATTCTTGCAGATTAAGTTTGTACTAAACATACAAAACCCTGAAGACAGAGTATACAGGTAGAAGTTTAAGAGTTTTCAGAAGATGGCATAATGAAGACAAAGCAGAAATGGAGTCAATCAAAGAAAGCAGATAGTGTTTGTTCATTTTGATTTATCCCAAAAGAGAGAGAAATGACTGCAGGCGCAAAAATAAGCAATGATACCCTGTCCAGATGAACCTGGGGCAGAGCAGAGGGGGAATACTTCTAGTATTCATAGCAAGAAACCTGGACCAGCTGTCCAACGGGAGAGAAAATATGAATGAGCTTGGGCCACTATTCGACACAGAGGATCCCATATGAAATACAGTATAGTTTCCTATAATCCAAATTCCTAGGAACACGTCAGTATGTTTAGCAAAGACATTACACCAAAATGTATTTGGAAAACACATAAAGCTTTAAATGACCAAGTTGTTTCTACTAAGAAAATAATTAAAAACGTGCACAAAGGTTTAGTTAGCTATAATGATGTTCATCTTTGCGCTCTTTACAATAGAGAAAAATGGAAGCCACATACATAGTCAAGAATTGGGAATTCTGTCCATACATTAAATTATGATGCTACAATTCAAAATGGTGTAGATGTCCTGTACCGATATAGAAAATTATTTGTGATGAATTATTAGTATTATTATTTGCAAGAGAGAGATATATATGAGAAGCATCAACTCATAGCTGTGGCACTTAAGTTGTTCATTGATTGCTTCTCATACGTGCCTTGAGTGAGGGGTGCTAGCCGAGCCTGTGACCCTGTGCTCAAGCCAGTGACCTTGGGCTTCAAGCCAGCCAGGGACCAGAGGATCATGATGATGATCCCATGCTCAAGTTGGTGACCCTGAGCTCAAGCTACAGAGCCCACATTCACACCAGATGAGCCCTCACTCAAACTGGCGACCTCAGGGTTTCAAACCTGGGACCTCAGCATCCCAGGTCAACACTCTATCCACTATGCCACCACTGGTCAGGCTATGAGCTATTATCAAGTAAAATAAAAGGAGGTTATAAAAAAATTAGCACAGTATGACCTCAATTGAATTTTTAAAATGCAAGCACTATAAGAAAACAATCTGAAATTATAATAATACCAAAGTGTTCACAGTAATTATCTCTGACTTGTGAAATTTTAAGCAATTTTTAATTTCTTCTTTCAGCTCCTTTTTACGGTCTCCTTTTGTCTAATTATCAGGTGTTAGTTACCTAATAGAAAGAAAACTCTGTGCAAGCTATTATTTATAAAGTTAAGGTCTCATCGACACAGGGAGAAATCTGCAGTGATTAGCTGGGTCTCCTAAGAGGAAAGGCTATGTTTATAAAAGAAACAGTAAGTGCAGGAAACACTGCACCTTTCATGAATATGAAAAAGATATTGTGAAGAATAATGAAAGAAAGTGTTGGAACATTCCTGGAAGATGGCATGCCAAGCACAGGTTTCGGGGTTGTGCCCTGTCAAGATGGCCATCACCAGCCGTGAGGGCCTGGAAGGACTCCGAATAGACAGGAGCCTCAGGCCCTCCGGGAAGAAAGTGTGAGTGAGTGTAAGAAAGTGGACATATGAGACTATTAATTTTTAAAAAATAATTTCTTGATTTGTTTTGGATATCCATTATTTCTAATTAAAAAGAATTGGGGGGATCCCATAGATGATGGTCTTATAAAATAGTTCAGCTTTGTAAGAGGATTGCATGTTGTGGATCATAACTGTGTTTATACCCTTGGACCAGTAATCCACCAGTAAAACATAATTCAAGGATAATCGTTAAAAAAGAGAAAATGTACTCTGCACAGAGATGTAAATAATTACCACATTAAAATAACCACAAAGGAAAACAATCTAAATTCTGAGAGCCAGGAAATAATGAAATGTTTAAACTATTAACTCAACGGACTATTATGTGGCAACTGAAATAAATACGAAAAATCTCTAGATGTATGAAAAGTAAAATGTAATGTTAAAAACTTCTTTAAGTGATATATTTACACTATGAGGAGACATATTTCTCTACTGCTATCATACAAAAAGAATGATGAATAGTTGTTACAGCGCAGTTATGGGCTTGTAGGGGTTGTGTATATATGAATATGAATGGGTATGTGTTGGAACACAGGTGTTTCTTTTGTTAAAGTTGTTGAAATAAGTAAAATTATTATTATTTGTTTGAGAGAGAGGTAGAGGGAGAAAGGCAGGAACACTGAGCTACTCCCGTATGTGCCCTGGCTGGGGAATCGAACCAGCAACCTCTGTGCTATGGGACAACGCTCCAACCAAGTTAACTGGCCAGGGCTTATTATTATTATTATTATTATTTGATTTTTAGAGAGGGGGGAGGGGGAAGGAAAGCTTTCATTTGTGGTTCCACTCAGTCGTGTGTTCATTGGTTGCTTCCTATGTGTGCCCTGACCAGGAATCGAACCCGCAAACCCTGTCATTTTGGGACGATGTTCTTAAATGACTGAGCTAACCGGCTAGAGCCTAAAATTAATTTTGAAAAACTATGTGAAGCTAACTGCCCCGACAATCCTGACAAGTATATGAGGTTATAAGTTCTCCCAAGAGTTACTCGCTTAAGGCTAGAAACAGGTTCGGGGTGGGAAGAGGTGGAAGACAGAGTGACCGCATCCCTACCAAGGTTGAGCTTGACCAGCAGACAAGTGAGTTGCTGGTCAAGAGACAAGCAATTTTATGCAGTAAAACAAACACATTTGTGCCAGTAACTTATGGTACAATAAAAGGATAGGAAAAGAGGAAATCAACCGAGTCATCTTCAAGGATCCTAAAATGAAAGTTGAAATGAACTAAGCAGGACACTAACATCTACCCCGTGGGAAACTCCTTCTGCTGAAAGGGAGACGGGGGCACAGAAGCTAGGCTCCAGGGGCTTGTACAGTGAAAGCTGAAGTGAAAGAAAGGGGATGATTACAGAACCATGAGGACAAAGCAGTTATTATTTGAAGGAAGAAGTACTGGGGTCTCAGTACAATTAACGCAATAAAGACGAATGAGCAGCCTAAGACTATTGAAGGTCGGGAGAGCCGGAGCCAGAAGGTACACGATTTCAGAAGAAGTGCGTTACATTGTTGGGAAAGCGACGAGTGACTAAAAGTTTCTGCTTTGTGTCTATTTGTGTAACAAGTTAAAAATTTCTTATAGAATTGTCCTGTGCTGATCTCAGATATTTAGCTAACGAACAAACACAGGTAGGTGGTAGATCTGAAGAGAAGAATCCAGGCTGCCGTGTCTGCAGCAGGAAGGGCAACTGGTTACGGACGCACAGAAGCGATGTGTTGAAACTTTGAAAACCACACCGAAACTTGTAACAAAGAGAAGCAATGCAAAAGCGAGGGGAAAAAATTTACAAGGATTTAGATATGAAAATGCTTGTGGGCTTTTTTCTTCCTGGTTTGGTCCTGGGTGCATAGAGATGTCATGGAAACTTAAAGGAGAACATGAGCAAGTACAGAGTCAAACACCTGAAGAATGAGACCAGGGAGAGCGAAGGAAAGAAAAAGAAAAGGACTAAGGAGGAAAAGTAGGGAACTATACAGCCGACTTTTTCTTTACTGTGTTTCATAAGGAAACACATGTGGCAGGAAGGAAAAAGAAAAATGGAGGAGGAAGGAGGGTAGAGGAGAGAAAGAAATCTGAGTGTTTATGATGAGGGGACAGGACCAGCATAAAACACCTTTTAAGAGACTGTCGTAGTATGTAAACCAGACAAACGAGTACAAAACAAAAAGTCAAGAGAACTACAGAGCAATCTCTCCCATAAACTTAGATGCAAAAATCCTCAACAAAGTGTCAGCAAAATAAGTCTAACAATGTATAGAAAAAAATTATACACCATGATCAAATGAGATTTATTCCAGGAGTGAGGTCAGTTCAACACTCAAAACTCAGCCAGTGTAACCCACCACATCAACAGGTGAAGGCAGAAGCATGTGATTACAGCAGTTGGTAGAGAAAAAGCATTAGCAAAATCCAATACCCATTCAAGATAAAATTCTCAGTAAATTAGAAATAGAGGGAAGTTTCCTCACCTTGATAAGGAGAAGCTCTCAAAACCAACAGCTAACATTATACTTAACAGTGAAAGATGAAATGTTTTCTCATTCAGATCAAAAACAAGGCAAGAATATCTGCTGTCAGGACGATTTGTCACCACAGTGCTGGAAGTTAGAGCCAGTGCGATAATGCGAGAAGAAGGCATAAAGGCATAACAGATAAAAAAGGAAGAAATTGAAATATTATCTTCATAGAAACTCCCAGTGAATCCACAAAATCTCTCCTGGGACCAGTAAGTGAGTTTAGCAAAGTTGCAGATACAAGGTCAATACACAAAAATCAACTGTATTTCCACAAACAAGTAATATTACGATTGAGAATGAAAACTTTAAAAATATATTATACCATTTACAAAAGCTCTGAAATAACAAATATTTAGGTATAAATCTAACAAAACATGTAGAGACTCTGTATGCTTAAAATAACAATCAAGATATCTGCTGACAGATAAATAATGATTTTGTAATTCAAGTAATTACTGGTCAGAATATAAATGAGACTATAATACAAATAATACAAGAGTGAGAAAAAGTAGGTTTATAGTTCTTTATAAGAAAAATACAATAATATATAATACAAAAATACACTCATGTTTCCCATACTTATAACTGTAAACCTACTTTTAACCACCCTGTATAATATAAATATTCATGTTTTTATTTACATATTTATAATATAAAAATATAAATAAAATTTCAGTAAAAATTATAGTAATATTCAGAGTAATAAACAAATTGTTCTACTTAATTGTACCAAGTTGTTTGACTATTTCCTCTCAAAGCACATTCTTTTATACTCAGTTTAAAGTAATTAAGGGTTTGATTCAAAAGCATAAACTGTTAAAAATCCCACTAAGACTAAATGCTATCATTTATGTAAGACCAGTTGAACAAACAACGTCTCCTCTGAATCCAGAGAGTTGCAACCTTCATAAAATTAGGATTTTTTTTTTGTCTCTTTTGTGTTCTACTACTACAAAACTTTCCTGGTTTGAATACAGGCATTCTCAAGCTGTGCATAAATACAGCCAACAAGAGCAGATGTCTGACTTAATGTCATCTTGCCCTGGCTGGGTAGCTCATTTGGTTAGAGCATCTTCCCAGTACGCCAAGGTTGTGGCTTCAATCCCTTGTCAGGGCACATATAAGAATCAACTAATGAATAAGCGGAACAATTAGATGTTTCTCTCTCTATATATATATAATCAATCAATAAAAGAAATTGTTTTTAAAAACTAATGTGATCTTTTAGGCTCTAAGTCAAATTCTGAAAAAAAATATTTTGTTCTGCCTGATGGATTCAGCAAACACTGAACTGAGATTTTTCTGTGTACACCTACATTTCACAGTAAGGGTCTCTCTTTCCTTCACTCAGTTGCTGATGGCTAATATCAGTTGATATTATCCATGACATTACTGCTACCTGTTTCCATATTTGTAAACGGTGGTCTGAAACTGTCTTCCACACATGAACTCCTCAACCTATGGCTGCTCAGGAATACTTGGCTGATTCAGCAGAGAAGATATTATCTATTCCACTTGCTTGGTTGAAATAGGATTATACTAATTATGATAAGGAAGCATATAGTCAAAATAATTATTAAAAGATTATATTACAGTTAAAAATCTTCACCAGTGAACAAACACCTACATTAACAAAATGTTGCACTGTACAACTCTTATAAGTAACCTACTCCTTGATCATTTAGTGCTTACTGGAACTTAAGAGATTATCTAACAATATCTGGGCGAAATATATACCTTTCCTTCCTAGAAGGGTTATGTGAAAACAAATCAAAGCTCACCCAAATTTTAACTGGGTTCTGGACTTTTCTAGCAATGGCACCCGGGGCTCTTAAACGGATGGTTTCCAAAACACACCATTTAATTAGAGGGAGTCTCTTCAAGTCATCCTCAGACACTGTAATTTTATCTTTACCTGTAAAAAGAATTAAGAAAGAAAGAGGACTTAAAGAGGCCAGAAAAGGATTTTAGGTATATGCTCAGAAACACAGGTCAGACACTATCTCTGACAGCTAGGGGTAATATTGCTATTACTCTTTGCATATTAAATTTAGTAATTTATTGCCTTATTTCTTCTTCTTACCAAGATAGATGTATAACATAAAAAACTAAGCCAATGTTGATTCCTGCATGATGATGAATTAGTGTCCAACTTTGGTTCTCACAGTCCTATGCACTTATCAAATGACTTAAGATAGTCCCTGTCAAAAAGATGTTTAATTTGCACTTGTTTCATTCTTTTTTTTTTTTTTTTACAGGGACAGAGAGAGAGTCAGAAACAGGGATAGATAGGATAGACAGGAACGGAGAGAGGTGAGAAGCATCAATCATTAGTTTTTCGTTGCCGTTGCAGCACCTTAGTTGTTCATTGATTGCTCTCTCACACGTGCCTTGACCGCGGGCCTTCAGCAGACTGAGCCACCCCTTGCTGGAGCCAGCGACCTTGGGTCCAAGCTGGCGAGCTTTTGCTTAAGCCAGATGGGCCCACGCTCAAGCTGGTGAGCCCGGGGTCTTGAACCTGGGTCTTCTGCATCCCAGTCCGACGCTCTATCCACTGCGCCACTGCCTGGTCAGGCTCACTTGTTTCATTCTTTCATGTCCAAATTCTCATTCCACTTACAGAAACAGCAACAATAGATTGTACAAAGTACAAAGTATGAGATCTGGGAAGCCCCTGGCGTACTTCTTCTATCTTATTCTTGCTGTTTCATTCTGTTTTTGCTTTGTTTTTTTAATCATACATTTCAGAAGTTCCCCAAAAATATTATTAGGAAAGGGGTGATGAGGCACATATATTTCACCCAGCATGATAATATCTCTAAGCATAGGTGCATCAAATGTGTCTAAGGGAACACATGTAGCTTAGCTAATATTTAGAGTGAAGGCAACTGAAGAAAGATCGGGCCAATCAGTTTATGACCCGAAATATGGTCAGGGCCTTCAATCAGGTTAGACAGTTTAGTTAAGGGTGGTATTTCAAGTAAAATGTTTTCATTTTGAAAATTAAAACAACTCAGCTTTCAATTTGGTTTTGGCAGTCTTTGTTTAATAAAAGTCAACAACATTGTCAGTTTAATTAGGTCAGCTTTCATATTTGCTTCCCAGCTGCACTGGGAATGAGTGGGTGAGAGTGGAATGTAGGGTTCTCCGTCTCCCCTAGATTCTGGATTAGGCAGGTTCTCAAAGTGAGCCGATTCTGCAGGAGCACTGGGTGGGTGCTGCCTGGGAAACCCTGTCACTACCTGTGCAATTCCTGGGGAGTCAGAAGCAGATATCTTTGGTTAGTGGGGTCTGGGAACCAGGGTGTTTGCACTCTGGTTCTACTAATCCCCAGAGGCGCGTCTATACACTCCGTTAAAGAGCACAGGTAAGGAGCAGGAGCTGAATTAGGCTCTTCCAGAGTTACAACAATGAAGGCATTCTTGCAACATACTGAGTCTAGTAGGAGATAAGAGCCAAGCTCATAGCTAACTGGCCCACTACACAGGCAAGAAAACTATTCTGTGAGATGTAAAATACTCTGGTTGTTAAAAGCAAGGATGGCTTATATCCAACTACAGGTAAAGCAAAATGTTCTATGAATACCTTTCTCTAAAACAACAATATACTCAGTTCCTTGTATCAGTAGGCCTCAGTAAACACATACTGAATTAACAAATGGTCCAACTTCAACATGGAGAGATGAATAAGCAATGTTCCAGGCAAACAACAGAGGAAGAGCAAGGCCCTGAAAAAGTTTTGACTTTAGTAATAGTGAAGTTTCTAACCTACTCTTAGAAAAACAAAAGAGAGAGATTTTATTAAGATTTCTTATTAGAGTAATTGAATTATACAGTCCAAAAATGTTTTGTGTTATATAAGATAGATAAAAAACCTTTTTTGCATTGAAAATAATATTTAAAATCTATTATGGCCTATATGAGAGAACTAGACTATACTCAGAGAACAAATGTTTTGATAGACTATTTTCAGTTTCTCAAAACCCAATGTGATGTGGAAAAATAAGGTAGTATTCTTGGACTAGACAAAGAAAAAGAAAAGAAAATATGCTAAGTTCTCAAACAACATTTTTAGGTTAAAGACCTTTCTTATTATAACTCTCAGAAAAGGCTCTGTACTCATACTGTGAATATTTCAACGCACATCTGTGGTTTGTTCTCCCAGCGTTTTGACTCTAAAATTAGAAGGCTCTGCTTGGAAGAATGCCAAGGTAATCATCAAATGGGCTAAAGACTAAAGTCAACTAGGACCAGTGCAGAAGACATCCCGGGAAGAAATGATGGGTGATTTGGGGTAAAATCCAAAGGCTATCATTTATCTCTTGGCATAAACACAATAAAAGTCAAACCAAATCTTAGGATATTTGAAACCAAATAAAAGATAATTCGTGTATTCATAAATAGCAAAATAATATTCTAAAGTATCGCATGTGGTTTTGAAATTCTGTAGGCATGATGATATACATGTTATAACAGTAACTATACATTATATTTGTTGAGAATATATAATAGATTAAAGTTCTATTATTTCATCCATTTATTCACTAAATAGAAATTTGCTTCATATATATCTTTTATGTGCTAGCCCACACATAGGTGCTATAAGAGACAGGAAGAGAATATTGCTAATTTATTGAGCATCTAATGTCACAAATGTTTGGACCACTTCGTCTATTTCTCATAACTACCTGTCAACTATCAAGCTTCACAGAGGTTAAGGTGTTGGAGGAGACAAGCTTGAAACTGTCAGAGCAGTCTTCAGCCCATGCCTGTCTGCACTGAGAACCCTTACCCTTGCTCACTGTGGCCCATCACTTCTCCTAAGAGGAGAAAGGAATGAGAAAGGTACAGTCATTCCCTAAAGGAGCTTGGGCACAAAATCATACCTGGATAGAAATAACCATAATATAAGTTTCGTAAGAGAGGATTCAAGTGTCAGTGGTGTTTATTCCCTCTTGTTGAGGGCTGAATTCCAGCTAAATCTGGGAGGACGAGTGAGACTCACCCAGGCAGAAAGAAAAGTCTCTTAAATACCAAAATCATTTATAAAAATATTATCTCTTGGTCTTAAAAACAAAAGAAAAACAAATCAAGGTAGTATCACCAAAGTAAGTCCTTCTTTGAGAGGTGGCTCCTCTCGTACCTTCATATTTAAGCCCTCACTGCTTACACACACATACACGCACGTGCAGATGAACACACATGCACACACAGAAAATAAATACATAATATATAAAATACAAAAATTCTGTTTGTATCATCCTGGGGTAACGTTACATAAAGATTTAACTAGCACTTTTGGGGAAATAATGCATGTTCTGACCAAAATGAAAAAGAATGGCAGGTACTTGTTGAGTCGTGCAGACCTTCTGAGATCTATTCATTCGAAGGAGACTGAATCAGTGGGTGAGGGTGCAAAGTGGGCTGAACCCTGAGTCGCCCTACACATCCCCACAGATGACAGACAGATGCATATGCCACCAAGGGACCCACGGAAAGATAAAGAAAAGCAAGTGTTAAGCCCCACTGGAATTTAAACAGTGCGACCCACACATCTCTCCTCTTTCTTTGCTTTTGAAAGCACGGCTTCTCAGCTCTGTTTGCTGTTCTATACTGGGAGTTAAGCTTCCTTTCACAGGAGGTTGCCTTTTCATATTCATAGACCAGCTTGTTTAAAATATTCCAAGTTAAGGGGTGTGCAAAAGGTCACACTACTTGTAAAGGAGAAGGAACCTGGGATAAAAGTGCATGACACAAAGGTTGAAAAATAAAGGAACTGATGCAATAACCTTGAGCAATGATTCCTACCAAAAACTGGGTCCAGAAATTTGCCTCCATAATTTTGTGATAATTTATTTTAAAAGTCAAAGTCAAAGAATAGAAGTCAGCGTTCCCAATAAATTACATTTAAAAAGTTAGTGTTTACTTTAGACTCTTAGGGAAATTACGTAATAGCTTTGAAAAAAGCATGTCTATGACTTCTACTCAAAAATAACGAAGCAAGGACAGCAATGGTGGACAGAGAGCGAGGGCAGGAAACCAGTGTCCCGGCATATTTTCTTACCCACAGGCCTCAGCATAAACTCATGAGCAAAGTCAGTGTTTAGAGAAGAGAAACAAAGCTAAAGAGAAACAGTAAATAAAACCTTTACAGTACTCCCCAGGGGACTAAAAGCAGTGTCTTGCAGTCTCCCCTTCATTTCAGGGATTTTAACAACTGCAATGTTTTAATGTTCAAAAATTCCATTTAAAAAAATTATACCTCTATTTTATTCCAGGGATATATTCTTATATTTACAAAGTTGCCCTTTCCTTTTCAGAAGAATCACTGGGAAAGGTTTGCACATCTCAAATAGAGAAAATAAGAGTGGATTAAATGTCCTGAAACAGATAATATCATTTATAATAGGCTTAAAAGGGCCTGTAACAGTTATTTATATGTCGTGAGAATATGCTGGTTACAGATTTCTAGACGTTTTTTAGTGAGATGAATATTTGTTTGTTGATTTGTTTCCCAAATGGGGAAAGCAATAAATCCCTGTCTGCAATTATTCTTTTAAATTTGAGCAGAAATATTGTGAAACTGATCTTTGATTATTGGAAGGAAAAATTAAGTTTAAATTTTGTATAAAGACCCCAACATTGGAAATGAGAATCTCCAAACATGTATTTCCCTGATTCCTGAGGACTAGGAGATAGTGGAGAAAGCCTAGGACAGGGGTAGACCAGAACTGAGAAACAAAAAGTAGCAGAAATAGGAGGAGATGACAAAAGAATTAGAATGTAAATAAGGTTACAGACCTAAACTGGTCAAGCAAGGTGCAAATTTGAGGGACTTAATTATTCTACACAGTAGGACCCAGGTTCTTCCTAACGGGGAAAGCTAGGTCTTGGGGCTGGACCTTCCTTTTGATATCAGTAAGACACAGACTCAGAAGATTCTAAAGAGCGGGTTAAGAAAGGGAGAGGCTGTTGGAGAACAGGCTGATGGGACCAGAGGGCTGGGGGCTGGGGGGGGGGTGGAGGAAAAGGGGGAAGAGATTAAGAGGTACAAATTAGTAGTTATAAAATAGTCACAGGGATGTAAAGTACAGCAGAGGAAAGAGAGTCAATAATATTGTAATAACTATGTACATATGGTGCCAGGCAGGGCTTACTACACTTTGTATAGACTGTCTAACCACTATGCTGTGTACCTGGAACTAATAAGAATTATTGACTGTGAACTATAACTGAAAAAAATAAAAATTTAAGAAAGCACTTGTTTAGGGATTTGTTTTACACTTGAGCTGAGTCGTATTATTCATCTCTAATAATTAAAGGAAAAATAAATGAATAAACAATCATTTAAAAAAAAAAGGAAGAGCCTGACCAGGCGGTGGCGCAGTGGATAGAGCGTTGGACTCGGATGCGGAAGACTCGGGTTCGAGACCCCGAGGTTGCCAGCTTGAGCGCGGGCCCATCTGGCTTGAGCAAAAGCTCGTCAGCTTGGACCCAAGGTCGCTGGCTCCAGCAAGGGGTTGCTTGGTCTGCTGAAGGCCCGCGGTCAAGGCACATGTGAGAAAGCAATCAATGAACAACTAAGGTGCTGCAATGGCAACGAAAAACTAATGTTGATGGTTCTCACCTCTCTCCGTTCCTGTCTGTCTGTCCCTACCTATCCCCCTCTCTCTGTCTCTCTGTCCCTGGGAGAAAAAAAAAAGGAAGAGGCTGTTCTGGATTGAAGAAGGGAGGGAGGGAGTGATGGAGAGGTCTAGGCAGCTGGGTTTTATTTTTTTTTGGGGGGGGGGTTCCGGCAGGCATAAAGCAGAGCTTCCCATGTGCTGGGGAGGTGAGCTTCCCATGAAGGAAGTCCCCTGACCTCTAGCCCTCCCTCACTCTTCCTCTCCCCCTGTCTCCTTGCCCCTTTCTCCTCCCTGCTGCAGAATGTCCAGACCTTTCTGCTACCACAGGGGGCGACTCTGGATTTATGGCATCTGGAGAAATAGAATGGAAGTTTACTGGGCACCTAAAATAGAGAATATATAATTTTTTAACAATAGGGAGGAGGAGAAGGAGTGAGAAAGACAGAGAGAATGAAAAAGATAATGAATTAATTAAAGAAAGAGTAGATAAGTAAATCAGAAAAAACTAAGAACTATGATTCCATACATAGGTGGGACACAAAAATGAGACTCAGGGACACGGACAAGAGCGTGGTGGTTACCTGGGGGAGGGGAAGGGAGTTGAGGAAGAGGGTGGGGGGAGGGGAAGGGAGGTGAGGAAGAGGGTGGGGGGGAGGGGAAGGGAGATGAGGAAGAGGGAGGGAGGGAGGGTAAGGGAGGTGAGGAAGAGGGTGGGGGGGAGGGTAAGGGAGGTGAGGAAGAGGGTGTGGGGGAGGGGAAGGGAGGTGAGGAAGAGGGTGGGGGGGGAGGGGAGGGACACAAAGAAAACCAGATATAAGGTGATGGAAGACAATTTGACTTTGGGTGATGGGCATGCAACAAAATGAAATGTCAAAATGACATGGAGATATTTTCGCTGAATCTATGTATCCTAATTAATCAATGTCACCTCATTAAAATTAATTGTCTAAGTAAAAAATAAAAATAAAATAAAGAGTAGAAAGGACTTAACTCAGAGGTGAGTTAAGTCCTGCTGCCCCCTTCAAATATTTCACAGAAATCTCTGGAATGTGTGGAAAGGGACAGGAGGCGGTCCCTCAGGCAAGCTCAGGGGTGAGAACATACATGCAAAAGATAAGCTATGTCCACCCTTCTTGGAAGCACAAGGCCTGCAACTACCCTATCAAGCATACTGTAAGCTTATTGAGCTGAAACCCTTCAAAAAATCAAGTTAAAAAGCAATACTCGGTATTATCTCCAAAATGTTTCTTTCATAGAGAAAAGATATATACTCTTTGTGGTTTCTTTTATCACACAATATAAACCTCACTATTGTACATGTACATTATTGTACAGCTTCTACGAGACAGGGTTCTGTGAGAAAGGTATTAAGTGAAATTTATAGCAAATTCAAGAGACAGAAGACGAGAGGCGATGAAAGATGATGATGTATACGGCAGCCTATGAAGTTCAATGCTTTTTTGCTCACCACTGTTCCCTGTGAATTCTCTACAGAGGCCCCTCAATGACTGCAAGTGTCTCAGATATAAACTTATGGCAAAGGCTGAGAGTTTAGGAATCTTTGCCTCAAGAATTTTAAACAGAATGGAAAAGTTACTTTTCTCCTTTACTCATTTTTAGCTTTGAAAGAAAAGATTGTGAACTTGCTTTCATGGGCAAATGGGCAGTGAGTAAGGGCTATATGGACCCACAGCTGTTCTCTGAACCCGTGGTCGGTGTTCTCTTTGGTTCATAGCAGCGTCGTATTCAGTTGTAACGCCTGGTAGCGCAAATCTGGCCTGACTAGTTTATATTTCTAACAACTCTGATGTCCAATCACATTTATCCTTCAAAAAATAATTAAGTCACATAGTTATTCTCCCTAAAAAAAACCTGGAATCTCATAATTAATTATATGTATTAATTTTAAAAGATTTGCCATATTAATTGGTAGACTTTTTTCTCATTTAGGTTGTTTTGTTAAAATATGTTTTTATAAAATGTTATAATTCCTCCATATAGGTTGTACCCCAACCCAATTTCTTTATGCAAGAGAAATACCAATTAGATGCAGACGTCTTCAAACTTTTTATAAAAACGACCCACTTTTGCAGTGCTGGTCTACCTGGTCCCTACCGCACACTAGTGGGCGATCCAGCTTTCATGGTGGGCCAATCGCAGTGCCATCTGGTTGCTCCACTACTGCCCATCATGAGAGCTGGAACGCCTACTAGTGGGAGGTACGGACCAGGTTGACCAGCACTGCAAAAGTGGGCCGTTTTTATAAAATGTTTGAAAACCTCTGAATTAGAGGAAGAGAAAGGACAAATATAAATGGGAAGGAAGGCTAACAGGCAGCCTAAGGTATGGTGGTGGGTGAGGACTGGGGAAAAGAAAGACTAAGCCAAGAGCTTGTCCATGGGCCCTGGCTGTGGGCACTGCGGTTAGGGATCCTAGCTGCAGGCTAGAAGCAGACATCTCCTTCAATCCTCCCATCCCACTTCCAGCTTCTGCCAAATACGTCAATCATTTCTGAGCTTCCAACCCTGGTTCTTCTGACTTTTCCAGGGGTGGATACGGCTTTTGGCATCTGAAGGATTTATTATTTTTATTTTTAGATTTTATTTATTCATTTTAGAGAAAGGAGACAGAGAGAGAGAAGTGGGGGAGGTGCAGAAAGCATCAACTCCCATATGTGCCTTGACCAGGCAAGCCCGGGGTTTCGAACCAGCGACCTCAGTGTTCCGGGCTGATGCTTTTACTCACTGCGCCACCACAGGTCAGGCGGCATCTGAAGGATTTAGCACAAGACTTTACTTCCTGGTAAGGAAGTATTCCAGGCTCAAGGCCCCATTCTTCCATGGCTGAGCTGAGGTTGGAAGACTGCACACGAGCTTGCCTTTCCCAGCAATAGGAATATGTGTCTTTGAAAATAAAGAGCCCACACAGCCTGGGCAGGGCTTACTACCTTGTGTGGGAATATTTCCCCTTGTTTCCGGCACAGTGAGTACTCTTTGTCTCTGCAGCCTATGGTACCTGTCCAATTCCACTGTTTTATCTGTTCTTCAGGCTACCAGAAGAAGAATTCTTTTTAAACAAAATAGCTTTCCTCTGTTCCTAACTCCATTGAAGTGCCCTTGGTGCTGCCACTTGATCTCTTTCCTCAATATTCAGTTCAACACGCAGTGCACAGGGCCAAGAATCTATCACAGACACAACTCTGGCCACCAGCCGCTGAGCCCTGGCAGGTTGCAGGGCAGTAATGACAGTAAGCATCCTCAGCTGGATGGACCTAGGTCTTTGTTCTGCTGTAATAGAGGCCGCCAAAAATGTTGTCATTGGTTGGAAAGATGGCACTAGGACACATCCAAGTAGATACGAGTTGCATGCAAGTTATGATATGGGTAAGATATAACTATAAAGCTTCAAGAATAAATCCAAATGTTTAAATGCAATGAAGTAAAATTAATGAACAAATTAAAATAATGCAAACAACATGGAATTTGCCTAGAACATCAGCATAGGAACTGAACGTCACTTTTCTGCTAATTTCTGTATTTGTTTATAATTATGAACAGAGACAGAATCTTTTCTCATACTAGCCTATGAGTCAATGTCACCACATAACAGCATCTGGCCACTTGACAGTGTTGGCGTGTGCCCAGGCAGGATGGCTGCTGAATCAGAACACAGTGGTATCAAAAAAAAATGATTGGTTGATTCTGAGTAAATTATCTCTTTTATCTAAAGTCACACAAGTAGTAAATAATGGGACTGAAACTCATGAGTGAAATATCTGACTCTTACGCAATAAAAATTTTATAATGTACCTTTAATCATGTAAGACATAAATCAATTCTATGCAGGTGCATTTCTATGACCTAACCAGATTCACTGTAAATTAACAAAAAAAGTTAATTATTTTTTAAATACCTGCACAATAAAACTGCATGGCAAATAATAATAATGATAATAATAATAATAATAAAATGTGCTGTGTATGCTGCCTTTTATTAAAAAGAATAAGTGGACTGGACTAATAGCAACCAGTTAAAAAGTCCAAGTACATTTCTATTTGTTTTTTCTTTGTATTTAAAATAAAGTAACCTTTTGCTGGTGGCTGAATACAGTGAGAGTCCTGAGTTAGAAAAGAACATTGCTTTAAAATACTATATAAACAGGAGTCCTTTAGGTCAGCTGTCCATAAATCTGACTATTTATGCTGTGTTGATTAATCTTTTATGATCTAGTAACCCTTTAGTAGTTATCTTGAAAAAGCAAAGTTCAATGAAGCTAAAAATGGGATACAACAATATGTGATTATTTTTAACTACAGAAGAAAAGTAAACCATAATGGGACTGCTACTTAAAACAAATTAAAATGTTAATACTTAAATAAATAAAATTGAATGTCATAATATATAGTTTAATGTAATACAAAAATATGAGTAACTTAATTTTCTTCGTCACCTCTGTGAATATAGCAATGTTCACTATATTAAAAAATAGATAAAACCCTTTAGGAAGAGGAAGAGATTAAGGAATAAACTAATCTTTCCTTATAAAAACATATAAAACAAAGTTTGGTGGAGCTATCAGTGAGTGGGTTTTTAAGAAAACAGAATAAAGATGATGTCTGTCTTTGGATGGACCACACAGGTGTTTCAGTGAATTACTGCACTGTTTATTAAAACATAGTTCATGCAAGTATAATTTTCCATGAGAAAAGTGAGGCGCTGTACCTGTATTTGGTCTGCTGTCATGGAATTTGCAAGCAAGGGGTCACCTCACCTGGGGATAAAGAAGGGATGGATGTATATATACATACACAGATGTATAGAAATAAAGGTACACAGTTATATTTATAAAATGTACCTGTATTTATAAAAATGTAAATAGTAATATATTATTTCTTATTCTCACATATATGTAAAAATAATATTATCTATATACCTTGAGATTTGTCATTTTTGGCTATGCAGTATCTGAACGCTGTTTCTACAGTAGCTTGCCTACTGCCATGGAGCAGAAAAACGCCAGGTTTTCCTTTCCTGGCCTCCCTGAAGCTAGGACATTGATTGGCCTGAAAATAAGACTTTGCCAATCAGGGCTACCAATTCAGACTCTGAATCAAGCGTTAGTGATACAAAGAAATGGAGGCTGAAAAAAATGTTCCCTGGGAGTCTTTGCAGGATGAAGTTTCTGGGGACCTGGTGTCACTCAGCGTCAGGGGCCAATGGCTGCGAGCATGGCTTTCATGGCAGTGCTGTGCTTGCCTCCCCAGGTCTGCTGCTTGATTTAGGGCATTACTTCAGGCACATACCCTCCGTGCCTGGTTGTCCAGCCCTGCTGGAAGTTCTGTGAGCTCCCTAACGAACGCTTACTACACGGAGTCTCAATCAGCTGTAGTACGGGTTCTGCGGCTGCCTCTCGGAAGCCATGCACATACACACAGAGTCATCCATGAGGAGAAATAGCAGAAGGGACAAAGTCCAGCTACTGGGAAAGTGAGCAGAGCCATGGGAGGTGAGGGGCACGACCACCAATGGTGTGGTCAGAGGGGGTGAGCTAGAAGACACATCTACCCAGGTTTTCCGCTGAGACAGATGTGCAGCGGGCTTTTTTACATTTGAAACATCTGTAGGGGGCAGAGATCAGGTAAAATGGAAGCCTGGAAGAGCCAGTCCTGTGGCGATGGAAACCAGCAAGAACTAGGGCGTATGCGTGTCAAGGGAGGAAGGGGACAGTCTCAGTGCGGATAGAAGCCAGGACACCTTCTTTTGTTGATTCTCTCGAAATCAGGTTATTTAGAAATAGGCTCACATTCTTCTCTGAAAAATATACCACAGAAATGCCACTAATGGCGATGGTTTCCGAGCACTCTGTAAGAAGACAGTGCAGAGGCGAGCGCAGGGGTCTCCATATCTGCTCGTCTGGCTCCTAGTCTCACCTGGCCTTCCGGGAAGGCTGACCTAACTACCGAATGCCGCCACCCATGTCCCCACTCCCGGCATTCCTGACCCTCCCAACTCTTGTTTTCTTTTCTTTTTTTTACATAGCATTTATAACTACTTAGTACTTCTGGAGTTTATTTATGTATCACATTTATTGTTAATTGTCTGTCTCCCCTACCAGAATGTGAGTACCCAAAGAGAGGTAACCTTTTGATTTTTTTTTTTATATCCCAAACTCCTCAAACACTTTCTGACACATAATAGAGGATCAATAAATATTTGTTGAACAAATGAGTGAACCTGGTGGGGGTGGGGGATTAAAAAGGCAGAGGGTGGCAGAGAGACTGCTGAGATGACAGATGCATTCAAGGCCACACGAAGGCTTCAGATTTTATCCTTTTTTTTTTTTTTTTTTTTAACAGGGACAGAAAGAGTCAGAGAGAGGGATAGATAGGGACAGACAGACAGGAACAGAGAGAGGTGAGAAGCATCAATCATCAGTTTTTCGTTGCCGTTGTCACATCTTAGTTGTTCATTGATTGCTTTCTCACATGTGCCTTGACCGTGGGCCTTCAGCAGACTGAGCCACCCCTTGCTGGAGCCAGCAACCTTGGGTCCAAGCTGGTGAGCTTTTGCTCAAGCCAGATGGGCCCACGCTCAAGCTGGAGAGCTCGGGGTCTGGAACCTGGGTCTTCCGCATGCCAGTCCGACGCTCTATCCACTGCACCACTGCCTGGTCAGGCCAGATTTTATTCTGAGTGAGATGTGAAGCCACTGGATACTGTGGTTCTAAGATCTGACAGATACGGGGACAAAAGTAGTGCAGGAAGAGAGGCCAGTCCCACCGAGGGGCTGATGATGGACAGAACACGGAACCCGTGGCCACGGGAGGGGCTGGGATCCACATGTCTAGGTGGTGTGGCTCAGAAGAAGACACAGGCGGGCAATAAGTAAAGAGGATTCCACACATAAACCTTAAATCAGATCTCTTTGGTGGTGTTTATCGACAGTCATCGTTATTTTGCTTGGGTAAATTTTATTGTCCTGACAGTTACACCATATTGTTTTTAGATGTTATAAAATGGCAATCATGATCTGTAAATCAAAAAGGAGGAGCATATATTTTAGAAAAAAAAATTTTTCTAATCAGTAAATTTACTTACATGCAAAATCTCGTAAAGGTATCGAGATGAACTCATATTTAGTGTTATAAATGTAACACAGCACACGAAGAAAATAAAGAGTGGTTTAGAGAACAGTCAAATGTCTACTTTAGGTAGATTGTGACTCTGTGCCCCAAGGTGGGCCAGAACACAATGGCTATGGTATCAGGCTCAGGCATACTAGCAAAAACACTTTCTGAATACATTTTTCGTGTAACAACAGCTGTGGTTTAGGAAGCTTAGTGTAGAAGCAACTTAAAATGGAATCAAGCTGGAAATTGGATCTAAGCATCTTACTTCAGACATTCTGAGTAAAATCTGACAAGAAGATTTGTTCATTTGTATTATCAACTCTAGAACCAGACAAACTTTGGTTCAAATTCTAGTTCTACCATTTACTAGCTGTGTGGTCTTGAGTCAATTACCTAATTGGTACTTCACTTCCCTCCTGTTTAAAATGAGGGTAAATAGTATCATTTAGAAGGGATGATCCAAGGATTGAGTCAGTAAGAAAAGCACTTAGATCCGTGGTTCTTAACCTTTTTTGAGGTACCGAACCCACTAGTTTCATATGCGTATTCACCGAACCCTTCTTTAGTAATAAATAAAATATGATTTTTTTTCCGAATTCAAGACATAGGTATATGTTTTTTTACTGGTGCACAAAGTGAGCCATGCATGAACATCACCTTGCTCAAAGAACAAAACCAACAAAGTGCATGAACTCACAACAAATTACGGTATTACTTTATTCTGGCCTCCGCGGCAGAGGCTTCTCCGAACCCCTGAGACCGACTCATCGAACCCCTAGGGTTCGATAGAACCCAGGTTAAGAACCACTGACTTAGAACAGGGTCTGGTACTTAGTAAGTGCTATGTGGGCATCAGCTATTCTTGCTGCTATAATTTCTGTCCTCTAAGGTGTCATTAGACAGAAGGGGCCTCATGCTATATTTCAGCTGTACTGCAGCCCCTTTACAAGATAGTCCATTTATATAAAAGTAATTTGCTTACTGCTGTAAATATTCAAAAACACCACATTATTTCAAAAAACAGTGGCAAATATTTAGAAGAGAAAACTTGAAGTCATAATAATTACTGATCTCACGATATAGGAAGACTATAAAACTTCATACAACTGATACAGTTATATCAGTTTGGTCTCAGTTAAGATTTAAAACATGGACACTGGGCTATCTACTTTACATTTGCTTTATCCTCCTAGTAATCCCGCAAGATGCACACTCTTATTTTGCCATTATCCCAAAGAGAAAATGGCTTTAGGAATTTGGTAATTTGAATAAGGATATACCATTAACAAGTGTCTCAGATTGGGTCTAAACCCAGGAAATCTGATCTCAGTTCTTGCACTGTGTTTCTGAGGTTATGACTGGCTATTGAAATAATGTCATCATTTACAAATTAAAAAATTGTTATCTCAAACTCTGTAACAAAGCAATATATTCTTTATCAGAATCTCTATAACATGATAGTGTAGACTGTGCCCAAGATCAAGGAATAAAATAAAACACTAGGCATGAAAATGCTTTACAGAATTCAAAACCCTGGGGAAGTGCTAGCAGTCATTACCATTCATATGAATTCTTAGGCTCAAAACTACTCAGTGTTTCAAATTACTAATCAGATATTGACTGACTCTAGGGTTTTGCTAACTCAAAAGTTAAATGTAGAAAATTGTCAAAAACTTCTTTACATAAGCCACTCATTTCCTAAAAACTGTTTAATGGGATGGGTAACAGACCTGCAAATGAAGGCTGGACCAAGACATTCATTCCTTAAAAATATCTTCTCCTATTTGTTCATTAAATTCACTCAGGAAATATTTGTTGAGTAATTTTTTGTTGTTGTTCGAGGCAGCTTATAGAGATGAAGACACACATTGTTCTATTGTTGGCGAGATTATGTTCCGGTGAGAGAGGCAGAGGATAAATAAATTTACTAATAAATAATCATTTATATGAAGGAAATAAGGAGTTAAGATGAGCCGGAGGATCAATAAGGGCAGAGGAGGAGAAAGTGTCCTTAAACAGGGTTAGTCTAAAAGTCCTGTCTGAGGAAATGACACTGGAGCTATCTCATGTACAAGAACAAGGGAAAGGTTCCAGGCACAGAAAACCTACAGAATTCACCAGCAGCACACACCTCCAAAGAAACATGCAAACATTTCTTTTTCTCTCCTAACATCTGCAGGATACTCCCTCCTCTGCCTTATTGCTATGAAAAGGCACTTCCGGGCTTCCTTGAGAACGTCAGCACCACACCTCCCCCATCCTGACGGCCCTGGTATTTCACACAACACGCCTGACACAGTGGGCACTTCAAAGATCTTTGAGAGCCAAGTCATGGAATAGATGGATGAAGGGTTAATGCACGTGACTCTGGAAGGTCTGCGAAAAGAAATTTTAAAACGTATGGTTCAGGGTGATGGCAGCAAAAATGACAGGGTAAGGACTCCAAAAAATGCCCCCTTTAAAACCAACGAGAAATCTGGTATAAAAATTGTCAGAATCAACATTTTTGGAACCCTGGAAATTAACCAAAGGCTTGCAGCAATTCACAGAATGCTTATGCAAGAAAAATGGCTGAATCTTGGTAAAAACAAAATAAAACAAACAAACAAAAAAGCCAGCAAGCCTGATGACATTTTCACTTGCGCTATTGCTATCTCCCTCTCTGTAGCTCCACAGTCACCTTGGGTACCAGCAGCCTGCAGTCACACTGCGGTCAGAAGCCCGGCAGCCACCAGAGCAGGCAGAACAGGGTTGGAACTAGTCCAAAAGCTCATTCCTAGAACACTCACATTATTTGACCTGTCTGGCAGTTTCCTGGATAATCTCACTTGCAAGACTGTCTTGATCTACCTGACTTGGTGCTCCTGGATAGAAAAATGTCTTTTCCTTATCAAGGGTGTTGGTTGAAAAGTTTTAAAAATAATTGTTTAATTTAGCAGCTACCTGAGGCAATAGGTAAGAGTTGGGGGCAAACAACAAGTAAACCAACAATAATAAAATTAAAAGCTAGAAAATGAGATGTCTTAACGAGTTTGAAGAACCCCATATAGTCTTGGAAATATGAAAGGCCATACACTTGTGGAGGACTGAACAAATGCCCAGGGATTACTCATGCCCAGAAATGACCCAAGAAGGCCCCTGTGTCTCACCAGCGGCTGATTCTGAGGTTCTGTGCAAGCAGGAAGTGAAGTTAAGGTGGACTTGTCCATTGTCTGGCCGAGTGTTAAAGACAGGTCTCAAATGCACACACAATCCCATGGCAAAGAATGGGGGACCCATGGGTTCCCAGCGTAATGAAATCCCTGTACAATTATTAGTTGACTGCTAAACTAACAAAGCAGACACGTAAGTGACCACATATGATAAAAAATATAAGCTTTACAGAATTCGTTTTGAAATGTCACTGAACAAATACCAACAATAAGGAGCAATAATACTAAACCCTGAGAAGAGAGGAGGACCTGATTCCCAGAGCTGACACATTGTAATATTAGAAATATACAGTTTGCAGCAAAAAAATTATAGGACATGCAATGAGAGATATGAAAGGACATAAAACCAAAAAAATATATAGACCATACACAGAGAATAAAGCAATCAATAGAAACTATCTCTGAGGAAACCTGGATGTTGGGCTTACTAAAAAAAAGACCTTAGATATTTTAAATATATTCAAAGCACTAAAGAAATCATGTCCAAGGATCAAGTAGAAAATGTCAATAGAGATAGAAATTATAAATAATGAATAGTAGAATTTAAAAAATAAAATAAAATAGATGGCCTATGGTGGCGCAGTGAATAAAGTATCCACCTGGAAAACAGAGGTTGCCAGTTCAAAGACCTGGGCTTGCCCATTCACGGCACATACGACAAGCAATCAATGAACAACTAAAAAAAACCTGAAGCAGTGATGAGTTGATACTTCTCTCTCTCTCTCTCTCTCTCTCTCCTCTCTCTATAAAACCAATAAGTGAAATCTTAAAAAACAAAAAGAAAATAGAATATTAATAGAAAAAATTAAATCAAACAAAATATAAAAGCCCCAAAGGTAGTTCTTTGTAAACATTGTTGGCAGCCGTTTAGTTACACTGACCAAGGGGGTCAGGGGAGAAGAAAAATAAAAAGTATAAAAGCTGCCAGAAAGAAGATAGATGTTTTCCTTGTGACCTAACTGAAATAAAAAAGATTACGAGCAATACTATGAATAATTGTATGCCAACAAGTTAAACAACCTAGATGAAATTGGCAAATTCCTAAAAAGATATAGAACTGACTCAAGAAGAAATAGATAATCTGAATAGACTACAATAAGTGGGGAGATTGAACACCACATAAAAAATAAAAAGCAAACCCTCTCACAAAGTAAATCTCTGGACCAGATTACTTCACTGGTGAGTTTTACCATATGGTTAATGAAGAATTAACATCAATCCTTAAAAAATTGCTACCAAAAAAATAGAAAAGTAGAGAACATTTCCAAAGTTATTCAATAAAAGCCAGAATTATCCTAATACCAAAACCAGACCAATGCATCACAAGAAAGCTATATAACCAGGGGTCCCCAAACTTTTTACACAGGGGTCCAGTTCACTGTCCCTCAGACTGTTGGAGGGCCGGACTATAAAAAATACTATGAAAAAATCTCTATGCACACTGCACATATCTAATTTTAAAGTAAAAAAACAAAACGGGAACAAATACAATAATTAAAATAAAGAACAAGTAAATTTAAATCAACAAACTGACCAGTATTTCAATGGGAACTATGGGTGTGGATGCATCCTGTGCTCCTCTCACTGACCACCAATGAAAGAGGTGCCCCTTTGGGAAGTGCGGCGGGGGCCGGATAAATGACCTCAGGGGGCTGCATGCAGCCCGCGGGCCGGGCCATAGTTTGGAGACCCCTGCTATAAACTAATATCCTTTACTACTATCAGTGTTAAATTCCTCAACAAAATATTAGCAAACTAAATCCGGCAATATATAAAAATTATATGTCTTATATATGGATTGTACACCATGACTAAATAGGATTTATCCCAGGAATACAAGGGTGGTTCAACATCTGAAAATTAATTAATGTAAAACATCACAAGATAAAATACTACGTTAATTAAAAGAAGCCAGATACAAAAGATGAAGTATTCAACAGTAGCCTTTACCCTTAAACTTGTTTTATAAGAAAGCTGGGCGAAGTGCCTGTGATGGGCTCTAGGGGTGAATGTTGAGGCCAGGGATGCAGAACTGGAAGTTCATTGAGGATACCTATGAAAAGGTAATCGTGATCTTGTGATAGAAAACAGCACAAAGATGGCGAAGCTGCCAGAATCAGTCAGATCCTTGTTCCAGGCACTCAAATGTTCTTTCTTTGCCGGGATCCTTGTACGGGTACACAGATACTCCCTGATCAACCTTCATAGATCTGTGGTCTCCTCTCACGACATCTAAAGTCCTGAACCACTACTACAGCTTATGCTTGCATTGATCTGAACTTCTTCTACACAAGCATGGCAAGAAATGTTTGGTATACTTTTTATGAAATGTTTTCAATTCTACAAGAGTACTTAGAAAACTGAAAGCACCGATTTAAGGATTGCCATTACACTGGGGCGACTAATTGAAGGAGCAATTTTCTGCCAAAGGAGAACAGGAGGCTCTAAAAATAAAATAAACTAGAAAGAAGCTAAGAACTATATGATGTCACACAGAGGTGGGATATAAAACTGAGACTCATGGACATAGATAAAAGTGAAGTGGTTACCAGGGCCAGGGGGCTCGCGTGGGGAAATAAAGAGGGACAACTATATGGTGATGGAAAATGATTTGACTCTGGGTGGTGGGCACGGAGCACAGTCAGCAGCTTAAAGGCTCTAGAGATGTTCGCCGAAACCTTATGTGCTCTTGTTGGTCAAATGTCACCCCAGAAAATTTAATTTCAAAGTAAAAATATTTAAAACAAACTAGAACATTAGGAAAGAGAAAAGGTTTTCTCTTTCTCCATTAGAACTATGTTCCAGAGATCATGATTCCAGCACTGTAGAAATGTAGATGAATGCAATATTTGTGTTGTGGCCTTGGGGTCAGATCGGTTTCCCACATCATTCCCACCATTCCCATCTGTACCTTTTTATTTTCTAAAGACCCAAGAATGTGGAGCGCCCCAAGTCAGGAGAAGGCTCTAGTAAGGAAATGGTAGAAGAGAATTTCTGACTATCAAGGATGCATTCATTCCCTTTTGTCATTTGCAGACTCTCAGGCATAGGCATTGCCAACAGCCTGGTAGGTGTGAGCTCTGTTAAGGCAGTGTTCTCTTAGACTCGCCGTGGTACCTCCAAATCTAACCTGCTAGTGTGGCTGGCACCCAGTGATTCTAATGCTTACCACTTCTATGAGATGAGGTGCAGCATCTGCTCAAGGCTCAGAGTGTTTGGCTCAGATATTCACGTTTGTCAAGCTGATTTGCTTTTTGGTTTAATTCAGTAAGGAGCAGTTGAAAATAAATTAAAAATTCCAAATAAAATATTTTCAAACAATCATGAAGGAGGGAAGGATAAGTGTTAACTGTTATTATACTTTCTGTCTTACTGTTATATTGTTTTCTTCCCCCAAAACCACATTATTTGTTACTCTTTTTATGTTAGAATACATAATTTGACATATTACATAAGTTTTTAAAAAAAACTACTCCCCATATAATGTTATCAAGGTCCATCCATTTGGTTGTAAATGATCCGATGTCATCATTTCTTATGGCCGAGTAGTATTCCATAGTATATATGTACCAAAGCTTTTTAATCCACTCGTCCTCTGACGGACACTTGGGCTGTTTCCAGATCTTCGCTATTGTGAACAATGCTGCCACGAACATGGGGGCGCATTTCTTCTTTTTGAACAGTGCTATGGTGTTCTTAGGGTATATTCCTATAAGTGGGATAGCTGGGTCAAAAGGCAGTTCGATTTTTAATTTTTTGAGGAATCTCCATACTGTTTTCCAGTGGCTGCACCAGTCTGCATTCCCACCAGCAGTGCAGGAGGGTTCCCTTTTCTCCACATCCTCACCAGCACTTATTCTGTGTTGTTTTGCTGATGAGCGCCATTCTGACTGGTGTGAAGTGATATCTCATTGTGGTTTTAATTTGTATTTCTCTAATGATTAGTGAAAACATTATACGGAGTGAAATAAGTAAATCAGAAAAAAACAGAGAACAGCATGATTTCATACATAGGTGGGACATAAAAGTGAGACTATGAGACATGGACAAGAGAGTGGTGGTTACGGAGTGGGGGGAGGGAGAAGAGGGTGGGATAGGGAGGAGGGGAGGGGCACAGGGAAAACCAGACAGAAGGTGACAGAGGACAATTTTACTTTGGGTGATGGGTATGCAACATAATTGAATGATAAGATAACCTGGAGATGTTTTCGTTGTACATATGTACCCTGATTTATTGGTGTCACCCCATTAAAATTAAAAAAAAAAAACTACTCCCCAGACAGGTCAAATTATCCTAAATAAACAAGTAGTTCAGCCCTCTCCATTAAGATTATTTGTTTTTAAAACGTATGATAAGGGGCCCTGGCCAGCTAGCTGACTCAGTGGAGAGAGCATCGACCCAGCGTGCAGACGTCTTAGGTTCGATGCCCAGTCAGGGTACACATGAGAAGCAACCATCTGCATTTTTCTCCCTCCCTCTCCCCCTTCTATCCTTCTTCCCCTCTCACAGCCAGTGGCTCAGTTGGACTGAGCATTGGCCCCAGATGGGGGCTGCCAGGTGGATCCCAGTCGGGGCGCATGTGGGAGTCTTTCTTTCTATCTCCCCTCCTCTCACTTAAAACAAAACAAACAAACAAAAAGAACACATGACAAAGGGGAGGGCTCAAATCTGACCCAGAAAGGGAGAGGCAGCAATTCCTATCTATGCTTTTAATCCCTACAATCTCAAACAACATTTTAGGTAATTCTTTCGGTGGTAGTATGTTAACTAACCTCCCTACCCCATTAGTACTGGTAAGCAATATATGCACTATGTACCACACTACTTTTATAAAATGTGAAAAATCGTGAATTCCGAAACTATGGACTTATAGTCCAATAGAGGTAAGGAGCCAAGATATTAGAAGAAAAACCCTTCACACTTATATTTATGTTTATGTAGAGAACTTAGACAAGTCACCATCTCCCTAGCAGCTGTCATCATTTGGAAAATAAGGGAGACAGGCCAGATGACCTCTAAAATCCTGGACAGTAAGTAAATTCTAGGATTTTACCTGATCCATGTCTATCCGAAAACATACAATAAATTATGTTCAATTTTGTACTGTACTAACTTCTACAAAATTACAGGCATTTGGCTTTGCCCATGATGTGTAATAAGCACACACTATTAGATGTCTCTTAAATTATATAATTTAATTCAGTTTTAGTACCTGCTGTGCCAAACACAGACGATATGCCTTCCAGAATGGTCTTGTGGATACTGGGTTGAGAGAGGACAAATCCAAGTGTCCAAAATGCAATCTTAAAAAGAAAAACATATATAAAAAGTATATAACTTTTTTTGAAAGTAAACAAAAGCATACTTAGTATTAGGCTCAAACATGTAAATAAAACAAGGAAAATGTTTAAATTAAACTTAAAAGTATGTTAAGTTAAGCGCCTCTTCAAAAACAACTACATTTTATGAACAAAATAGATGCTATTTATCTCATGAGAGATTTTATCATTGTATTCTCTCACTATAGTTTCACTAATTGTTTATATAGATTAATTCATCTTCACTAAAAATGTGAAAAGTGGGAATTGTTTTACTAATATACAATATAAAATATCACATGGGCAAATGGTAATAATTTAGAAATAATTTAGAAACAGCAAATTATGCCACTAAAGAATGTGAATCCAAATCAAAACAAAAACATTTTTCAAGATTTAATTTCCTTGGACTACAAACTAATTGTCAAGTCAAATATTCTACAAATAAAACATGGAAATTTTAAATAAACTCCAGAAATTATACTTAAAATCTCATACACCAAATTATGAAGGTACTCAATATCAAACACAGGGGTCCTTTTAGACCCTATTAAACATGATACGGTGCTCAAAAAGTTCATAGGGTGTTACTGAACGTAGTATGCTTGCTCTCTCTCTAGACCAAACAAAAGTATTTCCATCTTCCCTATTGTAGTATTATAAAACAGAATTATAATCTTCCCTATTGTAGTATTATAAAACAGAATTATAATGCCACATATCTGAAAACTTAGCTTTCTCTTAACTCAGGATAATACAAGAAACCTGTATAAAATCATTAAAAGAAGCTTGGATTTTGCCTTTTTTCCCCAGTAAATATGTAGTGCGAAAGAAATTTCATCTAGGAAGACCAGTCCTGAAATGACTCAGACAACACTTCCTATAACTTAAGTTTTTTGTCCCTTTTGTGAAGTACTTTTTTGTTGTTGTTGTTATTACTTTAGGTACCTTAAAATAATTCCAATACTCCCCTCTGTGGTCAAAAGAGGAATAGCAATCGTGAGAAAGGAAGTGTTCTGACAAAGCCAAGTTTAATAGTTTTTACTATTTTGCTTTTGGTTACATTAAACTGACAGCAGAGAGATTGTGGTAAACCCAGGACACTATAATTAGAGACCCGCTTTCTGTGGCATTTTCCGGATTATGAGAGAATTACCCTAGAGATCATCTAGGGAACTTTTACAGTAGAAGCAAGATGCTCAGAGAGTGCTCTTCTCCTGTCTCCCCATTCAAGCCCTTTCTCCTATTGTTTGTAGACCAGTGGTTCTTAACCGTTTTTGAGGTACCGAACCCACCAGTTTCATTTGCGCATTCACGGAACCCTTCTTTAGTTATAAATAAAATATAATTTTTTTTCCAAATTCAAGATATAGGTATATGTTTTTTACTGGTGCACAAAATGAGCCATGCATGAACATCACCTTGCTCAAAGAACAAAACCAACAAAGTGCATGAACTCACAACAAATTACGGTATTACTTTATTCTGGCCTCTGCGGCAGAGGCTTCTCTGAATCCCTGAGACCGACTCATTGAACCCCTAGGGTTCGATAGAACCCAGGTTAAGAACCACTGCTGTAGGCGGAAGTGCCCAATTACTGTATTTCATTAATAATGACTCCATACTCAATTCATCTTAAAGAGCCAGAGATCATGTTTGGAGGAAAAAAATCTTAGTGGTAGAACATAGACATTGTTACACAAAAGAGAGATCTAAAGTTTTATATGCTTAATTGGAGTTTTAGAGATTCACTAAATTTGGTAATACTTATTTTTATAACAAATGCAAGGAATTTAGCTACACTATAAATAGCTATACACTGGTGCTAGCTATCTATTATTATTATTATTATTATTTT
The DNA here is from genome assembly GCA_037038555.1 of Rhynchonycteris naso. Lineage (NCBI taxonomy): Eukaryota > Metazoa > Chordata > Mammalia > Chiroptera > Emballonuridae > Rhynchonycteris > Rhynchonycteris naso. The sequence goes on from CM073000.1 coordinate 13,515,784, forward strand.
TTAGAGAGAGAGACAGACAGACAGACAGGAAGGGAGAGAGATGAGAAGCATCAATTCTTCGTTGTGGCACCTTAGTTGTTCATTGACTGATTTCTCATATGTGCCTTGACCGGGGGTTACAGCAGAGCAACTGATCCCTTGCTCAAGCCAGTGACCTTTGGGCTCAAGCCAGCAACCTTGGGTTTAAGCCGGCGACCACGGGATCATGTCTATGATCCCACGCTCAAGCCAGCAACCCTACACTCAAGCTAGTGAGCCCGTGTTCAATCCAGGTGAGCCGGCACTCAAGCCAGTGACCTTGGGGTTTTGAACCCGGGTTCTCTGCGTCCCAGTCTGATGTGCTATCCACTGCGCCACCACCTGCTCGGGCACTAGTTATCATTTTAATGCCTTTTTCTTAACAGATTTTGCCTCTAAAAATTTTTATTTCCTACTTTAGAAAACCAATACTTTTTAAAAACTAAAATGCATGTAAAAAAAGAGTAAAAAGTAAGCAAGAAGTTTATACATATTACTGAATCAACAAACAAGAAGTGGCCCTGAGGTCTCTGTTCACCCACATGTGGGAAATGAGGTTTAAAATGCTCCCAAGAGTACCAATTAGTGTTTTGCCAAAGGGTCTCAATCAAGTCCATGGTGAGGGCTGGGCAAAAAGGGGAGCCCCCCCCACCCCGGCTCGGTAAACTTCAGGAGCTGCCGCTACAGGCCTTGCCATTGCTGTGAAGAGGTGAGCACTAAGGTGCTGAGGCCCAGAGAGGGAAGCCCTGCCTCGCCGTGCCACAGAGAGGAGGAAACGAATATGTTCTTCAGCATCACGTATTCCTTCATTCAAAAAAAAAAATGAGATGGAGTCTCTATAACATGCTAGATAGCCTTCAACCAATCGTGGTAAACACGAATTTGTAGGAGACCTAACTCCTACGCAGAGAACACTCACATCTAGTCAGGGATATGAGATAAGAGAACAGCGAAATAAGCAGAGAGGGGCCGTGGGTGGGGGTGGGGGCACAATCACTGCTGTGGAGTTGAGGGCAGGAGGGCCTAGGGCAGGGGGGTGACTGTCAGTACCGAAAGAGTTTAGGAAAAGCTTCAAAGGAAGCAGATAAAAAAGGGGAAATATCAGTTTTGAGATTTAGACTCGCAAAAATGTTCTTTAAAAGGTTCATTTGGCAGGGAGAAATTTCTTGGAACTTAAACATGGTTCAGCATAGAAATGGTTCTGTAGATCGTGGTCGCTACCTTGGGCCAGCCAGCCCACCAAGCCTATCTGAAGCTTGAGCTGAGTCTCATGGGCTTTGGGGAAGAGCACAGAGCAAGACAAAAGCTAAGACTAGGATGCGGGTACCAAGGAACAGCACGCCCCACCCCCCACCGCTCAGGCAGGACCCCACGCTCTCCAGACAGTGGCGACATCACAGTCGCCGCTCCTACCCTGGGGAAGCTGAGTGGCCAGGTTTTGGAAGCCAGGGCAATGGATTAGTAATGGATCAATGAAAATAAGGACTGATTGAAACCCTGGCTTTCTGTTTTATATGAGAAAAAAAGCTAACACTTACTGAGCACCTATTTTGTGCTATGAACTGTTAGCCGCTTTCCGTTCACTACTAATCTAATCCTCACAACTATCCTATAAGGCAGATGTCATTAGACCTATACTCTAGGTGAGGACACTGAGGCTCAGAGAAGTTAAACCACTGGCCCACTGTCACCCAGCACGGGGACATGCGTTTGGACCTGACCTAAAAGCCTTCCCGGGGTCTCTGCCCGTACAACCATTTGGCACTCTTGGAAGTGCCAACAAAGAGCCAGAGAGATGAAACTTTTCACTAATCATCAGACACTTCCTTTATGAAATGAATGGGTTCAAGCCTTTCAGAGCAGCGCCGGGAACAAGTTCCGAAGAGCTGACTTCCTCTGCATCAGATCAATGGGGCTTTGTGTCCCTGTCTTCTGGGGGACCTTTCTCATGGGATCTCGAAAGTTAATCCTGTGACAGGAGTGGCTGTTTTGTTGCTGCTTTGGGAGTTGTTTTGATGTTTGCTTTTTAATTTTGCTATCGCTTAATTGGTTTCCGAGAGAATTATTTAAGGAAAAATCAGAGATTAATATTAGCGGTCATTAAAGAAGGGGAAAGGATTGATCACACGATTTTATATATATTCCTGTGGTTGACACACATTTGGACAGAGAGGCCAGAATTTCTATTTCTGCTCTTTATGCAGTAACTTTTAAAATGGGTTTAAAGGAAACTAGAATATCAGTATTTAGAAAGCCTTTAGCAACCCTGACCTTTGTAAGAGGAAGGAGATAAAATTAATACTTAAAACATCTTATTTCTCTTCGTTAGAAGAAAAGGAAGGGAGCACATTTATTATTAGAGATGATTTGAATGTTCCTGTTAAAAGGAAACAAAGATATAAAAAAGGTTAGCCTTTCATTTCTCAGGTAATATAGGTGAGGAAATCCCTATATGTCCACAGGAAACTGGACATCGGACATGATGTGGCAGACACACCTCAGGGATTTAGTCGAGTTCATAACAGTTTTTTTTTTTTTAAGTTACAAAGTGTCCACTCATTTTAGAAGTATTGTGACGTCCCATGTCGCCAGCCTCATTCATGGGGAAGCTTACGGGACCCATATGCCAGGTAATGCAAACGGAACAGCGCACAGAGGAGAAGGCAGAAGACAAAGAACGCACGTTCACCAAGTACCAGGTGGGCTTATCTCGAATCCCCACAACAACCACGCAGAGAAATGAGTTACTATGAACAAGGTCCCGGGTTCCAGGACCTCACTAGAAGTTTCCTCATCTCTTTTTCACCCATAAGTAAACGAAGGCTCCAAGTTTAAATTACCTCCATAAGATTCTATAGCTGTTCCGGGGGATATCTGGATTCAAGCCCAGTTGTCTGAAACCACCCAGTTACCTACTCTTTCTTCAGTAAAAGGGGGGTGGTGGTGGTAAACCTCCCACATCTCGCATCTTTTTGTTGTTGTTTTTTGTTTATTTTAAAATTTTATTTATTGATTGGTTTTAGAGAGAGGAGATGGGAGAGAGGGACAGAAAGAGAAACATTGATTTGTTGTTTTACTTATGTATATATTCATTGGTTGTCTCTTATATGTGCCCTGACCAGACCTTGACATATCAGGAAGGCACTAACCAACTGAGCTACCCTGCCAGAGCTGTGCTAGGTCTTAAAGAATAAATAACATTAGAATTGATTAGAGTGATTGAACAGATGTTTTATGTCTATTTCCTCAAGTAAACTGTAAGCTCCTTTGGCCTTATAACTGTTACTGATCTCTGAATCCCCGGCACCGGTGCACAGCAACCACTCAGTCTTAAACTGGGGATTGATGGGTGCAGGGATGGGTCACTCACCGGGCTAAGCCAGGGGTGTGATGGCTGGGAGCAGGAGGCTAGACAAAGAGGTTCATCCACTGATGGGGGACTGGGTGTCTGGCCCCAGAAAACCCTCACAGGAGGTGCAGAGAGATGAAGTTTCCATGAGGCAGCAGGGAGGTGAGTTTGGATGGCTGTTCCTGGTCAGAGGGGCGGCTGGGGGGAGGGGTTGGGGGGAGGGAAGGGTTTATCGGAGGGCCTTGTGGGGAATCATAAGAAGAATGTACTTGAAACACAGGGGAAGGTGGATGTTTTGGGAATGCAGAATATGGGACAGGAAAGGGTCCCCATTAGTGAGGGAGCTGCCTCTGAGCTGAGACCGAGGAGATGGTGTTTCTGTTTGATCCTTCTTGGGGGAGTGTGAATAGCCTTACTTACAGATTGTTTGCCTATTGACAACAGGCTCCACGTTCTGGGACACTTCTGGGGCTTTCAGCCCATCCCCATGGCCCCTGTCCAGGGCTCTAGGTCCCTTGGAGATGCGGGTGACCAGGAGGGGAGAGCAGAAGGGCTGCAGCATGAAGCTCTCCGATTGGCCCCTAAGGCTCAGTGAACGGGAGAGGGGGAAAGGAGGGCTGTGTGGCAGGGTCCCAAGGACTTGGGTATCCCACACAGAAGAAGACTATGAGGGCCCAACCTGCTTTCCAGGAAGGACTTCACCTTTCTTCACTTTGGAGCCTGGCAGCCTCCCGGGCCCTCCCGCATCTCTATAACAATACTGCTAAGCACGTTACCTGACAGAGACAGTGCTCCAGAGCAGGTGTGTCCCAGCTGACTCCAGAGTACAAGCTGTTCCCTTAGCCGGTGACACGCTGCATTTCAGACACAGAATGCACCACACAGCTCTGCTTTGCCTCCTCTGTGATCTTTTTTTTTTTTTTTTTTTTTTTTTAATATATATTTTATTATTATTAATTCTAATGGGGTGACATCAATAAATCAGGGTACATATGTACAATGAAAACATCTCCAGGTTATCTTATCATTCAATTGTGTTGCATACCCATCACCAAAAGTCAAATTGTCCTCTGTCACCTTCTATCTGGTTTTCCCTGCGTCCCTCCCCTCCTCCCTATCCCACTCTTCCCTCCCTCCCCCCATCCCATAACCACCACTCTCTCGTCCATGTCTCATACCCTCACTTTCATGTCCCACCTATGTATGTAATCGTGCTGTTTTCAGTTTTTCTTTTTTTCTGATTTACTTATTTCACTCCGTATAATGTTATCAAGGTCATCCATTTTGTTATAAATGCTCCGATGTCATCGTTTCTTATGGCTGAGTAGTATTCCATAGTATATATGTACCATAGCTTTTTAATCCACTCGTCTTCTGACGGACACTTGGGCTGGTTCCAGATCTTCGCTATTGTAAACAATGCTGCCACGAACATGGGGACGCATTTCTTCTTTTCGAACAGTGCTATGGTGTTCTTAGGGTATATTCCTAAAAGTGGGATAGCTGGGTCAAAAGGCAGTTCGATTTTTAATTTTCTGAGGAATCTCCAAACTGTTTTCCACAGTGGCTGCACCAGTCTGCATTCCCACCAGCAGTGCAGAAGGGTTCCCTTTTCTCCACATCCTCGCCAGCACTTATTCTGTGTTGTTTTGCTGATAAGTGCCATTCTGACTGGTGTGAGGTGATATCTCATTGTGGTTTTAATTTGCATTTCTCTAATGATTAGTGATGTTGAGCATTTTTTCATATGCCTATTGGCCATCTGTATGTCCTCTTTGGAGAAATTTCTATTCATTTCTTTTGCCCATTTTTTGATTGGGTTGTTTGTCTTCCTGGTGTGGCTTTTTATAAGTTCTTTATAAATTTTAGTTATTAACCCCTTATCAGATGTGCTGCCGAATATGTTCTCCCATTGTGTGGTTTGTCTTTTTATTCTGTTCCTATTGTCTTTAGCTGTGCAAAAACTTTTTAGTTTGATATAGTCCCATTTGTTTATCTTGCCTTTTATTTCAGTTGCCCATGAAGATAAATCGGCAAATATACCGCTGCTACAGATGTCGGAGAGCTTGCTGCCTATGTTTTCTTCTAAGATGCTTATGGTTTCACGGCTTACATTTAAGTCTTTTATCCATTTTGAGTTTGTTTTTGTGAATGGTGTAAGTTGATGGTCTAGTTTCATTTTTTTGCAGGTAGATGTCCAATTTTCCCAACACCATTTGTTAAAGAGGCTGTCTTTACTCCATTGTATGTTCTTTCCTCCTTTGTCAAATATCAGTTGTCCATAAAGGTGTGGGTTTATTTCTGGGTTCTCTGTTCTGTTCCATTGATCTATGTGCCTGTTCTTATGCCAGTACCAGGCTGTCTTGAGTATAATGGCCTTGTAGTATACCTTGATATCAGGAAGAGTGATACCTCCTGCTTTATTTTTTCTTTTTAAGATTGCTGAGGCTATTCGTGTTCTTTTTTGGTTCCATATAAATTTTTGGAATATGTGTTCTATATCTTTGAAGTATGTCATTGGTATTTTAATTGGTATTGCATTGAATTTATAAATGGCTTTGGGTAATATAGACATTTTAATGATGTTTATTCTTCCTAGCCATGAGCACGGTATGTGCTTCCACTTGTTTGTATCTTCCTTGATTTCTTTTATCAATGTTCTATAATTTTCCGAGTACAAGTCCTTAACCTCCTTGGTTAAATTTACTCCTAGGTACTTTATTTTTTTGGCTGCAATAGTGAAGGGGATTGTTTCCTTAATTTCTTTTGCTGATATTTCATTGTTGGTGTATAGAAATGCCTCTGATTTCTGAGTATTAATTTTATATCCTGCCACCTTGCTGAAATCATTTATAAGGTCCAGTAGTTTTTTGACTGAGACTTTAGGGTTTTCAATATACAATATCATATCATCTGCAAATAATGACAGTTTTACTTCTTCTTTTCCAATTTGTATGCCTTTTATTTCTTCTTCTTGTCTGATTGCTGTAGCTAGGACTTCCAGAACTATGTTGAATAAGAGTGGTGAAAGTGGGCAACCCTGCCTGGTTCCTGATCTTAAGGGGATTGCTTTTAATCTTTGTCCATTTAGTATGATGTTTGCTGTCGGTTTATCGTAGATGGCCTTTATCATGATAAAGAATGATCCCTGTATTCCCACTTTACTGAGAGTTTTGAGCATGAATGGGTGCTGGATTTTATCAAATGCCTTTTCTGCATCTATTGAAATTATCATGTGATTTTTGTCCTTCCTTTTGTTTATGTGGTGAATCACATTGATTGATTTGCGAATATTGAACCAGCCTTGCCTCTCCAGAATAAATCCCACTTGATCGTGGTGTATGATTTTTTTCATATATTGCTGGATCCGGTTGGCTAATATTTTGTTGAGAATTTTAGCGTCTAAATTCATCAGGGATATAGGCCTATAATTTTCTTTCTTTGTGTTGTCTTTGCCCGGTTTTGGGATCAGAATTATGCTCGCCTCATAAAAGGAGTTTGGAAGTCTTCCTTCCTCTTGAATTTTTTGAAATAGCTTGAGGAGAATAGGAGTTAGTTCTTCTTTGAATTTTTGATAGAATTCACTTGTGAAGCCATCAGGCCCAGGACTTTTCTTTTTTGGGAGTTTTTTGATAACTGTTTCGATCTCATTTGCTGTAATTGGTCTGTTTAGGTGTTCTGATTCTTCCAGATTGATTTTTGGAAGGTTATATGATTCAAGAAATTTGTCCATTTCACCAAGATTGTCTAATTTTTTGGCATAGAGTTCTTCATAGTATTTTCTTACAATGCTTTGTATTTCTGTTGTGTCAGTTGTTATTTCTCCACTGTCCTTTCTAATTTTATTTATTTGAGTCCTCTCTCTTTTTTTCTTGGTGAGTCTAGTTAAAGGTTCATCAATCTTGTTTACCTTTTCAAAGAACCAGCTTCTTGTTTCATTGATCCTCTGTATTGTTTCCTTAGCCTCTATGTCATTTATTTCTGCTCTGACCTTTATTATTTCCTTCCTTCTACTTGTCTTGGGTTTTATTTGTTGTTGTTTTTCTAGTTCTTTTAGATGCAGGGTCAGGTTGCTTATTTGAGCTTTTTCTAGCTTCTTATGATATGCCTGTAGTGCAATAAACTTCCCTCTCAGAACTGCTTTTGCTGTGTCCCATAAATTTTGAGTTGATGTATGCTCATTATCATTTGTTTCTAGAAACTTTTTTATTTCTTCTTTGATCTCATTGTTAATCCATTCATTATTTAATAACATGCTATTTAGTTTCCAAGTGTTTGAGTATTTTTCAGTTTTTCTTTTGTGGTTAATTTCTAGTTTCATGGCATTGTGATCAGAGAAAATGCTTGATATGATTTCAATCTTCTTAAATTTATTGAGACCATTTTTGTGTCCTAACATGTGGTCTATCCTAGAAAACGTACCATGAGCGCTTGAGAAGAATGTATATTCTACTGCTTTAGGGTGAAAAGTTCTGAAGATATCTATTAAATCAAGTTGATCTAGTGTATCCTTTAAGTCTGCTGTTTCTTTATTAATTTTCTTTCTTGAGGATCTATCCAGTGTTGTTAGAGGGGTATTGAAATCCCCTACTATGATAGTATTGCTGTTTATCTCGCCCTTTATATCCATCAAAGTCTGCTTTATGTATGTCGGGGCTCCTATATTTGGTGCATAGATATTTACAATAGTTATATCTTCCTGTTGAATTGTTCCCTTTATCATTATGTAGTGTCCTCCTTTATCTCTTACTACAGCCTCTGTTTTAAAGTCCATTTTGTCTGATATAAGTATTGCTACTCCTGCTTTTTTTTCATTTGCATTTGCATGAAATATTTTTTTCCATCCTTTTACCTTCAGTCTATGAGCATCTTTTGTTTTAAGGTGTGTCTCTTGTAGACAGCATATGTATGGGTCCTGTTTCTTTATCCATGCAGCTACCCTATGTCTTTTGATTGGATCATTTAATCCATTTACATTTAAGGTTATTATTGATATGTAGTTGTTTATTGCCATTTTATTCTTTAAAGCTGTATTCTTATTTTGCTCTATTCATTCCTCCCTTTAAACTGTTCACAAGAGGCCCCTTAGTATCTCTTGCAGAATTGGTTTGGTTTTTATGAATTCCTTCAGGCTTTCTTTTTCTGGGAAGCTCTTTATTTCTCCTTCAATTTTAAATGTTAGCCTTGCTGGATAAAGTAGTCTTGGTTGTAGGTTCTTGTTCTGCATTACTTTGATTATTTCTTGCCATTCCCTTCTGGCCTCAAGTGTTTCTGTTGAGAAGTCTGATGTCATCCTTATGGAGGCTCCTTTGTAGGTGATAGTCTTTTTTTCTCTAGCAGCTTTTAAAATTTTTTCTTTATCCATTAGTTTTGGTATTTTAACTATGATGTGTCTTGGTGTAGATTTTTTGGGGTTTCTCCTTAATGGAGTTCTGTGTGCTTCTTGAATGTGTGGAGTGTTTCCCAGCCTTAATTTAGGAAAGTTTTCTGCTATGATTTGATTGAACAAAGTTTCCATTTCCTGTCCTCTCTCCTCTTCTTCAGGCACCCCTATGATGCGAATGTTGTTTCTCTTCATGTTGTCACAAAGCTCCCTTAGAGTTTCCTCACATTTTTTAAGTCTCTTTTCCTTTTTCTTCTCTGCTTCTGTGCCTTTGTTTATTGTGTCCTCTAACTCGCTTATTCGATCCTCAGCGTCATCCATCCTGCTTTTAATTCCTTCCATTGTGGTCTTCAGTTCTGATACTGTATTTGTCATTTCTGTCTGATTCTTTTTTATTATTTCAAGTTCATTTTTTATACTTGTTATCTCTTTATTTAGGTGTTCATAATGACTATCCATTGTTGCTCTAATTTCTTTGAACATCCTAACTATCATTATTCTAAATTCTGCTTCTGGTAATTTGGTTATATCTGGTTCATTCAGGTCCTTCTCTGGGGATTTCTCTTGATTCATTTGGTTTGCATTCCTCTGCCTGCCCATTTTTTCTGTGTATAAGCGAGTTGTGGCCACTGGAGTCCAGTAGGTGTTGCCTTTGTGTTCTCTAGGTGTGGTCTATCTGCAGGCCCCCCACCTCCTCTGCCGGTGCCTAGGGTGGTTGGGTATGAGCGTTGCCAGCGCCGGCCCACTGTGGCTTTTGCTATGATTTCTGCCTCTCCTCCGTGGGAGGGGCTGTGAATGAAGCCACAAGATTAGCACCAAGGGTAGAGGTGAGCACCTTTGCTCAGCTGTGGACCCAGCCTATTTCCGGACTTCCGCCCAGAGCCAGCAGTCAGAGCCTGCTCGCTACAGTTCCGCGGGTTAGGCGGGGCTTTTGACGTGCTCTCAGCTGTTAGCTTTTGCCCGTCTGGAGCTTTAGCCCCGCCCTCGAGGCCAAGGCCCTACTGCGCAGGGTCGGAAACCAAGGTTTATTGGGGCGGGCGTGTTTGCTGGCTTCCGCCGAGCTGCGTACTTCCGCTCCTCCCGGACTCTAACCCGCCCCCGCGTTCGGAGCCCACTCGTGCACGTATGAATGGTATCCGGGGTTTCTCCGGCCGGGCGCGGATAGCAGCGTGGGCTCAGCTGCGAGCCTCCATTTGTCTCGGGGTCCACCTCGTTCCCGCGCTCGGAGCCCGCTCGCGCACGTATACTGGCCAACCGCGGTTTCTCCGGCCCGGGGGGGTTGGGGTGGGGGAGTGGGGGACTGGTAACGTCAGCTCAGCCACAGCCCCTGCCCGTCCCTGGTCCTAGCCCGGTCCCCGCGGTCAGGGCCGGCTTGCGCAGGGCCTGCCCGTTCCTGGCCTCCCGCTTTGTCCCCGTAAGTGGGATTAAAGGCGGGCCCGCAGCTTCTGGACCGCTTTTGCGGTCCCCTCTGACCCTCTGGGCTAGACCGATCTCCCACCGGCTTGGCCTCTGCCCACGCCGACAGAACCGCCTTTCAGTGTCCTGCCGCCCCAAAACCTTAAGCAGCCCTCAGCAGAGTAGGAAGGGACCTAATACTCCACTCTGTAGGCCTGGGAGCTCCCTCACTTGTTTCACAGCTCAATACTGTCCAAACGCCTTTCTAGGCTCTGAGACTGCAGGCTGGGGCTTGGTTCCTGGGACCCAGGTCCCTCCCTCTCCGCCAAACTCTCCTCCCGCCACACGGGTCTCTCCGGGCTGCCGTTTGCTCCGGGGAGCTGGGCAGCCCTCTTCGCGTTTTCGCTATTCCTACCAGTCTCAATGTGGCTTCTTCTGTGTTCCTTGGTTGAAGAGTCCACTTAGTTTTGTTGAAAGTTGGTTTATCCAGGTGATGGTTCTTAAAATTGAGTTGTAATCCACTTTGGTTCTGGGAGTTGGAAGTTGGTACGTCCGCCTACTCCGTCGCCATCTTGCTCCAGTCCTCCTCTGTGATCTTATTAGAATTCATTACAAGGGGGCCTCGGGTTACAAGTCTTCACATACAATGTTTTGAGTATGTGACCCTCCTTCGCATAAAAACTTAAAAATATTGAGACGTGAGTGTTTCGGCTTACGCCGTTAGCGTTGCACTTACGGACTACGTGGGCGAACTAGCTTGATTGCGCAATGTAAGAATACGCAGTATGGTATGCAGTGTGTCCGTAAAGTCATGGTGCACTTTTGACCGTGTGACCAGTCAAAAGTGCACCATGACTTTACGGACACACTGTATTTATGTCCTTTTCCTTTATCTGTGGCTTCGTTGTCTTTTTATTCACGACACGTTCCAGACTATGATTTTACAACTGTGTTAGGATAGGTAAGTGACTTAAGCTAGGGTGTGTTTCGACTTACACCATAATTCCGGTTACGTCACTGTCATAGGAAGGAAACTGTGTCGTAATCCGAGGACTGCCTGTACTCAGTTTTATTTTTCTCTCTCACAAACAACTCATTGGGTCTTTTTCCTCCCCATACAAAGTGAAAAGGGGGGGAGGAAAAATGAAGGGGAAAATTGAAAGTGCACAGACAGAAATGTAACCCTTACTTTACTAATATACTTACAGGGACAGCGTTGGACAAAGAAGCCCAAAGTAGTAGAAGCCCATAATTTGGACTTTGCTCGTTTGTTTCCGTCTCGATGATATCCAGCAAAGCTTGCATTAATGTCTGTTTACAAGAAAGAAATACTGTCAAACCACGGCTATGTGACAAAGACTAATGTTAATAAAAGACCACAAAGTTTTCTTTCATCCAAAAGGTATTATTTCCACCATTCCCAGGTTTGCAGTTTGAGGCATGCTCAGGGATTTACATAATTACTCCTTACATAGTAATTAGGAATAGGAACAATGGAGATCAACTCCATTGCTGTATTGCTTCAAAATCTGCCTTAGGTTTTTTTGTTTTAAGACTTTATTTTATTTAGGTTTACAGTAAAATTGAGAGGAACATACAGAGATTCTCCATATAACCCTTATCCCACACATAGACAGCATTCTCCACTCTGGGCATCACTCAGTGGTATACTGCATTTCTCATCAAGGATGAACCTATATTGACAAATTATAATTTCCTAAAGTCTATAGTCTACCTTAGAATTCATTCTTGGTCTTGTAGATCCTATGGGTTTGCACAAATCTGTAAGGACATATATCTATCATTATAATCCATTCACGTACTGAAGGGCAGCTTGGTTACTTCTCAGTATCAACAATTATGAATGAAGCTGCTTTAAACACTGCTTTCATCACATCCCAAAATTTGGTAGTTGTGTTTTCACTTTCATTTGTTTAAAAATATTTTTAATTTCTCCTAAGACTTCTTCTTTGACCCATGAGTTATTTAGAAGTGTGTTGTTTAATCTCTCTAGGTTCTGGGATTCTCTTTTCTGTTATTGATTTCTAGTTTAGTTACATTGTGTTCTGAAAGTAAATACTGTATTATTTCTATCCTTTCAAATTTGTTTTATGGCCAAAAATGAACAGGCAGAGCACAGAGGATTTTTAGGGCAGTGAAAATACTCTATATGGATTACTTAGAAGGAAATTCATAGCATGGATGGCTATGATAGAAAAGAAAGCAGTTCTGATATCAGTAAGAGAAGCAAATTAAACCCAAAACAGGCAGAAGAAAAGAATTTGAGCAGAAATCAATGAAACTGAAAACAGGAAACCAACAGAGAAAATCAATGAAATCAAAAGCTGGTTCTTTAAAAAAATCAATAAAATCAATAAGCCTTTAGCCAGGCTAATAGAAAAAAAAAAATACAACACAAATTCCTAATATCAGAAATGAAAAAGGGAGGGGCATCATTTTAAAGCCCGTGAAAATTAAAAAGATAATAAATAAAAAGAACGCTTTCAACAACTCCTTGCCCACAAATTTGATAACTTAGATGAAATGGGCCACTTCCTGGAAAGACACAATCTGCCAAAACTCTCACAAGAAGAAACAGATGGCCTAAATAGGCCCATGTCTATTAAAGAAATTAAACCCGTAATTAATAACTTTTCAAAACAGAAAGCACCAGGCTCAGATGGGTTCACTCGTAAATTCTATCATCCTTTTTAAAAGTGGAAGAATACCAATTCTGTACAATCTCTTTCAGAGGATGGAAATAGAGGGAGTACTTCCTAACTCATTCTATAAGGTCAGCATGGCCCTACTACCAAAACCAGACAAAGACATTGCAAGAACAGAAAACTACAGATCAGTATCTCTCATAAACATAGATGCAAAAAGCCTCAACAAAATATAGGGTGTTTGCTTGTTACAGGTCTCCAGTTTGGGGGGCAGTGGCTGACCCTATATCATCCTTCTCTTATGGATCTAAGAGGAGTTATTGATTTTTCCATCTGTTCAGGTTTTTACTCCTTGTTAGGATGAAATGACAATTTCCAAGATTCTTACATGTGAAAGGGGAACTTGGCTTAGTTATTGAAGAACTCGGTAACCTTGGACAAGTGACCTTAAGCTCTCTGTGTCTTAGTTTCCTCACATACAAAATGTTCATAGGATTGTTGTGAGAATTAAATGAGTTACCATCTTGACAAATGTTACTTTTTTATTTTTTTTATTTTTAATCAACTTCTTTTCTTAGGATAAGAAACACACATCTCTGGAGCAATCAGGAGGAAACTCTACCTCCTTCGACCGTGCAGAAGCTCAGGCTCCCTACCAAGGGAGAGAACTGCCAAGCCAGTGCACTATAAATACCATAATTCTCTAAAACCACAGAGAAAACTGACACTCACAGAAATGTTTCCCAGATTTGTTTATGCCTCTTCCTCGTCACGAGGAAAAAATTCAGACACCATAACATTTTCATTGTTACTTGTGCACTCTGAACCTTAAGTAACTCAGGTTTAAGTGACAGAAATAACGGTAGCTCATGTCAAGTCACTGCTTCCTAAGGCAAGCACAGATTTAGGTGCTTTACAAGTATTGAATCCATTCAGTCCTCACCCAACTCCAAGGAGTCAATACTTTCATCTTCACCACTTGCCATTTGAGAAAATTAAACTACAATGAAGTTAGGGGACTGCCAGGGACATACACCGTGGAAATGGTTGGGCTGGGATTCAGACCCTGAGAGCCTGGCGCTGGCTACAAAGCCCGCACTCTTAGCCACTACACTGCACTGCCTGTCAGAGACACAACCCACAACTCGCGTGGGCTAGCGGTGAGGAGAATCGCACTGTACCACAATGTAGTTGTTTTGTCTCGGCTCGCACAACACAGAAAATAACTATTAAATCACGACCAAGGAAAATATATGAGAAGGGACTGCTGCTGTTACTTCCTAAGGCATGTAATGTTGCAAAAGCGATTAACCACGGTAATCCTCAGCGGTCCGGTTTTAATAATCCCCAAATTCTGGATTATGAAAGTTGTTGTGAAAAATAAATGAGAAATGAATTTGTGAAACATCTAACACTATGTCTGGCATGGAGTAAGGAACCCATAAATGTTGGCAGCATCTTATTGTGATATTTTTTTAAATAATAAATCAGCAGAACTAAAAATAGTTCAACTATAAATCTCATTTAAAGCTGGTCTATCGTACTTAGCACGGAAGTTGTTACAACACAAAGTTTACAGCTCACAAAGAGTCCTATAGCTATATTTCATTATTTTTGATATGCTATTCTGTAAATGGAAATATTTGTTTAATATGTCTCTAGGCTCAGCTGGAAGAAATCACTACATTTGATATTTATGATGTGATAAAATGGGTGTATAATATTAAAAAAAAACAAAAACGTCTTTCAGTCTTCTGCTTAAGTAGGCCATTGAAATCTACTTACGCAGACTACAACAGAATCTTTCATTTTCTTCTTAGCCCACAATTTTTAAAAAAATGTGTGTATCAAACAGAAAACTTCTGTAGGGAAACAGAAGCGATACACACAAAACTGAAGTTAACCTGCTCGTGAATGTTCACAGTGAACTCTGTCCCAAAGTCTTAAAGACTGGATTAGCTTCAGCAAAATTCAAAATCTATCTTGATTCCAACAGGTAGAGTAGCTGTAATATAAAAAGCTTCATTTCTTCCGAGTAAGGAAATAGTTTTAGCTGAGGCATTCAAAAACACTTTCTGCTAGGCCCACAGATTTAGTATCTATCTGAGGGTAGCTTTTACACACACATGGCTTAACCCCTAAATCCTAGAAAATAATCCAGACAAAATGTGTGTTTGTTTGGGTCTGTTTGTGGGATAGAATCATTAGTTGACATATAGTTTGTTAATGAAGGGCCTTCTGGTTTAGCTTCCTATTCCTTTATTGAGGAGAAGACACTTGAATATTCAAGCATTCTTTTTTCCAAAGGCTGACTTCTCCAGTGTTAAGCAGAGTTGTTTGTGGTAACACTGGCTATACTAACTAAAAACAGACAAAAGAATTTTTGATGCGATCTTTAAATACTAAAAGATCTGGAATTTTTTTTTTTTTAATGATAATAATAATGATCAACTTTCCGGTAGTCCTTACTATGTTCCAAGTGCTTTACAAACATGAACTCATCAACTCCCCACAACTCAATAAGGCAGATAATCAAATGGAGGCCAAGAGATTAGGTATCACACCCAAGGTCACATGGCTGGGGACTGCATTTGCGCCTGCCCAGGCAGTCCAGACTAAAAGAATCCCAGTGTCTGAGAGTGGGTCTGGAGAAGCAGGTTTTTTCCCCCAAAGCTCCCAGAGGTTCTCATGAGCCTCCGGGGCTGAGAACAGTTCATCAGCAAGCACTAGAACCAGCTGGAAGGCTTACTGCACCACAGGTCTCTTGGCCCCGCCCCAGAATTTCTGACTGCAGGGTTTCCAGCTAATGTTGTACCGTCGGTATCACAGATCTAGGACATTTAAGACACTGACACCTAGCGCTTACCTTTTTCTTTTCTTTTCTTTTTTTAAATTTTATTCATTTTAGAGAGGAGACACAGAGAAAGAGAGAGAGAGAGAGAGAGAGAGAGAGAAAGAGAGAAAGTGGGGAGGAGCTGGAAGCATCAACTCCCATATGTGCCTTGACCAGACCAGTGCAGGGTTTTGAACTGGCGACCTCAGTGTTCCCAGGTCGACGCTTTATCCACTGTGCCACCACAGGTCAGGCCTAGCGTCTAGCTTTTAAAATGACGCCATATCACTTCCTTGAATTTGAAGAGAAGTGACTAGTGGTATTGAGAACGATGTCCATTTTGTTGAGATTTGGGTTTTTTTGCCTAATTTGCCGTAACTCCCACCTGTCACTGTTAACACAGCCACCTACATAATATATGAATAAATAAAGACCCTCAGGATTGTGTTTTGTTTGGTGGTCTGTAACATTAGGTGTTTCTTATGTAGGACAGAATTAATATACCTACCTCACTATTGTGAGGATATAATCATAAAATAATGTATGTAAATATGTCTAACACCAGTGCTTGACACAAAAAATAGTATGCAATCTCATGATTTTTAGTGAAAATATATATTTAACAGTCATAGTTTATTATTGTCATCTCATGTATTTTAGCACAAAAAGATAAGGTATACTTACCATGGAATTATCTTTTTCAGATTTGTATGTTTTTATATCTGGAATATTTTTCTCAAAAAATGCGAGGAGCCACCTTTTGGATTTTGACCAGTCTCTAGTTGAGGGGGAAAAAAATACATGTATAAATTAATTTGAAAGCAATTTAGGAGCAAGAGATTACAGTATGAAATGGGGGATGGCTATGGAATTATAATTATTTCCCCCAATTTTTCTTCTTCAGCTAGAATTTCAAGAGAAGTCTACCTTCAGACTTATTAGTCCAGAAGGAAAATTGTGAGGAGCAATTTTAGTCTTTTACAGATAAATTTTTGAATTTCTATAGGATTAGCATTAAATAAGAAAACAGGGCCAAGGGCCCTGGTCAATTAGCTCAGTTGGTTACAGCGTCATCCTGAAACACCAAGATTACAGGTTCAAACACTGGACAGGACACGTACAGGAAGCAACCAATGAATGCACAACTAAAGTGGAACAACAAATAAATGCTTCTCTCTCTATCTCCCATCTTCTCTCCATCTCTTTAAAAATCAATCAATAAAAAAATGCATAAAAAAACACAACAGCCCAGGATCTGCTTGGTTTACATTTACTCTGGCAGTTGTCATTTATAGAAGTATGAAAAACTAGCATGGGGACCCATTGCAGGATTAAGCCAGGTAAAGCAAACTGGCTATAATGTTTTTCATCTTTTCTGGCCATTAACCATTGTAGACCAACTGTCAAGAAATCAACAAGTCATGAGTTACTTTGTTTCGAGCCATTTTACACTTTTATCTGAGCCCACTCTGAGGAATGCATGTGACCACACTGACTTGTGCCTCAGAGGGAATGAGGACAATGACATCTGATTCTGAGACCGGCCACACGTGGTTTGATTCTGAGACCGGCCACACGTGACAGTTGAATGCAGGTCCAAACTGTAGCAGTGAATGTGATGATAACACTATAAAAAGGATAAAAGGCCTCAAAATAAATTCTTTATTTCATTCTCTATTCATGTTAATTCTCTTTCATTTTTGCTCCTCAAAATTAAAAAAAAAAAAAAAAGATGAGTATTTCTTCTTCTGTTTCTTTCTTATTTTTTTTTTCTAAATGAGAAAAGGGGAGATAGAGAGACAGACTCCCACATGAGCCCCGACCGGGGTCCACCCAGCAATCCCTGTTGGGGCCTGTTGCTTGAATGAACTGAGGGATCCTTATAGCTGGGGGCAAAACTTGAACCTAGCGAGCCTCTGGATGTAGGAGGGGAAGAGAGAGAGAAGGGGGAAAGTGAAGGGAAGGGAAGAGAAGCAGATGGTTGTTTCTCTTCTGTGCCCTGCCCAGGGACCTAACCCAGGACATCTGCATACCAGGCCAATGATCTATCCACTGAGCAAACCAGCCAGAGTGTCTTCTGGTCCTCTTTCAAAAAGAAACCAGTCATAAAAAATGGTTCTCTTTCTTCCCCACTTAAACTGCTGTTATATCTACTCAAAACAAAGAAATGAGAGACATATGAATCGCTGGGAGGAGCTTGGTCAGTGAATTAATTATAGGAAACAAGGTCTTCTACCTTAGAAGACATTCTGGCATCTGGGATCCATGTTCAAAACCTTCATCATAAGCTTGAAAATGGTGGTGGAACTCTATGATTTTCCTCTGGTTTGTGGGAAACAAACCTTTTTTAAAGAGCGTATTTACACTGACTGGATAAAGAAGATGCCTATAAAGAGAGCAACATAAAAAAAGCCAGACCCAGTTACCAAAGAAGAATATAAAATCAGGATACCAAGAGGGCATGATCTAATAGCTATTTATAAGGAAGGAGTAGGCAATACTACAGGAACAAATCTTTTTCAGGAAAAGTCGCCCTTAACGGGTTTTAATATTTGCCTATTGTTGTCAACATGACCTAAGGGTAACTGAAATTGTAGTCTTATCTAGCTGAAGCTTTTAAAATGCTTTCTCAGTAAGCATTCTTAGATTCTGACCAACATAAGATACACATAAATGGATTCAATGCAATTGCAACAAGCATTTATTCAGCAAATAATAAGTAAGATCCAGTCCATGCCTTCAGAGAGCAGCAAAAATAACCAAAGAATAGGTGGCATTATCAGTCACCAAATTTCCTAATGTCTCACAGGATCCTACAAATTTGAACTAGTGAATATTGAAATACAGTGTTTGTCGCCAAATTTTATCAAAAGTGAATAAAATGATTATTGAGGCATACTTAAGTAAAAGAGTATCAATGATCATTAATACGCCCTAGATTAGTAACACCAAGTACTATTCATCTCATTTTTAGTTCCTTTCTCCAAAAGTTTCAGAGATGCTTGAGAATTTGCTGTTTTGTTGTAGATACTGGGCATGCCCGAGTTTGGCTGGTTGGGTATCTTCCTTTTTTCCTTTCAAAACCGCTAACATTAAATGCTGTTCTGCTTTCTGAGCCTGAACCGCTGACTCCCAGCTTCAGGACCCCATTTTCCCCCTGAGAAGGAAAGTGCCTCAAGTAACTTCAAGTTCCCACAACTCCTTACGCACGTGCATGAGGGGAATTTTCCCACGGTTCCCACGCCCGCACCTCCCCTTTGAGGGAAAGCTGAGGCCGACGACCAAGCGGACCAAGCGGACGTGCTCCGCCTGCTCTCTGCTGCCCTCGCCTGTCTCCTCTGCCTCTCCGCACCCCCTCCCGGCGGAGTCCGGGGGGAGGCCCACACTCACTTAGCCTTGCTCACCATTTCATGTCTCACAAGCATCTCCTGGACGCTTGTCATCAACATCACGATTCCTCGTCCTCTCAGTGTCTGCTTGTTATAATTATCACCAACCACATTGCATGTCTTATGAAAATTCTCATGGATGCATGACAATGAAAGGGGGACGGAGAAGAGGATGTAGGGGGTATCAATGGAGACGGAAGGAGACTTGACTTGGGGTGGTGAGCATGTGGGGCAACGTACAGATGATGTGTTATGAAGTGGCACACCTGAAACCTATGGAATCTTATTAACCAATGTCACCCCAAAAAACTCAATTTAAAAAAAAAGAGGTAAATTCATCTAGAGCATATGTACACAATTGTATGGAATGACTAAGGAGAAATGACTACAATTGTATTAAAATGTATTGGTTTATTTGCTCACTATAAAATCGAAGTGCTGAACTAAAACTTGCCCATTCATAGAATTTAGAATATGAACACAATGTCTTAACTGCCTAGTTAGATAGACTTCATTAATCCACCAGATAATTTCTGAAGTCCAACGTATATGCTTCCAATTTTTTATTCCGAAAGAGCAAGATGAAGTAATACCAATTCGAATATTTACCTTACTAAGATGTTCAGGTCCCTTGTCCCATGAGTACCTAAGTTCTCCAGTTGCGCGTGTAATTCTTCAGTTAGTTGTCCAGTGAGTTGACATAGGTTGAAAGCCCCCATTTTCCCCTTCATCAGGATATAAAGTTTTTCATGTAGTGTTAAAAAGACATTCTTTGGAATTGATGCTATAAACAAGAAACCTATTTTTAAAAGAAGCCACAACTCCTTGAAGCAGTCAATATACCTCTACTATTATTTGATCAGGAGGGAATATAGCCAAAGTTCACCAAAAACATCAAATAACCTCCTCCAAATAAAACCAGGTAAAGATTCCATTTAGATTGTGAGATAGTACAAATCTGTAGGGTAATTTACTTTAAGACGTAATCGATAACTGGGTGATTAAAAGGGCCTCTGGGAAACACAATTCTAGTGATTTTCACTGACTCTTCAGTGATATTTCCAGCCCCTTCCCCCTTCAAATCTATACTTCAGGCATATTGAAAACACAAATTATTTTATATATATCAGCATTGCCATGGCTGTCTTATGTGCTCAGAACATTCTCTACTTGACAAACCTCACCCCTACCCTGTACACCCACATCTAAAAGATCTAAACTTCTGCTAATTTCTATTCCTCTGTCAAGCGTCTTGTTGAATAAGACTTCCACCTGGAGTCCTGTCCTCACCCTATGTGTAGCTTTGCCCCATTATTTCCTTACATTAGTGTTCCTGCTCCTTCCACAACACACAATCCTGGCTGGGCTGAGGTCGTGAGAGAATGAGTTTCCTAACTCATTGTTTCTTTATATTTTTCTGTGATCCTATTTTATTTTCTTTGAAGTAACTTCTCGAAAAATAATTTTTAGTTTTGTATTTCACATTCTATTATGTGCAGGTTACACTTTTATGTTACATTTTCACTAAAAAGAATTTTTAGATACTCTGGAGTCTGGAACATTCATCTTCTCTGTCCTAGGGAATACATGCAAAGCAATGGGAAGCTGGCTCAAAAGGAAATATCAACATATTTCCTCTGTTAAGTAGAAATACTTATACAGGAAAGCCCCCAGGGGCGGGCAGGTGAATAAGTTGGCTTATATTCCTGAAGGAATATGTGACGTTACAGATCAAGAGCTTTCAGAATATTAATATTCTGGAGTTCCACAGTCCAAATACCAAGAAGTACTAAACAATCTTAAAACTTAACCCACGTGTGATATTCATGAAAGTAAGAAGAAAAAATAATCATGTCCTTGATCACAGAGAACTTTTAAAACACACATTTTTGTCTTAATGGCCAAAAAAGAAAAAGAAAAGAAGCGTGAGAAGCTACATGAAAAGGAACCGAGAAAAGGAGCACAGAGGGAAAAGCTCAGGGGTGGGATTCGGCCGGTTCCCACTGGTTCGGCAGAATCGATATACCTAGTATTTTGTTGAGTTCTGTGAACCGGTTGTTAAAATGACACTTGTCATCAGGGTTCTCTCTAAGGTGGGCACCTGGGCAGTTGCCTAATGTGGAAATTTCAAATTTACATTCCTTACTATTTTTTAACCTTCATCTGCGCAACAGCGTATTCTAAGCGCCCGTAGTCATGTTCATTCCGTCCATAGGTGAAAAATATTGCAAGTGAGGATGCCAATCAAGAAGCAATATGGATATATCTTAAACTACATTTTATTGGTTTTTTTGTTAGGTATTATTTAATAATTTTTCATTAATATTTTTAAACTCTTATAACAATCTAGCTTTGTGTACCTCTTTTATTGTTCTTACTTATTAAATGCATAAAATAATAAACTTCCTTTTGGTATATCATTTTTTAACACTTAAAATGGTTATGAGAGAAGAACCGGTTGTTAAATTATTTGAATCCCACCACTGAAAAAGCCAGACAGTAGAAGCAAGCACAAACTGTGAATACAAAGACAGGTCAAGTGCAGAAGGAACCAGCCCTGTGTCCTTGGGAGGACAAATGGCCTTAGCATGCACATTTGTAACCCGGGAAGAAGTGCAGGCAGTCACCCTGGGAGCACACTGACCAGTAAGTACAATACAGCAGTCTGTGAGGACAGAGAATCAGCGAAAGGGCGCCACTTACCTTAATAGCCCTACAGAATATGCCAGGAAATGCCATTAGTAAAGGGCTTACTAAGCAGTGGAATTCTACTTTCAGGAAGCAGAGCAGCAGCATGTGATCAAGCCAAGAGCTACAGCCTGTGAGGAACACTGTATACACAGTAGCAGAAGAATTAGCCAGGTCTTGGGAGCTGTAACAGGATACAGAGTCCAAATATTTTCCAAAGACATGTCCGCGAGGTAACCTCATCTCTTTCACACGTCTAATTGGGATCTAACTGTATGAGGCTGCCAATTTCATTTGTTTTTTAATAACCAAACTCATCCAATAATCTTTTCTCCTTCTATCCCTATTCTACAGAATAAAATAATGGGGTGTCATCATTCTTGACAAAGGAGTAAGGATGGAACTGTTACCTAATGCTATTCTGGGAATCCAACGTTGTATTTAAAATGAACTATCTAAAAATATTCTTTACCTGTACGATAGACTGGACTTTGCACCGCAAGTTCAAAATTTACTTCTTTGGATTTTAGGAACACATTAATGCCCTCTTCTTCAGTAACAAAGGTCATTCGAGTTCCCATAGCAAAGACTGTAAACACTGGTCCATACTGAAAACAACACATAAATACAGGTAACATTAGTAAGCATTTCTAATAAGCTGCTGGTCATGGGTTAGGTTGAAGATAGTGTTCCTCAGGAACCCAAGTTCTGAAGTTATAGTAAAAAAAAATATCATTAGATATGGTAATCAATTCTAAATTTTGACTGATTTAGCCAACTCTACATTATATAAACCTTAATTTATTCTGTCCAAATACTTAGCCTTCCTTCTGATCATGATATTATTTATTTGCACTTTCCTTTCTTGGAGTGTGAAATAATAATTAGAAATAACTGTTAGAAACTCTATCAAACCCTGTGATATTTGAACATTACTTTCAAAATTCAGTAGGTTATAAGCAGCCTATAGTTCAATTTTGTTCAGGAAAAAGATAACAAAATTGCTGGCTGCTTTTACCATAAACCCATGGTCACTCTCTCCATTTCCACAATGACTATGTCATCTACACAACCTGCCCAACCATCTTCACTGTGAGATCGTGTTCTTGCTTTGTCACTCACTGGGAAAAAGGAAGCCATGGATAAGGCACTCTCAGCTTCTCACCACCAGATCCTGCTGAGCGCACACATTTGGACCATCCTCCACGCTTCCCTCTGATGCACAGCACCAGTGGAGGGTCCTAACCCTGTGAAATGCCAACTCTCCCTACCTATGTGACAGTCTGTGTTCTCTTCCCTTCTCTTTGTTCTGCAAGTCCCCCTTCTCTCTCCCATGTCACCAGTCTGCCCTCACTATCGGATCATTCCTAGTAGCCTGCAAGCACACTCTCGTTAGGGGTTGGAGTCCAGGAAGCCCATGACTTTATTGGTGGTGGTGGTGGGGGGGGATATATCATTATTTTCATTGACCTCTAATTGCAATTTAGCATTTTCCTCACCACAATCTTATTCAGCAGTCCCTCATTAAATGAACCCACTGTTTCAACTATATTTTCTTAGAATTTGTGTCTATTTCGCATCCATTCATCACAGACCCAATTATATATTGTGTCTATTTTTTCATTCTTGATGCTCTGCCATGCGTGGCCTCACTCCTCCTGGGGAGAGACTGCCCCCCTGGGCTAACCAATCCTTAGAGCCACCAGGGAGCGTACCTTTCAAACGTAAACCAACCAGTCTACCCCCAACTACCTCCTCATCTAATTTTCAAACACCAAGCCAATATTTCCCAGACCCTGAATCGTCCCAGGGCCAGGTAGCATGCAACCACACACCACCCCTACAGTCCACAGCCCACAGGAGCTATTCAGAGTAGCCCATCCTAAATAGTCTACCCCACCTCGCTCTGCCTTTCCTGAGGAAGCCCCGGTAAAGGCTCTGGCCCAGGCTTTTCCCTTGTTCCTAAATTGTGCTTCCCCGACAAACTCTAGGGCTTTCTCCTGGGGCCCCTCATAACCCCCTCTCAGAACTGCCTCATTTCATTTCCCCTTTGCCCACAGTGATTTGCTACACTTCATCCGATATATATATTCTTAGAATAACCACTCATACTTTTATAGCGCATTACGGTTATTATATATACTGATCATATGAACCTATAAAATATCCCCCAATTTTTTTGAGCAGTATATATCTCTAAATATCTTTTATGTTTATCACTACTTCAATATTACAGTCATTTCCAAACCTGCCATGAAATGATATGTGATTGTTCCTGTGACACACTGTGGGGCATCATCAGGCAACTGAGGGCAGAATAATTAATCCCGGAGCCACCAAATAGTGAAGTCTCACTTTCACTGCGATCCAGGTGTTGGAGGTGAAATTAGAACGGCACCAGGTATGAGATCGGGCCTCAGTTCAGCTACCTCTGTACTTGAGTTCTGGCTAAGATGGAATTCAGAGCCAAGAGTCAAACTGAAAGAGAAAGTTTAATTAGACAGTCACAGAGGTAGAAGAAGTGAGCCGTAGAAGAAATGGGCTCAGGAAACAAGCCACAGAGGAAACAGAAGGGTCTTATTACTTAGTAGAAAGAGAAAGAAAAGGAAAACAGGCCTAGGGATGGGGGTGGGCCAAGGCCCAGGGAGCTAGCGCCACAGAGAGAGCTGCCCAAGGTCCTGTTTTGAGGGTATTTATCTGGAGGTACCAGGGGAGGAACCCAACAGAAAATTCATCAGCTTCCCAGTGGTGTCCTTTTAGGGTCATCAGTGCCGCTGGTCCTGACGTCAGCCATGGCCTTGCTTGTCTGGTTTTGCTGCTTTTCTGGGCCTGGAGCTGATACACATCGGAAGCCTAGATGTATCTGATGCAGGTCAGAAGCCTAGACGTATCTGATGCAGGTCAGAAGCCTAGACGTATCTGATGCAGGTCAGAACCTCACTGTCGTGGAGGCTTCACGTTTCAGAGCCATCCTCTGGCCCCATCGTTCGTTCCCCCTCTAAGGAGGTCTAACCTGCCTGACTAGCAACATGCCTGGGGAGGAAAGGTCAGGAGGGGGGCCGTACCCGCTGACCAGCACCATGAAAGGTCAAGGCGTCTAAACTGCAAGATCAGCAATATGCTAGGGGAGGAGAGGTCACCTCCCCCTTGTGCTCGTTGCTGGGCAGCCAGCGCTTCCTGCCCTGGTGCCCTGCTGTACCTGGCCCAACGTCCTTGATCTTCTCACATCTAACAGCCTCCCACACAGGCGCCAACATGGCGTCCCGATAATCCCTCTCCGCTTATTCGCAGTCAATACTTAGAAGATTAGTGATTTTCACTGTTTGTTACAGATTTGTCCAAATGAGAATTCTTAAATTTCCATTAGGAAAGTGTCCTTTTGTAACAGGGCCTGGCACCCAGGCGACAGGGAAGAAGAGCCAAGCTCAAACACACTGAATAGCTGAGCTAACTGCTGACGAGTGGTATTTAAAGTAACTTATTGCAAAATGACCGCACAATGTGAATGCTGGTGTTCAGTGTTATAAATTCTATTACCAGTGGGCGTTTTTGCCTTATTTGCTTTCCTTTTGTTCTTGTTTTTGTGCCATGCCAGCACTCTGAGCGTTATGAAGTCCAGGCAAGCACATGCAGAGTGTTGGAGATGAGGTGCTTGTATTGTTTTTTTATTAAACTTTTCACTTTGAGATAATGTAGACCAGGGGTCCCCAAACTATGGCCCGCGGGCCGTATGCAGCCCCCTGAGGTCATTTATCTGCCCCTGCTGCACTTCCGGAATGGGCACCTCTTTCATTGGTGGTTAGTGAGAGGAGCACAGGATGCATCCGCACCCATAGTTCCCATTGAAATACTGGTCAGTTTGTTGATATAAATTTATTTGTTCTTTATTTTAAATATTGTATATGTTCCCAGTTTGTTTTTTTACTTTAAAATAAGATACGTGCAGTGTGCATAGGGATTTGTTCATAGTTGTTTTTTTTTATTTTATAGTCCGGCCCCTCCAACGGCCTGAGGGACAGTGAACTGGCCCCCTGTGTAAAAAGTTTGGGGACCCCTGATGTAGACTAACACAAAAAATAAAACAGAGATCCCATGGACCCATTACTATGCTTCCCCCAGTGTTAACACCTTGCAGAGCTACATAGTGCAGCATCATCATCAAGCTATTGACGATGATAAAGTCAAGATACAGACTATTCCCATCACCACAAAGATACCACATACCCCCTTTTATAGTCATACGCACTTCCCTCCCACACCTGGACCTCTTTCCCAAACTCCAAATTCACTTATCCAACTGCTTAATTCAGTATTTCCACTTGGATGTCAAAACTCCAAACTTCTACGTATCTAAAACTAAATCTCCCTTTCAGTGAGTTCTTCTTGCAACCTTGCCATCTCATTTGACCATTAACTTTCTAGTGTCTCAAGCCACACATCTTGGGAGTCACCTTTGACCCTTTTCCTTCTTCTACACACCACATTCAGTCTACCAGCCAGCTTGTTGCTTCCACCTTCAAAACAGATCCAGCCATTTCTCAGACTTCCACTATCACCATGGTCCAAGCCACTGTGATCTTACGCTTGAATTATTGCAATAATCTTCAAACTATTTTCCTGCTTTTACCCTTATGCCCCTGTTTTTAACAGAGTAACCAAAGTCACCCTTTAAAATTTATCAGGTCATATTACTGCTCTGCTCAAAACACTTAAAAGTTTTCCTATTTCACCCTAAATTACAAATGCATTTACACTTTGAATCTGATAATTTACAGATATACCTGGACACACAGAAATGACATACATTTGTTACTACATTATTTATAATAGCAAAATATGAGAAAAAAACCATATCCATCATTAAGTGACTGTTTACATGAACTAGAACTCAGGGAATACTCTGCATGTTTTAAACAAACACAGATGCTTACATTTTCATGTAAGATGTGGCAGAACCAGTTGAGCCAAGAATCTCACGGCCAACTAAAAAAAGGTGAATAAATTACAAATATTATATTTTTAAAAGCATCAGAGAATCAGGGAAACGATAAGAACTAAATGGGCTAACCTTCCAAAGAGGAGAGAACTGTGCAGAAGTGAAACAATAATAGGTCACTATTTCCCTGGGGAATTCTGGGTATGGGCTGAAGGTCAAGGCTGAAATAAGCACCTTCAAAAAAACCTATAGTTAACATTATACTTAATGGTGAAATATCAAACATATTTCGTCTAAGATTAGAAAAAAGATAAGCTTATCAACTCACCACTTTTATTCCACATTATATTTAGAGGGACTACTGATTGTAATAATGCAAGACAAAGAAAAAAGACATACATATCACAGGGAAAAAAAAGAAATAAATTTCTTTTTGTAAGACATATTGTTTATGTATAAAAACTCTAAGAAATCTACCAAATAACTATTGGAACTAATAAGTGCATTTAACAAGGTCACAGGATACAAAGTTAAAATATGAAAGAAATTGTATTTTTATGTTCCAGCAGGATATAGTTTGAAAACAATGTTATCTACAGTAGCCTCAAAAATATAAAATACATGAGAAACAATCACAGGTAAGACCTTATCCCCACAAACAACATCATATTTCTGAAATAAATTTAATAGCTAAATGGAAAAATAGAGAGCATCCATAGGTTAGAAGACTTACTATTGTTAACAAGTCTATTTTCCCCTAATTTTTCTACAGATATAATAAACTTCTAATTAAAATTCCAGCAGTCTTTATAATAGAAATTGACAATCAAATTTTAAAATTTATATTAAAGTTCAAATTTAAATAATCTTGAATATCAATGCAGTTATAAAATAGATGTAGATCATGTCCACTACCTGATTTAAAGACATACTATAAAACTCTAGCATTTAAGACAGTGCAATGTTCACAAAAGGGTGCTCATATAAACCAATGGAATAGGGTAGAAAAGCTAGAAATAGATCTACACAAATACATTCAACTAATTTATGAAAACCTACAAAGGCAATGCAATGAGAAAAGTAAAGTCCTTCAAGAAATGGACACTGGAACAACTGGACATTGAGATAGGAGAAAAACATGAATCTCACCCCTTATTTACACCACACACACACACACAAATGAATCAAAGTGGATCAGAGACAAAAATGTAAAATGCAAAATTATAAACTTTTTAGAAGAAAACAAAAAATCTTTGTGACCTTGCTTGACCTTCTCAGACAAGCTTGTAAAAACATTCCCTAAACATTATCAAAATCGTATGCCTAAAATAGTCTATAGGAGACAAAGGGGAATTTCTGTCAAATATATTATTTTGCATCTGTCAGACTAGGAAGAATCATCATTCTTTGTGTGGGCCAGGAAACGAGGAACTAGGCAATCCCCTTCCTACACTCAAAAAAGAAAAGTGTATATTTTCAAATCCTTTCGCAAGGGTAACACAGTTATATCAATCATTTAGATGCTCATGTTCTTTGGGCACTAAATTCCATCTTTAGGAATTTATTCTGAGGAAATATCGGCTAATTGCAAAAAACACAACCACACAATACATAGACAAGCACAAGAAAAAGTTCTGTGAAGAATTGATTAAAATAAAGAGTTGGCAGTATTCCATATACTCTTTTTGCAAGATATGCTATATTGGAAAGATATTTTTAGGACAAAGACATCTACTACAACAACCATTACTAACCTCCGTAGTGCCCAGTGAAAATGGATTTCATCACCATGAATTAACGACATCAGTCAAAAATACAGAACCGGTTAAATTTGTAAAAACCAAGTTTGCAAGTAATTTTTACAATAGCCTGGTGTTAACTCCAACTTGGTTGCTAATTTTATGCGTTTTCATAAATTGAAATTACACTTCTCTTTCCCAATTATTGCAAACACTTACTTAATATGCATATACAGGATTTTTTTGATGATAAAGTAATTAGCACCCATAATGTCTACTTCGAAAAAGGCAGTCAGTTGCAAGCTGCATTGTACTTCATAACTGAGAAAAATCTATTTCTTTGGAAAAACCTCGGATAAGACACCATTGTTAGTGGAGGAATCCACAGATGACTAGAACGTTTAACTGAGGGTATGAGGTTTGTTCCCAGTCTTCTAACATGAAATTTGAGATTCAGTGAAAGAAAATAAAAAAATAAAACATTACCTTCATCGGACACCCCACCTGCTAAGACCACATACCTTGATTCTTGCTTTCTCTATAAATTCTAAAGGGGCTTTCCCAAACTCAAATGCAGCTCCAATCCAAGGAATCCAGCCCTGTATGCACGGGGGTCCCCGCAAGTTCTTCCACTGAAGAAGTGACAAAAGAGCGACGCCACCTAGGATTATAATCACTGATGGGAAAATTAGTTCCATGTTTTTGTCTACCACCTTCCAGCGTCAGAGAAGAAAAAGTCCTGTAGCCATGGCGATTGCTTCTTCCCTCTGAAACAAGGAGAACCCACCCGACCTGGCAATATCTTCTGCTGCAACTTTTGCAGCTTTCTCCGCCTTTCGAATTGTAGCCTCCTTTCCCCGCCCCAATTTTTAGATGTCTTTTGCATCATCGCGCCCTCCCACTTTCCTTCCAGGTCTTGGCCAACAGGGACAGAAAGCTGAGGCTGGACGGAGGTCGGACCGCAGGTTCAGAGGGGCAAAGAAGAACACGCGTCGTTGCCATGGAAACCGGAGAGCTGCTTGCTCATGGCCAATCCCAGACTGCGGCCTGAGAGACGTAAGGTCCGGGGAACTACATTTTCCAGAAGCCTCATGGGCGCCGCGTTGATGTTCTGTTATCTGTGCGCTGGACCACTCCAGCCTGGGGCTGCTAGGAAGGCTGCGGTTCGCAGGATTTGCCTGGCCCAGCCGAGCAGTGGTCGTGGTCGCTGCCGCGCCATTCCTCTGCTGAAGAGGGGTCGCCCGGGCAGGGTGGCTCGCCAGCCGCGACGCGGGGCGCCGGCTGCAAAGGGTGCATTGTCGTCCTGTCCTGCTCCTTAATGTCGGACCCAGATGATGAGGAGAGGCTTTTGCCGCTCGTCCAGAGATGGCCCCGAGCGAGCAAGTTCCTACTGTCCGGTTGCGCGGCCACGGTGGCGGAGCTAGGTACCCGGCTGCCCACTCCTGGGTCTCGGCAACAACTGGTGGAGGAGCCATGGTTGGGGGTGGTGGGGGTGGTGGGGGAAGGGAGGGTCGGGGAGGGGCTGGCGGGGGCTGGGTGCGTGCAGTCTGCGGGGGCGCCCTCTCCTAACACAAGGGTGGCCCGGTCTGGCAAGGGTGGCAGGGTAGGGGCAAGTCCAGCTTGTATGGAGAAGGGACTGGAGATCACTAGGTCTTTGCCTGCCCATTTCGTCTCCCTCACAGGTGTGCATCTGGCTCCAAACATGTACTTTTAGAAGCTTCACGAGCTGTCATTCGTCCTTAGTGATCATTTCCCCTTTAGTAAAGATGACTTTTTGAAAAACACAATCCACTTTTCATCCTTATTGAAATAATCTCTGTGATTTACATTCTTACACAGCCTCACTACATCATTGTCCTTTGGATCCAAATTGTGGACCCAACTTGTTGGACTTGCAGTTATTAACCTAAAACACTTATTGAGCCTTTGCCAGTTGACTGCTTTGAGCTTAATTCGTCTATATTGTGTTTACTTTGCAAGATTCTGAAAAATCAATAATACATAAATGCTAAATCCAAAGCAGGGCACCCAATAATCATGACATTATTATAATTACTGCAGTGCTAAAGATTGTGCAGATATAATTAGAAAGACCCAGCCCTGACCTTCTTACAGGCTGGTGGAAAGACAAGCAGAGACAGACAATTAGCGTTGTGCTTATTATAATGAAGCATTATTCAGTATCAGAAGAACATAGTAACGAACAGGTACATCTGTGCAAGCAAGCCAGAGAAACTTAAGAGACCACACAGCACGGTATGATGCCCTTGCATGAGCAGGTAGTGTTTCTTCCAAGGGTTTTGTGAATAGTGCCTGCTGTTCCCTGGGTAGCCCTCTCTGTGCATTTGAAGATTACTCATTTATTATTTTGTCCATTTAAAACAAACAAAAGCAACAGCTCTCTGTTATCGTTTGTAAATGTTTGTCCTGTTCTAAACTGAGTTTATTTTGTACCTGCAGCAGATCCAGCACAAAATCTGTTGTTTTGCCCTTTGTGCTCCTCCACCCGTGCCCTTTGAACCCTCTCTTGTCTTCTCTGTCTGCTCCTCAAACTGACGGAGAATTGTGTTTATTCATTGTTTTTACTGAAATAAAATTGATCAACCTTTTTTAAAAAAGTTAGAAGCACATTGCTGAATGATGAAATATATTTTCAGTTGTTTGTTTGTTTGTTTTTTAACTGATGTTTCCCCCTGGTGATCAATGGCTTTTGTAAGGGAATATTTCTCCTCTTAAAATATCACAGAGAATTGTGAGTGGGCTGGGATGAGAGCCAGGTAGAACCAACACATGAGATGGTTTTGAGCGCAAAACAGTTTAGGATCAGAACCATTATGTAAGTAACCAGCAAGAACAACAAAATTATTCTGAGAGGCATAACCTGTGCTCATCTAGAAGCTCCTATAGCCTAAGGCTTTTCAGGTTTCATCATTCAAAAAGTATTGCTTGAATTTTCTATATGTAAGCTACTTCTGTTTTAGGAAGACTATTAGCAAGATACAAACGTTTCCAAAGAGCAGTGATAAGATTTAATATTCTCTTCCTCTGTTTTCTCTTGGAAAAGGCATTGCTGTGGTTTTGTATCAGGGTCACTGAAAAGACTTATGTAATGTTCATAATGTTCATGAACTTATCTGAACCTAGTTATCTCAGTTATTCGGGACATTGTGTCTATAAAGTTATAAACTTGACCTTCCTGATGTGGGCTAGGTAGCATCACTCTGTTTCAAGGTAAAAGGTTTATGTCTCATTGTAATCATTAGAAAAATTTTCTTTCAAGTACACTTAGTACTTCTAAGATGTCCATGCATAAAACTTACCAGTGCTAGAAAAACAACTCACTATGTGCTTCAATAGAAGGACTGTGAGGATGCCACCCTCTAATATAAAATATGACATTATAAACTCCATAATTATGCATCTTCTGTATCTCAAACAACAGGCTAGTGATTTATCTGCATGTGAATATCATCAATGACAGTATAGAATTCAGACTCATCGAACATTAAGAACCTAGCATAAGTAGTATTCTAAAAGTCACATTAGATCTTAATCATAATTGCAGTCAAGAGGATATCAGATAATATGGGTTGCTGAAATCATTCCCGTTGGAAAACAAAAATTAGGGACAAAAGTCAATTTTAGACTGATATTTCTGAATGAAACCCCCTCAGACTTGGAGGTCCTCCTGTACAGGGATTTGTGGACAGGAGTGCCTAGAATCCACTGATTTCTAATGTCCCAGCAGTCTACTGAGAATCCATGTATGGGGCCAGGAAATGTAGCATTTCTAACAATTATCCTAGCCGATTCTGCTGTATTCTGAAATATGAGAATCACTGGTCCTGTGGTGACTAAAGTATTAGTCCTGTGATTTTAGAATTTTTTTGTTTATTTTTCTGAATATTTTGGGTTCCCCCCTCGTTTTTTTGTTTTGTTTTTGTTAGCAACCTTTCCCCTCGATCTCACAAAAACTCGACTCCAAATGCAAGGAGAAGCTGCCCTTGCTCGGCTGGGAGACAGTGCAAGAGAGTCCACTCCGTATAGGGGCATGGTGCGCACAGCCTTAGGGATTGTCCAAGAGGAAGGCTTCCTAAAGCTTTGGCAAGGAGTGACGCCTGCCATTTACAGACACGTAGGTATTTATCTTGATTCTGGCTGGTAAGTTTGTTATGATTTCTGCGTTTGTCTCCTCTGATTTTCTGTTTAGCTATATCCAGAAACCAGTTAGTTTTTTTCTACTAATGTGATAAATGAATATATAGCCTCTTAAGAAAAAAAAAAAAACTACCAATGGTTATTAAGGAATCATTGCTCTAAATTTTTAGAAATGCACATAGAAGTATTTAGGGATGAACTGTCATGATGTCTGTAATATACTTTAAAATAATTAAAAAATGAAGCAAATATGACAAAAAACGTTAGCAATTGAAAATGTTAATGGTAGATATGAGGGAGTTATATATTATTTTCTCTATTTCTCCATATGTTTCAAATTTTTCCTACTTTCTTTCAAGGTTTAGAAAAGCTGCATAATTGATTGATGTTTGTCTCCACTTCAGAAACTTTAAACACAAAATTTTACATTTTTATGTTCTCTAAAAATTAAAATATATTTGGCCACAATGCCAAATCTCACCAGTGTCTGTC
Organism: Rhynchonycteris naso; assembly: GCA_037038555.1. NCBI lineage: Eukaryota > Metazoa > Chordata > Mammalia > Chiroptera > Emballonuridae > Rhynchonycteris > Rhynchonycteris naso. The sequence goes on from CM073000.1 coordinate 13,548,830, forward strand.
CCATATGTTAGAAACCAGGCTACTCTGAAATGGAGCAAGCAGAGGTGGCTGTCCTATCCAGCTCTGGCAATAGAGTACACGCAAAGCAGCTGCTTTTTGCCTCCGTTCCCCACGCTACCTAACTAACTATGTGGGCCTTTAGTCACTCTTAAGGGAAGAGAGTCGTAAGTACAGTACAGCCAATCAGAACACACTCTGCTCTGCTTCTCAGGTGGCACTCGCAAAGATAGGAGTAGTTGAGTTTTTAGTTTGTGGACAGAAGAACATAAACTTGGCCTCAACAGGTAGTAGGACAGACATGGCATTTTCCCCTCTACATTCATAACGTTTCCTCAACTATGAAGGGACCCTTGATCAGAGGACTGCCCTGTAGTAGCTACCGTCTTATTATTTTTAAAGCTTCAGTTCTTCGAATGAGTAAGTTAAAGTGTATTTGTCAAGAATTGTCCAGAAGTGTGCATATTGTTTTGGTACTTTGTATATTTTTGAATATTTTGAAATATTTCATCAAACTTCTTGAAATATCAAGAAAAACTCTCTATATGATGGTAATGATTTTTATTTTCCATTCTTTTTTTTAAATTTTCCCTTTGCTTTCCATTATTGTTTAGAATTTCACTTCGTTTCTTTTGTATTTGTTGACCACCATTTTTGGTTTTACAGTTAAGCTTAATTTCATGTTTGACACTTGACTAAAAAAATTACAGTACTATAATAAATTATGCAATGGAAGTTATACATATTTATTGAATGAAAATGCCAACTGTGCACCAACTTCTGTACTAGGGTGTGTAGAGTAATGAAAACACCTTTTCAAGGTGTTGGAAAAGCTTGAAAAGCTCATGGTCTGGTGAAAAAGTGAGCAAGAAAATCAAGTTAATCTCTAACCAATATGATAAATGCCATATCAGATGTGTGCCTATGGAGTTCTGTGGGAACAGAGAGGACACATAGCAGAGATAATGACAGCCTCGAACACTGAAAGGTCAGAGAGCACTTTCTGATAAAGTCGTTGTCCGAGTTGAGTTTTGAAGACTAGAAGGAGTTTACAAAGCAGAGAAGGGAGAATCTGTTCAAGAAATGTCAGACAGCATGGAGAAGGCCTGAGGCTCAAAAAGGCAGCTGCATGTGGAGAAACATCAAGAAGTCCATATGCCAAGAAGTGTAGGGTGCATGAGAAAAAGATCCAGCTAAAGCGATGGACTCGGCTAGGTCAGAATGCCCTCTGATGTTATTAAACATACAGTGAACCCACCTTTGTCTGTTGTGATCTCTTTTACACAGTGTACTCTGGAGGTCGAATGGTCACATATGAACATCTCCGTGAAGTTGTGTTTGGCAAAAGTGAAGATAAGCATTATCCCCTTTGGTAAGTTTTGTAGAGAAAATAATATGCTATTGTCCCTAAGGCCAATATTTTATCCATTAGATTTATATAATATTGTACATTTGTACCAAAATTGCTGTAAGTTATAGGCTTAAAATAATAAATATTTACAATATAAATCCAAATAATCGAGTGCTTTGTATACAAGTATACTGCACATTGTATACAATTGTATATATATGTATATAAAGTTGTGCATATATATTATTTACTATTAAAAAATTGTTATAGAGCACCTTCTTTATTCCTTTTTCTACTAAGAAATCCTGAACTTTAAAATCAGACAGAGATGGGCTCAAATTCTAGCTCTACCAACGTGTAGCTTGGGCAAACTCCACTTCATCTGTTCTATCTTCAGTTTTCCTAGCTGTAGAAGTACTAGCTACCAGCAGGCTTTTGTTTTTGTAGGATTAGATGAGGCAGTAAGTGTTAAGTTTATATCACTTATAATATTTATAACAGAAACAGAATCAAAGAGGTTATTATAAATAATATCCATAGGCTCTGGCTGGTTGCTCAGTGGATAGAGCATCAGCCTGGTGTATGGATATCCCAGGTTTGATTTTTGGTCAGGGCACAAAGGAGACGCAACCAGCTTATTCTCTCCCCCTCTTCCTCTCCCTTCTTTCTGTGTTCCCCTCCCACAGGCAGTGGCTCCATTGGTTTGATCATGGCCCCTGGTGTTGAGGATAGCTCTACTGGAGCTCATCAGCCTCAGGTGCTAAAAATAGCTTGGTACTCAGCATTGGCCCCCGATGGGGTTGCTGGGTGGATCCTAGTAGGGGTGTATGCAAGAATCTATCTCCCCTCCTCTCACCTAAAAAAGAAATCCATAAACTAAATATTAATAGAATAGATAAAGAACACAGAGGAAAAATAGAGAAAGGATGTCAATAGGCATTTCATAAAAGAAGAGAAAATGTTCATTTAACATTTAAACATTTAAAAATGTTCAAACTTACAAGTAATATGGAGAATTAATTAAAACTATAGTTTGGCCATTGAGCTACTATGGGAATATAAGTCACTCTTTGGAGCATAAAGTACCCGTTAATATTTTTAAGCGTGTAATTCTTTGACTCAGCAACTCTTTCTCTCTGGTAATCATTACAGAGTACTCATACCTGTGCATAGAGACACACACACAGATGTTCACTGTAGCAGTGTTGATAAGAGCAATTATTTTTAATTTAAATGACTAATAATTTGGAAGTAGTTGAATAAATTATATATTTATATGGGGAAATATAGCTTTGAAAGAAAGAGGTAGATTTTATATGACATATAAAGATTTTCATAATATATTTTATGGAATAAAAAAATTTCAAATCACAACTATAAGAAAAGGACAAGCCTGACCAGGCAGTGGCACAGTGAGTAATAGAACATCAGACTGGGACATGGAGGACCCGGGTTTGAAACCCCAAGGTCACTGGCTTGAGCTGGGGTTGCTGGCTAGATTCGGGATCATAGACATGACCCTATGGTCACTGGCTTGAGGCCCAATGTCACTGGCTTGAGTCCAAAGGTTACTAGCTTGAGGCCCAAGGTTGCTGGCTTGAACAAGGGGTCACTTGCTCTACTGTAGCCCCCAGTCAAGGCACATAAGAGAAAGCAATCAGTTAACAACTAAGGTGCCACAATGAAGAATTGATGCTTCTCATCTTTTTTCTTTCTTGTCTGTCTTTCCTGTCTGTCCGTCTCTCTGACTCTCTCTGTCTCTTGTCAGAAAAAGAAAAAAAAAAAGGACAAAAAGCAGAATTTCACCTTCCAGGCACTGTTTTTGAAAAAGTATAATGCCCTAAGCCATACTAATTGCTTTTGCAGAGTTAGTGGTAGAATAGATTAATAGTTCTTGCATTTTCTAATTCCCTTCAGAAGGGGAAGGAATAGGTAAGAAATTCAAAGGGCATATTTCACTATGAACTCTCAGGTTGTATGGGCACGATGTCCTTTGACACAGAACAATTTATTGTCAGTAGGTATTTATTGAATGACTGTAGCATGCCAGTCTTGAACTTGACTCTGAGGTTGTAGTAATGAAAAAGACATAGCCTCGCCATCAGTGATCTCACAGTAATGTGAGACAGGTGCTTAAACAATTAAGATTATGTGACAATTACAGTGGAGGTAATGATTATGAGATTTATAAAGAGAAAAAAACAATGATATCGTACTGTGCTCATCACTGCGAGAAATGCACTCTCATAGGCTGTCGGTGGGAGTGTGAATTAATACAAGTTCTATGGAAAGCAGTTTGACAGGGTCTGCCAGATGTCATGTAAGTGTGCAGATTTCTTTGTGAAAAGTTATGCTGGTTAGATGAATTACGGTGTTTCCATAAAATGGAATGCTATGAGACTATTTTTTAAGATGAGTCAGCTCTCTTATGAACTGACAGGGACAACCTGTAAGATATACTTAAGGGGAAAAATCAAAGTGCAGAACTGTATACAGCCTGGCATTCTACATGTGTGCATTTATAAAGGAATATTTATATGTGTATGTTTATGTGCACAAAACTGTCCATTGTAACTCAGTGCTTAAGACTATGGGTTCTGCCTGGGGTCACCTTCTCAAGCCTGGGTCACTGATCGCAGGGTTGTTGGCTTGATGCTAGGGTTGCCAACTCAATCCCAAGGGCACGGGTTCATTCCTGAGGGTGCCAGCTCAATCCTGAGGGTGCTGGCTCGAACCTGAGGGGGCCGATTCGAGTCCTGGTCAGGACACAAATGAGAAGCAGTCACTGGGTGCACAATTAAGTGGAGCAGTGAGTTGATGCTTCTCTTTCTCTCTCTCTCTCTTTTCTTTTCTCCCTCTCCCCCCACTTCCTCTGTTTTAAGAAAAAAAGGGAGTGGGGCCATGGGCCCTGCAGTCAGACTGGCTATAATTATATACTTGGCTGTAGCTCTCACTAGTTGTGCAATTGGAGCTGTCATTTAACTGCTTTATGCCTCAGTTTCCTCATCTGTAAAGAGGAAATAACTGTAGCACTAATGTCATATAGTTGATGTGAGAATTAGATATTTTTAAAAATGCTTAAAACGGTGCTTACCACACTGTGCATTCAGTGAATGTATAACTATTGTCTCTAGAAAAGCCTAAGAACCATTCATTGTGACTGCCTCAGAGGGGACCTGGGAACAGGGGGCCCGTGTTTACTGTATGCTCATTTGTACCTCTTCAGATATCGGAGTAAAAGGAAGGAGAGTACCCCTTTGTCCCCAAGACACTACTGCAGTAACCTGGAAAGACGTTTGGGGCCTGGCCCGAGACAAGAGCAGCCGGAATGGGGAGAAGGGTATAGACACAGAGCACGTTGAAGTCTAACAGTCTCGCTTTGATCACTGCTGGCTCTGGGAGGCGAGGAGAAGGAAGGGGCCAGGACACAGTTTCTTCAGAGAATGGAAAGTTTGAAACCCTCCCAGTTTGGTAAACTAGTAATACAGCAGTTCCTAAGGCTTGACTTCCCGGCCTTTGTCAGTTACACCAGTTACACCTATGCTGTTTTTATTGTCCTGTGCTCAGACTTAAACATCAGTGAAATGATCAGTTTAGGTGTTTGTATCCCTGAAGCAAGTGCCCTTCCTCTGAATTACAGGCCACGTAAGGCCCCTGGAACTTCCCATTTGAATTTCACCTCCTTGTTCTGCTATAACCTTTCCATCTGTGAACATACAAAACCATCTGCTTTCCTCTGTGATATGTTTGGGTCCATTCCTCACTTTGTCTTAAATCTCGGATGCAGGGGCTGTGCCAGCGTGGTATTGTTCACTACAAAGTTTGTGAAATTGGTGATAACCTTGAAAAACATATGTCCTTTCCTAATTAGGAAATCGGTGATTGGAGGGATGATGGCTGGTATGGTGGGCCAGTTTCTGGCCAACCCAACTGACCTAGTGAAGGTTCAGATGCAAATGGAAGGGAAAAGGAAGCTCGAAGGGAAACCTTTGCGGTAAGGTCTCCAGTTCACTGGCACCTTTCTTTCCCCTTTGCTGCCATTATCGTTTGAACATTTATCTATCAGGTGTAGGCATGTTTGTAACTCAGCATTCAGTAGAGATGGTAATTCCAACTCTTTTAATTGGGAAGTTGTATCTTTAGAGGAGAGCTGAGTGGCTCTCTGCATGACAAGGTTTACGTGTTCTCTGCCAGACAGATGATACCTGTGCTGCTTTTCCCAGCCAAGGCAGGTGGAT